>BSBN01000584.1:0-5000000 GCA_027924645.1 Cunninghamia lanceolata | reverse complement strand
AGCTGCCGCATTCCCCACTTCAGTACAATGCCAAGAACTAATCGTAGCATGTGCCAACAACTATGATCAAGTTACAAGAACTATACAAACTTAGGCTAGACAGATCTTTGTAGATATTAGTGCAATATCCATTGCAAAAATCTTTGATATCCCTCTATTCCCCAAACTCACCATGCTAGACAAAGAGGAGAATGAGAAAATGTACAAGCAGGATCTAGAGACCTGCAGAAAGAAAATAAAAGAAGGATGGATGAAGAATAAGAGGTCAGCCATGTCTAAGTTGCCTCACATCCTATATAGGAGTGACTTAAAGGAAGAAGTAGGGGATCTAGTAACCCTCCTTAGTAGGATCATGGACCCGCCAACTGCTTCCACATTTGAGGGGTGGATGTTCGTGTACATTGAGGAAATTTTGCATGGACATAAAAAGATACATTAGGCCCAGATTCTCAGAAACAACATCCATGAGGCTTTTGTTGCCTTCCATGCTGAGGAAACTTTCGGATGGACATCATATGTTGTGTATGCTCTGGCAAGGCATGTATTATATCTTGGACTGTCTAGACTAGGTAATGTTGGTAATGCAGATGGTCAGTTCAAAGTATATGAATGTTACCCCACAACTATAGGTCTCCCAGTCTTTGGTGCATTATAAACGAGTTAATGATGCATTCACCATGCACATTACTCATATTATACAAAATGACATGGCAAGGAGGTTGTCTCCCGAGGCTGCCAATGTTATACAATTTTATGGGAGATGGTACATTCAGTTTCAAAAGTTTACTTAGTTGAGAATGCAAGGCTTTACAGGAGCACCATACAAGTTACACTAGTAGAATTTGGGCAAATAAATGACTACGGGACTAAAACTTTTAGTCACAACAACTAAAAATGACTAAATTCTAGTAATGTTTTGCAACACAACTATAAATGACTAAATAATTAGTCACACATAAAAATTAGACTAAAGTGGGTAATTAAAAAAAATATGGGCACCAAAAGTGAAAAGGATAGGCGCCAAAAGTGAAATCCATTTCTTCACCGCAACACCACTCTGTTCTTAGGGTTTATTTGTGGGGAATGCGGGTGAGCTACCGTGTTTGGGGATGTTATTTATTATCTTGAGGGGAGGCTATGAGAGACAAGATTTTGTAGAGCAGAGAACCAAAACAAATAGGCTGCCATTCTATTCTTTGTCTATGCGCAATGGATTAGACATTGTATTTCAAGCAGAATCCATCCTCAGATATGCCGATTCACATTCCGGTGGAGTGGATAATTAGAGCTCTAGCCCTGTGTAGCATGCTTCTTCAGGGCTTCTTTTTGTTGGTGGTGAATATCAATATCTCACCTCAAGTCGTGTATCGAGGTTAGTTATGTGGCTGGCTTACATGTCTACCGATGTGGTGGTAATATCTGCTCTTGCTAATATTTTTATTCTCTTCATTCCTTCTTTCATCGCATTTCTACAAAATTTATCTCATCTTTTTGCATAATAGATTTGTATTATGGTTTAGGGCTTAGGGTTTATATATTTTCTCACCTTTTATTACCATCAGATCTTTAATAGCCATAGCTAGATCATTAATTCAGATAATGAAAGAGCAGGATTTGTATTATTCGCAGGGGCTATTCTATTAGCAAGAGGATGACATAGATTGCCAAATTTTCCAACATTGGCCAATCATTTTCAAACAGAAGCACAAAAACTAGACAAGGGGTGGGCTCAACAGTAGTGACAAACACCGTATGAATGCATGATTTTCTTTATTTAAATATATATTTTTAAATATGTCTTTTTCTCTAGAACTAGGTCTTACGGGTTTGCCTAGGGCATTGTGTGAGTGATACAGGTATGTGTATATGATCTTATTTTTATAAAGAATTTGGAATATTTTCCCTGAGGTGTATGAGATTTATTTTGTTGGTACAATCGTGTTCCAGTTTGTATGGGTGACTGACATAATTGGATGTCTAGTTTTTAAGCTCAATCCTAAAATTTTACATGGGTGATTGGATTACTAGGTAAATATTTGAATTAAATCACTTCAAATTTTGTGTGAATGGTTGTAGGAAGTGGGGTGTCTGGTTTCCTTTAAAAAAACACAAATCCATTTTGTGCATATCCTACAATCGATGCATTACATGAGATGTCACCTCTTTGATGCATTATGTCAAATAGTTCACATGCTTTGGCTAGGCACTCACATGTTTGTCTTAGATTTTTTTTAATTGCTGTTAATAACTATTAAAGATATATACCTGAATCAATTGGTATATACCTCAATCAACAGCATAAAAAGGGGTACCATCCAACATTTTAAAAAATACATACTTCATTTATTTTAATTTTTATTTGCTATTCAAGTTGAAAATAATTTTAAAGTCTTTATCTTCAAACTATGTGAATGGACCCATAGCCAATAGGTTTAATCTTCACAACTTGCAAATGTTATTTTTATTCAGTCTGTCCAGGGCATGCCCAGGTAGACCTTCGGGGAACTTGTCTCTAGACCTAGATTGGACCCATTTGGGTCGGGTAAGGGAGTTGCCAGGGATGAACTTGCTAACTTTAGGTTATTATAAAAAATAAACTTTAAAACCTACATATCTTTGGGATTTCTTGTAATATCCGTGAAAAGTATAAATGAGGAACAGTAGATGTATCAAACAGCATGATATTTCTTGAAATAAAGGAAACCAAGGAATCAATAAAGATCCTTGTGTTTCATACATAGTCTAAAAAATAGTTTCTATGCCCATAAACAAACTTGTTAAACCATTTTAGGTAAATACTTATGCAACAATATTTACCAAAGTTTAGGTAAACCTTTTTTTAACTTATAAGGTACAAAATTTTGGTTCAAGCTTGAAATGGTGGACAAATGTTGAAAATCGGTTCTATTAATCACACCATATCTTGACTATCGGTCAAGGGCTCTCCTGATGGGTGAAGCCCCTCCTTATCTTTGACCTAAAGGCTAACTGCCTATCGATTGCCAGGGGTCTTCAAAATATTATTGGTACTGTTCAATTCCTTTGAATGCAGTATCACAACTAACTTCTCATACAATTGCTTACATGCAATGTCTCAGAAAAATAAACTGCAGGTCTCTGTAATTGTAATTCTATGCATATGGCTTTAAAAGAACTTACTAAACAATTTTAGATAAACACTTATGCAACAAAAGTTTCTTTGATTTGTACCTACGCTTAGGCAAACACCATCTTTTATTCCAAAGGTACATAAAAAATATTGCTTAAGCTTGAAATGTATTAGTAATATTTTCATGAGTTTTTTCAGTGTATAATTGGTCTGCTATGATAATACTCTTTGGTTGCATTAATTTTTTTTACATGGGACAATTATATGTCTAGATTATAAAAGCAATGTTGCTCCACAAGTCAGCTCATTTTACATTGATAAACGTTGCAACATCCATGCAAAATCCATTTTGTGCATATCTTGCATTCATTGCATTCCAAGAGATGACATCTCTTTGAGCCATTCCATCAAATAGTTCACGTGCCTTATCTATACTTCCACATTTTGCATACATATCTACCAGAGCATTTCCAACTATAATATCTGACAAAAATCCCCCTTCCATTATGTTATGATGGATGTCCAAACCCTATTCCAAAGCTCCCATTTTGGCACAGGCAGGGAGGATGCCGGTAAAAGTTGTCAAATTTGGATTTACACCTGCTAATTGCATTTGCTTGAAAGTTTCTAAATCCTTTTCAAAATATCAATTTTGTTCATATCCTACAATCATTGCATTCCATGAGATGACATGTCTTTGAGGCATTCTGCCAAACAGTTCACATGCCTTGTCAATGCTTCCCCATTTTGCATACATGTCTATCAAGGCAGTTGAAACTAAATCTGACAAAATTCCTCTATCCATTACTTTTTGATGGATGTCCATACCTTGTTCCAATGCTCCCATTTTGGTGCAGGCAGGAAGGATGTTGGAAAAGGTTGTGGAATCTGGCTTTACACTAGCCAACTGCATTTGCTTTAAATTTTTGAAAGCCTTTTCAACAAATCCATTTTGTGCATATCCTGCAATCATTCCATTCCATGAGATGACATTTCTTTGAGGCATTATGTCAAACAGTTCTTGTGCATTGTCTATGCTTCCACATTTTGCATTCATGTCTACCAGAGCATTTCCAACTATAATATCTAAAAAGAATCCCCCTTCCATTATGTTTTGATGGATGTCCATACCCTATTCCAAAGCACCCATTTTGACACAGGTAGGGAGGATGCTGTCAAAGGTTATGGAATTTGTCTTTACACTAGCCAATTGCATTTGCTTTAAAATTTCTAGAGTGTTTTCAACAAATCCATTTTGTGCATATCCTACAATCATTGCAGTCCATGAGACCACATTTCTTTGAGGCATTTTCTTAGACAGTTCACGTGCCTTGTCTATGCTTCCACATTTTGCCTACATGTCTAACAGGGCAGTTGCAACTACAACATCTAACAAAATTCCTCTATCCTTTATGTTTTGATGGATGCCAATACCCTATTCCAAAGATCCCATTTTGACATAGGTAGGGAGGATGCTAGCAAAGGTTGTGGAATTTGGCTTTATACCAGCCAATTACATAAATGCTTTAAAATTTCTAAAGCCTTTTAAAAAAATCCATTTTGTGCATATCCTGCAATCATTACAATCCATGAGACCACATTTCTTTGAGGCATTCTGTCAAACAGTTCACGTGCCTTGTCTATGCTTCCACATTTTGCATAGATGTCTAACAGGGCAGTTGCAACTACAACATCTGACAAAATTCCTCTATCCTTTATGTTTTGATGGATGTCTATACCCTATTCCAAAGCTCCCATTTTGACACTGGCAGTGAGGATGTTGGCAAAGGTTGTGGAATTTGGCTTTACACCAGCCAATTGCATTTGTTGTAAAATTTGTAAAGCCTTTTCAAAAAATCCATTTTGTGCATATCTTGCAATCATTGCAGTCCATGAGACCACATTTCTTTGAGGCATTCTATCAAATAGTTCACGTGCCTTGTCTATGCTTCCACATTTTGCATACATGTCTAACACGGCAATTGCAATTGCAAAATCTGACAAAAGTCCTCTATCCTTTATGTTTTGATGGATGTCCATAACCTATTCCAAAGCTCCCATTTTGACACAGGAGGGGAGGATAATGGCAAAGGTTGTGGACTTTGGCTTTACACTAGCCAATTACATTTGCTTTAAAATTTCTAAAGCCTTTTCAACAAATCCATTTTTTGCATATCCTGCAATAGTTGCAGTCCATGAGACCACATTTCTTTGAGGCATTCTATCAAATAATTCACATGGCTTGCCTATGCTTCCACATTTTGCATACATGTCTAACAGGGCAGTTGTAACTACAAGATCTAACAAAATTTCTCTATCCTTTATGTTTTGATGGATGTCCATACCCTATTCCAAATCTCCCATTTTGACACAGGTAGGGAGGATGTTGGCAAAGGTTGTGGAATTTAGCTTTACACTAGCCAATTGCATTTCCTTTAAAATTTCTAAAGCCTTTTCAACAAATCCATTTTGTGCATATCCTGTAATCATTGTAGTCCATAAGACCAAATTTCTTTGAGTCATTCTATCAAACAGTTCACGTGCCTTGTCTATGTTTCCACATTTTGTATACATGTCTAACAGGGTAGGTGCAACTAGAACATCTGACAAAATTCCTCTATCCTTTATGTTTTAATGGATGTCCATACCCTATTCCAAACCTCCCATTTTGACATAGGAAGTGAGGATGTTGGAAAAGGTTGTGGAATTTGGCTTTACACCAGCCAATTGCATTTGCTTTAAAATTTCTAAAGCCTTTTCAACAAATCCATTTTGTCCATATCCTACAATCATTGCAGTCCATGAGACCACATTTCTTTGAGGCATTCAGTCAAACAGTTCACATGCCTTGTCTATGCTTCCACATTTTGCATACATGTCTAACATGGTAGTTGCAACTACAACATCTAATGAAATTCCTCTATCCTTTATGTTTTGATTGATGTCCATACCCTATTCCAAAGCTCCCATTTTGACACAGGCAGGAAGGATGCTGGCAATGGTTGTGGAATTTAGCTTTACACCTGCCAATTGCATTTTCTTTAAAATTTCTAAATCCTTTTCAACAAATACATTTTGTGCATATTTTGCAATCATTGCAATCCATGATACAACATTTCTTTGAGGCATTATGTCAAATAGTTCACGTGCCTTGTCTATGCTTCCACATTTTGCATACATGTCTAACAGGGCAGTTGCAACTACAACATCTGACAAAATTCCTCTATCCTTTATGTTTTGTTGGATGTCCATACCCTATTCCAAAGATCCCATTTTGACACAGGCAGGGAGGATGCTGGAAAAGGTTATGGAATTTAGCTTTACACCAGCCAATTGCATTTGCTTTAAAATTTCCAAAGCCTTTTCAACAAATCCATTTTGTGCATATCTTGCAATCATTGTAGTCCATGAGACCACGTTTCTTTGAGGCATTATGTCAAATAGTTCACGTGCCTTGTCTATGCTTCCACATTTTGCATACATGTCTAATAGAGTAGTTGTAACTACGACATCTGACAAAATTCTTATCCTTTATGTTTTCATGGATGTCCATACCCTATTCCAAAGCTCCTATTTTGACACAAGCAGGCAGGATGCTGGCAAAGGTTGTGGAATTTGGCTTTACACCAGCCAATTACATTTTCTTTAAAATTTCTAAATCCTTTTCAACAAATCCATTTTGTGCATATCCTGCAATCATTGCAGTCCATGAGACCATATTTCTTTGAGGCATTATGTCAAATAGTTCACGTGCCTTGTTTATGCTTCCACATTTTGCATACATGTCTAACAGGGCAGCTACAACTACAACATCTGACAAAATTCTTCTATCCTTTATGTTTTGATGGATGTCCATACCCTATTCCAAAGCTTCAATTTTGACATAGGTAGGGAGGATGTTGGCAAAGGTTGTGGAATTTGGCTTTACACCAGCCAATTGCATTTTCTTTAAAAATTATTTTGTGTCCTTCAGAAATCAACAGGTAAGAGGTTATTTAAAAAAAAATTGTAAGATTTTTGATGTTTCAAAAAATGCACTTGAATTTTTTTATTTACCTAGTGATGTATTAAAGGTGATTTTTTGCATCTTTTGTGTGCATTTAGCCTAGAAATTCTTTACAGACTCGGTTAAATACTTTACATTTGTTGATCTATACAGAAGCAAATATGATAGCAACATCACTGTTGCACATAAGTACTATGGTTGAAGGAATGGATATGTTGTAAGTCTGATTCACCCTAAACCATTTGGAATGTGTTTTGTTCTCCTCTTGTCATTTTGTGCTCCTCTAAGAATTGATCTAAGAAGATCTGTGGAGTCAAGAAGGTAAATATTCTTTCAAAGAACATGTTAAATTAAGTTACTTATTTGCTTTCTGTTTCAAAGGGGCAATTTACTTATTGCATTGTTGGGTTCTATTTGTGCAGACCAAGGCAGGAGATGTAGTAAAGAAGAAGTAATGCAACAATTAGAAATATTAATTGACTTTTGATACATTTATTCAGATTTCAAGATGTAAAAGCCCATGGTGAAATATTTAGGCTTCATTTTTCAAGTAGTTCTTTTATGTTTTAGAGTTGTATAAGCAAAAAATAGAGCATTGTAACTCAGTTTTTTCAGTCACAACACTAAGAAACACATTTTGTAACACATTTTTCAAAGCAAAGACATATTTAAACCTTGTATGTACTATAAGAACACCTTTTCTCAATAAAATTTCAGTATTTTGCTTTCTTAATAGCTATTTCATTATGTGCAAATCAATGATTGATTATGTTTTTTTGTGTTTTATGTTTAAACCTCAAAAACAATTAAATAAACTACCAATTGATTAAATATACTACCAACTAACAGAAATCAGTGAATAAATATGACTAAAAATATATGACTAAATATACTATTGAATAAATATACTAGGTCAATTGATAGAAATCAACATGAATAAATATGACTAAAAATATACTACCAAATTGATCAATCAAAACAACCAAATAAATGACTGGCAATAAACTACTAATGGTCACGTGACCAAGCTCAGTGAATAATATGACTAAATCAATGACTAAATATACTACCAAATCGATCAATCAAAACAATCAAATAAATGACTAAAATTGGTTTAGTCATAAATTTGATCGCGTTATAAATGACTGGCAATAAACTACTAATGGTCACGTGATCGAGTTTGGTCATTTATAAGCAGTTTTTAGTAGTTTTTTAATCACATATACTTGTTTTTCTACTAGTGTTACCATGCTATCGTACAGATAAGGTGGTACTTGAACTTACAAGATAGCTCCTCACGTGTACAGAAAAGTTGAAACACCTGCACCAAGCCTCCATCAAATTCCCCATTCTTTTGGGAAGAGGCAATTATTCCTGTACTACTCTTGGGACAGCTGAACATTCTGATACAGAGATACAATTGTTAAACATCCATTTGTACCATAAAATTAAACACTTTGATCCATTTAGTATCATGGAGAGGCATGTGAGCAATAGATTGTTCCATAAAGAGCACCTTGAGGACTTATGGGCTAATTGTCTAGATGATTATGAAGTTTTAAGGAGATGATATTCTAGGATGTCTTTAGATTTTACTAAGAGATTCAATATCATAGAAGTTCCTGATCATGTGGTACAAGATAACAATGTGGTCCAAAGAGGACCTTGGGAAGCCTTATTCAATCAATCGATCCCTCTCCCAAATTGGACAGAATCAAAAGAAAGCTCTTTAGATGCAACAATGAAAAACCCCATCAAATATAGTAAGAGTTGGGTGAGAGCACAAATTGCAACTCTAACATAGGCAGGTGTAGCCCTTACTTATACTAAGAAACAACAAGAGAGAATTAGTAGTGATGAGGAGGATCAACTTGTGGAGGAAGAAGATGATGTAGGGCAGGGAGTTGCTACACGAAATATACCTGATGAGGATGATGAAGAAGGTATCCCTCTAGAAGATAAGGGGAAAGGTAAGAAAGCCCCTCTTAAGATGCAAAAGAAAGAAAATCCTCCATCCTCTAGAACAAGGGATACTAAGAGGAAGGATATGCCAAGTGGAAAAGGAGAGACGTCCAAGGCCAAAAAACCCAAGACATTAACTCTTGTAGTTCCTCCTCCCACCACACCTGTTGCCACTCCACAACAACTAGATGCAACTACTTCTTCCTCTACTGCAACTGATGCTTCATCAGTTATATTTTAATCCAGTATTGCAGCCACATCTTCCTCCTTGGCAACTAGTGCAAGTGCACCCGTCCTCTCTTCTCCATCTATCACTTCCTCAGTCATTTCCTCTATTTCCTCTTTACCTTCCATTTCCACTGTTTCTATATCATCCATCTCTTCAGTGTCTGCCTCCACACCTCTGTCCATCTCTTTTGCTTCCCATTCCATTTCATCATCTTCATCTTTCACACAATTCTCTCTATCTCCTATTTCCACCATCCTTTCACCATCCTTTTCTTTACCATCACTAAAAGTTTCCTCACCTATTTCCATCTCTTCCGTGCTTTCTTCCCCTTCTATTCCACCATCTTTGGGCTTTGCTTCTTTTGCCAATCTGTCGTAAGTGTATTTACCACCCATTTCTTCTGATTCCCTTGCTATGGTGAATAGCTCTTTGTCTCGACCCATTAATGATTCAACCCAAATGTCCTTACCTGTTCCTCAATTATCCGGTGTAGAGAAAGTATGTGCTGAATTGGAGTATCAGGAGAAGGTGATTATCAAAGACATAATGCATGAACCTCTCACTAATCCTAATACAATTGAGGTATTTGATATTGAGGATAGTCCAACAAAAGGAGTAGAAACAGACTCAGTTTTGGAAATTGTTCAAAAGGCAGTCACTGAAAATCTACTATATATAGAGCAATCAGAGTCTCCTCATGATGATACAATAGATGGTGAACAAAATGCAAATGAGGACAAAGGGATAGAAAAGGGGTTAGAAACAGAAAACATTCATGATGACTCTTTGAATAAAGGAGACAGTCACATTGACTCTCCCAAACATACCTCTATAGCTCCTGATTGGTTGTAAGAGAGGTTGGGCAATAAACCTCCTATAGTAGAGGTAATGTCCTTAGACTTGGATAGCTTCCTGGCTAGATTGGAAAAGCCAAAGAAACAAAAAAGACTAAGGTTCAATCAATAATTTACAAGGATACCACAGGCTCCCGCATTGCTAAAGTAGTAGTTCCCCTGGAGCAAACCAATAAGGAAGATGTGCGGCTAGAAGATTACACTGTACTGAGAGCTTGTACAAATTTGGATCTTGCTGAGACTGCTCTAGTGAATGCCTAGGAGTGTAAAGACAAGCTACACCATATTATCCATGGAGAATCACCACTCAATATGATTGGGAAACTGGAAAGAGATAGTGACCTTAGAGCAAAATTCAGAGAATTCAGAAAGAGTAAAAGGTCCACATATGCAATTTACTATAAATTTTTGCAAGAGGTTGACTGGATTAAGTTCAAAATGGATTAGATCAAAGATCCAGACCTAGCTAATATTAATCTAGCATTAGTCTCTCTTATAGCATACAGCAATAGGAAGGCTGAAGAGAATAAAGTTAATTTAGATGACGAGGAGCAATAAAATTTTAGCTAAAATTTGAAATCCCGTCATTCCACTTCAGCTCTAGTTTTGAAGGGTCATGCGACTTCATTTTGACTATATTTTGTCTTGTAAATTGGATCTTTGTCATATACAACCAAATGGGTGTTCATTTTGTCCACATTCAATGTATTTAAAGGTTGTATTTTGTTTTTTCTATCAAGACAAAATTGAATCCGAAAATGTAACTAATTGTTGTACCAAATTAAATGTTATGTAAATCTAGACCCTTGGTGTTGAGTTAATATCCACCATCCATGGAAAACTTGGTATGGTGCCTTCTCTATGAAAGGGTCATACTTTTCTCTCATTGTAACAGACTTTTGATGGTGAATTACTGAGACTCTGCTGAAGTGATCAATACAAACAGATTTTGTAGGATTGCTGGAAATTTGTCTATTGTGTTATCTCTTTTTCTTTTCATGGTTCACATCAATCTAGAATTAGTTAAATGTACTTTTACAATTTTGGATGAATGTTGTGGATATTCAATGAATGCTTTGGTCCATACTATTAGTGCTTGTTGATTGTAAGTTGTTGTATATAGTTAGCATAGACCTTATTGCTGAATTCAGTTCGATTGCATTTTACAAATTAAACTACACTGTAATCTGGGTGTTTAATGAGTAGATGTAATTTGAAAATCATAAGTTTCCATTGAAGATTGCATCATCTATTAATAGCATTGTGGTATTGTAACCTGGTAAAATAAGGGGTGGTTTCACTTAAAGGCATTTGTCTATCTGCAACATCTTATCCATATTGTGATTGTCACTTAGGATTTCATATTCTCTCTCAAAACCCTTTACCTTTTACATTTTGTTTAACTAAGATTTGTTAGATTTAGGTTATAAGCAGCATTTATACTTTACAAATCTGCTAAGAATATCAGAGGGTAGCTTGCATACTTTACTATAATAATTATACACCCTATCATTGCATGTAAGTCCCCTTAGTTGGTATAGCCAAAACATATCCACTGAGGTTATTCCTACAAGATAAGACCTAACTGTATAAACCTTGGAGTAGTCTTATCTAGGATAGGATACTCTTCAAGAGAGGTGAGATAACCTACATTTCACCTGCATTGTTGTGTACTAAAATCACCATAAATAGTAACCACATATGTGAGAAATCGGTGGCCATGTATCCATTAAGAGTTTTGGACCAATCTCTACTTAACAACATGATGTAAGTGTCAGGAATATCCACTACCTGTATGTCAATGAAATACTGGACTCTAGGGTCAGAGACTAACTGCATATGTATATGGGTTAACTCACCTACGATGTTGACTTCAGATTTATCTAACTAAGTAGTTCCTTCTTTAAGGATTTGGTAGGTGACAGACCTAACACCTAACATACTGACAAGGGCATGATATTTGTGGAGGCTCCACAGTCAACCAAGCAATTATGCAAATTCTTCCCAAATATCCTAAAGGTGAGGAGAAAGGGAGGAGACTCAGTTTTTCCTTTATAGAATGACACTGGTGCAGTATCTATAGCATGAACCTAACCTTTATCCCTAGGTTTGAATGCAATATCCTTGTGTGTGGGATCTCTAGCTGGTATACTACTAGGAATACTCTTCTTTACTATAGGTTCTTTTAAGGATTTGAGGAAAGCGTTCTTAATCACTCAGGTTTTTAATATCTCAGATAAAGATAGATTGATCTTTCTCTTCTTGATTTCTTCAGCTAGATAGGAGACTAACTTATCAGACTCAGGGAGCTCATTCATACCTTTGGCTAATGTAGACGATGATGTGAAGTGATGTTGATTCAATCTCAGAGGTGCTGGATTGTTACTAGCATTCGCATCCGGAGGAGTGTTGAAGTTTCTTGGTGGAATGGAACTCGTCAGAGGTCCAGGTGGCCTATTACTATTGTTTCTAAGGTTGTAGTTATGTCCTCTCTAGAACTACTAAAAATAATGAACTTCATCTGGCTCTTGTTCTGGTTCATTATCCTTTTCAAAAGGAAAGGTATAATCCTCAAACACTAAAGCTGTTTCTTCACATATGAGAGTGAAATTATCATACACTATATCAACTCATTCTCGATAACCCATAGACCTTTCCAAAACCATTGCTAACTCATATCCCAAGGGTACTAATTTATTTCCTTTAGGAAAGTTTAGCTCTCCTTGAATATTTTGAACTTCTGTCTAGAAAGTACTGGCAACAATCTTGAACTGAGGACAATCTAACTCTGCATGTGCACTTGTATTATGAATTCTACACCAATTATTTAGTGCAGCTTTAGCTAGATTGACTCTTGTTGTATGCTTGGGTTATGGAAGTGCCTGGTTGTCCAGTGGTGACGGTAATGTTCCATTATTCGGCCTAGTGTTCCAGACTCTTGGAAATCATGGAGCATTATTACTATAACCTCTGTCATTATTGTATCCTCTATCTAGATATCCTCTATTTTGTTGATTCTGAGCATTAGCCTGAGAATAGAATATTTGATTTCTCAATTGTGTCACCTCAGTAGTCAATCTCTTCAACTAAGTAGTTATTTCTTTTATATCTTCCTTCTCTTCCTGCACCTTAGCCACTACACTGTCTTCACTAGGGAGAAAGAAAGAACCGTCATTACCATTTGGTCTAGCTTTGGCAGATGCATATCCTAGACACTAAATTATCTGGCCATTTCCCTGGGGAGGAATTGCATTGATAGGTGGAACTTGCAAAGGATTTGCCACTGGAGCATGATTTATTCCACCTCCATTGATATGCTGCCCTTGGTTAGGCAAAGCAAGCAGTCCTATAGTTGGCAAAGGACAGTGTCCTACTTGTTTCATTTTAGTATTCACTTTAACTACTTCTGCAGAGGCACCTGACAAGGTGTCAATAGTAGGATTTGCCCTTCTCACAAACATAGTTGTCAAAGGATCAAGAGCTGAGTAGTAAACTAACAAGGCATCATCTTCAATAATGACATATGGAGCTATTATCTTGGAATATGCTTTTTGGAAGGGATTGTTGAAATTAGCGATGAACTTGCCTTCACCTCTCCTAATCTTAACAAAGAGATGATACACAGTGGTTACATCAATTGGGATTCTTTACCTAGCTTTGAATGCATTTTCCATCAATAACCAGGAGTTGATGGACCTCTACGGCAAACTGATATACCAACTATATGTCTCATCTCCTAATGTGTATGGAAAGAGTCTACATACAACATCTTCATGATGTATCCTTTCTCTGAAGCAAGCTTCTTTGAATATTAGGAGATGATCCTCAACATCCTAATATGGATTATACTTTGGACATAATTTGTTAGGATTCTTCAGAAAATCAATATATGTCGCAAAGTGCAGGGGAGATTCAATGTTAAAGAATGCCATAAGGACTTGTATAGGAGCTGCTAGTAGCACATGAGTAATAGGTAACAGTACTGCAAGAGAAATAGGGCTAGGTGATGCACTAGCTGAGTGTCATCTTGGCCTCACAGCATGTGATTCTTGCAAAGGTCCACTAGATCTTGATCTAGTAGTAGGCCTACGAGCTGACTCAAAATTTTTAAGTCAAACTTTGTAGCTCTAGACTGAATCTTCACAAAGATACAGTCGATTCCTCTTAAGTAAGGAATATTTGTAATCGATTAGCTCAAAGGATGAAATATTGATGAGATCTTTACAAAAATACAAAGCTTTCAGTCATTGGACCTCCTTCTAGCACCAAAAATCTGTTGATGCATTTGTTAGTCACACAAATAGAAATAAAAGTTCACAACAAACCTTTATTTATCTTGAAAGATACAATGAGTTCAAGGTGAATTCAATATCCCAAGTCTCCATGAGTCAGGTCTTGATTATCTAATCATCACCCAGGGTTGATGTGTCTTGCCATTAATCATGTTGGGGCCTTACATGCTTTGATTCATTATTTTCACAAATTTTCTCAATATTCACTAGTGTCCAGTCTATTTCACCTAATCTGCATATACTCCTTCACAATTTTGTTAAATCTTGCAATATTAAGTTAGGATTTATGTAAATGAATGTAAATTTGATCCTAACTTTGAGTAATTAACTTGAATATGTCCTTGATTTGGACTAATTATGAAGATATTTAAAATTTTAATTAGTTCTTCTACAATTATCCCTATCCAAACTAATCTTTGGTTATGAACTTCAAATCTTCTCAAATAAGGCACTAAAAACATGCATTTGACTAGGTATCCGGACATAATAACCCAGCCAAAATAACCCTGGACACAATAACCCCATCATAATAACCCAAGGACAAAATAACCCAGGGTCATAATAACCCATGGACAAAATAACCCGTGGTCAAAATAACCCATGGACAGAATAACCCATGGTCATTTTAGATCAAGCTAATAAACTAGAAATGACATAAAATCTATTAGAACATTAGAATTTAGATATTTTTTCAATTCTTATGCCAAATTTTTGCTTCAATTTGCACTACTATCTCTTCATGTGCCCAAATGACCATAAATAGTCACAAAAACAATTTATTAAACTAAATTATAAATATGATCTTACAAGGAACATAAACAAGCATGTCAAAAGATTAAGTCACATTAATCTTTATGATAAAAAAGAAGGGATTGTGAGGCACCGTAGAGACTATTTAGGTCATTTTTAGACCATATATCCATTAAATACTCCTAAAATAGCCTTAAAACACCTTTAATATGCTTAAATAACCTATAAAATGGTAAATAATTATAAAAATAAGAAATATATGTCTGGATACACTGGGCAACCAAGTAGGAAAAAATACTGTGAACTCAAAGAAAGACTAAAAAGATTGGTTGATGGTTATGAAAACCATTACATTTTAGATTACATAAGAAGCATCACTCATAATTTGACACTTTAATTGAAAATTTGAATAATAAAGTTTTTTAGCAACATACATGTAATTTATAAATTTTGTTTTCCTTTCTCTATATTCTTACGGGGATATTCTGTCCATGGGTTATTCTATCCATGGGTTATTCTGACCATGGGTTATTTTGGCTTGGGTTATTATGACCCTGGGTTATTTTGTCCTTGGGTTATTGTGATCAGGTTATTCTATCCAGGGTTATTTTGGTCGGGTTATTATGTCCTACAATCATTTGACTAATATTTATGATTATTTGCATGAAGTGCACCAATATTCACACTTCTTTACTGTATATGCTTAGGATAAGTCATTATTTGGCATATATTTATTGTATTTGCTTATAATTCATCATTATTTGCAATTATTTATGACTATTTATGAAAATGAAATCAAAAGTGACAATTATGAAATGAAATCCTAAAACTATCAAGTTTCGATCAATGATCCACATACATACTCTGATACAGTCATGAAAAGAAGCAAACTAAACCATACTTCACTAGGATGTTCCACAACTACGCATGATTAGCACAAATAGTCAAAGGATAATTGATAACAATATGTAATTACTTGAATGCACTCCAAGATGATGTAACAATTCACAATCACATATCCAGAAATCAACCAGAAGACTACGCAAGATTTATGATCAGGAAGTAATCTACAACTTCACTTTCATTTAGTATGCAAAGAACATATACATTTACAATGATCTTGAGAGAGAACCTTGAGAGAGAATTCACAAAGTTGTAGAAAATCACAAACTTAGTGCTTAGAATTAGAACAATTTAGTCTCCCTTAGTTTCAACAATTTAATCTCCCTTTCAAAAGAGAACGTCATCGTCCTTTTATACTACAAGGTCCAGAAAAAAGTTACAATGATCCAATGGTTAGGATCTCATTTAGAATAAACAACGGTCAGGATTTGTGGCATGTGATTGTCAGTTGGAAATCATTCTGTGGAATACAGCTGGCAAAAGGAATATTCCTAGCATCTTTGACTTGGCCTCTTTCTAGATGGCAAACAACATATTCACTGGTATCTTTGCCTCAGCATCCTTGAGAATATTCTGCTCTCCCTTTGCTGATAAATCTTCTTCTACCTTTGATGAATTCTTTTGTCTCACCAGTACTCCAGAATCCTTTATCTTTTAGCACTCTAGAAGTCTTTCTCCTTTATAGGTTTTGCGTGTTTACCTGCAATCACAAACTTCCATAGTTTAACTTGAGGTTTGTATTAATCTTAAATTTTAACATTACTTGTGTAGAATCGTATTACAACTTTCCTTGGACAACCTCGCACTCCCTACAATGTTGGTTTCAAATCATTTGTCATTTGATAATAATTCATGCATATCAATGTAACCTTACATGCAAGATGAGGCTTGAATATGGATATTTAGGATGTGAATATTAGGTTTAAAATGTCCATATGGAAATCTTCATATGACATTAGTAGAAGACAATATTTAACCGTCGTTGACCAAAGAAACATGCATTAGGCTCTACTTACCCTTTGAAAATGAGCACACAAAAATCCACGTCAAAATATCCCTTCGCAAAAAATCCATGTTGAAAAGTCCATGAACTAGACACGTGGCACACAGTCATTGGATATTTGAAATTGTGAAATATCCACATCACAGGGTACAAAAATACCCAAGTGACAACTTTACAATTATCGCTAAAAGTTTGACGTTCAAATGAACATTTTTCACATTCCACGGAGGTATACCACAAAGAGCAAAGTGTTCCCGCGGAACTACGGAATGCTGCCATGCAGACGTCCTTGTGCCCAAGTATGTGATTATGGGTTTTAGTGTACTTATGTGGCACATTTATGCAGCTTCTTCCATTCCGCCAAACATCTGTGGAAGACCACAAAAAGGCTCGCGGAAGCGTGGAAGAAAGATACATGGCATGCTTCAACTTGTTATTTGTTAAGGAGGGTTATTATGTGCCACCTGACGTGATTTGGGACAATTCTGCCATTCCATAGAAGTTGATCTATTTCCTGACCTGGTGCTCATGGAAGCGTAGAATAAAGGTATATAGATCAGACTTCAGGCTTTGGGCCTTACTTCTTTCACCCCCTATTTTGTAATGAATCAGAGAGAAACTCTACTCTCCGATCCCTGACAACTTAGACTAAATCAAATTTCACTCGTCGAGGACTCCTCATTTCATCTTCCATTCTGGAATGAAACAAGGAGAAACTCCCAATGCTGACTCTTCAATCACTTAGACCAAATCAGAGTTTCATGATCGGGCATTCCCTATTTCCTCATCAAAGAGAAAACAAGCACAGAGAAACTATGAACTCCGATTCCTTAGGCTTAATCAGAATTTTGCAATCAGGCCCTCTTCATCGAGCTTTCCTTCTTTCTTTGACAAGGAGAAAGAGTAAGGACGAAACTCCAAACTCTGATGAACTTTAAGGAGTAAGGTTGAAACTCTAAACTCTGACTTTGACCCGATCTTTGACCACCTATAACTCTCTCATTTTCTCGAATTTCAACATGGTTCAAAAGGGAAAGTTCCTCAAAATTTAGTTCTCTATCTATTGGTGACCATTGCTAGGAAAATTTAGACCTTGAATTTTGAAGGTAATGGGACATGACATTTAACCACACTGCCCAACAAGAAAAACACACAAGCAAAACAAAAGCAAAGGTTGGGTCCCTATTTTGCTAAGGAAAAATAGGCCGTGTTGTGAGACCACACAACAATAAGGAAAGTAACCATTATTATTAAGTGTTAATCAATAATGTTGTCAATATAATCCTATATATATATAAAGTGTTAATAATCATAATCCTATATAAATTTTGATAGTATGTCCAAAATCTCTTCTTTCATATGAAATAGTGTCAGTATTTTTAAATTTTTGATTGTATTCTATAATAAAAATACCAAAATATAGCTAATTAGGGTTAGGGTTTACTTTTTTAACTAAATTAGGGTTCACATATGGTGTTTTAGGGTTTGCAGATGGAGGATTAGGGTTTGTAGATAGCTCCGCCACCATGAAAATTGTGGCAGAATATGCTTACCTTATAGCTTGAATAGACCTTCACTTAAATGCCCCACCTTCACTCCTAGCCAACTGTGGGCTCTGCTAATAGGTCCGTTTTATCTTCACTCCATTTTGACAATTTGCTAAAATGAATCGACAAAACGAAGTTGTCAGTTCATATAGCTATTAAAAAACAATAAAATAATACCTTCAAGTAAAGAAAATCTTTGTTTGAAGGTATTAGTTTAATGTTTTTTAATAACCGAGAACCTTCTATCAAAGATGACCTTCATCCAAAGATATTTCTTCGAACGAAGGTTATTGTGTAATAACCTTAGTTTGTAGGTACATTCGTTTGAAGAAATATCATCGAATGAAGGTATTTGAAGATATTTGTGCCACTTCCTCCCAATTTTTTCATGTCCCAAGTTTGGAGCTGAGTATTGTGATATTACCCTTGTCAACTATCAGAAATTCTCCCAAAGAATCACCAATAGCTTGAAGGCAATGATCACTCCAAAATTGGAGTGGAAGATTTAGGAGGCGAACCCAAAAAGGAAAAACATTGAAAGATTAAGAAGAGGGATTTAATGTGGGATTCCAAGGCTTCAACATTAAAGAACTCTTACCCCAGATCCATAAGCGGTCAAGAATAGCATCTCGATCTTTGGAAGAATAAAAATTGCAATAAAAAACCCCTATGTAAATGGATAAATTTTCATACTCTCTTTGAGATTAGGATGCTTTTTTTTGGATATCCATATTTTTAAATCTATTAATTTTGGCCAAAAATGATTGAAATGGCCTATCAATCCATCAACAATAAAAAATCTCTCTTCTTCAATAACTGCTTGCCCAAATTCCATAATAGGGGGTTTCTTTGCACAATTAAGTGGTCCAATTTCTTTTGGGGACAACACGTTACCATCCAGATCAGATCTGCTCTCATAAACAGGGGCAAACAAATATGTTGCAGAAGAGGGAAAAACCCTAGGATTTAAAGAAGTTTTTTCACATACCTTTGAGTTTTGGACAACTGATATAGCTCTGTCAGAGTTCTTTGTTATATATATATGTGTGTTTATTTTTATTTAGTATATGCATATGCTTTTAATACCTACATACCTATATACTTTTAGATATATATGTTGCTTGTACATATATGTGTCTGTGTATTGGTTTATATGTATACTTGTGATTTTTTGCATACATATATAGATAGATTATACATATTTATGTATTTTTAATATTTATATGTATATTTTTACATAGATACAATTACACATAAAATTATATATAATATATATTATATATGTGCTTTTGTAATTATATATATAATGTTCTGTTTAATTTAATTTATATATATGCTCTATTTCTTTGTTGGAGTAAGTTGGGTTTTTAGCCTGGTCCGAGCCTAGAGAGACCCTTATGGGGGATCTATTCCCATGGATTTATTATTGAGACCATGCTACTAGGGGGTCTCAATCCCCAAGGCATTATAACCAAGTTCAAACATGTGAGCTCGTTGGCTCAGCGAAGTCCCATAGTCTATGAGGACGACAACCCAACGAAGGCACATATCCTACGGGCATGTCAACCCACTGAAGGCACAAGGCCTAAGAGCTCTTTGGCTGAGGGTTTGAACCTTGGTGGTTTCCACAACAACTGTACGAATTGATCACCGAACCATGTCCTTATAGGCATATATATGCTCTATTTAATTTAATATATTTATGCTTTATTTATTAAATAGAACATTGTAATTATATATTATATATATTTTGATTCTAGTGCCCCTGATAGAATTATAACTATTTCCAACACCCCAAATGGGTCACATGTATGGAAATTCATGATGGGTAGCTACTCCATCATAATAGAGCAGTTGACATGGGTAATCAATGATGGTATATCTACAAATTTTTGGTCAGATTCATGGAACAAACTTATTCTGTTAAGTGAGATTGAAGAGCTTGGGGTTTTTCAAAGAGGTAATGGTGGACATTTGGGGTGATAAGGTGGCATACTATGTGGTCACGAAGGAGGATGAGTTTGGTATCCATTGGGAATGGAAAGATCTCAGCAATGTCCCTTTGGATGAAAGAACAAAAAATAGATTAGAGGCAGAATTAAACAAGTACAAGATTGCTTTGAACACAAGGAGTGATAAGATAATTTGGTGTGGCTACAAATAAAGTTCATACTCTGTAAAGATTAGGTACTAGTTTCAAAATACATGGCTAGAAGGAGAAAAATGAATGGTTGATCTATGTTGGAACCATTTGGTTCTGCCAAAAGCTAGCACGTTCACTTGGACAGATTTGAAAAAAAGAATCCTAACAAGGGATCACTAGGCTGAGCAGATTCCCTCTATTGGGATCACTGGACTAATCAAATGCCCATTGTACAAGTCTAACTATGAAACCATTGATCATCTACTTCTTTCTTTCCTGTATGCAAGTGAGTGTTGGGTTTGGTTGAGCCATAAATTAGGATGGAGTAGTGGGAGACAAAATGATATGAGGAAATGGTTTCAATGCTGGCCAAGGTTATATATCAATTGCCTGTGGAGTGGAATTTAGATAGTAAGTCCTTCCATAATCATTTGGCATATTTGGAAGGAATGGAATAGGAGAATCTTTAATGATGCAGACTGTCAAGTGGAACAATTAACTAGGAAAATTGATGCAGCAATTTGTGAAATCCTAAATGTGAAATTGAAGGAGACAAGGTAATGTTTCTTCCATGAATGGGGATAATTAGATCATAAAGAGATGGCTTGGACTGAAAATTTGATGCAGGAGCATCCCAGGCGAACTAGCTATCCTACATTGCCCAAAAAGATTTAGCATTTTACTTTTTGTTTAACTTTTGTTTTGGTAGTTGTCTTGGTTCGATTTGGTCTCCATCATCAACACCAAGATGTGTAGGCATATGTAATGTTTGCAAGTCATTTCATGTGGAAATGTACAAGTTATTCCTACTAAACTCAGAGTAGTTGCTCAACACCTGGTAGATTACATATTGGACGACAATCCTCTGAAGATTTCATACATGGTGGGAAATGGGCCTAACTTCCCCAAATATATTCATCACAGAGGCTCATGAGTGTCATCTACAACACAAGATCCTAGTCACGTAATGTGCAACCAAGGTATCTAAGGCTTACTAGACGCTGTCAAAGGATTTGAAGCTTATTATAGCTCAAATTACAGGCAAATATGGGACTTCTATTCACAACAAGTGAGTTGCTATAACAATTGATATTTTGGAGAGGACATCTTATGTTTGCGGTGCACACGAGATGTTTTTGTGTGACGATTGCGAATGAAGAATTGTGGGTGTTGGATAATTTCTATATATAGGAAGAAGTTCCTAATTTTCCTATTGTTGTCTGGGATATTTCATGTAGTAGAAAGGATTCAGGACTCTTTCTCTCACCAGTGTGTTTGATCAAGTTCTTCGAAGGTGGTTGTGGGTTTAATAGCATTCTTTTGGGCATAAGGGAATATAATATTATCAGGAGAACATTCAACTATAGATGGTAGAATTCCTCAGAGGGCCGTGATTGATATAAGAGACAACATTAATGTTGCGAGAGGAGAACCAGTCTGTCTAGTAATATGGAGAATGACAATCACAACAGTGGAGCTAGCGGTGAAGGAAGCAACCTGAAGGAAGATTTTATTGCCAATGCCTTTAATTATAGAGAAGCACATGTGGAAGGTTCATGAGAAACTATAATGCCTCACTTGAGGCATATTAAACCTTTTATATTCCTTTTCTATGGGGGCAGCACTAGAAAAGGGAATAGAGCACCAAGTTTAGAGAATATAATGCCTTGTTTGAGGTATCTCTAGTATAGAAGAGGCATATGAAATGCCTCATCTGAGGCATGCTAAAAGGTGGTTACATGGTAGCACTAAAATAGGCAGAAAGGCACTCAACTTGTGTGAGCAAAATAAAACGTTTTGATATCTTGAAGGCCGATCCAAGATAGAGGAACTTATGGGCCCATAATTCAAAGAAAATATTTTAAATTTTTCTATAAAAATAGAAACCTAGAAGTGATGGATCAACCAAGAGGAGAGGCTCAATCCATAGAGAAGGAGAGTTTTACAAATTGGTTACAAATGAGCATTGAAGCCATGAAGTCTATATTGTAAATATGTTGCAGACTTTATGTTGCAATCTTGTAGTACTTTAAGAAGAGTATTGTTATGTGATATTGAGTTTGTGAATTTATGTTTGATTTTTTGTGTTTGAGAGAGTGGTGCTTGTCCTTTGCATCAAGTGGTATTATAGTCAGTTGTTCTTGAGCATGGAGAGTATCCACCAGGACTTGTGGAGCAGGAGAGAAGGTGGTTGTGAGAACTCCAAAGGATCATTGCAGGTGTGTGAAGTCCTAATCGGTTGAGAGTTTGAAGCTGCGAAGGAGAGAGTAAAGATGTGTGAACAATTGCAACAGTAAATAATCTGAGAAAATATCGAGAGATGGGTTAGGTGTGAAGGAGTACTACAATGGTGAGAGCAAGAAAGACTCAAAGTCACTGATGGAAAAACTAAGGAAAAGGAAGAGAGGGTTTGTGATTGGCTGGGTTTTGACAATCCTAGTGTTGAAGAGATGGAGACGACAAAGATGGAAGGAACGAGTTGCAAAGATGTGTGAAGAGTTATTGGAAGAATTGAAGAAAGAGTTGTATGAAAACCTAAAGGAGATTTGTGTAGAGAAGAAAGTGGGTAGAGAAGAGTCCCATGTTTCTTTTGATAATTGTTTGTTTGAAGGTGACAACATGTGTGCAGTAGATTAATTTGCAGCCATGGAGTGTGCAAAGGTTGCAGCTGTAAAAGAAAAAGAGAGATGAAAAGGTGTAGAAAATAGACTTTGGGAGTCCTATGTTCGATGGAGAAGTTGGTGAGGATGATCTCCTACTAAAAGAGAAGATGAGAAGAATCAAAAGATTCTTGGAAAGAGAAGTGACTAGTAATGAAGAAGATTTGATGCTTCATGATGGTCTAGTGTTCAATGAGGAACCTAAGGAAGATCAAGGGTTGCTCGGTGAAGAAATATAGAAGATTGAACAATTGTTCAGTGTAGTAGTAAAGAACGTTGCACCCAATGATGTTGGAGTAAAGAAGAACATTACACTCGGTGACGATGGAGTAATAGAGGAGTATGAGGTAAACTCTGTTGTTTATGAGTTTTGTGATATTGGGTTTGAAGTGCATGTACCTGGTGAGATGAGTAGCATGGTAGAGAAAATTGTGGAATGTGTAGATGTGGTAGAGTGGAGTAGAGATGCCCACTTGCGGGTAGAAGCTGTAGAGCATGTGACAAGAGAGATTTGGTGGAGGTGGATGGTTAAAGCTGGGTTTGAACCCATGGAGGAGGAGAGAAGTGAGGAAAGAATTTGGTGGAGGAGGTCAGGCTTCGGTGGACATGAGAGCACGAGGGAAAAGAGGAGGAAGAAGCGGTGTTGCCGGAGGAAGGTGGTGTGTGTTCTGACACGATGCTGGAAAAGGCGAAAGAAAGATTGATTTTCAATTCTAGGATAGCGAAGGAGTTTGATGCAGGTTGATGGCAACCTAGAAGGGTAGTTCAACTACTCAACTCCGCTTTGTGAGCCTATGCTCACAAACTTTCTACCCAGTGTGTCTGATTCAGGAGCATCCCTGGCAAACTAGCTATCCTACATTGCCCAAAAAGATTTAGCATTTTAATTTTTGTTTAACTTTTGATTTGGCAGTTTTCTTGGTTTGATTTGGTCTCTGTCATCAACACCAAGATGTGCAAACATATGTAATGTTTGCAAGTCATTTCATGTGGTAATGTACAAGTTATTCCTGCTAAACTTAGAGCAGCTGCTCAACACCCTATAGATTACATATGGGCGACAATCCTCTGAATATTTCATACATGGTGGGAAATGGGCCTAACTTTCCCAAATATATTCATCATAGAGGCTCATCAGTGCCATCTACAACACAAGATCCTAGTCACATCACGTGCAGCCAAGGTATCTGAAGCTTAGTAGACGTTGTTAAAGGATTTGAAGCTTATTATAGCTCAAATTATAGCCAAAGATAGGACTTCTATTCACAACAAGCAAGTTTCTATAACAACTGATATTCTAGAGAGGACATCTTATGTTTGCGGTGCACACGAGATGTTTTTGTATGACAATTGTGAATGAAGAGTTATGGGTGTTGGAAAATTTTGATACATAGGAAGAAGTTCCTAATTTTCCTATTGTTGTCTCAGAATTTCATGTAGTAGAAAGGATTTAGGACTCTTTCTCTCACCAGTGTGTTTGCTCAAGTTCTTCAAAGGTGGTTGTGTGTTTACTAGCATTCTTTTGGGTATAAGGGAATATAATATTATCAACAGAACATTCAGCTATACATGTTAGAATGCCTCAGAGGGCCGTGGTTGATATAAGAGACAACATTAACTTTACAAGAGGAGAACCAGTCCATCCAGTAATATGGAGAAGGAAAATCACAACAGTGGAGCTAGCGGTGAAGAAACCAACCTGAAGGAAGATTTTATTGTCAACACCTTTAATTATGGAGAAGTACATGTGGAAGGTTCATGAGAAACTAGAATGCCTCACTTGAGGCATATTAAACCTTTATATTCCTTTTGTATGGGGGAATCACGGAAAAAGGAATAGAGTGCCAAGTTTAGAGAATATAACGCCTTGTTTGAGGTATCTCCAGTATAAGAGAGGCCTATGAAATGCCTCATCTGAGGCATGCTAAAAGGTGGTTATGTGGGAGCACTAAAATAGGAAAAAATGCACTAAACTTCTGTGAGCAAAAGAAAATGTTTCGATATCTTGAATGTCAATCCAAGATAGATGAACCTATGGCTCCAGAATTCAAAGAAAAGCTTTTAAATTTTTCTATAAAAATAGAAACATAGAAGTGATGGAGCAGCCGAGAGGAGAGGCTCAATCCATAGAGAAGGAGAGTTTTGCAAATTGGTTGCAGATGAGCGCCGAAGCCATGAAGGCTATATTGTAAATATGTTGTAGACTTTATGTTGCAATCTTGTAGTACTTTAATCAGAGTATTGTTCTGTGATATTGAGTTTGTGAATTTATGTTTGAGTGTTTGTGTTTGAGAGAGTGGTGTTTGTCCTCTGCATCAAAATTTCAGCAATTGAAGCTATTGATAGAAGCAAGGAATCTAAATAAAAAAGAAAGAAGGCTAAATGGTTGGCCCCTCCACAAAGTAGAATTAAGATGAAATTTGATGGGGCCTCTAGAGGCAATCCTAGGGCCTTGGGTGTAGGGTGCATCATTAGAGACAAGGGGGGAATCCTCATCTAGGCTTCCTTGAAAAAACTCAAACTTGGAACCAAAAATGAGACAAAGATGGAAACTTTAAATAAAGGCTTAATAATTTGCATTTATAAAAACATAAAGGAAGTTGATATTGAAGGTGATTCATTAGTTTGTATAAGCACAATTAAAAGGAAGGAGATTTTGAATTGGAAGCTTCAATAATGGGTCATTGAGATATTGGATTCTTTGAACAAGTTAGATGCTTCACCTTGCGTCACATCTACAAGGAAGCAAATAAACCCAAGAACTTTCTTGTGAATCAAGGAGTAGACCAGCTCAAGCTCTATAGAGTATCCAATTCAGATTTAGTATGGGACATCTTGGCAGAAATTTTAGAGATGGATGGATAGGCTTTGTAGAAGGAAGGATTTTCAGGGGATCCTATTTTTCTTCACAGCTCCCATGCCCTTGCAAGATAGGCACCACTGATTGATGCACCTCATGCCTCTGCAATTAGATGGAGAGCATTCTATGGACTATAAATCATACCCTTTGCCTCTAATCAACCTCTAGTCATGCCTTAAATTGGCCTCAGATCGGCCTGCCTTGTTGCCTCAATAAGAACAAATAAACCCTTGACTCAATTAGATATGCAAACACAACAACCAGATAAATAAAAAACTAGTAACTTTGACTCCAAATAGAACTAGAAACAAGCTTAAACAAGCTTTGATACCATGTGAGAACCTAGAAATTCATAAGCCAATGCTAAAATTACTGAATTGGTGCATTAGTATTCACAAATAGACAAAGTATAAATAGGAGAAATTGGATGCCCAATTCTCCACAATACAGGGATAGGTGGCGAGTAACCATCCATGAGAATAGAGCAACTATTCATGAGAATAGTATGAGGTGTCCATTGAGTTGACATATCTCCTAAATGCCTAACCACTTTGACTTAGTTAAAGAGCATGTGTGGAATTTGCGTAACTATGATTAAGTTAGTATAAACGACTTAGGATAAGTGTTTATACATCAACAATTATCATTATTATAATTATAAAATCATTGTAATATTTATATTATTATAATATATATAATGATTTAATGTATTTGTTAGTTTTCTATAGTTTTTTATTGTTTTGGGTATAAAAATATTAAAAATAACTAACAAATTAATTTGTTTTTTATTAATATTAATATTATTATTACGCCGAGAGCTTAACCTATAGTGGCAGCATGGGATGGAGTGTAATGGCTTGAGTGTGTTTAATTGACATATTAAAACTAGTATATTTATATTTAAAAAATATATCTAAAGTAAGCAATTTGATATGTTCCTCCTACATGTGAAAAAATTAAGGAAGGAGGCAATATAAATAGATTGAATGCACATCTTTTCATAAGTCATTCCATAACATTTATTTCTTTCATCTTGGAGCATAGTGATGGCTTATATAGAAAGAAGAAGCACAAAATAAAAATCAAGAAACAAAAAAAATCAAAATCAAAATAACTATTGATAAAAATTTAAATAATCATCTCTCAAACTTATTTTGGCTTGCTATTAATTTCTATGGTTTAGGTTGGTGTTAATGGTGTATGCATAAATAATTTCATATTGCTACAATATTAAAATAAATTAAATAATTTTTATAATATGGATAAATTATTTTATTTACTTCTTACAATTTACAAACATCATAATATATATTCCTAAAAACACATGGCACATGACACATCATAATATATATTCCCTTTCCTCATTATACGAATTTAGTTTTCTTGATTATATGAATTTAGTTTTCTTTTTAAAAATTTAAATAATCATCTCATAAATTTAAAAAACAAATTAAATATTCATCTTGCTAGAATATTAAAAAAATAAATTAAATAATTTTTCATAATATGGAACTTAGCATTACCTAATTTATTTTATTTACATTTCACAATTTACAAACATCATAATATATATTCACAAAAAAACATGGCCCATGACATGGCGTCAATTAACACCACCCATAAAATCCTTGATTATATAAATTTAATTTTCTTTTTAAAAATATTTTATGCAAGCCCACAAAATGTCTATTTTATTTTCTTTCATAAATTTCCTAAATGTTATATTAAAAGTTAAAATATTATTCATTCTTTATCTTTTGTCATAAGTAAAAACTAAATATATAAAACTAATTAATTACATCATTCATGAGCTATTTTATTTTCTTTCATAAATTTCCTAAGTGTTATTTTCTTTTATTTTGTTTTGAAGTTGTCTTGGTTCGATTTGGTCTCCATCATCAACACCAAGATGTGCAGGCATATGTAATGTTTGCAAGTCATTTCATGTGGAAATGTACAAGTTATTCCTACTAAACTCAGAGCAGTTGCTCAATACCTAGAAGATTACATATTGGGCGACAATCCTCTAAAGCTTTCATACAGGGTGGGAAATGGGCCTAACTTCCCCAAATATATTCATCACAGAGGCTCATTAGTGCCATCTACAATACAAGATCCTAGTCAAGTAATGTGCAACCAAGGTATCTGAAGCTTACTAGATGCTGTCAAAGGATTTGAAGCTTATTATAGCTCGAATTACAGGCAAATATGAGACTTCTATTCACAACAAGTGAGTTGCTATAACAATTGATATTCTGGAGAGGACATCTTATGTTTGCAGTGCACACGAGATGTTTTTGTGTGACAATTGCTAATGAAGAATTGTGGTTGTTGGATAATTTCGATACATAGGAAGAAGTTCTTGATTTTCCTGTTGTTGTCTAGGATATTTCATGCAGTAGAAAGGATTCAGGACACTTTCTCTCACCAGTGTGTTTTCTCAAGTTCTTCGAAGGTGGTTGTGGGTTTAATAGCATTCTTTTGGGCATAAGGGAATATAATATTATCAATAGAACATTCAACTAGAGATGGTAGAATTCCTCAGAGGGTCTTGATTGATATAAGAGACAACATTAATGTTGCGAGAGGAGAAACAAACCGTCTAGTAATATGGAGAACGACAATCACAACAGTGGAGCTTGTAGTAAAGAAAGCAACCTAAAGGAAGATTTTATTATCAATGCCTTTACTTATAGAGAAGCACATGTGGAAGGTTTGTGAGAAACTATAATGCCTCACTTGAGGCATATTAAAACTTTTATATTCCTTTTCTATGGGGGCAGCACTGGAAAACGGAATAGAACACCAAGTTTAGAGAATATAATGCCTTGTTTGAGGTATTTCTAGTACACGAGAGGCATATGAAATGCCTCATTTGAGGCATGCTAAAAGGTGGTTACATGGTAGCACTGAAATAGGCAGAAAGGCACTAAACTTGTGCGAGAAAAATAAAATGTTTTGATATCTTGAAGGCCGATCCAAGATAGAGGAACCTATGGGCCCATAATTCAAAGCAAATATTTTAAATTTTTCTATAAAAATAGAAACGTAGAAGTGATGGAGCGACCGAGAGGAGAGTCTCAATCCATAGAGAAGGAGAGTTTTGCAAATTGGTTACAGATGAGCGCTGAAGCCATAAAGGCTATATTGTAAATATGTTGCAAACTTTATGTCGCAATCTTTTAGTACTTTAAGAAGAGTATTGTTATGTGATATTGAGTTTGTGAATTTATGCTTGAGTTTTTGTGTTTGAGAGAGTGGTGTTTGTCCTCTGCGTTAAGTGGCATTAGAGTCGGTTGTTCCTAAGCATGGAGAGTATCCACCAGGACTTATGGAGTAGCAGAGAAGGCAGTTGTGAGAACTCAAAAGGATCATTGCAGGTGTGTGAAGTCTTGATTAGTTGAGAGTTTGAAGCCATGAAGGAGAGAGTAAAGATGTGTGAAAAGTTGCAGCAGTAAAGAATCTGAGAAAATCTCAACAGACGGGTTAGGTGTGAAGGACTCCTACAATGGTGAGAGACAGAAAGACTCGATGTCATTGATGGAGAAAATAAGGAAAAAGAAGAGAGGGTTTGTGATTGGCTGGGTTTTGACAATCCTAGTGTTGAAGAGATGGAGAAGACAAAGATGGAAGGAACAAGTTGCGAAGATGTGTGAAGAGTTATTGGAAGAATTGAAGGAAGAGTTGTATGAAAACCTAAAGGAGATTTGTGTAGAGAAGAAAGTGGGTAGAGAAGAGTCCCATGTTTCTTTTGATAATTGTTTGTTTGAAGGTGATAGCATGTGTGCAGCAGATCAATTTGAAGCCATGGAGTGTGCAGAGGTTGCAGCTATAAGAGAAAAGGTGTAGAAAATAGACTTTGGGAGTCCTATGTTCGATGGAGAAGTTTGTGAGGATGATATACTGCTAAAAGAGGAGATGAGAAGAATCGAAAGATTCTTGGAAGGAGAAGTGACTGGTAATGAAGAAGATTTGATGCTTAATGATGGTCTAGTGTTCGATGAGGAACCTAAGGAAGATCAAGGGTTGCTTGGTGAAGAAATACAGAAGATTGAACAATTGTTTAGTGCAGTAGTAAAGAACGTTGTACCCAATGATGTTGGAGTAAAGAAGAACATTACACTCGATGATGATGGAGTAGCAGAGGTGTATGAGGTAAACTCTGTTGTTCATGAGTTTCATGATATTGGGTTTGAAGTGCATGCACCTGATGAGATGAGTAGCATGGTAGAGAAAATTGTGGAATGTGTAGATGTGGTAGAGTGGAGTAGAGATGCCTACCTATGGGTAGAAGCTGTAGAGCATGTGACAAGAGAGATTTGGTGGAGGTGGATAGTTAAAGCTTGGTTTGAACCCATGGAGGAGGAGAGGAGTGAGGATAGAATTTGGTGGAGGAGGTCAGGCTTCAGTGGACATGAGAGGACGAGAGGAAAGAGGAGGAAGAAGCAGTGTTGCTGGAGTTAGGTGGTGTGTGTTCTGACACGATGCTAGAAAAGGTGAAAGAAAGATTGATTTTCAGCTCTCGGACAGCGAAGGAGTTTGCTACATGTTGATGGCAACCTAGAAGGGTAGTTTGACTACTCAACTCTGCTTTGTGAGCCTATGCTCACAAACTTTCTACCCGGTGTGTCTGATTCAGGAGCATCCTAGGCGAACTAGCTATCCTACATTGCCCAAAAAGATTTAGCATTTTGGTTTTTGTTTAACTTTTGTTTTGGCAGTTGTCTTGGGTTGATTTTGTCTCCATCATCAACACCAAGATGTGCAGACATATGTAATGTATGCAAGTCATTTCATGTGGCAATGTACAAGTTATTCCTGCCAAACTCAGAGCAGCTGTTCAACACCTGGTAGATTACATATTGGGCGACAATCCTCTGAATCTTTCATACATGGTGGGAAATGGGCCTAACTTTCCCAAATATATTCATCACAGAGGTTCATCAGTGCCATCTACAACACAAGATCCTAGTCATGTAACGTGTAGCCAAGGTATCTGAAGCTTACTAGACGTTGTCAAAGGATTTGAAGCTTATTATAGCTCAAATTATAGCGAGAGACGAGACTTCTATTCACAACAAGCAAGTCGATATAACAATTGATATTCTAGAGAGGACATCTTATGTTTGTGGTGCACACGAGATGCTTTTCTGTGACAATTGTGAATGAAGAGTTATGGGTGTTGGATAATTTCGATACATAGGAAGAAGTTCCTGATTTACCTGTTGTTGTTTCAGAACTTCATGTAGTAGAAAGGATTCAGGACTCTTTCTCTCACTAGTGTGTTTTCTCATGTTCTTCAAAGGTGGTTGTGTGTTTACTAGCATTCTTTTGGGCATAAGGGAGTATAATATTATCAACAGAACATTCAGCTAAACATGTTAGAATGCCTCAGAGGGCCGCAATTGATATAAGAGATAACAATAATGTTGCGAGAGGAGAACCAGTCCGTCCAGTAATATGGAGAATGGAAATCACAACAGTGGAGCTAGCAGTGAAGAAAGCAACCTGAAGGAAGATTTTATTGTCAACACCTTTAATTATGGAGAAGCGCATGTGGAAGGTTCGTGAGAAACTGTAACGCCTCACTTGAGGCATATTAAACCTTTTATATTCCTTTTGTATGGGGGAGTCACTGGAAAAAGGAATAGAGTGCCAAGTTTAGAGAATATAACGCCTTGTTTGAGGTATCTTGACTACAAGAGAGGCATATGAAATGCCTCATCTGAGGCATGCTAAAAGGTGGTTATGTGGCAGTACTGAAATAGGAAGAAAGGCACTAAACTTGTGTGAGCAAAAGAAAATGTTTCAATATCTTGAATGTCGATCCAAGATAGATGAACCTATGGCTCTAGAATTCAAAGGAAATCTTTTAACGTTTTCTATAAAAATAGAAACGTAGAAGTGATGGAGTGGCCAAGAGGAGAGGCTCAATCCATAGAGAAGGGGAGTTTTTGCAAATTCGTTGTAGATGAGCGCCAAAGCCATTAAGGCTATATTGTAAATATGTTGCAGACTTTATGTTGCATTCTTGTAGTACTTTAAGCAGAGTATTGTTCTATGATATTGATTTTGTGAATTTATGTTTAAGTGTTTATGTTTGAGAGAGTTGTGTTTGTCCTTTGTGTCAACATTTCAGCAACTGAAGCTATTGATAGAAGCAAGGAATCTAAATAAAAGAGAAAGAAGGCTAAATGGTTGGCCCCTCCACAAGGTAGAATTACGATGAAAAGTGATGGTGCCTCTAGAGGCAATCCTAGGGCCTCGGGTGTAGGGTGTATCATTACAGACGAGGGGGGAATCCTCATCTAGGCTTCCTTGAAAAAACTCAAACTTGGAACCAAAAATGAGATAGAGATGGAAGCTTTAAATAAAGGCTTAATAATTTGCATTTATAAAAACATAAAGGAAGTTGATATTGAAGGTGATTCATCAGTTTGTATAAGCACAATTAAAAGGAAGGAGATTTTGAATTGGAAGCTTCACCTTGCATCACCTTGAACAAGTTAGATGATTTCAAAGTGGAGATATGGAATTCTTTGAACAAGTTAGATGCTTCACCTTGCGTCACATCTACAGGGAAGCAAAAAAGCCATGAACTTTCTCGTGAATCAAGGAGTAGACCAGCTCGAGCTCTATAGAGTATCCAATTCGGATTTAGTATGGGACATCTTGGCAGAAATTTTAGAGATGGATGGATAGGCTTCGTAGAAGGAAGGATTTTCAAATCCTTGTGTAGATATATGAATAGAAGCATAATGGATGGAGGAATATTTTCTCTTCACAGGTTTCATTTGAACTGATCTCCTTACCTACTATAAATTTTGTTATCTCTGTTGATGCAAGTAAAATGGTGCACCAGATGGTATTTGAGTGTGAATGTGTATGTAAGGTAGAGTAAGATGAAGAAGAGGAGGAAGAAACAGTGGAGGGACAGATTAGAAGGATCTTCAATGTAGATTAAGAGGGCGTAGTGACTGCTATTAAACAAGTCATTGGCGCTCATATCTTTGGTAGAGAGCACATTCATGATAGAACACTCTATGAGGAATTCCTCATGAATGTTGTATTGACAATGGGAAGAAAATAGAGCGTGAAGCTGATGGCACATGTGTTTGTCAGGAAGGAGCAAAGAGAAATGGCATATGCAACAATTTCGGCCTTTGATAAAAAACCCAAACATTGACTGATGGGAGGGGTTTCCGACGCTGCTGTTGTGAGGAAACAACAAAATAATTTTGCAAGCTATAAGTCTATTCTAGGATTGCATTCACCACAATAATATGGAAGTTTTCAACTTCCATCTCATCTAGTTTGGAGACTTGCTATCTCGACCACAAATTGACCAGGACTTTGAGCTCTCTGAAGGATCATTATTTTTGTGGCACCTGATAATGCCTAGTGATTGAATGTTGTTTGTTTGCATGCTCAAAAGAGTTGATGTTGTATTTTTTCTGGTTCAAGGTGTTTACTTAGAAAGGGAACTACCCCCTCTGCAGAGCTTACTTATCAAAAAATAAAAATAAAAATAATATATATATATATATATATGCTCGATTTAATTTAATATATTTATGTTCTATCTATTATATAAATACATATATTCTAATTAGTTTAATAGTTATATATAATTAATTTAATAAATATATAAATATTTATGTTCTATTCAATTTAATATAATTATGATTTTGTATTTAAATATAATATATTGATAGATAATAGAATTAAATATAGGTTGGTATCCATGTATGAATATTTAATTATTTGTATTTCTAATTTAATTTTTAATAAATATTAGACCCCTCTCTTTTCGTTCCCCCCTCCACTAATGCTTTTAAAAAGGTCTAGTCTACAATCTAATCTAGAGTATTCCTCTTCGTGATGATGCATCATTAAAACGTCCATGAAAAAAGATACATAGTTAAATCCAAAACTCATGCCTACTAGTTTTTTATTTGATTACAGTGACATCAACTATGACCCAAAGGAGAGTACCATAACCTCATGGCATTTTTTTTTTCACATAAATATTAACATTATTAGTTAATATTTATATTATAAATATTAATTAATATTTATGTTAGAATAATTATTTGGTAGTTGCTACATCTTTTTGCATATAATTGCATAAGGGGCTCACCATAACCTTGGTGCTTAATTTTCCATGTTATGTGTTGATGTTAATAGTTGCATTTACCACATGTGCAACATTTTACAATAACCTTATTTACATGTATGTCAAGTGCCTTTGGAATGGGGTATGGACAAATCTATCAAATTATATAGTTCAAATTTTAGTTTTTATAGGCAATTTTTTTTATTGAGGGTTGTCACAGTTCATGTATCTATCTTATCTCAACTTAACCTGATTCTTATATTATTTCAAATGCATTTTCATTAATTTTTAAACCACAAAACAATAGTATTATTACCATACTTCAAAGGTTGTGGTATAGGAAGTTCCTAGCAAAATTTTTATATTGAAGCTAACTTTATAGCTCATTATCTATGTTTCCACAAATTATTTATGTGAAATGCAAATTAACCTAATTCTTATATTATTTCAAATGTATTTTCATTAATTTTCAACTACAAAACAAATATTTTCATTAATTCCTACTTATCAATTGATGAGCTATACGGGCTCTATAATGAATGGTTCATAAGGCACAACACTTGTTGAAGGTTTTGCAAATGGGGTAGCAAGTTAAGTGAGCTTGATCTTGGGGGAAACTCCATGGTTAAGTGCGCTTGAGTTGGAGTAGTACTGGGATGGGTGACCTCCTGGGAAGTCTTGATGCTTCACCCCTATGTGCATCACCTAGATGCAATGGGTGCTAAGTGGACCATTCTTTAACATGTGAGATGGGTTCATGTGAACCACTACTCATGAAATATGGGTCATGTGTTTGACTCAAAAAACTATGCAATTAAACCCTAAAATAAAAATACCATAATTTGACATGCTGCAAAAAATACCTCCTACTTATCAATTGATGAGCTAAAGGGGCTCTATAATGAATGGTTCATAAGGCACGACAGTTGCTGAAGGTTTTGCAAATGGGGTAGCAAGCTAAGTAGGCTTGAACTTGGGGGAAACTCCATGGTTAAGCGCGGTAGAGTCAGAGCAGTACTGGGATGGGTGAACTCCTGGGAAGTCCTGATGCTTCACCCTTGTTTGCATCACCTAGATGCAATGAGTGCTAAGTGGACCATTCTTTAACATGAGAGATGGGTTCATGTGAACCACTACTTATGAAATATAAGCCTTGTGTTTAACTCAAAAAATTACGTAATTAAACCCTAAAATAAAAATATTATAATTTGACATGCTACGAAAAATACCTCCTACTTATCAATTGATGAGCTAAAGGGGCTCTATAATGAATGGTTCATAAGGAAAAACACTTGCTGAAGGTTTTACAAATGGGGTAGCAAGCTAAGTGGGCTTGAGCTTGGGGGAAATTTCATGGTTAAGCGTGCTTGAGTCGGAGTAGTACTGGGATGGGTGACCTCCCAGGAAGTCCCAATGCTACACCCCTATGTGCATCACCTAGATGCAATGAGTGCTAAGTGGACCATTCTTTAACATGAGACATGGGTTCATGTGAACCACTACTCATGAAATATGGGTCATGTGTTTGACTTAAAAAACTACGCAATTAAACCCTAAAATAAAAATATCATAATTTGACATGCTGCGAAAAATACCTCCTACTTATCAATTGATGAGCTAAAGGGGCTCTATAATGAATGGTTCATAAGGCACAACACTTCATGAAGGTTTTGCAAATGGGGTAGAAAGCTAAGTCAGCTTGATCTTGGCAGAAACTCCATGGTTAAGCGTGCTTGAGTCGGAGTAGTACTGGAATGGGTGACCTCCCGGGAAGTCCCGATGCTTCACCCCTATGTGCATCACCTAGATGCAATGAGTGCTAAGTGGACCATTCTTTAACATGAGAGATGGGTTCATGTGAACCACTACTCATGAAAAATGGGTCATGTGTTTGACTCAAAAAACTATGCAATTAAACCCTAAAATAAAAATATCATAATTTGACATGCTGCAAAAAATACCTCCTATTTATCAATTGATGAGCTAAAGGGGCTCTATAATGAATGGTTCATAAGGCACAACACTTGCTGAAGGTTTTGCAAATGGCGTAGCAAGCTAAGTGGGCTTTATCTTGGGGGAAACTCCATGGTTAAGCATGCTTGAGTCGGAGTAGTATTGGGATGGGTGACCTCCCAGGAAGTCTCGATGCTTCACCCCTATGTGCATCACCTAGACGTAATGAGTGCTAAGTGGACCATTCTTTAACATGAGAGATGGGTTCATGTGAACCACTACTCACTACTCATGAAATATGGGGCATGTGTTTGACTAAAAAAACTACTCAATTAAACCCTAAAATAAAAATATCAAATACTATTATTACAATACTTCAAAAGCTGTGGTACTTGCCACTAGGTGGCACTTGTTAAGATATCAAATAGCAAGTCCCTAGCAATTTTTTTATTGAGGGTGATACTTAACTTAATTCTTATACTTAAAAAGCAGTGGTACTCACCACTACCTGGCACAAATAGCAAGTCCCTAACAAATTTTTTTATTGAGGGTGATTTTGTCATAGCGCATTTATCCATGTTTTCTCAAATAATTAAAGTGAAACTGCAACCTAACCTTATTCTTATATTTCAAATACATTTTCAATAATTTATCAACTACAAAACATATATTATTGTTACAATACCTCAAAGGCGGTCGTCCGACTTGTTAAGATATCAAATAGCAAGTGTAGCAAAAAAAATTTATTGAGTGTGATTTTTTCATAGCTCATTTATCCATGTTTCATCAAATTATTTATATGAAACTTCAACTTAACCAAATTCTTATATTATTTGAAATCAATTTTCATTAATATTTCAACTACAAAACAAATACTTTTATTACAATACTTCAAATACTAAGTCCCTCTATTATTCCCCATTCATCTTTGTTAAACATATGCTTCTTTGGAGTTCAGACAAGTTTACATAGGGAGCAGTAGAAACAGAGATAAAAATTGATTAGATTTGAGTGTTTCTTTAATATTTCAAAGCTAGAGGAACCTATGGGCCCAGAATTCAAAGAAAATATTTTAAATTTTTCTATAAAAATAGAAATGTAGAAGTGATGGAGCGACCGAGAAGAGAGGCTCAATCCATAGAGAAGGAGAGGTTTGCAAATTGGTTGCATATGAGCGCTGAAGCCATAAAGGCTCTATTGTAAATATGTTGCAGACTTTATGTTGCAATCTTGTAGTAGTTTAAGAAGAGTATTGTTTTGTGATATAGAGTTTGTTAATTTATGTTTGAGTTTTTTATGTTTGAGAGAGTGGTGTTTGTCCTCTGCATCAAGTGGTATTAGAGTTGGTTGTTCCTGAGCATGGAGAGTATCCACAGGACTTGTGGAGGAGTAGAGAAGGCAGTTGTGAGAAATCAAAAGGATCATTGTAGGTGTATGAAGTCCTAATCGGTTAAGAGTTTGAAGACGTGAAGGAGAGAGTAAAGATGTGTGAACAATTGCAGCAATAAAGAATCCGAGAAAATCTCAAGAGATGGCTTAGGTGTGAAGGAGTCCTAGAACAATGAGAGCAAGAAAGACTTGAAGTCATTGATGGAGAAAATAAGGAAAAGGAAGAGAGGGTTTGTGATTGGCTAGGTTTTGACAATCCTAGTGTTGAAGAGATGGAGAAGACAAAGATGGAAGGAACGAGTTGCGAAGATGTGTGAAGAGTTATTAGAAGAATTGAAGGAAGAGTTGTATGAAAACCTAAAGGAGATTTGTGTAGAGAAGAAAGTGGGTAGAGAAGAGTCCCATGTTTCTTTTGATAATTGTTTGTTTGAAGGTGACAACATGTGTACAACAGATCAATTTGAAGCCATGGAGTGTGCAAAGGTTGCAGCTTTAAAAGAAAAAGAGAGAGATGAAAAGGTGTAGAAAACAGACTTTGGGAGTCCTATGTTCGATGGAGAAGGTGGTGAGGATGATCTCCTGCTAAAAGAGGAGATGAGAAGAATCAAAAGATTCTTGGATGGAGAAGTGACTGGTAATGAAGAAGATTTGATGCTTCATGATGGTCCAGTGTTCGATGAGGAACCGAAGGAAGATCAAGGGTTGCTTGGTGAAGAAATACAGAAGATTGAACAATTGTTTAGTGCAATAGTAAAGAACGTTGTACCCAATGATTTTGGAGTAAAGAAGAACGTTACACTCGATGACAATGGAGTAGCAGAGGAGTATGAGGTAAACTTTGTTGTTTATGAGTTTTGTGATATTGGGTTTGAAGTGCATGTACCTGATGAGATGAGTAGCATGGTAGAGAAAATTGTGGAATGTGTAGATGTGGTACAGTGGAGTAGAGATGCCTACCTGAGGGTAGAAGTTGTAGAGCATGTGACAAGAGAGATTTGGTGGAGGTGGACGGTTAAAGCTCGATTTGAACCCATGGAGGAGGAGAGGAGTGAGGAAAGAATTTGGTGGAGGAGGTCAAGCTTCGGTGGACATGAGAGCACAAGGGGAAAGAGGAGGAAGAAGTGGGGTTGCCGGAGGAAGGTGGTGTGTGTTCTGACACGATGCTAGAAAAGGTGAAAGAAAGATTGATTTTAAGCTCTTGGATAGCGAAGGAGTTTGCTGTAGGTTGATGGCAACCTGGAAGGATAGTTCGACTACTCAACTTTAGTTTGTGAGCCTATGCTCATGAACTTTCTACCCGGTGTGTCTGATTCAGGAGCATCCCGGGTGAACTAGCTATCCTACATTACCTAAAAAGATTTAGCATTTTGGTTTTTGTTTAACTTTTGTTTTAGTAATTATCTTGGTTTGATTTTGTCTCTGTCATCAACACCAAGATGTGCAGACATATGTAATGTATGCAAGTCATTTCATGTGTCAATGTACAAGTTATTCCTGCTAAACTCAGAGCAGCTGCTCAACACCCAGTATATTACATATTGGGCAACAATCCTCTGAATCTTTCATACATGGTGGTAAATGGGCCTAACTTTCCCAAATATATTCATCACAAAGGCTCATCAGTACCATCTACAACACAAGATCCCAGTCACGTAACGTGCAGCCAAGGTATCTGAAGCTTACTAGACGTTGTCAAAGGATTTGAAGCTTATTATAGCTCAAATTATAGCCAAAGACGAGACTTCTATTCAGAACAAGCAAATTGCTATAACAATTGATTTTCTTGAGGGGACATCTTATGTTTGCGGTGGACACAAGATGTTTTTTTGTGACAATTGTGAATGAAGAGTTATGGGTGTTGGATAATTTTGATACATAGGAAGAAGTCCCTGATTTTCCTGTTGTTGTCTCAGAATTTCATTTAGTAGAAAGGATTCAAGACTCTTTCTCTCGCTAGTGTGTTTGCTCAAGTTCTTTGAAGGTGGTTGTGTGTTTACTAGCATTCTTTTGGGCATAAGGGAATATAATATTATCAACAGAACATTCATCTATACATGTTAGAATGCCTCAGAGGGCCGCGATTGATATAAGAGACAACATTAATGTTGTGAGAGGAGAACCAGTCCATCCAGTAATATGGAGAACGAAAATCACAACAGTGCAGCTAGCGGTGAAGAAAGCAACCTGAAGGAAGATTTTATTGTCAACACCTTTAATTATGGAGAAGCGCATGTGGAAGGTTCGTGAGAAACTATAACACCTCACTTGAGGCATAATAAACCTTTTATATTCTATTTGTATGGGGGAATCACTGGAAAAAGGAATAGAGTGTCAAGTTTAGAGAATATAACGCCTTGTTTGAGGTATCTCCAGTACAAGAGAGGCATATGAAATGCCTCATCCGATGCATGCTAAAAGGTGGTTATGTGGCAGCACTGAAATAGGAAGAAAGGCACTAAAATTGTGTGAGCAAAAGAAAATGTTTTGATATCTTGAATGCTGATCCAAGATAGATGAACCTATGGCTCTAGAATTCAAAGCAAAGCTTTTAAAGTTTTCTCTAAAAATAGAAATGTAGAAGTGATGGAGTGGCCGAGAGGAGAGGCTCAATCCTTAGAGAAGGAGAGTTTTGCAAATTGGTTGCAGATGAACGCCAAAGCCATGAAGGCTATATTGTAAATATGTTGCAGACTTTATCTTGCAATCTTGTAGTACTTTAAGCAAAGTATTGTTCTGTGATATTGAGTTGGCGAATTTATGTTTGAGTGTTTGTGTTTGAGAGAGTGGTTTTTGTCCTTTGCGTCAAAATTTCAATGACAAAAGCTATTGATAGAAGCAAGGAATCTAAATAAAAGAGAAAGAAGGCTAAATGGTTGGTCCCTCCACAAGGTAGAATTAAGATGAAATTTGATGGAGCCTCTAGAGGCAATCCTAGGGCCTTTGGTGTAGGGTGCATCATTAGAGATGAGGGGAGAATCGTCATCTAGGCTTCCTTGAGAAAACTCAAACTTGGAACCAAAAATGAGACAGAGATGGAAGCTTTAAATAAAGGTTTAATAATTTGCATTTATAAAAACATAAAGGAAGTTGATATTGAAGGTGATTCAGCACTTTGTATAAGCACAATTAAAAGGAAGGAGATTTTGAATTGGAAGCTTCAATAATGGGTCGTGGAGATATGGGATTCTTTAAACAAGTTAGACGCTTCACCTTGTGTCACATCTACAAGGAAGCAAATAAAGCCATGAAATTTCTCATGAATCAAGGAGTAGACCAGCTCAAGCTCTATAGAGTATCCAATTCGGATTTAGTATGGGACATCTTGGCAGAAATTTTAGAGATGGATGGATAGGCTTCATAGAAGGAAGGATTTTCAAATCCTTTTGCAGATATATGAATAGAAGCATAATGGATGGAGGAATATTTTCTCTTCACAGGTTTCATTTGGACCGATCTCCTTACCTGCTATAGATTTTGGTATCTATGTTGATGCAAGTAAAATGGTGCAGTAGATGGTATTTGAGTGTGAATGTGCATGTAAGGTAGAGTCAGATTAAGAAGAGGAGGAAGAGAAGGAGGAAGAAACAGTGGAGGGATAGATTAGAAGGATCTTCAATGTAGATCAAGAGGGTGCAGTGATTGCTATTAAACAAGTCATTGGCGCTCATATCTTTGGTAGAGAGCACATTCATGATGGAACACTCTATGAGGAATTCCTCATGAATGTTGTACTAATAATAGGAAGAAAATAGAGTGGGAAGCTGATGGCACATGTGTTTGTCAGGAAGGAACAAAGATAAAGGGTGTATGTAGCAATTTTGGCCTTTGATAAAAAACCCAAATATGGACTGATGGGAGGGGTTTCTGATGCTACTGTTGTGAGGAATAAACAAAATAATTTTGCAAGCTCTAAGTCTGTTCTAGGATGGCATTCACCACAATAATATGGAAGTTTTCAACTTCCATCTCATCCAGTTTGGAGACTTGCTATTTCGACCACAAATTGACCAGGACTTTGAGCTCTCTGAAGGATTATTGTTTTTGTTGCACCTGATAATGCCTAGTGATTGAATGTTGTTTGTTTGCATGCTCCAAAGAGCTGATGTTGTATCTTTTCTAGTTCAAGATGTTTACTTAGAAAGGGAAGTACCCCCTCTGTAGAGCTTACTTATCAAAAAATAAAAATAATATATATGCTCAATTTAATTTAATATATTTATGTTCTATCTATTATACAAATACATATATTCTAATTAGTTTAATATTTATATATAATTAATTTTAATATATATATAAATATTGATGTCCTATTCAATTTAATATAATTATGCTTTTGTATTGATAGATAATAGAATTAAATATAGGTTGGTATCCATGTATGAATATTTAATTATTTGTATTTCTAATTTAATTTTTAATAAATACTAGCCCCCTCCCTTTTCGTCCCCCCCCCCCTCCACTAATGCTTTTAAAAAGGTCCAGTCTAAAATCTAATCTAGATTGTTCCTCTTTGTGATGATGCATCATTGAAACTTCCATGAAAAAAGATACACAGTTAAATCCAAAACTCATACCTACTAGTTTTTTATTTGATTACGGTGACATCAACTATGACCCAAAGGCGAGTACCATAATCTCATGGCATTTATTTTTTGCACATAAATATTAACATTATTAGTTAATATTTATATTATAAATATTAATTAATATTTATGTTATAATAATTATTTGGTAGTTGCTACATCTTTTTGCATATATTTGCATAAGGGGCTCACCATAACCTTGGTGCTTAATTTTCCATGTTATGTGTTGAGGTTAATAGTTGCATTTACCACATATACAACTTTTTACAATAACCTTATTTACATGTATGTCAAGTGCCTTTGGAATGTGGTATGGACAAATCTATCAAATTATATAGTACAAATTTTAATTTTTATAGCCAATTTTTTTTATTGAGGGTTGTACAGTTCAAATTTTATTGAGGGTGATTTTTTCACAGCTCATTTATCCATGTTTCATCAAATTATTTATATGAAACTGTAACTTAACCTAATTCTTATATTATTTGAAATCAATTTTCATTAATATTTCAACTACAAAACAAATACTATTATTACAATACTTCACATACTAAGTCCCTCTATTATTCCACATTCATCTTTGTTAAACATATGCTTCTTTGGAGTTCGGACGAGTTTACATACGGAGCAGTGGAAACAGAATTAAAAATTCATTAGATTTGAGCGTTTCTTTCCCACACCTGCCATTACAATACCGCTTCACTGGGAAAATTCTCGAAGTTTCCAGAGGCTTCACCTCCCATTTCTCACTACACTATATATATACCATCGCAGCAAAAGCAAATAGACCGCTTTTAGCACCTTGCTTTGGTAGGTTAAATTGTAGTTTTAACATGTAAGTTATTTAATTTCCATTTTTGAAGGTAAGATTGTTACAATTGGTTATGTTTTTGGGTTTTGTTTTTGCAGTGATAGCATATTAGTATCCCAGCATGTCTATGATACAGTGGAATGGGGGCAGAAAAGATCGGGTGTTCGATCCATCCGATCCTGTTACGTGGGTGTCCGATCCATCCGATCCTGCCATGCTTCATATTCATGTGAATTGGCTTGAAACTGATCATACCCACATCTTCAAAGCTAACTTGCCTGGTATTGTTAATGGGGTTTTAATAGGTTATGATAATTTAGATAGTATTTTTTTTCTTATGAACATTTAATTGTGTAGTTTTGAGTAATCTTTATTAATTCATATAAAATATTGACTCAAAATTGTATGAAGATTGATTTGAAATTATTTAATTGAATTCTGATAAAATACTATTTAAATTATATGATAATATTCTTTTTGAGAGTAAATGTTTTTGGAAAAATTGTGTATAATTTATTTGTATTATATTTCTGTTTTTGGCTTTGGAAGGTTTGACAAAGGAAGATGTGAAAGTCCAAGTGGCAGAGGGACATGTTTTGCGTATAAGTGGAGAGTATAAGAAGGATGAGGTGGACAAGAATGACAAGTGGCATCGGCGGGAGAGGCTACATGGCACTTTCTGTCACGGCTTCTGCCTACCACAGAATGCCAAGTTGGATCAAGTGAAGGCCAATATGTCAAATGGGGTGCTCATTGTGACAATTCCCAAGACAGCTGAGAGTAAGCCTAAGGGCATTACAATTGACATATCTGAAAATTGACTTGGCCTTTATGCAATCGTTCTATGTGAGGAATAAAACATAGAGGAACTGTTTTGTGAACAGTTTTTGTTTTCTGGTGCAATGTAATAAGTAAAGTTTGAGCTATTTTAATAAATGAATTAAAAACCACTTATTTTGAACAAGGTTTTTTTTGTTTTTTGTTTTTTTATTTTTATTTTTTGGAGGTTTTGGCTTTCACTTTTCCATAAAGGTATATATTTTTTTAAATTAAAGTTAATGCTTATAATTTTATAAAACAAAAATAATTTAGGAAAATTTTAAGTTTCTTTTAAAATATGTTTTTCATAGATTAAAAAAAATTTTCTTACAATTTTATGTGAGAATTTATTTGTTTTTTCTCAAGCTAAATAAATTGGAAAATAAGAAAAAAATAATTTTTGTTTTGGGAAATTCTTAAACTATAATTTCATGGTAAGGTAACTTGCATTTTTACAAACAAGTTTTGGTTTGGATAAACACAATTCAAATTAAACAAAGATGTAATTGTGAATATATTTCTAAAAGAAACAAAATAGCTCATAAGTCCAAGTTAATATTATTTTTAGTATAGGAAATAATTAGATTATCAAAATAATGTATTGGACAAAAAACAATAGTTAAGACAATCAATTGTTTACAAAATGTTCACAATAATTGTTTTGAACAAAAATAAGATCGCACAATCTATTGAAACATTACAAAAAGATTTAATATTCAATCTTCAAATCTAAATTAAAAGGATAAAAATTCAAGATATAAGTTGAGTTAAATTGTCTCAATACTATTCTTATTAATTTAAAAAAACACTATTCTTATTAATAAATCTTTTCTTCAATTAAAAAAAACTATTTTTCTTAGCATTCGCATTCAAATACAAAAAGCTACAACCATCAGGATTACAACTCTAAACCTAACCCTAACCATAACCATAATGCTATATTAATATTTTGGTTTTTTTTAATATTTTTAATAGAACATAAAGATTAATTAATATTTATGTTATAATAATTAATTTGGTAGTTGTTACATATTTTGCATATACTTATAAAAGAGCTCACCATAACGTTGTTGTATTTAATTTTCCATTATATGTGCTAAGGTTAATAGTTACATTTACCACATGTGCAACTTTTTATAATAATCTTATTTACATGTATGTAAAAAGTGCCTTTAGAATGGGGTGTGGACAACTCTATCATATTATATAGTTCAAATTTTAATTTTTATAGAAAATCTTTTTATTGAGGGTGACTTTGTCACAACTCATTTATCTATACTTTCTCAACCAGACCTATTTCTCATATTATTTCAAATGCATTTTCATTAATTTTTAAACTATAAAACAAATACTACTAGAAAACCTATCTTTAGAAAATCCTACCTAAAATATGCCCCAGAGATATCCTGAGCGTATTGAATCAAAATAAAATAACACTAAAATATTTCCTTTACAAAGCATGCATATTTTTATTAGTATGTAATCATTGTGGCTTATCTAGTGATTAATCTAGCAAGAGGAAACCAATCAAAACATAGTATAAATTTTCTTTTTAGGCAAATTTGAATTAAATTTGAACTTTTCCTATGTGAACATGAGAAAATTAAAAAAAAAATTGGAGAAATTATTTTTCTCTATTATGATTGGCTCAAGATTGTGGAGATACTATTTTTAGTGGAAACACCTAAAATTGAGGAGTAATTCTCGTTAGAAGGAGGAGGTGGCAATGGTAACAATTTTTTTTTTGAGTGAAACAAACACTTAAAAATGAGGAGACAAATCTGGTTAAAGGAGGAGGTGGCAATGGAAAGCAAATAACTTTTTAAATTTTTAATGATTGAGTCAATATTTGTGGGAATTTGGTTATGAAACAATTCATTTATTATTATTATTATTATTATTATTATTATTATTATTATTATTATTATTATTATTATTATCCAAATAATTTTTTAATCTGATAATTATTTGAGAACCTAGAAATTCATAAGCCAATGCTCTTTTTTAAATTGAAGACACTCGACAACCCTTCATTAGGCTCATTCAATCTCCTGTGCTTGAGAAACGATGAGACTGATTGTAGTAGGGCATCACCATCACCATCAACTGCCAAACCAACAATATCATCATCAACTTCTTTCAGAGCTGGCGTCGGTGGTTTGATCCCTGGGCGATATGCCTCTACCAGTGGTTGCAGGGGCTCCTGTTTTTCTTCACAGCTCCCACGCCCTTGAAAGATAGGCACCACCGATTGATGCACCTCATGCCTCTGCAATTAGATGGAGAGCATTCTACGGACTATAAATCATACCCTTTGCCTCTAATCAACCTCTAGTCATGCCTTAAAATGGCCTCAGATCGGCCTGCCTTCTTGCCTCAATAAGAACAAATGAACCCTTGACTCAATTAGATATGCAAACACAACAACCAGATAAATAAAAAACTAATAACTTTGACTCCAAACAGAACTAGCAACAAGCTTAAACAAGCTTTGATACCATGTGAGAACCTAGAAATTCATAAGCCAATGCTAAAATTACTGAATTGGTGCAATAGTATTCACAAATAGACAAAGTATAAATAGGAGAAATTGGATGCCTAATTCTCCACAATACAGGGATAGGTGACGAGTAACCATCCATAAGAATAGCGCAACTATTCATGAGAATAGCATGAGGTGTCCATTGAGTTGACATATCTCCTAAATGCCTAACCACTTTGACTTAGTCAAAGAGCATGTGTGGAATTTGCGTAACTATGATTAAGTTAGTATAAACGACTTAGGATAAGTGTTTATACATCAACAATTATCATTATTATAATTATAAAATCATTGTAATATTTATATTATTATAATATATAATGATTTAATGTATTTGTTAGTTTTCTATAGTTTTTTATTGTTTTGGGTATAAAAATATTAAAAATAACTAACAAATTAATTTGTTTTTTATTAATATTAATATTATTATTACCCCGAGAGCTTAACCTATAGTGGCAGCATGGGATGGAGTGTAATGGCTTGAGTGTGTTTACAAAAACAAATTTAAAAAATAATTATATAACTGACATATTAAAACTAGTATATTTATATTTAAAAGAATATATCTAAACTACGCCGAGAGATATCCTTCTGGAGGCGCCTATTTTTTTATCAATTTACTATGCTCACCTTAAAACCTACAATTTGATATGTTTGTTCTATATGTGAAAAAATTAATGAAGGAGGCAATATAAACAAATTGAATGCGCATCTTTTCATATGCCAATCCGTAACGTTTCTTTGTTTCATCTTGGAGCATAGTGATGGCTTCTATGAAACTACAATCCACCTTTCTTTCCATCCAACATGTTTTTTTTTAATTTCTTTCACCTTCTTTTTTTTAGTTTTTTAATTTGTGGAGTGACTATTTGGTTTTTTTAATAAAGATTCTAGATTGGAATCTTATAAGTTTACATAGAAATTCCACAATTTTCAGCTCCATGCTATGAATGTAGGAACGCCTCTCGGCGTAATAATAATCATAAATATTTAACAAATTTAAAAAATAATTATATAACTGACATATTAAAATAATAATCATAAAGAATTAGGAAGAAGTACAAATTAAAAATCATGAAACAAAAAAATTCCAAAATCAAAATAACTATTGATAAAAATTTAAATAATCATCTCTCAAAATTATTTTGGCTTGCTATTAATTTCTATGGTTTAGGTTGGTGTTAATGGTGTATGCATAAATAATTTCATATTGCTGCAATATTAAAATAAATTAAATAATTTTCATAATATGGATAAATTATTTTATTTACTTCTTACAATTTACAAACATCATAATATATATTCCTAAAAACACATGGCACATGACACATCATAATATATATTCCCTTTCCTCATTATACGAATTTAAATAACTATTGATAAAAAATTAAATAATCATCTCTATTGATAAAAATTTAAATAATCCATAAATTATTTCATCTTGCTAGAATATTAAAAAATAAATTAATTAATTTTTCATAATATTTAGCATTATCTAAGTTATTTTATTTACATTTCACAATTTACAAACATGACATGGGGTCAATTAACACCACCCATAAAATCCTTGATTATATAAATTTAATTTTCTTTTTAAAAATATTTTATGCAAGCCCACAAAATGTCTATTTTGTTTTCTTTCATAAATTTCCTAAATGTTATATTAAAAGTTAAAATAATATTCATTCTTTATCTTAAAGTCTTTCGTCATAAGTAAAAACTAAATATATAAAACTAATTAATTACATCATTCATGAGCTATTTTATTTTCTTTCATAAATTTCCCAAGTGTTATTTTCTTTTATTTTGTTTTGGCAGTTGTGAAAAGATGTGCAGGCATATGTAATGTTTACAAGCCATTTCATGTGGAAATATACAAGTTATTTCTACTAAACTCAGAGCACTTGCTCAAATCCTGGTAGATTACATAGTGGGTGACAATCCTCTGAAGCTTTCATACATGGTGGGAAATGGGCCTAACTTCCAAAAATATATTCATCACAGAGGCTCATCAGTGCCATCTACAACACAAGATCCTAGTCACGTAATGTGCAACCAAGGTATCTGAAGCTTACTAGATGCTGTCAAAGGATCTGAAGCTTAGTATAGCTCAAATTACATGCAAATATGGGACTTCTATTCACAACAAGTGAGTTGTTATAACAATTGATATTCTAGAGAGGACATCTTATGTTTGCGGTGCACACGAGATGTTTTTGTGTGACAATTGTGAATGAAGAATTGTGGGTGTTGGATAATTTCGATACATAGGAAGAAGTTCTTGATTTTCCTGTTGCTGTCTGGGATATTTCATATAGTAGAAAGGATTCATGACTCTTTCTCTCACTAGTGTGTTTGCTCAAGTTCTTTGAAGGTGGTTGTGGGTTTAATAGCATACTTTTGGGCATAAGGGAATATAATATTATTAGCAGAACATTCAACTATAGATGGTAGAATTCCTCAGAGGGCCATGATTGATATAAGAGACAACATTAATGTTACGAGAGGAGAACCAGTCCATCTAGTAATATGGAGAATGACAACCACAACAGTGGAGCTAGCGGTGAAGAAAGCAACCTAAAGGAAGATTTTATTGTCAACACCTTTAATTATAGAGAAGCACATGTGGAAGGTTCGTGAGAAACTATAATGCCTCACTTGAGGCATATTAAACCTTTTATATTCCTTTTGTATGGGGGCAGCACTGGAAAAGGGAATAGAGCACCAAGTTTAGAGAATATAATGCCTTGTTTGAGGTATCTCCAGTACAGGAGAGGCATATGAAATGCCTCATCTGAGGCATGCTAAAAGGTGGTTACATGGTAGTACTGAAATAGGAAGAAAGGCACTAAACTTGTGTGAGCAAAATAAAACATTTTGATATCTTGAAGGCTGATCCAAGATAGAGGAACCTATGGGCCTAGAATTCAAAGAAAATATTTTAAATTCTTCTATAAAAATAGAAACGTAGATGTGATGGAGCGACTGAGAGGAGAGGTTTAATCCATAGAGAAGGAGAGTTTTGCAAATTGGTTGTAGATGAGCGCTGAAGCCATAAAGGCTATACTATAAATATGTTGCAGACTTTATGTTGCAATCTTGTAATACTTTAAGAAGAGTATTGTTCTATGATATTGAGTTTGTGAATTTATGTTTGAGGTTTTGTGTTTGAGAGAGTGGTGTTTGTCCTCTGTACCAAGTGGTATTAGAGTCAGTTGTTCCTCAGCATGGAGAGTATCCACTAGGACTTGTGGAGTAGCAGAGAAGGTGGTTGTGAGAACTCAAAAGGATCGTTGCAGGTGTATGAAGTCCTAATCGGTTGAGAGTTTGAAGCCGTGAAGGAGAGAGTAAAGATGTGTGAACAGTTGCAGCAGTAAAGAATCTGAGAAAATCTCGAGAGACGGGTTAGGTGCACAGAGTCCTACAATGGTGAGAGCAAGAAAGACTCGGAGTCATTGATGGAGAAAATAAGGAAAAGGAAGAGAGGGTTTGTGATTGGTTGGGTTTTGACAATCCTAGTGTTGAAGAGATGGAGAAGACAAAGATGGAAGGAACGAGTTGCGAAGATGTGTGAAGATTTATTGGAAGAATTGAAGGAAGAGTTGTATGAAAACCTAAAGGAGATTTGTGTAGACAAGAAAGTGGGTAGAGAAGAGTCCCATGTTTCTTTTGATAATTGGATACCTGATTCTCCACAATGCAGGGATAGGTGGTGAGTAACCATCCATGAGAATAGTGAGAGGTGTCTATTGAGTTGACACATCTCCTAAATGACTAACCACTTTGACATAGTCAAAGAGCATGTGTGGAATTCACCTAACTATGATTAAGTTAGTATAAATGACTTAGGATAAGTGTTTATAAACCAACACTCCCACTTAAGCATATCTTAAGTGAGTTTATGAAATATGTGTCCTGGCTATGAGCTTGATGAGGTACCAATGTACAAATGTACCTCTCAAAAAGCGGAGAAAGATAGAAAACCTAGTGGGAAAAAAACTACGCCACAAAAAAGAGGAAAAGAAGGATTTAAGACCTTCTGAAAAGACGTCCCTTGATGATCAGAACATCATGATGATGAACTTTGAAGAATGTCAAAGTTTGCAAACTCTACTGATGATGGATTGAAAACTGCTAGAATCAACCAACCTTCAAGAACCATAGATCAAGATAAGAGATACAAGATGCTGCATGAGTGAACATTCAAACACTACTCAACGATGTACACAGAGTCAACCAAACTCTACGAAGTTGATAATACAGATAGTACTATGGTTAGGAGTACTAGAACCTCAAACTGTGATCCACTGAATTAATCCCCCAAACGAGAGATCAAGATTAGAAGGAAGGTTCATGAGGCCTTCCAAAAAGAAGATTCTACTTCATTGAAAGAAGTATTAACATAACATCATAGTCCCCCCTTAATGCTAAGAGAATATGAGCAGACAAACTAAGATCTTGAGTATGTAAAGAATGTAGAGATATAAAATGTGTGCTCCAAGACACACTCACATGAGGTGAGAATCACAAATCTATGTTGTGATGGTATAGCCCCCCATTACACTTTATAATTTAGTGTATGTACGATAATTTCTCAAATTCCCTTCATGTGGAAAACACATAAATCAATTTTGTGGCACTTTAGGTGATTGGAATTACAAACATTCTTTCTATTGGAGTTTAAAAATAGATGCATGAATCTATAAGCTACTTGTGTACTCGATGTCAATACTGAATTGTGATTGATGACTCCATAGATGCTAGTATCATGAATATTCAGAAACATTAACCAATTTTGAGATGTGATCCGATGCAAGATTCTGGTTTATTTACCATAGGCTCTCGATGTGAGATATGAACTAATGAGAATCTGTTGCAAGATTATAGATGATTTACCATAGGCTCTCAAAAAATGTTCGAAGGATCATTCGATCCACCTGTTTCTCAATGAAGGATCATTCGATCCCCTTGTTTCTCAATCAAGGATCATTTGATCCACCTTCTTTTGTTGCAACCTCATTAAGTTAATTTAGGTGACATAATCCTCTATAGTATTAAAGTCTTATGAAATGACTTCTTTTGTTCATTGACCTTCCCATTGGGTGTTTTCAAGGTCACAATGTGAACAAGGATTTTTGTAGAAGTCAATCACACTTATAAAACTATCTAGATGAGTTGTAATTGCAAACTTAGAAATATGGAAAGAAAAAATAGAGAAAATAACTTGATGATACCCCCTTACTTTATTCCCCCTACTTTGTGGCACTTTATAAGATTCTTAGTGCATTAGACAATAATTACCTATATCTAACACTAAAAAAATACCTTTGATGGTTCCCAAAAGAAGGTTAACATATAGTTATAGTTAAGCTAACAACAATGTTTGAAATGCTTTAAATGTTCACTAACTTATTTTATCATGCAACAAATTAAAAAAATAGCCTACTAAAGGGGTGGATTTGAGTCGTGAATAGGAATCTACCATCAACATAGCTTGGTAAAGGGGCTGATTTGAGTCTTGAATAGGACTCTGCTGTCATAGACTGAATTAAGGGCGTAGACGCATGAGAGAGGGGCCAAATTTGGAGGTAGGTAGGCTGGATTGTGGGCCGATGGAGAGGCAGTAGAAGAGTCCAAAAAAAGACTGTAGAGTCATGGATGATGCAGAGAGTAGGTTGTCAAACAAAATAACAAAGAAGATACTCACCATGGCTAGGCCAGCTCCAAAGCTTTACAACATCCATCCGTTTGGTTTTTGCAACCTCATTCAGGATCTCACATACAATAGTTTCAAACCTGAGACATTCTAGAAACTACCACTGTTGCTGCCTCCGATGGTTAATTTCAATGTTTATTTGTAGAAGTTTGTGCCACCATCGCTATGCTTTTAGAAAGGATGCATGAACAAGCAAACTATTTGTTGTAATTACAAGAAATCTTCATGGAATACTATGAAGCAAAGGAGAAAGAATGAATCTACAGTTGAAATTCCACAGGAAGCATCTTTCAATGGGCATCATAAGTTACCACCTCTCAACATCCACTTTGCTCATAATGTTTCTACATCACGCACTAGAGTTATACCTAGAAATAAAGACATAGGCAATGCCAATATCATATCTAAGCCTCCTCTAGTTGCAAATAGGGCTAAATGAGGGGCATTCGAATAGGGCCAAACAAGGGCTGAATGGAGCTGAATAGGGGCCTACACAATACAACAAATAGAGGCAAATAGAGTTGTCAGGCTAGAAAATCGCATTCATGTGATTTCTCAACATTGGCACTAGGCTTGGAAGACACTTGACAACCCTTCATTAGGCTCATTCAATCTCTTGTGCTTGAGAAATGACGAGACTAATTTTAGTAGGGCATCACCATCACCGAGATTTAGTGACACGAGATGGAAGCCACTGGAGGATCCAGAATCTAGCCACTGTCAACTGCCAATCCAACAATATCATCATCAACTTCTTTTAGATCTGGTGTCGGTGGTTTGATCCCTGGGCGATATGCCTTTACCAGTGGTTATAGGGGCTCCTATGTTTCTTCACATCTCCCACGCCCTTGCAAGATAGGTACCACCGATTGATGCACCTCATGCCTCTGCAATTAGATGGAGAGCATTCTATGGACTATAAATCATACCCTTTGCCTCTAATCAACCTCTAGTCATGCCTTAAATTGGCCTCAGATCGGCCTGCCTTCTTGCCTCAATAAGAACAAATGAACCCTTGACTCAATTAGATATGCAAACACAACAACCAGATAAATAAAAAACTAGTAACTTTGACTCCAAATAGAACTAGCAACGAGCTTAAACAAGCTTTGATACCATGTGAGAACCTAGAAATTCATAAGCCAATGCTAAAATTACTGAATTAGTGCAATAGTATTCACAAATAGACAAAGTATAAATAGGAGAAATTGGATGCCCAATTCTCCACAATACAGGGATAGGTGGCAAGTAACCATCCATGAGAATAGCACAACTATTCATGAGAATAGCATGAGCTGTCCATTGAGTTGACATATCTCCTAAATTCCTAACCACTTTGACTTAGTCAAAGAGCATGTGTGGAATTTGCGTAACTATGATTAAGTTAGTATAAACGACTTAGGATAAGTGTTTATACATCAACAATTATAATTATTATAATTATAAAATCATTGTAATATTTATATTATTATAATATATAATGATTTAATGTAGTTGTTAGTTTTCTATAGTTTTTTATTGTTTTGGGTATAAAAATATTAAAAATAACTAACAAATTAATTTGTTTTTTTATTAATATTAGTATTATTATTACGCCGAGAGCTTAACCTATAGTGGTAGCATGGGATGGAGTGTAATGGCTTGAGTGTGTTTACAAAAATAAATTTAAAAAATAATTATAGAACTGACATATTAAAACAAGTATATTTATATTTAAAACAATATATCTAAAGTACGTCGAGAGATATCCTTCTCGAGGCGCCTATTTTTTATCAATTTACTGTGCTCACCTTAAATCCTAAAATTTGATATGTTCGTTCTACATGTGAAAAAATTAAGGAAGGAGGCAATATAAATAGATTGAATGCATGTCTTTTCATATGCCATTCTATAACATTTATTTCTTTCATCTTGGAGCATAGTGATGGCTTCTATAAACTGTCATCCACCTTTCTTTCCATCCAACATGTTTTTTTTAATTCCTTTTTTTTTTTAGTTTTTTAATTTGTGGAGTGACTATTTGGTTTTTTTAATAAAGATTCTAGATTGGAATCTTATAAGTTTAAATAGAAATTCCACAATATTTTAGCTCACATTCATGCTATGAATGTAGGAATGCCTCTCGGCGTAATAATAATCATAAACATTTAACAAATTTAAAAAATAATTATATAGCTAACATATTAAAATAATAATCATAAACATTACAAAATATAGCCGACAAATGCAAAACTAAAGTAAAATCATGAATTAGGAAGAAGCACAAAATAAAAATCAAAATCAAAATAACTATTGATAAAAATTTAAATAATCATCTCTATTGATAAAAATTTAAATATTGATAAAATTTAAATAATCATCTCTCAAAATTATTTTGGTTTGTTGTTAATTTGTTTTCTTTTTAGCATGGTGTTAATGGTGTATGCATAAATTATTTCATCTTGCTAGAATATTAAAAAAATAAATTAAATAATTTTTCATAATATGGAACTTAGCATTATCTAAGTTATTTTATTTACATTTCACAATTTACAAACATCATAATATATATTCACAAAAAAACATGGCCCATGACATGGGGTCAATTAGCACCACCCATAATATCCTTGATTATATAAATTTAATTTTCTTTTTAAAAATATTTTATGCAAGCCCACAAAATGTCTATTTTATTTTCTTTCATAAATTTGCTAAGTGTTATATTAAAAGTTAAAATAGTGTAGAAAAAACATGGCCCATGACATGGGGTTAATTAACACCACCCATAAAATCCTTGATTATATGAATTTAATTTTCTTTTTAAAAATATTTTATGCAAGCCCACAAAATGTCTATTTTATTTTCTTTCATAAATTTACTAAGTGTTATATTAAAAGTTAAAATAGTATTCATTCTTTATTCTAGAGACTTTGGTGATGAAGTAAAAACTTAATATATAAAACTAATTAATTACATTATTCATGGGCCTTTATAATAACTATTACAACCACTTGGTGATCAATAGGATGAGTCATGGAACCATCATGGACTATGGAAGATGTGGTAGAAGTAGAAGTAGAAGTGATATGCTCAACATCTACTAATGCCTCATCTCTAGAAGAGAGATCATCCAAGTGAAGAGAAGGTAAAGTAATTTTAAGGAATGTGTCAATGAGTTCATCCTGTAGTGCCAAAATACCCTCATAAGTAGGAGTAATTTTAGGAGAGGGAAGAGATATGTTACCATCATATACTTGAAATGGGACATCACTCTCAAAAACCTTTTAATATAGTCATGACAAGAGAATCCAATGAATGATTGTCCCATCATGCATCCCAATCAACTTCTCTTACATACATTGTAATAACAATAAAATTCATGCCTCCAAATTATTATAATCATGTGCTCAAAACTTTATATATTGTAAGAAATTGTATGTGCCAACATATCCTTGTTAAATTTCAGCCTTAATATTGTTGTTTCAAAAAATTTCCACTCCTCTTATATGCAAATTAACTTTGATAAATTGTAACCCTTAAGGATTGTTATTTATCCCTTTGATTCCTTTAGTTACAACAAAATATTGTAGATTAACCTCTTACGCTTGCAGCCCTTAAGTGAATATAGTTTGTGAATGTTGTAGTAACAATTTCAGCTATGAAGTAACATTATATCTTGAGAATTTTGTAAAAACTGAACAAAAGCAAATACTTACAACCCAAATGTCTTTTATGTAGCCAATCAAGGTGGAAACACACATACATAATCTCCACAAATCCAACTATGAAATATCTCTATCAAACTTTCCAACTATCCACCTCCATAGACTTACAAATTTAGAAGTTTTTCACCCAACAAGTCACCATGGACTTTCACTTTCTTTGTCTCATCAAAATGGATGTATTTCCTTTGGAGAATTTTTCAACATCACCTATGGATGTCCTCTTGATGACATAAAAAAATTAGAAAGAAACTTGGACTCTTCTCTTGTTTTTCAATGCCTCTTTGGAGCCAAACTTCCATCTATTTATAATATCTCCTTTGTTAAGTTTCATCTTCCTCATTTGGGATTGAATGACTCTTGGTATTCCTCTTCTTTCTTGGTGGCATCCAACTTGGAGAAAGGTGACTCTTGGGATTCCTTTGTTGTTTTCCTTCATGACTTGGGTGCTTGAAAACTCTTCATTGTCCAAATTTTGTCTTCTAGCATGTAAGTGACTAGGATTTTGTCCATATGCAACTTGCCTTTTCTTTTCCAAGTGGAGAGTTGTAGAATTAAAATATTTATTTCATTTTTCCCAATTTTGGTGTATTATGTTGATTAGAGACCTACAAGACAAACAAAAGGGTAAAAGAAATAAAATATTTTTTTTAGTTGATGCAAGATTGCTTGTGAGCCTAGATACTCCTGCATCACCTTTTGAGCCAAGTTGGAAAGTGATGTTAGAAAGGAAGAAGACATGTTTAGAATGTAATTGATTTGGTTTTTGTTTGACATGTTTATATCAGATTTTGTCCATCAATCGTATGAATCAATTTTGAATTATGAAATGAGTTTATATACAAAAGATGGCAGTGAACAAAGTGCTTGAAATAGCACTCACACAGTTCACAAGAAATAATAGATTATCACATGCAGAAAAACAACCTACTAACAAATAAACAAAACAATAAAAAACCTAAAACAACCATACACCCAAAACAAATATACAAGTGTAAATGATGGAATATCCAACATTCCCCCCCCCCCTTATTACATCATTTCTTTAAAGTACTAATAAGAGACCCTTGAAAACTTTCAAACTTCATAGGTGCAAGTGCCTTGGTGAACATTTCAACACATTGTTCTTGTGTTGAGAAAAATTGGAGCTAAATGTTGTTTTTTTAGCATGTTCTCTTATGAAGTGAGAGTCAGCTTCGATATGCTTGGTCTATTTGTGAAACACTGGATTACAAACAAGCTTGAGAACACTCTGATTTCGATATGCTTGGTCTATTCGTGAAACACTAGATTACAAACAAGATTGAGGACACTCTGATTATCACAATAGAGGATTGTAGGCTGGTTTTTAGGTACCCCCAATCCTTCTAATATGCGACGTAGCCATACAACTTTACAAACTGCTACACTTGCTGCACAATATTTAGCTTTTGTTGAGGAATGAACACCTATGTCTTGTTTATTACTTCCCCATGAAATGGGACTTGAACCCAAGAAGAAAACAAATCTAGATGTGGATTTTCTATCATCAACTAAACCTGTATAATCGGCATCTGTATACCCTATCAAGAAGAATTGATCATTCCTTTTATATTCTAAACCATGATCCATTGTACCTTAGATGTACCTTAGTACCCATTTTGTTGCTTTCCAATGACACATTTTTGGTTCTTGCATAAATGTTGATAGATAATTAACAACAAAACTAATACTTGGTCGAGTGTAAGTCAGATAAATCAAACCTCCAATCATCAGTCGATAGAGAGTTGCATTCACCTGAGGAGATGGATCAGATGAGATAGTTGTAATCCTGATTCCATAGGTGTAGACATGGGTTTGGAATCCATCATTCTGAACTTCTCAAGCAATGTCTTGGCATACTTTCTTTGAGATACAAAGATATGGTGATTTGTTCGTCATACTTCTAATCCTAGACAATAGTGCAGTAACCCAAGTCTATCATATCATATGCCTTCTTGAGATGATTCTTGGCTATCTCAATCATTTCTTCTAAGCTTCCTATGATAACTAGGTCATCAACATATACATTAACAATCACAATATCCCCCCTTGATCCTTGAGGTAGATATGTGGATCATATGGATGCCTAGTAAAACCGTGCTTTAGCAATGTTCATCAATTTTAATATACAAAGCTCTTGGTGCTTGTTTGAGACCATATATGGACTTAACCAGTTTGCATACCTTTTCTTCTTTACCAGGTGCAATATATCCTTCTGGTTGGGTCATATAGACCTCATCCTTAAGGTTGCCATTGAGAAATACACTTTTTACATCCGTTTGATACAATTTCCAGCCAAATTGTACAGCTAAAGAAAAAATCATTCTAATAGTTTTGATCTTTGCTATGGGAGCAAATGTTTCCTCATAATCAATCCATTCTTTCTAGGCATATCCCTTAGCTATAGCTATAAGTCTATCCTTATGTTTATCTATACTACCATCTTCTTTATACTTAGTTTTGAATATCCATTTACATCCAATTTCTTTCTTACCAGGTGGTACATCAATAAGCTCCCAAGTGTTGTTTTTCATCAGGGATTGATACTCTACAACCATAGCATCTTTCCAAGGCTTTTACTCTAGTGCTTCCTGAACATTATATGGCTCAAAATTATCAACAACTAAACTTATTAATGCTAGATTTACCTCATTATGAGCCATGTTGCGTGTCCTTGGTCTTGAAGTGAAAGTGTCTGGGACTCCATCTAGCTTTGCATTGCGAATGGTACTAGATTACTAATATACCACTTGTGCATAGGTCTTGTGAAATTTGTGGATGTTGAATTAGATTGACTATCAACATCCCCATTATTTTTCCCATCCATGTTGAAAATAGGAGCACTATTTGGATCAGACGATGATGTGGAAGGTGAACTTGAATCACTCTTCTCATCAAAAATTACATCTCTATTGATATATATCTTCTTTGTATTAGGATCCATAAGGTGATATGTCTTAGATTCATTACTATATCCAAGAAGAATACATTGAATTGATTTTTCATCTAGCTTCTTCCTTTTCTATTTAGGAATGTGCATATAGGGAGTGCATCAAAATACATGAAGATGAGAGATAGAAGGCTTTACCCCTATCCATGCCACTTTTGGAGTGATTCCATCAAGGGCTTTGGTTGGTGCATGATTCAAAAGATAAATTGTAGTATGAATAGCTTTAGCCCAATATGCATGTTCTAGATGAGAATATTTAAACATACTATGGACCATCTCCATGATGATGTGATTTCTCCATTCATCAACACCATTTTGCTGAGGTGTGTATGTAACACTCAATTGTCATTGAATTCCATTTTCCTTTAAGTATATGGAGAATTCCATGCTGGTGTATTATGCCCTCGATTTGAGTAGAGGACATGAATATGATGATTTGTATCTTTCTCCACAAGAGTGCAAAACTCTTTCAAGTAGAAAAAGGCTTCATCTTTATGCTACAAACAATATACCGACATTTTCCTTGTGTGATCATCAACAAAAAGCTGAAAATACTTGAATCCATTGTGACTAGGTGCTATGGGACCGCACAGATCGGTATGCACCAATTGCAACTTGGTTGGCTTGCACAATGCTCACTTGGATAGAATGGTGCTTGATGTTGTTTGCCAGCAATACAACTAGAACAAATGGCACTTGACTTCTCAAGTGAAGGAAGCCCTTTGACCATGCTTTTCTTGCTAAGTGTAAGCAAGTAACTAGTGATTAAATGACCAAATCTATGATACCATAACATAGCAAGATCACTATCCTTAGTCACTGAAGCTTGATTATTGGCAATTGTATCAAGCTTAAACATTTTACCAATTTCTGTAGCACTTACAACAATCTTTGCACTTTTAGACTTATCACAGAATAGGCATACCTTTTATTGTCATTTTTATCAAACTCTATCCTTAGGTTGTGATCAAGAAGTTGATTAACAGAAAGGAGAGTTTTGGTAAGTCTAGGCACATATAAAAGTTCAGTGAGCCTACATCTATGTATACCAAATTGCAAGGAGATATCACCAATACTTTGAATTTCATAGGTGGTATCATCTCCAAGCGAGACTTTACCATGATGGGGTTTCAATGTGAGAAACCACTCCTTATGTCCAGTCATGTGCTTTGTAGCACTTGAGTCCACATACCAAATTGAGGTTGATTGTGAACTATCATCTGAAGTGTGGGCTAAAAATAAATACTCCTCTTCTGGAGAGTCTTCTTCTTTAGCAATGTTGCCATGTTGTTTATGTCTGGTCTTCTGTTTCCATTGAGTACTGCCACTTTGAAATGGCTTCTGTTGATGTGATTTGTTGGATGATCCTTTGTTGAAGGAGTTGTACCAACTTTTTTTCACATCATGTCCAACTCTTTCACATATTGGACACTTCTTCTGGGATTTAGATGAGTTACCAGATTTGGGTGGTCCACTAGACTGCTTCATAGGATTCTTGCCTTTATGATGAGTGGTCATGGCATGATCCTCCTCACCATGGTCATGGCTTAGAGACTCTTCTTTTTGAAGTATATTTACCAGCTTATCAAAACTGGGAGTTTGTTCGGTGACATTCAAAGTTGTCATGAACACTTTGTATCTTGAAGGCAATGCTCGTAGAACAATAGGAACTAGAGTAGCATCCTCAACTTTTTCATCTAAATCTTGTAGTGAATCTTTCAACTTAGCAATCCTTTTGAGAAAGGGTTCTAATTGTTCTCCTTTCTTCATCTTCAGGCTATGTAGCTGACTCTATAAATATAGGATTTGATTCTGATTCTTTGCCTCATACACTGTCTTGAGCTTGTCCCATGCATCTTTGGCTATGGATGAGTCTCGAATAAAGGGTTGAACTTCAACAAACATGATGAACAGAATGATCAATTTGGCCTTCCTGTCGGCTTGATCAAATGTCTTTTTTCATCAGCATCACTTGCATGTTGTTTTGTGGTTCCATCGACCACATTCCAAACTTCTTCAAACTCGAGTTGAGTTTTGAGTTTGGTCTTCCATGCTGAATAATTATTCCCATGGAGCAATTGGGAATCTGGAAGAAGGAATTTCAGAGAATTGGCTGCCATTGTATTAGAAAAATAAGGTGTTTTCTTGTCCTATTTCTCATCACTTAGATCATCAAAATGCCACAGAGGAGATGATAATATAGGAAAGACACCAAAATTAAAACATAACTGAGTTGATGAAAAGAATGACACCGCACTTCTCTATTCACTTATGACATCATTTCACTATGAAAAATGACTTATTTTCAGACAAAATTATTCTATTCAGAGACATAATATGGTAATCTTAACATAATAGACCATGAATGTAGAACATAGCAATGAAAGGATGATGAATTCTCGGCTCAGAAATAAAACGAAAAAAACAAGTGAACAATCACATAGTTTTCTTAGAAGAGAAGAAACATAGTTGAAAATTATTGTAATAGTACTCTGTACTCTTGATGGATGCATCAATGCTGGAGATAACAATTATATTTACAGATGGTCTGAAAAATGTAAGAAAGTTGGGTGTAATCCTATTTGGAATGAGAAGCTGCAGCTTAGGCTTATCAGGGCATTCAATGTTTAGTCCCTAAACATTAACATTCACATATATTGCATGACAAGTTTTTGGAAAGAGAGTAGTGGAATGTAGCAAAGTTCCCTTGTCCGACATAACTTCGGGTCATGGACAACCCAACGGTTTACATTACCTCAACTATCGATTGAAGACAAACAAAGGAAAGCGGAGCAGTACCATCGATCTCTCTCTACATTTTTTGACAGAGCTTAACCACCCTCAGTTGTTTAATCCTTCCACGCTCACTGCACCACCAAGGAAGATCATTATAGCTCTAATTTTTGCACCAGTTACGCCCTTATAATTTGCTGTAATGAACATGTCCCAATTCCTTAACCTTCACCTGTAGGAGATGCTTCTGGATCTTCCCCATTGCAGTCCTAGTTCAACTCTCAGATGTGGGTCTCGATGCTGACAAATGCAGAGTGCTCATCAACATTGAACAGCAGAGCAACCAAACCACCAGGAAGGAGCTCCCAACAAACCAAAACACTTACAATATACTTGATACAATCATCCGACAGATGAACACTTGGAGAACAACATACAATACCATTCACGCTATCAGAGGCATGACAATACTCAGGGGCCCTGATTGGATTCTACCCAAGGTCAATTTTCCACAGCTTCTCACTGTCATCTATTGCAATAAGTTTAGAGTCCAGATAAATTACTCTCTCCACACACATCTGCAAAACATCTTTCTCCAGGCCCATGATGAGCAAGGTAGTATTATAGAGAAAGAAAAATACAGAATTTGGAAGAGATATGTAGCGAGAATAATTCCAATTAATGCAAAACTGGAATGAGAAAATGCCATTTACAACAATAGATTCCTTTCGACAACAAGCCGAATCAAATGCAAATATTAATATTTCCTCTATTCTTTCTCTAAAAACTAGAAATATGAAACGCTACAATCTAGAAGAAGATTTCGTCTAGCAAAAAATGCACACCCAGATTTGCATCTACTCCCCAGATTTACATTCAATGCACAGCTAGCAAAGGAAAGGCGACCCTATAAACTCCCATGATTTGTACAGCAATCAAATGAATCAATTTCATTATGAAATGAGTTTATATACAAAAGATGGTAGTGAACAAAGTGCTTGAAATAGCACTCACACAGTTCACAACAAATAACATATTATCACACGTAGAAAAACAACCTACTAACAAATAAAGAAAACAATAACAAACCTAAAACAACTATACACCTGAAACAAATATACGGGTGTAAATGATGGAATATCTAACATTTTAAATGTTTTATTTTGTAAACACTTAAGATAAATAATACACAATGTAAACTAATATCTACAATATAAGTATCTAATTAGCTTATTAACTAATTAGACATAACAAAGAAGGTTGTACAAATGTAAGATAGAAAAGGAAGGCCTAATCAATTATGAACTAACTAGATCAATCTTTTCTATCAAACATTAGAACACAAGTCTACGAAGAATTGTACGCTTGGCTACAGTCCTCAAGGGAGAGCCAAGTTGTTTGGGCATTGTTTCTTTGTTGTAATAGTGGAGATTAATTTGAGAATAGCAAGATCTAGGTTTTTTAAAGTGACCTAATTGACAAAACAAACAACTTATAGGTATTACAGATCTTTTGTGAAGAAACAAAAATTAGATTGGGACTGAGCAGAGAAGACAGAGCCTGTAGCCAGAAATGGGGGCATATCAAGTAGGACTTGGGCACTAGGTGCCCTAGTCCTAGGGTTTTTTCTCCAACAAATTCTATGTGTGACAATCTCTACTGCTTCCATCTTGCTATCACTTGTCAGAACTTAAAACTTATGATTTTGATTTGCACACATAAAAGAGGGAAAATGGTTGTGTTGTATAGGAGCTTGTCCCAGTCAAGCCTCATGTTGGTGTTCCCACCTCCACAACAATAATGATAGATGTGATAGAGAGTGCCTGCTCAAGATGAGTTGAGGCAAAACATGTAATAAAGACTATAATAATAAAATAAAATGAAATAGAGTTACCAAGAACATAAAACCCTAGTTGAAAGTATGTCGGTATCCACAAGGAGTTGAAGAAGAGGAAGAAGCTTCCTCTTAGACCTGCAAGGGTTAGTACATACAACAATAATCTTCACAAATAGAGAGCTTATAGAGAGAGAAAGAAAAGAGAGCTTGTTAGAGAGAATCATCATAGATAGCATCTAATGTAAATGAGTGAGAGAAACTTGTTTATTTATGAATCCCAATGACTTTCTGAGGGCCCAATTGATTTGATGCTGACAAGGTTCATCATATAAGTCGAGAGGCTGACATTCAAATATAATCTTTTGGGGTCAAACTGGTAGGACCCCGGCATTGGGCACCCTAGTCTTGGTGATTTGGGCTTTTCAAATGTCAAATGTCAGAGGACTAAGCCTTGTTTCTCATAAAAGTATTGAAATGTGAATATATTGAGAAGAGATGAATACACAAGCTAAAATGGGTGCCAAACCTAGTGCAAAATTGTAAGAGGTATCGATATTTCACACTACACACCCTGGTTGAGGTTTGGGGGCAATGCCATCGGAAGCCACATTATATATATATTTTCTCATTTTAAATCTAGATCATTCATCATTAGGTTCAAATCTGATGATAAAAGTTATGTTGGCTTGTCTTTCCCTAGAAGACAACCCCTATATGAGGATATTGTATTACTGTTGTAGTGTAGTAGAGAGTTGAGACTAGAAAAATAGGCATTGCTGGATTGAAGACTAAGAGATTGATGGTGTTGTATTGTAAACTCTATTGAATTTTATACATATTGGTGCATCTCGTCTTGTGTGGAGTTTTTTACTGAAAGGGATTCTCCATGTAAACACTATGTTATGCACATTTGATCTTCTATTCCATTCTTTCTTTGTGGTGATTTTGTACTATCTCCATTTTGGTTCTGCACATTTATAGTTGTAATCATTTTTCATTGATAGTTTTTTAGCTTCATTTCTAATAGTTGCCTTGTCAACAATCATAAATTTTCCCAAAGAATCACCAATGGCTTGAAGGCAATGATCACTCCAAAATTAGAGTGGAAGATTCAGGAGGCAAACCCAAATAGGAAAAACATTGATAGATTCAAAAGAGGGATTTAATGTGGGATGCCAAGGCTTCAACATTAAAGAAATCTTACCTCAGATCCATAAGCGGTCAAGAATAGCATCCTGATCTTCGGTAGAATAAAAAATTACAATAAAAACCCCTATGCACATGGATACATTTTCATATCCTCTTTGAGATTAGGATGCCATTTTTTGGAAATCCATATTTTTAAATCTATTAGGTTTGGCCAAAAAAGATTGAAATAGCCTATCAATCCATTGGTAGTAGAAAATCTCTTTTCAATAACTATTTGCCCAAATTCCAGAATAGGGGATTTCTTTGCATAGTGAAGTGGTCAAGTTTCTTTTGGGGACATCACCTTACCACCTAGATTAGATCTACTCTCACAAATAGGGGCAAACAAATATGATGTAGAAGAGGGAATAACCCTAGGATTTAAAGAAGTTTTTTCACATACCTTTGATTTCTGAACAACTGATGTAGCTCTGTCAGAGTTCTTTCTTATAATATATATGTGTATTTTTATTTAGTATATGCATATACTTTTAATACCTACATACATTCAGATATATATGTTTCTTGTACATATGTGTGTGTATTGGTTTATATGTATACTTGTGATTGTTTGCATACACACACACACACACACACATATATAGAATGTCCTATTTAATTTAATTTATATATGCTCTAGGTTTTTTTGTTGGAGTAACTCAGGTTTTTATCTTGGTCCAAGGCTAGAGAGACCCTTATGGGGGATCTCTTCACATGGATTTATCACAGAGACCACTACTAGGGGGTCTCACTCCCCAAGGCATTATCACTAATTCCAAACCTATGAGCTCGTTGGCCCAACGAAGTCCCATAGCCTACAAGCATGACAACCCATTCAATGCATAAGGCCTAAGAGCTCTTTGGCTAGGGGTTTGAACCTTGGTGGTTGTCACAACAACCGTACAAATTGACTAATGAACCACACCCTTATTGACATATATATGCTCTATTTAATTTAATATATTTATGCTATATTTATTAAATAGAACATTGTAATTATATATTATATATATTTGGATACTAGTGCCCCTGATAGAATCCTAACCATTTCCTATTGGGATAAGGTGCCATTAACCTTGTAAATCCCAATATTGTATTTATTCCATTTATTATATGTAATTTGTAACTATTCATGAGGAGATGTACTAGTTTCACTGGCAGGAGTAATTTCAGAGTCACCAGAAGTTATTACAGAATGACTTTTACTATTGGCAAATGTAAAAACTCATGGTAAATGAGGATAGGCGTGCTCCCTTGAGAAATATACTATTTTTGACATGTATGACAACTGTCATAATGTTTGGTGAGTGAATCTATGACAGCTGCAAGTTGTCATAAGATTTTGTGATTCTATGACGCATATGACAGATATGTTAGTTGTATATTTGCTATATTTAGCCCAAGGTTCCTATCTTGGAAAGATACTCTTTTGCTGGAAAGATGTTGTAAGAGGCCAGATTTAGTCTTGGGCACCCAACCTTTGCATGGCTGTTTTTGGACAAGTGGAAGGTGCTTGTAAGATGGCGTTTAATATTTGTATGTTGGAGAATCTCATGAGAGAGAAGGTGAACACCTAAGATGAGTTAGAAAATGTTTCTATAAGTATTTTCAATGTATTAGTTGCTGAAAATACAAATTTTAGGTACTCAGGTGCTGTCGGAATGCTGTCAAATTGAAGACTGGTGGAGAGAGTTGAAGTGTTGTTGTATTGTAAATCATTTTCAAATTAATACAAACATTGGGCCTCTTTCTTGTGTGGAGTTTTTTATCCAAAAGGGTTTTCTCCATGTTAAACATTGTGTTATGTGTTCATATTTCTGATTTTGCATTTTTGTGAAGCATAGTTTTATTTCTGTGTGACAATCTCCATTAATAACACACAGTTAAAGATTGTAAAACTTTATATTGAATTAGATTTCCATTGAAGTAGTGTTGCTTTTATTTCTAACATTTCCAACACCCCAAATGGGTCACATGTATGGAAATTTATGATGGGTAGCCACTCCATCATAATAAAGCACTTGATGTGGGTAATCAATGATGGTAAATCTACAAATTTTTGGTTAGATTCATGGAACAAACTTATTTTGTTAAGTGAAATTGAAGATCTTGGGGGTTGCAAAGAGGTAATGGTGGACATTTAATATGATAAGGTAGCATACTATGGTGGATAGATTTTAGGTACTCGGGTGCTACCAGAATGCTGTCAGATTGAAGACTGGTGGAGAGAGTTGAATTGTTGTTGTATTGTAAATCATTTTCAGATTAATACAAACATTGGGCCTCTTTCTTGTGTGGAGTTTTTTACCCGAAAGGGTTTTCTCCATGTTAAACATTGTGTTATGTGGTCATATTTCTTATGTTGCTTTTCTGTGAAGCATAGTTTTGTTTCTGTGTTACAAACTTCATTAATAACACACAGTTAAACATTGCAGAAATTTATATTGAATCAGATTTCCATTGAAGTAGTTTTGCTTTCATTTCTAACATTTGGTATCAGAGCCTAGCCAACCTTGATTCTTGGGTGGTAGTGTGAAAGTTGTAGCTACAGTGGGAGATTTGGTTGCATTTGTTTTGCAGATCTTGTGTTGTTATTATGGTTGCATCCACCATTGCATTAACCTCTCGATTGGACATTGAGAAGTTCAACGTAACGGGGTATGAGTTGTGGAAGATGAAAATGGAAGATTTGTTGGAAGAAAGAAACCAATGGTTGGCTGTCCAAAAATAGAATAAACCTGACGATGTCTCTCAAGATGAGTGGGATAGATTAGATAAGAAGGCACAGGGAACCATCCGGTTGTGTCTTTCAAATTCTGTCTTGTTGAATGTCACAAAGGAAGAGACTGCATACAAGTTGTGGAAATAGTTGGGTGAGATCTATCAAGCCAAGTGTTACATCCCTCTTTTTGGAAACAATTATGCTATTTATTTTCTTGCAAATTTTAGTAATTTAATATGTTGTGGATGACATGGAAACTGACAATTTATTTTACAAAGTTGTTATATGAAATTGTGGAATCTAATGATTACGATCAAGGTGATATTGTAGACTAAATGTCTTTATAATAAATGCAATGATGTTTGAATATATTATATTTGGATCATAGGTGCTTTGACCACAAAATTGTATGAGTCTGTCGATGTAGGAACAGGTGGACCGTGTTCGACGGGAAGAGAAAGTATCTTTGAGAGAGAGTATAGACTCTGGAAACTAACCAAAGGTGTTTGTTACTGAGATCGCCAAACAGGTAGATAAACCTTGGAACCATCATTTCAGTCTTGGTTGTTGGTTGGGTTAGTTACTAGATGTCGATGTCAGGGGATAAAAGTATAACATCCTAGTCGAAAGTCGTCATGTAGAATCTTGGAGTCGTCGATGTCATCGTAAGTCCATCACAGCAAATTGACTTATTTAGACATTTATTATTTTTGTTTAAATGTATTTAATGAATCATCTTGTGGCGAAATTGTAAATCATGTCTCGTAGTCAAAAGATGCGAGAAGTTGGCTTTGTGCGTCTAACGTTGTAAGAACTCGTTTGCGTTATGATCAATCCGTCGTGATTGTTGTAAAATGCGTCGAACTTGTGTTGTGAATTTATTCTTTTCTTATAGATCGACGAATGTCGATTTGTAGCCATAGCGTGAAATAATTTATTATGGTCGTCATTTAACGTGAGTCTTTTCTTCTAGCTTTGACTGCAAGATGTTGCCAATCTGACCTTGAGTTTTCTTAATAAGATGGTCTTTGTCTCTTTTTCCATTTCAACCAAAACGATGCTCTAATCATTTCCCAACCACCGCCGTGTCGAGCTTAACTTCTCAATTCATCTTTAATTGTTTTTGGAAAGTTAGATGCCATTATGTTCGAGTAAGGATGGAATTGCTATGTCCTTAAGCAAAGTCATGTCACTATAGAAGCCATCACCTTTTTGTTTGGTTGTGATAAGTGGGAAGTTGGGTTTAAGATCAGTATTGTCAACCTCCCTAAGTTAGGCATGTATCGATAGTTGTAGAATGTCTTAAGTTCCTTCACCGTGGGTGAGAGAGAGAAAGTTCAACGATGGTGATAGAAGTATGACCATCAAATTTAATGCCCATGCTATCTCATTGTTGAGGGAGCGAAATCCTTGGAGTACTATTGGAATGAGGCTAGTAAACCTCAGTTCGAGGAGCTTCATCATCGTGGAAGATAGTGGAGCGAATTGGAGAAATCGCAACTTAATGATTGATGCCCCATCACTAAGGTGAGTGCGAAGGCATCGAGTGGCGGTTGAGAGGAAAGGTAAGGAATCTCAGTTTGTAGAGTCTTTTGCTGCGTGGTGATAGGAGTGGTGAATGTCAGTTGTAGAAAAGGAGAGCGACAGGAAGTAGTTAGAGGGAATAATGGGTGAGTAAGGGAGATACTCCCGTCAGGTATGAGGATAAGGCAGGAATGACATGGAAAGGAGCATCGTGAGGCAGCGAGAGGGACTGTCGTGGGGAGAAGAGAAGTAACTATGTAGGAGATATCCACGGGGAGTTAGAAGCTGCAAGGGAGAGTAAAAGACAACAGTCAGAGGTAGTTGAGTTTTTTTGAGTGAGAGGTCTGTCGTTATGCTGAGAGATAACTGACATAGAAGAGGAGAGTTACTGACGCCCGCATGAGGAAAAGTGTGGGCAGTTTTTAGAGAGTTTTTGCGAGAGGAGAGTTGAGAGTAAAGATGGACTCCTGCATCGTGAAAAGAGAAGGAAAATGGCAGTGTGAGAGTTGATAAGTGAGAGTGATAAACTGTGGAAGCGGGGGTCTTCGCTCTGAGTGGTAATCCGCAGAGTTTAGAAGTGGTAGAAGAGATAACTGTAGGAGTCCATCATTGTCTTGAGGAGAAATGGCAGAAAGGCACGGGTGGAAGCTTCTGTGAAGTTACTGGGCCGAGAGGAGGATGACTAGCCAAGAGGAGAAGTAGAATTTGCCACAGCAACCTCCATCATCATCCACAGGTTCATTTCCTTTGTTTTCTTCTCATAGTTTAGACTAGTAAGTAAGTAAGTTTCATGTTTGCGAAAGATAAATACGTTTAATATGAGTAGAATAGAAAGACCACGTAATTCTATTATGAATTCTGTGTGCGGTCTATCCATGAAAAGGTATCATTGCTGTGTATTGTTAATTGGAAAACTCAGAAATGGTAGGATTGCTGTTTGTTAGAATGCGAAAACTATATTCTTGTTTGACATACAAGACACCATGTGATGATGGAACATAGTTTCTGTTTTGCATACATCTAGGAATGAACACCACTTGATGCAAATTGTAAATTACATTCTCTGAAATGGTTGGAAATAATGTATGTTCGAAGGTCATCCATTAAGACTGTTTTATCAACTCAAAACTGCCCATGAAGCACTTGAAAAGATAGCTCCACAGCAAGGAAACATTTTAGTCCACATGCATGTAGTGTAGGAGTTTAAAAACCTCCGATTTAGAACACGTTTGGGATGTAAACTTTAGTGTGTTTAGCAACCGGAGAGGTCATTGTAACCAGCTAGTGACCTTATCGTCTTATATTTTAGTTAGAGGTTGATCCTGCGGTTGGTCACCTCCATTTATCATAAAAAAGATTCCAAAACCAATTATATCTTATTTACGACCCTTATCTTTTTGAATCATGTGAAACTAAATGACACGGAAAGAGGAGTAGGAAGTTAAAGCGTTAGTAATGATCGAAAATCGTCATGGTTTTGTATCAAGCAGTAGAGTGGGAAACCCGCATACTAAATTCAGATTACGTTGCATGCAACAACTCTAGTAATGATTTGTAGACCTTAAGAGTCTGGAACCCTTGAATTCTGGGATAACGGGAATTTGTTTTAGAAACTCGAGTGTGTTGTGCAAACATGGAAACTGAGTAAACAAGTGTGAAACCTCTTAGGAGTGGGTGTTATTAAACAATGGTTTTATATGAATATGAGTTTATGAAACTCTGAACTTAGGATTAGAGTAAATATTGTGCCTTGCGCTATTATAGGAGGATATCCTAAACCCTTGAGGTCATCAAGGTCGTCAATTATTTCAAATTATACAAATAGGAAACTGTAGGATTTCGATCAGTACAAGTCGAGTAGGGTGGGTGAACCAAGTTCATGCGTTCTTAGAACACTAATTTAAAAACAAATCCTTTGGCCAAGGTGATGTACTATCCTCAAGTGCATCGAACGTTCACCGTAACTGGATGGCGTTTCTTGTGGAGTGTCGTGCATGACTAGAAGGTATCTAGGGATCTGCACGATAACAAGACACGTAGGTTACAACACCAGAGCTCAGATGGCAAACACTGATGGTTATCCTAAGTCTATCCTCTTGAGTAGGGTAGGGCCACTTCCGGTTAGGAAGGAGTGCAGGAGACCGACGGTCTGTGGTTGGAGGTTAAGCTCCTTGAAGATACTTTCTCTTCCAAATACTGAGGAATGCCGAGTCTTGAATGTGATGGTCGACAATCGAGATGCATGATAATGGTATGTTTCCAATACTTGTTGTTTCAAGAAAATTTCATTTGTTAGAAAACAAAGTGTTTTATGTATATCATTTCTTTCAGTTTTATGAAAATGAGATCATGTTTATGATAAAATGAAAAATGTTGAATTGGATTATAGATGAGTTACTTTTGTATTTGATTACCTAGTTTAAAAAAAAAAATTACCATTGTGAAAACTTAGTTACTTCTTGTCATTTCAGATTTGGATGTTACATATGGTATCAGAGCTAACCAGGTTTAGCACTAGGGCTGATGAGTCCACTAACCTGATTAGGAAATCCTCATTATGTGGGTAGCTAATGATTTGGTTTATTGTGCTAGGATGGTATACACCAAGAAAACCGCAAGAAAATCCTTCGCAGGTAAGAAGCGTTATCTGCAAGCTAAGCAGAAACGACTCGCAATGATTAAGACCATAGAGAAAACCAATGACAAAAATGACATTTGGCTTGATGATGTGGAAACCTTAGCCAATGCAATGTCATGACTTAAGCGAGTGAGGAGAGAACTCCTAGAGGGAGCAGCGACGGTAGCTTGAATCATGATCAACCGCTACTCCTAGATTGTAACTGATAGTGTACCTATTAGTGTACCTAAGAGTGTACCTAGTACTATACCCATGATCACTAGGGATCCTCGTGTAGTACCTAGAGCTGAGATTATTGAGTTATCTTCTGATAGTGAGTCTGAGGGGTATACACCTCATGATTATGTGTCAGACAATGAATCCGAAGGCTACACTCCACTAGATAATACTATGTAGAAACATGAGATTTGTCTATCTCTAATGATGTTGAAACAATTTTGCAAAATGAATAAAGACAAAATTTTGGTTTGAAAAACAATTATGATTATGATCAATTGTTGTGTTCTTTTATGATATTTAATATAATAAGCGTAAAACTGATTAATATATGTTTAAACAGGTGTGAAACTAAACTATCATGGACCAATCAGGGTTTAACGAGGGGGAGGATCGGGAAGGTCGTAACTCTCAGGAAAACTCCATTGACAAGTTGGATAGGATCCTCAACATGCTCACTGAAACCAAGGAAAGGTTGAACAAACTAGAGAAGCAAATAGATGAAACTGGTAACACAGATGATGGAAACGAGAACTCTCATTACACAAGCAAGAGTAAGCATTGGGAAAATGGCACGTCAAGTGAACATCCTGATGACAGTGAAGCCCAAAGAAGAACCAAGGATAAACTTGCATTAGAGTTATCTAAGGATATGAAGAAGGTTAACCCTCCAAAGTTTGATGGAACGAAAACTGGAGATGCAGCGGAAGCATGGTTGACGGAGATGGAGAAATATTTTGAGATCAGAAACTACTCTGAGGTTACTGAAGCTGTGTGGGGAGCCTATCAGCTGTCTGGGGAAGCGTCCACTTGGTGGATGAATAAGAAAATGGAGTTGGGATTAAGTCCCTTGAAGGTGACATGGGATGAGTTCGTGGAACTATTCCGAAAATGGTGGTTACCTCAGTTATACTTTGATCAGAAGTTAATAGATTTCCAAAACCTCAGGCAAGGTGAACTATCTGTGGTTGAGTATGCAGAAAAATTCACTAGGCTACTGAAGTATGTCCCTCAATACCAAAAGGACAAAAGGTTCCGAATCAGAAAGTTCATCATGGGACTCAATCCTCAGATCGGTGGTGAAGTGGAGGTGCATGGTCCAAGCACAATGGATCAAGTTTATGAAAAGGCAATAAAACAGGAGCAGAAGATCAAATCTATCTCTGCTTACCATGACAAGAAATGCAAGAAGTTTGATAAGAACTACAATGATCAGTCTTATAAAAGGAAAAATGAGAAGGGATATGGAAACAGGAGGTTTGATAAGGGAAATCGAAAGAATCAAGGAGGATTTGGTAATGAGTGAAGAGGTGAAGATTTTAAGAGAAATGCAAATTTTAAGAAGAATGGTGATTCTGCAAATAGGCCATCTGAGAAGCGAGGACCTATAGGAGGATGTTTTTCTTGTGGAGGTGATCATTATGCCAACCGTTGCCCCAATAAGAAGCCGAATGGGAGGCCTAGGAACACGGAGCTTCCTTCACAACAGGAAGCCTTTCAGCAAAGGATTCATGCCGCTCTTGACAATCAGCAAGCAGAGTATCAGATCACTCCTATTGAGATGACAGGTACCTTATTTGGAGTTCCTATTTCTATTCTATTTGATACTAGTGCAACAAAAAATTTTGTGTCACCTAGAATCTTAAATAAATTTTCTAGAAAAGATGGCTTTATGTCAAAACCTTGGACAGTAGAGTATGCAAATAATTCAAAGGCTCAGGTAGAGCAATGTTTGTTCGAAGCTAGGATTGATGTTTCTAACTTCATCACTGAGGCAAACTTATACGTAGCGCCTTTAGGGTCCTACGATGTCATCCTAGGAATGAACTGGTTGTGGAAACATCGAGCCAAAGTAGATTATTTTCTTAAAACCATTGATTGCCTGGATGAGATAGGCAAAACTGTAAATCTCCAAGGAATTCAAAGGGAAATAAAGGTTAGAGGCTAGGTGAAAGGGATGTCAACTTTTTGCAGTCAAGATGGACCTAGTAGAGGAAACCTTGGAGAAACAATCATTTGAGGAAAGATATCCATATCTATGCAACTTCAGGGATGTATTTCCTGAGGAATTACCAGGCTTGCCTCCAAAGAGAGCATTTGATTTTGGCATAGATATTAAACTAGGATCGGAGCCAATCTCTAAAGCTCTGTATCATATGACTACCATAGAACTTATGGAATTAAAAGCTCAGTTGCAGGAGCTATTGCCTAAGAATCTAATTAGACCAAGTGTATCACCATGGGGAGCCCCGGTTATCTTTGTCAAAAAGAAAGATGGAACTCTAAGGCTATGCATAGATTATAGGATGCTTAACAAGGCAACTATAAAGAACAAGTATCCCTTGCCACGAATAGATGATCTATTTGACCAAATGCTTGGTGCATCGGTCTTTTCCAAGATAGATCTGAGATCTGGATACCATCAGTTAAGGTTGAAAGACGAAGACATTCCCAAGACAGCATTTAGAATGAGGTATGGTCATTATGAGTTCACGGTGTTGCCGTTTGGATTGACCAACAGACCTGCTGCTTTCATGAATCTTATGAATAGTGTTTTCTGAGATTGTCTTGATAAGTTTGTGTTAGTTTTCATTGATGACATTCTGATCTATTCCAAAAATGAAGAGGAGCATGCACGACATCTTCAAATAGTCTTGCAACGATTAAGGGAACACAAATTGTATGCGAAACTCTCAAAGTGCACCTTCTTTTAGAAAGAAGTACAGTATTTGGGGCACATAATATCAGCTGATGGGATATTAGTTGATCCGGCCAAAATAAAAGCTATTATGGAATGGCCTGAACCGACCAATGTGTCAGAGGTACGAAGTTTCATGGGATTGGCAGGGTATTACAGGAAATTTGTGTTGAATTTCTCAAGCATTGCTAGCCCAATTACCTCCTTGCAGAGAAAGGGAAAAAGGTTTGTTTGGACGGATGAATGTCAAAAGGCCTTTGACTTGTTAAAAGAAAAATTAACAACCGCTCCAATTCTGAAAGTTCTTGATCCTAAGGGAGAGTTTGAGGTTATCACTGATGCCTAGGGGGAAGGATTGGGAGGTGTGCTTATGCAAGATGGCAAGGTAGTAGCCTATGAGTCAAGGAAGCTAAAAAATTATGAGCAGAACTACGCTCCTCATGACCTTGAGATGGCAGTGGTGGTTCACGCCCTTCAGATGTGGCGACATTATTTGTTGGGAAGGACTTTTATTTTAAAATCAGATCACCAAAGCCTTCGCTACATATTCACACAACCTAATCTCAATGCAAGGCAAAGGAGATGGTTGGAATTAATATCAGATTATGACTTTGAAATTTCTTATATCAAGGCAAGGAAAACTGAGTAGCAGACGCCTTAAGTAGAAGAAGGCACATAGCCTCTATAATTTCCATACATGCTAACTTTAAAGACTTAGTATTGCAAAACTTATCTGGGGATGAGTATTATGAACAAGTGAAATAGGCTCTGCACTCAAACCATAAGGACCCAAGATATGATGGATTCAGTTTTGAATCCAATGGATTGCTGAGATTCAAGGGAAGAATTTATGTTCCTGATTCAGTTGAACTTAGAAACCTTGTGTGGAAGGAAGTTCACTGTGCTCCTTACTCTGGACACCTTGGTGTAACAAAACTGTTAGTGGATGTCAAGCCGCTATATTTCTGGAAGGGAATGAAAAGCGATGCTGCAAGGTTTGTAGCTAGTTGTTTGGAGTGTCAGAGAGTTAAGGCAGAACACCAACATCCTGCTGGGTTGTTATACCCACATGATATTCCAGAGTGGAAATGGCAAGTTATTAGTATGGATTTTGTCCAGGGGTTACCAATGTCTAAGAATAGGCATGATGCAATATTGGTTGTTGTGGATAAACTAACCAAGGTTGCACATTTCATACCGGGAAATTTGACAGATGGAGCACATCTTTCGGCTTGAAAATTTGTGCAAGAAATTTTTAGATTACATGGGGTACCTGAAAAGATAATATATGATAGAGATGCTCGGATAACTTCACGGTTTTGGCAAACCTTATTTTCTGCATTAGGGACTAAACTAAATATAAGTACTGCTTATCATCTCGAAACTGCTGGACAGACAGAAAGAGTGAATCAGGTTTTAGAAGACCTTTTGAGAATGTATTGCATGGATCAACAATACAGATGGCAGGAATATCTACCTCTTGTCGAATTTGCCTATAACAACTCCTATCATTCTGCCATTAAGATGGCGCCATTTGAAGCATTATATGGAAGGAAATGCAGAACTCCTATAAGCTGGGATAAGCTGGAAGATAGGATAAGCATTGGACCTGAGATGCTTGCTGATATGGAAGAAAAAGTTAAAGTGATTTGGAAGAGGTTGGCAGAAGCCAATGACAGGCAAAAGAGTTATGCAGATCGCAAACGAGTGCCTAGACACTTCTCTGTTGGCGAGAAAGTGCTTTTGCGAGTGAAACCCCAAAAGAGTTCTATAAAGTTTTGTAAATCTTTGAAATTGGCTCCTCGTTATGTCGGACCTTTCGAAGTTCTTGAGATTATCAATCCGGTTGCCTACAAAGTTGCTCTACCTCCAGCCTTGTCTAAGATGCATAATATTTTTCATGTTTTGTATTTAAAGAAATATTTTGTAGGTAATAACCACATCCTTAACTAGAATTCCTTACAGATGCAAGAACCCGGGGTGGTTGTGATCGAGCCACTCAAGGTGCTCAAAATGCGTAAACTTTGTTTACGTAATTGAGAAGTTTTGCAATGCAAAATTCAGTGGGACTAATATGGTGAGGATAGCGCCACTTGGGAAGACTACAAAGACATTTATCAAAGATTTCCAAAGCTTTTTAAAGACATTAATGTTGCATTATAAAAAGTTTGTTTTAAGTTTAAAATTTTGCTTGATAAACTTAATCATCGAGGACATTGATTTTTAAAGGGGAAGGATATATTACATCCCTCTTTTTGGAAACAATTATGCTATTTATTTTCTTGCAAACTTCAGTAATTTAATATGTTGTGGATGATATGGAAACTGACAATTTATTTTACAAAGTTGTTATATGAAATTGTGGAATCTAATGATTACGATCAAGGTGATATTGTAGACTAAATGTCTTTATAATAAATGCAATGATGTTTGAATATATTATATTTGGATCATAGGTGCTTTGACCACAAAATTGTATGTGAGATTGTCGATGCAGGAACAGGTGTACCGTGTTTGACGGGAAGAGAAAGTATCTTTGAGAGAGAGTATAGACTCTAGAAACTAACCAAAGGTGTTTGTTACTGAGATCACCAAACAGGTAGATAAACCTTGGAACCATCATTTCAGTCTTGGTTTTCAGTTGGGTTAGTTACTAGATGTCGACGTCAGGGGATAAAAGTATAACATCCTAGTCGAAAGTCATCATGTAGAATCTTGGAGTCGTCGATGTTGTCGTAAGTCCATCACAACAAATCAACTTATTTAGATGTTTATTATTTTTGTTTAAATGTATTTAATGAATCATCTTGTGGCGAAATTGTAAATCATGTCTCGTAGTTGAAAGATGCGAGAAGTCGGCTTAGTGCGTCTAACATTGTAAGAACTCATTTACGTTACGATCAATCCGTCGTGATTGTCGTAAAACGCGTCGAACTTGTGTTGTGAATTTATTCTTTTCTTATAGATCGACGAATGTCGATTTGTAGCCATAGCGTGAAATAATTTATTATGGTCGTCATTTAACATGAGTCTTTTCTTCTAGCTTTAACCACGAGATGTTGCCAATCTAACCTTGAGTTTTCTTAATAAGATGGTCTTTGTCTCTTTTTCCATTTCGACCAAAACGATGCTCTAATCATTTCCTAACCACCGCCATGTCGAGCTTAACTTCTTAATTCATCTTTAATTGGTGTTGGAAAGTTAGATGCCATTATGTTCGAGTAAGGACAGAATTGCTATGTCCTTAAGCAAAGTCATTTCGCTATAGGAGCCATCACCTTTTTGTTTGGTTGTGATAAGTGGGAAGTCAGGTTTAAGATCAGTAATGTCGACCTCCCTAAGTTAGGCATGTATCGATAGTTGTAGAATGTCTTAAGTTCCTTCACCGTGGGCGAGAGAGAGAAAGTTCAGCGATGGTCATAGAAGTATGACCGTCGAATTTAATGTCCATGCTGTCTCATTGTTGAGGGAGTGAAATCCTTGGAGTGCTGTTGGAATGAGGCTAGCAAAACTCAGTTCGAGGAGCTTCATCATCGTGGAAGATAGTGGAGCGTGTTGGAGAAACCGTAACTTAATGATTGATGCCCCATCACTAAGGTGAGTGCGAAGGCATCGAGTGGCGGTTGAGAGGAAAGGTAAGGAATCTCAGTTTGTAAAGTCTTTTGCTGCGTGGTGATAGGAGTGGTGAACGTCAGTTGTAGAAAAGGAGAGTGACAGGAAGTAGTTAGAGGGAATAATGGGCGAGTAAGGGAGATACTCCCGTCGGGTATGAGGATAAGGTAGGAATGTCATGGAAAGGAGCATCGTGAGGCAACGAGAGGGGCTGTCATGGGGAGAAGAGAAGTAACTATGTAGGAGATATCCATGGGGAGTTAAAAGCTGCGAGGGAGAGTAAAAGACAGCAGTCGGAGGTAGTTGAGTTTTTTTGAGTGAAAGGGAGGTCGTTATGCTGAGAGATAACTGGCATAGAAGAGGAGAGTTACTGACGCCCGCACGAGGAAAAGTGTGGGCAGTTTTTAGAGAGTTTTGCGAGAGGAGAGTTGAGAGTAAAGACGGACTCCTGCATCGTGAAAAGAGGAGGAAAATGGTAGTGTGAGAGTTGATAAGTGAGAGTTGATAAGTGAGAGTGATAAACTGTGGAAGCAGGGGTCTTCACTTTGAGTGGTAATCCGCAGAGTTTAGAAGTGGTAGAAGAGATAACTGTAGGAGTCCATCGTTGTCTTGAGGAGAAATGGCAGAAAGGCATGGGTGGAAGCTTCTGTGAAGTTACCGGGCCGAGAGGAGGACGACTAGCCAAGAGGAGAAGTAGAATTTGCCACAGCAACCTCCATCATCGTCCACAGGTTCATTTCCTTTGTTTTCTTCTCATAGTTTAGACTAGTAAGTAAGTAAGTTTCATGTTTGCGAAAGATAAATACATTTAATATGAGTAGAATAGAAAGACCATGTAATTCTATTATGAATTTTGTGTGTGGTCTATCCATGAAAAGGTATCATTGCTGTGTATTGTTAATTGGAAAACTCAGAAATGGTAGGATTGCTGTTTTTTAGAATGCGAAAACTATATTCTTGTTTGACATACAAGACACCATGTGATGATGGAACATAGTTTCTGTTCTGCATACATCTAGGAATGAACACCACTTGATGCAAATTGTAAATTACATTCTCTAAAATGGTTGGAAATAATGTATGTTCGAAGGTCATCCATTAAGACTGTTTCATCAACTCAAAACTGCCCATGAAGCACTTGAAAAGATAGCTCCACAGCAAGGAAACATTTTGGTCCACATGCATGTAGTGTAGGAGTTTAAAAACCTCTGATTTAGAACACGTTTGGGATGCAAACTTTAGTGTGTTTAGCAACCGGAGAGGTCGTTGTAACCAGCTAGTGACCTTATCGTCTTATATTTTAGTTAGAGGTCGATCCTACGGTTGGTCACCTCCATTTATCATAAGAAAGATTCCAAAACCAATTATATCTTATTTACGACCCTTATCTTTTTGAGTCATGTGAAACTAAATGACACGGAAAGAGGAGTAGGAAGTTAAAGCATTAGTAATGATCGAAAATCGTCATGGTTTTGTATCAAGCAGTAGAGTGGGAAACCCGCATACTGAATTCAGATTACATTGCATGCGACAACTCTAGTAATGATTTGTAGACCTTAAGAGTCTGGAACCCTTGAATTCTGGGATAATGTGAATTTGTTTTAGAAACTCGAGTGTGTTGTGCAAACATGGAAACTGAGTAAACAAGTGTGAAACCACTTAGGAGTGGGCGTTATTAAACAATGTTTTTATAGGAATATGAGTTTATGAAACTCTGAACTCGGGATTAGAGTAAATATTGTGCCTTGCGCTATTATAGGAGGATATCCTAAACCCTTGAGGTCATCAAGGTCGTCAATTATTTCAAATTATACAAATAGGAAACTGTAGGATTTCGATCAGTTCAAGTCGAGTAGGGTGGGTGAACCAAGTTCATGCATTCTTAGAACACTAATTTAAAAACAAATCCTTTGGCCAAGGTGATGTACTATCCTCAAGTGCATCGAACGTTCACCATAACTAGATGGTGTTTCTTGTGGAGTGTCATGCATGACTAGAGGGTATCTAGGGATTTGCATGATAACAAGACACGTAGGTTACAACACCAGAGCTCAGATGGCAAACACCGATGGTTATCCTAAGTCTATCCTCTTGAGTAGGGTAGGGCCACTTCCAGTTAGGAAGGAGTGCGGGAGATCGACGGTCTATGGTTGGAGGTTAAGCTCCTTGAAGATACTTTCTCTTCCAAATACTAAGGAATGCCGAGTCTTGAATGTGATGGTCGACAATCGAGATGCATGATAATGGTATGTTTCCAATACTTGTTGTTTCAAGAAAATTTCATTTTTTAGAAAACAAAGTGTTTTATGTATATCATTTCTTTCAGTTTTATGAAAATGAGATCATGTTTATGATAAAATGAAAAATGTTGTATTAGATTATAGATGAGTTACTTTTGTATTTGATTACCTAGTTAAAAAAAAAAAATTACCGTTGTGAAAACTTAGTTACTTCTTGTCATTTTGGATTTGGATGTTACACCAAGAGTATGGTAAATAAACTTTATTTAAAAAGAAAATTGTTTTCCATGAAAATGCGAGAAGGTGAATCAGTTGCAGAGCATTTAAATTCTTCTAATTTGTTAGTGAGTCAGCTTGATTCAGTAGATGTTGAGGTTAGTGATGAAGATAAATGTATTTTACTTCTTTGTTCTTTACCCGCGTCTTGGGAGAACGTTATTCTTTCTATCATTGCTAACCTCACTGATCTAAAGTTGGATGCTCTTTTTTCAGTGCTACTGTCACAGGAATTAAGGAAGAAGAGTTCAGATAGTTCAGGGGATGTTCTCAGTGTCAGGGGAAGGTCTAAGGAAAGAGGACCTAAAGGAGATCAAAAAGGCGCTAAGGACAAGTCCAAGGGCTAGTCCAAGACTCCTGGTAAAAAGAACAGAGTTAAGTGTTGTAATTGCAGTAAAAGGGGACATGTGAAGGACTGCAGAAACCCCAAGAAATAGTGGGAGAGTGCTTCAGATAAGTCCTTGAGTGCAGGTGAAGAAGTTTTACTTTCCGCATGTAATCCTATTTCTAATGATCACTGGTTGGTTGAGTTAGGATGCTCATTTCATATGACTCCGCATAAGGCATGGTTCTCTTCATATGAAGAATATGATGGAGGTAATATCTACCTTGGTGACAACTCTACATATCTGATTGTTGGGAAAGGAAAGGTATTGTTGTGTTTTAGTGATGGGAGATTTAAAACCCTCCCTGGTGTTTTGCATGTTCTTAGATTAGCTAGAAATTTGATTTCAGTTTTGAAGTTGAAAGATTTGGGAATGCATGTGACATTTGACAAGCATGGCTGCAGATTAGTGAGAAGGAACTTGGTGGTAGTGAAGGAGAAGAGATTTAGAAGCCTATTCAAGCTTGAAGCCACTACAGTTTATAATGCCTCCTATGTATCTGAGGCTAATACTAAAAATGCATGTATGTTGTGGCACCGTAGATTGGGCCATTCAAGCAATAATGTATTAAAAACTATTAAGAATAAAAATTTGTTGGATGGTTTCTCCTATTCTGATGAGTACTTTGATTTCTGTGAGCATTGTGTGTTTGGTAAACAAAATAGAAAATTATTTCCTTTAGGAAGCAATAGAGCAACAGAGAAGTTAGAAATTATTCATACGGATGTGTTTAGACCTGTGGATAATGAATCTATCAGAAAATCTTGTCATTTTGTAACTTTCATTGATGATGTATCCAGATTTACATGGATTTATTTTATGAAGCATAAATCTAAAGTTTTCACTAAGTTTAAGGAATTCAAAGTCTTAGTAGAGAACCAATCAGGTTTAAAGATAAAAATATTAAGATCTGACAATGGAGGGGAATATTGCTCTAAGGAATTTGATGAGTTTTGCAAGCATGCAGGTATAATCAGACAAAAGACAACTCTGTATACACCACAACGGAATGGTGTTGCAGAAAGGATAAACTGAACAATTATGAAATGGGCCAGAAGTATGCTTAGTGATGCACAGTTGGATAAATGCTTTTGGGTAGAGGTTGTGTGTACTGCTTGCTACTTGATAAACAGATCTCCTTGTAAGGCTCTTGATTCGACACCTTATGAAGTGTGGATAGGTAAGAAACCTTCTGTTTCACATTTAAGGGTTTTTGGTTGGCTTTTTTTCATGTACCTAAGGAAAAGTGATCTAAGTTGGATCCCAAGGCTGAAAAGTGTACATTTATTGGATATGGTGATAATGTGAAAGGTTATAAGCTTTGGAATCCACTAACCTACAAGATTATCTTTTCTAGAGATGTTTTTTTCAGGGAACTTAGAGCTATTTCTGAACCTGAGCAGCCAAAAGAGAAAGAAGAAAAGGTAAAGAAGGTGCACTTTGATTTAGAGCAGCAAGATGCACCTCAGGAAGAACAAAATGATGGATTGGGGGGTGAAGAAGAAGAAGAAGAAGATTCAAGTAGTTTTGATGAAAATGAATCTGTTGTTACAAAAGAAGTTGTTGTAGATGATCATGTAGAAGAACAAGTAGAGTCTCTTACTCCACCCTTGAGAAGATCCACAAGATAATGGAATCTAGTTGACAAGTATAGCCCACTAGATTTCCGTTGTGTATATGCTTTATTGAGTACTAACGATGAACCTAGATCCTATAGGGAAGCTATTTCTGCAGATGATAGTGATTTTTGGCAGTTAGCCATGCAGGAGGAGATGATGGCTTTAGACTCTTGTAACACCTGGGATCTTGTTAATTTTCCCAAAGGAAGAAAGGCCATAGGTTGTAAGTGGGTCTTCAAGAAGAAGTTTTGAGCAAATGGGTCATTGGAGAAGTACAAGGCTAGATTGGTAGCCAAGGGCTACTTCCAGAGACAGGGAGTTGATTTTGGTGAGATATTCTCTCATGTTGCTAAATTGAGTTCTATTAGATTTCTCTTATCCATTGTTGTAGCTTATGATTGGGAGATTGAGCAAATGGATGTTAAGACTGCATTCTTGCATGGAGATCTTGAAGAAGAAATTTATATGCAACAACCTACAAGTTTTGAGGTAAAAGGAAAAAGAACATTGGGTTTGCAGGTTAAAGAGGTCTCTCTATGGTTTGAAATAATCCCCCAGAATGTGGTATCAAAAGTTTGATTCATTTGTTTTGAAATTGGGTTTTGTTAGAAGTGAGGAGGATCATTGTGTTTACATTCATTGTGTTGATGATTCTATATTGGTTATTGCTTTGTATGTTGATGACATGTTGTTTTTTAGCAATACTAAGGGTATGGTCAGTGAGCTTAAAGCCCAACTTTCAGGTGCATTTGAGATGAAGGATCTTGGTGTTGCAAGGTATATTTTGGGAATGGAGATCAGGAGGGACAGAGTTAATAGAAAGCTTTGGTTGTCACAAAGTAAGTATGTGAATACTATTTTGTAGAGGTTTAGTTTGCAGGACTGTAACCCAATTAGAGTTCCTTTACCCATTGGTACTAAGCTTTCATTAGATATGTGTCCAAAGACTGGGGATGATCTTGAGGATATGTCTAATGTGCCATATGCTAGTGTTGTAGGGAGTTTGATGTATGCAATGGTTTTCACTAGACCAAATATTGCCCAAGCAGTGGGAGTTTTGAGCAGATTTATGTCTAACCCTGGTAGACAGCATTGGAACTATGCGAAGAGAGTGTTTAAATATCTTGCAGGTACTCCTGATCATTGTTTGGTTTATTCCGGTACTGATAGTGCTGATAAATCTTTGGACATACATGGTTTTGTTGATGCAGATTGGGCAAGTGACTTGGATAGTCGAAGGTCCACTAGTGGCTATGTGTTTACTCTGTTTGGAGGTGCAGTGAGTTGGATGAGTAAGAGGTAGCCCATAGTTGCTTTGTCCACTACAAAAGTAGAGTATATGGCTACTACTCATGCCTCTAAGGAGGTAGTTTGGTTGAGGAGACTGTGTACAGGTATTGGTTTTGATTGCAGGATCATTCAGATTGGTTGTGATAGCTAGAGTGCTATATGTTTGGCCAAGAATCCCATGTATCATGCTCAGACTAAGCATGTTGATGTTCAGTATCACTTTGTTCAAGAGTTGGTTGCAAATGGAGAGATTGAGCTAAAGAAGATAGACACTTAGGAGAATGTTGCAGATTCATTGACTAAGCTTGTGAGCACAGAGAAGTTTGCGTGGTGCAGAGAGGCCATGGGCCTTGTTTCTAGTACTTGATTATTTTCATTTGATTTCCTATGGGTTAATTTACATGTATGATGTCAAGTGGGAGAATGTTGGGATAAGGTGCCATTAACCTTGTAAATCCCATACTGTATTTATTCCATTTATTATATCTAATTTGTAATTATCCATGAGGAGATGTACTAGTTTCACTGGTAGGGGTAATTTTGGAGTCACCGGAAGTTATTACGGAGTGACTTTTACTATTGGCAAATGTAAAAACTCATGGTAAATGAGGATAGGTGTTCTCCCTTGAGGAATATACTATTTTTGGCATGTATGACAACTGTCATAATGTTTGGTGAGTGAATCTATGACAGTTGCAAGTTGTCATAAGATTATGTGATTCTATGACGCATATGACAGATATGTTAGTTGTATATTTGTTATATTTAGCCCAGGGTTCCTATCTTGGAAAGATACTCTTTTGCTAGCATCTATGACGGTTATGACGTGTCATAAGATGTTGTAAGAGGCCAGATTTAGTCTTGGGCACCCAACCTTTGCATGGTTGTTTTTGGACAAGTGGAAGGTGCTTGTAAGATGGCATTTAATATTTGTATGTTGGGGAATCTCATGAGAGAGAAGATGAATGGCTAAGATGAGTTAGAAAATGTTTCTATAAGTATTTTCCATGTATTAGTTGCTGAAAATATAGATTTTAGGTACTCAAGTGTTGCCGGAATACTATCAGATTGAATACTGGTGGAGAGAGTTGAAGTGTTGTTGTATTGTAAATCATTTTCAGATTAATACAAACATTGGGCCTCTTTCCTGTGTGGATTTTTTTTATCCAAAAGGGTTTTCTCCATGTTAAACATTGTGTTATGTGTTCATATTTCTGATTTTGCATTTTTATGAAGCATAGTTTTATTTCTGTGTTACAATCTCCATTAATAACACACAGTTAAAGATTGCAAAAATTTATATTGAATTAGATTTCCATTGAAGTAGTGTTGCTTTCATTTCTAACATTTCCAACACCTCAAATGGGTCACATGTATGGAAATTTATGATGGGTAGCCACTCCATCATAATAGAGCACTTGATGTGGGTAATCAATGATGGTAAATCTACAAATTTTTGGTTAGATTCATGGAACAAACTTATTTTGTTAAGTGAAATTGAAGATCTTCGGGGTTGCAAAGAGGTAATGGTGGACATGTAATGTGATAAGGTAGCATACTATGTGGTCACAAAGGAGAATGAGTTTGGTATCCATTGGGAATGGAAAGATCTCAGCAATGTCCATTTGGATGAAAGAGTAAAAAATAGATTGGAGGTAGAATTAAACAAGTGCAAGATTTCTTTGAGCATAAGGAATGATAAGATAAATTGGTGTGGCTCCAGATTGGGTTCATACTTTGTAAAGATCAGGTACCAGTTTCAAAATTCATGGCTAGAAAGAGAAAAATGGTTGGTTGATCTATGCTGGAACCATTTGGTTCTACCAAAAGATGGTGCATTCACTTGGATGTCTTTGAAAAAAAGAATCCTAACAAGGGATCACTAGGCTGAGCAGATGCCCTCTATTGGGATCACTGGGCTGAGAAGATGCCCTCTGTGTAAGTGTAACTATGAAACCGTTAATCATCTACCACTTTCTTTCCTATATGCAAGTGAGTGTTAGGATTTGTTGAGCAATAAATTAGGATTGAGTAGTGGGAAATAGAATGATATGAGGAAATGGTTTCAATGCTGGCCAAGGTTATATATTGATTCCACGTGGAGTGGAATTTGGATAGTAAGTCCTTCCATACTCATTTGGCATATTTGGAAGGAATGGAATAGGAGAATCTTTAATGGTGCAGAGTATCAAGTGGAAAAATTATGTAGGAAGATTGAGGCAATGATTTGTGAAATCTTAAATGTGAAATTGAAGGAGACGGGTAATGTTTCTTTCACGAATGGGGATAATCAGATCATAAAGAGATGGCTTAGAATGAAAATTTCATCGACTGAAACTATTGATAGAAGCAAGGAATCTAAAGAAAAGAGGAAGTAGGCTAAATGGTTGGCCCCTCCACAAGGTAGAATCAAGATGAACTTAGATGGGGCCTCCAGAGGAAATCCTGGGGCCTCGGGTGTAGGGTGCATTATTAGAGATGAGGGGGGAATCCTCATTTGGACTTCCTTGAAAAATTCAAACTTGGAACCAAAAATGAGATAGAGATGGAAAATTTAAATGAAGGATTAAGAATTTGCATTCAGAAAAACATAAATGAAGTTTATATTGAAGGTGATTAATTAGTTTGTATAAGCACAATTAAAAGGAAGGAGATTTTGAATTGGAAGCTTCAGAAATGGGTCATGGAGATATGGGATTCTTTTAACAAGTTAGATAGTTTCACCTTGCATCACATCTATAGGGAAGAAAATAAATCCATGAACTTTCTCATGAATCAAGGAGTAGACCAGCCCGAGTTCTATAGATTATCCAATTTAGATTTAGTATGGAACATCTTGGCCGACATTTTAGAGATGGATGGATAGGCTCCATGGAAGGAAGGATTTTCAAATCCTTGTGCAGAGATATGAATAGAAGCATAATGGATAGAGGAATATTTGCTCTTCACGGGTTTCATTTGAACCAATTTCCTTGGCTGCTATAAATCTTGTTATCTCTATTGATACAAGTAAAATGGTGCAGCATATGGTATTTGAGTGTGAATGTGTATGTAAGGTAGAGTTGGATGAAGAAGAGGATGGATAAAAGGAGGAAGAAACAATTGAGGAACAAATTAGAAGGATCTTCAATGCAGATTAGAAGGGTAAAGTGACTGCTATTAAATAAGTCATTGGTGCTCATATCTTTGGTAGAGAACACATTCATGATGGAACACTCTATGAGGAATTCCTCATGAATGTTCTACCAATAATGGGAAGGAAACAAAGTGGGAAACTTCAATGACACATGTGTTTGTCAGGAAGGAGCAAAGAGAAAGGGTGTATGCAACAATTTAGGCCTTTGATAAAAATCCCAATTATGGATTGATGGGATGGTTTTTTGACATTGCTGTTGTGAGGAAAAACAAAATAACTTTGTAGGCTCTAAGTCTGTTCTCATATGGCATTCACGAAAATAATATGGAAGTGTTCAACTTCCATCTTAGTCAGTTTGGAGACTTGCTATCTCCACTACAAATTGACCAGGCTTTGATCTCTCCAAAGGATCATGGTTTTTGTCGCACCTGATAATGCCCAATGATTGAATGTTGTTTTTTTGCATGTTCAAAAGAGTTGATGTTGTACCTTTTCTGGTTTAAGATGTTTACTTAGAAAGGGAACTACCCTTCTGGTAAAGCTTACTTATCAAAAAATAAAAATTATATATATATATATATATATATATATATATATATGTTCTGTTCAATTTAATATACTTATGCTTTAGTATTTAAATATAATATATTTACAGACAATATAATTAAATTTAGGTAGGTATCCATGTATGGATATTTAATTATTTGTATTTCTGGTTTAATTTTTAATAAATATTAGCCCCCTCCCTTTTAGTTCTCCCCTCCCCAAATGCTTTTAAAAGGGCCTAGCCTGCAATCTAATCTATAGTATTCCTCTTCATGATGATGCATCATTGAAATGTCAATGAACAAAGATACATAGTTAAATCTAAAACTCATGCCTACTAGTTTTTTATTTGATTATTGTAACATCAACTATGACCCAAAGGTTCACCATAAGCTCATGGCATTTATTTTTTGCACATAAATATTAACATTATTAATTAATATCTATATTATAAATATTAATTAATATTTATGTTATAATAATGATTTGGTAGTTGCTACATCCTTTTGCATATATTCACAGAAGGGCTCACCATAACCTTGCTACATTTAATTTTCCTTGTTATGTGTTGAGGTTAATAGTTGCATTTGCCACATGTGCAACTTTTTAAAATAACCTTATTTACATGTATGTCAAGTGCCTTTGGAATGGGGTATGAACAACTCTATCATATTATATAGTTCAAATTTTAATTTTTATAGTCAATTATTTTATTGAGGGTGACTTTGTCATAGCTCATTTATCTATCTTATCTCAACTTAACCTAATTCTTATATTATTTCAAGTGCATTTTCATTACTTTTTAAACTAGCTACATGTCACTTGTTAAGATATCAAATACCAAGTCCCTAGCAAAAAAAAGAAATATTGAAGGTGACTTTATAGCCCATTTATCTATGTTTCCTCAAATTATTTATGTGAAATGCAACTTAACCTAATTCTTATATTATTTCAAATGTATTTTCATTAATTTTTCAACTACAAAACAAATACTATTATGTCAATACTTCAAATGACACTTGTTAAGATATCAAATAGTAAGTCCCTAGCAATTGTTTTTATTGAGGGTGATACTTCACCTAATTCTTATATTATTTCAAATGCATTTTTATTAATTTTTTAACTACAAAACAAATATTATTATTACAATACTTAAAAGGCGGTAGTTAGCACTAGGTGGCACAAATAGCAAGTCCCTAGAATTTTTTTTATTGAGGGTGATTTTGTCATGGCTCATTTATCCATGTTTCCTCAAATTATCTATGTGAAACTACAACTTAACCTAATTCTTATATTTCAAATGCATTTTCATTAATTTTTCAACTACAAAATAAATATTATTGTTACAATACTTTAAAGGATGTCTTGGAATTTGTTAAGATATCAAATAGAAAGTCCCTAGCAATTTTTTTTATGGAGGGTGATTTCGTCATAGCTCATTTATCTATTATTTCAAATGAATTTTCATTAAGTTTTAAACTACAAAACAAATACTATTATTACCATACTTCCAAGGCCATGGTATTGGCTACATGTCACTTGTTAAGATATCAAATACCTAGTTCCTAGCAAATTTTTTTATATTGAAGGTGACTTTATAGCTCATTTATCTATGTTTCCTCAAATTATTTATGTGAAATGCAACTTAACCTAATTCTTATATTGTTTCAAATGTATTTTCATTAATTTTTCAACTACGAAACAAATACTATTATTACAATACAAAACTAATACTACTATTACCATACTTCAAAGGCCTCACTTGTTAAGATATCAAATACCAAGTTCCTAGCAAAATTTTTTATATTGAAGGTGACTTTATAGCTCATTTATCTATGTTTCCTCAAATTATTTATGTGAAATACAACTTAACCTAGTTCTTATATTATTTCAAATGTATTTTCATTAATTTTTCAGCTACAAAACAAATAATATTATTACCATACTTCAAAGGGTGCTATTAGCTATGTGTCACTTGTTAAGATATCAAATACCAAGTTCTTAGAAGTTTTTTTTATATTGAATGTGACTTTATAGCTCATTTATCTATGTTTCCTCAAATTATTTATGTGAAATGCAACTTAACCTAATTCTTATATTATTTCAAATGTATTTTCATTAATTTTTCAACTACAAAACAAATACTATTATTACAATACTTCAAATGACGCTTGTTAAGATATCAAATAGCAAGTCCCTAGCAATTTTTTTATTGAGGGTGATACATAACCTAATTCTTATATTATTTCAAATGCATTTTCATTAATTTTTTAACTACAAAACAAATATTATTATTACAATACTTCAAAGGCTATGGTACTCACAAGGGTGATTTTGTCATATCTCATTTATCTATGTTTCCTCAAATTATTTATGTGAAACTACAACTTAGCCTAATTCTTATATTTCAAATGCATTTTTATTAACTTTTCAACTACAAAACAAATATTATTGTTACAATACTTCAAAGGTGGTCTTGCACTTATTAAAGATATCAAATAGCAAGTCCCTAGCAATTTTTTTTTTATCAAGGGTGATTTTGTCATAGCTCATTTATCTATTATTTCAAATGCATTTTCATTAATTTTTAAACTAAAAAATAAATACTATTATTACCATACTTCAAAGGTCATGGTATTGGCTACATGTCACTTGTTAAGATATCAAATACAAAGTTCCTAGCAAAATTTTTTATATTGAAGGTGACTTTATAGCTCATTTATCTATGTTTCCTCAAATTATTTATGTGAAATGCAAATTAACCTAATTCTTATATTATTTCATTTATGTATTTTCATTAATTTTTCAACTACGAAACAAATACTATTATTACCATACTTCAAAGGTGGCATTGGCTACATGTCACTTGTTAAGATATCAAATCCCAAGTTCCTAACCAAATTTTTTTATGAAGGTGACTTTATAGCTCATTTATCTATGTTTCCTCAAATTATATATGTGAAATGCAACTTAACCTAATTCTTATATTATTTCATTTATGTATTTTCATTAATTTTTCAACTACAAAACAAATACTATTATTACAATACTTTAAAGGCAGTGTTAGTCACCACTACGTGGCACTTGTTAAGATATCAAATAGCAAGTCCCTAGCAATTTTTTTTAATTGAGGGTGATACTTAACTTAATTCTTATATTATTTCAAATTCATTTGCATTAATTTTTTAACTACAAAATAAACATTATTATTACAATACTTCAAAGATGGTAGTATTCACCACTACGTGGCACAAATAGAAAGTTCATAACAAATTTTTTTATTGAGGGTGATTTTGTCTTAACTCATTTATCCATGTTTTCTCAAATTATTTATGTGAAACTAAAACTTAACCTAATTGTTATATTTCAGATACATTTTCATTAATTTTTCAACTACAAAACAAATATTTTTTTTTTTTGATTTGTAAAGATAGGTTTGTATTGATTCGAATGGAAAATTAACATGTAGGTGCCTATAAGCCGTTTACCTGCCACAGTCAGATGACATCAAACACCTAAACCCTTTCTTGAAACTATAGGGTTTGCCATGCTTTAAAAAAATCAGCCACTAGGCTTGCAGGTCTGATATTGATGACTTTCCTTGCAAAATTTAGCCATTAGGCTTACAGTATTGATATTATCTGTGTTATATTTACAGACATATTGCCATACCTACTAGGTCAGATCCCACTAAACTAAGAAATAAACTTAGAAATCAAAAGAGGCCAAGCTCAACAGCCATAGCCTACAGCCTATCAACCCATACCTCTTCACCGAGTTCCACATTCTCTTGCAGCATACTCTGGAGGAAGCCATAGGCCTGAGTGACACGATCTTGAGGCTCCTCCAGCGCCAGGCCTTTCAAGTCAAGGATGAAGGGCAGAACCTTCGTCACCTCCAGAGGATCCTTGTTTGAGGCAATGTCCTTTATGCGAGGAATGCCCACCCCAGGAATAGCCGCCTCCAAAATGGGGTCGAGGCCCTGAAGGATTTCTGCTTTGAATACTTTTACCATGAGTGATTTCACCGCCGTTGTAGACACCCCAATATCCAGAATGGAGGCGAGGAAGAGGGAAGAGATGTGGGAGTCGACTCTGTAGAACTCGTCGGCTGCTAAGAAACCTGCCCCCAAGATGATTTTGACTGCCGAGAGGAGTAAGCCCTCATGCCATTGCAAAATGTGTTTTAACCTCAAATCTGTGACCGCTCCCTTGAATGCCATCTGCCTAACTGAACTCTCCAACTGTAGAGGCGTTGACACCCCTAGATTGATCAACCCGTGCACCGAGATCCTTGCAATAAAGTCCAAGCCATTCTCCATGCTGTCGGCTACTGCCACCATCTGCACTATCAAAGAATCGCTCGAAACTATGAAAATGGAATGAGCATCGGGTAGGATACACTGACTGCGTTTAAGAAATGCTGTGTACATTGAACCAAAGCTTCTAATCAATGCAGAGAGAGGCTTGCTAGTGGAAAGCGTGCGACTTCTCAAGTTGAAACTGTCAGGGAGGAGCTCCAGCTGCAATAATGATTGTTCTCAAACATAAAGGAGGCCATAATGACTTTGTATGGCAACAACCCATCCAAGTGTTCTTGGATTGGGTGCCCACCCAACCGCCCAAACTACAAAACAAATATTATTGTTACAATACTTCAAAGATCATTGTGGCACTTGTTAAGATATCAAATTATTTATGTGACACTGTAACTTGACCTAATTCTTATATTATTTGAAATCAATTTTCATTAATATTTCAACTACAAAACAAATACTATTATTACAATACTTCAACTACTAAGTCCCTCTATTATTCCCCAAATACTATTATTACAATACTTCAAATCCTAAGTCCCTCTATTATTCCCCATTCATCTTTGTTAAACATATGCTTCTTTGGAGTTCGGAAGAGTTTACATAGGGAGCAGTGGAAACAGAATTAAAAATTGATTAGATTTGAGCGTTTCTTTCCCACACCTGCCATTACAATACCGCTTCACTGGGAAAGTTCTCAAAGTTTCCAGACGCTTCACCTCCCATTTCCCACTACACTATATATATACCATCGCAGCAAAAGCAAATAGACCGCTTTTAGCACCTTGCTTTGGTAGGTTAAATTGTAGTTTCTGTAAGTTATTTAATTTCCATTTTTGAAGGTAAGATTGCTACAACTGGTTATGTTTTTGGATTTTGTTTTTGCAATGAGTTGGAGAAGGCAGTGGAATGGGGGCAGAAAAGATCGGGTGTTCGATCCATCCGATCCTGTTACGTGGGTGTCATGCTTCGTATTCATGTGAATTGGCTTGAAACTGATCATACGCACATCTTCAAAACTAACTTGCCTGGTATTGTTAATGGGGGTTTTAATAGGTATGATAATTTAGATGGTATTTTTTTTAGTATAGATGGTATTTTTTTTCAGTATATTAATTGGTATATTGTTTTATGAAGATTTAATTTTGTAGTTTTGAGTAATCTTTATTAATTCATATAAAATATTGACTTAAAATTGTATGAATGATTGATTTGAAATTATTTAATTGAATTCTGATAAAATACCATTTAAATTATATGATAATATTCTTTTTTGAGAGTAAAAGTTTTTGGAAAAATCGTGTATAATTTATTTGTATTATTTTTTTTGTTTTTGGCTTTGGAAGGTTTGACAAAGGAAGATGTGGAAGTCCAAGTGGAAGAGGGACATGTTTTGCATATAAGTGTAGAGTTTAAGAAGGATGAGGTGGACAAGAATGACAAGTGGCATCATCGGGAGAGGCTACATGGCACTTTTTGTCGCCGCTTCCGCCTACCACAAAATGCCAAGTTGGATCAAGTGAAGGCCAACATGGCAAATGGCATGCGCACTGTGACAATTCCCAAGACAGCTAAGAATAAGCCTAAGGGCATTACAATTGACATATCTGAAAATTGACTTTTTTTTTATGCAATTGTTCTATGTGGGGATTAAATCATAGAGGAACTGTTTTGTGAACATTTTTTTGTTTTCTGGTGCAATGTAATAAGCAAAATTTGAGCTATTTCAATAAATGAATTAAAAACCACTTATTTTGAACAAGTTTTTTTTTGTTTTTTTTTTAAATTTTTTTTTTGGAAGTTTTGGCTTCCACTTTTGCATATATATATAAGTTAATGCTTATAATTTTATAAAATGTAATAATTTAGGAAATTTTTAAGTTTATTTTAAAATATGTTTTTCATAGATTCAAAAAATTATCCTTACAATTTTATGTGAGAATTTATTTATTTTTTCTCAAGCTAAATAAATTGAAAAATATGAAAAACATAATTTTTGTTTTGGGAAATAGGTCTAAACCTATTTTTGTGTATGTCTTGTAATGCCGACCTTGGAGAATGTTCCAATGGTTGATGAATGTAATGCCAACCTTGATGTACATTCCAAGGTTGATGAATTGTATAAAAGCATGTAATAGAGTTATGAAAAGTGTGAGAGGATGCAAATATGAAGACATAAGTGTGAAGGTGTGAAAGAGCAAAGTAGTGAAGTTATATTATGCTTCAATGGAACTGAATCCTGGCATGGAGTAGATGCTACTTAATCAGTTCACCACTTTGGTAGTGAGCCACCCTTTAGTAGTGAGCCACCCTTTGGCAGTGAGCCACCCTTTGGTAGCGAGCCATTTTTTTGCAGTGAGCCCTATAGGTAGTGAGCCTCTATTTTTTGGTATTGTTATAACTCATATATTTATGTGCCCTAACACCCACTGTGGTTTTTCCCTCTTAGGGTTTTCCACATAAAAATCTGGTGTCTACTATGTTGGATGTGTGATTGTGATTAAGTTTATGGTTTCATGCTTTCATAGTTAAAACTGATTACAAGTAATTACGTTGTTGATGGTTTGATATTCATATGAAGCTAAGTTTTTGGCACAAGTGATTCACCCCCCCTCTCAGTTGTCCGGGGTATTTCAACAATTGGTATTAGAGCCAAGTTCCTCAGAAGGAAGCCTAACAGCTTGAGGAAGATCCAGGATGTCTTTTAAAAAGGAAGCTCCACAGTTCAATGGAACAAATTATGCTCTTTAGAAGGTATGAATGAAAAACCATCTCCTTTGTCTAGGTTATAAAGTATGGAAAGCTACAGAATCAAAATATACCTTGCCTCCAAATGGTTTGACAACTGAAGATGAAATCAAAGAATATGAGTTAAATATAAAACCCAGAGATGCTTTGTTGAGTGCATTTTCTGACACTGAGATGATAAAAGTCATGGATCTAGAAACTGCACATGAGGTTTGGGAAAAGCTGAACAAACTATATGAAGGAGATGATTCTGTAAAAGAATCCAAGCTCCAAGACCTGAAAGCAAAAATGAGAGTTTAAAGATGAATGAAGATGAAACCATTATAGCTTTCATGCAAAGAGTTGATGAACTTGTCAATGGAATAAAAGGAATGGGAGGAACTATTGTTGATAAGGAAGTTGTGATGAAAATCCTCATATCACTACCAAAGTCATGCAGTCACAAAGTAACTACAATTGAAGAAATAATGACTATGAAAACCATTGACAGAGATCAATTACTTGGAAAGCTTATAACCTTTGAGATGAGAGAGTTTGGTGATGCCCTACCAAAAGTTGAGACAACTTTTAAAGCCAGTACTTCTGAAAAGATTTCCAGAGCTGAGAAATATAAGGTGGATAATGAACACGCCATGCCTTAGCTGGGACTCAAACATAATTTTTCACACCACGACATCCTTCCACAATCTTCAAGGTATCTCTACAATTAGTGAAATCAATCGAGTCGGCCAAGACTGGTGAGAACATTAGGTCTGCTAAGAACATTCTTCATCCATGATCCAATTTACTCTTTATGAACCAATCCAAAGGTAGGAACACGATCAGGAGACATCTACAAGCACTTTGTAATCACTGGGAGCAACCACATGATCTCCAATCACACTGTCAAGAAGATTCTTCAAACAGGAGCACAAGAACAACACTGTCAGCCACTGTCATAAGGAAATAATAGCTTGCAGACCACCAAATCACGAACCATTGAAGTTGAATGCACATAACATCATTATAGAATTAACTCTAGAACCGTAAACCAAAATACTTCAATGTAGAGGAATGCGGAGCGTAATACTTTCTCCCTATCTTTGCCAAACATACATAAAAAGCTATTTTCACTCTGATGAACATATCTCACTCAGTTCTTCATACTGGAGGCTCAAACTCAAAACATAGCATCTCTAGACATACCTCTAAACAACTCCCAAGTTGCAGACAAAGATATTCATCCTATAGGAAATGCGGAGCAGTCTACTCTAGGCTGTTCTTCTATATGCATTACATTGTTTCCACTGCAACTTATTGTTTTTACTGGAGGAGCTAATTTTCTCAATATCCTCAACATCATGATTACTAATATAAATGAATACAAAACATCTCACTTATTTCAAGCAAGCAACAAAATAAGAGCACAGTTGACACAAATGACAACATATATGTTGACATCAATGACAACACTGATTAGGCACATACTTGTAACAATTTAGATGACCTTAAGAGAATAAATTTTTTTTCTCTTTTGATTTTTCAATAATTTTTCCTTTTGTGTAAGATATATCATTTCAGCTCATTGTTTAAATAGTAATGGAACCTGTTGCTAGGCTAGGAATTATAGTGGTAGAAAAGGCAAACCATTAAATTTTTCACTTAATGCAGACACTAACATTTTCAACCAGTCCTAGGAACTTTAAGTGTATTCGTTTGATGATTCTTTGGATAACCTTTGATTTAATTGGTGAATATGATTTCACACAATAAACCAACACACCTAGGCCCATAGAAGTTACAACCTATGCAAGGATTTAGGATTCTTTCCTAAATTCTAGGAATTTCTGTTGTTTTATAAAGTGGAGAGGTGCCCAACATCCTACCCAACCGAAATAGGGGCTCAATCAAAAGAGAACACAACCAAACAAACAACACAAAACAGACAAACCACTGCACAAGAAACTATACATATATACAAATTTCTGACCTCCTAGATCAGGCTTAGAAATAGTGGTTTAGGAATTATCCATTGATAGGCAATGGAACATCCTCTCCTGTTAAGATTTTCAGTCTGTATGTACTATATCTCCTAGTATTTCTTCTACTTGAAAGGGACCAGTCCATAGTTTATGGAATTTTCTATGGTCTTTGTTGTGCAAATTTTGTACACCATTTATAAACTTTTCAATATGTGTTTGATTAATCTAATTCATGCTTCTTTTCCTGGTTCCTTTTGTTCATTCAGATTAGTGATAGATAGAGGGTGAGGTTTTAATCAGACATGTGCAGGGTTTAGTCCGTGTCTATCCAGATGATAGTAATAATACCAAGCAATGGAAGAGATATCGACCTATCCAAAATGTGGCGCATTCACATATATTAAAGGTGCTCCCAAGTAATAAGATATAAAGGCATAGTCTCTAGAAGAAGGATGCCGCCTATGCCATATAATATGAGCACTCTGCAATCAAAAGCAAAGTGTGGTCCATATGCGTTTAGGGCGCAGTCATGAAAAAGTAAGTGGCACCATCTTCCAAAAAACAAATATACGTTGCATTCAAAACTCACGAAGCATAAAGGAATAGCATGGCCACAGTTAGTATTAATTTCTAGAGGCACTCGGTCAGCAGTAATAACATGTAGCCATAAAAAAAGGAGCACTAATTAAATAATGATTGGCCATCAACGAAAGAAAAGACAGTCATAAATAAGTGATGCTAGGATGAAGACAATGAAGGCACGGTCCTTTATCACGCAACCATAGGATGTGGAATCTCAGCACAAGTTTGATTCAACAGAGGATTGGCCATAAATAATGAGTACGCAGCCAGCATATACAGTGATGCAATTGATAAAATAAGTCTCAAAAGGTTCCAATCAAAATCTCACCATATTCAAAGCATGAGAGCATTGCCTTCGGGAGTGAAGAATCGGCAGGTATGCAGTGTGAGTTTGGGAATGGTTCAAGGAATAGAGAGTGTAGACACCCAAAAATGTCCTCTAACACACTTGTAGTTGAAAAACCTCATTTTTTTCTATTTTCTCATGATTAATTAAATAAAGTTTATTTATTTAATTAATCCTCCTCATTCTTGTAATTTTCATAAATAATTAAATAATTTTAAATTATTTAATTATGGTACCCTTCTAAAAATAAAAAATAAAACCAATGTTTTATTTATTCCTATGTCCCACATATGAATTAAATAAATTTAATTTATTTAATTTGTGTTTCTCCACCTTTTCATCACATTATCCAAATAATAAATTAAATAAACCTATTTATTTAATTTATTATCCAATTTACCCACCTTCCATTTCTATCTAACATGCACATGACTTAAAAATAGCAACAAAAAAAAAAATCAAATCATGGGAAAGTTTCAAAATAGGAAAATCTTTTATCTCCACCATGAAAATAGAAATAAATCAAAAATCCAATATTGTGAGATTTTATCAAAACAAAAAAATCAATTGATCTCCTCCAAATAATAGAAATATCTTTTTTTAAAAAGACAATATTATCCTCTCAAGGACACTTGTCATGTGCATGTTCCTCCTTCATCCTCATCGATTTATCCTTTTCATCTCCACCATCGGTTTATCATCCTCTCATCCTATAAATGCACTCTCGTGCTCTTATTTGAGTGCTTCTTCTTCTCTCTCCTCAAATCTTCTTCCATCTTCTGGGCTTTCATTTTCATTTTATCTACATTTTTTATCACTTTGCATGTCACTTTTTAATCAAATCGATGGCAGCTCCATCGAATCAGATGATTGATGGTCGCATGGCGAAGCAATCTACATATGCACCAAGGAATAAAAGCATCTAAATGATTTTGTTTTGATTCCATATTATTTTTAGTCATCTAGATCAAATTCCTTGAAGGTATCCAAGTTTTTGTTTTGACTTACTAAGCGTAGATTTTCCTTGGTATACATTCTAGCGCTAGAAGGAGGGCTTGATTGCATCCCTGATTGATCTTTCGGTTTTGGCATTGTTTTACGAATTTTCAGGGTTGCAAATCTGATACTTTTTTTTGTAGGTTTAAAATTTTATAAAGTTTCTTGTAGGTTTAAAGATCTTCTGGCTAATGGTTTTGATTGTAGGCTATTTTCTTTTAGGGTTGGCAGATTAAGATTGTTTTTTTGGTTCATGGGTGTTTAAAGATTTAAATCTTAATTTGGTTGACATCAAAGTTTGCAGATCAAAAATGTGTGGCAAGTTTAAATTCAGTGCATGCATGTCTAAATTGACCTCCGGATTCACTTTGATTTTCTGTCAAAAACCCTAATACTGCTACATATTCACCTCCTGGGTAACTGTCTCCACCTCTTCAAAAGCCTGCAGATTCCAATCTTATCGACTACATCACCTGCAACTTTGGTTTCTTCTGATCACCGCTTTAAAACTTCGACCTCCCTTTGACCACATTATACGAGCTATCGACCACATTTGCACAAGCTCTAGAACTTCGACTTCTGCCCGCCTATTCTGCCCCATCCCTATCGCCTGCCGCTCTCAAACTTCAATCGCCACATCACCACCAAATAATCGGCGTCTCCTGCATTTGAAATCCACCATCATATGACAATTTGAAATTGCTCAGTCGCCACCTACCATTAATGTCTACTCCCTCCGTCAAAAGCCTCTGATCTATCCTTTGAAATCTATATTTCATTGTAAAGTATTCCATTTACCACCGTTCAACAAAAATTCTAGTGTGATCCATATTTTTGATCTGCAGTCGTCCCTTCTAAACAACCACCGATCCATTTCCAGGTAGGTCTGCCAGTCAGAATCTTCATATGGGTCTCCGATGCACTTTGTGAAGTCTCGGTCGCCTCCTGTTTTCTTTGAAACCATCAGTCAAAACCCTTATATGTGTTTACGGCCATCCCAGAAAATTAAGTCGACATCCCAAAAAATCACTACAGTCATAAAGTCTTGGTCGCAGTCATAAAGTCTAATGTCGCTATCAAAAAAACCTTAAGTCGGCATTAAAAACACTAAAGTCGGTGATTAAAAAAACATTAAGGTCGGCATTTAAATATTGGGTTGACTGGTTAAAAAGATGGGTCACTTTTTTTTTAATCTATATGACATTTAGATTTATGTTTGTTATTAGCATTTCATGCCAACTTTAGATTTTAAGGTTTTTATACTAGGGTTGACATCATGATTTGAGCTTTCAAGCCTTAATGCTTGGGGTCCCAAATTTTTAAAAGGGGGTTTGGGATTTTGATTTAAAACCACAAACATAAAACTTTCCAAACAACTCGTGCCACCAAGAAAAAAAAAGCTTTACAAACCAATCAAAAGTCTTAACAAGTCAAACTTGCAACCTCTAGTCAACAAAAGTCAAACAAGTCAACTTGGTCAACCTGTTCTCTCAAATATACTAAAGGAGGCTGATTTTTTCTTTTTGTTATAACTTCAGCATACGCAGGAGGACTCGTCGGAGAGCTAATAGGTTGAATTTTGTAGTTGTGAAGTTTTCATCAGGTGATCTCATTATAACATCAGCGCTTTTTCAAGCTTCAAATGCACACAACTTGAGCTAAGTTTATCCTTTTTTGACGAAATGTTTTTTTAAAATTGCATAGAATCGTCTAAACTTTCTGTTTTTTCTGTCTATTTGGCTGTCCCAGATCATCATTTTCAGGTTTTTATCTAATCATATCTTTGGCATCTAACAATCTATCTGTGCAGCTTGTCACTTACGATTGTCAAAGAATGGAGGTTAAAAACATAATAATATATCTTCTACAGGTTCAATCGGTCCAAGACAAATAATATTTTATCACTAGAGTAGGCACACTTCAGTTTGGTTCTTAAAACTAACCTTGTCTTCATTGTGCCTGCTTTTCATTTTCTTTGTTTGCTTGTCTAATCTGTGTGTTACCCGATTTGGAAATGAAAGTATCCTCTCCACCTACCTAACTAACAGATTTGGGGTGCATGAGAAATCATTGCCAACTCTAGAAGGCCTACCTTCCCCTTGTGAGAAGGGGTACAACCCAAGCAGAAATAGGTCAAATCCAGACCATTCCAATCCGCTATATAAATAATGCGTTTGTGACAAAAGTCACAAATGATATACCAACAACCAACTTCCCCCAAAACCCTCCAAGGCGCAACCCTTGAAGGTTGGAAGACTCCATAACAGAGAGTAGCGCTGCCGCATGTATAGCCACCCGAATAGAAACCCTAACTAAAAACCATGTCTTAGTGGCCAAAATCCCCTATCTGTTGGTACAGGAGGAAACTCTGATAACTGTCCCATATTTTCGTGGCTTATGGAAGAGATAACAAAGTATCATAAGGTTTGTGGGCCTTATGGACTTGGAACTTGGTTTGCCCTGAGAAGTGAGTGCACTATAAGGGGGAACCCGTGCCCCAAGTTCCTAGAGCTATACACCATAAGTAGGCGCAACTGGTTAAAACCAAGTGGGAACCCCATAGATACTATCCTTGCCTAGCCTAGGGTGTACACATTGATCATTGTGCTCGGTGTGCACGCATGTGTATGTGAGATCTTGTGTTTGATATTGCAACATCATCCTCAATCCACTTGTCACAATACATCTCCCAATCATTACACTTCATCCTATCACATCATCCTATCATCCTAGCCATCTAATCAACCATATCTTAATTTATCCAAGTCATCTAACCACACCATTCTACACCATCCCATCTAGTTTGACCATATCATATCATTGGACTTCTTGGGCCTTACATCCATTTTGAGACTCTACATCAGCTATCCAACATAGATTCAGTCAACCAACATTGTCCTTTGTCTTTGGTCCTTATCTAGCATTTTATCATATCACCATTATCAACCCAATCAACCAACTGATCAAGCCAATCCAATTAATCGACCAAGCCAATCCAATTAATCAATCAAGAAAACCACTCAATCCAAGAATCTCAACTTTGTCACATAAGTCCAATCCACATTCATCCTCTTTCTAATCCAATCCATAGCATCTTACACCATGCTGACCTTAGAGGATGTGGCACAAGAGATTATTGACATACTTCACGAAGTTCAGACAAGCCGATCACTCTTAAGCCAACATATGATTCAACGTATCCATAACATAATCCAAGGACTTTAAGAAAGCTAATACCCACAAATGCCACACCTCATAGCACAAATCCACCACCTCATAGCTACTTGCCAATTATAGAGCCAACAAGTACATCATCATCCCTTGTCCAATCAACACCAACCAATTCTACTTCATTCTTAGGTGGCATCCCATTCCGTTTCACACCAATCTTGTCTACCCACTTATCATAACAATTACACATAATCTTATCCTATTCCTTATCAATCTACTCCACTGCATTCCAAGTCACTACCACATCAGCTCATCCTACATCTTTTTATAACAATATTACATCACCTTATCTCACATCATTCCATAACAACTCCACATCACCTAATCCTACATCTTCCCATAACAATGCCACAACACCATACCCTACTTATTCCAATATCTGTCATTATCCACAACAACCCGTACCCCAAAACCTTTCATCTCTTCATCAAACACATTCACAAGACTATCAATGGCCCCCACGACATGAACATGCAAATTTGAGTGGCTCTTTGTATATAAATCAAGCATCCCTAAGCTCACCTTTGCCGCAAGACTTAATAACCTTTGATGAGGGAGACACCAACCTAGAGCAGGTATCCTAAGAACATCCTCCATCACCATCTGATCACATGCCAACACATGAGCCTACTAGTCCCATTTTGATACCATCATGTGATCCCATTCCTAGTCTATTTACCTACCAACCATATGATCCATCTGGTTCTATCTTGGCACATCCATCCAATCTTACTCCTAATCCATCCAATCCTCCTATTGCTCCATCCAATCCTCCTATCCCTCCATCTAACCCTAACATTCCTCCATCCAATCCAAATCCTATTTCTAAGCCTATAACACCATCCACTATCATCATCCATCCCCTCTATTATCCATCCACCCATACACTTGTAGAGGATGTGATCCATTGGCTATTAGCGAGGAATAAATCATTGCCATGTCATCAAAGTCCCATTCATGAGCCTATCACAGATTCTCCCAATGCCTTGCTTATTCCTTCAACTCCACCGTGTGGTCCTAAAATCATTGAGCTTATTGAGAAGACTTCTCCCATGAGTCCACATCAAGATCCATCATACCCTCATGTTATTGAGCAAAATCCTATCCAAGAGTCATCGCCTCCCATCCAAGTAATCCATGAGCTATGTCAAGAGTATAATCCAACGCATGTGGAAACACCAAGCCTTCATCTGAATCAAGGTCAAAGCACCTCTAAGTTCAAACTATCCATGACCTATACAATTTATACGATCAAGATATTAGCTATGATCATAACCCTATTCATGAGCAAATCAATCCCCTTCATAGCCAAATTAATATTTTTTATGCTAACCTTTATGATCAAGACTCTATATGTGATCATAAAAACCATGATGATCCTGTTAGACAAACTTTATGCAACTCATGATAAAGAGGTTATCACTACTCCTATCCCTCCTTCCATACCCATCCATGAGAAAGATATCCAAATTGTTCCTATCCATTCTCCATCTAGCCCTACCCATGATCCCCAAACATCTACCTCTCATGATGAGACACATGTCCCCCATATAAGCATAGAAGATCAAACAACTATCTTAGATCATAATGAACACAAGCAAGATCCAAATGATCCTCCATCACCCTTATCGATCACATTTCAAATCCACCATCATATCCTGTGGGTCTATCAACCTTTATACATGAGTGTTCCTCTCTAGGAACACAACAACCTTTATCCGCCACCTTAGTTTCTCCATCCAATAAAGGACTTGTGTCTAGTGTTCCATCTGCACCTAGTCCCATTGTCCATTGCATCCTCCAAAACATGAACTATCAAGGTAAGGGTTTAGGACCTCTTGAACAAGGTATTTTGGAGACAATCCATGTTGTTGTCCCTCCGCGCTCATTTGACCTTGGATATACCCCTCAAGGTCAACAATCTAACAATGTTGGTAATCCTTCCATCCCTCCTAAGTCCACCACTTTCCATCACACATCCTATCATATATAACTTAAATCATATGTTGCCATTCCGCCTCCCTCGTTCTATAGATTGCAAAAGCATGTGACCATACACCTTCCGCCATCCACTTTGCCTCCGCTTCTTCCAACTCCTAACATCCCGCCATCGAACCTACCTCCACTACTTCCAACACCATACACATCCATCCATAAGCCCTCTAAAAATCCCAATCATGACCAACAAATGCACATATTGTCTAAACAAGAAGCTTCCACCAACCTCACTTCCATTCATCCCTTCCGCCATTCATCTTTCACTTTTACCATATCCCTTGAATAATAAATTAATTTGAAATTTATTATTTACTAAACCTAAAATCCTCCCATAAATAATAAATTAAGATTAATAAACTTAATTTATTATTTACGGTTCACATAACCAAAACCCCCCCGTAAAATACCTACCATACCGTTCAATTAATCATTTAACTATCCTCGAACTACCCAAACCAACTTTCACCCAAATTTTATAAAAATCTGACTATTTTCCAATTTCACCCCTGAAGTTTTCATATTTAGAGTTATGCAAAAATTTTGAGCAACCACATCTTCAATCATATTCCGTAACATGTATTTGGTTTTTATAGTTTTATCCTTAATCTTTTCTGTTGCACTGAATATGAATTTTTAGGGTTTTGTAATAATTTCAAATCTCGTTCAAGAAAATTTATATTTTGATGCAAACAAAATGGTGACCCTGACGTGAACCCCCTCTGACCATAATTTGTTTGCAAGTATTTTGTTCTGAAAGCTTGCAGGATCTGGAAACACATTGTTGTTACATTTGAAGTGGCAGGCGGCGCAAGACAAGTTTGAAGAAGACACCATGCCGAAGGTAAAGCTTATAAAATGCGAAGCCCCTTTCTGTGCGGATGAATAACTTGATTAGGATATTTGGCGGCGTTAAAATTATGGCTAGCAGTTATCTTTAAGGTGGTTTTCTCATTTACGGTTAAAAGTTGCTACCACAGGTGCTAAGATTGTCTTTTGATTGATTGATGTTTGCTGTGAATAAACATTCAGAATTCCACCTTAACCAAATTCATGTTGGGAAATTTTCTAAGCTCGTCGCTTGTTTCTATCGGTGTTATCCCTTGTGCTTTGAATCATTTTCATTCACTGTATTCAAAGTTTATTTTTTGGTTGTGCAGATTAAGGTCTTCACTTGCAAGTTAAAATCTTTTATTCTTTGGTCCCGTATAACAGGCTTTTAGCTGGAGTGATCATTTGTGTGTATTCTCCTCTATACATCAGGCCTTTAGCCCTAACCGTTTTTTTTATCTATTAACGGTTTATCTTAATTATTCTTGGGTTTCAATTAACAATTTACGTTCGATTTGATATTTTTATATTAAAAGATTAATGTGATAAGAGTACTAGCTATGCCAATTAAATCATGTTTTTAACCGTCGGTGGAAGTCTTGGTCATTGGCATGTTATAACTTTCTACGAAATTTCTCTTAATGCGTGAGCCCTGCATTTTGCCCCATTTTCCTCCTTCTGGTGAGCTATCTCCTTTTCAATCTTGTCATTAATGGAAGCCTTCTCCATCTGCACAATAAAGCCAACATTAACAAAAAAAATAAAATCTAATATAAAAGCACACATTAACCTTCTCTTGAGCGGAAGCCTTAACCGTTTTCATTCTCTTCCGGCTGTGCACATATTTTGATCTCAACCATTTCCGAAGTAAATTTTCCGAAATGCATTCCGTTTCCAATACTGCCAGTGCCCCATGTTGAGAACATGCTGTAGCAGGTTGTGTTTGGATCATATTACCGATGTTCTCCAGTTTATACATCGTTATTCATGCCAAGGCATTTTGTTTTGAAATGCTTATTACTATGAACACCAGTTGATGAGGCCGTGTGTTGTTTTTCTTTCTGTTACGGAAGGCTTCGTGGATAAATTTGGCTTTGAAATAGGGTTCCATCTTGGACCCGTAGCAGCTAAACTTATTCTTTGGAGGACTTTATGAGTTTCACAGGAAATATGAAATCTGCATCTTGAGTGAACATTGATGTCTTGAATAAACCCAACGACCGCAAATAGAGATTTTCATTCGTAGATATATTTCATTGTTTGCTGGTTCTATCTGCTAAGAAGGTTCATTTATATCCGCGGTTAAATTGCTTTTTGGTTGCTATTTTAAAGTCTAAACTGTAGTGGTTAGGTTTCAGTCTGGGCTGCTAACAAATTCTGCAGAATGGTGGAGTAGTTTGGTCAATCCATTCATCCTTAACAAATCATACTCACTGCTTTGCCAGAGGTGGAAGAGGGTGACCACAATGCGTTGTCTGTGGAACTGGATGAACGGGATTTGCCAGCTGCTCCGTCAGCGGCGTAATGTTTCCCGCTGTGTTTTGTGGTCTTCTCTGTTTTGATCAGGTGGCCTCGTGTTTTTTGTTATGGGTGCGTTCTCTAGCATGGTTCGGTGTCAGTATTGCCTGAGGGGTGGTGGGCTGGTGTTCTTTTGTGTTGGCGGGGAGGCTAGGTTGGTGTTTTCGGTTCTGCTTTGCTCGGCGGTGTGGGTTTGGTCTTTTGATGGTGACCGGTTGTCGAGCCTTGGCATGTTGGATGGGATGGCCTTTTGGTGGTGGCTGTTTGTCGGGGTTTGGCATGTTTGATGGTAGTTTCTTCTACTATTTTTTTGATCTTTTTCTTTACCATGTTTTATCTGGCCATGACAGGGCCCTGTTATGTAATTTTCTGTTTATATTTTAGTCTTACGACTGTTGAACTTTATGTATAAACTTTTATCTTTTAATTTATGGGTGCTCCGTCACCTTTTTCTGGTTAAAAAAAAAATCATACTCACTGCTACATGCCTGTTGGTAATTTATTTTGGCTGTATACATTTCTACATCAGCACAATTTCCATTACAAGTAATGCTGACACCATTTTGGAGGTTTAGCTATGATATCTAAATCACTTATATGGGATCACACATCTTTGAACCGTTGGAGGAAATTTTTCATCTTTATTGTCAAAACAAAATATAACATGTGACCAAACTCTGCTCAAAGCCACCAACAACAGTGTTTGACTAACTGCCAGAGTGCCATTTTTAGCCCTTGGAGGCTGTTTTGATCAAACTAGCATAACTTTTCCAAATTTTATTGGATTTTCACAATTTTGTAGGCATTCGAAAGGTAATTTGGCGAACTACATCATGGAAAAAAGCCATTTTTTAAGAAAAATCTTGGATTTGCAATTATAATCATTTGGAATTCAGACATTTATTTTGCAACATCAAATATTTTTCATCTCACATTTAACGTTTTTTTGTGGGTTTTTATAGGACTATTCATCTTGTTCTAACATTTGTCTTGCAGCTTTACACTTGTCAAAGACACAAAAATTTCCAAACGACTAACGGTGGTTTTGCAGGGTTTTTATTGATTAGATCTCTTTTTCCAATGTTTGTTTGCACATATATTAACTAGGGGGTTAATTAATCACTATTTGTTGTTCTTGTAAGGTGGTAGGTGTATGCTCACACTTTGTGCAAATTCGGTGATTAGAAGCTAGATTTCATTTCAGTCCGTTATACAAATAATTGTGATTGTGATGAAAGTCATCAATCACCTAGTGTGGATGTTCTATACCGACGAAAGTCTCCTTCAGTATTCATGATATGCATAAAAACTCTTTCTAAGGGTTGGGAGACCTCTTAAATGAGTGAACTGTTGCATGTATCGACACCAGATTATCCCGAAACACTGACTAGAAACCACTTGTTGTAGAAGCCAAAAACCTTTTTTGCTTGCTAGTGCAGGAGGTCGGACCTTCGAAGCCGCCCTACATGTACTATTCATTGTGGAGACATAAAATCCTTTGGTTCATAAGATCTATGGATCTTCGGGGTAAGAGATTTGGTGTGCCCATGCTGTGGTGGGGGAGCCAATGTCACCAATATCTCTAGCTATCCACCTTGTCTCAGTATATGGAGTAATCCACGTAGGGACTAGGCAAGTGGTATCCTCTTTCCAGCTTAGATTATGCATGCTTACGAGTGTTTTCAAATTTGTCGAGACCAATGAAAAATTTTGGGCTAATCTAGGCCATCATTCAGACTTTTACTCTAATTTTGTATCAGAGTCATCCAAAACTTTCTATCTGCCATGTTTTGTGTGTGTGTTCAAAATAAACATTTTCTATTTCAATAAAACATCAAATCTGGAATCTATAACATTTCAACCTTGCAAATCTCAAAAGCTTGCTCAAAAAAAATAAACAACACAGACGTTTGTATCCATCGTTAGTCAAATAAAAATTTTAGCTTGCACTTAGGTTACTCTCCTTAGGTCTTGAATCAAACATTGGCTATTAATCACCCATATCACTTGATGTTCATCATCCTTGAGTTAGGAAACATATCATCATCTTGGGATAGGGTAACCTGCTTGGAGTTTATCATTACCTACTTTAGCATACCCTCTCTTGATCATTGTCCTTGTGTCTATCCATCATAGCACAAGTAATCATTGCCTACATAATCATTGTTAGACCTAGAGTTACCTTGATCTATTTTAGAGTTGCCATCTCAGACCTAGAGTTACCTTGATCTATTTTAGAGTTGTCATCTCAGACCTAGAGTTACCTTGATCTATTTCAAAGTTGTCATCAACCCTCTTGAAGTATAGTTGGTGTCATCTTACTCATATTTGTATCCTTGAACGTAATCAAATCCTTATTCATCAAAATACTTGTGATCATCAACAAAGCTAGGCCAAATCCAAAACCATATATACTCCGAGGTGGGCAAAAATTCGCTCCTAATGATGATGAGAATCTTGTAGATTTTGAAGCATACTTGGAGGAACAAGCCGAAATACAAAGACTTCAACCTATATATAACTCCATCCCAATACCTACAAATGATCCCATATTGGATGAAATTAGAGCACTAAGATAAGAATTGGAAACTCTCAAGAATGCTAAGACATCATCCCACAAGTTTTATATTATAGAGGTATCAAAGCCAAAACCATATATCCTCTAAGGTGGGTTAAAATTCACTTCTAATGATGATGAGAACTTTGTAGATAATGACACATATTTTGATACTTATGAACCATATATCTCCCCATCATCATGTCAACCTAGTTCCTCCACATCAACCAATCTCATAAATATTCCTCAATATCCATCCCCAAATCTTCCACAATATGAGCATACTAATACTAGTCACTCCTCGCACCTAGATTACGAGTCCTTAGGCCATCTTAATGATACTCTTGACAAGGGAAATACCACCGTATGTTTGGAATCATACACCAATCCATCTACTAGTCCTCCATCACCATCCAATAGAATACCTATCCCAAAGCCTACTAGTCCTACACCAACACCACCATCAAACTTTCCAAGCTCTAATCTATCAACCAAGGAATCCTTGAATGATTTTGTCCAAAGATTCCTTGCAAAATTTAAAAGCAAAAGAAAATCTATGGAGAAATTCAAATCCACTCATCCAATTTCATCTCCATCTAGCACAAGCAATCCTAATCTTAATCATAATCCGACACCTTCTACCATTATTCTCTATCCGTTATATTATCCATCCTTCCATATACTTATGAAGGATGTGATCCATTGGATACTAGTAAGGAATCAACCACCACCCTCATGCCATCAAATCCCTATCCTTGAAACTATCCAATAACCTTCAAATGTTCTTGAAGATCCACCTTCCATAAGCTCAATTCATTCCCCACAACCCATTTAACCTATCCAAGAAACCTCCATTCCTATCCAAAATCAAGAGCTATGTCAAGAGTCAATTCCAAAGCATGATCAACCTTTCTCCTTACCTAATCAAGATCAAAGCCCTTCCATTCAACCTATTCATAACCTATATCTTTTCTATGATTAACATCTTGTCTATGATCAAGAGCTTGTCACTCCTTCCACTCATGGTCCCAATAATATCAATGCTCAAGAAATCTCCACCACTCCTATCCATTCTTCACCTAGTTTTATCCATCATCCCACCACAACCCCTTCCCTTGATGAGATACTTGGTCCCCACAAGCACACAGATGATCAAACAAATAGTCTGGATCTTCATGAACATAATAAGCATAATGATAATCAAGATAATATTACTCCTTCACCATCTCATATTGATCCCATTTCAAATCCACCATCATATCCTATGAACCCAAAAAGCATGTGACCATCCATTTACCTCCATCCACTTTACCTCCACTTATTCCAACTCCTAACATTCCTCCATCCACTTTATGTCCACTTTTTCCAACTCCTAATATTCCCATCCTCAAATCCCCTTATCACTTTAATCACAAATCCATTAATCCCTCCATCGATACGTCCTGTTCCTATAAATCTCCTACAATTTCTAATCATGATCAACAAATGCACACATTGACTAAACATGAAGTTATCACAAACACCCCTAGTGGGATTCAAAAATAAACATTTGGATGCCTCCACCCATAAAGAAAAACATCCTAATATTTCTCATGCCATAGGGCACCAATGCAAAGAATCGAAGTGAAATCAAAACTCAAAAAGGCTTCCCAAGTCCATATCTCAAAAATATAAATGGTTTGGGTCCCCAAGAAAAAAACATCTAATTCAAATGGATCATCCACAATCTCAAAATCCCAAACATCCCACTCCCCATCACAAAATCTTAAACATTATAAGTCCATATGGGTCCCTAAAGGCCTGAATAGACAATCCCCTAAGTAAACACCTCTATTACTCCCAAATCCCCCTTCCAATAAAAAGCTTCAATGTTTATCACGGTGTGTGCAACTGTTGGTCTTGGTTCCCTTCCACTCCACAACATTCCCACATAACTCCATGTCTCCATATTCCATCTACTATCCTCCTTATTTCTTCCATCATATCCCAATGGTCCATGCTTTTGCATAAATGCTTCTATCTATCTCTTTATTTCCATCATAATCCACTATCCTTCCGTCCTAATCCTCATCATAATCTACTACACATGATCCATACATAATCCACTATCCCCTATCCATCCTTGCATGAACCTTTCATGATCCATACATAATCCAGTATCCATCCATCCATCATATACTATCTCCTTACTCTATTTCCCTCTCATGCAATCCTATACCAACATCTATGAGCATAATGACTTGACATGGTCCATGTGCGATGACATCCAAATCTAATAGAACTGCCACCTTGCTATGGGAACAAAATCTTGAGTCTTTACCTATTTCATCCAACTGTCCCTTACAAAAAAATCAAAATAGTAAAGAGAAATCATTCATCTAATGGTGAAAACCATTCCCATGGCGCCTTGGATAAGTACCATAATGAAAACTTGGCAAATAGATGTCATGTGTAGGTGATTATCTATGTGATTTACACTTGTGGCAAGTTGTCTCATCTATCCCATACAAGCATATCTTTTACCCATCAGTATAACCCATCCTATCCATGTTACCTGGTTATCATTCCCCTTCATCATCCCTCTTATAAATCATCCTTCTTACAAAACTTGGATCTTGATAATAACATTGATCTTGATAAGGATTGAGGAATGATTTTGAAACATGCTTTTGGATAAACACTTGACATAACTAATCCTTTTGCAATGTTTCTTCCAACCGCCTTATTATGTCCTATGTCATTCCCCATATCCCTTTTGTCCAACATTCTAAATGACATTTGCAGAATAGGGGTATATTCCATCCAACCGGTTCTAAGTGTATCCTCCATACATCCATCTACTACTAAGTCCATTTATCCCTTCCAAGAATTATCCCTATCATGCATCTTAATAACCATCACCTTGCCAAATCCTAAACCATAATATCTATCATGGGGGTAGGTTATTCCTATGTGACGTAGTCCTTGGATATTACATCCTAGACTCCCTCCCTCCATCTATCATATATCTCCCATCCACTATCCTCCTATCACCACTCCTTGTATACATCCATACTTTTACCTTTATCTTATCTCCACTCCTTGTATCCATCCATACTCCTACCTTTATCCTATTGGCCATCCTTTTATCCATCCAAATCCTACATCTATCCTATCACCCATCCTCTTATCCATCCATCCAATCCTTTTGTCTATCCTATCCATTATTGCTCATCTGCATCCTATCATCATCCTTGCCTTTTGGTTTGGTTTTCCCTTGTCATTGGTATCTATCCGAAGGCTATCCAAGCACAATCCAATGCTAAACATCCAAAACAAACCAAAACTCCAAAAAAATCAAAATATTTGAAAATACCAAAAAAATTAAATATCCAACCAAAAAAATCAATCCACATCCAATCCAATCACATCACTTCTTCAAATCACTTCAATCAAGTTAATCCAATTCATTCAAATACTCAAATCATCAATCAAATCATTCCAATACATACCAATCAAGTTAATCAATCAAGTCAAATTATCTAATTGCATCAATGGTCTTGTTCCTAGCCTTGTTGTGAACCTGATCAATCAATCATCGTCATCATCATCAATGGGATCCATCAATCCCAATCATAGTTTTGTTTTCAGGATATATCATTCCCATATCAAAAACACAATCATCACATTGCTCTCGGGATAAATTGTTCCCACATCAACAACACTATCAATCAATCATCATTAATCAATCCAATCGATGATCAGTTTTTAGCTTGACAGGGGCAATCACCTTGTTTGATTTTGAATCATTTGTACATGCTTGCTTGTGTGTGTCATCATTTCATCTTGCATTTAAATAAAAAATGTATCATTCTAGCTAATATTCATATCTTGTGTATGTTGAAATAGCTTTTTGCATTATCCTTTGCATTTAAGGTTATATTATACCTTTTGTGCATTAGGACTTAAATGCTCTAAGTTTACTTCCTCATATGTTAGAGGAGGTTGTATTACACTGGGTGCACAAGACATGTCATCACCTTGGTCCTTATACCTTGGTGCATAATGTCTAGTGCTATATCAAACATTAGGTTGCTCAAAGTTTAATCAACATAACTCCATCTCCGTCCCTTCATTTCTTTTTTCAAGAGTATATCGATCTCCTTCATCCCTATATATCCTCTTGAGGGGGCATTATCTACCAATCCTTCATTTTTATGAGCCCCATGGGAGCCCCAGCCTATCCAAAATAAGAATCCAAAACTTATGTTTTAATCTTCTTTGAAATGACATTGCTTTGCAACATTTTGATTCACAACATCATCTCAAAGAGGGGCAAAATGTAGACATCAAAAATTGACCATTCATCAAACCCCTAATTATTCCTTAAGTTACCCCTAATCCTAATGTTTAATTAATTTTAATTAATTGATTGATCTTTCAATTTTACCATATCTTATGAATAATAAATTAAGATTAATTTATTATTTACTAAACCTAAAATCCTCCCGTAAATAATAAATTAAAATTAATAAACTTAATTTATTATTTACGGTTCACATAACCAAAAACCCATAAAATACCTACCATACTATTCAATTAACCATTTAACTATCCTCAAACTACCCAAACCAACTTTCACCCAAATTTTATAAAAATCTAACTATTTTCCAATTTCACCCCCTGAAGTTTTCATATTTGTAGTTATGCAAATATTCTAAGCTACCACATCTTCAATCATATTTAGTAACATGTATTTGGTTTTTTATAGTTTTATCCTTAATCTTTTATGTTCCATTGAATATGAATTTTTAGGGTTTTGTAATAATTTCAAATCTCGTTCAAAATTTTTTTTTTGATGTAAACATGTATATTTCCTTCCCACCTTCCTGTGGTCTATGATTTTGGATCTGATTTTCATCCATCATTGTGCACAATCCCCATCAAAATCCACATCGTAATTCATTATCTTGCATAATCCATAATGCATTTCATGATCCATTATTCTCTATCAACATCAATGAGCATGATATCTTGACTTGGTTTATATGTGATGACACTTGAAACTTGATATGGACTATCATCCTTCATGGAATTAGATATTTGGGTGATGCATGGGCATCCCTGGTTCAAGACCAATCTTACATCAACCAAAAACATTTACATTTCAGTTTGTTTGCAATTCAGTTTGGGCAATTCAGTCAGTAGCAGTTTCTATATTTTGGTTCGCATTCTACCGCAGTTGCATTTCAGATCTTGCAGAGCTTGACTTAGCATCTTGCTTCATTCATCTACATCATATCTGATTTACAAAGTATTTGATTAAGGTATCGGAAAGATATCGCCATAAAAAGATCAATTGTTTTCTCAGAATAGAGCATCCTGACAGTCTTAGACAATCAGCTAAAGGAGAAGACCTGTAGAGCATTCCTCGACTTGTGAAGCCTAATTGAACATCATTCAATGTTGTTTGGTTTGTTTCCGACCTTCCCCAAGATCTGCACTTCATTCCATTCATTTGTGGAGGTGTTCTACATGACTAGGTCCGACCTATCCATGTACACAAGTTACAACTCTTCATTGGAGTTTGTGATCTTCCTTGGCCGACGCGGAGGAATCTTTTGTATCATAGATGATATATATTGATGTATTAGATCTATAGGAAAGCAGTTATCAAGTTCATCATAATAGAGATAGTTCATATTTTGGATTTTGCGCTAGGATCTTCAAAGCTATATCTTGTGCATATTCTAATATTCTGTAATCAAGCCTGTGAGTCCTAATTGTAAGATCATGTCAACCTTGTGCTAAAAGATGGATGCACTGGATCGACACTAAAATTGACATCTACCGGATATGTCCAGTGACCCACATTTTCTCCGCATGTCTTGTTAGCGTCGATTTCCCCACCAGAGAGCTTTGACTAAGTTTGCGCTAAAAATGTAGACCTCAGGATTTACGCTAAAAAGGGATTCCTCTGCATATATCTTGTGACCCTTATAATCCCCGCCCATCCATCTATAGGTGAAACCTCTGCTGAGGCACACTTCATATCCTTTGCACTAGAACTGACATCCTCTAGATATATCCTATGACATACTAAAGTCCCATTGCATCCTATGACCCACTAAAACCCTACAGATCCTGTGATAGTCAATTTCTCCGCTATATCCACTAACTGCCTAAATTCCTGCATATTTCACTGGTGACTTGAAATGGAATCTTTGAGGCATTTTTCCAGTAGTATCTGAGGTATTTGACCAATGGGTTTGATATATTACATGACATTGATTGTATTTTATATGTTTTATCTAATTTTGTGATGTAATGCAATAAGATTTGACATTTATTGCATATGTCCAATGAGGCCACAAAAGCCCACTAGACTATTTTTATTGCTTATTACTTGTAATTTTGTGTAATGAATGCTAGTATATGGGATTTAGTGAGATTCTTAGTTGATTTTAGGGGATTTTGGTTAAGATGATGGATTTTAATACAGTTTGATTAAGCATTATCTTAGTTTAAAGGGCTCTTGACTTAGAATATGAACTGAGAAGCACGTAATTGTCTCAAATCTAAGTCTAGGTCATTAGGACAACTAAAACTATAAGGTTTACTCATTAGGTCTTGTCCAGTAGGATAAATGTCTTCCCAAGCAATCAATATGAAGTACAAGTTTAAGGGAATCCCTCCTATGACCAAGATTACATCGAGATGGACAAACATTGGAGATACTGACTTGGGACATATAGACATAGAGGAATTCCGGTTCAGAGTCCTAGGTCCTAATCCCACTCCATTGGCCAAGAGGACCAGAGACAACAAGATAACCCAAGCTACTACATTCCCCACTTTAGTACAATGCTAAGAACTAATTGTAGCATGTGCCAACAACTATGATCAAGCTACAAGAACTATACAAACTTAGGGTGGATAGATCTTGGTAGATATTAGTGCAAAATCCATTGTAGAAATCTTTGATATCCCTCTATTCCCCAAACTCACCATGCTAGACAAAGAGGAGAATGAGAAAATGTACAAGTAGGATCTAGAGACCTACAGAAAGAAAATAAAAGAAGGATGGATGAAGAATAAGAGGTCAGCCATGTCTAAGTTGCCTCACACCCTGTATAGGAGTGACTTAAAGGAAGAAGTAGGGGATCTAGTAACCCTCCTTAGTAGGATCATGGAGCTGCCGACTACTTCCACATTCGAGGGGTGGATGTTCATGTACATTGAGGAAATTTTGCATGGACATAAAAAGATACATTAGGCCCAAATTCTCAGTCACAACATCCATGAGGCTTTTGTTGCCTTCCATGCTAAGGAAACTTTCAAATGGACATCATATGTTGTGTATGCTCTGGCAAGGCATGTAGTATATCTTGGACTATCTAGACTGGGTAATATTGGTAATGCAAATGGTCAGTTCAAAGTATATGAATGTTACCCCACAACTAGAGGTCTCCTAGTTTTTGGTGCATTACAAACAAGTTAATGATGCATGCACCATGCACATTACTCAAATTCTACAAAATGACATGGGTAGGAGGTTGTTTCCTGAGGTTGCCAATGTTATACATTTGTATGGGAGATGGTACATTCAGTTTCAAAAGTTTACTTATTTGAGAATGCAAGGCTTTAAAGGAGCACCATACAAGTTACACTAGTAGAAACTACAAGACTAAAAATTTAGTCACGACAACTAAAAATGACTAAATTCTAGTAATGTTTTACAACATAACTATAAATGACTAAATAATTAGTCACACATAAAAATTAGACTACAGTGGGTAATTAAAAAAAATATGGGCACCAAAAGTGAAAAGGATAGGTGCCAACAGTGAAATCCATTTCTTCACCACAACACCACTCTATTCTTAGGGTTTATTTGTGGAGAATGCGGGTGAGCTACCATGTTTGGGGATGTTATTTATTATCTTGAGGGGAGGCTATGAGAGACGAGATTTTGTAGAGTAGAGAACCAAAACAAATAGGCCGTCATTTTATTCTTTGTCTGTGCGCGATGGAACATACATTGCATTTCAAGCAGATTCAATCCTCAGATATACTGATTCACATTCCGGTGGAGTGGATAATCAGAGCTCTAGCCTTGTGTAGCATGCTTCTTCAGGGGCTTCTTTTTGTTGGTGGTGAATATCAATATCTCACCTGAAGTCATGTATCCAAGTTAGTTATGTGGCTGGCTTACATGTTTGTCGATGTGGTGGCAATATTTGCTCTTGGCAATATTTTTATTCTCTTCATTCCTTCTTTTGTCGCATTTCTACAAAATTTATCTCGTCTTTTTGCATAATAGATTTGTATTATGGTTTAGGGCTTAGGGTTTATATATTTTCTCTCCTTTTTTTACCACCAGATCTTTAATAGCCATAGCTAGATCATTAATTCAAATAATGAAAGAGTAGGATTTGTATTATTCGTAGGGGCTATTGTATTAGCAAGAGGATAACATAGATTGCCAAATTTTCCAACATTGGCCAATCATTTTCAAACAGAAGCACGAAAACCAGACAAGGGGTGGCCTCAACAGTAGTGATAAACACCGTATGAATGCATGATTTTCTTTATTTAAATATATATTTTTAAATATGTTTTTTTTCCCCAGAGCTAGGTCTTGCGGGTTTGCCCAGGGCATTGTGTGAGTGACACAGGTATGTGTATAGGATGTTATTTTTATAAAGAATTTGGAATATTTTCCCTGAGGTGCATGAGATTTTTTTTGTTGGTACAATCGTGGTCCAGTTTGTATGGGTGACTGACATAATTGGATGTCTAGTTTTTAAGCTCAATCCTAAAATTTTACATGGGTGATTGGATTACTGGGCAACTATTTGAATTAAATCACTTCAAATTTTGTGTGGGTGGTTGTAGGAAGTGGGGTGTCTGGTTTCCTTTAAAAAAACACAAATCCATTTTGTGCATATCCTGCAATCGATGCATTACATGAGATGTCACCTCTTTGGTACATTATGTCAAATAGTTCACATGCTTTGGCTAGACACTCACATGTTTGTCTTAGATTTTTTTAATTGCTGTTAATAACTATTAAAGATATATACCTGAATGGATTGGTATATACCTCAATCAACAGCATCAAAAGGGGTACCATCCAACATTTTAAAAAATACATACTTCATTTATTTTTATTTTTATTTGCTATTCAAGTTGAAAATAATTTTAAAGTCTTTATCTTCAAACTATGTGAAGGGACCCATAGCTAATAGGTTTAATCTTCACAACTTGCAAATCTTATTTTTATTCAGGCTGTCTAGGGCATGCCCAGGTAGACCTTTGGGGAACTTGTCTCTAGACCTGGATTGGACCCATTTGGGTTAGGTATGGGTGCTGCTAGGGATGAACTTGCTAATTTTAGGTTATTATAAAAAATAAAACTTTAAAACCTACATATCTTTGGGATTTCTTGTAATATCTGTGAAAAGTATAAATGAGGAATACTAGATGTATCAGACAGCATGATATTTCTTGAAATAAAGCAAACCAAGGAATCAATAAAGATCCTTGTGTTTCACACAAAGTCTAAAAAATAGTTTCTATGCCCATAAACAAACTTGTTAAACTATTTTAGGTAAATACTTATGCAACAATATTTACCAAAGTTTAGACAAACCTTGTTTTAATTTATAAGGTATAAAATTTTGGTTCAAGCTTGAAATTGTGGACAAATGTTGAAAATCAGTTCTATTAATCACACCACATCTTGATTATTGGACAAGGGCTCTCCTGATGGGTGAAGCCCCTCCTTTTCTTTGACCTAAAGGCCAACTGCCTATCGATTGCAAGGGGCCTTCAAAATCTTAGTGGTACTATTCAATTCCTTTGAATGCAGTATCGCAACTAACTTCTCATACAATTGCTTACATGCAATGTCTCAGAAAAATAAATTGTAGGTCTCTACAATTGTAATTCTATGCCTATGGCTTTAAAAGAACTTACTAAATAATTTTAGATAAACACTTATGCAACAAAAGTTTCTTTGATTTGTACCTAGGCTTAGGCACAAATCAAAGAAACTTATGCAACAATATTTACCAAAGTTTAGACAAACCTTTTTTTAATTTATAAGGTACAAAATTTTGGTTCAAACTTGAAATTGTGGACAAATGTTGAAAATCGGTTCTATTAATCACACCACATCTTGACTATCAGACAAGGGCTCTCCTGATGGGTGAAGCCCCTCCTTATCTTTGACCTAAAGGCCAACTGCCTATCGATTGCAAGGGGCCTTCAAAATCTTAGTGGTACTATTCAATTCCTTTGAATACAGTATCGCAACTAACTTCTCATACAATTGCTTACATGCAATGTCTCAGAAAAATAAACTACAGGTCTTCATAATTGTAATTCTATGCTTATGGCTTTAAAAGAACTTAATAAATAATTTTAGATAAACACTTATGCAACAAAAGTTTCTTTGATTTGTACCTAAGCTTAGGCACAAATCAAAGAAACTTATGCAACAATATTTACCAAAGTTTAGACAAACCTTTTTTTAATTTATAAGGTACAAAATTTTGGTTCAAGCTTGAAATTGTGGACAAATGTTGAAAATTGGTTCTATTAATCACACCACATCTTGACTATCGGACAAGGGCTCTCCTAATGGGTGAAGCCCCTCCTTATCTTTGACCTAAAGGCCAACTGCCTATCGATTGCAAGGGGCCTTCAAAATCTTAGTGGTACTATTCAATTCCTTTGAATGCAGTATCGCAACTAACTTCTCATACAATTGCTTACATGCAATGTTTCAGAAAAATAAACTGCAGGTCTCTACAATTGTAATTCTATGCCTATGGTTTTAAAAGAACTTACTAAATAATTTTAGATAAACACTTATGCAACAAAAGTTTCTTTGATTTGGACCTAGGCTTAGGCACAAATCAAAGAAAATTATGCAACAATATTTACCAAAGTTTAGACAAACCTTTTTTTAATTTATAAGGTACAAAATTTTGGTTCAAGCTTGAAATTGTGGACAAATGTTGAAAATTGGTTCTATTAATCACACCACATCTTGACTATCGGACAAGGGCTCTCCTGATGGGTGAAGCCCCTCCTTATCTTTGACCTAAAGGTCAACTGCCTATCGATTGCAAGGGGCCTTCAAAATCTTAGTGGTACTATTCAATTCCTTTGAATGCAGTATCGCAACTAACTTCTCATACAATTGCTTACATGCAATGTCTCAGAAAAATAAACTGCAGGTCTCTGCAATTGTAATTCTATGCCTATGGCTTTAAAAGAACTTACTAAATAATTTTAGATAAACACTTATACAACAAAATTTTCTTTGATTTGTACCTAGGCTTAGGCAAATACCGCCTTTTATTTTCCAAAGGTACACAAAAAATATTGCTTAAGCTTGAAATGTATTAGTAATATTTTCATGAGTTTTTTCAGTGTATAATTGGTCTGCTATGAGAATACTCTTTGGTTGCATTATTTTTTTTACATGGGACAAATATATGTCTAGATTATAAAAGCAATGTTGCTCCACAAGTCAGCTCATTTTACATTGATAAAAGTTGCAGCATCCATGCAAAATCCATTTTGTACATATCTTGCATTAATTGCATTCCAAGAGATGACATCTCTTTGAGCCATTCCATCAAATAGTTCATGTGCCTTATCCATACTTCCACATTTTGCATACATGTCTACCAGAGCATTTCCAACTATAATATCTAACAAAAATTCCCCTTCCATTATGCTATGATGGATGTCCATACCCTGTTCCAAAGCTCCCATTTTGGCATAGGCAGGGAGGATATTGGAAAAGGTTGTCAAATTTGGATTTACACCTGTTAATTGCATTTGCTTGAAAGTTTCTAAATCCTTTTCAAAAAATCCATTTTGTTCATATCCCGCAATCATTGCATTCCATGAGATGACATCTCTTTGAGGCATTCTACCAAACAGTTCACATGTCTTGTCAATGCTTCCCCATTTTGCATACATGTCTATTAGGGCAGTTGAAACTACAACATCTGACAAAATTCCTCTATCCATTACTTTTTGATGGATGTCCATACCTTGTTCCAATGCTCCCTTTTTGGTGCAGGCAGGAAGGATGCTGGAAAAGGTTGTGGAATTTGGCTTTACACCAGCCAACTACATTTTCTTTAAAATTTTTAAAGCCTTTTCAACAAATCCATTTTGTGCATATCCTGCAATCATTCCATTCCATGAGATGACATTTCTTTGAGGCATTATGTCAAACAGTTCTTGTGCCTTGTCTATGCTTCCACATTTTGCATTCATGTCTACCAGATCCTTTCCAACTATAATATCTGAAAACAATCCCCCTTCCATTATGTTTTGATAGATGTCCATACCCTATTCCAAAGCACCCATTTTCACACAGGCAGGGAGGATGCTGGCAAAGGTTATGGAATTTGTCTTTACACTAGCCAATTGCATTTGCTTTAAAATTTCTAAAGCCTTTTCAACAAATCCATTTTGTGCATATCCTACAATCATTGTAGTCCATGAGACCACATTTCTTTGAGGCATGTTGTCAAACAGTTCACGTGCCTTGTCTATGCTTCCACATTTTGTATACATGTTTAACAGAACAGTTGCAACTACAACATCTGACAAAATTCCTCTATCCTTTATGTTTTGATGGATGTCCATACCCTATTCCAAAGATCCCATTTGACACAGGCAGGGAGGATGTTGGCAAAGGTTGTGGAATTTAGCTTTATACCAGCCAATTGCATAAATGCTTTAAAATTTCTAAATCTTTTCAACAAATCCATTTTGTGCATATCCTGCAATCATTGTAGTCCATGAGACCACATTTCTTTGAGGCATTCTATCAAACAGTTCACGTGCCTTGTCTATGCTTCCACATTTTCCATACATGTCTAACAGGGCAATTGCAACTACAACATCTGACAAAATTCATCTATCCTTTATGTTTTGATGGATGTCCATACCCTATTCCAAAGCTCCCATTTTGACACGGGTAGTGAGGATGCTGGCAAAGGTTGTGGAATTTGGATTTACACCAGCCAATTGCATTTTCTTTAAAATTAGTAAATCCTTTTAAAGAAATCCATGTTGTGCATATCCTGCAATCATTGGAGTCCATGAGACCACATTTCTTTGAGGCATTCTGTCAAACAATTCACTTGCCTTGTCTATGCTTCTAGATTTTGCATACATGTCTAACATGACAGTTGCAACTAGAAAATCTGACAAAATTCCTCTATCCTTTATGTTTTTATGGATGTCCATAGCCTATTCCAAATATCCCATTTTGACACAGGCGGGGAGGATGGTGGCAAAGGTTGTAGAATTTGGCTTTACACCAGCCAATTACATTTGCTTTAAAATTTCTAAAGCCTTTTCAACAAATCCATTTTTTGCATATCTTGCAATCATTGTAGTCCATGAGACCACATTTCTTTGAGGCATTCTATCAAACAATTCACGTGGCTTGCCTATGCTTCCACATTTTGCATACATGTCTAACAGGGTAGTTGTAATTATAAGATCTGACAAAATTTCTCTATCCTTTATGTTTTGATGGATGTCCATACCATATCCCAAATCTCCCATTTTGACAGAGGTAGGGAGGATGCTTGCAAAGGTTGTGGAATTTAGCTTTACACTAGCCAATTGCATAAATGCTTTAAAATTTCTAAATCTTTTCAACAAATCCATTTTGTACATATCCTGCAATCATTGCAGTCCATGAGACCACATTTCTTTGAGGAATTCTATCAAATAGTTCATGTGCCTTGTCTATGTTTCCACATTTTGCATACATGTCTAACAGGGCAATTGCAACTACAACATCTAACAAAATTCTTCTATCCTTTATGTTTTAATGGATGTCCATACCCTATTCCAAATCTCCCATTTTGACACAAGAAGGGAGGATGCTGGAAAAGGTTGTGGAATTTGGCGTTACACCAGCCAATTGCATTTGCTTTAAAATTTATAAAGCCTTTTCAAGAAATCCATTTTGGTCATATCTACAATCATTGCAGTCCATGAGACCACATTTCTTTAAGGAATTCAGTCAAATAGTTCACATGCCTTGTCTATGCTTCCACATTTTGTATACATGTCTAACATGGCAGTTGCAGCTACAACATCTAACAAAATTCCTCTATCCTTTATGTTTTGATTGATGTCCATACCCTATTCCAAATCTCCCATTTTGACACAGGTAGGGTGGATGCTGGCAAAGGTTGTGGAATTTGGCTTTACGCTTGCCAATTGCATTTTGTTTAAAATTTCTAAAGCCTTTTCAACAAATACATTTTGTGCATATTATGCAATCATTGCAGTCCATGATACCATATTTCTTTGAGGCATTATGTCAAACAGTTCACGTACCTTGTCTATGCTTCCACATTTTGCATACATGTCTAATAGGGTAGTTGCAACTACAACATCTGACAAAATTCCTCTATCCTTTATGTTTTGTTGGATGGCCATACCCTATTCCAAAGATCCCATTTTGACACAGGCAGGGAGGATGCTGGCAAAGGTTATGGAATTTAGCTTTACACCAGCTAATTGCATTTGCTTTAAAATTTCTAAAGCCTTTTCAACAAATCCATTTTGTGCATATCCTACAATCATTGCAGTCTATGAGACCACATTTCTTTGAGGCATTCTGTCAAACAATTCACGTGCCTTGTCTATGCTTCCACATTTTGCATACATGTCTAACAGGGCAATTGCAACTACAACATCTGAAAAAATTCTTATCCTTTATGTTTTGATGGATGTCCATACCCTATTCCAAAGCTCCCATTTTGACACAAGCAGGCAGGATGTTGGCAAAGGTTGTGGAATTTGGCTTTACACCAGCCAATTACATTTTCTTTAAAATTTCTAAAGCCTTTTCAAGAAATCCATTTTGTGCATATCCTGCAATCATTGTAGTCCATGATACCACATTTCTTTGATGCATTCTATCAAATAGTTCACGTGCCTTTTCTATGCTTCCACATTTTGCATACATGTCTAACAGGGCAATTGCAACTACAACATCTAACAAAATTCTTCTATCCTTTATGTTTTTATGGATGTCCATACCCTATTCCAAAGCTCCCATTTTGACATAGGTAAGGAGGATGTTGGCAAAGGTTGTGGAATTTAGATTTACACCAGCCAATTGCATTTGCTTTAAAAATTATTTTGTGTCCTTCAGAAATCAACAAGTAAGAGGTTAGTGCCAATGTTTCTGGAAAAACTGTGTATGCTTTTATTGTCTCAACATTTCGGATCATACTCCATGATCCATCATCAGGAGGAAAGGAAGAGAAAATAAATGAGTTGGTTTGCAGAGAGGTTTCTTAAAAAGAGACAAGAGGTGGGCACGGAAGACGAGAGAAGCTAGAAGACATACACATAGGAGAAGAGAAGAGTAGATAGGATTCCAAGAAAATAAATTAGAAATAAAAGGAATAATGAGAGATCCTCAAAGAATCAAAGCAAACAAAAGAATCAAAGTAAGAGGTTATTTAATTTTTTTTTGTAAGATTTCTGATGTTTCAAAAAATGCACTTGAATTTTTTTATTTACCTAGTGATGTATTAAAGATGATTTTTTGCATCTTTTGTGTGCATTTAGCTAGGAAATTTTTTACAGACTCACTTAAATACTTTACATTTGTTGATACATATAGAAGCAAATATGATAGCAACATCACTGTTGCACAGAAGTACTATGGTTGAAGGAACGGACATGTTGTAAGTCTGATTCACCCTAAACCATTTGGAATGTGTTTTGTTCTCCTCTTGTCATTTTGTGCTCCTCTAAGAATAGATCTAAGAAGATCCATGGAGTCAAGAAGGTAAATATTCTTTCAAAGAACATGTTAAATTAAGTTACTTATTTGCTTTTTGTTACAAAGGGGCAATTTACTTATTGCATTGCTGGATTCTATTTGTGTAGACCAAGGCAAGAGCTGCAGTAAAGAATAAGTAATGCAGCAATTAGCAATATTAATTGAGTTTTGATACATTTATTCAGATTTTGAGATGTGAAAAGCCCGTGGTGAAATATTTAGGCTTCATTTTTCAAGTAGTTCTTTTATGTTTTAGAGTTGTATAAGCAAAAAAATAGAGCATTGTAACTCAGTTTTTTTAGTCAGAGCACTAAGAAACACACTTTGTAACACATTTTTCAAAGAAAAGACATATTTAAGCCTTGTATGTACTATAAGAATAACTTTTCTCAATAAAATTTCAGTATTTTGCCTTCTTAATAGCTGTTTCATTATGTGCAAATGAATAATTGATTATGTTTTTTCTGTTTTTTATGTTTAAACCTCAAAAACAATTAAATAAACTACTAATTGATTAAATATACTACCAACTGACAGAAATTAGTGAATAAATATGACTAAAAATATATGACTAAATATACTATTGAATAAATATACTAGTTCGATTGATAGAAATCAACATGAATAAATATGACTAAAAATATACTACCAAATTGATCAATCAAAACAACCAAATAAATGACTGGCAATAAACTACTAATGGTCATGTGACCAAGCTCAGTGAATAATATGACTAAATCAATGACTAAATTAATGACTAAATATACTACCAAATCGATCAATCAAAACAACCAAATAAATGACTAGCAATAATCTACTAATGGTCATGTGACCGCGTTTAGTCATTTATAAGTAGTTTTTAGTAGTTTTTTAAGCACATATAGTTATTTTTCTACTAGTATTACCATGCTATCATATAGATAAGGTGGTACTCCTTGAAGTTACAAGACAACTCATGTGTGCAGAAAAGTTGAAACACCTACACCGAGCCTCCATCAAATTCCCATTCTTTTGGGAAGAGGCAATTGTTCCTGCACTACTCTTGGGATAGCTGAACATTCTGATATAGAGCTACAATTGTTAAACATCCATTTGTACCATAAAATAAAACACTTTGATCCATTTGGTATCATGGAGAGGCATGTGAGCAATAGATTGTTCCATAATGAGCACCTTGAGGACTTTTGGGCTAATTGTCCAGATGATTATGAAGTTTTAAGGATATGATATTCTAGGATGTCTTTAGATTTTATTAAGAGATTCAATATCATAGAAGTTCTTGATCATGTGGTACAAGATAACAATGTGGTCCAAAGAGGACCTTGGGAAGCCTTATTCAATCAACTGATCCCTCTCCCAAATTGGACAGAATCAAAAGAAAGATCTTTGTATACAGCAATGAAAAACCCCATCAAATACAGTAAGAGTTGGGTGAGAGCACAAATTGCAACTCAAACATAGGCAAGTGTAGCCCTTACTTATACTGAGCAACAACAAGAGAGAATTAGCAGTGATGAGGAGGATCAACCTGTGGAGGAAGAAGATGATGTAGGGCAGGGAGTTGCTACATGAAATATACCCGATGAGGATGATGAAGAAGATATCCCTCTAGCAGATAAGGGGAAAGGTAAGAAAGCCCCTCCTAAGATGCAAAAGAAAGAAAATCGTCCATCCTCTAGAACAAGGGATGCCAAGAGGAAGGATATGCCAAGTGGAAAAGGAGAGACATCCAAGGCCAAAAAACCCAAGACATTAACTCCTGCAGTTCCTCCTCCCACCACACCTCTTGCCACTCCACAACAACTAGATGCAACTACTTCTTCCTCTGTTGCAACTGATGCTTCATAAATTATCTTTTAATCCACTATTGGAGCCACATATTCCTCCTTGGCAACTAGTACAAGTGAACCTGTGCTCTCTTCTCCATCTCACTTCGTCAGTCATTTCCTCTATTTCCTCTTTACCTTCCATTTCCACTGTTTCTATATCATCCATCTCTTCAGTGTCTACCTCCACACATCTGTCCATCTCTTTTGCTTCCCATTCCATTTCATCCTCTTCATCTTTCACACAATTCTCTCTGTCTCCTATTTCCACCATCCTTTTCTTTACCATCACTAAAACTTTCCTCACCTATTTCCATCTCTTCCCTGCTTTCTTCCCCTTCTATTCCACCATCTTTGGGCTTTGCTTCTTTTTCCAATCTATCTCAAGTGTATTTGCCACCCATTTCTTTTGATTCCCTTTCTTTGGTGAATAGCTCTCTGTCTTGACCCATTAATGATTCAACCCAAATGTCCTTACCTATTCCTCAATTATCCGGTGTAGAGAAAGTATGTGCTGAATTGGAGTATCAGAAGAAGGTGATTATCAAAGACATAATGCATGAACCTCTCACTAATCCTAATACAATTGAGGTAGTTGATATTGAGGATAGTCCAACAAAGGGGGTAGCAACAGACTCAGTTTTGGAAATTGCTTAGAAGGCAGTCACTAAAAATCTACTATATATAGAGCAATCAGAGTCTGCTCATGATGATATAGCAGATGGTGAACAAAATGTAAATGGGGACAAAGGGATAGAAAAGGGGTTAGAAATAGAAAACATTCATGATGATTCTTTGAAAAAAGGAGACAGTCACATTGACTCTCCCAAACATACCTCTATAGCTCCTGAATGGTTGCAAGAGAGGTTGGGCAATAAATCTCTTGTAGTAGAAGTAATGTCCTTAGACTTGGATAGCTTCCTAGCTAGATTAGAAAAGACAAAGAAACAAAAAAGGCTAAGGTTCAATCGAGAATTTACAAGGATACCATAGGCTCCCATATTGCTAAAGTAGCAGTTCCCATGGAGCAACCCAATAAGGAAGATGTGCGGCTAGAAGATTACACTGTTACTACCATCAATTTGGGGCCATCTTCCAAATCATAGGAAATTGAAGAATTCAAGGGTTCTGTGTCTAGTATTCTAGACAGACTGAATAATGATGAGATGGCTAAACAACATCTCAGGTAGAAAAATGAAGAATTAAGAGCCTGCATAAAATATTTGCTAAAGCCAATGTCATCTGATGGTGAGCCAGAGATTGCACCTTCTCTTTTATCTAAAGAAGAATTATAAAATTTTGACAGTATCAAGACCACTGCAACAACCATAGAAGAATGGTTTCATAAGGTTTATCTAGAAGGTTGTGAGACAATTGATTTGGCATCAGAATTACATAAGGATTTTTGTATCTTGAAATATGAGTGGGAAGAAGTTAATAATGACTGCACTAGTTATGAAGACTATTACTCTCATATATATCCTAGAGTGTGGGCTATGAGCAATCTCTTAGATGTGACCCTGTTAGTAGAGGATATTTTGACTCAGGATAGATTGGAAAATCTAGAGCAATGGTTAGAGTTAATAGGGTTAAGAAAGGAAGTCTTTGATAAAGCCAAAGATTCTTTTGAACTAGCTAGAGCTCAAGTTTTGGAAGTTATTTATAAGATAAATGATGTACTGAGAGCTTGTACAAATTTGGATCCTGCTAAGACTGCTCTAATGAATGCCCAGGAGTGTAAAGATAGGCTACACCATATTATCCATGGAGAATCACCACTCAATATGATTGGGAAACTGGAAAGAGACAGTGACCTTAGAGCAGAATTTAGAGAATTTAGAAGGAATAAAAGGTCCACAGATGCAGTTTACTATAAATTTTTTGCAGGAGGTTAATTGGATTAAGTTCAAAATGGATTAGATCAAAGATCTAGACCTAGATTATATTAATCTACCATTAGCATCTCTTATAGAATACAGTAACAAGAAGGCTGAAGATAACAAAGTTAATTTAGATGACGAGAAGCAATAAAATTTTAGCTAAAATTTGAAATCCTGTCATTCCACTTCAGCTCTAGTTTTCAAGGGTCATGTGACTTCATTTTGACTATAATTTATCTTGTAAATTGGTTCTTTATCATATACAACAAAATGGGTGTTCATTTTGTCCACATTCAATGTATTTAGATGCTGTATTTTGTTTTTTCTGTCAAGACAAAATTAAATCCAAAAATGTAACTAATTGTTGTACCAAATTAAATGTTATGTAAATCTGGATCGTCGGTGTTGAGTTAATCTCCACCATCCATGGAAAAATTGGTATGGTGCCTTCTCTATAAAAGGGTCATCCTTTTCTCTCATTGTAACAGACTTTTGATGGTGAATTGCTGAGACTCTACCGAAGTGATCAATACAAATAGATTTTGCAAGATTGTTGGAAATTTGTCTGTTGTGTTGTCTCTTTTTCTTTTCATGGTTCACATTAATCTAGAATTAGTTAAATGTGCTTTTGCAATGTTGGATGAATGCTGTGGATATTCAATGAATGCTCTGGTCCATACTATTAGTGCTTGTTGATTGTAAGTTGTTGTATATAGTTAGCCTAAACCTTATTGTTGAATTCAGTTCGATTGCATTTTACAAATTAAACTACAATGTAATCTGGGTGTTTAATGAGTAGATGTAATTTGAAAATCATAAGTTTCTATTGAAGATTGCATCATCTCTTAATAGCATTGTGGTCTTGCAACCTGGTAAAATAAGGGGTGGTTTCACTTAAAGGCGTTTGTCTATCTACAGCATCTTATCCATATTGTGATTGTCACTTAGGATTTCATATTCTCTCTCAAAACCCTTTACCTTTTACATTTTGTTTAACTAAGATTTGTTAGATTTAGGTTATAAGCAACATTTATACTTTACAATTTTGCTGAGAATATCAGAGGGCAGCTTGTACACTTTGCTGTAATAGTTATAAACCCTATCATTGCATTAAGTCCCCTTAGTTGGTACAGATGAAACATATCCGCTGAGGTTATTCCTACAAGCTAGGACCTAACTATACAAACCTTGGAGTAGTCTTATCTAATATAGGATACTCTTCAAGAGAGGTGAGATAACCTACATTTCACCTACATTCATGTGTACTAAAATCACCATCAATAGTAACCACATATGTGACAAATCGATGGCCATGTATCCATTAAGAGTTTTGGACCAATCTCTACTTAACAACATGCTGTAAGTGTCAGGAATATCCACTGCCTGTATGTCAATGAAATTTTTGACTCTAGGGTCAGAGACTAACTGCATATGTATATGGGTTAACTCACCTACAATGTTGACTTTAGATTTATCTAACTAAGTAGTTCCTTCTTTAAAGATTTGGTAGGTGACAGACCTAACACCTGACATACTGACAAGGGCATGATATTTGTTGAGGCTCCACAGTTAACCAAGCAATTATGCAAATTCTTCCCAAATATCCTAAAGGTGAGGAGAAAGGGAGGAGACTCAGTTTTTGCTTTATAGAACGACACTGGTGCGGTATCTACAACATGAACCTAACCTTTATCCCTAGGTTTGAACACAATATCCTTGTGTGTGGGATCTCTAGCTGGGATACTACTAGGAATACTCTTCTTTACTGTAGGTTCTTTTAAGGATTTGAGGAAAGCCTTCTTAATCACTCAGGTTTTTAATATCTCAGATAAAGATAGATTGATCTTTATCTTCTTGGTTTCTTCAGCTAGATAGGACACCAACTTATCAGACTCGGGGAGCTCATTCATACCTTTTACTAATGTTGACAATGATGTGAAGTGATGTTGATTCACTCTCAGAGGTGCTGGATTGTTACTAGCATTCGCATCTGGAGGAATCTTGAAGTTGCTTGGTGGAATGGAACTTATCAAAGGTCCAGGTGGCCTATTACTATTGTTCCTGAGGTTGTAGTTTATCACTATTGTTCCTAAGGTTGTAGTTATGTCCTCTCTAGAACTGCTAAAAATAATTAACTTCATCTAGCTCTTATTCTGGTTCATTATCCTTTTCAAAAGGAAAGGTATAATCCTCAAACACTAAAGTTGTTTCTTCACATATGAGAGTGAAATTATCATACACTATATCCACTCATTCTTGATAACCCATAGACCTTTCCAAAACCATTGCTAACTCATATCCCAAGGGTACTAATTTATTTCTTTTAGGAAAGTTCACCTCTCCTTCAATATTTTGAACTTCTGTCTAGAAAGTACTGGCAACAATCTTGAACTGAGGACAATCTAACTCTACATGTGCACTTGTATTATGAATTCTACACCAATTATTTAGTGCAGCTTCAGCTAGATTGACTCTTATTGTATGCTTGGGTTATGGAAGTGCCTAGTTGTCCAGTGGTGACGGTAATGTTCCATTATTTGGCCTAGTGTTCTAGACTCTTGGAAATCATGGAGCATTATTACTATAACCTTTGTCATTATTGTATCCTCTATCTAGATATCCTCTATTTTCCTGATTCTGAGCATTAGCCTAAGAATAGAAATTCTGATTTCTCAACTGTGTCACCTCAGTAGTCAATCTCTTCAACTAAGTAGCTATTTCTTTTATATCTTCCTTCTCTTCCTACACCTTAGCCACTACACTATATTCACTAGGGAGAAAGAAAGAACTGCCATTACCATTTGGTCTAGCTTCAGCAGATGCATATCCTAGACACTAAATTATTTGGCCATTTTCCTAGGGAGGAATTGCACTGATAGGTGGAACTTGCAAAGGATTTGCCATTAGAGCATGATTTATTCCACCTCCATTGATATGCCGCCCTTGGTTAGGCAAAGCAAGCAGTCCTATAGTTGGCAAAAGACATTGTCCTACTTGTTTCATTTCAGTATTCACTTTAACTACTTCTGCATAGGCACCTGACAAGGTGTCAATAGTAGGATTTTCCCTTCTCACAAACATAGTTGTCAAAGGATCAAGAGTTGAGTAGCAAACTAACAAGGCATCATCTTAAATAATGACATATGGAGCTATTATCTTGGAATATGCTTTTTGGAAGGGATCATTGAAATTAGCGATGAACTCGCCTTAACCTCTCCTAATCTCAACAAAGAGATGATACACAGTGGCTGCATCAATCAAGATTCTATACCTGGCTTTGAATGCATTTTCCATCAATAACCAGGAGTTGATGGACCTCTGTGTCAAACTGCTAGACCAGTTTTATGCCTCATTTCCTAATGTGTATGTAAAGAGTCTGCATACAACATCTTCATGTTGTATCCTTTCTCTGAGGCAAGCTTCTTTGAATATTAGGAGATGATCCTCAACATGCTGATATGGATGATACTTTGGACATAATTTGTTAGGATTCTTTAGAAAATCAATATATGCCGCAAAGTGCAGGGGAGATTCAATGTTAAAGAATGCCATAAGGACTTGTATAGGAGCTGCTAGTAGCACATGAGTAATAGGTAATAGTACTGCAAGAGAAATAGGGCTAGGTGATGCACTAGTTGAGTGTGATCTTGGCCTCACAGCATGCAATTCTTGGAAAGGTCCACTAGATCTTGATCTAGTAGTAGGCCTACGAGCTGACTCAAAAATTTTAAGTCAAACTTTGCAGCTCTGGACTGAATCTTCACAAAGATACAGTTGATTCCTCTTAAGTAAGGAATATTTAGAATCAATTAGCTCAAAGGATGAAATATTGATGAGATCTTTGTAAAAATACAAAGCTTTCAGTCATTGGCCCTCCTTCTAGTACCAAAAATCTTTTGATGCAGTTGTTAGTCACACAAATAGAAATAAAAGTTCACAACAAACATTTATTTATCTTGAAAGATACGATGAGTTCAAGGTGAATTCAAGATCCCAAGTCTCCGTTTTTAAAGTCTTGACTATCTAATCATCACCCAGGGTTGATGTGTCTTGTTATTAATCATGTTGGGGCCTTACGTTCTTTGATTCATTATTTTCACAAATTTTCTCAATATTCACTAGTGTCCAGTCTATTTCACCTAATCTGCATATACTCCTTCACAATTTTGTTAAATCTTGCAATATTAAGTTATGATTTATGCAATTGAATGTAAATTTGATCCTAACTTTGAGTAATTCACTTGAATATGTCCCTGATTTGGAACTAATTATGAAGATATTTCAAACTTTAATTAGTTCTTCTACAATTATCCCTGTCTAAACTAATCTTTGGTTATGAACTTCAAATCTTCTCAAAGAATGCACCTAAAACATGCATTTGACTAGGTATCTAGACATAATAACTTGGCCAAAATAACCCTGGACACAATAACCCTGTCATAATAACCAAAGGACAAAATAACCCAGGGTCATAATTACCCGTGGTCAAAATAACCCATGGACAGAATAACCTATGGTCATTTTAGATCAAGCTAATAAACTAGAAATGACATAAAATCTATTAGAACATTAGAATTTAGATATTTTTCCAATTCTTATGCCAAATTGTTGCTCCAATTTGCACTACTATCTCTTCATGTGCCCAAATGACCATAAATAGTCACAAAAACTATTTATTAAACTAAATTATAAATATGATCTTACAAGGAACATAAACAAGCATGTCAAAAGATTAAGTAACATTAATCTTTAAGATAAAAAAAAAAGGGATTGTGAGGCACCGTAGAGGCTATTTAGGTCATTTTTAGACCATATATCCATTATATACCCCTAAAATAGCCTTAAAACACCTTTAATATGCTTAAATAACCTATAAAATGGTAAATAAGTATAAAAATAAGAAATATATGGTCGGATACACTGGGCAACCAAGTAGGAAAAAATACTGTGAACTCAAAGAAAGACTAAAAAGATTGGTTGATGGTTATGACAACCATAACATTTTATATTATATAAGAGGCATCACTCATAATTTGACACTTTAATTGAAAATTTGAATAATAATGTTTTTTAGCAACATACATGTAATTTATAAATTTTCTTTTCCTTTCTCTATATTCTTACGGGGATATTCTGTCCATGGGTTATTCTAACCATGGGTTATTTTGGCTTGGGTTATTATGACCCTGGGTTATTTTGTCCTTGGGTTATTGTGACCGGGTTATTCTGTCCAGGTTTATTTTGGCCGAGTTATTATGTCCTACAATCATTTGACTAATATTTATGATTATTTGCATGAAGTGCACCAATATTCACACTTCTTTACTGTATATGCTTAGGATAAGTCATTATTTGGCATATATTTACTGTATTTGCTTATAATTCATCATTATTTGCAACTATTTATGACTATTTAGGAAAATGAAATCAAAAGTGACAATTATGAAATGAAATCCTAAAACTATCAAGTTTTGATCAATGATCCACATACATACTTTGATACAGTCATGAAAAGAAGCAAACTAAACCATACTTCACTAGGATGTTCCACAACTATGCATGATTAGCACAAATATTCAAAGGATAATTGATAACAATATGTAATTACTTGTATGCACTCCAAGATGATGCAACAATTCACAATCACATATCTAGAAATCAACCAGAAGACTACGTAGGATTTATGATCAGGAAGTAATCTACAACTTCACTTTCATTTAGTATGCAAAGAAAATATACATTTACAATGATCTTGAGAGAGAACCTTGAGAGAGAATTCACAAAGTTGTAGAAAATCACAAACTTAGTGCTCAGAATTGGAACAATTCAGTCTCCCTTAGTTTCAACAATTCAATCCCCCTTTCAAAAGAGAACGTCATCATCCTTTTATAGTACAAGGTCCAGAGAAAAATTACAATGATCCAATGGTCAGGATCTCATTTAGGATAAACAACAGTCAGGATTTGTGGCATGTGATTGTCAGTTGGCAATCATTCTGTGGAATACAACTGGCAAATGGAATATTCCCAGCATCTTTGACTTGGCATCTTTCTAGCTGGCAAACAACATATTCACTGGTATCTTTGGCTTAGAATCCTTGAGAATATTCTACTCTCCCTTTGCTGATAAATCTTCTTCTGCCTCTGATGAATTCTTTTGTCTCACTAGCACTCTAGAATCCTTTATCTTTTAGCAGTCCAGAAGTCTTCCTCCTTTATAGGTTTTGCATGTTTTCTTGCAATCACAAACTTCCACAGTTCAACTTGAGGTTTGCATTAATCTTGAATTTTAACATTACCTATGTAGAATCGTATTGCAAATTGCCTCAGATAGCCTCACCCTCCCTACAATGTTAGCTTAAAATCATTTGTCATTTGATAATAATTCATGCATATCAATGTAACCTTACATGCAAGATGAGGCTCAAATATGGATATTTAGGATGTGAATATCAGGTTTAAAATTCCCATATGGCAATCTCCATATGATGTTAGTAGAAGACAATATTCAACCGTTGCTAACCAAAGAAACATACATCAGGCTCTAACTTACCCTTTGAAAATGAGCACACAAAAATTCACGTTGAAATATCCCTTCACAGAAAATTCGTGTTGAAAAGTCCATGAACTAGACATGTGGCGCATGGTCATTGGATATTTGAAATTGTGAAATATCCACATCATAGGGTGTGAAAATACCCAAGTGACAACTTTGCAGTTATCGCTAAAAGTTTGACGTTCAAACGAACATTTTTCACATTCCACGGAGGTATACCACAAAGAGCAAAGTGTTCCTGCGGAACTGCAGAATGCTACCATACATACGTCCTTGTGCCCAAGTATGTGATTATGGGTTGTAGTGTACTTATGTGGCACATTTATGTAGCTTCTGCCATTCCGCCAAACATCTACGGAAGACCACAAAAAGGCCCGCAGAAGCACAGAAGAAAGATACATGGCATGCTTCAACTTTTTATTTGTTAAGGAGGGTTATTAAGTGCCACCTGACATGATTTGCGACAATTCTGCCATTCCATAGAAGTTGATCTATTTTCTCACCTAGTGCTCATGGAAGTGTAGAATCAAGGTATATAGATCAGACTTTGAGCTTCGGGCCTTACTTCTTTCACCTTCTATTCTGGAATGAATCAGAGAAAAACTCTACTCTCCGATCACTAACAAATTAGACTAAATCAAATTTCACTCGTCGGGGACTCCTCCTTCCATCTTCCATTCTGGAATGAAACAAGGAGAAACTCCCAACCCTGACTCTTTGATCACTTAGACCAAATCAGAGTTTCACGATCGGGCGTTCCCTATTTCCTCATCAAAGAGAAAACAAGCACAGAGAAACTCTGAACTCCGATCTCTGATTCCTTAGGCTTAATCAGAATTTAGGAGAAAGAGTAAGGATGAAACTCCAAACTCTGATGAACTTTAAGGAGTAAGGCTGAAACTTCGAACTCTGACTTTGACCCGATCTTTGACCACCTATAACTCTCTCATTTTCTTGAATTTCAACATGGTTCAAAAGGGAAAGTTGCTCAAAATTTAATTCTCTATCCATTGGTGACCATTGGTAGGAAAATTTAGACCTTGAATTTTGAAGGTAATAGGACATGACATTTTACCACACCACCCAACTAGAAAAACACACAAGCAAAATAAAAGCAAAGGTTGGGTCCCTGTTTTGCTAAGGAAAAATAGGGCGTGTTGTGAGACCACACAACAATAAGGAAAGTAACCATCATTATTAAGTGTTAATCAATAATGTTGTTAATATAATCCTATATATATATAAAGTGTTAATAATCATAATCCTATATAAATTTTGATAGTATGTCCAAAATCTCTTCTTTCATATGAAACAGTGTCAGTCTTTTTAAATTTTTGATTGTATTCTATAGTAAAAATGACAAAACACAACTAATTAGGGTTAGGGTTTATGTTTTAAACTAAATTAGGGTTACTATATGGTGGTTTAGGGTTTGCAGATGGAGGATTAGGGTTTGTAGATAGCTCTGCCACCATGAAAATTGTGGTAGAATATGTTTATCTTATAGCTTGAATAGACCTTCACTCAAATGCCCCACCTTTGCTCCTAGCCAGCTATGGGCTCCGCTAATAGGTCCCTTTTATCTTCACTCCATTTTGACAGTTTGCTAAAATGAATCGACAAAATGAAGTTGTCAGTTCATATAGCTATTAAAAAAACAATAAAATAATACCTTCAAGTGAAGAAAATCTTTGTTTGAAGGTATTACTTTAATGTTTTTTAATAACTGAGAACCTTCTATCAAAGATGACCTTCGTTCGAAGATATTTCTTCAATCAAAGGTTATTGTGTAATAACCTTCATTTGTAGGTACATTCATTTGAAGAAATATCATCGAATGAAGGTATTTGAATATATTTGTGCCACTTCCTCCCAATTTTTTCATGTCCCAAGTTTGGGGCTGAGTATTGTGATATTACCCTTGTCAATTGTAAAAAATTCTCCCAAAGAATCATCAATGGCTTGAAGGCAATGATCACTCCAAAATTGGAGTGGAATATTTAGGAGGTGAACCCAAAATGGAAAAACATTGAAAGATTAAGAAGAGGGATTTAATGTGGGATTCCAAGGCTTCAACATTAAAGAACTCTTACCCTAGATCCATAAGCAGTCAAGAATAGCATCCTGATCTTTGGAAGAATAAAACTCGCAATAAAAAATCCCTACTCAAATGGATAAATTTTCATACTCTCTTTGAGGTTAGGATGCCATTTTTTGGAAATCCATATTTTTAAATCTATTATTTTGGCCAAAAATGATTGAAATGGCATATCAATCCATCGGTAATAAAAAAATCTCTCTTCTTCAATAACTGCTTGCCCAAATTCCAGAATAGGGGATTTCTTTGCACAATTAAGTGGTCCAGTTTCTTTTGGGGACAACACCTTACCATCCAGATTAGATCTGCTCTCATAAACAGGGGCAAACAAATATGTTGCAGAAGAGGGAAAAACCCTAGAATTTAAAGAAGTTTTTTCACATACCTTTGAGTTTTGGACAACTGATATAGCTCTGTCAAAGTTCTTTGTTATATATATATATATATATATATATATATATCTATGTGTGTGTGTGTATTTTAATTTAGTATATGCATATGCTTTTAATACCTACATACCTATATACTTTCAGATATATATGTTGCTTGTACATATATGTGTCTGTGTATTGGTTTATATGTATACTTGTGATTTTTTGCATACATATATAGATAGATTATACATATCTATGTATTTTTAATATTTATATGTATATTTTTACATAGATACAATTACATATATAAAATTATCTATAATATATATTATATATATGCTTTTGTAATTATATATATAATGTTCTATTTAATTTAATTTATATATATGCTCTATTTCTTTGTTGGAGTAACTCAGGTTTTTAGCCTGGCCTGAGCCTAGAGAGACCCTTATGGGTGATCTCTTCCCATGGCTTTATCGCTGAGACCATGCTATTAGGGGGTCTCAATCCCCAAGGCATTATCGCCAAGTTCAAACATGTGAGCTCGTTGGCTCAGTGAAGTCCCATAGTCTACGAGCATGCCAACCCAACGAAGGCACATATCCTACGAGCATGTTAGCCCACTGAAGGCACAAGACGTAAGAGATCTTTGGCTGAGGGTTTGAACCTTGGTGGTTTCCACAAAAACCATATGAATTGATCACCGAACCATGTCCTTAATGGCATATATATGCTATATTTAATTTAATATAATTATGCTCTATTTATTAAATAGAACATTGTAATTATATATTATATATATTTTGATTCTAGTGCCCTTGATAGAATTATAACTATTTCCAACACCCCAAATGGGTCACATGTATGGAAATTCATGATGGGTAGCTACTTCATTAAAACAGAGCACTTGACATGGGTAATCAATGATGGTAAATCTACAAATTTTTGGTCAGATTCATGGAACAAACTTATTGTGTTAAGTGAAATTGAAGAGCTTGGGTTTTTTCAAAGAGGTAATGGTGGACATTTGGGGTGATAAGGTGGCATACTATGTGGTCATGAAGGAGGATGAGTTTGGTATCTATTGGGAATGGAAAGATCTCAGTAATGTCCCTTTGGATGAAAGAACAAAAAATAGATTGGAGGCAGAATTAAACAAGTGCAAGATTACTTTGAGCACAAGGATTGGTAAGATAATTTGGTGTGGCTCAAAATCAAGTTCATACTCTATAAAGATTAGGTACTAGTTTCAAAATGCATGGCTAGAAGGAGAAAAATGAATGGTTGATCTATGTTGGAACCATTTGGTTCTGCCAAAGCTAGCACGTTCACTTCGATAGATTTGAAAAAAAGAATCCTAGCAAGGGATCACTGGGTTGAGAAGATTCCCTCTATTGGGATCACTAGGCTGATCAGATGCCCTTTGTACAAGTCTAACTATGAAACCATTGATCATCTACTTCTTTCTTTCCTGTATGCGAGTGAGTGTTGGGATTGGTTGAGCAATAAATTAGGATGGAGTAGTGGGAGACAGAATGATATGAGGAAATGGTTTCAGTGCTGGCCAAGGTTATATATCAATTCCATGTGGAGTGGAATTTTGATAGTAAGTCCTTCCATACTCATTTGGCATATTTAGAAGGAATGGAATAGGAGAATCTTTAATGATGCAGAGTGTCAAGTGGAACAATTAAGTAGGAAGATTGATGCAGCAATTTGTGAAATCTTAAATGTGAAATTAAAGGAGACAATGTAATGTTTCTTCCACAAATGGGGATAATCAGATCATAAAGAGATGGCTTGGACTGAAAATTTGATGCAGGAGCATCTCGGGTGAACTAGCTATCCTGCAACGCCCAAAAAAATTTAGCATTTTTCTTTTTGTTTAACTTTTGTTTTGGCAGTTGTCTTGGTTTGATTTGGTCTCCATCATCAACACCAATATGTGCAGGCATATGTAATGTTTGTAAGTCATTTCATGTGGAAATGTACAAGTTATTCCTACTAAACTTAGAGAAGTTGCTCAACACCTGGTAGACTACATATTGGGTGACAATCCTCTGAAGCTTTCATACATGGTGGGAAATGGGCCTAACTTCCCCAAATATATTCATCACAGAGGCTCATTAGTTCCATCTACAACACAAGATCCTAGTCATGTAATGTGCAACCAAGGTATTTGAAGCTTACTAGACACTGTTAAAGGATTTGAAGCTTATTATATCTTGAATTACAGGCAAATATGAGACTTCTATTCACAACAAGTGAGTTGCTATAACAATTGATATTCTAGAGAGGACATCTTCTGTTTGCAGTGCACATGAGATGTTTTTTTGTGACAATTGTGAATGAAGAATTGTGGGTGTTGGATAATTTTTATACATAGGAAGAAGTTCCTAATTTTCCTGTTATTGTCTGGGATATTTCATGTAGTAGAAAGGATTCAAGACTCTTTCTCTCACCAGTGTGTTTGCTGAAGTTTTTTGAAGGTGGTTGTGCATTTAATAGCATTCTTTTGGTCATAAGGGAATATAGTATTATCAGCAGAACATTCAACTATAGATGGTAGAATTCCTCATAGGGCCATGATTGATATAAGACAACATTAATGCTGCGAGACAAGAACCAGTCTATCTAGTAATATGGAGAACGACAATCACAACAGTGGAGCTAGCAGTGAAGAAAGAAACCTGAAGGAAGATTTTATTGTCAATGCCTTTAATTATAGAGAAGCACATGTGGAAGGTTCGTGAGAAACTATAATGCCTCACTTGAGGCATATTAACCCTTTTATATTCCTTTTGTATGGGGTCAGCACTGGAAAAGGGAATAGAGAACCAAGTTTAGAGAATATAATACCTTGTTTGAGGTATCTGTAGTACAGGAGACGCATATGAAACACCTCATTTGAGGCCTGCTAAAAGGTGGTTACATGGTAGCACTGAAATAGGAATAAAGGCACTAAACTTGTGTGAGCAAAATAAAACGTTTTGATATCTTGAAGGCTGATCCAAGATAGAGGAACCTATGGGCCCAGAATTCAAAGAAAATATTTTAAATTTTTCTATAAAAATAGAAACGTAGAAGTGATGGAGCGACCCAGAGGATAGGCTCAATCCATAGAGAAGGAGAGTTTTGCAAATTGGTTGCAGATGAGCGCTAAAGCCATGAAGACTATATTGTAAATATGTTGTAGCCTTTATGTTGCAATCTTGTAGTACATTAAGAAGTGTATTGTTCTATGATATTGAATTTGTGAATTTATGTTTGAGTTTTTCTGTTTGAGAGAGTGGTGTTTGTCCTCTGTGTCAAGTGGTATTATAGTCGGTTGTTCCTGAGCATGGAGAGTATCCACCAGGACTTGTGGAGTAGTAGAGAAGGTGGTTGTGAGAACTCAAAAGGATCATTGCAGGTGTGTGAAGTCCTAATCGGTTGAGAGTTTGGAGCCGCAAAGGAGAGAGTAAAGATGTGTGAATAGTTGCAGCAGTAAAGAATCTGAGAAAATCTAAAGTGACGGGTTAGGTGTGAAGGAGTCCTACAACGGTGAGAGAAAGAAAGACTTGAAGTCATTGATGGAGAAAATAAGGAAAAGGAAGAGAGGGTTTGTGATTGGCTGGGTTTTGACAATCCTAGTGTTGAAGAGATGGAGAAGATAAAGATGGAAGGAATGAGTTACGAAGATGTGTGAAGAGTTATTGGAATAATTGAAGGAAGAGTTGTATGAAAACCTAAAGGAGATTTGTTTAGAGAAGAAAGTGGGTAGAGAAGAGTCCCATGTTTCTTTTGATAATTGTTTGTTTGAAGGTGACAACATGTGTGTAGCAGATCAATTTGCAGCCATCAAGTGTGTATTGGTTGGAGCTGTAAAAGAAAAAGGGAGAGATGAAAAGGTGTAGAAAATAGACTTTGGGAGTCCTATGTTCGATGGAGAAGTTGGTGAGGATGATCTCTTGCTAACAGAGGAGATGAGAAGAATCAAAAAATTCTTGGAAGGAGAAGTGATTGGTAATGAAGAAGATTTGATACTTCATGATGGTTCAGTGTTCGTTGAAGAACCTAAGGAAGATCAAGGGTTGCTTGGTGAAGAAATATAGAAGATTGAACAATTGTTCAGTGTAGTAGTAAAGAATGTTGCACCCAATGATGTTGGAGTAAAGAAGAATGTTACACTCAGTGATGATGGAGTAGCAGAGGAGTATGAGGTAAACATTGTTGTTTATGAGTTTTGTGATATTGGGTTTGGAGTGCATGTACCTGATGAGATGAGTAGCATGGTAGAGAAAATTGTGGAATGTGCAGAAGTGGTAGAGTGGAGTAGAGATACCTACTTGCAGGTAGAAGCTGTAGAGCATGTGACAAGAGAGATTTGGTGGAGGTGGACAGTTAAAGCTGGGTTTGAACCTATGGAGGGGCAAAGGAGTGAGGAAAGACTTTGGTGGAGGAGGATGGGCTTTGGTTGACATGAAAGCACAAGGGGAAAGAGGAGGAAGAAGCGGTGTTGCTAGAGGAAGGTGGTGTGTTTTCTGACACGATGCTGGAAAAGGTGAAAGAAAGATTGATTTTCAGCTCTTGGACAGCGAAGGAGTTTTCTACAGGTTGATGGCAACCTAGAAGGGTAGTTCGACTACTCAACTCTGCTTTGTGAGCCTATGCTCACAAACTTTCTACATGGTGTGTCTGATTCAAGAGCATCCCCGACGAACTAGCTATCCTACATTGCCCAAAAAGATTTAGCATTTTGGTTTTTTTTAACTTTTGTTTTGGCAGTTGTCTTGGTTTAATTTGGTCTTCATCATCAAAACCAAGATGTGTAGACATATGTAATGTTTGCAAGTCATTTCATGTGGCAATATACAAGTTATTCTTGCTAAACTCAGAGCAGCTGCTCAACACTCAGTAGGTTACATATTGGGTGACAATCCTCTGAATCTTTCATACATGGTGGGAAATGGGCCTAACTTTCCCAAATATATTCATCACAGAGGCTCATCAGTGTCATCTACAACACAAGATCCCAGTCACGTAACTTGCAGCCAAGGTATTTGAAGCTTACTAGACATTGTCAAAAGATTTAAAGATTATTATAGCTTGAATTATAGCCAAATATGGGACTTCTATTCTCAACAAGCAAGTTGCTATAACAATTAATATTCTGGAGAGGACATCTTATGTTTGCGGTGCACACGAGATATTTTTCTGTGACAATTGTGAATGAAGAGTTATGGGTGTTGGATAATTTCAATACATAGGAAGAAGTTCCTAATTTTCCTATTGTTGTATCAGAATTTCATGTAGTGGAAAGGATTCAAGACTCTTTCTCTCACCAGCGTGTTTGCTCAAGTTCTTCGAAGGTGGTTGTGTGTTTACTAGAATTCTTTTGGGCATAAGGGAATATAATATTATCAACAGAACATTCAGCTATACATGTTAGAATGCCTCAGAGGGCTACGGTTGATATAAGAGACAATATTAATGTTACAAGAGGAGAACCAGTCCATCCATTAATATGGAGAACAAAAATCACAACAGTGGACCTAGCGGTGAAGAAAGCAACCTGAAGGAAGATTTTATTGCCAACACCTTTAATTATGGAGAAGCGCATGTGGAAGGTTCATGAGAAACTATAATGCCTCACTTGAGGCATATTAAACCTTTTATATTCCTTTTGTATGGGGAAATCACTGGAAAAGGGAATAGAGTGCCAAGTTTAGAGAATATAATGCCTTGTTTGAAGTATCTCCAGTACAAGAGAGGCATATGAAATGCCTCATCTGAGGCATGCTAAAAGGTGGTTATGTTGTAGCACTGTAATAGGAAGAAAGGCACTAAACTTGTGTGAGCAAAAGAAAATGTTTCGATATCTTGAATGCCGATCTAAGATAGATGAACCTATGGCTCCAGAATTCAAAGAAAAGCTTTTAAAGTTTTCTATAAAAATAGGAACGTAGAAGTGATGGAGTGGCCGAGAGGAGAGGCTCAGTCCATAGAGAAGGAGAGTTTTGCAAAATGGTTACAGATGAGCGCCGAAGCCATGAAGTCTATATTGTAAATATGTTGCAGACTTTATGTTGCAATCTTGTAGTACTTTAAGCAGAGTATTCTTCTGTGATATTGAGTTTGTGAATTTATGTTTGAGTGTTTCTATTTGAGAGAGTGGTGTTTGTCCTCTATGTCAAAATTTCAATGACTGAAGCTATTGATAGAAGCAAGGAATCTAAATAAAAGAGAAAGAAGGCTAAATGGTGTAGGGCCTCAGGTGTAGGATGCATCATTAGAGATGAGGGGGGAATCCTCATTTGGGCTTCCTTGAAAAAACTCAAACTTGGAACCAAAAATGAGACAGACATGGAAGCTTTAAATAAAGGCTTAATAATTTGCATTTATAAAAACATAAAGGAAGTTGATATTAAAGGTGATTCATTAGTTTGTATAAGCACAATTAAAATGAAGGCAATTTTGAATTGGAAGCTTCAATAATGCATTGTGGAGATATGGAATTCTTTGAACAAGTTAGATGCTTCACCTTGCATCACATTCTACAGGGAAGAAAATAAAGCCATGAACTTTCTTGTGAATCAAGGAGTAGACCAGCTCGAGCTCTATAGAGTATCCAATTCAGATTTAGTATGGGATATCTTGGCAGAAATTTTAAAGATGGATGGATAGGCTTTGTAGAAGGAAGGATTTTCAAATCCTTGTGCAGATATGTGAATAGAAGCATAATGGATGGAGGAATATTTTCTCTTCACAGGTTTCATTTGAACCGATCTCCTTACTCGGTATAAATTTTGTTATCTCTGTTGATGCAAGTAAAATGGTGTAGCAAATTGTATTTGAGTGTGAATGTGTATGTAAGGTAGAGTTAGATGAAGAAGAGGAGGAAGAGAAGGAGGAAGAAACAGTGGAGGGATAGATTAGAAGGATCTTCAATGTAGATCAAGAGGGTGCAGTGACTGTTATTAAACAAGTCATTGGCGCTCATATCTTTGGTAGAGAGCACATTCATGATGGAACACTCTATGAGGAATTCCTCATGAACATTGTACTGATAATGGGAAGAAAATAGAGTGGGAAGCTGATGGCACATGTGTTTGTCAAGAAGGAGCAAAGAGAAAGGGTGTATGCATAAATTTTGGCCTTTGATTAAAAAAACCCAAATATGGACTGATGGGAGGTGTTTCCGATGCTGCTGTTGTGAGGAAAAAACAAAATAATTTTGCAAGCTCTAAGTCTATTCTAGGATGGTATTCACCACAATAATATGGAAGTGTTCAACTTCTATCTCATCCAGTTTGGAGAATTGCTATCTCGACCACAAATTGACCAGGACTTTGAGCTCTCTGAAGGATCATTGTTTTTGTGGCACCTAATAATGCCTAGTGATTGAATTATGTTTGTTTGCATGCTCAAAAGAGCTGATGTTGTATCTTTTCTGGTTCAAGATGTTTACTTAGAAAGGGAACTACCCCCTTTGTAGAGCTTACTTATCAAAAAATAAAAATAATATATATATATGCTCGATTTAATTTAATATATTTATGTTCTATCTATTATATAAATACATACATTCTAATTAGTTTAATATTTATATATAATTAATTTAATATATATATAAATATTTATGTTCCATTCAATTTAATATAATTATGCTTTTGTATTTAAATATAATATATTGATAGATAATAGAATTAAATATAGGTTGGTATCCATGTATGAATATTTAATTATTTTTATTTCTAATTTAATTTTTAATAAATATTAGCCCCCTCCCTTTTGGTTCCCCACTTCCACTAATGCTTTTAAAAAGGTCTAGTCTACAATCTAATCTAGAGTATTCCTCTTCGTGATGGTGCATCATTGAAATGTCCATGAAAAAAGATACACAGTTAAATCCAAAACTCATGCCTACTAGTTTTTTATTTGATTACGGTGACATCAACTATGACCCAAAGGCGAGTACCATAACCTCATGGCATTTATTTTTTGCACATAAATATTAACATTATTAGTTAATATTTATATTATAAATATTAATTAATATTTATGTTATAATAATTATTTGGTAGTTGCTACATTTTTTTGCATATAATTGCATAAGGGGCTCACCATAACCTTGGTGCTTAATTTTCCATGTTGTGTTGACGTTAATAGTTGCATTTGCCACATGTGCAACTTTTTACAATAACCTTATTTACATGTTTGTCAAGTTCCTTTGGAATTGGGTATGGACAAATTTATCAAATTATATAGTTCAAATTTTAATTTTTATAGCCAATTTTTTTTATTGAGGGTTGTCACAGTTCATGTATCTATCTTATCTCAACTCAACCTAATTCTTATATTATTTCAAATGCATTTTCATTAATTTTTAAACCAGAAAACAAATATTATTATTACCATACTTCAAAGGTCATGGTATAGGAAGTTCCTAGCAAAATTTTTATATTGAAGCTGACTTTATAGCTCATTATCTATGTTTCCTCAAATTTCTTATGTGAAATGCAACTTAACTTAATTCTTATATTATTTGAAATGTATTTTCATTAATTTTCAACTACAAAACAAATATTTTCATTAATTCCTACTTATCAATTGATGAGCTATAGGGGCTCTATAATGAATGGTTCATAAGGCACAACACTTGTTGAAGGTTTTGCAAATGGGGTAGCAAGCTAAGTGGGATTGATCTTGGGGGAAACTCCATGGTTAAGTACACTTGAGTTGTAGTAGTACTAGGATGGGAGACCTCCTAGGAAGTCTTGATGCTTCACCCCTATGTGCATCACCTAGATGCAATGAGTGCTAAGTGGACCATTCTTGAACATGAGAGTTGGGTTCATGTGAAACACTACTCATGAAATATTGTTCATGTGCTTGACTCAAAAAACTATGCAATTAAACCCTAAAATAAAAATATCATAATTTGACATGCTGCAAAAAATACCTCCTACTTATCAATTGATGAGCTAAAGGGGCTCTATAATGAATAGTTCATAAGAGACAATAGTTACTAAAGGTTTTGTAAATTGGGTAACAAGCTAAGTGGAATTGATCTTGGGTGAAACTCCATGGTTAAGCACACTTGAGTCAGAGCAGTACTGGGATGGGTGACCTCCCGGGAAGTCCTAATGCTTCACCCTTGTTTGTATCACCTAGATGCAATGAGTGCTAAGTGGACCATTCTTTAACATGAGAGATGGGTTCATGTGAACTACTACTCATGAAATATGAGTCATGTGTTTGACTCAAAAAGTTACGCAATTAAACCCCAAAATAAAAATATCATAATTTGACATGCTGCGAAAAATATCTCCTACTTATCAATAGATGAGCTAAAGGGGCTCTATAATGAATGGTTCATAAGGCACAACACTTGACAAAGGTTTTGTAAATGGGGTAGCAAGATAAGTGGGCTTGATCTCGAGGGAAACTCCATGGTTAAGTGTGCTTGAGTCAAAGTAGTACTGGGATGGGTGATCTCGCGGGAAGTCCCAATGCTTCACCCCTGTGTGCATCACCTAGATGCAATGAGTGCTAAGTGGACCATTCTTTAACATGAGAGATGGGTTCATGTGAACCACTACTCATGAAATATGGGTCATGTGTTTGACTAAAAAAACTATGCAATTAAACCCTAAAATAAAAATATCATAATTTGACATGCTGCAAAAAATACCTCCTACTTATGAATTGATGAGCTTTAAAGGGGCTCTATAAGGAATGGTTCATAAGGCACAACACTTGCTGAAGGTTTTGCAAATGGGGTAGCAAGCTAAGTCGGCTTGATCTTGTGGAAAACTCCATGGTTAAGTGCACTTGAGTCGGAGTAGTACTGGAATGGGTGACCTCTCGGGAAGTCCCGATACTTCACCCTTATGTGCATCACCTAGATGCAATGAGTGCTAAGTGGACCATTCTTTAACATGAGAGATGGGTTCATGTGAACCACTACTCATGAAATATGGGTCATGTGTTTGACTCAAAAAACTATGCAATTAAACCCTAAAATAAAAATATCATAATTTGACATGCTACAAAAAAACCTCCTACTTATCAATTAATGATCTAAAGGGGCTCTATAATGAATGGTTCATAAGGCACAACACTTGCTGAAGGTTTTGCAAATGGGGTAGCAAGTTAAGTGGGCTTGATCTTGGGGTAAACTCCATGGTTAAGGGCGCTTGAGTCAGAGTAGTACTGGGATGGGTGACCTCCCAGGAAGTCCTGATGCTTCACCCCTGTGTGCATCACCTAGATGCAATGAGTGCTAAGTGGACCATTCTTTAACATGAGAGATGGGTTCATGTGAACCACTACTCATTAAATATGGGGCATGTGTTTGAGTCAAAAAACTATGCAACTAAACCCTAAAATAAAAATATCAAATACTATTATTACAATACTTCAGAGGCCATGGTACTCACCACTAGGTGGCACTTGTTAAGATATCAAATAGCAAGTCCCTAGCAATTTTTTTTATTGAGGGTGATACTTAACTTAATTCTTATACTTCAAAAGCAGTGGTACTCACCACTACGTGGCACAAATAGCAAGTCCCTAACAAATTTTTTTATTGAGGGTGATTTTGTCATAACTCATTTATCCATGTTCTCTCAAATAATTTATGTGAAACTACAACTTAACCTTATTCTTATATTTCAAATACATTTTCATTAATTTTTCAACTACAAAACAAATATTATTGTTACAATACTTCAAAGGCGGTCATCCCACTTGTAAGATATCAAATAGCAAGTGTAGAAAAAAAAAATTTATTGAGGGTGATTTTTTCATAGCTCATTTATCCATGTTTCATCAAATTATTTATATGAAACTGCAACTTAACCTAATTCTTATATTATTTGAAATCAATTTTCATTAATATTTCAACTACAAAACAAATACTATTATTACAATACTTCAACTACTAAGTCCCTCTATTATTCCCCAAATACTATTATTACAATACTTCAAATCCTAAGTCCCTCTATTATTCCCCATTCATCTTTGTTAAACATATGCTTCTTTGGAGTTCGGACGAGTTTACATAGGGAGCAGTGGAAATAGAATTAAAAATTGATTAGATTTGAGCGTTTCTTTCCCACACCTGCCATTACAATACCGCTTCACTGGGAAAGTTCTCGAAATTTCTAGACACTTCACCTCCCATTTCTCACTACACTATATATATACCATAACACCAAAAGCAAATAGACCACTTTTAGCACCTTGCTTTGGTAGGTTAAATTGTAGTTTTAATCTGTAAGTTATTTAATTTCCATTTTTGAAGGTAACATTGTTACAACTGGTTATGTTTTTGGGTTTTGTTTTTGCAGTGATAGCATATTAGTATCCCAACATGTCTATGACATAGTGGAATGGGGGTAGAAAAGATTGGGTGTTCGATTCATCTGATCTTGTTAAGTGGGATCCTATTACGTGGGTGTCCATCCATCCGATCCTGTCATGCTTCATATTCATGTGAATTGGCTTGAAACTGATCATATCCACATCTTCAAAGCTAACTTGCCTGGTATTGTTAATGGGGTTTTAATAGGTTATGATAATTTAATTGTGTAGTTTTGAGTAATCTTTATTAATTCATATAAAATATTGACTCAAAATTCTATGAAGATTGATTTGAAATTATTTAATTGAATTCTGATAAAATATCATTTAAATTATATGATAATATTCTTTTTGAGAGTAAATGTTTTTGGAAAAATTATGTATAATTTATTTGTATAATTTTTTTGTTTTTGGCTTTGGAAGGTTTGACAAAGGAAGATGTGAAAGCCCAAGTGTCAGAGGGACATGTTTTGCGTATAAGTGGAGAGTATAAGAAGGATGATGTGGACAAGAATGACAAGTGGCATCGGCGGGAGAGGCTACATGGCACTTTCTGTCGCTGCTTCTGCCTACCACAGAATGCCAAGTTGGATCAAGTGAAGGCCAATATGTCAAACAGAGTGCTCACTGTGACAATTCCCAAGACAGCTGAGAGTAAGCCTAAGGGGATTACAATTGACATATCTAAAAATTGACTTGGCTTTTATGCAATTTTTCTATGTGAGGAATAAAGCATAGAGGAACTGTTTTGTGAATAGTTTTTGTTTTCTGGTGCAATGTAATAAGTAAAGTTTGAGCTATTTACATAAATGAATTAAAACCACTTATTTTGAACAAGGTTTTTTTGTTTTTTTATTTTTATTTTTATTTTTGGGAGGTTTTGGCTTCCACTTTTCCATAAAGGTATATATTTTTTTAAATTAAAGTTAATGCTTATAATTTTATAAAATAAAAATAATTTAGAAAAATTTTAAGTTTCTTTTAAAATATGTTTTTCATAGATTAAAAAAAATTATTCTTACAATTTTATGTGAGAATTTATTTGTTTTTTCTCAAGCTAAATAAATTGGAAAATAAGAAAAACATAATTTTTGTTTTGGGAAATTTTTAAACTATAATTTCATGGTAAGGTAACTTACATTTTTACAAACAAGTTTTGGTTTGGATAAACACAATTCAAATTAAACAAAGATGTAATGGTGAATATATTTCTAAAAGAAACAAAATAGCTCATAAGTCCAAGTTAATATTATTTTTAGTATAGGAAATAATTAGATTATCAAAATAATGTATTGGACAAAAAACAATAGTTAAGACAATCAATTATTTACAAAATGTTCACAATAATTGTTTTGAACAAAAATAAGATCACACAATCTATTGAAACATTACAAAAAGATTTAATATTCAATCTTCAAATGTAAATTAAAAGGATAAAAATTCAAGATATAAGTTGAGTTAAAGTGTCTCAATGCTATTCTTATTAATTTTAAAAAACACTATTCTTTTTTTTTTTGCTACGTAAATATAAAGGTTTGTATTAATCCGAAGAAAGTATGAACATGCAGGTGCCTATAAGTCGTTTACCTGCCACAGCCAGATAACAAAAGACTCCTAAACCCTTCCTTGAGACTATAGATTTTACAGTGCTTTACAAAATCGGCTACTAGGCTTTCTGATCTGATATGGGAGACCATGCTATCCAAAATTAGCCTCTAGGCTTATTGGTCTAATATTAACTATATCATTAACAAACGTACTGAGACTAAGGATTTATCTAAACAAGATATCAAAAGAGGCCGAGCTCAATAGCCATGGCATGAAGCCTGTCAACCCATACCTCTTCCCTGGGTTCCACATTCTCTTGCAACATATTCTGGAGGAAGCCGTAGACCTGGATGACACGATCCTGATGCTCCACCAGTGCCAGGCCTTTCAGATCAAGGATGAAGGGCAGAACCTTCATCACCTCCAGAGGGTCCTTGTTTGAGGCAATGTCTTTTGGGCATGGAATGCCCACCCCTGGAATGGCTGCCTCCAAAATGGAATCGAGGCCCCAAAGGAATTTCGCTTTGAACACTTTCACCATGACAGATTTCGTTGCCGCTGTAGACAGCCCGATATCCAGAATTGAGGCAAGGAAACGGGAAGAAATGTGGGAGTCGACCCTGTAGAACTCATCTGCTGCCAAGAAACCCGTCCCCAAGATTATTTTGACCGCTGGGAGGAGCAAGCCCTCATGCCTTCGCAGGATGCATTTTAACCTTAAGTCTGTGACCGCTCCCTTGAATGCCATCTGCCTAATTGAACTCTCCAACTGTAGAGGAGTTGAAGCCCCCAGATTTATCAGCCCATGCACCGAGATCTTCTCAATGAAGCCCGAGCCCTTCTCCATGCTGACTGCTACTGCCACCATCTACACTAGCAGAGAATCGCTCGAAACTGCGAAAATGGAATGAACTCCGGATATATCTTTCTGTCTGCACATAAGAGAGGTCACATTCATTTAACAAGAGCTTATAATCAATGCAAAGAAAGGTTTGCCAGAGTGAGGCGTGCGACGGCTCAAGTCGAAGGCCCATGAAATCCGTAAGGGAGGAGCTCCATCTCCAAATCATAAAAGCCACAATAATTATTTGATTACAAAGAGGAAGCCATAATAACTTTGTATGGCATCGACCCATCCAAGTATTCTTGGATTGGGTGCCCACCTAAAAAAAAAAAAAACACTATTCTTATTAATATATCTTTTCTTCAATTAAAAAAAAATATTTTTCTTAGCATTCTAATTCAAATACAAAAAGCTACAACCATCATGATTACAACTCTAAACCTAACCCTAACCATAACCATAATGCTATATTAATAATTTGATTACTTTTAATATTTTTAACATAACATAAACATTAATTAATATTTATGTTATAATAATTAATTTGGTAGTTGTTACATATTTTGCATATACTTATAAACGGGCTCGCCATAACCTTGTTGCATTTAATTTTCCATTATATGTGCTAAGGTTAGTAGTTGCATTTATCACATGTGCTACTTTTTACAATAATCTTATTTACATGTATGTAAAAAGTGCCTTTAGAATGGTGTGTGGACAACTCTATCATATTATATAGTTCAAATTTTATTTTTTTATAGAAAATCTTTTTATTGAGGGTGACTTTGTCACAACTCATTTATCTATACTTTCTCAACCAGACCTAATTCTTATATTATTTCAAATACATTTTCATTCATTTTTAAACTATAAAACAAATACTACTAGAAAACCTATCTTTAGAAAATCCTACCTAAAATATGCCCCAGAGATATCCCAAGCATACTGAATCAAAATAAAATAACACTAAAATATTTCCTTTACAAAGCATGCATATTTTTATTAGTATGTAATCCTTGTGGCTTATCTAGTGATTAATCTAGCAAGAGGAAACCAATCAAAACACAGTATAAATTTTCTTTTTAGGCAAATTTGAATTAAATTTGAACTTTTCCTATGTGAACATGAGAAAATTTTTAAAAAAATTGGAGAAATTATTTATCTATTATGATTGGCTCAGGATTGTGGAGATACTATTTTTAGTGCAAACACCTAAAATTAAGGAGGTAATTTTGGTTAGAAGGAGGAGGTGGCAATGGTAACAAATTTCTTTTTGAGTGAAACAGACACTTAAAAATGAGGAGAAAAATTTGGTTAAAGGAGGAGGTGGCAATGGAAAGCAAATAACTTTTTAAATTTTTTATGACTGAGTCAATATTTGTGGGAATTTGGTTATGAAATAATTCATTTATTCTTATTAAATTATTATTATTATTATTATTATTATCCAAATAATCATTTAATATGATTATTATTGTGAGAACCTAGAAATTCATAAGCTAATGCTAATTGCTGAATTAGAGCAATAGTATTCACAAATAGATGAAGTATAAATATGAGAAATTGGATAACTGATTCTCCACAATATAGGCATAGGTGGTGAGTAACCATCCATGAGAATAGTGCAACTATCCATGAGAATAGTGAGAGGTGTCTATTGAGTTGACACATCTCCTAAATGACTAACCACTTTGACATAGTCAAAGAGCATGTGTGGAATTCGCCTAACTATTATTAAGTTAGTATAAATGACTTAGGATAAGTGTTTATACACCAACACCCCCACTTAAGCATAGCTTAGGTGAGTTTATGAAATATGTGTCCTGGCTATGAGCCTAATGAGGTACCCATGTACAAATGTATCTCTCAAAAAGTAGAGAAAGATAGAAACCCCAGTGGGAAAACAACTACCACCCAAAAAAGAGAAAAAGAAGGATTTAAGACCTTCTGAAAAGATGTCCCTTGATGATCAGAACATCGTGATGATGAACTTTGAAGCATGTCAAAGTTTGCAAACTCTACTGATGATGGATTGAAAACTGTTAGAATCAACCAACCTTCAAGAACCATAGATCAAGATAAGAGATACAAGATGCTGCATGAGTGAACATTCAAACAATACTTGATGATGTACATAGAGTCAACCGTACTCTACAAAGTTGATAATACAGATAGTACTATGGTTAGGAGTACTAGAACCTCAAACTGTGATCCACTGAATTAATCCCCCAAACGAGAGATCAAGATTAGAAGGAAGGTTCATGAGGCCTTCCAAAAAGAAGATTCTACTTCATTGAAAGAAGTATTAGCATAACATCATAGTCCCCCCTTAATGCTAAGAGATTATGAGGAGACAAACTGAGATCGAGAGTGTGTAAAGAATGTAGAGATATACAAGGTGTGCTCCAAGACACACTCACATGAGGTGAGAATCACAAATCTATGTTGTGATGGTCTAGCCCATCATTACACTTTATAATTTAGTGTATGTACGATCATTTCTCAAATTCCCTTCATGTGGAAGACACATAAATCAATTTTGTGGCACTTTAGGTGAGTTGACTTACAAACATTCTTGCTATTGGAGTTCAAAAAAAGATGCATGTAAGGACCCGCTTGATCCAAACTCGAATTTTCAAAAAAATTTCTCTATTAACAAGTTCATTCCAACTTACGCATAAATTCACAGCATTCTCTGTCCTCTATGCACTCTTTACAGATCTCTGGTTGTGTTGTTAGAGTATCAAAGAGGTCTCAGAAGACATCGACATATGGTAGCTCAATTAACTTGAGAGGTTTTGGATGCACAACTGTGTATCAATTGAAGATGATGGTGTGGGAGTCCCTTGGTGTAGTGAAGAAAATTCAGAAGCTTCATAAAGGCACAATGGAACAAGTCAATGAATTGGCCACTTTAATAGTCCTTATGATAGATATCAAAACTTCCATTGAGTACTCAGGAAAACTTTCAGCCAAAACGGCCATATGTTCACATGAAACATTAATTTCGGCCAAAACGAGCCATATGTTCAAAACAGAACATTCTTAAGCCAACCCGGGCTCTTCTATCCTTTGGGAAAATAGGTTCATGCATAACCAGGTCCAATGAACCTTATCGCTACCTGATTCAGGTAGAACAAACAATGGCCAAAAGGCCTAGTGATAAAATGGACCAATTCTCTATCCAATACAGGATAAGTAAACACAATAGCAAACTAGGCTAAATAGGATAGGAATCATTATACTCTGGCCAGAGACTTCTGACTCCCTCAGAACCAATAGAGATTCAAGAGTTACTTCCTAGTGACCACAGTCTGCCTAGGCACTGTGCTGAGGACGTTGACCAGGGAACACATAAAATCAACTTGTACTCACCTTAGTTTACGGCAATGCCGGATACAAGTAATCCACCCTAGGGATTCTTTTGAGTACTAGGAGAGTTCTTAAGTTACCTAGATAACCTTTTAACTAGAGATAGAGATTATGAAGTTGATTATTAAAGAGTACCCTATATCCGAGGGACCTGAGTACTGGGGGCATCCTTCACCGTCTAGACTGCCTACATACCCTGTATCCACGGGATCAAGGCCCTCTTCGGATGCAATCTACACGACGAATGCGAACATGTAGTTCTGTCTTGCACTATGTTAATGTAGCTGTGAGTGGGTACACAGTTCTTCACCGATTGCCACCCACTCGAGTGATACAATGGACGAAATTCCTAAGGAACTATTTTGCAAACACACCTCCCGGGAGTGTTTGGCATTTAAGTTTTTCAAGTGTGAATAATTTACCTAACATGCATATTTTCCCGATGAGATCTTCCCATTGATCATCCTACAACAATTTTCGATAGTCTCAACTTTTCTTTTAATTAATCTTTTTAGTGAGGTATCCGAGGAGATTTTCCCTTCCTGCGGATCTAACTTTGACATGTTCCTTATTACTCCCCGATGATTTATAGGGACGGTGCCTAGACGTCGTTGATGCAGCTATGTTAGGCACGAGGCACTTGGTTCAACGCGACGGCATTACCCATAAATGTGACCCAGCAGTACCGTAAATACCGAACACTGCGAATGTTTGTGTTTGGACGTTTATTTACAATGTTCACCTAGATGAAAAGAAAACTTATATGATCGCTTATAAAGAAATGAGAAGGATTAAACTTCATTGCTTGCATGTAAAGAAAATGGCTAGATGTTTTGATCCATTCATAAATATATAAGGAATAGTAAAGTAACGACATTCCAACAATTGTAATCATAATTTCAGAAGATACTAATTCACTTACGTTAATCACAATCATAAATTAGAAAAGATACTATATCATTTAGTTTCAAGGTGATAGGAGTTAATTTGTCATACATGAAGTGATCTTTATTCAAAGTAAATCATATATCAAATTAATCTTTATTTCCATTGTCGATATATTTGCGAGTAAAAGTTGACAAAGATTCTTGTTACTAAAACTAGTCAATAGTTGCTCCAAGGTTTTATAACCTTCCAAAGAACTTACTGATTCCCTTCATGATTCCTCTATAGTCATAACATTCATTCATTTAAAAGTACCCTCATTTTAGAACTTCATACTGCTAATTAATCATTTTCCTTAGTAATCTTTTAATTTTTAGATTTAAGTTAATTTAATTTATTCCAATCTAAGGAAAGATGATGTTTTTAATTGTATTCAATGTCCAACATTTCTCATTGAGACAATGAATTAGATACTCATTCATAAGGGTCAACATTTGTTTAAATAAGTCATTTTGCTTTTGTCACATATGGTCAAGAGGGTTAATTTTCTAATGCAAAGATAATCAAAATCTATTGCTAGACTAGAGAATTCGTGTAGGAATCATTATTACCATGATTCACTTGATTTCAAGGGAATACCCTAGTTTAAAACAAAATCACTAGCATAAATCATCCATGTAACAATTGCATCAAGAACTGAATGAAAGATTCAATTTATAGGAACATGATGGTCAATTGCCAAAATATAGGAGTTATTACTTAAATCGATTTTTCAATATTTAATCCAATAATTATTTTAAAATGTACATGGGATTATTGATTTTATTAAAGATAAATGCATTACTTTACATTTATGCATGATTGACTAATTACCTTCTGAGTTCCAAATAACCTCACGAGGCAATAAATCCTTCCATGAAAAATTACATATGATCTTATTATAAACACTATTTTTTTATAGTTCATATATAATAATTTTAACATTCGCATTTATTTTATATTAAATATCCTATTATATTTATATATTGTATTTCTTTTCACATACAATAATACTTATATTTATTTGTCTCCACACTTTTATTTTAATTATTCTTAATTTAATCTTTTCACATTACTCTTCCTATTAATTTAATATTTTTTATTTATAATCATTACATATACATATTTTTTTCTCATTTGCAAACTATATTCATTTAATATATTATTCTTCCTATTACTTTTTTCTATATTACGTTCAATTAATTCTATACATTTCATATTATTTTTTTATACTATTTCATAATTGTCCACACATAAATCACATTTGCTTCATTGCATCCACATTCCACTTTCTTATATTTTACACACACACAATATACTCTATTTTATTGTACATACTTAATTCTTAATTATATTTCATTTTCATTTTTATACCACTCCTTTAACACACATATAATCTATTTTTATATTTTTTACTCTATCTGGCATGTGCTATTAGTTTCTCTACTGTACACAATAGTTACTTTAGCCAGATAATAGTGAACATATTGTTTGTTCGGATTAAAGGTGTACATTAACCTGACCTGGCCTTGATTGACTGATTTATTCTCTTGCACAAACCATACCTAGAGCTAATTTTGAACAACCACCAGAACTAAGTCTTAGTACTAAATTGGTGGTAGTTTCCAACTCTGGGTTTGCATAACACTAATATGTAGATTCTTACAGTTGTAAACGAGTTTCAAACTTGGTTCAACACAATCTTACTAGAATCTACTAATATCTTCTTTCATAGCCAAAGTAATATGTGTCTGCGTAAGATTGACCTATCAGAGATTAAATATAGATTTGAAATTGTAGATACAACAATTGGAATATTCAATTCAAACTAAACCAAATCCACGGCAGAAAGGCCATCATTCTCCTATAGTAATTAAGCAAATTTGATGCAAACATGGTCAGAGGCCCTTTGCCAATACACATTCAAATTTCATGAGCTAAATTAAAAGCCTATTGCAAGCTACAAAACAACTCAAAGAAATGGGATCTCATGGATTACCATGATAGCAGGGGCAGTTGAAAATACCTTAGAAACTGTTAAGCAAATGCGACTGGTGAGTGTAAAGCGGACTCCTCAACCTTGCGTGCTTCCTACCTAAGTTTGCGTGGGCTCTGGAAATAGGGCATAAACAGCAGTTTACTCCAACTCTTCCAACCAGAGGTCAGTTCCCTTTCTTCTTACAATTGAGGCATTTTATAGCAAATTCCATGCATCCCCACTATCTTTGTTTAATATGAATGCATCCTCCACTGTCTTATTTTAAGGATAATGCTTTCTCCACTGTCTTATTTTAAGGAAAATGCTCCCTCCACTATCTTTGTTTAAGGAAAATGCATCTTCCACTCACTAGTGGAACTTATCATCTATTCCTTATGTGTAATTCATTTTCTATTTTACATGAATATATTGTTTTATATTAGTTTTTAAAAAAATTGAGTTGTGACATCCTTCTCCCCTATATTTATGCATCGTCCTAATGCATGTTAGAAATAAGATCAAACATATAAATCCATATCAAAATATCTACTTTTAATGTCCATGTTTCAAAATATTTTAACATAGATAAAGATAACAAGGCATAACTATCATTGTCCTTAAGCAAGATTTGAAGTTTGTCAAGTTAATAAATAACTAGAGTTTATTCAAAATAAATATGGATAGAGTTGTTGCATTTCCACTGTGTCTTCCCATGTAGCATTCTCAGGTGAGTACTAGTCCCACTAGACTTTAGATTGGTCCACTGTCCTATTGCGGAGCTGGAACTGGCGCCTCTCGATGATTATGCATGGCTCTATTGTTATTGTACCTGGTTCTTCTACCTGCAGGGCATTCCAATTAAGAATATGCTTAGGGTCAGGTATATACTTTTTTAACAAGGATACATGGAACATGTCATGAATGCGGCTCAGTGTCGGAGGTAAGGCCAAGTGGTAAGCTACAGGATTGATTTCCTCAAGTACGTCAAAAGGTCCAACATAGCGAGGGGCTAGCTTTGACTTCCTTCCAAACGAGATGGAACTTTTATCAGGTTGGACTCTTAGGAACGCCTTTTCACCAACTTGAAATCTTCTGGGTGTCCTATTCTTATCTGCATAACTTTTCTGGCGGTCCAAGGCTTCCTTCAACCTCTGTCGAATCAGTTGCACTTGGTTGTCCATATCTTTCAACATTTCAGGGCCAACCAGTATCCTATCTTCCAATTTATCCCAACGTAATGGTGTTTGACAAGGTCTCCCATAAAGAGCTTTGAAGGGTGCCATACCTATTGCTGCTTGGAATGAATTGTTATAGGTGAACTCAACTAATGGCAAATATTCCTCCTATTTAGTCTGTTGATCCATACAATACATACGAAGGAGGTCTTCCAGAATTTGGTTGGTTCTTTCTGTTTGTCCATCTGTCTCAGGATGATAAGCTGTGCTAAAATTCAACTATGTTCCTAAGGTAGCCTGCAATGTGGTCCAAAATCTAGAAGTGAACTTCACATCTCTATCAGAGATGATTTTCTTAGGAATCCCATGCAACCTAAAAATTTCCTTTATGAACCTTTTTGCTACTACAGGTGCATCATCTGTTAGGTTTCCTGGTATGAAGTGGGCAACCTTAGTGAGTTTATCCACTACCACCAAAATGCAATTGTGCCTATGAGATGTCATTGGTATCCCTTGGACAAAATCCATACTTATGACTTGCCATTTATAGAAAGGTACCTCATGTGGATAAAGAAGTCCTGCTGGGTGCACATGTTCGGCCTTAACCCTTTGACATTCTAGGCATCTAGCAACTATGTCTACCACATCCTTCTTCATTCCTGGCCAAAAATATATTCTTTTGAGGTCTACATACATCTTATTCACTCCTGGATGTCCTGAATATGGAGCCTTATGTGCCTCTGTTAATATCATACCCCTTAGTTCTGCATTATCAGGAACGCATATTCTTCCTTGGTACCTCATTAGTCCATCATAATCAAAAGCATAGTCCAAATACTTAGGTTCCACAAAGGTGTTAGCTAGAGATGTCTTAACTTGAGTGTACCATGGATTATGTTTTTACTCAGATGGTATTTGTTGCTTTAGGTCTATGTGCAAGTTGGATATGGCCATTATATGCCTCCTCCTGCTGAGAGCATCGGCCACCCTATTTTCTTTCCCCTTGATATATTGAATATCAAAATCATACTCACTTAGAAACTCTAACCACCTTCTCTATCTTGCATTCAAATGAGGTTGAGTGAAGATATATTTTAGTCCTTAATGGTCTGTTTTAAGCTCAAATGGTTTTCCCAACAAAAAATGTCTCCATTTTTGCAAGGCATGAACTATGGCTGCAAGTTTGAGGTCATGGGGGGCATAATTGACTTCATGAATTTTTAGTTTTCGTGATTCATAAGCCACTACTCCTTCCTCTTGGAAAAGAACTCCTCCAAGTTCTTCTATGGATGCATCTATTACTACTGTGAAGTTACCATTAGGGTCAGACACTTTTAGAATTGGACGTGATGTTAGCCTTTCCTTCAGTACTTGAAAAGCCTTATCACACTACTCAGTCCAAATGAACTTTTTATTCTTTTTTTGTAAGGATGTGATTGGATTGGCTATCCTTGAAAAGTCTTTCACAAACCTTCTGTAGTACCCTGCCAATCCCATAAAACTTCTTACTTCGGTCACATTTGTAGGGATAGGCCATTCAGTAATGGCTTTTACTTTATCAGGATCTACTGCTATGCCCTCGGTTGAAATGATATGCCCTAAATAGTGAACCCTCCTTTCAAAGAAGGAGCATTTTGATAACTTCCCAAACAACTTATGCTTCTGTAACCTTTGTAAGACTACTTGGAGATGGGTTAAGTGTTCCTCTTCATCCTTGGAATATATTAAAATGTCATCCAAAAACACAATCACAAACTTATCCAAACAATCGTGGAACACACTATTCATTAGATTCATAAAGGCAGCTGGAGCATTTCTTAGCCCAAATGGAACTACAGTGAATTCATAGTGTCCATACCTTGTCCTAAATGTTTTCTTTGGAATGTCTTCATCTTTTATCCTTAATTGGTAATAGCCCAAGTGAAGATCAATTTTGGAGAACACTGAGGCTCCTCTCATTTGGTCAAATAGATCATCAATATGAGGCAAGGGATATCTGTTCTTCACAGTGGCCTTATTCAACATTCTGTAGTCAATGCATAACCTTAGTGTCCCATCCTTCTTCTTTACAAATATGACTGGTGCTCCCCAAGGTGATACACTAGGCCTTATCAACCCTTTCTCTAGCAATTCTTGCAATTGTATTTTCAACTCTTGGAGTTTTGTGGTGTTCATCCTATATGGGGCTTTGGATATAGGTGTAGTTCCAAGAAGTATATCGATTGAAAAATTGAATTCCCTTTTAGGAGGTAATCTAGGTAGTTCTTCTAGAAACACATCCTTGTAATCCCAAAGGAATGAACTATTTTCAAAGGTAGGGGTTTCTTTCTCTTCTCCCTTCTCATCTAAAGATACTAGGAATATCTGATTTCCTCATTTTCATTTTGCCTTCTTTAGTTGCATAGCAAAAATGGTCCCCACTGATATAGGTTTGTAAATTCCTTGGATCCTAACTCTACACCCCTTATCATCTACACACTCCACCACTTTGGTATAGCAATCTATGTTAGCCTTATGACTCGTTAGCCAACTTATTCCGATTATGACATCATAGGCTCCTAGGGGTGCAACATATAAGTCATCTTTGGTTTCTAATTCAGGAAACTTGATGAGTGCTCCTCTTATGTACTTGTTCACTTTCCGTATAGCCTTGTCCCCATACTGAATCGTCCATGATGATTCCATATTCTTAGTTTGCAAAGACATTTTTCTTACCAATTCTGGGGAAATAAAATTCTCAGAGGAACCAGTATCTATCAAAATAGTTATAGGTTTACCAAAAAGCATACCTCTTGTCTCCATAGGTACATTTTGATGACGAGTTTGTTGATATCTGACGGCAGCATGTATTTGATGTTGCCGAGGTTGCTGTGGTTGATTGTACCCATTCCTTTTTGAACAATCCCTTGCATAATGATTGCCTCCACACATAAAGCATCCACCAGGGGGTCCATTAGAAATTTGGGGTGGTCCATTCCCCTCATTCCTCCTGACGTTACTATTGTAATTGTTCTTATGATCCTGATTACCAGCAGGTTCTATTCTAGCCTAGTCTCTCCTCTTGTTCTTCTGAGCTCCTTTGTTGTCCTTATTGTCTAGTTTCCTTTTGAAGACAAATTGTTTGTCCCGAAAGTTTTGCTTTGCTACCGATAATGCCTGTAATTTCTTTTCCTGTTTAAGTGCCTTCTCCAAGAATTGATTCATGTTGTCAGGGGCAAACATATCCACTTCTGCCCCAATATTAGTATTCAACCCCAAAAGAAACTTCCTTGCCTGAGACCTTTCATCCCTTTGATAGATAGGAACATATTTCAGTAGCTTCCCAAATCTATCCCAATACTGTTGGACTGTGAGATTTCCTTGTCTAAGATTCAGAAACTCAGTCATCTTTTCATCATAAAATAGTTGTGGCAGCCATCTTTCACGGAAGTGGCTCACAAACTGCCTCCAAGTAAGGTTTTCTTTTGAATAACAATATTGTTCTTTTATGTTTATCCACCAACTAGCAGCTTCTCCTTCTAACTGATAGGCTCCCCAGGTCACCTTGATATTTTTTGAGTAGTTTCTTAGTTCAAAATATTTCTCCATTTCAATTAGCCATCCTTCTGCAAAATCCCCCACATGTTTACCATCAAATTTAGGAGGAGTTATCTTCTTGAGGTCTTGTGAGATATCTAGAGTGGTAGTTTTCTGTCGAGGCCTAGGAACCTCTAGTTCATTAGTTGTTTGAGCAATGTGTACTCCCGCACCTTGATGTCCACCTTCAGGTTCCAAAATGTTTTCTATAGTCCCCTGTCTAGTCTTCAGGTCCTGTACAGTTTTCTCAAGGTTTTGCAACTTTTCTTTCTGTTCTGTCAACAATTGAATAATTGCTTCAATACCAGCATTTGGGTTCTCTGGTGGGTTTTCAACTAGTCTTTGGTTTACAACTGTTTCTTGGTTTACAACTGTTTCTTGGTTTACAACTATTTCTGGGTTGACTGGTTCCTTTTTATGCAAATCTCGCATTTTTCGGGTTCTCGCCATTTAATCCTAAAACAATGAGAGAGATGATTTACCATTTGCTATAATTTTTGGTTTACACTATGCAAATTGGCTATAATTAAATCTATCACAATTCTTATCTTGAATACTAATGATTATTAATTTTGAGTTTGTAGGCCTCCAGGCTGAGTGTTTGAACCATGCTCTTATACCACATGTAAGGACCCGCTTGATCCAAACTCAAATTTTCAAAAAAATTTCTCTATTAACTAGTTCATTCCAACTTACGCATAAATTCATAGCTTTCTCTGTCCTCTGCACTCTTTATAGATCTCTGGTTGTGTTCTTAAAGTATCAAAGAGGTCTCAGAAGACATCGACATATGGTAGCTCAATTAACTTGAGAGGTTTTGGATGCACAACTGTGTATCAATTGAAGATGATGGTGTGGGAGTCCCTTGGTGTAGTGATGAAAATTTAGAAGCTTCATAAAGGCACAATGGAACAAGTCAATGAATTGGCCACTTTAATAGTCCTTATGATAGATATCAAAACTTCCATTGAGTACTCAGGAAAACTTTCAGCCAAAACAGCCATATGTTCACACGGAACATTAATTTCGGCCAAAACTGGCCATATGTTCAAAACAGAACATTCTTAAGCCAACCCGGGCTCTTCTATCCTTTGGGCAAATAGGTTCATGCAGAACCAGGTCCAACAAACCTTATCGCTACCTGATTCGGGTAGAACAAACAATGGCCAAAAGGCCTAGTGATAAAATGGACCAATTCTCTATCCAATACGGGATAAATAAACACAGCAACCAACCAGGCTAAATAGGATAGGAATCATTATACTCTGGCCAAAGACTTGTGACTCCCTCGGAACCAATAGAGATTCAAGAGTCACTTCCTAGTGACCATAGTCTGCCCAGACACTGTGCTGAGGACGTCGACCAGGGAACACATAACATCAACTTGTACTCACCTCAATTTACGGCAATGCCGGATACAAGGAATCCACCCCGAGGATTCTTCTGAGTACTAGGAGAGTTCTTAAGTTACCTAGATAACCTTTTAACTAGAGATAGAGATTATGAAGTTGATTATTAAAGAGTACCCTATATCCGAGGGACCTGAGTACTGGGGGCATCCTTCGCCATCCAGACTGCCTACATACCCTATATCCACGGGATCAAGGCCCTCTTTGGATGCGATCTACATGACGAATGTGAACATGTAGTTCTGTCTTGCACTATGTTAATGTAGCTATGAGTGGGTACACATTTCTTCGCTGATTGCCACCCACTCGAGTGATACAATGGACGGAATTCCTAAGGAACTATTTTGCAAACACACCTCCTGGGAGTGTTTGGTGTTTAAGTTTTTCAAGTGTGAATAATTTACCTAACACACATATTTTCCCTATGAGATCTTCCCATTGATCGTCCTACAACAATTTTTGATAGTCTCACCTTTTCTTTTAATTAATCTTTTTAGTGAGGTATCCGAGTAGATTTTCTCTTCCTGTGGATTTAACTTTGACATGTTCCTTATTACTCCCCGACGATTTATAGGGATGATGCCCAGACGTCATTGATGCAGCTATGTTAGGTGGAAGGTACTTGGTTCAATGCGATGGCATTACCAGTAAACGTGACCTAGCGGTACCGTAAATACTGAACACTATGAATGTTTGTGTTTGGACGTTTATTTACAAGGTTCACCTAGAGGAAAAGAAAACTTATATGATCGCTTATAAAGAAATGAGAAGGATTAAACTTCATTGCTTGCATGTAAAGAAAATGGCTAGATGTTTTGATCCATTTACAAATTTATAAGGAATAGTAAAGTAACGACATTCCAACAATTGTAATCATAATTTCAGAGGATACTAATTCACTTACGTTAATCACAATCATAAATTAGAAAAGATACTATATCATTTAGTTTCAAGGTGATAGGAGTTAATTTGTCATACATGAAGTGATCTTTATTCAAAGTAAATCATATATCAAATTAATCTTTATTTCCATTGTCGATATATTTGCAAGTAAAAGTTGACAAAGATTCTTGTTACTAAAACTAGTCAATAGTTGCTCCAAGGTTTTATAACCTTCCAAAGAACTTACTGATTCCCTTCATGATTCCTCTATAGTCATAACATTCATTCATTTAAAAGTACCCTCATTTTAGAACTTCATACTGCTAATTAATCATTTTCCTTAGTAATCTTTTAATTTTTAGATTTAAGTTAATTTAATTTATTCCAATCTAAGAAAAGATGATGTTTTTAATTGTATTCAATGTCCAACATTTCTCATTGAGACAATGAATTAGATACTCATTCATAAGGGTCAACATTTGTTTAAATAAGTCATTTTGCTTTTGTCACATATGGTCAAGAGGGTTAATTTTCTAATGCAAAGATAATCAAAATCTATTGCTAGACTAGAGAATTCGTGTAGGAATCATTATTACCATGATTCACTTGATTTCAAGGGAATACCTTAGTTTAAAACAAAATCACTAGCATGAATCATCCATGTAACAATTGCATCAAGAACTGAATGAAAGATTCAATTTATAGGAACATGATGGTCAATTGCCAAAATATAGGAGTTATTACTTAAATTGATTTTTCAATATTTAATCCAATAATTATTTTAAAATGTACATGGGATTATTGATTTTATTAAAGATAAATGCATTACTTTACATTTATGCATGATTGACTAATTACCTTCTGAGTTCCAAATAACCTCACGAGGCAATAAATCCTTCCATGAAAAATTACATATGATCTTATTATAAACACTATTTTTTTATAGTTCATATATAATAACTTTAACATTCGCATTTATTTTATATTAAATATCCTATTATATTTATATATTGTATTTCTTTTCACATACAATAATACTTATATTTATTTGTCTCTACACTTTTATTTTAATTATTCTTAATTTAATCTTTTCACATTACTCTTCCTATTAATTTAATCTTTTTTATTTATAATCATTACATATACATATTTTTTTCTCATTTGCAAACTATATTCATTTAATATATTATTCTTCCTATTACTTCTTTCTATATTACGTTCAATTAATTCTATACATTTCATATTATTTTTTTATACTGTTTCATAATTTCCACACATAAATCACATTTGCTTCATTGCATCCACATTCCACTTTCTTATATTTTACACACACAATATAGTCTATTTTATTGTACATACTTAATTCTTAATTATATTTCATTTTCATTCTTATACCACTCCTTTAACACACATGTATAATCTATTTTTATATTTTTTTACTCTATCTGGTATGCGCTGTACAAAATAGTTACTTTAGCCAGATAATAGTGAACATATTGTTTATTCAGATTAAAGGTGTACATTAACCTAACCTGGCCTTGATTGACTGATTTATTCTCTTGCACAAACCATACCTGGAGCTAATTTTGAACAACCACTAGAACTAAGTCTTAGTACTAAATTGGTGGTAGTTTCGAACTCTGGGTTTGCATAACACTAATATGTAGATTCTTACAGTTGTAAACGAGTTTCAAACCTGGTTCAACACAATCTTACTAGAATCTACTAATATCTTCTTTCATAGCCAAAGCAATATGTGTCTGCCTAAGATTGACCTATCAGAGATTAAATATAGATTTGAAATTGTAGATACAACAATTGGAATATTCAATTCAAACTAAACCAAATCCATGGCAGAAAGGCCATCATTCTCCTATAGTAATTAAGCAAATTTGATGCAAACATGGTCAGAGGCCATTTGCCAATACACATTCAAATTTCATGAGCTAAATTAAAAGCCTATTGCGAGCTACAAAACGACTCAAAGAAATGGGATCTCATGGATTACCATGATAGTAGGGGTAGTTGAAAATACCTTAGAAACTGTTAAGCAAATGCGACTGGTGAGTGTAAAGCGGACTCCTCAACCTTGCGTCCTTCCTACCTAAGTCTGCGTGGGCTCTGGAAACAGGGCATAAATAGTAGTTTACTCCAGCTCTTCCAACCAGAGGTTAGTTCCCTTTCTTCTTACAATTGAGGCATTTTATAGCAAATTCCATGCATCCCCACTATATTTGTTTAATATGAATGCATCCTCCACTGTCTTATTTTAAGGATAATGCTTTCTCCACTGTCTTATTTTAAGGAAAATGCTCCCTCCACTATCTTTGTTTAAGGAAAATGCATCTTCCACTCACTAGTGGAACTTATCATCTATTCCTTATGTGTAATCCATTTTCTATTTTACATGAATATATTGTTTTATATTAGTTTTTAAAAAAATTGAGTTGTGACAATGCATGAATCTATAAGCTACTTTTGTACTCGATGTCAATACTGAATTGTGACTGATGACTCCATAGATGCTAGTATCACGATTATTCAGGAAAATTAACTGATTTTGACATGTGATCCGATGCAAGATTTTGGTTCATTTACCATAGGCTCTCGATGTGAGATATGAAGTGATGAGAATCTGTTGCAAGATTATAGATCATTTACCATAGGCTCTCAAAAAATGTTTGAAGGATCATTCGATCCACCTGTTTCTCAATGAAGGATCATTCGATCCACTTGTTTCTCAATCAAGGATCATTTGATCCACCTTCTTTTAGTTGCAAACTCATTAAGTTAATTGAGGTGACAAATAGAGGCCTACAGGGGCCTAAACAATACAACAAATAGAGGCAAATAGATTTGTCAGGCCAGATTGGCACTAGGCTTGGAAGCCACTCGACAACCCTTCATTAGGCTCATTCAATCTCCTGTGCTTGAGAAATGACGAGACTGATTGTAGTAGGGCATCACCATCACCTAGATTTAGTGACACGAGATGGAAGCCACTGGAGGATCCAGAATCTAGCCACTGTCGACTACCAAACCAACAATATCATCATCAACTTCTTTCAGAGCTGACGTCGGTGGTTTGATCCCTGGGCGATATGCCTTTACTAGTGGTTGCAGGGGCTCCCATTTTTCTTCATAGCTCCCACGCCCTTGCAAGATAAGCACCACCGATTGATGTACCTCATGCCTCTGCAATTAGATGGAGAGCATTCTACGGACTGTAAATCATACCCTTTGCCTCTAATCAACCTCTAGTCATGCCTTAAATTGGCCTTAGATCGGCCTGCCTTCTTGCCTCAATAAGAACAAATGAACCCTTGACTCAATTAGATATGCAAACACAACAACCAGATAAATAAAAAACTAGTAACTTGGACTCCAAACAGAACTAGCAACGAGCTTAAACAAGCTTTGATACCATGTGAGAACCTAGCAATTCATAAGCCAATGCTAAAATTACTGAATTGGTGCAATAGTATTCACAAATAGACAAAGTATAAATAGGAGAAATTGGATGCCCAATTCTCCACAATACAGTGATAGGTCGTGAGTAACCATCCATGAGAATAATGCAACTATTCATGAGGATAGCATGAGGTGTCCATTTTGAGTTGAAATATCTCCTAAATGCCTAACCACTTTGACTTAGTCAAAGAGCATGTGTGGAATTTGCGTAACTATGATTAAGTTAGTATAAACGACTTAGGATAAGTGTTTATACATCAACAATTATCATTATTATAATTATAAAATCATTGTAATATTTATATTATTATAATATATAATGATTTAATGTATTTGTTAGTTTTCTATAGTTTTTTTATTGTTTTGGGTATAAAAATATTAAAAATAACTATTTTTATTAATATTAATATTATTATTACGCCTAGAGGTTAACCTATAGTGGTAGCATGGGATGGAGTGTAATGGCTTGAGTGTGTTTACAAAAACAAATTTAAAAAATAATTATATAACTGACATCTTAAAACTAGTATATTTATACTTTAAAAAATATATCTAAAGTATGCCGAGAGATATCCTTCATGAGGCGTGTATTTTTTATCAATTTACTGCGCTCACCTTAAATCCTACAATTTGATATGTTCGTTCTACATGTGAAAAAATTAAGGAAGGAGGCAATATAAATAGATTGAATGCGCGTCTTTTCATATGCCATTCCATAACGTTTCTTTCTTTCATCTTGGAGCATAGTGATGGCTTCTATGAAACTCCATACACCTTTCTTTCCATCAGTTTTTAAATTTGTGGAGTGACTATTTGGTTTTTTTAATAAAGATTCTAGATTGGAATCTTATAAGTTTACATATAAATTCCAGAATCTTTCAACTCCCATTCATGCTATGAATGTAGGAACGCCTCTCGGCGTAATAATAATCATAAACATTTAACAAATTTAAAAAATAATTATGTAATTGACATATTAAAATAATAATAATAAACATTACAAAATATAGCCGACAAATGCAAAACTAAAATAAAATCATGAATTAGGAAGAAGCACAAAATAAAAATCAAGAAACAAAAAAAATCAAAATCAAAATAACTATTGATAAAAATTTAAATAATCATCTCTCAAAATTATTTTGGCTTGCTATTAATTTCTATGGTTTAGGTTGGTGTTAATGGTGTATGCATATATAATTTCATATTGCTGCAATATTAAAATAAATTAAATAATTTTCATAATATGGATAGATTATTTTATTTACTACTTACAACTTACAAATATCATAATATATATTCCGAAAAACACATGGCACATGACACATCATAATATATATATTCCCTTTCCTCATTATACGAATTTAGTTTCTTGATTATATGAATTTAGTTTTCATTTAAAAAATATTTTATGCAAAAAGGAAGAAGCACAAAAAATAAAATTAAAAGTAGGAAACATAAAAAATCAAGAAGTAGAAAACAAATCAAAATCAAAATAACTATTGATAAAAATTTAAATAATCATCTCTATTGATAAAAATTTAAATATTGATAAAATTTAAATATTCATCTCTAAAAATTATTTTGGTTTGTTGTTAATTTGTATGCTTTTTAGCATGGTGTTAATGGTGTATGCATAAATTATTTCATCTCGCTATAATATTAAAAAAATAAATTAAATAATTTTTCATAATATGGAACTTAGCATTATCTAAGTTATTTTATTTACATTTCACAATTTACAAACATCATATAGATATTCACAAAAAAGACATGGCCCATGACATGGGGTCAATTAACACCACCCATAAAATCCTTGATTATTTAAATTTAATTTTCTTTTTAAAAATATTTTATACAAGCCCACAAAATGTCTATTTTATTTTCTTTCATAAATTTCCTAAATGTTATATTAAAAGCTAAAATGTCTATTTTATTTTCTTTCATAAATTTCCTAAATGTTATATTAAAAGCTAAAATAATATTAATTCTGTATCTTAAAGTCTTTCATCATAAGTAAAAACTAAATATATAAAACTAATTAATTACATCATTCATGAGCTATTTTATTTTCTTTCATAAATTTCCTAAGTGTTATTTTCTTTTATTTTGTTTTGGCAGTTGTCTTGGTTCGATTTGGTCTCCATCATCAACACCAAGATGTACAGGCATATGTAATGTTTGCAAGTCATTTAATGTTGAAATGTACAAGTTATTCCTACTAAACTCAGAGCAGTTGCTCAACACCTGGTAGATTACATATTGGGCGACAATCCTCTGAAGCTTTCATACATGGTGGGAAATGGGCCTAACTTCCCTGAATATATTCATCACAGAGGCTCATCAGTGCCATCTACAACACAAGATCCTAGTCACGCAATGTGCAACCAAGATATCTGAAGCTTACTAGATGTTGTCAAAGGATCTGAAGCTTATTATAGCTCAAATTATAGGCAAATCTAGGACTTCTATTCACAACAAGCGAGTTGCTATAACAATTGATATTCTAGAGAGGACATCTTATGTTTGCAGTGCACACGAGATGCTTTTGTGTGAGAATTGTGAATGAAGAATTGTGGGTGTTGGATAGTTTCAATACACAGGAAGAAGTTCTTGATTTTCCTATTGTTGTCTGGGATATTTCATGTAGTAGAAAGGATTTAGGACTCTTTCTCTCACCAGTGTGTTTGCTCAAGTTCTTTGAAGGTGGTTGTGGGTTTAATAGCATTCTTTTGGGCATAAGGGAATATAATATTATCAGCAGAACATTCAACTATAAATGGTAGAATTCCTCATAGGGCCGCGATTGATATAAGAGACAACATTAATGTTGTGAGAGGAGAACTAGTCTATCTAGTAATATGGAGAATGACAATCACAATAGTGGAGCTAGCGGTGAAGAAAGCAACCTAAAGGAAGATTTTATTGTCAACGTCTTTAATTATAGAGAAGCACATGTGGAAGGTTCATGAGAAACTATAATGCCTCACTTGAGGCATATTAAACCTTTTATATTCCTTTTGTATGGGGGCAGCACTGGAAAAGGGAATAGAGCACCAAGTTTAGAGAATATAATTCCTTGTTTGAGGTATCTCCATTACAGGAGAGGCATATGAAACACCTCATCTGAGGCATGCTAAAAGGTGGTTACATGGTAGCACTGAAATAGGAAGAAAGGAACTAAACTTGTGTGAGCAAAATAAAACATTTTGATATCTTGAAGGTCGATCCAAGATAGAGGAACCTATGGGCCCATAATTCAAAGCAAATATTTTAAATTTTTCTATAAAAATAGAAACATAGAAGTGATGGAGTGACCGAGAGGAGAGACACAATCCATAGAGGAGAATTTTACAAATTGGTTGCAGATGAGCACTGAAGCCATGAAGGCTATATTTTAAATATGTTGCAGACTTTATGTTGTAATCTTGTAGTACTTTAAGAAGAGTTTTGTTCTGTGATATTGAGTTTGTGAATTTATGTTTGATTTTTTTTGTTTGAGAGAGTGGTGTTTGTCCTCTGCGTCAAGTGGTATTAGAGTTGGTTGTTTTTGAGCATGGATATTATCCACCAGGACTTGTGCAGTAGCAGAGAAGGTGGTTGTGAGAACTCAAAAGGATTGTTGCAGGTGTGTGAAGTCCTGATCGGTTGAGAGTTTGAAGCCATGAATGAGAGAGTAAAGATGTGTGAACAGTTGTAGCAGTAAAGAATTAGAGAAAATCTCAAGAGATGGGTTAGGTGTGAAGGAGTCCTACAATGGTGAGAGCAAGAAAGATTCAAAGTCATTGATGGAGAAATAAGGAAAAGGAAGAGAGGGTTTGTGATTGGTTGGGTTTTGACAATCCTAGTGTTGAAGAGATGGAGAAGACAAAGATGGAAGGAATGAGTTGTGAAGATTTGCGAAGAGTTATTGGAAGAATTGAAGGAAAAGTTGTATGAAAACCTAAAGGAGATTTGTGTAGAGAAGAAAGTGGGTAGAGAAGAGCCCCATGTTTCTTTTGATAATTGTTTGTTTGAAGGTAACAACATGTGTGCAGCAGATCAATTTGCAGCCATGGAGTGTGCAGAGGTTGTAGCTATAAAAGAAAAAGAGAGGGATGAAAAGGTACAGAAAATAGACTTTGGGAGTCCTATGTTCAATGGAAAAGTTGGTGAGGATGATCTCCTGCTAAAAGAGGAGATGAGAAGAATCGAAAGATTCTTGGAAGGAGAAGTGACTGGTAATGAAGAAGATTTGGTACTTCATGATGGTCTAGTGTTTGATGAGGAACCTAAGGAAGATCAAGGGTTGCTTGGTGAAGAAATATAGAAGATTGAACAATTGTTCAGTGTAGTAGTAAAGAATGTTGTACCCAATGATGTTGGAGTAAAGAAGAACATTACACTCGGTGACGATGGAGTAACAGAGGAGTATGAGGTAAACTCTTTTGTTTATGAGTTTTGTGATATTAGGTTTGAAGTGCATGTACCTGATGAGATGAGTAGCATGATAGAGAAAATTGTGGAATGTGCAGATGTGGTAGAGTGGAGTAGAGATGCCTACCTGCGGGTAGAAGCTGTAGAGAATGTGACAAGAGATATTTGGTTGAGGTGGACGGTTAAAGTTGGGTTTGAACCCATGGAGGAGGAAAGAATTTTGTGGAGGTTGGGCTTTGGTGGACATGAGAGTATGAGGGGAAAGAGGAGGAAGAAGCGGTGTTGCTGGAGGAAGGTTGTGTGTGTTCTGACACGATGCTGGAAACGGTGAAAGAAAGATTGATTTTCAGCTCTTAGACAGTGAAGGAGTTTGCTGCAGGTTGATGGCAACCTAGAAGGGTAGTTCGACTACTCAACTCTGCTTTGTGAGTCTATGCTCACAAACTTTCTACCTAGTGTGTCTGATTCAGGAGCATCCCGAGTGAACTAGCTATCCTACATTGCCCAAAAAGATTTAGCATTTTGGTTTTTGTTTAAATTTTGTTTTGGAAGTTGTCTTGGTTTTATTTGGTCTTCGTCATCAACACCAAGATGTGTAGACATATGTAATTTTTGCAAGTCATTTCATGTGGCAATGTACAAGTTATTCCTGCTAAACTCAGAGAAGCTACTCAACACCCGGTAGATTACATATTGGGCAATAATCCTCTAAATCTTTCATACGTGGTGGGAAATGGGCCTAACTTTCCGAAATATATTCATCACAGAGGCTCATTAGTGCCATCTACAACACAAGATCCCAGTCACATAACATGCAGCCAAGGTATCTAAAGCTTACTAGACGTTGTCAAAGGATTTGAAGCTTATTATAGCTCAAATTATAGCCAAAGACGGGACTTCTATTCACAACAAGAAAGTTGCTATAACAATTGATATTCTAGAGAGGACATCTTCTATTTGCAGTGCACATGAGATGTTTTTCTTTGACAATTGTGAATGAAGAGTTATGGGTGTTGGGTAATTTCAATACATAGGAAGAAGTTCCTGATTTTCCTGTTGTTGTCTTAGAATTTCATGTAGTAGAAAGGATTCAGGACTCTTTCTCTCACCAGTGTGTTTGTTCAAGATATTTGAAGGTGGTTGTGTGTTTACAAGTATTCTTTTGGGCATAAGGGAATATAATATTATCAACAAAACATTCAGCTATACATGTTAGAATGCCTCAGAGGGCCGCGGTTGACATAAGAGACAACATTAATGTTGCGAGAGGAGAAGTAGTTTGTCCAGTAATATGGAGAACAAAAATCACAACAGTGGAGCTAGCGATGAAGAAAGCAACCTGAAGGAAGATTTTATTGTCAACACCTTTAATTATGGAGAAGTGCATGTGGAAGGTTCGTGAGAAACTATAATGCCTCACTTGAGGCATAGTAAACCTTTTATATTCCTTTTGTATGGGGGAATCACTAGAAAAAGGGATAGAGTGCCAAGTTTAGAGAATATAACGCCTTGTTTGAGGTATCTCCATTACAAGAGAAGCATATGAAATGCCTCATCTGAGGCATGCTAAAAGGTGGTTATGTGGCAGCGCTGAAATAGGAAGAAAGACACTAAACTTGTGTGAGCAAAAGAGAATATTTCGATAGCTTGAATGCCAATCCAAGATAGATGAACCTATGGCTCTAGAATTCAAAGCAAAGCTTTTAAAGTTTTGTATAAAAATAGAAATGTAGAAGTAATGGAGCGGCCGAGAGGAGAGGCTCAATCCATAGAGAAGGAGAGTTTTGCAAATTGGTTGCAGATGAGTGTCGAAGCCATGAAGGCAACATTGCAGACTTTATGTTGCAATCTTGTAGTACTTTAAGTAGAGTATTGTTCTGTGATATTGAGTTTGTGAATTTATGTTTGAGTGTTTGTGTTTGAGAGAGTGGTGTTTGTCCTCTGCATCAAAATTTCAGTGACTGAAGCTATTGCTAGAAGCAAGGAATCTAAATAAAAGAGAAAGAAACCTAAATGGTTGGCCCTTCCACAAGGTAGAATTAAGATGAAATTTGATGGGGCCTTTGGAGGCAATCCTAGGGCCTCTGGTGTAGGGTACATCATTACAGACGAGGGGGGAATCCTCATTTGGGCTTCCTTGAAAAAACTCAAACTTGGAACCAAAAATGAGACAGAGATGGAAGCTTTAAATAAAGGCTTAATAATTTGCATTTATAAAAACATAAAGGAAGTTAATATTGAAGGTGATTCATTAGTTTGTATAAGCACAATTAAAAGGAAGGAGATTTTGAATTGGAAGCTTCAATAATGGGTCATGGAGATATGGGATTCTTTGAACAAGTTAGATGCTTCACCTTGCGTCACATCTATAGGGAAGAAAATAAAGTCATGAACTTTCTCATGAAGAAAGGAGTAGACTAGCTCGAGCTCTATAGAGTATCCAATTCGGATTTAGTATGGGACATCTTGGCAGAAATTTTAGAGATGGGTGGATAGGCTTAATAGAAGGAAGGATTTTCAAATCCTTGTGTAGATATATGAATAGAAGCATAATGGATGGAGGAATATTTTCTCTTCATAGGTTTCATTTGAACCAATCTCCTTACCTGCTATAAATTTTGTTATCTCTGTTGATGCAAGTAAAATGCTGCAGCATATGGTATTTGAGTGTGAATGTGTATGTAAGGTAGAGTTAGATGAAGAAGAGGAGGAAGAGGGGGAAGAAATAGTGGAGGGACAAATTAGAAGGATCTTCAATGTAGATCAAGAGGGTGCAGTGACTACTATTAAACAAGTCATTGGCGCTCATATCTTTGGTAGAGAGTACATTCATGATGGACCACTCTATGAGGAATTCCTCATGAATGTTGTACTGATAATGGGAAAAAAATAGAGCGGGAAGCTGATGGCACATGTGTTTGTCAGGAAGGAGCAAGGAGAAAGGGTGTATGCAGCAATTTCAGCCTTTGATAAAAAACCCAAATATGGACTGATGCGAGGGGTTTCCGACGCTATTGTTGTGAGGAAAAAACAAAATAATTTTGTAAGCTCTAATTCTGTTGTAGGATGGCATTCACTGCAATAATATGGAAGTGTTCAACTTCCATCTCATCTAGTTTGGAGACTTACTATCTCGACCACAAATTGACTAGGACTTTGAGCTCTCTGAAGGATCATTGTTTTTGTGGCACCTGATAACTCCTAGTGATTGATTGTTCTTTGTTTGCATGCTCAAAAGAGCTGATGTTGTATCTTTTTTGCTTCAAGATGTTTACTTAGAAAGGGAACTACCCCCTCTGTAGAGCTTACTTATCAAAAAGTAAAAATAATATATATATATATATATATATGCTTGATTTAATTTAATATATTTATGTTCTATCTATTATATAAATACATATATTATAATTAGTTTAATATTTATATATAATTAATTTAATATATATATATATATATAGATATATATAATTTAAGTTCTATTCAATTTAATATAATTATGCTTTTGTATTTAAATATAATATATTGATAGATAATAGAATTAAATATAGGTTGGTATCCATGTATGAATATTTAATTATTTGTATTTCTAATTTAATTTTTAGTAAATATTAGCCCTATCCCTTTTCGTTCCCCCCCTCCACTAATGCTTTTAAAAAGGTCTAGTCTACAATCTAATCTAGAGTATTCCTCTTTGTGATGATGCATCATTGAAATGTCCATGAAAAAAGATACACAGTTAAAACCAAAACTCATGCCTACTAATTTTTTATTTGATTTCGGTGACATCAACTATGACCCAAAGGCGAGTACCATAACCTCATGGCATTTATTTTTTGCACATAAATATTAACATTATTAGTTAATATTTATATTATAAATATTAACATTATTAGTTAATATTTATATTATAAATATTAATTAATATTTATATTATAAATATTAATTAATATTTATGTTATAATAATTATTTGGTAGTTGCTACATCTTTTTGCATATAATTGCATAAGGGGCTCACCATAACCTTGGTGCTTAATTTTCCATGTTATGTGTTGAGGTTAATAGTTGCATTTACCACATGTGTAACCTTTTACAATAACCTTATTTACATGTATGTGAAGTGCCTTTGGAATGGGATATGCACAAATCTATCAAATTATATAGTTCAAATTTTAATTTTTATAGCCAATTTTTTTTATTGAGGGTTGTCACAGTTCATGTATCTGTCTTATCTCAACATAACCTAATTCTTATATTATTTCAATTTCATTTTCATTAATTTTTAAACCACAAAACAAATAGTATTATTACCATACTTCAAAGGCTGTGGTATAGGAAGTTCCTAGCAAAATTTTTATATTGAAGTTGACTTTATAGCTCATTATCTATGTTTTCTCAAATTATTTATGTGAAATGCAACTTAACCTAATTCTTATATTATTTCAAATGTATTTTCATTAATTTTCAACTACAAAACAAATATTTTCATTAATTCCTACTTATCAATTGATGAGCTATAGGGGCTCTATAATGAATGGTTCATAAGGCACAACACTTGTTGAAGGTTTTGCAAATGGGGTAGCAAGCTAAGTGGGCTTGATCTTGGGGGAAACTCCATGGTTAAGTGCACTTGAGTCAGAGTAATACTAGGATGGGTGACCTCCGGGGAAGTCTCGATGCTTCACCCCTATGTCCATCACCTAGATGCAATGAGTGCTAAGTGGACCACTCTTTAACATGAAAGATGGGTTCGTGTGAACCACTGCTCATGAAATATGGGGCATGTGTTTGACTCAAAAAACTAACTATGCAATTAAATCCTAAAATAAAAAATATCAAATACTATTATTACAATAGTTCAAAGGCCATGGTACTCGCCACTAGGTGGCACTTGTTAAGATATCAAATAGCAAGTCCCTAGCAATTTTTTTACTGAGGGTGATACTTAACTTAATTCTTATACTTCAAAAGCGGTGGTACTCACCACTACGTGGCACAAATAGCAAGTCCCTAACAAATTTTTTTATTGAGGGTGATTTTGTCATAGCTCATTCTCAAATAATTTATGTGAAACTACAACTTAACCTTATTCTTATATTTCAAATACATTTTCATTAATTTTTTGTAATGTCCCCTTCAAGTCAACATTTTAAAAACTTTGAACACATTTCCAACTTGCAAAGAGAATGTTATTATACCAAACTTTCTTAATTTCAATTACAGCAATAGATAAATGATATATTCAATCACATAAGAACATTGCCTTTAGATTTTCAATAACTAACATCAATTATCATTTTCTATCTTGTATCCATAATCTTTGTGATTACTTTCAATACCCTCTCTCTATCACTTATATTTCATATATTCCTCTTAAGTTCACTTATGATATTCTTTATCATTAATGTCATGATCTCTATCAGTATATATATATTTATCATCACTATCCATGCATTAACTCTTAACTTCATATGAGATGAGGTGAAAGGATGCCCTTTGGCCAATCATGGGTCCACTATTAATCCTTTGGCATGAGGGGTGACTTCTTCACCAACTGGAGCCAAAAGCCACTTCCACTTGTCTAAAGGGTACCTTTTGTACCTACTGAGACAAGGGCCATATCCAGTTGTCCAAGGGGTGCCATTGCACCTACTGAGACAAGGGCCACTTCCACTTGTCCAAGGGATACCTTTTGTACCTACTAAGACAAGGGCCATATCCACTTGTCCAAGGGGTACCATTGCACCTACTGAGACAAGGGCCACTTTCCACTTGTCCAAGGGGTGCCATTGCACCGACTGAGATAAGGGCCACTTTCCACTTGTCCAAGGGGTGCCATTGGACCTACTAAGACAAGGGACAAAACATACTCATGTTGGCTACTATACATCTCAGACTCACCATCTCATATGACGTTATATGTTAATCTCATGACTCAACATGTTTTCCAAGCATTATTCCCTATCTCAGGTAATCATGAAGCATATAATACAGTAATGATATATGGCATACCTTTGAATTACTCTAATTAACATAATGAGCCAATTTTAGAGTACTAAGTCATGAAATACACTTATTAATCCTAATGCCTATTCGAATTTGAACCAAGATATCTTTTACACAGTTATTCTCAGAAATTAGAGTACATTATTCGTTAGATGAAAGGTATATGCATACAAATCAGGTAAAGCATTTATTAGTGGATTAAGAGTATTATGACGTACCTTGCTGTGTATGGTTTCTAGCTGCGGCAGAGCCCTGGAATTATTCTTTGGCTGTATATGATGCTGCTCCTGTTATTTCCTATTGCAGAGAGGAATGTATTTTTTTTGCTGCTTTTGGAGGAGGGAAAGTTCTGCTTTAAAAACCCACGAAGGAGTTTAATCGCCCAAGAGATGTAGCGATTGGAGACATCCATTGCTTATACAAAATGCGGTGTTAATTTATCATGTATTATATGTATGCAAAATACATTTGTAATATATTTGGAATAAATGTGGACTATAAGGTTTGTTATAATACAATATGATCATGGGGGAATGTGACAGTCCCCCCTACTCAAGATTGCTTGTCCTCAAGCAATTAAGATTTGGATGATCAAGAATATCCTCTTCTTCCCAAGTAGCATCACCTATGGTTAATCCTTTCCATTTGATGAGATACTCTATGCTAGTTCGACCCCTTAACTTTCTCTCTCTTTTGCTTAATATTTTTTGTGGTTCTAGGAGTAATTGTCCTTCATCATCGAGAGGAGGTAATTCCTCACTTGGGGTGATCTTTTGACCAAGTACTTTCTTAAGTCGGGAGACGTGAAATACATTGTGGATCTTGCTACTCAAAGGCAAATCTAATTCATATGCTACCTCTCCAACTTTTCTTAGTACCTTATAAGGCCCATAGAATCAGGGTTTAAGCTTCTCAACACCACTAGATCTTATGGAAGATTATTTATAGGGTTGCAATCTTAGAAATACTCTGTCTCCTATCTCAAATGTTCTTTCTATTCATTTCTGGTCGGCATATATTTTCTGCTGATTTTGAGCATGATGTAAATTATCTTTGAGAACTCTCATAATGTCTTCATGTTGGTGAACAAAATCCTTGGCTTTTGGAACTCTACTTTCTTGGAGAATTAGGCTTCCAAATGAAGTAACTTCATATCCATATAGAGCTTTGAAAGGGCTCATACCGATTGACATGTGATGTGTTGTATTATAACAATATTCACCCAGATGTAACCACTTAATCCACGCCTTCTGGTGCCCAGTGACATAGTTTCGTAAGTATCCCTCAATCCATTTATTCACAATTTCAGTTTGACCATCTATTTGTGGATGATAACTAGTACTGGGGGTCAATTCCGTTCTAGATAATCTAAAAAATTCTTGCCAGAAGGAACTCATGAAACGGCTATCACGATCACTGATTATGGTGTCGGGTAAACCATGGAGTCTAAAAATTTCTTTAAAGAACATATCTGCTACTTGAGGGGCTTTATATTCGGAAGTGATAGCCATGAAATGTGTATACTTTGTGAGTCTATCTACGACCACATATATACAATCTTTGCCCTGTGCTCTTGGCAGGCCGGTTATGAAGTCCATGGATATACTACTCCATTTTTGTTGCGGAATGGGTAAGGGTTGTAGTAGCCCTGCTGGATGGGTTTGTTCCACCTTGTTCTTTTGACAAGTATCACACTCTTGCACATGTTTCAAGACATCCTTCTTTAGTCCTTTCCACACAAACCTTTCTCTAACCTGCTTGTAGGTTTTGTAATAACCTTGATGTCCAGCTAGAGGTTGATCATGGAATTCTCGGTTGATCATGGAATTCTCTAAGGATTTTCCCTTTTATCTTAGATTCAGCTGTCACATAAACCTGATTTTTATAGAGTAAAAGTTCATCTTGGACTTTGAATTCATCATTTGGTAAGTTACCCTCAAGTATACTTATGGTGAGAGGATCCTTAGCATAGTCGGCTATGAGGATGTTTTTCCAATCTGGTGAAATGCTTGTCATGGCACATATGAAAGGTCTTCACGAGAGTGCGTCGGCAACCACATTATTTTTCCCCTTCACATAAGTGATGTCAAAGTTATAGGCTTGGATTTTACTCACCCATTTTTGTTGCCTATCATTAAGATCACGCTGTTTTAGAAAATGCTGCAAGTTGTTATAATCCGTCTAGACTGTAAACTTTCCACATACTAGGTACTATCGGAACTTGGCTAAAGCATGCATGATTGCCAACATTTCTTTGTCATAAGTAGAGTAAAGTCTCTCTACGATTGTTAGCTTGCGGCTCTCGAATGCTATGGGATGCTTATTTTGCATTAGTACTGCCCCAATTCCTTCACCAAAGGCATCACATTCCAACTCGAAGGGCAGGGAGAAGTTAGGTATAGCTAAACCTGGACATGTACTTGTGACATGTTTCAACTCCTCAAATGTTCTCTCTGCTGCATCATTCCACTAAAATAATCCCCTTTTTGTTAGGTCTGACAAGGGAGCTGCTATCCAGGAGAAATTCTTTACAAATCTCCTATAGTAACTGCAGAGCCCTAGAAATCCTTGCAGTTGGTTTAGAGTTTTTCGTCTAGGCCATGCCTTTATGGCTTTAATTTTTTCTTTGTCAACCTTAACACCTTCTGCACTAATCTTGTGCCCTAAATACAAGATTTCTTCCATCCCAAACTCGCACTTGGAGATTTTGGCATAAAGGGACTTTTTCTCAAGTATGGATAATACTTCCTCTATGTGCTTAAGGTGCTCCTCCCATGTCTTGCTGTAAATTAGTATGTCATCAAAGAAAATTAGGAGGAATTTTCAGAGTTGTTTTCGAAAGGTATGGTTCATACAAGACTGGAAGGTGGCTGGGGCATTGGTTAGCCCAAATGGTAGAACCAGGAACTCGAAGTGACTATAATGACATCGAAACGTTGTTTTGGGTATGTCCTCTTCCCTCATTCTTATTTGATGATACTCGGAGCGAAGATCAATCTTAGAGAAGTACTTAGCCCCTGTAACTCATCAATTAGTTCATCTACTCTTGGGATTGGATAGCAATTTTTTATGGTTTATTTATTTAGGGCTCTATAATCAATGCACATCCTTATAGTGCCATCTTTCTTTTTCACAAGTACTACGGATGAGGCAAAAGGGCTAGAACTTGGTTGTATATGGCCCATTGCTAGGAGTTCGTTAATGGTCTTCTCTATTTCTTCTTTGAATTTTTGGGGGTGTCGGTAAGGGGTAGTAATAACAGGTTTTGCATTTCTTCCCATTTCAATTATGTGTTCAAAACCCCACTTGGGAGGAAAACCCAGTGGTATGTCATCGAATACCTTCTTATGTTTTCTTAGGATAGGTTGAATGTCTATGTGAATGTTTTGCCCTAATGGAGTTGACTTGTCTAGGATCATGCATTGGGCTGCCCATTCTATTTGATTATGTCTAAAAGTTCTCGCCATTCGTTTGCATGAGATAACTCTAGGTGACCCATTAGATAGCCCATGAAGGGTGATCCTTTCTCCTTGCTTTTCAAAAGAGAGTTCTAATTTTGGAAAATCTATGGTGACTTTACCTAGGGAGTGCAGCCATGGCATGCCTAAAATCATATCCGTGTTTCCCATGTTTACCACATAGAAGTCATCTTGGAAGGGGTGTCTCCCTATGGATAATCCTAATTGTGGTAGCATTCTTGAGCATTCTTTTGTGGAATCATCTACTAGGGATACCATAAATCCTTCAAATTCTTGGGGGTTTAGCTTCATTCTTTTGGTTAAAGTCTCATCTATAAAGTTGTGAGTAGCTCCGCTATCTACTAAAGCTATGATTTTGTTACCATTTAGGTGGCACCTAATTCTAAATGGATGATGTTTAGATACCTTAGATATAGCAGCTAGGGTGACTTTCTCTTCAGGTTCATACCTTCTCCTTTTTGTCAGATTTTCTTCCTCCTCTTCATAGGTTAAGGCTTCAATGATGCGAGCTTGCTCGCATTTGTGACCTCATTCCCATTTATCTTTACATTTGAAACATAGCCCTTTCTCTTTTAAATCTTGTAGCTTGTGACATAGGTGTCCTAGTGTCCATGGTGCTCCGCATGTAAAACATAGCTTTTTATCCTTCCTCTCATCTTTGCGGTGGTATGTCTTATCAAACCTTCCTTTCTTATGGAAGGGTTTAGTAAATGGTTGAGGGGTTTGGTTTTGTTCTAGTTGGGTGGCCATTTCTATGGCATCATCAAGTGTAGTGGGTTTAAGTGCGCCCACTAATCCTCTTAGTTTTTCATTCAAGCCTTGGATGAATAGAAATGTAAGCCTCCCCTTCTCCATCCCTAAAACTCGGAGGGCTATTTCCTTGAATTCATTCACATATTCGTCCACCGTCCCTCTTTGCCTTACTTGGGTTAAGTCCTTAAAATCTTGCTCAGGATGCCTGCGTTCAAATTTCTTAAGGAACCTTTTAGAAAATTCCTCATAGGATTTAACGGTTTCATGATCTTGTGTGTGCTTTCCATGATGCCACCATTCATATGCCAAACCCTCTAAGTGTAGAATGGCGAATTGAAGGGCATCTTTTTCGGTCATGGGACTAAGTTGAAAATAATCATTTAATTTTTCTAGCCATGAACGCGGAGTGATTTTACTTGTCCTGTCAAAGTTGGGAAGGATTACTTTATTAGTCTTTTGCTTCAAATCTTTGTTGATGGGTCTCTTTTCCTTTCTCGCTAGTTCATTCCTTTTGGGGTTGCTAAATTCACTGAAGGATACAAGATTTCTTAGTTCGAGATCTAAGTTTGCATAGGCTCTAATCATGTCTTCAGTGCTCATCTCTTGGATGATGTCATTTGTCGTTATTGGATTGTCTTTGCTTGGTAAGAAGGGTGGTAGTGGAACTCGTGTGCTTGATGAAGAATTACTATTTTTAGCATGGTTAGACGCTACTTCCTTTCCATTGGTTGAGTGGGTTTTTGGATGATCCGTAGTGTCACCCACCTTTTGTAGTGCCTCTAAAATCATTTGGGTTGTCTTTTCATCTTGATCCATCATGGCTTTGGTGATTCTTTCATTTTGTTCCATCATGGCCTTGGTAGTGGCTTCCATGAAGGCCCTCATTTCGTTGTTCATTTTTTCTTCTAGTAGTTGGCGGTTCCTTCTAGTGTATGCTTGCATAAGATTACTTCACAGAATGGCAAGAAGACCGCTCTAATACCACTGTAATGTCCCCTTGTCACAAGTCAACATTTTCAAAACTTTGAACACATTTCCAACTTACAAAGAGAACATTATTATACCAAACTTTCTTAATTTCAATTATAGCAATAGATAAATGATATATTCAATCACATAAGAACATTGCCTTTAGATTTTCAATAATTAATATCAATTATCATTTTCAATCTTGTATCCATAATCTTTGTGATTACTTTCAATACGCATTCTCTATCACTTATATTTCATATATTCCTCTTAAGTTCACTTATGATATTCTTTATCATTAATGTCATGATCTCTATCAGTATATATATATTTATCATCACTATCCATGCATTAATTCTTAACTTCATATGAGATGAGGTGAAATGATGCCCTTTGGCCAATTATGGGTCCACTATTAATCCTTTGGCATGAGGGGTGACTTCTTCACCAACTGGAGCCAAAAGCCACTTCCACTTGTCCAAAGGGTACCTTTTGTACCTACTGAGACAAAGGCCATATCCACTTGTCCAAGGGGTGCCATTGCACCTACTGAGACAAGGGCCACTTCCACTTGTCCAAGGGGTACCTTTTGTACCTACTGAGACAAGGGCCATATCCACTTGTCCAAGGGGTACCATTGCACCTACTGAGACAAGGGCCACTTCCACTTGTCCAAGGGGTGCCATTGCACCTACTGAGACAAGGGCCACTTTCCACTTGTCCAAGGGGTTCCATTGCACCTACTAAGACAAGGGCCACTTTCCACTTGTCCAAGGGGTGCCATTGGACCTACTGAGACAAGGGACAAAACATACCCATGTTGGCTACTATACATCTCAGACTCACCATCTCATATGAGGTTATATGTTAATCTCATGATTCAACATGTTTTCCAAGCATTATTCCCTATCTCAGGTAATCATGAAGCATATAATACAGTAATGATATATGGCATACCTTTGAATTACTCTAATTAACATAATGAGCTGATTTTAGAGTACTAAGTCATGAAATACACTTATTAATCCTAATGCCTATTCGAATTTGAACCAAGATATCTTTTACATAGTTATTCTTAGAAATCAGAGTACATTATTCGTTAGATGAAAGGTATATGCATACAAATCAGGTAAAGCATTTATTAATGGAGTAAGAGTATTATGACGTACCTTGCTGTGTACGGTGTCTGGCTGCGGCAAAGCCCTGGAATTATTCTTTGGCTGTATATGATGCTGCTCCTGTTATTTCCTATTGCAGAGAAGAATGTATCTTTTTTGCTGCTTTTGGAGGAGGGAAAGTTCTCCTTTAAAAACCCACGAAGGAGTTTAATCGCCCAAGAGATGTAGCGATTGGAGACATCCGTTGCTTATACAAAATACGGTGTTAATTTATCATGTATTATATGTATGCAAAATACATTTGTAATATATTTGGAATTAATGTGGACTATAAGGCTTGTTATAATACAATATGATCATGGGGGAATATGACATTTTTCAACTACAAAACAAATATTATTGTTACAATACTTCAATGGTGGTTGTCCCACTTGTAAGATATCAAATAGCAAGTGTAGCAAAAAAAATTTATTAAGGGTGATTTTTTCATAGCTCATTTATCCATGTTTCATCAAATTATTTATATGAAACTGCAACTTAACCTAATTCTTATATTATTTGAAATCAATTTTCATTAATATTTCAACAACCAAACAAATACTATTATTACAATACTTCAAATACTAAGTCCCTCTATTATTCCCCAAATACTATTATTACAATAATTCAAATCCCAAGTCCCTCTATTATTCCCCATTCATCTTTGTTAAACATATGCTTCTTTGGAGTTCGGACCAGTTTACATAGGGAGCAGTGGAAACAGAATTAAAAATTGATTAGATTTGGGCGTTTCTTTCCCACACCTGCCATTACAATACCGCTTCACTGGGAAAGTTCTCGAAGTTTCCAGACGCTTCACCTCCCATTTCTCACTACACTATATATATACCATCGCAGCAAAAGCAAATAGACCGCCTTTAGCACCTTGCTTTGGTAGGTTAAATTCTAGTTTTAACCTGTAAGTTATTTAATTTCCGTTTTTGAAGGTAAGATTGTTACAACTGGTTATGTTTTTGGGTTTTGTTTTTTCAGTGATAGCATATTAGTATCCCAGCATGTCTATGATACAGTGGAATGGGGGCAGAAAAGATCGAGTGTTTGATCCATCCGATCCTGTTACGTGGGATCCTGTTACATGGGTGTCCGATCCATCCGATCCTGTCATGCTTCATATTCATGTGAATTGGCTTGAAACTGATCATACCCACATCTTCAAAGCTAACTTGCCTGGTATTGTTAATGGGGTTTTAATAGGTTATGATAATTTAGATAGTATTTTTTTTCTTATGAACATTTAATTGTGTAGATTTGAGTAATCTTTATTAATTCATATAAAATATTGACTCAAAATTGTATGGAGATTGATTTGAAATTATTTAATTGAATTCTGATAAAATACCATTTAAATTATATGATAATATTCTTTTTGAGAGTAAATGTTTTTGGAAAAATTGTGTATAATTTATTTGTATTATTTTTCTGTTTTTGGCTTTGGAAGGTTTGACAAAGGAAGATGTGAAAGTCCAAGTGGCAGAGGGACATGTTTTGCGTATAAGTGGAGACTATAAGAAGGATGAGGTGGACAAGAATGACAAGTGGCATTGGCGGGAGAGGCTACATGGCACTTTCTGTCGCCGCTTCCACCTACCACAGAATGCCAAGTTGGATCAAGTGAAGGCCAATATGTCAAACGGGGTGCTCACTGTGACAATTCCCAAGACAGCTGAGAGTAAGCCTAAGGGCATTACAATTGATATATCTGAAAATTGACTTGGCTTTTATGCAATGGTTCTATGTGAGGAATAAAGCATAGAGGAATTGTTTTGTGAATAGTTTTTGTTTTCTCGTGCAATGTAATAAGTAAAGTTTGAGCTATTTCAATAAATGAATTAAAAACCACTTCTTTTGAACAAGGTTTTTTTTGTTATTTTATTTTTATTTTTGGGAGGTTTTGGCTTCCACTTTTCCATAAAGGTATATATTTTTTTAAATTAAAGTTAATGCTTATAATTTTATAAAATTAAAATAATTTAGGAAATTTTTAAGTTTCTTTTAAAATATGTTTTTCATAGATTAAAAAAACAAATTCTTACAATTTTATGTGAGAATTTATTTGTTTTTTCCCAAGCTAAATAAATTGGAAAATAAGAAAAACATAATTTTTGTTTTGGGAAATTCTTAAACTATAATTTCATAGTAAGGTAACTTACATCTTTACAAACAAGTTTTGGTTTGGATAAACACAATTCAAATTAAACAAAGATGTAATGTTGAATATATTTCTAAAAGAAACATAAAACAATAGTTAAGACAATCAATTGTTTACAAAATGTTCACAATAATTGTTTTGAGCAAAAATAAGATCACACAATCTATTGAAACATTACAAAAAGATTTAATATTCAATCTTCAAATCTAAATTAAAAGGATAAAAATTCAAGATATAAGTTGAGTTAAAGTGTCTCAATACTATTCTTATTAATTTTAAAAAACACTATTCTTATTAATAAATCTTTTCTTCAATTAAAAAAAATTATTTTTCTTCTCATTCTAATTCAAATACAAAAATCTGCAACCATCATGATTACAACTCTAAACCTAACCCTAACCATAACCATAATGCTATATTAATATTTTGATTATTTTTAATATTTTAAACATAACATAAACATTAACTAATATTTATGTTATAATAATTAATTTGGTAGTTGTTACATATTTTGCATATACTTATAAAATGGCTCACCATAACCTTGTTGCATTTAATTTTCCATTATATGTGCTAAGGTTAATAGTTGCATTTACCACATGTGCAACTTTTTACAATAATCTTATTTACATGTATGTAAAAAGTGCCTTTAGAATGGGGTGTGGACAACTCTATCATATTATATAGTTCAAATTTTAATTTTTATAGAAAATATTTTTATTGAGGGTGACTTTGTCACAACTCATTTATCTATACTTTCTCAACCAGACCTAATTCTTATATTATTTCAAATACATTTTCATTAATTTTTAAACTATAAAACAAATACTACTAGAAAACCTATCTTTAGAAAATCCTACCTAAAATAGGCCCTAGAGATATCCCAAGCGTATTGAATCAAAATAAAATAACACTAAAATATTTCCTTTATAAAGCATGCATATTTTTATTAGTATGTAATCCTTGTGGCTTATCTAGTGATTAATCTAGCAAGAGGAAACCAATCAAAACACAGTATAAATTTTCTTTTCAGGCAAATTTGAATGAAAATTAAAAAAAAAATTGGAGAAATTATTTATCTCTATTATGATTGGCTCAGGATTGTGAGATACTATTTTTAGTGCAAACACTTAAAATTGAGGAGGTAATTCTGGTTAGAAGGAGGAGGTGGCATTGGTTACAATTTTTTTTTTGAGTGAAACAAACACTTAAAAATGAGGAGACAAATCTGGTTAAAGGAGGAGGTGGCAATGGAAAGCGAATAACTTTTTAAATTTTTTATGACTAAGTCAATATTTGTGGGAATTTGGTTATGAAACAATTCATTTATTCTTATTAAATTATTATATTATTATTATTATCTAGATAATTTTTTAATATGATTATTATTGTGAGAAACTAGAAATTCATAAGCCAATGCTAATTACTGAATTGGAGCAATAGTATTCACAAATAGACAATGTATAAATATGAGAAATTAGATACCCGATTCTCCACAATACAGGGATGGGTGGCGAGTAACCATCCATGAGAATAGTGAGAAGTGTCTATTGAGTTGACACATCTCCTAAATGACTAACCACTTTGACATAGTCAAAGAGCATGTGTGGAATTCGCCTAACTATGATTAAGTTAGTATAAATGACCTAGTATAAGTATTTATACACCAACACCACCACTTAAGCATAGCTTAGGTGAGTTTATGAAATATGTGTCCTGGCTATGAGCCTGATGAGGTACCCATGTACAAATGTATCTCTCAAAAAGCAGAGAAAGATAGAAAACCCAGTGGGAAAAAAACTACCCCCAAAAAAAGAGAAAAAGAAGGATTTAAGACCTTCTAAAAAGATGTCCCTTGATGATCAGAACATCATGTTGATGAACTTGAAGCATGTCAAACTTTGCAAACTCTACTGATGATGGATTGAAAATTGCTAGAATCAACCAACCTTCAAGAACCATAGATCAAGATAAGAGATACAAGATGCTGCATGAGTGAACATTTGAACAATACTCGACGATGTACATAGAGTCAATCAAACTCTGTGAAGTTGATAATACAGATAGTACTGTGGTTAGGAGTACTAGAACCTAAAATTGTGATCCACTGAATTAATCCCCCAATCGAGAGATCAAGATTAGAAGGAAGGTTCATGAAGCCTTCCAAAAAGAAGATCCTACTTCATTGAAAGAAGTATTAGCATAACATCATAGTCCCCCCTTAATGCTAAGAGAATATGAGGAGACAAACTGAGATTGAGAGTGTGCAAAGAATGTAGAGATATACAAGGTGTGCTCCAAGACACACTCATATGAGGTGAGAATCACAAATCTATGTTGTGATCGTATAGCCCCCCATTACACTTTATAATTTAGTGTATGTATGATAATTTCTCAAATTCCCTTCATGTGGAAGACACATAAATCAATTTTGTGGCACTTTAGGTGAGTTGACTTACAAACATTCTTCCTATTGGAGTTCAAAAAAAGATGTATGAATCTATAAGCTACTTGTTTACTCGATGTCAATATTGAATTGTGAATGATAAATCCATAGATGCTAGTATCATGAGTATTCAGGAACATTAACTAATTTTGAGATGTGATCTGATGCAAGATTTTAGTTAATTTACCATAGGCTCTCGATGTGAGATATAAAATGATGAGAATCTGTTGCAAGATTATAGATCATTTACCAAAGGTTCTCAAAAAATGTTTGAAGGATCATTCGATCCACCTGTTTCTCAATGAAGGATCATTCGATCCACTTCTTTCTCAATCAAGGATCATTCGATCCACCTTCTTTTAGTTGCAACCTCATTAAATTAATTTAGGTGACATAATCCTCTATAGTATTAAAATCTTATGAGATGACTTATTTTGTTCATTGACCTTCCCATTGGTTGTTTTCAAGGTCACAATGTGAACAAGGATTTCTGTAGAAGTTAATCACACTTATAAAACTATCTAGATGAGTTGTAATTGCAAACTTACAAATACAGAAAGAGAAAATAGAGAAAATAACTCGATGATACCCCCTTACTTTATCCCCCTATTTTGCGGCACTTTATCAGATTCTTAATGCATTAGACAATAATTACCTGTATCTAACACTAAAAAAGTACCTTTGATGGTTCAAAAAAAAAAAAGGTTAACATATAGTTATAGTTAAGCTAACAACAATGTTTGAAATGCTTTAAATGTTCACTAACTTATTTTATCATGCAACAAATTAAAAAAATAGCCTAGTAAAGGGGCAGATTTGAGTCATGAATAGGAATCTACCATCAACATAGCTTGGTAAAGGGGCTGATTTGAGTCTTGAATAGGACTCTGCTGTCATAGACTGAATGAAGGGCGTAGAGGCATGAGAGAGGGGCCAAATTTGGAGGCAGGTAGGCTGGATTGTGGGCCGATGGAGAGGTAGTAGAAGAGTCCAAAAAAGGACTGGATTGTGGGCCGATGCAGAAAGTAGGTCGTCATACAAAATAACAAAGAAGACACTCGCCATGGCTAGGCCAGCTCCAAAGCTTTACAACATCCATCCGTCTGGTTTTTGCGACCTCATTCAGGATCTTACCTGCAATAGTTTTGAACCTGAGACAATCTAGAAACTACTACTGTTGTTGCCTCCGATGGCTAATTTCAATGGCCATTTGCAGAAGTTTGTGCCACCATCACTGTGCTTGTAGAAAGGATGCATGAAAAAGCAGACTATTTGTTGTAATGACAAGAAATCTCATGGAATACTATGAAGCAAAGGAGAAAGAATGAATCTACAGCTGAAATTCCACAGGAAGCACCTTTCAATGGGCATCATAAGTTACCACCTCCCAACATCCACTTTGCTCATAATGTTTATGCATCACGTACTAGAGTTATACCTAGAAATAAAGACATAGGCAATGCCAATATCATATCTAAGCCTCCTCTAGTTGCAAATAGGGCTAAATGAGGGGCATTCGAATAGGGCCAAACAAGGGCTGATTGGAGCTGAACAAGGGCCTGAACAATACAACAAATATAGGCAAATAGATTTGTCAGGCTAGAAAATCACATTCATGTCATTGCTCAACATTGGCAGTAGGCTTGGAAGCCACTCGACAACCCTTCATTAGGCTCATTCAATCTCCTGTGCTAGAGAAATGACGAGACTGATTGTAGTAGGGCATCACCATCACCTAGATTTATTGACACGAGATTGAAGCCACTGGAGGATCGAGAATCTAGCCACTGTCAACTGGCAAACCAACAATATCATCATCAATTTCTTTCAGAGCTGGCGTCGGTGGTTTGATCCCTAGGCGATATGCCTTTACAGGTGGTTGCAGGGGCTCCCGTTTTTCTTCATAGCTACCACGCCCTTGCAAGATAGCACCACCGATTGATGCACCTCATGCCTCTGCAATTAGATGGAGAGCATTCTACAGACTGTAAATCATACCCTTTGCCTCTAATCAACCTCTAGTCATGCCTTAAATTGGCCTCAGATCGGCCTGCCTTCTTGCCTCAATAAGAACAAATGAACCCTTGACTCAATTAGATATGCAAACACAACAACCAGATAAATAAAAAACTAGTAACTTTGACTCCAAACAGAACTAGCAACGAGCTTAAACAAGCTTTGATACCATGTGAGAACCTAGAAATTCATAAGACAATGCTAAAATTACTGAATTGGTGTAATAGCATTCACAAATAGATGAAGTATAAATAGGAGAAATTGGATACCCAATTCTCCACAATACAGGGATAGGTTGCGAGCATGACGTGTCCATTGAGTTGACATATCTTCTAAATGCCTAACCACTTTGACTTAGTCAAAGAGCATGTGTGGAATTTCCGTAACTATGATTAGGTTAGTATAAACGACTTAGGATAAGTGTTTATACATCAACAATTATCATTATTATAATTATAAAATCATTGTAATATTTATATGATTATAATATATAATGATTTAATGTATTTGTTAGTTTTCTATAGTTTTTTATTGTTTTGGGTATAAAAATATTTAAAAAAATAACAAATTAATTTGTTTTTTATTAATATTAATATTATTATTACGCCGATAGGTTAACCTATAGTGGCATCATGGGATGGAGTGTAATGGCTTGAGTGTGTTTACAAAAACAAATTTAAAAAATAATTATATAACGGACATATTAAAACTAGTATATTTATATTTAAAAAAATATATCTAAAGTACGCCAAGAGATAAATTAAGGCAATATAAATAGATTGAATGCACGTCTTTTCATATGCCATTCACTAACGTTTCTTTCTTTCATCTTGGAGCATAGTTATGGCTTCTATGAAACTGCCATCCACCTTTCTTTCCATCCAACATGCTTTTTTGTTTTAATTCCTTTCACCTTCCTTTTTTTAGTTTTTTAATTTGTGGAGTGACTATTTGGTTTTTTTAATAAAGATTCTAGATTGGAATCTTATAAGTTTACATAGAAATTCTAGAATCTTTCAGCTCCCATTCATGCTATGAATGTAGGAACGCCTCTCGGCGTAATAATAATCATAAACATTTAACAAATTTTAAAAATAATTATATAACTGACATATTAAAATAATAATAATAAACATCAAAAAATATAGCCGACATATTAAAATAATAATAATAAACATTAAAACTAAAATAAAATCATGAATTAGGAAGAAGCACAAAATAAAAATCAAGAAACAAAAAAAAATCAAAATCAAAATAACTATTGATAAAAATTTAAATAATCATCTCTCAAAATTATTTTGGCTTGCTATTAATTTCTATGGTTTAGGTTGGTGTTAATGGTGTATGCATGAATAATTTCATAGCTACAATATTAAAATGAATTAAATAATTTTCATAATATGGATAAATTATTTTATTTAAAAACACATGGCACATGACACATCATAATATATATATTCCCTTTCCTCATTATACGAATTTAGTTTCTTGATTATATGAATTTAGTTTTCTTTTTAAAAATATTTAAATAACTATTGCTTGTTGAATATTAAAAAAATAAATTAAATAATTGTTCATAATATGGAACTTAGCATTAGCTAAGTTATTTTATTTACATTTCACAATTTACAAACATCATATAAATATATTCACAAAAAAAACATGGCCCGTGACATGGGGTCAATTAACACCACCCATAAAATCCTTGATTATATAAATTTAATTTTCTTATTAAAAATATTTTATGCAAGCGCACAAAATGTCTATTTTATTTTCTTTCATAAATTTCCTAAATGTTATATTAAAAGTTAAAATAATATTCATTCTTTATCTTAAAGTCTTTCATCATAAGTACAAGTTATTCCTACTAAACTCATAGCATTTGTTCAACACCTGGTAGATTACATATTGGGCGACAATCCTTTGAACCTTTCATACATGGTGGGAAATGGGCCTAACTTCCACAAATATATTCATCACAGAGGCTCATCAGTGCCATCTACAACACAAGATCCTAGTCACGCAATGTGCAACAAAGGTATCTGAAACTTACTAGATGCTATCAAAGGATTTGAAGCTTATTATAGCTCGAATTACAGGCAAATCTGGGACTTCTATTCACAACAAGCGAGTTGCAATAACAATTGATATTCTGGAGAGGACATCTTATGTTTATGGTGCACACAAGATGTTTTTGTGTGAGAATTGCGAATGAAGAATTGTGGGTGTTGGATAACTTCGATACATAGGAAGAAGTTCTTGATTTTCTTGTTGTTGTCTAGGATATTTCATGTAGTAGAAAGGATTCAAGACTCTTTCTCTCACTAGTGTGTTTGCTCAAGTTCTTCGAAGGTGGTTGTGGGTTTAATAACATTCTTTTGGGCATAAGGGAATATAATATTATCAGCAGAACATTCAACTATAGATGGTAGAATTCCTCAGAGGGCCGCGATTGATATAAGAGACAACATTAATGTTGTGAGAGGAGAACCAGTCTGTCTAGTAATATGGACAATGACAATCACAGTAGTGGAGCTAGCGGTGAAGAAAGCAACCTGAAGGAAGATTTTATTGTCAACACCTTTAATTATATAGAAGCACATGAGGAAGGTTCGTGAGAAATTATCACTTGAGGCATATTAAACCTTTTATATTCCTTTTGTATGGGGGCAACACTAGAAAAGGGAATAGAGCACCAAGCTTAGAGAATATAATGCCTTGTTTGAGGTATCTCTAGTATAGGAGAGGCATATGAAACGCCTCATCTGAGGCATGCTAAAAGGTGGTTACATGGTAGCACTGAAATAGGAAGAAAGACACTAAACTTGTGTGAGCACAATAAAATGTTTTGATATCTTGAAGGCCGATCCAAGATAGAGGAACCTATGGGCCCAAAATTCAAAGAAAATATTTTAAATTTTCTATAAAAATAGAAATGTAGAAGTGATGAAGCGACCGAGAGGAGAGGCTCAATCCACAGAGGAGAGTTTTGCAAATTGGTTACAGATGAGCATTGAATCCATGAAGGCTATATTGTAAATATGTTGCAGACTTTATGTTGCAATCTTGTAGTTCTTTAAGAAGAGTATTGTTTTGTGATATTGAGTTTGTGAATTTATGTTTGACTTTTTGTGTTTGACAGAGTGGTGTTTGTCCTCTGCGTCAAGTGGTATTATAGTCAGTTGTTCCTGAGCATGGAGATTATCCACCAAGACTTGTGCAGCAGTGGAGAAGGCAGTTGTGACAACTCAAAAGGATCGTTGCAGGTGTGTGAAGTCCTGATTGGTTGAGAGTTCGAAGCCATGAATGAGAGAGTAAAGATGTGTGAACAGTTGCAGTAGTAAAGAATCAGAGAAAATCTCGAGAGATAGGTTAGGTGTGAAGGAGTCCTACAACAGTGAGAGAAAGAAAGACTCAAAGTCATTGATGGAGAAAATAAGGAAAAGGAAGAGAAGGTTTGTGATTGGCTGGGTTTTGACAATCCTAGTGTTGAAGAGATGGAGAAGACAAAGATGGAAGGAATGAGTTGTGAAGATTTGTGAAGAGTTATTGGAAGAATTGAAGGAAGAGTTGTATAGCAACCTAAAGGAGATTTGTGTAGAGAAGAAAGTGGGTAGAGAAGAGTCCCATGTTTCTTTTGATAATTGTTTGTTTGAAGGTGACAACATGTGTGCAATAGATCAATTTGCAGCCATGGAGTGTGTAGAGGTTGCAGCTGTAAAAGAAAAAGAGAGAGATGAAAAGGTGTAGAAAATAGACTTTGGGAGTCCTATGTTTGATGGAAAAGTTGGTGAGGATGATCTCCTACTAAAAGAGGAGATGAGAAGAATTGAAAGATTCTTGGAAGGAGAAGTGACTGGTAATGAAGAAGATTTGATGCTTTGTGATGGTCCAGTGTTTGATGACGAACCTAATGAAGATCAAGCGTTGCTTGGTGAAGAAATACAGAAGATTGAACAATTGTTCAGTGTAGTAGTAAATAATGTTACACCCAATGATGTTGGAGTAAAGAAGAATGTTACACTCGGTGATGATGGAGTAACAGAAGAGTATGAGGTAAACTTTGTTGTTTATGAGTTTTGTGATATTGGGTTTGAAGTGCATGTACCTGATGAGATGAGTAGCATGATAGAGAAAATTGTGGAATGTGTAGATGTGGTAGAGTGGAGTAGAGATGCCTACCTGTGGGTAGAAGCTGTAGAGCATGTAACAAGAGAGATTTGGTGGAGGTGGACGATTAAAGCTGGGTTTGAACCCATGGAGGAGGAGAGGAGTGAGGAAACAATTTGGTGGAGGTCAAGCTTTGGTGGACATGATAGTACGAGGGGAAAGATGAGGAAGAAGCAGTGTTGCTAGAGGAAGGTGGTGTGTGTTCTGACACGATGCTGGAAAAGGTGAAAGAAAGATTGATTTTCAGCTCTCGGACAATGAAGGAGTTTGCTATAGGTTGATGGCAACATGGAAAGGTAATTCAATGACTCAACTCCACTTTGTGAGCCTATGCTCACAAACTTTCTACCTAGTGTGTCTAATTCAGGAGCATCTTGGGTGAGCTAGCTATCCTACATTGCCCAAAATGATTTAGCATTTTGGTTTTTGTTTAACTTTTGTTTTGGTAGTTGTCTTGGATTGATTTGGTCTCTGTCATGAACACCAAGATGTGCAGATATGTAATGTTTGCAAGTCATTTCTGTTGCAAGTATGAGGTCAACTAGTGTTGTCATTGATGTCAACATACTCATATTGCATTAGGTAAGAAGGTTTGGATGAGCTATGTGTTGAGGATATTGAGAAAAGTAGTCTCAATCAGGAACAGTGAAGAACAGTGATAAGAAGAAGGTAAATGTACTCAATAGGTTGAGAATCAGAGGATGCGGATTAAAGGGTTTGTAGATATGAGTCTTAAGATGATCTAGTTAAGATTTCAGAGGTCCACATGAAGATATGAAAAAGTTGTGATTGGTCAAGTAGAACCAGTTCTGGGAGATGCTCCGGAGGAACAGTGTCACAAAAAGGTCTAGTGAGATATGGAGGTGCACTATCAGACTCTGCGGATTGGAAAGAGTGTTTGGGATGTCTTTGTGACGTGTCAACTCAATTGGTACATGGTTTGGAGGTCTGAAAGTACCTTCTTCAGTATGATAGTGGCAGCAAACTGTGTTCTTGAAGTTCCAGATGAAGAGGAGAAGAGATTCTAGTGAGTAGAGGAAGTGCGGATGTACCTGGTTAATCAGGCAAGCTTGTGAAGGTTCTTGGATCATGTTGAGGTTATGTTGTCGGTCCGCATTGGTGGTAGAGCCCAGAATTGAAGATATTCTTCCGAATGAAGTTCTTGTTCAGACTAGCCGACCGGATCAGCTGTTCATCTTGCGAATGTTCTTGTGGTAGCCGACCAGATGTATTAATCATCTTGCAAATGTCCTTATGGTTGATTGCTGACTTAGATGATTGTTCCTAAGTTGATGTCTTGTATAAATAAAAGTTTGTGAGTTCATTTCAAAGTGCAGAGTTGAGCGGATGAGAGTGGTATAGCGAAAGAGTGAAGGGAAGAGAAGAAGTATCTTGGGCTTAAATGGAACTAATCCAAACATGGTAAAGATGTCAATCTCCAGTTCAAGTTTGTGATTCTTATCACTTTGTAGACAGTGTGTCTCTTGTAGGCAGTGTGCCTCTTTGTGAGCAGTGTGCTCGGGCAATGAGCCCTAATTGGCATGTGCCATTCATTTTTCTTATTCTTCTAATAGAGAATAATCCTTGGGTTAATCACCCCATGGTTTTTCCCTTAACTGGGTTTTCCACGTCAAAATCTTGGTGTCCAATGTGTTGATGTTTATCTACTCTTATGTTTATGCATTATGCTTTCATGGATGGTTAATTGATATGCTATTAACTAACAAAGAAGAATCAAGTGTTTGAAGTAGAAACAAGTTTTTGTACAACTGATTCACCCCCCCTCTTAGTTGTGTGCCCTAGATCTAACAATTGGTATCAGAGCCAAGTTCCTCTGAAAGGAGCTTAACCGCTTGAGAAGATCCAAGATGTCGTCATACAAGAAGGATAGTCTAAAGTTTGATGGAACCAACTTCACTCTCTGGAAAGGTCGCATGAAATGTCATTTGGAGTGTATGGGAAAAGCATACTTGACCATGGTCTCAAAACCATATGTACCTCCACAGGGTGGTCCAACAACTCTGAATGAAATCACAGATGCTGAAAACAATCTGCGGACCAAGGAAGCTCTTCTAAGCACATTGAATGACTCAGATCTTTCAAATGTCATTGACCTACCAACTGCATATGAGATCTGGACTAAACTGGAACATCTGTATGAAGGAGATGAGTTTGTTAAGAGTGCAAGCTTGCAAAGTCTGAAAGGAAAATTTGAAAGATTGAAGATGAGAGATGATGAAAATATCACTACCTTTATGCCAAGAGTGAATGAGCTGGTGTGTGGAATCAGGAATGTTGGTGGAGTTCTGGATGAAAATGAAATTGTTTGTAAAATTCTCAGATCCCTTCCTGCTGCCTACAAAATCAAGGTTACTACCTTTGATGAATTCAAAGCCCATACAACTATCACAAGAGAACAATTGGCTGGCAAACTGGCTGCATTTGAAATGACTGAGTTTGGAGATGATCCCCCCAAAACTGAATCTGCATTCAAAGCCAATGCCTATGTGAAAGGCAAACAAAGATTTGATCCGGGAGAGAACTCTTCAAGGAAGCTGTCATGGTATGATCAAGCAAGGAAAGACATGGAAGAGGAAGAAGTAGAAACAACTCAACTTGAAGCCCTCATTGCAAAGAGACTACCAAGAGGATCCGGTAAGTATGAAGGAAAACTACCCTTCAAGTGCTTCAACTGCAATAAGATTGGTCATTTTGCTTCAAAATGTCTGGGAAGATCTGTAAGGTCAAATTCTAACAGACCAAGGTTTCAAAAGAATAGCTATTATGTTCATGAAGAAGATGATAATGAAGGAGTAACAGATGATGAATCAGAAATAGGAAGCAAATCTAGATATGAATGGGTGTTTATTGCCATCAAGGAAGAAGATTCAATATCCTCTGAATCTGTCAATCATAAGGTTGTAGAAAGAGCCTTGGCTGCCCAAATTGAAGAAAAAAATGATTGGGTTATTGATAGTGGATGCTCCCACCATATGACTGGTGACAAGAACAAGTTCTTAGATTTGGAAAAGTATGAAGGAGGAATGGTAAAGTTTGGTGACAATTCTGCTGGCAGAATCAGAGGTAGGGGAACTATTTCTTTTGATGGAAAGAGCAAAACCAGTAATGTACTATATGTTGAAGGATTGAAGCACAATCTTCTTAGTGTTGGTCAGTTAGTGGACAAAGGCTATGATCTCTAGTTCAAGAATGGAAGATGCAGAATCTTTACAAGCTCTGGAACTGAAATTGCATTTGGTACTCAAACAAAAGGTAATATCTTCCATCTAGTTGGTTCTAATAAAAGTTGTTTGTTTGTTCAAATTGATCAGAGTTGGTTATGGCATAGAAGGATGTGCGATGTGAATTTTGATAACATCATCAAGATAAGCAGTATTCAGGCTGTAAGAGATCTTCCTAAATTGGTGAAACCTACAAATAGTTTGTGCAAAGAATGTCAGCTAGGTAAACAGAGCAGAGTCTCTTTCAAAAGCAAGGATCAATCCACTACCGAATTGTTGGAATTAGTTCATACTGATCTCTGTGGTCCGAAAAGAATCAAGAGTATGCAAGGTGATAGATATTTCATGTTGCTAATTGATGACCATTCCCGGATGATGTGGGTTACCTTCCTAAAAGAGAAATCAGAAGCCATTGAGAAGTTCAAAATCTTCAAAGCTATGGTAGAGAATCAAACTGGATTGAAACTGAAATGTCTAAGGTCTGATAGAGGTGGTGAATTCACATCCGGTGAATTCATAGATTTTTGTGAGAAGCATGGTATAAAGAGACAGTTGTCTACTCCTAGGACTCCATAGCAGAATGGAGTAGTTGAGAGAAAGAACCGGACCATCCAGGAAGTAGCCAGGACAATGATGATGGAAACAAATGTTCCCCAGATGTTTTGGAGAGAAGCTATCGGCACTGCAGTCTATACTCTTAACTAAGTTCAAATCAGAAGCAATACCGGTAAGACTCCTTATGAACTTTGGTTTGGTATAACTCCCACTGTGAGATATTTCAAAGTATTTGGTAGCAAGTGTTACATCAAAAGAGATGAAGATCTAGGAAAGTTTGATGCTAGAAGTGATGAAGGAATTTTCTTGGGTTACTCCACTCAAAGCAAAGCATACCGTTGTTACAATAAGAGATTGAAAAAGATGATAGAAAGTACAAATGTGAAGGTTGATGAAGGAATTGAGAAGCCTTCAAGGTTTTATGAATATGATGAAGATGATCAGGATGGTGCTCTGATTCAAGGAACTCAATCCCTTCCTGAAAGTTAGATTCAGACTGATTCGGTAAATCAGGAAGAAGAGGTTTGTCTGAATGAACCTGACCAAGAAACAACAGTGCAAGAGACTCCCAAAATTCCAAGGTATGTAACTTTAAATCACTCTGAAGATTAGATTATAGGTGATAGAAGCAAAGGGGTACAAACAAGGAGGAAAATTGCTCAAAATTTAGATGAATGTTGTTTGATTTCGAAGATTAAACCTAAGACAATAAATGAAGCATGCAATGATGAAAATTGGACAAAGCAATGGAAGAAGAGTTGATGCAAATTGAGAAAAATCACACTCAGGATCTTGTTCCCAGACCTAGAAACAAGAATGTGATTGGAACCAAATGGGTCTTCCAGAACAAACTAAATGAGGTTGGTGAAGTTATCAGAAATAAAGCCAGATTGGTTTGGAAAGGCTACTCTCAAATAGAAGGAATTGATTTTGAAGAAACCTTTGCTCCGGTAGCAAGAATTGAAGCAATCAGATTATTTCTTGCATATGCTGCCTTCAAAGACTTCAAGGTATATCAGATGGATGTCAAGTCTACCTTCCTAAATGGTGATTTGGAAGAAGAAGTATACATTGAACAACCAGATGGATTTCAATTGTCTGATAATGATAATATGGTCTGCAAGTTGAAGAAAGCATTGTATGGATTGAAGCAAGCCCCAAGAGCATGGTATGAAAGATTGGATAAGCATCTTGTGCAGATTGGATTCAACAAAGGTATTGCTGATAGTAACTTATATTTCAAAATTGATCATGAAAACATATTTATTGTTGAAGTGTTTGTGGATGATATCATTTTTGGAGGAAGAGATAGTATGTGCAAAACTTTTGCAAATCAAATGAAAAGTGAGTTTGAAATGTCTATGCTTGGTGAAATGAATTTCTTCTTGGGTCTGCAAATTACTCAAACAAAGAAAGGGATCTTCATTTCTTAGACCAAATATGTGAAAGAATTGTTGAGGAAATTTGGTTTGGAAGATTCAAAGCCAATGAACACTCCTATGGCAACTGGATGTAAGTTGAGCAAAGATGATGACTCTCCAAAGGTAGATCAGACAAAGTATAGATCAATGATTGGTGGATTGTTGTATCTCACTCAGACTAGACCAGATATAATGCAGGCTGTTGGTCTTGTGGCAAGATTCTAGGCTGATCCTAGAGAATCTCATGTTATGGCAATCAAAAGAATTTTTAGGTACTTGAAAGGAACAGTTGAGTATGGTCTATGGTACCCTAGAGATCCAGATTTCTCTCTTCATGCATATACAGATGCAGATTGGGCAGGAGATGTGGATGACCGAAAGAGCACCAGTGGTGGAGCATTCTTTTTGGGAAAGAGATTGGTTTCTTGGTTAAGCAAGAAAAAAGATGCAATATCTCTGTTTACAACTGAAGCAGAATACATTGCAGTAGCAGGTAGTTGCACTCAAATCTTATGGATGAAGCAGATGCTAAGAGACATTAAATTTGAATATGAGGAGCCTATCACAATTTTCTGTGATAATTCAAGTGCAATTAATATTTCTAAGAATCCGGTATTGCATTCTAAGACTAAGCACATATCTATCAAGTTTCACTTTTTGAGAGAACAAGTGAACAAGGAAGAAGTCAAATTGGAGTATGTACCCTCCAACGATCAGATTGCAGATATCTTTACTAAACCTCTTCCCAAGGACTCTTTTGAGTATCTCTGGGAGAAGTTAGGGGTCATGGCCCCTCTGGTGATGAACTAGGATGCACTAATGTGCATCAGTCCGGTGGATATCACAGTCATATCTTGTGATCTGGATTGATGATGGGGAGCTGCTACTAAGGGGGAGCAGCTGGTATAATTCTGATATGTTACAAGTGCAAGTATGAGCTCTTTGCCATTGATGTCAAAGGGGGAGTGAAGACATGTGAAAAACAAGTGGTTGATGTTCAAAGGGGGAGCAGTAAAGGAAGAGAAGACATGTGAAGAGTTGTTGCTGATAGGGGGAGCTGTGACAGAAAAGAGAAGTTCTTGTCTTGATGGTTTTTCACATCATATGTTGCCATCAATGACAAAGGGGGAGATTGTTACAAGTATGAGGTCAACTAGTGTTGTCATTGATGTTAACATACTAATATTGCATTAGGTAAGAAGGTTTGGATGAGCTGTGTGTTGAGGATATTGAGAAAAGTAGTCTCAATCAGGAACAGTGAAGAACAGTGATAAGAAGAAGGCAAATGTACTCAATAGGTTGAGAATTAGAGGATGCAGATTAAAGAGTTTGTAGATATGAGTTTTGAGATGATCTAGTTAATATTTCAGAGGTCTGCATGAAGATATGAAAAAGTTGTGATCGGTCAAGTAGAACCGATTCCGGGAGATGCTCTGGAGAAACAGAGTGTCACAAAAAGGTCCGGTGAGATTCAGAGGTGCACTATCAGACTCTGCAGATTGGAAAGAGTCTTTGGTATGTCTTTGTGATGTGTCATCTCAATTGGTACGTGGTTTGGAGGTCCGGAAGCACCTTCTTTAGTATGACAGTGGCGGCAGACTGTGTTTTTGAAGTTTCGGATGAAGAGGAGAAGAGATTCCAGTGAGTAGAGGAAGTGCAGATGTACCTGGTTAATCAGGCAAGCTTGTGAAGGTTCTTGGATCATGTTGAGGTTATGTTGTCGGTCCGCATTGGTGGTAGAGTCCAGAATTGAAGATATTCTTCCGGATGAAGTTCTTGTTCAGACAAGCTAACCGGATGAGTTGTCCATCTTGTAAATGTTCTTGTGGTGGCCAACCGAATGTATTAATCATCTTGCGAATGTCCTTATGGTTGATTGCCGAGTTAGATGATTGTTCCTAAGTCAATGTCGTGTATAAATAAAGGTTTGTGAGTTCATTTCAAAGTGCAGGAGCGGATGAGAGTGGTATAGCAAAAGAGCGAAGGGTAGAGTAGAAGTATCTCGGGCTTAAATGGAATTGATCCAGACATGGTAAAGATGTCAATCTCCAATTCAAGTTTGTGATTTTTATCACTTTGTAGACAGTGTGTCTCTTGTAGGCAGTGTACCTCTTTGTGAGCAGTGTGCTCGGGTAGTGAGACCTAATTGGCATGTGTCATTCATTTTTCTTATTCTTCTAATAGAGAAAAATCCTTGGGTTAATCACCCTGTGGTTTTTCCCTTAACCGGGTTTTCCACATCAAAATCTTGGTGTCCAATGTGTTGATGTTTATCTGCTCTTGTGTTTATGCATTATGCTTTTATGGATGGTTAATTGATATGCTATTAACTAACAAAGAAGAATCAAGTGTTTGAAGTAGAAACAAGTATTTGTACAATTGATTCACCCCCCCCCCCTCTCAGTTGTGTGCCCTAGATCTAACAATTTCATGTGGGAATGTACATGTTATTCCTGCTAAACTCAAAGCAGCTACTCAACACCCAGTAGATTACTTATTAGGCGACAATCCTCTGAATCTTTCACACATGGTGGGAAATGGGCCTTACTTTCCCAAATATATTCATCACAGAAGCTCATCAGTGCCATCTACAACACAATATCCTAGTCACGTAATGTGTAGCCAAGGTATCTAAAGCTTACTAGACATTGTCAAAGGATTTGAAGCTTATTATAGCTTGAATTATAGTCAAAGACGGGACTTCTATTCACAACAAGCAAGTTGCTATAACAATTGATATTCTAGAGAGGACATCTTATGTTTGCAGTGCACACGAGATGTTTTTCTGTGACAATTGTGAATGAAGAGTTATGGGTGTTGGATAATTTTGATACATAGGAAGAAGTTTCTAATTTTCCTATTGTTGTCTTAGAATTTGATGTAGTAGAAAGGATTCAGGACTCTTTCTCTCACCAGCGTGTTTGCTCAAGTTCTTCAAAGGTGGTTGTTTGGTTACTAGCATTCTTTTGGGCATAAGGGAATATAATATTATCAACAAAACATTCAGCTATACATGTTAGAATGCCTCAATGGGCCGTGGTTGACATAAGAGACAACATTAATGTTGCGAGAGGAGAACCGGTCCGTCCAGTAATATGGAGAACAAAAATCACAACAGTGGAGCTAGCGGTGAAGAAAGCAACCTGAAGGAAGATTTTATTGTCAACACCTTTAATTATGGACAAGCGCATGTGGAAGGTTCGTGAGAAACTATAACGCCTCACTTGGGCATATTAAACCTTTTATATTCCTTTTGTATGGGGGAATCACTGGAAAAAGGAATAGAGTGCCAAGTTTAGAGAATATAACGCCTTGTTTGAGGTATCTCCAGTACAAGAGAGGCATATGAAATGCCTCATTTGAAGCACGCTAAAACGTCGTTATGTGGCAGCACTGAAATAGGAAGAAAGGCACTAAACTTGTGTGACCAAAAGAAAATATTTCGATATCTTGAATGCCGATCCAAGATAGATGAACCTATGGCTCAAGAATTCAAAGCAAAGCTTTTAAAGTTTTCTATAAAAATAGAAATGTAGAAGTGATGGAGCGGCTGAGAGGAGAGGCTCAATCCATAGGGAAGGAGAGTTTTGCAAATTGGTTGCAGATGAGTGCCGAAGCCATGAACACAACATTGCAGACTTTATGTTGCAATCTTGTAGTACTTTAAGCAGATTATTGTTCTGTGATATTGAGTTTGTGAATTTATGTTTGAGTGTTTGTGTTTGAGAGAGTGGTGTTTGTCCTCTACGTCAAAATTTCAGTGACTGAAGCTATTGATAGAAGCAAGGAATCTAAATAAAAGAGAAAGAAGGCTAAATGGTTGGCCCCTCCACAAGGTAGAATTAAGATGAAATTTGATGGAGCCTCTAGAGGCAATCCTAGGGCCTCGGATGTAAGGTACATCATTACAGATGAGGGGGGAATCCTCATTTGGGCTTCCTTAAAAAAACTCAAACTTGGAACCAAAAATGAGACAAAAATGGAAGCTTTAAATAAAGGCTTAATAATTTGCATTTAGAAAAACATAAAGGAAGTTGATATTGAAGGTGATTCATTTGTTTGTATAAGCACAATTAAAATGAAGGAGATTTTGAATTGGAAGCTTCAATAATGGGTCGTGGAGATATGGGATTCTTTGAACAAGTTAGATGCTTCACCTTGCGTCACATCTACAGGGAAGCAAATAAAGCCATGAAATTTCTCATGAATCAAGGAGTAGACCAGCTTGAGCTCTATAGAGTATCCAATTCGGATTTAGTATGGGACATCTTGGCAGAAATTTTAGAGATGGATGGATAGGCTTCATAGAAGGAAGGATTTTCAAATCCTTGTGTAGATATATGAATAGAAGCATAATGGATGGAGGAATATTTTCTCTTCATAGGTTTCATTTGAACCGATCTCCTTACCTGCTATAAATTTTGTTATCTCTGTTGATGCAAGTGAAATTGTGCAGTAGATGGTACTTGACTGTGAATGTGTATGTAAGGTAGAGTCAGATGAAGAAGAGGAGGAAGAGGAGGAAGAAATAGTGGAGGGATAGATTAGAAGGATCTTCAATGTAGATCAAGAGGGTGCAGTGACTACTATTAAATAAGTCATTGGTGCTCATATCTTTAGTAGAGAGCACATTCATGATGGAACACTCTATGAGGAATTCGTCATGAATGTTGTACTGATAATGGGAAGAAAATAGAGTGGGAAGATGATGGCACATGTGTTTGTCAGGAAGGAGCAAAGAGAAAGGGTGTATGCAGCAATTTTGGCCTTTGATAAAAAACCCAAATATGGACTGATGGGAGGGGTTTCCGATGCTGCTATTGTGAGGAAAAAACAAAATAATTTTGGAAGCTCTAAGTCTATTCTAGGATGGCATTCACTGCAATAATATGGAAGTGTTCAACTTCCATCTCATCGAGTTTGGAGACTTGCTATCATGACCACAAATTGACTAGGACTTTGACCTCTCTGAAGTCCTAGTGATTGAATGTTGTTTGTTTGCATACTCAAAAGAGCTGATGTTGTATCTTTCTTGGTTCAAGATGTTTACTTAGAAAGGGAACTACCCCCTCTGTAGAGCTTACTTATCAACAAGTAAAAATAATATATATATATGCTCAATTTAATTTAATATATTTATGTTCTATTTAATTTAATATAATTATGCTTTTGTATTTCAATATAATATATTGATAGAAAATAGAATTAAATATAGGTTGGTATCCATGTATGAATATTTAATTATTTGTATTTCTAATTTAATTTTTAATAAATATTAGCCCTCTCCCTTTTCGTTCCCCCCTCCACTAATGATTTTGAAAAGGTCTAGTCTACAATCTAATCTAGAGTATTCCTCTCTGTGCTGATGCATCATTGAAACGTCCATGAAAAAAGATACACAGTTAAATCCAAAACTCATGCCTACTAGTTTTTTATTTGATTATGGTGACATCAACTATGACCCAAAGGCCAGTACCATAAACTCATGGCGATTATTTTTTGCACATAAATATTAACATTATTAGTTAATATTTATATTATAAATATTAATTAATATTTATATTATAAATATTAATTAATATTTATATTATAAATATTAATTAATATTTATGTTATAATAATTATTTGGTAGTTGCTACATCTTTTTGCAGATAATTGCATAAGGGGCTCACCATAACCTTGATGCTTAATTTTCCATGTTATGTGTTGAGGTTAATAGTTGCATTTACCACATGTGAAACTTTTTACAATAACCTTATTTACATGTATGTCAAGTGCCTTTGGAATGGGATATGCACAAATCTATCAAATTATATAGATCAAATTTTAATTTTTATAGCCAATTTTTTTAATTGAGGGTTGTCACAATTCATGTATCTATCTTATCTCAACTTAGCCTAATTCTTATATTATTTCAAATGCATTTTCATTAATTTTTAAACGACAAAACAATTAGTATTATTACCATACTTCCAAGGCCGTGGTATAGGAAGTTCCTAGCAAAGTTTTTATATTGAAGCTGATTTATAGCTCATTATCTATGTTTGCTCAAATTATGTATGTGAAATGCAACTTAACCTAATTCTTATATTATTTCAAATGTATTTTCATTAATTTTCAACTACAAAACAAATATTTTCATTAATTCCTACTCATCAATTGCTGAGCTATAGGGGCTGTATAAGGAATGGTTCATAAGGCACGACACTTGTTGAAGGTTTTACAAATGGGGTAGCAAGCTAAGTGGGCTTAATCTTGGAGGAAACTCCATGGTTAAGTGCACTTGAGTCGGAGCAGTACTAGGATGGGTGACCTCCGGGGAAGTCCCAATGCTTCACCCCTATGTGCATCACCTAGATGCAATGAGTGCTAAGTGGATCATTCTTTAACATGAGAGATGGGTTTGACTCAAAAAACTATGCAATTAAATCCTAAAATAAAAATATCAAATACTATTATTACAATACTTCAAAGGCCATGGTACTCGCCACTAGGTGGCACTTGTTAAGATATCAAATAGCAAGTCCCTAGCAATTTTTTTTATTGAGGGTGATACTTAACTTAATTCTTATACTTCAAAAGTGGTGGTACTCACCACTACGTGGCACAAAAAGCAAGTCCCTAACAAATTTTTTTATTGAGGGTGATTTTGTCATAGCTCATTCATCCATGTTTTCTCAAATAATTTATGTGAAACTGCAAGTTAACCTTATTCTTATATTTCAAATACATTTTCTTTAATTTTTCAACTACAAAACAAATATTATTGTTACAATACTTCAAAGGCGGTCGTCCCACTTGTAAGATATCAAATAGCAAGTGTAGCAAAAAACTTTTATTGAGGTTGATTTTTTCATAGCTCATTTATCCATGTTTCATCAAATTATTTATATGAAATTGCAACTTAACCTAATTCTTATATTATTTGAAATCAATTTTCATTAATATATCAACTACAAAACAAATACTATTATCACAATACTTCAAATACTAAATCCCTCTATTATTCCCCAAATACTATTATGACAATACTTCAAATCCTAAGTCCGTCTATTATTCCCCATTCATCTTTGTTAAACATATGCTTCTTTGGAGTTCGGACGAGTTTACATAGGGAGCAGTGGAAACAGAATTAAAAATTGATTAGTTTGAGCGTTTCTTTCCCACACCTGCCATTACAATACCACTTCACTGGGAAAGTTCTCGAAGTTTCCAGACGCTTCACCTCCCATTTCTCACTACACTATATATATACCATCGCAGCAAAAGCAAATAGACCGCTTTTAGCACATTGCTTTGGTAGGTTAAATTGTAGTTTTAACCTGTAAGTTATTTAATTTCCGTTTTTGAAGGTAAGATTGTTACAATTGGTTATGTTTTTGGGTTTTGTTTTTGCAGTGATAGCATATTAGTATCCCAGCATGTCTATGATACAGTGGAATGGGGGCAGAAAAGATCGAGTGTTCGATCCATCCGATCCTGTTACGTGGGATCCTGTTACATGGGTGTCCGATCCATCCGATCCTGTCATGCTTCATATTCATGTGAATTGGCTTGATCTGATCATACTCACATCTTCAAAGCTAACTTGCCTGGTATTGTTAATGGGGTTTTAATAGGTTATGATAATTTAGATAGTATTTTTTTTCTTATGAACATTTAATTGTGTAGTTTTGAGTAATCTTTATTAATTCATATAAAATATTGACTCAAAATTGTATGAAGATTGATTTGAAATTATTTAATTGAATTATGATAAAATACCATTTAAATTATATTATAATATTTTTTTTGAGAGTAAATATTTTTTGGAAAAATTGTGTATAATTTATTTGTATTATTTTTCTGTTTTTGGCTTTGGAAGGTTTGACAAAGGAAGATGTGAAAGTCCAAGTGGCAGAGGGACATGTTTTGAGTATAAGTGGAGAGTATAAGAAGGATGAGGTAGACAAGAATTGCAAGTGGCATCGGCGGGAGAGGCTACATGGCACTTTCTGTCGCCGCTTCCGCCTACCACAGAATGCCAAGTTGGATCAAGTGAAGGCCAATATGTCAAACGGGGTGCTCACTGTGACAATTCCCAAGACAGCTGAGAGTAAGCCTAAGGGCATTACAATTGACATATCTGAAAATTGACTTGGCTTTTATGCAATGGTTCTATGTGAAGAATAAGGCATAGAGGAACTGTTTTGTGAACAGTTTTTATTTTCTGGTGCAATGTAATAAGTAAAGTTTGAGCTATTTCAATAAATGAATTAAAAACCACTTATTTTGAATAAGGTTTTTTTTGTTGTTTTATATTTATTTTTATTTTTGGGAGGTTTTCGCTTCCACTTTTCCATAAAGGTATATATTTTTTTAAATTAAAGTTAATGCTTATAATTTTATAAAATAAAAATAATTTAGGAAAATTTTAAGTTTCTTTTAAAATATGTTTTTCATAGATTAAAAAAAAAATTCTTACAATTTTATATGAGAATTTAGTTGTTTTTTCTCAAGCTAAATAAATTGGAAAATAAGAAAAACATAATTTTTGTTTTGGGAAATTCTTAAACTATAATTTCATGGTAAGGTAACTTACATTTTTAAAAACATGTTTTGGTTTGGATAAACACAATTCAAATTAAACAAAGATGTAATGGTGAATATATTTCTAAAAGAAACAAACTAGCTCATAAGTCCAAGTTAATATTATTTTTAGTATAGGAAATAATTAGATTATCAAAATAATGTATTGGACAAAAAACAATAGTTTAGACAATCAATTGTTTACAAAATGTTCACAATAATTGTTTTGAACAAAAATAAGATCACACAATCTATTGAAACATTACAAAAAGATTTAATATTCAATCTTCAAATGTAAATTAAAAGGATAAAAATTCAAGATATAAGTTGAGTTAAAGTGTCTCAATGCTATTCTTATTAATTAAAAAAAACACTATTCTTATTAATAAATCTTTTCTTCAATTAAAAAAAACTATTTTTCTTAGCATTCTAATTCAAATACAAAAAGCTACAACCATCATGATTACAACTCTAAACCTAACCCTAACCCTAACCATAATGCTATATTAATATTTTTAATATTTTTAACATAACATAAACATTAATTAATATTTATGTTATAATAATTAATTTGGTAGTTGTTACATATTTTGCATATACTTATAAAAGGGCTCAAAGGGCTCGCCATAACCTTGTTGCATTTAATTTTCAATTATATGTGCTAAGGTTAATAGTTGCATTTACCACATGTGCAACTTTTTACAATAATCTTATTTACTTGTATGTAAAAAGTGCCTTTAGAATGGGGTGTGGACAACTATATCATATTATATAGTTCAAATTTTAATTTTTATAGAAAATCTTTTTAGTGAGGATGACTTTGTCACAACTCATTTATCTATACTTTCTCAACCAGACCTAATTCTTATTTTATTTCAAATACCTTTTCATTAATTTTTAAACTATAAAACAAATACTACTAGAGAATCTATCTTTAGAAAATCCTACCTAAAATACGCCCCAGAGATATCCCAAGCATATTGAATCAAAATAAAATAACACTAAAATATTTCCTTTATAAAGCATGCATATTTTTATTAGTATGTAATCGTTGATTAATCTAGCAAGAGGAAACCAATTGAAACACAGTATAAATTTTCTTTTCAGGCAAATTTGAATTAAATTTGAACGAAAATTAAAAAAAATTGGAGAAATTATTTATCTCTATTATGATTGGCTTAGGATTGTGGAGATACTAATTTTAGTGCAAACATCTAAAATTGAGGAGGTGTCAATGGTAACAATTTTTTTTGAGTGAAACAAACACTTAAAAATGAAGACGTTTAAAGGAGGAGGTGGCAATGGAAAGCAAATAACTTTCTAAATTTTTTTATGACTGAATCAATATTTGTGGGAATTTCGTTATGAAACAATTCATTTATTCTTATTAAATTATTATTATTATTATTATTATTATTTTAATATGATTATTATTGTGAGAACCTAGAAATTCATAAGCCAATGCTAATTACTGAATTGGAGCAATAGTATTCACAAATAGACAAAGTATAAATATGAGAAATTGGATACTTGATTCTCCACATTACAGGGATAGGTGGCGAGTAACCATCCATGAGAATAGTGAGAGGTGTCTATTGAGTTGACACATCTCTTAAATGACTAACCACTTTGACATAGTCAAAGAGCATGTGTGGAATTTGCCTAACTATGATTAAGTTAGTATAAATGACTTAGGATAAGTGTTTATACACCAACACCCCCACTTAAGCATAGCTTAGGTGTGTTTATGAAATATGTGTCTTGGCTATGAGCCTGATGAGGTACCCATGTACAAATGTAAAACTACCCCCCAAAAAAGAGAAAAAGAAGGATTTAAGACTTTTTTAAAAGATGTCCCTTAATGATCAAAACATCATGATGATGAAATTTGAAGCATGTCAAAGTTCGCAATCTCTACTGATGATGGATTGAAAACTGCTAGAATCAACCAACCTTCAAGAACCATAGATCAAGATAAGAGATACAAGATGCTGCATGAGTGAACATTTGAACAATACTTGATGATGTACATAGAGTCAACCAAACTCTGCGAAGTCAATAATACAGATAGTACTATGGTTAGGAGTACTAGAACCTCAAACTGTGATCCACTGAATTAATCCCCCAAATGAGAGATCAAGATTAGAAGGAAGGTTCATGAGGCCTTCCAAAAAGAAGATTCTACGTCATTGAAACAAGCATTAGCATAATATCATAGTCCCCCCTTAATCCTAAGAGAATATGAGGAGACAAACTGAGATCAAGAGTGTGCAAAGAATGTAGAGATATACAACGTGTGCTCCAAGACACACTCACATGAGGTGAGAATCAAAAATCTATGTTGTGATGGTATAGCCCCCCATTACACTTTATAATTTAGTGTATGTACGATAATTTCTCAAATTCCCTTCACATGGAAGACACATAATTCAATTTTGTGGCACTTTAGGTGAGTTGACTTACAAACATTCTTGCTATTGGAGTTCAAAAAAAGATGCAAGAATCTATAAGCTACTTGTGTACTCGATGGCAATACTGAATTGTGACTGATGACTCCATAGATGCTAGTATCATGAGTATTCAGGAACATTAACTGATTTTGAGATGTGATCCGATGCAAGATTCTGGTTCATTTACCATAGGCTCTCGATGTGAGATATGAAATGATGAGAATTTGTTGCAAGATTATAGATCATTTACCATAGGCTCTCAAAAAATGTTTGAAGGATCATTCGATCCACCTGTTTCTCAATGAAGGATCATTCGATCCACTTGTTTCTCAATCAAGGATCATTCGATCCACCTTCTTTTAGTTGCAACCTCATTAATTTAATTTAGGTGACATAATCCTCTATAGTGTTAAAGTCTTATAAGATGACTTATGTTGTTCATTGAGCTTCCCACTGGGTGTTTTCAAGGTCACAATGTGAACAAGGATTTCTGTAGAAGTCAATCACACTTATAAAACTATCTAGATGAGTTGCAATTGCAAACTTAGAAATATGGAAAGAGAAAATAGAGAAAATAGCTCGATGATACCCCCTTCCTTTATCCCCCCTACTTTGCGGCACTTTATCAGATTCTTAGTGCATTAGACAATAATTACCTATATCTAACACTAAAAAAATACCTTTGATGGTCCAAAAAAAAAAAAAGGTTAACATATAGTTATAGTTAAACTAACAACAATGTTTGAAATGCTTTAAATGTTCACTAACTTATTTTATCATGCAACAAATTAAAAAAATAGCCTAGTAAAGGGGCAGATTTGAGTCGCGAATAGGAATCTACCATCAACATAGCTTGGTAAAGGGGCTGATTTGAGTCTTGAATAGGAATCTGTTGTCATAGACTGAATTAAGGGCATAGAGGCATGACAGGGGCCAAATTTGGAGGCAGGTAGGCTGGATTGTGGGCCGATGGAGAGGTAGTAGAAGAGTCCAAAAAAGAACTGTAGAGTCATGGTCGATGCAGAGAGTAGGTCGTCAAACAAAATAACAAAGAAGACACTTGCCATGGCTAGGCCAGCTCCAAAGCTTTAAAACATCCATCCGTCTGGTTTTTGCGACCTCATTCAGGATCTCACCTGCAATAGTTTCGAACCTGAGACATTCTAGAAACTACTACTGTTGCTGCCTCCGATGGCTAATTTCAATGGCCATTTCCAGAAGTTTGTGCCACCATCACTGTGCTTGTAGAAAGGATGCATGAACAAGCAGACAATTTGTTGTAATGACAAGAAATCTCATGGAATACTATGAAGCAAAGGAGAAAGAATGAATCTACAGCTGAAATTCCACAGGAAGCACCTTTCAATGGGCATCATAAGTTACCACCTCCCAACATCCACTTTGCTCACAATGCTTCTGCATCACGCACTAGAGTTATACGTAGAAATAAAGACATAGGCAATGCCAATATCATATCTAAGCCTCCTCTAGTTGCAAATAGGGCTAAATGAGGGGCATTCGAATTGGGCCAAACAAGGGCTAAATGGAACTGAACAAGGGCCTAAACAATGCAACAAATAGAGGCAAATAGATTTGTCAACCTAGAAAATCATATTCATGTGATTGCTCAACATTGGCACGAGGCTTGGAAGCCACTCGACAACCCTTCATTAGGTTCATTCAATCTCCTGTGCTTGAGAAATGACGAGATTGATTGTAGTAGGGCATCACCATCATCTAGATTGATTGTCATGTCCCTATAATGATTTATAATTGAATTGTTTAGTTAAAATAGAATATATAATATATTTATTTAAAATATATTATTAATATGTATTGTTTAAATAATATTATTAATTTGATATAATTAAATATCTTATAAATATAAATATTTAAATATTATAAAATATATGAAATATATAAATTAACTAGATATATTATAAATATAAATATTTTAATATAATATTTATATGAATAATTAATAAGATATATTATTATATATAAAAAGAAATAGTACAAATATTAATGAAGAGTCTTATCCATTAAAGCTTGAAAGTAAAATAATTTAGAATAAGGCAAAGTAACATATGAAAATAATAGTCTACTAAGACAAAAATATTATCCCACGATACATGCTTGTGATAAAAGTGATAAAAGAACTCCCAGTACTTAATAACAAATGTATTTATTTATACTGTATATATTATATAAATAATATATTTATAATATACTTTAAATAATATACTATATAATATAATATATAGTATATTATATAAATAATATGCTATATATATATTATTCAAATTAATATCACTCCTTAATATGTAAGGAAGGAGGATATTTATAAGTGCGGCAATTAAGTTGGTTGACACCAGCAATCATATTAATAAATAATATGTTATAAATATATCTAAATACAAATATTATTATTATTGTCTTATATTGTAATATAAATATAAATTATACAATATAAATCATATATCATTTATTATAATGATATAATAATATAAATAAACATCATACGTATGGTTAGAACTAGTTTTACCACAAAAGGGAATTAAAATAAAGTAATAAAATTTATAAGAGGCTAAGTATGTCTTTTACCACCAAATATAATAAGAGACGTGCCTCTTCGAATATATCCCTTAAAAGGGAAATAAATAAAGGTTGTGAGATAGAAGGAAAACATCATCGAAAGAAAATATAAAAAGAGTATCAAAAATATATATTATAAAATATATAAACGCAGTAGCAATACAATAAAAATTATATTACGGCAACATAGGTAAGGAATCGCAGGGAAAGCTACAGCAGGTAAGTAAGAATTTATATTTACTTATTCAATTTATGATTTGTAAGAATTTATATTTACTTGTTCAATTTATAACTTGTAAGATAAGGTTATTAAGTAGGAACTGATATATGTGTTTATGTATGAAATTTATATTTAAATATGTATCTTTGTTGAATTATGTAATTGTCCAATTTTTAACCGCGTAGCAAAATTCTAATAATGAAAGTGTTAGTTATTACATGAGATAGAACTTAATAATTGTGAAACATATGAGCAATGAAATTAATCCATTAACTCTATCTGAGAGGTGTGATGAATGGGAATGAACAATTAGCCAACATGGGTATATAGTGGCCCTTGTCTCAGTTGGTACAAAAGGCACCCCTTAGACAAGTGGAAGTGGCCCTTGTCTCAGTAGGTACAAAAGGTACCCCTTGGACAAGTGGAAGTGGCCCTTGTCTCAGTAGGTATGAAAGGTACCCCTTGGACAAGCGGCAGTGGCCCTTGTCTCAGTAGGTACAAAAGGTACCCCTTGGACAAGTGGAAGTGGCCCTTGTCTTAGTAGGTATGAAAGGTACCCCTTGGACAAGCGGATATGGCCCTTGTCTCAGTTGGTACAAAAGGTACCCCTTGGACAAGCAGATATGGCCCTTGTCTCAGTAGGTGCAATGGCACCCCTTGGACAAGTGGATTTGGCCTTTGGCTAAAGTTGGTGAGTTATTCACCCCTCGAGCCAAAGGATTATCATAATTGGCTTTTGACTAAAGTTGGTGAGTATTCACCCCTCGAGTCAAAGGATGGAAATAATGGACCCATGATAATTGGCATATGGCATCCTATCACATCCTCTCACATGGAATTAATGATTTGATTAATGCATAGATCCAAATATAATGGATAATGATGGAAAGTGTGAAAAGCATATTGATGTTGAACATAAGAGTATAACCCTATAAGGGCAATGTTATTTTGTAATTTGAATATTTCTTGCATATATTATTATAAGTGGGAATCCAAAGATAGACTAGTGTACTAATGTTCTCTTTTTGTGAGTTGAAATTGTGTGCAAGGTCGAGAAAATTTTGGCTTGCGAGAAGGGGACATTACAAATACTATGAAGTAAAGGAGAAAGAATGAATCTACAACTGAAATTCCACAGGAAGCACCTTTCAATGGGCATCATAAGTTACCACCTCCCAACATCCACTTTGCTCATAATGCTTCTGCATCACGCACTAGAGTTATACCTAGAAATAAAGACATAGGCAATGCCAATATCATATCTAAGCCTCCTCTAGTTGCAAATAGGGCTAAATGAGGGGCATTCGAATTGGGCCAAACAAGGGCTAAATGGAACTGGACAAGGGCCTAAACAATACAACAAATAGAGGCAAATAGATTTGTCAACCTAGAAAATCATATTCATGTGATTGCTCAACATTGGCACGATGCTTGGAAGCCACTCAACAACCCTTCATTAGGTTCATTCAATCTCCTGTGCTTGAGAAATGACAAGATTGATTGTAGTAGGGCATCACCATCACCTAGATTTAGTGACACGAGATGGAAGCCACTAGAGGATCGAGAATCTAGCCACTGTCAACTGCCAAACCAACAATATCATCATCAACTTCTTTCAGAGCTGGCGTCGGTGGTTTGATCCCTAGGCGATATGCCTTTACTAGTGGTTGCAGGGGCTCCCATTTTTCTTCACAGCTACCATGCCCTTGCAAGATAGGCACCACTGATTGATGCACCTCATGCCTCTGCAATTAGATGGAGAGCATTCTATAGTCTGTAAATCATACCATTTTCCTCTAATCAACCTCTAGTCATGCCTTAAATTGGCCTCAGATCGGCCTACCTTCTTGCCTCAATAAAAACAAATGAACCCTTGACTCAATTAGATATGCAAACACAACAACAAAATAAATAAAAAACTAGTAACTTTGACTCCAAACAAAACTAGCAACAAGCTTAAAAAAGCTTTGATACCATGTGAGAACCTAGAAATTCATAAGCCAATGCTAAAATTACTAAATTGGTGCAATAGTATTCACAAATAGACCAAGTATAATAGGAGAAATTGGATGCGCAATTCTCCACAATACAGGGATAGGTGGCGAGTAACCATCCATGAGAATAGCACAACTATTCATGAGGATAGCATGTCGTGTCCATTGAGTTGACATATCTCCTAAATGCCTAACAACTTTGACTTAGTCAAAGAGCATGTGTGGAATTTGCATAACTATGATTAAGTTAGTATAACCGACTTAGGATAAGTGTTTATACATCAACAATTATCATTATTATAATTATAAAATCATTGTAATATTTATATTATTATAATATATAATGATTTAATGTATTTGTTAGTTTTCTATTGTTTTTTATTGTTTTGGGTATAAAAATATTAAAAATAACTAAGAAATTAATTTGTTTTTTATTAATATTAATATTATTATTACTCCGAGAGAGGTTAACCTATAGTGGCAGCATGGGATGGAGTGTAATGGCTTGAGTGTGTTTACAAATTTTTTTTAAAAAAATAATTATATAACTGACTTATTAAAACAAGTATATTTATATTTTAAAAAATATATATAAAGTACGCTAAGAGATAAATTAAGGAAGGAGGCAATATAAATAGATTGAATGCGCGTCTTTTCATATGCCATTCAGTAACATTTCTTTCTTTCATCTTGGAGCATAGTTATGGCTTCTATGAAACTGCCATCCACCTTTCTTTCCATCCATGCTATTTTATTCCTTTCACCTTTTTTTAAGTTTTTTAATTTGTGGAGTGACTATTTTTTTTTTTTAATAAAGATTCTAGATTGGAATCTTATAAGTTTACATAGAAATTCCAAAATCTTTCAGTTCCCATTCATGCTATGAATGTAGAAACGCCTCTCGGTGTAATAATAATCATAAAAATTTGACAAATTTAAAAAATAATTATATAACTGACATATTAAAATAATAATAATAAACATTAAAAAATATAGCCAACAAATGCAAAACTAAAATAAGCACAAAATAAAAATCAAGAAACAAAAAAAAATCAAAATCAAAATAACTATTGATAAAAATTTAAATAATCATCTCTCAAAATTATTTTGGCTTGCTATTAATTTCTATGGTTTAATTTCTATGGTTTAGGTTCGTGCTAATGGTGTATGCATAAATAATTTCATATTGCTGCAATATTAAAATAAATTAAATAATTTTCATAATATGGATAAATTATTTTATTTACTTCTTACAATTTACAAACATCATAATATATATTCCTAAAAACACATGGCACATGACACATGACAAATCATAATATATATATTCCTTTTCCTCATTATACAAATTTAGTTTCTTGATTATATGAATTTAGTTTTCTTTTTAAAAATATTTTATACAAACAAGAAGAAGCACAAAATAAAAATCAAAACTAGCAAACATAAAAAATGAAGAAGTAGAAAACAAATCAAAATGAAAATAACCATTGATAAATATTTAAATAATCATTTCTATTGATAAAAATTAAAATATTGATAAAATTTAAATAATCATCTCTCAAAATTATTTTGGTTTGTTGTTAATTTGTATGCTTTTGAGCATGGTGTTAATGGTGTATGCATAAATTATTCCATTAGAATATTAAAAAAAATAATTAAATAATTTTTCTGGAACTTAGCATTATCTAAGTTATTTTATTTACATTTCACAATTTACAAATATCATATATATATATTCACAAAAAAAACATGGCCCATGACATGGGGTCAATTAACACCACCCATAAAATCCTTGATTATATAAATTTAATTTTCTTTTTAAAAATATTTTATGCAAGCCCACAAAATGACTATTTTATTTTCTTTCATAAATTTCCTAAATGTTATATTAAAAGTTAAAATAATATTCATTCTTTATCTTAAAGTCTTTCATCATAAGTAAAAATTAAATATATAAAACTAATTAATTACATCATTCATGAACTATTTTATTTTCTTTCATAAATTTCCTAAGTGTTATTTTCTTTTATTTTGTTTTGGAAGTTGTCTTGGTTTGATTTGGTCTCCATCATCAACAGCAAGATGTGCAGGCATATGTAATGTTTGCAAGTCATTTCATGTGGAAATGTACAAGTTCATACATGGTGGGAAATGGGCCTAACTTCCCCAAATATATTCATCACAAAGGCTCATCAGTGCAATCTACAACACATGATCCTAGTCATGCAATGTGCAACCAAGGTATCTGAAGCTTACTAGATGCTGTCAAAGGATTTGAAGCTTATTATACCTTGAATTACAGGCAAATCCGGGACTTCTATTCACAACAAGCGAGTTGCTATAACAATTTTGAGATGTTTTTGTGTGAGAATTGCGAATGAAGAATTGTGCGTGTTGGATAATTTTGATACATACGAAGAAGTTCTTGATTTTCCTGTTGTTGTCTGGGATATTTCATGTAGTAGAAAGGATTCAAGACTCTTTCTCTCACCAGTGTGTTTGCTCAAGTTCTTCGAAGGTGGTTGTGGGTTTAATAGCATTCTTTTGGGCATAAGGGAATATAATATTATCACCAGAACATTCAACTATAGATGGTAGAATTCCTCAAAGGGCCGCGATTGATATAAGAGACAACATTAATGTTGCGAGAGGAGAACCAGTCTATCTAGTAATATGGAGAACGACAATCACAATAGTGGAGCTAGTGGTGAAGAAAGCAACCTGAAGGAAGATTTTATTGTCAACACCTTTAATTATATAGAAGCACATGTGGAAGGTTCATGAGAAACTATCACTTGAGGCATATTAAACCTTTTATATTCCTTTTGTATGGGGGTAGCACTGGAAAAGGGAATAGAGGACCACGTTTAGACAATATAATGCCTTGTTTGAGGTATCTCTAGTACAGGAGAGGCATATGAAATGCCTCATCTGAGGCATGCTAAAAGGTGGTTACATGGTACCACTGAAATAGGAAGAAAGACACTAAACTTGTGTGAGAAAAATAAAATGTTTTGATATCTTGAAGGCCGATCCAAGATAGAGGAACCTATGCGCCCAGAATTCAAAGCAAATATTTTAAATTTTTCTATAAAAATAGAAATGTAGAAGTGATGGAGCGACTGAGAGGAGAGGCTCAATCCATAGAGGAGAGTTTTGCAAATTGGTTGCAGATGAGCGTTGAAGCCATGAAGGCTATATTGTAAATATGTTGCAGACTTTATGTTACAATCTTGTAGTTCTTTAAGAAGAGTATTGTTCTGTGATATTGTGTTTGTGAATTTATGTTTGAGTTTTTGTGTTTGAGAGAGTGGTGTTTGTCCTCTGCTTCAAGTGGTATTAGAGTCGGTTGTTCCTGAACATGGAGATTATCCACAAGGACTTGTGGAGCAGCAGAGAAGGCAGTTGTGAGAACTCAAAAAGATCATTGTAGGTGTGTGAAGTCCTGATTGGTTGAGAGTTTGAAGCCATGAATGAGAGAGTAAAGATGTGTGAACAGTTGCCGCAGTAAAGAATCAGAGAAAATCTCGAGAGATGGGTTAGGTGTGAAGGAGTCCTAAAATAGTGAGAGCAAGAAAGACTCAAAGTCATTGATGGAGAAAATAAGGAAAAGGAAGAGAGGATTTGTGATTGGTTGGGTTTTGACAATCCTAGTGTTGAAGAGATGGAGAAGACAAAGATGGAAGGAATGAGTTGTGAAGATTTGTGAAGAGTTATTGGAAGAATTGAAGGAAGAGTTGTATGAAAACCTAAAGGAGATTTGTGTATAGAAGAAAGTGGGTAGAGAAGAGTCCCATGTTTCTTTGGATAATTGTTTGTTTGAAGGTGACAACATGTGTGCAGTAGATCAATTTGCAGCCATGGAGTGTGCAGAGGTTGCAGCTGTAAAAGAAAAAGAGAGATGAAAAGGTGCAGAAAATAGACTTTGGGAGTCCTACGTTTGATGGAAAAGTTGGTGAGGATGATCTCCTGCTAAAAGAGGAGATGAGAAGAATCGAAAGATTCTTGGAAGGAGAAGTGACTGGTAATGAAGAAGATTTGATGCTTCATGATGGTCTAGTGTTCGATGAGGAACCTACGGAAGATCAAGGGTTGCTTGGTGAAGAAATATAGAAGATTGAACAATTGTTCAATGTAGTAGTAAAGAATGTTGCACCCAATGATGTTGGAGTAAAGAAGAATGTTACACTTGGTGACGATGGAGTAATAGAGGAGTATGAGGTAAACTCTATTGTTTATGAGTTTTGTGATATTGGGTTTGAAGTGCATGTACCTGATGAGATGAGTAGCATGATAGAGAAAATTGTGGAATGTGCAGATGTGGTATAGTGGAGTAGAGATGCCTACCTGTGGGTAGAAGCTGTAGAGCATGTGACAAGAGAGATTTGGTGGAGGTGGAGGGTTAAAGATGGGTTTGAACCCATGGAGGAGGAGAGGAGTGAGGAAAGAATTTGGTGGAGGTCGAGCTTCGATGGACATGAGAGTACGAGGGGAAAGAGGAGGAAGAAGCGGTGTTGCTGGAGGAAGGTGGTCTGTGTTCTGACACAATGCTGGAAAAGGTGAAAGAAAGATTGATTTTCAGCTCTCGAACAATGAAGGAGTTTGCTGCAGGTTGATGGCAACCTAGAAGGGTAGTTTGACTACTAAACTCCGCTTTGTGAGCCTATGCTCACAAACTTTCTACCTGGTGTGTCTGATTCAGGGGCATCTCGGGTGAACTAGCTATCCTACATTGCTCAAAAAGATTTAGCATTTTTGTTTTTGTTTAACTTTTGTTTTGGCAGTTATCTTGGTTTGATTTGGTCTCCGTCATCAACACCAAGATGTGCAGACATATGTAATGTTTGCAAGTCATTTCATGTGGCAATGTACAAGTTATTCCTGCTAAACTCAGAGCAGCTGCTTAACACCTGGTAGATTACATATTGGGCGACAATCCTCTAAATCTTTCATACATGGTGGGAAATGGGCCTAACTTTCCCAAATATATTCATCATAGAGGCTCATCAGTGCCATCTACAACACAAGATCCCAGCCACGTAACATGTAGCTAAGGTATCTAAAGCTTACTAGACATTGTCAAAGGATTTGAAGCTTATTATAGCTCAAATTATAGCCAAAGACGAGACTTCTATTCACAACAAGTAAGTTGCTATAACAATTGATATTCTAGAGAGGACATCTTATGTTTGCGGTGCACATGAGATGTTTTTCTGTGACAATTGTGAATGAAGAGTTATGGGTGTTGGATAATTTTGATACATAGGAAGAAGTTCCTAATTTTCCTGTTGTTGTCTCAGAATTTCATGTAGTAGAAAGGATTCAGGACTCTTTTTCTCACCAGTGTGTTTGCTAAAGTTCTTCGAAGGTGGTTGTGTGTTTACTATAATTCTTTTGGTCATAAGCAAATATAATATTATCAACAGAACATTCAGCTATACATGTCACAATGCCTCAAAGGGCCGCAATTGACATAAGACACAAAATTAATGTTGCGACAGGAGAACTAGTCCGCCCAGTAATATGGAGAACAAAAATCACAACAGTGGAGCTAGCAGTGAAGAAAGCAACCTGAAGGAAGATTTTATTGCCAACACCTTTAATTATGGAGAAGCGCATGTGGAAGGTTCGTGAGAAAGTATAACGCTTCACTTGAGGCATATTAAACCTTTTATATTCCTTTTTTATGGGGGAATCACTAGAAAAGGGAATAGAGTGCCAAGTTTAGAGAATATAACGCCTTGTTTGAGGTATCTCCAGTACAAGAGAGGCATATGAAATGCCTCATTTGAGGCATGCTAAAAGGTGGTTATGTGGCAGCACTGAAATAGGAAGAAAGGCACTAAACTTGTGTGAGGAAAAGAAAATATTTTGATATCTTGAATGCTGATCCAAGATAGATGAACCTATGGCTCTAGAATTCAAAGAAAAGCTTTTAAAGTTTTCTATAAAAATAGAAATGTAGAAGTGATGGAGTGGCCGAGAGGAGAGGATCAATCCATAGAGAAGGAGAGTTTTGCAAATTGGTTGGAGATGAGTGCCGAAGCCATGAAGGCAACATTACAGACTTTATGTTGCAATCTTGTAGTACTTTAAGCAGAGTATTGTTCTGTGATGTTGAGTTTGTGAATTTATGTTTGAGTGTTTGTGTTTGAGAGAGTGGTATTTGTCCTCTGCGTCAAAATTTCAGCGACTGAAGCTATTGATAGAAGCAAGGAATCTAAATAAAAGAGAAAGAAGGCTAAATGGTTGGCCCCTCCACAAGGTAGAATTAAGATGAAATTTGATGGGCCCTCTAGAGGCAATCCTACGGCCTCAGGTGTAGGGTACATCATTACAGACGAGGGGGGAATCCTCATTTGGGCTTCCTTGAAAAAACTCAAACTTGGAACAAAAAATGAGACAGAGATGGAAGCTTTAAATAAAGGCTTAATAATTTGCATTTATAAAAACATAAAGGAAGTTGATATTGAAGGTGATTCATCAATTTGTATAAGCACAATTAAAAGGAAGGAGATTTTGAATTGGAAGCTTCAATAATGGGTCATGGAGATATGGGATTCTTTGAACAAGTTAGATGCTTCACCTTGCATCACATCTACAGGGAAGCAAATAAAGCCATGAACTTTCTCATGAATCAATGAGTAGACCAGCTCAAGCTCTATAGAGTATCAAATTCGGATTTAGTATGGGACATCTTACCAGAAATTTTAGAAATGGATGGATAGGCTTCGTAGAAGGAAGGATTTTCAAATCCTTGTGCAGATATATGAATAGAAGCATAATGGATGGAGGAATATTTTCTCTTCATAGGTTTCATTTGAACCGATCTCCTTACCTGCTATAAATTTTGTTATCTCTGTTGATACAAGTAAAATGGTGCAGCAGATGGTATTTGAGTGTGAATGTGTATGTAAGGTAGTGTCAGATGAAGAAGAGGAGGAAGAGGAGGAAGAAATATTGGAGGGACATATTAGAAGGATCTTCAATGTAGATCAAGAGGGTGCAGTGACTGCTATTAAACAAGTCATTGGAGCTCATATCTTTGGTAGAGAGAACATTCATGATGGAAGACCCTCATGAATGTTGTACTAATAATGGGAAGAAAATAGAGTGGGAAGCTGATGGCACATGTGTTTGTCAGGAAGGAGCAAAGAGAAAGGGTGTATGCAACAATTTCAGCCTTTGATAAAAAAACCCAAATATGGACTGATGGGAGGGGTTTCCGATGCTACTGTTGTGAGGAAAAAATAAAATAATTTTGCAAGCTCTAAGTTTGTTCTAGGATGGCATTCACTACAATAATATGGAAGTGTTCAACTTCCATCTCATCCAGTTTGGAGACTTGCTATCTCGACCACAAATTGACTAGGACTTTGAGCTCTCTGAAGGATCATTGTTTTTGTGGCACGTAATAATTCCTAGTGATTGAATGTTGTTTGTTTGCATGCTCAAAAGAGTTGATGTTGTATCTTTTCTGGGTCAAGATGTTTACTTAGAAGGGGAACTACCCCCTCTGTAGAGCTTACTTATCAAAAAGTAAAATTAATATATATATGTATATATATGCTCAATTTAATTTAATATATTTATGTTCTATCTATTAGATAAATACATATATTTTAATTAGTTTAATATTTATATATAATTAATTTAATATATATATATATATTCTATTCAATTTAATATAATTATGCTTTTGTATTTAAATATAATATATTGATAGATAATATAATTAAATATAGGTTGGTATCTATCTATGAATATTTAATTATTTGTATTTCTAATTTAATTTTTAATAAATATTAGCCCTCTCCCTTTTCGTTCCCCCCTCCACTAATGATTTTAAAAAGGTCTAGTCTACAATCTAATCTAGAGTATTCCTCTTCGTGATGATGCATCATTGAAACGTCCATGAAAAAAGATACATAGTTAAATCCAAAACTCATGCCTACTAGTTTTTTATTTGATTATGGTGACATCAACTATGATCCAAAGGCCAATACCATAACCTCATGGCATTTTTTTTTTTGCACATAAATATTAACATTATTAGTTAATATTTATATTATAAATATTAATTAATATTTATGTTATAAATATTAATTAATATTTATGTTATAATAATTATTTGGTAGTTTCTACATCTTTTTGCATATAATTGCATAAGGGGCTCACCATAACCTTGGTGCTTAATTTTCCATGTTATGTGTTGAGGTTAATAGTTGCATTTACCACATGTACAACTTTTTACAATAACCTTATTTACATGTATGTCAAGTATCTTTGGAATGGGGTATGGACAAATCTATCAAATTATATAGTTCAAATTTTAATTTTTATAGGCAATTTTTTTTATTGAGGGTTGTCACAGTTCATGTATCTATCTTGTCTCAACTTAACCTAATTCTTATATTATTTCAAATGCATTTTCATTAATTTTTAAACCATAAAACAAATATTATTATTACCATACTTCAAAGGCCGTGGTATAGGAAATTCCTATCAAAATTTTTATATTGAAGCTGACTTTATAGCTCATTATCTATGTTTCCTCAAATTATTTATGTGAAATGCAACTTAACCTAATTCTTATATTATTTCAAATCTATTTTCATTAATTTTCAACTAAAAAACAAATATTTTCATTAATTCCTACTTATCAATTGATGAGCTATAGGGGCTCTATAATGAATGGTTCATAAGGCACAACACTTACTTATCAATTGATGAGCTATAGGGGCTCTATAATGAATGGTTCATAAGGCACAACACTTGTTGAAGGTTTTGCAAATGGGGTAGCAAGCTAAGTGGGCTTGATCTTGGGGAAACTCTATGGTTAAGTGCACTTGAGTCGGAGTAGTACTGGGATGGGTGACTTCCTGGGAAGTCCCGATACTTCACCCCTATGTACATCACCTAGATGCAATGAGTGCTAAGTGGACCATTTTTTAACATGAGAGATGGGTTCATGTGAACCACTACTCATGAAATATGGGGCATGTGTTTGACTCAAAAAACTACGCAATTAAACCCTAAAATAAAAATATCAAATACTATTATTACAATACTTTAAAGGCCATGGTACTTGCCACTAGGTGGCACTTGTTAAGATATCAAATAGCAAGTCCCTAGCAATTTTTTTTATTGAGGGTGATAGTTAACTTAATTCTTATACTTCAAAAGCGGTGGTACTCACCACTACGTGGCACAAATAGCAAGTCCCTAAATTTTTTTTTATTGATGGTGATTTTGTCATAGCTTATTCATCCATGTTTTCTCAAATAATTTATGTGAAACTGCAAGTTAACCTTATTCTTATATTTCAAATACATTTTCATTAATTTTTCAACTACAAAACAAATATTATTGTTACAATACTTCAAAGGCGGTCGTCCCACTTGTAAGATATCAATAGCAAGTGTAGCAAAAAAATTTATTGAGGGTGATTTTTTCATAGCTCATTTATCCATGTTTCATCAAATTATTTATATGAAACTGCAACTTAACTTAATTCTTATATTATTTGAAATCAATTTTCATTAATATTTCAACTACAAAACAAATACTATTATTACAATACTTCAAATACTAAGTCCCTTTATTATTCTCCAGATACTATTATTACAATACTTGAAATACTAAGTCCCTCTATTATTCCCCATTCATCTTTGTTAAACATATGCTTCTTTGGAGTTCGGACGAGTTTACATAGGGAGCAGTGGAAACATAATTAAAAATTGATTAGATTTGAGCGTTTCTTTCCCACACCTGCCATTACAATACCGCTTCACTGGGAAAGTTCTCGATGTTTCCAGACGCTTCAGCTCCCATTTCTCACTACACTATATATATACCATCGCAGCAAAAGCAAATAGACCGCTTTTAGCACCTTGTAGTTTTTACCTGTAAGTTGTTTAATTTCCATTTTTGAAGATAAGATTGTTACAACTGGTTATGTTTTTGGGTTTTGTTTTTGCAGTAATAGCATATTAGTATCCCAACATGTCTATGACACAGTGGAATGTGGGTAGAAAAGATCGGGTGTTCGATCCATCTGATCCTATTACGTGGGTGTCCGATCCATCCGATCCTGTCATGCTTCATATTCGTGTGGATTGGCTTGAAACTGATCATACCCACATCTTCAAAGCTAACTTGCCTTGTTAATGGGGTTTTAATAGTTTATGATAATTTAGATAGTATTTTCTTTCTTATGAACAATTCTTATGAACATTTAATTGTGTAGTTTTGAGTGATCTTTATTAATTCATATAAAATATTGACTCAAAATTGTATGAAGATTGATTTGAAATTATTTAATTGAATTTTGATAAAATACCATTTAAATTATATGATAATATTCTTTTTGAGAGTAAATGTTTTTGGAAAAATTGTGTATAATTTATTTGTATTATTTTTCTGTTTTTGGCTTTGGAAGGTTTGACAAAGGAAGATGTGAAAGTCCAAGTGGCAGAGTGACATGTTTTGTGTATAAGTGGAGAGTATAGAATACCAAGTTGGATCAAGTGAAGGCCAATATGTCAAACGGGGTGCTCACTGTAACAATTCCCAAGACAGCAGAGAGTAAGCCTAAGGGCATTACAATTGACATATGTGAATATTGACTTGGCTGTTATGCAATGGTTCTATGTGAGGAATAAAGCATAGAGGAACTGTTTTGTGAACAGTTTTTGTTTTCTGGTGCAATGTAATAAGTAAAGTTTGAGCTATTTCAATAAATGAATTAAAAACCACTTATTTTGAACAAGGTTTTTTTTGTTTTTTTATTTTTGGGAGGTTTTGGCTTCCACTTTTCCATAAAGGTATATATATTTTTAAATTAAAGTTAATGCTTATAATTTTATAAAATAAAAATAATTTAGGAAATTTTTAAGTTTCTTTTAAAATATGTTTTTCATAGATTAAAAAAAACTTATTCTTACAATTTTATGTGAGAATTTATTTGTTTTTTCTCAAGCTAAATAAATTGGAAAATAAGAAAAACATAATTTTTGTTTTGGGAAATTCTTAAACTATAATTTCATGGTAAGGTAACTTACATTTCTACAAACAAGTTTTGGTTTGGATAAACACAATTCAAATTAAACAAAGATGTAATTGTGAATATATTTCTAAAAGAAACAAAATAGCTCATAAGTCCAAGTTAATATTCTTTTTAGTATAGGAAATAATTAGATTATCAAAATAATGTATTGGACAAAAAACAATAGTTAAGACAATCAATTGTTTACAAAATTTTCACAATAATTGTTTTGAATACAAATAAGATCACACAATCTGTTGAAACATTACAAAAAGATTTAATATTCAATCTTCAAATCTAAATTAAAAGGATAAAAATTCAAGATATAAGTTGAGTTAAAGTGTCTCAACTATTCTTATTAATTTAAAAAACACTATTCTTATTAATAAATCTTTTCTTCAATTAAAAAAAAACTTTTTTTCTTAGCATTCTAATTCAAATACAAAAAACTACAACCATCATGATTACAACTCTAAACCTAACCCTAACCATAACCATAATGCTATATTAATATTTTGATTATTTTTAATATTTTTAACATAACATAAACATTAATTAATATTTATGTTATAATAATTAATTTGGTAGTTGTTACATATTTTGCATATACTTATAAAAGGGCTCACCATAACCTTGTTGCATTTTATTTTCCATTATATGTGCTAAGGTTAATAGTTGCATTTACCACATGTGCAACTTTTTACAATAATCTTATTTACACGTATTGTAAAAGTGCCTTTAGAATGGGGTGTGGACAACTGTATCATATTATATAGTTCAAATTTTAATTTTTATAGAAAATCTTTTTAATGAGGGTGACTTTGTCACAACTCATTTATCTATACTTTGCATTTTCATTAATTTTTAAACTATAAAACAAATACTACTAGAAAACCTATCTTTAGAAAATCCTACCTAAAATACGCCCCAGAGATATCCCAAGTGTATTGAATCAAAATAAAATAACACTAAAATATTTCCTTTACAAAGCATGCATATTTTTATTACTATGTGATTGTTGTGGGATTAATCTAGCAAGAGGAAACCAATCAAAACACAGTATAAATTTTCATTTCAGGCAAATTTGAATTAAATTTGAAATTTTCCTATGTGAACATGAGAAAATTAAAAAAAAAATTGGAGAAATTATTTATCTCTATGATGATTGGCTTAGGATTGTGGAGATACTATTTTTAGTACAGACACCTAAAATTGAGGAGGTAATTGTGGTTAGAAGGAGGAGTTGGCAATGGTAACAATTTTTTTTTTGAGTGAAACAAACACTTAAAAATGAGGATACAAATCCAGTTAAAGGAGGAGGTTGCAATGGAAAGAAAATAACTTTTTGAATTTTTTATGAGCGAGTCAATATTTGTGGGAATTTGGTTATGAAACAATTCATTTATTATTATTATTATTATTATTGTTATTTTTATTATTATCCAAATAATTTTTTAATATGATTATTATTGTGAGAACCTAGAAATTCATAAGCCAATGCTAATTACTAAATTGGAGCAATAGTATTCACAAATAGATGAAGTATAAATATGAGAAATTGGACCCGATTCTCCACAATACAAGGATAGGTGGCGAGTAACCATCCATGAGAATAGTACAACTATCCATGAGAATAGTGAGAGGTGTCTATTGAGTTGACACATCTCCTAAATGACTAACCACTTTGACATAGTCAAAGAGCATGTGTGGAATTCGCCTAACTATGATTAAGTTAGTATAAATGACTTAGGATAAGTGTTTATACACCAACACCCCCACTTAAGCATAGCTTAGGTGAGTTTATGAAATATGTGTCCTGGCTATGAGCCTGATGAGGTACCCATGTACAAATGTATATCTCAAAAAGTGGAGAAAGATAGAAAACCCAGTGGGTAAAAAACTACCCCCAAAAAAAGAGAAAAAGAAGGATTTAAGACCTTCTAAAAAGATGTCCCTTGATGATCAGAACATCATGATGATGAACTTTGAAACATTTCAAAATTTGCAAACTCTACTGATGATGGATTAAAAACTGCTAGAATCAACCAACCTTCAAGAACCATAGATCAAGATAAGAGATACAAGATGTTGCATGAGTGAACATTCGAACGCTACTCAACAATGTACACGGAGTCAACCAAACTCTGCGAAGTTCATAATATAGATAGTACTATGGTTAGGAGTACTAGAACCTCAAACTATGATCCACTGAATTAATACCCCAAACGAGAGATCAAGATTAGAAGGAAGGTTCATGAGGCCTTCCAAAAAGAAGATTCTACTTCATTGAAAGAAGTATTAGCATAACATCATAGTCCCCCCTTAATGCTAAGAGAATATGAGGAGACAAACTGAGATCAAGAGTGTGTAAAGAATGTAGAGATATACAAGGGGTGCTCCAAGACACAATCAGATGAGGTGAGAATCACAAATCTATGTTGTGATGGTATAGTCCCCCATTACACTTTCTAATTTAGTGTATGTACAATAATTTCTCAAATTCCCTTCATGTGGAAGAAACATAAATCAATTTTGTGGCACTTTAGGTGAGTGGAATTACAAACATTCTTGCTATTGGAGTTCAAAAAAAGATGCATGAATCTATAAGCTACTTGTGTACTCGATGTCAATACTGAATTGTGACTGATGACTCCATAGATGCTAGTATCATGAGTATTCAAGAACATTAACTAATTTTGAGATGTGATCCGATGCAAGATTCTGGTTTATTTACCATAGGCTCTCGATGTGAGATATGAACTGATGAGAATCTATTGCAAGATTATAGATCATTTACCATAGGCTCTCAAAAAATGTTTGAAGGATCATTTGATCCACTTGTTTCTCAATGAAGGATCATTCAATCCAATTGTTTCTCAATCAAGGATCATTCAATCCACCTTCTTTTATTTGCAACCTCATTAAGTTAATTTAGGTGACATAATCATGTATAGTATTAAAGTCTTATGAGATGACTTCTTTTGTTCATTAACCTTCCCATTGGGTGTTTTCAAGGTCACAATGTGAACAAGGATTTTTGTAGAAGTCAATCACAATTATAAAACTATCTAGATGAGTTGTAATTGCAAACTTAGATATACAGAAAGAGAAAATAGAGAAAATAACTCGATGATACCCCCTTACTTTATTCCCCCTACTTTGCGGCACTTTATAAGATTCTTAGTGCATTAGACAATAACTACCTATATCTAACACTAAAAAAATACCTTTGATGGTTCCAAAAAAAAAAAAAAAGTTTAACATATAGTTATAGTTAAGCTAACAACAATGTTTGAAATGCTCTAAATGTTCACTAACTTATTTTATCATGCAACAAATTAAAAAAATAGCCTAGTAAAGGGGCATATTTGAGTCATGAATAGGAATCTACCATCAACCTAGATTGGTAAAGGGGCTGATTTGAGTCTTGAATAGGACTCTGCTATCATAGACTGAATTAAGGGCGTAGAGGCATGAGAGAGGAGCCAAATTTGGAGGTAGGTAGGCTGGATTATGGGTCGATGGAGAGGCAGTAGAAGAGTCGAAAAAAGGACTATAGAGTCATGGCCGATGCAGAGAGTACGTCGTCAAACAAAATAACAAAGAAGACACTCGCCATGGCTAGGCTAGCTCCAAAGCTTTACAACATCCATCGGTCTGGTTTTTGTGACCTCATTCAGGATCTCACCTGCAATAGTTTCGAACCTGAGACATTCTAGAAACTACCACTGTTGCTGCCTCCGATGGCTAATTTCAATGGCCATTTGCAGAAGTTTGCCACCATCGTTGTGCTTGTAGAAAGGATGCATGAACAAGCAGACTATTTGTTGTAATGACAAGAAATCTTCATGGAATACTATGAAGCAAAGGAGAAAGAATGAATCTATAGCTGAAATTCCACAGGAAGCACCTTTCAATGGGCATCATAAGTTACCACCTCCCAACATCCACTTTGCTCATAATGTTTCTGCATCACGCACTAGAGTTATACCTACAAATAAAGATGTAGGCAATGCCAATATCATATCTAAGACTCCTCTAGTTGTAAATAGAGCTAAATGAGGGGCATTCGAATAGGGGCAAACAAGGGCTGAATGGAGATGAACAGGGGCCTGAACAATACAACAAATAGAGGCAAATAGAACTGTCAGGCTCGAAAATCACATTCATGTGATTTCTCAACATTGGCACTAGGCTTGGAAGCCACTTGACAACCCTTCATTAGGTTCATTCAATCTCCTGTGCTTGAGAAATGATGAGACTGATTGTAGTAGGGCATCACCATCACCGACATTTAGTGACACGAGATGGAAGCCACTGGAGGATCCAGAATCTAGCCACTGTCAAGTGCCAAACTAACAATATCATCATCAACTTCATTCAGAGCTGGCGTTAGTGGTTTTGATCCCTGGGTGATATGCCTTTACCAGTGGTTGCAGGGGCTCTCATTTTTCTTCACAGCTCCCACGCCCTTGCAAGATAGGTACCACCGATTGATGCACCTCATGCCTCTGCAATTAGATGGAGAGCATTCTATGGACTGTAAATCATACCCTTTGCCTCTAATCAACCTCTAGTCATGCCTTTAAATTGGCCTCAGATCGGCCTGCCTTCTTGCCTCAACAACTAGATAAATAAAAAACTAGTAACGAGCTTAAATAAGCTTTGATACCATGTGAGAACCTAGAAATTCATAAGCCAATGCTAAAAGAACTGAATTGGTGCAATAGTATTCACAAATAGACAAAGTATAAATAGGAGAAATTGGATGCCGAATTCTCCACAATACAAGGATAGGTGGCGAGTAACCATCCGTGAGAATAGCACAACTATTCATGAGAATAGCATGAGGTGTCCATTGAGTTGACATATCTCCTAAATGCCTAACTACTTTGACTTATCAAAGAGCATGTGTGGAATTTGCATAACTATGATTAAGTTAGTATAAACAACTCAGGATAAATGTTTATACATCAACAATTATCATTATTATAATTATAAAAATCATTGTAATATTTATATTATTATAATATATAATGATTTAATGTATTTGTTAGTTTTCTATAGTTTTTTTATTGTTTTGGGTATAAAAATATTAAAAATAACTAACAAACTAACAAACTAATTTGTTTTTTATTAATATTAATATTATTATTATGCCGAGAGCTTAACCTATAGTGGTAGCATGGGATGGAGTGTAATGGCTTGAGTGTGTTTACAAAAACAAATTTAAAAAATAATTATATAATTGACATATTAAAACTAGTATATTTATATTAAAAAAATATATCTAAAGTATGCTGAGAGATATCCGAGGCACCTATTTTTTATCAATTTACTACACTCACTTAAATCCTACAATTTGATATGTTCATTCTACATGTGAAAAAATTAAGAAAGGAGACAATATAAATAGATTGAATGCGCGTCTTTTCATATGCCATTCCATAATGTTTCTTTCTTTCATCTTGGAACATAGTGATGGCTTCTATGAAACTGCATCCACCTTTCTTTTCATCCAACATGTTTTTTTTTTAAATTCCTTTCACCTTCTTGTTTTTTAGTTTTTTAATTTGTGGAGTGACTATTTGATTTTTTTAATAAAGATTCTAGATTGGAATCTTATAAGTTTACATAGAAATTCCAGAATCTTTCAGCTCCCATTCATGCTATGAATGTCTAAAATAAAATCATGAATTAGGAAGAAGCACAAAATAAAAATCAAGAAACAAAAAAAATATCAAAATCAAAATAACTATCGATAAAATTTTTAATAATCATTTCTCAAAATTATTTTGGCTTGCTATTAATTTCTATGGTTTAGGTTGGTGTTAATGGTGTATGCATAAATACTTTCATATTGCTGCAATATTAAAATAAATTAAATAATTTTCATAATATGGATAAATTATTTTATTTACTTCTTACAATTTACAAACATCATAATATATATTCCTAAACACACATGGCACATTACACATCATAATATATATTCCCTTTCCTCATTATACGAATTTAGTTTCTTGATTATATGAATTTAGTTTTCTTTTTAAAAATATTTTATGCAACAAGGAAGAAGCACAAAATAAAAATCAAGAAGTAGAAAACAAATCAAAATCAAAATAACTATTCATAAAAAATTAAATAATCATCTCTATTGATAAAATTTAAATAATCATCTCTCAAAGTTATTTTGGTTTGTTGTTAATTTGTATGCTTTTTTAGCATGGTGTTAATGGTGTATGCATAAATTATTTCATCTTGCTAGAATATTAAAAAAATAAATTAAATAATTTTTCATAATATGGAACTTAGCATTATCTAAGTTATTTTATTTACATTTCACAATTTACAAACATCATAATATATATTCACAAAAAAACATGGGGGGTCAATGTAACACCACCCATAAAATCCTTGATTATATAAATTTAATTTTCTTTTTAAAAGTATTTTATGCAAGCCCACAAAATGTCTATTTTATTTTCTTTCATAAATTTACTAAATGTTATATTAAAAGTTAAAATAGTATTCATTCTTTATTGTAGAAAAAACATGGCCCATGACATGGGGTTAATTAACACCACCCATAAAATCCTCGATTATATGAATTTAATTTTCTTTTTAAAAATATTTTATGCAAGCCCACAAAATGTCTATTTTATTTTCTTTCATAAATTTGTTAAGTGTTATATTAGAAGTTAAAATAGTATTCATTCTTTTACATTATTCATGGGCTTTTATAATAACTATTATAACCACTTGGTGATCAATAGGATGAGTCATGGAACCATCATGGACTATGGAAGATGTGGTAGAAGTAGAAGAAGAAGTGATATGCTCAACATCTACTAATGCCTCATCTCTAGAAGAGAGATCATCCAAATGAAGAGAAGGTAAATTAATTTTAAGGAATGTGTCAATGAGTTCATCCTATAGTGCCAAAATACCCTCATAAGTAGGCATAATTTTAGGAGAGGGAAGAGATATGTTACCATCATATGCTTGAAATGGGACATCCACTCTGAAAACCTTTTAATGTAGTCATGACAAGAGAATCCAATGAAGGATTGTCCCATCATGCATCCCAATCAAATTCTCTTACATACATTGTAATAACAACAAAATTCATGCCTCCAAATTATTATAATCATGTGCTCAAAACTTTATATATTGTAAGAAATTGTATGTGCCAACATATCCTTGTTAAATTTCAGCATTAAGATTGTTGTTTCAAAAAATTTCCACTCCTCTTAGATTAACCTCTTAAGCTTGCAGCCCTTAAGTGAATATAGTTTAGTTACAGAAAAAGATTGTAGATTAACCTCTTAAGCTTGCATCCCTTAAGTGAATATAGTTTAGTTACAGCAAAATATTGTAGATTAACCTCTTAAGCTGCATCCCTTAAGTGAATATAGTTTGTGAATGTTGTAGTAACAATTTCAGCTATGAAGTAACATTATATCTTGAGAACTTTGTAAAAATTGAACAAAAGCAAATACTTACAACCCAAATGTCTTTTATGTAGCCAATGAAAGTGGCAACACACATACATAATCTCCACAAATCCAACTATGAAATATCTCTATCAAACTTTCCAACTATCCACCTCCACAGACTTACAAATTTAGAAGTTTTTCACCCCACAAGTCACCATGGACTTTCACTTTCTTTGTCTCATCAAAATGGATGTATTTCCCTTGGAGAATTTTATTCAACATCACCTATGGATTTCTCTCTTGATGACCTAAAAAATTCAGAAAGAAACTTGGACTCTTCTCTTGTTTTCTAATGCCTCTTTGGAGTTAAACTTCCATTTATTTATAATATCTCCTTTGCTAAGTTTCATCTTCCTCATTTGGGATTGAATGACTCTTGGTATTCCTCTTTTTTCTTGGTGGCATCCAACTTGGAGAAAGGTGACTCTTGGGATTCCTTTGTTGCTTTCCTTCATGACTTGGGTGCTTGAAAGTCTTCATTGTCCAAATTTTGTCTTCTAGCATGTAAGTGACTAGGATTTTGTCCATATGCAACTTGCCTTTTCTTTCCAAGTGGAGAGTTGTAGAATTAAAATATTTATTTCATTTTCCCCAATTTTGGTGTATTATGTTTGATTAGAGACCTACAAGACAAACAAAAGGGTAAAAGAAATAAAATATTTTTTTTGGTTGATGCAAGATTGCTTGTGAGCCTGGATGCTCCTGCATCACCTTTTGAGCCAAGTTGAAAGTGATGTTAGAAAGGAAGAAGACATGTTTAGAATGTAATTGATTTGGTTTTTGTTTGACATGTTTATATCAGATTTTGTCCATCAATCGAATGAATCAATTTCATTATGAAATGAGATTATATACAAAAGATGGCAGCGAACAACGTGCTTGAAATAGCACTCACACAGTTCACAACAAATAATAGGATTATCACACATAGAAAAAACAACCTACTAACAAATAAACAAAACAATAACAAACCTAAAACAACCATACACCCAAAACAAATATACAGGTGTAAATGATGGAATATCCAACATTCCCCCTTATTACATCATTTCTTTAAAGTACTAATAAGAGACCCTTGAAAACTTTCAAACTTCACTCATGTAAGTGCCTTGGTGAAGATATCAACACATTGTTCTTGTGTTGAGAAAAATTGGAGCTAAATGAAAAATTGGCCACATCCTCAGACACTTAAGAGCCTCCATGGTTTCTTGGGGCAGACTAGCTACTATCACAAGTTTTCCAAGGATTACGAGAAGATTTTGGCTCCATTAATAGCTGTGTTGAAAAAGGAAGCTTTTACCTGGACACATGCTGCTAAGTGTGCATTAGAAAAACTAAAACAATCTATGTGTACTACACCTGTTCTAGCTATGCCAGACTTTTCCAAGATGTTCACTATTGAGAGTGATGCTTGCGGCAATGGACCTGTTCTAGCTATGCTAAATGCTTTCAAGAAGAACGTCCCATTGCGTTCACCAACAAAGCCCTTTCTGGCAATAATTTAGTACTTTCTACATATGAGAAGGAGATGATGGCTAGTTTGCATGCAATATAGAAGTGGCAGCCATACCTACTAGGGAATCATTTTTGCATCAAAACTGATCACCAGAGTCTGAAATATTTTTTGGAACAACGTGTCTCTTCCCCAGCACAATAGAAATGGGTTAGCAAACTCATGGGTTATGACTATGAGATCAATTACAAGAAGGGTAAGGACAATATTGTGGTGGATGCTCTTTATCACACACATGATGACCAAGCTTCCCTTTAAGCTATTTCTATGCCTATTCTAAATTGGTTGGAATATGTCCAGCAAGGCTATGTCAATGACCCTTCATTATTTCAAATCATTCAATAGTTGGCCAATAACCCTTCTATTGTACCGTATTACTCTTGGGATGGTGTTTCTCTATGATACAAGGGTTGTCTGGTACTTCCCTAGAGCATAGATCTTCAGTAGGTTGTCTTTAATGAACTCCATGCTTATCCATCAGCAAGGCACTCAAGGTTTCTCAAAACTTATGAGTGGGCTCCATTTGCTTAGGGCTATCGGGTTGAATTTCAGCACACACATGGACCCTTTCCCTCCTTGCCATAGGGTGATTCACCACATCACTCTCGCTCACATGGAAGTAGCCAGTCAAGAGGAAGCAAGACACATTAGGGGTTTGGCTCATTAGAGAGCTAGACTTTGCGGAGAGGGATCGGCAAGTATTGTGGCCTTTGTTGATGTGTGCTTAGTTGTATGTTTCATTCAAATGAAGTTGTAGTTGAGATAACCCTATGACCTGAAGGGTCACTAGTTACTCTTCTCCTATTAGGGTTTCTTAGATTCCACCTCTGTGTGGGTAGGCGGATCTGTTCATTTATGTCCTCTTGTCTTTCTATGCATTGAATGAGTTCTTGTTGTATGTGGCATTGTCCAATTTCTTCTAATAATAAGAGAATGAATGGGTCTCCTTGTGGTACAAAAAATGTTTCTCATTGTGGTCTTGGATAGATCTCATTGGTCTTGTCATGGATAGCCCTCACCCACTCTCCTCTCACTCCTAGGCACATTGGAGAGTCGAGACAGAGGAATTTATGTGATTGCTAACCTTAACTAGATTTTAGGGGTTTTGACCTAGGGTTTAGTTGACCTAGGGTTTGATTTTGTTTTTACCTCGTGATGGTATCGAGGGTTTGCAAATTTGTCTATTCTAGGGTTTCTATATGCATCCAAGCTAAATGATATGCAAAACTTTTTGTGCTTTTTAAAGTATTTTGGAAATGAAAAGTGCTTTAATCTATGAAGGGGAAATATGTATGCAATCTAATATGATTTTTCTAATGCAAAGTTAACCTACATTTTTTTTTGGGGTTTTGATGATTTTAAAGTAATCTAATCTAAAGAAAAGGTAAAATGCCTCTTCTAATAATCTAGATCTAGAAATATGAAAGCAACTAATCTAACATGCAAGATCTAATTATCAAGGAAAAAATAATGTTTTACTGTTCCCAAGAGAAAATTTGGTTTTTAAATACTATTAATTGACAAAGAAATGAAGGAACTTGAGAGAAATGAAGATTTGTGTGACTCCAATACCCTTATCAATCCTTGATAATGGTAACCCTGAGTCCTTTTGTGCAGTAGGAGATCCTCTTGATGACAAAACGACACAAAGAAGTAAAAAGGAAGCTTTGATGAAGCTTGAATGAGCTCTATGAGAGCTTTGGTTCAACACAATGGCATAGAATGAAGTAGGATAGCATTTCTTGGTTGAATAAATAAAGCAAAAGGCACCTTTGTCCTATGGGAGCATTTGAATGCTAAGTTGGAGAGAAAAACTAGCAAGATCTGTGTGCACAATGAATTTGCCTCCCTTTGTGCTTGAGGGAGTGGTTATTTATAGGTTCAGAAGAAGGGATTGATTCAGAAGTTAACTCATTTTATTGATGAGTTAACAAGGATGATTGGGGAGTTAACAAGATTGATTACCCAGTGAACTCAGCTAACTATGGAGTGATAAATCAAATATAGTTTATCATTAGAGAGGAAATGGAGGTGAGGGAATGCATGAGATTGATTGAAGAGTTAATTTGAGATCAAATAGAGCTTATTATGCATGTGTGGGTGCATGAAATAGTTAACTCTATATTAGGCATCAAAAATCATGCAAACTAGGAGAAAAATGGATAAAAAATGAGTGAGAAACTCGAGTTTTTCTATGGCTATAAAAATAGTAGGGTCGCCTGGGGGAAGACCCTAGGTCACCCGGGGGAGATCTGGGCTGGACAGGGTCAGATGCAGAAAAATAGGCTGGGAGATGCAAGAAGATAAGAAAAGGAGGGGTTTTGTCTCAAGAAACAGGTCAGTCATGTGCAAGAATCCAAATCTCTATTTGCATCTATAGGATCTCCCTAGGGAGATCTAGAAATAATACAGGGAGATTTGGATTGGTTGAGCAGAACTAAAAATTGAAAGCAGGAGATGGATGGGGGGGACCTCTAGAAGGCTTCTAGAGGTGCATATGATGAAAAACATGTGGGAAAGGTGAAAACTCACCTACAAGACAGTCACAAGGCTTATGAACAAGGTTGAAAGATCAGAAAATGCAAGTGCACAAGTGTCGCAACAAGTATTGCAAATGGGGAGAGAGAGAAATTGACAAAGAGGAAATAGCACAAGACAAGAAAGGGGACATGTCATCAAGAGGTTTGTTGCTTAAAGGACATTATTTCATGCTTACATGTATGTGACAAGGACTTGAATCATCATAGGGGTCCTCGTGGAGGCTGTGCATGATTTTTGTGCTTACATATTTGCCCCCTCGGGGACGGTAGTCTACATGAAAGGTAGGTACTGTTCCCAAACTAGGTCTTACTTGTTGTTGATTTTCCTACAATTTGTACCTGCAATAACTAGTATTAATCTATAATTTAAATATCTCAAAATAAATAATGAAAACTGAAATGACGAACTTACCATGGATCATTTGAGTTCAATAGTTGCTTGCCTCTGTTGGTTTGGACCTATAAGGATGAGAGCACACAAAACAATGCACGAAATAGATGCATAAAAACAAAGAACTAATCTAAAAATGCATAAATGAAACTAAGCTAAGGGAAAACAAAGAAAGCCACATTGTGAGATCGGAGTGAAACATCGACAAAATCATTTATGTGAGTAGTCATTAGAAAGGTATTGTTGATGCTTAGAATTGTGCTGTTTCCAACACCAACATGGGAAAATCTGAGACGTGGGAATGCTCCTCAGAGTAACCTCTAGATTTTAAAGAAGCTGGCTCTTCTTTATCTCAAAAGTGTTTTGGGAAAAGGGATAGAATTAAACAGAATCACAAATGCAACTGAAAATAAAACTAAACTATGGCGATGCGCTTGAATATGATTTTGCTTCTCAACACTAAGCTCAGCGAAACTATGTTTTGGATTCAGTTACATTAAAGAGCAAACAATGCATGATCAATGTAAAAGATGGAAAACAAATAGGATCAAAGGCTCACAACTTAGAAGATTTTGCAATAACACAGAAAATATCAGCAAAGGCACAGAACTCCGTCTTTTATTAATTTTCCAGTCTCATAAAAGGCACAGAATCATGTACAGTTATACAAACTCTCTGAATCAAGAAAATAAAACAAAGGCAAATGATATTATTGGCCACTACAGAAGATCTTCAAACTTCTCTAACAATCTGTGACGCCAAAAAATCTCTATATCTCCAATGTTATATTTAAACTGTGATCCGAACCCATATTTATAGCATAAAACTGGCTCAAAGATTGCCCGCATGATCAAATCTCAACAGCCTAACCGAACTGGGACTTAACTGGAAGTGTCTGACAGAAAATATATTTAGGATTTGAAACTGTTGGCCACTCTGCAAGTTCATTGGCTGAAACAGATACATGTAACTCCACTTACTTGAATCAAGTAGGAACACGTGGCAGTTTCTGATAGTCTTTGCGACTATAAACCCTTGGGACAACTGGCATTCATAAACACCCCTTTCTTGAAACTCCTTCATCTTTCCAGAACAATAAGAAACTAACACATGGCATCCTCCGCATGACTTACTTGATAAACTGTTTCATTACTTAGGAGACACCGAAAAATGACACTTGGCAGCGTCCGCGGCCCTTCCAAAAGATACGTGGCGATGTCCGCTTTACTTAGAGTCTTTACTGTGGCTTTATATTAGGAGTGCTCAGGCTTTGCCATCTATCACGGTTTGCTGCCTTGAGCCTTTAATTACTTACAAAAAATGGGACCCACCATACCTTTCGATCGAGCAGCTTCAAAAGAAATAGGGACAGGTGGCGCCTTCCACAGATCTGAGAAACATATACGTGGCAGCTTTCGCGTAACTTAGAGAGACTGTAGAAACATTTACAGGATCTTGCGGAAGATGACACATGGCAGTGTCCACTGCTACTTTGTGAAACATAATTAGCACTTTAACAAAATCTCCGCGGACGTTGCCACTCGGCACTTGCCGCGCAACTCTGAGAAACTTTATAGAAACATTAGAGACTCATAAGGATCACGTGGATAGTGACACATGTCACGCTCCGCTAAACTTTTAGAAATATTACCGGAGCCCACCAATAATCTTTACTTAGCAATGAAACAAAAAGGGAAACCATGGATGTCGACACTTGGCGCACTCCACAGAAACTATATGGGACACATGGCACCTCCCGTGTAACTTTAAGAAACTTTTAGGAAACTCTCCGCATCTACCACTTGGTGCCTTCCACACTCACTGAAGCTTTAAAAGGGACCCGCCACATTATGAGAAACATCAAAGGGACATTTGAAACTTATAAGAAACTGAAACGGATACCGACACTTGGTGGTCTCCGCCTTAATGCAAAGGACACGTGGCACTCTTCGCAAAAACTATGAGAAACTTTAAATGTGTCCTGGCTACTGACACTTGGTAGCTTTCGCGGCATCTCTGGGACTTAGGCAAAATTTATAAAATAAAACCCGCACCCGCGCCCTATGTCAAAAAACTCACTGCCAAAACTGAAACGCAGAGAAACAAAACTGGAGCTCGCACAACTGAAACAAAAAAACAAAATGTAGAGTAATTTACTCTACAGTTCTTGGCAACCCCGAGGACTTTTGAGCCTGCTCAAAAAGAATCCAAAAATGTACATATATAGCAAAAATTATAGATTTTGCAAGGCCGTCTGATATACAGACCACTCGGCATCAGATAGTCCCTGTTTGTTCTGCAAATCTTGGAAGGCTAAATCTAGGTTGATAATGTCCTTATGTGAAAAACTCTGCAAAACATGGACTGCAGCTTTCAATTGGAAATCAAGTTGGGCCATAGGGATCAAAACGACTTCCACTTCTGACACTGTTGAGGCATCTGTGAGACCCTGGAAGACTGACTGGTCATTTTGTCTGGCTAGCAATAGAGGCTTGATTTCATCAACCATTAATACAGTGTTGCTATCAGGAAAAGGGGAGGTAAGACCCAATTGCACCAGGTCTTCAATATGTTTCTTCATGTCCTTCACTCCCTGCTTGACCACATCCAGGAGCTCCTGGCAAGTAATTGCAGCAGAGTTGCAACTGAGAACCTCATTCACCCGTTTTGCAGCAATCATTCTGTCACTGATCCCTGCTGCTGATAATGCTTCATCAAATGTGTCATAAAGTTTCCCCAGTAGTAGTTGAGAATCTGAGACTCTCATGGAAACAATGGACAAAGTGGCCTGAACTGAGGTCTCTACCTTTTCACACAATTGTTGTGCATGTAGCAAGAAAGTTAAAGAGGGTTTGAGCTATGTAATCTCCTCAGAGATTCTTGCCCACACTGATGCATATAGCTCCTTAACTAGGTTCAACACTCCTACATTTTGTGGCCTATTTGCCAACTCAAGGGTCAACTATTTTGTTGTTTGTTGCTCGGCCTGAAGTTGAGCCTGTATGGCAGTGACATTGTTCTGTTCCTTCAACAGCTGATGTTGGAACTGTGTGGCTTGTTGAGAGGAATCCTGGTGCCTCTTCTACAATGTGGCCTTTTCCTGCTTCAGGGTAGTCACTACAGACTTCACCTAGATCAGCTCTTCCTTTAAAGAAGCATTTTGGCTCTGTGTAGCCTGATGAATCTGACATGAAATAGTATTTTGCAACTGTTTAGTGAGATCTTCTATTTCATCATTTTTCAATTTGAGCTCAACAGTCAAGGTGTCATTATGTGTCCTTTCTTGAGTCAGATCAACCTCCACCTTCTGCAACTTCCTTGATAGCTTCAAATAGTCAGTGGCTACAGCAGAAGTGGTTTCATTTAGTAGCTCTACCCTATCTTGTGGCCTAAAAAGTGACATGTCTATCGCCACTGCACTCATTGTATAATCTTGGGGCTGTATCTACTCATTAGGTCTAACTACATTTGGTGACAAATGAGTCACAGTTAGCTGCTACTGGATTGGGTCAAATAGTGACCTCATGTGTGGGACAGCCTGAGCTTTATTGTCCTTCTTTCTCTTTTTGTCCATTCGGGCTTCCCGAGCTTTCTTAGCAATGTCTTCTTGAGCTTGGAAGGTAGGGGGAGAGGCAATAAACCCGCCCACAAAAGGATGACCCTGTGGCAAGCCATAGGGGATAGCCAAATGTTGGCTAGGTGAAACTTGAGGAGGTATTCTCCTCAGAAAAGAAGGGGAGAAGGGAGGCAATGATATGGCCTGTGATGACATGGCCTGTGTAGTAACAGGTGGGGAAAACTGGGAAATTGGCACAACAGAGGTGGCAAGGGATTATATTTGGCCAGTTGGGATTGCCACCCCTATAGAAGAAAGTGACTGAGAAGAAGAAGGAGTAGCACGTACCTGAGGAGCAATAGATGTACTCAAGGGTGGCTGCTGTGAAGGCTCTACTTCCTCATCTGAATCAGGCTGAAGTTTCAGCCTCTTATGTTTCCTTGGCCTCTCTTCTTCTTGTTGTGCTTCTTTCTCCTTAACATTTACCACTGTTGCTAGTGGTGTTTGCACAAAACTGGAAGCCCCAATCATTGAAATTGATGGGGTCCCTCTAGGTGGTGATGACACCACACTCTTTTGCTTTTCTATGGCACTGAGAGATAGGGGCCAAATAGTTACAGCAGCTGAAGATAAGGCTTGTTCGGGGGCCTGAACCATATGAGTGGACTCAGGTTCTTCTTCAGACTCCTCACTCCTTTTATGGATCTTGCTTGTATCAGGGCTAGAGACTGGAGAGGAATGCCATTCGTCCCAAATGGACTCCCATTTCTCATATGTGTCAACCTTGCCAAAAGAGTGAGTTGTCTCAGATATCTCCTGCCTATATTTCCAATAGGCTTCTATCTTCTCAGATTTCCATTCTCTGTCTCTTATTAAATTTTTCTTTAATCCAGTGCCCATTTTGAGTTTAGGGTCAAAAACCTTTTCCCTTTTATAAAATACTTCCCATGGTCTGGGCCCCTGAAAAGGCAAATCTGTCAATTCTACATATAAATCAGGGATGTCCTCCTTAGGGTTTCTTCTGTCTTCCCAAAAGGGATGGCCCTCATGCACAATTTTAGCACCAACACTGTTATTCCTGACCCATAAGGTTATGAAACTGCTTGGGTCATATCTCCATTTATCTTCAATCAAAAGAAAACCCAGGACAGCTAACTTTCTTAGTAACAAGTGCTCAGCATCCCTGACCAGTAGGGCCATATTTTTCTTTACCCATGGAACATCATACATTTTCTTTTTCTTCTTCCCAGTGCCATAATCATTATCAACCACAGACATTTGCCAGGTGACCTCTAAAAAGGCTAACCTAGGAGTCAAAACCTTGGGTAGCAACACTGGCTCTCCGTTAAAACCATGGACCCTGATAATAGTATGGTGAGACCCAAAGAAATAATCGCAAGGAATGGGGGAATTTGCCATGAGGCCTCTGACACTTAATGTTAATCTATTCTCAACAGGCTCTGGGCTTAGGTGACTAAAGACAGGGGTGACAAAAAATTCCAAAAATTCATAGGGGTCAGACGATTTAGATAAGACATGTGTCCATGCGAACACAAGAATGGTTCTATTGGGACCGAAACTTGGGTCATACATGTTCAGATGCATATATTGGGAAAAGATAGCATGGTTTTGGTATAACATAAGGTGAAACAGATAAGAAGAATACCTAAAAACCCCTGTTGATTTGAAATTGGTGAGTTGGTCAGCCATTGAGTAGGCAATCTGCTCTGAGAAATCCAGCTGAAACTCCTGAGACTTGTCCACGGTCTTCATTCTGAATAAAATGGCGAGTTGCCAATCATAGACAGTGATGTCCTCATTCATTCCAAAGATAAATGCCATCATGGATAGCGCTTCCTGACTGGCTTGTGTAAATTATGCCCTTCCTATTGGTAATGCTGGCATTTGGGTGTTTTCATCTCCCAGCTGCATCTCTGAATTAAGAAACCTTAATTGATACTTGACATTTGCCCATGTCTTCTGCATTTTGGTAATGGTGGGAAACGTGGCTGTGCTATCATAGTATAGGGCCAACATGTCCCTAATGGCCTTTGTTGTAATTTGCACCATGAAGGGTCCCTTTTGAATGGTGCTTGAGGGTGCATGAAATAATTCTGCACATACCTCAATCAGGTCAGGGCATAAATGCATGCTTGGGACTATAAATTTTGCCAATTGAGAGGTCCATATCTACATTCTGAATGTTTCAAATTATTTAGCCTTGACCTTCAGGAGACATCTTTGGTGTGCTCCCTCTTGCAGAGCTTTGCCAGACTTTTGAAGGGCTAGTTCAGCAATTCCATCTGCAAAATCCTGCACCTTAGCTGAGTCGACCGCATAACCAACCTCGGGAACCCTAGTCCTTGGATAGGTCTTTAAGGGTTGTGCAGGGGCCGAAGCGTATGATTTGCTGGCAAGAAGCCTGTCAATAGACTCGTAAATCCCAAGCCCCTGCTGTGAAGACTATGCCTCCACCATCTCTATGTTTGCTGGAAACTATTGAACTTACTGTAACAAGTATGGAAGCTTTGTAACTGGGAAGGCACGCTTATGAAATAGGTATTGCTATGAAAACGCAAGCAACAGGGAAGACACTTAGCAGAGGTAGAAACAAATGAGACTTAGTTAAGCTTTAACTCATGTTGTTGGGGTATTTTAATGACACATCAAGTCTCATAAATGGCATTAAAAATGGAAAACCGTTATAAAATCTTAAGAGATCTTAGTGGGACAGAGTGTCAGACATGTCACAAAAGCGACTGCGCTAAGGTACTTTTAGGGAATTTTGGGGATTTGAGAGGTTTAATGAATGCGAGAGTTTTGAAACTTTTAAGAGACTTGAGCTGTGGCCACGTGTTTATAAAAACACTTATTCAAAGAAAGAGTGGGAAAAACAAAGCGGGAAAAAACAAAGCAACAATGAAAAGGAAACTATCTAACTATAATACACAGGAAAGACACTGGTTAATTGAAATGCTTCAAGTAGATCCCATTCACAGGAATCTCCACAGGTTCAGCCTCCATTGTTTCAAGCTCAAATGAATTCTTCTATTTACAAGAATGGATTTTATAGGGGCCAGTCCATAATGACTCAAATTTACTGTGTCGACCTGGCTTGGCGGCTCTCTCATCCTATTTCAAAACAACTGATCCTACTTCAAAATGGGGATTTGAAGTCTTCTTGTCGAAATAGTCTTTGATTATTTTCTGATGTTTCAATAATGATTCATGTTTGGAATCCCTTTTTTCTTGAACTTCTAGGAGCTCAGCAAGTCTAACCTGCATGGGGCCATTTTCCTCAATCTCAATATGTTTCAATAACTGGAGAGCAGGAATCTCCAAGCTCAGGGGCATTACAGTAGGTTTGCCATAGACCAATTCATATGGGGACATCTTTGTCACTTGTTTAGGTGTAATTCTATCTTCCCAGAGTGCTATATTAAGCACTTTATGCCACTCTTTGTGATGATCAACCCCTATTCTTTTAATAAGTCTGATCAGATTCTTGTTAGTTGATTTTGCCAAACCATTACCCTGAGGATAATAATTTGAGGAGGTTTTAAGGTAGATTCCATACTTTAGTGCAAAGTCAGATATTTTTGCCCCTAGAAATGCCTTAGCATTATCTGAAATTACAGTACGAGGAGGCCCAAAGCGAGTAGTGATACCCTCCAGAAAGTCTAGGATCACCTTTTCTGTTGCTTCTTTTAGTGGTACTGCCTCACTCCATCTGGTAAAATAATCTATGGTAGTTAGAATCCATTTGTGCCCCATACTTGATGCTGGATTGATCATCCCAATGAAGTCTAGACCCCATTAGGCAAAGGGTTCATCAACAATTATAGGACTAAGGGGCATTGCTGCATTTCTTCTTTTCCCCACATAATACTGACAAGATTGACACTCTTTGACAAGTTGATAACAATCTATAAATAAAGTGGGCTAGAAGTAACCTGCCTGACTTATCTTTATAGCTGTGGTTCTTGTAGAAAAATGTCCACCTGAGACTCCATGGTGCATTTCATGCAGTATTCTTTGGGCTTCATCTTTCTCTATGCATCTTAAAAGTATGCCATCAGTATTTCTTCTGAAAAGAACTTGGTCAATTAAAACAAAATGAACTCCCTGCTACCTATAGTATCTCCTCTTGTTCTGAGAGAGCTCTTTTGGGAAAATCCCATGTTTCATAAACTGGATCCTATTTGTGACCCAAGAATTCTAATCAACTTCTTGTATCCTCAATACATTTTCCTTTTCTATTCTTCAGTTATCATTTTTTCCATATCTTGAACCATATACTGGCACAAACCCTTGCCTTTGACAAGTTTAGTTGGTCTAACCTCCACATCATATTCAAGAATCTTTGTTATCCAGTTTGCTCTTTTCTCAGTGATTTCTTCTTCCATAATGTATTCTCTGACACTTGGATGAGCCACTGGTATCAGGATCTTATTACCTGTGACCATGTGTCTGAATTTCTTGAGGGCTTTTACCATAGCATATGCTTGTTTCTCTACAAAGTTATACCTGGCTTCATACTCCCTAAGAGTCCTTGAGAAAAAGGCTATTGGATGCTCTCCTTCTTGTTGATCATCTTTATGTGTTAGGACAGCAGCAACACTGAATTCTCCTCCATAGACATACATTATGAAAGACTTAGAGAAGTCAGGGTTCCTCAATACTGGGGCTGTTGAAATTGTTTTCTTGACCTCTTCAAAGGCCTATCTCTCTTCTATATTCCATTTAAACACTAGGTCTTTCTTTAGTAGTAGGGTAATTGGTCTTATTAGGCTTGCAAAGTCTGATATGAACCTACTGACAAAATTAATCTTTCCCAAAAAGGACTGAACTACTTTCTTATTGACTGGCAGAGACAGGTTCATTATGGCAGTGACTCTCTCTGGATCTATAGAGACTCCTTCTTTAGACACTATATGCCCTAATAGTTTACCTTGAGGTACTGCAAAAATGCATTTCTTAGGATTTAGAGATATTCCAAACTCTTGGCATTTCTTAAAAACTGCTTCTAGATGGTCAAAATGATTTGCAACATTTTTAGAGAAAACAGTGAGGTCATCTAGGTAAATTAGAATGATTTTATTGATAATCTCTCCAAATGCTACATCCATTGCCCTCTGAAATGTAGCTCCAGCATTTGAAAGACCAAAAGACATCTTTGCATAGGCAAATGTTCCCCATTTAGTGGTGAAAGCAGTCTTATGTTGGTCTTCATCAGCTAACCAAATCTGATTATATCTAGAGAAACCATCTAGCAAGGAAAATCTCTCTGATCCAACCACAGTTTGTAAAATTTGTTCCATAGAGGGCAAGAGGTAGTGATCCTTCAAGGATGCTCTATTTAGATCTCTGAAATCCACACAGAGCCTTATGTCCCCATTCTTTTTCCTGACTAGTACTAGGTTGGATACCCAAGTTGAGTGTTTGATTGGGAAAATGATCTTTGATTCTAATAGTTTCTGTAACTCATCCACCATCAGAGGTTCAATCCTAGGGTTCACTGGCCTCTGCTTCTATCTAACTGGTTTAGATCCTTCAGTCAGCTCTATAGTGTGTTGAATAATATTTCTATCATAACCATGGAGATCTTCATAGGTCCAGGCTATGACCCTATCATATTTCTCACATAAATCAATTAACCTTTTTCTTTCCTGTTGAGTGGAAAAATTCCCAACCTTCAATTTTCTCCCCTCACTAACCTGAATCTCAGAGTAGTCTTCTTTGTTTGCTTGAAATCTCTTCTTTTCTAAGCTGGCATCTTCAGGGTCAAACAAGTTTTCCAGGGTAATTAGTCCTTTAGGGAGCTTGTTTGACTTCAGTTGAATGATCTGATCACCATATGCCTCTTCAATTTTGGGTTGTAACTGATCAGCAAATTCTCCTAACTGTTGCAAAAATGAGAGTATTTGAAAATCATTTTCAAAAACTTGCCAATTTTCATCATTGTCTGGAATGGTTGGCCTCAGAATAACTTTGACTGACTCATTATTGACCATTAGATCAATTATTGGATCAAACTACGAACCAATTTGTGCCATCCTATCTGCCTCATAATTTTGTGCTCTAGGGACTACTTCTATATTGAAGGCTTCAAAATTTTCTATTAAGTCCCAAATTCTGTGCCTATAGGATCTCATCCTTACATTTTTGGCTACTGCCTTCTCTCTTATTTGTTTCACCACTAGTTCTGAATCCCCTTTGACAATCAGATTCTTTACTCCTTTCCTTTTTGCCAATATAAGTCCATGCACTAAAGATTCATACTCAACATCATTATTGGTACAAGCAAAATGAAAGCGAATGGCTCTTAAAATCTTTTCACCATTAGGGGCAGTAAGACAAATTCCTACTCTAGCTCCATTTTTACTTCTAGCCCCATCAAAATTTAGGGTCCAGATTCCTGAGTCATTTATGGATTCTTGGGTCTGAGAAGGCTCATTTCTTAAGACATTAGGGATTTCCTGGTCTTCTTCAAATATAACATAAGTGCCCAACCCTGTTGAGTCATAGTTTCCAAAGGGGTCAATCTGCATCATGGTTAACAACTGGTTATCTTCTTCTTGCTAATCATATTCAATCCAATCCCCTACTTCTTCAGCAAAAACTCTTTCCTCTTTATTTAGCATGGCATGGACTGCTTCTAACTTTGGGGTTGGTTCATTAGTGATATGGTCCTTTGACAATGGTTCTGACAGTACCTTCATTTTAGTCTCATATTTGGTTCTTAGGATGAGGTGAGACCAATCAAGTGACATATAACCTCCTATCTTGGCTATAAAATCTCTGGATAGGCATAGGCCAAAAACAAGAGGAATATCAATGACTACAATATCTTGATTTACAACTATATTGGGATAGGTATACAGCTGTAGTGGGAGTTGTTTAATTTTCCCTATTGTTTGCACATACTTCCCATCTAACTGCATAACTCCTTTTGTAAGTGGCTCATATTTTATTTTCAAAGCATCTGCTATTTGCTTTGGCATCACTATGGTGCTAGCCCTAGAGTCTATCATTGCATTGTGCAACAGTTTCTTCCCAGCTATTAAAGTTAAATAAAAGGGATCTGGCTTGGATTTACTTACCTCTGGTGCATTGTTCAGAAGGGCTGTTGTCTGCAGGGGAACAATCTCTTTGAATTTTTCTTTATCAGTAGGTCCTCCTTTGGTAACAGTCTGTTTAGGCACTGCTTGGCCCTGTAGAGCTTCTTGCAACAGTGTCTTTTGCTCAGGAATGGCTAACATGTCCCATATTGACATGTGGGCTAGAGTCCTCTTCAGCTAATCCACCACATTCATAGGTCCTAGTGCTTAGGTTCTTGGATAATAAGGGTACCTTACTTTTTCTTGAACTTGTCCAGAAACTACTTGGTTCTGTACTGGCTAAGGTATTTCTTGTCTAGTAGCTATATTTTGATGATCTTGAAATGGTGGAATACCCATAATTTCATTATTTGTGACTCCAGGCTATTCCATCATCCTTCTCTTGGCTCTAGTATAGTAATCTGATTGTACCAATGGCTTCTTAGAAGTTGAAGCTTCATTTAAGAATACTGACTCTTCATCTTCAATCCATGAGAACAAAGCATGCTCAGGGGCTATTTCTTCTTCTTGCTATAAGGACATTCCTTGCATCTGAGCCACTAGGACTAAATTTTGCATACCAGGGGATTGGTAGGGTTGAGTGTCAGAAGTATTAGCAAATTGTCCATCCACTCTTCTTTTCTCTGTTATCTTTTGTTGTAGATTACCCCTGGGATAGTCTCTAGGCATATGAGCATTATTACAAGGGAAACACCAGGCATTGGTGCCATCTGCATAATTATTCTACCCTGGGACAATCTCTCTGTTTGGATTAGGAGGAACAGTCTGCAAGGGTGTAGGAACTGTAACTAATTGGTTTGATGGCTGAGGGTTAGTTTGCCTTTGGGGACCCTGATACTGATTTGACTGTGGAGGAGGTCTATTCCCTTGATAGCCTTGATATTGGGGTCTGGGATAAGGATTTTGCTATCTTTTTAGATTAATTATTTCATTACAAAAATGTTTGTAGGATGTTCTTGACATCATCCATCTCAGAGGACTGGGCAGGGACTGTAGCTTTAGCAGGTTGTTGGGGAAACATGTACATGGACACAGGTGGGGTTATGGGGTTAGGAGCTTCTTGAGGCAATGGTAGGGTAATCTCTGGAAACATAGGCATGGGGGGCCTTGGGGGTAGTTTTCCAGCATCTATCAAATTGTTTTCAGCTCTGACTGCATAGTCATAGGCTTCTGGCAAAGTCTGGCCTCCCAATGATTGAATAATTACTGCTATATCTGAATTTAGGGCTTTAAGATAAAATACTATAGCCATACCTGGTAATGGTCTTGCTGTAGTAGGAATCCTTTCCTAAGTCTTCTGAAATCTAGAATTGAAGTCAGTCATTACTTCTTGTGGTGCCCTCTTGATGGTAATCAGTTGTTGTAACAAAGAAGATTTATCACCCTTCTCTTTGAATCTTGCAAAGAAAGCATCTCCAACCTGATCCCATGTAGATATTGAATTTGGGGTCAAAGATCTGTACTAGTCCAGAGCCTTCCCTTTGAAAGAAGCTGCTAACAGTCTTATAGCCACATTCTGCTGTGTGATCACATGTATTGCACAGACATCAGACACATCTTGTAGATGCTCTTCAGGTGTTTTGAAATCCTCCCCACTAAATTTGGGCAGAGCCTTCAGGGCATTTGCTGGAATAGGATCCCAAGTGGTTGGTGGTACTTGGAGAATCAGAGCACTGCCAGTGTTCCAATTTGTATAATTCCTTGGGGCTATAGGTGATCCCATATTTGCTCTTGGTGTTGCTGTAAACTGATTGACCCTTCTTCTTGAATTAGTTATTAATGGTGATAAAAGAATACCTGGGTTCATAGCAGATTGAGCTCTTGTTACAGGTCCACAGCTCTGACTCCTTGTGACTCTCTGGTTCGTACAATCTTGAAAGAAACTTCAAGAAATGGTCCCACCAGGAGTGCCAAAAACTGTTGATGCTTAGAATTGTGCTATTTCCAACACCAACATGGGAAACTCTGAGACATGCGAATGCTCCTCAGAGTAATCTCCAAATTTTAAAGAAGCTGGCTCTTCTTTATCTCAAAAGTGTTTTGGGAAAAGGGATAGAATTAAACAAAATCACAAATGCAACTAAAAATAAAACTAAACTATGGCGATGCGCCTGAATATGATTTTGCTTCTCAACACTAAGCTCAGTGAAACTATGTTTAGGATTCAGTTACATTAAAGAGAAAACAATGCATGATCAATGTAAAAGATGGAAAATAAATAGGATCAAAGGCTCACAATTTAAAAGATTTTGCAATAACACAGAAAATATCAGCAAAGGCATAGAACTCTATCTTTTATTAATTTTCCAGTCTCATAAAAGGCATAGAATCATGCACAGTTATACAAACTCTCTGAATCAAGAAAACAGAACAAAGGCAAATGATATTACTGGCCACTACAAAAGATCTTCAAACTTCTCTAACAATCTGTGATGCCAAAAAATCTCTATATCTCCAATGTTATATTTAAACTGTGATCCGAACCCATATTTATAGCATAAAACTAGCTCAAAGATTGCCTGCATGATCAAATCTCAACAACCTAACCGAACTGGGACTTAACTGGAAGTGTCTGACAAAAAATATATTTAGGATCTGAAACGATTAGCCACTCTACAAGTTCATTGGCTGAAACAGATACATGTAACTCCACTTACTTGAATCAGGTAGGAACACGTGGCAGTTTCTGATAGTCTTTGCGACTATAAACCCTTGGGACAGCTAGCATTCATACACGCCCCTTTCTTGAAACTCCTTCATCTTTCCAGAATAATAAAAAACTAACACATGGCATCCTCCACATGACTTACTTGATAAACTATTTCATTACTTAGGAGACACCAGAAAATGACACTTGGCAGCGTCCGCGGCCCTTGCAAAAGATACGTGGCGATGTCCGCTTTACTTAGAGTCTTTACTGTGGCTTTATATTAGGAGTGCTCGAGCTTTTCCATCTGTCATGGTCCGCTGCCTTGAGCCTTTAATTACTTACAAAAAATGGGACCCACCATACCTTTCGACCGAGTAGCTTCAAAAGAAATAGGGATAGGTGGCGCCTTCTACAGATCTGAGAAACAGATACATGGCAGCTTTCGCGTAACTTAGAGAGACTGTAGAAATATTTACAGGATCCCGTGGAAAATGACACATGGCAGTGTCCGCTGCTACTTTGTGAAACATAATTAGCACTTTAACAAAATATCCGTGGACGTTGCCACTTGGCGCTTGCCGCGCAACTCTGAGAAACTTTATAGAAACATTAGAGATTCATAAGGATCATGCGGATGGTGACACATGTCCTGCTTTGTTGAACTTTTAGAAATATTACTAGGGCCCACCAACAGTCTTTACTTAGCAATGAAACAAAAAGGGAAACCACGGATGTCGACACTTGGCGCACTCCGCAGAAACTATATGGGACACACGACACCTCCTGTGTAACTTTAAGAAACTTTTAGTAAACTCTCCGCATCTGCCACTTGGCACCTTTCGCACTCACTGAAGCTTTAAAAGGGACCCACCACATTATGAGAAACATTAAAGGGACATTTGAAACTTATAAGAAACTGAAACGGATGCCAACACTTAGCGGTCTCTACCTTAATGCAAAGGACACGTGGCACTCTCCGCAGAAACTATGAGAAACTTTAAATGTGTCCCGGCTGCTAACACTTGGCAGCTTCCGTAGCATCTCTGGGACTTAGGCAAAATTTACAAAATAAAACCCACGCCTGCACCCTATGTCAAAAAACTCACTGCCAAAACTAAAACGCAGAGAAACAAAACTGGAGCTCGCACAACTAAAACAAAAAAACAAAATGTAGAGTAATTTACACTACAGGTATCATCGAGGAGATTACAAAGATGGCTGCCTCTTCTTCAGCTGCGAAGAATCGGGTATGCAATCAGTGAAAATCCCTTCTCTAAACCCTAGTTTGAATTTTGTGAAAAATCTCTTGAAATTATCAATTTTTGAAGATTTTCTTTGTTGCATTTTGTTTGTCTCATCATTTATAGCAAGATTAATTTTTTATTTTATGAAATCGGTCAAAAAATGAGGTTTTTAGAGCATTTTTTAGTTGAGGGATCCTCCTCTAGGGTCACCCCTTTTGTCAGGCAGGGTCACCTGGGGGAGATCCTGTCCGACAATAGGGTCACCCAGGGGAGATCAGGAAAAACACCTAGGTCGCCTGGGGGTGATCCTATTGGGCTGAATTTGACTGAATTTTCATGTTGTTTAACGCTTATTTCACCCTGATCTAACATGTTTTAGTTGATGTATTCACCATTTTAGTGCAATTTTTAAGGTTTATGCACTTTTTTGTGTTAGATTTTCTGCAGTTTTATGATTTTAAAGAATTTTTATGAGTTTACGAGGTCCAATCTAAAGTTATCTTGTGATTTTGCAGGACATGTGTATCTGATGGAATGCCTGCCAAGAGCAGAGATGGCTCTCAGGGATGTTTTCTTCTTTGAGTACTGAAGATTGTGCTATTCTAAAGAGGGCAATTCTAGCTAGAGTTTTCCATGTGCCTGTGATTCATCCCGTTTCTCGTATATGCTATGACATTTTGACTTACTAGGATGTAGACATAAATAGATTCAAATTCCTGCAGATCTCTGGAGTGTGGACTATCACTCTTTATGATGTGTATTGCATACTCGGGGTTCCTGTGAGACGACATCCTTTGGCTCTTCCAGTTAGTGAGTCCTATGAGGACAAGGCTTCTTGGGCTGCATTTATGGGGGTTAATCACTCTGGGGATCAGACATGATTTTAGCTTACTTCTGTGCCACGACTTCGCATACCACTATTGAGGAGGTTTGTGATTGGGTTGATTACATCAAGGTTGTTGGGAGACAAGGCCTCAGCTCATCTGAGATGGTGTTAGGCACCCATCATTCGTGAGATTGAGAAGGCCAGAGTTTATGCTTGGGGAACAAACATCTTGGCCATGGTTTATAGAGACTTGTATCAAATTTCATGGTGAGGGGCTCTATCTTTTACCCACTCTTCCTTTATCATGACATGGATATTTGAGCATTTGAAGCCCTACCAGAAGCTTATTTTGCTTCCAGATAAACGTTTACTAAGAGCAGCAAGGTGGATGCATGTTGGTCACTTTGATGCTTCTTTACCCATTGTTGCTACTATTACTGATGAGGACATGTTCTTTGATCCTTATCGTGTCATGGAGGGAGCCTAGGCCCGAGATGGCAAGGTCAGAGAGTACTGTCACGAGGTATCTGAGATTAGAGGTTGTAATGGTCTGGTTGAGGCCCATCAGGTTAATCATGTCTTACAACAGTTTGGCGAGGATATTCCTGAGGACTTTCCCCCGGTGTCTACTTGCTATCGGTCTGTCTAGGAGTTGGGTGAGATTGGGTAGAGGAGAGTCAATTGGACTCGTTTGACTCCAGGAGTCTTCATTACCAGATTTTCTAGATAAGGACAGAGGGGAGGGAGAGGGGCTCCTTCCTGATCTCTGATTGTGACTGTGAACTCAGAGTCCACTAACGAGGACTACATTCTAGATGGTGATGATTCGTCAGATGAGGTCCTTCTCGAGGATGAGGATTTTGATGACATGATGATTCAGATGATGTTCCTGATATCCCTGAGGGTCCTCCTTTTGTTCATCAACCTCCTCATTCAGATGAGGTGATGCATCAGTTTGACCCTGATTGGCAGCCCAGTGATCCATGTAAGTTTAGTCTATTTGTTTTTTTTATACTCTTGTCCTTTCTCTTTTCATGGGGAACTAACTTGGTTTTCTTTCGATTTGCTATTTCAAGCAATTTTTGAGAGTGGAGGGACTTTGTTTACAAGATCAATGTTGGACTAGCCTCTCCCTTCACTAGGATGACTCATGATCATCTTTTAGATGATCCTACTACATCCCCTATTGTGGGGCAACACACTAAATTTTTTTCTACTGTCTACCATGGATGACAGATAAACACAGAGTTGAAGACCCAGGTTGACACACTTAACGGTGAGAATCAGGTACTCTAAGAGATGGCTCACCTTAATTTTGGCCAATGTGATAATAATATGGTGGGGCCTTTGCACTCACATGCTCATAGTAGAGCACCTCACTCTCATAGGTCTCATGGAGTGATGAGTGGTATTCATAGACAGAGGAGCCAAAGTTCTAAAGGTTCCATTGGAGGGAATTGCCCTTGACTTCTTCTCTTGAAATCATGCCCCCTTGCATGGGGAGCCTCTACTTCTCTCGAGAGCATTTTGTCTTAGCTCCTTGATACCCTTGTATATGTAAACTTTAGATGTATCTATGAAAGTTTATCCTTTTATGGTTTTCTCCTATCGAATTTGTACTCATCTCTTGTGCACACTTGGAGGTTTTGGGAACTTTTTAATCATGTTTGAGCTTTTCAACTCTTTTAACAATGCAAGTATGATAACAATGACATATTTTTGTAGTTTTTTGTGATATATATATGAGATGCAGTTCACAATATGATAATGTAAGAACATAAGAAATGTTAAAAATGAAACTTTTATTCCTACTGAATGTCATGAGATATGACATTTGACTTTATTTCTTTGAGACTCTTTTTTATGATTTTTCCCATGAATGCAATGAGGAACAAACAATCTGACTTCTCTTAGATATGATTTTGAATTCAGGAGATTGCAAGTTGTCTTGATATAAGAGATCTATTGAAGGCTGTGAGATAGGATTTAGGAAAAATCAAGTGGGGAGTGGGAATGAATATGGAGCGTCTCTGATTTCTAGACTTCACTAAAGACTAAACACTGATCCTTATCTAGGTAAGACAAATTGATAAGCTTTCAACTCTAGACAAGTAGCAAATTTTATAGGTGTTCGCTAGACTTAGATCATAGATGGAAAGCGAAGTAGACTCAGGGTCAAGGATAAATGGGAAATAACAAGGGTCCCTAGATAGAAGATGATCCTAGAGACTACTAGACCCTTGGCTTTGCTTAGCTAGTGCATGTGTGTGCTTTGCACCTCTCCTTCTTTGTTAGAATATCACCCTTGAGGCTTCGATCTTAGACTAATATCCACCCAAGAGTACGGACATTTAGGAATCTTCTCTCTTTCACTCTTTTTTTGTATTTTCCTCACTTGATTTTTCTCATTTTTTTGTATTTTGACTTTTTAGGAAATGAATACTTTTTGGAACTTTTGATATGCAATAATTTGGTCTCTCAATTCTCACTTTTTCAATGCTCTTATTTTGATCACTCATTTTTTTTATTCACTCGAATCTTAGATTGCTTCCTTCAGAATTTTGATCTTCCTGATGTTTTTGCCCAAGAAAGATAATGGGTTGAGCGCCACCTAAAGTTTTTGTAATCTGGTTGGACTTCTCTACTATTAGGGAAGAATTGGGAAGGTCTACTTGCAAGCTTCCTTTGAACATTGTAGTTTTGAATACTAACTTTTCTTAGACCTAACATCTTGACTCATAAGACTAGGATCAGTGTAAAGCTAAGAGCTAGGTTTTTGTTAGAATTGTTAGGAATGAAAAGGGGAAAATGGTGATTTATGAAAAATGTTGGCAGTGAGCCAGCATCTCTCATGAGATTTGTGACATGGCTTAACTATCTCCCATGGATTCATTAACTCTGGCAATTGTATCAGGCATTAAAAGGTTGACCTTTTGGTGCAACGGCAACCATGTTTCCAACAATTGGTATCAAAGCCAAAGGTTTTGGGTTTGAATCTCCCCCGCGAGTGATGCTAGCTCACACGAGTGAGATTGTTGACATTGAGCCAACATCTCTTGCGATATTCGTGACATGGCTTAACCACCTCCCATGGATTCATTAACTCTGGCGGTTATATTAGGCATTAAAAGGTTGACATTTTGGTGCAACGGCAACTGTGTTTCCAACAAAAAATGGGGAATCTCTAGGTCCTGAAAGGATGACACATATCTAGACAACATTAGACTCCTTACTAGAGAGAAAATAGTATAAGAACAAGTCACTGACAATAATGCAGTGTGAAGAGAATGATACTGAAATGCAAGAAACAAATTGTTTTTTGACATTTTGATTTTTTTTATAATTTTTTTGCTATTTTTATTATTTAATGATTTTTTTCTTTTGTTTTTTAGACATAATATTTATTGAGGTGAAAGGCATTAACTGTTTCACCAAATTCCTCTCCCTTCATTGTGCACAAGAGATAGGCATTGTTTCCGGTGTCTTCTTTAACAATGTAAGGACCTATCCAATTAGGTCTAAATTTCTGTCCTTCACCAGCTCTTTTATCGATTAGATTGTCTATCTTGAGCACTAGGTCTCCCATTTGAAAGGGTCTTGGGATGACCTTTTTGTTATATTGCTTTGTCATTCTTGCTATATAAGAATCATGTCTTTGAACGGCTCTTAAATGTGTTTCATCCATCATTTATAATTCGGCCAGCCTGACTGCTCTATATTCTTCATTGTCCAACAATCCTTGTAATGACACTCTTAGACTAGGAAATGCTACTTCCAATGGTAGCACCGCCTCTAACCCAAAAGTGAGGGCATAGGGGGTGGTCCCAATTGGAGTCCTGACACTTGTTTTGTAAGCCCATAGAGCTGGATACAGTTGTAAATGCCAATCTCTCTTAGAATATTTTATGATTTTAACCAATATTGACTTCAGAGTCTTATTGGTAGCCTCTAGTTGTCCATTTCTTTGAGGGTAATAGACCGAAGGGGAGTTATGATTGATGTGAAATATCTCACAAAATTCTCTTACTTGTGGATTTTTTAAGGACGATGCATTATCTATCATTATCACTTGAGGGATTCTTAACCAACAAATGATTTGGTTCAATATAAATTTATTGATTATGACGCCTGACACTATGGTGAGAGGCATGGCCTCCACCCATTTTGTGAAATATTCTGTTGTAGTGATAATGAATAGGTGTCCATTTGTTGATGGTGGAGATATCTTCCCTACCAAATCTAATCCCCATGTGGAAAAGGGCCAAGGGGTAATGATCAGTTGTAAATATCTTGTTGGTGTGTGGTGAACATGTGTGTAAGCTTGACATTTTAGACACCTTTTTATGAACTTAATCCCCTTGTAAACAAGGCCAGAAGTATCCCATTCTGTGTATTTTTCTTGCCGTGTCGTGACCACCAAAATGTCCTCCATAGATTATTGCAAGTATGGACCTAACCGGTATTGTCATTGATGTCAACATACCCCTGTTGCATTGATGTCAAGGATTGGATGGGCTGTGTGCTGAGGATATTGAGAAAATTAGTCCTATCAGAAACAACTAAGAACAGTGAATACAATGAAGCTCTATGAAGTGAAGATCCCTGATAGATGAAGATCAGAGGATGCACATCAAAGGGTTTGTAGATATGTGTCTAAATATGATCCAGTCAAGATTTGAGAGGTCCACATGAAGATTTGAAGAAGTTATGGACATATAAGTGAAACTGCTTCTAGCAAGTGTTCAGAGGTGACAGAGTGACACAAATAGGTCCGGTGAGATCTAGAAATGCAATATCTTGATCTGTAGATTTGGTGGAGTGTTTAGGAAGCCAATGTGAATTAACAACTCAATTGGTTCATGGTCTGGAGGTCTGCAAGCTTTTATTCTAATGTGACAGTGATGATAGGCTGTGTTCTTGAGGTTCTAGATGAAGATACGAATGATCTCAGTGAGAAAAAGTGGTCTGGATGTTCTTGGTGATTCAGGCAAGCTTGTGGGGGTCTCTAGATTGTGTCCAATTCATGTTGGTGGTCCACATTAAAGATTAAGCTTGTAATTGAAGATTTACTTCTAGATAATGATGTTCTTCCTAATCTTGGTCGATCAGATGTCTTACACATCTTGTGGATAATCTTGAAGATATTCTGCGAAGCATGGCATGTTCCTCAAGGAAGATTGAACTCTTGGATATGTGTCACCCACAGTGTGCTAATGTGCATGAAGTATTTGTAATAAGTCAAGTTGTATTTTTGTAATTGCTCTGTAAATAAAATAAGTGTGTGTTGTGCTGACTTTGATGATCATTCCAAAGTTGATGTCATGTATAAATAAGAGTTGCAAAGTCATTCAAATGTGTCGAAGTGGTAATGATGTGGATGTGGTAGAGAAGAGTAGAAGAGCAGAGGTATTGAGCTTAAATGGAACTGATTCAAGCATAGTGAAGATGTTGATCTCCAATTCAAGTATGTAATATTTATATTATTCTGTAGACAGTGTGTCTCCTATAGGTAATGGACCTCTTGTGAGCAGTGTGCTCGGGTAGTGAGCCCTAATTGGCAAGTGCCATTTTGTTCTTCTTATTCTTTTAACAGAGAATACAATCTTGGGTTAGTCACCCTGTGGTTTTTCCCCTAACAAGGTTTTCCACATTAAAATCATGGTGTCATATGTGTTAATGTGTTTCTGCTCTTGAATTATTGTATTGTGCTTCCATGATTAATTTATTTTATACTGTTGAAACACAAGAAGGATTTAAGTGTTAAAGATAAAGAAAGTTTTGTGACAAGTGATTCACCCCCCCTCTCAGTTGTCTGTCATAAATCCAACAATTGGTATCAGAGCCAAGTTCCTCTAGAAGAAGCTTAACTGCTTGAGGAGATCCAAAATGTCAACCTACAAGAAGGATAGTCCAAGGTTTGATGGTTCAAACTTCACTGCCTGGAAAAGCCACATGGAATGTCACATACAATGCATGGGATATCAGTATTAAAACATAACCTCAATTAAATATGTTCCCCCAACAAATGGCCCTACAACTCTAAATGAAATTAGAGATGCAGAGAATAATCTTTGAGGTAAAGAAGTCCAACTAAGTGCCTTGTCTGATTCAGAGCTGACAAATGTTATGGGTTTGAAGACTGCTTATGAAATTTGGAAAAAGCTTGAAAATCTATATGAAGGAGATAAATATGTTAAGTGTGCTGAGCTACAAAGTCTGAAAGGAAAGTTTGAAAACTTAAAGATGAGTGAAGATGAGAATATCACTTCTTACATGATAAAAGTAAATGATCTTGTTTGTGGCATCAGATGTGCTAGTGGAGTACTGGATGAAGATGAAATTGTTGCTAAAGTTCTCAGATCGTTACCTCCTACCTATAAACACAAAGTTGCTGCTATTGAGGAAATCAGATCCTTAACAACTATCACAAGGGATCAATTGGTTGTTAAGATATCTGCATTTGAGTTAGCTGCGTTTGGTGATGCACTTCCCAAGACTGAATCTGCATTCAAAGCTAGTGCCTCTTCAAAAGGCAAATAGAGATATGATCCAGGAGAAAGTTCCTCAAGAAAATCATCTTGGTATGAGAAAGCAAGAAAAGATCTGGAAGAGGATGAATTAGAAGCTGGACAACTTGAGGCCCTCATTGCAAAGAGACTACCAAGAGGATCCAGTAAGTATGAAGGAAAATTGCCTTTCAAAAGTTTTAACTGCAACAAGATTGGTCATTTTGCCTCAAGGTGTCCGGAAAGATTTTCTAGACCAAACCCTAATAGATCAAGACTTCAAAAGTAGTGTTATTATGTTCAAGGAGATGATGATGAAGGAGTAACAGATGATGAATCTAAGATAGGAAACAAATCTGGAAGTGACTGGGTGTTTATTGCTATCAAAGAAGACGATCCAATGCCTATTGAATTTGTCAATCAAAAGGTGATAGAAAGGGCTCTGGCTACTCAAGTTGAAGAAAAGGATGAATGGGTCATTGACAGCGGATGCTCACACCATATGACTGGTGATAAGAATAAGTTCATAAACTTGGAAAGATATGAAGCTGGAGTTGTAAAATTTGGAGACAATTCTACTGGCAGAATTAAAGGTAGGGGAACCATTTCCTTTGATGGAAAGAACAAAACCAGTGATGTTCTATATGCTTAAGGTTTGAAACATAATCTTCTTAGTGTTGGACAGTTGGTGGACAAGGGCTATGATCTTCGTTTCAAAAATGGAAAATGCAAAATCTTTGAAAGCTCTGGAACTGGGATTGCATCCGGTACACAGACAAAAGGTAACATCTTCCAATTTGTTGGTACTGGCAAAAGTTACTTATTTGTTCAAATTGATCAAAGTTGGTTGAGGCATAGGAGAATGTACCATGTGAATTTTCATAATATCATTAAGATAAGCAACACTCAGGCTGTAAGAGATCTTCCAAAACTGATGAAACCTGCTAATAGTTTGTGCAAAGAATGTTAGTTAGGTAAGCAGAGCAGAGTTACATTCAAAAGTAAGGAACAATCTTCAACTAGATTATTAGACTTGGTTCACACTAATCTCTGTGGTCCAGCAAGAGTCAGGAGCCTGGAAGGAGATAGGCATTTTATGTTGTTAATTAATGACCACTCTAGGATGATGTGGGTGACTTTCTTAAAGGAGAAATCTAAAGCTCTTGAGAAATTCAAAATATTCAAAGCTATGGTAGAAAATGAAACTAGCTTAAACATAAAATGTCTTAGGTCTGATAGAGGTAGAGAATTCACATCCGAAGAGGTCATAACATTCTATGAGAAGTATGGGATAAAGAGATAATTATCTGCTCCAAGGACTCCTCAGCAGAATGGAGTAGTGGAGAGAAAGAATCGGACCATCCAGGAAGCTTCTAGGACCATGATGATGGAAGTAAATGTTCCTCAGATCTATTGGAGAGAACCTATAAGCACTGCTGTCCATACTCTCAATCAAGTACAAATCAGAGGTAATACTGGTAAGACTCCTTATGAACTTTGGTTTTGTATCACTCTTACTGTAAAGTATTTCATAGTTTTTGGTAGTAAATGCTACATCAAAATAGATGAAGCCCTTGGGAAATTTGATGCTAGAAGTGATTAAGGAATATTCCTTGGATATTCCACTCAAAGCAAAGCATGCTGGTGTTATAACAAGAGATTGAGAAAGATTGTGGAAAGTACAAATGTGAAGGTTGATGAAGGCGTGGATAATCTCTCAAGGTTTTATTAGTATGAAGCAGCTGATTAGGATGATGTCTCAATCCAAGAAGAATAATCCCCAACTGTAGCTCAGATTTAGACTGATCTGGAGAACCCTGAAATACAACAAAAAGAAACAAGTCTGAATGAACCTGTTCAAGAATTAGAAGTGTAAGAAATTCCTAAAACTCCCAGGTATGGAAGATTGAATCACTCTGAAGATCAGATTATAGGAGATAGAAACAAAGGTGTTCAAACAAGAAGAAATATTGCTCAAGATTAAGTGAAATACTGTCTAATTTCAAAAATTGAACCAAATGCAATAAGTGAGGCTTGCAATGATGAGAGTTGGGCTAAAGTAATGGAGGAAGAAGTGATTCAGATTAAAAAGAATAACACTTGGGATCTTGTCCCCAGACCTAAGAACAAAAATGTGATTGGGACTAAGTGGATCTTCTAGAAAAAAATGAATGAAGATGGTGAAGTGGTCAGAAACAAAGCTAGATTGGTCTGTAAGGGTTATTCTCAAGTAGGAGTTGAATTTGAAGAAAATTTTGCTCCGGTGGCAAGAATTGAAGCAGTCAGATTATTTCTTGTATTTTCTACCTTCAAGGATTTCAAAGTATATCAAATGGATGTCAAGGCTGCCTTCTTGAATGGTGATTTGGAAGAAGAGGTATACATTGAGCAAACCAGATGGATTCCAATTGTCTGGTCATGGTGATATGGTTTGCAACTTGAAGAAAGCACTATATGGACTCAAACAAGCCCCAAGAGCCTGGTATGAAAGACTGGATAACATCTTTTGAATATTGGTTTCAACAAAGGTATTGCTGACAGTAACTTATACTTCAAGATTGAATATGAAAATATCTTGATTGTTGAAGTATTTGTTGATGATATTATTTTTGGAGAAAGAGATAGTATGTGCAAGACTTTTACAAATCAAATGAAAAGTGAATTTGAGATGTCTATGTTTGGGGATATAAATTTCTTCTTGGGTCTACAAATCACTCAAACAAAGAAAGGAATCTTCATATCTCAGACCAAATATGTGAAAGAATTGTTGAAGAAATTTGGGATGGAAGATTCAAAACTAATGAATACTCCCATGGCAACTAGATGTAAACTAAGCAAAGATGATGAATGTCCTAAGGCTAATCAGAAAAAGTACAGGTCAATGATTGGAGGACTACTGTATCTTACTCAAACTAGGCCTAACATTATGATTGATGTTGGTCTTGTTGCCAGATTCCAAGCTAATCCTAGAGAATCTCATGTCATGGCAAACAAGAGATTTTTTAGATATCTAAAGGGAACAATTGAGTATGGTTTATGGTATCCTAGGGATCATGATTTCTCTCTTCATGCATATATAGATGTGGATTGGGTAGGAGATGTGGATGACAGGAAGAGTACCAGTGATGGTGCATTGTTTTAGGGGAAAAGATTAGTTTCTTTACTAAGTAAGAAACAAGAGACAATATCTCTATCCACTACAGAAGCAGAGTATATTGCAGCAGCAGGTAGTTGCACTCAAGTATTGTGGATGAAGCAAATGCTAAGAGACATCAGAGTGGAGTATGTTGAACCCATCACAATCTTTTGTGATAACTCAAGTGCAATAAACATTTCAAAAAATCCGGTGTTGCATTCAAAGACAAAACATATATCCATCAAATTTCACTTCTTGAGAGAGCAGGTAAACAAGAGTGAAGTCAGATTGGAGTTTGTGCCCTCTAAAGATCAGATTGCAGACATTTTTACTAAACCTCTACCTAAGGACTCTTTTGAGTATCTCAGGAAGAAGTTAGGGGTTATTACCCCTCCAGTTCTGAATTAAAATGCACTGATGTGCATCAGTTTGGTGGATCTCACAGTCATATCTTGTGATCTAGATTGATGATAGGAAGCTCCTACTTAGAGGGAGTAGTCTGTATAATTCAAAAAATTGATGCAAGTATGTGCCCTTTGCCATTGATGTCAAAGGGGGAGAGAAGACATGTGAAAAAGAAAAAGTGGTTGTTGATCAAAGGGGGAGCAGTAAAGGAAGAGAAGACACATGAATGGTTGTTGTTGATAGGGGGACCTATGTTAGTAAGTGAGAAGAAGTTCTTGTCTTGATGGTTAAAATAGTTTTTCACATCATATGTTACCATCAATGACAAAGGTAGAGATTGTTACAAGTATGGACCTAACCGGTATTGTCATTGATGTCAAGGATTGGATAAGCTGTGTGCTGGGGATATTGAGAAAATTAGTCTTATCAAAAATAGAGAAGAACAGTGAAGACATTGAAGCTCTATGAAGTGAAGATCCCTGACAGATGAATATCAGAGGATGTGCATCAAAGGGTTTATAGATATGTGTCTAAATATGATCCAGTTAAGATTTGAGAGCTCCGCATGAAGATTTGAAGAAGTTATGGCCATATAAGTGAAACTGGTTCTGGCAAGTGTTCAGAGGTGACAGAGTGACACAAACAGGTCCGGTGAGATCTGGAAATGCAATATCTTGATCTGTGGATTTGGTGGAGTGTTTAGGAAGCCAATGTGAATTAACAACTCAATTGGTTCATGGTCTGGAGGTCCGCAAGCTTTTATTCTAATGTGATAGTGACGACAGACTGTGTTCTTGATGTTCTAGATGAAGATGCGAATGATTTCAGTGAGTAGAACTATGGATGTTCTTGGTGATTTAGGCAAGCTTGTGGGGGTCTTTAGATTGTGTCCAATTCGTGTTGGCAATCCGAATTGAAGATTGAGCTTGTAATTGAAGATATACTTTTGGCTAATGATGTTCTTCATAATCTTGGCAGACTGGATGTCTTACACATCTTGTAGATGATCTTAAAGATATTCTACAAAGCATGGCGTGTTCCTCAAGGAAGATTGAAGTCCCAAATATGTGTGGCCGATAGTGTGATGATGCGCATGAAGTTTTTGTAATAAGTCAAGTTATATTTTTGTAATTGCTCTGTCAATAAATAAGTGTGTGTTGTACTGAATTTGATGATCATTCAAAAGTTGATGTCATGTATAAATAAGAGTTATGAAGTCATTCAAATGTGTCAAAGTGGTAATGATGTGGATGTGGTAGAGAAGAGTAGCAGAGCAAAGGTATTGAGCTTAAATGGAACTGATTCAAGCATAGTGAAGATGCTGATCTCCAGTTCAAGTATGTAATATTTATATTATTCTATAGATAGTGTGTCTCCTGTAGACAGTGGGCCCCTTGTGAGCAGTGTGCTCAGGCTGTGAGCCCTAATTGGCAAGTGCCATTTTGTTCTTCTTATTCTTTTAACAGAGACTACAATCTTGGGTTAGTCACCCCGTGGTTTTTCCCTTAACCGAGTTTTTCAATTAAAATCTTGGTGTCACATGTATTAATGTATTTCTACTCTTGAATTATTGTATTGTGCTTCCATGATTAATTTATTTTATATTGTTGAAACACAAGAAGGATTTAAGTGTTAAAAACAAAGAAAGTTTTGTGACAACTTATTCACCCCCCGGTCTTAGTTGTCTATCGTAAATCCAACAATTGGTATCAGAGCTAAGTTCTTCTAGAAGAAGCTTAACTGCTTGAGAAGATCAAGAATGTCGACCTACAAGAAGGACAGTCCAAGGTTTGATGGTTCAAACTTCACTGCCTGGAAAAGCCACATGGAATGTCACATACAATGCATGGGATATCAGTATTGGAACATAACGTAAATTAAATATGTTCCCCCAACAAATGGCCCTACAACTCTAAATGAAATTAGAGATGCAGAGAATAATCTTCAAGCTAAAGAAGCCCTACTGAGTGCCTTGTCTGATTCAGAGATGACAAATGTTATGGGTTTGAAGACTACCTATGAAATTTGGACAAAGCTTGAAAATCTATAGGAAGGAGACAAATATGTTAAGTGTGCCAAGCTACAAAGTCTAAAATGAAAGCTTGAAAACTTAAAGATGAGTGAAGATGAGAATATCACTTCTTACATGACAAAAGTAAATGAGCTTGTTTATGGCATCAGATGTGCTAGTGGAGTACTAGATGAAGATGAAATTATTGCTAAAGTTCTCATATCCTTACCTCCTACCTATAAACATAAAGTTGCTGTTCTTGAGGAAATCAGATCCTTAACAACTATCACAAGGGATCAATTGGTTGGTAAGATATCTCTATTTGAGTTAGCTGAGTTTGGTGATGCACTTCCCAAGACTAAATCTACATTCAAAGCTAGTGCCTCTTCAAAAGGCAAATAGAGATATGATCCAGGAGAAAGTTCCTCAAGAAAATCATCTTGGTATGAGAAAGCAAGAAAAGATCTGGAAGAGGATGAATTAGAAGCTGAACAACTTGAGGCCCTCATTGTAAAGAGATTGCCAAGAGGATCCGGTAAGTATGAAGGAAAATTGCCTTTCAAATATTTTAACTACAACAAGATTGGTCATTTTGCCTCAAGGTGTCCGAAAAGATTTTCTAGGCCAAACCCTAATAGATCAAGATTTCAAAATAAGTGTTATTATGTTCAAGGAGATGATGATGAAGGAGTAAAAGATGATGAATCTAAGATGGGAAACATATCTGGAAGTGATTGGGTGTTTATTGCTATCAAAGAAGAAGATCCAATGCCTATTAAATCTATCAGTCAGAAGGTGATAGAAAGGGCTCTGGCTACTCAAGTTGAAGAAAAGGATGAATGGGTCATTGATAGCAAATGAACACACCATATGACTAGTGAAAAGAATAAGTTCATAAACTTGGAAAGATATGAAGGTGGACTTGTAAAATTTGGAGACAATTCTGCTGGCAGAATTAAAGGTAGGGGAACCATTTCCTTTGATGGAAATAACAAAACTAGTGATATTATGTATGTTGAAGGTCTGAAACATAATCTTCTCAATGTTGGACAGTTGGTAGACAATGGGCTATGATCTCCATTTCAAAAATGGAAAATGCAAAATCTTTGAAGGCTCTACAACTGGGATTGCATCCGATACACAAACAAAAGGTAATATCTTCCAATTAGTTGGTATTGGAAAAAGTTCCTTATTTGTTCAAATTGATCAAACTTGGTTGTGGCATAGGAGAATGTGCCATGTGAATTTTCATAATATCATTAAGATAAGAAACACTCAGGTTGTAAGAGATCTTCCAAAACTGATGAAACCTACTAATAGTTTGTGCAAAGAATGTCACTTAGGTAAGCAGAGTAGAGTTACATTCAAAAGTAAGGAAAAATCTTCGACCAAATTATTAGACTTGGTGCACATTGATCTTTGTGGTCTGGCAAGAGTCAGGAGCCTGCAAGGAGATAGGTATTTTATGTTGTTAATTGATGACCTCTCTCGGATGATGTGGGTGACTTTCTTAAAGGAGAAATCTGAAGCTCTTAAGAAATTCAAAATATTCAAAGCTATGGTAGAAAATGAAACTAGCTTAAACATAAATTGTCTTAGGTCTGATAGAGGTGGAGAATTCACATCCGAAGAGTTCATAACATTTTGTGAGAAGTATGGGATAAAGAGACAATTATCTTCTCCAAGGACTCCTTAGCAGAATGGAGTAGTGGAGAGAAAGAATCAGACCATCTAGGAAGCTTCTAGGACCATGATGATGGAAGAAAATGTTCCTCAGATCTATTGGAGAGAAGCTGTAAGCACTGATGCATATACTCTCAATCGAGTACAAATTAGAGTCAATACTGGTAAGACTCCTTATGAACATTGGTTTGGTATCACTCCTACTTTAAAGTATTTCAGAGTTTTTGGTAGTAAATGCTACATCAAAAGAGATGAAGATCTTGGTAAATTTGATGCTAGAAGTGATGAAGGAATATTCCTGGGATATTCCACTCAAAGCAAAGCATACCAGTGTTATAACAAGAGATTGAGAAAGTTTTTGGAAAGTACAAATGTGAAGGTTGATGAAAGCGTAGATAATCCCTCAAAGTTTTATGAGTATGAAGCAGTTGATTAGGATGATGTCTCGGTCCAAGAAGAACAATCCCCAACTGCAGCTCAGATTCAGACTGATATGGAGAAACCTGAAATACAGGAAGAAGAAACAGGTCTGAACGAACCTGTTCAAGAATAAAAAGTGCAAGAAATTCATAAAACTCCAAGGTATGTAAGATTGAATCATTCTAAAGATTAGATTATAGGAGACAAACAAAGGTGTTCAAACAAAAAGAAATATTGCTCAAGATTCAGTGAAATGCTGTCTGATTTCAAAAATTGAACCAAAAATAATAAGTGAAGCCTACAACGATGAGAATTGGGCTAAAGCAATGGAGGAAGAATTGATTCAGATTGAAAAGAATAACACTTGGGATCTTGTCCCCAAACCTAAGAACAAAAATGTGATTGGGACTAAGTGGGTATTCTGATATAAACTAAATGAAGATGGTGAAGTGGTAAAAAACAAAGCTAGATTGGTCTGTAAGGGTTATTCTCAAGTAGAAGGAGTTGGCTTTGAAGAAACTTTTGCTCCAGTGGCAAGAATTGAAGCAGTCAGATTATTTCTTGCATTTTCTTCCTTCAAGGATTTCAAAGTATATCAAATGGATGTCAAGTCTGCCTTCCTGAATAGTGATTTGGAAGAAGAGGTATACATTGAGCAACTGAATGGATTCCAATTTTCTGGTCATGGTGATATGGTTTGCAAGTTGAAGAAAGCAGTATATGGACTCAAACAAGCCCCAAGAGCCTAATATGAAAGACTAGCTAAACATCTTTTCAAGATTGGGTTTAACAAAGGTACTGCTGACAGTAACTTATACTTCAAGATTGAATATGAAAATATCTTGATTGTTGAAGTAATTGTTGATGATATTATTTTTGGAGGAAGAGATAGTATGTGCAAGACTTTTGCAAATCAAATGAAAAGTGAATTTGAGATGTCTATGTTTGGGGAAATGAATTTCTTCTTGGGTCTACAAATCACTCAAACAAAGAAAGGAATCTTCATATCTCAGACCAAATATGTGAAAGATTTGTTGAAGAAATTTGGGATGGAAGATTCAAAACCAATGAATACTCCCATGTCAACCAGATGTAAACTAAGTAAAGATGATGAATCTCCTAAGGCTGATTAGAAAAAGTACAGGTCAATAATTATATGACTACTGTATCTTACTCAAACTAGGCCTGACATTATGAATGATGTTGGTCTTGTAGCCAAATTCCAAGCTGATCCTAGAGAATCTCATGTCATGGCAATCAAGAGAATTTTTAGATATCTAAAGGGAACAGTTGAGTATGGTATCCTAGGGATCATGATTTCTCTCTTCATGAATATAAAGATGCGGATTGGGCAGGAGATGTGGATGAACGGAAGAGTACCAGTGGTGGTGCATTCTTTTTGGGGAAAAGATTGGTTTCTTGGCTGAGCAAAAAATAAGAGGCAATGTCTCTATCCACTGCAAAAGCAGAGTATATTGCAGCAGCAGGTAGTTGCACTCAAGTATTGTGGATGAAGCAAATGCTAAGAGACATCACAGTGGAGTATGAGGAACCCATCACAATCTTCTGTGATAACTCAATTGCAATAAACATTTCAAAAAATCCGGTGTTGCATTCAAAGACAAAACATATATCCATCAAATTTCACTTCTTGAGAGAGTAGGTAAACAAGTGTGAAGTCAGATTGGAGTTTGTGCCTTCTAAAGATCAGATTGCAGACATTTTTACTAAACCTCTACCTAAGGACTCTTTTGAGTATCTCAGGGAGAAGTTAGGGGTTATTACCCCTCTAGTTCTGAATTAAGGTGCACTGATGTGCATCAGTCTGGTGGATCTCATAGTCATAAATCGTGGCCCGGTTTGATGATAGGAAGCTGCTACTCAGGGGGAGTAGTCTGTATAATTCTTAAAATTGATGCAACTATGTGCCCTTTGCCATTGATGTCAAAGGGGGAGAGAAGACATGTGAAGAACAAAAAGTGGTTGTTGATCAAAGGGGGAGAAGTTAAGGAAGAGAAGACATGTGAATGGTTGTTGTTGATAGGGGGAGCTATGTCAGTAAGTGAGGAGAAGTTCTTGTCTTGATGGTTAAAAGAATTTTTCACATCATATGTTGCCATCAATGACAAAAGGGGAGATTGTTGCAAGTATGGACCTAACCGATGTTGCCATTGATGTCAACATACTCCTGTTGCATTGATTTAAAGGATTGGATGAGCTGTGTGTTGAGGATATTGAGAAAATTAGTCCTATCAGAAAAAGAGAAGAATAGTGAAGATAGTGAAGCTCTATGAAGTGAAGATCCCTGACAAATGAAGATCAGAGGATGCGCATCAAAGGGTTTGTAGATATGTGTCTAAATATGATCTAGTCAAGATTTGAGAGGTCCACATGAAGATTTGAAGATGTTATGGTCATATAAGTGAAACCAGTTTTGGCATGTGTTCAGAGGTGACCGAGTGACACAAATAGGTCCGATGAGATCTGGAATTGCAATATCTTGATCTGCGGATTTGGTGGAGTGTTTAGGAAGCCAATGTGAATTAACAACTCAATTGGTTCATGGTCTAGTGGTCTGCAAGATTTTATTCTAATGTGACAATGATGACAGACTGTGTTCTTAAGGTTTCGGTTGAAGACGCGAATAATTTCAGTGAGTAGAAGTGGTGTGGATGTTCTTGGTGATTCAAGAAATCCTGTGGCGGTCTCTAGATTGTGTCCAGTTCATTTTGGCAGTCTGCATATAAGATTGAGCTTGTAATTGAAGATTTACTTTTGGATAATGATGTTCTTCCTAATCTTGGCCGACCGGATATCTTACACATCTTGTGGGTGATTTTGAAAATATTCTACAAAGCATGGCGTGTTCCTCAAGGAAGATTGAAGTCCCAGATATCTATGGCTGACAGTGTGATGATGTGCATGAATTTTTTGTAATAAGTCAAGTTGTATTTTTGTAATTCCTCTGTAAATAAAATAAGTGTGTGTTGTGCCAACTTTGATGATCATTCGAAAGTCAATGTCATGTATAAATAAGAGTTGCGAAGTCATTCAAATGTGTTGAAGTGGTAATGATGTGGATGTGGTAGAGACGAGTAGCAGAGCAGAGGTATTGAGCTTAAATGGAACTAATTCAAGCATAGTGAAGATGCTGATCTCCAGTTCAAGTATGTAATATTTATATTATTTTGTAGACAGTGTGTCTCCTATAGGCAGTGGACCTCTTGTGATTAGTGTGCTCAGGTAGTGAGCCCTAATTGGCAAGTGCCATTTTGTTCTTCTTATTCTTTTAACAGAGAATACAATCTTTGGTTAGTCACCCCATGGTTTTTCCCTTAACTGGGTTTTTCACGTTAAAATCTTGGTGTCATATGTGTTAATGTGTTTCTGCTCTTGAATTATTGTATTGTGCTTCCATGATTAATTTATTTTATACTATTGAAACACAAGAAGGATTTAAGTGTTAAAAGAAAAGAAAGTTGTGTGACAACTGATTCACCCACCCACCCTCTCAATTGTCTATCATAAATCCAACATAGATTCCACTGTGACACTCTTCTAATATATTGCATGCTTCTTCCTTGTTAACACATCAAAGCAACATTCCATCTAGGGCCCTCCGATAGAGAACAACTTCTATTAAAACATATCTTGCGATGAGGACGCGTAATCTTATTTTTCCCAAAGGGGTCATGTTTTCCAGGTAAGTCTTGTTTGTGAGAGAATTCACAATATCTCAATACTAATATGAGGCTACATATTTCTTGAGATCCACCACACAAATCTCTTCATCAGGGAAATCTTCACTCATAGGTTCCTTTGGGGAACTAGATTCTCTACTAACCAATCTACTATTATTTGGCCTTTGACGACCTTATGGTTAACATAGGTTAGCTTGAATTCGCTCAACAGGGTTATGAATCAGCTGGCTCTTCCTGAGAGCATTGGTTGATTTAGAAAGGTTCTTAATTGCTCAGATCATATCATAACTTTAGTTTCTTGATTCAAAATGTAGTGTTGTAGCCTTTGGGTCATAAAGACTATGGCTAGGCACTCTTTTTCAGCTTCGGTATAATTCTTCTCATATTCTAACAAGGTTCGACTTATGAAATAGATGGCCCTTTCTCTTCCACCTTCATCCTCTTGAGCTAGAATGCATGTTACGAAGATGTTGGTTGCTCTGAAGTATAAAATGAAGGGTTTGTCATATTTCAGTGGCATTAATGTGGGTGGGGTTAATAGGAAGTTTTTTACTTGCTCAAATATGTTTTGATAGTCAACGGTCTAGGTGATGCCAACTTATTTTTTTAATAACTGCTTGATTGGATGAATTTTGAAAGTCATGTCTAGTATGAATCATCTGATTGCACCTAACTGTCCTAAGAGAACTCTTACTACTCTCTCATTTGTTGGTGGGGTTGCATTTAAGATTGCTTTGACCTTGGCTAGGTCGACATCTATGCCTCTTTGTGAGACAATAAATTCCAACAATTTCCCCACCGTGACTCCGAAAACACACTTTTTCAAGATTCAACCTTACTTTATATTCTTGATGCTTGTTGAAGATTTTGTGAAGATCCTCCAAATGTTTTCCCCTTTGTTCTGACTTGGCCATAAGATCATTAATGTAAGTTTTAACTATCTTGTGTATATAATCATGGAAGATCTGTATCATTGCCCTTTTGTAGGTTGCTCCTATGTTCTTCAACCTGAATGGCATGACTATATAATAGAAAGTTCCCCAAGGGGTAGTGAATATCATTTTGTTTTGGTCATGTTTTGTTATCTTCATCTGGTTATATCCTAAAAATCCATCCATGAGAGAGAGAGTCTCGTAACCTACCGTTGAGTCGATAGTTTGATCAATGGATGGCAAAGGGAAGTTATCCTTTGGGCAAGCTTGATTGATGTCTCTAAAATTGAGGCATCCAAAGTTTTCCATTTTTCTTCAGGACAGACAATTTTTGACACCCAATTTGAATAATCCATTGGTTTGATGAAATCGACATTTAATAGTTTCTTTAGTTCTTCCTTCACCATTTTGGCTACCTGTGGTTTTATGGGCCTTGGTTTTTGTTTCACGGGTTTCACATCTCGTTTTGTCGCTAAATTGTGCACCACAACCTTTGGATATAATCTTAGCATGTTTGAATATGCCCATGTGAATATTTCAGAATATTTGATGATGAATTCCATGTACTCCTCTAATTCTTCATTATTTATCTCCCCTCCTAGTTTTAACATCCTAGGTTTTTCATGTGTTCCGACATTAATGATGATTGTGTCTCCCATCAGGGATGGGTGCCCTTCCTCAAACTTCTAAGGGGTAGGTGGTAAATCTGAATTTGCTTCAATCTAAAGAATTTCTTTTTTGTTCCCAAAATAGTCATCTAGATGAGCGAGAAGCATGTATCCTTTTTTGTGGTGTACTCTTGGCAACCCATCATAAGTATGTAGATACTCCAAGATGGCTTTGTCGTTCTCAGTGTATTCCTAGGTTGGTCTCTCTTCTTGACCCATGGCGTAATTAAAGATATCTAGTAATTCTTTTCTTTCCAATAATGGCTTTCTGTGCACTGAGACAATGTATTCTAAATTTTGCAATTGAGCATGTGACAAAAATAATGTGGCTGATGTGGCCATTGAGTCTGCCACTTGATTCTCTTCTTTGGGTATGGCTTTGATGGAGAAGAAGTCAAAGAACTAAACCAACTTCCTGATGGTTTCTTTATAAGGTCACAATCATTCTGATTTTGTTTCGTAATTCTCCACAACCTAGTTGATTATCAACTAAGAATCTCCAAAGGTAGAGATTTTATTGACTCCAATTCTCATGGCTAACATGATTCCTAGGGATAGGGCTTCATACTCAGCGATGTTGTTGGTGCAAAATAAATCTAGTCTGAAGGTGAAGGGGAGGACTTTTCATTTGGGAGACGTCAAGATTATCCCCGTTCCTACCCCTGTCTTGCAACTAGCTCTGTCAAAATGTAGGGTACCGAAGCTTTCATAGTTTTGTGATTGAGATGTTTCTCCAAATTCATAAGTGGAAGTTCATTTTTCTTCTTTTTCATCTCCTTCTTCGATGATTTCAATTGTTCCAACCAAGAGGTTTTTGATATCCCATTCGTTGATACACGGAATGGCTACTAAGCTAAACGGTGCATGGGATTTAGTGGTATGTGGATCAAAGGGGAATTCCCTAAGATCATCCATTCTTTGATAGGATATGTTGTGAATGCTCGTATTCATTTGAACATTCTGAGTTTCCTCTTTCTGTTTGTCTTGCATTTTCAACTTCCTATCTTTTTCTTCCTGTTCCTTTCTATAGATATCGAAAGGATTAGGGTCTTCTTTGACGACAGTGACCTTTCCCAAATGATGGAAATGTATTTCTTGGAATAATGTGGAGGTAGTGGCCTTCATGGCATGAATCCAAGGCCTCCCAAGGATCATGTTGTAATTGGTTTCTTGGTTGATGACATAGAAATCCAAAGAGATGGTTTTACCCATCAGATTGAGTGGTAGGCTAATTTTTTTGATTGTTTGGATGTCATGACTGTCGTAAATTGTCAATGTGGCAGTTTGTTGCTTGATTCTTGTTTTTCTATATCCCATCCTTAATAGGAATGATAATGGTGAGAGTGTCTGATGATCCTTTGTCTACCACTACTCTCTTTATAGTGACCTCTTCGACTTGAATTTGTATGTATAGAGGTGAATCCTTTTTCTTACTTCCTTCACTTTGGGGTAGTTTGGAAACATCAAATGTAAGAGGAGGTGATTCCTCATGTGAGGAACATCCTACTTCCAATACTTCTAGAAATGTCTTTTGGTGCAAGGGTGAGGCTCTCAACAAATTTATCACTTGTGAGAAGATATTTTCTGTTAGATCTATCTGTTCCTCTTAATTGATTATGAACACTTCTTGGTCTAGTTCTATGGTATTGGCATGGTTTTGATGGCCATTCCTTTCTCAATTTGATTCTCCTTCTCCTTTCTTTGGGATTGGATAAGTTTAAGGAAGTTCTCTTATTGATCTAGCGTGAGCTTAGAGATAGCTTTATTATACCCATAACAAGTCTTCGTTTCATGACCCTTTGTTCCATGGAACCAACAATAAGTATTGGGGTCGTATGAAGGTCTGATTGACCCTTGATTTACCTTTTGACACCATTTGTCATTACTAGGTTTATTTCTTATGATATTGATATCTTTCTCTTGAGGCACACTGGGTGTGGTCTTTTCTGTTCCTTTGGATGTTCAAAGTTTTCCACTCGTATCGTAAGTTTTCCGACCACTATCGATGACAGATTGGTCGATTCTCATAGCACATTCTAATGCCTCTTCATAGGATTTGTATGACAATTTTTTAACATCTTCTCTTATGTCTTTGTTAAGGGCATGCAAAAAGAGATCGCACAATTCTCGATGATCCATGTTTGGAGCACTAGTTGAAGAATAGAGGACTTGCCTCCATTAAGTGACAAAGTGTGCTATGGATTCGTTTGGTTCTTCCTTCATTGTGAGCAATTCTCTGATCCCCATTTTAACGAGTTTGTTCATGTCGAATGCCATGACAAACTCTCCAATTAATTGTTTGAATGAGTGGATTGAAGCTTCTGGAGATGATAATACCAATCCAAAGCAATGCTTTCAAGAGTCTTCAGAAAGATTTTTGCTACAACCCCATCCCAAGGAAGTAGTTTTCTTATGGCCATGGTGTAGGTTTAATGTGTGAATTTATATCTCCTTCTCCTTTGAACTTTGGGAGATCTGGTAATGGCTGAGGTAATTGCACGCTTCTTATGTTTTGGTGCAAAGGTTCTTTCAAATATTCAAGATACATTTTGAAAAAGGCGCTTTGAGATTACGGGGTTGATAGTAATAACCCCATGGGTAGGTTTTGATAACCCATTGTCATATTTGTTGGATTGTTCTGAATAGAAGGATTCCCATTTAGACATGTGTCACTACTAGAATTTCACGAATAATAATTGAGGTAGGGGGATTTTGAGATGCCCCCTGGTCCTATTCATGAGATGCTTCCAAGATTCTGATTCTTTGCACTAGAGTTGTAATTAGATCTAGAGGTGTGATAGCTCTAGGTGTTTCCTCATTTCTAGGATGTTCTCTATGAATATTTTCATGGTGATGTGGTTCCTCATGTGCGGCGTTTTCTTTTTGTTCTTCTTGTAAGGCAATCCTTAATGCCTCTTGAGTGTCTTTGGCTTCATGTAGATGTTTTTCCAACCTTTTAACTTCCTCATCAAGACGAGTACTCAATGTGCTTGTGGAAGGTTGTTCAGGTTGATGTATCTCTAACCTTTTCCTTCTATCTTTATGTGGCACATTTGGTACGCCTAGGTTTTTTTCCCAAGCTAGGTTATTGAAAGATAGAGAATGCATGGATTCTCTTTGATCTTGTTTATAATCAAAATCTTTGTAGTCATAACAATTGGTGATGGGCGCATCAAGATGCGGTGGAACATACCTATCAAAGGAAGGAGTTTCTGGTTCTCTTGAGGGAATGTTCCCTTGGTTTAAGTTAGGTTCTATCATATTCTAGGGTGCCATAGACACCATAGAATAAATGGAACGGATGATGGCGTAAGTGATAGAAGTTGAAGCGGCTAAAGTGGCTATGAAGAAAGGTGTGAATTTTTTTTGAAGTTTTTGTCAAATGTCTTGAACTTCTTGAAATGGGAAAGCAAACTACAAAACCAAAATATTCTTCACTTCACATCGGGTTCAACAAAATATGTGGTGAAGCTGATGTTGTATGTGAATGATGATGGAAATGAGATCCACGTAATGGGATGCAAAAAGCATAACCAAGAGGCTTTACTCTTCACGTCAGGTTCACCAAAATATGTACACTCAAAATCGTGACTCCGGTTGCCTGGGGCTATCAGGTCAGATTTTGGCATGCACACGGACCCTTTCCCTCCTTGTCACGAGGTGATTCACCATGTCACTCTCACTCACGTGGAAGTAGCCAGTTGAGAGGAGGCAAGACACGGTGGGGTTCTGGCTTGTTAGAGAGTTGGACTTCATGGAGAGGAGTCGGCAAATACTGTGGCCTTTGGTGATGTGTGCTTAGTTGTATGTTTCATTCGATTGAAGTTGTAGTTGAGATAACCCTATGACCTGAAGGGTCACTAGTTACTCTTCTCCTGTTAGGTTTTCTTGAGGGCAGGTGGTTGTATTCATTTATGTCCTCTTGTCTTTCTATGTGTTGAACAAGTTCTTGTTGTATCTAGCATTGTCTAGTTTCTTCTAAAATAAGAGAATGAATGGGTCTCAATGTGGTAGAATAAATGTTTCTTGTTGTGGTCTTGGATGGATCTCATCAATCTTGTCATGGATAGCCCTCACTCATTATCCTCTCACTCCTAGGCACATTCGAGAGCCAAGATAGAGGAAGTTATGTGATTGCTAACCTTAACTAGATTTTAGGTGTTTTGACCTAGGGTTTAATTTTGTTTTTACCTCATGATGGTATCGAGGGTTTGCAGTTTTGTCCATTCTAGGGTTTCTATATGCATGCAAGATAAATGATATGCAAAACATTTTTTTGTGTTTTTTTAAGTATTTTGGAAATGAAAAGTGCTTTTAATCTATGAAATGGAAATATGTATGCAATCTAATATGAATTTTCTAATGAAAAGTTAACCCACATTTTTTTGGGGGTTTTTGATGATTTTAAAGTAATCTAATCTAAAGAAAAGTGAAAATTCTTCTTCTAATAATCTAGATCTAGAAATATGAATGCAACTAATCTAACATGCAAGATATAATTATCAAGAAAAAAGCAATGTCTTACTATTCCCAAGAGCAAATTTGGCTTTCTAATGACTATTAAATAAACAAAACAATGAAGGAACCTAAGAGAAATGAAGATTTATGTGACTCCACTACCCTTAGCAATCCTTGTTAATGGCAACCTCGAGCCCTTTTATGGTAGCAGGAGATCATCTTGACGACAAAATGACACAAAGAAGCAAAAAGAAGCTTTGATGAAGCTTGAATGAGCTCAATGAGAGCTTTGGTTGAGCACAAGGGCATAGAATGAAGTAGCATAGCATTTCTTGGTTGAACAAATAAAGAAAAAGGCACCTTCATCCTGTGAGAGCATTTGAGTGCTAAGTTGCAGAGAAAAAATTGGTAAGAGTTGTGGGCACAATGAATTCGCCTCCCTTTGTGCTTGAGGGAGGGGTGCATTTATAGGTTTAGAAGAAGGGATTGATTGAGAAGTTAACTCATTTGATTGGTGAGTTAACAAAAAGGATTAGGGAGTTAACAAGATTGATTATCTAGTGAACTCAACTCACTAAGGAGTGATAAATCAATTATAGCTTATCACTGGAGAGGAAATGGAGCTGATGGAATGCATGGGATTGATTGAAGAGTTAATTTGAGATCAAATAGAGCTAATTATGCATGTGTGGGTGCATGAAATAGTTAACTCTATATTAGTCATCAAAAATCATGCAAACTAGGAGAAAAATGGATAAAAATGGATAAAAAATGAGTGAGAAACTCAAGTTTTTCTATGGCTATAAAAATAGTAGGGTCACCTGGGGGAAGACCCTAGGTCACCCAGGGGAGATCTGGGCTGGACAGGGTCAGATGCAGAAAAATAGGCTGGGAGATGCAAGAAGATAAGAAAAGGAGGGGTTTTGTCTCAAGAAACAGGTCAGTCATGTGCAAGAATCCAAATCTCTATTTGCATCTATAGGATCTCCCTAGGGAGATCTAGAAATAATACGGGGAGATTTGGATTGGTTGAGCAGAACTAAAAATTGAAAGCAGGAGATGGATAGGGGGGCCTCTAGAAGGTTTCTAGAGGTGCATATGATGAAAACCATAGGGGAAAGGTGAAAACTCACCTACGAGACACTCACAAGGCATAGGAACAAGGTCAAAAGCTCATAAAATGCACGTTGACAAGTGTTGCAACAAGTGTCGAAAAGCATCGCAAATGGGGAGAGAGAGAAATTGACAAAGAGGAAACAACACAAGACAAGTAAGGGGGCATATCCTCAAGAGGTTTGCTTCTTAAAGGACATTTTTTCATTCTTACATGTACGTGACAAGGATTTGAATCATCATAGGGGTCCTCGTTAAGGTTGTTAATGAATTTTGTGCTTACAGTAACTTCTTTTGGAAGGGAATGAAAAGGGCAATTCATTAGATGGTGGTTGAATGTGATACCTGCCAATGCAACAAGGCTAAAATGACACTCCTTCCTAGATTGCTCAAACCCTTGCCCATCCATACATAGATTTAGATAGATATTTCTATGGATTTCATTGAGGGGCTCCCTAAATCTGAAGGGAAGACAGTGATCTTGGTTGTGGTTGATTGCCTCTCCAAATATAGTGATTTTTGTGCCCTCAATGATCCCTATACCACCTCCTTAGTCACACAAATATTCATGGACCAGATCTTCTGTCTTCATGGCATCCCTTCTTCCATTGTCTGAGATCATGATGCAACCTTCACCAATAATATTTGGACAGAACTATTTTGACACACTGGCACCAAACTAAAGATGAGTTTTTGGTATCACCCACAAACGGATGGCCAGACTAAAATTGTCAACAAACGTTTGGAAACTTATCTTTGTTGCTTCACCTTAGAACAATAACATCAGTGGACAAAGTGGTTCCCTCTTTCTGAATGGTGGTACCATACCTCCTACCACACTACATCTAATATGACTCCATATGAAGTAGTCTATCGTCAGACACCGCCAGTGCTCCTTTCATACACCCCCAGTACTTCACTAGTTTAGGCAATTGACATGGTTCTCTGAACCCGGGATTAGATTCTTCGCATCTTGTAGGACAATCTTCACATGGAAAGAAATTGAATGAAACAACAAGATGATCAGCACCATTCCGAGCGCACTTTTCAAGTAGGTGATATGGTTTTTCTTTGCCTACATCCATAGAAGAAATCATCCTTGAAGCTCAAAGGGCATCATAAGTTGGCTCCAAAGTTCTATGGTCCATATAAGGTTCTTCAGAAGATTGGGTTAGTTGCTTATAAAGTGGAGCTTCCTCCTTCTTCCCATGTTCATTAGTATTTCATGTCTCTTGTCTAAAGAAAGTTCTTGGCACCAACATCAGAGCACAAACTATTTTACCAGAAATTGATAATGAAGGATCCATCCTTTTGGAGATCGAGGCAATCCTCAACATGTGGACTCATCAACTATGCTCCCGATCCATCACAGAGGTATTAATTTAATGGCACGAAATGCAACTAGAGGATGCAACATGGGAACCACTCCTTCAAATTCAACAAAAATTCCCACATCTTAAGATTTGAGGACAAAGCTTTTTTAAGAGGGAGGGGATGTTAGGAACCCGTGTTTAACCCTTCTCTTTACTTTGTAAAGTATATTAGTTGCTATGGACATATATGCTTTGTAATTCACCCCATGAACATATTGTATTATCCTACATTCATGGAAAGTAATAGTTGTTTAGATTATACTTAGTATATAAATGCATGTTGAGGCTAATGAAGGTATCCATGAATTTATTATATTGAGCTTGCTCAAAGGAGGTTATGCCCTTGAAGTGGTCCACGATCAATAAATTGTTGGGGTTAGGGCAAATCAAAGCAATAAACACTAACAATTATATGCAAATTAAATAACCCAAATATAACAATGTGGAATAACATAAAATAGATCAAAACATAAATTTAACATGGTTCACCCAATATGGGCTACATCCACAGAAACTTAGTCATCCAATGATTTTATTATCTAGTGCAAAACAGATTACAATCTCACGAATACATCATTGTACCATACATCCCAACCACTTATAACAAGCTTTTTGGAAGCTTCTAGAATTAGGGTTTTGCAATGTCATTTTTCTTTTGTCAGTTAACAAAAATTAACAACCGACTTCGATCGTGCAAAAAAGAGGGAAATTTTTTTTCTCAAGGGCTGCGCCCCCAAACCCCCGCTCGAGGCCTAGCCTAGCCTTGAACCCCGACAAGGATACATAACTTGTTTACAGTACTTGCATGATTAGCCACCACATACCAACAATCTCCCACTTGGAGACTGATCCTGGACACCATTACAATTGCAGCTCCCACTAGATTACAGGCCTAGCTGGTTTCTTAAGTCCACCATTATCAGTCATGAAGGCAAATAGAAACTGATGAGGAAATTAGTTTCTCCCATGTAACTACCTTTGTGAACATATCTACAAGATTCTCACTTGTGTGAATTTTCTCTAGCTTCAACTGCCCATCCTCCAAAACTGACCGGATGAAGTGGTATCTGAGCTATATATGCTTAGTTTTTGAATGCAGAGCTAAGTTCTTAGCAAGATGAATGGCACTCTCGCTATCAATGTACAAAGGGCTATCTTCTTGTTGTTGCCCCAATTACTCCATAAAATGTTGTAACCAAATCATCTCCTTGTTGGCTTCTATAGCAGCAACATACTCACCTTCATTGGTTGAAAGTGAAACAACCTTTTGCAGTCTTGAAATCCAACTAACTACAGTACCTTCTACAATAGAAACATACCCTGTAGTACTCCTCCTGCTATGAATATCACCTGCCAGATCAGAGTCAACATATCCTTTTAGAGCAGAATTTGTTCCTCCAAATTATAGTTTCTTTGAAGTAGTACCTCTCAAATATCAGAGAACCCATTTTATAGCATTCCAATGTTCCATTCCCGGATTGCTCATATACATGTTCACTACTCCCACTGCATGTGCAATATCTAGCCTTGTGCATACTATAGCATACATCAAGCTACCAACTGCTGATGCATATGGTATCTTAGACATTTTATCTTCCTCCTCTTGTGTCTTTGGACACATCTCCTTAGTCAACTTAAAATGACTAGGTAAAGGTGTACTAACTGCTTTTGCATTCTACATGTTAAACCTTTTCAACACCTTCTCTACATACTCACTTTGGGACAAAAATAGTTTTCTCTTTCTCCTATCCCGTGTGATCCTCATATCAAGGATTTGTTTTGCTGCACCCAAATCCTTCATAGCAAATGAATTTGCTAATTTCTTCTTAAGTTCATTAATATGCTACATGTTAGACCTAGCAACAAGCATGTCATCAACATAAAGCAACAGGATAATATAGCTACCATTACCCCATTTCTTGAAATAAACACAATAATCAGAATGACATCTTTTGTAACCTTGTTCAGCCATAAAACTATCAAATTTCAAATACCATTGCCGAGGTGCTTGCTTCAGGCCATACAAACTCTTCTTTAACCTGCACACAAAATCCTCCTTACCCTTGACCTCATATCCCTGTGGTTACTGTGTAGTGCCCCTCCGTTCTCACCTTGGATGTACAGGTGAACTGATCAAGGCGCATGAGGATGAAGGTAAAATAACAGGAATAATTATTGGTAAGGTATACAATTGATGTTGTACAATATAGATAGATGTTTCATCCATGTGAGGTTTCATATGATAGTTAATGTGTTTTATTGACAACCTCTATTGCGACACTGATAATGCAAGCCTTGACATTATTTTGTATTCCAATGATCAAGATGTCGATCTTACTACAATTGTTATATGTTAGAATGGATCTCATGGACTGATTCTATTTGATTTATTTGTTATGATGATGCTTCTGGGACTTATTCAATGTCATGCACCTATATGTTTAGTGTATAGTTCTGTTCAGATAATGAGGTAGATTCGAGTGGTTATGATCACATGTTATCTAATCTAGATTGATATGATGTGGAGAGGACAATGTCACATCACTTGCTTGCGAGTGCCCTGTGATATTGTGATTCCTTTTTCACCTAGTGATAGCTTTGTGCATTTATATATATGCTTAACTGTGTCATTTGCTGCAGGATACAGGTATCTGGCATCGACTCCACCTGAAATAACAAGTCTGAGCATGCCTTGAACCCAATGGATGAGTTGTTCCAGAGGTAACTTAAGGTCCCACATCCCAAGTCATCATCCTCAATCAGGATGCATGACATGTCTAGTTAAATTGTTAGTTCTGTCAGTATGTCAGGTCTTGCAATTGAGGTATATTTGATGGAGCTTGTTTGGTTAAGTGTGTTTTGGCTTGGCTTGTGAACATGTTTGATTCAGCTTTTAACGGCTGTCCTACTCAGTGGGTTAGGTTGTATGCTTTGAATACGTTATATAATCATGCTATTATTTGATCCACTATAATACTTAACAGGATTACATCAATTATCGTTATTAATATTAAATAAGGTTAAAATGATAACTGATAATTACCTAGTTCAAGGTAATTATCCTAAGTTGTTTGAATGTGAATTACTGTTAGTAAATTGAGTTATTTGGGGGTAATTATAGATGTAAATAAGTTTTAGTATCTTAATATTTTATTATGATTTCGCAGTATTTATTTTTAGGGAACAATATTTCTCATAGTTATGGTTGTAAAAAGGTTCAGATTATTACTCAGGTTATACTAAATAAAATACATAAATTAATTTGTGTCTCGGTTCAAAGGTTATACAAATAAGGTATAAATAATTATAACATATACGATAAATATATATATCTATAGTATAATACTAAAATAAAACATTATAGTGTTAGTTGAAAATTAAACTATGAGCTGTAAGGAGATAAAATTTAATTAATAGTTGTTATAGTTGGCATTGGATCATGTGCCAAGCCTTCTACAAAGGTGGGAAAAATTTGGAAATAAGGGGAGATCTCTCTCTCTCTCACTCTCAGGGGGAGGAATGGAGGAGAAGGAACAACAAGCAGGGGAGATTGGTTTAGGTTGCAGCCGGAGAGGTTTCGGCATCAAATTTAGAGGGTTTGGGCAATCGCAGGAAGAGGAATAATATCAAACCAGGTATGCGTTCTGATTATTTATTGCAGTAGAATACAGATTTATATTTATTTGCTCCCGATTTCGCTCTTGTTTTGGTTTTGTGATAACTATTTTTAGAGCTCTTGACATTGCAACCGTGTGATTAAAATATGATTGGATCGCCCGTGTCCCCAAGATTTTGAAGGTTTATTTACATTGAATTTGATAAGGGCAAGGGCGCGGGGTTTTCGTTATGTATATGTGTGTGCGCAACCTAGTTATTGGATTCGTAGCTCAGAAAACAATTTATTTAAATCTGTTATTGTAGAAATGAAAATTTATTTTAATTTTGATTAGCAGAGTGAATTGCTTGGTTTGTTTAAACCTGGGTCAGTCGAGATCTGAGGAAGAACTTTTACGGAAGGGCAAAGGTTGTGATTTTATGTTATGTAAATAAGAGCTTAGCTCCCTTTATGCAGCTCAAGGTTTTTTTAATTGATCCAGACCTAGTAGGATTTGGGAACAGTAACATAAATGTTATGGCCTAGGTTAGGTTACAGCCAAGTTAGACACCAAATTTGCATGCGAGACATTAACTTCATTTGTGAAGCATGGGATTAGATTTGTCTCCTATCAGATCTGACAGGAACTGCTTAGTATCATATAAAGGTGAAATTGATGGCTGAGATGTTTGTTTGTAGCCGTCAAACTTACATGGGGAAACCTTATTTGCCGTTGAGGGAGAATACATAAGGGTTGCGATTTTAGGTTTTTTGTCAAGGCTGTGATTTTAGACTAAGAAGATCCCTGCACACAGTTCTGAACCTCCTAGACCAAGCTCATAGTAAATCATAGGAAAACTACCAAATTCCAGGGTTTAAAGATCAAGCCTTGGATCTATTTTCACATTATCATGACTGTAGGTATTATTCTACCAAAGTAGAGTACCTTATGAGCGGCAGGAACCCAAATTTTATAGTAAGAAATGGGCAAACTGTTCAGCTACGTTTATATCTTACTTTTTACCCTGTATGGTAAATAATATATATATATATATTTTTCCCGTCACCAGTTTTGGGGATAATAGTAGACAAGTTTGTTAGAATGGTGATGTGTCTTTTCAGATGTGCTTCTGCTCAACTTTGGAAATTATTCAAGGGCATTTGATTTGTTTGTGCTACAAAGATCGATTACGTGAGGTTGTCCAGTTTCACCATCGCTTTTTATGCTAGCATCTGAAGCAATCCATACGTTCTCAGTGATGGTGAATTTAGGCCTCCAGTACAAGATATTGTTCTTCCAAAGGGTGAGAATCTAAAAAACAAAATGGATATGTATTGCAGTGCATAAGGATCGAATGATTCCCTTCTGAAATCTCATATATTGGGTTGGAGTAATGATCCTTCGTAGTGGTTGACAACGCGAGGGTGGCACAGTCATGGACCTAATGAGATTGGAAGATATCTTAGTATCCCCTATTCTCACTCAATTTTTCAAGGAAATGTGGAACTGAGTGGAGCAAAAGATAAATAGGGAGCTTACCAAGTGGTAAGGTCATCTAATTTGAAATACTGGCAGATGCCAAGTTTGTCAAGAAGTATTTCATCATACAGTATATGTTATGTTTATTGTTTATGTTCTCTTATGCACATTTTGAGCAAATGTATAAACTTGTCAGGTGATATTTATGGTCAGTTGGCAGAGGTGTAAAGAAGAGATGTGTAGTCAGTTAGAAGATTTGCTTTAGACAAGAGATAGATTGGGTTCGTATTGAAGTATCTCACGTTGCAAGTTGTTCTAACAATTTTCACATGGCTTATCTTGTTATACTAAAGCATCTCCATGTAACCATCACAGGTGTAGTTGGCCTCTTAATAATTAAGTTTAGTGTGTTCCCATAATAGCCTCCATTGTTACGAATGTCAACCATGTACTCATATGAATCATTTAAAGCTGAAGTGCAATAGGGATGCTCATGTGAATGTCCAGCTCTTTTTGTCTGTAAACCATCTTCCTTTACTCCTCGATGGATGTCCATACGATGTTGCAAAGCTCCCATTTTGACGCATGAGGAGTGGACGCAGGCATAGGGTAGGGAATATGATTCACCTTGGCCATTTCAAAAGCTTTCAAAATCTTTTTCTTTCCTCAGCATAGTTTTCGGGTGCCTAGATATTTGTAAGTCTGCCATAAAGGATGCTTAGGGCAGGCCAAGCTGGAAATTGATCTTCATTAAAATTTAGGGTTGCATTTTCCCATAAATTAGAATTAGATCTGCATATATTTCTATGTCTGTCATATAATGGCAATAGGTATATATATATATATATATATATATATATATATATATATATATATATATATATATATATATATATATATATATATATATATATATCTTAATGCTTATGTTTGCCATATGTTGGCGATAGATATTCCTATATCCTCGAGCTAATTCATTCCATATAATGGCGATATTTATTCTCAAACCCTATGTTTTGTCAGCCATAAATCGGCAGTAGCAACTCACATAACTAATATTTGTGTCTACCATATTTATATTAATTTCTAATTGCCAGTGGTAAGTAGTATACTCTGAGATGCCAGAAACTATAACCTCTTGTCTGATTAATTTATCTCAACATGTTAGCCTGAGTATATCGAGTTTTGCATGAGTAATTCTTTAATCTATATCTAGATTTAGAACAGTTTGATGTATATAAGTTTAATATTGTTTTTATGAATGTATTATAGTCATTGGTGAATTGACCTCAAGGCATAGCCATATGGTTTCATTGTGGATCTGAAGTCTATTACGTAATGTGCATATTTAATTCATTTAGGAAGAACGAAAATTGCCTTAGGTTATACTGTGATACGTGAGGAAGAGAAGTAGGTTGCTAAAGGGACGTCATTGATGATCATTAGTATCTTCAAACATATTTCTATAGTCAATTTTTCTGCTAAATCATTCACATGTCTTATAGTTCAAACTTGTGCACCAAGTTCAGTGTCACACTGTGGGAAATTAGTTCTGCATGCATGTAGGTATGCCAAAACCATGTGTCCCATTAGTTTAGGGTTTGATATCATGATCTTTCCAATTAAAGAGCTATATAATGATTGTTTTTATTACATTGGAATAATTTATTAAGTTAAATGCATATGCTCAAGATAGATAAATTATGTATGATGCATGTAATATTCAGTTGTTAATAAATTTAATATTGTAATTGAGTTATTATGATTTCTTGATAATGGTCTGTTAAGATTGGGAATTGGATTGGTAGGTTGGAATTAGAGGTATAATCATTGTAAGAAGTAATTGATTTATAAGAATTTTGTAACTAATATTACCTATGCATTTGTTTAGCTTGAAGGTTATGTTTATATGTAATTGATGATTAATTTATTATATCAGATAGAATTAATATTTATTAAACTAGATCGAAGATATATGAATTCTTGTGGAGATATTACTGGTATTTGGTTGTTAATATGATTAAATGTAAATTGATTTGATTAAATAATTAGTGTGGATGAAATTTAATCTAGGTTGATTGGTTTGGTAAAGATCTTTTCATAAGGCTTTTGTTAAGTTGAAGTTGGATTGAAAGCTTGGAGTTACATGAAACAACATTGGACTCGAAAATTTTAGCGTTATAAGTGAAACCTATAGGTAACTAAATAACTAAGAGATTGAATTGCTTTTGTAATAAAAATTTATGTTGTCAATGAGTTGATTAGTTGAAATCTCTTATTGCAAGCAAAATTTTCATGAAAGTGGGTCTATGTGAAAATTGTCAAGTTTAGGTTCCAGAGGCATAAGGTAATAGGATTTGTTCGTATATATTCTATTCATAGTTGTCTTGAAATGAAGATGTTGTAAGAACATGATGTCTCTTGTCAGAGTATGTAAGATGATGTACATATTGTGTCATGAATTTATTTCAATGGGTTTAAATTTCCTTCATGTATGTGTTGATATCAAGCTTGTGATTAGTATGGAAATGGGGAAATCTTGTAATTGTAATGAGAAACTATTTTGGTTCATATCTGTGATTGGAAGAGCAAGATGACCCATACCTTGCTCTGGATATGTGTTATGACTATTGCAATTGATGACTGGAAGTTTTTGGACAATGATCTAAAGGTTGGTTATCGTGATTATGTTTTGTATGCAAGAAGGGAAATGCCTTGCATTGTTTATGTATACTTATCAGTATGAAAGTGATTGTCTTGCTTGATGGTTCGGGTTTCTAGATGCAGGTAGGGGAGTGGCTTTCAATGTGGGGCCGGCGCCCAAAGTGGCTATCAGGATAACCCATTGAAAGTTGTTAATTAAGTGAAAACCTAAAAATAAACTGGGGGGAAAAAGGGTAAAATACACATTAACAAGATAATTGGATTTCCTCTCCCATGCCTGTAGTGCTCGTTTAGACTAAGGATGGGTAGAGAAGGCCTGGTCGGCAAGATCAACTTCCTTGTCCTCACAAAAGGAAGGTTGATACCACATGAGTCACCCTATGGGGCCGGTGCCTAGTGAGAGGCTGTCAGGATAACCATAGATGGGGGCCGGCGCCTAGTGAGAGGCTGTTAGGATAACCCATGTTAGGACCGTGCGATGACACTCTCCCTACTGCAGCCTAGCATTCCCTAGTCGTAGTCTCCCCATTTGTCGTGTGTTGCCTCTGGAAGTGATATTGAGTTGTTTGTGATGTTGTCATGTGTTGTGATGGAGTTATGTTTAGTCCTTGTTCCTATTAGGCACTTGTCTACCTAACTGTATGATGTTGTGGGACCTTATGTTATCTCCTAGCACGGGGGGTGGACCTCAGGGTTCCACATGGTCGGGTGGATGTGCTTTATCTCCATTGTTTTTTTTCCTTGCCATTATTCGTGTGCAAGAAGGTTGTAACTCCTGTAGCAGATTCAGATCATGTACCAGTTTATGAAGATAGTTATTTATGCTCATGTACTATCATGTGTATCAGGTTATTAATAATGTTTGTAATCCAATGTAAATGAAAGTTGGTGATGTAAACTATATTATGTTGTATCCTCATATGTATGAAAAACTATAGTTGTATTTGTTATGGATGATTATATATTTGATGTCATGGAAATGTATAAGGTTATTCAATTAATGTAATAAATTTAGAATGAATTATTGTTGTCAAGTTAATGTGTGATGTGTGAGAGAACATGATAGTAGTTTTGTCAGTAATGCCGCCATGGAACCCTGGGAGAATGTTGCTTAGTACAGATAAGTTAAATGTTACCTTGTTATTCCTTGTATTTAAAAGAAAAAAAAAATTTCTGATTTGTTAAGTGTAATTGTGTTGTTCTCTAGTGTTTCATGGTGGGGCGTTACATTTGGTATCAGAGCCAAGTTTGCAACACTGGGATCTCTGGATTCTTGTCATTGTTCTAGGTTAGACATTTTTCTCCTTATGGTGAGTTAGTAATAGTACCTCTCACCTAAGAACCTTAGTATGGTATTAGAAAGATGATAAGTTTACATATTTGTGGTTGACTGTAGAAGAAATAAATCCTTTATGCTTTCTTCTACTTGTGTGTCTGTTATGCGAAAATGTGATGATATATCTAACAATATGTATTACTTAAACACTAGTGCTTGCCAATTGTTGAGGCCTCCAGTTCCTCTTGTGGTCTTTGGTGCTTTAGAAGCTAGAAGCACGGTTACTTTTAGTGCATGGAATCAAGAGAGTGGAATTTACCCCCTCTAGTGAAGTATTGCAAAAGTACAATGGTTCTTTGTTTTCCCTGGTTTGCTAAATGACCATACCTTGGGAGGTTATGTTTAGGACGGGGAAGCACCATAGTATATTTATGTTAATGACATTATTTGTGTAAGTATTGGAATGATATGGAGGCATCATGCATTACAAGATATGTGGTTAAGTGGTATAGTCATAGTTCGACATCTATTTTATTTTAGTGGCCATGACTTCATGTGGAATTTCTTTTGTGAATTATGAAGGTTATCATTGTATAAGTATGTAAAAACCAAATGCAGGAGATCAAATTGGAGCTTGTGTTAGACCCATCTCATATAAATGTGATACTTAAAGTAAAATGTAGCCTTGATTAAGTATGTTCGTGTGTGCAATATTATCTATTCTTCCTCACATAAAGAAATTGTATCACATTTAAGGTAGAAATTGTTGTAAATAAATAACGAATTGTCTTCCTTAAATCCTTGTATAAAAGTTGTTTAGGTATGAGGATGTAGATAACCTAATTATCTGTGTTATTGTACATTCTCTAACGCATTCTAGACCCTATGTCCTTGGGTGTTGTGTAGCAGATACCCCCTTTATGTGGCCACAATTAGCCACTTTGTGATGTGGGTTTGTTTGCAATTTGGGTAATTTGAAAATTTTGATGGTTGTTTCATGTGTTGTTAGGGGCTAACAGTGAATTTATTTTCTTTGAAATCTCTTATGTCAGGAATGGTCACTAAAACTATTTTCTCTATACTTGAGTTATTGTTGGAAATTGCCGGTGTTTTGTGACTTAAGATTTGATTTGGTTATTTTTCCCACTTGGTTTTTTACCTCCTTTAAAACTTCGATGGTGACTATTCTGAATGTTTGTTTGTTAGCCCTGTACTGTGTCAAGTGTTGTTTCTATCATGTTCATGTTGAACCTCTGATAGTGTGTACAAGGGAGGATTCTTCAGAGAATTGTACTTGAATGCAGGTAATTAGTCAAAACCATGGTGGAAATAAGAAATGAGATGTAATTTTTCCTTGATAATATGTAAACACAGATCCTTGAATCAGATGAAATTCTCAAAATACGTGTGAATGGATGTAAGTAGATCACATGATACACCTTAAAGGTAAGGAATTGATGTCTTTTATGCCTGTATTGAACGATTGTGTTTGGCTTGGGAACAATTGCTTAATGTGAATGCATATGTTGGCAATAGAAAATTGTAATACTAATGTGTTATGTTTCCACCCTAGTCTGTGACTTCTAGGAGTAAGTAAACTTTTAGGGGGGGAGGATGTAGTGCCCCTCCATTCTCACCTTGGATGTACAGGTGAACTGATCAAGGCGCATGAGGATGAAGGTAAAATAACAGGAATAATTATTGGTAAGGTATACAATTGATGTTGTACAATATAGATAGATGTTTCATCCATGTGAGGTTTCATATGATAGTTAATGTGTTTTATTGACAACCTCTATTGCGACACTGATAATGCAGGCTTTGACATTATTTTGTATTCCAATGATCAAGATGTCGATCTTACTACAATTGTTATATGTTAGAATGGATCTCATGGACTGATTCTATTTGATTTATTTGTTATGATGATGCTTCTGGGACTTATTCAATGTCATGCACCTATATGTTTAGTGTATAGTTCTGTTCAGATAATGAGGTAGATTCGAGTGGTTATGATCATGTGTTGTCTAATCTATATTGATATGATGTGGAGAGGACGATGTCACATCACTTGCTTGCGAGTGCCCTGTGATATTGTGATTCCTTTTTCACCTAGTGATAGCTTTGTACATTTATATATATGCTTAACTGTGTCATTTGCTGCAGGATGCAGGTATCTGGCATTGACTCCACCTGAAATAACAGGTCTGAGCGTGCCTTGAACCCAATGGATGAGTTGTTCCAGAGGTAACTTAAGGTCCCACATCCCAAGTCATCATCCTCAATCAGGATGCATGACATGTCTAGTTAAATTGTCAGTTCTGTCAATATGTCAGGTCTTGCAATTGAGGTATATTTGATGGAGCTTGTTTGGTTAAGTGTGTTTTGGCCTGGCTTGTGAACATGTTTGATTCGGCTTTTAATGGCTATCCTACTCAATGGGTTAGGTTGTATGCTTTGATTGCATTATATAATCATGCTATTATTTGATCCACTATAATACTTAACAGGATTACATCAATTATCGTTATTAATATTAAATAAGGTTAAAATGATAACTGATAATTACCTAGCTCAAGGTAATTATCCTAAGTTGTTTGAATGTGAATTACTATTAGTAAATTGAGTTATTTGGGAGTAATTATAGATGTAAATAAGTATTAGTATCTTAATATTTTATTATGATTTCGCAGTATTTATTTTTAGGGAACAATATTTCTCATAGTTATGGTTGTAAAAAGGTTCAGATTATTACTCAGGTTATACTAAATAAAATACATAAATTAATTTGTGTCTCGGTTCAAAGGTTATACAAATAAGGTATAAATAATTATAACATATACGATAAATATATATATCTATAGTATAATACTAAAATAAAACATTATAGTGTTAGTTGAAAATTAAACTATGAGCTGTAAGGAGATAAAATTTAATTAATAGTTGTTATAGTTGGCATTGGATCATGTGCCAAGCCTTATACAAAGGTGGGAAAAATTTGGAAATAAGGGGAGATCTCTCTCTCTCTCGCTCTCGGGGGGAGGAATGGAGGAGAAGGAACAACAAGCAGGGGAGATTGGTTTAGGTTGCAGCCGGAGAGGTTTCGGCATCAAATTCAGAGGGTTTGGGCAATCGCAGGAAGAGGAATAATATCAAACCAGGTATGCGTTCTGATTATTTATTGCAGTAGAATATAGATTTATATTTATTTGCTCCTGATTTTGCTCTTGTTTTGGTTTTGTGATAACTGTTTTTAGAGCTCTTGACATTGCAACCGTGTGATTAAAATATGATTGGATCACCCATGTCCCCAAGATTTTGAAGGTTTATTTACATTGGATTTGATAAGGGCAAGGGCGCAGGGTTTTCATTATGTATATGTGTGTGCGCAACCTAGTTATTGGATTCGTAGCTCAGAAAACAATTTATTTAAATCTGTTATTGTAGAAATGAAAATTTATTTTAATTTTGATTAGTAGAGTGAATCGCTTGGTTTGTTTAAACCCGGGTCAGTCGGGATCTGAGGAAGAACTTTTACGGAAGGGCAAAGGTTGTGATTTTATGTTATGTAAATAAGAGCTTAGCTCCCTTTATGCAGCTCAAGGTTTTTTTAATTGATCCAGACCTAGTAGGATTTGGGAACAGTAACATAAATGTTATGGCCTAGGTTAGGTTACGGCCAAGTTAGACGCCAAATTTGCATGCGAGACATTAACTTCATTTGTGAAGCATGGGATTAGATTTGTCTCCTATCAGATCTGACAGGAACTGCTTAGTATCATATAAAGGTGAAATTGATGGCTGAGATGTTTGTTTGTAGCCATCAAACTTACATGGGGAAACCTTATTTGCTGTTGAGGGAGAATACATAAGGGTTGCGATTTTAGGTTTTTTGTCAAGGCTGTGATTTTAGACTAAGAAGATCCCTGCACACAGTTCTGAACCTCCTAGACCAAGCTCATAGTAAATCATAGGAAAACTACCAAATTCCAGGGTTTAAAGATCAAGCCTTGGATCTATTTTTGCATTATCATGACTGTAGGTATTATTCTACCAAAGTAGAGTACCTTATGAGCAGCAGGAACCCAGATTTTATAGTAAGAAATGGGCAAACTGTTCAGCTACGTTTATATCTTACCTTTTTACCCTGTATGGTAAATAATATATATATATTTTTCCCATCACCAGTTTTGGGGATAATAGTAGACAAGTTTGTTAGAATGGTGATGTGTCTTTTCAGATGTGCTTCTGCTCAACATTGGAAATTATTCAAGGGCATTTGATTTGTTTGTGCTACAAAGATCGATTACGTGAGGTTGTCCAGTTTCACCATTGCTTTTTATGCTAGCATCTAAAGCAATCCATACGTTCTCAATGATGGTGAATTTAGGCCTCCAGTACAAGATATTGTTCTTCCAAAGGGTGAGAATCTAAAAAACAAAATGGATATGTATTGCAGTGCATAAGGATCTAATGATTCCCTTCTGAAATCTCATATATTGGGTTGGAGTAATGATCCTTCGTAGTGGTTGACAACGCGAGGGTGGCACAGTCATGGACCTAATGAGATTGGAAGATATCTTAGTATCCCCTATTCTCACTCAATTTTTCAAGGAAATGTGGAACTGAGTGGAGCAAAAGATAAACAGGGAGCTTACCAAGTGGTAAGGTCATCTAATTTGAAAGACTGGCAGATGCCAGCTTTGTCAAGAAGTATTTCATCATACAGTATATGTTATGTTTATTGTTTATGTTCTCTTATGCACATTTTGAGCAAATGTATAAACTTGTCAGGTGATATTTATGGTCAGTTGGCAGAGGTGTAAAGAAGAGATGTGTAGTCAGTTAGAAGATTTGCTTTAGACAAGAGATAGATTGGGTTCGTATTGAAGTATCTCACGTTGCAAGTTGTTCTAACAATTTTCACACGGCTTATCTTGTTATACTAAAGCATCTCCATGTAACCATCACAGGTGTAGTTGGCCTCTTAATAATTAAGTTTAGTGTGTTCCCATAATAGCCTCCATTGTTACGAATGTCAACCATGTACTCATATGAATCATTTAAAGCTGAAGTGCAATAGGGATGCTCATGTGAATGTCCAGCTCTTTTTGTCTGTAAACCATCTTCCTTTACTCCTCGGTGGATGTCCATACAATGTTGCAAATCTCCCATTTTGACGCATGAGGAGTGGACGCAGGCATAGGGCAGGGAATATGATTCGCCTTGGCCATTTCAAAAGCTTTCAAAATCTTTTTCTTTCCTCAGCATAGTTTTCGGGTGCCTAGATATTTGTAAGTCTGCCATAAAGGACGCTTAGGGCAGGCCAAGCTAGAAATTGATCTTCATTAAAATTTCGGGTTGCATTTTCCCATAAATTAGAATTAGATCTGCATATATTTCTATGTCTGTCATATAATGGCAATAGGTATTTATATATATATATATATATATATATATATATCTTAATGCTTATGTTTGCCATATGTTGGCGATAGATATTCCTGTATCCTTGAGCTAATTCATGCCATATAATGGCGATATTTATTCTCAAACCCTATGTTTTGTCAGCCATAAATCGGCAGTAGCTACTCACATAACTAATATTTGTGTCTACCATATTTATATTAATTTCTAATTGCCAGTGGTAAGTATTATACTCTGAGATGCCAGAAACTATAACCTCTTGTCTGATTAATTTATCTCAACATGTTAGCCTGAGTATATCGAGTTTTGCATGAGTAATTCTTTAATCTATATCTAGATTTAGAATAGTTTGATGTATATAAGTTTAATATTGTTTTTATGAATGTATTATAGTCATTGGTGAATTGACCTCAAGGCATAGCCATATGGTTTCATTGTGGATCTGAAGTCTATTACGTAATGTGCATATTTAATTCATTTAGGAAGAACGAAAATTGCCTTAGGTTATACTGTGATACGTGAGGAAGAGAAGTAGGTTGCTGAAGGGACGTCATTGATGATCATTAGTATCTTCAAACATATTTCTATAGTTGATTTTTCTGCTAAATCATTCACATGTCTTACAGTTCAAACCTGTGCACCAAGTTCAGTGTCACACTGTGGGAAATTAGTTCTGCATGCATGTAGGTATGCCAAAACCTTGTGTCCCATCAGTTTAAGGTTTGATATCATGATCTTTCCAATTAAAGAGCTATATAATGATTGTTTTTATTACATTGGAATAATTTATTAAGTTAAATGCATATGCTCAAGATAGATAAATTATGTATGATGCATGTAATATTCAGTTGTTAATAAATTTATTATTGTAATTGAGTTATTATGATTTCTTGATAATGGTTTGTTAAGATTGGGAATTGGATTGGTAGGTTGGAATTAGAGGTATAATCATTGTAAGAAGTAATTGATTTATAAGAATTTTGTAACTAATATTACCTATGCATTTGTTTAGCTTGAAGGTTATGTTTATATGTAATTGATGATTAATTTATTATATCAGATAGAATTAATATTTATTAAACTAGATCGAAGATATATGAATTCTTGTGGAGATATTACTGGTATTTGGTTGTTAATATGATTAAATGTAAATTGATTTGATTAAATAATTAGTGTGGATGAAATTTAATCTAGGTTGATTGGTTTGGTAAAGATCTTTTCATAAGGCTTTTGTTAAGTTGAAGTTGGATTGAAAGCTTGGAGTTACGTGAAACAACATTGGACTTGAAAATTTTAGCGTTATAAGTGAAACCTATAGGTAACTAAATAACTAAGAGATTGAATTGCTTTTGTAATAAAAATTTATGTTGTCAATGAGTTGATTAGTTGAAATCTCTTATTGCAAGCAAAATTTTCATGAAAGTGGGTCTATGTGAAAATTGTCAAGTTTAGGTTCCAGAGGCATAAGGTAATAGGATTTGTTCGTATGTATTCTATTCATAGTTGTCTTGAAATGAATATGTTGTAAGAACATGATGTCTCTTGTCAGAGTATGTAAGATGATGTACATATTGTGTCATGAATTTATTTCAATGGGTTTAAATTTCCTTCATGTATGTGTTGATATCAAGCTTGTGATTAGTATGGAAATGGGGAGATCTTGTAATTGTAATGAGAAACTATTTTGGTTCATATTTGTGATTGGAAGAGCAAGATGACCCATACCTTGCTCTGGATATGTGTTATGATTATTGCAATTGATGACTGGAAGTTTTTGGACAATGATCTAAAGGTTGGTTATCGTGACTATGTTTTGTATGCAAGAAGGGAAATGCCTTGCATTGTTTATGTATACTTATCAGTATGAAAGTGATTGTCTTTCTTGATGGTTCAGGTTTCTAGATGCAGGTAGGGGAGTGGCTTTCAATGTGGGGCCGGCGCCCAAAGTGGCTGTCAGGATAACCCATTGAAAGTTGTTAATTAAGTGAAAACCTAAAAATAAACTGGGGGGAAAAAGGGTAAAATACACATTAACAAGATAATTGGATTTCCTCTCCCATGCCTGTAGTGCTCGTTTAGACTAAGGATGGGTAGAGAAGGCCTGGTCGGCAAGATCAACTTCCTTGTCCTCACGAAAGGAAGGTTGATACCGCATGAGTCACCCTATGGGGCCGGCGCCTAGTGAGAGGCTGTCAGGATAACCATAGATGGGGGCCGGCACCTAGTGAGAGGCTGTTAGGATAACCCATGTTAGGACCGTGCGATGACACTCTCCCTACTGCAGCCTAGCATTCCCTAGTCGTAGTCTCCCCATTTGTCGTGTGTTGCCTCTGGAAGTGATATTGAGTTGTTTGTGATGTTGTCATGTGTTGTGATGGAGTTATGTTTAGTCCTTGTTCCTATTAGGCACTTGTCTACCTAACTGTATGATGTTGTGGGACCTTATGTTATCTCCTAGCACGGGGGGTGGACCTCAGGGTTCCACATGGTCGGGTGGATGTGCTTTATCTCCATTGTTTTTTTTTCCTTGCCATTATTCGTGTGCAAGAAGGTTGTAATCCCTGTAGCAGATTCAGATCATGTACCAGTTTATGAAGACAGTTATTTATGCTCATGTACTATCCTGTGTATCAGGTTATTAATAATGTTTGTAATCCAATGTAAACAAAAGTTGGTGATGTAAACTATATTATGTTGTATCCTCATATGTATGAAAAACTGTAGTTGTATTTGTTATGGATGATTATTTATTTGATGTCATGGAAATGTATAAGGTTATTCAATTAATGTAATAAATTTAGAATGAATTATTGTTGTCAAGTTAATGTGTGATGTTTGAGAGAACATGATAGTAGTTTTGTCAGTAATGCCGCCATGGAACCTTGGGAGAATGTTGCTTAGTACAAATAAGTTAAATGTTACCTTGTTATTCCTTGTATTTAAAAGAAAAAAAAAAATTCTGATTTGTTAAGTGTAATTGTGTTGTTCTCTAGTGTTTCATGGTGGGGCGTTACATACTGCATATATATTTCCTCTTCTAGATCCCCATGCAGAAAAGTTGTTTTCACATCTAGCTGTTTAAGATGAAAGTCTTCCGTAGCCACAAGACTTAGAATTGTTCTAATAGAAGTCATCTTTACAACTAGAGAAAATATTTCATCAAAATCTATACCTTTTTTCTGTGTAAAACCTTTTACCACGAGTCTGGCCTTATATCTTTTCTTGCCTCCATCTTCTTCCTTCAACCTGTAAACCCATTTATTTGGCAATGCTCTTTTACCTACAGGCAATTGAACTAAGTCCCAAGTTTGATTCTGTAGCAAGAAACCCATTTCCTCTTTCATGCCTCACTCCCACTATTTTTTGGTATCTACCTACATTGCTTCTTCATAACCTTCAGGTTCACTAGAATCGGTTAATAATATAGAATATAATGATGGAGAAAATCTTTCAAGAGGTCTAGTTATCCTTGTAGAACATCTAACACTTGCAGGAGTTTGTGGGATAACTTGTTGTTGTTGAGCATCAGGAACTACTAGCATTTTATTTTCTAGAATCTCATCCAACACCACATATTCCTTTTTGGCCTATTCATGCTTCTTTTCCTGTAGCTGATCCTTATACATGACCTTCTCATTGAATATAACATCTCTGCTCCTAATGATTTATGATTTTCATAATCCCATAACCGATAACTAAATTCATCTAGTCCATATCCAATAAAGGTACATTTTTTAGACTTAGCCTCAAGCTTGGTTCTATTTTCAATATCAACATGGACAAAAGCTTCACAACCAAAGGTTTTCATAAATGAATAGTTTACCTTTTTGCCCTTCCATGCCTCCTCTGGAATGCCACCATCCAAAGGATTTGAAGGTCCCCTGTTTATTAAATAAACATTAGTATGTATAGCATCTGCCCAAAAGTGTAAGGGTAGTCCAACATGCAATCTCATGCTCCTTGCATGCTCCATAATGGTCCAATTCATCCTCTCAGACACACCATTTTCTTGTGGGGTTCCAGGAACTATTTTCTACGTACGGATTCCATTATATGAACAGTAATTCTCAAATTCTCTGCTGCAATACTCACCTCCATTATCAGATCTGAGACACTTACAACTTTTTTCTTGTCTCATTCTCAACCAAATCTTTCCACTTTTTGCAAGTTTCAAATACTTCTAATTTTTGTTTTAGGAAATACACCCATGTTTTCCTAGTTGCATCATCAATAAAAGTAACATAATAGCAAGAGCCTCCAAGAGAAGATACCTGAGATGGTCCGCATACATCTGAATGCACAAGCTCTAATTTCTCACTCTTCTTCTCTTTCCCAACTTTGAGAAATTAGACTCTTTTCTATTTTCCATAAACATAATTTTCATAGAACTCTAAGTCAATCTTCTTCAGATATGGTAGCAACTTTCTGGACTGAAGGATCTTCATCCCTTTCTCACTCATGTACCCAAGTCTATGGTGCCACAATTCTGTTTCTATCCCTGTAATAAGTGTTATAACTGTCTTAGTAGCAACTGTTTCTGTAGTAGCTAAGGTAGAATAAGTATTACCAATACACAAATACAATGTGCCTACCTTTTCACCTTTAGCTACTACTAGTGCACCTTTAGTGACCTTCCAGATTTTATCTAAAAAGGTAACTATATAGCCTTCACTACCCAATTGTCCTGCAGAGATTACATTCGTTCTCAAATTTGGAACATGTCTTACCTCTTGTAGCAAACATTCATTTCCATTCTGCAACTTGATTTTTATCTTTCATTTTCCAACAATCTGACAAGGTTTATCATCACCCAAATATACATGTCCAAAATCACCTTGAACATAATCTACAAAATATTTCCTATGGGGTGTGGCATGAAATGAAGCCCCTGAATCTATTACCTAGGAATCATTAGCATTATCTAAACACAGAATTAAAGCATCCTGTAATTTATTACTTGCAACATTAGCTCCCTTACTGTCATCATGTTGTCTGTCTCCTTGTTTGCCCTTTCGAGACTAGCAATCCTTCTTCAAGTGTCCTGGCTTTCCACAGTGCCAACAATACATTCTTCCTCTGGATTTAGATCTGCCTTTCCTTGATTTTCCTTGTGACTTCCCACAATTTGTAGGGCTTTTTCCTCTTTCCTTTGTTCTTCCCCTGTTCTCTATAGTCAAAGCATTACCAGATGTTGAAGTCTCACCTATGCTTTTCTGTCGCATTTCCTCGCTAAGGATAACACCAACAACATCATCAAATTTCATAGTATTTGAACCAGAGACAGAGTTACTTACAACCATTACCAACCTATTCTAGCTTTCTGGAAAAGAACATAAAACCAAGAGAGCCCTTACCTCTTCATCAAATTTCACTTTTATAGAAGTTAACTGACAGGTAATTGTATTAAACTCATTTAAATAATTTGACACAGATCCACCTTCAATCATTTTTAGATTAAACAAATGCTTCATGAGAAATACATTATTAGAGGCTGAGGGTTTTTCATACAATTTGGCCAAAGATTTCATTAGTTCACTTGTTGTCTTCGCTTTTGTTATATTGAATGCCACAGATGGTGCCAGGCACAATCGAATGGTTTCCAGTGCCTTCCTATCCAGAAGTTCCCAATCCTCATCAGTCATTGCTGTCAGTTTCTTGGCTACTCCTTCCAATGACCTCCATAAATCCTTCTGATTGAGATAATCCTCCATCTGCATCTTCCATAATTGATAGTTCTACCCATTGAATTTATGTACCTTTGATTTACCCTCATCTGCCATTGCTCCCACTTAACCATGAGACTCCCACTCAACCATGAGACCTTCCTACAGACGATAATCAAACACAACCCACTCTAACACCGGTTGTTAGGGTTAGGGTAGATCAAAGCAATAAACACTAACAATTATATGTAGATTAAATAACCCAAATATAATAATGAGGAATAACACAAAAGAGATCAACATAGAAATTTAACGTGGTTCACCCAATATTGGCTACATCCACAGAAACTTAGCCATCCAATGATTTTATTATCTAGTGCAAAACAAATTACAATCTCGTGAATACATCGCTGTACCATACATCCCAGCCGCTTATAACAAGCTTTTCAGAAGCTTCTAGAATTAAGGTTTTGTAATGTCATTTTTCTTTTGTCGGTTAACAAAAATTAACAACCGACTTTGCTCATGCAAAAAAGAGGGAAAAAGGATCAGTCGCCACATACCAACATAAATTCTTTTTGTATTTCTGTTATTCATATAAATATGTTATTTCATGCATTTTTCATTATTTTGTTGCAGGAGGTTCCTCCCAAGTGGGTTGTTTTATCATGCTATGATTGCTAACAACTTAGGGACATCCACCAAACTTCTGCACTTACATCAACCATAACTGTTAATAAACGGACCTTGGGTTAGGGAATAGATGGGTTAAGCAGGCCCCACCCCAGCAAGTCAAATATTAGGGTGTCTTGTTTAAGCCTAGCCACAACAAGGATATAAAGCTATGAAGACATCTTCACAATTAGGAAAATCAACAGATCACTGTCTGAGCAGCAGGGAATTTAGACAATCATACCTAAAGGCAACTTGTTAAATCAGGTTATGCCCACTTCTAGGTTGGTTCAGTGGTTGGGTGTGTATTTATTCAACCATGATTCTATTTAAATATTATTCATTTCAATGGTAAAACAATCAATAGAGAATTTACATCTCACCTCTATCAAAAAATGGTAATTATTTATCTTATTCCTTCCCACTAATGACAAGTATACTGATGAAGACATAGCTCACATTGGGAGTAATGGCTCACACTGGGAGTAATGGATGGAAGGTGTGATCTTTATGTACCCCTATGCTTGGTGGTTTTTTAGGTTTTTGAGTATGATTCAGTCAAGGATAAAGAGCTCATCAAGAAGTGTGGAATGTGTGTATTGAAGGAGTATTTTTTTCAGCAAAAAGAGGGTAAACCCTTAGACATATTGAAGGAGTATTTTTGGTGCATCAAACCTTGGTTTCTTGCCTTTCATCCATGGAGATAATTTTATTTATTTTGGCCTTTTCTAGATTAGGCAACCTGCCTTGGTTTTGGTTGGACTCATGTTTGGCTACCATTGCCAACTTGTATGAGAGGTTCTAGTTTTCTTAGTCTTATTAAATAGTTAACTAGTATAGATATCTTGAATACATCTATCTAAAAAAATAACCAAAGATATCAATTTGAAGCTATTTTATCTTTCATTTTATATATACAAAGTAATGTTTCATTTTCTATTTTTTTGAGTTTCATTTTCTTTCATGCTAGAGGTCATAGGCTTTGTAGAAGGGCTTTACAAAATTGTAGAAAAAAGGATATATCCAAATATGATGGAGAAGTGAACAATGTTGATGATGGCATATCTTTGTTTTACCTCCTTATTTTAGAAATATCATGTTTATTATTAAATATTAATATTTTATTTTACTATTAAATATTAATATTAAAGATATTAATTTGAAGTTATTTTATTTTACTTCATTTTACTTCAAATTGATATCTCTACATATTTTTCCTTCACTCAACCCTATGTCCATCAATTTCTCAACTATAATTAACAAATTAAAAAAATCTAAAATACAAAAATCAAAATATTATTTTTCTTAACGCATAAACTTTTTTTTTACACTTTGAAAATGAAAAGAATGATGATTATCCAAAGTTGTCAATTGATGAGAACATATCTACTTATTTATTTTGGATTTATATTATATTTAATATTAAATATTAATAATTTGACATGTTAATGACTGTCAATTTTAAATTAAAAGGTAACTATTTTTTTAACATGCTCATTACACTCCACCCATTGCTACCATTATAGAATGCCTCTCAACATTAATAAAAATAAATATTTAAAATTTTTTATTAAAAATATATTTATATAGCATTTCAACATGAGTTATATTTGTTCACTAAAGGATTTATAAAAATATCTATGCATTTATTGTTTTAAAAAGTTTTGTATATGTATAGATATTTGACAAAATGGAACCAAAATGGAATAGGATCTAAATATTAAAATAAACTACTACTTTTATTTTTAATAGGTGTAAGGGTTTTGGAGATAGGAAAATAATGATATTAGTTTTTCACATTGAAGATTTGATATTTCACATTATTGTTTTGAAGGTATGATTTTTCACATTATTGATTTCCATCACAAAATTTGATTTGTTGGAAGATTTTATTTTCAAATTATTATTTTTTGTGACCTAAAAATGATTTAATCCAAATCAGAAAGTTATATTGGTGTTATTATAGGGAGAGGTGTTATACAATGGTATAAAAGTGCATTTAAATTTTATTTAAAAAAAATACATACAAACATAATAAAACAAGAGCTGCAAAGCAGCCAAGTTTCTGCCAAAATGTTCATGAATAGTCTTGTTTTGTTTTAATTTGTTGTGTTTGTTTAGTGTTAGCAACAATGTTGATAATATAATAACTTTTTAATCTTGAAATTTGTGAATTTTTTGGTTTAAGTTAGAGTTGACAGTTTTGTAATATTTACAATGAATGTTGAAAATTGAAGAACTTTGAGATTCTACATTTAATAATTATATTGCATAAAATAGAAGTTGCAAAGTAAGTGATTTTTTATTATACCTGAAGATTTATGATTATACTTCAAGATTTATGGTGAACTTGACAAAATGGATTATTTGATTGGTACAGCCTCCTAAAGCTAGAAATGGGCACTTTGGCAATTAAAACTTGGTTCTTGATGGTCTGACAAGAGGCAAATATAGAAGGCGATAAATGTACTAGCCTTCAACAGTTTGCACTTAAGCTGCAATACAAAGAGTTGTTAGTGCTATAAAAATCACTTTAACATCATGAATACAAAGAGTTGTTAGTGCTATAAAAATCACTTAACATCATAATTTTAAAGATTTGAAGTTATAGCTTATATTGAGGGACAAGTGAAACCCTAAAATTAGTTCTACCATATAACTAGCACTTGCACCAATAAGAGGATCATGGAATACCTTGTTTGGAATAGCAAATGAGTTTAGAAGATCTTCGAGCGTGAATGTTGTTTACAACATGAAATTCAGGGAATACGCTGATAGGAACCAAACAGTTTAGAAAATTTTCCACACGTTCCAAGACAATGCACAGCCATGTCATTCACATATTAAATGATGAGACTACAAAATACAAATAGTTTTCTACAACTCAAAATATGAAGATGACTCTGCAAAGAAGATATTAGAATGTGATAGTTGATAGCATGCGGCAAAAGCAATATCTTCCCTCAGCTTCAGATCAGATAATGAAAGAAACTGTTGAAGCCTATGAACTAAAAAACAATTTAAATTTTTTCAGTCTTGCAATACCTTGAAACTGAAATATCTTCAGAAATGTACCAAAAGTTGCATAACTCGGTAGATTGTCCTATCATAAATTTGATTTAGGAAATGTAGACAATTTATAAAATTTTGGCATAAAAACGGTTCGGGTAGTTGAACTATAATAGTTAGGTGAACTGCACGGGTTTTTAATATTTTCAATTTGTTACAAAGGTTTTGATTTAGGTTTTTAGGTTTGCAAATAATAAATTAAATTCCTTAATTTTTATTTTTATTTACAGAGGAAAGATTTAATTAATTAATTAAAATTAATGAAATCTTATGATTAAAGGTAGATTAGGGATTAAGGGAAATTTAATTAATTAATTAAAATTAATTAAATTTCATGTGAAGGGAGGACTTATGGAATTCATCACTGGTCAATTTTTCCTATCTATGCATTAATATATATTTTAAAATTTTGATGTATTAGTATATTATTATCATAGATTAAGGATATTATCTATGTAAATGATATATTATTATTATTATTATTAATTATTAAAGACATATATAAATTTGGGATAAACTTATAAATTATATTTGTATTTAAATTCCTATTAGTATTAATATTGATTAGTAATAGGAATCTTATATAACTATAATGTTTTTATTGTCTAATAATATTATCAATATTAATATTAATAGGAATTTAAATACATGTTTCTTAATATTTTATTATTATTTTAGTTATAATATATTTAAATCGGTTAATAGGTGAGATGCTAAAAAACTTTACTGCCTAATGTTTTACCCATAAAGTCTCAAACTAGAAATTTAATAGTTTTAAGTATTAGTATATTAGTATCATAGATTAAGGATATTATCTATCACAAAACTTTATAATATAAACCTTGATGATCCGCAATAATCGCCCTTATCGAGTGAAAGTTTTCTGCGAATTAAATTGAAGTAAAATTATTTTTCAAATATGTTTTGTTAAAATATTTGCATCTATACAATAGTAATAGCTAAATATTTTTTAAATAGAAAAACTATTCCAGTTCTCATTGGTTGCAAAAAGAATTATTAATAACTAGTTAACAACAGGTCTTGCCTATAGTTTTCTTGGCAGAAACTAAAAATAATACAAATATAATTAAATAACTAACCAACATAATAAAAAATATAATAAACTATACCTGGCATAATTAAAAAAATAATAGTAGAGCTAAATAAATAACAATAATAAACTATAGCCCACATAATAACAAAATATTAGAAATAAAACTAAATAACTAACAATAATAAACTACAATCCATATAATAAAATAAATAAATAGAACCAAATAGCTAAGAATAAAAACTATAGCCCACATGTCGAGTGGGTGTGGTCTAGTAGTTAAGACCACTTGGTCATTATATATTTGACTATTTATAAATATATTATGCATCTCCTTTTGAAAAATGTACTTGGTATCATTCTCTATCTTATCTTTGTAAAAGAATAATATGAAATGGACAAACCTTTAACCTAATGTTACAATTGCTAGGAAAATTTTCTTGGAATGTATCACTATGGTTGTAGTTTTTTGTATTTCAATTTTAATGTTAAGAATAACATTTTTATAATTGAAGAAAAGATTTATTTATAAGAATAGTATTGAGACAGTTTAATTAATATTATGAATTCAATTTTATGTTTCAATAGGTTATGTGGTCTTATTTTTGGTGAGGCCATTTTATTATTTAACCAATTATTGTGAATAAATTTGTAAACAATTTTAGGAACAATTTTGTTTGTTTTTGCATAAATATGTTCAAGTAATTAAATTATTCACAATTACATCTCTTTTTAACTCACCAATGTTTCAGTTCCAAGTTAACTCACCATGAAATTATAGTTTAAGTTGACCACTTAAATATGCCAATTAAAATTATCAATTACTTAAATGTTAGTGATTTATAACTAGCATATCTATTTTTAATCAATTTGCCACACATAGGTGGAATAGGCGCATCGAGAATGATATCTCTCAGTGTATTTTACATATTTTTTAAAATATAGATATGCTAGTTTTTAAAAATAAATATATTAAATTTATTATTAAAAAAAATTAAATTGATGACTCTATAGTAAAAACTATAAAATATATTGCACTTACCATTGGAATAAGATTCTTGAATATATTTTATAGATTTTACTATGAAGTTTATTTTATTTTCTACATAATAAAATTTAATTTTTTTAGTGGCTCATGTTTTATAAACATAGAGTGCAGAAATAATATTTTATAACATTATATTTTATTAGGTTTCGTTTTAATTACATTTAAAATAACATTATTTTAGGGATTAAAATTTAGGGTTTTTTTTTTTTATAAATTTAATTTAGTTCTAGATAAATCTTGTTTAAAAGTGAGAAAATGAATTCTAAACATAGTTGAGTGAATTCTAAACCTAATAAACTATAGTGCCATAAGTAATATATATTTTTTGGTTTGCATTTTTTCAAAGTTAGTTCTCTTACATATATTTTTTAAAGCATGTCAAACTAAATAATATAGGGTTTAATATAGTGCCCTAAAATAATATTTTATAAATTAGAGTTTTAACTTTTAATTTTTAACACTATATGTATTAATAAAAGGGCTACCAAACTTAGGTTAGTTGTTTACATATATTTTTAAAATAAAAAAGTCTTAATCTATATTAAAAATAAAAGATTAGTTAATAAAACCGAAAAAAATTTCAAACCCTAACTAAATTGAATTACATATTATACAACACAAAATTTTGATAAATAACTCTTTTAATATAACTAAAGTTTACATACAACAAAACGAAATGCACAGATTTTTTTTTAATATTTTACCAATTAATTTGAATTTTTTTTAATATTGTAGCAATATGAAATGATTTATGGATACATGATTAACACCACTATATTCATACATGTGATTTTGCCACTTCTTATTTTTATTTTCTGCTTCCCACTTTGTAATAAGTGATTTTATTTTTGGTTGTTTCGGATACTTTCAAACATTTATGTTTTATATATGTTTTAATTATTAATATTTTTTATTAGTTCAACTAGAAATGAGGGTCTAGATCCCTTTAACAAAACAACCCTCAGGGCATCAGGCCATTAACATGCCAGAAACTGCAGATTGACAGCACAGAAATAGCAGACCAAAACAACTAATAAAAAACCAACAAGACGACAGAAACAACAACAAAAAGTAGAAGAAACAGAAAACTAAGGGCCATCAATCACCCCAAACATGGCCAGGAACTCCACCATCTCCTTGTAGTCGCCCAAGCTATCGATGCCAACTTTTTTGACCTTGTCATCAAGATCCTTCACTGCAACAAAGATGGAGGCAACCCGATGCAAGGCTCTGGTTGCAAATTCCGCCATAACCTTCCATTTCTTTTGCATAGAATCCATTCTTTTCTGGAGGTTATGGATATCCTCCACATGCTTGACACACAAAATACAATTCCCCTTACTGACTTGATCAACGGCCTCTCCCACAGTGTTCTTGCCCATAATAGCCTTAGCAAAGTCCTCCTAGCCTTTAGAGCTGCTTTCATTCATTGAGGCAAAGTGGCTAGTGCCCTCGACCTCATGTACAAAATCTGTAGGGGTTTCCTTCTCAGCTTCTTCCACTATCTCTTCCACAAACTTAGACTCCTTAGAACCCTGCACCCTCAGAGAATGAACCAGAGGTTTCCCAGTAATCCTTTTGGACCAGCGAATGCTAGGAAGAGTAGCCTCTCTGCCTTCGCTATTACCCTTAGTTTCCTGAATAATATCTAGCTCCACAATTTTCATCAGCGTACCCTCCATGACAACACCCTTCCCTTCCTTCTGCTTCTTCTTTAGGGTACCCTCCATTTCCTCCACCCTGTCCCTTTTCCCCAACTTTCTTTCTTGTGTCGGGGTTGTTTGTTTTTGTTTCTTATTTTTAACAGGAACAGGGGCCTCGACTGGATTCCCTTCCACCACACTAGGGCTACCTATGATTAAATGGGTCCCCATGCTAATTTTCACTTTGCCCTTACCCCCATGACAAGTACCTAGTTGTGGGCCCTCAAGGATCTTGACTTGAATTTGTTTGGGTAGACATAAAGCAAGATGAAAGTGATACAGCCTCAAAATAAGGCCTTGATGAATTAGAATGAGAGGGTGATTGGCATTCCTAGCCCTAAGCTCCCTAACAGACTTAATAGAATTATCCAGTGAAGAAAGTAAAAAGAAGGGGAAGCTAATCTCAACCTTATTCCTGAAATGATTTAACAGGGCAAAGTGATAGTGATAATATACCCGAAACCTTCCTTCCAATGTGAAAAAATTGATATTAATGAGATAGATTTGTCCCCATGGCTCTGACAGTTCCTCCCTCTCAAAACCTCCATGAAGTTTCACAGGAGCTTCGCTCTCACAGAAGAAGAGATTCATGTGCTCAGGGTCGGCAACTCTGCTTCTCCTCGAATGCTTTATGCCTCTTGTTGGTAAACTAGTGGCTTGACCAATGACTTCTTCAGACACTTGGAAACCAATCTTCCAATTTTTGACCTCCCTGGTTTCCTCATCCCAAGTCTCCACAAACTGTCGTGACAGGTTTTTGTCATGACCTGCCATTCCTTCAAGAAAAGACACCACCTCACCCTCTTGGATTATATGCCAAACAAGAGGATCTTTCTTAAATTCCTCAGTCGATCTAGGTTCAATTTTCACTATGTCCCCTCCCATATTACCAGTTTGAGAAAAGCTAAAGCAATCAGACTGAATTCATTCAAAATGGAAATGATCGCAAGCGGCAGACTTGAAATTAGGGAAAAAACCATTAAAATAGAAATAATGTTGAGTAGTAGTAATGATGGCAGTGTAATTATTATTTTGAAATGCCTTAAGATTGCCACCTAGATACAGCTCCTTGGGAGGTGTATTAAGCCGCCACCCCATGTGAAGATAAGTGAGTGGCGCAGAAGCACCTAGAAAATCATGTTTTGTGTTGTAATAAGGTCTAGTTGACCAATGCATTTTCATTTCTATTTGTAAGTTCCAAGTGACTTAGGTCACATTTGTCAAGTTGTTAATCTCAAGACAGTTGGTCTCCCAGCCATTTGGAATCAGTTGGTTTTTCTCCCAGCCGCTTGGAATCACTTGGTTTTCCTCAGGGCGAGTTTATAAACCTAGAGGAATGAACAAAATGAGTAGATTGTAATTAGATCAAAGAAGAAGTGTATTATGCTAAGGAGAAATAGAATGATTATGTTCCATCAATTTGTTTTCCATTTCGTGTTATACACTCCCCATCATATTGGTATCAGAGCTAGGTTGAGATTTGGGTGGCAAGTCGAATTGAGGATTTGCAGGAGTGTTGGTGTTTGGGTGCTGTCTGTGAAAACTGTATGTCAAAAAGAGAAAGCGAGACAGAGGCGGAGAGGATGCCTACCAAAAGTATGTCATAGGACACCATCAAGACGCTGATCAAGGAGATGCTTGAATCCAAGTTGGGAGAGTTCAAGCAGTCCAAAAGCAAGGATAGGGAAGAAGAAAGTGACAGCGATGAAGGAGATACAGAAATTGATGAAACCAATAAGAGGACAGAGGAGATACCAGCAGACCAGAGGGCATTTTAAAATGCATTGAAGTCAGTCAATAGGGACATCATAGATGGGTTACCTATGTATAGTGGAAGTATGGAAGCTGAAGAGGTGATTGATTGGATTGAGGCAATGAACAATCATTTTGAATACAAAGAAGTCCCTGATGATAAGAGGGTTAAGTTGGTAAAGGAAAGATTGAAGGGATCTGCTCTTGCATGGTGGAATTATGACCAAGGAAAGAAAGTCAAGGAGGGGAAGAATATGATAAACTCCTGGGAAAGGATGAAGACCAAAATCAAGGCACAATTCTTACCCCTAGACTATAACGTGCAGATGTATAAGAAATTGTAGAACCTTAGACAGAGAGACCTTGATGTGAATGCATACACACAAGAGTTTCATAAACTTAGTCTCAGATCAAAGAAACAAGAAGAAGAGTTAGAGAAGGTGGCCAGGTATTTGAATGGCCTAAGGATGAACATCCAAGATGAGATCAGCATCTTAGCACCAGAAACAATGAACAAGTGTTTCCAAATGGCCTTAAGGGCTGAAGAGAAGATAAAGAGAAAGAGTGAGCAAAATAATAGAGGTAGAGGTGGAAGAAATTTTAGAGGCAGAGGCAGTTTTGGAGGAAGAAGTCCTAACCAGAGGCCTAGTGGTGAGTCTAGCCAAGAAGAGAAAGTTGGGGACTCAAGTAGCAGAGGAGGCTACTAAGGAAGAAGACCTAATGGAAGAGGTGGGAAGAATGGATCAGGTAGAGGATCCAAGTTCTCCAATTTGAGATATTATAACTGCAATTAGATAGGGCATCCAACATACAAGTGTCCAGAGAAGGCCTCAACTTCTCATGGTGGTGAGAAGAGAACCACTTTGATTCAAGAAGATGCAAGGAGTGTGACATCTCCTGAAGTGAATCTAACATTAGAACTGGGAGAAAATCTGATGATCAAGAGGACACTGCTCAAGGAACTAGTGCAGACTGAACCATCACAAAGAAGGGCTTTGTTTAGAATCAACTGCAAGATCCAAGGTAAGGTTTGTAAAGTTATTATTGACTCTGGTTCTACTGATAATATTATATCTTTGGAAGCAATGAATAAGTTGAAGTTAGAAAAGATACCCCATAGCAGGCCATATAAAGTCAGTTGGTTGAATAAGGGGTAGCACATACTCATCAATGAACAAGCATGGGTAGAATTTAGTATTGGGGGGTATAGAGATAAGATCTTGTGTGACATCCTTCCAATAGATGCTTGCCATCTTTTGTTAGGCAGACCATGGTAGTTTGACAGAAAGGCTCATCATGATGGAGAAAATAATGCTTACTCATTCCAAAAATATGGTGTGACTTATAGGATACAGTCATTGGTAGAAGAGGTCCACAGTCTATAGGATCTAGTGTAATGCTGGTAGGAGAAAACGAATTCCTTGAAATAGTAGAAGAATTAGGTGGAGTAGGTTTTTCTCTAGTTGTGAAACCTAAGGAGAAGAAAAGAGAAAATATGAGAGAGGTAGGGCCTAGGGAGGTCAGAGAACTACTTGAGAGTTATAAGGAAGTAATTACAGCAGATATACCAGATTCACTACCTCCTATTAGAGATATCATCCATCAGATATATCTCATACCGAGAGCTGTACTTCCCAATAAGGTAGCCTATAAGATGACCCCTCAATAGAATGAGAAGATAGCCAGGCAGGTTCAAGAACTTTTAGACAAGGGGTTAATAAGGAATAGTTTAAGTCCATGCACAGTCCCCACTATTTTGGCACCAAAGAAAGATGGGAAATGGAGACTGTGTACTGATTCCAGGGCAATAAATAGGATAACCATCAGATATAGGTTTCCTATTCCTAGAATTGAAGACCTAATGCACTATTTGGGGGGTGCTACCTATTTCTCTAAGATAGACTTGAAGAGTGGGTACCATCAGATAAGGATAAAAGAAGGGGATGAGTGGAAGACAACATTTTAAACCAATGAAGGGTTATATGAGTGGCTTGTGATGCCTTTTGGTCTTTCAAACGCCCCCAGCACTTTCATGAGGCTAATGAATAAAGTATTGTAGGATTTCAGAGGTAAGTTTGTGGTAGTATACCTAGATGACATTTTGATATTTAGTAAAAGTAAAGAAGAGCATTTGCAACATATAGAGATAGTCTTGAAGAGGCTGAAAGACCAGATGCTGTTGATAAACTTGGACAAATGTGATTTCATGAAACAAGAGTTGATCTACTTGGGTTTTGTCATTTCCAAAGGTGATCTGAAGATGGATCCTTCAAAGGTGGAGGCTATTCTGAATTGGCCCACACCTATGACAATAGGAGAGGTAAGGAGTTTCCATGGTTTGGCCACATTCTATAGGAAATTCATTAAGAACTACAGTGACATCTATGCACCTATGTGGGAAACCATCAAGGGTGGTTGCAAGGTGAAATTTGTGTGGACAAGAGAAGCAGATAGGAGCTTTGAGAGTTTGAAACATAAGGTTGCTAAATTCCCTATTTTAGTGTTACCTGATTTCAATAAGGTTTTCACAATTGAATGTGATGCAAGTGGGCTGGCCATAGGCACAGTGTTGAGCCAAGAAGGCAGACCAATGGCCTTCTTTAGTGAAAAGTTAAATGAATCCAAGAGGAAATACTCCTCTTATGACTTAGAGTTGTATGCTATGGTACAAGCTCTGAAAAAGTGGAGACATTACCTGCTTCCCAAGGAATTTATTATGTATACAGATAACCATGCTCTTAGTTTTCTGAATGGGTAGGACAAACTCAACCACATACATATGAAATGGGTGGAAAGCCTGCAAGCATACACTTTCACCATTAAGAATAAGAAAGGAGTCACAAACAAAGTGGCAGATGCTCTCAGCAGGAGGGTGTTGACAATCTAATAAGTGCAGTTGCAAAGCATGGGTGTTGAGTCACTCAAGGAATTGTATGAAGGAGATCAAGATTTTAGAGAAATCTACAAGGTATGCAATGAATTTGCTAATACTTTTCATAGTGAGTTTTCATATTTTACATTGCAGGATGGACTTTTGTTTAAAGGGAGTCAACTATGTAACCCTAAGTGTTCAATGAGGGATAATATAGTGTAGGAGAAACATAGTGGTGGTTTAGGAGGACATTTTGGGTTGAATAAGACTTTAGATCTGGTAAGGAGATTTTATTTCTGGCCAAGAATGCAGTCTAACATCAGAAAATTTGTTGAAAGTTGCATAGTATGCCAAAGAGTAAAAGGAGTCTCAACCAATGCAGGATTGTATCAACCTTTGCCGATACCTAGCAGGCCTTGGGAATGTCTGAGTATGGATTTTGTGATGGGGTTACCCAAGACAAGGATAGGTTATGAAAGTGTGTTTTTTGTGGTCAATAGGTTCAACAAGATGGCTCACTTTATTCCCTGTAAAACCACCAATGATGCTAGTTACATTGCAGGTTTGTTCTTCAAAGAAATTGTCATGATTCATAGGTTACCTTTGAGTATTGTATCTGACAAAAACAACAAATTTGTGGGACATTTCTAGCAAACTTTGTGGAAAAGATTGGGAACAAATTTGTCTTTCAATTCAGCCTATCATCTTCAGACTGATGGGCAAACTGAGGTGGTCAATAGATCTTTGGGTAATCTCCTTCGCTGCTTAACAAAAGAACATAGCAGTAGTTGGGATGTGGTACTCCCACAAGCAGTGTATGCCTATAATGATTCTATAAATAGAAGTACAAGTCTAAATCCTTTTCAAGTTGTCTATGGTAGTCATCCTAGAGGAATTTTTGAATTGTGAGATGTTCAAGGGTTGGACAAAAGGAGTGGACATGCTGATACATTTGCAGAGGCTGTGAAAGAGATCCATCAAAAAGTCAGAGATACTCTACACCAGAATAGTCAGAAGATCAAGGCTAGAGTGGATCAAATAAGAAGGGATGTGCTGTACCAAATAGGAGATATGGTCATGGTTCATCTCAACAAGAACAGACTGCCCACAGGAAAACACAGTAAGTTGATGATGAGGAAAATTAGACCTTGTCAGATTTTGGAGAAATATGGTCCTAATGCTTACAAAATTGAACTCCCTGATGATATTGCTATTTCACCTATATTCAATATTACTGATCTGACATTATATAAGATTCCTGATACAGGAGAAGGTATAGCAGATTCTATCCAAGACCATGCAGAGTGGGTGCAGTCTTTACCATCTAAGGAACCACTGAAGATGGAGTGCATCTTGGATAGAAGGACAACCAAGAAGACAAGAAATCAGACCTATTTTGAGCACTTAGTCAAATGGCAAGGACTTCCAGACTTAGAGGCCACATGGATGTTGGAAGAAGACATCAAAAAGTAGGGTGGTGATTTGCAGCAGTTAGTCTCTAAGAGGACTTGAGACAACTTTCACTCGGGGAGTATGGTGCAGGAGCACCTAGAAAATCATGTTTTTTGTTGTAATAAGGTCTTGTTGACCAATGCATTTTCATTTCTATTTGTAAGTTCCAAGTGACTTAGGTCACATTTGTCAAGTTGTTAATCTCAAGATGGTTGGTCTCCCAGCCATTTGGAATCGGTTGGTTTTTCTCCCAGCTGCTTGGAATCAGTTGGTTTTCCTCAAGGTGAGTTTATAAACCCAAAGGAAAGAACCAAATGAGTAGATTGTAATCAGATTGAAGAAGAAGTGTATTGTGCTAAGGAGAAATAGAACAATTCTATTCCATCAATTTGTTTTCCATTTTCTGCTATGTGCATCCCATCAGCGAGGCTAGCCGCTGCCTTAACCCAACCATAAGGAACCATGAGAATAGCCATCACATCCATCCTCTGAATCCCAACCACCTATCCCCTCATCATACTTTTTAAGTTGTAAGATCCAAACTCTAGATCTCTACCAATACCAATGTCCTTACACCTCTTGGCATGCTAGCCGAGCTTTCCCATCAATCTCTTCTTCGTACTATCATCAATGTCAATTCCAATATCCACATGGACCCATCTTTTTTTACTGTTGTTGATAAGGCACCATCGACTCACCCACAACCTAGCCACCTCATCCTTTAGTAAATTCCTGGCAATCCCGTCAAAACCAATTTGAAAATTTGAAATGTTAGCCCCGTCGCTTCTAAGGCTTTCATTGCTATTCGAATAGTTCAAGGAAAAAACTCTAGCACGTCTCTCACCCTAGTTACACCAGAGGACAACCATCACCATGCACCACTTATATTTCATAACCCCTTCCATCTTGCTCAATTAGGTTTTGAGTATCTTTTGACAAGCTTGAGATGTTTCTCCAGCACCGCCATCCATCCTTGATGCTACCCACGTTAGCCAGGGCATCAGCCACAACATTTCCTTCTCTGTAGATGTGAGTGATCTTATACTCCTCCAATCCATTAAGAAGAATCTTGATATCTCCCATAATATCCTCCAGATTCCACTCTATCTGAGAAAGACCAAGGGCAGCATTAACAATAAACTGAGAGTCTCCTTTAATATGCAGCCTTTTTATATTTATGGAGATAGAAAGCTTGATTCCCCATAACATAGCCATGGTTTCTGCCTGATTATTGCTTTTAATGCCAATTCCCCCAGCATAAGCAACAACACAAACCTCAGTTTCAGCTCTTAAGATGCGTCCACCACTAGAAACACCCGGGTTTCCTTTGGCCGCGCTATCAAAGTTCATCTTAAACCACCCTTGTTTTGGTGGAGTCCACTTGGTTCTAGCCTGGGCTAATTTTTTAGTAGTGTCCACATGGAATGAGTTCAAATTTTAGTTCTTTAACATGCTTAGTTCTCCTCTCCCTAAGGGGTTATCCGCAGCTTTAAACTTACAGGAGTTGATGCTTTCAATCAAAAATTTGATAAAGCATTGAAAAACCTCCAGAGGGGTTCTACTCTTTTCCCTGAAAATCCTATTATTGTGCTCCTTCCACAGGCTCCAGACTAAATGGGGGGGTATCTAGTTCCAGAGTTCTTTTGAGATTGGTAACACCAGATTATAGGGGTGCTTCCATTCCCAAGCCAACATTTCAAGGCTAGCATTCAAGGACCAATTTAAATTCAGCTTTTGTAGAGTTAACCCCCAGACCTCCTAGGTAAAACTGCAATGCAGAAAGAGATGGGCTGACAACTCCTCCTTAGATCCACAAAGAATACATCTAGTTGGCATTTGGAAACCTCTCTTTTTCAAATTGTTCAGAGTTAGGACTTTATTGTGCATCAAAGTCCACCAAAAGAAATTAATCTTTGGAAGGAGTTTAGCCATCCAGATTTTTCTCTAGACCCCCACCTCACCAGGGTCTAACAATAGATTATACATACTTTTAACCATAAACATACCCTTCTTATCCTTATCCGAGACCATCTTGTCTCTCTTAGAAAAAAGAGGTAATCTGTAATCTTCCAAAGCTTTTTGTAATTGCTGAGCAAACTCTATCCCCTCCCTACCATCCTGAGCATAGTCAGAAATCTCCTTCCAGCTCTAGAGACCCCCACAAGTTCTTATGTAGTCAGCCACTTTGTGGCTAAAGACCTCACTAAACATGCCCGCTATCCTACCATATTCCATTTCCATCAGAGGTTTGTCCTGTATCCACTGGTCCCTCTAGAAGTCAACCTCCTTACCATCCCCAATCCTCCATCTCAAGCCTTGTCTTATGAGACCTCTAGTTTTGATAGTCCCATTCCAAATAATCGAGCCTTTGGGAAGACTTGCCTCCATAAAAAAATTATTGCCTTGGTCCCCATTGAGATATTTGGCCCTCATGATGTCCCCCTAATCAGTACTATCCTGGATAAGGTTCCACCTGATCTTGGCTAGAAGCGCTCTATTCATCAAATGGATTCTTCTAAGGCCCAATCCTCCTTGACCTCTAGGTGTACACACTTTCTCCCAACTCACAAGAGCAATTTTGTTTTTCTCTTCCTCCCCCGTCCAAAGGAACTTCTTTTGAATATGTTCAATCTTATCAGCCATATACTTAGGGATTTTAAAGAGACTTAGCGCATAATTGGGCATTCCCTAAAGGGAAGCTTTGAGAAGCTAAAACTTCCCTACTTGACTCAGGAGGGCACCCTTCCACCCCTCCAGTTTCCTCTGAATTCTTTCCACCATCCCCTTCCAGAAATCCATAGAAATTTTGGTGGTGGTAAGAGGGAGCCCCAAGTAAGTGGACTGGAGACTTTCACTCGAGCATCCTAGAATTCTTATAATTTTTTGTTGAAGGTCTTGTTGGGTATTCAAGAAGTAGATATGACTTTTTTAAAAGTTGATGCTTTGACCTGAGACTACCTCATAGCTTCTTAGGAGCTCCTTCCACCTTCTATCTTCCACCACTGATTCTGACCCGAATAGGATAGTGTCATCCACAAATTATTGAATCACCAAATTTTGGGTTGTTGAAGTGGGTTTAATCCCATGAAGAGTCCCCTACAATAACAGATTGCAAGAATTTCTCCCCAAAACCCTAGCAATCAGGATGAACAAGTAAGGTGATAGAGGGTCACCTTGCCTAATGCCTCTCCCAGAAGGGAAGAAACCTTTGGGGAATCCATTAACTAACATGGAGATTCTGGCTGTGGATATAAATTCTTTGATAATGCTAATTATTTTTTCATTGAATCCAAATTTTTGGAGAACTCTTAAAAGAAAGTCCCAGTTGACCCTATCATAGGCTTTTGAGATGTCTAGTTTGAAAATCATACCTCGGGTGTTGCTCTTATGAATAGAATGAATTATTTCATGAGTGGTGATTGTTGCATCCAGAATCTACCTCCCTAGGACAAAGCCCTTCTAGTTAGGAGCAATGAGTTTATCCATCAAGGGTTGCAACCTAAAGACCAAAAGTTTGGTGAAGACCTTGTAAATCGTGTTACATTGACTGATCGGTCTAAAATCAGCCATAGTCTTGACTTCATTCTTCTTTGAGATAAGGGTGATAAAGGTGTTGTTCAACTGCCATAGAAGTCTCCAGGTCCTGAAGAAATCCTAAGCAGCCAAAAAGACATCATTTCCAAAAATCTCCCAAAAAGTCTGGAAGAAGGCTAGAGGGAACCCATCAAGGCCCGAGGCTTTAAAGGCGCCCATGGAGAAAATGGCCGCTCTAACCTCCTCTAAAGTAATAGGTTTGATCAGTAAGTAGTTATCCTCCTTAAAGAGAATGGTAGGAATTACCTCCAAGAGAGAAGATATGTTTTCCTCAGGCACATTTAAATGTTGCCCCATTAGCAAGGTTTCAAAGAACTCTGTTGCTAGGTTACCCAACTCCTCCTCCTCCTCTATCAGTCTCCCTTGACCATCTCTAAGCGATTTGATGGTATTTCTCTTCATGTGTCTTAGATTAGATTGATGAAAAAAGGAGGTATTCATATCCCCCTCTCTAATCCATTAAACCTTGGACTTTTGTTTCCAGTAGACCTCCTCTTCCTTAATAATCTGGGTCCATTCCTTGGAAAGATTCTTCTCCAGTAATTGAAGATCCTCTGAAATGTCTCCCTGTTCAATTTTACTTAGAACTTCTTTCAGCTTCTCCATAATACTTTCCTTCCTACTCAAAACATTGCCAAAAGTAAATTTATTCCAGCCTTTCACCTTGTTTCTCACATTGGTCAATTTCTTAGCCAGCCTAGACATAGCTGGCCCTTGATCCGGGATCTTCCACCAATTTGACAAACAATGTTTGAACTCAGGATGCAGGGCCCATATCATTTCAAATCTAAACAGAAAAGGACCTTTGTTACCCTTCCCAGTCCAATTAAGCAGAAGAGGGCTATGATCTAAACCAAGTCTAGGGAGAGTAGATAAATGCAGCCCATTCATGATAGTCCAATAGGAAGAGATTAAAAATCTGTCAAGTTTAACCTGTATCAAATTGTTCCCTTGTCTCCTATTTGACCAGGTGAAGGCCTGCCCTGACAGGACCATGTCCATAAGGCCCGCATTACCAAAAGAATTAGCAAGATCAGACATGCTATCAGAATAGTCTGTGAACCCCCCCCCCCCCGCCCTTTTCTCTGAGGGATAAAGTGGGGAGTTAATGTCTCCCACAACCATCCAATTAGTGCTTCTATTTTTATTAATCTTGTCCATCAGACCCTCCCAAACTTCCTTTTGACTATTGAGTGTATTAGGGGCATAGACATTAATCAAGGTTCATCATTTAAGGGAGCAATGAAATAAGACCTCCACATGATGCTTAGAAAAAGAGATGAAGTTGCCAGTCAAATCTTGCCTCCAATGAGTACCAATACCTCCTAAAGCCCCAATGGCTTCACTGATAGCATACTTCGCATTGGGCCAGATGTTTTTGAGAGAAATCTTGAAACTTTCCTTAGTCATTTTTATTTCCTGCAGGAGGATATCAACTTTGTTATCAAAAATACAGTTCCTAACAAGCAACTGCTTATGAGGGTTGTTCAGCCCTCTTATGTTCCAAGAGATGATATTCATTTCTTAGTCTTTCTAGGAGGGGCCACCAAAGTGGATTGTTTCCCCCTAGCAATCTCCTACTCCATCTCTTTCTGTTTGGTCTTCATGTGGGATGGCCTTCCTCTGTTGTTGTCTCCTCCAACATCAATTGTCTTACGATAGTTGCCTTCCCCTTTTTCTTCGCAATAGACCATCCTTCCTAATCCTCCTCCTCTCTGCTTGAGCCTACCCTCGAGGAAGGTGAGATGTTCTTTCTTGGTGAGCTCAGATTAGGTTTGAGAAACCCTAATCGATCACTAGGATAGGCTACATTTGACCAGTTCTGATATGAAATAGAACTCTTTTGTGGGCTAAGACCCAAATCTACCTCTCCTTCTTCCATGGTTCCCTGACCTTCCTCAGTTACAACTAGCTTTTGAAACCCATCGGTATTCCCCAGCTCCTTGTCCTTCAACTTCTGACTCTCCTCTTCCACTACAACTAAGAGTTCAATCCCTAATGGGTTTTCCTACACTTGCAGTGGAGAAACCTGGGATTGTTGTTGTAGGATTGATACCAAAGAATTGTCTAGTTGGGTAGCTTCCTCAGTAGTTTCTAGAGTCGCTTCCCTCTCTGATGAAGCTAGGGGGGAGTAAATTATCTTCAAAATATCCTCTCTAAAGGGATAATCCTTCAGAACCTCCACAACTTGCTTTGTCTCCAGAGGAGGGTTACGCTTAGGGGCTTGGCACTGAGTAAAGACATGGCCATCTTTCATGCAATTCTGGCAAAAGACTAGATTTTTCATACTAAATACTCTAAGTCCATTTCCCAAACTAGGATTCCAGTATAATGGAAGTGGGGAGATCTTTCAGAATGTCCACATTAACACAAAATCTAGCATAAACCAATCTCACCTTAGCCTTTGTAACTTTGTCAACAATTACATAATCTCTGAAGGAGTTGCCTATCTAGGCAAAGATTTCCTCATCCCAAAACTCTAGGGGGAGACCCAGTAAATGGACCCACATCGGCGCCGACTGATTAAGGTCCACCTTGGGGTTGAAACCAAACTTCCATTTGCATAAAGAAAGGGAATGCTTCCCATAAAGCCATGGACCACCATCCAAAAATGATAGCATGTCCTCCTGAGAGGTAAACTTAAACAAAAACATACATCCCACCATAGCACTGGCTGAGACACTCCCCTTAAGAGACCACTTAGTCTTCAACCCACGGCGAACCAAGTCGATATTGGGTCTAAAGGCAAAAAACTTCACCACCAAGGTGTTATCCATAGATGCCACAACCCGCAACACCATCTGGACTGAGAGTTTAAGTTCCCTAGCACCATCCACCTTTGAGTAAACCGGTTGAATACTCGAAGTCTTGGCGATACCATTGACAATACCCACAAGAGCTTCCTTCAACTTCTTGGGATTTGGCTTTGAGGCTGAGGCCACGTGATCACTCCGACAACCCATGCCATCAACAACACCTCTTGGAGTCAGGGGAGGGGACTAAATCACACACCCCCCCAGGCTGTCTCCATCCATTCCTACCTAGTACAAATTCAAAATTCAGACACCGTATGAGTTGCAGAGCCTACAATCCTTTCGATTATGTTCCAATTATAATGGATTTGTTTTAATCATTTTAATTATTAATGTTGTATTTGTCAGCTATTATTTTTTTAATGTTTTGAAAGTTGCTTTTCTTAACACACTAATGTCATTTTTAAAACAAAAATTATGTTTTTCCAATTTATTTAACTTTGAGAAAAAAAAAAAAAATTCTCATATAAAATCAATGTTTTCTTTCATTTTTATGAAATTTAATATTTATTTTTTCAAAAATTGTGAGTTAGGATAAATTAATTTTACCTAAAATATATATATTAAGAGACCTTGAATAGCTCCTAAATTATACAATTTACAAAATTGTAAGCATAAACTTTAAAAAAAATAGCTTTATGAAAAGTGAAAGCCAAAACCCTTTCTAAAAGAATAAAAATAAAAGATCATGCTCAAAATAAGTAGTTTTTAACTCATCTATTGAAATAGCTTAAACTTTGCTTACATGGCACCAAAAAACAAAAATGGTTCACAAAACAGTTCCTCTATGTTTTATTCCCCACACAAAACCATTGCATAAAAGTGAAGTGAATTTTCATATATGTCAATTGCTATGGCCTTAGGCTTACTCTCAACTATCTTGGGAATTGTCACAATGGGCACCCCATGTGCCATGTTGGCCTTGAGTTGATCCAACTTGACATTCTCTGGTGGCTGTTCTTAAATATCATCTACTTCAACAATCAAAGATCAATTTTGGCCAATAAAAATAGGACAAATATTTAACACTTTTTATGGTGAATGATGTGTAAAATTACTATTGATTGTTTGACCATTGAAGTGGATGATATTTAAGTAGAGTGTTCTCTGGTAGGCGGAAGTAGCAAGAAAAAGAGCCATGTTGTCTTTCAAGGTGTGCCACTTGTCATTCTTGTCCACCTCCTCCTTCTCATGCTTTCCACTTATATGCAAAACATGTCCCTCTTCAACTTGGGCTTTCACATTTTCCTTTGTGAGACCTTCCAAAATTTAAAAAAATTTAAAAAAATGATGTAAATAAATTATACACAATTTTTCCAAAAACTTTAACTTTCAAGAAGAATATTATCATATAATTTAAACAGTGTTTAATGAGGATTCAATTAGACAATTTCAAATCAATCTTCATACAGTTTTGAGCCAATATTTTATATGAATTAATAAAAATTACACAATTAAATTTTTGATAAAACATCATACAAATTTAATATACTGAAAAACCACCATCTAAATTATACTATTCTATTAAAACCCACATTAACAATACTAGGTAAATTAGCTTTGAAGATGTGGGTATGATCAGTTTCAAGCCAATCCACAACAATACCAAGCGCAACCATGACGTGACTGATGTCATTATGCCCTTCCCCTTTAGAAGAATTTTGGTCCAACATATAACCCGTTAGATACAGTGGATCCCTCGAATCAAGATCGAATGGATCTGACACCTGACCTTTCATGCCCCCATTCTAGTGTGCCATAGATATGCTGGGATACTATCAACCTCCTCCAAATCACTGCAAAAACAAAACCTAAAAACATAATCATACCTTCAAAAATGGAAATTAAATAACTTACAGAAACTACAATTTAACCTACCAAAGCAAGGTACTAAAAAGTAGGTTATCTATGATGGTGAGAAAAGGGAGGTGAAGCATCTTGAAACTTTGAGAACTTTTGGAATGTGTAATTATAGAAGACATATTTTTTAAATAATTCTAAATATATAACTCACATAGTTTTATTAAATCAATGAACATTAAAATAAAACCAATAAAATAATGTGTACTAGCATAGATATCTTAAACACATCTATCTTAAAGAGGCTTAGAGATATCATAGTCTTGAGGCTTTATAGATTTGCATTTAAATATTGGAGAATCCTAAAAATTAGCTTTTAACTTAAATCAAATGATATGAAGAACTTTTTTTTTTAATAAAAGAGGGTAAAAAGTTTATTAATCAAAGACAGCAGTACAAAGCATAAAAGTAGCAAGAGGCCCAAACGGGCCTAGAGACAACAAACAGGGAATCAAGAAGTGGTCATGCAACATCTGACATCCTCCGTGACTAAATCCACCAAATCCTGAGCAAGATCCCTAGGTAAATTGTCCCAATCATCCACCAGCCAGGTCCCATTCTTCTCAAAAGTGATTTGACCAACCCATCAGCCACCTTATTCCATTCCTGAGGGATATGAGAGAAGGTGATAAAATCAAATAATTCCCCAAGACTGGTGATTTTCTTAGCCACCACCGCAAGCTGCCAATTAACATCATCAAACTACCTTCTATTTTCAAGTCTATCACCACCTGAGAATCTGACTCACAGATAATCTTATTCTAGCCAATGCAATATGCCTTCTTCAAATCCAAATGAATAGCCAAGTCCTCCATAAGATTATTAGAGTGAAACCCCCTATATTCTAAGAAGAAAAACACAACCACCCCATAACTGTCTCTGCCCACCCCACCAATGCCAGCGTACCCAGGGTTACCCCTTGCAGACCCATCAGTATTGATTTTCAAGACTCCAGTGGGAGGGGGTAGCCAATGCCCTCCCCTCAAAACCTTCCTTCTAGAACACCTACTCTGCCCAATCTTGGGCCTTTCAGAGCCCCCAACAAGAACCCCTAGATTACAAATCACTCTAGTATCACTAGGATCCACCGGGGCTGACATATCACATTTAGCATACAAGTTCTCCTACAAAGCCCCAAGAATGTAAGACCAAACTTGACCCACCAGCAACTTCTTATCCAAAAAGACCCTGTGATTGCGTTCCAACCAGATGTGCCATATAATCAGACTAGGACCAATTGGCCATGCTATGTGCAGAAATGAAGTCCTCACTAGAATGGGCCCAAAGTTCTGCCAAAATTCCTCCAGAGAAGAAGGGTGCCTACACTGCAAACTCGAGGTCCCCCACCAAAAATGCCAAATAGTCCTAGCAAAAGGGCATTGGAAGAAAAGAAGTGAAATAGTCTCAACATCTTATAGGCATAAGAAACATAATGTAAGACCTTGGAAGCCATGCTTACAAAGGTTATCCCAAGTCAAACACTTGCCATAAACCACCAGCCAAGAAAAGAAATTGCATTTTGGCCAAGAGAATTTATCCCAAATATTTTTCTACCAAGGAACCTCAGCACTACCCTAGGCTTGTTTGTCCAAAACACGATACCCTAAAGCAACAGTGAACTTCCCTTTTGGATCTTGACCCCAAGCTAGTACATCCCTCTCTGGAAGAGAACAACAAACTCTATCAACCAAAATGGAGGACAACTCCCTCCTATCCTCCAAAGATCCACCCATGGGCCATTCCTACATATCCTTCCACCGGTAAACAATAGTCTGCCCCAAAGCCTGAGGGGCTTTGAAATCTATCACTCTACTCCAACCAGCCTGAACAAAATCCTACATAAATCCTCCAAGTGAGGGTGTGAGGAGAGGATAGGCGGGAAGCCATCCCAGGAGTCATGCCAAAAAAGAGCATCAGTGCCTCTATTGCAGATCCAAAATAGGCTTTGTTTAACTAGTGCAACCCCCCTCTTGAGAGTATCCTAGATCATATAACCTCTCCCTGAAAGGCTAAAACAAGGCACCTTAGTGCCCTCCACCTCCCCAAGGTACTTGAAGGTAAGGATCCTAGCCCAATACTGATGCTGATATGAACACCATCTTCAGTATAGCTTAGTAGCCAAAGCCAGTCCATTCCAATCTATCCTATGCAAACCCAGACCACCATCCTACTTTGGCCAGCAAACAACTTCCCACTTAATTAAGCTCCACTTCTTTGAAAGGAGATTACCCGACCAAAGAAACTGCTGATAGAGGCCCTCAAAATATTTGATGAAACTTGAGGGAGCAGTCAACACAAAGCACCTATATAAAGGAAGGGCCTACACCACAGACTTCAATAGAGTAACTCTTCCAGCCGTAGATAACCATCTATAGGTCCAGTGACAAACTAACCCATGAAATTTATCCATCACATCCTACCAAAAACACCTAGGAAGTGGGCACACATCCAGAGGGATGCCAAGGTATATAAAGGGAAGTTTCCCCACCTGAAACCTTAAGATCCTGGCAATACGCTACTGAATAAGCCTGGGGGTATTAAATAAATAAATGGAAGACTTACTTTCATTAATGCTTTGACCTAAGGTAGCCAGGTAATAATCCAAAATCTGACGCAAAGCAACCGCTTTAGCCACGTTAGCAACACCCATCAAAGCTATATCATCCACAAACTGAAGATGAGTTTGAGGAGGAAGAGAATTGCTCCATTTCCATCCCTGAAAGAGCCCATCCATAACACATGACTTACTGAATCTCCCCAAGCCTTCAGCCATCAAGATGAACAAATATGGGGATAATGGGTCCCCTTGTCGAAGACCTCTAGAAGCACCAAACAGATCTGAAGACTCCCCATTTATGAGAATATAAAATGACAAAGTCCTCACACAGCTCATGATCCAATCAATCCAATCACAACCGAACCCAAAGGCTCTCAGAATTTTGATCAAAAAGTCCCAGTTAACTCTGTCACAAGCTTTAGCCATGTCCAATTTTATAAACATAGCCTTTTCCTTAGAGAAGGCCATAGAGTGAATAGTCTTAGCTGCAATAACTACTTCATCCAAAATCTGTCTACCCACAACAAAGTCCCCTTGTTCCTCTGAGATCAACTTATCCAAACATGGCTTCAAACGTTCAACAATTAGCTTTGTAATGATTTTATACACCACATTGCACAAAGCAATTGGTTGAAAAAGATCCAAAGAATCAACACCCTCGCGTTTTGGGATAAGAGAAAGAAACGTGGGATTCATGGCTCACAACATTTGCTTATTCCTAAAAGACACATGCACCACCTCCAATAGATCAAGGTTGATGACTTCCCAACATTCCTAAAAGAACTTAGCCGGGAACCCATCAGGACTAGGAGCCTTCCCTTTTTTCAACTAAAAAACCACATCCTCCAACTCCTTCAAAGAAATAGGTTTAAGAAGAGAAGCATTCATATCCATAGTCACTAGAGAGGGAATACAAGCCAGGATAGAAGCTTCCTCCTCACTAGCAGGTGGGGTATCTTCAGAAAAGAGAGAAGAGAAAAAATGAACCACCTCACTAGAGATCCCTGAAGAGGAAGAAAGAATAGAACCCTCAAGAGAGATGAGAGAAGAGATAAAGTTACCTTGTCTTCAAGCCTTCACCGATTTATTAAAGAAGGAAGTATTCTTGTCCCCTTCTTGAAGCCAATCAAAACGAGCCTTTTGTTTCAAAAAAATTTCCTCAAGAAGCTCCCATTCCTTGAGGTCTTTAACCACACTAACCTCAAGCCTACTTAAATTCGCATCCAGACCCTGATCCTGAATCTACCTGGTAATAGAATCCAAGCGCTCCTTGTCAACCCCTTTTTGTTGAAACACGTTTCCAAATTGATACTTATTCCAATGTTTCAATTTATACTTCACAAATTGAAGCCTCTTCACAAATGAGTACATAGTTGTACCAAAAGTAGGTCGTCCTTCAGTCGACCATCTAAAAACTAAGTCCAGAAGACTCTCTTCCCTGAGCCACATAAGTTGAAATCTAAAAGTTTGTTTCTTAGGACCACCAGCCAAACAGGTAGAGAATTTGATCAGCCAATGGTCTAATCCTCGCCAATCTAAAATTCAGAACTTCACAGCCACTTGTCACCCACCCAAAAATAGGAAACAAGAAACTTGTCTAACCATTCAGAAATGACATCATCCCCTAGCCTCCTATTATTCCAAGTAAACATGCCATTCGAAGGTTTGATATCCACAAGCTAGAGCCAAGAAAAATTATCCCTTAGAAGATCAAAAGAGGGGTCCAAACGAGGTACATCCCCCCTTTTCTCCTTGAGGGAGATAATTTCATTAAAGTCACCTGTCATAATCCAGGGGAGGAAAGGATCCAATGATCTCAGAAAATTGATATGAGACCATAGGAGAGTCTTACCAGGGACATCCGTTGGAGTATAAATGTTAGAAAGAAGAATTCTTTCCCCCGTCTCCAAACTAATTGCAACCAGAGCAATGGAAAATCTACTAGAGATCAACCAAATAGGAGAAATTTGCCAAGGATCCCAGAGCCAAGCAAGACCCCCTGAGCTGCCTTACGTACCCACACACTGGCAAAACGCTCTACCCCAAATCTTAGAAACACATTGCATCATACCATCCATAGCTAACTTCATCTCCTGGAGGAAAACCACATCCAAAGAATGAGCACTAACCAATTCCTGAATAGCCTTTTGTCTAGGGATGCTATTCATACCCCTTACATTCCATGATAACAAAATCATCACGAAGGGTGAGAGAAGTGAGTATCCAATGTCTTCATCAACCCAGATTCCACCAATGTCTCTCCAGCCATCTTAACTTTCTCCTGATCCTTCTTCCTCCCCACCTTCTGGGGCTTATCAGGAACACACTTTTTCAGGGATTTTTGCTATAGACCCAGAGTAGGAGAAGAAGAGAGGGCTTTTTTCTTCCCAGAGTCCTCCAAACCCAGTCCACTGGCTAAACTCACCCTTTCATCCGAAGAGGCTAGGGGGGTTTCCACCAAGCCACAAGAGTCCCCAAACCCAACATCAGGTGGAGGAGCAACTGAATCCATCACCACCTTGGAAGCCACCACAGGATCTAGGATTGAGGTAGTGATAGGAAAAGACTCAGAATTATGATCAAGTAAAGAAGAAGCTTCAACATGCATGTCAGAAGAAACCCCCTCCTCATGGACTAATTCATCCAAAGCCTCAAACTTGTTAAAAGTCTCCTCCTCTTGACGATCTCAAAGAGTCCTCTTCAAACCCTAATTCTTGTTTCATGCCTTAACTGGCACAAAGCCATCTTTATCTAGTACCACCCCCTACATGGGTGCTTTACCCTTTTCTACCCTTGGATTAGACGGAGCCTTCACATTATCTAAACTACCAGCACCCGAGGCATGAGGGCACCTCCTTTGAAGATGGTCATACTCATGGCACAGTCGGTATCTAAAAGGTAAAGTCTCATAGTCTAAATATTGAGTCCAGGAGCTAGACCCAACAGTCAGATCAATAGAATCTGGCAGAGGTTGGCTTAGATCAATCTCCATAGACCCAGGCATAGGAAAAAATTTGTTTCTCCAAAGTTTGCTAAGATGGGCCAATAGGCTTCCCCAGTAGCAATGCAATTGATTGTAGAATATCCTATCTCCAACATTCCAATGGCAACCGAGGAAAATGAACCCACACTGGCACCTTCGAGGGTAGCTCCTCTGCCAAGTTAAAGCCTGCAAGCCAAAGTTTCATGAAAAGGCCAACTTGATTATAAAAGTAGTACCCTCCCTCAAAAACCTTGTTATGATCGGAGATACACAAAAAAACCACCAGAAAGAAGTTATTCGCAGCTAGCAAGATTTCAAAATCACCTTCCAGATTCCATGACTTGGGAATCTAGGGTTCTGAAAAAGGCATTGAAAACCTCAATCCCATAAATTTGCAGATTAAAACATATTTTCTATAATACTCCAGGTCCTCGGCTACCACCTCTATTTGAATCACCAGCTTCAGAAGAACTTGAGCTCTTTCCAAGCATCCATTTATCTTGTGCAATTTCAAAGCACCAGTGCCAAAAACTCCAACATCAGGCTGGGATGGACGAGGAAACACATCACCAACCTTTGCCATAGCACCATCCCCCAAAGTCTCACCCAAAGGCACAAACCCTGTTGTTGTGATGTTCACAACATGCCCCATTTTACTCCTTAGCAAAATAGGGACCCCTGCTGTGGCTTTGCTTTTTGCTTCTATTTTTGTGGGTCTGTTCTTGGTGGTAAGGGAAAAGAGAGTGAAATTTGCAAACCTTGATAAAATTAGTGAGAAAATGCATTTTGAGTGTTAGTGCATGGTACGGTTGGATTCCTTGTCAAAAATAAGCCAGGGTTGCTTTTTGAATCATCTGAAAATTTGCCATATTTTGAAAGTTATACCCATTTTGGTAAAATGCACTACAGAGGTTTAAACAGTGCAAGGTTTCAAATGTTTCGTTAAATATTCCTTAAAGTTTCAAATAGCTACGCGGAGCATGCCATGTGTCACACTCCACATGAGTCTCATAGCATTGCAAGAAAGACGAACGTTGAGCCCCGAGTAGTTTCTTATTGTTTCCTAAAGTTTCCAGAGTCATGCGGAGCGCGCCACTTGTCGCCCTCCGCAGCGAGCCCCTTTAATGACTTTAAACCATCCGTGGGCCACTAAAGTTTCTTAACAGTTGCAAGGGCAGTGCGGAGTGTGCCATGTGTCACCTTCCGCAGAGCCCCTTAAAGTTTCAACAAGCAACGCGGAGTGTGACACTTGTCACCCTCCGCCGGTCCTTCAAAAGTCCCTTCAATAGTTTCTTAAAAGTTTCTAACAGTTTCAAAGGTTGCGTAGAAGACGCCACGTGGTGCCTTCTGTGACAGTTTCTAGAGTTTCGCTACAGTTTCAAAAGAGTTTCCAGGATCCGTCACACTCCGGAGGATGTCCCAGCTGAGCCCCAAGTATCTCAGCGGCTGCGCGGAAGATGCCACGTGGCGCCTTCTGCCAACAGTTTCAAAAGTTTCAAAAAGTGTCTAAGGGTTCCGCAGTAGTTTCTAAAGGTTTCTTAAAAGTTTTTGAGAGGGGCGCGGAACGTGACACGTATCACATTCCACAATGGTTTCAATGGCCCCTTTAGATTTTAAACAGAGCACGCGGGTAGCGACATGTGTCTCGCGTGGGAGTCAGAGTTTCAAAAGGTAATCCAGGTGTCCCTGGGGCAGTTTTGCAACAATTTTTTTAGTATCTTGAGGGTCCCGTGGAAGCTGCCACGTGTCACCTTTTGCACAAAGCAACAGTTTTATAAGTCCCTCGCGTGGAACGCGCCACGTGTCACTCTCTGAGGCCACCGTTTCTTTAAATAGGATATAAAGGGCCATTTTTTGGCCAGACATAGGTCGGTGGGTGATTTTTGGGGCCCGCTAGTGAAGGTGTTTTGGTGCCGATAGGCGACAGGCATTTAGCGATAGGTTTTTTAGGGTTTTTGACACACTTTGACCCTACATTTGCATTGTTTCTAGTCTGCGATGGTTGACCCGGTAAGTTTTTTGACACAGTTGCGCAGTATGAACACATTTTTTGCAGGTTTTGACCCGATAGCCACGATTTTGGCTCAGCCCCACTTGGATCTAACAGGTATTTTGTTTCTCATTGTTTAATAATGATGACACTTATTGCTGATCTATTTTTGCAGGTTTGCAGCTGGAGGGAGAGAAGCTGAAACTTAATGGTGATGACGTCTTGGAAGGAGAATCTAATTTCAGAAGTAAAGATAAGATAAGGATGAAGTGCAGAAAGTCAAGGGACATCAATGAGAAGACCCAAGTATAGATAAAATGTAATGACAAGTAGGGTGCAAAATTTACTTTTGAGCTACTAGGGTTTCAGAAAGGGGCATATTTTCGCCCAGATTTGACACATATTTAGAGATATTTTTGGGAAATTGGTTCACTTGCATTCAATGCTGTAACCTAGGGTTTGAACCATTGCTTAACCATTAGGGTTTTGGGCTGTATTGAGGACAATCAGAAAGTCTATATATTGGGCCTTAATACATTGTAATACTTAACAGGGATTTTAGGAACACAAAGCAAGTTAGCTTAGTTTAGATTAGAAGTAGAGGAAGGAGGTCACCTATTATCTGCAGTAAGGAGTACGTGGAACATCTAGCTTCCTTATTGTATCTGTAAAGCTTGTAAGTTCTCTATAATTTGATCAATGAAACTAAGAGTCATTCCAACATTGTAAATCATGTATGACTATTTGTTTCTAATACAATAGAATCTAGAGTTCTGCATCTATCTTCTAAGTGTTCTCCTACTCTTCTTTGTGTTTTGAAATATTTTCTTTGAGAGCTTGCAATTTTAAATGTATGTTTGAGAAAATGCTCAGAACTTACATTTAAGGTTTTAACTGTGGATTTGATCAAATTGATGTATGATTTATATAGTGCATAACAGAACAATTAGATCCTTTGGTAGATTTAAATGATGTTTAAGTAGATCTTTCTAACTTTTCCCAACCCATATGAAATATTTAGCTTAAAACATAGAGATTTGAAGGAAATTTGTCTCATATTTGAAGAAGCATGAACAACAAAGTTAAAAGTAGACAAGTTTTCATAAATATATAAAGAAGAAGGCTGCAATAATTTAAGACAACCATCTAAAGCTTTGCAGCACAGTAACACTTTTATGCAAAGGAATGAAAAAGTATTGACATATCTCATGACTTTTTTTGCATAGTTTGAGTCCAGTAAACCAAAAAGAAACCCTAAACTACGTAAGGCCCCTTGAACATTATAGCTTCACATTGACCAACTAAATTTGACCAACAGGACCATTGTAGACTTGGGATTAAGTGAATCTTAAATGATTCCTTCTTATCTTTCAAGTATAGTTTCAGTTCATTATATGTGAATTTTAACTTATTGTTATGATTGCATCAAAACAATCACCAACACCTGCCATTAGAAAAACCCCTCAAGCCCTCGCACCCCACACCTACACCAAACAATGCACACACTCAAGAACCCCCCCTGAAAGCTAAAAAACCCCACCCCTTGCTAAAAACAACCCCATAGAACCTGATATGCAAAGAAAAAATGCATGCAATAAAGAACCGACACGTGCAGACCGCTACCTGCTACAGGTCATGGGACTGTACAGAGCTCCCGTGCACATGCTCCATCCTCTCAAAAACCATTTATCTTGTGCAATTTCAAAGCACCAGTGCCAAAAACCCAACATCAGGCTGGGATGGATGAGGAAACCTATCACCAACCTCTTCCATAGCAGCATCCCCCAACATCTCACCCAAAGGCACAGACCCTGCCATTAGAAAAACCCCTCAAGCCCTCACACCCCACACCTGTACCGAACAATGCACACACTCAAGAACCCCCCCCCTAAAAAAAGCTAAAAAAGCCCACCCCTTGCTGAAAACAATCCCACAGAGCGTGATCTGCAAAGAAAAAATGCATGCAATAGAGAACAAACACATGTAGACCATGACCTGGTACAGGTCACGGGATTGTACAAAGCTCCCGTGCACATGCTCCATCCTCTCAAAAACTAAATGATATGAAGAACTTAATTATAATTCTCTAATGGAATTAATTGCCATAGAAAAAATCTTTAAATTGAACAACTATAATCCTATCCCTCATTAAACTAAAGTAATTTACCCCAACAACAAGTCATAGCTCTATCAATTAGTTTTTAGTGGAATATTTTTTAATAATTTAATCCAAATACTATAAAAAACATAATTATATTTTTTTAATAGAATTAATTCCCATAGTAAAAATCTAAAACAGAGGTCATTAAACTAAATATTAATTTTCTTTATGGCTTTTAAAGATTGAAGAACTATGACCCTAGGGGTCATTAAACTAAAATAAAGTACTATACCTTGCCATTATTTTTCTTTTCTAGCCTTCATTAAATTATAAATAATTTACCCTAAATTTTCAATAATTTAATCCAAATAATACAAAAAATATAATTATAAATTTTTTATGAGGAATTAATTCCCATAGTAAAAATATAAAACAAAGGTTATTAAACTAAATGTTAATTTTCTTTGTGGCTTTAAAAATTGAAGAACCCTAATCCTAGCACTCATAAAACTAAGGTAAACAATTTACCCTACTATTAATTTTCTTTGTGGTTTTCAAAGATTTGTTTATGCAAGAAAAATATTAAATAAATTATAATTTATATGATCCATAATTTAAGTTGCACTTTAACTACAATTTCTTTTTATTTTAATGAGTAGCATGCAAATAGAATGAACATGTTAATAAATATGTCTAGTTATTTTTTAAAAACTATGTCGGTTGTATAACTCCTCTGGGTGTAATTATTTTTATATGTGGGATTTCTAATAGTTTTTGTTAACATGTTCATTCTATTTACACACTGCTTATTGAAATAAAAAGAAAATTATAGTTAATTGCAACTTAAATTATGGAACCTATAAATTATAATTTATTTAATATTTTTCTTGCATAAACAAATCTTTGAAAATCACAAAGAAAATTAATGGTAAGGTAAATTATTTACTTTAGTTTAATGAAAGCTAGGGTTAGGGTTCTTCAATATTTAAAAGATTAATATTTAGTTTAATGGCCTTTGTTTTAAATTATAATATGAAAATTATTTCCTTTAAAAAATTATAACTAGCATAGATATCTTAAATACATCTATCTAAAAGATGTCTGAGATATCAGTCTTGAGGTGCCTATCTATTCTCAATTTCAATATAGGCGGCTCTAAATTTTTCTAGATAGATGTATTTAAGATATCTATGCTAGTAGTAATGGCAGGTCTAGGAAAGAAACACCCATCCTAATCAATTTTTAATTCTATTTCCACTGCTCCCTATGTTAACTTGTTGGAACTCCAAAGAAGCATACATTAGGTTTTTTTGCTAGGTAAGAGATAGTTTATATTGATAGTAAAAAAAAGATTACACTTTTAGCTCCGTGAGCTGATGATATACTTGTCCCCCTACTATTTGCTTACAAAATATTACAAAATGACCTCTCTAGGTCTATCAAACTAAACTGCTGCTACAATAGACATATACATATAACTGCCTAAAACCCCCATAAAACCCCCATACTGCCATAATACAATAAAACATAAAAACTATTAACCATATACAATAGTAAAGACTAAGTTGACCAAAGACTGACTGAACCAGAGCCACTAGACTAATCATATCTCCCCTTCCTCGAACAGGCAGTCTCAAAATTCACCCACCCATGCGAAGCCTTTGAAACAAATCATGTTGAACATCTTTATGACAAAATCCCTTCCTCTATAGACCTTGGCCCTATGGGCCATCAACTCATCACCTCGAATGTCTAGGATGAAGGGAAAGAAATTGACCACTTCACTGGGCTAGTTTACCTTGTTCAGATTCTTTGGCCATAGGAGCTTGACACCTCTTTCCACTACCTCCAACACCTCGTCCAGCCCTTCCATCAGGTCTACATTGAACATCCTTTGCACCAGCACCCTCACCTCCTCCTTTGCCATCATCATGTTGAGGAGAAGCTACCACCCTAGATGGTATGTCTAAGTCTACATGGTAGTGCTCTCCACCATTGACAAAAGCTCTCCCCAAGATGAGCTTAGTGGCTCCGATGACAAAGGCATCGTTCTACTATAGGACCCTTCTCAATCTTTGATCGGTAGTTTTTCCAAGGAATGCCATCTACCTAACCCTTCCAATTAGACAAATGGAGGATTCCATTTCACCACAAGCAAGCTATAAACCAAAATGCCAAATAGTCTACAAAATGCTAACCAAAATGCCTTCAAATAGCTCGAGGAAAAGTTGCCTCTTCTCCCAATGATGGCAAAAGACAGTATCTGAGCATCTCCCTGCTCTCACCAGCTCACTACTTAACTACTCGAATGCCCTGAGATATGAGGCCATCTTCAATTTCTACTGATTCATAATTGGGGTTGTCCTTGCCCTCATCCTACACTCCAAGAACTGAGACCGTTCCAGCTTGCGGGACCTAAATTCCAATCTCCACTAGCTGCCATTATTGTGCACGGTGATGATTGTGATGACCATCTAATTCACCTCCCTCAGCCTAATGGAACGGGGGTATCCTACTGATAATCCTTGCTGACCAAGTGTCCGGCCTACTGGCCCTACTGAGTCGGCCACCTCACCTAGAAGTGAGGTGGCTCCCACCCTTCCGTCCACGAAGCAAACATTAGGTTTAATAAAGATACGAATCAAGAATGATTCACCTTAACAAGTGCCATGTAGTGGAAGATGAATATCTTAACAAGTGTCATGTAGTAGAAGATGAATTAGGAATAACTTAGGGACTTGGTATTTGATATCTTAACAAATGTGAATTGGGAATAACTCAGGGATTTGGTATTGGATATCTTAACAAGTGTCATTAGCATGGTGAGTACCTCCTTTTAAAGTGTTGTAATAATAATATTTGTTTTGTAGGTGAAAAATTAATGAAAATGCATTTGAAATAATATAAGAATTAGGTTAAGTTGCTATTTTAAGAAACATGGATAAATGAACTATGACAAAGTCACTCTCAATTAAAAAAGAAATTCCTATAAAAATTAAAATTTGAACTATATAATATAATAGAATTGTCCATACGCCATTCCAAAAGCATTTGATATACATGTAAGTAAGGTTCTTATAAAAATTTGCACATATAGTAAATGCAGCTATTAACCCCAACACATAATAGAAATTAAATGGAGTGAGGTTATGGTGAGCGCTTTCTCATAGTTGGTGTCACGGCAATCAACTAAAAAATACTAAATATAGAAAAAAGGATGTAGCAACTATGAAATTAATTATTATAATATAAACATTAATATTTATGTTAATAATATTAATAGTAGTGGAAATATTAATATTAATATATTATAAATATTAATAATATATTATTATAAATATTAACTAATAATATTGACACTGTAATTAAATAAAAAAATACTAACTATATGCGAAAAGATGTACCAACTACAAAAACTAATTATTATAACATAAATATTAATTAATATTTACATTATAAATATTAACTAATACTATTAATATTGGTGTCACCTTAATCAAATCAAAAAGGTAGTAATTATAAAATTAATATTGATAACATAAATATTAAATTAGATCAATGGAGGTGCCATAACTGTAAGTGGGAGGAGTCCTAGGGTTCTGTGTAAAGGAGGCATCCTTCACGCATGGCAAGTAGGGGAGGCCGTGCTCTCCCCCACCCAGAATTTATTCATGTTTATTGCCTCCATAGTGTCTAAAGATTGAAAAGACTATCTTCTTATCTCTTGTATGTTCTTTCTCCAACTGTGTTTAATTTTTCATTTTCCATCCCTTGCGGTTGTGTAAATCTCAACCCTCTTAGCATTAATGGAGAGGGGTATGGACCCCCTGACCCTAATGCAATTAATCCTGATTCCCATGTGGCCTCGGCTAAGTCATTTAAGGAAGTTGTAATGGATAGTGGTGTGTCTTTCCCATCTAGTGCGAAGTTTCTGGCTACAACTGGTGTGTCAGTGCAAGGTAAGTACCCCTTACCCCCTCTGAATTGTAAACTCACCCCAAATGATGTTATGAAGAATATAGTCTCTAATGAAAGACTTAGATTGAAGGAAATGACTATCTTTTTTGCTGCTATTGACACTAACAAAATACCAGCAAGAAATTTCATAGATTCCTAGTTTTTTAATGTATGGGAAACAAATTTGGAATTCAAGTTAATTTTTGTAGAATGCTCCATAAAGGTTTAATTTATTTTTTCTTTAAATGCCATTCCATGCAGGAAAAGGCACTTTTGAAACCATACTGAAACCTCGGTGGCTATGGTTTCAAGGTGCTAACCTAGTCTGCATCGGCCATTGCTGAGGAAGTATTATCCTTGTCCTACCCTAGGTGGTCAGTTGTGAAAAATCTTCCTCTTGAATATTGAAAGTTAATCTCATACCTTCTTGAACCCTTTGGTAAAGTGCTATGCCTAGATGAAACTAAGGTGACCCTCCCACACTTGGACGTGAGGGCAGTTGTGTCGCTGGCTCCCAAGATTGAAATTCTTGGGTGTATAGAGGTGAAGGATGAGGAGAATCCCTTTTGTTGTCAGTTAGAAATTTTGGGTAGTGTCAATGCCTGCTATCTCTACAAAAAGAGCACATTAGGATAAATTTCCCTTTAATCCAAAAATTTCAAGGAAGAAAAAAGCAAATGCAGCACCCTAGCCCAAACCCTAGTTTGGAATTATCCTCTCAAAACCCTAATGCAGAACCCAAAGAAGGGCATTTAGATGGTTTCCCTCAGCCTAATCCTAGGGGGGAAAGGCTCGTTGTGCACTCTGGCATGGTTGTGGCAACTAACCCCTTGCAAGCACAGGGAGTTAGTAACTACTTTTCAGATCCCATAGCAGAGTGGGCTAAAAAAAGCCCCCTCACAAATTGTGAGGCTAAGTAAACAGAGCTCTAAGAGCCAAGGGTTGGAGTGGGAGGTTCAGTCCCCAGTCCTCCCAGTTCACCAAATTTCAATTTTGAGGATACCCTACTCCAAAACTCGTTCGATGTTCTCTTGGAAGGAATCCCTTATGAGGATGTCAAACCTAAGAAGACCCCAATATCTAGTGTATTCAAATACCTAGTGGAATCCTTAGTTCCATGCTCACCCCTGAAATTATAGGAAACCCAATGGAAAAATTAATCATTCAGTAGTTAGCGATGAGTGAGATTAAGAAAAGAATTGAAGAAGAATTCTTAAGGAACAGGATGGGAACCCTCCCACTCTTGCAACTCATGAGTTTATGTTTGAAAAGGATGGCTACCAGTTCAAATTTGTTACAGGTGACCAAATTAGCAACAAAATTGTTAATGATAGTCTGGTCGGGGATGAAAGGATGACCTCCATGGAGGGAGGTCTTGAGACTGTCACCAGAAAAAATTAAACTACTAATATGAACCATACTGACAGTAACCATGGGCAACATGAGCACTCACTAGAATTGGGGGGATGCTCTAATGTTGAACCAGAAAAGCCACTTTTGACCTGCTCCATTAAGGGTGAGACCCTGGAGTTTTCCAGCCAAACTACCACTAACAATGTTGTTCAAAAGTCTGGGTCTACTAACAATGAGGTAACTCCTAAGAGGCCATCAATAGAAGCCAGCGAGGGCCCTAGCCCTGCAACCCATGAAATGCGTGAGGCCCCTCACCTTGGAATTTGTTGGGGTCAAGGATCTTAGCAAAACCCAAGAGCCCAATTCCACCAAGCCATGTGCCACCAAGGAAAGTGGTGTGAGTGTGAGGGCAACGAAAAACACTAAAAAATAGTCACAGGGCATAGAATATCTTACTCAAGAGGATTTCATGGCTGGACAGTTCGGGAGGGCTTCTAGGCCAAGGGAAAAGCCTAGAAGACCAAGAAAGAACAACATGTCCCTCCTAGTACCAAAAAACATGCAACTATCTAAAAAGAAAAGAAAGAAAACAAGTGTGGTAATACAGTCTCTTGAAGTAAAAAGACTAGAGGTAGAAGAAAGATTGCCTAAGTGTTTTGAATAGTTTGGGTAGCACCTAGAGGTAACCCCCATGAATGTTAGGAATGAATCTTAATTATATCTCATGGAAAGTTAGGGGACTGGAGTCCCCTGATAGGAAATACATTGTAAGGAGATTCTTGAATCTGGAAAAACAAAACGATGTTGTAATGCTACAAGAAACTAAGGCAATGGGGTTCACATTGGAAACTAATTTAAGGTTTATTTGGAAGGATTCTTCCTTTTTTACCACAAATCATGAAAATGGAAAGGGGGTACAACAATCCTCCTCTCTAATAAATGGAGTCAATTGGTCACTAATTGGGGTACTTCCCCCTGCAACAAGGTAGTCTAGGTGACCTTGGAAAAAGAAGGAAATACAATGGGAATTTTCTCCATTTATGCACCCAATGACCACAAGGAGAGGGCTTCTCTTTGGCAATGGCTACCCAACCTACCAGAGGTGCCATGGATCTTGGATGGAGAATTCAACATGGTTCAGCACCTGGAAGATAAGTGGGGGGAGTTGAAATGCCAAGGAAAGGAAATGAAAGGTATTTTTGGTAGAGGGTAAAAAAATAAGTTCAATCCAATGGACCCTTTGGAGGCAAGGAAAAAACACTTCAAAGGGGTCTGGTATACATGGTGCAATGATCAAAAAGGAGAAAAAAGGATTTACTATAGGCTTGATAGGTTTTATGCAAGCAAAAACAACTTCAAGTTTGTTCCAAATAGGGATGGTCTAGTGGTTCATGTTTACCCCTACACTATGTCCGACCATCATCCCATTAAAGAAAATATTGAGATAAAAAGTGGTAGTGCTCTAGTCAATAGGAGGAAATATGGCTTCATCCTCAACACATAATTATTAAATGATAATGATAGTAGAGATGACATTTCCTCCATTAGAGAAATAAATAGTTGGATGCTAAAAAACACCAATACAATAGAGAGGTGGACTCAAAATGTTGAGGCATGGAGGAAGATGTTCCAAACCATTGGCAAAAAGAAGGCCATGGATAATAGGTGGGAGGAAAATGAACTCCAAGACCGCCTCCTTGCGGTTGAGTCAAGAATCCAAAAAGACCCTATGAATGAAATGTTGAGGGAAGAACTTACACTCACTAAAGATAAGCTTAGAATGATTCAAAAGATCAAGATAAAGGGGCTAAAGGTAAGGGCCAAATTAAACTTGCTTAACTGTGGTGATAGGGGATCAAAATTCTTCTTTAATTACATCATTGAAAAGAGTTTCAAAGAGCAAATAGAGCAGATTTGGGACAATGACCAACTGGTCACCTCCCAAGAGGAAATATTAGAGCAATTCCAAAAGTTCTATAAAAACTTCTTCACCTGAAAAAAGGGGCAAAGGGGCAACCAAAATGCCAGAGAACTAGTTAAAAAGATTATCCCTAAAAGAATTTTTGAGGATGATCCAGCCAAGCTTTCAACAGACTTAACCAAGGAAGAAATCAAGAAAGCCATCCTATCAATGAATAATGACAAGTCCCCTAGTACTGATGGTCTGCCAGTTGAACTCAATAAATCCTTCCCAAATTGGGTATGTTTTGGCTATTTGATGAAATAGTGCAGGTTTTGATGAATATGGAATGGTTCTATGGACTTTAAACTATTGCTAGAGACCTATGCACACCATACCAGCACATGGGTATGTCTTTAATATTCTTTGATGTATTTGACATTTACACACATGGGTATTGTTCATAAATGATTTACAATGCATACCTATCTCTTTTAAGCATATGGGTATTATTCATTTGTGTTATTTTTTGAGTTGTACATACATGTATGCATAGAAACTCTATGTTATGATCAAAAACACAAAACACATTAGGTTCAACTGAACAACAAATACTTTTAAAAATTGGGTCTAAGAAAGTGGTGGGACATTATAGTATCTGCCAACGCATTTACTTGAAAGTTTCTCTTCACATCAAATAACAATGTTACAAGAAAATTACACATTGTATGCACTACTTTCTTCACCTTTTCTTTTTATGCCCCCTTCACTACAAAATCTTGAGCATTTAATATGTTATTAAGAATCTACAAATTTCCTTCCACCAAAAATGCTCTAGCTACATCCAAACTTTATTTTCTCCTCCTAAGGCAACCAACATATGTACTAGGAAAAGACCCTCAATGTCTGCCTCTCCAACCTCAATGTCATACACATTCCTTGCATTGTTAATCTTGTTCTTTGGGACATTTTCTACCAAAATGTATGCCTGGGCTAGTGTTTTTACCATCCTTTTCTCCCTTAACACATACATCAAAGTGGACAACTATGTGGATACTATGATGTTGTGGTATTTGTGTTGCATGGCCTCCATTAACACTACATCTCCAATTATCTTGCATACAACACTTTCAACAAAAGGATTTCTGCTTACAAACACTTGTTCATTTTCTCAAGATCATATTTACCAAAAACTAGCATCTCCCATATGTTTAGAGTGAAAAGAAAATTTATAGTTCATGATGATTTCTTTAAGACTTTTCAACAAATACATTTCATGCATATCCTTGAACACAAGTTGTAATCTTTGTATTCCTTGAAATCACATTTCATTGAGGCATTCTATTTGACAGCTCATGTGCCCTGCATATGCTTTCATTCTCTCTCTTTTTTTAATACCTGACAACCAGAGCAGTTGCAACAACTAACAAAATTCCTCTATCCTTCATGCTTTGATGAATATCTATGCAGCACCTTCTTCAACTGGCCACTTCAACGTTGTACTATGAGATTGAGATAAGTAGTGAATGACATGATGGACCAATCTCTATTGAGGAGTTCTGCCAAACGGCCCACGTAATTTGTCTTGTTTCTACAATTTGCATGCATGTCTACGAGAGTATTTACAACTTATAATATCGGATAAAAATTCTCATTCTGTTATTCTTTGATGGATGTCAATATTCTGTCTTTTGGCTCCCATTTTAGTACGCAAGGATAGAGGATGCTGGGAACGAGGTGGAATTTGGCTCTACACCCACCACTTACATTTTCCTTGCAAGTTTATAATACCTTTTCAACAAATCCATTTTGTGTATATCATGCGATGGTAGCAGTCCATGAGACCATTTCTTTGAGGCAGTTTGTCAAACAGTTCAGACGCCTTATCTATACCTCCAAATTTACTATAAATTCTTACAAAAAAATTCCTTTCATTATGTTTTGGTGGGCGCCATTCTTTGTAAATATCCTTAGCCTGAAAATTTCTAAAGCCTTTTCCTCAAATCTATTTTATGTGTTCCTTGTAATAATTGCAGCTCGTGAGACTTTGAGGCATTTTTCCAGACAACTCATGCGATGTGTTTATGCTTCAACAATTTCCATTCCATAATATTGAATTTCTTTGAGGCGGCATGTAAGACAGTTTTTATAAATGCTTTGACATTATGCAGGCAATTTAATAGCGAAGTATGTCGCACAGAGCATTTCCATTTATAAAACCTATAGAAATTTCTTTTCTAATGCAGGGATGAGGCTGGTAGTTGTATTTTGCTTGACAATTTTCATAATCTTTTCAACATATTCATTTTCTATATATACTGCAATCATTGCAGTTCATGAGACCACGTTTCATATACATATACTTGCATATTTCCTTTAATGGCGCGGGCAGAGATGAGGCTGCATTTGCTTGAAAGTTTCTAAATCTTTTTCAAGAGATTTATTTTGTGCAAGGTTTAATTCTTTGGGTAGTTAGGATAACTACCTTTTATTTTGCATCATCACTTCACAAGTAGCTAATAAAAATCATTAACTTAGATTCTTTTTCAAAAATACAACTCTTGGGTTCTTAAAAAGTACAATTTGATAGGATTTGAAAAATTGCAACTTCACTTTTCAAAATGATACATTGAAGATTATATTAATAACTCCTTGTCATAAGTTAAAATAACAAACTTGTCCAAATGCCAAAGATAACTTCCAAGAATCTAAAACTTATATTCTCATTAGTTACCTAAATTCAGAAGTTGGAAAAACTAACTTGTGACTTGTGATTTTGACTAACTTTCATAGATGTTTTTAAGGATTTTCACAACTTGTTAAAAATAATAACTTGTGGAAATGTATAACCACCAATTCACAAGTTGTTCAAAATCATAGCTTTCAACCCATGCTGTAAATTTTGACTAGATCAATATTTTCTTTCGAAAACTTATCACATTGCCAACAATGACATCATGAGATCCCCTATCATACAATTCTGCTCCAGCCCTTATGAAAACCCTAATTTAATCATTTCTACAAACTGCCCCTTGAAAAATTGAAGTTTTAAAATCTCCCAAACTAGAAGGTATATGGTCCTAAAAACTTGCCACATTAGGTGAAACATAGTCATGAACACCCACATAAAAGAATTTCTATCCATCACTTATGGATTTTCAAATTTAATTGTTTTTTTAAACCACAAGTGATTGGATAATTTTTCTGAGAACCCAACTGAAATAATGGTTGACCATGCCTTGAATTGATATTCCTTTATTAGATTTGATGTAGGAAAAGGACATGGACCTTACTAAAAGTGGTATTTCAACAATGGACAAGTATAACGATTGGCGCAAGAACATGTGACACTATCTATTTGTGACACAAGCAACTTGACGAATGAGTTTAATGCATGGCAACGTTGTTGAACTACACCAGACAACTGAGAGTGAGGGGGTGAATCAGTTATCCTAAAACTTTTAACCAAATATAATCATCAACTTATCAATTACGTATATTTAGATATAAACATGAAAACATTAGATGATAAGCTCAACACAAAAGCATAAACAACACATGAGACACCAAATTTTTAAATAGAAAATCATAGAAGGGAAAAACCATGGTGGGTGTTAGCCCAAAAAAGATATATGTTATAGCAATACCAAAAAATAGAGGCTCACTGCCCAAAATGCTCACTACAAAAATGGCTCATTGCCTAAGGATGGATCACTGCCGAAGGGTGGCTCACTGCCAAGAAGGTGAATTGATTGAATAGCATCTACTCCATACCAGGGTTCAGCTCTATTGAAGTACAAATGATTCCTCTACTATGCTCTTTAAAACTTTCATAGTTATCTCTTCATATTCACAACACACACTAAATTTTGCCACTTTATTACACACTTTTATACAACTCATCAACCTTGGAATGTTCATCAAGGTCGGAATTATATTCATCAACCATTGGATCAATCTCCAAGGTTAGCATTACAAACATTTATAAAATAGGTCTGGGCCTAATACAAATTTAGCTAAGGAAAAGATGTAAGAATGTATGCGGATCATGCCATGCCTTATCTGGGACTCAAAAATGATCTTCCATGTCATGACACACTTCAACAATCTTCAATGCTTCTCCGCAATAATGAATTCAACCAAGTCAACAAAAACTAAATATAGCATTAGGTCTACAAGAACAATCTTCATCCATGATCCAATTATCTCTTTGTGGAACAATCCAAATTTAAGAACATGATCAGGAGACATCCACAAGCACATTGAAATCATTAGGAACAATTGCACAATCTCTAACAACTTTGCCAAGAAGATTCTTCAAACTAGAGCACAAGTACACCACTACATGCCACTGTCATTATTAAAAGATAGCTTGTAGATCACCAAATCATGAACCATTGTAGTTGAAATCTCTTATCATCATTGCAGACTTGATTTCAGAACCGTAGACCAAAATACTTTAATGTGAAGGATTGCAGAGAAAAATACTTCCTTCCTATCTTAACTGGATCAATAGAAAAAGTAGGTTTTACTCTGGTGAACACAACTCACTCAAATCTTCATACTGAAGGCTCAAACTCATAATATAACATCTTCAAATAGGCTTCTAAATAAATTCCAATCCACAAACAAAGATCTTCATCTTATAAGAAAAGTGGAGCATTCTTCTGGACTATTCTTTTACACTGTTTTAACTGCAATTCACTCTTTTTACCAGATGACCTAATTTTCTCAATATCCTCAACATCTTCAAGCAAGTAATCAAAATAAAGGCACAATTGACATCAATGGAAACACTAGTATGTAGACATCAATGAAAACACCGATTAGTCACATACTTGCAACAATCTCCCCCTTTGTCCTGATGGCAACATATGATGTGAAAAACTTAAAAGACCATCAAGACAAGATTCTCCCCCTTTCTCTTTACACATCTACATTCTTTCTCCCCCTGATTTTTTCAGATGATTTCTCTCCCCCTTTGACATTAGTGGAAAAGGGCACATACTTGCATACTATTGCTCTAATCCACTTACTTTACCAAAAACATCTAGCTACTCCCCCTAAGAGGTGGCTTTTATAGGCCTATGTAAAACAATGACTTCTTCGGTCACATTCCACTTAATTTTGAAAACCTTCTTCATTCTAAATACATTCTAATCTATAGACATAGGGACATGTTCCCAAGTCTGATTCTTCTCAGTGTATTCTTCTGCAACCCTTGCTCTTGTCAGTCACCAATGATATGATCTTCAATATGATGCTCTTGTACAAATCCTATGGGTCTTAGAAGTCCTTTTCGAAGATTTTTCATCTTGCACTTTCTTTCCTTTTTCTTCACTACTTCATGAAGACTCAACTAGTTCATATCTATTCACCTTAGAGTTCATCAGGTACTACCAATCATCATGAAAAATTGCACTCTATACTGTGAGCAATTTTTTTCTATCAACCTAAACTTTTGCATCATTCTTCTTTCATAAACACGGTCTTAGTCTTGACTTAGACTTTTTCTACTAATTCTTGATCTTGTCTCTTTATGCTGGGTCATTAGCATCAATCTTTTGTCTGGGGAGGAAATACTTTCAATAAGACTCCCTCTAAGCCAAAGCTCCTAATTTACTTTCGAGAGGAAATGTCTACACCAGAAGCTGGTGCAGATCCATCCTTGACTTCAATCACATCTTTCTTGGTCCAGATCTTGCCCATTTCTTTCTTAGTTTCAACCGAATCAACTTTTTCTTTTCCCTTATCCTTTTCCTGTTCTTCCCCAACCATAGCCTTTCCTTTGTTAGCAACCAATATCTTTCTTTTCATCCTGCCAACCACTTGCTCAAAATTCTAGAGTATATATTCAACTTTTTGCAATTCATTTTTGAATTGAGGCAGCCATAAGGGGTCATATTGGGGATCGGTCTTCCATTTTTCCCTTACCATCTTATCATAGGCAATACATTTTGCCTTCCTATCCTGCTACATTTGGTAATTAAAGATGTTCCTAATAACATCTTCAGGGAAAAAGAAGTTATGTATGAACTTGCTGCTTCTGATCCTCGCTTTCATCAATGCAGCCATGAAACCTTCAGGATCATGATTTCTTGGGCACACTCTCCTCATGTTGTATGTTTCAAGCAATTCATCTATTTTTCTCCACCCTCCACTAGTCATCACAAAGTCTACAAAAATTGTCCATGTTGGGAAGAAGGTTCCTTTCCTCATGTTTAACAAGTGGCCATCTTCAACATTACCCAGTTGCCAAATGACCTCAAGGAATCTGATTCTTAGTGGCACTTCTCTTGGGAAAACATGCGGTCTACCTATAGTACCATATACTCTAAGAATTGTACAATCTTGAGAGGGGATGACATCTCCCCAGTTGTGATCAATTTTTAAATTAGACCTCCTTTCTTTTGGCTTCAAAAGATCATGTAGTTCAGTTGGAATCCTTGGTGGATTCAGGATCAGGTCATTCCTCAACTTTGATGCAAAGACATTCTCAAACACCATAAAATAAAACTTCATGTCATCCTTGTCTAGAATTCTTGTCCAACATTAGACAGGTAGCTCAACACCATTCTCATCCTTTTCCAACTGCATATCATTCTCAAAGAATTTTGCCTTTTTGTAGTGAGTACCACCAAAATTGAACCGAATCTTTACCATTCTTTAATGAAATTAAACCCTCATGAATGCTATCTGCTAGGTAGGAAGCAAAGTCATATACTATGTTCTAAGCAGGATCAAACCCCAAGATTTGACACAAAGAATAAAAGGTTTTATGAAAATATGGAGCAAAATACTTTATTAGGAAGGGTTCCTTATCTTATGGACCAATAACAATTCTCCCCTTCCACTTTCCAACTAATGTTAGATGATTTGGTAGCATTGTTCTTTTAAAGACAGGTCTTGTCTTCTCGTATTCACTCCTAAAGGCTTTCAAATTAATTTTTACCAAATCCTCATTCCACTCACGAAGTTGAAAAACTTCAACAATCTCTTCCTTGCTAATATTTACCATTTGGATCCCATCATACGTCCTGACAACTCTGGAGATGGGATATTATTTGGTTGCCATAACTTTTAACAAGTCCACATCCATGTAGACATTTGGGACAACCAATCTCCCCATGTCCAATCTTTAGGGGTTACATATAGGAGAACTCAAATTCGTGTTCCCAAACCAGTTCTTGAACAATGACCATCCTGTAAGTGGTCTGGTGGCATCCTTGATATGGATATGTTTATCTATGAGGCCTTCTTTAATTTTGGAACCTTGGAACAGAAGAAGAACTTTTACTTTGTCATTAGTGGAGGGCCTTAATTGATCAAGAAGGTTCTGGACTATGGGCCTTTTCATCTCTCCAGAGCTTGAGGTTTGAGCTCGTGGGGGTGCCATTGTGGTGAGAATTTGAAAATTAGGCTTTTAGTTAAACAAGAATGGCAAGTGTTATCAATCAGATATGCACCCTATGCTAAGATTATATAAGACTTAGCTATCTATTGACACATGGAAACACTCTAAGATTGTGGGTGATCTGTGTTGAGAGTGAATCTCCAGAGTGAGTTGGTTCTCCTAATGATTTTACTAATCTAAATGATTTGCAGAGGCAAAAGGGATAGAAAGATAACTGGAAATTAAATTCTAAATCCTAAGGATATTTTACTAGGACTTATCTTGACTCACAATCAACCTTGCAAAGCCTTTTAATTCTCACAATTTCACTGTATTTAATACAATACATAAGTGATTTTAATGAAGGTTTGAGAAGTTATAAGTCTGCATGAAGGACAAACCAAAGTCTTATCATAGCTTCAATCCAACTAACTAGTTTAAACATGACATACAACCTGTATCAGATATATCTTTCACACTCAAACTTGAAATAATGAAACATAGGAAAAGGATTCAAAAAGTTAATCACAATTGAATATCAGATCATTGATTGCAAAAAATGAATTAGAAAAATGAAAAGAAGAACAATGCTGCTTTATTAAGACTAAAAGGAGTAGAAACTATGAGAATCTGAGTACAAAAGTTTACAAGCTCTCTGCAGGTGAATAAGAGAGAAGAAACAATAATCAAAACTCAGAAAAAACTAAGTATTTCTCCCCTATTTATAACTCCAAAAATCTCCCAAGGAAAAAGCTAAGAAATCTTCCTAGAATAGCCAATTTGATCCATTTTCAAGGTCCACTGAAAAACCAAAAATAAAGCTTTCAAATCACCTACAATCTGTATATGAAAGCTACCAAACTCTTCCTCAAGGTAGACCTCACCAAAAATCTTCTTTAAAACAAGTTTTATTTGCTCAATAAAAGCTCAATTTGTCCATATCTTCCCAAAAGAAAGCAAACTCAAAAAAATAAAGATATTGTTTGCTTTACTTTGCTTTAACTGCATTTAATAACAATTATTGAAAAGCAATTTATAAAGATATTGCTGTAAATAATGTTTTATAATATTTTTTTGCAGTTTCAAATTTGCAAAATAGAAAGAGGGCCCACCTTGACTTTTACAACTTGCAAAATTCTAATAATATGCAATTTTTTTTTATATACCTTATACATATCTATGAGCATCTAAAAATAAACCAAGGTATTAATTTATGCCAAAAACAAAGGCAAAAGAAAAAACATGTTTTAAAGAAAAAACCATGGCCTTATGAATTTTGTTCTTTATTTGGCACTTAACATTTTTTACTCCAATTTGGGTGCTGCCATTGTGGAGATTCCACGAAAATGACAACCTAGGTTGGTGAGAAATTTTAAGGGTTTTTGTACTTTATTCTCTTCTCATTTTTATCCAAAAATCTCAAAAACCCAGATCCTATGTTTTTAGATATGACTAAAACACGTGACTACTATCTTCATTTTGTTATGTATTGTGCCTCTGATTGTTGCTTGAAACCTGCAAACTGGGTTGGTGAGAAATTTAAAGAGTTTTTTCAAATTATTGTCTTCTGATTCCTATCCAAACCTCTTAAAAAACTAGAACATATTTTTTGCGTTATGATTGAAACATGTGACTGTTATCCTTATTTTGCAGGGTCTTTATGTGACACTATTGCTCTTTCAGACTCTTTCCATAATCCTCTTAGAACTTGGGGAAATCATGTTGAGCTCAACCCTTTTGGGAGCCCATTTTACTCCATATGCTATGATATTCCATGAGAAATAAATTAGCAACAAGATTTCACCTTAAATATAATGAAACTATTTCATCTCTGCCAATTTGAGCTGTAGGTGAAAAATTGGTAACATTTCTGGTGATTTCTACTAAATACTTGCCTGCTAAGCATACAGACCAATTGCCTTAAATTGTCCATTGGGCATGGAGTCATACTCTACTCATCTCAAACTCAAACAAACATCAAAACTCAGCACTGCAAACTACTCAAAACAACAGCAGAAAACTAAACAGAACAAAATTGAAAGCAAACTAAAGGGCCTTGGTGGCCAGAAAAATCTATGTAGCAGCACTTAGGGAAACAAAAATACTAAAAGTAAATGTGTATGAAGAACTTATTAACTGTAAAACTAACTCTAACCTACTCTAACCAGCTAAAGACACTAATCAAACAAACCCATTCACTGGCTCAATAAAATAACTGCCTTTCCTTTAAAGTCTGCAATACTCCATAAGGTTGTTAATCAGCCCAAAAAGGTGGAGAACAACCAAAACTTCAGCAAACTACGACAATACTTTCTCAAGAAGGACAACATAGTCACTTACCCACTTGACTTCCTTCACTAATAGATCCACCTGATACCCTCCTTAATGATCCAAATCTGTGTCGCTGTGAGGTTGCCCCTTCTGTTGATTTCAAAACCAGCCAGATACATAATAAAACACTCCTTCAAAGGTTTTGGACTGGAAACAGTAACATTATCTACACCTTGCATGATATCCTGCCATGTGGCTTCCTCCTCTTTGGTTAATGGGTCATCCTCCTCTATTAGGGCAGCTAATAGCTCATCAAAACTATCAAAACATGGAAGATTCTTATCAAGAGCTATATTAGGCTCAAAAGTTTCAAGATTGCTTGAGGAGATACACTCTGAATAAGTGTTTCTTCAGTAATGGAGTTAAAAATGAAGTAGCCTCTTGTAACAAGCCATCAATTTGCACAACAGCAAGTTGCTCTATGAAATAGGAAGGCAGCTCCCCCAACCAGTCAAGATCAGGCTACAGATTAGGCTGCTTTATAACCAATGATTCATCTAAAAATACAACCATTTCCACTTCTTTCTTTTTCTGTTCCAAGTAACCCTCTTCCATAAATGCTAGCATAATTTCCAAATGTGAATAGAAAAGTTCAATTTTAGTTCGAAACAGATCTTCCTCAAGCAGTGTTTTCTCCAATGAAACTTGGGCATTCTATCTTTGCAATCAGAGGCATTCACCTTGTGACTTCTGCACCCTACTTTCATGCACCTTATGAATAGAAGAAATTTTTTATTAAAGGAAACAAAATGCAAAGGATTCAGGTTCATATTTGAATCAACTTGTTGTACACAAATAGAAGCAACATTTTCATGTGAATCAGCCTCTTGCGCTACATGATTCTCTGAAAGAATTTTATCATCTTTTATAAAACAAGGAGGATCATTAATGCAAACATCTGAAGGTTCATCTGGAGGAGTCTTTTCTATCTTAATCTTTTGCTTTTCTAATCGATATTGCTCCATAGCTATATGCAGTAAATTTAACTACTTAGCTTCCTTCTATCTATTAATGGACTCCAGTCTCGAATGCTAATAGGCTAGACAACAAAATCAGAACCTCTAAAAACTTGGGATTTAAACTTTAGAGGCATTAAGAAGCTTATCTTGTCTAAAACTTGGAAATTTATACTTATGAACCTCTTCTTGAGTTAGCTGCTTTGGAACAAAAAGGGTTTCTTGGGCTTGAGCAAGCAAAAGATTTGTTTGTGCTACTGCCTCTCTCTCAAGATTCTCTTTGAACTGTCTCTTTTGTGTCTCCCACTCCTGATCAGAAACAAAGGTCTCATAGGGTGGCTACTCTAGAAGTTGAAGCTAAACTTGGTGATTCAACTCTTGCAACTGCAAATCAGATTCTTCATACTACCTTGCTTGAAATCCCCCTCCATGTTGATACTGATAACTCTTTATACTTGCAATCTCTTGCCCATATTGTGTTCTTTATGCCTCCAAATCCTACTCATGAAGATAGGCTTGATAAGCTAACTCCTCTTCATGCTGATTATACTCACATTGTCTTCTAATCTGCTCCACCTGCTTGTTGAGGTCTGACACAATGTCTTTAAACTTGTTAATTTTAGACTGTTTTATCTAGTAAGAAGGTTGACTAGGAGGTTGAGTAGGAATGGGCATGCGATAAGCATCCTGAGTATTTGGACTAAAACCAACATTATGGCTACTTGTGTACGACTGGTAAGGAGGCTGAGTGGGGGTGGGTGGGTGGAAATCATACTATGCATGCTGATTTTGAAGGGCCATGGGATTGGAATCAGTAGCATAATGAGTCTGATATGGCTGATAAAGGGGCCTATGGACAACATTTTCATAGTTTGGTGGTCGATATTCATACTTCCTATGAAAAGTTGACATTTTTACTCATATGAAAGCTGGAAAATAAAATGAATAGATAACTTTTATAACATACTAGCACTTGATCATACGAAAACCTGTAGATCTTGATTTGGACTCACCAGATGTGTTTGATTTTCTACCTCCAAAGGCTAAGATTGCTGACAAATACACCAAATATCAATGATATATAAACATGTTATTGGAGTAAAATAGTCCAATGTGTCCCACCCAGCATGCAAAAAACTATTATCAATCAGATATGCACCCTATGCTAAGATTACATAAGACTTATCTATCTATTGACACATGGAAACGCTCTCAAATTGTGGGTGATCTGTGTTGAGAGTGAATATCCAAAGTGAGCTAGTTCTCCTAATGATTTTACTAATCTAAATGATTTGCAGAGGGAAAAAGGATAGAAATATAACTAAAAATTAAATTCTAAATCCTAAGGATATTTTACCAGTACTTATCTTGACTCACAATCAGCCTTGCAAAGCCATTTAATCCTCATAATTTCATTGTATTTAATGCAATACATAAGTGATTTCTATGAAGGTTTGAGAAGTTAGAAGTTTACATGAAGGACAAACTGAAGTCTTATCACAGCTTTAATCCATCCAACTGGTTTAAACATGACATACAACCTATATCATTTATAGCTTTCACATTCAAACTTGCAATAATGAGACATAAGAAAAGGATTCAAAAATTGAATCACAATTGAATATTAGATCATCGATTGCAAAAAATGAATTAGAAAAATGAAAAGAAGAACTATGTTTCTTTATTAAGACTGAAAGGAGTAGAAACTATGAGAATCTGAGTACAAAAGTTTACAAGCTCTTGGCAAGTAAACAATAGAGAAGAAATAATAATCAGAACTCAGAAAAAACTAAGTCCTTCTTCCCTATTTACAACTCCAAAAATCTCCCAAGGAAAAAGTTGAGAAATCTTCCTAAAATAGCCAATTTGATCCATTTTCAAGCTCCACTGGAAAGCCAAAAATAAAGCTTTCAAATTGCCTCAAATCTATATATTAAAGCTACCAAAATCTTCCTCAAGGTAGACCTCACCAAAAATCTTCTTTTAAATAAGCTTTATTTGCTCAATAAAAGCTCAATTTGTCCATATCTTCCCAAAAGAAAGCAAACTCAAAAAAAGAAAGATATTGTTTTCTTTACTTTGTTTTAACTGCATTTAATAACAATTATTTAAAAGTAATTTATAAAGATATTGCTTTAAATAATGTTTTACAATTTTTTTTGTAGTTTCAAATTTGCAAAATAGAAAGAGGGCCCACCTTGGCTTTTACAACTTGCAAAATTCTAATAATATGCAAAGTTTTTTTTTTAAAAAATACCTTATACATACCTATGAGCATCTAAAAATAAACCAAGGTATTGATTTATGCCAAAAACAAAGACAAAATAAAAAGCATACTTTAAAGAAAAAACCATGGCCTTTTGCATTTTGTTCTTTATTTGGCACTTAACATCTTTTACTCCTGTTTGGGCACCTCCATTGTGAAGATTCCACAAAAATGACAAACTGGGTTGGTGAGAAATTTAAAGGGTTTTTGTACTTTGTTCTCTTCTCATTTTTATCTAAAAATCTTAAAAGCCTAGATCGTATGTTTTTAGATATGACTAAAACACGTGATTGCTATCTTCATTTTGTTGTGTATTGTGCCTCTGACTGTTCCTTGAAAAATATAAACTGGGTTAGTGAGAAATTTGAGGGGTTTTTTCGTCTTATTGTCGTCTTATTTCTGTCCAAAAATCTCAAAAATATAGGTCATATTTTTTGAGATATTTTTGAAACATGTGACTACTATCCTTATTTTGTAGGGTCTTTATGTGACATTGCTGCTCTTTTAGACTCTTTCCACAATCCTCTTAAGACTTGGGGGTAGCATGCTGAGCTCAACCCTTGTCAGAGCCCATTTTACTCCACATGTTATGATATGCCATCAGAAATAAATTAGCAACAAGATTTCACCTTAAATATAATGAAACTATTTCAGCTCTACCAATTTGAGTTGTAGGTTAAAAATTGGTAACAACATGTTCACAACTAAGATTTTGACTTAAAGCAACAATAAAGCTCAAAATTTACAATTCAACAATCTAAGAAAGCAAAACCCTAAAAGAAATGAAAATTTACCAGTAATTCCTATTGACAGAACCATGATAGTGAGCACAAGCAGCGAATTTTAGAGGATTAGATTTTAATTTACGACTTTGAATGCTTTGAAAACCCTAGTTTTGATCGCCAAGAGATTGAAATTACCTCAGCCCTCGAGAGATTGAAATTTTCCTCGAGAGAATGAAATTGCCTTAAGTCTTTGAGAGATTAAAATTGCCTCTAGATTCTTTAAAACACTTAGACGGATTTCAATTTTACAAATAGACTGCTTTTGTGGCATTAAAACCACCATTAATGCTCGCTCACGTAAAGTAGAATGAATCCCATGGCCACTTTCTAAATTTCAAACTCTAGCCATTGATCTCTTGATGAGATGGCAAGATGGAAGGCCATGATGAAGTTTTCTACCACAAAAAATTGCTTACTCATCTTTTGGTAGACCCCACCTCTTCAAGCCTGCGAAGTCTGCTACGTGGCGTTCGCCCATTAGCCCATTGGGTTTATCGCCTATGCATCTCCTGACAATGGGCTAATGGGGGACAATTAGTATTAACCTAGGGGCCCTCCAACATGCTTGCACATTAACTTCTCAAGCCATCTGTTGTCTACTTAAATTCTTCAACATTCAACACCTAATATTAAAACATCTTGTCGAGGAATTTCCCATGTGTCTTATTTAAACCTTTAATAGCTCACCCTTTAAGTCTCTTAGGGCTTCTTCGTAATATTTGCTAAAATATTTTAAACTCTAGCCATTGATCTCTTGATGAGATGGAAAGATGGATGGTCGTGATGAAGTTTTCTGCCACATGGCATTGCTTACTCATATTTCGGTGGACCCCACCTTCTCTTCAAACTGTGAAGTCTACTATGTGGCATTTGCCCGTTAGCCTGTTGGGTTTATCGCCCATGCATCTTCTGATAACGGGCTAGCAGGGAATGGTTAGGATTAACCTAGGGGCCCTCCAACATGATCCCACATTAACTTCTGAAGCCATCCATTGTCTGCTTAAATTCTTCAACATTGGATGGCTAAGATTAAAACATCTTGCCGAGGAATTTCCCATGTGTCTTATTTAAACCTTTAATAGCTCACCCTTTAAGTCTCTTAGGTCTTCTTCATAATATTTGCTAAAGCATTTAAAAAGTGGGACCTTGCGAGGTTAACCCGTTCCCCACCGAATGGTGACCGACAAGACTAGGTATAAAGGGTCAGTAAACAACACGGTTATGATGGCTCATGTTTCAACTTAGACAACTGGCAACCAGACATAGAAAGCCAACATATGATTATGTAGAGGGTTTCTCATATGAAATGTCAACCATTGATATTTGGATATCTAATGGTTCAAGTGTTATTTTGGAGGTTTGAATTCACAAGTCTAGTGTTTCAGACATTTTCTTCCAGAATGCAACTACAACCGTCCATCAAAATTTCATCGAATGGTTGTCTGTTAAATTAATTTGCACCGACATCTTGCTTCAAACATAATAAATATGTTGACACTTGTTCCCATTCCAGACACTTTATGAAGGAATTTTGATATGTGTAAAATTTATCCCGGAATAGAACAATATGTAACATTTGATATTTTCACCACACTGTATGAATTTTTATTGGCATAACAGTTTATTTCACCAATTAATTTTTTATTGGTTTGAAAATATATTTAATTTGCCAATGATTTTTTATTGGTTTGAAAATTGGTTTAATTTGCCAATGAAAATTATTTTTTTGTTTTGAAATTAGATTTTAATGGCCAGCAAAAATATTTTTTATTTAGAAAACATGTTTAATTTACCCAGAGAAATATTTTATTGGTTTGAAAATAGGTTTTAATTCACCAATGTAAATATCTAATTGGTTTGAAAATAGGTTTTAATCACCAATGAAAATATTTTATTGGTTTTTAAAAAATTACAATTCACCAGGATTTTCCGTAGACCTCTAGCGATTACAAAAGATTCGCCAAACAAGATTTTATTTCCTAGAAAATTGAAAAAAATTGCCAACAAAATTAATATTTTTCTTGAAAAGTATACACGATTTACTAGATTTATATAACTTCTCTGAGGGGGGGGTCTCAGAGAAGGGTTCTTAAAGTTATCCATGTTCCATGGCGCAGGTCTGGCAATGGGTATCTTCTTTGTAAGAAGAAAATACATGAAGTTAGTAGTTGTATTCGACTGTGAGTTGCTGTATGAAGGTGTAAAAACCAAAGATTAATAAAATTGAGTTTTCCCTATTAATAGTGGATGTAACCATATATTGGTGAACCATTTTAAATCTTTTATGTCTTTTGTTTTGTTCTTATGTGTTCTATATTTATTTTCTGCAACTTTAATTGTCTGCATTTTTTTTTTAATATCAACAATTGGTATCAAAGTAATGGTGAAAAAGTTGTTTTGGAAATTATGAAGAATTTCTAGGGAAATGGATGTAGTAGCTTTGGATAATTGGGATCAAGTTCTCATGTCCTAGTCATGTGGATCTAGAGAGAGTTTTGATGAAGTGGGAGCTGCGGTGACATTTGCAGATAGTGACATTGAGCTAGATGAAATTGTGCCAATGGAAGTATATAAATATCATGTCTATTTGACTACTGATCCTGCCACTGAAGGTATTATGGGTGATGTTGATCCTGATTCCTCGAGCACTACCTAGGTGAGGTATGTGTGGGAAAGGCCTCCGCAAGATTTGGGAGGTGAGGATTTTGACAATGGCTATCTAGTCTACTAGATGTGCCGTGGATCTTGGGTGGAGACTTCAACATGGTTCAGCACCTAAAAGATAAGTGGGCGGAGTTGAAATGTCATGGAAAGGAAATGAAAGGTATTTTTGGTAGAGGATAAAAAATAAGTTCAATCTAATGGAGCCTTTGGAGGCAGGGAAAGAACACTTCAAAGGGTTTGGTATACATGGTGCAATGCTCAAAAAGGAGACAAAAGGATTTACTATAGGCTTGATAGGTTTTATGCAAGCAAAAACAACTTTAGTTTTGTTCTAAATAGGGATGATCTAGTGGTTCATGTTTACCCCTACACTATGTCCGACCATCATCCCATTAAAGAAAATATTGACATAAAAAGTGGTAGTGCTCTGGTCAATAGGATGAAATATCGCTTCATCCTCAACACCTAATTATTAAATGATAATGATTGTAGAGATGCCATTTCCTCCATTAGAGAAATAAATAGTTGGATTCTAAAAAATACCAGTGCAATAGAGAGGTGGAATCAAAATGTTGAGGCTTAGAGGAAGATGTTCCAAACCATTGGCAAAAAGAAGGCCATGGATACTAGGTGGGAGGAAAATAAACTCCAACACCACCTCCTTGCGATTGACTCGAGAAACCAAAAAGACCCTATGAATGAAATGTTGAGGGAAGAACTTACACTCAATAAAGATAAGCTTAGAAGGATTCAAAAGATCAAGATAAAAGGGATAAAGGTAAGGGCCAAATTAAACTTTCTTAATTGTGGTGATAGGGGATCAAAATTCTTCTTTAATTACATCAGTGAAAAGAGTTTCAAAGAGCAAATAGATTAGATTTGGGACAATGACCGACTTGTCACCTCCCAAGAGGAAATATTAGAGCAATTGCAAAAGTTCTATAAAAACCTCTTCACCTCAGAAAAGGGGGAAGGGGGCAACCAAAATGTCAGAGAACTAGTTAAATAGATTATCCCTAAAAGAATTTATGAGGATGATCCAGCCAAGCATTCGACAGACTGAACCAGGGAAAAAATCAAGAAAGCCATCCTATCAATGAATAATGACAAGTCCCTTGGTACTGATGGTCTGCCAGTTGAATTCTATAAATCCTTCCCAAATTAGGTCTATTTTGGCTATTTGATGTAACAATCGAGGTTTTGATGAATATGGAATGGTTCTATGGACTTTAAACTACTGCTACAGACCTGTGCACACCATACCAGCACATGGGTATGTCTTTAATATTCTTTCATGTATTGACATTTACACACATGGGTATTGTTCATAAATGATTTACAATGCATTCTGATCTCTTTTAAGCATCTGGGTATTATTCATTTGTGTTATTTTATAAGTTGTACATGTATGCATAGAAACTCTATGTTATGATCAAAAACACAAAACACATTAGGTTCAACTAAACAACAGAAAATTTAAAAAATTGGGTCTAAGAAAGTGGTGGGACATTATAGTATTTGCCAACACATTTACTTGAAAGTTTCTCTTCACATCAAATAACAATGTTACATAGCAAATAAGACATTGTATGCACTACATTCTTCACCTTTTCTTTTTATCCCCCCTTCACTACAAAATCTTGAGCATTTAATATGTTATTAAGAATCTACAAATTTCCTTCCACCAAAAATGCTCTGGCTACATCCAAACTTTATTTTCTCCTCCTAAGGCAACCAACATATGTACTAGGAAAAGACCCTCAATGTCTGCCTCTCCAACATCAATGTCATACACATTCCTCACATTGTTTATCTTGTTCTTTGGGACATTTTCTACCAAAATGTATGCCTAGGCTAGTGTTTTTACCATCCATTTCTCCCTTAAAAAATACATCAAAGTGGACAACAATGTGGATACTATGTTGTTGTGGTATCTATGTTGCATGGCCTCCATTAACACTACATCTCCAATTCTCTTACATACAACACTTTCAACAAAGGGATTTTTTCTTACAAACACTTGTTCATTTTCTCAAGATCATATTTACCAAAAACTAGCATCTCCCATACGTTTAGAGTGAAAAGAAAAAATATAGTTCATGATGATTTCTTTAAGGCTTTTCAATAAATACATTTCATGCATATCCTTGCACACAAGTTGTAATGTTTGTATTCCTTGAGATCAATGAAATGCATATCCTTGAACACAAATTGTAATCTTTGTATTCCTTGAGATCACATTTCATTGAGGCATTATATTTGACAACTCATGTGCCATGCATATGATTTCATTGTCTCTCTTTTTTAATGCATGTCAACTAGAGTAGTTGCAACAACTAACAAAATTCCTCTATCCTTTATGTTTTGATGAATATCTATGCAGCACCTTCTTCAACTGGCCACTTCAACATAGTGCTATGAGATTGAGATAAGTAGTGAATGACATGATGGACCGATCTCTATTGACAAATTCTGCCAAACGGCCCACGTGATTTGTCTTGTTTCTACAATTTGCATGCATCTCTATGAGAGTATTTACAACTTATAATATCTGATAAAAATTCTCATTATGTTATTCTTTGATGGATGTCAATATTCTATCTTTTGGCTCCCATTTTAGTACGCAGGGTTAGAGGTGTTAATTTCAAAGTAGCTTGGACAGGTGTTCTAGTCTCGGGTGGTGATTACGAGGCTAGAAACACAACTGGAATAATTATCTCCATACCTAGAAAATTGATTTCTCTAGAGACTTCTAAACATTAGGGTTTGTTAGAGTCTAGCTAATATTAGCCACCATTTTTGGTCATTGGTTGGTCAATGAGAAGATTATCAAAGAGGATCAATGGGCATTTGGAGATGACACACCTAAAAAACATTTCCAGCGATAGCAAATAAATAAATTTGTAGTAATAGAAAATAGATTTGTAGTGAGAGCAAGGGTGCAGTGATAGTGTTGGAGAGCAGCAGTGGAATTGTCGGAGAATAAAATTATTTCCGGAGAAGGAAAATATTTCTGGATAATAAAATATTGCCAGAGCAATTTCAACAGGAGAAATTGAGGGAAGGAAAATTAACGGAAAGAAAATTGTCGAAGCTCTGCCAGTAAGAGGCAAGTACTTTTGTATCTCTTAATTTACTGTAGTTGAATAAAATTCTTATCTGCTGACTGGTTTTCCCTTTGGGGTTTTTCCAAGGACAATTTGTCAAAAAAATATTGCATTTATTATTTTGCATATTTTGTGATTATTTGTGAAGTTGCAGCTGTATTATTTTTCAATATTTGCTATGAATTATTTTTTTGGCAATTAAATAATTTATTTAAATAGAAGATTAATAATCAATAGTTGCAATAGAATTTTTCACATGGTATCAAAGCAGATCTGAGGGTAGAAAAGGCTCAATACAGGCACAGGGAGAAAAAAAATCAAAAACAATCTAGGGTTTATAAAACCCAATTTGACCTCTTCAAAATTATTATTGGTTTTCTTTTGAAATGGCCTCAACAGGTTTAAGAGATCAGGACAGATTGGATGAAGCCTCAAATTTTGGTGTCTGGAAAGCCAAAATTTCTTTATTGCTGGAAGAGAATGGTATCAAGGAATATAAGACCACTGTTGTACATGTACCTACAGATGCAACACAACTCTTAGCATATAAGAAGGAAGATGCCAAGGTGAGGAGGTTGATTCTTGACGGTGTTAAGGATCATATTGTTCTACATATTGTAGAGTTAGATACAGTGAAGATGATGTGGGATGCCATTTTGAATCTGTACCAGAATGCTACCATTAACTGGAAGCTGATTCTCAAAGAAAAGTTGAGGAATACCTAGATGAACAAGGGAGAAGACGATACAAGTTACCTCACTAGGCTTAGACTTGTTAAGGATGAGTTGGTAGCTATTGGAGATAAACCCAGTGATGAAGAGCTAGTACAAATAGCCCTAAATTGGTTTACTAAGCAGTGGGATGTCTTTGTTCAAGTTTTTAATGGACAAGACACCTTACCGAGTTGGGATCGACTATGGAGTGACTTCACTCAAGAGGAGCTTAGACTAAGTCTTGTCAGTGGAACCAACAATAAGAGTTAGAAAAGTGAGGTGGAAAAAGAAAATGCTGCCCTAGTAGGAAAAGGGAAAGCAAAGAAGGGGTCTAGCAAAGCATCAAATCCACAAAGTGAGAAGAAGAAGGACTTGTCTAAGATTAAGTGCTATGGTTGTCATGAGTTTGGCCACTATGTCAGCGATTACCTGCAAAGGAAGAAGAATGAAAAGAGAGGCAAGAAGCAGACGACAGCTTCAACAAGTGTAGATGAGCTTTCTAGTAGAATGGAGGATGAGTTTGCACTCATAGCTTGCCTGACTAGCTCAACCTCAAAGGGTGTTTGGTATATAGACATTGGGGCATCATTTCATATGATAGGAGTTAGGGAGTACTTCTCCAGTTACAAGGAGGAGGACATCTGATTCTAGATTCAGATGGGGAATAAGTCCAAGTGCAATCCAGTTGGGAGAGGGATTGTTCTATTTTAGAGGGAGAATGGTAAGCCGATTTCCATTCATGATGAGCTGCATGTGCCAGGCTTGGGTATGAATTTGATTTCCGTATCTGTCCTTCAGGATAAAGGCTACAATATACTCTTTAGAGGGGAACATGTGTTGATCAAGCATAAGGATTAGAAATCACCCATAGCTATTGGAGTTAGGAGCGGTTGGCTTTATAGGTTGCAGTTTGATACTCCTAAGGAACTCATGAGCAGCAGTAATCCTAGAGATCAAGGAGAGCTATGGCATAGGAGGATGGACCATATACATCATGGAGCACTTAAATTGCTTCGTGAGATAGTGAAAGGTGTTCCAGAGGTGAGCACAGAGCATGACGATGTGTGTAAGGGATGTGTATTGGGGAAGTTTGTGAAAGCAACTTTTCCAAAGAGTGACACCAGATCCAAGGGTGTTCTTGATCTAGTACATTCAGATATATGTGGACCAATGTTGATGAAGTCTCTCAGAGGATACAATTACTTTGTTACTTTTATTGATGATTTCTCCAAGAAGACCTGGATATACTTCTTGAAGACCAAGGATAAGGTTTTCAGTCATTTCCAAGAGTTCAAAGCTCTTGTGGAGAATTTGATAGGCAGGAAGGTAAAGGTTCTTCGGTCAGACAATGGAGGCGTGTACAAAGGGAAAGAGTTCTAGGAGTTTTGTACCAAGGTAGGAATCAAGAGAGAGTGGACTGTTCCTTACAACCCACAACAGAATGGGGTTGCTGAGAGGAAGAATTGTTCTATATCAGAGGTAGCAAGGGCTATGATGTATGACCAAGATATGCCACGTTACTTATGGGCAGAGGCATGCAGTACAGCAATATACATACAGAACAGGGTTCCACATAAGGTATTGGGCAAGATGACACCAGAGAAGGTATTTTCAGGTAAGAAACCAGATGTCGGTCACTTTAGGATATTTAGGAGTTTGGCATTTGTCACATTCCATGGACAACATGTTCTGAATTAGATCAGACTGCAGAGAGAGGGTACTTTGTGGGGTATAGTGAAACCTCAAAGGCATATCAGATATTTATTCTAGGGGCCAAGAGAATTATAGTTAGACATGATGTCAAGTTCATGGAGGACAAGGCATTTAGGAGGTCCAGAGATTTGCTAGTAGATGATCAAAATGAGCAACCAACAGAAGCTCCAAGGATTGATCAACCAGAACAGGGGCAGCGAAGCACGAGTACAGTTACTAGTACAAACACAAGCTCAGGTTCTGAGAGTTCATAGAGTATGGAACAACATATGCAACAGATCCAAGAGATGCATCAACAGGATATGGAGGTTGATATTTCATCCTCTACAATTGGCAGTAGAAACCGTGAGGTTCAATAGACACATAGGGATTCCCAGGAGTTTGTGGGAGCTCCTAGGATGAGTAGTAGACAATGAAGACAACTAGCCTGGTATAATGACTATGTGGCATTGGTTAGTCAATTGGTAGATAGTGAGCCTTCTAGCTATCAGGAGGCCGCACAGCAACAGGTGTGGCAAGATGTGATGGTTGAGGAATATACCTCAATAGTGTAGAACGATGTGTGGGAGGTTGTGCCTAGACTGACTGATAGGGTAGTGGTTGGATCACGCTAGATCTATAAGATTAAGCACGGTGCAGATGGTAGCATTGAGAAATACAAGGCAAGGTTTGTGGCCAATGGGTTCTCTTAGAAGGAGGGAATAGACTATGAGGAGACATTTTCTCTAGTGGCCAGGTATACTTCTATACGAGCCGTAATCTCACTCACAACATAGATGGGATGGCAGATCCATCAAATGGATGTCAAGACAACATTTTTGAATGGTAAATTGGTGGAAGAGGTATAAATAGAACAACTAGAGGGCTTTGTAGCACACAGCAGTGAAACCCACATGTGCAAATTGAAGAGAGCTTTGTACGGACTCGAGCAGGCTCCCAGGGCATGGTATGAGTGCATTGATAGATACTTGCAAGGAGTGGGCTTTGTGAAGAGTGAGGCAGATACTAACCTCTACTACTTGGTGGTTGGGGGTGAAGTTCTCATTCTTATTCTATATGTGGATGACTTGTTTTTAACAGGTTCGCTGGGGTTCATAGAGGAGTGCAATAGGGACCTTGCATCAGAGTTTGAGATGAAGGATTTGGGGCTTATGCACTAATTTCTAGGCATGGAAGTGTGGCAAACAGATGGAGATATTTTCCTTAGACAAGGGAAATACTGCATCAAAATCTTGATGACGTTTGAGATGGAGGATTGCAGAGCCATGTGTACACCTATGATCACGAATTGGAAGAAGGTCGACTCATCCAAGGAAAAAGGATGTAGACCCCACCTTATACATGTAGTTGATTGGATCTCTCATGTTTTTGGTCAACACTAGGTCAGATATATCCTTTGCAGTAAACTCTCTTAGTCAGTTCATGGTTGAGTTGAAGAAAGTGCATTAGACAGTGACAAAGCATGTGGTTCGGTATTTGCGTGGTATAATCAAGTATGGGATCAGATATGCTCAAGGTGATGGTATCAGGTTGATAGACTATACTGATGCAGATTTGGCAGGTAGTATAGAAGACAGGAAGAGCACTTCTAGGTGCTACTTTAGTTTGGGATCAGGAGTTGTCTCTTGGTACAGCAAGAAGCAAAAGTCTGTGGCTCTAAGTTCTGTAGAAGCAGAATACATAGAAGCTAGCATGGCAACATGTGAGGCTATATGGCTTCGGAAGTTATTGGTAGCCTTGTTTGGTCAGAGGGTTAAGACTATGGTGATACACTATGACAATCAGAGTTGCATCAGATTATTTGAGAATCTAGTGTTTCATGATAGGTCTAAACATATATACATCAAGTATCATTTCATCAAGGATTGTGTACAGTGAAGGATTGTTCAAATACAGTATATACCTATAGATCAAAAAGTAGAAGACATTTTGACAAAGGCATTGGGGAAGGCAAAATTCATCTTCTTCATAAATAAATTGGGTGTTATGTAGAACACCTTCCTCGCTAAGAGGGAGTGTTAATTTTAAAGAAGCTTGGATAGGTGTTCTAGTCTTAGGTGGTGATTACGAGGCTAGAAACACAATTGGAATAATTATCTCCATACCTAGAAAATTGATTTCTCTAGAGACTTCTAGACATTAGGGTTTGTTAGAGTCTAGCTAATCTTAGCCACCATTTGTGGTCATTGGTTGCTCAATGAGAAGATTATAAAAGAGGATCAATAGGCATTTGGAGATGACACACCTGAAAAACATTTGTAGCGATAGCAAATAAATAAATTTGCAGTAATAGCAAATAGATTTGCAGTGAGAACAAGGGCGCAGTGATAGCATTGGAGAGCAGTAGTGGAATTGCCGGAGAAGAAAATGATTATTGGAGAAGGAAAATATTTCTGGATAATAAAATATTGCCAGAGCAATTTCAGCAGGAGAAATTGAGGGAAGGAAAATTGTTGGAGCTCTGCCAGTAAGAGGAAAGGAGATTTGTATCTCTTAATTTACTGCAATTGAATAAAATTCTTTTCTACTGACTAGTTTTCCCTTCAGGGTTTTTCCAGGGACAATTTGTCAAAAAAATATTGTGTTTATTATTTTGCATATTTTGTGATTATTTGTGAAGTTGCAGCTGTATTATTTTTCAATATTTCCTATGAATTATTTTTTCAGCAGTTAAATAATTTATTTAAATAGGAGATTAATAATCAGTAGCTGCAATAGAATTTTCACAAGAGGATGCTAGGAATGAGGTGGAATTTGGCTCTACACCCACCACTTACATTTTCCTTGCAAGTTTATAATACCTTTTCACAAATCCATTTTGTGTATATAGCCTGTGATAGTAGCAGTCCATGAGACCATTTCTTTGAGGTAGTTTGTCAAACAATTAAGACGCCTTATCTATACCTCCAAATTTACTATAAATTTTTTAAAAAAATTCATGTCATTATGTTTTGGTGGGCGCCATTCTTTGTAAATATCATTTGCCTGAAAATTTCTAAAGCCTTTATCTCAAATCTATTTTATGTGTTCCTTGTAATAATTGCAGCTCGTGAGGCTTTTAGACTTTGAGGCATTTTTCCAGACAACTCATGTGATGTGTTTATGCTTCCACAATTTGCATTCCATAATATTGAATTTCTTTGAGGCGGCATGTAAGGCAGTTTTTATAAATGATTTGACATTATGTAGGCAATTTAATAGCCAAGTATGTCACACAGAGCATTTCCATTTATAAAACCTATAGAAATTTCTTTTCTAATGCAGGGATGAGGATAGTAGTTGTATTTTGCTTGACAATTTTCATAATCTTTTCAACATATTCATTTTCTATATATACTGCAGTCATTGCAGTTCATGAGACCATGTTTCATATACATATACTTGCATATTTCCTTTAATGGCGTAGGCAGAGATGAGGCTACATTTGCTTGAAAGTTTCTAAAGGTTTTTCAAGAGATTTATTTTGTGCAAGGTTTAATTCTTTGGGTAGTTAGGATAACTACCTTTTATTTTGCATCATCGCTTCACAAGTAGCTAATAAAAATCATTAACTTAGATTCTTTTTCAAAAATACAACTCTATGGTTCTTAAAAAGTACAATTTGATAGGTTTTGAAAAATTGCAACTTCACTTTTCAAAATGATACATTGAAGATTATATTAATAACTCCTTGTCATAAGTTAAAATAACAAACTTGTCCAAATCCCAAAGATAACTTCCAAGAATCTAAAACTTCTATTCTCATTAGTTACCTAAATTCACAAGTTGGAATAACTAACTTGTGACTTGTGAGTTTGACTAACCTTCATAGATGTTTTTAAGGCTTTTCACAACTTGTTAAAAATAATAACTTGTGGAAATGTATAACTTGTGGAAAAGTATAACCACTAATTCACAAGTTGCTCAAAATCATAGCTTTCAACCCATGCCGTAACTTTTGGCTGGATCAATATTTTATTCTAAAAACTTATCACATTGCCAATAATGACATCATGAGATCCCCTATCATACAATTTTTCTCCAGCCCTTATGAAAACCCTAATTTAATCATTTCTACAAATTGCCCTTTAAAAAATTGAAGTTTTAAAATCTCCCAAACTAGAAGGTGTATGGTCTTGAAAACTTGCCACATTCGGTGAAACATAGTCATGAATACCCACATAAAAGGATTTCTATCCATCACTTATGTATTTTCAAATTTAATTTTTTTTTAAACCACAAGTGATTGGATAATTTTTCTAAGAACCCAACTGAAATAATGGTTGACCATGCCTTGATTTGATATTCCTATATTAGATTTGATTTAGGAAAAAGGCATGGACCTTACTAAAAGTGGCATTTCAACAATGGACAAGTATAACGATTGGTGCAGGAACATGTGAAACTATCAATTTGTGACACAAACAAATTGACGAATGAGTTTGATGCATTGAAACACTGTTGAACTACACCAGACAACTAAGAGTGGGAGGGTGAATCAGTTGTCCTAAAAATTTTAACCAAATATAATCATCAACTTATCAATTACTTATATTTAGATATAACCATTAAAGCATCAGATGATAAGCTCAACACAAAAGCATAAACAACACATGAGACACCAAATTTTTATGTAGAAAATCATAGAAGGGAAAAACCATGGCGGGTGTTAGCCCAAAATATATATATGTTATAGCAATACCAAAAAATAGAGGCTCGCTGCCCAAAATGCTCACTACAAAAATGGCTCATTGCCTAAGGATGGCTCACTACTGAAGGGTGGCTCATTTCCAAGTAGGTGAACTAGTTGAATAGCATCTACTCCATACTAGGGTTCAATTCCATTGAATCACAAATGATTCCTCTGCTATGCTCTTTAAAACTTTTAGAGTTATCTCTTCATATTCACAACACACACTACTTTTTGCAACTTTATTACACACTTTTATAAAACTCATCAACCTTGGAATGTTCATCAAGGTCAGAATTATATTCATCAACCATTGGATCAATGTCCAACGTCAGCATTATAAATATTTATAAAATAGGTTTGGGCCTAATACAAATTTAGCTAAGGAAAAGATGTAAGAATGTATACGGATCATGCCATGCCTTAGCTGGGACTCAAATATGATCTACCATGTCATGACACACTTCAACAACCTTCAATGCTTCTCCGCAAATAATGAATTCAACCAAGTCAACAAAAACCAATTATAACACTAGGTCTGCAAGAACAATCTTTATCCATGATCCAATTTTCTCTTTGTGAAACAATCCAAATGTAGGAACGTGATCAGGAGACATCCACAAGCACATTGAAATCACCAGTAACAACTGCAAAATCTCTAACAACTTTGTCAAGAAGATTCTTCAAACTAGAGCACAAGAACACCACTACCTGCCACCGTCATTAATAAAAGATAGCTTACAGACCACCAAATCATGAACCATTGTAGTTGAAGGCTCTTATCATCATTGCAGACTTGATTCTAGAACCATAGACCAAAATACTTTAATGCGAAGGATTGCAGAGCAAAATACTTCCTTCCTGTCTTAATTGGATACACAGAAAAAGTAGGTTTTACTCTGGTGAACACAACTCACTCAAATCTTCATACTAAAGGCTCAAACTCATAATATAACATCTTCAAATAGGCTTCTAAATAAATTCCAATACACATGCAAAGATCTTCATCCTATAGGAAATGTGGAGCATTCTTCTAGACTATTCTTTTACACTATTTTAACTGCAATTCACTATTTTTACCAGATGATCTAATTTTCTCAATATCCTCAACATCTTCAACCAAGTAATCAAAATAAAGGTACATTAGACATCAATAAAAACACTAATATGTTGACATCAATGACAACACCAATTAGGCACATACTTGCAACAATCTCCCCCTTTGTCCTGATGGCAACATATGATGTGAAAAACTGAAAAGACCATCAAGACAAGATTCTCCCCCTTTCTCTTTACACATCTACATTCTTTCTCCCCCTGAGTTTTTCACATGATTTCTCTCCCCCTTTGACATCAATGGAAAAGGGCACATACTTGCATGCTAGTACTCTGATCCACTTACTTTACCAAGAACATCTAGCTACTCCCCTTAAGAGGTGGCTTTTATTGGCCTAGGTAAAACAATGACTTCTTCGGTCACTTTTCCACTTTCATTCCACTTAATTCTGAAAACCTTCTTCATTCTAAATACATTCTAATCCATAGACATAGGGCCATGTTCCCAAGTCTAATTCTTCTTAGTGTATTCTTCTGCACCCCTTGGTCTTGTCAGTCACCAATGATTTGATCTTTACAGTGATGCTCTTCCACAAATCCTATGGGTCTTAGAAGTCATTTCCAAAGATTTTTCATCTTGTACTTTCTTTCCTTTTTCTTCACTACTTCATGAAGACTCAACTGCTTCATATCTATTCGCCTCAGAGTTCATTAGGTATTGTAAATCATCATGAAAACTTGCACTCTATATTGGGAGCAATTTTTTCTATCAACCTAAACTTTTGCATCATTCTTCTTTCATAAACACGGTCTTAGTCTTGACTTAGACTTTTGCTACTAATTCTTGATCTTGTCTCTTTATGCTGGGTCATTAGCATCAATCTTTTGGCTGGGGAGGAAAGAGTTTCAATAAGACTCCCTCTGAGCCAAAGCTCCTAATTTACTTCCCAGAGGAAATGTCTACACCAGAAGCTGGTGTAGATCTATCCTTGACTTCAATCACATCTTTCTTGGTCCAGATCTTGCTCATATCTTTCTTAGTTTCAATCGAATCAACTTTTTCTTTTCCCTTATCCTTTTCCTGTTCTTCCCCAACCATAGCCCTTCCTTTGTCAGCAACCAATATATCTCTTTTCATACTGCCAACCACCTGCTCAAAATTCTGGAGCATATATTCAACTTTTTGCAATTCATTTTTGAATTGAGACAGTCGTAGGGGGGTCATATTGGGGATCGGTCTTCCATTTTTACCTTACCATCTTATCTTAGGCAATCCATTTTGCCTTCCTATCCTCCTATATTTGGTAACTAAAGATGTTCCTAATAACATCTTTAGGGAAAAAGAAGTTATGTATGAACTCGTTGCTTCTGATCCTCGCTTTCAATGCAGCCATGAAACCTTCAGGATCATGATTTCTTGGGCACACTCTCCTCATGTTGTATGTTTCAAGCAATTAATCTATTTTTCTCCACCCTCCACTAGTCATCACAAAGTCTGCAAAAATTATCCATGTTGGGAAGAAGGTTCATTTCCTCATGTTTAACAAGTGGCCATCTTCAACATTACCCAGCTGCCAAATGACCTCAAGGAATCTAATTCTCAATGCCACTTCTCTTGGGAGAACATGGGGTCTAACTGTAGTTTCAGATACTCTGACAATTGTACAATCTAGATAGGGGATGACATCTCCCCAGTTGTGATCAATTTTTAAATTAGACCTCCTTTCTTGTGGCTTGAAAAAATCATGTAGTTCAGTTGGAATCCTTGGTGGATTCAGGATTAGGTCATTCCTCAACTTTGATGCAAAGACATTCTCAAACACCATAAAATCAAACTTCATATCATCCTTGTCTAGAATTCTTCTCCAACATTGGGCAGGTAGCTCAACACCATTCTCATCCTTTTCCAACTTCATATCATTCTCAAAGTAGTTTTCCTTTTTGAATAAAAACAATGTCATTAACAATTAGTACCACCAAAACTAAACCGAATCTTTACCATTCTTTAATGAAATTAAACCCTCATGAATGTTATCTCCTAGGTAGGAAGCAAATTCATATACTATGTTCTAAGCAAGGTGTTGGATATGAGTGGCCATATACATGAAACCCATTGGCATTCCAAAAGCAGGATCAAACCATAAGATTTGACATAAAGAATAAAAGGTTTTCTAAAAATATGGAGCAAAATACTTTATTGGGAAGGGTTCCTTATCTTATGGACAAATAACAATTCTCCCCTTTCCCTTTCCAACTAATGTTAGATGATTTGGTAGCATTATGATTTTAAAGATGGGTCTTGTCTTCTCATATTCACTCCTAAAGGCTTTCAAATTAATTTTTACCAAATCCTCATTCCACTCATGAAGTTGAAAAACTTCAACAATCTCTTCTCTGTTGATATTTACCATTTGGATCCCATCATATGTCCTGACAACTTTGGAGATAGGATATTATTTGGCTGCCATAGCTTTTAACAAGTCCACATCCATGTAGACATTTGGGACAACAAATCTCCCCATGTCCAATCTTTAGGGGTTACATAAAGGAGAACTCAAATTCCTATTCCCAAACCAGTTCTTGAACAATGACCATCTTGTAAGTGGTGTGGTAGCATCCTTGATATGGATATGTTTATCTATGGGCCCTTCTTTAATTTTGGAACCCTGGAATAGAAGTAGACCTTTTACTTTGTCATTAGTGGAGGGCCTTAATTGATCAAGAAGGTCCTAGACTATGGGCCTTTTCGTCTCTCTAGAGCTTGAGGTTTGAGCTCGTGGGGGTGCCATTGTGGTGAGATTTTTAAAAATTAGGCCTTTAGTTTAGCAAGAATGGCAGGTGTTATCAATCAGATATGTACCCTATGCTAAGCTTACAGAAGACTTAGCTATCTATTGACACATGGAAACACTCTCAGATTGTGGGTGATCTGTGTTGAGAGTGAATCTCTAGAGTGAGTTGGTTCTCCTAATGATTTTACTAATCTAAATGATTTGCAGAGGCAAAAGGTAGAGAAAGATAACTGAAAATTAAATTCTAAATCCTAAGGATATTTTACCAGGACTTATCTTGACTCACAATCAACCTTGCAAAGCCTTTTAATCCTCACAATTTCACTGTATTTAATGCAATATATAAGTGATTTGTATGAAGGCTTGAGAAGTTAGAAGTCTGCATGAAGGACAAACCAAAGTCTTATCATATCTTCAATCCAACTAACTGGTTTAAACATGACATACAACCTGTATCACATATATCTTTCACAATCAAACTTGAAATAATGAGACCTAGCAAAAGGATTCAAAAATTGAATCACAATTGAATATCAAATCATTGATTGCAAAAAATGAATTAGAAAAATGAAAAGAAGAACATTGTTGCTTTATTAAGACTAAAAGGAGTAGAAACTATGAGAATCTATGTACAAAAGTCTACAAGCTCTCTGCAGGTGAATAAGAGAGAAGAAACAATAATCAGAACTCAGAAAAAACTAAGTATTTCTCCCCTACTTATAACTCCAAAAATCTCCCAAGGAAAAAGCCAAGAAATCTTCCTACAATAGCCAATTTGATCCATTTTCAAGGTCCACTGAAAAGCCAAAAATAAAGGTTTCAAATAACCTACAATATGTATATGAAAGTTGCCAATATCTTCCTCAAGGTAGACCTCACCAAAAATCTGCTTTAAAACAAGCTTTATTTTCTCAATAAAAGCTCAATTTGTCCATATCTTCCCAAAAGAAAGCAAACTCAAAAAAAGAAAGATATTGTTTGCTTTACTTTACTTTAACTATATTTAATAACAGTTATTTAAAAGCAATTTATAAAGATATTGCTTTAAATAATGTTTTACAATATTTTTTTGCAGTTTCAAATTTGCAAAATAGAAAGAGGGCCCACCTTGACTTTTACAACTTGCAAAATTCTAATAATATGCAAAGTTTTTTTTTTAAATACCTTATACATATCTATGAGCATTTAAAAATAAACCAATGTATTAATTTATGCCAAAAATAAAGGCAAAAGAAAAAACATGGCCTTTTGCTTTTTGTTCTTTATTTGGCACTTAACATTTTTTACTCCAATTTGGGTGCTGCCATTGTGAAGATTTCATGAAACGACAAACTGGGTTGGTGAGAAATTTAAAGGGTTTTTTCACTTTATTCTCATTTTATTTTTGTCAAAAAATATCAAAAACTCTAATCGTATGTTTTTAGATATGACCAAAACACGCGACTGCTATCTTCATTTTGTTGTGTATTGTGGCTCTGACTGCTGCTTGAAACTTACAAACTGGGTTACTGAGAAATTTAAAGGGTTTTTTCATCTTATTGTCTTCTAATTCCTATCCAAAACTATTAAAAATGTGGATCATATTTATTATGATATGATTGAAACATGTGACCTCTATCCTTATTTTGTAGGGTCTTTATGTGACATTGTTGTTCTTTCAGACTCTTTCCACAATCATCTTAGGACTTGGTTGCAGCATGTTGATCTCAACCCTTGTGGGAGCCCATTTTACTCCACATTCTATGATATGCCATGAGAAACAAATTAGCAACAAGATTCCACCTTAAATATAATGAAACTATTTCAGCTTTGCCAATTTGAGCTGTAGGTGAAAATTTGGTAACATTTCTAACGATTTCTGCTAAATACTTGTCTGCCAAGCATACAGACCAGTTGCCTTAAATTGTCCATTGGGCATGGAGTCATACTCTACTCATCTCAAACTCAAACAAACATTGAAACTCAGCCCTGCAAACTACTCCAAACAGTGGCAGAAAACTAAACAAAACCAAATTGGAAGCAAATTAAAGGGCCCTGGTGGCCAGAAAAATTTATGCAGCAGCACTTAGGGAAACAAAAATACTAAAAGTAAATGTGTATGAAGCACCTTTTAACTGCAAAACTAACTCTAACCTACTCTAACCAGCCAGAGACACTGATCAAACAAACCCATTCACTGGCTTAATAAAATAACTGCCTTTCCTCTACAGTCTGCAATACTCCATAAGGTTGTTAATCAACCCAAAAAGGTGGAGAACAACCAAAAATTTAGAAAACTACTGCAATACTTTTTCAAGAAGGACAACATAGTCACTTACCCACTTGACTTCCTTTTCTAACCAATCCACCTGATACCCTCCTTGATGATCCAAATCTGTGTCACTGTGAGGTTGCCCCCTTCTGTTGATTTCCAAACCAGCTAGATACCTAATAGAACACTTATTCAAAGGTTTTGGACTGGAAACAATAGTATTATCTACACCTTGCATGATAGCCCACCATGTGGCTTCCTCCTCTTCAGGTAATGGGTCATCCTCCTCTGTTAGAGCAGCTAATGGCTCATCAAAACTATCAAAACTTGGAAGATTCTTTAGTAATGGAGTAAAAAAATGAACTAACCTCTTGTAACAAGCCATCAATTTGTATAACAACTTCAAGTTGCTCTATGAAATAGGAAGGCAGCTCCCCGAACCAGTCAAGATCAGGATGCTGATTAGGCTGCTTTATAACCAATGATTCATCTAAAAATACTGCCATTTCCACTTCTTTCTTTTTCTATTCCAAGTAACCCTCTTCCATAAATGCTAACATAACTCCCAAATGTGAATAGAAAAGTTCAAATTCAATTTGAAACAGATCTTCCTTAAGCAGTGTTTTCTCCAATGAAACTTGGGCATTCTGTCTTTGCAATCAGAGGCCTTCACCTTGTGACTTCTGCACCTTTTTTTCATGCATCTTATGAACAACATCAATTTTTTATTAAAGGAATCAAAATACAGAGGATTCAGGATCATATTTGAATCAACTTGCTCTACACAAATAGCAGCAACCTTTTCATGTGAATCAGCCTCTTGCACTACATGATTCTTTGAAAGAATTTTATCATCTTTTATAAAACAAGGAGGATCATTAATGCAAACATCTGAAGGTTCATTTGGAGGAGTCTTTTCTATCTTAATCTTCCATTGTTCTAACCGATATTGTTCCATAGCTATATGGAGTAAATTTACCCACTTATCTTCCTTCTATCTGTTAATGGACTCCAGTCTCGAATGCTAACAGGCTAGTCAATAAAATTAGAACCTCTGAAACTTGGGATTTCAACTTTAGAGTCATTAAGAGGCTTATCTTGTGTAAAACTTGGAAATTTATAATTATGAACCTCTTCTTGAGTCAGCTGCTCTGGAACAGAAAGGATTGCTTGGGCTTGAGCAAGCCAAAGCTTTGTTTGTGCTACTACCTCTCTCTCAAGATTCTCTTTGAACTATCTCTTTTGTGTCTCCCACTCCTGATCAGAAACAAAGGTCTCACAGGGTGACTACTCTAGAAGTTGAAGCTAAACTTGGTGATTTAACTCTTACAGCCTCAAATCAAATTCTTCATACTACCTTGCTTGAAACCCCCCTCCATGTTGATACTGATAACTCTTTATGCTTGCAATCTCTTGCTCATATTGTGTTCTTTGTGCTTCCAAATCCTACTCATGAAGATAGGCTTGATAAGCCAATTCCTCTTGGTTCTAATTATACTCATGTTGTCTTCTAATCTCCTCCACCTACTTGTTGAGGTCTGACACAATGTCTTTATACTCATTAATTTTAGACTATTTATTTGGTAAGAAGGCTGAATAGGACATTGAGTAGGAATGGGTATGCAGTAAGCATCCTGAGTATTTGGATTAAAACAAACATTATGGTTGCTTGTGTACTGCTAGTAAGGAGGCTAAGTAGGGGTGGGTGGGTGGCAATCATACTATGCATGGTGATTTTAAAGGGCCATGAGATTGGAATTAGTAGCATAATTAGCCTGATATGGCTGATAAGGGGGCCTATGGACAACATTTTCATAGTATGGTGGTCGATATTCATACTGCCTATGAAAATTTGACATTTTTACTCATATGAAAGATGGAAAATGGAATGAATAGGTAACTTTTATAACATACCAGCACTTGATCATACCAAAAACTATAGATCTTGATTTAGAGTCACCAGATGTGTTTGATTTTCTACCTTCAAAGGTTTAGATCACTGACACATACACCAAATATCAGTGATATATGAACATGTTATTGGACTAAAACAGTCTAATGTGTCCCACCCATCATGCCAAAAACTATTATCAATCAGATATGCACCCTATGCTAAGCTTACAGTAGACTTAGCTATCTGATGACACATGGAAACACTCTCAGATTGTGGGTGATCTATGTTGAGAGTGAATATCCAAAGTGAGCTACTTCTCCTAATGATTTTACTAATCTAAATGATTTGTAGAGGGAAAAAGGATAGAAAGATAACTGAAAATTAAATTCTAAATCCTAAGGATATTTTACTATGACTTATCTTGACTCACAATCAACCTTGTAAAGTGATTTAATCCTCACAATTTCACTATATTTAATGCAATACATAAGTGATTTGTATGAAGGTTTGAAAAGTTAGAAGTTTGCATGAAGGATAAATTGAAGTCTTATCACAGCTTCAATCCAACTAACTGGTTTAAACATGACATACAACCTATATCATATATAGCTTTCACATTGAAACTTGCAATAATGAGACATAGGAAATGGATTCAAAAATTAAATCACAATTGAATATTAGATCATTGATTACAAAAAATGAATTAGAAAAATGAAAAGAAGAACTATGTTGCTTTATTAAGACTGAAAGGAGTAGAAACTATGAGAATCCTGAGTACAAAAGTCTACAATCTCTTTGTAAGTGAACAATAGAGAAGAAATAATAATCAGAACTCAGAAAAAACTAAGTCTTTCTCCCCTATTTACGACTCCAAAAATCTCCCAAGGAAAAAGCTGAGAAATCTTCCTAGAATAGCCAATTTGATCCATTTTCAAGCTCCACTGAAAAGCCATAAATAAAGCTTTCAAATCACTTCCAATCTGTATATGAAAGGTACCAAAATCTTCCTCAAGGTAGACCTCACCAAAAATCTGCTTTAAAGCAAGCTTTATTTGCTCAATAAAAGCTCAATTTGTCCATATCTTCCCAAAAGAAAGCAAACTCAAAAAAAGAAAGATATTGTTTTCTTTACTTTGCTTTAACTGCATTTAATAACAATTATTTAAAAGCAATTTATAGAGATGTTGCTTTAAATAATGTTTTACAATTTTTTTTACAGTTTTATGTTTGCAAAATAGAAAGAGGGCCCACCTTGGATTTTACAACTTGCAAAATTCTAATAATATGCAAAGGTTTTTTTTTTTTTTATACCTTATACATATCTATGAGCATCTAAAAATAAACCAAGGTATTGATTTGTGCCAAAAAAAAAGACAAAAGAAAAAGCATACTTTAAAGCAAAGACCATGGCCTTTTGCATTTTGTTCTTTATTTGGCACTTAACATTTTCAACTCCAGTTTGGGCACCTCGATTGTGAAGATTCTGCAAAAACATAAAACTGGGTTGGTGAGAAATTTAAAGGGTTTTTGCACTTTGTTCTCTTCTCATATTTATCTAACAATCTCAAAAGTCCAGATCGTATTTTTTTATATATTACTAAAACACGCGATTGCTATCTTCATTTTGTTGTGTGTTGTGCCTCTAACTATTCCTCAAAAACTACAAACTGGGTTGGTGAGAAATTTAAAGGGTTTTTTGTCTTATTTCTATCCAAAAATTTCAAAAATATAGATCATATGTTTTGAGATATGATTGAAATATGTGACTACTATACTTATTTTGTAGGGTCTTTATGTGACATTGTTGCTCTTTCAGACTCTTTCCACAATCCTCTTAAGACTTGGTGGCAGCATGTTGAGCTCAACCCTTGTGGGAGCCCATTTTACTCCACATGCTATGATATGCCATTAGAAATAAATTAGCAACAAGATTTCACCTTAAATATAATGAAACTATTTCAGCTCTGCCAATTTGAGTTGTAGGTTAAAAATTGGTAACAACAGGTTCGCAACTAGGATTCTCACTTAAAGCAACAATAAAGCTCAAAATTTGCAATTCGACAATCTAAGAAGGCAAAACCCTAAAAGAAATAAAAATTTACCAGTAATTCCTATTGAGACAACCATGATAGTTAGCACAAGTAACGAATTTTAGAGGACGAGATTTTAACTTACAACTTTGAATGCTTTGAAAATCCTAGTTTTGATCATCAAGAGATTAAAATTGTCTCAGCCCTTGAGAGATTGAAATTTGCCTCAAGAGATTGAAATTACCTCCAGATGCTTTAAAACACTTAGATAGATTTCAATTTTGCAAATAGACTACTTTTATGGCATTAAAGCCACCATTAATGCTCGCTCACACGAAGCAAAATGAATCCCATGGCCACTTTCTAAATTTCAAACTCTATTCGTTGATCTCTTTATGAGATGGCAAGATGGAAGACCATGATGAAGTTTTCTGCCACACATAATTGCTTACTCATCTTTCGGTAGACCCCACCTTTTCAAGCCTACGAAGTCTGTTATGTGGTGTTCGCCCGTTAGCCCATTGGGTTTATCGCCCGTGCATCTTCTGACAATGGGCTAATGGGGAACAGTTAGGATTAACTTGGGAGCCCTCTAACATGCTCGCACATTAACTTCTCAAGCCATCCGCTGTCTACTTAAATTCTTCAACATTCAACGGCTAAGATTAAAACATCTTGTCAAGGAATTTCCCATGTGTCTTATTTAAACCTTTAATAGCTCACCCTTTAAGTCTCTTAGGGATTCTTCATAATATTTACTAAAATATTTTAAACTCTAGCCATTGATCTCTTGATGATATGGGAAGATGGACAACCGTGTTGAAGTTTTCTGCCACATGGCATTGCTTACTCATCTTTCGACGGACCCCACCTTCTCTTTAGGTTGCGAAGTCTGCTACGTGGCATTCACTCGTTAGCCCGTTAGATTTATCGCCCATGCATCTTCTGACAATGGGCTAGTAGGGAATGGTTAGGATTAACCTGGGGGCCCTCCAATATGCTCGCACATTAACTTCTCAAGCCATCCATTGTCTACTTAAATTCTTCAACATTGGACGACTAAGATTAAAACATCTTGCTGAGGAATTTCCCATGTGTCTTATTTAAACCTTTAATAGCTCACCCTTTAAGTGTCTTAGGTCTTCTTCGTAATATTTTCTAAAGCATTTAAAAAGTAGGACCCTACTAGGTTAACCTATTCCCCACCAAGCAGTGACCGACAAGACTAGGTATAAGGGGTTGGTAAACAACATGGTTTTGATGACTCATGTTTCAACTTAGACAACCAACAGCCAGACGCAGCAAGTCAACATAAGATTACATAGAGGGTTTCTCATATGAAATGTCAACCATTGATATTTGGATATCTAATGGTTCAAGTTTTATTTCAGAGGTTTGAAGTCACAAGTCTAGTGTTTTAGATATTTTCTTCTGGAATGCAACTACAGTCGTCCATCAAAAATTCATCAAATGGCTATCTGTTAAATTAGTTTACATTGACATCTTGCTTCAGACATAATAAATATGTTGACACTTGTCCCCATTCTAGACACTTTATGAAGGAATTTTGATGTGTGTAAAATTTATCCTGGAATAGAACAATATGTAACATTTGATATTTTCGCCACACTGTATGATTTTTTATTGGCATAACAGTTTATTTCACCAATTAATTTTTCATTGGTTTGAAAATATATTTAATTTGCCAATGATTTTTTAATTGGTTTGAAAATTGGTTTAATTTGCCAATGAAAATAATTTTTTTGCTTTGAAATTGGATTTTAATGGGCAGTAAAAATATTTTTTATTTAGAAAACATGTTTAATTCACCGAGAGAAATATTTTACTAGTTTTAAAATAGGTTTTAATTCGCCAATGTAAATATTTAATTGGTTTGAAAATAGGTTTTAATCGCCAATGAAAATATTTTATTAGTTTTAAAAAAATTACAATTCACTAGGATTTTCCATAGCCCTGTAGCGATTACAAAAGATTCGCCAAACAAGAGTATTTTTTTTCCAAGAAAAATAAAAAAATTTGCCAACAAAATTAATATTTTTCTTGAAAAGTATACACAATTAGCTAGATTTATACACCTTCTCTGAGGGGGGTTCTTAAATTTGTCCTTGTTCCATGGCACATGTCTAGCAATGGGTATCTTCTTTGTAAGAAGAAAATACATGAAGTTAGTAGTTGTATTCAACTGTGAGTTGCTGTATGAAGGTGTAAAAACTAGAGATCAATAAAATTGAGTTTCCCCTATTGATAGTGGATGTAGCCATATATTGGTGAACCATTTTAAATCTTTTCTATCTTCTATTTTGTTCTTCTGTGTTCTATATTTATTTTCTGCGACTTTTATTGTCTGCATATTTTTTTTAATATCAACAATTGGTATCAAAGCAATGGTGAAAAAGTTGTTTTGGAAATCATGAAGAATTTCTAGGAAAATGGATGTAGTAGCTTTGGATAATTGGGCTCGAGCTCTCATGTCTTGGTCATGTGGCTGTAGAGAGAGTTTTGATGAAGTGGGAACTGCAGTGACAGTTGCAGACAGTGACATTGAGCTGGATGAAATTGTGCCAATGGATGTATATGAATCTCTAGTCTATTTGACTACTGATCTTGCCATTGATGTTATTATGGGTGATGTTGATCCTAATTCCCCGAGCACTACCCAGGTGAGGTATGTGTAGGAAAGGGCTCCACAGGATTTGGGAGGTGAGAATTTTGACATGCTAGAAGAATCAGAGAGCCTACAAAGGCTGAAGGAAATAGAGGATACAACAGAAATAGATGTTGATGTGAAAGCTTAAACAAAACATCATGTACATTGGTGGGATGGCTGGAAAAATAAGAAGGATTCGGCTAAAGAGGAGAAGGATGCTAGATTTGGAATTGCATCTACACCAGAAGAGTTTTTAGAAGATCTCAAAATTGAGCTTAGAGAACTTCTTGAACATCTAGGTGATCCACAACACAGGAAAGCCATCGTGACGGATTTGCAGAAGAAGACAGAGGTAGATAAGAGTGGTAAGTCTATAAAGGACCTGGTATTCCTCATCTATGAAATGGTTTCTCTCACTTCTGCCTTCCGCCTCAATGATCCAAGTACATTTGCTTCCAACATTCATAGGATGTTGAAGCTAGGTCTCAACATTTATGAGAAAAAAGATGTGCAGGCAGAGATCCGACTTCAAACCCTGGATGTTCAGGTCGTTGAAGATGTTGTCATGGTGAAGGCCATAGATGGGGTGAGATCCTCATCTCACCAAGGGAAGAAGAACAAGGATCTTCAATCTCACAGGGATAGTGTATAAAGGCCCAAGCACTCTTATGAGGGTAGAGATGGTGGAGAAAGAGACTGTGATAGCCACCCTAACAAGCGGCGAGAAAGAGAAGATGAAGATGACAGGAAAGACAAGCGCTATAGAGTGGCACTAGCAGAGGATGATAGTGATGATCAATTTCTCATAGGTGTGGATTTTGTGAAAGTAGGGAAGTTTTATTTCTTGGAAACTATGTCTACCATTACTCCTACTACCCATAGCGGTGCAATAGTACAGTGAAGGCCATTGTCCCCAGTAATAGCTCCATGCTTACAAGGACATGTAAAAATAATTAGAAATTATATTTCTGAGATCTTTCACATAGTGGCCAAGGGTGATAAAAAAGAATCATTGGACGACAGTTCTCACAATCTTGCGAAGTTACTCAGATTTCCCTATAGTTTTTCAATTCCCTTTGTTTATAGACCAAGACTTTTACTTTGCGGGAAGGAGGGTGGTGGCTTAGACCACATTGGCCCTATAGTTTTACATGAATTAGAGAGGTTCCTTGTGCATTCTCGTGGGCTTCCCTCGCTATTGTCCAACCTAAGTGCAAAGACTCCTAAGGAAACACTATTGCATATTGTGGGAGAAGCAAGGAGGACTACTCCTCCTATCTTGTATTTGCCTCAACTTCAACTTTGGTGGGAGATGGCCCATGATCAACTAAGAGTTGTTCTACGGACCATACTGGAAGAACTACCTTCAGACCTTCCTATATTACTTCTTGCAACCTCCTCTGTGCCCTTTGATGAATTGGATGGAGAAACCACTTCTTTATTTGCCCGTCGCTATATTTATCACATACAAAAACCAAGTTCTGAGGATAGGTGTAGATTTATCTTGCAATCAGTTGATGTTGTTCTTACCATCTCTGATCAACAAGTAGCAATGAATCCTGAAAAGAATATTTCTATTCCAAAACTAGCAAAGGTACCAAAAGCAACAAGGGGTCCAAGTGAGACTGAACTGCATGCCAAGGAAGAAGCATAAGAGCATGCTATTTGATGACTCCAAATGTGTCTTTGAGATGTCTGTAGCAGACTTCTATATGAAAAATGGTTAATTGTCTTTCATTACCCTGTCATGGATGAAAATACACCTATTGTGAGTGCTCCTATGGTTGAAGATGTCACCGCACTAGCCAAGGCTGAAGAAAAGGCTGCCAAGGAGAAAAATCCTAAGGTTCCCAAGGGTTTGAAACATGCATCTGCTCATCCTTCTTATACAAAGATGGTGACGGAAGAAACTAACAGTCTGAAGGTAAGGACTGGTTCAAGCCCTCATGCTATTGTGAAATTTCTTGAAGACAAGTATAAGACTGTCCTACCGGCCAATTTCAAGAAGAAGCTCTCTATTCAGCTCAAAGGCATGGTTGCCAAGGGAAATCTTACAAAGGTCAAGGCTTCCTATAAATTGTCTGAGAAGCTGAAGAAGCCTGCTCTAAAGCCTAAATCTGCTTTGGCCAAGCCTATATCTACTGCTAAACCTAAGGCCACTAAGCCAACTGCTAAGAAGGCTCCTGCTGCAGTGAAACCTACTGCGAAACCTGATGCATTTGATGAAGCCCATCTGTTTGCCTCAGAAGATAAGGATTTTTTGGGCAGAGAGCCAAAAGTATGGGAGAATAGAGATACATGTTGAGAAGGGGAGCCATTTTAATGGAGAAGTTAGAAGCTTTACTATTGAAGGATTAATTGTTTTTATAGACAGAGAAGCTCCCAAGAAGAGGTTCAGGAAAGGGCAACAACTGGCCTTGCAACATTCATGCCCAAATTGATTAAGCATGCCCATTTTTTGGAGGTTATTAAAATTGATGTGCTATGGAGGAGATTCATCTGGAGCTTTCTTGAATAGAATTTGGCAATGTTAAAATCTTTGTTGTGGCTAATGTAGCATTACAAGTGGAAATGTAGGGGATATCTCTGAGCAACTCTCTTTCCTGTATGACTTGCCTTCAAGTGGGAGATTATAGGCTATGAGTATGAAGCCAAGTCTATTTGTAATGGTTAGTGATTATTTTAAACCTGTAGATTCTCTTCTGTTTGTAACCGTAGTTTCTTGAACTATTGGTTTCTTCCATGGTGCAGGTTTGCCAATGGGTATCTTCTTTGTAAGAAGAAAATACATGAAGTTAGTAGTTGTATTCGAATGTGAGTTGCAGTATGAAGGTGCAAAAACTAGAGATTAATAAAATTGAGTTTCCCATATTGATAGTGGATGTAGCCATATATTGGTGAACCACTTAAAATATTTTGTGTCTTCTATTTTGTTCTTGTGTGTTCTATATTTATTTTCTACAAATTTTATTGACTGCATATTTTTTTTTAATATCAACAGCAAGGAATTCTTGATATACAATGTTGTTATCTACAAATTTCATTAGTATTGGCCAAAATTACTGGAACTCCATGAATAGATTTCTAAGACATGGTGGCATCTCGTGGAAGGTGAGATCTTTATTTACCCATGTGCTTGGTGTTCTTTTAAGTTTCGGTGTATGATTCAGTCAAGGATAAAGAGCTCATCATGAAGTCTAGAATGTGGGTATTGAAGGAGTATTTTTGGTGCATCAAACCTTGGTTTCCTGCCTTTCATCCATGTAGACATTTTTTTTTTATTTTGACCTTTTCTTGATTAGGTTGCCTGCCTTAGTTTTGGTTGGACTTGTGTTTGGCTACCATTGCCAACTTGTATGAGAGGTCCTAGTTTTCATAGTCTTATTAAATAGATAATAAAAATAAATATTTAATTTTTTAATTAAAATATATATTTATATTGCATTTTAACATGAATTATATTTTTTTACTAAAGGATTTATAAAAATATTTATACATTTATTGTTTTTAAAAGTTTTGTATATGCATAAATATTTGACAAAATGGAACCAAAAAATTTGACTTCTAATTTTTATCATCTAAATATTAAAATAAACTATTACTTGTATTTTTAATAGGTGTAAGGGTTTTGTAGATATGAAAATAATGATATTAGTTGATTTTTCAAATTGAAGATTTGATATTTCACATTATTGATTCGAAGATTTGATTTTTCACATTATTGATTTCCATCACAAGATTTGATTTGTTGGAAGATTTTATTTTACAAATTATTATTTTTTGTGACCTGAAAATGATTTAATCCCGATTAGAAAGTTATATTGGTGTTATTATAGGGAGAGGTCTTATACAATTTTATAAAAGTGCATTGAAATTTTATTTTTTTAAAAATACACACGGACATAATAAAAAAATAATACAAATAGAACTAAATAACTAACCAACATAATAAAAAAAATAATAGTGGGGGAAAATCTAGGCCAAGTGTCGAAGAAAGGTTGGGATCTAAGCTTGGTCATAGCCTCTATCTCCTATTGTGGATTTTCATTTGGAAAACATGACTAAATGGTTGATATGTGGTTGCTAGAAGTTGATATTAACTCCCGATCATAAGGTTTTAACCCCCGATCCTCAATTGTTTTCACCTAAATAAGAAATGATGATATTAAGATATTGTTTCAAAGGGGTATGCTAGAGATGATTGTCGCGTAAGGTGAATTAATATTTGAAGGCATTCCAAAGGCTTCTAAGCCACAATGCTAGACAGGACTAGTAGTGTTTTAGGAAGTGACAGGACTAGTCTCATCATTATTTGGTGCCCCTCGAGAAGCATTTTAGCCTATATGTTTCCTTTTTGTAAGGCTTTTAGCAGTGCTAGTTTTAGCCAAATGCCAGAGTCTTCCAGGTTTATGGTTCTCTTCTCGACTGATTGAATTTAGTGTGGAGGGATGGATAGCCCTGTTTGGCTAATCAGAGACAAAAGACAAATGGCTTTTGGAGGGCAAATAACAAAGTAGAGGCTGCGTAGAATCCTTCAGCTTGAAATGATGCTTTAATGGTCAAGGCAATGAGGATGGTGCTAAGTAAAACTTATGTTGCAGACAATGAAAGGTATCGGTATGATTCTGATATTCCATCTAGGTTCATGGCAACATTGCTTGAATTAAATACCCCCAAACTAGAGGTGGAAGCCATAACTTAAGGAATGTTTTGTTGATAACTGAGAGGAGGGGTGAATCAGTTATCTTACTTTATTTAACTTTTTGTTCTTCTTTAACAACTAGTGCAGCATCAAAACAAATAAGCAACCAAAAGAATGAAAGTAGAAACAAAGTCAATACACATAACATAATGATTTTGACGTGGAAAACCCTGTTAAGGGAAAAAACCACGGGGTGACTAACCCAAGAATGTATTCTCTGTTAGAAGAATAGAAGTACAAAATGGCACTTGCCAATTAGGGCTCACTGCCCGAGCACACTGCTCACAAGAGGCTCACTACCTACAAGAGACTCACTATCTATAGGTTATAAAGACAGTAACAACATACTTAAACTGATGAGAAGCATCTACACATGCTAGAGTTTAGTTCTGGTTAGGCTCAGTATACTGATCTACTGCACTTCATCCTTTCTCTTCTTTTATGCTGATGTCCTTTCACATACCGGACCTTCCTTACTGCTTTTCCTTTGCTCTTCTACTTTTCTTCGCACTTAACTCAACACAACACTCACCTTCATATCCAAATCCATTTGGTATTTATATCCACAAAAATGATTTCATCCTTTTTCTAGTCGGCATCTGGAATAGTCAGTATTTCCCAAACTCTAGTTCGTCAGTTGAATCGTTGTTGACCAAGTGATGCGGATCAAAGAGATACTTATAGAAGTCATCTAACAAGTCAGCCAATCATGAATGATACCTTAATAATCTTGATCACCATCAACATCTCATCCAGAATAATGTCTGATGCTCTGTCGGTTAGTTCTTCCTTTGTCTGCTCTGCCAAACAGGGCCCCAATACTTGAATGCTCATACCTCTTTACTGTTTCATCACCAGAGGCTCAATTCCTGGAATCTATCAGTCAAGGTACTCCTCTTGACTTCCCCAAGTCCACACTTTCCAAAGATACTTCCTCTGAGAGATCCAGACCTGACTGTCGGACCTTGGCACATGCTCTGTTCTTGCTTACCAGACCACAACACTCTTCAATCTGACTTCTGGTATAGGCACACCATGTCCTGCGGATGTGTGGGATGAACTTTGTTTCCATCAATAACAACAATCATGAAGCTCCAATGTGTCTCTTGCCAACAATCTCCCCCTTTTGCATTGATGGCAACACTTAGTAAAAAATGACTAAGTGTTATACTATACTCCCCCTTGGTTGATGCTCTCTTCTAATGTACACTTTACTGGAGCTCCTCCTTAGCTAGATTCCACATTTTTCACTATTCCTCACTCCCCCTTTGACATCAATGGCAAAGGGTAGGGTCCGCGCACCAAAATTTTTAGGAAAAAAAAATCTATACATATCCACATAAGTGTCTATACAAGTTGTACTTACATGTACTTGAGTATATCTGCAAAAGTATTCTTCAACTGTATAACTTCTGCAGCCCAACTCTACTTCATCCTGTCCAAAATTGAGATGTGACCACTCAACAGGAATGCAAAAGCTTCTGCCCTCTTAAGATCTATCAGATCACTGGTTTGGGCTGTGGTCTGGGCATCAGTTAGGGCCTCATGCATGGCCTCTAATTTAGGGATAATCATCCCTCTAAGTTCACCCATCCTGCTTGTTTTATTTTTCTTCTCCTTTTCAAGTCTCTTTATTTCATCGATGACTACAATAGATTTACATTCTTGATTTATTATGGAGGATGAGAGAGGATCAAAACTTTGAGATAAACTTAACAGTTTATCCTCTTGCTCTTTTACTTTCTTCTCAATATCCTTGGTCACTTTAGGCCAAGATAAATAAAATTTATAGATATCTCTGCCATCTTTAAGAGCATTTTCTAAGCTCTTTATTCCAATGTCCATAACTTTCCTATCATTGGTTATAAAGCCTTGTAACTCTGAGAATCTCTTATCCAAAAACTCTTTCTGGACCTTCTCCTCAGCTGATTTCTCTAGAGATTCAAAATGTGTACTAACACTATTTACTAGAGATTTGAGTTACCGGATGAAGAGACTGAGGGATCCTTCTAAAAAGATGGCATGATCTTCTCCAATACATCGGATGCAGTTTCTATGAGCTTGCAGTCTTCCATGTGAGACTTCAGAAGTTTTTCTTTTGCCTTTGCTGAAATAAAGGATGCTAGCTTCATGGTTTGAACCGGGGAGAGGGAGTCAAAATTGAATGGTCCTTGAAGAAGTTTTGATTCATCAAATTCCATCATCTCCTTGGTTAGGAATTTTTCGATTGCTTCTGCTCTGTCTCTTGCCGGTGAAAGGGTTTTCTCCCCTTCTGCACTCATACAACTATCATCTTTGGCCTTCTCTATTGTAGTTTTCTTTCCTTTTGTAGCCTTACTACTGTCATCTTCTTTTTCTTTCTCCTCTACTTCTTGACTGATCTCTTCTATTCTTTCATTTTCTTTGGATCCGGAGTCTGCAGGGGAAACTGGAGGAGAGATGTTTGCTTGTTGGGTGTGTGCAAGAAGTTGTGTCCACTTATTGGCCAAAAAGTGGAAGTGTTTTCCCTGATTTTTAGAATTTGTCACATTTGACCTAAAAATTTGAAGCACTTAACGGTGGAATCTTGGAAAAAGTCACTAAATATGAAATGTAGTACTCAGAATCTAGTTTCCAAATATGTAATTTTTTTCAATACCCAGATGATAGAAAGTGATTTTGAATACGTGTTTCTAAAAACCACTGTTTAAAAGTCACTTTTTTTTTACTATACCATGTACGTGTACGTCATCCATATTTTGACCTAAATAATCATATTTTTCAAAATCCTTTTGGGAAAAGATTTGTAACTCACTGAAGCACGTTTTCCATATTTTTTTGTAATTTTTTATTGAATATATTTTTTTTTATTAATTTTTTATTGGCCATTTTTGGTCTTTTAAAAAATCATCGTGTACGTCACGCATAAGATGACCTAAACTTAACATTTTTTGAAATTTTTTTTTTAAAATTGAAAAGAATTGTCTAAAGTACGTTTTGCTACAATTTTTTTTACAAAAAAATATGTTAATAAAAAGTTATTAAAATACTAAAAAACCCTAATAATTCAAGTTTATGGACCTATTTCATCAGAAATTGATTAAAAAATAGAAAAAATAATCCAATTGTAAAAAAAATTACATATTTAGAATCTACACTATCTCATCTATAATGGGTTTTAATTTCGTCAAAATATTCTGCAAAATAGACCTTCAGATATATGCCCAAAGTCACTATTTTGTTGTGACATTGACAGGACCTTCAAGTTGCAGGTCAAACTTGGTCCAGAGGTCAGGTTCGGGTCCCCAAAGCATTTCCTGAACCGGGTTACAAAGCAAAACCTGAGCTTAAAATTCAAATTTTAAATAACGGGATCCCGTTTCATAAAAGGTTAATATTTTAACCTTTATGAAACGGGATCCCGTTTTGAAACGGGATCCCATTTTGAAAACGGGATCCCGTTTTATAAAGGTTAAAATATTAACCTTTTATGGAACTCAAAACGGGATCCCGTTTCTTGAAAATGGGATCCCGCTTTTGGCTCGGGATTCCGAAGCAAAGCGGGATCCCGTTTTTAAAAAGCGGGATCCTGTTTTATAAAGAGCGGGATCCCGTTTTGGTTAACCCGATTTCGGATTTTTTTCTAACTCCGAAACTTCCACCTTAAGTGGATACAACTTCTTGCATTTACCCTGTTCATGGACCTCCTCTTCCAAAGCAGAGGAATCTCTTACCTTTTTCTTCACCTGTCTCCTTTACCTCTTCTTCCACTATCTTAGTAGATTCATCTTTGTCATCCATGGCAGATGTTTCATTACCTAAGTCCTCTATGACAGGAATATTGAATCTTTTATAGGCATTCCTGAGGATTTCTTCAGTTTCTTTTGCCACTTTATTAGTTTCTCCAAGCATAAGCTGATTCATTCTAGCTTTGCTCCATAACTCATCTTTGCAATCTTTAAAGACCATGTTTATTTGCTTTGGAGTGATGGAGGGATAAAGCTGAATAGCAATTTGTTCCCAAATTTCTAGATCTTTTGCTAGGCATTGTTCTTCCTCATTTCAAGTTCTTTCTCTAAACTTTTGGGAATTAGAGAGATAATTTCAATAAATGCTTTATTATATATGTTCAAATACTTAACTGTGGCTTCCTCTAGAATCTTTTTATCTACATCATTATATGCATCATAGAATTCTGTTATTGGTTGCAAGTTCCCATCCATAGTAACTGCTTTAACTACATCATCTAAGGATAGAGTGGGTCTTTCAACAAACTCTTCTGCCTCTGCCTCCTTATCTTCACCGGTAAAGGGTTCACTGGATACTTTCTTCTTTTTCCTCATTTTCCTTACCTCCTCATCTGACTCAGTCTCTTCATCATCCTTCTAACTGATGTAAGACCTTGTGGCCTTTGTCTTAGTTCTTTTCTCTACTTTACCGGATGGTTTTTCTTCTAGTTTTGATGCCTTTGAGGTCTTAACAGTTGTAGGTGCAGACCTCTTAGAGGATCTGGTCTGGGTGGGGGCTTCTACTGGATCACTTTCCTTTTCTGCTTCTTCCTTCTCTTTCTCTGTCCTTTCCATCTTTCCTCTATGTGCATCAAGTGCCTCTTTTGAGATGCCATATCTTTTGGCAACATTCTCTACTTCTTTTCTTACTTTTCTCTTTATCTCCAGTTGTCCTAGTTCCACATGAATATTTATAGTCAATTCTTCAAAGGTTCCAAACCTTTCTACCTTGGGATCCTTGGGCTGACTTAGCATGTGCTGAACATGCAGCTCTATAATTTTCTCATCCACTTCAAACCCCATTGGCATGATCCAGACTACCCTTGGCTCCACTACCTCCATTAGGCACTGATCAGTTTCTACCATAAAGCAGATTGTATCCTTATACTTTTCAACTAAGGATTGGGGAATTCTCTCTCTGGCTTGCATCATGTTCTAAAAGTTCTTAAAGTACCCCCAGAGTGCTGTACTATGTGCATTGGCATCACCAATTCCATGTAGATAGTCTCTGATTTGAATTGCTACTGATCTGTCATTCTTCCATATCCACCCATTAGATCTGGGTAGCTCATTCATGTACTAGAAGAATAGATAGAGTATCAAGCCACCATATTTGAAGGAGTTCTTCTTGTCCTTCTTTATCTTTTGCAGATTTTCCAACAGTTGGTTTAGAAGGAGCTCACAAAGATCATAGTCTACATTCTTCCTTAACATCTCATAAGTAGTATATATAGCAGTTCTGGATACTGAATTCTCCCTACTGGAGTGATATATCTTATATCTAATTATCATTGATGCAAACTTGATATCCAGATTTGTGATATCCTCAATTGTCATTGCTCTTTTATCAAATTTCAATCCGGTAGCCTCACTTACAATTTGGTTTTTGACAAATTTGAGAGTAGGCATTCCACCAGTTGAGTATAATCTGGTTACTGCCTTAATGACATCCTTAGTGATCTTAACTGGCCTGTTCAACCACATGAAGTTGTCATGCATTCTGCTCAAGATATACCGGACCCATTCATCTTCTGGAAAATAGGAGAAATGAATGTACTGTACAAAATGTTTGTCCCGGATGGCTTTATACTAAGTTTTGAGTTCAAATGAGTCATCTATCAAATGTTTGTGATAGATATCAACTAGCTTAGATTCCCCAAATTCTTCAATATTCACATGAATGTATGCCCTAACGTCTTCAACATGCAAAACCCCATGCAGAATGCTGGAAAATGCCCCTAAGGGATCCACTTCTAGAGATTTATAAGGATGTTTCTTAAATTTGGATCGAGGCCTATCAAAAATTTTTACAACATTTGGAGTAGCCATCTTCAAAAGATTTACAGAGAGAATCAACTTTAATGGTTGATCTTTGAGAGTTTGAGACAATTTGTTGTAGAGCTCCTTTTCTTTTCTTCTTGAGTGCAAATGTGCAAATGACAAATGAATGAACTCTTTTATTTCTGGAAAGCCCTAATTTCACACTGCAATAAATGCGCAACCTAAGTCATTCTGGTTGTCTTGTTCTTCTTATTCTAAGACAAATCTTTTCTGGATCATTGAGATACACTTAGAGTTATACTCAGTGATTATTGACAATCTATCTTTCTTTCCTCAATCATTCGACCTATCCACAGATCAATATTCCTCAAAACTGCATCTCCACCATTGGATCTAACTGTAAGGACCTACTTCATACAGAATGACTGTAAAACCGGATCTATCTTGGAAGATTAACATGTTCAAAACTTCTTGTAGATCTTTCATCTATTTACCAAAGCTTATTTAGATGTTCCTTTGTGAACCCTTTAATTCACAACTTCCCTTGTGCCAATTCCGGCACCAATTAACTGGTTGGGGAAAATGTTTTCCTTCTGTCTCCCCCTGAGCCAGAGCTCACTTTTTAATTTCTAAAAGGAATATCAGCACTAGATTCTAGTGCGGATCCATCCCCTACATTTTCTGTACTTCTCTTCACCCAAATCTTGTTCATCTCACTTTGAACTTCATCTGCATTCACTTTTCCTTTTCCCTTTTCTTGATTCTGATTGTGATGTACTGGACCTCTTTTGTCTTGATTCTTGCTTCTATAGAATTTGGCAATATGACCAGACCTATTGCAATTGTTGAAAACAACATTTCTTTGCATATTTGATTGATATCCTCTTGATCTGCATTGATTATCCATATGACCCATTCTATTGCATGCAAAGCATCTACCATTGAAAGAATTGTTCATTTGCATATTTCTACATTCATGAGATTTGTGACCATACCTTTTGTAGTTAAAACACTGTCCGGAGAAGGATGTATTAGTCTGATTCATTCTCTTCCTACATTGATTAGCTTTATGGCCAAAGTTATTGCAGTTGTGGCAGTATCCATTGAAGGATGGATATCTTTGAGCATTAGGTTGCCTCACCGGAGGTCTTCTAGGCCTTTTTCTTAGATTTTCTGATTCAAACTTCTTCTAACCGGATCCAGAGCTCTCACCTTTCTCATATCCCAAGCCACGCTTGTCATCTACCCTCTTTTGGCTTTCAAGAAGAACTTCAAGTTGAGCAGAACTTATCTTGAATTTCTCTTTGTATTCATTTGCTATTTGAAGATCCCTTTTAAGAGAGACAATTTGATCTTCAAGTTTTTCTTCAGTATCTTTAGCATCTTCAAGATCGGATTCAAGATGTCTAATTATTCTATCCATCTTGTGGTAGTCTTCTGATTTCTCCTTGAGAGATTGTCTTAGATCATCTTCATTTTTTCTTTTCTCTTCAATTTCTTGGGTAAATTTCATGACTCGTGATTCCATTTCATGTCTTACCATGATGATCTCTTTTGATAATTTTTCACATAACTTGGTTTTCTCCTTCAGATCTCTATTTGTATCATTTGCTTCACCTTGACTTGCCAATTGCTGAAGTAGATCCTTTCTCTTTTTCATAGAGAGACTTAGTTTCCCTTTTAGTTCATTTATGAAATCATCAGCCTTTTTGAGTCTTTCCTTCAATTCATTGACTTCAGAATTAGATTGCTCAAGATCATCTAGGGCAAACTGAAGTTGCTCCCTCATACCATACACATCCATTTTAATTCCTACATCTTCCTCAAGCTGTTAGGCTCTGTTTGGAGGAACTTGGCTCTGATACCAATTGTTGATAACTAAGAGGGGGGGTGAATCAGTTATCTTACTTATTTAACTTTCTATTCTTCTTTAACAACTAGTGCAGCATCAAAGCAAATAAGCAACCAAAAGTATGAAAGTAGAAATAAATTTAATACACATAACACAATGATTTTGACATGGAAAACCCTGTTAAGGGAAAAAACCATGGGGTGACTAACCCAAGAATGTATTCTCTATTAGAAGAATAGAAGTACAAAATGGCAGTTGCCAATTAGGGCTCACTCCCTGAGCACACTGCTCACAAGAGGCTCACTACCTACAAGAGACTCACTGTTTACAGGTTATAAAGAGAGTAAAAAGATACTTGAACTGATGAGAAGCATCCACACATGCTAGAGTTCAGTTCCAATTAGGCTCAGTATACTGATCTATTGCACTTCATCCTTTCTCTTCTTTTATGTTGTTGTCCTTTCACATACTGGACCTTCCTTACTACTTTTCCTCTGCTCTTCTACTTTTCTTCACACTTAACACAACACAATGCTCACCTTCATATCCAAATCCATCTGGTATTTATATCCACACAAAGGATTTCATCCTTTTTCTAGTCGACATCCAAAATAGTCAGTATTTCCCAAACTCTAGTCTGTTGGCTGAATCCTTGTTTACCAAGTGATGCGGATCAAAGAGATACTTATAGAAGTCATCTAACAAGTCAGCCAATCATGAATGATACCTTAATAATCTTGATCACCATCAACATCTCATCCGGAATAATGTCTGATGCTCTGTCGGATAGTTCTTCCTTTGTCTACTTTGCCAAACAGGACCCCAATACTTGAATGCTCATACCTCTTTACTCTTTCATCACCGGAGGCTCAATTCCTGGAATCTATCAGTCAAGGTACTCCTCTTGACCTCCCCAAGTCTGCACTTTCTGAAGATACTTCCTCTGAGAGATCCAGACCTGACTATTGGACCTTGCCACATGCTTGGTTCTTGCTTACCGGACCACAACACTCTTCAATCTGACTTCTGGTATAGGCACACCATGTCCTACGGATGTGTGGGATGAACTTTGTTGCCATCAATGACAACAATCATGAAGCTCCAATGTGTCTCTTGCCAACATGTTTATTCTTGAGATTTTGGGTAGACTAGAGGACATACTGGCTATGGAAACCCTAGGGGTAGGAACCCCAAGGCTGAAGGACATGGCGTTGTCACAGGAACTAGGGGAAGTTGTCAAATATTATCCATTCTTGCTACACATCAAGGGTTTCGAGTTGATTCGTCTTAAGGACCAGGCTAGAGTCACAGTAAGCTTTATAAAGAAGATGTTAAGGATGGAGGTAGGGGAGGGCTTTCAATGGGTAGCATATTTTAATCAACTTCTACATGACTATGATAAAGAATAAGATGAGGTATTTTGTATCTCTTTACTTTGGCACTAGGTTTTCTGGTGTACATATTGTTTGTGTGGGCTTTCATTTTGGATAATAAAGCTACCTAGTATTCAGAACTCTATGATGGCTAGCCTACATGGCTTATAATTGTATATGGTAGTCTTAAGGGTTAGTTTTTCTAGTCTATTTGGGTGGGTTTGAGCAGTATTATCTGCATTTTGAATCTGCATAGCAGAAGATGTATCTCCTTTTTTTGAAATTAATATAAAAACTCTCTATTAGGGATCAAAAATAAAAATATAAAAAAATAATAGTGAAACTAAAAAGGTAACAATAATAAACTATAGCCCACATAATAAAAAAATATAATAAACTATAGAAGACATAATAACAAAGTATTATAAATAAAACTAAATAACTAACAATAATAAACTACAATCCATATAAACATTAAAATAAATAGAACAATAATAAACTATAGTCCATATAATAAAACAAATAAATAGAACTAAATAGCTAACAATAAAAACTATAGCTAACATAATCAAAAAAATACTAATAGAACTAAATTAAATAAATTATTACGCCGAGAGGCGTTCTACACTCACAGCAAGGGCTAAAAGATTCAGATTCTCGTAAACAATTAAGATTTAGATTCCATGTAAATAAAATTCATAAAATGAATAAATAAATTCATGGAAGTGAAATGGATAGAAAAATAGAAAAACTTGGGCAGTTATATAGCACGGATGGGAGCTGAAAGATATAAAAAAATAAAAAATATATATAAAAAAGAGAAGGTGAATGGAATAAAAAATAAAATAAAATAAAATAAAATGCAAACCTGATGGATGGCAGTTTCAAAGAAGCCATCACTATCCACTAAAATCAAAGAAAGAAACATTACAACAAATAGACATTCATCTCTATTTATATTGTCTCCTTCTTAAGTTTTTTTAATATCAAATTGCAGGATTTGAGGTGACCTAAAAGGGAGTGCTGAAAGAGAGTACGAAATTGCTTTCTAGGAATTGAAGGTTAGCCTATTACAGTTTTAAATTTTATTGATATTTTTACTTTAGCTTCACATATCTAAGGAACATGGATTGAATATACCTAAGTTTGTTGCACTTCCCTAAGACAAGCTTGCTGTTTCGTTTAGCAATGAATATTTTATTTGGGGTTAAACCTATTGCTCAGATAGTTTATCATGGCACATCACACCAGAGACTTAAAATAGTAGATTATCCATACATCTCAGCCAAAAATTCAATTTGGTGGAAGACTTCAATTTCTTTTATACATTTTCCTGTGAATCAAAAATTAAAATTTAAAAAAATCAAAATAAAGAATTAGTGATTAAAAGATATATTTGAAAAGAAAGGCAATTTAAAAGGGGAAATTATTTTGCACAATGGCATTGCGTGAGCTTCATAGCAGAAGCCGAGCAAATACGATTTTGATTTGTGTACAATGGGGTTGGGGTAGTTGAGTTATTGTAAAAACAATAAAGTTCTTTTTTTATGGATCTAATTAATTTTGGTAAGATTTAAAACTAAAAAAGAAACTTTACAATTTTGTACTTTAGATTCACTATAATTTAGCTAATTAAACTTGGGACATGTATTAATTTATTTAAGTTAAAAATACATTTAGTTTTATGTTTTAAATTATTGTGATGATTGTTTAATTAAATTTAAAAATTTATCTTTTATTACAGTAAGGATTTAAAAAAGATTAAATTAAATATTTATATAAGATTTTATTTATAATTATTAACTGGTGTTAAATTTGATTTATTAAATTTTTGCATATAATAATTTAATTTTTTTTATTTTAAATTTAAGAATATAAGTATTTAGATATGACTTATGAAAGGCTAAGATATTAGTTGTAGAAACCTTACAACTTATCCTAGGTTTAAACACAAACAATAAAATAAAACAAAAGCTATTTTGTTTTCTTTTGTGCATGCCTGTGATTTTTTCACAGAGGGTTTTTTTAACCTCCCTCCTGCAACATGTAATTCACATTATAATCATAATCAGATCTGAACTTGGAGAAAATAAATTTATTAGAAATTCTAAGAGAAATTAACTCACAGGCATAATAAATAATTAAAATTGCAAACCAAATAAAAGCAAACAAGGAGAAATTACCTCACAGGCATGAAGGTGGACTATGGCTTCTTCTAGAGAGTCTCCTCTAGATTTTTTATCATACAATAAAATAAACTAAAATTAAGAAAGTTAAATGAATAATTTTATGTGAATGAATCGTATTTTAAGTTTTAAATGATTACAAGTTTTCAAAATAAGAAAAATAATTATTGCTTTATTTATTATTTGTAGTTAACTTGAGTTAGTTTTTAGTAGTGGATTGTTTTATTATTAGTTTAAAAATATGATCATGTTTTTTTAAATTTATAAGTGCATAATAAAATTATTAGGGTAGTTTTTAAGTAGGGGATTTATTATTTGTAACTTTTATATTTTAATTATTTCAAATAAAGTGAATGTTTTTTATATGCCTTTTGTCATTTGGCAAGTTTTAATATTTTTCTAAAATTAGTACTCTACCACCTCCTAAATTATAGCCAATTTAAATTTATATGATGTTAAATTTAAAAATCAAAATCTAAGATTATTTTAATACATATATTATTTAAAAATTAAATCTTTTTTTTTAAACAGAGTTGCTCAAGCCAATATTTTAAATGAAATGCATCATTATATAATATATCTAAAGTACACAAAGTTTTAATCTTATAGCATAGTTATAATATATCTAAATTATTTAGTAAAGTAATAGACTTTTCTATTTTAAGAGCCCAATAAATCCTATGTTTTAGTTGTTCAATTTTATTGTTAGAGTGTCTTAATTAAATTGTGGTTTCTATCTAATAAAATATATGTTTTTAAATGGTGAGTCATAATCTCTTTTTATAGGACTTTATTTAAGTCCTCATAATTAAATATATTTTTTCTAAAATTATCTAAGTTATATTTTATTTATTTTAGAAAAAAACTTCACTTATGTCTCATTATATTAAAAAAAAATGTTGTTTAATTTTTAAAACATGTCTAGAAAAAAATCTAAAAGTATTATCTTTTATACACTAATTAATTAACTTAGTGAATAGAATTGAATATTCATCTAATACAGTTTATTTACTTTCCCTTCTTTATATAGGTTACAAGAGTAGTATTAGTTGAGTGAGGAATTGTTAAAAAAATTACTTTTTCTTAAAAAATAGGGAATTGTTAAAGAGTTTATTCTTTAAAAAATTATTCTTTCTTAAAAATAGGGAACATATAAAAGAGTTTATTCCTCTCTTCTTTATATTAGGTTACAAGAGTAGTATTAGTTGAGTGAGGAATTGTTAAAAAAAATACTCTTTCTTAAAAAATAGGGAATTGTTAAAGAGTTTATTCTTAAAAAAATTATTCTTTCTTAAAAATAGGGAACATATAAAAGAGTTCATTCCTCCCTAAAACATAAGAATTATTAAAAAAGATTAGTCTAAATTAAAACAATTAGAAAAAAAAACATTATAAAATTGTATCCACAATATTTGAGTGAGGAATTGTTGAAAAAATTACTCTTTTAGAGTTTACTCATAAGAATTATTAAAAAAGATTAGTCCAAATTGAAACAATTAGAAAAAGAACATTATAAAATTGTATCCACAATATTAATTTTTTTTTTTTTTTAAATAATTGGTTGGGATTTGTTTTAATATTCTAATCTAATGTTAGTTTTATATTATTGGGTTAATAGTAGTGAACCTTAACTTAATGTCATAGAATGCATATGTAGTATTAAATATACATTGTATGTTCATCATTTTTATGTTAGTGTTAATTAATTTCATTATAGAGTTATTTTGAATTAGGACTTTAACTTATTTTACAATTATATTGTGCATTACAAATTGATTAAATATATCTATCTTAATGGATATTTCTAACCCATTTACATTATGTTGTCAGGATCAGGGTGTTTCTACTAAAATGGTAGAGCTAAGGATGAGAGACAGTGTGGAGCAAGTTCCTTTTTCAAGAAACCTTTTGACTTCCCCCAGTGAAGAAGTGCAAGAAGAGGCACTTCAGGCCTTAGCCATTCTTGTAGACCATGCTTTTCACTCCCACGACTTTGAAGCCATCCCTCATAATATTATTTTTTATTTGCTGCCTTTCTTCTATCGTCCTAAATGTCCTTTTAAGCTCTTTTGGCTTGCCCTAAAAACAATCGTATACATTGTTCATTGCAAACCTAATCACACAGTTATTGCTTTTACAATTGTGAAGCCCCTTCTTGAAATAGGGGAAGACCTTCGAGTGTTGAAAGATAAGTTTATATTTTTCTGAAGAAGGTGACAGTCTTGAATTTATCATTAGAAATAATATTTGTCCATGCCTCATTCAACTTCTCTTTCATGAATCTCCTCATATACTACTTTTTGTCATGGAGACTATGGCCAACATTATAGATAATGGGAATCATAAAGAGATTGTGAATGATAGAGTACTATTACGTATTTGTGGCAATCATTTCAAGTGGTGACAAGAGAGATTTGAACATAATGAGACAGCTTCATATGGAGATTTGTAGGTTCATTTCCAATATCACAACACTCACCCAAGATGACATTGAGCTTACAATAAAGACAGGGGTAATTTTTGCACTTGTGGGGCTCCTTACAGAGGCAATAGATTGTATAAAGGAAGAAGCAATTTATGCTATTGTTAGTGGTATTATAGGTGGCAGTGATGAGCAAGTGGAATACTTTGTCAATCTTGATTGTATAAATCTCCTTACTAATATGATTACAACTATCAACAAAGGCCTTACACAAACTTGCCTTAAAGGCCTAGAGAGGATGTTAAAGCTCACAAAAGAGAAAAACAAACACCCACATCTTTTCCAAACTACTAAGCTCAAGGATTTCATTAAACCACAAGAACAAAGCACTCTGTTCAATTATTTTGATCAATTGCTAGATCCAGACCACTATACTTTTGTATTTCCTCCTTCTAAGAAGCCTTGTACTCGTTTGGCATAATATTTTTGGTTTTAGAATATTGAATGTTGATATTAAAATTTTACATTGGGATTTCCATCTTTGGAAGATATTATATGTTTGTCTTATGATGTCAAATGATGTCTTTAAACAGTTACTCCATACCAAATGGTTTTATATATTAATATAAATTTTGGAATTAATATTGCACCAATGAAAGCATTTCAAATGACCCAACCCTAACCCTAACCATAATTTTAACCCTAACCCTAACACTAACTCCAATGTTAGAACTAGGGTTAGGGTTAGAATTAGTGGTATATTAGATATGAAATTGGAAACCTAATGGGATTGGCAAGGGCGTCTATGGTGGGTAAAGGATAGATCTCAATAAAGCACAAAACTCTAAAAGAAAAGATATAATAATGGAATAATGATAAGTAAGAATTTACAATCCCTCAAATTTAGATATAAAAAATGATAATGCCATCAGAAATGACATATATAAGACTCTAAAAGTGATAAATCATACAAAATGTGTACCGAGTCAGCTCATGGTGAGAAAGAAATGGACAAGAGTCAAGAAATTTATAAGTTTTAAATTAGGGTTAGGGTTCAGGTTTAAGTGAATATTAAAATTAGTGTTAGAGTTAAAAGTAGGGTTAGGGTTAGAAATAGGTTTACAGTTAAGGTTAGAATTAGGGTTAGGGTTTGATTGGGGTTTCTTTTAGTCTTAGTATTAGAGTTATATTTAGAATCAGGTTTAGGATTAGGGTTGCAATTAGGTATATAATTAGGGTTTTAAGTATGGTTAGAATTAAAATTAAGATTAGAATTAGGGTTTGGGTAAGAATTTGAATTAGGATTAAAATTAGGGTTAGTGTTAGAATAAGGATTAGGGTTAGAATTACAATTGAAATCAGGGTTAGGATTAGAATTAGAGTCAGGTTTAGTGTTAGAATTAGGGTTACACTTATAATTGAGGTTAGGGTTAGAGTTAGAATTAGGGTTACTGAATTAGGGTAAGCATTAGAGTTACAGAACTTTAGGGTTAGGGTTAGGGCTAGGGCTAGATTTAGGGTTAGAATTATGGATAAAACATAGAATTAGGATTAAGGTAAGTGTTAGAATTAGGGTTATAGTTAGGGTTAATATAGGAAACTATAGTTAGGGTAGAATCAGGGTTAGGATTAGAATTAGGGCTAGGGTTAGGGTTAGAGTTAGGATTACGGTTGTTATTACAATTAGGGTTAGAATTAAGGTGTGTATGACATTAGAATTAAAGTTAGATTTACAATCACGGTTAGAATTAAGGTGGGTTACTATTAGAATTGTGGTAAGAATTAGGATCAAGCTTAGGGTTAAAATTAAAGCTATGTTTAGGGTTATAATAAGGGTTAGGGTTAGGGTGAGAATTAGGGTTAGGGTTATAATTAGCTTTGGGGTTGGAATTACTATTAGAGTTATAGTTAGGATAAGGGTTAGAATTATAATTAGAATTAGAGTAAGCATTAGAATTGCTATTAGGGTTAGGGTTAGGGCTAGGGTTAGGGTTACAATTTAGGTTAGTGCTAGCATTAAAATCATAGTTAGAATTACGATTAAGGTAAGGGTTAGAGTTATGGTTATTGATAGATTTAAAATTAGGGTTATAGTTAGGGTAGAATCAAGGTTATGATTAGAATTAGGGTTAGGGTTAGAGTTAGGATTAGGGTTCCTATTACACTTAGAGTTATAATTAAGGGGGATTACTATTAGAATTATAATTGAAAAATGTTTAGACTTAGCAAATTAGAGTTAGGATTATAATTATTAACGTGTGTAGGGTTAGGGTTAGAATTAGGGTTAATGTTAGAATCAGGTTAGGGTTATAATTAGGCTTAGAGTTGGAATTAAGTTTAGGGTTAGAGCTAGAATTGGCGTTACTAAATTAGGGTAAGCATTAGAGTTACAGTTAGGGTTAGGGTTAGGGTTAGGGCTAGAGTTAGGGTTAGTATTCAGGTTAGAGTTAAAATAATAGTTAGAATTAGGATGAAGGTAAGGGTTAGGATTACTGTTATTGTTATATTTAAAATTAGGGTTATAGTTAGGGTAGAATCATGGATATTATTAGAGTTGCCGTTAGGGTTAGGGTTAGAGTTAGGATTAGGGTTCCTATTAGAATTAGGGTTAGAATTAAGGTGGGTTACTATTAGAATTAGGGTAAGAATTAGAGTTATGGTAAGCATTACAGTTATAGTTAGGGTTATGGTTATGGCTAAGTTAGGGTTAGAATTTGGGTTAGGGTTGAAATCATAGTTAAAATTAGGATTAAGGTAAGGGTTAGAATTATGATTATTGTTAGATTTAAAATTACAATTATAGTTATGGTAGAATCATAATTGGGGTTAGGATTATAATTACAGTTGGAATTAAGGTTCAATTTAGAATTAGGGTTACACATTATTACAATTAGGGTCTAGAATTAGGGTTTAGGTTAGGAATAGGGTTAGAACTATGATTAGAATTAGGGTTAGGGTTAAAATTATGGTTAGTATTTGCCTAAATTTTAGGGTTAGGATTACAGTTAGAATTAGGGTTAGGGATTGAGTAAGAATTAGTGTTAGAATTGCGGTTAGGGTTAAAATTAGGATTAGGGTTAGGGTTAGGATTATAATTAGGGTTGGGATTTGGGTTAGGGTTAGAATTAGGGTTATGACTATAATTAGGGTTAATGTTAAAATTAGAATTAGGGTTAGGGTTACAATTAGGGTTAAGCTTAGTATTAAGGTTAGGGTTAGGGTTTCAATTAGGATCAAGCTTAGGGTAAGAGTTGAGGTTAGGGTTAGAATTAGAATTAGGGTTACTAAATTAGGGTAAGCATTAGAGTTAAAATTAGGGTTAGGGTTAGTGCTAGAATTAGGGTTACAACTAGACTACGGTTATGATTAGGGTTATAATTAGGGTTAGGATTGGAATTATAGATAGAATTAGGGTTAGGATTAAGGTTAGAATTATAATTAGAATTTGGGTTATAGTTTAAAAAAGGGTGACAATTAGAATGAGAATTAGGTCAAAACTAAGGTTAGAGTTATAATAAAGGTTAGGGAACTTACGATGATATTTAGGATTATGATTAGAATTAAGGTTAGGGTTAGGGTTAGGATTACGTTTGATTAGGGTTATAATTAGGGTTGGGGTTAGGGTTAGGGTTAGGGTTAGAAATAGAATTAGGGTTACTAAATTAGGGTAAGCATTAGAGTTTTAGGGTTAGGGCTAGAGTTAGGATTAGAACTCTAACCCTAATTATAATATTATATATTTTTAATTAATAAATATTATAATTATAATTATATATTATATAATAAATATAAATATTTATACAATATATTAAAAATAATATATTTAATCTATATTATAATATTATATTATATAATTATAATAATTTCTTATAATTATATAATATAGTTAGAATTGGGCTTGTCACTGCGGATGCTACTAGCATACCTATATTTAAAAAAATATATCTAAAGTACGCTAAGAGATATCCTTCTCGAGGCACCTAATTTTAATCAATATACCTCACAAAGGTGGAATAGGCACCTTGAGAAGGATATCTCTCGGCGTACTTTAGATATATTTTTTTAAATATAGGTATGCTAGTATAACTAACAATAATAAATAACAATTCATCATAGATTTATCCAAGATAGGTATGCTAGTTACACCATATTCATATTATATATTTACAAATACTTTAAATCACTACCTAAAATACAAATAACATTTTTCCAAACAAAATATTATTAAACTTTAATATTATAATTATCATTAACTTCACTCACCCATATACAATTTATATAATCAGAATATTATTGTTTAAATAAAGCTACTTAATAATAATTCAATAACTTTATATATTTAACAATCTATAAATATATTACGCATCTCCTTTTGAAAAATTTGGTATCATTCTCTATCCTATCTTGGTAACAAGAATAATATGAAATGGACAAACCTTTAATCTAATGTTACAATTTGTTATGTGACTTTTTCCACCAAAATGGAAAAGAAGGCTAATTTATAAACAAGAGTTTGAAAATATAAGAGGATAAATTTTATTTACCCTTTGTAATTAAAAGGGAGATAGAAAAATAAAGGATATTATGATCCTTTGGTTAAAATAGAGATAAATAAAGAATAATTATGAAAACCCCTTGTAAAGGGAAGAATTATTAAGTTTATTAACTAATTGTTAATGACAACCTTGTGAAAGGGTGTGATGGTTTAGAAACCACCTCTTAAAAGGTTATATAAGGCATTTGTGTGAGAGTTAGAATGGGCTTAAAAAATATCTCTCAAAAAGAAAGAAGAAGCATGGAGAACACACAAGGAAAGAAAAAAAAAACACTGTACATTGCAGGAATAGGATTCCAGGTTAGCAGGTTGTGAGCAAGATGGAGAAGGGGGCACATCTTATGTGTGTGTCCAACCTTGGGTACAAAAGTACACTCAAGACTATCCTGGCCAGAGCTTGGTTATTACACGTGTGTTGAGCATTGTTCCAGAGGAACCGGCACTCGTGTAGAGTGGCAAAGTACACTTATTTCAAGACGCTGAACCAGGGTCCATTCCAGCAATCTTTAGATTCTTGCAAACTTCATACAGATAAGTGTTATATTGTTTATTCCTAGAAATTAAAATCTAATATTTTGTCTATTTGTACAATTTATTCATTTCTATGATGGAAATTAATGAAATACTAAACTTCTTGTTAATAAAAGATATTGATGACTTTTGATGTTAATATGATTATGTGATTATATTGTCCAATTTGTATTGTTAATGATTACTTAAGAGTTCTTATTATATTATCACCTATTGTAATTACATTTGTTATTACATCTCTTTTTAACATGATTGAATATATTATTCTATCTTAACACTAAATATTAAAGTTCTATAATAAAATCCACTGCAAGTAGTTAGTTAATTATGGGGGAAAGTAGTGCTACATTTAAAATCAGAACCTAATGATCAAACCTTCATACCTAAAGTGTTTATATTCTTTCAAATTTCATATTGACTATTTTTTAATATACTCCTTGAGTATATCTTACATTGTACACTCACCCTAACTTTTAATACAACAAACCCAATTTTATAAGTTCTAAGGACTCCCCTATTACTAATGACTCATTTACTTTATAAAATCACAATTAACATACATCATCCATATAGGATTGAAATATGACAATATACATAACCTACACACATTTTACCTCTGGTAATATCAAATATATGTAGAAGTTCCATAGATATATGAACTGGATTATAAGATGTTCCAATCATTTTTTGATAAGGCTATATAAGCCCTAATTGATCTTGTGCATGTTGACATTTCCCCCTCAATTGGATTAAAGCCAATGGTCAATTCCTAAATTGTTGCCTTCCTTCTTATTACTTATAATTATGAGATTGAATAGTAACATTTACCTAATTTATAATAAGTAAATATATAAATAAATTCAAACCTATAACAAAGTTTTCATAAATTTGAAATTCAAACAATTAAAGATATATATATCACCTCTAAACATATTCAACTTTTATATATATATTTTAAATACTTAAATAATTTAGAGGTGGCATTTTATAGATGTCATTCGAATTCACCTCTCATATTCTCAAAGCATTTCTTACACTATCACCACCTCATGTACTTTCTATCTTTAAATAATTTATGTCTTGATATTTCTTCTTATTTTCCCTTGATCTTCACGTCACAAACATTCATGACTATCTACCATTTGACCTACTGACATTTTGAGCGGTCACGTTCCTCTCTTCAAAGGATGTGTCCTATTTTAAGATCTAAGTTATTCACTCTTAATAATGTTGTTTTTAGTCAAATAAATTATATACTGTGCTAAAGCACTAGGACTTACCAATACCATCTCGAGTTTGTGTAAATTGATAATCATTCACAATGGAGTTTGTGTGTGAACTATTAACAATAATGCCAACCATTTTCATCATTTGCATTGGGTCAAATTTATTATTGTAGTTAAGTCTGATGAGGGTGAGGGACGTTCAATCAAGGAAGTTCAGTTTAGCCCTTGCTTCTTTGAAATTTTAGGTTGTATCATAGTAGGATTTGGTTATGGATGATATTGAATAATGAATATGAAATTACCCATGGATGGGTTGTAATGGTGTATTGACAATTTAATGTATTTCTTCTGATTAGATAATTTCATCTCTCATTAACATCTTAAATTTTTTTCCACATGTTTGCATATGGTATGCTCAACATTACGAATAAAATTTTAATTTTTTTAATAAATTTAGCATATAGATAAGAGTTGTGGTTTAGAAGATAATTACAAGACTTATAGAGTTTATACTAGTTGTTGTATAGTGAGTTGCTACTAGTGAGATGAAACATATAAATTAGTATGTTAATGATATGAGTAACAACTCTAATTTGAATAACATACATGTTATACATGAGGTATTTTGGAGCTTTGTCGAGTTATGCAAGAAACTACATCCTTGGACATTAGCTATGTATGCCTATGGAATAATTCTATACCTTATTAATGAAGATAGATTTTATCAAGAAATATCTTGTGTAATTTTCTAATTACAAGAAACTTTAGTGGATATCATATTTCATATCATGAATTGGGTATCATATGTCAAAGAGAGTCTAGCATTATTCATTTGTAGACTTATTGGTGAGACATGTAAAATACGAAATGGATGTATCCATAATTCAAGGAATGCAGTTGGTTTGGATTGAAGAGTTTTGCAATTAAGTTTGATCTCAAGCTACCAAGAGATGTTTATATTGGTTTTGTTCACATGAATAAAGTATTATTAGTTTATTGATAGTGTTTTGTGAACTACCCTCACTTATTAAATTAGAACTACATGGTTGGTTGATATTAGCGGCCATATTTGTTCCATCTATTACTACCCAAATCATTCAAATTGCCCTCTTTCTAGTATTATGTTTGTTTAGGGTTTAGGTAGTGTGGTTGGAATCATGCATTATTAGCACCTATGAGTTGTAATCTTCAAGTTGTATGGATGATATTTAATGTGATGACTAAATAGCTGAAATATATCATGACATAATCTCTTGAGACATTTATCTCTAGCCAAGTACTTTTATGATTAGTGTATCATCCATGATTTATATCCTTCATTGTGTCATATTTAAGTTTTCCCATCATTCACATTATAATTTTCTCAAAAAGCTTCTATAAAGATTGTGGTCGTCACTTTACATTCTTGATTGCATAGAAATCATATTTTCACCTATTGCTCTATGGTATGCACTCTCGTAAGATGATGGTAACATCTTCATTTTTTTCTTCCTTAAAATGGGTATTAACTCCTTTATGACCTATCCTTTTTTAAGTCCAATGTAGTGCATAGTCAACTTTAATAACAAGTCCACATGTAATATAATCCATAATTGTAGCTACCATAAATTAAAGACTCCAATGGCATAGAAATATTAGTAACCCATTTTTTTGAAATATTGAGTTTTTAGATATTGTTTTGGTTTCAAATTAATAGACCTTAAATTAAGAAGGTGTCCTTCAATTATTTTAGGAATTCATAATTAGATGGTTGAGAGATCAATCATGAATTTGATAAGAGGGTAATGTAGATCATCTTTTTCTTAGTCCTTTTAATATATTGGTCAAAGAAAGTTAGTGTTGACCTACTCATTGTCAAAACAAGTAGACACATGTTGGCTTTAAGTATTGGTGTTAGACATGGCTTATGGGGATTGTGACCAATTCCAGCTATTCCTAGTAACTTACATGTAGCTCAATAAGTAATTGTGTTGATTCATTTATGAGGAGGTTTAGTGGTTAAAGTTAAGGGTTGGTCTTCCTAAAGAGTTCATGATGTTAGTTGTAATATATATTAATATATAGATCTAAGTTATAGCCACATAGGATTTAAACACATACCACCATATTGTCTCATTATAACTCATATTTCTCTAATCATGTTATAGTTAAGATTGTGCCACAACAACTAACTTAAGATAAAATTTTAAAATCATTGGGTTGGTATTTCTTTAGATGAGGGAATTATTATATGTAACCTATTTGCATCCACCCATATACCAACACATAGTGGGATTGTTGAATAGGGGTCAAATAATCATGTAGGTGTGAAGTGTCATTCATTTATAGTATGTATTAATGATAGTGTATTAACTACATAATCTAAGAAAAATTATAGTCAAGTATACTTATAAGGTACAAAAGTATTTTATAAATAGACGAGATATTTTATACATATGAAGTGTTGTATAATTGCTATATGGTAGAGAAATACATCCAGAATATATTGTGGTGAGCCATGACTAAAGGTTGGACAAATATTTCTTTTACATTTCTTAACCACTTATGAAGGGTGTTTAGAATCATAACTTTGATAATTCACTTATGTAAGTATAGTAGTTCAGTTATTCATGAATTTTTGGAATGATTCATTTATACGTCATGAGATCTCAACTAGGAGATGGCAACTTTAGCAGTATTAAGTTTAAGTCTTGGTTAATATATATTTTTATTTGGCTAGTACTCCCTCATACAAAGAATTTGTCTTGAAAACATAAAGTTAATAAGTTAGTTTTTTAATAGAAAAATTTGTAAATCCATTCCAATTTTCATTTAGTTATGTCTAATTTCCAGGAAGTGGTGTTACTATACTTATTGATAGCTAAAAACCATAAACTTGATACCTATATTTATTTAACCTAAGTTATATTGTGGACCCATAACCCACTGGTCCCAGGATCATTTTCCCATCTTAAACTTTTAGAAAATATGATGTTGTTTAAGTGGAATAAAATAATGTTTTTTTAAGTTATGAAGCCAAACATATTATCTTAGCATTTTCCATGGGGACATAAAATTTTGCAGGGGGAGAGACAACCTCTAAATCTTATTTTGATATAGAACTTCGATGAGAATCGTATTAGTATAAACCTATTATATACAAATTTTAAAAAAGTTTATGATGTACTCTATAGCTAGTAGTAGTTTGTTTGTTGTTCTATTTTTGCTTAAGATGCTTTATTTGAATTCTTTAGCTATTTGAGTGACTTTGTTTTATTGTACTTTGTTATTGGACTTGATCAACCCAATAACCTTGTACATGTTGATGTATTTGTTTTTATTCAATTATATTTAGTATATGAAAAGAGGATATTCATATAGTCCAGAATGCATGACTATCATCTTTGAATGTATTTTGAGTATATTAAAATCAGTGATGAGTTACTACATAGTATGGGATATGCATGTCATTCACTAGGTAAGTATTATGTGATTACATGATAACACTTTAGTATATTTAAGTGACACCTAAAAGATTGAAATATTTGTATTAAAGATATGGTTACACATTAATGACCAAATTTAAAAGATAATTTCATTAGAGATTTATTATACACTTGTATTAGCTTCTTAAGTATAAATCCTTGAACTATTTCATCTATAAATGTACTTATAGTTCTAATCATGTTATTGATTAACAAAGTACTTCTATGTGATCTCATTTTGGTTTCAGTTAAAGTAGAAGAGTTATAGAAAAGATCTTTTTTTTTGGAGAAATATAACTATAAATGAAGTTAAAATGAAATAAGATTCATTGAGATACTGATAGTGTTACATCCACACTTGACTAATCATTTTTGGTGAATTATGTTGTAGATTCAACTTCAGCTACTGAGGACAATAGTTAATAACAGGGGGAGAATTGTTATGTGACTTTTTCCCCCAAAATGGAAAAGAAGGCTAATTTATAAACAAGACTTTGAAAATATAAGAGGATAAATTTTATTTACCCTTTATAATTAAAAGGGAGATGGAAAAATAAAGGATATTACGATCCTTTGATTAAAATAGAGATAAATATAGAATAATTATGAAAACCCCTTCTAAAACGGAGGAATTATTAATTTTATTAACTAATTGTTAATACCAACCTTGTGAAAGGGTGTGATGGTTTAGAAACCACCCCTTAAAAGGTTATATAAGGCATTTGTGTGAGAGTTAGAATGGGCATAAAAAATATCTCTAAAAAATAAAGAAGCATGGAGAACACACAGGGAAAGAAAAATAAAGAAAGCACTATACATTGCAGGAATAGGATTCCAGGTTAGCAGGCTGTGAGAAAGATGGAGAAGGGGGTACATCTTATGTGTGTGTCCAACCTGGGGTACAAATGTGCACTCAGGACTATCCTGGCCAGGGCTTGGTTATTGCACAGGTGTTGAGCATTGTTCCATAGGAACCAACACTCATGTAGAGTGGTAAAGTAAACTTATTTCTCCTAGATTGCTCACAAACAGAAGAGGTTGAACCAGGGTCCATTCCAACAATCTTTGGATTCTTACAAATTTCATACAAATAAGTGTTATATTATTTATTCTTGGAAATTAAAATCTAATATTTAATCTATTTACACAATTTATTCCTTTCTATGATGAAAATTAATGAAATACTAAACTTCTTGTTAATAAAAGATATTGATGGGTTTTGATGTTAATATGATTATGTGATTATGTTATCCAATTTGTATTGTTAATGATTATTTAAGAGTTCTTATTAAATTATCATCTATTGTAATTACATTTTTTATTACATCTCTTTTAACATGATTGAATATATTATTCTATCTTAACTCTAAATATTAACTATAACAAAATCCACTGCAAGTAGTTAGTTAATTATGGGGAAAAGTAGTGTTACACAATTGCTAGGAAAATTTTGTTGGAATGTATTGGTGACATTTTTTTACACCATTTCAAAAATTCAATGTATCAATCCTCCTATTCATAGTATAGCTGAATAGTGACTGTAAGATGCAAGAAGATCAATGGAGGCTGCAAAGTTAAAAAAAACAAAGGCAAGCTTCAGAGGTCACCACGTGTCTGAAGAAAATGCAAAGAGAGAGTAGCTTAAGGGACCAGCGGAAGCCACCACATGGAAGCTATGAGAGTTGAGGAAAAATAAGGATAATCGAAGTGAACCACATGGTTGAGCCCAATGGAAAGTTTTCTCAAAGAGACTCTCAGAGTGAAGCACTTGGTTCAAGCAGAGGAGAGGAAATAAAGTGATTTTATTTCATTGCATAAAGGCATCAAATGTGTCACAAAGCTAAAGTATATTTTAATAAAGAGTTTCATTTAACCCAGTGGGCCCCTTTCATAAAGCTAATGCTTTATTTTAGCTTCAAATATTAATGTCTCAGAAGCTCATGGGAAGAGATTCAGTTTTAAAATAAGATTAAAATCTTTATTAAAGTTGAAACATGATGCGGGTCCCTCTAGCTAAAAGTTTATGGAGCAAGCCACTGTTAATAATTAAGTAAAGTTTCATTAAAATAAGATTTTTAACTCCTCACCATGAATAAAAGCTGCAATAAAAGTTTCTAAAAAGGCTCCGGAGAGTGCCAAATGGAGGCACCCAAGAATGTTTCAAGGAAGCTAAAAAACAAGGATGCGGAAGTGATACATGTGGCTCAAGCAATGAAGAGAAAAGAAAGAATGCATCAGAGTAAACCGTGTGGAAAATCCCGAGGAGAGGAAATTAAATGTTTCATTTAATTTTATTAAGGCAAATGTGTCACGGGAAGACTAGAAAATGCTAATTTAATATAATGAAGAGTCTCATTTTGAATGGTGGGCCCATTATATAAAGCTAAATGCTTTATTAAATAAAAGGGAAAGAGTCTCTTGGTTTTAAAAGACACAGCAAATAATAAAGTGAAACTTTATTAAAATATAAATTTTGATTCCTCACGGGAAGTAAAAGGATGCAGCCCTAAAATTATTCGTGCCATTTTTATTTTTCACGTTGTGGTAAAGAAGAGAGCGGCAGTAATTATTTTTTCATGCTGGTAAAGAATAGAGGCAAGGAAATATTTTGTAGCCATAAAAGATTCAGTCCAATTGCTAGATACAGTTACACAGCCAATTTTTAGTTGCAGATACAGTCACTACCGGATTTTGTGCCAGATTTTGGGGGAAATTTCAATTTCAGATATTTTGATAGTTGGGAAAGATTTTCAGTTACAAAAGATCTTTAGAGGGATTTATTTTTTTCTATAAAAGGACAATCCGAAAGATAGTTTAGGGTGTTGGTTATTTTCCCAGACTGAATGCTTATTCCCAGTTATCCCTACAAGGTAGTCATCAATGATCAACAGGATTCCCGGGCCAGAGGCCAACAGTATAGGAGATAGACTCTATAAATATCTCCTCTTCTTCTTTAGGCTCTGCAGAACCAAGGGGGGTATTCCCTATTCAACATCTATGAAATGCATCTATATATTAACTGGGATGTTGACACAAAGTAGATAAATCCTCTATTGTGCAAACCAAAACTGTGAGATAAGTGTAAAGGGGCTAGCTTTGGGCCTATATTCAATTGTAGATAGAGGATTTTGGTCCTAAAACTACTTCTAATGTCCTAAAGGTTTGTATATGAAGTTTGAGTTTGATTTATATTTGGATGCAAAACTAGGACTTTAGGTTACAACAAAGATACCAGACTAGAACAGTGCCTATCCAAGGCTCGGAGTCAATAGACATATATATGTGAATGTCTACCATAGACTTGAGACAGTAATCAGATTTCAAGGGGCTTCTAAAATGTCTGCCTTATAGACAATACCCAAGAGAGTATTTAGTTATTTCTAGTTACCAACATCCTTACTGCAATGTATTCTTCTTAATCCAAAACATTCAATCTACTCCTTTAGAAGAAGTAAGAGACTAAGTATTCAATATAGAAAACCTATATTCCAGAATCTATAACACCCCCTAGATGTTCAGAGTCAAAAGAAAAACACATTCAGTCTGGATACAAATAACAAAACACATGCAATGAAGCATTACTCATTTTAATCAACATGAAATTGATAATTCTGTGCATAATACCTATAACATACAACTCATAAACTCACAAAGACACCTGAAATAGAGTCACTAGAAAGTTGTATTCCTATTGCATCACCAAGATTTGTCCAGTTTTCAACAACCACAAATGAACAACACAGTTTGGCTTTTATACCAAGACTGTATACTCAACCAAAATTACAACGGTCAACTCAAAAATTGACTGATACAATGCACCGTGAGAAATGGCACCCAAAAATATTCAATGCTACAGAGAGACAAAGAGGAATGAGCAGGTGGAATAGGGATCTGCACCGCTGCTCAAGGACTTTCTTCTTCAATTCAGGTAGTTGACCTGTCAACACAACCCATATTTTCCTGCACAATCTGCCATTAAAGCTTCAACTACCTGTAGGATGCAACAATAGATGCAACTGGAGACTTTCCCACTCAAAAATGGGCGTAGACACAAGGAAAAAACCATCGCAGAAGGTTCAAAACCTGACCATTGATCAAAAACCCATCGCCGAAATCAACGATCCCCAAAACATGCATGAATAGTCGCCAGTCAATAATATCATGCCACATAGGCACCTTGACCCTCTATCGCTGACCCTTTATCCTTTTATTTCACTCTTATCGCTCTTGTATATGCAAACTCAAATGCATATACAACATACAAGGTAGACGTCAAATGTTATATAATAAACTAGAAATTAGTTCAGGTCCGGCTTGTATCTCCATCATGCATCCATCACATTGTATATTATGGAATATACAAGCACAAAACATATACAAGGCAGACGTCATTGCATCTATCCACCAGATTTGAAAAACTTTCAAATCTGGGCTTTGTATCTCCATGGGTTTGCATATCGACACATATACAAGTGCCAATATACAAGCCACGGATGCCAAATATTTCTTCTACTGGATTGGAACACTTCTTGGAATCTGGCTTGTATCCTGTCATTGCACATCGGGTTGCATCTTGACATATGCAAACATTCATACAACTCACGGACCCCAAATAATTATACAACAGCCTAAAATCTTCATCGGGTCCGGAATGTATCTCCTCAATGTATATATTGCTTGTATGTTGAATATACAAACACAAACATACAAGCAGGGAATCTTTTTAGAATATGCGATGAATGCATATTTCCCTTGTATGCCGAACATGTACAAACTTGTTTGTATATACCCGTGGGCCCCACCACATGTTTCACCTCCGTTGCACTATAGCAAATGTATATTTACACCTTAGTATGTCAAATATGCAAACACAAATATACAAACCATTTTCTACAACTACGGAATCATTTTGGAATATTTGCCATAGGTATGTTTTCTTGTATGTTTGAACATATACAAACCCATTTGCATATCCGCTGCACTATTCACTTTGCATATTGCGGGCCTTTGTATATTTTTCAATGTACATTCCCTTGCACATACAAGAAAGGAATCTTCTCCAGAATATTCCTGCAATGTATCTTTTCCTTTGTATGTTACACTTGCATATTCGACATACAAGCCCGATATACAAGCAGGGCCAATATACAAATGGCGAATATTCCCAGGATCTTACAGAAGATTCCCCCAATGTATATGCAACCCGATATACATCTAAAAATGCATGTAACTCAATTTTTTTACCATTTCTGGAAGCCGATTGAGATTTCACAAGCTTGTCAACAAATTTGATCACTTGCATACATAGAAACCTAGCACTTTTCTCATGTGCGACAAGAAAAAATGTATTCCACATTGCAATGGGACGGTTAACCTATGAACATTAAGGCACAAGGATGAAACCTAATAACTAGGAACCCTCCATAGAAAACCAGCATCAGAATAGGCAGAACGGTACAAGACCCCAAGGCTCAGAAATTTCAGGGTTTGAATGGGAAAAACTACAAATGTATGAACTTAAAACCCTAAACATAAATGAGTGCTAACACAGGGAGTTCTATATTTTCTACAGATCATAGAATCAGAGCAACAGGCAGATGTTTTATTCTTTGCCTCAGCAGTGTCTTTTCATAAGGATTGTAATAGTTTATTTTGTGCAGCAATCTTGCCTTTGTAAATTTATTCTTCCATTCAAATATGAGACAGTGTTCTGTGCATATCTGAATCTAAATTTGTTTCTTGTCTCTTATTTTTCTATTTCTTTTTCCTTTGTTTATCTATTTACAAACTAGGTTTAATCATGCATCTCTCCTCTTTAATCTTCCAGTTAAATCTTTCAAGGTTTAAACACTGTGCAACTGTGTAGCTATTTTAATCCGGCGCATCGCCTTAGGGATTAGATTTTAATATTGTATCTGTAATCTTGTTTTTTTTTCTAACCTTTTCCCAAACCCCCACTGAAAGAATGGAAGAGCCAACTTCCCTAAAATCTGGAGGTCACTCTGAGAAGCATTCCCACATTTTAGAGTTTCCCATGTTGTTGCTGGATTAAACCCATAGATTTATGCATCAACATGTATCACAATGCTTGTAGCTTTTTGTATTTGAATTTTAATGTTAAGAATAACATTTTTAAAATTGAAGAAAAGTTTTATTAATAAGATTAGTATTGAGAGAGTTTAATTAAAATTATGTATTCAATTTTTATGTTTCAATAGGTTATGTGGTCTTTTTTTGGTGAGGCCATTCTATTATTTAAACAATTATTGTGAATAAATTTGTGAACAGTTTTAGGAAGAATTTTGTTTGTTTTGTACAAATATGTCCAAGCAATTAAATTATTCACAATTACATCTCCTTTTAACTCACCAATGTTTCAGTTCCAAGTTAACTCACCATGAAATTATAGTTTAAGTTGACCTCTTAAATATGTCAATTAAAATTATCAATTACTTAAATACTAGCTATTTATAATTTCTTAAAACAAAAAACATATTTTTCCAATTTATTTAACTTGAGAAAAAAATAATAAATTCTCATATAAATCAATGTTTCAGTTCATTTTTATTAAATTTAATGTTTATTTATTTTTTAAATTGTGAGTTGGGATAAATATTTTATCTATAAAAAAATATATTAAAAGACCTTGAATAGCTCCTAAATTACTAAATTTACAAAATTACAAGCATAAACTTTAAAAAATATACATTTATGAAAAGTGGAAGCCAAAACCCTCCAAAAAAAAACAAGTGCCACGTAGTGGCCAGTACCTACCTTGTAGTGTTGTTATTATAGTATTTGTTTAGTTGTAATTTTTATTGAAATCTCAAAAATAATCTAATTTGGTAAAAATAAAATAGGACTAAAATATTTCCTTAACTATAAAACTAAACTTTACAAAGCTTATTAAATAACACAAATATTTCCTTAAAATGTAATAATACTAATAATTTTATAATTTAAAATGCATTAAAATATTGTAAGTTTGAAGAATAAAATAAAAATGTAATAACATGACAAAATAAAACTGAAATCCTAGATTTTAACTCTTGAATAAATAAAATTGAAATCCCAAAAATAATCTAATTTCATAAAATAAAATGTGTAAACCCTAACCCTAGTTGGGTGTGGAGAGATTTGAAATGTTTGCCTAACATATTAAAATGTAATAATATTGAATACTATTCAATTTAAAATGCATTAAAATATTGTAATTTTGAAGAATAATTACACAATATAATAACAATAACATATTCATATTTAGATCACTATAGTATTTTATCTTAGTCACTTTATTTTTTGTTTTAAGTAATAATAGTAAGTATTTTAGAGAACATGAGTTTAATTATTTTAATTAATCTAATATTATGGTTTAGTAATATTTTTGTCTAAAGATAAAGAATTGTTTATTTGTAGCTATTATATTTCAAGAACTAAATTTATAAGGAAAAATTTATGTGAATGGTTTTGAAATGTCTTATGTAAATAAAATTGAAATCTCAAAAATAATTTAATTTGGTAAAAATAAAATAGCACTAAATTATTTACTTAGCTATAAAACTAAAATTTACGAAACCTATTAAATAACAAAAATATTTCCTTAACTATAAAACTAAACTTTAAAAGCCTGCATATTTGTATAATGTGGAGAGCCCTAAACCTAGTTGAATGTATAGAGATTTGAAATGTCTCATTAAGATATTAAAATGTAATAATATTAATACTATTATAATTTAAAATGCATTAAAATATTGTGATTGAAGAATAAAATAAAAAATGTAATAATATGGCGAAATATTTTTCATGATACTGTAGATTTTTAATTTTTTAGTAAATAAAGTTGAAATACTAGATCAGTATGCACAAGTTCCAACAATCCACTTGAAGACTGTTGTTTACTCTTGAATGAAGTTTTGTTTTGTTTACTCAATTGACATTCTTTGCACATGCTATTAGCAGGTTTCACAAGTCTTGGAAGATCTCTTATAGCCTGAGTAGAACTTATCTTGACAATGTTATCAAAATTCACATGACACATCCTCCTATGCTAGAGACAACTCTAATAAACCTAAGAAATCAAACAACATTTACCAGAACTACTTAAATGAAAGATGTTACCTCTAGTCTAAGTACCAGATGTAATTTCAATTCTAGAGTTTTCCAAGATTCTACATTTTCCATCCTTGAATCGGAGATCATAACCCTTGTCAACCAACTATCCAACACTAAGAAGATTATGCTTCAATCCTTCCACATACAGAACATCATTAGTGTTATTCTTACCATCAAAAGAGATGGATCCTCTACCACGGATTCTACCAGCTGAGTTTTCTCCAAACTTCACAAGTCCACCTTCATATTTTTCAAAGCTTACAAACTTACTTTTATCACTAGTCATATGATGAGAACATCCACTGTCAATCACCAATTCATCTTTTTCTATAACTTGAGCAACCAAGGCACTTTCCACATTTGTACAGCTAGCAGATTCAGTAGGCACCAAATCTTCTTCTTTGATAGTGATGAACACCCAATCACTTTCAGTAGAACCTCCATGATCATATTCATCATCTATGACTCCTTCTTCACCAGCTTCTTGGACAAGGTAGCATTTCTTCTGAACTCTAGGTTTGTTAGGGTTTGGCTTTCAAACCCTCTCCGGACACCTTGAGGCAAAATGACCAATCTTATTACAAGTAAAACATTTGAATGACAATTTTCCTTCATACTTACCAGATCCTCTTGGTAATCTTTTGGTAATAAGGACTTCAAATTCATCGAACTTAGTTTCATCATCTTCAAGATCCTTGCTTGCCTTGTTAAATGTGTTTGATCTTTTTCAAGAGCTTTAACTTGGGTCATATCTTTGCTTTCCATGAATACTAGCCTTAAATGTAGATTTAGACTTAGGAAGAGAATCATCAAACTCACTCACTTCAAATTCTAAAAGCTTACCAACCAACTGGTCCCTTGTAATAGTTGTCACAGTCCCGATCTCTTCAATGGCAGAAACTTTATGCTTGTATGCTAGAGGTAAGGATATGAGCACTTTGGTAACAATCTCTGATTCTTCAAATACTCAACCAGCACTTCTGATGCCAGTCACAAGTTCATTCACCTTCTGCATGTAGGAAGTAATGTTTTCATCTTCACTCATCATCAATCTTTTGAATTTACCCTTTAAGCTCTGTAGCTTGGCACGTTTGACATATTTATCACCTTCATACAAAGTTTCCATCTTATTCTAGATTTCATGAGCAGTTTTTAATTCCAGGACATTTGTCATTTCTGCATCAGTTAGGGCACTTAACAATGCTTCTTTAGCTTGAATGTTATGTTCAACATCCTTGAGTTTGTCTAGAGTTGTAGGGCCATTTATTGGAACCTTATACTCATCCTTAGTTATCAACCAAAAGGCATCACCCATACATTGCAAGTGACACTCCATGCAGGGTAATTCATTCCATCAAACCTGGGACTGTCCTTCTTGTAAGTCAACACCTTGGATTTGCTCAAGTGGTCAGGCTTCTTCTAGAGGAACTGGCTCTGATACCAATTGTTGGAATTAGACTAGACAACTAAGAGGGGGGCTGAATCAGTTGTCCCAAAACTTTAATACTTGTAGCAATTAATTCTTCTTTACCACTTAAAACAGATTAATGATGTAAACATTAAAGCATGAATCATCAACACATGAGCAAAAATAAAATGAACACACATAACACTAGAATTTTTAATGTGGAAACCCAATTAAAGGAAAACCACAGTGGGGGTTAACCCACAGGATTCGTACCCTGTTAAAAGTACTTAGACGAAAAGAGAAGGCACATGATTTTGGGTGCACTGCCCAAAGCTCACTGCCTACAAGAATTTATTTTTAACACAGAGATAATGAACTAAGAAATAGCATCTTTTTCATGCCTAGTTCACTTCCATTGAAGGCTCACAAACTTCTGCTCTATCCCCCAAACACTTCTTCACTATATCTTATGTAGTGCCCCTCCAGTTTCACCTTGGATTTACAGGTGGTCGGACTAAGGACCGTGAAGATGAATGCAAATAATCGGAATACTTAGGTTAATATATTTTATCAATGAAACTTGTAATACTAATAATTCACATGCTCTGACATTCCCTTACATTCAGGTGATTATAATGTTGATTTTACTATGATTGTCATATGTTAGAATTGAGTTTTATGCGACCGATTCTATATCATAGGAGGTCATGATGTTTTGTGTGGATCAATCATATTATGAGTATCATGCGACTATCTGATGATGGTTCTTACTTAGTCATTTAGTAATTGATTGATATGTGTGTTGTGATTACATGTTTGATGTGTGGGTCAAAGGAATAGTGTCGTATTACTCATGCATGAGTACCCTACTACACTGCGACTTCCTTTCACTATGTGTATTACTACATGATTGCATATATATATATATACATGTTCGACCATGTTGTTTGATGTAGGCTGCAGGTGCCAGGCATCGACTCCACTTGAATTAATAGGTCTCAATGTGCCTTAACCAATGAAACTTTTGAATGGAGATAACATATGGTCCCCTAGCCTAGCCATCATCCTTGAAGAGGATGAGTATCCGGTTGTGTACCCTATCAGTGTTGTCAGTTTGGTCATGCTAGTCAGTCATTGTTGTGGTGGTCTTGTTTTTCGATCTTGCATAGTAGTCAAGTATGGTTTGACAGTTGGGTTATTTTGTTGGTATTGTTTTGGTTATTGTTGCCTTAAAATAAAATAATTAGTTATAAAACATTTTTGTTAAATAAATAAATATATAAATGTCCTTATGTAAATTTAGTTTATGAAAAATATATTATTCTAGAAGTTAAGTTAATAAATAATAATAAAAATAATAATAGTAATAAATGTAATTGTAACTAGAGATAAATAAATAATATTTATGTGTTACCATAAAATATATTTATCTTGGTCTGGTTGTGAAATATTTAAAATAGCAAATTGTAATATATTGTTCATGCAAGAGTTATTACCTCTTGTGGGGGGAATCTTCTGGAAGATTTTAGGGGATTTATTTCGCTAAAAATAGGGAGTTTTGGGCTGTATTTAGGGGGGATATTTCTCTCTCATAATAATCTTCAGTAGATGGAACTTTTGGAGGGAGACTAGTTTGTGGCTGCAGCAGTTGAACTCGGCATCGAATCTTCAGCCCAGTCAAGCAAGCAAAATTAGGGTCCTTTGGTTCTAATTTTTGTCTCATTTTTTTGTTGAAGCAAATGTTTGATTTATAATTTTTCCTATTGATAGTAATTTACTTGAGGTTAGAAGACTTGTTATCAGATCCAATTGTGCCTGTTTGTATCATTGCATTTCTGGGAATCACCGATTGATGTGACTGTCTATCTCTCACTCATTTCGTCTCTGTTTTTATAGTCTATTACATTAGTCATAACTTTTTTTTATGAACTACGTTCCTCTAAATTTTTTATATATTATGCATGACCTAGTTACCTAAATCATATCAAAAAATCGTCCATACCCAGTTTGTCGTTTTAGAGATATGGATGTTTTGTGACTGTCTACCTCTCAGCCATTTTGTCTCTATTTTAGCAGTCTGTTGCATTAGCCATAACTTTTGTTTTACGAACTCGGTTCCTCTAAATTTTTTATATATGGTGTATGACTTAGTTCCCTAAAACATATCCAAAAATTGTCCATACTCAGTTTATCATTTTAGAGATATGAATGTTTTGTGACTGTCTACCTCTTAGCCATTTCGTCTTTATTTTTATAGTCTATTACGTTAGACATAACTTTCATTTTACAAACTGGGTTCCTTTAAGTTTCTGATATATGGTGGACAACCTAGTTTCCTAAATCATATCCAAAAATTGTCCATACCCAGTTTGTGGTTTTTGAAATATAAATACTTTGTGACTTTCTACCTTTCACCCGTTTCATCTTTGTTAAAATAGTTAGTTGCGTCACCAATAACTCTATATTTTCAAATTGGGTTTCTCTGAAATTTTTTATATAAGATTCAGCTCTTACCTATGAAAACTATATCCAAAAGAATTAGCATTACTCAGTTTGTCAATTCAGAGATATGTATCAATTAGTGACAAACATTCCTATGCCATCTTGATTGTTTTTTATATTATAAGGCGGCAAACCAGGGGCCAATCCCATACTACAAAGTAAAACCCAAAAAGGGAAAAAAAGGCTTAGAAAACAAAAAGAGCCAAAACCACCACCCACAGCTTACATACAACCGATATACAGAAAAAAGATACTAATAGTAAAAAGCCAGCAAACATAAAGCAAAAAGATGCCATCTTGATTGTTGTTATTAAATCTACATATCCATTCTATGCATATCCTTTAATCATTGCATTCCATAATTTGACATCTCTTTCAGGCAATTTGCTGAACAGTTAATGCACTTTGTTTGTGCTCTCACTTTTGCATACATGTCTACTAGAGCATTTCCTTTTCGAAGTCTCTTATCATTATCAAAACATTCTATATCTATATTCTTTCTAATATAGTATCTGTTCTTGCATATCTTAATCGATCATATTAGTATGTTTCTTTCGTAGTGGTTTATTTTAGTGTTTTCCAATTTAAAATTGTTCAATGGTGATAAGTTGAGTTAATTTTTAAATATGGTCTTTCTTGAAATTCCATTGTTAGTTATTAGCGTCAAATAGTAATGATGTAATTGGTTTATTGTATTTTATTTTGATTTTGAGTCTTATTTTTCTAATAGACTATTGTAATTAATAAATGTCAAGTCATTTAATTCTTCATTTCCATAGCAGGAAATGGATGTTCTTATGTATAGTGGTATTGTGTTCAATTTACCGACTCCAGAGGTTAGGCTACTTGGGTTCCAGTCAAACATTATGTCATGTTGTTTAAATGTGTTTTTGATTTGAGATTATGCAGTGGAAAGGGGAAAGTTTTGTGGTTGAGAGGTTGGATTTACATTTGTCTAGGTATTGGTTTGCAAAAGATGGGTGCCTGACAGCCCCTTGTCCATGCATGATATTAATTTCATTTCTAGATGTTGGTCAGGGGTTACTAGTTGCATGTAGGAGAGTGGCTTCTATGGTGGGGCTGGTGCCCAAAGTGGTTGCCTACGGAACCCCATGGAAGTTGTAATCAATTGATAATAATTTATTTAGGTGGGTTGGGTAGTAATTCCCATAAGAAGATAAGTATGATGCCTCACCCATACCTTGAGTGCTCTCACAGGCTAAGAATGGGATGAGAAGGCCTAGTTGGCAAGGTCGACCTCCTTGTCTCCATGAGAGGATGTGTTGGCTCTGCATGTGTCACCCTATGGGGCTGGTGCCTAGAGAGAGGCTACTAGGGTAACCATAGATGGGGGCCAGTTTCTAGTGAGAGAGCCTGGGTAACCCATGCTAGGACCATGCGATGACACTCTCCTTGCTACATTCTGGTTACTTCCTCTTTATCTTGTGTTGTTGCCTCTAGAGTACTGCCTTGTCTTGATGATTGACTTGGGTAAAAGCACAAAGTAGTGTCACACTTTGAGCTAATAGACTAATTTTGATCGAGTGGATTTAGGTCAAGTAGTATTCAGCCAAGTAGGATTCGATCGAATCGACTCAGCACCGACGTGGCATGTATTTGGTGCCAATGTGGCTGCATTTATTCGGTTGAGTGGTATTCGGCCGAGTACCATTCGATCAAATCCATCAAACATAAAAAAGCAAAAAACAAAGTTGTGTCGGTCATTTTTTGCATTTTTGGTTGAGTGGGTTGCGAGTGGATGTGATTCTACCGAATACCTGGAACCTACAAAGCCCGCATAAGACTCTTTTTGTTCTCATAACTATACAAGTTGCGTTCTTAGTTTATGACTTTTTTTCTCTATTCTGTGCTGTGTTTATTTCAGTTATTATCATGGTTGTATTTGTTTATTTTGTAAATTCGAATGATATTTACATGTTAAGGTTTTTATTATTTTTGTGAAGCACCACTGTCTATGTGCTTGTGAACAGATTTTTCTATTTTAATTAAATTTATTTAAAACCCTAGTCGGGCCATGATGATAGCACATTTTTTCACAGTAAAACAGTAAACACTGATAGACATCTAATTTCCACAGTCCATAATTAGGGCAGAGTAAAACACAATTTATATTTGAATGGAATTTTTTTTAAAACCCTAGCCGGGCCATGATTAGGGCAGAGTTTTCTTCACGTTAGAACCTTGTTTTTCCTTTCAACATTTTAATGTTCTCTGCATTCAAGTTGAGTTTTAGAATATAGAACTCCATTCTTATATTTCTTAGGATCCACAATAATTTATTGACTCCTTCAACTCTGGAATAGAGAACATGTTTTAGTTTACCTATTAGTCCACTTTAGGTCAATGAGTGAATTGATTATGAATTGAGATCATACTAGTTGATCTCAATATATATATATATATATATATATATATATATATATATATATATATATATATATAACAAAGCTGCTTACAATTTATGGGTATTCAGTAGATCATTTAGGACTAATTTTAGTCCAAGTAATAAAGATTCAATTTTCTTCACTGTTCACTGTAAGTACACACCTGTTCTGGCCATGGGGCCTATGTTAGACATGTCAATGCAAACCATTGGGCATAGTTCTTGTTTTTCTAGACTGTGAGAAGTAATCTTATATTTACTTTGTTGAAATTTTTATGATGTACTATTTGATCATGTCTATAATGGATTGTGAGGGCTGTAAGGCAAAAATTTGTTTGAAGTGTTTGGTATTTTCCAGTCCATCCTTATTCAATATTCATGACTTAGTTTATTTTATTTTGTTCACTAATATGATATGATGAAACATTTTCAATAAGAAAATATTATTGACTCCAACTTTGGAATAGAGAACATGTTTTAATTTACCTATTAGTCCACTTCAGGTCAATGAGTGAATCAATTATGAATCGAGATCATACCAGTTGATCTCAATATATATATATGTTGTTAAGGGCGTGGTCTGGTGGTTAAGTCACTCAGTTGTAGTGGCAGCCACCAGAGTTCAAACCCCCACTGGGCCAATGAGCTCGCAAGGCATTACGCCTTCGTTGGGCCAACAAGCTCGCGGGTTTGAAGAGTTGTTCCTTCTTGCAGATGAGGTCGCCCGTGTTGTGGCCTCACCGGTTCATCGCTCCGGGAAAAAGCGTTAGTGTGGAGCCGGAGGGCGTGTTGCACTAGCGTCACCGGTCATGTTAAAAAGTTTACCCGGCGCATTATCTTTAAAATATATATATATAAGTTGCTTACAATTTATGGGTATTCAGTAGATCATTTAGGACTAATTTTAGTCCAAGTAATAAAGATTCAATTTTCTTCACTGTTCACTGTAAGTGCACACCTGTTTTGGCCATGGGGCCTGTGGTGGACATGTCAATGCAAACCATTGAGAGATTAGAGGGATTTTAGGCCTGCTTAGAACCTACAGTAATTTCCTTCTCTCTACATATGTTGACATTCTCACCATGCAATGAGATGGTGTCAAATGATAAATCCATCTATATTTTGCTTGCAATAGATGCAAACCAATTTTGTGACAAAAACATTACCCATAGGGAAATGAACTATAATGGTTCCCATTAGAATGGATTCACATGGATATGTAGCCAATTGATTGAAGCTCAACACTATTGATAATGCCAATAACATGTACATCTCTTGAAACCATTGCAAACAATTTCCCATAAGACTTAGAGATCTTGAGGCATAGTTCATTTACAATTTCAAGATACATTTAACATTACTAGAAGCACCATAGTGAAACATGCAATAGTGTACTAGTCATCCACTAGTTAGAAAAGAAGTAAAGAAAGGGTCTATGTTTATTTGAACCTCCACAAATGATGTGCTTAGGTAATCTTGATGTTTTCTTGTGCATTTACATTAACTAGCCCAGTCACTAGAATAGCTATTCGATTCAGGAATCCTAGGCAATGTAACTTCAGCGTGAATGTTAAAAGAAACTTATAGCATTTATTTGCAACGCGTCATGGACATTGTCAAAATTTCTTGTCTGACTAGAAAGAAATTGCAATACATATGTTAGAATGGACCCAATGGAACCTCAGCCATTGAAAATGCAATCCTGCATGTTTTGTAAGTTTGCGTAGATTTCTAAACTTCCATGACCTATGATTCAAGGATCTCTTACTGAACATCCTTTGACTTTGAGAAAACTATTAATGATTAAATTTTTATTTTGATATCAAATAATTTACTTAGACGCCAGTCTATCTATCCATTCATTTCACATAAGAATGATAAATAATAACTTTATTTTAAATTAATTTGTTCTTGACTTCAACCTTTATTAAAAAATTTTATAGTATTTTTGAACTACGTAAACAAATTTCAGTATTTAACTTGCTAATAATAATAGGACTAATGATATTAAAGAGTTGACCTTTCAATTGCTTAAATGTAAGATGAGTCATTTGAGTCACTTTAGCTTAGTCTTTTTATAGTTTTTCCGACACGGAATTGGAAGACTTGATCCCAATTCCTAACCAACTGGGGATAAATTTTCTTATAGTGAGGGAATGGTCAAGTACACTAATGCTCTAATTTTATGTTTAGGAATCCTAAACAACTCAATTAGTGGAAATTCTATCATTATTTGATCTAGAGGATACATTATATCAATCAGGACATGTAAGTAGGAAATAGAGTAGAGGATACATTATATCAATCAGGACATGTAAGTAGGAAATAGACTTGATTTAGATATTATGATAGAGTGTGCATCTAGTACATATTGCAACACTTGATTTTTTTCCCTAATTTCCTTTTGTTTGCATAAGGAGTTCATATTTACTCATACCCATTTTCTCTTGTTGAACTTTTTTCTTCACTCATAGACATTTGCATTTGCACTATTACATTTTGAAGGATCAACATTAGTTGAAGGGACTTGTTCTTTCTTAGTATTTCCACATGTATCTTTTGAATTAAATGATTTTTTGATTAAGGGTTCTTTTATTTTCTTGAGTCTTTATTTGTGCAATATTTATTTCAACCTCTACATTAGCTTTATTTTTTCCTTTATCATCATTAGGATTACAAGTATATGATTTAACAACAACCTTTGAGTTGGGAGAAATGCCTATTTGCCTATTTCTAAAATAATAGTCACTTCAAACTTGTACAACCATGACTTGTGCTAAAGCCTACATAATATCTTTAGATAAAGGTCATGCCCTTTTGCATCTCTATTTCATGAGACAACCATGACTTGTGCTAAAGCCTACATAATATCTTTAGATAAAGGTCATGCCCTTTTGCATCTCTATTTCATGAGATCCTTGAGATGGAGATTGTCATGTCTAGGTATTTTATATTGGTCGTAATAACTGATATGATATACTCATTGATTTCTTCATTAGCAAAACAAGCATCATATTCACTTTGGTCAAACTTTTCAACATAATCACATGTATATGCCTCCTCATAATTTTTAGGTTCATACTCTTATTCATAAAGTTCTTAATCCCTTGCGTCTTCCTTCTCTAAAATTATTGTGGCTATTGCACATTTAGTGGAGTCATGTAGCATATGAAAAAGCTCACACTAATTCACCTCTTTTTACGTATTGATATCATCCTTTCTCAATGTGTTAGGAGTATCTCTTTCATGTACTCAACGATTTCATTTTCTTTGTGCTAATTATTTTCCACATGGAATAGGTTTCTTTGACCAATCATGTAATGCATATTCTTACCCAACTTGGATATTAGAGATCTAGGTGTAGTGTATCTTCTTACTCACCTTGGATATATGAAAGATCTAGGTGTAGTATGTCTCCAAGATTCACCTTTAGATATTGGAGATATAAGGTGGATAACCATGCCATGCAAGCCTTAGACTACCATTGTAATCCTTCCTTTTGGAATCATATATGATTCATCATGTGTTAATAAAACCATGACCAAGTGTGTTTCTTCATTTCCACTTGAGTGATTGTATTTTGTGTATGCTATTCATAGCTCATTCCCATAGTCAAGAGGGGTGGGCCTTTGGGTTCAACATGTTGAGTGGCAGACTCAACATTGTTGGTTTATGGAATGGAGTCATGACGATTAATTGTGGAGCTTGAGGATCTCATTAGAGCTACAGAGGTCTCACTTACAACTTGGAAGAATTTTGCAACTTTCATTTATTAATTTTTGTATTTTTTTATTGAGAAAAGTTCTAAAATGGTAATTATTGTTCTTACAGAATTGGGGGTCTATATGTCCTACATGAATTATTTGGTTGTGCATATGAATGAAAGGCATCAATCAGTAAAATCTGTGAAGACCAGGGTATATATCTGTAGTCCTACAACAATGGCATATTTGAGTCGATTCTTGTAGGGTTTTATCAAAATGCATTCCAATATGTGTTTTTTGATGTATTGAATATCATGGTGAGTCTTTGAGCAATAATGTTATATTGGGCAAGTTGCTCAATGCTCAGATTAATGATGAATTCTACAACTATTTTCCATGTAAACAGCCTTGTTTAAAGAATGTAAATAGTTAGCCAAGATGGGAAACCATATGTAACAACAAGATCTCTCTATATATAGGCCTTGTTTAATTTTTTTTGCCTTGCTCTACTGTTGTTGAATCTTATCTATGCATGAAGAATAGTGAAGTCTTCTGCCTTGATTGAAAGTACCATTATTTTTTACATCCAGATGTGAACTTTTGCAGATCTATGATGGGCAGTAATTTCCTAGAGCTCTTCATGTTGGCTGTAATAGTTAGGTTTTCATGGATGATACTAATAGCCCTATTCAATACATGCTAATAGCTGTATATATTCCTGTTTGAAAATGCCTCAAAATGTCTTTAAACAAAAGAACCTTTAAATAACTGTCAAGGATGCTGACGAATGACTATATAGGAAATTCTTTATTTAAATGAATGAGATGCCCAGTTTGGTATTTAGTTTCTATTTGTATCAACAACTCTTATACTTTGCTTAATATCCCTTTGAGAGCTTCTATGTTTGTCCTTTCTGCTTTCCAGGTCTTGCGAGACATTTTCAATTTTATCAAATTTGCCACATATTTATGTTTTGTGCTTCATATCTAAACTTTTGCCTTGGGTTGCCATAAGCTGCCGCTTTCATGAAGCAATATTATCTTGCACGCTTCCAGTATTTGTCAACCATTATATACTTATGAAAAGTTGAATCTTGTAAATTGTCCAAGCTTATCTTTGAATCCTTTTCCTTTGCATGCAAATCTAAACTTTGTATTTATTTAGATGATCTACATGTTGCATTTTTATATTTTTGTATGCTTAAAAGAAAAATGCTTGTACATATTTAATTTTTTTGTTTTAATTAAATGTAGATCTCTTTACATAGTTTTATCTAGAGATATGGCTGATGATCAGGGATCTCATCATTCCACGCAGTCTCAGTGTGAAGCTGAGGCTAGGAATAATTTTTACAATGACAGCATTTCTAGATTAGATAATGCTTTGAAATGTTTGGATCAAACTATACAGAACCCCCAAAATTTGGCTAATAGAGATAGATTAGTTAATATTCAGTGCAAAATTAGACATATGATTGAGACAATAAAATCATACAATCCATATGATGATATTAGCACTGAGGAGTTTTATAGGTCTCTTGCTAGGACTGTTACTGGCACTGAGAATATCAAAACTATTTCTAATAGAGTTTCATTACATAATGTGCATACTATGTTCCCTTTTTATACTGGGAAATACAAAGTTAGAGGTTATACTGTTACCAGGTGTACAGATCCACTAGTTGGTCCATTTATATATCCTAGATTTTTGGCAGCCAATCATAGATGGCCTCATAATGACGAGTTGCCACTATATTTTTGCAAACAATTATATGGTGAGTTTCATTTAGGATTATCTGTGGATTACACATGTATGCCTGCACATGCTGGATAGGGCAAGGGGAGGTTTGCTGATAAACCTCAATTTAGACTTACAAATTTGCCACCGCCTCAAAATAAGAGGGCATTAGATGGTCCAAACCTTTTGGTTCTTCCAAAATATTTGGAATTAGCAGCAGTAGGAGATGCAGCAATCGCACCGATTAGATCCAGGCTTTTTGACAGGATGACCACCATTGCTACTCAAGTTGATCAGATGTCATCTGATCGTGTAGGGAGATACTTACTACGTCCACAGATTGGCCTTCCTCCCACTAAGGCTACATCTACAAATTAAGACCCCTACATTCGTGCCGATCAGCCATCCCCATCAAATGTGACCCATATGAGTGACACCATTGTACGTAATGTTGCTTCAGCTTCCATTCTTGATTTACTATCAGCATGCCAGTTTATCAGTGATGAGTATGGTATTCCTTTGGATGCTGTATCAACTCATATTAGACGACATACTCGTAGACAGTCGGGTCAGGTGAGGCAGCTTCAGAGGACCTGAATATTCCAGATCAGCCTACAGCCCCCACATAGCATCAGGGTGCACCTAATGTACATGGCACATATAGCACACTTCTTTTTGGCACTTGTCCTTTACCTTCAGATATAGGTGTTCCTAATTTTACCATTCATTCATTTGAGATTAGTGGGATTGGTAGAGTGCTCCAAGATGTGCAGGTACTTGAGTAATTTCTATATTTTGTGTTCTACAAATTCACATGTGTATATATTAAATAAACTTGACTTAAAAGTAGCTCTCACTATTCATTGAAATCTTGTATTTGAAAATTTATAGCAACAAGGGGATAATTTGTCGCGCTTCGGAGATCTAGAGCATGCAGAGGATCCCGTGTATGATACATTTGAGGTACATTTATAATATATATATAAATTACATGATAAATTCACACATGTTGAAAGTACAAAACTTTAAGATGATTTTACATATATATACACATGTACATTAAATTAAATTATGTACTTCCTTGTGCAGGGAGGTGCATCAGGTCATGGATCGGCTTCCAGAGAGAGATCGAGGCATGGATCCACACATGGATCAGGATCCAGAGAGAGATCAAGATGTAGATCCACACATGGAATGGTAGATTGATCTAGATCTTATTATGTTTGACATTATCCAGTTTGACATTTGACATTATGGTTTGACATTTTATATTATGGTTTGACATTTGCCTTTGTGGTTTGACATTATGGTTTAACATTGGACATTATGGTTTGACATTTTATATTATGGTTTGAACATTATATACTCTAATTAGACATCACTACACTAGGATTTGAATAAATAATAAATTTGTTTCATGAGCAAATCATAAATGATTCTTGTTTAATCCTTGCATGCCAAGAAATACACTAGATTTAAATAATTAATTGGAAAAGATAAAATTATTGTTCTAAAAGTAGTTAACAAATCTCTTTCTCAATAATTGTTATGTGCTTTGTGATTCCAATTCATGTCTTTTGCAAATTTGGTTCATGTTTGTGGCTCATAGCTAATATGAAACCATAAAATGTCAAATTGAAAGGTCCTAATATATAAATTTGAAACTCTAATACATGAATTTTAAAACCCTAAAAAATCTGTTTGAAACACTATTTACATCTATTTTGAAACCCTAAAATGTGGATGTCAAACCACGATAACATTTTAATTGTGTATTCTTAAGTATGAGAATAGATTTATGATTATCTTTAAGTAGGGCTTGAAATTATGGTTTTGGGAGCTTTCTAGAAAGAGATATTTTATAAAAGATAAGAAATTAATAGAACACATAGTGATATACATAGTTTTGGTATACATAGTGATATACCTCTTTATCCCTTCACCCTATTAATATAGATCTATTCTTGATATACTTGTGACCTTCTATGTTAGGCATATGCATGTGTTTTCTATGGATTTGCATATGCATGTGTTTTCTATGGATTTTTTGTTTCATCGTGTCTTATCTTTTATATCCTTCATTAAGTTGGTTAGTGCCTACCCTCTTATGTTATAGATACAAGTGATAGTTACGCATACTTTCCATAAGGATTTTGTTGATGAGTCAAGTCCCTTAATATTGTTCCCATTATCTTGGTGTTGAGTGCCAACTCTAGAAGAATGGAGTAGTAGCTCTAAGAGCCAACATACTTGTTTTTCACCATTTTAAAAACTCATATTTCTATTCTTGAACTGCACATTATCAAATTTATAGAAAAATAAAATGATCAAAAAGAAGTGCTAGGTAGTGATTAGCCATTGTCATTTCTAATAGTTTCAAAGTAAATACAAAAGGTAGATCCCTTAATACTTATCTCAACATTTTATAGGATGCCAAGGGATTTCTCTTGTGTCTTATTGGGGCCATGAATAATAATACATGGGGGGAAGGTTGTAAGGTAGGACAAGCCACGGGGATTGAAGAATCCTTTGGTACCACATTTAGCTTTGAACTAGTGTAATGACCACATTACACTATTGATATCTATTCATTATCATAGTTATCAATAATTTTGTGTCATGAAATGGGTGTACATGTGTCAAACATCACACTATAGAGTGATATATAATTTTGTATCATAGTCATCTTATTTGCATTGTTGTCTATATAAAAGTACCAATCTTTCTAGTAGTGTGAAGTTTTGAGGAACTCATTCCTAATTTTTAGTAATAATAAAATGGCATATGCAACCTTAGGCTCCTCCTCCTCCATTGATCATGATGTATCCAACTCCTATTTGGTTCCATGGAACACTGTTATATCTTCCTAATAGAGTTATCACCTTTGTGTAAGATCTATCCATGTGACCTTCTCTTAAATAGACTTGGTCTTCTCATAGATCCCTAATAGAGTCATCATCTTTGTGCAAGATCTATCCATGGGACCTTCTTTTCAGTAAGATTGATCTTCTTTTGTGGTGAGAAATTTTTCACTTGTTCTTACTCTGCATAATAGGACAATTAGTAGCAATGTGGTTCTTACTCTACCAATCCATACATTACAACTCATTTTTTGTTTGATGCACTAGGAAGTTACTCCATTTGTGCAACTATTACTCCCATCTTTAGATCTTCAAAGTGATCAACTAATGAACAATTGATATGGGTTAGGCTCACTGATAAGTTCTAAGAATAAGGTTGTCTCAAGGGAATCCTTCTAATTGGGGATTGGTCATTGCACTAGTTTACACCTAATATGGAGAATAAGGACCCCAATAATCCATTCCCTCTATAGTGACACATCAATTGGGTGTGGTATTTTGGCAATCAAATTATTGAAACATTGATAATAGTTTTAGACATTCCATAGGAATTTCTTAGATACTCTTTAGTGTAGCTATATTTTGATGTGCAAATTCAAGATAATTGAATTCTTGAAGGAACAAATTTCTAACTTCTACTACATCCTTCATACCTATAGGATCAAATTTTAGGTACCACTCTTTCACATATCCTCCAAATATTATTACAAACAATCAAATCTAGTGCATTGGGTAAGTAACATTGTGGCTCTCCATATGATTTCACATGCTTGCCAAAGGCGCATTACATTCTCATATCCATTAAAAGTGTGCACATTGAGCTATGTGGGATCACAAATAATAATAAGTGGTGGGTTATTTATGTTCACTTGCTTCCAAGTTATCCTCTAGTGGATTTTCCCTTACAATATTTGTTCCCTTCTAGCTATGTCTTGTATTCTTGTTTTCTTGGATTTTTTATTGTACATATATTTTCATAGTTGGGTTGGGAATGGAAATTTTAGGGTCTATTTTTACTTTTTAACTTTCTAGAACATGAGTTATTTTTGTATTCAATGAGTTTATCTCTTGTTTGAAAGTTACATGACTAGTTTGGTATACTGGTTTTCTAGTGAGATATAAATTGGAACTTAATCCCATGCTACTAATTAGAGTAGATGGATGCATTTACTTAGCCTTGTAATGTACTTATTTGTAATATCTATTATAGTACATTTACCATATTACAAATTCCTATTTTTTTTTTTTACATGTCTAAATTATATCTAAAATGATAATAAGTACATGATAACAATTGAATCATGTGCAATGTACTACTCCAAAAGAAAGAAAATGTGAAGCAAAGGCCAACTCCATGCCATCCATAACAAACTCAATAAAATTTCATTCACTTGTATAGACACAATTACGTTGAATTTGGATATTTAGATAAAAGAAATATCTAAGTATAACAATATATATATCATTAACATTAATTTATTAAAGACTAAAATTAAAGGTTAGATGATTTCCTTGCTTGAGTTATATATGAATTAAATAATAAGTTAGAAAAGCTACTATTTTATTAATAGATGTGTTCTAAGTAAAATGCATGAATAAAAAAAGAGTAAATTTAATTTATTATCACTCAAAAATTATTACTTCTAAAATATTATTAACTAAGATTTATTTCTACTTGATTAAATTTGTGAAGTAAAAGTGAAATTATACTTGGATTAAAATGAAAGAGAATTTTAGTAAGATGCTAAATTACACAAGTTTGAAGATTGAACTATCCTTTAGCTAATTGTACAAGCTATTTAACTAAATTGGTCTTAAGATTGGCATTCCCTACCCTCAAGAACTAAGCTTAACTAAATTGGTCTTGAGATTGAATGAAATTATTTGAATTCAACATAAAATAAATTGTCATAGAAAATATATACATGTACAAAAATAGCTTAAAGTTCTTGGTACATATAATCTGGATCCTCTCTATCTTTTATTATCTCTAAAATCCTTTCATGATCTTCAATAGGCAACCTCCACCTTTGTTTGGCATGTCCTCTTTTTGGTAAAGTTTCAAGATTTATTCGTGTTGCTATAACTAAGTGACTATAATGTAGAACCTTTTGACTTGGCATATAATCAATAAATATAATACCATTTGTATCTATCTTTGTTTGTTGATAGTATGTGCCTTCAACAACCACTGATCCAGTTGGATACTCTTGTCCATCACCATCTGTCATTGATTCTGACAATTTGCATTTTGGTTGCGTACATCTTAGTAGATAGTAATCTACACCTTCTGTATTGTCAAGATCTACAAGAACAACAAAAATATCTCCTATACACACTATGTAGTACAAGTTAAAATTTAATTTAAAAATTTTTAAAATTATAAATCAAATGTACAAGTTAAAATTCAATTTAAAAATTTAAAAAATTTACCTATAACAACTAAATCTGATACACGTTCGTAATCAGCTGAATACAAAGGATTATAGACATCTACAATGTCATTATCTTCAAAAAGGTCTGACGTGGCCACTAATTGTTTTATTTCCCATTCTTAAACATACCCATCTCTAATATTCTCACATTGTAGAGTATTTGCATTGTTCTCAATGCAATCAGCACAAAAACATGATTTTTCTCTCACTTGAATTACAGGAGGCCTGCTATGTCCTATTGTCATGATTTGATTCAAACTTCTAATACCACTAATTGTTTGACAATTAGTAAGAGTTAATCGATCAATATCTGTTTAAATTTCAATCATCCAATTGAAAAGTGTATAAAATTGAAAATTCAATTCATGTACACACATTAAAATTTAAAACAAAATATTTATGTACCTTTAACTTCCCAAAAATAGCGTGTGTTGTATATTGAGTCATGGACGACAAAATGACTTTTGCACCATTCAACAATTTCATTTGCATTCCTTATGGCATTACCTGCAAGTTCATGTTGGTGAAATGTCAGGTTAAGCTTAGTTTTCTAGTTGAAAGGAAAAGACAATCTCAAAAAATATAATTAGATTTTTTTAAAAATCCAACAAGAGAAATATTGAAAATCTGCAACATTGGATATATATCAAAACCATTAAATTGCATAATGGCTTAAGCTTCCACTTCTAAACACATGCAATATATTGAGATCTACACTTTTTTCCTAACAGGTTTAAATTTATTTAAAATATATTTAAGAATTTAAATTTTTATTCCATATTGTATTACCTACAAGTTCATGTTCTCGAAGTGCACGTTTCACACATGCTCCAGCTCCATCATGCTCTCCTTTTCCATGTCCACTCTCATAGAAATTCCACAAAAATTGAATGTTTCATTTAATATGTTGTTGGCTTAACCAATTAAAAGCTTTTACAGACTTAAATTGTCCTATAAAGTTACAAACAATTTCAAATTTAAAACTAAAATTTTTTAAAAAAAACTATATACATCGAGGTACCACATATTTAAGTAACTAAATAATTCAAGTCTACAAGTTAATTACACAAATAAATATAATATTATTTTAAAAAATAATTAAATCAACACTTACCAGCACATCCATCAGACCATATCCAATGTTGTGAAGCATCTATTTGACGTCGTCTTAGGTCTTCAAAAAATATTGCAAAACAATGGGCTACATAGCTTCTATCATGACTTGTATCATCACTGATATAAAAGTGCACCTCTTTGATGATAATTCATTCATCTTTGCTACTTTGTACACCATCCACATTTTCTTCAGTGTGCCTATAACAAACTTGTACAAATATTGTAACTTGCTCTGAATGATAATATTGACTTTGAATCTCACTTTGAGGACTAAATGATAGTTCTCATAGAAATCAACAATAGACAGAATACAACCTGGTGGAAAGCAATTCTTTGAGTCACGAAATTGCTTAGCTTGCCATCTAGCACCATGACAATGTTCAATATGTGGATATATGATATTGCAAAAAAATTTCATAAACTCATTGCTTGACAATTCACTCTCTTTGAGAACAATTTTTCTTCTCTCAACTCCTGACTTTGATGAGTACTTCTCATATTCAAATCTCTTCCACGTAAATTGCATCGAATGATCAATATTGTCAACCTGTACAAGATTGTTCAAATTTCCACAATCATTACATATATTATTTATACATTGCACTTTGAATTCATCTGAATCTTCTGATTTTTCACATAGAAAAGTTTTCACAAATTGTGTTGTACTTCCAGGGATGACTATATTTGGATTAATTACTGTCATGGCTTTTTTATATGACTGTAGGTGTAGATAAAATTCAACATGATTTCGACAACAACAAGTCTCATGTACCTTATTTATACGTACAAAACTTGGTTGTAAACTCTCAAACATCCTTTGACAAATCTTCACATCTGAAAATTCTTACTTGAATGCTTCAAAAAGTTCACTTTGTGTTGTATCTATAAAATGTTTGGGATGTGAAATTTTTGTACCATCTTCACCTTTTATCTGTATAGTGTCCCTTCTATTGGAAGAAACACGAGAGTGGCTGGTCCAATATTCAATCACCTGTTCCTTTACATTTTCTGAGATTCTATCTTTTTGGGGAACCCTGCAAATATTTACCTAATTTTTCTCAACATTTCCATCCAATCTATTTCTCCTTGCAATATATCTTTGAACAGTTCTCCTAGAAATATTGAGTAATTGGGAAATTGCTTGAACTTGTCTTCTATGTGATAATTTCTTACTAGAAATTACAGTCATTAATGCTCTACGTGCAGCACTTAAATCAATAGCTCGACTCTTGCTCTCAATAGAATTCAATGCTTTTTGTAGGTTTTCAACTATTGTTTGCTTTAATGAGCTTGATAACTTTTTCTTATTATCAACCCCTAGCAACTCCAAAATAGGGGTCATCTCTTTCTTCCTAAATAACTTTGCAAATAACTGTGCTCTTCCAATTATAGACTTATTTTCAAAAAATTTGTCCCATATTTTTTTAGAGTGTAATTTTACTGTGCTTTCAGGTACCATATCTTCAGATGAAATATTTTTGAAAAGAGAATCCTCATCCATCTCCATTAGATTTTCATACCAAGGAAAAAATTTCTATCACCACCTTCAATTTGTTCTCGTACATGTACTCCTTGGTCGTCAACAATTTCCATGAGTTGTTCTTGAGTAGATGTTCCTTCATCTACATTTTTAGTATCTCTTCTTCGATCATACAACCTTTTTCTTGTCTTTTTATTGCCCATCACAAATTGATCAAATTTGAATTCACCTGCATGCAAAAATAACACATGTACAAACACTTTAACCTCTATTTTTTTATGATCTAGGCCTACATTCAATAAATCAATGGTTTTAATCAATTACATGTTTTAGAGCATGGTACCTGAGAATACAACTCTACCCCTGTTGAAATCAATGGTTCTTTTTTCTCCAAATTTCTATAATTTAATAATTTAAAAAAACCACCAAAGAGTTAAAAAAGCTAAAAAAGGCATTAAAAATACTTTCAGATCATTGTGTTTTTGAATATGAATTTGCCCTTGTTCAAATTAGTGGTTCTTTTTTTTCCAAATTTTTATAATTTATTTATTTAAAAAAGCTAAAAAAAAAACTAAAAAAAGGCATTAAATAAACGCTTTCACATCATTGTGTTTTACAAGATGACTCTTTCCTTCGAAATCTTTTTTTTTAATTTTATTGTAATTCATTAATTAAAAAAAATAAAAAAGCCACAAATTTTTTCAAAAAAAAAAAACAAACAAATAGATTTGGCCAAATACCATTAGATTGAATCCCATTCAATCGAATACGTCTATGTGGCATCCTACTAGACAGCAAAGTCACCATTTTCTCATACTTTCTAAAACTTCCAACTTCTACTCAATATTTTTACAATCAAAATTAATTTTTTTTAAAAAAGAAAAATACCCTTTTGTAGAGCTCAGAGTACTGATTGTGGAAATATATATATTTTTATATTTTGAGTAATTTTACGATATAAATATTTGAAAATAATACAAGCAGGTTGTTCAAGTTCAAAAGGAGGCTAATTTGAAACTAACAAAAAAATAGTAAAACATCATTTTAAAATTTGACAAATATATCATGCCCTAGAGGAGACAATCCTCTTCAAAAGGGTATAATTTGTTTTTTGGAAATGAAAAAAAATTAAACAATAGTTAACGTTAACTGAAAACTATCAAAATCGGGTAAGTTTGACTTTAAAACGTTATTACGAGAAAAATATAGATCAAAAATTCTTTTTTTTCCTCATGCCCTAGATAATGAAGTCACCTATTTGGGGGAAAAAAATCAGGGGAAAATTCATTTTTTTTCTATTTGTTTATCGACGTGAATTGAACGTCACTTTTTCTTCAAATTTTTAGCATTTCAAAATCTGCTCTTAAATTGATAAAAAAAAATCAAAACAATTTTAAAAAAATCTAAAAAATTAGACTAATAAACTTCAACAAAAGATCTACATTTTCTTAGTTTACATCATTTTGAAATTCAAAACATAAAGACCACTTTTATGTCATCGAAGTTGAGATGTTTTTTTGATGTTGGTTGATTCTTTTATAAAGTGTGACACAAGTTTGTGCTTTTACCCACTTGTCTTGATGATTGACTTGTCTTGATGATTTGTGTAGTCTTGATGATCTGAGTTGTATATGTCAAGTTTTTATCCATTTTCTTGTATCATTTAACTTAGTGGAACCTCATTGTTATCTCCTAGCTCAGGGGGTGGACCTCAGGGTTCCACATGGTTGGGTGGAAGAGCTTAATCCATTGGATTTCTTGGTCGACCTGGTTCGTGATCACTACATAAGTGTTACTAGTTCCAAACTTGTACTTGCATCCTCAGAGCTTTATTATAATTTCAGAATTGTATAATCTTGTTGTATATTGTAAACCGATGTAATCGATCATGAATCTTGTAATCATGTAATCTTATTTTTGAACTTTTGTAACTGTTCATATCTGTAAATGGGCAAAGTAATCTTCTTCTTTTGTATCATGAGGTTTATTACTTGTGTTATTATAAATTATGGTTATCTGATGCAGTTATGTTTCCCTAGAGATGTTAGTTTTACTTGTTGCTATTAGACCATGTTATGTTTTGTTATTACCACTTCTTTAGAAAAAAAAATATTTCGCTATTTTTATTGTTTAGTTAAACTTATCTTTAGGGTTGCATGGAGGGGCATTACATCTTCATCCTTTATTGCTCTTGTTCTTCTGTTCCTCCTCTTCTCTGCTCTACCTCTGTACCTCTCTTAGGATTTTATCATTTTTGCATAGCCACACCTTTCCACAACTCATCAACAAGTATTTATACATTTCATCAACCTTGGAATGAACAACAAGGTCGGCTTGACTTAACACGGATCACTATACTATCATTCAAACATAGTTGAGACTTGAATCTTCTTCCAACAACACACCATGCTCCAGAGAATTGCTCTTAGATCATCCGCAACACGCTTGAATCATCCGGTCGGCCAAGACTGAGAAGAAAAACAACATCAAGGAAGAAATCTTTAACAACATGCTCAATCTTCAATGCAGACCAGAAACACTGCAGTCACACGATCCAGAGACCTCCACAAGCACATTGAATTCAACAAAAATATTTGCACTCCTCCAAATCATCAGAATCACTTGCATCTTCATCTGGAACCTCAAGAACATTGTTTTCCATGATTGTCACACTAGAAAGATTATTTGCGGACCTCCAAACCATGAACCACTTGAGTTGATGATACACACTAACTTTCCAAACATGCCTCTAGATCCGCGGATCATAATATTTCAATGCGGAGCAATCAGGACCAAATTACTATCACTCTATCTCTTCTAAATACTGCAAAACCCAATTCTACTCATATGACCATAACTTCTTTAGATCTTCATGCAGACCTCTCAGATCTTGACTAGAGCTACTTAAGACAATCCTCTACACATCCATATGGTCTGCATACATTGATCTTCATTAATTTTCTCAATTTCCTCAACATTCTAGTCTTCTAAATAGGTAGCAAAATAGGATACAGTTGACACCAATGGCAACAAGGATATGTTGACATCAATGACAACACCGATTAGGGACATATTTGCAATAGTCCCCTAAGGTGAGTATTGTGAATGACGAGCATGTGGATGGCATCAATACAATAGATCAAGTTGAATGTGTTGTTAGGAAAATGAACTCATGCGAGGCAGCATCACATGATAGTTGTGCTGAAAATGAAGATAGTGTAGCTACCTATATTCAATTGGATGAGTCGTCCCTTATGGATGATGATGTTGTTGCTCTATCTTTTGGTCCCCAATCTAAAATTAAAGATGATAGTAGCATGTGTGCACCCAATAATAACTGATCTAAGATAGGTGAAGGTGCAAACATTTGGTTTCACTTTGAAGAACTTGCTATGGGTTGTGATGATGGTGAATGTGATATTGGGTAGATACAATCTGACAGTGAGTACATGAGGTTAGAGGTGTTTGATGGAACATATCTTGACAATACAAAGGATAAGAGAAGCATGTGCACTCTTTTGCATTTGGATGAGTCAATCTAAAGGAGTGATTGCAATGATGAGTTTTTATTTAATGAACTCCCAGGTTTTTTCACTTCTAACAATGACGAGGTTGATTATGTTGAGGATGCTTGTGTGGAAGTCAAGGTGTCTTGTGCTTCAAGTGATATTTCTCACACCTGCTCTTCCTTTACTGATGATTTGTTTACCGACTGGTTCTAGTTAGATGATCCTATAACTACTGATATCGGTAAAAGTGTCCTCCATAATAAACATTTTGTTGTTGATCTAATTATGTAGGTGATAGATATAATTCCTTGTGATGGTGTGGAGGAGGATAGTCGTGTACCTATATGCATTGGCAATTGTAATACATTGAGTTGCCCATTTGAGATTGAAATAGAGATGTTGTGGGATGGGTGTATTCCATCATTTGAAATGCCTCAGTATGATTCTTATGTTGATGATGATGAAGAAATGGATCAAGCTTGTGATCTAAGTGTGTCCAACAAGACATCATCATGTGAGAAAATGATGTATGCTGGCAACCTATTATCCAAGAGTCTAACACTTGTGAGTATGAAAGTTTCCTTTGTAATGAAGTTCAAGTGTTTGTTTCTATGGATAATGATGTTGTGCCCAAATTTGAGGCTTTTGTTTGGGCCTAGTATACATATAATAATGATATTAAGCAACAACATGAGTGCCAAGTTGAAGATTAGCATGTTCCTACTTAACTTGAGGATATGACAGAGTTGGATTTTTTCTAGTTCGATTTGCAAAAGGATGTGTTTCTTGTTGTGGATTAGAAATGCATTCAGGCATAGTTCTCTTTTCCATTTGAATTAGAGGTGTTCTCCTTCTCTTTCAATTCACATGATGTTGTCCATAGGTATGATGACTTGGCAATTGATAATGGAGGTTTGCCTTCATTTGTTTCTTTTGCTAGTGACCTGGTTTTTTGTTTTGCACCCATTTCTATTGGGAACAAGCATGATATGGATATGAATAGGTCAAGTACCTATTTTTTATGGTTGCCATGTGGTAATGATTTCATTGATGAAACAAACCTTGTCTCCACAAGCATATATTGCAGATTAGCACTTGCTGGGGATAGTTTTTAGTTGTTGCAGCTAGGTGAAAAATGCATATTTGGTTTGAGGTAGACCAACTCCTTCATTGAACTTGTCATTGACAGAGGAAAGTAGTTGCAACAATTTTGTGTAGGTTTGGCCTGCAACACTTTAGAATTTTTCTTACAGTCATTTTTCCTTTATGACTGTATGTTCTCTTGTATATACGCCCTTGTTTTGTAAATACCTTTCTGTTGTTCCCCCTATTTATTTGTTGTGTTTTTAGTCTGCCCAGAGATATTTTGAGGTTCTCTCTATGCCCACACATCCCCAACCAAAGTGAAATGAAGCAAGGTATGTGGAAAATATCTCTAAACATTTGTTTGAAACTGTCGCACCTCTTATTATATGTTGAGCTTCTTCTAACTAGAAACGCCATCTTCTATATTCTAAGTGCCATTGTCTAATATGGGCCATGCCATATTATGATGAATGTGCCTTCCATTTGATCATAGCTCCTTATATATGGGCCTACACTATGTCTCATTTGGTAGAGCCTTTATCTCACAGGCAGCGCCAACTTTGATAGTGGCTTGTGCTTTATTTTCTGACTGTGCCATTCTCTCAAAAGACCACGCCATATTTTGTATGTTATATTTCCAACAGTATGCACCTAGGGCTCTCATTGATTGTATTGAAACTTATTAGCCGCATTGAAACTTATTGGCTTCATGCCTCAAATCTCACTACATCTTTATATGAATCTCCATTGCAACTATCCGCCATTGAAACCAAGACTCCTCTGAATGATCCTTGATAGCTGAATTCTTTGAATCTCATTGGTTGCAAGTTAGGCGAATCTCACTGATATAAAAATTTCAATATGGTGTTTAAAAATTGTACAAAACATGCTAACAAGGATCTTGAAGGTGAGTATTGTTATGTGAATCATGATGATGATGATCCATATTATATATGGCTGCCATGTCCTGGTGATGGTCATTTCCATTTTCAGTATGATGATGATGTGCATGCAAAGTGTTTTTATTGCTGATGTTGGGTGATCAGTGCAAAAATGGATTGAAGGAGATCAACTCCTTCAATAGGGGCAAGTAGCTTCACCAGTTTTCTATAGAGTTGGCCTGTAGTGTTTCAAAATTTTGGATACAGTCAATTTTCCCTTTTGTGCCCCTTGGCCTTTGATTGTATGTTGTCTTGTAAATACATTTTATGTTTTGTCCCTTTGTGTGTGTTGTGTTTTTGGTCTAATCAAATATTCTAGATTCTTGTTGTGCCATGTTTGCCACATGTCCCCAACCAAAGCTAGTGTTGACACCTAAAAAACTAGCTCTTGCAAATGCATTACTTTGCCCCAAAGATCCATCAAAATCCCACTTTATGTCTTTGTCCCTTAAACCCATCTTTTGTATCTGATCTAAGAGTAATTTTTCATGGGTTTCATTCAAAAATTCTATGTAAATTCATCCCAAGACTTTATGTTTTCTTCCTTGTTAAATTTGTCCATTTGGGGCTTTGGTTGGCAAATTAGCAAGTTCATGAACTACCAATTTTGCCAACCAAGTTTGTAGGTTCACCTTTTTCCCGATTCCTTGATTTGTTGATAAGGCAGAGAGGAAAGAAAGGAAATCTTTAAAGTTTGAAGGAAAGAAGTGAAGATGGTGAAGTTTGTTGGCAAATGTTTTGGTTTGTGAACCAAAAGGTTCACCAAATGGACATTCTTCCAATGGAGAATTTGCTGAAAGCTCAACTTAGTAGAAATGGATGAAGGAAATTTGTCTAAGGGAAAGAAGGCTAAGTTGAAGTGTTGTCAACATTGTGAGTGGTTCATGAACCGAAAGGTTCACCAATCACCGAGTTTTCCACCGCAAAGATTCACTGACTAAGGGCATGGAGGCATGAAAAAGGAGAAAAGGAAAAGGATTGGCGAAGGATGAAAAAGAAGATAGAGTCCTTGGTTCATGAAAGGGAAAAATCACCAATGAATAAGAGGCAAGTCTTGTTGGCAAACTTTTAGTTTGCAAACCTTAAGGTTGGCCAATGGTTTCGTTCACCATGGCAGAAAATCACTGATGAAGAAGAGGCATCAATAGAAACAATGGTCAAACTTAAGAAAAGAGTCGCAACCTATATATGATTATGTCAAGAAACATTTCTTTTGAGTCAATGTAAGGTGGATTCCACGTGTCACAGTGGAGCATCCTAGAGTGTTAAGGTTTCTGACACCTCTTTCTTGTTAAGCCATTCGATGCAGCATTCCACATGGTGACTCCATACATCACTTTGACTAATAGCATCGAAAGAGCTTCTTTTTTGTATCATTCACCATAGAAAGGCTAGTGGGTTCGATGTGTCGCATCCTCACATCTTTTGTAGGTTTTAAGTCCTGATTATTCTTTTTGTTGCGCCATTGGCCAAAGTGAGACATGCAGTACCACTACACATAATATTACTATGGGATTTGGAGGTAACATACATTATGGTGGGGCCTATTTGATTCATGATGTATCAAGACTCCTAAAGATAATTTAGTGGGACCTGATGAGGAAGATAAAGGAGGCTAGACGCGTGGGATCACCGCACATTTTCAGAGGGGATGTTTTTTTGATAGTTTCTTTTTGTTGTGCAATTGGTTGAGCCTCTTCCACATGGTAGCCTATTCGTCATGTTGATTCACACAAGTCATGCATATTAATGAGTCTCTTAAGAGCTAGTTTGAGTTGTATCTCTTAGTTTTCTATGCTATATGTTTGAGTGATGTGGATTCGAAGAGGGACTAAAAAGGAAAATTGAAAAACATATTTAAAGTGTTGTAAAGGCCTTGATGGAGGTGTTTTGCCTAAAAACATGCTATGATTGTAGGATTGTGTGGGAAAAATTGTACCCAAAATTTAATGATCTTGTAGTACGAGGCCATTCAGGTGGGTAGCACAATGAAATTCTTCGATGCATAGGTACTCATGGTAGACAAAGTTGATGAAATAATGTTGCAAGTGTTAAGGAGTGGACTCAAACCATCCCTCATTATTGCTCCAAGTATTCCAAGCATGTAGGTGATCTTCTTTTCTCAATCCTCAGACTTGTTAGGGGGTGGATTTAGCCTTCCCTCATCAATGTTCCAGGTATCTGTTGTACATTTAATTGTGTAGGTAAATGAGTCAACTGCTAGTCTTCAATACAGTAGATATTTCTTAGCTACTTCATCATCAAGTATTACTGTATTAATTGTTGTAGATCAGGTAAGGATATTTCTACATATGTATTCAGACATTCCTTTGGTAGAGATATATTATAACAATGCCATACATCAGATTTAATGTAGCATAGGTGTATTCTCTGACATAATGCAATGCTTTGAATAAGAGCAGTGAGCTAGATTGCCATATATGCATATGTTTTAGATGCATTAAAGGTTGGTGGCCGAACCAATTGTTTGGACAAGAAAGCCTAAGGGAGATTTTTGGGCATCAAGCATAGGATAATGTCTGGACAGTGGACAGAGGAATGTTTCTGGTATAGTATAGGAAGGGATTGTAATCTATATCTCATGCAATGGTATGTCTCCATGGTTATTTGCAATGATTCAAAGGAATGGATGGTCACAACTTTATATTTTGCCTTCACTGCATTTGTTGGTGCGATTGTAATAGAGATTTGATGATGTGTGACAACATTTAAGCAAATACAAGTTTTGTTTTGAGTCATCTCTTTATTACAAATGGGTCATTTACATAGTTTTTCTCTAGATAATTAAGTATGTCCAATGTATGAAGTATAATCTGAGAAATGTATGTGAATACATTTTAGTTTTCTATTGATGATGTTTCAATCCATTTATTTCCTCTTTTTTGGTTATGACTTAGTTTCCCAATGGAGTAGGCACTGGTCCATATTGGGGATAGGCCAATCTCACACTATTTAAATCAAATAAATATTTACCAATGGTTTAGGGAAAAACCATCTTTCCTGTGCATGTACATCCACATAGTTGAATTATTTATATAAGGGTATTGTGACAACTAGTTATTCTTGGTTCAGTGACAACCTTTGGGACCAAGACAATGATTCAGGTTTGGTTGTTCATTTATTTTTAGTTGTTCATCTGGTTTCAACTCAATACCTATTGAGGTATGCCCCTTGGAATATCCCTCCAGAGTTTAAGATGAGCTCAAAGAGTAGAGGAGTCTACCCACTCCTGTTAGTTCACCAAAATCACCCTTAACTTGTTGATAAACCTCTTTTCATCACCCTGATGACATCCATGGCCTAGGTTATTTAGAACTATTTTAGAGTTTTGTGTTGCACTTATTTTGGGAACGAAGACATCCTTCCACACCTTACCTAGAATGTACGTTGTGGGGGTAAATCTTTTTTGGGGGAAGATTCTTAGAATGGGAATCCCCCTCTATATACAAGAACCGGTTTGATTGAGGCAAGGCAATATCTGGAATAGACTTGGGGCTCTAAAATAGAGAGTTATTGGGTCCATTCAGATCAAGAAAATAAAGCAAAAGTGAAGTGAAAAAACTTTGAGAATTATCCCTTCCTTAGGGAGAAGAAAGATACTTTGAGAAAAAACGTGTCTCATAGAGTTATCATTTTCTTTAATTTAGATGATGAAATCAGTTGGACAACAACAAAATCAAGGTAGTATTCAGTTAGCCAAGGCTATATGATTCTTACATTTATGGACTGACACTTGTTTACCCAAGGCTGGTGCCTTCTCATGGCTAGCATTGCATAATAAAATTCTCACATGCAAAAGACTTAATAATATGGGAATCTCTCCATATTTCAAATGTGTACTATGTGGGGAAGAAGAAGAAAATGTAGACCATCTCCTTCTAAATTGCTCTTTTAATACTAAAGGCCAGAAATGCTTTGTGCAAAGCTGAATTGGTATGCTCCCTTCCCCAACTCACTTCTAGATCGCTTTATCAACTAGCCCACCCTCTATTCCAAATCCACATATGCTTGCTTTTGGGAGGTAAGCTCATCACTAGTCATCTGACACATCTAGATGGAAATATTCAGGATATAGCCCTCCTCATTGGCAGAAGTCTTAAGGAAGTTAGAAGGAGCTATCTTAGAAGTGGTAATAGACAAAGTATAAAGAAATTCAAGTTCAAATAATAAATTTACAAATTGAGATAATAATTTGTTCAAGGATTGGATGTTGTTACATCCCCCTACCAACAACAACTCAATTCAAACAAGTCAAATAATGTAGATAGACACCTAGTCAAATGGTCACCTCCCACTGTGCCACTTATCAAACTCAATTTTGATGGCACATCTAGAAGGAAACCTAGATTATCAGCTCTGGGCTGCATCCCCAAGGATTCTAATGGGAAACACATTGCTACCAAAGCTATCAAACTACCACAGTACACTAATAATATTGTGGAAGCCTACACCCTCATGTATGGACTAGAAATGGTGGCTGAATTCAAAATCAAGCAACTATGGATTGAAGGAGATTCAATGATAATTGTCAATGCGATGAAAGATAGCAAGGTTTTCAACTGGAAACTAAAATACATAACGTAGCTGATCTAGAGGTGTATAAATTATTTTGAAGCATATCAAATATTGCTCTGTTACACGGAAGCAAATCGAGCAACAAACTGGCTAGTAAAATAGGCCAAATTGACCAAAACCAGAGCACCAAAATATGTGATCTAGGTCACCAGAATTTTCTTGGCAATTTGCAAAGGCTATTAGAGCATGAGGAAGTCAAGTAATCTCTTGACCTCTGCCCAGTTTGCAATCAGAACCCCTAGCAGATTTGGGTAATGAACATAGTACTGTACTTAGCAGAGCGGTTAGCAAATAAGAATAGTGAGGTCATTGCAAGGAGATCACAACAAATGTTGAGTTACATTCAAAAAAAGATTATCATCATCTACCTTACGTCATAGTTTTCTTCCATCGGAGATAGCTTTCTGCATCAAAATAGTTACCATTTCCAGCTCTCCAACAGATGAAAAACATGCTCTCCACAGGCCAACTTCCATCTAAAGTCGTTAATGAGCTTTAATGCCAAAGAACGCATATCATCATAGTTTAGACATGGATAGTCACTTCCATATCCTAAGCTTGATATTATAGTACGAGTTTGCATCATTCCTTATTCAGTAAGGGATCATATCTCAACAACCAAGTGCTGATGGGAGTGTGGGGAGCAATTGAGGAAGATCTTTGACATTGACTACCCTAACATTGAGTTTGCGGTGAGAATTGTCGTCAGATACCAATTGTTTAAAGATGTTGACTGGGATGTAAGGTGGTCGGAGGTAGCTTCTGCCCTTCTGTAAAACATAATGGACATTGTTCCGGATGCCGATTATGTGCAGGCTATCAGTTTCGGGCTCGTCTTCATAGGCTGGGCTTAACCAGCACACTCTAAGCGCTGACCATCTGACGTGGCTGTGTGGTGGCTGTGTGGGCCCTTCAATTTCCGTCCATTCCCACTCCGTTTCCGTTTTTCATTTCGGCAGTCACGGTTTGGATTTAACAGTCTCCGGCCCAACCAATTTGAAATTGTCTCACGCCCAGCTCATTAAATGAGCGATCCATTCAAAATGTGGAAGCATAAACAAGGCACGCGAACTGACCGACTGGATGGGGTGCAGAAAAATGTGGTCTGATTGCAGGATATACACAAAACGGGTTTGTTGAAGAGGCTTTAGATACTTTCAAGCAAATGCAATTGGCCGGTGTAAAGCCAGATTCCGCAACCTTTGCCAGCATCCACCCTGCCTATACCAAAATGGGAGCTTTAGAACAGGATATGGACATCCACCGCAGGATTTTATCAGATGTTGTAGTTAGAACTGCCCCGGTAGACATGTATGCAAAATGTAGGAGCATAGACAAAGCACGTTAACTGTTTGACAGAATGCCTAAAACAGATATCATCTCATGGAATGCCATGACTGCACGATATGCACAATGTGAAAGCATAGACAAGGCACGAGAGCTGTTTGACAGAATACCTCAAAGAAACGTGTTTTCATGGAATGCCTCGATAGCAGGGTATTCACAAAATGGATTTGTTGAAAAGGCTTTAGAAACTTTCAAGCAAATGCAATTCGCAGGCGTAAGTCCAGACTCTACAACCTTTGTCAGCATCCTCCCAGCCTGTGCCAAATGGGAGCTTTGGAACAGCGTATGTACATCCATCAAAGCATAAAGGATAGAGGAATTTTTTCAGATGTAGTTGCAACTGCTCTGGTAGTCATGTATGTAAAATGTGGAAGCATAGATAAGGCACGTGAACTGTTTGACAAAATGCCTCAAAGAAATGTGGTCTCATGGAATGCCATGATTGCAAGAATATGCACAGAATGGATTTGTTGATGAGGCTTTAGAAACTTTCAAGCAAATGAAATTGGCAGTTTTAAAGCCAGCATCTTCCCCGCCTGTGCCAAAATGGGAGCTTTGGATCAGGGTATGGGCATCCATCGAAGCATAATGGAAATGGGATTTTTGTAGATATTCTAGTTGGAAATGCTCTGGTTGACATGTATGGAAATTGTGGAAGCATAGACAAGACACGTGAACTGTTTGACAAAATGACTCAAAGAAATGTGGTCTCATGATTGCAGGATATGCACAAACTGGATTTTGCAAGGATGCTTTCAAAATCTTTGAATTAATAAATCACTTTGGAACATATCATCACATTATAAGCTTTGCTTGTGTTTTATGCGTGTGCAGCCATACAAGTTTAGTGGATGAGGGTTGTACATACTTCAATCACAGAGTAACCCTTATTGCATTACACCTACAATTAATCATTATGTGTGCATGATTGACCTTCTTGCCCATGTTAGCTATCTTGAGGACACCCTAAAATGTATCATTAAGATGCCAGTTAACCCTGTGGTGGTTGTGTGGATGTGTTTTCTTGGTGCTTGCAAACCACATATGAGCATAGGCTTGGGAGTATTTACAACGACGTTGCTTTTTTATTTGGTTCCTAAAAATATTGTGACTTATTTTCTTCTCTCAAACATCTATAGTGGTCAAGTGGTGCGAGGTTCAAATGGTAAGGAGATTAATGAGATAAAAGAATTAAAAAGATCCTTGGATGTAGTTGGATTGAAGGCCATAAAATGGTACATGTTATTTGTGCAGGAGGCAAATTGCATCCACAGACACAAGAGATCTATGTAAAGTTGGATAAATTGGCTTGGGAGATTGTATAATTAAATATCAACACTTAGCATTTTGGAGGAATTTTGGCAGCGTAAACCTACATAAAATCAAACATACAATCTCCACTTCAATCCCTTGGTATATAGGAAAAGGAGATCCTAGAAATCACAAATATTTTCCCAAAACCATGGACTCAAAACGATGAGTCAAACCTTGGTCCATCTTGTTCAAGTTGAACCCATGTGCCCCTCTCCAAAATTAACTCCTCCCGACTTAGAACTTATAACTCATGATGATGACCATTGACCCCTATGACCAAGGGAAACATATGTAACTTTTGAGTTCTCCTTGGTGGTGCAATATTGTCTCTTACACACCTCTTACAAACATAGATAAATTATGAGACAATTAAAGACACCTTGACTAGTCTAACTTGCAATCCCCTATCAATGACTTCTTACAATCGTTGAATAAGACAAATGACACACGATAGAGATTGCCAACAAAGGAATCTCAAGATTCTCTTCATGTGTGGCACCCTTTTCCATTAGGACCAAACATTATAATATTTTGTAAATATTCAATAATGGCATCATCACTAGGACTTGCAAGGTTTACAACACCTACTCCTAACACTTTTTGCACTTAACTAGTTATCTAAAAGAATTTGAAGGTCTTGATCCAAGTGAATGAGGTTCTCATCCAATTTTATTTTGTAGATGAGGATGTCATCAAGGAATACCATAATGAATTTCCTAAGAAATGGTTAAAAGATCTAAGAGGATTTGGAATGTAAACAAGGCATTAGTGAGGCCAAAATCCATAATTGGGAACTTGAGTAGCCCTCATGAGTTCAGAACATGGTCTAGAGCACTCCCTAAAGATGGATCTAGTGCCATGTAAACCATTAATCTAGTTTGGAGAAGAAATATGACTCATGCAATTCATCTAACTCATCAATCATAGGGATTGGAAACTCATCCTTGATTGTGAGTTTAGTTGAAGCTCAAAAACCTACACATAAATTCCATGAGCCATTTTTTTGAGGAGCACCACACAAGATTTTGCACAGATACAAGGTTAAATGACCCTGGCCTATTCTTGCTCTATACATTCATCAAGTCCTTATGTCCAATTTGAGGTTAGACATTTTTGCTTCAATTCTAATATCCTATCAAGGCTACAAATTATCTAAACCATTTCCACGTGTGACTCATCATCTCCCAAAGTTGAGCCATTTCCATGAAATTACATAGGTTTTATATGATTTATTAAGTTCATAAAAAATGTATAAGAAAACAAGGTTTCCTAAAGCTTAGTCTAGGATAATCAAATCAAATGCATACACATTTAAGCATCACTAACCTCTAGAGACTAATTATGGAGTTGAGTTGACTTGAATATTGAGCTTAATAATTAAAATGTGCAAGACCGTAAATACAAAACTAGTCTACTTTGCTTGATAACTGATGAATGCACATAAAAACTTATGAAGATCTAAATTGTATAAGCTTCAAGATTAGGAATAGGAGATGACAGAGAGGCAATCACCATGGGATTAAAATATTCTCTTGATTCTATGTAGGGATGAGTTATGAAATAAGAATAATCTATGAATGTAAACTTGTCCTACTTCTATGAACTTGTCCTATGTATTCTACTAGTCTTTGATCTTTAGTTTACCTACTCACTCTTGCCTTCTCTATGTTTCTTAAACATTTGTGAACTTGGTGGTATTTATAAATACATTAATGGTTGTCGATTAGTTACAGGTAGTCAAGTTCTCCAAGATCAGCCCCCAAAAAATACAATAATTGAATATAATAATCATATTAATGGTCTACCTAATAGCACAACTTAACACCACTTATATACTAGATCATGTGATCAAAATATGAACTATAAATAAACTAGCACATTTAAATGTTACATAAAAAAATATTTTTCAAGTAGGAACAAAATAGTCTAATGTGCTTTACCACTAGATACAACATTTAATTTTCTATATATATTATATTCAATGGGACCTATGTATACATTAAAGTGATATGTTTTATCGTATGTGGGATCTATCAAAGAAACACAATCTTCCAATTTGTAATACCAATCCATAAAATATATTCATAGCATATCTACAATGACTAACTTAGACCCTAATATTTTGGTCATCTATTGAGCTAGTAGATAAGTGGTACTAGTATACAATTTTGTCCCTAATGTTGTATACTTTTTTCTTTATAAAATGGAAGTTAAACAAATATCTTGATTATATGTTATCTTTTTAAGGACCTCGTGTAATCTAAAGGCCTTATAAAACCCACCCTAGATCAAATCCATGGTTGTAGATTTGGGTTAGGTCATTTCTGCAATCACAAATCCAAACACTAAACTTTTAAAATTTTAATTCAAAATAAGACCTAGCGAAATCCTCCTATTACTCATTGGGAGCTAACCTAGTGTACATTGGTGTTGATATATGTGTTACGTTGTTGCATTTAAATACATTCATTCATTCATTTAAAATCATACTAGAATGTGAAAGAACATCTTGGTCTTGAAGAACTTAAAGTGAAACCAATTTGGAATTGTTTTCTTTTGAACTCATCCTAGGCCCATTGCACATTTGCTTGCTTTCCTTAATCATTGTTTTAAACTCATTGAATAAATCATCCTAGGGTTCTAACTAAGGATAACATAATCCTCTTAATTCAATAGATTATTGAAAGGTGTTTGCAAACATTTCTAGTCTTTAGTAAAATTTAGATATTAGAAGATTGAGACAAGTGGCTTCCAACAATTACTTTCTAATCAATTCATTCTTGTGGATATAGACTTAATCCATGAGTCAAATATCCACATCTAAGGTTACATATTTACATCAAGTGTTTATGAGAATCACTCTAAGGACATGTCTAATTATAGAGCATCTAAAGCTACATATTTGTGTCATACATAAACCATTAGATCTCTACATATTGCATCATTTGTAAGTCATGTCTACAGGCTTATACATTATTATCCAAGTGTTTGACTTGTGTCCAATACAAGTTTTGGTCTTCCTCTCTTGCATTGACTTGATGAAGGCATGACAGACACTAAAACTAGGTTACACCAAATAGAATAAGCCGCATGATGTGGCCCTATCAGGTAGACTAGGATAAATGATGTGACCATGTCCTCATAACAACTATCTAGACTAAACACCTCTAACATAGTATTTAATAAGTTCCACATCTAAATCTAAATAAATTGTTTACTGTGTGGTAGAAAAAAATGAATGGAGAACAAACCATAAATGTGAACTATTTACTTATGGGAGCTTTTCCTAATAATTGATGTGCTTCAAAAACTAGTTGTGTTCTATTTTTAGAATAATCATGACCCATTCTTACACAAACTAAGTGTGCATTGACTTTCGCATAGCTCTTTATTAACTAATCTTAAATATAGACTTTAACAAACAAGCAATGAAAGAGGAGTTATGTACCTAGTGTACTTTTTGGAATAATGTTCAAATCAAAATTAAAGTGGTGTGTGATCTAACTAGAATCACTATGTAAAGAAAAACTACTTTGGCTTAGTCTAAACTAAGTCCGATTTTGTTTAGGAGTATGTATTATTTCTAATTGAAAATTACATATTACAAAATGACATATAGGATGTCAATTACATACAACAAAACTACATAAGGAAAGATTTGAAAATAATCTAAGTGTCCAAAGACACAAGAATTTCTTCCTCTTTATACTTCTCCAGAAAATCTTCATATCTTTTCAGGGCCGCTTGGACTTCATTATCATCCGGTCCTAGTGTGTATCTAGAGATGGTAAGTACTCTTGTAATGGAGTCCGCTATGGTCACAGACATGCCCTTATGTCTATGCAGAATCCTTTGCAACTTATCCAAAATTACATGAAAATCCACTAGCTTATCAATCGAAGCCAATGAGAAATCTTAGATGTCTCTATTTGAGTGTGTACGAGTATAGTGAATTCTTGGATAATTGTTTCCACAAGGAGAGTCTTCTGACCATCATCCAACATCTAGAAAGGAAGCTCCCCAATCTTATCTAAAATATCTAGCCCCTTGTCTATGCTCACATCTAGGGCTTCCTTGAGATCCTTGATCAAAATTTGGAGGACTTCTTTCTTGTTTATCATAGTCTATCTATTTTCTACAAACATATTTCTATTGGGGATCACCCCATGCTCTACCAGAACTTCCAACTTGAATTCCCACAGTTGGGTCCATGTTTGAATATCTTTCTCCATTAGCTGCAAGCCTTGTGAAAGCGTATCAAGTGTCTGGTTCACTTCTATTTTTACTTCACCCAAGTTGTTGTAAAGCTCGATGGAAGACCGTATTAGTTGAGTCCCTTGGGCCAACAGTCTTTCTATCTAGGCACTGACTGTTTGACCTTGATCTCCAATCTTCTTAGCCTTTTGGATGGCTTCTTCATCAACACATACGTTAAAAGGTTCTACTTGCTCGGAAGATTGGGCTATCTTTAGCAGAACAAAAGTTAGTTGTTCTACCTACATCTTAAGTTGATCCTTGATCAACTTGTCTTTGCCATACCTTTCAAGCAAGGCAACCAATGTTTCTTGCAAGTCCTCCTTCACACTTTCATGCGTCTTCTTACCAAGCTCTATCCTTGAAATTGCATAATCAGAAACTTGGACCTCTTCAATACCTTTTTCCTTTGGAGGCAAGGCAACCTTAGCATACTTGTTACCTGATGAATCAATAATCACCCTTGATATTGTTTTGGCCTTCTTTGCTGATTTAGGCTTTGCTAGAACTAGTTGGCCAAAATCAAAATTATCAGGTGACATGGCTTGCTTCTTCCTCTTTGGCTTATGATACATTAACCAAGGGGGAAGAATGGATGATTCTTCTTCAGTTTCTGTTGCTAGTGATTGTGGTGATGAGGTGACAATAACAGTGGGTCGTGAGATGGATGGAATAGTAGGTGGAACGGAAGTGGTGGTGACAATTGGTGGTGTTTGAGTTAACACAACAATAGGGATCACATTACTTGACACTTTGGGTGTAGAAGCAGACATGAACTTATCAAAGTCCAACTGAGTAGTAATGAATGTATCAGTAGTTGGTGATGGTAAACCTGTTAGACTAGGCAAAAAAGAAAGAGAACCAAACATATGCTCCATATTGCCATGAGAAGGACTTTGAAACAATGACTCACTTGTGGGTGATGATTGAGATGAATGAATAGTTTGAACAGACACAGTAGGGGTAGTAGATACCACAGATGGATATTGTACTACTGAAACCATAGGAGGTGATGTAGGAGATATCATCTGAGAGGACTCCAACTGAGAAGTGACTGGAGGGACTTGTGATTCATATACAACAAGATTATCTTCAACATCTACTTGAGCAGATGTTCCTTCTTTTTCTTTACCTTTTCCTTTCTCCCCTTTATTATTGAAAACAAATTTTATCTTTTGTGAAGAACCAGAAGTATCTTCCTTGTTCTTAGTCCTCAACTCAACTCTCTTGCCAGAGGCTCCTTCAACATATTCCTCTTCTAACCATGTTTTAAATGGCCTTAGCTTTATTCCTTTCCTTTCCAACCAGACATTGGTGTGGGCAAGGGTTATTTGAAACATGTCCCTTATGGAAGTGGACTCCTTCAGTGACCATTGAACTGGTGGAAGAGGGGTATCAACAATTTTATTGCTCTCATATGTAGGGTCCAATATATCATCATCATAGGACTGCATATGCTCAAGAATATCTGCAAGGTTGAAATTTCTTATTTTCTCTAAGGTAAGCTAACTGTAGTCTAGCATCCGAGACTCTCTTCTTTCTAAGATCCTTTTCAAACATGCAAATGTACTTGTAGAAGGAATCCTTGACCCTTCTGAAATGTTTGAGACTCTCTTTCAAAGTCAATTGTGGATAGCATTCATACACCGGTACTTGTCTTCTATCACCAATTGAAGACAAGCTAGGGAAAGCCCTCATGCATGCAGCAACATATACCAAATATGATGTCATCTAGAATTTTAGTGAAGTAGATACGTTAGAGAGCTATTGGAAAATTGCATCACTAATTTTTGCTTAGCTTAGTATATATGTTGATTGTCCTTCTTGATGATGACAATGTACTTGTACATCCAATCCTAAAAACTATTAGAAGTTAGAAATCCTTTGACTCTACTTAGAAGAGTAATCAATTTACCTATCTATTCGTTGAACTCACTCTAATAGATGGTTTTAGGCCACCTTGCTATAGTAGGTCTGGGAGTCTTGAGCCACCGAGAGTTGATATTTATTTTGCACCCCCGACTATGATTTCAACAAAGGGTTTTCACATATTAAAACTTAGGGTAAAACCTAGGTTTTGATTAAAAATGGAAAACAAACTTTATAAACACTAAACAATATAAAGAGGAAATGTCACGACGAAACCAGAAACTCCTACCTGAGATTAGCGAATAGGAATCCATGAACGATGAGTTGCAAATCCATCGAGAAATGATGAAGATGGCATCGCAGAGGAGTTCGAAGACAGTGGAGAAAAACAGTAAAAGATAAACGGTAAAAATAAAAACTTAACATGGTAAAAAATATAAATCCCCATAATAAATTGACATTAATGCCCAAATGTGTCGGGCTAGGATGTAGTTGCGGATAAAATCTCTACAACTACATAACTTTTTTTCAAAAAGTGCATAGTCACTAAAAAACTGTGACTTTGCATATTAGGAAAAAATGCAATGTTGCTAAAAAATTGTGACTTTGCATGCTAGAGAAAAATGCCAAGTATGAAAAACCTGACTTTGCATTTTTCAAAAGGGGGAAAACTAATGCCACTCAAAAGGACATTATGAGGTCTTTTACTATGCATAAGGCCAATTCAATTTTGCCTCATTTTGCGTGCATAGAGGTCATTGGCTACAAAATAGAAAAGTTTCGTACGGGTTATCCCATGAATTGAGTCAGCTAAATTCAAGGATAACACTCTTGACCATCAATTCCTCAAGAAAATTCTTGACCATGGATTTCTAATGGTAAATCTATAATGAGCACATGTCCCCAAGAGGAAAGAAGCATTGCCAAGATTCGTAAGTTGAGACAAAACCCCATTCATTACTCTATCAAGTGAAATCTAAGTCATTAATTCACCAAAGTTAATCATGTTATGGTGCCTATCCTCTAAGTGGGAATCTAAATGTTTCCCCTATAAAAAACTAGAATTGAAATTATGTTAAGTTAAAATTACAAGAACTGTCGCATCCTACAAGCTTCAATAATAAAATTGTGTTAAATACAAACATGAGATCTCAAGTAAAATCAAATTTATAAATACCCACATCTGTAGGAAATTTTAAATATAATGACATGTCGAGATTGAAATTGAGAGCTCTAATAAGTTAAAATTTATAAGGATGCTTGTGTCCATGGTATGCTACTATGCATAATGTCATAATACTTTTGGAATTGAGAGCTTGGGCATGCCAAAATTTATAAAGTTCCCACATTTATGGTAAGCACTAGTGGATTTTCTAACCATTGATGGCCCAATTGAATCTATATCCACTAATCTAGCAGTTTGAATCTTCACATACATGTGTTCATAGATAGATGAGGGTTGGAAGTTAATCATTAGTAAGTTCAAACATGAGTGCACAAATTATTCAAAGTTAGTATGAGCATTAGGTCTAATTGGAACTCTAGAGATAGATCCTTTGAGTTCCAAAGCTCTCCCAAATAAATTAGAATTGATAATATGTTTGTGCCTAAGACATTGAGAGTTAAGAAACCTAACAATTGGGTGCATGGCATGTCTTTGTATCAAAGTTAACCCTAGTAAATACTCCCAACCAAATAAAAAAGCAACGTCGTTGTAAATACTCCCAAGCCTATGCTCATATGTGATTTGCAGGCACCAAGAAAACACATCCATACAACCACCACAGGGTTAATTGGCATCTTAATGATACATTTTAGGGTGTCCTCAAGATAGCTAACATGGGCAAGAAGGTCAACCATGCACACATATGATTAATTGTAGGTGTAATGCAATAAGGGTTACTCTGTGATTGAAGTATGTACAACCCTCATCCACTAAACTTGTATGGCTGCACACACATAAAACACAAGCAAAGCTTATAATGTCATGATATGTTCAAAAGTGCTTTATTAATTCAAAGATTTTTAAAGCATCCTTGCAAAATCCATTTTGTGCATATCCTGCAATCATAAGACCACATTTCTTTGAGTCATTTTGTCAAACAGTTCATGTGTCCTGTCTATGCTTCCACAATTTCCATACATGTCAACCAGAGCATTTCCAACTAGAATATCTACAAAAATCCCACTTCCATTATGCTTCGATGGATACCCATACCCTGCTCCAAAGCTCCCATTTTGGCAGAGGCGGGGAGGATGCTGGCTTGAAAACTGCCAATTTCATTTGCTTGAAAGTTTCTAAAGCCTCATCAACAAATCCAATTTGTGCATATTACTGCAATCATGGCATTCCATGAGACCACATTTCTTTGAGGCATTTTGTCAAACAGTTCACGTGCCTTGTCTATGCTTCCACATTTTGCATACATGACTACCAGAGCAGTTGCAACTACATCTGAAAAAATTCCTCTATCCTTTATGCTTTGATGGATGTACATACCCTGTTCCAAAGCCCCCATTTGGCACAGGCTGGGAGGATGCTGACAAAGGTTGTAGAGTCTGGACTTACGCCTGCCAATTGCATTTGCGTGGAAGTTTCTAAAGCCTTTTTAACAAATCCATTTTGTGAATACCCTGCTATCAAGGCATTCCATGAGAACACATTTCTTTGAGGTATCCTGTCAAACAGCTCACGTGCCTTGTCTATGCTTTCACATTGTGCATATCCTGCAGTCATGGCATTCCATGAGATGATATCTGTTTGAGGCATTCTGTCAAACAGTTAATGCGCTTTGTCTATGCTCCTACATTTTGCATACGTCTACCAGGACAGTTACAACTACAAAATCTGATAAAATCCTGCGGTGGATGTCCATATCCTGTTCTAAAGCTCCCATTTTGGTACAGGCAGGGAGGATGCTGGCAAAGGTTACGGAATCTGGCTTTACACCGGCCAATTGCATTTGCTTGAAAGTATCTATAGCTTCTTCAACAAACCCGTTTTGTGTACATCCTGCAATCAGACCACATTTCTCTGCACACCATCCAGTCAGTCAGTTCGCGTGCCTTGTTTATGCTTCCACATTTTGAATGTATCGCTCATTTAATGAGCTGGGCGGGAGACAGTTTCAAATTAGTTGGGTTGGAGACTGTTAAATCCAAACCGTGACTGCCAAAATGAAAAACGGGAACGGAGTGGGAATGGACGGAAATTGAAGGGCCCACACAGCCACGTCAGACGGTCAGCGCTTAGAGTGTGCTGGTTAAGCCCAGCCATCTTGACTCTGCTGTGGGAGGAATTTTTCCATTGGACCTTCGCATTTCACTTGCGACGGCATGTGTGTATAATGCCATGATGAACGAACTCAAAGGTGGTTGCAGCAACACCCTTAATCACGCCTTCGACGCCCACAAATTTCAGCTTCTAGACGATTTTGATGGTAGGGTTAGGGAGATGTTTGGCACCATCTACTTTCTAACAAAATTAATTCTAGGGAAACATTTTAATATTTAATATTAATTCTAACAAAATTTCAATAATATTTTTAAAGGTTTATAACAAAAAGGAAGCTAGTTGATATTTATGGTTTATAAAAATAGCGATTTTAAAATATTATATTAAAAAAAATTAACTATTAGGTATGAGTTTTCCACACTCCATAAAATTAATAGAGAGTGTTTTTAGGATTCAAGTGTGTATTTTTGCATCATTAGGAAGAGAAGAGCTATGATGATGGATTACGAGTGACCCCAAACATTGATGCAAAATTACACACAATTGAATCCAAAGCACTCTCTACTAAAAGATTAATTAGATAATAATAATTATTGGGCATGTTTATCTAGAACATCTGGAACCACTTATCTAAGGCACTAATTGATCATGTATTATTGGGAGGGCAAACACATCAGATTCAACACCAATAGCAATATTTACAATATACAGCTGAAAGTAAATTACCCATAAAAGTTGACAAATAGTTATTGAATTATTGAATATTTTTACTTGAAATGTGTCTAATAAGATAAGAGAATATAAAATTTAGTATTACCACATCTATATTCAAATAAATTTAATAACTAAATTTTGTATAATTTTTTTTTTTTTTTATTAACCAGTAATATACATACACTAATACTTTTTAGATCAACCTCACTATTCTAAGTAAAACAAAAGTCACCCAACATTGATGATATTTTGTAAAGATAAATTACACATTTGATTGTTGTTTGCAAACACTTGGTCAAGGTCATAAAGACAATCTTTCAAGAGTTGACTAGGAGAACATGAACCCTTGCAATTCAATAGCTTAGCCAAGATATTTTTCAATACCACTAATTCTTGCACATCAACAAATAACAGAATCACAATGAACCAAATCAGAACCGCAACCCCAAAGATCAAATATGTGATGTGCATGATCAACCCTCACCATAACATCAACCCTTAAAAGACTCTAGGTCTATGAAGTTCCAAGGCAAATCGATTTTAATTTCCTAAAATAACATTTCCAATTTGTCATTTCCCAATTCATCTAGGCTAATGTGTGGCAAAGTCATTTGCATTACTTTGATTAACCTACCTTGATCTACAAGGTTATTTTACCTCTATAGCTACAACGAATTGAGTGAATCATCTAAACTAAACGAAGTCTATTAAATTATGTCATTTGTGTATGGAAAAATAAAGCTTACGTAGGCTTATTTATTCCTAAAAATAATTAGAAACACCATTAAGGCTTCGGGTGCAAGTCAAGCGCTGCTCTCCTGAAAATGAAGTAAGCAGCATTAACCTTGCTTTTTCAATTGAAGTTACCTGACTTCACCAGTTTCATGGCCCGAACAAGGCATTATATTTTATTAAAAAAACATAAAATTGATGTTACAATTATTTCAAGTCAACTTTAAGGTATTGTTATCCTCGGGGATGTATCTTGCCAAGATGGCGTGTGATGATCATGGGGCATTGGGAACAAACTGCTTGGAGGTTTCCTCTTCCCGCACGGAGGTTTTCTGTTATGGACAACAAAGGGCTGGGCTGGCTTAAACGGAAGAGCGTAACCAACCGGTGCGTTTGGCTGGTCGACGACTCTACGGCTTGACCAAAAAAATTAAAAATAGTTCAACGAAATGTACGATTGGACTGGTCGCAAACAACTGATTGGCTGGTCGACGACTCTACGGCTTGACCAAAACAATTAAAAATAGTTCAACGAAATGTACGATTGGACTGGTCGCAAACAACTGATTCGTTTTGGTTGGTAGTAATGGTTGACTGCAGGAATAGTTGATGTTACCGTACAGCGGTGAGTTACGATGAGCGGGCTTAAACAACACACGGGCTGTTTACGATGAGCGGGCTTAAACAACACACGCCAAGCATTGACTTGCTTGGGGTCCGCTTAACCCATCTATTCCCTAACCCAAGTTTCGTTTATTAACAGTTATGGTCATGTTAAATGCGGAAGTTTGGTGGATGTCCCTAAGCTGCTGGCGGTCACAACATGATAAAACAACCCCCCATAGCAGTTTATGGCCACGCCGCCCAGTTTGAATTCAAACCCAGTGCTGCGCTGCAAAACCTTGGTGGATGCGTGTAGAAGACATGGATGTCCTCACGAGGCAGTGGCACTGTTTCACTATATGCAACAAATAGGTCTTCATCCCAATCAGTTTTCTTTTGCAGCGTACTCCCAGCCTATGCCAAAATGGGAGGTTTCGAATAGGGTATGGACCTCTGATAAAGGATACAGGAATTTTGTCTGGTATAACTGCATGTAGAATTTTGCAAATCTACAGAGATAAAAAAATCAACCACAGATAAAAACAATTTTCATTAACCGACTTCTTTGTATTCAATATTAAATGCAAATTTACAAATAAAAAGCCTCCGTAGGAGAGGAATCTTGGGAGAAAAATAAGGGACAAGTGGATAAAACAAAGCAAAATGTTGTTTGCTTTAGTTTGCATGAAAGTCACTGATTAAAAACAAGGATAGTATCATTCTACTTAATTAGCTTATCATGGAGAGAAATTGAAGCTAACACCCCCCCTTAAGTCTAACTAAGGAGACAAAATTCTAAAGAGAGGAAAGAGGAAAAACCCTGTGGGAACAAACCCCCCCTCTAAATTTTACTAAGGAGACAAAAACCAATAGAGCCAACAAAGATGGGTCTTGGCATCAAGGCCATTTGGGCACCCATGTACATATAAAATTTACCCACAAATATAGATCTAGAATATAAGAAAAGAAGATATAAATCCCCCCTTAATAAAAGAGCTCCCGTGCCAATGATGAATGCCCAAAGACAAAATATGATCCACTGCCTACAAACAACATTTCTCCCCTTAGGAAGAAAAGGATCCACCGGTGATTAGAGAAACCAATCCAAAAAGATGGGCGTTACTAGAATCCAAATCCAGATGATGTGTGCCTCTGAAAAACTGCTCACATGTCCACATGTCAAAAAGTGATGATGGCAATCCAAGATCCTATGAAGACTGATATAGAGCAAGCTGCAAAGGCAATGAAGATGGTGGGCCAACAGCATTGATGTGGTTGTCAACAAAGAGGAGTGATAACTCCTCAAATGTGTCCTCCAAATTTGAAATGTGAGTCTGCATAAACAAGTTTGAAAACCCTATCAAGAGATCATTCCAAAAAGTTAAATTAGGAAGACTATGGATGCCCTACTACAAAAAGCCATTGGAAGATTTCGAAGAAGGAATACAAAGCTCAAAAGTAGCAACAGATGCATGGTCAAAAGAGTGGTCATCAAAGAGAAGACATATGTCCTCAATAGTGTTATCTAGATCTGAAATGAGGGACTCCACAAACAAAAAAGAAATGTCTAGTAGAAATTGGTCCCAATAGACTGAATCCAAAAGACATATATGATCCAATTGCATTGAATCACTGGAGGCTCTTGAAGAAGCATCTCTGGAATCTAAATCTGCAACAAGTGTTGTTGATGGAGTATCAATGAACTGATCATCCATACTAGATGTGTCCACATTAGATGAGGTAGCATAAGTCTTAATATCATCAATAGCCTGGTTTTCCAAGAAAACATCACTTTCAAAGGAAGATTCAATGTCTTCATACAACTATTGGATGATGATCCAAGTAGTAAAAGGGCACTCAATGTGCTCTATGTGATGTAGAGTGTCCTTAGAAATAGTAAGACATTAATCTATAGACTATGTCATTATTATTAAACCATGCATTCTTTTCATCATAGTCACTTGACTCAAGAACGAGTCTGAGGAAATAGGGTAGTAGATCCTGCTCGAGGCAGTGAATCTTTATCCCTTGTTTCTATTACGATTTTTTCACCACAGCTCAAAATTGGTAGATCTGGTGCAACAAATTTATTTTTAGAGTGAAGGTTAACATTCATTTGTTATAAGTTATTTGCATAGTTATTGTGTTTAAGTGATAACTGCATATTTAGTTGTTCAAGAGAAGAAAATATTTCAGATCATTCATTGCATTGTAAAACATTTATTGGAGAGATAAGTATTTCATTCACCACAATGATTATTCATTTACAAGTTGAAATACATAAAAGGATAAACATTGTATTGAAAGAAATAATGGTATATCAAATGTCCCACACAAGCCATGGGTATAGCTGAACAATGCAACTATAAAGAAAATGATATGCATCTAAAGATAGAAAAAGGTCATAGCCATCATTGCCTTAGAGGTTTTTGATCTTCGAAGTTGTCTTCTATCTTGCTCCTAATCTTCAACAATAACTTGCAAATGTGTGGGAAGGTCATGTTAGAGCTCCGGTTATGAGATCTTCATATCCTATCAGAGGAAACATAACACTTTGTTTATAATGCACTGATCGATAAATATCATCCACATGCAAGAAGAACTAAGAAAGAAACAATCATAGAATTTCATTGTTTTATTCTAATCTATTTGTTTCATGTGCAGGTATAGGATAAGTCACGTAGTTGATTGAAGACATATCAACATGTGGTGTAAAATGAGGCTCTCACAAGGGTTGCGCCAAGCATACTACCTCCCCTTAATCTCAAAACGGGTGAAATTAAAAGAAAAGGTCATTGTTCACATTGCTTTAATTGCATGACAAATTGAAGGAGTAGAAAGCAGTCAGATGCATTGATGTCAAGAACATGATACACCTATGACTACACCTCAAAAGGATGAAATGGAATCATAAGAGTAAACTAAACTCATTCAAGATAGCATTCAATGCATGATTGATGCTAAATACAATGGTAGACAACAAAACATGGAATAGCATATGTTGTCATTTCTCTTTTATGTTGAAATGAGGTACATTTATGATATGGAGCTATCACTTTTAAAGAATGAGATAATCTTATATCATGGAGAGACCAACATAAATTGTAGCAGATAGTGCTACAAGAGAAGGACAAATTGAAAAACCAAAAGTATGAAGCAGTTGATATCTCACGTTCATTCACAAGAGGGTGTTGTATCAAGTAATAAGCACCAAATGGATCCACAAAAAGATGCTCTGACAAATTATATCTTTCTCATACTATGATCACATCAAGACATGTATAGTAATCACCTTGCAAATCTATATGATGAATAAATAATGCCAAGTGTCATCATTCAGTAGTGTTGTTATGCTTTTGTTTGAGACATCATGTATATGCCTCAGGTTATCAAACCATCTCAGGTCTGTGTCTATCAAAATGGTGCCATCCACAAAAGATACAAAGATTCAAAGGGACAATCAACTGATGATCATCATGTATATCATATCTCTATGCTATAGGAAAAGTGTTGCCATTCAAAATGGCATAAGTGCCAAGTGTCTTCTTGCAAAAATAACCACATGAAGTATGCAGGGTGTATGCAGATGTTACGCATAGTATGGAGAAAAGAGCATGTTATTGCCAAAACATAATATACAGAAAGTCCAAAGGCTCAGTTCATGTGCCATAAAGTTGAATATTTCATTGCCAATCTTCATTTTTATTCCCAAACTCTAGTTTCAAACAAATAATAATGTTCAGGAAGGAATGAAGGATCAAATGTTAGCCTCAAGACAAGCACAAAGTACATGGAAGGCTATCATTGAACATGATATGCCATATAATAGTTGTTACAACATGTATGAAGCAATCAAAGTGGTGACAAAAAGAATACGATCTCAATATCATTTGATGCTACAGGAACACTTATATGCTATCAGTAGTTCATGAATTAAATGGAGCAATCATTGCATGAGTGATGCCAAGTATAATGAGTCTGACATCAAATGGGGAGATCTCAAATTCATCAAAATAGAGAGCATATAGTTTGTTTTGAAGAAATACATCAATGAGGCAAGTAATCATAGATCTATGGTGAAATAGACCACAAATATCAAGTGTCATTTGCCAGGTTTCTGTCATTTTTATCTTAAGAAATCATGTGGTCAAGGTAATGATAGAGAGAAGGTGCATATGTGTCATTTCATGTGAAGACATCAAATACAATGAACACATCAAATGGTGATTCCAAATGCATTACCCAGTGGTTTGAGCGCACAACAACAAACAGGCCGTGACCTTTCAAATGCATTACATACAGGAAAAAGAAATGGTAAGTGGATTTCTATTTGAACCCACTTAGGGTTTTAAGGAAACAAGAATAATGTGCAATGGGTTTTGCATATACAGAGTTATCATGAGTGGTTTAGAGCCATAGAAAGATAAAGACTGTGTAGAAATACATAGCTACAACTGCTGCCAAAGATACATTCTTCCATCAAGAATTCAAAAACTTGTTTCATTTTGTCTAAAAATGCAAAGCTACAGGCTGCAGGTTTTAAAGTTTCAATAATGAAGATTCAGATAATGCAAAATGTCTAATAGTTTTGAGCTTTGACTGGTAAATAGAAATACAAAGTGAGAAATGATTTGAAGGAGTCAAGGTTCAAAGGGTGGAGTTTTTACCTTTCTTTATCTCTGACTAAAAAGACATGATATAGATGTAAGTTTTGGCCTCAAAATACACAGAATGTCATGAAGAAATGTAAAGACTGCATAGAATGTTATATGCTAGCCGTGGTCGAACAAGATTAAAAAAACTAATTTCAGTTATGGTGAGTGATTACAACTACAGAAAGGAATGGAGAAATGAATTTTATTTGAACCCCACTTAGGGTTTTTAGAACCAGATACAAATATACAGAGAATATGGCCGCAGGTTTTTTAACCCACAAAAGCTACAAAAAACCATGAAGAAATGAAACATACAGAGATGGACAAAGGATATTACCTATGTGTGGAGATAATGCATGATGGTGCAGAGCTGAAAATCTTTCTTTTTGCTTTATTTTCCTTTCTCAAGAATGCAGTAGTGACAACCAAATACAGAAGAAGAAGTGACAAAGAAACAAATGCAAAAGGATCATTAGAAATATTGTATAGGCCGTGGCTTGAAGGCCATTTTCATATCATAGAATGAAAGGAAATGAAGAAAGAGTCACATTTACATCAGTAAACCGTTTACCTCTCTTTTCTATGCAAATCCCTGGAGATCGAGCACCAAAATACAATAAAGATGCAATTTTTGAGCTTGAAGCCCTAGGCTTTCATTGTTGGCCATAGAACCCAATTCCAAAGAATGCCAAAGTTATAATGAGCCCGAAAAGATAGGGTAAGGTTTGTTTTGTTCTTAGGGTTTCTTCTTGCCTTAATCAAATGATGGCATTTTTATCACATTCAAATCTTTTTGTGGCATAAAATTAATACCTTGGTGGTGTTAAGACATTGTAACATGATGCCTAAGTCAATGACTTAGTGAGAGGTTGAGCCCATGGCTCCCTCAAGATATTCAATGCCTTAAATATGCTTAAGTCAACTTGTGATATGCCATGTGTCTTAGCCCCTGGAGATGGAGATGAATTACAAGCCTTAGGAGTGATATGCAAAACCTTTCATTTTTGGTATGAGACAAGTCCACATGCCACATAGATTGCTAGGTCGTATGCAAATGAGTCATCAGGTCCTTTCATTTTTTGCCAATATAATATGATTCTTATAATGATTTTTATGGAAAAATCAAAACATTGCATAATTGATTGGCAAAATTATAAGCCATGGAGATTTTTTTTTTGTTAATCAAATGAAATAGGGGATAGAATAAAACTACCAAGTGTTGTAAAGTTTAGTTTTAAAGCAATCATTTATAAATTGCTTTAAAACTAAAACTATTTTTAGGTAGTTAGACTAATAAGAAAAATCAAAATATTCTTCTTCATTTGGAGGCAGATAAGGAAAAAAAGTGAGATTTCATGGGCAGAGGAAAGCAGATTTGTGGTGGTGCCACATGAGGAAACCTTTTGGCATCTTGTTTTCACAATTTGGACTCTTTTTAAGAGCTTTTATTTTGGCTTTTCTGAGGAGCTCAAAAATGGACTTAGAGGTCTATTTTAGGAGCTTTTTTCCATCTTTCAGGGAGAGATTGATTTTAGAGGATATATGTCAGAGATACGTTTCTTTTTCAATAGTCCCAATTAGAGTTTTTACAACATAGAGTAGAGATCAAAGTGTAGAGATATCAGAGTCTTCCTCTCACACTAAGAGTATTGTATTTAGTCTATGTACTCATTATTCCTTCAGATTTAGAGCAGCAGTTTTCCTCCATTTTTTGCCTCTCTTTTGCAAAACTGATTTGATATGACACTGTGATAAACATTTATCCTCTATTTTTGTTTTTATTTTGTGATAGGTTATGTAGTTATTTTGCTTAATTCAGGTTGCATGTCGTGTTTGATCAAACCTTCATGTGAAATATTTATGAATTGGGTAAAATCAAAATGTTGTGAAGATCAATTCTCTGTGGTCTGATTGTGAGTAAGATCTGATAGGAATTTAATATTGGTGCATCACCTTTGATTTTATTTTAGTTATTTACTTCAGTTTACCCTCTCATCCCTTTTCCTAGATAAGTCATTAGATTAAGAAAAATCATAAGGAGAACCAGCTCACTCTGGAGATTCCCTCTCGACATAGATCACCCACAACCTGGGAGGGTTTCCATGTTTCAATAGGATAGTCAAGTTTGACTTGACTAGTGGTGCAATCTTGATTGACAATAGTTTTTGGCACGCCTGGTGGGACTCTGAAAGTGATTTAACAGAAGTTTTGTACCCTCATAGTTGTTGTTTTAGTATATGTAGCAGCATTCCAACTTTTGGAGGCTTTTACAGTATACCTGGCGACTCAATTATCTCTAGTCTTGCATGTAAATTAGTGTTATCAGCCTATGAAAACTAGATCTAATCCTAAGCCCATTCGACTATTTATAGCTATCTATGTAATGCACCATCATGCAACCCTAGAGGGTTAGATAACTGTTCAATAAAATGTGGATTTTTTTTTAAAAACACAAATAATTGCAGTAATCACTAGATAAAGTAACAACTAGTTACATCAATTTAAACAATTAACCAACTAGCATCTCTAGGGAACATAATTGCATTAAGAAATTTGAACATAGATCAGAGTCTACATATTCCATCTAAAATGTACATAGAATCTACTAACATCTTTGGTTACAACACAATTAATTACATCATTCTTTTACAGTAATGTTTACAATTATAGATGGGATCATGATACATAATGATAAAAGTACTAGGATTCATGTCTGAATACATCAAGCTTACATAATGGATATCACAAATCTGGTCCATAAGGTATAATATATGTTTTTAATTATAGATACAGTGCTGGAAACTGGAGAGGCACAACTGCACATGAACCAAGACACCAGAAGACCAATGGAAAGATAGCTCAACCACCCGACCATGTGGAACCCTAAGGTCCACCCCACAAGCTAGGAGATGACAATAAGGTCCCAAAGCTTGACAGAAAAAGAACTAAACTCAACAATGTCTAATCACTAACTCAACATAACAAGAACATCCAAATGATTATAAAATACCCAAAACTTTCCAAGGCACACCAACAAAGTACACAAAACTAAGGTATACTAGTCTATACAAGGATGGAGTGTCATTTCATGGCCCTAATATGAGTTACCCTGGCAGTCTCTCACTAGACGCTTGCCCCCATCTATGATTACCCAGGCAGTCTCTCACTAGACGCCGGCCCCATAGGGTGACACATGCGGAATCAACTCTCCTCTTGTGAGGACAAGGAGGTTGATCTTGCCAACCAAACCTTCTCATCCCATCCTTAGCCTGAATGAGCACTATAGGCTTGGGTGAGGCATCCAAATTGTATTGTTTAAATATTTATACTACCCAATCCCCTAAGTTTTTTTTGAGTTATCACTTGGTTATTAACTCTCGATGGGTTACCCAGGCAACCATTTAGGGCACTGGCCATGCATCGAAAGCCACTCCCCCTATCTATGACTAGATGACCCTATCAATGACACAAGTACCATCAAACTGACAGGTAAACATGATCAACTAGACCTTACCCACTTGCATCAAAACACCAAACACAAGGGCCAATCAAAATTTCTTTTCAAAGAACAATTCGCCTAAAAATACAAATCTTTATACATGATTGATTAACATAATTTCTATAAAACTTAACTTCAAGATGCAATATGGTCATAACATGAACTATAACTTATTCTTCCCAGCCTCATAAATATAACGGCTATACATGCACCTTGACCTACAACGACATGACATTCAATTAAATAACAAATTCATAATCAAGTACAATACCATATAATATTCACTCAATATATCCATATTCATAGAAACAATAATATTAAATTCTAATACCAACTAAAATTACCTTAGTCTAATACATAAAGTTACATTTATTCCCTTTCCTTACAATATTTATATATAAACTAAAAGGCATAATTACCTAACTTTAATTTAATACACAAGACATACATTATTATAATTGGTTTAAATCACATGTACTAATAATCTAATGAAGAGCATATACTAATGATTAAATCTACTATTTTAAATAAAAGACACTATTATTTAACTCAAGTTGATATAGACTTAATTTTAACTTCAATAATGAAGGTTCAAATCTCCATTGTACAAAACTTCTAATATCAAGTATAAATCAAAACTTTCTAAAAGTAAAACTCATAACTTTAAGATTCTACTTAATGATATTTGGTCCTACAATAATCTCTACAACCCAAAATTTTCATCTACAACAATGCATAAGATAGCTATGTGCACGGCTGGAAGAAGGAATGCTTCAAGGTCAATCATTTCTGAAAATGGTGGTTGCGGGCTAATTCTATTGAAAAAGATTTGCAATGCTCACGGGTATAAAGTTTTTCCACATTGATGAATCATGGATTGGATTCAATAGCTAAGATGATTAAGCAATACATTTGACAGCCACTCTAATTGGAATCACAAAAGGCATTGAATGTTGATGAGTAAGCATAATAGCCTCACATTGCCATAGCATAATTGATGCACTTGATTGCCACACTTAATCCATAAAAAGGTGGTCACGAGGCATTAATCATAGTAAGATTTTCTTTGCACAATATAATGAAATAAACCTAGTAAAAAAATATGCATAGATGTTGATTGGCAGTCAAAATCTAAATTTGCTGACTCAAGCCAAGTCGCTGACTGCCAGAGTCAATGTTATAGTAGGGGAAAAGCTAAAGAAATAATAGTTTATAGGAATACCCAATACTACAGTTCTGCAGAGGTATGATTGCCTTGATGAGATTTGGGAAAACTACATAGCAAGGGTTGGCTCATAGCAAGAGCAACCAACGGCATAATCAAGGATGTAATCAGATGCCAGTATTTCTCCATGCATTAAAAAAAATGCAATAAGATTTGTTAAAACGATGCCTCAACAATGGCTTTATTCCATGCTAATGGTAGAAAGGTATGCATACACGATGAGATCTTATATATATATATATATATATATATATATATATATATATATATATATATATATATATATATATATATATATATATATTATAAGACCCAGATAGATAAGAAATTATAGTGATCAAATAACATTCTGGTCAAGGATAATGGGAAGGTAAAAGTTGGGGCACCACTGATGATTAAATTCATAAGAGGATTGTATTGGTACAATGGAAATCTGTCATGATGCCATTAATGTTCTTCAATGAAACATGGATTTGATGGGAATGCCCTAAAGATATTCTCCAAGTTAAGCAAGGACTGAGAACAACGCCAAACAGAGTACTCTTGACCAAATGAACTGACAAGAAGAGACAATTTGGAGCAAAGGTTTTCCTACATCATCAATAACCCAAGCGAAGATGAAAATATATGCAAAGCATCGAATGGAATAGGGAAGATAAAATCCACAAATGTACACCAAAACAAAAGTATGCAACCATCAGACAAAGCATCACACAAATTAGGCAAAGATCACATGCTAGTTCCAAGCTTATCCCTCAAAGTTTCTTCAACTTGATTCCCGTTCTCCAGATTTTTCCCAAATTTCCTCTGTCCTCCCAATATCCCACCAAATCCCACTTAAGCTATCCCCAAGGATAAGAAGAGCAAAAACAATAAATTTTATCTTCCCATTACAGAACCCACTCTCTCCATTTTCTTCTTCCCTCCAAAACACAACTCAAATATCTTTAATTCTCCATTTCCTGAGATTCCTCCAAAAAATAAATTTATAATATATTTGAAATATCAAAATTTCATGCCAACCCACAAATGTAAAAGAAAATTTACTAATTCATAAATCACATTATACTTATTTTAACACATTATATTTAACAAATTTATTTTGTAAATTTACATAACAAATATTGCTAAATAACAAATTATTATATTATTATAGATCAAATCTCTTTATTCACTATATTATTATTATTTACCTAATAAGAAATATTAATAAATTTTGAAATATACCAGAAATAATTACTCAAACCAAAATCACATACTTGATACAAGAAGGACCACATGCCGACAAAACTGATGACCTCGACCAAAGCGAGTAACATTGATAGGGTACTCATGAATTTCAAAGAAAATGACCAAGCAAAAAGGGACCTTATGTCATCTCCGTTCCACTTATCCATTGGATTTGAGACACACTTAGACCTAATTAACCAGGTAGAGTTGATGTCATGTACCTGCATCCTGCATTAGATCAAAAGGTTGAACAATACATATAATCATAACCTCAAACACACCATGAGAGAGATTCGTAACATAGTAGGGCACTCATGCATGAGTGGCACTATACTAGACATTCCTCTCACTAATACATCTATCAGATAAATCACATTACATAATAATTTAACTATTCAACAAGTGTATTAAACATTCAATCACTAATCAAATAAATACAAATCATTATCAATTAAATCACATGATACTCATAACAAAATTATTCCATAAAAACAATTAAGTTTGCAAGTAAACATAATATCAACACAAAACATCAGTACTAACAAGATAATCAATGTCATCTAACAATAATAAGATATTATCAAATAATCCACATAATAGATTGAGCATAACACAATAGTTCAAACAATAGCCACAAGTATCATCATCAAACAGTAAATCAAAAATGTTGTAATGTCTAAATAGAACAACTATAAGAAAGCCAAAATGAGGGGTATTACATCCTCCCCCCTAGGATTAGGCTTACTCCTAGAAGCCTACAACAAGCTGAGGTTCAACCCCTGCTTAATGACTCTACCCTCGAGGGTCAATCCATGATACTGCAGAACACACATAGGCTCTAAAGAAAGTTTCCCGTCCTTTGCTTGCAGTCTCCAAGACTATCCCCCGATGCTTTGTCTGGCGGTGATCAATTGTTGTGAACACTCGATGAGACCTCCCTACATCACCTACGGTTGGCTCTAAAGCTGCCAGCCTCTAACCAAAACCTACAGCGATCTTTTGTGGACACTGCTTGGCTATATGACCCTGCTGGCCACAAGAGAAACATCCTATACTTCTATCGTAACCTCTACCACCCGAGAAAACATTAGATTACTAGAAATCATCTTTGTTAACTAGAGATTGAGTACTCTGAGCTGATTGATCAACATGATTACTCTTGTTCCACTGCCAAGACTGATCTTTCTTGGACTGGAATCTATTACCCTACTAAGGCTGAGAATTCTTTGGTTGAGACTAAGAATATTACTGCTGCTGCTAATGCTCACCCTTAATGGGTGCATGATGGCCTCTAGAAGAAGCTCCTAGCTAAGACTATCCACCTTGAGACTCAATTCCTTCATAAGGTGCACTACCAATATGCACACCTGTATGACCTCCAAGAGCCATTGCCGAATTCTCCTCCACCAAACAGGTCTTCTCAACTGCTACCTCCATGGTCTTAGGCTTGAAAACACAAACTCCTCCACTGATATGGGCATTCAAGCCCCTAATGAAGTGCTAAACTAACATAGCCTCATCATCGCCAATGCTAGCATACTACTTAAGCTCATAGAACGTATGCTCATACTGCTCTATTGACATGGCCATCTATCTTAACTCATGGAACTTGTCTGTGTGACGTCAGTTTAAGTGATCTAATAGGAAATGAGCTCTGAACCTCTTCAAGAACAATTCCCAAGAAACTATACCAATGTCCAAGTGCAACTTCTGCTCCTCTAGACACCACCAAGTGGAAGCAAAACCTCTGAGATGCAAAATAGCACATCTAGCGTTGGTGTTTCTACCATATAGATGCATGGCGAAAGACCTACCCAGTAACCAAGTCTCTGCTCCAAACCACTACCAGATACATCAAAAGTGGGAGGGCATGCCCTCAGAAGATCTCTCATGTGACTGGCTAAGGTAGCTTCATGCTCTGCTGTCATCTCTCTCCTTCTAGGAGACCTTTCCCTTTCCCTATCCTCTAGCTGATCTACCTCTTTCCTAGGGCCCAGACATGTAAAAACCTCCTCAAACAATTAACGCAATTGAGTCCCCTCTGGCTGACCCTGATTCTCCATATTTTGGTCCCCGCCTTCCTGAGCACTCTCATGAGGGGAACTAGGAGGAGGACTACCACTAGCACCTCTCCCGCATCCCTTACCTCAACCCCAACCCCAACCTCAACCTCTAGGCATCTTCTACACTAAACTAACAAGGACAACCTCAGGCTGTAAAGTGAGGATGACAAAAGGGAAAACATACCCTATAGAATCTACGCAACTAGGAAAACATAATGGGCTTATATATACCTAGAGTACCCAGTGCTTGAAAACTTGTCTCTGATACAAAATGTAATGCCCCGTCATGCAACCCTAGAGGGTTAGATAACTGTGCAATAAAATGCGGATTTTTTTTTTAAAACACAAATAATTGCATTAATCACTAGATAAAGTAACAACTAGTTACATCAATTTATACAATTAACCAACTAACACCCCTAGGGAACATAACTACATTAATAAATTTGAACATAGATCATAGTCTACATATTCCATCTAAAATGTACATAGAATCTACTAACATCTTTGGTTACAACACAATTAATTACATCATTCTTTTACCATAATGTTTACAATTACAGATGAGATCATGATACATAATGATAAAGGTACCAGGCTTCATGTCTAAATACATCAAGCTTACATAATGGATATCACAAATCTGGTCCATAAGGTATAATATATGTTTTCAATTATGGATACAATGCTGGAAACTGGAGAGGTACAAATGCACACGAACCAAGACACCAAAAGACCAATTGGAAGATAGCTCAACCACCCGACCATGTGGAACCCTGACGTCCACCCCCGAGCTAGGAGATGACAATAAGGTCCTAAAGCTTGACAGAAAAAGAACTAAACTCAACAATGTCTAATCACTAACTCAACATAACAAGAACATCCAAATGATTATAAAAGACTCACAACTTTCTGAGGCACACCAACAAAGTACACAAACTAAGGTATTCTAGTTTATAGAAGGATGGAGTGTCGTCGCATGGCCATAACATGGGTTACCCTGGAAGTCTCTCACTAGATGCTGGCCCCCATCTATGGTTACCCAGGCAGTCTCTCACTAGACACCGGCCCCATAGGGTGACACATGCAAAATCAACTCTCCTCTCATGAGGACAAGGAGGTTGATCTTGCCAACTAGGCCTTCTTTCATCCCAACCCTAGCCTGAACAAGCACTATAGGCTTGGGTGAGGCATCCAAATTATCTTTTTTAAATATCTATACTACACAGTCCCCTAAGTTTATTTTAATTTATCACTTGGTTATTAACTCTCAATGGGTTACCCAGGCAACCACTTAGGGCATTGACCCCGCATCAAAAGCCACTCCCCCTATTTGTGACTAGATGACCCTATCAATGACACAAGTACCATTAAACTGACAAGTATACATGATCAACTAGACCTTACCCACTTGCATCAAAACACCAAACACAAGGGCCAATCAAAATTTCTTTTCAAAGAACAATTCCCCTAAAAATACAAATCTTTATACATGACTGATTGACATAATTTCCGTAAAACTTAACTTCAAGATGCAATATCGTCATAACATGAACTATAACTTATTCTTCCTAGCCTCAGAAATATAACAGCTATACATGCACCTTGACCTACAACGAAATGACATTCAATTAAATAACAAATTCATAATCAAGTACAATACCATATAATATTCACTCAATATATCCATATTCATAGAAACAATAATATTAAATTCTAATACCAACTAAAATTACCTTAGTCTAATACATAAAGTTACAGTTATTCCCTTTCCTTACAATATTTATATATAAACTAAAAGGCATAATTACCTAATTTTAATTTAATACACAAGACATACATTATTATAATTGGTTTAAATCACATATACTAATAATCTAATGAAGATCATATACTAATGATTACATCTACTATTTTAAATAAAAGACAGTTTATTTAACTTCATATCATATAGGGTATTACATTTGGTATCAGAAAGCCAGAAGTTTTGTGAAAATCAATGCTCTGTGGTCTGATTGTGAGTAAGATCTGATAGCAATTTAATATTGGTGCATCACCTTAGATTTTATTTCAGTTATTAACTTCAATTTACCCTGTCATCTTTTTTCTCAAATAAGTCATTAGATTAGGAAAAATCATAAGGAGAACTAACTCACTCTGGAGATTCCCTATCGACATAGATCACCCACAATCTGGGAGGGTTTCCATGTTTCAATAGGATAGTCAAGTTTGACTTGGCTAGTGGTGCAATCATGATTGACAATAGTTTTTGGCACCCCGGTGGGACTCTGAAAGTGATTTTAGAGAAGTTTTGTACCCTCATAGCTATTGTTCTAGTATATGCAACAGTATTCCAGCCTTTGGAGGCTTTTATAGTATACCTAGTGACTTAATTATCTCTAGCCTTGCATGTAGATTAGTGTTATCAGCGTATGAAAACTAGATCTAATCCAGAGCCATTCAACTATTTGTAGCTATCTACACCAAAAAGAAGAGGGAGATTAGCAAGCAAAACTGCTGAATCATCGAGAAGATCAAAGTCTACACCTCTAAGATTCAGTTCTCTGAGTCCAGTAAAAAGAAGCAGAAGCCCAATATTGATAGTTTAAATACCAATAATGGCTAAACAATTTCTATTTGTGCGTTTTAATGGATGCAGCTCATTACAACTCACCCAAAGAGATGATATTCCTATTGCAGTCCTTAAAGGACTACCGTATTTCACTGGAGAGCATCACAATGACTTCTTTGGTCACTTTTCCACTTTCATTCCACTTAATTCTGAAAACCTTCTTCATTCTAAATACATTCTGATTCATAGACATAGGGACATGTTCTCAAGTCTAATTCTTCTCAGTGTATTCTTCTGCAACTGTTGCTCTTGTTAGTCAACAATGATTTGATCTTTAGTGTGATGCTCTTGCACAAAACCTATGGGTCTTAGAAGTCATTTCCAAAGATTTTTCATCTTGCGCTTTCTTTCCTTTTTTCTTCACTACTTCATGAAGGCTTGATTGGTTCATATCCATTCACCTTAGAGTTTATCTAGTACTGTCAATCATCATGAAAACTTGCACTCTGTACTAGGAGCAATTTTGTTCTATTAACCTAAACTTTTGCATAATTCTTCTATCATAAACACGGTCTTAGTCCTGACTTAGACTTTTGCTACTAATTCTTGATCTTGTCTCTTTATGCTGGGTCATTAGCATCAATCTTTTGGCTGGGGAGGAAAGATTTTCAATAAGACTCCCTCTGAGCCAAAGCTCCTAATTTACTTCCCAAAGGAAATATCTACACTAGATGCTAGTGTAGATCCATCTTTGAATTCACTCACATCTTTCTTGGTCCAGATCTTGCCCATTTCTTTCTTAGTTTCTACCAGATCAACTTTTTCATTTCCCTTATCCTTTTCCTATTCTTCCCCAACCATAGCCTTTCCTTTGTTAGCAACCAATATCTCTCTTTTCATCCTGACAACCACTTGGTCAAAATTTTGGAGTATATATTCAACATTTTGCAATTCATTTTTGAATTGAGGCAGCCATAGGGGATCATATTGGGGATTGGTCTTTTATTTTTCCCTTACCATCTTATCATAGGCAATCCATTTTACCTTCCTATCCTCCTATATTTGGTAATTAAAGATGTTCCTAATAACACCTTTAGGGAAAAGAAGTTATGTATGAACTGGCTACTTCTGATCCTCGCTTTTAATGCAACCATGAAACCTTTAGGATCATGATTTCTTGGGCACACTCTCCTCATGTTGTATGGTTCAAGAAATTCATCTATTTTTCTCCACCCTCCACTAGTCATCACCAAGTTTGCAAAAATTGTCCATGTTGGGAAGAAGGTTCATTTCCTCATGTTTAACAAGTGGTCATCTTCAACATTACCTAGCTACCAAATAACCTCAAGGAATCCAATTCTCAGTGGCACTTCTCTTGGGAGAACATGTGGTCTAACTGTAGTACCATATACTCTAAGAATTGTACAATCTAGATAGTGGATGACATCTCCCCAGTTGTGATCAATTTTTAAATTAGACCTCCTTTCTTTCGGCTTGAAAAAATCATGTAGTTCAGTTGGAATCCTTGGTTGATTCCGGATTAGGTCATTCCTCTACTTTGATCAAAGACATTCTCAAACACTGGACAAAATAAAACTTCATATCATCCTTGTCTAGAATTCTTGTCCAACATTAGACAAGTAGGTCAACACCATTCTTATCCTTTTCCAACTTCATATCATTCTCAAAGAATTTTTCCCTTTTGAATAAAAACATGTCTATTAATAGTGAGTACCACCAAAGCTGAACTGAATCTTTACCATTCTTTAATGGAATTAAACCTACATGAATGTTATCTACTAGGTAGGAAGCAAAGTCACATACTATGTTATAAGTGGGGTGTTGGATATGAGCAACCATATACATGACACCCATTGGCATTCCAAAAGAAGGATCAAACCCCAAGATTTGACACAAAGAATAAAAGGTTTTCTAAAAATATGGAGCAAAATACTTTATTGGGAAGGGTTCCTTATCTGATGGACCAATAACAATTCTCCCCTTTCCCTTTCCAACTGATGCTAGATGATTTGGTAGCATTGAGATTTTAAAGATGTGTCTTCTCTTCTCATATTCACTCCTAAAGTCTTCAAATTAATTTTTACCAAATCCTCATTCCACTCATGAATTTGAAAAACTTCAACAATCTCTTCCCTGCTGATATTTACCATTTCGATCCCATCATACATCCTGAAAACCCTGGAGATAGGATAATATTTGGCTGCCATAGCTTTTAACATGTCTACTTCCATGCAGACATTTGGTACAACCAATCTCCCCATGTCCAATCTTTAGGGGTTACATATAGGAGAACTCAATTTCCTATTCCCAAACTAGTTCTTGAACAATGACCATCTTGTAAGTTGTTTTGTGGCATCCTTGATATGGATATGTTTATCTATGAGGCCTTCTTTAATTTTGGAACCCTAGAATAGAAGCAGACTTTTTAATTTGTCATTAGTGGAGGGCTTTAATTGATCAAAAAGGTCTTGGGCTATGGGCCTTTTCGTCTCTCTAGAGCTTGAGATTTGATCTCGTGGGGGTACCATTATGGTGAGAATTTTGCAAATTAGGATTTTAGTTTAGCAAGAATTGTAGGTGTTATCAATCAGATATGCACCCTATGCTAAGATTATAGAAGACTTAGCTATCTGTTGACACATGGAAACACCCTTAGATTGTGGGTGATCTGTGTTGAGAGTGAATATCCAGAGTTGGTTCTCCTAATGATTTTACTAATCTAAATGATTTGCAGAGGGAAAAGGGATAGAACAATAATTAAAAATTAAATTCTAAATCCTAAGGATATTTTACCAGGACTTATCTTGACTTACAATCAGCCTTGCAAAGCCTTTTAATCCTCACAATTTCACTGTATTTAATGCAATACATAAGTGGTTTGAATGAAGGTTTGAGAAGATAGAAGTATGCATGAAGGACAAATCAAAGTCTTATCATAGCTTCAATCCAACTAACTTGTTTAAACACAACATACAACCTGTATCACATATAGCTTTTACACTCAAACTTGCAATAATGAGACATAGGAAAAGGATTCAAAAATTGAATCACAATTGAATATTAGATCATTGATTGCAAAAAATTGAATTAGAAAAATGAAAAGAAGAACTCTGCTGCTTTATTAAGATTAAAAGGAGTAGAAACTATGAGAATCTGAGTACAAAATTTTATGATCTCTCTGTAGGTGAATAAGAGGGAAGAAACAATAATCAAAACTTAGAAAAAACTAAGTCTTTATCCCCTATTTATAACTCCAAAAATCTCCCAAGGAAAAAGCTGAGAAATCTTCCTAGAATAACCAATTTGATCCATTTTCAAGCTCCACTGAAAAGCTAAAAATAAATCTTTCAAATCACCTCCAATCTATATATGAAATCTACCAAAATCTTCCTCAAGGTAGACCTGACCAAAAATCTGCTTTAAAACAAGCTTTATTTGCTCAATAAAAGCTCAATTTGTCCATATCTTCCCCAAAGAAAGCAAACTCAAAAAAAGAAAGATAATGTTTGCTTTACTTTGCTTTAACTACATTTAATAACAATTATTTAAAAGCAATTTATAAAGATATTGCTTTAAATAGTGTTTTACAATATTTTTTTGCAGTTTCAAATTTGCAAAATAGAAAGAGGGCCCACCTTGGCTTTTACAACTTGCAAAATTATAATAATATGCAAATTATTTTTTTATAAATACCTTATACATATATATGAGCATCTAAAAATAAACCAAGGTATTAATTTATGCCAAAAACAAAGGCAAAAGAAAAAACATGCTTTAAAGCAAAAACCATGGCCTTTTGCATTTTGTTCTTTATTTGGCACTTAACATTTTTTACTCCAATTTGTGCACCGCCATTGTGAAGATTCTACAAAAATGACAAACTGAGTTGGTGAGAAATTTAAGGGGTTTTTGTGCTTTATTGTCTTCTCATTTCTATCCAAGAATCTCAAAAACTTAGATCATATTTTTTTAGATATGATTAAAACACGCGACTGCTATCTTCATTTTGATGTGTATTGTGCCTCTGATTGTTGCTTGAAAACTACAAACTGGGTTGGTGAGAAATTTAAAGGGTTTTTTCAACTTATTATTGTCTAATGTCTGTCCAAAACTCTTAAAAACCTAGATCATATTTTTTGAGATATGATTGAAACATGTGACTACTATCCTTATTTTGCAAGGTCTTTATGTGACACTATTGCTCTTTTAGACTCTTTCCACAATCCTCTTAAGACTTGGGGGCAGCATGCTGAAATCAACCCTTGAGGGATCCTATTTTACTCCACATGCTATGATATGCCATTAGAAATAAATTAGTAACAAGATTTCACCTTAAATATAATGAAACTATTTCAACTCTGCCAATTTGAGTTGTAGGTGAAAAATTGGTAACATTTCTAGTGATTTCTGCTAAATACTTACTTGCTAAGCATATGGACCAATTGCCTTAAATTGTCCATTGGACATGGAGTCATACTCTACTCATCTCAAACTCAAATAAACATTGAAACTCAGCACTACAAACTACTCCAAATAGCAGCAGAAAACTACACAGAACCAAATTGAAAGCAAACTAAAGGGCCCTGGTGGATGGAAAAATCTGTGTAGTAGCACTTAGGGAAACAAAAATACTAAAAGTAAATGTGTATGAAGCACTTATTAATTGTAAATCTAACTCTAACCTACTCTAACTAGCCAGAGACACTAATCAAACAAACCCATTCACTGGCTCAATAAAATAATTACCTTTCCTCTACAGCCTGCAATACTCCATAAGGTTGTTAATCGACCCAAAAAGGTAGAGAACAACCAAAGATTCAGCAAACTGCTACAACACTTTTTTGAGAAGGACAACACAGTCACTTACCCACTTGACTTCCTTTGCTAACCAATCCACCTGATACCCTCTTTGATGATCCAAATCTGTGTCACTATGAGGCTGCCCCCTTTTGTTGATTTCCAAACCAATCAAATACCTAATAGAACACCCCTTCAAAGGTTTTAGACTAGAAATGACAACATTATTTGCACCTTGCATCATAGCCCACCATGTGGCTTCCTCCTCTTCGGTTAATGAGTCATCCTCCTCCATTAGAGTAGCTAATAGCTCATCAAAACTATCAAAACTTGGAAGATTCTTAGCAAGAGCTATGTTAGGCTCAAAATATTCAAGAATTCTTGAGGGGATACACTTCAAAACATGTGTTTCTTCAGTAATGGAGTTAAAAAATGAACTAACCTCATGTAACAAGCCATCTATTTGCACAACAGCTTCAATTTTCTTTGTGAAATAGGAAGGTAGCTCCCCCAACCAGTCAAGATTAGGCTGCTGATTAGGTTGCTTTATAACCAATGATTCATCTAAAACTATAGCCATTTCTACTTCTTTCTTTTGTTATTCCATGTAACCCTCTTCCATAAATGCATGCATAACTTCCAAATGTGAATAAAAAAGTTCAATTTTAGTTTGAAGCAAATCTTCCTCAAGCAGTGTTTTCTCCAATGAAACTTGGGCATTCTATCTTTGCAATCGAAGGCCTTCACCTTGTGACTTCTACACCCTGCTTTCATGCATCTTATGAACAACATCAATTTTCTTTTAAAGGAATCAAAATGCTGAGGATTCAAGGTCATATTTGAATCAAATTGCTCTACACAAACAACAACAACCTTTTCATGTGAATCAGCCTCTTGCACTACATGATTCTCTGAAAGAATTTTATCATCTTCTACAAAAAAAGGAGGATCATTAATGCAAACATTAGAAGGTTCATCTGGAGGAGTCTTTTCTAGCTTAATCTTCCATAGTTCTAATCAATATTGCTCCATATCTATATGCAATAAATTTACCCGCTTAGCTTCCTTCTATCTATTAATGGACTGGTCTCAAATGCTAATAGACTCGTCAGCAAAATGAGAACCTCTGAAACTTGGGATTTCAACTTTAGAGGCATTAAGAGGCTTATCTTGTCTAAAATGTAGAAATTTATACTTACGAACCTCTTCTTGAGTCAGATGCTCTAGAACAGAAAGGGCTGCTTGGGCTTGAGCAAGCAAAAGCTTTGTTTGAGATGTTGCCTCTCTCTCAAGATTCTCTTTGAACTATCTCTTTTGTGTCTCCCACTCCTGATCAGAAACAAAGGTCTCACAGGGTGGCTTCTCTAGAAGTTGAAGCTAAACTTGGTGATTCAACTCTTGCAGCTACAAATCAAATTCTTCATACTACCTTGCTTGAAAGCCCCCTCCCTGTTAATACTGATAACTCTTTATGCTTGCAATCTCTTGCTCATATTGTGTTCTTTGTGCCTCCAAATCCTACTCATGAAGAGAGGCTTGATAAGCCAGTTCCTCCTAGTGCTGATTATACTCATGTTGTCTTCTAATCTCCAACTGCTTGTTGAGATCTAACACAATGTCTTTAAGCTCATTAATTTCAGACTGTTTTATCTGGTAAGAAAGTTGAATAGGAGATTGAGTAGGAATGGGCATGTGGTAAGCATCTTGAGTATTTGGACTAAAACCAACATTGTGGATGCTTGTGTACAAATGGTAAGGAGTCTGAGCAAGGGTGGGTGGGTGGAAATCATACTGTGCATGCTGATTTTGAAGGGCCATGCGAATGGAATCACCAGCATAATTCACCTGATATAGCTAATAAGGGGCCCTATGGACAATATTTTTATAGTATGGTGGTGGATATTCATATTTCCTATGAAAAGTTGACATTTTTACTCATATGAACACTGGAAAATGGAATGAATATGTAGCCTTTATAACATACGAACACTTGATCATACCAAAACTTGTAGATCTTGATTCAGAGTCACCAGATGTGTTTGATTTTCTGTGTCCAAAGGCTGAGATCGCTGACACATACACCAAATATCAGTGATATATGAACATGTTATTGGACTAAAATAGTCTAATGTGTCCCACCCAGCATGCCAAAAACTATTATCAATCAGATATGCACCCTATACTAAGCTTATAGAAGACTTAGCTATCTGTTGACACATGGAAACACTCTCAGATTGTGGGTGATCTGTGTTGAGAGTATATCTCTAGATTGAGCTAGTTTTCCTAATGATTTTACTGATTTAAATTATTTGTAGAGTGAAAAGGGATAGAAAGATAACTAAAAATTAAATTTTAAATCCTAAGGATATTTTACCAGGACTTATCTTGACTCACAATCAGCCTTGCAAAGCCTTTTAATCCTCACAATTTTATTGTATTTAATGCAATACATAAGTGATTTGTATGAAGGTTTGAGAAGTTAGAAGTTTACATGAAGGACAAACCAAAGTCTTATCACAGCTTTAATCCAACTAACAGGTTTAAACATAACATACAACCTGTATCACATATAGCTTTCACAATCAAACTTGGAATAATGAGACATAGGAAAAGGATTCAAAAATTGAATCACAATTGAATATCAGATCATTGATTGCAAAAAATGAAATAGAAAAATGAAAAGAAAAACTTTGCTTCTTTTATTAAGATTGAAAGGAGTAGAAACTATGAGAATCTGAGTACAAAAGTTTACAATCTCTTTGTAGGTGAACAAGAGAGAAGAAATAATAATTAGAACTCAGAAAAAACTAAGTCTTTCTCCCCTCCTATTTATAACTCCAAAAATCTCCCAAGGACAAAGCTGAGAAATATTCCTAGAATAGCCAATTTGATCCATTTTTAAGCTCCACTAAAAAACCAAAAATAAAGCTTTCAAATCACCTCCAATCTATCTATGAAATCTACCAAAATCTTCCTCAAGGTAGACCTCACCAAAAATTTTCTTTAATACAAACTTTATTTTCTCAATAAAAGCTCAATTTGTCTATATCTTCCCAAAAGAAAGCAAACTCAAAAAAAGAAAGATATTGTTTGCTTTACTTTGCTTTAACTACATTTAATAACAAATATTTAAAGGTAATTTATAAATATATTGCTTTAAATAATGTTTTACAATATTTTTTTTCATGTCAAATTTGCAAAATAGAAAGAGGGCCCACCTTGGCTTTTACAACTTACAAAATTCTAATAATATGCAAAGTTTTTTTTTTAAATACCTTATACATATCTATGAGCATATAAAAATAAATCAAGGTATTTATTTATGCAAAAAACAAAGGCAAAAGAAAAAGCATGTTTTAAAGCAAAAACCATGGCCTTTTGAATTTTGTTCTTTATTTGGCACTTAACATTTTTTACTCCAGTTTGGGCACGGCCATTGTGAAGATTCTATAAAAAAACACAAACTGGGTTGGTGAAAAATTTAAAGGGTTTTTGCAATTTATTCTCTTCTCATTTTTCTTAAAAAATCTTAAAAGCCCAGATCATATTTTATTAGATATGAATAAAACACATGATTGTTATCTTTATTTTGTTGTGTATTGTGCCTCTGACTGTTCCTCAAAAACTACAAACTGAGTTGGTGAGAAATTTAAAGGGGTTTTTCATCTTATTATTGTCTAGTTCCTATCCAAAAATATCAAAAATCTAGATCATATTTTTTGAGATATGATTGAAACATGTGACTGCTATCCTTATTTTACAGGGTCTTTATGTGACACTACTACTCTTTTAGACTCTTTCCACAATCCTCTGAAGACTTGGGGGAAGCATGCTGAGCTCAACCCTTGTGGGAGCCCATTTTAATCCACATGCTATGATATGCCATCAGAAATAAATCAGCAATAAGATTTCACCTTAAATACAATGAAACTATTTCAGGTAAAAATTTGGTAACAATAGGTTCACAACTAGGGTTCCAATTTAAAGCAACAATAAAGCTCAAAATTTGTAGTTCAACAATTTAAGAAGGTAAAACCCTAAAAGAAATGAAAATTTACCAATAATTCCTATTGACAGAAGCACAAGCAGCAAATTTTAGAGGATGAGATTTTAGCTTATGACTTTGAACACTTTGAAAACCCTAGTTTTGATTGCCAAGAGATTGAAATTGCATCAAGTCTTCAAGATATTGAAATTGCCTCTAGATGCTTTAAAACACTTAGACAGATTTCAATTTTGCAAATAGACTGCTTTTATGGCGTTAAAACCACCATTAATGCTGGCTCACACGAAGCAGAATGACTCCCATGGCCACTTTCCAAATTGCAAACTCTAGATGTTCATCTCTTGATGAGATGGCAAGATGGAAGGCCATGATGAAGTTTTCTGCCACACAGAATTGCTTACTCATCTTTTGGCAGACCCCACCTCTTCAAGCCTATGAAGTTTGCTATGTGGCATTCACCCATTAGCTCGTTGGGTTTATCGCCTATGTATCTTTTGAAAACGGGCTAATGGGGAATAGTTAAGATTAACCCGAGGGCCCTCTAACATGCTTGCACATTAACTTCTCAAGCCATCTATTGTCTACTTAAATTCTTCAACATTCAATGGCTAATATTAAAACATCTTGTCGAGGAATTTCCCATGTGTCTTATTTAAACCTTTAATAGCTCACCCTTTAAGTCTCTTAGGGCTTCTTCATAATATTTGCTAAAATATTTTAAACTCTAGCCATTGATCTCTTGATGAGATGGCAAGATGGATGGCTGTGATGAAGTTTTGTGCTACATGGCATAGCTTACTCATCTTTCAACGGACCCCACCTTCTCTTCAGGCTACAAAGTCTGCTACGTGGCGTTCACCCATTAGCCCGTTGGGTTTCTCGCCCATACATCTTCAAACAATGGGATAGTGGGGAATGGTTAGGATTAACCTGGGGAGCCTCCAATATGCTCACACATTAACTTCTCAAGCCATCCATTGTCTGCTTAAATTCTTCAACATTGGATGGCTAAGATTAAAACATCTTGCCGAGGAATTTCCCATGTGTCTTAGTTAAACCTTTAATAGCTAACCTTTAAGTCTCTTAGGTCTTCTTCATAATATTTGCTAAAGCATTTAAAAAGTGGGACCATTCTTGGTTAACCCGTTCCCCACCAAGCGGTGACTGACAAGACTAGGTATAAGGGGCCAGTAAACAACACGGTTTTGATTGCTCATGTTTCAACTTAGACAACTAGAAACTGAACGTAGCAAGTCAACATAAGATTATGCAAAGGGTTTCTCATATGAAATGTCAATCATTGATATTTGGATATCTAATGGTTCAAGTGTTATTCTGGAGGTTTGAAGTTGCAGGTCTAGTGTTTCAGACATTTTCTTCTGGAATGCAACTACAACCATCCATAAAAAATTTATCAAATGGTTGTCTGTTATATTAATTTGCGCTGACATCTTTCTTTAGACATAATAAATATGCTGACACTTGTCCCCATTCTAGACACTTTATGAAGGAATTTCAATGTGTGTAAAATTTATCCCAGAATAGAACAATATGTAACATTTGATATTTTCGCCACACTGTATGATTTTTTATTGGCATAACAATTTATTTCGCCAATTAATTTTTTATTGGCTTGAGAATATATTTAATTGTCCAATGATTTTTTTTATTGGTTTGAAAATTGGTTTAATTTGCCAATGAAAATATTTGTTTTGGTTTGAAATTGGATTTTAATTGCCAGCAAAAAAAAAAAAATTAGAAAACATGTTTAATTCCCCCACAAAAATATTTTACTGGTTTGAAAATAGGTTTTAATTGGCCAATGTAAATATTTAATTGGTTTGAAAATAGGTTTTAATCGCTAATGAAAATATTTTATTAGTTTTTAAAAAATTACAATTCGCTAGGATTTTTCATAAACCTCTGGCAATTACAAAATTTTCGCCAAACAAGATTATTTTTTTCCCGAAAAAATGAAAAAAATTGCCAACAAAATTAATATTTTTCCTGAAAAGTATACACAATTCGCTAGGTTTATACACCTTCTCTAAGGGGGGGGTCTTAAATTTATCCCTATTCCATGGTGCAGGTCTAGTAATGGGTATTTTCTTTGTAAGAAGAAAATACATGAAGTTAGTAGTTGTATTCGACTGTGAGTTGCTGTATGAAGGTGAAAAACTAGAGATTAATAAAATTGACTTTCCACTATTGATAGTGGTTGTAGCCATATATTGGTGAACCACTTTAAATATTTTGTGTCTTTTATTTTGTTCTTGTGTGTTTTGTATTTATTTTCTACAATATTCATTATCTACATTTTTTTTTAATATCAACAATTGGTATCAAAGCAATGGTGAAAAAGTTGTTTTCAAAATCATGAAGAATTTCCAGCAAAATGGATGTAGCAGCTTTAAAAATTTGGGCTCAAGCTCTCATGTCTTGGTCAAGTGGCTCTAGAGAGAGTTTTGATGAAGTGGGAGCTGTGGTGACATTTGCAGACTGTGAGATTGAGCTAGATGAAATTGTGCCAATGGAAGTATATGAATCTCCTGTCTATTTGACTGTTGATCATGCCACTAAAGTTATTATGGGTGATGTTGATCCTGATTCCCCTAGCACTACCTAGACAAGGTATGTGTGGGAAAGGCCTCTATAGGATTTGGGAGGTGAGGATTTTGTCATGCTAGGGGAATCAGAGAGCCTACAAAGGCTAAAGGAAATAGAGGATACATCAGTAATATATGTTGATGTGGAATCTAAAACAAAATGTCGTGTACATTAGTGGGATGGCTGGAAAATAAGAAGGATTTAGCTAAAGAGGAGAAGGGTGCTAGATTTGGAATTGCATCTGCACTAGAAGAGTTTTTAGAAGATCTCAAAATTGAGCTTAGAGAACTTCTTAAACGTATAGGTGATGTACAACATAGGAAACCCATCATGGTAGAGTTGCAGAAGAGGGCAGAGGAAGATAAGAGTGGTAAGTCTGTAAAGGACCTGGTATTGCTCATCTATGAAATGGTTTCTCTTACTTCTACCTTCTGTCTCAATGATCCAAATATATTCACTTCTAGCATTCATAGGATGTTGAAACTAGGTCTCAAGATTTATGAGAAAAAAGATCTGCAGGTAGAGATCTTGATTTGAACACCGAATGTTTAGGTTGTTGAAGATGTTGTCATGGTGAAGGCCATAGATGGGGTGAGATCCTCATCTCACCAAGGGAAGAAGAAGAACAAGGATCTTAAATCTCATAGGGATAGTGCAGAAAGGCTCAAGCACTCTTATGAGGGTAGAGATGGTGGAGAAAGAGACTATGATAGTTGCCCTCACAAGCGGTGAGAAAGAGAAAATGAGGATGGCAGGAAAGACAAGCACTATAGAGTGGCACCAACAAAGGATGATAGTGATGATCAATTTCTCATAGATGTGAATTTTGTGAAATTAGGGAAGTTTGATTTCTTGGAAGCTATGTCTACCATTAATCCTACTACCCATAGAGGTGCAACAGTACAGTCAAAGCCATTGTCCCTAGTAATAGCTCCATGCTTACAAGGACATCTAAAAATAACCAGAAATTATATTTTTGAAATCTTTCACATAGTGGCCAAGGGTGATAAAAAAGATTCATTTGAGGATAGTTCTTGCAATCTTGTGAAGATACTTGGATTTCCCTATGGTTCTTCAATTCCCTTTGTTTACAGACCAACAATTTTACTATGCAAGAAGGAGGGTGCTGGGTTGGACCACATTGGCCCTATAGTTTTACATGAATTAGAGAGGTTCCCTATGCATTCACTTGGGCTTCCCTTGCTATTGTCCAACCCAAGTGCAAAGACTCCTGAGGAAGCACTAGTGCATATTTTGGGAGAAGCGAGGAGGACTACTCCTCCTATCTTGTATTTGCCTCAACTTCAACTTTGGTGGGAGACAGCCCATGATCAACTAAGAGTTGTTCTATGGACCATACTTGAAGAACTACCTTCAGACCTTCCCGTATTACTTATTGCAACCTCCTACATGCCCTTTGACGAATTCAATGGAGAAATTACTTTTTTATTTGGTCGTCGCTATATTTATCACATACAAAAACCAAGTTCTGAGGACAAGTGTAGATTCATCTTGCAATTGGTTGATGCTATTCTTACCATCTCTGATCAACAAGTATCAATGAGTCCTAAAAAGAATATTTCTTTTCCTAAACTAGCAAAGGTACTGAAAGCAACAAAGAGTCCAAGTGAGACTGAACTACATGCCAAGGCAGAAGCAGAAGAGCATGCTATTCGATGACTCCAAATGTGTCTTTGAGATATCTGCAGCAGACTTCTATATGAAAAATGGTTCAGTTACTTCCATTACCCTATTATGGATGAAAATGCACCTGTTGTGAGTGCTCCTACGGCTGAAGATGTCGCCACATCAGCCAAGGCTGAAGAAAAGGCTGCCAAGGAGAAAAAGCCTAAGGCTCCCAAGGGTTTGAAACCTGCACCTGCTCATCCTTCTTATACAGAGATGGTGATGGAAGCCACTAGCAGTCTGAAGGAAAGGATTGGTTCAAGCCCTCATGCTATTGCAAAATTTCCTAAAGACAAGTATAAGACTATCCTACCGGTCAATTTCAAGAAGAAGCTCTTTGTTCAGCTCAAAGGCATGGTTGCCAAGGGAAAGCTTGTACAAAGGTCAAGGCTTCCTATAAATTGTCTGAGAAGCTGAAGAAGCCTACTCCAAAGCCTAAATCTGCTTCGGCCAAGCCTATATCTACTGCTAAACCTAAGGCCACTAAGTCAACCGCTAAGAAGGCTCTTACTGTAGTGAAACCTACTACCAAACCTGATGTATTTGATGAACCCCATCTATTTGCCTCAAAAGCTAAGGAGTATTTTGGGTAGAGAGCCAGAAGTATGGGAGAATGAAGATACGTGTTGAGAAGGGGAGCTATTTTAATGGAGAAGTTAGAAGCTTTAGCTATTGAAGGATGAATTGTTTATGATAGACAGAGAAGCTCCCAAGAATAGGTTCAGGAAAGGGCAGCAACTGGCCTTGCAATATTCGTGCCAAAATTGATTAAGCGTGCCCATGTTTTGGAGGTTATTAATACTGACATGCTATAGAGGAGATTCATCTGGAGATTTCTTGAACAAAATTTGGCAATGTTAAAATCTTTGTTGTGGCCGATGTAACATTACAAGTGGAAATGTAGGGGATATCTCTGACTTGCCTTCAAGTGGGAGATTGTAGGCTACGAGTGTAAAGCCAAGTCTATTTGTAACGGTCATTGATTATTTTAATTCTGTAGATTCTCTTCTGTTTGTAACCTTAGTTTCTTGAACTGCTAGTTTCTTCCATGGTGCAGGTCTTCCAATGGGTATCTTCTTTGTAAGAAGAAAATACATGAATTCAGTAGTTGTATTCGACTATGAGTTGCTATATGAAGGTGTAAAAACTAGAGATTAATAAAATTGAGTTTCCCCTATTGATAGTGATGTAGCCATATATTGGTAAACCACTTTAAATCTTTTGTGTCTTCTATTTTGTTCTTGTGTGTTCTATATTTATTTTCTGCAACTTTTACTATCTACATATTTTTTTTAATATCAATAATAAGGAATACTTGATATACAGTGCTGTTATCTACAAATTTCATTAGTATTGGCCAAAATTACTCAAACTCCACGAATAGATTTTTAATACATGGTGGCATCTCTTGGAAGGTGAGATCTGTGCTTGGTGTTTTTAAAAGTTTTGGAGTATGATTCAATCAAGGATAAAGAGCTTGTCATGAAGTCTAGAATGTGGGTATTGAAGGAGTATTTTTGGTGCATCAAACCCTGCCTTTCAACCATGTAGATATTTTTTTCGTCATGAAGTCTAGAATGTGGAGAATGTGGGTATTGAAGGAGTATTTTTGGTGCATCAAACCCTGCCTTTCAACCATGTAGACATTTTTTTTTATTTTGGCCTTTTTTGGATTAGGCTTCCTACCTTAGTTTTGGTTGGACTCGTGTTTGGCTACCATTGCCAACTTCTATGAGAGGTTCTAGTTTTCGTAGTCTTATTAAATAGTTAATAAAAATAGATATTTAATTTTTTAATTAAAAAACATATTTATATTGCATTTCAACATGAATTATATTTGTTTACTAAAGGATTTATAAAAATATTTATACATTTATTGTTTTTAAAAGTTTTGTATATGCATAAATATTTGACAAAATGGAATTAAAAAATCTGATTTCCAATTTTTATCATCTAAATATTAAAATAAACTATTACTTGTATTTTTAATAGGTGTAAGGATTTTGTAGATATGAAAATAATGATATTAGTTGATTTTTCACATTCAAGATTTGATATTTCAGATTATTGATTTGAAGATTTGATTTTTCACATTATTGATTTCCATCACAAGATTTGATTTTACAAATTATTATTTTTTGTGACCTAAAAATATTTAATCAAGTTATATTAGTGTTATTATAGATAGAGGTGTTATACAATAGTATAAAAGTGCCTTTAAATTTTATTTTAAAAAAACTACACCCGTACATAATAAAAAAATAATACAAATAGAAGTAAATAACTAACCAACATAATAAAAATATAATAAACTATAGTCGGCATAATAAGAAAAATAATAGTGGTGGAAAATCCAGGCCAAGTGTCAAAGAAAGGATTGGATCTAAGCTTGGTCATATCCTCTATCTCTTGTTGTGGATTGCCATTTGGCAAACAGGGCTAAATGGTTGGCCGTTGGAAGTTGATATTAACTCCTGATCATAAGGTTTTAACCCTCGATCCTCATTTGTTTTCACCTCAATAAGCAATGATGACATTAAGATATTGTTTCAAAGGGGTACGCTAGAGATGATTGTTGCGTAAGGTGAATTAATATTTGAAGGCATTCCAAAGGCTTCTAAGCCACGATACCAGGAGGGATTGGTAGTGTTTTTGGTAGGACAAGTCTTATCATTATTCGGTACCCCTCGAGAAGCATTTCATCCTATATGTTTCCTTTCCACATGGCTTTTAGCAGTGCAAGTTTTAGCCAAATGCCAGAGTCTTCTAGGTTTATGGTTCTCTTCTCGACTGATTGCATTCAGTGTGGACGGATGTATACCCCCGTTTGGCTAATCAGTGACAAAAGACAAATGGCTTTACTAGGGTGAATAACAAAATAGAGGCTGCGTAGAATCCTTCAACTTCACGATGCTTTAATGGTCTGGGCAATGAGGATGGTGCTGGGTAAAACTTATGTTGCAGACAATGAAAGGTATTGGGTTGATTCTGATGTTCCATCTAGGTTCATGGAAACATTGCTTGAATTAAATACCCCCAAACTAGAGGTGGAAGGCATAACTTGAGGAAGGTTTATTCTTGAGATTTTGGGTAGATTAGAGGAGATACTAGATATGGCAACACTAGGGGTAGGAGCCCCAAGGCTGAGGGACATGGCATTGTCACATGAACCAAGGGAAGTTGTCAAATATTATCCATTCTTGCTAAACATCAAGGGTTTCGAGCTGATTTATCTTAAGGACCAGGCCAAAGTCCAAGTAAGCTTTATAAAGAAGATGCCAAGGATGGAGCCAGGTGAGGGCTTTCAATGGATAGAAGATTTTAATCAACTTCTACATGACTATGATGAAGAATAAGATCAGGTTTTTGGTATCTTGTTACTTTGGCACTAGGTTTTCTGGTGTATAGTGTTTGTCTGGGCTTTCATTTTGGCTAATAAAGTTGCCTAGTATTTAGAACTCTATGATGGCTAGCCTACATGGCTTATAATTGTATATGGTAGTCTTAAGGGTTAGTTTAACTAGTTTGGGTGAGTATGTGCATAGTAGAAGATGTATCTCCTTTTTTTGAAATTAATATAAAAACTCTCTATTAGGGACAGAAAATAAAAATATAAAAAAATAATAGTGAAACTAAAAAGGTAACAATAATAAACTATAGCCCACCTAATAAAAACATATAATAAACTATAGTAGACATAATAACAAAATATTATAAATAAAACTAAATAACTAACAATAATAAAATACAATCCATATAATAGCTGACATAAAAAAAAAAAAAAAAAAAATAATAGAACTAAATTAAATAAATTATATAACTAACAATAATAAATAACAATTCATCATAGATTTATCCAAGATAGGTATGCTAGTTACACCATATTCATATTATATATTTACAAATACTTTAAATCACTACCTAAAATACAAATAACTTTTTTCCAAACAAAATATTATTAAACATTAATATTATAATTACCATTAACTTTCACTCACCCATATACAATTTATATAATTAGAATATTATTGTTTAGATAAAGCTACTTAATAATAATTCAATAACTTTATACATTTAACTATTTATAAATATATTATGCATCTCCTTTTGAAAAATGTACTTCGTATCATTCTCTATCCTATCTTGGTAACAAGAATAATATGAAATGGACAAACCTTTCATCTAATGTTACAATTGCTAGGAAAATTTTGAATGTATCACAATGCTTGTAGCTTTTTGTATTTGAATTTTATTGTTAAGAATAACATTTTTAAAATTGAAGAAAAACTTTATTAATAAGATTAGTATTGAGAGAGTTTAATTAAAATTATGTATTGACTTTTTATGTTTCAGTATGTTATGTGGTCTTTTTTTTGGTGAGGCCATTCTATTATTTAAACAATTATTGTGAATAAATTTGTAAATAGTTTTAGGAAACATTTTGTTTGTTTTTGTACAAATATGTTCAAGCAATTAAATTATTCACAATTACATCTCTTTTTAACTCACCAGTATTTCACTTCCATGTTAACGCACCATGAAATTATAGTTTAAGTTGACCTCTTAATTATGCCAATTAAAATTATCAATTACTTAAATGCTAGCTATTTACAATTTCTTAAAACAAAAAATATATTTTTCCAATTTATTTAACTTGAGAAAAAAAAATTCTCATATAAATCAATGTTTCAATTCATTTTTATTAAATTTAATATTTATTTATTTTTTAAATTGTGAGTTGGGATAAAATAATTTTATCTATAAAAAAAATATTAAAAGACCTTGAATAGCTCCTAAATTATTAAATTTACAAAATTGCAAGCATAAACTTAAAAACAATATACCTTTATGAAAAGTGGAAGTCAAAACCATCCAAAAAAAAACAAGTGGGCCAGTACCTAACTTGTAGTGTTGTTGTTATTATAGTATTTGTTTAGTTGTAATTTTTATTGAAATCTCAAAAATAATCTAATTTGGTAAAAATAAAATAGGACTAAAATATTTCCTTGACTATAAAACCAAACTTTACAAAGCTTATTAAATAACACATATATTCCCTTAAAATGTAATAATATTAATAATTTTATAATTTAAAACATATTAAAATATTGTAAGTTTGAAAAATAAAATAAAAAAATGAAATAAAAAATGTAATACGAAATATTTTTGGTGAAACTGTAGATTTTTAAGACTAAACAAAATTGAAATCTTAGATTTTTAAGTCTTGAATAAATAATCTAATTTCATAAAATAAAATGTATAAACGCTAACCCTAGTTGGGTGTGGAGAGATTTGAAATGTCTTCCTAACATATTAAAATATAATAATATTGAATACTATTACAATTTAAAATGCATTAAAATATTGTAATTTTGAAGAATAATTACACAATATAATAACAAGAACATATTCATATTTAGATCACTACAGTATTTTATTTAGTCACTTAATTTTTTGTTTAACTAATAATAGTAAGTACTAAAATGTAATAATATTAATATTATGATAATTTAAAATGCATTAAAATATTGTGATTGAAGAATAAAATAAAAAATATAATAACATGGTGAAATATTTTTCATGATACTGTAGAGTTTTAACTTTTTAGTAAATAAAATTGAAATACTAGATTTTTAACTCTTGAGTAAATAAAATTCAAATCCCAAAAATAATCTAATTTCATAAAATAAAATGTGTAGAACCCTATATTTTTAATAGTATTGTAACTATGTCCTTTTGACAAAAAGTAATTTTTACATTTAGCTAATGAAGCAAAAAATTAAATTCATAAAAACTGATGATTCTTCCTCTCATAGTTATCACCGATGATTCTTCCTCTCATAGTTATCACCATCCATTTAGGCATGACTTAACTAGTGGGAGACAAAATTTGTGTTCATAATTTGTTTACTTGTCACATCCTCCCCTTAGACCAAAATTTTCTCTACATTTATAGCTTTTTGTTACAGAGAAGAAGTCATTTTTCAATAATTTTTTGTTAAAAAATTATCATGTTGACATTGGAAAAGTACAAATTTAAATCAAATTTGCCCAACAAGAAAAATAATCCTATCTTTTGATTGGTTTACAATCAATAGATTAATAACTAGATAAGTGTGAACTCATTGCAATTGTAATAGTACTGGCCGAAGGCAGGTACTAAAAATAAAAATAAAAGAAGATCATTCTCAAAATATATAGTTATTAACTTATTTATTGAAATGGCTGAAACTTTGCTTACATTGCACCAAAAAACAAAATTGGTTCACAAAATAGTTCCTCTATGTTTTATTTCCCACACAGAACCATTGCATAAAAGTGAAGTCAATTTTCATATATGTCAATTGATATGGCCGTAGGATTACTCTCAGCTGTCTTGGGAATTGTCACAGTGAGCACCCTGTGTGCCAAGTTGGCCTTCAATTGATCCAACTTGACATTCTCTAGTAGGCGGAAGCAGTGAGAAAAAGTGCCAAGATGTCTCTCGAGGAGATGCCACTTGTCATTCTTGTCCACCTCATCCTTCTTATACTCTCCACTTATATGCAAAACATGTCCCTCTTTAACTTAGACTTTCAGATTTTCCTTTGTCTATCTAAAAGAGGCTCAGAGATATCACAGTCTTGATGCTTTATAGATTTGCATTTAAATATTGGAGAATCCTAAAAATTAGCTTTAAATTTAAATCAAATGATATGAATAACTTAATTATAATTCTCTAATGGAATTAATTGTCATAACAAAAATCTTTAAATTGAACAACTATAATCCTACCCCACATTAAACTAAAGTAATTTACCCCAACAACAATTCATAGCTCTATGAATTAGTTTTTAGTGGAATATTTTTCAATAATTTAATCCAAATGATATAAACAACATAATTATATTTTTTTAATAGAAATAATTTCCATAGTAAAAATCTAATACAAAGGTCATTAAACTAAATATTAATTTTCTTTGTGGCTTTTCAAGATTGAAGAACTATGACAGTAGCGGTCATTAAACTAAAGTAATATACCTTGCCATTATTTTTCTTTGCTAGCCTTGATTAAATTAAAGTACATAATTTACCCTAAATTTTCAATAATTTAATCCAAATCATAGAAAAAATTAACTAGCATAGATATCTTAAATACATCTCTATAAAATGCGCCGAAAGATATCAATCTTGAGGTGCCTATAGTTTAATTATTTTTTAAGAATAGATAGGTATGGCTAGAGATGATTGTCGTGTAAGGTAAATTAATATTTGAATTATTTTTAAGAATAGATAGGTATGGCTAGAGATGATTGTAAATTAATATTTGAAGGCATTCCAGAGGCTTCTAAGCCATGACGTTAGGCAAGACTAGTTATTCGGTGCCCCTCGAGAAGCATTTCAGCCTATATTTTTCCTTTCTGCAAGGCTTTTAGCAATGCAAGTTTTAGCCAAATGCCAGAGTCTTCAAGGTTTACGGTTCTCTTCTTGACTGATTGCATTCAGTGTGAAGGGATGGATACCCCCGTTTGGCTAATCAACGACAAAAGACAAATGGCTTTTCTAGGGACAATAACAAAATAGAGGCTGCATAGAATCCTTTAGCTTCATGATGCTTTAATGGTCGAGGCAATGAGGACGGTAATGGGTAAAACTTATGTTGCAAACAATGAAAGGTATCGGTTTGATTCTGATATTCCATCAAGGTTCGTGGCAACATTACTTGAATTAAATACCCCATCAAGGTTAGTGGCAACATTACTTGAATTAAATACCCCAAACCAGTGGTGGAAGCCATAACTTGAGGAATGTTTATTCTTGAGATTTTGGGCAGACTAGAGGACATACTGGCTATGGCAACCCTAGCAGTAGGAACCCCAAGGCTGAAGGACATGGCATTATCATAGGAATCAGGGGAAGTTGTCAAATATTATCCATTATTACCAGACATCAAGGGTTTTGAGCTGATTCATCTTAAGGACCAGGCCAGAGTCGTGGTAAGCTTTATATAGAATATGCCAAGGATGGAGACAAGGTAGGGCCTTCAGTGGGTAGCAGATTTTAATCAACTTCTACATGACTATGATGAAGAATAAGATCAGGTTTTTGGTATCTCTTTACTTTGGCACTAGGTTTTAGTGTGTATAGTATTTTTTTGGGCTTTCATTTTGGCTAATAAAGTTGCCTAGTATTTAGAACTCTATGATGGCTAGCCTGCGTGGCTTATAATTGTATATGGTAGTCTAAGGGTTAGTTTTGTTAGTCTGTTTGGATGGGTCTGAGCAGTATTATCTACATTTTGTATCTACATAGTAGAAGATGTATCTACTTTTTTTGAAATTAAGATAAAAACTCTCTATTAGGGATCAAAAATAAAAATATAAAAAAATAATAGTGAAACTAAAAAGGTAACAATAATAAACTATAACCCACATAATAAAAAAATATAATAAACTATAGAAGACATAATAACAAAATATTATAAATAAAAGTAAATAACTAACAATAATAAACTACAATCCATATAATAAAATAAATAAATAGAACTACATAGTTAACAATAAAAATTATAGCCGACATAATTAAAAAAAACACTACTAGAACTAAATTAAATAAATTATATAACTAACAATAATAAATAACAATTCATCATAGATTTATCCAAGATAGGTATGCTAGTTACACCATATTCATATTATATATTTACAAATACTTTAAATCATTACCTAAGAAACAAATAACTTTTTTCTAAACAAAATATTATTAAACTTTAATATTACAATTACCATTAACTTTCACTCACCCATATACAATTTATATAATTGGAATATTATTCTTTAGATAAAGCTACTTAATAATAATTCAATAACTTTATATATTTAACTATTTATAAATACATTATGCATCTCCTTTTGAAAAATGTACTCGGTATCATTCTCTATCCTATCTTGGTAACAAGAATAATATGAAATGGACAGACCTTTAATCTAATGTTACAATTGATAGGAAAACTTTGTTGGAATTATTGTATTTGAATTTTAATGTTAAGAAAAATCTTTATTAACAAGAGCAGAGAAATTTCTGCCAAATTGTTCATGAATAATCATGTTTTAATTTGTTGTGTTTGCTTAGTTTTAAGCAAAATGTTGATAATATAATAACTTTATAATAATCTTGAGTAATTCATATTTGTAGGTGATGCTTAGAAGACCATTTTAACTATATTTTGACAGAATTAAAATTTAAGATATGACATGCATTTTTTCTCTATTTAAGTGGCTAGGGTTCAGGGTATCTACAAGATAAATAACAAATCAAGCTTAACGTGAACTTGTGAAATGGGAGAATCCGTTGACATTTGGCATGAAATTTTTTTCTATTTAAGTGGCTAGGGTTCAGGGTATCTCCAAGATAAAGAACAAATCAAGCTTAAGAACCAAATCAACCGCCAGCTACCATGGAAAGCATGAACAATGTAGCATTGTAGCAGTAGAGCTGTATACAACTGAAACTGAGTCTGTTGGCATAGCATCCTAGATTACAGATAAATATAACTTTTATCCACAATTTTATAATCAATACTCTTGGAGTCAATCACATCCGTTAGAAAATCAATAACCCAATGGTCCAAGTTATCAAATCATCACAAGAACTCAGTTTTCTTATAATGTAAATACTACTTTCCAAGAATTTAATCCAGTAAACCCTGCATCAGAATTTATTGTCCCTATTTTGTAAAATAGTAATACTAAATTTCTTGTTCTCATTTTAGTCTCACTATTGCAGAAAGCTACAAGAAACTCATTGTTGGAGCAAGTTACAAGCAACTCATCATAGACTCCACCAAGCTATTTAAATAGTGTTCTTTCCACAAAAACAAAAAATATTTGGCAGCCAAGAGATTAAAACGACATAACAATTGACGAGTGAAATCCATAACACAGACTATCTTTTAATATTTAAAATCAGAAGAATGTAAACAAAATTTATATCAGTAATCAACCAGTAAATGTGTTAGAGAACAACACAGAAATTATGAATAGCACAACACAGTACATTGAAATTCCAGCCACCAATTCTTTAGGTGCTCTTTATCAACTGTTTCAAATTTGTGATCAACTTTATAATCCACTTAGAAACATCTTGACTTCAGCCGATAAGAAGCTCCTAGATTGCTCAAGTGGAGTGCTTTAGGATCTTGACGGCCTGACGGGTGATCGACTGTTCAAACGCATCAAAATAGTTACTCATGAAAGATGATACAATCTTTAACTTACAAATACCAACTGCTACGAAAAAATCACTCACCTCCGGTACCATTCATTCACGGGACTTGCCTCCCTGCCATAATCAGCACTGCCCCTTTCTGGGCGCCTGGCATAAATTGGACTTGGAGCCCTCGTATTGCATCCTCAACATCATGCTCATCATCCATGTATATAAATGCATATCCTGTATGGAACAACAGAAACTCAATAAAGAGACCAAAAAGTGGAATTGTAGTCACAGCCTCATTTTGGAAAGTCAAAAACAGTTTACTATACAGAGTCCAACTACAACAAAGAAAAATATACAACACCTGTTACTTAGGACTGCTAGGGTCCTCTTTTGCTGTTTCTTTCGTCTTCTGGGACTTGGCTAATGCCATATTATCTGTAATACTTTTATTCTCTTTAATCTATGGGTGCTTCTGCACCTTTTTCTGTTATGTGTAAACACTTGCTGCATTAAAGAGCAGCAGGCACAGACCTTGCATGTTGAACTAAATGGTGTCAGGTATGGATAAGGTGAGAGTGGGGTCATCGATCGGATCGGATTAGTGCCTTCGCCAGTTATGCTCCATTCTGATTGTAGTGATGTGTCATGGGATTTATCTCTTGGCATGCTTCAAATTGGAGACTTAACATGGCATGACAGCGATGCGATGAAAAGAAATGGTGAAATGAAGGATGTCATTTGTGCATCAGCTTCGTTGAACGTTTCTAGAAGCTGATCCTTTGGCAGTTAAAGATCCATGGCATGATTGATGAAAGGATATACACAGGCAGTGTATGGAGCTCTTCAAAATTCCTGCGCCAAAGAAACTTTTGAGTACAGCGGCCTACATTTTAAATAATTATATTTCTGCTTAAACTTACCTTGTAGCCTTGGGAAATGAAGCAGAAAGGTTTCCCATTACACCTAAAACAGAAGTTTGATGATAAACATGTCCCAACTTGACATACATCAAGGACGATCATTACTACTTGCCAGGGTAGAATGTCTTGTAGGCTTAACCTTTGCCTTTTTATGGTAAAATGCTGCCAAAATGAAATCAATTTAAAGTCCTCCTTCCTAAACCCTGAACTTGTTGAAGATAAATTGTAGCTAAATTAAAAATTAAAACAAATAAATAATCAAAGACACACATATAAAATCAGAGACACGAATTTAACGTGGTTCACCATCAAGATGGCTACATCCACCAAGGAAAGTAGGACACACTATTCCATTAACTGACCAATCCCGACGAGAATTCCAACCAAGTCAACCAAATTGACATCAAAAATAACAAATCCGTGTCTTATCTGATATCCACTCTTCATTTATGTCCTCATTTAGACAAGAAATCGACCAACGATAATGATTTTCAAGAGTCCATAGATCCATCACTCTCAACTTGTTTGCATCATCAGCTCTATGGTTGGTCTCTTCTGAACCAATGAATGAATGATCAAGTGCGGCCTGACTGATTAGAACTTCCTTCATAGCAGATGGGGCCTCAAATACTTCATCAAGCCTTGACGTGATCCCCAGATTGCGCGTCTCATCTGATACTGGTTTATTTTGCATTTGTCTATTTCCCGTGTAGTTCAGAACAGGGATATCAAATGGTTTCAAGTTTTTCACAAGCAAGTCTCAATCGTATGGATCCTGGGCAATGAATGACTTCCAAATGTAATAAGGGATGTGACCTTCCAAAGCACTATATGCTGCATCAAGAATACGAGCCAAGTACGCTACAACTCGAATACAAGAAACTGTTGGACGATGGTCTGGGGCATTTCCATCATCTAGTAATCGATCATGTGTTGCCTTCAAAGGCCTCTAAAAACCATAAACAATATTACCCAAAACTCCAGGTCCAAGCTCTACCGATAGAGGCTTGTGTGTCCGCAAGATAGGGTCATTATCTCTGTTTGACGTATGAATAGAACAGAAATTATAGACAGGGTCATTCACCATTAAACTAGCAGTCTCTTCATAAACTTGTATAGTGGCAGAATCACCCTCTAGACGAATAATTTCACCAATGAGATGGTCATGGCCGACTCGAACAAGCTCATACATGGCAGCTGAGACCTCCTCGTCCCTGTCAGCCGCCACATACACAAACATGACTTCTTTGCCTCCTTTTCTGAGCTCCTCATTCGACTGGCACAACACAGACACAGCATGCTGCAGAGGAATAATTAGCCAGTGAGGCCCAATTAAAATACCTAGCAATTTCCCATCCAAAACACTAGGTTTCACGGGGCTTTTCGAGGAGTTTATGAGCAAGAAATCTTTGTTTTTCAGTGGCAATCCTGTACCGCAAGCCTTGATACCAATAGAGTTGATTTGTCTCAGATTCTCTGCCATTGAATCAATTTTTCTCAATGCTTTTTTCTTCCAAGTTCCTCCCCACACCATGAGTCCTTGATGAATATAACCTAGCCAAGGCCTGCTTGAAAGACAGAGCATTGCCGGACGACCCCTCACAATAGCAGAAAAAGGTTTTGGAGCTCTCAAACCCAGGAATCTTGTACGCCTGTCTGAAAGTTGTCCAGTGACCATATCCACCTCAGTTCTAAGAAGAACACCATTCTGCAAACCAGCATTCAAAAACACACTGGCTGGATGATCAGCACCTTCCTTACCACCAACAGATGCTTGAACTTCCAGCAAGAGTAGAGATTCTGGTGGAGAACTCACAGCTTGGACACTCAAAATTTGCATACAGTCATCAGGATCTAAAGATAATATGCGAATAGTGCTGTCATATGATCCTACCCCCAAAAATCTTGACCTCTGTCTGCCTTCACGAACTGGAGCAATATCTAAACAAGCCACATCTCCTGACATTTCACGTTTCTCCACCGTCATTAGTTGCCCTGTCATATCCATCTCAAAATATATAAGTTCTCCCCCGCTGAGAGCAATTACAACTTGCAATCTGTTACAGGCTACTTTTATGATTGTCTTTTTCCTAGGGGTTTTCCATTCATTTATATGTGAATTTGCCCTAATGTGCGGAATTCCATTAGGATGCACCTGCATTAAGGAATCCTCCGCTAGAAGAGATACAGCCAATGAAGGAGTAGTATCAAGAAATCCACTGTCACTAACTTCCTCAACTGTTCTACCAACCTTCTCATCCGGGGTTTGAACCGGGATCTCCGCTGCACATCTTTTTCCTCATAAATGTCTGTCCTAGCTTCAACATCTTATGAATAGTGGTAGCAAAGGTATTTGGATCATCGAGGCGGAAGGCATTTCCATAGTGCATCATTATTATATATCATTTCTATCATTTCTTAGAAGCACCTTGTGTTGTATGGAGAATCTTTTTGCCCCGTCTTTGATGACTAATAGTAAAATATAATACATCTATCATCATTTTGAACAGCCCTCTTGGTTATCATTGCATCAAGTAATGACACAATGAGATTGAAACTGGCAAAATGAATTACCCTATAGCACCAATTGCTACCAAAGGGGACTTGCAACATGACACTGATTTCATGACACGGTTGAAGAGGTTGGATTGAAGCAAAATGAATCATCGCATAGCATCAATCACCACCAGAGGTCCTTGCCACTTCACACTTATTGCATCACGTGATTGACGCAGTGAGATTGAAACTAGAAAAATAAATGATTGCATAAAACTACCAATGGTTTTTTTAGTGTGCATGTGGTGCCAAAGTCCATAGCAAATGAAAAATCCTGAGCCCAAAAAACAGAGATCTGTGATCCAAGAAATGTAGGATCTCAAAACTTTGTAAAGAAAGCAACAAAATCAAGTTTGCATAAAATCAAAATCAGTAGATGCTGAACAAATTGAAGTGTCATAAACCCAAACTGTCCCTGAGCGCCACCAGATCCAGAACAATGCAGATTAACTAAAAGAAACATGTGCAATGTACCTTTTTGTTTTCACAGTTCAAGCAGAATGTTATATTCATATTTGCACAACTTCAAGCAGAATAGAAGCCTATAAAAAAAACAAATTCAGAAAATAGTCATGGTGTGAGAGATTCTGCAAAGTTAGGACTTCAACAACATAGAAAAACATGAAGAATGGTTGCGTAAAGAGAGTGAAATGCATAAATTCTACCCAACTGCCTGCTTGTCTATGACATGCCTAAATTTGGGCTTGATGGGTGTGATGGAGGTTAAGAAGCATATGTTATATTGGGACAATTTTTGAAAAAATGAAAGCAATGCATGAATTTATTTCCAATATTCATACAAAACTTTATAATTTAAATCTTGCTCTTATGGGGTGAAAGTTTTCTGCCAGTTAGATTGAAGAAAAATCATTTTTGAAATATGTTTTGTTAAAATATTTGCATCTATACAATACCAATAGGTAAATATTTTTTAAATAGAAAAATTATTTAATTCTCATTGGTCGCAAAAACAATTATTAATAACTACTTAGGAAGAGGCCTCGCCTATAGTTTCCTTGAGGAAACTAATAAGATTAGTATTAAGAGAGTTTAATTAAAATTATGTATTCAATTTTTATGTTTCAATAGGTAATGTGGTCTTTTTTTTTGGTGAGGCCATTCTATTATTTAAACAATTATTGTGAATAAATTTGTAAACAGTTTTAGTAACAATTTTGTTTGTTTTTGTACAAATATGTTCAAGCAATTAAATTATTCACAATTACATCTCTTTTTAACTCACCAATGTTTCAATTCCAAGTTAACTCACCATAAAATTATATTTTAAGTTGACCTCTTAAATATGCTAATTAAAATTACCAATTACTGAAATGCTAACTATTTATAATTTCTTAAAACAAAAAATATGTTTTTCCAATTTATTTAACTTGCGAAAAACATAATAAATTATCATATAAATCAATGTTTCATTTCATTTTTATTAAATTTAATATTTTTTTAAAAAAATTGTGAGTTGGCATAAAATAATTTTATATATAAAAATATATATTAAAAGACCTTTAATAGCTCCTAAACCATTAAATTTACAAAATTGCAAGTATAAACTTTTTAGTAAATAAAATTGAAATACTAGATTTTTAACTCTTGAGTAAATAAAATTGAAATCTCAAAAATAATCTAATTTCATAAAATAAAATAAAATGTGTAGAACCCTATATTTTTAATAGTATTATAACTTTGTCCCCAAAAGTAATTTTTACATTTAGCTAATGAAGCAAAAAATTAAATTCATAAAAATTGATGATTCTTCCTCTCATAATTATCACCATCCATTTAGCCATGACTTAACTAGTGGGAGACAAAATTTGTGTTCATAATTTGTTTACTTGCCACATCCTCCCCTCAAACCGAAATTCTCTCTACATTTATAGCTTTTTGTTGCAGAGAATAGGTCATTTTTTTCAGCTAATGAAAATACAAATAAATCATTTTTCAATAATTTTTTGTTAAAAAATTATGATGTTGACATAGGAAAAGTACAAATTTAAATCAAATTTGCCCCACAAGAAAAATAATCATGTCTTTTGATTGGTTTACAATCAATAGATTAATAACTAGATAAGTGCAAACTCATTGCAATTGCAATAGTACTGGCCAAAGGCAGGTACTAAAAATAAAATAAAAGAAGATCATACTGAAAATAAGTAGTTATTAATTTATTTATTGTAATGGCTGAAACTTGGCTTACATTGCACCAAAAAACAAAATTGGTTCACAAAACAGTTCCTCTATGTTTTATTTCCCACACAGAACCATTGCATAAAAGTGAAGTCAATTTTCAGATATGTCAATTGATATGGCCTTAGGCTTACTCTCAATTGTCTTGGGAATTGTTACACTGAGCACCCCATGTGTCATGTTGGCCTTCAGTTGATCCAACTTGACATTCTTTGGTAGGTGGAAGCAGCGAAAAAAAAGAGCCATCTTGTCTTTCAAGGTGATGCCACTTGTCATTCTTGTCCACCTCATCCTTCTTATACTCTCCACTTATATGCAAAACATGTCCCTCTTCAACTTGGACTTTCACATTTTCCTTTGTCAGACCTTCCAAAACCAAACAAAAAAAATGATTAGATAAATTATACACAATTTATCCTTAATCATGATTCAATTAGACAATTCCAAATCAATCTTCATACAGTTTTGAACCAATATTTTATATGAATTAATAAAAAATACACAATTAATTTTTTTGATAAAACATCATACAAATTTAATATAATGAAAAAATACCATCTAAATTATACTAATCTATTAAAACCCACATTAACAATACCAGGTAAGTTAGCTTTGAAGACGTGGGTATGATCAGTTTCAAGCCAATCCACAACAATACCAAGCGCGACCATGAAGCGACTGATGTCATTACGCACTTCCCTTTTAGAAGAATTTTGGTCTGACATATAACCCGTTAGATAACCCTCATGGATCTGACCGAATGAATCTGACACACGAGCTTTCATGCCCCCATTCCATTGTGCCATACGCGCTTCCCCTTTAGAAGAGTTTTGGTCTGACATAAAACCCGTTATATAACCCTCATGGATCTGACCGGATGGATCTGACACCTGACATTTCAAGCCCCCATTCGATTGTGCCATAGACATGCTGGGATACTATCAACCTCCTCCAACCCACTGCAAAAACAAAACTTAAAAACATAATCAGTTGTAATAATCTTACCTTCAAGAATGGAAATTAAACCTAAAAACATAATCAGTTGTAATAATCTTACCTTCAAGAATGGAAATTAAACGACTTACAGAAACTACAATTTAACCTACCAAAGCAAGGTGCTAAAAAGCAGGCTATCTATGATGGGATATATATATATAGTGGTGAGAAATGGGAGGTGAAGGAAACTTCGAGAACTTTCCAAATACGTAATTACAGTAGAATAAGGGGTGGAGTGTAATGGTCAAATGCGTAATTATAGTAGCAGTAAGGGGTTTATTAAATCAATGAACATTAAAATAAAGCCAATAGAATAATGTGTACTAGCATAGATATTTTAAAGACATCTATCTAAAAGAGGCTCACAGATATCACAGTCTTGAGGCTTTATAGATTTGCATTTAAATATTAGAGAATCATAAAAATTAGCTTTTAATTTAAATCAAATGATATGCAGAACTTAATTATAATTCTCTAATGGAATTAATTGCCATAGAAAGAATTTTTAAATTGAACAACTATAATCCTACCTCTCATTAAACTAAAATAATTTACCCCAACAACAATTCATAGGTCTATCAATTAGTTTTTAGTGGAATATTTTTCAATAATTTAATCCAAATGATATAAAAAACATAACTATATTTTTTTCATAGGATTAATTCCCATAGTAAAAATCTAAAACAAATGTCATTAAACTAAATATTAATTTTCTTTGTGGCTTTTAAAGATTGAACAACTATGACCCTAGCTGTCATTAAAATAAAGTAATATACCTTGCCATTATTTTCCTTTGCCAGCCTTCATTAATTTAAAGTAAATAATTTACCCTAAATTTTCAATAATTTAATCCAAATAATAGAAAAACTTAATTAAAATTTTTTTAAAGGAATTAATTCTCATAGTAAAAATATAAAACAAAGGTTATTAAACTAAATATTAATTTTCTTTTTGGCTTTTAAAATTTGAAGATCCCTAACCTAGCTCTCATTAAACTAAGGTAAATAATTTACCCTACTATTAATTTTCTTTGTGGTTGTCAAAGATTTGTTTTTGCAAGAAAAATATTAAATAAATTAGAATTTATATGTTCCATAATTTAAGTTGCACTTTAATTACAATGCTAATCTAACCTTCTATAAATAATAGCAACGACATTGCATCACTTCATAAATTCATTTTGTAAGAAAAAATACAAAAAAATGATGGATGCATATTGCCCTTACCAATTAAACTTCTCTCCTAATGGATTAAACTTCTTCTCCCAATTCAATTTGCTCTGTTTTTATTTGATTTGATTTTTCTCAAATTTATGTTTGAGTAATACTTATATTTATACACATTATTTTATTGGCTTTGTTTTTATGTTCATTGATTAATAAACTATGTCAGCTATATATCCATAATTATTTTAAAAAATATGTCAAGTTATTTTTTGAAAACTATGTCAGCTCTATTTAAATTAATATTTACTTTAATGACCTTTGTTTTATATTATAATATGAAAATTATTTCCTTTAAAAAATATAGGCGCCTATGCATCTTGAGGTGCCTATCTATTTTCAATTTTACCTCTGAGATTTTTTAGATAGATGTATATAAGATATCTATTCTAGTAGTGATGGCCAGTGTAGGAAAGAAACACCCAAAGTAATCAATTTATAATTCTATTTCGATTGCTCCTTATGTAAACTTGCCAGAACTCCAAAGAAGCATAAATTAGGTTTTTTTTTACTAGGTAAGAGATAGTTTATATTGATAATAAAAAGAAAAAGATTACACTTTTAGCTCCATGAGCTGATGATATACTTGTCCCCCTACTATTTTCTTACAAAATATTACAAAATGACCTCTTTGGGTCTATCAAACTAAACTGCTGCTACAATAGACATATACATATAACTGCCTAAAACCCCCATACTATCATAATACAATAAACATAAAAACTATTAACCACATACAATAGTAAAGACCAAGTTGACCACAAACCGACTTAACTAGAGCCACTAGACTAATCATATCTCCCCTTCCTCGAACAGGTAGTCTAAAAATTCACCCACCCATGCGAAGCCCTCGACAAGAATCATGTTGAATAGCTTTATGATGAAATCCCTTCCTCTATAGACCCTAGCCCTGTGGGCCATCAACTCATCACCTCGAATGTCTAGGATGAAGGGAAAGAAATTGACCACTTCACAGGGCTAGTTTACCTTATTCAGATCCTTCGGCCTTGGGAGCCTAACACCTCTTTCCACTACCTCCAACACCTCATCCAGCCCTTCCATCAGGTTTGAATTGAACATCCTCTGCACCAGCATCCTCACCTCCTCCTTTGCCATCATCATGTCGAGGAGAGAAGCTACCACCCTAGACGGTATGTCTAAATCTACATGGTAGTGTTCTACACCATTGACAAAAGCTCTGCCTAAGATGAGCTTAGTGCCCCTGATGATGAAGGCATTGTTCTACTGCAAGACCCTTCTCAATCTTTGATCGGTAATTTTGCTAAAAAATACCATCTGCCTAACCCTTCCGGTTAGACAAATGGGGGATTCCATTCTACCACAAGCAAGCTATTCAGCAAGAAGATGGAAAATCATGGATGGCGGGGGAATGTTGGCCATTAACTAGAATGCCAAATAGTCTGCAAAATGCTAGCCAAAATGCCTTCAAATAGCTCGAGAAAAAGTTGCCTCTTCTCCCAATGATGGCAAAAGACAATATCTAAGAATCTCCCCACTCTCACCAGCTCACTACTTAACTACTTGAATGCCCTGAGATATGAGGCCATCTGCAATTCCTACTGATTCATAATTGGGTCCGTCCTTGCCCTTGTCCTACACCCCAAGAATCGAGTCCGTTCCAGCGTGTGGGAGCTAAATGCTGATCTCCACTAGCTGCCATAATTATGCACAATGATGATTGTCATGACTGCCTAATTTGCCTCCCTCTACTTGAATGGAATGGGGGTATCCTACTGACGATTGACCAGGTGTCCATCCTACTACCCCTGCTGAGTCAACCACCTCACCTGGTTATGAGGTGGCTCCCACCCTTCCACCCACAAAGCATACATTAGGTTTAATAAAGATATGAATCGGAAATAATTCAGCTTAACAAGTGCCACATAGTGGAAGATGAATATCTTAACAAGTGTCATGTAGTAGAAGATGAATTGGGGATAACTTAGGGACTTGGTATTTGATATATTAACAAATGTAAATTAGGAATAACTTAGGGATTTGGTAGTGGATATCTTAGCAAGTGAGTGTCATTAGCACAGTGAGTATCTCCTTTTAAAGTGTTGTAATAATAATATATTTTTAGTACTTGAAAATTTAATGAAAATGCATTTGAAATAATATAAGAATTAGGTTAAGTTGCTATTTGAAGAAACATGGAGAAATGAACTATGACAAATTCACTCTCAATTAAAAAACAAATTCTTATAAAAATTAAAATTTGAACTATATATAATATGATAGAATTGTCCATACCCCATTCCAAAAGTAGTTAATATACATGCAAGTAAGGTTATTTTAAAAATTTGCACATATAATAAATGCAACTATTAACCCCAACACATAATAGAAATTAAATGGAGTGAGGTTATAGTGAGCCCTTTGTCATAGTTGGTGTCAAGATATTAACCACAACACATAATAGAAATTAAATGGAGTGAGGTTATGGTGAGCCCTTTGTCATAGTTGGTGTCATGGTAATCAACTAAAAAATAGTAAATATAGACAAAAAAATGTAGCAACTATGAAAATAATTATTATAATATAAACAATAATATTTATGTTAATAGTATTAATAGCAGTGGAAATATTAATATTAGTATATTATAAATATTAATAATAATACATTATAAATATTAACTAATAATATTGCCACTGTAATCAAATAAAAAAATACTAACTATATGCAGAAAGATGTACCAACTACAAAAACTAATTATTATAACATAAATATTAATTAATATTTATATTATAAATATTAACTAATAATATTAATATTGGTGTCACCTTAATCAAATGAAAAAAGGAGCAATTATAAAATTAATATTGATAACATAAATATTAAATTAGATCTACGGAGGCACCCTAACTGTAAGTGGGATGAGTCCTAGGGTTATGTGCAAAGGAGTCAGCCTTCACATGTGGCAAGTGGGGGAGGCCATGCTCTCCCCCACCCAGGTTTGTATCTTGTACATACCTCACACACCCAGAATTTATTCGTGTTTATTGCCTCCATAGTGTCTAAAGATTGAAAAGACTATCTTCTTATCTCTTGTATGTTCTTTCTCCAACTGTGTTTAATTTTTCATTTCGCAACCCTCACGAGTGTGTAAATCTCAACCCTCTTAGCATTAATGGAGGGGGTTACGGACCCCCCGACCCTAATGCAATTAATCATGATTCCCATGTGGCCCCGTCTAAGTCATTTAAGGAAGTTTTAGCAGATAGTGGTATGTCTATCCATCTGGTGCGAAGTTTCTAGCTACAACTAGTTGCAAAGAAGTTGAACCAAGTAGTGATGTCTCAGTGGAAGGTAAGTACCCCTTACCCCCTCTGAACTGTAAACTCACCCCAAATGATGTTATGAAGAATATAGTCTCTAATGAAAGACTTAGATTGAAGGAAATGACTATCTTTTTTGCTGTTGTTCACACTATCAAAATACCAACAAGGAATTTCATAGATTCCTAGTTTTTTAATGTGTGGGAAAACAAATTTGGAATTCAAGTTAATTTTTGTAGAATGCTCCCTAAAGGTGTATTTTCTTTTTAATTTAAATGCTATTCCGCACATGAAAAGGCACTTTTGAAACCATACTGAAACCTCTGTGGCTATGGTTTCAGGGCACTGACCTAGTCCCCATCAGCCATTGCTGAGGAAGTATTAGCCTTGTCTTACCCTAGGTGGTTGGTTGTGAAAAATATTCCTCTTGAATATTGAAATTTAATCTCATACCTGCATGAACCCTTTGGTAAAGTGCTACGCCTAGATGAAACCAAGGTGAGCCTCCCTCACTTGGACGTGAGGGCACTGGTGTCACTAGCTCCCGATATTGAAACTCCTAGGCGTATAGAGGTAGAGGATGATGAGAATCCCTTTTGTTGTCAGTTAGAAATTTTGGGTAGTGTCAATGCCTATCTCTGTAAAAAGAGCACATTAGGGTAAATTGCCCTTTATTCAAAAAAAATCAAGGAAGAAAAAAGCAGATGCAACACCCTAGCCCAAACCCTAGTTTAGAATTATCCTCTAAAAGGCTCGTTGTGCAATCTGGCATGGTTGTGGCAACTGACCTCTTGCAAGCATAGGGAGTTAGTAACTGCTTTTCAGAACCCATAGCGCACTAGGCTGAAAAAAGCCCTTTGCAAATTGTGAAGCTAAGCAAACAAAGCTCTAAGAGCCAAGGGTTGGAGTGGGAGGTTGAGTCCACAATCCTCCTAGTTTACCAATTTTTGATTTTGAGGATACCCTACTCCAAAACTCCTTTGATGTTCTCTCGGAAGGAATACCTTCTGAGGATGTCAAACCTAAGAAGACCCCAATATCTACTGTCTCCAAAGACCTAGTGGAATTCCTCGGTTCCATGCTCACCCCTAAAATTATAAGAAAACCAACTATATGGAAAAATTAAACAGTCAGCAGTTAGCAATGCGTGAGATTAAGAAAAGAATTGAAGAAGAAATCTTAAGGAATGGGACGAGAACCCTCCCACTCTTGAAACTCATGAGTTTATGTTCAAAAAGGATGGCCACCATTTCAAATTTGTTAAGGGTGACCAGTTTTGCAACAAATTTGTTAATGATAGTCTAATCAGGGATGAAAGGATGTCCTCCATGGAGGGAGGTCTTGAGACTGTCATCGGAAAAATTACAATACTAATATGAACCATACTGAAAGTAACCATGGGCAACATGAGCACTCACTAGAATTGGGGGGATGCTCTAATGTTGAACCAGAAAAGCCACTTTTGACCTACTCCATTGAGGGTGACACCCTAGAGTTTTCCAGCCAAAATACCACTAACAATGTTGTTCAAAAGTTTGGTTCTACTAAAAATGAGGTAACTCCTAAGAGACCATCAATAGAAGACAGTGAGGGCCCTAGCCCTGTAACCCATGTAATTCATGAGGCCCCCACCTCAAAATTTGTTGGGTCGAGGCTCTTAGAAAAACCCAAGAGTCCAATTCCACCAACCCATGTGCCACCAAGGAAAGTGGCATGTGTGAGGGCAAGGAAAATCACTAAAAAATAGTTAGAGGGCATAGGATATCTTACTCAAGAGGATTTCATGGCTAGACAGTCTGGGAGAGCTTCTACGCCAAGGGAAAAGCCAAGAAGACCAAGAAAGAACAACATGTCCCTACTGGTACCAAAAAACATGCAACTATCTAAAAAGAAAAGAAAGAAAACAAGTGTGGTAATAGAGTCTCTTGAAGTAAAAAAACCAAAGGTGGAAGAAAGATTGCCTAAGTGTTTTGTATAGTCCAAGCAATACCAAGAGGTAAGCCGCATGAATGTCAAGAATTAATCTTAATTATATGTCATGGAATGTTAGGGGACTGGACTCCCCTAATAGGAAATACATTGTAAGGAGATTCTTGAATCTGGAAAAATAAAACAATGTTATAATGCTACAAGAAACTAAGGTAGTGGGGTTCATATTGGAAACTAATTTAAGGTTTATTTGCAAGGATTCTTCCTTTTTCACCACAAATCATGAAAATGGAAAGAGGGGCAGGACAATCCAACTCTCTAATACATGGAGTCAATTAGTCACTAATTAGGGTAATTCCCCATACAGTAGGGTAGTCTAGGTGACCTTGGAAAAAGAAAGAAATACAATGGGAATTTTCTCCATTTATGCACCCAATTACCACAGGGAGAGGGCTGCCCTTTGGCAATCATTACCTAGTCTACTAGATGTGTCATGGATCTTGGGTGAAGACTTCAACATGGTTGATCACCTGGAAGATAAGTGGGTGGAGTTGAAATGTCATGGAAAGGAAATGAAAGGTATTATTGGAAGAGGGTAAAAAATAAGTTCAATTTAATAGATCCTTTGACGGTAGGGAAAAAACACTTCAAAGGGGTCTGGTATACATGGTACAATTCTCAAAAATGAGACAAAAGGACTTACTATATGCTTGATAGGTTTTATGCAAGCAAAAACAACTTCAGGTTTGTTCCAAATAGGGATGGTCTAGTGGTTCATGTTTACCCCTACACTATGTCCGACCATCATCCCATTAAAGCAAATATTGAGGTAAAAATTGGTAGTGCTTTGGTCAATAGGAGGAAATATGGCTTCACCCTCAACACCTAATTATTAAATGATAATGATTGTAGAGATGTCATTTCCTTAGAGAAATAAATAGTTGGATGCTAAAAAATACCAGTGCAATAGAGAGGTGGAATCAAAGTGTTGAGGCATGGAGGAAGATGTTCTAAGCCATTGGCAAAAGGAAGGCCATGGATAATAGGTGGGAGGAAAATAAACTTCAAGAATCCAAAAAGACCCTATGAATGAAATGTTGAGGGAAGAACTTACACTCACTAAAGATAAGCTTAGAAGGACTCAAAAGATCAAGATAAAAGGGCTAAAGGTAAGGGCCAAGTTAAGATTGCTTAATTGTGGTCATAGGGGATCGAAATTCTTCTTTAATTACATCAGCAAAAAGAGTTTCAAAGAGCAAATTTGGGACAATGACTGACTGGTCACCTCCCAAGAGTAAATATTAGAACAATTCAAAAAGTTCTATAAAAACCTCTTCACCTTAGAAAAGGGGGAAAGGGGTAACAAAAATGCCAGAGAACTAGTTAAAAAGATTATCCCTAAAAGAATTTCTGAGGATGATCCAACCTAACTTTCGACAGACTTAACCAAGGAAGAAATCAAGAAATCCATCCTATCAATGAATAATGACAAGTCACCTACTACTGATGGTCTCCCAGTTGAATTCTATAAATCCTATTCATTTGTGTTATTTTTTGTGTTGTACATGTATGCATAGAAACTCTATGTTATGATCAAAAAGACAAAACACATTAGGTTCAACTAAACAACAGAAATTTTTTAAAAATGTATCTAAGAAAGTGGTGGGACATTATAGTATCTACCAACACATTTACTTGAAAGTTTCTCTTCATATCAAATAACAATGTTACAAAGCAAATAACACATTGTATGCACTACATTCTTCACCTTTTCTTTTTGTCCCCCCTTCACTATAGAATCTTGAGCATTTAATCTGTTATTAAGAATCTACAAATTTCCTTCCAGCAAAAATGCTCTAGCTACATCCAAACTTTATTTTCTTCTCCTAAGGTAACCAACATATGTACTAGGAAAAGACCCTCAATGTCTGCCTCTCCAACCTCAATGTCATACACATTCCTTGCATTGTTTATCTTGTTCTTTGGGACATTTTATACCAAAATGTATGCTTGGGCTAGTGTTTTTACCATCCCTTCCTCCCTTAACACATACATCAAAGTGGACAACAATGTGGATACTATGTTGTTGTGGTATCTATGTTGCATGGCCTCCATTTAACACTACATCTCCAATTATCTTGCATACAACACTTTCAACAAAGGGATTTCTGCTTACAAACAATTGTTCATTTTCTCAGGATCATATTTACCAAAAACTAGCATCTCCCATATGTTTCTGGTGAAAAGAAAATTTATAGTTCACGATGATTTCTTTAAGGCTTTTCAACAAATACATTTCATGCATATCCTTGAACACAAGTTGTAATCTTTGTATTCCTTGAGATCAAAGAAATGCATATCCATGAACACCAGTTGTAATCTTTGTATTCCTTGAGATCACATTTCATTGAGGCATTCTATTTGAAAGCTCATGTGCTGTGTATATGCTTTCATTCTCTCTATTCTTTTAATACCTGTCAACTAGAGCAGTTGCAACAACTAACAAAATTCCTCTATCCTTCTTGCTTTGATGAATATCTATGCAGCGCCTTCTTCAACTGGCCACTTCAACGTAGTGCTATGAGATTGAGCTAAGTAGTGAATGACTTGATGGACTGATCTCTATTGAGGAATTCTGCCAAACGGCCCACGTGGTTTGTCTTGTTTCTACAATTTGCATGCATGTCTATGAGAGTATTTACAACTTATAATATATGATAAAAATTCTCATTCTGTTATTTCTTTATGGATGTCAATATTCTTTCTTTTGGCTCCCATTTTAGTATGCAGGGATAGAGGATGCTGGGAACTAATAGCACTGGCCTTGCCAGTCACCTCACAAATCAAAGCAGAAATCAAATCCAAAGAACAATACAGGAAAAATGATAGGAGACACAACAAGAGAGATAGAATATTATAATAGAGATTCTTATTATTGCATATAACTATTCAATACAAAAATAGAATTGACCATTCAATGCCTTCTCTTATACAAAGACTCACACCAAACCGAATGTCAAAATCTAATCGTTTCTCCCAACTATTATTTCTCCACATATCAACCTCTTTGTCTTTTAAACTAGCCTCCCCCTTCTCTAATTCAACCTCCTTTTATCAAGGATCAGCCTCTTGTATTAGTCAGATGGCCTCAAAGACAGTCAGCCCTCATAATAGTAACAACCTTCACTTCTATTATTTCCTCCCCCTTCTAGTTGTCGACCATTCTGTGTATATATCTCTACATGTGAACAAGAGAGAAGAAACAATAATCAGAACTTAGAAAACACTGTCTTTGTCCCCTACTTATAACTCCAAAAATCTCCCAAGGAAAAAACTGAGAAATCTTCCTAGAATAGCCAATTTGATCCATTTTCAAGCTCCACTAAAAAGCCAAAAATAAATCTTTCAAATCACCTCCAATTTATATGAAAGCTACCAAAATCTTCCTAAAGGTAGAGCTCACCAAAAATCTGCTTTAAAATAAGCTTTATTTGGTCAATAAAAGCTCAATTTCTCCATATTTTCCCAAAAGAAAGCAAACTCAAAAAAAAAAATATATTGTTTGCCTTACTTTGTTTTAACTGCATTTAATAACAATTATTTAAAAGAAATTTACAAAAATATTGCTTTAAATAATGTTTTACAATATTTTTTTATAGTTTCAAATTTGCAAAATAGAAAGAGGGCCCACCTTGGCTTTTATAACTTGTAAAATTTCAATAATATGCAAAGTTTTTATTAAAAAATACCTTATACATATCTATGAGCATCTAAAAATAAACCAAGGTATTGATTTATGCCCAAAACAAAGGCAAAAGAAAAAACATGCTTTAAATCAAAAACCATGGCCTTTTACATTATGTTCTTTATTTGGCACTTAACATTTTTTACTCTAGTTTGGGTGCCACCATTGTGAAGATTCCGTCAAAACAACACACTGGGTTGGTAAGAAATTTAAAAGGTTTTTGCGCTTTATTCTCTTCTCATTTCTGTCCAACAATCTGAAAAATCTAGATTGTATTTTTTAAGATATGACTAAAACATGCCACTGCTATCTTCATTTTGCTGTGTATTGTGCCTCTGACTATTCCTCAAAAACTCCAAACTGGGTTGTTGAGAAATTTAAAGGGTTTTTTCATCTTATTCTCGTCTGATTTCTATCTAAAAATCTCAAAAATCTAGATCATGTTTTTTGAGATATCATTGAAACATGTGACTTCTATCTTTATTTTGCAAGGTCTTTATGTGACACTACTACTCTTTCAAACTCTTTCCACAATCCTCTTAAGACTTGGGGGTAGCATGCTGATCTCAACCGTTGTGGAAGCCCATTTTATCCCACATGCTATGATATGCCATCATAAATAAATTAGCAACAAGATTTCACCTTAAATATAATGAAATTATTTCAGCTCTACCAATTTGAGCTGTAGGTGAAAATTTGGTAATAGTAGGTTCACAACTAGGGTTCCAACTTAAAGAAGCAAGAAAAATCAAAATTTTGCAGTTCAACAATCTAAGAAGGAAAAACCCTAAAAGAAATGAAAATAGATTAAAACATCTTGTCGAGGAATTTCCCATATGTCTTATTTAAATCTTTAATAGCTCACCCTTTAAGTCTCTTAGGGCTTCTTCGTAATATTTTCTAAAATATTTTAAACTCTAGCCATTGATCTCTTGATGAGATGGAAAGATGGATGGCCGTGATGAAGTTTTCTACCACATGGCATTGCTTCTCATCTTTCAGCGGACCCCACCTTCTCTTTGTTAGCGTAATACATTGTTACAGTTTAGTTTTTAGTTTTACGGTTCAGTTTCAGTTAAATATAACCATTGTACAGTTATGGTTATGTAGTTACAGGTAGTTCATAACTGCTCTCTCTCTTGTATAAATCCTTCACTGCACTGTACCATTTGATCATCGAATAAAACACTATCTTCTCTGATTTACTGCATATGGTATCAGAGCCAATCTTGTGAGATGTGAGGCGTTTGAAAGGAATTGCATTTGTGCCTGTGTGCAAATAGCATTCTCTTCATTTATCATTGAATGCTGCAAAGAAGCATATATAGGCATTTCAATGACAAAGTTGGAATTTGAATCAGAGTAGAAGATTGTTGGCATGTGGAGACTTGCTGTGTGTGGAGGAGAATTCCAAACATGGAATATAAAGGTATTTGAAGATTATGTTTTTTAGAAGTTGTTTGAAGATAGGCGTCAAAATCTGTATCTGCCATTTGATACAAGGTACTGTATCATGAGAATCATCTCTTCTGCATACCACTAGTGACCAGTTTTGATAGGCAATTTGGATGTGTTGGTTGGTGTTTATTAAATGTGCTGTCTATTCTTCTTTTAAATCTTAGCGCGTGGCTCCCTGGGTAAGTATAATTTGAAATAATCCCCTTAATTCGTGTCTGATGTAAAACAATGCACATAGCTTATGTTGGAAGGAAGCATCATTTGGATGTCTTTGTAGGGAGATTAAGGTCATTCTCATTGCCGTTGTGCTCTCTGATGTAGCAGTTGTTGCCTGAACTGAAGTTTCTCTATCCAAGCCATGTGTAGCACTCTCCATAAGGCATTTGAATGAGGAAGACATAGTCTGCAAAATCTGGCAATCATTGGTATGTATTGAAGTGTGTATTTAAGTCTGAGTAAGAAGTCAATCTTTTGGAGTATTATCTACATGGAGATTCCATTAGACAAGTATTCTAGTTCCAATTTTCATACTTGGAGAATGAAAATTCAAATGCAACTAATGAATAAAAATTTGTGGGCAATAGTAAATGGAAAGGAAAAAGCACCTACAAATGCAAATAAGTTATTAGATTGGAGTAGTAGAGATGATAAAGCCAAGGCTATAATTGGTCTTGCTCTATCTGACACCGAATTGCACCATATTGATTTGGATAAATCATCAGCCGAAATTTGGGATAATCTAAATAAATTGTTTGAAGCAAAAGCCGTTAATGCAAAGTTTTCTCTAAAACTTCAATTATTTCGATTTAAGATGGAAGATGGAATCACAATGTCAAATCATATAAGTAACTTGCAGTCTCTCATTAGATAGCTAATAGAGGTTATGGTTATAGTAGATGATGATGATGTTAGGGCCATCCTATTAAATAGCTTGCCTTCAAAATACAATAATGTTGTTTTTACTCTCAGTCAAATATCTTCACAAACTCTAGAAGGTATGATTTCTGCTCTTCTATCAGAAGAGAAGAGAACAACAGAAGATTCAGAAGATGATCCTCAGGAGAAAGCATTATTTTCAAGAAGCAATTACAAGAGATCAGAGAGAATCAAATGTTTTTATTGTAAGAAAAACTGTCACATAGCTTGGGATTGTAGAACTCGAGTGAGTGATGTTCTTAAAGGAAAGCTCAAAATGAAGGAAATCTTGCTTGCATTGAAGATGATAAGGACCCACCAGATATTGAGGATGAGGATCCACTAGATGGTACTATTAATTTCTGTGGATATGCCTTTTGAGAAGGGTCATATTGGAGGCTGGCGGCATCGAAGGATGGAGGATTTACCATCATCTCAAGCTAGCTTCTCACTTTGAGATGATGCTTTGCATGAGAAGCATTTTTGGTTTTGGTTGTTTTGTTTTTTCTTTGTTGATGTTGACAGAGCTGACAAATTTGAAGAATGTATGTTTTGTGAAGATTTTGTTTTGGAGACAGGTTTGGGGTTTGGTGTTGAGCTCAATATGGATTGTTGTCCAGTGAGCTTCAAAGAGTATATGATCTTGAATTATACCCTTTCGCGGTCACTAGACAACATGGCAGAGATCTGTTGTATCTCTTAGGGGCCATTGTCGAATAATTCAAGACTCTGTGATTTGAGAGCTTGGGACTAAAGAGCTCAAGAACACAGCTTGAAGCGATGCCTTTCCAAGGGTAGACGAGACAACATGATGGAGCCTTGCTTGGTTCAGGATTTGTTCTTTGGGAGAAGATCTTCTATAAAATATGTATTCGTACTATGTAATCAACTCTGTTGAGTTTTTAGCATTAAGGGGGGGTACCTTGGTACTATTGCAGGAACAATGTAATAAGGGGGGAATGTTAGCGTAATACATTGTTACAGTTTAGTTTTTAGTTTTACGGTTCAGTTTCAGTTTAATATAACCACTGTACGGTTATGGTTATGCAGTTACAGGTAGTTCATAACTGCTATCTCTCTTGTATAAATCCTTCACTGCACTGTACCATTTGATCATCGAATAAAACACTATCTTCTCTGATTTACTGCACTCTTAAGGCTACAAAGTCTGCTACATGGCGTTCGTCTGTTAGCCTGTTGGGTTATCACCCATGTATCTTTTGACAATGGGATACTGGGGAACGATTAGGATTAACCTAGGGGCCCTCCAACATGCTCACACATTAACTTCTAAAGCCATCCGTTGTCTACTGAACTTCTTCAACATTGGACAGCTAACCTTAAAACATCCTGCCGAGGAATTTCCCATGTGTCTTATTTAAACCTTTAATAGCTCACCCTTTAAGTCTCTTAGGTCTTCTTTGTAATATTTTCTAAAGCATTTAAAAAGTGGGACCCTACTAGGATAACCTGTTCCCTACCAAACGGTGACCAACAAGACTAGGTATAAGGTGCCGGTAAACAAGACAGTTTTGATAGCTCATGTTTTGACTTAGACAACCAGCAACCGGACGTAGCAAGTCAACATAAGATTATGCAGAGGCTTTCTCATATAAAATGTCAACCATTGATATTTGGATATCTAACAGTTCAAGTGTTATTCAGGTGAGTTCAAGTTGCAGGTTTAGTGTTTCAAACATTTTTTTCTGGAATGCAACTACAATCGTCCATCAAAAATTCATCGAACGTCCATATGTTATATTAATTTGTGCTAGCGTCTTGCTTCAGACATAATAAATATGTTGACACTTGTCCCCATTCCAGACACTTTATGAAGGAATTTTGATGTGTGTAAAATTTATCCCAGAATAGAACAATATGTAACATTTGATAATTTTGCCACACTGTATGATATTTTATTGGCACAATAATTTATTTTGCCAATTAATTTTTTATTGGTTTGAAAATATATTTAATTCGCCAATGATTTTTTTAATTAGTTTAATCTGCAAATGAAAATAATTTTTTTGGTTTGAAATTGGATTTTAATCACCAGCAAAAATATTTTCTTATTTAGAAAACATGTTTAATTCACCCATAGAAATATTTTACTGGTTTGAAAATAGGTTTTAATTTTCCAATATAAATATTTAATTGGTTTGAAAATAGGTTTTAATCGATAATGAAAATATTTTATTGGTTTTTAAAAATTACAATTCACCAAGATTTTCAATAGACCTCTAGCGATTACAAAAGATTCACAAAACAAGAATTTTTTTTCCCAGAAAAATGAAAAAAATCGCCAACAAAATTAATATTTTTTTTGAAAAGTATACACAATTCGCTAGGTTTATACATCTTCTCTTAGGGGGGGTGTTCTTAAATTTATACCTGTTCCACAATACAAATCTGGCAATTGGTATCTTCTTTGTAAGAAGAAAATACATGAAGTTAGTAGTTGTATTCGACTGTGAGTTGCTGTATGAAGGTGTAAAAACTAGAGATAAATAAAATTTAGTTTCCCTATTGATAGTGGATGTAGCCATGTATTGGTGAACCACTTTAAATATTTTAGGTCTTCTAGTTTTTTCTTGTGTGTTATGTATTTATTTTTTGCAACTTTCATTGTCTGCATAATTTTTTTTTTAATATCAACAATTGGTATTAGAGCAATGGTGAAAAAGCTATTTTGGAAATCATGAAGAATTTCTAGGAAAATGGATGTAGAAGGTTTTGATGATTGGGCTTGAGCTCTCATGTCTTGGTCATGTTGCTCTGGAGAGAGTTTTGATGAAGTGGGAGCTATGGTGACATTTGCGGACAATGACATTGAGCTAGATGAAATTGTGCCAATGGAAGTATATGAATCTAGTCTCTATTTGATTGTTGATCCTGCCACTAAATTTATTATGGGTGATGTTTATCCTGATTCCCCAAGTACTACCCAAGTGAAGTATGTGTGGGAAAGGCCTCCACAGGATTTGGGAGGTGAGAATTTTGACATGCTAGAAGAATCGGAGAGCCTACAAAGACTAAAGGAAATAGAGGATACATCAGCAATAGATGTTGATGTGAAAACTAAAATGAAACGCCGTGTACATTGGTGGGATGGCTGGAAAAATAAGAAGGATTCGGATAAAGAGGAGAAGGATGCTAGAGTTGGAATTGCATCTACACCAGAAGAGTTTTTAGAAGATCCCAAAATTTATCTTAGAGCACTTCTTGAATGTACAGGTGATGCACAACACAAGAAAGCCATCATGGCTGCAGAAGAGGGTAGAGTCAGATAAGAGTGGTAAGTCTGTAAATGACCTGGTATTTCTCATCTATGAAATGGTTTCTGTCACTTCTGTCTTCTGCCTCAATGATCCAAATACATTTGCATCCAGCATTCATAGGATGTTGAAGATGGGTCTGAACATTTATGAGAAAAAATATGTACAGGCGGAGATCCCGGTTCGAACCCCGAATGTTTAGGTCATTGAAGATGTTGTCACGGGAAGGCAATAGACAGGGTGAGATCCTCATCTCACCAAGGGAAGAAGAAGAACAAGGATCTTAAATCAGGCCCAAGCACTCTTATGAGGGTAGAGACGGTGGAGATAAAGACCATGATAGCCGCTCTCACAAGCGGTGAGAAAGAGAAGATGGGGATGGCAGGAAAGACAAGCACTATAGAGTGGCAGTAGCAGAGGATGATAGTGATGATCAATTTCTCATAGATGTGGATTCTGTGAAAGTAGGGAGGTTTGATTTCTTGGAAGCTATGTCTACCATTACTCCTGCTGCCCATAGAGGTGCAACAGTACAATCAAGACCATTGTCCCCATTAATAGCTCCATGCTTACAGGGACATCTAAAAATAATCAGAATTTATATTTTTGAGATCATTCACATAGTGGCCAACGGTGATAAAAAAGATTCATTGGAGGACAATTCTCACAATCTTCCGAGGTTACTTGGATTTCCCTATGGTTCTTCAATTCCCTTTGTTTACAGACCCAGACTTTTACTTTGCGGGAAGGAGGGTGCTGGCTTGGACCGCATTGGCCCTGTAGTTTTACATGAATTAGAGAGGTTCCCCATGCATTTGATTGGGCTTCCCTCGCTATTGTCCAACCCAAGTGTAAAGACTCCTGAGGAACCACTAGTGCATATTGTGGGAGAAGCAAGGAGGACTACTCCTCCTATCTTGTATTTTCCTCAACTTCAACTTTGGTGGGAGACGGCCCACGATCAACTAAGAGCTATTTTATGGACCATACTAGAGGAACTGCCTTCAGACATTCCCATATTACTTCTTGCAACCTCCTCCATGCCCTTTGACAAATTGGATGGAGAAACCGCTTCTTTATTTGGTCGTCGCTATATTTATCACATACAAAACCATGTTCTGAGGACAGGTGTAGATTCATCTTGCAATCGGTTGATATTGTTCTTCCCATCTCTGATCAAAAAGTAGCAATGAGTCCTAAAAAGAATATGTCTATTCCTAAACTAGCAAAAGTACTAAAAGAAACAAGGGGTCCAAGTGAGACTGAACTGCATGTCAAGGCAAAAGCAGAAGAGCATGCTATTCGATGACTCCCAATGTGTCTTCGAGATGTCTGCAGCAGACTTCTATATGAAAAATGGTTCAGTGTATTCCATTACCCTATCATGGATGAAAATGCACCTGTTGTGAATGCTCCTACAGCTGAAGAAAAGGCTGCCAAGGAGAAAACGCCTAAGGCTCCCAAAGGTTTGAAACCCGCACCTGCTCATCCTTCTTATACAGAGATGGTGACGGAAGCCACTAGCAGTCTGAAGGAAAGGATTGGTTCAAGCCCTCATGCTATTGCGAAATTTCTTGAAGACAACTAAAAGACTGTCCTACCGGCCAATTTCAAGAAGAAGCTCTCTTTTCAGCTCAAAGGCATGGTTGCCAAGGGAAAGCTTACAAAGGTCAAGGCTTCCTATAAATTGTTTGAGCAGCTGAAGAAGGCTATTCCAAAGCCTAAATCTACTTATAGCCTAAATCTACTTCGGCCAAGCCTATATCTGCTGCTAAACCTAAGGCCGCTAAGCCGGCCGCTAAGTCGGCTGCTAAGAAGGCTCCTGCTACAGAGAAACCTGCTGCCAAACCTGATGCATTTGATGAACCCCATCTATTTGCCTCAGAAGCTAAGGAGTTTTTTGGGCAGAGAGCCAGAAGTATGGGAAAATGGAGAAACGTGTTGAGAAGGGGAGCCGTTTTAATGGAGATGTTAGAAGCTTTAGCTATTGAAGGATTAATTATTTGTGATAGACAGAGAAGCTCCCAAGAAGAGGTTCAGGAAAGGGCAGCAACTAGGCTTGCAACATTCGTGCCCAAATTGATTAAGCGTGCCCATGTTTTGGAGGTTATTAAAACTAATCTGCTATGGACGAGATACATTTGGAGCTTTCTTGAACAGAATTTGACGACATTAAAATCTTCGTTGTGGTTGATGTAACATTACAATGGAAATGTAGGGGATATCTCTGAGCAACTCTCTTTCCTGTATGACTTGCCTTCAAGTGGGATATTGTAGGCTACGAGTATGAAGCCAAGTCTGTTTGTAACAGTTGGTGATTATTTTAAATCCGCAGATTCTCTTCTGTTTGTAACCGTAGTTTCTTGAACTGTCAGTTTCTTTCATGGTGTAGGTCTGCGAATGGGTATCTTCTTTGTAAGAAGAAAATACATGAAGTTAGTAGTTGTATTCGACTGTGAGTTGCTGTATGAAGGTGTAAAAACCAGAGATTAATAAAATTGAGTTTTCCCTATTCATAATGGGTGTAGCCATATATTGGTGAAACACTTTAAATCTTTTGTATCTTCTATTTTGTTCTTGTTCTTGTGTGTTCTGTATTTATTTTCTGCAACTTTTTTTGTTTGCATTTGTTTTTTAATATCAACAACAAGGAATACTTGATATACAATGATGTTATCTACAAATTTCATTAGTATTAGCCAAAATTACCGGAACTCCAAGAATAGATTTCTAAGACATGGTGGCATCTCTTGGAAGGTGAGATCTTTATTTACCCCTGTGCTTGGTGTTTTTCAAAATTTTGGAGTATGATTCAGTCAAGGATAAAGAGCTCGTCATGAAGTCTGGAATGTGGGTATTGAAGGAGTATTTTTGGTGCATCAAACCCTGGTTTCCTGCCTTTCATCATGTAGACATTTTTTTTTTAATTTTGGCCTTTTTCTAGATTAGGATGCCTGCCTTAGTTTTGGTTGGACTCGTGTTTGGCTACCATTGCCAACTTGTATGAGAGGTTCCAGTTTTCGTAGTCTTATTAAATAGTTAATAAAAATAAATATTTCATTTTTTTAATTAAAAAATATATTTATATTGCATTTCAACATGAATTATATTTGTTTACTAAATGATTTATAAAAATATTTATACATTTATTGTTTTTAAAAGTTTTGTATATGCATAAATATTTGATAAAATGGAACCAAAAATTCTGACTTCCAATTTTTATCATCTAAATATTAAAATAAACTATTATTTATATTTTTAATAGGTGTAAGGGTTTTGTAGATATGAAAATAATGATATTAGTTGATTTTTCACATTATTGATTTCCATCACAAGATTTGATTTTACAAATTATTATTTTTTCATGACCTGAAAATGATTTAATCCCAATTACAAAGTTATATTGGTGTTATATTTTTAAAATACACATCGACATAATAAAAAAAATAATACAAATAGAACTAAATAACTAACCATCATAATAAAAATAATAATAGTGGTGGAAAATCCATGTCAAGTGTTGTCAAGTGTTGAAGAAAGTTGGGATCTAAGCTCGGTCATATCCTCTATCTCCTCCTATGGATTGCCATTTGGAAAATAGGGCTAAATGGTTGATATGTGGCCATTGGAAGTTGATATAACTCCTGATCATAAGGTTTTAACCCCCGATCCTGAATTGTTTTCACCTCAATAAGCAATGATGACATTAAGACATTGTTTCAAACGGGTATGGCTAGAGATGATTGTCGTGTAAGGTTAATTAATATTTGAAGGCATTCCGGAGGCCATGACGTCAGGCAAGACTGGTAGAGTCTTGGGCAGTGACAGGACAAGTCTCATCATTATTCGGTGCCCCTCGAGAAACATTTCAGCCTATATGTTTCCTTTCTGCAAGGCTTTTAGCAGTGCAAGTTTTAGCCAAATGCCAGTCTTTCAGGTTTACGGTTCTCTTCTCGACTGATTGCATTCAGTGTGGAGGGATGGATAGAATCCTTTAGCTTCATAATGCTTTAATGGTTGAGGTAACGAGGATGGTGATGGGTAAAACTTATGTTGCAAACAATGAAAGGTATCGGTTTGATTTTGATATTCCATCAGGGTTCGTGGCAACATTGCTTGAATTAAGTACCCCCAAACCAGTGGTGGAAGCCATAACTTGAGGAATGTTTATTCTTAAGACTAGAGGACATACTGGCTATGGCAACCCTAGCGGTAGGAGCCCCAAGGCTGAAGGACATGGCATTGTCATAGGAATCAGGGGAAGTTGTCAAATATTATCCATTATTGCTAGACATCAAGGGTTTCGAGCTGATTCATCTTAAGGACCAGGCCAGAGTCGTGGTAAGCTTTATATAGAATATGCTAAGGATGGAGACAAGGTAGGGCTTTCAGTGGGTAGCAGATTTTAATCAACTTCTACATGACTATGATGAAGAATAAGATTAGGTTTTTGGTATCTCTTTACTTTGGCACTAGGTTTTAGTGTGTATAGTATTTTTTTGGGCTTTCATTTTGGCTAATAAAGTTGTCTAGTATTTAGAACTCTATGATGGCTAGCCTGCGTGGCTTATGATTGTATATGGTAGTCTAAGGGTTAGTTTTGTTAGTCTATTTGGATGGGTCTCAGCAGTATTATCTACATTTTGTATCTGCATAGTAGAAGATGTATCTACTTTTTTTGAAATTAAGATAAAAACTCTCTATTAGGGATCAAAAATAAAAATATAAAAAAATAATAGTGAAACTAAAAAGGTAACAATAATAAACTATAGTCCACATAATAAAAAAATATAATAGACTATAGAAGACATAATAACAAAATATTATAAATAAAACTAAATAACTAACAATAATAAACTACAATCCATATAAACAATCAAAATAATAAACTACAGTCCATATAATAAAATAAATAAATAGAACTAAATAGCTAACAATAAAAATTATAGCCGACATAATTAAAAAAAATACTAATAGAACTAAATTAAATAAATTATATAACTAACAATAATAAATAACAATTCATCATAGATTTATCCAAGATAGGTATGCTAGTTACACCATATTCATATTATATATTTACAAATACTTTAAATCACTACCTAAAAAACAAATAACTTTTTTCCAAACAAAATGTTATTAAACTTTAATATTATAATTACCATTAACTTTCACTCACCCATATACAATTTATATAATTGGAATATTATTCTTTAGATAAAGTTACATAATAATAATTCAATAACTTTATATATTTAACTATTTATAAATACATTATGCATCTCCTTTTGAAAAATGTACTCGGTATCATTCTCTATCCTATCTTGGTAATAAAAATAATATGAAATGGACAAACCTTTAATCTATGTTACAATTGATAGGAAAACTTTGTTGGAATTATTGTATTTGAATTTTAATGTTAAGAAAATCTTTATTAACAAGAGCAGGGAAGTTTCTGCCAAAATGTTCATGAATAATCATGTTTTAATTTGTGGTGTTTGCTTAGTTTTAAGTACAATGTTGATAATATAATAACTTTATAATAATCTTGAGTAATTCATATTTGTAGGTGATGCTTAGAAGACTATTTTAACAATATTTTGACAAAATTAAAATTTAAGATATGACATGCAATTTTGCTCTATTTAAGTGGTTAGGGTTCAGGGTATCTACAAGATAAATAACAAATCAAGCTTAATGTCAGCTTGTGAAATGGGAGTATCCGTTGACATTTGGCATGAAATTTTTCTCTATTTAAGTGGCTAGGGTTCAGGGTATCTCCAAGATAAAGAACAAATCAAACTTAATGTGAGCTTGTGAAATGGGAGAATCTGTTGACATTTGGCAAGATCTCAATGTATGGGAAACTTGAACTGAAAATTAAGCTTCTACTTCTGGCAAAGAACCAAATCAACTGCCAGCTACCATGGAAAGCATGAACAATGTAGCATTGTAGCAGTAGAGCTGCATACAACTGAAACTGAGTCTGTCAGCATAGCATCCTAGATTACAGATAAATATAACTTTTATCCACAATTTATAATCAATACTCTTGGAGTCAATCACATCCCTTAGAAAATCAATAACCCAATGGTCCAAGATATCAAATCATCACAAGAACTCAGTTTTCTTCTAATGTAAATACTACTTTCCAAGAATTTAATCCAGTAAACCCTGCATCAGAATTTATTGTCCCTATTTTGTAAAATAGTAATACTAAATTTCTTGTTCTCATTTTAGTCTCACTATTGCAGAAAGCTACAAGCAACTCATTGTTGGAGCAAGTTACAAGCAACTCATCATAGACTCCACCAAGCTATTTTAATAGTGTTCTTTCCACAAAAACAAAAAATATTTGGCAGCCAAGAGATTAAAACGACATAACAATTGACGAGTGAAATCCATAACATAGACTATCTTTTAATATTTAAAATCAGAAGAATGTAAACAAAATTTATATCAGTAATCAACCAGTAAATGTGTTAGAGAACAACACAGAAATTATGAATAGCACAACACAGTACATTTAAATTCCAGGCACCAATTCTTTAGGTGCTCTTTATCAACTGTTTGAAATTTGTGATCAACTTTATAATCCACTTAGAAACATCTTGACTTCAGCCGATAAGAAGCTCCAAACAATGACGACAACCTCAATAGCCATTAACACCAAATAGATTGCTCAACTGGAGTGCTTTAGGATCTTGACAGCCTGACGGGTGATCGACTGTTCAAACGCATCAAAATAGTTACTCGTGAAAGATGATACAATCTTTAACTGATTCTTACAAATACCAACTGCTACGAAAAAATCACTCACCTCCGGTACCGTTCATTCACGGGACTTGCCTCCCTGCCATAATCAGCACTGCGCCTTTCTGGGCGCCTGGCATAAATTGGACTTGGAGCCCTCGTATTGTATCCTCAGCATCACATTCATCATCCATGTATATAAATGCATATCCTGTATGGAACAACAGAAACTCAATAAAGAGACCAAAAAGTGGAATTGTAGTCACAGCCTCATTATGGAAAGTCAAAAACAGTTTACTATACAGAGTCCAGACTACGACAACGAAAAATATACAACACCTGTTACTTAGGACTATTAGGGTCCTCTTTTGCTGTTTCTTTCGTCTTCTGGGACTCGGCTAAGGCCATATTATCTGTAATACTTTTATTCTCTTTAATCTATGGGTGCTTCATTAAAGAGCAGCAGGCACAGACCTTGCATGTTGAACTAAATGGTGTCAGGTATGGATAAGGTGAGAGTGGGGTGATCGATCGGATCAGATTAGTGCCTTCGCCAGTTATGCTCCATTCTGATTGTAGTGATGTGTCATGGGATTTATCTCTTGGCATGCTTCAAACTGCAGACTTAACATGGCATGTCAGCGATGAAAAAAAATGGTGAAATGAAGGATGTCATTTGTGTATCAGCTTCGTTGAACGTTTCTAGAAGCTGATCCTCTCGCAGTTAAAGATCCATGGCATGATTGATGAAAGGATATGCACAGGCAGGGGCCCAAGAAGAGTGTGTATGGAGCTCTTCAAAATTCCTGCGCCAAAGAAACTTTTGAGTACAGCGGCCTACATTTTAAATAATTATATTTCTGCTTAAACTTACCTTGTAGCCTTGGGAAATGAAGCAGAAAGGTTTCCCATTACACTTAAAACGGAAGTTTGATGATAAACATGTCCCAATGTGCATTCTTGACATACATCAAGGACGATCATTACTACTTGCCAGGGTAGAATGTCTTGTAGGCTTAACCTTTGCCTTTTTATGGTAAAATGTTGCCAAAATGAAATCAATTTAAAGTCCTACTTCTTAAACCCTGAACTAATGCATGCAACACTAAGCAGATTCACCATGGGCTCGGCCAATTAGGATCGGGGATTTTTGTAGGATCGGGGATTTTTGTAGGGTGTGGTTTGCCAGATGGCCAATTTTTCAAGTACTCTCACAAACTAAATAAATGTCCAAAACCATCCACTAAATATAAACTAACCATAGTTGTTAGAAACGTAGATTCACCTAAATTTATGACCAGTGAAAGTTAATCATATGTTTTTCCAATATTAGCGCCTAATATATTTTTCTTAGTCTTGGTTTAGAAAATTAGCCAACTACCATATACTCTGCAGAAATAATTCTATCACTCCAAATTTTCCTCAACACATTGGTTTCAATGTTGGATAGCATCCATTCCTGAAATCCAAAACAGCTATCTTGAGAACATAGCTCTGACCATTCAGAAAGTCTAGCCAGAACAATATTGGAAATTCTACATTTTCCTAAAGGGAATTGTATTCACACTAGCACGTTCTTGGGCCCATTTTTTGCCTTTTTGTAGAAACAACCCTCTTTAGAATATACCTCCGGTGATGGCAACATGAAACACCTTGGAATGTCTCCCCAGAACAATATCTGGGCTTTCTAGAAGGGGTTTAATCAAACAAGCACATTATTTGGGCCTAAATTTCACCTTGCTACAGCCAATCTCTGTTCATAACAGAGATCAGGTGTCAATGCCCCATTTTAGCTCAGCTATTTAATGGGAATCTTTGGTATAGGGTTTAAGAAAATGCCTCCTAAAATATAGATAGTAAACTCTACCTGATTTCATGTCTACTTGCTCAATCCTTCCATATCTGGGAAATAAACGTTGCTGTATCTCATACTCTAGATTTCCACAGTACAAGGGCTTCATCTTTGAATCTGAATTATGATCACAGAAAATCTTTTGTATATAAATTCGTTGCACCAAAACAAAAAAAAAAAAAACAGATCAGTCCGTAACCATTACCGTTGAGTTTCAAAGAATTAGAAAGAAGTAAAAACAGCTCTCCTAGAACAATCCCTGCTCTATGATACAACAGAAATTCAAGGAAAAGCGCAGGGAGTAGAACAACAATGCATACTTATTGCAGGCACACATTTTCTTTCAATTTTTATGCATTTAGCATTTCCACAGTGCATCATTATTATATATCATTTCTTAGAAGCACCTTGTGTTATATGGAGAATCTTTTTGCCCCGTCTTTAATGACTAATAGTAAAATATAATACATCTATCATCATTTTGAACAGCCCTCTTGGTTCTCATTGCATCAAGTAATGACACAATAAGATTGAAACTGGCAAAATGAATTACCCTATAGCACCAATTGCCACCAAAGGGGACTTGCAACATGACACTGATTTCATGACACGGTTGAAGAGGTTGGATTGAAGCAAAATGAATCATCGCATAGCATCAATCACCACCAGAGGTCCTTGCCACTTCACACTTATTGCATCAAGTGATTGACGCAGTGAGATTGAAACTAGAAAAATAAATGATTGTATAAAACTACCAATGGTTTTTTTAGTGTGCATGTGGTGCCAAAGTCCATAGCAAATGAAAAATCCTGAGCCCAAAAAACAGAGATCTGTGATCCAAGAAATGTAGGATCTCAAAACTTCGTAAAGAAAGCAACAAAATCAAGTTTGCATAAAATCAAAATCAGTAGATGCTGAACAAAATTGAAGTGTCATAAACCCAAACTATGCCTGAGCGCCACCAGATCCAGAACAATGCAGATTAACCAAAAGAAACATGTGCAACGTACCTTTCTGTTTTCACAGTTCAAACAAAATGTTATATTCATATTTGCACAACTTCAAGCGGAATAGAAGCCTATAAACAAAACAAATTCAGAAAATAGTCATGGCGTGGGAGATTCTGCAAAGTCAGGACTTCAACAACATAGAAAAACATAAATTCTACCCAACTGCCTGCTTGTCTATGACGTGCCTAAATTTGGGCATGATGGGTGTGATGGAGGTTAAGAAGCATATGTTATATTGGGACAATTTTTGAAAAAATGAAAGCAATGGACGAATTTATTTCCAATATTCATACAAACCTTTATAATTTAAATCTCGCCCTTATGGGGTGAAAGTTTTCTGCTAGTTAGATTGAAGAAAAATCATTTTTGAAATATGTTTTGTTAAAATATTTGCATCTATACAATAGCAATAGGTAAATATTTTTTAAATAGAAAAATTATTTAATTCTCATTGGTCGCAAAAAAAATTATTAATAACTACTTAGGAAGAGGCCTCGCCTATAGTTTCCTTGAGGAAACTAATAAGATTAGTATTGAGAGAGTTTAATTAAAATTATGTATTCAATTTTTATGTTTCAATAGGTTATGTGGTCTTTTTTTTGGTGAGGCTATTCTATTATTTAAACAATTATTGTGAATAAATTTGTAAACAGTTTTAGGAACAATTTTGTTTGTTTTTGTACAAATATATTCAAGCAATTAAATTATTCACAATTACATCTCTTTTTAACTCACCAATGTTTCAGTTCCAAGTTAACTCACCATAAAATTATATTTTAAGTTGACCTCTTAAATATGCCAATTAAAATTACCAATTATTGAAATGCTAACTATTTATAATTTCTTAAAACAAAAAATATGTTTTTCCAATTTATTTAACTTGAGAAAAACATAATAAATTATCATATAAATCAATGTTTCATTTCATTTTTATTAAATTTAATACTTTTTTTTTAAATTGTGAGTTGTGATAAAATAATTTTATATATAAAAAAATATATTAAAACACATTTAATAGCTCCTAAACTATTAAATTTACAAAATTGCAAGTATAAACATTTTAGTAAATAAAATTGAAATATTAGATTTTTAACTCTTGAGTAAATAAAATTGAAACCCCAAAAATAATCTAATTTCATAAAATAAAATAAAATGTGTAGAACCCTATATTTTTAATAGTATTATAACTTTGTCCCCAAAAGTAATTTTTACATTTAGCTAATGAAACAAAAAATTAAATTCATAAAAATTGATGATTCTTCCTCTCATAATTATCACCATCCATTTAGCCATGACTTAACTAGTGGGAGAAAAAATTTGTGTTCATAATTTGTTTAGTTGCCACATCCTCCCCTCAAACCGAAATTCTCTCTACATTTATAGCTTTTTGTTGCAGTGAAGAGGTCATTTTTTTCAGCGAATGAAAATACAAATAAATCATTTTTCAATAATTTTTTGTTAAAAAATTATGATGTTGACATAGGAAAAGTACAAATTTAAATCCAATTTGCCCCACAAGAAAAATAATCATGTCTTTTGATTGGTTTACAATCAATAGATTAATAACCAGATAAGTGCGATTGCAATTGCAATTGTACTGGCCAAAGGCAAGTACTAAAAATACAAATAAAAGAAGATCATACTCAAAATAAGTAGTTATTAACTTATTTATTGAAATGGCTGAAACTTTGCTTACATTGCACCAAAAAACAAAATTGGTTCACAAAACAGTTCCTCTATGTTTTATTTCCCACACAGAACCATTGCATAAAAGTGAAGTCAATTTTCAGATATGTCAATTGATATAGCCTTAGGCTTACTCTCAGTTGTCTTGGGAATTGTTACATTGAGCACCCCATGTGCCATGTTGGCCTTCAGTTGACATTCTTTGGTAGGTGGAAGCAGCGAGAAAAAGAGCCATCTTGTCTTTCAAGGCGACCCCACTTGTCATTCTTGTCCACCTCATCCTTCTTATACTCTCCAGTTATATGCAAAACATGTCCCTCTTCAACTTGGACTTTCACATTTTCCTTTGTCAGACCTTCCAAAACCAAACAAAACAAAATGATTAGATAAATTATACACAATTTATCCTTAATCACGATTCAATTAGACAATTCCAAATCAATTTTCATACAGTTTTGAACCAATATTTTATATGAATTAATAAAAAATACACAATTAAATTTTTTGATAAAACATCATCCAAATTTAATATAATGAAAAACTACCATCTAAATTATACTAATCTATTAAAACTCACATTAACAATACCAAGTAAGTTAGCTTTGAAGACGTGGGTATGATCAGTTTCAAGCCAATCCACAACACTACCAAGCGCGACCATGAAGCGACTGATGTCATTACGCACTTCCCTTTTAGAAGAATTTTGGTCTGACATATAACCCCTTAGATAACCCTCATGAATCTGACCGAATGAATCTGACACACGAGCTTTCATGCCCCCATTCCATTGTGCCATACGCGCTTCCCATTTAGAAGAGTTTTGGTCTGACATAAAACCCGTTATATAACCCTCATGGATCTGACACCTGACATTTCAAGCCCCCATTCGATTGTGCCATAGACATGCTGCGATACTATCAACCTCCTCCAACCCACTGCAAAAACAAAACCTAAAAACATAATCAGTTGTAATAATCTTACCTTCAAGAATGGAAATTAAACCTAAAAGCATAATCAGTTGTAATAATCTTACCTTCAAGAATGGAAATTAAACGACTTACAGAAACTACAATTTAACCTACCAAAGCAAGGTGCTAAAAAGCAGGCTATCTATGATGGTATATATATAGTGGTGAGAAATGGGAGGTGAAGGAAACTTCGAGAACTTTCTGAATGCGTAATTATAGTAGAATAAGGGGTGGAGTGTAATGGTCGAATGCATAATTATAATAGCAGTAAGGGGTGGAATGTAATGGTGTGAGCGTGTTAACATTGATATATAAAAATAAATACAATAAAAATAAAATAGAGCTGACATAGTTTTTAAAATAATTCTAAATATATAACTCACATAGTTTTATTAAATCAATGAACATTAAAATAAAGCCAATAGAATAATGTGTACTAGCATAGGTATTTTAAAGACATCTATCTAAAAGAGGCTCAAAGATATCACAGTCTTGAGGCTTTATAGATTTGCATTTAAATATTAGAGAATCATAAAAATTAGCTTTTAATTTAAATCAAATGATATGCAGAACTTAATTATAATTCTCTAATGGAATTAATTGCCATAGAAAGAATTTTTAAATTGAACAACTATAATCCTACCTCGCATTAAACTAAAGTAATTTACCCCAACAACAATTCATAGGTCTATCAATTAGTTTTTAGTGGAATATTTTTCAATAATTTAATCCAAATGATATAAAAAACATAACTATATTTTTTTCATAGAATTAATTCCCATAGTAAAAATCTAAAACAAATGTCATTAAACTAAATATTAATTTTCTTTGTGGCTTTTAAAGATTGAACAACTATGACCCTAACTGTCATTAAAATAAAGTAATATACCTTGCCATTATTTTCCTTTGCCAGCGTTCATTAATTTAAAGTAAATAATTTACCCTAAATTTTCAATAATTTAATTCAAATCATAAAAAAACTTCATTATAATTTTTTTAAAGGAATTAATTCCCATAGTAAAAATATAAAACAAAGGTTATTAAACTAAATATTAATTTTCTTTTTGGCTTTTAAAATTTGAAGATCCCTAACCTAGCTCTCATTAAACTAAGGTAAATAATTTACCCTACTGTTAATTTTCTTTGTGGTTGTCAAAGATTTGTTTATGCAAGAAAAATATTAAATAAATTATAATTTATATGTTCCATAATTTAAGTTGCACTTTAATTATAATTTCTTTTTATTTTAATGAGTAGTATGTAAATAGAATGAGAGTAAATAATACACAATGCTAATCTAACCTTCTATAAATAATAGCAATGACATTGCATCACTTCATAAATTCATTTTGCAAGAAAAGATACAAAAAAATAATGGATGCATATTGCCCTTACCAATTAAACTTCTCTCCTAATGGATTAAGCTTCTTCTCCCAATTCAATTTGCTCTGTTTTTATTTGATTTGATTTTTCTCAAATTTATGTTTGAGTAACACTTATATTTATACACATTATTTTATTGGCTTTGTTTTTATGTTCATTGATTAATAAACTATGTGAGCTATTTATCCATAATTATTTTAAAAAATATGTCTAGTTATTTTTTAAAAACTATGTCGGTTCTATTTTATTTTTATGTACAGGTCCATCCCCTTAATGTCACTGGATAACTCCTCTCGGTGTAATTATTTTTATATGTCAGATTTTTAATAGTGTTTGTTAACATGTTCATTCTATTTACACACTGCTCATTCAAATAAAAATAAAATTATAGTTAAATGCAACTTAAATTATAGAACCTATAAATTATAATTTATTTAATATTTTTCTTGCATAAACAAATATTTGAAAACCACAAAGAAAATTAATGGTAAGGTAAATTATATACTTTAGTTTAATGAGAGCTAGGGTTACTTCTTCAATATTTAAAAGCCACAAGGAAAATTAATATTTAGTTTAATGACCTTTGTTTTATATTATAATATGAAAATTATTTCCTTTAAAAAATATAGGCGCCTATGTGTCTTGAGGTGCCTATCTATTTTCAATTTCACCTCTGAGATTTTTTAGATAGATGTATTTAAGATATCTATTCTAGTAGTAATGGCCAGTGTAGGAAAGAAACACCTAAAGTAATCAATTTATAATTGTATTTCGATTGCTCCTTATGTAAACTTGCCAGAACTCCAAAGAAGCATACATTAGGTTTTTTTTACTAGGTAAGAGATAGTTTATATTGATAATAAAAAGAAAAGGATTACACTTTTAGCTCCATGAGCTGATGATATACTTGTCCCCCTACTATTTGCTTACAAAATATTACAAAATGACCTCTTTGGGTCTATCAAATTAAACTGCTGCTACAATAGACATATACATATAACTACCTAAAACCCCCATACTATCATAATACAATAAACATAAAAACTATTAACCATATACAATAGTAAAGACCAAGTTGACCACAGACCGACTAAACCAGAGCCACTAGACTAATCATATGTCCCCTTCCTCGAATAGGTACTCTAAAAATTCACCCACCCATGCAAAGCCCTCAACAAGAATCATGTTGAATAGCTTTATGATGAAATCCCTTCCTCTATAGACCCTAGCCCTGTGGGCCATCAACTCATCACCTCGAATGTCTAGGATGAAGGGAAAGAAATTGACCACTTCACTGGGCTAGTTTACCTTATTCAGATCCTTCGGCCTTGGGAGCCTAACACCTCTTTCCACTACCTCCAACACCTCATCCAGCCCTTCCATCAGGTTTGACTTGAACATCCTCTGCACCAGCACCCTCACCTCCTCCTTTGCCATCATCATGTCAAGGAGAGAAGATACCACCCTAGACGGTATGTCTAAATCTACATGGTAGTGTTCTACACCATTGACAAAAGCTCTGCCTAAGATGAGCTTAGTGTCTCCAATGATGAAGGCATTGTTTACTAAAAACCCTTCTCAATCTTTGATCGATAATTTTGCCAAAAAATACCATCTGCCTAACCCTTCTAGTTAGACAAATGGGGGATTCCATTCTGCCACAAGCAAGCTATTCAGCAAGAAGATGGAAAATTATGGATGGCAGGGGAATGTTGGCCATAAACTAGAATGCCAAATAGTCTACAAAATACTAGCCAAAATGCCTTCAAATAGCTCAAGAAAAAGTTACCTCTTCTCCCAATGATGGCAAAAGACAATATCTGAGAATCTCCCCACTCTCACCAGCTCACTACTTAACTGCTCGAATGCCCTAAGATATGAGGCCATCTGCAATTCCTATTGATTCATAATTGGGTCCATCCTTGCCCTTGTCCTACACCCCAAGAATCGAGACCGTTCCAGCGTGCAGGAGCTAAATGCTAATCTCCACGAGCTGCCATAATTATGCACAGTGATTATTGTCATGACTGTCTAATTTGCCTCCCTCTGCTTGAATGGAATGGGGGTATCCTACTGACGATGCCTGTTGACCAGGTGTCCATCCTACTACCCCTGCTGAGTTAACCAGCTCACCTGGATATGAGGTGGCTCCCACCCTTCCGCCCACAAAGCATTCATTAGGTTTAATAAAGATATGAATCAAAAATAATTCAGGTTAACAAGTGCCACATAGTGGAAGATGAATATCTTAAAAAGTGTCATGTAGTAGAAGATGAATTGCGGATAACTTAGGGAATTGGTATTTGATATCTTAACAAATGTAAATTAGGAATAACTCAGGGATTTGGTAGTGGATATCTTAACAAGTGTCATTAGCATGGTGAGTACCTCCTTTTAAAGTGTTGTAATAATAATATTTTTTTAGTACTTGAAAAATTAATGAAAATGCATTTGAAATAATATAAGAATTAGGTTAAGTTGCTATTTGAAGAAACATGGAGAAATGAACTATGACAAATTCACTCTCTATTAAAAAACAAATTCTTATAAAAATTAAAATTTGAACTATATAATATGAGAGAATTGTCCATACCCCATTCCAAAAGCAGTTAATATACATGTAAGTAAGGTTATTTTAAAAATTTGCACATATAATAAATGCAACTATTAACCCCAACATAATAGAAATTAAATGGAGTGAGGTTATAGTGAGCCCTTTGTCATAGTTGGTGTCAAGATATTAACCCCAACAGATAATAGAAATTAAATGGAGTGAGGTTATGGTGAGCCCTTTGTCATAGTTGGTGTCGTGGTAATCAACTAAAAAATACTAAATATAGACAAAAAAATATAGCAACTATGAAAATAATTATTATAATATAAACAATAATATTTATCTTAATAGTATTAATAGAAGTGGAAATATTAATATTAATATATTATAAATATTAATAATAATACATTATAAATACTAACTAATAATATTGCCACTGTAATCAAATAAAAAAGTACTAACTATATGCAAAAAGATGTACCAACTACAAAAACTAATTATTATAAGATAAATATTAATTAATATTTATATTATAAATATTAACTAATAATATTAATATTGGTGTCACTTTAATAAAATGAAAAAAGGAGCAATTATAAAATTAATATTGATAACATAAATATTAAATTAGATCAATGGAGGTGCCCTAACTATAAGTGGGAGGAGTCCTAGGGTTATGTGCAAAGGAGTCAGCCTTCGCGTGTGGCAAATGGGGATGTTGGAATATTAATCCCAACCACCGTCATTTATTGAACAAGACTTTTGTTTTGACTATCATTTCTATTTTCTCCTGTTTCCCCTACCTCCGTCCTATTTCTCATAATTTCTCTGCAGGGATGTTGACTTGGGAGTATGGCTGCCCTCTCCAACGTATGGTAAAAGGGTGGTTTTGTTTGATATCTTCCTACATGTCAAGCCTTTATCAGAGTGCTGATATGACAGCAGCTCTATTTCTATGTTAACATGTATGCTGTTATCATTATTGGGTTGAAATATGTCTAAAAATAGAGAAAAACAAAGTGCTTTAAAAATATTACTAGATGTTAAGAGCAGCAGCTCTGCAATGCTAAATTTTTCTAGTTTCTTGTTTGGTAATGTAAGCTCTGGTAATGTAAGAGCAGCAGCTCTCTTTTACTGAAGATATATATATAATCTTGGCTTTTTATTTTTGGTGTAAAAAGATTTTTGAAAATTGTAAAGAGCAGTAGCTCTGTGTTTTTATGTTTTTCCTCTGCCTCTTCCCTTCATCTGGTATCAGAGCTGAAAGTTATTAGAGTTGGGTTGTCAAGCTAAAGTTTCTCAACAAAGTTATTGAAGAAGTTAAAGTTTATCACTGCCAACAATGGCATCTATATTAGGAACAAGTTTAACAAATCCTCAAATCCCACAGTTCAATGGGAAAAATTATGATTACTGGTCCATAACAATGAAGGCACTGTTTTGTTCTCAAGACATATGGGATCTTGTAGAGAATGGCTTTCCAGAACCAACAGATGCAGCATCATACAATGCATTGACTCAAGCAGAAAAAGATTTGTTGAGGGATAATAGGAAGAAGGACTCCAAAGCTCTCTTTTACATATTTCAAGCAGTGCATGAGAGCATTTTTCCAAGGATTGCAGTAGGAACAAAGTCCAAATAGGCATAGGATATTCTTCAAACAGCCTATCAAGGAATGGCAAAAGTGAAGACAACTAAGTTACAAATGTTGAGAAGGGATTTTGAAATAATTTTCATGAAGGAATCAGATTCAATAGACACTTTTTTCACAAAAGTGATGGGTTTAGTTAATCAAATCAGATCTCATGGTGAAACACTTGAAGATAGAAGGATTGTTGAAAAGATTTTAAGGAGTTTACCCACAAGGTTTGAATCCATAGTTGTGACCATAGAGGAGACAAAGAATCTCTCACAATTTTCAGTTGATGAGCTCCATGTATCTCTCATTTCTCATGAGCATAGGTTTAGCATGTCAGCAATCTCATCATTGGAGCATGCATTCAAGACACAAGCTTCAATCAGCCATGGTAGAGGCAGAGGAAGATCGAATTTCAGAGGTAGAGGAAGGAATTCATATAGAGGTGGAAGAAGTAGCCCATCAAGCTCAAGTGGAAGAGGTACTAGCCAAAACTCAAGCCCAAACCCATCTCAAATCAATCACAAGGTCAAAGCTATGACAAGTCTCAAATTCAATGTCATTATTGTAAGAAATATGGGCATTATTCAAATGAATGTAGGAAAAAACAATATGATTTCAGTAGACAAAATGCAAACTTTACAAGAGAAAACCAAAATCAAAGCAATATGTTCATAGCATGCAATGTAGCACAAGAGAATGAAAAGGATGTATGGTTTTTAGACTCAAGTTGTAGCAATCACATGACAGGGAACTTACAAATGTTCTCAAGTTTAGATGAAAGTGTAAAATCAGATGTCACATTTGGTAATGACAACAAAGTTTCTGTCACAACTTAATTTATTTTTGAATTCTAAATTTGAAAACTAAACATAAAATGTATATTCATTTAAAAATACAAATAATAAACAATTTAACAATGAATTACACTTAAAAAAATTGAGGATAAGATTTGCAAATCCATTAAAAAGTGGAGGATGCATTATCATTAAAAAAAAGAGTGGAGGATGCATTATCATTAAAAAAAAAAGAGTGGAGGATGCATTATCATTATAAAAAAAAAAAGAGTGGAGGATGCATTATCATTAAAAAAAAAGAGTGGAGGATAGATTTTTCTATAAATTACCTAGAATTGTGAGGAAGAAGGCACTCATCTCCAGTTTGGGGAGTGCTGGAGAAATCTGTATGAGCTCTCTCCTTCATTATTTTGTTTTGTTTCTCTTAAATGACTAGTTCTTGAATTTTTGGTAAAAGATTTTGGTTTGTAATTGATATGTTGCAATTTAGCATTTGTGTTGAACTTTTTATGAAAGTTAGATAGTAGCTATGGTTGATATACACCCCCCCTTAATCTGCCCCACCTCTTTGCCATAGCCCTCAGCCTCCTACCATCCATACCCTATTCCATACTCTATTTTAAAGCCCACGTAGGCACAGACAGGAGGACGTTAACAAGGATAGTGGAATATGCCTTTACACCTGCCAATTTGAATGGATCTAGTTGTGCGATCCTACAACCCTTACATTTCATGTTACCATATTTTCTTTGAGGCAATTTGTCAAACAAGTTCACATGCCTGGTTTGTGCTTCCACATATCTTTTGTAGGTCTACCAGGCAGCTTGCAACTACAACATTTGATGAAATCTATCTTCCTTTATACTGTGATGTATGTCCAACCCCTGTTCCAAAGCTCTTATTTTGGCATAGGCTGGGAGTATACCTTCACCTCCCAAGCCGATTTCTCCAATCCTTCATTGATCTCCTCTGTCTACAGATGTGATCTACAGGCACCAAGAAATCATGTCCACACAATTACCACATGTTCAATTGGCATCGAAATGATAAAGTTTAGGGTGTCCTCAAGATAGCCAACACTGTGAAGAAGGACCACCACACATAACCATCAACTGTAGTTGTAATGAAATAAGGGTTACTCATATGATTGAAGTATGTACAACTCTCATCCGTTAAACCTGCATGGCTACGTGCACCTAGAACACAAGAAAAGCTTACAATGTTAGGATGTGTTCTCGAGAGCTTCATTTTGAGAGCATCCCCATTTTGTGCTTATCCCAGAATCATTGTATTTCATAAGATGACTTCTATTTGAGGTATTCTGTCAAACAACTCAAATGCATTGTCTATGCTTCCCTGTTTTCCACGCATGTCTGCTAGGTTAGTTTCAATTACAACAGTAACAAAATTGCCCCTTCCACTATGCTTTGACGGATGTTTGTGCCCTATTCCAAAGCTCCCACACTGGCACTGGTAGAGAGGACGCTGGTAGAGGTTGTGGAATTTAGATTTACAGCTAACAATTGCATTTTGCTTGATAGTTTTAATGCCTTATCAACAAACTCATTTGTGCATATCCTGAAATCATTGCATATCTTGAAATCATTGCAATCTATGTGGAATTTAAATTTACAGTTGACAATTGCATTTGCTTGATAGTTTTAATGCCTTATCAACAAACTCATTTTGTGCATATCCTGAAATCGTTGCAGTCTATGATATGCCATGTCTAAAATCCACGTTTTACATACATGGTTACCAGACCATTTCCAACTATAATATCTGGTAAAAAAAAATTCCCCACCTATTGTACTGTCATCTATGGGCTTCTCATCATGTCTAAATATGAAATTTTATTTAACCTTCTTTTAAATGAGGAATTATTACCTTATCCTCCCTCTAGTATCATAACATCTATAAGGTGTAAACTAAATGACTTAATCATGTGTAAGAATTGACATGAAATTGTAATTTCCACCCATGAGCTTTAAATTGGTTAGATAGAATTCTCCCTATCTTTTACTTAATATTGATGTGAATGATTTAAAAGGTTAAAGTAGTAACATAATAAAAATAAATTGCAAAGGGTAAGATTATACATGACCAATATATGAATAAATATATGCGATATTTTAGTAATGAAGAAGATTATAGTAAGAAGCAAAGATGGATTTTGAAATATTGCTAATCTTAAATGCTGTAGAAAATACAAATGATAACTTAGTGCTTCAAAACAATTTCCCCAAATCTCATGGTGTGACCAAAGAATCCCTCATTTTGACTTATGAAATACAAGTCAATATTATTTACTTAGGTTAATAATTGATGATCTCAATTAATGAAGTTAAGCTAAAACTTTTGTTGGATAACTTATCCTGTTAAGATTACAAGCCTTAATTGATTCTATTTACACGTATAAGTTGAAATAATTATGCAAGAAAATGATCTAGTACCCTACTCTTGGAACAATAATTAATTTGATATATGACTATAGATCATTGTTTTACTTTGAATAAAGTTCACTTGAGGCACGACAAACTAATTATCATATCACCCTGAAAACAAAATGATTATCTTATTTAATTTATGTTGTGATTAATGTATGTGAATTAGTATCTTCTGAAATTATGTTTACAATTGTTTGAATGTCGTTACCTTACTCTTCCTTATGTATTGATAAATGGATCAAAACATCTAGCCGTTTTCTTTACATGCAAGCAAAGAAGTTTAATTTTTCTCATAAGCTATCATATTAATTTTCTTTTCATCTAGATAGGTAAACCTTGTAAATAAATGTCCAAACTCAAACATTCGTAGTGTTCGGTATTTATGGTACCTCTGGGTCATGTTTACGGGTAACACCATCACGATGAACCAAGTACCTCGCACCCAACATAGCTGCAAGAACGACGTCTAGGCACCGTCCCTCTAAATCGTCGGGGAGTAATAAGGAACATGTCTAAGTTAAATCTGCAGGAAGGGAAAATCTCCTCGAATACCTGACTGAAAGATTAAGAAAAAGAAAAAGGTGAGACTATCAAAAATTGTTGTAGGATGATCAACGGGAAGACGTCATCAGGGAAATATGCGTGATAGGTATATTATTCACACTTGAAAACTTAAACGCCAAACACTCCTGGGAGGTGTGTTTGCAATACTAGTTTCTTAGGAATTCCATCTCTGTATCACTTGAGTGAATTGGCAGTTGGCAAAGAACTGTGTACCAACCTCAGTTACATAAAACATAGTGCAAGACAGAACTACATGTTTGCATTCGTTGTGTAGATCGCATCTGTAGAGGGCCTTGATCCCGTGGATACAGGGTATGTAGGTAGTCTGGATGGCAAAGGATGCCCCCAGTACTCAGGTCCCTTGGATATAGGGTAACTCTATAATAATCAACTTCATAATCTCTATCTCTAGTTTAAAGGTTAACTAGGTAACTTAAGAACTCTCCTAGTACTCAGAAGAATCCCCGAGGTGGATTACTTGTACCCGGTGTTGCCGTAAACTGAGGTGAGTACAAGTTGATGTTATGTGTTCCCTGGTCAACATTGTCAGTACAGTGTCTGGGTAGACTGTGGTCCCCAGGAAGTGACTTATGAACCTGTATTGGTCCTGAGGGAGTCAGAAGTCTCTGGCCAAAGCATAATGATTCCTATCCTCTTTAGCCCGTTAGGCTATTATGTTTATGTATCCCGGATTGGATAGAGTATTGGTTCGTTTGACCCACTAGGCCTTTTGGCCACTATTTGTTCTACCCAAATCAGGTAGCGATAAGGTCCGTTTGACCTGGTTCTGTATGAACCTATTTGCCCAAAGGATAGAAGAGCCCGGGTTGGCTTAAGAATGTTCTGTTTTGAACATATGGTCCATTTTGGCTGAAATTAATGTTCTGTTTTGAACATATGGCCGTTTTGGCCGAAGTTTTTCCTGAGTACTCAATGAAAGTCTTGATATATCTCATAAGAACTTGTTAATAAAGTAAAATTTTTGAAAATTTGAGTTTGGATCAAGTGGGTCCTTACATGTGGTATCAGAGCATGGTTCAAACACTCGGCCTAGAGGCCTACAAACTCAAAATCGATAATAATTAGTATTCAAGATAAGAATTGTGATAGATTTAATTATAGTCAATTTGCATGTTGTAAACCAAAAATTATAGCAAGTGGTAAATCACCTCTCTTCTTGTTTCAGAATTAAATGGTGAGAACCTGAAATTTGCAAGATTTGCATGGAAAGGAACCAGTCAACCAAGAACCAGTTGTAAACCAAGAACTAGTTGACAACCCACCTGAGAACCCAAATGTTGGTATTGAAGTAATTATTCAGTTGTTGACAGAACAGAAAGAAAAGTTGGAAAACCTTGAGAAAACTATACAAGACTTGAAGACTAGACAGGGGACTATAGAAAATATTTTGGAACCAGAAAATGAACATCAAGGTGCAGAAGTACACATAGCTTAAACAACTAATGAGCTAGATGTTTCTAGGGCTCGGCGGGATACTACCACTCTAGATATCTCCCAAGACCTCAAAAAGATTAACTCCTCCTAAGTTTGACAGTAAACATGTGGGGGATGCTGCAGAAGGATGGTTAATCAAAATGGAGAAATATTTTGAACTAAGAAACTACTCAGAGAACATCAAGGCAACCTAGGGAGCCTATCAATTGGAAGGAGAAGATGCTAGTTGGTGGATAAACATAAAAGAACAATATTGTTATTCAAAAGAAAACTTGACTTGGAGGCAGTTTGTGAGCCACTTCCGTTAGAGATGGCTTCCACAAATATTTTATGATGAGAAGATGACTAAGTTTCTGAATCTTAGACAAGGAAATCTCATAGTCCAACAATATTGGGATAGATCTGCGAAACTACTGAAATATGTTTCTATCTATCAAAAGGATGAAAGGTCTCAGGCAAGGAAGTTTCTTTTGGGGTTGAATACTAATATTGGGGCAGAAGTGGATATGTTTGCCCCTGACAACATGAATCAAGTCTTGGAGAAGGCACTCAAACAGGAAAAGAAATTACAGGCACTATCGGTGGCAAAGCAAAATTTTTGGGACAAACAATTTGTCTTCAAAATGAAACTAGACAATAAGGACAACAAAGGAGCTTAGAAGAACAAGAGGAGAGACTGGGGTACAATAGAATCCACTGGTAATCAGGATCATAGGAACAATTACAATAGTAATGTCAGGAGGAATGATGGGAATGCACCACCCCAAATTTCTAATGGACCCCCTGGTGGATGCTTTATGTGTGGAGGCAATCATTATGCAAGGGATTGTTCAAAAAGGAATGGGTACAATCAACCACAGCAACCTCGGCAACATCAAATACATGCTGCTGTCAAAAATCAACAAACTCGTTATCAAAATGTACCTATGGAGACAAGAGGTATGCTTTTTGGTAAACCCATAACTATTTTGATAGATACTGGTTCCTCCGAGAATTTTATTTCCCCAGAATTGGTAAGAAAAATGTCTTTGCAAACTAAGAATATGGAATCATCATGGATGGTTCAGTATGGGGACAAGGCTATACGAAAAGTGAACAAGTACATAAGAGGAGCCCTCATTAAGTTTCCTGAATTAGAAACCAAAGCTGACTTATATGTTGCACCCCTAGGAGCCTATGATGTCATAATCGGAATAAGTTGGCTAACGAGTCATAAGGCTAACATAGATTGCAATAACAAAGTGGTGGAGTGTCTAGATGATAAGGGGTGTAGAGTTAGGATCCAAGGAATTTACAAACCTATATCAATGGGGACCATTTCTGCTATGCAACTAAATAAGGCAAGACGAAAACAAGGAAATCAGATATTCTTAGTATCTTTAGATGAGAAGGGAGAAGAGAAAGAAGCCCCTACCTTTGAAAATAGTTCGTTCGTTTGGGACTACAAGGATGTGTTTCCTAAAGAGCTACCCAAATTATGTCCTAAAAGGGAATTCAATTTTTCAATCGATATACTTCCTGGAACCGCACCTATATCTAAAGCCCCATATAGGATGAACACCACAGAACTCCAAGAATTGAAAATATAGTTGCAAGAATTGCTAGAGAAAGGGTTGATAAGGCCTAGTGTATCACCTTGGGGAGCACCAGTCATATTTGTAAAGAAGAAGGATGTGACACTAAGGTTGTGCATTGACTACAAAATGTTGAATAAGGCCACTGTGAAGAACAGATATCCCTTGCCTCGTATTGATGATCTATTTGACCAAATGAGAGGAGCCTCAGTGTTCTCCAAAATTGATCTTCACTCAGGCTATCACCGATTAAGGATAAAAGATGAAGACATCCCAAAGACAGCATTTAGGACTAGGTATGGACACTATGAATTCACTATAGTTCCATTTGGGCTAACAAATGCTCCAACTGCCTTTATGAATCTAATGAATAGTGTGTTCCATGATTTTATAGATAAGTTTGTGATTGTGTTTCTGGATGACATTTTAATATATTCCAAGGATGAAGAGGAACACTTAACCCATCTCCAGGCAGTCTTACAAAGGTTGCGGAAGCATAAGTTGTTTGAAAAGTTATCCAAATGCTCCTTCTTTGAAAGGAGGGTTCACTATTTAGGGCATATTGAATTTCAGCCGAGGGTATAGCGGTAGATCCTGATAAAGTAAAAGCCATCACTAAATGGCCTATCCCTACAAATGCGACCGAAGTAAGAAGTTTTATGGGATTGGCAGGGTACTACAGAAGGTTTTTGAAAGACTTTTCAAGGATAGCCAATCCAATTACATCCTTGCAAAGGAAGAATAAAAAGTTCTTTTGGACTGAGTTGTGTGATAAGGCTTTTCAAGTACTGAAGGAAAGGCTAACATCACCTCCAATTCTAAAAGTGCTTGACCCCAATGGTAAATTCATAGTAGTAACATATGCATCCATAGAAGGACTAGGAGGAGTTCTTTTCCAAGAGGAAGGAGTAGTGGCTTATGAATCACAAAAATTGAAAATCCATGAAGTCAATTATGCCCCCCATGACCTTGAACTTGCAGCCATAGTTCATGCCTTGCAAAAATGGAGACATTTCTTGTTGGGAAAACCATTTGAGCTTAAAACAAACCATCAAGGACTAAAATATATCTTCACTCAACCTCATTTGAATGCAAGACAGAGAAGTGGTTAGAGTTTCTAAGTGAGTATGATTTTGATATTCAATATATCAAGGGGAAAGAAAATAGGGTGGCCGATTGTTACATCCCTCTTTTTGGAAACAATTATGTTATCTACTTTCTTGCAAATTTCAGTAATTTAATATGTTGTGGACGACATGGAAACTGACAATTTATTTTATAAAGTTGTTATATGAAATTGTGGAATCTAATGATTATGATCAAAGTGATATTGTAGACTAAATGTCTTTATAATAAATGCAATGATGTTTGGATATATTATATTTGGATCATAGGTGCTTTGACCACAAAATTGTATGTGAGTCTGTCGATGCAGGAACAGGTGGACCGTGTTCGATGGGAAGAGAAAGTATCTTTGAGAGAGAGTATAGACTCTGGAAATTAACCATGGGTGTTTGTTAATGAGAACGCCAAACAGGTAGATGAACCTTGGAACCATCATTTTAGTCTTGGTTGTTGGTTGGGTTAGTTAACTAGATGTCGATGTCAGAGGATAAAGTATAACATCCTAGTCGAAAGTCGTCATGTAGAATCTTGGAGTCGTTGATGGCATCGTAAGTCCATAATAGCAAGTCGACTTAGTTAGACATTTATTGTTTTCATTTATAAGTATTTAATGAACCATCTTGTGGCAAAATCGTAATTCATGTCTCGTAGTCGAAAGAGGCGAGAAGTTGTTTTGTGCATTAAAACGATTAGTAAACCTTGTGATGCGTTACGACCAATCCGTCGTGATTGTCGTCAAACGCGTCGAACTTGTGTTGTGAAGTTATTCTTTTCACGTAGATTGACGAATGTCGATTTGTAGCCATAGCGTGAAATAATTGGTTATGATCGTCGTTTAGCATGAGTCTTTTCTTTTGGCTTTGACCACGAGTTATTTTTGGTCTAACCTTGAGTCTCTTTTCTAAAGTGATCTTTATCTCCTTTACTTGTTCAACCATAGAGATGCTTTAGGCATTTATTACCCGCTATCTTGTTGTGTTTAAATTCTCCATTCATCTTTTAGTTGTTCTCCAAGGTTAGAGGTCTTTTTGCAGAAGAATGATGAAATTGCTATGTGGCGTTGTCATTTAGAACCTCCTTTTTGGTTGGGACCACTGCAAGTGTGGAGTCAGATAGTTGCATTTAATACTGACCTTGTGGATAGCCATGTGTTGGTTAGATTTCAAAACCCCAGTTAGAAGTAGTCCTTTTCCTTCGCTGTATTGTGGTGAATCATGCCGTGGATAATTAGTTAGCTAGCAATTAATGCTGATGCTTCCTCATCCGAGAGAGGGAGATCAGAAACCGTCATAAGGTGGAGATAGAATCGGTTAATAAGGTTTTTTTATGTCAGTTATTCTATACCGATGGAGGGAATCTTCTAAGTAACGGTTGGAGAGGTGGCGAAAGAAGAGTAAGAAGTAAGAGTGATGGAGTAGTCGGAAAAGGGATGAGAGGGAGAAACTGTGGAGTGGGAATGATGGAATTTGATCGCTGAGTGAAGGATAAGAGATCGGCAGACAGTAAAGAAGGGGGGGTCGTTGCTAGAGTTGAGGAAACAGTAATTGATGTTTGTTAGAGGCCTTCATTAGAGTGAGAGACGAGGAGTTTAGGAGGGGAGGAGAGAAGAGAAATAGGGGTGGAGTCGTTGTGTGAAGGGGAGATAGGGAGAGTCTGTCGTAGTGTCGAAAAAGAAGAAGAACTGTGGAGTTAGAAAGGAGATTAGAGAGAGAAGTGTGGGGGGGGGGGAAACGGATTCCTGCATCGTGAAAAGAGAAGGAAAATGGTAGTGTGAGACGGGGATAAGTAGGAGTATTAACTGTGGGAACTGGGGTCTACGCTTTGGATAGTAATCCGCAGAGTTTGGAAGTGGTAGAAGAGATAACTGTGGGAGTCCATTGTTGTCTTGAGGAGAAATGGCAGAAAGGCACGAGTGGAAGCTTCTGTGAAGTTACCGGGCAGAGAGGAGGACAATTAGCCAAGAGGAGAAGTCTAGTTTGCCACAGCAACCTCCAACATCATCCATAGGTTCATTTCCTTTGTTTTCTTCTCGCAGTTTAGACCAGTATGTAAGCAAGTTTCATGTTTGTGAAAGATGAATACATATAATATGATAGAATAGAATGACAACGTAATTCTACTACGATTTTAGTGTGCGGTTAATCCATGAAATAGAAGTATTGCTATTTCATTACTGTGTGTTAAGATTTAAAAAAAAACTCAGAAATAGAAGTGTGGCTGTCTCATTGCTATGTTTGTGATTTTAAAAACTCAGAAAAAGAAGTATGTTGTCTTCTAGAATTCGTAAACCCAGAAATTGTAGCATTTCTTGCCATGAATGAAACGGTGTAATAAAAGAACGCAGTTCTCTAACGTATATTCATTTAGGAACGAACTTATCATGATGCAAGATGTAATTTACCTTCCTTGAACGATAGCTCCACAGCGAGTAAACATGTTGCTCCACGTGCATGTTGTGTAGGAGTCAAAAACCACAGTTTTAAGCATGTTTTGACGTAAAATTTAGTATGTTTGATAGCCAGAAAATGCAGTTGTAAACAGCTGATGTCTTATCCATCATACACCTTTAGTTAGAGGTCGACCCTGCGGTTAGTCACCTCCATTGTCATAAGAAAGATTCCAAAACCAATTATATCTTATTTACAACCCTTATCTTTTTGAATCATGTGAAACTAAATGACACGGAAAGAGGAGTAGGAAGTTTAAGCATTAGTATGATCGAAAATCGTCATGGTTTTGTATCAAGCAGTAGAGTGGGAAACCCGCATACTGAATTCAGATTACGTTGCATGTGACAACTCTAGTGATGATTTGTAGACCCTAAGAGTCTGGAGCCCTTGAATTCTAGGATAACAGGAATTTGTTTTAGAAACTCGAGTATGTTGTGCAAACATGGAAACCGAGTAAACAAGTGTGAAACCACTTAGGAGTGGGTGTTATTAAACAATGTTTTTATATGAATATGAGTTTACGAAACTCTGAACTCAGGATTAGAGTAAAAGTTGCGCCATGCGCTATTATAGGAGGATATCCTAAACCCTTGAGGTCATCAAGGTTGTCAATTAGTTCAAACTATACAAATAGGAAACTGTAGGATTTCGACCAGTTCAAGTCGAGTAGGGTGGGTGAACCAAGTTCATGCGTTCTTAGAACGCTAATTTAAAAACAAATCCTTTGGCCAAGGTGGTGTACTATCCTCAAGTGCATCGAACATTCACCATAACTGGATGGCATTTCTTGTGGAGCGTCATGCATGACTAGAGGGTATCTAGGGATCTGCACGATAACAAGACACGTAGGTTACAACACCAGAGCTCAGATGGCAAACACTGATGGTTATCCTAAGTCTATCCTCTTGAGTAGGGTAGGGCCACTTCCAGTTAGGAAGGAGTGCGGGAGACCGACGGTCTGTGGTTGGAGGTTAAGCTCCTTGAAGATACTTTCTCTTCCAATACTAAGGAATGCCGAGTCTTGAATGTGATGGGTCGACAATCGAGATGCATGATAATGGTATGTTTCCAATATTTGTTGTTTCAAGAAAATTTCATTTGTAAGAAAACAAAGTGTTTAATGTATATCATTTCTTTCAGCTTTAAGAAAATGAGATCATGTTTATGATAAAATGAAAAATGTTGTATTGGATTATAGATGAGTTACTTTTGTACTTGATTACCTAGTTAAAAAAAAATTACCGTTGTGAAAACTTAGTTACTTCTTGTCATTTCGGTTTTGGATGTTACACCGATGCTCTCAGCAGGAGGAGGCATATAATGGCCATATCCAACTTGCACATAGACCTAAAGCAACAAATACTCTCTGAGCAAAAACATAACCCATGGTACGCTTAGGTTAAGACATCTCTAGCTAACACCTTTGTGGAACCTAAGTATTTGGACTATGCTTTTGATTATAATGGACTAATGAGGTACCAGGGAAGAATATGCGTTCCTGATAATGCGGAACTAAGGGGTATAATCTTGATAGAGGCACATAAGGCTCCCTATTCAGGACATCCAGGAGTGAATAAGATGTATGCAGACCTCAAAAGAATATATTTTTGGCCAGGAATGGAGAAGGATGTGGTAGACATAGTTGTTAGATGCCTAGAATGTCAAAGGGTTAAAGCAGAACATGTGCACCCAGCAGGACTTCTTTATCCACATGATGTACCTTTCTATAAATGGCAAGTCATAAGTATGGATTTTGTCCAAGAGCTACCAATGACATCTCATAGGCACAATTGCATTTTGGTGGTAGTGGATAAACTCACTAAGGTTGCCCACTTCATACCAGGAAACCTAACAGATGATGCACCTGCAGTAGCAAAAAGGTTCATAAAGGAAATTTTTAGGTTGCATGGAATTCTTGAGAAAATCATCTCTGATAGAGACGTGAAGTTCACTTCTAGATTTTGGACCACATTACAGGCTGCCTTAGGAACACAGTTGAATTTTAGCACAGCTTATCATCTTGAGACAGATGGACAAACAGAAAGAACCAACCAAATTCTGGAAGACCTCCTTCATATGTATTGTATGGATCAACAGACTAAATGGGAGGAATATTTGCCATTAGTTGAGTTCACCTATAACAATTCCTTCCAAGCAACAATAGGTATGGCACCCTTTGAAGCTCTTTATGGGAGACCTTGTTGAACACCATTAAGTTGAGATAAATTGGAAGATAGGATACTAGTTGGCCCTAAAATGTTGAAAGATATGGACAACCAAGTGCAACTTATTCAATAGAGGTTGAATGAAGCCTCAAATTGCCAAAAAAGTTATGCAGATAAGAATAGGACACCCAGAAGATTTCAAGTTGGTGAAAAGGTGTTCCTAAGAGTCTGACCTCATAAAAGTTCCATCTCTTTTGGAAGGAAGTCAAAGCTAGCTCCTCGCTATGTCGGGCCTTTTGAAGTACTTGAGGAAATCAATCCTGTAGCTTACCACTTGGCCTTACCTCTGGCACTGAGCTGCATACATGATGTGTTCCATGTATCCTTGTTAAAAAAGTATATACCTAACCCTAAGCATATTCTTAATTGGAATGCCCTGCAGGTGGAAGAACCAGGTACAATAATAATAGAGCCATGCAAAATCATCGAGAGGCGCTAGTTCCAGCTCCGTAACAGAACAGTGGACCAATCTAAAGTCTAGTGGGACCAGTATTCACCTGAGAATGCTACATGGGAAGACACTGTGGAAATGCAACAACTTTATCCGCATTTATTTTGAATAAAATCTAGTTAATTATTAACTCGACAAACTTCAAACCTTGCTTAAGGACAATGATGTTGATACAGATAGTTATGCTCAATTAATACACCTTGTTATCTTTATCTATGTTCAACTATTTTTGAAATATGGCTTTAAAAGTAGATATTCTGATATGGATTTATATGTCTTGATCTTATTTCTAACATGCATCGGGACGATGCATAATTTTAGGGGAGAAGGATGTCACAACTCAATTTATTTTTGAATTTTCAATTTGAAAACTAAACATAAAATGTATATTCATTTAAAAATACAAATAATAAACAATTTAACAATGGATTACACTTAAAAAAATTGAGGATAAGATTTGCAAATCCACTAAAAAGTGGAGGATGCATTATCATAAAAAAAAAAGAGTGGAGGATGCATTATCATTAAAAAAAAAGGTGGAGGATGCATTATCATTAAAAAAAAAAAAGAGTGGAGGATGCATTATCATTAAAAAAAAGAGAGTGGAGGATGGATTTTTCTATAAATTACCTAGAATTGTGAGGAAGAAGGCACTCATCTCTGGTTTGGGGAGTGCTGGAGAAATTTGTATGAGCTCTCTCCTTCATTATTTTGTTTTGTTTCTCTTAAATGACTAGCTCTTAAATTTTTGGTAAAAGATTTTAGTTTGTAATTGATATGTTGCAATTTAGCATTTGTGTTGAAGGTTTTACGAAAGTTAGATAGTAGCTATGGTTGATATACACCCCCCCTTAATCTGCCCCACCTCTCTGCCATAGCCCTTAGCATCCTACCGTCCATACCCTATTCCATACTCTGTTTTAAAGCCCACGCAGGCACAGAAAGGAGGACGTTAACAATGATAGTGGAATATGCCTTTACACCTGCCAATTTCAACAGATCTAGTTGTGTGATCCTACAACCCCTACATTTCATGTTACCATACTTTCTTTGAGGCAGTTTGTCAAACAAGTTCACATGCCCTAGTTTGTGCTTCCACATATCTTTTGCAGGTCTACCAGGTAGCTTGCAACTACAACATTTGATGAAATCTATCTTCCTTTATACTGTGATGTATGTCCAACCCCTATTCCAAAGCTCTTATTTTGGCACAGGCTGGGAGTATACCTTCACCTACCAAGCCAATTTCTCCAATCCTTCATTGATCTCCTCTGTCTACAAATGTGATCTACAGGCACCAAGAAATCATGTCCACACAATTACCACAGGTTCAATTGGCATCGAAATGATAAAGTTTAGGGTGTCCTCAAGATAGCCAGCACTGTGAAGAAGGACCACCACACATAACCATCAACTGTAGTTGTAATGAAATAAGGGTTACTCATATGATTGAAGTATATACAACTCTCATCTGCTAAACCTGCATGGCTGTGTGCACCTAGATCACAAGCAAAGCTTACAATGTTAGGATGTGTTCTCGAGAGCTTCATTTTGAGAGCATCCCCGTTTTGTGCTTATCCTGGAATCATTGTATTTCATAAGATGACTTCTATTTGAGGTATTCTGTCAAACAGTTTGAATGCATTGTCTATGCTTCCCTATTTTCCACGCATGTCTACTAGGTTAGTTTCAATTACAACAGTAACAAAATTCCCCCTTCCACTATGCTTTGACGGATGTTTGTGCCCTGTTCCAAAGCTCCCACGCTGGCACTGGTAGAGAGGACACTGGCAGAGGTTGTGGAATTCAGATTTACAGCTGACAATTGCATTTTGCTTGATAGTTTTAATGCCTTATCAACAAACTCGTTTTGTGCATATCCTGAAATTGTTGCATATCCTAAAATCGTTGCAGTCTATGTGGAATTTAAATTTACAGCTGACAATTGCATTTGCTTGATAGTTTTAATGCCTTATCAACAAACTCATTTTGTGCATATCCTGAAATCATTGCAGTCTATGATATGCCTTGTCTAAAATCTATGTTTTACATACATGGTTACCAGACCATTTCCAACTATAATATTTGGTAAAAAAAAAAATTCCCCACCTATTGTACTGTCATCTATGGGCTTCTCATCATGTCTAAATATGAAATTTTATTTAACCTTCTTTTAAATGAGGAATTATTACCTTATCCTCCCTCTAGTATCATAACATCTATAAGGTGTAAACTAAATGACTTAATCATGTGTAAGAATTGACATGAAATTGTAATTTCCACCCATGAGCTTTAAATTGGTTAGATAGAATTCTCCCTATCTTTTACTTATTATTGATGTGAATGATTTAAAAGGTGAAAGTAGTAACATAATAAAAATAAATTGCAAAGGGTAAGATTATACATGGCCAATATACGAATAAATATATGTGATATTTTAGTAATGAAGAAGATTATAGTAAGAATCAAAGATGGATTTTGAAATATTGCTAATCTTAAATGCTTTAGAAAATACAAATGATAACTTAGTGCTTCAAAACAATTTCCCCAAATCTCATGGTGTGACCGAAGAATCCCTCATTTTGACTTATGAAATACAAGTCAATATTATTTACTTAGGTTATGAATTGATGATCTCAATTAATGAAGTTAAGCTAAAACTCTTGTTGGATAACTTATCCTGTTAAGCTACAAGCCTTAATTGATTCTATTTACATGTATAAGTTGAAATAATTATGCAAGAAAAGGATCTAGTACCCTACTCTTGGAACAACGATTAATTTGATATATGACTATACATCATTGTTTTACTTTGAATAAAGTTCACTTGAGGCACGACAAACTAATTATCATATCACCCTGAAAACAAAATGATTAAGTATCTTATTTAATTTATGTTTGTGATTAATGTATGTGAATTAGTATCTTCTGAAATTATGTTTACAATTGTTTGACTGTCGTTACCTTACTCTTCCTTATGTATTGATAAATAGATCAAAACATCTAGCCATTTTCTTTACATGCAAGCAAAGAAGTTTAATTTTTCTAATAAGCTATCATATTAATTTTCTTTTCATCTAGATAGGTAAACCTTGTAAATAAATGTCCAAACTCAAACATTCGTAGTGTTCGGTATTTACGGTACCTCTGGGTCACGTTTATGGGTAATACCGTCGTGCTGAGCCAAGTACCTTGCGCCTAACATAGCTACAACAATGACGTCTGGGCACCGTCCATCTAAATAGTCAGGGAGTAATAAGGAACATGTCTAAGTTAAATCCACAGGAAGGGAAAATCTCCTCAGATACCTGATTGAAAGATTAAGAAAAAGAAAAAGGTGAGACTATCAAAAATTGTTGTAGGACGATCAATGGGAAGACCTCATCAGGGAAATATGTGTATAGGTATATTATTCACACTTGAAAACTTAAACACCAAACACTCCCAGGAGGTGTGTTTGCAATACTAGTTTCTTAGGAATTTCATCTCTGTATCACTTGAGTGAATGGGTAGTTGGCAAAGAACTATGTACCAACCACAGTTACATAAAACATAGTGCAAGACAGAACTACATGTTTGTATTCGTCATGTAGATCGCATCCGTAGAGGGCCTTGATCCCCTGGATACAGGGTATGTAGGCAGTCTGGATGGCGAAGGATGCCCCCAGTACTCAGGTCCCTCAGATATAGGGTAACTCTGTAAGAATCAACTTCATAATCTCGATCTCTAGTTTAAAGGTTAACTAGGTAACTTAAGAACTCTCCTAGTACTCAGAAAAATCCCTGGGGTGGATTACTTGTACCCAGCGTTGCTGTAAATTGAGGTGAGTACAAGTTGATGTTATGTGTTCCTTGGTCGACATCCTCAGTACAATGTCTAGGCAGACTGTGGTCCCCAGGAAGTGACTCATGAACCTGTATTGGTCCCGAGGGAGTCAGAAGTCTCTGGCCAGAGCATAATGATTCTTGTCCTCTTTAGCCCATTAGGCTATTATGTTTATGTATCTCAGATTGGATAGAGTATTGGTCTGTTTGACCCACTAGGCCTTTTGGCCACTATTTGTTCTACCCGAATCATGTAGTGATAAGGTCTGTTTGACCTGGTTCCGTATGAACCTATTTGCCCAAAGGATAGAAGAGCCTGGGTTTGCTTAAGAATGTTTTGTTTTGAACATATGGTCCATTTTGGCTGAAATTAATGTTTCATTTTGAACATATGGCCGTTTTGTCCAAAGTTTTTCCTGAGTACTCAATGAAAGTCTTGATATATCTCATAAGAACTTGTTAATAAAGTAAAATTTTAAAAAATTTGAGTTTGGATCAAGCGGGTCCTTACAGTTTTAGTTATGGGTAAAGGAAATATAAACATTCTAACTAAACAGGGGGAGAAGAAGTATATTTCAGATGTGTATTTTGTCCCTAGTCTAAAACATAATCTAATGAGCATTGGGCAGCTTGTTCAAAAGGGGTATAGAGTCTTCTTCAAAAACAAAGAATGTACTATTCTAGATAAATTTCCAAGTAATCAGCTTATTGCTAAAGTGCAAATGACAAACAATAGAATGTTTCCCCTAAAGATCAAGCCAAATTTGAATGTAGAATATGCTCAAGCACAACCCACAATGAACCCACAAGAGGATAAAGAACAAGTTGCAGCAGTTACACAAACCATCTTTCAAGCAGAAATAAAAGATGAAAATTGGTTATGGCATCTAAGATTTGGGCATCTCAACTTTGGAGGTCTAAATTCGCTTCAAACGAAGAGTATGGTAAATGGTTTGCTCTTAATAGAGAAACCAGAAATAGTATGTGAAGGATGCATTTTGGGAAAGCAACATAGAGAGACATTTCCAATTGGCAAGTCAATTAGAGCAAAGGCACCTTTAGAGATTGTTCATTCAGATTTATGTCGGCCAATGCAAACACCCTCAATTGGTGGAAGATTCTAGTTTTTGACATTCATTGATGATTATTCAAGGAAAACATGGGTCTACTTCCTAAGACAAAAGAATGAAGTGTTTGATTACTTCCGTCAATTCAAGGCACTTGTTGAGAAGCAAAGTGGGCACTACATCAAAGCATTGAGAACAAATAGAGGTGGTGAATACATCTCCAATGAATTTCTACATTTTTGCAAAGACCATGGGATTCACAAGCAATTCACAAGCAGGTACACACCTCAACAAAATGGGGTAGCTGAAAGGAAAAATAGAACAATCATGGAAATGGTAAGAAGCATGTTGAAAGCAAAGCATTTGTCAAATGAATATTGGGCTGAAGCTGTAGCTTGTGCAACATACATTATGAATAGATGTCCAACCAAGAGTGTGAAGAATATGATTCCTGAAGAAGCATGGACAGGAAGAAAACATAGTGTTGCTCACATGAGAGTATTTGGATGTGTGGCATATGCATATGTGCTAGATGAGTTGAGAAAAAAGTTGGACAACAAAGGAGAAAAGTGTATATTTGTTGGTTATAGTGATGAATCCAAGGAATACAAACTATACAATCCAATACCAAAAAAGTTATAATCAGCAGAGATGTACAATTCATAGAAGATGAAGCATGGGATTGAAGTTTGGAGAAAACAATCAATATTGCAGCCAATTTACCACAAGAAGATAGAGAAGTTTTTATACCAGCAGGTACTCCATCAAATGTGACTCCTTCCACACCCATTCAAGCTCAACAAAGTGGTCATCAAATGACACCATCATCAAGTGTAAGGATAGCCTCACGCATTCAAGCATCCACTACACCATCTACAAGTGGCAATCAGGGTGCAGGACCATCAAGTCAACATTCCACAAGTCCAAGTTCAAGTGATATGTCAAATCCTACATTGGCAAGCTTGAGGAGACAAAAAATCAGAAGTTTGAGAGACATTTATGATCAAAATGACGGTGAGAACAATGCTGGTATGATTTCTCTCTTTGCGTTTTATTCACAAGTAGAAGATCCAATTCATTATGAAGATGCAATCAAACATGAAAAATGGGTAAATGCAATGGATGATGAAATTGATGCAATTGAAAAGAATCAAACATGGGAGTTAGTGAGTCTTCCAAAAGAAAAGGATGTCATAGGAGTGAAGTGGGTTTACAAAACCAAATTAGATGCAATTGGTGATGTGTAAAAACATAAAGCAAGACTAGTGGCAAAAGGATATTCACAACAGCCCGAGGTTGATTACAATGAGACATTTGCTCCAATAGCACGTTTAGACACCGTGAGAACTATACTTGCAATAGCAGCTCAAAACAAATGGCTAGTTTACCAAATGGATGTGAAATCAGCCTTTTTGAATGGTTATCTTGAAGAAGAAGTTTATGTGGAGCAGCCACCTAGGTATGAGATTTTGGTCAAGAAGACAAAGTCTACAAACTGAAAAAGGCACTCTATGGACTCAAGCAAGCCCCAAGAGCTTGGTATAGTAGAATTGACTCTTATCTTTTGCAAAATGGCTTCAATAGGTACAACAGTGAGCCTACATTGTATACCAAGATGAATGAGCAAGGTGAGATCATAATTGTTTTCTTGTATGTTGATGATTTGATATTCACGGGTGATTTGGCCATTGATTTGTTCAAAAGAGCTATGAAAAAGGAATTTGAAATGACTGATTTGGGTCTCATGAAGTATTTTCTTGGCATTGAGGTGAATCAAAATGATAATGGTATTTTCATCTCCCAATCTAAATATGCAAATGACATTTTGAAAAGGTTTAACATGACAAATTGCAAATCAGCTCCAACACCAATTGTCACGGGACTGAAATTAAGCAAGGATGATGATGGACCTAACATTGATCCAACTTTGTATAAAAAACTTGTTGGTAGCCTCATGTATTTAACAGCCACAAGCCCTGACATAATGTATGCAGTTAGTCTCATTTCAAGGTTCATGGAGTCTCTAAAGGACTCTCATTGGCAAGCAGGAAAGACAATTCTCAGATATGCGAGTGGAACAAGGAACTATGGCATTCAGTATTCAAGGTCAAATGAGTTCAAGCTCATAGGCTACACAGATAGTGATTGTGCAAGAAGCATTGATGATAGGAAGAGCAATTCTAGTTATGTCTTTCATTTTGGAACAGGTGTAGTTTCATGGGCTTCAAAGAAACAACCAATAGTCACTCTCTCATCTGCTGAAGCAGAGTATGTAGCAGCCACAGGTGCATCATGTCAAGTAGTTTGGATGAGAAGAATGTTGAAAGATCTCAAGCAAGAACAAGAAGAGGGAACAAGGATCTACTGTGACAACAACTCAGCTATAGCATTGTCAAAGAATCCAGTTTTTCACAAGAGAAGTCAACATATTGACATGAGGTATCATTTCATTAGAGAATTAATCAACAATGGAGAAATCTTTCTAGTTTTTTACAGGTCTCAAGATCAATATGCAGATATCTTAACCAAGCCATTACTAAAAGAAAGCTTTGAGTATCTAAGAGATTGTTTGGGTATCAAAGAAGGTGGTAGTTGTGATTAAGGGGGAGTGTTGGAATATTAATCCTAACCACCGTCATTTATTGAACAAGACTTTTGTTTTCACTATCATTTCTACTTTCTCCTGTTTCCCCTACCTCCATCCTATTTATCATAATTTCTCTACAGGGATGTTGATTTGGGAGTATGGCTGCCCTCTCCAATGTATGGTAAAAGGTAGGTTTTGTTTGATATCTTCCTGCGTGTCAAGCCTTTATCTGAGTGCTGATATGATAGGAGCTCTATATCTGTGTTAACATGTATGCTGTTATCATTATTGGGTTGAAATATGTCTAAAAATAGAGAAAAACAGATTGCTTTAAAAATATTACTAGATGTTAAGAGCAGCAGCTCTGTAATGTTAAATTTCTCTAGTTTCTTTTTTGGTAATGTAAGATTTGGTAATGTAAGAGTAGCAGCTCTCTTTTACTGAAGATATATATATAATCTTGGCTTTTTGTTTTTGGTGTAAAAAGATTTTTGAAAAATGTAAAGAGTAGTAGCTCTGTGTTTTTATGTTTTTCCTCTGCCTCTTCCCTTCAGGGGAGGCCGTGCTGTCCCCCACCTAGGTTTGTATCTTGTGCATACCTCACGCACCCAGAATCTATTCGTGTTTATTGCCTCCATAGTGTCTAAAGATTGAAAAGACTATCTTCTTATCTCTTGTATGTTCTTTCTCCAACTGTGTTTAATTTTTCATTTCGCAACCCTCACGACTATGTAAACCTTAACCCTCTTACCATTAATGGAGGGGGTTATGGACCCCTGACCCTAATGCAATTAATCCTGATTCCCATGTGGCCCTGTCTAAATCATTTACAGAAGTTTTAGCAGATAGTGGTATGTCTATCCCATCTGGTGCGAAGTTTCTAGCTACAACTAGTTGCAAAGAAGGTGATCCAAGTAGTGATGTCTTAGTGGAACGTAAGTACCCCTTACCCCCTCTGAACTATAAACTCACCCCAAATGATGTTATGAAGAATATAGTCTCTAATGAAAGACTTAGATTGAAGGAAATGACTATCTTTTTTGCTATTGTTCACACTAGCAAAATACCAACAAGGAATTTCATAGATTCCTAGTTTTTTAATGTGTGGGAAAACAAATTTGGAATTCAAGTTAATTTTTGTAGAATGCTCCCTAAAGGTTTATTTTATTTTTAATTTAAATGCTATTCTACACATGAAAAGGCACTTTTGAAACCATACTGAAACCTCGGTGGCTATGGTTTCAGGGCACTGACCTAGTCCCCATCGGCCATTGCTGAGGAAGTATTAGCCTTGTCCTACCCTAGGTGGTTGGTTGTGAAAAATATTCCTCTTGAATATCAAAATTTAATCTCATACCTGCGTGAACCCTTTGGTAAAGTGCTATGCCTAGATGAAACCAAGGTGACCCTCCCTCACTTGGATGTGAGGGCACTGGTGTCACTAGCTCCCGATATTGAAATTCCTAGGCGTATAGAGGTATAGGATGATGAGAATCCCTTTTGTTGTCAGTTAGAAATTTTGGGTAGTGTCAATACCTATCTCTGCAAAAAGAGCACATTAGGGTAAATTGCCCTTTAATCAAAAAAAATCAAGGAAGAAAAAAGCAGATGCAACACCCTGGCCCAAACCCTAGTTTAGAATTATCCTCTAAAAGGCTCGTTGTGCAATCTGGCATGGTTGTGGCAACTGACCCCTTGCAAGCATAGGGAGTTAGTAACTGCTTTTCAGAACCCACAGCGGATTGGGCTGAAAAAAGCCCCTTCACAAATTGTGATGTTAAGCAAACAATGCTCTAAGAGCCAAGGGTTGGAGTGGGAGGTTGAGTCCACAATCCTCCTAGTTCACCAATTTTCAATTTTGAGGATACCCTACTCCAAAACTCCTTCAATGTTCTCTCGGAAGGAATACCTTCTGAGGATGTCAAACCTAAGAAGACCCCAATATCTAGTGTCTCCAAAGACCTAGTGGAATGCCTTGGTTCCATGCTCACCCCTAAAATTATAAGAAAACCAACTATATGGAAAAATTAAACACTCAATAGTTAGCGATGCGTGAGATTAAGAAAAGATTTGAAGAAGAAATCTTAAGGAATGGGACGAGAACCCTCCCACACCTGCAACTCATGAGTTTATGTTCGAAAAGGATGGACACCATTTCAAATTTGTTAAGGGTGACCAGCTTTGCAACAAATTTGTTAATGATAGTCTAGTTGGGGATGAAAGGATGTCCTCCATGGAGGGAGGTCTTGAAACTGTCACCAGAAAAATTACAATGCTAATATGAACCATACTAAAAGTAACCATGGGAAACATGAGTACTCACTAGAATTGGGGGGATGCTCATATGTTGAACCAGAAAAGCCACTTTTGACCTGCTCCATTGAGGGTGACACCCTAGAGTTTTCCAGCCAAACTACCACTAACAATGTTGTTCAAAAGTTTGGGTCTACTAACAATGAGGTAACTCCTAAGAGACCATCAATAGAAGACAGTGAGGGCCCTAGCCCTGTAACCCATGCAATGCATGAGGCCCCCACCTCAGAATTTGTTGGGTCGAGGCTCTTAGAAAGACCCAAGAGTCCAATTCCACCAACCCATGTGCCACCAAGGAAAGTGGCACGTGTGAGGGCAAGGAAAATCACTAAAAAATAGTTAGAGGGCATAGGATATCTTACTCAAGAGGATTTCATGGCTAGACAGTCCGGGAGAGCTTCCAGGCCAAGGGAAAAGCCTAGAAGACCAAGAAAGAACAACATGTCCCTACTGGTACCAAAAAACATGCAACTATCTAAAAAGAAAAGAAAGAAAACAAGTGTGGTAATAGAGTCTCTTGAAGTAAAAAGACCAGAGGTGGAAGAAAGATTGCCTAAGTGTTTTGTATAGTCCAAGCAATACCTAGAGGTAACCCACATGAATGTCAAGAATTAATCTTAATTATATCTCATGGAATGTTAGGGGACTGGACTCCCCTAATAGGAAATACATTGTAAGGAGATTCTTGAATCTGGAAAAACAAAACAATGTTGTAATGCTACAAGAAACTAAGGTAGTGGGGTTCATACTGGAAACTAATTTAAGGTTTATTTGCAAGGATTCTTCCTTTTTCACCACAAATCATGAAAATGGAAAGAGGGGCATGACAATCCAACTCTCTAATACATGGAGTCAATTAGTCACTAATAAAGGTAATTCCCCCTACAATAGGGTAGTCTAGGTGACCTTGGAAAAAGAAGGAAATACAATAGGAATTTTCTCCATTTATGCACCCAATGACCATAGGGAGAGGGCTGCCCTTTGGCAATCATTACCTAGTCTACTAGATGTGTCATGGATCTTGGGTGGACACTTCAACATGGTTGATCACCTGGAAGATAAGTGGGTGGAGTTGAAATGTCATGGACAGGAAATGAAAGGTATTTTTGGAAGAGGGTAAAAAATAAGTTCAATTTAATGGAGCATTTGAGGGTAGGGAAAAAACACTTCAAAGGGGTCTAGTATACATGGTACAATTCTCAAAAATGAGACAAAAGGATTTACTATATGCTTGATAGGTTTTATGCAAGCAAAAACAACTTCAGGTTTGTTCCAAATAGGGATGGTCTAGTGGTTCATGTTTACCCCTACACTATGTCTGACCATCATCCCATTAAAGCAAATATTGAGGTAAAAATTGGTAGTGCTCTGGTCAATAGCAGGAAATATGGCTTCACCCTCAACACCTAATTATTAAATGATAATGATTGTAGAGATGCCATTTCCTTCCTTAGAGAAATAAATAGTTGGATGCTAAAAAATACCAGTGCAACAGAGAGGTGGAATCAAAGTGTTGAGGCCTGGGGGAAGATGTTCTAAGCCATTGGCAAAAGGAAGGCCATGGATAATAGGTGGGAGGAAAATAAACTTCAAGAATCCAAAAAGACCCTATGAATGAAATGTTGAGGGAAGAACTTACACTCACTAAAGATAAGCTTAGAAGGACTCAAAAGATCAAGATAAAAGGGCTAAAGGTAAGGGCCAAGTTAAGATTGCTTAATTGTGGTGATAGGGGATTGAAATTCTTCCTTAATTACATCAGTAAAAAGAGTTTCAAAGAGAAAATAGAGCAAATTTGGGACAATGACTGACTGGTCACCTCCCAAGAGGAAATATTAGAACAATTCGAAAAGTTCTATAAAAACCTCTTCACCTCAGAAAAGGGGGAAAGGGGTAACCAAAATGCCAGAGAACTAGTTAAAAAGATTATCCCTAAAAGAATTTCTGAGGATGATCCAACCTAGATTTCGACGGACTTAACCAAGGAAGAAATCAAGAAATCCATCCTATTAATGAATAATGACAAGTCACCTAGTACTGATGGTCTCCCAGTTGAATTATATAAATCCTATTCATTTGTGTTATTTTTTGTGTTGTACATGTATGCATAGAAACTCTATGTTATGATCAAAAACACAAAACACATTAGGTTCAACTAAACAACAGAATTTTTTTAAAAATAGATCTAAGAAAGTGGTGGGACATTATAGTATCTACCAACACATTTACTTGAAAGTTTCTCTTCATATCAAATAACAATGTTACATAGCAAATAACACTTTGTATGCACTACATTCTTCACCTTTTCTTTTTATCCCCCCTTCACTATAGAATCTTGAGCATTTAATATGTTATTAAGAATCTACAAATTTCCTTCCACCAAAAATGCTCTAGCTACATCCAAACTTTATTTTCTCCTCCTAAGGCAACCAACATATGTACAAGGAAAAGACCCTTAATGTCTGCCTCTCTAACCTCAATGTCTGCCTCTCCAACCTCAATGTCATACACATTCCTTGCATTGTTTATCTTGTTCTTTGGGACATTTTCTACCAAAATGTATGCTTGGGCTAGTGTTTTTACCATCCCTTCCTCCCTTAACACATACATCAAAGTGGACAACAATGTGGATACTATGTTGTTGTGGTATCTGTGTTGCATGGCCTCCATTCAACACTACATCTCCAATTATCTTGCATACGACACTTTCAACAAAGCAATTTTTGCTTACAAACACTTGTTCATTTTCTCAACATCATATTTACCAAAAACTAGCATCTCCCATATGTTTCGGGTGAAATTAAAATTTATAGTTCACGATGATTTCTTTAAGGCTTTTCAACAAATACATTTCATGCATATCCTTGAACACAAGTTGTAATCTTTGTATTCCTTGAGATCAAAGAAATGCATATCCTTGAACACAAGTTGTAATCTTTGTATACCTTGAGATCACATTTCATTGAGGCATTCTATTTGAAAGCTCGTGTGCCCTGTATATGTTTTCATTCTCTCTATTCTTTTAATACCTATCAACTAGAGCAGTTGCAACAACTAACAAAATTCCTCTATCCTTCATGCTTTGATGAATATCTATGCAGTGCCTTCTTCAACTGGCCACTTCAACGTAGTGCTATGAGATTGAGATAAGTAGTGAATAACATGATGGACTGATCTCTATTGAGGAATTCTGCCCAACAGCCCACGTGATTTGTCTTGTTTCTACAATTTGCATGCATGTCTATGAGAGTATTTACAACTTATAATATATAATAAAAATTCTCATTCTGTTATTTTTTGATGGATGTCAATATTCTTTCTTTTGGCTCCCATTTTAGTATGTAGGGATAGAGGATGCTGGGAACTAATAGCACTGGCCTTGCCAGTCACCTCACAAATCAAAGCAGAAATCAAATCCAAAGAACAATACAGGAAAAATGACAGGAGACACAACAAGAGAGACAGAAGATTATAACAGAGATTCTTATTATTGCATATAACAATTCAATACAAAAATAGAATCGACCATTCAACGCCCTCTCTTATACAGAGATTCACACCAAATAGAATGTCAAAATCTAATCGTTTCTCCCAACTATTATTTCTCCACATATCAACCTCTTTGTCTTTTAAACCAGCCTCCCCCTTCTCTAATTCAACCTCCTTTTATCAAGGATCAGCCTCTTGTATTAGTCAGATGGCCTCAAAGACAGTCAGCCCTCACAATAGTAATAGGCTTCACTTCTATTATTTCCTCTCCCTTCTAGTTGTCGACCATTCTGTGTATATATCTCTACATGCAAATAAGAGAGAAGAAACAATAATCAGAACTTAGAAAACACTGTCTTTGTCCCATATTTATAACTCCAAAAATCTCTCAAGGCAAAAACTGAGAAATCTTCCTAGAATAGCCAATTTGATCCATTTTCAAGCTCCACTAAAAAGCCAAAAATAAATCTTTCAAATCACCTCCAATTTATATGAAAGCTACCAAAATCTTCCTAAAGGTAGAGCTCACCAAAAATCTACTTTAAAATAAGCTTTATTTGGTCAATAAAAGCTCAATTTCTCCATATCTTCCCAAAAGAAAGAAAACTAAAAAAAAAAAAGATATTATTTGTTTTCCTTTGTTTTAACTACATTTAATAACAATTATTTAAAAGAAATTTATAAAGATATTGCTTTAAATAATGTTTTACAACAACATTGTGAAGATTCTGCCAAAACAACACACTGGGTTGGTAAGAAATTTAAAAGGTTTTTGCGCTTTATTCTCTTCTCATTTCTGTCCAACAATCTAAAAAATCCAGATCGTATTTTTTAAGATATGACTAAAACATGCCACTGCTATCTTCATTTTGTTGTGTATTGTGCCTCTGACTATTCCTCAAAAACTCCAAACTGGGTTGTTGAGAAATTTAAAGTGTTTTTTCATCTTATTCTCATCTGATTTCTATCTAAAAATCTCAAAAATCTAGATCATGTTTTTTGAGATATCATTGAAACATGTGACTTCTATCCTTATTTTGCAAGGTCTTTATGTGACACTACTGCTTTTTCAGACTCTTTCCACAATCCTCTTAAGACTTGGGGGCAGCATGTTGAGCTCAACCCTTGTGGAAGCCCATTTTATCCCACATGCTATGATATGCCATCATAAATAAATTAGCAACAAGATTTCACCTTAAATATAATGAAATTATTTCAGCTCTACCAATTTGAGCTGTAGGTGAAAATTTGGTAACAGTAGGTTCACAACTAGGGTTCCAACTTAAAGAAGCAAGAAAAATCAAAATTTTGCAGTTCAACAATCTAAGAAGGAAAAACTCTAAAAGAAATGAAAATAGATTAAAACATCTTGTCGAGGAATTTCCCATATGTCTTATTTAAACCTTTAATAGCTCACCCTTTAAGTATCTTAGGGCTTCTTCGTAATATTTTCTAAAATATTTTAAACTCTAGCCATTGATCTCTTGATGAGATGGAAAGATGGACAGCCGTGATGAAGTTTTCTACCACATGGCATTGCTTCTCATCTTTTGGCAGACCCCACCTTCTCTTCAAGCTACAAAGTCTGCTACATGGCGTTTGTTCGTTAGCCCGTTGGGTTATCATCCATGTATCTTTCGACAATGGGATATTGGGGAACGATTAGGATTAACCTAGGGGCCCTCCAACATGCTCACACATTGACTTCTGAAGCCATTCGTTGTCTGCTTAACTTCTTCAACATTGGACAGCTAACCTTAAAACATCTTGCCGAGGAATTTCCCATGTGTCTTATTTAAACCATTAATAGCTCACCCTTTAAGTCTCTTAGGTCTTCTTTGTAATATTTTCTAAAGCATTTAAAAAGTGGGACCCTACTAGGATAACCTGTTCCCTACCAAATGGTGACCGACAAGACTAGGTATAAGGTGCCGGTAAACAAGATGGTTTTGATGGCTCATGTTTCGACTTAGACAACCAGCAATCGGATGTAGCAAGTCAACATAAGATTATGTAGAGGCCTTCTCATATAAAATATCAACCATTGATATTTGGATATCTAACAGTTCAAGTGTATTCAGGTGAGTTGAAGTTGCAGGTCTAGTGTTTCAGACATTTTTTTCTGGAATGCAACTACAATCGTCCATCAAAAATTAATTGAACTACCATATGTTATATTAATTTGTGCTAATGTCTTGCTTCAGACATAATAAATATGTTGACACTTGTCCCCATTCCAGACACTTTACGAAGGAATTTTGATGTGTGTAAAATTTATCCCGAAATAGAACAATATGTAACATTTGATAATTTCGCCACACTGTATGATATTTTATTGACACAATAATTTATTTTGCCAATTAATTTTTTATTGGTTTGAAAATATATTTAATTTGCCAATGATTTTTTTTATTGGTTTGAAAATTGGTTTAATCCACAAATGAAAATAATTTTTTTGGTTTGAAATTGGATTTTAATCGACAGCAAAAATATTTTCCTATTTAGAAAACATGTTTAATTCACCCATAGAAAGATTTTATTGGTTTGAAAATAGGTTTTAATTTGCCAATATAAATATTTAATTGATTTGAAAATAGGTTTTAATCGGTAATGAAAATATTTTATTGGTTTTTAAAAATTACAATTCACCAAGATTTTCAATATAAATATTTAATTGATTTGAAAATAGGTTTTAATCGGTAATGAAAATATTTTATTGGTTTTTAAAAATTACAATTCACCAAGATTTTCAATAGACCTCTAGCGATTACAAAAGATTCACAAAACAAGAAATTTTTTTCCTAGAAAAATGAAAAAAATTGCCAACAAAATTAATATTTTTCTTGAAAAGTATACACAATTCGCTAGGTTTATACATCTTCTCTGAGGAGGGGTGTTCTTAAATTTATACCTGTTCCACAGTGCAAATCTGGCAATTGGTATCTTCTTTGTAAGAAGAAAATACATGAAGTTAGTAGTTGTATTCGACTGTGAGTTGCTGTATGAAGGTGTAAAAACCAGAGATAAATAAAATTGAGTTTCCCCTATTGATAGTGGATGTAGCCATATATTGGTGAACCACTTTAAATATTTTAGGTCTTGTAGTTTTTTCTTGTGTGCTCTGTATTTATTTTTTGCAACTTTCATTGTCTGCATAATTTTTTTTTTAATATCAACAATTGGTATTAGAGCAATGGTGAAAAAGCTATTTTGGAAATCATGAAGAATTTCTAGGAAAATGGATGTAGCAACTTTTGATGATTGGGCTTGAGCTCTCATGTCTTGGTCATGTTGCTCTGGAGAGAGTTTTGATGAAGTGGGAGCTGCGGTGACATTTGCGGACAGTGACATTGAGCTAGACAAAATTGTGCCAATGGAAGTATATGAACCTACTCTCTATTTGATTGCTGATCCTGCCACTGAATTTATTATGGGTGATGTTTATCCTGATTCCCCAAGTACTACCCAAGCGAGTTATGTTTGGGAAAGGCCTCCACAGGATTTGGGAGGTGAGAATTTTGACATGCTAGAAGAAACAGAGAGCCTACAAAGACTGAAGGAAATAAAAGATACATCAGCAATAGATGTTGATGGGAAAACTAAAATGAAACACCGTGTACATTGGTGGGATGGCTGGAAAAATAAGAAGGATTCGGATAAAGAGGAGAAGGATGCTAGATTTGGAATTGCATCTACACCAAAAGAGTTTTTAGAAGATCCCAAAATTCATCTTAGAGCACTTCTTGAATGTACAGGTGATGCACAACACAAGAAAGCCATCATAGCAGAGTTGCGGAAGAAGGCAGAGGCAGATAAGAGTGGTAAGTCTGTAAAGGACCTGGTATTGCTCATCTATGAAATGGTTTCTGTCACTTCTGTCTTCTGCCTCAATGATCCAAATACATTTGCTTCCAGCATTCATAGGATGTTGAAGATGGGTCTCAACATTTATGAGAAAAAAGATGTACAGGCGGAGATCCCGGTTCGAACCCCGAATGTTCAGGTCATTGAAGATGCTGTCACGGGAAGGCAATAGACAGGGTGAGATCCTCATCTCACGAAGGGAAGAAGAAGAACAAGGATCTTCGATCAGGCCCAAGCACTCTTATGAGGGTAGAGACGGTGGAGATAAAGACCGTGATAGTCGCTCTCACAAGCGGTGAGAAAGAGAAGACGGGGATGGCAGGAAAGACAAGCGCTATAGAGTGGCAGTAGTAGAGGATGATAGTGATGATCAATTTCTCATAGATGTGGATTCTGTGAAAGTAGGGAGGTTTGATTTCTTGGAAGCTATGTCTACCATTACTCTTGCTGCCCATAGAGGTGCAACAGTACAGTCAAGGCCATTGTCCCCATTAATAGCTCCATGCTTACAAGGACATCTAAAAATAATCAGAAATTATATTTTTGAGATCATTCACATAGTGGCCAATGGTGATAAAAAAGATTCATTGGAGGACAATTCTCACAATCTTCTGAGGTTACTTGGATTTCCCTATGGTTCTTCCATTCCCTTTGTTTTCAGACCAAGACTTTTACTTTGCGGGAAGGAGGGTGCTGGCTTGGACCGCATTGGCCCTGTAGTTTTACATGAATTAGAGAGGTTCCCCATGCATTTGCTTGGGCTTCCCTCGCTATTGTCCAACCCAAGTGTAAAGACTCCTGAGGAACCACTAGTGCATATTGTGGGAGAAGCAAGGAGGACTACTCCTCCTATCTTGTATTTTCCTTAAATTCAACTTTGGTGGGAGACGGCCCACGATCAACTAAGAGCTATTCTATGGACCATACTAGAAGAACTGCCTTCAGACATTCCCGTATTACTTCTTGCAACCTCCTCCGTGCCCTTTGACAAATTGGATGGAGAAACCGCTTCTTTATTTGGTCGTCGCTATATTTATCACATGCAAAAACCATGTTCTGAGGATAGGTGTAGATTCATCTTGCAATCGGTTGATATTGTTCTTACCATCTCTGATCAACAAGTAGCAATGAGTCCTAAAAAGAATATTTCTATTCCTAAACTAGCAAAGGTACTGAAAGAAACAAGGGGTCCAAGTGAGACTGAACTACATGTCAAGGCAGAAGCAAAAGAGCATGCTATTCGATGACTCCCAATGTGTCTTCGAGATGTCTGCAGCAGACTTCTATATGAAAAATGGTTCAGTGTATTCCATTACCCTATCATGGATGAAAATGCACCTGTTGTGAATGCTCATGCAGCTGAAGATGTCGTTGCACCAGCCAAGGCTGAAGAAAAGACTGCCAAGGAGAAAATGCCTAAGGCTCCCAAAGGTTTGAAATCCGCACCTGCTCATCCTTCTTATACAGAGATGATGACGGAAGCCACTAGCAGTCTGAAGGAATGGACTGGTTCAAGCCCTCATGCTATTGCGAAATTTCTTGAAGACACGTAAAAGACTGTCCTACCGGCCAATTTCAAGAAGAAGCTCTCTTTTCAGCTCAAAGGCATGGTTGCCAAGGGAAAGCTTACAAAGGTCAAGGCTTCCTATAAATTGTCTGAGCAGCTGAAGAAGGCTATTCCAAAGCCTAAATCTGCTTCGGCCAAGCCTATATCTGCTGCTAAACCTAGGGCCACTAAGCCGGCTACTAAGAATGCTCTTGCTACAGAGAAACCTGCTGCCAAACCTGATGCATTTGATGAACCCCATCTATTTGCCTCAGAAGCTAAGGAGTTTTTTGGGCAGAGAGCCAGAAGTATGGGAGAATGGAGATACGTGTTGAGAAGGGGAGCCGTTTTAATGGAGATGTTAGAAGCTTTAGCTATTGAAGGATTAATTATTTGTGATAGACAGAGAAGCTCCCAAGAAGAGGTTCAGGAAAGGGCAACAACTAGCCTTGCAAGATTCGTGCCCAAATTGATTAAGCGTGCCCATGTTATTAAAACTAATGTGCTATGGAGGAGATACATTTGGAGCTTTCTTGAACAGAATTTGAAGACATTAAAATCTTCGTTGTGGTTGATGTAACATTACAATGGAAATGTAGGGGATATCTCTGAGCAACTCTCTTTCCTGTATGACTTGCCTTCAAGTGGGATATTGTAGGCTACGAGTATGAAGCCAAGTCTGTTTGTAACAGTCGGTGATTATTTTAAACCCGCAGATTCTCTTCTGTTTGTAACCGTAGTTTCTTGAACTATCGGTTTCTTCCATGGTGTAGGTCTGCGAATGGGTATCTTCTTTGTAAGAAGAAAATACATGAAGTTAGTAGTTGTATTCGACTGTGAGTTGCTGTGTGAAGGTGTAAAAACCAGAGATTAATAAAATTGAGATTTCCCTATTGATAGTGGGTGTAGCCATATATTGGTGAAACACTTTAATTCTTTTGTATCTTCTATTTTGTTCTTGTTCTTGTGTGTTCTGTATTTATTTTCTGCAACTTTTTTTGTCTGCATTTGTTTTTTAATATCAACAACAAGGAATACTTGATATAAAATGATGTTATCTACAAATTTCATTAGTATTAGCCAAAATTACGGGAACTCCAAGAATAGATTTCTAAGACATGGTGGCATCTCTTGGAAGGTGAGATCTTTATTTACCCCTGTGCTTGGTGTTTTTTAAAATTTTGGAGTATGATTCAGTCAAGGATAAAGAGCTCGTCATGAAGTCTGGAATGTGGGTATTGAAGGAGTATTTTTGGTGCATCAAACCCTGGTTTCCTGCCTTTCATCATGTTGACATTTTTTTTTATTTTGGCCTTTTTCTAGATTAGGATGCCTGCCTTAGTTTTGGTTGGACTCGTGTTTGGCTACCATTGCCAACTTGTATGAGAGGTTCCAGTTTTCGTAGTCTTATTAAATAGTTAATAAAAATAAATATTTCATTTTTTTAATTAAAAAATATATTTATATTGCATTTCAACATGAATTATATTTGTTTACTAAATGATTTATAAAAATATATATACATTTATTGTTTTTAAAAGTTTTGTATATGCATAAATATTTGACAAAATGGAACCAAAAATTCTGACTTCGAATTTTTATCATCTAAATATTAAAATAAACTATTATTTATATTTTTAATTGGTGTAAGGGTTTTGTAGATATGAAAATAATGATATTAGTTGATTTTTCACATTATTGATTTCCATCACAAGATTTGATTTTACAAATTATTATTTTTTCATGACCTGAAAATGATTTAATCCCAATTACAAAGTTATATTGGTGTTATATTTTTAAAATACACATCGACATAATAAAAAAAATAATACAAATAGAACTAAATAACTAACCATCATAATAAAAATAATAATAGTGGTGGAAAATCCATGTCAAGTGTTGTCAAGTGTTGAAGAAAGTTGGGATCTAAGCTCGGTCATATCCTCTATCTCCTCCTATGGATTGCCATTTGGAAAATAGGGCTAAATGGTTGATATGTGGCCATTGGAAGTTGATATAACTCCTGATCATAAGGTTTTAACCCCCGATCCTGAATTGTTTTGCCTTCAAAGGCCATGACGTCAGGCAAGACTGGTAGTGTTTTGGGCAGTGACAGGACAAGTCTCATCATTATTCGGTGCCCCTCGAGAAACATTTCAGCCTATATGTTTCCTTTCTGCAAGGCTTTTAGCACTGCAAGTTTTAGCCAAATGCCGGAGTCTTTCAGGTTTACGGTTCTCTTCTCGACTGATTGCATTCAGTGTGGAGGGATGGATACCCTCATTTGGCTAATCAACGACAAAAGACAAATGGCTTTTCTAGGGACAATAAAAAAATAGAGGCTGCATAGAATCCTTTAGCTTCACGATGCTTTAATGGTCGAGGGTTCAGGGTATCTACAAGATAAATAACAAATCAAGCTTAATGTCAGCTTGTGAAATGGGAGAATCTGTTGACATTTGGCATGAAATTTTTCTCTATTTAAGTGGCTAGGGTTCAGGGTATCTCCAAGATAAAGAACAAATCAAACTTAACGTGAGCTTGTGAAATGGGAGAATCCGTTGACATTTGGCAAGATCTCAATGTATGGGGAACTTGTACTGAAAATTAAGCTTCTACTTCTGGCAAAGAACCAAATCAACTGCCAGCTACCATGGAAAGCATGAACAATGTAGCATTGTAGCAGTAGAGCTGCATACAACTGAAACTGAGTCTGTCGGCATAGCATCCTAGATTACAGATAAATATAACTTTTATCCACAATTTATAATCAATACTCTTGGAGTCAATCACATCCCTTAGAAAATCAATAACCCAATGGTCCAAGATATCAAATCATCACAAGAACTCAGTTTTCTTATAATGTAAATACTACTTTCTAGGAATTTAATCCAGTAAACCCTGCATCAGAATTTATTGTCCCTATTTTGTAAAATAGTAATACTAAATTTCTTGTTCTCATTTTAGTCTCACTATTGCAGAAAGCTACAAGCAACTCATTGTTGGAGCAAGTTACAAGCAACTCATCATAGACTCCACCAAGCTATTTTAATAGTGTTCTTTCCAAAAAAACAAAAAATATTTGGGAGCCAAGAGATTAAAATGACATAACAATTGACGAGTGAAATCCATAACACAGACTATCTTTTAATATTTAAAATCAGAAGAATGTAAACAAAATTTATATCAGTAATAAGCTCGGTAATAAGCCCCTTGTTCTTACCCAAGGCTGTTCCGCCAAGAGTTGGGCCAATCATGGGATCAAACAACTTATTGACATCATTGAAAATGATAGACTTATTCAGTGGGATGAGTTAAAGAGTAAATTTAACCTTCCTGATTCTCATAAGAAGACTTATAATATGATTGTTAGGGCCAGCAAGAATATTCCTACTTTATGTCATGTTGATTCTAATAATTATCAGAAAATTAAATGGCCTGATGGTGTTATCATTTCCAAGCTTAAAGCTAAGAACATTTACTCTATTATTAACTGCAATGATGAAATTATCAGCCATATTAATAATACTTGGTATACTAATTTAGATGTTCCTTCCTGGAATAAGTTTTTTGACAATCTATGGAAAAGTTCTATTGATCCTAAAATTAGATGTTTTAAATGGTTACTTATTCTCAACAAGCTTCCTATTAGGAACTCTTTCTTGATACTAACTTGTGCAGCATTTGCAGAACCCCGGAAACGGGAAGACATATATTCTTTGAGTGCACTTTTGGTAAAGAGGTTTGGTTGATGTTTGGCATTTCCATCCCTGCTACTTTCAATAGTCTTGAAGTTATTACTGGTTTTATTTCTAATGCAAAAAAAGATGTTAACATGTTTTGGGATATTCTCTTAGCTAACATTTTATGGCAAATTTGGAAGTGCAGAAATGAAGAAAGATTTCAAAATGTCCCCAGATTGCTTACTGAGTCTTTTTGAAGTCTCACATATTTCAAAAAAATTTCGCAGATTCAAATAACTATGAAAGTCAACAAGTCTAAATTCAAAAGATTGCTTAAAGATGGACATGCGACATTCTTTGCTAACGAAGTGAAAAATGGTTATTTCTGGAGGCTGCACTTGGACAATATCCACACTTTTAACCAAACTGTCAACCGCATCAGCAAGGAGATTAAAAGAAACCCTCACAACACTACTGGAGAAGATGATCTACATGCTCAAGCAGATCCAGGTTCAGAAGAACTTGGTCTGGATGGAAGGTGCTATGGGTTGGACTGCGTGGGTGGACACCTTTGAAGATGTGTTACAATAGTTGTTATTTGCTGTTCCAGTCCTTTCTTTGTTAGCTCTGGTTATATGTAATATTCAGCTTTTTTGATGTGTGAGGCTTGTCCTCTAATGCTTTGATACTCGGTGGTTTTTGTTGTTTCCTTGAACTCCTTATACTTAATATAAAAAATTTATATCAGTAATCAACCAGTAAATGTGTTAGAGAACAACACAGAAATTATGAATAGCACAACATAGTACATTGAAATTCCAGCCACCAATTCTTTAGGTGCTCTTTATCAACTGTTTGAAATTTGTGATCAACTTTATAATCCACTTAGAAACATCTTGACTTTAGCCAATAAGAAGCTCCAAACAATGACGACAACCTCAATAGCCATTAACACCAAATAGATTGCTCAACTGGAGTGCTTTAGGATCTGGACGGCCTGACAGGTGATCGACTGTTCAAACGCATCAAAATAGTTACTCATGAAAGATGATACAATCTTTAACTGATTCTTACAAATACCAACTGCTACGAAAAAATCACTCACCTCCGGTACCGTTCATTCACGGGACTTGCCTCCCTGCCATAATCAGCACTACCCCTTTCTGGGTGCCTGGCATAAATTGGACTTGGAGCCCTCGTATTGCATCCTCAGCATCACGCTTATCATCCATGTATATAAATACATATCCTGTATGGAACAACAGAAACTCAATAAAGAGACCAAAAAGTGGAATTGTAGTCACAGCCTCATTTTGGAAAGTCAAAAACAGTTTACTATATAGAGTCCAGACTACGACAAAGAAAAATATACAACACCTGTTACTTAAGACTGTTAGGGTCCTCTTTTGCCGTTTCTTTCGTCTTCTGGGACTTGGCTAAGGCCATATTATCTGTAATACTTTTATTCTCTTTAATCTATGGGTGCTTCCACACCTTTTTCTGTTAAAAAAAAAACAAAAATGGTGTAAACACTCGCTGCATTAAAGAGCAGTAGGCACAGACCTTGCATGTTGAACTAAATGGTGTTAGGTATGGATAAGGTGAGAGTGGGGTCATCGATCGGATCGGATTAGTGCCTTCGCCAGTTATCCTCCATTCTGATTGTAGTGATGTGTCATGGGATTTATCTCTTGGCATGCTTCAAACTGCAGACTTAACATGGGATGTCAGCGATGAAAAGAAATGGTGAAATGAAGGATGTCATTTGTGTATCAACTTCGTTGAACGTTTCTAGAAGCTGATCCTCTGGCAGTTAAAGATCCATGGCATGATTGATGAAAGGATATGCACAGGCAGGGGCCTAAGAAGAGCGTGTATGGAGCTCTTCAAAATTCCTGCGCCAAAGAAATTTTTGAGTACAGCGGCCTACATTTTAAATAATTATATTTCTGCTTAAACTTACCTTGTATCCTTGGGAAATGAAACAGAAAGGTTTCCCATTACACTTAAAACGGAAGTTTGATGATAAACATGTCCCAATGTGCATTCTTGACATACATCAAGGACGATCATTACTACTTGCCAGGGTAGAATGTCTTGTAGGCTTAACCTTTGCCTTTTTATGGTAAAATGCTGCCAAAATGAAATCAATTTAAAGTCCTACTTCTTAAGCCCTGAACTAATGCATGCAACACTAAGCAGATTCACCATGGGCTCGGCCAATTAGGATCGGAGATTTTTGTAGGATCAGGGATTTTTGTAGGGTGTGGTTTGCTAGATGGCCAATTTTTCAATGTACTCTCACAAACTAAATAAATGTCCAAAACCATCCACTAAGTATAAACTAACCATAGTTGTTAGAAACGTAGATTCACCTAAATTTATGACCAGTGAAAGTTAATCATATGTTTTTCTAATATTAGCGCCTAATATATTTTTCTTAGTCTTGGTTTAGAAAATTAGCCAACTACCATATACTCTGCAGAAATAATTCTATCCCTCCAAATTTTCCTCAGCACATTGGTTTCAATGTTGGATAGCATCCATTCCTGAACTCCAAAACAGCTATCTTGAGAACATAGCTCTGACCATTGCAGCATCAAACACCTCAGAAAGTCTAGCCAGAACAATATTGGAAATTCTACATTTTCCTAAAGGGAATTGTATTCACACTAGCACGTTCTTGGGCCCATTTTTTGCGTTTTTGCAGAAACAACCCTCTTTAGAATATACCTCTGGTGATGGCAACATGAAACACCTTGGAATGTCTCCCCAGAACAATATCTGGGCTTTCTAGAAGGGGTTTAATCAAACAAGCACATTATTGGGGCCTAAATTTCACCTTGCTACAGCCAATCTCTGTTCATAACAGAGATCAGGTGTCAATGCCCCATTTTAGCTTAGCTATTTAATGGGAATCTTTGGTATAGGGTTTAAGAAAATGCCTCCTAAAATATAGATAGTAAACTCTACCTGATTTCATGTCTACCCGCTCAACCCTTCCATATCTGGGAAATAAACATTGCCGTATCTAATACTCTAGATTTCCACAGTACAAGGGCTTCATCTTTGAATCTGAATTATGATCACAGAAAATCTTTTGTATATAAATTCGTTGCACCAAAAAAACAAAAAAAAAACAAAAAAACAAAAAAAAAAACAAAAATAGATCAGTCCATAACCATTACTGTTGAAATTCAAAGAATTAGAAAGAAGTAAAAACAGCTCTCCTAGAACAATCCTTGCTCTATGATACAACAGAAATTCAAGGAAAAGCGCAGGGAGTAGAACAACAATGCATACTTATTGCAGGCACACATTTTCTTTCAATTTTTATGCATTTAGCATTTCCACAGTGCATCATTATTATATATCATTTCTTAGAAGCACCTTGTGTTGTATGGAGAATCTTTTTGCCCCGTCTTTGATGACTAATAGTAAAATATAATGCATCTATCATCATTTTGAACAGCCCTCTTAGTTCTCATTGCATCAAGTAATGACACAATGAGATTGAAACTGGTAAAATGAATTACCCTATAGCACCAATTGCCACCAAAGGGGACTTGCAACATGACACTGATTTCATGACATGGTTGAAGAGGTTGGATTAAAGCAAAACGAATCATCGCATAGCATCAATCACCACCAGAGGTCCTTGCCACTTCACACTTATTGCATCACGTGATTGACGCAGTGAGATTGAAACTAGAAAAATAAATGATTGCATAAAACTACCAATTGTTTTTTAGTGTGCATGTGGTGCCAAAGTCCATAGCAAATGAAAAATCCTGAGCCCATAAAACAGAGATCTGTGATCCAAGAAATGTAGGATCTCAAAACTTTGTAAAGAAAGCAACAAAATCAAGTTTGCATAAAATCAAAATCAGCAGATGCTGAACAAAATTGAAGTGTCATAAACCCAAACTGTGCCTGAGTGCCACCAGATCCAGAACAATGCAGATTAACCAAAAGAAACATGTGCAACGTACCTTTTTGTTTTCACAGTTCAAGCAGAATGTTATATTCATATTTGCACAAATTCAAGCAAAATAGAAGCCTATAAACAAAACAAATTCAAAAAATAGTCATGGCGTGGGAGATTCTGCAAAGTCAGGACTTCAACAACATAGAAAAACATGAAGAATGGTTGCGTAAAGAGAGTGAAATGCATAAATTCTACCCAACTGCCCACTTGTCTATGACATGCCTAAATTTGGGCGTGATGGGTGTGATGGAGGTTAAGAAGCATATGTTATATTGGGACAATTTTTGAAAAAATAAAAGCAATGGATGAATTCATTTCCAATATTCATACAAAACTTTATAATTTAAATCTCGCCCTTATGGGGTGAAAGTTTTCTGCCAGTTAGATTGAAGAAAAGTCATTTTTGAAATATGTTTTGTTAAAATATTTGCATCTATACAATAGCAATAGGTAAATATTTTTTAAATAGAAAAATTATTTAATTCTCATTGGTCGCAATAACAATTATTAATAGCTACTTAGGAAGAGGCCTCACCTATAGTTTCCTTGAGGAAACTAATAAGATTAGTATTGAGAGAGTTTAATTAAAATTATGTATTCAATTTTTATGTTTCAATAGGTTTTGTGGTCTTTTTTTGGGTGAGGCCATTCTATTATTTAAACAATTATTGTGAATAAATTTGTAAACAGTTTTAGGAACAATTTTGTTTGTTTTTGTACAAATATGTTCAAGCAATTAAATTATTCACAATGTTTCAGTTCCAAGTTAACTCACCATAAAATTATATTTTAAGTTGACCTCTTAAATATGCCAATTAAAATTACCAATTACTGAAATGCTAACTATTTATAATTTCTTAAAACAAAAAATGTTTTTCCAATTTATTTAACTTGAGAAAAACATAATAAATTATCATATAAATCAATGTTTCATTTCATTTTATTAAATTTAATATTTTTTAAAAAAAATTGTGAGTTGGGATAAAATAATTTTATATATAAAAAATATATATTAAAAGACGTTTAATAGTTGCTAAACTATTAAATTTACAAAATTGCAAGTATAAACTTTTAAGTAAATAAAATTGAAATACTAGATTTTTAACTCTTGAGTAAATAAAATTGAAATCCCCAAAATAATCTAATTTCATAAAATAAAATAAAATGTAAAGAACCCTATATTTTTAATAGTATTATAACTTTGTCCCCAAAAGTAATTTTTACATTTAGCTAATCAATCAAAAAACTAAATTCATAAAAATTGATGATTCTTCCTCTCATAGTTATCACCATCCATTTAGCCATGACTTAACTAGTGGGAGACAAAATTTGTGTTCATAATTTGTTTATTTGTCACATCCTCCCCTCAAACCGAAATTCTCTCTACATTTATAGCTTTTTGTTGCAGAGAAGAGTTCTTTTTTTCAGCCAATGAAAGTACAAATAAATCATTTTTCAATAATTTTTTGTTAAAAAATTATGATGTTGACATAAGAAAAATACAAATTTAAATCAAATTTGCCCCACAAGAAAAATAATCATGTCTTTTGATTGGTTTACAATCAATAGATTAATAACTAGATAAGTGGGAACTCATTGCAATTGCAATAGTACTGGCCAAAGGCAGGTACTAAAAATACAAATAAAAGAAGATCATACTCAAAATAGGTAGTTATTAACTTATTTATTGAAATGGCTGAAACTTTTCTTACATTGCACCAGAAAACAAAATTGGTTCACAAAACAGTTCCTCTATGTTTTATTTCCCACACAGAACCATTGCATAAAAGTGAAGTCAATTTTCAGATATGTCAATCGATATGGCCTTAGGCTTACTCTCAATTGTCTTGGGAATTGTTACATTGAGCACCCCATGTGCCATGTTGGCCTTCAGTTGATCCAACTTGACATTCTTTGCTAGGTGGAAGCAGCGAGAAAAAGAGCCATCTTGTCTTTCAAGACGACGCCACTTGTCATTCTTGTCCACCTCATCCTTCTTATACTCTCCACTTATATGCAAAACATGTCCCTCTTCAACTTGGACTTTCACATTTTCCTTTGTCAGACCTTCTAAAACTAAACAAAAAAAAATGATTAGATAAATTATACACAATTTATTCTTAATCACGATTCAATTAGACAATTCCAAATCAATCTTCATACAGTTTTGAACCAATATTTTATATGAATTAATAAAGAACACACAATTAATTTTTTTGATAAAACATCATACAAAATTTAATATAATGAAAAACTACCATCTAAATTATACTAATCTATTAAAACCCACATTAACAATACCAAGTAAGTTAGCTTTGAAGACGTGGGTATGATCAGTTTCAAGCCAATCCACAACAATACCAAGCGCGACCATGAAGCGACTGATGTCATTACGCACTTCCCTTTTAGAAGAATTTTGGTCTGACACACGAGCTTTCATGCCCCTATTCCATTGTGCCATACGCGCTTCCCCTTTAGAAGAGTTTTGGTCTGACATAAAACCCGTTATATAACCCTCATGGATCTGACCGGATGGATCTGACACCTGACATTTCAAGCCCCCATTCGATTGTGCCATAGACATGCTGGGATACTATCAACCTCCTCCAACCCACTGCAAAAACAAAACCTAAAAACATAATCAGTTGTAATAATCTTACCTTCAAGAATAATGTGTACTAGCATAGATATTTTAAAGACATCTATCTAACATCTATTTAAAAGAGGCTCAGAGATATCACAGTCTTGAGGCTTTATAGATTTGTATTTAAATATTAGAGAATCATAAAAATTAGCTTTTAATTTAAATCAAATGATATGCAGAACTTAATTATAATTCTCTAATGGAATTATTTGCCATAGAAAGAATTTTTAAATTGAACAACTATAATCCTACATCGCATTAAACTAAAGTAATTTACCCCAACAATAATTCATAGGTCTATCAATTAATTTTTAGTGGAATATTTTTCAATAATTTAATCCAAATGATATAAAAAACATAACTGTATTTTTTTCATAGAATTAATTCCTATAGTAAAAATCTAAAACAAATGTCATTAAACTAAATATTAATTTACTTTGTGGTTTTTAAAGATTGAAGAACTATGACCCTAACTGTCATTAAAATAAAGTAATATACCTTGCCATTATTTTCCTTTGCCAGCCTTCATTAATTTAAAGTAAATAATTTACCCTAAATTTTTAATAATTTAATCCAAATCATAGAAAAACTTAATTATAATTTTTTTAAAGGAATTAATTCCCATAGTAAATATATAAAACAAAGGTTATTAAACTAAATATTAATTTTCTTTTTGGTTTTTAAAATTTGAAGATCCCTAACCTAGCTCTCATTAAACTAAGGTAAATAATTTATCCTACTGTTAATTTTCTTTGTGGTTGTCAAAGATTTGTTTATGCAAGAAAAATATTAAATAAATTATAATTTATATGTTCCATAATTTAAGTTGCACTTTAATTACAATTTCTTTTTATTTTAATGAGTAGTATGTAAATAGAATGAGAGTAAATAATACACAATGCTAATCTAACCTTCTATAAATAATAGCAACAACATTGCATCACTTCATAAATTCATTTTACAAGAAAAAAATACAAAAAAATGATGGATGCCTATTGCCCTTACCAATTAAACTTCTCTCATAATGGATTAAACTTCTTCTCCCAATTCAATTTGCTCTATTTTTATTTGATTTGATTTTTCTCAAATTTATGTTTGAGTAATACTTATATTTATACACATTATTTTATTGGCTTTGTTTTTATGTTCATTGATTAATAAACTATGTCAGCTATATATCCATAATTATTTTAAAAAATATGTCTAGTTATTTTTTTAAAACTATGTCGGCTCTATTTTATTTTTATGTACAGGTCCATCCCCTTAATGCCACTGGATAACTTCTCTCGGTGTAATTATTTTTATATGTCGGATTTTTAATAGTTTTTCTTAACATGTTCATTCTATTTACACACTGCTCATTCAAATAAAAATAAAATTACAGTTAAATGCAACTTAAATTATGGAACCTATAAATTATAATTTATTTAATATTTTTCTTGCATAAACAAATATTTGAAAACCACAAAGAAAATTAATGGTAAGGTAAATTATTTACTTTAGTTTAATGAGAGCTAGGGTTACAGTTCTTCAATATTTAAAAGCCACAAGGAAAATTAATATTTAGTTTAATGACCTTTGTTTTATATTATAATATGAAAATTATTTCCGTTAAAAAATATAGGTGCCTATGCATCTTGAGATGCCTATGTATTTTCAATTTCACCTCTGAGATTTTTTAGATAGATGTATTTAAGATATCTATTCTAGTAGTAATGGCCAGTGTAGGAAAGAAACACCCAAAGTAATCAATTTATAATTCTATTTCGATTGCTCCTTATGTAAACTTGCCAGAACTCTAAAGAAGCATACATTAGGTTTTTTTTACTAGGTAAGAGATAGTTTATATTGATAATAAAAATAAAAAGATTACACTTTTAGCTCCATGAGCTGATGATATACTTGTCCCCCTACTATTTGCTTACAAAATATTACAAAATGACCTCTTTGGGTCTATCAAACTAAACTGCTGCTACAATAGATATGAAAATAATGATATTAGTTGATTTTTCACATTATTGATTTCCATCACAAGATTTGATTTTACAAATTATTATTTTTTCATGACCTGAAAATGATTTAATCCCAATTACAAAGTTATATTGGTGTTATTATAGGGCGAGGTGTTATGCAATGGCATAAAAGTGCATTTAAATTTTATTTTTTAAAAAATACACATGGACATAATAAAAAAAAATACAATTAGAACTAAATAACTAACCAACATAATAAAAAAAATAATAGTGGTGGAAAATCCATGTCAAGTGTTGAAGAAAGTTGGGATCTAAGCTTGGTCATATCCTCTATCTCCTCCTATGCATTGCCATTTGGAAAATAGGGCTAAATGGTTGATATGTGGCCATTGGAAGTTGATATTAACTCCTGATCATAAGGTTTTAACCCCCGATCCTGAATTGTTTTCACCTCAATAAGCAATGATGACATTAAGATATTGTTTCAAAGGGGTATGGCTAGAGATGATTGTCGTGTAAGGTTAATTAATATTTGAAGGCATTCCAGAGGCTTCTAAGCCATGACATCAGGCAAGACTGGTATTGTTTTGGGCAGTGACAGGACAAGTCTCATCATTATTCGGTGCCCCTCGACAAACATTTCAGCCTATATGTTTCCTTTCTGCAAGGCTTTTAGCAGTGCAAGTTTTAGCCAAATGCAAGAGTCTTTCAAGTTTACGGTTCTCTTCTCAACTGATTGCATTCAGTGTGGAGGGATGGATACCCCCATTTGGCTAATCAATGACAAAAGACAAATGGCTTTTCTAGGGACAATAAAAAAATAGAGTCTGCATAGAATCCTTTAGCTTCACGATGCTTTATGGTCGAGGTAACGAGGATGGTGATGGGTAAAACTTATGTTGCAAACAATGAAAGGTATCGGTTTGATCTTGATATTCCATCAGGGTTCGTGGCAACATTGCTTGAATTAAATACCCCCAAACTAGTGGTGGAAGCCATAACTTGAGGAATGTTTATTCTTGAGATTTCGGGCAGACTAGAGGACATACTGGCTATGGCAACCCTAGAGGTAGGAGCCCCAAGGCTGAAGGACATGGCATTGTCATAGGAATCAGGGGAAGTTGTCAAATATTATCCATTATTGCTAGACATCAAGGGTTTCGAGCTGATTCATCTTAAGGACCAGGCCAGAGTCGTGGTAAGCTTTATATAGAATATGCTAAGGATGGAGACAAGGTAGGGCTTTCAGTGGGTAGCAGATTTTAATCAACTTCTACATGACTATGATGAAGAATAAGATCTGGTTTTTGGTATCTCTTTACTTTGGCACTAGGTTTTAGTGTGTATAGTATTTTTTTGGGCTTTCATTTTGGCTAATAAAGTTGCCTAGTATTTAGAACTCTATGATGGCTAGCCTGTGTGGCTTATAATTGTATATGGTAGTCTAAGAGTTAGTTTTGTTAGTCTGTTTGGATGGGTATGAGCAGTATTATCTACATTTTGTATCTGCATAGTAGAAGATGTATCTACCTTTTTTGAAATTAAGATAAAAACTCTCTATTAGGGATCAAAAATAAAAATATAAAAAAAGAATAGTGAAACTAAAAAGGTAACAATAATAAACTATAGCCCACATAATAAAAAAATATAATAAACTGTAGAAGACATAATAACAAAATATTATAAATAAAACTAAATAACTAACAATAATAAACTACAATCCATATAAACAATCAAAATAATAAACTACAGTCCATATAATAAAATAAATAAATAGAACTAAATAGCTAACAATAAAAATTATAGCCGACATAATTAAAAAAAATACTAATAGAACTAAATTAAACAAATTATATAACTAACAATAATAAATAACAATTCATCATAGATTTATCCAAGATAGGTATGCTAGTTACACCATATTCATATTATATATTTACAAATACTTTAAATCACTACCTAAAAAACAAATAACTTTTTTCCAAAAAAAATATTATTAAACTTTAATATTATAATTACCATTAACTTTCACTCACCCATATACAATTTATATAATTGGAATATTATTCTTTAGATAAAGATACTTAATAATAATTCAATAACTTTATATATTTAACTATTTATAAATACATTATGCATCTCCTTTTGAACAATGTACTCAGTATCATTCTCTATCCTATCTTGGGAACAAAAATAATATGAAATGGACAAACCTTTAATCTAATGTTACAATTGATAGGAAAACTTTGTTGGAATTATTGTATTTGAATTTTAATGTTAAGAAAATCTTTATTAACAAGAGTACAGAAGTTTCTGCCAAAATGTTCATAAATAATCATGTTTTAATTTGTTGTGTTTGCTTAGTTTTAAGCACAATGTTGATAATATAATAAATTTAGAAGACTATTTTAACTATATTTTGACAAAATTAAAATTTAAGATATGACATGCAATTTTGCTCTATTTAAGTGGCTAGGGTTCAGGGTATCTACAAGATAAATAACATATCAAGCTTAATGTTAGCTTGTGAAATGGGAGTATCCGTTGACATTTGGCATGAAATTTTTCTCTATTTAAGTGGCTAGGGTTCAGGGTATCTCCAAGATAAAGAACAAATCAAACTTAACATGAGCTTGTGAAATGGGAGAATCCCTTGACATTTGGCAAGATCTCAATGTATGGGAAACTTGTACTGAAAATTAAGCTTCTACTTCTGGCAAAGAACCAAATCAACTGCCAGCTACCATGGAAAGCATGAACAATGTAGCATTGTAGCAGTAGAGCTGCATACAACTAAAACTGAGTCTGTCGGCATAGCATCCTAGATTACAGATAAATATAACTTTTATCCACAATTTATAATCAATACTCTTGGAGTCAATCACATCCCTTAGAAAATCAATAACCCAATGGTCCAAGATATCAAATCATCACAAGAACTCAGTTTTCTTATAATGTAAATACTACTTTCCAGGAATTTAATCCAGTAAACCCTGCATCAGAATTTATTGTCCCTATTTTGTAAAATAGTAATACTAAATTTCTTGTTCTCATTTTAGTCTCACTATTGCAGACAGCTACAAGCAACTCATTGTTGGAGCAAGTTACAAGCAACTCATCATAGACTCCACCAAGCTATTTTAATAGTGTTCTTTCCACAAAAACAAAAAATATTTGGCAGCCAAGAGATTAAAACGACATAACAATTGACGAGTGAAATCCATAACACAGACTATCTTTTAATATTTAAAATCAGAAGAATGTAAACAAAATGTATATCCGTAATCAACTAGTAAATGTGTTAGAGAACAACACAAAAATTATGAATAGCACAACACAGTACATTGAAATTATGAATAGCACAACACAGTACATTGAAATTCCAGTCACCAATTCTTTAGGTGCTCTTTATCAACTATTTGAAATTTGTGATCAACTTTATAATCCACTTAGAAACATCTTGACTTCAGCCGATAAGAGGCTCCAAACAATGACGACAACCTCAATAGCCATTAACACCAAATAGATTGCTCAACTGGAGTGCTTTAGGATCTTGACGGCCTGACGGGTGATCTGTTCAAACGCATCAAAATAGTTACTCATGAAAGATGATACAATCTTTAACTGATTCTTACAAATACCAACTGCTACAAAAAAATCACTCACCTCCAGTACCGTTCATTCATGGGACTTGCCTCCCTGCCATAATCAGCACTGCGCCTTTCTGGGCGCCTGGCATAAATTGGACTTGGAGCCCTCGTATTGCATCCTCAGCATCACGCTCATCATCCATGTATATAAATGCATATCCTGTATGGAACAATAGAAACTCAATAAAGAGACCAAAAAGTGGAATTGTAGTCACAGCCTCATTTTGGAAAGTCAAAAATAGTTTACTATACAGAGTCCAGACTACGACAAAGAAAAATATACAACACCTGTTACTTAGGACTGTTAGGGTCCTCTTATGCTGTTTCTTTCGTCTTCTGGGACTTGGCTAAGGCCATATTATCTGTAATACTTTTATTCTCTTTAATCTATGGGTGCTTCATTAAAGAACAGCAGGCACAGACCTTGCATGTTGAACTAAATGGTGTTAGGTATGGATAAGGTGAGAGTGGGGTGATCGATTGGATCGGATTAGTGCCTTCGCCAGTTATGCCCCATTCTGATTGTAGTGATGTGTCATGGGATTTATCTCTTGGCATGCTTGAAATTGCAGACTTGACATGGCATGTCAGCGATGAAAAGAAATGGTGAAATGAAGGATGTCATTTGTGTATCAGCTTCGTTGAACGTTTCTAGAAGCTGATCCTCTGGCAGTTAAAGATCCATGGCATGATTGATGAAAGGATATGCACAGGCAGGGGCCCAAGAAGAGCGTGTATTGAGCTCTTCAAAATTCCTGCACCAAAGAAACTTTTGAGTACAGCGGCCTACATTTTAAATAATTATATTTCTGCTTCAACTTACCTTGTAGCCTTGGGAAATGAAGCAGAAAGGTTTCCCATTACACTTAAAATGGAAGTTTGATGATAAACATGTCCCAATGTGATTTCTTGACATACATCAAGGACGATCATTACTACTTGCCAGGGTAGAATGTCTTGTAGGCTTAACCTTTGCCTTTTTATGGTAAAATGCTGCCAAAATGAAATCAATTTAAAGTCCTACTTCTTAAACCCTGAACTAATGCATGCAACACTAAGCAGATTCACCATGGGCTCGGCCAATTAGGATCGAGGATTTTTGTAGGATCGGGGATTTTTGTAGGGTGTGGTTTGCCAGATGGCCAATTTTTCAATGTACTCTCACAAACTAAATAAATGTCCAAAACCATCCACTAAGTATAAGCTAACCATAGTTGTTAGAAACGTAGATTCACCTAAATTTATGACCAGTGAAAGTTAATCATATGTTTTTCTAATATTAGCGCCTAATATATTTTTCTTAGTCTTGGTTTAGAAAATTAGCCAACTACCATATACTCTGCAGAAATAATTCTATCCCTCCAAATTTTCCTCAACACATTGGTTTAAATGTTGGATAGCATCCATTCCTGAACTCCAAAACAGCTATCTTGAGAACATAGCTCTGACCATTGCAGCATCAAACACCTCAGAAAGTCTAGCTAGAACAATATTGGAAATTCTACATTTTCCTAAAGGGAATTGTATTCACACTAGCACGTTCTTGGGCCCATTTTTTGCGTTTTTGCAGAAACAACCCTCTTTAGAATATACCTCTGGTGATGGCAACATGAAACACCTTGGAATGTCTCCCCAGAACAATATCTGGGATTTCTAGAAGGGGTTTAATCAAACAAGCACATTATTGGGGCCTAAATTTCACCTTGCTACAGCCAATCTCTGTTCATAATAGAGATCAGGTGTCAATGCCCCATTTTACCTCAGCTATTTAATGGGAATCTTTGGTATAGGGTTTAAGAAAATGCCTCCTAAAATATAGATAGTAAACTCTACCTGATTTCATGTCTACCCACTCAACCCTTCCATATCTGGGAAATAAGCGTTGCCGTATCTCATACTCTAGATTTCCACAGTACATGGGCTTCATCTTTGAATTTGAATTATGATCACAGAAAATCTTTTGTATATAAATTCGTTGCACCAAAAAAAACAAAAAAAACAAAAAAAATACACAGAAACAGATCAGTCCATAACCATTACCGTTGAGTTTCAAAGAATTAGAAAGAAGTAAAACAGCTCTCCTAGAACAATCCCTGCTCTATGATACAACAGAAATTCAAGGAAAAGTGCAAGGAATAGAACAACAATGCATACTTATTGCAGGCACACATTTTCTTTCAATTTTTATGCATTTAGCATTTCCACAGTGCATCATTATTATATATCATTTCTTAGAAGCACCTTGTGTTGTATGGAGAATCTTTTTGCCCCGTCTTTGATGACTAATAGTAAAATATAATACATCTATCATCATTTTGAACAGCCCTCTTGGTTCTCATTGCATCAAGTAATGACACAATGAGATTGAAACTGGCAAAATGAATTACCCTATAGCACCAATTGCCACCAAAGGGGACTTGCAACATGACACTGATTTCATGACACGGTTGAAGAGGTTGGATTGAGGCAAAATGAATCATCGCATAGCATCAATCACCACCAGAGGTCCTTGCCACTTCACACTTATTGCATCACGTGATTGACGCAGTGAGATTGAAACTAGAAAAATAAATGATTGCATAAAACTACCAATGGTTTTTTTAGTGTGCATGTGGTGCCAAAGTCCATAGCAAATGAAAAATCCTGAGCCCAAAAAACAGAGATCTGTGATCCAAGAAATGTAGGATCTCAAAACTTTGTAAAGAAAGCAACAAAATCAAGTTTGCATAAAATCAAAATCAGTAGATGCTGAACAAAATTGAAGTGTCATAAACCCAAACTGTGCCTGAACGCCACCAGATCCAGAACAACGCAGATTAACCAAAAGAAACATGTGCAATGTACCTTTCTGCTTTCATAGTTCAAGCAGAATGTTATATTCATATTTGCACAACTTCAAGCGGAATAGAAGTCTATAAACAAAACAAATTCAGAAAATAGTCATGGCGTGAGAGATTCTGCAAAGTTAGGACCTCAACAACATGGAAAAACATGAAGAATGGTTGCATAAAGAGAGTGAAATGCATAAATTCTACCCAACTGCCCGCTTGTCTATGACATGCCTAAATTTGGGCGTGATGGGTGTGATGGAGGTTAAGAAGCATATGTTATATTGGGACAATTTTTGAAAAAATGAAAGCAGTGCATGAATTTAATTCCAATATTCATACAGAACTTTATAATTTAAATCTCGCCCTTATGGGGTGAAAGTTTTCTGAAGAAAAATCATTTTTGAAATATGTTTTGTTAAAATATTTGCATCTATACAATAGCAATAGGTAATTATTTTTTAAATAGAAAAATTATTTAATTCTCATTGGTCGCAAAAACAATTATTAATAACTACTTAGGAAGAGGCCTCGCCTATAGTTTCCTTGAGGAAACTAATAAGATTAGTATTGAGAGAGTTTAATTAAAATTATGTATTCAATTTTTATGTTTCAATAGGTTATTGTCACAACTCAATATTTTGAATTTTGAATTTGAAAGAAAACTAAATGAGGGAAATATACACTCATTTAAAAATACAAATAATAAGCAAGTTTCAACAATGGACTACACTTCTAGAATAGGCATTAATGAGGAACCTTGCCTCCATTTCTCAAGTCAAGACCAGAATTTATGAGGTGAGTCCATTTTCCTCCTTCAAATTTATTACCATTGGAAAATTTGAGGATGCATTGAAGAGTTGCAAATCCATTTTTCCACACAAATCAAATGACAACTTAGAAAATGGAGAGGGGGGCATTTAATATGAAGACTTGACTGAAGACTTGGAATTTCAACCATGAGGGTCAAGTTTTTCTATAAATTACCTGAATTTTGAGGAAGGAGACACACTCATCTCTAGTTTGGGGAAAGCTGGAGAAACCTGTAAGTGTTCTCCTCTTCCTCATTTTGCTCTGTTTCTTTTGAAAGTTGGTTCTTGAATATTGTTAGTTTTAGATTTTAAATTCATTTTGATGAATGTTTAGGATGATTAAAATTTGCAAACTGTGTGTAAGTTTTGTAAATGGACATGGCATACGTAACTGCTTTATTTGTTATAAAACCACCCCTTTCTTTTTTTTTATTGCTTGAATGACTATCCATAACCTGTTCTAGAGCCACACAGGCACATGCAGGGAGGACAATAGTTGAATTTGGCTTTATACTTGTCAACTTCGTTTGTTTGAAAGTTCCTATTCCTTTTCAACACATCCTTTTGGTGCTCATCCTGCAATCATTCTAGCAATTACTTTTCATGCTTTGTCTATACTCCCACTTCTGCATACGTGTCTACCAGAGCATTTCCAGTATAATATCTGACAAAGATCTTTCTTCCATTATGTCTTCAGGATGTCTATACGCTATTATCCGAGATCAATTTCACTTAGTTTTGAAAGGTTTCTAAAATGCCTTTGAACAAGTTCACTATGTGTGTATCGTGCCCCTGTTTCGGAGCCACGCAGGCACAAGCAGGGAGGACGTTAGCAAAGTTGTGGAATTTGGCTTTCCATCTATCAATTTCATTTACTTGAAAGTTTCTAATTCCTTATCAACAAACCATTTTGTACACATCCTGTTTTCATTGCTTTCCATGGAGTGACATTTCTATTAGGGATTTTGTCAAAAATTTGGTATCCTGCACCCTCTACATACATGTCTACCAGTTCTTTTTTTTTAGTAGGACAAAAACCCTCCTTTCACTATGCTTGGACGGACGTCCATACCTTGTTTCTAGCACTATTTTTTTTGGTTTGAAAGTTTCTAAATCCTTTCCAGCAAATCCATTTCGGTATTCCTTGAGAGGATGTCTCACTGAGGCATCCTGTCATACAGCCCACGTCCCCAGATCTGTGCTTCCACATTTTGAATACATATCTACCGGGACACTGGCAAGTGCAACGCTAACAAATTTTTTTTTTTCTCCTTTCCTTATGCTTTGAAGGATTACCATACCCTATTCTAAGCGCTCAACATACAGCTCAAAGTGTTAACAAAAATCATTGTAGGAAGCCGGTTAAATATGAAGTTCATCTTAGGAAACTAAAATAGCATCTTTGATGTGCTCGAATACTATTATTGGAAAAATGTCTAGGTATTTAATATAGATAACTTACATGATACTCAAATGCATTGGAATCATAAATTTACCAAGTCTCATCATGCTGAACATACATAAATGATTTATAAAATTTACTTTCTTTAATTCTTTTTTAAATCCGGTTTAGAGGAAACAAGTCACATAGTTCTATATTATAATGGTGAGTGTTTTAAGAACTCACCAATTACATGACCAACTAAATCTCTGTATCTAATAAAGCATTAGCCATCTATAATAAACAGATTTACAAGCTGCAAATTTGCATAGAGTGAGAAAGCACCCTAAACAACTACACAGTTTTAATTGGCATCTTAATGATAATATTTAGGGTGTACTCATGTTAGCAAGTATTTTGAAGAAGGTCAACCATGCCACATAATTGTAATGTAATAAGAGTTATTCATATGATTGAAGTATGCACAAGTCTCTTCCACTAAAACTACATGGCTGCATGCACCGAGAACACAAGCAAAACTTATAATGTCAAATAAATAAATAAATAAATAAACAAATAAATAATTAAAGTGGAGTGAAGGAGATAAGAGTGAGAATGGATAAAATTATGATAATAAATGAGTAAAATGTTAACTTAATGTGTAAATGAAGAATACTATTAGTTGTAATGTAAGAAATTGAGATAAATATTGTAATGAATTTGAGTAGAAGAATAAATGGTTAAAGTTAAATGGCAATCAATTTAATTTAGCAACCTAATTTTTTTTATATACCTTCCAGAGTCAAGGTGTTCTTCTAATCTTCTAAGCAATAAATCATAACCTTTTAGTGCTCATGTATAAAAGCCTATCGATTAATTGACACCCATAAATTTTACAATTTTGAATTTAAAAGTAAATCTTGATAATAATAAAAATAATAAATTATAACTACAATTTTCAATAAAGGCATAGTGATATGGTTGCAAATTTTAGTTGGTTGAGTGATAACATAATAAACGATACATAAGGAAATAAAAGCATAGGGTAAACTAGTAACAAAGTATAAGTAAAATGATTTGCAAAGGGTGAGAATTTATCTAGAAATTATATGAATAAAATAAATAGTAAGAATGGATGTTTTGTGGGCATACTATCATGAAAGCTCATGAGAAGGTAAAGTCCTTATGATACACGCAATAATTATAAGTAAGTTTGCTTTTGGAAATGTGATAAAAATAAATTATTGAAATTGCATATGCTAATTTTGTAGTTGATCTAGTCATCAAAGATTATTTTAATTTGACCTAGATTAAATTTTACAAAGATCTTTTCTATTTATGAGTTGATATAAGTATCTTTCTAGTCATAAGTTTATGAAATTGATTAACTTTATTTTCTAGTTCTATTCATTATGAGCAAGCATCTTTTATCTGCATTTTGAATTAAGGAAGTATTTCCCTTTATCAACTATTATTATGCAAGTTTTTCCTTTTCTACTAGATAGGTAAACCTTTAAAATAAACGTCCAAACTCAAACATTCGCAGTGTTCGGTATTTGCGGTACCTCTGTGTCATGTTTACGGGTAATGCCATCGCGTTGAACCAAGTACCTCGCACCTAACATAGCTGCAACAACGACATCTAGGCACTATCCCTCTAAATCATTGGGGAGTAATATGGAACATGTCAAAGTTAAATATGTAGGAAGGGAAAATCTCCTTGGATACTTCACTAACAAGATTAAGAAAAAAAAAAAAAGGTGAGACTATCGAAAATTGTTGTAGGACGATCAATGGGAGACCTCGTCAGGGAAATATGTGTGTTAGGTAAACTATTCACACTTGAAAACTTAAATGCCAAACACTACTAGGAGGTGTGTTTGCAAAATAGTTCCTTAGGAATTCCGTCCATTGTATCACTCAAGTGGGTGGCAATCGATGAAGAGTTGTGTACTCACTGATAGCTACATTAAGCATAGTGCAAGACAGAACTACATGTTCGCATTCGTCATGTAGATCACATCCGTAGAGGGCCTTGATCCCGTGGATACAGGGTATGTAGGCAGTCTGAACGGCGAAGGATGCCCCCAGTACTCAGGTCCCTCGGATATAGTATACTCCTTATAATCAACTTCATAATCATGATCCCTAGTTTAAAGGTTATTTAGGTAACTTAAGAACTCTCCTAGTACTCAGAAGAATCCCCAGTGTGGATTACTTATACTCGACATTGCCATAAACTAAGGTGAGTACAAGTAGATGATATGTATTCCCTGGTCGATATCCTCAGTACAGTGTCTGGGCAGATTCTGGTCCCCAGGAAGTGACTCATGAACCTGTATTGGTCCCGAGGGAGTTAGAAGTCTCTGGCTAGAGCAAAATGATCCCTGTCCTCTTTAGCCCGTTAGACTGTTATGTTTATGTATCCCAAATTGGATAGAGTATTGGTCTGTTAGACCCACTAGGCCTTTTGGCCATTGTTTGTTCTACTCGAATCAGGTAGCAATAAGGTCTGTTTGACCTGGTTCTGTATGAACCTATTTGCCCAAAGGATTGAAGAGCTCGGGTGGCTTAAGAATGTTCTGTTTTGAACATATGGCCCGTTTTGGCCAAAGTTTTTCCTGAGTACTCAATCAAAGTCTTGATATATCTCATAAGAACTTGTTAATAAAGTAAATTTTTTGAAAATTTGAGTTTGGACCAAGCGAGTCCTTACATGTGGTATCAGAGCATGGTTCAAACACTCGGCCTGGAGGCCTACTAACTCAAAATTGATAATATATGGTATTTAAGATAAGAATTGTGATAGATGTAATTATAGCTAATTTGCATGTTGTAAACCAAAAATTGTAACAATTGGTAAATCTCCTCTCTCCTTGTTTCAGAATTAAATGGTGAGAACCCAAAATTTGTGAGATCTACATGGAGAGGAACCAGTTGAAAACCAAGAACCAGTTGGGAACCAAGAACATGTTGAAAACCCACCTGAGAACCCAAATGCTGGGATAGAGGCAATTATTCAGTTGTTGACAGAATAGAGAGAAAAGTTGGAAAACCTTGAGAAAATTGTACAGGACTTAAAGGCTAGACAGGGGACTATAGAAAACATTTTGGAACCTGAAAATGAACCTCAAGGTGTGGAAGTACACACAACTCAAACAACTAATGAGCTAGAGGTTCCTAGGGCTCGGCAAGATACTACCACTCTAGATATCTCACAAGACCCGAAGAAGATAACTCCTCCTAAATTTGATGGTAAACATGTGTGGGATGCTGCAGAAGGATGGCTAATCGAAATGGAGAAATATTTTGAACTAAGAAGCTACTCAGAGAATATCAAGGCAACCTGGGGAGCCTATCAGTTAGAGGGAGAAGCTACAAGTTGGTGGATAAACATAAAAGAACAATATTGTTATTGAAAAGAAAACCTGACTTGGAGGCAGTTTATGAGCCACTTCCATGAGAGATGGCTTCCACAATTATTTTATGATGAGAAGATGACTGAGTTTCTGAATCTTAGACAAGGAAATCTCATAGTTCAACAGTATTGGGATAAATTTGCGAAGCTATTGAAATATGTCCCTATCTATCAAAAGGATGAAAGGTCTCAGGCAAGGAAGTTTCTTTTGGGGTTGAATACTGATATTGGGGCAGAAGTGGATATGTTTGCCCCTAAGAACATGAATCAAGTCTTGGAGAAGGCACTCAAACAGGAAAAGAAATTACAAGCACTATTAGTGGCAAAGCAAAACTTTCGAGACAAACAATTTGCCTTCAAAAGGAAACTAGACAATAAGGGCAACAGAGGAGATCAGAAGAACAAGAGGAGAGACTGGGGTAGAACAAAATCTGCTAGTAATCAGGATCATAGGAACAATTACAATAGTAATGTCAGGAGGAATAATGGGAATGCACCACCCCGAATTTCTAATGGACCCCCTGGTGGATGCTTTATGTGTGGAGGCAATCATTATGCAAGGGATTGTTCAAAAAGGAATGGGTACAATCAGCCACAGCAACCTTGGCAACATCAAATACATGTTGCCATCAGAAATCAACAAACTTGTCATCAAAATGTACCTATGGAGACAAGAGGTATGCTTTTTGGTAAACCCATAACTATTTTGATAGATACTGATTCCTCCGAGAATTTTATTTCCCCAGAATTGGTAAGAAAAATGTCTTTGCAAACTAAGAATATGGAATCATCATGGATGGTTCAGTATGGGGACAAGGCTATACGAAAGGTGAACAAGTACATAAGAGGTGCCCTCATTAAGTTTCCTGAATTAGAAACCAAAGCTGACTTATATGTCGCACCCCTAGGAGCCTATGATGTCATAATCAGAATAAGTTGGCTAATGAGTCATAAGGTTAACATAGATTGCTATAACAAAGTGGTGGAGTGTGTAGATGATAAGGGGTGTAGAGTTAGGATCCAAGGAATATACAAACCTATATCAGTGGGGACTATTTCTGCTATGCAACTAAAGAAGGCAAGGCGAAAACGAGGAAATCAGATATTCTTAGTATCTTTAGATGAGAAGGGAGAAGAGAAAGAAGCCCCTACCTTTGAAAATAGTCCATTCCTTTGGGACTACAAGGATGTGTTTCCGGAAGAGCTACCTGGATTACCTCCTAAAAGGGAATTTGATTTTTCAATCGATATACTTCCTGGAACTACACCTATATCCAAAGCCCCATATAGGATGAACACCATTGAACTCCAAGAGTTAAAAATACAGTTGCAAGAATTGCTAGAGAAAGGGTTGATAAGGCCTAGTGCATCATCTTGGGGAGCACCAGTTATATTTGTAAAGAAGAAGGATGGGACATTAAGGTTGTGCATTAACTACAGAATGTTGAATAAGGCCACTGTGAAGAACAGATATCCCTTGCCTCATATTGATGATCTATTTGACCAAATGAGAGGAGCCTCAATGTTCTCCAAAATTGATCTTCGCTCAGGCTATCACCAATTGAGGATAAAAGAAGAAGACATCCCAAAGACAACATTTAGGACTAGGTATGGGCACTATAAATTCACTGTAGTTCCATTTGGGCTAACAAATGCTCCGGCTGCCTTTATGAATCTTATGTTCCATGATTTCCTGGATAAGTTTGTGATTGTGTTTCTGGATGACATTTTAATATATTCCAAGGATGAAGAGGAACACTTAACCCATCTCCAAGCAGTCTTACAAAGGTTACGAAAGAATAAGTTATTTGGGAAGTTATCTAAATGTTCTTTCTTTGAAAGGAGGGTTCACTATTTAGGGCATATCATTTCAGCCGAAGGTATAGCAGTAGATCCTGATAAAGTAAAAGCCATCACTGAATGGCCTATCCTTACAAATGTGACAGAAGTAAGAAGTTTTATGGGATTGGCAGGGTACTACAGAAGGTTTGTGAAAGATTTTTCAAGGATAGCCAATCCAATCACATCTTTACAAAAGAAGAACAAAAAGTTCATTTGGACAGAGCAGTGTGATAAGGCATTTCAAGTACTGAAGGAAAGGGTAACGTCACCTCCAATTCTAAAAGTACCTGACCCTAATGGTAATTTCACAGTAGTAATAGATGCATCCATAGAAGGACTAGGAGGAGTTCTTTTCCAAGAGGAAGGAGTAGTGACTTATGAATCACGAAAACTAAAAATCCATGAAGTCAATTATGCCCCCCATGACCTTGAACTTGCAGCCATAGTTCATGCCTTGCAAAAATGGAGACATTTCTTGTTGGGAAAACCATTTGAGCTTAAAACAGACCATCAAGGATTAAAATATATCTTCACTCAACCTCATTTGAATGCAAGATAGAGAAGGTGGTTAGAGTTCCTAAGTGAGTATGATTTTGATATTCAATATATCAAGGGGAAAGAAAATAGGGTGGCCGATGCTCTCAGCAGGAGGAGACACATAATGGCCATATCCAACTTGCACATAGACCTAAAGCAACAAATACTCTCTGAGCAGAAACATGACCCATGGTATGCTCAGGTTAAGACATCTCTAGCTAACACCTTTGTGGAACCTAAGTATTTAGACTATGCTTTTGATTATGATGGACTAATGAGGTACCAGGGAAGAATATATGTTCCTAATAATGTAGAACTAAGGGGGTATGATCTTGACAGAGGCACATAAGGCTCCATATTCAGGACATCCAGGAGTGAATAAGATGTATGCAGACCTCAGAAGATTATATTTCTGGCCAGGAATGAAGAAGGATGTGGTGGAAACAGTTGCTAGGTGCCTAGAATGTCAAAGGGTTAAGGCAGAACATGTGCACCCAGCAGGACTTCTTTATCCACATGATGTACCTTTCTATAAATGGCAAGTCATAAGTATGGATTTTGTCCAAGGGCTACCAATGACATCTCATAGGCACAATTGCATTTTGGTGGTAGTGGATAAACTCTCTAAAGTTGCCCACTTCATACCAGGAAACCTAACAGATGATGCACCAGCAGTAGCAAAAAGGTTCATAAAGGAAATTTTTAGGTTGCATGGAATTCCTGAGAAAATAATCTTTGATAGAGATGCAAAGTTTACTTCTAGATTTTGGACCACATTGCAGGCTGCCTTAGGAACACAATTGAATTTTAGCATAGCCTATCATCCTGAGACAGATGGACAAATAGAAAGAACCAATCAAATTCTAGAAGACCTCCTTCGTATGTATTGCATGGGTCAACAGACTAAATGGGAGGAATATTTGCCATTAGTTGAGTTTGCCTATAACAATTCTTTCCAAGCAGCAATAGGTATGGCACCCTTTGAAGCTCTCTATGGTAGACCTTGTCGAACACCATTAAGTTGGAATAAACTGGAAGATAGGATCCTAGTTGGCCCTAAATTTTTGAAGGATATGGATAATCAGGTACAACTTATTCGACAGAGGTTGAAGGAAGCCTCGGATCACCAAAAAAGTTATGCAGATAAGAATAGGACACCCAGAAGATTTCAAGTTGGTGAAAAGGTGTTCCTAAGAGTCTGACCTCATAAAAGTTCCATCTCTTTTGGAAGGAAGTCAAAGCTAGCTCCTCGCTATGTCAGGCCTTTTGAAGTACTTGAGAAAATCAATCTTATAGCTTACCACTTGGCCTTACCTCCAGCACTGAGCCAAATTCATGATGTGTTCCATGTATCCTTGTTAAAAAAGTATAGACCTGACCCTAAGCATATTCTTAATTGGAATGCTCTGCAGGTGGAGGATCCCGGTACAATAAAAATAGAGCCATGTAGAATCATCGAGAGGTGCCAGTTCTAGCTCTGCAACAGGACAGTGGACCAATCTAAAGTCCAGTGGGACCAGTATTCACCTGAGAATGCTACATGGGAAGACACAGTGGAAATGCAACAGCTCTACCCGCACTTATTTTGAATACACTCTAGTTATTTATAAACTTGACAAAATTCAAATTTTGTTTAAAGACAATGATGTTGAGATGATACAGACTGTTATGCTTAGATAATACTCCTTGTTATCTTTATCTATGTTAAACTATTTAACCTACCTTGTTGAAGGATGGAATTTAAAGTAGGCAAGTGCATTTACGTCTATATGTTTTGATCTTATTTCTAACATGCATCAGGACAATGCCTAAATTTAGGGGAGAAGGATGTCACAACTCAATATTTTAAATTTTGAATTTGAAAGAAAACTAAATGAGGGAAATATAGACTCATTTAAAAATATAAATAATAAGCAAGTTTCAACAATGGACTACACTTCTAGAATAGGCATTAATGAGGAACCTTCCCTCCATTTCTCAAGCCAAGACTAGAATTTATGAGATGAGTCCATTTTCCTCCTTCAAATTTATTACCATTGGAAAATTTGAGGATGCATTGAAGAGTTGCAAATCCATTTTTCCACACAAATTAAATGACAACTTAGAAAATGGAGAGGGAGGCATTTAATATGAAGACTTGACTAAAGACTTGGAATTTCAACCATGAGGGTCAAGTTTTTCTATAAATTACCTGAATTTTGAGGAAGGAGACACACTCATCTCTAGTTTGGGGAAAGCTGGAGAAACTTGTAAGTGTTCTCCTCTTCCATATTTTGCTCTGTTTCTTTTGAAAGTAAGTTCTTGAATATTGTTAATTTTAGATTTTAAATTCATTTTGATGAATGTTTAGGATGATTAAAATTTGCAAACTGTGTGTAAGTTTTGTAAATGGACATGGCATACGTAACTGCTTTATTTGTTATAAAAACACCCCTTTCTTTTTTTTTATTGCTTGAATGACTATCCATACCCTATTCTAGAGCCACACAGGCACATGCAGGGAGGACAATAGTTGAATTTGGCTTTATACTTGTCAACTTCGTTTGTTTGAAAGTTTCTATTCCTTTTTAACACATCCTTTTGGTGCTCATCCTGCAATCATTCTGGCAATTACTTTTCATGCTTTGTCTATACTCCCACTTCTGTATATGTGTCTACCAGAGCATTTCCAGTATAATATCTGACAAAGATCTTTCTTCCATTATGTCTTCATGATGTCTATACGCTATTCTGGAGCTTTCATGTGTGTCCACAGTCCGAGATTAATTTCACTTAATTTTGAAAGGTTTCTAAAATGCCTTTGAACAAGTTCACTGTGTGTGTATCGTGCCTCTATTTCGGAGCCATGCAGGCACAAGTAGGGAGGACGTTAGCAAAGTTGTGGAATTTGGCTTTCCATCTGTCAATTTCATTTACTTGAAAGTTTCTAATTCCTTTTGAACAAACCATTTTGTGCACATCCTGTTTTCGTTGCTTTCCATGGAGTGACATTTCTATTAGGGATTTTGTCAAAAATTTGGTATCCTGCACCCTCTAAATACATGTCTACTAGTTCTTTTTTTTTTAGTAGGACAAAAACCCCCCTTTCATTATGCTTGGATGGACGTCCATACCTTTTTTCAAGCACCATTTTTTTTTGTTTGAAAGTTTCTAAATCATTTCCAGCAAATCCATTTTGGTATTCCTTGAGAGGATGTCTCACTGAGGCATCCTGTCACATAGCTCATGTCACCAGATCTGTGCTTCCACATTTTGAATACATATCTACTGGGAGATTGGCAAGTGCAATGCTGACAATTTTTTTTTTTCTTCTTTCCTTATGCTTTGAAGGATTACCATACCCTATTCTAAGCGCTCAACATACAGCTCGAAGTGTTAACAAAAATCATTGTAGGAAGCCGGTTAAATATGAAGTTCATCTTAGGAAACTAAAATAGCATCTTTGATGTGCTCGAATACTATTATTGGAAAAATGTCTAGGTATTTAATATAGATAATTTACATGATAATCAAATGCATTGGAATCGTAAATTTACCAAGTCTCATCATGCTGAACATACATAAATGATTTATAAAATTTACTTTCTTTAGTTCTTTTTTCAATCCGGTTCAAAGGAAACAAGTCACATGGTTCTATATTATAATGGTGAGTGTTTTAAGAACTCACCAATTACATGACCAACTAAATCTCTGTATCTAATAAAGCATTAGTCATCTATAATAAACAGATTTACAAGCTGCAAATTTGCATAGAGTGAGAAAGCACCCTAAACAACTACGCAGTTTTAATTGGCATCTTAATGATAATATTTAGGGTGTACTCATGTTAGCAAGTATTTTGGAGAAGGTCAACCATGCCACATAATTGTAATGTAATAAGAGTTATTCATATGATTGAAGTATGCACAGGTCTCTTCCACTAAAACTACACAACTGCATGCACCGAGAACACAAGCAAAACTTATAATGTCAAAAAAATAAATAAATAAATAAACAAATAAATAATTAAAGTGGAGTGAAGGAGATAAGAGTGAGAATGGATAAAATTATGATAATAAATGAGTAAAATGTTAACTTAATGTGTAAATGAAGAATACTATTAGTTGTAATGTAAGAAATTGAGATAAATATTGTAATGAATTTGAGTAGAAGAATAAATGGTTAAAGTTAAATGGCAATCAATTTAATTTAGTAACCTAATTTTTTTATATACCATAATGGTTTCCAGAGTCAAGGTGTTCTTCTAATCTTCTAAGCAATAAATCATAACATTTTAGTGCTTATGTATAAAAGCCTATCGATTAATTGACACCCATAAATTTTATAATTTTGAATTTAAAAGTAAATCTTGATAATAATAAAAATAATAAATTATAACTACAATTTTCAATAAAGGCATAGTGATATGGTTGCATATTTTAGTTGGTTGAGTGATAACATAATAAACGGTACATAAGGAAATAAAAGCATAGGGTAAACTAGTAACAAAGTATAAGTAAAATGATTTGCAAAGGGTGATAATTTATCTAGAAATTATATGAATAAAATAAATAGTAAGAATGGATGTTTTGTGGGCATACTATCATGAAAGCTCATGAGAAGGTAAAATTTTTATGATACACGCAATAATTATAAGTAAGTTTGCTTTTGGAAATGTGATAAAAAGAAATTATTGAAATTGCATATGCTAATTTTGTAGTTGAACTAGTCATCAAAGATTATTTTAATTTGACCTAGATTAAATTTTACAAAGATCTTTTCTATTTATGAGTTGATATAAGTATCTTTCTAGTCATAAGTTTATGAAATTGATTAACTTTATTTTCCAGTTCTATTCATTATGAGCAAGCATCTTTTATCTGCATTTTGAATTAAGGAAGTATTTCCCTTTATCAACTATTATTATGCAAGTTTTTCCTCTTCTACTAGATAGGTAAACCTTTAAAATAAATGTCCAAACTCAAACATTCACAGTGTTCGGTATTTATGGTACCTCTGTGTCACATTTACAGGTAATACCATCACGTTGAACCAAGTACCTCACGCCTAACATAGCTGCAACAATGACGTCTGGGCACCATCCCTCTAAATCGTCGGGGAGTAATATGGAACATGTCAAAGTTAAATCTGTATGAAGGGAAAATCTCCTCAGATACTTCACTAACAAGATTAACCAAAAAAAAAAAAGGCGAGACTATCGAAAATTGTTGTAGGACAATCAATGGGAGACCTCATCGGGGAAATATGTGTGTTAGGTAAACTATTCACACTTGAAAACTTAAATGCCAAACACTCCCAGGAGGTGTGTTTGCAAAATAGTTCCTTAGGAGTTCCGTCCATTGTATCACTCGAGTCGGTAGCAATCGATGAAGAGTTGTGTACTCACTCACAGCTACATTAAACATAGTGCAAGACAGAACTACATGTTCGCATTCGTCATGTAGATCGCATCCATAGAGGGCCTTGATCTCGTGGATACAGGGTATGTAAGCAGTCTAGACGGTGAAGGATGCCCCCAATACTCAGGTCCCTCGGATATAGTATACTCCTTATAATCAACTTCATAATCTCGATCCCTAGTTTAAAGGTTATTTAGGTAAATTAAGAACTCTCCTAGTACTCAGAAGAATCCTCGGGGTGGATTACTTGTACCCAGCATTGCTGTAAACTGAGGTGAGTACAAGTAGATGATATGTGTTCCCTGGTCGACATCTTTAGTACAGTGTCTGGGCAGACTGTGGTCCCCAGGAAGTGACTCATGAACCTATATTGGTCCTGAGGGAGTCAGAAGTCTCTGGCTAGAGCAAAATGATTCCTGTACTCTTTAGCCCGTTAGGCTATTATGTTTATGTATCCCGGATTGGATAGAGTATTGGTCCATTAGACCCAATAGGCCTTTTGGCCATTGTTTGTTCTACCCGAATCAGGGAGCAATAAGGTCCGTTTGACCTGGTTCTGTATGAACCTATTTGCCCAAAGGATATAAGAGCTCGGGTGGCTTAAGAATGTTCTATTTTTAACATATGGCCCGTTTTGGCCGAAGTTTTTCCTGAGTACTCAATCAAAGTCTTGATATATCTCATAAGAACTTGTTAATAAAGTAAATTTTTTGAAAATTCGAGTTTCGACCAAGCAGGTCCTTATAGTTATGTGGTCTTTTTTTGGTGAGGCCATTCTATTATTTAAACAATTATTGTGAATAAATTTGTAAACAGTTTTAAGAACAATTTTGTTTATTTTTTTACAAATATGTTCAAGCAATTAGATTATTCACAATTACATCTCTTTTTACTCACCAATGTTTCAGTTCCAAGTTAACTCACCATAAAATTATATTTTAAGTTGACCTCTTAAATATGCCAATTAAAATTACCAATTACTAAAATGCTAACTATTTATAATTTCTTAAAAAACAAAAAATATGTTTCAATTCATTTTTATTAAATTTAATATTTTTTTAAAAAATTGTGAGTTGGGATAAAATAATTTTATATATAAAAAAATATATTAAAAGACCTTTAATAGCTCCTAAACTATTAAATTTACAAAATTGCAAGTATAAACTTTTTAGTAAATAAAATTGAAATACTAGATTTTTAACTCTTGAGTAAATAAAATTGAAATCCCCAAAATAATCTAATTTCATAAAATAAAATAAAATGTGTAGAACCCTATATTTTTAATAGTATTATAACTTTGTCCCCAAAAGTAATTTTTACATTTAGCTAATGAAGCAAAAAATTAAATTCATAAAATTTGATGATTCTTCCTCTCATAATTATCACCATCCATTTAGCCATGACTTAACTAGTGGGAGACAAAATTTGTGTTCATAATTTGTTTACTTGCCACATCCTCCCCTCAAACCGAAATTCTCTCTACATTTATAGCTTTTTGTTGCAGAGAAGAGGTTTTTTTTTCAGCCAATGAAATTACAAATAAATAATTTTTCAATATTTTTTTGTTAAAAAATTATGATGTTGACATAGGAAAAGTACAAATTTAAATCAAATTTGCCCTACAAGAAAAATAATCATGTCTTTTGATTGGTTTACAATCAATAGATTAATAACTAGATAAGTGCGAACTCGTTGCAATTGCAATAGTACTGGCCAAAGGCAGGTACTAAAAATACAAATAAAAGAATATCATACTCAAAATAAGTAGTTATTAACTTATTTATTGAAATGGCTGAAACTTTGCTTACATTGTACCAAAAAACAAAATTGGTTCACAAAACAGTTCCTCTATGTTTTATTTCCCACACAGAACCATTGCATAAAAGTGAAGTCAATTTTCAGATATGTCAATTGATATGGCCTTAGGCTTACTCTCAGTTGTCTTGGGAATTGTTACAGTGAGCACCCCATGTGCCATGTTGGCCTTCAGTTGATCCAACTTGACATTCTTTGGTAGGTGGAAGCAGCGAGAAAAAGAGCCATCTTGTCTTTCAAGGCGATGCCACTTGTCATTCTTGTCCACCTCATCCTTCTTATACTCTCCACTTATATGCAAAACATGTCCCTCTTCAACTTGGACTTTCACATTTTCCTTTGTCAGACCTTCCAAAACCAAACAAAAAAAAATGATTAGATAAATTATACACAATTTATCCTTAATCATGATTCAATTAGACAATTCCAAATCAATCTTCATATAGTTTTGAACCAATATTTTATATGAATTAATAAAAAATACACAATTAATTTTTTTGATAAAACATCATACAAATTTAATATAATGAAAAACTACCATCTAAATTATACTAATCTATTAAAACCCACATTAACAATACCAGGTAAGTTAGCTTTGAAGACGTGGGTATGATCAGTTTCAAGCCAATCCATAACAATACCAAGCGCGACCATGAAGCGACTGATGTCATTACGCACTTCCCTTTTAGAAGAATTTTGGTCTGACACACGAGCTTTCATGCCCCCATTCCATTGTGCCATACGCGCTTCCCCTTTAGAAGAGTTTTGGTCTGACATAAAACCCGTTATATAACCCTCATGGATCTGACCGGATGGATCTGACACCTGACATTTCAAGCCCCCATTCGATTGTGCCATAGACATGCTGGGATACTATCAACCTCCTCCAACCCACTGCAAAAACAAAACCTAAAAACATAATCAGTTGTAATAATCTTACCTTCAAGAATGGAAATTAAACCTAAAAACATAATCAGTTGTAATAATATTACCTTCAAGAATGGAAATTAAACGACTTACAGAAACTACAATTTAACCTACCAAAGCAAGGTGCTTAAAAGCAGGCTATCTATGATGGGATATATATATATATATAGTGGTGAGAAATGGGAGGTGAGGAAACTTCGAGAACTTTCCAAATGCGTAATTATAGTAGAATAAGGGGTGAAGTGTAATGGTCAAATGAGTAATTATAGTAGCAGTAAGGGGTGGAATGTAATGGTGTGAGCGTGTTAACATTGATATATAAAAATAAATACAATAAAAATAAAATAGAGCTGACATAGTTTTTTTAAAATAAGTAGACATATTTTTTTAAATAATTCTAAATATATAACTCACATAGTTTTATTAAATCAATGAACATTAAAATAAAGCCAATAGAATAATGTGTACTAGCATAGATATTTTAAAGACATCTATCTAAAAGAGGCTCAGAGATATCACACTCTTGAGGCTTATAGATTTGCATTTAAATATTAGAGAATCATAAAAATTAGCTTTTAATTTAAATCAAATGATATGCAGAATTTAATTATAATTCTCTAATGGAATTAATTGCCATAGAAATAATTTTTAAATTGAACAACTATAATCCTACCTCGCATTAAACTAAAGTAATTTACCCCAACAACAATTCATAGGTCTATCAATTAGTTTTTAGTGGAATATTTTTCAATAATTTAATCCAAATGATATAAAAAACATAACTATATTTTTTTCATAGAATTAATTCCCATAGTAAAAATCTAAAACAAATGTCATTAAACTAAATATTAATTTTCTTTGTACCTTTTAAAGATTGAAGAACTATGACCCTAGCTGTCATTAAAATAAAGTAATCTACCTTGCCATTATTTTCCTTTGCCAGCCTTCATTAATTTAAAGTAAATAATTTACCCTAAATTTTCAATAATTTAATCCAAATCATAGAAAAACTTAATTATAATTTTTTTAAAGGAATTAATTCCCATAGTAAAAATATAAAACAAGGGTTATTAAACTAAATATTAATTTTCTTTTTGGCTTTTAAAATTTGAATATCCCTAACCTAGCTCTCATTAAACTAAGGTAAATAATTTACCCTACTGTTAATTTTCTTTGTGGTTGTCAAAGATTTGTTTATGCAAGAAAAATATTAAATAAATTATAATTTATATGTTCCATAATTTAAGTTGCACTTTAATTACAATTTCTTTTTATTTTAATGAGTAGTATGTAAATAGAATGAGAGTAAATAATACACAATGCTAATCTAACCTTCTATAAATAATAGCAACAACATTGCATCACTTCATAAATTCATTTTGCAAGAAAAAATACAAAAAAATGATGGATGCATATTGCCCTTACCAATTAAACTTCTCTCCTAATGGATTAAACTTCTTCTCCCAATTCAATTTGCTCTGTTTTTATTTGATTTGATTTTTCTCAAATTTATATTTGAGTAATAATTATATTTCTACACATTATTTTATTGGCTTTGTTTTTATGTTCATTGATTAATAAACTATGTCAGCTATATATCCATAATTATTTTTAAAAATATGTCTAGTTATTTTTTAAAAACTATGTCAGCTCTATTTTATTTTTATGTACAGGTCCATCCCCTTAATGCCACTGGATAACTCCTCTCGGTGTAATTATTTTTATATGTCGAATTTTTAATAGTTTTTGTTAACATGTTCATTCTATTTACACACTACTCATTCAAATAAAAATAAAATTACAGTTAAATGCAACTTAAATTATGGAACCTATAAATTATAATTTGTTTAATATTTTTCTTGCATAAACAAATATTTGAAAACCACAAAGAAAATTAATGGTAAGGTAAATTATTTACTTTAGTTTAATGAGAGCTAGGGTTACAGTTCTTCAATATTTAAAAGCCACCAGGAAAATAAATATTTAGTTTAATTACCTTTGTTTTATATTATAATATGAAAATTACTTCCTTTAAAAAATATAGGCGCCTATGCGTCTTGAGGTGCCTATCTATTTTCAATTTCACCTCTGAGATTTTTTAGATAGATGTATTTAAGATATCTATTCTAGTAGTAATGGCTAGTGTACGAAAGAAACACCCAAAGTAATCAATTTATAATTCTATTTCGATTGCTCCTTATGTAAACTTGCCAGAACTCCAAAGAAGCATACATTAGGTTTTGTTTACTAGGTAAGAGATAGTTTATATTGATAATAAAAAGAAAAAGATTACACTTTTAGCTCCATGAGCTGATGATATACTTGTACCCCTACTATTTGCTTACAAAATATTACAAAATGACCTCTTTGGGTCTATCAAACTAAACCTACAATAGACATATACACATAACTGCCTAAAACCCCCATACTATCATAATACAATAAACATAAAAACTATTAACCATATACAATAGTAAAGACCAAGTTGACCACAGACCGACTAAACTAGAGCCACTAGACTAATCATATCTCCCCTTCCTTGAACAGGTAGTCTAAAAATTCACCCACCCATTGGAAGCCCTCAACAAGAATCATGTTGAACAACTTTATGATGAAATCCCTTCCTCTATAGACCCTAGCCCTGTGGGCCATCAACTCATCACCTTGAATGTCTAGGATGAAGGGAAAGAAATTGACCACTTCACTGGGCTAGTTTACCTTATTCAGATCCTTCGGCCTTGGGAGCCTGACACCTCTTTCCACTACCTCCAACACCTCATCCAGCCCTTCCATCAGGTTTGACTTGAACATCCTCTTCACCAGCACCCTCACCTCCTCCTTTGCCATCATCATGTCGAGGAGAGAAGCTACCACCCTAGACGGTATGTCTAAATCTACATGGTAGTGTTCTACACCATTGACAAAAGCTCTACCTAAGATGAGCTTAGTGTCTCCGATGATGAAGGCATTATTCTACTGCAAAACCCTTATCAAACTTTGATTGGTAATTTTGCCAAAAAATACCATCTGCCTAACCCTTCCGGTTAGACAAATGGGGGATTCCATTCCACCACAAGCAAGCTATTCAACAAGAAAATGGAAAATTATTGATGGTGGGGGAATGTTGGCCATAAACTAGAATGCCAAATAGTCTACAAAATGCTAGCCAAAATGCCTTCAAATAGCTTGAGAAAAAGTTGCCTCTTCTCCCAATTATGGCAAAAGACAATATTTGAGAATCTCCCCACTCTCACCAGCTCACTACTTAATTGCTCAAATGCCCTGAGATATGAGGGCCATCTGCAATTCCTACTGATTCATAATTAGGTCCGTCCTTGCCCTTGTCCTACACCCCAAGAATCGAGACCGTTCTAGCGTGTGGGAGCTAAATGCTGATCTCCACTAGCTACCATAATTATGCACAGTGATGATTGTCATGACTACCTAATTTGCTTCCCTCTGCTTGAATGGAATGGGGGTATCCTACTGACGATGCATGTTGACCAGGTGTCCATCCTACTACCCCTGCTGAGTCAACCACCTCACTGGATATGAGGTGGCTCCCACCCTTCCGCCCACAAAGCATACATTAGGTTTAATAAAGATATGAATCAAAAATAATTCAGGTTAACAAGTGCCACATAGTGGAAGATGAATATCTTAAAAATTGTCATGTAGTAGAAGATGAATTGGGGATAACTTAGGGACTTGGTATTTGATATCTTAACAAATGTAAATTAGGAATAACTCAGGGATTTGGTAGTGGATATCTTAACAAGTGTCATTAGCACGGTGAGTACCTCCTTTTAAAGTGTTGTAATAATAATATTTTTTTAGTACTTGAAAAATTAATGAAAATGCATTTGAAATAATATAAGAATTAGGTTAAGTTGCTATTTTAAGAAACATGGAGAAATGAACTATGACAAATTTACTCTCTATTAAAAAACAAATTCTTATAAAAATTAAAATTTGGACTATATATTATGATAGAATTGTCCATACCCCATTCCAAAAGCAGTTAATATACATGTAAGTAAGGTTATTTTAAAAATTTGCACATATAATAAATGTAGCTATTAACCCCAACACATAATAGAAATTAAATGGAGTGAGGTTATAGTGAGCCCTTTGTCATAGTTGGTGTCAAGATATTAACCCCAACACATAATAGAAACTAAATGGAGTGAGGTTATGGTGAGCCCTTTGTCATAGTTGGTGTCATGGTAATCAACTAAAAAATACTAAATATAGACAAAGAAATGTAGCAACTATGAAAATATTTATTATAATATAAACAATAATATTTATGTTAATAGTATTAATAGCAGTGGAAATATTAATATTAATATATTATAAATATTAATAATAATACATTATAAATATTAACTAATAATATTGCCACTGTAATCAGATAAAAAAATACTAACTATATGCAAAAAGATGTACCAACTACAAAAACTAATTATTATAACATAAATATTAATTACTATTTATATTATAAATATTAACTAATAATATTAATATTGGTGTCACCTTAATCAAATGAAAAAAGGAGCAATTATAAAATTAATATTGATAACATAAATATTAAATTAGATCTATGGAGGTGCCCTAACTGTAAGTGGGAGGAGTCCTAGGGTTATGTGCAAAGGAGTCAGCCTTCGTGTGTGGCAAGTGGGGGAGGCCGTGCTCTCCCCCACCCAGGTTTGTATCTTGTGCATACCTCACGTACCTAGAATTTATTCATGTTTATTGCCTCCATAGTGTCTAAAGATTGAAAAGACTATCTTCTTATCTCTTGTATGTTCTTTCTCCAACTGTGTTTAATTTTTAATTTTGTAACCCTCACAAATGTGTAAATCTCAACCCTCTTAGCATTAATGGAGGGGGTTACGGACCCTCCGACCCTAATGCAATTAATCCTGATTCCCATGTGGCCCCGTCTAAGTCATTTAAGGAAGTTTTAGTAGATAGTGGTATGTCTATCCCATCTGGTGGGAAGTTTCTAGCTACAACTAGTTGCAAAGAAGGTGAACCAAGTAGTGATGTCTCAGTGGAAGGTAACTACCCCTTACCCCCTCTGAACTGTAAACTCACCCCAAATGATGTTATGAAGAATATAGTCTCTAATGAAAGACTTAGATTGAAGGAAATGACTATCTTTTTTGCTGTTGTTCACACTAGCAAAATACCAACAAGGAATTTCATAGATTCCAAGTTTTTTAATGTGTGGGAAAACAAATTTGGAATTCAAGTTAATTTTTGTAGAATACTCCCTAAAGGTTTATTTTATTTTTAATTTAAATGCTATTCCACACATGAAAAGGCACTTTTGAAACCATATTGAAACCTCGGTGGCTATGGTTTTAGGGCACTGACCTAGTCCCCATTGGCCATTGCTGAGGAAGTATTAGCCTTGTCCTACCCTAGGTGGTTGGTTGTGAAAAATATTCCTCTTGAATATTTAAATTTAATCTCATACCTACATGAACCCTTTGGTAAAGTGCTATGCCTAGATGAAACCAAGGTGACCCTCCCTCACTTGGACGTGAGGGCATTGGTGTCACTAGCTCCCGATATTGAAATTCCTAGGCGTATAGAGGTAGAGGATGACGAGAATCCCTTTTGTTGTCAGTTAGAAATTTTGGGTAGTGTCAATGCCTATCTCTGCAAAAAGAGCACATTAGGGTAAATTGCCCTTTAATAAAAAAAAATCACAGAAGAAAAAAGTAGATGCAACACCCTGGCCCAAACCCTAGTTTAGAATTGTCCTCTAAAAGGCTCGTTGTGTAATCTGGCATGGTTGTGGCAATTGACCCCTTGCAAGCATAGGGAGTTAGTAACTGCTTTTCAGAACCCATAGTGGACTAGGCTGAAAAAAGCCCCTTTACAAATTGTGACGCTAAGCAAACAAAGCTCTAAGAGCCGAGGGTTGGAGTGGGAGGTTGAGTCCACAATCCTCCCAGTTCACCAATTTTCAATTTTGAGGATACCCTACTCCAAAACTCCTTCGATGTTCTCTTGGAAGGAATACCTTTTGAGGATGTCAAACCTAAGAAGACCCCAATATCTAGTGTCTCCAAAGACCTAGTGCAATGCCTCAGTTCCATGCTCACCCCTAAAATTATAAGAAAACCAACTATATGGAAAAATTAAACACTCAGCAGTTACCGATGTGTGAGATTAAGAAAAGAATTGAAGAAGAAATCTTAAGGAATGGGACGAGAACCCTCCCACACCTACAACTCATGAGTTTATGTTCGAAAAGGATGGCCACCATTTCAAATTTGTTAAGGGTGACCAGCTTTGCAACAAATTTGTTAATGATAGTCTAGTCGGGGATGAAAGGATGTCCTCCATGGAGGGAGGTCTTGAGATTGCCACCAGAAAAATTACAATACTAATATGAACCATATTGAGAGTAACCATGGGCAACATGAGCACTCACTAGAATTGGGGGGATGCTCTAATGTTTAACCAGAAAAGCCACTTTTGACCTGCTCCATTGAGGGTGACACCTTAGTGTTTTCCAGCCAAACTACCACTCACAATGTTGTTCAAAAGTTTGGGTCACCTAACAATGAGGTAACTCCTAAGAGACCATCAATAGAAGATAGCGAGGGCCCTATCCCTGTAACCAATGCAATGCATGAGGCCTCCACCTCAAAATTTGTTGGGTTGAGGCTCTTAGAAAAACCCAAGAGTCCAATTCCACCAACCCATGTGCCACCAAGGAAAGTGGCACGTGTGAGGGCAAGGAAAATCAATAAAAAATAATTAGAGGGCATAGGATATCTTACTCAAGAGGATTTCTTGGCTAGATAGTCCGGGAGAGCTTCCAGGCCAAGGGAAAACCCTAGAAGACCAAGAAAGAACAACATGTCCCGACTGGTACGAAAAAGCATGCAACTATCTAAAAAGAAAAGAAAGAAAACAAGTGTGGTAATAGAGTCTCTTGAAGTAAAGAGACCAGAGGTGGAAGAAAGATTGCCTAAGTGTTTTGTATAGTCCAAGCAATACCTAGAGGTAACCCACATGAATGTCAAGAATTAATCTTAATTATATTTCATGGAATGTTAGGGAATTGGACTCCCCTAATAGGAAATACATTGTAAGGAGATTCTTGAATCTAGAAAAACAAAATGATGTTGTAATGCTACAAGAAACTAAGGTAGTGGGGTTCATATTGGAATCTAATTTAAGGTTTATTTGTAAGGATACTTCCTTTTTCACCACAAATCATGAAAATGGAAAGAGGGGCAGGACAATCCAACTCTCTAATACATGGAGTCAATTAGTCACTAATCAGGGTAATTCCCCCTACAATAGGGTAGTCTAGGTGACCTTGGAAAAAGAAGGAAATACAATGGGAATTTTCTCCATTTATGCACCCAATGACCACAGGGAGAGGGCTGCCCTTTGGCAATCATTACCTAGTCTACTAGATGTGTCATGGATCTTGGGTGGACACTTCAACATGGTTGATCACCCGAAAGATAAGTATGTGGAGTTGAAATGTCATGGAAAGGAAATGAAAGGTATTTTTGGAAGAGGGTAAAAAATAAGTTCAATTTAATGGAGCCTTTGAGGGTAGGGAAAAAACACTACAAAGGGGTCTGGTATACATGGTACAATTCTCAAAAATGAGACAAAAGGATTTACTATATGCTTGATAGGTTTTATGCAAGCAAAAACAACTTCAGGTTTGTTCCAAATAGGGACAGTCTAGTGGTTCATGTTTACCCCTACACTATGTCCGACCATCATCCCATTAAAGCAAATATTGAGGTAAAAATTGGTAGTGCTCTGGTCAATAGGAGGAATTATGGCTTCACCCTCAACACCTAATTATTAAATGATAATGATTGTAGAGATGCCATTTCCTTCTTTAGAGAAATAAATAGTTGGATGCTAAAAAATACCAGTACAATAGTGAGGTGGAATCAAAGTGTTGAGGCCTGGAGGAAGATGTTCTAAGCCATTGGCAAAAGGAAGGCCATGGATAATAGGTGGGAGGAAAATAAACTTCAAGAATCCAAAAAGACCCTATGAATGAAATGTTGAGGGAAGAACTTACACTCACTAAAGATAAGCTTAGAAGGACTCAAAAGATCAAGATAAAAGGGCTAAAGGTAAGGGCCAAGTTAAGATTACTTAATTGTGGTGATAGGGGATAGAAATTCTTCTTTAATTACATTAGCAAAAAGAGTTTCAAAGAGCAAATAGAGCAAATTTGGGACAATGACTGACTGGTCACCTCCTAAGAGGAAATATTAGAACAATTCGAAAAGTACTATAAAAACCTCTTCAATTCAGAAAAGGGGGAAAGGGGTAACCAAAATGCCAGAGAACTAGTTAAAAAGATTATCCCTATTAGAATTTTTGAGGATGATCCAACCTAGCTTTCGATGGACTTAACCAAGGAAGAAATCAAGAAATCCATCCTATCAATGAATAATGACAAGTCACCTAGTACTGATTGTCTCCCAGTTGAATTCTATAAATCCTATTCATTTGTGTTATTTTTGGTGTTGTACATGTATGCATAGAAACTCTATGTTATGATCAAAAACACAAAACACATTAGGTTCAACTAAACAACAGAAATTTTTTAAAAATGGATCTAAGAAAGTGGTGGGACATTATAGTATCTACCAACACATATACTTGAAAGTTTCTCTTCATATCAAATAACGATGTTACATAGCAAATAACACATTGTATGCACTACATTCTTCACCTTTTCTTTTTATCCCCTCTTCACTATAGAATCTTGAGCATTTAATATGTTATTAAGAATATACAAATTTCCTTCCACCAAAAATGCTCTAGCTACATCCAAACATTATTTTCTCCTCCTAAGGCAAGCAACATATGTACTAGGAAAAGACCCTCAATGTCTACCTCTCCAACCTGCGTGAACCCTTTGGTAAAGTGCTATGCCTAGATGAAACCAAGGTGACCCTCCCTCACTTGGACGTGAGGGCACTTATGTCACTAGCTCCCAATATTGAAATTCCTAGGCATATAGAGGTAGAGGATGATGACAATCCCTTTTGTTGTTAGTTAGAAATTTTGGGTAGTGTCAATGCCTATCTCTACAAAAAGAGCACATTAGGGTAAATTGTCCTTTAATCAAAAAAAATCACAGAAGAAAAAAGCAGATGCAACACCTTGGCCCAAACCCTAGTTTAGAATTATCCTCTAAAAGGCTCCTTGTGCAATCTGGCATGGTTGTGGCAATTGACCCCTTGCAAGCACAGGGAGTTAGTAACTGCTTTTCAGAACCCATAGCAGACTAGGTTGAAAAAAGCCCCTTCGCAAATTGTGACGCTAAGCAAACAAATCTCTAAGAGCCGAGGGTTGGAGTGGGAGGTTGAGTCCACAATTCTTCCAGTTCACCAATTTTCAATTTTGAGGATACCCTACTCCAAAACTCCTTCGATGTTCTCTCGGAAGGAATACCTTTTGAGGATGTCAAACCTAAGAATACCCCAATATCTAGTGTCTCCAAAGACCTAGTGGAATGCCTCGGTTCCATGCTCACCCCTAAAATTATAAGAAAACCAACTATATGGAAAAATTAAACACTCAACAGTTAGCGATGCGTGAGATTAAGAAAAAAACTGAAGAAGAAATCTTAAGGAATGGGACAAGAACCCTCCCACACTTGCAACTCATGAGTTTATGTTCAAAAAGGATGGCCACCATTTCAAATTTGTTAAGGGTGACAAGCTTTGCAACAAATTTGTTAATGATAGTCTAGTCAAGGATGAAAGGATGTCCTCCATGGAGGGAGGTCTTGAGATTGTCACCGGAAAAATTACATTACTAATATGAACCATACCGAAAGTAACCATGGGCAACATGAGCACTCACTAGAATTGGGGGGATGCTCTAATGTTGAACCAGAAAAGCCACTTTTGACCTGCTCCATTGAGGGTGACACCCTAGAGTTTTCCAGCCAAACTACCACTGACAATGTTGTTCAAAAGTTTGGGTCTACTAACAATGAGGTAACTCCTAAGAGACCATCAATAGAAGACAGCGAGGGCCCTAGCCCTATAACCCATGAAATGCGTGAGGCCCCCACCTCAAAATTTGTTGGGTCAAGGTTCTTAGAAAAACCCAAGAGTCCAATTCCACCAACCCATGTGCCACCAAGGAAAGTGGCACGTGTGAGGGCAAGGAAAATCACTAAAAAATAGTTAGAGGGCATAGGATATCTTACTTAAGAGGATTTCATGGCTAGATAGTCCGGGAGAGCTTCCAGGCCAAGGGAAAAACCTAGAAGACCAAGAAAGAACAACATATCCCTACTGGTACGAAAAAGCATGCAACTATCTAAAAAGAAAAGAAAGAAAACAAGTGTGGTAATAGAGTCTCTTGAAGTAAAAAGACCAGAGGTGGAAGAAAGATTGCCTAAGTGTTTTGTATAGTCCAAGCAATACCTAGAGGTAACCTGCATGAATGTCAAGAATTAATCTTAATTATATCTCATGGAATGTTAGGGGACTGGACTCCCCTAATAGGAAATACATTGTAAGGAGATTCTTGAATCTGGAAAAACAAAACAATCTTGTAATGCTACAAGAAACTAAGGTAGTGGGGTCCATATTGGAAACTAATTTAAGGTTTATTTTCAAGGATTCTTCCTTTGTCACCACAAATCATGAAAATGGAAAGAGGGGCAGGACAATCCAACTCTCTAATACATGGAGTCAATTAGTCACTAATCAGGGTAATTCCCCCTACAATAGGGTAGTCTAGGTGACCTTGGAAAAAGAAGGAAATACAATGGGAATTTTCTTTATTTATGCACCCAATGACCACAGGGAGAGGGCTGCCCTGTGGTAATCATTACCTAGTCTACTAGATGTGTCATGGATCTTGGGTGGACACTTCAACATGGTTGATCACCTGGAAGATAAGTGGGTGGAGTTGAAATGTCATGGAAAGGAAATGAAAGGTATTTTTGGAAGAGGGTAAAAAATAAGTTCAATTTAATGGAGCCTTTGAGGGAAGGGAAAAAACACTTCAAAGGGATCTGGTATACATGGTACAACTCTCAAAAATGAGACAAAAGGATTTACTATATGCTTGATAGGTTTTATGCAAGCAAAAACAACTTCAGGTTTGTTCCAAATAGGGATGGTCTAGTGGTTCATGTTTACCCCTACACTATGTCTGACCATCATCCCATTAAAGCAAATATTGAGGTAAAAATTGGTAGTGCTCTGGTCAATAGGAGGAAATATGGCTTCACCCTCAACACCTAATTATTAAATGATAATGATTGTAGAGATGCCATTTCCTTCCTTAGACAAATAAATAGTTGGATGCTAAAAAATACCAGTGCAACAGAGAGGTGGAATCAAAGTGTTGAGGCCTGGAGGATGATGTTCTAAGCCATTGGCAAAAGGAAGGCCATGGATAATAGGCGGGAGGAAAATAAACTTCAAGAATCCAAAAAGACCCTATGAATGAAATGTTGAGGGAAGAACTTACACTCACTAAAGATAAGCTTAGAAGGACTCAAAAGATCAAGATAAAAGGGCTAAAGGTAAGGGCCAAGTTAAGATTGCTTAATTGTGGTGATAGGGGATCAAAATTGTTCTTTAATTACATCAGCAAAAAGAGTTTCAAAGAGCAAATAGAGCAAATTTGGGACAATGACTGACTGGTCACCTCCCAAGAGGAAATATTAGAACAATTCAAAAAGTTCTATAAAAAGCTCTTCACCTCAGAAAAGGGGGAAAGGGGTAACCAAAATGCCAGAGAACTAGTTAAAAAGATTATCCCTAAAAGAATTTCTAAGGATGATCGAACCTAGCTTTCGACGGACTTAACCAAGGTAGAAATCAAGAAATCCATCCTATCAATGAATAATGACAAGTCACCTAGTATTGATGGTCTCCCAGTTGAATTCTATAAATCCTATTCATTTGTGTTATTTTTTGTGTTGTACATGTATGCATAGAAACTCTATGTTATGATCAAAAACATAAAACACATTAGGTTCAACTAAACAACAGAAATTTTTTAGAAATGGATCTAAGAAAGTGGTGGGACATTATAGTATCTACCAACACATTTACTTGTAAGTTTCTCTTCATATCAAATAACAATGTTACATAGCAAATAACACATTGTATGCACTACATTCTTCACCTTTTCTTTTTATCCCCCCTTCACTATAGAATCTTGAGCATTTAATATGTTATTAAGAATCTACAAATTTCCTTCCTCCAAAAATGCTCTAGCTACATCCAAACTTTATATTCTCCTCCTAAAGCAACCAACATATGTACTAGGAAAAGACCCTCAATGTCTGGCTCTCCAACCTCAATGTCATACACATTCCTTGCATTGTTTATCTTGTTCTTTGGGACATTTTGTACAAAAATGTATGCTTGGGCTAGTGTTTTTACCATCCCTTCCTCCCTTAACACATACATCAAAGTGGCCAACAATGTGGATACTATGTTGTTGTGGTATCTGTGTTGCATGGCCTCCATTCAACACTACATCTCCAATTATCTTGCATACAACACTTTCAACAAAGGGATTTCTGCTTACAAACACTTGTTCATTTTCTCAAGATCATATTTACCAAAAACTAGCATCTCCCATATGTTTCAGGTGAAAATAAAATTTATAGTTCACGATGATTTCTTTAAGGCTTTTCAACAAATACATTTCATGCATATCCTTGAACACAAGTTGTAATCTTTGTATTCCTTGAGATCACATTTCATTGAGGCATTCTATTTGAAAGCTCGTGTGCCCTATATATGCTTTCATTCTCTCTATTCTTTTAATACCTGTCAACCAGAGTAGTTGCAACAACTAACAAAATTCCTCTATCCTTCATGCTTCTATGAATATCTATGCAGCGCCTTCTTCAACTGGCCACTTCAACGTAGTGCTATGAGCTTGAGATAAGTAGTGAATGACATGATGGACCGATCTCTATTGAGGAATTCTGCCAAACGGCCCATGTGATTTGTCTTGTTTCTACAATTTGCATGCATGTCTATGAGAATATTTACAACTTATAATATATGATAAAAATTCTCATTTTATTATTTTTTGATGGATGTCAATATTCTTTCTTTTGGCTCCCATTTTAGTATGCAAGGATAGAGGATGCTAGGAACTAATAGCACTGGCCTTGCCAGTCACCTCACAAATCAAAGCAGAAATCAAATCCAAAGAACAATACAGGAAAAATCACAGGAGACACAACAAGAGAGACAGAAGATTATAACAGAGATTCTTATTATTGCATATAACTATTCAATACAAAAATAGAATCGACCATTCAACGCCCTCTCTTATACAGAGACTCACACCAAACCGAATGTCAAAATCTAATCATTTCTCCCAACTATTATTTCTCCACATATCAACCTCTTTGTCTCTTAAACCAGCCTCTACCTTCTCTAATTCAACCTCCTTTTATCAAGGATCGGCCTCTTGTATTAGTCAGATGGCCTCAAAGATAGTCAGCCCTCACAATAGTAACAACCTTCACTTCTATTATTTCCTCCCCTTTCTAGTTGTCGACCATTTTGTGTATATATCTCTACATGTGAACAAGAGAGAAGAAACAATAATCAGAACTTAGAAAACACTGTCTTTGTCCCCTATTTATAACTCCAAAAATCTCCCAAGGAAAAAGATGAGAAATCTTCCTAGAATAGCCAATTTGATCCATTTTCAAGCTCCACTAAAAAGCCAAAAATAAATCTTACAAATCACCTCCAATTTATATGAAAGCTACCAAAATCTTCCTAAAGGTAGAGCTCACCAAAAATCTGCGTTAAAATAAGCTTTATTTGGTCAATAAAAGCTCAATTTCTCCATATCTTCCCAAAAGAAAGCAAACTCAAAAAAAAAAAGATATTGTTAGCTTTACTTTGTTTTAACTACGTTTAATAACAATTATTTAAAAAAAATTTATAAAGATATTGCTTTAAATAATGTTTTACAATAATTTTTTGCAGTTTCAAATTTGCAAAATAGAAAGAAGGCCCACCTTGGCTTTTATAACTTGTAAAATTTTAATAATATGCAAAGTTTTTTTTTAAAAATACCTTATACATATCTATGAGCATCTAAAAATAAACCAATGTATTGATTTATGCCCAAAACAAAGGCAAAAGAAAAAACATGCTTTAAAGCAAAAACCATGGCCTTTTACATTATGTTCTTTATTTGGCACTTAACATTTTTTACTCCAGTTTGGGCGCCACCATTGTGAAGATTCCGCCAAAACAACACACTGGGTTGGTAAGAAATTTAAAAGGTTTTTGTGATTTATTCTCTTCTCATTTCTGTTCAACAATCTGAAAAATCCAGATCATATTTTTTAAGATATGACTAAAACATGCCACTGCTATCTTCATTTTGCTGTGTATTGTGCCTCTGACTATTCCTCAAAAATTCCAAACTGGGTTGTTTAGAAATTTAAAGGGTTTTTTCATCTTATTCTCATCTGATTTCTATCTAAAAATCTCAAAAATCTAGATCATGGTTTTTGAGATATCATTGAAACATGTGACTTCTATCCTTATTTTGCAAGGTCTTTATGTGACACTACTGCTCTTTTAGACTCTTTCCACAATCCTCTTAAGACTTGGGGGCAGCATGCTGAGCTCAACCCTTGTGGAAGCCCATTTTATCCCACATGCTATGATATGCCATCATAAATAAATTAGCAACAATATTTCACCTTAATTATAATGAAATTATTTCAGCTCTACCAATTTGAGCTGTAGGTGAAAATTTGGTAATAGTAGGTTCACAACTAGGGTTCCAACTTAAAGAAGCAAGAAAAATCAAAATTTTGCAGTTCAACAATCTAAGAAGGAAAAAACCTAAAACAAATGAAAATAGATTAAAACATCTTGTTGAGGAATTTCCCATATGTCTTATTCAAACCTTTAATAGCTCACCCTTTAAGTCTCTTAGGGCTTCTTCGTAATATTTTCTAAAATATTTTAAACTCTAGCCATTGATCTCTTGATGAGATGGAAAGATGGACGGCCATGATGAAGTTTTCTACCACATGGCATTGCTTCTCATCTTTTGGCGGACCCCACCTTCTCTTCAGGCTACAAAGTCTGCTACGTGGCATTCATCTGTTAGCCTGTTGGGTTATCGCCCATGTATCTTTTTACAATGGGATACTGGGGAACGATTAGGATTAACCTAGGGGCCCTCCAACATGCTCACACATTAACTTCTGAAGCCATCTGTTGTCTGCTTAACTTCGTCAACATTGGACAGCTAACCTTAAAACATCTTGCTGAGGAATTTACCATGTGTCTTATTTAAACCTTTAATAACTCACCCTTTAAGTCTCTTAGGTCTTCTTTGTAATATTTTCTAAAGCATTTAAAAAGTGGCACCCTGCTAGGATAACCCGTTCCCTACCAAACGGTGACCAACAAGACTAGGTATAAGGTGGCGGTAAACAAGATGGTTTTGATGGCTCATGTTTCGACTTAGACAACCAGCAACCGAACGTAGCAAGTCAACATAAGATTATGCAGAGGCTTTCTCATATAAAATGTCAACCATTGATATTTGGATATCTAACAGTTCAAGTGTTATTCAAGTGAGTTGAAGTTGCAGGTCTAGTGTTTCAGACATAATAAATATGTTGACACTTGTCCCCATTCCAGACACTTTATGAAGGAATTTTGATGTGTGTAAAATTTATCCTGGAATAGAACAATATGTAACATTTGATAATTTCGCCACACTGTATGATATTTTATTAGCACAATAATTTATTTTGCCAATTAATTTTTTATTGGTTTGAAAATATATTTAATTCGCCAATGATTTTTTTTATTGATTTGAAAATTGGTTTAATCCGCAAATGAAAATAATTTTTTTGGTTTGAAATTGGATTTTAATCACCAGCAAAAATATTTTCTTATTTAGAAAACATGTTTAATTCACCCATAGAAATATTTTACTCGTTTGAAAATAGGTTTTAATTTGCCAATATAAATATTTAATTGGTTTGAAAATAGGTTTTAATTGCTAATGAAAATATTTTATTGGTTTTTAAAAATTACAATTCACCAAGATTTTCAATAGACCTCTAGCGATTACAAAAGATTCACAAAACAAAAAAAAAATCCAAGAAAAATGAAAAAAATCGCTAACAAAATTAATATTTTTCTTGAAAAGTATACACAATTCGCCAAGTTTATACATCTTCTCTGAGGGGGGGTGTTCTTAAATTTATACCTGTCCCACAGTGCAAATCTGACAATTGGTATCTTCTTTGTAAGAAGAAAATACATGAAGTTAGTAGTTGTATTCGACTGTGAGTTGCTATATGAAGGTGTAAAAACCAGAGATAAATAAAATTGAGTTTCCCCTATTGATAGTGGATGTAGCCATATATTGGTGAACCACTTTAAATATTTTAGGTCTTCTAGTTTTTTCTTGTGTGTTTTGTATTTATTTTTTTCAACTTTCATTGTTTGCATAATTGTTTTTTTAATATCAACAATTGGTATTAGAGCAATGGTGAAAAAGCTATTTTGGAAATCATGAAGAATTTCTAGGAAAATGGATGTAGCAACTTTTGATGATTGGGCTTGAGCTCTCATGTCTTGGTCATGTTGCTCTAGAGAGAGTTTTGATGAAGTGGGAGCTGCGGTGACATTTGTGGACAGTGACATTGAGCTAGATGAAATTGTGCCCATGGAAGTATATGAATCTACTCTCTATTTGATTGCTAATTCTGCCACTGAATTTATTATGGGTGATGTTTATCCTGATTCCCCAAGTACTACCCAAGCGAGGTATGTGTGGGAAAGGCCTCCGCAGGATTTGGGAGGTGAGAATTTTGACATGCTAGAAGAATTGAAGAGCCTACAAAGACTGAAGGAAATAGAGGATACATCAGCAATAGATACTAATGTGAAAACTAAAATGAAACGTCGTGTACATTGGTGGGATGGCTAGAAAAATAAGAAGGATTCGGATAAAGAGGAGAAGGATGCTAGATTTGGAATTGCATCTGCACCAGAAGAGTTTTTAGAAGATCCCAAAATTCATCTTAGAGCACTTCTTGAATGTATAGTTGATGCGCAACACAAGAAAGCCATCATGGCAGAGTTGCGGAAGAGGGCAGAGGCAGATAAGAGTGGTAAGTTTGTAAAGGACCTAGTATTGCTCATCTATGAAATGGTTTCTGTCACTTCTGTCTTCTGCCTCAATGATCCAAATATATTTGCTTCCAGTATTCATAGGATGTTGAAGATGGTTCTCAACATTTATGAGAAAAAAGATGTACAGGCGGAGATCCCGGTTCGAACCCCGAATGTTCAGGTCGTTGAAGATGTTGTCACGGGAAGGCCATAGATAGGGTGAGATCCTCATCTCACCAAGGGAAGAAGACGAACAAGGATCTTCGATCAGGCCCAAGCACTCTTATAAGGGTAGAGACGGTGGAGATAAAGACCGTGATAGCCGCTCTCACAAGCGGTGAGAAACAGAAGACGGGGATGGCAGGAAAGACAAGCGCTATAGAGTGGCAGTAGCAGAGGATGATAGTGATGATCAATTTCTCATAGATGTGGATTCTGTGAAAGTAGGGAGGTTTGGTTTCTTGGAAGCTATGTCTACCATTACTCCTGCTGCCCATAGAGGTGCAACAGTACAGTCAAGGCCATTGTCCCCATTAATAGCTCCATGCTTACAAGGACATCTAAAAATAATCAGAAATTATATTTTTGAGATCATTCACATAGTGTCCAATGGTGATAAAAAAGATTCATTGGAGGACAATTCTCACAATCTTCTGAGGTTACTTGAATTTCCCTATGGTTCTTCCATTCCCTTTGTTTACAGACCAAGACTTTTACTTTGCGGGAAGGAGGGTGCTGGCTTGGACCGCATTAGCCCTGTAGTTTTACATGAATTAGAGAGGTTCCCCATGCATTTGCTTGGGCTTCCCTCACTATAGTCCAACCCAAGTGTAAAGACTCCTGAGGAACCACTAGTGCATATTGTGGGAGAAGCAAGGAGGACTACTCCTCCTATCTTGTATTTTTCTCAACTTCAACTTTGGTGGGAGACGGCCCACGATCAACTAAGAGCTATTCTATGGACCATACTAGAAGAACTGCCTTCAGACATTCCCGTATTACTTCTTGCAACCTCCTCCGTACCCTTTGACAAATTGGATGGAGAAACCGCTTCTTTATTTGGTCGTCGCTATATCTATCACATACAAAAACCATGTTCTGAGGACAGGTGTAGATTCATCTTGCAATCGGTTGATATTGTTCTTACCATCTCTGATCAACAAGTAGCAATGAGTCCTAAAAAGAATATTTCTATTCCTAAACTAGCAAAGGTACTGAAAGAAACAAGGGGTCCAAGTGAGACTGAACTACATGTCAAGGCAGAAGCAGAAGAGCATGCTATTCGATGACTCCCAATGTGTCTTCGAGATGTCTGCAGCAGACTTCTATATGAAAAATGATTCAGTGTATTCCATTACCCTATCATGGATGAAAATGCACCTGTTGTGAATGCTCCTGCAGCTGAAGATGTCGTTGCACCAGCCAAGGCTGAAGAAAAGGCTGCCAAGGAGAAAATGCCTAAGGCTCCCAAAGGTTTGAAACCCGCACCTACTCATCCTTCTTATACAGAGATGGTGACGGAAGCCACTAGCAGTCTAAAGGAAAGGATTGGTTCAAGCCATCATGCTATTGCGAAATTTCTTGAAGACAAGTAAAAGACTGTCCTACCGGCCAATTTCAAGAAGAAGCTCTCTTTTCAGCTCAAAGGCATGGTTGCCAAGGGAAAGCTTACAAAGGTCAAGGCTTCCTATAAATTGTCTGAGCAGCTGAAGAAGGCTATTCCAAAGCCTATATCTGCTGCTAAACCTAAGGCCGCTAAGCCGGCCGCTATGTCGGCTGCTAAGAAGGCTCCTGCTACACAGAAACCTGCTGCCAAACCTGATGCATTTGATGAACCCCATCTATTTGCCTCAGAAGCTAAGGAGTTTTTTGGGAAGAGAGCCAGAAGTATGGGAGAATGGAGATACGTGTTGAGAAGGGGAGCCGTTTTAATGGAGATGCTAGAATCTTTAGCTATTGAAGGATTAATTATTTGTGATAGACAGAGAAGCTCCCAAGAAGAGGTTCAGGAAAGGGCAGCAACTAGCCTTGCAACATTCGTGCCCAAATTGATTAAGCGTGCCCATGTTTTGGAGGTTATTAAAACTAATGTGCTATGGAGGAGATACATTTGGAGCTTTCTTGAACAGAATTTGACGACATTAAAATCTTCGTTGTGGTTGATGTAACATTACAATGGAAATGTAGGGGATATCTCTGAGCAACTCTCTTTCCTATATGACTTGCCTTCAAGTGGGATATTGTAGGCTACGAGTATGAAGCCATGTCTATTTGTAACAGTCGGTGATTATTTTAAACCCGCAGATTCTCTTCTGTTTGTAACCGTAGTTTCTTGAACTGTCGGTTTCTTCCATGGTGTAGGTCTGCGAATGGGTATCTTCTTTGTAAGAAGAAAATACATGAAGTTAGTAGTTGTATTCGACTGTGAGTTGCTGTATGAAGGTGTAAAAACCAGAGATTAATAAAATTGAGTTTTCCCTATTGATAGTGGGTGTAGCCATATATTGGTGAAACACTTTAAATCTTTTGTATCTTCTATTTTGTTCTTGTTCTTGTGTGTTCTGTATTTATTTTCTGCAACTTTTTTTGTCTGCATTTGTTTTTTAATATCAACAACAAGGAATACTTGATATACAATGATGTTATCTACAAATTTCATTAGTATTAGCCAAAATTACCGGAACTCCAAGAATAGATTTCTAAGACATGGTGGCATCTCTTGGAAGGTGAGATCTTTATTTACCCCTGTGCTTGGTGTTTTTTAAAATTTTGAGTATGATTCATTCAAGGATAAAGAGCTCGTCATGAAGTCTGGAATGTGGGTATTGAAGGAGTATTTTTGGTGCATCAAACCCTGGTTTCCTGCCTTTCATTGGGTATTGAAGGAGTATTTTTGGTGCATCAAACCCTGGTTTCCTGCCTTTCATCATGTAGACATTTTTTTTTTAATTTTGACCTTTTTTCTAGATTAGGATGCCTGCCTTAGTTTTGGTTGGCTCGTGTTTGGCTACCATTGCCAACTTGTATGAGAGGGTCCAGTTTTCGTAGTCTTATTAAATAGTTAATAAAAATAAATATTTATTTTTTTAATTAAAAAATATATTTATATTGCATTTCAACATGAATTATATTTGTTTACTAAATGATTCATAAAAATATTTATACATTTATTGTTTTTAAAAGTTTTGTATATGCATAAATATTTGACAAAATGGAACCAAAAAATCTGACTTCCAATTTTTATCATCTAAATATTAAAATAAACTATTATTTATATTTTTAATAGGTGTAAGGGTTTTGTAGATATGAAAATAATGATATTAGTTGATTTTTCACATTATTGATTTCCATCACAAGATTTGATTTTAAAAATTATTATTTTTTCATGACCTGATCCCAATTACAAAGTTATATTGGTGTTATTATAGGGAGAGGTGTTATACAATGGCATAAAAGTGCATTTAAATTATTTTTTTAAAAAAAATACACATGGACATCATAAAAAAATAATACAAATAGAACTAAATAACTAACCAACATAATAAAAAAAATAATAGTGGTGGAAAATCCATGTCAAGTGTTGAAGAAAGTTGGGATCTAAGCTTGGTCATATCCTCTATCTCCTCCTATGGATTGCCATTTGGAAAATAAGGCTAAATGGTTGATATGTGGCCATTGGAAGTTGATATTAACTCCTGATCATAAGGTTTTAACCCCCGATCCTGAATTGTTTTCACCTCAATAAGCAATGATGACATTAAGATATTGTTTCAAAGGGGTATGGCTAGAGATAATTGTCGTGTAAGGTTAATTAATATTTGAAGGCATTCCAGAGGCTTCTAAGCCATGACGTCAGGCAAGACTGGTAGTGTTTTGGGCAGTGACAGGACAAGTCTCATCATTATTCGTTGCCCCTGGAGAAACATTTCAGCCTATATGTTTCATTTCTGCAAGGCTTTTAGCAGTGCAAGTTTTAGCCAAATGCAAGAGTCTTTCAGGTTTACGGTTCTCTTCTCGACTGATTGCATTCAGTGTGGAGGGATGGATACCCCCGTTTGGCTAATCAACGACAAAAGACAAATGGCTTTTCTAGGGACAATAAAAAAATAAAGGCTACATAGAATCCTTTAGCTTCACGATGCTTTAATGGTCGAGGTAACTAGGATGGTGATGGGTAAAACTTATGTTGCAAACAATGAAAGGTATCGGTTTGATTTTGATATTCCATCAGGGTTCGTGGCAACATTACTTGAATTAAATACCCCCAAACTAGTGGTGGAAGCCATAACTTGAGAAATGTTTATTCTTGAGATTTTGGGTAGACTAGAGGACATACTGGCTATGGCAACCCTAGCGGTAGGAGCCCCAAGGCTGAAGGACATGGCATTGTCACAGGAATCAGGGGAAGTTGTCAAATATTATCCATTATTGTTAGACATCAAGGGTTTCGAGCTGATTCATCTTAAGGACTAGGCTAGAGTCGTGGTAAGCTTTATATAGAATATGCTAAGGATGGAGACAAGGTAGGGCTTTCAGTGGGTAGCAGATTTTATCAACTTCTACATGACTATGATGAAGAATAAGATCAGGTTTTTGGTATCTCTTTACTTTGGCACTAGGTTTTAGTGTGTATAGTATTTTTTTGGGCTTTCATTTTGGCTAATAAAGTTGCCTAGTATTTAGAACTCTATGATGGCTAGCCTGCATGGCTTATAATTGTATATGGTAGTCTAAGGGTTAGTTTTGTTAGTCTGTTTGGATGGGTCTGAGCAATATTATCTACATATTGTATCTGCATAATAGAAGATGTATCTACTTTTTTTGAAATTAAGATAAAAACTCTCTATTAGGGATCAAAAATAAAAATATAAAAAAATAATAGTGAAACTAAAAAGGTAACAATAATAAACTATAGAAGACATAATAACAAAATGTTATAAATAAAACTAAATAACTAACAATAATAAACTACAATCCATATAAACAATCAAAGTAATAAACTACAGTCCATATAATAAAATAAATAAATAGAACTAAATAGCTAACAATAAAAATTATAGCCGACATAATTAAAAAAATACTAATAGAACTAAATTAAATAAATTATATAACTAGCAATAATAAATAACAATTCATCATAGATTTATCCAAGATAGGTATGCTAGTTACACCATATTCATATTATATATTTACAAATACTTTAAATCACTACCTAAAAAACAAATAACTTTTTTCCAAACAAAATATTATTAAACTTTAATATTATAATTACCATTAACTTTCACTCACCCATATACAATTTATATAATTGGAATATTATTCTTTAGATAAAGCTACTTAATAATAATTCAATAACTTTATATATTTAACTATTTATAAATACATTATGCATCTCCTTTTGAACAATGTACTCCGTATCATTCTCTATCCTATCTTGGTAACAAAAATAATATGAAATGGACAAACCTTTAATCTAATGTTACAATTGATAGGAAAACTTTGTTGGAATTATTGTATTTGAATTTTAATGTTAAGAAAATCTTTATTAACTAGAGCACAAAAGTTTCTGCCAAAATGTTCATGAATAATCATGTTTTAATTTGTTGTGTTTGCTTAGTTTTAACCACAATGTTGATAATATAATAACTTTAGAAGACTATTTTAACTATATTTTGACAAAATTAAAATTTAAGATATGGCATGCAATTTTGCTCTATTTAAGTGGCTAGGGTTTAGGGTATCTACAAGATAAATAACAAATCAAGCTTAATGTTAGCTTGTGAAATGGGAGTATCCGTTGACATTTGGTATGAAATTTTTCTGTATTTAAGTGGCTAGGGTTCAGGGTATCTCCAAGATAAAGAACAAATCAAACTTAACACGAGCTTGTGAAATGGGAGAATCTGTTGACATTTGGCAAGATCTCAATGTATGGGAAACTTGTACTAAAAATTAAGCTTCTACTTCTGGCAAAGAACCAAATCAACTGCCAGCTACCATGGAAAGCATGAACAATGTAGCATTGTAGCAGTAGAGCTGCATACAACTGAAATTGATTCTGTCAGCATAGCATCCTATATTACAGATAAATATAACTTTTATCCACAATTTATAATCAATACTCTTGGAGTCAATCAAATCCCTTAGAAAATCAATAACCCAATGGTCCAAGATATCAAATCATCACAAGAACTTAGTTTTCTTATAATGTAAATACTACTTTCCAGGAATTTAATCCAGTAAACCCTGCATCATAATTTATTGTCCCTATTTTGTAAAATAGTAATACTAAATTTCTTGTTCTCATTTTAGTCTCACTATTGCAGAAAGCTACAAGCAACTCATTATTGGAGCAAGTTACAAGCAACTCATCATAGACTCCACCAAGCTATTTTAATAGTGTTCTTTCCACAAAAACAAAAAATATTTGGCAGCCAAGAGATTAAAACGACATAACAATTGACGAGTGAAATCCATAACACAGACTATCTTTTAATATTTAAAATCAGAAGAATGTAAACAAAATTTATATCAGTAATCAACCAGTAAATGTGTTAGAGAACAACACAGAAATTATGAATAGCACAACACAGTACATTGAAATTCCAGTCACCAATTCTTTAGGTGCTCTTTATCAACTATTTGAAATTTGTGATCAAGTTTATAATCCACTTAGAAACATCTTGACTTCAGCCGATAAGAAGCTCCAAACAATGATGACAACCTCATTAGCCATTAACACCAAACAGATTGCTCAACTGGAGTGCTTTAGGATCTTGACGGCCTGACGGGTGATTGACTATTCAAACGCATCAAAATAGTTACTCATGAAAGATGATACAATCTTTAATTGATTCTTACAAATACCAACTGCTATGAAAAAATCACTCACCTCCAGTACCGTTCATTCACGTGACTTGCCTCTCTGCCATAATCAGCACTGCGCCTTTCTGGGCACCTGGCATAAATTGGACTTGGAGCCCTCGTATTGCATCCTCAGCGTCACGCTCATCATCCATGTATATAAATGCATATCCTATATGGAACAACAAAAACTCAATAAAGAGACCAAAAAGTGGAATTGTAGTCACAGCCTCATTTTGGAAAGTCAAAAATGAAAGAACAAGCCCAATAAACAACAAAACATAATAGCAAATGAAAATAGGGCAAAACAGAGTTAATAAACTCAGAAAAATATTTATCTAACTTGAATTATATTTCATCCAACATGTCGTATACAATAGCTTTGTACAATCATATATATAATTACAAAAAACTTGAAGCCTGGAAGCTTCCGTCTTTCTATATTATTCTATATTTTAATTCTAGAAAAACTAGAATGTTCTATTAGTTTTATGGAAAACTCTAGAGAAATCCTAACTTTCTATTGTGGAAAACTCTAGACAAAACTTGCTATTTCGTAGACATTCTTACTTTCCTTAACATCCCCCCTTAAGATTGGCTAGAATAATACAAAGAAAATACAAAAGAGAGGGGAAATACAAAGAGAGGGGAACATTATATTACTATCCCCCCTTAATGTTCACCTCTAATAGACTGAGCATTCCTCGTAATTTTAAGAATTTGGCTTCAGTCATACTCTTAGTGAAGATATCAGCTACTTGTTCTTCACTTGAACAAAATTGAAGATTGACAATAGATGCTTGAACAAGATCCCGAATGTAGTGAACATCAATTTCAATATGCTTTGTTTTAGCATGAAAAACTAGATTATTGGCAACCTTTATGGTACTTTGATTGTCACAATATATAGTGTTGGCTAAACTTTGTAGAAAACCAAGCTCAAATAGAAGATTTTCAATCCAAACTGCTTCCTTGCCTGCTTCTTTTGCTGCTCTATATTCTGCTTCACATGAAGATAATTATGTAGTTGTTTGTTTCTTGTTGCTCCATGTAATAGGTCCAGATCCAAGATTCAAAACATAACCACCAGTAGATTTCCTATCATCTATATCACCACCCCAATCTGAATCAGTAAATCCAACCGAAGAAATTGAAGATTTATAGTCATAGAAGATGCCAAAGTGTATGGTTCCATGGATATAGTGTAAAATTCTCTTAGCAGCCAACCAATGACTTTCTTTAGGTGCCTGCATAAATCTAGATACAAGATTGACTGCAAAACAAATATCTGGTCGAGTATGAGTTAGATAAACCAAGCTACCAACAAGCTGTCTATATAAAGTGGCATCTACACTCTTGGAAGTACATTCTTTAGTAAGTTTGACTCCAGATTGAAATGGGGTAGATGCTGGCTTGCATTCAAGCATGTTAAACTGTTCTAAATGGTCCAAAGCATATTTTGATTGTGAGATGAACAATCCATCATGTAATCTACAAACTTGTAATCCAAGAAAATAGTTTAGTTCACCCAAATCACTCATAGGAAATGTCCTCTTAAGATCTAATTTTAAATCATTGATGATCCCAATATTTGGTCCAGCAATGAGTAAATCATCTACATAAAATGCAACAAGAAGAATCTCATCTTGAACTTTCTTCACATAAAGATTTGGATTTGCCTTACATCTCTTAAATCCATGAAGCTAAAAATACCTATCAATCTTCTCATTCCATGCTCGTGGTGCTTGTTTAAGACCATAAAGTGACTTCTTTAATCTGCAAACAAGATTAGGATGTTGCTGATCTACAAAACCTGGTGGTTGATCCATATAGATTTCTTCATATAAATCTCCATTTAAGAAAGCATTTTTAACATCCATTTGATGGATATGCCACCCAAGACTTGCAACCAAAGAAAGAATAATTCTAACTGTGTTCATTTTAATGACAGAAGCAAATGTTTCTTCATAATCAACACCCTCTTTTTGATTGAACCCCTTAGCAACCAATCTAGCTTTGAATTTTTCTATAGCACCATCTGATTTAAATTTGGTTTTGTAAACCTATTTGCAACCAATAACATTCTTACCTTTGGGCCAGGGCACAAGTTCTCAAGTTTCATTCTCTAACAATGCATCATATTCCTCTTTCATGGCTTGCTCCCATTCCTTCTTTCCTCTAGCTTGCTCATATGAGATTGGGTCATTTACTTGTAATACTTTGGCCATGAGAGCACTACCATTCCTTCCTTGGATCTTTGATCCTTGTCTATATATTTCTTCAACACTCCTTGTCTTTTGTCTAGCTGAAATGACATCGTCTTCATCATCACTACCTACAGAAAATGGTTGATTACAAGCATTAGTAGTTTTATTTTCAATAGTATTATCATTATTTATAGTGGTGTACACCTCATCCTCATCAATATTTTCTCCATTTCTTTCTAAGATATCATAAAAATGAGAAGCATTTGTTGTTGTAGACTGAGAGGAAGTGGCTGTAAGTTGTGAATACTCATCAAACTTTACATCTCTACTAACAAAGACCTTTTTTGTTATCAAATCATATAACCTGTAAGCCTTTGATTCTTCACTATAACCCACAAACAAACACTTATGACTCTTTGGTTCTAACTTTTCTCTCTTTTCATCAAGAATGTGTGCCCAAGCAGTACACCCAAATACTTTAAAATACCCAATGTGAGGCTTTCTACCACTCCATGCTTCTTCAGGGGTGATATTTGTGAGAGTTTTAGTGGGAATTCTATTCACAATATATGCAGCACAAGAAACAGCGAAACCCCAAAATTTGTTATGCAAACTTTTAAAATGCAACATACAACGAGCCATTTCTAAAAGAGTTCTATTCATTCGTTCAGCCACCCCAGTTTGTTGAGGAGTATAAGGAACTGTTCTTTGCACCTTAATACCATAATTTTCACAAAATGACTCAAATACATAATTGCAATATTCACCCCCATTATTTGTCCTTAAACACTTAATTCTTTTTCCACTTTGATTTTCAACTAATGCCTTACACTTTTGAAAGACTTCGAATACTTCATTTTTCCTTTCCAAAAAATAAACCCACACTCTCCTGCTATAATCATCAATAAAAGTGAGAAGATACCTGGCACCTGAAAGTGAAGGATACCCTGGTTCACATAGATCTCTATGAATGAGCTGCAACGGATAATTAGCTCTCCATGTTTTCCCTGAATCAAAAGGATCTCGATAATGTTTGCCTAACACACATCCTTCACACACACCTTCAGAAGCTGAAATTTTTGTTAATCCTCTAACCATATCCATTCTAACCATGTCTTGTAATTTTCTATAATTTATATGTCCAAGTCTAGCATGCCAAAGTTTTGACATATCATCAGTCTGAGCAATAAAAGCATGAGAGTGTGTGTATTCATTATCAACAAACCCCACAAATTTAAATAGACTCTCTTTATGATCAACTCTGCCAATAGCAATTATATTGCTTGCATCTTTTCTATCTCTAACAATAACTTGATCAGCAGTGACAACAAACTCATATCCAGCTTGGGCAATTTTATATACTAAAATAAGATTCACCCCTAATCCTTCAACCAGCAAAATATTTTTCAAAGGCCCATTTGTTAGATTAACAGTCCCTGTTCCTAAAACTGGAAGTCTCATTTTATTGCCAATGGTAATTTCTTGATCTGAATTCTTCCCTTCATTAAAATCAATAAACAAAGATCTATCCACAGTCATGTGATAGGATGCCCCTGAATCTAAAATCCATTCTTTATTAGAATCTGAAGCAAAGTATCCCCCTTTAACACTACTTTCAGGTCTAGCAATTACCTCCTTATTTGATTTCTCTTGCCTTTTTAAAGAGATGGCTACGAAGCTATGCCTATCCTTCTTGCCATCCTTGAACCTTTCTTGCTTGGGCTTGTATTGCTGCCTTTCATTGTCCCTCTTCTTCAAACAAAATTTTTCCATTTGATTTTCACCTCCACAATACCTGCAAATAATCAATTTTTTTGCAACTTGTTTTTTTGTACCATCATTTCTAGAAAAATGGTTAGAACCATCATTATTTTGAAATTTATAATTTCCTTTCCAATTCTTCTTTCCATCATATATAGAAAATTTACTCTTGGTTGCATATGCATGATTCTTCTTAATATGTCCTTCTTTGATAAGCTGAACCTCTTCATCTAAAACAGACTTACAAAATTGATCAAAAGTTTGCTGGGGGGTATTGGGATTTATTTGAAGAACCCTTTTCCTTGATTCCTTAAATACCTTGTATGGCTGGGGAAGCTTACTTTCAACCATTGCATTCAATTGAAAATCTTTTTTTTGCATATTTAGCACCTATTTTCTTTAGCTAGGCATTTAAAAAAGTAACTTCATTGAAATAATCGGTCATTTTTTCAAAATCAGAAGGAGCTAAATTCACCAATTTTTCTTCTATACGAAACATGCTAGCAATATCTGCATCTTTATAATCTTTTTCCAAACTCTCTCACAACTCTATTGGATTATCAATATCAAAAAATCTTCTATTGAGATTGGGGCCTAAAGCTTTACCAATAATACCTCTAGCTTGTTCCAACTTGCATTTCCATAGCTCCTTTTCTTTTTCACTTTGAGGTTCTCCAATTTCTTTGTTCACTATCCTCCATAGAGCCTTTTCTCTCAGAGCATTCTTGACTGCAATCTTCCAATCTGCAAAACCACTTCCATCAAATATTGGCAACACTTCATTTGTTGAGCCCATGTTAGCCAAAACAAAATCAATCTTCAAACAAATATCACTCCAGCAATAATGCAGCCCTACAAACAAATATCACTTCCAACAATCTATATGCCCTGCAGCTAAATCTAGAAAAAAAAATCTAGCTGAACCTAGCTCTGATACCATGAAAGAACAGACCCAATAAACAACAAAACATAACAGCAAATGAAAACAGGGCAAAACAGAGTTAATAAACTCAGAAAAATATTTATCTAACTTGAATTATATTTCATCCAACGTGTCGTATACAATAGCTTTGTACAATCATATATATAATTATAAAAAACTTGAAGCCTGGAAGCTTCCGTCTTTCTAAATTATTCTATATTTTAATTCTAGAAAAATTGGAATGTTCTATTAGCTTTATGGAAAACTCTAGAGAAATCCTAACTTTCTATTGTGGAAAACTCTAGACAAAACTTGTTATTTCCTAGACAATCTTACTTTCCTTAACAAAAAATAGTTTACTATACAGAGTCCAGACTATGACAAAGAAAAATATACAACACCTGTTACTTAGGACTGTTAGGGTCCTCTTTTGCTGTTTCTTTTGTCTTCTGGGACTTGGCTAAGGCCATATTATCTGTAATACTTTTATTCTCTTTAATCTATGGGTGCTTCCACACCTTTTTCTGTTAAAAAAAAAAACCTTTTTCTGTTTTAAAAAAAAATAAAATTGTGTAAACACTTGCTGCATTAAAGAGCAGCAGGCACAGACCTTGCATGTTGAACTAAATGGTGTCAGGTATGGATAAGGTGAGAGTGGGGTCATCGATCGGATCGGATTAGTGCCTTCGCCAGTTATGCTGCATTCTGATTATAGTGATGTGTCATGGGATTTATCTCTTGGCATGCTTCAAACTGCAGACTTAACATGGCATGTCGGCGATGAAAAGAAATGGTGAAATGAAGGATGTCATTTGTGTATCAGCTTCGTTGAACGTTTCTAGAAGTTGATCCTCTGGCAGTTAAAGATCCATGGCATGATTGATGAAAGGATATGCACAGGCAAGGAGCGTGTATGGAGCTCTTCAAAATTCCTGCGCCAAAGAAACTTTTGAGTACAGCGGCCTACATTTTAAATAATTATATTTCTGCTTAAACTTACCTTGTAGCCTTGGGAAATGAAGCAGAAAGGTTTCCCATTACACTTAAAATGGAAGTTTGATGATAAACATGTCCCAATGTGCATTCTTGACATACATCAAGGACGATCATTACTACTTGCCAGGGTAGAATGTCTTGTAGGCTTAACCTTTGCATTTTTATGGTAAAATGCTGCCAAAATGAAATCAATTTGAAGTCCTACTTCTTAAACCCTGAACTAATGCATGCAACATTAAGCAGATTCACCATGGGCTCGGCCAATTAGGATCGGGGATTTTTGTAGGGTGTAGTTTGCCAGATGGCCAATTTTTCAATGTACTCTCACAAACTAAATAAATGTCCAAAACCATCCACTAAGTATAAACTAACCATAGTTGTTAGAAACGTAGATTCACCTAAATTTATGACCAGTGAAAGTTAATCATATGTTTTTCTAATATTAGCGCCTAATATATTTTTCTTAGTCTTGGTTTAGAAAATTAGCCAACTACCATATACTCTGCAGAAATAATTCTATCCCTCCAAATTTTCCTCAACACATTGGTTTCAATGTTGGATAGCATCCATTCCTGAACTCCAAAATAGCTATCTTGAGAACATAGCTCTGACCATTGCAGCATCAAACACCTCAGAAAGTCTAGCCAGAACAATATTGGAAATTCTACATTTTCCTAAAGGGAATTGTATTCACACTAGCACGTTCTTGGGCCCATTTTTTGCCTTTTTGCAGAAACAACCCTCTTTAGAATATACCTCTGGTGATGGCAACATGAAACACCTTGGAATGTCTCCCCAGAACAATATCTGGGCTTTCTAGAAGGGGTTTAATCAAACAAGCACATTATTGCGGCCTAAATTTCACCTTGCTACAGCCAATCTCTGTTCATAACAGAGATCAGTTGTCAATGCCCCATTTTATCTCAGCTATTTAATGGGAATATTTGGTATAGGGTTTAAGAAAATGCCTCCTAAAATATAGATAGTAAACTCTACCTGATTTCATGTCTACCCGCTCAACCCTTCCATATCTGGGAAATAAACGTTGCCGTATCTCATACTCTAGATTTCCACAGTAAGGGCTTCATCTTTGAATCTAAATTATGATCACAGAAAATCTTTTGTATATAAATTCGTTGCACCAAAAAAAACCAAAAAAAAAAAAACAAAAAAACAAAAACAAAAACAGATCAGTCCATAACCATTACCGTTGAGTTTCAAAGAATTAGAAAGAAGTAAAAACAGCTCTCCTAGAACAATCCCTGCTCTATGATACAACAGAAATTCAAGGAAAAGCACAGGGAGTAGAACAACAATGTATACTTATTGCAGGCACACATTTTCTTTCAATTTTTATGCATTTAGCATTTCCACAGTGCATCATTATTATATATCATTTCTTAGAAGCACCTTGTGTTGTATGGAGAATCTTTTTGCCCCGTCTTTGATGACTAATAGTAAAATATAATACATCTATCATCATTTTGAACAGCCCTCTTGGTTCTCATTGCATCAAGTAATGACACAATGAGATTGAAACTGGCAAAATGAATTACCCTATAGCACCAATTACCACCAAAGGGGACTTGCAACATGACACTGATTTCATGACATGGCTGAAGAGGTTGGATTGAAGCAAAATGAATCATCGCATAGCATCAATCACCACCAGAGGTCCTTGCCACTTCACACTTATTGCATCACGTGATTGACGCAGTGAGATTGAAACTAGAAAAATAAATGATTGCATAAAACTACCAATGGTTTTTTTAGTGTGCATGTGGTGCCAAAGTCCATAGCAATTGAAAAATCCTGAGCCCAAAAAATAGAGATCTGTGATCCAATAAATGTAGGATCTCAAAACTTTGTAAAGAAAGCAACAAAATCAAATTTGCATAAAATCAAAATCAGTAGATGCTGAACAAAATTGAAGTGTCATAAATCCAAACTGTGCCTGAGCGCCACTAGATCCAGAACAATGTAGATTAACCAAAAGAAACATGTGCAACATACTTTTCTGTTTTCACAGTTCAAGCAGAATGTTATATTCATATTTGCACAACTTCAAGCAGAATAGAAGCCTATAAACAAAACAAATTCAGAAAATAGTCATGGCGTGAGAGATTCTGCAAAGTTAGGACTTCAACAACATAGAAAAACATGAACAATGGTTGCGTAAAGAGAGTGAAACGCATAAATTCTACCCAACTGCCCGCTTGTCTATGACATGCCTAAATTTGGGCGTGACAGGTGTGATGGAGGTTAAGAAGCATATGTTATATTGGGACAATTTTTGAAAAAATGAAAGCAATGTATGAATTTATTTCCAATATTCATACAAAACTTTATAATTTAAATCTCGTCCTTATGGGGTGAAAGTTTTCTGCCAGTTAGATTGAAGAAAAATTATTTTTGAAATATGTTTTGTTAAAATATTTGCATCTATACAATAGCAATAGGTAAATATTTTTTAAATAGAAAAATTATTTAATTCTCATTGGTCGCAAAAACAATTATTAATAACTACTTAGGAAGAGGCCTCACCTATAGTTTCCTTGAGGAAACTAATAAGATTCGTATTGAGAGAGTTTAATTAAAATTATGTATTCAATTTTTATGTTTCAATAGGTTATGTGGTCTTTTTTTTGGTGAGGCCATTCTATTATTTAAACAATTATTGTGAATAAATTTGTAAACAATTTTAAGAACAATTTTGTTTGTTTTTGTACAAATGTGTTCAAGCAATTAAATTATTCACAATTACATCTCTTTTTAACTCACCAATGTTTCAATTCCAAGTTAACTCACCATAAAATTATATTTTAAGTTGACCTCTTAAATATGCCAATTAAAATTACCAATTACTGAAAAGCTAACTATTTATAATTTCTTAAAACAAAAAATATGTTTTTCCAATTTATTTAACTTGAGAAAAACATAATAAATTATCATATAAATCAATGTTTCAATTCATTTTTATTAAATTTAATATTTTTTTAAAAAAATTGTGAGTTGGGATAAAATAATTTTATATATAAAAAAAATATTAAAAGACCTTTAATAGCTCCTAAACTTTTAAATTTACAAAATTGTAAGTATAAACTTTTTAGTAAATAAAATTGAAATACTAGATTTTTACCTCTTGAGTAAATAAAATTGAAATCTCAAAAATAATCTAATTTCATAAAATAAAATAAAATGTGTAGAACCCTATATTTTTAATAGTATTATAACTTTGTCCCCAAAAGTAATTTTTACATTTAGCTAATGAAGCAAAAAAATTAAATTCATAAAAATTGATGATTCTTCCTCTCATAATTATCACCATCCATTTAGCCATGACTTAACTAGTGGGAGACAAAATTTGTGTTCATAATTTGTTTACTTGCCACATCCTCCCCTCAAACCGAAATTCTCTCTACATTTATAGCTTTTAGTTGCAGAGAAGAGGTTTTTTTTTTCAGCCAATGAAAATACAAATAAATCATTTTTCAATATTTTTTTGTTAAAAAATTATGATGTTGACATAGGAAAAGTACAAATTTAAATCAAATTTGCCCCACAAGAAAAATAATCATGTCTTTTGATTGGTTTACAATCAATAGATTAATAACTAGATAAGTGTGAATTCATTGCAATTGCAATAGTACTGACCAAAGGCAGGTACTAAAAATACAAATAAAAGAAGATCATACTCAAAATAAGTAGTTATTAAGTTATTTATTGAAATGGCTGAAACTTTGCTTACATTGCACCAAAAAAACAAAATTGGTTCACAAAACAGTTCCTCTATGTTTTATTTCCCACACAGAACCATTGCACAAAAGTGAAGTCAATTTTCAAATATGTCAATTGATATGGCCTTAGGCTTACTCTCAGTTGTCTTGGGAATTGTTATAGTGAGCACCCCATGTGCCATGTTGGCCTTCAGTTGATCCAACTTGACATTCTTTGGTAGGTGGAAGCAGCGAGAAAAAGAGCCATCTTGTCTTTCAAGGTGATGCCACTTGATGCCACTTGTCATTCTTGTCCACCTCATCCTTCTTATACTTTCCACTTATATGCAAAACATGTCCCTCTTCAACTTGGACTTTCACATTTTCCTTTGTCAGACCTTCCAAAACCAAACAAAAAAAAATGATTAGATAAATTATACACAATTTATCCTTAATCACGATTCAATTAGACAATTCCAAATCAATCTTCATACAGTTTTGAACCAATATTTTATATAAATTAATAAAAAATACACAATTAATTTTTTTGATAAAACATCATACAAATTTAATATAATGAAAAACTACCATCTAAATTATACTAATCTATTAAAACCCACATTAACAATACCAGGTAAGTTAGCTTTGAAGACGTGGGTATGATCAGTTTCAAGCCAATCCATAACAATACCAAGCGCGACCATGAAGCGACTGATGTCATTACGCACTTCCCTTTTAGAAGAATTTTGGTCTGACACACGAGCTTTCATGTCCCCATTCCATTGTGCCATACACGCTTCCCCTTTAGAAGAGTTTTGGTCTGACATAAAACCCGTTATATAACCCTCATGGATCTGACCGGATGGATCTGACACCTGACATTTCAAGCCCCCATTCGATTGTGCCATAGACATGCTGGGATACTATCAACCTCCTCCAACCCACTGCAAAAACAAAACCTAAAAACATAATCAGTTGTAATAATCTTACCTTCAAGAATGGAAATTAAACCTAAAAACATAATCAGTTGTAATAATCATACCTTCAAGAATGGAAATTAAACGACTTATAGAAACTGCAATTTAACCTACGAAAGCAAGGTGCTTAAAAGCAGGCTATCTATGATGGGATATATATATATATATAGTGGTGAAAAATGGGAGGTGAAGGAAACTTCGAGAACTTTCCGAATGCGTAATTATAGTAGAATAAGGGGTGGAGTGTAATGGTCGAATGCGTAATTATAGTAGCAGTAAGGGGTGGAATGTAATGGTGTGAGCCTGTTAACATTGATATATAAAAATAAATATAATAAAAATAAAATAGAGCTGACATAGTTTTTTTAAAATAAGTAGACATATTTTTTTAAATAATTCTAAATATATAACTCACATAGTTTTATTAAATCAATGAACATTAAAATAAAGCCAATAGAATAATGTGTACTAGCATAGATATTTTAAAGACATCTATCTAAAAGAGGCTCAGAGATATCACACTCTTGAAGCTTTATAGATTTGCATTTAAATATTAGAGAATCATAAAAATTAGCTTTTAATTTAAATCAAATGATATGCAGAATTTAATTATAGTTCTCTAATGGAATTAATTACCATAGAAATAATTTTTAAATTGAACAACTATAATCCTACCTCACATTAAACTAAAGTAATTTACCCCAACAACAATTCATAGGTCTATCAATTAGTTTTTAGTGGAATATTTTTCAATAATTTAATCCAAATGATATAAAAAACATAACTATATTTTTTTCATAGAATTAATTCCCATAGTAAAAATCTAAAACAAATGTCATTAAACTAAATATTAATTTTCTTTGTAGCTTTTAAAGATTGAAGAACTATGACCCTAACTGTCATTAAAATAAAGTAATCTACCTTGCCATTATTTTCCTTTGCCAGCCTTCATTAATTTAAAGTAAATATTTTACCCTAAATTTTCAATAATTTAATCCAAATCATAGAAAAACTTAATTATAATTTTTTTAAAGGAATTAATTCCCATAGTAAAAATATAAAACAAAGGTTATTAAACTAAATATTAATTTTCTTTTTGGCTTTTAAAATTTGAAGATCCCTAACCTAGCTCTCATTAAACTAAGGTAAATAGTTTATCCTACTGTTAATTTTCTTTGTGGTTGTCAAAGATTTGTTTATGCAAGAAAAATATTAAATAAATTATAATTTATATGTTCCATAATTTAAGTTGCACTTTAATTACAATTTCTTTTTATTTTAATGAGTAGTATGTAAATAGAATGAGAGTAAATAATACACAATGCTAATCTAACCTTCTATAAATAATAGCAACAACATTGCATCACTTCATAAATTCATTTTGCAAGAAAAAATAAAAAAAAATGATGGATGCATATTGCCCTTACCAATTAAACTTCTCTCCTAATGGATTAAACTTCTTCTCCCAATTCAATTTGCTCTGTTTCTATTTGATTTGATTTTTCTCAAATTTATGTTTGAGTAATACTTATATTTATACACATTATTTTATTGGCTTTGTTTTTATGTTCATTGATTAATAAACTATGTCAGCTATATATCCATAATTATTTTAAAAAATATGTCTATTTTTTTTTGAAAACTATGTCGGCTCTATTTTATTTTTATGTACAGGTCCATCCCCTTAATGCTACTGGATAACTCCTCTTGGTGTAATTAATTTTATATGTCAGATTTTTAATAGTTTTTGTTAACATGTTCATTCTATTTACACACTGCTCATTCAAATAAAAATAAAATTACAGTTAAATGCAACTTAAACTATGGAACCTATAAATTATAATTTACTTAATATTTTTCTTGCATAAACAAATATTTGAAAACCACAAAGAAAATTAATGGTAAGGTAAATTATTTACTTTAGTTTAATGAGAGCTAGGGTTACAGTTCTTCAATATTTAAAAGCCACAAGGAAAATAAATATTTAGTTTAATGAAAATTATTTCCTTTAAAAAATATAGGTGCCCTATGCGTCTTGAGGTGCCTATCTATTTTCGGCCCGTGTATGAAAAAAACACCCAAAGTAATCAATTTATAATTCTATTTCGATTGCTCCTTATGTAAACTTACCAGAACTCCAAAGAAGCATACATTAGGTTTTTTTAACTAGGTAAGAGATAGTTTATATTGATAATAAAAAGAAAAAGATTACACTTTTAGCTCCATGAGCTGATGATATACTTGTCCCCCTACTATTTGCTTACAAAATATTACAAAATGACCTCTTTGGGTCTATGAAACTAAACTGCTACTACAATAGACATATACATATAACTGCCTAAAACCCCCATACTATCATAATACAATAAACATAAAAACTATTAACCATATACAATAGTAAAGACCAAGTTGACCACAGACCGACTAAACCAGAGCCACTAGACTAATCATATCTCCCCTACCTTGAATAGGTAGTCTAAAAATTCAGCCACCCATTGGAAGCCCTCAACAAGAATCATGTTGAACAGCTTTATGATGAAATCCCTTCCTCTATAGACCCTAGCCCTGTGGGCCATCAACTCATCACCTCGAATGTCTAGGATGAAGCGAAAGAAATTGACCACTTCACTAGGCTAGTATACCTTATTCAGATCCTTCGGCCTTGGGAGCCAACACCTCTTTCCACTACCTCCAACACCTCATCCAGCCCTTCCATCAGGTTTGACTTGAACATCCTCTGCACCAACACCCTCACCTCCTCCTTTGCCATCATCATGTCAAGGAGAGAAGCTACCACCCTAGACGGTATGTCTAAATCTACATGGTAGTGTTCTACACCATTGAAAAAAGCTCTACCTAAGATGAGCTTAGTGTCTCCGATGATGAAGGTATTGTTCTACTGCAAGACCCTTCTCAATCTTTGATCGGTAATTTTACCAAAAAATACCATCTGCCTAACCCTTCCGGTTAGACAAATGGGGGATTCCATTCCACCACAAGAAAGCTATTCAACAAGAAGATGGAAAATTATGGATGGCGAGGGAATGTTGGCCATAAACTAGAATGCCAAATAGTCTGAAAAATGCTAGCCAAAATGCCTTCAAATAGCTCAAGAAAAAGTTGCCTCTTCTCCCAATGATAGCAAAAGACAATATCTGAGAATCTCCCCACTCTCACCAGCTCCCTACTTAACTGCTCGAATGCCCCGAGATATGAGGCCATCTGCAATTCCTACTGATTCATAATTGGGTCCTTCCTTACCCTTCTCCTACACCCCAAGAATCGAGACCGTTCCAGCATGCGGGAGCTAAATGCTGATCTCCACTAGCTGCCATAATTATGCACAATGATGATTTTCATGACTGCCTAATTTGCCTCCCTCTGCTTGAATGGAATGGGGGTATCCTACTAACGATGCATGTTGACCAGGTGTCCATCCTACTACTCCTGCTGAGTCAACCACCTCATCTAGATATGAGGTGGCTCCCACCCTTCCGCCCACAAAGCATACATTAGGTTTAATAAAGATATGAATCGGAAATAATTCAGGTTAACAAGTGCCTCATAGTGGAAGATGAATATCTTAACAAGTGTCATGTAGTAGAAGATGAATTGGGGATAACTTAGGGACTTGGTATTTGATATCTTAACAAATGTAAATTAGGAATAACTCAGGGATTTGGTAGTGGATATCTGAACAAGTGTCATTAGCACAGTGAGTACCTCTTTTTAAAGTGTTGTAATAATAATATTTTTTTAGTACTTGAAAAATTAATGAAAATACATTTGAAATAATATAAGAATTAGGTTAAGTTGTTATTTTAAGAAACATGGAGAAATGAACTATGACAAATTCACTCTCTATTAAAAGACAAATTCTTATAAAAATTAAAATTTGAACTATATAATATGATAGAATTGTCCATACCCCATTCCAAAAGCAGTTAATATACATGTACGTAAGGTTATTTTAAAAATTTGCACATATAATAAATGCAGCTATTAACCCCAACACATAATAGAAATTAAATGGAGTGAGGTTATAGTGAGCCCTTTGTCATAGTTGGTGTCATGGTAATCAACTAAAAAATACTAAATATAGACAAAAAAATGTAGCAACTATGAAAATAATTATTATAATATAAACAATAATATTTATATTAATAGTATTAATAGCAGTGGAAATATTAATATTAATATATTATAAATATTAATAATAATACATTATAAATATTAACTAATAATATTGGCACTGTAATCAAATAAAAAAATACTAACTATATGCAAAAAGATGTACCAACTACAAAAACTAATTATTATAACATAAATATTAATTAATATTTATATTATAAATATTAACTAATAATATTAATATTGGTGTCACCTTAATCAAATGAAAAAAGGAGCAATTATAAAATTAATATTGATAACATAAATATTAAATTAGATCTATGGAGGCACCCTAACTGTAAGTGGGAGGAGTCCTAGGGTTATGTGCAAAGGAGTCACCCTTCGTGTGTGGCAAGTGGGGGAGGCCGTGCTCTCCCCCACCTAGGTTTGTATCTTGTGCATACCTCACACACCTAGAATTTATTCGTGTTTATTGCCTCCATAGTGTCTAAAGATTGAGAAGACTATATTGTTATCTCTTGTATGTTCTTTCTCCTACTGTGTTTAATTTTTCATTTTGCAACACACGATTGTGTAAATCTCAACCCTCCTAGCATTAATGGAGGGGGTTACAGACTCTCCAACCCTAATGCAATTAATCATGATTCCCATGTGGCCTCGTCTAAGTCATTTAAGGAAGTTTTAGCAGATAGTGGTATGTCTATCCCATCTGGTGCGAAGTTTCTAGCTACAACTAGTTGCAAAGAAGGCGAACCAAGTAGTGATGTCTTAGTGGAACGTAAGTACCCCTTACCCCCTCTGAACTGTAAACTCACTCCAAATGATGTTATGAAGAATATAGTCTCTAATGAAAGACTTAGATTGAAGGAAATGACTATCTTTTTTGCTGTTGTTCACACTAGCAAAATACCAACAAGGAATTTCATAGATTCCAAGTTTTTTAATGTGTGGGAAAACAAATTTGGAATTCAAGTTAATTTTTGTAGAATGCTCCCTAAAGGTTTATTTTCTTTTTAATTTAAATTCTATTCTGCACATGAAAAGGCACTTTTGAAACCATACTGAAACCTCGGTGGCTATGGTTTCAAGGCACTGACCTAGTCCCCATCGGCCATTGCTGAGGAAGTATTAGCCTTGTCCTACCCTAGGTGGTTGGTTGTGAAAAATATTCCTCTTGAATATTTAAATTTAATATCATACCTGCATGAACCCTTTGGTAAAGTGCTACGCCTAGATGAAACCAAGGTGACCCTCCCTCACTTGGACATGAGGGCACTGGTATCACTAGCTCCTAATATTGAAATTCCTAGGCGTATAGAGGTAGAGGATGACGAGAATCCCTTTCGTTGTTAGTTAGAAATTTTGGGTAGTGTCAATGCCTATCTCTGCAAAAAGAGCACATTATGGTAAATTGCCCTTTAATCAAAAGAAAATCACGGAAGAAAAAAGTAGATGCAACACCCTGGCCCAAACCCTAGTTTAGAATTATCCTCTAAAAGGCTCGTTGTGCAATCTGGCATGGTTGTGGCAACTAACCCCTTGCAAGCACAAGGAGTTAGTAACTGTTTTTTAGAACCCATAGCGGACTGGGCTGAAAAAAGCCCCTTTGCAAATTGTGACGCTAAGTAAACAAAGCTCTAAGAGCCAAGGGTTGGAGTGGGAGGTTGAGTCCACAATCCTCCCAGTTCACCAATTTTCAATTTTGAGGATACCCTACTCCAAAACTCCTTCGATGTTCTCATGAAAGCAATACCTTCTGAGGATGTCAAACCTAAGAAGACCCCAATATCTAGTGTCTCCAAAGACCTAGTGGAATGCCTCGGTTCCATGCTCACCCTTAAAATTATAAGAAAACCAACTATATGGAAAAATTAAACACTCAGCAGTTAGCGATGCGTGAGATTAAGAAAAGAATTGAAGAAGAAATCTTAAGGAATGGGACGAGAACCCTCCCACACCTGCAACTCATGAGTTTATGTTCAAAAAGGATGGCCACCATTTCAAATTTGTTAAGGGTGACCAGCTTTGCAACAAATTTGTTAATGATAGTCTAGTCGGGGATGAAAGGATGTCCTCCATGGAGGGAGGTATTGAGATTGTCACCGGAGAAATTACAATACTAATATGAACCATACTGAAAGTAACCATGGGCAACATGAGCACTCACTAGAATTGGGGGGATGCTCTAATGTTGAACCAGAAAAGCCACTTTTGACCTGCTCCATTAAGGGTGACACCCTAGAGTTTTCCATCCAAACTACCACTAACAATGTTGTTCAAAAGTTTGGGTCCACTAACAATGAGGTAAATCCTAAGAGACCATCAATAGAAGACAGCGAGGGCCCTAGCCCTGTAACCCATGCAATACGTGAGGGCGCCACCTCAAAATTTATTGGGTCGAGGCTCTTAGAAAAACCCAAGAGTCCAATTCCACCAACCCATGTGCCACCAGGGAAAGTGGCACATGTGAGGGCAAGGAAAATCACTAAAAAATAGTTAGAGGGCATAGGATATCCTACTCAAGAGGATTTCATGGCTAGACAGTCCGGGAGAGCTTCCAGGGCAAGGGAAAAACCTAGAAGATAAAGAAAGAACAACATGTCGATACTGGTACGAAAAAGCATGCAACTATCTAAAAAGAAAAGAAAGAAAACAAGTGTGGTAATAGAGTCTCTTGAAGTAAAAAGCCCAGAGGTGGAAGAAAGATTGCCTAAGTGTTTTGTATAGTCCAAGCAATACCTAGAGGTAACCCGCATGAATGTCAAGAATTAATCTTAATTATATCTCATGGAATGTTAGGGGACTGGACTCCCCTAATAGGAAATACATTGTAAGGAGATTCTTGAATCTGGAAAAACAAAACAATGTTGTAATGCTACAAGAAACTAAGGTAGTGGGTTTCATATTGGAAACTAATTTAAGGTTTATTTGCAAGCATTCTTCCTTTTTCACAACATATCATGAAAATGGAAAGAGGGGCAGGACAATCCGACTCTCTAATACATGGAGTCAATTAGTCACTAATCAGGGTAATTCCCCCTACAATAGGGTAGTCTAGGTGACCTTGGAAAAAGAAGGAAATACAATGGGAATTTTCTCCATTTATGTACCCAATCACCACAGGGAGAGGGCTACCCTTTGGCAATCATTACCTAGTCTACTAGATGTGTCATGGATCTTGGGTGGACACTTCAACATGGTTGATCACCCAGAAGATAAGTGGGTGGAGTTGAAATGTCATGGAAAGGAAATGAAAGGTATTTTTGGAAGAGGGTAAAAAATAAGTTCAATTTAATGGAGCCTTTGAGGGTAGGGAAAAAACACTTCAAAGGGGTCTGGTATACATGGTACAATTCTCAAAAATGAGACAAAAGGATTTACTATATGCTTGATAGGTTTTATGCAAGCAAAAACAACTTCAGGTTTGTTCCAAATAGGGATGGTCTAGTGGTTCATGTTTACCCCTACACTATGTCCGACCATCATCCCATTAAAGCAAATATTGAGGTAAAAATTGGTAGTGCTCTTGTCAATAGGAGGAAATATGGCTTCACCCTCAACACCTAATTATTAAATGATAATGATTGTAGAGATGCCATTTCCTTCCTTAGACAAATAAATAGTTGGATGCTAAAAAATACCAGTGCAACAGAGAGATGGAATCAAATTGTTGAGGCCTGGAGGAAGATGTTCTAAGCCATTGGCAAAAGGAAGGCCATGGATAATAGTTGGGATGAAAATAAACTTCAAGAATCCAAAAGGCCCCTATGAATGAAATGTTGAGGGAAGAACTTACACTCACTAAAGATAAGCTTAGAAGGACTCAAAAGATCAAGATAAAAGGTCTAAAGGTAAGGGCCAAGTTAAGATTGCTTGATTGTGGTGATAGGGGATCAAAATTCTTCTTTAATTACATCAGCAAAAAGAGTTTCAAAGAGCAAATAGAGCAAATTTGGGACAATGACTGACTGGTCACCTCCCAAGAGGAAATATTAGAACAATTCAAAAAGTTCTATAAAAACCTCTTCATCTCAGAAAAGGGGGAAAGGGGTAACCAAAATGCCAAAGAACTAGTTAAAAAGATTATCCCTAAAAGAATTTCTGAGGATGATCCAACCTAGCTTTCGACGGACTTAACCAAGGAAGAAATCAAGAAATCCACCCTATCAATGAATAATGACAAGTCACCTAGTACTGATGGTCTCCCAGTTGAATTCTATAAATCCTATTCATTTGTGTTATTTTTGGTGTTGTACATGTATGCATAGAAGCTCTATGTTATGATAAAAAACACAAAACACATTAGGTTCAACTAAACAATAGATTTTTTTTAAAATGGATCTAAGAAAGTGGTGGGACATTATAGTATCTACCAACACATTTACTTGAAAGTTTCTCTTCATATCAAATAACAATGTTACATAGCAAATAACACATTGTATGCACTACATTCTTCACCTTTTCTTTTTATCCCCCCTTCACTATAGAATCTTGAGCATTTAATATGTTATTAAGAATCTACAAATTTCCTTCCACCAAAAATACTCTAGCTACATCCAAACTTTATTTTCTCCTCCTAAGGCAACCAACATATGTACTAGGAAAAGACCCTCAATGTCTGCCTCTCCAACCTCAATGTCATACACATTCCTTGCATTGTTTATCTTGTTCTTTGGCACATTTTCTACCAAAATGTATGCTTGGTCTAGTGTTTTTACCATCCCTTCCTCCCTTAACACAAACATCAAAGTGGACAACAATGTGGATACTATGTTGTTGTGGTATCTGTGTTGCATTGCCTCCATTCAACACTACATCTCCAATTATCTTGCATACAACACTTTCAACAAAGGGATTTCTGCTTACAAACACTTGTTCATTTTCTCAAGATCATATTTACCAAAAACTAGCATCTCCCATATGTTTCGGGTGAAAAGAAAATTTATAGTTCACGATGATTTCTTTAAGGCTTTTCAAGAAATACATTTCATGCATATCCTTGAACACAAGTTGTAATCTTTGTATTCCTTGAGATCACATTTCATTGAGGTATTCTATTTGAAAGCTTGTGTGCCTTGTATATGCTTTCATTCTCTCTATTCTTTTAATACCTGTCAACCAGAGTAGTTGCAACAACTAACAAAATTCCTCTATCCTTCATGCTTTGATGAATATCTATGCAGCGCCTTCTTCAACTGGCCACTTCAATGTAGTCCTATGAGATTGAGATAAGTAGTGAATGACATGATGGACCGATCTCTATTGAGGAATTCTACCAAACGGCCCACGTGATTTGTCTTGTTTCTACAATTTGCATGCATGTCTATGAGAGTATTTACACCTTATAATATATGATAAAAATTCTCATTTTGTTATTTTTTGATGGATGTCAATATTCTTTCTTTTGTCTCCCATTTTAGTATGCAGCAATAGAGGATGCTGGGAACTAATAGCACTGGCCTTGCTAGTCACCTCACAAATCAAAGCAGAAATCAAATCCAAAGAACAATACAGGAAAAATGATAGGAGACACAACAAGAGAGACAGAAGATTATAACAGAGATTCTTATTATTGCATATAACTATTCAATACAAAAACAGAATCGACCATTCAACGCCCTCTCTTATACAGAGACTCACATCAAACCAAATGTCAAAATCTAATCGTTTCTCCCAACTATTATTTCTCCAAATATCAACCTCTTTGTCTTTTAAACGAGCCTCCCCCTTCTCTAATTCAACCTCCTTTTATCAAGATCAGCCTCTTGTATTAGTCAGATGGCCTCAAAGACAGTCAGCCCTCACAATAGTAACAGCCTTCACTTCTATTATTTCCTCCCCCTTCTAGTTGTCAACCATTCTGTATATATATCTCTACATGTGAACAAGAGAGAAGAAACAATAATCAAAACTTAGAAAACACTGTCTTTGTCCCCTATTTATAACTCCAAAAATTTCCCAAGGAAAAAGCTGAGAAATCTTCCTAGAATAGCCAATTTGATCCCTTTTCAAGCTCCACTAAAAATCCAAAAATAAATCTTTCAAATCACCTCCAATTTATATGAAAGCTACCAAAATCTTCCTAAAGCTAGAGCTCACCAAAAATCTGCTTTAAAATAAGCTTTATTTGGTCAATAAAAGCTCAATTTCACCATATCTTCCCAAAAGAAAGCAAACTCAAAAAAAAAAAGATATTGTTTGCTTTACTTTGTTTTAACTACATTTAATAACAATTATTTAAAAGAAATTTATAAAGATATTGCTTTAAATAATGTTTTATAATTTTTTTTGCAGTTTCAAATTTGCAAAATAGAAAGAGGGCCCACCTTGGCTTTTATAACTTGTAAAATTTTAATAATATGCAGAGTTTTTTTTTTTAAAATACCTTATACATATCTATGAGCATCTAAAAATAAACCAAGGTATTGATTTATGCCCAAAACAAAGGCAAAAGAAAAAACATGCTTTAAGGCAAGAACCATGGCCTTTTAGATTATGTTCTTTATTTGGCACTTAACATTTTTTACTCCAGTTTGGGTGCCACCGTTGTGAAGATTCCGCCAAAACAACACACTGGGTTGGTAAGAAATTTAAAAGGTTTTTGCGCTTTATTCTCATCTCATTTCTGTCAAACAATCTGAAAAATCTAGATCGTATTTTTTAAGATATGACTAAAACATGCCACTACTATCTTCATTTTGCTATGTATTGTGCCTCTGACTATTCCTCAAAAACTCCAAAATGGGTTGTTGAGAAATTTAAAGGGATTTTTCATCTTATTCTCATCTGATTTCTATCTAAAAATCTAAAAAATCTAGATCATGGTTTTTGAGATATCATTGAAACATGTGACTTCTATCCTTATTTTGCAAGGTCTTTATGTGACACTACTGCTCTTTCAGACTCTTTCCACAATCCTCTTAAGACTTGGGGGGCAGCATGCTGAGCTCAACCCTTGTGGAAGCCCATTTTATCCCACATGCTATGATATGCCATCATAAATAAATTAGCAACAAGATTTCACCTTAAATATAATGAAATTATTTCAGCTCTACCAATTTCAGCTGTAGGTGAAAACTTGGTAATAGTAGGTTCACAACTAGGGTTCCAACTTAAAGAAGCAAGAAAAATCAAAATTTTGCAATTCAACAATCTAAGAAGGAAAAACCCTAAAAGAAATGAAAATAGATTAAAACATCTTGTCGAGGAATTTCCCATATGTCTTATTTAAACCTTTAATAGCTCACCCTTTAAGTCTCTTAGGGCTTCTTCGTAATATTTTCTAAAATATTTTAAACTCTAGCCATTGATCTCTTGATGAGATGGAAAGATGGACAGCCGTGATGAAGTTTTCTACCACATGGCATTGCTTCTCATCTTTCGGCAGACCCCACCTTCTCTTCAGGCTACAAAGTCTGCTACGTGGCGTTCATCTGTTAGCCTGTTGGGTTATCGCCCATGTATCTTTTGACAATGGGATACTGGGGAATGATTAGGATTAACCTAGGGGCCCTCCAACATGCTCACACATTAACTTCCAACATGCTCACACATTAACTTCTTAAGCCATCCGTTGTCTACTTAACTTCTTCAACATTGGACAGCTAACCTTAAAACATCTTGCCGAGGAATTTCCCATGTGTCTTATTTAAACATTTAATAGCTCACCCTTTAAGTCTCTTAGGTCTTCTTTGTAATATTTTCTAAAGCATTTAAAAAGTGGGACCCTGCTAGGATAACCCGTTCCCTACCAAACGGTGACCAACAAGACTAGGTATAAGGTGCCGGTAAACAAGACGGTTTTGATGGCTCATGTTTCGACTTAGACAACCAGCAACCGAACGTAGCAAGTCAACATAAGATTATGCAGAGGTTTTCTCATATAAAATGTCAACCATTGATATTTGGATATCTAACAGTTCAAGTGTTATTCAGGTGAGTTGAAGTTGCAGGTCTAGTGTTTCAGACATTTTTTTCTGGAATGCAACTACAATAGTCCATCAAAAATTCATCGAATGGCCATATGTTATATTAATTTGTGGTAACGTCTTGCTTTAGACATAGTAAATATGTTGACACTTGTCCCCATTCCAGACACTTTACGAAGGAATTTTGATGTGTGTAAAATTTATCCCAGAATAGAACAATATGTAACATTTGATAATTTCGCCACACTGTATGATATTTTATTGGCACAATAATTTATTTTGCCAATTAATTTTTTATTGGTTTGAAAATATATTTAATTCGCCAATGATTTTTTTTATTGGTTTGAAAATTGGTTTAATCTGCAAATGAAAATAATTTTTTTGGTTCGAAATTGGATTTTAATCGCCAGCAAAAATATTTTCTTATTTAGAAAACATGTTTAATTCACCCATAGAAATATTTTACTGGTTTGAAAATAGGTTTTAATTTGCCAATATAAATATTTAATTGGTTTGAAAATAGGTTTTAATCGCTAATAAAAATATTTTATTGGTTTTTAAAAATTACAATTCACCAAGATTTTCAATAGACCTCTAGAGATTACAAAAGATTCACAAAACAAGATTTTTCTTTTCCTAGAAAAATGAAAAAAATCGCTAACAAAATTAATATTTTTCTTGAAAAGTATACACAATTCTCTAGGTTTATAAATCTTCTCTAAGGGGGTGTGTTCTTAAATTTATACCCATTCCACAGTGCAAATCTGACAATTGGTATCTTCTTTGTAAGAAGAAAATACATGAAGTTAGTAGTTGTAATCGACTATGAGTTGCTGTATGAAGGTGTAAAAACCAGAGAAAAATAAAATTGAGTTTCCCCTATTGATAGTGGATGTAGCCATATATTGGTGAACCACATTAAATATTTTAGGTCTTCTAGTTTTTTCTTGTGTGTTCTGTATTTATTTTTTGCAACTTTCATTGTCTGCATAATTTTTTTTTTAATATCAACAATTCGTATCAGAGCAATGGTGAAAAAGCTATTTTGGAAATCATGAAGAATTTCTAGGAAAATGGATGTAGCAACTTTTGATGATTGGGCTTGAGCTCTCATGTCTTGGTCATGTTGCTCTGGTGAGAGTTTTGATGAAGTGGGAGCTGCAGTGACATTTGCGGACAGTGACATTGAGCTAGATGAAATTGTGCCAATGGAAGTATATGAATCTACTCTCTATTTGATTGCTGATCCTACCACTGAATTTATTATGGGTGATGTTTATCCTGATTCCCCAAGTACTACCCAAGCGAGGTATGTGTGGGAAAGGCCTACGCAGGATTTGGGAGGTGAGAATTTTGACATGCTAGAAGAATTGGAGAGCCTCCAAAGACTGAAGGAAATAGAGGATACATCAACAATAGATGTTGATGTGAAAACTAAAATGAAACATCGTGTACATTGGTGGGATGGCTGGAAAAATAAGAAGGATTCAGATAAAGAGGAGAAGGATGCTAGATTTGGAATGGCATCTGCACTAGAAGAGTTTTTAGAAGATCCCAAAATTCATCTTAGAGCACTTCTTGAATGTATAGGTGATGCACAACACAAGAAAGCCATCATGGCAGAGTTGTGGAAGAGGGCAGAGGCAGATAAGAGTGGTAAGTCTATAAAGGCCCTGGTATTGCTCATCTATGAAATGGTTTCTGTCACTTCTGTCTTCTGCCTCAATGATCCAAATACATTTGCTTCCAGCATTCATAGGATGTTGAAGATGGGTCTCAACATTTATGAGAAAAAAGATGTACAGGCGGAGATCCCAGTTCAAACACCGAATGTTCAGGTCATTGAAGATGTAGTCACGGGAAGGCCATAGACAGGGTGAGATCCTCATCTCAACAAGGGAAGAAGACGAACAAGGATCTTCGATCAGGCCCAAGCACTCTTATAAGGGTAGAGACGGTGGAGATAAAGACCGTGATAGCCACTCTCACAAGCGGTGAGAAAGAGAAGAAGGGGATGGTAGGAAAGACAAGCACTATAGAGTGGCAGTAGCAGAGGATGATAGTGATGATCAATTTCTCATAGATGTGGATTCTGTGAAAGTAGGGAGGTTTGATTTCTTTGAAGCTATGTCTACCATTACTCCTACTGCCCATAGAGGTGCAACAGTACAGTCAAGGCCATTGTCCCCATTAATAGCTCCATGCTTACAAGGACATCTAAAAATAATCAGAAATTATATTTTTGAGATCATTCACATAGTGGCCAACGGTGATAAAAAAGATTCATTGGAGGACAATTCTCACAATCTTCTGAGGTTACTTGGATTTCCCTATGGTTCTTCTATTCCCTTTGTTTACAGACCAAGACTTTTACTTTGCGGGAAGGAGGGTGCTGGCTTGGACCGCATTGGCCCTGTAGTTTTACATGAATTAGAGAGGTTCCCCATGCATTTTGTTGGGCTTCCCTCGCTATTGTCCAACCCAAGTGTAAAGACTCCCGAGGAACCACTAGTGCATATTGTGGGAGAAGCAAGGAGGACTACTCCTCCTATCTTGTATTTTCCTCAACTTCAACTTTGGTGGGAGACGGCCCACGATAAACTAAGAGCTATACTATGGACCATACTAGAAGAACTGCCTTCAGACATTCCCGTATTACTTCTTGCAACCTCCTCCGTACCCTTTGACAAATTGGATGGAGAAATCGCTTCTTTATTTGGTCGTCGTTATATTTATCACATACAAAAACCATGCTCTGAGGACAGGTGTAGATTCATCTTGCAATCAGTTGATATTGTTCTTACCATCTCTGATCAACAAGTACCAATGAGTCCTAAAAAGAATATTTCTATTCCTAAACTAGCAAAGGTACTGAAAGAAACAAGGGGTCCAAGTGAGACTAAACTACATGTCAAGGCAGAAGCAGAAGAGCATGCTATTCGATGACTCCCAATGTGTCTTCGAGATGTCTGCAGCAGACTTCTATATGAAAAATGGTTCAATGTATTCCATTACCCTATCATGGATGAAAATGCACCTGTTGTGAATGCTCCTGCAATTGAAGATGTCGTTGCACCAGCCAAGGCTGAAGAAAAGGCTGCCAAGGAGAAAACGCCTAAGGCTCCCAAAGGTTTGAAACCCACACCTGCTCATCCTTCTTATACAGAGATGGTGACGGAAGCCACTAGCAGTCTGAAGGAAAGGACTGGTTCAAGCCCTCATGCTATTGCAAAATTTCTTGAAGACAAGTAAAAGACTGTCCTACCGGCCAATTTCAAGAAGAAGCTCTCTTTTCAGCTCAAAGGCATGGTTGCCAAGGGAAAGCTTACAAAGGTCAAGGCTTCCTATAAATTGTCTGAGCAGCTGAAGAAGGCTATTCCAAAGCCTAAATCTGCTTCGGCCAAGCCTATATCTGCTGCTAAACCTAAGGCCACTAAGCCGGCCGCTAAGTCAGCTGCTAAGAAGGCTCCTGCTACAAAGAAACCTGCTGCCAAACCTAATGCATTTGATGAACCCCATCTATTTGGCTCAGAAGCTAAGGAGTTTTTTGGGCAGAGAGCCAGAAGTATGGGAGAATGGAGATACGTGTTGAGAAGGGGAGCCATTTTAATGGAGATGTTAGAAGCTTTAGCTATTGAAGGATTAATTATTTGTGATAGACAGAGAAGCTCCCAAGAAGAGGTTCAGGAAAGGGCAGCAACTAGCCTTGCAACATTCGTGCCCAAATTGATTAAGTGTGCCCATGTTTTGGAGGTTATTAAAACTAATGTGCTATGGAGGAGATACATTTGGAGCTTTCTTGAACAGAATTTGACGACATTAAAATCTTCGTTGTGGTTGATGTAACATTACAATGGAAATGTAGGGGATATCTCTGAGCAACTCTCTTTCCTGTATGACTTGCCTTCAAGTGGGATATTGTAGGCTATGAGTATGAAGCCAAGTCTGTTTGTAACAGTCGGTGATTATTTTAAACCCGCAGATTCTCTTCTGTTTGTAACCGTAGTTTCTTGAACTATCGGTTTCTTCCATGGTGTAGGTCTGCGAATGGGTATCTTCTTTGTAAGAAGAAAATACATGAAGTTAGTAGTTGTATTCGACTGTGAGTTGCTGTGTGAAGGTGTAAAAACCAGAGATTAATAAAATTGACTTTTCCCTATTGATAGTGGGTGTAGCCATATATTGGTGAAACACTTTAATTCTTTTGTATCTTCTATTTTGTTCTTGTTCTTGTGTGTTCTGTATTTATTTTCTGCAACTTTTTTTGTCTGCATTTGTTTTTTAATATCAACAAGAAGGAATACTTGATATAAAATGATGTTATCTACAAATTTCATTAGTATTAGCCAAAATTACCGGAACTCCGAGAATAGATTTCTAAGACATGGTGGCATCTCTTGGAAGGTGAGATCTTTATTTACCCCTGTGCTTGGTGTTTTTTAAAATTTTGGAGTATGATTCAGTCAAGGATAAAGAGCTCGTCATGAAGTCTGGAATGTGGGTATTGAAGGAGTATTTTTGGTGCATCAAACCCTGGTTTCCTGCCTTTCATCATGTAGACATTTTTTTTTTATTTTGGCCTTTTTCTAGATTAGGATGCCTGCCTTAGTTTTGGTTCGACTCGTGTTTGGCTACCATTGCCAACTTGTATGAGAGGTTCCAGTTTTCGTAGTCTTATTAAATAGTTAATAAAAATAAATATTTCATTTTTTAATTAAAAAATATATTTATATTGCATTTCAACATGAATTATATTTGTTTACTAAATGATTTATAAAAATATTTATACATTTATTGTTTTAAAAAGTTTTGTATATGCATAGATATTTGACAAAATGGAACCAAAAAATCTGACTTCCAATTTTTATCATCTAAATATTAAAATAAACTATTATTTATATTTTTAATAGGTGTAAGGGTTTTGTAGATATGAAAATAATGATATTAGTTGATTTTTCACATTATTGATTTCCATCACAAGATTTGATTTTACAAATTATTATTTTTTCATGACCTGAAAATGATTTAATCCCAATTACAAAGTTATATTGGTGTTATTATAGGGAGAGGTGTTATACAATGGCATAAAATTGCATTTAAATTTTACTTTTTTAAAAATACACATGGACATAATAAAAAAATAATACAAATAGAACTAAATAACTAACCAACATAATAAAAAAAATAATAGTGGTGGAAAATCCATGTCAAGTGTTGAAGAAAGTTGGGATCTAAGCTTGGTCATATCCTCTATCTCCTCCTATGGATTACCATTTGGAAAATAGGGCTAAATGGTTGATATGTGGCCATTGGAAGTCGATATTAACTCCTGATCATAAGGTTTTAACCCCCGATCCTGAATTGTTTTCACCTCAATAAGCAATGATGACATTAAGATATTGTTTCAAAGGGGTATGGCTAGAGATGATTGTCGTGTAAGGTTAATTAATATTTGAAGGCATTCTAGAGGCTTCTAAGCCATGACGTCAGGCAAGACTGGTAGTGTTTTGGGTAGTGACAGGACAAGTCTCATCATTATTCGGTGCCCCTCGAGAAACTTTTTCAGCCTATATGTTTCCTTTCGGCAAGGCTTTTAGCAGTGCAAGTTTTAGCCAAATGCAAGAGTCTTTCAGGTTTATGGTTCTCTTCTCGACTGATTGCATTCAGTGTGGAGGGATGGATACCCCCGTTTGGATGATTCTGCATGGCTCTATTGTTATTGTACCTAGTTCTTCTACCTGCAGGGCATTCCAATTAAGAATATGCTTAGGGTCTGGTATATACTTTTTTAACAAGGATATATGGAACACGTCATGAATGCGGCTCAGTGTCGGTGGTAAGGCCAAGTGGTAAGCTACAGGATGGATTTCCTCAAGTACTTCAAAAGGTCCGACATAGCGAGGGGCTAGCTTTGACTTCCTTTCAAAAGAGATGGAACTTTTATGAGGTCGGACTCTTAGGAACACCTTTTCACCAACTTGAAATCTTCTAGGTGTCCTATTCTTATCTGCATAACTTTTCTGGTGGTCCGAGGCTTCCTTCAACCTCTGTCAAATAAGTTGCACTTGGTTGTCCATATCTTTCAACATTTCAGGGCCTACCAGTATCCTATCTTCCAATTTATCCCAACTTAATGGTGTTCGACAAGGTCTCCCATAAAGAGCTTCAAAGGGTGCCATACCTATTGTTGCTTGGAAAGAATTGTTATAAGCGAACTCAACTAATGGCAAATATTCCTCCCATTTAGTCTGCTGATCCATACAATACATATGAAGGAGGTCTTCCAGAATTTGGTTGGTTCGTTCTATTTGTCCATCTATCTCAGGATGATAAGCTGTGCTGAAATTCAACTGTGTTCCTAAGGCAGCCTGCAATGTGGTCCAAAATCTAGAAGTGAACTTTGCATCTCTATCAGAGATGATTTTCTCAGGAATCCCATGCAACCTAAAAATTTCCTTTATGAACCTTTTTGCTACTGCAGGTGCATCATTTGTTAGGTTTCCTGGTATGAAGTGGGCAACCTTAGTGAGTTTATCCACTACCACCAAAATGCAATTGTGCCTATGAGATGTCATTGGTATCCCTTGGACAAAATCCATACTTATGACTTGCCATTTATAGAAAGGTACATCATGTGGATAAAGAAGTCCTGCTGGGTGCACATGTTCAGCCTTAACCCTTTGACATTCTAGGCATCTAGCAACTATGTCTACCACATCCTTCTTCATTCCTAGCCAAAAATATAGTCTTTTGAGGTCTGCATACATCTTATTCACTCCTAGATTTCCTGAATATGGAGACTTATGTGCCTCTGTTAAGATCATACCCCTTAGTTCTGCATTATCAGGAACACATATTCTTCCCTGGTACCTCATTAGTCCATCATAATCAAAAGCATAGTCCAAATACTTAGGTTCCACAAAGGTGTTAGCTAGAGATGTCTTAACTTGAGCGTACCATGGGTTATGTTTTTGGTCAGAGAGTATTTTTTGCTTTAGGTCTATGTGCAAGTTGGATATGGCCATTATATGCCTCCTCCTGCTGAGAGCATCGGCCACCCTATTTTCTTTCCCCTTGATATATTGAATATCAAAATCATACTCACTTAGAAACTCTAACCACCTTCTCTATCTTGCATTCAAATGAGGTTGAGTGAAGATATATTTTAGTCCTTGATAGTCTATTTTAAGCTCAAATAGTTTTCCCAACAAGAAATGTCTCAATTTTTGCAAGGCATGAACTATGGCTGCAAGTTCGAGGTCATGGGGGGCATAATTGACTTCATGAATTTTTAGTTTTCGTGATTCATAAGCCACTACTCCTTCCTCTTGGAAAAGAACTCCTTCGAGTCCTTCTATGGATGCATCTATTACTACTGTGAAGTTACCATTAGGGTCAGGCACTTTTAGAATTGGAGGTGATGTTAGCCTTTCCTTCAGTACTTAAAAGCCTTATCACACTGCTCAGTCCAAATGAACTTTTTATTCTTTTTTTGTAAGGATGTGATTGGATTGACTATCCTTGAAATGTCTTTCACAAACCTTCTATAGTACCCTGCCAATCCCATAAAACTTCTTACTTCGGTCACATTTGTAGGGATAGGCCATTCAGTGATGGCTTTTACTTTATCAGGATCTACTGCTATGCCCTCGGCTGAAATGATATGCCCTAAATAGTGAACCCTCCTTTCAAAGAAGGAGCACTTGGATAACTTCCCAAACAACTTATGCTTCCGTAACCTTTGTAAGACTGCCTAGAGATGGGTTAAGTGTTCCTCTTCATCCTTGGAATATATTAAAATGTCATCCAGAAACACAATCACAAACTTATCCAAACAATTGTGGAACACACTATTCATTAGATTCATAAAGGCAGCTGGAGCATTTGTTAGCCCAAATGGAACTACAGTGAATTCATAGTGTCCATACCTTGTCCTAAATGTTGTCTTTGGAATGTCTTCATCTTTTATCCTTAATTGGTTATAGCCCGAGCGAAGATCAATTTTGGAGAACACTGAAGCTCCTCTCATTTGGTCAAACAGATCATCAATACGAGGCAAGGGATATCTATTCTTCACAGCGGCCTTATTCAACATTCTATAGTCAATGCACAACCTTAGTGTCCCATCCTTCTTCTTTACAAATATGACTGGTGCTCCCCAAGGTGATACACTAGGCCTTATCAACCCTTTCTCTAGCAATTCTTGCAACTGTATTTTCAACTCTTGGAGTTTTGTGGTGTTCATCCTATATGGGGCTTTGGATATAGGTGCAGTTCCAAGAAGCATATCGATTGAAAAATTAAATTCCCTTTTAGGAGGTAATCCAAGCAGTTCTTCTGGAAACACATCCTTGTAATCCCAAAGGAATGAACTATTTTCAAAGGTAGGGGCTTCTTTCTCTACTCCCTTCTCATCTAAAGATACTAGGAATATCTAATTTCCTCGTTTTCATTTTGCCTTCTTTAGTTGCATAGCAGAAATGGTCCCCACTGATATAGGTTTGTAAATTCCTTGGATCCTAACTCTACACCCCTTATCATCTACACACTCCACCACTTTGTTAGAGCAATCTATGTTAGCCTTATGACTCGTTAGCCAACTTATTCCGATTATGACATCATAGGCTCCTAGGGGTGCAACATATAAGTCAGCTTTGGTTTCTAATTCAGGAAACTTGATGAGTGCTCCTCTTATGTACTTGTTCACTTTCCGTATAGCCTTGTCCCCGTACTGAACCGTCCATGATGATTCCATATTCTTATTTTGCAAAGACATTTTTCTTACCAATTCTGAGGAAATAAAATTCTTGGAGGAACCAGTATCTATTAAAATAGTTATAGGTCTACCAAAAAGCATACCTCTTGTCTCCATAGGTACATTTTGATGACAAGTTTGTTGATATCTGACGGCAACATGTATTTGATGTTGCCGAGGTTGCTGTGGTTGATTGTACCCATTCCTTTTTGAACAATCCCTTGCATAATGATTGCCTCCACACATAAAGCATCCACCAGGGGGTCCATTAGAAATTTGGGGTGGTCCATTCCCCTCATTCCTCCTGACATTACTATTGTAATTGTTCTTATGATCTTGATTACCAGCAGGTTCTATTCTAGCCCAGTCTCTCCTCTTGTTCTTCTGAGCTCCTCTATTGTCCTTATTGTCTAGTTTCCTTTTGAAGACAAATTGTTTGTCCCGAAAGTTTTGCTTTGCTACTGATAATGCCTGTAATTTCTTTTCCTATTTAAGTGCCTTCTCCAAGACTTGATTCATGTTGTCAGGGGCAAACATATCCACTTCTACCCCAATATCAGTATTCAACCCCAAAAGAAACTTCCTTGCCTGAGACCTTTCATCCCTTTGATAGATAGGAACATATTTCAGTAGCTTCGCAAATCTATCCCAATACTATTGGACTGTGAGATTTTCTTGTCTAAGATTCATAAACTTAGCCATCTTCTCATCATAAAATAGTTGTGGAAGCCATCTTTCACAGAAGTGGCTCACAAACTGCCTCCAAGTTAGGTTTTCTTTTGAATAACAATATTGTTATTTTATGTTTATCCACCAACTAGCAGCTTCTCCTTCTAACTGATAGGCTCCCCAGGTCACCTTGATATTTTCTGAGTAGTTTCTTAGTTCAAAATATTTCTCCATTTCAATTAGCCATCCTTCTATAGAATCCCCCACATGTTTACCGTCAAATTTAGGAGGAGTTATCTTCTTGAGATCTTGTGAGATATCTAGAGTGGTAGTTTTTTGTTGAGACCTAGGAACCTCTAGTTCATTAGTTGTTTGAGCAATGTGTACTTCCGCACCTTGATGTCCACCTTCAGGTTCCAAAATGTTTTCTATAGTCCCCTGTCTAGTCTTTAGGTCTTGTACAGTTTTTTCAAGGTTTTGCAACTTTTCTTTCTGTTCTGTCAACAACTGAATAATTGCTTCAATACCAGCATTTGGGTTCTCTGGTGAGTTTTCAACTAGTCTTTGGTTTACAACTGTTTCTTGGTTTACAATTGTTTCTGGGTTGACTGGTTCCTTTCTATGCAAATCTCGCATTTTTCAGGTTCTTGCCATTTAATCATGAAACAAGGAGAGAGATGATTTACCATTTGCTATAAATTTTGGTTTACACTATGCAAATTGGCTATAATTAAATCTATCACAATTCTTATCTTGAATACTAATGATTATTAATTTTGAGTTTGTAGGTCTCCAAGTCGAGTGTTTGAACCACGCTCTGATACCACATGTAAGGACCAACTTGATCCAAACTTGAATTTTCAAAAAAAATTCTCTATTAACAAGTCCATTCCAATTTACACATAAATTCACAGCTTTCTCTGTCCTCTATGCACTCTTTACAGATCTCTGGTTGTGTTCTTAGAGTATCAAAGAGGTCTCGAAAGACATTGACATATGGTAGCTCAATTAACTTGACAGTTTTTTTGGATGCACAACTGTATATCAATTGAAGATGATGGTGTGGGAGTCCCTTGGTGTAGTGAAGGAAAATCATAAGCTTCATAAAGGCACAATGGAACAGGTCAATGAATTGGCCACTTTAAATAGTCCTTATGATAGATATCAAAACTTCCATTGAGTACTCAGGAAAACTTTCAGCCAAAATGGCCATATGTTCACACAGAACATTAATTTAAGCCAAAATGGGCCATATGTTCAAAACAGAACATTCTTAAGCCAACCCAGGCTCTTCTATCCTTTGGACAAATAGGTTCATGCAGAACCAGGTCCAACGGACCTTATCGCTACCTGATTCGGGTAGAACAAACAGTGGCCAAAAGGCTTAGTGATAAAATGGACCAATTCTCTACCCAATACAAGATAAGTAAACACAACAGCCAACCGGGCTAAATAGGATAGGAATCATTATACTCTAGCCAGAGACTTTTGACTCCCTCAGAACTAATATAGATTCAAGAGTCACTTCCTAGTGACCACAGTCTGCCCAGACACTGTGTTGAGGACGTCAACCAGGGAACACATAACATCAACTTGTACTCACCTCAGTTTATGGTAATGCCGGGTACAAGTAATCCACCTCGGGGATTCTTCTAAGTACTAGGAGAGTTCTTAAGTTACCTAGATAACCTTTTAACTAGAGATAGAGATTATGAAGTTGATAATTAAAGAGTACCCTATATCCGAGGGACCTGAGTACTGGGGGCATCTTTTGCCATCCAGACTGCCTACATACCCTGTATCCACGGGATCAAGGCCCTCTACGGATGTGATCTACACGACAAAAGTGAACATGTAGTTCTGTCTTGCACTATGTTAATGTAGCTGTGAGTGTATACACAGTTCTTCGCCGATTGCCACCCACTTGAGTGATACAATGGACGGAATTCGTAAGGAACTATTTTGCAAACACACCTCCCGGGAGTGTTTGGTGTTTAAGTTTTTCAAGTGTGAATAATTTACCTATCATGCATATTTTCCCGATGAGATCTTCCCATTGATCGTCCTACAACAATTTTCGATAGGCTTACCTTTTCTTTTAATTAATCTTTTTAGTGAGATATCCGAGGAGATTTTCCCTTCCTGCGGATTTAACTTTGACATGTTCCTTATTACTCCCTGACGATTGATAGGGATGGTGCCCAGACGTCGTTGATGCAGCTATGTTAGGCATGAGGTACTTGGTTCAACGCGACGGCATTACCCGTAAACGTGACCCAGCGGTACCTAAATACCGAACACTGTGAATGTTTGTGTTTGGACGTTTATTTACAAGGTTCACCTAGATGAAAAGAAAACTTATATGATAGCTTATAAAGACATGAGAAGAATTAAACTTTATTGCTTGCATGTAAAGAAAATGGCTAGATGTTTTGATCCATTCATAAATATATAAGGAAGAGTAAAGTAACGAAATTCTAACAATTGTAATCATAATTTTAGAAGATACTAATTCACTTGCGTTAATCACAATCATAAATTAGAAAAGATACTATATCATTTAGTTTCAAGGTGATAGGAGTTAATTTGTCATACATGAAGTGATCTTTATTCAAAGTAATTCATATATCATATTAATCTTTCTTTCCATTGTTGATATATTTGTGAGTAAAAGTTGACAAAGATTCTTGTTACGAAAACTAGTCAATAGTTGTTCCAAGGTTTTATAACCTTCCAAAGAACTTATTGATTCCCTTCATGATTCCTCTATAGTCATAACATTCATTCATTTAAAAGTACCCTCATTTTAGAACTTCATACTGCTAATTATTCATTTTCCTTAGTAATCTTTTAATTTTTGATTTAAGTTAATTTAATTTATTCCAATCCAAGGAAAGATGATGTTTTTAATTGTATTCAATGTCCAACATTTCTCATTGAGATAATGAATTAGATATTCATAAGGGTCAACATTTGTTTAAATAAGTCATTTTGCTTTTGCCACATATGGTCAAGAGAGTTAATTTTCTAATGCAAAGATAATCAAAATCTATTGCTAGACTAGAAAGTTCGTGTAGGAATCATTATTAACATGATTCACTTGATTTCAAGGAAATACCTTAGTTTAAAAAAAAATCACTAGCATAAATCATCCATGTAACAATTGCATCAAGAACTTAATGAAAGGTTCAATTTATAGGAACATGATGGTCAATTGCCAAAATATAGGAGTTATTACTTAATTGATTTTTCAATATCTAATCCAATAATTATTTTAAAATGTACATGGGATTATTGATTTTATAAATAATGTTATTAAAGATAAATTCATTACTATACAATTATGCATGATTGACTAATTACCTTCTGAGTTCCAAATAACCTCACGAGGCAATAAATCCTTCCATGAAAAATTACATATGATCTTAATGAGATTACTAGTTTATCAATATTATAGTTATTTGTAAGGAAATTTATTATTTAGTTTATAAATGTTAAGACTTAATATTTTAACATTACATACTTCTTTATATATACTGTAAATTTTCTTTTTTTTTGACAAATAAATGCATTTATTTAGACAAGTTTCCAACTTCATCAGTTCACATTTGCCCGCTTATTTCCAGTCAGTGTCAAAAGGGAAGTTTTGGAATAGGTTCCGGATATGCATCAAGACATAGAGGAAATATGAACAGGGCATTGTCATACATCATAGAGTAAAGTAAAAGTGAATTTCAATGGATGCCCCGGTAAACATGCCTACAAAATGTGGAAGCACATACCAGGTGTGTGAATCTAAAATGACATAATGAAAAGTGATCTCAGAAAATGAAATAATTCTAGCAATTTCACAAAATGGATTTGTGGAAAAGTCTCTAAAAACATTTAAGCAAATGCATTAGGCAGGTGAAATTCCAAAATCTACTTTGTTTATGCCTACGTGGGAGTTTTAGAACAGGGCATGGACCTGTAGCAAAGCATAAAGGTAATACCGGATGTTGTAGTTGCAAATGCCCCGGGACACGTGTATGCAAATAGCATATTGTGAATGTGTGGTAGCTTTGCCTAAATGTTTGCAATACATGTTCATTGACATTTAAAAATGAGTTTGGGCCATAATTCCTAGAACATTGGTACATCATTCTCCCTGATTCGGTATTAAAAAAAAAACTGTCATATTTGTATTCGTAGCTTGTTAACCTTGCCTACAGGTTAATCGGATGGAAAACAAATTGCTAGTTATCATTTATTGCATGCCTTTTCTTAACATTGATATGCACAAAACGACTGAAAATACCTTAGAAACTGTTAAGTAAATGCGACTGGTGAGTGTAAAGCGGACTCCTCAACCTTGCAGTAGTCCTTCCTACTCTGCGTGGGCTCTGGAAACATGGCATAAACAGCAGTTTACTCCAGCCCTTCCAACCAGAGGTCAGTCCCCTTTCTTCTTACAATCAAGGCATTTTATAGCAACTTACATGCATCCCCACTATCTTTGTTTAATACGAATGCATCCTCCACTGTCTTATTTTAAGGATAATGCTTTCTCCACTGTCTTATTTTAAGGAAAATGCTCCCTCCACTGTGTTTGTTTAAGGAAAATGCATCTTCCACTCACTAGTGGATTTGCAAACTTATCATATAATCCTTATGTGTAATCCATTCTATATTTTAAATGAATATATTGTTTATATTTGTTTTTAAAAAAAAAATTGAGTTGTGACAGAAATTATGAATAGCACAACACAGTACATTGAAATTCCAGTCACCAATTCTTTAGGTGCTCTTTATCAACTGTTTGAAATTTGTGATCAACTTTATAATCCACTTAGAAACATCTTGACTTCAGCTGATAAGAAGCTCCAAACAATGACGACAACCTCAATAGCCATTAACACCAAATAGATTGCTCAACTGGAGTGCTTTAGGATCTTGACGGCCTGACGGGTGATCGACTGTTCAAACGCATCAAAATAGTTACTCATGAAAGATGATACAATCTTTAACTGATTCTTACAAATACCAACTGCTACGAAAAAATCACTCACCTCCGGTACCGTTCATTCACGGGACTTGCCTCCCTGCCATAATCAGCACTGCGCCTTTCTGGGCGCCTGGCATAAATTGGACTTGGAGCCCTCGTATTGCATCCTCAGCATCACGCTCATCATCCATGTATATAAATGCATATCCTGTATGGAACAACAGAAACTCAATAAAGAGACCAAAAAGTGGAATTGTAGTCACAGCCTCATTTCGGAAAGTCAAAAACAGTTTACTATACAGAGTCCAGACTACGACAAAGAAAAATATACAACACCTGTTATTTAGGATAGTTAGGGTCCTCTTTTGCTGTTTCTTTCGTCTTCTGGGACTTGGCTAAGGCCATATTATCTGTAATACTTTTATTCTGTTTAATCTATGGGTGCTTCCACACCTTTTTTTGTTAAAAAAAAAAAAACCTTTTTCTGTTTAAAAAAAAAAAAATTGTGTAAACACTTGCTGCATTAAAGAGCAGCAGGCACAGACCTTGCATGTTGAACTAAATGGTGTCAGGTATGGATAAGGTGAGAGTGGGGTCATCGATCGGATAGGATTAGTGCCTTCACCAGTTATGCTCCATTCTGATTGTAGTGATGTGTCATGGGATTTATCTCTTGGCATGCTTCAAACTGCAGACTTAACATGGCATGTCAGCGATGAAAAGAAATGGTGAAATGAAGGATGTCATTTGTGTATCAGCTTCGTTGAACGTTTCTAAAAGCTGATCCTCTGGCAGTTAAAGATCCATGGCATGATTGATGAAAGGATATGCACAGGCAGGGGCCCAAGAAGAGCGTGTATGGAGCTCTTCAAAATTCCTGCGCCAAAGAAACTTTTGAGTACAGTAGCCTACATTTTAAATAATTATATTTCTGCTTAAACTTACCTTGTAGGCTTGGGAAATGAAGCAGAAAGGTTTCCCATTACACTTAAAACGGAAGTTTGATGATAAACATGTCCCAATGTGCATTCTTGGCATACATCAAGGACGATCATTACTACTTGCCAGGGTAGAATGTCTTGTAGGCTTAACCTTTCCCTTTTTATGGTAAAATGCTGCCAAAATGAAATCAATTTAAAGTCCTACTTCTTAAACCCTGAACTAATGCATGCAACACTAAGCAAATTCACCATGGGCTCAGCCAATTAGGATCGGGGATTTTTGTAGGATCAGGGATTTTTGTAGGGTGTGGTTTGCCAGATGGCCAATTTTTCAATGTACTCTCACAAACTAAATAAATGTCCAAAACCATCCACTAAGTATAAACTAACCATAGTTGTTAGAAACGTAGATTCACCTAAATTTATGACCAGTGAAAGTTAATCATATGTTTTTCTAATATTAGCGCCTAATATATTTTTCTTAATCTTGGTTTAGAAAATTAGCCAACTACCATATACTCTGCAGAAATAATTCTATCCCTCCAAATTTTCCTCAACACATTGGTTTCAATGTTGGATAGCATCCATTCTTGAACTCCAAAACAGCTATCTTGAGAACATAGCTCTGACCATTGCAGCATCAAACACCTCAGAAAGTCTAGCCAGAACAATATTGGAAAATCTACATTTTCCTAAAGGGAATTGTATTCACACTAGCACGTTCTTGGGCCCATTTTTTGCCTTTCTGCAGAAACAACCCTCTTTAGAATATACCTCTGGTGATGGCAACATGAAACACCTTGGAATGTCTCCCCAGAACAATATCTAGGCTTTCTAGAAGGGGTTTAATCAAACAAGCATATTATTGGGGCCTAAATTTCACCTTGCTACGGCCAATCTCTGTTCATAACAGAGATCAGGTGTCAATGCTCCATTTTAGCTCAGCTATTTAATGGGAAACTTTGGTATAGGGTTTAAGAAAATGCCTCCTAAAATATAGATAGTAAACTCTACCTGATTTCATGTCTACCCGCTCAACCCTTCCATATCTGGGAAATAAACGTTGCCGTATCTCATACTCTAGATTTCCATAGTACAAGGGCTTCATCTTTGAATCTAAATTATGATCACAGAAAATCTTTTGTATATAAATTCGTTGCACCAAAAAAAACAAAAAAAAAAACAAAAAAAAAAAAAAAGAAACGGGTCAGTCCATAACCATTACCGTTGAGTTTCAAAGAATTAGAAAGAAGTAAAAACAGCTCTCCTAGAACAATCCCTGCTCTATGATACAATAGAAATTCAAGGAAAAGTGCAGGGAGTAGAACAACAATGCATACTTATTGCAGACACACATTTTCTTTGATTTTTTATGCATTTAGCATTTCCACAGTGCATCATTATTATATATCATTTCTTAGAAGCACCTTGTGTTGTATGGAGAATCTTTTTGCCCCGTCTTTGATGACTAATAGTAAAATATAATACATCTATCATCATTTTGAACAGCCCTCTTGGTTCTCATTGCATCAAGTAATGACACAATGAGATTGAAACTGGCAAAATGAATTACCCTATAGCGCCAATTGCCACCAAAGGGGACTTGCAACATGACACTGATTTCATGACACGGTTGAAGAGGTTGGATTGAAGCAAAATGAATCATCGCATAGCATCAATCACCACCAGAGGTCCTTGCCACTTCACACTTATTGCATCACGTGATTGACGCAGTGAGATTGAAACTAGAAAAATAAATGATTGCATAAAACTACCAATGGTATTTTTTAGTGTACATGTGGTGCCAAAGTCCATAGCAAATGAAAAATCCTGAGCCCAACAAACAGAGATCTGTGATCCAATAAATGTAGGATCTCAAAACTTTGTAAAGAAAACAACAAAATCAAGTTTGCATAAAATCAAAATCAGTAGATGCTAAACAAAATTGAAGTGTCATAAACCCAAACTGTGCCTGAGCGTAACCAGATCCAGGACAATGCAGATTAACCAAAAGAAACATGTGCAACGTACCTTTCTGTTTTCACAGTTCAAGCACAATGTTATATTCATATTTGCACAACTTCAAGCAGAATAGAAGCCTATAAACAAAACAAATTCAGAAAATAGTCATGGCGTGAGAGATTCTGCAAAGTTAGGACTTCAACAACATAGAAAAACATGAAGAATGGTTGCATAAAGAGAGTGAAACGCATAAATTCTACCCAACTGCCTGCTTGTCTATGACATGCCTAAATTTGGGCGTGATGGGTGTGATGGAGGTTAAGAAGCATATGTTATATTGGGACAATTTTTGAAAAAATGAAAGCAATGCATGAATTTATTTCCAATATTCATACAAAACTTTATAATTTAAATCTCGCCCGTATGGGGTGAAAGTTTTCTGCCAGTTAGATTGAAGAAAAATCATTTTTGAAATATGTTTTGTTAAAATATTTGCATCTATACAATAGCAATAGGTAAATATTTTTTAAATAGAAAAATTATTTAATTCTCATTGGTCGCAAAAACAATTATTAATAACTACTTAGGAAGAGGCCTCGCCTATAGTTTCCTTGAGGAAACTAATAAGATTAGTATTGAGAGAGTTTAATTAAAATTATGTATTCAATTTTTATGTTTCAATAGGTTATGTGGTCTTTTTTTTTATGAGGCCATTCTATTATTTAAACAATTATTGTGAATAAATTTGTAAACAGTTTTAAGAACAATTTTGTTTGTTTTTGTACAAATATGTTCAAGCAATTACATTATTCACAAGTACATCTCTTTTTAACTCACCAATGTTTCAGTTCCAAGTTAACTCACCATAAAATTATATTTTAAGTTGACCTCTTAAATATGCCAATTAAAATTACCAATTACTGAAATGCTAACTATTTATAATTTCTTAAAACAAAAAATATGTTTTTCCAATTTATTTAACTTGAGAAAAACATAATAAATTATCATATAAATCAATGTTTCAATTCATTTTTATTAAATTTAATACTTTTTAAAAAAAATTGTTAGTTGGGATAAAATAATTTTATATATAAAAAAATATATTAAAAGACCTTTAATAGCTCCTAAACTATTAAATTTAAAAAATTGCAAGTATAAACTTTTTAGTAAATAAAATTGAAATATTAGATTTTTAACTCTTGAGTAAATAAAATTGAAATTCCAAAAATAATCTAATTTCATAAAATAAAATAAAATGTGTAGAACCTTATATTTTTAATAGTATTATAACTTTGTCTCCAAAAATAATTTTTACATTTAGCTAATGAAGCAAAAAATTAAATTCATAAAAATTGATGATTATTCATCTAATAATTATCACCATCCATTTAGCCATGACTTAACTAATGGGAGACAAAATTTGTGTTCATAATTTGTTTACTTGCCACATCCTCCCCTCAAACAGAAATTCTCTGTACATTTATAGCTTTTTGTTGCAGAGAAGAGGTTATTTTTTCAGCCAATGAAAATACAAATAAATCATTTTTCAATATTTTTTTGTTAAAAAATTATGATGTTGACATAGGAAAAGTACAAATTTAAATCAAATTTGCTCCACAAGAAAAATAATCATGTCTTTTGATTGGTTTACAATCAATAGATTAATAACTAGATAAGTGCAAATTCATTGCAATTGCAATAGTACTGGCCAAAGGCAGGTACTAAAAATACAAATAAAAGAAGATCATACTCAAAATAAGTAGTTATTAACTTATTTATTGAAATGGCTGAAACTTTGCTTACATTGCACCAAAAAACAAAATTGGTTCACAAAACAGTTCCTCTATGTTTTATTTCCCACACAGAACCATTGCATAAAAGTGAAGTCAATTTTCAGATATGTCAATTGATATGGCCTTAGGCTTACTCTTAGTTCTCTTGGAAATTGTTACAGTGAGCACCCCATGTGCCATGTTGGCCTTCAGTTGATCCAACTTGACATTCTTTGGTAGGTGGAAGCAGCGAGAAAAAGAGCCATCTTGTCTTTCAAGGCGATGCCACTTGTCATTCTTGTCCACCTCATCCTTCTTATACTCTCCACTTATATGCAAAACATGTCCCTCTTCAACTTGGACTTTCACATTTTCCTTTGTCAGACCTTCCAAAACCAAACAAAAAAAAAATGATTAGATAGATTATACACAATTTATCCTTAATCGCGATTCAATTAGACAATTCCAAATCAATCTTCATACAGTTTTGAACCAATATTTTATATGAATTAATAAAAAATACACAATTAATTTTTTTGATAAAACATCATACAAATTTAATATAATGAAAAACTACCATCTAAATTATACTAATCTATTAAAACCCACATTAACAATACCAGGTAAGTTAGCTTTGAAGACGTGGGTATGATCAGTTTCAAGCCAATCCATAACAATACCAAGCGCGACCATGAAGCGACTGATGTCATTACGCACTTCCCTTTTAGAAGAATTTTGGTCTGACACACGAGCTTTCATGCCCCCATTCCATTGTGCCATACGCGCTTCCCCTTTAGAAGAGTTTTGGTCTGACATAAAACCCGTTATATAACCCTCATGGATCTGACCAGATGGATCTGACACCTGACATTTCAAGCCCCCATTCGATTGTGCCATAGACATGCTGGGATACTATCAACCTCCTCCAACCCACTGCAAAAACAAAACCTAAAAACATAATCAGTTGTAATAATCTTACCTTCAAGAATGGAAATTAAACGACTTACAGAAACTACAATTTAACCTACCAAAGCAAGGTGCTTAAAAGCAGGCTATCTATGATGGGATATATATATAGTGGTGAGAAATGGGAGGTGAAGGAAACTTCGAGAACTTTCCAAATGCGTAATTATAGTAGAATAAGGGGTGGAGTGTAATGGTCGAATGCTAATTATACTAACAGTAAGGGGTGGAATGTAATGGTGTGAAAGTGTTAACATTGATATATAAAAATAAATACAATAAAAATAAAATAGAGCTGACATAGTTTTTTTAAAATAAGTAGACATATTTTTTTAAATAATTCTAAATATATAACTCACATAGTTTTATTAAATCAATGAACATTAAAATAAAGCCAATAGAATAATGTGTACTACCATAGATATTTTAAAGACATCTATCTAAAAGAGGCTCAGAGATATCACACTCTTGAGGCTTTATAGATTTGCATTTAAATATTAGAGAATCATAAAAATTAGCTTTTAATTTAAATCAAATGATATGCAGAATTTAATTATAATTCTCTAATGGAATTAATTGCCATAGAAATAATTTTTAAATTGAACAACTATAATCCTACCTCGCATTAAACTAAAGTAATTTACCTCCAACACCTCATCCAGCCCTTCCATCAGGTTTGACTTGAACATCCTTTACACCAGCACCCTCACCTCCTCCTTTGCCATCATCATGTCGAGGAGAGAAGCTACCACCCTAGACAGTATGTCTAAATCTACATGGTAGTGTTCTACACCATTGACAAAAGCTTTGCCTAAGATGAGCTTAGTGTCTCGGATGATGAAGGCACTATTCTACTGCAAGACCCTTCTCAATATTTGATCGGTGATTTTGCCAAAAAATACCATCTACCTAACCCCTCCGGTTAGACAAATGGGGGATTCCATTCCACCACAAGCAAGCTATTCAGCAAGAAGATGGAAAATTATGGATGGCGGGGGAATGTTGGCCATAAACTAGAATGCCAAATAATCTGCAAAATGCTAGCCAAAATGCGTTCAAATAGCTCGAGAAAAAGTTGCCTCTTCTCCCAATGATGGAAAAAGACAATATCTGAGAATCTCCCCACTCTCACCAGCTCACTACTTAACTGCTTGAATGCCCTGAGATATGAGGCCATCTCCAATTTCTACTGATTCATAATTGGGTCCCTCCTTGCCCTTGTCCTACACCTCAAGAATCGAGACCGTTCCAGCGTGTGGGAGCTAAATGTTGATCTCCACTAGCTGCCATAATTATGCACAGTGATGATTGTCATGACTACCTAATTTGCCTCCCTCTACTTGAATGGAATGGGGGTATCCTACTAACGATGCATGTTGACTAGGTGTCCATCCTACTACCCCTGCTAAGTCAACCACCTCACCTGGATATGAGGTGGCACCCACCCTTCCGCCCACAAAGCATACATTAGGTTTAATAAAGATATGAATTGGAAATAATTCAGGTTAACAAGTGCCACATAGTGGAAGATGACTATCTTAACAAGTGTCATGTAGTAGAAGATGAATTGGGGATAACTTAGGGACTTGGTATTTGATATCTTAACAAATGTAAATTAGGAATAATTCGGTAGTGGATATCTTAACAAGTGTCATTACAATGGTGAGTACCTCCTTTCAAAGTGTTGTAATAATAATATTTTTTTAGTACTTGAAAAATTAATGAAAATGCATTTGAAATACTATAAGAACTAGGTTAAGTTGCTATTTTGAGAAACATGGAGAAATGAACTATGACAAATTCACTCTCTATTAAAAAACAAATTCTTATAAAAATTAAAATTTGAACTATATAATATGATAGAATTGTCCATACCCCATTCCAAAAGCAGTTAATATACATGTAAGTAAGGTTATTTTAAAAATTTGCACATATAATAAATGTAGCTATTAACCCCAACACATAATAGAAATTAAATGAAGTGAGTTTATAGTGAGCCCTTTGTCATAGTTGGTGTCAAGATATTAACCCCAACACATAATAGAAATTAAATGGACTGAGGTTATGGTGAGCCCTTTGTCATAGTTGGTGTCATGGTAATCAACTAAAAAATACTAAATATAGACAAAAAATGTAGCAACTATGAAAATAATTATTATAATATAAACAATAATATTTATGTTAATAGTATTAATAGCAGTGGAAATATTAATATTAATATATTATAAATATTAATAATAATACAATATAAATATTAACTAATAATATTGCCACTGTAATCAAATAAAAAAATACTAACTATATGCAAAAAGATGTACCAACTACAAAAACTAATTATTATAACATAATTATTAATTAATATTTATATTATAAATATTAACTAATAATATTAATATTGGTGTCACCTTAATCAAACGAAATAAGGAGCAATTATAAAATTAATATTGATAACATAAATATTAAATTAGATCTATGGAGGCGCCCTAACTGTAAGTTGGAGGAGTCCTAGGGTTATGTGCAAAGGAAGGCTGTGGCAAGTGGGGGAGGCCGTGCTCTCCCCCACCCAGGTTTGTATCTTGTGCATACCTCACGCACCCAGAATCTATTCATGTTTATTGCCTCCATAGTGTCTAAAGATTGAAAAGACTATCTTCTTATCTCTTGTATGTTCTTTCTCCAACTGTGTTTAATTTTTCATTTCGCAACCCTCACGACTGTGTAAATCTCAACCCTCTTAAGATTAATGGAGGGGGTTACGGACCCCCCTGACCCTAATGCAATTAATCTTGATTCCCATGTGGCCCCATCTAAGTCATTTAAGGAAGTTTTAGCAGATAGTGGTATGTCTATCCCATCTGGTGCGAAGTTTCTAGCTACAACTAGTTGCAAAGAAGGTGAACCAAGTAGTGATGTCTCAATGGAAGGTAAGTACCCCTTACCCCCTCTGAACTGTAAACTCACCCCAAACGATGTTATGAAGAATATAGTCTCTAATGAAAGACTTAGATTGAAGGAAATGACTATTTCTTTTGCTGTTGTTCACACTAGCAAAATACTAACAAGGAATTTCATAGATTCCTAGTTTTTTAATGTGTGGGAAAACAAATTTGGAATTCAAGTTAATTTCTTTAGAATGCTCCCTAAAGGTTTATTTTCTTTTTAATTTAAATGCTATTCCACACATGAAAAGGCACTTTTGAAACCATACTGAAACCTCGATGGCTATGGTTTCAGGGCACTGACCTAGTCCCTATCGACCATTGCTGAGGAAGTATTAGCCTTGTCCTACCCTAGGTGGTTGGTTGTGAAAAATATTCCTCTTGAATATTGAAGTTTAATCTCATACCTGCGTGAACCCTTTGGTAAAGTGCTACACCTAGATGAAACCAAGGTGACCCTCCCTCACTTGGACGTGAGGGCACCGATGTCACTAGCTCCCGATATTGAAATTCCTAGGCATATAGAGGTAGAGGATGACGAGAATCCCTTTTGTTGTCAGTTAGAAATTTTGGCTAGTGTCAATGCCTATCTCTGCAAAAAGAGCACATTAGGGTAAATTGCCGTTTAATCAAAAAAAAATCAAGGAACAAAAAAGTAGATGCAACTCCCTGGCCCAAACCCTAGTTTAGAATTATCCTCTAAAAGGCTCATTGTGCAATCTGGCATGGTTGTGGCAACTGACCCCTTGCAAGCATAGGGAGTTAGTAACTTCTTTTCAGAACCCATAGCGGACTAGGCTGAAAAAAGCCCCTTCGTAAATGGTGACGCTAAGCAAACAAAGCTCTAAGAGCTGAGGGTTGGAGTGGGAGGTTGAGTCCACAATCCAACTAGTTCACCAATTTTCAATTTTGAGGATACCCTACTCCAGAACTCCTTCGATGTTCTCTCAGAAGGAATACCTTCTGAGGATGTCAAACCTAAGAAGACCCCAATATCTAGTGTCTCCAAAGACCAAGTGGAATGCCTCGGTTCCATGCTCACCCCTAAAATTATAAGAAAACCAACTATATGGAAAAATTAAACACTTAGCAGTTAGCGATGTGTGAGATTAAGAAAAGAATTGAAGAAGAAATCTTAAGGAATAGGACGATAACCCTCCCACACCTGCAACTCATGAGTTTATATTCGAAAAGGATGGCCACCATTTCGAATTTGTTAAGGGTGACCAGCTTTGTAACAAATTTGTTAGTGATAGTCTAGTCGGGGATGAAAGGAAGTCCTCCATGGAGGGAAGTCTTGAGACTGTCACTGAAAAAATTACAATACTAATATGAACCATACTAAAAGTAACCATGGGCAACATGAGCACTCACTAGAATTGGGGGGATGCTCTAATGTTGATCCAGAAAAGCCACTTTTGACCTGCTCCATTGAGGGTGACACCCTAGAGTTTTCCAGCCAAACTACCACTAACAATGTTGTTCAAAAGGTTGGGTCTACTAACGATGAGGTAACTCCTAAGAGACCATCAATAGAAGATAGCGAGGGCCCTAGCCCTGTAACCCATGCAATGCATGAGGCCCCCACCTCAGAATTTGTTGGGTCGAGGCTCTTAGAAAAACCCAAGAGTCCAATTCCACCAACCCATGTGCCACCAAGGAAAGTGGCACGTGTGAGGGCAAGGAAAATCAATAAAAAATAGTTAGAGGGCATAGGATATCTTACTCAAGAGGATTTCATGGCTAGACAGTGTGGGAGAGCTTCCAGGCCAAGGGAAAAGCCTAGAAGACCAAGAAAGAACAACATGTCCCTACTGGTACCAAAAAACATGCAACTATCTAAAAAGAAAAGAAAGAAAACAAGTGTGGTAATAGAGTCTCTTGAAGGAAAAAGACCAGAGGTGGAAGAAAGATTGCCTAAGTGTTTTGTATAGTCCAAGAAATACCTAGAGGTAACCCGCATGAATGTCAAGAATTAATCTTAATTATATCTCATGGAATGTTAGGGGACTGGACTTCCTTAATAGGAAATACATTGTAAGGATATTCTTGAATCTAGAAAAACAAAACGATGTTGTAATGATACAAGAAACTAAGGTAGTCGGGTTCATATTGGAAACTAATTTAAGGTTTATTTGCAAGGATTCTTCCTTTTTCACCACAAATCATGAAAATGGAAAGAGGGGCAGGACAGTCCAACTCTCTAATACATGGAGTCAATTAGTCACTAATCAGGATAATTCCCCCTACAATAGGGTAGTCTAGGTGACCTTGGAAAAAGAAGGAAATACAATGGGAATTTTCTCCATTTATGCACCCAATGACCACAGGGAGAGGGCTGCCCTTTGGCAATCATTACCTAGTCTACTAGATGTGTCATGGATCTTGGGTGGACACTTCAACATGGTTGATCACCTGGAAGATAAGTGGGTGGAGTTGAAATGTCATGGAAATTAAATGAAAGGTATTTTTGGAAGAGGGTAAAAAATAAGTTCAATTTAATGGAGCCTCTGAGAGTAGGGAAAAAACACTTCAAAGGGGTCTGGTATACATGGTACAATTATCAAAAATGAGACAAAAGGATTTAATATATCCTTGATAGGTTTTATGCAAGAAAAATTGGTAGTGCTTTGGTCAATAGGAGAAAATATGGTTTCACCCTCAACACCTAATTATTAAATGATAATGATTCTAGAGATTCCATTTCCTTCCTTAGAGAAATAAATAGTTGGATGCTAAAAAATAGCAGTGCAACAGAGAGGTGGAATCAAAGTGTTGAGGCCTGGAGGAAGATGTTCTAAGCCATTGGCAAAAGTAAGGCCATGGATAATAGGTGGGAGGAAAATAAACTTCAAGAATCCAAAAAGACCCTATGAATGAAATGTTGAGGGAAGAACTTACACTCACTAAAGATAAGCTTAGAAGGACTCAAAAGATCAAGATAAAAGGGCTAAAGGTAAGGGCCAAGTTAAGATTGCTTAATTGTGGTGATAGGGGATCAAAATTCTTCTTTAATTACATCACTAAAAAGAGTTTCAAAGAGCAAATAAAGCAAATTTGGGACAATGACTGACTGGTCACCTCCCAAGAGGAAATATTAGAACAATTCAAAAAGTTCTATAAAAACCTCTTCACCTCAGAAAAGGGGGAAAGGGGTAACCAAAATGCTAGAGAACTAGTTAAAATGATTATCCCTAAAAGAATTTCTGAGGATGATCCAACCTAGCTTTCGACAGACTTAACCTAATTTCTGTCTAAAAATCTCAAAAATCTAGATCATGGTTTTTGAGATATCATTGAAACATGTGACTTCTATCCTTATTTTGCAAGGTCTTTATGTGACACTACTGCTCTTTCAGACTCTTTCCACAATCCTCTTAAGACTTGGGGGCAGCATGCTGAGCTCAACCCTTGTGGAAGCCCATTTTATCCCACATGCTATGATATGCCATCATAAATAAATTACCAACAAGATTTCACCTTAAATATAATGAAATTATTTCAGCTCTACCAATTTGAGCTGTAGGTGAAAATTTGGTAATAGTAGGTTCACAACTAGGGTTCCAACCTAAAGAAGCAAGAAAAATCAAAATTTTGCAGTTCAACAATCTAAGAAGGAAAAACCCTAAAAGAAATGAAAATAGATTAAAACATCTTGTTGAGGAATTTCCCATATGTCTTATTTAAACCTTTAATAGCTCACCCTTTAAGTCTCTTAGGGCTTCTTCGTAATATTTTCTAAAATACTTTAAACTCTAGCCATTGATCTCTTGATGAGATGGAAAGATGGATGGTCGTGATGAAGTTTTCTACCACATGGCATTGCTTCTCATCTTTCAGCGGAACCCACCTTCTCTTCAGGGTACAAAGTCTTCTACGTGGCGTTCGTCCGTGAGCCCGTTGGGTTATTGCCCATGTATCTTTTGACAACAGGATACAGGGGAATGATTAGGATTAACCTAGGGGCCCTCCAACATGCTCACACATTAACTTCTGAAGCCATCTGTTGTCTTCTTAACTTCTTCAACATTGGACAGCTAACCTTAAAACATCTTGCCGAGGAATTTCCCATGTGTCTTATTTAAACCTTTAATAGCTCACCCTTTAAGTCTCTTAGGTCTTCTTTGTAATATTTTCTAAAGTATTTAAAAAGTGGGACCTTGCTAGGATAACCCATTCCGTACCAAACGGTGACCGACAACACTAGGTATAGGGTACCGGTAAACAAGACGGTTTTGATGGCTCATGTTTCGACTTAGAGAACTAGCAAACGGACGTAGCAAGTCAACATAAGATTATGCAGAGGCTTTCTCATATAAAATGTCAACCATTGATATTTGGATATCTAACAGTTCAAGTGTTATTCAGGTGAGTTGAAGTTGTAGGTCTTGTGTTTTAAACCTTTTTTTTCTGGAATGCAACTACAATCATCCATCAAAAATTCATCGAACGGCCATATGTTATATTAATTTGTGCTAACGTCTTGCTTCAGACATAATAAATATGTTGACACTTGTCCCCATTCTAGACACTTTACGAAGGAATTTTGATGTGTGTAAAATTTATCCCGGAATAGAACAATATGTAACATTTGATAATTTTGCCACACTGTATGATATTTTATTGGCATAATAATTTATTTTGCCAATTAATTTTTTATTGGTTTGAAAATATATTTAATTCGCGAATGATTTTTTTTATTGGTTTGAAAATTGGTTTAATCCGCAAATGAAAATAATTTTTGAAAATAGGTTTTAATTTGTCAATATAGATATTTAATTGGTTTGAAAATAGGTTTTAATCGCTAATGAAAATATTTTATTGGTTTTTAAAAATTACAATTCATCCAAGATTTTTAATAGACCTCTAGCGATTACAAAAGATTCACAAAACAAGAAATTTTTTTCCCAGAAAAATGAAAAAAATAACCAACAAAATTAATATTTTTCTTGAAAAGTATACACAATTCGCTAGGTTTATACATCTTCTCTAAGGGGGGCTGTTCTTAAATTTATACCTATTCCACAGTGCAAATCTGGCAATTTGTATCTTCTTTGTAAGAAGAAAATACATGAAGTTAGTAGTTGAATTCGACTGTGAGTTCCTGTATGAAGGTGTAAAAACCAGAGATAAATAAAATTGAGTTTCTCCTATTGATAGTGGATGTAGCCATATATTGGTGAACCACTTTAAATATTTTAGGTCTTCTAGTTTTTTCTTGTGTGTTCTGTATTTATTTTTTGCAACTTTCATTGTCTACATAATTTTTTTTTAATATCAACAATTGGTATCAGAGCAATGGTGAAAAAGCTATTTTAGAAATCATGAAGAATTTCTAGGAAAATGGATGTAGCAGCTTTTGATGATTGGGCTTGAGCTCTCATGTCTTGGTCATGTTGCTCTAGAGAGAGTTTTGATGAAGTGGGAGCTACGGTGATATTTGTGGACAGTGACATTGAGCCAGATGAAATTGTGTCAATGGAAGTATATGAATCTACTCTCTATTTGATTGTTGATCCTGCCACTGAATTTATTATGGGTGATGTTTATCCTGATTCCCCAAGTACAACCCAAGAGAGGTATGTGTGGGAAAGGCCTCCGCAGGAATTGGGAGGTGAGAATTTTGACATGCTAGAAGAATCAAAGAGCCTACAAAGACTGAAAGAAATAGAGGATACATCAGCAATAGATGTTGATGTGAAAACTAAAATGAAACGCCGTGTACATTGGTGGGATGGCTGGAAAAATAAGAAGGATTCAGATAAAGAGGAGAAGGATGCTAGATTTGGAATTGCATCTGCACCAGAAGAGTTTTTAGAAGATCCCAAAATTCATCTTAGAGCACTTCTTGAATGTACAGGGGATGCACAACATAAGAAAGCCATCATGGCAGAGTTGCGGAAGAGGGCAGAGGCAGATAAGAGTGGTAAGTCTGTAAAGGACCTGGTATTGCTCATCTATGAAATGGTTTCTGTCACTTCTGTCTTCTGCCTCAATGATTGAAATACATTTGCTTCCAGCATTCATAGGATGTTGAAGATGGGTCTCAACATTTATGAGAAAAAAGATGTACAGGCGGAGATCCTGGTTCGAACCCCGAATGTTCAGGTCATTGAAGATGTTGTCATGGGAAGGCCATAGATAGGGTGAGATCCTCATCTCACCAAGGGAAGAAGAAGAACAAGGCTCTTCAGTCAGGCCCAAGCACTCTTATGAGGGTAGAGACGGTGGAGATAAAGACCATGACAGCCGCTCTCACAAGCGGTGAGAAAGAGAAGACAGGGATGGCAGGAAAGACAAGCGCTATAGAGTGGCAGTAGCAGAGGATGATAGTGATGATCAATTTCTCATAGATGTGGATTCTGTGAAAGTAGGGAGGTTTGATTTCTTGGAAGCTATGTCTACCATTACTCCTGCTGCCCATAGAGGTGCAACTGTACAGTCAAGGCCGTTGTCCCCATTAATAGCTCCATGCTTACAAGGACATCTAAAAATAATCAGAAATTATATTTTTGAGATCATTCACATAGTGGCCAACGGTGATAAAAAAGATTCATTTGAGGACAATTCTCACAATCTTCCGAGGTTACTTGGATTTCCCTATGGTTCTTCCATTCCCTTTGTTTAAAGACCAAGACTTTTACGTTGCGGGAAGGAGGGTGCTGGCTCGGACTGCATTGGCCCTGTAGTTTTACATGAATTAGAGAGGTTCCCCAAGCATTTGCTTGGGCTTCCCTCGCTATTGTCCAACCCAAGTGTAAAGACTCCTGAGGAACCACTAGTGCATATTGTGGGAGAAGCAAGGAGGACTACTCTTCCTATCTTGTATTTTCCTCAACTTCAACTTTGGTGGGAGACGGTCCACGATCAACTAAGAGCTATTCTATGGAGCATACTAGAAGAACTGCCTTCAGACATTCCCGTATTACTTCTTGCAACCTCCTCCGTGCCCTTTGACAAATTGGATGGAGAAACCGCTTCTTTATTTGGTCGTCGCTATATTTATCACATACAAAAACCATGTTCTGAGGATAGGTGTAGATTCATCTTGCAATCTGTTGATATTGTTCTTACCATCTCTGATCAACAAGTAACAATGAGTCCTCAAAAGAATATTTCTATTCCTAAACTAGCAAAGGTACTGAAAGAAACAAGGGGTCCAAGTGAGACTGAACTACATGTCAAGGCAGAAGCAGAAGAGCATGCTATTCGATGACTCCCAATGTGTCTTCGAGATGTCTGCAGTAGACTTCTATATGAAAAATGGTTCAGTGTATTCCATTACCCTATCATGGATGAAAATGCACCTGTTGTGAATGCTCCTGCAGCTGAAGATGTCGTTGCACCAGCCAAGGCTGAAGAAAAGGCTGCCAAGGAGAAAACGCCTAAGGCTCATCCTTCTTATACAGAGATGGTGACGGAAGCCACTAGCAGTCTGAAGGAAAGGACTGGTTCAAGCCCTCATGCTATTGCGAAATTTCTTGAAGACAAGTAAAAGACTGTCCTACCGGCCAATTTCGAGAAGAAGCTCTCTTTTCAGCTCAAAGGCATGGTTGCCAAGGGAAAGCTTACAAAGGTCAAGGCTTCCTATAAATTATCTGAGCAGCTGAAGAAGGCTATTCCAAAGCCTAAATCTGCTTCGGCCAAGCCTATATCTACTGCTAAACCTAAGGCCGCTAAGTCGGCTGCTAAGAAGGCTCCTGCTACAGAGAAACCTGTTGCCAAACCTGATGCATTTGATCAACCCCATCTATTTGCCTCAGAAGCTAAGGAGTTTTTTGGGCAGAGAGCCAGAAGTATGTTAGAATGGAGATACGTGTTGAGAAGGGGAGCCGTTTTAATGGAGATGTTAGAAGCTTTAGCTATTGAAGGATTAATTATTTGTGATAGACAGAGAAGCTCCCAAGAAGAGGTTCAGGAAAGGGCAGCAACTAGCCTTGCAACATTCGTGCCCATATTGATTAAGCGTGCACATGTTTTGAAGGTTATTAAAACAGAATTTGACGACATTAAAATCTTCATTTTGGTTGATGTAACATTAGAATGGAAATGTAGGGGATATCTCTGAGCAACTCTCTTTCCTATATGACTTGCCTTCAAGTGGGATATTGTAGGCTACGAGTATGAAGCGAAGTCTATTTGTAACAGTCGATGATTATTTTAAACCCGCAGATTCTCTTCTGTTTGTAACCATAGTTTCTTGAACTGTCGGTTTCTTCCATGGTGTAGGTCTGCGAATGGGTATCTTCTTTGTAAGAAGAAAATACATGAAGTTAGTAGTTGTATTCGACTGTGAGTTGCTGTATGAAGGTGTAAAAACCAGAGATTAATAAAATTGAGTTTTCCCTATTGATAGTGGGTGTAGCCATATATTGGTGAAACACTTTAAATCTTTTGTATCTTCTATTTTGTTCTTGTTCTTGTGTGTTCTGTATTTATTTTCTGCAACTTTTTTTGTCTGCATTTGTTTTTTAATATCAACAACAAGGAATACTTGATATACAATGATGTTATCTACAAATTTCATTAGTATTAGCCAAAATTACCGGAACTCCAAGAATATATTTCTAAGACATGGTGGCATCTCTTGGAAGGTGAGATCTTTATTTACCCCTGTGCTTGGTGTTTTTTAAAATTTTGAGTATGATTCCTTCAAGGATAAAGAGCTCGTCATGAAGTCTGGAATGTGGGTATTGAAGGAGTATTTTTGGTGCATCAAACCCTGGTTTCCTGCCTTTCATCATGTAGACATTTTTTTTTTATTTTGACCTTTTTCTAGATTAGGATGCCTGCCTTAGTTTTGGTTGGACTCGTGTTTGGCTACCATTGCCAACTTGTATGAGAGGTTCCAGTTTTCGTAGTCTTATTAAATAGTTAATAAAAATAAATATTTCATTTTTTTAATTAAAAAATATATTTATATTGCATTTCAACATGAATTATATTTGTTTACTAAATGATTTATAAAAATATTTATACATTTATTGTTTTAAAAAGTTTTGTATATGCATAAATATTTGACAAAATGGAACCAAAAAATCTGACTTCCAATTTTTATCATCTAAATATTAAAATAAACTATTATTTACATTTTTAATAGGTGTAAGGGTTTTGTAGATATGAAAATAATGATATTATTTGATTTTTCACATTATTGATTTCCATCACAAGATTTGATTTTACAAATTATTAATTTTTTCATGACCTAAAAATGATTTAATCCCAATTACAAAGTTATATTGGTGTTATTATAGGGAGAGGTGTTATACAATGGCTTAAAAGTGCATTTAAATTTTATTTAAAAAAAAATACACATGAACATAATAAAAAAATAATACAAATAGAACTAAATAACTAACCAACATAATAAAAAAAAAAAATAGTGGTGGAAAATCCATATCAAGTGTTGAAGAAAGTTGGGATCTAAGCTTGGTCATATCCTCTATCTCCTCCTATGGATTGCCATTTGGAAAATAGGGCTAAATGGTTGATATGTGGCCATTGGAAGTTGATATTAACTCCTGATCATAAGGTTTTAACCCCCGATCCTGAATTGTTTTCACCTCAATAAGCAATGATGACATTAAGATATTGTTTCAAGGGGGTATGGCTAGAGATGATTGTCGTGTAAGGATAATTAATATTTGAAGGCATTCCAGAGGCTTCTAAGCCATGACGTCAAGCAAGACTGGTAGTGTTTTGGGCAGTGACAGGACAAGTCTCATCATTATTCGGTGCCCCTCGAGAAACATTTCAGCCTATATGTTTCCTTTCTGCAAGGCTTTTAGCAGTGCAAGTTTTAGCCAAATGCCAGAGTCTTTCAGGTTTAAGGTTCTCTTCTCGACAAATGGCTTTTCTAGGGACAATAAAAAAATAGAGGCTGCATAGAATCCTTTAGCTTCATGATGCTTTAATGGTTGAGGTAACGAGGATGGTGATGGGTAAAACTTATGTTGCAAACAATGAAAGGTATCAGTTTGATTTTGATATTCCATCAGGGTTCGTGGCAACATTGCTTCAATTAAATACCCCCAAGCCAGTGGTGGAAGCCATAACTTGAGGAATGTTTATTCTTGAGATTTTGGGCAGACTAGAGGACATACCGGCTATGGCAACTCTAGCGGTAGGAGCCCCAAGGCTGAAGGACATGGCATTGTCACAGGAATCAAGGGAAGTTGTCAAATATTATCCATTATTGCTAGACATCAAGGGTTTCGAGCTGATTCATCTTAAGGACCAGGCCAGAGTCGTGGTAAGCTTTATATAGAATATGCTAAGGATGGAGACAAGGTAGGGCTTTCAGTGGGTAGCAGATTTTAATCAACTTCTACATGACTATGGTGAAGAATAAGATCAGGTTTTTGGTATCTCTTTACTTTGGCACTAGGTTTTAGTGTGTATAGTATTTTTTTGGGCTTTCATTTTGGCTAATAAAGTTGCCTAGTATTTAGAACTCTATGATGGCTAGCCTACGTGGCTAGCCTGCATGGCTTATAATTGTATATGGTAGTCTAAGGGTTAGTTTTGTTAGTCTGTTTGGATGGGTCTGAGCAGTATTATCTACATTTTGTATCTGCATAGTAGAAGATGTATCTACTTTTTTTGAAATTAAGATAAAAACTCTCTATTAGAGATCAAAAATAAAAATATAAAAAAATAATAGTGAAACTAAAAAGGTAACAATAATAAACTATAGCCCACATAATAAAAATATATAATAAACTATAGAAGACATAATAACAAAATATTATAAATAAAACTAAATAACTAACAATAATAAACTACAATCCATATAAACAATCAAAATAATAAACTACAGTCCATATAATAAAATAAATAAATAGAACTAAATAATAATAATTCAATAACTTTATATACTTAACTATTTATAAGTACATTATGCATCTCCTTTTGAAAAATTAGTACTCGGTATCATTCTCTATCCTATCTTGGTAACAAAAATAGTATGAAATGGACAAACCTTTAATCTAATGTTACAATTGATAGGAAAACTTTGTTGGAATTATTGTTTTTGAATTTTAATGTTAAGAAAATCTTTATTAACAAGAGCAGGGAAGTTTCTGCCAAAATGTTCATGAATAACCATGTTTTAATTTGTTGTGTTTGCTTAGTTTTAAGTACAATGTTGATAATATAATAACTTTAGAACACTATTTTAACTATATTTTGACAAAATTAAAATTTAAGATATGACATGCAATCTTGCTCTATTTAAGTGGCTAGGGTTCAGGGTATCTACAAGATAAATAACAAATCAAGCTTAATGTCAGCTTGTCAAATGGGAGAATCCGTTGACATTTGGCATGAAATTTTTCTCTATTTAAGTGGCTAGGGTTCAGGGTATCTCCAAGATAAAGAACAAATCAAACTTAACGTGACCTTGTAAAATGGGAGAATCCGTTGACATTTGGCAAGATCTCAATGTATGGGAAACTTGTACTGAAAATTAAGCTTCTACTTCTAGCAAAGAACCAAATCATTTCACAACCCTCATGACTGTGTAAATCTCAACCCTCTTAGCATTAATGGAGGGGGTTACGGACCCCCCCGACCCTAATGCAATTAATCCTGATTCCCATGTGACCCCATCTAAGTCATTTAAGGAAGTTTTAGCAGATAGTGGTATGTCTATCCCATCTGGTGCGAAGTTTCTAGCTACAACTAGTTGCAAAGAAGGTGAACCAAGTAGTGATGTCTCAGTGGAAGGTAAGTACCCCTGACCCCCTCTGAACTGTAAACTCACCCCAAATGATGTTATGAAGAATATAGTCTCTAATGAAAGACTTAGATTGAAGGAAATGACTATTTCTTTTGCTATTGTTCACACTAGCAAAATACCAAGAAGGAATTTCATAGATTCCTAGTTTTTTAATGTGTGGGAAAACAAATTTGGAATTCAAGTTAATTTTTTTAGAATGCTCCCTAAAGGTTTATTTTCTTTTTAATTTAAATGCTATTTAGCACATGAAAAAGCACTTTTGAAACCATACTGAAACCTCGATGGCTATGGTTTCAGGGCACTGACCTAGTCCCCATCGACCATTGCTAAGGAAGTATTAGCCTTGTCCTACCCTAGGTGGTTGGTTGTGAAAAATATTCCTCTTGAATATTAAAATTTAATCTCATACCTGCGTGAACCCTTTGGTAAAGTGCTACACCTAGATGAAACAAAGGTGACCCTCCCTCACTTGGACGTGAGGGCACTAGTGTCACTAGCTCCCAATATTGAAATTCCTAGGCGTATAGAGGTAGAGGATGATGAGAATCAATTTTGTTGTCAGTTAGAAATTTTGGCTAGTGTCAATGCCTATTGCTGCAAAAAGAGCACATTAGGGTAAATTGCCATTTAATAAAAAACAAATCAAGGAAGAAAAAAGCAGATGCAACTCCTTGGCTCAAACCCTAGTTTAGAATTATCCTCTAAAAGGCTCGTTGTGCAATCTAGCATGGTTGTGGCAACTGACCCCTTGCAAGCATAGGGAGTTAGTGACTTCTTTTCAGAACCCATAGCGGACTGGGCTGAAAAAAGCCCCTTCACAAATGGTGATGCTAAGCAAACAAAGCTCTAAGAGCCGAGGGTTGGAGTGGGAGGTTGAGTCCACAATCCAACCAGTTCACCAATTTTCAATTTTGAGGATACCCTACTCCAAAACTCCTTCGATGTTCTCTCGAAAGGAATACCTTTTGAGGATGTCAAACCTAAGAAGACCCCAATATCTAGTGTCTCCAAAGACCAAGTGGAATGCCTCAGTTCCATGCTCACCCCTAAAATTATAAGAAAACCAACTATATGGAAAAATTAAACACTCAGCAGTTAGCGATGTGTGAGATTAAGAAAAGAATTGAAGAAGAAATCTTAAGGAAAAGGACGAGAACCCTCCCACACCTGCAACTCATGAGTTTATGTTCGAAAAGGATGGCCACCATTTCAAATTTGTTAAGGGTGACCAGCTTTGCAACAAATTTGTTAATGATAGTCTAGTCGGGGATGAAAAGATGTCCTCCATGGAGGGAAGTCTTGAGACTGTCATTGAAAAAATTACAATACTAATATGAACCATACTGAAAGTAACCATGGGCAACATGAGCACTCACTAGAATTGGGGGGATGCTCTAATGTTGAGCCAGAAAAGCCACTTTTGACCTGCTCCATTGAGGGTGACACCCTAGAGTTTTCCAGCCAAACTACCACTAACAATGTTGTTCAAAAGTTTGGGTCTACTAACAATGAGGTAACTCCTAAGAGACCATCAATAGAAGACAGCGAGGGCCCTAGCCCTATAACCCATGCAATGCGTGAGGCCCCCACCTCAGAATTTGTTGGGTCGAGGCTCTTAGAAAAACCCAAGAGTCCAATTCCACCAACCCATGTGCCACCAAGGAAAGTGGCACGTGTGAGGGCAAGGAAAATCAATAAAAAATAGTTAGAGGGCATAGGATATCTTACTCAAGAGGATTTCATGGCTAGATAGTGTGGGATAGCTTCCAGGCCAAGGGAAAAGCCTAGAAGACCAAGAAAGGACAACATGTCCCTACTGGTACCAAAAAACATGCAACTATCTAAAAAGAAAAGAGAGAAAACAAGTGTGGTAATAGAGTCTCTTGAAGTAAAAAGACCAGAGGTGGAAGAAAGATTGCCTAAGTGTTTTGTATAGTACAAGAAATACCTAGAGGTAACCCGCATGAATGTCAAGAATTAATCTTAATTATATCTCATGGAATGTTAGGGGACTGGACTTCCCTAATAGGAAATACATTGTAAGGAGATTCTTGAATCTAGAAAAACAAAAGGATGTTTTAATGCTACAAGAAACTAAGGTAGTCGGGTTCATATTGGAAACTAATTTAATGTTTATTTGCAAGGATTCTTCCTTTTTCACCATAAATGATGAAAATGGAAAGAGGGGGAGGACAATCCAACTCTCTAATACATGGAGTCAATTAGTCACTAATCAGGGTAATACCCCCTACAATAGGGTAGTCTAGGTGACCTTGGAAAAAGAAGGAAATACAATGGGAATTTTCTCCATTTATGCACCCAATGACCATAGGGAGAGGGCTGCCCTTTGGCAATCATTACCTAGTCTACTAGATGTGTCATGGATCTTGGGTGGAGACTTCAACATGGTTGATCACCCGGAAGATAAGTGGGTGGAGTTGAAATGTCATGGAAAGAAAATTAAAGGTATTTTTAGAAGAGGGTAAAAAATAAGTTCAATTTAATGGAGCCTTTGAGAGTAGGGAAAAAACACTTCAAAGGGGTCTGGTATACATGGTACAATTCTCAAAAATGAGACAAAAGGATTTAATATATCCTTGATAGGTTTTATGCAACAAAAAACAACTTTAGGTTTGTTCCAAATAGGGATGGTCTAGTGGTTCATGTTTACCCCTACACTATGTCTGACCATCTTCCCATTAAAGCAAATATTGAGGTAAAAATTGGTAGTGCTCTGGTCAATAGGAGGAAATATGGCTTCACCATCAACACCTAATTATTAAATGATAATGATTCTAGAGATGCCATTTCCTTCCTTAGAGAAATAAATAGTTGGATGCTAAAAAATACCATTGCAACAGAGAGGTGGAATCAAAGTGTTGAGGCCTGGAGGAAGATGTTCTAAGCCATTGGCAAAAGGAAGGCCATGGATAATAGGTGGGAGGAAAATAAACTTCAAGAATCCAAAAAGACCCTATGAATGAAATGTTGAGGGAAGAACTTACACTCACTAAAGATAAGCTTAGAAGGACTCAAAAGATCAAGATAAAAGGGCTAAAGGTAAGGGCCAAGTTAAGATTGCTTAATTGTGGTGATATGGGATCGAAATTCTTTTTTAATTACATCACTAAAAAGAGTTTCAAAGAGCAAATAGAGCAAATTTGGGACAATGACTGACTGGTCACCTCCCAAGAGGAAATATTAGAACAATTCAAAAAGTTCTATAAAAACCTCTTCACCTCAGAAAAGGGGGAAAGGGGTAACCAAAATGCCAGAGAACTAGTTAAAAAGATTATCCCTAAAAGAATTTCTAAGGATGATCCAACCTAGCTTTCGACGGACTTAACCTAATTTCTGTCTAAAAATCTCAAAAATCTAGATCATGGTTTTTGAGATATCATTGAAACATGTGACTTCTATCCTTATTTTGCAAGGTCTTTATGTGACACTACTGCTCTTTCAAACTCTTTCCACAATCCTCTTAAGACTTGGGGGCAGCATGCTGAGCTCAACCCTTGTGGAAGCCCATTTTATCCCACATGCTATGATATGCCATCATAAATAAATTAGCAACAAGATTTCACCTTAAATATAATGAAATTATTTTAGCTCTACCAATTTGAGCTGTAGGTGAAAATTTGGTAATAGTAGGTTCACAACTAGGGTTCCAACCTAAAGAAGCAAGAAAAATCAAAATTTTGCAGTTCAACAATCTAAGAAGGAAAAACCCTAAAAGAAATGAAAATAGATTAAAACATCTTGTCAAGGAATTTCCCATATGTCTTATTTAAACCTTTAATAGCTCACCCTTTAAGTCTCTTAGGGCTTCTTCGTAATATTTTCTAAAATACTTTAAACTCTAGCCATTGATCTCTTGATGAGATGGAAAGATGGATGGCCGTGATGAAGTTTTCTACTACATGGCATTGCTTCTCATCTTTCAGCAGAACCCACCTTCTCTTCAGGCTACAAAGTCTGCTACGTGGCGTTCGTCCCTTAGCCCGTTGGGTTATTGCCCATTTATCTTTTGACAACGGTATACTAGGGAATGATTAGTATTAACCTAGGGGTCCTCCAACATGCTCACACATGAACTTCTGAAGCCATCCGTTGTCTACTTAGCTTCTTCAACATTGGACAGCTAACCTGAAAACATCTTGCCGAGGAATTTCCCATGTGTCTTATTTAAACCTTTAATAGCTCACCCTTTAAGTCTCTTAGGTCTTCTTTGTAATATTTTCTAAAGCATTTAAAAAGTGGGACCTTGCTAGGATAACCCATTCCCTACCAAACGGTAACCGACAAGACTAGGTATAAGGTGCCAGTAAACAAGACGGTTTTGATGGCTCATGTTTCGACTTAGAGAACCAGCAACCGGACATAGAAAGTCAACATAAGATTATGCAGAGGCTTTCTCATATAAAATGTCAACCATTGATATTTGGATATCTAACAGTTCAAGTGTTATTCAGGTGAGTTGAAGTTTCAGGTCTAGTGTTTCAGACATTTTTTTCTGGAATGCAACTACAATCATCCATCAAAAATTCATTGAACGGCCATATGTTATATTAATTTGTACTAACATCTTGCTTCAAACATAATAAATATGTTGACACTTGTCCCCATTCCAAACACTTTACGAAGGAATTTTTATGTGTGTAAAATTTATCCCGGAATAGAACAATATGTAACATTTGATAATTTTGCCACACTGTATGATATTTTATTGGCACAATAATTTATTTTGCCAATTAATTTTTTATTGGTTTGAAAATTCGTTTAATCCGCAAATGAAAATAATTTTTTTGGTTTGAAATTAGATTTTAATCGCCAACAAAAATATTTTCTTATTTAGAAAACATGTTTAATTCACCCATAGAAATATTTTACTGGTTTGAAAATAGGTTTTAATTTGTCAATATAGATATTTAATTGGTTTGAAAATAGGTTTTAATCGCTAATGAAAATATTTTATTGGTTTTTAAAAATTACAATTCACCAAGATTTTTAATAGACCTCTAGCGATTACAAAAGATTCACAAAACAAGAAATTTTTTTCCCAGAAAAATGAAAAAAATCACCAACAAAATCAATATTTTTCTTGGAAAGTATACACAATTCGCTAGGTTTATACATCCTCTCTAAGGGGGGCTATTCTTAAATTTATACCTATTCCACAGTGCAAATCTGGCAATTGGTATCTTCTTTGTAAGAAGAAAATACATGAAATTAGTAGTTGTATTCGACTGTGAGTTGTTGTATGAAGGTGTAAAAACCAGAGATAAATAAAATTGAGTTTCCCCTATTTATAGTGGATGTAGCCATATATTGGTGAACCACTTTAAATATTTTAGGTCTTCTAGTTTTTTCTTGTGTGTTCTGTATTTATTTTTTGCAACTTTCATTGTCTGCATTATTTTTTTTTAATATCAACAATTGGTATCAGAGCAATGGTGAAAAAGCTATTTTGGAAATCATGAAGAATTTCTAGGAAAATGGATGTAGCAGCTTTTGATGATTGGGCTTGAGCTCTCATGTCTTGGTCATGTTGCTCTGGAGAGAGTTTTGATGAAGTGGGAGCTACGGTGACATTTGCAGACAGTGACATTGAGCTAGATGAAATTGTGCCAATGGAAGTATATGAATCTACTCTCTATTTAATTGTTGATCCTACCACTGAATTTATTATGGGTGATGTTTTTTCTGATTCCCCAAGTACTACCCAAGAGAGGTATGTGTGGGAAAGGCCTCCGCAGGAATTGGGAGGTGAGAATTTTGACATGCTAGAAGAATTGGAGAGCCTACAAAGACTAAAAGAAATAGAGGATACATCAGCAATAGATGTTGATGTGAAAACTAAAATGAAACAACGTGTATATTGGTGGCATGGCTGGAAAAATAAGAAGGATTCAGATAAAGAGGAGAAGGATGCTAGATTTGGAATTGCATCTGCACCAGAAGAGTTTTTAGAAGATCCCAAAATTCATCTTAGAGCACTTCTTGAATGTACAGGTGATGCACAACACAAGAAAGCCATCATGGCAGAGTTGCGGAAGAGGGCAGAGGCAGATAAGAGTGGTAAGTCTGTAAAGGACCTGGTATTGCTCATCTATGAAATGGTTTCTGTCACTTCTGTCTTTTGCCTCAATGATCCAAATACATTTGCTTCCAGCATTCATAGGATGTTGAAGATGGGTCTCAACATTTATGAGAAAAAAGATGTACGGGCGGAGATCCCGGTTTGAACCCCAAATGTTCAGGTCATTGAAGATGTTGTCACGGGAAGGCCATAGACAGGGTGAGATCCTCATCTCACCAAGGGAAGAAGAAGAACAAGGATCTTCGATCAAGCCCAAGCACTCTTATGAGGGTAGATATGGTGGAGATAAAGACCATGATAGCCGCTCTCACAAGTGGTGAGAAAGAGAAGATAGGGATGGCAGGAAAGACAAGCACTATAGAGTGGTAGTAGCAGAGGATGATAGTGATGATCAATTTCTCATAGATGTGGATTCTGTGAAAGTAGGGAGGTTTGATTTCTTGGAAGCTATGTCTTCCATTACTCCTGCTGCCCATAGAGGTGCAACTGTACAGTCAAGGCCGTTGTCCCCATTAATACCTCCATGCTTACAAGGACATCTAAAAATAATCAGAAATTATATTTTTGAGATCATTCACATAGTGGCCAACGGTGATAAAAAAGATTCATTGGAGGACAATTCTCACAATCTTCTGAGGTTACTTGGATTTCCCTATGGTTCTTCCATTCCCTTTGTTTAAAGACCAAGACTTTTACCTTGCGGGAAGGAGGGTGCTGGCTTGGACTGCATTGGCCCTGTAGTTTTACATGAATTAGAGAGGTTCCCCAAGCATTTGCTTGGGCTTCCCTCGCTATTGTCCAACCCAAGTGTAAAGACTCTTGAGGAACCACTAGTGCATATTGTGGGAGAAGCAAGGAGGACTACTCTTCCTATCTTGTATTTTCCTCAACTTCAACTTGTAAAAAATAGTCCTAAGATAATAAAAACAGAACAGCAACAGCAAAACAGAGAGAAAACAGGGCAAACAGAGTTGAATAACTCAGAAATATTTATTCATCTAACTTGCATTACATCCAAAATGCTTCGTATCTAGCAGCAATCCAGATGCTGTATCTAACAGCTATCCGGATGCTATATCCAGCAACCATCCAAAGGCTCTGTCTATACAACAACTCTCTCCAATCACATATATATAGTTATAGAACCTTTGAAGCCTGGAAGCTTCTAGCTTTCTAGAAAACTCTTAAACCTGGAATGTTCTTTTCTAGAACATATCTTACAATATTCTTTTCTAGAACAGCTCCAGGAATGTTCTAGTTGTGGAAGGCTCTAGAATCATTCTACAACTTTCTAGACAATCTTAATCCTTAACATCCCCCCTTAAGATTGGCTAGAATAATATAGAAAAAATACAAATGAGAGGGGAACATTATATTACTATCCCCCCTTAATGTTCACCTCTAGCATACCAAGCATTTTTCGATCATAATCCTCTTTCATGGCTTGCTCCCATTCTTTCTTTCCTCTAACTTGCTCATATGAGATTGAAACTTTGAGCCTTCAACACTCATTATCTTTTGTCTAGCTGAAAAGTCATCTTCTCCGTCATCACTACCAACAATACCTCTAGCTTGTTCCAACTTGCATTTCCAACAATAGCCTTGCAAACAAAAATCAATCTAGCAATATATCAGCCCTGCAAACAAATCACTCCAGCAATATCTCAAGCCTGCAAACAAATCACTCCAGCAATATCTCTGCCCTGCAAACAAATCACTCCAGCAATATCTCTGCCCTGCAAACAAATCACTCCAGCAATACATTTCTAACTGAACCTCTAGCTGAACCTCTTGATGGTCCTCTAGCTAAACCTGGAAAACATTCTAGCTGAACCTGGAAAACATTCTAGCTAAACCAGGAAAACATTCTAGCTGAACCTGGTTGCAACTCTAGCTGAACTTGGGCTGATCCTCTAGCTGAATCTTTTTTTTTTCCAACAATCCCCTCAGCGTTACCCAAGGGGATCCAAACCCATAACCCTGCTCTGATATCATGTGAGAACAGGCCCAATAAACACCAAAAGACAGGGCAAAACATAACAGCAATGAACATAGTGAACGCAGGGCAAAACAGAGTTAGATAACTCAGAAATTATATTCATCTAGCATTCACTACATCACATCCGAATGCTATGTCTAGTAGCAATCCAGATGCTGTATCTAACAGCTATCTGGATGCTATATCCAACAACCATCCAAAGGCTCTGTCTATACAACAACTCTCTCCAATCACATATATATAGTTATAGAACCTTTGAAGCCTGGAAGCTTCTAGCTTTCTAGAAAACTCTTAAATCTAGAATGTTCTTTTCTAGAACATATCTTACAATATTCTTTTCTAGAACAGCTCCAGGAATGTTCTAGTTGTGGAAGGCTCTAGAATCATTCTACAACTTTCTAGACAATCTTAATCCTTAACACAACTTTGGTGGGAGACGGTCCACGATCAACTAAGAGCTATTCTATGGACCATACTAGAAGAACTGCCTTCAGACATTCCCGTATTACTTCTTGCAACCTCCTCCGTGCCCCTTGACAAATTGGATGGAGAAACCGCTTCTTTATTTGGTCGTCGCTATATTTATCACATACAAAAACCATGTTCTGAGGATAGGTGTAGATTCATCTTGCAATCGGTTGATATTGTTCTTACCATCTCTGATCAACAAGTAACAATGAGTCTCCAAAAGAATATTTCTATTCCTAAACTAGCAAAGGTACTGAAAGAAACAAGGGGTCCAAGTGAGACTGAACTACATGTCAAGGCAGAAGCAGAAGAGCATGCTATTCGATGACTCCCAATGTGTCTTCGAGATGTCTGCAGTAGACTTCTATATGAAAAATGGTTCAGTGTATTCCATTACCCTATCATGGATGAAAATGCACCTGTTGTGAATGCTCCTGCAGCTGAAGATGTCGTTGCACCAGCCAAGGCTGAAGAAAAGGCTGCCAAGGAGAAAACGCCTAAGGCTCCCAAAGGTTTGAAACCCGCACCTGCTCATCCTTCTTATACAGAGATGGTGACGGAAGCCACTAGCAGTCTGAAGGAAAGGACTGGTTCAAGCCCTCATGCTATTGCGAAATTTCTTGAAGACAAGTAAAAGACTGTCCTACCGGCCAATTTCGAGAAGAAGCTCTCTTTTCAGCTCAAAGGCATGGTTGCCAAGGGAAAGCTTACAAAGGTCAAGGCTTCCTATAAATTATCTGAGCAGCTGAAGAAGGCTATTCCAAAGCCTAAATCTGCTTCGGCCAAGCCTATATCTACTGCTAAACCTAAGGCCGCTAAGTCGGCTGCTAAGAAGGCTCCTGCTACAGAGAAACCTGTTGCCAAACCTGATGCATTTGATCAACCCCATCTATTTGCCTCAGAAGCTAAGGATTTTTTTGGGCAGAGAGCCAGAAGTATGTTAGAATGGAGATACGTGTTGAGAAGGGGAGCCGTTTTAATGGAGATGTTAGAAGCTTTAGCTTTCAGTGGGTAGCAGATTTTAATCAACTTCTACATGACTATGATGAAAAATAAGATTAGGTTTTTGGTATCTCTTTACTTTGGCACTAGGTTTTAGTGTGTATAGTATTTTTTTGGGCTTTCATTTTGGCTAATAAAGTTGCCTAGTATTTAGAACTCTATGATGGCTAGCCTGCGTGGCTTATAATTGTATATGGTAGTCTAAGGGTTAGTTTTGTTAGTCTGTTTGGATGGGTCTGAGTAGTATTATCTACATTTTGTATCTGCATAGTAGAAGATGTATCTACTTTTTTTGAAATTAAGATAAAAACTCTCTATTAGAGATCAAAAATAAAAATATAAAAAAATAATAGTGAAACTAAAAAGGTAACAATAATAAACTATAGCCCACATAATAAAAATATATAATAAACTATAGAAGACATAATAACAAAATATTATAAATAAAACTAAATAACTAACAATTATAAACTACAATCCATATAAACAATCAAAATAATAAACTACAGTCCATATAATAAAATAAATAAATAGAACTAAATAGCTAACAATAAAAATTATAGCCGACATAATTAAAAAAAATACTAATAGAACTAAATTGAATAAATTATATAACTAACAATAATAAATAACAATTCATCATAGATTTATCCAAGATAGGTATCCTAGTTACACCATATTCATATTATATATTTACAAATACTTTAAATCACTACCTAAAAAACAAATAACTTTTTGCCAAACAAAATATTATTAAACTCTAATATTATAATTACCATTAACTTTCACTCACCCATATACGATTTATATAATTGGAATATTATTCTTTAGATAAAGCTACTTAATAATAATTCAATAACTTTATATACTTAACTATTTATAAATACATTATGCATCTCCTTTTGAAAAATGTACTCGGTATCATTCTCTATCCTATCTTGGTAACAAAAATAGTATGAAATGGACAAACCTTTAATCTAATGTTACAATTGATAGGAAAACTTTGTTGGAATTATTGTATTTGAATTTTAATGTTAAGAAAATCTTTATTAACAAGAGCAGGGAAGTTTCTGCCAAAATGTTCATGAATAACCATGTTTTAATTTGTTGTGTTTGCTTAGTTTTAAGCACAATGTTGATAATATAATAACTTTAGAAGACTATTTTAACTATATTTTGACAAAATTAAAATTTAAGATATGACATGCAATTTTGCTCTATTTAAGTGGTTAGGGTTCAGGGTATCTACAAGATAAATAACAAATCAAGCTTAATGTCAGCTTGTGAAATGGGAGAATCCGTTGACATTTGACATGAAATTTTTCTCTATTTAAGTGGCTAGGGTTCAGGGTATCTCCAAGATAAAGAACAAATCAAACTTAACGTGAGCTTGTGAAATGCGAGAATCCGTTGACATTTGGCAAGATCTCAATGTATGGGAAACTTGTACTGAAAATTAAGCTTCTACTTCTGGCAAAGAACCAAATCAACTGCCAGCTACCATGGAAAGCATAAACAATATAGCATTTAAATAATTCTAAAGATGATGTTGCAGAGAAGAGGTTATTTTTTTCAGCCAATGAAAATACAAATAAATCATTTTTCAATATTTTTTTGTTAAAAAATTATGATGTTGACATAGGAAAAGTACAAATTTAAATCAAATTTGCCCCACAAGAAAAATAATCATGTCTTTTGATTGGTTTACAATCAATATATTAATAACTAGATAAGTGCAAATTCATTGCAATTGCAATAGTACTGGCCAAAGGCAGGTACTAAAAATACAAATAAAACAAGATCATACTCAAAATAAGTAGTTATTAACTTATTTATTGAAATGGCTGAAACTTTGCTTACATTGCACCAAAAAACAAAATTGGTTCACAAAATAGTTCCTCTATGTTTTATTTCTCACACAGAACCATTGCATAAAAGTGAAGTCAATTTTCAGATATGTCAATTGATATGGCCTTAGGCTTACTCTCAGTTGTCTTGGGAATTGTTACAGTGAGCACCCCATGTGCCATGTTGGCCTTCAGTTGATCCAACTTGACATTCTTTGGTAGGTGGAAGCAGCGAGAAAAAGAGCCATCTTGTCTTTCAAGGTGATGCCACTTGTCATTCTTGTCCACCTCATCCTTCTTATACTCTCCACTTATATGCAAAACATGTCCCTCTTCAACTTCAACTTTCAGATTTTCCTTTGTCAGACCTTCCAAAACCAAACAAAAAAAAATGATTAGATAAATTATACACAATTTATCCTTAATCACGATTCAATTAGACAATTCCAAATCAATCTTCATACAGTTTTGAACCAATATTTTATATGAATTAATAAAAAATACACAATTGATTTTTTTGATAAAATATCATACAAATTTAATATAATGAAAAACTACCATCTAAATTATACTAATCTATTAAAACCCACATTAACAATACCAGGTAAGTTAGCTTTGAAGACGTGGGTATGATCAGTTTCAAGCCAATCCATAACAATACCAAGCGCGACCATGAAGCGACTGATGTCATTACGCACTTCCCTTTTAGAAGAATTTTGGTCTGACACACGAGCTTTCATGCCCCCATTCCATTGTGCCATACGCGCTTCCCCTTTAGAAGAGTTTTGGTCTGACATAAAACCCGTTATATAACCCTCATGGATCTGACCGTATGGATCTGACACCTGACATTTCAAGCCCCCATTCGATTGTGCCATAGACATGCTGGGATACTATCAACCTCCTCCAACCCACTGCAAAAACAAAACCTCAAAACATAATCAGTTGCAATAATCTTACCTTCAAGAATGGAAATTAAACGACTTACAGAACTACAATTTAACCTACCAAAGCAAGGTGCTTAAAAGCAGGCTATCTATGATGGGATATATATATATATAATGGTGAGAAATGGGAGGTGAAGGAAACTTTGAGAACTTTCCAAATGCGTAATTATAGTAGAATAAGGGGTGGAGTGTAATGGTCGAATGCGTAATTATAGTAGCAGTAAGGGGTGGAATGTAATGGTGTGAGCGTGTTAACATTGATATAAAAATAAATACAATAAAAATAAAATAGAGCTGACATAGTTTTTTTAAAATAAGTAGACATATGTTTTAACTCACATAGTTTTATTAAATCAATGAACATTAAAATAAAGCCAATAGAATAATGTGTACTAGCATAGATATTTTAAAGACATCTATCTAAAAGAGGCTCAGAGATATCACACTCTTGAGGCTTTATAGATTTGCATTTAAATATTAGAGAATCATAAAAATTAGCTTTTAATTTAAATCAAATGATATGCAGAATTTAATTATAATTCTCTAATGGAATTCATTGCCATAGAAATATTTTTTAAATTGAACAACTATAATCCTACCTCGCATTAAACTAAAGTAATTTACCCGGACAACAATTCATAGGTCTATCAATTAGTTTTTAGTGGAATATTTTTCAATAATTTAATCCAAATGATATAAAAAACATAACTATATTTTTTTCATAGAATTAATTCCCATAGTAAAAATCTAAAACAAATGTCATTAAACTAAATATTAATTTTCTTTGTGGCTTTTAAAGATTGAAGAACTATGACCCTAGCTGTCATTAAAATAAAGTAATCTACCTTGCCATTATTTTCCTTTGCCAGCCTTCATTAATTTAAAGTAAATAATTTACCCTAAATTTTCAATAATTTAATCCAAATCATAGAAAAACTTAATTATAATTTTTTTAAAGGAATTAATTCCCATAGTAAAAATATAAAACAAAGGTTATTAAACTAAATATTAATTTTCTTTTTGGCTTTTAAAATTTGAAGATCCCTAACCTAGCTCTCATTAAACTAAGGTAAATAATTTACCCTACTGTTAATTTTCTTTGTGGTTGTCAAAGATTTGTTTATGCAAGAAAAATATTAAATAAATTATAATTTATATGTTCCATAATTTAAGTTGCACTTTAATTACAATTTCTTTTTATTTTAATGTGTAGTATGTAAATAGAATGAGAGTAAATAATACACAATGCTAATCTAACCTTCTATAAATAATAGCAACAACATTGCATCACTTCATAAATTTATTTTGCAAGAAAAAATACGAAAAAATGATGGATGCATATTGCCCTTACCAATTAAACTTCTCTCCTAATGGATTAAACTTCTTCTCCCAATTCAATTTGCTCTGTTTTTATTTGATTTGATTTTTCTCAAATTTATGTTTGAGTAATACTTATATTTATACACATTATTTTATTGGCTTTGTTTTTATGTTCATTGATTAATAAACTATGTCAGCTATATATCCATTTTTATTTTAAAAAATATGTCTAGTTATTTTTTAAAAACTATGTCAGCTCTATTTTATTGTTATGTACAGGTCCATCCCCTTAATGCCACTGGATAACTCCTCTCAGTGTAATTATTTTTATGTCGGATTTTTAATAGTTTTTGTTAACATGTTCATTCTATTTACACACTGGTCATTCAAATAAAAATAAAATTACAGTTAAATGCAACTTAAATTATTGAACCTATAAATTATAATTTATTTAATATTTTTCTTGCATACACAAATATTTGAAAACCACAAAGAAAATTAATGGTAAGGTAAATTATTTACTTTAGTTTAATGAGAGCTAGGGTTATGGTTCTTCAATATTTAAAATTCACAAGGAAAATCAATATTTAGTTTAATTACCTTTGTTTTATATTATACTATGAAAATTATTTCCTTTAAAAAATATAGGCACCTATGCATCTTGAGGTGCCTATCTATTTTCAATTTCACCTCTGAGATTTTTTAGATAGATGTATTTAAGATATCTATTCTAGTAGTAATGGCCACTCCAAAGAAGCATACATTAGGTTTTTTTTACTAGGTAAGAGATAGTTTATATTGATAATAAAAAGAAAAAGATTACACTTTTAGCTCCATGAGCTGATGATATACTTGTCCCCCTACTATTTGCTTACAAAATATTACAAAATGACCTCTTTGGGTCTATCAAACTAAACTGCTGCTACAATAGACATATACATATAACTACCTAAAACCCCCATACTATCATAATACAATAAACATAAAAACTATTAACCATATACAATAGTAAAGACCAAGTTGACCACAGACCGACTAAACCAGAGCCACTAGACTAATCATATCTCCCCTTCCTTGAACAGGTAGTCTAAAAATCCACCCACCCATTGGAAGCCCTCGACAAGAATCATGTTGAACAGCTTTATGATGAAATCCCTTCCTCTATAGACCCTAGCCATGTGGGCCATCAACTCATCACCTCGAATGTCTAGGATGAAGGGAAAGAAATTGACCACTTCACCAAGCTAGTTTACCTTATTCAGATCCTTCGGCCTTGGGAGCCTGACCCCTCTTTCCACTACCTCCAACACCTCATCCAGCCCTTCCATCAGGTTTGACTTGAACATCCTTTGCACCAGCACCCTCACCTCCTCCTTTGCCATCATCATGTCGAGGAGAGAAGCTACCACCCTAGACGGTATGTCTAAATCTACATGGCAGTGTTCTACACCATTGACAAAAGCTCTGCCTAAGATGAGCTTAGTGTCTCAGATGATGAAGGCACTGTTCTACTGCAAGACTCTTCTCAATCTTTGATTGGTAATTTTGCCAAAAAATACCATCTACCTAACCCTTCCGGTTAGACAAATGGGGCATTTCATTCCACCACAAGCAAGCTATTCAGCAAGAAGATGGAAAATTATTGATGGCGGGGGAATGTTGGCCATAAACTAGAATGCCAAATAGTCTGCAAAATGCTAGCCAAAATGCCTTCAAATAGCTCGAGAAAAAGTTGCCTCTTCTCCCAATGATGGCAAAAGACAATATCTGAGAATCTCCCCACTCTCACCAACTCACTACTTAACTGCTCCAATGCCCTGAGATATGAGGCCATCTGCAATTCCTACTAATTCATAATTGGGTCCCTCCTTGCCCTTGTCCTACACCCCAAGAATCGAGACCGTTCCAGCGTGTGGGAGCTAAATGTTGATCTCCACTAGCTGCCATAATTATGCACAATGATGATTGTCATGACTACCTAATTTGCCTCCCTCTACTTGAATGGAATGGGGGTATCATACTAACAATGCATGTTGACCAGGTGTCCATCCTACTACCCCTGCTGAGTCAACCACCTCACCTGGATATGAGGTGGCTCCCACCCTTCCGCCCACAAAGCATACATTAGGTTTAATAAAGATATGAATCGGAAATAATTCAGGTTAACAAGTACCACATAGTGGAAGATGACTATCTTAACAAGTGTCATGTAGTAGAAGATGAATTGGGGATAACTTAGGGACTTGGTATTTGATATCTTAACAAATGTAAATTAGGAATAACTCAGTAGTGGATATCTTAACAAGTGTCATTAGAACGGTGAGTACCTCCTTTCAAAGTGTTGTAATAATAATATTTTTTTAGTACTTGAAAAATTAATGAAAATGCATTTGAAATAATATAAGAATTAGGTTAAGTTGCTATTTTGAGAAACATGGAGAAATGAACTATGACAAATTCACTCTCTATTAAAAAACAAATTCTTATAAAAATTAAAATTTGAACTATATAATATGATAGAATTGTCCATACCCCATTCCAAAAGCAGTTAATATACATGTAAGTAAGGTTATTTTAAAAATTTGCACATATAATAAATGCAGCTATTAACCCCAACACATGATAGAAATTAAATGAAGTGAGGTTATAGTGAGCCCTTTGTCATAGTTGGTGTCAAGATATTAACCCCAACACATAATAGAAAATAAATGGAGTGAGGTTATGGTGAGCCCTTTGTCATAGTTGGTGTCATGGTAATCAACTAAAAAATACTAAATATAGACCAAAAAAATGTAGCAACTATGAAAATAATTATTATAATATAAACAATAATATTTATGTTAATAGTATTAATAGCATTAGAAATATTAATATTAATATATTATAAATATTAATAATAATACAATATAACTATTAACTAATAATATTGCCACTGTAATCAAATAAAAAAATACTAACTATATGCAAAAAGATGTACCAACTACAAAAAAAAATATTATAACATAATTATTAATTAATATTTATATTATAAATATTAACTAATAATATTAATATTGGTGTCACCTTAATCAAATGAAAAAAGGAGCAATTATAAAATTAATATTGATAACATAAATATTAAATTAGATCTATGGAGGTGCCCTAACTGTAAGTCGGAGGAGTCCTAGGTTATGTGCAAAGGAATCAGCCTTCACGTGTGGCAAGTGGGGGAGGCCGTGCTCTCCCCCACCCAGGTTTGTATCTTGTGCATACCTCATGCACACAGAATCTATTCATGTTTATTGCCTCCATAGTGTCTAAAGATTGAAAAGACTATCTTCTTATCTCTTGTATGTTCTTTCTCCAACTGTGTTTAATTTTTCATTTCGCAACCCTCACGACTGTGTAAATCTCAACCCTCTTAGCATTAATAGAGGGGGTTACGGACCCCCCTGACCCTAATGCAATTAATCCTGATTCCCATGTGGCCCCATCTAAGTCATTTAAGGAAGTTTTAGCAGATAGTGGTATGTCTATCCCATCTGGTGCGAAGTTTCTAGCTACAACTAGTTGCAAAGAAGGTGAACCAAGTAGTGATGTCTCAGTGGAAGGCAAGTACCCCTTACCCCCTCTGAACTATAAACTCACCCCAAATGATGTTATGAAGAATATAGTCTCTAATGAAAGACTTAGATTGAAGGAAATGACTATTTCTTTTGCTATTGTTCACACTAGAAAAATACCAACAAGGAATTTCATAGATTCCTAGTTTTTTAATGTGTGGGAAAACAAATTTGGAATTCAAGTTAATTTTTTTAGAATGCTCCCTAAAGGTTTATTTTATTTTTAATTTAAATGCTATTTCGCACATGAAAAAGCACTTTTGAAACCATACTGAAACCTCGATGGCTATGGTTTCAGGGCACTGACCTAGTCCCCATCGACCATTGCTGAGGAAGTATTAGCCTTGTCCTACCCTAGGTGGTTGGTTGTGAAAAATATTCCTCTTGAATATTGAAATTTAATCTCATACCTGCGTGAACCCTTTGGTAAAGTGCTACACCTAGATGAAACCAAGGTGACCCTCCCTCACTTGGACGTGAGGGCACTAGTGTCACTAGCTCACGATATTGAAATTCCTAGGCGTATAGAGGTAGAGGATGACAAGAATCCCTTTTGTTGTCAGTTAGAAATTTTGGCTAGTGTCAATGCCTATCGCTGCAAAAAGAGCACATTAGGGTAAATTGCCATTTAATCAAAAAAAAAATCAAGGAAGAAAAAAGAAGATTCAACTCCCTGGCTCAAACCATAGTTTAGAATTATCCTCTAAAAGGCTCGTTGTGCAATCTGACATGGTTGTGGCAACTGACCCCTTGCAAGCATAGGGAGTTAGTAACTTCTTTTCAGAACCCATAGCGGACTGGGCTGAAAAAATCCCCTTCGCAAATGGTGATGCTAAGCAAACAAAGCTCTAAGAGCCGAGGGTTGGAATGGGAGGTTGAGTCCACAATCCAACCAGTTCACCAATTTTCAATTTTGAGGATACCCTACTCCAAAACTCCTTCGATGTTCTCTCGGAAGGAATACCTTCTAAGGATGTCAAACCTATGAAGACCCCAATATCTAGTGTCTCCAAAGACCAAGTGGAATGCCTCGGTTCCATGCTCACCCCTAAAATTATAAGAAAACCAACTATATGGAAAAATTAAACACTCAGCAGTTAGCGATGTGTGAGATTAAGAAAAGAATTGAAGAAGAAATCTTAAGGAATAGGACGAGAACCCTCCCACACCTACAACTCATGAGTTTATGTTCGAAAAGGATGGCCACCATTTCAAATTTGTTAAGGGTGACCAGCTTTGCAACAAATTTGTTAATGATAGTCTAGTCGGGGATGAAAAGATGTCCTCCATGGAGGGAAGTCTTGAGACTGTCATTGAAAAAATTACAATACTAATATGAACCATACTGAAAGTAACCATGGGCAACATGAGCACTCACTAGAATTGGGGGGATGCTCGAATGTTGAACCAGAAAAGCCACTTTTGACCTGCTCCATTGAGGGTGACACCCTAGAGTTTTCTAGCCAAACTACCACTAACAATGTTGTTCAAAAGTTTGGGTCTACTAACAATGAGGTAACTCCTAAGAGACCATCAATAGAAGATAGCGAGGGCCTTAGCCCTATAACCCATGCAATGCGTGAGGCCCCCACCTCAGAATTTGTTGGGTTGAGGCTCTTAGAAAAACCCAAGAGTCCAATTCCACCAACCCATGTGCCACCAAGGAAAGTGGCACGTGTGAGGGCAAGGAAAATCAATAAAAAATAGTTAGAGGGCATAGGATATCTTACTCAAGAGGATTTCATGGCTAGACAGTGTGGGATAGCTTCCAGGCCAAGGGAAAAGCCTAGAAGACCAAGAAAGAACAACATGTCCCTACTGGTACCAAAAAACATGCAACTATCTAAAAAGAAAAGAAAGAAAACAAGTGTGGTAATAGAGTCTCTTGAAGTAAAAAGACCAGAGGTGGAAGAAAGATTGCCTAAGTGTTTTGTATAGTCCAAGAAATACCTAGAGGTAACCCGCATGAATGTCAAGAATTAATCTTAATTATATCTCATGGAATGTTAGGGGACTGGACTTCCCTAATAGGAAATACATTGCAAGGAGATTCTTGAATCTGGAAAAACAAAATGATGTTGTAATGCTACAAGAAACTAAGGTAGTCGGGTTCATATTGGAAACTAATTTAAGTTTTATTTGCAAGGATTCTTCCTTTTTCACCACAAATGATGAAAATGGAAAGAGGGGTAGGACAATCCAACTCTCTAATACATGGAGTCAATTAGTCACTAATCAGGGTAATTCCCCCTACAATAGGGTAGTCTAGGTGACCTTGGAAAAAGAAGGAAATACAATGGGAATTTTCTCCATTTATGCACCCAATGACCATAGGGAGAGGGCTGCCCTTTGGCAATCATTACCTAGTCTACTAGATGTGTCATGGATCTTGGGTGGAGACTTCAACATGGTTGATCACCCGGAAGATAAGTGGGTGGAGTTGAAATGTCATGGAAAGGAAATTAAAGGTATTTTTAAAAGAGGGTAAAAAATAAGTTCAATTTAATGGAGCCTTTGAGAGTAGGGAAAAAACACTTCAAAGGGGTCTGGTATACATGGTACAATTCTCAAAAATGAGACAAAAGGATTTAATATATCCTTGATAGGTTTTATGCAAGAAAAAACAACTTCAGATTTGTTCCAAATAGGGATGGTCTAGTGGTTCATGTTTACCCCTACACTATGTCCGACCATCATCCCATTAAAGCAAATATTGAGGTAAAAATTTGTAGTGCTCTGGTCAATAGGAGGAAATATGGCTTCACCCTCAACACCTAATTATTAAATGATAATGATTCTAGAGATGCCATTTCCTTCCTTAGAGAAATAAATAGTTGGATGCTAAAAAATACCACTGCAACAGAGAGGTGGAATCAAAGTGTTGAGGCCTGGAGGAAGATGTTCTAAGCCATTGGCAAAAGGAAGGCCATGGATAATAGGTGGGAGGAAAATAAACTTCAAGAATCCAAAAAGACCCTATGAATGAAATGTTGAGGGAAGAACTTACACTCACTAAAGATAAGCTTAGAAGGACTCAAAAGATCAAGATAAAAGGGCTAAAGGTAAGGGCCAAGTTAAGATTGCTTAATTGTGGTGATATGGGATCGAAATTCTTCTTTAATTACATCACTAAAAAGAGTTTCAAAGAGCAAATAGAGATAATTTGGGACAATGACTGACTGGTCACCTCCCAAGACGAAATATTAGAACAATTCAAAAAGTTCTATAAAAACCTCTTCACCTCAGAAAAGGGGGAAAGGGGTAACCAAAATGCCAGAGAACTAGTTAAAAAGATTATCCCTACAAGAATTTCTAAGGATGATCCAACCTAGCTTTCGACGAACTTAACCTAATTTCTATCTAAAAATCTCAAAAATCTAGATCATGGTTTTTGAGATATCATTGAAACATGTGACTTCTATCCTTATTTTGCAAGGTCTTTATGTGACACTACTGCTCTTTCAAACTCTTTCCACAATCCTCTTAAGACTTGGGGGCAGCATGCTGAGCTCAACCCTTGTGGAAGCCCATTTTATCCCACGTGCTATGATATGCCATCATAAATAAATTAGCAACAAGATTTCACCTTAAATATAATGAAATTATTTTAGCTCTACCAATTTGAGCTGTAGGTGAAAATTTGGTAATAGTAGGTTCACAACTAGGGTTCCAACCTAAAGAAGCAAGAAAAATCAAAATTTTGCAGTTCAACAATCTAAGAAGGAAAAACCCTAAAAGAAATGAAAATAGATTAAAACATCTTGTCGAGGAATTTCCCATGTCTTATTTAAACCTTTAATAGCTCACCCTTTAAGTCTCTTAGGGCTTCTTCGTAATATTTTCTAAAATACTTTAAACTCTAGCCATTGATCTCTTGATGAGATGGAAAGATGGATGGCCGTGTTGAAGTTTTCTACCACATGGCATTGCTTCTCATCTTTCAGCGGAACCCACCTTCTCTTCAGGCTACAAAGTCTGCTACGTGGCGTTCGTCCCTTAGCCTGTTGGGTTATTGCCCATGTATCTTTTGACAACGGTATACTAGGGAATGATTAGGATTAACCTAGGGGCCCTCCAACATGCTCACACATTAACTTATGAAGCCATCGGTTGCCTGCTTAGCTTCTTCAACATTGGACAGCTAACCTGAAAACATCTTGCCGAGGAATTTCCCATGTGTCTTATTTAAACCTTTAATAGCTCACCCTTTAAGTCTCTTAGGTCTTCTTTGTAATATTTTCTAAAGCATTTAAAAAGTGGGACCTTGCTAGGATAACCCATTCCCTACCAAACAGTAACCGACAATACTAGGTATAACGTGCCAGTAAACAAGACGGTTTTGATGGCTCATGTTTCAACTTAGAGAACCAGCAACCGGACGTAGCAAGTCAACATAAGATTATGCAGAGGCTTTCTCATATAAAATGTCAACCATTGATATTTGGATATCTAACAGTTCAAGTGTTATTTAGGTGAGTTGAAGTTTCAGGTCTAGTGTTTTAGACATTTTTTTCTGGAATGCAACTACAATCGTCCATCAAAAATTCATTGAACGGCCATATATTATATTAATTTGTGCTAACGTCTTGCTTCAGACATAATAAATATGTTGACACTTGTCCCCATTCCAGACACTTTACGAAGGAATTTTGATGTGTGTAAAATTTATCCCGGAATAGAACAATATGTAACATTTGATAATTTTGCCACACTGTATGATATTTTATTGGCACAATAATTTATTTTGCCAATTAATTTTTTATTGGTTTGAAAATTCGTTTAATCCGCAAATGAAAATAATTTTTTTGGTTTGAAATTAGATTTTAATCGCCAGCAAAAATATTTTCTTATTTAGAAAACATGTTTAATTCACCCATAGAAATATTTTACTGGTTTGAAAATAGGTTTTAATTTGTCAATATAGATATTTAATTGGTTTGAAAATAGGTTTTAATCGCTAATGAAAATATTTTATTGGTTTTTAAAAATTACAATTCACCAAGATTTTTAATAGACCTCTAGCGATTACAAAAGATTCACAAAACAAGAAATTTTTTTCCCAGAAAAATGAAAAAAATCGCCAACAAAATTAATATTTTTCTTGAAAAGTATACACAATTCGCTAGGTTTATACATCCTCTCTAAGGGGGGCTATTCTTAAATTTATACCTATTCCACAGTGCAAATCTGGCAATTGGTATCTTCTTTGTAAGAAGAAAATACATGAAATTAGTAGTTGTATTCGACTGTGAGTTGCTGTATGAAGGTGTAAAAACCAGAGATAAATAAAATTGAGTTTCCCCTATTTATAGTGGATGTAGCCATATATTGGTGAACCACTTTAAATATTTTAGGTCTTCTAGTTTTTTCTTGTGTGTTCTGTATTTATTTTTTGCAACTTTCATTGTCTGCATTATTTTTTTTTAATATCAACAATTGGTATCAGAGCAATGGTGAAAAAGCTATTTTGGAAATCATGAAGAATTTCTAGGAAAATGGATGTAGCAGCTTTTGATGATTGGGCTTGAGCTCTCATGTCTTGGTCATGTTGCTCTGGAGAGAGTTTTGATGAAGTGGGAGCTACGGTGACATTTGCAGATAGTGACATTGAGCTAGATGAAATTGTGCCAATGGAAGTATATGAATCTACTCTCTATTTAATTGTTGATCCTACCACTGAATTTATTATGGGTGACGTTTATCCTGATTCCCCAAGGACTACCCAAGAGAGGTATGTGCCCAAGAGAGGTATGTGTGGGAAAGGCCTCCGCAGGAATTGGGAGGTGAGAATTTTGACATGCTAGAAGAATCGGAGAGCCTACAAAGACTAAAAGAAATAGAGGATACATCAGCAATAGATGTTGATGTGAAAACTAAAATGAAACACCGTGTACATTGGTGGCATGGCTGGAAAAATAAGAAGGATTCAGATAAAGAGGAGAAGGATGCTAGATTTGGAATTGCATCTGCACCAGAAGAGTTTTTAGAAGATCCCAAAATTCATCTTAGAGCACTTCTTGAATGTACAGGTGATGCACAACACAAGAAAGCCATCATGGCAGAGTTGCGGAAGAGGGCAGAGGCAGATAAGAGTGGTAAGTCTGTAAAGGACCTGGTATTGCTCATCTATGAAATGGTTTCTATCACTTCTGTCTTTTGCCTCAATGATCCAAATACATTTGCTTCCAGCATTCATAGGATGTTGAAGATGGGTCTCAACATTTATGAGAAAAAAGATGTACGGGTGGAGATCCCGGTTCGAACCCTGAATGTTCAGGTCATTGAAGATGTTGTCACGGGAAGGCCATAGACAGGGTGAGATCCTCATCTCACCAAGGGAAGAAGAAGAACAAGGATCTTCGATCAGGCCCAAGCACTCTTATGAGGGTAGAGATGGTGGAGATAAAGACCGTGATAGCCGCTCTCACAAGTGGTGAGAAAGAGAAGACAGGGATGGCAGGAAAGACAAGCGCTATAGAGTGGCAGTAGCAGAGGATGATAGTGATGATCAATTTCTCATAGATGTGGATTCTGTGAAAGTAGGGAGGTTTGATTTCTTGGAAGCTATGTCTTCCATTACTCCTGCTGCCCATAGAGGTGCAACTGTACAGTCAAGGCCGTTGTCCCCATTAATACCTCCATGCTTACAAGGACATCTAAAAATAATCAGAAATTATATTTTTGAGATCATTCACATAGTGGCCAACGGTGATAAAAAAGATTCATTGGAGGACAATTCTCACAATCTTCCGAGGTTACTTGGATTTCCCTAAGGTTCTTCCATTCCCTTTGTTTAAAGACCAAGACTTTTACATTGCGGGAAGGAGGGTGCTGGCTTGGACTGCATTGGCCCTGTAGTTTTACATGAATTAGAGAGGTTCCCCAAGCATTGGCTTGGGCTTCCCTCGCTATTGTCCAACCCAAGTGTAAAGACTCTTGAGGAACCACTAGTGCATATTGTGGGAGAAGCAAGGAGGACTACTCTTCCTATCTTGTATTTTCCTCAACTTCAACTTTGGTGGGAGACGGTCCACGATCAACTAAGAGCTATTCTATGGACCATACTAGAAGAACTGCCTTCAGACATTCCCGTATTACTTCTTGCAACCTCCTCCGTGCCCTTTGACAAATTGGATGGAGAAACCGCTTCTTTATTTGGTCGTCGCTATATTTATCACATACAAAAACCATGTTCTGAGGATAGGTGTAGATTCATCTTGCAATCGGTTGATATTGTTCTTACCATCTCTGATCAACAAGTAACAATGAGTCCCCAAAAGAATATTACTATTCCTAAACTAGCAAAGGTACTGAAAGAAACAAGGGGTCCAAGTGAGACTGAACTACATGTCAAGGCAGAAGCAGAAGAGCATGCTATTCGATGACTCCCAATGTGTCTTCGAGATGTCTGCAGTAGACTTCTATATGAAAAATGGTTCAGTGTATTCCATTACCCTATCATGGATGAAAATGCACCTGTTGTGAATGCTCCTGCAGCTGAAGATGTCGTTGCACCAGCCAAGGCTGAAGAAAAGGCTGCCAAGGAGAAAACGCCTAAGGCTCCCAAAGGTTTGAAACCCGCACCTGCTCATCCTTCTTATACAGAGATGGTGACGGAAGCCACTAGCAGTCTGAAGGAAAGGACTGGTTCAAGCCCTCATGCTATTGCGAAATTTCTTGAAGACAAGTAAAAGACTGTCCTACCGGCCAATTTCGAGAAGAAGCTTTCTTTTCAGCTCAAAGGCATGGTTGCCAAGGGAAAGCTTACAAAGGTCAAGGCTTCCTATAAATTATCTGAGCAGCTGAAGAAGGCTATTCCAAAGCCTAAATCTGCTTCGGCCAAGCCTATATCTACCGCTAAACCTAAGGCCGCTAAGTCGGCTGCTAAGAAGGCTCCTGCTACAGAGAAACCTGTTGCCAAACCTGATGCATTTGATCAACCCCATCTATTTGCCTCAGAAGCTAAGGAGTTTTTTGGGCAGAGAGCCAGAAGTATGTTAGAATGGAGATACGTGTTGAGAAGGGGAGCCGTTTTAATGGAGATGTTAGAAGCTTTAGCTATTGAAGGATTAATTATTTGTGATAGACAGAGAAGCCTGGCAACATTCGTGCCCAAATTGATTAAGCGTGCCCATGTTTTGAAGATTATTAAAACTAATGTGCTATGGAGGAGATACATTTGGAGCTTTCTTGAACAGAATTTGACGACATTAAAATCTTCATTGTGGTTGATGTAACATTACAATGGAAATGTAGGGGATATCTCTGAGCAACTCTTTTTCCTATATGACTTGCCTTCAAGTGGGATATTGTAGGCTACGAGTATGAAGCCAAGTCTATTTGTAACAGTCGGTGATTATTTTAAACCCGCAGATTCTCTTCTGTTTGTAACCGTAGTTTCTTGAACTGTCGGTTTCTTCCATGGTGTAGGTCTGCGAATGGGTATCTTCTTTGTAAGAAGAAAATACATGAAGTTAGTAGTTGTATTCGACTGTGAGTTGCTGTATGAAGGTGTAAAAACCAGAGATTAATAAAATTGAGTTTTCCCTATTGATAGTGGGTGTAGCCATATATTGGTGAAACACTTTAAATCTTTTGTATCTTCTATTTTGTTCTTGTTCTTGTGTGTTCTGTATTTATTTTCTGCAACTTTTTTTGTCTGCATTTGTTTTTTAATATCAACAACAAGGAATACTTGATATACAATGATGTTATCTACAAATTTCATTAGTATTAGCCAAAATTACCGGAACTCCAAGAATAGATTTCTAAGACATGGTGGCATCTCTTGGAAGGTGAGATCTTTATTTACCCCTGTGCTCGGTGTTTTTTAAAATTTTGAGTATGATTCATTCAAGGATAAAGAGCTCGTCATGAAGTCTGGAATGTGGGTATTGAAGGAGTATTTTTGGTGCATCAAACCCTGGTTTCCTGCCTTCCATCATGTAGACATTTTTTTTTTTTTTGGACCTTTTTCTAGATTAGGATGCCTGCCTTAGTTCTAGTTGGACTCGTGTTTGGCTACCATTGCCAACTTGTATGAGAGGTTCCAGTTTTCGTAGTCTTATTAAATAGTTAATAAAAATAAATATTTCTTTTTTTTAATTAAAATATATATTTATATTGCATTGCAACATGAACTATATATGTTTACTAAATGATTTATAAAAATATTTATACATTTATTGTTTTAAAAAGTTTTGTATATGCATAAATATTTGACAAAATGGAACCAAAAAATCTGACTTCCAATTTTTATCATCTAAATATTAAAATAAACTATTATTTACATTTTTAATAGGTGTAAGGGTTTTGTAGATATGAAAATAATGATATTAGTTGATTTTTCACATTATTGATTTCCATCACAAGATTTGATTTTACAAATTATTATTTTTTCATGACCTAAAAATGATTTAATCCCAATTACAAAGTTATATTGGTGTTATTATAGGGAGAGGTGTTATACAATGGCTTAAAAGTACATTTAAATTTTATTTTAAAAAAAATACACATGAACATAATAAGAAAATAATACAAATAGAACTAAATAACTAACCAACATAATTAAAAAAAAAAATAGTGGTGGAAAATCCATATAAAGTGTTGAAGAAAGTTGGGATCTAAACTTGGTCATATCCTCTATCTCCTCCTATGGATTGCCATTTGGAAAAGAGGGCTAAATGGTTGATATGTGGCCATTGGAAGTTGATATTAACTCCTGATCATAAGGTTTTAACCCCCGATCCTGAATTGTTTTCACCTTAATAAGCAATGATGACATTAAGATATTGTTTCAAGGGGGTATGGCTAGAGATGATTGTCGTGTAAGGTTAATTAATATTTGAAGGCATTCCAGAGGCTTCTAAGCCATGACGTCAGGCAAGACTGGTAGTGTTTTGGGCAGTGACAGGACAAGTCTCATCATTATTCGGTGCCCCTCAAGAAACATTTCAGCCTTTATGTTTCCTTTTTGCAAGGCTTTTAGCAGTGCAAGTTTTAGCCAAATGCCAGATTCTTTCAGGTTTACGGTTCTCTTCTCGACAAATGGCTTTTCTAGGGACAATAAAAAAATAGAGGCTGCATAGAATCCTTTAGCTTCATGATGCTTTAATGGTCGAGGTAACGAGGATGGTGATGGGTAAAACTTATGTTGCAAACAATGAAAGGTATCGGTTTGATTTTGATATTCCATCAGGGTTCATGGCAACATTGCTTGAATTAAATACCCCCAAACCAGTGGTGGAAGCCATAACTTGAGGAATGTTTATTCTTGAGATTTTGGGCAGACTAGAGGACATACTGGCTATGGCAACCCTAGCGGTAGGAGCCCCAAGGCTGAAGGACATGGCATTGTCACAGGAATCAGGGGAAGTTGTCAAATATTATCCATTATTGCTAGACATCAAGGGTTTCGAGCTGATTCATCTTAAGGACCAGGCCAGAGTCGTGGTAAGTTTTATATAGAATATGCTAAGGATGGAGACAAGGTAGGGCTTTCAGTGGGTAGCAGATTTTAATCAACTTCTACATGACTATGATGAAAAATAAGATTAGGTTTTTGGTATCTCTTTACTTTGGCACTAGGTTTTAGTGTGTATAGTATTTTTTTGGGCTTTCATTTTGGCTAATAAAGTTGCCTAGTATTTAGAACTCTATGATGGCTAGCCTGCGTGGCTTATAAGTGTATATGGTAGTCTAAGGGTTAGTTTTGTTAGTCTGTTTGGATGGGTCTGAGTAGTATTATCTACATTTTGTATCTGCATAGTAGAAGATGTATCTACTTTTTTTGAAATTAAGATAAAAACTCTCTATTAGAGATCAAAAATAAAAATATAAAAAAATAATAGTGAAACTAAAAAGGTAACAATAATAAACTATAGCCCACATAATAAAAATATATAATAAACTATAGAAGACATAATAACAAAATATTATAAATAAAACTAAATAACTAACAATTATAAACTACAATCCATATAAACAATCAAAATAATAAACTACAGTCCATATAATAAAATAAATAAATAGAACTAAATAGCTAACAATAAAAATTATAGCTGACATAATTAAAAAAAATACTAATAGAACTAAATTGAATAAATTATATAACTAACAATAATAAATAACAATTCATCATAGATTTATCCAAGATAGGTATCCTAGTTACACCATATTCATATTATATTTACAAATACTTTAAATCACTACCTAAAAAACAAATAACTTTTTTCCAAACAAAATATTATTAAACTCTAATATTATAATTACCATTAACTTTCACTCACCCATATACAATTTATATAATTGGAATATTATTCTTTAGATAAAGCTACTTAATAATAATTCAATAACTTTATGTACTTAACTATTTATAAATACATTATGCATCTCCTTTTGAAAAATGTACTCGGTATCATTCTCTATCCTATCTTGGTAACAAAAATAGTATGAAATGGACAAACCTTTAATCTAATGTTACAATTGATAGGAAAACTTTGTTGGAATTATTGTATTTGAATTTTAATGTTAAAAAAATCTTTATTAACAAGAGCAGGGAAGTTTCTGCCAAAATGTTCATGAATAACCATGTTTTAATTTGTTGTGTCTGCTTAGTTTTAAGCACAATGTTGATAATATAATAACTTTAGAAGACTATTTTAACTATATTTTGACAAAATTAAAATTTAAGATATGACATGCAATTTTGCTCTATTTAAGTGGTTAGGGTTCAGGGTATCTACAAGATAAATAACAAATCAAGCTTAATGTCAGCTTTTGAAATGGGAGAATCTGTTGACATTTGACATGAAATTTTTCTCTATTTAAGTGGCTAGGGTTCAGGGTATCTCCAAGATAAAGAACAAATCAAACTTAACGTGAGCTTGTGAAATGGGAGAATCCGTTGACATTTGGCAAGATCTCAATGTATGGGAAACTTGTACTGAAAATTAAGCTTCTACTTCTGGCAAAGAACCAAATCAACTGCCAGCTACCATGGAAAGCATAAACAATATAGCATTTAAATAATTCTAAAGATGATGTTGCAGAGAAGAGGTTATTTTTTTCAGCCAATGAAAATACAAATAAATCATTTTTCAATATTTTTTTGTTAAAAAATTATGATGTTGACATAGGAAAAGTACAAATTTAAATCAAATTTGCCCCACAAGAAAAATAATCATGTCTTTTGATTGGTTTACAATCAATAGATTAATAACTAGATAAGTGCAAATTCATTGCAATTGCAATAGTACTAGCCAAAGGCAGGTACTAAAAATACAAATAAAACAAGATCATACTCGAAATAAGTAGTTATTAACTTATTTATTGAAATGGCTGAAACTTTGCTTACATTGCACCAAAAAACAAAATTGGTTCACAAAACAGTTCCTCTATGTTTTATTTCCCACACAGAACCATTGCATAAAAGTGAAGTCAATTTTCAGATATGTCAATTGATATGGCCTTAGGCTTACTCTCCGTTGTCTTGGGAATTGTTACAATGAGCACCCCATGTGCCATGTTGGCCTTCAGTTGATCAACCTTGACATTCTTTGGTAGGTGGAAGCAGTGAGAAAAAGAGCCATCTTGTCTTTCAAGGCGATGCCACTTGTCATTCTTGTCCACCTCATCCTTCTTATACTCTCCACTTATATGCAAAACATGTCCCTCTTCAACTTGGACTTTCAGATTTTCCTTTGTGAGACCTTCCAAAACCAACCAAAAAAAAATGATTAGATAAATTATACACAGTTTATCCTTAATCATGATTCAATTACAGAATTCCAAATCAATCCTCATACAGTTTTGAACCAATATTTTATATGAATTAATAAAAAATACACAATTGACTTTTTTGATAAAACATCATACAAATTTAATATAATGAAAAACTACCATCTAAATTATACTAATCTATTAAAACCCACATTAACAATACCAGGTAAGTTAGCTTTGAAGACGTGGACATGATCAGTTTCTTTTTTTTTTTTTTTATTAAACCAGAAAAAGGGGAGTGAACACCCGTATATTAAGAAATAATAAAAGTATTACAGAAAACATGGCCGAAGCCCAGTCCAAACCAATCCATAACAATACCAAGCGCGACCATGAAGCGACTGATGTCATTACGCACTTCCCTTTTAGAAGAATTTTGGTCTGACACACGAGCTTTCATGCCCCCATTCCATTGTGCCATACGCGCTTCCCCTTTAGAAGAGTTTTGGTCTGACATAAAACCCGTTATATAACCCTCATGGATCTGACCGGATGGATCTGACACCTGACATTTCAAGCCCCCAGTCGATTGTGCCATAGACATGCTGGGATACTATCAACCTCCTCCAACCCACTGCAAAAACAAAACCTAAAAACATAATCAGTTGCAATAATCTTACCTTCAAGAATGGAAATGAACGACTTACAGAAACTACAATTTAACCTACCAAAGCAAGGTGCTTAAAAGCAGGCTATCTATGATGGGATATATATATATATAGTGGTGAGAAATGGGAGGTGAAGGAAACTTCGAGAACTTTCCAAATGCGTAATTATAGTAGAATAAGGGGTGGAGTGTAATGGTCGAATGCGTAATTATAGTAGCAGTAAGGGGTGGAATGTAATGGTGTGAGCGTGTTAACATTGATATATAAAAATAAATACAATAAAAATAAAATAGAGCCGACATAGTTTTTTTAAAATAAGTAGACATATGTTTTTAAATAATTCTAAATATATAACTCACATAGTTTTATTAAATAAATGAACATTAAAATAAAGCCAATAGAATAATGTGTACTAGCATAGATATTTTAAAGACATCTATCTAAAAGAGGCTCAGAGATATCACGCTCTTGAGGCTTTATAGATTTGCATTTAAATATTAGAGAATCATAAAAATTAGCTTTTAATTTAAATCAAATGATATGCAGAATTTAATTATAATTCTCTAATGGAATTCATTGCCATAGAAATAATTTTTAAATTGAACAACTATAATCCTACCTCGCATTAAACTAAAGTAATTTACCCCGACAACAATTCATAGGTCTATCAATTAGTTTTTAGTGGAATATTTTTCAATAATTTAATCCAAATGATATAAAAAACATAACTATATTTTTTTCATAGAATTAATTCCCATAGTAATAATCTAAAACAAATGTTATTAAACTAAATATTAATTTTCTTTGTGGCTTTTAAAGATTGAAGAACTATGACCCTAACTGTCATTAAAATAAAGTAATCTACCTTGCCATTATTTTCCTTTGCCAGCCTTCATTAATTTAAAGTAAATAATTTACCCTAAATTTTCAATATTTTAATCCAAATCATACAAAAACTTAATTATAATTTTTTTAAAGGAATTAATTCCCATAGTAAAAATATAAAACAAAGGTTAGTAAACTAAATATTAATTTTCTTTTTGGCTTTTAAAATTTGAAGATCCCTAACCTAGCTCTCATTAAACTAAGGTAAATAATTTACTCTAGTGTTAATTTTCTTTGTGGTTGTCAAAGATTTGTTTATGCAAGAAAAATATTAAATAAATTATAATTTATATGTTCCATAATTTAAGTTGCACTTTAATTACAATTTCTTTTTATTTTAATGTGTAGTATGTAAATAGAATGAGAGTAAATAATACACAATGCTAATCTAACCTTCTATAAATAATAGCAACAACATTGCATCACTTCATAAATTCATTTTGCAAGAAAAAATACGAAAAAATGATGGATGCATATTGCCCTTACCAATTAAACTTCTCTCCTAATGGATTAAATTCTTCTCCCAATTCAATTTGCCCTCTTTTTATTTGATTTGATTTTTCTCAAATTTATGTTTGAGTAATACTTATATTTATACACATTATTTTATTGGCTTTGTTTTTATGTCCATTGATTAATAAACTATGTCAGCTATATATCCATTTTTATTTTAAAAAATATGTCTAGTTATTTTTTAAAAACTATGTCAGCTCTATTTTATTTTTATGTACAGGTCCATCCCCTTAATGCCACTGGATAACTCCTCTCGGTGTAATTATTTTTATATGTCGAATTTTTAATAGTTTTTGTTAACATGTTCATTCTATTTACACACTGGTCATTCAAATAAAAATAAAATTACAGTTAAATGCAACTTAAATCATTGAACCTATAAATTATAATTTATTTAATATTTTTCTTGCATACACAAATATTTGAAAACCACAAAGAAAATTAATGGTAAGGTAAATTATTTACTTTAGTTTAATGAGAGCTAGGGTTATGGTTCTTCAATATTTAAAATTCACAAGGAAAATCAATATTTAGTTTAATTACCTTTGTTTTATATTATAATATGAAAATTATTTCCTTTAAAAAATATAGACGCCTATGCATCTTGAGGTGCCTATCTATTTTCAATTTCACCTCTGAGATTTTTTAGATAGATGTATTTAAGATATCTATTCTAGTAGTAATGGCCACTCCAAAGAAGCATACATTACGTTTTTTTTACTAGGTAAGAGACAGTTTATATTGATAATAAAAAGAAAAAGATTACACTTTTAGCTCCATGAGATGATGATATACTTGTCCCCCTACTATTTGCTTACAAAATATTACAAAATGACCTCTTTGGGTCTATCAAACTAAACTGCTGCTACAATAGACATATACATATAACTACCTAAAACCCCCATACTATCATAATACAATAAACATAAAAACTATTAACCATATACAATAGTAAAGACCAAGTTGACCACAGACTGACTAAACCAGAGCGACTAGACTAATCATATCTCCCCTTCCTCGAACAGGTAGTCTAAAAATTCACCCACCCATTGGAATCCCTCGACAAGAATCATGTTGAACAGCTTTATGATGAAATCCCTTCCTCTATAGACCCTAGCCCTGTGGGCCATCAACTCATCACCTCGAATGTCTAGGATGAAGGGAAAGAAATTGACCACTTCACCAGGCTAGTTTTCCTTATTCAGATCCTTCGGCCTTGGGAGCCTGACACCTCTTTCCACTACCTCCAGTACCTCATCCAGCCCTTCCATCAGGTTTGACTTGAACATCCTCTGCACCAGCACACTCACCTCCTCCTTTGCCATCATCATGTCGAGGAGAGAAGCTACCACCCTAGACATTATATCTAAATCTACATGGCAGTGTTCTACACCATTGACAAAAGCTCTGCCTAAGATGAGCTTAGTGTCTCGGATGATGAAGGCACTGTTCTACTGCAAGACCCTTCTCAATCTTTGATCAGTAATTTTGCGAAAAAATACCATCTGCCTAACCCTTCTGGTTAGACAAATGGGGGATTCCATTCCACCACAAGCAAGCTATTCAGCAAGAAGATGGAAAATTATGGATGGCGGGGGAATGTTGGCCATAAACTAGAATGCCAAATAGTCTACAAAATGCTAGCAAAAATGTCTTCAAATAGCTCGAGAAAAAGTTGCCTCTTCTCCCAATGATGGCAAAAGACAATATCTGAGAATCTCCCCACTCTCACCAACTCACTACTTAACTACTCGAATGCCCTGAGATATGAGGCCATCTGCAATTCCTACTGATTCATAATTGGGTCCCTCCTTGCCCTTGTCCTACACCCCAAAAATTGAGACCGTTCCAGCGTGTGGGAGCTAAATGTTGATCTCCACTAGCTGCCATAATTACGCACAGTGATGATTGTCATGACTACCTAATTTTCCTCTCTCTACTTGAATGGAATGGGGGTATCCTACTAACAATGCATGTTGACCAGGTGTCCATCCTACTACCCCTGCTGAGTCAACCACCTCACCTGGATATGAGGTGGCTCCCACCCTTCCGCCCACAAAGCATACATTAGGTTTAATAAAGATATGAATCGGAAATAATTCAGGTCAACAAGTGCCACATAGTGGAAGATGACTATCCTAACAAGTGTCATGTAGTAGAAGATGAATTGGGGATAACTTAGGGACTTGGTATTTGATATCTTAACAAATGTAAATTAGGAATAAGTCGGTAGTGGATATCTTAACAAGTGTCATTAGAACGGTGAGTACCTCCTTTCAAAGTGTTGTAATAAAAATATTTTTTTAGTACTTGAAAAATTAATGAAAATGCATTTGAAATAATATAAGAATTAGGTTAAGTTGCTATTTTGAGAAACATGGAGAAATGAACTATGACAAATTCACTCTCTATTCAAAAACAAATTCTTATAAAAATTAAAATTTGAACTATATAATATGATAGAATTGTCCATACCCCATTCCAAAAGCAGTTAATATACATGTAAGTAAGGTTATTTTAAAAATTTGCACATAAAATAAATGCAGCTATTAACCCCAACACATAATAAAAATTAAATGAAGTGAGGTTATAGTGAGCCCTTTGTCATAGTTGGTGTCAAGATATTAACCCCAACACATAATAGAAATTAAATGGAGTGAGGTTATGGTGAGCCCTTTGTCATAGTTGGTGTCATGGTAATCAACTAAAAAATACTAAATATAGACAAAAAAAATGTAGCAACTATAAAAATAATTATTATAGTATAAACAATAATATTTATGTTAATAGTATTAATAGCATTGGAAATATTAATATTAATATATTATAAATATTAACAATAATACAATATAACTATTAACTAATAATATTGCCACTGTAATCAAATAAAAAAATACTAGCTATATGCAAAAAGATGTACCAACTACAAAAACTATTATTATAACATAATTACTAATTAATATTTATATTATAAATATTAACTAATAATATTAATATTGGTGTCACCTTAATCAAATGAAAAAAGGAGCAATTATAAAATTAATATTGATAACATAAATATTAAATTAGATCTATGGAGGCGCCCTAACTGTAAGTCGGAGGAGTCCTAGGTTATGTGCAAAGGAATCAGCCTTCGCGTGTGGCAAGTGGGGGAGGCCGTGCTCTCCCCCACCTAGGTTTGTATCTTGTGCATACCTCACGCAGACAAAATCTATTCATGTTTATTGCCTCCATAGTGTCTAAAGATTGAAAAGACTATCTTCTTATCTCTTGTATGTTCTTTCTCCAACTGTGTTTAATTTTTCATTTCGCAACCCTCACGACTGTGTAAATCTCAACCCTCTTAGCATTAATGGAGGGGGTTACGGACCCCCCTGACCCTAATGCAATTAATCTTGATTCCCATGTGGCCCCATCTAAGTCATTTAAGGAAGTTTTAGCAGATAGTGGAATGTCTATCCCATCTCGTGCGAAGTTTCTAGCTACAACTAGTTGCAAAGAAGGTGAACCAAGTAGTGATGTCTCAGTGGAAGGTAAGTACCCCTTACCCCCTCTAAACTATAAACTCACCCCAAACGATGTTATGAAGAATATAGTCTCTAATGAAAGACTTAGATTGAAGGAAATGACTATTTCTTTTGCTATTGTTCACACTAGCAAAATACCAACAAGGAATTTCATAGATTCCTAGTTTTTTAATGTGTGGGAAAACAAATTTGGAATTCAAGTTAATTTTTTTAGAATGCTCCCTAAAGGTTTATTTTCTTTTTAATTTAAATGCTATTCCGCACATGAAAAAGCACTTTTGAAACCATACTGAAACATCGATGGCTATGGTTTCAGGGCACTGACCTAGTCCCCATCGACCATTGCTGAGGAAGTATTAGCCTTGTCCTACCCTAGGTGGTTGGTTGTGAAAAATATTCCTCTTGAATATTGAAATTTAATCTCATACCTGCGTGAACCCTTTGGTAAAGTGCTACACCTAGATGAAACCAAGGTGACCCTCCCTCACTTGGACGTGAGGGCACTGGTGTCACTAGCTCCCGATATTGAAATTCCTAGGCATATAGAGGTAGAGGATGACGAGAATCCCTTTTGTTGTCAGTTAGAAATTTTGGCTAGTGTCAATGCCTATCACTGCAAAAAGGGCACATTAGGGTAAATTGCCATTTAATCAAAAAAAAATCAAGGAAGAAAAAAGCAGATGCAACTCCTTGGCTCAAACCCTAGTTTAGAATTATCCTCTAAAAGGCTCGTTGTGCAATCTGGCATGGTTGTGGCAATTGACCCCTTGCAAGTGTAGTCGGTCATAATTGTAGTCGGTCGTAGTCGGCAAAGTAAATAATCATAAATTAATTAGTGTTGTTATGTAGGAGTGTTATTGGGAATTAACCCCGACGGTTGGATAGTTATAGAGTCGTTGCCAACGGTTGGTACCTCAACCAACCTTGGCCAAGTTATATATTGGCTGAATACTTTGTAGTCGGGGCGACCCCACGGCATTGTAACATTGTAGTGTAATACTGATATATTCAATGAATGGGAACAATGCTTTATTCTGTGCAATGCTGTTATAATTTCATGCTCTGTGTTATGCACTATACTACTTAATTCTGTTTACTTCATATTCTGTGAAACACACCATATTGCGGTAAACATTTGGCGCCGTTGCTAGTTTGAAAACGGGTCGAGGGTGACAAGTTGATGACAAGTTGAGACCATCGGATGACAAGTTGGCTATCGATGACAAGTTGAGTCGTCGGAAACCATTGACAAGTGGCATCGTCCGAAACAAGCAAACCGTCAGGTGTAACTAGGGTCGAGGAAAAAAAAAAAAAAAAAAAAAAACAATGAAAATGGCATCGTGATGGGGCAGCCGACCGAAGAGCCAGTACAAACAAACGAGGATCAAGACGCTCTGACGGAAGACCTCTGCAGTTTGCAGTCGGTCATCTGGGATCAAATGCACGTCAACCAAGAGGTCGACCATCTCCTCACCCGAGTAGCAATTAATGCCCATACAACTCAATAAGGATAAGAATTGAGTACCAAGTGGGCAAGAAACACCAAAGGAAAGAACACGAAGATCATTGAGATTAAAGGAACAAGAAGAACGAAGGAAAACACTGAGACAAATTGTCAATGAACATTATGCCAACGAAGGAATTTTCAAGACACCGTTGACAAATAAAGAAAAAGGGAATGAAAATGAATTGATAGAAGAAATTGAAAACAACATATGCCGCATCGGAGATTTATCCATATCGGACGACGAAGGGCCGAGAGTTGGAAGATCTGAGCCTAAAACCCCAGGGCAGAGGGAGTATCAGAACGAACCCGAGGAGACTCAAGGTGTAGAGGATGCTGACAGAGGACGCGGGGAAGACTTGAACGTGGCCGAGAGTGCAAGTGACGCACCGGGACGTTGCGAGAGAACCAGTCCAGTCAGGTCCAACGCACAAGGAGGGCATCGGGGAAGGATGGTGACTCCGCCAGCCGAGAGGCAGAAGCTGCCAAAATTTACAGGGGATGGGTCAGAAGATCCAGTACGACACTGTAAGACGTGTGAGACAATTTGGATAGCCAATGGGCAAGATGATGTGGACTACTGGCTGAAAGCATTTCCAGCGACACTGAGAGATAGTGCCATCGACTGGTACACAGAGTTGGCCCAAGCACACAGGGCATCATGGAGATTACTTAAGAAGGCATTCCAAGATGAATTCAAACTCCTGAGGGATGACAGTGAAATTGTAGCGGAGATCTACAGTACGAAGCAAGGGAAGCACGAGAACGTGCGAACCTACAACCGGAGACTGAAAGAATTGTTGGGAAAACTGGAGACTCAGCCAGCCGACGGGCTGAAGAAGCGATGGTTCATCGAAGGGTTGCGCCCATCGCTGAGAAAGAAAATGAAAATAGTGCCTCCGTCATCATACGATGAAGCCTACAATCGGGCGATGGATATAGAGAGTGAAAATAAAATATCCTTTCGAGGCAAAAAGAAGACGGACGACGAGGAGAGTACGGATGACAACAGCGACAGTGAGTCCAAGACCGTGCAAGCACTCAGGAAGGACATGATGAGAATGATGAAAGAACTGAAGGCCGACAAGGAGAGTATGAGGGAAGCCAGAGAACTGTGGTGTATAGATTGCAAGGGGGAAGGTCATACAAAGACAAATTGTCCGAAAAAATTGTTTTGTGATATCTGCCAAGTGATGGGACATTCCATCAAGGAATGCCCATACAATCTGAAAGCAAGGGGTACGCAAGTACTGTTCACCCAAGGAGAACCGTCAACACCGCCGAACACACCACCAAAGCCCCAGTACAATAGCCATGCATCCCCTGGAGGTTACCAAAGCAATAGAAGTCCGAGAAACAGATTGCAGTACGACAGTAAGGGGCGACCAATAATACAGTGCCGGCAGTGCAACGAGTGGGGACACTTCGCCAGAGAATGCCCCAGCAACAATCAGAACACAGTGAATGCATTGTGCAAATGGTGTGGACCTGGGGATCACGAGGAAAAAGACTGTCCGAAGCAGAAAGGAGTGAACCTTATCAATCTCAGGGAAGATGAGGAAGAAATCCGGGCTATCACCCGAGCACAGTGGAAAAAGGCCACTTATCCAGATCCCCGTACGGAAAAAGAAAGACTCCGAGAGGCACGGAAAGAAGTGGAAGTTGCCATGAGAACCGAACGAAAGAATTCAGACAAAAAGGCGATACGATCAGAATCAGATAAGAGCATAGCAAGTCAAGTGTTGCAAACTACCGTACCAATCAAATTGGCAGACCTTCTCCAAAGCTTGCCTCAGTTAAAAGTAGCAATATCCAAGGTACTGGAGGACAACCCGCACGAAGACCAAAACCTCACAACGGAAGATGTCATAGTAGAACCACCACCAACGGGAGAACAAGTACTCGACCCGAGGTTGCTGGCGATTGATACTGGGAAGAAACCGGCTGTAGTACGCATGGAATTCCTTGGGTGAAATTTGACAAATACTATAGTCGACAGGGGATCCGGAGTAAACGTACTACCAGAAGCGACCTGGAAGAGCCTCGGGAAGCCTACTTTATGGCCACAAAACTTCCAGTTAGTGGGAGCCGACCAGCACGGGATCAAGGCGCTGGGAGTGCTAATGGCTCAAAAGGTAAGAATCGGTACCCAGCAATTCTTGTTAAATTTTGTAGTCATAACAGCACAAAATGCATCATATGATGCATTACTCGGCCGAGGATGGCTAATAGCCGCCAAGGCCAACCACAACTGAAAGAAAAACACTCTGTCCATCGAAAATGGACGTAGGAAGTTTGTCATTGACTTGAAGACACAAACCGTCAGTGAAGAGTTGGCGTCAGATTCTGACTCGGATGGAGGGGACTCGACAGTAAGTAGGAATGGACCGATGGAGCCCGATGAGGAAGGGGTGCTGAAATTACAAGAATGCTCAGAAGACGAGACAAATTCATTCAGCGGGCTATTCCATTGGCAGATGGAAGACTACGAGTTTTTTCCGCCACAATGCAACATGATTTCAATAAAAGAAGTCGGCGAGAGCTCTCCGATGAACAATGCAAGTCCTAGTAGTGCAAGTCTTGGCAATGCAAGTCATGGCAGTGTAATTCTTGGTAAAACTCGGTCGAAGAGTAAAACACTCGGCAACTGTGAAAGTCTCGGCAACTCTCGGCCGACGAATGAAAGTCTGGGCAACTCTAGGCCGACGAGTGAAACATTGTTCACGGATGAAGCACTTGAGGGATTGACAAACACTCGACCACTTGGTAAAAAGGAACCAGTAATGAGTGACAAAGGGGAGGAAGGCAACAATCAGCCGGAAGTAACAGAGCAAATAGTGGTAGAGACAAGTCGACCAGGAGAGGCACAAAAAGAATATACAGAGGGTGAAGCTAAGATAGATGATACACTTGCACATACATTTGAACCAGACAAGGTGATCAGATATGAAGAGACATTGACAAGCAAGGTGAATCGGGGTGATGAAACTAACGACGGGAACACAACATTGAAAAAATCGGTCAGAAAGAGACCATACAGAAAGAATAAGGACTATAAAGTAATTCTGCCGACTTGCAATTTTTTGGCGATCGGTGAAAAGCAACAGAGAAAAAATGATGTTAAAAAGTCAGACAGTTTGCCGAACTTCCAAAAGACAACAATTATAGTTCCAAGAAAGACAACAGTTCCGGTCCCTGCAGACGATTACAAAATCAATAAAGCTGGAGTTGTAGATCAAACGTGGACCCCGTCGGAGAAAAATTGGAAAAAAAAGAAAAAAAATGTGGGAAAAATGGGAAAAAATTGAAAAAAAAAAAAGGGAAGTGGTACGTTGTACGACATCGGCCGTACGATCAGGCAGCACGACATCGGCCGTACGACTAGGGCCGTATGACATCAGCCGTACGACCTGGGCCAACCGGGGAAAAAAAAAAAAAAAAAAAATTTAAAAAAAAAGGGAAGAAAAAAAAAACGTACGGCCAAGCCGTACGCCGTACGACCAGGCCGTACGATGTACGGTTAAAAAACACGTACGGCCAAGCCGTACGACGTACGGTTGAGTCGTACGCCGTACATCGTACGACCAACTCACCCAACCCCGTCCCTTTTAAAACCCCCCCAATCTGGCAATTTTTTTCAAAACGGAAGTCGACTGTACAGAGAGAGTTGAAGTACGGAGAGAAGGTACAGCCGTCCGTACGAAAGGAGGGAGATATCAGGCTGCCGTACAATCTCATCAAGGCCGTGCAACAAAGTAGTGTTTCACCGTAGGGAGGAGTTGAGCAGACAACAGTCGTGGGTTGTTGAACAAAATAGCAAGATAACGGGTTCCTCAACATTCAAATACCCAGCATCGAAGTTGTCAGAGAGAATGGACGAGGGCAAGAAGATTGCAGACGAGTGTCCGATTTTGTCAGAAAAATGATGTGCGGAATGAAGGTCTGAATGGTTTTGAAGGTGTTATTTTGGGCTGCCCCCGGACCCCGCGAGGGGCGCTGCCCCTCGACCCCGCTGGGGGCGCTGCCCCCAGACCCCCGTTGGGGGCGCTGCCCCCAAACCCCCGCGAGGGGCGCTGCCCCTCGACCCCGTTGGGGGCGTTGCCCCCAAACCCCCATCAAATTAGTACTATCTTGATCCAGTGAGCAATGGGGTGCAACATTCGCAGCATTCAGTGTGCTATCAGATTGGGTCCCTTGGTTGGTTGGTCTACTGGCAGGTGTTCCAAATGTGTTGGTTCTACTTTTACACAGCTCCTACTTCAGCATTGTTGTCGGCAAAAGCTTACTTAATGTCACTTGATGGTTTTTTATCGTCTGGAAGACGACTAATTTTGTGGGGGGGATGATGTAGTCGGTCATAATTGTAGTCGGCCGTAGTCGGCAAAGTAAATAATCATAAATTAATTAGTGTTGTTATGTAGGAGTGTTATTGGGAATTAACCCCGACGGTTGGATAGTTATAGAGTCGTTGCCAACGGTTGGTACCTCAACCAACCTTGGCCAAGTTATATATTGGCTGAATACTTTGTAGTCGGGGCGACCCCACGGCATTGTAACATTGTAGTGTAATACTGATATATTCAATGAATGGGAACAATGCTTTATTCTGTGCAATGCTGTTATAATTTCATGCTCTGTGTTATGCACTATACTACTTAATTCTGTTTACTTCATATTCTGTGAAACACACCATATTGCGGTAAACAGCAAGCATAGGGAGTTAGTAACTTCTTTTCAGAACCCATAGCGGACTGGGCTGAAAAAAGCCCCTTCGCAAATGGTGACGCTAAGCAAACAAAGCTCTAAGAGCCGAGGGTTGGAGTGGGAGGTTGAGTCCACAATCCAACCAGTTCACCAATTTTCAATTTTGAGGATACCCTACTCCAAAACTCCTTCGATGTTCTCTTGGAAGGAATACCTTCTGAGGATGTCAAACCTAAGAAGACCCCAAAATCTAGTGTCTCCAAAGACCAAGTGGAATGCCTCGGTTCCATGCTCAAAACTAAAATTATAAGAAAACCAACTATATGGAAAAATTAAACACACAGCGGTTAGCGATGTGTGAGATTAAGAAAAGAATTGAAGAAGAAATCTTAAGGAATAGGACGAGAACCCTCCCACACCTGCAACTCATGAGTTTATGTTCGAAAAGGATGGCCACCATTTCAAATTTGTTAAGGGTGACCAGCTTTGCAACAAATTTGTTAATGATAGTCTAGTCGGGGATGAAAAGATGTCCTCCATGGAGGGAAGTCTTGAGACTGTCATTGAAAAAATTACAATACTAATATGAACCATACTGAAAGTAACCATGGGCAACATGAGCACTCACTAGAATTGGGGAGATGCTCTAATGTTGAACCAGAAAAGCCACTTTTGACCTGCTCCATTGAGGGTGACACCCTAGAGTTTTCCAGCCAAACTACCACTAACAATGTTGTTCAAAAGTTTGGGTCTACTAACAATGAGGTAACTCCTAAGAGACCATAAATAGAAGACAGCGAGGGCCCTAGACCTGTAACCCACGCAATGCGTGAGGCCCCCACCTCAGAATTTGTTGGGTCGAGGCTCTTAGAAAAACCCAAGAGTCCAATTCCACCAACCCATGTGCCACCAAGGAAAGTGGCACGTGTGAGGGCAAGGAAAATCAATAAAAAATAGTTAGAGGGCATAGGATATCTTACTCAAGAGGATTTCATGGCTAGACAGTGTGGGATAGCTTCCAGGCCAAGGGAAAAGCCTAGAAGACCAAGAAAGAACAACATGTCCCTACTGGTACCAAAAAACATGCAACTATCTAAAAAGAAAAGAAAGAAAATAAGTGTGGTAATAGAGTCTCTTGAAGTAAAAGACCAGAGGTGGAAGAAAGATTGCCTAAGTGTTTTGTATAGTCCAAGAAATACCTAGAGGTAACCCGCATGAATGTCAAGAATTAATCTTAATTATATCTCATGGAATGTTAGGGGACTGGACTTCCCTAATAGGAAATACATTGTAAGGAGATTCTTGAATCTGGAAAAACAAAATGATGTTGTAATGCTACAAGAAACTAAGGTAGTCGGGTTCATATTGGAAACTAATTTAAGGTTTATTTGCAAGGATTCTTCCTTTTTCACCACAAATGATGAAAATGGAAAGAGGAGTAGGACAATCCAACTCTCTAATACATGGAGTCAATTAGTCACTAATCAGGGTAATTCCCCCTACAATAGGGTAGTCTAGGTGACCTTGGAAAAAGAAGGAAATACAATGGGAATTTTCTCCATTTATGCACCCAATGACCACAGGGAGAGGGCTGCCCTTTGGCAATCATTACCTAGTCTACTAGATGTGTCATGGATCTTGGGTGGAGACTTCAACATGGTTGATCACTCGGAAGATAAGTGGGTGGAGTTGAAATGTCATGGAAAGGAAATTAAAGGTATTTTTAGAAGAGGGTAAAAAATAAGTTCAATTTAATGGAGCCTTTGAGAGTAGGGAAAAAACACTTCAAAGGGGTCTGGTATACATGGTACAATTCTCAAAAATGAGACAAAAGGATTTAATATATCCTTGATAGGTTTTATGCAAGAAAAAACAACTTCAGGTTTGTTCCAAATAGGGATGGTCTAGTGGTTCATGTTTACCCCTACACTATGTCCGACCATCATCCCATTAAAGAAAATATTGAGGTAAAAATTGGTAGTGCTCTTGTCAATAGGAGGAAATATGGCTTCACCCTCAACACCTAATTATTAAATGATAATGATTCTAGAGATGCCATTTCCTTCCTTAGAGAAATAAATAGTTGGATGCTAAAAAATACCACTGCAACAGAGAGGTGGAATCAAAGTGTTGAGGCCTAGAGGAAGATGTTCTAAGCCATTGGCAAAAGGAAGGCCATGGATAATAGGTGGGAGGAAAATAAACTTCAAGAATCCAAAAAGACCCTATGAATGAAAAGTTGAGGGAAGAACTTACACTCACTAAAGATAAGCTTAGAAGGACTCAAAAGATCAAGATAAAAGGGCTAAAGGTAAGGGCCAAGTTAAGATTGCTTAATTGTGGTGATATGGGATCGAAATTCTTCTTTAATTACATCACTAAAAAGAGTTTCAAAGAGCAAATAGAGCAAATTTGGGACAATGACTGACTGGTCACCTCCCAAGAGGAAATATTAGAACAATTCAAAAAGTTCTATAAAAACCTCTTCACCTCAGAAAAGGGGGGAAGGGGTAACCAAAATGCCAGAGAACTAGTTAAAAAGATTATCCCTAAAAGAATTTCTAATGATGATCCAACCTAGCTTTCGACGGACTTAACCTAATTTCTGTCTAAAAATCTCAAAAATCTAGATCATGGTTTTTGAGATATCATTGAAACATGTGACTTCTATCCTTATTTTGCAAGGTCTTTATGTGACACTACTGCTCTTTCAAACTCTTTCCACAATCCTCTTAAGACTTGGGGGCAGCATGCTGAGCTCAACCCTTGTGGAAGCCCATTTTATCCCACATGCTATGATATGCCATCATAAATAAATTAGCAACAAGATTTCACCTTAAATATAATGAAATTATTTTAGCTCTACCAATTTGAGCTGTAGGTGAAAATTTGGTAATAGTAGGTTCACAACTAGGGTTCCAACCTAAAGAAGCAAGAAAAATCAAAATTTTGCAGTTCAACAATCTAAGAAGGAAAAACCCTAAAAGAAATGAAAATAGATTAAAACATCTTGTCGAGGAATTTCCCATATGTCTTATTTAAACCTTTAATACCTCACCCTTTATGTCTCTTAGGGCTTCTTCGTAATATTTTCTAAAATACTTTAAACTCTAGCCATTGATCTCTTGATGAGATGGAAAGATGGATGGCCGTGATGAAGTTTTCTACCACATGGCATTGCTTCTCATCTTTCAGCAGAACCCACCTTCTCTTCAGGCTACAAAGTCTGCTACGTGGCGTTCGTCCCTTAGCCCGTTGGGTTATTGCCCATGTATCTTTTGACAACGGTATACTAGGGAATGATTAGGATTAACCTAGGGGCCCTCCAACATGCTCACACATTAACTTCTGAAGCCATCCGTTGTCTGCTTAGCTTCTTCAACATTGGACAGCTAACCTGAAAACATCTTGCTGAGGAATTTCCCATGTGTCTTATTTAAACCTTTAATAGCTCACCCTTTAAGTCTCTTAAGTCTTCTTTGTAATATTTTCTAAAGCATTTAAGAAGTGGGACCTTGCTAGGATAACCCATTCCCTACCAAACGGTGACCGACAAGACTAGGTATAAGGTGCCAGTAAACAAGATGGTTTTGATGACTCATGTTTCGACTTAGAGAACCAGCAACCGGACATAGAAAGTCAACATAAGATTATGTAGAGCCTTTCTCATATGAAATGTCAACCATTGATATTTGGATATCTAACAGTTCAAGTGTTATTCAGGTGAGTTGAAGTTGCAGGTCTAGTGTTTCAGACATTTTTTTCTGGAATGCAACTACAATCGTCCATCAAAAATTTATTGAACGGCCATATGTTATATTAATTTGTGCTAACGTCTTGCTTTAGACATAATAAATATGTTGACACTTGTCCCCATTCCAGACACTTTACGAAGGAATTTTGATGTGTGTAAAATTTATCCCAGAATAGAACAATATGTAACATTTGATAATTTTGCCACACTGTATGATATTTTATTGGCACAATAATTTATTTTGCCAATTAATTTTTTATTGGTTTGAAAATTGGTTTAATCCGCAAATGAAAATAATTTTTTTGGTTTGAAATTGGATTTTAATCGCCAGCAAAAATATTTTCTTATTTAGAAAACATTTTTAATTCACCCATAGAAATATTTTACTGGTTTGAAAATAGGTTTTAATTTGTCAATATAGATATTTAATTGGTTTGAAAATAGGTTTTAGTCGCTAATAAAAATATTTTATTGGTTTTTAAAAATTACAATTCACCAAGATTTTTAATAGACCTCTAGCGATTACAAAAGATTCACAAAACAAGAAATTTTTTTCCCAGAAAAATGAAAAAAATCGCCAACAAAATTAATATTTTTCTTGAAAAGTATACACAATTCGCTAGGTTTATACATCCTCTCTAAGGGGGGCTGTTCTTAAATTTATACTTATTCCACAGTGCAAATCTGGCAATTGGTATCTTCTTTGTAAGAACAAAATACATGAAATTAGTAGTTGTATTCGACTGTGAGTTGCTGTATGAAGGTGTAAAAACCAGAGATAAATAAAATTGAGTTTCCCCTATTTATAGTGGATGTAGCCATATATTGGTGAACCACTTTAAATATTTTAGGTCTTCTAGTTTTTTCTTATGTGTTCTGTATTTATTTTTTGCAACTTTCATTGTCTGCATAATTTTTTTTTAATATCAACAATTGTTATCAGAGCAATGGTGAAAAAGCTATTTTGGAAATCATGAAGAATTTCTAGGAAAATGGATGTAGCAGCTTTTGATGATTGGGCTTCAGCTCTCATGTCTTGGTCATGTTGCTCTGGAGAGAGTTTTGATGAAGTGGGAGCTACGGTGACATTTGCGGATAGTGACATTGAGCTAGATGAAATTGTGCCAATGGAAGTATATGAATCTACTCTCTATTTAATTGTTGATCCTACCACTGAATTTATTATGGGTGATGTTTATCCTGATTCCCCAAGGACTACCCAAGAGAGGTATGTGCCCAAGAGAGGTATGTGTGGGAAAGGCCTCCGCAGGAATTGGGAGGTGAGAATTTTGACATGCTAGAAGAATTGGAGAGCCTACAAAGACTAAAAGAAATAGAGGATACATCAGCAATAGATGTTGATGTGAAAACTAAAATGAAACGCCGTGTACATTGGTGGGATGGCTAGAAAAATAAGAAGGATTCAGATAAAGAGGAGAAGGATGCTAGATTTGGAATTGCATCTACACCAGAAGAGTTTTTAGAAGATCCCAAAATTCATCTTAGAGCACTTCTTGAATGTACAGGTGATGCACAACACAAGAAAGCCATCATGGCAGAGTTGCGGAAGAGGGCAGAGGCAGATAAGAGTGGTAAGTCTGTAAAGGACCTGGTATTGCTCATCTATGAAATGGTTTCTGTCACTTCTGTCTTTTGCCTCAATGATCCAAATACATTTGCTTCCAGCATTCATAGGATGTTGAAGATGGGTCTCAACATTTATGAGAAAAAGATGTACAGGCGGAGATCCCAGTTCGAACCCGGAATGTTCAGGTCATTGAAGATGTTGTCACGGGAAGGCCATAGACAGGGTGAGATCCTCATCTCAGCAAGGGAAGAAGAAGAACAAGGATCTTCGATCAGGCCCAAGCACTCTTATGAGGGTAGAGACGGTGGAGATAAAGACCGTGATAGCAGCTCTCACAAGCGGTGAGAAAGAGAAGACAGGGATGGCAGGAAAGACAAGCGCTATAGAGTGGCAGTAGCAGAGGATGATAGTGATGATCAATTTCTTATAGATGTGGATTCTGTGAAAGTAGGGAGGTTTGATTTCTTGGAAGCTATGTCTTCCATTACTCCTGCTGCCCATAGAGGTGGAACTGTACAGTCAAGGCCGTTGTCCCCATTAATACCTCCATGCTTACAAGGACATCTAAAAATAATCAGAAATTATATTTTTGAGATCATTCACATAGTGGCCAACGGTGATAAAAAAGATTCATTGGAGGACAATTCTCACAATCTTCCGAGGTTACTTGGATTTCCCTATGGTTCTTCCATTCCCTTTGTTTAAAGACCAAGACTTTTACATTGCGGGAAGGAGGGTGCTGGCTTGGACAGCATTGGCCCTGTAGTTTTACATGAATTAGAGAGGTTGCCCAAGCATTTGCTTGGGCTTCCCTCGCTATTGTCCAACCCAAGTGTAAAGACTCCTGAGGAACCACTAGTGCATATTGTGGGAAAAGCAAGGAGGACTACTCTTCCTATCTTGTGTTTTCCTCAACTTCAACTTTGGTGGGAGACGGTCCACGATCAACTAAGAGCTATTCTATGGACCATACTAGAAGAACTGCCTTCAGACATTCCCGTATTACTTCTTGCAACCTCCTCCGTGCCCTTTGACAAATTGGATGGAGAAACCGCTTTTTTATTTGGTCGTCGCTATATTTATCACATACAAAAACCATGTTCTGAGGATAGGTGCAGATTCATCTTGCAATCGGTTGATATTGTTCTTACCATCTCTGATCAACAAGTAACAATGAGTCCTCAAAAGAATATTTCTATTCCTAAACTAGAAAAGGTACTGAAAGAAACAAGGGGTCCAAGTGAGACTGAACTACATGTCAAGGCAGAAGCAGAAGAGCATGCTATTCGCTGACTCCCAATGTGTCTTCGAGATGTCTGCAGTAGACTTCTATATGAAAAATGGTTCAGTGTATTCCATTACCCTATCATGGATGAAAATGCACCTGTTGTGAATGCTCCTGCAGCTGAAGATGTCGTTGCACCAGCCAAGGCTGAAGAAAAGGCTGCCAAGGAGAAAACGCCTAAGGCTCCCAAAGGTTTGAAACCCGCACCTGCTCATCCTTCTTATACAGAGATGGTGACGGAAGCCACTAGCAGTCTGAAGGAAAGGACTGGTTCAAGCCCTCATGCTATTGCGAAATTTCTTGAAGACAAGTAAAAGACTGTCCTTCCGGCCAATTTCGAGAAGAAGCTCTCTTTTCAGCTCAAAGGCATGGTTGCCAAGGGAAAGCTTACAGAGGTCAAGACTTCCTATAAATTATCTGAGCAGCTGAAGAAGGCTATTCCAAAGCCTAAATCTGCTTCGGCCAAGCCTATATCTACTGCTAAACCTAAGGCCGCTAAGTCGGCTGCTAAGAAGGCTCCTGCTACAGAGAAACCTGTTGCCAAACCTGATGCATTTGATCAACCCCATCTATTTGCCTCAGAAGCTAAGGAGTTTTTTGGGCAGAGAGCCAGAAGTATGTTAGAATGGAGATACGTGTTGAGAAGGGGAGCCGTTTTAATGGAGATGTTAGAAGCTTTAGCTATTGAAGGATTAATTATTTGTGATAGACAGAGAATCTCCCAAGAAGAGGTTCAGGAAAGGGAAGCAACTAGCCTTGCAACATTCGTGCCCAAATTGATTAAGCGTGCCCATGTTTTGAAGGTTATTAAAACTAATGTGCTATGGAGGAGATACATTTGGAGCTTTCTTGAACAGAATTTGACGACATTAAAATCTTCATTGTGGTTGATGTAACATTACAATGGAAATGTAGGGGATATCTCTGAGCAACTCTCTTTCCTATATGACTTGCCTTCAAGTGGGATATTGTAGGCTACGAGTATGAAGCCAAGTCTATTTGTAACAGTCGGTGATTATTTTAAACCCGCAGATTCTCTTGTGTTTGTAACCGTAGTTTCTTGAACTGTGGAAAGATGGGAGGCGGCAGTGTCTCATTATAAAATGGAACAAGGTGACGCCCTTATTGGTGGGCTTTTCAACCTCACTTCTCTTCGCAACTCTCCCCCTCAGCAGGTGATTTACACAGCTTTGCAGTCCAGCTTAAGATCTCTGTGCAGCACAGAGATAGATGATGCTCTGCGGGCTTATAGCTTCTCTTTCTCCAAGAAACCGTCTGAGCGCATTAAGGATGTTTTCATTGCTGTTTGTTTTCTTCGAATTCACATCTCTGATCTCGCTCCAGGGATGCCCTTGTATGCTTTGTCAGAGGTGGCGGAGAGCGATCAGAGTGCGGTCTCAGTGGACCTGGATGAACGGAATCTACCAGTCGTCCCGTCAGCGGCGTAATGCTGTCTGCTGTGGCGTGGGGTCTCCTCTTTTCTGCTCAGGTGGTCTGGTGGTTTGTTTCGGGGGCGTTCTTGTGTATGGTTCGACTTACTTTTTGGTTGTTGGGGGTGGGATGGTTTTCCTCAGTGTTGGCGGGGTGGCTGGGTTGGTGTTTCTTGCTTTGTTTTGCTTGGCGGCACGGTTTCGGCTTTGGTGGTGCTCGGTTGACGGGCCTTGTTTTGTTGGCTGGGGTGGTTCTTCGATGGCGGCTTTTTGTTGGGGTTAGACATGCTTGACGGTAGTCTCTACTACTGGTTTTCTGTTTCTCTTCCCTTTCCATGTTTTATCTGGCCGTGACAGGGCCTGCTTGTAATTTTTAGTTTTTATGTTAGTCTTATGTCTGCTACATCTCATGTAATTTCTTATCTTTTAATTCCATGGTGCTCTGTCACCTTTTTCTGTTGGAAAAAAAAAAAAAAAAACTGTCGGTTTCTTCCATGGTGTAGGTCTGCGAATGGGTATCTTCTTTGTAAGAAGAAAATACATGAAGTTAGTAGTTGTATTCGACTGTGAGTTGCTGTATGAAGGTGTAAAAACCAGAGATTAATAAAATTGAGTTTTCCCTATTGATAGTGGGTGTAGCCATATATTGGTGAAACGCTTTAAATCTTTTGTATCTTCTATTTTGTTCTTGTTCTTGTGTGTTCTGTATTTATTTTCTGCAACTTTTTTTGTCTGCATTTGTTTTTTAATATCAACAACAAGGAATACTTGATATACAATGATGTTATCTATAAATTTCATTAGTATTAGCCAAAATTACCGGAACTCCAAGAATAGATTTCTAAGACATGGTGGCATCTCTTGGAAGGTGAGATCTTTATTTACCCCTGTGCTCGGTGTTTTTTAAAATTTTGAGTATGATTCATTCAAGGATAAAGAGCTCGTCATGAAGTCTGGAATGTGGGTATTGAAGGAGTATTTTTGGTGCATCAAACCCTGGTTTCCTGCCTTCCATCATGTAGACATTTTTTTTTTTATTTTGACCTTTTTCTAGATTAGGATGCCTGCCTTAGTTTTAGTTGGACTCGTGTTTGGCTACCATTGCCAACTTGTATGAGAGGTTCCAGTTTTCGTAGTCTTATTAAATAGTTAATAAAAATAAATATTTCTTTTTTTTAATTAAAAAATATATTTATATTGCATTTCAACATGAATTATATTTGTTTACTAAATGATTTATAAAAATATTTATACATTTATTGTTTTTAAAAGTTTTGTATATGCATAAATATTTGATAAAATGGAACCAAAAATTCTGACTTCCAATTTTTATCATCTAAATATTAAAATAAACTATTATTTATATTTTTAATAGGTGTAAGGGTTTTGTAGCTATGAAAATAATGATATTAGTTGATTTTTCACATTATTGATTTCCATCGATTTGATTTTACAAATTATTATTTTTTCATGACCTGAAAATGATTTAATCCCAATTACAAAGTTATATTGGTGTTATTATAGGGAGCGGTGTTATACAATGGCTTAAAAGTACATTTAAATTTTATTTAAAAAAAAATACACATGAACATAATAAAAAAAATAATACAAATAGAACTAAATAACTAACCAACATAATAAAAAAAAAATAGTGGTGGAAAATCCATATCAAGTGTTGAAGAAAGTTGGGATCTAAGCTTGGTCATATCCTCTATCTCCTCCTATGGATTGCCATTTGGAAAAGAGGGCTAAATGGTTGATATGTGGCCATTGGAAGTTGATATTAACTCCTGATCATAAGGTTTTAACCCCCGATCCTGAATTGTTTTCACCTTAATAAGCAATGATGACATTAAGATATTGTTTCAAGGGGGTATAGCTAGAGATGATTGTCGTGTAAGGTTAATTAATATTTGAAGGCATTCCAGAGGCTTCTAAGCCATGACGTCAAGCAAGACTGGTAGTGTTTTGGGCAGTGACAGGACAAGTCTCATCATTATTCGGTGCCCCTCAAGAAACATTTCAGCCTATATGTTTCCTTTCTGCAAGGCTTTTAGCAGTGCAAGTTTTAGCCAAATGCCAGAGTCTTTCAGGTTTACGGTTCTCTTCTTGACAAATGGCTTTTCTAGGGACAATAAAAAAATAGAGGCTGCATAGAATCCTTTAGCTTCACGATGCTTTAATGGTCGAGGTAACGAGGATGGTGATGGGTAAAACTTATGTTGCAAACAATGAAAGGTATCGGTTTGATTTTGATATTCCATCAAGGTTCGTGGCAACATTGCTTGAATTAAATACCCCCAAACCAGTGGTGGAAGCCATAACTAAATAGCTAACAATAAAAATTATAGCCAACATAATTAAAAAAAATATTAATAGAATTAAATTAAATAAATTATATAACTAACAATAATAAATAACAATTTATCATAGATTTATCCAAGATAGGTATCCTAGTTACACCATATTCATATTATATATTTACAAATACTTTAAATCACTACCTAAAAAACAAATAACTTTTTTCCAAACAAAATATTATTAAACTTTAATATTATAATTACCATTAACTTTCACTCACCCATATACAATTTATATAATTGGAATATTATTCTTTAGATAAAGCTAATGTTACAAAAATAGTATGAAATGGACAAACCTTTAATCTAATGTTACAATTGATAGGAAAACTTTGTTGGAATTATTGTATTTGAATTTTAATGTTAAGAAAATCTTTATTAACAAGAGCAGGGAAGTTTCTGTCAAAATGTTCATGAATAACCATGTTTTAATTTGTTGTGTTTGCTTAGTTTTAAGCACAATGTTGATAATATAATAACTTTAGAAGACTATTTTAACTATATTTTGACAAAATTAAAATTTAAGATATGACATGCAATTTTGCTCTATTTAAGTGGTTAGGGTTCAGGGTATCTACAAGATAAATAACAAATCAAGCTTAATGTCAGCTTGTGAAATGGGAGAATCCGTTGACATTTGACATGAAATTTTTCTCTATTTAAGTGGCTAGGGTTCAGGGTATCTCCAAGATAAAGAACAAATCAAACTTAACGTGAGCTTGTGAAATGGCAGAATCCATTGACATTTGGCAAGATCTCAATGTATGGGAAACTTGTACTGAAAATTAAGCTTCTACTTCTGGCAAAGAACCAAATCAACTGCCAGCTACCATGGAAAGCATAAACAATATAGCATTTAAATAATTCTAAAGATCATGTTGCAGAGAAGAGGTTATTTTTTTCAGCCAATGAAATACAAATAAATCATTTTTCAATATTTTTTTGTTAAAAAATTATGATGTTGACATAGGAAAAGTACAAATTTAAATCAAATTTGCCCCACAAGAAAAATAATCATGTCTTTTGATTGGTTTACAATCAATAGATTAATAACTAGATAAGTGCAAATTCATTGCAATTGCAATAGTACTGGCCAAAGGCAGGTACTAAAAATACAAATAAAACAAGATCATACTCAAAATAAGTAGTTATTAACTTATTTATTGAAATGGCTGAAACTTTGCTTACATTGCACCAAAAAACAAATTTGGTTCACAAAACAGTTCCTCTATGTTTTATTTCCCACACAGAACCATTGCATAAAAGTGAAGTCAATTTTCAGATATGTCAATTGATATGGCCTTAGGCTTACTCTCAGTTGTCTTGGGAATTGTTACAGTGAGCACCCCATGTGCCATGTTGGCCTTCAGTTGATCCAACTTAACATTCTTTGGTAGGTGGAAGCAGCGAGAAAAAGAGCCATCTTGTCTTTCAAGGCGATGCCACTTGTCATTCTTGTCCACCTCATCCTTCTTATACTCTCCACTTATATGCAAAGCATGTCCCTCTTCAACTTGGACTTTCAGATTTTCCTTTGTCAGACCTTCCAAAACCAAACAAAAAAAAATGATTAGATAAATTATACACAATTTATCCTTAATCACGATTCAATTAGACAATTCCAAATCAATCTTCATACAGTTTTGAACCAATATTTTATATGAATTAATAAAAAATACACAATTAATTTTTTTATAAAACATCATACAAATTTAATATAATGAAAAACTACCATCTAAATTATACTAATCTATTAAAACCCACATTAACAATACCAGGTAAGTTAGCTTTGAAGACGTGGGTATGATCAGTTTCAAGCCAATCCATAACAATACCAAGCGCGACCATGAAGCGACTGATGTCATTACGCACTTCCCTTTTAGAAGAATTTTGGTCTGACACACGAGCTTTCATGCCCCCATTCCATTGTGCCATACGCGCTTCCCCTTTAGAAGAGTTTTGGTCTGACATAAAACCCGTTATATAACCCTCATGGATCTGACCGGATGGATCTGACACCTGACATTTCAAGCCCCCATTCGATTGTGCCATAGACATGCTGGGATACTATCAACCTCCTCCAACCCACTGCAAAAACAAAACCTAAAAACATAATCAGTTGCAATAATCTTACCTTCAAGAATGGAAATTAAACGACTTACAGAAACTACAATTTAACCTACCAAAGCAAGGTGCTTAAAAGCAGGCTATCTATGATGGGATATATATATATATAGTGGTGAGAAATGGGAGGTGAAGGAAACTTCGAGAACTTTCCAAATGCGTAATTATAGTAGAATAAGGGGTGGAGTGTAATGGTCGAATGCGTAATTATAGTAGCAGTAAGGGGTGGAATGTAATGGTGTGAGCGTGTTAACATTGATATATAAAAATAAATACAATAAAAATAAAATAGAGCCGACATAGTTTTTTTAAAATAAGTAGACATATGTTTTTAAATAATTCTAAATATATAACTCACATAGTTTTATTAAATAAATGAACATTAAAATAAAGCCAATAGAATAATGTGTACTAGCATAGATATTTTAAAGACATCTGTCTAAAAGAGGCTCAGAGATATCACACTCTTGAGGCTTTATAGATTTGCATTTAAATATTAGAGAATCATAAAAATTAGCTTTTAATTTAAATCAAATGATATGCAGAATTTAATTATAATTCTCTAATGGAATTCATTGCCATAGAAATAATTTTTAAATTGAACAACTATAATCCTACCTCGCATTAAACTAAAGTAATTTACCCCGACAACAATTCATAGGTCTATCAATTAGTTTTTAGTGGAATATTTTTCAATAATTTAATCCAAATGATATAAAAAACATAACTATATTTTTTTCATAGAATTAATTCCCATAGTAAAAATGTAAAACAAATGTCATTAAACTAAATATTAATTTTCTTTGTGGCTTTTAAAGATTGAAGAACTATGACCCTAGCTGTCATTAAAATAAAGAATCTACCTTGCCATTATTTTCCTTTGCCAGCCTTCATTAATTTAAAGTAAATAATTTATCCTAAATTTTCAATAATTTAATCCAAATCATAGAAAAATTTAATTATAATTTTTTTAAAGGAATTAATTCCCATAGTAAAAATATAAAAAAAAGGTTATTAAACTAAATATTAATTTTCTTTTTGGCTTTTAAAATTTGAAGATCCCTAACCTAGCTCTCATTAAACTAAGGTAAATAATTTACCCTACTGTTAATTTTCTTTGTGGTTGTCAAAGATTTGTTTATGCAAGAAAAATATTAAATAAATTATAATTTATATATTCCATAATTTAAGTTGCACTTTAATTACAATTTCTTTTTATTTTAATGTGTAGTATATAAATAGAATGAGAGTAAATAATACACAATGCTAATCTAACCTTCTATAAATAATAGCAACAACATTGCATCACTTCATAAATTCATTTTGCAAGAAAAAATACGAAAAAATGATGGATGCATATTGCCCTTACCAATTAAACTTCTCTCCTAATGGATTAAACTTCTTCTCCCAATTCAATTTGCTCTGTTTTTATTTGATTTGATTTTTCTCAAATTTATGTTTGGGTAATACTTATATTTATACACATTATTTTATTGGCTTTGTTTTTATGTTCATTGATTAATAAACTATGTCAGCTATATATCCATTTTTATTTTAAAAAATATGTCTAGTTATTTTTTAAAAACTATGTCAGCTCTATTTTATTTTTATGTACAGGTCCATCCCCTTAATGCCACTGGATAACTCCTCTCGGTGTAATTATTTTTATATGTCAGATTTTTAATAGTTTTTGTTAACATGTTCATTCTATTTACACACTGGTCGTTCAAATAAAAATAAAATTACAGTTAAATGCAACTTAAATTATTGAACCTATAAATTATAATTTATTTAATATTTTTCTTGCATACACAAATATTTGAAAACCACAAAGAAAATTAATGGTAAGGTAAATTATTTACTTTAGTTTAATGAGAGCTAGGGTTATGGTTCTTCAATATTTAAAATTCACAAGGAAAATCAATATTTAGTTTAATTACCTTTGTTTTATATTATAATATGAAAATTATTTCCTTTAAAAAATATAGGCGCCTATGCATCTTGAGGTGCCTATCTATTTTCAATTTCACCTCTGAGATTTTTTAGATAGATGTATTTAAGATATCTATTCTAGTAGTAATGGCCACTCCAAAGAAGCATACATTAGGTTTTTTTTACTAGGTAAGAGATAGTTTATATTGATAATAAAAAGAAAAAGATTACACTTTTAGCTCCATGAGCTGATGATATACTTGTCCCCCTACTATTTGCTTACAAAATATTACAAAATGACCTCTTTGGGTCTATCAAACTAAACTGCTGCTACAATAGACATATACATATAACTACCTAAAACCCCCATACTATCATAATACAATAAACATAAAAACTATTAACCATATACAATAGTAAAGACCAAGTTGACCACAGACCAACTAAACCAGAGCCACTAGACTAATCATATCTCCCCTTCCTCAAACAGGTAGTCTAAAAATTCACCCACCCATTGGAAGCCCTCGACAAGAATCATGTTGAACAGCTTTATGATGAAATCCCTTCCTCTATAGACCCTAGCCCTGTGGGCCATCAACTCATCACCTCGAATGTCTAGGATGAAGGGAAAGAAATTGACCACTTCACTAGGCTAGTTTACCTTATTCAGATCCTTCGGCCTTGGGAGCCTGACACCTCTTTCCACTACCTCCAACACCTCATCCAGCCCTTCCATCAGGTTTGACTTGAACATCCTCTGCACCAGCACCCTCACCTCCTCCTTTGCCATCATCATGTCAAGGAGAGAAGCTACCACCCTAGACGGTATGTCTAAATCTACATGGTAGTGTTCTACACCATTGGAAAAAGCTCTGCCTAAGATGAGCTTAGTGTCTCGAATGATGAAGGCACTGTTCTACTGCAAGACCCTTCTCAATCTTTGATCGGTAATTTTGCCAAAAAATACCATCTGCCTAACCCTTCCAGTTAAACAAATGGGGGATTCCATTCCACCACAAGCAAGCTATTCAGCAAGAAGATGGAAAATTATGGATGGCAGGGGAATGTTGGCCATAAACTAGAATGCCAAATAGTCTGCAAAATGCTAGCCAAAATGCCTTCAAATAGCTCGACAAAAAGTTGCCTCTTCTCCCAATGATGGCAAAAGACAATATCTGAGAATCTCCCCACTCTCACCAACTCACTACTTAACTGCTCGAATGCCTTGAGATATGAGGCCATCTGCAATTCCTACTGATTCATAATTGGGTCCCTCCTTGCCCTTGTCGTACACCCCAAGAATCGAGACCGTTCCAGCGTATGGGAGCTAAATGTTCATCTCCACTAGCTGCCATAATTATGCACAGTGATGATTGTCATGACTACCTAATTTGCCTCTCTCTACTTGAATGGAATGGGGGTATCCTACTAACAATGCATGTTCACCAGGTGTCCATCCTACTACCCCTGCTGAGTCAACCACCTCACCTGGATATGAGGTGGCTCCCACCATTCCGCCCACAAAGCATACATTAGGTTTAATAAAGATATGAATCGGAAATAATTCAGGTTAACAAGTGCCACATAGTGGAAGATGACTATCTTAACAAGTGTCATGTAGTAGAAGATGAAATGGAGATAACTTAGGGACTTGGTATTTGATATCTTAACAAATGTAAATTAGGAATAACTCAGTAGTGGATATCTTAACAAGTGTCATTAGAACGGTGAGTACCTCCTTTCAAAGTGTTGTAATAATAATATTTTTTTAGTACTTGAAAAATTAATGAAAATGCATTTGAAATAATATAAGAATTAGGTTAAGTTGCTATTTTGAGAAACATGGAGAAATGAACTATGACAAATTCACTCTCTATTAAAAAACAAATTCTTATAAAAATTAAAATTTGAACTATATAATATGATGGAATTGTCCATACCCCATTCCAAAAGCAGTTAATATACATGTAAGTAAGGTTATTTTAAAAATTTGCACATATAATAAATGCAGCTATTAACCCCAACACATAATAGAAATTAAATGAAGTGAGGTTATAGTGAGCCCTTTGTCATAGTTGGTGCCAAGATATTAACCCCAACACATAATAGAAATTAAATGGAGTGAGATTATAGTGAGCCCTTTGTCATAGTTGGTGTCATGGTAATCAACTAAAAAATACTAAATATAGACAAAAAAAATGTAGCAACTATGAAAATAATTATTATAATATAAACAATAATATTTATGTTAATAGTATTAATAGCATTGGAAATATTAATATTAATATATTATAAATATTAATAATAATACAATATAACTATTAACTAATAATATTGCCACTGTAATCAAATAAAAAAATACTAACTATATGCAAAAAGATGTACCAACTACAAAAACTATTATTATAACATAATTATTAATTAATATTTATATTATAAATATTAACTAATAATATTAATATTGGTGTCACCTTAATCAAATGAAAAAAGGAGCAATTATAAAATTAATATTGATAACATAAATATTAAATTAGATCTATGGAGGCACCCTAACTATAAGTCGAAGGAGTCCTAGGGTTATGTGCAAAGGAATCAGCCTTCACGTGTGGCAAGTGGGGGAGGTTGTGCTCTCCCCCACCCAGGTTTGTTTCTTGTGCATACCTCACGCACACATAATCTATTCATGTTTATTGCCTCCATAGTGTCTAAAGATTGAAAAGACTATCTTCTTATCTCTTGTATGTTCTTTCTCCAACTGTGTTTAATTTTTCATTTTGCAACCCTCACGACTGTGTAAATCTCAACCCTCTTAGCATTAATGGAGGGGGTTACGGACCCCCCCGACCCTAATGCAATTAATCCTGATTCCCATGTGGCCCCATCTAAGTCATTTAAGGAAGTTTTAGCAGATAGTGGTATGTCTATCCCATCTGGTGCGAAGTTTCTAGCTACAACTAGTTGCAAAGAAGGTGAACCAAGTAGTGATGTCTCAGAGGAAGGTAAGTACCCCTTACCCCCTCTGAACTGTAAACTCACCCCAAATGATGTTATGAAGAATATAGTCTCTAATGAAAGACTTAGATTGAAGGAAATGACTATTTCTTTTACTATTGTTCACACTAGCAAAATACCAACAAGGAATTTCATAGATTCCTAGTTTTTTAATGTGTGGGAAAACAAATTTGGAATTCAAGTTAATTTTTTTAGAATTCTCCCTAAAGGTTTATTTTATTTTTAATTTAAATGCTATTCCACACATGAAAAAGCACTTTTGAAACCATACTGAAACCTTGATAGCTATGGTTTTAGGGCACTGACCTAGTCCCCATCGACCATTGCTAAGGAAGTATTAGCCTTGTCCTACCCTAGGTGGTTGGTTGTGAAAACTATTCCTCTTGAATATTGAAATTTAATCTCATACCTACGTGAACCCTTTGGTAAAGTGCTACACCTAGATGAAACCAAGGTGACCCTCCCTCACTTGGACGTGAGGGCACTGGTGTCACTAGCTCCCGATATTGAAATTCCTAGGCGTATAGAGGTAGAGGATGACGAGAATCCCTTTTGTTGTCAGTTAGAAATTTTGGCTAGTGTCAATTCCTATCTTTGCAAAAAGAGCACATTCGGGTAAATTGCCATTTAATCAAAAAAAAAATCAAGGAAGAAAAAAGCAGATGCAACTCCCTGGCTCAAACCCTAGTTTAGAATTATCCTCTAAAAGGCTCGTTGTGCAATCTGGCATGGTTGTGGCAACTGACCCCTTGCAAGCATAGGGAGTTAGTAACTTCTTTTCAGAACCCATAGCGGACTGGGTTGAAAAAAGCCCCTTCGCAAATGGTGACTCTAAGCAAACAAAGCTCTAAGAGCCGAGGGTTGGAGTGGGAGGTTGAGTCCACAATCCAACCAGTTCACCAATTTTCAGTTTTGAGGATACCCTACTCCAAAACTCCTTCGATGTTCTCTCGGAAGGAATACCTTCTGAGGATGTCAAACCTAAGAAGACCCCAATATCTAGTGTCTCCAAAGACCAAGTGGAATGCCTCAGTTCCATGCTCACCCCTAAAATTATAAGAAAACCAACTATATGGAAAAATTAAACACACAGCAGTTAGAGATGTGTGAGATTAAGAAAAGAATTGAAGAAGAAATCTTAAGGAATAGGACGAGAACCCTCCCACACCTGCAACTCATGAGTTTATGTTCAAAAAGGATGGCCACCATTTCAAATTTGTTAAGGGTGACCAGCTTTGCAACAAATTTGTTAATGATAGTCTAGTCGGGGATGAAAAGATGTCCTCCATGGAGGCAAGTCTTGAGACTGTAACTGAAAAAATTACAATACTAATATGAACCATACTGAAAGTAACCACGGGCAACATGAGCACTCACTAGAATTGGGGGGATGCTCTAATGTTGAAACAGAAAAGCCACTTTTGACCTGCTCCATTGAGGGTGACACCCTACAGTTTTCCAGCCAAACTACCACTAACAATGTTGTTCAAAAGTTTGCGTCTACTAACAATGAGGTAACTCCTAAGAGACCATAAATAGAAGACATCGAGGGCCCTAGCCCTATAACCCATGCAATGCGTGAGGCCCCCACCTCAGAATTTGTTGGGTCGAGGCTCTTAGAAAAACCCAAGAGTCCAATTCCACCAACCCATGTGCCACCAAGGAAAGTGGCACGTGTGAGGGCAAGGAAAATCAATAAAAAATAGTTAGAGGGCATATGATATTTTACTCAAGAGGATTTCATGGCTAGACAGTGTGGGATAGCTTCCAGGCCAAGGGAAAAGCCTAGAAGACCAAGAAAGAACATGTCCCTACTAGTACCAAAAAACATGCAACTATCTAAAAAGAAAAGAAAGAAAACAAGTGTGGTAATAGAGTCTCTTGAAGTAAAAAGACCAGAGGTGGAAGAAAGATTGCCTAAGTGTCTTGTATAGTCCAAGAAATACCTAGAGGTAACCCGCATGAATGTCAAGAATTAATCTTAATTATATCTCATGGAATGTTAGGGGACTGGACTTCCCTAATAGGAAATACATTGTAAGGAGATTCTTGAATCTGGAAAAACAAAACGATGTTGTAATGCTACAAGAAACTAAGGTAGTCGGGTTCATATTGGAAACTAATTTAAGGTTTATTTGCAAGGATTCTTCCTTTTTCACCACAAATGATGAAAATGGAAAGAGGGGCAGGACAATCCAACTCTCTAATACATGGAGTCAATTAGTCACTAATCAGGGTAATTCCCCCTACAATAGGGTAGTCTAGGTGACCCTGGAAAAAGAAGGAAATACAATGGGAATTTTCTCCATTTATGCACCCAATGACCATAGGGAGAGGGCTGCCCTTTGGCAATCATTACCTAGTCTACTAGATGTGTCATGGATCTTGGGTGGAGACTTCAACATGGTTGATCACCCGAAAGATAAGTGGGTGGAGTTGAAATGTCATGGAAAGGAAATTAAAGGTATTTTTGGAAGAGGGTAAAAAATAAGTTCAATTTAATGGAGCCTTTGAGAGTAGGGAAAAAACACTTCAAAGAGGTCTGGTATACATGGTACAATTCTCAAAAATGAGACAAAAGGATTTAATATATCCTTGATAGGTTTTATGCAAGAAAAAACAACTTCAGGTTTGTTCCAAATAGGGATGGTCTAGTGGTTCATGTTTACCCCTACACTATGTCCGACCATCATTCGATTAAAGCAAATATTGAGGTAAAAATTGGTAGTGCTCTTGTCAATAGGAGGAAATATGGCTTCACCCTCAACACCTAATTATTAAATGGTAATGATTCTAGAGATGCCATTTCCTTCCTTAGAGAAATAAATAGTTGGATGCTAAAAAATACTAGTGCAACAGAGAGGTGGAATCAAAGTGTTGAGGCCTAGAGGAAGATTCTAAGCCATTGGAAAAAGGAAGGCCATGGATAATAGGTGGGAGGAAGATAAACTTCAAGAATCCAAAAAGACCCTATGAATGAAATGTTGAGGGAAGAACTTACACTCACTAAAGATAAGCTTAGAAGGACTCAAAAGATCAAGATAAAAGGGCTCAAGGTAAGGGCCAAGTTAAGATTGCTTAATTGTGGTGATATGGGATTGAAATTCTTCTTTAATTACATCACTAAAAAGAGTTTCAAAGAGCAAATAGAGCAAATTTGGGACAATGACTGACTGGTCACCTCCCAAGAGGAAATATTAGAACAATTCAAAAAGTTCTATAAAAACCTCTTCACCTCAGAAAAGGGGGAAAGGGGTAACCAAAATGCCAGAGAACTAGTTAAAAAGATTATCCCTAAAAGAATTTCTGAGGATGATCCAACCTAGCTTTCGACGGACTTAACCTAATTTCTGTCTAAAAATCTCAAAAATCTAGATCATGGTTTTTTAGATATCATTGAAACATGTGACTTCTATCCTTATTTTGCAATGTCTTTATGTGACACTACTGCTCTTTCAAACTCTTTCCACAATCCTCTTAAGACTTGGGGGCAGCATGCTGAGCTCAACCCTTGTAGAAGCCCATTTTATCCCACATGCTATGATATGCCATCATAAATAAATTAGCAACAAGATTTCACCTTAAATATAATGAAATTATTTTAGCTCTACCAATTTGAGCTGTAGGTGAAAATTTGGTAATAGTAGGTTCACAACTAGGGTTCCAACCTAAAGAAGCAAGAAAAATCAAAATTTGGCAGTTCAACAATCTAAGAAGGAAAAACCCTAAAAGAAATGAAAATAGATTAAAACATCTTGTCGAGGAATTTCCTATATGTCTTATTTAAACCTTTAATAGCTCACCCTTTAAGTCTCTTAGGGCTTCTTCATAATATTTTCTAAAATACTTTAAACTCTAGCCATTGATCTCTTGATGAGATGGAAAGATGGATGGCCATGATGAAGTTTTCTACCACATGGCATTGCTTCTCATCTTTCAGTGGAACCCACCTTCTCTTCAGGCTACAAAGTCTGCTACGTGGCGTTCGTCCCTTAGCCCGTTGGGTTATTGCCCATGTATCTTTTGACAACGGGATACTAGGAAATGATTAGGATTAACCTAGGGGCCCTCCAACATGCTCACACATTAACTTCTGAAGCCATCCATTGTCTGCTTAGTTTCTTCAACATTGGACAGCTAACCTGAAAACATCTTGCCGAGGAATTTCCCATGTTTCTTATTTAAACCTTTAATAGCTCACCCTTTAAGTCTCTTAGGTCTTCTTTGTAATATTTTCTAAAGCATTTAAAAAGTGGGACCTTGCTAGGATAACCCATTCCCTACCAAACGGTGACTGACAAGACTAGGTATAAGGTGCCGGTAAACAAGACGTTTTTGATGGCTCATGTTTCGACATAGAGAACCAGCAACCGGACATAGCAAGTCAACATAAGATTATGCAGAGGCTTTCTTATATAAAATATCAACCATTGATATTTGGATATCTAATAGTTCAAGTGTTATTCAGGTGAGTTGAAGTTGCAGGTCTAGTTTTTCAGACATTTTTTTTTGGAATGCAACTACAATCGTCCATCAAAAATTCATTGACCGGCCATATGTTATATTAATTTGTGCTAACGTCTTGCTTCAGACATAATAAATATGTTGACACTTGTCCCCATTCCAGACACTTTACGAAGGAATTTTGATGTGTGTAAAATTTATCCCGGAATAGAACAATATGTAACATTTGATAATTTTGCCACACTGTATGATATTTTATTGGCACAATTAATTTTTTATTGGTTTGAAAATTGGTTTAATCCGCAAATGAAAATAATTTTTTTCGTTTGAAATTGGATTTTAATCGCCAGCAAAAATATTTTCTTATTTAGAAAACATGTTTAATTCACCCATAGAAATATTTTACTGGTTTGAAAATAGGTTTTAATTTGTCAATATAGATATTTAATTGGTTTGAAAATAGGTTTTAATCGCTAATGAAAATATTTTATTGGTTTTTAAAAATTACAATTCACCAAGATTTTTAATAGACCTCTAGCGATTACAAAAGATTCACAAAACAAGAAATTTTTTTCCTGAAAAAAATCGCCAACAAAATTAATATTTTTCTTGAAAAGTATACACAATTCGCTAGGTTTATACATCCTCTCTAAGGGGGCCTATTCTTAAATTTATAGCTATTCCAAAGTGCAAATCTGGCAATTGGTATCTTCTTTGTAAGAAGAAAATACATGAAGTTAGTAGTTGTATTCGACTGTGAGTTGCTGTATGAAGGTGTAAAAACCAGAGATAAATAAAATTTAGTTTCCCCTATTGATAGTGGATGTAGCCATATATTGGTGAACCACTTTAAATATTTTAGGTCTTCTAGTTTTTTCTTGTGTGTTCTGTATTTATTTTTTGCAACTTTCATTGTCTGCATAATTTTTTTTAATATCAACAATTGTTATCAGAGCAATGGTGAAAAAGCTATTTTGGAAATCATGAAGAATTTCTAGGAAAATGGATGTAGCAGCTTTTGATGATTGGGCTTGAGCTCTCATGTCTTGGTCATGTTACTCTGGAGAGAGTTTTGATGAAGTGGGAGCTACGGTAAGATTTGCAGACAGTGACATTGAGCTAGATGAAATTGTGCCAATGGAAGTATATGAATCTACTCTCTATTTAATTGTTGATCCTGCCACTGAATTTATTATGGGTGATGTTTATCCTAATTCCCCAAGTACTACCCAAGAGAGGTATGTGTGGGAAAGGCCTCCGCAGGAATTGGGAGGTGAGAATTTTGACATGCTAGAAGAATCGGAGAGCCTACAAAGACTGAAAGAAATAGAGGATACATCAGCAATAGATGTTGATGTGAAAACTAAAATGAAACGCCGTGTACATTGGTGGGATGGCTGGAAAAATAAGAAGGATTCAGATAAAGAGGAGAAGGATGCTAGATTTGGAATTGCATCTGCACCAGAAGAGTTTTTAGAAGATCCCAAAATTCATCTTAGAGCACTTCTTGAATGTACAGGTGATGCACAACAAAAGAAAGCCATCATGGCAGAGTTGCGGAAGAGGGCAGAGGCAGATAAGAGTGGTAACTCTGTAAAGGACCTGGTATTGCTCATCTATGAAATGGTTTCTATCACTTCTGTCTTCTGCCTCAATCATCCAAATACATTTGCTTCCAGCATTCATAGGATGTTGAAGATGGGTCTCAACATTTATGAGAAAAAAGATGTACAGGCGGAGATCTCGGTTCGAACCCCGAATGTTCAGGTCATTGAAGATGTTGTCACGGGAAGGCCATAGACAGGGTGAGATCCTCATCTCACCAAGGGAAGAAGAAGAACAAGGATCTTCGATCAGGCCCAGGCACTCTTATGAGGGTAGAGACGGTGGAGATAAAGACCGTGATAGCCGCTCTCACAAGCGGTGAGAAAGAGAAGACAGGGATGGCAGGAAAGACAAGCGCTATACAGTGGCAGTAGCAGAGGATGATAGTGATGAACAATTTCTCATAGATGTGGATTCTGTGAAAGTAGGGAGGTTTGATTTCTTGGAAGCTATGTCTACCATTACTCCTGCTGCCCAAGAGGTGCAAGAGTACAGTCAAGGCCGTTGTCCCCATTAATAGCTCCATGCTCACAAGGACATCTAAAAATAATCAGAAATTATATTTTTGAGATCATTCACATAGTGGCCAACGGTGATAAAAAAGATTCATTGGAGGACAATTCTCACAATCTTCCGAGGTCACTTGGATTTCCCTAAGGTTCTTCCATTCCCTTTGTTTAAAGACCAAGACTTTTACATTGCGGGAAGGAGGGTGCTGGCTTGGACTGCATTGGCCCTGTAGTTTTACATGAATTAGAGAGGTTCCCCAAGCATTTGCTTGGGCTTCCCTCGCTATTGTCCAACCCAAGTGTAAAGACTCCTGAGGAACCACTAGTGCATATTGTGGGAGAAGCAAGGAGGACTACTCTTCCTATCTTGTATTTTCCTCAACTTCAACTTTGGTGGGAGACGGTCCACGATCAACTAAGAGCTATTCTATGGACCATACTAGAAGAACTGCCTTCAGACATTCCCGTATTACTTCTTGCAACCTTCTCCGTGTCCTTTGACAAATCGGATGGAGAAACCGCTTCTTTATTTGGTCGTCGCTATATTTATCACATACAAAAACCATGTTCTGAGGATAGGTGTAGATTCATCTTGCAATCGGTTGATATTGTTCTTACCATATCTGATCAACAAGTAACAATGAGTCCTCAAAAGAATATTTCTATTCCTAAACTAGCAAAGGTACTGAAAGAAACAAGGGGTCCAAGTGAGACTGAACTACATGTCAAGGCAGAAGCAGAAAAGCATGCTATTCGATGACTCCCAATGTGTCTTCGAGATGTCTGCAGTAGACTTCTATATGAAAAATGGTTCAGTGTATTCCATTACTCTATCATGGATGAAAATGCACCTGTTGTGAATGCTCCTGCAGCTGAAGATGTCGTTGCACCAGCCAAGGCTGAAGAAAAGGCTACCAAGGTGAAAACGCCTAAGGCTCCCAAAAGTTTGAAACCCGCACCGGCTCATCCTTCTTATACAGAGATGGTGACGGAAGCCACTAGCAGTCTGAAGGAAAGGACTGGTTCAAGCCCTCATGCTATTGCGAAATTTCTTGAAGACAAGTAAAAGACTGTCCTACCGGCCAATTTCGAGAAGAAGCTCTCTTTTCAGCTCAAGGGCATGGTTGCCAAGGGAAAGCTTACAAAGGTCAAGGCTTCCTATAAATTATCTGAGCAGCTGAAGAAGGCTATTCCAAAGCCTAAATCTGCTTCGGCCAAGCCTATATCTACCGCTAAACCTAAGGCCGCTAAGTCGGCTGCTAAGAAGGCTCCTGCTACAGAGAAACCTGTTGCCAAACCTGATGCATTTGAGCAACCCCATCTATTTGCCTCAGAAGCTAAGGAGTTTTTTGGGCAGAGAGCCAGAAGTATGTTAGAATGGAGATACGTGTTGAGAAGGGGAGCCGTTTTAATGGAGATGTTAGGAGCTTTAGCTATTGAAGGATTAATTATTTGTGATAGACAGAGAAGCTCCCAAGAAGAGGTTCAGGAAAGGGCAGCAACTAGCCTTGCAACATTCGTGCCCAAATTGATTAAGCGTGCCCATGTTTTGAAGGTTATTAAAACTAATGTGCTATGGAGGAGATACATTTGGAGCTTTCTTGAATAGAATTTGACGACATTAAAATCTTCATTGTGGTTGATGTAACATTACAATGGAAATGTAGGGATATCTCTGAGCAACTCTCTTTCCTATATGACTTGCCTTCAAGTGGGATATTGTAGGCTACGAGTATGAAGCCAAGTCTATTTGTAATAGTCGGTGATTATTTTAAACCTGCACATTCTCTTCTGTTTGTAACCGTAGTTTCTTGAACTGTCGGTTTCTTCCATGGTGTAGGTCTGCGAATGGGTATGTTCTTTGTAAGAAGAAAATACATGAAGTTAGTAGTTGTATTCGACTGTGAGTTGCTGTATGAAGGTGTAAAAACCAGAGATTAATAAAATTGAGTTTTCCCTATTGATAGTGGGTGTAGCCATATATTGGTGAAACACTTTAAATCTTTTGTATCTTCTATTTTGTTCTTGTTCTTGTGTGTTCTGTATTTATTTTCTGCAACTTTTTTTGTCTGCATTTGTTTTTTAATATCAACAACAAGGAATACTTGATATACAATGATGTTATCTACAAATTTCATTAGTATTAGCCAAAATTACCGGAACTCCAAGAATAGATTTCTAAGACATGGTGGCATCTCTTGGAAGGTGAGATCTTTATTTACCCCTGTGCTTGGTGTTTTTTAAAATTTTGAGTATGATTCATTCAGGGATAAAGAGCTCGTCATGAAGTCTGGAATGTGGGTATTGAAGGAGTATTTTTGGTGCATCAAACCCTGGTTTCCTGCCTTTCATCATGTAGACATTTTTTTTTTATTTTGACCTTTTTCTAGATTAGGATGCCTGCCTTAGTTTTGGTTGGACTTGTGTTTGGCTACCATTGCCAACTTGTATGAGAGGTTCCAGTTTTCGTAGTCTTATTAGATAGTTAATAAAAATAAATATTTCATTTTTTTAATTAAAAAATATATTTATATTGCATTTCAACATGAATTATATTTGTTTACTAAATGATTTATAAAAATATTTATACATTTAATGTTTTAAAAAGTTTTGTATATGCATAAATATTTGACAAAATGGAACCAAAAAATCTGACTTCCAATTTTTATCATCTAAATATTAAAATAAACTATTATTTACATTTTTTATAGGTGTAAGGGTTTTGTAGATATGAAAATAATGATATTAGTTGATTTTTCACATTATTGATTTCCATCACAAGATTTGATTTTACAAATTATTATTTTTTCATGACCTAAAAATGATTTAATCCCAATTACAAAGTTATATTGGTGTTATTATAGGGAGAGGTGTTATACAATGGCTTAAAAGTACATATAAATTTTATTTTAAAAAAATACACATGAACATAATAAAAAAATAATACAAATAGAACTAAATAACTAACCAACATAATAAAAAAAAAAATAGTGGTGGAAAATCCATATCAAGTGTTGAAGAAAGTTGGGATCTAAGCTTGGTCATATCCTCTATCTCCTCCTATGGATTGCCATTTGGAAAATAGGGCTAAATGGTTGATATGTGGCCATTGGAAGTTGATATTAACTCCTGATCATAAGGTTTTAACCCCCGATCCTGAATTGTTTTCACCTCAATAAGCAATGATGACATTAAGATATTGTTTCAAGGGGGTATGGCTAGAGATGATTGTCATGTAAGGTTAATTAATATTTGAAGGCATTCCAGAGGCTTCTAAGCCATGACAAAATCTCTACTAGCCTTATCTTGGAAGGTGAAAGAAAAAAAATCATTACCCAAAACTCCAAACTCCTTGACCTTCGGCCAATTTTCTTTAGTCCAGGACATGGAATCATAAACTGAGAAATGTGGTGATAGCACCTTACCAATAATAGTAGTTTCCTGTAGAAGATAAATTCTTTTCAAGAAACTTTCAGTTGTAAGGGAGACTGCAGCCTTTTGCAACTCTTTCTTTCTTAAAACCTTCTTCGGAATGGGTTTCACCACCCAAGACTCGCGCTGAGGTGGTGGTGGCCTATCTGGACTCCTTTGGAGCTGATGCTTCCTTCTTTTCCCATATCTCCTATCATGCCTCTAAGATCTTTGCCTAAAGAATGACTTCCATTTGGTTTGATGCCCATGAGTACCTTTATGGTTTATAGCCCTCTCTTGGTGCTTTCTGAAAGCTTCATATTGAGGGGTCTATTAATTTAACATTCAGATTCACAGTAAGAAACAATAAAACATGAATGCTCACATAACACAAAGATACCCTGGGAAAACCTCCCTCTTGGAGGTGAAAAACCCAACAAGAAAATCTCAGATCTGATTTATATTAAGAGCAAAAATAGATTACAGCTTTGCTCGGCTAGGGCACAAAATATAGGCACCAAAAATACACCTTATCTAAATTTTAGTTTTGAACTGAACTAATTATAATGTTCAGAATGAAGTTCACTTGCATAGTAAGCACAGAGGTTTAGCAACCCTGGATAATCCTGTGAACCCATTGAACTGTCGAACCAATTGAACCGCCGAACCAATTGAACTACCAAACCAATTGAACCAGTGAACTTGTTGAACTAGCAAACCAGTTGAACCTGCGAACCGGTTGAACCTACGAACCTGTTGAACCTGCGAACCAGTTGAACCTGCGAACCTGTTGAACTTGCGAACCTGTTGAACCAGTTCAACTAACTGTGGAGCCCTTGCACTGTGCTTGTAGTAGATCACTGATTGATTAGATTGCGTAGAGGAAAATTCAGTGAGAGAATGATATGTATTGTGACTACCAGTCTATTTTCATTTATATGAGATCGCCCAAACAATTTGGCACCAAATTACATATACGTTATATTTGAAATAGGTCCTGACCTATTTGTAATTTCAAGATACATAGAATAATGAGTTCACCCAATTTGGGGCCTGCCTTAATCAGATAATACAACTGAGTTCTCAAAATGCTAAGGCCAACAGGGCATTCAGCATTTTATGACTAGGTCGGTCTCTAGAAGGGATCTGACCTAGCTACCAAAAATCAACCCTCCCTCTTAGCTAGGAAGGATTCCTTCATAAGGATCAACTCACATAGTGACTAATATCATGGCTACTCCCATGGATGAAAACATAAGTGCTTATTGTCATCTCCTCATGACGTTTATCATAGATACTCCCAGAGGGTGAACAAGCACATCATGGAATTTCTCCCATGATATCCACCATACCTACTTGCAGAGGGTGGCTCCACCATGCCTACTCGCAAAGCGTGGAAGAGGGCTTTCACCTCAAACTTCTCCCAGATGAGAGTGCATTACCACCATGCCTACTCGCAGAGGGTGGATCCACCATGCCTACTCGCAGAGGGTGGAAGATACTGTATAATGTATCACTGATGCTAAGACTCCCTCTCAGCTAGAGCTTCATTCTCCACAACTCCAAGCTTGTCTCAAAAATATGTAAGCTTCACTCGAGCAAGGGGTTTGGTGAGAACATCTGTTGTTTGCTCATCAGTGCTGATGTACTTCAACTGAATAGCATTCCTTTGCACCATATCCTAGATATAGTGATACTGAGTTTCCACATGCTTTGATATGTCATGAAACACAGGATTGCAAGAGCTTCACACAGCTCTGGTTATCACTATGAATAACTGTAGGCTCCCAGGGTTGTCCAAACAAACCTGCAAGGAGTTTTCAAAGTCACACTGCTTCTTGAGATGCCACACAGGCTGCAATATATTCTACTTCAGCAGTACTCAATGCTACTGAAGACTGTTTTCTGCTGCACAAGGATATCATGGTGGATCCCAAACTGAAGCAAACTCCAGAAGTGCTCTTTCTATCAGTGACACTTCCTACCCAATCAAAATCAGAATAGCCTTCCAAGGTAACGACTGTACGTTGGAAGAGTACTTCAATCCATATCCAACTATACCATGCAAATATCTCAAGATATGCTTGGCTGCAACAAGATGAATCTGCCTTGGTTCATATATAAACTGGCTAAGGGCGCATAGCAAATGTCAGGTCTAGTGTTATCTAGATACATCAAGGATCCAATCAGCTGCCTGTATTCAGTGGGATTCACAAGATCAGACCTAGCTGTAGATTCACTCAACTTCTTTAAGTTAGTTTCCATAGGAGTAGGCATAGGTTTACAATCTAGCATTCCAAATCTCTTCAAAATATCAATGGTATATTTTCCTTGACTTAGAATAATTTCATTGGGTCTTTTCCATACTTCTAACCCTAGAAAGAAATGCATGAGACCTAGATCTTTCATTTCAAATTCTGAAGTCATTTCTTCCTTACATCTAAGAATGAGATGATCTTCTCTAGTTAGGAATAGATCGTCAACATATAAAACCAAAATCAACATTTCACCATTGAATACCTTGAAGTAAAGGTTAGGATCAGCATCATTCATATAGAATCCTAGGCTTACCGAGTACTTATCAATTCTTTCATACCAAGCACGGGGGGCCTGCTTAAGGCCATTTAATGCTTTCTTCAATTTGCATACATGAGATTCTTTCTTATGGATCACAAAGCCTTCAGGTTGCTCAATGTAGACCTCTTCTTCAATAACACCATTGAGAAAGGTTGTCTTTACATCCATCTAATGCAACTTCCATCCCTTAGCTGTGGCAATAGCAATGATAGTCCTGATGGAAGTATATCGAGCAACAGGGGCAAAGGTTTCCTCATAATCTATGCCTTCTTTCTGAGAGAAGCCACGAGCCACAAATATCTAATGCAACTTCCATCCCTTAGCTGTGGCAATAGCAATGATAGTCCTGATGGGAGTATATCGAGCAACAGGGGCAAAGGTTTCCTCATAATCTATGCCTTCTTTTTGAGAGAAGCCACGAGCCACAAATCTAGCTTTGTATTTCTCAATACTTCCATCAGTAGTATGTTTAATTTTAAACAACCATTTGGAAGATAAATAGACTTACCTTTGGGTCTAGGCTCAATATCCCAAACATCATTCTTAATGATAGACTGATATTCTTCATCTATAGCATTCTTCCATGTCTATTGGTTCATGGCCTCTTCAACACTGAAAGGTTTAGTCTCAATGAGATTGCACATCAATGCAACATAGTTTGAGAATTTCTGAGGTCTCCTTCTTTCTCTAAGTGTGCCTCTTGGAGCTACAAACTTTTCTGCATCTTGAATCCAGGGAGGTCTCTTCTTACTCATGGTAATGTCCCTAGGCCCATCTGTAGGATCCAAAGGTTCACTTGGATCATCATGATTTTCAGATTCTGTGGACTCTCTCTGAATCTCAGTATCATGCTCAATATCCATGTCTTGAGGGTTATCATGGACTTCATTGTCAATTTCTAAACTATAGCCTTTAGATCTTTTGAGTGCAATATTTTCTTCAAAAGTGACATCTCTACTAACCTCAATAAACTTCTGACCTAGAATGTAAATTCTAAATGCTTTGGATGTTTCGCTATAGCCCACAAGAATGCCTCTTTTGCTAGAAGGTTCCAACTTGGTTCTCTTCTCTTTGGGTACTTGGACATATACTGGACTCTCAAAGATCCTCAAGTGACTAATATCAAGTTTGATCCTTGAAAATGCTTCTTCTGGAGTCATATCTTTCAATACATGGTGAGGGCATCTATTCTAAATCTAGACAGTAGTCCTAGATGCTTCGGCCCATAGGAAAGTCTACAGATCCTGATCATGAACATAGCTTTTGCTACCTCAACTATGGATCTGTTCTTTCTTTCTACAACCCCATTTTGCTGAGGGTTGTAGGGAACACAAAACTCCCTCTTGATCCCTGCTTCAATACAAAAATCATGAAAACTACATGAGGTGTATTCACCTCCATTGTCAGACCTTAAAACTTTAATTCTTTTCCGAGATAGATTTTCTGCTAAAGCTTTAAATTCTTTGAATCTACTTAGAACTTCATTAAATTCTTTTGATTTAAGAAAGTAAATCCAAGTTTTCCTAGAGTAGTCATCTATAAAGATTACATAATACAAGAATCCACTTGGGGAAGCAACAAACATAGGTCCACATAAATCAGAATGCACAAGAGCTAATTTCTCTTTAGACCTACTTTCACTTTGATGAAATGGACTCTTAGTGTTCTTACCCATAGCACAACCTTTGCATGTATTATCATGAATATGACAAAGTTTAGGCATACCTTTAACTATCTTCTCAAGTGTGGGGAGGGCTTGGAAATGAAGATGTCCAAGTCTTCTATGCCATAGCTCGCTTGACTCTAGTGCTTCATGAATGAGAGCTTGAATTGGATGTGCTAAAAGCTTATATAGGCTCTCATACCTATTCCCAATGACACGTGCTGATTTGATGCTGGACTTTTTAGGCCATGCAAGCACCCTTCCCTTAGAAAATGCAATCTGATAACCCTTATCTTCTAGTGCTGATATGGAGATAAGGTTTCTTTTGATTCTCGGCACAAACAAAATATCACTGAGGTGAAGAGAAATTCCAGAATCTAAGTTAAGGGAATTAGTTCCAAAACCTCTCACAGAATAGCAAGCATAATCACCAATGACCACATGAAGATTAGACTCTTTCTCCACTAAATCTGAGAGGTGCTCTCAATAGCCTGTGATGTGTCTAGATGCACCACTATCAATCAGCCAAGTATTACTGTTTGAGGGTACATTGCTTGACAGAGCAGAAATGAAAAGGAAGTCTTCAGTATTAGACTAATTTGAGACTTCATTTAAGTTTGCTCCTTGATGCTTAGGCTGAGATAAACAATCCCTTGCATAGTGATCGAATTTGTCACACCTGAAGCACTTGATGTGAGACAAGTCCTTTTTCTTTTTCTTTGAATCATGAGATGGATTAGACCTTTGATTTCTATTCCTCTTGAAATTGTTCTTCTTCCAATAGCCTCCTTTCTTCTTGAAAGACTATGCAGTAAGGACATGATTGTTTTCATGAGTGTTTTTGATAACTCCTCTAGCAGCCAGTCGAGACTCTTCTTGGATACAGTCAGTCCTTAGTCTATCAAACTTGGGCAGATCAGCTCTTACACTAATTCCTTGAATGTAGGATTCCCAAGATGCTGGAAGACCATTGAGGGCTAGCATAGTTAAATCATTTTCATCAACAATCTTTCCAATAGATGAGAGCTGATCTCTCAAATTAGAAATCCTCATGAAGTAAGCCATGATGGATTCACCTTTAGCCATCTTGATGTGATGAAGCTACTGCTTCAAGGCTAGAACACGACTAGTGTTGTTCATTTCATACATCTCCTCCAAGGTTCTGAACATTTTGCTTACTGTATTCAGCTTGGAGATGATGAGAACAATGTGATCTTTTACTGAATCAATTAAGATCTTCTGAGCTTGAAGATCTTTGTTCCTCCATTGGTTCTTTTCTCCTTCTGCCTCAGGCTCAGAAGATTCTTTGGTCACAAAGTCTGCAAGGTCGTTTTCATTCAATGCAAGTATGATGCAGACTCTCCATGATGTGAAATTGGAAGCCCCATCCAATCTGTCTTCAACCCTGAGATTGTAAGCCATTTTATCTGATCTTTAATGATACGAGCAGAATGTAAATAATTGAATACTGCAAATCTGATTATACTAATTCAAACTTAGCTCTGATACCATGTAAATATAGCATTCAGATTCACAGTAAGAAACAATAAAACATGAATGCTCACATAACACAAAGATACCCTGGGAAAACCTCCCTCTTGGAGGTGAAAAACCCAACAAGAAAATCTCAGATCTGATTTATATTAAGAGCAGAAATAGATTACAGCTTTGCTCAGCTAGGCCACAAAATATAGGCGCCAAAAATACACCTTATCTGAATTTTAGTTATGAACTGAACTAATAATAATCTTTAGAATGAAGTTCACTTGCACAGTAAGCACAGAGGTTCAGCAGCCTTGGATAATCCTGTGAACCTATTGAACTATCGAACCAATTGAACCGCCGAACCAATTGACCCGTCGAACCAATTGAACCAGCGAACTTGTTGAACCTACGAACTTGTTGAACCTATGAACTAGTTGAACCTGCGAACCTATTGAACCTGCGAACCGGTTGAACCTGCGAACTTGTTGAACCTGCGAACCTGTTGAACCAGTTCAACTAACTATGGAGCCCTTGCACTGTGCTTGTAGTAGATCGCTGATGGATTAGATTGCGCAGAGCAAAATTTGGTGAGAGAATGATATGTATTGTGACTACCAGTCACTTTTCATTTATATGAGATTGCCCAAACAATTTGGTGCCAAATTACATATACGTTATATTTGAAATAGATCCTGACCTATTTGTAATTTCAAGATACATAGAATAATGAGTTCACCCAATTTGGGGCTTGCCTTAATCGGATAATACAACTAAGTTCTCAAAATGCTAAGGCCGAGAGGCCATTCAACATTTTATGACTAGGTCAGTGTCTAGAAGGGATCCAACCTAGCTACCAAAAATCAACAGGGTCAACGGCACTCTGTATGGAGGCTTGCTCCTCCTACTCAGCCTCGGAAAATCCTTGCCTCTGGATCTAAAGTCTTTTTCATTAATCCCACGGTTGGTGTTAGGAATTTTGTGCATCATAAGTGAATCAAAAGTCTTTGCATTCTTCCAGTCTCTGGGGGAAAGATCTTCTCTGAACCTCAAAACTTGTGGGAAGGATCTTCTTTACATGTTCAATTATGCAAATAGATAATTCAAGTATAGTCTTCTTGAGCACCCACTTTGAATCATTTGAGGACTACTCCTCCTATCTTGTATTTTCCTCAACTTCAACTTTGGTTGGAGACGGCCCATGATCAACTAAGAGCTGTTCTATGGACCATACTAGAAGAACTGCCTTCAGACATTCCCGCATTACTTCTTGCAACCTCCTCCGTGACCTTTGACGAATTGGATGGAGAAACGGCTTCTTTATTTGGTCATCGCTATATTTATCACATACAAAAACCATGTTCTGAGGACAGGTGTAGATTCATCTCGCAATCGGTTGATATTGTTCTTACCATCTCTGATCAACAAGTACCAATGAGTCCCAAAAAGAATATTTCTATTCCTAAACTAGCAAAGCTACTAAAAGAAACAAGGGGTCCAAGTGAGACTGAACTACATGTCAAGGCAGAAGCAGAAGAGCATGCTATTCGATGACTCCAAATGTGTCTTCGAGATGTCTTCAGCAGACTTCTATATGAAAAATGGTTCAGTGTATTCCATTAACCTATCATGGATGAAAATGCACCTGTTGTAAGTGCTCCTGCAGCTGAAGATGTCGTTGCACCAGCCAAGGCTGAAGAAAAGGCTGCCAAGGAGAAAACGCCTAAGGCTCCCAAGGGTTTGAAACCCGCACCTGCTCATCCTTCTTATACAGAGATGGTGACGGAAGCCACTAGCAGTCTGAAGGAAAGGACTGGTTCAAGCCCTCATGCTATTGCGAAATTTCTTGAAGACAAGTAAAAGACTGTCCTACCGGCCAATTTCAAGAAGAAGCTCTCTTTTCACCTCAAAGGCATGGTTGCCAAGGGAAAGCTTACAAAGGTCAAGGCTTCCGATAAATTGTCTGAGCAGCTGAAGAAAGCTATTCCAAAGTCTAAATCTGCTTCGGCCAAGCCTATATCTGCTGCTAAACCTAAGGCCGCTAAGCCGACCACTATGTCGGCTGCTAAGAAAGCTCCTGCTACAGAGAAACCTGCTGCCAAACCTGATGCATTTGATGAACCCCATCTGTTTGCCTCAGAAGCTAAGGAGTTTTTTTGGGCAGAGAGCCAAAAGTATGCGAGAATGGAGATACGTGTTGCGAAGGGGAGACATTTTAATGGAGAAGTTAGAAGCTTTAGCTATTGAAGGATTAATTATTTGTGATCGACAGAGAAGCTCCCAAGAAGAGGTTCAGGAAAGGGCAGCAACTGGCCTTGCAACATTCGTGCCCAAATTGATTAAGCACCATGTTTTGGAGGTTATTAAAACTAATGTGCTATGGAGGAGATTCATCTGGAGCTTTCTTGAACAGAATTTGACGACATTAAAATCTTCGTTGTGGTTGATGTAATATTACAATGGAAATGTAGGAGATATCTCTGAGCAACTCTCTTTCCTGTATGACTTGCCTTCAAATGGGATATTGTAGGCTACGAATATGAAGCCAAGTCTGTTTGTAACAGTCGGTGATTATTTTAAGAAGAGAATATATGAAGTTAGTAGTTGTATTTGACTGTGAGTTGCTGTATGAAGGTGTAAAAACCAGAGATTAATAAAATTGAGTTTTCCCTATTGATAGTGGGTGTAGCCATATATTGGTGAAACACTTTAAATCTTTTATGTCTTCTGTTTTGTTCTTGTTCTTGTGTGTTCTGTATTTATTTTCTGCAACTTTTATTGTCTGCATTTTTTTTTTAATATCAACAACAAGGAATACTTTATATGCAATGATGTTATCTACAAATTTCATTAGTATTAGCCAAAATTACCGCAACTCCACGAATAGATTTCTAAGACATGGTGGCATCTCTTGGAAGGTGAGATCTTTATTTACCCCTGTGCTTGGTGTTTTTTTAAGTTTTGGAGTATGATTCAGTCAAGAATAAAGAGCTCGTCATGAAGTCTGGAATATGTGTATTGAAGGAGTATTTTTGGTGCATCAAACCCTGGTTTGCTGCCTTTCATCATGTAGACATTTATTTTTATTTTGGCCTTTTCTAGATTAGGCTGCCTGCCTTAGTTTTGGTTGGACTCGTGTTTGGCTACCATTGCCAACTTGTATGAGAGGTTCCAGTTTTCGTAGTCTTATTAAATAGTTAATAAAAATAAATATTTAATATTTTTAATTAAAAAATATATTTATATTGCATTTCAACATGAATTATATTTGTTTACTAAATGATTTATAAAAATATTTATACATTTATTGTTTTTAAAAGTTTTGTATATGCATAAATATTTGACAAAATGGAACCAAAAAATCTGACTTCCAATTTTTATCATTTAAATATTAAAATAAACTATTATCTGTATTTTTAATAGGTGTAAGGGTTTTGTAGATATGAAAATAGTGATATTAGTTGATTTTTCACATTATTGATTTCCATCACAAGATTTGATTTGTTGGAAGATTTGATTTTACAAATTATTATTTTTTCATGACCTGAAAATGATTTAATCCCAATTACAAAGTTATATTGGTGTTATTATAGGGAGAGGTGTTTACAATGGCATAAAAGTGCATTTAGATTTTATTTTTTTTAAAATACACATGGGCATAATAAAAAAATAATACAAATAGAACTAAATAACTAACCAATATAATAAAAAATATAATAAACTATAGTCGGCATAATAAAAAAAAATAATAGTGGTGGAAAATCTAGGCCAAGTGTTGAAGAAAGGTTGGGATCTAAGCTTGGTCATAGCCTCTATCTCCTGCTATGGATTGCCATTTGGAAAATAGGGCTAGATGGTTTATATGTGGCCGTTGGAAGTTGATATTAACTCCTGATCATAAGGTATTAACCCCCGATCCTCAATTGTTTTCACCTCAATAAGCAATGATGACATTAAGATATTGTTTCAAAGGGGTATGGCTAAAGATGATTGTCGTGTAAGGTAAAGTAATATTTGAAGGCATTCCAGAGGCTCCTAAGCCATGACGTTAGGCAAGACGCAGTGACAAGACAAGTCTCATCATTATTCGGTGCCCCTCGAGAAGCATTTCAGCCTATATGTTTCCTTTCTGCAAGGCTTTTAGCAGTGCAAGTTTTAGCCAAATGCCAGAGTCTTTTAGGTTTACGGTTCTCTTCTCGACTGATTGCATTCAATGTGGAGGGATGGATGCCCCCGTTTGGCTAATCAATGACAAAAGACAAATGGCTAGGTTCTCTTCTCGACTGATTGCATTCAATGTGGAGGGATGGATACCCGCATTTGGCTAATCAATGACAAAAGACAAATGGCTAGGGACAATAACAAAATAGAGGCTGCATAGAATCCTTTACATTCACGATGCTTTAATGGTTGAGGCAATGAGGATGGTGATGGGTAGAACTTATGTTGCAAACAATGAAAGGTATCGGTTTGATTTTGATATTCCATCAAGGTTCGTGGCAACATTGCTTGAATTAAATACCCCCAAACTAGTGGTGGAAGCCATAACTCGAGGAATGTTTATTCTTGAGATTTTGGGCAGACTAGAGGACATACTGGCTATGGCAACCCTAGCGGTAGGAGCCCCAAGGGTGAAGGACATGGCATTGTCATAGGAATCAGGGGAAGCTGTCAAATATTATCCATTATTGCTAGACATCAAGGGTTTCGAGCGGCCCATGCCAGAGTTATGGTAAGCTTTATATAGAATATGCCAAGGATGGAGGCAGGGTAGGGTAGTGGATTTTAATCAACTTCTACATGACTATGATGAAGAATGAGATCAGGTTTCTGGTATCTCTTTACTTTGGCACTAGGTTTTCGTGTGTACAGTATTTTTTTGGTCTTTCATTTTGGCTAATAAAGTTGCCTAGTATTTAGAACTCTATGATGGCTAGCCTGTGTGGCTTATAATTGTATATGGTAGTCTAAGGGTTAGTTTTGTTAGTCTGTTTGGATGGGTTTGAGCAGTATTATCTACATTTTGTATCTGCATAGTACAAGATGTATCCACTTTTTTTGAAATTAAGATAAAAACTCTCTATTAGGGATCAAAAATAAAAATATAAAAAAATAATAGTGAAACTAAAAAGGTAACAATAATAAACTATAGCCCACATAATAAAAATAATAATAAACTATAGAAGACATAATAACAAAATATTATAAATAAAACTAAATAACTAACAATAATAAACTACAATCCATATAAACAATAAAAATAATAAACTACAGTCCATATAATAAAATAAATAAATAGAACTAAATAGCTAACAATAAAAATTATAGTAGACATAATTAAAAAAATACTAATAGAACTAAATTAAATAAATTATATAACTAACAATAATAAATAACAATTCATCATAGATTTATCCAAGATAGGTATGCTAGTTACACCATATTCATATTATATATTTACAAATACTTTAAATCACTACCTAAAAAACAAATAACTTTTTTCCAAACAAAATATTATTAAACTTTAATATTATAATTACCATTAACTTTCACTCACCCATATACAATTTATATAACTAGAATATTATTCTTTAGATAAAGCTACTTAATAATAATTCAATAACTTTATATATTTAACTATTTATAAATATATTATGTATCTCCTTTTGAAAAATGTATTCCGTATCATTCTCTATCCTATCTTGGTAACAAGAATAAATGAAATGGACAAACCTTTAATCTAATGTTACAATTGCTAGGAAAACTTTGTTGGAATTTTTGTATTTGAATTTTAATGTTATCAAAATCTTTATTAACAAGAGCAAAATATTCATTGAATAATCATGTTTTAATTTGTTGTGTTTACTTAGTTTTAAGCACAATGTTGATAATATAATAACTTTATAATAATCTTGAGTAATTCATATTTGTAGGTGATGCTTAGAAGACTATTTTAACTATATTTTAACAGAATTAAAATTTATGATATGACATCCAATTTTGCTCCATTTAAGTGGTTAGGGTTCAGGGTATCTACAAGATAAATAACAAATCAAGCTTAATGTGAGCTTGTGAAATGAGAGAATCCGTTGACATTTGGCATGCAATTTTGCTCTATTTAAGTGGCTAGGGTTCAAGGTATCTCCAAGATAAATAACAAATCAAGCTTAACGTGAGCTTGTGAAATGGGAGAATCCATTGACATTTGGCAAGATCTCAATGTATGGGGAACTTGTACTGAAAATTAAGCTTCTACTTCTGGAAAGAACCAAATCAACTGCCAGCTACCATGGAAAGCATGAACAATGTAGCATTGTAGCAGTAGAGCTGCATACAACTTAAACTGAGTCTGTCGGCGTAGCATCCTAGATTACAAATAAATATAACATTTTATCCAGAAATTTTATAATCAATACTCTTGGAGTCAATCGCATCCCTTAGAAAATCAATAACCTAATGGTCCAAGATATCAAATCATCACAAGAACTCAGTTTTCTTATAATGTAAATACTACTTTCCAGGAATTTAATCCAATAAACCCTGCATCAGAATTTATTGTCCCTATTTTTTAAAATAGTAATACTAAATTTCTTGTTCTCATTTTAGTCTCACTATTGCAGAAAGCTACAAGCAACTCATCATAGACTCCACCAAGCTATTTAAATAGTGTTCTTTCCACAAAAACAAAAAATATTTGGCAGCCAAGAGATTAAAACGCATACTACATAACAATTGACGAGTGAAATCCATAACACAGACTATCTTTTAATATTTAAAATCAGAAGAATGTAAACAAAATTTATATCAGTAATCAACCAGTAAATGTGTTAGAGAACAACACAGAAATTATGAATAGCACAACACAGTACATTGAAATTCCAGCCACCAATTCTTTAGGTGCTCTTTATCAACTGTTTGAAATTTGTGATCAACTTTATAATCCACTTAGAAACATCTTGACGTCAGCTGATAAGAAGCTTCAAACAATGACAACAACCTCAATAGCCATTAACACCAAATATATTGCTCAACTGGAGTGCTTTAGGATCTTGACGGCCTGATGGGTGATCGACTGTTCAAACGCATCAAAATAGTTACTCATGAAAGATGATACAATCTTTAACTGATTCTTACAAATACCAGTTGCTACGAAAAAATCACTCTCCTCCGGTACCGTTCATTCACGGGACTTGCCTCCCTGCCATAATCAGCACTGCCCCTTTCTGGGCGCCTGGCATAAATTGGACTCGGAGCCCTCGTATTGCATCCTCAGCATCACGCTCATCATTCATGTATATAAATGCATATCCTATATGGAACAACATAAACTCAATATAGAGACCAAAAAGTGGAATTGTAGTCACAGCCTCATTTTGGAAAGTCAAAAATAGTTTACTATACAGAGTCCAGACTACGACAAAGAAAAATATACAAGACCTGTTACTTAGGACTGTTAGGGTCCTCTTTTGCTGTTTCTTTTGTCTTCTGGGACTTGGCTAAGGCCATATTATCTGTAATACTTTTATGCTTCCGCACCTTTTTCTGTTAAAAAAAAAAAAAAATTATGTAAACACTTGCTGCATTACAGAACAGCAGGCACAGACCTTGCATGTTGAACTAAATGGTGTCAGGTATGGATAAGGTGAGAGTGGGGTCATCGATCGGATTGGATTAGTGCCTTCTCCAGTTATGCTCCATTCTGATTGTAGTGATGTGTCATGGGATTTATCTCCTGGCATGCTTCAAACTGGAGACTTAACATGGCATGACAGCGATGAAAAGAAATGGTGAAATGCAGGATGTCATTTGTGTATCAGCTTCGTTGAACGTTTCTAGAAGCTGATCCTCTGGCAGTTAAAGATCCATGGCATGATTGATGAAAGGATATGCACAGGCAGGGGCCCAAGAAGAGCGTGTATGGAGCTCTTCAAAATTCCAACGCCAAAGAAACTTTTGAGTACAGCGGCCTACATTTTAAATAATTATATTTCTGCTTAAACTTACCTTGTAGCCTTGGGAAATGAAGGAGAAAGGTTTCCCATTACACTTAAAACGGAAGTTTGATGATAAACATGTCCCAATGTGCATTCTTGACATACATCAAGGACGATCATTACTACTTGCCAGGGTAGAATGTCTTGTAGGCTTAACCTTTGCCTTTTTATGGTAAAATGCTGCCAAAATGAAATCAATTTAAAGTCCTACTTCTTAAACCCTGAACTAATGCATGCAACACTAAGCAGATTCACCATGGGCTCGGCCAATTAGGATCGGGGATTTTTGTAGGGTGTGGTTTGCCAGATGGCCAATTTTTCAATGTACTCTCACAAACTAAAAAAATGTCCAAAACCATCCACTAAGTATAAACTAACCATAGTTGTTAGAAACTTAGATTCACCTAAATTTATGACCAGTGAAAGTTAATCATATGTTTTTCTAATATTAGCACGTAATATATTTTTCTTAGTCTTGGTTTAGAAAATTAGCCAACTACCATATACTCTGCAGAAATAATTCTATCCCTCAAAATTTTCCTCAACACATTGGTTTCAATGTTGGATAGCATCCATTCCTGAACTCCAAAACAGCTATCTTGAGAACATTGCTCTGACCATTGCAGCATCAAACACCTCAGAAAGTCTAGCCAGAACAATATTGGAAATTCTTCATTTTCCTAAAGGGAATTGTATTCACACTAGCACGTTCTTGGGCCCATTTTTTGCCTTTTTGCAGCCCTCTTTAGAATATACCTCTGGTGATGGAAACATGAAACACCTTGGAATGTCTCCCCAGAACAATATCTGGGCTTTCTAGAAGGGGTTTAATCAAACAAGCACATTATTGGGGCCTAAATTTCACCTTGCTACAGCCAATCTCTGTTCATAACAGAGATCAGGTGTCAATGCCCCATTTTAGCCCAGCTATTTAATGGGAATCTTTGGTATAGGGTTTAACAAAATGCCTCCAAAAATATAGATAGTAAACTCTACCTGATTTCATGTCTACCCGCTCAACCCTTCCACATCTGGGAAATAAATGTTGCCGTATCTCATACTCTAGATTTCCACAGTACAAGGGCTTCATCTTTGAATCTGAATTATGATCAAAGAAAATCTTTTGTATATAAATTCGTTGCACCAAAAAAAACAAAAAAAACAAAAAAAAAACAAAAACAGATCAGTCCATAACCATTACCGTTGAGTTTCAAAGAATTAGAAAGAAGTAAAAACAGCTCTCCTAGAACAATCCCTGCTCTATGATACAACAGAAATTCAAGGAAAAGCGCAGGGAGTAGAACAACAATGCCTACTTATTGCAGGCACACATTTTCTTTCAATTTTTATGCATTTAGCATTTCCACGGTGCATCATTATTATATATCATTTCTTAGAAGCACCTTGTGTTGTATGGAGAATCTTTTTGCCCCGTCTTTGATGACTAATAGTAAAATATAATACATCTATCATCATTTTGAGCAGCCCTCTTGGTTCTCATTGCATCAAGTAATGACATAATGAGATTGAAACTGGCAAAATGAATTACCCTATAGCACCAATTGCCACCAAAGGGGACTTGCAACATGACACTGATTTCATGACACGGTTGAAGAGGTTGGATTGAAGCAAAATGAATCATCGCATAGCATCAATCACCACCAGAGGTCCTTGCCACTTGACACTTATTGCATCACGTGATTGACGCAGTGAGATTGAAACTAGAAAAATAAATGATTGCATAAAACTACCAATGGTTTTTTGAGTGTGCATGTGGTGCCAAAGTCCATAGCAAATGAAAAATCCTGACCCCAAAAAACAGAGATCTGTGATCCAAGAAATGTAAGATCTCAAAACTTTGTAAAGAAAGCAACAAAATCAATTTTGCATAAAATCAAAATCAGTAGATGCTGAACAAAATTGAAGTGTCATAAACCCAAACTGTGCCTGAGCGCCACTAGATCCAGAACAATGCAGATTAACCAAAAGAAACATGTGCAACGTACCTTTCTGTTTTCACAGTTCAAGCAGAATGTTATATTCATATGTGCACAACTTCAAGTGGAATAGAAGCCTATAAACAAAACAAATTCACAAAATAGTCATGGCGTGAGAGATTCTGCAAAGTTAAGACTTCAGCAACAAAGAAAAACATGAAGAATGGTTGCGTAAAGCCAGTGAAACACATAAATTCTACCCAACTGCCCGCTTGTCTATGACATGTCTAAATTTGGGCGTGATGGGTGTGATGGAGGTTAAGAAGCATATGTTATATTGGGACAATTTTTGAAAAAATGAAAGCAATGCATGAATTTATTTCCAATATTCATACAAAACTTTATAATTTAAATCTCAATGATCCGCAATAGTCCCCTTTATGGGGTGAAAGTTTACTGCCAATTAGATTGAAGAAAAATCATTTTTGAAATTTGTTTTGTTAAAATATTTGCATCTATACAATAGCAATAGGTAAATATTTTTTAAATAGAAAAATTATTTAGTTGTCATTGGTCGCAAAAACAATTATTAATAACTAGTTAGGAAGAGGCCCCGCCTATAGTTTCCTTGAGGAAACTAATAAGATTAGTATTGAGAGAGTTTAATTAAAATTATGTATTCAATTTTTATGTTTCAATAGGTAATGTGGTCTTTTTTTTGGTGAGGCCATTCTATTATTTAAACAATTATTGTGAATGAATTTGTAAACAGTTTTAGGAACAATTTTGTTTGTTTTTGTACAAATATGTTCAAGCAATTAAATTATTCACAATTACATCTCTTTTTAACTCACCAATGTTTCAGTTCCAAGTTAACTCACCATGAAATTATATTTTAAGTTGACCTCTTAAATATGCCAATTAAAATTACCAATTACTAAAATGCTAACTATTTATAATTTCTTAAAACAAAAAATATGTTTTTCCATTTTATTTAACTTGAGAAAAACATAATAAATTCCCATATAAATTAATGTTTCAATTCATTTTTAATAAATTTAATATATTTTTTTTAAAATTGTGAGTTGGGATAAAATAATTTTATATATAAAAAAATATATTAAAAGACCTTTAATACCTCCTAAACTATTAAATATACAAAATTGCAAGTATAAACTTTTTAGTAAATAAAATTGAAATACTAGATTTTTAACTCTTGAGTAAATAAAATTGAAATCCCAAAAATAATCTAATTTCATAAAATAAAATAAAATGTGTAGAACCCTATATTTTTAATAGTATTATAACTTTGTCCCCAAAAGTAATTTTTACATTTAGCTAATGAAGCAAAAAATTAAATTCATAAAAATTGATGATTCTTCCTCTCATAATTATCACCATCCATTTAACCATGACTTAACTAGTGGGAGACAAAATTTGTGTTCATAATTTGTTTACTTGCCACATCCTCCCCTCAAACTGAAATTCTCTCTACATTTATAGCTTTTTGTTGCAGAGAAGAGGTCCAATGAAAATACAAATAAATCATTTTTCAATAATTTTTTGTTAAAAAATTATCATGTTGACATAGGAAAAGTACAAATTTAAATCAAATTTGCCCCAGAACAAAATAATCATGTCTTTTCATTGGTTTACAATCAATAGATTAATAACTAGATAAGTGCAAACTCATTGCAATTGCAATAGTATTGGCCAAAGGCAGGTACTAAAAATAAAAATAAAAGAAAATCATACTCAAAATAAGTAGTTATTAGCTTATTTATTGAAATGGCTGAAACTTTGCTTACATTGCACCAAAAAACAAAATTGGTTCACAAAACAGTTCCTCTATGTTTTATTTCCCACACAGAACCATTGCATAAAAGTGAAGTCAATTTTCAGATATGTCAATTGATATGGTCTTAGGCTTAGTCTCAGTTGTCTTGGGAATTGTTACAGTGAGCACCCCATGTGCCATGTTGGCCTTCAGTTGATCCAACTTGACATTCTCTGGTAGGTGGAAGCAGCGAGAAAAAGTGCCATCTTGTCTTTCAAGGCGATGCCACTTATCATTCTTGTCCACCTCATCCTTCTTATACTCTCCACTTATATGCAAAACATGTCCCTCTTCAACTTGGACTTTCACATTTTCTTTTGTCAGACCTTCCAAACCAAACAAAAAAAAATGATTAGATATTTTTTACACAATTTATCCTTAATCATGATTCAATTAGACAATTCCAAATCAATCTTCATACAGTTTTGAACAAATATTTTATATGAATTAATAAAAATTACACAATTAAATTTTTTGTTAAAACATGATACAAATTTAATATAATGAAAAACTACCCTCTAAATTATACTAATCTATTAAAACCCACATTAACAATACCAAGTAAGTTAGCTTTGAAGACGTGGGTATGATCAGTTTCAAGCCAATCCACAATATTACCAAGCACGACCATGAAGCGACTGATGTCATCACGCAGTTACCTTTTAGAAGAATTTTTGTCCGACATATAACCCGTTAGATAACCCTCATGGATCTAACCGAATGAATCTGACACCCGAGCTTTCATGCCCCCATTCCATTGTGCCATATGTGCTTCCCCTTTAGAAGGATTTTTGTCCAACATAAAACCCGTTATATAACCCTCATGGATCTGACCGGATGGATCTGACACCCGACATTTCATGCCCCCATTCGATTGTGCCATAGACATGCTGGGATACTATCAACCTCCTCCAACTCACTGCAAAAACAAAACCTAAAAACATAATTAGTTGTAATAATCTAACCTTCAAGAATGGAAATTAAATGATTTGACAGTTGAACCGGTTCAATTGGTTCAAATGGTTCAAGAGGTTCAATGGAGTGGCCAAAGTTGATGGGTGAACTGACGTTTGAACCAATGGTTGAGCTGGTTCAATTGGTTCAATCGGCTCAAAAGGTTCAAAGGCTGACGAGGGGACATCGGGTGAAGAGTACTTGAATCAGTGGAACCGTGGAACCTCCAAACCTTTTGAACCTTGAATCGGTTGAACCGTTGAACCTTTCCTGAATCAGCTGATTAACCTCTGAACGTCTGAACTGTGAATCGGTTAAACCATTAAACCTCCAAACCTGTGAACGTTGAATCAGTTGAACCATTGAAACTCTGAACCTTTGAACCTTGAATCGGTTGAACTGTTGAACCTTGAATCTTGAATCAGTTGAACCATTGAACCATTTGAATCAGTTGAAACATTGAACCACTGAACCCTTAAACCTTGAATTGGTTGAACCGTTGAACCTCTGAACCTTTGAACCTTGAATCAGTCAAACCGTTGAACCTTGAATCTTGAATCGGTTGCACCATTGAACCATTTGAATCGGTTGAACCATTGAACCTCCAAACCCTTGAACCTTGATTCGGTTGAACCGTTGAACCTCTGAACCTTCGAACCTTGATTCAATTGAACCGTTGAACCTCCAAACCTTTGAACGTTGAATCAGTTGAACCACTGAACTTTCAAACCTTTGAACCTTGAATCGATTGAACCATTGAACCTCTGAACCTTTGAACCATTCAACTATCGGTTCAACTATCGATGAGACTAAATCAAACTTCCTTCAACTCTAGCCAATATGTCGATGTAGTTGTTTTCACCTTAACTCACCCTACCCCTTGGTAAGACATTCTCAGTCAGCGAACCCTATGCTTGCTCTCTAGTTACGCCGATACGGTGAACCATGTTTTTACATAGCTTGACCTACCTCTGTTTACATACATCCCTAACAAGCACAGTTTATAGATAAAGATGTTGGCATGCAGTGGATCAGTTTTAAGTTAGCAGCTAAGCAAGAATGCTTGTTTTGATAAGATTGATATAGCAAGCACGTTTCCTTTATTCTCAGGCAAAGGTTGTAAAGAACTAACAGATGTTTGCAGGAGTAAGATTTTTAAGTTTTTTGTATAGCTAACACGCGAAAAAAGTGGTAGTTCTTCTGTGGCTTCAGGTGAAACAGGTTCACTAATAGGTACTAGCAAGAAGAAGCACTCTTAACGGGTCAATGGACAGGTGCTCAAAGGTGATAAGCTTCGAGTCGAAGAACTGAAGGACCTATGGCAAGATGGTATCAAAAGATAGACCTTGGATAAGGGTGATTTCTCAGTAAATGCAGGAAAATATATGTTTCTTTATGGGGCTTGACCATGTGAAAGTTTTATAAATAAACAGCATGTACTGGACTGTAAAAGTCCTAGGCTAGACCGGAGGTTTTCTTCACTCTATTATTTCCTACCAGTGCCCGCACTCAATAGAGCTGTATTTTATAATTGATTTTATATATTAATGGCTTTGGCCTTTTACCAATCAAAAAAAATATATATAAAACAAAGGTTATTAAACTAAATATTAATTTTCTTTGTGGCTTTTAAAAATTGAAGAACCCTAACCTAGCTCTCATTAAACTAAGGTAAATAATTTACCCTACTGTTAATTTTCTTTATGGTTGTCAAAGATTTGTTTATGCAAGAAAAATATTACATAAATTATAATTTATATGTTCCATAATTTAAGTTGCACTTTAATTACAATTTCTTTTTATTTTAATGAGTAGTATGTAAATAGAATGAGAGTAAATAATACACAATGCTAATCTAACCTTCTATAAATAATAGCAACAACGTTGCATTACTTCATAAATTCATTTTGCAAGAAAAAATACAAAAAAAGATGGATGCATATTGCCCTTACCAATTAAACTTCTCTCCTAATGGATTAAACTTCTTATCCCAATTCAATTTGCTCTATTTTTATTTGATTTAATTTTTCTCAAATTTATGTTTGAGTAATACTTATATTTATACACATTATTTTATTGGCTTTGTTTTTATGTTCATTGATTAATAAACTATGTCAGCTATATATCCATAATTATTTTTAAAAATATATCTAATTATTTTTTAAAAACTATGTCGGTTCTATTTTATTTTTATGTACATGGTAATCCCCTTAATGCCACTGGATAACTCCTCTCAGGTGTAATTATTTTTATATGTTGGCTTTTTAATAGTTTTTGTTAACATGTTCATTCTATTTACACACTGCTCATTCAAATAAAATAGTAAAATGCAACTTAAATTATGGAACCTATAAATTATAATTTATTTAATATTTTTCTTGCATAAACAAATCTTTGAAAACCACAAAGAAAATTAATGGCAAGGTAAATTATTTACTTTAGTTTAATGAGAGCTAGGGTTATGGTTCTTCAATATTTAAAAGCTACAAGGAAAATTATTATTTAGTTTAATGACCTTTGTTTTATATTATAATATGAAAATTATTTCCTTTAAAAAATATAGCACCTATCAGGTGCCTATCTATTTTCAATTTCGCCTCTGAGATTTTTTAGATAGATGTATTTAAGATATCTATGCTAGTAGTAATGGCCAGTATAGGAAAGATAGATGTATTTAAGATATCTATGCTAGTAGTAATGGCCAGTGTAGGAAAGAAACACCCAAAGTAATCAATTTTTAATTGTATTTCCACTGCTCCTTATGTAAACTTGCCAGAACTCCAAAGAAGCATACATTAGGTTTTTTTTACTAGGTAAGAGATAGTTTATATTGATAGTAAAAAGAAAAAGATTACACTTTTATCTCCATGAGCTGATGATATACTTGTCCCCCTACTATTTGCTTACAAAATATTACAAAATGACCTCTTTGGGTCTATCAAACTAAACTGCTGCTACAATAGACATATACATATAACTGCCTAAAACCCCCATACTGCCATAATACAATAAACATAAAAACTATTAACCATATACAATAGTAAAGACCAAGTTGACCAAAGAGAACTAGTGCCACTAGACTAATCATATCTCCCCTTCCTCAAATAGGTAGTCTAAAAATTCACCCACCCATGTGAAGCCCTCGACAGGAATCATGTTGAACATCTTTATGATGAAATCCCTTCCTCTACAGACCCTAGCCCTGTGGGCCATCAACTCATCACCTTGAATGTCTAGGATGAAGGGAAAGAAATTGACCACTTCACTAGGCTAGTTTAACTTATTCAGATCCTTTGGCCTTGGGAACCTGACACCTCTTTCCACTACCTCCAAGACCTCATCCAGCCCTTCCATCAGGTTTGAGTTGAACATCCTCTGCACCAACACCCTCACCTCCTCCTTTGCCATCAATATGTCTAGGAAAGAAGCTACCACCCTAGACAGTATGTCTAAATCTACATGGTAGTGCTCTCCACCATTGACAAAAGCTCTGCCCAAGATGAGCTTAGTGTCTCTGATGATGAAGGCATTGTTCTACTGTAGGACCCTTCTCAATCTTTGATCAGTAATTTTGCCAAAAAATGCCATCTGCCTAACCCTTCTGGTTAGACAAATGGGGGATTCCATTCCGTCACAAGCAAGCTATTCAGTAAGAAGATGGAAAATTATGGATGACAGTGGAATGTTGGCCATAAACCAGAATGCCAAATAGTATGCAAAATGCTAGCCAAAATATCTTCAAATAGCTCGAGAAAAAGTTGCCTCTTCTCCCAATGATGGTGGAAGACAATATCTGAGCATCTCCCCACTCTCACCAACTCACTACTTAACTGCTCGAATACCCTGAGATATGAGGCCATCTGCAATTCCTACCGATTCATAATTGGGGCCATCCTTGCCCTCGTCCTACACCCCAAGAATTGAGACCGTTCCAGTGTGTGGGATCTAAATGATGATCTCCACTAGCTGCCATTATTATGCATAGTGAAGATTGTGATGACTACCTAATTCGCCTCCCTCTACTTGAATGGAATGGGGGTATCCTACTGACGATGCCTGCTGACCAAGTGTCCATCCTACTACCCCTACTGAGTCAACAACCTCACCTAGATATGAGGTGGCTCCAACCTTTCCGCCCACAAAGCATACATTAGGTTTAATAAAGATATGAATCTGAAATAATTCAGCTTAACAAGTGCCATGTAGTGGAAGATGAATATCTTAACAAGTGTCATGTAGTAGAAGATGAACTGGGGATAACTTAGGGACTTGGTATTTGATATCTTAACAAATGTAAATTGGGAAAAACTCAGGGATTTGGTATTGGATATCTTTACAAGTGTAATTAGCACAGTGAGTACCTCCTTTTAAAGTGTTGTAATAATAATATTTTTTTAGTACTTGAAAAATTAATGAAAATGCATTTGAAATAATATAAGAATTAGGTTAAGTTGCTATTTGAAGAAACATGGAGAAATGAACTATGCCAAAGTCACTCTCAATTAAAAAACAAATTCCTATAAAAATTAAAATTTGAACTATATAATATGATAGAATTGTCCATACCCCATTCCAAAAGGAGTTGATATACATTTAAGTAAGGTTATTTTAAAAATTTTGCACATATAATAAATGCAGCTATTAACCCCAACACATAATAGAAATTAAATGGAGTGAGGTTATGGTGAGCCCTTTGTCATAGTTGGTGTCATGGTAATCAATTAAAAAATACTAAATATAGACAAAAAGATGTAGCAACTATGAAAATAATTATTATAATATAAAAAATAATATTTATGTTAATAGTATTAATAGCAGTAGAAATATTAATATTAACATATTATAAATATTAATAATAATACATTATAAATATTAACTAATAATATTGACACTATAATCAAATAAAAAAAATACTAACTATATGCAAAAAGATGTACCAACTACAAAAAAATAATTATTATAACATAAATATTAATTAATATTAATATTATTTAATAATATTAATATTGGTGTCACCTTAATCAAATGAAAAAAGGAGCAATTATAAAATTAATATTGATAACATAAATATTAAATTAGATCTATGGAGGCGCCCTAACTGTAAGTGGGAGGAGTCCTAGGGTTATGTGCAAAGGAGTCAGCCTTCATGCGTGGCAAGTGGGGGAGGCCATGGTTTGTATCTTGTGCATACCTCACGCACCCAGAATTTATTCGTGTTTATTGCTTCCATAGTGTCTAAAGATTCAAAAGACTATCTTCTTATCTCTTGTATGTTGTTTCTCCAACTGTGTTTAATTTTTCATTTCCCAACCCTCACGGCTATGTAAATCTCAACCCTCTTAGCATTAATGGAGGGGGTTACGGACCCCCCGACCCTAATGCAATTAATCCTGATTCCCATGTGGCCCCGTCTAAGTCATTTAAGGAAGTTTTAGCAGATAGTGGTACGTCTATCCCATCTGGTGCGAAGTTTCTAGCTACAACTAGTTGCAAAGAAAGTGACCAAGTAGTGATGTCTCGGTGCAAGGTAAGTACCCCTTACCCCCTCCGAACTGTAAACTCACCCCAAATGATGTTATGAAGAATATAGTCTCTAATGAAAGACTTAGATTGAAGGAAATGACTATATTTTTTGCTGTTGTTCACACTAGCAAAATACCAACAAGAAATTTCATAGATTCCTAGTTTTTTAATGTGTGGGCAAGCAAAGTTGGAATTCAAGTTAATTTTTATAGAATGCTCCCTAAAGGTTTATTTTCTTTTTTCTTTAAATGCTATTCCATGCATGAAAAGGCACTTTTGAAACCATACTGAAACCTTGGTGGCCATGGTTTCAGGGCACTGACCTAATCCCCATTAGCGATTGCTGAGGAAGTATTAGCCTTGTCCTACCCTAGGTGGTTGGTTGTGAAAAATCTTCCTCTTTAATATTGAAATTTAATCTCATACCTGCTTGAACCCTTTGGTAAAGTGCTACGCCTAGATGAAACCAAGGTGACCCTCCCGCACTTGGATGTGAGGGTACCGGTGTCACTGGCTCCCGAGATTGAAATTCCTAGGTGTATAGAGGTAGAGGATGAGGAGAATCCCTTTTGTTGTCAGTTAGAAATTTTGGGTAGTTTCAATGCCTACTATCTCTACAAAAAGAGCACATTAGGGTAAATTGCCCTTTAATAAAAAAAATCAAGGAAGAAAAAAGAAGATGCAACACCCTGACCCAAACCCTAATTTGGAATTATCCTCTAAAATGCTCGTTGTGCACTCTGGCATGGTTGTGGCAACTGACCCCTTGCAAGCATAGGGAGTTAGTAACTGCTTTTCAAAACCCATAGTGGATTGGTCTGAAAAAAGTCCCCTCGCAAATTGTGATGCTAAGAAAACAAAGCTCTAAGAGCCAAGGGTTGGAGTGGGAGTTGAGTCCACAATCCTCCCAGTTCACCAATTTTCAATTTTGAGGATACCCTACTCCAAAACTCCTTCAATGTTCTCTCGAAAGGAATGCTTTTGAGGATGTCAAACCTGAGAAGACCCCAATATCTAGTGTCTCCAAAGACCTAGTGGAATGCCTCAGTTCCATGCTCACCCCTGAAATTATAGGAAACCTGACTATAATGGAAAAATTAAACACTCAGCGGTTAGCAATGCGTGAGATTAAGAAAAGAATTGAAGAAGAAATCTTAACGAATGGGACGAGAACCCTCCCACACATGCAACTCATGAGTTTATGTTTGAAAAGGATGGACACCAGTTCAAATTTGTTAAGGGTGACCAGATTTGTAACAAAATTGTTAATGATAGTCTAGTCGGGGATGAAAGGATGTCCTCCATGGAGGGAGGTCTTGAGACTGTCACCAGAAAAATTACAATACTAATATGAACCATGCTGACAGTAACCATGGGCAACATGAGCACTCACTAGAATTGGGGAGATGCTCTAATGTTGAACCAGAAAAGGCACTTTTGACCTGCTCCATTGAGGGTGACACCCTAGAGTTTTCCAGCCAAACTACCACTAACAATGTTGTTCAAAAGTTTGGGTCTACTAACAATGAGGTAACTCCTAAGAGACCATCAATAGAAGATAGTGAGGGCCCTATCCCTTCAACCCATGCAGTACGTGAGCCCCCCACCTCAGAATTTGTTGGGGTCGAGGCTCTTAGAAAAACCCAAGAGTCCAATTCCACCAACCCATGTGCCACCAAGGAAAGTGGCACATGTGAGGGCAAGGAAAAACACTAAAAAATAGTTAGAGGGCATAGGATATCTTACTCAAGAGGATTTCATGGGTAGACAATCTGGGAGAGCTTCTAGGCCAAGGGCAAAGCTTGGAAGACCAAGAAATAACAACATATCCCTACTGGTACCAAAAAACATGCAACTATCTAAAAAGAAAAGAAAGAAAACAAGTGTGGTAATAGAATCTCTTGAAGTAAAAAGACCAAAGGTGGAAATAAGGTTGCCTAAGTGTTTTGTATAGTGCAAGCAATACCTAGAGGTAACCTGCCTTAATGTCAAGAATTAATCTTAATTATATCTCATGGAATGTTAGCGGACTAGAGTCCCCTAATAGGAAATACATTGTAAGGAGATTCTTGAATCTAGAAAAACAAAACGATGTTGTAATGCTACAAGAAACTAAGGTAGTGGGGTTCCGATTGGAAACTAATTTAAGGTTTATTTGCAAGGATTCTTCCATTTTCACCACAAATCATGAAAATGGAAAGGGGGGTAGGACAATCCTCCTCTCTAATACATGAGTCAATTAGTCACTAATCAGGGTAATTCCCCCTGCAATAGGGTTATCTAGGTGACCTTGGAAAAAGAAGGAAATACAGTGGGAATTTTCTCCATTTATGTACCCAATGACCACAGGGAGAGGGCTGCCCTTTGGTAATGGTTACCTAGTCTACTAGATGTGCCTTGGATCTTGGGTGGAGACTTCAAAATGGTTGATCACTCAGAAGATAAGTGGGTGGAGTTGAAATATCATGGAAAGGAAATGAAAGGTAATTTTGGCAGAGGGTAAAAAATAAGTTCAATCTAATGGAGCCTTTGGGGGCAGGGAAAAAAACACTTCAAAGGGGTTTGGTATACATTGTACAATTCTAAAAAATGAGACAAAAGGATTTACTATATGCTTGATAGGTTTTATGCAAGCAAAAACAACTTCAGGTTTGTTCCAAATAGGGATGGTCTAGTGGTTCATGTTTACCCCTACACTATGTCTGACCATCATCCCATTAAAGCAAATATAAAAATTGGTAGTGCACTAGTCAATAGGAAGAAATATGTCTTCATGCTCAACACCTAATTATTAAATGGTAATGATTGTAGGGATGCCATTTCCTTCCTTAGAGAAATAAATAGTTGGATGCTAAAAAATACCAGTGCAACAGAGAGGTGGAATCAAAGTGTTGAGGCCTTGAGGAAGATGTTCTAAACCATTGGCAAAAAGAAGGCCATGGATAATAGGTGGGAGGAAAATAAACTTTAATAATCCAGAAAGACCCTATGAATGAAATGTTGAGGGAAGAACTTACACTCACTAAAGATAAGCTTAGAAGGACTCAAAAGATCAAGAGAAAAGGGCTAAAGGTAAGGGCCAAGTTAAACTTGCTTAATTGTGGTGATAGGGAATCGAAATTCTTCTTTAATTACATCAGCAAAAAGAGTTTCAAAGAGCAAATAGATAAAATTTGGGACAATGACTGATTGGTCACCTCCCAAGAGGAAATATTAGAGCAATTTGAAAAGTTCTATAAAAACCTGTTCACCTCAGAAAAGATGGAAAGGGGTAACCAAAATGCCAGAGAACTAGTCAAAAATATTATTCTTAAAAGAAGTTTTGAGGATGATCTAGCCTAGCTTTCAACGAACTTAACCAAGGAAGAAATCAAGAAATCTATCTTATCAATGAATAAGGAGAAGTCCCCTGGTACTGATGGTCTCCCAGTTGAATTCTATAAATCCTTCCCAAATTGGTCTGCCAGTTGAATTCTATAAATCTTATTCATTTGTGTTATTTTTTGTGTTGTACATGTATGCATGGAAACTCTATGTTATAATAAAAAACACAAAACACATTAAGTTCAACTAAACAACAGAATTTTTTTAAAAATGGATCTAAGAAAGTGGTGGGACATTATAGTATCTACCAACACATTTACTTGAAAGTTTCTCTTCACATCAAATAACAATGTTACATAGCAAATAACACATTGTATGCACTACATTCTTCACCTTTTCTTTTTATCCCCCCTTCACTACAGAATCTTGAGCATTTAATATGTTATTAAGAATCTACAAATTTCTTTCCACCAAAAATGCTTTAGCTACATCCAAACTTTATTTTCTCCTCCTAAGGCAACCAACATATGTACTAGGAAAAGACCCTCAATGTCTGCCTCTCCAACCTCAATGTCATACACATTCCTTGCATTGTTTATCTTGTTCTTTGGGACATTTTCTACCAAAATGTATGCTTGGGCTAGTGTTTTTACCATCCTTCCTCCCTTAACACATACATCAAATTGGACAACAATGTGGATACTATGTTGTTGTGGTATATATGTCGCATGGCCTCCATTTAACACTACATCTCCAATTATCTTGAATACAACACTTTCAACAAAGGGATTTCCACTTACAAACACTTGTTCATTTTCTCAAGATCATATTTACCAAAAACTAGCATCTCCCATATGTTTAGGGTGAAAAGAAAATTTATAGTTCACGATGATTTCTTTAAGAATTTTCAACAAATACATTTCATGGATATCCTTGAACAAAAGTTGTAATCTTTGTATTCCTTGAGATCACATTTCATTGAGGCATTCTATTTGAAAGCTTGTGTGCCCTACATATGCTTTCATTCTCTCTATTTTTTTAATACCTGTCAACTATAGCAGTTGTAACAACTAACAAAATTCCTCTATCCTTCATGCTTTGATGAATATCTATGCAGCGCCTTCTTGAACTGGCCACTTCAATGTAGTGCTATGAGATTGAGATAAGTAGTGAATGACATGATGGACCGATCTGTATTGAGGAATTCTGCCAAACGGCCCACGTGATTTGTCTTGTTTCTACAATTTACATGCATGTCTACGAGAGTATTTACAACTTATAATATATGATAAAAATTCTCATTTTGTTATTCTTTGATGGATGTCAATATTCTGTCTTTTGGCTCCCATTTTAGTACGTAGGGATAGAGGATGCTGGGAACTGATAGCAGTGGCCTTGCCAGTCACCTCACAAATCAAAGAAGAAATCAAATCGAAAGAACAATATAGGAAAAATGACAGGGGACACAACAAGAGAGACAAAAGATTATAACAGAGATTCTTATTATTGCATATAACTATTCAATACAAAAATAGAATCGACCATTCAATGACCTCTCTTATACAGAGACTCACACCAAGCCGAATGTCAAAATCCAATCATTTCTCCCAACTATCATTTCTCCACATATCAACCTCTTTGTCTTTTAAACCAGCCTCCCCCTTCTCTAATTCAACCTCCTTTTATCAAGGATCAGCCTCTTGTATTAGTCAGACGGCCTCAAAGAAAGTTGGCCCTCACAATGGTAATGGCCTTCACTTCTATTATTTCCTTCCCCTTCCAATTTTTGACCATTCTATGTATATATCTCTACATGTGAACAAGAGAGAAGAAACAATAATCAAAACTTAGAAAAAAATATGTCTTTCTCCCCTATTTATAACTCCAAAAATCTCCAAGGAAAAAGCTGAGAAATCTTCCTAGAATAGCCAATTTGATCCATTTTCAAGCTCCACTAAAAAGCCAAAAATAAATCTTTCAAATCACCTCTAATTTATATATGAAAGCTACCAAAATCTTCCTAAAGGTAGAGCTCACCAAAAATCTGCTTTAAAATAAGCTTTATTTGGTCAATAAAAGCTCAATTTCTCCATATTTTCCCAAAAGAAAGCAAACTCAAAAAAAGAAAGATATTGTTTGCTTTACTTTGTTTTAACTGCATTTAATAACAATTATTTAAAAGAAATTTATAAAGATATTGCTTTAAGTAATGTTTTACAATATTTTTTTACACTTTCAAATTCGCAAAATAGAAAGAGGGCCCACCTTGGCTTTTATAACTTGCAAAATTTTAATAGTATGCAAAGTTTTTTTTTTTAAATACCTTATACATATCTATGAGCATCTAAAAATAAACCAAGGTATTAATTTATGCCCAAAACAAAGGCAAAAGAAAAAACATGCTTTAAAGCAAAAACCATCGCCTTTTACATTTTGTTCTTTATTTGGCACTTCAATTTTTTTACTCCAGTTTGGGTGCCACCATTGTGAAGATTCTGCCAAAACAACAAACTGGGTTGGTAAGAAATTTAAAAGGTTTTTGTGCTTTATTCTCTTCCTATTTTTGTCCAACAATCTAAAAAATCCAAATGGTATTTTTTAAGACATGACTAAAACATGCCATTGCTATCTTCATTTTGCTGTGTATTGTGCCTCTGACTATTCCTCAAAATCTCCAAACTGGGTTGTTGAGAAATTTAAAGGGTTTTTTCATCTTATTCTTGTCTGATTTCTATCTAAAAATCTCAAAAATCTAGATCATATTTTTTGAGATATCATTGAAACATGTGACTTCTATCATTATTTTACAAGGTCTTTATGTGACACTACTGCTCTTTTAGACTCTTTCCACAATTCTCTTAGGACTTGGGGGCAACATGCTGAGCTCAACCCTTGTGGAAGCCCATTTTATCCCACATGCTATGATATGCCATCATAAATAAATTAGCAACAAGATTTCACCTTTAATAAATGAAACTATTTCAGCTCTACCAATTTGAGCTATAGGTGAAAAATTGGTAACAGTAGATTCACAACTAGGGTTCCAACTTAAAGAAGCAATAAAGCTCAAAATTTTGCAGTTCAACAATCTAAGAAGTGAAAACCCTAAAAGAAATGAAAATTTACCAATAATTCCTATTGACAAAACCATGATAGTGAGCACAAGAAGCGAAATTTAGAGAACAAGATTTTAACTTATGACTTTGAACGCTTCGAAAACCCTAATTTTGATCACCAAGAGATTGAAATTGCCTCAGCCCTTGAGAGATTGAAATTTGCCTCGAGATATTGAAATTGCCTCAAGTCTTTGAGAGATTGAAATTGCCTCCAGATGCTTTAAAACACTTAGACAGATTTCAATTTTGCATAAAGACTGCTTTTATTGCGTTAAAACCACCATTAATGCTTGCTCGTGCAAAGCAAAATGTCTCCCATGACCACTTTCTAAATTTCAAACTCTAGTCATTGATCTCTCAATGAGATGACAAGATGGAAGGTCATGATGAATTTTTCTACCACACAGAATTGCTTACTCATCTTTCAACAGACCCCACCTCTTCAAGCCTATGAAGTTTACTACATGGAGTTCGCCTGTTAGCCCGTTGGGTTTATCGCCCATGCATCTTCTAACAACGGGCTACCAAGGAATAGTTTGGATTAACCTGGGGGCCCTCCAACATGCTCACACATTAACTTCTCAAGCCATCCATTGTTTGCTTAAATTCTTCAACATTCAATGGCTAAGATTAAAACATCTTGTCGAGGAATTTCCCATATGTCTTATTTAAACCTTTAATAGCTCACCCTTTAAGTCTCTTAGGGCTTCTTCGTAATATTTTCTAAAATATTTTAAACTCTAGCCATTGATCTCTTGATGAGATGGAAAGATGGATGGTCATAATGAAGTTTTCTACCACATGGCATCGCTTACTCATCTTTTGGCGGACCCCACCTTCTCTTCAAGCTACAAAGTCTGCTACGTGGCGTTTGCCCGTTAGCCTGTTGGGTTATCACCCATGCATCTTTTGATAATGGGATATTGAGGAAGGGTTAGGATTAAGCTAGGGGCCCTCCAACATGCTCACACATTAACTTCTGAAGCCATCCGTTGTCTGCTTAAATTCTTCAACATTGGACAGCTAAGCTTAAATCATCTTGCCGAGGAATTTCCCATGTGTCTTATTTAAACCTTTAATAGCTCACCCTTTAAGTCACTTAGGTCTTCTTTGTAATATTTTCTAAAGCATTTATAAAATGGGACCCTGCTAGGATAACTCGTTCCCTACCAAACGGTGATATACAAGACTATAAGGTGCTGGTAAACAAGACGGTTTTGATGGCTCATGTTTCGACTTAGACAACCAGCAACCGGACGTAGCAAGTCAACATAAGATTACGCAAAGGGTTTCTCATATAAAATGTCAACCATTGATATTTGGATATCTAATGGTTCAAGTGTTATTCAGGTGAGTTGAAGTTGCAGGTCTAGTGTTTCAGATATTTTCTTCTAGAATGCAACTATAGTCATCCATCAAAAATTCATCGATTGACCATATGTTATATTAATTTGTGCTAACGTCTTGCTTCAGACATAATAAATATGTTGACACTTGTCCCCATTCTAGACACTTTACGAAGGAATTTTGATGTGTGTAAAATTTATCCTGGAACAGAACAATATGTAACATTTGATATTTTCGCCACACTGTATGATATTTTATTGGGATAACAGTTTATTTTGCCAATTAATTTTTTATTGGTTTGAAAATATGTTTAATTCACCAATGATTTTTTTATTGGTTTGAAAATTGGTTTAATTCGCCAATGAAATTTTTTTTTTTGGTTTGAAATTGGATTTTAATCACCAGAAAAAATATTTTCTTATTTAGAAAACATGTTTAATTCAACCATATAAATATTTTACTGGTTTAAAAATAGGTTTTAATTTGCAAATATAAATATTTAATTGGTTTGAAAATAGGTTTTAATCACTAATGAAAATATTTTATTGGTTTTTAAAAAATTACAATTCACCAGTTTTTTCAATAGACCTCTAGCGATTACAAAAGATTTGCAAAACAAGATTATTTTTTTCACAGAAATAATGAAAAAATTCACAAACAAAATTATTATTTTTCTTCAAAACTGTACACAATTTGCTAGGTTTATACATCTTCTCTGAGGGGGGGTGTTCTTAAATTTATCCTTTTTCCACGGTGTAGGTCTGGCAATTGGTATCTTCTTTGTAAGAAGAAAATACATGAAGTTAGTAGTTGTATTCGACTGTGAGTTGCTGTATGAAGGTGTAAAAACCAGAGATAAATAAAATTGAGTTTCCCCTATTGATAGTGGATGTAGCCATTTATTGGTGAACCAGTTTAAATATTTTAGGTCTTCTAGTTTTTTCTTGTGCATTCTATATTTATTTTCTACAACTTTTATTGTCTGCATAATTTTTTTTAGTATCAACAATTGGTATCAGAGCAATGGTGAAAAAGTTGTATTGGAAATCGTGAAGAATTTCTAGGAAAATGGATGTAGCAACTTTTGATGATTGGGCTTGAGCTCTCATGTCTTGGTCATGTCGCTCTGGAGAGAGTTTTGACGAAGTGGGAGCTATGATGACATTTGCAGACAATGACATTGAGCTAGATGAAATTGTGCCAATGGAAGTATATGAGTCTCCTCTCTATTTGAGAGCTGGTCTTGCCACTGAATTTATTATGGGTGATGTTTATCCTGATTCCACAAGTACTACCCAGGTGACGTATGTGTGGGAAAGGCCTCCAAAGGATTTGGGAGGTGAGGATTTTGACATTTTAGAAGAATCGGAGAGCCTACAAAGACTGAAGGAAACAAAGGATACATCAGCAATAGATGTTGATGTGAAAGTTAAAATGAAAGGCCGTGTACATTGGTGGGATGGCTGGAAAAATAAGAAGGATTTGGATAAAGAGGAGAAGGATGCTAGATTTGGAATTACATCTCCACCAGAAGAGTTTTTAGAAGATCCCAAAATTCAGCTTAGAGCACTTCTTGAATGTACAGGTGATGCACAACACAAGAAAGCCATCATGGCAGAGTTGCGGAAGAGGGCAGAGGCAGATAAGAGTGGTAAGTCTATAAAGGACCTGGTATTGCTCACCTATGAAATGGTTTCTGTCACTTCTATCTTCCACCTCAAGGATCCAAATACATTTGCTTCCAGCATTCATAGGATGTTGAAGATGGGTCTCAACATTTATGAGAAAAAAGATGTGTAGGTGGAGATCCTAGTTCGAACCCTGAATGTTCTGGTCATTGAAGATGTTGTCATGGGAAGGCCATAGACGGGGTGAGATCCTCATCTCACCAAGGAAAGAAGAAGAACAAGGATATTTGATCTCACAAAGACAGTGCAAAAAGGCCCAAGCACTCTTATGAGGGTAGAGACGGTGGAGAAAAGACCGTGATAGCCACTCTCACAAGTGGTGAGAAAGAGAAGACGGGGATGGCAGGAAAGACAAGCGCTATAGAGTGGCAGTAGCAGAGGATGATAGTGATGATCAATTTCTCATAGATGTGGATTCTGTGAAAGTAGAGAAGTTTGATTTCTTGGAAGCTATGTGGTGCAGGGCACCTAGGAGCACCTTGGTTCCTAAAGTCACTTAGTTTAATGAGAGCTAGGGTTACTTCTTCAATATTTAAAAGCCACAAGGAAAATTAATATTTAGTTTAATGACCTTTGTTTTATATTATAATATGAAAATTATTTCCTTTAAAAAATATAGGCGCCTATGTGTCTTGAGGTGCCTATCTATTTTCAATTTCACCTCTGAGATTTTTTAGATAGATGTATTTAAGATATCTATTCTAGTAGTAATGGCCAGTGTAGGAAAGAAACACCTAAAGTAATCAATTTATAATTGTATTTCGATTGCTCCTTATGTAAACTTGCCAGAACTCCAAAGAAGCATACATTAGGTTTTTTTTACTAGGTAAGAGATAGTTTATATTGATAATAAAAAGAAAAGGATTACACTTTTAGCTCCATGAGCTGATGATATACTTGTCCCCCTACTATTTGCTTACAAAATATTACAAAATGACCTCTTTGGGTCTATCAAATTAAACTGCTGCTACAATAGACATATACATATAACTACCTAAAACCCCCATACTATCATAATACAATAAACATAAAAAATATTAACCATATACAATAGTAAAGACCAAGTTGACCACAGACCGACTAAACCAGAGCCACTAGACTAATCATATGTCCCCTTCCTCGAATAGGTACTCTAAAAATTCACCCACCCATGCAAAGCCCTCAACAAGAATCATGTTGAATAGCTTTATGATGAAATCCCTTCCTCTATAGACCCTAGCCCTGTGGGCCATCAACTCATCACCTCGAATGTCTAGGATGAAGGGAAAGAAATTGACCACTTCACTGGGCTAGTTTACCTTATTCAGATCCTTCGGCCTTGGGAGCCTAACACCTCTTTCCACTACCTCCAACACCTCATCCAGCCCTTCCATCAGGTTTGACTTGAACATCCTCTGCACCAGCACCCTCACCTCCTCCTTTGCCATCATCATGTCAAGGAGAGAAGATACCACCCTAGACGGTATGTCTAAATCTACATGGTAGTGTTCTACACCATTGACAAAAGCTCTGCCTAAGATGAGCTTAGTGTCTCCAATGATGAAGGCATTGTTTACTAAAAACCCTTCTCAATCTTTGATCGATAATTTTGCCAAAAAATACCATCTGCCTAACCCTTCTAGTTAGACAAATGGGGGATTCCATTCTGCCACAAGCAAGCTATTCAGCAAGAAGATGGAAAATTATGGATGGCAGGGGAATGTTGGCCATAAACTAGAATGCCAAATAGTCTACAAAATACTAGCCAAAATGCCTTCAAATAGCTCAAGAAAAAGTTACCTCTTCTCCCAATGATGGCAAAAGACAATATCTGAGAATCTCCCCACTCTCACCAGCTCACTACTTAACTGCTCGAATGCCCTAAGATATGAGGCCATCTGCAATTCCTATTGATTCATAATTGGGTCCATCCTTGCCCTTGTCCTACACCCCAAGAATCGAGACCGTTCCAGCGTGCAGGAGCTAAATGCTAATCTCCACGAGCTGCCATAATTATGCACAGTGATTATTGTCATGACTGTCTAATTTGCCTCCCTCTGCTTGAATGGAATGGGGGTATCCTACTGACGATGCCTGTTGACCAGGTGTCCATCCTACTACCCCTGCTGAGTTAACCAGCTCACCTGGATATGAGGTGGCTCCCACCCTTCCGCCCACAAAGCATTCATTAGGTTTAATAAAGATATGAATCAAAAATAATTCAGGTTAACAAGTGCCACATAGTGGAAGATGAATATCTTAAAAAGTGTCATGTAGTAGAAGATGAATTGCGGATAACTTAGGGAATTGGTATTTGATATCTTAACAAATGTAAATTAGGAATAACTCAGGGATTTGGTAGTGGATATCTTAACAAGTGTCATTAGCATGGTGAGTACCTCCTTTTAAAGTGTTGTAATAATAATATTTTTTTAGTACTTGAAAAATTAATGAAAATGCATTTGAAATAATATAAGAATTAGGTTAAGTTGCTATTTGAAGAAACATGGAGAAATGAACTATGACAAATTCACTCTCTATTAAAAAACAAATTCTTATAAAAATTAAAATTTGAACTATATAATATGAGAGAATTGTCCATACCCCATTCCAAAAGCAGTTAATATACATGTAAGTAAGGTTATTTTAAAAATTTGCAAATATAATAAATGCAACTATTAACCCCAACATAATAGAAATTAAATGGAGTGAGGTTATAGTGAGCCCTTTGTCATAGTTGGTGTCAAGATATTAACCCCAACAGATAATAGAAATTAAATGGAGTGAGGTTATGGTGAGCCCTTTGTCATAGTTGGTGTCGTGGTAATCAACTAAAAAATACTAAATATAGACAAAAAAATATAGCAACTATGAAAATAATTATTATAATATAAACAATAATATTTATCTTAATAGTATTAATAGAAGTGGAAATATTAATATTAATATATTATAAATATTAATAATAATACATTATAAATACTAACTAATAATATTGCCACTGTAATCAAATAAAAAAGTACTAACTATATGCAAAAAGATGTACCAACTACAAAAACTAATTATTATAAGATAAATATTAATTAATATTTATATTATAAATATTAACTAATAATATTAATATTGGTGTCACTTTAATAAAATGAAAAAAGGAGCAATTATAAAATTAATATTGATAACATAAATATTAAATTAGATCAATGGAGGTGCCCTAACTATAAGTGGGAGGAGTCCTAGGGTTATGTGCAAAGGAGTCAGCCTTCGCGTGTGGCAAATGGGGATGTTGGAATATTAATCCCAACCACCGTCATTTATTGAACAAGACTTTTGTTTTGACTATCATTTCTATTTTCTCCTGTTTCCCCTACCTCCGTCCTATTTCTCATAATTTCTCTGCAGGGATGTTGACTTGGGAGTATGGCTGCCCTCTCCAACGTATGGTAAAAGGGTGGTTTTGTTTGATATCTTCCTACATGTCAAGCCTTTATCAGAGTGCTGATATGACAGCAGCTCTATTTCTATGTTAACATGTATGCTGTTATCATTATTGGGTTGAAATATGTCTAAAAATAGAGAAAAACAAAGTGCTTTAAAAATATTACTAGATGTTAAGAGCAGCAGCTCTGCAATGCTAAATTTTTCTAGTTTCTTGTTTGGTAATGTAAGCTCTGGTAATGTAAGAGCAGCAGCTCTCTTTTACTGAAGATATATATATAATCTTGGCTTTTTATTTTTGGTGTAAAAAGATTTTTGAAAATTGTAAAGAGCAGTAGCTCTGTGTTTTTATGTTTTTCCTCTGCCTCTTCCCTTCATCTGGTATCAGAGCTGAAAGTTATTAGAGTTGGGTTGTCAAGCTAAAGTTTCTCAACAAAGTTATTGAAGAAGTTAAAGTTTATCACTGCCAACAATGGCATCTATATTAGGAACAAGTTTAACAAATCCTCAAATCCCACAGTTCAATGGGAAAAATTATGATTACTGGTCCATAACAATGAAGGCACTGTTTTGTTCTCAAGACATATGGGATCTTGTAGAGAATGGCTTTCCAGAACCAACAGATGCAGCATCATACAATGCATTGACTCAAGCAGAAAAAGATTTGTTGAGGGATAATAGGAAGAAGGACTCCAAAGCTCTCTTTTACATATTTCAAGCAGTGCATGAGAGCATTTTTCCAAGGATTGCAGTAGGAACAAAGTCCAAATAGGCATAGGATATTCTTCAAACAGCCTATCAAGGAATGGCAAAAGTGAAGACAACTAAGTTACAAATGTTGAGAAGGGATTTTGAAATAATTTTCATGAAGGAATCAGATTCAATAGACACTTTTTTCACAAAAGTGATGGGTTTAGTTAATCAAATCAGATCTCATGGTGAAACACTTGAAGATAGAAGGATTGTTGAAAAGATTTTAAGGAGTTTACCCACAAGGTTTGAATCCATAGTTGTGACCATAGAGGAGACAAAGAATCTCTCACAATTTTCAGTTGATGAGCTCCATGTATCTCTCATTTCTCATGAGCATAGGTTTAGCATGTCAGCAATCTCATCATTGGAGCATGCATTCAAGACACAAGCTTCAATCAGCCATGGTAGAGGCAGAGGAAGATCGAATTTCAGAGGTAGAGGAAGGAATTCATATAGAGGTGGAAGAAGTAGCCCATCAAGCTCAAGTGGAAGAGGTACTAGCCAAAACTCAAGCCCAAACCCATCTCAAATCAATCACAAGGTCAAAGCTATGACAAGTCTCAAATTCAATGTCATTATTGTAAGAAATATGGGCATTATTCAAATGAATGTAGGAAAAAACAATATGATTTCAGTAGACAAAATGCAAACTTTACAAGAGAAAACCAAAATCAAAGCAATATGTTCATAGCATGCAATGTAGCACAAGAGAATGAAAAGGATGTATGGTTTTTAGACTCAAGTTGTAGCAATCACATGACAGGGAACTTACAAATGTTCTCAAGTTTAGATGAAAGTGTAAAATCAGATGTCACATTTGGTAATGACAACAAAGTTTCTGTCACAACTTAATTTATTTTTGAATTCTAAATTTGAAAACTAAACATAAAATGTATATTCATTTAAAAATACAAATAATAAACAATTTAACAATGAATTACACTTAAAAAAATTGAGGATAAGATTTGCAAATCCATTAAAAAGTGGAGGATGCATTATCATTAAAAAAAAGAGTGGAGGATGCATTATCATTAAAAAAAAAAGAGTGGAGGATGCATTATCATTATAAAAAAAAAAAGAGTGGAGGATGCATTATCATTAAAAAAAAAGAGTGGAGGATAGATTTTTCTATAAATTACCTAGAATTGTGAGGAAGAAGGCACTCATCTCCAGTTTGGGGAGTGCTGGAGAAATCTGTATGAGCTCTCTCCTTCATTATTTTGTTTTGTTTCTCTTAAATGACTAGTTCTTGAATTTTTGGTAAAAGATTTTGGTTTGTAATTGATATGTTGCAATTTAGCATTTGTGTTGAACTTTTTATGAAAGTTAGATAGTAGCTATGGTTGATATACACCCCCCCTTAATCTGCCCCACCTCTTTGCCATAGCCCTCAGCCTCCTACCATCCATACCCTATTCCATACTCTATTTTAAAGCCCACGTAGGCACAGACAGGAGGACGTTAACAAGGATAGTGGAATATGCCTTTACACCTGCCAATTTGAATGGATCTAGTTGTGCGATCCTACAACCCTTACATTTCATGTTACCATATTTTCTTTGAGGCAATTTGTCAAACAAGTTCACATGCCTGGTTTGTGCTTCCACATATCTTTTGTAGGTCTACCAGGCAGCTTGCAACTACAACATTTGATGAAATCTATCTTCCTTTATACTGTGATGTATGTCCAACCCCTGTTCCAAAGCTCTTATTTTGGCATAGGCTGGGAGTATACCTTCACCTCCCAAGCCGATTTCTCCAATCCTTCATTGATCTCCTCTGTCTACAGATGTGATCTACAGGCACCAAGAAATCATGTCCACACAATTACCACATGTTCAATTGGCATCGAAATGATAAAGTTTAGGGTGTCCTCAAGATAGCCAACACTGTGAAGAAGGACCACCACACATAACCATCAACTGTAGTTGTAATGAAATAAGGGTTACTCATATGATTGAAGTATGTACAACTCTCATCCGTTAAACCTGCATGGCTACGTGCACCTAGAACACAAGAAAAGCTTACAATGTTAGGATGTGTTCTCGAGAGCTTCATTTTGAGAGCATCCCCATTTTGTGCTTATCCCAGAATCATTGTATTTCATAAGATGACTTCTATTTGAGGTATTCTGTCAAACAACTCAAATGCATTGTCTATGCTTCCCTGTTTTCCACGCATGTCTGCTAGGTTAGTTTCAATTACAACAGTAACAAAATTGCCCCTTCCACTATGCTTTGACGGATGTTTGTGCCCTATTCCAAAGCTCCCACACTGGCACTGGTAGAGAGGACGCTGGTAGAGGTTGTGGAATTTAGATTTACAGCTAACAATTGCATTTTGCTTGATAGTTTTAATGCCTTATCAACAAACTCATTTGTGCATATCCTGAAATCATTGCATATCTTGAAATCATTGCAATCTATGTGGAATTTAAATTTACAGTTGACAATTGCATTTGCTTGATAGTTTTAATGCCTTATCAACAAACTCATTTTGTGCATATCCTGAAATCGTTGCAGTCTATGATATGCCATGTCTAAAATCCACGTTTTACATACATGGTTACCAGACCATTTCCAACTATAATATCTGGTAAAAAAAAATTCCCCACCTATTGTACTGTCATCTATGGGCTTCTCATCATGTCTAAATATGAAATTTTATTTAACCTTCTTTTAAATGAGGAATTATTACCTTATCCTCCCTCTAGTATCATAACATCTATAAGGTGTAAACTAAATGACTTAATCATGTGTAAGAATTGACATGAAATTGTAATTTCCACCCATGAGCTTTAAATTGGTTAGATAGAATTCTCCCTATCTTTTACTTAATATTGATGTGAATGATTTAAAAGGTTAAAGTAGTAACATAATAAAAATAAATTGCAAAGGGTAAGATTATACATGACCAATATATGAATAAATATATGCGATATTTTAGTAATGAAGAAGATTATAGTAAGAAGCAAAGATGGATTTTGAAATATTGCTAATCTTAAATGCTGTAGAAAATACAAATGATAACTTAGTGCTTCAAAACAATTTCCCCAAATCTCATGGTGTGACCAAAGAATCCCTCATTTTGACTTATGAAATACAAGTCAATATTATTTACTTAGGTTAATAATTGATGATCTCAATTAATGAAGTTAAGCTAAAACTTTTGTTGGATAACTTATCCTGTTAAGATTACAAGCCTTAATTGATTCTATTTACACGTATAAGTTGAAATAATTATGCAAGAAAATGATCTAGTACCCTACTCTTGGAACAATAATTAATTTGATATATGACTATAGATCATTGTTTTACTTTGAATAAAGTTCACTTGAGGCACGACAAACTAATTATCATATCACCCTGAAAACAAAATGATTATCTTATTTAATTTATGTTGTGATTAATGTATGTGAATTAGTATCTTCTGAAATTATGTTTACAATTGTTTGAATGTCGTTACCTTACTCTTCCTTATGTATTGATAAATGGATCAAAACATCTAGCCGTTTTCTTTACATGCAAGCAAAGAAGTTTAATTTTTCTCATAAGCTATCATATTAATTTTCTTTTCATCTAGATAGGTAAACCTTGTAAATAAATGTCCAAACTCAAACATTCGTAGTGTTCGGTATTTATGGTACCTCTGGGTCATGTTTACGGGTAACACCATCACGATGAACCAAGTACCTCGCACCCAACATAGCTGCAAGAACGACGTCTAGGCACCGTCCCTCTAAATCGTCGGGGAGTAATAAGGAACATGTCTAAGTTAAATCTGCAGGAAGGGAAAATCTCCTCGAATACCTGACTGAAAGATTAAGAAAAAGAAAAAGGTGAGACTATCAAAAATTGTTGTAGGATGATCAACGGGAAGACGTCATCAGGGAAATATGCGTGATAGGTATATTATTCACACTTGAAAACTTAAACGCCAAACACTCCTGGGAGGTGTGTTTGCAATACTAGTTTCTTAGGAATTCCATCTCTGTATCACTTGAGTGAATTGGCAGTTGGCAAAGAACTGTGTACCAACCTCAGTTACATAAAACATAGTGCAAGACAGAACTACATGTTTGCATTCGTTGTGTAGATCGCATCTGTAGAGGGCCTTGATCCCGTGGATACAGGGTATGTAGGTAGTCTGGATGGCAAAGGATGCCCCCAGTACTCAGGTCCCTTGGATATAGGGTAACTCTATAATAATCAACTTCATAATCTCTATCTCTAGTTTAAAGGTTAACTAGGTAACTTAAGAACTCTCCTAGTACTCAGAAGAATCCCCGAGGTGGATTACTTGTACCCGGTGTTGCCGTAAACTGAGGTGAGTACAAGTTGATGTTATGTGTTCCCTGGTCAACATTGTCAGTACAGTGTCTGGGTAGACTGTGGTCCCCAGGAAGTGACTTATGAACCTGTATTGGTCCTGAGGGAGTCAGAAGTCTCTGGCCAAAGCATAATGATTCCTATCCTCTTTAGCCCGTTAGGCTATTATGTTTATGTATCCCGGATTGGATAGAGTATTGGTTCGTTTGACCCACTAGGCCTTTTGGCCACTATTTGTTCTACCCAAATCAGGTAGCGATAAGGTCCGTTTGACCTGGTTCTGTATGAACCTATTTGCCCAAAGGATAGAAGAGCCCGGGTTGGCTTAAGAATGTTCTGTTTTGAACATATGGTCCATTTTGGCTGAAATTAATGTTCTGTTTTGAACATATGGCCGTTTTGGCCGAAGTTTTTCCTGAGTACTCAATGAAAGTCTTGATATATCTCATAAGAACTTGTTAATAAAGTAAAATTTTTGAAAATTTGAGTTTGGATCAAGTGGGTCCTTACATGTGGTATCAGAGCATGGTTCAAACACTCGGCCTAGAGGCCTACAAACTCAAAATCGATAATAATTAGTATTCAAGATAAGAATTGTGATAGATTTAATTATAGTCAATTTGCATGTTGTAAACCAAAAATTATAGCAAGTGGTAAATCACCTCTCTTCTTGTTTCAGAATTAAATGGTGAGAACCTGAAATTTGCAAGATTTGCATGGAAAGGAACCAGTCAACCAAGAACCAGTTGTAAACCAAGAACTAGTTGACAACCCACCTGAGAACCCAAATGTTGGTATTGAAGTAATTATTCAGTTGTTGACAGAACAGAAAGAAAAGTTGGAAAACCTTGAGAAAACTATACAAGACTTGAAGACTAGACAGGGGACTATAGAAAATATTTTGGAACCAGAAAATGAACATCAAGGTGCAGAAGTACACATAGCTTAAACAACTAATGAGCTAGATGTTTCTAGGGCTCGGCGGGATACTACCACTCTAGATATCTCCCAAGACCTCAAAAAGATTAACTCCTCCTAAGTTTGACAGTAAACATGTGGGGGATGCTGCAGAAGGATGGTTAATCAAAATGGAGAAATATTTTGAACTAAGAAACTACTCAGAGAACATCAAGGCAACCTAGGGAGCCTATCAATTGGAAGGAGAAGATGCTAGTTGGTGGATAAACATAAAAGAACAATATTGTTATTCAAAAGAAAACTTGACTTGGAGGCAGTTTGTGAGCCACTTCCGTTAGAGATGGCTTCCACAAATATTTTATGATGAGAAGATGACTAAGTTTCTGAATCTTAGACAAGGAAATCTCATAGTCCAACAATATTGGGATAGATCTGCGAAACTACTGAAATATGTTTCTATCTATCAAAAGGATGAAAGGTCTCAGGCAAGGAAGTTTCTTTTGGGGTTGAATACTAATATTGGGGCAGAAGTGGATATGTTTGCCCCTGACAACATGAATCAAGTCTTGGAGAAGGCACTCAAACAGGAAAAGAAATTACAGGCACTATCGGTGGCAAAGCAAAATTTTTGGGACAAACAATTTGTCTTCAAAATGAAACTAGACAATAAGGACAACAAAGGAGCTTAGAAGAACAAGAGGAGAGACTGGGGTACAATAGAATCCACTGGTAATCAGGATCATAGGAACAATTACAATAGTAATGTCAGGAGGAATGATGGGAATGCACCACCCCAAATTTCTAATGGACCCCCTGGTGGATGCTTTATGTGTGGAGGCAATCATTATGCAAGGGATTGTTCAAAAAGGAATGGGTACAATCAACCACAGCAACCTCGGCAACATCAAATACATGCTGCTGTCAAAAATCAACAAACTCGTTATCAAAATGTACCTATGGAGACAAGAGGTATGCTTTTTGGTAAACCCATAACTATTTTGATAGATACTGGTTCCTCCGAGAATTTTATTTCCCCAGAATTGGTAAGAAAAATGTCTTTGCAAACTAAGAATATGGAATCATCATGGATGGTTCAGTATGGGGACAAGGCTATACGAAAAGTGAACAAGTACATAAGAGGAGCCCTCATTAAGTTTCCTGAATTAGAAACCAAAGCTGACTTATATGTTGCACCCCTAGGAGCCTATGATGTCATAATCGGAATAAGTTGGCTAACGAGTCATAAGGCTAACATAGATTGCAATAACAAAGTGGTGGAGTGTCTAGATGATAAGGGGTGTAGAGTTAGGATCCAAGGAATTTACAAACCTATATCAATGGGGACCATTTCTGCTATGCAACTAAAGAAGGCAAGACGAAAACAAGGAAATCAGATATTCTTAGTATCTTTAGATGAGAAGGGAGAAGAGAAAGAAGCCCCTACCTTTGAAAATAGTTCGTTCGTTTGGGACTACAAGGATGTGTTTCCTAAAGAGCTACCCAAATTATGTCCTAAAAGGGAATTCAATTTTTCAATCGATATACTTCCTGGAACCGCACCTATATCTAAAGCCCCATATAGGATGAACACCACAGAACTCCAAGAATTGAAAATATAGTTGCAAGAATTGCTAGAGAAAGGGTTGATAAGGCCTAGTGTATCACCTTGGGGAGCACCAGTCATATTTGTAAAGAAGAAGGATGTGACACTAAGGTTGTGCATTGACTACAAAATGTTGAATAAGGCCACTGTGAAGAACAGATATCCCTTGCCTCGTATTGATGATCTATTTGACCAAATGAGAGGAGCCTCAGTGTTCTCCAAAATTGATCTTCACTCAGGCTATCACCGATTAAGGATAAAAGATGAAGACATCCCAAAGACAGCATTTAGGACTAGGTATGGACACTATGAATTCACTATAGTTCCATTTGGGCTAACAAATGCTCCAACTGCCTTTATGAATCTAATGAATAGTGTGTTCCATGATTTTATAGATAAGTTTGTGATTGTGTTTCTGGATGACATTTTAATATATTCCAAGGATGAAGAGGAACACTTAACCCATCTCCAGGCAGTCTTACAAAGGTTGCGGAAGCATAAGTTGTTTGAAAAGTTATCCAAATGCTCCTTCTTTGAAAGGAGGGTTCACTATTTAGGGCATATTGAATTTCAGCCGAGGGTATAGCGGTAGATCCTGATAAAGTAAAAGCCATCACTAAATGGCCTATCCCTACAAATGCGACCGAAGTAAGAAGTTTTATGGGATTGGCAGGGTACTACAGAAGGTTTTTGAAAGACTTTTCAAGGATAGCCAATCCAATTACATCCTTGCAAAGGAAGAATAAAAAGTTCTTTTGGACTGAGTTGTGTGATAAGGCTTTTCAAGTACTGAAGGAAAGGCTAACATCACCTCCAATTCTAAAAGTGCTTGACCCCAATGGTAAATTCATAGTAGTAACATATGCATCCATAGAAGGACTAGGAGGAGTTCTTTTCCAAGAGGAAGGAGTAGTGGCTTATGAATCACAAAAATTGAAAATCCATGAAGTCAATTATGCCCCCCATGACCTTGAACTTGCAGCCATAGTTCATGCCTTGCAAAAATGGAGACATTTCTTGTTGGGAAAACCATTTGAGCTTAAAACAAACCATCAAGGACTAAAATATATCTTCACTCAACCTCATTTGAATGCAAGACAGAGAAGTGGTTAGAGTTTCTAAGTGAGTATGATTTTGATATTCAATATATCAAGGGGAAAGAAAATAGGGTGGCCGATTGTTACATCCCTCTTTTTGGAAACAATTATGTTATCTACTTTCTTGCAAATTTCAGTAATTTAATATGTTGTGGACGACATGGAAACTGACAATTTATTTTATAAAGTTGTTATATGAAATTGTGGAATCTAATGATTATGATCAAAGTGATATTGTAGACTAAATGTCTTTATAATAAATGCAATGATGTTTGGATATATTATATTTGGATCATAGGTGCTTTGACCACAAAATTGTATGTGAGTCTGTCGATGCAGGAACAGGTGGACCGTGTTCGATGGGAAGAGAAAGTATCTTTGAGAGAGAGTATAGACTCTGGAAATTAACCATGGGTGTTTGTTAATGAGAACGCCAAACAGGTAGATGAACCTTGGAACCATCATTTTAGTCTTGGTTGTTGGTTGGGTTAGTTAACTAGATGTCGATGTCAGAGGATAAAGTATAACATCCTAGTCGAAAGTCGTCATGTAGAATCTTGGAGTCGTTGATGGCATCGTAAGTCCATAATAGCAAGTCGACTTAGTTAGACATTTATTGTTTTCATTTATAAGTATTTAATGAACCATCTTGTGGCAAAATCGTAATTCATGTCTCGTAGTCGAAAGAGGCGAGAAGTTGTTTTGTGCATTAAAACGATTAGTAAACCTTGTGATGCGTTACGACCAATCCGTCGTGATTGTCGTCAAACGCGTCGAACTTGTGTTGTGAAGTTATTCTTTTCACGTAGATTGACGAATGTCGATTTGTAGCCATAGCGTGAAATAATTGGTTATGATCGTCGTTTAGCATGAGTCTTTTCTTTTGGCTTTGACCACGAGTTATTTTTGGTCTAACCTTGAGTCTCTTTTCTAAAGTGATCTTTATCTCCTTTACTTGTTCAACCATAGAGATGCTTTAGGCATTTATTACCCGCTATCTTGTTGTGTTTAAATTCTCCATTCATCTTTTAGTTGTTCTCCAAGGTTAGAGGTCTTTTTGCAGAAGAATGATGAAATTGCTATGTGGCGTTGTCATTTAGAACCTCCTTTTTGGTTGGGACCACTGCAAGTGTGGAGTCAGATAGTTGCATTTAATACTGACCTTGTGGATAGCCATGTGTTGGTTAGATTTCAAAACCCCAGTTAGAAGTAGTCCTTTTCCTTCGCTGTATTGTGGTGAATCATGCCGTGGATAATTAGTTAGCTAGCAATTAATGCTGATGCTTCCTCATCCGAGAGAGGGAGATCAGAAACCGTCATAAGGTGGAGATAGAATCGGTTAATAAGGTTTTTTTATGTCAGTTATTCTATACCGATGGAGGGAATCTTCTAAGTAACGGTTGGAGAGGTGGCGAAAGAAGAGTAAGAAGTAAGAGTGATGGAGTAGTCGGAAAAGGGATGAGAGGGAGAAACTGTGGAGTGGGAATGATGGAATTTGATCGCTGAGTGAAGGATAAGAGATCGGCAGACAGTAAAGAAGGGGGGGTCGTTGCTAGAGTTGAGGAAACAGTAATTGATGTTTGTTAGAGGCCTTCATTAGAGTGAGAGACGAGGAGTTTAGGAGGGGAGGAGAGAAGAGAAATAGGGGTGGAGTCGTTGTGTGAAGGGGAGATAGGGAGAGTCTGTCGTAGTGTCGAAAAAGAAGAAGAACTGTGGAGTTAGAAAGGAGATTAGAGAGAGAAGTGCGGGGGGGGGGGAAACGGATTCCTGCATCGTGAAAAGAGAAGGAAAATGGTAGTGTGAGACGGGGATAAGTAGGAGTATTAACTGTGGGAACTGGGGTCTACGCTTTGGATAGTAATCCGCAGAGTTTGGAAGTGGTAGAAGAGATAACTGTGGGAGTCCATTGTTGTCTTGAGGAGAAATGGCAGAAAGGCACGAGTGGAAGCTTCTGTGAAGTTACCGGGCAGAGAGGAGGACAATTAGCCAAGAGGAGAAGTCTAGTTTGCCACAGCAACCTCCAACATCATCCATAGGTTCATTTCCTTTGTTTTCTTCTCGCAGTTTAGACCAGTATGTAAGCAAGTTTCATGTTTGTGAAAGATGAATACATATAATATGATAGAATAGAATGACAACGTAATTCTACTACGATTTTAGTGTGCGGTTAATCCATGAAATAGAAGTATTGCTATTTCATTACTGTGTGTTAAGATTTAAAAAAAAAACTCAGAAATAGAAGTGTGGCTGTCTCATTGCTATGTTTGTGATTTTAAAAACTCAGAAAAAGAAGTATGTTGTCTTCTAGAATTCGTAAACCCAGAAATTGTAGCATTTCTTGCCATGAATGAAACGGTGTAATAAAAGAACGCAGTTCTCTAACGTATATTCATTTAGGAACAAACTTATCATGATGCAAGATGTAATTTACCTTCCTTGAACGATAGCTCCACAGCGAGTAAACATGTTGCTCCACGTGCATGTTGTGTAGGAGTCAAAAACCACAGTTTTAAGCATGTTTTGACGTAAAATTTAGTATGTTTGATAGCCAGAAAATACAGTTGTAAACAGCTGATGTCTTATCCATCATACACCTTTAGTTAGAGGTCGACCCTGCGGTTAGTCACCTTCATTGTCATAAGAAAGATTCCAAAACCAATTATATCTTATTTACAACCCTTATCTTTTTGAATCATGTGAAACTAAATGACACGGAAAGAGGAGTAGGAAGTTTAAGCATTAGTATGATCGAAAATCGTCATGGTTTTGTATCAAGCAGTAGAGTGGGAAACCCGCATACTGAATTCAGATTACGTTGCATGTGACAACTCTAGTGATGATTTGTAGACCCTAAGAGTCTGGAGCCCTTGAATTCTAGGATAACAGGAATTTGTTTTAGAAACTCGAGTATGTTGTGCAAACATGGAAACCGAGTAAACAAGTGTGAAACCACTTAGGAGTGGGTGTTATTAAACAATGTTTTTATATGAATATGAGTTTACGAAACTCTGAACTCAGGATTAGAGTAAAAGTTGCGCCATGCGCTATTATAGGAGGATATCTTAAACCCTTGAGGTCATCAAGGTTGTCAATTAGTTCAAACTATACAAATAGGAAACTGTAGGATTTCGACCAGTTCAAGTCGAGTAGGGTGGGTGAACCAAGTTCATGCGTTCTTAGAACGCTAATTTAAAAACAAATCCTTTGGCCAAGGTGGTGTACTATCCTCAAGTGCATCGAACATTCACCATAACTGGATGGCATTTCTTGTGGAGCGTCATGCATGACTAGAGGGTATCTAGGGATCTGCACGATAACAAGACACGTAGGTTACAACACCAGAGCTCAGATGGCAAACACTGATGGTTATCCTAAGTCTATCCTCTTGAGTAGGGTAGGGCCACTTCCAGTTAGGAAGGAGTGCGGGAGACCGACGGTCTGTGGTTGGAGGTTAAGCTCCTTGAAGATACTTTCTCTTCCAATACTAAGGAATGCCGAGTCTTGAATGTGATGGGTCGACAATCGAGATGCATGATAATGGTATGTTTCCAATATTTGTTGTTTCAAGAAAATTTCATTTGTAAGAAAACAAAGTGTTTAATGTATATCATTTCTTTCAGCTTTAAGAAAATGAGATCATGTTTATGATAAAATGAAAAATGTTGTATTGGATTATAGATGAGTTACTTTTGTACTTGATTACCTAGTTAAAAAAAAATTACCGTTGTGAAAACTTAGTTACTTCTTGTCATTTCGGTTTTGGATGTTACACCGATGCTCTCAGCAGGAGGAGGCATATAATGGCCATATCCAACTTGCACATAGACCTAAAGCAACAAATACTCTCTGAGCAAAAACATAACCCATGGTACGCTTAGGTTAAGACATCTCTAGCTAACACCTTTGTGGAACCTAAGTATTTGGACTATGCTTTTGATTATAATGGACTAATGAGGTACCAGGGAAGAATATGCGTTCCTGATAATGCGGAACTAAGGGGTATAATCTTGATAGAGGCACATAAGGCTCCCTATTCAGGACATCCAGGAGTGAATAAGATGTATGCAGACCTCAAAAGAATATATTTTTGGCCAGGAATGGAGAAGGATGTGGTAGACATAGTTGTTAGATGCCTAGAATGTCAAAGGGTTAAAGCAGAACATGTGCACCCAGCAGGACTTCTTTATCCACATGATGTACCTTTCTATAAATGGCAAGTCATAAGTATGGATTTTGTCCAAGAGCTACCAATGACATCTCATAGGCACAATTGCATTTTGGTGGTAGTGGATAAACTCACTAAGGTTGCCCACTTCATACCAGGAAACCTAACAGATGATGCACCTGCAGTAGCAAAAAGGTTCATAAAGGAAATTTTTAGGTTGCATGGAATTCTTGAGAAAATCATCTCTGATAGAGACGTGAAGTTCACTTCTAGATTTTGGACCACATTACAGGCTGCCTTAGGAACACAGTTGAATTTTAGCACAGCTTATCATCTTGAGACAGATGGACAAACAGAAAGAACCAACCAAATTCTGGAAGACCTCCTTCATATGTATTGTATGGATCAACAGACTAAATGGGAGGAATATTTGCCATTAGTTGAGTTCACCTATAACAATTCCTTCCAAGCAACAATAGGTATGGCACCCTTTGAAGCTCTTTATGGGAGACCTTGTTGAACACCATTAAGTTGAGATAAATTGGAAGATAGGATACTAGTTGGCCCTAAAATGTTGAAAGATATGGACAACCAAGTGCAACTTATTCAATAGAGGTTGAATGAAGCCTCAAATTGCCAAAAAAGTTATGCAGATAAGAATAGGACACCCAGAAGATTTCAAGTTGGTGAAAAGGTGTTCCTAAGAGTCTGACCTCATAAAAGTTCCATCTCTTTTGGAAGGAAGTCAAAGCTAGCTCCTCGCTATGTCGGGCCTTTTGAAGTACTTGAGGAAATCAATCCTGTAGCTTACCACTTGGCCTTACCTCTGGCACTGAGCTGCATACATGATGTGTTCCATGTATCCTTGTTAAAAAAGTATATACCTAACCCTAAGCATATTCTTAATTGGAATGCCCTGCAGGTGGAAGAACCAGGTACAATAATAATAGAGCCATGCAAAATCATCGAGAGGCGCTAGTTCCAGCTCCGTAACAGAACAGTGGACCAATCTAAAGTCTAGTGGGACCAGTATTCACCTGAGAATGCTACATGGGAAGACACTGTGGAAATGCAACAACTTTATCCGCATTTATTTTGAATAAAATCTAGTTAATTATTAACTCGACAAACTTCAAACCTTGCTTAAGGACAATGATGTTGATACAGATAGTTATGCTCAATTAATACACCTTGTTATCTTTATCTATGTTCAACTATTTTTGAAATATGGCTTTAAAAGTAGATATTCTGATATGGATTTATATGTCTTGATCTTATTTCTAACATGCATCGGGACGATGCATAATTTTAGGGGAGAAGGATGTCACAACTCAATTTATTTTTGAATTTTCAATTTGAAAACTAAACATAAAATGTATATTCATTTAAAAATACAAATAATAAACAATTTAACAATGGATTACACTTAAAAAAATTGAGGATAAGATTTGCAAATCCACTAAAAAGTGGAGGATGCATTATCATAAAAAAAAAAGAGTGGAGGATGCATTATCATTAAAAAAAAAGGTGGAGGATGCATTATCATTAAAAAAAAAAAGAGTGGAGGATGCATTATCATTAAAAAAAAGAGAGTGGAGGATGGATTTTTCTATAAATTACCTAGAATTGTGAGGAAGAAGGCACTCATCTCTGGTTTGGGGAGTGCTGGAGAAATTTGTATGAGCTCTCTCCTTCATTATTTTGTTTTGTTTCTCTTAAATGACTAGCTCTTAAATTTTTGGTAAAAGATTTTAGTTTGTAATTGATATGTTGCAATTTAGCATTTGTGTTGAAGGTTTTACGAAAGTTAGATAGTAGCTATGGTTGATATACACCCCCCCTTAATCTGCCCCACCTCTCTGCCATAGCCCTTAGCATCCTACCGTCCATACCCTATTCCATACTCTGTTTTAAAGCCCACGCAGGCACAGAAAGGAGGACGTTAACAATGATAGTGGAATATGCCTTTACACCTGCCAATTTCAATAGATCTAGTTGTGTGATCCTACAACCCCTACATTTCATGTTACCATACTTTCTTTGAGGCAGTTTGTCAAACAAGTTCACATGCCCTAGTTTGTGCTTCCACATATCTTTTGCAGGTCTACCAGGTAGCTTGCAACTACAACATTTGATGAAATCTATCTTCCTTTATACTGTGATGTATGTCCAACCCCTATTCCAAAGCTCTTATTTTGGCACAGGCTGGGAGTATACCTTCACCTACCAAGCCAATTTCTCCAATCCTTCATTGATCTCCTCTGTCTACAAATGTGATCTACAGGCACCAAGAAATCATGTCCACACAATTACCACAGGTTCAATTGGCATCGAAATGATAAAGTTTAGGGTGTCCTCAAGATAGCCAGCACTGTGAAGAAGGACCACCACACATAACCATCAACTGTAGTTGTAATGAAATAAGGGTTACTCATATGATTGAAGTATATACAACTCTCATCTGCTAAACCTGCATGGCTGTGTGCACCTAGATCACAAGCAAAGCTTACAATGTTAGGATGTGTTCTCGAGAGCTTCATTTTGAGAGCATCCCCGTTTTGTGCTTATCCTGGAATCATTGTATTTCATAAGATGACTTCTATTTGAGGTATTCTGTCAAACAGTTTGAATGCATTGTCTATGCTTCCCTATTTTCCACGCATGTCTACTAGGTTAGTTTCAATTACAACAGTAACAAAATTCCCCCTTCCACTATGCTTTGACGGATGTTTGTGCCCTGTTCCAAAGCTCCCACGCTGGCACTGGTAGAGAGGACACTGGCAGAGGTTGTGGAATTCAGATTTACAGCTGACAATTGCATTTTGCTTGATAGTTTTAATGCCTTATCAACAAACTCGTTTTGTGCATATCCTGAAATTGTTGCATATCCTAAAATCGTTGCAGTCTATGTGGAATTTAAATTTACAGCTGACAATTGCATTTGCTTGATAGTTTTAATGCCTTATCAACAAACTCATTTTGTGCATATCCTGAAATCATTGCAGTCTATGATATGCCTTGTCTAAAATCTATGTTTTACATACATGGTTACCAGACCATTTCCAACTATAATATTTGGTAAAAAAAAAAATTCCCCACCTATTGTACTGTCATCTATGGGCTTCTCATCATGTCTAAATATGAAATTTTATTTAACCTTCTTTTAAATGAGGAATTATTACCTTATCCTCCCTCTAGTATCATAACATCTATAAGGTGTAAACTAAATGACTTAATCATGTGTAAGAATTGACATGAAATTGTAATTTCCACCCATGAGCTTTAAATTGGTTAGATAGAATTCTCCCTATCTTTTACTTATTATTGATGTGAATGATTTAAAAGGTGAAAGTAGTAACATAATAAAAATAAATTGCAAAGGGTAAGATTATACATGGCCAATATACGAATAAATATATGTGATATTTTAGTAATGAAGAAGATTATAGTAAGAATCAAAGATGGATTTTGAAATATTGCTAATCTTAAATGCTTTAGAAAATACAAATGATAACTTAGTGCTTCAAAACAATTTCCCCAAATCTCATGGTGTGACCGAAGAATCCCTCATTTTGACTTATGAAATACAAGTCAATATTATTTACTTAGGTTATGAATTGATGATCTCAATTAATGAAGTTAAGCTAAAACTCTTGTTGGATAACTTATCCTGTTAAGCTACAAGCCTTAATTGATTCTATTTACATGTATAAGTTGAAATAATTATGCAAGAAAAGGATCTAGTACCCTACTCTTGGAACAACGATTAATTTGATATATGACTATACATCATTGTTTTACTTTGAATAAAGTTCACTTGAGGCACGACAAACTAATTATCATATCACCCTGAAAACAAAATGATTAAGTATCTTATTTAATTTATGTTTGTGATTAATGTATGTGAATTAGTATCTTCTGAAATTATGTTTACAATTGTTTGACTGTCGTTACCTTACTCTTCCTTATGTATTGATAAATAGATCAAAACATCTAGCCATTTTCTTTACATGCAAGCAAAGAAGTTTAATTTTTCTCATAAGCTATCATATTAATTTTCTTTTCATCTAGATAGGTAAACCTTGTAAATAAATGTCCAAACTCAAACATTCGTAGTGTTCGGTATTTACGGTACCTCTGGGTCACGTTTATGGGTAATACCGTCGTGCTGAGCCAAGTACCTTGCGCCTAACATAGCTACAACAATGACGTCTGGGCACCGTCCATCTAAATAGTCAGGGAGTAATAAGGAACATGTCTAAGTTAAATCCACAGGAAGGGAAAATCTCCTCAGATACCTGATTGAAAGATTAAGAAAAAGAAAAAGGTGAGACTATCAAAAATTGTTGTAGGACGATCAATGGGAAGACCTCATCAGGGAAATATGTGTATAGGTATATTATTCACACTTGAAAACTTAAACACCAAACACTCCCAGGAGGTGTGTTTGCAATACTAGTTTCTTAGGAATTTCATCTCTGTATCACTTGAGTGAATGGGTAGTTGGCAAAGAACTATGTACCAACCACAGTTACATAAAACATAGTGCAAGACAGAACTACATGTTTGTATTCGTCATGTAGATCGCATCCGTAGAGGGCCTTGATCCCCTGGATACAGGGTATGTAGGCAGTCTGGATGGCGAAGGATGCCCCCAGTACTCAGGTCCCTCAGATATAGGGTAACTCTGTAAGAATCAACTTCATAATCTCGATCTCTAGTTTAAAGGTTAACTAGGTAACTTAAGAACTCTCCTAGTACTCAGAAAAATCCCTGGGGTGGATTACTTGTACCCAGCGTTGCTGTAAATTGAGGTGAGTACAAGTTGATGTTATGTGTTCCTTGGTCGACATCCTCAGTACAATGTCTAGGCAGACTGTGGTCCCCAGGAAGTGACTCATGAACCTGTATTGGTCCCGAGGGAGTCAGAAGTCTCTGGCCAGAGCATAATGATTCTTGTCCTCTTTAGCCCATTAGGCTATTATGTTTATGTATCTCAGATTGGATAGAGTATTGGTCTGTTTGACCCACTAGGCCTTTTGGCCACTATTTGTTCTACCCGAATCATGTAGTGATAAGGTCTGTTTGACCTGGTTCCGTATGAACCTATTTGCCCAAAGGATAGAAGAGCCTGGGTTTGCTTAAGAATGTTTTGTTTTGAACATATGGTCCATTTTGGCTGAAATTAATGTTTCATTTTGAACATATGGCCGTTTTGTCCAAAGTTTTTCCTGAGTACTCAATGAAAGTCTTGATATATCTCATAAGAACTTGTTAATAAAGTAAAATTTTAAAAAATTTGAGTTTGGATCAAGCGGGTCCTTACAGTTTTAGTTATGGGTAAAGGAAATATAAACATTCTAACTAAACAGGGGGAGAAGAAGTATATTTCAGATGTGTATTTTGTCCCTAGTCTAAAACATAATCTAATGAGCATTGGGCAGCTTGTTCAAAAGGGGTATAGAGTCTTCTTCAAAAACAAAGAATGTACTATTCTAGATAAATTTCCAAGTAATCAGCTTATTGCTAAAGTGCAAATGACAAACAATAGAATGTTTCCCCTAAAGATCAAGCCAAATTTGAATGTAGAATATGCTCAAGCACAACCCACAATGAACCCACAAGAGGATAAAGAACAAGTTGCAGCAGTTACACAAACCATCTTTCAAGCAGAAATAAAAGATGAAAATTGGTTATGGCATCTAAGATTTGGGCATCTCAACTTTGGAGGTCTAAATTCGCTTCAAACGAAGAGTATGGTAAATGGTTTGCTCTTAATAGAGAAACCAGAAATAGTATGTGAAGGATGCATTTTGGGAAAGCAACATAGAGAGACATTTCCAATTGGCAAGTCAATTAGAGCAAAGGCACCTTTAGAGATTGTTCATTCAGATTTATGTCGGCCAATGCAAACACCCTCAATTGGTGGAAGATTCTAGTTTTTGACATTCATTGATGATTATTCAAGGAAAACATGGGTCTACTTCCTAAGACAAAAGAATGAAGTGTTTGATTACTTCCGTCAATTCAAGGCACTTGTTGAGAAGCAAAGTGGGCACTACATCAAAGCATTGAGAACAAATAGAGGTGGTGAATACATCTCCAATGAATTTCTACATTTTTGCAAAGACCATGGGATTCACAAGCAATTCACAAGCAGGTACACACCTCAACAAAATGGGGTAGCTGAAAGGAAAAATAGAACAATCATGGAAATGGTAAGAAGCATGTTGAAAGCAAAGCATTTGTCAAATGAATATTGGGCTGAAGCTGTAGCTTGTGCAACATACATTATGAATAGATGTCCAACCAAGAGTGTGAAGAATATGATTCCTGAAGAAGCATGGACAGGAAGAAAACATAGTGTTGCTCACATGAGAGTATTTGGATGTGTGGCATATGCATATGTGCTAGATGAGTTGAGAAAAAAGTTGGACAACAAAGGAGAAAAGTGTATATTTGTTGGTTATAGTGATGAATCCAAGGAATACAAACTATACAATCCAATACCAAAAAAGTTATAATCAGCAGAGATGTACAATTCATAGAAGATGAAGCATGGGATTGAAGTTTGGAGAAAACAATCAATATTGCAGCCAATTTACCACAAGAAGATAGAGAAGTTTTTATACCAGCAGGTACTCCATCAAATGTGACTCCTTCCACACCCATTCAAGCTCAACAAAGTGGTCATCAAATGACACCATCATCAAGTGTAAGGATAGCCTCACGCATTCAAGCATCCACTACACCATCTACAAGTGGCAATCAGGGTGCAGGACCATCAAGTCAACATTCCACAAGTCCAAGTTCAAGTGATATGTCAAATCCTACATTGGCAAGCTTGAGGAGACAAAAAATCAGAAGTTTGAGAGACATTTATGATCAAAATGACGGTGAGAACAATGCTGGTATGATTTCTCTCTTTGCGTTTTATTCACAAGTAGAAGATCCAATTCATTATGAAGATGCAATCAAACATGAAAAATGGGTAAATGCAATGGATGATGAAATTGATGCAATTGAAAAGAATCAAACATGGGAGTTAGTGAGTCTTCCAAAAGAAAAGGATGTCATAGGAGTGAAGTGGGTTTACAAAACCAAATTAGATGCAATTGGTGATGTGTAAAAACATAAAGCAAGACTAGTGGCAAAAGGATATTCACAACAGCCCGAGGTTGATTACAATGAGACATTTGCTCCAATAGCACGTTTAGACACCGTGAGAACTATACTTGCAATAGCAGCTCAAAACAAATGGCTAGTTTACCAAATGGATGTGAAATCAGCCTTTTTGAATGGTTATCTTGAAGAAGAAGTTTATGTGGAGCAGCCACCTAGGTATGAGATTTTGGTCAAGAAGACAAAGTCTACAAACTGAAAAAGGCACTCTATGGACTCAAGCAAGCCCCAAGAGCTTGGTATAGTAGAATTGACTCTTATCTTTTGCAAAATGGCTTCAATAGGTACAACAGTGAGCCTACATTGTATACCAAGATGAATGAGCAAGGTGAGATCATAATTGTTTTCTTGTATGTTGATGATTTGATATTCACGGGTGATTTGGCCATTGATTTGTTCAAAAGAGCTATGAAAAAGGAATTTGAAATGACTGATTTGGGTCTCATGAAGTATTTTCTTGGCATTGAGGTGAATCAAAATGATAATGGTATTTTCATCTCCCAATCTAAATATGCAAATGACATTTTGAAAAGGTTTAACATGACAAATTGCAAATCAGCTCCAACACCAATTGTCACGGGACTGAAATTAAGCAAGGATGATGATGGACCTAACATTGATCCAACTTTGTATAAAAAACTTGTTGGTAGCCTCATGTATTTAACAGCCACAAGCCCTGACATAATGTATGCAGTTAGTCTCATTTCAAGGTTCATGGAGTCTCTAAAGGACTCTCATTGGCAAGCAGGAAAGACAATTCTCAGATATGCGAGTGGAACAAGGAACTATGGCATTCAGTATTCAAGGTCAAATGAGTTCAAGCTCATAGGCTACACAGATAGTGATTGTGCAAGAAGCATTGATGATAGGAAGAGCAATTCTAGTTATGTCTTTCATTTTGGAACAGGTGTAGTTTCATGGGCTTCAAAGAAACAACCAATAGTCACTCTCTCATCTGCTGAAGCAGAGTATGTAGCAGCCACAGGTGCATCATGTCAAATAGTTTGGATGAGAAGAATGTTGAAAGATCTCAAGCAAGAACAAGAAGAGGGAACAAGGATCTACTGTGACAACAACTCAGCTATAGCATTGTCAAAGAATCCAGTTTTTCACAAGAGAAGTCAACATATTGACATGAGGTATCATTTCATTAGAGAATTAATCAACAATGGAGAAATCTTTCTAGTTTTTTACAGGTCTCAAGATCAATATGCAGATATCTTAACCAAGCCATTACTAAAAGAAAGCTTTGAGTATCTAAGAGATTGTTTGGGTATCAAAGAAGGTGGTAGTTGTGATTAAGGGGGAGTGTTGGAATATTAATCCTAACCACCGTCATTTATTGAACAAGACTTTTGTTTTCACTATCATTTCTACTTTCTCCTGTTTCCCCTACCTCCATCCTATTTATCATAATTTCTCTACAGGGATGTTGATTTGGGAGTATGGCTGCCCTCTCCAATGTATGGTAAAAGGTAGGTTTTGTTTGATATCTTCCTGCGTGTCAAGCCTTTATCTGAGTGCTGATATGATAGGAGCTCTATATCTGTGTTAACATGTATGCTGTTATCATTATTGGGTTGAAATATGTCTAAAAATAGAGAAAAACAGATTGCTTTAAAAATATTACTAGATGTTAAGAGCAGCAGCTCTGTAATGTTAAATTTCTCTAGTTTCTTTTTTGGTAATGTAAGATTTGGTAATGTAAGAGTAGCAGCTCTCTTTTACTGAAGATATATATATAATCTTGGCTTTTTGTTTTTGGTGTAAAAAGATTTTTGAAAAATGTAAAGAGTAGTAGCTCTGTGTTTTTATGTTTTTCCTCTGCCTCTTCCCTTCAGGGGAGGCCGTGCTGTCCCCCACCTAGGTTTGTATCTTGTGCATACCTCACGCACCCAGAATCTATTCGTGTTTATTGCCTCCATAGTGTCTAAAGATTGAAAAGACTATCTTCTTATCTCTTGTATGTTCTTTCTCCAACTGTGTTTAATTTTTCATTTCGCAACCCTCACGACTATGTAAACCTTAACCCTCTTACCATTAATGGAGGGGGTTATGGACCCCTGACCCTAATGCAATTAATCCTGATTCCCATGTGGCCCTGTCTAAATCATTTACAGAAGTTTTAGCAGATAGTGGTATGTCTATCCCATCTGGTGCGAAGTTTCTAGCTACAACTAGTTGCAAAGAAGGTGATCCAAGTAGTGATGTCTTAGTGGAACGTAAGTACCCCTTACCCCCTCTGAACTATAAACTCACCCCAAATGATGTTATGAAGAATATAGTCTCTAATGAAAGACTTAGATTGAAGGAAATGACTATCTTTTTTGCTATTGTTCACACTAGCAAAATACCAACAAGGAATTTCATAGATTCCTAGTTTTTTAATGTGTGGGAAAACAAATTTGGAATTCAAGTTAATTTTTGTAGAATGCTCCCTAAAGGTTTATTTTATTTTTAATTTAAATGCTATTCTACACATGAAAAGGCACTTTTGAAACCATACTGAAACCTCGGTGGCTATGGTTTCAGGGCACTGACCTAGTCCCCATCGGCCATTGCTGAGGAAGTATTAGCCTTGTCCTACCCTAGGTGGTTGGTTGTGAAAAATATTCCTCTTGAATATCAAAATTTAATCTCATACCTGCGTGAACCCTTTGGTAAAGTGCTATGCCTAGATGAAACCAAGGTGACCCTCCCTCACTTGGATGTGAGGGCACTGGTGTCACTAGCTCCCGATATTGAAATTCCTAGGCGTATAGAGGTATAGGATGATGAGAATCCCTTTTGTTGTCAGTTAGAAATTTTGGGTAGTGTCAATACCTATCTCTGCAAAAAGAGCACATTAGGGTAAATTGCCCTTTAATCAAAAAAAATCAAGGAAGAAAAAAGCAGATGCAACACCCTGGCCCAAACCCTAGTTTAGAATTATCCTCTAAAAGGCTCGTTGTGCAATCTGGCATGGTTGTGGCAACTGACCCCTTGCAAGCATAGGGAGTTAGTAACTGCTTTTCAGAACCCACAGCGGATTGGGCTGAAAAAAGCCCCTTCACAAATTGTGATGTTAAGCAAACAATGCTCTAAGAGCCAAGGGTTGGAGTGGGAGGTTGAGTCCACAATCCTCCTAGTTCACCAATTTTCAATTTTGAGGATACCCTACTCCAAAACTCCTTCAATGTTCTCTCGGAAGGAATACCTTCTGAGGATGTCAAACCTAAGAAGACCCCAATATCTAGTGTCTCCAAAGACCTAGTGGAATGCCTTGGTTCCATGCTCACCCCTAAAATTATAAGAAAACCAACTATATGGAAAAATTAAACACTCAATAGTTAGCGATGCGTGAGATTAAGAAAAGATTTGAAGAAGAAATCTTAAGGAATGGGACGAGAACCCTCCCACACCTGCAACTCATGAGTTTATGTTCGAAAAGGATGGACACCATTTCAAATTTGTTAAGGGTGACCAGCTTTGCAACAAATTTGTTAATGATAGTCTAGTTGGGGATGAAAGGATGTCCTCCATGGAGGGAGGTCTTGAAACTGTCACCAGAAAAATTACAATGCTAATATGAACCATACTAAAAGTAACCATGGGAAACATGAGTACTCACTAGAATTGGGGGGATGCTCATATGTTGAACCAGAAAAGCCACTTTTGACCTGCTCCATTGAGGGTGACACCCTAGAGTTTTCCAGCCAAACTACCACTAACAATGTTGTTCAAAAGTTTGGGTCTACTAACAATGAGGTAACTCCTAAGAGACCATCAATAGAAGACAGTGAGGGCCCTAGCCCTGTAACCCATGCAATGCATGAGGCCCCCACCTCAGAATTTGTTGGGTCGAGGCTCTTAGAAAGACCCAAGAGTCCAATTCCACCAACCCATGTGCCACCAAGGAAAGTGGCACGTGTGAGGGCAAGGAAAATCACTAAAAAATAGTTAGAGGGCATAGGATATCTTACTCAAGAGGATTTCATGGCTAGACAGTCCGGGAGAGCTTCCAGGCCAAGGGAAAAGCCTAGAAGACCAAGAAAGAACAACATGTCCCTACTGGTACCAAAAAACATGCAACTATCTAAAAAGAAAAGAAAGAAAACAAGTGTGGTAATAGAGTCTCTTGAAGTAAAAAGACCAGAGGTGGAAGAAAGATTGCCTAAGTGTTTTGTATAGTCCAAGCAATACCTAGAGGTAACCCACATGAATGTCAAGAATTAATCTTAATTATATCTCATGGAATGTTAGGGGACTGGACTCCCCTAATAGGAAATACATTGTAAGGAGATTCTTGAATCTGGAAAAACAAAACAATGTTGTAATGCTACAAGAAACTAAGGTAGTGGGGTTCATACTGGAAACTAATTTAAGGTTTATTTGCAAGGATTCTTCCTTTTTCACCACAAATCATGAAAATGGAAAGAGGGGCATGACAATCCAACTCTCTAATACATGGAGTCAATTAGTCACTAATAAAGGTAATTCCCCCTACAATAGGGTAGTCTAGGTGACCTTGGAAAAAGAAGGAAATACAATAGGAATTTTCTCCATTTATGCACCCAATGACCATAGGGAGAGGGCTGCCCTTTGGCAATCATTACCTAGTCTACTAGATGTGTCATGGATCTTGGGTGGACACTTCAACATGGTTGATCACCTGGAAGATAAGTGGGTGGAGTTGAAATGTCATGGACAGGAAATGAAAGGTATTTTTGGAAGAGGGTAAAAAATAAGTTCAATTTAATGGAGCATTTGAGGGTAGGGAAAAAACACTTCAAAGGGGTCTAGTATACATGGTACAATTCTCAAAAATGAGACAAAAGGATTTACTATATGCTTGATAGGTTTTATGCAAGCAAAAACAACTTCAGGTTTGTTCCAAATAGGGATGGTCTAGTGGTTCATGTTTACCCCTACACTATGTCTGACCATCATCCCATTAAAGCAAATATTGAGGTAAAAATTGGTAGTGCTCTGGTCAATAGCAGGAAATATGGCTTCACCCTCAACACCTAATTATTAAATGATAATGATTGTAGAGATGCCATTTCCTTCCTTAGAGAAATAAATAGTTGGATGCTAAAAAATACCAGTGCAACAGAGAGGTGGAATCAAAGTGTTGAGGCCTGGGGGAAGATGTTCTAAGCCATTGGCAAAAGGAAGGCCATGGATAATAGGTGGGAGGAAAATAAACTTCAAGAATCCAAAAAGACCCTATGAATGAAATGTTGAGGGAAGAACTTACACTCACTAAAGATAAGCTTAGAAGGACTCAAAAGATCAAGATAAAAGGGCTAAAGGTAAGGGCCAAGTTAAGATTGCTTAATTGTGGTGATAGGGGATTGAAATTCTTCCTTAATTACATCAGTAAAAAGAGTTTCAAAGAGAAAATAGAGCAAATTTGGGACAATGACTGACTGGTCACCTCCCAAGAGGAAATATTAGAACAATTCGAAAAGTTCTATAAAAACCTCTTCACCTCAGAAAAGGGGGAAAGGGGTAACCAAAATGCCAGAGAACTAGTTAAAAAGATTATCCCTAAAAGAATTTCTGAGGATGATCCAACCTAGATTTCGACGGACTTAACCAAGGAAGAAATCAAGAAATCCATCCTATTAATGAATAATGACAAGTCACCTAGTACTGATGGTCTCCCAGTTGAATTATATAAATCCTATTCATTTGTGTTATTTTTTGTGTTGTACATGTATGCATAGAAACTCTATGTTATGATCAAAAACACAAAACACATTAGGTTCAACTAAACAACAGAATTTTTTTAAAAATAGATCTAAGAAAGTGGTGGGACATTATAGTATCTACCAACACATTTACTTGAAAGTTTCTCTTCATATCAAATAACAATGTTACATAGCAAATAACACTTTGTATGCACTACATTCTTCACCTTTTCTTTTTATCCCCCCTTCACTATAGAATCTTGAGCATTTAATATGTTATTAAGAATCTACAAATTTCCTTCCACCAAAAATGCTCTAGCTACATCCAAACTTTATTTTCTCCTCCTAAGGCAACCAACATATGTACAAGGAAAAGACCCTTAATGTCTGCCTCTCTAACCTCAATGTCTGCCTCTCCAACCTCAATGTCATACACATTCCTTGCATTGTTTATCTTGTTCTTTGGGACATTTTCTACCAAAATGTATGCTTGGGCTAGTGTTTTTACCATCCCTTCCTCCCTTAACACATACATCAAAGTGGACAACAATGTGGATACTATGTTGTTGTGGTATCTGTGTTGCATGGCCTCCATTCAACACTACATCTCCAATTATCTTGCATACGACACTTTCAACAAAGCAATTTTTGCTTACAAACACTTGTTCATTTTCTCAACATCATATTTACCAAAAACTAGCATCTCCCATATGTTTCGGGTGAAATTAAAATTTATAGTTCACGATGATTTCTTTAAGGCTTTTCAACAAATACATTTCATGCATATCCTTGAACACAAGTTGTAATCTTTGTATTCCTTGAGATCAAAGAAATGCATATCCTTGAACACAAGTTGTAATCTTTGTATACCTTGAGATCACATTTCATTGAGGCATTCTATTTGAAAGCTCGTGTGCCCTGTATATGTTTTCATTCTCTCTATTCTTTTAATACCTATCAACTAGAGCAGTTGCAACAACTAACAAAATTCCTCTATCCTTCATGCTTTGATGAATATCTATGCAGTGCCTTCTTCAACTGGCCACTTCAACGTAGTGCTATGAGATTGAGATAAGTAGTGAATAACATGATGGACTGATCTCTATTGAGGAATTCTGCCCAACGGCCCACGTGATTTGTCTTGTTTCTACAATTTGCATGCATGTCTATGAGAGTATTTACAACTTATAATATATAATAAAAATTCTCATTCTGTTATTTTTTGATGGATGTCAATATTCTTTCTTTTGGCTCCCATTTTAGTATGTAGGGATAGAGGATGCTGGGAACTAATAGCACTGGCCTTGCCAGTCACCTCACAAATCAAAGCAGAAATCAAATCCAAAGAACAATACAGGAAAAATGACAGGAGACACAACAAGAGAGACAGAAGATTATAACAGAGATTCTTATTATTGCATATAACAATTCAATACAAAAATAGAATCGACCATTCAACGCCCTCTCTTATACAGAGATTCACACCAAATAGAATGTCAAAATCTAATCGTTTCTCCCAACTATTATTTCTCCACATATCAACCTCTTTGTCTTTTAAACCAGCCTCCCCCTTCTCTAATTCAACCTCCTTTTATCAAGGATCAGCCTCTTGTATTAGTCAGATGGCCTCAAAGACAGTCAGCCCTCACAATAGTAATAGGCTTCACTTCTATTATTTCCTCTCCCTTCTAGTTGTCGACCATTCTGTGTATATATCTCTACATGCAAATAAGAGAGAAGAAACAATAATCAGAACTTAGAAAACACTGTCTTTGTCCCATATTTATAACTCCAAAAATCTCTCAAGGCAAAAACTGAGAAATCTTCCTAGAATAGCCAATTTGATCCATTTTCAAGCTCCACTAAAAAGCCAAAAATAAATCTTTCAAATCACCTCCAATTTATATGAAAGCTACCAAAATCTTCCTAAAGGTAGAGCTCACCAAAAATCTACTTTAAAATAAGCTTTATTTGGTCAATAAAAGCTCAATTTCTCCATATCTTCCCAAAAGAAAGAAAACTAAAAAAAAAAAAGATATTATTTGTTTTCCTTTGTTTTAACTACATTTAATAACAATTATTTAAAAGAAATTTATAAAGATATTGCTTTAAATAATGTTTTACAACAACATTGTGAAGATTCTGCCAAAACAACACACTGGGTTGGTAAGAAATTTAAAAGGTTTTTGCGCTTTATTCTCTTCTCATTTCTGTCCAACAATCTAAAAAATCCAGATCGTATTTTTTAAGATATGACTAAAACATGCCACTGCTATCTTCATTTTGTTGTGTATTGTGCCTCTGACTATTCCTCAAAAACTCCAAACTGGGTTGTTGAGAAATTTAAAGTGTTTTTTCATCTTATTCTCATCTGATTTCTATCTAAAAATCTCAAAAATCTAGATCATGTTTTTTGAGATATCATTGAAACATGTGACTTCTATCCTTATTTTGCAAGGTCTTTATGTGACACTACTGCTTTTTCAGACTCTTTCCACAATCCTCTTAAGACTTGGGGGCAGCATGTTGAGCTCAACCCTTGTGGAAGCCCATTTTATCCCACATGCTATGATATGCCATCATAAATAAATTAGCAACAAGATTTCACCTTAAATATAATGAAATTATTTCAGCTCTACCAATTTGAGCTGTAGGTGAAAATTTGGTAACAGTAGGTTCACAACTAGGGTTCCAACTTAAAGAAGCAAGAAAAATCAAAATTTTGCAGTTCAACAATCTAAGAAGGAAAAACTCTAAAAGAAATGAAAATAGATTAAAACATCTTGTCGAGGAATTTCCCATATGTCTTATTTAAACCTTTAATAGCTCACCCTTTAAGTATCTTAGGGCTTCTTCGTAATATTTTCTAAAATATTTTAAACTCTAGCCATTGATCTCTTGATGAGATGGAAAGATGGACAGCCGTGATGAAGTTTTCTACCACATGGCATTGCTTCTCATCTTTTGGCAGACCCCACCTTCTCTTCAAGCTACAAAGTCTGCTACATGGCGTTTGTTCGTTAGCCCGTTGGGTTATCATCCATGTATCTTTCGACAATGGGATATTGGGGAACGATTAGGATTAACCTAGGGGCCCTCCAACATGCTCACACATTGACTTCTGAAGCCATTCGTTGTCTGCTTAACTTCTTCAACATTGGACAGCTAACCTTAAAACATCTTGCCGAGGAATTTCCCATGTGTCTTATTTAAACCATTAATAGCTCACCCTTTAAGTCTCTTAGGTCTTCTTTGTAATATTTTCTAAAGCATTTAAAAAGTGGGACCCTACTAGGATAACCTGTTCCCTACCAAATGGTGACCGACAAGACTAGGTATAAGGTGCCGGTAAACAAGATGGTTTTGATGGCTCATGTTTCGACTTAGACAACCAGCAATCGGATGTAGCAAGTCAACATAAGATTATGTAGAGGCCTTCTCATATAAAATATCAACCATTGATATTTGGATATCTAACAGTTCAAGTGTATTCAGGTGAGTTGAAGTTGCAGGTCTAGTGTTTCAGACATTTTTTTCTGGAATGCAACTACAATCGTCCATCAAAAATTAATTGAACTACCATATGTTATATTAATTTGTGCTAATGTCTTGCTTCAGACATAATAAATATGTTGACACTTGTCCCCATTCCAGACACTTTACGAAGGAATTTTGATGTGTGTAAAATTTATCCCGAAATAGAACAATATGTAACATTTGATAATTTCGCCACACTGTATGATATTTTATTGACACAATAATTTATTTTGCCAATTAATTTTTTATTGGTTTGAAAATATATTTAATTTGCCAATGATTTTTTTTATTGGTTTGAAAATTGGTTTAATCCACAAATGAAAATAATTTTTTTGGTTTGAAATTGGATTTTAATCGACAGCAAAAATATTTTCCTATTTAGAAAACATGTTTAATTCACCCATAGAAAGATTTTATTGGTTTGAAAATAGGTTTTAATTTGCCAATATAAATATTTAATTGATTTGAAAATAGGTTTTAATCGGTAATGAAAATATTTTATTGGTTTTTAAAAATTACAATTCACCAAGATTTTCAATATAAATATTTAATTGATTTGAAAATAGGTTTTAATCGGTAATGAAAATATTTTATTGGTTTTTAAAAATTACAATTCACCAAGATTTTCAATAGACCTCTAGCGATTACAAAAGATTCACAAAACAAGAAATTTTTTTCCTAGAAAAATGAAAAAAATTGCCAACAAAATTAATATTTTTCTTGAAAAGTATACACAATTCGCTAGGTTTATACATCTTCTCTGAGGAGGGGTGTTCTTAAATTTATACCTGTTCCACAGTGCAAATCTGGCAATTGGTATCTTCTTTGTAAGAAGAAAATACATGAAGTTAGTAGTTGTATTCGACTGTGAGTTGCTGTATGAAGGTGTAAAAACCAGAGATAAATAAAATTGAGTTTCCCCTATTGATAGTGGATGTAGCCATATATTGGTGAACCACTTTAAATATTTTAGGTCTTGTAGTTTTTTCTTGTGTGCTCTGTATTTATTTTTTGCAACTTTCATTGTCTGCATAATTTTTTTTTTAATATCAACAATTGGTATTAGAGCAATGGTGAAAAAGCTATTTTGGAAATCATGAAGAATTTCTAGGAAAATGGATGTAGCAACTTTTGATGATTGGGCTTGAGCTCTCATGTCTTGGTCATGTTGCTCTGGAGAGAGTTTTGATGAAGTGGGAGCTGCGGTGACATTTGCGGACAGTGACATTGAGCTAGACAAAATTGTGCCAATGGAAGTATATGAACCTACTCTCTATTTGATTGCTGATCCTGCCACTGAATTTATTATGGGTGATGTTTATCCTGATTCCCCAAGTACTACCCAAGCGAGTTATGTTTGGGAAAGGCCTCCACAGGATTTGGGAGGTGAGAATTTTGACATGCTAGAAGAAACAGAGAGCCTACAAAGACTGAAGGAAATAAAAGATACATCAGCAATAGATGTTGATGGGAAAACTAAAATGAAACACCGTGTACATTGGTGGGATGGCTGGAAAAATAAGAAGGATTCGGATAAAGAGGAGAAGGATGCTAGATTTGGAATTGCATCTACACCAAAAGAGTTTTTAGAAGATCCCAAAATTCATCTTAGAGCACTTCTTGAATGTACAGGTGATGCACAACACAAGAAAGCCATCATAGCAGAGTTGCGGAAGAAGGCAGAGGCAGATAAGAGTGGTAAGTCTGTAAAGGACCTGGTATTGCTCATCTATGAAATGGTTTCTGTCACTTCTGTCTTCTGCCTCAATGATCCAAATACATTTGCTTCCAGCATTCATAGGATGTTGAAGATGGGTCTCAACATTTATGAGAAAAAAGATGTACAGGCGGAGATCCCGGTTCGAACCCCGAATGTTCAGGTCATTGAAGATGCTGTCACGGGAAGGCAATAGACAGGGTGAGATCCTCATCTCACGAAGGGAAGAAGAAGAACAAGGATCTTCGATCAGGCCCAAGCACTCTTATGAGGGTAGAGACGGTGGAGATAAAGACCGTGATAGTCGCTCTCACAAGCGGTGAGAAAGAGAAGACGGGGATGGCAGGAAAGACAAGCGCTATAGAGTGGCAGTAGTAGAGGATGATAGTGATGATCAATTTCTCATAGATGTGGATTCTGTGAAAGTAGGGAGGTTTGATTTCTTGGAAGCTATGTCTACCATTACTCTTGCTGCCCATAGAGGTGCAACAGTACAGTCAAGGCCATTGTCCCCATTAATAGCTCCATGCTTACAAGGACATCTAAAAATAATCAGAAATTATATTTTTGAGATCATTCACATAGTGGCCAATGGTGATAAAAAAGATTCATTGGAGGACAATTCTCACAATCTTCTGAGGTTACTTGGATTTCCCTATGGTTCTTCCATTCCCTTTGTTTACAGACCAAGACTTTTACTTTGCGGGAAGGAGGGTGCTGGCTTGGACCGCATTGGCCCTGTAGTTTTACATGAATTAGAGAGGTTCCCCATGCATTTGCTTGGGCTTCCCTCGCTATTGTCCAACCCAAGTGTAAAGACTCCTGAGGAACCACTAGTGCATATTGTGGGAGAAGCAAGGAGGACTACTCCTCCTATCTTGTATTTTCCTTAAATTCAACTTTGGTGGGAGACGGCCCACGATCAACTAAGAGCTATTCTATGGACCATACTAGAAGAACTGCCTTCAGACATTCCCGTATTACTTCTTGCAACCTCCTCCGTGCCCTTTGACAAATTGGATGGAGAAACCGCTTCTTTATTTGGTCGTCGCTATATTTATCACATGCAAAAACCATGTTCTGAGGATAGGTGTAGATTCATCTTGCAATCGGTTGATATTGTTCTTACCATCTCTGATCAACAAGTAGCAATGAGTCCTAAAAAGAATATTTCTATTCCTAAACTAGCAAAGGTACTGAAAGAAACAAGGGGTCCAAGTGAGACTGAACTACATGTCAAGGCAGAAGCAAAAGAGCATGCTATTCGATGACTCCCAATGTGTCTTCGAGATGTCTGCAGCAGACTTCTATATGAAAAATGGTTCAGTGTATTCCATTACCCTATCATGGATGAAAATGCACCTGTTGTGAATGCTCATGCAGCTGAAGATGTCGTTGCACCAGCCAAGGCTGAAGAAAAGACTGCCAAGGAGAAAATGCCTAAGGCTCCCAAAGGTTTGAAATCCGCACCTGCTCATCCTTCTTATACAGAGATGATGACGGAAGCCACTAGCAGTCTGAAGGAATGGACTGGTTCAAGCCCTCATGCTATTGCGAAATTTCTTGAAGACACGTAAAAGACTGTCCTACCGGCCAATTTCAAGAAGAAGCTCTCTTTTCAGCTCAAAGGCATGGTTGCCAAGGGAAAGCTTACAAAGGTCAAGGCTTCCTATAAATTGTCTGAGCAGCTGAAGAAGGCTATTCCAAAGCCTAAATCTGCTTCGGCCAAGCCTATATCTGCTGCTAAACCTAGGGCCACTAAGCCGGCTACTAAGAATGCTCTTGCTACAGAGAAACCTGCTGCCAAACCTGATGCATTTGATGAACCCCATCTATTTGCCTCAGAAGCTAAGGAGTTTTTTGGGCAGAGAGCCAGAAGTATGGGAGAATGGAGATACGTGTTGAGAAGGGGAGCCGTTTTAATGGAGATGTTAGAAGCTTTAGCTATTGAAGGATTAATTATTTGTGATAGACAGAGAAGCTCCCAAGAAGAGGTTCAGGAAAGGGCAACAACTAGCCTTGCAAGATTCGTGCCCAAATTGATTAAGCGTGCCCATGTTATTAAAACTAATGTGCTATGGAGGAGATACATTTGGAGCTTTCTTGAACAGAATTTGAAGACATTAAAATCTTCGTTGTGGTTGATGTAACATTACAATGGAAATGTAGGGGATATCTCTGAGCAACTCTCTTTCCTGTATGACTTGCCTTCAAGTGGGATATTGTAGGCTACGAGTATGAAGCCAAGTCTGTTTGTAACAGTCGGTGATTATTTTAAACCCGCAGATTCTCTTCTGTTTGTAACCGTAGTTTCTTGAACTATCGGTTTCTTCCATGGTGTAGGTCTGCGAATGGGTATCTTCTTTGTAAGAAGAAAATACATGAAGTTAGTAGTTGTATTCGACTGTGAGTTGCTGTGTGAAGGTGTAAAAACCAGAGATTAATAAAATTGAGATTTCCCTATTGATAGTGGGTGTAGCCATATATTGGTGAAACACTTTAATTCTTTTGTATCTTCTATTTTGTTCTTGTTCTTGTGTGTTCTGTATTTATTTTCTGCAACTTTTTTTGTCTGCATTTGTTTTTTAATATCAACAACAAGGAATACTTGATATAAAATGATGTTATCTACAAATTTCATTAGTATTAGCCAAAATTACGGGAACTCCAAGAATAGATTTCTAAGACATGGTGGCATCTCTTGGAAGGTGAGATCTTTATTTACCCCTGTGCTTGGTGTTTTTTAAAATTTTGGAGTATGATTCAGTCAAGGATAAAGAGCTCGTCATGAAGTCTGGAATGTGGGTATTGAAGGAGTATTTTTGGTGCATCAAACCCTGGTTTCCTGCCTTTCATCATGTTGACATTTTTTTTTATTTTGGCCTTTTTCTAGATTAGGATGCCTGCCTTAGTTTTGGTTGGACTCGTGTTTGGCTACCATTGCCAACTTGTATGAGAGGTTCCAGTTTTCGTAGTCTTATTAAATAGTTAATAAAAATAAATATTTCATTTTTTTAATTAAAAAATATATTTATATTGCATTTCAACATGAATTATATTTGTTTACTAAATGATTTATAAAAATATATATACATTTATTGTTTTTAAAAGTTTTGTATATGCATAAATATTTGACAAAATGGAACCAAAAATTCTGACTTCGAATTTTTATCATCTAAATATTAAAATAAACTATTATTTATATTTTTAATTGGTGTAAGGGTTTTGTAGATATGAAAATAATGATATTAGTTGATTTTTCACATTATTGATTTCCATCACAAGATTTGATTTTACAAATTATTATTTTTTCATGACCTGAAAATGATTTAATCCCAATTACAAAGTTATATTGGTGTTATATTTTTAAAATACACATCGACATAATAAAAAAAATAATACAAATAGAACTAAATAACTAACCATCATAATAAAAATAATAATAGTGGTGGAAAATCCATGTCAAGTGTTGTCAAGTGTTGAAGAAAGTTGGGATCTAAGCTCGGTCATATCCTCTATCTCCTCCTATGGATTGCCATTTGGAAAATAGGGCTAAATGGTTGATATGTGGCCATTGGAAGTTGATATAACTCCTGATCATAAGGTTTTAACCCCCGATCCTGAATTGTTTTGCCTTCAAAGGCCATGACGTCAGGCAAGACTGGTAGTGTTTTGGGCAGTGACAGGACAAGTCTCATCATTATTCGGTGCCCCTCGAGAAACATTTCAGCCTATATGTTTCCTTTCTGCAAGGCTTTTAGCACTGCAAGTTTTAGCCAAATGCCGGAGTCTTTCAGGTTTACGGTTCTCTTCTCGACTGATTGCATTCAGTGTGGAGGGATGGATACCCTCATTTGGCTAATCAACGACAAAAGACAAATGGCTTTTCTAGGGACAATAAAAAAATAGAGGCTGCATAGAATCCTTTAGCTTCACGATGCTTTAATGGTCGAGGGTTCAGGGTATCTACAAGATAAATAACAAATCAAGCTTAATGTCAGCTTGTGAAATGGGAGAATCTGTTGACATTTGGCATGAAATTTTTCTCTATTTAAGTGGCTAGGGTTCAGGGTATCTCCAAGATAAAGAACAAATCAAACTTAACGTGAGCTTGTGAAATGGGAGAATCCGTTGACATTTGGCAAGATCTCAATGTATGGGGAACTTGTACTGAAAATTAAGCTTCTACTTCTGGCAAAGAACCAAATCAACTGCCAGCTACCATGGAAAGCATGAACAATGTAGCATTGTAGCAGTAGAGCTGCATACAACTGAAACTGAGTCTGTCGGCATAGCATCCTAGATTACAGATAAATATAACTTTTATCCACAATTTATAATCAATACTCTTGGAGTCAATCACATCCCTTAGAAAATCAATAACCCAATGGTCCAAGATATCAAATCATCACAAGAACTCAGTTTTCTTATAATGTAAATACTACTTTCTAGGAATTTAATCCAGTAAACCCTGCATCAGAATTTATTGTCCCTATTTTGTAAAATAGTAATACTAAATTTCTTGTTCTCATTTTAGTCTCACTATTGCAGAAAGCTACAAGCAACTCATTGTTGGAGCAAGTTACAAGCAACTCATCATAGACTCCACCAAGCTATTTTAATAGTGTTCTTTCCAAAAAAACAAAAAATATTTGGGAGCCAAGAGATTAAAATGACATAACAATTGACGAGTGAAATCCATAACACAGACTATCTTTTAATATTTAAAATCAGAAGAATGTAAACAAAATTTATATCAGTAATAAGCTCGGTAATAAGCCCCTTGTTCTTACCCAAGGCTGTTCCGCCAAGAGTTGGGCCAATCATGGGATCAAACAACTTATTGACATCATTGAAAATGATAGACTTATTCAGTGGGATGAGTTAAAGAGTAAATTTAACCTTCCTGATTCTCATAAGAAGACTTATAATATGATTGTTAGGGCCAGCAAGAATATTCCTACTTTATGTCATGTTGATTCTAATAATTATCAGAAAATTAAATGGCCTGATGGTGTTATCATTTCCAAGCTTAAAGCTAAGAACATTTACTCTATTATTAACTGCAATGATGAAATTATCAGCCATATTAATAATACTTGGTATACTAATTTAGATGTTCCTTCCTGGAATAAGTTTTTTGACAATCTATGGAAAAGTTCTATTGATCCTAAAATTAGATGTTTTAAATGGTTACTTATTCTCAACAAGCTTCCTATTAGGAACTCTTTCTTGATACTAACTTGTGCAGCATTTGCAGAACCCCGGAAACGGGAAGACATATATTCTTTGAGTGCACTTTTGGTAAAGAGGTTTGGTTGATGTTTGGCATTTCCATCCCTGCTACTTTCAATAGTCTTGAAGTTATTACTGGTTTTATTTCTAATGCAAAAAAAGATGTTAACATGTTTTGGGATATTCTCTCAGCTAACATTTTATGGCAAATTTGGAAGTGCAGAAATGAAGAAAGATTTCAAAATGTCCCCAGATTGCTTACTGAGTCTTTTTGAAGTCTCACATATTTCAAAAAAATTTTGCAGATTCAAATAACTATGAAAGTCAACAAGTCTAAATTCAAAAGATTGCTTAAAGATGGACATGCGACATTCTTTGCTAACGAAGTGAAAAATGGTTATTTCTGGAGGCTGCACTTGGACAATATCCACACTTTTAACCAAACTGTCAACCGCATCAGCAAGGAGATTAAAAGAAACCCTCACAACACTACTGGAGAAGATGATCTACATGCTCAAGCAGATCCAGGTTCAGAAGAACTTGGTCTGGATGGAAGGTGCTATGGGTTGGACTGCGTGGGTGGACACCTTTGAAGATGTGTTACAATAGTTGTTATTTGCTGTTCCAGTCCTTTCTTTGTTAGCTCTGGTTATATGTAATATTCAGCTTTTTTGATGTGTGAGGCTTGTCCTCTAATGCTTTGATACTCGGTGGTTTTTGTTGTTTCCTTGAACTCCTTATACTTAATATAAAAAATTTATATCAGTAATCAACCAGTAAATGTGTTAGAGAACAACACAGAAATTATGAATAGCACAACATAGTACATTGAAATTCCAGCCACCAATTCTTTAGGTGCTCTTTATCAACTGTTTGAAATTTGTGATCAACTTTATAATCCACTTAGAAACATCTTGACTTTAGCCAATAAGAAGCTCCAAACAATGACGACAACCTCAATAGCCATTAACACCAAATAGATTGCTCAACTGGAGTGCTTTAGGATCTGGACGGCCTGACAGGTGATCGACTGTTCAAACGCATCAAAATAGTTACTCATGAAAGATGATACAATCTTTAACTGATTCTTACAAATACCAACTGCTACGAAAAAATCACTCACCTCCGGTACCGTTCATTCACGGGACTTGCCTCCCTGCCATAATCAGCACTACCCCTTTCTGGGTGCCTGGCATAAATTGGACTTGGAGCCCTCGTATTGCATCCTCAGCATCACGCTTATCATCCATGTATATAAATACATATCCTGTATGGAACAACAGAAACTCAATAAAGAGACCAAAAAGTGGAATTGTAGTCACAGCCTCATTTTGGAAAGTCAAAAACAGTTTACTATATAGAGTCCAGACTACGACAAAGAAAAATATACAACACCTGTTACTTAAGACTGTTAGGGTCCTCTTTTGCCGTTTCTTTCGTCTTCTGGGACTTGGCTAAGGCCATATTATCTGTAATACTTTTATTCTCTTTAATCTATGGGTGCTTCCACACCTTTTTCTGTTAAAAAAAAAACAAAAATGGTGTAAACACTCGCTGCATTAAAGAGCAGTAGGCACAGACCTTGCATGTTGAACTAAATGGTGTTAGGTATGGATAAGGTGAGAGTGGGGTCATCGATCGGATCGGATTAGTGCCTTCGCCAGTTATCCTCCATTCTGATTGTAGTGATGTGTCATGGGATTTATCTCTTGGCATGCTTCAAACTGCAGACTTAACATGGGATGTCAGCGATGAAAAGAAATGGTGAAATGAAGGATGTCATTTGTGTATCAACTTCGTTGAACGTTTCTAGAAGCTGATCCTCTGGCAGTTAAAGATCCATGGCATGATTGATGAAAGGATATGCACAGGCAGGGGCCTAAGAAGAGCGTGTATGGAGCTCTTCAAAATTCCTGCGCCAAAGAAATTTTTGAGTACAGCGGCCTACATTTTAAATAATTATATTTCTGCTTAAACTTACCTTGTATCCTTGGGAAATGAAACAGAAAGGTTTCCCATTACACTTAAAACGGAAGTTTGATGATAAACATGTCCCAATGTGCATTCTTGACATACATCAAGGACGATCATTACTACTTGCCAGGGTAGAATGTCTTGTAGGCTTAACCTTTGCCTTTTTATGGTAAAATGCTGCCAAAATGAAATCAATTTAAAGTCCTACTTCTTAAGCCCTGAACTAATGCATGCAACACTAAGCAGATTCACCATGGGCTCGGCCAATTAGGATCGGAGATTTTTGTAGGATCAGGGATTTTTGTAGGGTGTGGTTTGCTAGATGGCCAATTTTTCAATGTACTCTCACAAACTAAATAAATGTCCAAAACCATCCACTAAGTATAAACTAACCATAGTTGTTAGAAACGTAGATTCACCTAAATTTATGACCAGTGAAAGTTAATCATATGTTTTTCTAATATTAGCGCCTAATATATTTTTCTTAGTCTTGGTTTAGAAAATTAGCCAACTACCATATACTCTGCAGAAATAATTCTATCCCTCCAAATTTTCCTCAGCACATTGGTTTCAATGTTGGATAGCATCCATTCCTGAACTCCAAAACAGCTATCTTGAGAACATAGCTCTGACCATTGCAGCATCAAACACCTCAGAAAGTCTAGCCAGAACAATATTGGAAATTCTACATTTTCCTAAAGGGAATTGTATTCACACTAGCACGTTCTTGGGCCCATTTTTTGCGTTTTTGCAGAAACAACCCTCTTTAGAATATACCTCTGGTGATGGCAACATGAAACACCTTGGAATGTCTCCCCAGAACAATATCTGGGCTTTCTAGAAGGGGTTTAATCAAACAAGCACATTATTGGGGCCTAAATTTCACCTTGCTACAGCCAATCTCTGTTCATAACAGAGATCAGGTGTCAATGCCCCATTTTAGCTTAGCTATTTAATGGGAATCTTTGGTATAGGGTTTAAGAAAATGCCTCCTAAAATATAGATAGTAAACTCTACCTGATTTCATGTCTACCCGCTCAACCCTTCCATATCTGGGAAATAAACATTGCCGTATCTAATACTCTAGATTTCCACAGTACAAGGGCTTCATCTTTGAATCTGAATTATGATCACAGAAAATCTTTTGTATATAAATTCGTTGCACCAAAAAAACAAAAAAAAAACAAAAAAACAAAAAAAAAAACAAAAATAGATCAGTCCATAACCATTACTGTTGAAATTCAAAGAATTAGAAAGAAGTAAAAACAGCTCTCCTAGAACAATCCTTGCTCTATGATACAACAGAAATTCAAGGAAAAGCGCAGGGAGTAGAACAACAATGCATACTTATTGCAGGCACACATTTTCTTTCAATTTTTATGCATTTAGCATTTCCACAGTGCATCATTATTATATATCATTTCTTAGAAGCACCTTGTGTTGTATGGAGAATCTTTTTGCCCCGTCTTTGATGACTAATAGTAAAATATAATGCATCTATCATCATTTTGAACAGCCCTCTTAGTTCTCATTGCATCAAGTAATGACACAATGAGATTGAAACTGGTAAAATGAATTACCCTATAGCACCAATTGCCACCAAAGGGGACTTGCAACATGACACTGATTTCATGACATGGTTGAAGAGGTTGGATTAAAGCAAAACGAATCATCGCATAGCATCAATCACCACCAGAGGTCCTTGCCACTTCACACTTATTGCATCACGTGATTGACGCAGTGAGATTGAAACTAGAAAAATAAATGATTGCATAAAACTACCAATTGTTTTTTAGTGTGCATGTGGTGCCAAAGTCCATAGCAAATGAAAAATCCTGAGCCCATAAAACAGAGATCTGTGATCCAAGAAATGTAGGATCTCAAAACTTTGTAAAGAAAGCAACAAAATCAAGTTTGCATAAAATCAAAATCAGCAGATGCTGAACAAAATTGAAGTGTCATAAACCCAAACTGTGCCTGAGTGCCACCAGATCCAGAACAATGCAGATTAACCAAAAGAAACATGTGCAACGTACCTTTTTGTTTTCACAGTTCAAGCAGAATGTTATATTCATATTTGCACAAATTCAAGCAAAATAGAAGCCTATAAACAAAACAAATTCAAAAAATAGTCATGGCGTGGGAGATTCTGCAAAGTCAGGACTTCAACAACATAGAAAAACATGAAGAATGGTTGCGTAAAGAGAGTGAAATGCATAAATTCTACCCAACTGCCCACTTGTCTATGACATGCCTAAATTTGGGCGTGATGGGTGTGATGGAGGTTAAGAAGCATATGTTATATTGGGACAATTTTTGAAAAAATAAAAGCAATGGATGAATTCATTTCCAATATTCATACAAAACTTTATAATTTAAATCTCGCCCTTATGGGGTGAAAGTTTTCTGCCAGTTAGATTGAAGAAAAGTCATTTTTGAAATATGTTTTGTTAAAATATTTGCATCTATACAATAGCAATAGGTAAATATTTTTTAAATAGAAAAATTATTTAATTCTCATTGGTCGCAATAACAATTATTAATAGCTACTTAGGAAGAGGCCTCACCTATAGTTTCCTTGAGGAAACTAATAAGATTAGTATTGAGAGAGTTTAATTAAAATTATGTATTCAATTTTTATGTTTCAATAGGTTTTGTGGTCTTTTTTTGGGTGAGGCCATTCTATTATTTAAACAATTATTGTGAATAAATTTGTAAACAGTTTTAGGAACAATTTTGTTTGTTTTTGTACAAATATGTTCAAGCAATTAAATTATTCACAATGTTTCAGTTCCAAGTTAACTCACCATAAAATTATATTTTAAGTTGACCTCTTAAATATGCCAATTAAAATTACCAATTACTGAAATGCTAACTATTTATAATTTCTTAAAACAAAAAATGTTTTTCCAATTTATTTAACTTGAGAAAAACATAATAAATTATCATATAAATCAATGTTTCATTTCATTTTATTAAATTTAATATTTTTTAAAAAAAATTGTGAGTTGGGATAAAATAATTTTATATATAAAAAATATATATTAAAAGACGTTTAATAGTTGCTAAACTATTAAATTTACAAAATTGCAAGTATAAACTTTTAAGTAAATAAAATTGAAATACTAGATTTTTAACTCTTGAGTAAATAAAATTGAAATCCCCAAAATAATCTAATTTCATAAAATAAAATAAAATGTAAAGAACCCTATATTTTTAATAGTATTATAACTTTGTCCCCAAAAGTAATTTTTACATTTAGCTAATCAATCAAAAAACTAAATTCATAAAAATTGATGATTCTTCCTCTCATAGTTATCACCATCCATTTAGCCATGACTTAACTAGTGGGAGACAAAATTTGTGTTCATAATTTGTTTATTTGTCACATCCTCCCCTCAAACCGAAATTCTCTCTACATTTATAGCTTTTTGTTGCAGAGAAGAGTTCTTTTTTTCAGCCAATGAAAGTACAAATAAATCATTTTTCAATAATTTTTTGTTAAAAAATTATGATGTTGACATAAGAAAAATACAAATTTAAATCAAATTTGCCCCACAAGAAAAATAATCATGTCTTTTGATTGGTTTACAATCAATAGATTAATAACTAGATAAGTGGGAACTCATTGCAATTGCAATAGTACTGGCCAAAGGCAGGTACTAAAAATACAAATAAAAGAAGATCATACTCAAAATAGGTAGTTATTAACTTATTTATTGAAATGGCTGAAACTTTTCTTACATTGCACCAGAAAACAAAATTGGTTCACAAAACAGTTCCTCTATGTTTTATTTCCCACACAGAACCATTGCATAAAAGTGAAGTCAATTTTCAGATATGTCAATCGATATGGCCTTAGGCTTACTCTCAATTGTCTTGGGAATTGTTACATTGAGCACCCCATGTGCCATGTTGGCCTTCAGTTGATCCAACTTGACATTCTTTGCTAGGTGGAAGCAGCGAGAAAAAGAGCCATCTTGTCTTTCAAGACGACGCCACTTGTCATTCTTGTCCACCTCATCCTTCTTATACTCTCCACTTATATGCAAAACATGTCCCTCTTCAACTTGGACTTTCACATTTTCCTTTGTCAGACCTTCTAAAACTAAACAAAAAAAAATGATTAGATAAATTATACACAATTTATTCTTAATCACGATTCAATTAGACAATTCCAAATCAATCTTCATACAGTTTTGAACCAATATTTTATATGAATTAATAAAGAACACACAATTAATTTTTTTGATAAAACATCATACAAAATTTAATATAATGAAAAACTACCATCTAAATTATACTAATCTATTAAAACCCACATTAACAATACCAAGTAAGTTAGCTTTGAAGACGTGGGTATGATCAGTTTCAAGCCAATCCACAACAATACCAAGCGCGAGCATGAAGCGACTGATGTCATTACGCACTTCCCTTTTAGAAGAATTTTGGTCTGACACACGAGCTTTCATGCCCCTATTCCATTGTGCCATACGCGCTTCCCCTTTAGAAGAGTTTTGGTCTGACATAAAACCCGTTATATAACCCTCATGGATCTGACCGGATGGATCTGACACCTGACATTTCAAGCCCCCATTCGATTGTGCCATAGACATGCTGGGATACTATCAACCTCCTCCAACCCACTGCAAAAACAAAACCTAAAAACATAATCAGTTGTAATAATCTTACCTTCAAGAATAATGTGTACTAGCATAGATATTTTAAAGACATCTATCTAACATCTATTTAAAAGAGGCTCAGAGATATCACAGTCTTGAGGCTTTATAGATTTGTATTTAAATATTAGAGAATCATAAAAATTAGCTTTTAATTTAAATCAAATGATATGCAGAACTTAATTATAATTCTCTAATGGAATTATTTGCCATAGAAAGAATTTTTAAATTGAACAACTATAATCCTACATCGCATTAAACTAAAGTAATTTACCCCAACAATAATTCATAGGTCTATCAATTAATTTTTAGTGGAATATTTTTCAATAATTTAATCCAAATGATATAAAAAACATAACTGTATTTTTTTCATAGAATTAATTCCTATAGTAAAAATCTAAAACAAATGTCATTAAACTAAATATTAATTTACTTTGTGGTTTTTAAAGATTGAAGAACTATGACCCTAACTGTCATTAAAATAAAGTAATATACCTTGCCATTATTTTCCTTTGCCAGCCTTCATTAATTTAAAGTAAATAATTTACCCTAAATTTTTAATAATTTAATCCAAATCATAGAAAAACTTAATTATAATTTTTTTAAAGGAATTAATTCCCATAGTAAATATATAAAACAAAGGTTATTAAACTAAATATTAATTTTCTTTTTGGTTTTTAAAATTTGAAGATCCCTAACCTAGCTCTCATTAAACTAAGGTAAATAATTTATCCTACTGTTAATTTTCTTTGTGGTTGTCAAAGATTTGTTTATGCAAGAAAAATATTAAATAAATTATAATTTATATGTTCCATAATTTAAGTTGCACTTTAATTACAATTTCTTTTTATTTTAATGAGTAGTATGTAAATAGAATGAGAGTAAATAATACACAATGCTAATCTAACCTTCTATAAATAATAGCAACAACATTGCATCACTTCATAAATTCATTTTACAAGAAAAAAATACAAAAAAATGATGGATGCCTATTGCCCTTACCAATTAAACTTCTCTCATAATGGATTAAACTTCTTCTCCCAATTCAATTTGCTCTATTTTTATTTGATTTGATTTTTCTCAAATTTATGTTTGAGTAATACTTATATTTATACACATTATTTTATTGGCTTTGTTTTTATGTTCATTGATTAATAAACTATGTCAGCTATATATCCATAATTATTTTAAAAAATATGTCTAGTTATTTTTTTAAAACTATGTCGGCTCTATTTTATTTTTATGTACAGGTCCATCCCCTTAATGCCACTGGATAACTTCTCTCGGTGTAATTATTTTTATATGTCGGATTTTTAATAGTTTTTCTTAACATGTTCATTCTATTTACACACTGCTCATTCAAATAAAAATAAAATTACAGTTAAATGCAACTTAAATTATGGAACCTATAAATTATAATTTATTTAATATTTTTCTTGCATAAACAAATATTTGAAAACCACAAAGAAAATTAATGGTAAGGTAAATTATTTACTTTAGTTTAATGAGAGCTAGGGTTACAGTTCTTCAATATTTAAAAGCCACAAGGAAAATTAATATTTAGTTTAATGACCTTTGTTTTATATTATAATATGAAAATTATTTCCGTTAAAAAATATAGGTGCCTATGCATCTTGAGATGCCTATGTATTTTCAATTTCACCTCTGAGATTTTTTAGATAGATGTATTTAAGATATCTATTCTAGTAGTAATGGCCAGTGTAGGAAAGAAACACCCAAAGTAATCAATTTATAATTCTATTTCGATTGCTCCTTATGTAAACTTGCCAGAACTCTAAAGAAGCATACATTAGGTTTTTTTTACTAGGTAAGAGATAGTTTATATTGATAATAAAAATAAAAAGATTACACTTTTAGCTCCATGAGCTGATGATATACTTGTCCCCCTACTATTTGCTTACAAAATATTACAAAATGACCTCTTTGGGTCTATCAAACTAAACTGCTGCTACAATAGATATGAAAATAATGATATTAGTTGATTTTTCACATTATTGATTTCCATCACAAGATTTGATTTTACAAATTATTATTTTTTCATGACCTGAAAATGATTTAATCCCAATTACAAAGTTATATTGGTGTTATTATAGGGCGAGGTGTTATGCAATGGCATAAAAGTGCATTTAAATTTTATTTTTTTAAAAATACACATGGACATAATAAAAAAAAATACAATTAGAACTAAATAACTAACCAACATAATAAAAAAAATAATAGTGGTGGAAAATCCATGTCAAGTGTTGAAGAAAGTTGGGATCTAAGCTTGGTCATATCCTCTATCTCCTCCTATGCATTGCCATTTGGAAAATAGGGCTAAATGGTTGATATGTGGCCATTGGAAGTTGATATTAACTCCTGATCATAAGGTTTTAACCCCCGATCCTGAATTGTTTTCACCTCAATAAGCAATGATGACATTAAGATATTGTTTCAAAGGGGTATGGCTAGAGATGATTGTCGTGTAAGGTTAATTAATATTTGAAGGCATTCCAGAGGCTTCTAAGCCATGACATCAGGCAAGACTGGTATTGTTTTGGGCAGTGACAGGACAAGTCTCATCATTATTCGGTGCCCCTCGACAAACATTTCAGCCTATATGTTTCCTTTCTGCAAGGCTTTTAGCAGTGCAAGTTTTAGCCAAATGCAAGAGTCTTTCAAGTTTACGGTTCTCTTCTCAACTGATTGCATTCAGTGTGGAGGGATGGATACCCCCATTTGGCTAATCAATGACAAAAGACAAATGGCTTTTCTAGGGACAATAAAAAAATAGAGTCTGCATAGAATCCTTTAGCTTCACGATGCTTTATGGTCGAGGTAACGAGGATGGTGATGGGTAAAACTTATGTTGCAAACAATGAAAGGTATCGGTTTGATCTTGATATTCCATCAGGGTTCGTGGCAACATTGCTTGAATTAAATACCCCCAAACTAGTGGTGGAAGCCATAACTTGAGGAATGTTTATTCTTGAGATTTCGGGCAGACTAGAGGACATACTGGCTATGGCAACCCTAGAGGTAGGAGCCCCAAGGCTGAAGGACATGGCATTGTCATAGGAATCAGGGGAAGTTGTCAAATATTATCCATTATTGCTAGACATCAAGGGTTTCGAGCTGATTCATCTTAAGGACCAGGCCAGAGTCGTGGTAAGCTTTATATAGAATATGCTAAGGATGGAGACAAGGTAGGGCTTTCAGTGGGTAGCAGATTTTAATCAACTTCTACATGACTATGATGAAGAATAAGATCTGGTTTTTGGTATCTCTTTACTTTGGCACTAGGTTTTAGTGTGTATAGTATTTTTTTGGGCTTTCATTTTGGCTAATAAAGTTGCCTAGTATTTAGAACTCTATGATGGCTAGCCTGTGTGGCTTATAATTGTATATGGTAGTCTAAGAGTTAGTTTTGTTAGTCTGTTTGGATGGGTATGAGCAGTATTATCTACATTTTGTATCTGCATAGTAGAAGATGTATCTACCTTTTTTGAAATTAAGATAAAAACTCTCTATTAGGGATCAAAAATAAAAATATAAAAAAAGAATAGTGAAACTAAAAAGGTAACAATAATAAACTATAGCCCACATAATAAAAAAATATAATAAACTGTAGAAGACATAATAACAAAATATTATAAATAAAACTAAATAACTAACAATAATAAACTACAATCCATATAAACAATCAAAATAATAAACTACAGTCCATATAATAAAATAAATAAATAGAACTAAATAGCTAACAATAAAAATTATAGCCGACATAATTAAAAAAAATACTAATAGAACTAAATTAAACAAATTATATAACTAACAATAATAAATAACAATTCATCATAGATTTATCCAAGATAGGTATGCTAGTTACACCATATTCATATTATATATTTACAAATACTTTAAATCACTACCTAAAAAACAAATAACTTTTTTCCAAAAAAAATATTATTAAACTTTAATATTATAATTACCATTAACTTTCACTCACCCATATACAATTTATATAATTGGAATATTATTCTTTAGATAAAGATACTTAATAATAATTCAATAACTTTATATATTTAACTATTTATAAATACATTATGCATCTCCTTTTGAACAATGTACTCAGTATCATTCTCTATCCTATCTTGGGAACAAAAATAATATGAAATGGACAAACCTTTAATCTAATGTTACAATTGATAGGAAAACTTTGTTGGAATTATTGTATTTGAATTTTAATGTTAAGAAAATCTTTATTAACAAGAGTACAGAAGTTTCTGCCAAAATGTTCATAAATAATCATGTTTTAATTTGTTGTGTTTGCTTAGTTTTAAGCACAATGTTGATAATATAATAAATTTAGAAGACTATTTTAACTATATTTTGACAAAATTAAAATTTAAGATATGACATGCAATTTTGCTCTATTTAAGTGGCTAGGGTTCAGGGTATCTACAAGATAAATAACATATCAAGCTTAATGTTAGCTTGTGAAATGGGAGTATCCGTTGACATTTGGCATGAAATTTTTCTCTATTTAAGTGGCTAGGGTTCAGGGTATCTCCAAGATAAAGAACAAATCAAACTTAACATGAGCTTGTGAAATGGGAGAATCCCTTGACATTTGGCAAGATCTCAATGTATGGGAAACTTGTACTGAAAATTAAGCTTCTACTTCTGGCAAAGAACCAAATCAACTGCCAGCTACCATGGAAAGCATGAACAATGTAGCATTGTAGCAGTAGAGCTGCATACAACTAAAACTGAGTCTGTCGGCATAGCATCCTAGATTACAGATAAATATAACTTTTATCCACAATTTATAATCAATACTCTTGGAGTCAATCACATCCCTTAGAAAATCAATAACCCAATGGTCCAAGATATCAAATCATCACAAGAACTCAGTTTTCTTATAATGTAAATACTACTTTCCAGGAATTTAATCCAGTAAACCCTGCATCAGAATTTATTGTCCCTATTTTGTAAAATAGTAATACTAAATTTCTTGTTCTCATTTTAGTCTCACTATTGCAGACAGCTACAAGCAACTCATTGTTGGAGCAAGTTACAAGCAACTCATCATAGACTCCACCAAGCTATTTTAATAGTGTTCTTTCCACAAAAACAAAAAATATTTGGCAGCCAAGAGATTAAAACGACATAACAATTGACGAGTGAAATCCATAACACAGACTATCTTTTAATATTTAAAATCAGAAGAATGTAAACAAAATGTATATCCGTAATCAACTAGTAAATGTGTTAGAGAACAACACAAAAATTATGAATAGCACAACACAGTACATTGAAATTATGAATAGCACAACACAGTACATTGAAATTCCAGTCACCAATTCTTTAGGTGCTCTTTATCAACTATTTGAAATTTGTGATCAACTTTATAATCCACTTAGAAACATCTTGACTTCAGCCGATAAGAGGCTCCAAACAATGACGACAACCTCAATAGCCATTAACACCAAATAGATTGCTCAACTGGAGTGCTTTAGGATCTTGACGGCCTGACGGGTGATCTGTTCAAACGCATCAAAATAGTTACTCATGAAAGATGATACAATCTTTAACTGATTCTTACAAATACCAACTGCTACAAAAAAATCACTCACCTCCAGTACCGTTCATTCATGGGACTTGCCTCCCTGCCATAATCAGCACTGCGCCTTTCTGGGCGCCTGGCATAAATTGGACTTGGAGCCCTCGTATTGCATCCTCAGCATCACGCTCATCATCCATGTATATAAATGCATATCCTGTATGGAACAATAGAAACTCAATAAAGAGACCAAAAAGTGGAATTGTAGTCACAGCCTCATTTTGGAAAGTCAAAAATAGTTTACTATACAGAGTCCAGACTACGACAAAGAAAAATATACAACACCTGTTACTTAGGACTGTTAGGGTCCTCTTATGCTGTTTCTTTCGTCTTCTGGGACTTGGCTAAGGCCATATTATCTGTAATACTTTTATTCTCTTTAATCTATGGGTGCTTCATTAAAGAACAGCAGGCACAGACCTTGCATGTTGAACTAAATGGTGTTAGGTATGGATAAGGTGAGAGTGGGGTGATCGATTGGATCGGATTAGTGCCTTCGCCAGTTATGCCCCATTCTGATTGTAGTGATGTGTCATGGGATTTATCTCTTGGCATGCTTGAAATTGCAGACTTGACATGGCATGTCAGCGATGAAAAGAAATGGTGAAATGAAGGATGTCATTTGTGTATCAGCTTCGTTGAACGTTTCTAGAAGCTGATCCTCTGGCAGTTAAAGATCCATGGCATGATTGATGAAAGGATATGCACAGGCAGGGGCCCAAGAAGAGCGTGTATTGAGCTCTTCAAAATTCCTGCACCAAAGAAACTTTTGAGTACAGCGGCCTACATTTTAAATAATTATATTTCTGCTTCAACTTACCTTGTAGCCTTGGGAAATGAAGCAGAAAGGTTTCCCATTACACTTAAAATGGAAGTTTGATGATAAACATGTCCCAATGTGATTTCTTGACATACATCAAGGACGATCATTACTACTTGCCAGGGTAGAATGTCTTGTAGGCTTAACCTTTGCCTTTTTATGGTAAAATGCTGCCAAAATGAAATCAATTTAAAGTCCTACTTCTTAAACCCTAAACTAATGCATGCAACACTAAGCAGATTCACCATGGGCTCGGCCAATTAGGATCGAGGATTTTTGTAGGATCGGGGATTTTTGTAGGGTGTGGTTTGCCAGATGGCCAATTTTTCAATGTACTCTCACAAACTAAATAAATGTCCAAAACCATCCACTAAGTATAAGCTAACCATAGTTGTTAGAAACGTAGATTCACCTAAATTTATGACCAGTGAAAGTTAATCATATGTTTTTCTAATATTAGCGCCTAATATATTTTTCTTAGTCTTGGTTTAGAAAATTAGCCAACTACCATATACTCTGCAGAAATAATTCTATCCCTCCAAATTTTCCTCAACACATTGGTTTAAATGTTGGATAGCATCCATTCCTGAACTCCAAAACAGCTATCTTGAGAACATAGCTCTGACCATTGCAGCATCAAACACCTCAGAAAGTCTAGCTAGAACAATATTGGAAATTCTACATTTTCCTAAAGGGAATTGTATTCACACTAGCACGTTCTTGGGCCCATTTTTTGCGTTTTTGCAGAAACAACCCTCTTTAGAATATACCTCTGGTGATGGCAACATGAAACACCTTGGAATGTCTCCCCAGAACAATATCTGGGATTTCTAGAAGGGGTTTAATCAAACAAGCACATTATTGGGGCCTAAATTTCACCTTGCTATAGCCAATCTCTGTTCATAATAGAGATCAGGTGTCAATGCCCCATTTTACCTCAGCTATTTAATGGGAATCTTTGGTATAGGGTTTAAGAAAATGCCTCCTAAAATATAGATAGTAAACTCTACCTGATTTCATGTCTACCCACTCAACCCTTCCATATCTGGGAAATAAGCGTTGCCGTATCTCATACTCTAGATTTCCACAGTACATGGGCTTCATCTTTGAATTTGAATTATGATCACAGAAAATCTTTTGTATATAAATTCGTTGCACCAAAAAAAACAAAAAAAACAAAAAAAATACACAGAAACAGATCAGTCCATAACCATTACCGTTGAGTTTCAAAGAATTAGAAAGAAGTAAAACAGCTCTCCTAGAACAATCCCTGCTCTATGATACAACAGAAATTCAAGGAAAAGTGCAAGGAATAGAACAACAATGCATACTTATTGCAGGCACACATTTTCTTTCAATTTTTATGCATTTAGCATTTCCACAGTGCATCATTATTATATATCATTTCTTAGAAGCACCTTGTGTTGTATGGAGAATCTTTTTGCCCCGTCTTTGATGACTAATAGTAAAATATAATACATCTATCATCATTTTGAACAGCCCTCTTGGTTCTCATTGCATCAAGTAATGACACAATGAGATTGAAACTGGCAAAATGAATTACCCTATAGCACCAATTGCCACCAAAGGGGACTTGCAACATGACACTGATTTCATGACACGGTTGAAGAGGTTGGATTGAGGCAAAATGAATCATCGCATAGCATCAATCACCACCAGAGGTCCTTGCCACTTCACACTTATTGCATCACGTGATTGACGCAGTGAGATTGAAACTAGAAAAATAAATGATTGCATAAAACTACCAATGGTTTTTTTAGTGTGCATGTGGTGCCAAAGTCCATAGCAAATGAAAAATCCTGAGCCCAAAAAACAGAGATCTGTGATCCAAGAAATGTAGGATCTCAAAACTTTGTAAAGAAAGCAACAAAATCAAGTTTGCATAAAATCAAAATCAGTAGATGCTGAACAAAATTGAAGTGTCATAAACCCAAACTGTGCCTGAACGCCACCAGATCCAGAACAACGCAGATTAACCAAAAGAAACATGTGCAATGTACCTTTCTGCTTTCACAGTTCAAGCAGAATGTTATATTCATATTTGCACAACTTCAAGCGGAATAGAAGTCTATAAACAAAACAAATTCAGAAAATAGTCATGGCGTGAGAGATTCTGCAAAGTTAGGACCTCAACAACATGGAAAAACATGAAGAATGGTTGCATAAAGAGAGTGAAATGCATAAATTCTACCCAACTGCCCGCTTGTCTATGACATGCCTAAATTTGGGCGTGATGGGTGTGATGGAGGTTAAGAAGCATATGTTATATTGGGACAATTTTTGAAAAAATGAAAGCAGTGCATGAATTTAATTCCAATATTCATACAGAACTTTATAATTTAAATCTCGCCCTTATGGGGTGAAAGTTTTCTGAAGAAAAATCATTTTTGAAATATGTTTTGTTAAAATATTTGCATCTATACAATAGCAATAGGTAATTATTTTTTAAATAGAAAAATTATTTAATTCTCATTGGTCGCAAAAACAATTATTAATAACTACTTAGGAAGAGGCCTCGCCTATAGTTTCCTTGAGGAAACTAATAAGATTAGTATTGAGAGAGTTTAATTAAAATTATGTATTCAATTTTTATGTTTCAATAGGTTATTGTCACAACTCAATATTTTGAATTTTGAATTTGAAAGAAAACTAAATGAGGGAAATATACACTCATTTAAAAATACAAATAATAAGCAAGTTTCAACAATGGACTACACTTCTAGAATAGGCATTAATGAGGAACCTTGCCTCCATTTCTCAAGTCAAGACCAGAATTTATGAGGTGAGTCCATTTTCCTCCTTCAAATTTATTACCATTGGAAAATTTGAGGATGCATTGAAGAGTTGCAAATCCATTTTTCCACACAAATCAAATGACAACTTAGAAAATGGAGAGGGGGGCATTTAATATGAAGACTTGACTGAAGACTTGGAATTTCAACCATGAGGGTCAAGTTTTTCTATAAATTACCTGAATTTTGAGGAAGGAGACACACTCATCTCTAGTTTGGGGAAAGCTGGAGAAACCTGTAAGTGTTCTCCTCTTCCTCATTTTGCTCTGTTTCTTTTGAAAGTTGGTTCTTGAATATTGTTAGTTTTAGATTTTAAATTCATTTTGATGAATGTTTAGGATGATTAAAATTTGCAAACTGTGTGTAAGTTTTGTAAATGGACATGGCATACGTAACTGCTTTATTTGTTATAAAACCACCCCTTTCTTTTTTTTTATTGCTTGAATGACTATCCATAACCTGTTCTAGAGCCACACAGGCACATGCAGGGAGGACAATAGTTGAATTTGGCTTTATACTTGTCAACTTCGTTTGTTTGAAAGTTCCTATTCCTTTTCAACACATCCTTTTGGTGCTCATCCTGCAATCATTCTAGCAATTACTTTTCATGCTTTGTCTATACTCCCACTTCTGCATACGTGTCTACCAGAGCATTTCCAGTATAATATCTGACAAAGATCTTTCTTCCATTATGTCTTCAGGATGTCTATACGCTATTATCCGAGATCAATTTCACTTAGTTTTGAAAGGTTTCTAAAATGCCTTTGAACAAGTTCACTATGTGTGTATCGTGCCCCTGTTTCGGAGCCACGCAGGCACAAGCAGGGAGGACGTTAGCAAAGTTGTGGAATTTGGCTTTCCATCTATCAATTTCATTTACTTGAAAGTTTCTAATTCCTTATCAACAAACCATTTTGTACACATCCTGTTTTCATTGCTTTCCATGGAGTGACATTTCTATTAGGGATTTTGTCAAAAATTTGGTATCCTGCACCCTCTACATACATGTCTACCAGTTCTTTTTTTTTAGTAGGACAAAAACCCTCCTTTCACTATGCTTGGACGGACGTCCATACCTTGTTTCGAGCACTATTTTTTTTGGTTTGAAAGTTTCTAAATCCTTTCCAGCAAATCCATTTCGGTATTCCTTGAGAGGATGTCTCACTGAGGCATCCTGTCATACAGCCCACGTCCCCAGATCTGTGCTTCCACATTTTGAATACATATCTACCGGGACACTGGCAAGTGCAACGCTAACAAATTTTTTTTTTTCTCCTTTCCTTATGCTTTGAAGGATTACCATACCCTATTCTAAGCGCTCAACATACAGCTCAAAGTGTTAACAAAAATCATTGTAGGAAGCCGGTTAAATATGAAGTTCATCTTAGGAAACTAAAATAGCATCTTTGATGTGCTCGAATACTATTATTGGAAAAATGTCTAGGTATTTAATATAGATAACTTACATGATACTCAAATGCATTGGAATCATAAATTTACCAAGTCTCATCATGCTGAACATACATAAATGATTTATAAAATTTACTTTCTTTAATTCTTTTTTAAATCCGGTTTAGAGGAAACAAGTCACATAGTTCTATATTATAATGGTGAGTGTTTTAAGAACTCACCAATTACATGACCAACTAAATCTCTGTATCTAATAAAGCATTAGCCATCTATAATAAACAGATTTACAAGCTGCAAATTTGCATAGAGTGAGAAAGCACCCTAAACAACTACACAGTTTTAATTGGCATCTTAATGATAATATTTAGGGTGTACTCATGTTAGCAAGTATTTTGAAGAAGGTCAACCATGCCACATAATTGTAATGTAATAAGAGTTATTCATATGATTGAAGTATGCACAAGTCTCTTCCACTAAAACTACATGGCTGCATGCACCGAGAACACAAGCAAAACTTATAATGTCAAATAAATAAATAAATAAATAAACAAATAAATAATTAAAGTGGAGTGAAGGAGATAAGAGTGAGAATGGATAAAATTATGATAATAAATGAGTAAAATGTTAACTTAATGTGTAAATGAAGAATACTATTAGTTGTAATGTAAGAAATTGAGATAAATATTGTAATGAATTTGAGTAGAAGAATAAATGGTTAAAGTTAAATGGCAATCAATTTAATTTAGCAACCTAATTTTTTTTATATACCTTCCAGAGTCAAGGTGTTCTTCTAATCTTCTAAGCAATAAATCATAACCTTTTAGTGCTCATGTATAAAAGCCTATCGATTAATTGACACCCATAAATTTTACAATTTTGAATTTAAAAGTAAATCTTGATAATAATAAAAATAATAAATTATAACTACAATTTTCAATAAAGGCATAGTGATATGGTTGCAAATTTTAGTTGGTTGAGTGATAACATAATAAACGATACATAAGGAAATAAAAGCATAGGGTAAACTAGTAACAAAGTATAAGTAAAATGATTTGCAAAGGGTGAGAATTTATCTAGAAATTATATGAATAAAATAAATAGTAAGAATGGATGTTTTGTGGGCATACTATCATGAAAGCTCATGAGAAGGTAAAGTCCTTATGATACACGCAATAATTATAAGTAAGTTTGCTTTTGGAAATGTGATAAAAATAAATTATTGAAATTGCATATGCTAATTTTGTAGTTGATCTAGTCATCAAAGATTATTTTAATTTGACCTAGATTAAATTTTACAAAGATCTTTTCTATTTATGAGTTGATATAAGTATCTTTCTAGTCATAAGTTTATGAAATTGATTAACTTTATTTTCTAGTTCTATTCATTATGAGCAAGCATCTTTTATCTGCATTTTGAATTAAGGAAGTATTTCCCTTTATCAACTATTATTATGCAAGTTTTTCCTTTTCTACTAGATAGGTAAACCTTTAAAATAAACGTCCAAACTCAAACATTCGCAGTGTTCGGTATTTGCGGTACCTCTGTGTCATGTTTACGGGTAATGCCATCGCGTTGAACCAAGTACCTCGCACCTAACATAGCTGCAACAACGACATCTAGGCACTATCCCTCTAAATCATTGGGGAGTAATATGGAACATGTCAAAGTTAAATATGTAGGAAGGGAAAATCTCCTTGGATACTTCACTAACAAGATTAAGAAAAAAAAAAAAAAGGTGAGACTATCGAAAATTGTTGTAGGACGATCAATGGGAGACCTCGTCAGGGAAATATGTGTGTTAGGTAAACTATTCACACTTGAAAACTTAAATGCCAAACACTACTAGGAGGTGTGTTTGCAAAATAGTTCCTTAGGAATTCCGTCCATTGTATCACTCAAGTGGGTGGCAATCGATGAAGAGTTGTGTACTCACTGATAGCTACATTAAGCATAGTGCAAGACAGAACTACATGTTCGCATTCGTCATGTAGATCACATCCGTAGAGGGCCTTGATCCCGTGGATACAGGGTATGTAGGCAGTCTGAACGGCGAAGGATGCCCCCAGTACTCAGGTCCCTCGGATATAGTATACTCCTTATAATCAACTTCATAATCATGATCCCTAGTTTAAAGGTTATTTAGGTAACTTAAGAACTCTCCTAGTACTCAGAAGAATCCCCAGTGTGGATTACTTATACTCGACATTGCCATAAACTAAGGTGAGTACAAGTAGATGATATGTATTCCCTGGTCGATATCCTCAGTACAGTGTCTGGGCAGATTCTGGTCCCCAGGAAGTGACTCATGAACCTGTATTGGTCCCGAGGGAGTTAGAAGTCTCTGGCTAGAGCAAAATGATCCCTGTCCTCTTTAGCCCGTTAGACTGTTATGTTTATGTATCCCAAATTGGATAGAGTATTGGTCTGTTAGACCCACTAGGCCTTTTGGCCATTGTTTGTTCTACTCGAATCAGGTAGCAATAAGGTCTGTTTGACCTGGTTCTGTATGAACCTATTTGCCCAAAGGATTGAAGAGCTCGGGTGGCTTAAGAATGTTCTGTTTTGAACATATGGCCCGTTTTGGCCAAAGTTTTTCCTGAGTACTCAATCAAAGTCTTGATATATCTCATAAGAACTTGTTAATAAAGTAAATTTTTTGAAAATTTGAGTTTGGACCAAGCGAGTCCTTACATGTGGTATCAGAGCATGGTTCAAACACTCGGCCTGGAGGCCTACTAACTCAAAATTGATAATATATGGTATTTAAGATAAGAATTGTGATAGATGTAATTATAGCTAATTTGCATGTTGTAAACCAAAAATTGTAACAATTGGTAAATCTCCTCTCTCCTTGTTTCAGAATTAAATGGTGAGAACCCAAAATTTGTGAGATCTACATGGAGAGGAACCAGTTGAAAACCAAGAACCAGTTGGGAACCAAGAACATGTTGAAAACCCACCTGAGAACCCAAATGCTGGGATAGAGGCAATTATTCAGTTGTTGACAGAATAGAGAGAAAAGTTGGAAAACCTTGAGAAAATTGTACAGGACTTAAAGGCTAGACAGGGGACTATAGAAAACATTTTGGAACCTGAAAATGAACCTCAAGGTGTGGAAGTACACACAACTCAAACAACTAATGAGCTAGAGGTTCCTAGGGCTCGGCAAGATACTACCACTCTAGATATCTCACAAGACCCGAAGAAGATAACTCCTCCTAAATTTGATGGTAAACATGTGTGGGATGCTGCAGAAGGATGGCTAATCGAAATGGAGAAATATTTTGAACTAAGAAGCTACTCAGAGAATATCAAGGCAACCTGGGGAGCCTATCAGTTAGAGGGAGAAGCTACAAGTTGGTGGATAAACATAAAAGAACAATATTGTTATTGAAAAGAAAACCTGACTTGGAGGCAGTTTATGAGCCACTTCCATGAGAGATGGCTTCCACAATTATTTTATGATGAGAAGATGACTGAGTTTCTGAATCTTAGACAAGGAAATCTCATAGTTCAACAGTATTGGGATAAATTTGCGAAGCTATTGAAATATGTCCCTATCTATCAAAAGGATGAAAGGTCTCAGGCAAGGAAGTTTCTTTTGGGGTTGAATACTGATATTGGGGCAGAAGTGGATATGTTTGCCCCTAAGAACATGAATCAAGTCTTGGAGAAGGCACTCAAACAGGAAAAGAAATTACAAGCACTATTAGTGGCAAAGAAAAACTTTCGAGACAAACAATTTGCCTTCAAAAGGAAACTAGACAATAAGGGCAACAGAGGAGATCAGAAGAACAAGAGGAGAGACTGGGGTAGAACAAAATCTGCTAGTAATCAGGATCATAGGAACAATTACAATAGTAATGTCAGGAGGAATAATGGGAATGCACCACCCCGAATTTCTAATGGACCCCCTGGTGGATGCTTTATGTGTGGAGGCAATCATTATGCAAGGGATTGTTCAAAAAGGAATGGGTACAATCAGCCACAGCAACCTTGGCAACATCAAATACATGTTGCCATCAGAAATCAACAAACTTGTCATCAAAATGTACCTATGGAGACAAGAGGTATGCTTTTTGGTAAACCCATAACTATTTTGATAGATACTGATTCCTCCGAGAATTTTATTTCCCCAGAATTGGTAAGAAAAATGTCTTTGCAAACTAAGAATATGGAATCATCATGGATGGTTCAGTATGGGGACAAGGCTATACGAAAGGTGAACAAGTACATAAGAGGTGCCCTCATTAAGTTTCCTGAATTAGAAACCAAAGCTGACTTATATGTCGCACCCCTAGGAGCCTATGATGTCATAATCAGAATAAGTTGGCTAATGAGTCATAAGGTTAACATAGATTGCTATAACAAAGTGGTGGAGTGTGTAGATGATAAGGGGTGTAGAGTTAGGATCCAAGGAATATACAAACCTATATCAGTGGGGACTATTTCTGCTATGCAACTAAAGAAGGCAAGGCGAAAACGAGGAAATCAGATATTCTTAGTATCTTTAGATGAGAAGGGAGAAGAGAAAGAAGCCCCTACCTTTGAAAATAGTCCATTCCTTTGGGACTACAAGGATGTGTTTCCGGAAGAGCTACCTGGATTACCTCCTAAAAGGGAATTTGATTTTTCAATCGATATACTTCCTGGAACTACACCTATATCCAAAGCCCCATATAGGATGAACACCATTGAACTCCAAGAGTTAAAAATACAGTTGCAAGAATTGCTAGAGAAAGGGTTGATAAGGCCTAGTGCATCATCTTGGGGAGCACCAGTTATATTTGTAAAGAAGAAGGATGGGACATTAAGGTTGTGCATTAACTACAGAATGTTGAATAAGGCCACTGTGAAGAACAGATATCCCTTGCCTCATATTGATGATCTATTTGACCAAATGAGAGGAGCCTCAATGTTCTCCAAAATTGATCTTCGCTCAGGCTATCACCAATTGAGGATAAAAGAAGAAGACATCCCAAAGACAACATTTAGGACTAGGTATGGGCACTATAAATTCACTGTAGTTCCATTTGGGCTAACAAATGCTCCGGCTGCCTTTATGAATCTTATGTTCCATGATTTCCTGGATAAGTTTGTGATTGTGTTTCTGGATGACATTTTAATATATTCCAAGGATGAAGAGGAACACTTAACCCATCTCCAAGTAGTCTTACAAAGGTTACGAAAGAATAAGTTATTTGGGAAGTTATCTAAATGTTCTTTCTTTGAAAGGAGGGTTCACTATTTAGGGCATATCATTTCAGCCGAAGGTATAGCAGTAGATCCTGATAAAGTAAAAGCCATCACTGAATGGCCTATCCTTACAAATGTGACAGAAGTAAGAAGTTTTATGGGATTGGCAGGGTACTACAGAAGGTTTGTGAAAGATTTTTCAAGGATAGCCAATCCAATCACATCTTTACAAAAGAAGAACAAAAAGTTCATTTGGACAGAGCAGTGTGATAAGGCATTTCAAGTACTGAAGGAAAGGGTAACGTCACCTCCAATTCTAAAAGTACCTGACCCTAATGGTAATTTCACAGTAGTAATAGATGCATCCATAGAAGGACTAGGAGGAGTTCTTTTCCAAGAGGAAGGAGTAGTGACTTATGAATCACGAAAACTAAAAATCCATGAAGTCAATTATGCCCCCCATGACCTTGAACTTGCAGCCATAGTTCATGCCTTGCAAAAATGGAGACATTTCTTGTTGGGAAAACCATTTGAGCTTAAAACAGACCATCAAGGATTAAAATATATCTTCACTCAACCTCATTTGAATGCAAGATAGAGAAGGTGGTTAGAGTTCCTAAGTGAGTATGATTTTGATATTCAATATATCAAGGGGAAAGAAAATAGGGTGGCCGATGCTCTCAGCAGGAGGAGACACATAATGGCCATATCCAACTTGCACATAGACCTAAAGCAACAAATACTCTCTGAGCAGAAACATGACCCATGGTATGCTCAGGTTAAGACATCTCTAGCTAACACCTTTGTGGAACCTAAGTATTTAGACTATGCTTTTGATTATGATGGACTAATGAGGTACCAGGGAAGAATATATGTTCCTAATAATGTAGAACTAAGGGGGTATGATCTTGACAGAGGCACATAAGGCTCCATATTCAGGACATCCAGGAGTGAATAAGATGTATGCAGACCTCAGAAGATTATATTTCTGGCCAGGAATGAAGAAGGATGTGGTGGAAACAGTTGCTAGGTGCCTAGAATGTCAAAGGGTTAAGGCAGAACATGTGCACCCAGCAGGACTTCTTTATCCACATGATGTACCTTTCTATAAATGGCAAGTCATAAGTATGGATTTTGTCCAAGGGCTACCAATGACATCTCATAGGCACAATTGCATTTTGGTGGTAGTGGATAAACTCTCTAAAGTTGCCCACTTCATACCAGGAAACCTAACAGATGATGCACCAGCAGTAGCAAAAAGGTTCATAAAGGAAATTTTTAGGTTGCATGGAATTCCTGAGAAAATAATCTTTGATAGAGATGCAAAGTTTACTTCTAGATTTTGGACCACATTGCAGGCTGCCTTAGGAACACAATTGAATTTTAGCATAGCCTATCATCCTGAGACAGATGGACAAATAGAAAGAACCAATCAAATTCTAGAAGACCTCCTTCGTATGTATTGCATGGGTCAACAGACTAAATGGGAGGAATATTTGCCATTAGTTGAGTTTGCCTATAACAATTCTTTCCAAGCAGCAATAGGTATGGCACCCTTTGAAGCTCTCTATGGTAGACCTTGTCGAACACCATTAAGTTGGAATAAACTGGAAGATAGGATCCTAGTTGGCCCTAAATTTTTGAAGGATATGGATAATCAGGTACAACTTATTCGACAGAGGTTGAAGGAAGCCTCGGATCACCAAAAAAGTTATGCAGATAAGAATAGGACACCCAGAAGATTTCAAGTTGGTGAAAAGGTGTTCCTAAGAGTCTGACCTCATAAAAGTTCCATCTCTTTTGGAAGGAAGTCAAAGCTAGCTCCTCGCTATGTCAGGCCTTTTGAAGTACTTGAGAAAATCAATCTTATAGCTTACCACTTGGCCTTACCTCCAGCACTGAGCCAAATTCATGATGTGTTCCATGTATCCTTGTTAAAAAAGTATAGACCTGACCCTAAGCATATTCTTAATTGGAATGCTCTGCAGGTGGAGGATCCCGGTACAATAAAAATAGAGCCATGTAGAATCATCGAGAGGTGCCAGTTCTAGCTCTGCAACAGGACAGTGGACCAATCTAAAGTCCAGTGGGACCAGTATTCACCTGAGAATGCTACATGGGAAGACACAGTGGAAATGCAACAGCTCTACCCGCACTTATTTTGAATACACTCTAGTTATTTATAAACTTGACAAAATTCAAATTTTGTTTAAAGACAATGATGTTGAGATGATACAGACTGTTATGCTTAGATAATACTCCTTGTTATCTTTATCTATGTTAAACTATTTAACCTACCTTGTTGAAGGATGGAATTTAAAGTAGGCAAGTGCATTTACGTCTATATGTTTTGATCTTATTTCTAACATGCATCAGGACAATGCCTAAATTTAGGGGAGAAGGATGTCACAACTCAATATTTTAAATTTTGAATTTGAAAGAAAACTAAATGAGGGAAATATAGACTCATTTAAAAATATAAATAATAAGCAAGTTTCAACAATGGACTACACTTCTAGAATAGGCATTAATGAGGAACCTTCCCTCCATTTCTCAAGCCAAGACTAGAATTTATGAGATGAGTCCATTTTCCTCCTTCAAATTTATTACCATTGGAAAATTTGAGGATGCATTGAAGAGTTGCAAATCCATTTTTCCACACAAATTAAATGACAACTTAGAAAATGGAGAGGGAGGCATTTAATATGAAGACTTGACTAAAGACTTGGAATTTCAACCATGAGGGTCAAGTTTTTCTATAAATTACCTGAATTTTGAGGAAGGAGACACACTCATCTCTAGTTTGGGGAAAGCTGGAGAAACTTGTAAGTGTTCTCCTCTTCCATATTTTGCTCTGTTTCTTTTGAAAGTAAGTTCTTGAATATTGTTAATTTTAGATTTTAAATTCATTTTGATGAATGTTTAGGATGATTAAAATTTGCAAACTGTGTGTAAGTTTTGTAAATGGACATGGCATACGTAACTGCTTTATTTGTTATAAAAACACCCCTTTCTTTTTTTTTATTGCTTGAATGACTATCCATACCCTATTCTAGAGCCACACAGGCACATGCAGGGAGGACAATAGTTGAATTTGGCTTTATACTTGTCAACTTCGTTTGTTTGAAAGTTTCTATTCCTTTTTAACACATCCTTTTGGTGCTCATCCTGCAATCATTCTGGCAATTACTTTTCATGCTTTGTCTATACTCCCACTTCTGTATATGTGTCTACCAGAGCATTTCCAGTATAATATCTGACAAAGATCTTTCTTCCATTATGTCTTCATGATGTCTATACGCTATTCTGGAGCTTTCATGTGTGTCCACAGTCCGAGATTAATTTCACTTAATTTTGAAAGGTTTCTAAAATGCCTTTGAACAAGTTCACTGTGTGTGTATCGTGCCTCTATTTCGGAGCCATGCAGGCACAAGTAGGGAGGACGTTAGCAAAGTTGTGGAATTTGGCTTTCCATCTGTCAATTTCATTTACTTGAAAGTTTCTAATTCCTTTTGAACAAACCATTTTGTGCACATCCTGTTTTCGTTGCTTTCCATGGAGTGACATTTCTATTAGGGATTTTGTCAAAAATTTGGTATCCTGCACCCTCTAAATACATGTCTACTAGTTCTTTTTTTTTTAGTAGGACAAAAACCCCCCTTTCATTATGCTTGGATGGACGTCCATACCTTTTTTCAAGCACCATTTTTTTTTGTTTGAAAGTTTCTAAATCATTTCCAGCAAATCCATTTTGGTATTCCTTGAGAGGATGTCTCACTGAGGCATCCTGTCACATAGCTCATGTCACCAGATCTGTGCTTCCACATTTTGAATACATATCTACTGGGAGATTGGCAAGTGCAATGCTGACAATTTTTTTTTTTCTTCTTTCCTTATGCTTTGAAGGATTACCATACCCTATTCTAAGCGCTCAACATACAGCTCGAAGTGTTAACAAAAATCATTGTAGGAAGCCGGTTAAATATGAAGTTCATCTTAGGAAACTAAAATAGCATCTTTGATGTGCTCGAATACTATTATTGGAAAAATGTCTAGGTATTTAATATAGATAATTTACATGATAATCAAATGCATTGGAATCGTAAATTTACCAAGTCTCATCATGCTGAACATACATAAATGATTTATAAAATTTACTTTCTTTAGTTCTTTTTTCAATCCGGTTCAAAGGAAACAAGTCACATGGTTCTATATTATAATGGTGAGTGTTTTAAGAACTCACCAATTACATGACCAACTAAATCTCTGTATCTAATAAAGCATTAGTCATCTATAATAAACAGATTTACAAGCTGCAAATTTGCATAGAGTGAGAAAGCACCCTAAACAACTACGCAGTTTTAATTGGCATCTTAATGATAATATTTAGGGTGTACTCATGTTAGCAAGTATTTTGGAGAAGGTCAACCATGCCACATAATTGTAATGTAATAAGAGTTATTCATATGATTGAAGTATGCACAGGTCTCTTCCACTAAAACTACACAACTGCATGCACCGAGAACACAAGCAAAACTTATAATGTCAAAAAAATAAATAAATAAATAAACAAATAAATAATTAAAGTGGAGTGAAGGAGATAAGAGTGAGAATGGATAAAATTATGATAATAAATGAGTAAAATGTTAACTTAATGTGTAAATGAAGAATACTATTAGTTGTAATGTAAGAAATTGAGATAAATATTGTAATGAATTTGAGTAGAAGAATAAATGGTTAAAGTTAAATGGCAATCAATTTAATTTAGTAACCTAATTTTTTTATATACCATAATGGTTTCCAGAGTCAAGGTGTTCTTCTAATCTTCTAAGCAATAAATCATAACATTTTAGTGCTTATGTATAAAAGCCTATCGATTAATTGACACCCATAAATTTTATAATTTTGAATTTAAAAGTAAATCTTGATAATAATAAAAATAATAAATTATAACTACAATTTTCAATAAAGGCATAGTGATATGGTTGCATATTTTAGTTGGTTGAGTGATAACATAATAAACGGTACATAAGGAAATAAAAGCATAGGGTAAACTAGTAACAAAGTATAAGTAAAATGATTTGCAAAGGGTGATAATTTATCTAGAAATTATATGAATAAAATAAATAGTAAGAATGGATGTTTTGTGGGCATACTATCATGAAAGCTCATGAGAAGGTAAAATTTTTATGATACACGCAATAATTATAAGTAAGTTTGCTTTTGGAAATGTGATAAAAAGAAATTATTGAAATTGCATATGCTAATTTTGTAGTTGAACTAGTCATCAAAGATTATTTTAATTTGACCTAGATTAAATTTTACAAAGATCTTTTCTATTTATGAGTTGATATAAGTATCTTTCTAGTCATAAGTTTATGAAATTGATTAACTTTATTTTCCAGTTCTATTCATTATGAGCAAGCATCTTTTATCTGCATTTTGAATTAAGGAAGTATTTCCCTTTATCAACTATTATTATGCAAGTTTTTCCTCTTCTACTAGATAGGTAAACCTTTAAAATAAATGTCCAAACTCAAACATTCACAGTGTTCGGTATTTATGGTACCTCTGTGTCACATTTACAGGTAATACCATCACGTTGAACCAAGTACCTCACGCCTAACATAGCTGCAACAATGACGTCTGGGCACCATCCCTCTAAATCGTCGGGGAGTAATATGGAACATGTCAAAGTTAAATCTGTATGAAGGGAAAATCTCCTCAGATACTTCACTAACAAGATTAACCAAAAAAAAAAAAAGGCGAGACTATCGAAAATTGTTGTAGGACAATCAATGGGAGACCTCATCGGGGAAATATGTGTGTTAGGTAAACTATTCACACTTGAAAACTTAAATGCCAAACACTCCCAGGAGGTGTGTTTGCAAAATAGTTCCTTAGGAGTTCCGTCCATTGTATCACTCGAGTCGGTAGCAATCGATGAAGAGTTGTGTACTCACTCACAGCTACATTAAACATAGTGCAAGACAGAACTACATGTTCGCATTCGTCATGTAGATCGCATCCATAGAGGGCCTTGATCTCGTGGATACAGGGTATGTAAGCAGTCTAGACGGTGAAGGATGCCCCCAATACTCAGGTCCCTCGGATATAGTATACTCCTTATAATCAACTTCATAATCTCGATCCCTAGTTTAAAGGTTATTTAGGTAAATTAAGAACTCTCCTAGTACTCAGAAGAATCCTCGGGGTGGATTACTTGTACCCAGCATTGCTGTAAACTGAGGTGAGTACAAGTAGATGATATGTGTTCCCTGGTCGACATCTTTAGTACAGTGTCTGGGCAGACTGTGGTCCCCAGGAAGTGACTCATGAACCTATATTGGTCCTGAGGGAGTCAGAAGTCTCTGGCTAGAGCAAAATGATTCCTGTACTCTTTAGCCCGTTAGGCTATTATGTTTATGTATCCTGGATTGGATAGAGTATTGGTCCATTAGACCCAATAGGCCTTTTGGCCATTGTTTGTTCTACCCGAATCAGGGAGCAATAAGGTCCGTTTGACCTGGTTCTGTATGAACCTATTTGCCCAAAGGATATAAGAGCTCGGGTGGCTTAAGAATGTTCTATTTTTAACATATGGCCCGTTTTGGCCGAAGTTTTTCCTGAGTACTCAATCAAAGTCTTGATATATCTCATAAGAACTTGTTAATAAAGTAAATTTTTTGAAAATTCGAGTTTCGACCAAGCAGGTCCTTATAGTTATGTGGTCTTTTTTTGGTGAGGCCATTCTATTATTTAAACAATTATTGTGAATAAATTTGTAAACAGTTTTAAGAACAATTTTGTTTATTTTTTTACAAATATGTTCAAGCAATTAGATTATTCACAATTACATCTCTTTTTACTCACCAATGTTTCAGTTCCAAGTTAACTCACCATAAAATTATATTTTAAGTTGACCTCTTAAATATGCCAATTAAAATTACCAATTACTAAAATGCTAACTATTTATAATTTCTTAAAAAACAAAAAATATGTTTCAATTCATTTTTATTAAATTTAATATTTTTTTAAAAAATTGTGAGTTGGGATAAAATAATTTTATATATAAAAAAATATATTAAAAGACCTTTAATAGCTCCTAAACTATTAAATTTACAAAATTGCAAGTATAAACTTTTTAGTAAATAAAATTGAAATACTAGATTTTTAACTCTTGAGTAAATAAAATTGAAATCCCCAAAATAATCTAATTTCATAAAATAAAATAAAATGTGTAGAACCCTATATTTTTAATAGTATTATAACTTTGTCCCCAAAAGTAATTTTTACATTTAGCTAATGAAGCAAAAAATTAAATTCATAAAATTTGATGATTCTTCCTCTCATAATTATCACCATCCATTTAGCCATGACTTAACTAGTGGGAGACAAAATTTGTGTTCATAATTTGTTTACTTGCCACATCCTCCCCTCAAACCGAAATTCTCTCTACATTTATAGCTTTTTGTTGCAGAGAAGAGGTTTTTTTTTCAGCCAATGAAATTACAAATAAATAATTTTTCAATATTTTTTTGTTAAAAAATTATGATGTTGACATAGGAAAAGTACAAATTTAAATCAAATTTGCCCTACAAGAAAAATAATCATGTCTTTTGATTGGTTTACAATCAATAGATTAATAACTAGATAAGTGCGAACTCGTTGCAATTGCAATAGTACTGGCCAAAGGCAGGTACTAAAAATACAAATAAAAGAATATCATACTCAAAATAAGTAGTTATTAACTTATTTATTGAAATGGCTGAAACTTTGCTTACATTGTACCAAAAAACAAAATTGGTTCACAAAACAGTTCCTCTATGTTTTATTTCCCACACAGAACCATTGCATAAAAGTGAAGTCAATTTTCAGATATGTCAATTGATATGGCCTTAGGCTTACTCTCAGTTGTCTTGGGAATTGTTACAGTGAGCACCCCATGTGCCATGTTGGCCTTCAGTTGATCCAACTTGACATTCTTTGGTAGGTGGAAGCAGCGAGAAAAAGAGCCATCTTGTCTTTCAAGGCGATGCCACTTGTCATTCTTGTCCACCTCATCCTTCTTATACTCTCCACTTATATGCAAAACATGTCCCTCTTCAACTTGGACTTTCACATTTTCCTTTGTCAGACCTTCCAAAACCAAACAAAAAAAAATGATTAGATAAATTATACACAATTTATCCTTAATCATGATTCAATTAGACAATTCCAAATCAATCTTCATATAGTTTTGAACCAATATTTTATATGAATTAATAAAAAATACACAATTAATTTTTTTGATAAAACATCATACAAATTTAATATAATGAAAAACTACCATCTAAATTATACTAATCTATTAAAACCCACATTAACAATACCAGGTAAGTTAGCTTTGAAGACGTGGGTATGATCAGTTTCAAGCCAATCCATAACAATACCAAGCGCGACCATGAAGCGACTGATGTCATTACGCACTTCCCTTTTAGAAGAATTTTGGTCTGACACACGAGCTTTCATGCCCCCATTCCATTGTGCCATACGCGCTTCCCCTTTAGAAGAGTTTTGGTCTGACATAAAACCCGTTATATAACCCTCATGGATCTGACCGGATGGATCTGACACCTGACATTTCAAGCCCCCATTCGATTGTGCCATAGACATGCTGGGATACTATCAACCTCCTCCAACCCACTGCAAAAACAAAACCTAAAAACATAATCAGTTGTAATAATCTTACCTTCAAGAATGGAAATTAAACCTAAAAACATAATCAGTTGTAATAATATTACCTTCAAGAATGGAAATTAAACGACTTACAGAAACTACAATTTAACCTACCAAAGCAAGGTGCTTAAAAGCAGGCTATCTATGATGGGATATATATATATATATATAGTGGTGAGAAATGGGAGGTGAGGAAACTTCGAGAACTTTCCAAATGCGTAATTATAGTAGAATAAGGGGTGAAGTGTAATGGTCAAATGCGTAATTATAGTAGCAGTAAGGGGTGGAATGTAATGGTGTGAGCGTGTTAACATTGATATATAAAAATAAATACAATAAAAATAAAATAGAGCTGACATAGTTTTTTTAAAATAAGTAGACATATTTTTTTAAATAATTCTAAATATATAACTCACATAGTTTTATTAAATCAATGAACATTAAAATAAAGCCAATAGAATAATGTGTACTAGCATAGATATTTTAAAGACATCTATCTAAAAGAGGCTCAGAGATATCACACTCTTGAGGCTTATAGATTTGCATTTAAATATTAGAGAATCATAAAAATTAGCTTTTAATTTAAATCAAATGATATGCAGAATTTAATTATAATTCTCTAATGGAATTAATTGCCATAGAAATAATTTTTAAATTGAACAACTATAATCCTACCTCGCATTAAACTAAAGTAATTTACCCCAACAACAATTCATAGGTCTATCAATTAGTTTTTAGTGGAATATTTTTCAATAATTTAATCCAAATGATATAAAAAACATAACTATATTTTTTTCATAGAATTAATTCCCATAGTAAAAATCTAAAACAAATGTCATTAAACTAAATATTAATTTTCTTTGTACCTTTTAAAGATTGAAGAACTATGACCCTAGCTGTCATTAAAATAAAGTAATCTACCTTGCCATTATTTTCCTTTGCCAGCCTTCATTAATTTAAAGTAAATAATTTACCCTAAATTTTCAATAATTTAATCCAAATCATAGAAAAACTTAATTATAATTTTTTTAAAGGAATTAATTCCCATAGTAAAAATATAAAACAAGGGTTATTAAACTAAATATTAATTTTCTTTTTGGCTTTTAAAATTTGAATATCCCTAACCTAGCTCTCATTAAACTAAGGTAAATAATTTACCCTACTGTTAATTTTCTTTGTGGTTGTCAAAGATTTGTTTATGCAAGAAAAATATTAAATAAATTATAATTTATATGTTCCATAATTTAAGTTGCACTTTAATTACAATTTCTTTTTATTTTAATGAGTAGTATGTAAATAGAATGAGAGTAAATAATACACAATGCTAATCTAACCTTCTATAAATAATAGCAACAACATTGCATCACTTCATAAATTCATTTTGCAAGAAAAAATACAAAAAAATGATGGATGCATATTGCCCTTACCAATTAAACTTCTCTCCTAATGGATTAAACTTCTTCTCCCAATTCAATTTGCTCTGTTTTTATTTGATTTGATTTTTCTCAAATTTATATTTGAGTAATAATTATATTTCTACACATTATTTTATTGGCTTTGTTTTTATGTTCATTGATTAATAAACTATGTCAGCTATATATCCATAATTATTTTTAAAAATATGTCTAGTTATTTTTTAAAAACTATGTCAGCTCTATTTTATTTTTATGTACAGGTCCATCCCCTTAATGCCACTGGATAACTCCTCTCGGTGTAATTATTTTTATATGTCGAATTTTTAATAGTTTTTGTTAACATGTTCATTCTATTTACACACTACTCATTCAAATAAAAATAAAATTACAGTTAAATGCAACTTAAATTATGGAACCTATAAATTATAATTTGTTTAATATTTTTCTTGCATAAACAAATATTTGAAAACCACAAAGAAAATTAATGGTAAGGTAAATTATTTACTTTAGTTTAATGAGAGCTAGGGTTACAGTTCTTCAATATTTAAAAGCCACCAGGAAAATAAATATTTAGTTTAATTACCTTTGTTTTATATTATAATATGAAAATTACTTCCTTTAAAAAATATAGGCGCCTATGCGTCTTGAGGTGCCTATCTATTTTCAATTTCACCTCTGAGATTTTTTAGATAGATGTATTTAAGATATCTATTCTAGTAGTAATGGCTAGTGTACGAAAGAAACACCCAAAGTAATCAATTTATAATTCTATTTCGATTGCTCCTTATGTAAACTTGCCAGAACTCCAAAGAAGCATACATTAGGTTTTGTTTACTAGGTAAGAGATAGTTTATATTGATAATAAAAAGAAAAAGATTACACTTTTAGCTCCATGAGCTGATGATATACTTGTACCCCTACTATTTGCTTACAAAATATTACAAAATGACCTCTTTGGGTCTATCAAACTAAACCTACAATAGACATATACACATAACTGCCTAAAACCCCCATACTATCATAATACAATAAACATAAAAACTATTAACCATATACAATAGTAAAGACCAAGTTGACCACAGACCGACTAAACTAGAGCCACTAGACTAATCATATCTCCCCTTCCTTGAACAGGTAGTCTAAAAATTCACCCACCCATTGGAAGCCCTCAACAAGAATCATGTTGAACAACTTTATGATGAAATCCCTTCCTCTATAGACCCTAGCCCTGTGGGCCATCAACTCATCACCTTGAATGTCTAGGATGAAGGGAAAGAAATTGACCACTTCACCGGGCTAGTTTACCTTATTCAGATCCTTCGGCCTTGGGAGCCTGACACCTCTTTCCACTACCTCCAACACCTCATCCAGCCCTTCCATCAGGTTTGACTTGAACATCCTCTTCACCAGCACCCTCACCTCCTCCTTTGCCATCATCATGTCGAGGAGAGAAGCTACCACCCTAGACGGTATGTCTAAATCTACATGGTAGTGTTCTACACCATTGACAAAAGCTCTACCTAAGATGAGCTTAGTGTCTCCGATGATGAAGGCATTATTCTACTGCAAAACCCTTATCAAACTTTGATTGGTAATTTTGCCAAAAAATACCATCTGCCTAACCCTTCCGGTTAGACAAATGGGGGATTCCATTCCACCACAAGCAAGCTATTCAACAAGAAAATGGAAAATTATTGATGGTGGGGGAATGTTGGCCATAAACTAGAATGCCAAATAGTCTACAAAATGCTAGCCAAAATGCCTTCAAATAGCTTGAGAAAAAGTTGCCTCTTCTCCCAATTATGGCAAAAGACAATATTTGAGAATCTCCCCACTCTCACCAGCTCACTACTTAATTGCTCAAATGCCCTGAGATATGAGGGCCATCTGCAATTCCTACTGATTCATAATTAGGTCCGTCCTTGCCCTTGTCCTACACCCCAAGAATCGAGACCGTTCTAGCGTGTGGGAGCTAAATGCTGATCTCCACTAGCTACCATAATTATGCACAGTGATGATTGTCATGACTACCTAATTTGCTTCCCTCTGCTTGAATGGAATGGGGGTATCCTACTGACGATGCATGTTGACCAGGTGTCCATCCTACTACCCCTGCTGAGTCAACCACCTCACTGGATATGAGGTGGCTCCCACCCTTCCGCCCACAAAGCATACATTAGGTTTAATAAAGATATGAATCAAAAATAATTCAGGTTAACAAGTGCCACATAGTGGAAGATGAATATCTTAAAAATTGTCATGTAGTAGAAGATGAATTGGGGATAACTTAGGGACTTGGTATTTGATATCTTAACAAATGTAAATTAGGAATAACTCAGGGATTTGGTAGTGGATATCTTAACAAGTGTCATTAGCACGGTGAGTACCTCCTTTTAAAGTGTTGTAATAATAATATTTTTTTAGTACTTGAAAAATTAATGAAAATGCATTTGAAATAATATAAGAATTAGGTTAAGTTGCTATTTTAAGAAACATGGAGAAATGAACTATGACAAATTTACTCTCTATTAAAAAACAAATTCTTATAAAAATTAAAATTTGGACTATATATTATGATAGAATTGTCCATACCCCATTCCAAAAGCAGTTAATATACATGTAAGTAAGGTTATTTTAAAAATTTGCACATATAATAAATGTAGCTATTAACCCCAACACATAATAGAAATTAAATGGAGTGAGGTTATAGTGAGCCCTTTGTCATAGTTGGTGTCAAGATATTAACCCCAACACATAATAGAAACTAAATGGAGTGAGGTTATGGTGAGCCCTTTGTCATAGTTGGTGTCATGGTAATCAACTAAAAAATACTAAATATAGACAAAGAAATGTAGCAACTATGAAAATATTTATTATAATATAAACAATAATATTTATGTTAATAGTATTAATAGCAGTGGAAATATTAATATTAATATATTATAAATATTAATAATAATACATTATAAATATTAACTAATAATATTGCCACTGTAATCAGATAAAAAAATACTAACTATATGCAAAAAGATGTACCAACTACAAAAACTAATTATTATAACATAAATATTAATTACTATTTATATTATAAATATTAACTAATAATATTAATATTGGTGTCACCTTAATCAAATGAAAAAAGGAGCAATTATAAAATTAATATTGATAACATAAATATTAAATTAGATCTATGGAGGTGCCCTAACTGTAAGTGGGAGGAGTCCTAGGGTTATGTGCAAAGGAGTCAGCCTTCGTGTGTGGCAAGTGGGGGAGGCCGTGCTCTCCCCCACCCAGGTTTGTATCTTGTGCATACCTCACGTACCTAGAATTTATTCATGTTTATTGCCTCCATAGTGTCTAAAGATTGAAAAGACTATCTTCTTATCTCTTGTATGTTCTTTCTCCAACTGTGTTTAATTTTTAATTTTGTAACCCTCACAAATGTGTAAATCTCAACCCTCTTAGCATTAATGGAGGGGGTTACGGACCCTCCGACCCTAATGCAATTAATCCTGATTCCCATGTGGCCCCGTCTAAGTCATTTAAGGAAGTTTTAGTAGATAGTGGTATGTCTATCCCATCTGGTGGGAAGTTTCTAGCTACAACTAGTTGCAAAGAAGGTGAACCAAGTAGTGATGTCTCAGTGGAAGGTAACTACCCCTTACCCCCTCTGAACTGTAAACTCACCCCAAATGATGTTATGAAGAATATAGTCTCTAATGAAAGACTTAGATTGAAGGAAATGACTATCTTTTTTGCTGTTGTTCACACTAGCAAAATACCAACAAGGAATTTCATAGATTCCAAGTTTTTTAATGTGTGGGAAAACAAATTTGGAATTCAAGTTAATTTTTGTAGAATACTCCCTAAAGGTTTATTTTATTTTTAATTTAAATGCTATTCCACACATGAAAAGGCACTTTTGAAACCATATTGAAACCTCGGTGGCTATGGTTTTAGGGCACTGACCTAGTCCCCATTGGCCATTGCTGAGGAAGTATTAGCCTTGTCCTACCCTAGGTGGTTGGTTGTGAAAAATATTCCTCTTGAATATTTAAATTTAATCTCATACCTACATGAACCCTTTGGTAAAGTGCTATGCCTAGATGAAACCAAGGTGACCCTCCCTCACTTGGACGTGAGGGCATTGGTGTCATTAGCTCCCGATATTGAAATTCCTAGGCGTATAGAGGTAGAGGATGACGAGAATCCCTTTTGTTGTCAGTTAGAAATTTTGGGTAGTGTCAATGCCTATCTCTGCAAAAAGAGCACATTAGGGTAAATTGCCCTTTAATAAAAAAAAATCACAGAAGAAAAAAGTAGATGCAACACCCTGGCCCAAACCCTAGTTTAGAATTGTCCTCTAAAAGGCTCGTTGTGTAATCTGGCATGGTTGTGGCAATTGACCCCTTGCAAGCATAGGGAGTTAGTAACTGCTTTTCAGAACCCATAGTGGACTAGGCTGAAAAAAGCCCCTTTACAAATTGTGACGCTAAGCAAACAAAGCTCTAAGAGCCGAGGGTTGGAGTGGGAGGTTGAGTCCACAATCCTCCCAGTTCACCAATTTTCAATTTTGAGGATACCCTACTCCAAAACTCCTTCGATGTTCTCTTGGAAGGAATACCTTTTGAGGATGTCAAACCTAAGAAGACCCCAATATCTAGTGTCTCCAAAGACCTAGTGCAATGCCTCAGTTCCATGCTCACCCCTAAAATTATAAGAAAACCAACTATATGGAAAAATTAAACACTCAGCAGTTACCGATGTGTGAGATTAAGAAAAGAATTGAAGAAGAAATCTTAAGGAATGGGACGAGAACCCTCCCACACCTACAACTCATGAGTTTATGTTCGAAAAGGATGGCCACCATTTCAAATTTGTTAAGGGTGACCAGCTTTGCAACAAATTTGTTAATGATAGTCTAGTCGGGGATGAAAGGATGTCCTCCATGGAGGGAGGTCTTGAGATTGCCACCAGAAAAATTACAATACTAATATGAACCATATTGAGAGTAACCATGGGCAACATGAGCACTCACTAGAATTGGGGGGATGCTCTAATGTTTAACCAGAAAAGCCACTTTTGACCTGCTCCATTGAGGGTGACACCTTAGTGTTTTCCAGCCAAACTACCACTCACAATGTTGTTCAAAAGTTTGGGTCACCTAACAATGAGGTAACTCCTAAGAGACCATCAATAGAAGATAGCGAGGGCCCTATCCCTGTAACCAATGCAATGCATGAGGCCTCCACCTCAAAATTTGTTGGGTTGAGGCTCTTAGAAAAACCCAAGAGTCCAATTCCACCAACCCATGTGCCACCAAGGAAAGTGGCACGTGTGAGGGCAAGGAAAATCAATAAAAAATAATTAGAGGGCATAGGATATCTTACTCAAGAGGATTTCTTGGCTAGATAGTCCGGGAGAGCTTCCAGGCCAAGGGAAAACCCTAGAAGACCAAGAAAGAACAACATGTCCCGACTGGTACGAAAAAGCATGCAACTATCTAAAAAGAAAAGAAAGAAAACAAGTGTGGTAATAGAGTCTCTTGAAGTAAAGAGACCAGAGGTGGAAGAAAGATTGCCTAAGTGTTTTGTATAGTCCAAGCAATACCTAGAGGTAACCCACATGAATGTCAAGAATTAATCTTAATTATATTTCATGGAATGTTAGGGAATTGGACTCCCCTAATAGGAAATACATTGTAAGGAGATTCTTGAATCTAGAAAAACAAAATGATGTTGTAATGCTACAAGAAACTAAGGTAGTGGGGTTCATATTGGAATCTAATTTAAGGTTTATTTGTAAGGATACTTCCTTTTTCACCACAAATCATGAAAATGGAAAGAGGGGCAGGACAATCCAACTCTCTAATACATGGAGTCAATTAGTCACTAATCAGGGTAATTCCCCCTACAATAGGGTAGTCTAGGTGACCTTGGAAAAAGAAGGAAATACAATGGGAATTTTCTCCATTTATGCACCCAATGACCACAGGGAGAGGGCTGCCCTTTGGCAATCATTACCTAGTCTACTAGATGTGTCATGGATCTTGGGTGGACACTTCAACATGGTTGATCACCCGAAAGATAAGTATGTGGAGTTGAAATGTCATGGAAAGGAAATGAAAGGTATTTTTGGAAGAGGGTAAAAAATAAGTTCAATTTAATGGAGCCTTTGAGGGTAGGGAAAAAACACTACAAAGGGGTCTGGTATACATGGTACAATTCTCAAAAATGAGACAAAAGGATTTACTATATGCTTGATAGGTTTTATGCAAGCAAAAACAACTTCAGGTTTGTTCCAAATAGGGACAGTCTAGTGGTTCATGTTTACCCCTACACTATGTCCGACCATCATCCCATTAAAGCAAATATTGAGGTAAAAATTGGTAGTGCTCTGGTCAATAGGAGGAATTATGGCTTCACCCTCAACACCTAATTATTAAATGATAATGATTGTAGAGATGCCATTTCCTTCTTTAGAGAAATAAATAGTTGGATGCTAAAAAATACCAGTACAATAGTGAGGTGGAATCAAAGTGTTGAGGCCTGGAGGAAGATGTTCTAAGCCATTGGCAAAAGGAAGGCCATGGATAATAGGTGGGAGGAAAATAAACTTCAAGAATCCAAAAAGACCCTATGAATGAAATGTTGAGGGAAGAACTTACACTCACTAAAGATAAGCTTAGAAGGACTCAAAAGATCAAGATAAAAGGGCTAAAGGTAAGGGCCAAGTTAAGATTACTTAATTGTGGTGATAGGGGATAGAAATTCTTCTTTAATTACATTAGCAAAAAGAGTTTCAAAGAGCAAATAGAGCAAATTTGGGACAATGACTGACTGGTCACCTCCTAAGAGGAAATATTAGAACAATTCGAAAAGTACTATAAAAACCTCTTCAATTCAGAAAAGGGGGAAAGGGGTAACCAAAATGCCAGAGAACTAGTTAAAAAGATTATCCCTATTAGAATTTTTGAGGATGATCCAACCTAGCTTTCGATGGACTTAACCAAGGAAGAAATCAAGAAATCCATCCTATCAATGAATAATGACAAGTCACCTAGTACTGATTGTCTCCCAGTTGAATTCTATAAATCCTATTCATTTGTGTTATTTTTGGTGTTGTACATGTATGCATAGAAACTCTATGTTATGATCAAAAACACAAAACACATTAGGTTCAACTAAACAACAGAAATTTTTTAAAAATGGATCTAAGAAAGTGGTGGGACATTATAGTATCTACCAACACATATACTTGAAAGTTTCTCTTCATATCAAATAACGATGTTACATAGCAAATAACACATTGTATGCACTACATTCTTCACCTTTTCTTTTTATCCCCTCTTCACTATAGAATCTTGAGCATTTAATATGTTATTAAGAATATACAAATTTCCTTCCACCAAAAATGCTCTAGCTACATCCAAACATTATTTTCTCCTCCTAAGGCAAGCAACATATGTACTAGGAAAAGACCCTCAATGTCTACCTCTCCAACCTGCGTGAACCCTTTGGTAAAGTGCTATGCCTAGATGAAACCAAGGTGACCCTCCCTCACTTGGACGTGAGGGCACTTATGTCACTAGCTCCCAATATTGAAATTCCTAGGCATATAGAGGTAGAGGATGATGACAATCCCTTTTGTTGTTAGTTAGAAATTTTTGGTAGTGTCAATGCCTATCTCTACAAAAAGAGCACATTAGGGTAAATTGTCCTTTAATCAAAAAAAATCACAGAAGAAAAAAGCAGATGCAACACCTTGGCCCAAACCCTAGTTTAGAATTATCCTCTAAAAGGCTCCTTGTGCAATCTGGCATGGTTGTGGCAATTGACCCCTTGCAAGCACAGGGAGTTAGTAACTGCTTTTCAGAACCCATAGCAAACTAGGTTGAAAAAAGCCCCTTCGCAAATTGTGACGCTAAGCAAACAAATCTCTAAGAGCCGAGGGTTGGAGTGGGAGGTTGAGTCCACAATTCTTCCAGTTCACCAATTTTCAATTTTGAGGATACCCTACTCCAAAACTCCTTCGATGTTCTCTCGGAAGGAATACCTTTTGAGGATGTCAAACCTAAGAATACCCCAATATCTAGTGTCTCCAAAGACCTAGTGGAATGCCTCGGTTCCATGCTCACCCCTAAAATTATAAGAAAACCAACTATATGGAAAAATTAAACACTCAACAGTTAGCGATGCGTGAGATTAAGAAAAAAACTGAAGAAGAAATCTTAAGGAATGGGACAAGAACCCTCCCACACTTGCAACTCATGAGTTTATGTTCAAAAAGGATGGCCACCATTTCAAATTTGTTAAGGGTGACAAGCTTTGCAACAAATTTGTTAATGATAGTCTAGTCAAGGATGAAAGGATGTCCTCCATGGAGGGAGGTCTTGAGATTGTCACCGGAAAAATTACATTACTAATATGAACCATACCGAAAGTAACCATGGGCAACATGAGCACTCACTAGAATTGGGGGGATGCTCTAATGTTGAACCAGAAAAGCCACTTTTGACCTGCTCCATTGAGGGTGACACCCTAGAGTTTTCCAGCCAAACTACCACTGACAATGTTGTTCAAAAGTTTGGGTCTACTAACAATGAGGTAACTCCTAAGAGACCATCAATAGAAGACAGCGAGGGCCCTAGCCCTATAACCCATGAAATGCGTGAGGCCCCCACCTCAAAATTTGTTGGGTCAAGGTTCTTAGAAAAACCCAAGAGTCCAATTCCACCAACCCATGTGCCACCAAGGAAAGTGGCACGTGTGAGGGCAAGGAAAATCACTAAAAAATAGTTAGAGGGCATAGGATATCTTACTTAAGAGGATTTCATGGCTAGATAGTCCGGGAGAGCTTCCAGGCCAAGGGAAAAACCTAGAAGACCAAGAAAGAACAACATATCCCTACTGGTACGAAAAAGCATGCAACTATCTAAAAAGAAAAGAAAGAAAACAAGTGTGGTAATAGAGTCTCTTGAAGTAAAAAGACCAGAGGTGGAAGAAAGATTGCCTAAGTGTTTTGTATAGTCCAAGCAATACCTAGAGGTAACCTGCATGAATGTCAAGAATTAATCTTAATTATATCTCATGGAATGTTAGGGGACTGGACTCCCCTAATAGGAAATACATTGTAAGGAGATTCTTGAATCTGGAAAAACAAAACAATCTTGTAATGCTACAAGAAACTAAGGTAGTGGGGTCCATATTGGAAACTAATTTAAGGTTTATTTTCAAGGATTCTTCCTTTGTCACCACAAATCATGAAAATGGAAAGAGGGGCAGGACAATCCAACTCTCTAATACATGGAGTCAATTAGTCACTAATCAGGGTAATTCCCCCTACAATAGGGTAGTCTAGGTGACCTTGGAAAAAGAAGGAAATACAATGGGAATTTTCTTTATTTATGCACCCAATGACCACAGGGAGAGGGCTGCCCTGTGGTAATCATTACCTAGTCTACTAGATGTGTCATGGATCTTGGGTGGACACTTCAACATGGTTGATCACCTGGAAGATAAGTGGGTGGAGTTGAAATGTCATGGAAAGGAAATGAAAGGTATTTTTGGAAGAGGGTAAAAAATAAGTTCAATTTAATGGAGCCTTTGAGGGAAGGGAAAAAACACTTCAAAGGGATCTGGTATACATGGTACAACTCTCAAAAATGAGACAAAAGGATTTACTATATGCTTGATAGGTTTTATGCAAGCAAAAACAACTTCAGGTTTGTTCCAAATAGGGATGGTCTAGTGGTTCATGTTTACCCCTACACTATGTCTGACCATCATCCCATTAAAGCAAATATTGAGGTAAAAATTGGTAGTGCTCTGGTCAATAGGAGGAAATATGGCTTCACCCTCAACACCTAATTATTAAATGATAATGATTGTAGAGATGCCATTTCCTTCCTTAGACAAATAAATAGTTGGATGCTAAAAAATACCAGTGCAACAGAGAGGTGGAATCAAAGTGTTGAGGCCTGGAGGACGATGTTCTAAGCCATTGGCAAAAGGAAGGCCATGGATAATAGGCGGGAGGAAAATAAACTTCAAGAATCCAAAAAGACCCTATGAATGAAATGTTGAGGGAAGAACTTACACTCACTAAAGATAAGCTTAGAAGGACTCAAAAGATCAAGATAAAAGGGCTAAAGGTAAGGGCCAAGTTAAGATTGCTTAATTGTGGTGATAGGGGATCAAAATTGTTCTTTAATTACATCAGCAAAAAGAGTTTCAAAGAGCAAATAGAGCAAATTTGGGACAATGACTGACTGGTCACCTCCCAAGAGGAAATATTAGAACAATTCAAAAAGTTCTATAAAAAGCTCTTCACCTCAGAAAAGGGGGAAAGGGGTAACCAAAATGCCAGAGAACTAGTTAAAAAGATTATCCCTAAAAGAATTTCTAAGGATGATCGAACCTAGCTTTCGACGGACTTAACCAAGGTAGAAATCAAGAAATCCATCCTATCAATGAATAATGACAAGTCACCTAGTATTGATGGTCTCCCAGTTGAATTCTATAAATCCTATTCATTTGTGTTATTTTTTGTGTTGTACATGTATGCATAGAAACTCTATGTTATGATCAAAAACATAAAACACATTAGGTTCAACTAAACAACAGAAATTTTTTAGAAATGGATCTAAGAAAGTGGTGGGACATTATAGTATCTACCAACACATTTACTTGTAAGTTTCTCTTCATATCAAATAACAATGTTACATAGCAAATAACACATTGTATGCACTACATTCTTCACCTTTTCTTTTTATCCCCCCTTCACTATAGAATCTTGAGCATTTAATATGTTATTAAGAATCTACAAATTTCCTTCCTCCAAAAATGCTCTAGCTACATCCAAACTTTATATTCTCCTCCTAAAGCAACCAACATATGTACTAGGAAAAGACCCTCAATGTCTGGCTCTCCAACCTCAATGTCATACACATTCCTTGCATTGTTTATCTTGTTCTTTGGGACATTTTGTACAAAAATGTATGCTTGGGCTAGTGTTTTTACCATCCCTTCCTCCCTTAACACATACATCAAAGTGGCCAACAATGTGGATACTATGTTGTTGTGGTATCTGTGTTGCATGGCCTCCATTCAACACTACATCTCCAATTATCTTGCATACAACACTTTCAACAAAGGGATTTCTGCTTACAAACACTTGTTCATTTTCTCAAGATCATATTTACCAAAAACTAGCATCTCCCATATGTTTCAGGTGAAAATAAAATTTATAGTTCACGATGATTTCTTTAAGGCTTTTCAACAAATACATTTCATGCATATCCTTGAACACAAGTTGTAATCTTTGTATTCCTTGAGATCACATTTCATTGAGGCATTCTATTTGAAAGCTCGTGTGCCCTATATATGCTTTCATTCTCTCTATTCTTTTAATACCTGTCAACCAGAGTAGTTGCAACAACTAACAAAATTCCTCTATCCTTCATGCTTCTATGAATATCTATGCAGCGCCTTCTTCAACTGGCCACTTCAACGTAGTGCTATGAGCTTGAGATAAGTAGTGAATGACATGATGGACCGATCTCTATTGAGGAATTCTGCCAAACGGCCCATGTGATTTGTCTTGTTTCTACAATTTGCATGCATGTCTATGAGAATATTTACAACTTATAATATATGATAAAAATTCTCATTTTATTATTTTTTGATGGATGTCAATATTCTTTCTTTTGGCTCCCATTTTAGTATGCAAGGATAGAGGATGCTAGGAACTAATAGCACTGGCCTTGCCAGTCACCTCACAAATCAAAGCAGAAATCAAATCCAAAGAACAATACAGGAAAAATCACAGGAGACACAACAAGAGAGACAGAAGATTATAACAGAGATTCTTATTATTGCATATAACTATTCAATACAAAAATAGAATCGACCATTCAACGCCCTCTCTTATACAGAGACTCACACCAAACCGAATGTCAAAATCTAATCATTTCTCCCAACTATTATTTCTCCACATATCAACCTCTTTGTCTCTTAAACCAGCCTCTACCTTCTCTAATTCAACCTCCTTTTATCAAGGATCGGCCTCTTGTATTAGTCAGATGGCCTCAAAGATAGTCAGCCCTCACAATAGTAACAACCTTCACTTCTATTATTTCCTCCCCTTTCTAGTTGTCGACCATTTTGTGTATATATCTCTACATGTGAACAAGAGAGAAGAAACAATAATCAGAACTTAGAAAACACTGTCTTTGTCCCCTATTTATAACTCCAAAAATCTCCCAAGGAAAAAGATGAGAAATCTTCCTAGAATAGCCAATTTGATCCATTTTCAAGCTCCACTAAAAAGCCAAAAATAAATCTTACAAATCACCTCCAATTTATATGAAAGCTACCAAAATCTTCCTAAAGGTAGAGCTCACCAAAAATCTGCGTTAAAATAAGCTTTATTTGGTCAATAAAAGCTCAATTTCTCCATATCTTCCCAAAAGAAAGCAAACTCAAAAAAAAAAAGATATTGTTAGCTTTACTTTGTTTTAACTACGTTTAATAACAATTATTTAAAAAAAATTTATAAAGATATTGCTTTAAATAATGTTTTACAATAATTTTTTGCAGTTTCAAATTTGCAAAATAGAAAGAAGGCCCACCTTGGCTTTTATAACTTGTAAAATTTTAATAATATGCAAAGTTTTTTTTTAAAAATACCTTATACATATCTATGAGCATCTAAAAATAAACCAAGGTATTGATTTATGCCCAAAACAAAGGCAAAAGAAAAAACATGCTTTAAAGCAAAAACCATGGCCTTTTACATTATGTTCTTTATTTGGCACTTAACATTTTTTACTCCAGTTTGGGCGCCACCATTGTGAAGATTCCGCCAAAACAACACACTGGGTTGGTAAGAAATTTAAAAGGTTTTTGTGATTTATTCTCTTCTCATTTCTGTTCAACAATCTGAAAAATCCAGATCATATTTTTTAAGATATGACTAAAACATGCCACTGCTATCTTCATTTTGCTGTGTATTGTGCCTCTGACTATTCCTCAAAAATTCCAAACTGGGTTGTTTAGAAATTTAAAGGGTTTTTTCATCTTATTCTCATCTGATTTCTATCTAAAAATCTCAAAAATCTAGATCATGGTTTTTGAGATATCATTGAAACATGTGACTTCTATCCTTATTTTGCAAGGTCTTTATGTGACACTACTGCTCTTTTAGACTCTTTCCACAATCCTCTTAAGACTTGGGGGCAGCATGCTGAGCTCAACCCTTGTGGAAGCCCATTTTATCCCACATGCTATGATATGCCATCATAAATAAATTAGCAACAATATTTCACCTTAATTATAATGAAATTATTTCAGCTCTACCAATTTGAGCTGTAGGTGAAAATTTGGTAATAGTAGGTTCACAACTAGGGTTCCAACTTAAAGAAGCAAGAAAAATCAAAATTTTGCAGTTCAACAATCTAAGAAGGAAAAAACCTAAAACAAATGAAAATAGATTAAAACATCTTGTTGAGGAATTTCCCATATGTCTTATTCAAACCTTTAATAGCTCACCCTTTAAGTCTCTTAGGGCTTCTTCGTAATATTTTCTAAAATATTTTAAACTCTAGCCATTGATCTCTTGATGAGATGGAAAGATGGACGGCCATGATGAAGTTTTCTACCACATGGCATTGCTTCTCATCTTTTGGCGGACCCCACCTTCTCTTCAGGCTACAAAGTCTGCTACGTGGCATTCATCTGTTAGCCTGTTGGGTTATCGCCCATGTATCTTTTTACAATGGGATACTGGGGAACGATTAGGATTAACCTAGGGGCCCTCCAACATGCTCACACATTAACTTCTGAAGCCATCTGTTGTCTGCTTAACTTCGTCAACATTGGACAGCTAACCTTAAAACATCTTGCTGAGGAATTTACCATGTGTCTTATTTAAACCTTTAATAACTCACCCTTTAAGTCTCTTAGGTCTTCTTTGTAATATTTTCTAAAGCATTTAAAAAGTGGCACCCTGCTAGGATAACCCGTTCCCTACCAAACGGTGACCAACAAGACTAGGTATAAGGTGGCGGTAAACAAGATGGTTTTGATGGCTCATGTTTCGACTTAGACAACCAGCAACCGAACGTAGCAAGTCAACATAAGATTATGCAGAGGCTTTCTCATATAAAATGTCAACCATTGATATTTGGATATCTAACAGTTCAAGTGTTATTCAAGTGAGTTGAAGTTGCAGGTCTAGTGTTTCAGACATAATAAATATGTTGACACTTGTCCCCATTCCAGACACTTTATGAAGGAATTTTGATGTGTGTAAAATTTATCCTGGAATAGAACAATATGTAACATTTGATAATTTCGCCACACTGTATGATATTTTATTAGCACAATAATTTATTTTGCCAATTAATTTTTTATTGGTTTGAAAATATATTTAATTCGCCAATGATTTTTTTTATTGATTTGAAAATTGGTTTAATCCGCAAATGAAAATAATTTTTTTGGTTTGAAATTGGATTTTAATCACCAGCAAAAATATTTTCTTATTTAGAAAACATGTTTAATTCACCCATAGAAATATTTTACTCGTTTGAAAATAGGTTTTAATTTGCCAATATAAATATTTAATTGGTTTGAAAATAGGTTTTAATTGCTAATGAAAATATTTTATTGGTTTTTAAAAATTACAATTCACCAAGATTTTCAATAGACCTCTAGCGATTACAAAAGATTCACAAAACAAAAAAAAAATCCAAGAAAAATGAAAAAAATCGCTAACAAAATTAATATTTTTCTTGAAAAGTATACACAATTCGCCAAGTTTATACATCTTCTCTGAGGGGGGGTGTTCTTAAATTTATACCTGTCCCACAGTGCAAATCTGACAATTGGTATCTTCTTTGTAAGAAGAAAATACATGAAGTTAGTAGTTGTATTCGACTGTGAGTTGCTATATGAAGGTGTAAAAACCAGAGATAAATAAAATTGAGTTTCCCCTATTGATAGTGGATGTAGCCATATATTGGTGAACCACTTTAAATATTTTAGGTCTTCTAGTTTTTTCTTGTGTGTTTTGTATTTATTTTTTTCAACTTTCATTGTTTGCATAATTGTTTTTTTAATATCAACAATTGGTATTAGAGCAATGGTGAAAAAGCTATTTTGGAAATCATGAAGAATTTCTAGGAAAATGGATGTAGCAACTTTTGATGATTGGGCTTGAGCTCTCATGTCTTGGTCATGTTGCTCTGGAGAGAGTTTTGATGAAGTGGGAGCTGCGGTGACATTTGTGGACAGTGACATTGAGCTAGATGAAATTGTGCCCATGGAAGTATATGAATCTACTCTCTATTTGATTGCTAATTCTGCCACTGAATTTATTATGGGTGATGTTTATCCTGATTCCCCAAGTACTACCCAAGCGAGGTATGTGTGGGAAAGGCCTCCGCAGGATTTGGGAGGTGAGAATTTTGACATGCTAGAAGAATTGAAGAGCCTACAAAGACTGAAGGAAATAGAGGATACATCAGCAATAGATACTAATGTGAAAACTAAAATGAAACGTCGTGTACATTGGTGGGATGGCTAGAAAAATAAGAAGGATTCGGATAAAGAGGAGAAGGATGCTAGATTTGGAATTGCATCTGCACCAGAAGAGTTTTTAGAAGATCCCAAAATTCATCTTAGAGCACTTCTTGAATGTATAGTTGATGCGCAACACAAGAAAGCCATCATGGCAGAGTTGCGGAAGAGGGCAGAGGCAGATAAGAGTGGTAAGTTTGTAAAGGACCTAGTATTGCTCATCTATGAAATGGTTTCTGTCACTTCTATCTTCTGCCTCAATGATCCAAATATATTTGCTTCCAGTATTCATAGGATGTTGAAGATGGTTCTCAACATTTATGAGAAAAAAGATGTACAGGCGGAGATCCCGGTTCGAACCCCGAATGTTCAGGTCGTTGAAGATGTTGTCACGGGAAGGCCATAGATAGGGTGAGATCCTCATCTCACCAAGGGAAGAAGACGAACAAGGATCTTCGATCAGGCCCAAGCACTCTTATAAGGGTAGAGACGGTGGAGATAAAGACCGTGATAGCCGCTCTCACAAGCGGTGAGAAACAGAAGACGGGGATGGCAGGAAAGACAAGCGCTATAGAGTGGCAGTAGCAGAGGATGATAGTGATGATCAATTTCTCATAGATGTGGATTCTGTGAAAGTAGGGAGGTTTGGTTTCTTGGAAGCTATGTCTACCATTACTCCTGCTGCCCATAGAGGTGCAACAGTACAGTCAAGGCCATTGTCCCCATTAATAGCTCCATGCTTACAAGGACATCTAAAAATAATCAGAAATTATATTTTTGAGATCATTCACATAGTGTCCAATGGTGATAAAAAAGATTCATTGGAGGACAATTCTCACAATCTTCTGAGGTTACTTGAATTTCCCTATGGTTCTTCCATTCCCTTTGTTTACAGACCAAGACTTTTACTTTGCGGGAAGGAGGGTGCTGGCTTGGACCGCATTAGCCCTGTAGTTTTACATGAATTAGAGAGGTTCCCCATGCATTTGCTTGGGCTTCCCTCACTATAGTCCAACCCAAGTGTAAAGACTCCTGAGGAACCACTAGTGCATATTGTGGGAGAAGCAAGGAGGACTACTCCTCCTATCTTGTATTTTTCTCAACTTCAACTTTGGTGGGAGACGGCCCACGATCAACTAAGAGCTATTCTATGGACCATACTAGAAGAACTGCCTTCAGACATTCCCGTATTACTTCTTGCAACCTCCTCCGTACCCTTTGACAAATTGGATGGAGAAACCGCTTCTTTATTTGGTCGTCGCTATATCTATCACATACAAAAACCATGTTCTGAGGACAGGTGTAGATTCATCTTGCAATCGGTTGATATTGTTCTTACCATCTCTGATCAACAAGTAGCAATGAGTCCTAAAAAGAATATTTCTATTCCTAAACTAGCAAAGGTACTGAAAGAAACAAGGGGTCCAAGTGAGACTGAACTACATGTCAAGGCAGAAGCAGAAGAGCATGCTATTCGATGACTCCCAATGTGTCTTCGAGATGTCTGCAGCAGACTTCTATATGAAAAATGATTCAGTGTATTCCATTACCCTATCATGGATGAAAATGCACCTGTTGTGAATGCTCCTGCAGCTGAAGATGTCGTTGCACCAGCCAAGGCTGAAGAAAAGGCTGCCAAGGAGAAAATGCCTAAGGCTCCCAAAGGTTTGAAACCCGCACCTACTCATCCTTCTTATACAGAGATGGTGACGGAAGCCACTAGCAGTCTAAAGGAAAGGATTGGTTCAAGCCATCATGCTATTGCGAAATTTCTTGAAGACAAGTAAAAGACTGTCCTACCGGCCAATTTCAAGAAGAAGCTCTCTTTTCAGCTCAAAGGCATGGTTGCCAAGGGAAAGCTTACAAAGGTCAAGGCTTCCTATAAATTGTCTGAGCAGCTGAAGAAGGCTATTCCAAAGCCTATATCTGCTGCTAAACCTAAGGCCGCTAAGCCGGCCGCTATGTCGGCTGCTAAGAAGGCTCCTGCTACACAGAAACCTGCTGCCAAACCTGATGCATTTGATGAACCCCATCTATTTGCCTCAGAAGCTAAGGAGTTTTTTGGGAAGAGAGCCAGAAGTATGGGAGAATGGAGATACGTGTTGAGAAGGGGAGCCGTTTTAATGGAGATGCTAGAATCTTTAGCTATTGAAGGATTAATTATTTGTGATAGACAGAGAAGCTCCCAAGAAGAGGTTCAGGAAAGGGCAGCAACTAGCCTTGCAACATTCGTGCCCAAATTGATTAAGCGTGCCCATGTTTTGGAGGTTATTAAAACTAATGTGCTATGGAGGAGATACATTTGGAGCTTTCTTGAACAGAATTTGACGACATTAAAATCTTCGTTGTGGTTGATGTAACATTACAATGGAAATGTAGGGGATATCTCTGAGCAACTCTCTTTCCTATATGACTTGCCTTCAAGTGGGATATTGTAGGCTACGAGTATGAAGCCATGTCTATTTGTAACAGTCGGTGATTATTTTAAACCCGCAGATTCTCTTCTGTTTGTAACCGTAGTTTCTTGAACTGTCGGTTTCTTCCATGGTGTAGGTCTGCGAATGGGTATCTTCTTTGTAAGAAGAAAATACATGAAGTTAGTAGTTGTATTCGACTGTGAGTTGCTGTATGAAGGTGTAAAAACCAGAGATTAATAAAATTGAGTTTTCCCTATTGATAGTGGGTGTAGCCATATATTGGTGAAACACTTTAAATCTTTTGTATCTTCTATTTTGTTCTTGTTCTTGTGTGTTCTGTATTTATTTTCTGCAACTTTTTTTGTCTGCATTTGTTTTTTAATATCAACAACAAGGAATACTTGATATACAATGATGTTATCTACAAATTTCATTAGTATTAGCCAAAATTACCGGAACTCCAAGAATAGATTTCTAAGACATGGTGGCATCTCTTGGAAGGTGAGATCTTTATTTACCCCTGTGCTTGGTGTTTTTTAAAATTTTGAGTATGATTCATTCAAGGATAAAGAGCTCGTCATGAAGTCTGGAATGTGGGTATTGAAGGAGTATTTTTGGTGCATCAAACCCTGGTTTCCTGCCTTTCATTGGGTATTGAAGGAGTATTTTTGGTGCATCAAACCCTGGTTTCCTGCCTTTCATCATGTAGACATTTTTTTTTTTATTTTGACCTTTTTTCTAGATTAGGATGCCTGCCTTAGTTTTGGTTGGCTCGTGTTTGGCTACCATTGCCAACTTGTATGAGAGGGTCCAGTTTTCGTAGTCTTATTAAATAGTTAATAAAAATAAATATTTATTTTTTTAATTAAAAAATATATTTATATTGCATTTCAACATGAATTATATTTGTTTACTAAATGATTCATAAAAATATTTATACATTTATTGTTTTTAAAAGTTTTGTATATGCATAAATATTTGACAAAATGGAACCAAAAAATCTGACTTCCAATTTTTATCATCTAAATATTAAAATAAACTATTATTTATATTTTTAATAGGTGTAAGGGTTTTGTAGATATGAAAATAATGATATTAGTTGATTTTTCACATTATTGATTTCCATCACAAGATTTGATTTTAAAAATTATTATTTTTTCATGACCTGATCCCAATTACAAAGTTATATTGGTGTTATTATAGGGAGAGGTGTTATACAATGGCATAAAAGTGCATTTAAATTATTTTTTTAAAAAAAATACACATGGACATCATAAAAAAATAATACAAATAGAACTAAATAACTAACCAACATAATAAAAAAAATAATAGTGGTGGAAAATCCATGTCAAGTGTTGAAGAAAGTTGGGATCTAAGCTTGGTCATATCCTCTATCTCCTCCTATGGATTGCCATTTGGAAAATAAGGCTAAATGGTTGATATGTGGCCATTGGAAGTTGATATTAACTCCTGATCATAAGGTTTTAACCCCCGATCCTGAATTGTTTTCACCTCAATAAGCAATGATGACATTAAGATATTGTTTCAAAGGGGTATGGCTAGAGATAATTGTCGTGTAAGGTTAATTAATATTTGAAGGCATTCCAGAGGCTTCTAAGCCATGACGTCAGGCAAGACTGGTAGTGTTTTGGGCAGTGACAGGACAAGTCTCATCATTATTCGTTGCCCCTGGAGAAACATTTCAGCCTATATGTTTCATTTCTGCAAGGCTTTTAGCAGTGCAAGTTTTAGCCAAATGCAAGAGTCTTTCAGGTTTACGGTTCTCTTCTCGACTGATTGCATTCAGTGTGGAGGGATGGATACCCCCGTTTGGCTAATCAACGACAAAAGACAAATGGCTTTTCTAGGGACAATAAAAAAATAAAGGCTACATAGAATCCTTTAGCTTCACGATGCTTTAATGGTCGAGGTAACTAGGATGGTGATGGGTAAAACTTATGTTGCAAACAATGAAAGGTATCGGTTTGATTTTGATATTCCATCAGGGTTCGTGGCAACATTACTTGAATTAAATACCCCCAAACTAGTGGTGGAAGCCATAACTTGAGAAATGTTTATTCTTGAGATTTTGGGTAGACTAGAGGACATACTGGCTATGGCAACCCTAGCGGTAGGAGCCCCAAGGCTGAAGGACATGGCATTGTCACAGGAATCAGGGGAAGTTGTCAAATATTATCCATTATTGTTAGACATCAAGGGTTTCGAGCTGATTCATCTTAAGGACTAGGCTAGAGTCGTGGTAAGCTTTATATAGAATATGCTAAGGATGGAGACAAGGTAGGGCTTTCAGTGGGTAGCAGATTTTATCAACTTCTACATGACTATGATGAAGAATAAGATCAGGTTTTTGGTATCTCTTTACTTTGGCACTAGGTTTTAGTGTGTATAGTATTTTTTTTGGGCTTTCATTTTGGCTAATAAAGTTGCCTAGTATTTAGAACTCTATGATGGCTAGCCTGCATGGCTTATAATTGTATATGGTAGTCTAAGGGTTAGTTTTGTTAGTCTGTTTGGATGGGTCTGAGCAATATTATCTACATATTGTATCTGCATAATAGAAGATGTATCTACTTTTTTTGAAATTAAGATAAAAACTCTCTATTAGGGATCAAAAATAAAAATATAAAAAAATAATAGTGAAACTAAAAAGGTAACAATAATAAACTATAGAAGACATAATAACAAAATGTTATAAATAAAACTAAATAACTAACAATAATAAACTACAATCCATATAAACAATCAAAGTAATAAACTACAGTCCATATAATAAAATAAATAAATAGAACTAAATAGCTAACAATAAAAATTATAGCCGACATAATTAAAAAAATACTAATAGAACTAAATTAAATAAATTATATAACTAGCAATAATAAATAACAATTCATCATAGATTTATCCAAGATAGGTATGCTAGTTACACCATATTCATATTATATATTTACAAATACTTTAAATCACTACCTAAAAAACAAATAACTTTTTTCCAAACAAAATATTATTAAACTTTAATATTATAATTACCATTAACTTTCACTCACCCATATACAATTTATATAATTGGAATATTATTCTTTAGATAAAGCTACTTAATAATAATTCAATAACTTTATATATTTAACTATTTATAAATACATTATGCATCTCCTTTTGAACAATGTACTCCGTATCATTCTCTATCCTATCTTGGTAACAAAAATAATATGAAATGGACAAACCTTTAATCTAATGTTACAATTGATAGGAAAACTTTGTTGGAATTATTGTATTTGAATTTTAATGTTAAGAAAATCTTTATTAACTAGAGCACAAAAGTTTCTGCCAAAATGTTCATGAATAATCATGTTTTAATTTGTTGTGTTTGCTTAGTTTTAACCACAATGTTGATAATATAATAACTTTAGAAGACTATTTTAACTATATTTTGACAAAATTAAAATTTAAGATATGGCATGCAATTTTGCTCTATTTAAGTGGCTAGGGTTTAGGGTATCTACAAGATAAATAACAAATCAAGCTTAATGTTAGCTTGTGAAATGGGAGTATCCGTTGACATTTGGTATGAAATTTTTCTGTATTTAAGTGGCTAGGGTTCAGGGTATCTCCAAGATAAAGAACAAATCAAACTTAACATGAGCTTGTGAAATGGGAGAATCTGTTGACATTTGGCAAGATCTCAATGTATGGGAAACTTGTACTAAAAATTAAGCTTCTACTTCTGGCAAAGAACCAAATCAACTGCCAGCTACCATGGAAAGCATGAACAATGTAGCATTGTAGCAGTAGAGCTGCATACAACTGAAATTGATTCTGTCAGCATAGCATCCTATATTACAGATAAATATAACTTTTATCCACAATTTATAATCAATACTCTTGGAGTCAATCAAATCCCTTAGAAAATCAATAACCCAATGGTCCAAGATATCAAATCATCACAAGAACTTAGTTTTCTTATAATGTAAATACTACTTTCCAGGAATTTAATCCAGTAAACCCTGCATCATAATTTATTGTCCCTATTTTGTAAAATAGTAATACTAAATTTCTTGTTCTCATTTTAGTCTCACTATTGCAGAAAGCTACAAGCAACTCATTATTGGAGCAAGTTACAAGCAACTCATCATAGACTCCACCAAGCTATTTTAATAGTGTTCTTTCCACAAAAACAAAAAATATTTGGCAGCCAAGAGATTAAAACGACATAACAATTGACGAGTGAAATCCATAACACAGACTATCTTTTAATATTTAAAATCAGAAGAATGTAAACAAAATTTATATCAGTAATCAACCAGTAAATGTGTTAGAGAACAACACAGAAATTATGAATAGCACAACACAGTACATTGAAATTCCAGTCACCAATTCTTTAGGTGCTCTTTATCAACTATTTGAAATTTGTGATCAAGTTTATAATCCACTTAGAAACATCTTGACTTCAGCCGATAAGAAGCTCCAAACAATGATGACAACCTCATTAGCCATTAACACCAAACAGATTGCTCAACTGGAGTGCTTTAGGATCTTGACGGCCTGACGGGTGATTGACTATTCAAACGCATCAAAATAGTTACTCATGAAAGATGATACAATCTTTAATTGATTCTTACAAATACCAACTGCTACGAAAAAATCACTCACCTCCAGTACCGTTCATTCACGTGACTTGCCTCTCTGCCATAATCAGCACTGCGCCTTTCTGGGCACCTGGCATAAATTGGACTTGGAGCCCTCGTATTGCATCCTCAGCGTCACGCTCATCATCCATGTATATAAATGCATATCCTATATGGAACAACAAAAACTCAATAAAGAGACCAAAAAGTGGAATTGTAGTCACAGCCTCATTTTGGAAAGTCAAAAATGAAAGAACAAGCCCAATAAACAACAAAACATAATAGCAAATGAAAATAGGGCAAAACAGAGTTAATAAACTCAGAAAAATATTTATCTAACTTGAATTATATTTCATCCAACATGTCGTATACAATAGCTTTGTACAATCATATATATAATTACAAAAAACTTGAAGCCTGGAAGCTTCCGTCTTTCTATATTATTCTATATTTTAATTCTAGAAAAACTAGAATGTTCTATTAGTTTTATGGAAAACTCTAGAGAAATCCTAACTTTCTATTGTGGAAAACTCTAGACAAAACTTGCTATTTCGTAGACATTCTTACTTTCCTTAACATCCCCCCTTAAGATTGGCTAGAATAATACAAAGAAAATACAAAAGAGAGGGGAAATACAAAGAGAGGGGAACATTATATTACTATCCCCCCTTAATGTTCACCTCTAATAGACTGAGCATTCCTCGTAATTTTAAGAATTTGGCTTCAGTCATACTCTTAGTGAAGATATCAGCTACTTGTTCTTCACTTGAACAAAATTGAAGATTGACAATAGATGCTTGAACAAGATCCCGAATGTAGTGAACATCAATTTCAATATGCTTTGTTTTAGCATGAAAAACTAGATTATTGGCAACCTTTATGGTACTTTGATTGTCACAATATATAGTGTTGGCTAAACTTTGTAGAAAACCAAGCTCAAATAGAAGATTTTCAATCCAAACTGCTTCCTTGCCTGCTTCTTTTGCTGCTCTATATTCTGCTTCACATGAAGATAATTATGTAGTTGTTTGTTTCTTGTTGCTCCATGTAATAGGTCCAGATCCAAGATTCAAAACATAACCACCAGTAGATTTCCTATCATCTATATCACCACCCCAATCTGAATCAGTAAATCCAACCGAAGAAATTGAAGATTTATAGTCATAGAAGATGCCAAAGTGTATGGTTCCATGGATATAGTGTAAAATTCTCTTAGCAGCCAACCAATGACTTTCTTTAGGTGCCTGCATAAATCTAGATACAAGATTGACTGCAAAACAAATATCTGGTCGAGTATGAGTTAGATAAACCAAGCTACCAACAAGCTGTCTATATAAAGTGGCATCTACACTCTTGGAAGTACATTCTTTAGTAAGTTTGACTCCAGATTGAAATGGGGTAGATGCTGGCTTGCATTCAAGCATGTTAAACTGTTCTAAATGGTCCAAAGCATATTTTGATTGTGAGATGAACAATCCATCATGTAATCTACAAACTTGTAATCCAAGAAAATAGTTTAGTTCACCCAAATCACTCATAGGAAATGTCCTCTTAAGATCTAATTTTAAATCATTGATGATCCCAATATTTGGTCCAGCAATGAGTAAATCATCTACATAAAATGCAACAAGAAGAATCTCATCTTGAACTTTCTTCACATAAAGATTTGGATTTGCCTTACATCTCTTAAATCCATGAAGCTAAAAATACCTATCAATCTTCTCATTCCATGCTCGTGGTGCTTGTTTAAGACCATAAAGTGACTTCTTTAATCTGCAAACAAGATTAGGATGTTGCTGATCTACAAAACCTGGTGGTTGATCCATATAGATTTCTTCATATAAATCTCCATTTAAGAAAGCATTTTTAACATCCATTTGATGGATATGCCACCCAAGACTTGCAACCAAAGAAAGAATAATTCTAACTGTGTTCATTTTAATGACAGAAGCAAATGTTTCTTCATAATCAACACCCTCTTTTTGATTGAACCCCTTAGCAACCAATCTAGCTTTGAATTTTTCTATAGCACCATCTGATTTAAATTTGGTTTTGTAAACCTATTTGCAACCAATAACATTCTTACCTTTGGGCCAGGGCACAAGTTCTCAAGTTTCATTCTCTAACAATGCATCATATTCCTCTTTCATGGCTTGCTCCCATTCCTTCTTTCCTCTAGCTTGCTCATATGAGATTGGGTCATTTACTTGTAATACTTTGGCCATGAGAGCACTACCATTCCTTCCTTGGATCTTTGATCCTTGTCTATATATTTCTTCAACACTCCTTGTCTTTTGTCTAGCTGAAATGACATCGTCTTCATCATCACTACCTACAGAAAATGGTTGATTACAAGCATTAGTAGTTTTATTTTCAATAGTATTATCATTATTTATAGTGGTGTACACCTCATCCTCATCAATATTTTCTCCATTTCTTTCTAAGATATCATAAAAATGAGAAGCATTTGTTGTTGTAGACTGAGAGGAAGTGGCTGTAAGTTGTGAATACTCATCAAACTTTACATCTCTACTAACAAAGACCTTTTTTGTTATCAAATCATATAACCTGTAAGCCTTTGATTCTTCACTATAACCCACAAACAAACACTTATGACTCTTTGGTTCTAACTTTTCTCTCTTTTCATCAAGAATGTGTGCCCAAGCAGTACACCCAAATACTTTAAAATACCCAATGTGAGGCTTTCTACCACTCCATGCTTCTTCAGGGGTGATATTTGTGAGAGTTTTAGTGGGAATTCTATTCACAATATATGCAGCACAAGAAACAGCGAAACCCCAAAATTTGTTATGCAAACTTTTAAAATGCAACATACAACGAGCCATTTCTAAAAGAGTTCTATTCATTCGTTCAGCCACCCCAGTTTGTTGAGGAGTATAAGGAACTGTTCTTTGCACCTTAATACCATAATTTTCACAAAATGACTCAAATACATAATTGCAATATTCACCCCCATTATTTGTCCTTAAACACTTAATTCTTTTTCCACTTTGATTTTCAACTAATGCCTTACACTTTTGAAAGACTTCGAATACTTCATTTTTCCTTTCCAAAAAATAAACCCACACTCTCCTGCTATAATCATCAATAAAAGTGAGAAGATACCTGGCACCTGAAAGTGAAGGATACCCTGGTTCACATAGATCTCTATGAATGAGCTGCAACGGATAATTAGCTCTCCATGTTTTCCCTGAATCAAAAGGATCTCGATAATGTTTGCCTAACACACATCCTTCACACACACCTTCAGAAGCTGAAATTTTTGTTAATCCTCTAACCATATCCATTCTAACCATGTCTTGTAATTTTCTATAATTTATATGTCCAAGTCTAGCATGCCAAAGTTTTGACATATCATCAGTCTGAGCAATAAAAGCATGAGAGTGTGTGTATTCATTATCAACAAACCCCACAAATTTAAATAGACTCTCTTTATGATCAACTCTGCCAATAGCAATTATATTGCTTGCATCTTTTCTATCTCTAACAATAACTTGATCAGCAGTGACAACAAACTCATATCCAGCTTGGGCAATTTTATATACTAAAATAAGATTCACCCCTAATCCTTCAACCAGCAAAATATTTTTCAAAGGCCCATTTGTTAGATTAACAGTCCCTGTTCCTAAAACTGGAAGTCTCATTTTATTGCCAATGGTAATTTCTTGATCTGAATTCTTCCCTTCATTAAAATCAATAAACAAAGATCTATCCACAGTCATGTGATAGGATGCCCCTGAATCTAAAATCCATTCTTTATTAGAATCTGAAGCAAAGTATCCCCCTTTAACACTACTTTCAGGTCTAGCAATTACCTCCTTATTTGATTTCTCTTGCCTTTTTAAAGAGATGGCTACGAAGCTATGCCTATCCTTCTTGCCATCCTTGAACCTTTCTTGCTTGGGCTTGTATTGCTGCCTTTCATTGTCCCTCTTCTTCAAACAAAATTTTTCCATTTGATTTTCACCTCCACAATACCTGCAAATAATCAATTTTTTTGCAACTTGTTTTTTTGTACCATCATTTCTAGAAAAATGGTTAGAACCATCATTATTTTGAAATTTATAATTTCCTTTCCAATTCTTCTTTCCATCATATATAGAAAATTTACTCTTGGTTGCATATGCATGATTCTTCTTAATATGTCCTTCTTTGATAAGCTGAACCTCTTCATCTAAAACAGACTTACAAAATTGATCAAAAGTTTGCTGGGGGGTATTGGGATTTATTTGAAGAACCCTTTTCCTTGATTCCTTAAATACCTTGTATGGCTGGGGAAGCTTACTTTCAACCATTGCATTCAATTGAAAATCTTTTTTTTGCATATTTAGCACCTATTTTCTTTAGCTAGGCATTTAAAAAAGTAACTTCATTGAAATAATCGGTCATTTTTTCAAAATCAGAAGGAGCTAAATTCACCAATTTTTCTTCTATACGAAACATGCTAGCAATATCTGCATCTTTATAATCTTTTTCCAAACTCTCTCACAACTCTATTGGATTATCAATATCAACAAATCTTCTATTGAGATTGGGGCCTAAAGCTTTACCAATAATACCTCTAGCTTGTTCCAACTTGCATTTCCATAGCTCCTTTTCTTTTTCACTTTGAGGTTCTCCAATTTCTTTGTTCACTATCCTCCATAGAGCCTTTTCTCTCAGAGCATTCTTGACTGCAATCTTCCAATCTGCAAAACCACTTCCATCAAATATTGGCAACACTTCATTTGTTGAGCCCATGTTAGCCAAAACAAAATCAATCTTCAAACAAATATCACTCCAGCAATAATGCAGCCCTACAAACAAATATCACTTCCAACAATCTATATGCCCTGCAGCTAAATCTAGAAAAAAAAATCTAGCTGAACCTAGCTCTGATACCATGAAAGAACAGACCCAATAAACAACAAAACATAACAGCAAATGAAAACAGGGCAAAACAGAGTTAATAAACTCAGAAAAATATTTATCTAACTTGAATTATATTTCATCCAACGTGTCGTATACAATAGCTTTGTACAATCATATATATAATTATAAAAAACTTGAAGCCTGGAAGCTTCCGTCTTTCTAAATTATTCTATATTTTAATTCTAGAAAAATTGGAATGTTCTATTAGCTTTATGGAAAACTCTAGAGAAATCCTAACTTTCTATTGTGGAAAACTCTAGACAAAACTTGTTATTTCCTAGACAATCTTACTTTCCTTAACAAAAAATAGTTTACTATACAGAGTCCAGACTATGACAAAGAAAAATATACAACACCTGTTACTTAGGACTGTTAGGGTCCTCTTTTGCTGTTTCTTTTGTCTTCTGGGACTTGGCTAAGGCCATATTATCTGTAATACTTTTATTCTCTTTAATCTATGGGTGCTTCCACACCTTTTTCTGTTAAAAAAAAAAAACCTTTTTCTGTTTTAAAAAAAAATAAAATTGTGTAAACACTTGCTGCATTAAAGAGCAGCAGGCACAGACCTTGCATGTTGAACTAAATGGTGTCAGGTATGGATAAGGTGAGAGTGGGGTCATCGATCGGATCGGATTAGTGCCTTCGCCAGTTATGCTGCATTCTGATTATAGTGATGTGTCATGGGATTTATCTCTTGGCATGCTTCAAACTGCAGACTTAACATGGCATGTCGGCGATGAAAAGAAATGGTGAAATGAAGGATGTCATTTGTGTATCAGCTTCGTTGAACGTTTCTAGAAGTTGATCCTCTGGCAGTTAAAGATCCATGGCATGATTGATGAAAGGATATGCACAGGCAAGGAGCGTGTATGGAGCTCTTCAAAATTCCTGCGCCAAAGAAACTTTTGAGTACAGCGGCCTACATTTTAAATAATTATATTTCTGCTTAAACTTACCTTGTAGCCTTGGGAAATGAAGCAGAAAGGTTTCCCATTACACTTAAAATGGAAGTTTGATGATAAACATGTCCCAATGTGCATTCTTGACATACATCAAGGACGATCATTACTACTTGCCAGGGTAGAATGTCTTGTAGGCTTAACCTTTGCATTTTTATGGTAAAATGCTGCCAAAATGAAATCAATTTGAAGTCCTACTTCTTAAACCCTGAACTAATGCATGCAACATTAAGCAGATTCACCATGGGCTCGGCCAATTAGGATCGGGGATTTTTGTAGGGTGTAGTTTGCCAGATGGCCAATTTTTCAATGTACTCTCACAAACTAAATAAATGTCCAAAACCATCCACTAAGTATAAACTAACCATAGTTGTTAGAAACGTAGATTCACCTAAATTTATGACCAGTGAAAGTTAATCATATGTTTTTCTAATATTAGCGCCTAATATATTTTTCTTAGTCTTGGTTTAGAAAATTAGCCAACTACCATATACTCTGCAGAAATAATTCTATCCCTCCAAATTTTCCTCAACACATTGGTTTCAATGTTGGATAGCATCCATTCCTGAACTCCAAAATAGCTATCTTGAGAACATAGCTCTGACCATTGCAGCATCAAACACCTCAGAAAGTCTAGCCAGAACAATATTGGAAATTCTACATTTTCCTAAAGGGAATTGTATTCACACTAGCACGTTCTTGGGCCCATTTTTTGCCTTTTTGCAGAAACAACCCTCTTTAGAATATACCTCTGGTGATGGCAACATGAAACACCTTGGAATGTCTCCCCAGAACAATATCTGGGCTTTCTAGAAGGGGTTTAATCAAACAAGCACATTATTGCGGCCTAAATTTCACCTTGCTACAGCCAATCTCTGTTCATAACAGAGATCAGTTGTCAATGCCCCATTTTATCTCAGCTATTTAATGGGAATATTTGGTATAGGGTTTAAGAAAATGCCTCCTAAAATATAGATAGTAAACTCTACCTGATTTCATGTCTACCCGCTCAACCCTTCCATATCTGGGAAATAAACGTTGCCGTATCTCATACTCTAGATTTCCACAGTAAGGGCTTCATCTTTGAATCTAAATTATGATCACAGAAAATCTTTTGTATATAAATTCGTTGCACCAAAAAAAACCAAAAAAAAAAAAACAAAAAAACAAAAACAAAAACAGATCAGTCCATAACCATTACCGTTGAGTTTCAAAGAATTAGAAAGAAGTAAAAACAGCTCTCCTAGAACAATCCCTGCTCTATGATACAACAGAAATTCAAGGAAAAGCACAGGGAGTAGAACAACAATGCATACTTATTGCAGGCACACATTTTCTTTCAATTTTTATGCATTTAGCATTTCCACAGTGCATCATTATTATATATCATTTCTTAGAAGCACCTTGTGTTGTATGGAGAATCTTTTTGCCCCGTCTTTGATGACTAATAGTAAAATATAATACATCTATCATCATTTTGAACAGCCCTCTTGGTTCTCATTGCATCAAGTAATGACACAATGAGATTGAAACTGGCAAAATGAATTACCCTATAGCACCAATTACCACCAAAGGGGACTTGCAACATGACACTGATTTCATGACATGGCTGAAGAGGTTGGATTGAAGCAAAATGAATCATCGCATAGCATCAATCACCACCAGAGGTCCTTGCCACTTCACACTTATTGCATCACGTGATTGACGCAGTGAGATTGAAACTAGAAAAATAAATGATTGCATAAAACTACCAATGGTTTTTTTAGTGTGCATGTGGTGCCAAAGTCCATAGCAATTGAAAAATCCTGAGCCCAAAAAATAGAGATCTGTGATCCAATAAATGTAGGATCTCAAAACTTTGTAAAGAAAGCAACAAAATCAAATTTGCATAAAATCAAAATCAGTAGATGCTGAACAAAATTGAAGTGTCATAAATCCAAACTGTGCCTGAGCGCCACTAGATCCAGAACAATGTAGATTAACCAAAAGAAACATGTGCAACATACTTTTCTGTTTTCACAGTTCAAGCAGAATGTTATATTCATATTTGCACAACTTCAAGCAGAATAGAAGCCTATAAACAAAACAAATTCAGAAAATAGTCATGGCGTGAGAGATTCTGCAAAGTTAGGACTTCAACAACATAGAAAAACATGAACAATGGTTGCGTAAAGAGAGTGAAACGCATAAATTCTACCCAACTGCCCGCTTGTCTATGACATGCCTAAATTTGGGCGTGACAGGTGTGATGGAGGTTAAGAAGCATATGTTATATTGGGACAATTTTTGAAAAAATGAAAGCAATGTATGAATTTATTTCCAATATTCATACAAAACTTTATAATTTAAATCTCGTCCTTATGGGGTGAAAGTTTTCTGCCAGTTAGATTGAAGAAAAATTATTTTTGAAATATGTTTTGTTAAAATATTTGCATCTATACAATAGCAATAGGTAAATATTTTTTAAATAGAAAAATTATTTAATTCTCATTGGTCGCAAAAACAATTATTAATAACTACTTAGGAAGAGGCCTCACCTATAGTTTCCTTGAGGAAACTAATAAGATTCGTATTGAGAGAGTTTAATTAAAATTATGTATTCAATTTTTATGTTTCAATAGGTTATGTGGTCTTTTTTTTGGTGAGGCCATTCTATTATTTAAACAATTATTGTGAATAAATTTGTAAACAATTTTAAGAACAATTTTGTTTGTTTTTGTACAAATGTGTTCAAGCAATTAAATTATTCACAATTACATCTCTTTTTAACTCACCAATGTTTCAATTCCAAGTTAACTCACCATAAAATTATATTTTAAGTTGACCTCTTAAATATGCCAATTAAAATTACCAATTACTGAAAAGCTAACTATTTATAATTTCTTAAAACAAAAAATATGTTTTTCCAATTTATTTAACTTGAGAAAAACATAATAAATTATCATATAAATCAATGTTTCAATTCATTTTTATTAAATTTAATATTTTTTTAAAAAAATTGTGAGTTGGGATAAAATAATTTTATATATAAAAAAAATATTAAAAGACCTTTAATAGCTCCTAAACTTTTAAATTTACAAAATTGTAAGTATAAACTTTTTAGTAAATAAAATTGAAATACTAGATTTTTAACTCTTGAGTAAATAAAATTGAAATCTCAAAAATAATCTAATTTCATAAAATAAAATAAAATGTGTAGAACCCTATATTTTTAATAGTATTATAACTTTGTCCCCAAAAGTAATTTTTACATTTAGCTAATGAAGCAAAAAAATTAAATTCATAAAAAATTGATGATTCTTCCTCTCATAATTATCACCATCCATTTAGCCATGACTTAACTAGTGGGAGACAAAATTTGTGTTCATAATTTGTTTACTTGCCACATCCTCCCCTCAAACCGAAATTCTCTCTACATTTATAGCTTTTAGTTGCAGAGAAGAGGTTTTTTTTTTCAGCCAATGAAAATACAAATAAATCATTTTTCAATATTTTTTTGTTAAAAAATTATGATGTTGACATAGGAAAAGTACAAATTTAAATCAAATTTGCCCCACAAGAAAAATAATCATGTCTTTTGATTGGTTTACAATCAATAGATTAATAACTAGATAAGTGTGAATTCATTGCAATTGCAATAGTACTGACCAAAGGCAGGTACTAAAAATACAAATAAAAGAAGATCATACTCAAAATAAGTAGTTATTAAGTTATTTATTGAAATGGCTGAAACTTTGCTTACATTGCACCAAAAAAACAAAATTGGTTCACAAAACAGTTCCTCTATGTTTTATTTCCCACACAGAACCATTGCACAAAAGTGAAGTCAATTTTCAAATATGTCAATTGATATGGCCTTAGGCTTACTCTCAGTTGTCTTGGGAATTGTTATAGTGAGCACCCCATGTGCCATGTTGGCCTTCAGTTGATCCAACTTGACATTCTTTGGTAGGTGGAAGCAGCGAGAAAAAGAGCCATCTTGTCTTTCAAGGTGATGCCACTTGATGCCACTTGTCATTCTTGTCCACCTCATCCTTCTTATACTTTCCACTTATATGCAAAACATGTCCCTCTTCAACTTGGACTTTCACATTTTCCTTTGTCAGACCTTCCAAAACCAAACAAAAAAAAATGATTAGATAAATTATACACAATTTATCCTTAATCACGATTCAATTAGACAATTCCAAATCAATCTTCATACAGTTTTGAACCAATATTTTATATAAATTAATAAAAAATACACAATTAATTTTTTTGATAAAACATCATACAAATTTAATATAATGAAAAACTACCATCTAAATTATACTAATCTATTAAAACCCACATTAACAATACCAGGTAAGTTAGCTTTGAAGACGTGGGTATGATCAGTTTCAAGCCAATCCATAACAATACCAAGCGCGACCATGAAGCGACTGATGTCATTACGCACTTCCCTTTTAGAAGAATTTTGGTCTGACACACGAGCTTTCATGTCCCCATTCCATTGTGCCATACACGCTTCCCCTTTAGAAGAGTTTTGGTCTGACATAAAACCCGTTATATAACCCTCATGGATCTGACCGGATGGATCTGACACCTGACATTTCAAGCCCCCATTCGATTGTGCCATAGACATGCTGGGATACTATCAACCTCCTCCAACCCACTGCAAAAACAAAACCTAAAAACATAATCAGTTGTAATAATCTTACCTTCAAGAAAGGAAATTAAACCTAAAAACATAATCAGTTGTAATAATCATACCTTCAAGAATGGAAATTAAACGACTTATAGAAACTGCAATTTAACCTACGAAAGCAAGGTGCTTAAAAGCAGGCTATCTATGATGGGATATATATATATATATAGTGGTGAAAAATGGGAGGTGAAGGAAACTTCGAGAACTTTCCGAATGCGTAATTATAGTAGAATAAGGGGTGGAGTGTAATGGTCGAATGCGTAATTATAGTAGCAGTAAGGGGTGGAATGTAATGGTGTGAGCCTGTTAACATTGATATATAAAAATAAATATAATAAAAATAAAATAGAGCTGACATAGTTTTTTTAAAATAAGTAGACATATTTTTTTAAATAATTCTAAATATATAACTCACATAGTTTTATTAAATCAATGAACATTAAAATAAAGCCAATAGAATAATGTGTACTAGCATAGATATTTTAAAGACATCTATCTAAAAGAGGCTCAGAGATATCACACTCTTGAGGCTTTATAGATTTGCATTTAAATATTAGAGAATCATAAAAATTAGCTTTTAATTTAAATCAAATGATATGCAGAATTTAATTATAGTTCTCTAATGGAATTAATTACCATAGAAATAATTTTTAAATTGAACAACTATAATCCTACCTCACATTAAACTAAAGTAATTTACCCCAACAACAATTCATAGGTCTATCAATTAGTTTTTAGTGGAATATTTTTCAATAATTTAATCCAAATGATATAAAAAACATAACTATATTTTTTTCATAGAATTAATTCCCATAGTAAAAATCTAAAACAAATGTCATTAAACTAAATATTAATTTTCTTTGTAGCTTTTAAAGATTGAAGAACTATGACCCTAACTGTCATTAAAATAAAGTAATCTACCTTGCCATTATTTTCCTTTGCCAGCCTTCATTAATTTAAAGTAAATATTTTACCCTAAATTTTCAATAATTTAATCCAAATCATAGAAAAACTTAATTATAATTTTTTTAAAGGAATTAATTCCCATAGTAAAAATATAAAACAAAGGTTATTAAACTAAATATTAATTTTCTTTTTGGCTTTTAAAATTTGAAGATCCCTAACCTAGCTCTCATTAAACTAAGGTAAATAGTTTATCCTACTGTTAATTTTCTTTGTGGTTGTCAAAGATTTGTTTATGCAAGAAAAATATTAAATAAATTATAATTTATATGTTCCATAATTTAAGTTGCACTTTAATTACAATTTCTTTTTATTTTAATGAGTAGTATGTAAATAGAATGAGAGTAAATAATACACAATGCTAATCTAACCTTCTATAAATAATAGCAACAACATTGCATCACTTCATAAATTCATTTTGCAAGAAAAAATAAAAAAAAATGATGGATGCATATTGCCCTTACCAATTAAACTTCTCTCCTAATGGATTAAACTTCTTCTCCCAATTCAATTTGCTCTGTTTCTATTTGATTTGATTTTTCTCAAATTTATGTTTGAGTAATACTTATATTTATACACATTATTTTATTGGCTTTGTTTTTATGTTCATTGATTAATAAACTATGTCAGCTATATATCCATAATTATTTTAAAAAATATGTCTATTTTTTTTTGAAAACTATGTCGGCTCTATTTTATTTTTATGTACAGGTCCATCCCCTTAATGCTACTGGATAACTCCTCTTGGTGTAATTAATTTTATATGTCAGATTTTTAATAGTTTTTGTTAACATGTTCATTCTATTTACACACTGCTCATTCAAATAAAAATAAAATTACAGTTAAATGCAACTTAAACTATGGAACCTATAAATTATAATTTACTTAATATTTTTCTTGCATAAACAAATATTTGAAAACCACAAAGAAAATTAATGGTAAGGTAAATTATTTACTTTAGTTTAATGAGAGCTAGGGTTACAGTTCTTCAATATTTAAAAGCCACAAGGAAAATAAATATTTAGTTTAATGAAAATTATTTCCTTTAAAAAATATAGGTGCCCTATGCGTCTTGAGGTGCCTATCTATTTTCGGCCCGTGTATGAAAAAAACACCCAAAGTAATCAATTTATAATTCTATTTCGATTGCTCCTTATGTAAACTTACCAGAACTCCAAAGAAGCATACATTAGGTTTTTTTAACTAGGTAAGAGATAGTTTATATTGATAATAAAAAGAAAAAGATTACACTTTTAGCTCCATGAGCTGATGATATACTTGTCCCCCTACTATTTGCTTACAAAATATTACAAAATGACCTCTTTGGGTCTATGAAACTAAACTGCTACTACAATAGACATATACATATAACTGCCTAAAACCCCCATACTATCATAATACAATAAACATAAAAACTATTAACCATATACAATAGTAAAGACCAAGTTGACCACAGACCGACTAAACCAGAGCCACTAGACTAATCATATCTCCCCTACCTTGAATAGGTAGTCTAAAAATTCAGCCACCCATTGGAAGCCCTCAACAAGAATCATGTTGAACAGCTTTATGATGAAATCCCTTCCTCTATAGACCCTAGCCCTGTGGGCCATCAACTCATCACCTCGAATGTCTAGGATGAAGCGAAAGAAATTGACCACTTCACTAGGCTAGTATACCTTATTCAGATCCTTCGGCCTTGGGAGCCAACACCTCTTTCCACTACCTCCAACACCTCATCCAGCCCTTCCATCAGGTTTGACTTGAACATCCTCTGCACCAACACCCTCACCTCCTCCTTTGCCATCATCATGTCAAGGAGAGAAGCTACCACCCTAGACGGTATGTCTAAATCTACATGGTAGTGTTCTACACCATTGAAAAAAGCTCTACCTAAGATGAGCTTAGTGTCTCCGATGATGAAGGTATTGTTCTACTGCAAGACCCTTCTCAATCTTTGATCGGTAATTTTACCAAAAAATACCATCTGCCTAACCCTTCCGGTTAGACAAATGGGGGATTCCATTCCACCACAAGAAAGCTATTCAACAAGAAGATGGAAAATTATGGATGGCGAGGGAATGTTGGCCATAAACTAGAATGCCAAATAGTCTGAAAAATGCTAGCCAAAATGCCTTCAAATAGCTCAAGAAAAAGTTGCCTCTTCTCCCAATGATAGCAAAAGACAATATCTGAGAATCTCCCCACTCTCACCAGCTCCCTACTTAACTGCTCGAATGCCCCGAGATATGAGGCCATCTGCAATTCCTACTGATTCATAATTGGGTCCTTCCTTACCCTTCTCCTACACCCCAAGAATCGAGACCGTTCCAGCATGCGGGAGCTAAATGCTGATCTCCACTAGCTGCCATAATTATGCACAATGATGATTTTCATGACTGCCTAATTTGCCTCCCTCTGCTTGAATGGAATGGGGGTATCCTACTAACGATGCATGTTGACCAGGTGTCCATCCTACTACTCCTGCTGAGTCAACCACCTCATCTAGATATGAGGTGGCTCCCACCCTTCCGCCCACAAAGCATACATTAGGTTTAATAAAGATATGAATCGGAAATAATTCAGGTTAACAAGTGCCTCATAGTGGAAGATGAATATCTTAACAAGTGTCATGTAGTAGAAGATGAATTGGGGATAACTTAGGGACTTGGTATTTGATATCTTAACAAATGTAAATTAGGAATAACTCAGGGATTTGGTAGTGGATATCTGAACAAGTGTCATTAGCACAGTGAGTACCTCTTTTTAAAGTGTTGTAATAATAATATTTTTTTAGTACTTGAAAAATTAATGAAAATACATTTGAAATAATATAAGAATTAGGTTAAGTTGTTATTTTAAGAAACATGGAGAAATGAACTATGACAAATTCACTCTCTATTAAAAGACAAATTCTTATAAAAATTAAAATTTGAACTATATAATATGATAGAATTGTCCATACCCCATTCCAAAAGCAGTTAATATACATGTACGTAAGGTTATTTTAAAAATTTGCACATATAATAAATGCAGCTATTAACCCCAACACATAATAGAAATTAAATGGAGTGAGGTTATAGTGAGCCCTTTGTCATAGTTGGTGTCATGGTAATCAACTAAAAAATACTAAATATAGACAAAAAAATGTAGCAACTATGAAAATAATTATTATAATATAAACAATAATATTTATGTTAATAGTATTAATAGCAGTGGAAATATTAATATTAATATATTATAAATATTAATAATAATACATTATAAATATTAACTAATAATATTGGCACTGTAATCAAATAAAAAAATACTAACTATATGCAAAAAGATGTACCAACTACAAAAACTAATTATTATAACATAAATATTAATTAATATTTATATTATAAATATTAACTAATAATATTAATATTGGTGTCACCTTAATCAAATGAAAAAAGGAGCAATTATAAAATTAATATTGATAACATAAATATTAAATTAGATCTATGGAGGCACCCTAACTGTAAGTGGGAGGAGTCCTAGGGTTATGTGCAAAGGAGTCACCCTTCGTGTGTGGCAAGTGGGGGAGGCCGTGCTCTCCCCCACCTAGGTTTGTATCTTGTGCATACCTCACACACCTAGAATTTATTCGTGTTTATTGCCTCCATAGTGTCTAAAGATTGAGAAGACTATATTGTTATCTCTTGTATGTTCTTTCTCCTACTGTGTTTAATTTTTCATTTTGCAACACACGATTGTGTAAATCTCAACCCTCCTAGCATTAATGGAGGGGGTTACAGACTCTCCAACCCTAATGCAATTAATCATGATTCCCATGTGGCCTCGTCTAAGTCATTTAAGGAAGTTTTAGCAGATAGTGGTATGTCTATCCCATCTGGTGCGAAGTTTCTAGCTACAACTAGTTGCAAAGAAGGCGAACCAAGTAGTGATGTCTTAGTGGAACGTAAGTACCCCTTACCCCCTCTGAACTGTAAACTCACTCCAAATGATGTTATGAAGAATATAGTCTCTAATGAAAGACTTAGATTGAAGGAAATGACTATCTTTTTTGCTGTTGTTCACACTAGCAAAATACCAACAAGGAATTTCATAGATTCCAAGTTTTTTAATGTGTGGGAAAACAAATTTGGAATTCAAGTTAATTTTTGTAGAATGCTCCCTAAAGGTTTATTTTCTTTTTAATTTAAATTCTATTCTGCACATGAAAAGGCACTTTTGAAACCATACTGAAACCTCGGTGGCTATGGTTTCAAGGCACTGACCTAGTCCCCATCGGCCATTGCTGAGGAAGTATTAGCCTTGTCCTACCCTAGGTGGTTGGTTGTGAAAAATATTCCTCTTGAATATTTAAATTTAATATCATACCTGCATGAACCCTTTGGTAAAGTGCTACGCCTAGATGAAACCAAGGTGACCCTCCCTCACTTGGACATGAGGGCACTGGTATCACTAGCTCCTAATATTGAAATTCCTAGGCGTATAGAGGTAGAGGATGACGAGAATCCCTTTCGTTGTTAGTTAGAAATTTTGGGTAGTGTCAATGCCTATCTCTGCAAAAAGAGCACATTATGGTAAATTGCCCTTTAATCAAAAGAAAATCACGGAAGAAAAAAGTAGATGCAACACCCTGGCCCAAACCCTAGTTTAGAATTATCCTCTAAAAGGCTCGTTGTGCAATCTGGCATGGTTGTGGCAACTAACCCCTTGCAAGCACAAGGAGTTAGTAACTGTTTTTTAGAACCCATAGCGGACTGGGCTGAAAAAAGCCCCTTTGCAAATTGTGACGCTAAGTAAACAAAGCTCTAAGAGCCAAGGGTTGGAGTGGGAGGTTGAGTCCACAATCCTCCCAGTTCACCAATTTTCAATTTTGAGGATACCCTACTCCAAAACTCCTTCGATGTTCTCATGAAAGCAATACCTTCTGAGGATGTCAAACCTAAGAAGACCCCAATATCTAGTGTCTCCAAAGACCTAGTGGAATGCCTCGGTTCCATGCTCACCCTTAAAATTATAAGAAAACCAACTATATGGAAAAATTAAACACTCAGCAGTTAGCGATGCGTGAGATTAAGAAAAGAATTGAAGAAGAAATCTTAAGGAATGGGACGAGAACCCTCCCACACCTGCAACTCATGAGTTTATGTTCAAAAAGGATGGCCACCATTTCAAATTTGTTAAGGGTGACCAGCTTTGCAACAAATTTGTTAATGATAGTCTAGTCGGGGATGAAAGGATGTCCTCCATGGAGGGAGGTATTGAGATTGTCACCGGAGAAATTACAATACTAATATGAACCATACTGAAAGTAACCATGGGCAACATGAGCACTCACTAGAATTGGGGGGATGCTCTAATGTTGAACCAGAAAAGCCACTTTTGACCTGCTCCATTAAGGGTGACACCCTAGAGTTTTCCATCCAAACTACCACTAACAATGTTGTTCAAAAGTTTGGGTCCACTAACAATGAGGTAAATCCTAAGAGACCATCAATAGAAGACAGCGAGGGCCCTAGCCCTGTAACCCATGCAATACGTGAGGGCGCCACCTCAAAATTTATTGGGTCGAGGCTCTTAGAAAAACCCAAGAGTCCAATTCCACCAACCCATGTGCCACCAGGGAAAGTGGCACATGTGAGGGCAAGGAAAATCACTAAAAAATAGTTAGAGGGCATAGGATATCCTACTCAAGAGGATTTCATGGCTAGACAGTCCGGGAGAGCTTCCAGGGCAAGGGAAAAACCTAGAAGATAAAGAAAGAACAACATGTCGATACTGGTACGAAAAAGCATGCAACTATCTAAAAAGAAAAGAAAGAAAACAAGTGTGGTAATAGAGTCTCTTGAAGTAAAAAGCCCAGAGGTGGAAGAAAGATTGCCTAAGTGTTTTGTATAGTCCAAGCAATACCTAGAGGTAACCCGCATGAATGTCAAGAATTAATCTTAATTATATCTCATGGAATGTTAGGGGACTGGACTCCCCTAATAGGAAATACATTGTAAGGAGATTCTTGGATCTGGAAAAACAAAACAATGTTGTAATGCTACAAGAAACTAAGGTAGTGGGTTTCATATTGGAAACTAATTTAAGGTTTATTTGCAAGCATTCTTCCTTTTTCACAACATATCATGAAAATGGAAAGAGGGGCAGGACAATCCGACTCTCTAATACATGGAGTCAATTAGTCACTAATCAGGGTAATTCCCCCTACAATAGGGTAGTCTAGGTGACCTTGGAAAAAGAAGGAAATACAATGGGAATTTTCTCCATTTATGTACCCAATCACCACAGGGAGAGGGCTACCCTTTGGCAATCATTACCTAGTCTACTAGATGTGTCATGGATCTTGGGTGGACACTTCAACATGGTTGATCACCCAGAAGATAAGTGGGTGGAGTTGAAATGTCATGGAAAGGAAATGAAAGGTATTTTTGGAAGAGGGTAAAAAATAAGTTCAATTTAATGGAGCCTTTGAGGGTAGGGAAAAAACACTTCAAAGGGGTCTGGTATACATGGTACAATTCTCAAAAATGAGACAAAAGGATTTACTATATGCTTGATAGGTTTTATGCAAGCAAAAACAACTTCAGGTTTGTTCCAAATAGGGATGGTCTAGTGGTTCATGTTTACCCCTACACTATGTCCGACCATCATCCCATTAAAGCAAATATTGAGGTAAAAATTGGTAGTGCTCTTGTCAATAGGAGGAAATATGGCTTCACCCTCAACACCTAATTATTAAATGATAATGATTGTAGAGATGCCATTTCCTTCCTTAGACAAATAAATAGTTGGATGCTAAAAAATACCAGTGCAACAGAGAGATGGAATCAAATTGTTGAGGCCTGGAGGAAGATGTTCTAAGCCATTGGCAAAAGGAAGGCCATGGATAATAGTTGGGATGAAAATAAACTTCAAGAATCCAAAAGGCCCCTATGAATGAAATGTTGAGGGAAGAACTTACACTCACTAAAGATAAGCTTAGAAGGACTCAAAAGATCAAGATAAAAGGTCTAAAGGTAAGGGCCAAGTTAAGATTGCTTGATTGTGGTGATAGGGGATCAAAATTCTTCTTTAATTACATCAGCAAAAAGAGTTTCAAAGAGCAAATAGAGCAAATTTGGGACAATGACTGACTGGTCACCTCCCAAGAGGAAATATTAGAACAATTCAAAAAGTTCTATAAAAACCTCTTCATCTCAGAAAAGGGGGAAAGGGGTAACCAAAATGCCAAAGAACTAGTTAAAAAGATTATCCCTAAAAGAATTTCTGAGGATGATCCAACCTAGCTTTCGACGGACTTAACCAAGGAAGAAATCAAGAAATCCACCCTATCAATGAATAATGACAAGTCACCTAGTACTGATGGTCTCCCAGTTGAATTCTATAAATCCTATTCATTTGTGTTATTTTTGGTGTTGTACATGTATGCATAGAAGCTCTATGTTATGATAAAAAACACAAAACACATTAGGTTCAACTAAACAATAGATTTTTTTTAAAATGGATCTAAGAAAGTGGTGGGACATTATAGTATCTACCAACACATTTACTTGAAAGTTTCTCTTCATATCAAATAACAATGTTACATAGCAAATAACACATTGTATGCACTACATTCTTCACCTTTTCTTTTTATCCCCCCTTCACTATAGAATCTTGAGCATTTAATATGTTATTAAGAATCTACAAATTTCCTTCCACCAAAAATACTCTAGCTACATCCAAACTTTATTTTCTCCTCCTAAGGCAACCAACATATGTACTAGGAAAAGACCCTCAATGTCTGCCTCTCCAACCTCAATGTCATACACATTCCTTGCATTGTTTATCTTGTTCTTTGGCACATTTTCTACCAAAATGTATGCTTGGTCTAGTGTTTTTACCATCCCTTCCTCCCTTAACACAAACATCAAAGTGGACAACAATGTGGATACTATGTTGTTGTGGTATCTGTGTTGCATTGCCTCCATTCAACACTACATCTCCAATTATCTTGCATACAACACTTTCAACAAAGGGATTTCTGCTTACAAACACTTGTTCATTTTCTCAAGATCATATTTACCAAAAACTAGCATCTCCCATATGTTTCGGGTGAAAAGAAAATTTATAGTTCACGATGATTTCTTTAAGGCTTTTCAAGAAATACATTTCATGCATATCCTTGAACACAAGTTGTAATCTTTGTATTCCTTGAGATCACATTTCATTGAGGTATTCTATTTGAAAGCTTGTGTGCCTTGTATATGCTTTCATTCTCTCTATTCTTTTAATACCTGTCAACCAGAGTAGTTGCAACAACTAACAAAATTCCTCTATCCTTCATGCTTTGATGAATATCTATGCAGCGCCTTCTTCAACTGGCCACTTCAATGTAGTCCTATGAGATTGAGATAAGTAGTGAATGACATGATGGACCGATCTCTATTGAGGAATTCTACCAAACGGCCCACGTGATTTGTCTTGTTTCTACAATTTGCATGCATGTCTATGAGAGTATTTACACCTTATAATATATGATAAAAATTCTCATTTTGTTATTTTTTGATGGATGTCAATATTCTTTCTTTTGTCTCCCATTTTAGTATGCAGCAATAGAGGATGCTGGGAACTAATAGCACTGGCCTTGCTAGTCACCTCACAAATCAAAGCAGAAATCAAATCCAAAGAACAATACAGGAAAAATGATAGGAGACACAACAAGAGAGACAGAAGATTATAACAGAGATTCTTATTATTGCATATAACTATTCAATACAAAAACAGAATCGACCATTCAACGCCCTCTCTTATACAGAGACTCACATCAAACCAAATGTCAAAATCTAATCGTTTCTCCCAACTATTATTTCTCCAAATATCAACCTCTTTGTCTTTTAAACGAGCCTCCCCCTTCTCTAATTCAACCTCCTTTTATCAAGATCAGCCTCTTGTATTAGTCAGATGGCCTCAAAGACAGTCAGCCCTCACAATAGTAACAGCCTTCACTTCTATTATTTCCTCCCCCTTCTAGTTGTCAACCATTCTGTATATATATCTCTACATGTGAACAAGAGAGAAGAAACAATAATCAAAACTTAGAAAACACTGTCTTTGTCCCCTATTTATAACTCCAAAAATTTCCCAAGGAAAAAGCTGAGAAATCTTCCTAGAATAGCCAATTTGATCCCTTTTCAAGCTCCACTAAAAATCCAAAAATAAATCTTTCAAATCACCTCCAATTTATATGAAAGCTACCAAAATCTTCCTAAAGCTAGAGCTCACCAAAAATCTGCTTTAAAATAAGCTTTATTTGGTCAATAAAAGCTCAATTTCACCATATCTTCCCAAAAGAAAGCAAACTCAAAAAAAAAAAGATATTGTTTGCTTTACTTTGTTTTAACTACATTTAATAACAATTATTTAAAAGAAATTTATAAAGATATTGCTTTAAATAATGTTTTATAATTTTTTTTGCAGTTTCAAATTTGCAAAATAGAAAGAGGGCCCACCTTGGCTTTTATAACTTGTAAAATTTTAATAATATGCAGAGTTTTTTTTTTAAAAATACCTTATACATATCTATGAGCATCTAAAAATAAACCAAGGTATTGATTTATGCCCAAAACAAAGGCAAAAGAAAAAACATGCTTTAAGGCAAGAACCATGGCCTTTTAGATTATGTTCTTTATTTGGCACTTAACATTTTTTACTCCAGTTTGGGTGCCACCGTTGTGAAGATTCCGCCAAAACAACACACTGGGTTGGTAAGAAATTTAAAAGGTTTTTGCGCTTTATTCTCATCTCATTTCTGTCAAACAATCTGAAAAATCTAGATCGTATTTTTTAAGATATGACTAAAACATGCCACTACTATCTTCATTTTGCTATGTATTGTGCCTCTGACTATTCCTCAAAAACTCCAAAATGGGTTGTTGAGAAATTTAAAGGGATTTTTCATCTTATTCTCATCTGATTTCTATCTAAAAATCTAAAAAATCTAGATCATGGTTTTTGAGATATCATTGAAACATGTGACTTCTATCCTTATTTTGCAAGGTCTTTATGTGACACTACTGCTCTTTCAGACTCTTTCCACAATCCTCTTAAGACTTGGGGGCAGCATGCTGAGCTCAACCCTTGTGGAAGCCCATTTTATCCCACATGCTATGATATGCCATCATAAATAAATTAGCAACAAGATTTCACCTTAAATATAATGAAATTATTTCAGCTCTACCAATTTCAGCTGTAGGTGAAAACTTGGTAATAGTAGGTTCACAACTAGGGTTCCAACTTAAAGAAGCAAGAAAAATCAAAATTTTGCAATTCAACAATCTAAGAAGGAAAAACCCTAAAAGAAATGAAAATAGATTAAAACATCTTGTCGAGGAATTTCCCATATGTCTTATTTAAACCTTTAATAGCTCACCCTTTAAGTCTCTTAGGGCTTCTTCGTAATATTTTCTAAAATATTTTAAACTCTAGCCATTGATCTCTTGATGAGATGGAAAGATGGACAGCCGTGATGAAGTTTTCTACCACATGGCATTGCTTCTCATCTTTCGGCAGACCCCACCTTCTCTTCAGGCTACAAAGTCTGCTACGTGGCGTTCATCTGTTAGCCTGTTGGGTTATCGCCCATGTATCTTTTGACAATGGGATACTGGGGAATGATTAGGATTAACCTAGGGGCCCTCCAACATGCTCACACATTAACTTCCAACATGCTCACACATTAACTTCTTAAGCCATCCGTTGTCTACTTAACTTCTTCAACATTGGACAGCTAACCTTAAAACATCTTGCCGAGGAATTTCCCATGTGTCTTATTTAAACATTTAATAGCTCACCCTTTAAGTCTCTTAGGTCTTCTTTGTAATATTTTCTAAAGCATTTAAAAAGTGGGACCCTGCTAGGATAACCCGTTCCCTACCAAACGGTGACCAACAAGACTAGGTATAAGGTGCCGGTAAACAAGACGGTTTTGATGGCTCATGTTTCGACTTAGACAACCAGCAACCGAACGTAGCAAGTCAACATAAGATTATGCAGAGGTTTTCTCATATAAAATGTCAACCATTGATATTTGGATATCTAACAGTTCAAGTGTTATTCAGGTGAGTTGAAGTTGCAGGTCTAGTGTTTCAGACATTTTTTTCTGGAATGCAACTACAATAGTCCATCAAAAATTCATCGAATGGCCATATGTTATATTAATTTGTGGTAACGTCTTGCTTTAGACATAGTAAATATGTTGACACTTGTCCCCATTCCAGACACTTTACGAAGGAATTTTGATGTGTGTAAAATTTATCCCAGAATAGAACAATATGTAACATTTGATAATTTCGCCACACTGTATGATATTTTATTGGCACAATAATTTATTTTGCCAATTAATTTTTTATTGGTTTGAAAATATATTTAATTCGCCAATGATTTTTTTTATTGGTTTGAAAATTGGTTTAATCTGCAAATGAAAATAATTTTTTTGGTTCGAAATTGGATTTTAATCGCCAGCAAAAATATTTTCTTATTTAGAAAACATGTTTAATTCACCCATAGAAATATTTTACTGGTTTGAAAATAGGTTTTAATTTGCCAATATAAATATTTAATTGGTTTGAAAATAGGTTTTAATCGCTAATAAAAATATTTTATTGGTTTTTAAAAATTACAATTCACCAAGATTTTCAATAGACCTCTAGAGATTACAAAAGATTCACAAAACAAGATTTTTCTTTTCCTAGAAAAATGAAAAAAATCGCTAACAAAATTAATATTTTTCTTGAAAAGTATACACAATTCTCTAGGTTTATAAATCTTCTCTAAGGGGGTGTGTTCTTAAATTTATACCCATTCCACAGTGCAAATCTGACAATTGGTATCTTCTTTGTAAGAAGAAAATACATGAAGTTAGTAGTTGTAATCGACTATGAGTTGCTGTATGAAGGTGTAAAAACCAGAGAAAAATAAAATTGAGTTTCCCCTATTGATAGTGGATGTAGCCATATATTGGTGAACCACATTAAATATTTTAGGTCTTCTAGTTTTTTCTTGTGTGTTCTGTATTTATTTTTTGCAACTTTCATTGTCTGCATAATTTTTTTTTTAATATCAACAATTCGTATCAGAGCAATGGTGAAAAAGCTATTTTGGAAATCATGAAGAATTTCTAGGAAAATGGATGTAGCAACTTTTGATGATTGGGCTTGAGCTCTCATGTCTTGGTCATGTTGCTCTGGTGAGAGTTTTGATGAAGTGGGAGCTGCAGTGACATTTGCGGACAGTGACATTGAGCTAGATGAAATTGTGCCAATGGAAGTATATGAATCTACTCTCTATTTGATTGCTGATCCTACCACTGAATTTATTATGGGTGATGTTTATCCTGATTCCCCAAGTACTACCCAAGCGAGGTATGTGTGGGAAAGGCCTACGCAGGATTTGGGAGGTGAGAATTTTGACATGCTAGAAGAATTGGAGAGCCTCCAAAGACTGAAGGAAATAGAGGATACATCAACAATAGATGTTGATGTGAAAACTAAAATGAAACATCGTGTACATTGGTGGGATGGCTGGAAAAATAAGAAGGATTCAGATAAAGAGGAGAAGGATGCTAGATTTGGAATGGCATCTGCACTAGAAGAGTTTTTAGAAGATCCCAAAATTCATCTTAGAGCACTTCTTGAATGTATAGGTGATGCACAACACAAGAAAGCCATCATGGCAGAGTTGTGGAAGAGGGCAGAGGCAGATAAGAGTGGTAAGTCTATAAAGGCCCTGGTATTGCTCATCTATGAAATGGTTTCTGTCACTTCTGTCTTCTGCCTCAATGATCCAAATACATTTGCTTCCAGCATTCATAGGATGTTGAAGATGGGTCTCAACATTTATGAGAAAAAAGATGTACAGGCGGAGATCCCAGTTCAAACACCGAATGTTCAGGTCATTGAAGATGTAGTCACGGGAAGGCCATAGACAGGGTGAGATCCTCATCTCAACAAGGGAAGAAGACGAACAAGGATCTTCGATCAGGCCCAAGCACTCTTATAAGGGTAGAGACGGTGGAGATAAAGACCGTGATAGCCACTCTCACAAGCGGTGAGAAAGAGAAGAAGGGGATGGTAGGAAAGACAAGCACTATAGAGTGGCAGTAGCAGAGGATGATAGTGATGATCAATTTCTCATAGATGTGGATTCTGTGAAAGTAGGGAGGTTTGATTTCTTTGAAGCTATGTCTACCATTACTCCTACTGCCCATAGAGGTGCAACAGTACAGTCAAGGCCATTGTCCCCATTAATAGCTCCATGCTTACAAGGACATCTAAAAATAATCAGAAATTATATTTTTGAGATCATTCACATAGTGGCCAACGGTGATAAAAAAGATTCATTGGAGGACAATTCTCACAATCTTCTGAGGTTACTTGGATTTCCCTATGGTTCTTCTATTCCCTTTGTTTACAGACCAAGACTTTTACTTTGCGGGAAGGAGGGTGCTGGCTTGGACCGCATTGGCCCTGTAGTTTTACATGAATTAGAGAGGTTCCCCATGCATTTTGTTGGGCTTCCCTCGCTATTGTCCAACCCAAGTGTAAAGACTCCCGAGGAACCACTAGTGCATATTGTGGGAGAAGCAAGGAGGACTACTCCTCCTATCTTGTATTTTCCTCAACTTCAACTTTGGTGGGAGACGGCCCACGATAAACTAAGAGCTATACTATGGACCATACTAGAAGAACTGCCTTCAGACATTCCCGTATTACTTCTTGCAACCTCCTCCGTACCCTTTGACAAATTGGATGGAGAAATCGCTTCTTTATTTGGTCGTCGTTATATTTATCACATACAAAAACCATGCTCTGAGGACAGGTGTAGATTCATCTTGCAATCAGTTGATATTGTTCTTACCATCTCTGATCAACAAGTACCAATGAGTCCTAAAAAGAATATTTCTATTCCTAAACTAGCAAAGGTACTGAAAGAAACAAGGGGTCCAAGTGAGACTAAACTACATGTCAAGGCAGAAGCAGAAGAGCATGCTATTCGATGACTCCCAATGTGTCTTCGAGATGTCTGCAGCAGACTTCTATATGAAAAATGGTTCAATGTATTCCATTACCCTATCATGGATGAAAATGCACCTGTTGTGAATGCTCCTGCAATTGAAGATGTCGTTGCACCAGCCAAGGCTGAAGAAAAGGCTGCCAAGGAGAAAACGCCTAAGGCTCCCAAAGGTTTGAAACCCACACCTGCTCATCCTTCTTATACAGAGATGGTGACGGAAGCCACTAGCAGTCTGAAGGAAAGGACTGGTTCAAGCCCTCATGCTATTGCAAAATTTCTTGAAGACAAGTAAAAGACTGTCCTACCGGCCAATTTCAAGAAGAAGCTCTCTTTTCAGCTCAAAGGCATGGTTGCCAAGGGAAAGCTTACAAAGGTCAAGGCTTCCTATAAATTGTCTGAGCAGCTGAAGAAGGCTATTCCAAAGCCTAAATCTGCTTCGGCCAAGCCTATATCTGCTGCTAAACCTAAGGCCACTAAGCCGGCCGCTAAGTCAGCTGCTAAGAAGGCTCCTGCTACAAAGAAACCTGCTGCCAAACCTAATGCATTTGATGAACCCCATCTATTTGGCTCAGAAGCTAAGGAGTTTTTTGGGCAGAGAGCCAGAAGTATGGGAGAATGGAGATACGTGTTGAGAAGGGGAGCCATTTTAATGGAGATGTTAGAAGCTTTAGCTATTGAAGGATTAATTATTTGTGATAGACAGAGAAGCTCCCAAGAAGAGGTTCAGGAAAGGGCAGCAACTAGCCTTGCAACATTCGTGCCCAAATTGATTAAGTGTGCCCATGTTTTGGAGGTTATTAAAACTAATGTGCTATGGAGGAGATACATTTGGAGCTTTCTTGAACAGAATTTGACGACATTAAAATCTTCGTTGTGGTTGATGTAACATTACAATGGAAATGTAGGGGATATCTCTGAGCAACTCTCTTTCCTGTATGACTTGCCTTCAAGTGGGATATTGTAGGCTATGAGTATGAAGCCAAGTCTGTTTGTAACAGTCGGTGATTATTTTAAACCCGCAGATTCTCTTCTGTTTGTAACCGTAGTTTCTTGAACTATCGGTTTCTTCCATGGTGTAGGTCTGCGAATGGGTATCTTCTTTGTAAGAAGAAAATACATGAAGTTAGTAGTTGTATTCGACTGTGAGTTGCTGTGTGAAGGTGTAAAAACCAGAGATTAATAAAATTGACTTTTCCCTATTGATAGTGGGTGTAGCCATATATTGGTGAAACACTTTAATTCTTTTGTATCTTCTATTTTGTTCTTGTTCTTGTGTGTTCTGTATTTATTTTCTGCAACTTTTTTTGTCTGCATTTGTTTTTTAATATCAACAAGAAGGAATACTTGATATAAAATGATGTTATCTACAAATTTCATTAGTATTAGCCAAAATTACCGGAACTCCGAGAATAGATTTCTAAGACATGGTGGCATCTCTTGGAAGGTGAGATCTTTATTTACCCCTGTGCTTGGTGTTTTTTAAAATTTTGGAGTATGATTCAGTCAAGGATAAAGAGCTCGTCATGAAGTCTGGAATGTGGGTATTGAAGGAGTATTTTTGGTGCATCAAACCCTGGTTTCCTGCCTTTCATCATGTAGACATTTTTTTTTTATTTTGGCCTTTTTCTAGATTAGGATGCCTGCCTTAGTTTTGGTTCGACTCGTGTTTGGCTACCATTGCCAACTTGTATGAGAGGTTCCAGTTTTCGTAGTCTTATTAAATAGTTAATAAAAATAAATATTTCATTTTTTAATTAAAAAATATATTTATATTGCATTTCAACATGAATTATATTTGTTTACTAAATGATTTATAAAAATATTTATACATTTATTGTTTTAAAAAGTTTTGTATATGCATAGATATTTGACAAAATGGAACCAAAAAATCTGACTTCCAATTTTTATCATCTAAATATTAAAATAAACTATTATTTATATTTTTAATAGGTGTAAGGGTTTTGTAGATATGAAAATAATGATATTAGTTGATTTTTCACATTATTGATTTCCATCACAAGATTTGATTTTACAAATTATTATTTTTTCATGACCTGAAAATGATTTAATCCCAATTACAAAGTTATATTGGTGTTATTATAGGGAGAGGTGTTATACAATGGCATAAAATTGCATTTAAATTTTACTTTTTTAAAAATACACATGGACATAATAAAAAAATAATACAAATAGAACTAAATAACTAACCAACATAATAAAAAAAATAATAGTGGTGGAAAATCCATGTCAAGTGTTGAAGAAAGTTGGGATCTAAGCTTGGTCATATCCTCTATCTCCTCCTATGGATTACCATTTGGAAAATAGGGCTAAATGGTTGATATGTGGCCATTGGAAGTCGATATTAACTCCTGATCATAAGGTTTTAACCCCCGATCCTGAATTGTTTTCACCTCAATAAGCAATGATGACATTAAGATATTGTTTCAAAGGGGTATGGCTAGAGATGATTGTCGTGTAAGGTTAATTAATATTTGAAGGCATTCTAGAGGCTTCTAAGCCATGACGTCAGGCAAGACTGGTAGTGTTTTGGGTAGTGACAGGACAAGTCTCATCATTATTCGGTGCCCCTCGAGAAACTTTTTCAGCCTATATGTTTCCTTTCGGCAAGGCTTTTAGCAGTGCAAGTTTTAGCCAAATGCAAGAGTCTTTCAGGTTTATGGTTCTCTTCTCGACTGATTGCATTCAGTGTGGAGGGATGGATACCCCCGTTTGGATGATTCTGCATGGCTCTATTGTTATTGTACCTAGTTCTTCTACCTGCAGGGCATTCCAATTAAGAATATGCTTAGGGTCTGGTATATACTTTTTTAACAAGGATATATGGAACACGTCATGAATGCGGCTCAGTGTTGGTGGTAAGGCCAAGTGGTAAGCTACAGGATGGATTTCCTCAAGTACTTCAAAAGGTCCGACATAGCGAGGGGCTAGCTTTGACTTCCTTTCAAAAGAGATGGAACTTTTATGAGGTCGGACTCTTAGGAACACCTTTTCACCAACTTGAAATCTTCTAGGTGTCCTATTCTTATCTGCATAACTTTTCTGGTGGTCCGAGGCTTCCTTCAACCTCTGTCAAATAAGTTGCACTTGGTTGTCCATATCTTTCAACATTTCAGGGCCTACCAGTATCCTATCTTCCAATTTATCCCAACTTAATGGTGTTCGACAAGGTCTCCCATAAAGAGCTTCAAAGGGTGCCATACCTATTGTTGCTTGGAAAGAATTGTTATAAGCGAACTCAACTAATGGCAAATATTCCTCCCATTTAGTCTGCTGATCCATACAATACATATGAAGGAGGTCTTCCAGAATTTGGTTGGTTCGTTCTATTTGTCCATCTATCTCAGGATGATAAGCTGTGCTGAAATTCAACTGTGTTCCTAAGGCAGCCTGCAATGTGGTCCAAAATCTAGAAGTGAACTTTGCATCTCTATCAGAGATGATTTTCTCAGGAATCCCATGCAACCTAAAAATTTCCTTTATGAACCTTTTTGCTACTGCAGGTGCATCATTTGTTAGGTTTCCTGGTATGAAGTGGGCAACCTTAGTGAGTTTATCCACTACCACCAAAATGCAATTGTGCCTATGAGATGTCATTGGTATCCCTTGGACAAAATCCATACTTATGACTTGCCATTTATAGAAAGGTACATCATGTGGATAAAGAAGTCCTGCTGGGTGCACATGTTCAGCCTTAACCCTTTGACATTCTAGGCATCTAGCAACTATGTCTACCACATCCTTCTTCATTCCTAGCCAAAAATATAGTCTTTTGAGGTCTGCATACATCTTATTCACTCCTAGATTTCCTGAATATGGAGACTTATGTGCCTCTGTTAAGATCATACCCCTTAGTTCTGCATTATCAGGAACACATATTCTTCCCTGGTACCTCATTAGTCCATCATAATCAAAAGCATAGTCCAAATACTTAGGTTCCACAAAGGTGTTAGCTAGAGATGTCTTAACTTGAGCGTACCATGGGTTATGTTTTTGGTCAGAGAGTATTTTTTGCTTTAGGTCTATGTGCAAGTTGGATATGGCCATTATATGCCTCCTCCTGCTGAGAGCATCGGCCACCCTATTTTCTTTCCCCTTGATATATTGAATATCAAAATCATACTCACTTAGAAACTCTAACCACCTTCTCTATCTTGCATTCAAATGAGGTTGAGTGAAGATATATTTTAGTCCTTGATAGTCTATTTTAAGCTCAAATAGTTTTCCCAACAAGAAATGTCTCAATTTTTGCAAGGCATGAACTATGGCTGCAAGTTCGAGGTCATGGGGGGCATAATTGACTTCATGAATTTTTAGTTTTCGTGATTCATAAGCCACTACTCCTTCCTCTTGGAAAAGAACTCCTTCGAGTCCTTCTATGGATGCATCTATTACTACTGTGAAGTTACCATTAGGGTCAGGCACTTTTAGAATTGGAGGTGATGTTAGCCTTTCCTTCAGTACTTAAAAGCCTTATCACACTGCTCAGTCCAAATGAACTTTTTATTCTTTTTTTGTAAGGATGTGATTGGATTGACTATCCTTGAAATGTCTTTCACAAACCTTCTATAGTACCCTGCCAATCCCATAAAACTTCTTACTTCGGTCACATTTGTAGGGATAGGCCATTCAGTGATGGCTTTTACTTTATCAGGATCTACTGCTATGCCCTCGGCTGAAATGATATGCCCTAAATAGTGAACCCTCCTTTCAAAGAAGGAGCACTTGGATAACTTCCCAAACAACTTATGCTTCCGTAACCTTTGTAAGACTGCCTAGAGATGGGTTAAGTGTTCCTCTTCATCCTTGGAATATATTAAAATGTCATCCAGAAACACAATCACAAACTTATCCAAACAATTGTGGAACACACTATTCATTAGATTCATAAAGGCAGCTGGAGCATTTGTTAGCCCAAATGGAACTACAGTGAATTCATAGTGTCCATACCTTGTCCTAAATGTTGTCTTTGGAATGTCTTCATCTTTTATCCTTAATTGGTTATAGCCCGAGCGAAGATCAATTTTGGAGAACACTGAAGCTCCTCTCATTTGGTCAAACAGATCATCAATACGAGGCAAGGGATATCTATTCTTCACAGCGGCCTTATTCAACATTCTATAGTCAATGCACAACCTTAGTGTCCCATCCTTCTTCTTTACAAATATGACTGGTGCTCCCCAAGGTGATACACTAGGCCTTATCAACCCTTTCTCTAGCAATTCTTGCAACTGTATTTTCAACTCTTGGAGTTTTGTGGTGTTCATCCTATATGGGGCTTTGGATATAGGTGCAGTTCCAAGAAGCATATCGATTGAAAAATTAAATTCCCTTTTAGGAGGTAATCCAAGCAGTTCTTCTGGAAACACATCCTTGTAATCCCAAAGGAATGAACTATTTTCAAAGGTAGGGGCTTCTTTCTCTACTCCCTTCTCATCTAAAGATACTAGGAATATCTAATTTCCTCGTTTTCATTTTGCCTTCTTTAGTTGCATAGCAGAAATGGTCCCCACTGATATAGGTTTGTAAATTCCTTGGATCCTAACTCTACACCCCTTATCATCTACACACTCCACCACTTTGTTAGAGCAATCTATGTTAGCCTTATGACTCGTTAGCCAACTTATTCCGATTATGACATCATAGGCTCCTAGGGGTGCAACATATAAGTCAGCTTTGGTTTCTAATTCAGGAAACTTGATGAGTGCTCCTCTTATGTACTTGTTCACTTTCCGTATAGCCTTGTCCCCGTACTGAACCGTCCATGATGATTCCATATTCTTATTTTGCAAAGACATTTTTCTTACCAATTCTGAGGAAATAAAATTCTCGGAGGAACCAGTATCTATTAAAATAGTTATAGGTCTACCAAAAAGCATACCTCTTGTCTCCATAGGTACATTTTGATGACAAGTTTGTTGATATCTGACGGCAACATGTATTTGATGTTGCCGAGGTTGCTGTGGTTGATTGTACCCATTCCTTTTTGAACAATCCCTTGCATAATGATTGCCTCCACACATAAAGCATCCACCAGGGGGTCCATTAGAAATTTGGGGTGGTCCATTCCCCTCATTCCTCCTGACATTACTATTGTAATTGTTCTTATGATCTTGATTACCAGCAGGTTCTATTCTAGCCCAGTCTCTCCTCTTGTTCTTCTGAGCTCCTCTATTGTCCTTATTGTCTAGTTTCCTTTTGAAGACAAATTGTTTGTCCCGAAAGTTTTGCTTTGCTACTGATAATGCCTGTAATTTCTTTTCCTATTTAAGTGCCTTCTCCAAGACTTGATTCATGTTGTCAGGGGCAAACATATCCACTTCTACCCCAATATCAGTATTCAACCCCAAAAGAAACTTCCTTGCCTGAGACCTTTCATCCCTTTGATAGATAGGAACATATTTCAGTAGCTTCGCAAATCTATCCCAATACTATTGGACTGTGAGATTTTCTTGTCTAAGATTCATAAACTTAGCCATCTTCTCATCATAAAATAGTTGTGGAAGCCATCTTTCACAGAAGTGGCTCACAAACTGCCTCCAAGTTAGGTTTTCTTTTGAATAACAATATTGTTATTTTATGTTTATCCACCAACTAGCAGCTTCTCCTTCTAACTGATAGGCTCCCCAGGTCACCTTGATATTTTCTGAGTAGTTTCTTAGTTCAAAATATTTCTCCATTTCAATTAGCCATCCTTCTATAGAATCCCCCACATGTTTACCGTCAAATTTAGGAGGAGTTATCTTCTTGAGATCTTGTGAGATATCTAGAGTGGTAGTTTTTTGTTGAGACCTAGGAACCTCTAGTTCATTAGTTGTTTGAGCAATGTGTACTTCCGCACCTTGATGTCCACCTTCAGGTTCCAAAATGTTTTCTATAGTCCCCTGTCTAGTCTTTAGGTCTTGTACAGTTTTTTCAAGGTTTTGCAACTTTTCTTTCTGTTCTGTCAACAACTGAATAATTGCTTCAATACCAGCATTTGGGTTCTCTGGTGAGTTTTCAACTAGTCTTTGGTTTACAACTGTTTCTTGGTTTACAATTGTTTCTGGGTTGACTGGTTCCTTTCTATGCAAATCTCGCATTTTTCAGGTTCTTGCCATTTAATCATGAAACAAGGAGAGAGATGATTTACCATTTGCTATAAATTTTGGTTTACACTATGCAAATTGGCTATAATTAAATCTATCACAATTCTTATCTTGAATACTAATGATTATTAATTTTGAGTTTGTAGGTCTCCAAGTCGAGTGTTTGAACCACGCTCTGATACCACATGTAAGGACCAACTTGATCCAAACTTGAATTTTCAAAAAAAATTCTCTATTAACAAGTCCATTCCAATTTACACATAAATTCACAGCTTTCTCTGTCCTCTATGCACTCTTTACAGATCTCTGGTTGTGTTCTTAGAGTATCAAAGAGGTCTCGAAAGACATTGACATATGGTAGCTCAATTAACTTGACAGTTTTTTTGGATGCACAACTGTATATCAATTGAAGATGATGGTGTGGGAGTCCCTTGGTGTAGTGAAGGAAAATCATAAGCTTCATAAAGGCACAATGGAACAGGTCAATGAATTGGCCACTTTAAATAGTCCTTATGATAGATATCAAAACTTCCATTGAGTACTCAGGAAAACTTTCAGCCAAAATGGCCATATGTTCACACAGAACATTAATTTAAGCCAAAATGGGCCATATGTTCAAAACAGAACATTCTTAAGCCAACCCAGGCTCTTCTATCCTTTGGACAAATAGGTTCATGCAGAACCAGGTCCAACGGACCTTATCGCTACCTGATTCGGGTAGAACAAACAGTGGCCAAAAGGCTTAGTGATAAAATGGACCAATTCTCTACCCAATACAAGATAAGTAAACACAACAGCCAACCGGGCTAAATAGGATAGGAATCATTATACTCTAGCCAGAGACTTTTGACTCCCTCAGAACTAATATAGATTCAAGAGTCACTTCCTAGTGACCACAGTCTGCCCAGACACTGTGTTGAGGACGTCAACCAGGGAACACATAACATCAACTTGTACTCACCTCAGTTTATGGTAATGCCGGGTACAAGTAATCCACCTCGGGGATTCTTCTAAGTACTAGGAGAGTTCTTAAGTTACCTAGATAACCTTTTAACTAGAGATAGAGATTATGAAGTTGATAATTAAAGAGTACCCTATATCCGAGGGACCTGAGTACTGGGGGCATCTTTTGCCATCCAGACTGCCTACATACCCTGTATCCACGGGATCAAGGCCCTCTACGGATGTGATCTACACGACAAAAGTGAACATGTAGTTCTGTCTTGCACTATGTTAATGTAGCTGTGAGTGTATACACAGTTCTTCGCCGATTGCCACCCACTTGAGTGATACAATAGACGGAATTCGTAAGGAACTATTTTGCAAACACACCTCCCGGGAGTGTTTGGTGTTTAAGTTTTTCAAGTGTGAATAATTTACCTATCATGCATATTTTCCCGATGAGATCTTCCCATTGATCGTCCTACAACAATTTTCGATAGGCTTACCTTTTCTTTTAATTAATCTTTTTAGTGAGATATCCGAGGAGATTTTCCCTTCCTGCGGATTTAACTTTGACATGTTCCTTATTACTCCCTGACGATTGATAGGGATGGTGCCCAGACGTCGTTGATGCAGCTATGTTAGGCATGAGGTACTTGGTTCAACGCGACGGCATTACCCGTAAACGTGACCCAGCGGTACCTAAATACCGAACACTGTGAATGTTTGTGTTTGGACGTTTATTTACAAGGTTCACCTAGATGAAAAGAAAACTTATATGATAGCTTATAAAGACATGAGAAGAATTAAACTTTATTGCTTGCATGTAAAGAAAATGGCTAGATGTTTTGATCCATTCATAAATATATAAGGAAGAGTAAAGTAACGAAATTCTAACAATTGTAATCATAATTTCAGAAGATACTAATTCACTTGCGTTAATCACAATCATAAATTAGAAAAGATACTATATCATTTAGTTTCAAGGTGATAGGAGTTAATTTGTCATACATGAAGTGATCTTTATTCAAAGTAATTCATATATCATATTAATCTTTCTTTCCATTGTTGATATATTTGTGAGTAAAAGTTGACAAAGATTCTTGTTACGAAAACTAGTCAATAGTTGTTCCAAGGTTTTATAACCTTCCAAAGAACTTATTGATTCCCTTCATGATTCCTCTATAGTCATAACATTCATTCATTTAAAAGTACCCTCATTTTAGAACTTCATACTGCTAATTATTCATTTTCCTTAGTAATCTTTTAATTTTTGATTTAAGTTAATTTAATTTATTCCAATCCAAGGAAAGATGATGTTTTTAATTGTATTCAATGTCCAACATTTCTCATTGAGATAATGAATTAGATATTCATAAGGGTCAACATTTGTTTAAATAAGTCATTTTGCTTTTGCCACATATGGTCAAGAGAGTTAATTTTCTAATGCAAAGATAATCAAAATCTATTGCTAGACTAGAAAGTTCGTGTAGGAATCATTATTAACATGATTCACTTGATTTCAAGGAAATACCTTAGTTTAAAAAAAAATCACTAGCATAAATCATCCATGTAACAATTGCATCAAGAACTTAATGAAAGGTTCAATTTATAGGAACATGATGGTCAATTGCCAAAATATAGGAGTTATTACTTAATCGATTTTTCAATATCTAATCCAATAATTATTTTAAAATGTACATGGGATTATTGATTTTATAAATAATGTTATTAAAGATAAATTCATTACTATACAATTATGCATGATTGACTAATTACCTTCTGAGTTCCAAATAACCTCACGAGGCAATAAATCCTTCCATGAAAAATTACATATGATCTTAATGAGATTACTAGTTTATCAATATTATAGTTATTTGTAAGGAAATTTATTATTTAGTTTATAAATGTTAAGACTTAATATTTTAACATTACATACTTCTTTATATATACTGTAAATTTTCTTTTTTTTTGACAAATAAATGCATTTATTTAGACAAGTTTCCAACTTCATCAGTTCACATTTGCCCGCTTATTTCCAGTCAGTGTCAAAAGGGAAGTTTTGGAATAGGTTCCGGATATGCATCAAGACATAGAGGAAATATGAACAGGGCATTGTCATACATCATAGAGTAAAGTAAAAGTGAATTTCAATGGATGCCCCGGTAAACATGCCTACAAAATGTGGAAGCACATACCAGGTGTGTGAATCTAAAATGACATAATGAAAAGTGATCTCAGAAAATGAAATAATTCTAGCAATTTCACAAAATGGATTTGTGGAAAAGTCTCTAAAAACATTTAAGCAAATGCATTAGGCAGGTGAAATTCCAAAATCTACTTTGTTTATGCCTACGTGGGAGTTTTAGAACAGGGCATGGACCTGCAGCAAAGCATAAAGGTAATACCGGATGTTGTAGTTGCAAATGCCCCGGGACACGTGTATGCAAATAGCATATTGTGAATGTGTGGTAGCTTTGCCTAAATGTTTGCAATACATGTTCATTGACATTTAAAAATGAGTTTGGGCCATAATTCCTAGAACATTGGTACATCATTCTCCCTGATTCGGTATTAAAAAAAAAACTGTCATATTTGTATTCGTAGCTTGTTAACCTTGCCTACAGGTTAATCGGATGGAAAACAAATTGCTAGTTATCATTTATTGCATGCCTTTTCTTAACATTGATATGCACAAAACGACTGAAAATACCTTAGAAACTGTTAAGTAAATGCGACTGGTGAGTGTAAAGCGGACTCCTCAACCTTGCAGTAGTCCTTCCTACTCTGCGTGGGCTCTGGAAACATGGCATAAACAGCAGTTTACTCCAGCCCTTCCAACCAGAGGTCAGTCCCCTTTCTTCTTACAATCAAGGCATTTTATAGCAACTTACATGCATCCCCACTATCTTTGTTTAATACGAATGCATCCTCCACTGTCTTATTTTAAGGATAATGCTTTCTCCACTGTCTTATTTTAAGGAAAATGCTCCCTCCACTGTGTTTGTTTAAGGAAAATGCATCTTCCACTCACTAGTGGATTTGCAAACTTATCATCTAATCCTTATGTGTAATCCATTCTATATTTTAAATGAATATATTGTTTATATTTGTTTTTAAAAAAAAAATTGAGTTGTGACAGAAATTATGAATAGCACAACACAGTACATTGAAATTCCAGTCACCAATTCTTTAGGTGCTCTTTATCAACTGTTTGAAATTTGTGATCAACTTTATAATCCACTTAGAAACATCTTGACTTCAGCTGATAAGAAGCTCCAAACAATGACGACAACCTCAATAGCCATTAACACCAAATAGATTGCTCAACTGGAGTGCTTTAGGATCTTGACGGCCTGACGGGTGATCGACTGTTCAAACGCATCAAAATAGTTACTCATGAAAGATGATACAATCTTTAACTGATTCTTACAAATACCAACTGCTACGAAAAAATCACTCACCTCCGGTACCGTTCATTCACGGGACTTGCCTCCCTGCCATAATCAGCACTGCGCCTTTCTGGGCGCCTGGCATAAATTGGACTTGGAGCCCTCGTATTGCATCCTCAGCATCACGCTCATCATCCATGTATATAAATGCATATCCTGTATGGAACAACAGAAACTCAATAAAGAGACCAAAAAGTGGAATTGTAGTCACAGCCTCATTTCGGAAAGTCAAAAACAGTTTACTATACAGAGTCCAGACTACGACAAAGAAAAATATACAACACCTGTTATTTAGGATAGTTAGGGTCCTCTTTTGCTGTTTCTTTCGTCTTCTGGGACTTGGCTAAGGCCATATTATCTGTAATACTTTTATTCTGTTTAATCTATGGGTGCTTCCACACCTTTTTTTGTTAAAAAAAAAAAAACCTTTTTCTGTTTAAAAAAAAAAAAATTGTGTAAACACTTGCTGCATTAAAGAGCAGCAGGCACAGACCTTGCATGTTGAACTAAATGGTGTCAGGTATGGATAAGGTGAGAGTGGGGTCATCGATCGGATAGGATTAGTGCCTTCACCAGTTATGCTCCATTCTGATTGTAGTGATGTGTCATGGGATTTATCTCTTGGCATGCTTCAAACTGCAGACTTAACATGGCATGTCAGCGATGAAAAGAAATGGTGAAATGAAGGATGTCATTTGTGTATCAGCTTCGTTGAACGTTTCTAAAAGCTGATCCTCTGGCAGTTAAAGATCCATGGCATGATTGATGAAAGGATATGCACAGGCAGGGGCCCAAGAAGAGCGTGTATGGAGCTCTTCAAAATTCCTGCGCCAAAGAAACTTTTGAGTACAGTAGCCTACATTTTAAATAATTATATTTCTGCTTAAACTTACCTTGTAGGCTTGGGAAATGAAGCAGAAAGGTTTCCCATTACACTTAAAACGGAAGTTTGATGATAAACATGTCCCAATGTGCATTCTTGGCATACATCAAGGACGATCATTACTACTTGCCAGGGTAGAATGTCTTGTAGGCTTAACCTTTCCCTTTTTATGGTAAAATGCTGCCAAAATGAAATCAATTTAAAGTCCTACTTCTTAAACCCTGAACTAATGCATGCAACACTAAGCAGATTCACCATGGGCTCAGCCAATTAGGATCGGGGATTTTTGTAGGATCAGGGATTTTTGTAGGGTGTGGTTTGCCAGATGGCCAATTTTTCAATGTACTCTCACAAACTAAATAAATGTCCAAAACCATCCACTAAGTATAAACTAACCATAGTTGTTAGAAACGTAGATTCACCTAAATTTATGACCAGTGAAAGTTAATCATATGTTTTTCTAATATTAGCGCCTAATATATTTTTCTTAATCTTGGTTTAGAAAATTAGCCAACTACCATATACTCTGCAGAAATAATTCTATCCCTCCAAATTTTCCTCAACACATTGGTTTCAATGTTGGATAGCATCCATTCTTGAACTCCAAAACAGCTATCTTGAGAACATAGCTCTGACCATTGCAGCATCAAACACCTCAGAAAGTCTAGCCAGAACAATATTGGAAAATCTACATTTTCCTAAAGGGAATTGTATTCACACTAGCACGTTCTTGGGCCCATTTTTTGCCTTTCTGCAGAAACAACCCTCTTTAGAATATACCTCTGGTGATGGCAACATGAAACACCTTGGAATGTCTCCCCAGAACAATATCTAGGCTTTCTAGAAGGGGTTTAATCAAACAAGCATATTATTGGGGCCTAAATTTCACCTTGCTACGGCCAATCTCTGTTCATAACAGAGATCAGGTGTCAATGCTCCATTTTAGCTCAGCTATTTAATGGGAAACTTTGGTATAGGGTTTAAGAAAATGCCTCCTAAAATATAGATAGTAAACTCTACCTGATTTCATGTCTACCCGCTCAACCCTTCCATATCTGGGAAATAAACGTTGCCGTATCTCATACTCTAGATTTCCATAGTACAAGGGCTTCATCTTTGAATCTAAATTATGATCACAGAAAATCTTTTGTATATAAATTCGTTGCACCAAAAAAAACAAAAAAAAAAACAAAAAAAAAAAAAAAGAAACGGGTCAGTCCATAACCATTACCGTTGAGTTTCAAAGAATTAGAAAGAAGTAAAAACAGCTCTCCTAGAACAATCCCTGCTCTATGATACAATAGAAATTCAAGGAAAAGTGCAGGGAGTAGAACAACAATGCATACTTATTGCAGACACACATTTTCTTTGATTTTTTATGCATTTAGCATTTCCACAGTGCATCATTATTATATATCATTTCTTAGAAGCACCTTGTGTTGTATGGAGAATCTTTTTGCCCCGTCTTTGATGACTAATAGTAAAATATAATACATCTATCATCATTTTGAACAGCCCTCTTGGTTCTCATTGCATCAAGTAATGACACAATGAGATTGAAACTGGCAAAATGAATTACCCTATAGCGCCAATTGCCACCAAAGGGGACTTGCAACATGACACTGATTTCATGACACGGTTGAAGAGGTTGGATTGAAGCAAAATGAATCATCGCATAGCATCAATCACCACCAGAGGTCCTTGCCACTTCACACTTATTGCATCACGTGATTGACGCAGTGAGATTGAAACTAGAAAAATAAATGATTGCATAAAACTACCAATGGTATTTTTTAGTGTACATGTGGTGCCAAAGTCCATAGCAAATGAAAAATCCTGAGCCCAACAAACAGAGATCTGTGATCCAATAAATGTAGGATCTCAAAACTTTGTAAAGAAAACAACAAAATCAAGTTTGCATAAAATCAAAATCAGTAGATGCTAAACAAAATTGAAGTGTCATAAACCCAAACTGTGCCTGAGCGTAACCAGATCCAGGACAATGCAGATTAACCAAAAGAAACATGTGCAACGTACCTTTCTGTTTTCACAGTTCAAGCACAATGTTATATTCATATTTGCACAACTTCAAGCAGAATAGAAGCCTATAAACAAAACAAATTCAGAAAATAGTCATGGCGTGAGAGATTCTGCAAAGTTAGGACTTCAACAACATAGAAAAACATGAAGAATGGTTGCATAAAGAGAGTGAAACGCATAAATTCTACCCAACTGCCTGCTTGTCTATGACATGCCTAAATTTGGGCGTGATGGGTGTGATGGAGGTTAAGAAGCATATGTTATATTGGGACAATTTTTGAAAAAATGAAAGCAATGCATGAATTTATTTCCAATATTCATACAAAACTTTATAATTTAAATCTCGCCCGTATGGGGTGAAAGTTTTCTGCCAGTTAGATTGAAGAAAAATCATTTTTGAAATATGTTTTGTTAAAATATTTGCATCTATACAATAGCAATAGGTAAATATTTTTTAAATAGAAAAATTATTTAATTCTCATTGGTCGCAAAAACAATTATTAATAACTACTTAGGAAGAGGCCTCGCCTATAGTTTCCTTGAGGAAACTAATAAGATTAGTATTGAGAGAGTTTAATTAAAATTATGTATTCAATTTTTATGTTTCAATAGGTTATGTGGTCTTTTTTTTTATGAGGCCATTCTATTATTTAAACAATTATTGTGAATAAATTTGTAAACAGTTTTAAGAACAATTTTGTTTGTTTTTGTACAAATATGTTCAAGCAATTACATTATTCACAAGTACATCTCTTTTTAACTCACCAATGTTTCAGTTCCAAGTTAACTCACCATAAAATTATATTTTAAGTTGACCTCTTAAATATGCCAATTAAAATTACCAATTACTGAAATGCTAACTATTTATAATTTCTTAAAACAAAAAATATGTTTTTCCAATTTATTTAACTTGAGAAAAACATAATAAATTATCATATAAATCAATGTTTCAATTCATTTTTATTAAATTTAATACTTTTTAAAAAAAATTGTTAGTTGGGATAAAATAATTTTATATATAAAAAAATATATTAAAAGACCTTTAATAGCTCCTAAACTATTAAATTTAAAAAATTGCAAGTATAAACTTTTTAGTAAATAAAATTGAAATATTAGATTTTTAACTCTTGAGTAAATAAAATTGAAATTCCAAAAATAATCTAATTTCATAAAATAAAATAAAATGTGTAGAACCTTATATTTTTAATAGTATTATAACTTTGTCTCCAAAAATAATTTTTACATTTAGCTAATGAAGCAAAAAATTAAATTCATAAAAATTGATGATTATTCATCTAATAATTATCACCATCCATTTAGCCATGACTTAACTAATGGGAGACAAAATTTGTGTTCATAATTTGTTTACTTGCCACATCCTCCCCTCAAACAGAAATTCTCTGTACATTTATAGCTTTTTGTTGCAGAGAAGAGGTTATTTTTTCAGCCAATGAAAATACAAATAAATCATTTTTCAATATTTTTTTGTTAAAAAATTATGATGTTGACATAGGAAAAGTACAAATTTAAATCAAATTTGCTCCACAAGAAAAATAATCATGTCTTTTGATTGGTTTACAATCAATAGATTAATAACTAGATAAGTGCAAATTCATTGCAATTGCAATAGTACTGGCCAAAGGCAGGTACTAAAAATACAAATAAAAGAAGATCATACTCAAAATAAGTAGTTATTAACTTATTTATTGAAATGGCTGAAACTTTGCTTACATTGCACCAAAAAACAAAATTGGTTCACAAAACAGTTCCTCTATGTTTTATTTCCCACACAGAACCATTGCATAAAAGTGAAGTCAATTTTCAGATATGTCAATTGATATGGCCTTAGGCTTACTCTTAGTTCTCTTGGAAATTGTTACAGTGAGCACCCCATGTGCCATGTTGGCCTTCAGTTGATCCAACTTGACATTCTTTGGTAGGTGGAAGCAGCGAGAAAAAGAGCCATCTTGTCTTTCAAGGCGATGCCACTTGTCATTCTTGTCCACCTCATCCTTCTTATACTCTCCACTTATATGCAAAACATGTCCCTCTTCAACTTGGACTTTCACATTTTCCTTTGTCAGACCTTCCAAAACCAAACAAAAAAAAAATGATTAGATAGATTATACACAATTTATCCTTAATCGCGATTCAATTAGACAATTCCAAATCAATCTTCATACAGTTTTGAACCAATATTTTATATGAATTAATAAAAAATACACAATTAATTTTTTTGATAAAACATCATACAAATTTAATATAATGAAAAACTACCATCTAAATTATACTAATCTATTAAAACCCACATTAACAATACCAGGTAAGTTAGCTTTGAAGACGTGGGTATGATCAGTTTCAAGCCAATCCATAACAATACCAAGCGCGACCATGAAGCGACTGATGTCATTACGCACTTCCCTTTTAGAAGAATTTTGGTCTGACACACGAGCTTTCATGCCCCCATTCCATTGTGCCATACGCGCTTCCCCTTTAGAAGAGTTTTGGTCTGACATAAAACCCGTTATATAACCCTCATGGATCTGACCAGATGGATCTGACACCTGACATTTCAAGCCCCCATTCGATTGTGCCATAGACATGCTGGGATACTATCAACCTCCTCCAACCCACTGCAAAAACAAAACCTAAAAACATAATCAGTTGTAATAATCTTACCTTCAAGAATGGAAATTAAACGACTTACAGAAACTACAATTTAACCTACCAAAGCAAGGTGCTTAAAAGCAGGCTATCTATGATGGGATATATATATAGTGGTGAGAAATGGGAGGTGAAGGAAACTTCGAGAACTTTCCAAATGCGTAATTATAGTAGAATAAGGGGTGGAGTGTAATGGTCGAATGCTAATTATACTAACAGTAAGGGGTGGAATGTAATGGTGTGAAAGTGTTAACATTGATATATAAAAATAAATACAATAAAAATAAAATAGAGCTGACATAGTTTTTTTAAAATAAGTAGACATATTTTTTTAAATAATTCTAAATATATAACTCACATAGTTTTATTAAATCAATGAACATTAAAATAAAGCCAATAGAATAATGTGTACTACCATAGATATTTTAAAGACATCTATCTAAAAGAGGCTCAGAGATATCACACTCTTGAGGCTTTATAGATTTGCATTTAAATATTAGAGAATCATAAAAATTAGCTTTTAATTTAAATCAAATGATATGCAGAATTTAATTATAATTCTCTAATGGAATTAATTGCCATAGAAATAATTTTTAAATTGAACAACTATAATCCTACCTCGCATTAAACTAAAGTAATTTACCTCCAACACCTCATCCAGCCCTTCCATCAGGTTTGACTTGAACATCCTTTACACCAGCACCCTCACCTCCTCCTTTGCCATCATCATGTCGAGGAGAGAAGCTACCACCCTAGACAGTATGTCTAAATCTACATGGTAGTGTTCTACACCATTGACAAAAGCTTTGCCTAAGATGAGCTTAGTGTCTCGGATGATGAAGGCACTATTCTACTGCAAGACCCTTCTCAATATTTGATCGGTGATTTTGCCAAAAAATACCATCTACCTAACCCCTCCGGTTAGACAAATGGGGGATTCCATTCCACCACAAGCAAGCTATTCAGCAAGAAGATGGAAAATTATGGATGGCGGGGGAATGTTGGCCATAAACTAGAATGCCAAATAATCTGCAAAATGCTAGCCAAAATGCGTTCAAATAGCTCGAGAAAAAGTTGCCTCTTCTCCCAATGATGGAAAAAGACAATATCTGAGAATCTCCCCACTCTCACCAGCTCACTACTTAACTGCTTGAATGCCCTGAGATATGAGGCCATCTCCAATTTCTACTGATTCATAATTGGGTCCCTCCTTGCCCTTGTCCTACACCTCAAGAATCGAGACCGTTCCAGCGTGTGGGAGCTAAATGTTGATCTCCACTAGCTGCCATAATTATGCACAGTGATGATTGTCATGACTACCTAATTTGCCTCCCTCTACTTGAATGGAATGGGGGTATCCTACTAACGATGCATGTTGACTAGGTGTCCATCCTACTACCCCTGCTAAGTCAACCACCTCACCTGGATATGAGGTGGCACCCACCCTTCCGCCCACAAAGCATACATTAGGTTTAATAAAGATATGAATTGGAAATAATTCAGGTTAACAAGTGCCACATAGTGGAAGATGACTATCTTAACAAGTGTCATGTAGTAGAAGATGAATTGGGGATAACTTAGGGACTTGGTATTTGATATCTTAACAAATGTAAATTAGGAATAATTCGGTAGTGGATATCTTAACAAGTGTCATTACAATGGTGAGTACCTCCTTTCAAAGTGTTGTAATAATAATATTTTTTTAGTACTTGAAAAATTAATGAAAATGCATTTGAAATACTATAAGAACTAGGTTAAGTTGCTATTTTGAGAAACATGGAGAAATGAACTATGACAAATTCACTCTCTATTAAAAAACAAATTCTTATAAAAATTAAAATTTGAACTATATAATATGATAGAATTGTCCATACCCCATTCCAAAAGCAGTTAATATACATGTAAGTAAGGTTATTTTAAAAATTTGCACATATAATAAATGTAGCTATTAACCCCAACACATAATAGAAATTAAATGAAGTGAGTTTATAGTGAGCCCTTTGTCATAGTTGGTGTCAAGATATTAACCCCAACACATAATAGAAATTAAATGGACTGAGGTTATGGTGAGCCCTTTGTCATAGTTGGTGTCATGGTAATCAACTAAAAAATACTAAATATAGACAAAAAATGTAGCAACTATGAAAATAATTATTATAATATAAACAATAATATTTATGTTAATAGTATTAATAGCAGTGGAAATATTAATATTAATATATTATAAATATTAATAATAATACAATATAAATATTAACTAATAATATTGCCACTGTAATCAAATAAAAAAATACTAACTATATGCAAAAAGATGTACCAACTACAAAAACTAATTATTATAACATAATTATTAATTAATATTTATATTATAAATATTAACTAATAATATTAATATTGGTGTCACCTTAATCAAACGAAATAAGGAGCAATTATAAAATTAATATTGATAACATAAATATTAAATTAGATCTATGGAGGCGCCCTAACTGTAAGTTGGAGGAGTCCTAGGGTTATGTGCAAAGGAAGGCTGTGGCAAGTGGGGGAGGCCGTGCTCTCCCCCACCCAGGTTTGTATCTTGTGCATACCTCACGCACCCAGAATCTATTCATGTTTATTGCCTCCATAGTGTCTAAAGATTGAAAAGACTATCTTCTTATCTCTTGTATGTTCTTTCTCCAACTGTGTTTAATTTTTCATTTCGCAACCCTCACGACTGTGTAAATCTCAACCCTCTTAAGATTAATGGAGGGGGTTACGGACCCCCCTGACCCTAATGCAATTAATCTTGATTCCCATGTGGCCCCATCTAAGTCATTTAAGGAAGTTTTAGCAGATAGTGGTATGTCTATCCCATCTGGTGCGAAGTTTCTAGCTACAACTAGTTGCAAAGAAGGTGAACCAAGTAGTGATGTCTCAATGGAAGGTAAGTACCCCTTACCCCCTCTGAACTGTAAACTCACCCCAAACGATGTTATGAAGAATATAGTCTCTAATGAAAGACTTAGATTGAAGGAAATGACTATTTCTTTTGCTGTTGTTCACACTAGCAAAATACTAACAAGGAATTTCATAGATTCCTAGTTTTTTAATGTGTGGGAAAACAAATTTGGAATTCAAGTTAATTTCTTTAGAATGCTCCCTAAAGGTTTATTTTCTTTTTAATTTAAATGCTATTCCACACATGAAAAGGCACTTTTGAAACCATACTGAAACCTCGATGGCTATGGTTTCAGGGCACTGACCTAGTCCCTATCGACCATTGCTGAGGAAGTATTAGCCTTGTCCTACCCTAGGTGGTTGGTTGTGAAAAATATTCCTCTTGAATATTGAAGTTTAATCTCATACCTGCGTGAACCCTTTGGTAAAGTGCTACACCTAGATGAAACCAAGGTGACCCTCCCTCACTTGGACGTGAGGGCACCGATGTCACTAGCTCCCGATATTGAAATTCCTAGGCATATAGAGGTAGAGGATGACGAGAATCCCTTTTGTTGTCAGTTAGAAATTTTGGCTAGTGTCAATGCCTATCTCTGCAAAAAGAGCACATTAGGGTAAATTGCCGTTTAATCAAAAAAAAATCAAGGAACAAAAAAGTAGATGCAACTCCCTGGCCCAAACCCTAGTTTAGAATTATCCTCTAAAAGGCTCATTGTGCAATCTGGCATGGTTGTGGCAACTGACCCCTTGCAAGCATAGGGAGTTAGTAACTTCTTTTCAGAACCCATAGCGGACTAGGCTGAAAAAAGCCCCTTCGTAAATGGTGACGCTAAGCAAACAAAGCTCTAAGAGCTGAGGGTTGGAGTGGGAGGTTGAGTCCACAATCCAACTAGTTCACCAATTTTCAATTTTGAGGATACCCTACTCCAGAACTCCTTCGATGTTCTCTCAGAAGGAATACCTTCTGAGGATGTCAAACCTAAGAAGACCCCAATATCTAGTGTCTCCAAAGACCAAGTGGAATGCCTCGGTTCCATGCTCACCCCTAAAATTATAAGAAAACCAACTATATGGAAAAATTAAACACTTAGCAGTTAGCGATGTGTGAGATTAAGAAAAGAATTGAAGAAGAAATCTTAAGGAATAGGACGATAACCCTCCCACACCTGCAACTCATGAGTTTATATTCGAAAAGGATGGCCACCATTTCGAATTTGTTAAGGGTGACCAGCTTTGTAACAAATTTGTTAGTGATAGTCTAGTCGGGGATGAAAGGAAGTCCTCCATGGAGGGAAGTCTTGAGACTGTCACTGAAAAAATTACAATACTAATATGAACCATACTAAAAGTAACCATGGGCAACATGAGCACTCACTAGAATTGGGGGGATGCTCTAATGTTGATCCAGAAAAGCCACTTTTGACCTGCTCCATTGAGGGTGACACCCTAGAGTTTTCCAGCCAAACTACCACTAACAATGTTGTTCAAAAGGTTGGGTCTACTAACGATGAGGTAACTCCTAAGAGACCATCAATAGAAGATAGCGAGGGCCCTAGCCCTGTAACCCATGCAATGCATGAGGCCCCCACCTCAGAATTTGTTGGGTCGAGGCTCTTAGAAAAACCCAAGAGTCCAATTCCACCAACCCATGTGCCACCAAGGAAAGTGGCACGTGTGAGGGCAAGGAAAATCAATAAAAAATAGTTAGAGGGCATAGGATATCTTACTCAAGAGGATTTCATGGCTAGACAGTGTGGGAGAGCTTCCAGGCCAAGGGAAAAGCCTAGAAGACCAAGAAAGAACAACATGTCCCTACTGGTACCAAAAAACATGCAACTATCTAAAAAGAAAAGAAAGAAAACAAGTGTGGTAATAGAGTCTCTTGAAGGAAAAAGACCAGAGGTGGAAGAAAGATTGCCTAAGTGTTTTGTATAGTCCAAGAAATACCTAGAGGTAACCCGCATGAATGTCAAGAATTAATCTTAATTATATCTCATGGAATGTTAGGGGACTGGACTTCCTTAATAGGAAATACATTGTAAGGATATTCTTGAATCTAGAAAAACAAAACGATGTTGTAATGATACAAGAAACTAAGGTAGTCGGGTTCATATTGGAAACTAATTTAAGGTTTATTTGCAAGGATTCTTCCTTTTTCACCACAAATCATGAAAATGGAAAGAGGGGCAGGACAGTCCAACTCTCTAATACATGGAGTCAATTAGTCACTAATCAGGATAATTCCCCCTACAATAGGGTAGTCTAGGTGACCTTGGAAAAAGAAGGAAATACAATGGGAATTTTCTCCATTTATGCACCCAATGACCACAGGGAGAGGGCTGCCCTTTGGCAATCATTACCTAGTCTACTAGATGTGTCATGGATCTTGGGTGGACACTTCAACATGGTTGATCACCTGGAAGATAAGTGGGTGGAGTTGAAATGTCATGGAAATTAAATGAAAGGTATTTTTGGAAGAGGGTAAAAAATAAGTTCAATTTAATGGAGCCTCTGAGAGTAGGGAAAAAACACTTCAAAGGGGTCTGGTATACATGGTACAATTATCAAAAATGAGACAAAAGGATTTAATATATCCTTGATAGGTTTTATGCAAGAAAAATTGGTAGTGCTTTGGTCAATAGGAGAAAATATGGTTTCACCCTCAACACCTAATTATTAAATGATAATGATTCTAGAGATTCCATTTCCTTCCTTAGAGAAATAAATAGTTGGATGCTAAAAAATAGCAGTGCAACAGAGAGGTGGAATCAAAGTGTTGAGGCCTGGAGGAAGATGTTCTAAGCCATTGGCAAAAGTAAGGCCATGGATAATAGGTGGGAGGAAAATAAACTTCAAGAATCCAAAAAGACCCTATGAATGAAATGTTGAGGGAAGAACTTACACTCACTAAAGATAAGCTTAGAAGGACTCAAAAGATCAAGATAAAAGGGCTAAAGGTAAGGGCCAAGTTAAGATTGCTTAATTGTGGTGATAGGGGATCAAAATTCTTCTTTAATTACATCACTAAAAAGAGTTTCAAAGAGCAAATAAAGCAAATTTGGGACAATGACTGACTGGTCACCTCCCAAGAGGAAATATTAGAACAATTCAAAAAGTTCTATAAAAACCTCTTCACCTCAGAAAAGGGGGAAAGGGGTAACCAAAATGCTAGAGAACTAGTTAAAATGATTATCCCTAAAAGAATTTCTGAGGATGATCCAACCTAGCTTTCGACAGACTTAACCTAATTTCTGTCTAAAAATCTCAAAAATCTAGATCATGGTTTTTGAGATATCATTGAAACATGTGACTTCTATCCTTATTTTGCAAGGTCTTTATGTGACACTACTGCTCTTTCAGACTCTTTCCACAATCCTCTTAAGACTTGGGGGCAGCATGCTGAGCTCAACCCTTGTGGAAGCCCATTTTATCCCACATGCTATGATATGCCATCATAAATAAATTACCAACAAGATTTCACCTTAAATATAATGAAATTATTTCAGCTCTACCAATTTGAGCTGTAGGTGAAAATTTGGTAATAGTAGGTTCACAACTAGGGTTCCAACCTAAAGAAGCAAGAAAAATCAAAATTTTGCAGTTCAACAATCTAAGAAGGAAAAACCCTAAAAGAAATGAAAATAGATTAAAACATCTTGTTGAGGAATTTCCCATATGTCTTATTTAAACCTTTAATAGCTCACCCTTTAAGTCTCTTAGGGCTTCTTCGTAATATTTTCTAAAATACTTTAAACTCTAGCCATTGATCTCTTGATGAGATGGAAAGATGGATGGTCGTGATGAAGTTTTCTACCACATGGCATTGCTTCTCATCTTTCAGCGGAACCCACCTTCTCTTCAGGGTACAAAGTCTTCTACGTGGCGTTCGTCCGTGAGCCCGTTGGGTTATTGCCCATGTATCTTTTGACAACAGGATACAGGGGAATGATTAGGATTAACCTAGGGGCCCTCCAACATGCTCACACATTAACTTCTGAAGCCATCTGTTGTCTTCTTAACTTCTTCAACATTGGACAGCTAACCTTAAAACATCTTGCCGAGGAATTTCCCATGTGTCTTATTTAAACCTTTAATAGCTCACCCTTTAAGTCTCTTAGGTCTTCTTTGTAATATTTTCTAAAGTATTTAAAAAGTGGGACCTTGCTAGGATAACCCATTCCGTACCAAACGGTGACCGACAACACTAGGTATAGGGTACCGGTAAACAAGACGGTTTTGATGGCTCATGTTTCGACTTAGAGAACTAGCAAACGGACGTAGCAAGTCAACATAAGATTATGCAGAGGCTTTCTCATATAAAATGTCAACCATTGATATTTGGATATCTAACAGTTCAAGTGTTATTCAGGTGAGTTGAAGTTGTAGGTCTTGTGTTTTAAACCTTTTTTTTCTGGAATGCAACTACAATCATCCATCAAAAATTCATCGAACGGCCATATGTTATATTAATTTGTGCTAACGTCTTGCTTCAGACATAATAAATATGTTGACACTTGTCCCCATTCTAGACACTTTACGAAGGAATTTTGATGTGTGTAAAATTTATCCCGGAATAGAACAATATGTAACATTTGATAATTTTGCCACACTGTATGATATTTTATTGGCATAATAATTTATTTTGCCAATTAATTTTTTATTGGTTTGAAAATATATTTAATTCGCGAATGATTTTTTTTATTGGTTTGAAAATTGGTTTAATCCGCAAATGAAAATAATTTTTGAAAATAGGTTTTAATTTGTCAATATAGATATTTAATTGGTTTGAAAATAGGTTTTAATCGCTAATGAAAATATTTTATTGGTTTTTAAAAATTACAATTCATCCAAGATTTTTAATAGACCTCTAGCGATTACAAAAGATTCACAAAACAAGAAATTTTTTTCCCAGAAAAATGAAAAAAATAACCAACAAAATTAATATTTTTCTTGAAAAGTATACACAATTCGCTAGGTTTATACATCTTCTCTAAGGGGGGCTGTTCTTAAATTTATACCTATTCCACAGTGCAAATCTGGCAATTTGTATCTTCTTTGTAAGAAGAAAATACATGAAGTTAGTAGTTGAATTCGACTGTGAGTTCCTGTATGAAGGTGTAAAAACCAGAGATAAATAAAATTGAGTTTCTCCTATTGATAGTGGATGTAGCCATATATTGGTGAACCACTTTAAATATTTTAGGTCTTCTAGTTTTTTCTTGTGTGTTCTGTATTTATTTTTTGCAACTTTCATTGTCTACATAATTTTTTTTTAATATCAACAATTGGTATCAGAGCAATGGTGAAAAAGCTATTTTAGAAATCATGAAGAATTTCTAGGAAAATGGATGTAGCAGCTTTTGATGATTGGGCTTGAGCTCTCATGTCTTGGTCATGTTGCTCTAGAGAGAGTTTTGATGAAGTGGGAGCTACGGTGATATTTGTGGACAGTGACATTGAGCCAGATGAAATTGTGTCAATGGAAGTATATGAATCTACTCTCTATTTGATTGTTGATCCTGCCACTGAATTTATTATGGGTGATGTTTATCCTGATTCCCCAAGTACAACCCAAGAGAGGTATGTGTGGGAAAGGCCTCCGCAGGAATTGGGAGGTGAGAATTTTGACATGCTAGAAGAATCAAAGAGCCTACAAAGACTGAAAGAAATAGAGGATACATCAGCAATAGATGTTGATGTGAAAACTAAAATGAAACGCCGTGTACATTGGTGGGATGGCTGGAAAAATAAGAAGGATTCAGATAAAGAGGAGAAGGATGCTAGATTTGGAATTGCATCTGCACCAGAAGAGTTTTTAGAAGATCCCAAAATTCATCTTAGAGCACTTCTTGAATGTACAGGGGATGCACAACATAAGAAAGCCATCATGGCAGAGTTGCGGAAGAGGGCAGAGGCAGATAAGAGTGGTAAGTCTGTAAAGGACCTGGTATTGCTCATCTATGAAATGGTTTCTGTCACTTCTGTCTTCTGCCTCAATGATTGAAATACATTTGCTTCCAGCATTCATAGGATGTTGAAGATGGGTCTCAACATTTATGAGAAAAAAGATGTACAGGCGGAGATCCTGGTTCGAACCCCGAATGTTCAGGTCATTGAAGATGTTGTCATGGGAAGGCCATAGATAGGGTGAGATCCTCATCTCACCAAGGGAAGAAGAAGAACAAGGCTCTTCAGTCAGGCCCAAGCACTCTTATGAGGGTAGAGACGGTGGAGATAAAGACCATGACAGCCGCTCTCACAAGCGGTGAGAAAGAGAAGACAGGGATGGCAGGAAAGACAAGCGCTATAGAGTGGCAGTAGCAGAGGATGATAGTGATGATCAATTTCTCATAGATGTGGATTCTGTGAAAGTAGGGAGGTTTGATTTCTTGGAAGCTATGTCTACCATTACTCCTGCTGCCCATAGAGGTGCAACTGTACAGTCAAGGCCGTTGTCCCCATTAATAGCTCCATGCTTACAAGGACATCTAAAAATAATCAGAAATTATATTTTTGAGATCATTCACATAGTGGCCAACGGTGATAAAAAAGATTCATTTGAGGACAATTCTCACAATCTTCCGAGGTTACTTGGATTTCCCTATGGTTCTTCCATTCCCTTTGTTTAAAGACCAAGACTTTTACGTTGCGGGAAGGAGGGTGCTGGCTCGGACTGCATTGGCCCTGTAGTTTTACATGAATTAGAGAGGTTCCCCAAGCATTTGCTTGGGCTTCCCTCGCTATTGTCCAACCCAAGTGTAAAGACTCCTGAGGAACCACTAGTGCATATTGTGGGAGAAGCAAGGAGGACTACTCTTCCTATCTTGTATTTTCCTCAACTTCAACTTTGGTGGGAGACGGTCCACGATCAACTAAGAGCTATTCTATGGAGCATACTAGAAGAACTGCCTTCAGACATTCCCGTATTACTTCTTGCAACCTCCTCCGTGCCCTTTGACAAATTGGATGGAGAAACCGCTTCTTTATTTGGTCGTCGCTATATTTATCACATACAAAAACCATGTTCTGAGGATAGGTGTAGATTCATCTTGCAATCTGTTGATATTGTTCTTACCATCTCTGATCAACAAGTAACAATGAGTCCTCAAAAGAATATTTCTATTCCTAAACTAGCAAAGGTACTGAAAGAAACAAGGGGTCCAAGTGAGACTGAACTACATGTCAAGGCAGAAGCAGAAGAGCATGCTATTCGATGACTCCCAATGTGTCTTCGAGATGTCTGCAGTAGACTTCTATATGAAAAATGGTTCAGTGTATTCCATTACCCTATCATGGATGAAAATGCACCTGTTGTGAATGCTCCTGCAGCTGAAGATGTCGTTGCACCAGCCAAGGCTGAAGAAAAGGCTGCCAAGGAGAAAACGCCTAAGGCTCATCCTTCTTATACAGAGATGGTGACGGAAGCCACTAGCAGTCTGAAGGAAAGGACTGGTTCAAGCCCTCATGCTATTGCGAAATTTCTTGAAGACAAGTAAAAGACTGTCCTACCGGCCAATTTCGAGAAGAAGCTCTCTTTTCAGCTCAAAGGCATGGTTGCCAAGGGAAAGCTTACAAAGGTCAAGGCTTCCTATAAATTATCTGAGCAGCTGAAGAAGGCTATTCCAAAGCCTAAATCTGCTTCGGCCAAGCCTATATCTACTGCTAAACCTAAGGCCGCTAAGTCGGCTGCTAAGAAGGCTCCTGCTACAGAGAAACCTGTTGCCAAACCTGATGCATTTGATCAACCCCATCTATTTGCCTCAGAAGCTAAGGAGTTTTTTGGGCAGAGAGCCAGAAGTATGTTAGAATGGAGATACGTGTTGAGAAGGGGAGCCGTTTTAATGGAGATGTTAGAAGCTTTAGCTATTGAAGGATTAATTATTTGTGATAGACAGAGAAGCTCCCAAGAAGAGGTTCAGGAAAGGGCAGCAACTAGCCTTGCAACATTCGTGCCCATATTGATTAAGCGTGCACATGTTTTGAAGGTTATTAAAACAGAATTTGACGACATTAAAATCTTCATTTTGGTTGATGTAACATTAGAATGGAAATGTAGGGGATATCTCTGAGCAACTCTCTTTCCTATATGACTTGCCTTCAAGTGGGATATTGTAGGCTACGAGTATGAAGCGAAGTCTATTTGTAACAGTCGATGATTATTTTAAACCCGCAGATTCTCTTCTGTTTGTAACCATAGTTTCTTGAACTGTCGGTTTCTTCCATGGTGTAGGTCTGCGAATGGGTATCTTCTTTGTAAGAAGAAAATACATGAAGTTAGTAGTTGTATTCGACTGTGAGTTGCTGTATGAAGGTGTAAAAACCAGAGATTAATAAAATTGAGTTTTCCCTATTGATAGTGGGTGTAGCCATATATTGGTGAAACACTTTAAATCTTTTGTATCTTCTATTTTGTTCTTGTTCTTGTGTGTTCTGTATTTATTTTCTGCAACTTTTTTTGTCTGCATTTGTTTTTTAATATCAACAACAAGGAATACTTGATATACAATGATGTTATCTACAAATTTCATTAGTATTAGCCAAAATTACCGGAACTCCAAGAATATATTTCTAAGACATGGTGGCATCTCTTGGAAGGTGAGATCTTTATTTACCCCTGTGCTTGGTGTTTTTTAAAATTTTGAGTATGATTCCTTCAAGGATAAAGAGCTCGTCATGAAGTCTGGAATGTGGGTATTGAAGGAGTATTTTTGGTGCATCAAACCCTGGTTTCCTGCCTTTCATCATGTAGACATTTTTTTTTTATTTTGACCTTTTTCTAGATTAGGATGCCTGCCTTAGTTTTGGTTGGACTCGTGTTTGGCTACCATTGCCAACTTGTATGAGAGGTTCCAGTTTTCGTAGTCTTATTAAATAGTTAATAAAAATAAATATTTCATTTTTTTAATTAAAAAATATATTTATATTGTATTTCAACATGAATTATATTTGTTTACTAAATGATTTATAAAAATATTTATACATTTATTGTTTTAAAAAGTTTTGTATATGCATAAATATTTGACAAAATGGAACCAAAAAATCTGACTTCCAATTTTTATCATCTAAATATTAAAATAAACTATTATTTACATTTTTAATAGGTGTAAGGGTTTTGTAGATATGAAAATAATGATATTATTTGATTTTTCACATTATTGATTTCCATCACAAGATTTGATTTTACAAATTATTAATTTTTTCATGACCTAAAAATGATTTAATCCCAATTACAAAGTTATATTGGTGTTATTATAGGGAGAGGTGTTATACAATGGCTTAAAAGTGCATTTAAATTTTATTTAAAAAAAAATACACATGAACATAATAAAAAAATAATACAAATAGAACTAAATAACTAACCAACATAATAAAAAAAAAAAAAATAGTGGTGGAAAATCCATATCAAGTGTTGAAGAAAGTTGGGATCTAAGCTTGGTCATATCCTCTATCTCCTCCTATGGATTGCCATTTGGAAAATAGGGCTAAATGGTTGATATGTGGCCATTGGAAGTTGATATTAACTCCTGATCATAAGGTTTTAACCCCCGATCCTGAATTGTTTTCACCTCAATAAGCAATGATGACATTAAGATATTGTTTCAAGGGGGTATGGCTAGAGATGATTGTCGTGTAAGGATAATTAATATTTGAAGGCATTCCAGAGGCTTCTAAGCCATGACGTCAAGCAAGACTGGTAGTGTTTTGGGCAGTGACAGGACAAGTCTCATCATTATTCGGTGCCCCTCGAGAAACATTTCAGCCTATATGTTTCCTTTCTGCAAGGCTTTTAGCAGTGCAAGTTTTAGCCAAATGCCAGAGTCTTTCAGGTTTAAGGTTCTCTTCTCGACAAATGGCTTTTCTAGGGACAATAAAAAAATAGAGGCTGCATAGAATCCTTTAGCTTCATGATGCTTTAATGGTTGAGGTAACGAGGATGGTGATGGGTAAAACTTATGTTGCAAACAATGAAAGGTATCAGTTTGATTTTGATATTCCATCAGGGTTCATGGCAACATTGCTTCAATTAAATACCCCCAAGCCAGTGGTGGAAGCCATAACTTGAGGAATGTTTATTCTTGAGATTTTGGGCAGACTAGAGGACATACCGGCTATGGCAACTCTAGCGGTAGGAGCCCCAAGGCTGAAGGACATGGCATTGTCACAGGAATCAAGGGAAGTTGTCAAATATTATCCATTATTGCTAGACATCAAGGGTTTCGAGCTGATTCATCTTAAGGACCAGGCCAGAGTCGTGGTAAGCTTTATATAGAATATGCTAAGGATGGAGACAAGGTAGGGCTTTCAGTGGGTAGCAGATTTTAATCAACTTCTACATGACTATGGTGAAGAATAAGATCAGGTTTTTGGTATCTCTTTACTTTGGCACTAGGTTTTAGTGTGTATAGTATTTTTTTGGGCTTTCATTTTGGCTAATAAAGTTGCCTAGTATTTAGAACTCTATGATGGCTAGCCTACGTGGCTAGCCTGCATGGCTTATAATTGTATATGGTAGTCTAAGGGTTAGTTTTGTTAGTCTGTTTGGATGGGTCTGAGCAGTATTATCTACATTTTGTATCTGCATAGTAGAAGATGTATCTACTTTTTTTGAAATTAAGATAAAAACTCTCTATTAGAGATCAAAAATAAAAATATAAAAAAATAATAGTGAAACTAAAAAGGTAACAATAATAAACTATAGCCCACATAATAAAAATATATAATAAACTATAGAAGACATAATAACAAAATATTATAAATAAAACTAAATAACTAACAATAATAAACTACAATCCATATAAACAATCAAAATAATAAACTACAGTCCATATAATAAAATAAATAAATAGAACTAAATAATAATAATTCAATAACTTTATATACTTAACTATTTATAAGTACATTATGCATCTCCTTTTGAAAAATTAGTACTCGGTATCATTCTCTATCCTATCTTGGTAACAAAAATAGTATGAAATGGACAAACCTTTAATCTAATGTTACAATTGATAGGAAAACTTTGTTGGAATTATTGTTTTTGAATTTTAATGTTAAGAAAATCTTTATTAACAAGAGCAGGGAAGTTTCTGCCAAAATGTTCATGAATAACCATGTTTTAATTTGTTGTGTTTGCTTAGTTTTAAGTACAATGTTGATAATATAATAACTTTAGAACACTATTTTAACTATATTTTGACAAAATTAAAATTTAAGATATGACATGCAATCTTGCTCTATTTAAGTGGCTAGGGTTCAGGGTATCTACAAGATAAATAACAAATCAAGCTTAATGTCAGCTTGTGAAATGGGAGAATCCGTTGACATTTGGCATGAAATTTTTCTCTATTTAAGTGGCTAGGGTTCAGGGTATCTCCAAGATAAAGAACAAATCAAACTTAACGTGACCTTGTAAAATGGGAGAATCCGTTGACATTTGGCAAGATCTCAATGTATGGGAAACTTGTACTGAAAATTAAGCTTCTACTTCTAGCAAAGAACCAAATCATTTCACAACCCTCATGACTGTGTAAATCTCAACCCTCTTAGCATTAATGGAGGGGGTTACGGACCCCCCCGACCCTAATGCAATTAATCCTGATTCCCATGTGACCCCATCTAAGTCATTTAAGGAAGTTTTAGCAGATAGTGGTATGTCTATCCCATCTGGTGCGAAGTTTCTAGCTACAACTAGTTGCAAAGAAGGTGAACCAAGTAGTGATGTCTCAGTGGAAGGTAAGTACCCCTGACCCCCTCTGAACTGTAAACTCACCCCAAATGATGTTATGAAGAATATAGTCTCTAATGAAAGACTTAGATTGAAGGAAATGACTATTTCTTTTGCTATTGTTCACACTAGCAAAATACCAAGAAGGAATTTCATAGATTCCTAGTTTTTTAATGTGTGGGAAAACAAATTTGGAATTCAAGTTAATTTTTTTAGAATGCTCCCTAAAGGTTTATTTTCTTTTTAATTTAAATGCTATTCAGCACATGAAAAAGCACTTTTGAAACCATACTGAAACCTCGATGGCTATGGTTTCAGGGCACTGACCTAGTCCCCATCGACCATTGCTAAGGAAGTATTAGCCTTGTCCTACCCTAGGTGGTTGGTTGTGAAAAATATTCCTCTTGAATATTAAAATTTAATCTCATACCTGCGTGAACCCTTTGGTAAAGTGCTACACCTAGATGAAACAAAGGTGACCCTCCCTCACTTGGACGTGAGGGCACTAGTGTCACTAGCTCCCAATATTGAAATTCCTAGGCGTATAGAGGTAGAGGATGATGAGAATCAATTTTGTTGTCAGTTAGAAATTTTGGCTAGTGTCAATGCCTATTGCTGCAAAAAGAGCACATTAGGGTAAATTGCCATTTAATAAAAAACAAATCAAGGAAGAAAAAAGCAGATGCAACTCCTTGGCTCAAACCCTAGTTTAGAATTATCCTCTAAAAGGCTCGTTGTGCAATCTAGCATGGTTGTGGCAACTGACCCCTTGCAAGCATAGGGAGTTAGTGACTTCTTTTCAGAACCCATAGCGGACTGGGCTGAAAAAAGCCCCTTCACAAATGGTGATGCTAAGCAAACAAAGCTCTAAGAGCCGAGGGTTGGAGTGGGAGGTTGAGTCCACAATCCAACCAGTTCACCAATTTTCAATTTTGAGGATACCCTACTCCAAAACTCCTTCGATGTTCTCTCGAAAGGAATACCTTTTGAGGATGTCAAACCTAAGAAGACCCCAATATCTAGTGTCTCCAAAGACCAAGTGGAATGCCTCAGTTCCATGCTCACCCCTAAAATTATAAGAAAACCAACTATATGGAAAAATTAAACACTCAGCAGTTAGCGATGTGTGAGATTAAGAAAAGAATTGAAGAAGAAATCTTAAGGAAAAGGACGAGAACCCTCCCACACCTGCAACTCATGAGTTTATGTTCGAAAAGGATGGCCACCATTTCAAATTTGTTAAGGGTGACCAGCTTTGCAACAAATTTGTTAATGATAGTCTAGTCGGGGATGAAAAGATGTCCTCCATGGAGGGAAGTCTTGAGACTGTCATTGAAAAAATTACAATACTAATATGAACCATACTGAAAGTAACCATGGGCAACATGAGCACTCACTAGAATTGGGGGGATGCTCTAATGTTGAGCCAGAAAAGCCACTTTTGACCTGCTCCATTGAGGGTGACACCCTAGAGTTTTCCAGCCAAACTACCACTAACAATGTTGTTCAAAAGTTTGGGTCTACTAACAATGAGGTAACTCCTAAGAGACCATCAATAGAAGACAGCGAGGGCCCTAGCCCTATAACCCATGCAATGCGTGAGGCCCCCACCTCAGAATTTGTTGGGTCGAGGCTCTTAGAAAAACCCAAGAGTCCAATTCCACCAACCCATGTGCCACCAAGGAAAGTGGCACGTGTGAGGGCAAGGAAAATCAATAAAAAATAGTTAGAGGGCATAGGATATCTTACTCAAGAGGATTTCATGGCTAGATAGTGTGGGATAGCTTCCAGGCCAAGGGAAAAGCCTAGAAGACCAAGAAAGGACAACATGTCTCTACTGGTACCAAAAAACATGCAACTATCTAAAAAGAAAAGAGAGAAAACAAGTGTGGTAATAGAGTCTCTTGAAGTAAAAAGACCAGAGGTGGAAGAAAGATTGCCTAAGTGTTTTGTATAGTACAAGAAATACCTAGAGGTAACCCGCATGAATGTCAAGAATTAATCTTAATTATATCTCATGGAATGTTAGGGGACTGGACTTCCCTAATAGGAAATACATTGTAAGGAGATTCTTGAATCTAGAAAAACAAAAGGATGTTTTAATGCTACAAGAAACTAAGGTAGTCGGGTTCATATTGGAAACTAATTTAATGTTTATTTGCAAGGATTCTTCCTTTTTCACCATAAATGATGAAAATGGAAAGAGGGGGAGGACAATCCAACTCTCTAATACATGGAGTCAATTAGTCACTAATCAGGGTAATACCCCCTACAATAGGGTAGTCTAGGTGACCTTGGAAAAAGAAGGAAATACAATGGGAATTTTCTCCATTTATGCACCCAATGACCATAGGGAGAGGGCTGCCCTTTGGCAATCATTACCTAGTCTACTAGATGTGTCATGGATCTTGGGTGGAGACTTCAACATGGTTGATCACCCGGAAGATAAGTGGGTGGAGTTGAAATGTCATGGAAAGAAAATTAAAGGTATTTTTAGAAGAGGGTAAAAAATAAGTTCAATTTAATGGAGCCTTTGAGAGTAGGGAAAAAACACTTCAAAGGGGTCTGGTATACATGGTACAATTCTCAAAAATGAGACAAAAGGATTTAATATATCCTTGATAGGTTTTATGCAACAAAAAACAACTTTAGGTTTGTTCCAAATAGGGATGGTCTAGTGGTTCATGTTTACCCCTACACTATGTCTGACCATCTTCCCATTAAAGCAAATATTGAGGTAAAAATTGGTAGTGCTCTGGTCAATAGGAGGAAATATGGCTTCACCCTCAACACCTAATTATTAAATGATAATGATTCTAGAGATGCCATTTCCTTCCTTAGAGAAATAAATAGTTGGATGCTAAAAAATACCATTGCAACAGAGAGGTGGAATCAAAGTGTTGAGGCCTGGAGGAAGATGTTCTAAGCCATTGGCAAAAGGAAGGCCATGGATAATAGGTGGGAGGAAAATAAACTTCAAGAATCCAAAAAGACCCTATGAATGAAATGTTGAGGGAAGAACTTACACTCACTAAAGATAAGCTTAGAAGGACTCAAAAGATCAAGATAAAAGGGCTAAAGGTAAGGGCCAAGTTAAGATTGCTTAATTGTGGTGATATGGGATCGAAATTCTTTTTTAATTACATCACTAAAAAGAGTTTCAAAGAGCAAATAGAGCAAATTTGGGACAATGACTGACTGGTCACCTCCCAAGAGGAAATATTAGAACAATTCAAAAAGTTCTATAAAAACCTCTTCACCTCAGAAAAGGGGGAAAGGGGTAACCAAAATGCCAGAGAACTAGTTAAAAAGATTATCCCTAAAAGAATTTCTAAGGATGATCCAACCTAGCTTTCGACGGACTTAACCTAATTTCTGTCTAAAAATCTCAAAAATCTAGATCATGGTTTTTGAGATATCATTGAAACATGTGACTTCTATCCTTATTTTGCAAGGTCTTTATGTGACACTACTGCTCTTTCAAACTCTTTCCACAATCCTCTTAAGACTTGGGGGCAGCATGCTGAGCTCAACCCTTGTGGAAGCCCATTTTATCCCACATGCTATGATATGCCATCATAAATAAATTAGCAACAAGATTTCACCTTAAATATAATGAAATTATTTTAGCTCTACCAATTTGAGCTGTAGGTGAAAATTTGGTAATAGTAGGTTCACAACTAGGGTTCCAACCTAAAGAAGCAAGAAAAATCAAAATTTTGCAGTTCAACAATCTAAGAAGGAAAAACCCTAAAAGAAATGAAAATAGATTAAAACATCTTGTCAAGGAATTTCCCATATGTCTTATTTAAACCTTTAATAGCTCACCCTTTAAGTCTCTTAGGGCTTCTTCGTAATATTTTCTAAAATACTTTAAACTCTAGCCATTGATCTCTTGATGAGATGGAAAGATGGATGGCCGTGATGAAGTTTTCTACTACATGGCATTGCTTCTCATCTTTCAGCAGAACCCACCTTCTCTTCAGGCTACAAAGTCTGCTACGTGGCGTTCGTCCCTTAGCCCGTTGGGTTATTGCCCATTTATCTTTTGACAACGGTATACTAGGGAATGATTAGTATTAACCTAGGGGTCCTCCAACATGCTCACACATGAACTTCTGAAGCCATCCGTTGTCTGCTTAGCTTCTTCAACATTGGACAGCTAACCTGAAAACATCTTGCCGAGGAATTTCCCATGTGTCTTATTTAAACCTTTAATAGCTCACCCTTTAAGTCTCTTAGGTCTTCTTTGTAATATTTTCTAAAGCATTTAAAAAGTGGGACCTTGCTAGGATAACCCATTCCCTACCAAACGGTAACCGACAAGACTAGGTATAAGGTGCCAGTAAACAAGACGGTTTTGATGGCTCATGTTTCGACTTAGAGAACCAGCAACCGGACATAGAAAGTCAACATAAGATTATGCAGAGGCTTTCTCATATAAAATGTCAACCATTGATATTTGGATATCTAACAGTTCAAGTGTTATTCAGGTGAGTTGAAGTTTCAGGTCTAGTGTTTCAGACATTTTTTTCTGGAATGCAACTACAATCATCCATCAAAAATTCATTGAACGGCCATATGTTATATTAATTTGTACTAACATCTTGCTTCAAACATAATAAATATGTTGACACTTGTCCCCATTCCAAACACTTTACGAAGGAATTTTTATGTGTGTAAAATTTATCCCGGAATAGAACAATATGTAACATTTGATAATTTTGCCACACTGTATGATATTTTATTGGCACAATAATTTATTTTGCCAATTAATTTTTTATTGGTTTGAAAATTCGTTTAATCCGCAAATGAAAATAATTTTTTTGGTTTGAAATTAGATTTTAATCGCCAGCAAAAATATTTTCTTATTTAGAAAACATGTTTAATTCACCCATAGAAATATTTTACTGGTTTGAAAATAGGTTTTAATTTGTCAATATAGATATTTAATTGGTTTGAAAATAGGTTTTAATCGCTAATGAAAATATTTTATTGGTTTTTAAAAATTACAATTCACCAAGATTTTTAATAGACCTCTAGCGATTACAAAAGATTCACAAAACAAGAAATTTTTTTCCCAGAAAAATGAAAAAAATCACCAACAAAATCAATATTTTTCTTGGAAAGTATACACAATTCGCTAGGTTTATACATCCTCTCTAAGGGGGGCTATTCTTAAATTTATACCTATTCCACAGTGCAAATCTGGCAATTGGTATCTTCTTTGTAAGAAGAAAATACATGAAATTAGTAGTTGTATTCGACTGTGAGTTGTTGTATGAAGGTGTAAAAACCAGAGATAAATAAAATTGAGTTTCCCCTATTTATAGTGGATGTAGCCATATATTGGTGAACCACTTTAAATATTTTAGGTCTTCTAGTTTTTTCTTGTGTGTTCTGTATTTATTTTTTGCAACTTTCATTGTCTGCATTATTTTTTTTTAATATCAACAATTGGTATCAGAGCAATGGTGAAAAAGCTATTTTGGAAATCATGAAGAATTTCTAGGAAAATGGATGTAGCAGCTTTTGATGATTGGGCTTGAGCTCTCATGTCTTGGTCATGTTGCTCTGGAGAGAGTTTTGATGAAGTGGGAGCTACGGTGACATTTGCAGACAGTGACATTGAGCTAGATGAAATTGTGCCAATGGAAGTATATGAATCTACTCTCTATTTAATTGTTGATCCTACCACTGAATTTATTATGGGTGATGTTTTTTCTGATTCCCCAAGTACTACCCAAGAGAGGTATGTGTGGGAAAGGCCTCCGCAGGAATTGGGAGGTGAGAATTTTGACATGCTAGAAGAATTGGAGAGCCTACAAAGACTAAAAGAAATAGAGGATACATCAGCAATAGATGTTGATGTGAAAACTAAAATGAAACAACGTGTATATTGGTGGCATGGCTGGAAAAATAAGAAGGATTCAGATAAAGAGGAGAAGGATGCTAGATTTGGAATTGCATCTGCACCAGAAGAGTTTTTAGAAGATCCCAAAATTCATCTTAGAGCACTTCTTGAATGTACAGGTGATGCACAACACAAGAAAGCCATCATGGCAGAGTTGCGGAAGAGGGCAGAGGCAGATAAGAGTGGTAAGTCTGTAAAGGACCTGGTATTGCTCATCTATGAAATGGTTTCTGTCACTTCTGTCTTTTGCCTCAATGATCCAAATACATTTGCTTCCAGCATTCATAGGATGTTGAAGATGGGTCTCAACATTTATGAGAAAAAAGATGTACGGGCGGAGATCCCGGTTTGAACCCCAAATGTTCAGGTCATTGAAGATGTTGTCACGGGAAGGCCATAGACAGGGTGAGATCCTCATCTCACCAAGGGAAGAAGAAGAACAAGGATCTTCGATCAAGCCCAAGCACTCTTATGAGGGTAGATATGGTGGAGATAAAGACCATGATAGCCGCTCTCACAAGTGGTGAGAAAGAGAAGATAGGGATGGCAGGAAAGACAAGCACTATAGAGTGGTAGTAGCAGAGGATGATAGTGATGATCAATTTCTCATAGATGTGGATTCTGTGAAAGTAGGGAGGTTTGATTTCTTGGAAGCTATGTCTTCCATTACTCCTGCTGCCCATAGAGGTGCAACTGTACAGTCAAGGCCGTTGTCCCCATTAATACCTCCATGCTTACAAGGACATCTAAAAATAATCAGAAATTATATTTTTGAGATCATTCACATAGTGGCCAACGGTGATAAAAAAGATTCATTGGAGGACAATTCTCACAATCTTCTGAGGTTACTTGGATTTCCCTATGGTTCTTCCATTCCCTTTGTTTAAAGACCAAGACTTTTACCTTGCGGGAAGGAGGGTGCTGGCTTGGACTGCATTGGCCCTGTAGTTTTACATGAATTAGAGAGGTTCCCCAAGCATTTGCTTGGGCTTCCCTCGCTATTGTCCAACCCAAGTGTAAAGACTCTTGAGGAACCACTAGTGCATATTGTGGGAGAAGCAAGGAGGACTACTCTTCCTATCTTGTATTTTCCTCAACTTCAACTTGTAAAAAATAGTCCTAAGATAATAAAAACAGAACAGCAACAGCAAAACAGAGAGAAAACAGGGCAAACAGAGTTGAATAACTCAGAAATATTTATTCATCTAACTTGCATTACATCCAAAATGCTTCGTATCTAGCAGCAATCCAGATGCTGTATCTAACAGTTATCCGGATGCTATATCCAGCAACCATCCAAAGGCTCTGTCTATACAACAACTCTCTCCAATCACATATATATAGTTATAGAACCTTTGAAGCCTGGAAGCTTCTAGCTTTCTAGAAAACTCTTAAACCTGGAATGTTCTTTTCTAGAACATATCTTACAATATTCTTTTCTAGAACAGCTCCAGGAATGTTCTAGTTGTGGAAGGCTCTAGAATCATTCTACAACTTTCTAGACAATCTTAATCCTTAACATCCCCCCTTAAGATTGGCTAGAATAATATAGAAAAAATACAAATGAGAGGGGAACATTATATTACTATCCCCCCTTAATGTTCACCTCTAGCATACCAAGCATTTTTCGATCATAATCCTCTTTCATGGCTTGCTCCCATTCTTTCTTTCCTCTAACTTGCTCATATGAGATTGAAACTTTAAGCCTTCAACACTCATTATCTTTTGTCTAGCTGAAAAGTCATCTTCTCCGTCATCACTACCAACAATACCTCTAGCTTGTTCCAACTTGCATTTCCAACAATAGCCTTGCAAACAAAAATCAATCTAGCAATATATCAGCCTTGCAAACAAATCACTCCAGCAATATCTCAAGCCTGCAAACAAATCACTCCAGCAATATCTCTGCCCTGCAAACAAATCACTCCAGCAATATCTCTGCCCTGCAAACAAATCACTCCAGCAATACATTTCTAACTGAACCTCTAGCTGAACCTCTTGATGGTCCTCTAGCTAAACCTGGAAAACATTCTAGCTGAACCTGGAAAACATTCTAGCTAAACCAGGAAAACATTCTAGCTGAACCTGGTTGCAACTCTAGCTGAACTTGGGCTGATCCTCTAGCTGAATCTTTTTTTTTTCCAACAATCCCCTCAGCGTTACCCAAGGGGATCCAAACCCATAACCCTGCTCTGATATCATGTGAGAACAGGCCCAATAAACACCAAAAGACAGGGCAAAACATAACAGCAATGAACATAGTGAACGCAGGGCAAAACAGAGTTAGATAACTCAGAAATTATATTCATCTAGCATTCACTACATCACATCCGAATGCTATGTCTAGTAGCAATCCAGATGCTGTATCTAACAGCTATCTGGATGCTATATCCAACAACCATCCAAAGGCTCTGTCTATACAACAACTCTCTCCAATCACATATATATAGTTATAGAACCTTTGAAGCCTGGAAGCTTCTAGCTTTCTAGAAAACTCTTAAATCTAGAATGTTCTTTTCTAGAACATATCTTACAATATTCTTTTCTAGAACAGCTCCAGGAATGTTCTAGTTGTGGAAGGCTCTAGAATCATTCTACAACTTTCTAGACAATCTTAATCCTTAACACAACTTTGGTGGGAGACGGTCCACGATCAACTAAGAGCTATTCTATGGACCATACTAGAAGAACTGCCTTCAGACATTCCCGTATTACTTCTTGCAACCTCCTCCGTGCCCCTTGACAAATTGGATGGAGAAACCGCTTCTTTATTTGGTCGTCGCTATATTTATCACATACAAAAACCATGTTCTGAGGATAGGTGTAGATTCATCTTGCAATCGGTTGATATTGTTCTTACCATCTCTGATCAACAAGTAACAATGAGTCTCCAAAAGAATATTTCTATTCCTAAACTAGCAAAGGTACTGAAAGAAACAAGGGGTCCAAGTGAGACTGAACTACATGTCAAGGCAGAAGCAGAAGAGCATGCTATTCGATGACTCCCAATGTGTCTTCGAGATGTCTGCAGTAGACTTCTATATGAAAAATGGTTCAGTGTATTCCATTACCCTATCATGGATGAAAATGCACCTGTTGTGAATGCTCCTGCAGCTGAAGATGTCGTTGCACCAGCCAAGGCTGAAGAAAAGGCTGCCAAGGAGAAAACGCCTAAGGCTCCCAAAGGTTTGAAACCCGCACCTGCTCATCCTTCTTATACAGAGATGGTGACGGAAGCCACCAGCAGTCTGAAGGAAAGGACTGGTTCAAGCCCTCATGCTATTGCGAAATTTCTTGAAGACAAGTAAAAGACTGTCCTACCGGCCAATTTCGAGAAGAAGCTCTCTTTTCAGCTCAAAGGCATGGTTGCCAAGGGAAAGCTTACAAAGGTCAAGGCTTCCTATAAATTATCTGAGCAGCTGAAGAAGGCTATTCCAAAGCCTAAATCTGCTTCGGCCAAGCCTATATCTACTGCTAAACCTAAGGCCGCTAAGTCGGCTGCTAAGAAGGCTCCTGCTACAGAGAAACCTGTTGCCAAACCTGATGCATTTGATCAACCCCATCTATTTGCCTCAGAAGCTAAGGATTTTTTTGGGCAGAGAGCCAGAAGTATGTTAGAATGGAGATACGTGTTGAGAAGGGGAGCCGTTTTAATGGAGATGTTAGAAGCTTTAGCTTTCAGTGGGTAGCAGATTTTAATCAACTTCTACATGACTATGATGAAAAATAAGATTAGGTTTTTGGTATCTCTTTACTTTGGCACTAGGTTTTAGTGTGTATAGTATTTTTTTGGGCTTTCATTTTGGCTAATAAAGTTGCCTAGTATTTAGAACTCTATGATGGCTAGCCTGCGTGGCTTATAATTGTATATGGTAGTCTAAGGGTTAGTTTTGTTAGTCTGTTTGGATGGGTCTGAGTAGTATTATCTACATTTTGTATCTGCATAGTAGAAGATGTATCTACTTTTTTTGAAATTAAGATAAAAACTCTCTATTAGAGATCAAAAATAAAAATATAAAAAAATAATAGTGAAACTAAAAAGGTAACAATAATAAACTATAGCCCACATAATAAAAATATATAATAAACTATAGAAGACATAATAACAAAATATTATAAATAAAACTAAATAACTAACAATTATAAACTACAATCCATATAAACAATCAAAATAATAAACTACAGTCCATATAATAAAATAAATAAATAGAACTAAATAGCTAACAATAAAAATTATAGCCGACATAATTAAAAAAAATACTAATAGAACTAAATTGAATAAATTATATAACTAACAATAATAAATAACAATTCATCATAGATTTATCCAAGATAGGTATCCTAGTTACACCATATTCATATTATATATTTACAAATACTTTAAATCACTACCTAAAAAACAAATAACTTTTTGCCAAACAAAATATTATTAAACTCTAATATTATAATTACCATTAACTTTCACTCACCCATATACGATTTATATAATTGGAATATTATTCTTTAGATAAAGCTACTTAATAATAATTCAATAACTTTATATACTTAACTATTTATAAATACATTATGCATCTCCTTTTGAAAAATGTACTCGGTATCATTCTCTATCCTATCTTGGTAACAAAAATAGTATGAAATGGACAAACCTTTAATCTAATGTTACAATTGATAGGAAAACTTTGTTGGAATTATTGTATTTGAATTTTAATGTTAAGAAAATCTTTATTAACAAGAGCAGGGAAGTTTCTGCCAAAATGTTCATGAATAACCATGTTTTAATTTGTTGTGTTTGCTTAGTTTTAAGCACAATGTTGATAATATAATAACTTTAGAAGACTATTTTAACTATATTTTGACAAAATTAAAATTTAAGATATGACATGCAATTTTGCTCTATTTAAGTGGTTAGGGTTCAGGGTATCTACAAGATAAATAACAAATCAAGCTTAATGTCAGCTTGTGAAATGGGAGAATCCGTTGACATTTGACATGAAATTTTTCTCTATTTAAGTGGCTAGGGTTCAGGGTATCTCCAAGATAAAGAACAAATCAAACTTAACGTGAGCTTGTGAAATGCGAGAATCCGTTGACATTTGGCAAGATCTCAATGTATGGGAAACTTGTACTGAAAATTAAGCTTCTACTTCTGGCAAAGAACCAAATCAACTGCCAGCTACCATGGAAAGCATAAACAATATAGCATTTAAATAATTCTAAAGATGATGTTGCAGAGAAGAGGTTATTTTTTTCAGCCAATGAAAATACAAATAAATCATTTTTCAATATTTTTTTGTTAAAAAATTATGATGTTGACATAGGAAAAGTACAAATTTAAATCAAATTTGCCCCACAAGAAAAATAATCATGTCTTTTGATTGGTTTACAATCAATATATTAATAACTAGATAAGTGCAAATTCATTGCAATTGCAATAGTACTGGCCAAAGGCAGGTACTAAAAATACAAATAAAACAAGATCATACTCAAAATAAGTAGTTATTAACTTATTTATTGAAATGGCTGAAACTTTGCTTACATTGCACCAAAAAACAAAATTGGTTCACAAAATAGTTCCTCTATGTTTTATTTCTCACACAGAACCATTGCATAAAAGTGAAGTCAATTTTCAGATATGTCAATTGATATGGCCTTAGGCTTACTCTCAGTTGTCTTGGGAATTGTTACAGTGAGCACCCCATGTGCCATGTTGGCCTTCAGTTGATCCAACTTGACATTCTTTGGTAGGTGGAAGCAGCGAGAAAAAGAGCCATCTTGTCTTTCAAGGTGATGCCACTTGTCATTCTTGTCCACCTCATCCTTCTTATACTCTCCACTTATATGCAAAACATGTCCCTCTTCAACTTCAACTTTCAGATTTTCCTTTGTCAGACCTTCCAAAACCAAACAAAAAAAAATGATTAGATAAATTATACACAATTTATCCTTAATCACGATTCAATTAGACAATTCCAAATCAATCTTCATACAGTTTTGAACCAATATTTTATATGAATTAATAAAAAATACACAATTGATTTTTTTGATAAAATATCATACAAATTTAATATAATGAAAAACTACCATCTAAATTATACTAATCTATTAAAACCCACATTAACAATACCAGGTAAGTTAGCTTTGAAGACGTGGGTATGATCAGTTTCAAGCCAATCCATAACAATACCAAGCGCGACCATGAAGCGACTGATGTCATTACGCACTTCCCTTTTAGAAGAATTTTGGTCTGACACACGAGCTTTCATGCCCCCATTCCATTGTGCCATACGCGCTTCCCCTTTAGAAGAGTTTTGGTCTGACATAAAACCCGTTATATAACCCTCATGGATCTGACCGTATGGATCTGACACCTGACATTTCAAGCCCCCATTCGATTGTGCCATAGACATGCTGGGATACTATCAACCTCCTCCAACCCACTGCAAAAACAAAACCTCAAAACATAATCAGTTGCAATAATCTTACCTTCAAGAATGGAAATTAAACGACTTACAGAACTACAATTTAACCTACCAAAGCAAGGTGCTTAAAAGCAGGCTATCTATGATGGGATATATATATATATAATGGTGAGAAATGGGAGGTGAAAGGAAACTTTGAGAACTTTCCAAATGCGTAATTATAGTAGAATAAGGGGTGGAGTGTAATGGTCGAATGCGTAATTATAGTAGCAGTAAGGGGTGGAATGTAATGGTGTGAGCGTGTTAACATTGATATAAAAATAAATACAATAAAAATAAAATAGAGCTGACATAGTTTTTTTAAAATAAGTAGACATATGTTTTAACTCACATAGTTTTATTAAATCAATGAACATTAAAATAAAGCCAATAGAATAATGTGTACTAGCATAGATATTTTAAAGACATCTATCTAAAAGAGGCTCAGAGATATCACACTCTTGAGGCTTTATAGATTTGCATTTAAATATTAGAGAATCATAAAAATTAGCTTTTAATTTAAATCAAATGATATGCAGAATTTAATTATAATTCTCTAATGGAATTCATTGCCATAGAAATATTTTTTAAATTGAACAACTATAATCCTACCTCGCATTAAACTAAAGTAATTTACCCGGACAACAATTCATAGGTCTATCAATTAGTTTTTAGTGGAATATTTTTCAATAATTTAATCCAAATGATATAAAAAACATAACTATATTTTTTTCATAGAATTAATTCCCATAGTAAAAATCTAAAACAAATGTCATTAAACTAAATATTAATTTTCTTTGTGGCTTTTAAAGATTGAAGAACTATGACCCTAGCTGTCATTAAAATAAAGTAATCTACCTTGCCATTATTTTCCTTTGCCAGCCTTCATTAATTTAAAGTAAATAATTTACCCTAAATTTTCAATAATTTAATCCAAATCATAGAAAAACTTAATTATAATTTTTTTAAAGGAATTAATTCCCATAGTAAAAATATAAAACAAAGGTTATTAAACTAAATATTAATTTTCTTTTTGGCTTTTAAAATTTGAAGATCCCTAACCTAGCTCTCATTAAACTAAGGTAAATAATTTACCCTACTGTTAATTTTCTTTGTGGTTGTCAAAGATTTGTTTATGCAAGAAAAATATTAAATAAATTATAATTTATATGTTCCATAATTTAAGTTGCACTTTAATTACAATTTCTTTTTATTTTAATGTGTAGTATGTAAATAGAATGAGAGTAAATAATACACAATGCTAATCTAACCTTCTATAAATAATAGCAACAACATTGCATCACTTCATAAATTTATTTTGCAAGAAAAAATACGAAAAAATGATGGATGCATATTGCCCTTACCAATTAAACTTCTCTCCTAATGGATTAAACTTCTTCTCCCAATTCAATTTGCTCTGTTTTTATTTGATTTGATTTTTCTCAAATTTATGTTTGAGTAATACTTATATTTATACACATTATTTTATTGGCTTTGTTTTTATGTTCATTGATTAATAAACTATGTCAGCTATATATCCATTTTTATTTTAAAAAATATGTCTAGTTATTTTTTAAAAACTATGTCAGCTCTATTTTATTGTTATGTACAGGTCCATCCCCTTAATGCCACTGGATAACTCCTCTCAGTGTAATTATTTTTATGTCGGATTTTTAATAGTTTTTGTTAACATGTTCATTCTATTTACACACTGGTCATTCAAATAAAAATAAAATTACAGTTAAATGCAACTTAAATTATTGAACCTATAAATTATAATTTATTTAATATTTTTCTTGCATACACAAATATTTGAAAACCACAAAGAAAATTAATGGTAAGGTAAATTATTTACTTTAGTTTAATGAGAGCTAGGGTTATGGTTCTTCAATATTTAAAATTCACAAGGAAAATCAATATTTAGTTTAATTACCTTTGTTTTATATTATACTATGAAAATTATTTCCTTTAAAAAATATAGGCACCTATGCATCTTGAGGTGCCTATCTATTTTCAATTTCACCTCTGAGATTTTTTAGATAGATGTATTTAAGATATCTATTCTAGTAGTAATGGCCACTCCAAAGAAGCATACATTAGGTTTTTTTTACTAGGTAAGAGATAGTTTATATTGATAATAAAAAGAAAAAGATTACACTTTTAGCTCCATGAGCTGATGATATACTTGTCCCCCTACTATTTGCTTACAAAATATTACAAAATGACCTCTTTGGGTCTATCAAACTAAACTGCTGCTACAATAGACATATACATATAACTACCTAAAACCCCCATACTATCATAATACAATAAACATAAAAACTATTAACCATATACAATAGTAAAGACCAAGTTGACCACAGACCGACTAAACCAGAGCCACTAGACTAATCATATCTCCCCTTCCTCGAACAGGTAGTCTAAAAATCCACCCACCCATTGGAAGCCCTCGACAAGAATCATGTTGAACAGCTTTATGATGAAATCCCTTCCTCTATAGACCCTAGCCATGTGGGCCATCAACTCATCACCTCGAATGTCTAGGATGAAGGGAAAGAAATTGACCACTTCACCAAGCTAGTTTACCTTATTCAGATCCTTCGGCCTTGGGAGCCTGACCCCTCTTTCCACTACCTCCAACACCTCATCCAGCCCTTCCATCAGGTTTGACTTGAACATCCTTTGCACCAGCACCCTCACCTCCTCCTTTGCCATCATCATGTCGAGGAGAGAAGCTACCACCCTAGACGGTATGTCTAAATCTACATGGCAGTGTTCTACACCATTGACAAAAGCTCTGCCTAAGATGAGCTTAGTGTCTCAGATGATGAAGGCACTGTTCTACTGCAAGACTCTTCTCAATCTTTGATTGGTAATTTTGCCAAAAAATACCATCTACCTAACCCTTCCGGTTAGACAAATGGGGCATTTCATTCCACCACAAGCAAGCTATTCAGCAAGAAGATGGAAAATTATGGATGGCGGGGGAATGTTGGCCATAAACTAGAATGCCAAATAGTCTGCAAAATGCTAGCCAAAATGCCTTCAAATAGCTCGAGAAAAAGTTGCCTCTTCTCCCAATGATGGCAAAAGACAATATCTGAGAATCTCCCCACTCTCACCAACTCACTACTTAACTGCTCCAATGCCCTGAGATATGAGGCCATCTGCAATTCCTACTAATTCATAATTGGGTCCCTCCTTGCCCTTGTCCTACACCCCAAGAATCGAGACCGTTCCAGCGTGTGGGAGCTAAATGTTGATCTCCACTAGCTGCCATAATTATGCACAATGATGATTGTCATGACTACCTAATTTGCCTCCCTCTACTTGAATGGAATGGGGGTATCATACTAACAATGCATGTTGACCAGGTGTCCATCCTACTACCCCTGCTGAGTCAACCACCTCACCTGGATATGAGGTGGCTCCCACCCTTCCGCCCACAAAGCATACATTAGGTTTAATAAAGATATGAATCGGAAATAATTCAGGTTAACAAGTACCACATAGTGGAAGATGACTATCTTAACAAGTGTCATGTAGTAGAAGATGAATTGGGGATAACTTAGGGACTTGGTATTTGATATCTTAACAAATGTAAATTAGGAATAACTCAGTAGTGGATATCTTAACAAGTGTCATTAGAACGGTGAGTACCTCCTTTCAAAGTGTTGTAATAATAATATTTTTTTAGTACTTGAAAAATTAATGAAAATGCATTTGAAATAATATAAGAATTAGGTTAAGTTGCTATTTTGAGAAACATGGAGAAATGAACTATGACAAATTCACTCTCTATTAAAAAACAAATTCTTATAAAAATTAAAATTTGAACTATATAATATGATAGAATTGTCCATACCCCATTCCAAAAGCAGTTAATATACATGTAAGTAAGGTTATTTTAAAAATTTGCACATATAATAAATGCAGCTATTAACCCCAACACATGATAGAAATTAAATGAAGTGAGGTTATAGTGAGCCCTTTGTCATAGTTGGTGTCAAGATATTAACCCCAACACATAATAGAAAATAAATGGAGTGAGGTTATGGTGAGCCCTTTGTCATAGTTGGTGTCATGGTAATCAACTAAAAAATACTAAATATAGACCAAAAAAATGTAGCAACTATGAAAATAATTATTATAATATAAACAATAATATTTATGTTAATAGTATTAATAGCATTAGAAATATTAATATTAATATATTATAAATATTAATAATAATACAATATAACTATTAACTAATAATATTGCCACTGTAATCAAATAAAAAAATACTAACTATATGCAAAAAGATGTACCAACTACAAAAAAAAATATTATAACATAATTATTAATTAATATTTATATTATAAATATTAACTAATAATATTAATATTGGTGTCACCTTAATCAAATGAAAAAAGGAGCAATTATAAAATTAATATTGATAACATAAATATTAAATTAGATCTATGGAGGTGCCCTAACTGTAAGTCGGAGGAGTCCTAGGTTATGTGCAAAGGAATCAGCCTTCACGTGTGGCAAGTGGGGGAGGCCGTGCTCTCCCCCACCCAGGTTTGTATCTTGTGCATACCTCATGCACACAGAATCTATTCATGTTTATTGCCTCCATAGTGTCTAAAGATTGAAAAGACTATCTTCTTATCTCTTGTATGTTCTTTCTCCAACTGTGTTTAATTTTTCATTTCGCAACCCTCACGACTGTGTAAATCTCAACCCTCTTAGCATTAATAGAGGGGGTTACGGACCCCCCTGACCCTAATGCAATTAATCCTGATTCCCATGTGGCCCCATCTAAGTCATTTAAGGAAGTTTTAGCAGATAGTGGTATGTCTATCCCATCTGGTGCGAAGTTTCTAGCTACAACTAGTTGCAAAGAAGGTGAACCAAGTAGTGATGTCTCAGTGGAAGGCAAGTACCCCTTACCCCCTCTGAACTATAAACTCACCCCAAATGATGTTATGAAGAATATAGTCTCTAATGAAAGACTTAGATTGAAGGAAATGACTATTTCTTTTGCTATTGTTCACACTAGAAAAATACCAACAAGGAATTTCATAGATTCCTAGTTTTTTAATGTGTGGGAAAACAAATTTGGAATTCAAGTTAATTTTTTTAGAATGCTCCCTAAAGGTTTATTTTATTTTTAATTTAAATGCTATTTCGCACATGAAAAAGCACTTTTGAAACCATACTGAAACCTCGATGGCTATGGTTTCAGGGCACTGACCTAGTCCCCATCGACCATTGCTGAGGAAGTATTAGCCTTGTCCTACCCTAGGTGGTTGGTTGTGAAAAATATTCCTCTTGAATATTGAAATTTAATCTCATACCTGCGTGAACCCTTTGGTAAAGTGCTACACCTAGATGAAACCAAGGTGACCCTCCCTCACTTGGACGTGAGGGCACTAGTGTCACTAGCTCACGATATTGAAATTCCTAGGCGTATAGAGGTAGAGGATGACAAGAATCCCTTTTGTTGTCAGTTAGAAATTTTGGCTAGTGTCAATGCCTATCGCTGCAAAAAGAGCACATTAGGGTAAATTGCCATTTAATCAAAAAAAAAATCAAGGAAGAAAAAAGAAGATTCAACTCCCTGGCTCAAACCATAGTTTAGAATTATCCTCTAAAAGGCTCGTTGTGCAATCTGACATGGTTGTGGCAACTGACCCCTTGCAAGCATAGGGAGTTAGTAACTTCTTTTCAGAACCCATAGCGGACTGGGCTGAAAAAATCCCCTTCGCAAATGGTGATGCTAAGCAAACAAAGCTCTAAGAGCCGAGGGTTGGAATGGGAGGTTGAGTCCACAATCCAACCAGTTCACCAATTTTCAATTTTGAGGATACCCTACTCCAAAACTCCTTCGATGTTCTCTCGGAAGGAATACCTTCTAAGGATGTCAAACCTATGAAGACCCCAATATCTAGTGTCTCCAAAGACCAAGTGGAATGCCTCGGTTCCATGCTCACCCCTAAAATTATAAGAAAACCAACTATATGGAAAAATTAAACACTCAGCAGTTAGCGATGTGTGAGATTAAGAAAAGAATTGAAGAAGAAATCTTAAGGAATAGGACGAGAACCCTCCCACACCTACAACTCATGAGTTTATGTTCGAAAAGGATGGCCACCATTTCAAATTTGTTAAGGGTGACCAGCTTTGCAACAAATTTGTTAATGATAGTCTAGTCGGGGATGAAAAGATGTCCTCCATGGAGGGAAGTCTTGAGACTGTCATTGAAAAAATTACAATACTAATATGAACCATACTGAAAGTAACCATGGGCAACATGAGCACTCACTAGAATTGGGGGGATGCTCGAATGTTGAACCAGAAAAGCCACTTTTGACCTGCTCCATTGAGGGTGACACCCTAGAGTTTTCTAGCCAAACTACCACTAACAATGTTGTTCAAAAGTTTGGGTCTACTAACAATGAGGTAACTCCTAAGAGACCATCAATAGAAGATAGCGAGGGCCTTAGCCCTATAACCCATGCAATGCGTGAGGCCCCCACCTCAGAATTTGTTGGGTTGAGGCTCTTAGAAAAACCCAAGAGTCCAATTCCACCAACCCATGTGCCACCAAGGAAAGTGGCACGTGTGAGGGCAAGGAAAATCAATAAAAAATAGTTAGAGGGCATAGGATATCTTACTCAAGAGGATTTCATGGCTAGACAGTGTGGGATAGCTTCCAGGCCAAGGGAAAAGCCTAGAAGACCAAGAAAGAACAACATGTCCCTACTGGTACCAAAAAACATGCAACTATCTAAAAAGAAAAGAAAGAAAACAAGTGTGGTAATAGAGTCTCTTGAAGTAAAAAGACCAGAGGTGGAAGAAAGATTGCCTAAGTGTTTTGTATAGTCCAAGAAATACCTAGAGGTAACCCGCATGAATGTCAAGAATTAATCTTAATTATATCTCATGGAATGTTAGGGGACTGGACTTCCCTAATAGGAAATACATTGCAAGGAGATTCTTGAATCTGGAAAAACAAAATGATGTTGTAATGCTACAAGAAACTAAGGTAGTCGGGTTCATATTGGAAACTAATTTAAGTTTTATTTGCAAGGATTCTTCCTTTTTCACCACAAATGATGAAAATGGAAAGAGGGGTAGGACAATCCAACTCTCTAATACATGGAGTCAATTAGTCACTAATCAGGGTAATTCCCCCTACAATAGGGTAGTCTAGGTGACCTTGGAAAAAGAAGGAAATACAATGGGAATTTTCTCCATTTATGCACCCAATGACCATAGGGAGAGGGCTGCCCTTTGGCAATCATTACCTAGTCTACTAGATGTGTCATGGATCTTGGGTGGAGACTTCAACATGGTTGATCACCCGGAAGATAAGTGGGTGGAGTTGAAATGTCATGGAAAGGAAATTAAAGGTATTTTTAAAAGAGGGTAAAAAATAAGTTCAATTTAATGGAGCCTTTGAGAGTAGGGAAAAAACACTTCAAAGGGGTCTGGTATACATGGTACAATTCTCAAAAATGAGACAAAAGGATTTAATATATCCTTGATAGGTTTTATGCAAGAAAAAACAACTTCAGATTTGTTCCAAATAGGGATGGTCTAGTGGTTCATGTTTACCCCTACACTATGTCCGACCATCATCCCATTAAAGCAAATATTGAGGTAAAAATTTGTAGTGCTCTGGTCAATAGGAGGAAATATGGCTTCACCCTCAACACCTAATTATTAAATGATAATGATTCTAGAGATGCCATTTCCTTCCTTAGAGAAATAAATAGTTGGATGCTAAAAAATACCACTGCAACAGAGAGGTGGAATCAAAGTGTTGAGGCCTGGAGGAAGATGTTCTAAGCCATTGGCAAAAGGAAGGCCATGGATAATAGGTGGGAGGAAAATAAACTTCAAGAATCCAAAAAGACCCTATGAATGAAATGTTGAGGGAAGAACTTACACTCACTAAAGATAAGCTTAGAAGGACTCAAAAGATCAAGATAAAAGGGCTAAAGGTAAGGGCCAAGTTAAGATTGCTTAATTGTGGTGATATGGGATCGAAATTCTTCTTTAATTACATCACTAAAAAGAGTTTCAAAGAGCAAATAGAGATAATTTGGGACAATGACTGACTGGTCACCTCCCAAGACGAAATATTAGAACAATTCAAAAAGTTCTATAAAAACCTCTTCACCTCAGAAAAGGGGGAAAGGGGTAACCAAAATGCCAGAGAACTAGTTAAAAAGATTATCCCTACAAGAATTTCTAAGGATGATCCAACCTAGCTTTCGACGAACTTAACCTAATTTCTATCTAAAAATCTCAAAAATCTAGATCATGGTTTTTGAGATATCATTGAAACATGTGACTTCTATCCTTATTTTGCAAGGTCTTTATGTGACACTACTGCTCTTTCAAACTCTTTCCACAATCCTCTTAAGACTTGGGGGCAGCATGCTGAGCTCAACCCTTGTGGAAGCCCATTTTATCCCACGTGCTATGATATGCCATCATAAATAAATTAGCAACAAGATTTCACCTTAAATATAATGAAATTATTTTAGCTCTACCAATTTGAGCTGTAGGTGAAAATTTGGTAATAGTAGGTTCACAACTAGGGTTCCAACCTAAAGAAGCAAGAAAAATCAAAATTTTGCAGTTCAACAATCTAAGAAGGAAAAACCCTAAAAGAAATGAAAATAGATTAAAACATCTTGTCGAGGAATTTCCCATGTCTTATTTAAACCTTTAATAGCTCACCCTTTAAGTCTCTTAGGGCTTCTTCGTAATATTTTCTAAAATACTTTAAACTCTAGCCATTGATCTCTTGATGAGATGGAAAGATGGATGGCCGTGTTGAAGTTTTCTACCACATGGCATTGCTTCTCATCTTTCAGCGGAACCCACCTTCTCTTCAGGCTACAAAGTCTGCTACGTGGCGTTCGTCCCTTAGCCTGTTGGGTTATTGCCCATGTATCTTTTGACAACGGTATACTAGGGAATGATTAGGATTAACCTAGGGGCCCTCCAACATGCTCACACATTAACTTATGAAGCCATCGGTTGCCTGCTTAGCTTCTTCAACATTGGACAGCTAACCTGAAAACATCTTGCCGAGGAATTTCCCATGTGTCTTATTTAAACCTTTAATAGCTCACCCTTTAAGTCTCTTAGGTCTTCTTTGTAATATTTTCTAAAGCATTTAAAAAGTGGGACCTTGCTAGGATAACCCATTCCCTACCAAACAGTAACCGACAATACTAGGTATAACGTGCCAGTAAACAAGACGGTTTTGATGGCTCATGTTTCAACTTAGAGAACCAGCAACCGGACGTAGCAAGTCAACATAAGATTATGCAGAGGCTTTCTCATATAAAATGTCAACCATTGATATTTGGATATCTAACAGTTCAAGTGTTATTTAGGTGAGTTGAAGTTTCAGGTCTAGTGTTTTAGACATTTTTTTCTGGAATGCAACTACAATCGTCCATCAAAAATTCATTGAACGGCCATATATTATATTAATTTGTGCTAACGTCTTGCTTCAGACATAATAAATATGTTGACACTTGTCCCCATTCCAGACACTTTACGAAGGAATTTTGATGTGTGTAAAATTTATCCCGGAATAGAACAATATGTAACATTTGATAATTTTGCCACACTGTATGATATTTTATTGGCACAATAATTTATTTTGCCAATTAATTTTTTATTGGTTTGAAAATTCGTTTAATCCGCAAATGAAAATAATTTTTTTGGTTTGAAATTAGATTTTAATCGCCAGCAAAAATATTTTCTTATTTAGAAAACATGTTTAATTCACCCATAGAAATATTTTACTGGTTTGAAAATAGGTTTTAATTTGTCAATATAGATATTTAATTGGTTTGAAAATAGGTTTTAATCGCTAATGAAAATATTTTATTGGTTTTTAAAAATTACAATTCACCAAGATTTTTAATAGACCTCTAGCGATTACAAAAGATTCACAAAACAAGAAATTTTTTTCCCAGAAAAATGAAAAAAATCGCCAACAAAATTAATATTTTTCTTGAAAAGTATACACAATTCGCTAGGTTTATACATCCTCTCTAAGGGGGGCTATTCTTAAATTTATACCTATTCCACAGTGCAAATCTGGCAATTGGTATCTTCTTTGTAAGAAGAAAATACATGAAATTAGTAGTTGTATTCGACTGTGAGTTGCTGTATGAAGGTGTAAAAACCAGAGATAAATAAAATTGAGTTTCCCCTATTTATAGTGGATGTAGCCATATATTGGTGAACCACTTTAAATATTTTAGGTCTTCTAGTTTTTTCTTGTGTGTTCTGTATTTATTTTTTGCAACTTTCATTGTCTGCATTATTTTTTTTTAATATCAACAATTGGTATCAGAGCAATGGTGAAAAAGCTATTTTGGAAATCATGAAGAATTTCTAGGAAAATGGATGTAGCAGCTTTTGATGATTGGGCTTGAGCTCTCATGTCTTGGTCATGTTGCTCTGGAGAGAGTTTTGATGAAGTGGGAGCTACGGTGACATTTGCAGATAGTGACATTGAGCTAGATGAAATTGTGCCAATGGAAGTATATGAATCTACTCTCTATTTAATTGTTGATCCTACCACTGAATTTATTATGGGTGACGTTTATCCTGATTCCCCAAGGACTACCCAAGAGAGGTATGTGCCCAAGAGAGGTATGTGTGGGAAAGGCCTCCGCAGGAATTGGGAGGTGAGAATTTTGACATGCTAGAAGAATCGGAGAGCCTACAAAGACTAAAAGAAATAGAGGATACATCAGCAATAGATGTTGATGTGAAAACTAAAATGAAACACCGTGTACATTGGTGGCATGGCTGGAAAAATAAGAAGGATTCAGATAAAGAGGAGAAGGATGCTAGATTTGGAATTGCATCTGCACCAGAAGAGTTTTTAGAAGATCCCAAAATTCATCTTAGAGCACTTCTTGAATGTACAGGTGATGCACAACACAAGAAAGCCATCATGGCAGAGTTGCGGAAGAGGGCAGAGGCAGATAAGAGTGGTAAGTCTGTAAAGGACCTGGTATTGCTCATCTATGAAATGGTTTCTATCACTTCTGTCTTTTGCCTCAATGATCCAAATACATTTGCTTCCAGCATTCATAGGATGTTGAAGATGGGTCTCAACATTTATGAGAAAAAAGATGTACGGGTGGAGATCCCGGTTCGAACCCTGAATGTTCAGGTCATTGAAGATGTTGTCACGGGAAGGCCATAGACAGGGTGAGATCCTCATCTCACCAAGGGAAGAAGAAGAACAAGGATCTTCGATCAGGCCCAAGCACTCTTATGAGGGTAGAGATGGTGGAGATAAAGACCGTGATAGCCGCTCTCACAAGTGGTGAGAAAGAGAAGACAGGGATGGCAGGAAAGACAAGCGCTATAGAGTGGCAGTAGCAGAGGATGATAGTGATGATCAATTTCTCATAGATGTGGATTCTGTGAAAGTAGGGAGGTTTGATTTCTTGGAAGCTATGTCTTCCATTACTCCTGCTGCCCATAGAGGTGCAACTGTACAGTCAAGGCCGTTGTCCCCATTAATACCTCCATGCTTACAAGGACATCTAAAAATAATCAGAAATTATATTTTTGAGATCATTCACATAGTGGCCAACGGTGATAAAAAAGATTCATTGGAGGACAATTCTCACAATCTTCCGAGGTTACTTGGATTTCCCTAAGGTTCTTCCATTCCCTTTGTTTAAAGACCAAGACTTTTACATTGCGGGAAGGAGGGTGCTGGCTTGGACTGCATTGGCCCTGTAGTTTTACATGAATTAGAGAGGTTCCCCAAGCATTGGCTTGGGCTTCCCTCGCTATTGTCCAACCCAAGTGTAAAGACTCTTGAGGAACCACTAGTGCATATTGTGGGAGAAGCAAGGAGGACTACTCTTCCTATCTTGTATTTTCCTCAACTTCAACTTTGGTGGGAGACGGTCCACGATCAACTAAGAGCTATTCTATGGACCATACTAGAAGAACTGCCTTCAGACATTCCCGTATTACTTCTTGCAACCTCCTCCGTGCCCTTTGACAAATTGGATGGAGAAACCGCTTCTTTATTTGGTCGTCGCTATATTTATCACATACAAAAACCATGTTCTGAGGATAGGTGTAGATTCATCTTGCAATCGGTTGATATTGTTCTTACCATCTCTGATCAACAAGTAACAATGAGTCCCCAAAAGAATATTACTATTCCTAAACTAGCAAAGGTACTGAAAGAAACAAGGGGTCCAAGTGAGACTGAACTACATGTCAAGGCAGAAGCAGAAGAGCATGCTATTCGATGACTCCCAATGTGTCTTCGAGATGTCTGCAGTAGACTTCTATATGAAAAATGGTTCAGTGTATTCCATTACCCTATCATGGATGAAAATGCACCTGTTGTGAATGCTCCTGCAGCTGAAGATGTCGTTGCACCAGCCAAGGCTGAAGAAAAGGCTGCCAAGGAGAAAACGCCTAAGGCTCCCAAAGGTTTGAAACCCGCACCTGCTCATCCTTCTTATACAGAGATGGTGACGGAAGCCACTAGCAGTCTGAAGGAAAGGACTGGTTCAAGCCCTCATGCTATTGCGAAATTTCTTGAAGACAAGTAAAAGACTGTCCTACCGGCCAATTTCGAGAAGAAGCTTTCTTTTCAGCTCAAAGGCATGGTTGCCAAGGGAAAGCTTACAAAGGTCAAGGCTTCCTATAAATTATCTGAGCAGCTGAAGAAGGCTATTCCAAAGCCTAAATCTGCTTCGGCCAAGCCTATATCTACCGCTAAACCTAAGGCCGCTAAGTCGGCTGCTAAGAAGGCTCCTGCTACAGAGAAACCTGTTGCCAAACCTGATGCATTTGATCAACCCCATCTATTTGCCTCAGAAGCTAAGGAGTTTTTTGGGCAGAGAGCCAGAAGTATGTTAGAATGGAGATACGTGTTGAGAAGGGGAGCCGTTTTAATGGAGATGTTAGAAGCTTTAGCTATTGAAGGATTAATTATTTGTGATAGACAGAGAAGCCTGGCAACATTCGTGCCCAAATTGATTAAGCGTGCCCATGTTTTGAAGATTATTAAAACTAATGTGCTATGGAGGAGATACATTTGGAGCTTTCTTGAACAGAATTTGACGACATTAAAATCTTCATTGTGGTTGATGTAACATTACAATGGAAATGTAGGGGATATCTCTGAGCAACTCTTTTTCCTATATGACTTGCCTTCAAGTGGGATATTGTAGGCTACGAGTATGAAGCCAAGTCTATTTGTAACAGTCGGTGATTATTTTAAACCCGCAGATTCTCTTCTGTTTGTAACCGTAGTTTCTTGAACTGTCGGTTTCTTCCATGGTGTAGGTCTGCGAATGGGTATCTTCTTTGTAAGAAGAAAATACATGAAGTTAGTAGTTGTATTCGACTGTGAGTTGCTGTATGAAGGTGTAAAAACCAGAGATTAATAAAATTGAGTTTTCCCTATTGATAGTGGGTGTAGCCATATATTGGTGAAACACTTTAAATCTTTTGTATCTTCTATTTTGTTCTTGTTCTTGTGTGTTCTGTATTTATTTTCTGCAACTTTTTTTTGTCTGCATTTGTTTTTTAATATCAACAACAAGGAATACTTGATATACAATGATGTTATCTACAAATTTCATTAGTATTAGCCAAAATTACCGGAACTCCAAGAATAGATTTCTAAGACATGGTGGCATCTCTTGGAAGGTGAGATCTTTATTTACCCCTGTGCTCGGTGTTTTTTAAAATTTTGAGTATGATTCATTCAAGGATAAAGAGCTCGTCATGAAGTCTGGAATGTGGGTATTGAAGGAGTATTTTTGGTGCATCAAACCCTGGTTTCCTGCCTTCCATCATGTAGACATTTTTTTTTTTTTTGGACCTTTTTCTAGATTAGGATGCCTGCCTTAGTTCTAGTTGGACTCGTGTTTGGCTACCATTGCCAACTTGTATGAGAGGTTCCAGTTTTCGTAGTCTTATTAAATAGTTAATAAAAATAAATATTTCTTTTTTTTAATTAAAATATATATTTATATTGCATTGCAACATGAACTATATATGTTTACTAAATGATTTATAAAAATATTTATACATTTATTGTTTTAAAAAGTTTTGTATATGCATAAATATTTGACAAAATGGAACCAAAAAATCTGACTTCCAATTTTTATCATCTAAATATTAAAATAAACTATTATTTACATTTTTAATAGGTGTAAGGGTTTTGTAGATATGAAAATAATGATATTAGTTGATTTTTCACATTATTGATTTCCATCACAAGATTTGATTTTACAAATTATTATTTTTTCATGACCTAAAAATGATTTAATCCCAATTACAAAGTTATATTGGTGTTATTATAGGGAGAGGTGTTATACAATGGCTTAAAAGTACATTTAAATTTTATTTTAAAAAAAATACACATGAACATAATAAGAAAATAATACAAATAGAACTAAATAACTAACCAACATAATTAAAAAAAAAAATAGTGGTGGAAAATCCATATAAAGTGTTGAAGAAAGTTGGGATCTAAACTTGGTCATATCCTCTATCTCCTCCTATGGATTGCCATTTGGAAAAGAGGGCTAAATGGTTGATATGTGGCCATTGGAAGTTGATATTAACTCCTGATCATAAGGTTTTAACCCCCGATCCTGAATTGTTTTCACCTTAATAAGCAATGATGACATTAAGATATTGTTTCAAGGGGGTATGGCTAGAGATGATTGTCGTGTAAGGTTAATTAATATTTGAAGGCATTCCAGAGGCTTCTAAGCCATGACGTCAGGCAAGACTGGTAGTGTTTTGGGCAGTGACAGGACAAGTCTCATCATTATTCGGTGCCCCTCAAGAAACATTTCAGCCTTTATGTTTCCTTTTTGCAAGGCTTTTAGCAGTGCAAGTTTTAGCCAAATGCCAGATTCTTTCAGGTTTACGGTTCTCTTCTCGACAAATGGCTTTTCTAGGGACAATAAAAAAATAGAGGCTGCATAGAATCCTTTAGCTTCATGATGCTTTAATGGTCGAGGTAACGAGGATGGTGATGGGTAAAACTTATGTTGCAAACAATGAAAGGTATCGGTTTGATTTTGATATTCCATCAGGGTTCATGGCAACATTGCTTGAATTAAATAGCCCCAAACCAGTGGTGGAAGCCATAACTTGAGGAATGTTTATTCTTGAGATTTTGGGCAGACTAGAGGACATACTGGCTATGGCAACCCTAGCGGTAGGAGCCCCAAGGCTGAAGGACATGGCATTGTCACAGGAATCAGGGGAAGTTGTCAAATATTATCCATTATTGCTAGACATCAAGGGTTTCGAGCTGATTCATCTTAAGGACCAGGCCAGAGTCGTGGTAAGTTTTATATAGAATATGCTAAGGATGGAGACAAGGTAGGGCTTTCAGTGGGTAGCAGATTTTAATCAACTTCTACATGACTATGATGAAAAATAAGATTAGGTTTTTGGTATCTCTTTACTTTGGCACTAGGTTTTAGTGTGTATAGTATTTTTTTGGGCTTTCATTTTGGCTAATAAAGTTGCCTAGTATTTAGAACTCTATGATGGCTAGCCTGCGTGGCTTATAAGTGTATATGGTAGTCTAAGGGTTAGTTTTGTTAGTCTGTTTGGATGGGTCTGAGTAGTATTATCTACATTTTGTATCTGCATAGTAGAAGATGTATCTACTTTTTTTGAAATTAAGATAAAAACTCTCTATTAGAGATCAAAAATAAAAATATAAAAAAATAATAGTGAAACTAAAAAGGTAACAATAATAAACTATAGCCCACATAATAAAAATATATAATAAACTATAGAAGACATAATAACAAAATATTATAAATAAAACTAAATAACTAACAATTATAAACTACAATCCATATAAACAATCAAAATAATAAACTACAGTCCATATAATAAAATAAATAAATAGAACTAAATAGCTAACAATAAAAATTATAGCTGACATAATTAAAAAAAATACTAATAGAACTAAATTGAATAAATTATATAACTAACAATAATAAATAACAATTCATCATAGATTTATCCAAGATAGGTATCCTAGTTACACCATATTCATATTATATTTACAAATACTTTAAATCACTACCTAAAAAACAAATAACTTTTTTCCAAACAAAATATTATTAAACTCTAATATTATAATTACCATTAACTTTCACTCACCCATATACAATTTATATAATTGGAATATTATTCTTTAGATAAAGCTACTTAATAATAATTCAATAACTTTATGTACTTAACTATTTATAAATACATTATGCATCTCCTTTTGAAAAATGTACTCGGTATCATTCTCTATCCTATCTTGGTAACAAAAATAGTATGAAATGGACAAACCTTTAATCTAATGTTACAATTGATAGGAAAACTTTGTTGGAATTATTGTATTTGAATTTTAATGTTAAAAAAATCTTTATTAACAAGAGCAGGGAAGTTTCTGCCAAAATGTTCATGAATAACCATGTTTTAATTTGTTGTGTCTGCTTAGTTTTAAGCACAATGTTGATAATATAATAACTTTAGAAGACTATTTTAACTATATTTTGACAAAATTAAAATTTAAGATATGACATGCAATTTTGCTCTATTTAAGTGGTTAGGGTTCAGGGTATCTACAAGATAAATAACAAATCAAGCTTAATGTCAGCTTTTGAAATGGGAGAATCTGTTGACATTTGACATGAAATTTTTCTCTATTTAAGTGGCTAGGGTTCAGGGTATCTCCAAGATAAAGAACAAATCAAACTTAACGTGAGCTTGTGAAATGGGAGAATCCGTTGACATTTGGCAAGATCTCAATGTATGGGAAACTTGTACTGAAAATTAAGCTTCTACTTCTGGCAAAGAACCAAATCAACTGCCAGCTACCATGGAAAGCATAAACAATATAGCATTTAAATAATTCTAAAGATGATGTTGCAGAGAAGAGGTTATTTTTTTCAGCCAATGAAAATACAAATAAATCATTTTTCAATATTTTTTTGTTAAAAAATTATGATGTTGACATAGGAAAAGTACAAATTTAAATCAAATTTGCCCCACAAGAAAAATAATCATGTCTTTTGATTGGTTTACAATCAATAGATTAATAACTAGATAAGTGCAAATTCATTGCAATTGCAATAGTACTAGCCAAAGGCAGGTACTAAAAATACAAATAAAACAAGATCATACTCGAAATAAGTAGTTATTAACTTATTTATTGAAATGGCTGAAACTTTGCTTACATTGCACCAAAAAACAAAATTGGTTCACAAAACAGTTCCTCTATGTTTTATTTCCCACACAGAACCATTGCATAAAAGTGAAGTCAATTTTCAGATATGTCAATTGATATGGCCTTAGGCTTACTCTCCGTTGTCTTGGGAATTGTTACAATGAGCACCCCATGTGCCATGTTGGCCTTCAGTTGATCAACCTTGACATTCTTTGGTAGGTGGAAGCAGTGAGAAAAAGAGCCATCTTGTCTTTCAAGGCGATGCCACTTGTCATTCTTGTCCACCTCATCCTTCTTATACTCTCCACTTATATGCAAAACATGTCCCTCTTCAACTTGGACTTTCAGATTTTCCTTTGTGAGACCTTCCAAAACCAACCAAAAAAAAATGATTAGATAAATTATACACAGTTTATCCTTAATCATGATTCAATTACAGAATTCCAAATCAATCCTCATACAGTTTTGAACCAATATTTTATATGAATTAATAAAAAATACACAATTGACTTTTTTGATAAAACATCATACAAATTTAATATAATGAAAAACTACCATCTAAATTATACTAATCTATTAAAACCCACATTAACAATACCAGGTAAGTTAGCTTTGAAGACGTGGACATGATCAGTTTCTTTTTTTTTTTTTTTATTAAACCAGAAAAAGGGGAGTGAACACCCGTATATTAAGAAATAATAAAAGTATTACAGAAAACATGGCCGAAGCCCAGTCCAAACCAATCCATAACAATACCAAGCGCGACCATGAAGCGACTGATGTCATTACGCACTTCCCTTTTAGAAGAATTTTGGTCTGACACACGAGCTTTCATGCCCCCATTCCATTGTGCCATACGCGCTTCCCCTTTAGAAGAGTTTTGGTCTGACATAAAACCCGTTATATAACCCTCATGGATCTGACCGGATGGATCTGACACCTGACATTTCAAGCCCCCAGTCGATTGTGCCATAGACATGCTGGGATACTATCAACCTCCTCCAACCCACTGCAAAAACAAAACCTAAAAACATAATCAGTTGCAATAATCTTACCTTCAAGAATGGAAATGAACGACTTACAGAAACTACAATTTAACCTACCAAAGCAAGGTGCTTAAAAGCAGGCTATCTATGATGGGATATATATATATATAGTGGTGAGAAATGGGAGGTGAAGGAAACTTCGAGAACTTTCCAAATGCGTAATTATAGTAGAATAAGGGGTGGAGTGTAATGGTCGAATGCGTAATTATAGTAGCAGTAAGGGGTGGAATGTAATGGTGTGAGCGTGTTAACATTGATATATAAAAATAAATACAATAAAAATAAAATAGAGCCGACATAGTTTTTTTAAAATAAGTAGACATATGTTTTTAAATAATTCTAAATATATAACTCACATAGTTTTATTAAATAAATGAACATTAAAATAAAGCCAATAGAATAATGTGTACTAGCATAGATATTTTAAAGACATCTATCTAAAAGAGGCTCAGAGATATCACGCTCTTGAGGCTTTATAGATTTGCATTTAAATATTAGAGAATCATAAAAATTAGCTTTTAATTTAAATCAAATGATATGCAGAATTTAATTATAATTCTCTAATGGAATTCATTGCCATAGAAATAATTTTTAAATTGAACAACTATAATCCTACCTCGCATTAAACTAAAGTAATTTACCCCGACAACAATTCATAGGTCTATCAATTAGTTTTTAGTGGAATATTTTTCAATAATTTAATCCAAATGATATAAAAAACATAACTATATTTTTTTCATAGAATTAATTCCCATAGTAATAATCTAAAACAAATGTTATTAAACTAAATATTAATTTTCTTTGTGGCTTTTAAAGATTGAAGAACTATGACCCTAACTGTCATTAAAATAAAGTAATCTACCTTGCCATTATTTTCCTTTGCCAGCCTTCATTAATTTAAAGTAAATAATTTACCCTAAATTTTCAATATTTTAATCCAAATCATACAAAAACTTAATTATAATTTTTTTAAAGGAATTAATTCCCATAGTAAAAATATAAAACAAAGGTTAGTAAACTAAATATTAATTTTCTTTTTGGCTTTTAAAATTTGAAGATCCCTAACCTAGCTCTCATTAAACTAAGGTAAATAATTTACTCTAGTGTTAATTTTCTTTGTGGTTGTCAAAGATTTGTTTATGCAAGAAAAATATTAAATAAATTATAATTTATATGTTCCATAATTTAAGTTGCACTTTAATTACAATTTCTTTTTATTTTAATGTGTAGTATGTAAATAGAATGAGAGTAAATAATACACAATGCTAATCTAACCTTCTATAAATAATAGCAACAACATTGCATCACTTCATAAATTCATTTTGCAAGAAAAAATACGAAAAAATGATGGATGCATATTGCCCTTACCAATTAAACTTCTCTCCTAATGGATTAAATTCTTCTCCCAATTCAATTTGCCCTCTTTTTATTTGATTTGATTTTTCTCAAATTTATGTTTGAGTAATACTTATATTTATACACATTATTTTATTGGCTTTGTTTTTATGTCCATTGATTAATAAACTATGTCAGCTATATATCCATTTTTATTTTAAAAAATATGTCTAGTTATTTTTTAAAAACTATGTCAGCTCTATTTTATTTTTATGTACAGGTCCATCCCCTTAATGCCACTGGATAACTCCTCTCGGTGTAATTATTTTTATATGTCGAATTTTTAATAGTTTTTGTTAACATGTTCATTCTATTTACACACTGGTCATTCAAATAAAAATAAAATTACAGTTAAATGCAACTTAAATCATTGAACCTATAAATTATAATTTATTTAATATTTTTCTTGCATACACAAATATTTGAAAACCACAAAGAAAATTAATGGTAAGGTAAATTATTTACTTTAGTTTAATGAGAGCTAGGGTTATGGTTCTTCAATATTTAAAATTCACAAGGAAAATCAATATTTAGTTTAATTACCTTTGTTTTATATTATAATATGAAAATTATTTCCTTTAAAAAATATAGACGCCTATGCATCTTGAGGTGCCTATCTATTTTCAATTTCACCTCTGAGATTTTTTAGATAGATGTATTTAAGATATCTATTCTAGTAGTAATGGCCACTCCAAAGAAGCATACATTACGTTTTTTTTACTAGGTAAGAGACAGTTTATATTGATAATAAAAAGAAAAAGATTACACTTTTAGCTCCATGAGATGATGATATACTTGTCCCCCTACTATTTGCTTACAAAATATTACAAAATGACCTCTTTGGGTCTATCAAACTAAACTGCTGCTACAATAGACATATACATATAACTACCTAAAACCCCCATACTATCATAATACAATAAACATAAAAACTATTAACCATATACAATAGTAAAGACCAAGTTGACCACAGACTGACTAAACCAGAGCGACTAGACTAATCATATCTCCCCTTCCTCGAACAGGTAGTCTAAAAATTCACCCACCCATTGGAATCCCTCGACAAGAATCATGTTGAACAGCTTTATGATGAAATCCCTTCCTCTATAGACCCTAGCCCTGTGGGCCATCAACTCATCACCTCGAATGTCTAGGATGAAGGGAAAGAAATTGACCACTTCACCAGGCTAGTTTTCCTTATTCAGATCCTTCGGCCTTGGGAGCCTGACACCTCTTTCCACTACCTCCAGTACCTCATCCAGCCCTTCCATCAGGTTTGACTTGAACATCCTCTGCACCAGCACACTCACCTCCTCCTTTGCCATCATCATGTCGAGGAGAGAAGCTACCACCCTAGACATTATATCTAAATCTACATGGCAGTGTTCTACACCATTGACAAAAGCTCTGCCTAAGATGAGCTTAGTGTCTCGGATGATGAAGGCACTGTTCTACTGCAAGACCCTTCTCAATCTTTGATCAGTAATTTTGCGAAAAAATACCATCTGCCTAACCCTTCTGGTTAGACAAATGGGGGATTCCATTCCACCACAAGCAAGCTATTCAGCAAGAAGATGGAAAATTATGGATGGCGGGGGAATGTTGGCCATAAACTAGAATGCCAAATAGTCTACAAAATGCTAGCCAAAATGTCTTCAAATAGCTCGAGAAAAAGTTGCCTCTTCTCCCAATGATGGCAAAAGACAATATCTGAGAATCTCCCCACTCTCACCAACTCACTACTTAACTACTCGAATGCCCTGAGATATGAGGCCATCTGCAATTCCTACTGATTCATAATTGGGTCCCTCCTTGCCCTTGTCCTACACCCCAAAAATTGAGACCGTTCCAGCGTGTGGGAGCTAAATGTTGATCTCCACTAGCTGCCATAATTACGCACAGTGATGATTGTCATGACTACCTAATTTTCCTCTCTCTACTTGAATGGAATGGGGGTATCCTACTAACAATGCATGTTGACCAGGTGTCCATCCTACTACCCCTGCTGAGTCAACCACCTCACCTGGATATGAGGTGGCTCCCACCCTTCCGCCCACAAAGCATACATTAGGTTTAATAAAGATATGAATCGGAAATAATTCAGGTCAACAAGTGCCACATAGTGGAAGATGACTATCTTAACAAGTGTCATGTAGTAGAAGATGAATTGGGGATAACTTAGGGACTTGGTATTTGATATCTTAACAAATGTAAATTAGGAATAAGTCGGTAGTGGATATCTTAACAAGTGTCATTAGAACGGTGAGTACCTCCTTTCAAAGTGTTGTAATAAAAATATTTTTTTAGTACTTGAAAAATTAATGAAAATGCATTTGAAATAATATAAGAATTAGGTTAAGTTGCTATTTTGAGAAACATGGAGAAATGAACTATGACAAATTCACTCTCTATTCAAAAACAAATTCTTATAAAAATTAAAATTTGAACTATATAATATGATAGAATTGTCCATACCCCATTCCAAAAGCAGTTAATATACATGTAAGTAAGGTTATTTTAAAAATTTGCACATAAAATAAATGCAGCTATTAACCCCAACACATAATAAAAATTAAATGAAGTGAGGTTATAGTGAGCCCTTTGTCATAGTTGGTGTCAAGATATTAACCCCAACACATAATAGAAATTAAATGGAGTGAGGTTATGGTGAGCCCTTTGTCATAGTTGGTGTCATGGTAATCAACTAAAAAATACTAAATATAGACAAAAAAAATGTAGCAACTATAAAAATAATTATTATAGTATAAACAATAATATTTATGTTAATAGTATTAATAGCATTGGAAATATTAATATTAATATATTATAAATATTAACAATAATACAATATAACTATTAACTAATAATATTGCCACTGTAATCAAATAAAAAAATACTAGCTATATGCAAAAAGATGTACCAACTACAAAAACTATTATTATAACATAATTACTAATTAATATTTATATTATAAATATTAACTAATAATATTAATATTGGTGTCACCTTAATCAAATGAAAAAAGGAGCAATTATAAAATTAATATTGATAACATAAATATTAAATTAGATCTATGGAGGCGCCCTAACTGTAAGTCGGAGGAGTCCTAGGTTATGTGCAAAGGAATCAGCCTTCGCGTGTGGCAAGTGGGGGAGGCCGTGCTCTCCCCCACCTAGGTTTGTATCTTGTGCATACCTCACGCAGACAAAATCTATTCATGTTTATTGCCTCCATAGTGTCTAAAGATTGAAAAGACTATCTTCTTATCTCTTGTATGTTCTTTCTCCAACTGTGTTTAATTTTTCATTTCGCAACCCTCACGACTGTGTAAATCTCAACCCTCTTAGCATTAATGGAGGGGGTTACGGACCCCCCTGACCCTAATGCAATTAATCTTGATTCCCATGTGGCCCCATCTAAGTCATTTAAGGAAGTTTTAGCAGATAGTGGAATGTCTATCCCATCTCGTGCGAAGTTTCTAGCTACAACTAGTTGCAAAGAAGGTGAACCAAGTAGTGATGTCTCAGTGGAAGGTAAGTACCCCTTACCCCCTCTAAACTATAAACTCACCCCAAACGATGTTATGAAGAATATAGTCTCTAATGAAAGACTTAGATTGAAGGAAATGACTATTTCTTTTGCTATTGTTCACACTAGCAAAATACCAACAAGGAATTTCATAGATTCCTAGTTTTTTAATGTGTGGGAAAACAAATTTGGAATTCAAGTTAATTTTTTTAGAATGCTCCCTAAAGGTTTATTTTCTTTTTAATTTAAATGCTATTCCGCACATGAAAAAGCACTTTTGAAACCATACTGAAACATCGATGGCTATGGTTTCAGGGCACTGACCTAGTCCCCATCGACCATTGCTGAGGAAGTATTAGCCTTGTCCTACCCTAGGTGGTTGGTTGTGAAAAATATTCCTCTTGAATATTGAAATTTAATCTCATACCTGCGTGAACCCTTTGGTAAAGTGCTACACCTAGATGAAACCAAGGTGACCCTCCCTCACTTGGACGTGAGGGCACTGGTGTCACTAGCTCCCGATATTGAAATTCCTAGGCATATAGAGGTAGAGGATGACGAGAATCCCTTTTGTTGTCAGTTAGAAATTTTGGCTAGTGTCAATGCCTATCACTGCAAAAAGGGCACATTAGGGTAAATTGCCATTTAATCAAAAAAAAATCAAGGAAGAAAAAAGCAGATGCAACTCCTTGGCTCAAACCCTAGTTTAGAATTATCCTCTAAAAGGCTCGTTGTGCAATCTGGCATGGTTGTGGCAATTGACCCCTTGCAAGTGTAGTCGGTCATAATTGTAGTCGGTCGTAGTCGGCAAAGTAAATAATCATAAATTAATTAGTGTTGTTATGTAGGAGTGTTATTGGGAATTAACCCCGACGGTTGGATAGTTATAGAGTCGTTGCCAACGGTTGGTACCTCAACCAACCTTGGCCAAGTTATATATTGGCTGAATACTTTGTAGTCGGGGCGACCCCACGGCATTGTAACATTGTAGTGTAATACTGATATATTCAATGAATGGGAACAATGCTTTATTCTGTGCAATGCTGTTATAATTTCATGCTCTGTGTTATGCACTATACTACTTAATTCTGTTTACTTCATATTCTGTGAAACACACCATATTGCGGTAAACATTTGGCGCCGTTGCTAGTTCGAAAACGGGTCGAGGGTGACAAGTTGATGACAAGTTGAGACCATCGGATGACAAGTTGGCTATCGATGACAAGTTGAGTCGTCGGAAACCATTGACAAGTGGCATCGTCCGAAACAAGCAAACCGTCAGGTGTAACTAGGGTCGAGGAAAAAAAAAAAAAAAAAAAAAAACAATGAAAATGGCATCGTGATGGGGCAGCCGACCGAAGAGCCAGTACAAACAAACGAGGATCAAGACGCTCTGACGGAAGACCTCTGCAGTTTGCAGTCGGTCATCTGGGATCAAATGCACGTCAACCAAGAGGTCGACCATCTCCTCACCCGAGTAGCAATTAATGCCCATACAACTCAATAAGGATAAGAATTGAGTACCAAGTGGGCAAGAAACACCAAAGGAAAGAACACGAAGATCATTGAGATTAAAGGAACAAGAAGAACGAAGGAAAACACTGAGACAAATTGTCAATGAACATTATGCCAACGAAGGAATTTTCAAGACACCGTTGACAAATAAAGAAAAAGGGAATGAAAATGAATTGATAGAAGAAATTGAAAACAACATATGCCGCATCGGAGATTTATCCATATCGGACGACGAAGGGCTGAGAGTTGGAAGATCTGAGCCTAAAACCCCAGGGCAGAGGGAGTATCAGAACGAACCCGAGGAGACTCAAGGTGTAGAGGATGCTGACAGAGGACGCGGGGAAGACTTGAACGTGGCCGAGAGTGCAAGTGACGCACCGGGACGTTGCGAGAGAACCAGTCCAGTCAGGTCCAACGCACAAGGAGGGCATCGGGGAAGGATGGTGACTCCGCCAGCCGAGAGGCAGAAGCTGCCAAAATTTACAGGGGATGGGTCAGAAGATCCAGTACGACACTGTAAGACGTGTGAGACAATTTGGATAGCCAATGGGCAAGATGATGTGGACTACTGGCTGAAAGCATTTCCAGCGACACTGAGAGATAGTGCCATCGACTGGTACACAGAGTTGGCCCAAGCACACAGGGCATCATGGAGATTACTTAAGAAGGCATTCCAAGATGAATTCAAACTCCTGAGGGATGACAGTGAAATTGTAGCGGAGATCTACAGTACGAAGCAAGGGAAGCACGAGAACGTGCGAACCTACAACCGGAGACTGAAAGAATTGTTGGGAAAACTGGAGACTCAGCCAGCCGACGGGCTGAAGAAGCGATGGTTCATCGAAGGGTTGCGCCCATCGCTGAGAAAGAAAATGAAAATAGTGCCTCCGTCATCATACGATGAAGCCTACAATCGGGCGATGGATATAGAGAGTGAAAATAAAATATCCTTTCGAGGCAAAAAGAAGACGGACGACGAGGAGAGTACGGATGACAACAGCGACAGTGAGTCCAAGACCGTGCAAGCACTCAGGAAGGACATGATGAGAATGATGAAAGAACTGAAGGCCGACAAGGAGAGTATGAGGGAAGCCAGAGAACTGTGGTGTATAGATTGCAAGGGGGAAGGTCATACAAAGACAAATTGTCCGAAAAAATTGTTTTGTGATATCTGCCAAGTGATGGGACATTCCATCAAGGAATGCCCATACAATCTGAAAGCAAGGGGTACGCAAGTACTGTTCACCCAAGGAGAACCGTCAACACCGCCGAACACACCACCAAAGCCCCAGTACAATAGCCATGCATCCCCTGGAGGTTACCAAAGCAATAGAAGTCCGAGAAACAGATTGCAGTACGACAGTAAGGGGCGACCAATAATACAGTGCCGGCAGTGCAACGAGTGGGGACACTTCGCCAGAGAATGCCCCAGCAACAATCAGAACACAGTGAATGCATTGTGCAAATGGTGTGGACCTGGGGATCACGAGGAAAAAGACTGTCCGAAGCAGAAAGGAGTGAACCTTATCAATCTCAGGGAAGATGAGGAAGAAATCCGGGCTATCACCCGAGCACAGTGGAAAAAGGCCACTTATCCAGATCCCCGTACGGAAAAAGAAAGACTCCGAGAGGCACGGAAAGAAGTGGAAGTTGCCATGAGAACCGAATGAAAGAATTCAGACAAAAAGGCGATACGATCAGAATCAGATAAGAGCATAGCAAGTCAAGTGTTGCAAACTACCGTACCAATCAAATTGGTAGACCTTCTCCAAAGCTTGCCTCAGTTAAAAGTAGCAATATCCAAGGTACTGGAGGACAACCCGCACGAAGACCAAAACCTCACAACGGAAGATGTCATAGTAGAACCACCACCAACGGGAGAACAAGTACTCGACCCGAGGTTGCTGGCGATTGATACTGGGAAGAAACCGGCTGTAGTACGCATGGAATTCCTTGGGTGAAATTTGACAAATACTATAGTCGACAGGGGATCCGGAGTAAACGTACTACCAGAAGCGACCTGGAAGAGCCTCGGGAAGCCTACTTTATGGCCACAAAACTTCCAGTTAGTGGGAGCCGACCAGCACGGGATCAAGGCGCTGGGAGTGCTAATGGCTCAAAAGGTAAGAATCGGTACCCAGCAATTCTTGTTAAATTTTGTAGTCATAACAGCACAAAATGCATCATATGATGCATTACTCGGCCGAGGATGGCTAATAGCCGCCAAGGCCAACCACAACTGAAAGAAAAACACTCTGTCCATCGAAAATGGACGTAGGAAGTTTGTCATTGACTTGAAGACACAAACCGTCAGTGAAGAGTTGGCGTCAGATTCTGACTCGGATGGAGGGGACTCGACAGTAAGTAGGAATGGACCGATGGAGCCCGATGAGGAAGGGGTGCTGAAATTACAAGAATGCTCAGAAGACGAGACAAATTCATTCAGCGGGCTATTCCATTGGCAGATGGAAGACTACGAGTTTTTTCCGCCACAATGCAACATGATTTCAATAAAAGAAGTCGGCGAGAGCTCTCCGATGAACAATGCAAGTCCTAGTAGTGCAAGTCCTGGCAATGCAAGTCATGGCAGTGTAATTCTTGGTAAAACTCGGTCGAAGAGTAAAACACTCGGCAACTGTGAAAGTCTCGGCAACTCTCGGCCGACGAATGAAAGTCTGGGCAACTCTAGGCCGACGAGTGAAACATTGTTCATGGATGAAGCACTTGAGGGATTGACAAACACTCGACCACTTGGTAAAAAGGAACCAGTAATGAGTGACAAAGGGGAGGAAGGCAACAATCAGCCGGAAGTAACAGAGCAAATAGTGGTAGAGACAAGTCGACCAGGAGAGGCACAAAAAGAATATACAGAGGGTGAAGCTAAGATAGATGATACACTTGCACATACATTTGAACCAGACAAGGTGATCAGATATGAAGAGACATTGACAAGCAAGGTGAATCGGGGTGATGAAACTAACGACGGGAACACAACATTGAAAAAATCGGTCAGAAAGAGACCATACAGAAAGAATAAGGACTATAAAGTAATTCTGCCGACTTGCAATTTTTTGGCGATCGGTGAAAAGCAACAGAGAAAAAATGATGTTAAAAAGTCAGACAGTTTGCCGAACTTCCAAAAGACAACAATTATAGTTCCAAGAAAGACAACAGTTCCGGTCCCTGCAGACGATTACAAAATCAATAAAGCTGGAGTTGTAGATCAAACGTGGACCCCGTCGGAGAAAAATTGGAAAAAAAAGAAAAAAAATGTGGGAAAAATGGGAAAAAATTGAAAAAAAAAAAAAAAGGGAAGTGGTACGTTGTACGACATCGGCCGTACGATCAGGCAGCACGACATCGGCCGTACGACTAGGGCCGTATGACATCAGCCGTACGACCTGGGCCAACCGGGGAAAAAAAAAAAAAAAAAAAAATTTAAAAAAAAAGGGAAGAAAAAAAAAACGTACGGCCAAGCCGTACGCCGTACGACCAGGCCGTACGATGTACGGTTAAAAAAACACGTACGGCCAAGCCGTACGACGTACGGTTGAGTCGTACGCCGTACATCGTACGACCAACTCACCCAACCCCGTCCCTTTTAAAACCCCCCCAATCTGGCAATTTTTTTCAAAACGGAAGTCGACTGTACAGAGAGAGTTGAAGTACGGAGAGAAGGTACAGCCGTCCGTACGAAAGGAGGGAGATATCAGGCTGCCGTACAATCTCATCAAGGCCGTGCAACAAAGTAGTGTTTCACCGTAGGGAGGAGTTGAGCAGACAACAGTCGTGGGTTGTTGAACAAAATAGCAAGATAACGGGTTCCTCAACATTCAAATACCCAGCATCGAAGTTGTCAGAGAGAATGGACGAGGGCAAGAAGATTGCAGACGAGTGTCCGATTTTGTCAGAAAAATGATGTGCGGAATGAAGGTCTGAATGGTTTTGAAGGTGTTATTTTGGGCTGCCCCCGGACCCCGCGAGGGGCGCTGCCCCTTGACCCCGCTGGGGGCGCTGCCCCCAGACCCCCGTTGGGGGCGCTGCCCCCAAACCCCCGCGAGGGGCGCTGCCCCTCGACCCCGTTGGGGGCGTTGCCCCCAAACCCCCATCAAATTAGTACTATCTTGATCCAGTGAGCAATGGGGTGCAACATTCGCAGCATTCAGTGTGCTATCAGATTGGGTCCCTTGGTTGGTTGGTCTACTGGCAGGTGTTCCAAATGTGTTGGTTCTACTTTTACACAGCTCCTACTTCAGCATTGTTGTCGGCAAAAGCTTACTTAATGTCACTTGATGGTTTTTTATCGTCTGGAAGACGACTAATTTTGTGGGGGGGATGATGTAGTCGGTCATAATTGTAGTCGGCCGTAGTCGGCAAAGTAAATAATCATAAATTAATTAGTGTTGTTATGTAGGAGTGTTATTGGGAATTAACCCCGACGGTTGGATAGTTATAGAGTCGTTGCCAACGGTTGGTACCTCAACCAACCTTGGCCAAGTTATATATTGGCTGAATACTTTGTAGTCGGGGCGACCCCACGGCATTGTAACATTGTAGTGTAATACTGATATATTCAATGAATGGGAACAATGCTTTATTCTGTGCAATGCTGTTATAATTTCATGCTCTGTGTTATGCACTATACTACTTAATTCTGTTTACTTCATATTCTGTGAAACACACCATATTGCGGTAAACAGCAAGCATAGGGAGTTAGTAACTTCTTTTCAGAACCCATAGCGGACTGGGCTGAAAAAAGCCCCTTCGCAAATGGTGACGCTAAGCAAACAAAGCTCTAAGAGTCGAGGGTTGGAGTGGGAGGTTGAGTCCACAATCCAACCAGTTCACCAATTTTCAATTTTGAGGATACCCTACTCCAAAACTCCTTCGATGTTCTCTTGGAAGGAATACCTTCTGAGGATGTCAAACCTAAGAAGACCCCAAAATCTAGTGTCTCCAAAGACCAAGTGGAATGCCTCGGTTCCATGCTCAAAACTAAAATTATAAGAAAACCAACTATATGGAAAAATTAAACACACAGCGGTTAGCGATGTGTGAGATTAAGAAAAGAATTGAAGAAGAAATCTTAAGGAATAGGACGAGAACCCTCCCACACCTGCAACTCATGAGTTTATGTTCGAAAAGGATGGCCACCATTTCAAATTTGTTAAGGGTGACCAGCTTTGCAACAAATTTGTTAATGATAGTCTAGTCGGGGATGAAAAGATGTCCTCCATGGAGGGAAGTCTTGAGACTGTCATTGAAAAAATTACAATACTAATATGAACCATACTGAAAGTAACCATGGGCAACATGAGCACTCACTAGAATTGGGGAGATGCTCTAATGTTGAACCAGAAAAGCCACTTTTGACCTGCTCCATTGAGGGTGACACCCTAGAGTTTTCCAGCCAAACTACCACTAACAATGTTGTTCAAAAGTTTGGGTCTACTAACAATGAGGTAACTCCTAAGAGACCATAAATAGAAGACAGCGAGGGCCCTAGACCTGTAACCCACGCAATGCGTGAGGCCCCCACCTCAGAATTTGTTGGGTCGAGGCTCTTAGAAAAACCCAAGAGTCCAATTCCACCAACCCATGTGCCACCAAGGAAAGTGGCACGTGTGAGGGCAAGGAAAATCAATAAAAAATAGTTAGAGGGCATAGGATATCTTACTCAAGAGGATTTCATGGCTAGACAGTGTGGGATAGCTTCCAGGCCAAGGGAAAAGCCTAGAAGACCAAGAAAGAACAACATGTCCCTACTGGTACCAAAAAACATGCAACTATCTAAAAAGAAAAGAAAGAAAATAAGTGTGGTAATAGAGTCTCTTGAAGTAAAAGACCAGAGGTGGAAGAAAGATTGCCTAAGTGTTTTGTATAGTCCAAGAAATACCTAGAGGTAACCCGCATGAATGTCAAGAATTAATCTTAATTATATCTCATGGAATGTTAGGGGACTGGACTTCCCTAATAGGAAATACATTGTAAGGAGATTCTTGAATCTGGAAAAACAAAATGATGTTGTAATGCTACAAGAAACTAAGGTAGTCGGGTTCATATTGGAAACTAATTTAAGGTTTATTTGCAAGGATTCTTCCTTTTTCACCACAAATGATGAAAATGGAAAGAGGAGTAGGACAATCCAACTCTCTAATACATGGAGTCAATTAGTCACTAATCAGGGTAATTCCCCCTACAATAGGGTAGTCTAGGTGACCTTGGAAAAAGAAGGAAATACAATGGGAATTTTCTCCATTTATGCACCCAATGACCACAGGGAGAGGGCTGCCCTTTGGCAATCATTACCTAGTCTACTAGATGTGTCATGGATCTTGGGTGGAGACTTCAACATGGTTGATCACTCGGAAGATAAGTGGGTGGAGTTGAAATGTCATGGAAAGGAAATTAAAGGTATTTTTAGAAGAGGGTAAAAAATAAGTTCAATTTAATGGAGCCTTTGAGAGTAGGGAAAAAACACTTCAAAGGGGTCTGGTATACATGGTACAATTCTCAAAAATGAGACAAAAGGATTTAATATATCCTTGATAGGTTTTATGCAAGAAAAAACAACTTCAGGTTTGTTCCAAATAGGGATGGTCTAGTGGTTCATGTTTACCCCTACACTATGTCCGACCATCATCCCATTAAAGCAAATATTGAGGTAAAAATTGGTAGTGCTCTTGTCAATAGGAGGAAATATGGCTTCACCCTCAACACCTAATTATTAAATGATAATGATTCTAGAGATGCCATTTCCTTCCTTAGAGAAATAAATAGTTGGATGCTAAAAAATACCACTGCAACAGAGAGGTGGAATCAAAGTGTTGAGGCCTAGAGGAAGATGTTCTAAGCCATTGGCAAAAGGAAGGCCATGGATAATAGGTGGGAGGAAAATAAACTTCAAGAATCCAAAAAGACCCTATGAATGAAAAGTTGAGGGAAGAACTTACACTCACTAAAGATAAGCTTAGAAGGACTCAAAAGATCAAGATAAAAGGGCTAAAGGTAAGGGCCAAGTTAAGATTGCTTAATTGTGGTGATATGGGATCGAAATTCTTCTTTAATTACATCACTAAAAAGAGTTTCAAAGAGCAAATAGAGCAAATTTGGGACAATGACTGACTGGTCACCTCCCAAGAGGAAATATTAGAACAATTCAAAAAGTTCTATAAAAACCTCTTCACCTCAGAAAAGGGGGGAAGGGGTAACCAAAATGCCAGAGAACTAGTTAAAAAGATTATCCCTAAAAGAATTTCTAATGATGATCCAACCTAGCTTTCGACGGACTTAACCTAATTTCTGTCTAAAAATCTCAAAAATCTAGATCATGGTTTTTGAGATATCATTGAAACATGTGACTTCTATCCTTATTTTGCAAGGTCTTTATGTGACACTACTGCTCTTTCAAACTCTTTCCACAATCCTCTTAAGACTTGGGGGCAGCATGCTGAGCTCAACCCTTGTGGAAGCCCATTTTATCCCACATGCTATGATATGCCATCATAAATAAATTAGCAACAAGATTTCACCTTAAATATAATGAAATTATTTTAGCTCTACCAATTTGAGCTGTAGGTGAAAATTTGGTAATAGTAGGTTCACAACTAGGGTTCCAACCTAAAGAAGCAAGAAAAATCAAAATTTTGCAGTTCAACAATCTAAGAAGGAAAAACCCTAAAAGAAATGAAAATAGATTAAAACATCTTGTCGAGGAATTTCCCATATGTCTTATTTAAACCTTTAATACCTCACCCTTTATGTCTCTTAGGGCTTCTTCGTAATATTTTCTAAAATACTTTAAACTCTAGCCATTGATCTCTTGATGAGATGGAAAGATGGATGGCCGTGATGAAGTTTTCTACCACATGGCATTGCTTCTCATCTTTCAGCAGAACCCACCTTCTCTTCAGGCTACAAAGTCTGCTACGTGGCGTTCGTCCCTTAGCCCGTTGGGTTATTGCCCATGTATCTTTTGACAACGGTATACTAGGGAATGATTAGGATTAACCTAGGGGCCCTCCAACATGCTCACACATTAACTTCTGAAGCCATCCGTTGTCTGCTTAGCTTCTTCAACATTGGACAGCTAACCTGAAAACATCTTGCTGAGGAATTTCCCATGTGTCTTATTTAAACCTTTAATAGCTCACCCTTTAAGTCTCTTAAGTCTTCTTTGTAATATTTTCTAAAGCATTTAAGAAGTGGGACCTTGCTAGGATAACCCATTCCCTACCAAACGGTGACCGACAAGACTAGGTATAAGGTGCCAGTAAACAAGATGGTTTTGATGACTCATGTTTCGACTTAGAGAACCAGCAACCGGACATAGAAAGTCAACATAAGATTATGTAGAGCCTTTCTCATATGAAATGTCAACCATTGATATTTGGATATCTAACAGTTCAAGTGTTATTCAGGTGAGTTGAAGTTGCAGGTCTAGTGTTTCAGACATTTTTTTCTGGAATGCAACTACAATCGTCCATCAAAAATTTATTGAACGGCCATATGTTATATTAATTTGTGCTAACGTCTTGCTTTAGACATAATAAATATGTTGACACTTGTCCCCATTCCAGACACTTTACGAAGGAATTTTGATGTGTGTAAAATTTATCCCAGAATAGAACAATATGTAACATTTGATAATTTTGCCACACTGTATGATATTTTATTGGCACAATAATTTATTTTGCCAATTAATTTTTTATTGGTTTGAAAATTGGTTTAATCCGCAAATGAAAATAATTTTTTTGGTTTGAAATTGGATTTTAATCGCCAGCAAAAATATTTTCTTATTTAGAAAACATTTTTAATTCACCCATAGAAATATTTTACTGGTTTGAAAATAGGTTTTAATTTGTCAATATAGATATTTAATTGGTTTGAAAATAGGTTTTAGTCGCTAATAAAAATATTTTATTGGTTTTTAAAAATTACAATTCACCAAGATTTTTAATAGACCTCTAGCGATTACAAAAGATTCACAAAACAAGAAATTTTTTTCCCAGAAAAATGAAAAAAATCGCCAACAAAATTAATATTTTTCTTGAAAAGTATACACAATTCGCTAGGTTTATACATCCTCTCTAAGGGGGGCTGTTCTTAAATTTATACTTATTCCACAGTGCAAATCTGGCAATTGGTATCTTCTTTGTAAGAACAAAATACATGAAATTAGTAGTTGTATTCGACTGTGAGTTGCTGTATGAAGGTGTAAAAACCAGAGATAAATAAAATTGAGTTTCCCCTATTTATAGTGGATGTAGCCATATATTGGTGAACCACTTTAAATATTTTAGGTCTTCTAGTTTTTTCTTATGTGTTCTGTATTTATTTTTTGCAACTTTCATTGTCTGCATAATTTTTTTTTAATATCAACAATTGTTATCAGAGCAATGGTGAAAAAGCTATTTTGGAAATCATGAAGAATTTCTAGGAAAATGGATGTAGCAGCTTTTGATGATTGGGCTTCAGCTCTCATGTCTTGGTCATGTTGCTCTGGAGAGAGTTTTGATGAAGTGGGAGCTACGGTGACATTTGCGGATAGTGACATTGAGCTAGATGAAATTGTGCCAATGGAAGTATATGAATCTACTCTCTATTTAATTGTTGATCCTACCACTGAATTTATTATGGGTGATGTTTATCCTGATTCCCCAAGGACTACCCAAGAGAGGTATGTGCCCAAGAGAGGTATGTGTGGGAAAGGCCTCCGCAGGAATTGGGAGGTGAGAATTTTGACATGCTAGAAGAATTGGAGAGCCTACAAAGACTAAAAGAAATAGAGGATACATCAGCAATAGATGTTGATGTGAAAACTAAAATGAAACGCCGTGTACATTGGTGGGATGGCTAGAAAAATAAGAAGGATTCAGATAAAGAGGAGAAGGATGCTAGATTTGGAATTGCATCTACACCAGAAGAGTTTTTAGAAGATCCCAAAATTCATCTTAGAGCACTTCTTGAATGTACAGGTGATGCACAACACAAGAAAGCCATCATGGCAGAGTTGCGGAAGAGGGCAGAGGCAGATAAGAGTGGTAAGTCTGTAAAGGACCTGGTATTGCTCATCTATGAAATGGTTTCTGTCACTTCTGTCTTTTGCCTCAATGATCCAAATACATTTGCTTCCAGCATTCATAGGATGTTGAAGATGGGTCTCAACATTTATGAGAAAAAGATGTACAGGCGGAGATCCCAGTTCGAACCCGGAATGTTCAGGTCATTGAAGATGTTGTCACGGGAAGGCCATAGACAGGGTGAGATCCTCATCTCAGCAAGGGAAGAAGAAGAACAAGGATCTTCGATCAGGCCCAAGCACTCTTATGAGGGTAGAGACGGTGGAGATAAAGACCGTGATAGCAGCTCTCACAAGCGGTGAGAAAGAGAAGACAGGGATGGCAGGAAAGACAAGCGCTATAGAGTGGCAGTAGCAGAGGATGATAGTGATGATCAATTTCTTATAGATGTGGATTCTGTGAAAGTAGGGAGGTTTGATTTCTTGGAAGCTATGTCTTCCATTACTCCTGCTGCCCATAGAGGTGGAACTGTACAGTCAAGGCCGTTGTCCCCATTAATACCTCCATGCTTACAAGGACATCTAAAAATAATCAGAAATTATATTTTTGAGATCATTCACATAGTGGCCAACGGTGATAAAAAAGATTCATTGGAGGACAATTCTCACAATCTTCCGAGGTTACTTGGATTTCCCTATGGTTCTTCCATTCCCTTTGTTTAAAGACCAAGACTTTTACATTGCGGGAAGGAGGGTGCTGGCTTGGACAGCATTGGCCCTGTAGTTTTACATGAATTAGAGAGGTTGCCCAAGCATTTGCTTGGGCTTCCCTCGCTATTGTCCAACCCAAGTGTAAAGACTCCTGAGGAACCACTAGTGCATATTGTGGGAAAAGCAAGGAGGACTACTCTTCCTATCTTGTGTTTTCCTCAACTTCAACTTTGGTGGGAGACGGTCCACGATCAACTAAGAGCTATTCTATGGACCATACTAGAAGAACTGCCTTCAGACATTCCCGTATTACTTCTTGCAACCTCCTCCGTGCCCTTTGACAAATTGGATGGAGAAACCGCTTTTTTATTTGGTCGTCGCTATATTTATCACATACAAAAACCATGTTCTGAGGATAGGTGCAGATTCATCTTGCAATCGGTTGATATTGTTCTTACCATCTCTGATCAACAAGTAACAATGAGTCCTCAAAAGAATATTTCTATTCCTAAACTAGAAAAGGTACTGAAAGAAACAAGGGGTCCAAGTGAGACTGAACTACATGTCAAGGCAGAAGCAGAAGAGCATGCTATTCGCTGACTCCCAATGTGTCTTCGAGATGTCTGCAGTAGACTTCTATATGAAAAATGGTTCAGTGTATTCCATTACCCTATCATGGATGAAAATGCACCTGTTGTGAATGCTCCTGCAGCTGAAGATGTCGTTGCACCAGCCAAGGCTGAAGAAAAGGCTGCCAAGGAGAAAACGCCTAAGGCTCCCAAAGGTTTGAAACCCGCACCTGCTCATCCTTCTTATACAGAGATGGTGACGGAAGCCACTAGCAGTCTGAAGGAAAGGACTGGTTCAAGCCCTCATGCTATTGCGAAATTTCTTGAAGACAAGTAAAAGACTGTCCTTCCGGCCAATTTCGAGAAGAAGCTCTCTTTTCAGCTCAAAGGCATGGTTGCCAAGGGAAAGCTTACAGAGGTCAAGACTTCCTATAAATTATCTGAGCAGCTGAAGAAGGCTATTCCAAAGCCTAAATCTGCTTCGGCCAAGCCTATATCTACTGCTAAACCTAAGGCCGCTAAGTCGGCTGCTAAGAAGGCTCCTGCTACAGAGAAACCTGTTGCCAAACCTGATGCATTTGATCAACCCCATCTATTTGCCTCAGAAGCTAAGGAGTTTTTTGGGCAGAGAGCCAGAAGTATGTTAGAATGGAGATACGTGTTGAGAAGGGGAGCCGTTTTAATGGAGATGTTAGAAGCTTTAGCTATTGAAGGATTAATTATTTGTGATAGACAGAGAATCTCCCAAGAAGAGGTTCAGGAAAGGGAAGCAACTAGCCTTGCAACATTCGTGCCCAAATTGATTAAGCGTGCCCATGTTTTGAAGGTTATTAAAACTAATGTGCTATGGAGGAGATACATTTGGAGCTTTCTTGAACAGAATTTGACGACATTAAAATCTTCATTGTGGTTGATGTAACATTACAATGGAAATGTAGGGGATATCTCTGAGCAACTCTCTTTCCTATATGACTTGCCTTCAAGTGGGATATTGTAGGCTACGAGTATGAAGCCAAGTCTATTTGTAACAGTCGGTGATTATTTTAAACCCGCAGATTCTCTTGTGTTTGTAACCGTAGTTTCTTGAACTGTGGAAAGATGGGAGGCGGCAGTGTCTCATTATAAAATGGAACAAGGTGACGCCTTTATTGGTGGGCTTTTCAACCTCACTTCTCTTCGCAACTCTCCCCCTCAGCAGGTGATTTACACAGCTTTGCAGTCCAGCTTAAGATCTCTGTGCAGCACAGAGATAGATGATGCTCTGCGGGCTTATAGCTTCTCTTTCTCCAAGAAACCGTCTGAGCGCATTAAGGATGTTTTCATTGCTGTTTGTTTTCTTCGAATTCACATCTCTGATCTCGCTCCAGGGATGCCCTTGTATGCTTTGTCAGAGGTGGCGGAGAGCGATCAGAGTGCGGTCTCAGTGGACCTGGATGAACGGAATCTACCAGTCGTCCCGTCAGCGGCGTAATGCTGTCTGCTGTGGCGTGGGGTCTCCTCTTTTCTGCTCAGGTGGTCTGGTGGTTTGTTTCGGGGGCGTTCTTGTGTATGGTTCGACTTACTTTTTGGTTGTTGGGGGTGGGATGGTTTTCCTCAGTGTTGGCGGGGTGGCTGGGTTGGTGTTTCTTGCTTTGTTTTGCTTGGCGGCACGGTTTCGGCTTTGGTGGTGCTCGGTTGACGGGCCTTGTTTTGTTGGCTGGGGTGGTTCTTCGATGGCGGCTTTTTGTTGGGGTTAGACATGCTTGACGGTAGTCTCTACTACTGGTTTTCTGTTTCTCTTCCCTTTCCATGTTTTATCTGGCCGTGACAGGGCCTGCTTGTAATTTTTAGTTTTTATGTTAGTCTTATGTCTGCTACATCTCATGTAATTTCTTATCTTTTAATTCCATGGTGCTCTGTCACCTTTTTCTGTTGGAAAAAAAAAAAAAAAAACTGTCGGTTTCTTCCATGGTGTAGGTCTGCGAATGGGTATCTTCTTTGTAAGAAGAAAATACATGAAGTTAGTAGTTGTATTCGACTGTGAGTTGCTGTATGAAGGTGTAAAAACCAGAGATTAATAAAATTGAGTTTTCCCTATTGATAGTGGGTGTAGCCATATATTGGTGAAACGCTTTAAATCTTTTGTATCTTCTATTTTGTTCTTGTTCTTGTGTGTTCTGTATTTATTTTCTGCAACTTTTTTTGTCTGCATTTGTTTTTTAATATCAACAACAAGGAATACTTGATATACAATGATGTTATCTATAAATTTCATTAGTATTAGCCAAAATTACCGGAACTCCAAGAATAGATTTCTAAGACATGGTGGCATCTCTTGGAAGGTGAGATCTTTATTTACCCCTGTGCTCGGTGTTTTTTAAAATTTTGAGTATGATTCATTCAAGGATAAAGAGCTCGTCATGAAGTCTGGAATGTGGGTATTGAAGGAGTATTTTTGGTGCATCAAACCCTGGTTTCCTGCCTTCCATCATGTAGACATTTTTTTTTTTATTTTGACCTTTTTCTAGATTAGGATGCCTGCCTTAGTTTTAGTTGGACTCGTGTTTGGCTACCATTGCCAACTTGTATGAGAGGTTCCAGTTTTCGTAGTCTTATTAAATAGTTAATAAAAATAAATATTTCTTTTTTTTAATTAAAAAATATATTTATATTGCATTTCAACATGAATTATATTTGTTTACTAAATGATTTATAAAAATATTTATACATTTATTGTTTTTAAAAGTTTTGTATATGCATAAATATTTGATAAAATGGAACCAAAAATTCTGACTTCCAATTTTTATCATCTAAATATTAAAATAAACTATTATTTATATTTTTAATAGGTGTAAGGGTTTTGTAGCTATGAAAATAATGATATTAGTTGATTTTTCACATTATTGATTTCCATCGATTTGATTTTACAAATTATTATTTTTTCATGACCTGAAAATGATTTAATCCCAATTACAAAGTTATATTGGTGTTATTATAGGGAGCGGTGTTATACAATGGCTTAAAAGTACATTTAAATTTTATTTAAAAAAAAATACACATGAACATAATAAAAAAAATAATACAAATAGAACTAAATAACTAACCAACATAATAAAAAAAAAATAGTGGTGGAAAATCCATATCAAGTGTTGAAGAAAGTTGGGATCTAAGCTTGGTCATATCCTCTATCTCCTCCTATGGATTGCCATTTGGAAAAGAGGGCTAAATGGTTGATATGTGGCCATTGGAAGTTGATATTAACTCCTGATCATAAGGTTTTAACCCCCGATCCTGAATTGTTTTCACCTTAATAAGCAATGATGACATTAAGATATTGTTTCAAGGGGGTATAGCTAGAGATGATTGTCGTGTAAGGTTAATTAATATTTGAAGGCATTCCAGAGGCTTCTAAGCCATGACGTCAAGCAAGACTGGTAGTGTTTTGGGCAGTGACAGGACAAGTCTCATCATTATTCGGTGCCCCTCAAGAAACATTTCAGCCTATATGTTTCCTTTCTGCAAGGCTTTTAGCAGTGCAAGTTTTAGCCAAATGCCAGAGTCTTTCAGGTTTACGGTTCTCTTCTTGACAAATGGCTTTTCTAGGGACAATAAAAAAATAGAGGCTGCATAGAATCCTTTAGCTTCACGATGCTTTAATGGTCGAGGTAACGAGGATGGTGATGGGTAAAACTTATGTTGCAAACAATGAAAGGTATCGGTTTGATTTTGATATTCCATCAAGGTTCGTGGCAACATTGCTTGAATTAAATACCCCCAAACCAGTGGTGGAAGCCATAACTAAATAGCTAACAATAAAAATTATAGCCAACATAATTAAAAAAAATATTAATAGAATTAAATTAAATAAATTATATAACTAACAATAATAAATAACAATTTATCATAGATTTATCCAAGATAGGTATCCTAGTTACACCATATTCATATTATATATTTACAAATACTTTAAATCACTACCTAAAAAACAAATAACTTTTTTCCAAACAAAATATTATTAAACTTTAATATTATAATTACCATTAACTTTCACTCACCCATATACAATTTATATAATTGGAATATTATTCTTTAGATAAAGCTAATGTTACAAAAATAGTATGAAATGGACAAACCTTTAATCTAATGTTACAATTGATAGGAAAACTTTGTTGGAATTATTGTATTTGAATTTTAATGTTAAGAAAATCTTTATTAACAAGAGCAGGGAAGTTTCTGTCAAAATGTTCATGAATAACCATGTTTTAATTTGTTGTGTTTGCTTAGTTTTAAGCACAATGTTGATAATATAATAACTTTAGAAGACTATTTTAACTATATTTTGACAAAATTAAAATTTAAGATATGACATGCAATTTTGCTCTATTTAAGTGGTTAGGGTTCAGGGTATCTACAAGATAAATAACAAATCAAGCTTAATGTCAGCTTGTGAAATGGGAGAATCCGTTGACATTTGACATGAAATTTTTCTCTATTTAAGTGGCTAGGGTTCAGGGTATCTCCAAGATAAAGAACAAATCAAACTTAACGTGAGCTTGTGAAATGGCAGAATCCATTGACATTTGGCAAGATCTCAATGTATGGGAAACTTGTACTGAAAATTAAGCTTCTACTTCTGGCAAAGAACCAAATCAACTGCCAGCTACCATGGAAAGCATAAACAATATAGCATTTAAATAATTCTAAAGATCATGTTGCAGAGAAGAGGTTATTTTTTTCAGCCAATGAAATACAAATAAATCATTTTTCAATATTTTTTTGTTAAAAAATTATGATGTTGACATAGGAAAAGTACAAATTTAAATCAAATTTGCCCCACAAGAAAAATAATCATGTCTTTTGATTGGTTTACAATCAATAGATTAATAACTAGATAAGTGCAAATTCATTGCAATTGCAATAGTACTGGCCAAAGGCAGGTACTAAAAATACAAATAAAACAAGATCATACTCAAAATAAGTAGTTATTAACTTATTTATTGAAATGGCTGAAACTTTGCTTACATTGCACCAAAAAACAAATTTGGTTCACAAAACAGTTCCTCTATGTTTTATTTCCCACACAGAACCATTGCATAAAAGTGAAGTCAATTTTCAGATATGTCAATTGATATGGCCTTAGGCTTACTCTCAGTTGTCTTGGGAATTGTTACAGTGAGCACCCCATGTGCCATGTTGGCCTTCAGTTGATCCAACTTAACATTCTTTGGTAGGTGGAAGCAGCGAGAAAAAGAGCCATCTTGTCTTTCAAGGCGATGCCACTTGTCATTCTTGTCCACCTCATCCTTCTTATACTCTCCACTTATATGCAAAGCATGTCCCTCTTCAACTTGGACTTTCAGATTTTCCTTTGTCAGACCTTCCAAAACCAAACAAAAAAAAATGATTAGATAAATTATACACAATTTATCCTTAATCACGATTCAATTAGACAATTCCAAATCAATCTTCATACAGTTTTGAACCAATATTTTATATGAATTAATAAAAAATACACAATTAATTTTTTTATAAAACATCATACAAATTTAATATAATGAAAAACTACCATCTAAATTATACTAATCTATTAAAACCCACATTAACAATACCAGGTAAGTTAGCTTTGAAGACGTGGGTATGATCAGTTTCAAGCCAATCCATAACAATACCAAGCGCGACCATGAAGCGACTGATGTCATTACGCACTTCCCTTTTAGAAGAATTTTGGTCTGACACACGAGCTTTCATGCCCCCATTCCATTGTGCCATACGCGCTTCCCCTTTAGAAGAGTTTTGGTCTGACATAAAACCCGTTATATAACCCTCATGGATCTGACCGGATGGATCTGACACCTGACATTTCAAGCCCCCATTCGATTGTGCCATAGACATGCTGGGATACTATCAACCTCCTCCAACCCACTGCAAAAACAAAACCTAAAAACATAATCAGTTGCAATAATCTTACCTTCAAGAATGGAAATTAAACGACTTACAGAAACTACAATTTAACCTACCAAAGCAAGGTGCTTAAAAGCAGGCTATCTATGATGGGATATATATATATATAGTGGTGAGAAATGGGAGGTGAAGGAAACTTCGAGAACTTTCCAAATGCGTAATTATAGTAGAATAAGGGGTGGAGTGTAATGGTCGAATGCGTAATTATAGTAGCAGTAAGGGGTGGAATGTAATGGTGTGAGCGTGTTAACATTGATATATAAAAATAAATACAATAAAAATAAAATAGAGCCGACATAGTTTTTTTAAAATAAGTAGACATATGTTTTTAAATAATTCTAAATATATAACTCACATAGTTTTATTAAATAAATGAACATTAAAATAAAGCCAATAGAATAATGTGTACTAGCATAGATATTTTAAAGACATCTATCTAAAAGAGGCTCAGAGATATCACACTCTTGAGGCTTTATAGATTTGCATTTAAATATTAGAGAATCATAAAAATTAGCTTTTAATTTAAATCAAATGATATGCAGAATTTAATTATAATTCTCTAATGGAATTCATTGCCATAGAAATAATTTTTAAATTGAACAACTATAATCCTACCTCGCATTAAACTAAAGTAATTTACCCCGACAACAATTCATAGGTCTATCAATTAGTTTTTAGTGGAATATTTTTCAATAATTTAATCCAAATGATATAAAAAACATAACTATATTTTTTTCATAGAATTAATTCCCATAGTAAAAATCTAAAACAAATGTCATTAAACTAAATATTAATTTTCTTTGTGGCTTTTAAAGATTGAAGAACTATGACCCTAGCTGTCATTAAAATAAAGAATCTACCTTGCCATTATTTTCCTTTGCCAGCCTTCATTAATTTAAAGTAAATAATTTATCCTAAATTTTCAATAATTTAATCCAAATCATAGAAAAATTTAATTATAATTTTTTTAAAGGAATTAATTCCCATAGTAAAAATATAAAAAAAAGGTTATTAAACTAAATATTAATTTTCTTTTTGGCTTTTAAAATTTGAAGATCCCTAACCTAGCTCTCATTAAACTAAGGTAAATAATTTACCCTACTGTTAATTTTCTTTGTGGTTGTCAAAGATTTGTTTATGCAAGAAAAATATTAAATAAATTATAATTTATATATTCCATAATTTAAGTTGCACTTTAATTACAATTTCTTTTTATTTTAATGTGTAGTATATAAATAGAATGAGAGTAAATAATACACAATGCTAATCTAACCTTCTATAAATAATAGCAACAACATTGCATCACTTCATAAATTCATTTTGCAAGAAAAAATACGAAAAAATGATGGATGCATATTGCCCTTACCAATTAAACTTCTCTCCTAATGGATTAAACTTCTTCTCCCAATTCAATTTGCTCTGTTTTTATTTGATTTGATTTTTCTCAAATTTATGTTTGGGTAATACTTATATTTATACACATTATTTTATTGGCTTTGTTTTTATGTTCATTGATTAATAAACTATGTCAGCTATATATCCATTTTTATTTTAAAAAATATGTCTAGTTATTTTTTAAAAACTATGTCAGCTCTATTTTATTTTTATGTACAGGTCCATCCCCTTAATGCCACTGGATAACTCCTCTCGGTGTAATTATTTTTATATGTCAGATTTTTAATAGTTTTTGTTAACATGTTCATTCTATTTACACACTGGTCGTTCAAATAAAAATAAAATTACAGTTAAATGCAACTTAAATTATTGAACCTATAAATTATAATTTATTTAATATTTTTCTTGCATACACAAATATTTGAAAACCACAAAGAAAATTAATGGTAAGGTAAATTATTTACTTTAGTTTAATGAGAGCTAGGGTTATGGTTCTTCAATATTTAAAATTCACAAGGAAAATCAATATTTAGTTTAATTACCTTTGTTTTATATTATAATATGAAAATTATTTCCTTTAAAAAATATAGGCGCCTATGCATCTTGAGGTGCCTATCTATTTTCAATTTCACCTCTGAGATTTTTTAGATAGATGTATTTAAGATATCTATTCTAGTAGTAATGGCCACTCCAAAGAAGCATACATTAGGTTTTTTTTACTAGGTAAGAGATAGTTTATATTGATAATAAAAAGAAAAAGATTACACTTTTAGCTCCATGAGCTGATGATATACTTGTCCCCCTACTATTTGCTTACAAAATATTACAAAATGACCTCTTTGGGTCTATCAAACTAAACTGCTGCTACAATAGACATATACATATAACTACCTAAAACCCCCATACTATCATAATACAATAAACATAAAAACTATTAACCATATACAATAGTAAAGACCAAGTTGACCACAGACCAACTAAACCAGAGCCACTAGACTAATCATATCTCCCCTTCCTCAAACAGGTAGTCTAAAAATTCACCCACCCATTGGAAGCCCTCGACAAGAATCATGTTGAACAGCTTTATGATGAAATCCCTTCCTCTATAGACCCTAGCCCTGTGGGCCATCAACTCATCACCTCGAATGTCTAGGATGAAGGGAAAGAAATTGACCACTTCACTAGGCTAGTTTACCTTATTCAGATCCTTCGGCCTTGGGAGCCTGACACCTCTTTCCACTACCTCCAACACCTCATCCAGCCCTTCCATCAGGTTTGACTTGAACATCCTCTGCACCAGCACCCTCACCTCCTCCTTTGCCATCATCATGTCAAGGAGAGAAGCTACCACCCTAGACGGTATGTCTAAATCTACATGGTAGTGTTCTACACCATTGGAAAAAGCTCTGCCTAAGATGAGCTTAGTGTCTCGAATGATGAAGGCACTGTTCTACTGCAAGACCCTTCTCAATCTTTGATCGGTAATTTTGCCAAAAAATACCATCTGCCTAACCCTTCCAGTTAAACAAATGGGGGATTCCATTCCACCACAAGCAAGCTATTCAGCAAGAAGATGGAAAATTATGGATGGCAGGGGAATGTTGGCCATAAACTAGAATGCCAAATAGTCTGCAAAATGCTAGCCAAAATGCCTTCAAATAGCTCGACAAAAAGTTGCCTCTTCTCCCAATGATGGCAAAAGACAATATCTGAGAATCTCCCCACTCTCACCAACTCACTACTTAACTGCTCGAATGCCTTGAGATATGAGGCCATCTGCAATTCCTACTGATTCATAATTGGGTCCCTCCTTGCCCTTGTCGTACACCCCAAGAATCGAGACCGTTCCAGCGTGTGGGAGCTAAATGTTCATCTCCACTAGCTGCCATAATTATGCACAGTGATGATTGTCATGACTACCTAATTTGCCTCTCTCTACTTGAATGGAATGGGGGTATCCTACTAACAATGCATGTTCACCAGGTGTCCATCCTACTACCCCTGCTGAGTCAACCACCTCACCTGGATATGAGGTGGCTCCCACCATTCCGCCCACAAAGCATACATTAGGTTTAATAAAGATATGAATCGGAAATAATTCAGGTTAACAAGTGCCACATAGTGGAAGATGACTATCTTAACAAGTGTCATGTAGTAGAAGATGAAATGGAGATAACTTAGGGACTTGGTATTTGATATCTTAACAAATGTAAATTAGGAATAACTCAGTAGTGGATATCTTAACAAGTGTCATTAATATGATGGAATTGTCCATACCCCATTCCAAAAGCAGTTAATATACATGTAAGTAAGGTTATTTTAAAAATTTGCACATATAATAAATGCAGCTATTAACCCCAACACATAATAGAAATTAAATGAAGTGAGGTTATAGTGAGCCCTTTGTCATAGTTGGTGCCAAGATATTAACCCCAACACATAATAGAAATTAAATGGAGTGAGATTATAGTGAGCCCTTTGTCATAGTTGGTGTCATGGTAATCAACTAAAAAATACTAAATATAGACAAAAAAAATGTAGCAACTATGAAAATAATTATTATAATATAAACAATAATATTTATGTTAATAGTATTAATAGCATTGGAAATATTAATATTAATATATTATAAATATTAATAATAATACAATATAACTATTAACTAATAATATTGCCACTGTAATCAAATAAAAAAATACTAACTATATGCAAAAAGATGTACCAACTACAAAAACTATTATTATAACATAATTATTAATTAATATTTATATTATAAATATTAACTAATAATATTAATATTGGTGTCACCTTAATCAAATGAAAAAAGGAGCAATTATAAAATTAATATTGATAACATAAATATTAAATTAGATCTATGGAGGCACCCTAACTATAAGTCGAAGGAGTCCTAGGGTTATGTGCAAAGGAATCAGCCTTCACGTGTGGCAAGTGGGGGAGGTTGTGCTCTCCCCCACCCAGGTTTGTTTCTTGTGCATACCTCACGCACACATAATCTATTCATGTTTATTGCCTCCATAGTGTCTAAAGATTGAAAAGACTATCTTCTTATCTCTTGTATGTTCTTTCTCCAACTGTGTTTAATTTTTCATTTTGCAACCCTCACGACTGTGTAAATCTCAACCCTCTTAGCATTAATGGAGGGGGTTACGGACCCCCCCGACCCTAATGCAATTAATCCTGATTCCCATGTGGCCCCATCTAAGTCATTTAAGGAAGTTTTAGCAGATAGTGGTATGTCTATCCCATCTGGTGCGAAGTTTCTAGCTACAACTAGTTGCAAAGAAGGTGAACCAAGTAGTGATGTCTCAGAGGAAGGTAAGTACCCCTTACCCCCTCTGAACTGTAAACTCACCCCAAATGATGTTATGAAGAATATAGTCTCTAATGAAAGACTTAGATTGAAGGAAATGACTATTTCTTTTACTATTGTTCACACTAGCAAAATACCAACAAGGAATTTCATAGATTCCTAGTTTTTTAATGTGTGGGAAAACAAATTTGGAATTCAAGTTAATTTTTTTAGAATTCTCCCTAAAGGTTTATTTTATTTTTAATTTAAATGCTATTCCACACATGAAAAAGCACTTTTGAAACCATACTGAAACCTTGATAGCTATGGTTTTAGGGCACTGACCTAGTCCCCATCGACCATTGCTAAGGAAGTATTAGCCTTGTCCTACCCTAGGTGGTTGGTTGTGAAAACTATTCCTCTTGAATATTGAAATTTAATCTCATACCTACGTGAACCCTTTGGTAAAGTGCTACACCTAGATGAAACCAAGGTGACCCTCCCTCACTTGGACGTGAGGGCACTGGTGTCACTAGCTCCCGATATTGAAATTCCTAGGCGTATAGAGGTAGAGGATGACGAGAATCCCTTTTGTTGTCAGTTAGAAATTTTGGCTAGTGTCAATTCCTATCTTTGCAAAAAGAGCACATTCGGGTAAATTGCCATTTAATCAAAAAAAAATCAAGGAAGAAAAAAGCAGATGCAACTCCCTGGCTCAAACCCTAGTTTAGAATTATCCTCTAAAAGGCTCGTTGTGCAATCTGGCATGGTTGTGGCAACTGACCCCTTGCAAGCATAGGGAGTTAGTAACTTCTTTTCAGAACCCATAGCGGACTGGGTTGAAAAAAGCCCCTTCGCAAATGGTGACTCTAAGCAAACAAAGCTCTAAGAGCCGAGGGTTGGAGTGGGAGGTTGAGTCCACAATCCAACCAGTTCACCAATTTTCAGTTTTGAGGATACCCTACTCCAAAACTCCTTCGATGTTCTCTCGGAAGGAATACCTTCTGAGGATGTCAAACCTAAGAAGACCCCAATATCTAGTGTCTCCAAAGACCAAGTGGAATGCCTCAGTTCCATGCTCACCCCTAAAATTATAAGAAAACCAACTATATGGAAAAATTAAACACACAGCAGTTAGAGATGTGTGAGATTAAGAAAAGAATTGAAGAAGAAATCTTAAGGAATAGGACGAGAACCCTCCCACACCTGCAACTCATGAGTTTATGTTCAAAAAGGATGGCCACCATTTCAAATTTGTTAAGGGTGACCAGCTTTGCAACAAATTTGTTAATGATAGTCTAGTCGGGGATGAAAAGATGTCCTCCATGGAGGCAAGTCTTGAGACTGTAACTGAAAAAATTACAATACTAATATGAACCATACTGAAAGTAACCACGGGCAACATGAGCACTCACTAGAATTGGGGGGATGCTCTAATGTTGAAACAGAAAAGCCACTTTTGACCTGCTCCATTGAGGGTGACACCCTACAGTTTTCCAGCCAAACTACCACTAACAATGTTGTTCAAAAGTTTGCGTCTACTAACAATGAGGTAACTCCTAAGAGACCATAAATAGAAGACATCGAGGGCCCTAGCCCTATAACCCATGCAATGCGTGAGGCCCCCACCTCAGAATTTGTTGGGTCGAGGCTCTTAGAAAAACCCAAGAGTCCAATTCCACCAACCCATGTGCCACCAAGGAAAGTGGCACGTGTGAGGGCAAGGAAAATCAATAAAAAATAGTTAGAGGGCATAGGATATTTTACTCAAGAGGATTTCATGGCTAGACAGTGTGGGATAGCTTCCAGGCCAAGGGAAAAGCCTAGAAGACCAAGAAAGAACATGTCCCTACTAGTACCAAAAAACATGCAACTATCTAAAAAGAAAAGAAAGAAAACAAGTGTGGTAATAGAGTCTCTTGAAGTAAAAAGACCAGAGGTGGAAGAAAGATTGCCTAAGTGTCTTGTATAGTCCAAGAAATACCTAGAGGTAACCCGCATGAATGTCAAGAATTAATCTTAATTATATCTCATGGAATGTTAGGGGACTGGACTTCCCTAATAGGAAATACATTGTAAGGAGATTCTTGAATCTGGAAAAACAAAACGATGTTGTAATGCTACAAGAAACTAAGGTAGTCGGGTTCATATTGGAAACTAATTTAAGGTTTATTTGCAAGGATTCTTCCTTTTTCACCACAAATGATGAAAATGGAAAGAGGGGCAGGACAATCCAACTCTCTAATACATGGAGTCAATTAGTCACTAATCAGGGTAATTCCCCCTACAATAGGGTAGTCTAGGTGACCCTGGAAAAAGAAGGAAATACAATGGGAATTTTCTCCATTTATGCACCCAATGACCATAGGGAGAGGGCTGCCCTTTGGCAATCATTACCTAGTCTACTAGATGTGTCATGGATCTTGGGTGGAGACTTCAACATGGTTGATCACCCGAAAGATAAGTGGGTGGAGTTGAAATGTCATGGAAAGGAAATTAAAGGTATTTTTGGAAGAGGGTAAAAAATAAGTTCAATTTAATGGAGCCTTTGAGAGTAGGGAAAAAACACTTCAAAGAGGTCTGGTATACATGGTACAATTCTCAAAAATGAGACAAAAGGATTTAATATATCCTTGATAGGTTTTATGCAAGAAAAAACAACTTCAGGTTTGTTCCAAATAGGGATGGTCTAGTGGTTCATGTTTACCCCTACACTATGTCCGACCATCATTCGATTAAAGCAAATATTGAGGTAAAAATTGGTAGTGCTCTTGTCAATAGGAGGAAATATGGCTTCACCCTCAACACCTAATTATTAAATGGTAATGATTCTAGAGATGCCATTTCCTTCCTTAGAGAAATAAATAGTTGGATGCTAAAAAATACTAGTGCAACAGAGAGGTGGAATCAAAGTGTTGAGGCCTAGAGGAAGATTCTAAGCCATTGGAAAAAGGAAGGCCATGGATAATAGGTGGGAGGAAGATAAACTTCAAGAATCCAAAAAGACCCTATGAATGAAATGTTGAGGGAAGAACTTACACTCACTAAAGATAAGCTTAGAAGGACTCAAAAGATCAAGATAAAAGGGCTCAAGGTAAGGGCCAAGTTAAGATTGCTTAATTGTGGTGATATGGGATTGAAATTCTTCTTTAATTACATCACTAAAAAGAGTTTCAAAGAGCAAATAGAGCAAATTTGGGACAATGACTGACTGGTCACCTCCCAAGAGGAAATATTAGAACAATTCAAAAAGTTCTATAAAAACCTCTTCACCTCAGAAAAGGGGGAAAGGGGTAACCAAAATGCCAGAGAACTAGTTAAAAAGATTATCCCTAAAAGAATTTCTGAGGATGATCCAACCTAGCTTTCGACGGACTTAACCTAATTTCTGTCTAAAAATCTCAAAAATCTAGATCATGGTTTTTTAGATATCATTGAAACATGTGACTTCTATCCTTATTTTGCAATGTCTTTATGTGACACTACTGCTCTTTCAAACTCTTTCCACAATCCTCTTAAGACTTGGGGGCAGCATGCTGAGCTCAACCCTTGTAGAAGCCCATTTTATCCCACATGCTATGATATGCCATCATAAATAAATTAGCAACAAGATTTCACCTTAAATATAATGAAATTATTTTAGCTCTACCAATTTGAGCTGTAGGTGAAAATTTGGTAATAGTAGGTTCACAACTAGGGTTCCAACCTAAAGAAGCAAGAAAAATCAAAATTTGGCAGTTCAACAATCTAAGAAGGAAAAACCCTAAAAGAAATGAAAATAGATTAAAACATCTTGTCGAGGAATTTCCTATATGTCTTATTTAAACCTTTAATAGCTCACCCTTTAAGTCTCTTAGGGCTTCTTCATAATATTTTCTAAAATACTTTAAACTCTAGCCATTGATCTCTTGATGAGATGGAAAGATGGATGGCCATGATGAAGTTTTCTACCACATGGCATTGCTTCTCATCTTTCAGTGGAACCCACCTTCTCTTCAGGCTACAAAGTCTGCTACGTGGCGTTCGTCCCTTAGCCCGTTGGGTTATTGCCCATGTATCTTTTGACAACGGGATACTAGGAAATGATTAGGATTAACCTAGGGGCCCTCCAACATGCTCACACATTAACTTCTGAAGCCATCCATTGTCTGCTTAGTTTCTTCAACATTGGACAGCTAACCTGAAAACATCTTGCCGAGGAATTTCCCATGTTTCTTATTTAAACCTTTAATAGCTCACCCTTTAAGTCTCTTAGGTCTTCTTTGTAATATTTTCTAAAGCATTTAAAAAGTGGGACCTTGCTAGGATAACCCATTCCCTACCAAACGGTGACTGACAAGACTAGGTATAAGGTGCCGGTAAACAAGACGTTTTTGATGGCTCATGTTTCGACATAGAGAACCAGCAACCGGACATAGCAAGTCAACATAAGATTATGCAGAGGCTTTCTTATATAAAATATCAACCATTGATATTTGGATATCTAATAGTTCAAGTGTTATTCAGGTGAGTTGAAGTTGCAGGTCTAGTTTTTCAGACATTTTTTTTTGGAATGCAACTACAATCGTCCATCAAAAATTCATTGACCGGCCATATGTTATATTAATTTGTGCTAACGTCTTGCTTCAGACATAATAAATATGTTGACACTTGTCCCCATTCCAGACACTTTACGAAGGAATTTTGATGTGTGTAAAATTTATCCCGGAATAGAACAATATGTAACATTTGATAATTTTGCCACACTGTATGATATTTTATTGGCACAATTAATTTTTTATTGGTTTGAAAATTGGTTTAATCCGCAAATGAAAATAATTTTTTTCGTTTGAAATTGGATTTTAATCGCCAGCAAAAATATTTTCTTATTTAGAAAACATGTTTAATTCACCCATAGAAATATTTTACTGGTTTGAAAATAGGTTTTAATTTGTCAATATAGATATTTAATTGGTTTGAAAATAGGTTTTAATCGCTAATGAAAATATTTTATTGGTTTTTAAAAATTACAATTCACCAAGATTTTTAATAGACCTCTAGCGATTACAAAAGATTCACAAAACAAGAAATTTTTTTCCTGAAAAAAATCGCCAACAAAATTAATATTTTTCTTGAAAAGTATACACAATTCGCTAGGTTTATACATCCTCTCTAAGGGGGCCTATTCTTAAATTTATACCTATTCCAAAGTGCAAATCTGGCAATTGGTATCTTCTTTGTAAGAAGAAAATACATGAAGTTAGTAGTTGTATTCGACTGTGAGTTGCTGTATGAAGGTGTAAAAACCAGAGATAAATAAAATTTAGTTTCCCCTATTGATAGTGGATGTAGCCATATATTGGTGAACCACTTTAAATATTTTAGGTCTTCTAGTTTTTTCTTGTGTGTTCTGTATTTATTTTTTGCAACTTTCATTGTCTGCATAATTTTTTTTAATATCAACAATTGTTATCAGAGCAATGGTGAAAAAGCTATTTTGGAAATCATGAAGAATTTCTAGGAAAATGGATGTAGCAGCTTTTGATGATTGGGCTTGAGCTCTCATGTCTTGGTCATGTTACTCTGGAGAGAGTTTTGATGAAGTGGGAGCTACGGTAAGATTTGCAGACAGTGACATTGAGCTAGATGAAATTGTGCCAATGGAAGTATATGAATCTACTCTCTATTTAATTGTTGATCCTGCCACTGAATTTATTATGGGTGATGTTTATCCTAATTCCCCAAGTACTACCCAAGAGAGGTATGTGTGGGAAAGGCCTCCGCAGGAATTGGGAGGTGAGAATTTTGACATGCTAGAAGAATCGGAGAGCCTACAAAGACTGAAAGAAATAGAGGATACATCAGCAATAGATGTTGATGTGAAAACTAAAATGAAACGCCGTGTACATTGGTGGGATGGCTGGAAAAATAAGAAGGATTCAGATAAAGAGGAGAAGGATGCTAGATTTGGAATTGCATCTGCACCAGAAGAGTTTTTAGAAGATCCCAAAATTCATCTTAGAGCACTTCTTGAATGTACAGGTGATGCACAACAAAAGAAAGCCATCATGGCAGAGTTGCGGAAGAGGGCAGAGGCAGATAAGAGTGGTAACTCTGTAAAGGACCTGGTATTGCTCATCTATGAAATGGTTTCTATCACTTCTGTCTTCTGCCTCAATCATCCAAATACATTTGCTTCCAGCATTCATAGGATGTTGAAGATGGGTCTCAACATTTATGAGAAAAAAGATGTACAGGCGGAGATCTCGGTTCGAACCCCGAATGTTCAGGTCATTGAAGATGTTGTCACGGGAAGGCCATAGACAGGGTGAGATCCTCATCTCACCAAGGGAAGAAGAAGAACAAGGATCTTCGATCAGGCCCAGGCACTCTTATGAGGGTAGAGACGGTGGAGATAAAGACCGTGATAGCCGCTCTCACAAGCGGTGAGAAAGAGAAGACAGGGATGGCAGGAAAGACAAGCGCTATACAGTGGCAGTAGCAGAGGATGATAGTGATGAACAATTTCTCATAGATGTGGATTCTGTGAAAGTAGGGAGGTTTGATTTCTTGGAAGCTATGTCTACCATTACTCCTGCTGCCCAAGAGGTGCAAGAGTACAGTCAAGGCCGTTGTCCCCATTAATAGCTCCATGCTCACAAGGACATCTAAAAATAATCAGAAATTATATTTTTGAGATCATTCACATAGTGGCCAACGGTGATAAAAAAGATTCATTGGAGGACAATTCTCACAATCTTCCGAGGTCACTTGGATTTCCCTAAGGTTCTTCCATTCCCTTTGTTTAAAGACCAAGACTTTTACATTGCGGGAAGGAGGGTGCTGGCTTGGACTGCATTGGCCCTGTAGTTTTACATGAATTAGAGAGGTTCCCCAAGCATTTGCTTGGGCTTCCCTCGCTATTGTCCAACCCAAGTGTAAAGACTCCTGAGGAACCACTAGTGCATATTGTGGGAGAAGCAAGGAGGACTACTCTTCCTATCTTGTATTTTCCTCAACTTCAACTTTGGTGGGAGACGGTCCACGATCAACTAAGAGCTATTCTATGGACCATACTAGAAGAACTGCCTTCAGACATTCCCGTATTACTTCTTGCAACCTTCTCCGTGTCCTTTGACAAATCGGATGGAGAAACCGCTTCTTTATTTGGTCGTCGCTATATTTATCACATACAAAAACCATGTTCTGAGGATAGGTGTAGATTCATCTTGCAATCGGTTGATATTGTTCTTACCATATCTGATCAACAAGTAACAATGAGTCCTCAAAAGAATATTTCTATTCCTAAACTAGCAAAGGTACTGAAAGAAACAAGGGGTCCAAGTGAGACTGAACTACATGTCAAGGCAGAAGCAGAAAAGCATGCTATTCGATGACTCCCAATGTGTCTTCGAGATGTCTGCAGTAGACTTCTATATGAAAAATGGTTCAGTGTATTCCATTACTCTATCATGGATGAAAATGCACCTGTTGTGAATGCTCCTGCAGCTGAAGATGTCGTTGCACCAGCCAAGGCTGAAGAAAAGGCTACCAAGGTGAAAACGCCTAAGGCTCCCAAAAGTTTGAAACCCGCACCGGCTCATCCTTCTTATACAGAGATGGTGACGGAAGCCACTAGCAGTCTGAAGGAAAGGACTGGTTCAAGCCCTCATGCTATTGCGAAATTTCTTGAAGACAAGTAAAAGACTGTCCTACCGGCCAATTTCGAGAAGAAGCTCTCTTTTCAGCTCAAGGGCATGGTTGCCAAGGGAAAGCTTACAAAGGTCAAGGCTTCCTATAAATTATCTGAGCAGCTGAAGAAGGCTATTCCAAAGCCTAAATCTGCTTCGGCCAAGCCTATATCTACCGCTAAACCTAAGGCCGCTAAGTCGGCTGCTAAGAAGGCTCCTGCTACAGAGAAACCTGTTGCCAAACCTGATGCATTTGAGCAACCCCATCTATTTGCCTCAGAAGCTAAGGAGTTTTTTGGGCAGAGAGCCAGAAGTATGTTAGAATGGAGATACGTGTTGAGAAGGGGAGCCGTTTTAATGGAGATGTTAGGAGCTTTAGCTATTGAAGGATTAATTATTTGTGATAGACAGAGAAGCTCCCAAGAAGAGGTTCAGGAAAGGGCAGCAACTAGCCTTGCAACATTCGTGCCCAAATTGATTAAGCGTGCCCATGTTTTGAAGGTTATTAAAACTAATGTGCTATGGAGGAGATACATTTGGAGCTTTCTTGAATAGAATTTGACGACATTAAAATCTTCATTGTGGTTGATGTAACATTACAATGGAAATGTAGGGATATCTCTGAGCAACTCTCTTTCCTATATGACTTGCCTTCAAGTGGGATATTGTAGGCTACGAGTATGAAGCCAAGTCTATTTGTAATAGTCGGTGATTATTTTAAACCTGCACATTCTCTTCTGTTTGTAACCGTAGTTTCTTGAACTGTCGGTTTCTTCCATGGTGTAGGTCTGCGAATGGGTATGTTCTTTGTAAGAAGAAAATACATGAAGTTAGTAGTTGTATTCGACTGTGAGTTGCTGTATGAAGGTGTAAAAACCAGAGATTAATAAAATTGAGTTTTCCCTATTGATAGTGGGTGTAGCCATATATTGGTGAAACACTTTAAATCTTTTGTATCTTCTATTTTGTTCTTGTTCTTGTGTGTTCTGTATTTATTTTCTGCAACTTTTTTTGTCTGCATTTGTTTTTTAATATCAACAACAAGGAATACTTGATATACAATGATGTTATCTACAAATTTCATTAGTATTAGCCAAAATTACCGGAACTCCAAGAATAGATTTCTAAGACATGGTGGCATCTCTTGGAAGGTGAGATCTTTATTTACCCCTGTGCTTGGTGTTTTTTAAAATTTTGAGTATGATTCATTCAGGGATAAAGAGCTCGTCATGAAGTCTGGAATGTGGGTATTGAAGGAGTATTTTTGGTGCATCAAACCCTGGTTTCCTGCCTTTCATCATGTAGACATTTTTTTTTTATTTTGACCTTTTTCTAGATTAGGATGCCTGCCTTAGTTTTGGTTGGACTTGTGTTTGGCTACCATTGCCAACTTGTATGAGAGGTTCCAGTTTTCGTAGTCTTATTAGATAGTTAATAAAAATAAATATTTCATTTTTTTAATTAAAAAATATATTTATATTGCATTTCAACATGAATTATATTTGTTTACTAAATGATTTATAAAAATATTTATACATTTAATGTTTTAAAAAGTTTTGTATATGCATAAATATTTGACAAAATGGAACCAAAAAATCTGACTTCCAATTTTTATCATCTAAATATTAAAATAAACTATTATTTACATTTTTTATAGGTGTAAGGGTTTTGTAGATATGAAAATAATGATATTAGTTGATTTTTCACATTATTGATTTCCATCACAAGATTTGATTTTACAAATTATTATTTTTTCATGACCTAAAAATGATTTAATCCCAATTACAAAGTTATATTGGTGTTATTATAGGGAGAGGTGTTATACAATGGCTTAAAAGTACATATAAATTTTATTTTAAAAAAATACACATGAACATAATAAAAAAATAATACAAATAGAACTAAATAACTAACCAACATAATAAAAAAAAAAATAGTGGTGGAAAATCCATATCAAGTGTTGAAGAAAGTTGGGATCTAAGCTTGGTCATATCCTCTATCTCCTCCTATGGATTGCCATTTGGAAAATAGGGCTAAATGGTTGATATGTGGCCATTGGAAGTTGATATTAACTCCTGATCATAAGGTTTTAACCCCCGATCCTGAATTGTTTTCACCTCAATAAGCAATGATGACATTAAGATATTGTTTCAAGGGGGTATGGCTAGAGATGATTGTCATGTAAGGTTAATTAATATTTGAAGGCATTCCAGAGGCTTCTAAGCCATGACAAAATCTCTACTAGCCTTATCTTGGAAGGTGAAAGAAAAAAAATCATTACCCAAAACTCCAAACTCCTTGACCTTCGGCCAATTTTCTTTAGTCCAGGACATGGAATCATAAACTGAGAAATGTGGTGATAGCACCTTACCAATAATAGTAGTTTCCTGTAGAAGATAAATTCTTTTCAAGAAACTTTCAGTTGTAAGGGAGACTGCAGCCTTTTGCAACTCTTTCTTTCTTAAAACCTTCTTCGGAATGGGTTTCACCACCCAAGACTCGCGCTGAGGTGGTGGTGGCCTATCTGGACTCCTTTGGAGCTGATGCTTCCTTCTTTTCCCATATCTCCTATCATGCCTCTAAGATCTTTGCCTAAAGAATGACTTCCATTTGGTTTGATGCCCATGAGTACCTTTATGGTTTATAGCCCTCTCTTGGTGCTTTCTGAAAGCTTCATATTGAGGGGTCTATTAATTTAACATTCAGATTCACAGTAAGAAACAATAAAACATGAATGCTCACATAACACAAAGATACCCTGGGAAAACCTCCCTCTTGGAGGTGAAAAACCCAACAAGAAAATCTCAGATCTGATTTATATTAAGAGCAAAAATAGATTACAGCTTTGCTCGGCTAGGGCACAAAATATAGGCACCAAAAATACACCTTATCTAAATTTTAGTTTTGAACTGAACTAATTATAATGTTCAGAATGAAGTTCACTTGCATAGTAAGCACAGAGGTTTAGCAACCCTGGATAATCCTGTGAACCCATTGAACTGTCGAACCAATTGAACCGCCGAACCAATTGAACTACCAAACCAATTGAACCAGTGAACTTGTTGAACTAGCAAACCAGTTGAACCTGCGAACCGGTTGAACCTACGAACCTGTTGAACCTGCGAACCAGTTGAACCTGCGAACCTGTTGAACTTGCGAACCTGTTGAACCAGTTCAACTAACTGTGGAGCCCTTGCACTGTGCTTGTAGTAGATCACTGATTGATTAGATTGCGTAGAGGAAAATTCAGTGAGAGAATGATATGTATTGTGACTACCAGTCTATTTTCATTTATATGAGATCGCCCAAACAATTTGGCACCAAATTACATATACGTTATATTTGAAATAGGTCCTGACCTATTTGTAATTTCAAGATACATAGAATAATGAGTTCACCCAATTTGGGGCCTGCCTTAATCAGATAATACAACTGAGTTCTCAAAATGCTAAGGCCAACAGGGCATTCAGCATTTTATGACTAGGTCGGTCTCTAGAAGGGATCTGACCTAGCTACCAAAAATCAACCCTCCCTCTTAGCTAGGAAGGATTCCTTCATAAGGATCAACTCACATAGTGACTAATATCATGGCTACTCCCATGGATGAAAACATAAGTGCTTATTGTCATCTCCTCATGACGTTTATCATAGATACTCCCAGAGGGTGAACAAGCACATCATGGAATTTCTCCCATGATATCCACCATACCTACTTGCAGAGGGTGGCTCCACCATGCCTACTCGCAAAGCGTGGAAGAGGGCTTTCACCTCAAACTTCTCCCAGATGAGAGTGCATTACCACCATGCCTACTCGCAGAGGGTGGATCCCCCATGCCTACTCGCAGAGGGTGGAAGATACTGTATAATGTATCACTGATGCTAAGACTCCCTCTCAGCTAGAGCTTCATTCTCCACAACTCCAAGCTTGTCTCAAAAATATGTAAGCTTCACTCGAGCAAGGGGTTTGGTGAGAACATCTGTTGTTTGCTCATCAGTGCTGATGTACTTCAACTGAATAGCATTCCTTTGCACCATATCCTAGATATAGTGATACTGAGTTTCCACATGCTTTGATATGTCATGAAACACAGGATTGCAAGAGCTTCACACAGCTCTGGTTATCACTATGAATAACTGTAGGCTCCCAGGGTTGTCCAAACAAACCTGCAAGGAGTTTTCAAAGTCACACTGCTTCTTGAGATGCCACACAGGCTGCAATATATTCTACTTCAGCAGTACTCAATGCTACTGAAGACTGTTTTCTGCTGCACAAGGATATCATGGTGGATCCCAAACTGAAGCAAACTCCAGAAGTGCTCTTTCTATCAGTGACACTTCCTACCCAATCAAAATCAGAATAGCCTTCCAAGGTAACGACTGCACGTTGGAAGAGTACTTCAATCCATATCCAACTATACCATGCAAATATCTCAAGATATGCTTGGCTGCAACAAGATGAATCTGCCTTGGTTCATATATAAACTGGCTAAGGGCGCATAGCAAATGTCAGGTCTAGTGTTATCTAGATACATCAAGGATCCAATCAGCTGCCTGTATTCAGTGGGATTCACAAGATCAGACCTAGCTGTAGATTCACTCAACTTCTTTAAGTTAGTTTCCATAGGAGTAGGCATAGGTTTACAATCTAGCATTCCAAATCTCTTCAAAATATCAATGGTATATTTTCCTTGACTTAGAATAATTTCATTGGGTCTTTTCCATACTTCTAACCCTAGAAAGAAATGCATGAGACCTAGATCTTTCATTTCAAATTCTGAAGTCATTTCTTCCTTACATCTAAGAATGAGATGATCTTCTCTAGTTAGGAATAGATCGTCAACATATAAAACCAAAATCAACATTTCACCATTGAATACCTTGAAGTAAAGGTTAGGATCAGCATCATTCATATAGAATCCTAGGCTTACCGAGTACTTATCAATTCTTTCATACCAAGCACGGGGGGCCTGCTTAAGGCCATTTAATGCTTTCTTCAATTTGCATACATGAGATTCTTTCTTATGGATCACAAAGCCTTCAGGTTGCTCAATGTAGACCTCTTCTTCAATAACACCATTGAGAAAGGTTGTCTTTACATCCATCTAATGCAACTTCCATCCCTTAGCTGTGGCAATAGCAATGATAGTCCTGATGGAAGTATATCGAGCAACAGGGGCAAAGGTTTCCTCATAATCTATGCCTTCTTTCTGAGAGAAGCCACGAGCCACAAATATCTAATGCAACTTCCATCCCTTAGCTGTGGCAATAGCAATGATAGTCCTGATGGGAGTATATCGAGCAACAGGGGCAAAGGTTTCCTCATAATCTATGCCTTCTTTTTGAGAGAAGCCACGAGCCACAAATCTAGCTTTGTATTTCTCAATACTTCCATCAGTAGTATGTTTAATTTTAAACAACCATTTGGAAGATAAACAGACTTACCTTTGGGTCTAGGCTCAATATCCCAAACATCATTCTTAATGATAGACTGATATTCTTCATCTATAGCATTCTTCCATGTCTATTGGTTCATGGCCTCTTCAACACTGAAAGGTTTAGTCTCAATGAGATTGCACATCAATGCAACATAGTTTGAGAATTTCTGAGGTCTCCTTCTTTCTCTAAGTGTGCCTCTTGGAGCTACAAACTTTTCTGCATCTTGAATCCAGGGAGGTCTCTTCTTACTCATGGTAATGTCCCTAGGCCCATCTGTAGGATCCAAAGGTTCACTTGGATCATCATGATTTTCAGATTCTGTGGACTCTCTCTGAATCTCAGTATCATGCTCAATATCCATGTCTTGAGGGTTATCATGGACTTCATTGTCAATTTCTAAACTATAGCCTTTAGATCTTTTGAGTGCAATATTTTCTTCAAAAGTGACATCTCTACTAACCTCAATAAACTTCTGACCTAGAATGTAAATTCTAAATGCTTTGGATGTTTCGCTATAGCCCACAAGAATGCCTCTTTTGCTAGAAGGTTCCAACTTGGTTCTCTTCTCTTTGGGTACTTGGACATATACTGGACTCTCAAAGATCCTCAAGTGACTAATATCAAGTTTGATCCTTGAAAATGCTTCTTCTGGAGTCATATCTTTCAATACATGGTGAGGGCATCTATTCTAAATCTAGACAGTAGTCCTAGATGCTTCGGCCCATAGGAAAGTCTACAGATCCTGATCATGAACATAGCTTTTGCTACCTCAACTATGGATCTGTTCTTTCTTTCTACAACCCCATTTTGCTGAGGGTTGTAGGGAACACAAAACTCCCTCTTGATCCCTGCTTCAATACAAAAATCATGAAAACTACATGAGGTGTATTCACCTCCATTGTCAGACCTTAAAACTTTAATTCTTTTCCGAGATAGATTTTCTGCTAAAGCTTTAAATTCTTTGAATCTACTTAGAACTTCATTAAATTCTTTTGATTTAAGAAAGTAAATCCAAGTTTTCCTAGAGTAGTCATCTATAAAGATTACATAATACAAGAATCCACTTGGGGAAGCAACAAACATAGGTCCACATAAATCAGAATGCACAAGAGCTAATTTCTCTTTAGACCTACTTTCACTTTGATGAAATGGACTCTTAGTGTTCTTACCCATAGCACAACCTTTGCATGTATTATCATGAATATGACAAAGTTTAGGCATACCTTTAACTATCTTCTCAAGTGTGGGGAGGGCTTGGAAATGAAGATGTCCAAGTCTTCTATGCCATAGCTCGCTTGACTCTAGTGCTTCATGAATGAGAGCTTGAATTGGATGTGCTAAAAGCTTATATAGGCTCTCATACCTATTCCCAATGACACGAGCTGATTTGATGCTGGACTTTTTAGGCCATGCAAGCACCCTTCCCTTAGAAAATGCAATCTGATAACCCTTATCTTCTAGTGCTGATATGGAGATAAGGTTTCTTTTGATTCTCGGCACAAACAAAATATCACTGAGGTGAAGAGAAATTCCAGAATCTAAGTTAAGGGAATTAGTTCCAAAACCTCTCACAGAATAGCAAGCATAATCACCAATGACCACATGAAGATTAGACTCTTTCTCCACTAAATCTGAGAGGTGCTCTCAATAGCCTGTGATGTGTCTAGATGCACCACTATCAATCAGCCAAGTATTACTGTTTGAGGGTACATTGCTTGACAGAGCAGAAATGAAAAGGAAGTCTTCAGTATTAGACTAATTTGAGACTTCATTTAAGTTTGCTCCTTGATGCTTAGGCTGAGATAAACAATCCCTTGCATAGTGATCGAATTTGTCACACCTGAAGCACTTGATGTGAGACAAGTCCTTTTTCTTTTTCTTTGAATCATGAGATGGATTAGACCTTTGATTTCTATTCCTCTTGAAATTGTTCTTCTTCCAATAGCCTCCTTTCTTCTTGAAAGACTATGCAGTAAGGACATGATTGTTTTCATGAGTGTTTTTGATAACTCCTCTAGCAGCCAGTCGAGACTCTTCTTGGATACAGTCAGTCCTTAGTCTATCAAACTTGGGCAGATCAGCTCTTACACTAATTCCTTGAATGTAGGATTCCCAAGATGCTGGAAGACCATTGAGGGCTAGCATAGTTAAATCATTTTCATCAACAATCTTTCCAATAGATGAGAGCTGATCTCTCAAATTAGAAATCCTCATGAAGTAAGCCATGATGGATTCACCTTTAGCCATCTTGATGTGATGAAGCTACTGCTTCAAGGCTAGAACACGACTAGTGTTGTTCATTTCATACATCTCCTCCAAGGTTCTGAACATTTTGCTTACTGTATTCAGCTTGGAGATGATGAGAACAATGTGATCTTTTACTGAATCAATTAAGATCTTCTGAGCTTGAAGATCTTTGTTCCTCCATTGGTTCTTTTCTCCTTCTGCCTCAGGCTCAGAAGATTCTTTGGTCACAAAGTCTGCAAGGTCGTTTTCATTCAATGCAAGTATGATGCAGACTCTCCATGATGTGAAATTGGAAGCCCCATCCAATCTGTCTTCAACCCTGAGATTGTAAGCCATTTTATCTGATCTTTAATGATACGAGCAGAATGTAAATAATTGAATACTGCAAATCTGATTATACTAATTCAAACTTAGCTCTGATACCATGTAAATATAGCATTCAGATTCACAGTAAGAAACAATAAAACATGAATGCTCACATAACACAAAGATACCCTGGGAAAACCTCCCTCTTGGAGGTGAAAAACCCAACAAGAAAATCTCAGATCTGATTTATATTAAGAGCAGAAATAGATTACAGCTTTGCTCAGCTAGGCCACAAAATATAGGCGCCAAAAATACACCTTATCTGAATTTTAGTTATGAACTGAACTAATAATAATCTTTAGAATGAAGTTCACTTGCACAGTAAGCACAGAGGTTCAGCAGCCTTGGATAATCCTGTGAACCTATTGAACTATCGAACCAATTGAACCGCCGAACCAATTGACCCGTCGAACCAATTGAACCAGCGAACTTGTTGAACCTACGAACTTGTTGAACCTATGAACTAGTTGAACCTGCGAACCTATTGAACCTGCGAACCGGTTGAACCTGCGAACTTGTTGAACCTGCGAACCTGTTGAACCAGTTCAACTAACTATGGAGCCCTTGCACTGTGCTTGTAGTAGATCGCTGATGGATTAGATTGCGCAGAGCAAAATTTGGTGAGAGAATGATATGTATTGTGACTACCAGTCACTTTTCATTTATATGAGATTGCCCAAACAATTTGGTGCCAAATTACATATACGTTATATTTGAAATAGATCCTGACCTATTTGTAATTTCAAGATACATAGAATAATGAGTTCACCCAATTTGGGGCTTGCCTTAATCGGATAATACAACTAAGTTCTCAAAATGCTAAGGCCGAGAGGCCATTCAGCATTTTATGACTAGGTCAGTGTCTAGAAGGGATCCAACCTAGCTACCAAAAATCAACAGGGTCAACGGCACTCTGTATGGAGGCTTGCTCCTCCTACTCAGCCTCGGAAAATCCTTGCCTCTGGATCTAAAGTCTTTTTCATTAATCCCACGGTTGGTGTTAGGAATTTTGTGCATCATAAGTGAATCAAAAGTCTTTGCATTCTTCCAGTCTCTGGGGGAAGGATCTTCTCTGAACCTCAAAACTTGTGGGAAGGATCTTCTTTACATGTTCAATTATGCAAATAGATAATTCAAGTATAGTCTTCTTGAGCACCCACTTTGAATCATTTGAGGACTACTCCTCCTATCTTGTATTTTCCTCAACTTCAACTTTGGTTGGAGACGGCCCATGATCAACTAAGAGCTGTTCTATGGACCATACTAGAAGAACTGCCTTCAGACATTCCCGCATTACTTCTTGCAACCTCCTCCGTGACCTTTGACGAATTGGATGGAGAAACGGCTTCTTTATTTGGTCATCGCTATATTTATCACATACAAAAACCATGTTCTGAGGACAGGTGTAGATTCATCTCGCAATCGGTTGATATTGTTCTTACCATCTCTGATCAACAAGTACCAATGAGTCCCAAAAAGAATATTTCTATTCCTAAACTAGCAAAGCTACTAAAAGAAACAAGGGGTCCAAGTGAGACTGAACTACATGTCAAGGCAGAAGCAGAAGAGCATGCTATTCGATGACTCCAAATGTGTCTTCGAGATGTCTTCAGCAGACTTCTATATGAAAAATGGTTCAGTGTATTCCATTAACCTATCATGGATGAAAATGCACCTGTTGTAAGTGCTCCTGCAGCTGAAGATGTCGTTGCACCAGCCAAGGCTGAAGAAAAGGCTGCCAAGGAGAAAACGCCTAAGGCTCCCAAGGGTTTGAAACCCGCACCTGCTCATCCTTCTTATACAGAGATGGTGACGGAAGCCACTAGCAGTCTGAAGGAAAGGACTGGTTCAAGCCCTCATGCTATTGCGAAATTTCTTGAAGACAAGTAAAAGACTGTCCTACCGGCCAATTTCAAGAAGAAGCTCTCTTTTCACCTCAAAGGCATGGTTGCCAAGGGAAAGCTTACAAAGGTCAAGGCTTCCGATAAATTGTCTGAGCAGCTGAAGAAAGCTATTCCAAAGTCTAAATCTGCTTCGGCCAAGCCTATATCTGCTGCTAAACCTAAGGCCGCTAAGCCGACCACTATGTCGGCTGCTAAGAAAGCTCCTGCTACAGAGAAACCTGCTGCCAAACCTGATGCATTTGATGAACCCCATCTGTTTGCCTCAGAAGCTAAGGAGTTTTTTTGGGCAGAGAGCCAAAAGTATGCGAGAATGGAGATACGTGTTGCGAAGGGGAGACATTTTAATGGAGAAGTTAGAAGCTTTAGCTATTGAAGGATTAATTATTTGTGATCGACAGAGAAGCTCCCAAGAAGAGGTTCAGGAAAGGGCAGCAACTGGCCTTGCAACATTCGTGCCCAAATTGATTAAGCACCATGTTTTGGAGGTTATTAAAACTAATGTGCTATGGAGGAGATTCATCTGGAGCTTTCTTGAACAGAATTTGACGACATTAAAATCTTCGTTGTGGTTGATGTAACATTACAATGGAAATGTAGGAGATATCTCTGAGCAACTCTCTTTCCTGTATGACTTGCCTTCAAATGGGATATTGTAGGCTACGAATATGAAGCCAAGTCTGTTTGTAACAGTCGGTGATTATTTTAAGAAGAGAATATATGAAGTTAGTAGTTGTATTTGACTGTGAGTTGCTGTATGAAGGTGTAAAAACCAGAGATTAATAAAATTGAGTTTTCCCTATTGATAGTGGGTGTAGCCATATATTGGTGAAACACTTTAAATCTTTTATGTCTTCTGTTTTGTTCTTGTTCTTGTGTGTTCTGTATTTATTTTCTGCAACTTTTATTGTCTGCATTTTTTTTTTAATATCAACAACAAGGAATACTTTATATGCAATGATGTTATCTACAAATTTCATTAGTATTAGCCAAAATTACCGCAACTCCACGAATAGATTTCTAAGACATGGTGGCATCTCTTGGAAGGTGAGATCTTTATTTACCCCTGTGCTTGGTGTTTTTTTAAGTTTTGGAGTATGATTCAGTCAAGAATAAAGAGCTCGTCATGAAGTCTGGAATATGTGTATTGAAGGAGTATTTTTGGTGCATCAAACCCTGGTTTGCTGCCTTTCATCATGTAGACATTTATTTTTATTTTGGCCTTTTCTAGATTAGGCTGCCTGCCTTAGTTTTGGTTGGACTCGTGTTTGGCTACCATTGCCAACTTGTATGAGAGGTTCCAGTTTTCGTAGTCTTATTAAATAGTTAATAAAAATAAATATTTAATATTTTTAATTAAAAAATATATTTATATTGCATTTCAACATGAATTATATTTGTTTACTAAATGATTTATAAAAATATTTATACATTTATTGTTTTTAAAAGTTTTGTATATGCATAAATATTTGACAAAATGGAACCAAAAAATCTGACTTCCAATTTTTATCATTTAAATATTAAAATAAACTATTATCTGTATTTTTAATAGGTGTAAGGGTTTTGTAGATATGAAAATAGTGATATTAGTTGATTTTTCACATTATTGATTTCCATCACAAGATTTGATTTGTTGGAAGATTTGATTTTACAAATTATTATTTTTTCATGACCTGAAAATGATTTAATCCCAATTACAAAGTTATATTGGTGTTATTATAGGGAGAGGTGTTTACAATGGCATAAAAGTGCATTTAGATTTTATTTTTTTTAAAATACACATGGGCATAATAAAAAAATAATACAAATAGAACTAAATAACTAACCAATATAATAAAAAATATAATAAACTATAGTCGGCATAATAAAAAAAAATAATAGTGGTGGAAAATCTAGGCCAAGTGTTGAAGAAAGGTTGGGATCTAAGCTTGGTCATAGCCTCTATCTCCTGCTATGGATTGCCATTTGGAAAATAGGGCTAGATGGTTTATATGTGGCCGTTGGAAGTTGATATTAACTCCTGATCATAAGGTATTAACCCCCGATCCTCAATTGTTTTCACCTCAATAAGCAATGATGACATTAAGATATTGTTTCAAAGGGGTATGGCTAAAGATGATTGTCGTGTAAGGTAAAGTAATATTTGAAGGCATTCCAGAGGCTCCTAAGCCATGACGTTAGGCAAGACGCAGTGACAAGACAAGTCTCATCATTATTCGGTGCCCCTCGAGAAGCATTTCAGCCTATATGTTTCCTTTCTGCAAGGCTTTTAGCAGTGCAAGTTTTAGCCAAATGCCAGAGTCTTTTAGGTTTACGGTTCTCTTCTCGACTGATTGCATTCAATGTGGAGGGATGGATGCCCCCGTTTGGCTAATCAATGACAAAAGACAAATGGCTAGGTTCTCTTCTCGACTGATTGCATTCAATGTGGAGGGATGGATACCCGCATTTGGCTAATCAATGACAAAAGACAAATGGCTAGGGACAATAACAAAATAGAGGCTGCATAGAATCCTTTACATTCACGATGCTTTAATGGTTGAGGCAATGAGGATGGTGATGGGTAGAACTTATGTTGCAAACAATGAAAGGTATCGGTTTGATTTTGATATTCCATCAAGGTTCGTGGCAACATTGCTTGAATTAAATACCCCCAAACTAGTGGTGGAAGCCATAACTCGAGGAATGTTTATTCTTGAGATTTTGGGCAGACTAGAGGACATACTGGCTATGGCAACCCTAGCGGTAGGAGCCCCAAGGGTGAAGGACATGGCATTGTCATAGGAATCAGGGGAAGCTGTCAAATATTATCCATTATTGCTAGACATCAAGGGTTTCGAGCGGCCCATGCCAGAGTTATGGTAAGCTTTATATAGAATATGCCAAGGATGGAGGCAGGGTAGGGTAGTGGATTTTAATCAACTTCTACATGACTATGATGAAGAATGAGATCAGGTTTCTGGTATCTCTTTACTTTGGCACTAGGTTTTCGTGTGTACAGTATTTTTTTGGTCTTTCATTTTGGCTAATAAAGTTGCCTAGTATTTAGAACTCTATGATGGCTAGCCTGTGTGGCTTATAATTGTATATGGTAGTCTAAGGGTTAGTTTTGTTAGTCTGTTTGGATGGGTTTGAGCAGTATTATCTACATTTTGTATCTGCATAGTACAAGATGTATCCACTTTTTTTGAAATTAAGATAAAAACTCTCTATTAGGGATCAAAAATAAAAATATAAAAAAATAATAGTGAAACTAAAAAGGTAACAATAATAAACTATAGCCCACATAATAAAAATAATAATAAACTATAGAAGACATAATAACAAAATATTATAAATAAAACTAAATAACTAACAATAATAAACTACAATCCATATAAACAATAAAAATAATAAACTACAGTCCATATAATAAAATAAATAAATAGAACTAAATAGCTAACAATAAAAATTATAGTAGACATAATTAAAAAAATACTAATAGAACTAAATTAAATAAATTATATAACTAACAATAATAAATAACAATTCATCATAGATTTATCCAAGATAGGTATGCTAGTTACACCATATTCATATTATATATTTACAAATACTTTAAATCACTACCTAAAAAACAAATAACTTTTTTCCAAACAAAATATTATTAAACTTTAATATTATAATTACCATTAACTTTCACTCACCCATATACAATTTATATAACTAGAATATTATTCTTTAGATAAAGCTACTTAATAATAATTCAATAACTTTATATATTTAACTATTTATAAATATATTATGTATCTCCTTTTGAAAAATGTATTCCGTATCATTCTCTATCCTATCTTGGTAACAAGAATAAATGAAATGGACAAACCTTTAATCTAATGTTACAATTGCTAGGAAAACTTTGTTGGAATTTTTGTATTTGAATTTTAATGTTATCAAAATCTTTATTAACAAGAGCAAAATATTCATTGAATAATCATGTTTTAATTTGTTGTGTTTACTTAGTTTTAAGCACAATGTTGATAATATAATAACTTTATAATAATCTTGAGTAATTCATATTTGTAGGTGATGCTTAGAAGACTATTTTAACTATATTTTAACAGAATTAAAATTTATGATATGACATCCAATTTTGCTCCATTTAAGTGGTTAGGGTTCAGGGTATCTACAAGATAAATAACAAATCAAGCTTAATGTGAGCTTGTGAAATGAGAGAATCCGTTGACATTTGGCATGCAATTTTGCTCTATTTAAGTGGCTAGGGTTCAAGGTATCTCCAAGATAAATAACAAATCAAGCTTAACGTGAGCTTGTGAAATGGGAGAATCCATTGACATTTGGCAAGATCTCAATGTATGGGGAACTTGTACTGAAAATTAAGCTTCTACTTCTGGAAAGAACCAAATCAACTGCCAGCTACCATGGAAAGCATGAACAATGTAGCATTGTAGCAGTAGAGCTGCATACAACTTAAACTGAGTCTGTCGGCGTAGCATCCTAGATTACAAATAAATATAACATTTTATCCAGAAATTTTATAATCAATACTCTTGGAGTCAATCGCATCCCTTAGAAAATCAATAACCTAATGGTCCAAGATATCAAATCATCACAAGAACTCAGTTTTCTTATAATGTAAATACTACTTTCCAGGAATTTAATCCAATAAACCCTGCATCAGAATTTATTGTCCCTATTTTTTAAAATAGTAATACTAAATTTCTTGTTCTCATTTTAGTCTCACTATTGCAGAAAGCTACAAGCAACTCATCATAGACTCCACCAAGCTATTTAAATAGTGTTCTTTCCACAAAAAACAAAAAATATTTGGCAGCCAAGAGATTAAAACGCATACTACATAACAATTGACGAGTGAAATCCATAACACAGACTATCTTTTAATATTTAAAATCAGAAGAATGTAAACAAAATTTATATCAGTAATCAACCAGTAAATGTGTTAGAGAACAACACAGAAATTATGAATAGCACAACACAGTACATTGAAATTCCAGCCACCAATTCTTTAGGTGCTCTTTATCAACTGTTTGAAATTTGTGATCAACTTTATAATCCACTTAGAAACATCTTGACGTCAGCTGATAAGAAGCTTCAAACAATGACAACAACCTCAATAGCCATTAACACCAAATATATTGCTCAACTGGAGTGCTTTAGGATCTTGACGGCCTGATGGGTGATCGACTGTTCAAACGCATCAAAATAGTTACTCATGAAAGATGATACAATCTTTAACTGATTCTTACAAATACCAGTTGCTACGAAAAAATCACTCTCCTCCGGTACCGTTCATTCACGGGACTTGCCTCCCTGCCATAATCAGCACTGCCCCTTTCTGGGCGCCTGGCATAAATTGGACTCGGAGCCCTCGTATTGCATCCTCAGCATCACGCTCATCATTCATGTATATAAATGCATATCCTATATGGAACAACATAAACTCAATATAGAGACCAAAAAGTGGAATTGTAGTCACAGCCTCATTTTGGAAAGTCAAAAATAGTTTACTATACAGAGTCCAGACTACGACAAAGAAAAATATACAAGACCTGTTACTTAGGACTGTTAGGGTCCTCTTTTGCTGTTTCTTTTGTCTTCTGGGACTTGGCTAAGGCCATATTATCTGTAATACTTTTATGCTTCCGCACCTTTTTCTGTTAAAAAAAAAAAAAAATTATGTAAACACTTGCTGCATTACAGAACAGCAGGCACAGACCTTGCATGTTGAACTAAATGGTGTCAGGTATGGATAAGGTGAGAGTGGGGTCATCGATCGGATTGGATTAGTGCCTTCTCCAGTTATGCTCCATTCTGATTGTAGTGATGTGTCATGGGATTTATCTCCTGGCATGCTTCAAACTGGAGACTTAACATGGCATGACAGCGATGAAAAGAAATGGTGAAATGCAGGATGTCATTTGTGTATCAGCTTCGTTGAACGTTTCTAGAAGCTGATCCTCTGGCAGTTAAAGATCCATGGCATGATTGATGAAAGGATATGCACAGGCAGGGGCCCAAGAAGAGCGTGTATGGAGCTCTTCAAAATTCCAACGCCAAAGAAACTTTTGAGTACAGCGGCCTACATTTTAAATAATTATATTTCTGCTTAAACTTACCTTGTAGCCTTGGGAAATGAAGGAGAAAGGTTTCCCATTACACTTAAAACGGAAGTTTGATGATAAACATGTCCCAATGTGCATTCTTGACATACATCAAGGACGATCATTACTACTTGCCAGGGTAGAATGTCTTGTAGGCTTAACCTTTGCCTTTTTATGGTAAAATGCTGCCAAAATGAAATCAATTTAAAGTCCTACTTCTTAAACCCTGAACTAATGCATGCAACACTAAGCAGATTCACCATGGGCTCGGCCAATTAGGATCGGGGATTTTTGTAGGGTGTGGTTTGCCAGATGGCCAATTTTTCAATGTACTCTCACAAACTAAAAAAATGTCCAAAACCATCCACTAAGTATAAACTAACCATAGTTGTTAGAAACTTAGATTCACCTAAATTTATGACCAGTGAAAGTTAATCATATGTTTTTCTAATATTAGCACGTAATATATTTTTCTTAGTCTTGGTTTAGAAAATTAGCCAACTACCATATACTCTGCAGAAATAATTCTATCCCTCAAAATTTTCCTCAACACATTGGTTTCAATGTTGGATAGCATCCATTCCTGAACTCCAAAACAGCTATCTTGAGAACATTGCTCTGACCATTGCAGCATCAAACACCTCAGAAAGTCTAGCCAGAACAATATTGGAAATTCTTCATTTTCCTAAAGGGAATTGTATTCACACTAGCACGTTCTTGGGCCCATTTTTTGCCTTTTTGCAGCCCTCTTTAGAATATACCTCTGGTGATGGAAACATGAAACACCTTGGAATGTCTCCCCAGAACAATATCTGGGCTTTCTAGAAGGGGTTTAATCAAACAAGCACATTATTGGGGCCTAAATTTCACCTTGCTACAGCCAATCTCTGTTCATAACAGAGATCAGGTGTCAATGCCCCATTTTAGCCCAGCTATTTAATGGGAATCTTTGGTATAGGGTTTAACAAAATGCCTCCAAAAATATAGATAGTAAACTCTACCTGATTTCATGTCTACCCGCTCAACCCTTCCACATCTGGGAAATAAATGTTGCCGTATCTCATACTCTAGATTTCCACAGTACAAGGGCTTCATCTTTGAATCTGAATTATGATCAAAGAAAATCTTTTGTATATAAATTCGTTGCACCAAAAAAAACAAAAAAAACAAAAAAAAAACAAAAACAGATCAGTCCATAACCATTACCGTTGAGTTTCAAAGAATTAGAAAGAAGTAAAAACAGCTCTCCTAGAACAATCCCTGCTCTATGATACAACAGAAATTCAAGGAAAAGCGCAGGGAGTAGAACAACAATGCCTACTTATTGCAGGCACACATTTTCTTTCAATTTTTATGCATTTAGCATTTCCACGGTGCATCATTATTATATATCATTTCTTAGAAGCACCTTGTGTTGTATGGAGAATCTTTTTGCCCCGTCTTTGATGACTAATAGTAAAATATAATACATCTATCATCATTTTGAGCAGCCCTCTTGGTTCTCATTGCATCAAGTAATGACATAATGAGATTGAAACTGGCAAAATGAATTACCCTATAGCACCAATTGCCACCAAAGGGGACTTGCAACATGACACTGATTTCATGACACGGTTGAAGAGGTTGGATTGAAGCAAAATGAATCATCGCATAGCATCAATCACCACCAGAGGTCCTTGCCACTTGACACTTATTGCATCACGTGATTGACGCAGTGAGATTGAAACTAGAAAAATAAATGATTGCATAAAACTACCAATGGTTTTTTGAGTGTGCATGTGGTGCCAAAGTCCATAGCAAATGAAAAATCCTGACCCCAAAAAACAGAGATCTGTGATCCAAGAAATGTAAGATCTCAAAACTTTGTAAAGAAAGCAACAAAATCAATTTTGCATAAAATCAAAATCAGTAGATGCTGAACAAAATTGAAGTGTCATAAACCCAAACTGTGCCTGAGCGCCACTAGATCCAAAACAATGCAGATTAACCAAAAGAAACATGTGCAACGTACCTTTCTGTTTTCACAGTTCAAGCAGAATGTTATATTCATATGTGCACAACTTCAAGTGGAATAGAAGCCTATAAACAAAACAAATTCACAAAATAGTCATGGCGTGAGAGATTCTGCAAAGTTAAGACTTCAGCAACAAAGAAAAACATGAAGAATGGTTGCGTAAAGCCAGTGAAACACATAAATTCTACCCAACTGCCCGCTTGTCTATGACATGTCTAAATTTGGGCGTGATGGGTGTGATGGAGGTTAAGAAGCATATGTTATATTGGGACAATTTTTGAAAAAATGAAAGCAATGCATGAATTTATTTCCAATATTCATACAAAACTTTATAATTTAAATCTCAATGATCCGCAATAGTCCCCTTTATGGGGTGAAAGTTTACTGCCAATTAGATTGAAGAAAAATCATTTTTGAAATTTGTTTTGTTAAAATATTTGCATCTATACAATAGCAATAGGTAAATATTTTTTAAATAGAAAAATTATTTAGTTGTCATTGGTCGCAAAAACAATTATTAATAACTAGTTAGGAAGAGGCCCCGCCTATAGTTTCCTTGAGGAAACTAATAAGATTAGTATTGAGAGAGTTTAATTAAAATTATGTATTCAATTTTTATGTTTCAATAGGTAATGTGGTCTTTTTTTTGGTGAGGCCATTCTATTATTTAAACAATTATTGTGAATGAATTTGTAAACAGTTTTAGGAACAATTTTGTTTGTTTTTGTACAAATATGTTCAAGCAATTAAATTATTCACAATTACATCTCTTTTTAACTCACCAATGTTTCAGTTCCAAGTTAACTCACCATGAAATTATATTTTAAGTTGACCTCTTAAATATGCCAATTAAAATTACCAATTACTAAAATGCTAACTATTTATAATTTCTTAAAACAAAAAATATGTTTTTCCATTTTATTTAACTTGAGAAAAACATAATAAATTCCCATATAAATTAATGTTTCAATTCATTTTTAATAAATTTAATATATTTTTTTTAAAATTGTGAGTTGGGATAAAATAATTTTATATATAAAAAAATATATTAAAAGACCTTTAATACCTCCTAAACTATTAAATATACAAAATTGCAAGTATAAACTTTTTAGTAAATAAAATTGAAATACTAGATTTTTAACTCTTGAGTAAATAAAATTGAAATCCCAAAAATAATCTAATTTCATAAAATAAAATAAAATGTGTAGAACCCTATATTTTTAATAGTATTATAACTTTGTCCCCAAAAGTAATTTTTACATTTAGCTAATGAAGCAAAAAATTAAATTCATAAAAATTGATGATTCTTCCTCTCATAATTATCACCATCCATTTAACCATGACTTAACTAGTGGGAGACAAAATTTGTGTTCATAATTTGTTTACTTGCCACATCCTCCCCTCAAACTGAAATTCTCTCTACATTTATAGCTTTTTGTTGCAGAGAAGAGGTCCAATGAAAATACAAATAAATCATTTTTCAATAATTTTTTGTTAAAAAATTATCATGTTGACATAGGAAAAGTACAAATTTAAATCAAATTTGCCCCAGAACAAAATAATCATGTCTTTTCATTGGTTTACAATCAATAGATTAATAACTAGATAAGTGCAAACTCATTGCAATTGCAATAGTATTGGCCAAAGGCAGGTACTAAAAATAAAAATAAAAGAAAATCATACTCAAAATAAGTAGTTATTAGCTTATTTATTGAAATGGCTGAAACTTTGCTTACATTGCACCAAAAAACAAAATTGGTTCACAAAACAGTTCCTCTATGTTTTATTTCCCACACAGAACCATTGCATAAAAGTGAAGTCAATTTTCAGATATGTCAATTGATATGGTCTTAGGCTTAGTCTCAGTTGTCTTGGGAATTGTTACAGTGAGCACCCCATGTGCCATGTTGGCCTTCAGTTGATCCAACTTGACATTCTCTGGTAGGTGGAAGCAGCGAGAAAAAGTGCCATCTTGTCTTTCAAGGCGATGCCACTTATCATTCTTGTCCACCTCATCCTTCTTATACTCTCCACTTATATGCAAAACATGTCCCTCTTCAACTTGGACTTTCACATTTTCTTTTGTCAGACCTTCCAAACCAAACAAAAAAAAATGATTAGATATTTTTTACACAATTTATCCTTAATCATGATTCAATTAGACAATTCCAAATCAATCTTCATACAGTTTTGAACAAATATTTTATATGAATTAATAAAAATTACACAATTAAATTTTTTGTTAAAACATGATACAAATTTAATATAATGAAAAACTACCCTCTAAATTATACTAATCTATTAAAACCCACATTAACAATACCAAGTAAGTTAGCTTTGAAGACGTGGGTATGATCAGTTTCAAGCCAATCCACAATATTACCAAGCACGACCATGAAGCGACTGATGTCATCACGCAGTTACCTTTTAGAAGAATTTTTGTCCGACATATAACCCGTTAGATAACCCTCATGGATCTAACCGAATGAATCTGACACCCGAGCTTTCATGCCCCCATTCCATTGTGCCATATGTGCTTCCCCTTTAGAAGGATTTTTGTCCAACATAAAACCCGTTATATAACCCTCATGGATCTGACCGGATGGATCTGACACCCGACATTTCATGCCCCCATTCGATTGTGCCATAGACATGCTGGGATACTATCAACCTCCTCCAACTCACTGCAAAAACAAAACCTAAAAACATAATTAGTTGTAATAATCTAACCTTCAAGAATGGAAATTAAATGATTTGACAGTTGAACCGGTTCAATTGGTTCAAATGGTTCAAGAGGTTCAATGGAGTGGCCAAAGTTGATGGGTGAACTGACGTTTGAACCAATGGTTGAGCTGGTTCAATTGGTTCAATCGGCTCAAAAGGTTCAAAGGCTGACGAGGGGACATCGGGTGAAGAGTACTTGAATCAGTGGAACCGTGGAACCTCCAAACCTTTTGAACCTTGAATCGGTTGAACCGTTGAACCTTTCCTGAATCAGCTGATTAACCTCTGAACGTCTGAACTGTGAATCGGTTAAACCATTAAACCTCCAAACCTGTGAACGTTGAATCAGTTGAACCATTGAAACTCTGAACCTTTGAACCTTGAATCGGTTGAACTGTTGAACCTTGAATCTTGAATCAGTTGAACCATTGAACCATTTGAATCAGTTGAAACATTGAACCACTGAACCCTTAAACCTTGAATTGGTTGAACCGTTGAACCTCTGAACCTTTGAACCTTGAATCAGTCAAACCGTTGAACCTTGAATCTTGAATCGGTTGCACCATTGAACCATTTGAATCGGTTGAACCATTGAACCTCCAAACCCTTGAACCTTGATTCGGTTGAACCGTTGAACCTCTGAACCTTCGAACCTTGATTCAATTGAACCGTTGAACCTCCAAACCTTTGAACGTTGAATCAGTTGAACCACTGAACTTTCAAACCTTTGAACCTTGAATCGATTGAACCATTGAACCTCTGAACCTTTGAACCATTCAACTATCGGTTCAACTATCGATGAGACTAAATCAAACTTCCTTCAACTCTAGCCAATATGTCGATGTAGTTGTTTTCACCTTAACTCACCCTACCCCTTGGTAAGACATTCTCAGTCAGCGAACCCTATGCTTGCTCTCTAGTTACGCCGATACGGTGAACCATGTTTTTACATAGCTTGACCTACCTCTGTTTACATACATCCCTAACAAGCACAGTTTATAGATAAAGATGTTGGCATGCAGTGGATCAGTTTTAAGTTAGCAGCTAAGCAAGAATGCTTGTTTTGATAAGATTGATATAGCAAGCACGTTTCCTTTATTCTCAGGCAAAGGTTGTAAAGAACTAACAGATGTTTGCAGGAGTAAGATTTTTAAGTTTTTTGTATAGCTAACACGCGAAAAAAGTGGTAGTTCTTCTGTGGCTTCAGGTGAAACAGGTTCACTAATAGGTACTAGCAAGAAGAAGCACTCTTAACGGGTCAATGGACAGGTGCTCAAAGGTGATAAGCTTCGAGTCGAAGAACTGAAGGACCTATGGCAAGATGGTATCAAAAGATAGACCTTGGATAAGGGTGATTTCTCAGTAAATGCAGGAAAATATATGTTTCTTTATGGGGCTTGACCATGTGAAAGTTTTATAAATAAACAGCATGTACTGGACTGTAAAAGTCCTAGGCTAGACCGGAGGTTTTCTTCACTCTATTATTTCCTACCAGTGCCCGCACTCAATAGAGCTGTATTTTATAATTGATTTTATATATTAATGGCTTTGGCCTTTTACCAATCAAAAAAAATATATATAAAACAAAGGTTATTAAACTAAATATTAATTTTCTTTGTGGCTTTTAAAAATTGAAGAACCCTAACCTAGCTCTCATTAAACTAAGGTAAATAATTTACCCTACTGTTAATTTTCTTTATGGTTGTCAAAGATTTGTTTATGCAAGAAAAATATTACATAAATTATAATTTATATGTTCCATAATTTAAGTTGCACTTTAATTACAATTTCTTTTTATTTTAATGAGTAGTATGTAAATAGAATGAGAGTAAATAATACACAATGCTAATCTAACCTTCTATAAATAATAGCAACAACGTTGCATTACTTCATAAATTCATTTTGCAAGAAAAAATACAAAAAAAGATGGATGCATATTGCCCTTACCAATTAAACTTCTCTCCTAATGGATTAAACTTCTTATCCCAATTCAATTTGCTCTATTTTTATTTGATTTAATTTTTCTCAAATTTATGTTTGAGTAATACTTATATTTATACACATTATTTTATTGGCTTTGTTTTTATGTTCATTGATTAATAAACTATGTCAGCTATATATCCATAATTATTTTTAAAAATATATCTAATTATTTTTTAAAAACTATGTCGGTTCTATTTTATTTTTATGTACATGGTAATCCCCTTAATGCCACTGGATAACTCCTCTCAGGTGTAATTATTTTTATATGTTGGCTTTTTAATAGTTTTTGTTAACATGTTCATTCTATTTACACACTGCTCATTCAAATAAAATAGTAAAATGCAACTTAAATTATGGAACCTATAAATTATAATTTATTTAATATTTTTCTTGCATAAACAAATCTTTGAAAACCACAAAGAAAATTAATGGCAAGGTAAATTATTTACTTTAGTTTAATGAGAGCTAGGGTTATGGTTCTTCAATATTTAAAAGCTACAAGGAAAATTATTATTTAGTTTAATGACCTTTGTTTTATATTATAATATGAAAATTATTTCCTTTAAAAAATATAGCACCTATCAGGTGCCTATCTATTTTCAATTTCGCCTCTGAGATTTTTTAGATAGATGTATTTAAGATATCTATGCTAGTAGTAATGGCCAGTATAGGAAAGATAGATGTATTTAAGATATCTATGCTAGTAGTAATGGCCAGTGTAGGAAAGAAACACCCAAAGTAATCAATTTTTAATTGTATTTCCACTGCTCCTTATGTAAACTTGCCAGAACTCCAAAGAAGCATACATTAGGTTTTTTTTACTAGGTAAGAGATAGTTTATATTGATAGTAAAAAGAAAAAGATTACACTTTTATCTCCATGAGCTGATGATATACTTGTCCCCCTACTATTTGCTTACAAAATATTACAAAATGACCTCTTTGGGTCTATCAAACTAAACTGCTGCTACAATAGACATATACATATAACTGCCTAAAACCCCCATACTGCCATAATACAATAAACATAAAAACTATTAACCATATACAATAGTAAAGACCAAGTTGACCAAAGAGAACTAGTGCCACTAGACTAATCATATCTCCCCTTCCTCAAATAGGTAGTCTAAAAATTCACCCACCCATGTGAAGCCCTCGACAGGAATCATGTTGAACATCTTTATGATGAAATCCCTTCCTCTACAGACCCTAGCCCTGTGGGCCATCAACTCATCACCTTGAATGTCTAGGATGAAGGGAAAGAAATTGACCACTTCACTAGGCTAGTTTAACTTATTCAGATCCTTTGGCCTTGGGAACCTGACACCTCTTTCCACTACCTCCAAGACCTCATCCAGCCCTTCCATCAGGTTTGAGTTGAACATCCTCTGCACCAACACCCTCACCTCCTCCTTTGCCATCAATATGTCTAGGAAAGAAGCTACCACCCTAGACAGTATGTCTAAATCTACATGGTAGTGCTCTCCACCATTGACAAAAGCTCTGCCCAAGATGAGCTTAGTGTCTCTGATGATGAAGGCATTGTTCTACTGTAGGACCCTTCTCAATCTTTGATCAGTAATTTTGCCAAAAAATGCCATCTGCCTAACCCTTCTGGTTAGACAAATGGGGGATTCCATTCCGTCACAAGCAAGCTATTCAGTAAGAAGATGGAAAATTATGGATGACAGTGGAATGTTGGCCATAAACCAGAATGCCAAATAGTATGCAAAATGCTAGCCAAAATATCTTCAAATAGCTCGAGAAAAAGTTGCCTCTTCTCCCAATGATGGTGGAAGACAATATCTGAGCATCTCCCCACTCTCACCAACTCACTACTTAACTGCTCGAATACCCTGAGATATGAGGCCATCTGCAATTCCTACCGATTCATAATTGGGGCCATCCTTGCCCTCGTCCTACACCCCAAGAATTGAGACCGTTCCAGTGTGTGGGATCTAAATGATGATCTCCACTAGCTGCCATTATTATGCATAGTGAAGATTGTGATGACTACCTAATTCGCCTCCCTCTACTTGAATGGAATGGGGGTATCCTACTGACGATGCCTGCTGACCAAGTGTCCATCCTACTACCCCTACTGAGTCAACAACCTCACCTAGATATGAGGTGGCTCCAACCTTTCCGCCCACAAAGCATACATTAGGTTTAATAAAGATATGAATCTGAAATAATTCAGCTTAACAAGTGCCATGTAGTGGAAGATGAATATCTTAACAAGTGTCATGTAGTAGAAGATGAACTGGGGATAACTTAGGGACTTGGTATTTGATATCTTAACAAATGTAAATTGGGAAAAACTCAGGGATTTGGTATTGGATATCTTTACAAGTGTAATTAGCACAGTGAGTACCTCCTTTTAAAGTGTTGTAATAATAATATTTTTTTAGTACTTGAAAAATTAATGAAAATGCATTTGAAATAATATAAGAATTAGGTTAAGTTGCTATTTGAAGAAACATGGAGAAATGAACTATGCCAAAGTCACTCTCAATTAAAAAACAAATTCCTATAAAAATTAAAATTTGAACTATATAATATGATAGAATTGTCCATACCCCATTCCAAAAGGAGTTGATATACATTTAAGTAAGGTTATTTTAAAAATTTTGCACATATAATAAATGCAGCTATTAACCCCAACACATAATAGAAATTAAATGGAGTGAGGTTATGGTGAGCCCTTTGTCATAGTTGGTGTCATGGTAATCAATTAAAAAATACTAAATATAGACAAAAAGATGTAGCAACTATGAAAATAATTATTATAATATAAAAAATAATATTTATGTTAATAGTATTAATAGCAGTAGAAATATTAATATTAACATATTATAAATATTAATAATAATACATTATAAATATTAACTAATAATATTGACACTATAATCAAATAAAAAAAATACTAACTATATGCAAAAAGATGTACCAACTACAAAAAAATAATTATTATAACATAAATATTAATTAATATTAATATTATTTAATAATATTAATATTGGTGTCACCTTAATCAAATGAAAAAAGGAGCAATTATAAAATTAATATTGATAACATAAATATTAAATTAGATCTATGGAGGCGCCCTAACTGTAAGTGGGAGGAGTCCTAGGGTTATGTGCAAAGGAGTCAGCCTTCATGCGTGGCAAGTGGGGGAGGCCATGGTTTGTATCTTGTGCATACCTCACGCACCCAGAATTTATTCGTGTTTATTGCTTCCATAGTGTCTAAAGATTCAAAAGACTATCTTCTTATCTCTTGTATGTTGTTTCTCCAACTGTGTTTAATTTTTCATTTCCCAACCCTCACGGCTATGTAAATCTCAACCCTCTTAGCATTAATGGAGGGGGTTACGGACCCCCCGACCCTAATGCAATTAATCCCGATTCCCATGTGGCCCCGTCTAAGTCATTTAAGGAAGTTTTAGCAGATAGTGGTACGTCTATCCCATCTGGTGCGAAGTTTCTAGCTACAACTAGTTGCAAAGAAAGTGACCAAGTAGTGATGTCTCGGTGCAAGGTAAGTACCCCTTACCCCCTCCGAACTGTAAACTCACCCCAAATGATGTTATGAAGAATATAGTCTCTAATGAAAGACTTAGATTGAAGGAAATGACTATATTTTTTGCTGTTGTTCACACTAGCAAAATACCAACAAGAAATTTCATAGATTCCTAGTTTTTTAATGTGTGGGCAAGCAAAGTTGGAATTCAAGTTAATTTTTATAGAATGCTCCCTAAAGGTTTATTTTCTTTTTTCTTTAAATGCTATTCCATGCATGAAAAGGCACTTTTGAAACCATACTGAAACCTTGGTGGCCATGGTTTCAGGGCACTGACCTAATCCCCATTAGCGATTGCTGAGGAAGTATTAGCCTTGTCCTACCCTAGGTGGTTGGTTGTGAAAAATCTTCCTCTTTAATATTGAAATTTAATCTCATACCTGCTTGAACCCTTTGGTAAAGTGCTACGCCTAGATGAAACCAAGGTGACCCTCCCGCACTTGGATGTGAGGGTACCGGTGTCACTGGCTCCCGAGATTGAAATTCCTAGGTGTATAGAGGTAGAGGATGAGGAGAATCCCTTTTGTTGTCAGTTAGAAATTTTGGGTAGTTTCAATGCCTACTATCTCTACAAAAAGAGCACATTAGGGTAAATTGCCCTTTAATAAAAAAAATCAAGGAAGAAAAAAGAAGATGCAACACCCTGACCCAAACCCTAATTTGGAATTATCCTCTAAAATGCTCGTTGTGCACTCTGGCATGGTTGTGGCAACTGACCCCTTGCAAGCATAGGGAGTTAGTAACTGCTTTTCAAAACCCATAGTGGATTGGTCTGAAAAAAGTCCCCTCGCAAATTGTGATGCTAAGAAAACAAAGCTCTAAGAGCCAAGGGTTGGAGTGGGAGTTGAGTCCACAATCCTCCCAGTTCACCAATTTTCAATTTTGAGGATACCCTACTCCAAAACTCCTTCAATGTTCTCTCGAAAGGAATGCTTTTGAGGATGTCAAACCTGAGAAGACCCCAATATCTAGTGTCTCCAAAGACCTAGTGGAATGCCTCAGTTCCATGCTCACCCCTGAAATTATAGGAAACCTGACTATAATGGAAAAATTAAACACTCAGCGGTTAGCAATGCGTGAGATTAAGAAAAGAATTGAAGAAGAAATCTTAACGAATGGGACGAGAACCCTCCCACACATGCAACTCATGAGTTTATGTTTGAAAAGGATGGACACCAGTTCAAATTTGTTAAGGGTGACCAGATTTGTAACAAAATTGTTAATGATAGTCTAGTCGGGGATGAAAGGATGTCCTCCATGGAGGGAGGTCTTGAGACTGTCACCAGAAAAATTACAATACTAATATGAACCATGCTGACAGTAACCATGGGCAACATGAGCACTCACTAGAATTGGGGAGATGCTCTAATGTTGAACCAGAAAAGGCACTTTTGACCTGCTCCATTGAGGGTGACACCCTAGAGTTTTCCAGCCAAACTACCACTAACAATGTTGTTCAAAAGTTTGGGTCTACTAACAATGAGGTAACTCCTAAGAGACCATCAATAGAAGATAGTGAGGGCCCTATCCCTTCAACCCATGCAGTACGTGAGCCCCCCACCTCAGAATTTGTTGGGGTCGAGGCTCTTAGAAAAACCCAAGAGTCCAATTCCACCAACCCATGTGCCACCAAGGAAAGTGGCACATGTGAGGGCAAGGAAAAACACTAAAAAATAGTTAGAGGGCATAGGATATCTTACTCAAGAGGATTTCATGGGTAGACAATCTGGGAGAGCTTCTAGGCCAAGGGCAAAGCTTGGAAGACCAAGAAATAACAACATATCCCTACTGGTACCAAAAAACATGCAACTATCTAAAAAGAAAAGAAAGAAAACAAGTGTGGTAATAGAATCTCTTGAAGTAAAAAGACCAAAGGTGGAAATAAGGTTGCCTAAGTGTTTTGTATAGTGCAAGCAATACCTAGAGGTAACCTACCTTAATGTCAAGAATTAATCTTAATTATATCTCATGGAATGTTAGCGGACTAGAGTCCCCTAATAGGAAATACATTGTAAGGAGATTCTTGAATCTAGAAAAACAAAACGATGTTGTAATGCTACAAGAAACTAAGGTAGTGGGGTTCCGATTGGAAACTAATTTAAGGTTTATTTGCAAGGATTCTTCCATTTTCACCACAAATCATGAAAATGGAAAGGGGGGTAGGACAATCCTCCTCTCTAATACATGAGTCAATTAGTCACTAATCAGGGTAATTCCCCCTGCAATAGGGTTATCTAGGTGACCTTGGAAAAAGAAGGAAATACATTGGGAATTTTCTCCATTTATGTACCCAATGACCACAGGGAGAGGGCTGCCCTTTGGTAATGGTTACCTAGTCTACTAGATGTGCCTTGGATCTTGGGTGGAGACTTCAAAATGGTTGATCACTCAGAAGATAAGTGGGTGGAGTTGAAATATCATGGAAAGGAAATGAAAGGTAATTTTGGCAGAGGGTAAAAAATAAGTTCAATCTAATGGAGCCTTTGGGGGCAGGGAAAAAAACACTTCAAAGGGGTTTGGTATACATTGTACAATTCTAAAAAATGAGACAAAAGGATTTACTATATGCTTGATAGGTTTTATGCAAGCAAAAACAACTTCAGGTTTGTTCCAAATAGGGATGGTCTAGTGGTTCATGTTTACCCCTACACTATGTCTGACCATCATCCCATTAAAGCAAATATAAAAATTGGTAGTGCACTAGTCAATAGGAAGAAATATGTCTTCATGCTCAACACCTAATTATTAAATGGTAATGATTGTAGGGATGCCATTTCCTTCCTTAGAGAAATAAATAGTTGGATGCTAAAAAATACCAGTGCAACAGAGAGGTGGAATCAAAGTGTTGAGGCCTTGAGGAAGATGTTCTAAACCATTGGCAAAAAGAAGGCCATGGATAATAGGTGGGAGGAAAATAAACTTTAATAATCCAGAAAGACCCTATGAATGAAATGTTGAGGGAAGAACTTACACTCACTAAAGATAAGCTTAGAAGGACTCAAAAGATCAAGAGAAAAGGGCTAAAGGTAAGGGCCAAGTTAAACTTGCTTAATTGTGGTGATAGGGAATCGAAATTCTTCTTTAATTACATCAGCAAAAAGAGTTTCAAAGAGCAAATAGATAAAATTTGGGACAATGACTGATTGGTCACCTCCCAAGAGGAAATATTAGAGCAATTTGAAAAGTTCTATAAAAACCTGTTCACCTCAGAAAAGATGGAAAGGGGTAACCAAAATGCCAGAGAACTAGTCAAAAATATTATTCTTAAAAGAAGTTTTGAGGATGATCTAGCCTAGCTTTCAACGAACTTAACCAAGGAAGAAATCAAGAAATCTATCTTATCAATGAATAAGGAGAAGTCCCCTGGTACTGATGGTCTCCCAGTTGAATTCTATAAATCCTTCCCAAATTGGTCTGCCAGTTGAATTCTATAAATCTTATTCATTTGTGTTATTTTTTGTGTTGTACATGTATGCATGGAAACTCTATGTTATAATAAAAAACACAAAACACATTAAGTTCAACTAAACAACAGAATTTTTTTAAAAATGGATCTAAGAAAGTGGTGGGACATTATAGTATCTACCAACACATTTACTTGAAAGTTTCTCTTCACATCAAATAACAATGTTACATAGCAAATAACACATTGTATGCACTACATTCTTCACCTTTTCTTTTTATCCCCCCTTCACTACAGAATCTTGAGCATTTAATATGTTATTAAGAATCTACAAATTTCTTTCCACCAAAAATGCTTTAGCTACATCCAAACTTTATTTTCTCCTCCTAAGGCAACCAACATATGTACTAGGAAAAGACCCTCAATGTCTGCCTCTCCAACCTCAATGTCATACACATTCCTTGCATTGTTTATCTTGTTCTTTGGGACATTTTCTACCAAAATGTATGCTTGGGCTAGTGTTTTTACCATCCTTCCTCCCTTAACACATACATCAAATTGGACAACAATGTGGATACTATGTTGTTGTGGTATATATGTCGCATGGCCTCCATTTAACACTACATCTCCAATTATCTTGAATACAACACTTTCAACAAAGGGATTTCCACTTACAAACACTTGTTCATTTTCTCAAGATCATATTTACCAAAAACTAGCATCTCCCATATGTTTAGGGTGAAAAGAAAATTTATAGTTCACGATGATTTCTTTAAGAATTTTCAACAAATACATTTCATGGATATCCTTGAACAAAAGTTGTAATCTTTGTATTCCTTGAGATCACATTTCATTGAGGCATTCTATTTGAAAGCTTGTGTGCCCTACATATGCTTTCATTCTCTCTATTTTTTTAATACCTGTCAACTATAGCAGTTGTAACAACTAACAAAATTCCTCTATCCTTCATGCTTTGATGAATATCTATGCAGCGCCTTCTTGAACTGGCCACTTCAATGTAGTGCTATGAGATTGAGATAAGTAGTGAATGACATGATGGACCGATCTGTATTGAGGAATTCTGCCAAACGGCCCACGTGATTTGTCTTGTTTCTACAATTTACATGCATGTCTACGAGAGTATTTACAACTTATAATATATGATAAAAATTCTCATTTTGTTATTCTTTGATGGATGTCAATATTCTGTCTTTTGGCTCCCATTTTAGTACGTAGGGATAGAGGATGCTGGGAACTGATAGCAGTGGCCTTGCCAGTCACCTCACAAATCAAAGAAGAAATCAAATCGAAAGAACAATATAGGAAAAATGACAGGGGACACAACAAGAGAGACAAAAGATTATAACAGAGATTCTTATTATTGCATATAACTATTCAATACAAAAATAGAATCGACCATTCAATGACCTCTCTTATACAGAGACTCACACCAAGCCGAATGTCAAAATCCAATCATTTCTCCCAACTATCATTTCTCCACATATCAACCTCTTTGTCTTTTAAACCAGCCTCCCCCTTCTCTAATTCAACCTCCTTTTATCAAGGATCAGCCTCTTGTATTAGTCAGACGGCCTCAAAGAAAGTTGGCCCTCACAATGGTAATGGCCTTCACTTCTATTATTTCCTTCCCCTTCCAATTTTTGACCATTCTATGTATATATCTCTACATGTGAACAAGAGAGAAGAAACAATAATCAAAACTTAGAAAAAAATATGTCTTTCTCCCCTATTTATAACTCCAAAAATCTCCAAGGAAAAAGCTGAGAAATCTTCCTAGAATAGCCAATTTGATCCATTTTCAAGCTCCACTAAAAAGCCAAAAATAAATCTTTCAAATCACCTCTAATTTATATATGAAAGCTACCAAAATCTTCCTAAAGGTAGAGCTCACCAAAAATCTGCTTTAAAATAAGCTTTATTTGGTCAATAAAAGCTCAATTTCTCCATATTTTCCCAAAAGAAAGCAAACTCAAAAAAAGAAAGATATTGTTTGCTTTACTTTGTTTTAACTGCATTTAATAACAATTATTTAAAAGAAATTTATAAAGATATTGCTTTAAGTAATGTTTTACAATATTTTTTTACACTTTCAAATTCGCAAAATAGAAAGAGGGCCCACCTTGGCTTTTATAACTTGCAAAATTTTAATAGTATGCAAAGTTTTTTTTTTTAAATACCTTATACATATCTATGAGCATCTAAAAATAAACCAAGGTATTAATTTATGCCCAAAACAAAGGCAAAAGAAAAAACATGCTTTAAAGCAAAAACCATCGCCTTTTACATTTTGTTCTTTATTTGGCACTTCAATTTTTTTACTCCAGTTTGGGTGCCACCATTGTGAAGATTCTGCCAAAACAACAAACTGGGTTGGTAAGAAATTTAAAAGGTTTTTGTGCTTTATTCTCTTCCTATTTTTGTCCAACAATCTAAAAAATCCAAATGGTATTTTTTAAGACATGACTAAAACATGCCATTGCTATCTTCATTTTGCTGTGTATTGTGCCTCTGACTATTCCTCAAAATCTCCAAACTGGGTTGTTGAGAAATTTAAAGGGTTTTTTCATCTTATTCTTGTCTGATTTCTATCAAAAAATCTCAAAAATCTAGATCATATTTTTTGAGATATCATTGAAACATGTGACTTCTATCATTATTTTACAAGGTCTTTATGTGACACTACTGCTCTTTTAGACTCTTTCCACAATTCTCTTAGGACTTGGGGGCAACATGCTGAGCTCAACCCTTGTGGAAGCCCATTTTATCCCACATGCTATGATATGCCATCATAAATAAATTAGCAACAAGATTTCACCTTTAATAAATGAAACTATTTCAGCTCTACCAATTTGAGCTATAGGTGAAAAATTGGTAACAGTAGATTCACAACTAGGGTTCCAACTTAAAGAAGCAATAAAGCTCAAAATTTTGCAGTTCAACAATCTAAGAAGTGAAAACCCTAAAAGAAATGAAAATTTACCAATAATTCCTATTGACAAAACCATGATAGTGAGCACAAGAAGCGAAATTTAGAGAACAAGATTTTAACTTATGACTTTGAACGCTTCGAAAACCCTAATTTTGATCACCAAGAGATTGAAATTGCCTCAGCCCTTGAGAGATTGAAATTTGCCTCGAGATATTGAAATTGCCTCAAGTCTTTGAGAGATTGAAATTGCCTCCAGATGCTTTAAAACACTTAGACAGATTTCAATTTTGCATAAAGACTGCTTTTATTGCGTTAAAACCACCATTAATGCTTGCTCGTGCAAAGCAAAATGTCTCCCATGACCACTTTCTAAATTTCAAACTCTAGTCATTGATCTCTCAATGAGATGACAAGATGGAAGGTCATGATGAATTTTTCTACCACACAGAATTGCTTACTCATCTTTCAACAGACCCCACCTCTTCAAGCCTATGAAGTTTACTACATGGAGTTCGCCTGTTAGCCCGTTGGGTTTATCGCCCATGCATCTTCTAACAACGGGCTACCAAGGAATAGTTTGGATTAACCTGGGGGCCCTCCAACATGCTCACACATTAACTTCTCAAGCCATCCATTGTTTGCTTAAATTCTTCAACATTCAATGGCTAAGATTAAAACATCTTGTCGAGGAATTTCCCATATGTCTTATTTAAACCTTTAATAGCTCACCCTTTAAGTCTCTTAGGGCTTCTTCGTAATATTTTCTAAAATATTTTAAACTCTAGCCATTGATCTCTTGATGAGATGGAAAGATGGATGGTCATAATGAAGTTTTCTACCACATGGCATCGCTTACTCATCTTTTGGCGGACCCCACCTTCTCTTCAAGCTACAAAGTCTGCTACGTGGCGTTTGCCCGTTAGCCTGTTGGGTTATCACCCATGCATCTTTTGATAATGGGATATTGAGGAAGGGTTAGGATTAAGCTAGGGGCCCTCCAACATGCTCACACATTAACTTCTGAAGCCATCCGTTGTCTGCTTAAATTCTTCAACATTGGACAGCTAAGCTTAAATCATCTTGCCGAGGAATTTCCCATGTGTCTTATTTAAACCTTTAATAGCTCACCCTTTAAGTCACTTAGGTCTTCTTTGTAATATTTTCTAAAGCATTTATAAAATGGGACCCTGCTAGGATAACTCGTTCCCTACCAAACGGTGATATACAAGACTATAAGGTGCTGGTAAACAAGACGGTTTTGATGGCTCATGTTTCGACTTAGACAACCAGCAACCGGACGTAGCAAGTCAACATAAGATTACGCAAAGGGTTTCTCATATAAAATGTCAACCATTGATATTTGGATATCTAATGGTTCAAGTGTTATTCAGGTGAGTTGAAGTTGCAGGTCTAGTGTTTCAGATATTTTCTTCTAGAATGCAACTATAGTCATCCATCAAAAATTCATCGATTGACCATATGTTATATTAATTTGTGCTAACGTCTTGCTTCAGACATAATAAATATGTTGACACTTGTCCCCATTCTAGACACTTTACGAAGGAATTTTGATGTGTGTAAAATTTATCCTGGAACAGAACAATATGTAACATTTGATATTTTCGCCACACTGTATGATATTTTATTGGGATAACAGTTTATTTTGCCAATTAATTTTTTATTGGTTTGAAAATATGTTTAATTCACCAATGATTTTTTTATTGGTTTGAAAATTGGTTTAATTCGCCAATGAAATTTTTTTTTTTTGGTTTGAAATTGGATTTTAATCACCAGAAAAAATATTTTCTTATTTAGAAAACATGTTTAATTCAACCATATAAATATTTTACTGGTTTAAAAATAGGTTTTAATTTGCAAATATAAATATTTAATTGGTTTGAAAATAGGTTTTAATCACTAATGAAAATATTTTATTGGTTTTTAAAAAATTACAATTCACCAGTTTTTTCAATAGACCTCTAGCGATTACAAAAGATTTGCAAAACAAGATTATTTTTTTCACAGAAATAATGAAAAAATTCACAAACAAAATTATTATTTTTCTTCAAAACTGTACACAATTTGCTAGGTTTATACATCTTCTCTGAGGGGGGGTGTTCTTAAATTTATCCTTTTTCCACGGTGTAGGTCTGGCAATTGGTATCTTCTTTGTAAGAAGAAAATACATGAAGTTAGTAGTTGTATTCGACTGTGAGTTGCTGTATGAAGGTGTAAAAACCAGAGATAAATAAAATTGAGTTTCCCCTATTGATAGTGGATGTAGCCATTTATTGGTGAACCAGTTTAAATATTTTAGGTCTTCTAGTTTTTTCTTGTGCATTCTATATTTATTTTCTACAACTTTTATTGTCTGCATAATTTTTTTTAGTATCAACAATTGGTATCAGAGCAATGGTGAAAAAGTTGTATTGGAAATCGTGAAGAATTTCTAGGAAAATGGATGTAGCAACTTTTGATGATTGGGCTTGAGCTCTCATGTCTTGGTCATGTCGCTCTGGAGAGAGTTTTGACGAAGTGGGAGCTATGATGACATTTGCAGACAATGACATTGAGCTAGATGAAATTGTGCCAATGGAAGTATATGAGTCTCCTCTCTATTTGAGAGCTGGTCTTGCCACTGAATTTATTATGGGTGATGTTTATCCTGATTCCACAAGTACTACCCAGGTGACGTATGTGTGGGAAAGGCCTCCAAAGGATTTGGGAGGTGAGGATTTTGACATTTTAGAAGAATCGGAGAGCCTACAAAGACTGAAGGAAACAAAGGATACATCAGCAATAGATGTTGATGTGAAAGTTAAAATGAAAGGCCGTGTACATTGGTGGGATGGCTGGAAAAATAAGAAGGATTTGGATAAAGAGGAGAAGGATGCTAGATTTGGAATTACATCTCCACCATAAGAGTTTTTAGAAGATCCCAAAATTCAGCTTAGAGCACTTCTTGAATGTACAGGTGATGCACAACACAAGAAAGCCATCATGGCAGAGTTGCGGAAGAGGGCAGAGGCAGATAAGAGTGGTAAGTCTATAAAGGACCTGGTATTGCTCACCTATGAAATGGTTTCTGTCACTTCTATCTTCCACCTCAAGGATCCAAATACATTTGCTTCCAGCATTCATAGGATGTTGAAGATGGGTCTCAACATTTATGAGAAAAAAGATGTGTAGGTGGAGATCCTAGTTCGAACCCTGAATGTTCTGGTCATTGAAGATGTTGTCATGGGAAGGCCATAGACGGGGTGAGATCCTCATCTCACCAAGGAAAGAAGAAGAACAAGGATATTTGATCTCACAAAGACAGTGCAAAAAGGCCCAAGCACTCTTATGAGGGTAGAGACGGTGGAGAAAAGACCGTGATAGCCACTCTCACAAGTGGTGAGAAAGAGAAGACGGGGATGGCAGGAAAGACAAGCGCTATAGAGTGGCAGTAGCAGAGGATGATAGTGATGATCAATTTCTCATAGATGTGGATTCTGTGAAAGTAGAGAAGTTTGATTTCTTGGAAGCTATGTGGTGCAGGGCACCTAGGAGCACCTTGGTTCCTAAAGTCACTTTGTTTGCATTTTTTTTTTTTTTTTAAAGTTGTGGTCTTGATTGTAATAAGGCTTTAGCCATGAGTATATGGTCCTTTTTGTGTGGTCAAGATGGTTGAGGTGACCATATAAACCTCAATCATGCTGACTCCACTTGGACCCTTGTTATGCCACTTAGGCCTAGAAGGTCTAAGGGTTGGTTTTTGAGTTTTTTTTAATTGTTTGTGTGTTTTATCATGTTTTGGGAGTATGGAGGATGTTTTGATTCCATTGGACAAGAAAAACAAATCGCCATCCTTTGGAAAATGCAAAAACTCCATAGTGTCAAGTGTTGTCAATGGTGTCAATGACACATTGACCGGTTGCAACTTCATTTTGGTTATTAAAACTGTTTGTAGAAGTTGTAAACTGACTTGGATAGGTTGATATAGAGGAAATCTTGCTCCAGTACGGAGGAGTAAGTTTTTGTACAGAATTTGGGCACAAAAATCAAGAAAACTGACTATTTTTCGCTGTTTTTCTTGCTGTGTATGGCCTGTATGGATTTTTCAAGGGTGTAAATATACTTTTTCTAAAAGATCTTGGAGTCAGGGTTCCAATACAACTAGTTTGAGGTCTTGAAGTGGTCGAGATCAAAAGTTATAGATTTTTCTTTCAAAACAGGTCCAGAAACCCTGTTTTCTAGGGCAGCCCTAGAAATCCAGCCCTAGATTGCATTCCCACTGTTGAAAATTCACAAAAACTAGTGAAATACAGGCTAGGGATATGTACTATAAGATTCCAAAAGATTTTTGTCGGAAAATGCAGTCTTCTATTTTTAAGGTGATGCCCTAGGTCAAGTATTTCATTGTATTTGGCCAATTTCATGCTATTTGAGGTTGTAGATGATAGAATCCTGTTAGGGTGAGCAAATAAATGATGGATTTGTGTTGTAGGGACATGGTAGAAGCATTCCAAATTCTTTCCCTTGACCTATGCACCCAATTTTGAGCACTTGCTTTGTAACCTAGCCTAAATTGATCAATTAGGCCTAGAAGACCAAATGAGTGCTCTGGATTGCTGGAGTAGAGTTGGAACAGGAGACTTGGGAGTTTGATAGGGTTCCATAGAGTGTATCTAAAACCATCATTTGCTTGCCTGTTCATATGGGATTTTGTCAAGTTTTGTTGAGAAAACCTAGTTTGGAGGGCTAGTAGCCTTACTAGTCAAAGTATAGGTTGAAGAGTTTTGGGAAGTTGGAGATCAAACCAACTACATAGAAAGTGTTTGTTGATCTGTCTTAAGGTGTTGGAGAAGCCTAGAAGGTGGAGCCATCACTAGGATACCAAATCCTTCATACACCCTTGAATGTGCCTTTGGTTGCTTGGTTGAAGGCTGTTTGGAGTGGGTGAGTGGGCAAAGGACAATAGAGTAAACCCTTGTGTGTTGCTTCCCTTGTGCCACTCTGCATCAGGTGGTATCAAAGCCATCAAAGAGATGGGAGATAGAGAAGAAGAGGAGGAAATTCCTTCAAAGGTGACTAATGCCGAATTGGCAAAGATAGTGAGAGAGCAAGCAGCCAAGAACAAAAGGATGGAGGCTGAGATAGAAATGTTGAAGAAAGACAAAGACAAGAAGAAGAAGCCAGAGGTCATCTTGGATTCAGATGAAGAGGATCAAGATGAGGAAGAAGAAGTGCCTATGGAAGAGCCACAAGGAGGCATGTCAGAGAGACAATTCCTAGATGCACTTGGAAAGTTGAGTAGGAAGGACACTAAGGCAGACTTACCTATGTTTCCTGGTAAGATGAATCCAGAGGAGTGCCTTGATTGGATTGAGGCAATGGAGAACTATTTTGAATGTGAAGAAGTGGTAGAAAATCAAAAAGTGAGGATTGCCAAGTCAAGAATGAAAGGGCCAGCCTTGAGTTGGTGGAATTTTATTCAAAATGAGAGGATAGAAGATGATAGGAATCCTATCTCTACATGGAGGAAGATGGTACTTGAAATCAAGAAGCAATTTGTCCCTGAGGATTATGAGGTCAACTTGAACAAGAAGTTGCACAACTTGAGACAGAAGGACATGGACGTGAGCACCTACACAGAGGAGTTTCACAAGATGACATTGAAAGCCAAGATGCCTGAGAATGAAAAACAGAAGCTTGCAAGGTATCTTAATGGCCTCAAGTTCTCCATTCAAGATGAATTAACTCTCTTTAACCCGGAGACAGTCCATAAGTGTTTTCAAATGGCACTGAGGATTGAGGATAAGCAGAGAAGAAAAGGGGATTTTGGTAGCAGCAGCAGAGGCAGAGGAAATCAAAACTTTAGGGGCAGGGGCAGATTTCAAAACAGAGATAATTTCTCTAGATTCCAAGGTGGCGGATCACAAGAAGGCAGCCAAGGGTAGGCTGATAAAAACAGTGCTAATAAGGGTTAGTTTAGGGGCAGAGGTAATGGTAGAGGAAGAAGTGGGGGCAGAGGTCCCAATGTGTTTACTGGAAGGTGTTTCTCTTGCAATCAGATTGGACATCAGTCCTTTAGGTGCCCGGAGAAGATGGGAAACACTGCTGCAAATCAGAAAGAAAGAAGAGTGCAACTCCTTCAAGAAGAGGACTGTCAAAGCACCACAAGTTACCAATCAGCCTCTTCCAAGTCTGCAGCACCTGAGAGCAGAAAATGCATCATGTTTAATAGATCCCTCATCATGCCAGCCACCAAGGAGCAGCCCCAAAGAAACAACTTGTTCAGAACCACTTGCAAGGTGAAAGGAAAAGTTTGCAAGGTAATAGTAGATTCAGGTTCCTCTGAAAATTTGGCTTCTAATGAAATGGTGACTAAGTTAGGATTGGAAAGAATGCCTCATCCTAACCCCTATAGAGTCTTTTGGCTAACCAAGGAACAACAAATTGTGGTGAAAGAGCAATGTTGGGTTGAATTCAAGATAGGTGAATATCATGATAAGGTTCTTTGTGAGATAGTGGATATGGATGCATGCCACCTTCTTCTTGGAAGGCCTTGGCAACATGACACAAGTGCCCAACATGATGGTAAGAACAATGTGATTCATTTGTCCAAGAATGGTGAAAAGTTTACAATGACTCCTTTGATTGATGATTGCAAAGAGAAAGTCATTTCTAGTTCAGTTATGTTGGTAGGTTGAAAAGAGTTTTTGGCTAACCTCAAGGAAGAGAAAGTGCCATGTTTTGCAGTAGTCATCAAGCCCAAAGATGTGAATCCCAAGAAGGTCAAAGTGCAGCAACCTCTTAGGAGGATTGGACCAAAGGAAGTGGAAGAACTATTGGAGAAGTTTTAGGATGTGATAGCTGATGAAGGCAAGGATGCCCTTCCACCAAAGAGAGAGATTAGTCATTGCATTGATCTCATCCCTGGATCCACCCTACCAAACCAAGCAGCCTACAAGTTGACTCCAGAACAAAATGCTGAAGTGGCAAGACAAATCCAAGACTTGTTGGATAGAGGACTTATCAGGAGGAGTATTAGTCCATGTGCAGTACCTGCAGTGCTTGCACCCAAGAAGGAAGGAATATGGAGACTATGCACTGATTCCAGGGCCATCAACAAGATTACTATCAGGATAAGGGAAGGGGATGAGTGGAAAACCGCCTTCAAAACTAATGAAGGACTATTTGAATGGGTTGTCATGCCTTTTGGCTTGTCAAATGCACCAAGCACCTTCATGAGATTGATGAATGAAGTGCTAAAACCTTTCCTTAACAAGTTTATTGTTGTATATTTGGATGATATACTGATTTTTAGTGATAGCAAGGAAGACCACATAAGGCATATCCATCAAGTGCTCATGAGGCTTCAAGAGGAGAAGTTGAGAATCAATCTTGAAAAATGTGTCTTCCTACAAGAAGAGTTGATATTTTTGGGGTTTGTCATCTCCAAGGGCAGCCTAAAAATGGATCCAAGTAAGGTTGTAGCCATTCTTAATTGGCCAACACCTACAACAGCCTCAGAGGTAAGGAGTTTACATGGTTTGTGCAGCTTTTATAGAAAGTTCATTAGAGGGTTTAGTGGCATTTGTGCTCCACTTGTTGACACTATAAAAGGGGGCAAGAAATGTGTGTTTGTATGGACAAATGAGGCCAACAAAGCCTTTGAACTATTAAAGAAAAAAATTTCAGAAAAACCAGTCCTAGTGCTACCTAATTTTGACAAGGTCTTTGTGGTAGAGTGTGATGCAAGTAAGAGGGTTGTTGGAGGAGTCCTAAGTCAAGATGGGAGGCCTGTAGCATTCTTTAGTGAGAAGTTAAATGAGGCAAAACAAAACTACTCCACCTATGATCTAGAGTTATATGCCATGGTTCAGTCATTAAGGAAATGGAGACACTACTCATTGCCAAAGGAATTTATAGTTTTTACTGACAACTATGCATTAAGATTCTTGAACAGGCAGCAAAAGTTGAATCACAGACATGTGAAGTGGATGGAGTACATCCAAGCATACACCATCTCCATAAAACACAAGAAAGGAGTGGCCAATAAGGTAGCCGATGCCTTAAGCAGGAGAAATCTTGTTGTGCAAACTATTCAGTTAGAAAGTACAGGTATTTATGCCATTAAAGATCAGTATACAGCAGATGAAGACTTCAAAGAGCCATACCTATCTTGCAAGGCCATGACAGAAAGGTATAACACTGATTTTTCTAATTTTTTGTTGCAAGATGGATATCTTTTCAAGGGTAGCATGTTGTGTATCCCAAGAGGATCTATTAGAGAGAATATAATAAAGGAAAAGCATTGTGGCAGCATGTCAGGTCACTTTGGTATTGATAAGACCCTAGAATTGGTTAGGAGGTACTATTTTTGGCCAAAATTACCAACCGATGTAAGGAAGTTTGTTGAAACTTGTCAAATTTGCCAAAGAGCAAAGGGGCATACATCAAATGCAGGTTTATACACTCCTCTACCTATTCCTTCAAAGCCTTGGGATTCCAGAAGTACGGACTTTGTACTTGGTTTGCCTAGGACAAAGAATGGACATGACAGCATTTTTGTGGTTGTAGATAGGTTCTCAAAAATGGCTCACTTCATCCCATGTAAAACCACACATGATGCCTCACACATCGCAAGTCTTTTCTTCAAAGAAATAGTTAGGTTACATGGTTTACCTTTGTCCATAATCTCAGACAGAGACCCCAAGTTCATTGGACACTTCTGGAGGACACTGTGGAAGAGACTAGGTACAAATTTGTCCTTATCATCTGCCTATCACCCTCAGTCTGATGGAAAAATAGAGGTGATTAATAGGTCACTTGGCAACCTCCTAAGATGCCTATCCAAGGAGCAGGGTGCTAGTTGGGATTCAATTTTGGCTCAGGTAGAGTTCTCATACAATGACACTGTCAATAGAAGCACCGGCCTGTCTCCTTTTCAAATTGTTTATGGCACTCACCCAAGGGGTATTTTGGAACTAAGGGAGGTTAAAGGACTGGAAAACAACAGTGCCTTGGCTGAAAACTTCGTTCAAGTCATGAAAGATGTCCATGAACAAGTACAACAGAAATTGCTGTCCACTTCTCAGAAATATAAACAATTTGCTGACAGAAAAAGAAGGGATTTGCAGTTCAAGGAAGGTGATTTAGTAATGGTTCATCTGAAGAAGGAGAGGCTCCCTATAGGTAAACACACTAAGCTACTCATGAAGAAGATTGGGCCTTGTGAAGTGCTCAAGAAATGTGGAGAAAATGCATATAAAATCAGACTTCCGGATGGCATTGCTTTGTCTCCAATTTTTAATGTTTTAGAGCTTTATCCCTATAAAGGATCTGATCCTCAGACTACTGTTGAAGAAGATCAAACTTATCAGACACTCCAGGAACTCATTCCTTCATCTCCAAATCAGATTGAGTGCATTTTGGACAAGAGGATTGCAAAACAAACTAGAAGGCACACCTATCATGACTATTTGGTGAAGTGGCTAAACAAACCTTAGGAGGATGCCACTTGGATGAGTAGGGCAGACATTGAGAAGGCAGGTTTCACATTTGACAGCAGTCCAACTCAAGAGACTTGAGTTCTCATTGACAGTGGGTGTATGGTGCAGGGCACCTAGGAGCACCTTGGTTCCTAAAGTCACTTTGTTTGCATTTTTTTTTTTTTTTGAAAGTTGTGGTCTTGATTGTAATAAGGCTTTAGCCATGAGTATATGGTCCTTTTTGTGTGGTCAAGATGGTTGAGGTGACCATATAAACCTCAATCATGCTTACTCCACTTGGACCCTTGTTATGCCACTTAGGCCTAGAAGGTCTAAGGGTTGGTTTTTGAGTTTTTTTTGATTGTTTGTGTGTTTTATCATGTTTTGGGAGTATGGAGGATGTTTTGATTCCATTGGACAAGAAAAACAAATCGCCATCCTTTGGAAAATGCAAAAACTCCATAGTGTCAAGTGTTGTCAATGGTGTCAATGACACATTGACCAGTTGCAACTTCATTTTGGTTATTAAAACTATTTGTAGAAGTTGTAAACTGACTTGGATAGGTTGATATAGAGGAAATCTTGCTCCAGTATGGAGGAGTAAGTTTTTGTACGGAATTTGGGCACAAAAATCAAGAAAACTAACTATTTTTCGCTATTTTTCTTCCTGTGTATGGCCTGTACGGATTTTTCAAGGGTGCAAATGTATTTTTTCTGAAAGATCTTGGAGTCAGGGTTCTAATGCAACTAGTTTGAGGTCCTGAAGTGGTCGGGATCAAAAGTTATAGATTTTTCTTTCAAAACAGGTCCAGAAACCCTGTTTTCTAGGGCAGCCCTAGAAATCCGGCCCTAGAATGCATTCCCACCGTTGAAAATTCACAAAAACTGGTGAAATACAGGCTAGGGGTATGTACTATAAGATTTCAAAAGATTTTTGTCAGAAAATGCAGTCTTCTATTTTTAAGGTGATGCCCTAGGTCAAGTATTTCATTGTATTTGGCCAATTTCATGCTATTTGAGGTTGTAGGTGATAGAATCCTGTTAGGGTGAGCAAATCAATGATAGATTTGTGTTGTAGGGACATAGTAGAAGCATTCCAAATTCCTGCCCCTGACCTATGCATCCAATTTTGAGCACTTGCTTTGTAACCTAGCCTAAATTGATCAATTAGGCCTAGAAGACCAAATGAGTGTTCTGGATTGCTGGAGTAGAGTTGGAACATGAGACTTGGGAGTTTGATAGGGTTCTATAGAGTGTATCTAAAACCATCATTTGCTTGCCTGGTCATATGGGATTTTGTCAAGTTTTGTTGAGAAAACCTAGTTTGGAGGGCTAGTAGCCTTACTAGTCAAAGTATAGGTTGAAGAGTTTTGGGAAGTTGGAGATCAAACCAACTGCATAGAAAATGTTTGTTGATCTGTCTTAATGTGTTGGAGAAGCCTAGAAGGTGGAGCCATCACTAGGATACCAAATCCTTCATACACCCTTGAATGTGCCTTTGGTTGCTTGGTTGAAGGCTGTTTGAAGTGGGTGAGTGGGCAAAGGACAATAGAGTAAACCCTTGTGTGTTGCTTCCCTTGTGCCACTCTGCATCACTATGTCTACCATTACTCCTGCTGCCCATAGAGGTGAAACAGTACAGTCAAGGCCATTGTCCCCAGTAATAGCTCCATGCTTACAAGGACATCTAAAAATAATCAGAAATTATATTTCTGAGATCATTTACATAGTGGCCAAGGGTGATAAAAAAGATTCATTGGAGGACAATTCTCGTAATCTTCCGAAGTTACTTGGAATTCCCTAAGGTTCTTCCATTCCCTTTGTTTACAGACCAAGACTTTTACTTTGCGGGAAGGAGGGTGCTGGCTTGGACCGCATCGGCCCTATAGTTTTACATGAATTAGAGATGTTCCGTGTGCATTTACTTGGGCTTCCCTCGCTATCGTCCAACCCAAGTGTAAAGACTCCTGAGGAAGCACTAGTGCATATTGTGGGAGAAGCAAGGAGGACTACTCCTCCTATCTTGTATTTTCCTCAACTTCAACTTTGGTGGGAGACGGCCCATGATCAACTAAGAGCTGTTCTATGGACCATACTAGAAGAACTGCCTTCAGACATTCCCGTATTACGTCTTGCAATCTCCTTCGTGCCCTTTGACGAATTGGATGGAGAAACCGCTTCTTTATTTGGTCGTCACTATATTTATCACATACAAAAACCATGTTCTGAGGACAGGTGTAGATTCATCTTGCAATCGGTTGATATTGTTCTTACCATCTCTGATCAACAAGTAGCAATGAGTCCAAAAAAGAATATTTCTATTCCTAAACTAGCAAAGGTACTGAAAGAAACAAGGGGTCCAAGTGAGACTGAACTACATGTCAAGGCAGAAGCAGAAGAGCATGCTATTCGATGACTCCAAATGTGTCTTCGAGATGTCTGCAGCAGACTTCTATATGAAAAATGGTTCAGTGTATTTCATTACCCTATGATGGATGGAAATGCACCTATTATGAGTGCTCCTGCAGCTGAAGATGTTGCACCAGCAAAGGCTGAAGAAAAGGCTGCCAAGGAGAAAACGCCTAAGGCTCCCGAGGGTTTGAAACCCGCACCTGCTCATCCTTCTTATACAGAGATGGTGACGGAAGCCACTAGCAGTCTGAAGGAAAGGACTGGTTCAAGCCCTCATGCGAAATTTCTTGGAGACAAGTAAAAGACTGTCCTGCCGGCCAATTTCAAGAAGAAGCTCTCTTTTCAGCTCAAAGGCATGGTTGCCAAGGGAAAGCTTACAAAGTTCAAGGCTTCCTATAAATTGTCTGAGCAGCTGAAGAAGGCTATTCCAAAGCCTAAATTTGCTTCGGCCAAGCCTATATCTGCTGCTAAGCCGGCCACTAAGTCGGCTGCTAAGAAGGCTCCTGCTACAGAGAAACCTGCTGCCAAACCTGATGCATTTGATGAACCCCATCTGTTTGCCTCAGAAGCTAAGGAGTTTTTTGGGCAGAGAGCCAGAAGTATGGGAGATGGGAGATATGTGTTGAGAAGGGGAGCCGTTTTAATGGAGAAGTTAGAAGCTTTAGCTATTGAAGGATTAATTATTTGTGATAGACAGAGAAGCTCCCAAGAAGAGGTTCAGGAAAGGGCGGTAACTAGCCTTGCAACATTCGTGCCCAAATTGATTAAGCGTGCCCATGTTTTGAAGGTTATTAAAACTAATGTGCTATGGAGGAGATTCATCTGGAGCTTTCTTGAACAGAATTTGACGACATTAAAATGTTCGTTGTCGTTGATGTAACATTACAATGAAAATGTAGGGGATATCTTTGAGCAATTCTCTTTCCTGTATGACTTGCCTTCAAGTCGGTGATTATTTTAAACCCGCAGATTCTCTTCTGTTTGTAACCATAGTTTCTTGAACTGTCGGTTTCTTCCATGGTGTAGGTCTGCGAATGGGTGTCTTCTTTGTAAGAAGAAAATACATGAAGTTAGTAGTTGTATTCGACTCTGAGTTGCTGTATGAAGGTGTAAAAACCAGAGATTAATAAAATTGAGTTTTCCCTATTGATAATGGGTGTAGCCATATATTGGTGAAACACTTTAAATCTTTTGTGTCTTCTGGTTTGTCTTGTTCTTGTGTGTTCTGTATTTATTTTCTGCAACTTTTATTGTCCGCATTTTTTTTTTAATATCGACAAGAAGGAATACTTGATATACAATGATGTTATCTACAAATTTCATTAGTATTAGCCAAAATTACCGGAACTCCACGAATAGATTTCTAAGACATGGTGGCATCTCTGGGAAGGTGAGATCTTTATTTACCCCTGTGCTTGGTGTTTTTTTAAGTTGTTGAGTATGATTCAGTCAAGGATAAAGAGCTCGCCATGAAGTCTGGAATGTGGGTATTGAAGGAGTATTTTTGGTGCATCAAACCCTGGTTTCCTGCCTTTCATCATGTAGACATTTTTATTTTTATTTTGGCCTTTTCTCGATTCGGCTGCCTGCCATAGTTTTGGTTGGACTCATGTTTGGCTAGCATTGCCAACTTGTATGAGAGGTTCCAGTTTTCGTAGTCTTATTAAATAGTTAATAAAAATAAATATTTTATTTTTTTAATTAAAAAATATATTTATATTGCATTTCAACATGAATTATATTTGTTTACTAAATGATTTATAAAAATATTTATACATTTATTGTTTTTAAAAGTTCTTTATATGCATAATATTTGACAAAATGGAACCAAAAAATATGACTTCCAATTTTTATCATCTAAACATTAAAATAAACTATTATTTGTATTTTTAATAGGTGTAAGGGTTTTGTAGATATGAAAATAATGATATTAGTTGATTTTTCACATTATTGATTTCCATCACAAGATTTGATTTGTTGGAAGATTTGATTTTACAAATTATTATTTTTTCATGACCTGAAAATGATTTAATCCCAATTACAAAGTTATATTGGTGTTATTGTTGATAAAAATATGCAGCCAAAGAAAGTTGCAGAATATAAAAACAGAACACATAGAAATAAACAAACAGAAGAAATAAGAAATTTAAAGTGGTTCACCATTAAAATGGCTCCGTCCATTATGAACAGCAGGGAATTCTCTTTTATTTATCACTTCATCCATACATGCATTCAGAGCAGCAGCAGTTCTTAAACCGTCATACCAATACAATACTCTAGCTCCTATATTTAGCACCAACCGCCTGACCAAGAAGAGCAATGGTCGACTCAGAAATTAGTGAATACATGCCAAGTATTGGCAGTTACAAAGATAGCGGTTACAATCAAGAAGAGAGCTGTCTTAACAGGATAGAAGAGCAGCCGTTACATTGGGCTTCACAGACATCAAGGGTTTCGAGCTGATTCATCTTAAGGACCAGGCCAGAGTCGTGGTAAGCTTTATATAGAATATGCTAAGGATGGAGACAAGGTAGGGCTTTCAGTGGGTAGCAGATTTTAATCAACTTCTACATGATTATGATGAAGAATAAGATCAGGTTTTTGGTATCTCTTTATTTTGGCACTAGGTTTTAGTGCGTAGAGTATTTTTTTGGGCTTTCATTTTGGCTAATAAAGTTGCCTAGTATTTAGAACTCTATGATGGCTAGCCTGCGTGGCTTATAATTGTGTATGGTAGTCTAAGGGTTAGTTTTGTTAGTCTGTTTGGATGGGTCTGAGCAGTATTATCTACATTTTGTATCTGCATAGTAGAAGATGTATCTACTTTTTTTGAAATTAAGATAAAAGCTCTCTATTAGGGATCAAAAATAAAAATATAAAAAAATAATAGTAAAACTAAAAAGGTAACAATAATAAACTATAGCCCACATAATAAAAAAATATAATAAACTATAGAAGACATAATAACAAAATATTATAAATAAAACTAAATAACTAACAATAATAAACTACAATCCATATAAACAATAAAAATAATAAACTACAGTCCATATAATAAAATAAATAAATAGAACTAAATAGCTAACAATAAAAATTATAGCCGACATAATTAAAGAAATACTAATAGAACTAAATTAAATAAATTATATAACTAACAATAATAAATAACAATTCATCATAGATTTATCCAAGATAGGTATGCTAGTTACACCATATTCATATTATATATTTACAAATACTTTAAATCACTACCTAGAAAACAAATAACTTTTTCCCAAACAAAATATTATTAAACTTTAATATTATAATTACCATTAACTTTCACTCAGCCATATACAATTTATATAATTAGAATATTATTCTTTAGATAAAGCTACTTAATAATAATTCAATAACTTTATATATTTAACTATTTAGAAATATATTATGCATCTCCTTTTGAAAAATGTACTCGGTATCATTCTCTATCCTATCTTGGTAACAGGAATAATATGAAATGGACAAACCTTTAATCTAATGTTACAATTGTTAGGAAAACTTTGTTGGAATTTTTGTATTTAAATTTTAATGTTAGGAAAATCTTTATTAACAAGAGCAGGGAAGTGTCTGCAAAAATTTTCATGAATAATCATGTTTTAATTTGTTGTGTTTGCTTAGTTTTAAGCACAATGTTGATAATATAATAACTTTATAATAATCTTGAGTAATTCATATTTGTAGGTGATGCTTAGAAGACTATTTTAACTATATTTTGACAGAATTAAAATTTAAGATATGACATGCAATTTTGCTCTATTTAAGTGGCTAGGGTTTAGGGTATCTACAAGATAAAGAACAAATCAAGCTTAATGTGATCTTGTGAATGAGAGAATCCGTTGACATTTGGCATGAAATTTTGCTCTATTTAAGTGGCTAGGGTTCAGGGTATCTCCAAGATAAATAACAAATCAAGCTTAACTTGAGCTTGTGAAATTGGAAAATCCGTTGACATTTGACAAGATCTCAATGTATGGGGAACTTGTACTAAACATTAAGCTTCTACTTCTGGCAAAGAACCAAATCAACTGCCAGCTACCATGGAAAGCATGAACAATGTAGCATTGTAGTAGTAGAGCTGCATACAACTAAAACTGAGTCTGTCGGCATAGCATCCTAGATTACAGATAAATATAACTTTTTATCCACAATTTTATAATCAATACTCTTGGAGTCAATCACATCCCTTAGAAAATCAATAACCTAATGGTCCAAGATATCAAATCATCACAAGAACTCAGTTTTCTTATAATGTAAATACTACTTTCCAGGAATTTAATCCAGTAAATCCTGCATCAGAATTTATTGTCCCTATTTTTTAAAATAGTAATACTAAATTTTTTGTTCTCATTTTAGTCTCACTATTGCAGAAAGCTACAAGCAACTCATTGTTGGAGCAAGTTACAAGAAACTCATCATATACTCCACCAAGCTATTTAAATAGTGTTCTTTCCACAAAAACAAAAATTTTTTGGCAGCCAAGAGATTAAAACGCATACTACATAACAATTGACGAGTGAAATCCATAACACACACTATCTTTTAATATTTAAAATCAGAAGATTGTAAAAAAAATTTATATCAGTAAATGTGTTAGAGAACAACACAGAAATTATGAATAGCACAACACAGTACATTGAAATTCAATAGATTGCTCAACTGGAGTGCTTTAGGATCTCGACGACCTTACGGTTGATCGACTGTTCAAACGCATCAAAATAGTTACTCATGAAAGATGATACAATCTTTAACTGATTCTTACAAATACCAACTGCTACGAAAAAATCACTCACCTCTGGTACCGTTCATTCACAGGACCTGCCTCCCTGCCATAATCAGCACTGCCCCTTTCTGGGCGCCTGGCATAAATTGGACATGGAGCCCTTGTATTGTATCCTCAGCATCAGCATCACACTCATCATCCATGTATATAAATGCATATCCTGTATGGAACAACAGAAACTCAATAAAGAGACCAAAAAGTGGAATTGTAGTCACAGCCTCATTTTGGAAAGTCAAAAATAGTTTACTATACAGAGTCCAGACTACGACAAAGAAAAATATACAACAATTGTTACTTAGGACTGTTAGGTGCCTCTTTTGTTGTTTCTTTCGTCTTCTGGGACTTCGCTAAGGCCATATTATCTGTAATACTTTTATTCTCTAAAATCTATAGGTGCTTCCACACCTTTTTCTGTTTAAAAAAAAAATTGTGTAAACACTTGCTGCATTAAAGAATAGCAGGCACAGACGTTGCATGTTGAACTAAATGGTGTCAGGTATGGATAAGGTGAGAGTGGGGTCATTGATCGGATCAGATTAGTACCTTCACCAGTTATGCTCCATTCTGATTGTAGTGATGTGTCATGGGATTTATCTCTTGGCATGCTTCAAACTAGAGACTTAACATGGCATGACAGCGATGAAAAGAAATGGTGAAATATAGGAGTCATTTGTGTATCAACTTCGTTGAACATTTCTAGAAGCTGATCCTCTGGCAGTTAAAGATCCATGGCATGATTGATGAAAGGATATGCACAGGCAGGGGCCGAAGAAGAGCGTGTATGGAGCTCTTCAAAATTCCTGCGCCAAAGAAACTTTTGAGTACAACGGCCTACATTTTAAATAATTTTATTTCTGCTTAAACTTACCTTGTTCTAGATATCCAGACTTTACCAGGCAGCTATCTTGGTCTCCCTTTGTTCAATGGTAGATATAGAAATGATTTATGGAGCAAAGTGCTCAGAAATATGAATGCAAAGCTGTCTAACTGGAAAGGTCGTAGCATGTCTTTGGCAGGACGAATTGTGATGATAAAGGCTGTGCTTTCAGATGTGCCAGTCTACATGATGTTAATTTTTTATTTTCCAAAAGGCATCATTGCTAAAATAGACGGAGCATGCAGGAAATTTTTGTGGCAAGGTTCTCTCCAAGAGAAGAAAATTCATTTGTTGGCCTGGGACAAAGTATGCAAGCCAAAAGAGGTAGGATTGGCTGGAATACTCAACATTGAAATCTAAAACCAAGCGTTGGGAGCGAAGCTGGCATGGAGCATGTATTTGAAGCCTAATTCTTTATGGGTAAAACTTATGATGGAAAAATATCTTGACTCTTTGGACAATGAAAGAATTTTCACAGTGCAGAACCCTCCCAAAGGCTCAACAATTTGTAATTTTTTAACAAAAAGTAGAGACATCCTCCAGCCCAATTTGACATGGATAATTCATAATGGTGAAAAGGTGAATTTCTAGCATGATTCTTGGGGAGGGGCTCTGGCTTTGGCAGAAAGGAATGAGCTGACAGAAGCTAGAATCTTTCTTCATTCTAGTTGGGGGTTTAAAGTTAAAGATTACTGGTCAATGTCAAGGGTAGGCACTTCAGTTTCAGTAGCCTGGAAGAGCTTTCGAGACTGCAATTTTTCAAGGATTCAAAAAGTGCTTCTTAGCCATCTACTAAGAGAGAAGTTGGTCATTGTCTCAAACATGGTAGATGAAGTGGCCTCGGCTTCAAAATCGGGCCTCTACTCAGTCAAAGACGGATATAGATTCTGCATGTAAAAAGTAACATCAGAGTGGCCTTCAAAGCTATGTTGGGGAAATGCCTTACTCCCTAAAGCAGGAGCATTTTCTTGGTGTGCGCTCCATAACAAAATTCTAACAGGAGACTGAATTAAAAGGTTGGGCCTTGGTTCCAATTTTTCCTGTGTGCTATGTGGAAGAGAGGATGAATCTATGGATCATCTTCTTCTCCTATGCCCCTTTAGTAGAGAATGTTGGCTCTGGTTTTTTAGAAAGATAAATTGGTCCAGCCCGATGTGTTGTGACCAATTCCCAACATCACCCCATTTGAAGATGGGGACCCTCCTTCTCCCTTTTTTTGTTTGTTTGTGGTCTTTTTGTTTTGGTGTTTGGCATTCTGGCTTCTACTTATTCTCTCGTTGCTTAGCGTGTCCACTCAGACTTTGGTCTTAATCAACTTTGCATTTTGTCAATTCTTTCAAATGTTGTGAGCTTCGTCCAAGCCTTCGCTCAGGCGCACATGTTATGTCATCTTGCAAATGGTTTTATTTTATTTGATTTGTGGTTCATGTTACGTGCGAGTTGAGTTTCCAAGTATGCGTTGGATTTTCATATATCCATCTAGTCAGGATTTTGAGTTAACCATTCTTTCTGGTCACTCCCGGTGCATTTTGATGTGCATTGCTCGCTCAAGTATTCACTTTCATCGCCCTTATGCATGAGGGGATAATAGGTTCATCCTTGACATTTTATTATGCTTACTCTTACAAGCAGAAGATCTTCACTATGCGTAATATCCTCGGTGGTCCATTTCATTTAGCATAATTTTAGAAAACATGCGTGGCCTCCTGGAAATTCCCACCTTAAGCAGACATGCGTGGTGCCTTTGTAGTATTTGTTTTTCAAGCATTGTTTGCAATAAATGGGCCTTGCAAACTCATGATGCTCGCTTAAATGTATGGGATTCATTGACTTTAATGACTATTTGAGAGCAATCCTAGGGTTAGTTGGTAATGAATAAAATCCAAATAGTGCACGAATCATCTTAGGATCCGCGCAAGCGCATATTCTCCTGAGTGTTGCAATTGGCATTTACATAGGAGTCTTTAGTGTCCGCTTGAGTGCCAGCTAATTGGTGGTTTGCAATGGAATCTAGGTTTTAGGATATACGTTGCCACTCCAAGCACCTGCTCGCTAATGTTAGTAGCATTTTAGATGATACTTGAAAGATCCCTCCATGTCCTCTAAAATAAGATTGGTTGTCAGAGCACAAAAGAGACCCCTCCTCGGCTTCAAATTTTTGACTATTGTTGGTGCAAGATGCGTTTGAATGTCCCTTGGGCAGACTTATGTTGGCACATTGAATACTCATTTTTTTGAGTGACATCCATGTCATCCTCCAATGTCCGCTTGGCTGGACTTTTTGATCCCCCTTGGAAACTTTATTTTTTTTACTCAATGAATGATAGCCTCAAACATCTGCTTGGGCAGACATTTTCAAACTCTATGGATTGCATTCGGATACACCAATTGTTACTTAATGCATTTAAACCTCTTTCAAGAAAATTAAATTCACAATGTTCACCAAGCTATGCATGTAGCTGCTTGATTCCTGCTGGTGCATATCCCTTGTAATTATTCTTCGCAGTATGCATAACGCTCGAAGATATCTGCTCAGACAGACTTTTGTGATTCTTTTGCAATCCTTGTTATAGTGTGATAGGCCTTAATATCCTTGCCCAAGCATATCGGTTAAAGTCTGTTGTGTGCTGAATTCAAATGATTCTCTATAATGTCCATAAATGTGCTCCACCTCATAGGAGTAGTGGTCAATATGTAACGCTAGAGGTTTAAGCTATATGCCCCCTCATTCCATTAAGTTGTTCACCTCTACATCATTAATATTTCTCATCAAGCACTCAAGACACTCGCCAGGTGTAATGAGCATTCACATTTTGGAGTTCCACTTGAGCATACATCAGACGGTCATTTCATTGAAGATAAGTTTTAAACTTTGCATTGAACATCAAAGTGCCCACTCAAGGCACACATCACCAGGCTATGTGTTAGGAATGAAGTTCTAAGGGAGAGCATTGGGAAGGCTGTGTGCACAATATTGGCTTATTCAAAATGCCCACTCGATTGGTATCTGCCAGATTCCCATCTCTCTGCGAACTTGGATTTGTTTCAGATGATATAGAAAATTTGCCTCAGCATATCTTTTGATTTTAAAGAGAAGATGAGAATTGGAGCATGTGAAAAGAGTGAGCCCGTTGTGCATTTGGTGTAGGTTGTATTCATGCTCAAATACAAGCTGCATGTCTAGGTTTTGATGTGGGCAGATTGGAGTAGCATTTGTCGATTGAAGTTCTTTGGTATTGATTGAGTTTTGTTTTCACAGGGATTTGTATTTCTGGCCTTTCTTGAATTAGAACCAGGTAATTTAAATTGCATATTCATTTATCCCGCATGCATTAGGCAGTGAGTTTTGTCTTATATGCTTGTCTTTTTCTAGCAAACTAATGTCTAAAACTTGTGCAGGTGAATGATGAGTGTGAAGGACAGACAGACACTAATGAGGAGTGATTTGAAGAGAGTGTGGCCCGAAACAAGTATCACATCGAAGTGGCGAAATCTAGGTGACACTAATCTCAGGAAGATCAACATGGAGGAAATTCGACAAAATTTTCACAAACCCAATCCATCAGATCTAATCAAGCGAATGTTGAAGAACGGGATTGTGCAAGCTACTTGTTTTCCGCCAGCAATGCTATGTCCAGAACTGATGTTAGAATGTGCTAATCATTATAATCATGAAAAGAGATGCATTATGACTAGAGAGGGAAAAGTACTAGCTTATCTGAGAAAGGAGGCGATCACGGAAGCTTTTGACATTCCCTCATACAAAACTACTACGTTTTGCGACAAGGAGTCTGCCTTGCAACTTTATTTGGCTGGACCTGAGAAATGTATGGAGGTGATAAACAACAACTGGTTGGTGCAACCGAGGCTGCATGTGAGTAAGGTACCTAAAAAATGTCACAAGTCTGACTTCCATCAAGAAATCAACTATATGGTTGTGTTTTTGAACCGCATCATGGGCTGCCCACAATCGGCAAATTTTGAGCCCTGGATGTTCTTCTTCATTGAAGAAATTATAAGTGGAAAAAGAATGATAGATTGGGCTGAAATGATCAGCAGCAACATCGATGATCAGTTGAAGGGTTTGCAGGAGACAAAAAAAATTTATATGAGCTCATATGTCATATATATGCTTGCCAGAAATGAGAGATACCCAGGACTGAACTGCAAGGGGAGAGTTGGAGATGGAGATAGACAGTTCAAGGTTTATGACTGCTATCCTCAGTTGCACCTGCAAGCTATATCTCATTACAGAAGGTTTAATGATGCCTTTGCCATGTAAATTGTCAGATTGTTGCAAGGCAACACATGCACAAGATTGTCGAAGGAGGCCATGAACTTCGTAGCTAAATACAGAAAGTGGTTTATTCAGTTTCCAAGATTCACATACATCCGTGTGGAGGGTTTCTCATCATTGCCTTACAGATTGCCTAGATACCCCATTGACAGAATGGTGTTACTGGAGGTTACAAGACAACTAGTTGCATTCGACAAAGTTCTGAGAAAGAGGAAGAAGACCACAACAAAGTTTCCAATCAGCATCGGGAGGCTTGAGACTTGCATGTCATTACAAGCAGCTGAAAATTCAGAGATAGAGCTGCAGGCTTACAACTTAGTGTGCCACAATGATACACGCAGAAACTTTGATCCATTTGCCATAGTCAGACAGAAATTTGGGAGCAAATACGAGCATAGGCCATAGCTCAAGGATCACTGGATAGATGCATATGATGACATAGAAATAAGAAAGAAAGGTTGCTACCAATTGTCTTTGGATTTGGTCAGAGCAACAAGAGTAATCAACATTCTAGATCAGCTTGAAGAAAATCACAAAAGACTTTCACAAAGTTTGTATGAAGAGAAGAGGGACAGGCCCTTCACCATCAATTGGTCAAAATAGGAAGTCACACGCAATGATGATTTGATGATGCCAATTGTAGCACATAATAGAAAATATGTGGAATTCCAAATACGAAGGCTTCAGGAGAAGAATGTCCAATTCAATTACAACTTGATGGGAGGAATTAGTATGCATCAATCCAAAGATTCTTCAAGTAGTGATTCAAGCAGTGACTCCAGTGATTCCAGTGATTCAGAGGGTCAAGGTGCTGATCCACATGAAGATATTCAGCTAAGTAAAAAGGTAAATATTGATGATCAGAAGGCAGCTAGTGCATCTTCAAGGCAGGAGGGTAATGGTATAATAAACATTGATGAAGATGAAGTGAGACAGGATGAACATGTAGCTTTAGAAGTACAAACTGATCAAAGCATCAAGCAAGGTAATCAAATTGGTGAAGTGGTGTCAAAATCATCTAAGGAACAAGAAGTGGTCATGATAGAAACAGAAGCTGAAAATCAAAATGACAAAGAGTTGTATGAGTTTGATGAAGAAGCTCTTCCCACTATTCAGCACAAGGGAGTTCAAGAAGAAAGTTAGGAGGACTTGTCTGATCTGCCTGAGTGGTTAAGAGATCGGGTCAAGGAGAAGTCTGTTATTGAAAGGGAACCCATCCTAAGTTTAGAAGACTTGCTAAGCAGAGCCAAAACTGACAATGGAAAGTAGAAAATTACTAAATTCTCAAAGATCACAAGAGGCAGCTCAGGGTCAAGGAAAGTGCATATTTCTGTCCCAAAAATCACCAAAGAGGCAGATGATGGTGTTCCAAGTGCATATGACATCAATACTTTTGATTTGGAACCAGGGACAACAGAACAAGAGATAGAAGAGTTGGAAGATTCGGATGCAGTCATCAAAGAAAGGCTATGAAAGGAATAGGAACAGAAGATTCAGTTAGAGAAGGATAACTTGGCATTTCGACATTATATTCAACAGTTAATGAAGCCACTAAGCCAAGCTAAAGAGATTGTTGCACCACCGGCGTTGCTCTCGCAGGAGTCTGTGGCACATTTGGAAGAAATGAGGTCCTCATCTCAAGTATTGTAGGACTGGGCAGCAGATTTCAAGATCAAAGTTAATCGGTTCATTGATGGAATTGTGAAGTTGTACAAGGAGGCTACTTCAATATTTGACAAAGTTCAGAATATTCTAATTACTTGTGCAAAATTTAGAAATGTAAGGGAAGAAGTTATGCCTCAGTTGAAAAGGTTGATTTATACTCCAAGTGCCACATTGTTGGATGAAGGAGTGATTGAACAAGGTTCAACATATAATTTCCATTCCTGGTATTGTGCACTTAGCATAAAGGAGCAAGTTCTAGGAAAGATTGAGAGTGACTACACTTGAACAAGAGAAGTACTTCAGGAAATGCAAAACAAAGTACTTGTTTTTGTAAACAAGGTAGTTGATTCCAATGGAGAGATTGATGAGTACTTGCTGAAAGACACGATGCATGCAAAGTATTTTCAGCATACACAGGCTATTTCTAGGGAGTTGCTGGATGATATTTGCACACTTTCCACTTTCATGGGCATGTTTCAAACATCCATGGCTGGTTGGGAAATGACAGTTGCCAAATGCATAGAGGAGCTGCAAATCACAGAGGGCACCATTCAAACTCTGCCAAGTGTCCCTATGGAGGAGGTTACACGTGTCATCACTAGATTTGTGGAGTTTACCACAAAGAGGAAAGGTCATAAATGAGGGTATTCCACTTAGTTGGTGCATCATAAATGCAAGGTCCAATTTTAGTAAATTTTGTAACCACTTGCCTGTGTGGCACAATAGGGGCCCTCGATTTCAAGTTTTAATCTTGGCCATCCATTGAATTTTAAGGCCTATATAAGCCCATTTTGTTCTCATTTGTAAAGGGGGGAATGCTCTGAGAAATTGTTGCTCAAGACTCTGCTGAAATAAAGACAAATTCATTGCTGAAATTTTCATGGTGATTTGTGTTGTTTCAAATGATTGCATGCTTTCTAAGTGTTCACTCATAGAATAAGATCAGTTTAGTTTATTTTCAGCGATTTAGTTTTATGGAAGTTGTTGTTGCTGATTCATGTTTGATGTCTCCATAGTTCATACCATTTATAATTTGTCGATGGCAGATTGTAGTGCATGGTTAGTCTGAACATCATCTGAGCTTAACTTCAATTACTTTGTGTGCATAAGTAATCTAAAAATCTTACTTTTCCCTTTGAAGATGGCATCACCTTTGTGTAGTTGTTACCTTATGGCGAAGCAAAGTGTGGTTGAGATTCCGGTGAATCAGTGGTGATTGCTTGCATTTAGATTAGAGTCTTCTAAACCCATTTCCTTTTGCTTTTTCTTTAAAATCCTGTTAGATTTAGATTCAAGAGCTTCCATTGTCATATCTTAAGTTGTCCTATTGGTAGTCCTTTGAAGAAGCTGTGTTGCATGTTATACAAGAGAAACAAGTTTCCTATTGTTGAGCATTTACATAAGTCCCTTTGTGTCAAATAGTAATTTGCATCCTACTGCTAAGTTATCCCAAGTCTCAACACCAAAAGTAACTAATCAAGAACCTTGGAATCTACTCATCTGATCACTTAGCTTAGCATTTGAGAGATTTTATTCAAGAAAGGATAGAGTACATCAGTATTTTATTCTGCATTGTATGTGCAAGGAAAACACATCAACACAATGTCCAAATCGTTGATTCTAATGTTTAGGAATTGGCCTCATCCATTTGCTAATTCATACTTAGCCTGCCTATGCGATATAGGTCCCTCGATCATCGTATGGCATTTATGGTGGGAAAGAAACCTTTGTATTTTTAGGAAGGAAGCAAGCTCTATGTACCAGATCTGTGACAAACTAGAGGTGGCAATATCTGACCTGTCGATGACATATCTCAGACGCACTAACACTTGCAAATTAGTATGGACTAAGTGGGATGCGGCAATTATCTCATCCTGGCCATTAATCAGTAAGTTAAATCGAGGCACTTTCATAGGGGCCTCCAAGACCACCTCAAAAAGAGACCAAGTAAAATAGATTCCACCCTCCCCTCCATTTTTCAAACTAAATTTTGATGGTGCATGCCGAGGAAACCTGGGTCCATCTAGCACAAGGTGTATTATTAGAAATGAATATGGCTCACTGATAGTAGCCAAATAGACTAAATTGCCCATAGTAACCAATAATGAGGCGGAAGCATGGGCGTTAGTACATGGGTTACAACTGGTGGTTGAAAAAGAAATTAAAAATGTGTGGATTGAGGGTGATTCTCTGATAGTGATCAATGCCATCAAAGGAAGAGGACTAGATAATTGGAAACTTAACTACATTCTCCAGCAGGCCAACACTCTTCTCAACAGGTTAGATAATTTTCTCATTTCCCACATGTTTAGGGAAGGCAACAAGGTGGCAGATCTGCTAGCAAATATAGCTGTTGAGCTTGATAGCACATATGTGCTTTTCCATCCTGGAGACCAAATTAATTCAAACTCCTTGTCAAACATTTTGTCAAATGAGATGGAAGATGTGACGGGTAGTAGTTGGGTTGATCTTTAGCTAGACGAGCATTGTCAAGCTGGCTTTCTTTGTGAAAGCTATCCCTTTAAGTTCTTCTTCTTAAACGTCACACACCTTGTCAAATCTCCTGGCGCGAGAGTTGGAATCTATGACAGGAACCAGGCTTGATTGAATTTGTTTTGTACTAGCATCACCCCCTGACATGAAGTGCACCATCTTAAATGCGGATTAATTCTTTTTGTTCAAACTCCTAACAAAGTCTATGGAAGTGGTTTACAAGCTCTCATGAGGGAAGGTGAATTGAGACTAATTAAGCCGCTTCAGCTTTTATTGTGGGCAGGTGGGGATTGCGAACACCCTCATTTCACGCCTCATTCAAAGGAGGTGACTACTCTTAACTACCCTGGTAAAGTGAGCTTTCTTTGGAGGCACAATAGCTTCCTCTTCTCTGACGGGGTGCCCTAGTAAAGGACACGTTGCAAAAAAATTTCTGGACTTGGCTTCGGCCACAACTTTTGTAATACTTTTAACCTATCTTAATCTATGGGTGTTCAATCACCTTTTTCTGTTGAAAGAAAAAAAAAATTACCTTGTAGCCTTGGGAAATGAAGCAAAAAGGTTTCCCATTACACTTAAAACAGAAGTTTGATGATAAACATGTCCCAATGTGCATTCTTGACATACATCAAGGACGATCATTACTACTTGCCAGGGTAGAATGTCTTGTAGGCTTAACCTTTGCCTTTTTATGGTAAAATGCTGCCAAAATGAAATCAATTTAAAGTCCTACTTCTTAAACCCTGAACTAATGCATGCAACACTAAGTAGATTCACCATGGGCTCGGCCAATTAGGATCAGGAATTTTTGTAGGGTGTGGTTTGCCAGATGGCCAATTTTTAAATGTACTCTCACAAACTAAAAAAATGTCCAAAACCATCCACTAAGTATAAATTAACCATAGTTGTTAGAAACTTAGATTCACCTAAATTTATGACCAGTGAAAGTTAATCATATGTTTTTCTAATATTAGCACCTAATATATTTTTCTTAGTCTTGGTTTAGAAAATTAGCCAACTACCATATACTCTACAGAAATAATTCTATCCCTTAAAATTTTCCTCAACACATTGGTTTCAATGTTGGATAGCATCCATTCCTGAACTCCAAAATAGCTATCTTGAGAACATAGCTCTGACCATTGCAGCATTAAACACCTCAGAAAGTCTAGCCAGAACAATATTGGAAATTCTACATTTTCCTAAAGGGAATTGTATTCACACTAGCACATTCTTGGGCCCATTTTTTTCCTTTTTGCAGAAACAACCCTCTTTAGAATATACCTCTGGTGATGGCAACATGAAACACCTTGGAATGTCTCCCCAAAACAATATCTAGGCTTTCTAGAAGGGGTTTCATCAAACAAGCACATTATTCGGGCCTAAATTTCACCTTGCTACAGCCAATCTCTGTTCATAACACAGATCAGGTGTCAATGCCCCATTTTAGCCCAGCTATTTAATGGGAATCTTTGGTATAGGGTTTAACAAAATGCCTCCTAACATATAGATAGTAAACTCTACCTGATTTCATGTCTACCCGCTCAACCCATCCATATCTGGGAAATAAACGTTGCCGTATCTCATACTCTATATTTCCACAGTACAAGGGCTTCATCTTTGAATCTGAATTATGATCACATAAATCTTTTGTATATAAATTTGTTGCACCAAAAAAAACAAAAAAACAAATAAAAAACAAAAATAGACCAGTCCATAACCATTATCATTGAGTTTCAAAGAATTAGAAAGAAGTAAAAACAGCTCTCCTAGAACAATCCCTGCTCTATGATACAATAGAAATTCAAGGAAAAGCGCAGGGAGTAGAACAACAATGCATACTTATTGCAGGCACACATTTTCTTTCAATTTTTATGCATCATTATTATATATCATTTCTTAGAAGCGCCTTGTGTTGTATGGAGAGTCTTTTTGCCCAGTCTTTGATGACTAATAGTAAAATATAATACATCTATCATCATTTTGAACAGCCCTCTTGGTTCTCATTGCATCAAGTAATGACACAATGAGATTGAAACTGGCAAAAGGAATTACCCTATAGCACCAATTTCCACCAAAGGGGACTTGTAACATGACATTGATTTCATGACACAGTTGAAGAGGTTGGATTGGAGCAAAATGAATCATTGCATAGCATCAATCACCACCAGAGGTCCTTGCCACTTGACACTTATTGCATCACATGATTGACGCAGTGAGATTGAAACTAGAAAAATAAATGATTGCATAAAACTACCAATGGTTTTTTTAGTGTGCATGTGGTGCCAAAGTCCATAGCAAATGAAAAATCCTGACCCCAAAAAATAGAGATCTGTGATCCAAGAAATGTAGGATCTCAAAACTTTGTAAAGAAAGCAACAAAATCAAGTTTGCATAAAATCAAAATCAGTAGATGCTGAACAAAATTGAAGTGTCATAAACCCAAACTGTGCCTGAGTGCCACCAGATCCAGAACAATTCAAATTAATCAAAAGAAACATGTGCAATGTACCTTTCTATTTTCACAGTTCAAGCAGAATGTTATATTCATATTTGCACAACTTTAAGCGGAATAAAAGCCTATAAACAAAACAAATTCAGAAAATAGTCATGGCATGAGAGATTCTGCAAAGTTAGGACTTCAACAACACAGAAAAACATGAAGAATGGTTGCGTAAAGAGAGTGAAACGCATAAATTCTACCCAACTGCCCACTTGTCTATGACATGCCTAAATTTGGGCGTGATGGGTGTGATGGAGGTTAAGAAGCATATGTTATATTGGGACAATTTTTGAAAAAATGAAAGCAATGCATGAATTTATTTCTAATATTCATACAAAACTTTATAATTTAAATCTCGATGATCCGTAATAGTCGCCCTTATGAGGTGAAAGTTTTCTGCCAATTAGATTGAAGAAAAATCATTTTTGAAACATGTTTTGTTAAAATATTTGCATCTATACAATAGCAATAGGTAAATATTTTTTAAATAGAAAAATTATTTAGTTCTCATCCGTCGCAAAAACAATTATTAATAACTAGTTAGGAAGAGCCCTCACCTATAGTTTCCTTGAGGAAACTAATAAGATTAGTATTGAGAGAGTTTAATTAAAATTATATATTCAATTTTTATGTTTCTATAGGTTATGTGGTCTTTTTGTGACATCCCACTATGTAACCCCGAAGGGTAAGAGCCAAAAGGGGGAAGATAAATTTTTTTTTGACATAAGTTAACAACATACACAGGTTCAGCTGTCAAATTGATAGATTGATACTATTTATTTTAAACACCAAAGTAAATGTTCCTAATCCCATCTGATAAAAAAAACATGAATCCATAAGCATAAAATATAGGCGGATCTGATACCCACACCAAAATCCGTAAAACAATAAAGGAACATCACATTTCTTCTCATTAAATACAATGATTACAACTCTCTGAAAAGAGTTCAATTACATAACTGCATATACAATTACAAGGATATATTCAAGTATAATAACATAATCCTGAGTATGATACAAGGGTTGAACGGTGACAATAGTTGAATGAAGTAATGGAAAGAGAGATCATCTCAAACTGGTGCTCCAAAACTTGTTCGCCGGTCCCCAATGGTGGTGGCAATGCCTCCCAACCATGTGGACTCCTAAGAGACCACCCCACCATGCTCGGAGATAGTCACAAGGCCCAAATAGATGAACAACAACGAGGGGATAAAAGATGGTCAACACTCACATCAGACACATAACAGACACGGAGAACAGTGCTTACAGTCAAAGTCATAATATAGGTGTACTCATCTAAGTCATAAGTTGGGTACTACTCATGACTCCTAAGGTGCTAGATACTAGAGTGTAATCATATGGAGTGTCATCATATGTGCTCGAAGAGATGGCACACACGGGACCAAGTACCTCTCATATAGACGAGGAGACTTAATCGTGCCTGAATCCACACCTCGCAGATGGATAGGCCTTCTCATTACATCCTTAGCTTTTACAAGCGCTCAAGGCCATGCACGAGGTTTAATTATCTTATTAGTGTTTTTACCCCAATGTTTTAATTTTAGTTATCACTTATTAATGAACTCTACTACTAGTTCCCCTGGTAGCCACTTGTGGGCCCCGGGCCTATAGAGGGCCACTCCAGACGACCACTTTAATGCCTAGACCTTGTTCATCTTGTTTGACTAAACGAGGGATACAAAAAGACTAAGACACTGAAGTATAAATTAGAAATAGAAAAATGTGATCTACAAGACCAAAACTCTCAATGGTAGTGTAATTGTTGAAAACGGCCTTTTGCCAGTTAGATCATTTTTTGTAATAACTCCAATGACCCCAATTTGGTTACAATTCACAAAGGTATGCACGGATAATAGAAAAAGTATGGCAAGAGGCATTGCAAGTCTTCTCACAACCTATTTTGCGTATTGTCTACCACTTTAATCATGATGAAAATAGGAATGTTTAAGATAATAACAAAATAGAGATATTAATTTTCTAACCGTAATGATTAAAACAGAGGAGCAATCAATTTGTTTAAGAGCTATAATAAAATTCTCTATGGAGGGGTCATCCTATATGAAAAACAAGGTTTCATCATAATCCTATACATAAATATTCACAGTTTGTCCAAAATCTCTCCTTTCATATATTTCAAAATTTTAGTTGTATTTTATAGCTAAAATGTCTAAATATAGCTATACAACTGTCAAATTTAAGCCTTGATAAAAACCATGAGTTCTATTGTAAATATAAACAAATTAGAAACCAACAATTACTAAATACCATATGGTAATTTTCTTCAAAGAACAAATAGCACAGACTATAGTGCACTAGATTTAGTGAGACTGTGAGAGGACAATAACATTATTAGAAATTGAATATTTAAAATTTTCAACTGATGGGGAAATGAAAATTCTAAAATATTTAGGGCCCTCGCGAATCACGAGTCATGATACGTGCTATAATATTTTAAATTAATAATTAACAAAGAACCAATTAGGTCAGATCCCAAATATATCTTACTACCTAACCAATCGAAGGCAACTACTGCATTAAACACACTTATTTTTGTCTAATTGTGCAAACACATAGTGACCATCTGTGCAGCTAAACATAGAGGCCAACCAAACAAAATAGTCAAATAGATATCATTCTGAAATAGGCATTCCAAAAAATTTAGAAATGTTATCTTATCGATGCCATAAACCATTTAATGGGGTTTTGATTCTTTGTGCATCATGAAATTGCAGCAAACATATCTTTAAAGGCAGTAATGGGGTTTCATTTTTCTATTTTTTCTGTGCTTAATGGAAACACATCAAATAAATTTCAATTTATAAAGAGGCAATAATGGGGTTTCAGTGTTTTCTGTGCTTAGTGAAGTCACAACAAATATATTCTAGTTCTTGTTTAAAGCACAGTAAAGGGGTTTCATTTTTTTTTCTTTTTTTCTTTTTCTGTGTATAAAGAAATATACAGCAACAGCTTTTTAGTTTCTTTTGTGAAAACAAAAAAAACAAAGAGCTAATGTAAAAAGAACTTGGAACGCACTCCCTCAGCTCGCCTAAGACCTTGCAATTTGATATGCCTCTTGAGAGATTCGTACTCCCCTCTAATCAATCGCTATCCTGCTGCATTCTTTTTCTATGCTTTTGAATCGCCTCCCCTCTCTGCCTCTGTTCTCTCTACCTCCGTTATCTCCCTTTTCTCTAATTTTTGTTTTGTTTTTAAAAGCCTCCTCCCCATATGCATTGACTCCCCTCTATCACTTCTCTGTCCTCCGTCAAATAGATATTTTTTGCATTTATTTACCACCCACTCTCCCATGGCCATCGTATGGCAAGCGGAAGATATTTTTAAATAAAATAATATATCAATCCCCTCCTCCATAAATTTGATCACCCACTCAGAGATATTTTCTCCATTTAATTTTTTACCAACACCCATCGCCAGCATAGCAAGGAGGTTGTTACATCCTACCCACCTAGGACTAGGCTTACTCCTGGAAGCCTGCAAATGCTAAGATGTAGCCAAAACACACACACTAGTCCAAGAAACTTGATACAATCAAAGGAAACCAAGTAGAAAAGCTTCAACCATCACACTGGCAAACTACACATGACCATAAGGTAATATAGATGGTAAGACCACAACACAGAAACACTGCACTAACTAGATGTAGTGGGCTAGGGTAAGGAATAGGGAATAGGGAATAGAGAATAGGGAATAGGCCCTGTGACTATCTCCAGTAACCACCATCAGGGATAATAAGAGCATGCTCAGGCCTGTGAATCTAGGCGGAGTTGATACTCAGTACCTGCAACACTCTAAGCACACGTCAAGGTACCTGTGCATATATATATACATCATATAGCCGAAGCAACATCAATCATGTAAGCATGAAATCCATCATAAGTAATAATAATGTCCACATCATAATAGTATCAAGATTGCACATCACCGGTGCCAATACAAAATAATAACAAGATGCATAATCCAAAATAAAGTATACAGTCATCCAAGTCCATCAAGATAAGAAAAACATAATACTAACACAAGGGTCATTACATCCCCTAGAAGTCTGCAAAAAGATATGGATAAAGGTCTCTCATCCTCGTCGCATCTTCCCAAGATGTTGAGGTCTCACCATCAGGATCCCATTGGACTCTTACCTGCTCTATGTCCCAACCCCTAAGGGTCAACCTCCGATGCTGAAGGATGCATACGGGTTCCAAAGAAAGCTGCCTGTCTGCCTCGACCTGCAAAGCAATCCAATCAAGAACATGGGTTACATCAGGAATATACTGTCTAAGAACTAAAAAATGGAACACATCGTGGATGCGTGATAGACTCGATGGTAATGCAAGGCGGTAGGCAACCAGATCAATCCTCTCAAGGATCTCAAAAGGTCCAACAAAGCGAGGTGCCAACTTTGAGCCTTTCCCATAATGGATGGGGCTCTTCTGTGGACGAACTCTCAAAAACACACGGTCACCTACCGAGAAGTGGCGATCCAACCTACAGGCATTGGCATACTTCCTCTACCGATCCTGAGCTGTAGCCAAAAGCTCTTTGATCCGCACTACCTGCTGATCCATATCCTAAAGCATCTTTGGACCCAAAATAACTCGATCCTCTAAGCGATCCCAACTAAACGGAGTGCGGCATGGTCTACCATACAAGGCCTGGAAGGGAGACATACCGACAGAACTGTGATACCCATTGTTATAAGCAAACTCAACTAGGTACAAATAGTCCTCCCAACGAGACTGCTGATCCATAACGTACATCTGAAGCATATCCTCTAAGACTTGAATAACCTGCTCCATCTTTCCATCAGTCTTGGGATGGTATGCAGAGCTGAAATTAAACTGAGCTCCCAAAGCATGTTGAAGAGAAGTCCACAAAGTTGAAGTGAACATTGGATAACGATCATAAATGATCCTACAAGGAATACCATGCAGATGCACAATATCCTCCATAAACACTCAAGCTACAGACGCTGCAGTGTAGGAAGATCTCATGGGTGAGAAGTGTGCCACCTTGGACAACTTGTCCACTATAACCATAATAGCATCATGATGACGCAAAGACATAGGTAACCCCACTATGAAATCCAGAGATATCATATCCCACTTCCATCCAGGGATGGAATGAGGCTGCAACAATCTTGCTGGGTGCTAATGCTCTGCCTCCACCTGCTGGCACTCAAGACATCGAGCCACAAAGTTGGCAATATCTCGTCGCAAACCTGCCCAATAATACAACTATCGAAGATCGGCATGCATCTTTGTGACACACAGATGAGCTGAATAGGGTACACAAAGGGCTTCTGATAAAACCAAGGAATGAAGATCACCAGAATTTGGAACATAAATATGACCAAGATGTCGCAAAAGTCCATCAGGCTCGAGTGAAAAATCTGCAAACCTGCCCTCAAGGACTTTCCCATACTCAATCTCCACTCTCACCTCCTGATACCAAGTATCACTAGGAAGTGACTCCAAAATACGGCTCCGCAAATCCACTCCAAGAGACAAAATTGAGATCTCATGTCTCCTCCTACTCAAGGCATCTGTAACAACATTCTCCTTACCCTGAATGTAGTGAACCACGAAGTCATACTCACAAAGGAACTCCATCCAACGGCGCTGCCAAGCATTCAAATTTAGTTGAGTGAAGATATACTACAAACTGCGATGATCACTATGTAACTCAAACTGATGTCCTAAAAGGAAATGTCTCCAATGCACAAGTGCATGGATGACAATTGCTAACTCCAAATCATGGGTGGGGTAGTTTAGCTCATGATCCTTGAGCTTACAGGACTCATATGCAATCACTCATCCCTCCTGCATGAGAACTGTCCCCACACCCTCCAATGAAGCATCAGTGCACACTACAAAATCACCAGTAGGATCTAGCACTACTAGGATAGGTGCACTAGTTAGCCACTCCTTAAGAGCCTAAAATGCTGACTCACACTGATCTAACCACACAAAATTCTTCCCTTTCCACTGAAGAGAAGTGATGGGATGGGCTACCTGAGAGAAATCTCTCACAAATCGGCGATAGTAACCTGCCAATCCCATGAAACTGCAAACCTTAGTCACATTCATTGGTGCCGGCCAATCCACAATAGCCTGAATCTTAGAAGGATCCACTGAGATACCCTCTCTTGAGATGATGTGGCCTAAATATCTCACCTCAGTCTGGAAGAACTCACACTTGGCCAAATTGCCAAACAACTGATTATCCTGCAAGCATTGCAACACTTGCCGTAAATGGCCTTCATGCACCTCCATAGTCCTCGAATAAATCAAAATATCATCAAGGAACATGAGAACAAACTAATCAAGATAGGTGCGAAACACCCCATTCATCAAACTCATGAAAACTGATGGAGCATTGGTCAACCCAAAAGGGACAACCATGAACTCATAATGCCCATAGCGTGTACAAAATGTTGTCCGATGAATGTCTGCCTCATGAATGCGAAGCTGATGGTATCCTAACTTTAGATCTATCTTGGAGAACACCTTGGCTCCCCTCATCTAATTGAACAAATCATCTATCTGAGGCAACAGGTATAGATTCTTCACCGTCACTTTGTTCAACTGGCGATAATCAATGCACAAGTGAAGAGATCCGTCCTTCTTCTTCATGAAGATGACAGGTGCACCCCAAGGGGATACACTAGGACAAATGAAACCCTTCTCCAGTAACTCCTCTAACTACAACTACAACTCACCCAACTCCTGAGTAGTCATGCGATACGGTGCCCAAGAAATAGGCTCTGCACCGGGAATGAGATCGATATGAAAGTCTATGTCACGCTTAGGTGGCATACCTAGAATATCACTCAGAAAGACATCTGCAAACTCCTGAAGAATAGGATGATCATCAAGAGATACCTCTTGAATACCACCCTCAGCAAGATCACTAACTGAAATAGCGAACATTTGACAACCTTTCTGCATGGCACGCTTCAGCTGCATAGCTGAAATCACATGGAGAGAAATGGGTCTCTGAACCCCAACTAACTCAACATGCTCTCCAACATTGTCAACACACTAAAGTGACTTACGCCGACAATCTATACTGGCTAGGTGGGTCTCCAACCAATCCATGCCTAAAACAATCCCGTAGGACCCCAAAGGCAACACACGAAGATCCACTGTGGTAGTGAAGGTGCCCAAATCCAACACACAACCACGAACAAGGGAGTCTACAACCACCTTGGATCTAGTAGCTAACTCAACCTGCCAACCAACATCTTGCCTTGCCACCATGAGTCCACAACACTCCACGAGAGAAGGAGAAATGAAAGAATTTGAAGCTCCTAAATCAAACAAGATAGATGTGGTAATCCCACATAACACACCTGAATACTTGACTATGGTACCTTGATGCTCAGCCTGATGGTTATCAACCACTGCAAAAACTCTATGTGATCTGCCAGCCTCACCTACTATAGGCTCTGAAGTAGCCTATCTCTGACTACCTCCAGCCACTGATCTCTAAGGACACTAAGCAACTATATGACCATGCTGTCCACAAGCATAACAACCACCCCTGCCAAAACCTTGGCCTAAAAATGGTACACGTGACTGCTGGGATCCACCACCCCTATAAATCTGCTGAGCACTCTGAAAACTCTATGATGGACCACTCTGCTACCTACTCTGAGAGTGATGACGTGAATGATCTCTAGCAAATGGAGTACCAGGATTCTGCCCACTCTGTTGAGACTAAGCAGGCCTATGCCTCTGTCGCTGACTATGTCTAGGAGGTGCAGTATGAGATCTAAATGGTCTAGCTCCCTAAGATTGTGTACCCTGAGCAACTGATCTTGAAGGAGGGGCATTACCAATCTAAACACCTGCCTGACCACCAAAACCTCTAGTCAAATTCTCCTCTATCAACCTCGCCTTCTCCACAGCAACCTCTAATGTCTTCAGCTCAAACACAAAGACACCACGACTGATACGGGCATTCAAGCCCCTAATGAAATGTTGTACTAACATCGACTCATCATCAGAAATGCTGGCATATTGCTTCGGCTCAAAGAAGTGGAGCTCATACTGATCTACTGTCATAGTCAACTGCCGAAGTTCATGGAACTCATCAGCACATCTCTGTTGATAGTAATCTAAAAGAAATTGTGCACGGAATCCCTCTAAGAATAGTCCCCATGACACAGAAGCAATATCTAGGTGAAGCTTCTGCTCCTCTACTCTCCACCATGTAGATGCAAAACCTCTGAGATGCATAATGGCACATCGTGCTCTCGTATTGCTACTATAAGGATGCATAGCAAAGCATCGATTGAGATCGATCAACCAAGTCTTTTCCTTGGTACCTATACTAGAACCATCAAAAGTAGGGGGATGAGCCCTAAGAAGATCCCTCATGTGACCTGTAGTAACACTGTCTCCATCCACCCTATCCCTCACAATAACTACTCTCGAATGATCTGGACTACGAGAATGCTCACACTCAGCTCTAGCATCCTGATCATCCTGATGAGAAGGGTGTGACTCTGCCTCATGAGATACCTCCTAACAAGGTCCTAATTGGTCCAAAATCTGCTATAAAATAGCTAAAACATGAGCACCCTCAAGCCCTTCGGCTTGATTCTCAACACGTGGTTCCTCCTGGTGTTCACCCTGATTGCTCGGATTACCCTGATTACCCTAATTACCCTGATTAGCATCATGCCGAGTGCTACGTTGAAGAACAGTGGCTATAACTCTAATTCTGCCTCTACCCCTAGGAGGCATCCTAAAGGAACAAAGAACACATCAAAATAGATCATCACAAAGATGACCTAAGCACCATCCTAAGGCATGAAAGCATAACAACATGACTATAGAACAATATAACAAGCTCACGCCACACACGCCAAACACAACAAAACATAGAAGGCTCAAGTATGCCAGAGCTCCCAGTGTGTGAACATGGGCTCTAATACCAAATGTAACATCCCACTATATAACCCCGAAGGGTAAGAGCCAAAAGGGGGCAAGATAAATTTTTTTTGACATAAGTTAACAACATACACAGGTTCAACTGTCAAATCGATAGATTGATACCATTTATTTTAAACACCAAAGTAAATGTTCCTAATCCCATCTCATAAAAAAAATATGAATCCATAAGCATAAAATATAGGCGGATCTGATACCCACATTGGAATCTGTAAAGCAATAAATGAACATCACATTTCTTCTCATTAAATACAATGATTACAACTTCTCTCTGAAAAGAGTTCAATTACATAACTGCATATACAATTACAAGGCTATATTCAAGTATAATAACATAGTCCTGAGTATGATACAAGGGTTGAATGGTTACAATAGTTGAATGAAGTAATGGAAAGAGAGATCATCTCAAACTGGTGCTCCAAAACCTATTCGCCGATCCCCAATGGTGGTGGCAATGCCTCCCAACCATGTGGACTCCTAAGAGACCACCCCACCATGCTCAGAGATAGTCACAAGGCCCAAATGGATGAACAACAACTAGGGGATAAAAGATGGCCATCACTCACATCAGACACATAACAGACAGGAAGAATAGTGCTTATAGTCAAAGTCATAATATAGGTGTACTCATCTAAGTCATAAGTCAGGTACTACTCACGACTCCTAAGGTGCTAGATACTTGAGTGTAATCATATGGAGTGTCATCATATGTGCTCAAAGGGATAACACACACGGGACCAAATACCTCTCATACAGACGAGGAGACTCAATTGTGCTCGAATCCACGCCCCATAGACAGATAGGCCTTCTCATTGCATCCTTAGCCTTTACATGCGCTCAAGGCCATGCACGAGGTTTAATTATCTTATTAGTTTCTTTACCCCAATGTTTTAGTTTTAGTTATCACTTATTAATGTAACTCTGCTACTAGTTCCCCTGGCAGCCACTTTCGGGCCCTAGACCTATAGAGAGCCACTCTAGATGACCACTTTAATGCCTAGACCTTGTTCATCTTGTTTGACTAAATGAGGCATACAAAAAGACTAAGACACTAAAGTATAAATTAGAAATAGAAAAATGTGATCTACAAGACCAAAACTCTCAATGGTAGTGTAATTGTTGAAAACGGCCTTTTGCCAGTTAGATCATTTTTGTAATAACTCCAATGAACCCAATTTGGTTACAATTCACAAAGGTATGCACGGATAATAAAAAAAACATGGCAAGAGGCATTGCAAGTCTTCTCACAACCTATTTTGCGTATGGTCTACCACTTTAATCATGACGAAAATAGGAATGTTTAAGATAATAACAAAATAGAGATATTAATTTTCTAACCGTAATGATCAAAACAGAGGAGCAATCAATTTGTTTAAGAGCTATAATGAAATTCTCTACAGAGGGATCATCCTATATTAAAAAAAGGGTTTCATCATAATCCTTTAAATAAATTTTGACAGTTTGTCCAAAATCTCTCCTTTCATATATTTCAAAATTTTAGTTGTATAACTGTCAAATTTAAGCCTTGATAAAAACCATGAATTCTATTGTAAATATAAACAAATTAGAAACCAACAATTACTAAATACCATATTCATGGCCCTCGCGAATCATGAGTCATGATACGTGCTATAATATTTTAAATTAATAATTAACAAAGAACCAATTAGGTGAGCTCCCAAATATATCTTACTACCTAACCAATCAAAAGCAACTACTGCATTAAACACACTTATTTTTGTCTAACCATGCAAACACATTGTGACCATCTGTGCAGCTAAAGACAGAGGCCAACCAAACAAAATAGTCAAACAGATATCATTCTGAAGATGCCATAAACCATTTAATGGGGTTTTGATTCTCTGTGCATCATGAAATTGCAGCAAACATATATTTAAAGGTAGTAATGGGGTTTCTTTTTTCTATTTTTTCTGTGCTTAATGGAAACACATCAAATAAATTTCAATTTATAAAGAGGCAATAATGGGGTTTCAGTGTTTTCTGTGCTTAGTGAAGTCACAACAAATATATTCTAGTTCTTGTTTAAAGCACAGTAAAGGGGTTTCATTTTTTTTTCTTTTTTTCTTTTTCTGTGTATAAAGAAATATGCAGCAACAGGTTTTTAGTTTTGTGGTGAAAACAAAAAAAACAAAGAGCTGATGTAAAAAGAACCTGGAATGCACTCCCTCAGCTCGCTTGAGACCTTCCAATTTGATATGCCTCTTGAGAGATTCGCACTCCCCTCTGATCAATCGCTATCTTGCTGCATTCTTTTCCTGTGCTTTTGAATCGCCTCCCCTCTCTGCCTCTGTTCTCTCTGCCTCCGTTATCTCTCTTTTCTCTAATTTTTATTTCATTTTTAAAAGCCTCCTCCCCATATGCGTTGACTCCCCTCTATCCCTTCTCTGCCCTGTCAAATAGATATTTTTTGCATTTGTTTACCACCCACTCTCCCATGGCCATTGAATGGCCTGCGTAAGATATTTTTAAATAAAATAATATATCAATCCCCTCCTCCATAAATTCGATCACCCACCTAGAGATATTTTCTCCATTTAATTTTTTACCAACACCCATCGCCAGCACAGCAAGGAGGTTGTTACACTTTTTCTTGGTGAGGCCATTCTATTATTTAAACAATTATTGTGAATAAATTTGTGAACAGTTTTAGGAACAATTTTGTTTGTTTTTGTACAAATATGTTCAAGCAATTAAATTATTCACAATTACATCTTTTTTTAACTCACCAATGTTTCATTTCCAAATTAACTCATCATGAAAATATATTTTAAGTTGACCTCTTAAATATGCCAATTAAAATTACCAATTACTGAAATGCTAACTATTTATAATTTCTTAAAACAAAAATTATGTTTTTCCAATTTGTTTAACTTGAGAAAAACATAATAAATTCTCATATAAATCAATGTTTCAATTCATTTTTATTAAATTTATTTTTTTTTTTAAATTGTGAGTTGGGATAAAATAATTTTATATATAAAAAAATATATTAAAAGACCTTTAATAGCTCCTAAACTATTAAATTTACAAAATTGCAAATATAAACATTTTAGTAAATAAAATTGAAATACTAGATTTTTAACTCTTGAGTAAATAAAATTGAAATCCCAAAAATAATTTAATTTCATAAAAAAAAATAAAATAAAATGTGTGGAACCCTATATTTTTAATAGTATTATAACTTTGTCCCCCAAAGTAATTTTTACATTTAGCTAATGAAGCAAAAAATTAAATTCATAAAAATTTGATGATTCTTCCTCTCATAATTATCACCATCCATTTAGCCATAACTTAACTAGTGGGAGATAAAATTTGTGTTCATAATTTGTTTACTTGCCACATCTTCCCCTCATATGGAAATTCTCTCTACATTTATAGCTTTTTGTTGCAGAGAAGAGGTCATTTTTTTCAGCCAATGAAAATACAAATAAATCATTTTTCAATAATTTTTTGTTAAAAAATTATCATATCGACATAGGAAAAGTACAAATTTAAATCAAATTTGCCCCACAAGAAAAATAGTCATGTCTTTTGATTGGTTTACAATCAATAGATTAATAACTAGATAAGTGCGAACTCATTGCAATTGCAATAATACTGGCCAAAAGCAGGTACTAAAAATAAAAATAAAAGAAGATCATGCCCAAAATAACTAGTTATTAACTTATTTATTGAAATGGATGAAACTTTGCTTATATTGAACCAAAAAACAAAATTGGTTCACAAACAGTTCCTCTATGTTTTATTTCCCACACAGAACCATTGCATAAAAGTGAAGTCAATTTTCAGATATGTCAATTGATATCGCCTTAGGCTTAATCTCAGTTGTCTTGGAAATTGTTACAGTGAGCACCCCATGTGCCATGTTGGCCTTCAGTTGATCCAACTTGACATTCTTTGGTAGGTGGAAGCAGCGAGAAAAAGTGCCATCTTGTCTTTCAAGGCAATGCCACTTGTCATTCTTGTCCACCTCATCCTTCTTATACTCTCCACTTACATGCAAAACATGTCCCTCTTCAACTTGGACTTTCACATTTTCCTTTGTCAGACCTTCCAAAACCAAACAAAAAATATATGATTAGATCAATTATACACAATTTATCCAAAGACTTTTACTTTCAAGAAGAATATTATCATATAATTTAAATAGTGTTTAATCACAATTCAATTATACAGTTTTGAACCAATATTTTATATGAATTAATAAAAATTACACAATTAAATTTTTTGATAAAACATCATACAAATTTAATATAATGAAAAACTACCATCTAAATTATACTAATCTATTAAAAACCACATTAAAAATACCAGGTAAGTTAGCTTTGAAGATGTGGGTATGATCAGTTTCAATCCAATCCATAACAATACCAAGCGCGACCATGAAACGACTGATGTCATTACGCACTTCCCTTTTAGAAGAATTTTGGTCTGACATATAACCCGTTAGATAATCCTCATGGATCTGACACCCAACATTTCATGCCCCCATTCGATTGTGCCATACACATGCTGGGATACTATCAACCTCCTCCAACTCACTGCAAAAGCAAAACCTAAAAACATAATCAGTTGTAATAATCTTACCTTCAAGAATGGAAATTAAATGACTTACAGAAACTACAATTTAACCTACCAAAGCAAGGTGCTAAAAACCAGGCTATCTATGACGGGATATATATATAGTGGTGAGAAATGGGAGGTGAATGAAACTTCCAGAACTTTCTGAATGCGTAATTATAGTAGCAATAAGAGGTGGAGGGTAATGGTAATTATAGTAGAAGTAAGGGGTGGAATGTAATGGTGTGAGCGTGTTAACATTGATATATAAAAATAAATACAATAAAAATAAAATAGAGCTCAAATAGTTTTTTTAAATAAGTAGACATATTTTTTTAAATAATTCTAAATATATAACTCACATAGTTTTATTAAATCAATGAACATTAAAATAAAGCCAATAAAATAATGTGTACTAGCATAGATATTTTAAATACATCTATCTAAAAGAGGCTCAGAGATATCACAGTTTTGAGGCTTTATAAATTTGCATTTAAATATTTATGAATCCTAAAAATTAGCTTTTAATTAAATCAAATAATATGAAGAACTTAATTATAATTCTCTAATGGAATTAATTGCCATAGAAAGAATCTTTAAAATTGAACAACTATAATCCTACCTTGCATTAAACTAAAGTAATTTACCCCAACAACAATTCATAGGTCTATCAATTAGTTTTTAGTGGAATATTTTTCAATAATTTAATCCAAATGATATAAAAAACATAATTATATTTTTTTCATAGAATTAATTCCCATAGTAAAAATCTAAAACAAATGTTATTAAACTAAATATTTATTTTCTTTTTGGCTTTTAAAGATTGAAGAACTATGACCCTAACTGTCATTAAAATAAAGTAATATACCTTGCCATTATTTTTCTTTGCCAGCCTTCATTAAATTAAAGTAAATAATTTACCCTAAATTTTCAATAATTTAATCCAAATCATAGAAAAACTTAATTATAATTTTTTTGAAGGAATTAATTCCCATAGTAAAAATATAAAATAAAGGTTAGTAAACTAAATATTAATTTTCTTTGTGGATTTTAAAAATTGAAGAACCCTAACCTAGCTCTCATTAAACTAAGGTAAATAATTTACCCTACTGTTAATTTTCTTTGTGGTTGTCAAAGATTTGTTTATGCAAAAAAAAAAATTAAATAAATTATAATTTATATGTTCCATAATTTAAGTCGCACTTTAATTACAATTTCTTTTTATTTTAATGAGTAGTATGTAAATAGAATGAGAGTAAATAATACACAATGCTAATCTAACCTTAAATAAATAATAGCAACAACATTGCATCACTTCATAAATTCATTTTGAAAGAAAAAATACAAAAAAAAAGATGGACGCATATTGCCCTTACCAATTAAACTTCTCTCCTAATGGATTAAACTTCTTCTCCCAATTCAATTTGCTCTGTTTTTATTTGATTTGATTTTTCTCAAATTTATGTTTGAGTAATACTTATATTTATACACATTATTTTATTGGCTTTGTTTTTATGTTCATTGATTAATAAACTATGTTAGCTATATATCCATAATTATTTTAAAAAATATGTCTAGTTATTTTTTAAAAACTATGTCGGCTCTATTTTATTTTTATGTACAGGGTCATCCCCTTAATGCCACCAGATCACTCCTCTCGGTGTAATTATTTTTATGTCTGTTTTTTAATAGTTTTTGTTAACATGTTCATTCTATTTACACACTACTCATTCAAATAAAATTATAGTTAAATGCAACTTAAATTATGGAACCTATAAATTATAATTTATTTAATATTTTCCTTGCATAAACAAATCTTTGAAAACCATAAAGAAAATTAATGGTAAGGTAAATTATTTACTTTAGTTTAATGAGAGCTAGGGTTACGGTTCTTCAATGTTTAAAAGCCACAAGGAAAATTAATAATTAGTTTAATGACCTTTGTTTTATATTATAATATGAAAATTATTTCCTTTAAAAAATATAGGTGCCTAGGTGCCTATCTATTTTCAATTTAGCCTCTGAGATTTTTTAGATAGATGTATTTAAGATATCTATGCTAGTAGTAATGGCCAGTGTAGGAAAGAAACACCCAAAGTAATTAATTTTTAATTCTATTTCCACTGCTCCTTATGTAAACTTGCCAGAACTCCAAAGAAGTATACATTAGGTTTTTTTTACTAGGTAAGAGATAGTTTATATTGATAGTAAAAAGAAGAAGATTACACTGTTAGCTCCATGAGCTAATGATGTACTTGTCCCCCTACTATTTGCTTACAAAATATTACAAAATGACCTCTTTGGTCTATCAAACTCAACTGCTGCTACAATAGACATATACATATAACTGCCTAAAACCCCCACACTCCATAATACAATAAACATAAAAACTATTAACCATATACAATAGTAATATAACTGCCTAAAACCCCCATACTCCATAATACAATAAACATAAAAAACTATTAACCATATACAATAGTAAAGACCAAGTTGACCACAGACCAACTGAACCAGAGCCACTAGACTAATCATATCTCCCTTTCCTTGAACAGGTAGTCTAAAAATTTACCCACCCATGTGAAGCCCTCGACAGGAATCATGTTGAACATCTTTATGATAAAATCCCTTCCTCTACAGACCCTATCCTTGTGGGCCATCAACTCATCACCTCAAATGTCTAGGACAAAGGGAAAGAAATTGACCACTTCACTGGGCTAGTTTACCTTATTCAGATTCTTCAGCCTTGGGAGCCTGACACCTCTTTCCACTACCTCCAACACCTCATCCAACCCTTCCATCAGGTGTGACTTGAACATCCTCTACACTAGCACCCTCACCTCCTCCTTTTCCATCATCATGTCGAGGAGAGAAGCTACCACCCTAGATGGTATATCTAAATCTACACAGTAGTGCTCTCCAACATTGACAAAAGCTCTGCCCAAGATGAGCTTAGTGTCTTCAATGATGAAGGCATTGTTCTACTACAGGACCCTTCTCAATCTTTGATCGGTAATTTTGCCAAAAAATGCCATCTGCCTAACCCTTCTGGTTAGACAAATGGGGGATTCCATTCTGCCTCAAGAAAGCTATTCGACAAGAGGATGGAAAATTATGGATGGTGGGGGAATGTTGGCCATAAACCAGAATGCCAAATAGTCTACAAAATGCTAGCCAAAATGCCTTCAAATAGCTCAAGAAAAAGTTGCTTCTTCTCCCAACGATGGTGGAAGACAATATCTGAGCATCTCCCCACTCTCACCAGCTCACTACTTAACTGCTCAAATGCCTTGAGATATGAGGCCATCTGCAATTCCTACCGATTCATAATTGGGGCCGTCCTTGCCCTTGTCCTACACCCCAAGAATCAAGACCGTTCTAGCGTGCGGGATATAAATGCTGATCTCCACTAGCTGCCATTATTATGCATAGTGATGACTGCCTAATTCACCTCCCTCGGCTTGAATGTAATGGGGGTATCCTACTGACGATGCCTGCTAACTAGGTGTCCATCCTACTACCCCTGCTGAGTCAACCACCTCACTTGGATATGAGGTGGCTCCCACCCTTCGACCCATAAAGCATACATTAGGTTTAATAAAGATATGAATTGGAAATAATTCATCTTAACAAGTGCCATGTAGTGGAAGATGAATATCTTAACAAGTCTCATGTAGTAGAAGATGAATTGGGGATAACTTAGGGACATGGTATTTGATATCTTAACAAATGTAAATTGGGAATAACTTAGGGATTTGGTATTGGATATCTTAACAAGTGTCATTAGCACAGTGAGTACCTCCTTTTAAAGTGTTGTAATAATAACATTTTTGTAGTACTTGAAAAATTAATGAAAATGCATTTGAAATAGTATAAGAATTAGGTTAAGTTGCTATTTGAAGAAACATGGAGAAATGAACTATGACAAAGTCACTCTCAATTCAAAAACAAATTCCTATAAAAATTAAAATTTGAACTATATAATATGATAAAATTGTCCATACCCCATTCCAAAATCAATTGATATACATGTAAGTAAGGTTATTTTAAAAATTTGCACATATAATAAATGCAGCTATTAACCCCAACACATAAGAAATTAAATGGAGTGAGGTTATGGTGAGCCCTTTGTCATAGTTGGTGTCATGGTAATTAACTAAAAAATACTAAATATAGACAAAAAGATGTAGCAACTATGAAAATAATTATTATAATATAAACAATAATATTTATGTTAATTGTATTAATAGTAGTGGAAATATTAATATTAATATATTATAAATATTAATAATAATACATTATAAATATTAACTAATAATATTGACACTGTAATCAAATAAAAAAATACTAACTATATGCAAAAAGATGTACCAACTACAAAAACTAATTATTATAACATAAATACTAATAATATTAGTATTGGTGTCACCTTAATCAAATGAAAAAAGGAGCAATTATAAAATTAATATTGATAACATAAATATTAAATTAGATCTATGGAGGCGCCCTAACTATAAGTGGGAGGAGTCCTAGGGTTATGTGCAAAGGAGTCAGCCTTCGTGCGTGGCAAGTGGGGGAGGTCGTGCTCTCCCCCACCCAGGTTTGTATCTTGTGTATACCTCACGCACCTAGAATTTATTCGTGTTTATTGCCTCCATAGTGTCTAAAGATTGAAAAGACTATCTTCTTATCTCTTGTATGTTCTTTCTCCAATTGTCTTTAATTTTTCATTTCCCAACCCTCACAGCTCTATAAATCTCAACCCTCTTAGCATTAATGGAGGGGGTTACGGATCCCACGACTCTAATGCAATTAATCCTGATTCCCATGTGGCCCCGTCTAAGTCATTTAAGGAAGTTTTAGTGGATAGTGGTATGTCTATCCCATCTGGTGCGAAGTTTCTAGCTACAACTAGTTGCAAGGAAGGTGAACCATGTAGTGATGTCTCAGTGCAAGGTAAGTACCCCTTACCCCTTCCAAACTATAAACTCACCCCAAATGATGTTATGAAGAATATAGTCTCTAATGAAAGACTTAGATTGAAGGAAATGACTATCTTTTTTTGTTGTTGTTCACACTAGCAAAATATCAACAAGAAATTTCATAGATTCATAGTTTTTTAATGTGTGGGCAAACAAATTTGGAATTCAAGTTAATTTTTGTAGATGCTCCCTAAAGGTTTATTTTCTTTTTTCTTTAAATGTTATTCTGCACATGAAAATGCACTTTTGAAACAATACTAAAACCTCGGTGGCTATGGTTTCAGGGCACTGACCTAGTCCCCATTGGAAATTTAATCTCATAATTGCTTGAACCATTTGGTAAAGTGCTACGCCTACATGAAACAAGGTGACCCTCTTGCACTTGGACGTGAGGGCACTGGTGTCACTGGCTCCTGAAATTGAAATTCATAGGTGTATAGAGTTAGAGGATGAGGAGAATCCCTTTTATTGTCAGTTAGAAATTTTTGGTAGTGTAAATGCCTACTATCTCTGCAAAAAGAGCACATTAGGGTAAATTACCCTTTAATGAAAAAAAATCATGGAAGGAAAAATAGATACAACACCCTGGCCCAAACCCTAATTTGGAATTATCCTCTAAAAGGCTCATTGTGTACTCTAGCATGGTTGTGGCAACTGACCCCTTGCAAGCACAGGGAGTTAGTAACTGCTTTTCAGAACCCATAGTAGACTGGGCTGAAAAAAGCCCCCTCACAAATTGTGATGCTAAGTAAACAAAGCTCTAAGAGCCAAGGGTTTGAGTGGGAGGTTGAGCTCACAATCCTCCCAATTCACCAATTTTCAATTTTAAGGATACCTACTCCAAAACTCCCTTGATGTTCTCTCAGAAGGAATCCCTTCTAAGGATGTCAAACCTGAGAAGACCACAATATCTAGTGTCTCCAAAGACCTAGTGGAATGCCTCAATTCCATGCTCAGCCCTGAAATTATAGGAAACCCAACTATAATGGAAAAATTAAACACTCAGCAGTTAGTGATGCGTGAGATTAAGAAAAGAATTGAAGAAGAAATCTTCAGGAATGGGAAGAGAACCCTCCCACACCTACAACTCATGAGCTTATGTTTGAAAAGGATGGCCACTAGTTCAAATTTGTTAACGGTGACCAGCATTGCAACAAAATTGGTAATGATAGTCTTTTCAGGGATGAAAGCATGTCCTCCATGGAGGGAGGTCTTGAGACTGTCACCAGAAAAAATACAATACTAATATGAACCATACTGACAGTAACCATGGGCAACATGAGCACTCACTAGAATTGGGGGTATGCTCTAATGTTGAATCAAAAAAGCCACTTTTGACCTGCTCCATTAAGGGTGACACCCTAGATTTTTCTAGCCAAACTACCACTAATAATGTTGTTCAAAAGTTTGAGTCTACTAAGAATGAGGTAACTCCTAAGAGACCATTAATAGAAGATAGCGAGGGCCCTAGCCCTACAACCCATGCAATGCATGAGCCCCCCACCTCAGAATTTGTTGGGGTCGAGGCTCTTAGAAAAACCCAAGAGTCCAATTACACCAACCCATGTGCCACCAAGGAAAGTGGCATGTGTGAGGGCAAGGAAAAACACTAAAAAATAGTTAGAGGGCATAGGATATCTTACTCAAGAGGATTTCATGGGTAGACAGTCTAAGAGAGCTTCTAGGCCAAGGGCAAAGCCTGGAAGACCAAGAAAGAACAACATGTCCCTACTGGTACCAAAAAAAATGCAACTATCTAAAAAGAAAAGAAAGAAAACAAGTGTGGTAATAGAGTCTCTTGAAGTAAAAAGACCAAAGGTGGAAGAAAGATTGCCTAAGTGTTTTGTATAGTCCAAGCAATACCTAGAGGTAACCTACATGAATGCCAATAATTAATCTTAATTATATCTTATGGAATGTCAGGGGACTGGAGTCCCCTAATAGGAAATACATTGTAAGGAGATTCTTGAATCTGAAAAAAAAAATGATGTTGTAATGCTACAAGAAACTAAGGTAGTGGGGTTCAGATTAGAAACTAATTTAAGGTTTATTTGCAAGGATTTTTCCTTTTTCACCACAAATCATGAAAATGGAAAGGGGGGGAGGACAATCCAACTCTCTAATACATGGAGTCAATTAGTCACTAATCAGGGTAATTCCCCCTGCAATAGGGTAGTCTAGGTGACCTTGGCAAAAGAAGGAAATACAATGGGAATTTTCTCCATTTATGCACCCAATGACCACAGGGAGAGGGCTACCCTTTGGCAATGGTTACCCAGTCTACTAGATGTGTTGTGGATCTTAGGTGGAGACTTCAACATGGTTGATCACCTGGAAGATAAGTGGGTGGAGTTGAAATGTCATGGAAAGGAAATGAAAGGTATTTTTGGCAGAGGGTAAAAAATAAGTTCAATCTAATGGAGCCTTTGGGGGTAGGGAAAAGACACTTCAAAGGGGTCTGGTATACATGGTACAATTCTCAAAAATGAGACAAAAGGATTTACTATATGCTTGATAGGTTTTATGCAAGCAAAAACAACTTCAGGTTTGTTCCAAATAGGGATGGTCTAGTGGTTCATGTTTACCCCTACACTATGTCCGACCATCATCCCATTAAAGCAAATATTGAGATAAAAATTTGTAGTGCTCTGGTCAATAGGAGGAAATATGGCTTCACCCTCAACACCTAATTATTAAATGATAATGATTGTAGAGATGCCATTTCCTTCCTTAGAGAAATAAATAGTTGGATGCTAAAAAATACCAGTGCAACAAAGAGGTGGAATCAAAGTGTTGAGGCCTGGAGGAAGATGTTCTAAACCATTGGCAAAAAGAAGGCCATGTATAATAGGTGGGAGGAAAATAAACTGCAAGAATCCAAAAAGACCCTATGAATGAAATGTTGAGGGAAGAACTTACACTCACTAAACATAAGCTTAGAAGGACTCAAAAGATCAAGGTAAAAGGGCTAAAGGTAAGGGCCAAGTTAAACTTGCTTAATTGTGGTGATAAGGGATCAAAATTCTTCTTTAATTACATCAGCAAAAAGAGTTTCAAAGAGAAAATAGAGCAAATTTGGGACAATGACTGACTGGTCACTTCCCAAGAGGAAATATTAGAGAAATTTGAAAAGTTCTATAAAAACCTCTTCACCTTAGAAAAGGGAGAAAGGGGTAACCAAACTACCAAAGAACTAGTTAAAAAGATTATCCCTAAAAGAATTTTTGAGGATGATCCAGCCTAGCTTTTGACGGAGTTAACCAAGGAAGAAATCAAGAAATCCATCCTATCAATGAATAATGACAAGTCCCCTGGTACTGATGGTCTCCCAGTTGAATTCTCTAAATCCTTCCCAAAATGGTCTACCAGTTGAATTCTATAAATCCTATTCATTTGTGTTATTTTTTATGTTGTATATGTATGCATAGAAACTCTATGTTATGATAAAAAACACAAAACACATTAGGTTCAACTAAACAATAGAAAAATTTTAAAAATGGATCTAAGAAAGTGGTGGGACATTATAGTATCTACCAACACATTTACTTGAAAGTTTCTCTTCACATCGAATAACAATGTTACATAGAAAATAACACATTGTATGCACTACATTCTTCACCTTTTCTTTTTATCCCCCCTTCACTACAAAATCTTGAGCATTTAATATGTTATTAAGAATCTACAAATTTCCTTCCACCAAAAATGCTCTAGCTACATCCAAACTTTATTTTCTCCTCCTAAGGAAACCAACATATGTACTAGGAAAAGACCCTCAATGTCAGCCTCTCCAACCTCAATGTCATACACATTCCTTGCATTGTTTGTCTTCTTCTTTGGGACATTTTCTACCAAAATGTATGCTTGGGCTAGTGTTTTTACCATCCCTTCCTCCCTTAACACATAAATCAAAGTGGACAACAATGTGGATACTATGTTGTTGTGGTATTTGTGTTGCATGGCCTCCATTTAACACTAAATCTCCAATTATCTTGCATACAACACTTTCAACAAAGGGATTTCCGCTTCCAAACACTTGTTCATTTTCTCAAGGTCATATTTACCAAAAACTAGCATCTCCCATATGTTTACGGTGTAAAGAAAATTTATAGTTCATGATGATTTCTTTAAGGCTTTCCAACAAATAAATTTCATGCATATCCTTGAACACAAGTTGTAATCTTTGTATTCCTTGAGATCACATTTCATTGAGGCATTCTATTTGAAAGTCATGTGCCCTGCATATGCTTTCATTCTCTCTATTTTTTTAATACCTGTCAACCAGAGCAGTTGCAACAACTAACAAAATTCCTCTATCCTTCATGCTTTGATGAATATCTATGCAGCACCTTCTTCAACTAGCCACTTCAACGTAGTGCTATGAGATTGAGATAAGTAGTGAATGACATCATGGACTGATCTCTATTGAGGAATTCTGCCAAACGGCCCACGTGATTTGTCTTGTTTCTACAATTTGCATGCATGTCTATGAGAGTATTTACAACTTATAATATATGATAAAAATTCTCATTCTATTATTCTTTGATGGATGTCAATATTCTATCTTTTGGCTCCCATTTTAGTACCCAGGAATAGAGGATGCTGGGAACTGATAGCACTGGCCTTGCCAGTCACCTCACAAATCAAATCTGAAATCAAGTCCAAAGAACAATACAGGAAAAATGACAGGAGACAGAACAAGAGAGAGAGAAGATTATAACAGAGATTCTTATTATTGCATATAACTGTTCAATACAAAAATAGAATCGACCATTCAACGACCTCTCTTATACAGAAACTCACACCAAGCTAAATGTCAAAATCTAATCATTTCTCCCAACTATCATTTCTCAACATATCAACCTCTTTGTCTTTTAAACCAGCCTCCCCCTTCTCTAATTCAACCTCCTTTTATCAACGATCTACCTCTTGTATTAGTCAGACGGCCTCAAAGACAGTCGGTCCTCACAATGGTAACGACCTTCACTTCTATTATTTCCTCCCCCTTCTAGTTGTCGACCATTCTATGTATATATCTCTACGTGTGAACAAGAGAGAAGAAACAATAATCAAAACTTAGAAAAAACTATGTCCTTCTCCCCTATTTATAACTCCAAAAATCTCCCAAGGAAAAAACTGAGAAATCTTCCTAGAATAGCCAATTTGATCCATTTTCAAGCTCCACTAAAAACCCAAAAATAAATCTTTCAAATCACCTCCAATTTATATATGAAAGCTACCAAAATCTTCCTAAAGGTGGAGCTCACCAAAAATCTTCTTTAAAATAAGCTTTATTTGGTCAATAAAAGCTCAATTTCTCCATATCTTCCCAAAAGAAAGCAAACTCAAAAAAAGAAAGATATTGTTTGCTTTACTTTGTTTTGACTTCATTTAATAACAATTATTTAAAAGAAATTTATAAAGATATTGCTTTAAGTAATGTTTTACAATATTTTTTTGTAGTTTCAAATTTGCAAAATAGAAAGAGGGCCCACCTTGACTTTTATAACTTAAAATTTTTTAATAATATGCAATTTTTTTTTTAAATACCTTATACATATCTATGAGCATCTAAAAATAAACCAAGGTATTGATTTATGCCCAAAACAAAGGCAAAAGAAAAAACTTGCTTTAAAGAAAAAACCATGGCCTTTTACATTTTGTTCTTTATTTGGCACTTAACATTTTTTACTCCAGTTTGGGTGCCACCATTGTAAAGATTCCACCAAAACAACAAACTGGGTTGGTAAGAAATTTAAAAGGTTTTTGCACTTTATTCTCTTCTCATTTCTGTCCAACAATCTAAAAAATCCAGATTGTATTTTTTAAGATATGACTAAAACATGCCACTGCTATGCCTCTGATTATTCCTCAAAAACTCCAAACTGGGTTGTTGAGAAATTTAAATGGTTTTTTCATCTTATTCTCATCTGATTTCTATCTAAAAATATCAAAATCTAGATCATATTTTTTGAGATATCATTGAAACATGTGACTTCTATCCTTATTTTGCAAGGTCTTTATGTGACACTATTGCTCTTTCAGACTCTTTCCACAATCCTCTTAAGACTTCGGGGCAGCATGTTGAGATCAACCCTTGTGGAAGCCCATTTTATCCCACATGCTATGATATGCCATCATAAATAAATTAGCAACAAGATTTCACCTTAAATATAATGAAACTATTTCAGCTCTACCAATCTGAGCTGTAGGTGAAAAATTGGTAACAGTAGGTTCACAACTAGGGTTTCAACTTAAAGAAGCAGTAAAGCTCAGAATTTTGCAGTTCAACAATCTAAGAAGGAAAAACCCTTAAAGAAATGAAAATTTACCAATAATTCCTATTAACAGAACCATGGTAGTGAGCACAAGAAGCAAAATTTAGAGAGCAAGATTTTAACTTATGACTTTGAACACTTTGAAAACCCTAATTTTGATCACCAAGAGATTGAAATTGCCTCGGCCCTAGAGAAATTTAAATTTGCCTCGAGAGATTCAAATTACCTCAAGTCTTTGGGAGATTGAAATTGCCTCTAGATGCTTTAAAACACTTAGACAGATTTCAATTTTGCAAAAAGACTACTTTTATGGCATTAAAACCGCCATTAATGCTTGCTCACGTGAAGTAGAACGACTCCCATGACCACTTTTTAAATTTCAAACTCTAGTCATTGATTTCTCAATGAGATGGCAAGATGGAAGGTCATGATGAAGTTTTCTGCCACACAGAATTGCTTACTTATCTTTCGACAGACCCCACCTCTTCAAGAATGTGAAGTCTGCTACTTGGAGTTCGCCCATTAGCCCGTTTGGTTTATTGCCCGTGCATCTTCTAACAATGGACTAGAAGGGAACAGTTAGGATTAACCTGGGGGCCCTCCAACATGCTCACACATTAACTTCTCAAGCCATCTGTTGTCTGCTTAAATTATTCAATATTCAACGGCTAAGATTAAAACATCTTATCGAGGAATTTCCCATATGTCTTATTTAAACCTTTAATAGCTCACCCTTTAAGTCTCTTAGGGCTTCTTCATAATATTTTCTAAAATATTTTAAACTCTAGCCATTGATTTCTTGATGAGATGGAAATATGGATGGTCATGATGAAGTTTTCTACCACGGTATTGCTTACTCATCTTTCGGTAGACCCCACCTTCTCTTTAGGCTACAAAGTCTGCTATGTGGCATTCTCCCATTAGCCCATTCGGTTATTGCCCATGGAGCTTTTGACAATGGGATACTAGGGAACTATTAGGATTAACCTAGGGGCCCTCCAACATGCTCACACATTAACTTCTTAAGCCATCCGTTGTCTGCTTAAATTCTTCAACATTGGACAACTAAGCTTAAAACATCTTGCCGATGAATTTCCCATGTGTCTTATTTAAACCTTTAATAGCTCACCCTTTAAGTCTCTTAGGTCTTCTTTGTAATATTTTCTAAAGCATTTGAAAAGTAGGACCTTGCTAGGATAACCCATTCCCTACCAAATGGTGACTGACAAGACTAGGTATAAGGTGCTGGTAAACAAGACGGTTTTGATTGCTCATGTTTCGACTTAGACAACCAGTAACCGGATGTAGAAAGTCAACATAAGATTATGCAGAGGGTTTCTCATATAAAATGTCAACCATTGATATTTGGATATCTAACGGTTCAAGTGTTATTCGGGTGAGTTGAAGTTGCAGGTCCAGTGTTTTAGACATTTTCTTCTGGAATGCAACTATAGTTGTCCATAAAAAATTTATCAAACGACCATATGTTATATTAATTTGTGCTAACATCTTACTTCAGACATAATAAATATGTTGACACTTGCCCCCATTCCAGACACTTTACGAAGGAATTTTAATGTGTGTAAAATTTATCCCGGAATAGAACAATTTGTAACATTTGATATGTTCACCACACTGTATGATATTTTATTGGCATAACAGTTTATTTTTCCAATTAATTTTTTATTAGTTTGAAAATATATTTAATTCGCCAATGATTTTTTCTATTGGTTTGAAAATTGGTTTAATTTGCCAATTAAAATATTTTTTTTGGTTTGAAATTAGATTTTAATCGCCAGCAAAAATATTTTCTTATTCACAAAACATGTTTAATTCACCCATAAAAATATTTTACTTTTTTAAAAATAAGTTTTAATTCACCAAATATAAATATTTAATTAATTTGAAAACAGGTTTTAATCGCTAATGAAAATATTTTATTGGTTTTAAAAAAAATACAATTCACTAGGATTTTCAATAGACCTCTAGCGATTACAAAAGATTCGCCAAACAAGATTATTTTTTCCCCAGAAAAAATTTGCAACAAAATTAATATTTTTCCTAAAGAGTATACACAATTCGTTTATACATCTTCTCTGAGGGGGGGGGGTGTTCTTAAATTTCTCCCTATTCCACGGTTCAGGTCTAGCAATTGGTATCTTCTTTGTAAGAAGAAAATACATGAAGTTAGTAGTTGTATTCAACTGTGAGTTGCTGTATGAAAGTGTAAAAACCAGAGATAAATAAAATTGAGTTTCCCCTATTGATAGTGGATGTAGCCATATATTGGTGAACCACTTTAAATATTTTAGGTCTTCTAGTTTTTTCTTGTGTGTTCTATATTTATGTTCTGCAACTTTCATTGTTTGCATAATTTTTTTTTTAATATCAACAATTGGTATCAGAGCAATGGTGAAAAAGCTGTTTTGGAAATCATGAAGAATTTCTAGGAAAATGGATGTAGCAACTTTTTATGATTAGGCTCAAGCTCTCATGTCTTGGTCATGTCGCTCTGGAGAGAGTTTTGATGAAGTGGGAGCTACGGTGACATTGAGCTAGATGAAATTATGCCAATGGAAATATATGAATCTCCTCTCTATTTGATTGTTGATCCTGCCACTAAATTTATTATGGGTGATGTTTATCCTGATTCCCCGAGTACTACCCAGGTGAGGTATTTGTGGGAAAGGCCTCCGCAAGATTTGGGAGGTGAGGATTTTGACATGCTAGAAGAATCAGAGAGCCTACAAAGACTGAAGGAAATAGAGGATACATCAGCAATAGATGTTGATGTGAAAAATAAAATGAAACGCTGTGTACATTGGTGGGATGGCTGGAAAAATAAGAAGGATTCAGATAAAGAGGAGAAGGATACTAGATTTGGAATTACATCTACACTAGAAGAGTTTTTACAAGATCCCAAAATTTAGCTTAGAGAACTTCTTGAATGTACAGGTGATGCACAACACAAGAAAGCCATCATGACAGAGTTACGGAAGAGGGCAAAGGCAGATAAGAGTGGTAAGTCTGTAAAGGACCTGGTATTGCTCATCTATGAAATAGTTTCTGTCACTTCTGTCTTCCGCCTCAATGATCCAAATACATTTGCTTCCAGCATTCATAGGATGTTGAAGATGGGCCTCAACAATTATGAGAAAAAAAATGTGTAGGCGGAGATCCCGGTTCGAACCTTGAATGTTTAGGTCGTTGAAGATGTTGTCACAGGAAGGCCATAGACAGGGTGAGATCCTCATCTCACTAAGGGAAGAAGAAGAACAAGGATCTTCGATCTCATAGGGACAATGTATAAAGGCCCAAGCACTCTTATGAGGGTAGAGATGGTGGAGATAAAGACCATGATAGCCGCTCTCACAAGTGGAGAGAAAGAGAAGACGGGGATGGCAGGAAAGACAAGCGCTATAGAATGGCAGTAGCAGAGGATGATAGTGATGATCAATTTCTCATAGATGTGGATTCTGTGAAAGTAGGGAAGTTTGATATCTTGGAAGCTATGTCTACCATTACTCCTTCTGCCCATAGAAGTGCAACAATACAGTCAATGCCATTGTCCCCATTAATAGCTCCATGCTTACAAGGACATCTAAAAATAATCAGAAATTATATTTCTGAGATCATTCACATAGTGGCCAAGGGTGATAAAAAAGATTCATTGGAGGACAATTCTCGCATTCTTCTGAAGTTACTTGGATTTCCCTATGGTTCTTCTATTCCCTTTGTTTACAGACCAATACTTTTACTTTGCGGGAAGGAGGGTACTAGCTTGGACCGCATTGGCCCTGTAGTTTTACATGAATTAGAGAGGTTCCTTGTGCATTTGCTTGGGCTTCCCTCGCTATTGTACAACCCAAGTGTAAAGACTCCTGAGGAAGCACTAGTGCATATTGTGGGAGAAGCAAGGAGGACTACTCCTCATATCTTGTATTTTCCTCAACTTCAACTTTGGTGGGAGACGGCCCATGATCAACTAAAAGCTATTCTATGGACCATACTAGAAGAACTGCCTTCAGACATTCCTGCATTACTTCTTGCAACCTCCTCCGTGCCCTTTGACGAAGTGGATGGAGAAACCGCTTCTTTATTTGGTTGTCGCTATATTTATCACATACAAAAACCATGTTCTGAGGACAGGTGTAGATTCATCTTGCAATCAGTTGATATTGTTCTTACCATCTCTAATCAACAAGTACCAATGACTCCTAAAAAGAATATTTCTATTCCTAAACTAGCAAAGGTACTGAAAGAAACAAGGGGTCCAAGTGAGACTGAACTACATGTCAAGGCAGAAGTAGAAAAGCATGTTATTTGATGACTCCAAATGTGTCTTCGAGATGTCTGCAGCATACTTCTATATGAAAAATGGTTCAGTGTATTCCATTACCCTATCATGGATGAGAATGCACCTGTTGTGAGTGCTCTTGCAACTGAAGATGTCATTGCACCAGCCAAGGCTGAAGAAAAGGCTGCCAAGGAGAAAATGCCTAAGGCTCCCAAGGGTTTGAAACCCACACCTGATCATCCTTCTTATACAGAGATGGTGACGGAAGCCACTAGCATTCTGAAGGAAAGGACTGGTTCAAGCCCTCATGCTATTGCGAAATTTCTCGAAGACAAGTAAAAGACTATCCTACCGGCCAATTTCAAGAAGAAGCTCTCTTTTCAGCTAAAAGGCATAGTTGCCAAGGGAAAGCTTACAAAGGTCAATGCTTCCTATAAATTGTCTGAGCAGCTAAAGAAGGCTATTCCAAAGCCTAAATCTGCTTCGGCCAAGCCTATATCTGCTACTAAACCTAAGGCCACTAAGTCGGCTGCTAAAAAGGCTCCTGCTATACAGAAACCTACTACCAAACCTGATGCATTTGATGAACCCCATTTGTTTGCCTCAGAAGCTAAGGAGTTTTTTGGGCAGAGGGCTAGAAGTATGGGAGAATGGAGATACATGTTGAGAAGGGGAGCCGTTTTAATGGAGAAGTTAGAAGCTTTAGCTATTGGAGGATTAATTATTTGTGATAGACAAAGAAGCTCCCAAGAAGAGGTTCAGGAAAGGGCAGCAACTAGCATTGCAACATTCGTGCCCAAATTGATTAAGCGTGCCCATGTTTTGGAGGTTATTAAAACTAATGTGCTATGGAGGAGATTCATCTGGAGCTTTCTTGAACAGAATTTGACAACACTAAAATCTTCGTTGTGGTTGATGTAACATTACAATGGAAATGTAGGGGATATCTCTGAGAAACTCTCTTTCCTGTATGACTTACCTTCAAGTGGGATATTGTAGGCTACGAGTATGAAGCCAAGTCTATTTGTAACAGTCAGTGATTATTTTAAACCTGCAGATTCTCTTCTGTTTGTAACCATAGTTTCTTGAACTGTCAGTTTCTTCCATGGTGTAGGTCTGCGAATGGGTATCTTCTTTGTAAGAAGAAAATACATGAAGTTAGTAGTTGTATTCGAATGTGAGTTGCAGTATGAAGGAGTAAATACTAGAGATTAATAAAATTGAGTTTTCCCTATTGATAGTGGGTGTAGCCATATATTGGTGAAACACTTTAAATCTTTTGTGTCTTCTGTTTTGTTATTGTTCTTGTGTGTAGGAATACTTGATATACAATGATGTTATCTACAAATTTCATTAGTATTAGCCAAAATTACCAGAACTCCATGAATAGATTTCTAAGACATGGTGGCATCTCTTGGAAGGTGAGATCTTTATTTACCCATGTGCTTGGTGTTTTTTAAAGTTTTGAAGTATGATTCAGTCAAGGATAAAGAGCTCGTCACGAAGTCTGGAATGTGGGTATTGAAGGAGTATTTTTGGTGCATCAAACCCTGGTTTCCTACCTTTCATCATGTAGACATTTTTTTTTTATTTTGGCCTTTTCTAGATTAGGCTGCCAGCCTTAGTTTTGGTTGGACTCGTGTTTGGCTACCATTGCCAACTTGTATGAGAGGTTCCAGTTTTTGTAGTCTTATTAAATAGTTAATAAAAATAAATATTTAATTTTTTTAATTAAAAAATATATTTATATTACATTTCAACATGAATTATATTTGTTTACTAAATGATTTATAAAAATATTTATATATTTATTGTTTTTAAAAGTTTTGTATATGCATAAATATTTGACAAAATGGAACCAAAAAATCTGACTTCCAATTTTTATCATCTAAATATTAAAATAAACTATTATTTGTATTTTTAATAGGTGTAAGGGTTTTGTAGATATGAAAATAATGATATTAGTTGATTTTTCACATTATTCATTTCCATCACAAGATTTGATTTGTTGGAAGATTTGATTTTACAAATTATTATTTTTTCATGAACTGAAAATGATTTAATCCCAATTACAAAGTTATATTGGTGTTATTATAGGGAGAGGTGTTATACAATGGCATAAAAGTGCATTTAAATTTTATTTTTTTAAAAATACACATGGACATAATAAAAAAATAATACAAATATAACTAAATAACTAACCAAGATAATAAAAAATATAATAAACTATAGTTGGCATAATAAAAAAAAAATAGTGGTGGAAAATCTAGGCCAAGTGTTGAAGAAAGGTTGGGATCTAAGCTTGGTCATATCCTCTATCTCCTACTATGGATTGCCATTTGGAAAATAGGGCTAAATGGTTGATATGTGGCCATTAGAAGTTGATATTAACTCCTGATCATAAGGTTTGAACCCCTGATCCTCAATTGTTTTCACCTCAATAAGCAATGATGACATTAAGATATTGTTTCAAAGGGGTATGGCTAGAGATGATTGTCGTGTAAGGTAAATTAATATTTGAAGGCATTCCAGAGGCTTCTAATCCATGACGTCAGGCAAGACGCAATGACGGGACAAGTCTCATCATTATTCTGTGCCCCTTAAAAAGCATTTCAGCCTATATGTTTCCATTCTGTAAGGCTTTAGCAGTGCAAGTTTTAGCCAAATGCTAGAGTCTTTCAGGTTTACAGTTCTCTTCCCGACTGATTGCATTCAGTGTGGAGGGATGGATACCTCTGTTTGGCTAATCAATGACAAAAGACAAATAGCTTTTCTAGGGACAATAACAAAATAGAGGCTGCATAGAATCATTTAGCTTCATGATGCTTTAATGGTCAAGGCAATGAGGATGGTGATGGGTAAAACTTATGTTGCAAACAATGAAAGGTATCAGTTTGATTCTGATATTCCATCAAGGTTTGTGGCAACATTGCTTGAATTAAATACCCCCAAACCAGTGGTGGAAGCCATAACTTGAGGAATGTTTATTCTTGAGATTTTGGGCAGACTAGAGGACATACTGGCTATGGCAACCCTAGCGGTAGGAGCCCCAAGGCTGAAGGACATGGCATTGTCACATGAATCAGGGGAAGTTGTCAAATATTATCCATTATTGCTAAACATCAAGGGTTTCGAGCTGATTCATCTTAAGGACCAGACCAGAGTCGTGGTAAGCTTTATATGGAATATGCTAAGGATGGAGGTAGGGTAGGGCTTTTAGTGGGTAGAGGATTTTAATCAACTTCTACATGACTATGATGAAGAATGAGATTAGGTTTTTGGTATCTCTTCACTTTGGCACTAGGTTTTCATGTGTATAATATTTTTTGCGGTTTCATTTTGGCTAATAAAGTTGCCTAGTATTTAGAACTCTATGATGGCTAGCCTACGTGGTTTATAATTGTATATGGTAGTCTAAGGGTTAGTTCTGTTAGTCTGTTTGGATGGGTCTGAGCAGTATTATCTACATTTTGTATCTGCATAGTAGAAGATGTATCTACTTTTTTTGAAATTAAGATAAAAACTCTCTATTAAGGATCAACCATAAAAATATAAAAAAATAATAGTGAAACTAAAAAGGTAACAATAATAAACTATAGCCCACATAATTAAAAAAATATAATAAACTATAGAAGACATAATAACAAAATATTATGAATAAAACTAAATAACTAACAATAACAAACTACAATCCATATAAACAATAAAAATAATAAACTACAGTCCATATAATAAAATAAATAAATAGAACTAAATAGCTAACAATAAAAATTATAGCCGACATAATTAAAAAATAACTAATAGAACTGAATTAAATAAATTATATAACTAACAATAATAAATAACAATTCATCATAGATTTATCCTAGTGATGCTAGTTACACCATATTCATATTATATATTTACAAATACTTTAAATCACTACCTAAAAGACAAATAACTTTCTTCCAAACAATATATTATTAAACTTTAATATTATAATTACCATTAACTTCTAATGCCCCGTCATGCAACCCTAGAGTGATAGACCAACAAGTGCAAAACTTACAGAAATAAATTTTTTTTGAAAGAAAGTAAATGCAATAACAGTAACCAAAGATATCATAATACACAATATGAAGAAAAGGGCACTTATAACTCCTCTAGGGGAACCCAAAATAAAGTATACAACCACACTGAAGGTGGGAAGCAATCTGGAACTACAACACCTCTGCATAGGACTCAATCCAAATCTCCAAAAAGGCCAATGGATAGCTCTACCACCCAACCATGTGGAACCCCGAGGTCCACCCCGAGGATTCCACTAAGACAAGAAACAACATCCAAAAATGAATGAATGACAACTGACTTGACACAACCGACCATATCAACAAAACTGCACAAGACAAGGCATGACTCCAGAGGTACCAATTAAAGTATAAGAGGGAAGTAGCTAAGCTGCAGTGAGGAGAGTGTCATTGTAAGGTCCTAGCATGGGTTACTAAGGCTATCTCTCACCAGAAGTTGGCCCCCATCTATGGTTACCTTGGCAGCCTCTCTCTAGGCACCGGCCCCATAGGGTGACACATGCGGAACCAACATGTCCTCTCAAGGAGACAAGAAGGTTGGTCATGCCAATTAGGCCTTCTCATCCCATCCTTAGCCTATGAGAGCAATCAAGGAATGGGTGAGGTATCTTACTTATCTTGTTATGTGTTTTACTACCCCAACCCTCCTGATTAAGTTATTAAGTTTCCACTTGCTTACAACTTCCGTGGGGTTACCCAGGCAGCCGCGCACTAGACACCGGCCCCACCATGGAAGCCACTCTCCTTTCTACACTAGCAACCCTTAAACAACATTTGAAACAAAAGGCATGCATGAGCGAGGGACAATAAGACATGTAACTTTTCACAACCAACATGATACATAAACAATTATAAAGTTCCAAATTCACAAGTCTTTTACCCCATCCGAACAAACTCGGTTCCATTATCCCATTACAATGACGTGCCACAATAATGAACCAAAATCCAAGAATCACACCTCAGGAGTTAGATATGAAACCAATGATAAAGTAACCATCACCTGACAAGGACAACGCTTCTGCATTTTGACACCAAGTACACATGACATCCCTCAAGATTCACACTTCACAGTTAACCAAAACATAGAAAAAAAACTCCACCCCAAAGTAAACAAAAAGATCCAATACAAGCATATAGATATGACTAGGAGGGAAAATGAGCAGGTGGAATTCAATAATTCATAACTTAAAACAAGTAAAAACATAAGAGATCTTCACTTTCTTTAAAGGAATGTTCTAATTCCTAACAACTCCAAGCATAGATTCCTATCTAATAATTTATTAACTACCATTACAATCAAGCTATAAATATAATCATATGTTTACCAAGAGCATAAAACTCCATCAATTTTTAACCAAGTATAATTTCCAAGAACAACTATAAATATATAACATAACTTTTCATCAACATGTTTACTATCTACAATTTTAAAAAACAAAACAACTAGATAATATAAATTGTTACCTATAAGCATAAACTTCTTACCAACTACAAATTCCTTATGAACTACACATACACATTTAATTCTTATTAACCACAACCATAAGTAAATACATTTTCCTATTTCAACTTCTAATAACTACCAATTGTAAAAACAACATTTATAACTATAATTTCCTTTAAGAATAACCTACTAACTAACATATTACAATTTCAAATCATTATAAACCTAAATAGTTTAACTTACTATCTAAGATTTATCACTTAACATTTCTAATAAAGCATCTATAATTAATTATTTACAATAAGCATAATCTTTTGTCGACATTATACCAACTGCAATTTTAATCAAACAAATATAAATATATTCCTATGTGCATGACTTACTATTGTCATAAAAACACCTAAAAAAACAATTATACCTCTTTCCCAAGCATAACTCTTTCATCATTACCATTTCAAATAGACTCGATAACAAATATATAAATATTCCTGCTATAAAACTTTTTGTCAATCATTTACTACCACAACTTCTATTTAAATAACTAAAAGTACCAATATATTTTCTTAAGAACGTAAATTATCATCTAACATTGAGCCAATATAACTTCACATCAAACACTATACATAATACAACTACAAATCAAACATTATAAACCTATACAATTTCCTATAGGCATAGATGCCCAACTAGCATTTTATCATTTCAAATAAAAAACACTATAAACGTATATATTTTCCTAACATTTAACCACTATCAAAATATATGTATTTTCCCATGAGCACGGATTACCCTCTATTATTTTATCACTTACAATTTCTAATATAAACAATAAAAAGAAAAAATATATTTTCCTATAAGTAAGGATATCCAACTAACATCTTACCAAATATCATTTCAATGCAACACACTATGAACCTATATAATTTTCTAACTTATTACCACTTCATTTACAAATCAATATAACCTATTTACTGGAACAAGAACTACTCTTTAGCCATGGTTTACTAGATGATCAGGAAGTTTATAAAAGAAACTTTCTAAATATGCCTATCTACAATTCTTCCCAAGAATGAATTGTTGCTAAATTTTTAACAAAAGTTGAGCATCAAGGGAACAAAACTTTCAATTAAGTCATTTTATTCTAGAGAGAAATGAAGGAAGAAGATTTTCCAGAGGCCACCATGCCTAGGGATGCTCAACCAGGAAGGAAAAGAGCCATTAAAATTAGGTTACAACTACATCATGAGGCCACAAGTGATGACATTCAATCAAGGAGAGCTTTCAGAAGTAGCAACAACTATTTACTGGAACCATAGCCAGGTCGCTTCAAGAAGAGAAGGTAATTAAATAAAGACATATTTGATAGAGATACAACTAACAACTAACAATTTTATTTTTAGACATTTCTTGGCATAAATTCCCTCAAAACCACGACTTTATCCAAGCAAGATTCTAGAATAATTAAGAGAGGAACAAGGGAGGCCATACAGTGGCCCATGAGAAAGTTTTGAGATAAGTTTTTTCAGAGTTGCCAGGACAACCTTCCTCTTACCGTACGGTTGGATTTGAGCTTGCAAGGAACAACAAGGTAAAAAGGCAAAAGAAACTACAAGGTGGACAAGAGAGGATATCATACGGTAGTGACTAGAGAAGGCTGAGGTTGCTGCTAAGAGTTGGACAAAAGTTCAACCCAAAATAATGCCAATATAATCTAGCAGAGTTAAGGAGAGTGAATACATCATTTGGCATAGAGAGAATGAAGTGCTTCAGAGACAAATGGCGTGCAACCTGACAATGGAATGAGCCCAGGAAAAAAAAATAAAAATGTACAAGCAGATCTAAGAGGCCAATGACGTCAAAGGAAGATGTTGTTTTAACAAAGCAAAGACCAGAGTATTAAACCAAAGTATGGCCACAATTTTCTTCTCAAAGATCAAAATAAATGAAGACCCAACATAGGTCTATTAACAAATTTAACAAGAGGCGATAAGGAGGTTCAAAAGACATTGACATGCAAGTTGATTAGTTCATAACTAAGATCAATTAGAATATAGTATTTAAGAATCCAATGCAGGTTGAGAATTTCTCTACATGCCAGTAGTTTTGCATAGATTGGTGAAGATCAACATTGTAGACCAAAATGATCCCATAAGGATTAAACAATTTAAATCCAAAAGAAGAATTATCAAAAGAACATAGACCAAAATAAAGCCTTTAATGACACATGCAAGACGATTAATTCAGAACATTAATCTCAAGTCAAAATGACAACACACCCAGATCAATAGATGATTCCAGGCTTGTGGAAAAACATTTGGGTTCAACAACTTTGATAGGGGAGTATGAAACATTTCTTACAGTTTAAAGAAGAATAGTTGACAGGGATAGATCCATCAATGGCAAAAGCACATAGATAAAAATAAACCCCATTAATCAAACAAGTATATTTTTATAATGAAAGCATACCTGGATTCTAGTCCCCTTCTAATTTCCTCCAGTTCCTGCAACCAAATTCTTTCATTTTCTTTTGTTTCCCAATTTCTGCCTTTTTCTTTCCCACTCCCTTCTGAACAAAAATTTCCCATATAAAAATAGTTCAACTCATAAAATTAATGCAGACATGCATCCACTACCCAACATCCCACTCCCCAGACAAATTTAAATTCTTACTTTTTCTAAAGATTCCCAAATCTAGAAACATATCTGACAACCAACAACCATTAATACATAAACAATATTATTCTTTAATTAGCTAAATACTAATATCCTGAAATCACAACTTATGACACAATTAAACTTAGGATAACCAGACAATTATTTCCAGTCTATTTTAAAATCTTACAAGGGGTCATTCTAAGATCTAGGCTAAACCGAAAATTATTGAATAAACAAAATTGAAGCATTATTATTATAATAAGAAATCAATAAAGTATTAAACAACTACACATGAACATTATTAACACAACTCGACTATCCTCCAAAACACAGATTTCTAAACATACAAGGCAAGGACCAAGCGTGACAACACGACTCGTCACAACATGGATCAAGACCACAATAGAAGACAAGGACTGACCTAGTGGAATAGACCTTGCGTTATCTCCGATCACTGATACCCAATGGTGCAAGAACCGACTCAAACCTACTATATCAGGTGGAGTCGAGGTTCAGTACCTGTAGCATGCATCTGTACAATTGGTTGTATATGATCAAATACATATATGTCAACACACAAAGAGTCAGAGAATCACGACATAGAAGGGTGCTTGAAGTGAGTAGTTCTACACCGTTTCTGCTCTTGAAATAATGTCATAACAACTTTTATCTGAATTCAAATACCAACAAATCAAATGACACATGATACTATTAATTCGCATCATAACTAGAGTAATAGTAATGCCATCAGAAACTCATAACACATGTCTAATTACATCAGTCGAACATAGGCCATCAAGATCAAAATAAACATAAATCATAACCTACTAATCAAATGTCTCAAAACTATATCAATGCAATGAAAGACTAACAACTATCTCTGACTGACAAAGAGCAATATAGAACTACCACTATCACAAGCTAACAACGAGGGGGCACTACATCATCGCCCCCTAAAACTTGACTTACTCCTGGAAGTCATAGACTAGGGTAGAAACATAATATATTAATATTGCCATATTCCATTGCCAACATTCTCATCTATAATCAACAATTGTCCACAAAAAAAGCACAAATGTTGGATAAAAAACAAGAAGAACATCCATTCTTTAGCTTTATGGCGCATCCTGTGATCTACTTATATCTAATTACACTTTTTTTTTCTGTAATCTCATACAATCCAAGAATTACAGTCACATATACTAAGGAAAACTACATCTCATATCTTATTTCCACTAATTACCAACCACTCAAAGTGAAATTCTTCGTGGAGTCCTCCCTTGAACATTCTATCAGAGGTTCGAAATGAACATGATATAAACAACACTTACCACAAAATAGGGCCAACAGTATCAATCATTCATAATATCCACCATAGAAAATTTAAAAATAGATACAAACCCACATGTCCAAAAACAATCAAATCCAACTTTAACTCACAAAGTGTTGGCAAATTTTAATAAATCAAGAATAGAGAAAAGAGTCTTGGTGACCATTCCTAACATAAGAAGGTTTAAAGAAGGAAAACTCACTGTTAACTCCATGTACTACACATGAAGCAACTGTCAAAATTTCCAAAACAACCAAATTACAACAAATTTACATCACGATGTGACTAATTTTAGCCACAAAAAGGGAGTATCCGCTACACAACACTCAAAGACACAAGTTCTAGAATGTGTTAGAGAATGTACACCAACACTCAAATGATTATGTTAACTACATCCTCTTATCTAAATGACTTCTATCTTTATTATAATAGAATTTCTTTCTACTAAACTACATAAATATGCAATTGCTTCTTACGCAAAAAGATATAAAAGGAATGTATGATATCACATACAGGAATAATTCAAACTATAATTGACTTACATTATAACATACCTGATCTCATAGGCCCAACCCAAGCTCTCATTTGATCTCCTACATATAGTTCTTACACAGGCATATACAATGATAACTTCCATAAATTACAACAATTCTTCCATAAGAGGTCATGACCATCTAGGGGTTAGATATAGATTTTCAAGCAACCATGTAAAGATGTCAACATCACATAACCACATAACTCATGATGTATGATGCCACCAAATGATTAGATGCATTAACATGTAGGGAGAACATATTGTTAGATTTGACATCACATTTCTAGAGAAGAAGGAGAAAGAACATAGCAGACATATAAGTAGCATAAAGCATTCATTTCCTAAAGAGTAAGTCTATAAACTTATCAACCTTCATACTAATGCATACAGGTGGGAGATACTATTACCAACTCACTACAATGAGAAAATCGTTTAACCTAGGGCAACAACAACAATCCAGAGGTCTTAGTGTTGCAACCTGGCTCTGATACCAAATGTAATGCCTCATCATGCAACCCTAGAGTGATAGACTAACAAGTGCAAAACTTACAGAAATAATTATTTTTTTGAAAGCAAGTAAATGCAATAATAGTAACCAAAGATATCATAATACACAACATGAAGAAAAGTGCACTTCTAACTCCTCTAGGGGAACCCAAAAGAAAGTATACAACCACATTGAAGGTGGGAAGCAATCTAGAACTAGAACACCTCTGCACAAGACTCAATTCGAATCTCCAAAAAGGCCAATGGATAGCTTTGCCACCCAACCATGTGGAACCCTGAGGTCCACCCCACTGAGCTAGGAAATAACGACGGGGATTTCACTAAGCCAAGAAACAACATCCAAAAGTGAAAGAACGACAACTGACTTGACACAACCGACCATATCAACAAAACTGCACAAGACAAGGCATCACTTCAGAGGTACCAATGAAAGCATAAGAGGGAAGTAGCTAAGCTATAGTGAGGATAGTGTCATCGCATGGTCCTAGTATGGGTTACCCAGGCTATCTCTAACTAGATGCTGGCCCCCATATATGGTTACCTTGGTAGCCTCTCTCTAGGCACCAGCCCCATAGGGTGACACATGTAGAATCAACATGTCCTCTCAAGGAGACAAGGAGGTCGATCTTGCCAACCAGGCCTTCTCATCCCATCCTTAGCCTCCGAGAGCACTCAATGCATGGGTGAGGTATCTTACTTATCTTGTTATGTGTTTTACTACCCCAACCCTCCTGATTAAGTTATTAAGTTTCCACTTGCTTACAACTTCCATGGGGTTACCAAGGCAACCTCTCAATAGGCACTGGCCCGACCATGGAAGCCACTCTCCTTTCTACACTAGCAACCCTTAAACAACATTTGAAATAAGAGGCATGCATGATCGAGCGACAATAAGACATCTAACTTTTCACAACCAACATGATACATAAACAGTTATAAATTTCCAAATTCACAAGTCTTTTGCCCCATCTCAACAAACTCGGTTCCATTATCCCATTACAATGACATGCCAAAATAATGAACTAAAATACAAGAATCACACCTCTAGAGTTAGATACGAAACCGATGATAAAGTAACCATCACCTCACAAGGACAATGCTTCCACATTTTGACACCAAGTACACATGACATCCCTCAAGATTCACACTTTACAGTTAACCAAAACATAGACAAAAAATCCACCCCAAAGTAAACACAAAGATCCAATACAAGCATATAGATATGACCAGGAGGGAAAACAAGCAAGTGGAATTCAATAATTCATAACTTAAAACATGGAAAGACATAAGAGATCTTCACTTTCTTTAAAGGAATATTCTAACTCCTATCTAACAATTTATTAACTACCATTACAATCAAGCTATAAATATAATCATATGTTTACCAAGAGCATAAAACTCCATCAATTTTTAACCAACTATAATTTCCAAGAACAACTATAAATATATAACATAACTTTTCATCAACATGTTTACTATCTACAATTTTAATAAAGAAAACAAGTAGATAATATAAATTATTACCTTTAAGCATAAACTTCTTACCAACTATGAATTCCTTATGAAACAACTACACATACACATTTAATTCTTATTAACCACAACCATAAGAAAATACATTTTCCTATTTCAACTTCTAATAACTACCAATTGTAAAAACAACATTTATAACTATAATTTCCTTTAAGAATAACCTACTAACTAACATATTACAATTTCAAATCATTAAAAACCTAAATAGTTTAACTTACTATCTAAGATTTATCACTTACCATTTCTAATAAAGAATCTATAAGTAATTATTTACAATAAGTATAATTTTTTATCGACATTATACCAACTGCAATTGTAATCAAACAACTATAAATATATTCCTATGTGCATGACTTACTATTGTCATAAAAACAGCTACAAAACAAATATACCTCTTTCCCAAGCATAATTCCTTCATCTAATATTTAACCATTACTATTTCAAATAGACTCGATAACAAATATATAAATATTCCTTCTATAAAAGTTTTTCATCAATCATTTAGTACCACAACTTCTATTTAAATAACTATAAGTACCAATATGTTTTTTTAAGAATGTAAATTATCATCTAACATTTAGCAAATACAACTTAACATCAAACAATATACATAATCCAATTACAAATCAAAACCTATACAATTTCTTATAGGCATAGATGCCCAACTAACATTTTATCACTTGAAATAAAAAACACTATAAACGTATATATTTTCCTAACATTTAACCACTATCAAAATATATGTATTATCCCATGAGCACAGATTACCCACTATTATTTTATCACTTACAATTTCTAATATAAACAAAAAAAAGAAAAAATATACTTTCCTATAAGTAAGGATTTCCAACTAACATCTTACCAAATATCATTTTAATGCAACACACTATGAACTTATATAATTTTCTAACTTATTACCACTTCAATTACAAATCAATATAACCAATTTACTGGCACAAGAACTACTCTTTAGCCATGGTTTACTAGATGATTAGGAAGTTTATAAAGGAAACTTTTTAAATATGCCTATCTACAATTCTTCCCAATAATGAATTCTTGCTAAATTTCTAACAAAAGCTGAGCATCAAGGCAACAAAAATTTTAATTAAGTAATTTTAGTCTAGAGAACAATGAAGGAAGAAGATTTTCCAAAGGCCACCATGCCCAGGGATGCTCAACTAGGTAGGAAAAGAGCTATTAAAATCAAGTTACAACTACATCATGAGGCCGCAAGTGATGATATTCAGTCAAGGAGAGCTTTTAGAAGTAGCAACAACTATTTTTCAGAACCATAGCCAGGTCCCTTCAGATAGAGAAGGTAATTAAATAAAGACAAATTTGATAGAGATATAGCAAAAAAACATTAGTTTTATTTTTAGACATTTCTTGCCATAGATTCCCTCAAAACCACAACTTTATCCAAGGAGGATTCTGGTAGAATTAAGAGAGGAACAAGGGAGGCCGTACGGCGGCCCATGAGAAAGTTTTGAGATAAGTTTTTTTAGTGTTGCCAGGAAAACCTTCCTCATGCCGTACAGTCAGATTTGAGCTTGCAAGGAACAATAAGGTAAAAAGGCAAACGAAACTATAAGGTGGACAAGAGAGGAGGTCGTACAGTAGTGACTGTTGAAGGCTGAGGTTGCTGCTAAGAGTTTGGCAAAAGTTTGACCCTAGATAATGCCAATATAATCTAGCAGAGTTAAGGAGAGTAAATACATTATTTGGCATAGAGAGAATGAAGTGCTTCAGAGACAAATGGCTTGCGACCCGACAATGGAATGAGCCTAGGAAAATAAAAATAAAAATGTACAAGTAGATCTAAGAGGCCAACAACGTCAAAGGAAGATGTAGTTTTAACAAAGCAAAGACCAGAGGATAAAACCAAAGTATGGCCACAATTTTCTTCCCAAAGATTAAAATAAATGAAGGCCCAACATAGGTCTATTAACAAATTTAACAAGAGGTGATAAGGAGGTTCAAAAGACATTGACATGCAAGCCGATTAGTTCATAACTGAGATCAATTAGAACATAGTATTTAAAAATCCAATGTAGCTTGAGAATTTCTCTACATGATGGTAGTTTTGCATAGATTGGTGAAGACCGACATCGTAGACCAAAATGATCCCATAATGATTAAACAATTGAAATATGAAAGAAGAATTATCAAAAGAACATAGACCAAAATGAAGCCTTTAATGACACATGCAAGATGATTAATTTAGAACATTAATCTCAAATCAAAATCACAACACACCCAGATCAATAGATGATTCCAAGCATGTGGAAAAACATTTGAGTTCAACAACTTCGATAGGGGAGTATGAAACATTTCTTAGAGTTTAAAGAAGAATAGTTGAGAGGAATAGATCCATCAATGGCAGAAGCACATAGATAAAAATAAACCCCATTAATCAAACAAGTATATTTTTATAATGAAAGCATACCTAGATTCTAGTCCCCTTCCAATTTCCTCCAGTTCCTGCAACCAAATTCTTTCATTTTCTTTTGCTTCCCAATTTCTGCCTTTTTCTTTCCCACTCCCTTCCGAACAAAAATTTCCCATATAAAAATGGTTCAACTCATAAAATTAATGCATACATGCATCCTCTACCCAGTATCCCACTCCCCAGACAAATTTAAATTCTTACTTTTTATAAAGATTCCCAAATCTAGAAACATATCCGACAACCAACAAGCATTAATACATAACTAATATTATTCTTTAATTAGCTAAATACTAATATCGCGAAATCAGAACTTATGACACAATTACACTTAATATAACTAGAAAATTATTTCTAGTCTATTTTAAAATCTTACAAGGGGTCATTCCAAGATCTAGGCTAAAACAAAAAATATCCAATAAACAAAATTGAAGCATTATTATTATAATATGAAATCAATAAAGTATTAACCAACTATGCATGAGCATTATTAACACAACTTGATTATACTCCAAAACACAATTTTTCCAAACATATAAGGCAAGGACCAAGCATCACAACAGGACTCGTCACAACACAACTCAAAACCACAAAAGAACACAAGGACCGACCTAGTGGAATAGACCTTGTGTTATCTCCCATCACTAATACCCATTGGTGCAAGAACCCGCTCAAACCTGCTATATCAGGTGGAGTCAAGATTTGGTACCTGCAACCTGCATTTGAACAATTGGTTGTATACGATCAAATACATATATGTCAACACACATAGAGAGTCATAGAATCATGGCGTAGTAGGGTGCTCCAAGCGAGTAGTACTACACCGTCTCTACTCTTGAAACAATATCATAACAACTTTTATCTTAATTCAAATACCAACAAATCAAATGACACATGATAATAGTAGTTTGCATCATAATTGAAGTAATAGTAATGCCATCATAAACTCATAACACATGTCTAATTATATTAGTCAAACATAGTCCATCAAGATCAAAATAAACATAAATCATAACCTACTAATCAAATGTCTCAGAACTATATCAATGCAATGAATGACTAACAACAATCTCTGACTGACGGAGAGCAATGCAGAACTACCACTATCACAAGCCAACAACGAGGTGGCACTACATCCTCCCCCCCTAAAACTTGACTTGCTCCTGAAAGTCACAGACTAGGGTTGAAGCATAATATATTAATATTACCATATTCCATTGCCAACATTCTCATCTATAATCAACAATTGTCCACAAAACAAGCACAAATGTTTCATAAAAAACAAGAAGAACATCTATTCTTTACCTTTATAGTGCATCCTGTGATCTACTTATATCTAATTACACTTTTTTTTTTCAAAAATCTCATACAATCGAAGAATTTTAGTCACATATACTAAGGAAAAATACATCTCATATCTTATTTCCCCTAATTACCAACCACACAAAGTGCAATTCTCCACGGAGTCCTCCCTTGAACATACTATCAGAGGTTTCAAATGAACATTATAGAAACAACACTTACCACTAAATGGGGGAACAAAATCAAACATTCAGAATATCCACCATAGAAAATTTAAAAATAGATACACACCCACATGGAAAAACAATCAAATCCAACTTTAAGTCACAAAGTACTGGTAAATTTCTATAAATCAAGAATAAAGAAAGGAGTCTTGGTGACATTTCTTGACATAAGAAGGTTTAAAGAAAGAAAAATCAATGTTAACCCCCCGTACTACACATGAAGCAACTGTCAAAATTTCCAAAACAACCAAATTACAACAAATTTACATCACGATGTGACTAATTTTAGCCACAAAAAGGGAGTATCCCCTACCCAATACTCAAGGACACAAGTTTCAAAATGTGTTAGAGAATGTACACAAACACTCAAACGATTATGTTAACTACATCCTCTTATCTAAATGACTTCTATCTTTATTACAATACAATTTCTTTCTACTAAACTACGGAAATATGCAATTGGTTCCTTATGCAAAAAGATATAAAAGGAATGTATGATATCACATATAGGAATAATTCAAACTATAATTGACTTATATTATCACATACCTGATCTCATAGGCCCAACCCAAGCGCTCATTTGATCTCCTACATATAGTTCTTACATAGGCATATACAATGATAACTTCCATAAATTACTACTATTTTTCCATAAGAGGTCATGACAATCTAGGGGTTAGATATAGATTTTCAAGCAACCATGTAAAGATGTCAACATCACAAAACCACATAACTCATGATGTATGATGCCACCAGATGATTAGATGCATTAACATGCAGGGAGAACATATTCTTAGATGTAAAATCACATTTCCAGAGAAGAAGGAGAAAGAACATAGTAGACACATAAGTAGCATAAAGCATTCATTTCCTAAAGAGTAAGTCTATAAACTTATCAACCTTCATACTAATGCATACAGGTGGGAGATACTATTACCAACTCACTACAACAAGAAAATCACTTAACCTAGGGCAACAAGAACAATCCAGAGGTTTTAGTGTTGCAACCTGCATTTGATACCAAATTTAATGCCCCGTCATGCAACCCTAGAGTGATAGACCAACAAGTGCAAAACTTACAGAAATAACTTTTTTTTGAAAGCAAGTAAATGCAATGATAGTAAACAAAGATATCATAATACACAACATGAAGAAAAGTACACTTCTAACTCCTCTAGGGGAACCCAAAAGAAAGTATACAACCACACTGAAGGTGGGAAGCAATATGAAACTGGAACACCTCTGCACAGGACTCAATCCGAATCTCTGAAAAGGCCAGTGGATAGCTCTACCACCCAACCATGTGGAACCCTGAGGTCCACCCCTCTGAGCTAGGAGATAATGACAAGGATTCCACTAAGCCAAGAAACAACATTCAAAAATGAAAGAATGCTCGAACTGACTTGACACAATCGACCATATCAACAAAACTGCACAAGACAAGGCATCACTCCACAGGTACAAATGAAAGCATGAGGGAAGTAGCTAAGTTGCAATGAGGAGACTATCATCGCATGGTCCTAGCATGGGTTACCCAAGCTATCTCTCACGAGAAGTTGGCCCCCATCTATGGTTACCTTGGCAGCCTCTCTCTTGGCATCGGCCCCATAGGGTGACACATGCAGAACCGACATGTCCTCTCAAGGAGACAAGGAGGTCGGTCTTGCCAACTAGGCCTTCTCATCCCATCCTTAGACTATGAGAGCACTCAAGGTATGGGTGAGGTATCTTACTTATCTTGTTATGTGTTTTACTACCCCAACCTTTCTGATTAAGTTATTAATTTTCCACTTGGTTACAACTTCCATGGGGTTACCTAGGCGGCCTCTCACTAGGCACTGGCCCAACCATGGAAGCCACTCTCCTTTCTCCACTAGCAACCCTTAAACAACATTTGAAACAAAAGGCATGCATGAGCGTGGGACAATAAGACATCTAACTTTTCACAACCAACATGATATATAAACAATTATAAAGTTCCAAATTCATAAGTCTTTTCCCCCATCCAAACAAACTCGGTGCCATTATCCCATTACAATGACATGCCTCAATAATGAACTAAAATCCAAGAATTTCACCTCTGAAGTTAGATACGTAACCAATGATAAAGTAACCATTACCTGACAAGGACAACAATTCTGCATTTTGACACCAAGTACACATGACATCCTTCAAGATTCACACTTCACAGTTAACCAAAACATAGACAAAAACTCCACCCCAAAGTAAACACAAAGATCTAATACAAGCATATAGATACAACTAGGAGGGAAAATGAGCAAGTGGAATTCAATAATTCATAACTTAAAACATGGAAATACATAAGAGATCTTCACTTTCTTTAAAGCAATATTCTAATTCCTAACAACTCCAAGCATAGATTCCTATTCAATAATTTATTAACTACCATTACAATCAAGCTATAAATATAATCATATGATTACCAAGAGCATAAAACTCTATCAGTTTTTAACCAACTATAATTTCCAAGAACAACTATCAATATATAACATAACTTTTCATCAACATGTTTACTATCTACAATTTTAATAAAGAAAACAACTAGATAATATAAATTGTTACCTATAAGCATAAACTTCTTACCAACTACGAATTCCTTATGAAACAACCACACATACACATTTAATTCTTATTGACCACAACCATAAGAAAATACATTTTCCTATTTCAACATCTAATAACTACCAATTGTAAAAACAAAATTTATAACTATAATTTCCTTTAAGAATAACCTACTAACTAACATATTCAAATTTCAAATCATTATAAACCTAAATAGTTTAACTTACTATCTAAGATTTATCACTTACCATTTCTAATAAAGCATCTATAAGTAATTATTTACAATAAGCATAATCTTTCATCGACATTATACCAACTGCAATTTTAATCAAACAATTATAAATATATTCCTATGTGCAAGACTTACTATTGTCATAAAAACACCTACAAAAATTCCTTTATCTAATATTTAACCATTACTATTTCAAATAGACTCGATAACAAATATATAAACATTCCTGCTATAAAACTTTTCGTCAATCATTTACTACGACAACTTCTATTTAAATAACTACAAGTACCAATATATTTTCTTAAGAACATAAATTATCATCTAACATTTAGCCCATACAACTTCACATCAAACACTATACATAATACAATTACAAATCAAACATTATAAACCTATACAATTTCCTATAGGCATAGATTCCCAACTAACATTTTATCATTTCAAATCAAAAACACTGTAAACATATATACTTTCCTAACATTTAACCACTATCAAAATATATGTATTTTCCCATGAGCATGGATTCCCCTCTATTATTTTATCACTTACAATTTCTAATATAAACAATAATAAGGAAAAATATATTTTCCTATAAGTAAGGATTTCCAACTAAGATCTTACCAAATATCATTTCAATGCAACACACTATGAACCTATATAATTTTCTAACTTATTACCACTTCAATTACAAATCAATATAACCAATTTACTGGCACAAGAACTACTCTTTAGCCATGGTTTACTAGATGATTAGGATGTTTATAAAAGAAACTTTCTAAATATGCCTATCTACAATTCTTCCCAAGAGTGAATTCTTGCTAAATTTCTAACAAAATCTGAGCATCAAGGAAAAAAAAATCAATTAAGTAATTTTAGTCTAGAGAGTAGTGAAGGAAGAAGATTTTCCAGAGGCCACCATGCCCAGGGACACTCAACCAGGCAGGAAAAGAGCCATTAAAATCAGGTTACAACTACATCATGAGGCCGCAAGTGATGACATTTAGTAAAGGATAGCTTTTAGAAGCAGCAACAACTATTTGCTGAAACCACAGCCATGTTGCTTTAGGTAGAGAAGGTAATTAAATAAAGACAAATTTGATAGAGATATAGCTGACAACCATCAGTTTTATTTTTAGACATCTCTTAGCATAGATTCCCTGAAAACCACAACTTTATCCAAAGAGGATTCTGGCAGAATTAAGAGAGGAACAAGGGAGGACGTACAGCGGCCCATGAGAAAGTTCTGAGATAAGTTTTTTTAGAGTTTCCAGGACAACCTTCCTCATGCCGTACAATCGAATTTGAGCTTGCAAGGAACAACAAGGTAAAAAGGTAAAAGAAACTACAAGGTGGACAAGAGAGGAGGTCATACGGTAGCGACTGGAGAAGGCTGAGGTTGCTGCTAAGAGTTCAGCAAAAGTTTGACCCAAAATAATGCCAATATAATCTAGTAGAGTTAAGGAGAGTTAATACATCGTCTGGCACAAAGAGAATGAAGTGCTTCAGAGATAAATGGCGTGCGACCCGACAATGGAATGAGCCCAAGAAAATAAAAATAAAAATGCACAAGCAACTCTAAGAGGCCAACGACATCAAAGGAAGATGTTGTTTTAATAAAGCAAAGACCAGAGGATTAAACCAAAGTATGGCCACAATTTTCTTCTCCAAGATCAAAATAAATGAAGGCCCAACATAGGTCTATTAACAGATTTAATAAGAGGTGATAAGGAGGTTCAAAAGACATTGACATGCAAGCCGATTAGTTCATAATTGAGATCAATTAGAACACAGTATTTAAGAATCCAATGCAGGTTGAGAATTTCTCTACATGCCAGTAGTTTTGCATAGATTGGTGAAGATCGACATTGTAGACCGAAATGATGCCATAAGGATTAAACAATTGATTAAACAATTGAAATCCAAAAGAAGAATTATCAAAAGAACATAGACCAAAATAAAGCATTTAATGACACATGCAAGATGATTAATTCAAAACATTAATCTCAAATCAAAATCACAACACACCGAGATCAATAGCTGATTCTAGGCTTGTGGAACAATATTTGGGTTCAACAACTCGATAGGGGAGTATGAAACATTTCTCAGAGTTTAAAGAAGAATAGTTGACAGGAATAGATCCATCAATGGTAGAAGTACACAGATAAAAATAAACCCCATTAATCAAACAAGTATATTTTTATAATGAAAGCATACCCAGATTCTAGTCCCCTTCCAATTTCCTCCAATTCTTGCAACCAAATTCTTTCATTTTCTTTTGCTTCCCAATTTCTACCTTTTTCTTTCCCACTTCCTTCCGAATAAAAATTTCCCATATAAAAATGGTTCAACTCATAAAATTAATGTAGACATGGATCTGCTACCTAGCATCCCACTCCCCAAACAAATTTAAATTCTTACTTTTTCTAAAGATTCCCAAATCTAGAAACATATCCAATAACCAACAACCATTAATACATAACTAATATTATTCTTTAATTAGCTAAATACTAATATCATGAAATCACATCTTCTGACACAATTACACTTAGGATAACCAGAGAATTATTTCTAGTCTATTTTAAAATCTTACAAGGGGTCATTCCAAGATCTAGGCTAAACCAAAAATTATTGAATAAACAAAATTGAAGCATTATTATTATAATAAGAAATCAATAAAGTATTAACCAACTACGCATGAGAATTATTAACACAACTCGACTATACTCCAAAACACAGATTTCCAAACATACAAGGCAAGGACCAAGCATCACAACACATCTCGTCACAACACGACTCATCACAACATAACTCAAGAGCACAAAAAAAGACAAGGAACGACCTAGTGGAATAGACCTCGCGTTATCTCCCATCACTGATACCCATTGGTACAAGAAGCCACTCAAACCTACTATATCAGGTGGAGTCGAGGTTCGGTACCTACAGCCTACATCCGAGCAATTGGTTGTATATGATCAAATACATATATGTCAACACACACAGAGAGTCACAGAATCACGGCATAGTAGGGTGCTCGAAGCGAGTAGTACTAGACCATCTCTACTCTTGAAACAATATCATAACAACTTTTATCTAAATTCAAATACCAACAAATCAAATGACACATGATAATATTAATTTGCATCATAACTGGAGTAATAGTAATGCCATCATAAACTAATAACACATGTCTAATTATATCAGTTGAACATAGTCCATCAAGATCAAAATAAACATAAATCATAACCTACTAATCAAATGTCTCAGAACTATATCAATGCAATGAAAGACTAACAACTATCTCTGACTGACAGAGAGTAGTGCAGAACTACCACTATCACAAGCCAACAATGAGGGGGCACTACATCCTCCCCCCCTAAAACTTGACTTACTCCTGGAAGTCACAAACTAGGGTAGAAACATAATATATTCATATTGCCATATTCCATTGCCAACATTCTCATCTATAATCAACAATTGTCCACAAAACAAGCACAAATGTTGGATAAAAAATAAGAAGAACATCTATTCTTTATCTTTATGGCGCATCATGTGATCTACTTATATCTAATTACACTTTTTTTTCAGCAATCTCATACAATCCAAGAACTGCAGTCACATATACTATGGAAAAATACATCTCATATCTTATTTCAACTAATTACCAACCACGCAAAGTGCAATTCTCTGTAGAGTCCTCCCTTGAACATACTATCAAAAGTTTGAAATGAACATGATAGAAACAACATTTACCACAAAATGGGGCCAACATAATTAAACATTCGGAACATACACCATAGAAAATTTAAAAATAGATACAAACCCACATGGAAAAACAATCAAATCCAACTTTAAGTCACAAAGTGCCAGCAAATTTCAATAAATAAAGAATAAAGAAAAGAGTCTTGGTGATCTTTCCTAACATAACAAGGTTTAAAGAAAGAAAACTCACTATTAACCCCCCATACTACACATGAAGCAACTGTCAAAATTTCCAAAACAACCAAATTACAACAAATTTACATCACGATGTGACTGATTTTAGCCACAAAAAGGGAGTATCTGCTACACAACACTCAAGGACAGAAGTTCCAGAATGTGTTAGAGAATGTACACCAACACTCAAATGATTATGTTAACTACATCCTCTTATCTAAATGACTTCTATCTTTATTACAATACAATTTCTTTCTACTAAACTACGGAAATATGCAATTGCTTCCTTATGCAAGAAGATATAAAAGGAATGGATGATGTCACATACAAGAACAATTCAAACTATAATTGACTTACATTATCACATACCTGATCTCATAGGCCCAACCCAAGCTCTCATTTGATCTCCTACATACAGTTCTTACACATGCATATACAATGATAACTTCCATTAATTACAACAATTCTTCCATAAGAGGTCATGACTATCTAGGGGTTAGATATAGATTTTTAAGAAACCATGCAAAGATGTCAACATCACATAACCACATAACTCATGATATATGATGCCACCAGATGATTAGATGCATTAACATGCAGGGAGAACATATTGTTAGATGTAACATCACATTTCTAGAGAAGAAGGAGAAAGAACATAGCAGACACATAAGTAGCATAAAGCATTCATTTCCTAAAGAGTAAGTCTATAAACTTATCAACCTTCATACTAATGCATACAGGTGGGTGATACTATTACCAACTCACTACAATGAGAAAATCATTTAAACTAGGGCAACAACAAAAATCCAAAGGCCTTAGTGTTGTAACCTAGCTCTGATACCAAATGTAATGCCCTATCATGCAACCTAGGAGTGATAGACCAACAAGTGCAAAACTTATAGAAATAATTTTTTTTGAAAGCAAGTAAATGCAATAACAGTAACCAAAGATATCATAATATACAACATGAAAAAAAAGTGCACTTCTAACTCCTCAAGGGAGCCCAAAAGAAAGTATACAACCACACTGAAGGTGGGAAGCAATCTGGAACTGGAACACCTTTGCACAGGACTCAATCCGAATCTCCAAAAAGGCCAATGGATAGCTCTACCACCCAACCATGTGGAACTCTGAGGTCCACCCCTCTGAGCTAGGAGATAATGACAAGGATTCCACTAAGCCAAGAAACAACATCCAAAAATCAAAGAATGACAACTGACTTGACACAACCGACCATATCAACAAAATTGCACAAGACGAGGCATCATTCTAGAGGTACCAATGAAAGCATAAGAGGGAAGTAGCTAACCTGCAAAGAGGAGACTATCATCGCATTGTCTTAGCATGGGTTACCCAGGCTATCTCTCACCAGAAGGTGGACCCATCTATGGTTACCTTGGCAGCCTCTCTCTAGGCACCGGCCCCATAGGGTGACACATGTGGAACCGACATGTCCTCTCAAGGAGACAAGGAGGTCAATCTTGCCAACCAGGCCTTCTCATCCCATCCTTCACCTGTGAGAACACTCAAGGCATGGGTGAGGTATCTTACTTACCTTGTTATGTGTTTTACTACCCCAACCCTCTTGATTAAGTTATTAAGTTTCCACTTGCTTACAACTTCCATGGGGTTACCCAGGTGGCCTCTCACTAGGCACCGGTCCCACCATGGAAGCCACTCTCCTTTCTACACTAGAAACCCTTAAACAACATTTGAAACAAAAGGCATGCATGAGTGAGGGACAATAAGACATCTAACTTTTCACAACCAACATGATACATAAACAGTTATAAAGTTCCAAATTCATAGGTCTTTTCCCCCATCTGAACAAACTCGGTTCCATTATCCCATTACAATGACGTACCACAATAATGAACCAAAATCCAAGAATCACACTACTAGAGTTAGATACGAAAATAATGATAAAGTAACCATCACTTGACAAGGACAATGTTTCTGCATTTTGACACCAAGTACACATGACATCCCTCAAGATTCACAGTTCACACTTAACCAAAACATAGACAAAAACTCCACCCCAGAGTAAATACAAAGATCCAATACAAGCATATAGATATTACTAGGAGGGAAAACGAGCAAGTGGAATTCAATAATTCATAACTTAAAACATGGAAATACATAAGAGATCTTGAACACTTTCTTTAAAGGAATATTCTCATTCCTAACAACTCCAAGCATAGATTCCTATCTAATAATTTATTAACTACCATTACAATCAAGCTATAAATATAATCATATGTTTACCAAGAGCATAATACTCTGTCAATTTGTAACCAACTATAATTTCCAAGATCAACTATAAATATATAACATAACTTTTCATCAACATGTTTACTATCTACAATTTTAATAAATAAAACAACTAGATAATATAAATTGTTACCTATAAGCATAAACTTCTTACCAACTACGAATTCCCTATGAAAGAACTACACATACACATTTAATTCTTATTAACCACAACCATAAGAAAATACATTTTCCTATTTCAACTTGTAATAACTACCAGTTGTAAAAACAACATTTATAACTATATTTTCCTTTCAGAATATCCTACTAACTAACATATTACAATTTCAAATCATTATAAACCTAAATAGTTTAACTTACTATCTAAGATTTATCACTTACCATTTCTAATAAAGCATCTATAAGTAATTATTTACAATAAGAATAATCTTTCATCAACATTATACCAACTGCAATTTTAATGAAACAACTATAAATATATTCCTATGTGCTTGACTTACTATTGTCATAAAAACACCTACAAAACAAATATACCTCTTTCTCTAGCATAATTCCTTCATCTAATATTTAACCATTACTATTTCAAATAGACTCGATAACAAATATATAAATATTCCTGCTATAAAACTTTTCGTCAATCATTTACTACCACAACTTCTATTTAAATAACTAAAAGTACAAATATATTTTCCTAAGAACGTAAATTATCATCTAACATTTAGCCAATACAACTTCAGATCAAACACTATACATAATACAATTACAAATCAAACATTATAAACCTATACAATTTCCTATAGGCATAGATTCCCAACTAACATTTTATCATTTCAAATAAAAAACAGTATAAACATATATATTTTCCTAACATTTAACCACTATCAAAATATATGTATTTTCCCATGAGCACAGTTACCCTCTAATATTTTATCACTTACAATTTCTAATATAAACAATAATAAGAAAAAATATATTTTCCTATAAGTAAGGATTTCCAACTAACATCTTACCAAATATCATTTCAATGCAGCACACTATGAACCTCTATAATTTTCTAACTTATTACCACTTCAATTACAAATCAATATAACCAATTTACTGGCACAAAAACTACTCTTTAGCCACGGTTTACTAGATGATCAGGAGGTTTATAAAATAAACTTTCTAGATATGCCTATCTACAATTCTTCTCAAGAATGAGTTCTTGCTAAATTTCTAACAAAAGCTGAGCATTAAGGCAACAAAAATTTCAATTAAGGAATTTTAGTCTTGAGAGCAATGAAGGAAGAAGATTTTCCAGAGGCCACCATGCCCAGGGACGCTCAACCAGGCAAGAAAAGAGGCATTAAAATCAGGTTACAACTACATCATGAGGCCACAAGTGATGACATTCAGTCAAGGAGAGCTTTCAGAAGCAGCAACAACTATTTGTCGAAACCAGAGCTAGGTCAGTTTAGGAAGAGAAAGTAATTAAATAAAGACAAATTTGATAGAGATACAGCTGACAACCAACAGTTTTATTTTAAGACATTTCTTGGCATAGATTCCCTCAAAACCATGACTTTATCCAAGGAGGATTCTGGCAGAATTAAGAGAGGAACAAGGGAGGCCGTACGGTGGCCCATGAGAAAGTTCTGAGATATGTTTTTTTAGAGTTGCTAGGACAACCTTCCTCATGTTGTATGATTGGATTTGAGCTTACAAGGAACAACAAGGTAAAAAGGAAAAAGAAACTACAAGGTGGACAAGAGAGGAGGTCGTATGATAGCGACTGGAGAAGGTTGAGGTTGCTGCAAAGAGTTTGGCAAAAGTTCAACCCAAAATAATGCCAATATAATCTAGTAGAGTTAAGGAGAGTGAATACATCGTCTGGCACAGAGAGAATGAAGTGCTTCAGAGACAAATGGCGTGCAACCTGACAATGGAATGAGCCCAGGAAAATAATAATAAAAATGTACAAGAAGATCTAAGAGGGTAACGACATCAAAGGAAGATGTTGTTTTAACAAAGCAAAGACCAGAGGATTAAACGAAAGTATGACCACAATTTTCTTCTCAAAGATCAAAATAAATGAAGGCCCAACACAAGTCTATTAACAGATTTAACAAGAGGCGATAAGGAGGTTCAAAAGACATTGACATGTAAGTCGATTAGTTCATAACTGAGATCAATTAGAACATAGTATTTAAGAATCCAATGCAGGTTGAGAATTTCTCTACATGCCGGTAGTTTTTCATAGATTGGTGAAGATCGACATTGTAGACCGAAATGATCTCATAAGGATTAAACAATTGAAATCGAAAAGAAGAATTATCAAAAGAACATAGACCAAAATGAAGCCTTTAATGACACATGCAAGATGATTAATTCAGAACATTAATCTCAAATCAAAATCACAACACACCGAGATCAATAGATGATTCTAGGCTTGTAGAACAATATTTGGGTTCAACGACTTCGATAGGGGAGTATGAAACATTTCTTAGAGTTTAAAGAAGAATAGTTGACAAGAATAGATCCATCAATGGTAGAAGCACACATATAAAAATAAACCCCATTAATCAAACAAGTATATTTTTATAATGAAAGCTTACCTGGATTCTAGTCCCCTTCCAATTTCCTCTAGTTCCTGCAACCAAATTCTTTTGGTTTCTTTTGCTTCCCCATTTCTACCTTTTTCTTTCCCTCCCTTCTGAACAAAAATTTCCCATATAAAAATGGTTCAACTCATAAAATTAATGTAGACATGGATCTGCTACCTAGCATCTGACTCCCCAAACAAATTTAAATTCTTACTTTTTCTAAAGATTCCCAAATCTGGAAACATATCCGACAACCAACAACCATTAATACATAACCAATATTATTCTTTAATTAGCTAAATACTAATATCTTGAAATCACAACTTATGACACAATTACACTTAGGATAACCAGACAATTATTTCTAATCTATTTTAAAATCTTACAAGGGGTCATTTCAAGATCTAGGCTAAACTGAAAATTATCCAATAAACAAAATTGAAGCATTATTATTATAATAAGAAATCAATAAAGTATTAACCAACTATGCATGAGTATTATTAACACAACTCGACTATACTCCAAAACATAGATTTCCAAACATACAAGGCAAGGACCAAGCGTCACAATGTGACTCGTCACAACACGACTCGAGACCACAATAGAAGACAAGGACCGACCTAGTGGAATAGACCTCGTGTTATGTCCCATCACTGATACCCATTGGTGCAAGAACCCGCTCAAACCTGCTATATCAAGTGGAGTCGAGGTTCGATACCTGCAGCCTGCATCCAAACAATTAATTGTATACGATCAAATACATATATGTCAACACACACACAGAGTCAGAGAATCACGACATAGTAGGGTGCTCGAAGCGAGTAGTACTACACCATCTCTACTCTTGAAACAATATCATAACAACTTTTATCTGAATTCAAATACCAACAAATCAAATGACACATGATAATATTAATTCACATCATAACTGGAGTAATAGTAATGCCATCATAAACTCATAACACAAGTCTAATTATATCAGTCAAACATAGTCCATCAAGATCAAAATAAACATAAATCATAACCTACTAATCAAATGTCTTCGAACTGTATCAATGCAATGAAAGACTAACAATTGTCTCTGACTGACAGAGAGCAATGCAAAACTACCACAATCACAAGCCAACAACGAGGGGGCACTACAAACTTTCACTCACCCATATACAATTTATATAATTAGAATATTATTCTTTAGATAAAGCTAATTAATAATAATTCAATAACTTTATATATTTAACTATTTATAAATATATTATGCATCTCCTTTTGAAAAATGTACTCGGTATCATTCTCTATCCTATCTTGGTAACAAGAATAATATGAAATGGATAATCCTTTAATCTAATGTTACAATTGCTAGGAAAACTTTGTTGGAATTTTTGTATTTGAATTTTAATGTTAAGAAAATCTTTATTAACAAGAACAGGGAAGTTTCTGCCAAAATGTTCATGAATAATCATGTTTTAATTTGTTATGTTTGCTTAGTTTTAAGCACAATGTTGATAATATAATAACTTTATAATAATCTTGAGTAATTCATATTTGTAGGTGATGCTTAGAAGACTATTATAACTATATTTTGACAGAATTAAAATTTAAGATATGACATACAATTTTGCTCTATTTAAGTGGCTAGGGTTTACGGTATCTACAAGATAAATAACAAATCAAGCTTAATGTGAGCTTGTGAAATGGGATAATCCATTGACATTTGGCATGAAATTTTTCTCTATTTAAGTGGCTAGGGTTTAGGGTATCTCCAAGATAAATAACAAATCAAGCTTAACGTGAGCTTGTGAAATGGGAGAATCCATTGACATTTGGCAAGATCTCAATGTATGGAGAACTTGTACTGAAAATTAAGCTTCTACTTCTGGCAAAGAACCAAATCAACTGCCAGCTACCATGGAAACCATGAACAATGTAGCATTGTAGCAGTAGAGCTGCATACAACTGAAACTGAGTCTGTCGACATAGCATCCTAGATTACAAATAAATATAACTTTTTATCCACAATTTTATAATCAATACTCTTGGAGTCAATCACATCCCTTAGAAAATCAATAACCTAATGGTCCAAGATATCAAATCATCACAAGAACTTAGTTTTCTTATAATGTAAATACTACTTTCCAGGAATTTAATCTAGTAAACCCTGCATCATAATTTATTGTCCCTATTTTGTAAAATAGTAATACTAAATTTATTGTTCTCATTTCAGTCTCACTATTGCAGAAAGCTACAAGCAACTCATTGTTGGAGCAAGTTACAAGCAACTCCTCATAGACTCCACCAAGCTATTTAAATAGTGTTCTTTCCACAAAAACCAAAAATATTTGGCAGCCAAGAGATTAAAATGCATACTACATAACAATTGACGAGTGAAATCCATAACACAGACTATCTTCTAATATTTAAAATCAGAAGAATGTAAACAAAATTTATATCAGTAATCAACCAGTAAATGTGTTAGAGAACAACACAGAAATTATGAATAGCACAACACAGTACATTGAAATTCCAGCCACCAATTCTTTAGGTGCTCTTTATCAACTGTTTGAAATTTGTGATCAACTTTATAATCCACTTAGAAACATCTTGACTTCAGCTGATAAGAAGCTCCAAACAATAACAACAACCTCAATAGCCATTAACACCAAATAGATTGCTCAACTGGAGTGCTTTAGGATCTTCACGGCCTGACGGGTGATCAACTGTTCAAATGCATCAAAATAGTTACTCATGAAAGATGATACAATCTTTAACTGATTCTTACAAATACCAACTACTACGAAAAAAACACTCACCTCCGGTACCGTTCATTCACGGGACTTGCCGCCCTGCCATAATCAGCACTACCCCTTTCTAGGCACCTGGCATAAATTAGACTTGGAGCCCTCATATTGCATCCCCAGCATCACGCTCATCATCCATGTATATAAATGCATATCCTGTATGGAACAACAGAAACTCAATAAAGAGACCAAAAAGTGGAATTGTAGTCACAGCCTCATTTTGGAAAGTCAAAAATAGTTTACTATATAGAGTCCAGACTATGACAAAGAAAAATATACAACACCTGTTACTAATTTGTGTAAACACTTGCTGCATTAAAGAACAGCAGGCATAGACCTTGCATGTTGAACTAAATGGTGTCAGGTATGGATAAGGTGAGAGTGCGGTCATCGATCAGATCGGAGTAGTGCCTTCGCCAGTTATGCTCCATTCTAATTGTAGTGATGTGTCATGGGATTTATCTCTGGGCATGCTTCAAACTGGAGACTTAACATGGCATGACAGTGATGAAAAGAAATGGTGAAATGCAGGATGTCATTTGTGTATCAGCTTCGTTGAACGTTTCTAGAAGCTGATCCTCTGGTAGTTAAAGATCCATGGCATGATTGATGAAAGGATATGCACAGGCAGGGGACCAAGAAGAGCGTGTATGGAGCTCTTCAAAATTCCTGCGCCAAAGAAACTTTTGAGTACAGCGGCCTACATTTCAAATAATTATATTTCTGCTTAAACTTACCTTGTAGCCTTGGGAAATGAAGCAGAAAGGTTTCCCATTACACTTAAAATGGAAGTTTGATGATAAACATGTCCCAATGTGCATTCTTGACATACATTAAGGATGATCATTACTACTTGCCAGGGTAGAATGTCTTGTAGGCTTAACCTTTGCCTTTTTATGGTAAAATGCTGCCAAAATGAAATCAATTTAAAGTCCTACTTCTTAAACCCTGAACTAATGCATGCAACACTAAGCAGATTCACCATGGGCTCAGCCAATTAGGATCGGGGATTTTTGTAGGGTGTGGTTTGCCAGATGGCCAATTTTTCAATGTATTCTCACAAACTAAAAAAATGTCCAAAACCATCCACTAAGTATAAACTAACCATAGTTGTTAGAAACTTAGATTCACCTAAATTTATGACTAATGAAAGTTAATCATATGTTTTTCTAATATTAGCACCTAATATATTTTTCTTAGTCTTGGTTTAGAAAATTAGCCAACTACCATGTACTCTGCAGAAATAATTCTATCCCTCAAAATTTTCCTCAACACATTGGTTTCAATGTTGGATAGCATCCATTCCTGAACTCCAAAACAACTATCTTGAGAACATCGCTCTGACCATTGCAGCATCAAACACCGCAGAAAGTCTAGCCAGAACAATATTGGAAATTCTACATTTTCCTAAAGGGAATTGTATTCACACTAGCACGTTCTTGGGCCCATTTTTTGCCTTTTTACAGAAACAACCCTCTTTAGAATATACCTCTGGTGATGGCAACATGAAACACCTTGGAATGTCTCCCCAGAACAATATCTGGGCTTTCTAGAAGGGGTTTAATCAAACAAGCACATTATTGGGGCCTAAATTTTACCTTGCTACAGCCAATCTCTATTCATAACAGAGATCAGGTGTCAATGCCCCATTTTAGCCCAGCTATTTAATGGGAATCTTTGGTATAGGGTTTAACAAAATGCCTCCTAAAATATAGATAGTAAACTCTACCTGATTTCATGTCTACCCGCTCAACCCTTCAATATCTGGGAAATAAACGTTGCCGTATCTCATACTCTAGATTTCCACAGTACAAGGGCTTCATCTTTGAATCTGAATTATGATCACAAAATTTTTTTTGTCTATAAATTCGTTGCACCAAAAAAAAAAAAAAAAAACAAAAATAGATCAGTCCATAACCATTACCGTTGAGTTTCAAAGAATTAGAAAGAAGTAAAAACAGCTCTCCTAGAACAATCCCTGTTCTATGATACAGCAGAAATTCAAGGAAAAGCGCAGGGAGTAGAACAACAATGCATACTTATTGCAGGCACACATTTTCTTTCAATTTTTATGCATTTAGCATTTCCACGGTGCATCATTATTATATATCATTTCTTAAAAGCACCTTGTGTTGTATGGAGAATCTTTTTGCCCCGTCTTTGATGACTAATAGTAAAATATAATACATCTGTCATCATTTTGAACAGTCCTCTTGGTTCTCATTGCATCAAGTAATGACACAATGAGATTGAAACTGGCAAAATGAATTACCCTATATCACCAATTGCCACCAAAGGGGACTTGTAACATGACACTGATTTCATGACACGGTTCAAGAGGTTGGATTGAAGCAAAATGAATCATCGCATAGCATCAATCACCACCAGAGGTCCTTGCAACTTGACACTTATTGCATCACGTGATTGACGCAGTGAGATTGAAAATAGAAAAATAAATGATTGCATAAAACTACCAATGGTTTTTTTAGTGTGCATGTGGTGCCAAAGTCCATAGCAAATGAAAAATCCTGACCCCAAAAAACAGAGATCTGTGATCCAAGAAATGTAGGATCTCAAAACTTTGTAAAGAAAGCAACAAAATCAAGTTTGCATAAAATCAAAATCAGTAGATGCTGAACAAAATTGAAGTGTCATAAACCCAAACTGTGCCTAAGCGCCACCAGATCCAGAACAATGCAGATTAACCAAAAGAAACATGTGCAAGGTACCTTTCCATTTTCACAGTTCAAGTAGAATGTTATATTCATATTTCCACAAATTCAAGCGGAATAGAAGCCTATAAACAAAACAAATTTAGAAAATAGTCATGGCGTGAGAGATTCTGCAAAGTTAGGACTTCAACAACATAGAAAAACATGAAGAATGGTTGCATAAAGAGAGTGAAATGTATAAATTCTACCCAACTGCCCGCTTGTCTATGACATGCCTAAATTTGGGTGTGATGTGTGTGATGGAGGTTAAGAAGCACATATTATATTGGGACAATTTTTGAAAAAATGAAAGCAATGCATGAATTTATTTCCAATATTCATACAAAACTTTATAATTTAAATCTCGATGATCTGCAATAGTCGCCCTTATGGGGTGAAAGTTTTCTGCCAATTAGATTGAAGAAAAATCATTTTTGAAATATATTTTGTTAAAATATTTGCATCTATACAATAGCAATAGGTAAATATTTTTTAAATAGAAAAATTATTTAGTTCTCATTGGTTGCAAAAAAAAATTATTAATAACTAGTTAGGAAGAGGCCTCGCCTATAGTTTCCTTGAGGAAACTAATAAGATTAGTATTGAGAGAGTTTAATTAAAATTATGTATTCAAATTTTATGTTTCAATAGGTTATGTGGTCTTTTTTTTGGTGAGGCCATTCTATTATTTAAACAATTATTGTGAATAAATTTGTAAACAATTTTAGGAACAATTTTGTTTGTTTTTGTACAAATATGTTCAAGCAATTAAATTATTCACAATTACATCTCTTTTTAACTCATCAATGTTTCAATTCCAAGTTAACTCACCATGAAATTATATTTTAAGTTGACCTCTTAAATATGCCAATTAAAATTACCAATTACTGAAATGCTAACTATTTATAATTTCTTAAAACAAAAAATATGTTTTTCCATTTTATTTAATTTGAGAAAAACATAATAAATTTTCATATAAATCAATGTTTCAATTCGTTTTTATTAAATTTAATATATATTTTTTTAAATTGTGAGTTGGGATAAAATAATTTTATATATAGATGGTTTGGGGATGCATTGTAAAACTCATGGCCTCTATGTTCACTGGGGCGGAATAGGGCAATCAGTAAAGGATATTGCGGAATGGATCCAAGGCCTCTATAAAGACTAGGTAAGTACCACTATCACTGCTGAAGATTTCATTTTCATTGTCTGTAAAAGCTCAAACTCAAAAAAAAGAAATCTTAAATAACAGAAGTTTGTTTTATAAGGGTCATGGTTTTGAGTATCAAGATTGGACACCTAATTTTGATCCCAGTAAACTGAAACTAAAAATAGTTAGATGGGTCAAGCTACCAAATTTTCTAGTTGAGCTCACACATAGCAAAATCTTAAGGGATATTGGGAATCACCTAGGAGAGTTCATAGGATTGGAAAAAGATTTCTTTTCTCACTCTGATGTGCTCTTATTAGTCAAAATAGACTTAGGCACTAAAAACCTGGAACCCTGGAAATAAACACTAATTTGGCCAAATATTGCATCAAGCCAGCCTTCCACCATGGCCCCTTGGGTATAAACACTAGCCACAAAATCCCAAAGAGGCCTGCGGAGATGAAATCTACTCCTCAGCATGGGGGGGTCAAAATCAAATTCAATAAGAATAGTGGCGGTTTTATAGTGGATTATCAGAAGAATAGCGCTCCTCCTATCAAAAAGCACTCCAACGCTAATAAGGATCCATCTGGACAAGATCGGGCCTTCAGGGTGCTATCAGCACAGCCGAAGAAATGCCAGAAACCAAAGGAAGTGTCCCAGAATCTCAACATTGAGGTAACCACACAGGAGATGAACCATGCACAAGCTAGTTCAAGCAAAGAAATTTCTACTGCGATAGGGCCTCTGAACCAGACTGATGAAACACAGTTTGTTAAAGAGAAATTGGAACTAGAGGATGGGGAAGTATTTTCAGAAGTAGGTAGAAGAAATATCCCTACAAACGTAGAAGGAAGTGTAAACCCAAAGGCCTTAGAGACCCTAGAATGGGTTCCAAACACTTTTGAATCAAGAGGAAACCATAAAGATTTTGAGCACCTAAAGGAACCTACTGTTAAGGACTACCATTTGGATCTAGAAAGGCTTTGCGATGAGATCCTCGATAAGACAATAGAGGAAGAGGTAATTGAGGTAGCCAACAAAGAGAAAGAAAAGCTTATCTCCAAGATTCTAGAAATTGAAGAATGGGAGAAATGGCAGACAGAGGACCCAAAAGATCAGGGAGACAAAGTGGCAGATGAAGCAGAACTACAGCTGGGCATTGCCATAACTGACTTCAGTAAGGATACCCTAGATTGTGTCAAAAGCAACAAGAAAAGGGGAAGGAAATCAATATTGGAACTAAGAGAGAAAGCAAGAAAGGCTTCTGATCAGACCAAGATCACCACAATGCTCTATGTAGGGAAGGGGAAGTGCCTTCCAATGGAATCATGAGAGTACATACTTGGAATGTTAGGGGTCTCAATGCCCCTAACAAATAGCGTATCATAAAATGCTGTCTAACTAACACAAAACCAAACATACTAATGATTCAAGAAACTAAACTAAATAAAGATGAGATAGACACTCTAAATAGAAAGCTTGGAATATGGGAACTAGCAGGAGTCCCAGCAGAGGGTGCCTCGGGGGGCCTTGGGGTAATTTGGGATCCTAGAATGGTTTCATTCTCAGTAATAAGCTGCAAAAAGAATTGGATGGCGGGAGACATTAGAAGCATCAGAAGTAATCTACAGTTTTGTCTTATTAACATCTATGGTCCCTCCCAGAACCAAGATAAGAGACTAGTTTGGAAAGAAATAGAACAATTTTTGGGTACCTTACAATATCAAGTTTGTGTTTTGGGCAGAGATTTCAATGTGATCCTAGACCCTAAAGAAAAGCTGGGAGGATCTGTCAGGTTATCAATAGCAGCTATGGACTTTAAGGATTGGGTTCTTAAGAACAATTTATTAGAAATCAAAACTGCACAACAAGGTTTTACTTGGAACAATAGAAGGAAGGGCTTTAGCGATATTGCAGAAAAAATGGATAGATTTCTGATCTGGGGCAACTGGGCACAACTATCTTCTATTCTGAACACTGAGATCTTATCATACTCAGGCTCCGATCACTACCTAGTCTAGCTTAGTCTATCTGAAGACTGCCAACCTAAATGATGCCCCTTCAAATATGAATAGATGTGGGTCAAGGATAATAACCTTTTAACCTTAATTGAGCAATGGTGGAAAGAAACTAGAGTCTCAGGATCTAAGCTTTTTTGTTTAGTATCCAAATTAAAAACTATCAAATGTAAGCTTCTTAACTGGAATAAGACTAACTTTGGTAATATCTTTGAAATCAAATCTAAGTTAGAAGAGGAACTTGAAAACCTCAACAGAAGTGTGATAACTAAAGGCATGGATGCGGAATCTTATGCAAAAGAAAAATAACTGAAAATAGAATATGAAGATATCCTAGCCAAAGAGGAAATCTTCTAGTGACAAAAGTCCAGAGAGACTTGGCTAGAAGCAGGCGATAAGAACACTAAGTTCTTCCACAACAGCATGAAAGCACACAGAAATGTCAACAAGATCTTTAAAATTAAAGATGCGAATAATGCCTGGATCAAACATCCTAAACAAATTGCATATGAAGCGGTTAGGTATTTTGAGGACATTCTTAACAATCAGGAAGGATCGAATTGGCTGCTTCAACAAGCCAGACTGAAAGACATTCCAAGGATTATCTCAGAGGATCAAAACAAAAACCTCAATGGTAAATTTACTAAAACTGAGATTGAACTGGCGATCTCTCTAATGAAGCCGGACAAAGCTCCGGGGCCAGATGGCTTTCCAACATTGTTTTTTCAGACATGCTGGCACTTCATAGGAGATGAAATAGTTGATGCTTTAGAAGGAGTAAGAAATTCTAGTAGTCTTTTAAAGGAAGTAAATAATACATTTCTTTCTCTCATACCAAAAAAAGAGAAGCTAGAAAATCTAGGGGATTTGCGACCTATCTCTCTATGTAATACTATATACAAGATTCTAACTAAAACCTTAGCTAACAGAATTCAGACAGTTTTGTCGGATATTATAAGTGACAAGCAAATAGGGTTTGTACCTGGGAGATCCATATTTGATGGAATTATTATAGCCCAAGAAGCCATTCATTCTATACAGCAAAATAAAAAGCCCAGTATGTTAATCAAATTAGACATCAGTAAAGCCTATGACAAGGTCGATTGGCTTTTCCTTTGTAAAACTTTAGAAGCCTTCGATTTTTCTAAACAATGGATAAACCTCACTTATGCATGCATTTCTAACCCCAAGTTTTCAGTATTAGTCAACGGAACACCTGAAGGTTTTTTTAGTATCTCAAGAGGATTGAGACAAGGGGACCCCATCTCCCCTTTTCCCTTTATTATAATGGCAGAAGTTTTAGGGAGAATGATCACCAAGGCAAGGGTAGAAGGGAAGGTTCAAGGAATCAAAATCACCTCGGGTGTAGATCCTACAACCCATCAACAGTTTGTAGATGATACTATGCTCGGGTAGCATCGAAGAAGCTAAGGTGTTCAAAGAAATTTTGGACTCTTATTGTAAGGCCTCTAGACAAGAGGTGAATGCTAATAAATCAGTAATTTATTTCTTCAATACTGAGCCGGAAATTGAAAAGGAAATATGCAGAATTTTATCTTTCAAAAAAGGGGAAATGCCATGTAAATATTTAGGTATACCTATGGGGGCAAGCAACAAGACTACTGCTCTTTGGGACCATATCACTTCCAAGATCAATAAAAAAGTGGAATCTTGGAAAGGCAAGTGGCTTTCTTCAGCAGGCAAAGTCACAATGCTAAATGTGGTTCTCTTAGGTATCCTAGTTTATCAATTATCATGTATGAATCTGCCAGTGGAAAAACATGAAGAAAACAATAAAAATTTTAGAACTTTCCTATGGCAGGGCTCGGAGGATAAGAAGAAAATGGCACTTGTTGCATGGGATAAAGTATGTAGACCAAAAGAGGAGGGTGGCTTGGGTTTGAAAAATTCCAAGGAGCAGAATAAGGCATTAGGTGCTAAACTTGTCTAGAAAATGTATCATCAGCCTAATTTAAAGTGGGTTAAAATCCTTAGACACAAATACCTTAGAGGTGAGGAACCGACCTTCCTATTTAGAATGGCCAATCCCCCTAAAGGCTCTCGCCTATGGAATTTCATGATGGAATGTAGAAAGCTCATTATGGACAAACTGACCTGGAATCTAGGTGATGGAAATCAAGCACTTTTTTGGGATGACTCTTGGGGAGGGTTTGAGACAATAAGTAGTTTGGGTAACTTAGAGAATGCTAAAAGAATCCTAGAAGCCCAATGGGGAAAGAAAGTAAAAGATTACATAGATTTCCCCAATAATGGGGAAAGCCGGGACTGGAATTGGAAATCTCTAGAAAACATGAACCTTTAGAATGATGAAAAAAAGAGATTGACAGACATCCTTAATAACAGAAAGGTTTCCTTCAAAGGAGGATCAGATAGACTGGTTTGGGATGGGGCCAAATCATGAAACTATAAAACTAAGGATGGTTATAAACTCTTAATCAAACAACAGCTCAGACCAAAATCAGAGATCCCAATGAGACTTTGTTGGGATAAGAACTGTCTTCCAAAAGCTGCGATGTTTGCATGGCTGGCCTTATAGAAGAAAATTTTAACAGCGGATAGGTTCACAAAGATGGGTTTCGAAGGGCCTAGCAGGTGCCCCCTTTGTGAAAAGGAGCAAGAAATGGTGGATCATATTCTTCTTGACTGCCAATTCTCTAATAAATGCTGGTACTGGCTAAACAATAAGTTAGGATGGATTATAGCTCTTCCCAATAAGATACTAAACCTATTCTAGTGTTGGCCTAATTCGCACAAACAAAGCATCTACAATATGTTATGGACAATTACCCCATCAATTATGATATGGGAAATTTGGAAAGAAAGGAATAGAAGGATATTCAAAGAAAGTAAACTATCTTATGAACAGCTTATTAGTAAAATTGAAGCCGCTATCATAGAAATTGTCAATAGTAGGGTGCTTAGTAACCCTAAACAAGATACCTCAATGTCTCATTGGGATGAAAAGATGTGTGGGAAGTGGATAGGATTAAAATTGCCCTCTTTCATGGGTCCAGGCAGCCTTAACACCACCAATAAGAGACAAGAATGTAAGTGGCAACCTCCTGAAGAAGGTTGGTTCAAGCTTAATTTTGACAGGGCATCTAGGGGCAACCCAGGAGCAGCAGGTATAGGTTGTATAATTCATGACTCTGAGGAGAAAACTATCGCAACCTTGGCCAAACCTCTAGGAGAAGCATCAAACAATATAGCAGAACTAACTGCTCTGATTGAAGGTCTGAAAATTTGCAAAGACTTGAAAATTGAAAAAGTTGAAGTAGAAGGAGACTCAGCCATTATCATTAACGCCTTACGCAAAGGGAGCATGCCCAATTGGAGACTAAATTCCCTTCTGTCTATTGCCCTAGACCTCACTACTTTTAAAAGGTGCACATTTAACCATATATATAGGGAAGGTAATAGAGAAGCTGACTCCTTGGCCAATAAAGGGGCTGATGGCATATGTATTACTTCTAAAGGCTAACCTTACAGAAGGATTTTAAAATCCCTCTCAAACTCTACAGGAGGGCTGTACACTTGGCTATTTAATATTGCTTACAGTCTCACTAGACGGGTATACCTTTTATAACCATTTAATTCCACAAGCATTTATCTAGGTTTGCCTATTGAAGATTCATTGATTATCTGCTATAACAAAGACACACACAGTAGGTTACACTTGTTAATATGCAAAGTGTATAATTTTGACAAGCTTGGCAACAATCAAGTATTTTCTCTTCTCTTCTCAAAGCAAAGATTTTAAGAACTAACAGATATTTGTGGTAGATTGAATGTTTTGATTTTGTATAGCTAACATGCGAAAAGAAGTGGTAGCCTTATGTGGTTTCAGGTTAGACAGGAGAAAGATAGAAGATGCCCCTTCAATATCATCCATGAAGGTCTTCCCAGGAGGCGAAGTGCCTAAAAACATTCAGAATAAGGATGTCTAAACAAAGGCCATATTTGTATATCTTTCTCAGCAATTGTAAAAGAATTATGTTTCCTTAAAGGGCTTGACCCTGTGTATATAGACAGTATGTACTGGACTGCTAAAGTCCTGGGCTAGATCAGAGGTTTTCTTCACTGTATTCTTTCCTACCGGTGCTCGCACTGAACAGAGCTATATTTTTTCTAAATGACTTTATATATTAATGGCTTCGGCCTCTTACCAATCAAAAAAAAAAATTCTCATATAAATCAATGTTTCAATTCATTTTTATTAAATTTAATATTTTTTTTTTAAAAAATTGTGAGTTGGGATAAAATAATTTTATATATAAAAAGACCTTTAATAGCTCCTAAACTATTAAATTTACAAAATTGCAAGTATAAACTTTTTAGTAAATAAAATTGAAATCCTAAAAATAATATAATTTCATAAAATAAAATAAAATGTGTAGAACCCTATATTTTTAATAGTATTATAACTTTGTGCCCAAAAGTAGTTTTTACATTAAGCTAATGAAGCAAATAATTAAATTCATAAAAATTGACGATTATTCCTCTCATAATTATCACCATCCATTTAGCCATGACTTAACTAGTGGGAGACAAAATTTGTGTTCATAATTTGTTTACTTGCCACATCCTCCCCTCAAACTGAAATTCTCTCTACATTTATAGCTTTTTGTTGCAGAGAAGAGGTCATTTTTTTTAGCCATGAAAATACAAATAAATCATTTTTCAATATTTTTTTGTTAAAAAATTATCATGTTGACATAGGAAAAGTACAAATTTAAATCAAATTTGCCCCACAAGAAAAATAATCATGTTTTTGATTGGTTTACAATCAATAGATTAATAACTAGATAAGTGCGAACTCATTGCAATTTTAATAGTACTGGCCAAAGGCAGGTACTAAAAATAAAAATAAAAGAAGATCGTGCTCAAAATAAGTAGTTATTAACTTATTTATTGAAATGGCTGAAACTTTGCTTACATTGCACCAAAAAACAAAATTGGTTCACAAAACAGTTCCTCTATGTTTTATTTCCCACATAGAACCATTGCATAAAAGTGAAGTCAATTTTCAGATATGTCAATTGATATGGCCTTAGGCTTACTCTCAGTTGTCTTGGGAATTGTTACAGTGAGCACCCCATGTGCCATGTTGGCCTTCAGTTGATCCAACTTGACATTCTCTGGTAGGTGGAAGCAGCGAGAAAAAGTGCCATCATGTCTTTCAAGGCGATGCCACTTGTCATTCTTGTCCACCTCATCCTTCTTATACTCTCCACTTATATGCAAAACATGTCCCTCTTCAACTTGGACTTTCACATTTTCCTTTGTCAGACCTTCCAAAACCAAACAAAAAAAAATGATTAGATAAATTATACACAATTTATGCTTAATCATGATTCAATTAGACAATTCCAAATCAATCTTCATACAGTTTTGAACCAATATTTTATATGAATTAATAAAAATTACACAATTAAATATTTTGTTAAAACATCATACAAATTTAATATAATGAAAAACTACTATCTAAATTATACTAATCTATTAAAACCCACATTAACAATACCAGGTAAGTTAGCTTTGAAGACGTGGGTATGATCAGTTTTAAACCAATCCACAACAATACCAATCGCGACCATGAAGCGACTGATGTCATTACACACTTCCCTTTTAGAAGAATTTTGGTCCGACATATAACCCATTAGATAACCCTCATGGATCTGACCGAATGAATCTGACACCCGAGCTTTCATGCCCCATTCCATTGTGCCATACGCGCTTCCCCTTTAGAAGAATTTTTGTCCGACATAAAACCCGTTATATAACCCTCATGGATCTGACCGGATGGATCTGACACCCGACATTTCATGCCCCCATTCGATTGTGCCATAGACATGCTGGGATACTATCAACCTCCTCCAACTCACTGCAAAAACAAAACCTAAAAACATAATCACTTGTAATAATCTTACCTTCAAGAATGGAAATTAAATGACTTACAGAAACTACAATTTAACCTACCAAAGTAAGGTGCTAAAAAGTAGGATATATATATATATATATATATATAGTGGTGAGAAATAGAAGGTGAAGGAAACTTCGAGAACTTTCTGAATGCCTAATTATAGTAGCAATAAGGGGTGGAGTGTAATGGTCGAATGCGTAATTATAGTAGCAGTAAGGGGTGGAATGTAATAGTGTGAGCATGTTAACATTGATATATAAAAATAAATACAATAAAAATAAAATAGAGCTGACATAGTTTTTTTAAATAAGTAGACATTTTTTTAAAAAATAATTCTAAATATATAACTCACATAGTTTTATTAAATCAATGAACATTAAAAGAAAGCCAATAAAATAATGTGTACTAGCATAGATATTTTAAATACATCTATCTGAAAGAGGCTCAGAGATATCACAGTCTTGAGGCTTTATAGATTTGCATTTAAATACTAGAGAATCCTAAATTAGCTTTTAATTTAAATCAAATAATATGAAGAACTTAATTATAATTCTCTAATGGAATTAATTGCCATAGAAAGAATCTTTAAATTGAACAACTATAATCCTACCTCGCATTAAACTAAAGTAATTTACCCCAACAACAATTCATAGGTCTATCAATTAATTTTTAATTTTTAGTGGAATATTTTTCAATAATTTAATCCAAATGATATAAAAAACATAATTATATTTTTTTCATAGAATTAATTCCCGTAGTAAAAATATAAAACAAATGTCATTAAACTAAATATTAATTTTCTTTGTGGCTTTTAATTTGTGGCTTTTAAAGATTGAAGAACTATGACCCTAGCTGCCATTAAAATAAAGTAATATACCTTGCCATTATTTCTCTTTGCCATCCTTCATTAAATTAAAGTAAATAATTTACCCTAAATTTTCAATAATTTAATCCAAATCATACAAAAACTTAATTATAATTTTTTTAAAGGAATTAATTCCCATAGTAAAAATATAAAACAAAGATTATTAAACTAAATATTAATTTTTTTTGTGGCTTTTAAAAATTGAAGAACCCTAACCTAGCTCTCATTAAACTAAGGTAAATAACTTACCGTGCTATTAATTTTCTTTGTGGTTGTCAAAAATTTGTTTATGCAAGAAAAATATTAAATAAATTATAATTTATATGTTCCATAATTTAAGTTGCACTTTAATTGCAATTTCTTTTTATTTTAATGAGTAGTATGTAAATAGAATGAGAGTAAATAATACACAATGCTAATCTAACCTTCTATAAATAATAGCAACAACATTGCATCACTTCATAAATTCATTTTGCAAGAAAAAAATATAAAAAAAAGATGGATGCATATTGCCCTTACCAATTAAACTTCTCTTCTAATCGATTAAACTTCTTCTCCCAATTCAATTTGCTTTGTTTTTATTTGATTTGATTTTTCTCAAATTTATGTTTGAGTAATACTTATATTTATACACATTATTTTATTGGCTTTGTTTTTATGTTCATTGATTAATAAACTATGTCAGCTATATATCCATAATTATTTTTAAAAATATGTCTAGTTATTTTTTAAAAACTATGTCGGCTTTATTTTATTTTTATGTATAGGGTCATCCCCTTAATGCCACTGGATAACTCCTCTCTGTGTAATTATTTTTATATGTTGGCTTTTTAATAGTTTTTGTTAACATGTTCATTCTATTTACACACTGCTCATTCAAATAAAAATAAAATTACAATTAAATGCAACTTAAATTATGGAACCTATAAATTATAATTTATTTAATATTTTTCTTGCATAAACAAATCTTTGAAAACCACAAAGAAAATTAATGGTAAGGTAAATTATTTACTTTAGTTTAATGAGAGCTAGGGTTACGATTCTTCAATATTTAAAAGCCACAAGGAAAAATAATATTTAGTTTAATGACCTTTGTTTTATATTATAATATGAAAATTATTTCCTTTAAAAACTAGAGGCACCTATCAGTCCTGAGGTGCCTATCTATTTTCAATTTCTCCTCTGAGATTTTTTAGATAGATGTATTTAAGATATCTATGCTAGTAGTAATGGCCAGTGTAGGAAAGAAACACCCAAAGTAATCAATTTTTAATTCTATTTCCACTGCTCCTTATGTAAACTTACCAGAACTCCAAAGAAGCATACATTAGGTTTTTTTTACTACGTAACGGATAGTTTATATTGATAGTAAAAAGAAAAAGATTAAACTTTTAGCTCCATGAGCTGATGATATACTTGTCCCCCTACTATTTGCTTACAAAATATTACAAAATGACCTCTTTGGGTCTATCAAACTAAACTACTGCTACAATAGACATATACATATAACTGCCTAAAACCCCCATACTACCATCGTACAATAAACATAAAAACTATTAACCATATACAATAGTAAAGACCAAGTTAACCACAGACCAACTGAACCAGAGCCACTAGACTAATCATATCTCCCCTTCCTCGAATAGGTAGTCTAAAAATTCACCCACCCATGCGAAGCCGTTGACAGGAATTATGTTGAACATCTTTATGATGAAATCCCTTCCTCTACAGACCCTAGCGTTGTGGACCATCAACTCATCTCCTCGAATGTCTAGGATGAAGGGAAAGAAATTGACCACTTCACCAGGCTAGTTTACCTTATTCAGATCCTTCAGCCTTGAGAGCCTGACACGTCTTTCCACTACCTCTAACACCTCATCTAGCCCTTCCATTAGGTTTGACTTGAACATCCTCTGTACCAGTACCCTCACCTCCTCCTTTGCCATCATTATGTCGAGGAGAGAAGCTACCACCCTAGACATTATGTCTAAATCTATATGGAAGTGCTCTCCACCATTGACAAAATCTTTGCCCAAGATGAACTTAGTGTCTTTGATGATGAAGGTATTGTTCTATTACAGGGCCCTTCTCAATCTTTGATCAGTAATTTTGCCAAAAAATACCATCTTCCTAACCCTTCTGGTTAGACAAATGGAGGATTCCATTCTATCACAAGCAAGCTATTTAGTAAGAAGATGGAAAATTATGGATGGCGAGGAACGTTGGCCATAAACTAGAATGCCAAAATAGTCTACAAAATGCTTGCCAAAATGCCTTCAAATAGTTTGAGAAAAAGTTGCCTCTTCTCCCAATGATGGTGGAAGACAATATCTGAGCATCTCCCCACTCTCAGCAGTTCACTACTTAACTGCTCGAATGCGCTGAGATATGAGGCCATCTGCAATTCCTACTGATTCATAATTGGGGTTGTCCTTGCCCTTGTCCTACACCCCAAGAATCGAGATGATTCCAGCGTGCAGGATCTAAATGCTAATCTCCACTAGCTGCCATTATTATGCATAGTGATGATTGTGATGACTGCCTAATTCTCCTCCCTCTGCTTGAATGGAATGGGGGTATCCTACTGACGATGCCTACTAACCAGGTGTCCATCTTACTTCCCCTGCTGAGTCAACCTCCTCACCTGGATATGAGGTGGCTCCCACCATTCCACCCACAAAGCATATATTAGGTTTAATAAAGATATGAATCAGAAATAATTCAGCTTAACAAGTGCCACGTAGTGGAAGATGAATATCTTAACAAGTGTCATGTAGTAGAAGATGAATTGGGGATAACTTAGGGACTTGGTATTTGATATCTTAACAAATGTAAATTGGGAATAACTAATGGATTTGGTATTGGATATCTTAACAAGTGTCATTAGCACAGTGAGTACCTCCTTTTAAAGTGTTGTAATAATAATATTTTTTTAGTATTTGAAAAATTAATGAAAATGCATTTGAAATAATATAAGAATTAGGTTAAGTTTCTATTTGAAGAAACATGGCAAAATGAACTATGACAAAGTCACTCTCAATTAAAAAACAAATTCCTATAAAAATTAAAATTTAAACTATATAATATGATAGAATTATCCATACCCCATTCCAAAAGCAATTGATATACATGTAAGTAAGGTTATTTTAAAGATTTGCACATATAATAAATGCAGCTATTAACCCCAACACATAATAGAAATTAAATGGAGTGAGGTTATGGTGAGCCCTTTTTCATAGTTGGTGTCATGGTAATCAACTAAAAAATACTAAATATAGACAAAAAGATGTAGCAACTATGAAAATAATTACTATAATATAAACAATAATATTTATGTTAATAGTATTAATAGCAGTAGAAATATTAATATTAATATATTATAAATATTAATAATAATACATTATAAATATTAACTAATAATATTGACACTGTAATCAAATAAAAAAATACTAACTATATGCAAAAAAGATGTACCAACTACAAAAACTAATTATTATAACATAAATATTAATTAATATTTATATTATAAATATTAACTAATAATATTAATATTGGTGTCACCTTAATCAAATGAAAAAAGGAGCAATTATGTGCAAAGGAGTCTTCCTTCACACGTGGCAAGTAGGGGAGGCTGTGCTCTCCCCCACCCAGGTTTGTATCTTGTGCATACCTCAAGATTGAAAAGACTATCTTCTTATCTCTTATATGTTCTTTCTCCAACTATGTTTAATTTTTCATTTCCCAACCCTCGCGACTGTGTAAATCTCAACCCTCTTAGCATTAATGGAGGGGGTTACGGACCCCCCGACACTAATGGTATTAATCTTGATTCCCATGTGGCCCCATCTAAGTCTTTTACGGAAGTTTTAGCGGATAGTGGTATGTCTATCCCATCTGGTGTGAAGTTTATAACTACAACTAGTTGCAAAGAAGGTGAACCAAGTAGTGATGTCTCGGTGCAAGGTAAGCACACCTTACCCCCTCCGAATTGTAAACTCACCCCAAATGATGTTATGAAGAATATAGTCTCTAATGAAAGACTTAGATTAAAGGAAATGACTATCTTTTTTGCTGTTGTTCACACTAGCAAAATACCAACAAGAAATTTCATAGATTCCTAGTATTTTAATGTGTGGGCAAACAAATTTGGAATTCAAGTTAATTTTTGTAGAATGCTCCCTAAAGGTTTATTTTCTTTTTTCTTTAAATGCTATTCTGTGCATGAAAAGGCACTTTTGAAAACATACTGAAATCTCAGTTGCTATGGTTTCAAGGCATTGAACTAGTCCCCATCAGCCATTACTGAGGAAGTATTAGCCTTCTCCTACCCTAGGTGGTTGGTTGTGAAAAATCTTCCTCTTAAATATTGAAATTTAATCTCGTACCTACTTGAACCCTTTGGTAAAGTGCTACACCTAGATGAAACCAAGGTGACCCTCCCGCACTTGGACATGAGGGCACTAGTGTCATTGGCTCCTGAGATTGAAATTCCTAGGTGTATAGAGGTAGAGGATGAGGAGAATCCCTTTTATTGTCAGTTAGAAATTTTGGGTAGTGTCAATGCCTACTATCTCTGCAAAAAGAGCACATTAGGGTAAATTGCACTTTATTAAAAAAATTCAAGGAAGAAAAAAGCAGATGGAACACCCTGGCCCAAACCCTAGTTTAGAATTATCCTCTAAAAGGTTCGTTGTGCACTCTAGCATGGTTGTGGCAACTGACCCCTTGCAAGCACAGGGAATTAGTAACTACTTTTCAGAACCCATAGCAGACTAGGCTGAAAAAAGCCCCCTCACAAATTGTGATGCTAAGGAAACAAAGCTCTAAGAGCCAAGGGTTGGAGTGGGAGATTGAGTCCACAATCCTCCTAGTTCACCAATTTTCAATTTTGAGGATACCCTACTCCAAAACTCCTTCGATGTTCTCTTGGAAGGAATCCCTTATGAGGATGTCAAACCTGAGAAGACCCCAATATCTAGTGTCTCCAAAGACCTAGTGGAATGCCTCAGTTCCATGCTCACCCCTGAAATTATAGGAAACCCAACTATAATGGAAAAATTAAACACTCAAGAGTTAGTGATGCGTGAGACTAAGAAAAGAATTGAAGAAGAAATCTTAAGGAATGGAACGAGAACCCTCCCACACCTGCAACTCATTTGTTTATATTCGAAAAGGATGGCCACCAGTTCAAATTTGTTAAGGGTGACCAGCTTTGTAAAAAAAATTGTTAATGATAGTCTGCTCTAGGATGAAAGGATGTCCTCCATGGAGGGAGGTCTTGAGACTATCACCGAAAAAATTACAATACTAATATGAACCATACTGACAGTAACCATGGGCAACATGAGCACTCACTAGAATTGGGGGGATTATCTAATGTTAAACAAGAAAATCCACTTTTGACCTGCTCCATTGAGGGTGACACCCTAGAGTTTTCTAGCCAAACTACCACTAACAATGTTGTTCAAAAGTTTGGGTCTACTAACAATGAGGTAACTCCTAAGAGACCATCAATACAAGATAGTGAGGGCCCTGGCCCTACAACCCATGCAATGTGTGAGCCCTCCACCTCAGAATTTGTTGGGGTCAAGGCTCTTAGAAAAACCCAAGAGTCCAATTCCACCAACCCGTGTGCCACCAAGGAAAGTGGCATGTGTGAGGACAAGGAAAAACACTAAAAAATAGTTAGAGGGCATAGGATATCTTAAACAAGAGGATTTCATGGGTAGATAGTCCGAGAGAGCTTCTAGGCCAAGGGCAAAGCCTGGAAGACCAAGAAAGAACAACATGTCCCTACTGCTACCAAAAAACATGCAACTATCTAAAAAGAAAAGAAAGAAAACAAGTGTGGTAAGAGAGTCTCTTGAAGTAAAAAGACCAAAGGTGGAAGAAAGATTGCCTAAGTGTTTTTTATAGTCCAAGCAATACTTAGAGGTAACCCACATGAATGTCAAGAATTAATCTTAATTATATCTCATGGAATGTTAGGGGACTAGAGTCTCCTAATAGGAAATACATTGTAAGGAGATTCTTGATCTGGAAAAAAAATTGATGTTGTAATGCTACAAGAAACTAAGGTAGTGGGGTTCAGATTGGAAACTAATTTATGGTTTATTTGCAAGGATTCTTCATTTTTCACCGCAAATCATGAAAATAGAAAGGTGGGGAGGACAATCTAACTCTCTAATACATGGAGTCAATTAGTCACTAATCAGGGTAATTCCCCTGCAATAGGGTAGTCTAGGTGACCTTGGAAAAAGAAGGAAATACAATGGGAATTTTCTTCATTTATGCACCCAATGACCACAGGGAGAGGGCTACCATTTGGCAATGGTTACCTAGTCTACTAGATGTGCCGTGGATCTTGGGTGGAGACTTCAACATGGTTGATCACCTGGAAGTTAAGTGGGCGGAGTTGAAATGTCATGGAAAGGAAATGAAAGGTATTTTTGGCAGAGGGTAAAAAATAAGTTCAATCTAATGGAGCCTTTGGGGGTAGGGAAAAAACACTTCAAAGGGGTCTGGTATACATGGTACAATTCTCAAAAATGAGACAAAAGGATTTACTATATGCTTGATGGGTTTTATGCAAGCAAAAACAACTTCAGGTTTGTTCCAAATAGGGATGGTCTAGTGGTTCATGTTTACCCCTACACTATGTCCGACCATCATCCCATTAAAGCAAATATTGAGATAAAAATTGGTAGTGCACTGGTCAATAGGAGGAAATATGGCTTCACCCTCAATACCTAATTCTTCAATGATAATGATTGTAGAGATGTCATTTCCTTCCTGAGAGAAATAAATAGTTGGATGCTAAAAAATACTAGTGCAACAGAGAGGTGGAATCAAAGTATTAAGGCCTTGAGGAAGATGTTCTAAACCATTGGCAAAAAGAAGGCCATGGATAATAGGTGGGAGGAAAATAAACTTCAAGAATCCAAAAAGACCCTATTAATGAAATGTTGAGGGAAGAACTTACACTCACTAAAGAAAAGCTTAGAATGACTCAAAAGATCAAGCTAAAAGGGCTAAAGGTAAGGGCCAAGTTAAACTTGCTTAATTGTGGTGATAGGGGATCAAAATTATTCTTCAATTACATCAGAAAAAAGAGTTTCAAAGAGCAAATAGAGCAAATTTGGGACAATGATTGACTAGTCACCTCCCAAGAGGAAATATTAGAGCAATTAAATAAGTTCTATAAAAACCTCTTCACCTCAGAAAAGGGGGAAAATGGTAACCAAAATGCCAGAGAACTAGTTAAAAAGATTATCCCTAAAAGAATTTCTGAGGATGATCTAGCCTAGATTTTGGTGGACTTAACCAAGGAAGAAATCAAGAAATCCATCCTATCTATGAATAATGATAAGTCCCCTGGTACTGATGGTCTCCTAGTTGAATTCTATAAATCCTTCCCAAATTAGTCTACCAGTTGAATTCTATAAATCATATTCATTTGTGTTATTTTTTGTGTTGTACATGTATGCATAGAAACTCTATGTTATGATAAAAAACACAAAACACATTAGGTTCAACTAAACAACAGAAAATTTTTAAAAATGCATCTAAGAAAGTGGTGGGACATTTCAACAAATACATTTCATTCATATCCTTGAAATAATACTAAAACCTTGGTGGCTATGGTTTCAGGGCACTGACCTAGTCCCCATCAGCCATTGCTGAGGAAGTATTAGCCTTGTCCTACCCTAGGTGGTTAGTTGTGAAAACTCTTCCTCTTGAATATTGAAATTTAATCTCGTACCTGCTTGAACCCTTTAGTAAAGTGCTACGCCTAGATGAAACCAAGGTGACCCTCCCGCACTTGGACGTGAGGGCACTGGTGTCACTGGCTCCCGAAATTGAAATTCCTAGGTGTATAGAGTTAGAGGATGAGGAGAATCCCTTTTATTGTCAGCTAAAATTTTTTGGTAGTGTCAATGCCTCCTATCTCTACAAAAAGAGCACATTAGGGTAAATTTCCCTTTAATGAAAAAAATCATGGAAGGAAAAAGAAGATGCAACACCCTGGCCCAAACCCTAATTTGGAATTATCCTCTAAAAGGCTAATTGTGCACTCTGGCATGGTTGTGGCAATTGACCCCTTGCAAGCATAGGGAGTTAGTAACTGCTTTTCAGAACCCATAGTAGACTGGGCTAAAAAAAACCCCCTCACAAATTGTGATGCTAAGCAAACAAAGCTCTAAGAGCTAAGGGTTCGAGTGGGAGGTTGAGCCCACAATCCTCCCAGTTCACCAATTTTCAATTTTAAGGATACCCTACTCCAAAACTCCCTTGATGTTCTCTCAGAAGGAATCCCTTCTAAGGATATCAAACCTGAGAAGAACCTAATATCTAGTGTCCCCAAAGACCTAGTGGAATGCCTCAGTTCCATGCTCACCCCTGAAATTACAAGAAACCCAACTATAATGGAATAATTAAACAATCAGTAGTTCGTGATGCGTGAGATTAAGAAAAGAATTGAAGAAGAAATCTTCAGGAATGGGAAGAGAACCCTCCCACACCTACAACTCATGAGTTTATGTTTGAAAAGGATGGCCACTAGTTCAAATTTGTTAAGGGTGACCAGCTTTGCAACAAAATTGGTAATGATAGTCTTGTCGAGGATGAAAGGATGTCCTCCATGGAGGGAGGTCTTGAGAATGTCACCAGAAAAAATACAATACTAGTATGAACCATATTGACAGTAACCATGGGCAACATGAGCACTCACTAGAATTGAGGGTATGCTCTAATGTTGAATCAAAAAAGCCACTTTTGAGCTGCTCCATTGATGGTGACACCCTAGATTTTTCTAGCCAAACTACCACTAATAATGTTGTTCAAAAGTTTGGGTCTACTAACAATGAGGTAACTCATAAGAGACCATCAATAGAAGATAGCAAGGGCCCTAGCTCTACATCCCATGTAATGTGTGAGCCCCCCACCTTAGAATTTGTTGGGGTCAAGGCTTTTAGAAAAACCCAAGAGTCCAATTACACCAACCCATGTGCTACCAAGGAAAGTGGCATGTGTGAGGGCAAGGAAAAACACTAAAAAATAGTTAGAGGGCATAGGATATCTTACTCTCATGGGTAGATAGTCCAAGAGAGCTTCCAGGCCAAGGGCAAAGCCTGGAAGACCAAGAAAGAACAACATGTCCCTATTGGTACCAAAAAAAATGCAACTATCTAAAAAGAAAAGAAAGAAAACAAGTGTGGTAATAGAGTCTCTTGAAGTAAAAAGACCAGAGGTGGAAGAAAGATTGCCTAAGTGTTTTGTATAGTCCGAGCAATACCTAGAGGTAACCTACATGAATGTCAATAATTAATCTTAATTATATCTGATGGAATGTCAAGGGACTGGAGTCCCCTAATAGGAAATACATTGTAAGGAGATTCTTAAATCTGAAAAAAAAATGATGTTGTAATGCTACAAGAAACTAAGGTAGTGGGGTTCAGATTATAAACTAATTTAAGGTTTATTTGCAAGGATTTTTCCTTTTTCGCTACAAATCATGAAAATGGAAAGGGGCGGAGGACAATCCAACTCTCTAATACATGGAATCAATTAGTCACTAATCAGGGTAATTCCCCTTGCAATAGGGTAGTCTAGGTGACCTTGGAAAAAGAAGGAAATACAATGGGAATTTTCTCCATTTATGCACCCAATGACCACAGGGAGAGGGCTACCCTTTGGCAATGGTTACCTAGTCTACTAGATGTGTCATGGATCTTAGGTGGAGACTTCAACATGGTTGATCACCCGGAAGATAAGTGGGCGGAGTTGAAATGTCATGGAAAGGAAATGAAAGGTATTTTTGGCAAAGGGTAAAAAATAAGTTCAATCTAATGGAGCGTTTAGGGGTAGGGAAAAAACACTTCAAAGGGGTCTGGTATACATGGTACAATTCTCAAAAATGAGACAAAAGGATTTACTATATGCTTGATAGGTTTTATGAAAGCAAAAACAACTTCAGGTTTGTTCCAAATAGGAATGGTCTAGTGGTTCATGTTTACCCCTACACTATGTCTAACCATCACCCATTAAAGCAAATATTGAGATAAAAATTGGTAGTACTGTGGTCAATAGGAGGAAATATGGCTTCACCCTCAACACCTAATTATTAAATGATAATGATTGTAGAGATGCCATTTCCTTCCTTAGAGAAATAAATAGTTGGTTCCTAAAAAATACCAGTGCAACAGAGAGGTGGAATCAAAGTGTTGAGGCCTCGAGGAAGATGTTCTAAACCATTGGCAAAAAATAGGCCATGGATAATAGGTGGGAGGAAAATAAACTTCAAGAATCCAAAAAGACCCTATGAATGAAATGCTGAGGGAAGAACTTACACTCACTAAAGATAAGCTTAGAAGGACTCAAAAGATCAAGGTAAAAGGGCTAAAAGTAAGTGCCAAGTTAAACTTGCTTAATTGTGGTGATAGCGGATCAAAATTCTTCTTTAATTACATCAACAAAAATAGTTTCAAAGAGAAAATAGAGCAAATTTGGGATAATGACTGACTGGTCACTTCCCAAGAGGAAATATTAGAGCAATTTGAAAAGTTCTATAAAAACCTCTTCACCTTAGGAAAGGGGGAAAGGGGTATCCAAACTGCCAGAGAACTAGTTAAAAAGATTATCCCTAAAAGAATTTCTAAGGATGATCCAGCCTAGCTTTCGACAAACTTAACTAAGGAAGAAATCAAGAAATCCATCTTATCAATCAATAATGACAAGTCCCCTGGTACTGATGGTCTCCCAGTTGAATTCTCTAAATCCTTCCCAAATTGGTCTACCAGTTGAATTCTATAAATCCTATTCATTTATGTTATTTTTTATGTTGTATATGTATGCATAGAAACTCTATGTTATGATAAAAAACACAAAACACATTAGGTTCAACTAAACAACAGAAATTTTTTAAAAATGGATCTAAGAAAGTAGTGGGACATTATAGTATCTACCAACACATTTACTTGAAATTTTCTCTTCACATCGAATAACAATGTTACATAGAAAATAACACATTGTATGCACTACATTCTTCACCTTTTCTTTTTATCCCCCCTTCACTACAAAATCTTGAGCATTTAATATGTTATTAAGAATCTACAAATTTCCTTCCACCAAAAATGCTCTAGCTACATCCAAACTTTATTTTCTCCTCCTAAGGAAACCACCATATGTACTAGGAAAAGTCCCTCAATGTCAGCCTCCCCAACCTCAATGTCATACACATTCCTTGCATTGTTTATCTTCTTCTTTGGGACATTTTCTACCAAAATGTATACTTGGGCTAGTGTTTTTACCATCCCTTCCTCCCTTAACACATACATCAAAGTGGACAACAATGTGGATACTATGTTGTTGTGGTATTTGTGTTGCGTGGCCTCCATTTAACACTACATCTCCAATTATGTTGCATACAACACTTTCAACAAAGGGATTTCCGCTTACAAACAATTGTTCATTTTCTCAAGATCATATTTACCAAAAACTAGCATCTCCCATATGTTTAGGGTAAAAAGAAAATTTATAGTTCACGATGGTTTGTTTAAGGCTTTTCAACAAATACATTTCATGCATATCCTTGAACACAAGTTGTAATCTTTGTATTCCTTGAGATCAAAGAAATGCATATCCTTGAACACAATTTGTAATCTTTGTATTCCTTGAGATCACATTTCACTGAGGCATTCTATTTGAAAGCTCATGTGCCCTACATATTCTTTCATTCTCTCTATTTTTTAATACCTGTCAACCAGAGCAATTGCAACAACTAATAAAATTCCTCTATCCTTCATGCTTTGATGAATATCTATGCAGCACCTTCTTCAACTGGCAACTTCAATGTAGTGCTATGAGATTGAGATATGTAGTGAATGACATGATGGACTGATCTCTATTGAGGAATTATGCCAAATGGCCCATGTGATTTGTCTTGTTTCTACAATTTGTATGCATGTCTAGGAGAGTATTTACAACTTATAATATATGATAAAAATTCTCATTCTGTTATTCTTTGATGGATGTCAATATTCTATCTTTTGGCTCCCATTTTAGTACGCAGGGATAGAGGATACTGGGGACTAATAGCACTGCCCTTGCTAGTCACCTCACAAATCAAAGCAAAAATCAAATCCAAAGAACAATACAGGAAAAATGACAGGAGACACAACAAGAGAGACAGAAGATTATAACAGAGATTCTTATTATTGCATAAAACTGTTCAATACAAAAACATAATCAACCATTCAACGACCTCTCTTATACAGAGACTCACACCAAGACGAATGTCAAAATCCAATCATTTCTCCCAACTATTAGTTCTCCATATATCAACCTCTTTGTCTTTTAAACCAGCCTCCCCCTTCTCTAATTCAACCTCCTTTTATCAAGGATCGGCCTCTTGTATTAGTCAGACGGCCTCAAAGACAGTCGACCCTCACAATGGTAACGGCCTTCACTTCTATTATTTCCTCCCTCTTCCAGTTGTCGACCATTCTATGTATATATCTCTACATGTGAACAAGAGAGAAGAAACAATAATCAGAACTTAGAAAAAACTGTCTTTCTCCCCTATTTATAACTCCAAAAATCTCCCAAGGAAAAAGCTTAGAAATCTTCCTAGAATAGCCAATTTGATCCATTTTAAGGCTCCACTAAAAAGCCAAAAATAAATCTTTCAAATCACCTCCAATTTATAAATGAAAGATACCAAAATCTTCCTAAAGGTAGAGCTCACCAAAAATATTCTTTAAAATAAGCTTTATTTGGTCAATAAAAGCTCAATTTCTCCATATCTTCCCAAAAGAAAGCAAACTCAAAAAAAGAAAGATATTGTTTTCTTTACTTTGTTTTAACTGCATTTAATAACAATTATTTAAAAGAAATTTATAAACATATTTCTTTAAATAATGTTTTACAATATTTTTTTGTAGTTTCAAATTTGGAAAATAGAAAGAGGGCCCACCTTGGCTTTTATAACTTGCAAAATTTTAATAATATGCAAAGTTTTTTTTTTAAATACCTTATACATATATATGAGCATGTAAAAATAAACCAAGGTATTGATTTATGCCCAAAACAACGGCAAAAGAAAAAACATGCTTTAAAAAAAAAACCATGGCCTTTTACATTTTGTTCTTTATTTGGCACTTAACATTTTTTAATCTAGTTTGGGGCGCCACCATTGTGAAGATTCCGCCAAAACAACAAACTGGGTTAGTAAGAAATTTAAAAGGTTTTTTTGCTTTATTCTCTTCTCATTTCTATCCAATAATCTAAAAAATTCAAATTGTATTTTTTAAGATATGACTAAAACATGCCACTGCTATCTTCATTTTGTTGTGTATTGTGCCTCTAACTATTCCTCAAAAACTCCAAATTGGGTTGTTGAGAAATTTAAAGGGTTTTTTCATCTTATTCTCATCTGATTTCTATCTAAAAATCTCAAAAATCTAGATCATATTTTTTGAGATATCATTGAAACATGTGAATTCTATCCTTATTTTGCAAGGTCTTTATGTGACACTACTGCTCTTTCAGACTCTTTCCACAATCCTCTTAAGACTTGGGGGCAGTATGCTGAGCTCAACCCTTGTGGAAGCCCATTTTATCCCACATGCTATGATATGCCATCATAAATAAATTAGCATCAAGATTTCACCTTAAATATAATGAAACTATTTCAGCTCTACCAATTTGAGATGTAGGTGAAAAATTCGTAACAGTAGGTTCACAACTAGGGTTCCAACTTAAAGAAGCAATAAAGCTCAAAATTTTGTAGTTCAACAATCTAAGAAGGAAAAACCCTAAAAGAAATGAAAATTTACCAATAATTCCTATTGACAGAAGCACGATAGTGAACACAAGAAGTGAAATTTAGAGAGCAAGATTTTAATTAATGACTTTGAACACTTTGAAAACCCTAATTTTGATCGCCAAGAGATTGAAATTGCCTCGGCCCTCGAGAGATTGAAATTTGTCTCAAGAGATTGAAATTACCTCAAGTCTTTGAGAGATTGAAATTGCCTCCAGATGCTTTAAAACATTTAGACAAATTTCAATTTTGCAAAAAGACTGCTTTTATGGGGTTAAAACTGCCATTAATGCTTGCTCGCGTGAAGCAGAACGACTCCCATGACCACTTTCTAAATTTCAAACTCTAGTCATTGATCTCTCAATGAGATGGCAAGATGGAAGTTCATGATGAAATTTTCTGCCACACAGAATTGCTTACTCATGTTTCGACAGACCCCACCTCTTCAAGCCTGTGAAGTCTGCTACATGGAGTTCACTCGTTAGCCCGTTGGGTTTATCACCCGTGCATCTTCTAACAATGGGCTAGCAGGGAATAGTTAGGAATAACCTGGGGGCCCTGCAACATGCTCACACATTAACTTCTCAATCCATCTGTTGTCTTCTTAAATTCTTCAACATTTAATAGCTCGCCCTTTAAGTCTCTTAGGGCTTCTTCATAATATTTTCTAAAATATTTTAAACTCTAGCCATTGATCTCTTGATGAGATGGAAAGATGGACAGCCGTGATGAAGTTTTCTACCACATGGCATTGCTTACTCATCTTTCGGCGGACCCCACCTTCTCTTCAGGCTACAAAGTCTGCTACGTGGCGTTCGCCCGTTAGCCCGTTGGGTTATCGACCATGCAACTTTTAACAATAGGATACTGGGGAACTGTAAGGATTAACCTAGGGGCCCTCCAACATGCTCACACATTAACTTCTCAAGCCATTTGTTGTCTACTTAAATTCTTCAACATTGGACAGCTAAGCTTAAAACATCTTGCCGAGGAATTTCCCATGTGTCTTATTTAAACCTTTAATAGCTCACCCTTTAAGTCTCTTAGGTCTTCTTTGTAATATTTTCTAAAGCATTTAAAAATTGGACCCCTACTAGGATAACCTATTCCCTACCAAATGGTGACCGACAAGACTAGGTATAAGGTGCCGGTAAACAAGACGGTTTTGATGGCTCATGTTTTGACTTAGACAACTAGCAATCGGATGTAGCAAGTCAACATAAGATTATGTAGAAGGTTTCTCATATAAAATGTCAACCATTGATATTTGGATATCTATAGGTTCAAGTGTTATTCGGGTGAGTTGAAGTTGCAGGTCTAGTGTTTCAGACATTTTCTTCTAGAATGCAACTACAATCGTCCATCAAAAATTCATCGAATGGCCATATGTTATATTAATTTGTGCTAATGTCTTGCTTCAGACATAATAAATATGTTGACACTTGTCCCCATTCTAGACACTTTACGAAGGAATTTTAGTGTGTGTAAAATTTATCCCGGAATAGAACAATATGTAACATTTGATATTTTCACCACACTGTATGATATTTTAATGGCATAACAGTTTATTTTGCCAATTAACTTTATATTGGTTTGAAAATATATTTAATTCACCAATGATTTTTTCTATTGGTTTGAAAATTGGTTTAATTCACCAATGAAAATATATTTTTTTGGTTTGAAATTGGATTTTAATCGCCAACAAAAATATTTTCTTATTTAGAAAACATGTTTAATTCACCCATAGAAATATTTTACTAGTTTGAAAATAGGTTTTAATTTGCCAAATATAAATATTTAATTGGTTTGAAAATAGGTTTTAATCGCTAATGAAAATATTTTATTGGTTTTTAAAAAATTACCATTCACCAGGATTTTCAATAGACCTCTAGCGATTACAAAAGATTCACAAAACAAGATTATTTTTTCCCAGAAAAATGAAAAAATTTGCCAACAAAATTAATATTTTTCTTGAAAAGTATACACAATTCTCTAGGTTTATACATCTTCTTTGAGGGGGGGTGTTCTTAAATTTGTCTCAGGTCCACGGTGCAGGTCTGGCAATTGGTATCTTCTTTGTAAGAAGAAAATACATGAAGTTAGTAGTTGTATTTGACTGTGAATTGATGTATGAAGGTGTAAAAACTAGAGATAAATAAAATTGAGTTTCCCCTATTGATAGTGGATGTAGCCATATATTGGTGAACCACTTTAAATATTTTAGGTCTTCTAGTTTTTTTCTTGTGTGTTCTATATTTATTTTCTGCAACTTTCATTGTCTACATAATATTTTTTTTAATATCAACAATTGGTATTAGAACAATGGTGAAAAAGCAGTTTTGGAAATCATGAAGAATTTCTAGGAAAATGGATGTAGTAGCTTTTGATGATTGGGATCGAGCTATCATGTCTTGGTCATGTCGCTCTGGAGAGAGTTTTCATGAAGTGGGAGCTGTGGTGACATTTGCGAACAATGACATTGAGCTAGATGAAATTGTTCCAATGGAAGTATATGAATCTCCTCTCTATTTGATTATTGATCATGCCATTGAATTTATTATGGGTGATGTTTATCCTGATTCCCCGAGTACTACCTAGGTGAGGTATTGTGGGAGAGGCCTCCGTAGGATTTGAGAGGTGAGGATTTTGACATGCTAGAAGAATCGGAGAGCCTACAAGGACTGAAGGAAATAGAGGATACATCAGCAATAGATGTTGATGTGAAAGCTAAAATGAAACACTGTATACATTGGTGGGATGGTTGGAAAAATAAGAAGAATTCAGATAAAGAGGAGAAGGATGCTAGATTTGGAATTGCATCCGCACCAAAAGAGTTTTTAGAAGATCCCAAAATTCATCTTAGAGCACTTCTTGAATGTACAGGTGATGCACAACACAAAAAAGCCATCATGGCAGAGTTAAGCAAGAGGGCAGAGGCAGATAAGAGTGGTAATTCTGTAAAGGACATGGTATTGCTCATCTATGAAATGGTTTCTGTCACTTCTATCTTCCACCTCAATGATCCAAATACATTTGCTTCCAACATTCATAGGATGTTGAAGATGGGTCTTAACATTTATGAGAAAAAAAATGTGTAGGCGGAGATCCTGGTTTGAACCCCAAATGTTCAGGTCATTGAATATGTTGTCACAGGAAGGCCATAGACAAGGTGAGATCCTCATCTCACCAAGGGAAGAAAAAGAACAAGGATCTTTGATCTCACAGGGACAGTGCATAAAGGCCCAAGCACTCTTAAGAGGGTAGAGACGGTGGAGATAAAGACAGTGATAGCTGCTCTCACAAGCGGTGAGAAAGAGAAGATGGGGATGGCAGGAAAGACAAGCGCTATAGACTGGCAGTAGAAGAGGATGATAGATATGATCAATTTCTCATAGATGTGGATTTTGTGAAAGTAGGGAAGTTTGATTTCTTGGAAGCTATGTCTACCATTACTCCTGCTGCCCATAGAGGTGTAATAGTACAGTCAAGGCCATTGTTCCCAGTAATAGCTCCATGCTTACAAGGACATCTAAAAATAATCAGAAATTATATTTCTGAGACCATTCACATAGTGGCCAAGGGTGATAAAAAAGATTCATTGGAGGACAATTCTCACAATCTTTTGAAGTTACTTGGATTTCCCTATGGTTCTTCCATTCCCTTTGTTTACAGACCAAGACTTTTACTTTGTGGGAAGGAGGGTACTAGCTTGGACCACATTGGCCCTGTAGTTTTACATGAATTAGAGAGGTTCCCTGTGCATTTGCATGGGCTTCCCTTGCTATTGTCCAACCCAAGTGTAAAGACTCCTGAGGAAGCATTAGTGCATTTTTTTTTTTGAGAAAAAGGTGGGGACCACCCATAAATTAAAATAATATCAAAAGTACAAAATAACATAGTCAAAGTCTAGGCTAGAGATGGCTGCAAAAACAAAAGGGGCCCTCCAACAGCCAAAAGTATCACAAAAATAGCTCAAAGCCCCCTGTCTAAAGAGGCCTAAGCACCCAAGAACAACTTAGACCATTGTCACAAGAAGCACCATAGCTAGAGCATTAATAAACTTGCCGTGCAAAAGAACATCCATCCTGGTGGTTGGGCACTAGATGCAAAGAGAAGAGACATAATAGATAATGGGAGGAAGATTATCCAACATGGCTGAAGCCTGACAGAAGATCAAGTCTTCATGGGGTGTCATGGGAGAGAGTTCTTCTACCAAGCAGCCATTTGAGAGAAATAATATACGAAAATGACCGTTACCATTTGGGTAGCTAAGAGACCAGCTTCCCACACTGAAGCAATAGCTCCCAAGGGGCATGTGGATTCTCCTGGGTGGATCCTATGAACAAGCCTTAGTACAAGTCTTTAAGGAAAGGAAGAACATTGAAGCCCTTAGAATGCCTTTCGAAACACCCATTCAACAAAAACCATAGAGGAGTCATCACTTTCTTCTAAATTATTGGCGAGAAATCACCATCGACAAATATCAAGATCCGTCAGCTGATAGGCCGATGCCACCTTGACTCCAACATCCATTTCTGATAGACCTTCCCTCATTAAAGACTCCTATCGGTCAGACATACTCTATCAGCCACCATGATAAAAGCCTCCCTGATCTCATGAGTCCCTGATGAAAGACCCTACATACCACACCTATTAGAAAGACTTTGTTTGTCGGCAACCGCTTAAGATCCTTGGACAATATACCGATGGCACTTTCAGACCGCACTCCTCAACTCAAGCCGATGTGCCAATACCCACGATTTTGATGTGATCACTCCCTTTGAAGAACTCTTAATTTATCCTTTTGATATGCCAATGACCAACATCGTCGGTGTGATTCCAACGTCGGCAAGGCCTTAAATCCTTTTACTAATATACCGATGCACTATGTGACCTTGGTGGGACTTGAACCATTCTCCACCGATGCGCCTTCTGTCGATTTGACACCATTATCGGTGTAACTTCATGAAGTTTCCTAGAGGGCTATTTCACACCGATGGCACTTTAGACACAATAGAATAAGCATGGGATCCTCCAAAAACTCATGTCTCGAGGTGCTCCTGCACCATCTCCTAAACCCCAAAAAGTTGCATAGAAACTTAGATCCACAAACAAAGAAATGGATACCACCCTGGGTCATTGCTCCCATATTCCATCCCCACATTCTTAGCTCCTATTGGGGCATGATAAGGCACTTTGCCCTTAACAGTCAGATGAGAAGCTATCATTTTTCAGGGGAGAAACATCCCCCTTCTTTTCCCTCAAGCCTTCCATATCATATTTTAGAGTGTTCACTAGCTAACAAGGCAAATCACGTTGACCTGGGAAGAAGACCTCCATGTCTGATAATTGATCAATAGCCAAATTTGCTAAGGTGTCTGCCACCCGATTTCCCTCTTTGTAAGTATGTGAAATAAGGTAGTTATCAAAATTTGTTAAGGAAGAGACAGCCTGCTACAGGATGTAATTGACCTTCTAATTATCAGAACCCTTGGACTTCAAAGCATTGATAATTATAAGCGAGTCCCCCTCGATCCAAACATCTTTAATATCTAAAGCAATGGCCAACTAAATACCGTGAAAAAGGGCCCAGACATTGGCTTCATTGTTTGTTCCTTTGATTATTTTCATTGCCTTCGCTACCACTAGGGAGCCATCCACCTGCCTGATGACACAACCTATCCCAGAGGGGCCTGGGTTGCCTCTACTTGCCCCATCAAAATTTAACTTAAAGGAGTGGTGGGTAGGGGGGATCCATTTGATGAGGTTTCTATCCGGAGGTCTATCCTTTAGGAAACCTTTAACTCTATCTCTGATCAATTTGAGGGAGCTCCAATTCCTTGTCACCTCATCATCCCACTTAGACTAGCCATCCATCTTATAAGATTTCTTAGAAATCTTGGCATTGGCAACTTCTACAAGAGCTTCCTCTAATTTGACACACACTTCACTCCAAGAAAGAGCCTGCTTCTTAAAAATTCTAAAATTCCTCTCTGCATATATGCCAAACTATTAGTGAGGGTCCAATCTCCTAAACACATGCAAAGTAGGAGTCTAGAAAAAGAATAGGCTAGCTGGTAAACATGGAGAACAGTGTTTCAGGCAAAGGAGAGAACCAATTCACTTTTTGCATGAACCACATCCAACAATTTCTGCTAAAATTATCATGGAGGAGGAGGTGATCCACAGATTCTTCACTCTCACCACAAAGGACACAAGAGACATTTGCTCCCAGACCCAATCTCCTCAAGTTGTCCCCTGTTAAGATTTTTTTGTGTAGCGCTAGCCAAGAGAAGGCTCCCGCTTTGGGAAGAACCGCATCACTCCAACATAAGATAGACAGCCATCCTGTCTTCCTTTTTTGAAATACAATGTCATAGCCTTCTTTAACTGTACACCTACCAGACTCTAAGCCCATCCAGATAAGTTCATCCACCCGATTTGAGTAGACAACCATTCTCCTAGCAAGGAGTTTTTTTAATAGAATTTTATGAGCTTAAGGGATGTCACAGTCCTTAGTACTTTGCCATGACAAAAAGGGGGAATTGGATCTCTCTATCCAGCACTAGTAATCCTTTACCTTGCATCCCCAATGCTCTTTTGGGTAAGACTTGGCTTCTCTCAACTCGACCCAATCAGAGAGCTTTGGCTGACCACACCACGAGTCTTCCCAAAAGTTAGCCTTTTCTCCATTATGAATAAGCCAAGACAACTTGGGTAAGATGAAATCTATACTCCTCAAAATGAAGTTCCAGATTGTAGATCCCCTTGGGGGGTTTTTAATAGTAAAGATTCTCTCTTTTTTAGCTGAATCGAAGTATTTATCTCTCATCAACTTGACCCATTTAGCTTCCAATTTTTTGTACATTCCCCATACTAGCTTGGCTCCCAAAGCTTGATTGTGAATATTTAAGTCAAGCACACCAGTTCCACCCATTTCTTTAGGCTTACACACTTTATCCCAGGCCATGAGATGTATTTTCTTTCCTTCAGATGAGCCTTGCCAAAGAAATTTCTTACAAATTTTCTCAATCTCCATAGACACCCCTTTAGGCATTTGGAGGATGGACATCATGAAAGTTGGAACCACTGTAAAGACTGCTTTAATCATTGTAATCCTACTAGCTAGTGATAACCAACATCCCTTCCAAGAAGAGATTTTAGCATGTAAATTATTTAACACACTCTTCCACAAATTATTCTTATATCTCCCACTGAAGATGGGGATACCTAAATATTTACCAGGGAGGGATGCTGTTTTGAAGTGGAACAAATTAGCAATAATAGATTATGCCCTCGAATCAACATTAAAGAAGTAGACCATAGACTTGCTATAGTTGATCAGTTGGCCATAACTCTTACAATACCTATCTAGGACAAATCTGATTGACTAAGCTTCTGCCACCATGGCTGAACCAAAAAGAATTGTATCATTCATGAAAAGTGCATGAGTGAAAGAGTTTTGTAAACCTTAAGGTTTGAGGCCTATCCAATCACCCATCCTATAATCATTTCTGACTACCCAAGTAAAAGCTTCTGACATCAAAATGAAAAGATAAGGGGAAATGGGATCCCCTTGTCTTAAACCTCTTGAGGGTTCGAAAGATTTTGACTCCACACCATTGACCAAAACTAAAATTTTAAACCCTGAGATAAAAGACCACATCCACTTACAAAACTCTTTGGAGAAGCCCAGCTTGTCAGGGATGGCCATGAGGAAATGCCAATCCACTCTATCATATGCCTTCGCCATGTCTATCTTAAGAATCATGGCTGGGTCTACACCTTTATTGACAGAATGTATGATCTCATGGGTTAGAATTGCACCTTCATTGGTTTCTTTACCTAGGACGAAACCTCCTTGCTCCTCTGAGATGATGTCTAGTAAGAATGAGGCTAGCCTCAAGGCCACTACTTTGGAGATGATATTGTAAATATAATTGCACAAAGAAATAGGTCTAAAGTCTTCAAACTTCTGGGGAGCTTTCAACTTCGGAATGCGCATAAGACATGTACTCTTCAATTCCTCGAGTATGTTCTTGTACTTCCTAGATTCTTCTATAGCCAAAAAGATGTCCTTTCCTACTATATCCCAACAATTTTGAAAAAAAAGGCCAATCCAACCATCTGGGCCTAAAGCTTTTTCCCCAGGCATAGAAAAAACCGTAGCCTTAACTTCCTCATGCGTGAAAGCCTTCATCAATTCTAAGTTGTGGTGATCTAAAACTAAGGATGGGATAAAAGAGAGGTCCATCCTCCCATCACCTATGCCAAAATCCTTTGAAAGCAACTCTTTAAAGAATTTTCTTGCTTCTTTTTTAATATCCTCCTGATCCATCAGCAAAGACCCATTTGAAGATTCAATTGAACTTATATGATTGGTTGAATTTATGACTTTGGAGGCTATATGGAAGAAAGAAGAATTTTTGTCACCCTCCTTTAACCAGTGCTCTCTAGACTTTTGTCTCCAAAAAATTTCCTCCCTCCTTAAGATCTCTTCCAACTCTAATTTTAGATTCTTTTCCAAGAGGAAAGAAGCTACACCCATACCTTCTTTTATCACTTTCTCCTCAAGCTGCCACAAATCCTGCAAAAGTCTGAACTTTTCTTGAAAGATATTTTTAAAATGGATTCTATTCCAGCTCATCACTTTACTCTGGAGGAATTTTAGTTTAGAGATTAACTGAAACATGCGTGAACCTTTGACAAAGGGGGCCTCCTTCCACCAATTATCAATCATTTGGAGAAAAGAGGGGTCTCCGAGCCACATTGATTAAAATTTGAACTTTTCCCTACCAAGAGAGATATCCATACCTAGTCTTAATCTAATGGGAAAATGATCAGAGCTAGCTAGTGGAAGAATATTTGATTCTAGATTAAGCCCATCATAAAAGAAGCAATCAGGCAATAACAAGAATCTATCAAGTCTTTCAATAATTTTGTTAAAGTCCTTTCTCCTATTTGTCCATGTATATTTTCCATTTCTAGGGATGCAATCAACCAAACTATTAGACTCCACGAAGTTTTTGAAGTCCTGCTGTGATATGGCCGGATGGGCTATCCCCCTAGTCTTTTTTGAGGCATCCATAACTGCATTAAAATTACCCCCTAACAAGATTCTCTCACTCCTTAATGAAATCAATCTTGCTTCTATTTGGGACCAGGCCTGTTGTCTAAGTAGGATATTCGTTGGACCATACACACATAAAACCCAAAGGTCTTTACCTCTAAGAAAATCTGGAAATCTGCCTAACAACCAATGGGGATTTGCCTCAATCACCTCCATACTTGGAAGATGAGATCTCTAAAGGATCGCCATACCCCCTGAAGCTCCTGTAACAACAACAGTTGTGAATTCCCATCCTTTCCAACTCTTAAAAACCTTGTCACCCACCTCAGAAGATAACTTGGTCTCTTGAAATAAAATAATGTCACAGTTTTCCCCATCAAGCTATTGTTTGATGAGGCGTCTCTTGTTAGAGGCATTAGAGCCCCTAACATTCTAGCTAAGGATCCTCATGGCTTTCAAGGAGAGCCTTCGACTCTCCCCTTACTAGGAGAAATGGCCTGGTTCTTTTTTTGCTCAACCACATCTTCATTAATCTTTTTGAATTTTCTCTATCTAGCACTCTTCCTAGTAGAAACCAAAGATAACTTTCCTTGGGCAGCCTTTGAATCAGTCTGTGAAATCCCTAATGTTCTTGACCTTCCAAGTCCTTCATCTTCTACCAGAACTTCAGATGCAATGTCATCAAACAATTTATCCGTTGTTCTAACCAGGATTTCGTCAAGCAGGCTCCTTAAGGTCTCATTGTCCTAGAGCAGCTTATCATTGAACATTTCTTGACCGTTATCCCCAGTACCCTTTGCGAGACTAACTTCCTTCCACTCTAGAGATTTCCTATCATTTGGATAGAGGGGGGTACCTACCTTTTCTAGTCTACTTAGATCCTCTGAAATTTTTGGGCTATCATCCTCCAAGTCTATACTTCTAGGAAATAGAAAATCCTGCTTAGCCTTCAGGGAAGCTTCATCCTCTGTCATGTTGTGATTTTCAAACATAAGCTGACCATTTGGTAAGTCATAAATATCGTAGGAATCTGGTGCCCGGCTCACTTCACCATGTCCTTCCTTCACCACATCTCCTGCTTCCAAGGGAGAGGAGATTTGAACTTTTAGACTCACTGTATCTGCACGCAAAGGGCTCTCAAAGTCTGTTTTCCCTAAGTCTGCCATTTTTAAGCCCTCCTTTTCTGATGGGTCATTGGGTGTATCTGGAATCACTTCCCCAATAGTAATGTCATCCATTAGGAAAGAACTTCTTGCCACTTCCATTTCTCCCCCTCCATGAGGTTCCGTATAGGGATTGAGGCCTTCCAAAGAAGTGTGTCTGGAATCCTCCAAGGCTTTGTCTAGAGATTTCTTAGGGGACTCCTTTCCCAGGATTTTGTTCATTCTATCAAGGTCCATAAAATCAAAACTATCTTCTAAGAAAATTTCTTGAGACCACTGACCTGAATCTGTGTTGACTATGATGCTTTGAGGCATGAGCTCCTTGGATTCAAATATAATATACAATCTAACTGACGAAGACTTGAGGGGGTCTTCGGAGATTTCAAACTCCTGAAAGATGCCTAAAGCATTTGCAATGATTGTTAAGGACTCCGGATTTCTATATTCCATTGGTAAAAGTGGGAGGGAAATACAGAAGGGGAGAAGAGGGATTTGTTGCTTACTAACATTAAAATTAGGTTTCCAGGGTAGACAGAAAATGGCTGTCCTTTCAAACTTCTAGAGCTTTTTATGCAGAATAGAATCTCTACTAGCCTTATCTTGGAAGGTGAAAGAAAAAAAATCATTACCAAAAACTCCAAACTCCTTGACCTCTAGCCAATTTTCTTTAGTCCAAGACATGAAATCATAAACTGAGAAATGTGGTGATAGTACCTTACCAATAATACCAGTTTCCTGTAGAAGATAAATTATTTTCAAGAAACTTTCAGTCATAAGGGAGACTGTAGCCTTTTGCAACTCTTGCTTTCTTAAAACCTTCTTCGGAATGGGTTTGACCACCCAAGTCTTCTTCTGCATTGACTCGTGCTGAGGTGGTGGTGGCCTATCTGGACTCCTCTAGAGCTGATGCTTCCTTCTTTTCCCATATCTCCTATCATGCCACTAAGATCTTTTCCTGAAGAATGACTTCCATTAGGTTTGGTGCCCATGAGTACCTTTGTGGTTTATGGCCCTCTCTTGGTGCTTTCTAAAAGCTTCATATTGAGGGGTCAATGGTACTCTGTATGGAGGCTTGCTCCTCTGACTCGGCCTCAAAAAATTCTTGCCTCTAGATCTAAAGTCTTTTTCATTAATCCCACAGTTGGTGTTAGGAATTTTGTGCATCATAAGTGAATCAAAAGTATTTGCATTCTTCCAATCTCTGGGGGAAGGATCTTCTCTTAACCTCAAAACTTGTGGGAAGAATCTTCTTTCCATGTTCAATTATGTGAATAGATAATTCACGTATAGAGTCTTCTTGAGCACCCACTTTGAATCGTTTGAGGACTATTCCTCCTATCTTGTATTTTCCTCAACTTCAACTTTGGTGGGAGACGGCTCATGATCAACTAAGAGCTGTTCTATGGACCATACTAGAAGAACTACCTTCAAACATTCCCGCATTACTTCTTGCAACCTCCTCCGTGCCCTTTGATGAATTGGATGGAGAAATCGCTTCTTTATTTGGTCATCGCTATATTTATCACATACAAACACCATGTTCTGAGGACAGGTGTAGATTCATCTTGCAATCGGTTGATAGTGTTCTTACCATCTGTTGATTTTGGTAGCTAGGTTGGATCCCTTCTAGAGACCAACCTAGTCACAAAATGCTGAATGACCTATCGGCCTTAGTATTTTGAGAACTCAGTTGTATTATCCGATTAAGGCAGGCCCTAAATTGGGTGAACTCATTATTCTATGTATCTTGAAATTAAAAATAGGTCAGGACCTATTTCAAATGTAACATATATGTAATTTGGCGCCAAAGTGTTTGTGTGATCTCATATAAATGCAAAGTGACTGATAGTCACAATACACAGCAATCACTTACCGAATTCTACTCTATGAAATCTAATCCATCAGCGATCTACTACAAGCACAGTGAAAGGGCTCCGCCGTTGGTTGAACCGTTCGATAGGTTCAACGATTCAACAAGTTCATCAAACTCCACTGGTTCAAAGGTTCAACAGTGAAGGGCTCCGCTGATGGTTGAACTAGTTCAACGGTTCAATGGTTCAATAGGTTCATAGGTTCAATAGTGAGGGCTCTACCGATGGTTGAACTAGTTCAACGGTTCAACAGTTCGATGGGTTCAAAGGTTTGATAGTGCAAGGGTTCTGCCGATAGTTGAACTGGTTCAACGGTTTGATGGTTTGATGGTTCAACTAATTCATTGGTTCAAAGGGTTTGATGATTCAAGAAGTTCAATGGTTTGATAATTCAAGAAGAGGCCATTTTGTATTTTGATATCTATGTTTCATGCCTTAGCTGGGCAAAGTTGTAATCTGTTTCTGCTCTTAATATAAATCGGATCTTAGATTTTCTTGCTGGGTTTTTCACCTCCAAGAGGGAGGTTTTCCTAGGGTATATGCATGTTATGTGAGCATTTATATTTTATTGTTTCTACTATCAATCTGAATATTAAAAATTAACATGGTATCAGAGCCAAGTTCAAATTAGTATAATCAGATTTGCAGTAACCAATTATCTACTTCTGCTCTTATCACTTCTTCAAGATGGTTCTCAAGGTGGAAGATAGATTGGATGGGGCTTCCAATTTCACATCATGGAGAGTCTGCATCATGCTTGCATTGAATGAAAATGACCTTGTAGACTTTGTGACCAAAGAATCTTCCGAGCCTGAGGCAGAAGGAGAAAAGACCCAATGGAGGAAGAAAGATCTTCAAGCTCAGAAGATCTTAATTGATTCAGTAAAGGACCACATTGTTCTCATCATCTCTAAGCTGAAGACAACAAGCACAATGTTCAAAACCTTGGAGGAGATGTATGAAATCAACAACACTAGTCATGTTCTAGCTTTGAAGCAGCAGCTTCATCACATTAAGATGGCTAAAGGTGAATCTGTCATGGCTTACTTCATGAGGATTTATGATTTGAGAGATCATCTCTCATCTATTGGAAAGATTGTTGATGAAAATGATTTAACTATGCTAGCCCTCAATGGTCTTCCAGCATCTTGGGAATCCTACATTCAAGGAATTAGTGCAAGAGCCGATCTGCCCAAGTTTGATAGATTAAGGGCTGACTGTATTCAAGAAGAGTCTCAACTAGCTACTAGAGGAGTTATCAAAAACACTCATGAAGACAATCATGTCCTTGCTGCCTAGTCTTTCAAGAAGAAAGGAGGCTATTGGAAGAAGAACAATTTCAAGAGGAATAGAGATCAAAGGTCTAATCCACCTCATGATTCAAAGAAAAAGAAAAAGGGACCTGTCTCACATCAAGTGCTTCAGGTGTGACAAATTCAGTCACTATGCAAGGGACTATTTATCCCAGTCTAAGCAACAAGGAGAAAACTTAAATGAAGTCTCAAATCAGTCTAATACTAAAGACTTCCTTTTCATTTCTGCTCTGTCAAGCGATGTACCCTCAGACAGTGATACTTGGTTGATTAATAGTGGTGCATCTAGACACATCACTAGCTATCAAGAGCACCTCTCAGATTTAGTGGAGAAAGAGTCTAATCTTCATGTGGTCATTGGTGATGATGCTCGCTATTCTGTGAGAGGTTTTGGTAATACTTCCCTTAATTTAGATTCTAGAATTTCTCTTCACCTCAGTGATATTTTGTTTGTGCTGGGAATCAAAAGAAACCTTATCTCCATATCAGCACTAGAAGATAAAGGTTATGAGATTGCATTTTCTGAGGGAAGAGTGTTTGCATGGCCTAAGAAGTCCAACATCAAATCAGCTCGTGTCATTGGGAATAGGTAGGAGAGCCTATATAAGCTTTCAGCACATCCAGTTCAAGCTCTCATTCATGAAGCTCCTGAGTCAAGTGAGCTATGGCATAGAAGACTTGGACATCTTCATTTCTGAGCCCTCCCTACACTTGAGAAGATAGTTAAAGGTATGCCTAAACTTAGTCATATTCATGATGATACATGCAAAGGTTGTGCTATGGGTAAAAACACTAAGAGTCCATTTCATCAAAGTGAAAGTAGGTTTAAAGAGAAATTAGCTCTTGTGCATTCTGATTTATGTGGACCTATGTCTGTTGCTTCCCCAAGTGGATTCTTGTATTATGTAATCTTTATAGATGACTACTCTAGGAAAACTTGGATTTACTTTCTCAAATCAAAAGAATCTGATGAAGTTCTAAGTAGATTCAAAGAATTTAAAGCTTCAACTAAAAATATATTTGGGAAAAGAATTAAAGTTTTAAGGTCTGACAATGGAGGTGAATACACCTTGGGTAGTTTTCATGATTTTTGTGTTGAGGTAGGGATCAAGAGGGTGTTTTGTGTTCCCTACAACCCTCAGCAAAATGGGGTTGCAGAAAGAAATGACAAATCCATAGTTGAGGCAGCAAAAGATATGATTCATGATCAGGATCTGCAGACTTTCCTATGGGCCAAAGCATCTAGGACTGTTGTCCACATTCAGAATAGATGTCCTCACCGTGTATTGAAAAATATGACTCCAGAAGAAGCATTTTCAGGGATCAAACCTGATATCAGTCACTTGAGGATCTTCGGGAGTCCAGTATATATCCATGTACCCAAAGAGAAGAGGGCCAAGTTGGAACCCTCTGGCAAAAGAGGCATTCTTGTGGGCTACAGTGAAACATCCAAAGCATTCAGAATTTACATTCCAGGTCAGAAGTTTATTGAGGTTAGTAGAGATGTCATTTTTGAAGAAAATATTGCACTCAAAAGATCTAAAGGATCAAGTATAGATATTGACAATGAAGTCCATGATAACCCTCAAGACATGGTTATTGAGCATGATACTAAGATTCAGAGAGAGTCCATAGAATCTGAAAATCATGATGATCCAAGTGAACCTTTGGATCCTATCAATGGGCCTAGGGACATTACAATGAGTAAGAAGAGACCTCTCTGGATTAAAGAAGCAAAAACATTTGTAGCTCCAAGTGGCACATTCAGAAAAAGTAGGAGGCCTCAGAAATTCTCCAACTATGTTGCATTGATGTGCAATCTCATTGAGACTGAACCTTCCAGCGTTGAAGAGGCCATGAAACATCAAGCATGGAAGAATGCTATGGATGAAGAATATCAGTCTATCATCAAGAATGATGTTTGGGATATTGTACCTAGACCCAAAGGTAAGTCTGTCGTATCTTCCAAATGGTTGTTTAAAATTAAACATGCTGCTGATGGAAGTATTGAGAAATACATAGCTAGATTTGTGGCTCGTGGCTTCTCTCAGAAAGAAGGCATAGATTATGAGGAAACCTTTGCCCCTATTGCTCGATATACTTCCATCAGGAATATCATTGCTATTGCTGCAGCAAAGGGATGGAAGTTGCATCAGATGGATGTAAAGACAGCTTTCCTCAATGGTGTTATTGAAGAAGAGGTCTACATTGAGCAACCTGAAGGCTTTGTGATCCATAAGAAAGAATCTCATGTATGCAGATTGAAGAAAGCATTATATGGCCTTAAGCAACCCCCCCGTGCTTGGTATGAAAGAATTGACAAGTACTTGGTAAGCCTATGATTCTATAAGAATGATGCTAATCCTAACCTTTACTTCAAGATATTCAATGATGAAATGTTGATTTTGGTCTTATATGTTGATGACTTATTCCTAACTGGAGAAGATCATCTCATTCTTAGATGTAAGAAAGAATTGACTTTAGAATTTGAAATGAAAGATCTAGGTTCATGCATTTCTTTCTAGGGTTAGAAGTATGGCAAAGACCCAATGAAATTATTCTAAGTCAAGAAAAATATACCATTGATATTTTGAAGAGATTTGGAATGTTAGATTGTAAACCTATGCCTAGTCCTATGGAATTTAACTTAAAGAAGTTGAGTGAATCTGTAGCTAGGTCAGATCTTGTGGATCCTATTGAATACAGGCAGCTGATTGGATCCTTGATGTATCTAGTTAACACTAGACCTGACATTTGCTATGCAGTGAGTACCCTCAGCCAGTTCATGTGTGAACCAAGGCAGATTCATCTTGTTGCAGCCAAGCATATCTTGAGATATTTGCATGGTACAATTGGATATGGATTGAAGTACTCTTCCAATACAGTCATTACCTTGGAAGACTATTCTGACTCTGATTGGGTAGGAATTGTCAGTGGTAGAAAGAGCACTTCTAGAGTTTGCTTCATCTTGGGATCCGCCATGATATCTTAGTGCAGCAGGAAACAGTCTTCAGTAGCATTGAGTACTACTGAAGTAGAATATATTGCATCTTGTGTGGCATCTCGAGAAGCAATGTGGCTTCGAAAACTCCTTACAGGATTGTTTGGACAACCTTGGGAGCCTACAATTATTCATAGTGATAACCAGAGCTGTGTGAAGCTCTCTGCCAATCTTGTGTTTCATGACAGATCAAAGCATGTGGAAACTCAGTATCACTATATCCAGGATATGGTGCAAAGAAATGCTATTCAGCTAAAGTACATCAGCACTGATGAGCAAATAGCGGATGTTCTCACCAAACCCCTTGCTCAAGTGAAGCTTGCATATTTTTGAGACAAGCTTGGAGTTGTGGAGAATGAAGCTCTAGCTGAGAGGGAGTCTCAGCATCAGTGATACATTATACTGTATCTTCCACCCTCTGCGAGTAGGCATGGCGAAGCCACCCTCTACAAGTAGGTATGGTGGATATCATGGGAGAAATTCCATGATGTGCTTGTTCGCCCTCTGGGAGTATCTATGGTAAACGTCATGTGGAGATGACAATAAGCACTTATGTTTTTCATCTATGGGAGTAGCCATTGTGGTAGTCACTATGTGATTTGATCCCTATGAAGGAATCCTCCCTAGCTAAGAGGGAGTGTTGATTTTGGTAGCTAGGTCGGATCCCTTCTAGAGACCGACCTAGTCACAAAATGCTGAATGACCTACTGGCCTTAGCATTTCAAGAAATCAGTTGTATTATCAGATTAAGGCAGGCCCCAAATTGGGCAAACTCATTATTCTATGTATCTTAAAATTACAAATAGGTCAGGATCTATTTCAAATGTAACGTATATGTACTTTGGCGCCAAAGTGTTTGTGTGATCTCATATAAATGCAAAGTGACTGATAGTCACAATACATAGCGATCACTTACCGAATTCTTCTCTGCAAAATCTAATCCATCAGCGATCTACTAAAAGCACAGTGAAAGGGTTCCGCCATTGGTTGAACCATTCGACAGGTTCAACGGTTCAACAAGTTCATCAAGCTCCACTGGTTCAGAGGTTCAACAGTGAAGGGCTCCGTCGATGGTTGAACTGGTTAAATGGTTCAACGGTTTGACGGGTTCAGAGGTTCAACAGTGAGGGCTCCGCCGATGGTTGAACTGGTTCAATGGTTCAATGGTTCAATGGGTTCAAAGGTTCAACAGTGCAAGGGTTTCGCTGATAGTTGAATTGGTTCAATTGGTTCAACGGTTCGACAGTTCAACTGATTCACTGGTTAAAAGGGTTCGATGATTCAAGAAGTTCAATGGTTCGATAATTCAAGAGGAGACCATGTTGTATTTTAATATCTTGTAATCTGTTTCTGCTCTTAATATAAATCAGATCTGAGATTTTCTTGCTGGGTTTTTCACCTCCAAGAGGGAGGTTTTCCCAGGGTATATGTGTGTTATGTGAGCATTTATGTTTTATTGTTTCTTACTGTCAATCTGAATATTAAAAATTAACACTCTGATCAACAAGTACCAATGAGTCCTAAAAAGAATATTTCTATTCCTAAACTATCAAAGGTATTGAAAGAAATAAGGGGTCCAAGTGAGACTGAACTACATGTCAAGGCAGAAGCAGAAGAGCATGCTATTCGATGACTCCAAATGTGTCTTCGAGATGTCTTCAGCAGACTTCTATATGAAAAATTGTTCAGTGTATTCCATTACCCTATCATGGATGAAAATGCACCTGTTGTGAGTGCTCCTGCAGCTCAAGATGTCCTTGCACCAGCTAAGGCTGAAGAAAAGGCTGCCAAGGAGAAAACACCTAAGGCTCCCAAGGGTTTGAAACCCGCACCTGCTCATCCTTCTTATACAGAGATGGTGACGGAAGCCACTAGCAGTCTGAAGGAAAGGACGGGTTCAAGCCCTCATGCTATTGCGAAATTTCTTGAAGACAAGTAAAAGACTGTCCTACCAGCCAATTTCAAGAAGAAGCTCTCTTTTCACCTCAAAGGCATAGTTGCCAAGGGAAAGCTTACAAAGGTCAAGGCTTCCTATAATTTGTCTGAACAGCTGAAGAAGGCTATTCCAAAGCCTAAATCTGCTTCGGCCAAGCCTATATCTGCTGCTAAACCTAAGGCCGCTAGGCTGACCACTAAGTCGGCTGCTAAGAAGGCTCCTACTACAGAGAAACCTGATGCATTTGATGAACCCCATCTGTTTGCCTCAGAAGCTAAGGAGTTTTTTGGGCAGAGAGCCAGAAGTATGGGAGAATGGAGATACGTGTTGAGAAGGGGAGCCATTTTAATGGAGAAGTTAGAAGCTTTAGCTATTTAAGGATTAATTATTTGTGATAGACAGAGAAGCTCCTAAGAAGAGGTTTAGGAAAGGGCAGAAACTAGCCTTGCAACATTCGTGCCCAAATTGATTAAACGTGCCCATGTTTTGGAGGTTATTAAAACTAATGTGCTATGGAGGAGATTCATCTGGAGCTTTCTTGAACAGAATTTGAAGACATTAAAATCTTCATTGTGGTTGATGTAACATTACAATGGAAATGTAGGGGATATCTCTGAGCAACTCTCTTTCCTGTATGACTTGCCTTCAAGTGGGATATTGTAGGCTATGAGTATGAAGCCAAGTCTGTTTGTAACAGTCGGTGATTATTTTAAACCCGCAGATTCTCTTCTGTTTGTAACCTTAGTTTCTTGAACTGTTGGTTTCTTCTATGGTGTAGGTCTGCGAATGGGTATCTTATTTGTAAGAAGAGAATACATGAAGTTAGTAGTTGTATTCGACTGTGATTTGCTGTATGAAGGTGTAAAAACCAGAAATTAATAAAATTGAGTTTTCCCTATTGATAGTGAGTGTAGCCATATATTGGTGAAACACTTTAAATCTTTCGTGTCTTCTGTTTTGTTCTTGTTCTTGTGTGTTATGTATTTATTTTCTGCAACTTTTATTGTCTGCATTTTTTTTTAATATCAACAACAAGGAATACTTGATATACAATGATGTTATCTACAAATTTCATTAGTATTACCCAAAATTACCGGAACTCAACGAATAGTTTTCTAAGACATGGTGGCATCTCTTGGAAGGTGAGATCTTTATTTACCCCTGTGCTTGGTGTTTTTTAAAGTTTTGGAGTATGATTCAGTCAAGGATAAAGAGCTCATCATGAAGTCTGGAATGTGCGTATTGAAGGAGTATTTTTGGTGCATCAAACCCTGGTTTACTGCCTTTCATCATGTAGACATTTTTTTTTTATTTTGACCTTTTCTAGATTAGGCTGCCTGCCTTAGTTTTGGTTGGACTCGTGTTTGGCTACCATTGCCAACTTGTATGAGAGGTTCCAGTTTTCGTAGTCTTATTAAATAGTTAATAAAAATAAATATTTAATTTTTTTAATTAAAAAATATATTTATATTGCATTTCAATATGAATTATATTTGTTTACTAAATGATTTATAAAAATATTTATACATTTATTATTTTTAAAAGTTTTGTATATGTATAAATATTTGACAAAATGGAACCAAAAAATCTGACTTCCAATTTTTATCATCTAAATATTAAAATAAACTATTATTTGTATTTTTAATAGGTGTAAGGGTTTTGTAGATATGAAAATAATGATATTAGTTGATTTTTCACATTATTGATTTCCATCACAAGATTTGATTTGTTGGAAGATTTGATTTTACAAATTATTATTTTTTCATGACCTGAAAATGATTTAATCCCAATTACAAAGTTATATTGGTGTTATTATAGGGAGAGGTGTTATACAATGGCATAAAAGTGCATTTAAATTTATTTATTTTTTAAATACACATGGACATAATAAAAAAAAATACAAATAGAACTAAATAACTAACCAACATAATAAAAAATATAATAAACTATAGTTGGCATAGTTAAAAAAATAACAGTGGTGGAAAATCCAAGCCAAGTGTTGAAGAAAGGTTGGGATCTAAGCTTGGTCATAGCCTCTATCTCCTGCTATGGATTGCCATTTGGAAAATAGGGCTAAATGGTTGATATGTGGCCGTTGGAAGTTGATATTAACTCCTGATCATAAGGTTTTAACCCACGATCCTCAATTGTTTTCACCTCAATAAGCAATGATGACATTAAGATATTGTTTCAAAGGGGTATGGCTAGAGATGATTGTCGTGTAAGGTAAATTAATATTTGAAGGCATTCTAGAGGCTTCTAAGCCATGACATCAGGGAAGACGCAGTGACAGGACAAGTCTCAAGCCATGATGTCAGGGAAGACGCAGTGACAGGACAAGTCTCATCATTATTCAGTGCCCCTTGAGAAGCACTTCAGCCTATGTGTTTCCTTTCTGCAAGGCTTTTAGTAGTGCAAGTTTTAGCCAAATGCCAGAGTCTTTCAGGTTTACGGTTCTCTTCTCGACTGATTGCATTCAGTGTGGAGGGATGGATACCCCAGTTTGGCTAGTCAACAACAAAAGACAAATGGCTTTTCTAGGGACACTAAAAAAATAGAGGCTGCATAGAATCCTCTACCTTCACGATGCTTTAATGGTCGAGGCAACAAGGATGGTGATGGGTAAAACTTATGTTGCAAACAATGAAAGGTATCGGTTTGATTTTGATATTCCATCAAGGTTCGTGGCAACATTGCTTGAATTAAATACCCCCAAACCAGTGGTGGAAGCCATAACTTGAGGAACATTTATTCTTGAGATTTTGGGCAGACTAGAGGACATACTGGCTATGGCAACCCTAGCGGTAGGAGCCCCAAGGGTGAAGGACATGGCATTGTCATAGGAATCAGGGGAAGTTGTCAAATATTATCCATTATTGCTAGACATCAAGGGTTTCGAGTTGATTCATCTAAAGGACCAAGCTAGAGTCGTGGTAAGCTTTATATAGAATATACGAAGGATGGAGGCAGGGTAGGGCTTTCAGTGGGTAGCGGATTTTAATCAACTTCTACATGACTATGATGAAGAATGAGATCAGGTTTCTAGTATCTCTTTACTTTGGCACTAGGTTTTCGTGTGTATAGTATTTTTTTGGCTTTCATTTTGGCTAATAAAGTTGCCTAGTATTTAGAACTCTATGATGTCTAGCCTGCGTGGCTTATAATTGTATATGGTAGTCAAAGGGTTAGTTTTGTTAGTCTGTTTGGATGGGTCTGAGCAGTATTATCTATATTTTGTATCTCCATAGTAGAAGATGTATCTACTTTTTTGAAATTAAGATAAAAACTCTCTATTAGGGATCAAAAATAAAAATATAAAAAAATAATAGTGAAACTAAAAGGGTAACAATAATAAACTATAGCCCACATAATAAAAAAATATAATAAACTATAGAAGACACAATAACAAAATATTATAAATAAAACTAAATAACTAACAATAATAAACTACAATCCATATAAACAATAAAAATAATAAACTACAGTCCATATAATAAAATAAATAAATAGAACTAAATAGCTAACAATAAAAATTATAGCCAACATAATTAAAAAAATACTAATAGAACTAAATTAAATAAATTATATAACTAACAATAATAAATAACAATTCATCATAGATAGGTATGCTAGTTACACCATATTCATATTATATATTTACAAATACTTTAAATCACTACCTAAAAAACAAATAACTTTTTTCCAAACAAAATATTATTAAACTTTAATATTATAATTACCATTAACTTTCACTCACCCATATACAATTTATATAATTAGAATATTATTCAATAGAGAAAGCTACTTAATAATAATTCAATAACTTTATATATTTAACTATTTATAAATATATTATGCATCTCCTTTTGAAAAATGTACTCAGTATCATTCTCTATCCTATCTTGGTGACAAGCATAATATGAAATGGACAAACCTTTAATCTAATGTTACAATTGCTAGGAAAACTTTGTTGGAATTTTTGTATTTGAATTTTAATGTTAAGAAAATCTTTATTAACAAGTAGGGAAGTTTTTGCCAAAATGTTCACGAATAATCATGTTTTAATTTGTTGTGTTTGCTTAGTTTTAAGCACAATGTTGATAATATAATAACTTTATAATAATCTTGAGTAATTCATATTTGTAGGTGATGCTTAGAAGACTATTTTAACTATATTTTGACAAAATTAAAATTTAAGATATGACATTCAATTTTGCTCTATTTAAGTGGCTAGGGTTCAGGGTATCTACAAGATAAATAACAAATCAAGCTTAATGTGAGCTTGTGAAATGGGAGAATCTGTTGACATTCGGCATGAAATTTTGCTCTATTTAAGTGGCTAGGGTTCAGGGTATCTCCAAGATAAATAACAAATCAAGCTTAACGTGAGCTTGTGAAATGGGAGAATCCATTGACATTTGGCAAGATATCAATGTATGGGGAACTTGTACTGAAAATTAAGCTACTACTTCTGGAAAAGAACCAAATCAACTGCCAGCTACCATGGAAAGCATGAACAATGTAGCATTGTAGCAGTAGAGCTACATACAACTGAAACTGATTCTGTTGGCATAGCATCCTAGATTACAGATAAATATAACTTTTTATCCACAATTTTATAATCAATACTCTTGGAGTCAATCACATCCCTTAAAAAATCAATAACCTAATGGTTTAAGATATCAAATCATCACAAGAACTCAGTTTTCTTATAATGTAAATACTACTTTCCAGGAATTTAATCCAGTAAACCCTGCATCAGAATTTATTGTCCCTATTTTCTAAAATAGTAATACTAAATTTCTTGTTCTCATTTTAGTCTCACTATTGTAGAAAGCTACAAGCAACTCATTGTTGGAGCAAGTTACAAGCAACTCATTGTTGGAGCAAGTTACAAGCAACTCATCATAGACTCCACCAAGCTATTTAAATAGTGTTCTTTCCACAAAAAAACAAAAAATATTTGGCAGCGAAGAGATTAAAACGCATACTACATAACAATTGACGAGTGAAATCCATAACACAGACTATCTTTTAATATTTAAAATCAGAAGAATGTAAACAAAATTTATATCAGTAATCAACCAGTAAATGTGTTAGAGAACAACATAGAAATTATGAATAGCACAACACAGTACATTGAAATTCTAGCCACCAATTCTTTAGGTGCTCTTTATCAACTGTTTGAAATTTGTGATCAACTTTATAATCCACTTAGAAACATCTTGACTTCAGCTGATAAGAAGCTCCAAACAATGACAACAACCTCAATAGCCATTAACACCAAATAGATTGCTCAACTGGAGTGCTTTAGGATCTTGACGGCCTGACGGGTGATCGACTGTTCAAACGCATCAAAATAGTTACTCATGAAAGATGATACAATCTTTAACTGATTCTTACAAATACCAATTGCTACGAAAAAATCACTCACCTCCGGTACCGTTCATTCACGGGACTTGCCTCCCTGCCATAATCAGCACTGCCCCTTTCTGGGCGCCTGGCATAAATTGGACATGGAGCCCTCGTATTGCATCCTCAGCATCACGCTCATCACCCATGTATATAAATGCATATCCTGTATGGAACAATAGAAACTCAATAAAGAGACCAAAAAGTGGAATTGTAGTCACAGCCTCATTTTGGAAAGTCAAAAATAGTTTACTATACAGAGTCCAGACTACAGACAAAGAAAAATATACAACACCTATTACTTAGGACTGTTAGGGTCCTCTTTTGCTGTTTCTTTCGTCTTCTGGGACTTGGCTAAGGCCATATTATCTGTAATACTTTTATTCTCTTTAATCTATGGGTGCTTCCGCACATTTTTCTGTTAAAAAAAAAAAAAAATTGTGTACACACTTTCTGCATTAAAGAACAGCAGGCACAGACCTTGCATGTTGAACTAAATGGTGTCAGGTATGGATAAGGTGAGAGTGGGGTCATCGATCGGATCGGATTAGTGCCTTTGCCAGATATGCTCCATTCTGATTGTAGTGATGTGTCATGGGATTTATCTCTTGGCATGCTTCAAACTGGAGACTTAATACGGCATGACAGCGATGAAAAGAAATGGTGAAATGCAGGATGTCATTTGTGTATCAGCTTCATTGAACGTATTTAGAAGCTGATCCTCTGGCAGTTAAAGATCCATGGCATGATTGATGAAAGGATATGCACAGGCAGGGGCCCAAGAAGAGCGTGTATGGAGCTCTTCAAAATTCCTATGCCAAAGAAACTTTTGATTACTGCCAAAGAAACTTTTGAGTACAGCGGCCTACATTTTAAATAATTATATTTCTGCTTAAACTTACCTTGTAGCCTTGGGAAATGAAGCAGAAAGGCTTCCCATTACACTTAAAACGGAAGTTTGATGATAAACATGTCCCAATGTGCATTCTTGACATACATCAAGGACGATCATTACTACTTGCCAGGGTAGAATGTCTTGTAGGCTTAACCTTTGCCTTTTTATGGTAAAATGCTGCCAAAATGAAATCAATTTAAAGTCCCACTTCTTAAACCCTGAACTAATGCATGTAACACTAAGCAGATTCACCATGGGCTCGACCAATTAGGATCGGGGATTTTTGTAGGGTGTGGTTTGCCAGATGGCCAATTTTTCAATTTACTCTCACAAACTAAAAAAATGTCCAAAACCATCCACTAAGTATAAACTAACCATGGTTGTTAGAAACTTAGATTCACCTAAATTTATGACCAGTGAAAGTTAATCATATGTTTTTCTAATATTAGCACGTAATATATTTTTCTTAGTCTTGGTTTACAAAATTAGCCAACTACCATATACTCTGCAGAAATAATTCTATCCCTCAAAATTTTCCTCAACACATTGGTTTCAATGTTGGATAGCATCCATTCCTGAACTCCAAAACAGCTATCTTGAGAACATAGCTCTGACCATTGCAGCATCAAACACCTCAGAAAGTCTAGCCAGAACAATATTGGAAATTCTACATTTTCCTAAAGGGAATTGTATTCACACTAGCACGTTCTTGGGCCCATTTTTAGCCTTTTTACAGAAACAACCCTCTTTAGAATATACCTCTGGTGATGGCAAACATGAAACACCTTGGAATGTCTCCCCAGAACAATATCTGGGCTTTCTAGAAGGGGTTTAATCAAACAAGCACATTATTGTGGCCTAAATTTCACCTTGCTACAGCCAATCTCTGTTCATAACAGAGATCAGGTGTCAATGCCCCATTTTAGCCCAGCTATTTAATGGTAATCTTTGGTATAGGGTTTAACAAAATGCCTCCTAAAATATAGATAGTAAACTCTACCTGATTTCATGTCTACCCGCTCAACCCTTCCACATATGGGAAATAAACGTTGCCGTATCTCATACTCTAGATTTCCACAGTACAAGGGCTGCATCTTTGAATCTGAATTATGAACACAGAAAATCTTTTGTATATAAATTCGTTGCACCAAAAAAAACAAAAAAAACTAAAAACAAACAAAAACAGATCAGTCCATAACCATTACCGTTGAGTTTCAAAGAATTAGAAAGAAGTAAAAACAGCTCTCCTAGAACAATCCCTGCTCTATGATACAACAGAAATTCAAGGAAAATCTCAGGGAGTAGAACAGCAATGCCTACTTATTGCAGGCACACATTTTCTTTCAATTTTTATGCATTTAGCATTTCCACGGTGCATCATTATTATATATCATTTCTTAGAAGCACCTTGTGTTGTATGGAGAATCTTTTTGCCCCGTCTTTGATGACTAATAGTAAAATATAATACATCTATCATCATTTTGAACAGCCCTCTTGGTTCTCATTGCATCAAGTAATGACACAATGAGATTGAAACTGGCAAAATGAATTACCCTATAGCACCAATTGCCACCAAAGGGGACTTGCAACATGACAGTGATTTCATGACACGGTTGAAGAGGTTGGATTGAAGCAAAATGAATCATCACATAGCATCAATCACCACCAGAGGTCCTTGCCACTTGACACTTATTGCATCACGTGATTGACGCAGTGAGATCGAAACTAGAAAAATAAATGATTGCATAAAACTACCAATGGTTTTTTTTAGTGTGCATTTGGTGCCAACGTCCATAGCAAATGAAAAATCCTGACCCCAAAAAACAGAGATCTGTGATCCAAGAAATATAGGATCTCAAAACTTTTTAAAGAAAGCAACAAAATCAAGTTTGCATAAAATCAAAATCAGTAGATGCTGATCAAAATTGAAGTGTCATAAACCCAAACTGTGCCTGAGCGCCACCAGATCCAGAACAATGCAGATTAACCAAAAGAAACATGTCGCACCTTTCTGTTTTCACAGTTCAAGCAGAATGTTATATTCATATTTGCACAACTTCAAGCGGAATAGAAGCCTCTAAACAAAACAAATTCAGAAAATAGTCATGGCGTGAGAGATTCTGCAAAGTTAAGACTTTAACAACAAAGAAAAACATGAAGAATGGTTGCGTAAAGCCAGTGAAACGCATAAATTCTACCCAACTGCCCGCCTCTCTATAATTTAAATCTTGATGATCCGCAATAGTCACCTTTATGCGGTGAAAGTTTTCTGCCAATTAGATTGAAGAAAAATCATTTTTGAAATATGTTTTGTTAAAATATTTGCATCTATACAATAGCAATAGGTAAATATTTTTTAAATAGAAAAATTATTTAGTTCTCATTGGTTGCAAAAACAATTATTAATAACTAGTTAGGAAGAGGCCCCGCCTATAGTTTCCTTGAGGAAACTAATAAGATTAGTATTGAGAGAGTATAATTAAAATTATGTATTCAATTTTTATGTTTCAATAGGTTATGTTGTCTTTTTTTTGGTGAGGCCATTCTATTATTTAAACAATTATTTTGAATAAATTTGTAAACAGTTTTAGGAACAATTTTGTTTGTTTTTGTACAAATATGTTCAAGCAATTAAATTATTCACAATTACATCTCTTTTTAACTCACCAATGTTTTAGTTCCAAGTTAACTCACCATGAAATTATATTTTAAGTTGACCTCTTAAATATGCCAATTAAAATTACCAATTACTGAAATGCTAACTATTTATAATTTCTTAAAACAAAAAATATGTTTTTCCATTTTATTTAACTCAAGAAAAACATAATAAATTCTCATATAAATCAATGTTTCAATTCATTTTTATTAATTTTTTTTTTAAAAAAAAAAAAATTGTGAGTTGGGATAAAATAATTTTATATATAAAAAAATATATTAAAAGACCTTTAATAACTCCTAAACTATTAAATTTACAAAATTGCAAGTATAAACTTTTTAGTAAATAAAATTGAAATATTAGATTTTTAACTCTTGAGTGAATAAAATTGAAATCCTAAAAATAATCTAATTTCATAAAATAAAATAAAATGTGTAGAACCCTATATTTTTAATAGTATTATAACTTTGTCCCCAAAAGTAATTTTTACATTTAGCTAATGAAGCAAAAAATTAAATTCATAAAAATTGATGATTCTTCCTCTCATAATTATCACCATCCATTTAGCCATGACTTAACTAGTGGGAGACAAAATTTGTGTTCATAATTTGTTTACTTGCCACATCCTCCCCTCAAACTGAAATTCTCTCTACATTTATAGCTTTTTGTTGCAGAGAAGAGGTCATTTTTTTTAGCCAATGAAAATACAAATAAATCATTTTTCAATAATTTTTGTTAAAAAATTATCATGTTGACATAGGAAAAGTACAAATTTAAATCAAATTTGCCCCACAAGAAAAATAATCATATCTTTTCATTGGTTTACAATCAATAGATTAATAACTAGATAAGTGCCAACTCATTGCAATTGCAATAGTACTGGCCAAAGGTAGGTACTAAAAATAAAAATAAAAGAAGATCATGCTCAAAATAAGTAGTTATTAGCTTATTTATTGAAATGGCTAAAACTTTGCTTACATTGCACCAAAAAACAAAATTGGTTCACAAAATAGTTCCTCTATGTTTTATTTCTCACACAGAACCATTGCATAAAGGTGAAGTTAATTTTTAGATATGTCAATTGATATGGCCTTAGGCTTACTCTCAGTTGTCTTGGGAATTGTTACAGTAAGCACCCCATGTGCCATGTTGGCCTTCAGTTGATCCAACTTGACATTCTCTGGTAGGTGGAAGCAGCGAGAAAAAGTGTCATCTTGTCTTTCAAGGCGATGCCACTTGTCATTCTTGTCCACCTTTTCCTTCTTATACTCTCCACTTATATGCAAAACATGTCCCTCTTCAACTTGGACTTTCACATTTTCTTTTGTTAGACCTTCCAAAACCAAACAAAAAAAATGATTAGATAAATTATACACAATTTATCCTTAATCATGATTCAATTAGACAATTCCAAATCAATCTTCATACAGTTTTGAACCAATATTTTATATGAATTAATAAAAATTACACAATTAAATTTTTTGATAAAACATCATACAAATTTAATATAATGAAAAACTACCATCTAAATTATACTAATCTATTAAAACCCACGTTAACAATACCAGGTAAGTTTTCTTTGAAGACGTGGGTATGATCAGTTTCAAGCCAATCCACAACAATACCAAGCGCGACCATGAAGCGACTGATGTCATTATGCACTTCCCTTTTAGAAGAATTTTGGTCCGACATATAACTCGTTAGATAACCCTCATGGATCTGACCGAATGAATCTGACACCCGAGCTTTCATGCCCCCATTCCATTGTGCCATATGCGCTTCCCCTTTAGACAAATTTTTGTCTGACATAAAACCCGTTATATAACCCTCATGGATCTGACCGGATGGATCTGACACCCGACATTTCATGCCCCCATTCGATTGTGCCATAGACATGCTGGGATACTATCAACCTCCTCCAACTCACTGCAAAAACAAAACCTAAAAACAAAATCACTTGTAATAATCTTACCTTCAAGAATGGAAATTAAATTTAATGGACGTCGGGTGAAGAGTACTTGAATCGGTGGAACCGTGGAACCTCTGAACCTTTTGAACCTTGAATCGGTTCAATCGTTGAACCTTTTCTAAATCGGTTGATCAGTTGAACTGTTTGAACCTTGAATCGGTGGAACCGTTGAACCTCCGAACCCTTGAACCTTGAATTGGTTGAATCGTTGAACCTCCGAACCTCTGAACCATGGATCAGTTGAACCGTTGAACCTCCAAACCTGTGAACCTTGAATTAGTTGAACCGTTGAAACTTCGAACCTTTGAACCTTGAATCGGTCGAACTATTGAACCTTGAATCTTGAATCGGTTGAACCATTGAACTATTTGAATCAGTTGAACCATTCAACAACTGAACCCTTGAACCTTGAATCGGTTGAAGCATTGAACCTTTGAACCTTGAATCAGTTGAATAGTTGAACCTTGAATCTTGAATTGGTTGAACCATTGAACCATTTGAATTGGTTGAACTGTTGAACCATTTGAATCGGTTGAACCGTTGAACCTCCAAACCCTTGAACCTTGATTCGGTTGAACCGTTGAATGTCTGAACCTCCGAACCTTGATTTGGTTGAACCGTTGAACCTCCAAACCTTTGAACCTTGAATCAGTTGAACCGCTGAACTTCTAAACCTTTGAAGCTTGAATCGATTGAACCGTTGAACCTCTGAACCATTCAATTATTGGTTCAACTATCGATGAGACTAAATCAAACTTCCTTCAACTCTAGCTGATATGTTGATGCAGTTGTCTTCACCTTAACTCACCTGACCCCTCGGTAAGACATTCTCGGTCGGTGAACCCTGTGCTTTCTCTCCCATTACGCCGATACGGTGAACCATGCTTTTACATAGCTTGGCCTACCTCTGTTTACATACATCCCTGACAAGCACAGTTTATAGATAAATATGTTGGCATGCAGTGCATCAGTTTTAAGTTAGCAGTTAAGCAAGAATGGTTGTTTTGATAAGATTGATATAGCAAGCACTTTTCTTTTATTCTTAGGCAAAGGTTGTAAAGAACTAACAGATGTTTGCAGGAGTAAGATTCTTAGGTTTTTTGTACAGCTAACATGCAAAAAAAGTGGTAGTTCTCCTATGGTTTTAGGTGAAACAGGTTCACTGATAGGTACTAGCAAGAAGAAGCACTATTAATGGGTCAATGGACACGTGCTCAAAGGTGATAAGCTTCAAGTCGAAGAGCTGAAGGACATATGACAAGATGGTATCAAAAGATAGACCTTGGATAAGGGTGATTTCTCATTAAATGAAGAAAAATATAAGTTTCTTTATAGGGCTTGACCCTGTGAAAGTTATTTAAATAAACAACATGTACTAGACTGCAAAAGCCCTGGGCTAGACTGGAGGTTTTCTTCGCTCTATTCTTTCCTACAGGTGCCCACACTGAATAGAGTTGTATTTTATAATTGATTTTATATATTAATGGCTTCTTTTACCAATCAAAAATATATATATATATATATATATATAAAATAAAGGTTATTAAACTAAATATTAATTTTCTTTGTGGCTTTTAAAAATTGAAGAACCCTAACCTAGCTCTCATTAAACTAAGGTGAATAATTTACCCTACTGTTAATTTTCTTTGTGGTTGTCAAAGATTTGTTTATGTAAGAAATATATTAAATAAATTATAATTTATATGTTCCATAATTTAAGTTGCACTTTAATTACAATTTCTTTTTATTTTAATGAGTAGTATGTAAATAGAATGAGAGTAAATAATATACAATTCTAATCTAACCTTCTATAAATAATAGCAACAACATTGCATCACTTCATAAATTCATTTTACAAAAAAAAAATACAAAAAAAGATGGATGCATATTGCCCTTACCAATTAAACTTCTCTCCTAATGGATTAAACTTCTTATCCCAATTCAATTTGCTCTGTTTTTATTTGATTTGATTTTTCTCAAATTTATATTTGAGTAATACTTATATTTATACACATTATTTTATTGGATTTGTTTTTATGTTCATTGATTAATAAACTATGTCAGCTATATATCCATAATTATTTTAAAAAATATATCTAATTATTTTTTAAAAACTATGTCAGCTCTATTTTATTTTTATGTATAGGGTCATCCCCTTAATGCCACTAGATAACTCCTCTCGATGTAATTATTTTTATATGTCAGCTTTTTAATAGTTTTTGTTAACATGTTCATTCTATTTACACACTGCTCATTCAAATAAAAATAAAATTACAGTTAAATGCAACTTAAATTATGGAACCTATAAATTATAATTTATTTAATATTTTTCTTGCATAAATAAATCTTTGAAAACCACAAAGAAAATTAATGGTAAGGTAAATTATTTACTTTAGTTTAATGAGAGCTAGGGTTACGGTTCTTCAACATTTAAAAGCTACAAGGAAAATTAATATTTAGTTTAATGACCTTTGTTTTATATTATAATATGAAAATTATTTCCTTTAAAAAATATAGGTGCCTATCAGTCTTGAGGTGCCTATCTATTTTCAATTTCGCCTCTGAGATTTTTTAGAAAGATGTATTGAAGATATCTATGCTAGTAGTAATGGCCAGTGTAGGAAAGAAACACCCAAAGTAATCAAATTTTAATTCTATTTCCACTGCTCCTTATGTAAACTTGCCAGAACTCCAAAGAAGCATACATTAGGTTTTTTTTACTAGGTAAGAGATAGTTTATATTGATAGTAAAAAGAAAAAGATTACACTTTTAGCTCCATGAGCTGATGATATACTTGTCCCCCTACTATTTGCTTACAAAATATTACAAAATGACCTCTTTGGATCTATCAAACTAAACTGCTCCTACAATAGACATATACATATAATTGCCTAAAATCCCCATACTGCCATAATACAATAAACATAAAAACTATTAACCATATACAATAGTAAAGACCAAGTTGACCACAGACTGACTGAACCAGAGCCACTAGACTAATCATATCTCCCCTTCCTCGAACAGGTAGTTTAAAAATTCACCCACCCATGTGAAGCCCTCGACAAGAATCATGTTGAACATCTTTATGATGAAATCCCTTCCTCTACAGACCCTAGCCCTATGGGCCATCAACTCATCACCTCGAATGTCTAGGATGAAGGGAAATAAATTGACCACTTCACCGGGCTAGTTTACCTTATTCAGATCGTTTAGCCCTGGGAACCTGACACCTCTTTCCACTACCTCCAATACCTCATCTAGCCCTTCTATCAGGTTTGACTTGAACATCCTCTGCATCAGCACCCTCACCTCCTCCTTTGCCATCATCATGTCTAGGAGAGAAGCTACCACCCTAGATAGTATGTCTAAATCTACACGGTAGTGCTCTCCACCATTGACAAAAGCTCTTCCCAAGATAAGCTTAGTGTCTCTATTGATGAAGGCATTGTTCTACTGCAGGACCCTTCTCAATATTTGATCCATAATTTTGCCAAAAAATACCATCTGCCTAACCCTTCCGGTTAGACAAATGGGGGATTCCATTCCATCACAAGAAAGCTATTCGGCAAGAAGATGGAAAATTATGGATGGCAGGGGAATGTTGGCCATAAACCAGAATGCCAAATAGTATGCAAAATGCTAGCCAAAATATGAGAAAAAGTTGCCTCTTCTCCCAATGATGGTTGAAGACAATATCTGAGCATCTCTCCACTCTTACCAGCTCACTACTTAACTACTCGAATGCCTCGAGATATGAGGCCTTCTGCAATTCCTACTGATTCATAATTGGGGCCATCCTTGCCCTCGTCCTACACCCCAAGAATCAAAACCGTTCCAGCGTGTGGGATCTAAATGATGATCTCCACTAGCTGCCATTATTATGCACAGTGATGATTGTGATGACTGCCTAATTCACCTCCCTCTACTTGAATGGAATGGGGGTATCCTACTGACGATGCCTGCTGACCAAGTGTCCATCCTACTACCCCTGTTGAGTCAACCACCTCACCTAGATATGAGGTGGCTCCCACCCTTCCGCCCACAAAGCATACATCAGGTTTAATAAAGATATGAATATGAAATAATTCAGCTTAACAAGTGCCATGTACTGGAAGATGAATATCTTAACAAGTGTCATGTAGTAGAAGATGAATTGGGGATAACTTAGGGACTTGGTATTTGATATCTTAACAAATGTAAATTGGGAATAACTCAGGGATTTGGTATTGGATATCTTAACAAGTTTCATTAGCACAGTGAGTACCTCCTTTTAAAGTGTTGTAATAATAATATTTTTTTAGTAGTTGAAAAATTAATGAAAATGCATTTGAAATAATATAAGAATTAGGTTAAGTTGCTATTTGAAGAAACATGGAGAAATGAACTATGCCAAAGTCACTCTCAATTAAAAAACAAATTCCTATAAAAATTAAAATTTGAAATATATAATATGATAGAATTGTCCATACCCCATTCCAAAAGTAGTTGATATACATGTAAGTAAGGTTATTTTAAAAATGTGCACATATAATAAATGCAGCTATTAACCCCAACACATAATAGAAATTAAATGGAGTGAGGTTATGGTGAGCCCTTTGTCATAGTTGGTGTCATGGTAATCAACTAAAAAATACTAAATATGGACAAAAAGATGTAGCAACTATGAAAATAATTATTATAATATAAAAATAATATTTATGTTAATAGTATTAATAGCAGTGGAAATATTAATATTAATATATTATAAATATTGATAATAATACATTATAAATATTAACTAATAATATTGACACTGTAATCAAATAAAAAAATACTAACTATATGCAAAAAGATGTACCAACTACAAAATTCATAAAATTAAATTATAAAATTAATATTGATAACATAAATATTAAATTAGATCTATGGAGGAGCCCTAACTATAAGTGGGAGGAGTCCTAGGGTTATGTGCAAATGAGTCAGCCTTTGTGCGTGGCAAGTGGGGGAGGCTGTTCTCTTGCCCACCTAGGTTTGTATCTTGTGTATACCTCACGCACCCAGAATTTATTCATGTTTATTGCCTCCATAGTGTCTAGAGATTGAAAAGACTATCTTCTTATCTCTTGTATGTTCTTTCTCCAACTGTGTTTAATTTTTCATTTCCCAACCCTCGCGGCTGTGTAAATATCAACCCTCTTAGCATTAATGGAGGGGATTGTGGACCCTCCGACCCTAATGCAATTAATCCTAATTCACATTTGACCTCATCTAAGTAATTTACAAAAATTTTAGCAGATAGTGGTATGTCTATCCCATCTGGTGCGAAGTTTCTAGCTACAACTAGTTGCAAAGAAGGTGAACCAAGTAGTGATGTCTCGATGCAAGGTAAGTACCCCTTACCCCCTCCAAACTATAAACTCACCCCAAATGATGTTATGAAGAATATAGTCTCTAATGAAAGACTTAGATTGAAATGACTATCTTTTTTGCTGTTGCTCACACTAGCAAAATACCAACAAGAAATTTCATAGATTCCTAGTTTTTTAATGTGTGGGCAAACAAATTTGGAATTCAAGTTAATTTTTGTAGAATGCTCCCTAAAGGTTTATTTTCTTTTTTCTTTAAATGCTATTCCACACATGAAAAGGCACTTTTGAAACCATACTGAAACCTTGATGGCTATGGTTTTAGGGCACTGACCTAGTCCCCATTGACCATTGCTGAGGAAGTATTAGCCTTCTCCTACCCCAGGTGGTTGGTTGTGAAAAATCTTCCTCTTGAATATTGAAATTTAATCTCGTACCTGCTTGAACCCTTTGGTAAAGTGCTACACCTAGATGAAACCAAGGTGACCCTCTCGCACTTGGATGTGAGGGCACTAGTGTCACTAGCTCCCGAGATTGAAATTCCTAGGTGAATAGAGGTAGAGGATGAGGAGAATCCCTTTTATTGTCAGTTAGAAATTTTGGGTAGTGTCAATGCCTACTATCTCTGCAAAAAGAGCACATTAGGGTAAATTACCCTTTAATAAAAAAAATCAAGGAAGAAAAAAGAAGATGCAACACCTTGGCCCAAACCCTAGTTTGGAATTATCCTCTAAAAGGCTCGTTGTGCTCTCTGGGATGGTTGTGGCAATTGACCCCTTGCAAGCACAGGGAGTTAGTAACTGCTTTTCAGAACCCATAGTAGACTGGGCTGAAAAAAGCTCCCTCACAAATTGTGACACTAAGCAAACAAAGCTCTAAGAGCCAAGGGTTGGAGTGGGAGGTTGAGTCCACAATCCTCCCAGTTCACAAATTTTCAATTTTGGGGATACCCTACTCCAAAACTCCTTTGATGTTCTCTCGAAAGGAATCCCTTCTGATGATGTCAAACCTGAGAAGACCCCAATATCTAGTGTCTCCAAAGACCTAGTGGAATGCCTTAGTTCCATGCTCACCCCTGAAATTATAGGAAAACCAACTATAATGGAAAAATTAAACACTCAGCAGTTAGCGATGCATGAGATTAAGAAAAGAATTGAAGAAGAAATCTTCAGGAATGGGATGAGGACCCTCCCACACTTGCAAATCATGAGTTTATGTTTGAAAAGGATGGCCACTAGTTCAAATTTGTTAAGTGTGACCAGCTTTGCAACAAAATTGTTAATGATAGTCTGGTCAGGGATGAAAGGATGTCCTCCATGGAGGGAGGTCTTGAGACTATCACTAGAAAAATTACAATACTAATATGAACCATACTGACAGTAACCATGGGCAACATGAGCAATCACTTTGGGGGATGTTCTAATGTTGAACTAGAGAAGCCACTTTTGACCTGCTCCATTGAGGGTGACACCCTAAAGTTTTCCAGCCAAACTACCACTAACAATGTTGTTCAAAAGTTTGGGTCTACTAACAATGAGGTAACTCCTAAGAGACCATCCATAGAAGATAGCGAGGGCCCTAGCCCTATAACCCATGCAATGCATGAGCCCCTCACCTCAGAATTTGTTAAGGTCGAGGCTCTTAGAAAAACCCAAGAGTCCAATTCCACCAACCCATGTTTCACCAAGGAAAGTGGCACGTGTGAGGGCAAGGAACAACACTAAAAAATAGTTAGAGGGCATAGGATATCTTACTCAAGAGAATTTCATGGGTAGACATTCCTTGCATTGTTTATCTTGTTCTTTGGGACATTTTCTACCAAAATGTATGCTTGGGCTAGTGTTTTTATAGATACATCAAAGTGGACAACAATGTGGATACTATGTTGTTGTGGTATCTGTGTTGCATGGCCTCCATTTAACATTACATCTCCAATTATCTTGCATACAACACTTTCAACAAAGGGATTTCCACTTACAAATACTTGTTCATTTTCTCAAGATCGTATTTACCAAAAACTAGTATCTCCCATATGTTTAGGGTGAAAAGAAAATTTATAGTTCACGATGATTTCTTTAAGGATTTTCAACAAATACATTTCATGCATATCCTTGAACACAAGTTGTAATCTTTGTATTCCTTGAGATCACATTTCATTGAGGCATTCTATTTGAAAGCTCATGTGCCCTGCATATGCTTTCATTCTCTCTATTTTTTTAATACCTGTCAACCAGTGCATTTGCAACAACTAACAAAATTCCTCTATCCTTCATGCTTTGATGAATATCTATGCAGTGCCTTCTTCAACTGGCCACTTCAACGTAGTGCTATGAGATTGAGATAAGTAGTGAATGACATGATGGACTGATCTCTATTGAGGAATTTTGCCAAATGGCTGGTGCAGGAGCACCTACAAAAATCATGTTTACTTTTGTAATAAGGTCTATTGACCAATGCATTTTCATTTTAGTTTGTATCTAGGTTCATTTTGTAAGTCCCAAGTGACTTAGGGGACATTTGTCAATTGTAATCACATAATGCTAAAAATAGCAATAATGCCAAAAATAGGCAGTAGTGTTTCCCAGCTACTTAGATTGATCTCCCAGCCACTTGGAGTCAGTTTAGTACTACTCAGGGTGAGTTGTCAAATGCCAGAGGATGGAACCAAATGATCATTGATTGTAATCAGATCGAAGCAGTAGTGTGATCGAATGTGATTGTATTGTCTTTAGGAGAAATAAAGCAATTCTATTTTGTCCATTTGATTTCTGTTTCTTACAACTATAAATCGCGTAACTGTAGATTTCCATTCATTTTGTATTTTCAATTGTTGCTGTATTTCATCGTGAATAATTCCACTGGTGAGATTTCTGTCGAAATCAATGGAATGGCTTCGTTGTATGAATATTTGTTTTGCTCTTTGTTTTGTTTTTCCTGTTTGGTGGTGCAGAGGATCTTGATAGGGCATTTCGCACAGTAAGGACGACCTAGCATCTCGATGTGCTAGGGTTTGCAGGAGGTAAACTGTGCGATGGTGTATTCGTGCATCAGCCAAGGGTTATGAGTGTTCACTGACAGAACGAGTCTCATCAAAGGCAAATGTCATCAGGGCATTGGAAGAAGGATGAGGAACTTGGTCGATGGAGTTGAATTGGTGGCTCATATGTTAGTTCATTGACTGCAAGAAATTAGGGCATTGATTTGCATTTTCTGCTGTGCACTCCCCATCATATTGGTATCAGAGCTTGGAAAAAGATTTGGGATACAAGTCAAATTGAGAATTTGTAGGAGTATTGGCGTTGGGTGTTGTCTGTGAATGTTTATGTCAGACAAAGAAAGAGAGATAGAGGCGAAGAGGATGCCTCCTAAAAGTATGTCCTGGGACGCTGTCAAGAAGCTGATTGAGGAGATGCTTGCATCCAAGTTGGGAGATTTCAAGCAGTCCAAAGGAAAAGATAGGGAAAATGAAAGTGACAGCGAGGAAGGAGATACAAAAATTGATGAAACTAGTAAAAAGGTAGAGGAGATACCAACAGACCAGAGAGCATTTTTTAAATGCATTAAATTTAGTCAATAGGGACACCATAGATGGATTACCCATATATAGTGGAAGTATGGAGGCTAAAGAGGTGATTGATTCGATTGAGGCATTGAACAATCACTTCAAATACAAAGAAGTCCCTGATGATAAGAGGGTTAAGTTGGCAAAGGCAAGTTTGCAAGGATCTGCTCTTGCATGGTGGAATTATGAACAAGGAGAGAGAGTCAAGGAGGGGAAGAATATGATAGCCTCCTGGGAAAGGATGAAGACCAAACTCAAGGCACAATTCTTACCCCTAGACTATGATGTACAGATGTATAAGAAATTGCAGAACCTCAGACAGAGAGACCTTGATGTGAATGCATACACACAAGAGTTTCATAAACTCAGTCTCAGATCAAAGAGACAAGAAGAAGAGTCAAAGAAGGTGGCCAGGTACTTGAATGGCCTAAGGATGAACATCCAAGATGAGATCAACATTTTAACACCAAAAATAGTGAACAAGTGTTTCCAAATGGCCTTAAGGATTGAAGAGAAGATAAAGAGAAAGAGTGAGTAGAACAATAGAGGTAGAGGTGGAAGGAATTTCAGAGCTAAAGGCAGTTTTGGAAGAAGAAGTTCTAACCAGAGCCCTAGTGGTGAGTCTAGCCAAGAAGAGAAAGTTGGGGACTCCAGTAGTAGAGGAGGCTACAGAGGAAGAAGGTCTAATGGAAGAGGTGGGACAAGTGGATCAGGTAGAGGATCTAAATTCTCCAATATGAGATGTTATAACTACAATCAGACAGGGCACCCGACATACAAGTGTCCAAAGAAGGCCTCAACTTCTCATGGTGGTGAGAAGAGAACCACTTTTCTTCAAGAAGATGCAAGGAGTGTGACATCTCCTGAAGTGAATCTAGCATCAGAAGTGGATGATCAAGAGGACGCTGCTCAAGGAACCAGTGTAGATTGAACCATCTCAAAGAAGGGATTTGTTCAGAATCAACTGCAAGATCCAAGGTAAGGTTTGTAAAGTTATTATTGACTCTGGTTCTACAGATAACATTATATCTTTGGAAGCAGTGAACAAGTTGAAGTTAGAAAAGATATCCCATAGTAGTCCGTATAAAGTCAGTTGGTTGAATAAGGGGCAACATGTACTCATCAATGAATAGGCATAGGTAGAATTCAGTATTAGGGGGTATAGAGACAAGATTTTGTGTGACATCCTTCGAATGGATGCTTGCCATCTTCTGTTGGGTAGACCATGGCAGTTTGACAGAAAGGCTCATCATGATGGGGAAAAGAATGATTACTCCTTCCAAAAGGATGGTGTGACTTATAGGATACAGTCATTGGTAGATGAGGATCCACAGCATGTAGGGTCTAGTGTAATGCTGGTAGGAGAAAAAGAATTCATGGATACACTAAAGGAAGGTGATGGAGTAGGTTTTTCTTTGATTGTGAAGCCCAAGGGGGAAAAGAAGAAAAATGTGAGAGTAGGACCTAAGGAGGTCAGTGATTTGCTTGAGAGTTACAAAGGAGTGATTGAAAAATTTATACCTAATTCCCTACCATCAATCGGAGACATTAGCCATCAGATAGATCTCATACCAGGAGCAGTACTTCCTAATAAGGTAGCATATAAAATGACTCCGTAGTAGAATGAAGAGATAGAAAAATAGATTCAAGAACTCCTAAACAAAGGGCTGATAAGGAAGAGTCTTAGTCCATGTGCAGTACCTATTTTTTTAGCCCCAAAGAAGGATGGGAAATGGAGACTGTGTACTAATTCTAGGGCAATAAATAGGATAACCATCAGATATAGGTTTCCTATTCCTAGAATAGAAGATCTAATGGATTGTTTGGGAGGTGCTACCTATTTCTCTAAGATAGACTTGAAGAGTGGGTACCATTAGATAAGGATAAGAGAGTGGGATGAGTTGAAGACAGCTTTCAAAACTAATGAAGGGTTGTATGAGTGGCTTGTGATGCCATTTGGTCTTTCAAACACCCCTAGCACCTTTATGAGATTAATGAATGAGGTGTTGCAGGAATTCATCATAAAATTTGTGGTAGTCTACCTTGATGATATCTTGGTATTTAGTAAGAGCAAGGAAGAGCACTTGAAACATCTAGAGATAGTCTTGAAGAGGCTGCAAGATCAGAAGTTACTGATAAACTTTGAAAAGTGTGACTTCATGAAACAAGAATTGGTGTACCTAGGTTTTGTCATCTCTAAGGGTGATTTGAAAATGGATCCTTCCAAGGTAGAAGCTATTTTGAATTGGCCTACACCAAGGACAGCAAGAGAGGTGAGATGTTTCCATGGTTTGTGATGCAGAGCATGCGACAGAATAGTGGAAACCACTTAAAATACCAAACTAATGCTATGGTTGAACCTTTGAACCATGCTTACCATTGAACCAATGTTATCGGTTCAATCACTTAGTTTAAAATGCTATCGGTAACCCACAGTTGCACTGCTAAACCGTAGGAACCCATCGGCTTTACTAAACTAGTGCAACCACTAAACCTCCATTGTTCGCTGAACCTTTGAACCACTAAACCATTGAACTATTGAACTAGTTCAACCATTGGTTCATCTATCGTTAACTCTTAGCATTAAATTATTATTGGCCACTTAACTCCTTCGGCCCACGTATCACCTTTGCCAAAGAACCTGTGAACTCATTGAACTTGTGGACCTCTGAACCCTTTGAGCCATTGAATCGGTTCAAAGGTTCACCCAAAGACCTTCCGTCCTCCCAATATTTAGGCTATCAGCCCCACCAAGCCGATCACTTCTCCACTGAACCAAATGAACTTTTGAACCTTTTGAAATTGGTTCAACCACTGGAAAACTTAAACTACTACAACTCTTCAATTTCGAAGAGCACTCCTTAATCCTTCATTGCCAGTTCCTCCACTGATCATACCAGTCACCTTCTCAATGCGATAGACATACAAACTATATATCCAATTAAGCACTGCAGAATTTCACCGATCTGCCCTGCTAAAACCCTCACGATTTCATAGACTATTTCTCCTGTAATCAAACACACTTTCTAAACTTTACGAACCTAGCACATGAGGATGCTAGGGTTCCTTAATGCATGCTGCAAACTGATCCTGCACATGTAAAACTCAAACAAACAGAAAACAAAACAAAACTTAAACAACTATTTACAGCCATTCCACCAATTACGAAGTAATCAACTGGTGGAATGGATTAAAAAAATCCATCTCGACAACAAACCAGCAAATTGATTACACAATGGAATCGAACACAAATAGGATCTTGTTTTATTGCTTTTAGGAATGAAGTACAAATATCTGACTTCACAGTTTTAGAACTTAACTGCACAAATATTGCTCTGATCCCTATCTCTATCAATCTCTCCGATCTATATGCTAGAATTGATCTAATCTAGGCTATTTATCTACTCACTAAGAGTAGTACAGACTTGGATTCCCAGCGGCTGGGAGATACAACTGACAAATAAACTCTTAACTGTCTAACAACCCTTGTCATTACAGATCGACAAGTGTCCTAGGGACTTGCACAGAAACTTATAATATAGATCAAACAGACCTTATTACATTAAATATAGATATGCATAAGACATGCCGAGACTTTAATCTTCTCCCATAGGTGTATAATTGACTTGTTGAAGGGGTGCTCTTGCACCATACTCCCCGAGAGAAGAAATCTCAAGTCCACTTGAGATGAGAGTTGTAAAATCTGCACCTTGTTGTATGAACTGCTCTTTAGTCATCCAAACTACATCTGAATCAGGTTTCCTTTGCCAAGCTACCAAGTACTCCATGTACTCTTTGTTCCTTGTCTTCTTTGCCACTCTTGAGTCTAAGATCTTCTTCAAGTTTGGTGGTTCATGTTTATTCCTGTTCTACTTCTTTCTTCTTCTTGTCAGCATAGGCTTTGGCCTTGGGTAATGCTTCTTGTACTACTGCTATGGTAGAACATGTGTGTCTTTCAACTCTTGTTAGTGCTAGAGGACAAACAATTGTCCCTATTAGGATAACATCCTTGTCTTTACAATCAACTTGTGACTGCTTGTAAACCTATTCTTTGACTTTTTACTGACCCATCTGATCTCCCCCAGTCAAAAATGGAAGCACCTTCAAAATTTTATCCTTAGCAACTCCATTCACTGAGGTATCCTCAACTGCCTTTATGCCTTCTGCTGTAGGCATTTCCACAAACTTGTTCTTTCTGACTAAGATGATTTTGGCTGTCTTCTGTGCTGCAGCATCCTCCTACAATGGTATCAGCACAATAGTTCTCCCATCCTTCTTGATGGTGTAAGTGTTAGCATATCCATCATACAATGTTCTCCTATCAAATTGCCATGGCCTACCCAAAAGTAGGTGACAACATTCCATGGGCAATATGTCACACAAAACCCTATCCTGATATTCTCCAATCTGAAAATCAACATATGCCTATTCGTATACCAAAAGTGATTGACTATCACTCAACCAAGATGCTTTGTAAGGATTTTGATGTGGAATACTTTTCAGTTTCAGTTTATCCACCATTTCTTGAGATACCATATTATCTATAGAACCAGAATCTATTACTACGTTGCATACTTTACCTTTGCATTTACAACTCCAGACCTAAAAAGAGCTATCCTTTGTATCATGTCCTCAGATTGCTTCAAAATGGTTCTCCTTAGCATCAATGCTTCTCCCTCCTCAAGATATCCATAACCATCAGGAGCTTTTATACTTTGATAAGTGTTTGGGCTTGTCACATTTTGACAGTTAGATTCTTGGATCAGATTTGTCCTTCTTCCTCCCATTGAACTTGTTGCTTTTTCTGGACATCTACTAGGTATGTGGCCTTCTTGATTGCAATTGTAACATCTGAGAGCTCCTCTACCCTTAAAGTTTCCTTTTTGACTGTAACTCCCCCTTTGAGTTTGACTGCTGTCTCCTCTACTGTTCTCTTGATTGGATTCACCTTGGTGTTCAAATTCATTTCCTCTACCTCTAAAAAGAATTCTTCCCCCTCTTTTCTATCTTCCTCTTCCTCTATTCTGATGTTCTCCTTTTCTTTTCAATTTCTCTTCTACTCTTAGTGCCACCTAGAAACACTTGTCCATGGTTTCTGGTGTCAAGATGGTAATCTCATCTTGTATATTATACTTCAGGCCATTAATATACCTAGAAACTCTTCCTGTCTTATCCTCAGCATGTCCACACCTTAGAGACAATTTATGAAATTCTTTTGTATAGGTGGATACATCCATATCCTTTTGTCTGAGATTCTGCATTTTTCTGTATATTTGTACTTCATAATCTGCTAGTAGGAACTAAGCCTTGATCCTTTCTACCATCCGACTCCAGGATGAGATCATGCTCTTGCCACTCTTCACCCTTTCTCCCTGGGTGTAGTTCCACCAGGTGAGTGCAACGCCCTTCAATTTTGTCTTTACTTCTATTTTCTAGTACCTGCTTGTACTCAAAGTAATTGTTCAAAGCCTCAACCCGTTCAATGACTTCTTCTATGTCCATCTTTCTGCTAAACATCAAAATCTCCATTCTTGATTCAAACGACTCCTTACCAAGTGATCTTATAGCCTCCAAAAATTGTTTCTGGTCTGCAGATATACTTGTCTGTTCTGGGGTTGTTTCCTCTTCCCCATCTTCTTCTTCTTCATCAGACTCCACGTCTGGTTTCTTGCCTTTTCCTAAGGTCTTCAACTCAGCCTATAGTGCTTCCTTGACTCTAGTCTTGATCAGATCCTCCATCTCCTTAAATTTCTTGGCCACTTCAGTGGTCATCCCCTTTGGAGGCATGTTGCTAGCCCCTTCTTCACTTTCTCTGTTTGACATAAACATTCACAGATAATGCCAACACTTTTGCAAATCCTCTCGTCCAACAACAGATCCTGGAGATGCACTACCACTCTTTCTCGCAGTGGCTCCACTCTGCACCCTCTTCCAGTGAAATCTCTATTGGTAAATAGTCAAGACAGACCTCAACATCATCTGCCCACACACTACAGGAATAGGATTCATTTACCTTTAGAAAATTAAATACTAAAACACCTCTGCCCAGAGCTTTCGCTAGCTCTAATACCACTATGATGCAGAGCATGCGGTAGAATAGTGGAAACTGCTTAAAATACATAACTAATGTTGTGGTTGAACCTCTGAACCATGCTTACCATTGAACCAATGTTATCAGTTCAATCACTTAGTTTAAAATGCTATCGGCAACCCACAATTGTACTACTAAACTGTAGGAACCCATCGGCTTTACTGAACCAGCGCAACCACTGAACCTCCATTGTTTGCTGAACCTTTGAACCACTGAACCGTTGAACTATTGAACCAGTTCAACCATCAGTTCATCTATCACTAACTCTTAGCATTATTATTATTGGCCACTTAATTCCTTCAGCCCGCATATCACCTTTGCCAATGAACCTGTGAACTCGTTGAACTTGTGGACCTTTGAACCCTTTGAGTCATTGAATCGATTCAAAGGTTCACCCAAACACCTTCCTTCATCCCAATATTTAGGCTATCAGCCCCGACAAGCTGATCACTTCTCCACTGAACCAATTGAACTTTTGAACATTTTGAAATTGGTTCAACCACTGGAAAACTTAAACTACTACAACTCTTCAATTTCAAAGAGCACTTCTTGACCCTTCATTTCTGGTTCCTCCACCGATCATATTGGTCACCTTCACAATGTGATAGACATACAAACTGTATATCCGATTAAGCACTGTGGAATTTCGCCGATCTGCCCTACTAAAACCCTCGTGATTTCACATACCGTTTCTCCTGGAATCAAACACACTTTCTGAACTTTATGAACCTAGCACATGAGGATGCTAGGGTTCCTCAATGCATGCTACAAACTGACCCTGCATATGTATAACTTGAACAAATAGAAAACAAAACAAAACTTAAACAACTATTTACAATCATTCCACCAATTACAAAGTAATCAACCAGTGGAATGGATTAAAAAAATCCACCTCAATAGCAAACCAACAAATCGATTACACAATGGAATCGAACACAAATAGGGTCTTCTTTTATTGCTTCTAGGAATGAAGTACAAATATCTGACTTCATAGTTTTAGAACTTAACTGCATAATTATTGCTCTGATCCCTATCTCTATCAATCTCTCTAATCTATATGCTAGAATCGATCTGATCTAGGCTATTTATCTACTCACTAAGAGTAGTACAGACTTGGATTCCCAATGGCTGGGAGACATTTCCAAGTGGCTGAGAGATACAACTGACAAACAAACTCTTAAATGTCTAACAACCCTTGTCATTAAAGATCGACAACTGTCCTAGGGACTTGTACATAAACTTAGATGTAGTTACAATAACAGAAATTGGTCAAACAAACCTTATTACATTAAACATAGATATGCATAGGACATATCGAGACATTAATCTTCTCCCTTAAGTGTATAATTGACTTGTTGAAGGGGTGCTCCTGCACCAGTTTGGCCACATTTTATAGGAAATTTATTAAGAACTATAGTGACATTTGTGCACCTATGTTGGAGACCATCAAGGGTGGAGGTAAGATGAAGTTTGTGTGGACGAAAGAAGTAGATAGGGCTTTGAAAGTCTGAAATAGAAAGTTGCTAAATTCCCTGTTTTAGTGCTACCTAATTTTAATAAGGTTTTTACCCTTGAATGTGATGCAAGTGGGTTGGCCATAGGAGCAGTGTTGAGCTAAGAAGGAAGACCAATAGCCTTCTTCAGTGAAAAGTTAAATGAAGCCAAGAGAAAATACTCCTCTTATGATTTAGAGTTGTATGCTATGGTACAAGCTCTAAAAAAATGGAGGAACTACTTTCTTCCTAAGGAATTTATTATATACACTGACAATCATGCTCTCAGTTTTTTGAATGGACAGGAAAAGTTCAGCCATAAACACATGAAATGGGTGGAAAGTCTTCAAGCATACACCTTCATCATCAAACATAAGAAAGGGATAACCAATAAGGTTGCTAATGCTCTAAGCAGAAGGGTGTTGACAGTGCAAGAAGTGCAGCTACAAAGTATGGGTGTTGAGTCTCGCAAAGGATTGTATGAAGAGGACCATGATTTTAAGGAGATTTACAGGGTATGTAGTGTGTTTGCCAATGCTTTCCACAGTGAATTTTCAAATTATACATTGCAGGATGGACTTTTGTTTAAAGGTAGTCAACTATGTATTCCTAAGTGTTCAATGAGGGATAATATTGTGAAGGAAAAACATAGTTGTGGTTTAGGAGGACATTTTGGGCTTAATAAGACCTTAGATCTTGTCAGAAGGTTTTACTTTTGGCCAAGGATGCAATCTGATATTAGAAGGTTTGTTGAGAGTTGTATGATTTGCCAATGAGCAAAGGGAGTCTCAACCAATGCAGGACTGTACCAACCTTTGCTGATACCAAACAAACCTTAGGAAAGTTTGAGTATGGATTTTGTGATGGGATTGCCCAAGACAAGGATAGGTTATGATAGTGTGTTTGTTGTGGTAGATAGATTCAGTAAAATGGTGCACTTTATTCCTTGTAAGACCACCAATGATGCTAGTTACATTGCAGGTTTGTTTTTTAAAGAAATTGTCAGAATTCATGGATTACCTTTGAGTATTGTATCTGACAGAGACATCAAATTTGTGGGACATTTCTAGAGAACCTTATGGAAAAGATTGGGTACAAATTTGTCTTTTAGTTCCACCTATCATCCTCAGACTGATGGTCAAACTGAGGTTGTGAATAGTTCATTAGGCAATCTACTGAGATGTTTGACAAGAGAACATGGCAGTAGTTGGGATGTGGTACTCCCACAAGCTGAATCTGCCTATAATGATTCTACAAACAGAAGCACATGTTTAAGTCCTTTTGAAGTTATCTATGGTAGTCATCCTAGAGGTATTTTTGAATTGTGAGATGTTCAAGGGATGGACAAAAGGAGTGGACATGCTGATACATTTGTAGAGGCTATGCAAGAGATCCATCAACAAATCAGAGATACTCTACACCAGAACAGTCAGAAGATCAAAGCTAGAGTGGATCAAAGAAGAAGGGATGTGCAGTACCAAATAGGAGATATGGTCATGGTTCATCTTAACAAGAACAGGCTACCCAAGGGAAGCCACAAAAAGTTGATGATGAAAAAAATTGGACCTTGTCAAATTCTGGAGAAATATGGTTCTAATGCTTACAAAATTGAACTCCCTGATGATATTGCTATTTCACCTATCTTCAATGTTGCCGACCTGACATTATATAGGAGTCTTGATACAGGCGAAGATACAACAGATTCTATCCAAGACAATCCAGAGTGGGTGCAACATTTACCACCTAAGGAACCATTGAAGATGGAGTGTATCTTGGATAGAAGGATAGCCAAGAAGACCAGAAATCAGACATATTTTGAGCACTTAGTCAAATGGCAAGGACTTCTAGATTCTAAAGCCACCTAGATGCTAGAAGAAGATATCAAAAAGCGGGGTGGTGATTTGCCACAATTAGTCTCTAAGAGAACTTGAGACAACTTTCACCTGGGGAGTATGGTGCAGGAGCACCTATAAAAATCATGTTTACTTTTGTAATAAGGTCTATTGACCAATGCAATTTCATTTCATTTTGTATCTAGGTTCATTTTCTATGTCCCAAGTGACTTATGTGATATTTGTCAATTGTAATCGCATAATGCTAAAAATAGCAATAATGCTAAAAATAAGCAGTAGTGTTTCCCAGCCACTTGGATTGATCTCCCAGTCGCTTGGACTCAATTCAGTACTACTCAGGGTGAGTTATCAAATGCCCAGAGGATGGAACCAAATGATCATTGATTGTAATCAAATCAAAGTAGTAGTGTGATTGAATGTGATTGTATAGTGTTCAGGAGAAATAAAGCAATTATGTTCTATCAGTTTGATTTCTATTTCTTATGACTGTAAATCGCGTAACTATAGATTTCCATTCATTTTGTATTTTCCATTATTGCCGTATGTTGTCGTGAAGCATTGCAATGGTGAGATTTCCATCAAAATCAATGGAATGGCTTCATTGTATGAATATTTGTTTTGCTCTTTGTTTTATTTTCCCTATTTGGTGGTGCAGAGGATTCTGATAGGATGTTTCGCGCAGTAAGGATGACCTAGCATCTCCATGTGCTAGGGTTTGCAAGAGGTAAACTATGTGATGGTGCATTGGTGCATCAGCTAAGGGTTATGAGTGTTCACTAATGGAATGAGTCTCATCAAAGGAAAATGCCATCGGGGCATTGGAAGAAGGATGAGGGACTTGGCCGATGGAGTTGAATCAGTGGCTCATCTGTTAGTTCATTGATTGCGAGAAATTAGGGCATTGGTCTATGTTTTCCGCTATGCGCTCCCCATCAATGGCCCATGTGATTTGTCTTATTTCTACAATTTGTATGCATGTCTATGAGAGTATTTACAACTTATAATATATGATAAAAATTCTCATTCTGTTATTCTTTGATGGATGTCAATATTCTATCTTTTGGTTCCCATTTTAGTACGTAGGGATAGAGGATGTTGGGAACTGATAGCACTGGCCTTGCTAGTCACCTCACAAATCAAAGTAGAAATCAAATCCAAAGAACAATACAAGAAAAATGACAAGAGACACAACAAGAGAGACAAAAGATTATAACAAAGATTCTTATTATTGCATATAACTGTTCAATACAAAAATAGAATCGACCATTCAACAACCTCTCTTATACAGAGACTCACACCAAGCTGAATGTCAAAATCCAATCATTTCTCCCAACTATCATTTCTCCACATATCAACCTCTTTTTCTTTTAAACCAGCCCCCCCTTCTCTAATTCAACCTCCTTTTATCAAGGATCAATCTCTTGTATTATCAGATGGCCTCAAAGACAGTCGGCCATCACAATAGTAATGGCCTTCACTTCTATTATTTCCTCCCCCTTCCAGTTGTCGACCATTATATGTATATATCTCTACATGTGAACAAGAGAGAAGAAACAATAATCTAGATCATATTTTTTGAGATATCATTGAAACATGTGACTTCTATCCTTATTTTACAAGGTCTTTATGTGACACTACTGCTCTTTCAGACTCTTTCCACAATCCTCTTAAGACTTGGGGGCAGCATGCTAAGCTCAACCCTTGTGGAAGCCCATTTTATCCCACATGCTATGATATGCCATCATAAATAAATTAGCAACAAGATTTCACCTTAAATATAATGAAACTATTTCAGCTCTACCAATTTGAGCTATAGGTGAAAAATTGGTAACAGTAGGTTCACAACTAGGGTTCCAACTTAAAGAAGCAATAAAGCTCAAAATTTTGTAGTTCAACAATCTACGAAGGAAAAACCCTAAAAGAGATGAAAATTTACTAATAATTCCTATTGACAGAACCATGATAGTGAGCACAAGAAGCAAAATTTAGAGAGCAAGATTTGAACTTATGACTTTGAACGCTTTTAAAACCCTAATTTTGATCGCCAAGAGATTGAAATTGCCTCAGCCCTCGAGAGATTTAAATTTGCCTTGAGAGATTGAAATTGCCTCCAGATGCTTTAAAACACTTAGACAGATTTCAATTTTGCAAAAAGACTACTTTTATGGCATTAAAACTACCATTAATGCTCGCTCACGCAAAGCAAAATGACTCCCATGACCACTTTCTAAATCTCAAACTCTAGTCATTGATCTCTCAATGAGATGGCAAGATGGAAGATCGTGAAGAAGTTTTCTGCCACACAGAATTGCTTACTCATCTTTCAACAGTCCCCACCTCTTCAAGCCTGTGAAGTCTGCTACATGGAGTTCAGCCATTAGCTCGTTGGGTTTATCGCCCGTGCATCTTCTAACAACGGGATAGTAGGGAATAGTTAGGATTAACCTGGGGGCCCTCTAACATGCTCACACATTAACTTCTCAAGCCATCCATTGTTTGCTTAAATTCTTCAACATTCAATGGCTAAGATTAAAACATCTTGTCAAGGAATTTCCCATATGTCTTATTTAAACGTTTAATAGCTCACCCTTTAAGTCTCTTAGGGCTTCTTCGTAATATTTTCTAAAATATTTTTAACTCTAGCCATTGATCTCTTGATGAGATGGAAATATGGATGGCTATGATGAAGTTTTCTACCACATGGCATTCCTTATTCATCTTTCGGCAGACCCCACCTTCTCTTCAGGCTACAAAGTCTGCTACGTGGCGTTAGCCCATTAGCCTGTTGGGTTATCGCCCATGCAGCTTTTGACAATGGGATACTGGGGAACTATTAGGATTAACCTAGGCACCCTCCAACATGCTCACACATTAAGTTCTCAAGCCATCCATTGTCTGCTTAAATTCTTCAACATTGGGCAACTAAGCTTAAAACATCTTGCCAAGGAAATTCCCATGTGTCTTATTTAAACCTTTAATATCTCACCCTTTAAGTCTCTTAGGTCTTCTTTGTAATATTTTCTAAAGCATTTAAAAAGTGGGACCTTGTTAGGATAACCCATTCCCTACCAAATAGTGACCGACAAGACTAGGTATAAGGTGCCAGTAAACAAGATGGTTTTGATCATGTTTCGACTTAGACAACCAACCAGACGTAGCAAGTCAACATAAGATTACATAGAGGGTTTCTCATATAAAATGTCAACCATTGATATTTGGATATCTAATGGTACAAGTGTTATTCAGGTGGGTTGAAGTTGCAGGTCTAATGCTTCAGACATTTTCTTCTAGAATGCAACTACAGTCGTCCATCAAAAATTCATCGAATGGCCATATGTTATATTAATTTGTACTAACATCTTTCTTTAGACATAATAAATATGTTGACACTTGTCCCCATTCCAGACACTTTACGAAGGAATTTTGATGTGTGTAAACTTTATCTCGGAATATAACAATATGTAACATTTGATATTTTCGCCACACTGTATGATATTTTATTGGCATAACAGTTTATTTTTCCAATTAATTTTTTATTGGTTTGAAAATATATTTAATTCGCCAATAATTTTTTCTATTGGTTTGAAAATTGTATTAATTCGCCAATGAAAATATTTTTTTTGGTTTGAAAGTGGATTTTAATCGCCAGTAAAAATATTTTCTTATTTAGAAAACATGTTTAATTCACCCATAGAAATATTTTACTGGTTTGAAAATAGGTTTTAATTCTCCAAATATAAATATTTAATTGGTTTGAAAATAGGTTTTAATCACTAATGAAAATAATTTATTGTTTTTTAAAAAATTACAATTCACTAGGATTTTCAATACACCTCTAGTGATTACAAAAGATTTGCAAAACAAGATTATTTTTTTCCTAGAAAAATGAAAAAATTTGCCAACAAAATTAATATTTTTCTTGAAAAGTATACACAATTCGCTAGGTTTATACATCTTCTCTGAGGGGGGGGTGTTCTTAAATTTGTCCCTATTCCATAGGTTTGGCAATTGGTATCTTCTTTGTAAGAAGAAAATACATGAAGTTAGTAGTTGAATTCGACTGTGAGTTGCTGTATGAAGGTGTAAAAACCAGAGATAACTAAAATTGAGTTTCCCCTATTGATAGTGGATGTAGCCATATATTGGTGAACCACTTGAAATATTTTAGGTCTTCTAGTTTTTTCTTTTGTGTTCTGTATTTATTTTCTGCAACTTTCATTGTCTACATAATTTTTTTTTAATATCAACAATTGGTATCAGAGCAATGGTGAAAAATCTATTTTGGAAATCGTGAAGAATATCTAGGAAAATGGATGTAGCATCTTTTGATGATTGGGCTCGAGCTCTCATGTCTTGGTCATGTCACTTTGGAGAGAGTTTTGATGAAGTGGGAGCTGCGGTGACATTTATGAATAGTGACATTGAGCTAGATGAAATTGTGCCAATGGAAGTATATGAATCTCCTCTCTATTTGATTGCTGATCCTGCCACTGAATTTATTATGGGTGGTGTTTATCTTGATTCCCTGAGTACTACCTAGGTGAGGTATGTGTGGGAAAGGCCTCCACAGGATTTGGGAGGTGAGGATTTTGACATGCTAGAAGAATTGGAGAGCCTACAAAGACTGAAGGAAACAATAGATACATCAGCAATAGATGTCGATGTGAAAGCTAAAATGAAACAACGTGTACATTGGTGGGATGGCTAGAAAAATAAGAAGGATTTGGATAAAGAAGAGAAGGATGATAGATTTGGAATTGCATCTACACCAGAAGAGTTTTTAGAAGATCCCAAAATTCAGCCTAGAGCACTTATTGAATGTACAAGTGATGAACAACACAAGAAAGCCATCATGGCAAAGTTGCGGAAAAGGGCAGAGGCAGATAAGAGTGGTAAGTCTGTAAAGGACCAAATACATTTGCTTCCAGCATTCATAGGATGTTGAAGATGGGTCTCAACATTTATGAGAAAAAAGATGTGCAGACGTAGATCCTGGTACAAACCCTGAATGTTCAAGTCATTGAAGATATTGTCATGGGAAGGCCATAGATGGGGTGAGATCCTCATTCACCAAGGGAAGAAGAAGAACAAGGATCTTCGATCTCATGGGGACAGTGCATAAAGGCCCAAGCACTCTTATGAGGGTAGAGATGGTGGAGATAAAGACCGTGATAGCCACTCTCACAAGTGGTGAGAAAGAGAAGATGGGGATGGTAGGAAAGACAAGCGCTACAGAGTGGGTGTAGCAGAGGATGATATTGATGATCAATTTCTCATAGATGTGGATTATGTGAAAGTAGGGAAGTTTGATTTCTTGGAAGCTATGTCTACCATTACTCCTGCTGCCCATAGAGGTGTAACAGTACAGTCAAGGCCATTGTCCCCAGTAATAGCTCCATGCTTACAAGGACATCCAAAAATAATCAGAAATTATATTTCTGAGATCATTCACATAGTGGCCAAGGGTGATAAAAAAGATTCATTGGAGGACAATTCTTAGAATCTTCCGAAGTTACTTGGATTTCCCTATGGTTCTTCCATTCCCTTTGTTTACAGACCAAGACTTTTACTTTGTGGGCAGGAGGGTGCTGGCTTGGACCGCATTGACCCTGTAGTTTTACATGAATTAGAGAGGTTCCCTGTGCATTTGCTTGGGCTTCCCTCACTATTGTCCAACCCAAGTGTAAAGACTCCTGAGGAAGCACTAGTGCATATTGTGGGAGAAGCAAGGAAGACTACTCCTCCTATCTTGTATATTCCTCAACTAAAACTTTGGTGGGAGACGGCCCATGATCAACTAAGAGATGTTCTATGGACCATACTAGAAGAACTGCCTTCAGACATTCCCGCATTACTTCTTGCAACCTCCTCCGTGCCCTTTGACGAATTGGATGGAGAAACCGCTTCTTTATTTGGTCGTCGCTATATTTATCACATACAAAAACCATGTTCTGAGGACAGGTGTAGATTCATCTTGCAATCGGTTGATATTGTTCTTACCATCTCTGATCAACAAGTACCAATGAGTCCTAAAAAGAATATTTCTATTCCTAAACTAGCAAAGGTAATGAAAGAAACAAGGGGTCCAAGTGAGACTGAACTACATGTCAAGGCAGAAGCAGAAGAGCATGCTATTCGATGACTCCAAATGTGTCTTCAAGATGTCTGCAACAGACTTCTATATGAAAAATGGTTCAGTGTATTCCATTACCCTATCATGGATGAAAATGCACCTGTTGTGAGTGCTCCTGCAGCTGAAGATGTAGTTGCACCAACCAAGGCTGAAGAAAAGGCTGCCAAGGAGAAAACGCTTAAGGCTCCCAAGGGTTTGAAACCCGCACCTGCTCATCCTTCTTATACAGAGATGGTGACGGAAGCCACTAGCAGTCTGAAGGAAAGGACTGGTTCAAGCCCTCATGCTATTGCGAAATTTCTTGAAGACAAGTAAAAGACTGTCCTACCGGCCAATTTCAAGAAGAAGCTCTCTTTTTAGCTCAAAGGCATGGTTGCCAAGGGAAAGCTTACAGAGGTCAAGGCTTCCTATAAATTGTCTGAGCAGCTGAAGAAGGCTATTCCAAAGCTTAAATCTGCTTCAGCCAAGCCTATATCTGCTGCTAAACCTAAGGCTGCTAAGCCGGCCACTAAGTCGGCTGCTAAGAAGGCTCCTGCTATAGAGAAACCTGCTGCCAAACCTGATGCATTTGTTGAACCCCATCTATTTGCCTCAGAAGCTAAGGAGTTTTTTGGCCAGAGAGCCAGAAGTATGGGAGAATGGAGATATGTGTTGAAAAGGGGAGCCGTTTTAATGGAGAAGTTAGAAGCTTTAGCTATTGAAGGATTAATTATTTGTGATAGATAGAGAAGCTCCCAAGAAGAGGTTCAGGAAAGGGCAGCAACTAGCCTTGCAACATTCGTGCCCAAATTGATTAAGAGTGCCCATGTTTTGGAGGTTATTAAAACTAATGTGCTATGGAGGAGATTCCTCTGGGGCTTTCTTGAATAGAATTTGACGACATTAAAATCTTTGTTGTGGTTGATGTAACATTACAATGGAAATGCAGGGGATATCTCTGAGAAACTCTCTTTCTCATATGACTTGCCTTCAAGTGGAATATTGTAGGCTACGAGTATGAAGCCAAGTCTGTTTGTAACAGTCGGTGATTATTTTAAACCCGCAGATTCTCTTCTGTTTGTAACAGTAGTTTCTTGAACTGTCAGTTTCTTCCATGGTGTAGGTCTGCGAATGGGTATCTTCTTTGTAAGAATAAAATACATGAATTTAGTAGTTGTATTCGACTGTGAGTTGCTGTATGAAGGTGTAAAAACCAGAGATTAATAAAATTGAGTTTTCCCTATTGATAGTGGGTGTAGCCATATATTGATGAAACACTTTAAATCTTTTGTGTCTTCTGTTTTGTTCTTGTTCTTGTGTGTTATGTATTTATTTTCTACAACTTTTATTGTCTCCATTTTTTTTTAATATCAACAAGAAGGAATACTTGATATACAATGATGTTATCTACAAATTTCATTAGTATTAGCCAAAATTACCGGAACTCCACGAATAGATTTCTAAGACATGGTGGCATCTCTTGGAAGGTGAGATCTTTATTTAGCCCTGTGCTTGGTGTTTTTTTAAGTTTTGGGGTATGATTTAGTCAAGGATAAAGAGCTCGTCATGAAGTCTGGAATGTGGGTATTGAAGGAGTATTTTTGGTGCATCAAACCCTGGTTTCCTGCCTTTCATCATGTAGACATTTTTTCTTATTTTGGCCTTTTTCTAGATTAGTTTGGCTGCCTTAGTTTTGGTTGGACTCGTGTTTGGCTACCATTGCCAACTTGTATGAGAGGTTTCAGTTTTCGTAGTCTTATTAAATAGTTAGTAAAAATAAATATTTAATTTTTTTAATTAAAAAATATATTTATATTGCATTTCAACATGAATTATATTTGTTTACTAAATGATTTAAAAAAATATTTATACATTTATTGTTTTTAAAAGTTTTGTATATGGATAAATATTTGACAAAATGGAACCAAAAAATCTGACTTCCAATTTTTATCATCTAAATATTAAAATAAACTATTATTTGTATTTTTAATAGGTGTAAGGGTTTTGTAGATATGAAACTAATGATATTAGTTGGTTTTTCACATTATCGATTTCCATCACAGGATTTGATTTGTTGGAAGATTTGATTTTACAAATTACAATTACGCCAAGACGCATTTCTACATTCTCAGATGGAGAACAAGAGCTGAAAGATTCTAGAATCTCTTCCCAAACTTATAAGATTCCTATATAGAATCTTTATAAAAAATAAAATAATACAAATAAATTTTAACACCAAAAAATTAAAATATTATCGAATGATGTCACAACAAATAAATGAATTATAAGTGATTTATGAGGACCCTATATCTAAAAAATTTAATGAAGTTAATAAATTTCTTCTTCGTGGCATCATAAAGAATGACGTTACAACAAATAAATAAATTAAAAGTGGTTTATGGGGATGTGTAAGAAATGCATGAGTCAAAGGATCGTTTTTCCTATTCAAATGTTTCTTTTTAAAAATCTTTAGGAGCAACAATTGCGCAATCTTTTGACCCCCAATGTAAATAAGATTTTCATGATTGTTTATGGTTGGCATTAACAAAAATCAAAATTTCTAAATAGATTTTAAATTATATTGTATTGAGTCCTACATATTTCTATGTCCTTAATTATCAATTAAGTTTGGATTAAATATGAAATATGAAATATGTTTTCATACAACATACAAGTATATTAATAAATATATAGTATTTAAAACATATTTTTTTAAAAATATGTTCATAAAATTTGGATGAGTTAGTGAGATTAATAATCCATAATTATATTTTAATAATCACTTTAAAATTGTTACTAAATTTAAATTTAATTAATTAATTTATTTTATTGATAATTTTTGGTAAGTTTCCTTGTAAATTAGTAATCAAATAATAATCATAGTGTTTTTATGGATTTGATTAATTCTTTTTCTTTTGTTTAATTTTATTTAATTGGCGACTTAAATTAATAGAATAGTTTTTTTCTAAAACTAATCATTTAGTTATTTGATTAAATGGTATTTATCAAATTTTGCAAAAATTGTGGAATATATATATATATATATATATATATATATATATATATATATATATATATATATATATATATATATATATATATATATAACAAAGAACATAGAGAAATTATCTAGAAAAAAAATAACAGAACATAGAGAAATAATGTATAGGTTTAACATGGAGAATATTAAAAAAATAATAATATATATCTAAGAAAGAAAATATATATTTATTCTTATAATCTAAAAATACAAGTCTTGAGATGTTCCTTCATTATTAGGTTTGAACCTTCTCTTCTTCTAAAAATCCAGATCTCCATAAATCTACTCCATACCATAAAAATACATATAACTAATCTATGTATCCATCTAAGTTGTTTATTCTCTATTCTGTTAACCTCCATGCAGACCAAAACCTCCAAATCCTCCAAAATAAAAAAAATTAAAAAGATCAAATACCAAAAAGCATTGAAAAAAAAAAGAGCAGCACAAAAAACCATGAGAAGATTGAAATTTGTACATCATATGTACATTGGCCAAAACAATTAAGAGAAAATAAAAAGATAAAGAGAGAAATTTTTTATGCTATATTTTATCATTTTAGCAAGTTTAAAATAGTAATAGTAAATTGTCTTATTAATTCCTAAAATGTATGCAACTTAACTTTTAGTGGAGTTAAGATGTTTTATTATTATTATTTTTAATTTTAATTGTTACCTTTTAATAAGTTGTACTCCTAGTGATATATGATTAAGTTTAGAAATAAATATTTTTTTAATTATAATCTTCTTTATTATTATTTCCATGATTTATTTTAGTTTAAAAGTTTTATTAAATTTTAATGTAAGTGAGGTTTTGATTTTATTTATTATGTTCTATTAAAGTAGGAGTAATGGATTTAATTATTGTATTAAATGAGTATGTTTATCATCTTAAAATGCCATAGAAGAATGTATTTAATTATAGGATTTATTTTATAATTAAATCATTTAGTTATAATAAGGGTTAGGGTTAGGTTCAGAATTAGAATTATGGTTAGGGTTAGCCTCAAAATTAGGGTTAAGGCTAAAATTAGAGTTAGGTTTAGGGTAGAGTTTGAATTACGATTACAATTAGGGTTAGAATCAAGTTTATGGTGAGGGTTAGAATTATGAATAGAATTAAGGTTAAGTAGATCTAGGGGTAGAATTAGGGTTAAGGTTAGAATTACTATTAGGATTAATGTTAGGGTTAGGGTTATAGTTACAATTTTAGTTTAAATTAGAGGTTATGGCTGCAATTAAGGATAGGGTTTGGGTTCGGGTTTAATTTAGAATTAGGGTTACAAATAAGGTTAGTTTTAGGATTGGGATAGAATTAGGCTTAGGGTTAGAATTAGGGTTATTGTGAGGGTTAGAATTATGGTTAGAATTAGAGTTAGGGTTAGCATTCCTATCATGATTAAGGTTAGGGTTAGGATATGGTTAGAATTAGGGTTATGGTTTAGGTTAAAATTAAGGTTATGGTTAGAATTATAGCTAAGGTTAGTATTATTGTCAAGATTAAGGTTAGGGTTACAATTACAATTTGGATTAAATTACAAGTTAAGGATACAATTAGGGTTAGGGTTATGGTTATAGTTACAATTTTGGTTTAAATTAGAGGTTAGGGCTGCAATTAAGGATAGGGTTAGGGTTTGGGTTTAATTTAGAATTAGGGTTACAAAAAGGTTAGTTTTAGGATTAGGATAGAATTAGGCTTAGGGTTAGAATTAGGGTTATTGTGAGGGTTAGAATTATGGTTAGAATTAGAGTTAGGGTTAGCATTCCTATCATGATTAAGGTTAGGGTTAGGATATGGTTAGAATCAGGGTTAGGGTTTAGGTTAGAATTAAGGTTATGGTTAGAATTAGAGCTAAGGTTAGTATTATTGTCAGGATTAAGTTTAGGGTTATCATTACAATTTGGATTAAATTACAAGTTAAGGATACAATTAGGGTTAGAGTTAGGGTTTAGGTTAGAATTAGGGTTTAATCTATGATTAAAATTAGCATTATAGTTTGTTTAAAATTAGAGTTAGGGTTAGGTTAGGGTTAGGGTTAGGGTTACAATTAAAATAGGGTTAGAATTATGTTTATGGTTAGAATTAGGTTTAGTGTTAGAAATAGGGTTAGAACCTGAGTTAGGATTAGGGTTATGGTTAGAATTAGGGTTAAGATTGGGATTAGGGTTAGAATTATGAATAGAATTAGGGTTAAGTAGATCTAGGGGTAGAATTAGGGTTGGGATTAGTGTTGAAATTAAGGTTATAGTTATTATTACAATTAGGTCTAGAATTAGGGTTACAACTATGGTTAGAATTAGGGTTGGGGTTAGGGTTACAATTAGGGATAGATCTAGAAACTAAATAAATCTAGGGGTAGAATTAAGGTTAGGAATACAATTAGAGTTATTATTAGGGTTAGAATTATGGTTAGAATTAGTGTTACAGTTAGAGTTACGGTAGTAGCTATAGATATTGGAGTTAGTGAGTTATGAGTTGCTTAAATAGAAAGAGTTGTGTAGGTGCAAGTGTAGGTGTAAGTGGAGGTGAAAGTGTAGGTGTAAGTGTAGGTGGTGTTAAGGTAAGTAAGATGAGTATTGCTGGTTGTGCTTCCTTCCCTACTTGTTTCCATCCTTCGTTCTTCGTTTCCTTCATTCCCTGCTTCCCTCCATCCTTTGATCATCCTTGTTGGATTCCTTGCTTTGGTGCTTCCCTGCATGGATAAATGCTTGGTGTACATCCTTCCCTGCTTGATTCCTTTATCCTTTAGGGTTAGGGTTTAGGTTAGAATTAGGGTTAGGGTTTAGGTTAGGATTAGGATTAGTATTGGCCTAAATGTTAGGGTTAGGTTTAGGGTTCGGTTAGAATTATGCTTAGAATTATGGTTAGTATTAGGGATACAATTAAGGTTAGGGTTACAACTATGGTTAGAATTAGGGTTGGGTTAGGGTTATAATTAGGGATAGATCTAGAAATTAACTAGATCTAGGGGTAGAATTAAGGTTAAGGTTAGAATTAAGGTTAAGAATACAATTAGAGTTATTATTAGGGTTAGAATTATGGTTAGAATTAGTGTTACAATTAGGGTTAGGGTTACAGTTACAGTTATAATTAGTGTTAGAATTAGGGTTAGGGTTAGGGTTTAGGTTAGAATTAGGGTTACAGTTGATATTAGGATTAGGATTAGTATTGGCCTGAATGTTAGGGTTAGGTTTAGGGCTAGGTTAGAATTATGTTTAGAATTATGGTTAGTATTAGGGATATAATTAAGGTTAGGGTTACAGTTACATTTAGAGAATGTGTTAGATTTATCGTTACAAATATAATTAACAAAAAATAGGGTTTGGGTTAGAATTAGGGTTAAGTATATCTAGGGGTAGAAATAGGGTTAGGGGTACAATTAGGGTTAGGGTTGGAATTAGAGTTATTGTTAGGGTTAGAATTATGACTAGAATTAGGGTTATAACCTTGACCTTAATTATATTCATAGACAAAATTCTAATTCTAATTTAACCTTGGTTCTAACCCTAACCCAAATCTTAATTGTAATCATTACCCTATTTATAAGCCTTATATCCTAAACCAATCCCTAAACAAAACCATAATTCTAAATCTAACCTTCATTAGAACATTAACAAATAATATAATTAGGGTTAAGACCTTTACGCTTAGAGTTAGTTTAGTATAAAATATGTCAAGAGATATATTAAAATAATATATTATAATTATTATATATATTATAATAATTAATATATATTATATATAATTATAATTATTATATAATATATTATAATAATATATCTAACCTATGTTATAATATTATATTATATAATAATAATTCTTAATAAGGTATATAATATAGTTATAATTATGCCTACCGCTCCGGATGCTACTAGCATATCTATATTTAAAAAATATATCTAAAGTACACTGAGAGATATCCTTCTCAAAGCATCTATTTTTTTAATCAATTTACCACATATAGGTGGAAATAGGCGCCTTGAGAAGGATATCTCTTGGTGTACTTTAGATATATTTTTAAAATATAGGTATGCTAGTTTAATCCCAATTACAAAGTTATATTGGTGTTATTATAGGGAGAGGTGTTATACAATGGCATAAAAGTGCATTTAAATTTTATTTTTGAAAAAATACACATGGACATAATAAAAAAAATACAAATAGAACTAAATAACTAACAAACATAATAAAAAATATAATAAACTATAGTTGGCATAATAAAAAAAATAATAGTGGTGGAAAATCCAGGCCAGTGTTGAAGAAAGGTTAGGATCTAAGTTTAGTCATATCCTCTATCTCCTGCTATGGATTGCCATTTGGAAATCAGGGCTAAATGGTTGATATGTGGCTGTTGGAAGTTGATATTAACTCCTGATCATAAGGTTTTAACCCCCGATCCTCAATTGTTTTCACCTCAATAAGCAATGATGACATTAAGATATTGTTTCAAAGGGGTATGGCTAGAGATGATTGTTGTGTAAGATAAATTAATATTTGAAGGCATTCTGGAGGCTTCTAAGCCATGATGTCAGGCAAGACACAGTGATAGGACAAGTCTCATCATTATTCCGTGCCCCTTGAGAAGCATTTCAGCCTATATGTTTCCTTTCTGCAAGGCTTTTAGCAGTGCAAGTTTTAGCCAAATGCCAGAGTCTTTCAAGTTTACGGTTCTCTTCTTGAATGATTGCATTCAGTGTGGAGCGATGGATACCCCCATTTGGCTAATCAAAGATAAAAGACAAATGTCTTTTCTAGGGACAATAACAAAATAGAGGCTGCATAGAATCCTTTAGTTTCACGATGCTTTAATGGTAGAGGCAACGAGGATGGTGATGGTTAAAACTTATGTTGCAAACAATGAAAGGTATCAGTTTGATTCTAATATTCCATCAAGGTTCATGGCAACATTGCTTGAATTAAATACCCCCAAACCAGTGGTGGTAGCCATAACTTGAGGAATGTTTATTCTTGAGATTTTGGGTAGACTAGAGGACATACTAACTATGGCAACCCTAGTGGTAGGAGCCCCAAGGCTAAAGGACATGGCATTGTCACAGGAATCAGGGGAAGTTGTCAAATATTATCCATTATTGCTAGACATCAAGGGTTTCAAGTTGATTCAGTCAAATATTATCCATTATTGCTAGACATCAAGGGTTTCAAGTTGATTCATCTTAGGACCAGGCCAGAGTCGTGGTAAGCTTTATATAGAATATGCTAAGGATGGAGGCAGGGTAGGGCTTTCAGTGGGTAGCGGATTTTAATTAACTTCTACATGAATATGATGAAGAATGAGATCAGGTTTCTGGTATCTCTTTACTTTGGCATTAGGTTTTCATGTGTATAGTATTTTTTGGGCTTTCATTTTGGCTAATAAAGTTGCCTAGTATTTAGAACTCTATGATGGCTAGCCTGCATGGCTTATAATTGTATATGGTAGTCTAAGGGTTAGTTTTGTTAGTCTGTTTGGATGGGTCTGAGCAGTATGCATAGTAGAAGATGTATCTACTTTTTTTGAAATTAAGATGAAAACTCTCTATAAGGGATCAAAAATAAAAATATAAAAAAATAATAGTGAAACTAAAAAGGTAACAATAATAAACTATCGCCCACATAATAAAAAAATATAATAAACTATAGAAGACATAATAACAAAATATTATAAAATAAAACTAAATAACTAACAATAATAAACTAGAATCCATATAAACAATAAAAATAATAAACTACAGTCCATATAATAAAATAAATAAATAGAACTAAATAGCTAACAATAAAAATTATAGCTGACATAATTAAAAAAATACTAATAGAACTAAATTAAATAAATTATATAACTAACAATAATAAATAACAATTCATCATAGATTATCCAAGATAGGTATGCTAGTTATACCATATTCATATTATATATTTACAAATACTTTAAATCACTACCTATAATTACCATTAACTTTTACTCACCCATATACAATTTATATAATTAGAATATTATTCTTTAGATAAAGCTACTTAATAATAATTCAATAACTTTATATACTTAACTATTTATAAATATATTATGCATCTCCTTTTGAAAAATGTACTCCATATCATTCTCTATCCTGTATTGGTAACAAGAATAATATGAAATGAACAAACCTTTAATCTAATGTTACAATTGCTAGGAAAACTTTGTTGGAATTTTTGTATTTGAATTTTAATGTTAAGAAAATCTTTATTAATAAGAGCAATGAAGTTTTTGCCAAAATGTTCATGAATAATCATGTTTTAATTTGTTGTGTTTGCTTATTTTAAGCACAATGTTGATAATATAATAACTTTATAATAATCTTGAGTAATTCATATTTGTAGGTGATGCTTAGAAGACTATTTTAACTATATTTTGACAGAATTAAAATTGAAGATATGATATTCAATTTTGCTCTATTTAAGTGGCTAGGGTTCAGGGTATCTACAAGATAAATGACAAATCAATCTTAACGTGAGCTTGTGAAATGGGAGAATGCATTGACATTTGGTATGAAATTTTGCTCTATTTAAGTGGCTAGGGTTTAGGGTATCTCCAAGATAAATAATAAATCAAGCTTAATGTGAACTTGTGAAATGGGAGAATCCGTTGACGTTTGGCAAGATCTCAATGTATGGGGAACTTGTACTAAAAATTAAGCTTCTACTTTTGGCAAAGAACCAAATCAATTGCCAGCTACCATGGAAAGCATGAACAATGTAGCATTGTAGCAGTAGAGCTGCATACAACTAAAACTGAGTCTGTCGGCATAGCATCCTAGATTACAGATAAATATAACTTTTTATCCACAATTTTATAATCAATACTCTTGGAGTCAATCACATCCCTTAGAAAATCAATAACCTGATGGTCCAAGATATCAAATCATCACAAGAACTCAGTTTTCTTATAATGTAAATAGTACTTTCTAGGAATTTAATCTAGTAAACCCTGCATCAGAATTTATTGTCCCTATTTTGTAAAATAGTAATACTAAATTTCTTGTTCTCATTTTAGCCTCTCTATTGTAGAAAGCTACAAGAAACTCATTGTTGGAGCAAGTTACAAGCATGAAGCAACTTATCATAGACTCCATCAAGCTATTTAAATAGTGTTCTTTCCACAAAAACAAAAAATATTTGGCAGCCAAGAGATTAAAACGCATACTACATAACAATTGACGAGTGAAATCCATAACACAAACTATCTTTTAATATTTAAAATCAGAAGAATGTAAACAAAATTTATATCAGTAATAAACTAGTAAATGTGTTAGAGAACAACATAGAAATTATGAATAGCACAACATAGTACATTGAAATTCCAGGCACCAAATCTTTAGGTGCTCTTTATCAACTGTTTGAAATTTGTGATCAACTTTATAATCCACTTAGAAACATCTTGACTTCAGCCGATAAGAAGCTCCAAACAATGACAACAACCTCAATAGCCATTAACACCAAATAGATTGCTCAACTGGTGTGCTTTAGGATCTTGACGGCCTGATGGGTGATCGATTGTTCAAACGCATCAAAATAGTTACTCATGAAAGATGATACAATCTTTAATTGATTCTTACAAATACCAACTACTACGAAAAAATCACTCACCTCTGGTACCGTTCATTCACGAGACTTGCCTCCCTGCCATAATCAGCACTGCCCCTTTCTGGACGCCTAGCATAAATTGGACTCGGAGCCCTCGTATTGCATCCTCAGCATCACACTCATCATCCATGTATATAAATGCATATCTTGTATGGAACAACAGAAACTCATTAAAGAGACCAAAAAGTGGAATTGTAGTCACAGCCTCATTTTGGAAAGTCAAAAACAATTTACTATACAGAGTCCAGACTATAGAAAAAGAAAAATATACAACACCTGTTACTAATTTGTGTTAAGGAAAGTAAGATTGCCTAGGAAATAGCAAGTTTTCTCTAGAGTTTTCCATGATAGAAAGTTAGGATTTCTCTAGAGTTTTCCATAAAACTAATAGAACATTCCAATTCTTCTAGAATTAAAATATAGAATTATCTAGAAAGATGGAAGTTTCTAGGCTTCAAGTTTTTTTGAAATTATGTACAAAGCTATTGTACACAATATTTTTGGTTAAAATATAATTCAAGTTAGATAAATGTGTTTTTGAGTTTATTAACTCTGTTTTGCCCTATTTTTTATTTGTTGTTATGTTTTGTTGTTTATTGGGCATGTTCTATCAAACGAATGAATAGAACTCTTTTAGAAATGGCTCATTGTATGTTGCATTTTAAAAGTTTGCATAATAAATTTTGGGGTTTGGCTGTTTCTTGTGCTGCATCTATCATGAATAGAATCCCCACTAAAGCCCTCACAAATATCACCCCTGAAGAAGCATGGAGTGGTTTAAAGCCTCACAATGGGTATTTTAAAGTATTTGGGTGTACTACTTGGGCACACATTCCTGATGAAAAGAGGGAAAAGTTAGAACCAAAGAGTCATAAGTGTTTGCTTGTGGGTTATAGTGAAGAATCAAAGGCTTACAAGTTATATGATTTGACAACAAAAAAGGTCTTTATTAGTAGAGATGTAAAGTTTGATGAGTATTCACAACTTACAGCCACTTCCTCTCAGTCTACAACAACAAATGCTTCTCATTTTTCTGATATCTTAGAAAGAAATGGAGAAAATATTGATGAGGATGAGGTGTACACCACTATAAATAATGATAATACTATTGAAAATGAAACTACTAATGCTTGTAATCAGCCATTTTCTAAAGGTAGTGATGATGAAGAAGATGACATTTCAGGTAGACAAAAGACAAGAAGTGTTGAAGAAATATGTAGACAAGGCTCAAAGATCCAAGGAAGGAATGGTAGTTCTCTCATGGCCAAAGTATTACAAGTAAATTACCCAATCTCATATGAGCAAGCTAGAGGAAAGAAAGAATGGGAGGAAGCCATGAAAGAAGAATATGATGCATTATTAGAGAATGAAACTTGGGAACTTGTGCCCCAGCCCAAAGGTAAGAATGTTATTGGTTGCAAATGAGTTTACAAAACAAAATTTAAATCAGATGGTGCTATAGAAAAATTCAAAGCTAGATTGGTTGCTAAGGGGTTCAATCAAAAAGAGGGTGTTGATTATGAAGAAACATTTGCTCCTGTCATTAAAATGAACATAGTTAGAATTATTCTTTCTTTCACTGCAAGTCTTGGGTGGCATATCCATCAAATGGATGTTAAAAATACTTTCTTAAATGGAGATTTATATGAAGAAATATATATGGATCAACCACCAAGTTTTGTAGATCAGTAACATCCTAATCTTGTTTGCAGATTAAAGAGGTCACTTTATGGTCTTAAACAAGCACCACGAGCATGGAATGAAAAAATTGATAGGTATTTTTATTTTAATGGACTTAAAAGGTGTAAGTTAGATCCAAATCTTTATGTGAAGAAAGTTCAAGATGAGATTCTTCTTGTTGCAATTTATGTAGATGATTTACTCATTGCTGGACCAAATATTGGGCTCATCAATGATTTAAAATCAGATCTTAAGAGAACATTTCATATGAGTGATTTGGGTGAACAAAACTATTTTCTTGGATTACAAGTTTGTAGATTACATGTTACATCCCTATTTTCTGACTTGCTATACTTTTACTTTTTACTTGGGCATAAGTAAATTTGTTGAGATGTTATAGACTTATGACAGGATATGACATGGAATTATAGTGAATATCAATTAGGAAATCATGGAAATGATTATGTTATGGTCGATCTAAGTATTTGTATTATGAGATTTGATTTACTAGTTGAATTTATTGAATAATGATGCACTGATCTCTTATTGTTTGATGACAACTGAAAACAGGATTACAGGTTATCGACTCTGAGAGAAGAGAGAGAGTATCTTTCAAGAAGAGAGATATAGACCTTGGAATACGAGTGGTCTATTTGCCAAATGAGTCTAATGTTAAACGATAATGTGAACCAATGAGTCATATGAGGTAAGTTTTGTCTTGCTAGTTATTTTCGAATCTAATCGATAGGTAGTCGATATCTCGATTTTCATTTAGTCAAGTCGATGATGAGTCGACATAGTCGTTGCGATGTAAACAACGTCATAGCCGTAAAACAGTTGTGTTATTCTTCTTGAGTCACTTGAAGTTTTATTGTCACCTCTTAAAACAGCAAGACGTTCCCATCAAGTTAGGTGACGCTAATATTGTCGACGTTTAACATTAATAGATGAACTCATCAAGTCAACGTGATTTTATTAAAGAATTGTGATGGGGAGGTAAACTCGACCCATTCACATCATCTGAAATCCTTGGGGCAAATAGAGAAGTTTTTAACAACTTCGGGTAGAGGTTTTTCACAAGCTATGTGATATCTAAATGAAATCTTGAGTCTTGTTGTGCGTTTGTGCCCAAGTTGTCTTTATCATCGTAAAGTGCTTCAAGCGTATCTCATAAACTCCTTTTGCAAAAATTGACAGACGTCAAATTAGAGACCTAGGTGTGTTTTAACCTTTGTCGTAATGTAAAGGAATGTGCTAAATTATATAGTTATATTTCTGTAGACATTGAGGAAATCCTTTATTCTTGTCTGTTGACGGAATCAATTTGAAGTTCGAAGAGGGAATCTCTAATTTTTTAGGGAGCAATTACTGCCCATATTTTCTTCATAAGGAGTGCATGTCTTTTATTGAGAAGTCCACGATTTGTGGGCACTTGTTTTAACCAACTCTGAGTGGACAAAAGTGGTTACGCTCAATTAGAGTTGTATGAAATATTATAGTGGTGAGTTCATTATAAGCAATTGAGCGGTACTTCTAAACCACGAATACCTATCAATTTATTGGATAATTCTTGTGCTTCTATGGCATATTGTTCGCTGCCTTGCAGCACATCTTTACTATTTTTGGTAAGTTGGCCTTCGTTTATTCTCTTGATCGACGTTGAAGACACTTTGTTCATTTATAATCTACCACCTTGCTAGAACTAAAACACCACTATTTGGTGTAATTGCGAATTTAGAGGTTTAGAAGCCTTCATTTTTTAGTAGTGGAGAGTATTGTTATTTCTGGTAGCCGCCACCTCGCCAATTTTGGAACTCCATTGTGGAGAATAACCACAAACTGAGTGGAGGCAAAACCATATTCTAGTTGGTCGTCAGTATCGATCCAGAGTTGTAGAGGGACACATAATAGTTCTTTTTATGTTGTCTTTTCTTTTGAACGATTCTTTTTGTTTTCTAGTTTTAGACCACCATATAGTCATCGACCAAACTTTTATTACTAAGATGGCAATTCTTTATTTCTTATGATCGGCTTTGAGTGGAGGAACATCTTACTCAACTATAGTCTACCACCCACAAGAGTTGAACTCCACCTTCTATGTATTAGCGAATTACGTGGTATTGAAGCCTTTTTCTTATGAGTAGTGGGTGGGGTTGTTACTTTTTCCAACTGCCACATCACCTTGTAAATTTACTTTATGGTGAATTTTTGGTTTTCACTTTGTTTTAGAACGTGGATGTTACATTACATGATGGATTGTTCATCTCACAATCAAAATATGCTTTGGACCTTTTAGAAAAGTTTACATGCTTGAATGCAAGCCAGCATCTACCCCATTTCAATCTGGAGTCAAACTTACTAAAGATTGTACTTCCAAGAGTGTAGATGCCACTTTATATAGATAGCTTGTTGGTACCTTGGTTTATCTAACTCATACTCGACCAGATATTTGTTTTGCAATCAATCTTGTATCTAGATTTATTCAGGCACCTAAAGAAAGTCATACACTTTGGCATCTTCTATGACTATAAATCTTCAATTTCTTTGGTTGGATTTACTGATTCAGATTGGGGTGGTGATATAGATGATAGGAAATCTACTGGTGGTTATGTTTTCAATCTTGGATCATGACCTATTACATGGAGCAGAAAGAAACAAACAACTACATCATTATCTTCATGTGAAGGAGAATATAACACTTGTTGCATTAAAGAACAGAAGGCACAAACCTTGCATGTTGAGCTAAATGGTGTCAGGTATGGATAAGGTGAGAGTGGGGTCATCGATCGGATTGGATTAGTGCCTTCACCAGTTATGCTCCATTCTGATTGTAGTGATGTGTCATGGGATTTATCTCTTGGCATGCTTCAAACTGGAGACTTAACATGGCATGACAGCGATGAAAAGAAATGGTGAAATGCAGGATGTCATTTGTCTATCAGCTTCATTGAACATTTCTAGAAGCTGATCCTCTGGCAGTTAAAGATCCATGGCATGATTGATGAAAGGATATGCACAGGCAGGGGCCCAAGAAGAGAGTGTATGGAGCTCTTCAAAATTCCTGCGCCAAAGAAACTTTTGAGTACAGCGGCCTACATTTTAAAAAATTATATTTCTGCTTAAACTTACCTTGCAGCCTTGGGAAATGAAGCAGAAAGATTTCCCATTACACTTAAAACAGAAGTTTGATGATAAACATGTCCCAATGTGCATTCTTGACATACATCAAGGACGATCATTACTACTTGCCAGGGTAGAATGTCTTGTAGGCTTAACCTTTGCCTTTTTATGGTAAAATGCTGCCAAAATGAAATCAATTTAAAGTCCTACTTCTTAAACTCTTAACTAATGCATGCAACACTAAGCAGATTCACCATGGGCTCGGCCAATTAGGATCGGGGATTTTTGTAGGGTGTGGTTTGCAAGATGGCCAATTTTTCAATGTACTCTCACAAACTAAAAAAATGTCCAAAACCATCTACTAAGTATAAACTAACCATAGTTGTTAGAAACTTAGATTCACCTAAATTTATGACGAGTGAAAGTTAATCATATGTTTTTCTAATATTAGCACCTAATATATTTTTCTTAGTCTTGGTTTAGAAAATTAGCCAACTACCATAAACTCTGCAGAAATAATTCTATCCCTCAAAATTTTCCTCAACACATTGGTTTCAATGTTGGATAGCATCCATTCCTGAACTCCAAAACAGCTATCGTGAGAACATAGCTCTGACCATTGCAGCATCAAACACCTCAGAAAGTCTAGCCAGAACAATATTGGAAATTCTACATTTTCCTAAAGGGAATTGTATTCACACTAGCACGTTCTTGGGCCCATGTTTTGCCTTTTTCAGAAACAACCCTCTTTAGAATATACCTTTGGTGATGGCAAATGAAACACCTTGGAATGTCTCCCCAGAACAATATCTGGGCTTTCTAGAAGGGGTTTAATCAAACAAGCACATTATTGGGGCCTAAATTTCCCCTTGCTACAGCCAATCTCTGTTCATAACAGAGATCAGGTGTCAATGCCCCATTTTAGCCCAGCTATTTAATGGGAATCTTTGGTATAGGGTTTAACAAAATGCCTCCTAAAATATAGATAGTAAACTCTACCTGATTTCATGTCTACCCGCTCAACCCTTCCATATCTGGGAAATAAACATTGCCGTATCTCATACTCTAGATTTCCACAGTACAAGGGCTTCATCTTTGAATCTGAATTATGATCACAGAAAATCTTTTGTATATAAATTCGTTGCACCAAAAAAAACCAAAAAAAACCAAAAAAAAAAAAAAAACAAAAAAAAAAAAAACAGATCAGTCCATAACCATTACCATTGAGTTTCAAAGAATTAGAAAGAAGTAAAAACAGCTCTCCTAGAACAATCCCTGCTCTATGATACAACAGAAATTCAAGGAAAAGCGAAGAGAGTAGAACAACAATGCATACTTATTGCAGGCACAAATTTTCTTTCAATTTTTATGCATTTAGCATTTCCACGGTGCATCATTATTATATATCATTTCTTAGAAGCACCTTGTGTTGTAAGGAGGATCTTTTTGCCCCGTCTTTGATGACTAATAGTAAAATATAATACATCTATCATCATTTTGAACAGCCCTCTTGGTTCTCAATGCATCATGTAATGACGCAATGAGATTGAAACTGGCAAAATGAATTACGCTATATCACCAATTGCCACCAAAGGGGACTTGCAACATGACACTGATTTCATGACACGGTTGAAGAGGTTGGATTGAAGCAAAATGAATCATCGCATAGCATCAATCACCACCAGAGGTCCTTGCCACTTGACACTTATTGCACCACGTGATTGACGCAGTGAGATTGAAACTAGAAAAATAAATGATTGCATAAAACTACCAATGGTTTTTTTAGTGTGCATGTGGTGCCAAAGTCCATAGCAAATGAAAAATCCTGACCCCAAAAAACAGAGATCTGTGATCCAAGAAATGTAGGATCTCAAAACTTTGTAAAGAAAGCAACAAAATCAAGTTTGCATAAAATCAAAATCAGTAGATGCTGAACAAAATTGAAGTGTCATAAACCCAAACTGTGCCTGAGCGCCACCAGATCCAGAACAATGCAGATTAACCAAAAGAAACGTGCAACGTACCTTTCCATTTTCACAGCTCAAGCAGAATGTTATTAACTTATTTATTGAAATGGTTGAAACTTTGCTTACATTGCACTAAAAAACAAAATTGGTTCACAAAACAATTCCTCTATGTTTTACTTCCCACACAGAACTATTGCATAAAAGTGAAGTCAATTTCCAGATATGTCAATTGATATGGCCTTAGGCTTACTCTCTGTTGTCTTGGGAATTGTTACAGTGAGCACCCCATGTGCCATGTTGGCCTTCAGTTGATCCAACTTGACATTCTCTGGTAGGTGCAAGCAGCGAGAAAAAGTGCCATCTTGTCTTTCAAGGCGATGCCACTTATCATTTTTGTCCACCTCATCCTTCTTATACTCTCCACTTATATGCAAAACATGTCCCTCTTCAACTTGGACTTTCACATTTTCCTTTGTCAGACCTTCCAAAACCAAACAAAAAAAAATGATTAGATAAATTATACACAATTTATCCTTATTCACAATTCAATTAGACAATTCCAAATCAATCTTCATACAGTTTTGAACCAATATTTTTTATGAATTAATAAAAATTAAACAATTAAATTTTTTGATAAAACATCCAAATTTAATATAATGAAAAACTACCATCTAAATTATACTAATCTATTAAAACCCACATCAACAATACCAGGTAAGTTAGCTTTGAAGACATGGGTATGATCAGTTTCAAGCCAATCCACAACAATACCAAGCGCGACCATGAAGCGACTGATGTCATTACACACTTCCCTTATAGAAGAATTTTGGTCCGACATATAACCCGTTAGATAACCCTCATGGATCTGACCGAATGAATCTGACACCCGAGCTTTCATGCCCCCATTCCATTGTGCCATACGCGCTTCCCCTTTAGAAGAATTTTTGTCCGACATAAAACCCGTTATATAACCCTCATGGATCTAACCAGATGGATCTGACACCCGACATTTCTTACCTTCGATTGTGCCATAGACATGCTGGGATACTATCAAGTTATCAACCTCCTCCAACTCACTGCAAAAACAAAACCTAAAAACATAATCAGTTGTAATAATCTTACCTTCAAGAATGGAAATTAAATGACTTATAGAAACTATAATTTAACCTACCAAAGCAAGGTGCTAAAAAGAAGGCTATCTATGATGGGATATATATATAGTGGTGAGAAATGGGAGGTGAAGGAAACTTCGACTTTCCAAATGCGTAATTATAGTAGCAATAAGGGGTGGAGTGTAATGGTCAATGCGTAATTATAGTAGCAGTAAGGGGTGGAATGTAATGGTGTGAGCGTGTTAACATTGATATATAAAAAAAAATACAATAAAAATAAAATAGAGCTGACATAGGTTTTTTAAATAAGTAGACATATTTTTTTAAATAATTCTAAATATATAACTCACATAGTTTTATTAAATCAATGAACATTAAAATAAAGCCAATAAAATAATGTGTACTAGCATAGATATTTAAAATACATCTATGTAAAAGAGGCTTAGAGATATCACAGTCTTGAGGCTTTATAGATTTGCATTTAAATATTAGAGAATTCTAAAAATTAGCTTTTAATTTAAATCAAATGATATGAAGAACTTAATTATAATTCTCTAATGGAATTTTTTTTTAAAAAAAACAAAGGGGTAAAAACTTTATTAGAAATCAGAAAAGAGCATTACAATAATAACCAAGGGACCCAACCCCAGAAAACAAGGCAAAAACCCCATAGCATAAACAACATCAACTATCCTCATGTATCCTCCTATCCTCCTCCAAGAACCGGTCTAAATCCAGATGCAGCTCAGAGTTAACCAAACCCCAATCCTCAACTTTCCAGCCACTATCATGCTCAGAGGCCCATTTGGCCAAGTAGTCGGCAGCTCGATTCCACTCCCTCGGGATGTGAACAAAGGATGCCTCCTCCAACCGAGAACTAACCTAAAGAATCCGCTGAACAACCGAAGTCAACTGCCAATTAATATCAGATATCTTTTTCTCATTCAAGAGATTAATCAAAATCTATGAATCAGCTTCACATATAACTTTTCTCTAGCCCAAAGCAAGGGCCCTCTCAATAGCATGTAGAATTGCCAGACCCTCCATGAAGTTAACAGTCTTCACCCCCTCATGTATAGAGAACAGGAAAGTCACCGACCCAGCTGAGTCCCTACCAACTCCACCAATTCTAGCAGGCCCAGGATTGCCCCTAGAAGAACCATCAGTATTGATCTTTAAAAATCCATTGGGAGGAGGTAACCACCTTCCAACCCATTGAACCCTCTTTTTCCCTTGCCTATAGTTCCTAGAACTGACAAAAGAAGAATGAATTTCTTGAAGACCTAGTCTGGCCACCAACTCATCATCACCTCTCTCCAAGGGAAAAACCAAATCACATTTAGCTGAAACTGACTCCTGCACCATTCCTAGCATATGCAGCCAAACTTGCTGACCCACCAACTTCTGATCATGAAAAATTTGACGGTTCCACTCCAGCCAAATTTGCCAAAGCAGAAAGGTAGGACCCACAAACCAAACTTCCTGCAAAAAGGAAGCCATAGAAGGAGGTCTTCCCATACTATCCCAGAATTCAACCAAAGAGCACGCATGAATACAAGGAAGCTTCCATACCTCCCACCACCAATGCCAAAGTTGCACAACAAAGGGGCACCGGAAGAACAAATGCGAAGAATCCTCTTCTGCTCCCCCACACAAAACACAAATTGAAGGTCCTTGAAATCCCCGTTTACGAATGTTATCCCAGGTCAAACACCTATTCCAAGCCAAAGTCCAAACAAAGCAATTGCATTTAGGCCACGAGAGTTTATTCCACACCCTTTTCCACCAATGAACCTCTACCCCAGTTAGCTTCTGAGCCAATAACACCTGATAACCAGAAGCAACAGAGTAAACCCCCTTAGGATTATGGGTCCAAGCAAGAATATCCTCTTCCAGAAGAGAACTACAACTCCTATTATGAAGAATCTTGTGAAGCTCAGCACTATCTTCCGCAAGTCCCAAATCTGGCCACACTGCGGGATCCTTCCAATGAGCTACCTCCAACTGACCAAAAGAAGCAACAGACTTGAAGTCACTCACCCTAGCCTAGCCAGCCTCGAGAAATCTTTGGCACAAAGGAAGAATGTTGGGGAACTGAGAAGTAAGTGGAGGGAATCCATTCCAAGAATCCGACCAGAAGAGAGCTACAGTTCCCTATCTACAGATCCAAAATAAACCTTCCTTGATAAGCTTTGCACCCTTCTGAAGAGTATTCCAAATCACTAAACCTTTCCCCTCAAGAGGGTAACGAGGGAGATCCTACCATGGAATCCCTAGGAAATACTTATGAGATAATATCCTCGCCCACGGCTGATCTGGTTCCACACACCATCTCTAAAAAAGCTTAGCAGGCACAGCCACTCTAGATAACATAGACTGTCGAAGAACAAGACCACCAAATTGCTTTGGGCTACACACAACATTCCACCTGACCAGGCTCCACTTGGAGGATGACAAACTTCTTTCCCATAATAATTGCCTCGCAAGAGAATCTAACTCCCTCAAAAAACCCATTGGAGCCACCTGAAGCATACATCAATAGGTAGGAAGAGCCTGCACCACCGACTTGAGAAGCTGAACCTGCCCCGCAAAAGACAACCATCTGTGGTCCAATGATTAACTTTTGCACGGAGCTTATCAATAATATTCTGCCAAGAACCCTTGGGAAGATGGCGAAAAGAAATTGGGAAACCCAGATATGTCAAAGGGAGAACCCCTATCTGAAACCTCAAGATATTAGCAATTCTTCTTTGAATGGGGGTCGGCGTATTGAAGAAGAATATGGATGACTTCTCCTCATTAATCAATTGTCCTGAAGCAACAAGATATATGTCCAACACCTGCCTCAAGTTAGTAGCTTCCCTAACAGTAGCCATCCCCATCAAGGCAATATCATCAACAAACTATAAATGAGATTGCGGAGGCAAGTCTCCACCCCATCGCCAACCCTGAATGGTGCCAAGCTCCACCCTTCTTTTCAACAAACGTCCAAGGCCTTCCACAAGAAGCAGAAAAAGATACGGAGAAAGAGGATCCCCTTGGCACAAGCCCCTTGAGGCACCAAAAAGTTCAGAATGATCTCCATTTATCAAAACTGAGAAGGAAACAGACATGACATAGCTCATGACCCATTGGACCCACTCCTCACCAAAACCAAAAGAAACAAGGATCTTCTGCAAAAAAGACCATCTAACCCTGTCATAAGCCTTAGCCATATCCAGCTTAATGAACATAGCCTTCTCATGGGAGTTGTCCATGGAGTGGATGGTCTCCGTAGCAATGACAACCCCGTCAAGAATCTGTCGACCCGCCACAAATCCACTCTGTTCCTCTGAAATCAGCACTTTAAGCCATTTCTTCAATCTCTCAGCCAATAACTTAGAAATGATTTTGTAAGCCACATTGCAAAGAGAGATAGGCCGAAACTGAGATAACCTATCAGCCCCTTCACACTTAGGTATGAGAGAAAGGAAGGTGGAATTCAGAGCACGAAGCATCTGCTTATTCCTCTGGGACCCAAGGACAACCACCAGAAGATCCAACTTTATGATATCCCAGAATTCCTAAAAAAATTCAATCAAGAAACCATCGGGACTAGGAGCTTTACCCTTCTTCATCTGAAACACAATCCCCTCCAGCTCATCAAGAGAGATATCTTTCATCAGATACTCATTCGCCTCCCTGGAGACCAACTGAGGAATACAAGAAAGAACATGTGCTTCCTCAACAGAGCCCCCTTGAGAATCCTCCCTAAATAGAGTAGCAAAATACTGAGATGCCTCAGCAGAGATCTCCTGAAATGAGGCAAGACGTTCACCCCTATCATTCACCAAAAAAGGAATGGAATTACCATGCCTCCTGTCCTTCACAGAATTGAAGAAGAAGGCAGTGTTTTTATCACCTTTTTGTAACCATTCAGCCTAGGCCTTTTGCTTCCAATAGATTTCTTCCCGCAATTCAAATTCCTCAACCACTTTCAAACTCTTAGCCTCCTCCCTTAGAAGATCCTCAGAGGTCCCATTCTCACGAATCAACCGCATATTATTATTCAACTCCTCCTGGGCAGCAACCTTAGCATGAAAGATATTACCAAAACATCATCGATTCCACCTTTTAAGCTGATATTTGATAAACTGAAGAAGCTTGGAGAATGTGTACATTGCCGTACCAAAAGTTGGTCTACCAATCCGCCACCACTCAGCCACAAGTTCATGAAGAGTAGGATCCCGTAACCACATAATCTGGAACTTGAATGAGGGAGAATGAGGCCCCCGAGCAGAGATAATGCTAAGCTTAATAGGCCAATGATCAGAGCCTCTCCAATCAAGAATTTCAGATCGAGTGGACCATAAGTCTCCAACCCAATAACAGGAAACCAAGAATCGATCAAGCCTCTCAGCAACACAACTCTCACCAATTCTCCTATTATTCCAAGTGAAGCGACCATTACTTGGCAGAACATCAATAAGATTTAATTCAGAAATGCTATCTCTGAATAACAGAGCAGAAGGCTCCAACCTAGGAATACCACCTCTTTTCTCAAGACAACTCCACAATAGCATTAAAATTGCCAGCCATAACCCACGGATGGTAAGGAGCTAAGCTACGAACAAAATGAAGATGGGACCATAGGAGTTGTTTACCCAGAAACTCAATAGGAGCATACACATTAGAGAGGAGAATACACTCACCAGTCTCATACCAAGAGGCGACTAGGGATATAGAGGATCTAGAGGACATCCACCAGAGAGGGAAAATCTTTCAAGGGTTCCAAAAACAAGCCACCCCTCCAAAAGCACCAAGAGCCCCCATACACTGGCATTCACCATATTTCCACAACTTAGGAGCCATGGCCAACATATTATCTATAGATAATTTAGTCTCCTGAAGAAAAAGAACAAGAATGATTCCTAACCAAATCACGAACAGCTTTTTGTCAAGGGCCACTGTTCAAGCCCCTTACATTCCATGAGAGAACAATCATTTCTGGGGGCATGAAAAATGTGAATCTAGAGTCTTGACTAACACTGACTCCACCAAAGTTTCCCCAGTTAATTTAATCTTCTCCATATCCTTCTTCCTTCCCAGCTTGGAAGTCCTATCACCAATCCCTTTCTTCAGTTCAATTTGCTAAATACCCAAAAGAGGGGAGGCCAAAGAGCTCTTCCCCACAATCTTGCCTCCTTTCAGGGGGAATGGGGAAACACCTCCACCACTCTTCGAAGCTCCAATAGAAGATTCTTGTTCAGTCTGGACACTCAATTGTTGATCCGTATCCATCTGCCCAACCCCAATCTCTTGCACAACCTGCATGGCCTCCAATGGTGGCCCATCCTATCCTATACCCAAAGTTCCCTGATCCAAGTTCAGTAACCCCGGATTCACTTCCCCTTGGCTGAGATCATCCAGCACCTCAAACCTATTAAAAGTTTCATCAACCTGCCTCTCCCTCAAAGTCCGCTTCTGGCCCCGATTCCTATTGCGAGCCTTGATAGGGACATAGCCATCATCTCCATTACCATCACCCAGAATAGGCTCCTTACCATTATCAACCCTAGGTGGATTACGAGAAGGCTGGGAAGGTTGGGGCACCACAGGCTTAGCCCTAGGGCACCTACACTACAAGTGACCATATTCATGACAAAGACAACACTGAAAAGGTAGGGTTTCGTAATCTAGCTGTTGCACCCAAGTATATGATCCGGCACTCACTTCAATAGAATCTGGCAGTGGCTTGCTTAAATCAATTTCTACACAGATACGAGCAAAAGTCATTACCTTTTTATACTGCATCTGTTGTGAAGACCCAACAGGTTTACCGAGCATTGAAGCCACCAAATGCAACATGTCATCCCGCCAACACTCAACTGGAAACCACGGCAACTAAACCCAAACTGGGATCCAACTTGGTAGTGCCTCAGTCAAGTTGAAGCCAGCATGCCATGGCTTGATAAATAAACCCACCTGGTTATAAAAATAGGGGCCGCCCTCGAAGACCTTATTCCGATCTGCCATGCAATCAAAAGAGACCATAAAAAAGTTGTTCACAAGGATCCTAATCTCCATCTCCCCCTCTGGCATCCAAGTCCGCTCAGCCTAGGATTCCAAAAATTGCAGCGAGACTCTCAAACCCATGAACTTGCAATAAAAAGAGTGCCTTGAATAGTATTCAATATCATCTGCAAGCATTTCCATCGGGATAGTCAACTTTGGTTGCTCTTTGTATCTTTCCAAACACCCATTAATCTTCGTTATTCGGGAACCACTAACTAATCCTAGATCATTCATCTCCATCTCTGAAGAAAATAGCGTATTATCAAAAACATTCACTCCATGTGCCGAAGGCTTCGAACCAACTGCTAATCAGAAATCCAATTTGGGGCTAGCCCCAGATGTTTCCCCACCCTGCATAGCAAAAAACAAGAACCCCAGCAGGCATGCAAACCCCCAGGACACGTTTGCAAGAAATGGAAAAAGACAAAACCCCAAGGGAAGGATCAAAACCCTTCCACCCACAAGCCACCCAAACAACAGCAAGAAGGCCTCCAGAAAAGAAAAAAACCCACCACCACCACCCCGAAAACTTCAAAAAACCCCCCCACAACGTAGAAGCGAGCAACACACAGAGAACGAGCTAGGGCACGGTCGCCCTAGCTCGGCTTGGAGAGCACGCGAACGCCATTTTTCATCCTTTAACTCATTTCATTTATTCATAATTCTCTAATGGAATTAATTGCCATAGAAAGAATCTTTAAATTGAACAACTATAATCCTACCTCGCATTAAACTAAAGTAATTTACCCCAACAACAATTCATAGGTCTATCAATTAGTTTTTAGTGGAATATTTTTCAATAATTTAATCCAAATGATATAAATAATATAATTGTATTTTTTTCATAGAATTAATTCCCATAGTAAAAATTTAAAACAAATGTCATTAAACTAAATATTAATTTTCTTTGTGGCTTTTAAAGATTGAAGAACTATGACCCTAGCTGTCATTAAAATAAAGTAATATACCTTGCCATTATTTTTCTTTGCCAACCTTCATTAAATTAAAGTAAATAATTTACCCTAAATTTTCAATAATTTAATCCAAATCATAGAAAAACTTAATTATATTTTTTTTAAAAGAATTATTTCCCATAGTAAAAATATAAAACAAAGGTTATTAAACTAAATATTAATTTTCTTTGTTGCTTTTAAAAATTGAAGAATCCTAACCTAGCTCTTATTAAACTAAGGTAAATAATTTACCCTACTGTTAATTTTCTCTGTGGTTGTCAAAGATTTGTTTATGCAAGAAAAATATTAAATAAATTATAATTTATATGTTCCATAATTTAAGTTACACTTTAATCACAATTTCTTTTTATTTTAATGAGTAGTATGTAAATAGAATGAGAGTAAATAATACACAATGCTAATCTAACCTTCTATAAATAATAGCAACAACATTGTATCACTTCATAAATTCATTTTGCAAGAAAAAATACGAAAAAAGATGGATGCATACTGCCCTTACCAATTAAACTTCTCTCCTGATGGATTAAACTTCTTCTCCCAATTCAATTTGCTCTGTTTTTATTTGATTTGATTTTCTCAAATTTATGTTTGAGTAATACTTATATTTATACACTTTATTTTATTGGCTTTGTTTTTATGTTCATTGATTAATAAACTATGTTAGCTATATATGCATAATTATTTTAAAAAATATGTCTAGTTATTTTTTAAAAACTATGTTAGCTCTATTTTATTTTTATGTACAGGGTCATCCCCTTAATGCCACTGGATAACTCCTCTCAGTGTAATTATTTTTATATGTCGGCTTTTTAATAGTTTTTGTTAACATGTTCATTCTATTCACACATTGCTCATTCAAATAAAAATAAAATTACAGTTAAATGCAACTTATATTATGGAACCTATAAATTATAATTTATTTAATATTTTTCTTGCATAAACAAATCTTTGAAAACCACAAAAAAAAATAATGGGAAGGCAAATTATTTACTTTAGTTTAATGAGAGCTAGGGTTACGGTTCTTCAATATTTAAAAGCCACAAGGAAAATTAATATTTAGTTTAATGACCTTTGTTTTATATTATAATATGAAAATTATTTCCTTTAAAAAATATTGGTGCCTATCAGTCTTGAGGTGCCTATCTATTTTCAATTTCACCTCTGAGTTTTTAGATAGATGTATTTAAGATATCTATGCTAGTAGTAATGGCCAGTGTAGGAAAGAAACACCCAAAGTATTTAATATTTTTCTTGCATAAACAAATCTTTGAAAACCACAAAGAAAATTAATGGTAAGGTAAATTATTTACTTTAGTTTAATGAGAGCTAGGGTTACGGTTCTTCAATATTTAAAAGCCACAAGGAAAATTAATATTTAGTTTAATGACCTTTGTTTTATATTATAATATGAAAATTATTTCCTTTAAAAAATATAGGCGCCTATCAGTCTTGAGGTGCCTATCTATTTTCAATTTCACCTCTCAGATTGTTTAGATAGATGTATTTAAGATATCTATGTTAGTAGTAATGGCCAGTGTAGGAAAGAAACACCCAAAGTAATCAATTTTTAATTCTATTTCCATTGTTCCTTATTTAAACTTGCCAGAACTCCAAAGAAGCATACATTAAGTTTTTTTTACTAGGTAAGAGATAGTTTATATTGATAGTAAAAAGAAAAATATTACACTTTTAGCTCCATGAGTTGATGATATACTTGTCCCCCTATTATTTTCTAACAAAATATTACAAAATGAACTCTTTGGGTCTATCAAACTAAACTGCTGCTATAATAGACATATACATATAACTGCCTAAAACCCCCATACTGCCATAATACAATAAACATAAAAACTATTAACCATATACAATAGTAAAGACCAATTTGACCACAGACTGACTGAACCAGAGCTACTAGACTAATCATATCTCCCGTTCCTCGAATAGGTAGTCTAAAAATTCACCCACCCATGCGAAGCCCTCGACAAGAATCATGTTGAACATCTTTATGATGAAATCCCTTCTTCTACAGACCCTAGCCTTATGGGCCATCAATTCATCACCTCGAATGTCTAGGATGAAGGGAAAGAAATTGACCACTTCACCGGGCTAGTTTACCTTATTCAGATCCTTCGACCTTGGGAGCCTAACACCTCTTTCCACTACCTCCAACACCTCATCCAGCCCTTCCATCATGTTTGACTTGAATATCCTCTGCACCAGCACCCTCACCTCCTCCTTTGCCATCATCATGTGAAGGAGAGAATCTACCACCCTAGACGGTATGTCTAAATCTACATGGTAGTGCTCTCCACCATTGACAAAAGCTCTACCCAAGATGAGTTTAGTGTCTCTGATGATGAAGGCGTTGTTCTAATGTAGGACCCTTCTCAATCTTTGATCAGTAATTTTGCCAAAAAGTGCCATCTGCCTAACCCTTCCAGTTAGACAAATGGGGGATTCCATTCCACCACAAGCAAGCTATTCACCAAGAAGATGGAAAATTATGGATGCTAGGGGAACGTTGGCCATAAACCAGAATGCCAAATAGTTTGCAAAATGCTAGCCAAATGCCTTCAAATAGCTCGAGAAAAAGTTGCCTCTTCTCCCAATGATGGCGGAAGACAATATCTGAGCATCTCCCCACTCTCACCAGCTCACTACTTAACTGCTCAAATGCCTTGAGATATGAGGCCATCTACAATTCCTACTGATTCATAATTGGGGCTGTCCTTGCCCTTGTCCTACACCCCAAGAATCGAGACCGTTCCAGTGTGTGGGATCTAAATGTTGATCTGCACTAGCTACCATTATTATGCATAGTGGTGCTTGTGATGACTACCTAATTCACCTCCCTCTGCTTGAATGGAATGGGGGTATCCTACTGACGATGCCTATTGACTAGGTGTCCATCCTACTACCCCTGCTGAGTCAACCACCTCACCTAGATATGAGGTGGCTCCCACCCTTCCATCCACAAATCACACATTAGGTTTAATAAAGATATGAATCAGAAATAATCCAACTTAACAAGTGCCACATAGTGGAAGATGAATATCTTAATAAGTGTCATGTAGTAGAAGATGAATTGGGGATAACTTAGGGACTTGGTATTTGATATCTTAACAAATGTAAATTGGGAATAACTCAGGGATTTGGTATTGGATATCCTAACAAGTGTTATTAGCACAGTGAGTACCTCCTTTTAAAGTGTTGTAATAATAATATTTTTTTAGTACTTGAAAAATTAATGAAAATGCATTTGAAATAATATAAGAATTAGGTTAAGTTGCTATTTGAAGAAACATGGAGAAATGAACTATGACAAAGTCACACTCAATTAAAAAAAAAAATCCTATAAAAATTAAAATTTGAACTATATAATATGATAGAATTGTCCATACCCCATTCCAAAAGTAGTTGATATACATGTAAGTAAGGTTATTTTAAAAATTTGCACATATAATAAATGCAGCTATTAACCCCAACACATAATAGAAATTAAATGGAGTGAGGTTATGGTGAGCCCTTTGTCATAGTTGGTGTCATGGTAATCAACTAAAAAATACTAAATATAGACAAAAAGATGTAGCACCTATGAAAATAATTATTATAATATAAACAATAATATTTATGTTAATAGTATTAATAATGGTGGAAATATTAATATTAATATATTATAAATATTAATATATTATAAATATTAATAATAATACATTATAAATATTAACTAATAATATTGACACTGTAATCAAATAAAAAGATACTAACTATATGCAAAAAGATGTACTAACTACAAAAACTAATTATTATAACATAAATATTAATTAATACTTATATTATAAATATTAACTAATATTTATATTATAAATATTAACTAATAATTTTAATATTGGTGTCACCTTAATCAAATGAAAAAAGGAGCAATTATAAAATTAATATTGATAACATAAATATTAAATTAGATCTATGGAGGTGCCCTAACTGTAAGTGGGAGGATTCCTAGGGTTATGTGGAAAGGAGTCAGCCTTCGCACGTGGCAAGTGGAGGAGGCCGTGCTCTCCCCCACCCAGGTTTGTATCTTGTGCATACCTCATGCACCTAGAATTTATTCGTGTTTATTGCCTCCATAGTGTCTAAAGATTGAAAAGACTATCCTCTTATCTCTTGTATGTTCTTTCTCCAACTGTGTTTAATTTTTCATTTCCCAACCCTCGCGACTGTGTAAATCTCAACCCTCTTAGCATTAATGGAGGGGGTTATAGACCCCCCGACCCTAATGCAATTAATCCTAATTCCCATGTGGCCCTGTCTAAGTCATTTAAGGAAGTTTTAGCTGATATTGGTATGTCTATCTTATCTGGTGTGAAGTTTCTAGCTACAACTAGTTGCAAAGAAGGTGAACCAAGTAGTGATGTCTCGATGCAAGGTAAGTACCTCTTACCCCCTTCAAACTATAAACTCACCCCAAATGATGTTATGAAGAATATAGTCTCTAATGGAAGACTTAGATTGAAGAAAACATCTATCTTTTTTGTCGTTGTTCACACTAGCAAAATACCAACAAGAAATTTCATAGATTCCTAGTTTTTTAATGTGTGGGCAAACAAATTTGGAATTCAAGTTAATTTTTGTAGAATGCTCCCTAAAGGTTTATTTTCTTTTTTCTTTAAATGTTATTCCACGCATGAAAAGGCACTTTTGAAACCATATTGAAACCTTGGTGGCTATGGTTTTAGGGCAGTGACCTAGTCCCCATCCACGATTGCTGAGGAAGTATTAGCCTTCTCCTACCCTAGGTGATTGGTTGTGAAAAATCTTCCTCTTGAATATTGAAATTTAATCTCATACCTGCTTGAACCCTTTGGTAAAGTGCTACGCCTAGATGAAACCAAGGTGACCCTCCCACACTTGGACATGAGGGCACTGGTGTCACTAGCTCTCAAGATTGAAATTCCTAGGTGTATAGAGGTAGAGGATGAGAAGAATCCCTTTTATTGTCAGTTAGAAATTTTGGGTAGTGTCGATGCCTACTATATCTACAAAAAGAGTACATTAGGGTAAATTTCCCTTTAATCAAAAAAATCAAGGAAGAAAAAAGTAGATGCAACACCCTGGCCTAACCCCTAGTTTGGAATTATCCTCAAAAAGTCTTGTTGTACACTCTAGCATGGTTGTGGCAATTGACCCCTTGCAAGCACAGGGAGTTAGTAACTGCTTTTCATAACCCATAGCGGAGTGGGCTGAAAAAAGCCCCCTCGCAAATTGTGTTGCTAAGCAAACAAATCTCCAAGAGCCAAGGGTTGGAGTGGAAGGTTGAGTCCACAATCCTCCCAGTTCACCAATTTTCAATTTTGAGGATACCCTACTCCAAAACTCCTTCGATATTCTCTCAGAAGGAATCCCTTTTGAGGACGTCAAACCTGAGAAGACCCCAATATCTAGTGTCTCCAAAGACCTAGTGGAATGCGTCAATTCCATGCTCACCCTTGAAATTATAGGAAACCCAACTATAATGGAAAAATTAAACACTCAGTTGTTAGCAATGCATGAGATTAAGAAAAGAATTGAAGAAGAAATCTTAAGGAATGGGATGAGAACCCTCCCACACCTACAACTCATGAGTTTATGTTTTAATAGGATGGCCACCAGTTCAAATTTGTTAAAGGTGACTAGATTTGAAACAAAATTGTTAATGATAGTCTGGTCGGGGATGAATGGATGTCCTCTATGGAGGGAGGTCTTGAGACTATCACCAGAAAAATTACAATACTAATATGAACCATACTGATAGTAACCATGGGCAACATGAGCACTCACTAGAATTGGGGGGATGCTCTAATGTTGAACTAGAAAAGCCTCTTTTGACCTGCTCCATTAAGGGTGACACCCTATAGTTTTCCAGCCAAACTACCACTAATAATGTTGTTCAAAAGTTTGGGTCTACTAACAATGAGGTAGCTCCTAAGAGACCATCAATAGAAGATAGTGAGGGCCCTAGCCCTGCAACCCATGCAATGCGTGAGCCCCCCACCTCAAAATTTGTTGGGGTCGAGGCTCTTAGAAAAACCCAAGAGTCCAATTCCACCAACCCATGTGACACCAAGGAAAGTGGCACGTGTGAGGGCAAGGAAAAACACTAAAAAATAGTTAGAGGGCATAGGGTATCTTACTCAAGAGGATTTCATGGGTAGATAGTCCGAGAGAGCTTCTAGGCCAAGGGCAAAGCCTGGAAGACCAAGAAAGAACAACATGTCCCTACTCATACCAAAAAACATGGAACTATCCAAAAAGAAAAGAAAGAAAACAAGTGTGGTAATAGAGTCTCTTGAAGTAAAAAGACTAGAGGTGGAAGAAAGATTGCCTAAGTGTTTTGTATAGTCCAATCAATACCTAGAGGTAACCTGCATGAATGTCAAGAATCAATCTTAATTATATCTCATGGAATGTTAGGGGACTGGAGTCCCTTAATAGGAAATACATTGTAAGGAAATTCTTGAATCTGGAAAAAAAAATGATGTTGTAATGCTACAAGAAACTAAGGTAGTGGGGTTTAGATTGGAAACTAATTTAAGGTTTATTTGCAAGGATTCTTCCTTTTTCACCACAAATCATGAAAATGGAAAGGGGGGGAGGACAATCCAACTCTCTAATACATGGAGTCAATTAGTCACTAATCAGGGTAATTCCCCCTGTAATAGGGTAGTCTAGGCGACCTTTGAAAAAGAAGGAAATACAATGGGAATTTTCTCCATTTATGCACCCAATGACAACAGGGAGAGGGCTGCCCTTTGGCAATGGTTACCTAGTCTACTAGATGTGTCATGGATCTTGGGTGGAGACTTCAACATGGTTGATCACCCGGAAGATAAGTGGGCAGAGTTGAAATGTCATGGAAAGGAAATGAAAGGTATTTTTGGCAGAGGGTAAAAAATAAGTTCAATCTAATGGAGCCTTTGGGGTAGGGAAAAAACACTTCAGAGGGGTTTGGTATACATGGTACAATTCTCAAAAATGAGACAAAAGGATTTACTATATGCTTGATAGGTTTTATGCAAGCAAAAACAACTTTAGGTTTGTTCCAAATAGGGATGGTCTAGTGGTTCATGTTTACCCCTACACTATGTCCGACCATCATCCCATTAAAGTAAATATTGAGACAAAAATTGGTAGTTCTCTGGTCAATAGGAGGAAATATGGCTTCACCCTCAACACCTAATTATTAAATGATAATGATTGCAGAGATGCCATTTCCTTCCTTAGAGAAATAAATAGTTGGATGCTAAAAAATACCAATGCAATAGAGAGTTGGAATCAAAGTGTTGAGGCCTCGAGGAAGATGTTCTAAACCATTGGCAAAAAAAAGGCCATGGATAATAGGTGGGAGGAAAATAAACTTCAAGAATCCAAAAAGACCATATGAATGAAATGTTGAGGGAAGAACTCACACTCATTGAAGATAAGCTTAGAAGGACTCAAAAGATCAAGGCAAAAGGGCTAAAGGTAAGGGCCAAGTTAAACTTTCTTAATTGTGGTGATAAGGGATCAAAATTCTTCTTTAATTACATCAGAAAAAAGAGTTTCAAAGAGCAATAGAGAAAATTTGGGACAATGACCGACTGGTCACCTCCCAAGAGGAAATATTAGAGCAATTTGAAAAGTTCTATAAAAACCTCTTCACCTCAGAAAAGGTGGAAAGGGGTAACCAAAATGCCAGAGAACTAGTTAAAAAGATTATCCCTAAAAGAATTTCTGAGGATGATCCAGCCTATCTTTTGATGGACTTAACCAAGGAAGAAATCAAGAAATCCATCCTATCATTGAATAATGACAAGTCCCCTGGTACTAATGGTCTCCCAGTTGAATTCTATAAATCCTTCCCAAATTGGTCTATCAGTTGAATTCTATAAATCCTATTCATTTGTGTTATTTTTTGTGTTGTACATGTATGCATAGAAACTCTATGTTATGGTCAAAAACACAAAACACATTAGGTTCAACTAAACAATAGAAAATTTTTAAAAATGGATCTAAGAAAGTGGTGGGACATTATAGTATCTACCAACACATTTATTTGAATGTTTCTCTTCACATCAAATAACAATGTTACATAGCAAATAACACATTGTATGCACTACAATCTTCACCTTTTCTTTTTATCCCCCCTTCACTACAGAATCTTGAGCATTTAATATGTTATTAAGAATCTACAAATTTCCTTCCACCAAAAATGCTCTAGCTACATCCAAACTTTATTTTCTCCTCCTAAGGCAACCAACATATGTACTAGGAAAAGACCCTCAATGTCAGCCTCTCCAACCTCAATGTCATACACATTCCTTGCATTGTTTATCTTGTTCTTTGGGACATTTTCTAACAAAATGTATGCTTGGGCTAGTGTTTTTACCATCCCTTCCTCCCTTAACACATACATCAATCTGGAAAACAATGTGTATACTATGTTGTTGTCGTATCTGTGTTGCATGGCCTCCATTTAACACTACATCTCCAATTATCTTGCATACAACACTTTCAACAAAGGTATTTCTTCTTACAAACACTTGTTCATTTTCTTAAGATCATATTTACCAAAAACTAGCATCTCCCATATGTTTAGGGTGAAAAAAAAATTTATAGTTCATGATGATTTCTTTAAGGCTTTTCAACAAATACATTTCATGCATATCCTTGAACACAAGTTGTAATCTTTGTATTCAACAAGATCATATTTCATTGAGGAATTCTATTTGAAATCTCATGTGCCTTGCATATGCTTTCATTCTCTCTATTTTTTTAATACCTGTCAACCAGAGCAATTGCAACAACTAACAAAATTCCTCTATCCATCATGCTTTGATGAATATCTATGCAGCGCCTTCTTCAACTGGCCACTTCAACGTAGTGCTATGAGATTGAGATATGTAGTGAATGACATGATGGACCAATCTCTATTGAGGAATTCTTCCAAACAGCCCACGTGATTTGTGTTGTTTCTACAATTTGCATACATGTCTACAAGAGTATTTACAACTTATAATATATGATAAAAATTCTCATTCTGTTATTCTTTAATGGATGTCAATATTCTATCTTTTGGCTCCCATTTTAGTACGTAGGGATAGAGGATACTGGGAATTGATAGCACTAGCTTTGCCAATCACCTCACAAATCAAAGAAGAAATCAAATCCAAAGAACAATACAGGAAAAATGACACGAGACACAACAAGAGAGACAGAAGATTATAATGAAGATTCTTATTATTGCATATAACTGTTCAATACAAAAACAAAATCGACCATTCAATGACCTCTATTATACAGAGACTCACACCAAGCCAAATGTCAAAATCCAATCATTTCTCCCAACTATCATTTCTCCACATATCAACCTCTTTGTCTTTTAAACCAACCCCCCTTTCTCTAATTCAACCTCCTTTTATCAAGGATCGGCCTCTTGTATTAGTCAGACGGCCTCAAAGACAGTCGGTCCTCACAATGGTAATGGCCTTCACTTCTATTATTTCCTCCCCCTTCAAGTTGTCGACCATTCTGTGTATATATCTCTACATGTGAACAAGAGAGAAGAAACAATAATTGGAACTTAGAAAAAACTGTCTTTCTCCCCTACTTATAACTCCAAAAATCTCCCAAGGAAAAACTAAGAAATCTTCCTAGAATAGCCAATTTGATCCATTTTCAAGCTCCACTAAAAAACCAAAATTAAATTTTTCAAATCACCTCCAATTTATATATGAAAGCTACCAAAATCTTCTTAAAGGTAGAGCTCACCAAAAATCTGCTTTAAAATAAGCTTTATTTGGTCAATAAAAGCTCAATTTCTCCATATCTTCCCAAAAGAAAGCAAACTCAAAAAAAGAAAGATATTGTTTGCTTTACTTTGTTTTAACTGCATTTAATAACAATTATTTAAAATAAATTTATAAAGATATTGCTTTGAATAATGTTTTACAATATTTTTTTGCAGTTTCAAATTTGCAAAATAGAAAGAGGGCCCACTGTGGCTTTTATAACTTGCAAAATTTTAATAATATGCAAAGTTTTTTTTTAAATACCTTATACATATCTATGAACATCTAAAAATAAACCAAGGTATTGATTTATGCCCAAAACAAAGGCAAAAGAAAAAACATGCTTTAATGCAAAAACCATGGCCTTTTACATTTTGTTCTTTATTTGGCACTTAACATTTTTTACTCCAGTTTGGGTGCCACCATTGTCAAGATTCTGCCAAAACAACAAACTGGGTTGGTAAGAAATATAAAAGGTTTTTGCACTTTATTCTCTTGTCATTTCTGTCTAACAATCTGAAAAATTCAGATCGTATTTTCTAAGATATGACTAAAACATGTCATTGCTATCTTCATTTTGCTGTGTATTGTGCCTCTGACTATTCCTCAAAACCTCCAAAATGGGTTGTTGAGAAATTTAAAGGGTTTTTTCATCTTATTCTTGTTTGATTTCTATCTAAAAATATCAAAAATCTAGATCATATTTTTTGAGATATCATTGAAACATGTGACTTCTCTCCTTATTTTTCAAGGTCTTTATGTTACACTACTTCTCTTTCAGACTCTTTCCACAATCCTCTTAAGACTTGGGGACAGTATACTGAGCTCAACCCTTGTCGAAGCCCATTTTATCCCACATGCTATGATATGCAATCATAAATAAATTAGCAACAAGATTTCACCTTAAATATAATGAAACTATTTCATCTCTACCAATTTGAGCTGTAGGTGAAAATTTGGTAATAGTAGGTTCACAACTAGGGTTGCAACTTAAAGAAACAATAAAGCTCAAAATTTTGTAGTTCAACAATTTAAGTAGGAAAAACCCTAAAAGAAATGAAAATTTACCAATAATTCCTATTGACAGAACCACGATAGTGAGCACAAGAAGCAAAATTTAGAGAGAAATATTTTAACTTATGACTTTGAACGCTTTGAAAACCCTAATTTTGATCCTAGAGAGGTTGAAATTGCCTCAGCCCTCGAGAGATTGAAATTGCCTCAAATCTTTGAGAGATTGAAATTGCCTCCAGATGCTTTAAAACACTTAGATAGATTTCAATTTTGCAAAAAGACTACTTTTATGGCATTAAAACTGCCATTAATGCTCACTCACGCAAAGCAAAATGACTCCCATGACCACTTTCTGAATTTCAAACTCTAGTCATTGATCTCTCGATGACATGGCAAGATGGAATGTCATGATGAAGTTTTCTGCCACACAGAATTGCTTATTCATCTTTCGACAGACCCCACCTCTTCAACCCTGTGAAGTCTGCTACATGGAGTTCACCCGTTAGCCCGTTGGGTTTATCGCCCGTGCATCTTCTAACAAAGGGCTAGCAAGGAATAGTTAGGATTAACCTAGGGGCCCTCCAACATGCTCACACATTAACTTCTCAAGCCATCCATTGTTTTCTTAAATTCTTCAACATTCAACGGCTAAGATTAAAACATCTTGTCAAGAAATTTCCCATATGTCTTATTTAAACCTTTAATAGCTCACCCTTTAATTCTCTTAGGGCTTCTTCACAATATTTTCTAAAATATTTTAAACTCTAGCCATTGATCTCTTGATGAGATGGAAAGATGGATGGTCGTGATGAAGTTTTCTACCACATGGCATTGCTTACTCATCTTTCGGCAGACCCCACCTTCTCTTCAGGCTATAAAGTCTGCTACGTGGTGTTCACCCTTTAGCCCATTCGGTTATCACCCATGCAGCTTTTGACAATGGGATACTGGGGAACTATTAGGATTAACCTAGGGGCCCTCCAACATGCTCACACATTAACTTCTCAAGCCATCCGTTGTTTGCTTAAATTCTTCAACATTGGACAGCTAAGCTTAAAACATCTTGCAGAGAAATTTCCCATGTGTCTTATTTAAACCTTTAATAGCTCACCCTTTAAGTCTCTTAGGTCTTCTTTGTAATATTTTCTAAAGCATTTAAAAAGTGGGACCCTACTAGGATAACCCGTTCCCTACCAAACGGTGACCGACAAGACTAGGTATAAGGTGCTAGTAAACAAGATAGTTTTGATGGCTCATGTTTCGACTTAGACAACTAGCAATCAGACGTAGCAAGTCAACATAAGATTATGCAGAGGGTTTCTCATATAAAATGTCAACCATTGATATTTGGATATCCAACGGTTCAAGTGTTATTCGGGTGAGTTGAAGTTGCAGGTCTAGTGTTTCAAACATTTTCTTCTAGAATGCAACTACAGTCCTCCATCAAAAATTCATCGAACGACCATATGTTAAATTAATTTGTGCTAACATCTTGCTTTAGACATAATACATATGTTAACACTTGTCCCCATTCTAGACACTTTACGAAGGAATTTTGATGTGTGTAAAATTTATCCCGGCATAGAACAATATGTAACATTTGATATTTTATTGGCATAACAGTTTATTTTTCCAATTAATTTTTTATTGGTTTGAAAATATATTTAATTCACCAATGATTTTTTCTATTGGTTTGAAAATTGGTTTAATTCACCAATGAAAATATTATTTTTGGTTTGAAATTGGATTTTAATCACCAGCAAAAATATTTTCTTATTTAGAAAACATGTTTAATTCACCCATAGAAATATTTTACTGGTTTGAAAATAGGTTTTAATTGACCAAATATAAATATTTAATTGGTTTGAAAATAGGTTTTAATTGCTAATGAAAATATTTTATTGGTTTTAAAAAAATTACAATTCACCAAGATTTTCAATAGACCTCTAGCGATTACAAAAGATTCACAAAACAAGATTATTTTTTTCCCAAAAAAATGAAAAAATTCACCAACAAAATTAATATTTTTCTTGAAAAGTATACACAATTCGCTAGGTTTATACATCTTCTTTGAGGGGGGAGGGTGTTTTTAAATTTGTCCCCATTCCACGGTGCAGGTCTTGCAATTGGTATCTTCTTTGTAAGAAGAGAATACATGAAGTTAGTAGTTGTATTCGACCGTGAGTTGCTGTATGAAGGTGTAAAAACTAGAGATAAATAAAATTGAGTTTCCCCTATTGATAGTGGATGTAACCATATATTGGTGAACCACTTTAAATATTTTAGGTCTTCTAGTTTTTTCTTGTGTGTTCTATATTTATTTTCTGCAACTTTCATTGTCTGCATAATTTTTTTTTTAATATCAACAATTGGTATCAGAGCAATGGTGAAAAAGCTATTTTGGAAATCATGAAGAATTTCTAGGAAAATGGATGTAGCAGCTTTTGATGATTAGGCTCGAGCTCTCATGTCTTGGTCATGTCGCTCTGGAAAGAGTTTTGATGAAGTGGGAGCTGCAGTGACATTTGCGAACAGTGACATTGAGCTAGATGAAATTTTGCCAATGGAAGTATATGAATCTCCTCTCTATTTGATTGCTGATCCTGCCACTAAATTTATTATGGGTGATGTTTATCCTGATTCCCTGAGTACTAGCCAAGCGAGGTATGTGTGGGAAAGGCCTTCGCAGGATTTGGGAGGTGAGGATTTTGACATGCTAGAAGAATCGGAGAGCCTACAAAGACTGAAGGAAACAGAGGATACATCAGCAATAGATGTTGATGTGAAAGGTAAAATGAAATGCTGTGTACATTGCTGGGATGGCTGGAAAAATAAGAAGGATTCGGATAAAGAAGAGAAGGATGCTAAATTTGGAATTGCATTTGCACCATGGGATAAGTGGGATGGATTAAGAGTGGGATTAGGACATAATGTTATAAGATGTCTAAGCTAATGTTTTAACAAGATGTTACAAGATATTGATAAATTTGGGACAATTTTGGGTGTCTACAATAATATCATATTATATAATATAATAATATTAATATTATAATGTTATATTATTATAATATTATATATTTTATTTTAAAAATATAATATATAATATACTTTTATCAATGAAGATAATGAAGAATATATATTATGAATATTTTCAAATATTTTATGTATATTATTAGACATATTCATCAAATATATTATAACTAGTATACCTGTATTTAATAATATATATCTAAAGTACGCCGAGAGATATCCTTCTCGAGGCACCTATTTTTTTATTAATTTACCACACATAGGTGGAAATTTAGATATATTTTTTTAATATAAGTATGCTAGTAATATAATATAATATTAACCTCCTCAACCAACATATGTAAACATCTGATGAGAGTTCCTTGGGAACAATTTAACTGAAGCATCATGACAACTCAACCATGTAAGTATCAATATGATATGAACAATATACAAATAGGATCAAGTCGCTCAACATCATCAACCTCTTTGTGCAGAGAAATTTTGAACATCTTATCAACATGTATGAATTATGACATCAAGAATCACCAATCACCTGTATCACTAACATACACTAAAGATCAATTATAGTTATCAATATCATTAAGAACATCATTTCACAAGATTGATATCCAAAAATATAATTTTAAAAAAACAAGATCAATTGACAAACATCAAATGATCTCCTCCTAAATACTTATTGGGGATAATTTATAGAACATGAACAACTCCCCTTAACTTCATGCTATCTATTATGCAACTAATGAAGTGTCTTGTGCAAGATGCACAAGTTTAGAATCTATCTTCTCTTGGCTTTGTTTTAGTCTCCACAATTTCACATGATCTTTCTATTGGGACTAAAATTCCTAGGCTACTTTTGGCAAATATTAAGTGATGTGGAGCACTCAGTGGAAGTCATTATCCCATAGTTCAGACAGATTAATCCTTAATCAGCTTTAAAAAATCCACTCCCTATGTCCAAACAACACCCAAAACATATATATTATGCACTATCGGCAAGACAACTGATATCGTAAGGACTTTCCCAAGTCTTACCGTAGACTTATCTTATACCGATGGTTACATTTGACTTTGTTGACTATCCCAAACTCTTGGGCATGACTTCCCTCATCGATGAGCACCTCGTATCTCCTCCTGATATGCCAATATGCCAAAATATTGTATATACAATACATGACTTGTTATCACCGGTTCTCTCTACCGTTTCTACTGGTCACCCTTTACATTTGACAAAAGATAAATTCTCAATATGCAAAAGGAAATGAGTATCAGAGTGAGACTGACGATCTATGAGAAGATATTAAGAATCACCGATGAGTAAGTTCACACTGATGACCTTTCATCGAAAAGAGATTACGAGGTCATACCGATTAAATCGAAAAACAATGATTATTAGCGTATGGAAAGTATATCAGAGAACACTCCAAAGATCACCCCGATGGTATAATCTATATCAATGGATGAAATAGTTAAAGAGTTTCACCAAGCCAACAAATAACCATCGGTAAGATACAATGAATCAGAGTAAAGATGGCAAGTTTGACCAAAATAGAGTTCACAACGATGTCAACGACATGTTGTGAAAGTCATTCCGATGAAAAACAAGATGGATGATCGGGGAGACAATTACTATCGGGTCAGTTGAAAAATGTTGTCCCAATGCTATATCTTATCCTGACGATAACAAAGGTTATGTTCATTGATGAGACTTATGCTGATAGTCATATCGGGGACACCAAATAGATCAGGGAAGAATGTTATTTTTATAGCGATGTAGGAGGTCTTGCCGACGCAAAATATGGAAACCCTAAAAATGACATTTAAATCTCAATGGTTAACATACTCTTCTGACATTTGAAATATGGGTTTTGCAGGATATACATAGCAGGGATCAAACTATAAAACACCCACGAAAGGATCTTGAGGAACTGAATAAAATATCGATAAGGGAACTAATTAGTTGAGTAAATACATTTTTTTAAATTAATTTGTTTTGATTGTTTGATCAAACATTAATTTGTGTTTTATCTGGTCTTTTTAGGATAATAAAGAAATCCTTGAAGGAGATTAAGCGGAACTACAATTAAAGAACTTTGTTTGATCCTGGAGTGGTTATCTATTTGGTGATTAAAGATGAGTATTAATTTTCCTGAATATGTTTTATTAGAACAAATATTGTGTTCAGTTATCAACCATCATAACTATTGTAACTGGTCTGAAGCTTGTATGCTTCTCTTTATAAGAGATGACCAAGACCAGAGGAATATAGAATATTAGGAAGATAGAGGAAAATAGATAGATAGAATAGGGAGAGTTTACAAAATAGAACAGGGGATGCTATAGACTAGATTTGAACAACAATGCTAGTTCATTTTTAATATATTTTGTTTCTGGTAGACTATGTGCAAGCATTCTCTGATGAAGTTAAGCATGTAAGCATGAAGCAGTGACTGCAAATTTCAGTATCAACTATTTGTTAAATTTATTCAATTATATGACTGTCTCCTTTCAAAGTTTTCTCTGTTATTCAATTTGAGTTATCAAGTATATCTTCAAGTTGTCTATGCACATTTGCTATTATAGTGTGATAAGATTAATTGGTTTCTACTTTCAAAATTAAATCCTTTAAATTTGTCATAGTAACTGTGAAGACATTGTCATGGATCTGTAAGAAGAGTCATATAGTTAGGGTTTGTATTCTATCTCCAGTTTTGATAAATCTGTTACAATTGCAGTATTACTCTGATAGGTTCCTTCAAGCAGGGATTAAATCCTTTCAGATGAATGTGGGTAGTATGATTTTTTCAATTAGATATATAAGTATGGAATATTAACTACTTCCTTGCAGGGTTGTACAAGTTACATACCTATTCTTTCATGCCAGATAGTTTAAGTTTTACCAAACAAGCAGTCATTTATTTCATGATCATACTGACTTTATATTTAATAAGGCACTAGTTTGATATTTTCATTATCACTTATCTAAATTCATTTTAGATTTACTTAGTTAGATTGCATTATTAGTTTAGTATTACAATTTAGATCATTTAGAATTTACTTGCTATCTTTTTATTTGTTTTTTGCCATTATCAATAGCTAGATTAATTCTGATTAAAGTAGTGATCATCTCTTTATCTACTTTGTTAATTAGAGGTTTACCCACCTAGGTCTGGCAAAGCCTGAAGTGAAGGGGTTTTAGCCATATCTACCCCATGTTAGTTAGCCAAAAATGTCAAGAGAGCCTGGCAACCTCTTAGGGTTAATGACCTAAGTTTTTGAGACCTAACAGAATTGGTGACTCTACTAGGGAATCAATCCTGAATTTTGGTTAAAGATCATTTTAGAGTAAGAGAATTAAAAGGCATAGCTCTGCTGGTGGAAGGAAAAACCTAGAAGATTGATTAGTCCTCTAAATAGAGGTGGTGACTCTACATAAAACTTAAATTGGTTTTCTGATTAAAGTGTTGTAATGGATGGTAGGAGATCTAAAGCTGATGGTAAAAAACTACAACCATCCCCACCTTTAAGGGCTCCTACTAAGAAAATTGGGATATCAAGTCAGTCTCGTAGTACTAACAACCAAATTTCTCCAGAGAATACCTGAGAACAACTAATAACAACTCATAACAGCTTCAGTCCATTGCATGAATCAGATGAATTCCAATCCAACAATCAGTATACTCATCTTGATCATGATAGATCTGATGATGTCATTACTTGGTATAGACCATCCCTTTAGGAACAGCTTGAACATCAGCCACAAATGACAGATGAGATAGAGAATCAGGGTGAAGAAAATCATGAACATACAAATGATCAAGCTATCATAGATTATGACTATATGATTGATCAGGAACTTGCTATACATTTAGAATATCAAGAACAAAGACTCAAAAATAGACAACAAATGATATAAAAAGCCAAAGAAATCAATAGACAAATGGCTCGTTTAGATCTTTAGGAATGACATTCAACTAAGTATGTGCCCCCACACAGAAACAATAACAATATTAATCAGCATGAAATGCCTTAGAATAATATAGCTGTTGGAAACACTAGGGTACCCCATAATACATGCAATAATCTTTCTCAACAAAATAGGCAAATACCTAGACCTCTACCTGTAAATACTGGGAATGTTCACCAACAGCATCCACAACCAGGGCATAGACTTAACAATCAACAACCACGACCTCCCCCACAACAAAATATGTATCATCAGCATCATGTCCAACCTAATATGTATCCACAACCTCCATTTGGATATCAGTATTATCCACCATACCCTAACTTGCCACCTCCACACCCTATGAGTATGGCCAGACAATTTGATTTGACTGGATATTAGCTATATCCTTATCCCATGGATAATAGTTGGAGGAACAATGTGCCTAAGTTTACAGGAAGTAGTGAATTGACTGTTGAAGAACATATCAAATGATTCAATGCTTTCATACAGGACATTGGTAATGAATATGAAGATATAAAAATGAAACTGTTTATGATATCTCTTACTAATGAGGCGAGAGACTGGGTAAATAGCTTACCAGACACTTCAATATATTCCTTAAGAGACTTCCACAATCAATTTTTAGAACAATTCAGAAATCAATGTGCTCCAGAATTTGCTCTTCATGAACTAATAACTATTCAAAAGTATCAAAATGAACATGTGTATGATTTTAATTTGAGATTCACTAAACTGTATAATAAGGTCCCACAAGAATCTAAATTGAACAACCAAGCAGCCCTTAGCATATACTTGAAAGCATTTGACCCGAAGACAGGTTATGAACTCAGGGGAAAAAGTCCTAGAACCTTGGAAGAAGCATAAAAAATGGCTCTCACTATTGAAAACAATAAAAAGGCTGCTGGGATGATCAGAAAAAGAGATAATATAAGAGTTCCCCAAAATCCTAATTCTCCTGCAAATAAGCAAGAATACTCGCATAAGAATGAAAGGCCAAGACTCCATGATATTCCATATCATATGAACTGGAAAGATGGAAAGCCCGTGGATACTAACAGGAGACATAACTAAGGAAAAGACATCCCTGACCCTTTGAAGAAAAGTGGAGTTCACACGATAGAGAATAATCCATGGTGTATGCCCTGTAATTTACCACACTCTCTTGATTATTGTGTGGTAGCACAATCAATACAAAAAGATAAGGTATCCTATAACCCTGAGATGGATCATCATACTATAAATATGTTGGGTATCATGCCTTTCACTATTGAAGAAGATTATTCATCCGACGAGGAAGCAGGGTATAAATATGATGTAGGAGTACAAAAATATAATGTGAACATAGGAGAACAAGAAGTATTTTCTGACCATGAAGAAGACTTAAGAAATTGTGAATATGACCTTAATGCAGCACAAAGTTACAATTGGCAAAAACCTTCTGAGGCAGACAGAAGAGCCTTAACATTAGTTGCAGTAGTATAAGCCAAAAGTAGCTATAATCTAAGGAATAGAACAATCAATGTTGAACAAGGTACTCCCAAAAGTGTGTTTATCAAAAATCAAGTCTTCGGTAAAAATGATAAAAGTAAAGCTGGAAAGACACCTCATGATATCCCTCTTGTTGACACATCAAACAAAAAGGACAGCACAAAAACTGAGGAAAAGGGACAAACAAAAGTTGATAGGTCGAAACTAAACATAAATCCCTCATTTGATATTGCTCAAGGTATTTCTCAAATGAAAGTATTTGTGCCACTTCTAGAAATGATGAAGGTGGAAAAATATAAAACTATAGTGGTGAAGATGATATCAAATGTATCAGACAAAAGACCCGAACAACATAGTCCCAAAATAAATATGCAACAAGAGTCTATCAAAGTACCTGAGATATACCTAGGTGAAACATTAATGAAAAATCCATCTCAAATAGATCCATTCTATATTACCTTGCTGATAAACAACAAATTAGTCAGGAATTGTATGCTTGATTCAGGAGCAGCAGTAAACATAATGCCCATGGCTGTTATGAAAGAGTTAGGAATGTGGGTGGATACTACATTCGATAGATGTTATGCAATGGATAATAGATCTGTCCCTGTTGTTGGAATCATGAAATATGTTGAGATAAAATTAGCATCTCATCCTAAAGCCTCTCATAAAATTGACATCACTGTGGTAGATATCCCACCTAACTATGGAATGTTGTTATCTAGACAATGGACTGCTATGGTAGGGGGAAGTGTGCAATTAGATCTATCTTATGCTACTATCCCATTGGGAACACAGGTAGTTAAACTCTATAGGGAGCCAAGGTATGAAGACATTATAGAGAAAATTAATCTAAATCAAATGATTTGTTTTTGTGACATAGACTTTAGTACATTCAGGGTGGAAGAATAGTCTAAATTGCATAATATGGCCCAATTTACTACGAAGCCAAAATTAATGAAAATGAAGTATGGACCATGTATTTCGATGGCGCATGTAGTAAAGCAAGGAATGGAGCCGGGGTGTTGTTTATATCATCATCAGGAAAAACATTCAAATATTCTTTTTCTCTAAATTTTGAGTGCACAAATAACATAGCTGAATATGAAGCACTTTTAATTGGGCTAAACATTGCTAGAAAACACAATCAAATTGTTAGCAGTGTATGGAGATTCTGAACTGATTATTTCACAAGTCAGAGGTAAATATTCCTCAAAAAACAAAAGACTAAAACAATACAGAAATACAATCCTAGATGATATAGAATTGTTTGATGCTTTTTCAATAAGCTGGATAGATAGGTCAAAAAATATAATGGCTGATTTCCTTGCAAACATAGCTTTGAAAAGGGATGATATTACCCTGACAGGTATTTCAGAAGTTGATTACAAAACTAGACCAACTATCCCATACAACATATATAACTAGCAGGTTTTTGATAATGATACTGATTTACTCAAATTTTTGCATTGTATAGATCAGTATGAGAATCAAGAGATTGATCTTAATGCTTTTCTTGAGAAGATTTATGGCAAAGAGACTTTATTTGGCAAAGAAATTGTCCAACTTAAAACCAATAAAATTCCAAAGGGTTTATTAGCATTAGAGAGAGTTTTTGATGCAAATGATCTATCCATTTCCAAAGAAGTAACAGTAAAGGAGGATGATGTGGAAGAAATAAATTTGGGAACTGAATTGTCACTTAAAAAGGTCTACATTGGAAAGAAAATAACCCCTGCAATCAGAAGCATGTTAATTACCTTCTTGAGGAAATATAAACACGTATTTCCCTGGTCTTCTGATGATCTTAAAGCTTATAGGGAAGATTTGTTCCAACACGAAATCCCACTGAAGCCAGATGCTAAGCCTTACAGACAAAAGTAGAGACCCATCAACCCTATGTTAGAACCAAAGATGTATGAAGAACTCATGAAGCTCACTGGCATCATAAAACCAATTAGGCATCCATCCTGGGTTTCAAATTTAGTGCTTGTTAGGAAGAAGAACAAGGATATTAGACTTTGTGTAGATTTTAAAAAATTGAACATATCCTCCCTTAAGGATAATTATCCCTTGCCTAATATGGAAATCTTGTTGCAGAGGGTTACCAGCTGTGAATTGTTATCCATGATGGATGGTTTCTCTGGTTATAACCAGGTGAAGGTTAAAGAATCTGAACAATACAAAATAGCCTTTACAACCCCATGGGGAACATGCGTATATGTAAGGATGTCATTCGGCCTTACGAATGCTGGGACCACATTCTAGAGGGCAATGGATGTTGCTTTTGCAGGTTTGATAAATGAAATCATTGCTGTATACCAGGATGACCTTACTGCATATTCAAAAAAGGCCAAAGATCATGTGAATCACCTTGAGAAAATATTTATCAGAGCATTAGAGTATGGTATTTCCTTGAATCCCAAGAAATGTAAATTTGCAGTCACAGAGGGGAAGATACTTGGGCACATAGTATCCAAAGATGGAGTTAGGATTGATCCTGAGAGAATAGAGGCAATAAACAAAGTTCCTATTCCAAAGAAAGTCAAGGCCATACAATCATTCTTTGGACAAATAAACTTTGTGAGAAGATTTATACCAAACTTTGTAGAAATAATTAACCCTATATCTAGAATGTTGAAGAAAAATGCAAAGGTTAATTGGACAGATGAATGTGTAGAAGCTTTTGCATCCATAAAAAAGGCAATTAAAGAAGCTCTAGTGCTAAAGTCTCCCAATTTTAGTAAACCCTTCTAGATCTTTTCCTTTGCATCTTTTCATATAGTAGAAGAAGTTATGTTACAAAATAATAATGAGGGTTATGAACAACCTGTTTCTTTTTTTAGTAAATCACTCCAACATGAAGAACTTAACTATGATATCATAGAAAAACAAGCTTATGCATTGGTGAAAGCTATCAAGGCATTTAGACGTTACTTGGTTGAGGCTAAGGTGATAGCTTATGTCCCAAATGCAGTAGTCAAAGATGTGTTTATGTAGAATGAGGTAACTGGGAAGAGATGTAGGTGGATAAACCGACTTCAAGAGTTTGATATAGAAGTTCAAGTCACAAAACTGGTAAAGGGACAAGGGTTAGCAAAACTAATGACTAAAACAATCCTTGAGGCTGCCCAAGTATGTAATATTGAAAATGAAGAAGACATGGTAACAAGTATTGAAAAAACTCCTTGGTATACTGACATAGTGTACTACCTCAAATACATGAAATGCCTTGAAGGATTTGACGATAATAAGAAAAGGACTCTAAAATTACATGCTTCAAAATATGTGCTTATAGAGGGAGATCTTTATTGGAAAAACAAAGATGGTATCTTATTATTCTATTTAGATGAAGAGCAACAAAATTTGCGTTAAAAGAGATGCATCAGGGAGTGTGTGGTGGTCATTTCTCAGCTAAAAACCACATCACACAAGATATTAAGGGCTGGTTACTATTGGCCCAAGGTCTTCAATGATGCCTATAGTTTTACTACAAAGTGTGAGGTTTGTCAAAGATTCTCAGGGAAGTTAAAATATCAGGGGGCATTACCCTTGAGACCTATGCAAGTTGATGCCCCATTCCACCAATGGGGGGTTGACTTTATAGGAGAAATAATGGAAAAATCAAGTGGTGGCCACAGATGGATATTAGTAGCCACCGATTATTTCATGAAATGGGTAGAAGCAGTGCCCACTAAACAAGCAACCAGCAAGGTTGTCATCAACTTCCTATTGGAAAACATTTTAACTAGATTTGGGGTACCTTTAAGGCTTATAACTGACAATGGAATGTGTTTTAGATCAGATGAGTTTAAATTTTTTTGTAAATCTTATGGCATTACGATCTCATATTCTTCTCCCTACCACCCACAAGGTATTGGGCAGGCTAAATCTAGCAATAAGAGTATTTTGAAGATTGTAAAAAGAATGTTGGATAACAACAAAAAAACCTGGGATTCCAAGTTGAGATTAGCACTGTGGGCTGATAGGACCATAGTAATGAAAGCAATTGGTAAATCACCATTTGAACTAGTATATGGAAGTCATGCCAAAATCCCAATACACAACCTGCTGCCAGTATGTAAGTTTATCCTCCAAGAAGATTGGGATGTCCCAGAACTGATGGAAGAAAGGCTAGAATAGCTAATGGAATTAAATGAAATAAGGGAATATGCGATATAGCAGAATAAGAAAATAAAAATCCAGATGAAGTACCTATATGATAAAAAGGCTAAGGTCAGAAAATTTGAAATAGGTGACATAGTGCTTATGTGGAATGCTAGAAATCAAGAAAAGGGGAAGCATGGAAAATTCAATGCCCTATGGATTGGACCTTTTGTCATCAATGGTAAGGCAGGGGAGGATTCATATTATGTACATAACATGTCTGGTGAAGAGCAAGAACTGCCAGTACATGGGCAGTTTTTGAAATATTTTTTCTCTTAAAAAGAACTTGAAAAAAAAAAGTACCAGTGCATGGACAATTCTGGTTAAACTCTCTAAATGCTCTTTTCCATGCACGGTAGTTTAGAAGAGTTAAATAACTTGCTTAAAGATCTCTCTTCTCAAGAAATAAAATCTTTTCATAAAGAAATAATCCAGGATTTCCACCACTCATGATAGTTCACCTGTAGTTCGATAAAGAAGGCATTGGTCTGCTCCCCCAGAAATCTGGGATCTTGCTATGCCCACAAGGGGCATACATCCCCAGAATGAGCCACTGCTGGGACTAAAATTCCCAGGCTACTTTTGGCAAATATTAAGTGATGTGGAGCACTTAGTGGAAGTCATTATCCCACAATTTAGATAGATTAATCCTTAATCAGCTTTAAAAAATCCACTCCTTAGGTCCAAACAACACTGAAAACATATATATTCTGCACTATTGGTAAGACAACTAATATCGTAAAGACTTTCCCAATTCTTACCATAGACTTATCTTATACCGATGGATACATTTGACTTTGTTGACTATCCCCAACTCTTCGGGATGACTTCCCTCATCAGTGAGTGCCTCGTATCTCCTCTCGATATGCTGATATGCCAAAATATTGTATATACAATACATGACTTGTTATCACCAGTTCTCTCTACCATTTCTACCAGTCACCCTTTACATTTGACAAAAGATACATTCTCAATATGCAAAAGGAAATGAGTATCAGAGTGAGACTGACGATCGGTGAGAAGATATTAAGAATCACTGATGAGTAAGTTCACACTGATGACCTTTCATCGGAAAGAGATTACGAGGTCATACCGATTAAATCAAAAAACAATGATTATTGGCATAAGGAAAGTATATCGGAGAACACTCCAAAGATCACCCCAATGGTATAAGCTATACCGATGGGTGAAATCGTTAAAGAGTTTCACCAAGCCAACAAAGAACCATCGGTGAGATACAATGAATCAGAGTAAGGATGGCAAGTTTGGCCGAAATAGAGCTCACAACGATGTCAGTGACATGTTGTGAAAGTCATTTCGATGAAAAACAAGATGGATGATCGAGGAGACAATTAATATCAGGTCACTTGAAAAATGTTATCCCGACACTATATCTTATCTCAACGATAACAAAGGTTATGTTCATCGACGAGACTTATGCCGATAGTCATATCAGGGGCACTAAAGAGATCAGGGAAGAATGTTATTTTTACAGCGATGTAGGAGGTCTTGCCGACGTAAAATAAGGAAACCCTAAAAATGACATTTAAATCTAAATGGTTAATATACTCTTCTGACATTTGAAATATGGGTTTTGTAGGATATGCACAGTAGAGATCAAACTATAAAACACCCATGAAAGGATCTTGAGGAACTGAATAAAATATCGATAAGGGAAGTAATTACTTGAGTAAATACATTTGCTTAAATTAATTTGTTTGGACTATTTGTTCATACATTAATTTGTGTTTTATCTGGTCTTTTTAGGATAATAAAGAAATCCTCAAAGGAGATTAAGTGGAACTACAATTAAAGAACTATGTTTGATCTTGGAGTGCTTATCTATTTGGTGATTAAAGAAGAGTATTAATTTTCCTGAATATGTTTTATTAGAACAAATTTTATGTTCGGTTATCAACTGCCATAACTATTGTAACTGGTCTGAAGCTTGTATGCTTCTCTTTATAAGAGATGACCAAGACTAGAGGAATATAGAATATTAGGAAGATAGAGGAAAATAGATAGATAGAACAAGGAGAGTTTACAAAATAGAATAGGGGATACTATAGATTAGATTTGAACAGCAATGCTAGTTCATTTTTAATATATTTTATTTCTGGTAGACCATGTGCAAGCATTCTCTGATGAAGTTAAGCATGTAAGCATGAAGCAGTGACTACAAATTTTGGTATCAACTATCTGTTAAATTTATTCAATTATATGACTATCTCCTTTCAAAATTTTCTTTGTTATTCAATTTGAGTTATCAAGTATATCTTCAAGTTGTCTATGCACATTTGCTGTTATAGTGTGATAAGATTAATTGGTTTCTGCTTTCGAAATTAAATCCTTTAAATCTGTCACAGTAACTGTGAAGACATTGTCATGGATCTATAAGAAGAGTCATATAGTTAGGGTTTGTATTCTGTCTACAGTTTTGATAAATCTGTTACAATTGCAGTATTACTCTGATAGGTTCCTTCAAGTAGGGATTAAATCCTTTCTTATGAATGCGGGTAGTCTGATTTTGTTAATTGGATACATAAGTATGGAATATTAACTACTTCCTTGCAGGGTTGTACAAGTTACATACCTATTCTTTCATGCCAGATAGTTCAAGTTTTTACCAAACAAGCAATCATTTATTTCATGATCATACTAACTCTATATTCAATAAGGCACTAGTCTGATATTTTCATTATCACTTATCCAAATTCATTTTAGATTTACTTTGTTAGATTGCATTATTATTTTAGTATTACAATTTAGATCATTTAGAATTAACTTGCTGTCTTTTTATCTATTTTTGCCATTATCAATAGTTAGATTAATTCTGATTAAAATAGTGATCATCTCTTTATCTACTTTGTTAATTAGAGGTTTACCCGCCTAGGTCTGGCAGAGCTTGAAGTGAAGGGGGTTTAGCCATATCTACCTTGTGTCAGTTAGCCAAAAATGTCAAGAGAGCCTGGCAACCTCTTAGGGTTAACAACCTACATTTTTGAGACCTAACACTTTCTTGCTCCAAAATGTTTTAGCCTCTTTCCATTTCCAACCTATCAAATCAGATGATGCTTTTCTGCAACTATGTGCTTTATGACCAAAAGAGTTGCATAGATAACAAATTATATTGTAATAATAATCAAACGACTGATAATACCTTTTTTGCATCCCTTGAGCATTTATGTTATGCTTCCATGCAAGATCATACCTTCTATTCATTTTCTAGTTTCTTTATGTGACCAATATTATTGCACTTGCAACATACAAGTTTAGTAATCCTTTTGTAATCAACTGCTTTATGTCCAAAGTGATTACATATATAACAATAGCCATTAAATGGATAATTATACCTGTACATAGATGCTTGTCTATCTAAAGCAGTTCTTCTACAATTTCTTCTTTGATTGTGCATTTTGACAAAATCATCTTTAGTATTTACCTCATCTTCACTCTTCTTTCTACCTTTAGGGACAACAACATGATGACTTAAATCAATTTTCCTTCTTGGAGTTTCTTTGTCTTTGGAACAATCTCCTTCTTCATATCCTAAACTAGTTGTGTTCTGATGATGCTTTTGTTTACCTAGCACCTCATGTAACTTGTATGTACTTTCTTCAAATTCCTGATACTTCTTGGACAAAACTTTGAGACCTTCATAATCTTTTCTCAGATTGACAATTTCACACTCTAATTTCAGATTTTCAATCCTTTTAACCTCAAGGTCAAATTTTGATATATCAACTATCCTCTTAGCTTCCTCACTTTCAGTCTTCAGTTGGATAATCAATTTTTCTGAATCATCAATTTGTGTCCTTAAACTCGCAATATGACTTCTTGCCTCTTCAAAATCTAAAGAACCTTTTGCAAAATCTGAACATATCTTACCTTTGAAACCATTCTCTTGTTGAAGCTGCTCTTTTAATCTCCTATTTTATTTTCTATGTTGCTTGATTGCATCTAGGGCACATAGAAGTTCTCCTTCAACATCAACTTCACAACCATATTCATCAAACTCCTAATTATGATCTTCTTCTTATCATATAACAAGTTGTCCTCTTCTTTATCATCACCTTAATAAATTATTATCAATTCTTTCTAGACATCCTATGTTGTTTCACAATGCAGAACTTCACAAGCAACTTCATTAGGTAATCCTGATAGAATAAATTTCTTTATTGTATGATTGCATTTAAAAGCCTCTATATTATTTACATAATTAGGTGATTAAGAAGAACTAAAATATCCATGCTCAATAGACATCCATACACCATACCCTAAATTGGATAAATAGACTTGCATTCTAATGCACCAAATAGAGAAATACGAACCATCAAAGTGGGAAACTTCAAAGAACTCTTTTTCTAATTCAACTTGAGAGACATTTCTATCAATAGGCTCTATATCAACATTTAAATTTGATAAAGATGGAACCTTTTGATCAATAGGAGACTTGACACTTTTTGTTTCTCTATTTCTTTTGCACTTACCCATGGTACTCCACACACATAGGACCTACCCAAGTTGGTTAGGCTTTTATAGGGAACGTGGCTCTAATACCACTTGTTGGAGTCCAAGATCAACTCCAAGCAGAATCAATTATACTATAAAGTCTTGATGACCCCAAAAGAATGACCTCTACATTAGACCCATGTGGTCAACTTGTGAACATCATGAAAGCAAGAAGAAACACACTTTGTCAACCAACCTTGCATCATAATCAAAACATCAATAGAAAACTACACAACATCTTTTTGACATCAATGACAATCAGTCACCATCAGAAACAAATAGTTTAGAATAAGAACAATGAAGTTTTATGATTGTTTCTTTCTCAATTCCTATTTCATGTGGATGATATTCATTTATCAGTGCTTTATAAACAAAGTGTTATGCCTCTTTTGATAGGATATAGAGATCTCATAAATGGAGCTCTAAAAGGACCTTCCCACATTTTCTAGGTCATTATTGAAGATCAAGAGTAGGATAGAAGACAATTTCAAAGATTTTAGACCTTTCAAGGCAATGATCGCTATGACCTTCTCTCATGTCTTTAGAAGCATAAAATTTTCTTTATAGTTGCATTTGTTTAGCTATACCCACGACTTGTGTGGGACATTTGATATGTCATTATTTCTTTCAATGCAATGTTTATCCTTTTATGTACTTCAATTTGTAAATGAATAATCATTGTAGTGATTGAAATACTTATCTAAATGTTCTACAATATTTGAATGATGAACTAAATCCTCCTTCTGTCAAACAACTAAACTGCAAACTGGGTACCTTCCCTTTCAAAACACATTGCACTAAAAAACCGAATCTTTCATATTTATGCAAGCTAGAAATAAATTAAAATCTTTCACCTTAAAATGAACAATATACCAACTTTGCCAATTTTTGAGCTGTGGTGGAAAAATGGTAACATTTCTAGTGACTTCTGCTACGTGCTTGCCTGCTAAGCATCATAGCAGTTGCCTTGAATATCCATTGGGCATTGTGTCATACTCTGTTCTTTAGAAAACACTACAATTCAGCTCTCCAAATAGTCCAAACATCAACAAAACACTGAAAACAAACACAACTGAAAGCAAACTAATAGGCCCTGATGGTCAGAAAACCTATGCAGCAACACTTAGGGAAACAAAATTAACTGAAAGAAAAGGTGCATTGAGCACTTATTGACCTAAAACACTAACCTAATCTACTCTAACCAGCCAAGGAAGCTGATCAAACAAAACCATTCACCGATTGGGTGAAATAATTACCTTTCCTAACCAACTAAGGATGCTTCTCATGCTTAGAAACTAGAAATAACGAGCAAAACACAAGAACACACCTTCTAAACTACTAAACTATAACTTGTAGAATATAATCAAATGTTTGAAACTCTTGATTTTTTTTGGATATACCTTTGGTTGACCATGAATGGGCAAGTTGAATATGTTGTTCCATGCCTGTAATCTCATTCTTAGGTGTACTGGAAATGCTCTAAAAGTTGTTGGTCACTTCATTGGCCAAATCTCTAATGGGGCATCGTCTCGAAGGTTTGGGACTGAAAACAACATCATCATCTGCACCTTGCATGATAGCCCACCATGTTGCTTCCTCCTCCTTAGTCAATGGATCATCCTTTTCGGTTAGGGTTGCTAATAGCTCATCAAAATTATCAAAACTTAAAAGATTCTTAGCAATAGCTACACTCTACTCAAAATACTCATTATGACCTGAGGAGATACATTTCAAGACAAAAGTTTCTTCAGTGAATGAAGGCAAGAATTTAAGTAGTGAACTAACCTATTTATCAATCTCCATATCATCGATTTGCACTTTATCTTCAAAGGCCTTTGCACCACAAAAAGACATTCTCTCTTCTGACCAATCTAGATTTCACTGCAAGTTAGGCTGCTCTACAATCTCTTCCACCTCCTTGTCTGCTTGAAAATGATCTTCCTCAAGCTCTAGATCATTTGAATCAGGGTTGTTGTCACAAATCTGTGCTTGGATCAACTCCTTGTTGTCAGTTGTTTAGCCTCAATCAGCAACTCATCACAATTTTTCATATCTCTCCTCTATTCTGAAATTGGTGTCCTTGATATGAACATGGTTTCCTCATCTGACTGAACAAAATTAGGTAACTGATCAAATAAAAAAATTGATTTCTCTTCTTCATGCAGTGCTTTCTATGATGAAATTTGGGCATTCAGTTTCTGCAATTTCAGACTTTCACCCTCGAATCTTTGCATCCTGCTTTCATGTATCTTATTAACAACAATAGAGAAATTTTCAAATGAATCAAAATGCAATGGGTTTGGTGCCAAGTTTGAACTAGCATTCTCCTCTAATGCATCATGTTCATAATCAGCTGTAGAAATAGCACAAATGGTAACAACCTCCCACTTCTTATTTGATCTGTCTAGTTGATCATCTTTCACACAACAAGGAGGGTCATTAGTGTAATCATTGAAATGTTCATTAGAAGAAGCCTTTGCTTTCTCAATACTTTTCTTCTCTAATTGATATTTCTCCATGGCTATATGCAATAAATTTATCAACCTAGTTCCCTTTTGATGATTAACGGATTGGTTTGGAATACTGACAGGTTCCTTAGCAAAATTAGATCCTCTGAGACTTAGGATCTTGACTTTCTAAGGAGTCTATTTGCATTCAAGACTAATTTCTTGGAGGGAAAAGGGTTCATTTTGCTAGAAACTCAGAATTTCAGCTTTAGGGGCTCTAAGAGGTTCATTCTGTTTGAAACATGGAAAGTTATACTTACATACCTCTTGCTGAGTAGGCTATTCTAGAACAGCAAGGGTTTCTTGGGCTTAGGACAGAAAAGACTTTGTTTGTGTAGCTGCCTCTCTCTCTAGATTTTGTTCAAACTATCTCTTTTGTGTCTCCCAATCCTAATCAGAAATAAATATCTCACAGGGTGGTTGTTCTAGCTATTGAAGGTAAACTTGGTCAGTCAACTCTTGCACCTAAAAATTAGATTCTTCATATGGCCTTGCTTGAAATATTCCTTCTTGTTGGTACTGATAACTCTTCATGCTCACAATTTCCTGCTCATATTTTGTCCTTTGTGCCTCCAATTCCTACTCATACAAATAGGCTTGAAAAGCTAGTTCCTCCTGGTGCTGCTTATGCTCACGTAGTCTTCTAATCTCCTCCATCTACTCTTTGAGGTATGACACAATGTCTTTAAGCTCATTAATTTTAGACTATTTTATTTGGTAAGAAGGTTGACACAGGAGATAGGGTAGGAACAGACATGCAATAAGCATCCTAAGCATTTCAGCTAGAAGTAGCATTATGATTGCTTGTATATGGTTGGTAAGGAAGCTAAGTAGGGGTGGGTGGGTGGCAAGCATGTTATACATGTTGGTATATGGTAGTTGCATGGGTGTTCAAAATAAAACCAACTACTTGATTGCATGGTATAGCTGATTGGATGGTGGGATATCAACACTTTTATAATATGATGCATGATATGAACTGATCATCTTGAAACCAGAAGATTAACATTCAAAGTCACCAGATATGCTGATTTCTTACCTCTAAAGGCTGAGATCACTAATACACACACCACATACCAGTGCTAAATGGATATACTTTTGGATTGAGAGAGTTCAATCAGTCCCATCAGGCGTGCCAAAAACTATTATCAATCAAGATTGTGCCACTAGCCAAGTCAAACTTGGCTATCCTATTGAAACATGGAAGCCCTCCCAAATTTTGGGTGATTAATATCGAGAGGCAATCTCTAGAGTGAGCTGGTTCTCCTTATGATTTTTCCTAATCTAATGACTTATTTGGGAAAAGGGATAGAGAGTATTGAAATGCAAAACTAACTCTATGATTTAATCTAAATGAATATCTCCAATCACAAATAGCCCTTTACACTTAAACTCTCACAACCCTACCTCAGAGATTTGATCCTAAATTAATTTGTAAAGAGGTTGAAGTTGAACATAGATTACACCTAGGACCAAAAACAAATCTTACAGTAAGAGACACAACAAAGGACATGAAACTGCCACAATGAGATATCAAATCAAATTGCAAAAGAAGACAAATAGATGGAATAGGAAGGTCTGTTGTATTAAACTGGAAGAAGTACAATGCAAAAACCAAACTAAGTCAAACCCTATTTACAAATCTCTACATATACTCAAGAGAAGAAAATGGTAACCACTGATTAAGAAAAACTAAGTTTTTTATATTATAAATGCCTCCAAGAGATCTCTCTAGAAGAAAGCTAAAAAAGCTCTTAAAAATAGATCCAGAAATTTATTTTCAAGCTCCTCCAAAAAGTTGATGAAAAAGCCCCCAAACTGCTTCCAAATTGTGAAAACAAACTACCAAGATCTTCTACCAAGTGGTCCCCACAAAATCTTCTTTAAAACATGCCTTCACTGTTGAATAAAAGCACAAATTTGTCTTGTTCTACCCAATTTCACCCAAAGGAAATCAAGAAAGATTTTACCCATTTACTAGCTTTAGTTGCACTTAAAATAGCAATTATTTAAAGTAATTTACAAATCATTGCTTTAATATAACACTTTACAAAGATTTTGTAGTCTTATTTTCTATATCTACCTTGATTTGACTTTTAAAGAATATAGTAATACAAGGCTTCTGTTTTATTTTGCCAAGTACATTACATTAAATAGCACTTGATTTTTCTATATAAAAAATAATACAACTATACCAAGGCATTATTAAAGTTGATAAAATAAAAAGCCTATAACCTTCTCTTAATCTACAAATTCCATAATGCATCAATGATGTTTCTTAGAATCTCACCTTCAAGATGGCAAAAGGAACTAATGAAGTTTTAGAAGGCATCAAACCTTGACATATAGAAAAGGACCTAATAGAGGTGGTGTTCTAAAATATGGCGGCTTAGCAAGTGCAAGATACCTTTCATGCCACAAAGGGCATTATTTGAACCCTTCAAAAATGAAATGAATGTGATTAAATTGACCATTTTGATTAGGGCTAAAAGGTAAAAAAGCCCTAACTCCAAACTCGATGCCCTAACATTCTTTTAGGTCATTTGCAAAATACACTTTTGGTCAAAAAGAGGGCTCTACTGTAGCCACCACTAGAGCTAGGGTTTGGCTTTGACAAGTCTTCATAACCATCATTTCTTGAGAAATTCTTGAAGATTTTATAAAGGATAAGTTATTTTGCATGTTGAATCTGATTTCTCCTCCATTTTTGAAGCATTTTGGCCCTTCAAGCTTTTTGATGTATTTTGCTATCCTTTGTTTCTATGTTTGTGATTACAACCCACCATGGCTATATGTATCAAGATTTTCAAAGCCGTCACAATGCCCAAAATCTGTAGCCTCATCCAAGGTATTTCTCTTTCATTTCAACCCTTATTTACTCATATATTCTTCTTATTGAAAATAGCTCTAGAATGAGCTTGAACTATAGAGATGTGTGCATTCTTTTTCATTTCTGTAAAGAAAAGACTATGTCCTCTATAGACCATAGCTATAATGCTTTGAGTTTGCATTAAATGAAGTTTTCTCTTGTTGTTAGAGGTCATGATCATTTCAATTAATATCTGTATCTACATTTTTCATTGGAAAACCATGTTATTCAAGCTCTTCAAAGAGAAATTGCTCTTGCTCATTCACAATCATGATAGAATTAATCAGGTTTTATTTTATCAATCTCAATATAGATGTATTTCACCTCTGAGCCATGGCCATATTTCTTTATCTTCTAGATATTGGACTGTTGTTCCATTGCATAGAATACTTGGCACATGAGCTTGAATATCTCTCTATTCTCTAGACTTGTGACCATCATTTGAAAACCCCATGTGGGTTTGATTTATTGTGAAAAAATGTTATCCAAAGTGTAACACCCAGTTTTGATTTCACCCTAAAAACTAAGTTTAACCAAAGGTAATAATTTTTTTTTGAAAGTTTAAAACAAAAAAGTAATTTGTTTTCTAATTTTAAAACCAAGTAGTTCATCCATAGACTAACAATAATCATGAAATTATAACTTATACAAAAGGATATATCCATCTACAACATTAAAAAATATGTTGTTAAAAGTTACTTAGAGCAATTCCAAAATAGAAACTTACCAAAGTCACTACATCTCAATTGTCAACCATCCAAATTCAAGTCTTGGCAATCCTCAAGAATATAGAAGAGAAAGTATCTTCAAGGAGCTTAACCTCCAACCACAGACTGTCAGTCTCCCGTACTCCTTCCTATCCGGAAGTGGCCCTACCATACTCAAAGAGGATAGACCTAGGATAGCCAATGGTGTTTGCTATCTGAGTACTGGTGTTGTGACCTACGTAACATGTTATTATGCAATCCCCTAGATACCCTCTAGTCAAGCATGACCACTCCACAAGCTACGCCATCCAGTCACAATAAACTATCAATGCACTTGAGGCATATGCATTACCTTGGCCAAAGGATTTGAATATAATTAGTGTTGTATCAACGCAAGTAATAATTTCACCTACCCCAACTCGACTCGAATTAATTGTAATCCTACAGTTACCTTTAAATAAGTTCAATATAATGATCTCGATAACCTCAAGGTAATGAGATGTACTCTCTCTCTACTTAGCTCATGGAGACATTTTCGTCCACATGTTCAAAGAATGGGTTCCTAGCTTATCGATTAATCAGATAATGCTATAAGTTAGTACAATGATCTCTAAATTAGCCCATTGCTTAAATTATCCACTCAAGAGTGGACACTAAACTCATCTTTGTTGTTTCGGAAGGGTTATACTATAAACCAATTTATAGAATACAAATATTCGAAGACCCTATGTTAAAAATTAAACAATCTTAAGAATTTTCTTCGACCTATCGAAATCTTTGACATAGCTTAATCTTTGTCAATCTAAGCATTTAGAAACCCTATCTTGTTGTGTCTATTAGCAAGAAGATTGTATGCAAGTCTAGGCTAAATACTTGACTAAAGACTCATTATATTTATTCTAAAACTTCATTATTTTAACCTGTATGACTGTATAGTCAAAAAAATAAGTCTATACCTTCTCCCGAGGACACAAGAGTTTGAATACTTTAATAGAAAAAGAGTTGTTTACAAAGACAAATGGACTAAAACTTGTTACCATTTGTAGCAAGGTTAGTAAATTTTCTATGGTCGACCAACCATTCTAAACTCAGAGATTGTGGAGGACTGTGAAGTCTTGCATGTTTCGGCCTACATTTCTCACTGTTGCTACTTCTTTGCCAATGGTTAGCACATTTTCAAATCTTTTAAAAAACTAGTTGTCTTATAAGTATGATAGGACCAACCTATTATAGTTGGTTGGCTCACTGAGAATACATCCAATGTCGACCTAGATTTTTCCACTGCGGCTTGTGATAACTGTGAGCTAGTTTACAATCAAACACTTAGTCTATAATGTGCTCTTCACATGTCCAAAACCTCCTAAAGTTAAACAAACAACTACACAGTAAACTCGACCAGCAAAGATGCTTCGAAGAACAATGAAATATACCAAGTCTTTTGACTGTGGTGCGGTGCAGGGGACAAAAGCATTGTTTCCATTTGAAGGTGATGAAAACATATAGGGCTAGACTTGGTAAATATTTCACACTTTGCATCTTCAGACAAATACTAAGTTCCATCGAATTGTAAGTAGAGTTAATACTTATTAAAAACATATCTAATATCTATGACTACGTAGAGATGAGATAAAAGCACCTGAAGGTAATATCTAGTGTCTACTTGTAGACTGGTCCAAGGAGCTCATTCTTCTCTTAGTCATTCACCTTTGCTTCATGCTCAGTCTCCTCTCTACTTCTACTTTGCATTTTCTCCCTCTAACTGACTCCTACTCCTCTAAATCACGTCTAATTGTGAAGGAAAAACTAACTCTACACTCATAAGACCATGCCTAACAATAAGGGTAACTACCCTGCATGCATAACATTCTCCTCCTTTTGTGACCACTACCAGAAATGGTTTATCTTTTCCCACTCAATCCACGATTACTCTCCAAAGTGGAGCTCCATACTTTGCGAGGTGACGATTGACAATTTAAACCAGCTAACACACTACTCATAACCGAGTATGAGTATAGATCAAATGCAAGACTAAGAATAATGGCTAGGCCAACACCCATCATAAAATTTAAAGCTCAAAGGTAAAATAAATTATTTCCAAATAAAAGACATCATAGAAAAGACTTGAGTGAGTCTCTTTCGAGCTACTGCCCAATTACCAACATCACAAAAGGATAAAGGAATTACCTCAAAACAACAATTTAAATATAACTGAGTTATGGGGAAGTAGCATGTTGGGTTCAACACTTGTGGGAGGCCACTTTATACTACATGTTGTTATTTCTTCAAACAACTCCATGACTTATCTTATACCTGCACATGAAACAAACAGATTAAAATCAAAACAATAAATTTTTATGATTGTTTCTTTCTTAGTTCCTCTTGCATGTGGATGATATTCATTGATTAGTGCTTTATAAACAAAGTGTCATGCCTCTTCTGATAGGATATAGAGATCTCATAACCAGAGCTCTAACAGGACCTTCCCACATTTTGTAGGTCATTGTCGAAGATCAAGAGTAGGGTAGAAGACAATTTTGAAGATTGAAGACCTTTCAAGGCAATGATGGCTATGACCTTCTCTCCTATCTTTAGATGCATAGAATTTTCTTTATAGTTGCATTTGTACAGCTATATCCATGACTTATGTGGGACATTTGATATGTCTTAATTTGTTTCAATGCAATGTTTATCCTTTTATGTACTTCAATTTGTAAAGGAATAATCATTGTAGTGATTGGAATACTTATCTAAATGTTCTGCAATAATTGACTGATGAACTGAATCCTCCTTCTATCAAACAACTAAATTACAAACTAGGTACCTTCCCTTTCGAAACACTTCTAACGATTTATGCCAATTTTTGAGCTATGGTGAAAAAATGGTAACATTTCTGATGATCTATGCTATGTGCTTGCCTACTAAGCATCAGATCAGTTGCCTTGAATATCGATTGGGCATTGAGTTATACTCTGCTCTTTAGAAAACACTACAATTCAGCTATCCAAAAAGTCCAAACAACAATAGAAAACTGAAAACAAACTCAACTGAAAGAAAACTAACAGGCCCTGACGGTTGGAAAACCTGCACATCAACACTTAGGGAAATAAAATTGATTGAAAGAAAAGGTGCATTGAGCACTTATTGACCTAAAACACTAACCTAACCTACTCTACCCAGCCAAGGAAGCTGGTCAAACAAAACCATTCACCGATTGGGTGAAATAACTACCTCTCCTAACCAACTAAGGATGCTTCTCATGCTTAGAAACTAGAAATAAGGAGAAAAATACAAGAACACACCTTCTAAACTGTTGCACTGCAACCTACATAATACAATCAAAAGTTTGAAACTCTTGATTATGTTCAAATATACCTTTGGTTGACCATGAATGGGCAAGTTGAATCTGTTGCTCATTGTCTGCAATCTCATTCTTAGGGATACTAAAAATGCTCTTAAAGTTGTTGGTCACTTCATTGGCGAAATCTCTAATGGGGCATCCTCTTAAAGGTTTGGGACTGAAAACAATAGCATCATCCGCACCTTGTATGATAGCCTGCTATGTTGCTTCCTCCTCCTCAATCAATGCATCATCCTCTTCGGTCAGGGTTGCTAATAGCTCATCAAAATTATCAAAACTTAAAAGATTCTTAGAAAGAGCTACACTCTACTCAAAATACTAATTATGACCTGAGGAGATACATTCTGAGACTAAAGTTTCTTCTGTGAATGAAGACAAGAATTTAAGTAGTGAACTAACCTCTTTATCAATATGCATATCATCAATTTGCACCTTATCTTCAAAACCCTTTGCACCACGAAAAGACATTCTCTCTTTTGACGAAGATAGATTCTAATGCAAGTTAGGCTACCCTATAGTCTCCTCCACCTTCTTGTTAAGTTGTTGTAGATAACCATTCTCAATCAATGATAGCATATCATCTAAATGTGAGTAGAAAAGTTCAATTTCTACTTGAAAAAGATCTTCCTAAAGCTCTTGATCATTCGAATCAGGGATGTCTTCACAAATCTATCCTTGGATCAATACCTAATTATCATTTTGTTTAGCTTTAATCAGCAACTCATTACAAGGTTTGATATCTCTCTTCTATTTTGAAATTGGTGTCCTTGATATGAACATGGTTTCATCATTTGACTAAACAAAATCAAGTAATTGATCGAACAAAAAAATTGATTTCTCTTCTTCATTCAGTGCTTTCAATGATGAAATTTGGGCATTCAGTTTCTACAATTTCAGACTTTCACCCTCCAATCTCTACATCCTACTTTCATGCATCTTATTAACAACACTAGAGAAATTTTTGAAATGAATCAAAATGCAATGGGTTTGGTGCCAAGTTTGAACCAGCATTCTCCTCTAATGCATCATGTTTATAATCAGATGTAGAAACAACACAAATGGTAGCAACCTCCCGCTTCTCATTTGATCCATCTGGTTGATCATCTTTCATACACCAAGGAGGGTCATTAGTGCAATCATTGAAATGTTCATTAGAAGAAGCCTTTGCTTACTCTATCCTTTTCTGCTCTAACTGATATTGCTCCATGGCTATATGCAGTAAATTTCTTGACCTAGCTCCCTTTTGTCGGTTAACAAACTGGTCTCAAATGTCGACTGGTTCCTTAGCAAACTCAAATCCTCCCAGACTTGGGATCTTAACTTTCTAAGGTGTCTATTTGCATTCAAGACTGATTTCTTAGAGGGAAAAGGGTTCATTTTGCTGGAAACTTTGAATTTTAGCTTTAGGGGCACTAAGAGGTTCATTATGTCTAAAACTTAAAAAGTTATACTTACGTACCTCTTGCTAAGCAAGTTGTTCTGGAATAGCAGGGGATGCTTGGGCTTGGGCCAACAAAGACTTTCTTTGTACAGCTGCCTCTCTCTCCAGATTCTCTTCAAACTATCTCTTTTGTGTCTCCCAGTCCTGATCATAAATAAAGATCTCACAAGGTGGTTGTTCTGGCTAGTGAAGCTAAACTTGGTGAGTCAACTCTTGTAGCTGCAAATCAGATTCTTCATATGGTCTTGCTTGAAATCTTCCTTCTTGTTGGTACTGATAACTCTTCATGCTCACAATTTCCTACTCATATTATGTCCTTTGTACCTCCAATTCCTGCTCATGCAGATAGGCTTGATAAGCTAATTCCTCCTGATGCTGCTTATGCTCACATAGTCTTCTAATCTCCTCCATCTACTTGTTGAGGTCTGACACAATGTCATTAAGCTCATTAATTTTAGACTATTTTATTTGGTAAGAAGATTGACTAGGAGATAGGGCAAGAAAATGCATGCAGTAAGCATCTTGGGTATTTGGGCTAAAAGTAGCATTATGATTGCTTCTATACGGCTAGTAAGGAAGCGAGCAGGGGTGGTTTGGTGTCAAGCATGTTGCACATGTTGGTATATGATGTACGAGCATCCAGTGGTGTAAGGAAAATCTTGCATCACCCAAAAAAATATGTGTTTCAAAATGGTCATTCTTTCCATTTCTTTTCAAAATTTGTGGTTCTGGTTCCATAATCACTTGAATAATGATGTAGAACTTTCAGTTTTTCTAAATTGCTAAAAATAACAACCTGCTATTTTTAGAAAGTTTGCATTTGGGCATGCAATGAAGTGAAAATTTATAGGAAGCTTCATAAGTGAAAAATAAGACCTTTGGTGAAGGAATCACGCAAAGGTCATTTGTGAGCTGAAAGATATTAAAGTTTCCATTTCCTAAAAATGCCTAAAAATTATTCAAACTTAGGTTTGAGGCACTAAATAGCTCCATACAGGCCCAAAAATGGCTGAAACTAGAAAAGTGGGTTCTTAGCACGTAGTGTACTCCATAAGTTTTCTGACGCATAAAATGACTCATCAATCGGACACCCGGATCAAAAGTTATGGCTCTTGGAAGTTGACCTATTTTTGGAGGGAGATGCAAAATTTGAAATTAGGTTGTTGGCTACCAAAAAGGCTATTAATAACCATTTTTGGGAACCCTTGGTAGTAGTAGAGTTAAGGGGGGAAGTGTAGAGTCATGAATAGGCAAGAAAATAGAAACCCTAGTTGATTTAGGGTTGCAGCCTGTGGAAGGTTGATTCCTCTGATTATAATTAAGCTTCTATAATGTAATCAGTTGTCCAGATCAATAAAGAAATATTCTATTTTATGTGTTCCATTTCTGTTGTTGTGTGTTTTATGATTTACCCCCTTCATCAAGTGGTATTAGAGCAAGGGTTCCTGAGTGTGTAGATAGATCACCGACCATGAGGCAGTTTGCCCTAGGACCTAAGGTTGTGGGTTTGCTGTGGAGATCAAGATGGCTCCACAAAGAAATCATATTGGGAGGAATGCTTTGATGAAAGAGGGTTTTAGAGCCCTGCAAAGGCAAATTGATGCATTGCAAGAGGAGCTACAAAGAGGGTTTGAGTTGAGAACAAGAGAAGAAAGTGAAGATGAAGTTGAAGAAGAGCTATATGAGGAAGAACAAGAAGCTACATGAGATCTTGCAAAAGTTAGGTTGTTGAGGGCTATTTCTAAGATTGGAAAGAGGCCCAGGATTGAAGTTTCTACATATTTTGGAGATTTGAATCTGGATCAGCTCATGGATTGGATCAATGACATAGAGGAGTATTGCAAGTATGAAGATGTGGAGGACCTAGATTGGGTCAAGTTTGCAAAAACAAAGTTGAAGGGCCATGTAAATGTTTGGTGGAAGGAGGTCCAGTTAGAGAGGAATAGAAGAGGAAAAGGAAAGATCACCAGATGGGATCAAATGGTGGAGAAACTGAACAAGCAGTTCATTCCTGTGGACTATGAGATGGAGCTATTGAAGAAGTTGCAAGGAGTATACAGAAGAGTTTTATAATATTACTATTAGGATAGGCCATGCAGAGGCAAATAAGGAGAAGGTATCCCATTACATTAATGGGTTGAGGCCAAATATTTAAGAGGAGTTGAGCCTGGTCAGAATGACCACCATAGAAGATGCATACCAGTTTTCCCTGAAGGTGGAAGAGAAGCTAAATAAAATATTAGGTAAAGGGGAAGAGGTCGAGGCAGAAAGACTTGTGGAAGACCCTATGGGGGATGAAATGAAGGTTCAAAGAAAAGTGAAGAATTTGGCACCAGTTGAATTCAAAGAGGAGATAATAACTACCGCCCTCATGACCAGAACAATGGTGAGGAAAGAGGAAGAGGAAGAGGCAGACCTAGGCAAGGACTTGGAAGAGGAGGTTTTGGAGGAACTTGTTCCCAATGTGGAGAAGAAGGGCATAGAGCATACGAGTGTCCACAACATCAAGAAAGGACAAATAGAAGACCTAAAAGTAATGCACAAGTTGCACATGTTGATGAAGATGCACAATCTGAGCGCTTTGGAGATGCTAAAAGGGGAGAAACCCTAGTTGTCAGAAGAACCTTGTTGAATGAGGAGAAAGAATCAAATCAAAGGAAGAGTTTATTCTGCACAAGGTGCAAATGTGAAGGTAAGTGCTGTGATATTATTATTGACAACAGAAGCACTGATAATCTTATTTCAGAGAAGATGGTTGGCAAGTTTAAGTTGACAAGAAGAAAGCATCGACATCCATATCAGATTGCATGGTTGTAGAATGACCATAGAGATTTGGTCAATGAGTAGTGTTTAGTGAAGTTCAAGATTGGAGACTACCATGATGAGGTGTTGTGTGATATCATACCAATGGACACATGTCATATGTTGTTGGGGAGGCCATGGTAGTATGATAGGAGCATTGTCCATGATGGCCATGCAAACACATATTCCCTAACAAAGGATGGAGTTTGTCATAAGTTTATGCCCTTGAAGGAGGTGGAAGAAAAGGTATGTAGTATTTCCAAAATTTGTTTGGTAGATGGAAGAAATTTTTTGGAGGGTATGAAGCACGAGCGTCATTGTTTTGAATTGATTCCTAAGATTAGTCAAGAGAAATGTGAAGATGTACTAGTAGAAGATTCAGTTATGTTGGAAGAATTTTAGGACATTATCTCTAATAATGTATCAAAGGGTTTACCACCAGTGAGGAAGATAAGTCATCAAATGGATTTGATACCAAGAGCCAGTTTGCCAAATAAGGCATCCCATAGAATGACTCCAGTAGAGAGTGAAGAGATGAATAGACAAGTTCAAGAGTTGTTGAGGAAGGGATTAATAAGAGAGAGCCTAAGTCCATGTACGATACCTACAATACTAGCACCAAAGAAAGATGGAGAGTGGAGAATGTGTATAGACTCTCGAGCCATCAATAAGACCAAAATCAAGTATAGATTTCTATTACCCAGAATGGATGACATAATGGACTATTTGAGTGGAGCTAAGTACTTCACAAAGATTGACCTGAAGAGTGGGTATCACCAAATCTGTATCAGAGAAGGAGATGAGTGGAAGATAGCCTTCAAGAAAAAGGAAAGTTTGTATGAGTGGTTAGTCATGCCATTTAGGCTAACCAATGCATCGAGCACATTCATGTGGCTCATGAACGAGGTACTGAAAGAATTTTTAGGAAGTTTTGTTATTATTTATTTAGATGATATTTTGATTTTCAGTAAGTCTTGGGATGAGCATTTGATGCATATCAAAATACTTTTAGAGAAGCTAAGGGAGGAGAAGTTGTTGATTAATCTGAAGAAATGTAGTTTTCCAAAGGACTTAGTATACCTAGGATTTGTTGTCTAAGAGGAAGGTCTTAAGATGGACCCAGAGAAGGTGAAGGCTATCATTGAATGGCCTATGCTAAGGAGTGCTTCCAAGGTAAGATATTTTCATGGTTTGGCAAGTTTTTACAGAAAGTTTATCAGGAATTTTAGTAGCATTTGTGTACTCCTAACTGAGACAATGAGAGGGGATACAAAAGAGTTTAGATGGACTAAAGGAGAAAACAAGAGCTTTGATACATTAAAGTAGAATGTCATAGAACAACCTATTTAGGCACTTCCATATTTCAATAAGGTATTTCAGGTAGATTGTGATGCTAGTGGTAGTGGTATAGGAGTTGTTTTGAGCCAAGAAGGTAAGCACATTGCCTATTTTAGTGAGAAGCTTAATGATGCCAAGAAAAAGTATTCTATTTATGATCAAGAGTTTTATGCAATAGTTCAGGCTTTGAATAAATGGAGACATTATTTATTGCCAAAGGAGTTTGTTTTATATACTGATCATCAGGCTTTGCGATATCTTAATAGTCAAGGAAAGTTAAATCAAAGGCAATTAAAATGGGTTGAGTTTTTGCAGAGCTATACTTTTGTTTTGAAGCACAGGAGTGGGAAGTCCAACAAAGTTGCAGATGCCTTGAGCAGAAGGCAAAATTTGTTGACAGAAATGAAGATAGAGGTTGTTGGGTTCGATGAGCTCAAAATTTTGTATCCTGACAATCTAGATTTTGCAAAGGCTTGGAAAGCTTGTCTTGAACCTATTACTTTGGACAGGACAAAATGGTTGGATTTCATAATCCAAGATGGTATGTTGTTTAGAGGAAGCCAATTGTGCATTCCAAGGAGTTCCATGAGAGAGAACCTGATAAAGGAGAAGCATAGTGGGGGATTAGCTGGGCACTTTGGTCGAGATAAGACCATTGCTATTGTTGGTGAAAATTATTATTGGCCACAGTTGCAATAGGATGTGAGGAGGTTTGTGCAGAGTTGTAGAGTATGTCAGATGGCGAAAGGAGCAAGTCAAAATATAGGTCTATATCAGCCACTACCTGTACCAGAGAAGGCATGGGATGATATTAGTATGGATTTTGTTCTTGGTTTACCAAGGACACAAAGAGGACATGATTACATTTTTGTGGTGGTGGATAGATTCTTGAAGATGGCACATTTTATTCCTTGCAAGAAGACTATTGATGCTGTCCATATTGCTAAATTATTTTTTAGGGAGGTGGTGAGATTACATGGTCTACCAAAGAGCATAGTTTTAGATCGAGATACCAAGTTTGTTGGTTATTTATAGAGGATATTTTGGAAGAAGTTGAAGATAGATTTGAAGTTCAGTTCTTCACACCATCCACAAACTGATGGACAAACTAAAGTGGTGAATAGGAGTTTGGGTAACCTGCTATGATGCTTAGTAGGAGATAAGCCCAAGGGATGGGATTTGATTTTACCATAGGTAGAATTTGCTTACATAAATTCTATCAATAGGAGTACTGGTAAATCACCTTTCCAGATTGTATATGTAAATAGTCCAAGAAATGCTCCAGAGTTGAGGAGTCTAGACAAAGGAGAAAAGACAAGTGCTGAGACTGAAGAGTTTGCAGAACACATGAAGAATTTGCATGAAGAGGTGAAAAAACACATTAATAATATGAATATTTAGTACAAGGCTAAGGTAGATCAAAACAAGAGGTATAAGTAATTCTAGTTAGGAGATCAAGTCATGGTTAACTTGAGAAAAGAAAGGTTCCCAATTGGAACATACAATAAGCTGAAAATGAAGAAATTTGAACCATGTAGAATTTTAAAGAAACATGATTCAGGAAATGCATATGAGGTAGAGTTACCAAATGGGATCAACATTTCCCCTATTTTCAACATTGCTGATTTATCAAAATATCATGAAGTTGGAACAGAGGATGGACCAACAAAAGAACAATGAAGTATTTCAGCATCTAATTCAATAGAGGAGATAGAAGAGATCTTGGATGGCAGTGTGGGAAGAAGTACTCAAAACAGGCAATATGAAGAATACCTGGTGAAATAGAACGGAAGGTGTCTGATGCAGGAGCATCCAATGGTGTAAGGGTAATTTTGCATCACCCAAAAAAAAGATGTGTTTCAAAAAATTTTATGTTCTTTCCATTTCTTTTCAAAATTTGTGGTTCTGGTTCCATAATCACTTGAATAATGATGTAGAACTTTTAGTTTTTCTAAACTGCTAAAAATAGCAACCTGCTATTTTTAGAAAGTTTGCATTTAGGCACAGAATGAAGTGAAAATTTATAGGAAGCTTCATAACTAAAAAATAAGACCTTTGGTGAAGGAATCACACAAAGATCATTTGTCAATTGAAAGATATTAAAGTTTTTGTTTATCAAAAAATGCCTGAAAATTATTTAAACTCAGGTTTGAGGCACTAAACGACCTCGTACAGACCTGAAAATGGCCAAAACTGGCAAAGCTAGTTCTTAGTGCGTAGAGCACTCTACAATCTTTTGGACGCATAAAATGGTTAGTCAATTGGACACTCAGATCAAAAGTTATGGCTCTCAAAAGTTGACCTATTTTTGGAGGGAGATGCAAATTTTAAAATTAGGTTATTGGCTACCAAAAAGGCTATTAATAACCATTTTTGGGAACCCTAGGCGGTAGTAGAGTTAAGAGGGGTAGTGTAGAGTAAAAAATAGGCAGAAAAATAGAAACCTTAGCTGATTTAGGGTTACAGAAGGTAGATGATTCTAGAGTCTGGGGGATAGGAAGTTGTAATGTGTTGTAGCCTATGGAAGGTTGATTCCTCTAATTGTAATTAAGCATCTATAATGTAATGAGTTGTATAGATCAATAAAGAAATATTCTATTTTCTGTGTTCCATTTCTGTTGTTGTGTGTTTTATGATTTACCCCCTTCATCAGTATATGGTTGTTGCATGGCTGTTAGGAATAAAACCAACTTCTTGATTGCTCTGGTATAGCTGATTAGATGGTGGGACAGCAACAATTTCACGATACGATGGATGATATGAACTGATTATCTTGAAACTAGAAGATTGGCATTTAGAGTTGTCAGGTATGCTAATTTCTTCCCTCTAAAGGCTAAGATCACTGATACACACACCACATACTAGTGCTAAATGGGTATACTTTTGGACTGAGAGAGTCCAATCAGTCCCACTGGGCGTGCTAGAAACTGTTGCCAATCAAGATTGTGCCACTAGCCAAGTCAGACTTGGCTATCCTGTTGAAACATGGAAACCCTCCCAGATTGTGGGTTATCTATGTCAAGAGGGAATCTCCAGAGTGAGCTGGTTCTCCTTATAATTTTTCCTAATCTAATGATTTATCTAGGAAAAAGGAGAGAGAATATTGAAATGCAAAACTAACTCTAAGATTTAATCTAAATGAATATCTCCACTCACAAACAACCCTTTACACTTAAAATTTTACAACCCCACCTCAGAGATTTGATCCTAAAGTAATTTGTAAAGAGGTTCAATTTGAACACAGATTACAACAAGACCAAAAACAAATCTTACAGTAAGAGACACAACAAAGGACATGAAACTGCCACAATGAGATATCAAATAAAACTATAAAAGAAGACAAATAGATGGAACAGGAAGGTCTGTTGTATTAAACTTGAAGGAGTACAATGCAAAAACCAAACTGAGCCAAACCCTATATGCAACTCTCTGCCTATTCTCAAGAGAGAAGAAAATCATAACCACTGACTGAGAAAAACTAATTTTTTTTCCTATAAATACCTCCAAGAGATCTTTCTAGAAGAAAGCTGAAAAAGCTCCTAAAAATAGATCTAGAAATCCATTTTCAAGCTCCTCCAAAAAGCTAATGAAAAACCCCCAAACTGCTTCCAAATTCTGAAAACAAACTTGCAAGATCTTCTACCAAGTGCCCCCACCAAATCAACTTTAAAACATGCCTTCACTGTTCAATTAAACCACAAATTTGTCTTCTTCTACCCAAATTTTGCCCATTTACTAGCTTTAGTTGCACTTAAAATAACAATTATTTAAACCAATTTATAAAGTATTGCCTTAAGATAATACTTTACAAAGATTTTGCATTCTTATTTCTATATCCACCTTGATTTGACTTTTGCAGAAAATAGTAATACAAGGCTTCTATTTTATTTTGCCAAGTATATTGCATTGAATAGCATTTGATTTTTCTATATAAAAAATCATAAAACTATACCATGGCATTATTAAAGTTGATAAAATAAAAAGCCTATAACCTTCTCTTAATCTACAAATTCCCTAATGCATCAATGATGTTGCTTAGAACTCACCTTCAGGATGGAAAAAGGAACTAATGAAGTTTTGCAAGGCATCAAACCTTGACATATACAAAAAGACCTAATAGAGGTGATGTTCTAAAATGTGGTGGCTTAGCAAGTACAAGATACCTTTCATGCCACGAAGGGCATTCTTTGAACCCTTCAAAAATGAAATGAATGTGATTAAATTGACCATTTCAAGTAGGGCTAAAACATGAAAAACCCTAACTCAAAACTCGATGCCCTAACATTCTTTCAAGTCATTTACAAAAAAAAAATTGGTGAAAAAAAGGACTCTACTATAGCCGCCACTGGAGCTACGGTTTGGCTTTGACAAGTCTCCATTACCACCATGTCTTGGGCAATTCTTGAAGATTTTACAAAAGGTAAGTTATTTTGCATGTTGAATCTGATTTCTCCTCCATTTTTGAAGCATTTTGGCCCTTCAAGATTTCTGATGTATTTTGCTATCCTTGCTTTCTCTGTTTATGATCACAAGCCACCATGTCTATATATATCGAGCTTTTCAAAGCCCTCACAATGCCCAAACTCTGCAGCCCCATCCAAGGTATTTCTCTTTCATTTCAACCCTTATTTACTCCTATATTCTTCTAATTGAAAAAAAGCTCTAGAATGAGCTCAAACTGTAGAGATGTATGCATTCATTTTCATTTCTGCAAAGAACAGACTATGTCTTCTATAGACCGTGGCTATAATGCTATGAGTTTGCATTAAATGAGGTTTCTCTTATTGTTAGAGGCCGTGATCATTTCAATGAATCTTTGTATCTTCATTTTTCACTGGGAATGTATTGTTCCTTGCACACATGCCCCATTTCACCAAATGGAGACCCCCCTCTTTTGCTTTGGCTTGGAGTCTCAACCTTTGTTACTTATGATGATGAGAAGGTGAATTTCTACTTAGAGTGCATGATCTGTTTCAAATTTGAGTATTTAGCATGCTTGGAGTTGTTTGATGTCTTGCATGATTTATTTGGAAGTGTACTAAGTGGTCTTGTGCTTGAAAGATAGCCATTTGTTGCCTTTTGCACTAAAATTGGGTGTTACTACATTTTGCTCCAAAATCCCATGTCACTGGATATTGCCCTTGAAATTGCTTTTGCAGGATGTGTCAAATTGAAATTCCTAGTTTCCAGGACTTAGAGTAGCAAAATCATGTTAAATTCCACAAGATTTCATTAAGGGGTTCACATACTTTCATTCTGACTCATGGGTATGAAGCCTTGATTTGGCTAAGTCTAAAACCCTAAAAATCTTGAAAAATGGCTAAGTCTGAAATCTGGTGGAACCACAAAATTCTAGAATCTACATATGAAATCCTTTGGATCTATTGCTAAAAATCTAGTACTAAAAATGATCCCAACTGCAAAAAGTGCCAAAAATAGCCTCTACTGACCTTTGCGCTAAAAACCCACTTCGCAGACTTGCGCTGAAATTGTCTTCTACTGACTTGCGCTAAAATTGCCTTCTACTGACTTGCTCTATAATGGCCTTCCACCGACTTAAGTCCCGCAGGTCAGTCGGTGCTAAAACCCGTGCTAGTTGGTTACATTGAAAATCACCGCCAACTGAGCCTATTATGTTTTGCGCTAAAAATTGACCTTACTGACTTGCACTATAATCCACCTTGACCAACATTGTGAGATACTATTTAGTCGGTTCGAGCCCAAACTCGTGCAAGTTGGTGCCACCCAAAAGTAGCGCAAAAACATTTTGCACTAAAAATGAACCTCTCCGACCTATGCTAGAATTGCATTGCACTGATTTTTAGTTAGTGGACCCCAAAATCAGTGCTTTTTGGTATTTTTGCCAAAAATTAAGTTTTTCAAGGTGTAAATTGAATTTTCTTGGTGAATTTGAATTGCATATCTATTTTTCACATCATGATGAACATTTTATCATGTTTATGTAGATTTTTGGCATGTTTTACGATAATTAATGCCACTGCACATGAAAAGTCTGTGACCCCCAAAAATCCCGTTTTTTACAGAAAAGGCTAGAAAAACATGAAATGAAAGTCTACAAATAGATTTTATTGACCCCAAAAACTTTCTAGATCAATATATTGGCCAAATGGGTACTTGAAAATGGTAAAAAACTCAGAAAATCATGCAAAAATCATTGGATTTGTGAAAAGGACTATAAGGAAGCAGAATTGGCAATGAGCTATTTTTTACTGATCCATGGTTGCAAATGGACATGATTTGATCCAAATTGATGGTGTAGACAGCCAAAATTGACTCATTGTCACTACCATTCAAACATTGTATTATCCATCATCTGTATTTATCTAACACACTTGAGCAATATCACTAACACATCTATTTCTTCTATTTCCTCTAAGCTATAATTAAACAATCTTTAATTATTTAATTATCTTCATTCTTCTATTTTTAATTAAATAAATTATATTTAATTAATTAAAACTTCCTTTCATAAACCCACTTTCTAATTAATTAAATAATTTTTTTTATTTAATTAATTTCTTTTCATTTATCTCATGAGCCAACATGTGTGCCTCTTTCATTTAAAAAAAGATAAGTGGTACTACATCCTTTATTTAATATCTTTCACATGTAGTACTTTTTATGTACACAATCATACATAAGCCTTATCTTCCCTCCACTTGTCATCTTCACATTCATCTATGTCTATCATTTAATCTTAGCCATTCACATAGCCACTGAATATCTACCGTTGATTGATTTTGGTTGAGTTCTATATAAACACACTCTTATTCCATACTACATAGAATCCAGCATTCATATACTGTCTATATTATCATCCAAAGCATATTGAGCACTTAACTATTCATAGCATCCATTGAGCTTATCATCATTATCATCCATCCATCATGACAGCTTTTATCTTCATAATTGTTCATTGTTGAAGAAGCAATCCACATCATAAATAAGGAATCACATAATCTAGGTGATATTGTGCTTGAATTGCATGATTTTGATTTCATTTGGATTAGATTCTTTGATGATGGTAGGGTTAGATTTTCATGGCTATGTTTGATCTTATTAACCTAATTTTTTACCTATCACATTTTGGCACGCGCGGTGGGACTCACGTCCTTGATTAACTTTGCTATTTGAAATTGTTTTTTTGAAGATCAGATTTTCTGAGTGCTTATGATAAGTTCCAGTCACTTTTGAGTAAAAAGTAGTCACCATTTGAATATACACATCACTTCTGAGATAAAACCTACCACTTTTACAATTCCCAGATCGCTTATGAGAAAATAATAGTCGCTTCCTGTATGTTTTGCATCGCTTATAAGCTAACAGTGGTAACTTATGCCTTTATTTGAATCATTTTTAATCTAATAGTGATCTCCTTTAGCTATTTGAATCACTTATTGTGAAACTAGGGTTTTTGTTAAATTCTATTTTTCTTGCAAATCTGAGTCGCTTATGACCCGTAACCAATCGCTTCTTGCTTTTTCCACATCACTTGTGAGTTTTATCAATCTACATCTAGCATTATCGGCATCGCTTCTGATATGTAACATTTTGTCTATGGAAGAATGCAGTTCACTTTTGATCAACAGTTGATCGCCTCTGGTAAACTATGTCCTTTTTAGTCCTTATTATTTCTAGTTTGGTTTCTTGGGTACTAATTTGGTATTTGTGCAACATCTTATCGATTGTCCAAGACAAGGAGGTTATCAAACTACTAACATATCTATTGCAGCTTTGATCGGTCCAAGATTTATGGTTTTTCACTAAATTAGGAACATTTGGGCTTGGTGCTTAAAACGAATCATTGTTTGCTCCATGCTTGATTTATCCTTTTTGATTGCTTGCATGTGCTTGATTGTAACCCAAATTTAATAGCAAAAGTATCCTCTCCCCTTGCCTATCAAATGGATCTTGGGTGTATGAGAACTTGTTATTATCTTTAGAGGGCCTGCCTTCCTAGTGTGAGAAGGGATACGACCCAAGCAGTAATGGGCTAAAGCCAAGTCCTTTCGAACCACTATATAACAAAAGTGTTTGTGTCAAAAGCCACAAACAATGGATGTTGTTGTGTTATACAAACAGCCAAACTCCCCTAAAACCCTCCAAGGCATAACTCTTGAAGGTTGGGAGACTCCATAATGCAGAGTAGCATTGCTGCATGTATAGCCACCTGAACGGATGCCCTTATTAGCAACTTTGTGTAGTAGCCAAAAACCTTCTATTTGTTGACGCAAAAGGTGGAACCTTTGAAGCTGCCCCGATTCATGTGGTTCTTAGAAGAGACAGTAGGGACAATCCTAAGGTTTAGTGGAGGGACAAGCCTTGGGAAACCTAGATCTTGGTATGCATGAGAAGTGTGTGCCATGGAGAGGAGCTGGTGCTACCAAGATTTTGAAGCTATCCACTTTGAATAAGCACAGCCAGGGGACTCAAAAAATATAGGCATTTCCTAGCCTAAGTTGTACAAGTTTGTGATTGTTGTGAGTGTGAGTGACTGTAATTACTATTTTCTTGTCAAAAAATACAAAATCAGACATATTTCTTGACAGGCATAGTTGATTTTGAGCTTAAACTACCCACATACAGATAACTGAATCACCTTTAAACAACAGTTAGTCACCTTCTGCTTAAACTAGATCACTTTTAAACAACACTCAGTCATCTTCTACTTAAACTGGATCACTTTTAAGCAACAGTCAGTCACTTTTTGCCTAAACCATATCACTTTGAAACAACAGTCAGTCACCTCTGGTTTAAACTGTGTCGCCTTTGATCAATAGTAAATCACTTTTGAATCAATACTAGTCAACTGTGGAAAATTGGCTCGCCTCTTGCTAACACTATAGCCTATTATCTGAACCAAAACTAGATCATATTTAATCTATTTCCAGTTTCTTTTGGCCTTTGCTGAGCCACATATGAGCTATTACTTGTCACCTATGGTCAAATACCAGTAACTCTTAGTGACTCAGCTGAATCAGCTGCAATTCCAGCTTGCTCAGCCTCAACATTAGCTTTCAAACCTGTCTCTAATCATTAGCAGATACTTGGACTTTGTCTCCTGCTTTGAGTCTACCAACCAATTGAACTTAGTGAGCTTTTCATTTTCTTGAGATCCCAAACTAGCAAACTAAAAATCAAATTAATCAATCTGATTAATCAGCAAAACATTATCTCTTGGCTTTAGCTTTAGCAACATAGCAACCTTAGCAACCAAATTTTCCCTTGAGTTTGTGAGCTATTCTCTAGGGAAGCCTAACCAACAACAAAGAAACCAAGCAACCCAACAACAAAAAAAATAGTCAACCCAACAACAAAGCAACCAAGCAACCCAACAACAAAGCAAATAGCCAACCAACAACTAGCAACCAAACAATTAGCAAACCATCATCCTTTTGGGTCTCAAAACTTTGACAAGATAAAGTTTAGTTTTCAACATCATTCATCATGCCTCAAACTAGGAGTCAATATAGAGCTAAAATGGAACCCAAATTGCAAGTTCAAATGGAAGCCAAATTGTAGGCTGAGATGGAAGCTGAGATCCAACAATCTAGATCAACACCTCTTAGAGACGCGACTCAATTTACAACTGGTATGCCTCCTCATATGTTTATGCCCCATGGGTATACCATTGGAGAGTCATCTTCACAACAAGTGCAACCTCAAACATTTTTGGAGACTTATGAGGAACAATCCCAAGAAGACTTATCAGAATTTCAGCATACACATGTATGGGATCAAGTTGAGACACTTGTCTTATCTGAGCCTAATTGCTACTTCTTGCAACTTGCTTGCATGGGTGCTAAATTACCAAGAGATTTTGACATATCCACTATTAGAGAGTATGATCCAAACACTCCCGTTGTTGTTACAAAGGGACCATCCACTATAGTCACACCATCCCATACCATATCGCAAATGCCATCTTCCAACACATCTCTTTCACTACCTATTGTTAATTCATTTGATCCACCATGCTCAGAGTACACTCTAGAACCTTTGATAATGCCAACCAATGTGCTCCCTTTCATTTCACAAAATTTGAACATTCCACCTTTCCATGTTCCTCAACATACTCCTACCATGACCGTTTCTATGCCTAAAGTAACACAAGTTGTCCATGTGGCCCAAGTGAAAATGCCCCAAAAATCACAAGCTATCCCCATATCCCATAGTGCACAAGCTTCCCAAACTATCCAAACAACACCAATGGTCCAAGCTTCACAACCATCGTAATCCACTACATCATAGGTGGACACCACATCTCATATACCTAGTGCTAATATGCTCTCCACTATCTCCACTAATTTGTCCAATACATCATACAATCCCAATGTTAGTCTTATTGACATGAGTGACCCGCCTATTGTTTCTCAAGTCAATCCTAGCACTATAGTCACTTATGTTGAGCAACTTACATCATCTTCTTACAATCCTTCACAAACCATCAATCCATCTTATGCTACCCAAGGTTTACCTATTGTCACCCAACACATGACATATACCAATCCTCATGTTGTCCAAAATACAAATCCAAGTGTCCATCCTTGTTTCCCATCCACCAATCCTTCCATCACTTACCATGTCACGAACTCAACTCCAAATTTGTAACCATTAACAAATGTCAATCCATCTTCCACTTCTCATGTGATGTAAAATCTTGGTACTAATTCGTCACAATATACTCAACCACTGCTTGTGTCTCAAGGATAGCACTCCTCAACCACATATGTGTCTCATACTAATCCTTTGACATACATTGTGAGTACGCAACCTCAACAAATAGTCATGACTTCATATATCCCACAACAACAACCTCAATATGCATCATACCATGTTTCACCCCCTTTGCAACAATAGCAATTATCTCTAGCGGATGTTCAACAAATGATCAACCAAGCGGTAGGACAAAGCAAGAAGACATTTTCTTTAGAAAACATATGCACTTATCCATTTGACAAGTCACTTCATTGACACCTTTTTTGCCACACTTTAAAATTCCACAATTTGACAAGTACAAAGGAAAAGGAAATCCAGAAGACCATCTAATGTAGAGGTAAGGTATAGATTGTAGAAGTTCACTCAATGAACTTAAGTCACTCAACTTTCTTCAAAAGGTTTACAAGGTGTTTGTGTTTACAAGCCTCACAAGGCTGCTCCAGGAATCAACTTAGCCTAGGATCACCCTCTGGTGTCATCAACTCAGGCTATTCACCAATTACTTTGGGGAGTCACAGCTCAACCCAACTTAGAAGCACAACCCGCCTTCAAGAACACAACAACTATTACCAATACCTCTACCTCCACAGACAACAAATACCATTTAACATTCACCTATCTATGATAAGCATGGGACAAAGGGGTCACTAACCAATAAACTACCCTTCTACTCCCAAAGACAACAATGGATAGTAAACTGAGTATGGCTGTCATAAAAATAGGGTTCTAGGTTGGCTCATTCCCTTGTAATCAAAACATTGATTAAACCTTCCCTAACCTCTCAAAGGTCTCAAATGGCAATCAGTGCTTAATGTAAACCTACTACCAATTGTGAAAAGAAACCATTTTTTCCACATACAGACCCATACTATACTCTACAGGACAGGGGACAGCAAATCACTAGGTGACTGTCCTATGACAGTTTCAACATGATAGTTTCAGCCTTTATGAATAACAAAACCAATACCAACTCCTTAACACCAAGGGTCTCCACACAACATAACATTTACCTATCTAAGGTTATGAAATCATTGGCCAATACCATACTCTTGTGTGTACTCTGACAGAAAAGCATGACTGTCTATGACTATCATAAGAAGACAACATTTTAAGAAGGTCAACCTTGTAGCCAAGGAGATGGTTAAGTCCATCTTATATGTTTATACTTACACAAGTCCTACACCACTAAATCCATATTCAAATGCTCATCAAGAAAATGTACTTGCATCCACACATGTAGAACCATACCATACTATAGGTGCCTGCAAACAATAAGCTGTCTTTTCATTTAAAACCAAGGCCTAAATTGCAAGTAATGGACAAGGAAATGCATCCACTATGCATTCATAAGATCCACCAAGTCCTATGCTAGTCCATCTCCACCAACAAACTCAGTCTCCACCTTGCATTTTTCAAAACAAATCGCTGTCCCCACTATCATAAAACAGTCCACCTCTAATTTTCTTAACTAGTCTTTGATGAGACTAGTTAAATACATGCCATACACCCTACAGAGAAGGAGTTAATCTACCAACCATAAGAAAACATTAAACCTACTTTATCTTCCTCCATCCCACCTAGAAATGGATGACCACCATTAGAGGGTAGAGGAAGAATAGAACATTTTGTCAACAAACCCTAGCTATGGAGGGTTAGAAACCAGTCAGACCGTACAAGATGCTATTTCTAATAAAAAATGCAGAAAACTATTTTTTCTCCTTAAAAAACTCCTTCTTTTCATATATTTTTGGCATGTTTACAAACTCCAGTATTATAGGAACTTTCCCAACGGTTGCCCTTCCTTCTCAGTTTGTACAACTGCCCAAGAAAGGTAGGAAACTAAAGGAAAAAGCAGAATTAATAAAAACAATAAGTTTTATCTTCATAAAACTTAGTTTTCTAAAAGAACTTCCTATGAAATAGGCTTTAGTTCACTCTATTTTAGACTAGTCAAACAAATGACTAAGTCTTTTATTTCAACACATCAAAAATGGATTTGAAAGCCTTAGATGTAAATAACTAACATGAAAATTAACTAGAAAAATAACACAAAACTGTGGAGCTCCTGCACCACCATCTTAGAGCATTCTTTGTGGCATGTCTTGATGTTTCTTATGACGATACATATCTTTTGAGACTATTTCCTCGAAGCTTAGCAGGACAAGATCTTGAATGGTTCTCTCATTTACCTCTGGGAATTAAGTCTTTTGTGGAGTTAGCAAATAAGTTTCAATCACACTTTTCTTTTAACATTGAACATGAGGTAAACATGAATGACCTTGTCAACAATAAACAACACAATGGTGAAACCTTTTCTTCATTTACTCAATGATGGCGTAATATGGCTAGCAAATTATCATGGGAAATACCTAAGAAGCAACAATTCAATATCTTTGTTCAAAATCTTCATCTCGAGTTATCATTCCAATTACAATTGCAAAGTGCTAGCACATTTTATGAACTTGTTTCCAAAGGAACCATCTTTGAACAAGCTTTAATTGCCAAAGGTACTATCAAGATCTTTCACGATAACAATTACTATTCTCAAAACTCTAATGATAAGTCTTGCTTTTGGAACAAAAAAAAGAATGTTTTCAATGATGGTGTTGTGGACGCAAAGAACATACAAACTATGAAAGCTCCCATTAACATTCAAGCTGCTTCTACAACAACACAACCTTTTCAATGAACGCAACAATGATAAACTTCAAATCCTCACTAACAATTTACACCATTAGCAGAACCTATGGAAGTTATCTTTCGAAAGCTTCTCCAAGTGGGCGATATTATGTTACTAGATGCACCACCTAATGGTGAACCGCTCTTTAAAGCTCCTTGGTATAAAGAAAATGAGTATTGTGATTACCATAGAATTAAAGGACACAAAAAAATGGTTGTATGTGCTTAAAGCATGTTATCCAAGATTACATCGATAAAGGTTTAATCAAAATTACACCTTCAACAACTCAACCTGCACAACAACCGACATCGAACTATAATCTAGATGCTTTCAAGAATCCACTTCCATCTCATGACAAATTGAATAACCCTCATGCTGGGAGTGTGATTCAGTACAACTATAAATCATCTACTATTGGTCGCATTGACCATGCTCGTATTTCCACCATTACTATCCAACGCAAAGCACCTGACTGAGCTGTAACCACTCGCAAAGGTTGAGTTACCATTCAAGAGGCACCTATCCATCCTCCTAGACCATTCTCTAACTATAACATCATGGATCACCTTGGCAAAACACCTACGCATATATCCATTCTTGAGTTGCTTCGCATATCCCCCACTCACAAAGCTATCCTTGATAAAGCCTTACAAGAATCTTTGGTGCCTAATGATATTGATATCACACAATTCCAATCTATGGTCACTAGCATTGCAGCCCCTTGTCATTTAACCTTTTTTGACAAAGATGTTCAGCCCTCCATTCACCCTTCACACAATAAAGAACTCCACATTGAAGTGTTTGTTAAACAACGCCATATCAAATGAATCTTGGTAGATGGTGGAGCTGGTCTTAATATATGTTCCTTGAAATTAATAAAACAATTGGGATATTTTGAGAAAGATGTTGACACCTCCAAGGTTATTACTATCAAAGCATATGATGATGCCAAGAGAGATACTAAAGGGATTATTTACTTGGCTATCCAAGTTGGGCCAATCACTACTAAAACCCATTGTCAGGTTCTTGATATTGACCTTCCTTATAACATCATCCTTGGTTGTCCATGGATACATGCCCTCAAGGCAGTTCCTTCTACATACCATCAATGTCTTAAATTTCCACATAATGATGTTGATATTACTATCCATGTTGATCTGAATCCATTTGAATTTTGTCGTGCCTTTCAAGCTAAATACCAGAGCTCAAACCACATTCCTATCAACACCGAGGCATATCCATCTTCATCCTATATAGATCCATCTGACCTACTCAAGCCATCATCTAGAAAAGCCGCTTCCAACCTCCGTATCAAGTACACTGAACATGGTCTTGGTGAATACACATTGCAAGAACCTTCATCCACATCCATTTCTGATATAGAACTTGGATCTTCTTTGGTAAGAGAGATTTCTAACTCTGATACCATCAATAACTCCCTTCATATCACCGACCTTTTTTTCCAAGATCCTCCATCTTCATGCTTTCTGCAACCCCTTCATCTCCATCTAATGATGAACTCAAGTCTAGTTCTCCAAGCACTCCTAGTCTAAGTGTCAAACATCAGCCTCCCCAAGGTAAAGATGTTGGTAATTCCTCCATCCATCCTAAGTTCACCATTTCCCATCAAAAACCCCATTCTAAACCCCACAAGCATGTGACCGTACATCTTCCACCATCCAATTTACTTCCGCTTCTTCCAACTCCTAAACTCCCACCATCAACTTTACTTCCATACCCTCCACTTCCATCATCCTATAACTTACAAAAGCATGTGACCATCCATCTTCCACCATCCAATTTACCTCCACTACTTCCAACCCTTAATATCCCTCCATTTTCCTCACCTCCATTACTAATAATGCCTAATTATCCCCTTATCCATCAGCACCATTACATTCCTAATCATGACCAACAAATGCACATACCATCTAAGCATAAAGATTCCATTCATTCTACCAACCCCACTTCCATCAAATCCATGGGATTAAAAAATAAAAATTTGGATGCCTCTACTTCTAAAGCCAAAAATCCTACCAAGAATCCTAAATATTCTCATGCCTTAGGGCATCAAAGAAAAGAATCATAGCCTAACATATCTAAAAAGCTAGTTGAGGCTATAACTCTACAAGAAGAGCCTATGACCAAAATGGTCTGGGTCCTTAAGCAAACAAGCAAGCCAACCAATTGACATATCCTTTTCCATCCTTCAAGAATCCAAACTATTTTTTTTCATTTTCATCCCATTCCATTTAACAATCCCACAAGCAAAGCAAAAATCATAAAAATACTAAGTATCTGTGGGTTCCTAAATCACTCCATCACCCATCCCCTATGCAAGTATCTCTTTCACTTCCTACACCGACCTTTCCATCTTAAGCTTTAATGTTTAGCAGTGTGTGCAACCATGGTTCATGATTTCCTTCATTATAATTACACCCCAAATACCTTCATATCTCCATCCTTCATCTATTATCCTACATATCTTTCAATCACCCTCCTATGGTCCATGCTTTTGCATAAGCCTTTTATCCTAAGTCTAACATAATCCATTACCCTTCCATCCACTATCTACCTACTCCATCTCCCTTTCATGAAATCCCTTACCAACATCTTGAAGCATAACAACACGGTCCATGTGATGACATTCATCTCTAGCGGGACTACCAACATTCATTGAACTACACTTGAGTCCCTCCTATCCATTACCATGGTGAAAACCTGGCAAACAAATGCCATGTGTAATTATCATCCAAAAACAAAATAGTCAAAACCACTTTGTGGCGCTTTGGATAACAAAAATATAATAATAGTATAAGATAAATAATCTATCCTTTGGTGAAAACCTGGTAAATAGGCACCTTGGATACATACCATAGTGAAAACCTAGCAAACAGGCGCTATGTGTAGTGACCAAACTCCATTATCTTCTTAGTTTGTTTGATCACCACTCATAATCCGCATGCCATCGCAATAAATAGCTTTTCTATCTTCACCTTTGTCCATGCTAGCTATCCTACTCGAGATATTGTTGTGATGACTATATCTTTTTGGCACCTTAGCATCTTGTCCACATGCACTCTCTATTGTCACTTCTTCATAATAAACCCCATTCTGCACTAGGGGCATTTGTTGAGCCTTACTTGGAAGTGGATACTACTAGCTCTAGCACATAATACATTGAACACTTTTAGCTCACAACACAGAAAACTTTCAAACTTCAACCATAGCATTCATCCAACGACAAATATGGAAAACATTTGCAACTAGGATTCATATCTTTGCAATCAATTCACACTCAAACAACATACAAACATAGAAAAAACATCACCAACGCAAACATCCAAGCAATAAGTTGATTCTTTCAACATCACTCACCAGCGTAATAAGCAAAAACTACATCCTAGCTCTATCATTAAAGCCTTGAATATGTAGGCAATCTGAGATGTGAAGGAAGCACTTTGATTCAGGCAAAGACAATAGCCCCTTCTTTCATCATCCATATTTCATATTTCTTCTAATCATCCTTAAATCTTTCATCTCACATTCTTCTATTTTTCATCACACACATCATCAATAAATCCCATAACTACATATTCATCATGTCTCATCTTCATCGTAAATGTACTTTGATCCCATGGATATAGGGTATGTAGGTAGTATGGAATATGAAGGAAGTTTCTAGTACTCAAGCACAGATGATCCACCCCATCTTCTTCATCTTCTCTCATCTTCCATCTTCTTCTCTTTGACTAGCTCAAGCAGGAAGCAGACTATGTGTATACTGAAAGCTCCAGCACTTTAACCAATCAAGAATAAGCCAGAAGCTATTTGTCTACATGCCTGAAAACAACCTTTGCTATAGCATTTTATCAACATCTTTAGCCTTCAACAGGATGCAGCTTTCCTCCTAACAAGGCCCCAGCTTAAATCCATCTAAGAGCACCTAAATTTGGCAAGAGAACATGATGACAGTATCTTTTGTTTTATCTTTTGATTTATCTTTTGTCCTTTTTCTATGCCTAATCAAGACTGCCTCTATCTATCAATATCTTGGTATGTTGCGATGAAGTAAGGAATGGGGCATGGTCATATTGCTTTTGTATGCCGTGTTTGCAGGATGATCTTATTCTCTTCCTAAGTGTATTGGTATCCTGTATATATTGGGATTAGCATCTTACATATCAATATCTATAGCATCTGAGAAGCTAAATAGTCTCTTGTGCACGTGAGACTATTCTATGTCAAGACTAGCTCCATACATATAACCAGCAAGGTGTCACTATGCATAGTGGAGATAAGCTCAAACCATTACTTATAGCATCAAAGTCCATCTCAAAACACTAGCTGCTATTCATATCTTGTGCATGTTGGCTAAACATCTTGACCTCATGTGTTCAGACAAGATTGTAGCATGTTAGTTTTGCATTGGATATCTCAACACCTTTGTCTTCTATACCCTATTGCATAACATCCACATGCTCTATCAAACATAAGGATTGTATTTCTTTTCATTTTAAGAAATTACTTTTAATGTTTCCCATCATACCATCTATTCATCCCCTTATTCATCTATATAGTGCTTGATCTTATTTGCCCTTGAAGGACCTACTTATAACCCCTATCCAAACCCTAATTCTTCTATGCCAAAGCCTCTTTTCTTCTACATCATCCCCTTTTCTCCCACCCCACCCCTTTTTCTTTGCGTCCACCTTGTGTCCTAGCTTTTCCTTTTGTCGTGAGCCAATCTGGCCCTTCCTAGTTAGCTTGGCTTACCTCTCGAGGGGGCACCACCGGCCAGTTACACTGGGGCATAACCTTGTTTATCAAATGAATATCATATCTTCTTTGACACAACACTCTATTGAACATTGTATCAAAGAGGGTCAAAATGTAGACACCAAAAATTGACTCATTATCACTAGCATTCAAACATTGCATTATCCAGCATCTGTGTTTGTCTAACACGCTTGAGCAATACCCCTAACACATCTATTTCTTCTATTAATTGAATAAATTTATATTTATTTAATTAATTCATTAGCTATTTCCTCTAAGCTATAATTAAACAATCTTTAATTATTTAATTATCTTCATTCTTCTATTTTTAATTAAATAAATTTTATTTATTTAATTAAAAATTCCTTTCATAAACCCACTTTCTAATTAATTAAATAAATTTTATTTATTTAATTAATATTTCTTATCATTTATCTCATGAGCCGACATGTGTGCCTCTTTCATTTAAAAAAAGATAAGTGGCACTACATCCTTTATTTAATATCTTTCGCATGTAGTACTTTTTATGTACACAATCACACATAAGCCTTATCTTCCCTCCACTTGTCATCTTCACATTCACCTATGTCTATTATTTAATCTTATCCATTCACATAGCCACCAAATCTCCACCTTTGATTGATTTTGGTTGAGTTCTATATAAACACCCTCTTATTCCATACTACATGGAATCCAGCATTCATATAGCATCTACATTATCATCCTGAGCATATTAACCACTTGAGTATTCATAGCATCCATTGAGCTTATCATCGTTATCATACATCCATCATGGTAGCTTTTATCTTCATAATTGTTTATTTTTGAAGAAGCAATCCACATCAAAAACAAGGAATCACACAATTTAGGTGATATTGTGGTTGAATTGCATGCTTTTGATTTCATTTGGATTAGATTCTTTGATGATGGTAGCATTAGGTTTTCATGGCTATGCCTAATCTTATTAACTTGATTTTTTACCTATAACAGATGGAAAATGATTGTTTATTACGAAATTGATGATCTGCGTTATGAATTATAGGTCTTGGAGGACAAAGGAATCAATTGGAGCTGTCTTGGAAGGATGAACACAAGAGGTGTAGTGCTGATCCAAAACTAGAAAAATTAATATTCTATCAACCAAATTGCTACTACACCTGTAAGAGGATGTTAGTATGATGTCATTAAGTCCCTGGAGCTTGAAGACACTGAAGATCATGCCTACATCACTATTATTCCTACAGATCCAGTCTAATGTCCTAGTGATCTAGTCTAGGGGTCATAACTCCTGGCTATTTTATCAGAATTTAAACTTCTTGGACTCATTGGAAACATAAATTGATTATCTAGTTTGAGCTACCCAAGAAGTTTTGAAGTCCCATTCCACTCCGAATGCCTCTAAAAATACAATTTACCACTCAAATGACCATGGACTAGATCACCAAGACATGCATACAGCTGTTCCGGTAGTCCAGTCATCAAGAATCAGTCCAACAAGCATCTAGTTGCATATACCTTCACCAAAATACTCTTTTTGATCCAGTCAGCACTTAGAATCTTGTGAATCCACATCAGCTCAAGTTTTCAAGTATCATGTGACTCTATTTTATCTTTATTAGGCCTTGAAAGTTGGCTTTTCATCATGTACAACCAAATGGGTATCCATTTTGCCTAGATTCAATGTATTTCCAAGCTGTATTTTATCTTTTTCCTAAAGGACAAATGCAAATCTAAAAATGTAACTAACGGATGTATCTCATTAAAAGCCATGTAATCTGGACCATTGGTATCAAGTTAATCTCCACTGTCCATTGAAAAACTCAGTATGGTGCCTTATCTATAAAAGGGCCATCATTCTCTCATTGTAACAAGTAAGATTTGATAATGAATTGTTGAGACTCTGCCAAAATACAGTCAATATAAAGCAAGTTTTGCAAGTTGCTAGGAATTTGTGATTATGTGTTGCCTTATTTTGGTCTTCATGGTTCATGTCAATCTCAAATTAGTTGATATTCAGTTGCACTTGTAATTAATTATTCAGATATTTGATGGATTTCCTATTCATACCATTAATGGCTTGCTGATTGTATGTCATTGTGCATGGTTAGTCTGGGCATAGTTTATGAGATAAGTTTGATTATATGATTTCATTGAGCTGTGCCAAGGATTGGGTGTTTGATGAACCCTCTACAATTTGAAAATCATTACATCTCCTTAGAAGATTACACATTCTCTATGGCATTATGGGCTGCTTGGTTAAGCAGAGATTTGTTTATTCTTGGGAATCTGTCTATCTGGTTATTGATGACTTCTGCAATTGTCTATAGGATCTCTTATCCTTTTCCTTTTGCATTTTCTTCACATAAAGTTTGGTAGATTTAGGATTTGAGCAGCATTACATTGATCATCTGCTGAAATTTCAAACTTTACAGTCTAAACCACTAGGGTTTCCACATATACATTGCTGCCATCTTCCATAAACCCTGCATTTCATGTAAGACCCCTTGTTGGCACAGCTAGACATTCTACTGAAGTTATTCCAAGCAAGCTAAGACCTAGTTGTATTATCCTTGGGGTAGTCCTATCTTGGATAGGATACCTTTTTCAAGAGAGGTGTGATACCAGCAATCATACCTGCGTTGCTGAGTGCAAAAACACCTAGCAACAGAATTGGTGCTAGAAGGAGGGCTGGACAAAGATGTTATGCAGGTTTTCAATTTACTAGTTCGCTACACATACTGAAATGAAATGAATGTGTAGAAAATTATGATCCAATGGGTACACATAAGGGTTTCAGTCATAAAATCCCTTCATTCTTCAGAGGGCCATCTCAACGGTCATATCATGAAGAGAACTTCCAAGTTGATATCCCACTTTTCAAAGAAGTGTTAGATAGGTAGATAAGAGTGAAGTATCCTCCATTTACATAGCTTGACTTTAGTTCACCTTAGGTCTGTATTGTACATCCTGAAGAGCTACATGACAAAATAGATTGTTTGACCTTCCTCTAAAGGTTAGATCTACATTTAAAAGGATTACTCCTATCTTTAAGATTTACAAGCCTGAAGTGGGATATAGGCATAATAGACATATTCATATTTAGAGAAAGACTTTGCAGGGAGTTACAAAATGGATGGATAGATATGCATGTGATCATTTCTCAGTTTAGAACACTCAAAGAGTCAAAGCTGCAGAGGCTATAAATCAACCATTCAGAATTGATCATAGTCAAAAGGGCAATTTGCACATTGGAAAAATTGAAGTCCCTCAAGTTGTTCATCAAAATACATGTCGAGATGATGAGAGCAGGCAATGCATCTGGTCTATAGATCACACAACTAATGAAGATGAGGTCCCTACCTAGATAAAGCTTAGTTTTCAACCACTAGATCTAGACTATTCAGTCACAGAATATGTTGTCCCAGCGTGGAAAAAATCTGATTTTTAGTCACAAGACAATGAACAAAACAATGTACAAGATCAAATTTCTACCACTGAAGATGTGGACAAGGTAGATGATGAATCAGATTTGATGATAAGCCATGTTAAGAATGTAGATCAGCATCCAAATGATTCATAGATATCAAGTCCTAAGGCTGAATTTGCTATTGTAGAGATGGAAAACAACAGTTTAGTTTAGACTATTAATAATTCTGGGTTGGGACAATAGTATGATCAGATCGGATATGAGCTAGAACAATAAGAAATTAGTACTGCAAATGAAGAATAGTCATGGATAGAAATGCAGAAAATTGTTCCAATTGAGATGCTTGAGCCACAATCTGATTGTTGGATGAAAAATGATCAAGAATCTAAGTATATTAGCATGGTGAACTACAAAGATCAGTCATATCAGATCACTATAGTTACTCCCATAGAGCATTCGACTGAGTCAAATGAAGAAGAAGAAGATGATGCATCACTTCAAGGCAGCATTAACATCATAAATCCAGCCATGCAAGAAGAAAGAGACCTTGTTGCTACTATAGATAGTAAATTACCAACTAATGCCAGCCCTTAATTCAAACAAGAAGATCGTTGATTTGTGCAGAGGAAGTTTTATCAGAGCATGTGACTGATTTTGATGAAGCAGATTCAAGTTTATCATATGTTCATCAAGTTGATCCTATTCATACTTGCATAAAAGAAGATCTCCACATGCTTGATGCTGGCCTAGTAATGATAGATGAGAGAAATAGTAAAAATCTGTAATCTAAGAATAAAAATCAAACTGTCATGTAGACTGATGGCTTGGAAATATTTTCATGTCAGTCACTTGATCATATCATTGAGCTAGTATCAACAATAAGTAATGATATGCTGCTGCATGGCAATTCACTGCATATGTCAGATTTTGCTTTAGCCAATTCACATCGAATTCATCTAGACAATCCACATTGTGAAGAAGGTTGTCCCGATTTTCTATTTTCTAGGGAGATTGATACAACATTTAGTGTTCTGGAGGTATCTGGTGCACATGACATGACCCAGCATGAACTTAGACCTCTTGAAGGTGAACAAGTCTATGGTACAATGTAGCAAGATGATGAACTTACATACCCAACTGATGGTACTGCAAATCAGGTTGTCTCTCCCCTTTCTCCACTTAGTTTCAATGGTTATCAATTTGATTATGGTGATTTAGGTAAGACAACTTCCATATGGATTGATCATGGCCCTAATGAGCTGCCCCAATTACTGATCCTACATGACTGGTACCTTGAACATGAACTTAGCATGCCTCTAACCCCCTTTTTAGAGTACAAAGATGAATTTGCTAGACTTAGGACATTGACCTGCACCCTGTTAATCCTACATGTCCTAAGAAATAAGTCATGGGAAAGTGTACATACTTGTTGGCCAAAGATTTTGTACATAGTCTTGCTTATTTCTAGTAGTCTACTTTTCTAGTTTAGTTTCTACTTTGTCTTTTCTTTAGTTTTTAGTACTTGTTTTTCTTTGGTTAGAGTAGTTTTCTTTGCTTAGGTTAGTTTCTTGTTTTCTTTTCTTTTCACTTCTGTGCTTGCTTTGCTTGGGTTCTCTATTTCTCAAATATGGTGGTAGTTGTGTAGACCTGTAGATGCTTCCTTGTTGGGTAAATTATCTATGGTCTTTCTTTGAGAAGTTGAAGTTTTCTACTTAAGTTTTGTTGTGGGTCCTGCTGTTGCACCAGGGAGTATGATGTCTGTTCATTGGAAAGGAGTCATTAGTTGGTGCACCTGAAGTATTTTCTAACCATATATCATTCACACTTTAAATAATCTTGAAGTAACTAAGCAATTCTAGGGGATCCTGTGATAAGTGAAAAGGTTTGGATTTCCATTTTACCACCCATACCAATACTATGGATCCAGATGAAGATGGCAGTTGGTGCTAAGTATTGCTAGCCTATATTGGGTAAAAATAAAAGGTGTTTTTCAACACCAGAACCACTACAAAGTATCAATATGAAGATTATCATTTAAGGACTCACATTAAGACTATTATCTGAAGATTATTAGCATAAGACATCATCAAAGGCATTATCAAGAAAGAATATCATTCAAGAAGAATTGTTATTGGAAGAATCATCATTCACTTCTATCAAGGCTCATCACATCTTAGCATCTGAGCATTCTCCTAGTGGTAAAATGATCCCAACTTCATAGCTTAGCATAAAGGATCTTGGGTGAACTTAGTTTCCAAAGGATGGGAATGACTGCAATTGCACACTCAGGTTTTCATGATATGGATGGTTGCACTAGTTATTGATCTTTGATTCTTTGATAGGATATCATGTTTTCTTGTCTAGCATGTGGTAAACATAGAGATTCTAGGTTTGAAATTGACATTTATCTTTGAAATGCTCTGGAGCATTTTCCCCAGTAGAGTCACCATTTGTTGTGCCTTACACACACGTCCCATTTTGCCAAATGGAGACCCCCTCTTTTGCTTTGGCTTGGAATCGCAACCTTTGTTACTTATGATGATGAGAAAGTGAATTTGTGCTTAGAGTGCATGATTTGTTTCAAATTTGATTATTCAGCATGCTTGGAGTTGTTTGATGTCTTGCATGATTGATTTGAAAGTGTATTAAGTGGTCTTGTGCTTGAAAGATAGCCATTTGTTTCCTTTTGAGCTAAAATTGGGTGTTACTGCATTTTGCTCCAAAATCCCATGTCACCGGATATTGCCCTTGAAATTGGTTTTGTAGGATGTGTCAAGTTGAAAATCCTAGTTTCTAGGTCTTAGAGTAGTAAAATCCTGTTAAATTCCACAAGATTTCATTAAGGGGTTCACATACTTTCATTCTGATGCATGGTCATGAAGCTAGGATTTGGCTAAGTCTGAAACCCTAAAAATACTGAAAAATGGCTAAGTCTAAAATCTGGTGGAACCACAAAATTCTAGAATCTACATATGAAATCCTATGGATCTAGAACCTATCTCAAACATCTTGAAAGTATATTTATAAATATTTGAAGTATAAGAAATTATTATACTTAAAAATATATTTTTAAATATATTTTCACCTTGGCCAATTCAAAATCTAGCACTAAAAATGACCCCAACTGCAAAAAGTGCCAAAACAACCTCTACTGACCTTTGCACTAAAAACCCACTTTGCAGACTTGCGCTAAAATTGCCTTCTACCAACTTGCACTAAAATGGTCTTCCATTGACTTAAGTCATGTGGGTCAATTGGTGCTAAAACCCACACTAGTTGGTTGCATTGAAAATCCTCGCCGTCTGAGCCTATTATGTTTTACGCTAAAAATTGACCTTACTGACTTGCGCTGTAATCCACCTGGACTGACCTTATGAGATGCTATTTAGTTGGTCCGAGCCCAAACTTGTGCAAGTCAGTGGCACCCAAAAGTAGCACAAAAACATTTTGTACAAAAAATTAACCTCTCTGACCTGCGTTAGAATTGCATTGCACCGATTTTTAGTCAGTGGACCCCAAAATCCTTGCTAGGTCGGTAAACCCCAAAATCAACGCTTTTTGGTATTTTGGCCAAAAATTGAGTTTTTCAAGGTGTAAATTGAATTTTCTTCGTAAATTTTAATTGCATATCTATTTGTCACATCATGATGAATATTTTATCAAGTTTGTGTAATTTTTGGCACATTTTACGATAATTAATGCCACTGCACATGAAAAGTCCATGACCCCCCAAAATCCTGCTTTTTGCAGAAAAGGCTAGAAAAACATGAAATGAAAGTCTACAAATGGATTATATTGACCCCAAAAACTTCCTAGATCAATATATTGACCAAATGGGTACTTGAAATGGTAGAAAACTCAGAAAATCATGCAAAACTCACTGGATTTGTGAAAAAGACTATAAGGAAGCAACATTGGCAATGAGTTATTTTTTACTAATCCGTGGCTACATATGGACATGTTTTGATCCAAATTGATGGAAAACAATTATTTATTATGAAATTGATGCTTTGTATTATGAATTGTAGGTCCTGGAGGATAAAGGAGTCAATTAGAACCATCTTGGAAGGATGAACACAAGAGGTGCAGTGCTGATCCAGAACTGCAGAATTCACATTCTATCAACTGAATTGTTGCTGCACCTACAAGAGGATGTCAGTATGATGTCAATAAGTCCCTGGAACTTGAAGACACTAAAGATCATGTGTACATAACTGTTATTCCTACAGATCCAGTCCAATGTCCTAGTGATCTAGTCCGGGGGTCATAACTCCAAGCTATTTTATCAGAATTTAAACTTCTTGGACTCATTGGAAAGATAAATTGATTATCTAGTTTGAGCTACCCGAGAAGTTTCAAAGCCCCATTCCTCTTCGAAGGCCTCCAGAAATGCAATTTACTATGATGTAGAAAATACCAAAAAATTATATTTTTGATATTTTCTCAAAAATACCACTGAAATGACCATGGACTGGATCACCAAGACATGCATATAGCTATTCTGGCAGTCCAGTCATCAAGAATTAGTCTATCAAGCATCTATTTGTGTATACCTTCACCAAAATACTCCTTTTGATCCAGTCAGCACTTGGAATCTCATGAATCCACATCAGATCAAGTTTTCAAGTATCATGTGACTCTATTTTGGCTTTATTAGGCCTTGAAAGTTGACTTTTTATCATGTACAACCAAATGGGTATCCATTTTATCTAGGTTCAATGTATTTGCAAGCTATATTTTATCTTCTTCCTAAAGGACAAATGCAAATCTAAAAATGTAATTAACTAATGTATCTCATTAAAAGCCATGTAATCTAGATCGTTGGTATCTAGTTAATCTCCACCATCCATTGAAAAACTTGGTATGGTGCCTTGTCTATAAAAGGGCCATCATTCTCTCATTGTAACAAGATTTGATAATGAATTGTTGAGACTCTACCAAAACATAGTCAATACAAAGCAAGATTTGCAGGTTGCTGGGAATTTGTGATTATGTGTTGTCTTATTTTGGTCTTCATAGTTCATTGAGCTGCACCAAGGATTGGGTGTTTGATGAACCCTCTACAATTTGAAAATCATTACATCTCATTAGAAGATTGTACATTCTCTGTGGCATTGTGAGCTGCCTGGTTAAGCAGAGATTTGTTTATTGTTGGGAATCTGTCTATTTGGTTATTGATCATTTCTGCAATTGTCTATAGGATCTCTTATCCCTTTCTCTCTCCCTTTCCTTTTGCATTTTCTTTACATGAAGTTTGGTAGATTTATGATTTGAACAGCATTACATTGATCATCTGCTAAAATTTTAGACTTTATAGTCTGAACCGCTAGGGTTTCCACATTTACATTGCTACAATCTTTCGTAAACCCTACATTTCGTGTAAGGCCCCTTGTTGGCATAGCTAGACATTCCACTGAAGTTATTCGAAACAAGATAAGACCTAGCTATATTATCCTTGGGGTAGTCCTATCTTGGATAGGATACCTTTTTCAAGAGAGGTGTGATATAAGCAATCATAGCTGTGTTGTTGAGGGCAAAAATACCCATCAACTAAGTCCATGTGATTCAAGCTCTTGAAAGAAAAATTTCTCTTCCTGGTTCACAATCATGATAGCATTAATTTCGTTTTATTTGATCAATCTCAGTACATATGTATTTCACCTCTGAGCCACAGCCATATTTTTCCATCTTCTAGATATTGGACCGTTGTTCCATTGCATAGAATACTTGGCACATGAGCTCGAATATCTCTCTGTTCTCTAGACTTGTGACCCTCACTCAAAAACCCCAATGTGTGTTTGATTTATTATGGAAAAATGTTATCCTAGGTCGAGGTCCTTGAGATTGGCCCTATAGAATATTATATGACAGGATCTTTACAAAATTCCAATTAACCTAACAAATTCCCCAGAATAGCATAATAAAGACCTACCAAGCATCTTGAGATAGTATCTAATTTGTTATTGCCTGATTTAGTATGCCCTTAATTGGAGTTGCACAAAATGATCCTTTGTGAAGGATGTTGAAACCATAAACCTCTAACAATGACTTTGATGCCTTCAATGTAATGGTCTATGCTTCTTCTTTGAAAAAACTCCTTTAAAATGCATTGAATCCCCATTCAAAGACCTTCGTATATAGGCATTGAGTCTTCTTTTGCACACTTAGTAAGATAGTGACTCATTCACATGTCCTCAAGGTTTATTGAAATTTCTAAATGTTGTATGTACCGCTCATGACTCATGTCTTTGACTTACATATCATTGTGTAGCATCACCATATTTCCTTTAGCAAGCTGATTTGCAAGGTGACCATCATTATCTGGTGCTTGATCTTAGTGCTCTATACATAGGTTGGATTGTTCTTGTTGCTGCTCTAGTTTACTGCTTTAGTTCAAATGTGATCTCATACACTTTCTAATAGCTGCACTTTCACTTATTTCTTCATTTGAATGATCGTGACTCCTCAATTTGTTTAATCGTGTATATACTTGAGGAAACTATATTCAGCCTGTAACATATGACCTTAGTTATATAGTAGTCTTTTCTTGCATATGACTTCCTATAGCTTCATGACATTTAGATCTCTTGACACTCCATTTTGTTACCATGATCAAATAATTTCTATTCTTTTGTGTCTTAGCCAAGGCACATGTCACTGGCAGTCTAATTTACTACATCATTTCACATGTTCCCACATGTACATAACTTTTAATGGTTATGGCTCTTTTTACTTCAATGTATGGCATGAACATGCTTATGTAAGGCATCTTCTTTGCTGTAACATGTCATCCTGGTATATAGTTTACATCTTCATGACATTGGTTGATCATCCTGTAATTGATATCACACACATGGCTACAACAATATATACAAAACTGATATGGTTCATTTTACATATATCTAGCATACATCACTACTGGTATGGCATCTTTCATTAGCTATGAAGATTCCCAATTAATGAAACCGTTATATCATTTGATTGTTGGAGATGACTTTGCAGCCTTCACTTGATGTTTCAAATAAAAGCATATGCATACTTTATTGAATGATGACATTTCTGATCAGCATTTTGTTCTATAGTAACATCATATGGAAATTAACTTATAATTGAACTTTATTTGGCATTTGGTATTTGAGACAACATCCCCTATGGATGAACATGAAATATTAGTTGTTTCATACTCTATAGCTTGAATGGACTAAAAAGAGACATACTTCTTTAGAATCAATGGCCCATAACTGAAATCTACTTTATCATTACATGGCTATCTTAGCTATTTCATATAGGCATCTGTGATACTCATGATGAATAGAGGTGAACATCAAATGCTTCTTGAAAAAATATGAAATATTTACTATTACAAATTGTCTCTGTTGTTTATTTTTTATTCTATGATGTTGATGAAGCAATCATAAATTTTTTAAAGATGTTATCCATCTGCCATAATTTGATATACAATATTGGAATTGTACTTGATGTTCTTCATGATTTGGCTGCATACAAATACCATAGATGCAAAATACCTATGAATTCCACTTTCTCAATGGTAATTGAAGCAATCATGATAGCTGTTCTGTGCATTAAATGTTGTCCTTAGAATAGTTCAGTTCATCTTTATGGTTCCATTTCATTTCTTGATCTGCAATCATGAATATGTCTTGAACCAAAAACCAATGCATATGACTACTTTGATACTCCTTCAGTTTGTCATGCAATGAAACAATATGAGTGATGATCTTTCCTTTTCCATTCCATCCCTTTTGAGATTATGGGGAAGCAGCATGTTGGGTTCAATGCTTGTGGGAGGCCATTTTATACCACATGTTGTTATGTCTTCAAACAACTCCATGACCTATCCTATACCTGCACATGAAACAAATAGATTAAAATCAAAACAATAAAATTTTATGATTATTTCTTTCTTAGTTCCTCTTGCATGTGGATGATATCCATTGATCAGTGATTTATAAACAAAGTGTTATGCCTCTTTTGTTAGGATATAGAGCTCTCATAACTGAAGCTCTAATAGGACCTTCCCACATTTTGTAGGTCATTGTTGAAGATCGAGAGTAGGACATAAGATAATTTCAAAGATTGAAGACCTTTCAAAGCAATGATGGCTATGACCTTCTCTCCTGTCTTTAGATGCATAGCATTTTCTTTACAGTTCCATTTGTTCATCTATACCCACGTCTTGTGTGGGACATTTGATATGTCATTATTTCTTTCAATGCAATGTTTATCCTTTTATGTACTTCAATTTGTAAATGAATAATCATTGTAGTGATTGAAATACTTATCTGAATGTTCTACAATAATTGAATGATGAATTGAATCTCCTTCTGTCAAACAACTGAATTGCAAACTAGGTACCTTCCCTTTCGAAACACAATGCACTAAAAAAATAAACCTTTCATAATTATGCAAGGCATAAATAAATTAAAATCTCTAAACTTAAAATGAATAATATACCAGCTCTGCCAATTTTTGAGCTGTGGTGAAAAAATGGTAACAACCACCTCCTTGCGATTGAGTCAAGAATCCAAAAAGACCCTATGAATGAAATGTTGAGGGAAGAACTTACACTCACTAAAGATAAGCTTATAAGGACTCAAAAGATCAAGATAAAAGGGCTAAGGGCAAGGGCCAAGTTAAACTTGCTTAACTGTGGTGGTAGGGGATCAAAATTCTTCTTTAATTACGTTAGCGAAAAGAGTTTTAAAGAGTAAATAGAGCAAATTTGGGACAATGACTGATTGCTCACCTCCCAAGAGGAAATATTAGAGCAATTCCAAAAGTTCTATAAAAACCTCTTCATGTCAGAAAAGGGGGAAAGGGGCAACCAAAATGCCAGAGAACTAGTTAAAAAGATTATCCCTAAAAGAATTTCTGAGGATGATCCAACCAAGCTTTCGATGGACTTAACCAAGAGAGAAATCAAGAAATCCATCCTATCAATGAATCATGACAAGTCCCCTAGTACTGATGGTCTGCTAGTTGAATTCTGTAAATCCTTCCCAAATTGGGTCTGTTTTGACTATTTTATGAAAAAGTCTAGGTTTTGATGAATATGGAATGGTTCTATGGACTTTGTACTACTACTATAGACATGTGCACACCATACCATCACATGGGTATGTCTTTAATATTCTTTGATGTATTTGACATTTACACACATGGGTATTGTTCATAAATGATTTACAATGCATTCCTATCTCTTTTAAGCATCTGGGTATTATTCATTTGTGTTATTTTCTGATTTGTACATGTATGCATATAAAGTCTATGTTATGATCAAAAACACAAAACACATTAGGTTCAACTAAACAACAGAAAATTAAAAAAAATGGGTCTAAGAAAGTAGTGGGACATTATAGTATATGCCAACGCATTTACTTGAAAGTTTCTCTTCACATCGAATAACAATGTTACATAGCAAACAACACATTGTATGCCCTACATTCTTCACCTTTTCTTTTTATCCCCCCTTCACTATAGAATCTAGAGCATTTAATATGTTATTAATAATCTACAAATTTCCTTCTACCAAAAATGCTCTAGCTACATCCAAACTTTATTTTCTCCTCCTAAAGCAACCAAGATGCGTACTAGGAAAAGACCCTCAATGTCTGCCTCTCCAACCTCAATGCCATACACATTCCTCACATTGTTTATCTTGTTCTTTGGGACATTTTCTACCAAAATGTATGCCTAGGCTAGTGTTTTTACCATCCCTTTCTCCCTTAACACATACATCAAAGTGGACAAAAATGTGGATACTATGTTGTTGTGGTATCTGTGTTGCATGGCCTCCATTAACACTACATCTCCAATTATCTTGCATACAACACTTTCAACAGAGGGATTTCTGCTTACAAACACTTGTTCATTTTCTCAAGATCATATTTACCAAAAACTAGCATCTCCCATATGTTTAGAGTGAAAATTAAATTTATAGTTCATGATGATTTCTTTAAGGTGTTTGAACAAATACATTTCATGCATATCCTTGAACACAAGCTGTAATCTTTGTATATCTTGAGATTACATTTCTTTGAGGCATTCTATTTGATAGCTCGTGTGCCCTGCATATGCTTTCATTCTCTCTCTTTTTTTAATACCTGTCAACCAGAGTAGTTGCAACAACTAACAAAATACCTCTATCCTTCATGCTTTGATGAATATCTATGCAGCGCCTTCTTCAACTGGCCACTTCAATGTAGCACTATGAGATTGAGATAAGTAGTGAATGACATGATGGCCCGATCTCTATTGAGGAATTCTGCCAAACAGCCCACGTGATTTGTCTTGTTTCTACAATTTGCATTGCATGTCTACGAGAGTATTTACAACTTATAATATCTAATAAAAATTCTCATTCTGTTATTCTTTGATGGATGTCAATATTATGTCTTTTGGCTCCCATTTAAGTACACAGGGATAGAGGATGCTGGGAACGACGTGGAATTTGGCTCTACAGCCACCACTTATGTTTTCCTTGCAAGTTTATAATACCTTTTCAAAAAATCCATTTTGTGTATATCCTGCGATAGTAGCAGTCCATGAGACCATTTCTTTGAGGCAGTTTGTCAAACAGTTTAGATGCCTTATCTATACCTCCAAATTTACTATAAATTCTTACAAAAAATTCCTTTCATTATGTTTTGGTGGGTGCCATTCTTTGTAAATCACCTTTGCCTAAAAATTTCTAAAGCCTTTTCCTCAAATATATTTTATCTGTTCCTTGTAATAATTGCAGCTCATGAGGCTTTGAGGCATTTTTCCAGACAACTCATGCGATGTGTTTATGCTTCCACAATTTGCATTCCATAATATTGAATTTCTTTGAGGCGGCATGTAAGGCAGTTTTTATAAATGCTTTGACATTATGCAAGCAACTTAACAGCCAAGTATGTCGCACAGAGCATTTCCATTTATAAAACCTATAGAAATTTCTTTTCTAATGCAGGGATGAGGCTGGTAGTTGTATTTTTCTTGACAATTTTCATAATCTTTTCGACATATTCATTTTCTATATATACTGCAATCATTGCAGTTGATGCGACCACGTTTCATATACATATACTTGCATATTTCCTTTAATGGCGCGGGCAGAGATTAGGCTGCATTTGCTTGAAAGTTTCTAAATCTTTTTCAAGAGATTTATTTTGTGCAAGGTTTAATTCTTTGGGTAGTTAGGATAACTACCATTTATTTTGCATCATCACTTCACAAGTAGCTAATAAAAATCATTAACTTAGATTCTTTTTCAAAAATACAACTCTACGGGTTCTTAAAAAGTACAACTCAATAGGTTTTGAAAAATTGCAACTTCACTTTCCAAAATGATATATTGAAGATTATATTAATATCTCCTTGTCATAAGTTAAACTAACAAACTTGTCCAAACGCCAAATATAACTTCCAAGAATCTAAAACTTCTATTCTCATTAGTTACCTAAATTCACAGGTTGGAATAACTAACTTGTGACTTGTGATTTTGACTAACCTTCATAGATGTTTTTAAGGCTTTTCACAACTTGTTAAAAATAATAACTTGTGGAAAAGTATAACCACCAATTCACAAGTTGTTCAAAATCATAGCTTTCAACCCATGTCCTAACTTTTGATCGGATTAATATTTTCTTCTGAAAACTTGTCACATTTCCAACAATGACATCATGAGATCCCCTATCATACAATTTTGCTCCAGCCCTTATGAAAACCCTAATTTAATCATTTCTACAAATTGCCCTTTGAAAAATTGAAGTTTTAAAATCTTCCAAACTAGAAAAGTGTATGGTCCTAAAAACTTACCAAATTAGGTGAAACATAGTCATGCACACCCACATAAAAGGATTTCTATCCATCACTTATAGATTTTCAAGTTTAATTGTTTTTTTTAAATCACAACTGATTGTATAATTGTTCTGAGAACCTAACTGAAATAAAGGTTGACCGTGCCTTGAATTGATATTCCTATATTAGCTTCGATGTAGGGAAAGGACATGGACCATACTAAAAGTGGCATTTCAACAATGGGCAAGTATAATGATTGGCGCAGGATCATGTGACACTATTGATTTGTGACACAAGCAACTTGACGAATGAGTTTGATGCATGGAAATGCTATTGAACTACACTAGACAACTAAGAGGGGGGTGAATTAGTTGTCCTAAAACTTTTAACCAAATATAATCATCAACTTATCAATTACTTATATTTAGATATAACCATGAAAGCATCAGATGATAAGCTCAACACAAAAGCATAAACAACACATGAGACACCAAATTTTTACGTAGAAAATCATAGAAGGGAAAAACCATGGTGGGTGTTAGCCCACAAAATATATATGTTATAGAAATACCAAAAAATAGAGGCTTACTACCTACAGGGCTCACTGCCCAAAATGCTCACTACAAAAATGGCTCATTACCTAAGGATGGCTCACTGCCGAAGGGTGGCTCACTACCAAGAAGGTGAACTGATTGAATAGCATCTACTCTATACCAGGGTTCAGTTCCATTGAATCACAAATGATTCCTCTGCTCTGCTCTTTAAAACATTCACAATTATCTCTTTATATTCGCAACACACACTACTTTTTACAACTTTATTACACAATTTTATACAACTTATCAACCTTGGAATGTTCATCAAGGTCAGCATTATATTCATCAACCATTGGATCAATCTCCAAGGTCAGCATTATAAACATTTATAAAATAGGTCTAAACCTCATACAAATTTAGCTAAGGAAAAGATGTAAGAATGTATTCAGATCATGCCATGCCTTAAATAGGACTCAAACACGATCTTTCATGCCACAACATGGTTCAACAATCTTCAATGCTTCTTTGCAAATAATAAATTCAACCAAGTCAACAAAAACTAATGATAGTACTAGGTCTGCAAGAACAATCTCCATCCACGATCTAATTTTCTCTTTGTGGAACAATCCAAATGAAGGAACATGATTAGGAGACATCCAAAAGCACATTGAAATCACCAGAATAACCGCACAATCTCTAACAACTTTGTCAATATGATTCTTCAAACCAGAGCACAAGAACACCACTACCGGCCATTGTCATTATCAGAAGATAGCTTGCAGACCACCAAATCATGACCCATTGCAATTGAAGTCTTTTATTATCATTGTATATTTGATCTTCTAGAACCGTAGACTAAAATACTTCAATGCGAAGGAATGTAGAGAAAAAATACTTCCTTCCTGTCTTAACTAGATACACAGAAAAAGTAGGTTTTACTCTGGTGAACACAAGTCACTCAAATCTTCATACTGAAGGCTCAAACTCAAAATATAACATCTTCAGATAGGCTTCTAGATAAATTCCAATTTACAGATAAAGATCTTCATCCTACATGAAATGCGGAGCATTCTTTTGGACTATTCTTTTACACTATTTTAACTGCAATTCACTCTTTTTACTGGATGATCTAATTTTCTCAATATCCTCAACATCTTCAAGAAACTAATCAAAATAAAGGCACAGTCAACATCAATGGCAACACTGATATGTTGACATCAATGACAAAAATGATTAGGCACATACTTGCAACAATCTCCTGCTTTGTCCTGATGGCAACATATGATGTGAAAAATTGAAAAGACCATGAAGACAAGATTCTCCCCCTTTCTCTTTACACATCTGCATTCTTTCTCCCCCTGATTTTTTCACATGATTTCTCTCCCCCTTTAATATCAATGGAGAAGGGCACATACTTGCATGTTGTTGCTCTGATCTACTTACTTTACCAAAAACATCTAGCTACTCCTCCTAAGAGGTAGCTTTTATTGGCCTAGGTAAAACAATGACTTCTTCGGTCACTTTTCCACTTTGATTCCTCTTAATTCTGAAAACCTTCTTCATTCTAAATACATTATGATCCGTAGACATAGGGACATGTTCCCAAGTTTGATTCTTCTTAGTGTATTCTTCTGCAACCCTTGCTCTTGTCAGTCACCAATGTTTTAATATTTAGTGTGATGCTCTTGCACAAATCCTATGGGTCTTAGAAGTCCTTTCCAAAGATTTTTCATCTTGCACTTTCTTTCCTTTTTCTTCACTACTTCATGAAGACTCAACTGGTTCATATCCATTCGTCTTAGAGTTCATCAGGTATTGTCAATCATCATGAAAACTTGCACTCTGTGCTGGGAGCAATTTTGTTTTGTCAACCCAAACTTTTGCATAATTCTTCTTTCATAAACATGGTCTTAGTCTTGACTTAGACTTTTGGTGCTAATTCTTGATCTTGTCTCTTTATGTTGGGTCATTAGCATCAATCTTTTGGCTGGGGAGGAAAGATTTTCAATAAGACTCCCTTTGAGCCAAAGCTCCTAATTTACTCCCTGATGGAAATATCTACACCAGAAGCTAGTGTAGATCCAACCTTGACTTCAATCACATCTTTCTTGGTCCAAATCTTGCTCATTTCCTTCTTAGTTTCAACCAGATCAATTTTTTCTTTTACCTTATCATTTCTCTATTCCATTTTTCTTTCTTCAGGATAGTAATTTTTTTCACATCCTTGCTTTTGCAAAAAAATTTCATATGTCCAAGTTTCTTCCAATCATAGCACACAATACTTCCTTGTCCTTGATTCCTTCTTTTGAATGAATTTATCTTTGATCTGCATTGATTTTCCATGTTCCCAAATCTGTTACAAGCAAAGCACTTTCCATTGAATGATTGAGTATTCATTGCATTGTAAAAGCCATTCCTTACTAGACTTTTGCATTCATTTGCTATGTGACCAATCTTTTTGCAATTTAAACATTGACCAAAGAAAATATTTTGATTCATTCTACTCTTGTACTGAGTATCTCTATGACCAAACTTATTTTAATTAAAACAATATCCATTGAAGGATGGATACCTTTGCGCATTTGGTTGCCTGACTAGTGGTCTTCTTAATTTATTCCTTTGAATCTAAGTCTATTTTCCTTTGTCCTTCTTGGATTCAACATTTTCTTCTTGATTTTCTCTAGGACTTGCATTTATCATAGATATCACATCTTCTTTTCCCTGATTAGCCATAGCCATTTGCTTATTCAATTTGGTAGTACTTTCACTGAGTTTATCTCATTCAGCCCATTAGTGTTTCAGATCTGCTTTCAGATCTTCAACTTCTTCAAGATTTATGCAATCATTAATTCTGCTTTTTAGACATTCCTAAATTTTTGTTTTCTCTTCATTACTGACCTTAATTCTTCATTATTCTCTATGAGTCTTTGCTTGAACTCTTTGATTTGATTACTTAGATCTTTGATGTATTTATTTTCTTTTGTTAGTCCATACTTTAATCTTTAGATTTCTCAAGGTTTTCAAGAATATTCTTGGACCCTTTACTTTCAAGATTGTTCACTGTGTTGTAGGGTTTAGTTTCAAATTTGGATTTAATATTAGCAATCAAGCACCAATTTGTTTCTATTTCAGGAGATTTGTGTCCTTTTATCTGTATTCCTTTTAGTTCAGTCTCCTCTTCTTCAACCTTAACATTTGTAGTGTCAATGTTCTTTTTCAATTTCTTATTGTAACACTGGTAGGCCTTACTCTTAGTAGAGTATCCAAGAAAAATCCCTTCATCATATTCAGCATTGCTTTTGCCAAGCACTTCTTTTTTATATAACATTTGCTTCTGAAGACTTTAAAATACTTCACTGAAGGACTCTTACAATACCATAGTTCATAAGGAGTTTTTGTGTCATTACTTTTGACTTGAATTCTATTTAGAATGTAGACAAGAGTATGCATGGCTTCTTTCCAATAATCTTCTGGTAGATCAACTTCTTTAGTCATTGTCTAAGCAACTTTTTGAACAGTTCTAGTCATTGTTTCCATCACTTTGTTTTCTTTACATAGCTGTCTTTTTATTCCATTAGTCTCACAAAACATATTGAATTTATTAGAGATAAACTCTTCTCATTTTTAGTCTTCAAGAATTTGATTTTCACATTCAACTCTTCTTCAACCAATGTTTTGAAGGCTTTAAATACATCTAGGGTTTCTAATTTTTCTTTGAGGAAACTTACCTAAATCATTTTAGAATAGTCATTAATAAACAACATAAGGTACATGTCATTACGAAGACTTTTCACTTTTGTGGGACCACAAAGATTTGTATGAATCAATTCCAACAATCCATTTAAGGATTTTTCTTCAACCTGTAAGCTTTTTTTAGTATGCTTTTCAACATGACACATCTTGCAAATGATATTGTTTGAGAATATAGTTTCTGGCAGATCTTTCACAACTTGGGTTGAGCTTAATCTTGCTAGATCCTCAGGATTGACATGACAGAATCTTTTATCCCAGAGCCAACTTTCACTATTCTAAGTTATGGAGCAAATAATGTCACCTTCTCTAATATTGTAAAGATTTTCTTCTATCCTTTTCCCACTAGCTATCATAGTTTCAGATCTCTCTCTAATTTCAAAATTATCATTCTGAAATATAAGACTATAACCTTCTCTACATAACTATCCAACACTCAAGAGATTTTTCTTTAAATTTTCAACATAAAGAACATCTTTAGTATGTTGTTTTCCATCAAGACTAATTGATCATTTTCCACATATCTTAGTAGCGTAATCATCTCCAAATCTATCTAATCCTCCATTATACTTCTCAAAATGAGTAAATTTACTTTTATCACCAGTCATATCATTTGAATAGATACTATCAATAACCCAATACTTTTCATCTTGAGACATATTTTTACCATTTGTACTCACCTCTTTTTCATTATTGTTCCTTAGTTTTCTTTTTGGACATGTGGATGCATAGTGACCAATTTCACTACATATGCATGGAGTTTCCTTCTTAAATGACATCCTGGATCTTCCTCAAGTTGTTAGGCTTTCTTCCAAGGAACCTACTCTGATACCAATTATTGAACTACATCAGACAACTAAGAGGGGGGTCAATTAGTTGTACTAAAACTTTTAACCAAATATAATCATCAACTCATCAATTACTTATATTAAGATATAACCATGAAAGCATCAGATGAAAAGCTCAACACAAAAGCATAAACAACACATGAGACACTAGATTTTTAGGTGGAAAACCCTAGAAGGAAAAAACCATGGTGGGTGTTAGCCCACAAAATATATATGTTATAGAAATACTAAAAATTAGATGCTCACTACCTATAGGGCTCACTGCCCAAAATGCTCACTGTAAAAGTGGCTCACTGCCTAAGGATGGCTCACTACCAAGAAGGTGAACTGATTGAATAGCATCTACTCCATGTCACGGTTTAGTTCCATTGAATTAGAAATGATTCCTCTGCTCTGCTCTTTCAAACATTCACACTTATCTCTCCATATTCACAACACACACTACTTTTCACAAATTTATTACATACTTTTATGTTGGCAAGAGACACTATATGGATTCATGATTGTTGTCATTGATGGCAACAAAGTTCATCCCACACATCTGTAGGACATGGTGTGTCTCTACCGGAAGTCAGAGTGAAGAATGTTGTGGTCCGGTAAGGAAGAACAGAGCATGTGGCAAGGTCTGACAGTCAAATCTAGATCTCTCAGAGGAATTATCTTGGTGAAGTATAGATTTGGGGAAGTCAAGAGGACTACCTTGACTGATAGATTCCAAGGATTTAGCCTCCGGTGGTAGATAAAGTAAAAGATATGAATACTTGAGTATCGGGTTCCTAATTGATAGTGTGGACAGAGGAAGAACTGACTGGCAAAACATCAGACATCATTCCAGACATGTTACTGATGATGGTAAAGGTTATTAAGGCATAAGTTATGATTGGCTGACATGATTGATGACTTCTACAAGTATATCCTTGATCTGCATTACTTGGTATGCAAGGATTCAGCCGACAGATCAAAGTTTGTGGAAAAGATTGACTATTTTGGATGCTGACTAGAAAGGTGATGAAATCACTTGTGCAGATATATATACAAGATGGATTTAGTTGTGAGAAGTGTTGTTGTCATGAGTGAGTGCAAAGAAAAGTAGTAGAGCAGAGTGAAAGCAGTAAGAAAGGTCCGGTATGTGAAAGAAGAGTAGCACAAAGGAAGAAGAAAGATGAAGTGCAGCAGATCAGTGTACTAAGCCTAACCGGAACTGAACTCCAGCATATGTAGATACTCCTTACCAATTCAAGTATTGTATTACACTCTTTATAAATTGTAGACAGTGTGTCTCTTGTAGGTAGTGTGCCTCTTGTGAGCAGTATGCTCGGGCAGTGAGCCCTAATTGGCAAGTGCCATTTTGTATTTCCATTCTTTTAACAAAGAATACAATCTTGAGTTAATCACCCCATGGTTTTCTCCCTTAACAGGGTTTCCACGTCAAAATATTGTGTCATGTGTATTTCCATTTCATGGTTATGTATACATATTTGAATTAATGTTGCATTGATTAATAAGAAAGTTCAAAAAGTAGAAAGAATTAGGATAACTGATTCACCCCCTCTTAGTTATCAATAATTGGTATCAGAGCCAAGTTCCTCCCAACAGAGCCTAACAGCTTGAGGAAGATCTAGGAATTCAAATGGATGTGTATGGTATGAGGGAGCAACTTAAGTTTTCCCTATATGATCTTGAGCAGTCAAATTCTGAAGTCAATGAATTGAAGGAAAGACTCAAACAAGCTGATGATTTCATAAATGAACTAAAAGGGAAACTGAGTCTCTCTATGAAAAAGAGAAAAGAGCACCTTCAGCAATTGGCAAATCAAAGTGAAGGCAATGATACAAGTGGAGATCTGAAGGAGAAAACCAAGTTGTGTGAAAAGTTATCAAAAGAGATCATCATGGTAAGACATGAGATGGAATCAGGAGTTATGAAGTTTACCCAAGAAATTGAAGAGAAAAGAAAGACTAAAGATGATCTAAGACAATCTCTCAAGGAGAAATCAGAAGACTACCACAAGATGGATAGAATAATCAGACACCTTGAATCTAATCTTGAAGATGCTAAAGATAATGAAGAAAAACTTGAGGATCAAATTGTCTCTCTTAAAAGGGATCTTCAAACAGCAAATGAATATAAAGAAAAATTCAAGATAAGTTCTACTCAACTTGAAGTTCTTCTTGAAAGTCAAAAGAGGGTAGATGACAAGTTTGGTTTGGGATATGAGAAAGGAGAAAGATCTGGATCTGGTTAAAAGAATTTTGGATCAGATAATCCAAGGAACAGGCCTAGAAGACCTCCGGTAAGGTAGCCTAATGCTCAAAGATATCCATCCTTCAATGGATACTGCCACAACTACAATAACTTTGGTCATAAAGCTAATTAGTGTAGAAAGAGAATGAATCAGACTAATTCATCCTTCTCCAGACAGTGTTTCAACTGCAAAAGGTATGGTCACAAATCTCATGAATGCAGAAATATGTAAATGAACAAGTCATTCAATGGTAGATGCTTTGCATGCAATAGAATAGGTCATATGGCTAATCAATGCAGATCAAAAGGATATCAATCAAATATGCAAAGAAATGTTGTTTGCCAAATTTGCAATAGATCCGGTCATATTGCAAAATTCTGTAGAAGCAAGAATCAGGACAAAAGAGGTCTGGTACATCATAATCAGAATCAAGATAAGGGAAAACAAAAAGTGAATGTGGATGAAGTTCAAAGGGAGATGAACAAGATTTGGGTGAAGAAAAGTACAGAGAATGAAGGGGATGGATCCGCACCATACTATGGTGCTGATATTCCTTTCAGAAATTAAAAAGGTGAGATCAGGCTCAGGGGGAGACACAAAGAAAACCTTGTTCCCCCAGCCAGCGAATTGGTGCCAGAACTGGCACAAAAAGAATTGCGGATTAAAGGATTCATAAGAGAAACATCCAAATAAACTATGGTTAAGATTTGGAAAATCCGTAAGATGTTTAAAATCAAGATTGATCCGGTCTTCAAGTCATTTGAATAAGGCAGACCAGAATGACTTAGGTCGAGCATTTATTGCAACCTAACATTAGGGTTTGCAGAGCAGCCTCATTAAACATTTATTCATTCTACATTCAAGAAGAAACAAAAAGAGAAGCTCTACAACAAAATTCCTCAAGCTCGTCCAAGATCGTTTGCAGAAGTCAAATCATCCAGAAATTGATCCGGCTAACTCCGTGAAACTGAAAGACACAAAAGGTATTTTTCTATTCTTCTCTGCAAATCTTTTTAAAAGATGTCTACTCCAAATATTGTGAAGATCACTGATAGGCCTCACCCCAAATTCAAGAAACATCCTTACAAATCCTTGGAAGTAGATCCCCTAGGAGCCTTTTCCAGTGTTCCACATGGTGTCCTACATACAGAAGATATTAGTGTTTACATTCATGCAAACATTGAATAATTCAGAGAGTCCAAATTGATGGATATCTATCACAACTAGTTAACAGATGACTCTTTTGAAATCAAACCTCAGTATAAAGCTATCCGAGATAAGCATTTTGCACAGTGCATTCATTTCCCCTATTTTCTGGAAGATGAATGGGTCCGGTATGTATTAAGCAGAATACATGATAACTTCATATGGTTGAATAGACCATTCAAGTTCATAAAAGATGCCATTAGGGCAGTTACCAGATTGCACTCATCCAGTGGGATACCTATTCTAGAATCTATCAAAAATCAAACGGTGACTAAGGCCACCAGATGAAAGTTTGATAAGAGGGCAATGACAATTAAGGATATCACTGATCCGAATATAAAGTTTGCATCCATGATCATCGAATACAAAATATATCACTCTAGCAGGGAAAACTTAGTACCTAGAACTGCAATATATACTGCCTATGAAATGTTAAAAAAGAATGCTGACTATGATCTCTGTGAGCTCCTTCTGAACCAACTTCTAGAAAATCTGTAGAAGATAAAGAAAGACAAGAAGAACTCCTTCAAATACGGTGGCTTGATACTATGTATGTTCTATTATATAAATGAGCTACCCAAATCTAGTGGCTAAATTTGGTAAAATGACAGACCGGTTGCCATACAAATCAGGGATTATTTACATGGACTTGGTGATGTTAAGGCACATAATACAACACTCTGATGCTATTTCAAGAACTTTCAGAGTATGATGCAAGCAAGAGAGAGAATCCCTCAAGCTCTAGTTGAAAAGTATAAGGATACTGTTTGCTTCATGGTAGAAATTGATCAATGCCTGATGGAGGTAGTGGAACCAAGAATAGTATGGATCATGCCGATGGGGTATGAAGTTGATGAGAAAATTGTTGAGCTACATATTGAACACATGTTAAGTCAGCCAAAAGATCCCAAGAGAGAAAGGTTTGGAACCTTTGAAGAGCTAAGTGTAAAGATTCATGTGGAACTTAGACAACCAGAGATCAAGAGGAAGGTAAGAAAAGAAGTTGAAGATGTTGCAAAAGGCTTTGGCATATCAAAGGAGGCACTTGATGCCAATAGGGAAAATATGGAAAGGGCTAAGGAAGAGAAGAAAAAGGCAGAAAAGAAAAGTAAGGAAGTGTTCCATTAAAATCTTCCACCCAGACCAGATCATCAAAGGGATCTACACCTACCACTACCAAAAGCTCAAGGCCATCAAAATTAGAAGCAAAATTATTTGACAAAGGAGAGAAAAGAATAAAGACAAAAGCCACAAGGACTTATGCCAGTTAGAAGGATGATGAAGAAACTGAATTAGATGAGGAGATAAAGAAAATGAAGAAGCAGAAGAAGGAAGGATCCGGTGAACCCTCTACCAGTAAAGAAAAGGAAGAGATGGCAGAAGAATTCATTGAAAGGCCTACTCTGTCTTTAGATAATGTCATCAAATCAATCACTGTGGATGGAAATCTCCAACCAATGGCTGAATTCTATGATGATTACAATGAAGCAGACCAAAAGATCTTGCAGGAAGCAGCAGTTAAGTATCTGAACATATATAACAAGGATTTCATTGAAATTATATCTCTTATTCCCAAAAGCCTAGAAAAAGAGTTAGAAATAAGGAAGAATAATGCTAGGGCAAAGGATCTTGAAATCTGGGAATAGATAGCCATTCAGTTGTATCCCTCAATTGATTCAAAACAAATGAATATGATCTTCAAAGATTGTAAGGATGAATTCTAGAGCAAAGCCAGAATGAATCAGCTCATGCTTGGTGAGAATGACAAGGTAGCCAATGAAATAGAAGAGATCCTCTGGAGTGCCTTTAAAAAATTCAATATTCCTATCATAGAGGACTTGGGTGCTGATCCTTTGGCCACATGTGTTGAAAAGGAATCCACTGAGGAAATGACAGAAGAACTAATGGACACTGGTGAAGATAAGGGCTTAGAATCCTCTGCTCTGGAAGAGGTGGCCCATGAACAAACAAACATCTCTCCTCTGGTTTCCCCTACAGTCTCTGGATCCAAAGGAGAAGAAAGAATAGAGGATAAAGGAAAAGAAGTGAAAGAAAAAGAAGATGACAGTACCAAGGTTGTAAAAGGAGAGAAGACCACAACTACTAGTGATAAGAATGTAGAAGGAGAGAAAGCTCCAAGAGACAGTTCTAAGAATGCAGAAGAGAAGAAAAATCTTTCTCCGGCAAGAGACACTGCAAAAACTGTCCAAGAATTCTTGAACAAAGAGACAATGGAGATTGATGAACTGGAGCTTCTACAAGGACCATTTAATTTTGATTCTCTTTCTCTAGTACAGACAATGAAGATAGCTTCATTTGCTAATGCAAAAGCTAAATAAAAACTCCTAAAGTCTCACATGGAAGGCTGTGAGTTGATAGAAGCTGCTTCTAGAGTGCTAGAAAAGATTATGCCATCATTTCAGAAGGATTCCACAACATCATCATTCAATAATCTCAAATCTCTGATTAATAGCATTAGTACACATTTCAATTCTCTAGAGAAATCAGCTGAGGAAAAGGTCAGGAAAGAGTTTCTGGACAAGAGATTCTCTGAGTTGCAAGAGCTGACAGGAGAGTAATGGATATTGGGATAAAGAGCTTGGAAACTACTCTCAAGGATAGAGGAGATGTATACAAATTTTGTATATCCCGGTCTAAAGCAACAGTGGAGATTGAGAAGAAAGTGAAAGAACAGGAGGACAAACTAACTAAACTTTCTCAAAATTTTGATCCACTTTCCACATCCATAATAAATCAAGAATGTCAGATGATTGTAGTTTTGAATGAAATTAAAAAGATTGAAGAAGAGAAGAAAAATAGAATCAGCAGGTTGAATGAAATTAGAGGAATAATTATCCCTAAGTTGGAGGCCATGCATGAGGCCTTAAGCCATGCTCTAACTACAACCAAAACAAATGATCCGACAGATTTGAAAAAGGTAGAAGCTTATGCATTCCTGTTGAGTGGTAACATCACAATTTTGGACATAATGAAGCAGAGTTGGGCAACTGAATTTGTCCAGTTGAAGACATCTTTTGCAAATATCCTTCAGTTTATGTAAAGTACAGCATGTATAAATACTTATGCGGCTAAGTATAAAAGTGTTTTTGAGAAATCTTTTTGGTGTACGGACCCCACCCTTTGCCATTGATGTCAAAGGGGGAGTGAAGAGTAGTGAAAAATGAGGAATTCAACTAAGGGGGAGCTCTAAAAAATGTATATAAAAATAGAGCATCAGCCAAGGGGGAGCATAGTGTAAACACTTAGTCATTTTTCACTAAGTGTTGCCATCAATGCCAAAGGGGGAGATTGTTGGCAAGAGACACTATATGGATTCATGCTTGTTGTCATTGATGGCAACAAAGTTCATCCCACACATCCGCAGGACATGGTGTGTCTCTACCAGAAGTTAGAGTGAAGAATGTTGTGGTCTGGTAAGCAAGAACAGAGCATGTGGCGAGGTTTGACAGTCAGGTCCAGATCTCTCAGAGGAAGTATCTTGGTGAAGTACAGATTTGGAGAAGTCAAGAGGACTACCTTGACTGATAGATTGCAAGGATTTAGCCTCTGGTGGTAGATAAAATAAAATATATAAATACTTGAGTATCGGGTTCCTGATTGACAGTGTGGACAGAGGAAGAACTGACTGGCAAAACATCAAACATAATTCCGGACGTGTTACTGATGATGGTAAAGGTTATTAAGGCATAAGTTATGATTGGCTAACATGATTGATGACTTCTACAAGTATATCCTTGATCCATATTACTTGGTATGCAAGGATTCAGCCGATAGATCAGAGTTTGTGGAAAAGATTGACTATTCCTTATGCCGACTAGAAAGGTGATGAAATCACTTATACGGATATATATACAAGATGGATTTAGTTGTGAGAAGTGTTGTTGTCATGAGTGAGTGCGAAGAAAAGTAGTAGAGCAGAGTGAAAGCAGTAAGAAAGGTCCAGTATGTGAAAGAAGAGCAGCACAAAGGAAGAAGAAAGATGAAGTGTAGCAGATCAGTGTACTGAGCCTAACCAAAACTGAACTCCAGCATATGTAGATGCTCCTTACCAGTTCAAGTATTGTATTACACTCTTTATAAATTGTAGATAGTGTGTCTCTTGTAGGCAGTGTGCCTCTTGTGAGTAGTGTGCTCGGGCAGTGAGCCCTAATTGGCAAGTGCCATTTTGTATTTCCATTCTTCTAACAGAGAATACAATCTTGGGTTAATCACCCCATGGTTTTCTCCCTTAACAGGGTTTCCACATCAAAATATTGTGTCATGTGTATTTCCATTTCATGGTTATGTTTGTATATTTGAATTAATGCTGCATTGATTAATAAGAAAGTTCATAAAGTAGAAATAATTAGGATAACTGATTCACCCCCCCTCTCAGTTATCAACATTTTATACAACTCATCAACCTTGGAATGTTCATCAAAGTCAACATTATATTCAACAACCATTGGATCAATCTCCAAGGTCGGCATTACAAACATTTATAAAATAGGTCTGGGCCTAATACAAATTTAGCTAAGGAAAAGATGTAAGAATGTATGTGGATCATGCCACACCTTCATTAGGACTCAAACACGATCTTCCATGCCATGACACGCTTCAACAATCTTCAATACTTCTTTGCAAATAATGAATTCAACGAAGTCGGCCAAGACTAATAATAACACTAGGTCTACAAGAACAATCTTCATTTACGATCTAATTTTCTCTTTGCAGACTAATTCAGATGTAGGAGCATGATTAGGAGACATCAACAAGCACATTGAAATCACTTGGAACAATCACACAATCTCTAACAACTTTGTCAAGAAGATTCTTCAAACAAGAGCATAAAAACACCACTGCCAGCCACTGTCATTATCAAAAGATAGCATGCAGACCACCAAATCATAAACCATTGAAGTTGAAGGCTCTTATCATCATTGCAGACTTCATTCCATAACCATAAACCAAAATACTTCAATGCAGAGAAATGCAAAGCAAAATACGTCATTCCCATCTTAACTAGATACACAAAAAAACATGTTTTACTCTAGTGAACATAACTTACCCAAATCTTCATGCTAGAGGCTCAAACTCAGAATATAACATCTTCAGATAGGCTTCTAAACAAATTCCAATCCATAGGCAAAGATTTTCATCCTACAAGAAATGCGGAGCATTCTTCTGGACTATTCTTTTGCACTGTTTTAACTGTAATTCACTGTTTTTACCAGATGATCTAATTTCCTCAATATCCTCAACATCTTCAAGCAAGTAATCAAAATAAGGCATAGTTGACATCAATAACAACATTGATTAGGCACATTCTTGCAAAAAATGCTTATCATTTTGACACAAAAAATTTAAATTTGGTGGTTTCAAAATGAGGTCAACAAGCCCACAGTATTGTGCCTCACTTTTTGGCCAAAGTGGGACATCAAAATTAGAATATTTAACCAAAATTTCACTTTTTAACACCTATAGCAACTAATCTATTAAGAATTTGAAGATGATGTGGACTAGTGATTTTTGAGATTTTGTGTGAGAAATAATTTATGAATTTTTTTATGTAACTTCTAATAACTTATTTTTTATAGCCATTAGTATTTTTAAAAAGTGATGTTTATACCATACATCATAACTTTATTTTATAAAAAGGATAAAACTATAAAAATTTTAAACATAGATTTGTAACACCAATATCTAGTGCATAAATAATTTTTCATAATTTTTTAATTACTTTTGGAAGTGAGATTAATTATAATTCAGAGATAGGTTTATACCATACAACATAAATTTTTCTGTTTGTATCCAAATTGAATTCTTTTTTTTTTTGAAATAAGGACGTCAACACCTAATGTGTAGATATTTTTCATATTTTTCTCTATTTTTTAATTTTTCCATGTGTATGGAATAGAGACCTTGATGTTTGAACAGTGAAAAATCTATGTTCACTAGAAAATAGAAAATAAATATAATAATCAAATGAAATATATTCAATATCATACTTTTTGGAAAGCTTATATTAAGGGCTACATACTTATAAAATATAATTTCTAAATGACTTCATTTGGTCCCTCAAAAGGTGAAGCAAAGAAAACTACTCACCAAAAACTTGAAGTTTTAAAATCTCCCAAACCAAAAGACATATGGCCCTGAAAACTTGCCACATTAGGTGAAACACAGTCATTGAACACCCACATAAATGGATTTCTATCCAGCCCTTAAAGAATTTAAAATTTAATTGTTTTTATAAATAACAAGTGACTGGGTAACTACTCTGAGAACTTGACTGAAATAATGCTTGATCATACCCTTAATTGATATTCCTATGTTAGATTTGATGTAGGAAAAGGACATGGACCAAACTGAAAATAAAATTTCAACAATGGACAAGTATAATGATTGGTACAAGAACATGTGACACTTTCAATTTGTGACACAAGTGACTTGATAAATGAGTTTGATGCATGGAAATGCTTGTTGTTTTGACAAAAAAAGTTTAAATTTGGTGGTGTCAAAATGAGGTCAACAAGCCCAAAATATTGTGTCCCACTTTTTGATCAAAGTGGAACATCAAAATTAGCATTTTTAGCCAAAGTTTCCCTTTATGACACCTATTGCAATTAATTCGTTAAGAATTTGAATATGGTCTGAACTAGTGATTTTTGAGATTTTGTGTGTAGATTATAAATGCATTTTTTAACAAATTTAAGAAATAATTTGTGAATTTTATTACATGACTTCTTATAACTTATTTTTTATAGTTATAATTAGTATTTTTAAAAATAACATTTATACCATGTACATCATAACTTTTTTTATAAAAAGACCAAAACTATAAAATTTTAAACATAGATTTGTAACACCAATATCTAGTGCACACATATTTTTTTAAATTTTTTTGTTGCATTTTTTATTTAATTAATTTTTGAAGTGAGATTAGGTATTTAATTCAAATATAGGTTTATACCATAGAACATAATTTTTTTGTATGTATCCAAATTGAATTCTTCTTTTTTTTTTGTCAAAACAAGGACGTCAATACCTAGTGTGTAGATATTTTTCATAATTTTTTCTCTATTTTTTAATTTTTCCACATGTATGGAATAGAGACCTTGATGTTCAGTGAACAATCTATGTTCACTAGAAAATAGAAAATAAATATAATAATCAAATGAAATATATTCAATATCATACTTTTTGGAAAGAATTTCTAAATGACTTCGTTTGATCCCCCAAAAGGTGAAGCAAAATTGTTTTTTGTCAGCATTTTTTATAAGTGTGGAGGAGACTCCATCATGGATTTGATTTATGACTAGGGGGTTATCTCCAAGGGGGTTTGATTTAAGGTCATTTTATCTAACCCCCTTCAATTAAACCTTTTTATGTGGAGCAAGGATATAGTTGTATGCGAAGTCAACCAATGATAGTATAAGTCCAATTGGAAATGTGTTTTTACATGTGTGAAATTGTCCATCAAGCCACCAAGCATATTGGGAGTGTTTCACATATTTGGATACAATATTATCCTTAAATTCTCTGATGAATGCATGCACACTAGTTTTTTACATGATTAACTCGCATTGCTTTCCAATTTTTCCATCCTTTGAAGAATATTCAACATTATTGAATTTTTTCATATCCACTAATTGTTGTCCAAATTCATTTTAAATACTTTCATGCATACATTCTCTTAACAATTAAAATTTGCCACATCTATTGCATTATCCAGAAATATATTCTTTTGAAAAAAATAAGTATCCATTAGATTTTTCATAAAACAAACCTGCTATAAACTCCTTGATTATTTGATGTGGCATATTTATACCATATTTTTACATAATTTTGTTAGTATGCAAAGTACAACATATATATCGAAAAACATCATAATAATAATGAAATTGCACATGAATTTTACAACAAGATATTCTTTGTTTATTAATTTTCACATACCAAGGTTTGGATTTCTCAAATGATCTTTAACTTATGATAATATTAAATGGTAACAGTAAATCATCTAAATTTCTTTTATATAATCAATTTGATTGATGTCTAATAGATGTTTTGTATGAGGATTGCAAATTTTGGGCCCCACTCTTAATTTTAAAACATCTCTAACATTAGATGATACCCTTGTATTATCATGCCAATATTTTTCAATTACAGATTTGATTTCATTATTTAATTCCATGTCAGATCTTGAGAGTCTACCACTAAAAATCTAACATTGGTTAATTGGATCAATTTCAATACTTTCTCTTCTCCTTTCTGCTCTTCTCAATGTTTTAGGATTTTTATTTTGAAATTCACTATTCTTACCTATCATTCTTTTATTCGAAATTGATTTATTAACTAAAGTAGTTATTATAGCTCTTCATGTTGCATTGCTATCTTTAGGTTGAGTATTTTTCCAATAGAATTAATAGCATTAGGAACACTAGATATAACTCGTTTCATTGATTCATCTTTCTTTTTAGGTTTTAAAATAATGCCTAACTTTTTCATTAATTTTCACATTTTCATCAATTGCATCATGAGTTGACATTGAAATCCAAGACTTTTTCTATAAAAAATAGTTTATATAATCTATTTGCATGGGTTCTCATTTGTCTCCAAGAAATCTTATAGGAAGATTATCCAAGACATTTCTTTCAATTTTAAAAAATACATTTTCAATTTCACTCATATAAGGGATTTAATTCTCATTTCCTCTTTCCATATTTTCAATAGTACAATTGAGCTCATCATTAGTATATCCAGCTTCATTTAAATAACTAATATATGATCAATATCATTGATAGGTAGGTTTGAATACATACCTAGATTTATTTCTATAGTCACATTTTCAATATCATTGAAAGCTGGGTTTGAAAACATACTTGAATTTGTTTCTATAGTCACATTTTCTTCCATATTCACTATTTCCACATTTGCATCATCTAAATTCATCCCATCCTTCATAGTCTCTTGAATGTTCTTCTCTTCAATAGTCATGGAACTAAATGCTTCAATATTCTCCATTTCTTCAATCTTTATTCTTCTATCTCTTTGCCCTTTTGCCTCCTCTCTATTTTCTTCAATTTCTTCAGATGTCATGAGCTTCCTATGTTTTTTCTTTAATGTTGTTTTGACCCTATGATTACCAAACCCTCATGATAAAAAAAAATGATATTTAATCTATTTTCAAATTTATGTACCTCTTTGAAATTTTGAAGTACAACTAGTGTACATCTTTTGTTGCATAAATTTTGAAGTAAAAGTAGATGTGGATAACAAAAAATTCTTTCTTGGTTCCTCTTGAAAGTAGCCCATGTACTTGATTCCACTTCAAAATTGTTCATATGATTGATTCCTTTTAAATTTTGAATAGAATATGGCATGCCAAGAGATTCCACAAGACACCTATGAATTAAAAAATGTAGAAATTGTTACTTTTAGGTTGTTCATAAAAAATGCAAGTTACAGATATATAGTGGTAGTACACTTTTACTTAAAATGAGAAATAACAAATATATTATAAAGGGGTACTCGTTACCTATTCAGAATAGGTACTCGTTTTAGAACAAGTACCCGTTCCTAAAAGTTAGAAATCACAACCCACATTTTTGTTTGGTTTTAGGCTCATGAAAGGCATGGTAAGCTGACCCTTATCCTTAGATTTGCAAGTACAAGTCCATGCTCAAAGAAGAGAAAAGACTAACTTTACCAATATGGCTGACGATGTTTTTTTTGAATTTTCTATGAACTTAAAACCCATTATAGATGACGATGTGTAGTTTTCAAATATGTAATTTTTTTTATGATTTGACTTATTTTTCTATTTATTAATTAATTTATGAGGAAACTGGTTTATAAAGTTGAAATGTCAGGTTTTAATATTTAATTAATAACTTTTATCATTTAAAGTTTTAAAAAAATACATGTTATCAATCTATGAATCATTCTTTACAAAATAAAAAAAAAATCATTTTATGATTAGTTTAGCTCAAATTATGTTGGTTGTACATGAGGGGTTTTTAAAAACAACAATTAGGGCCAACAAAAATTAACAAAAACACATATTTGAAAATAAGAATAAAAAAATATCATCATCAAACTTCACTATAATAGACATCTTTCCCCAAAAGAATTTAGAAAAATACTTTTATTTATGTTAAATTATGTTGGTTGTACACGTGCATGGTATGGTCCTAAAAATTTGACTTTTAAAGAATGGGTTTTGTACAAGCACATGTAAAATCAATTTGTATCATCTAGGTATTAGAATAAAATAGATATTTGAAAACTAGACTCATAATACTAAATTTCATGTTACTGGACTTTCTTAAGAGCCTATGGGTAAGTGCTTCAAAATTTGACTCAAACTGTGACAAACTTTAATTTCAGGGAAAACATTTCGACTTTTTAGCCAAAAAGTGGACCCAACTTATTTCACTTACCCATTACTGATAATGAAAAATCCTTCAAGAACTAGGAAGTTTGTTCCCTATGCAAATAATTCCACTTCAAGCATTGATTGTCCACTCCATATTATCCACAATGTAACTATCAAGATAAGGCATCTAATAAAACCCTTATTAAAATCCTCAAGAAAATTGTCAATGATGCTAGCTATGATTTGAACTTCCAACTCAATATTGTTCTATGGGCCTACCATACTAGCATTTATACAACCACATGTGTTAGCTCAGGTATAGAGATTACATGAGCTCTATAGAATCTACAACAAAAATATCAAGACTAGAGATTTTGAGACAAGTGACCTTGTGCTAAAAGAGAATTAGAGGAATATAAATTAGGATTGTGAAAAAAAAGGGAAAGTTTGAGCCTAACCAGTTAGGCACTTAAGTAATAATTGTTAGATATGGATCAATAGCATATAATCTGGCCACTCTAGATGGTCAAGATCTTGAATAAATAATGAACATCATGTATCTCAAGTGCTTCCATTCCTAATGTGCAATAGTTCCCAAATCATAAAACCATTAAAATTTTAGAAAAAGAAATAAAATTAAAGAGAAAAATCATCCTCTGGTGAAAACCACCTTACGACACCTTGGGAAAGTACCATGATGAAAACCTACTTGTAGGAATAATGTCTAGTATTATATTCCATTATCTAAGCATACTCTCCACACCATACCATCCCATCACAATCATTATATCCTTAGTTTTTACTTTGTCCTGTACTAGGGCAAAATATTGAGTCATGCTCTAGAAAGACACTTTTGAGTTTTTTTTATTTACAAATATGATGTATACCATTCTATGACATAACCTTGGGACATTTCACATGCAACATCAATACCAAACCAAAACACATTAAGTTCAACAGACACCATCACAACAAAAAAGTGAAACTATAATCAAACACCATTCACTTACATAGGTTGAACCCCTATCAATGATGAGGTCATTGTTCTCTCATCCTATCATCGCCTTAGTGGGATATATCATTCCCCAATTAGGTATCATTATCTCCATCATGGAAATCTACACTTTGGCATAAGGTAAAACCCCTATGTGTCTTCTATTTGTTTGAATGATTATTTACTTCTCATTTAACCTATAATATATCCCACCAAGATTGGAATGATCTCTTATATCATGATGTGTCTTGGTTATATATCAAGGAATAATTTTGTTTGATTGAATACATTTTTGTTGGTTGTCCCAACACATATCCCATTGAGGTCATTATGATTCATTATCTCATAATGTGCCTTGACAATATGATGAAGCATCCTTTTTCTTGCATTTTTTTGTAAATTAGTCCTTTTTGCATGCGACACATTATCAACATGGTTCCTTATACCATGGTGCATCCTATCAAGTGCTACAACAAATATAGGTTTCTTGCCATATTTAGCATATACCTATGATACACAACACATCAGCATCATAAAATCCATATCCTTTTTATATCATATCCATTTGCATTTTTCATCAAACCATACAACATTTCACCCATTTACTAACATCATGCACTAACTAATAGGCTACATCATCAACTCATGTGTGCCATGATAAAAAAACATGCTTGATCATATATCTATAATAATCAAATATCCACATGTACCACATATCCATCACATAATCATATATCCATCATCTACTCATAATAAAAAATTAAATACATGCACTAACAAATACACACATACATCCCATAATCCATAATCAAAAGCATGAATCATCACATCACATAGGAGCCAAAATGAATATGTATATCCATATATAAAAAAATCATGTCTACACTTCATAATGTCTCAAAATGCATTACATAATACAATGGCACATGGCCTCATCATAATCATAGAAAATCATAAGCATCAAATAACTTGCCCCTCTCAGATCTAGCTGACACTGTCCCTTATGACCTCATCTAGTGGTGTCTTACTAGTGGTGATGGTAGCCTCAGCATAAATGGGCCCCTCTCTATTGATCTCATGCATGAGCTTGTTGTTCAAGAGCTTGTCTAATTTGAATATAATGTTGCTTTCTATGATGCTAGAATAATTCAATCATATAAAATCTTGAGTAGAAAATTTATCTCTAAGCCCTCATGGACTTTGTAGAAGCTTGTACCATTCCCTGGGGCATAATAATGGTTCTAGATATGTCCCTCTCCACTCATAGATGTTATATATCTACTTATCCTCTTTCCACCTCAACCTACAACCTATCCCTATATTCTTGTAGCTCATGTCTCTCTACCTGCATCCCATCTCACTCTAACCTAAGTGTACCATCTCAGTTGCCAAGATATCCTTCTTTGAAGAAAGCCCATCTTGTTTAGCTAGAACTATCTCTAGCTATATCTAAGAACTATCTCACTCAACTTGGATCCTATCATGCTCCTATCATACACAGGCTAGCTCTTGGTCTAATACATTTATTTTCTCCCCCTCTACCTCTAATCACCATGATGGAACTATACCTTATGGCTCTATTGTGCCTATGACCTTTTCTACCTCTAGCACATGAGCATCCATCCCCTCTCCCACCATCATCTCTTGTTGTCACCATTGGTACCACAACAACTAACACTCTCCCTGCTCACCTTTGTTGGTAGCACCTCTCACTTAAAACTACCTCTATAGTGCCTTGTAGGTCTTTGGCCTTGTTTGATCCCACTAGGAATCATACCTAACTTCTACTCTTACATCCCATCTATCCCTCCACTCATCCCAGTGCACCATATCTAGACTATCCTATTTGTGCATCACCTCATGCTTGTCCACTACCATCCCCTATTGTTTGATCTCTCAAGTAGATCATGTAGAAATGTGAGGTCATGAAGGAATATCCTATTTCCAATCAAACTACCTCAAAACTTAGTCAAGATTGTACTTCTTAATGATATAATCTCTCCATCCCAAAAGGCCTGTACGTGTAACCCATGAATACTAAATTATCCATGCATTAAAATAATGCCTAGTTAGAATTGATATAATCATGGATGAGGGTACTAAAATGCATGATTACATCTCTTGGCTACAGCTCATTGATGTCTCACATATAATAGAAAACATCTCTAATGTACCTATACTTCCCACCCTGCACTATCCTCTATCTATACACCATGGGATCATCCTACTCTCACACGAAACACACTCCCTCTGATTAGCCATAGCAATGTGCTCCTAGACCCACACCTATAGAAGGGTTGTTTCCTTGATACTCCTCCCGCTCTCGTACACCATTGTGTACAGATCCCTATATAAGTGTGCTAGTATACATGATTGTCATGCAAACTCCACCTTAGACTTTAGCATGTCTACTACCATGTTTTCCAAACCCATCATAAAGAATCTCCTTATCTTGTTAGGCATCAATATCTCATTGATAATCACAATCAAGGCAGGGGCTATAAGGCCACCTAATCTACTCCATGAGATTCATATTAGGATCTAGCCACATGTGATGATGTTGTAATACTTAATGATGATGATTCTTCCTTGCTTCTCATTGGTTTATCTAATAAGGACCTTCAATATGTTCATTTGTTTTATGAGTATGCTTTACATTTACTCATTATTCACATGTAACTCTAGATAGTAATGCAAATTTTCTTTATGTTTCAATATCTTTCAAGGTTTTGAAGATCCTACTCTTACAGTTCATCTATCAATACAATCATATTTATCACCTAGATAATTATCATCCATAAATTAGCTACATTCATCTATCTCTACTGCCCACTGTTTGATTCCCTTGGACTCCCTTCATCCTAATTATCCTTTTCTTTCTATGGTTGCCTCATTAAGAACACAGAATAGGGTGATTATGCGAGTTTCCAATCTTTTATTTTCATCTTATAGTAAAAGTGTCTATTTAGTATATTACAGTTAGTGTCTTGGTTTATATGTTTATTTTTCATATATAAGTTAGTCTCTTAGTTTATATGTTTATTTTTCATATATATATATATATATATATATATATATATATATATATATATATATATATATATATATATATATATATATATATATATATATATACTAAAAGTGTCTATTTAGTAAAAAAGTCTTAATGACTTTTTTACTCGCAGCTTGATCACCACTTCCCACTTAGGGTTTCAGCACCGTTGCCTTGCCCTTCCATGCAGCTGCCAAGTTTTTTTTGTATTCTTCACTGTGCAGATCTGCACATTTTGGGGTCACGGTTTCCAGAGTTAAGTTGAGGTTTTGTTTTCAAGAAGGCCGAAATCTCCCTCACAAGTCGTCGCCAAGCCACCACCATGAAACAAGCAAAGGTCGACACCTTCTCAAGAGGGTTTCTATTTCTTTAGAGGGCGTAAAAACTTCAAATCACCATTATTCGAAGCTCTCACTTGCAGGTCATCTCCAAATTCTTGGTCGCCATCTTCCGATTGGTCGCTGTTTATCTCTGCAGGGTCAGGGTTCTGGTGTATGGCCGCGAACCCTCCAGGGGTTTTTTTCACTATTTGTGTTTGTTTTATGCAAATCTCTTCTTTATGACTAGGAACTTGAATTGCTCCAAAACAAAGAAAACCAAGTGCAGCTAAAATAATATTCTTTTTAGTTTTAAAAAGAATTCGATGAGATGAGATCCTCACATGCAAAAAGGAAAGCTTCATTTTATAAAAGGAAAGTAGACATTGGTCTTTTGCATTTTCACACAACAAAGAATGCGATCTCCTATAGCAAAGTGGAAACCACGGCAGAACAGGCCAATTCGGGTGCAGAGGGTGCTAGCCTGCAAGGAAAGAGAGAGGTATTTGCAAGCTACTGCTATAACTGTTATCTATACGGACATAAGAAGAAGGAATGCAGAACACCGGTGCAGCCTCACCCTACATATGATCATCTGAAGGAATTCATAGCTAAGCAGAAGAAGCTAGCGGTTCAAAATGTTGATTTGAAACTACATGCTTTATTCAGCCAAGAAAGACCAAATCCCTTCATTGATGATTTAGCTCTAGCTAATTGTGTCCCTGCAGACCCTAAAGTAGCACAACAACCAGAAGAGCAAGATCTGGCATCTAAGAAAGAAAGATGAAAGAATTATGCTAGGGTTTTCTCAGTTCATTCATTGGACCGACAATTGAATATTTTTGCACAAACCAAATATGCAAAAAAATGCCAGAAGCTATGGGGATGCCAAAGGGGGAAGATCTGAGAACTATTGTAGAACCTTTGAACCCCTATCTACAAAGGGGGTAGGTAGGATCTTTCCTTCTCAAGCACCTCCTATGGGAACAATGAAGAATGAGCTAACTTGGCAAGTGGTAAAAAATAGGAAAAAGGGGAATAGGTACCAGCACTCTCATAATCCTTTTAATCTATCTATCAGTAATTCATTTGATGTGCTTAGAGAGGAAGACAATGGCAAAATGAAATACTCTCCTCCCCACAAAAGGAATGGGACCCTTGAGGATAAGGGCTATAAGACAGGACAGAATAAGCTCCATACTAATGTCTCAGAGCCCTACAAATAGAATGAGCATACACACAAAAGGAATATGAAAGAAAGTCTAACAGGTAACAATGGGTCAAGGTTGTTTTAGGAACAAAACAAACAGGTATACATGCCCCCTCATAAGTATAATAAAACTATTGAGAGTAACAATGGTAAAATAATAGGTAATTTCTTTCAGAATCCTAACATGATTAGAATAGATCTAGTTGGAAAATGCATAGAACAGAGACAAAATTCTTATGCAGATACAGGGCTGATTTGCCGATGGTCTGGAGTAGGAACCTTCATCACAGATCTGGTAGCTTGGCTGAAATATCAACTCTCGAATGAGGTAAGTATATCTATCTTATTAGAAAATTTTATTTTCATTAATTGTAAAGATAGAAATATTAAAAGTAAAATTAGATATGAAGGGTTAGCTAAGTATAAAGACTCTGATTTTTATATTTTTGACTGGGTTCCCCTATTCAACCCAATAAATCTTAAGGACTTTCTTGTAGAAAAAGCTATTGTTCTTAGAAATCTGCCTATAGAATTATCTGATGTAGAAATTGTCAAATTAATAGGAAAACAAATTGGTGAATTTTTAAGCATTATTGATAATGATAATAACCAGTCTGAAAAAATCATCATAGTAAAGATCAACTATCATCAAAAATGGATTCATCCCATTAGATTATGCTTTAATTCAAACTCTATTATTATTAACCCCATTATTTTAGAGGATTTTGTAGAAAGACAAACAAAGGATCTAGAAACCAAAAATTTAGGACAAATTGACACTCATATTCAGAAGACACTGGAATTGATGGTGAGCTATAACTCAGATAAAGGAGGTTTCACTCTAACGTCTCCTAAGGAAATTAATCCGATCAATATCTCCACACACCCTTCAGACTCTTTATGTCAACCCCCTTTGGCTATTGAAAATGATATATCAATATATGAGACCTTAAATGTTGAGGTCAAATCTCCCCTACCGTTATCCCCTGAGCATAAGAATAACCTTAGCATTCAGAGTATCAAGCAAGGAATTAACACTGAAATTACCTCTTACAGCCCGAATAGAATCTCCAATAGTCTAGAAGATCAAGAGAGATCACTTCTAAAGGAGAACCAAAAAATAGAAGAAGAAATAGCTGAGATCACCAATGAATTAATGGATACCCTTATAGATGAAATATGTGACAAAGAGGAGCTCAATCACCAAAAAAGTTTGCTAATTAAAAGCATTAAGGAGTTGTCAGCATCAAACAACACTCAGGAAAATGGAGAAGAAAACATGGAAACAAAATGCTTACCAAATCTAGATGAGATGGGAGATATGGAAATGGATCTTAATGATATAGAAGATCCCTTGTATGTTAGGAAAGAAGATATAAATAATACAAGAAATCAAAAAGAGGAAGAGATCAAAATTTGCCTAGAAGAATTCAATAATGATGATAGACAATTAGGCATGGCAACAACCATTGAGGGAATCAAACCCAGCAGCAATCTTTCATCGGTTAAGGACTCCATAGAAGGTCTCTTTGGTATCACTAATGAAGACAGGCAGTTAGGTATAGCAATGAAAAGAGGAAGTCTGAGCACCCCTAATATCAATAGAATTAAAAAGAAGAGGGGGAGGAAATCTGTAATGGAGTTAAGAACTATGAATGTTAATGAAGGAATCCAAAAAGAGATTGCAGATATTCCTAATATTGAAAAAAACTCGAAACACATCCCCTCCAAATCATGCCATCAGACAAAAGAAATGCAAAAAGAAGGAATGGAAATATCCCCCTTAGTGGAGACCATTGACCAAGGCCCATTGCTAGACTTTTTAGGATTAGACCCTGCCTCTATTCTGGAGGATTCTAGGAGTAAAGATATAATAACAGGAATATTATGTTCACTATCGAATGAAGAACTCTGTGAGGAAAACAAAGGGAACACTGTTAGGAACAATATAGAAACTTTAGGTTTAGGAAAATCAATTAAGGGCAGGTTAGAAGCTGATACGGGGAAACTAGTCAAACCAAGAGGAAGAAAATCCCTTGCTGAACTAAGAGCAAAGGAAGGAATGGCGCTAGGTCAGGTTAAAATTACTGATATTCTATACTCTGGGAAGGGGAAGGTCCTTCCTGAGTCCTCATGAAGATCATTAGTTGGAATGTTAGGGGTTTAAATGCCCCTAACAAACGACGCCTTGTGATAAGGCAATTAGCAAAAATTAAACCAAACATGGCTATGATACAAGAAACTAAAATTTCTAATGAAGGATATGAGACTATAAAAAAGAGTATAGGAATAAGAGAATTAATAGGTTATGAGGCAGAAGGCACTTCGGGTGGAATTGCTTTTATTTGGGATCCAAGAGAAATAGTTTTCAATATTCATGAAAAACATAAAAATTGGATGGGAGGTCAAATCAAAAGTTTAAAGTCAGATTTAAAATTTAATCTAATAAACATGTATGCTCCTAAATTCCTACATGAAAAGAGAACTATTTGGAAGGAGATTAAGGATTATATTGAGAGCTTCCTGAACGAAACATTTATATTAGGAGGAGATTTTAATGCTATTCTATCCTTGGGAGATAAACAGGGTGGGACAAAACACATATCAAAAACTACTTTAGAATTCTAGGGATGGATAAATATTATAGGGGCTTCAGAAATTGAATCAGACCGAGGGAAATACACCTGAACTAACAAATGTAAAGACACAGAATTAATAGTCAAAAAATTGGACAGGTTCTTCTTTATAGGGGAGCTAAGGAACTTTGACTTTAATCTTACTAATGAGGTCTTACCCATTGCCGGTTCTGACCACTTTCCTATAGAACTAGTAATTTCAGAACCAATCAGAAATAAAAAAATCCCATTTAGATTTGAATAAATGTGGTTACTTAATGAGGAATGTTTGGATCTAATTAAAAAATGGTGGACAGAGGCAAGGTTTGAAGGTTCCAAGATATATAAAGTCATAAGGAAACTAAAACTAATAAAAAGAAATCTGTCTCAATGGAGTAAAAACACTATTGGGGATATATTTGTGAAAAGAGACCTTATAAAAAAAGAGATGGAAATTGTGAATAAGGAGGTTATTGAAGATGGAAAACAGATTTCAGACGATAACATAGAGCAAGAATTATTATGTAAATACTATGATTCTCTTTCACAAATTAGTGCCTTCTGGGGGCAAAGAGCGAGAGAGACATGGCTCAGGGAAGGGGACCGAAACACGAAATTTTGTCACAATAGCGTCAAAGCTAGAAGGAATTTAAATAAGATTTCCAAAATCAAAGATAGAAATGGAAATATAATAGAGGATCCCAAAGAAATTGCAGATTCAACAGTCTCTTTCTTTGAAAACTCTCTGAATAACTTAGGGAGTGTGGATATGTTGGACCAGGCCAAGCTTTTAAGAAACATCCCTCGTATAATAACCCCGCTTCAGAATAACTTCCTAAATGCCACATTTACGGAAGATGAAATTCTCAAGGTTCTAAAAGAAATGAACCCGGATAAATCCCTTGGTCCTGATGGATTCCCAACATTTTTCTTTCAAAAGTGTTGGTCATTTATGGGCAAGGAAATTACCGATGCTCTAGAGGGAATGAGAAACTTAGGACATATTCTTAAAGAGCTGAATAACACACTCATTGCTCTTATTCCCAAAAAGGTCAATGCAGAGAACTTTAACGAGTACAAACCTATCTCCCTTTGCAACACTTTGTATAAAATATTCTCAAAAGCTTTGGCAGGCAGAATGAAACAACTTCTCCCATTAATTATATCTGAAGAACAAACTAGATTTATCCCTAATAGGTCAATTCTGGATGGAGTGATTATTGCTCATGAGGCTATACATTCAGTAACATATAATAAGGATCCGAGTATGTTGATTAAGTTAGACATCAGTAAGGCTTTTGATAAAGTGGACTGGAGATTTTGTGTAAATGTATGGAAGCTTTTGGATTCTCAAAACAATGGATCAATATGATTTTTGAATGCATCTCCACCCCTCACTTCTCAATCATGGTGAATGGGTCCCCTGAAGGCTTTTTTAAATGTTCTCAAGGTTTGAGGCAAGGTGATCCGTTATCACCTTTTTTGTACATTATTATGGCGGAAGCTTTGGGGAGAGCAATTAAGAAACTTCAAGAAGAAGATAATGTAAAAGGAATCAAGATTAGTTCAGGAGTCGAGGCAACTACTCATCAACAATATGTTGATGATAATCTCCTTTTTGGAAAGGCACTTTTAGAAGAAGCTCAAGCTTTCAAAGAAATCCTAAGTACTTACGCTAATGCTTATGGACAGTGTATAAATGAGGAGAAATTAGAAATATTTTTCATCAATACTGAAGAGAGACGAAAGAATGAGATTAAACAAATTCTAAACTTCAAAGAAGGATTCTTTCCATATAAATATTTAGGTTTACCTCTGGATAAGGGGGTCAAATCAAATCACCTATGGGAAAATACAATTCAAAATATCTCCAAGAAACTAGATCAATGGAAAGGAAAATGGTTATCAAATGCAGGAAGGGCAGTTATGATCAGGTCAGTGCTCTCTACTGTTCCTATTTATCAGATGATGAGCATGAAAATCTTAGCAGGTATCAATAAGGAGATAGCACGAAAATTAAGAAGTTTTTTCTGGCAAGGGTCGAAGGAAAAATCAAAACTCGCTGTAATTGCATGGAATAAGATTTGTAAGCCAAAAGAAGAAGGAGGTCTGGGAATTAAAGACCTTATGCTACAAAATAAGGCCTTGGGGGTGAAATTAGTATGGAGAATGATTAAAAATCCAAAGGCAAAATGGGTTAAAATTCTAAGATTTAAATACTTACTAGGAGAAGATGAGGAAAGCGTATGCCATTCTGATAACTATCCGACGGGCTCACGCATATGGAACTTCATAAAAGAGTGTAAAGATATAGTACTAGAGTCCCTTTCTTGGGATGTGAAAAGCAGGGATAAGGCTTTATTCTGGGATGACTCATGGGGTGGAAAACCTGCCCTTAGGGAAATTCTTGGGAATGATCAGCTAATTGAACTGATCAAACAAAGTAAGGGTGAGCGGGTTAAAGACTATTTTTCACAAATTAATAATAGTGTGGGAAGTAGCTGGGCATGGAATTCTCTAGAAGAATTCAGACTTCCCCTCCATTTCCAAGTAAAACTAAACAAAGCTTTACAAGAACGGAACTTCAATCCACGTTCTGGGGAGGACATAATCATATGGGCTGCCTCAAAGAGTGGTGTATATAATTCGAAAGAAGGTTTCAGAGTTATTTCAGGGATAGATAACCCTTCCACTGGTCTTCCCATTGATCTATGTTGGAACAGAAACTGTCTTCCTAAGGCAGGTCTATTCTCATGGGCTGCACTACAGAAAAGGATTCTCACTGCTGAATGGTTTGAAAAAATAGGGTACCATGGTCCTTCCAGATGTGCCCTATGTGAGAAGGAAAGTGAAACGATTAATCATATTTTGTTAAATTGTGAGTTTGCTAATAAATGTTGGCTTTGGGTACTGGAGAAATTAGATCTAAAGACTGCTCTTCAAAATGATATCACAGAAGTATTTAATTCTTGGCAAAGGTCATGTAAAGAGGACTTATACAGTAGAATGAGATACATAATCCCATCTCTGTTAATATGGGAATTATGGAAGGAAAGGAACCATAGAATTTTTTAAGATAAAAAGATGAACATTGAGAGATTTTTGAACAAATTAGAGGCAAATATAGTAGAAATTACAAATAATAGAAATATGTTGGGACAATCTAGGATGGAATTCTCATTAGAAGACAACAACCAGAGGAAAAAGTGGTATGGTTTGAAAGTTCCACCCTGGATTGGTCCTAGCATTGACAATAAATCCTTATTAAGGGCAAACTGCAAATGGAAACCACCGGAGCAAGGGTGGATTAAGTTGAACTTTGATGGGGCAGCCAGGGGAAACCCGGGGGTGGTGGGAATTGGAATATGTCTACATAATGTGGAAGGAAAGCTATTAGGAAGGATAGCAAAACCTATAGGAATAAAGACAAACAATGAAGCTAAAATAGAAGCTATAAGAATAGGTTTGGCATGGTGCAAAAAATGGAAGCTTAAAAGAATAGCGATTGAAGGAGACTCATCTATAATAATAAATGCAATAAGACAGGTTAGAACACTAAATTGGAAACTAAATAGTGCTATAGAACAAATAATGGAAACTCTTGAAGATATAGGAGATTATACAGTGAATCACATCTATCGGGAGGGCAATACAGACGCAGATAAATTAGCTAACCTAGGAGCCGATGGGCAAGAAATCGAAGAAATTGATGTATGTGTGAGAGAAGTACACGGAAGGTGAAGAAAAGTGATTTCATAATAGGAAATCAAGTATAAAGTATAGTGTCACTAAGCTTCTACCTGTTAATTACTATGGGTGTCTTGCTGAATAAAACTACCTCTATAAAGTATAGTCACCAAAGTTTTGAGAGTAGCTAAATAAATACATATGTTAGTAACTTCTCAATATGAATATCTAATGTTCAGTACTTTTTATGCAATATAAGATGAATATGAATAAGGTGAATATGAAATAATTCAGAATTATTTATAACCGTGTGGTGAGCAGAGTTGGTGTAGTAGATTCTTATCTTGCAGGAACAAAAAAGTGTGTATTCATATGAATATAAACTGAAGATGATGTTATAAAAGCAATAATCACTCTATGATGAAAATGAATATGTAAAAAGTGGTAATGGTTTTGATTGCAGTATGGCTACTAACACAAATGTCAATACTTGTAGCATCATAGTATAGTTAACTCTTTACTTGGATTGGCACATTGAATTAATATAGACAGAATCATAAAAATTTAGCTAGAAGAATAGAGGTGGTGGGATGCTATCCTTTTTTGCAGGTTTACAGGGAAAGTATAACAGCTCATAAAAGAAGATACAAACACCAGAAGGCTTGAAACCACATTAATGCAAGGGCAAGACATAAAAGGCAATGGCAAGAGAAAGCAATGGCATGACCACACAAAAGGGCAGCTGAAAGAAAAACAAGATACATTATTTACAAAAGATAAGGAATTAGAATATGAAACATTGATAAGAATTTATGTATTGTAAAAGATGGGTATGCCCATCAGCTCGATTTATAAGAGTGATGTAATCAAAGCATAATAAAAGCCATGTTCTGAATCATGGACGTATGCCTCCATTAACTTGTATTAGAAAGGGAATGCCCTTCTCGTCTCCATCAAAGGGAGTTTGTAAACCTACGCTTGTAGGAATTCTGTACTTGCTAATATTTTTTGGACTCATGTACCGGGCCAGACTGGAGGTTTTCTTCCCCGTTCTTTCCTACCAGTGCCCGCACGAACAGAGGAAAAAATGTAAATTTATTGAAAATTAATATAATAAAATCAAGGCCTCGGCCATTTACTGATCAAAAAAAAAAGTGTCTATTTAGTATATTACAGTTAGTGTCTTGGTTTATATGTTTATTTTTCATATATAAGTTAGTCTCTTAGTTTATATGTTTATTTTTCATATATATATATATATATATATATATCATTAATACTTAGGGTTTCCTTAGATATGTGTAAGTGTATATATATTTATAATTTGCATTATTTATCAAGTTTAGTATGTTGTTAAATCAAAAAATGTTTTCATTTCTATATATGTTGTTCTTTAGCATTTTTGAGATTATGGATGTTACATCTATCAAGTACATTTACTTGAAGTTTCTAGAGTCTCCAGTTGAACCATTTATGTATGCATCCTAAAATTATTAATTCCCATTTAGTGCATACCGGGAATCATGGTAATCCACAAAAGAAGTTTTTGGGAGAACTGCCACATACGGTTGTTCTTAAATATCATCCACTTCAATAGTTAAAGGTCAATTTTGGCCAATAAAAATAGGACAAATATTTATCACTTTTTGTTGTGAATGAGGTGTAAAATTGCTATTAAATTTTTGACCATTGAAGTGGATGATATTTAAGTAGAGTGACTACATTATGAATCTACCGCCCACCTCTTGAATTACTCATAAACATTTAAAGTTTTTAAGTTGGGTCATGATATTCAATGGGGGGTGCTACCGTATCATGAGGTGCAAGAGTCGAAGTTGTGTGTACTCCACTGCATGAATACAATTTTTGTAGGACTAGATTTGGCAAGTATTGTGCCAGATTTGGAGCAATGAGAGAAGCAGATGATGATGGAGGATGACCTTGATTCTGCCGATTACTAGTATTTTATATTTGAGGATTCATCCAATGTTACCCTGAATGGAGATTTTAGGATTCAGAATTGGGTGATTAATCACTTTGGAAGACCCTAGTAAGGACATGATTTGTGACTTAGCACATCAAGTTGCAATTGCTTAAAGGTATGATGTAGGAACTTCTGGAGGTCATACCTTTTGACTTGGAGGTTTGTTGGAGCTAAAATTTGGTGGACATATGTGTCTTGAAGAGTTTAATAAAAAACCCATGGAATTGGTAAATTTGGTAGGTCACCATTTTGACACTTTTTCGGGACCTTATCTGATCATCTAGGGCCTCAAAATGAGGTTTTAATATTTTTTTAGAGATTTTCCAAGTTGTATTTTCTAAATATTTTCTAAGATTTACTTACAATTAGTTTAGAAAGTTGACGATTAGTCATTTTTTAGTAAGTTTCAAATATTTGGAAACTTTCATGGTCATACGGATAAGGATGTGAAGTTACGAAAAATGGCAATTTTAGAAAGTTGTGAAAATCTGCCAAAAATGGTAATTTTTATTTTTTTATAAATTTGATATTTATCTTTAGTTGTAGTAGGATGGAATAGAGTGAGAAGAAATTTAAAAGAATAGTTTTGAGTTTTGTGGGTATTCTTTTGTAATAATAGTATTGAATTTTATGTTGTGAAGTTTGGTTACATCATCTGGTATCAGAGTGAGAAGATGGCTGAGAGAGGAAGAGGAAGAGCAGGTAATGCCCAAATGCATAGGTATATACACAATCTACAAAGAGAAATGAAGGAACATGTGGGTATGTTGGCCAATCAATGATTTAAACCACAAAGAGATGATTCTGATGAAGAAATAGGCCAAGGAGATGAAGATCAACATGTAGAAGCTGAAGAGGAAGCACCATTAGAGCACTTGACTTTTGAAGAAAGGATGTTTAGAGCATTAGAGGGAAAAAATGATGGGATTAAAATTGAAGTTTTTGAGTATGCAGGCAGCCTCAAACTAGAGGAGTTGATAGATTAGTTAAACGAAATGGGGAAATTCTTTAAATGGAAGACTATGACAGAGGAAAAGAAGATGAAGTTTGCATGCACTAATTTAAAAGTTCATGCAATGATCTAGTGGGATAATCTACAAAAATAAAGAACTAGAAAGGGAAAGGATAAAATCAAGACTTGGAACAAAATGGAGAAGAAGCTGAAAGAGAAATTTTTGCCTGTAGACTATGCACAAACTCTTTTTTGTAGATTTGAAAATTTGAAACAAAACTTATCTACTGTACAAGACTATACAAATGAATTTTACAAGTTGTCCATTCATGTGGAGCATCAAGAAACTGATGAATAGATGGCTGCAAGGTATGTAAATGGTCTAAAATTCACTATTTAAGATGAATTGAGCATGCATAGGATTACTAATATGGATGATGCATACCAATTAGCTTTAAAGGTAGAAGAAAAACAAAGTAGACAATAGTTTCAAAGGAATAGAGGAGCAGGGAGATGGACATCATCTCCCTTGTGTGGTGGTCTAAATTTTAGTTGGGGAGAATCATCTCAAGGAATAGACAAATCAAAAGATATCCGACAAGATCATCAAATTCAACAAAGAGGAAGAGGATTTCAAAGGCATAGAGGTTATGGTGGTGGTAGAGGATGGGAAGGCCCACAAAAACCTTTCATTTGTTATAGGTGTAGTGAAGAGGGTCATAGGGCATTTGACTATCCAAACTATCACATGGAAGAATGGAAACAAGGAGAACAACCTAGGTTGAACTTCGCTCAAGCTGAGGATGAAGGAGAAGGGGTAGAATTAGAGCTTCCACCAGATGTGGGTGAGAATCTCATGATGAGAAGAGTAATGGTGATTCTAGAAAAGGAGCAAATAAAAGGTTGTAATGATTCTTGGCTTCGAACCAATATTTTTCGAGCCAGGTGCACCTCAGGAGGAAAGGTATGCCAAGTTATTATTGATAGTGGCAGTTGTGAAAATATGGTTTCTAGAGAAATAGTAGATAAACTGAATCTACACTATGAAAAACATCCCCATCCTTATCGTATTGCACGGTTCAAAAAGGGAAATGAAGTCACTATTGATAAGAGATGTTTAATTAAGTTTTCCATAGGAAAGACTTATAAGGATGAAATATGGTGTGATTTCATTCCAATGGATGCATGCCATGTGTTGTTGGGAAGGCTGCGGCAATACAACAGGAAGGTAATGCATGATGGAGAAAAAAATATATACACTTTTTGGAAAGAAGGTTCCAAAGTGATTTTATTGCCTCTTAAGGATGAAAGAAGGTTGAGAGTATGGTGTCCACAAGAGACCTTATGAAGGAAATGAAGGTGATCAGGTTCTGTTATGTACTAGTAGTGAAAAAAGATGAGGAGGAAATACCAGTACCAGTAGAAGTAGCAAAAATACTAGACGAATATGTTGATGTTGTGCTAGATGAGTCACCTGATGGTCTACCACCATAGAGAGATATTCAGCACCAAATTGATTTGATCTTAGGAGCATCCCTCCCTAATCAAGTAGCTTACAAAATGAGCCCTACCCACCATGGAGAACTCAATAAACAAGTGACAAATCTCATAAGCAAAGGTGCAGTGAGGGAGAGTATGAGACCATGTGGTGTACCTACACTATTTACTCCAAAGAAGGATGACATGTGGAGGTTGTGAATAGATAGCAGGGCAATCAATAAAATCACCATTAAATATCGGTTCCCCATCCCTCATTTGGACGACATGAGGGATGTGCTTACAGGGGCTAAATACTTCAGCAAAATTGATCTATACAATGGTTATCACCAGATCTGAATTCGAGAGGGGGATGAATGGAAAATAGCATTCAAGACTAGGGATGGATTATATGAGTGGATGGTTATGCCATTTAGGTTATCGAATGCACCTAGCACCTTCATGAGGCTAATGAATACTATACTACATCCTTATATCGGTAAGTTTGTGGTGGTTTACTTTGATGATATTTTAGTTTTTAGCAAGAGCAAAGAGGAGCACCTATAGCACTTAAGGATCATATTCGATGTGTTGAGAAAAGAGAAACTCTATGCAAAATTAAAGAAGTGTAGATTCATGCAAGAAAGTTTGGTCTTCCTAGGCTTTGTAATCTCCATAGATGGTATCAAAATGGATACAAAAAAGGTTAGGGCAATTCTAGAGTGGCCTAGTTCAAGGAGCATAATAGAGGTAAGACATTTTCATGGGTTATCCACATTCTATTGAAAATTAATTCAAAATTTTAGCAGTATTGTAGCACCCACAACAGATTGTACCAAAGGAATGGATTTTGTGTGGACTAAGGAAGCTAGGGAAGCTTTTAAGTTTCTGAAGAAGAAGGTGACAAAAGCTCCTATTTTAGCATTACCATATTTTGAAAAGGTATTTGAAGTGGATTGTGATGCCTCACATGTGGGCATTGGAGCTGTACTTAGCCAAGAAGGTAAACCCATAGCCTTCTTTAGTGAAAAGTTGAATGAAGTAAGGAAGAACTATTCAACTTACGATTTAGAATTTTATGCAATTGTACAAGCATTAAGACATTGGACACACTACCTAGCGCCAAAGGAGTTTGTGTTGTTTACAGACCATATTGCCTTGAAATATTGAACAGACAAAAAAAATTGAATTGTAGGCATGTAAAATGGGTTTCTTTCTTACAAGGCTAAAACTTTGTTCTCAAGCACAAGTCAAGGAAACAAAACCAGGTTGTAGATGCTTTAAGTAGGCATGTTACACTATTGACAACAATAGAAAATGAGGTGATTGGTTTTGATGCCATCAAAGATCTATATGAATCTGACAATGATTTTTGGGAAGTTGTGGAAGAGTTTAAAACCCCGGTAGTGGGTAGCATGGGCCACATTCAAGGTGAATATGTTATGCAAGATGGTTATCTCTTTAAAGGAAAGAAATTATGTATTCCAGTTGGGTCCATGAGAGAGAATATTATAAGAGAACTTCATAGTAGAGGGTTGGCTAGATATTTTGGCAAGGATAAGACCATAGCTCTAGTAGAAGATAAGTACTACTAGCCAAAGATGAAAAGAGTCATAACAAGATATGTGACAAGGTGTAGAAATTGTTAGATGGCTAAAGGACATTCACAAAATATGGGGTTGTATATGCCATTACAAATACCTACTAAACCATGGACTGATTTAAGTATGGACTTTGTGTTAGGGCTTCCAAACACACATCAAGGTAATGATTCTATCTTTGTTGTTGTTGATAGGTTCTTTAAGATGGCTAATTTTATTGCCTGCAAGAAAACTAGTTATGCAACTAAGGTGGCAGAATTATTTTTTTTAAAGAAGTTGTTCGATTGCATGGTGTTCCACATACTATCACATCTAAAAGGGATACCAAGTTTCTTAGTCATTTTTGGATGACCCTATGGAAAAACATGGGAACCAAGATCTAGTTGAGTAGTGCTTATCATCCCTAAATAGATGGGCAGATAGAGGTTGTAAATCGAAGTTTGGGAAACCTGCTAAGATGCATCATTGGAGAGAAACCCAGACAGTGGGACTTGGCCTTACCACAGGCTGAATTTGCCTATAACAATTCAGTCAATCAATCTATAAGTAAATCACCATTTCAGATTGTTTATGGCAGGAATCCTAAGGGTGTTTTAGATTTGGTGTAGCTACCAATTGGAGATAGTATTAGTGATGATGGAGAAGCGTATGCAAAACATATTCAACAATTGCAGAAAGAGGTGAGGCGAAAGTAATGAAAAGTATAAAACTATAGTAGATGCTAGTAGAAGACATCTAGTATTCAATGAAGGTGACTTAGTCATGGTTTATCTGAGAAGAGAGAGGTTTCCCACCAGAACTTACAACAAGCTGAAATACAAGAAAATTGGCCCTTGCAAAATTACAAAAAAAAATCAATGATAATGCTTATGAGGTAGATTTACCAGAGTAGTTAGACATTTGTCCTATGTTTAATGTTTCTGATTTATATGCTTTTCATGGTGACATTCCTGATGAAGAAGGTGAGGCTAACGTAGCTCAAGGAAACAACAGGTTCTGAGAAAGAAAAGGGAAAAGATTGCATAGATTCTTAACAAGAAGACAATAGACACTCAACAGGGTCAATACAACAAGTTTTTGGTATAGCAGGAAGGTCTAACACAAGAAGATAATACATGGATTCTAGAATGGGAAGTGAAGAAGCTAGATCTCGACAAGTGGCACAAGTTCCAAGAAAACAACTTGTAGGAGCTGCATTTTTTTCAACTAGAGGACAATGATGCAGGAACTTCTGGAGGTCATACCTTTTGACTCGGAGGTCCATTGGAGCTGAAATTTGGTGGGCAGATGAATCTTGAAGAGTTTAATAAAAAACCCACCGAATTGGTAAATTTGGTAGGTTGCTATTTTGACACTTTTTCAAGACCTTATTCGATCATCTAGGGCCTCAAAATGAGGTTTTAATTTTTTTTTTGAGATTTTTCAAGTTGTATTTTCTAAATATTTTCCTAGATTTACTTGCAATTAGTTTAGAAAGTTGATGATTAGTCATTATTTAGTAAGTATCAAATATTTGAAACTTTCATGGTCATACGGATAAGGATGCGAAGTTACCATGGCAATTTTAGAAATTTGTGAAAATCTGCCAAAAATGATAATTTTCATTTTTGTATAAATTTGATATTTATCTTTAGTTGTAGTAGGATAGAATAGAGTGAGAAGAAATTTAAAATAATAGTTCTAAGTTTTGTGGGTATTCTTTTGTAATAATAATGTTGAATTTTATGTTGTGAAGTTTGGTTACAAGGTATCTCAATATTTTCTTTTATCATTCTTGATTATATCTTGCAATCGAGGCATCCCACTAGACTACATTTTTTTTTGGCATTTTATAAATAACAGCTTCTGTGCCTTGTCTATGCTTTCACATTCTACATGCATGGCAATTAGCTATACTCGAAGGTTATTAACAACTCTAATATATGTTTCTGCCAAGCATGTTAACAAACCAAATGCTATTCCTAGCTCTTCACTATGATGGTAGAGAAATAATTCTTTTTCCTCCTCTTCCACAACATTATGTGAATTCTTTGAATTTAGAAAATTCCCTGCTACCTTTCCCTACCTAGCCAATTACTCCAACTTGCATAGATCCCATGTCTATCGCTATGATCTACCTCCTTTACGAAAAGCATGTACCATTTTATATCCTTAAATCCAATCTTCACCCAAGCATCTGTTGAGACATGGACCAGCTAGGACTCGAACCTAGGACCTTCCATACGCTGCTGGAGTGCTCTACCACTAAGCTACTGGGCCCGCTTGGACCAGTCCATCGTCGGTCCGAGTGTGGCTTATTTCCAACACCAACACCCCCCCTTAAGCCACACCTCTCGTGTGCTTAGGGCTCCTAGCCTAGGCCTGGCTCTGATACCATGTTGAGACATGGACCAACTAGGAATCGAACCTAGGACCTTCCATACGCTACTGGAGTGCTCTACCACTAAGCTACTGGCCCCTCTTGGACCAGTCCATCGTCGGTCTGGGTGTGGCTTATTTCCAACACCAACAGCATCTTTTTAATTCCTCCATCTTTCATCAATCTCTTTACCATTTGAATCTCACCACACTTGTCCACTTCTACATAGATGTATGAGAAAAGAACTTAAGTCGTACAACATCTTTTAGGATCTTATTATGATATAATATATGGTCTGGGGCTCTATCCCCTTTCTTTAAAAAAAAATAATTTTTAGGATCTAATTCAATATGTTTTCTGCACACCAAGAAATCACATCATTTACCAGTTCAATGTCTCCTTAAGATAGTCGTCCCTGTCTAGAAAGTTATCCCTACACAAGGAGATTTTCTATAGACCTCCCCACTACTGTATAATTATTGGGTGGGCTTCCCCTATCTATTAGCATAGATAAGTTTTACCTCTCTTTAATTATAGAAAAGAAAGTCTTGGGTTTCACTCGTTAAGTTTTATAAAGAGTTTTATTCTAATTCATTATACTGTTATGGTGGATGTCAGTAGTTTGTTCTCCTCATTGGTCTTCTTGGTTTTGCAGCTAGAGTTACATGCACTGAGTATATATGTTTGCATATATGTTATCTTCTTCCTTTGAAAACATAGCCATTAGACTCCTACTTTGTGTTCTCAGACATTACGTAGACCATAACATTTTTGCATTGTGTTTTCAGACATTCTTTATAGATGACTTTGTTTAGATTAATTTAGATTTCAATTTTATTGCCTTATGATGGTCTTGTAAATAAAGTTTATCGGTATTTTTTGGTGTGGAACCATATTTAGCTTGTGTGTGGATTTAGGTGAAAAATGAGGGTTCTTGGTTGAATGAAGATGAATCCAATAGAGTTTGTTATGCTTCCATTTTCTTTAAAACCTTCTTCCTTCCTTTTTTGAATTTATTCTTGAGTGGTTGATTTTAAGGATGATTATGAGAATTAGTGTGTCCAAAGTGTCTTGAGAAACCTTGCTTTCGAATCTAAGTGTGCCTTGTGAGACCTTTGTGAAATTTCTTAAGATTAACTAAGCAATTAAATCCATGTATTTTCTTCTCCTTAGCTTGGGAGTCTTCTAGGGTTGCATGGACATCTGTATTCTCGTGAAGATGATAATTCCATAGGGAGGCAAATACTTTTTCTTTTGAATGTTTCCTTTGGTAGTTAGTTCTTAGAGATCACTAATGGCATCGAAGGAAGATGTTCATTAACTACTTAAAAATATTGTTAAATTTTGTATTTTATGGAATTGAAGTATAATTTGTAAACTATTTCATATTCTTTAGTTTTAGAGAAAACAAATAATAATTGGGGATAAGGCCATTTATGTGTTATGGATGTTTCACATAATTTTCATAAGACATGTATTTATTATGTGGTTAAGTGCATTCATGATTGTTTGAACTTACGAGAAAATTCTTAGATGTTTTAGAAATAAATGATATTAACAAATGGTAATACTTATTTTATACATTAAATAAAGATTCTTCTTTTTTAATCATGTAGCATATGTAAGGATGAATATGAATGATGATTGATTCAATACAAACAAGATTGTGGAGGCTAGAGATAACAAGCTCTAATGTTCATTATATATATGTATGAACTGATGCATGTGTGTATCATACCTATGTTATGATTTTTTATGCACTTTCCCATGTGTAGGAATTAATCTATTTATTGTCTTGATGGTCCTTAGAATTAATATTTAAACTTTCATATTAATGAGGATGTTTGTTAGTTTAATCATTTTATATGAACTAATCCTAGATAAGATTTCTTGTGCCCTATTAATGTTAAGGCTCTTGCAAATAGGGCTCTTTTGATGGTCCTAGTGTTATAAAGAAAGTCTAGTTTCTCTTTATGATTAGATCAAGATTGAGTTAGAACTATCATGGTTTAATATTTATTTAGAGTAATCTATTTATTAATCCTAGAGCATAGTTAATTCTTAAAATATTCAACCTTGAGAACAAAGGTCTATGAATGTGTCAAGTAACATTATCCATCTGATGTTGTATCCTTTTTATGGCTTCGAAAAAAGAGCTGAGATTGTTGTTATGAACTCATGAACATTTTGTATTTAAGTTGAAACATATTCATGTTGGAAGTCTACTAGGTCAACTATGAAGCCTCTAATCATATTGTATAGGTAAAGCCATATGATATGAGCCCCCAAGGCCTAGTTCTGGCCCTTAGGTCCTGTATCTTTCCTATATCATGCTAATGAGAATATAATCATAATTACTTTATTTATCTAGGGACTAATTCTTTTATCTAGTTTTGCATAAATAACTATCTTCGAGGGCACAAGTAACTGGAGCAAAAAGAGTAAGTTTTGAAAGGAAGTAAGGTAAAATGAAAGGCATAAGGTACTAGTTAATCTATCTAAGATTGTATTTTAGAATGCAAAAAAATTATGCCTTATCCTACCATATGTATTGCAAGCTAATTTACGTGGTACTTATCTAGATTTAGTAATTGGTTTTCCATATGCTTGAGTTGTTATTTTAGAATAAGTTTTTGACATACAAAATCATTTGGATATATTGTTTTCCTATATTTTTAGTGTGAAACTAGAGAGTTGCATATTTTATGCTACTAGGAAAATTTTAATGTTTATTTTACATAACTTCATCTCCTCAACTTTTTCAGGTATGAGTATTGATTGGTCTATTTGAATGGTATTCATTAGCCTTGGAAACTATGATTCTATTTGAGATAAGGTCTTTATTCAAGAAAAGTAACTAATTTTATATTCTATTTGAATTAATGCAAACCAAATTTCAAACTTTTGCATCAATTTTATGAAACTTGTTATGTTTTATTAAATTATATGCATTACAACTAATTGTTTGTAAGATAGTTTAACTTATGTGGGTTAGTTTATTATTTTTTGTTTGTTATAGTTTTGTGTTCTTCTCATAATTGCATATTTTGGGCATGATAGGGGCAACCAGTGTAACCAATCTTCGCATGCATCCAAATCCATGCACAATCCCTATAATGGTATATCATCCCTGCTTATCAATTGGTGTAGGGATGCTTTTGTTTCATTACCCCTTGACTACACTCTCTATCGATTCCATATTATAATCTATAAAATCCTCCAGACATTCTCTAGGGTGACTTTCATTTCCCCTATCAAGAGATGGAAGATAGACATCTTCGAATGCCATCACTTAGCAAGCACAGCGAGTATCACTCTATCTACATGGATCTCTGGCATCTATGCCATGTAGTATAAATCCATTGCCTCCAAGACCCCCACTCATCATCATCAAATTGAGCTATTCACCCTAGCATCACAGATTACCTCTCTCATGCCACTATCATCACAAAGCACTCCTATAATCACATGAAAAATAATGCATTTTAGTACACTCCTGTCACTATTTATCCTTTACTTTCAAAAACAAATATGCCATTCAACCCCATGCGTATAGACCATTTCAAGCATATGCACTACAAAGACACACGTAAATGCCACTTTGGCTGAAATATCTCTTCTCAAATTTTCTGATAAATCTAATTTTTTCTCTCAAATTACAATTATGATTTTTTAAAAATTTTCTATTGCAAGAATAAAATAAATAAATACTATTTTTTTTCTTAAAATTAAAATTTTATTGAAATATAATTCTATAATATATTTGATGAAGGGCTACTCCACCCAACACTCACACATGAAACAACAACACAGATTCTCACCAAAAATGTGAGGAATGAAATCAAGCAAATTTTATTTCTTCGGTAAAATGGAGTAGAAAATTTAGTATTACATGCTACAACAACATGGGATGTTTCACAATAGAGAAAATCCTACTCTATTAGATTTCTATAATCTAGAGCCACAACCACACATATGGAACTCTCCCTTGTATGCTTTTTGAATATTCTCCATTTTTTTGGTTCCAATAACTTCCACCCCTTCTCCACTACCTTCCCAAATTTTCTAGAAAGTGTAATTCCCCTTTTTGGGTGCCTAGTCTAGCTGTCCATTTTCCCGCTAAAGAAATTGGAAATTTGAAATTTTAAAGTTTTTGAAATTTTGTAACACAACTTCAAGGGCCATAACATTTGAACCAAGCGTTTGATTGATAATCATAACCAGACATAGAAATCTCATGAAGAGATCTATGACGCGCAAAATCTAAAGATCATTTTGTCCACTTTTTGAACCCCAACAAGGCTTCTAAGGGCCTCAAATTCAAATATGAAGTTCATTAGGAGCAACTTTTCAAGATGAAAACTTTAATATCTCTCAAAATATTTATGACATTTAGATTATTTATTCACCATTTGGTTATTTTTACAATTCTGCTTCTTGGGGTAAATTTTTAGGTCCATATGTACCCAAATAAGTGAACTTACTTAAAATAGAAGGTTACTATTTTTAGCCTTTCTAAACTTTTGACAGTCCTAAACCACTAGAGTGTCAACATGGACTCTAACAAAACTAAAGAAACCTACAAAAACAAAGAAATTCAAAACAACTTCAAATATTTTTGGGTGATGCAAGATTGCCCATACACCACTAGATGCCCATGCATCAATATTGTAGTTGAATATAACTAAATAAATACAAAATGAATTTTTATATAATTCTATTTTTTTATTTGCTACATCCTATATTCCCATATGCTGGTACAACCCCACCAAAGTAACTTCCAATAGTTGCAATCCTCTCTAACTCCTCATGACCCCTCTATTATTGTATTTAATTCATAAAAGGTGGCCGTATGAATTTAATACTCAAAAGTCTTCTAAAAAATGAGATGATTTCCCCTTTTGCTTATGCCTAAACTCCACATCACCCTTCTTGACCTCCTTTTACAAATTCAAATTCATCTAATTCAAACTGGGTGCTTACATCTAAGGGTCCAACATTCTTTTGTATCCCATAATCCCTTCTACCAACATTTAGAAACCAAAAAGGAATGTGAACTTTGACTTTTTTCCTTGGTGTGACCTCAACAAAAAGTAGATAATAATTATTAATTCCACCTTACACTTCAATGAAGCCTTCAATATGCTCTCTGACTATTTGAAAGTGTCAGTTAGCAAGACAAGCTCCAAAAAATATAATAAAATTAAGTTGTTACTTCTTTTGTTTCAGATGCCTCTTGTATCATCTTGTATGAAAACCTCTAATATGACTATTTGGTATGGCTAGTAGGAATTATTGGTATGACCTATTTTGGCTCTTCATTACCAACAATAAATAAATGAAAATTCTAGTATCTAATCTAGGATAGATTATTACATAAATCTTCTAAATGTTGTAGTTGATAAATTAAGAATAAATTTAGTCTCTTCAACAAAAATTTGACCTCTCTGTGAAGCTAACAATGAGAACCATAAGGTTTTCATCTTTCGATTCCTGGATAAACCAAGAGGGTTTTCATCCTTAGGGTAAAAGTTGAAGAATATGCTCAAGCTTTGCATATATGGTTTCAAAATTTGACAATGAATAGAATGATTTTCCTTATCCCAATAATTCCTTTTTATCACTTTCCATCCAAACCCTAGAGGTAATTAATATTTTTTTATTAAATATTCACCTTTTTCCTCCAAAATTAATTAATTACTTTTTTAAATAGTTAAATATAAGTTGTCTTTTTATTTTGACTTTTCAACAACTTAAATATTTAACCATTTAATTATTTTCTGGACAATAACCAAAGTTACAGAAAAAGTCTGAATATGAATTTTGACCACACCTCCAACACCTTAACTGCATAGGATATTAGTCTATATAAAGGTTGGTGCTCTCCCAAGATGAGGGACCTCTCCAAGAAGTGTGGAGTGCTCCAAGAATATTGGTTCCATAGATGAAAAGTACCATTGTACTCATCTTGGCTCTAGGAACTCTTTTCCACTATTAGAAAACCTTTTCAAGAAAGCTAGCACTCTCCAAGAAAGTTAGAGTTTCCAATAATATTAGAATGGACCGGAAAAGGGACATTACATTGGCATATATATTACCTATACTATCATATATGCCATTTTGGTGGATATGCTACAACCACATGCAAATATAGTATTACAAATGTATACACTACCGAAAGCTGTGTATATATCATTTTGGCATATATGCTATATCTCTCCCATCTAGGCCATTTTGGCATATATATTACTACCTTGGGCATATACATTGTTTCAACACATACACCATGATACCCTACATATATGTCATTTGTGTTTTCATATATGTTACAAGATGAAAATCATCATGTATTTTGTATGCTTCAACTAGTCCCCCCCTCATAAATGTGCAATAAATATAAAGGAAAGCTTGCAAAAGTAGTACTTATCGAGGGTCCTATATCATCTGGTCGGCGATACTCTTGAACCCACTCGCTCTGATGCTTGTGGACTGCAATATGATACATCCTCTTTCAGCTTCTCTCACCAAACCTAGAGAACTTTTCCCTATTATCAAGTGGTAAAAATAAATTTTTACCTGCCTTTGACCCCCTCCCTTATTTATAGGATTTTCCATCCTTTTTCTTTATTTTGTCCCCCATTTTTTCACCTCTTCCCCCTACTTTTCATGCTTCACTCCCTAATTCTCCTTTCAAGAGACCATCTAGGCCATGTAAACCCATATGCTCTCTCAAGGGTGCATCCCTAGATAACTCTCTTCATCTCTTGCATGATGGGCATCCTCTTTCTAAATGCCTATATTTATTTCTTAGAAACAACATTACTTTGCCTAGTGCAACACCGTCTTAAAGAGGGGCAAAATGTAGACACCTAAAATAAACTCTCATAGTCTAATTTGACATCATCATATTTCTATTAACATGTCATTAATCCTGCAACATTTCTTCATCAATTAATTAAATAAATTATATTTATTTATTTAATTAAATTTATTTTCCTCTAATGTTTCTTCATCAATTAATTAAATAAATCGTATTTATTTAATTAATCAAATTAACATTTCCTCTAATGTTTCTTACTCAATTAATTAAATAAATCATATGTATTTTTAAATAAAATTACCTTTTCCTCTAACATTTCTTCATCAATTAATTAAATAAATTGTATTTTTTTAATTAATTAAATCATATTTATTTAATTAATTATATTAACTTTTCTTCTAACATTTCTTCGTTAATTAATTAAATGAATCATACATGTATTTAACTAATTGTTCTTCTAATGTTTCTTCCATTAGTTAATTAAATAAATCACATTTAATTAATTAGTTAAATTAATTCCCTCTCCAACATTCCTCCATGGATTAAATAAATAAATAATATTTATTTAATTAAACTAAAGCTTCCCTATCATTAAATAAGTAGATTATTTAATTAATCAAGCTAACCTTCTTCTATTAGTTAATTAAATAAACTAGGTTATTTAATTAATTAGATCTTACACATTCCTCATCCACTTTATTTAAAAAATAAAGTGAATGTCAAACCTCACTAAGATCTAAAAATCTTCTTTTGCATCTCTTCCATCCATTCAAATTAAGGTAATCTCCACCATCCATTTTCCTTAATCCTTGTCTCATTCACTTGCACTTATCACAAGCCACCACTTGTGAGCATCACTTCCCCATGTATTTGGGTTAATCTAAACCCTTCATCATTAGGTTACCCTATAAGCTAATCAATCCTCACCCTCGAATCTAAGATCTAATGATAACCATCCATTATCTCAATAAAAATCTATAAAGAGACCCATTCTCAAGCACATATCATCAACAGGAAGTGAAAGCCAAGAAAGTATATGTTGCCCAAGTATTGGAAAGAGTAACCACATAGCAAATCACTCCATTAACTCACATCTTGAGCATATCCAAGCCATTAAAGAGGGTTTTGGTGAGATATTCTTGTGTTCTTTCATTGTTGTTTTAGTATTTCTTTGCTCAAACAGAGGTTTATCAAAGTTTAGAATAGGAGTTTGTTTGCATTACTCTCTCCATGTTTGGCTCTAGGTTTTAGTATACACACTAGCTTGATGTTTGTACAATGATCCAACTATTTTCTCCATGAATGCTTTTGGGTCAAATATAGCTTTTTTTTCAAAAAGATAAAGTTAATTTTCACATTTCTCCCTATGCATTCCTAGCATTATAATGAGATGCACATGTATAAGGTCAATAGAGAAAGGGAATTGGGTGCCTTGTTTCTGCTTGCTTGAAAGAGTTTTCTAGACATCACACAATTATCTAAATAGTTCAAGCAACACCAATTTATCACTTAGATACTTGGGGAGTTTGTATGATACTCCTATATAGCTTCCTATCTTGATGTATGCAAAAGTTGAGAATTGAATGAACCAATTCCACCATGTTGCAATGGCTTTTATGACTTCCAAAGAGAAGCACTTACTTAAATCATTTCCATAAGTGTGAAAGAATAGAATATGAAGGCATCATTAACCCTTTTGAAATGTTTGTTTCTTTCATTTAACTTTAGTTAAGGGTAATATTTTGGAGCCATGACCCCAACTTTGTTCAATCCTAGGAAATTTGTATTTTTTTCCAATAAATACACATAATAAGAAATCATATAGAAGTGTTTTATATCTTGGACTTTAGACAATTGATTGTGTAGATGATTGCTAATAAGTGTTGCTTAGTCAATCTTGTGTTTGTTCTAAATAATGAATAACATGAAACGGAACATCCATGGGTGAAATTATTTTTCATTTGGATTGCCTAGGGTTCTATTTAGCAAAGTGATCAAGTCACTTATCTCTAACTAGAAGTCACGCCAATGAAGTGTCTTTGTTAACCTTTAAGAAGCAAACGAGGACAACTAAGGGATAAATGCTCACATGTATTCCATATTATTTAGGTAGTTGAATCTCACATGAAAATAAATGCTTATGAATAAATAGAATAGTAATGTATACACATGAACATATTAGATGGATCTAACACGAAAATACATGCTTATGACAAAATGCTTTGAGATGTTTTCTTTATTTTCACGTGGAAGGATACAAAGAAGAATGACTAAATGAATAAGTGGTCACATGACACCTACTTCTTTTAGCCCATTAAACTTTAAAAGGTTAAAAACAAATACAAGATAAAAAAATCCTATAGTGCCCCTCCATTCTCACAGTGGATGTGCAGGTAGTTGGCTTTGGAACTTGGAGATGAAGTTTAAATAATAGGGATTTATTTAAAGGTATGTGCTAATGATGTTAAGCAATTGATGTTATATATTATGAATTTATGGACTATGTGTTTCATGTATTACATGCTTCATGCTTCGTACACATTGTATAACATGTATTAAGTGTATAAGCTTGTGTATGCTTTATATATTACGTGTATTGATGCTTTGTGTTTCATATATAATTGTGTACATATACTTCAACATGGATCCTCTCTCCGATGGTGTCCTCTATTTGGAGTGTCAAACCTAAGAGCCTCTTTCATCATGAAATAGATAAATGTAATTTTGATCTCTCATCATTCTTTCTTGATTAACACAATCTTGGGTCATGACTATTATGTCCTTTGTTATCAATGATAAGAGTTTACAATGCTATATATAGTTACAACATAGTAGCTAAGATAGTTGAACCATTATCACCCACCAATGTAGTTCTGCCAATCTTAGTCTAAATATAATGATCAAACATTATGCCTTGACTCCAAAATATAAGTGCTAGGTACAATTTTTACCATTACTTCCACATTTTCATTGGGCTGATCCAATGTAGTGACCTCAGCCTAACTATTATGTAGAAGTATAGTACTATGCTATGCCCTTATAAGAAAATATGTTCAATAAAGTATCTAAGGTAAAATACAATTAACCTTTGATAATAAGGTACTCTACTGCTACCTTGATTTATAATGTTAAGCAGTATCAATTACTTAAGTATTCGTGTCTTTAAAGGTTGATTAAATGATGTAATGTCTCCGACACAATTATCTATGAACTAACAATGCAAATCTAGATTGTAGAGCCTTCAATGATAGTTACATGAAGCATTTGCAAATTACAAAGATAATGAAACAACTCAGGCTCGTTGTATAATCGTATTTCAATTATCTTCAATGGCATTACAGTTTATGGCACATATGATAGCCAAACAAACTTATAGAGCTATTAGAAGATCAGGAATATATGCAATACAGGCATACCAATTCTATGCTGAGTACATTGCAATGTCACAATGAGTTGTTCGCTGGTGTTGCTAATGGAGATTGTCTCTTCAAACGGTGCCAAGGAGCAATTGATGCAAACCTTCCATGAATGCAGATAGTCCTTATATTAGTCGTTGTCTTCAGTGGTGAATTCGGCGCTGATGCAAACAATGATCTTCAATGGTGACGTCCTTTTGAAATCGATGTCCACAATTATACTTCCACTTCCGTTACTCAATCATTATAAACTCCTTGGTAGCTATGCAGACTTCTCAATCGACGCTGCCACAGTGAGGTATGAATCGGCATCAACACCCTCTATATAGATCGATACACCTTCAAGAATGGCTCTCTTCAAACTTCGGCGTCAGGGATCTATGAACCATGATCATTGCGAAATGCCAAGTCCTGAATCTGGCACACAAAAATGTATCTGGAACTCCCTGTTATTTGGTGCTTATTGTCTTCCTCACAACAGGAGCTCAATGATCTTCAATAGCGAAATCTTCAGGCAATAGTCGCTCAGATTGATGCTTGTGCAAATTTGGTATTGATGAATGCTCAGTGACTCCTTACGTGAATGGCTGCTCCAAGTGATCATGCATTGACTTTATTGTATTTCAATGCTAATGATGTCCGTAGTATCTGTTGGAGGTTTCGTTCCACACTGATGCAAACTCCCTGATGTTTGTGATGTATTCTAGGCTGGCGCTAGTGAAGCTTTCCCACAGACCTAGCTAAGTCCGTCACCCTTCCTATGCAAAAATGCCTTTGTGAAATAAATCAACAGCGATTCAAGTTAATAAGGTGACCTTGTCTTATAATAAGGCAGCTATATGCATTAAAAGAAGTGATCGACAAGCTCTAATTCCTGGCCGACTATATATTAAAGGCGACACCAAGAATAATAACAAAAGCACATCAAGAGTAATAATTATTGATAACAATGTTATGAGGTTAAATATGTAATCAATCTCTCAGAGAAAGCGGCGATCCCATGCAAGGAAGTAATGAGAGAAGAGTTTACTAAGATAAGCAACGATTAATATGTCTAATAAGCAGCGATCACAATATCATAAGCTGCGATGATAATTAAACTAAAGGTGACAGTCTCCTTGTAAAAGGGCTATCTCCTTGAAAGGAGGCAATCGATTGATGAGAAGGTCCTTGGAAGAATATAAAGATAGAATCAATTGGACAGCATGGGGGATTCGAAGAATAAAGGAATCGAATCCTTCATCAAGCGAATAGTCTCATAAATCATGAAACAAGAAGATTCTTACTTATAAAAAGAAACATCCAAATCTATCATTCTGCAAGCCATTCCTCAGTCAGCAATATATCAATAATCATTCCTAGTCTGTTACATCCCCATTTTGGAATGTTTTTACTTTTCACTTGTTACTTGGATAGAAGTAAATTTGTGAGTAAATATTATGGATATGAGATTTGATGCTATGGTTTAGAGACATTAACTCTATGGAAAATAGTTTTTGTAATTATGATATTTCAAATGATTAGATTTATAATGATTTATATGATGTGGAAAATTGAATTGTTATTATTATGTTACATGATTGGGACATAGGTACATGCATCATGAATTGCATGTAAGAGTTTTGAACAGGGAAATAGGTTGATCTGACTCTCTGACAAGAAAAGAGAGAGTATCTTCGAGGAAGAAGGGTATTTGCCAACTAAGTTCGGTGCGTAACTAAAAGTGGACCTTAGTCTTGTCTTGAGGTAAGTTTTATTTTATGGTCAATCTTAGTTTGTCTCGACATGATCGTCGATATTGTTTGGGGAATGTTGTCCTTCTATTGTGTTGTTGTGAATAAATGACATTGTTGTTAGAACGTCGTCATTTGCAACTAACGTAATCATTCAACAATTACGTCTTAACCAATTGTGCCCACATTGTTAAACATGGATGGTAAGATTGTTGTCACCTAACGTCTCTTGTACGTCAAGGAAAGTCAAGTCAATGCAAAACAATGTGTTGATATGAAGGGGAGATAAAACTCGATCCTATCATGTTAAACATAAGATCTTTGACTTATAATATCTTTTTGCATTGTGCAAACATTTTAACCTTTTCAAATATGTACATGGGTCAAATTATTCTTTGTAATAAATAAACTCTATTAGCCCCTATGTTATTAAATAGATGATTCATGCTTTCGGCATAGCCTTTATTTGGTACGAGTTGGGTGTTTTTAATAATGATAATTATGAGGTTAAAAGGTTGAAATATTTTTATAAAATTAATATGTGTGAGATATGAAATACTAAATTGATATTTATCGACATCGATTGGGTGATAATACCACTCGATAATACACAGTTCCAAACGCATTCGAGTTATGAGTGCATTAACCTCATACTCTAATCGGGTAAGGCGATTTGGAATAAATTATATTATCGTCGAAGCAGGGCATTGAAACCAAATAATGTTTTTGTAAAATATAAAACAGAATAACAGAACCGAATAAAATTAGCAAGAACTAAACAAAACTCAGAATGAAAAGGACATGACAGCGCACACAAAACAATGAGACCATTTAATGTGGTTCGCCAATGTTGGCTACATCCACAACGAAGGGCAATAGTTTTTATTAATGTCAATACATCACACCGTGTATATTACATCTCTCTCAGTATAACATATATCACTATATATTCTATAGAATAGCAGCAAGCTAGAAGACCTTTTCCAGAAGACCAAAAGACTCTCTATCTCCAACGTCTCCCACCCAACGTGCATATGGAAATAAGATTCTGACAAGGCAGTGTTTTCCCAACCACTTGTTACAACTATACATTCCTATCTGTCCAGAGCTCCTATTACTTCAAGTGCTATGCCTTCGGTTGGGTGCACACTACCCACCCAATCCCCAATTGGTTTGCCCTGCATAGTTGCCACACAGCCTCCACAATCTAATGCTTCTACGCTGCCTTTAGCACATAACATGTAGCCTCCTAAGAGTCACACGTTGTCTTCCAATACTAATACATTGACTACACACCTCTTTATACAGCCAACGCAGCTTTCAAACACCCTTTCACTGCCTTTAGACTATTCCAAGCAGCCTTCACTTGGCCCAACGCTGCCTTTATTAACTCATTCGCTGCCCTCCCAAGACACTACGTTGCCATCCCTAAGTCAAATGCTAACTTCCAAACTGCCAATGCGACCTCCCTTTGGACTGTCGCTGCCCCTTACTCACTCAACAGTGCCTATACACAGTCCCACGCAATGTGACATATCTCCAACGCACTCCCTTGTGCCTTCATCACATCTGACGCTGCCTTCAACACATCCAACCTAGCCTACTCATATACAAACGCTGCCTCACTTTGCAAACTCCATGCCTGTAGACGGTGGTTTTGAAAATTCAAGGCAAGCCACTGTGAATGAGTCAAGCACTATAGGTGCACAGAGCAATATAAACAGATAGGGCAGTTTTCCTCAGGGGCCTCTTCACTTAGAGATTGATGATGTTCAGCATTTATTATAGAGACTCAATCTGGACTCTAATATCCAGCCAGAGCAAGGTACACAATTGAGGAGGTCTACCTGTGAGAAGAGGAGACCGGCAAAATACGATGACTATGAGTTATTGCTCTCTGATTATGCAGAGCTGGCAACTTATAAACAAGCCTGCAAGCATGAAAATGCACAGAACTGGATGGCCACCATGAACGAAGAAATGGAGTCCTTGAGCATTAATCAAACCTAAGATTTGGTTCCTCTTCTGCCAAATTGAAAGCCTCTCAAAAATAAATGGATTTATCGCTTGAAAGATGAAGACGGAGGAAGTAAAAGACCAAAAAGGATTTAAAAGGAAGGTGACAAACAGTGCAAGCTGAGCTTAAAGCCAATGAAGTGAGTAGGAAGGAGAGAATGGAGTGAGGTCAATCATTGGCAGACAATGAAACCACTCAGGTTACTTTTTAGTATCTTTTGAACAAGCATGAGTCTCCTATAATTGTATTCCATTCTTGTATAAACTGAATGTAATGTAAGTTGAAAATATTTATATTCCTAGCGACATGAAATCTTCTTTTTATGGCATTATTAAACTTAAACCTTGCAAAAGATGCTAATACCAACATATTGATATTTCACGGCATGAGCATAGTTAAAACACTGCAGATACTTACCTTTATCTTTCATCCAAATATGATGTTTTCCTATATAAAACTGAAGAAAACAATGTCTGTAGTAATAGTTTTTCATTAGAATTTAAAATGTGGCTTGGTGCTCCATGGCCTTCTGCATATCGATTGAGTGTAATGTTTTCTTGAGTTTAAATAACTCTCTTTTAGTGTTCTTGAAAATTTCACCGGCACATAGTCAAGAAAGATTAAATACGAACCTTCGATTCTCTGAAAGTATCCATTGTCAAGCATTGTAATTCTATACGTACAAAATTTGTGAGTCCCTAATATGTGGTGCATGTAGAATCGAAAGATTAAACCCCGATGCTGCAAAATATTAGTACTATGTATAGAAGCTCATCAGGAAATTGCAAAGCTTAAACCTTTGAGGTCTCTTTTCAGTCTTACTAGAGTAGTTTTAATGTTTGGTATAGTTTATGGTCGAGGCAAGATATATATTTTTGGTGAGGAAGGAACATTATGTCAGCCATGGGATATAATTCAGGTCAAAAATTGGATATTAGTAGGTCTCAAGCATTTTCAAACCATAAGATGTTCTACCCAAAACCCTAGCTATTATAATGCCACTATTTGAACTAGACAATAGTCGGGTTAAGACACTTTTATCATTGACCTCTATTTAGATTAAGTCAGCCAACTTAACTTTATTATATGCATGAGTATTATGTCAAACCAAGGTGTAATGTGGATAGGCATCGTGGAAGATTATTAAATAACTTTATTCTTAGGGTTTCAAATAACTTCATGATAAGGTTTCAAACTTGAGATGACCTTGTAATCGTTATAGGGGGACTACCCTACCTTCTTTTAAGTCTTCAACCCATTTTTCCCTCATCTTTAAAATAAGATATTGCTATACGTTAATCAAGATTGTAAGTGTCATAATGTCACAACAATATTGAGAAAACTGAATAAGGTATAAACTCTAATAACCTAGAGAGTAATACTCCACACTAGTTTGAATAACGATTCTAGTCAACAAGTCTCATTCGCTATGTTTATAAGATTCCAAATGAATCATTAAGCCTTAATGCCAACCTTAGGGGTCTAAGGAGCAAACAACAGTGTTTTGATAACCTGTCTAGTTGAGGAGACTAAATCCCATTATAACCAAGTCAACTGTAGGATTGCGATGATATCCAAGTCGAGTTGGGGTGGGTCAACAAAATGACTGCATTTAATGCAAATGCTATTCTTAATGAAACTTTGGCCAAAGTAATGCACATGTCTCTAGTGCATTATTAGTTCACTATATCCAGGATTATGTAACCTGTGGGAATGATCACACTTGGCTATAGGGTATCTAGTGGTGTGTGATCAATAGTGTTGCGTAGGATACAAACACTAGTACTCAAATGACAAATACCATAGGTCATCCTAGGTCTATACTCTTCGTGAAGAGTAGGGCCACTTTCAGAAAGGATGGTGCATGGGAGACCATCAGTCTGTGGATGGAGGTAAAGCTCTCCAAATATGCTTTCACTCTTTTCAACTAGAGGCATGTCGAGGCTTGTGATATGGAGGTTGACAATCAAGATGCAGTGATCTCTTGGTAAGTTATAATTTGTAATTTTCCTTATGAGTAAAATTTAACATATGGTTAAATCATTGAAAATGAATAGACCCATTGTGTAACATAGTATCAAATAAGCTGTTGATTAGACTTCAATGCTGGAAAAAGAAAAGAACTTTTTTTGTCAACCTTTTACCTTTTTAAATTTTACGTCTTGATAAAAACTAGATTTATAGAGTTATTATAACTTTGGATATTACATATGGTATCAGAGAAAAACTGGGTGTGGCACTAGGGCTTATGAGTCAACTAAGCTGACCTAAAATCAACATTATGTGGGTAGCTAGTGTTTTGATTTACTATGCCAGGATGGTACGTATTAAACAAACTTCAAGGAAATCCTTCACTAGTAAGGAATGCTACATGCAAGCCAAATGGAAATGTTTGGTGATGATTAAGACCATTGATTGAACGAATGATGAAAATGACATCTAGCTAGATGATATGGAAACCCTTGCTAATGATCTAAGGCGACTTAAACGAGTCAAGAAGGAACTCCTAGAAACCGCCAGGATGGCAGCCCAGTTTATGAGTGACACTTATCTAGAAATTGCATCCATAGAAAACCCCTGTGTACTCACTTATGTTGAGATCATTAACATATCTTCTAGTAGTGAATCTGAGGGTTATACACCTCATGATCTTGTATCGAACAATGAATCCAAAGAATACACTCCGCTTGTAAATATTGAGTGAAACATGAAATGTTTATATTTATATAAAAATGTATATGCTTTTGCGCAAAATATAATAAAGACAATTTTTCTTTTTAGTAATTGATCATGGTTATGAGCAATTGTTATGTTATGATTTTATAATAAATGTTAAATCAAAGGAACTAATTGGTAGCTCGTTAATATCATGTGTGAAAACATACAAATATGGATCAATCAAGATTTAATGAGAGAGAAGATCGGTAAGATCACAACTCTCAGGCCAACTCTACTGATAAACTAGACAAAATCCTTAATATTCTTACTGAAACCAAGGAAAGGTTGGGCAATTTGGAAAAGAAACTAAACAAAATTGGAAATACTGAGGATGAAAATCAATATTCCTATAATGTGAGTAAGAGTAGGCAGCGAGCACATGCCATGGCAAGTGTAGTCCAAGAAGATACAGAATCTTAGAGAGAAACCTAATATAAACTTGCTTTGGAATTATCAAAGGACATGAAAAATATTATTCCTCCAAAATTTGATGGGATAAAAACAGGAGATGCAACAAAAGCTTGGTTAATAGAGATGGAGAAATACTTCGAAATCAGGAACTATTCAGAGATAACCAAGGCATTCTGGGGGGCATATCAGCTTTTAGGAGAGGCATCCACTTGGTGGATGAACAAAAAGATGGAGATGAAGCTAAGCTATTTAAAGGTGACTTGGAGTGAGTTTGTGGAACTTTTTTGAAACAAGGGGTTGCCACAGTTCTATTTTGATAAAAAAACTAACAGATTTCTAGAATCTCTGACAAGGAGAGCTATCTGTGGTCGAGTATGCTGAGAATTTCACTTGTTTATTGAAATACATCCCTTTTTATCAAAAGGATGAAAGGTTTAAAATCAAGAAACTTATTATGGGTCTGAATCCTCAAATTGGTAGGGAGGTAGAAGTACACAGTTTGACAATAATGGATAGAGTATATCAAAAAGCAATTAAGTAGGAACAAAAGATTAAGTCCATACCCGCTTATCGAGAAAAGAAATGTAAGAGATTTAACAAGAATTCAAATGATCAGTTGTATAAGAAGAAGAATGATAAAGGATATGGAAACAAAAGAAACGACAAAGGAAGTCAGAAAAATAAAGGAGGATTTGGTAATGACCAAAGAAATGAAGACTATAAGAAGAATAACAACTTTAAGAGGAATGATGATGCTATGGGTAGACCATCTGAGAAGAAGGGTCCTCTTGGAGGATGTTTTTCTTGCGCTGGGAATCATTATGCAAACTACTGTCCTAATAAGAAGCAGAATGGGTAGCAAAGGAACACAGCTTCACCTTCACAACAAGAAGCTTTTTAGTAGGGTATCCATGCCACCCTTGATAACCGACAAGTTGAGTATCAAATTACTCCCATTGAGATGAAATGTACTTTATTCAGAGTCCCCATTTCTATTTTAGTTGATACTGGTGCAACTGAGAATTTTGTATCACCTAGAGTATTAAGTAAATTTCCTAGGAGAGCTGGTTATATGTCTAAACCATGGACTGTAGAGTATGCAAGTCTAAACCATGGAGTGTAGAGTATGCAAATCAAACAAAGGCTTAGGTAGAGCAATGTTTGTTCGAAGCTAGGGTTGATTTCCCAAGCTTTTCAACCGAAGTAAACTTGTATGTAGCACCCTTAGGTTCCTATGACATCATTATAGGAATGAATTGGTTGTGGAAGCATAGGGCTAAAGTGGATTTCTTTTCTAAATTAATTGAATGCTTAGACGACATGGGGAATAAAGTCAACCTTTAGGGTATTCAAAGGGAAGTAAAGATTAGATCTATTTCTTCCAAACAGTTAAAGAGGGCTAGACATAAGGGATGTAAACTCTTTGCGGTCAAAATGGATCAAGTTGAGGAAAGTACCGAGAAACAAATAGAATCTTTTTAGGAAAAATATCCCTATCTCCGCAATTTTCAAGATGTGTTCCCAAAAGAACTTCCTGGTTTGCCACCAAAAAGGATTTTTTTATTTTTCCATAGACATCAAACTAGGATCTGAGCTAATTTCCAAAACCCCATACAGAATGACAACCACTAAGCTAATGGAATTAAAAGCTCAAGTGTAGGAGTTACTGGTAAAAGGTCTAATTAGGCCAAGTGTATCACCATGGGGAGCTCTAGGTTTTTTTGTCAAGAAGAAAGATGGAACCCTTAGGCTATGTATTGATTATTGGATGTTTAATAAAGCAATAATAAATAAAAAGTACCCTCTGCCATGTATTGATAATTTGTTTGACCAAATGTGTGGCGTTGCAGTGTTTTCAAAGATAGATTTGAGATTGGGGTATCATCAATTGAGACTGAAAGATGAAGACATTCATAAGACAACATTTAGAATAAGGTATGGACATTATGATTTCACTGTGTTACCTTTTGGGTTGACAAATGCCCCAGCCACATTCATGAATCTCATGAATAGTGTTTTCAAAGATTGCCTTGACAAGTTTGTTCTAGTTTTTCTGGATGATATTTTGATATATTTCAAAAATGAGGAAGAACATAGACAACACCTTCAAATTGTATTACAATGACTAAGAGAACACAAGTTGTATGTGAAACTCTCCAAATGTTCTTTCTTTCAAAGATAAATTCAATATTTAGGGCATATTATATCTATAGAAGGGATATCAGTTGACCCAACTAAAATGAATGTTATTCTGGAGTGGCCAGTACCTTCCAATGTTTAGGAAGTGTGAAGTTTTATGGGTTTGCTTGGCTATTATAGGAAATTTGTCCTGAACATTTCAAGTATTGCAAGTCCAATTACTTCATTGCAGAGAAAAGGAAAATGGTTTGAGTGGTCAAGTGAATGTCAAAAAGCATTTGACTTATTGAAAGAAAAGTTAACAACAACCCCAATCTTGAAAGTTCCTAATCTTGAAGGACAATTTGAGGTTATAACTAATGCCTCTGGAGAAGGATTAGGAGACATACTCATGCAAGACAGGTGCGTAATAGCTTATGCGTCAAGAAAGTTAAAACCTTATGAACAGAATTATGCCCAACATGATTTAGCATTGGTAGCAGTGATCTAGGCCCTATAGATGTAGTGACACTATTTATTGGGAAAGACCTTCATACTGAAATTAGACCATCAAAGTCTTCGATTCATATTCTCACAACCCAATCTCAATGCACGACAACAGAGGCGGTTAGAGCTAATATCTTATTATGATTTTGAAATAAATTACATTAAGGGGAAAGAAAACTGAGTAGTAGATGCTTTGAGCAGAAGAAGACACATAGCTTCTATAGTCTTCATTCATGCTAATTTCAAAGACCTAGTATTTCAAAGGTTACCTAGACATGAATACTATGAACAAGTTAAGAAAGCTCTACAAATCAATCCCAAGGACTCAAGATATGATGGATTCCATATTGAGTTAGATGGATTAATGAGATTCAAAGGAAGAATTTATGTCCCTAATTCTAAGGAATTAAGAAATCTAGTATGGAAGGAAGTCCATTGTGCACCCTATTCCAGACATATAGGAGTGACAAAACTCTTAGCAGATGTGAAACCGCTATACTTCTAGAAGGGAATGAAAGGTGATGCTGCTAGGTTTGTGGCAAGTTGTTTAGAATGTCAAAGAGTAAAGGTGGAACATCAACATCTTGCCAGATTGTTGTACCCTCATGATATTCCAAAATGGAAATGGTATGTTCTAAGTATGGATTTTGTACAAGGATTACCTATGTCAAGGAACGACATGATGCAATTTTGGTTGTAGTGGATAAATTGACTAAAGTTGCACACTTTATTCCTAGAAATTTGACCAATAGAGCTCATGTGTTTGCCCGCAAGTTTGTTCAGGAAGTGTTTAGGTTACACGGGGTACCAGAAAAGATCATATCAAATAGAGGTGCTCAGATAACCTCTAGGTTATGGAAAACCTTATTTTTGGCACTTGGGACTAAGCTCAATGTGAGTACTGCTTATCATCCTGAAACTGATGGACAAACATAAATGGTTAGCCAAGTCTTAGAGGATTTGCTGAGAATGTATTGCATGGATCAGCAATATAGGTGGGAGGAATATTTACCTCTAGTAGAATTTGCATACAATAATTCCTATCGATCTGCCATTAAGATGGCACTATTCAAATCACTGTATGGAAGGAAATGCCAAACTACTATAAGCTGGGACAAGATGGAATATAGGATAAGCATTGGTCCAGAAATGCTAGCAGATATGGAAGAGAAAGTGAAAATGATTAGGAAAAGGTTGGCAAAAGCCAATGATAGGCAAAAGAGTTATGCCAACCACAAAAAAGTGCCTAGGCAATTCTCTACTAGAGAGAAAGTTCTCTTACGGGTTAAACCCCATAAAAGCTCTATCAAGTTTGGTAAATATTCAAAGTTAGCTGCTTGATATGTGGGACCCTTTGAAGTCGTTAAGATTATCAATCATGTGGCATACAAAATTGCTCTACCCCCAGCCTTATCTAAGATGCATAATGTTTTTCATGTTTCATACTTAAAGAAGTATTTTGTAGGAAATGACCACATTCTTAACTAGAATGCTTTATAGATGCAAGAGTCAGGAGTGGTTGTGATGGAGCCACTCAAGGTACTCGAAACACATAAGCTTCACTTGCGTAATCGAGAGGTCTTGCAATGCAAAGTTCAGTGGGCCCAATATGGCAAGGATAGCACCACTTGGGAAGACTATATTGAGATCCATTAAAAATTTCCTTATCTTTTTCATAATAATCAATATTAAACTATAAAAATTATTTCTTGTTTAGATTATGTTTTGGTATACTCAATCATCGAGGATGATGATTCTTTAGGTGAGAAATATGTTACATCCCCAATTTAGAATGTTTTTACTTTTCACTTATTACTTGGATAGAAGTAAATCTGTGAGTAAATATTATGCATATGAGATTTGATGCTATGGTTTAGAGACATTAACTTTATGGAAAATGGCTTTTGTAATTATGATATTTCAAATGATTAAATTTATAATGATTTATATGATGTGGAAAATTGAATTGTTATTATTATGTTACATGACTAGGACACCGGTACACTAATCATGAATTGCATGTAAGAGTTTTGAATAGGGAAACAAGTTGATCTGACTCTCCAAGAAGTAAAGAGAGAGTATCTTCGGGGAAGAAGGATATAGATTTTAGATTACCAACTGGTATTTGCCAACTAAGTTCAGTGTGTAACTAATAGTGGAACTTACTCTTGTCTTAAGGTAAATTTCATTTTATGGTCAATCTTAGTTTGTCTCGATAGGATCATCAATGTTTTTCGGAGAATGTTGTCCTTCTATTGTATTGTTGTGAAGAAATGACGTTGTTAGAACATCATCATTTGCAACTAACGTAATCATTCGACGATTATGTCTTAACCAGTTGTGCCCATGTCATCAAACATGGATGGTAAGATTGTTGTCACCTAACGTCGCTTATACGTCAAGGTAAGTCAATTCGACGCAAAACAATGCATTGATATGAAGGGGAGATAAAACTTGACCCTATCATGTTAAACATAAGATCTTCAACTTATAATATCTTTTCACGTGTTGCAAACATTTTAACCTTTGCAAATATGTACATGGGTCAAATTATTCTTTGTAATAAATAAAGCCCCTGTGTTATTAAATAGATGATTCATGCTTTCAACATAGCCTTTATTTGGCACAGGTTGGGTGTTTTTAATAATGATAATTATGAGGTAAAAAGGTTGAAATATTTTTATAAAATTAATATGTGCGAGATATGAAATGCTAAGTTGATAATCATCGACATTGATCAGGTGATAATACCACTTGATAATACATAGTTCCAAACTCATTCTTATGAGTGAATTAACCTCATACTCTATTCACGTAAGGTGGCTTGGAATAAATTATATTATCATCGAATATAGGCATTGAAACCAAATAATGTTTTGAGGATAATGTTATCACCAAATTATTTCATTTATTATCCCCTCACCGAAGACACGACCACCATATTCTGCGGTGCCTAGCTGAGTCATCCTTTCATGTTGAGATGCCTTTTTGAAGATAAATAGAAGCCATTAGTCTTGGATCGAGACTGAGGAATGGATAAGGATGAAAAATAGTTATTGAAAGCCAAGAAACGTTTTCCACTGAAACGATAAGAGTTGGAGGTGCAGATTAAGTTGAATCATCTTTTCCATAAACAGGTGTGCCAAATGCATGAGTGAAAAGGAAGGTGACAAACAGTGCAAGCTGAGCTTAAAGCCAATGAAGTGAGCAGGAAGGAGAGAATGGAGTGAGGTCAATCATTGGCAGACAACGAAACCACTTAGGTTACTTTTTACTATCTTTTGAACAAACATGAGTCTCCTATAATTGTATTCCATTCTTGTATAAACTAAATGTAATGTAAGTTGAAAATATTTATATTCCTAGCGACATGAAATCTTCTTTTTATGGAATTATTAAACTTAAACCTTGCAAAAGATACTAATACCAACATATTGATATTTCACGGCATGAGCATAGTTAAAACACTGCAGATACTTACCTTTATCTTTCATCCAAATATGATGATTTCCTGTATAAAACTGAAGAAAAGAATGTCTGCACTAACAGTTTTTCATTAGAATTTAAAATTTGGCTCGGTGCTCCGCGGCCTTCTGTATAACGATTGAGTGTAACGTTTGCTCCCGAGTTCAAATAACACACTTTTAGTGTTCTTGAAAATTTCACTGTCACATAGTCAATAAAGATTAAATATGAACCTTCGAGTCTCTAAAAGTATCCATTTTCAAGCATCGTAATTATACACGTAGAAAATTTGTGAGTCCCTAATCCATGGCGTGTGTAGAATCAAAACATTAAGCCCCGGTGCTGCAAAATATTAGTATTGCGTATAGAAGCTCATCAGGAAATTGTGAAACTTAAACCTTTAAGCTCTCTTTTCAGTTTTAATAGAGTAGTTTTAATGTTTGGTATAGTTTATGGTCGAGGCAAGATATATATATTTTTTGTGAGGAAGGAACATTATGTCGGCCATGGGATATAAGTCAAGACGAAAATTGGATATTAGTAGGTCTCAAGCATTTTCAATCCATAAGATGTTCTACCCAAAACCCTAGCTATTATAATGCCACTATTCGAACTAGACAATAGTCAGGTTAAGGCACTTTATTATTGACGTATATTTCGATTAAGTCAGCCAGCTTAACTTTATTATACATGAGTATTATGTCAAACCAAGGTGTAATGTGGATAGGCATCGTGGAAGATTATTAAATAACTTTATGCTTAGGGTTTCAAATAACTTCATGATAAGGTTTCAAACTCGAGATGACCTTGTAATAGTTATAGGGGACTACCCTATCTTCTTTTAAGTCTTCAACCCGTTTTCCCCTCATGTTTAAAATAAGATATTGCTATATGTTAATCAAGATTGTAAGTGTCATAATGTCACAACAGTGTTGAGAAAACTGGATAAGGTATAAAATCTAATAACCTAGGGAGTAATACTCAACACTAGTTTGAATAACAATTCTAGTTGACAAGTATCATTCGTTCTATTTATAAGATTGCAAATGAATCATCAAGCCTTAATGCCAACCTTAGGGGTCTAGGGAGAAAACAATAGTGTTTTGATAACTTGTCTAGTCAAGGAGACTAAATCCCATTATAACCAAGTCAACTATAGGATTGCGATGATATCCAAGTTGAGTCGGGGTGGGTGAACAAAATGACTATGTTTAATGTAAACACTATTCTTAATGAAACTTTGGCCAAAGTAATGCACATGCCTCTGGTGCATTGTTGGTTCACCGTATCCAGGAGTACGTAACCGATGGGAATGATCACACTTGGCTAGATGGTATATAGGGGTGTGTGATCAGCAGTGTTGCATAGGATACAAACACTAGTACTTAGATGGCAAATACCATAGGTCATCCTAGGTCTAAACTCTTCGTGAAGGGTAGGGCCACTTCAGAAAGGACGGTACGTGGGAGACCATCGGTTTGTGGATGGAGGTAAAGCTCTCCGAAGATGCTTTCTCTCTCTTCAACCAAAGGCATGCTGAGGCTTGTGATATGGAGGTTGACAATCGAGATGCAGTGATCTCTTGGTAAGTTATAATCTGTAATTTTTCTTATGAGTAAAATTTATCATATGGTTAAATCATTGAAAATGAATAGACCCATTGTGTAACATAGTATCAAATAAGTTTGATTAGACTTCAATGCTAGAAAAAGAAAAGAATTTTTTTTTTGTCAACCTTTTACCTTTTTAAATTTTACTTCTTGGTAAACACTAGATTTATAGAGTTATTATAACTTTGGATATTACATAGTCAGAGGCAGCAAGTAGAGGTTAAACAATATCTTCAGCAGTCAACCATATAAGGCATGATCTGTTACTTCAATAATAATATCTTATCAAACTGATATCTCTAATGTTGGAATAAAGATAGATGATGGCATCTTGAATAATGATAAAATAGAATGCATATGAATGTTGTCAATGAATACATAGAGGATGAAATATAGAATGAATGTTATGAATATGTTTGAAACATAGAATGATTGTTGTCATAGAACAATTATAGAGTGAAATTCTATGTAGAATAAGTTGTATCATAAGTATGGAATCGATTGGAAAGATTATCATAGAATGAAATTTATCATAGAATGAATAAGTATATGGAATAGATTGAGATATAGGATGAGAACGTTATAATCCTAATAACATGAAAATACTCATAACTATGGTAGAGTAAGAATAAATAGCTTAAGAATGAATAAGGCATAAGAATGTTTATATGATGAATAATATTCTTGTAAGGAAGCATATTGGATATTGCCAAGCAATGTGATCATTGAGATAGTAAAGATAATTCTTATAAGTGTGATTCATAATCATGGAATACTCGGGATGAGAATAAGAGCCTCATCATTAATCTATCTATGCGCTCTCTCATATTGCGTGAGTGTAATGTCCCCTTTTTAGCTGATGTTGTTTGCGGATGGTTTAGCCTATTCCTGACCCTCGTAGGCTAATGTACATGGTTAGAGGGTCTTCTTGAGGCAGTCACCTGGTTGATGGTTGGTTTCCTGGATTCAGTTGGATGGGAAAAATAAGGGAGATAATAATTAAATTAATTATTTGTAAGGTTATTAAATAAATAAATATTATAAAGTGACCTTATATTTAATTAATTTAATAAAGTGACTTAAATAAATATTATTACATAAAGTCACTAAAATAAAATAATATTATTTTTCTAGAAGCTTCTTGAAGTGGGATTGAAAAAGTATAAAAGAAAGGGCAAGGCAAGCTTCCAGGCATCTGATTATTGACATTTGCATTTGATGAGTTTTGTGGAGTCAAGGGTTTCTGCACATTTAGTCTTTGGGAACGGAAACTCCCATAGATTATCATAACTGAGGTGGTGAAATATCCTCCGAAGGGTTGCAAATTGGAAGGGATACTTCAGTCCTTTCATTTGTGCTTAAATCTGCAGTGTTAATAGGGGTTTGGTGGTATCAATTTGCATATCAGAAGTTTTTCTATTGGCTGCTACAGTGTTTGCTACAGTGTTTTTGCTATAGTACGCTACAGTGTTTTTGCTATAGTAGCGCTATAGTGACGCTACAGTGCATGCTACAGTGATTTGCTACAGTGCATGCTACAGTGCGCGCTACAGTGTTTTGCTATAGTGATTTGCTACAGTACGCTACAGTGTTGCTACAGTGCCGTGAACAGTACGCTACAGTACGGGGCAGCTAGGAGAGGGTTTCAATTTGGGTTTGGAAGGTGCTCCTTTCCTTGGTTGATGAGAAGGCTGGGTGCTACACTTGAGAGACACGATTGGGGCTTGAGAGGGATGTTTATGAGCTATTTTGAGGCTGCCATTCCTTCATCTTCATCATTGATTCACAGCAACTTACATTTCCAGGTTCTTTCATGAGTTAGCATCTTTATATCAGTATTGTTTTATAGTTGTCATTTTAGGAGTTGCATAAAATTGTAGAGCCAAGAGTCTTGGCCATTCATATCAGCATTGTATTAGACAATATATCTCAATAAAGGAGTGATAAGTTGTAGGCTATCTATTTGATGTAATGTGCATATTAATATCCATCATGATTAGCATAATAGTATGCATGCCAAGTGTTTGACAAAATGTCAATTGGCTGTAGGTGTGCATTTCATGTCTAATTTTCATGTATATGCATCAAAAATACCAAAAGAGAAGTCATGTATATGTATTTAGATTAATGCTTAGACATTATAGTTTAGATTTATGAGCATTTAGAATACTCAGCTATCATTATCAAGTAAAAATATCAGACTGAAAACACAGACCAGCAAGCATTGGGTTTACATCAGAAGTGTTTGACAATATTCCTTGAGCCTCTAATCAGCAAAATAAGGTCTGAAATAGCAAGGGATATTATAGTGGTATCAGAGCTTTTTGTCCTGCCATCCTGTTGGGTAGATTGGACATTGAATCAGCAAGTTAATCATGGTTACTTCAAGTACTCAGAAGTAGTGGGACAGGAATATGGAGAAGCTTAAACAATGTTTGAATAAGTTGGATGAAAACCAAAAGAGGATGAATGAATTGTTTTCACACCCTGCAAACATAGACAAAGCAGCTCGGTTTATGGCATCCATTTTTAAGGCGTCTACATCACAAAACAAAAGGGAGGAACAAAAGGTTTCTATAGGTGAAGTATCTAGAAACCTCTGCAATGAATTTTCAGCAGATAGTGACCAGCATACAGCTGATCCTATGGAGAACAAAATAGACAAAGGTGATGAGCAGGAGATGCCTTCTTTTGGGTTACAGGTTCCATCTTCTCTTCAGGAGGATAGCAATGGTATCGATTCTTTTAATGATTCCTTTGGGGCTGATGTTAAATGCAGTCATGAAAATTCAGCGGGAAAAGTAACAGGTGAAGAATGGACCAGTAGTATTGAGATCGGGTCTATTTCAGTTGATCTTCACCCAGTTGATGTTACAGAAAGTAGAGAGGATGAAATAGTGGATCCTACAGGACAAGGTTGCACGAATCTTCTAGTTGGTGACATGGAGGTTATGATTAGGGACTCTTTTGATAGTCCTAAGAGTGATCTTACCTCTCTACATACGGTTAGCAATTCATCATCCATTGAGTCTATTTTTTGGAGGGATGATGAGGAGTTAGGGTTGGGAACTACTGCTACTCTAGTTCCAAACCAGCATGAGGACACTTTAGAAGAATATTTTGATGAGAGACAAGCTCTCCATTGGCAGCCCACAACTTCAACTAATAAATTTTCCTTGGTCCCTAAGTTTGATTTGGAGAACCAACTAAAGGTTGGTGAAGATAAGATTGTTACAGTGCTGTCCCATTTTGATCATTCCCACAAGATGGTGGAAATTCATCTATGGAAGGTTCAGCTTGAGGGGAGACATAGAAGTGTTGAAGAGGCTTCATGAATTTCTAATTTGCAAGTGTTTAAGATAGCCATGGAGATTATGAAAAATAACTATTTAACTCTTCTTTCCAATAGAGATCACCTACTTGAATTGGGTGTCATATATTCAGATGCATTGAAGAGGAAAGAGGAAGAGGTTGATCAACTCACCACGGAGCTAGTGAAGACTAGAAAATCTTTGGAAGACTCTCAAATGGCTCTCCTTATGGCAGAAAATCAGATTGAGGAGTTGAATGTGGAGTTGAGTTTGGCTCATGCTTCACCAAAGAAATCAGAAAATCAGTCTTCTATTGCAGCCTCTTTGAATGGGCAAGAATCTTGTGTTGTGCATGTGATTGAGAGACAAGAAAATGAGGGAAAAGAAGAGCAAGTGATGGGTGAAGACAAACTAGTTACATCAGAGCAGCTACATGAAGATAAGGTTTCTTGTGATGCTTCATTAGGTGAGTCTAGCATTGCTTCATCCAGTGAGTCTAGCATTGCTTAATCCTATCGTGGTAAAGAATCAGATGGTGCTTCCATGAACGTTATTCATATATATGAAAATCCATTGAAGGTCCAAGATATTGAGGTGGATGTGAAAGTTGATCCTTTGCTTAGTGGAGCAGCCACTAGTGTTTTGAATACACATGATGAAGAAGACATTTTACAATGGCATGATGTCATCACTGATTTGTTTGAGGACAGCAGCATTATGTCCCATCATTCTTGTGAGATAGGAGCTTGTGATCATGAGAAAGCCAATGATGTGATATCACCCATTGATGGCATCCCTACACCATTTGGTAGACATGAAGATATCAAGGATAAGAGGATTGATTTTGTATATTTTGGCATTGAAGAGGTAAAGAAGTCCAAAAAGATTAACGAAGAATGGTTGCAAAAAGCCAAAGAGGCTAGATTAGTGGCTGCCAATGCAAGACAGCATCTTCAAAAAGTGAAAGAAAAGATCAATCTCATCAACATAGCAAGACAAGAAAGGATAGATAACATTAGAAGACTCTTTATTCAAATGAAGGATGAATCTAAAAATGCACATTATTCTAATGATGATGATGAGGTTGATAAGTTTGGTCAATTGAAGGACTTGGTAAAGATTCCCAACATGAGGAAACAAGAACAGATTGAGGTTTCTTCATGTGAGGTGGAAGTCGTTCATAACTTGGAGACTCAGTTGACAGTGAAGGAGGATGAGATTATTGCAGCAATATCTCATCATGACAGGATGCGCAAACTAATTGAGGATCATCTTTGGGTAGTTCAGTTAGAGAGAAGACAAAAGGGGATTGGAGCAGAGTCTTCTCATGATGACTTGCAGGGACAGCAGTCAGTTATCCATCGTGCTATTATGTATCCGACAAGGTTTGCTACTTCTATGTCACAGAGATTTCACACGGATACATGGTTACAGAATGATTATGGGGACAATAGGTATGATGGCTTGGTTAGTCACAACATCCATAGGAATTGGACAAAGGATAGAGGTTGTGCTTTCATGCTTGCTAGGCAGTTGTATAGTGCACTCGTGAGGGAAGAGGCACAGATATCCACTTCCGTTGATGCTGAGAGGGATCAACCCTCCACATTTGCATTGATTAGTGCAACTAGCTTTATGAGTTGGTGTCAGGAGTACTCTTCTTCTAGCTTTGGCAGTTGGAGTATTGTGGGGACACCAACATTTGTAGATGAGTTAGGAGATACTCATCTTTTTCGACAGTTGTTTGGGTCCATAACCCACAGGTCTCAGTATCAGGGAGTAGCCTCTTGGCATATTAGTGATCCAGTTGTAGATAGTATGGTGCAACAAGTGCCACCAGTTGTCATTGGTAGTGGATTGTTGATTCTATTTTGGGATCCTGGTGGTGACGTGTTTGATTCATCACTCTATTGTGGTCCTGATGAGGTGTTCTACCACTCTTGGTGCTATGTCAGTGGTTTATGTAGAATGGTACAGTGGAAGTCAATAGGTGCACTTTGTGACGGACTTCCAGTTTGGCACTGGGACCCAGGGATTGACATCAGAAGTGATATGTGTATTTCAGCTGTAGAATTGCATAGTTTGTTGAGTTTTGGCAGGTTCTATGGTTGCAGTTGTTTTCAGCGAGATTCTGATGCAGTTCCTTATAGATTCATTTGGGATCCGGGCATTAGTTGTGGGATACTCTCCAGTATGTTGAGGAATCCTTTGTGTGCATCAGGGTTCACTGTTGAGTTTTGCAGCATGTATATGAGGGTGATTACTTGTAGTTGCACTTTTGATCTTTATGTACATGATCTATTTCAGACGCATTGCTCAGTTGCGTATATGCTAGATAGTGTGTATGACAGCTTAGCTTGCACAGTTATGGGAAGCAAGCATTGTCAGTATTCAGAGTTGTTTCCACTTAATGCTTATGCTCTTGTGACATCTGGCATTGGCGTTGATTTAATTCAGCAGGTTCAGTTAGTTGTGCTAGTGCTGGTGTTATAGGAGCTCTTTGGTGACAGCAGGGACATTACACAGATCCTCCCTTGGGATCCAGGCAGGGAGAATTGTCTTTGTAGCCAAGATTGCTTGGGGACAAGCAATTTCAAGGAGGGTAGACTGTAATGTCCCCTTTTTAGCTGATGTTGTTTGTGGATGGTTTAGCCTATTCCTGACCCTCGTAGGCTAATGTACATGGTTAGAGGGTCTTCTTGAGGCAGTCACCTGGTTGATGGTTGGTTTCCTGGATTCAGTTGGATGGGAAAAATAAGGGAGATAATAATTAAATTAATTATTTGTAAGGTTATTAAATAAATAAATATTATAAAGTGACCTTATATTTAATTAATTTAATAAAGTGACTTAAATAAATATTATTACATAAAGTCACTAAAATAAAATAATATTATTTTTCTAGAAGCTTCTTGAAGTGGGATTGAAAAAGTATAAAAGAAGGGGCAAGGCAAGCTTCCAGGCATCTGATTATTGACATTTGCATTTGATGAGTTTTGTGGAGCCAAGGGTTTCTGCACATTTAGTCTTTGTGAACGGAAACTCCCATAGATTAGCATACGCATTGCTCAGTTGCGTATATGCTAGATAGTGTGTATGACAGCTTAGCTTGCACAGTTATGGGAAGCAAGCATTGTCAGTATTCAGAGTTGTTTCCACTTAATGCTTATGCTCTTGTGACATCTGGCGTTGGCGTTGATTTAATTCAGCAGGTTCAGTTAGTTGTGCTAGTGCTGGTGTTATAGGAGCTCTTTGGTGACAGCAGGGACATTACACAGATCCTCCCTTGGGATCTAGGCAGGGAGAATTGTCTTTGTAGCCAAGATTGCTTGGGGACAAGCAATTTCAAGGAGGGTAGACTGTAATGTCCCCTTTTTAGCTGATGTTGTTTGCAGATGGTTTAGCCTATTCCTGACCCTCGTAGGCTAATGTACATGGTTAGAGGGTCTTCTTGAGGCAGTCACCTGGTTGATGGTTGGTTTCCTGGATTCAGTTGGATGGGAAAAATAAGGGAGATAATAATTAAATTAATTATTTGTAAGGTTATTAAATAAATAAATATTATAAAGTGACCTTATATTTAATTAATTTAATAAAGTGACTTAAATAAATATTATTACATAAAGTCACTAAAATAAAATAATATTATTTTTCTAGAAGCTTCTTGAAGTGGGATTGAAAAAGTATAAAAGAAGGGGCAAGGCAAGCTTCCAGGCATCTGATTATTGACATTTGCATTTGATGAGTTTTGTGGAGCCAAGGGTTTCTGCACATTTAGTCTTTGGGAACGGAAACTCCCATAGATTAGCATAACTGAGGTGGTGAAATATCCTCCGAAGGGTTGCAAATTGGGAGGGATACTTCAGTCCTTTCATTTGTGCTTAAATCTGCAGTGTTAATAGGGGTTTGGTGGTATCAATTTGCATATCAGAAGTTTTTCTATTGGCTGCTACAGTGTTTGCTACAGTGTTTTTACTACAGTACGCTACAGTGTTTTTGCTACAGTAGCGCTACAGTGACGCTACAGTGCGTGCTACAGTGATTTGCTACAGTGTATGCTACAGTGCGCGCTACAGTGTTTTACTACAGTGATTTGCTACAGTACGCCACAGTGTTGCTACAGTGCCGTGAACAGTACGCTACAGTACAGGGCAGCTAGGAGGGGGTTTCAATTTGGGTTTGGAAGGTGCTCCTTTCCTTGGTTCATGAGAAGGCTGGGTGCTACACTTGAGAGACACGATTGGGGCTTGAGAGGGATGTTTATGAGCTATTTTGAGGCTGCCATTCCTTCATCTTCGTCATTGATTCACAGCAACTTACATTTCCAGGTTCTTTCATGAGTTAGCATCTTTATATCAGCATTGTTTTATAGTTGTCATTTTAGGAGTTGCATAAAATTGTAGAGCCTCTTGGCCATTCATATCAACATTGTATTAGACAATATATCTCAATAAAGGAGTGATAAGTTGTAGGCTATCTATTTGATGTAATGTGCATATTAATATCCATCATGATTAGCATAATAGTATGCATGCCAAGTGTTTGACAAAATGTCAATTGGCTGTAGGTGTGCATTTCATGTCTAATTTTCATGTATATGCATCAAAAATACCAAAAGAGAAGTCATATATGTATTTAGATTAATGCTTAGACATTATAGTTTAGATTTATGAGCATTTAGAATACTCAGCTATCATTATCAAGTAAAAATATCAGACTGAAAACACAGACCAGCAAGCATTGGGTTTACATCAGAAGTGTTTGACAATATTCCTTGAGCCTCTAATCAGCAAAATAAGGTCTGAAATAGCAAGGGATATTACAGTGAGTGGCATAGAATAGATTAATGTTCAGACTCATGGAGGACTCTCCCAGGGTAAACCACGGAACCTCTATATGATAGAAATGAGGAAATCTGAAATGTGCATATGTTAAATAACTTTGATATTGATTATCATTATAATATTACTAACCCTAAGAGGAAATGTGAAAAGTATACAAACTTGGTATTGGTAATTATGTGTGGTTATTAACCCTAATTTCGGTATATTGATATTAGAAAGATGAATTGATTACTAAAGTTCTCTTTTATAAGTCAAAATTATGTGCAAGGTTAAGAAAATTTTAACTTACTAGAAGGGGACATTAAATGATTATTGAGTTAAGTGTCTATGTAATTGTTGAGAGTTGGGTGTCATCTATGTAAAGTTTGTATAAGGCTATGTGGCTTTGAGAGATGTGTTTAGTATGTTGGTTCTGTGTGTGTCACCTATGGGGCTGGGACTTAGTGAGAGGTTACTAGGACAACCATAGATAGGGGTCGAGGTCTAGTGAGAGATTGCCAAGACAACCCATGCTTGTACCATGCAATTCAACACTCCTCCCTATTGCAGTCTAGCACTCCCAGTTGCATTCCATCTTGATGTATGAGTGCCTCTAGAAGTAAAGAGAGTGTTGTATGCATTGTTGGTGTTGCTAGAAGTGTTGTGTTGGAGTCATGTATAACCCATAAGTAAGTTAGTATGTTGTTTTCCTGACTATCTATTGGATGTGGGACCTTGTGTTATCTCTTGGCACAGGGGCTAGACCTCTGAGTTCCACATGGTCGGGAGGTTTATGCTTTTCTCCATTGGGTGTTCTTGTTGCATGTTCGGGTGCATGGAGATTGTTCATTGCACTGAGGACTCTAGTTCCTGTTCATATTTGAGAAGATCTCCTATCATGTATTTGTAAATTGCGGTGGATCTCCATTTGTATTTCTTAAAGTAATCTGATGTGATCTTCCCACATGAACTAAGGGAAGCATCGTTGTAAGTATTGTAAGAAGTAACAATTATTGATTTGTGAGTAGTGCAGTCAAGGAACCTTAGAGGACTTAGGTTTAGATTATTATGTTATGTTATGCATTCTATTGTTATTAGTTTTTTTTTTTAAAATTGTTCCATTAATTTGACCTAGTTTGGTGTTGTCATCTGGGGTTCCTTGGCGAGGGCATTACAAAACCAATCTATGTAGAATTATAAAATAAATATATGTGATAACTACTTATTAATATTTAACACTATAAAAAATGAAAAAATAATTGTTTGTTAATATAAAAGATGAAAAAAATTGTTTCTTATATATGATAGACTTTTCATCTTAAATACAATACCACCTTACTTAATTGATTAGTACAAGACATGAACAGAAATTGCGTTCACTAAGTAGTGCCATTCACTATAATTACGTAAATTTGTAAATGAGTAATGTGGAGATTCAATCCATACAACTCACATACATGTTTGACAGGAAATTTGCATAAATCTAAACAATTGGAACATCCGCACGCCCTCCTTTACATGTTTGGAAGCTTATAATTTCTACAGCATAGTGAATAATACGTGTCCTATTCTGCCATTCTTGTCTGTATGTTTTGTTTTTGGTTTAGTTTAAACTAAAATCAACTATTACACAGATTCTTTAATATTATGAATATTGTCGTATGAGTTTAAGAGCAATCTGTGTGTGGGCATTGGAAGATATGAAGAAATAGTCGGTGGGGTAGGCCTCGATAATGAAAGAGAGGATGTGTATATCCACATCAACGTCTCCTTAGTCTGCTTACCATTCATCACATCCCATCAACAAGACTGGAATCTTGCATTTCAAACTTCTTGGATTGTCTAACACGCTCACGGATTAGAAATTTGGAATAGAATTGCCTAAAGTCGTGCAAATTTGGAACGAAGTAGATTGAATGGCATATTGACAGTCTGCTTTTAATGCGTACTATTAAATTTTTGGATTGTCAAACATGCTCACATTTTGGATCATCAAACTGGAGAGATTTAAATTGAACTTGAGATTCACGCGAGAGTTCCTGATGGTTGGGTCGTAGAAAGACGCATGAAAACCCCCATTCACATTGCCAACTCGAAAGCGTAGTACATGCATTCATAGTAGACTTGAAAGTGTAGTGCACGGATTGCAGAGAAATTTTCTAAAGAGGTTTCTGCCATGGGGTCCTTGGTTCAGGCAGGTCGGCAGCTGTCCCTCTCATCCTTTCTGGCTTGTTTTATCTGCATCTTTAATCAGTCTTTCTTTCAAGAAGACTTTTTCAACGTAAGGCTGTCTCCGATATGCAAAAAGGTAAACCATACTTTTCATAGCTGGGTTATTTACTATTTATACACTTATCTATATAGGGAATATAAAACCAATCACAGGTAAATGTAAACAATGCAAAGGAAACCTTCTGTTTTGTAGAAACAAACCACTTAGATAAGTAAAAATTGCATCATCAATTACAATTGGGAAGTGGATTTGGGTAAATGCAAAACAATATCGAGGTATTTTAAAGTGTAGGCTTCCACACTTAAAATGGGAACACAGAAGAAAAAACATTCTCAAAAAGATAAAAATACGATTCTAGTCACAGGTGTGAAACTCAGTCAAATAAAGATTTACTGCAAGTCTGTGACGATAAAGGGTTTAAGGGCAGCAGGAGTAGAGAAGAATCAACCATTTATAGCCCCACTTCTGCACCTTTTACTTGGTCATTAGAGCTCTATGTGCAAGAGTCGTTAAATGCCAAGACGAGGTTAGAGGTTTTGGAAGTCAAGGAGCAGGAAATGGACCACAAAATCCATGAGATCATAGTAACAAATTGATCCTTAGTGGAAGGTAATAAAGTTTTAAAGGAACATGTGGCAATGTTGTAAGAGGCTCTATCAGCAAGGAAGTATGAGTGGCAAAACATGAAGTTAGCTTGGCAAACCATGAAAGAATCAATAATAGCAAATAGGGGTGTGGTAAACTCTAAAACAACTATGGTTGAGGTGCAAGTACTTCGACAAACAAACTTTCAAGGAGTGAAGATAAAAGAAAATTACAGAGAAGGCATATCAAAAGAAGTCAAAAAATGGGTGCAAGTCAGCAACACTTCCACAAGTATGGAGGAAGAAACTAATGCAAGGCTTGATAGAACATAGGAAAGAGAGATCAAAGAAAGGCAAGGGCAAATCTGCTAAGTGAGAAGGGTGGGAAAGTTATGTGAAGAGAGGGTTAGGCCCATTAAAGTCGTCATGGCAAGTGTGCACGATAAGCTCCATCTTTTAAGAAAAAAAAGCTCTTGACACTTCTTCCTCGACAAAGATAATTTAATTGGTAGACAACAAGAGGAGAGAAGGGAGGAAGTGGCAAAGATAAGAGCAGGAAGAGATGAAGGCAAAAGGGCCTGGTTGTACAATGGGAAAGTTATTATTTCTAATTTTGGGCCCCATAGTAAGGTAGGGCAGCAAGTTGGCAGGAATGAAAAAATAGATGATTCTATAATAGAAAGGAAAGTAACAAGGCCAATATGGGTAAAGAGGGATGAAGACTCAACTTCAAGTCTTGTGTGCCAAAATAAATAGAAATCAAGGCCTACCTTGATTTATCTAAGTTTAGTATGTTGGAATTGTAGAGGTTACCCTTGGAGGAGGGGACCCAGGTTAGGGCCTATTGCAGAAGGTAGAGACATAGTTTGTCTCATGAAAACTCATGAACACGAAGGCTGCAAGACTCCTATGTTTGAAGGTTACTTGAAGTTGGTGGCTTAGAACAAGGCAACGAGGAATGACAAAGGGTATGATAGTATATTGGTCTTAGTGAAAGAAAAAGAATGGTGTAGCATTCAACTGGAAAGAGAAGATACAAACAAGCAGTATATAAAAAATGAAAGTCAAATAAGAATTGCAACGTGTTATTTTGCTCCACAACTTTAAAAAACTTACAAAAATAATTGGGTGGACAGCAAGGACCCATATGCAACTCTAAAAAAGGATACATTCTCAGTAGGGAGAAGTTCTCTTGGTGGGGGATTTCAATGCCAGGACATCAAATGAACAAGCTAGCATGTTATGTTGCAAATAGGATCATTATCCTAATTGGCTTATAGAAGAAATAAATCACTAGTGGTTAAGATGTTCAGAAGACAATGTGAAACCTTTGACTTAATTATTTGCAATGGTTTGGATAGATGGAACAAGTCTAGAAATTTTACATGCAATACCTACAATGGAGCAAGTGTCGTTGGTTATGCAATTTGCTTGCAAAGCTTGATTGAAAGGATAGCGGAAGTTATGATCTGTGAGCATATTTGGGATTTAAAATCATACCATAGACCAATTTACTTAAGGTTATCTTAGCTAGAAAAGAGGCATCATGGTAGGAAAACTCAAGGTCTTCGGCAAACACCTTCAAAGGGTAGAATTCTTTTGACATAAGAAAATTGTATTATCTTTAAGGCAATGCTAGAAAGGTTAATTTAGAAGGAGAAAAATCATTTTCAATGCATCAACAGTCATGAGTTAACAAATATAATTCAAGGAGCATTTGGGAAGTACAAAAGAGCAAAAAATAAGAAGTCAAAAACATATTACTTTTTGATTAATGTTTGGTTTGATGAGGAATGCAAAATTGCAAGGAGAACTTTGAAAAATCCATGTAAGAAGAAGATGAATGCTAAGTTGTACAAGAAAGTTTTTGAAACTAAAAAAGTTGAGTTCATGAGCACAAGGTGAGAAGAGCTAATCTACCTAGGAAAGAATAACCCAAAGCTATTTTGGAAGGAACTTCAACCAAGAAATAAACAAACTGAAAATAACATTACAGCTAATCATGGGAAGAAAAGGTGTGTATTTTTTGCACTATCGAGGTAGTGGAATTAGAAAAACACTTTATTATGGAGTGTGATACCTTTAGGGACATCAGGGGCAAATATGCCAATATCTTAACAACTATTTCTTGGTACAATTTACTCACTGAGGGGACTATTGAGAAATTGGGGTAGCTCATCATCACCTTGAATACAGAAAGAGCTGAAATGTAGAAAACAAAAATGGCAAGGTTGGTTGTCCCATAGGCTATTTTTTCAGCCTCATGGACATCAAAAATTATTCATTCACAATGACAGTATGCTTCTAATACGTACTGCAAAACTTTTGGATTGTCAAGCATGATCACCTTTACACCATCTAATTTAAGATGACCAAGAAAATAGTAAAGTAGCACAAAAAGATGCTTCTCAAATTTGGAACAAGGTAAATTAGATGGATTAGAAAAATATGGAGTGTTGACTTTCATATTGATTGAGAATCTCATTTTTTTTGGATTGTCAAGCACACACAAAATGTAATTAAATTATATTGGAAAACTTTTGGAGTGTCAAGAAGGCACACAATGTAATTAAATTATATTGGATAACTTTTGAATTGTCGAATACACACACAGATATTGATTGAGAATCTCAAAACTTTTGAAGTGTCAAGCACATAGAATTTGATTAATTACATTGAAAATCTTTTGAATTGTCAAACACACACACACAATCAAAGTAAATTAGATTGTGAATGGAGAATGCTAAGAAAAATATAAAAATGATGATCATGTGATTTGATGGCACACTTAAGAATTTAAAACTAGTAACTGGACCTATAGATTCAATGGGCATGCTGATAATTTTTAGAAGAAATTACAGAATTTGTTAGATGTATCTTGTAGAGTTTTAAGATGTTTAGATTATTTTGTTGTTGATGGCTATAGATATGTTGTCTACACCAACATTTTTTTGATATCTTGTTTTCCTACTTGGCCACCATTAACTAAGGTTCAATTCATTGTTGACCTCCAAAAAGTACAAACATTGACATGTTTTAACATCATATTCTAACTCAAATGTAATAATTACACTTAATTCTCACATTCGCTCAACAATGACATACTATGACAAATTAACTAATGAAATATGTTTATTTATGTGTATATATGGATGACCAAGGCTAGATATTGCTCTTCTTTAAATTTAAAAAATATAATTTGAAAATAGATTTAAATGTGACCTCAAGATGTTATTTGGTCCCCATCCCAAGCTTAATTGTATATCAAATAAATAATATGTTTTTTGTTTGTTTTAATTTGTCAAAAGATAGCAGAAATAGCTCTATGATAAACACAATATTTATGACCTAATAGATCATCTATTTGGGCTAATAAAATATCCATTTTAACATAAATTTGTATACATTACTCATGAAATATTTCAACTATGTGATTAGAATTGGAGATCAAGTACTTTGAATTGTTAAGTATGAGTTCTTATTAAGAGGGCAAAAATGAAAAATTCTAATGAGTTATTACCCATCCATGGGCTAGGAAAATATAATCATTGAATGAAAAATTCTAATGAGTTATTACCCATCCATGGGATAGGAAAATATAATCATTGACATTCATGGAAGGGGAAGAATTTGTTGCTAATAGTCGAATAATGGAATAATATATCTTGAAGGGGAGAAAACTTTCTTCTTAGTTAAAACTACACTTCACCAAGGCTATGAACCAAGGCTATGAACTTTCATCAGAGCTAAAGTCTAGCTTGTAAAGCTTCTAAATCCTGATAAAGATGTTAATTGATAGTAAGTAGCTGTGTGAAGATCAATCACTTCTATGGTAATCGATGGCAACAATCCATTTTTCTTTTATTCTTATTTTTAAAGTGATATATTTAAAAAAACAAATTTACTAATTATTTCCTAGGATTCCTCCAGATTTTATAAATCTTTTTAATAATGTGCATAGATTCACCCAAAAAAATATTTTTTTTTTTAAAAAAAGGAAAAATTTGCTAGGAAAAGTAAAAAACTTAGCTAGGATTTGCCAGGATTTTATAAATTTTTTTAGGGTTTTTTTCTTAAAGTTATCACTAGTAGTTTCACTGTTGGTTTTTACCTTGTTACGAATCTTTCTAACTTGTGAGCCTTATGTTTCTTACTAGTTGTGAGTGTTCCTATGCCTTGTTATTTTTTGTTAGTTCCTTGTTAGTGGAAGCTTAGGGCTTTTTTGATAATGCTTGGTATTAATGTATGAATGTTGTTTTTCTTTAAGGGTGTGACACCTATGGAAACCCTAGCTATATTATCTTAAAAAGGTAAACTATGTGGACTTGTAATACACAATGTACTTGATAACCACCTATTAATATTTCAATTATGTAAGTGGTGATTTTTATAAGAACTCAATCATTCCTCCATCCCAAGTACAAAACCATTTTAATTCAGAAATAAATTTAATATTTATGACAACATAGAAAAAAATAAATTTTAATTTGAAGAATAACTTTTTTTGTTTAATGTGGTAAAATTTTATGCATATTTAAAAAAAAAAAAAAAATAAGAAAATAGTTGAAGCTCCAACTTAACACATTTATGGCAAAATTTTATGTATATTTAAAAAAAAAACTAAAAATTAAGAAAATAATTGAAACTCCAACTTAACACATTTATTTATTTATTTTTAATCAATGTAACTTCACACTATTAAAAAAATGAAAAAAACTATAAAATTTATTTATTGAAGGTGGTAAGCTTTTATTATTCACTATAGTACTACCTTAATAATTAATACATTTTTCTTCACTTAAAAGAACAATTCTTTTAAAATAAAAATATATATTTTTTAATTAATACAAACTATTAAAAAAATTAGGAAAAAATTGTTATCCAGTATATTAACTTTTCTTATAATTTATCTTCCAAATAATAACATAACCCAACTTTTTTTTAAATTGAACAAAGCATGATTTGTAGTTTATTACACAGCCAAAGAAAAATTTGAAGTTAATAAAATATTTTGTTGAACAAATAATTTACAGGAAGGTAAATTAGACGGCCACACTCTTTAAACATCCAGTTTGTTTTGAACTTTAAACGTTATCCATACCATTTGTCAGCTGGCGCAAAAACATTATTTCTTAAAACATATTTTCCCATAACATTAAGCGAACAATACATATTAGACATTAAATAATATAACGTAAGTAAATGTTTTGAGGACGTCCACTCGTTTCTCATCGATGTGAAAGGAAATTGCGTAATACCGCATGCCTCACGCTAGTTTGTAGGCAGCGATTTCCCTAATCTATTTATTCCTCCATCCCCGTTCAATTCTATCGCCTTCTGTGTTTCCTGCTGCTTTAATTTGGTCTACCATGGCTCCTCTTCTGTTGTTCCCTTTCATGCTTTTCATCTTTTCAATCTCCGTTTTTCCCCACTCTCTCAATAATCTCTCTTATCAAGAGCAACAACAATTGCTCTTGCGATTCAAAGTTAGCATTTCCAACAACAACAGCACTTCTCTGGCCGACTGGAGTCCCCATCTACACCTTTGCAATTGGTCTGCTGGTACCTGTGATCCCTCTTCGCACTCTGTTCTCGCCCTCGATTTATCCCAAATGAATTTAGACGGCACCATCTCTCCTCTGCTTGGGAATCTCTCCTCTCTTCGATCCCTCGATCTCTCCCAAAACGCCCTTACTGGTCACATCCCACCTCAACTCGGCCAACTTCCGCGTTTGCAGAAACTCTGGCTGTACAGCAATCAATTACAAGGAACAATTCCCTCCTCTCTCTCCGCTTGCCGCAGTTTGGATGATCTAAGACTCTCTTATAACCAACTGCATGGCAGCATTCTGCCTGAGCTGAGTCACCTCACAAGACTGAAATAACTTTACTTAGGAGCAAACAATCTCATAGGTACCATTCCTCATTCTTTAGGTAATCTGTCCCCTTGGTTGGATTGTATTTGGGATACAATGACCTCACAGGTACCATTCCCTATTCTTTAGGAAATCTGTCCGCCTTAGTTGAATTGGGAGTGGGAGGAAATAATTTGACAGGTACCATTCCCCATGAATTGGGCATGCTCACTCACCTGCAGGTTCTTTTCCTTCATACAAATAACTTATCAGGCACCATTCCCACCTTTTTAGGAAATCTCTCAAAATTGACTGATTTAGAATTGGCAGATAACCATCTCCAAGGCCCCATTCCTGCTGAATTGGGCATGCTCACTCACCTGGAGGTTCTTTACCTTTATACAAATAACTTATCAGGCACCATTCCCACCTTTTTAAGAAATCTCTCAAAATTGACTGAATTAGACTTGTCAGTAAACCATCTCCAAGGCTCCATTCCTTTTGAATTGGGCATGCTCACTCACCTGCAGGTTCTTTACCTTGATACAAATAACTTATTAGCACCATTCCCAACTCTTTAGGAAATCTCTCAAAATTGACTTATTTAACATTGTCCAAAAACCATCTCCAAGGCTCCATTCCTCCTGAATTGGACATGCTAACTCACCTTCAACTTCTTCACCTTTTTAAAAATAACTTATCAGGCACCATTCCCAGCTCTTTAGGAAATCTCTTGAAATTGACTGAGTTAGACTTGTCAGAAAACCATCTCCAAGGCTCCATTCCTCCTGAATTGGACATGCTAACTCACCTTCAGCTTCTTCACCTTTTTACAAATAACTTATCAGGCACCATTCCCAGCTTTTTAGGAAATCTCTCCAAATTGACTGATTTAACGTTGTCAAAAAACCATTTCCAAGGCCCCCATTCCTCCTGAATTGGGCATGCTCACTCACCTGCAGGTTCTTTACCTTGATACAAATAACTTATCAGGCACCATTCCCAGCTCTTCAAGAAATCTCTCGAAATTGACTAATTTAACGTTGTCAGGAAACCATCTGCAAGGCCCCATTCCTCCTGAATTGGGCATGCTTACTCATCTGCATGTTCTTCAGCTTGATACAAATAACTTATCAGGCACCATTCCCAGCTTTTTAGGAAATCTCTCAAAATTGACTAAGTTAGACTTGTCAGTAAACCAATTTAGAGGAAAAATACCAGATTCTCTTGGTAGCCTCCAGCAGCTAAGAAATCTTTTACTTGATCACAACAAGTTAACAGGGGAGATCCCTGTTAGTTTAGAGGGATGCCAGATGTTGAAGTCCCTTGACTTATCTAACAATAAACTATGGGGAAGGATACCTGGTTAGATTCACTGAGTACAACATTTGGCTATATTGCTCTAGGAAATTTTTTTGAGTTTTGTTTATATTGGCATTATCATTTCCTTTAATAGACTTTTAAGAATTTCATGAATAAAATTGCTTGCAGAGTATGAAGTGGGCGGGAGCGTTTCTTTCGTGGGAAATGCAGCCGCTTCCAATTTAACATCTGCCATATCAGACGTCCTGCACAATACCAATCCTACAGAAACATTGGCATATGACAGTCAAAGATCTACTTTAGATGTTTATAAGTTCTATTAAGAAGTTTTGTCTTTATGTTTGCCAGTTTCAAGATTCTTTTCCATCACTGGCTAGTCTTCTTTCACGTAAAATCCTCCTTCGGTTAAATTCTAGCTCTTTCAACTTGTAAGCTGTTCCAATTCATGTGTATGCATTATACTACTTTGAGAAAGTATAATGTTGTCTATATATACTTACTGAAATACTGCGAAACGTGTAACATATTGTCTTAGCTATAGCACTTCCTCTCATAGTATGCAGAAGTTTAATTTTTTTTCCTTTGCTTCCTTGATATTCATTTATCTCCGAGCTCAAAAACATAAGATCAATCTGGATGCCATATCAAGGGTGATATATTTGTGTCCACAGAGGATAGAGCATGAATAAGAATTTAAAGACCATCCATTTTTTAAGTTGTCTGAGTAATCGGAACAGTTAAATAAACAATGTATCATGAAACTGCTTGTGGAATTCATTCAAAATTTTAGACGTATAATCAGATATAGTATAATTGCATATACCCTTTAATTGAATATTGGAAACCTCACAAAATATGGCTTACACTACATCAATTGCATCACAGTTCTGTAGCTACTACGAGCTTGCACAACCTTTCCTCAATATTATCCTTTGGACCTTCTATAAGTATTGAAGAGCTGTCTCCATTGCATTGTAATAGAAATCTCCATGTCATTCTGCAAAACGCTTGATAAAGAGGAAAATTTGGCATTATCAACATGGTCTGAGTTGGATTTAAGGTCAGCCTATTATGAAGATTTCCAAAATAACGACAAGAGTTCAGTTTTCTCTAGCTACAAGTGGTGGCAGTGACTCACTATCATGTAACATTTTGGCTTTGAGATAAAGGTTTTAATTTTCTAAAATGGATTTTAAGTTCTGATGAATTGCATCCAGTGAGAACAGATTGTTAAATAGGCTACCAGGTCGTGTGTAAAATTCTGGGTTTTGTATAAATCTTTTGAAAATTTTCACGTACAAAGTTAATACTGCACTGATGTCTTGTACAATATCATCCCAGCCCTAATGGATATTTATAAAGAAGGCAAAATATGAAGTCCCCAACTTGAATGTTCATGAAATATTAGATTTTTCGGTATTTTTCTGAATTTGAAAGAAGAAACCAAATCGCTGCAAACTGAAACTGAAAGATAAATACTGGTGCAAACTCCCTTCGGTATGAAACAATAGCATTCAGTACTCGGATATTCCAATTTAACATTCAGTTACAGTCAATTTTGCATAGATAAGCAGTTGTGTTTGACTTGCTAATAACCAGAAATCAGAAATGTTATAGTATTCTTGACAATAATATGGCAGCTCATACAAAGTGTAGATTAAGTAGCTTGAACATAGAAAACAATAGTGCACAGCGAACTGGAGTAACTCCTTAGATAATCAGCACTAACACATGTCTACAGTCCTCGTTACATATTTTAAATCTGCCCTCACAAAATATGCCTTAGGATGCTGAAGGACAGCAATCCAAGATGTTGCGCCAAAGATCTAACTCTATGTGCTGTTATGACAGTGATTGTACACCTTAGTGAGTCCATGCTAGATCCAAATCATGCCCAAACATGCATCGCTGCCTCTTATATCAGGACAATGAATGTACGACCCCTCCAGCGGTCCCTCGAACACTTCCAAGCTGCTAAGTTGGCTGCGGATAGTAACTGCAGGTGCCCAATCAGCGTTAAAGCCTAGAAATATGCTGATATATGGCCTGTAAATGTGCTGTAGAAAGGGTGGATCTGTCCTTGCACTTCCGTACAAACTGACAGGGATGTCACAACCCTCCAAAATTGGTGCAGCACCTCCCCAAATGAGGCCGCGCAGCAGAAAATAGATATAAATGGGGGCGATCAATAGATTGGGTGCTCAAGGTTGATGTGATCTGCAACAAAATGTCCACAATGATATATTTCTGCCTAGACAGTATGGATTCCTCCTAGGGTTTGCAAAAATGGTGTAAACCCTCTGATCCAGTAAATGATGATGTAAATCTGCTCATTAAAATTCTGAAATTGTTGTAAAAGCCCCCAAAATAATGTGGCAACACTGTAGCAGCAATATACAATCTTCAAACACTCTGGCAAACTGAAAATATCTTCAAATCCTCCACCAATCAGCACACTTGTGATTCTTGGATGGAATCACCTAAGATTGAAAGCAAGGGTTTTCATTGTTATCCCAAATGTGAAATTCAAGACGGTTTTCATCCTTTAAACTCCAACAAACCAACAGTTTTTGTTCTTGCATGCCCTAGATTGAACAATTGCTCAAATCTGAAAGTAATATGCAAAGGATAGTTTCAAATTTCAATGATCATCAAATGAGAAGCCAAAGGCTCCATTTATAGTTACCTCCTTAATAGACATTGGATTTCCACAGTCCATGATCTTGTATCAGAATGTTTCAGGATTTAACTGTGTGAAAATTTTTCCCTCAACGTTTTGGGTCACACTTCGTGATCCATCATAGGAAGAAGAAAGCAAGAGAAGAGAAATAGAAAATGGATCAGAGTGTGATCAAAACATTGAAGAAAAGATTTTCACACAGTTAAATCCTGAAACATTCTGATATAGTTACCTCCTTATTTAAACTTTGGGCCCTAGTATTAAAAAACACTCTTTATTTTTGGCTTTTATTATAATACTTTTTAATTTAATTTAATTTTAAGTATTAAAAATACTTTTATTTTAATAACATTTTTTATTTTAATTGTAATATATTATTAAGTTGTCCTAAAATTAGCCTTTGGCATTTGGACTCAGTTTATAAATTATGAAGGCGATGGGACACAAAATTGCAGGATGTTCCTCCAAAGGGCCTCCTGGTTCAAGATTGATCAATTTTAGAAAAATGGATCAAGAAGAAAGGCTCTCCAGATGCAGATTTTTTGTGGCACAACTAGGGGAAGTTTTTGGAAGCCCAAAAGGAGATAAGGTAGGACCTAGTGGCTATCGTGGACAACACAATCCCTGAGAAGCCTTCTCCTCAAATTCCTCTCAAAGAAGGTTTTATTAATCCTCCCTCTGAGGGGGAGGGTGATTGTTCTAATGATGGGGCACCTTTCCTTTTCTGGCGGATTTAGATGATGATTCGTATATTCCTTTTGACCATGATGACATGGTGGTTCCCATAAGGAAGTGCTCCATCATTGAAACAGCAAGTGGCATCTCTAAACCCAACATCAGCATACCAAAAACAATTTCAAAAATCTGAAGCGGAGAAGCTTCGTATAGAAGGTTGGGATGCTGTTGATGACAGAACTCAGTGGACCATTGATTTCCTTCTTACTAGGAGTAGAAAGAAGGGCTTAGCCAATCCGGCGTAATGGCCTGTAGAGGTTTCTCCAAGGGGTTTCGTTTTGGGTTGTTTCATTTTCTTCTCCAGGGGGCTTTGATTTGGGTTGTTTTCTCTAGAGTCCTCAGCTCTGCACTTTTTCTTTCCATAAGCTAGTTCTTTTATCTTATGTGCTCCCCTCTCGATGGTCTGAAGTTGTGTTCTTTAATTTTATTTGATATCTCTATTGGGAGTGGACCCAAATCTCACAGCTTATCCATTAAAAAAAAGTTTTAAAATTAGAAATAATTGGACCCAATTTAATTAATATTATTAATTATTATTAATGGAAGAAAAGGGACATGACACAAATTTTTTTTGTTAAATTGTGATATAACATTTCTCTATATCTGCAACTCTCTCTTTTGTTGTCATTTTATGTCTTATTGGTCTTTACTTGTCATCATCTAGGTGTTTGTCCTAATTTTTTAAGAGTGTCATTGACCCTGTTTATGTTTTCAAAAGGTGTTTTATAATATAAAGGGGTTAGGTGGTGTTGTAGGTAATGTCTTGGTAAGCATGTATGCCAAATGTGGGAGAATCCTGGCTGCAAGCCAAGAGTTTGACATTATATTATACAGAAAATGCTGTCTCAAACAATGTAATGGATGCAGCATAGATGCAAAATGGCAATGCCCATAAAACCTTGCAAGTATTTGGTGAAATGGAAGCGGTCACCATTACTTCTATTGTTCCTATGTGTGGTCTCTTGGTTGTCCTTCTCAGGACAAGGAGATACACGCTTTTATAATCACTATTGGGTTGGACACACATGTTGTGTACAATGCTCTCCTTTATATGTATGCCTAATGTAGCAGTTGAGGTTGCACACCATATATCTGCTCAAATCCCTCAAACAAACATAATCTCTTGGAACACAATGATAGGAGGGTATGGATGAATGGTCTTGGTTAAGCTGCCCTGGACCTGCTTAATAAAATGCAAACAATAATGCCAAGGCCAAGGCCTCAAAATCAGACTACATTACTTTTATTTCTATTATCTCTGCCTGTAGCCATGCAGGCCCTGGTAACTGAGGGCAGCTTACAAATATTTGGTTCCATAACCCAATATTATTACATTGCTTCAACTGTTGAGGGTTATGCATGTGTAATGGACCTCCTTGGTCGAGAGGGCTCATCAATAGTGGATACACAAAACATCAGCACTACCACCTCATCACCATTTGGTTCTGAAGAGAGATCCAACTATTTTTGCAATCCTGTCATGAGCAATAACTCCAACATAGAACTCAATTGCTGTGTATCAGAAAAACATACAGTAGAATCTCCTCTTTGTGTCGAGTCTGTTGCAAATATATTGAATTCTCCTTGAGAAGAGTTTTCTGTTGCTGCCTTCAAGGAGTAGGATCTTGTCATGTCCCCTTGCGCGATCATGGATAAATCCCCTTACATAGAGAACCGAAGGCAGAATAATCAAGTAATAAAATTAGACAAAATATCGAAGGTATTGAAAGGAGCGATTATTAAGATACAATTTTGGCGTTAATTAAGGAATAATGTTATCTAACACTAATTATCTCTTGAGTGATGTTAGTTAAGGTCGCTAACAAAAAGAGGTGTCTATTACAATGAATATATACAGTGAAGGGATGCATCCCTTAAGCAATTGGTGGTATAAGAAGAAAAACAATACAACAGCAACAGGAGGGAGGAGGAAGAAATATAACTAAGGAGAAGCAAGAAAGAACATCCAAGGAAGGGACTCTGGGGATCACCGTGGCTACACCAAGTGTATTTCTGCCTTACCAAGTAGGATAAATTTATATACAAAGAGTGAATTATCTTTATGTATTGGCATTAACTAATCATTTTCTGAGCAAGTGATCTGACTCTTAAAGTAGAGACTTGTTATCTATATAACCTGCTCAAATATATTTATGATAGATTTTTGCTTATAGTAGTTATTTGATTATATATATATAGTTGGTCTATTTATAACAACCTGACTATATATATTGAATGATGATGATACATAGGTATTGATTATTTAGGTACATTGATTTGGGGTTTCCTTAGCATACTAACATATATATATACACATACACACACACACATATATATATATACATTGAGTTGACAATTGATGAAGTGTCTGCATCTATTTCTGTGTGTTAAAATTTGAGTTTTTGAAACTAATTGTCAATCCACCTGGGGGAAGGGGTAGGAAGAGGATGGTGTGCTCCACTTATGGTCCGCTCACTCCAAATAGAAGGTTGAGCCATGGAGTAGTGGAAGTACCGAGAATGCTCGTATGCTCCACCCATTTCTACAAGTGGGCAAAGTGTTTGTTGGGGTTGGGACATGGTTGGGGAAAGAAGCTACAAGTCGCCAACAGGGAGAGTTGTGGTATACAACCTCTTAGGTTGGTATATGGCTTTTGGCGGACCCACCATGCCACTCCTCTTAGTTCACATTAGGCTGCATTGTTGATAATCTATAAATATGTCACCATGGATTAGTGCTAACAAGTATATATGTATGATTGGCAATATTGTTCATAAGGTGTATGTAAGTTTCAATCATGGACTCCACCAAAAAAATATTCATTGCAAGGACAAAACCCTAACCCTATTAGGGAATTTGTAATCATTAGAAGGCTTTTAGGACAAACCAGTTTAGGGGACATTACAAGTGGCATCAGAGCATCTTTCCTACCATCTTGTGTATGTTTTATGTATTACATGTATTGGTGTACACCTTGTGACTTATGTGTATTCAAGTATATGCTTTACAACATACGTTCATGTGAATACTTTGTGTATTATGTGTATTCGTGTGTATGTTTCATACTTGTTGTATACTCAGGTGTATGCTTGGTGACTTTGGGAGGGTGGATGGGTTCGTGGTGTAGTATGGGCTGCATCGAATCCCCTTCCCACTTTTCAAGTTGTATACTTACATGTATTCAAATGCATTCTTACATGTTTAGGTTTTAGGGTTAAGGGATTAGGGTTTAAGGTATAGTGTCGAGGGTTGAGGGTGTAGGGATAGGGTTTAGGATTTAAGGTTTAATGGTTGAGGGTTGAGGCTTTAGGGATAGGGTTTAGCGTTTAGGGTTAAGTGAGAAACCTAGATGGCTAAGGACAGATGGAGAGGCAAACAAGGAGTGACTGAGAGACCTAGAGAGGGGAGAGGTACAGAGGTGAGGGGAGACAAAGGTGAGAGATAGAGAGGTGAGGCAAGAGATAGAATAAAATGAGAGAGTGAAGTTGACAACTTGGGGGAAAGATGGGTAAGGAAGAGGGAGAGAGGTGGAGAGGAAAGGAAATATCTAGAGAGCCTTGAGAGATATACAATTGAGAGACCTACAACCTAGGGAGAGAGGGGTAAGAGAGATAGAAAAGAGATGGGGGTGAGGCAGATAGGGGAGGAGAGGTGTGGATAAGCATTGAGGGTTTAGGGCTTTAGGGTTTAAGGGTCAAGGGTTTAGGGTTTAAGGGTTGAGGGTTTAAGGGTTGAGGTATTAAGGGTTTAAGGGTTGATAGATTAGGGTTTAGTGTAGAGGGATTATGGTTTAAGGTATAGTGTTGAGGGTTGAGTGTTTAGGGATAGGGTTTAGGATTTAAGGTTTAAGGGTTGAGGGTTGAGGCTTTAAGGATAGGGTTTAGGCTTTAGGGTTAAGGGATTAGGGTTTAAGGTATAATGTCGAGGGTTGAGGGTTTAGGGATAGGGTTTAGGATTCAAGGTTTATGGGTTGAGGGTTGAGGCTTTAGGGATAGGGTTTAGTGTTTAGGGTTTATGGATTAGGGTTTAAGGTATAGTGTCGAGAGTTGAGGGTTTAGAGATAGGGTTTAGTATTTAAGGTTTAAGAGTTGAGGGTTGAGGCTTTAGGGATAGGGTTTAGGATTTAGGGTTAAGTGTGAGACCTAGATGGCTATGGATGCATGGAGAGGAATACAAGGAGTGACTAAGAGACCTAGAGAGGGGAGAGGTAGAGAGGTGATGGGGAGACAGAGATGAGAGATAGAGAGGTGAGGGTAGAGATAGAATAAAATGAGGGAGTGAAGTTGACAACTTGAGGTAAATATGGGTAAGGAGGTGGGAGAGAGGTGGAGAGGAAGGGAAATATCTAGAGAGCCCTGAGAGATATACAAGTGAGAGACCTACAACCTAGGGAGAGATGGGTGAGAGAGATAATAGAGAGATGGGGGTGAGGTAGATAGGGGAGGAGAGGGGTGGATAAGGTTTGAGAGTTTAAGGTTTTAGGGTTTAAGGGTCAAGGTTTTAAGGTTTAATGGTTGAGGGTTTAAGGGTTGAGGTATTAAGGCTTTAAGGGTTGAGGGATTAGGGTTTAGTGTTAAGGGATGAGGTTTTGAGGTATAATGTCGAAGGTTGAGGGTTTATGGATAGGGTTTAGGAGTTAAGGTTTAAGGGTTGAGGGTTGAGGGTTGAGGCTCTAGGGATAGGGTTTAGGGTTAGGGTTAAGGGATTAGGGTTTAATGTATAGTGTCGAGGGTAGAGGGTTGAGGGTTTATGATTTAAGGTTTAAGGGTTAAGGGTTGAGGATTTATGGATAGGTTTTAGGGTTTAGGGTTTAGGGATTAGGGGTAAGTGAGATACCTAGATGGCTAACGACAGATGGAGAGGCAGACAAGGAGTGATTAAGAGACCTAGATAAGAGAGAGGTAGAGACGTGAGGAGGAGACAAAGGTGAGAAATAGAGAGGTGAGGGGAGAGATAGAAGAAAATGAGATAGTGAAGTTGACAGCTTGAGAGAAAGATGGGTAAGAAGGAGGGAGATACGTGGAGAGGAAGGGAAATAACTAGAGATCCATTTGAGAGATATAGAGGTGAGAGACCTATAGCCTAGGGAGAGAGGGGTGAGATACACAGGGGGAAAGATAGGTGTGAGAGAGATAGAGGGGAAGAGGGGTGGGTAATGAGACAATGAGTTAGGAAACCTTTAGGAAATCAACTTTTTGAGGAAGTTGAAATATGGCCATTTTGTATAGCATGCCAAAATGCACTCAAGTTATAATGTGAACTTGCTTTTTGGCTTGCTATACAAATGGAAAAATAGACAAGACACTCATGTTCCAGACCCACATGCTCTGTTATTCTACTGGTTATCCACATGTTCTGACAAAAAAAGATTTTTGATGCTATTGGGAAGTGCACATGCAAATTTTTCACATTATACCACCTTTGCATGAACTTTCCCCCACCTTTTTCTAGTTTGCCAACTTAGAAAGGAGGAAATAACATAGTTTTCACATTAAATTTGATATATATCAATTCAAGTTTCTATTTTTCTAGTGTTGCAATGTTAATTGTGACTGAATTGTAGGAATTTAACATTATACATTGGTTAATTGTATTGTTGTTAGTAATTCTATTTGTGTGATATACAATTAAATGTTGAATAGGAAGCAAGTTTGTGAAAAACTCAAATTGTTGAGGAGTTTGATGCAACAAGAAAAATAAACTATATAATTGGGTAGTCTCTCCATTCAAATCTCTATTTTTTAGGTATGCCAAGTCTTTACACATGTTCTTTACATTTTCCTTATCTCTATTATGTTTCTTTATCATCCCTTATCATACATGCTTAAAACAATGCTTTGATTTTGTTTTTATGCATTTTCTATGGTATCATTGTTTGTTTCTCATTATAACCTTAGCCCCTCTTGGCACATTTTAAACTACACAATTTTTTACACTTGGTGATTTTTTGAAAAAATGCCTCAAAGAAATGTCATATGAATTATAAAATTTACATGAAAATTAGAGAAGAGAAGAGAATCCAGTAATTGGACACCTTATGTTAGATTGGTTGGCTTTTACACACTAGCATCTTTTTTCTTGGTGGATTTTAAAGCTTTAGTATTTTTTATTTTTATTTTGTTTTTGTTGTTATTTGATACAGATTTGTATATATTTTGTGTTTATATCAATTGTATGTTTTATATGTATATTAGTATTCATTTATTTGATGTGTATATGTCACCGGATGTAGTGGTGGAAAGAGATTTGCAAGGGGTGGCTTAGAATCAATCTTTGCATTGCTGTAGTATGAAGTAATTTGTTGACCCTATTGTGAAAATGTTCTTTTTATTGGGTTTTAAGTTCTGTTGCTTTGTGGTTTGGAAGGACTGATTAGAAAGAATGTCCATCACTGTGAGATCACATTTCTTTGAGGCATTTTTTCAAACAGCTCAATGGGCCTTGTCTATGCTACCACATTTTACATACATGTCTACCAAATCATTTTGTTCATATTATAAAATCATGGTATACCATGAGACCACATTTCTTTGAACAATTATATGTTAAATAGTTCATTTGCCTTGTCTATTCTTCCACATTTTGCATACATGTCTAATAGGGAATTTGCAACTATAACATTTGACAATAATTCCCTTTCCATTATGCTTTGAGGGATGTCCATGCCTTGTTTGAAATAGCCCAGTTTGGAAAATGTAGGGGGATGCTATCAAAGGCTTTTGATTTTGGCTTTACACATTCCAATTACATTATCTTGAATGATTCTAAAAACCTTTTCAACAAATCCATTTTGTGCATATCCTGTAATCATTGCAATCCATGACATATCTATTTGATGCATTTTGTCAAACAATTCACATGCCTTGTCCATGCTTCCACATTTGTCATGCATTTCTATGAAGGGAGTTGCAATTATAACATTTGACAAAAATCCCCCTTTCTTTCAATGATTTGATTGATGCCCATACCTTGTTCCAAAGATAGGATGTTGACAAAAGTTGTGGAATTTGGATTTATACTCAATTCAATTGTATTGTCTTGAAAGTTTTTAATGTATTTTTAAAAATACATTTTGTGCTTATCTTGTAATCATGGCATTCCATGAGACCACATTTCTTTGAGGCATTCTATCAAAAAATTCATGTGCTTTGTCTATGCTACCACAATTTGCATACATGTCTATTTGTGGACATTATATTGGTAGGTCATGTTGGAATTAGGTTGGACAACTGAGAGGGGGGGAGTGAATCAGTTGTCCCACAATATTAACCTTTTCTGATTTTAATCTTCTTTCTCAACTTACAAATAGATTAATGATGTAAACATTAAGCATGAATCAACAACACATGAGCAGAAACAAAATGAACACACATAACACCATAATTTTTACCTGGAAACCCGGTTAAGGGAAAATCAAGGTGGGGTTAACCCACAAAATTCGTACCCTGTTAAAAGTACTTAAAATAAATGGGAAGGCACTTACCTTCAGGTGCACTACCCAAAGCTCACTGCTTAAAGAGGCTCACTGCCTAGAAGATTTTATGTTTAATACAGAAAGAATGAACTAAGAACTAGCATCTTCTTCATGTCTGGTTTAGTCCCATTGAAAGATCACAAAACTTCTACTTTGCCCCCAAACACTTCTTCACTATCTCTTCATCCTTTACTACTCTTATTCTTTTTTTCCTCTTCTTCTCTACTCTGCCTCTGTACCTTTCCTAGGATTTTATCATTTTCGCACACAGACACCTTTTCACAACTCGGTCACAAGTATTTATATGCTTCATCAACCTTAGAATTAATCATCAAGGTTGGCACTACAAACATCTGATTTAATATGAATCATTATACTGTCAGCCAAAAATAGCTGGGACTTGCATCTTCCCCAACCAACATGCCATGCTTCATAGAACTTCTCTTAGATCATCTACAACATGCACAAAGCATCCAGTCAGCCAAAACTGGAATGAACAACAACACTCAAGAAGAAATCTTCAACCATGAGCTCAATTCTCAATACGGACCACCAACATAGTAGGTACATGATCTAGAGACAACCACAAGCATAATGAAATTATCAGGAACAACCACACCACTTCAGATCACCAGAATCACTTGCATCTCCATACCAGAACTCAAGAACACTGACTGCCATGGCCATCACACTAGAAAGGTTTCTTGCGGACCTCCAAACCATGAACCACTTGAGTTGAGAATACACATCAACATCCCAAACATGCTTCTAGAACCACAGACCATAATATTTCAATGCAGAGCAATCCAGACCAACTAACTGCCACTCTATTTCCTCTGAACAATTGAAAAACTTAGTTCTACTCAGAAGGCCATAACTTCACCAATACTTCATGTGGACCTCTCAAATCTTGACTGGAGCAACTATAGACCATCCTCTACAAACCCTTTAATCCGCAGACTCTAATCTTCATCTTAGTAGGAATGTTGAGCAATATACTCCATTGAACTGCACTGTCTTCACTATTTCTGACAAAGAGATATATGACTCAATTGTTCCTTCCGAAGAGGCTAATTTTCTCAATATCCTCAACATTCTAGTCTTCTAAACAGGCAATAGATTAGGATATAGTTGTCACCAATGGCAACAAGAATATGTTGACATCAATGACAACACCGATTAGGCACATATTTACAACAGGTCATACGTTCGAAAATGGCTAGAGCAAAGTCACATGATAAACTCTTGCAGGGTAGAAATACTTCAAAATATTTTGCTTTCCATTTCCCTTTTGTTCTTAATGCACTTATTTATTCATCATGGTTGAGTGACATTTACTCTTCTACATGATGATTGTATGTACATTTTGTATGAAGGGTTGAATGACATATATTTAATTTATTTGTATGGATTCATTTTTTAGGAAATAATATTTCTTTGTTTATCATGCTATAGATAAATTCTCCATCATCTTTAGTAAATGATCAAGGATTAAACCAACATAGGAAGAGAAAGAGCTAATAATGCAAAGAAAGCAGTAGGTATGAGGGAACTTTGTGAGAAGAGGAAATTGGACATGATTGTTGAAGACATGCCAATTGAAGAGGAACATCAACCATCAACAAGAGATATGGTATTGGTGGCACAAAGGGAACAAATGCAAAAACTTCGTGCTATGAGAGATTTGAATGCTGTAGTTGGAGGCACGTCCTCTACCACAGGTCAAGATGGAGGGACACCATCTATCACATCTCAATTTGAGAGTATATAATCACTCACATGTGAAGAAGGAGATACACCATCATTACCACCTCAACCTCAAGGTACGTTATCTATTCCATCTCTGATTGAAGGTATATCATCTAGCCATATGGCATATAATGTTCATTTGATACAATATCAGGGTAGACCTTTGAACAAGACCTTGTGGAAGGTGCTTGAGTCTGACCATGAGGCAATACTTGACACATTAAATAGTAGAGTAGACCTGGATGGTTCATTGGATTAATTTGTAAGTATGCACATTGATTTTGTAAAGTCATGTTATTGATATTAATGTATTGTAGTTGATAGTTAGACCTTTCATTTCTATATTTCAAGTTTACATATGTTTTGGTTCCAAAATCACATATGTTTGTCTTATTTTTTTCCTACTGCACTTTTACACATATACAGTGAATATTGGGTAGATTATATGCATATTTATGGTTTTACTATTTGACCATCTAGAGACCTCAATTTGCAAATTTGACCTTTAAAACCCTAGATCAGACTTGGGAGACCCTTTGTCAGCCATCATCTCACTCAAAACATCAACCAATTACATCATCTCACCTAAAAAAGTGCTAGGCATGGTCCTATTCCGCACCCAAACATGCTGAAATAGTCTGAGCTACATTGTATCGGTGATATCCCTTAAGAGTCCAAAATGCAAATAGGTAGAAATATTTGATGAGCTATTACTCAGAAATTGTCTCACTTAGAAACATTCCATTTGAGGCTACATGATCACGTAGTGCCCCTCTACAATAACCTCTCCCAGTTTTTGATATATCTGGGGATTTTACCCGTGGTATCGAGTTTTCAATTGATGGAAAAAGGGTCAGATGCATGTAGTGTAAAGTTGGAAATGGGTGTAACGTTCATTCTTCTCCTCATGCAACCAAACCAATAGTTCCAACATGTTAGGATTGGTGGATTTATGCTAGGCATGGTCCTTTTTCACACCCAAACATTCCAAAATAGTCTGAGCTACATTGTACCGGTAATGTCCCTTAAGAGTCCAAAGTGCAAAAGGCAACATTCTTTGATGAGCTATTACTTATAAATCATGTCACTTACAAACATTCTATCTGAGACTAACTTCATATCCTTAAACAATGTTTAAAAATTCAATATTTCAGAAGATGGGTTACCAATATTTCTTTGCCTTGGAGTCTCTAAATTATAGTAGCTATAATCATGGATTTTTTTCATCTTGCACCTTTCTCTGGGGTTTTATTTTAATCTTATATAGTAATCTCATAGGAACTTCGATGAAATATCCATCTGCCGAGGATGTGTAAGATGATTAGATTTTTACTCACAACAATGATCTCAATAATTTTATTCCCGATATGAATTTTAATAACCTTGATGTGTTTCTAGAAGTTTGACAACATAAGAAAATTCATGAAAATTTTCTATAAAATATAAAACATGTTGAAGATTTAAACATTACATAAACTAGCTCTTTTCCAAATAGCTTCTTGAGGAACTTCATATCACAAAAAGGTTTTATTTAATCTAAGAATGGATTGAGTTTGGGATTAGCTCTCCCCCTATAAATTCTAACATGTCGTCGTGTTAGATGCTAAGATAATCATTGTGGTTTCATATCTTGCAAAATAATTGTTTCATTTCACCTAAACAACACCATATTTCCAAAGTTTAAGATGTGAAACTGATCCTGGGACCTATGAGTTATTGGCCAACAATGTGACTTACATTAAAAAAATACTTGGTCTATTATTTCTTTCATAATTATTGTTGGATCCTTTATTTTTATAAGACTTTTGATGATGTTGTTTGTATAAGGTTGGCTCAACTATAAAGTTTGTTGATAAAAAACATTAATAATGACACACTAAAATGGATATATACATTGAGATAAAATGAACTAACAAATTGAGGAGCCAATCAAAGATAATGAGGAAAGATAGGAGAAGTTAACCAAGAAATTTCCAAATTTCTTTGGGATATATCAATATGAGAGTGCATAGAAGACAGGAGTGTGAGCAAAAACCAACTGTTTAGAGAGACCATTTGGTTGAAGATTTATTAGTTGAAGTGTCATTTACCCAATCACTTGTCAAGGTATTTTAACTTTATTCAAGATCTTGATGGTAGAAGAGATCAAGAATTAGAATGATAAAATTTTCATGTGTATAAGGAGAGGCACCATAGAAAGAAGACAATTAATTACATGACTAATGTCATCAAAAGAGTTAATGAAATTACATCAAATAAAGGAGACATTATTAAAGTATAGAATCAACAAAATTGATGGACCGAAGAAAGAAAAATGAAAGCTATGGAAGGAAACCAAAAATATCAACCTCAGTCTTAAATTGAAAACTTGAATTGGAGAGAACTAAAGGTAGGAAGTAGTTTGTCACCCACAAAAAAACAAGTGGCCAAAGATTATTATACAACTATCTACTCTTGATGAAGAAGATATAGGCCTTTCTCATCAATCTATTTAAAAAAGAAACTTGCAAAGTAATCAAGGATTAATATTAACCCCCCTTGACAAAAAGGAAGTCCCCATCTTGATATAGAACTTTATAGTTTTGTTGATTCCCAAAATAACTACAACCCAAAGCCCTAAAACATTTTACAATCACCTATGCTAGGAATGTCATCAGGGTGATTAAAAGAGGTTTCTCAATAGGTTAAGGGTGATTTTGGCCAACTTACAGAAGTGGGTAGACTCCTCTACACTTCAAGCTCAGCTAGGCTTAGGAGGGTAATCCTGGAGGTGTCCCTCAATAGGGATTGAAATCAATAAAACATATTATCTCATTTATGACTTTGAAACAATACTCATATCATTGTTTTAATCCTAAATAATGTCACTGAACTAAAACACACTTGTTGCACTCAATAACCACCTTTTAATTTGATGGGAGCAAACCTACAGAATGAGATTGCTTATGGAATTGTAACTGCATCTAAAACTTGATATATTATTTTGATTTTTAAAGAGTTTAGGTGATCATGAGCTTTTAAGACCAATGCCTATCCATTGGGCTACAGAGTTTCATGTTCAACAAAGGAACACAACTACAAGGAAATATATGATTGCCTATTTAAAATTCAAATGCATAAAAACCAATATCAAACCATAAGAATACTTAATAATTCAACACCATACAACATTCTTCCATATGTAATACTGAAATGACCATTTACTGATCCTAGAAATGGATTAAGAACTGTCACATTCATTCAAATGCGATTTTACAAGCATACCACTACATGTGGCAGGAGAAAATCTTAACTGCGATAGAAATTTCCTGAAAGAACACTTACAACAGTGGAGAAAATTTTTCACATTATACCACCTTTGCATGAACTTTCCCCCACCTTTTTCTAGTTTGCCAACTTAGAAAGGAGGAAATAACATAGTTTTCACATCAAATTTGATATATATCAATTCAAGTTTCTATTTTTCTAGTGTTGCAATGTTAATTGTGACTGAATTGTAGGAATTTAACATTATACATTGGTTAATTGTATTGTTGTTAGTAATTCTATTTGTGTGATATACAATTGAATGTTGAATAGGAAGCAAGTTTGTGAAAAACTCAAATTGTTGAGGAGTTTGATGCAACAAGAAAAATAAACTATATAATTGGGTAGTCTCTCCATTCAAATCTCTATTTTTTAGGTATGCCAAGTCTTTACACATGTTCTTTACATTTTCCTTATCTCTATTATGTTTCTTTATCATCCCTTATCATACATGCTTAAAACAATGCTTTGATTTTGTTTTTATGCATTTTCTATGGTATCATTGTTTGTTTCTCATTGTAACCTTAGCCCCTCTTGGCACATTTTAAACTACACAATTTTTTACACTTGGTGATTTTTTGAAAAAATGCCTCAAAGAAATGTCATATGAATTATAAAATTTACATGAAAATTAGAGAAGAGAAGAGAATCCAGTAATTGGACACCTTATGTTAGATTGGTTGGCTTTTACACACTAGCATCTTTTTTCTTGGTGGATTTTAAAGCTTTAGTATTTTTTATTTTTATTTTGTTTTTGTTGTTATTTGATGCAGATTTGTATATATTTTGTGTTTATATCAATTGTATGTTTTATATGTATATTAGTATTCATTTATTTGATGTGTATATGTCACCGGATGTAGTGGTGGAAAGAGATTTGCAAGGGGTGGCTTAGAATCAATCTTTGCATTGCTGTAGTATGAAGTAATTTGTTGACCCTATTGTGAAAATGTTCTTTTTATTGGGTTTTAAGTTCTGTTGCTTTGTGGTTTGGAAGGACTGATTAGAAAGAATGTCCATCACCGTGAGATCACATTTCTTTGAGGCATTTTTTCAAATAGCTCAATGGGCCTTGTCTATGCTACCACATTTTACATACATGTCTACCAAATCATTTTGTTCATATTATAAAATCATGGTATACCATGAGACCACATTTCTTTGAACAATTATATGTTAAATAGTTCATTTGCCTTGTCTATTCTTCCACATTTTGCATACATGTCTAATAGGGAATTTGCAACTATAACATTTGACAACAATTCCCTTTCCATTATGCTTTGAGGGATGTCCATGCCTTGTTTGAAATAGCCCAGTTTGGAAAATGTAGGGGGATGCTATCAAAGGCTTTTGATTTTGGCTTTACACATTCCAATTACATTATCTTGAATGATTCTAAAAACCTTTTCAACAAATCCATTTTGTGCATATCCTGTAATCATTGCAATCCATGACATATCTATTTGATGCATTTTGTCAAACAATTCACATGCCTTGTCCATGCTTCCACATTTGTCATGCATTTCTATGAAGGGAGTTGCAATTATAACATTTGACAAAAATCCCCCTTTCTTTCAATGATTTGATTGATGCCCATACCTTGTTCCAAAGATAGGATGTTGACAAAAGTTGTGGAATTTGGATTTATACTCAATTCAATTGTATTGTCTTGAAAGTTTTTAATGTATTTTTAAAAATACATTTTGTGCTTATCTTGTAATCATGGCATTCCATGAGACCACATTTCTTTGAGGCATTCTATCAAAAAATTCATGTGCTTTGTCTATGCTACCACAATTTGCATACATGTCTATTTGTGGACATTATATTGGTAGGTCATGTTGGAATTAGGTTGGACAACTGAGAGGGGGGGAGTGAATCAGTTGTCCCACAATATTAACCTTTTCTGATTTTAATCTTTTTTCTCAACTTACAAATAGATTAATGATGTAAACATTAAGCATGAATCAACAACACATGAGCAAAAACAAAATGAACACACATAACACCATAATTTTTACGTGGAAACCCGGTTAAGGGAAAATCAAGGTGGGGTTAACCCACAAAATTCGTACCCTGTTAAAAGTACTTAAAATAAATGGGAAGGCACTTACCTTCAGGTGCACTACCCAAAGCTCACTGCTTAAAGAGGCTCACTGCCTAGAAGATTTTATGTTTAATACAGAAAGAATGAACTAAGAACTAGCATCTTCTTCATGTCTGGTTTAGTCCCATTGAAAGATCACAAAACTTCTACTTTGCCCCCAAACACTTCTTCACTATCTCTTCATCCTTTACTACTCTTATTCTTTTTTTCCTCTTCTTCTCTGCTCTGCCTCTGTACCTTTCCTAGGATTTTATCATTTTCGCACACAGACACCTTTTCACAACTCGGTCACAAGTATTTATATGCTTCATCAACCTTAGAATTAATCATCAAGGTTGGCACTACAAACATCTGATTTAATATGAATCATTATACTGTCAGCCAAAAATAGCTGGGACTTGCATCTTCCCCAACCAACATGCCATGCTTCATAGAACTTCTCTTAGATCATCTACAACATGCACAAAGCATCCAGTCAGCCAAAACTGGAATGAACAACAACACTCAAGAAGAAATCTTCAACCATGAGCTCAATTCTCAATGCGGACCACCAACATAGTAGGTACATGATCTAGAGACAACCACAAGCATAATGAAATTATCAGGAACAACCACACCACTTCAGATCACCAGAATCACTTGCATCTCCATACCAGAACTCAAGAACACTGACTGCCATGGCCATCACACTAGAAAGGTTTCTTGCGGACCTCCAAACCATGAACCACTTGAGTTGAGAATACACATCAACATCCCAAACATGCTTCTAGAACCACAGACCATAATATTTCAATGCAGAGCAATCCAGACCAACTAACTGCCACTCTATTTCCTCTGAACAATTGAAAAACTTAGTTCTACTCAGAAGGCCATAACTTCACCAATACTTCATGTGGACCTCTCAAATCTTGACTGGAGCAACTATAGACCATCCTCTACAAACCCTTTAATCCGCAGACTCTAATCTTCATCTTACTAGGAATGTTGAGCAATATACTCCATTGAACTGCACTGTCTTCACTATTTCTGACAAAGAGATATATGACTCAATTGTTCCTTCCGAAGAGGCTAATTTTCTCAATATCCTCAACATTCTAGTCTTCTAAACAGGCAATAGATTAGGATATAGTTGTCACCAATGGCAACAAGAATATGTTGACATCAATGACAACACCGATTAGGCAAATATTTACAACAGGTCATACGTTTGAAAATGGCTAGAGCAAAGTCACATGATAAACTCTTGTAGGGTAGAAATACTTCAAAATATTTTGCTTTCCATTTTCCTTTTGTTCTTAATGCACTTATTTATTCATCATGGTTGAGTGACATTTACTCTTCTACATGATGATTGTATGTACATTTTGTATGAAGGGTTGAATGACATATATTTAATTTATTTGTATGGATTCATTTTTTAGGAAATAATATTTCTTTGTTTATCATGCTATAGATAAATTCTCCATCATCTTTAGTAAATGATCAAGGATTAAACCAACATAGGAAGAGAAAGAGCTAATAATGCAAAGAAAGCAGTAGGTATGAGGGAACTTTGTGAGAAGAGGAAATTGGACATGATTGTTGAAGACATGCCAATTGAAGAGGAACATCAACCATCAACAAGAGATATGGTATTGGTGGCACAAAGGGAACAAATGCAAAAACTTCGTGCTATGAGAGATTTGAATGCTGTAGTTGGAGGCACGTCCTCTACCACAGGTCAAGATGGAGGGACACCATCTATCACATCTCAATTTGAGAGTATATAATCACTCACATGTGAAGAAGGAGATACACCATCATTACCACCTCAACCTCAAGGTACGTTATCTATTCCATCTCTGATTGAAGGTATATCATCTAGCCATATGGCATATAATGTTCATTTGATACAATATCAGGGTAGACCTTTGAACAAGACCTTGTGGAAGGTGCTTGAGTCTGACCATGAGGCAATACTTGACACATTAAATAGTAGAGTAGACCTGGATGGTTCATTGGATTAATTTGTAAGTATGCACATTGATTTTGTAAAGTCATGTTATTGATATTAATGTATTGTAGTTGATAGTTAGACCTTTCATTTCTATATTTCAAGTTTACATATGTTTTGGTTCCAAAATCACATATGTTTGTCTTATTTTTTTCCTACTGCACTTTTACACATATACAGTGAATATTGGGTAGATTATATGCATATTTATGGTTTTACTATTTGACCATCTAGAGACCTCAATTTGCAAATTTGACCTTTAAAACCCTAGATCAGACTTGGGAGACCCTTTGTCAGCCATCATCTCACTCAAAACATCAACCAATTACATCATCTCACCTAAAAAAGTGCTAGGCATGGTCCTATTCCGCACCCAAACATGCTGAAATAGTCTGAGCTACATTGTATCGGTGATATCCCTTAAGAGTCCAAAATGCAAATAGGTAGAAATATTTGATGAGCTATTACTCAGAAATTGTCTCACTTAGAAACATTCCATTTGAGGCTACATGATCACGTAGTGCCCCTCTACAATAACCTCTCCCAGTTTTTGATATATCTGGGGATTTTACCCGTGGTATCGAGTTTTCAATTGATGGAAAAAGGGTCAGATGCATGTAGTGTAAAGTTGGAAATGGGTGTAACGTTCATTCTTCTCCTCATGCAACCAAACCAATAGTTCCAACATGTTAGGATTGGTGGATTTATGCTAGGCATGGTCCTTTTTCACACCCAAACATTCCAAAATAGTCTGAGCTACATTGTACCGGTAATGTCCCTTAAGAGTCCAAAGTGCAAAAGGCAACATTCTTTGATGAGCTATTACTTATAAATCATGTCACTTACAAACATTCTATCTGAGACTAACTTCATATCCTTAAACAATGTTTAAAAACTCAATATTTCAGAAGATGGGTTACCAATATTTCTTTGCCTTGGAGTCTCTAAATTATAGTAGCTATAATCATGGATTTTTTTCATCTTGCACCTTTCTCTGGGGTTTTATTTTAATCTTATATAGTAATCTCATAGGAACTTCGATGAAATATCCATCTGCCGAGGATGTGTAAGATGATTAGATTTTTACTCACAACAATGATCTCAATAATTTTATTCCCGATATGAATTTTAATAACCTTGATGTGTTTCTAGAAGTTTGACAACATAAGAAAATTCATGAAAATTTTCTATAAAATATAAAACATGTTGAAGATTTAAACATTACATAAACTAGCTCTTTTCCAAATAGCTTCTTGAGGAACTTCATATCACAAAAAGGTTTTATTTAATCTAAGAATGGATTGAGTTTGGGATTAGCTCTCCCCCTATAAATTCTAACATGTCGTCGTGTTAGATGCTAAGATAATCATTGTGGTTTCATATCTTGCAAAATAATTGTTTCATTTCACCTAAACAACACCATATTTCCAAAGTTTAAGATGTGAAACTGATCCTGGGACCTATGAGTTATTGGCCAACAATGTGACTTACATTAAAAAAATACTTGGTCTATTATTTCTTTCATAATTATTGTTGGATCCTTTATTTTTATAAGACTTTTGATGATGTTGTTTGTATAAGGTCGGCTCAACTATAAAGTTTGTTGATAAAAAACATTAATAATGACACACTAAAATGGATATATACATTGAGATAAAATGAACTAACAAATTGAGGAGCCAATCAAAGATAATGAGGAAAGATAGGAGAAGTTAACCAAGAAATTTCCAAATTTCTTTGGGATATATCAATATGAGAGTGCATAGAAGACAAGAGTGTGAGCAAAAACCAACTGTTTAGAGAGACCATTTGGTTGAAGATTTATTAGTTGAAGTGTCATCTACCCAATCACTTGTCAAGGTATTTTAACTTTATTCAAGATCTTGATGGTAGAAGAGATCAAGAATCAGAATGATAAAATTTTCATGTGTATAAGGAGAGGCACCATAGAAAGAAGACAATTAATTACATGACTAATGTCATCAAAAGAGTTAATGAAATTACATCAAATAAAGGAGACATTATTAAAGTATAGAATCAACAAAATTGATGGACCGAAGAAAGAAAAATGAAAGCTATGGAAGGAAACCAAAAATATCAACCTCAGTCTTAAATTGAAAACTTGAATTGGAGAGAACTAAAGGTAGGAAGTAGTTTGTCACCCACAAAAAAACAAGTGGCCAAAGATTATTATACAACTATCTACTCTTGATGAAGAAGATATAGGCCTTTCTCATCAATCTATTTAAAAAAGAAACTTGCAAAGTAATCAAGGATTAATATTAACCCCCCTTGACAAAAAGGAAGTCCCCATCTTGATATAGAACTTTATAGTTTTGTTGATTCCCAAAATAACTACAACCCAAAGCCCTAAAACATTTTACAATCACCTAGGCTAGGAATGTCATCAGGGTGATTAAAAGAGGTTTCTCAATAGGTTAAGGGTGATTTTGGCCAACTTACAGAAGTGGGTAGACTCCTCTACACTTCAAGCTCAGCTAGGATTAGGAGGGTAATCCTGGAGGTGTCCCTCAATAGGGATTGAAATCAATAAAACATATTATCTCATTTATGACTTTGAAACAATACTAATATCATTGTTTTAATCCTAAATAATGTCACTGAACTAAAACACACTTGTTGCACTCAATAACCACCTTTTAATTTGATGGGAGCAAACCTACAGAATGAGATTGCTTATGGAATTGTAACTGCATCTAAAACTTGATATATTATTTTGATTTTTAAAGAGTTTAGGTGATCATGAGCTTTTAAGACCAGTGCCTATCCATTGGGCTACAGAGTTTCATGTTCAACAAAGGAACACAACTACAAGGAAATATATGATTGCCTATTTAAAATTCAAATGCATAAAAACCAATATCAAACCATAAGAATACTTAATAATTCAACACCATACAACATTCTTCCATATGTAATACTGAAATGACCATTTACTGATCCTAGAAATGGATTAAGAACTGTCACATTCATTCAAATGCGATTTTACAAGCATACCACTACATGTGGCAGGAGAAAATCTTAACTGCGATAGAAATTTCCTTAAAGAACACTTACAACAGTGGAGAAAAACAATGATTCAATATAATTGAAGTATTTTAGTTGCTAGGTTTTCTTTTCTTAACCTAGTAAATATTTAGAAAGTCTAAAATGTGGTTGATTCAGTATTTTTATGTCATAAATTTAACATGAAGTCATGAAGTTTATTAGTGTATTTTTTTAACTATAATTTTTTTTTACTTTCTAGCAAATATATACAAGTAAAAATAATATAAAAATTCTAATACAATTTCTACATCCACTTGCAAATTGCATCATTTCAACAATATTTCAAAAAGATAGAAAAACAATAAGTTTCTGGTCATACCTTAAGAGCAGCTCTTGAAATCTAAGAGAACTTTCAATTGCCACATTATGCTTAGGTGGACTTGGCAAATTAAATAACAATAGACTAAGTAGTAATAATTTTTTGATCCTTGTATGTAATTGTAAATCAGCTGTTAATTATAATTTAAAGCTCTTCTTAATCTCTGTAATTGTAATTTGTAAAGTTATCCTTATTCCATATATAATAAACAATGAATTAAAAATAAAAAACTTTTGCTTTGTATTTTTTTTTCTAAATTAGAAATTAGAAATAAATTACAAATTAGGAATAAATTATTCTATACACAAAGGAAAGATTTTTTCTAAATTGATTTTTAAAAATAAAAGACAATGTAAAGATTTGTTTCTAATTTGAATTTATTGAAGATAAACATTCTAATTTAATATTTATTAAAGATAAAGTTGATAAACATTGTAAAAGAAAACATTATTTATATTTTTATTAAAAAAAGATATATATTATAATAAGAATATTTTATTATATTTTCTTGTAATAAAATTTTATGATTTACTAGTTAAAAATTTAAGTAGTCATATATATGGCTTTATAAAAATTTAGCAAGTCAAGATATACGGTCCAATAAATTTTAGAGTTGTAAAATAGAGTCTAAAATGACAAAAATGGTCAAATAGATCATCAAATTCAAGGCATGTTTGGAACCACCAACTTGAGTTTGGCTAGAGTATCTTTGGGTATGGTTACAATGCCTTCTTGTTTTGCAACACTTGGTGTATTCACTTGAGTGGAAACACTTCTTTTGAGATAGATTATTTGTATGATGTGTTTATATCATCTTATGATTCTCATTTCTAACTAATCCTCTTAGCATTTTTCTTATTGCATCTTGGGGAATGAAGCATTGTGATTGAGACAACTCTTTAGATTGAGGTCACTTTTTTCATGCTCACTCAAGGTCTTCTATTATGTGTTTCTTGTGATTTATGTATCATGCATGTATTCTCCTTGTATATTCGTATTCTCTATGTATTCTCCATGCCTCATGTGTGCTTCACATTTGTTCTCTCTATGTGTTACTTATGTATGACTCTTGAGTGCTTCTCATGTATTCCAAGTGTTCTCTATGTATTCCATGTATGCTTTGTGCCTTGTGTGTATATTTTCTCTCAAGCATGTATACTTTGTGTATGGCGCGTATACTTTGTGTATTACATTTATACCTCGTGCATGGCACCAATGCTTTGTGTATTGCATGTATAATTGTGATTTCTCACATGTATGCCTTGCATATGCCTTTTCTTCTAAATGCTCCATGTATGAGTGAATTATGTCATGTTTCTTATGATTATGTAAATCATCACAGACTCCTAGAATCCTAAACTTGGGGGCTTGATCACCCCTCAATTTTGGTGACATTCCATGGCTTCTATGTTTGTTGTGATTAAAATTTGTCTCATCCTTACTTTAGTCTGAGTTCAATCGTAAGCCTGTACCCATGCTAAAGTTGGGGCTAAATGTTATGCAAAAACATGTGTACCCTTTTTAATCATGACATATTTTACACCTCTTTGAGAAATAAACAATCGTTTCTCGATCCCAATGAATAAACCTGACAAAATAAACTTAGGACTGGCCTAAGCCCACCTTGATTGACACTTTCTAGAGTTTGTGGGGCTAGGTGCCTTGGTCCTAGATGTTATCCCTGGCCCTATTTTTGTGGTGTTGGCATAGAACAACTCCTTGTCTTATACATGTCAGCCCCATTTGGTTTTATTCATTATTGGTGAGTGGGAACGCATATAAAAGTAAGTTATTTTATTCATTTGAACATCTAAGCAATCTAGGCACACTTGTGCTCCCTTCTTCTCTCTCATGCTCTCTATTCTTCTCTAAAGTTATCTATAGTGTATTATTTCTATTACACTAACTTCTTGCGGGTCTTATGATGATTTCTCTACTTCTTTGGGCTACACATGTTGAACACTCAGAATAATAAGAGGGGGTTGAATCAATATTCTCTGAAACAACATAAGAATTTAAACATTCATTCCACATAGCATATTTAATTTACAGTAAGAAAGTAAAGCATGTAATCAACTAGAAAAATACATAACACATGAACACTAGATTTTTGCATGGAAAACCCAAAAAGGGAAAAACCATGGTGAGGATTACCCCACACACACACACAAACACTTCTATATATGAATAACAATACCGATTACAATTAGGCCCACTGCCAAAAGGACTCACTGTCCATGAAAGAGAATGCTCACTACAAGTGGATCACTATAAAAGGACTCACTGTCCTGAATGTAAAGAGATAGTAGGAGTGGCTCACTGTGAAATATGAACTAATAGTAATGCATCTGACTCATGCTGGAGATACAGTTCCAATGAGCTTAGAATACTGACTTAATACACTTCATCTTTACCTAAAACTTTTCTTATCATTCTCTATATCATATTTTTACTCACACACACACTTAACTCTTTCGTATTCCTTACTCTCATTTATCTAAACAAGAATTCAATCTTGTATATAGATACCACACTCATCAAATAGGTCAGTAGATAGATGTACCGTGAGGGTAAATGTAGGAATATGGGAGGCCAAAAAGGGATCTTAAGTGGCCACTTTGTTTTTGAAATCAGGAAATACTAACGTTGGGTGAGAAATTGAGCATAGTTACGCTCAAATTTTAAGATGCAACAAAAATAATGCTCATAGTGCTCTGAGTATATGTTCTAAACTACGATTTTTTTAAAAAATGGTATAGATTAAGGGGTTCAAAAAAGGAAGCCACAAAATTGGTGTTTTTTTAGTTAAAAAACATAACATAGCATGTTCTGTGGCTCCCTCAAAAGGTTACGTTTTTTTGGTATTTTTAAAATCACTTTGGTGAGAATTTATCTAACAGCATGTAGTTTATGTCCAATTTTTTGATAATTTTTTAATGAATATTTTATTTTTTACTAATTTTCAAAGTGGACACATCCTGAAAAGTAGAATTTTGGTTATGCTATCCCTATAAAATTTGAAAACTAATTGAAAATAATTTTTTTTAATATGTGTAGAATGGAGTCTAGTTTATAAAAATGTAATTTGTTTGAAATTTTAATTAACGATTAATTTATAAAGAAAAAAATACCAAACACTATTTTTTGCCAAAAAATGGACACACAAATAAAATAAATTAAAGATGAAAGGCTTAACATTGTCAAAATGTCAAAAAATTACATCTTTAAATAGCTAAGAGAAAGTCTTATATTACCCAGGTGTTTAATATTTTCAACCTTGAAACACATACAAACATGATGGTTAGCTCACAAACGAGATTATGTGAAATCTTGTAGAATATGCAAAAACACATCTTTGGATGTTGGGAAGGCACTCCAAGCCTTTTGGTTGGAAATCTGAAGCAAATCCCGATCCTAAGGATTGGGATTCCCAAAGCAACATATAACACACTCGTGTTATGTTTTACTTTTCATTTTTTTTTTTTTTGCAAAAGTTTGCCCGATGTTTGTCAAGTTTGACATAACGTAAGCACGTTATAATGCACTCGTGTTATGTTCAAGTCTCACTTGGAATGTGTTATGTTCAAGTTTTTTAAGTATGTTTGATGTATGTATGTTTGTATATATATTTCTATTTATGTATGTATGTATGTATGTATTCCAAATTGTATGTATGCTTGTATGTGTGTATGCATGCTTGTATGTATGTATGTATGTATGTATGTATGTATGTATGCTTGTATGGTTGTATGTATGTATGTATGCATGCATGGTTGTATGTATGTATGTATGGTTGTATGTATGTATGTATATACGTATGCATGTTTGTATGTATGTATGTATGTATGCCTGTATGTATGTATATATGTGTGCATATATGTATATCATGTATGCTTGTATGTATGTATGTATGTATGTATGTATGTATGTAAGGGTTGTGGATTTAGGGTATATAAGGACTTGAGCACATATAGTTTTTAGGGTTGAGGGTTGAAGTTTTTGGGTTTAGGGTTTAAGGTATAGGGTTGACGGTTGAGGGATCATGGATTAAGTAATAGGTAGAGGGTAGAGGGTAGAGGGTAGATAGTAGAGGGTAGAGGGTTATAGTTGAGGGATAATATTCAGCTTGTTGACTGTATAAGATTAAGTTTGTAAGGTATGGGGATTAGGGTTTATGATATTGGTTTTAGGGTTTATGATATGGATTGAGGGTATATAAGGTATAGGGTGACTTGGGTTGAGAGTGTATGGTTTAGTTTTTAAGTATAGGGTTGAGGCACAATATTAAGGGTTTAGAGTATAAGGGTGAGGTTATAGGGTATAGGGATGAGGGTTTGTGGGTGTAGGTTTCAGGGTTTAAGGTATAGGGTAGAGGATTGAGGGATTAGGGCTTGGATTACGAGTTTATTGTTGAGGGATAATTTTCAAGGTTGAATGTCTAAGATATAGGGTTTAGGGTTTAAGGTTGAGGGTATAAGGCCCATATGGATTAGGGTCCAGGGTTTAGGGCATAAGTATAGGGTTGAGGGTATAGGGTATAGGGTAGAGGTTTTAATGTTGATGGATAATGTTAGGTGGCTAAGAACAGATGGGGAGGCAGACAAGGAGTGACTGAGAGACCTAGAGAGGGGAGAGGTAGAGAGGTGAGGGGGAGACAAAGGTGAGAGATAAAGAGGCGAGGGGAGGGATAGAATAAAATGAGAGAGTAAAGTTGACATCTTGAGGGAAAGATGGGTAAGGAGGAGGGAGAGAGGTGGAGAGGAAGGGAAATATCTAGAGAGCCTTGAGAGATATACAAGTGAGAAACCTACAACCTAGGGAGAGAGTGGTGAGAGAGATAGCAGAGAGATGGGGGTGAGGTAGATAGGAGAGGAGAGGGGTGGATAAGGGTTGAGGGTTTAAGGCTTTAGTGTTTAAAGGTCAAGGGTTTAGGATTTAAGGGTTGAGAGTTTAAGGGTTGAGGTATTAAGGGTTTAAAGGTTGACAAATTAGGGTTTAGGTTTAGCGATTAGGATTTAAGGTATAGTGTCAAGGGTTGAGGGTTTAGGGATAGGGTTTAGAATTTAAGGTTCAAGGGTTGAGGTTTTAGGGATAGGGTTTAGGTTTTAGGGTTAAGGGATTAGGTTATAAGGTATAGTGTCGAGGGTTGAGGGTTTAGGGATAGGGTTTAGGATTTAAGGTTTAAGGGTTGAGAGTTGGGGCTTTAGGGATAGGGTTTAGGGTTAAGTGAGAAACTTAGATGGCTAAGGACAGATGGAGAGGGAAACAAGGAGTGAATGAGACACCTAGAGAGGGGAGAGTTAGAGAGGTGAGGGGAGAAAATGGTGAGAGATAGAGAGGTGAGGGAAGAGATAGAATAAAATGAGTGTGAAGTTTACAACTTGGGGGAAAGATGGGTAAGAAAGAGGGAGAGAGGTGGAGAGGAAAGGAAATATCTAGAGAGCCTTGAGAGATATATAATTGAGAGACCTACAACCTAGGGAGAGAGGGGTGAGAGAGATAGTGGAGAGATGGGGGTGAGGAAGATAGGGGAGGAGAGGGGTGGATAAGGGTTGAGGGTTTAGAGTTTTAGGGTTTAGGGTTTAAGGGTTGACGGTTTAAGGGTTGAGGTAGTAAGAGTTTAAGGGTTGAGGGATTAGGCTTTAGGGTTAAGGGATTACGGTTTAAGGTATAGTTTTGAGGGTTGAGCTTTTAGGAATAGGGTTTAGGATTTAAGGTTTAAGGGTTGAGGGTTGATGCTTTAGGGATAGGGTTTAGGGTTTACGGTTAAGGGATTAGGGTTTAAGGTATAATGTTGAGGGTTGAGGGTTTAGGGATAGGGTTTAGGATTCAAGGTTTAAGGGTTGAGGGTTAAGGCTTTAGAGATAGGGTTTAGTGTTTAGTGTTTAGGGATTAGGGTTTAAGGTATAGTGTCGAGGGTTGAGGGTTTAGAGAGAGGGTTTAGGATTTAAGTTTTAAGGGTTGATGGTTGAGGCTTTAGGTATAGGGTTAACTGAGAGAGCTAGATGGCTATGGATGGATGGAGAGGTATACAACAAGTGACTAAGAGACCTAGAGAGGGGAGAGGTAGAGAGGTGAGGGGGAGACAGAGATGAGAGATAGAGAGGTGAGGGTAGAGGTAGAATAAAATGAAGGAGTGAAGTTTACAACTTGAGGGAAAGATGGGTAAGGAGGTGGGAGAGAGGTGGAGATGAAGGGAAATATCTAGAGATCCTTGAGAGATATACAAATGAGATACCTACAACCTAGGGAGAGATGGGGGTGAGGTAGAGAGGGAAGGAGAGGGGTGGATAAGTTTTGAGAGTTTAAGGCTTTAAGGCTTAATGGTGAAGGTTTTAGGGTTTAAGGGTTGAGGTATTAAGGGTTTATGGGTTTAGGGATTAGGGTTTAGGGTTAAGGGATTAGGTTTTAAGGTATAATGTCAGGGGTTGAGGGTTTAGGGATAGGGTTTAGGATTTAAGGTTTGAGGGTTGAGGGTTGAGACTTTAGGAATAGGGTTTAGGGTTAAGGGATTAGGGTTTAAGGTATAGTGTAGAGGATTGAGGGTTTAGGATTTAAGGTTTAAGGGTTGAGGGTTGAGGTTTTACGGATACATTTTAGGGTTTAGGGTTTATGGATTATGGTTTAAGGTATAATGTCAAGGGTTGAGGGTTTAGGGATATGGTTTAGGATTTAAGCTTTAAGGGTTGAGGGTTGAGGCTTTTGGGAGAGGGTTTAGGGTTTAGGGTTAAGTGAGAGACCTATATGGCTAAGGATGGATGGAGAGGCAGACAGGGAGTGATTGAGAGACCTAGATAGGGGAGAGGTAGAGAGGTGAGGATGAGACAGGGGTGAGAAATAGAGAGGTGAGGGGAGAGATAGAAGAAAATGAGAGAGTGAAGTTGATAGCTTGAGGGAAAGATGGGTAAGGAGGAGGGAGAGAGGTGGAAAGGAAGGGAAATAACTAGAGATCCATTTGAGATATATATAGGCAAGAGACCTATAGCCTAGGGAGAGAGGGGTGAGATACATATGGGGAAAGATAGGTGTGATAGACATAGATGGGGGAGAGGGGTGGGTAATGAGACAATGAGTTAGGAAACCTTTAGGAAATCAACTTTTTGAAGAAGTTGAAATATGATCATTTTGTATAGCATGCCAAAATGCACTCGCCTTATAATGTGAGTGTGTTTTGGATTGCTATACAAATGGCAAAATAGGTAGGACACTCGTGATCCAAGTCCGCATGCTTTGTTATTCTACTGGTTATGCACGTGTTCTAACAAAAAAAAGTTTTTGATGCTATTGGGAAGTGCACATGCAAATTTTTCACATTCTACCACCTTTGCATGAACTTTCCCCCACCTTTTTCTGGTTTCCCAACTTAGGAAGGAGGAAATAGCATAGTTTTCACATCAAATTTGATATATATCAATTCAAGTTTCAATTTTTCTAGTGTTGCAATGTTAATTGTGATTGAATTGTAGGAATTTAACATTATGCATTGGGTAATTGTATTGTTGTTAGTAATTCTATTTGAGTGATATACAATTGAATTTTGAAAAGGAAGCAAGTTTGTGAAAAACTCAAATTATTGAGGAGTTTGATGCAACAAGAAAAAAAGACTATATAATTGGGTAGTCTCTCCATTTGAATCTCTATTTTTTAGGTATGTCAAGTCTTTACACATGTTCTTTACATTTTTCTTAAGTCTATTATGTTCTTTATCATCCCTTATCATACATGCTTAATACAATGCTTTGATTTTATTATTATGCATATTCCATGTTCATCACTATTTGTTTCTCATTGTAACCTTAGCCCCTCTTGGCACATTTTAAACTACACAATTATTTACACTTGGCAATTGTTTGAAAAAATGCCTCAAAGAAATGTTGTATAAATTATAAAATTTACATGAAAATTAGAGAAGAGAAGAGAATCCAATAATTGGACACCTTATGTTAGATTGGTTGGCTTTTACACACAAGCATCTTTTTTCTCGATGGAATTTTTTTTTTTTTTAAAGATAATGTGCCTGGTAAACTTTTTAACGTGACCGGCAACGCGGGTGCGACACACCCTCCGGCTCCACATGAATGCTTTTGCTTGGAGCAATGAACCGGTGAGGCCACAACTGGGGGACCTCATCCCCTAGGAAGAACACTTCAAACCCGCGAGCTCATTGGCCCAGCGAAGGCGTAAAGCCTTGCGAGCTCGTTGGCCCAGCGGGGGTTTGAACTCTGGTGGCCGCCACTACATCCTAAGTGACTTAACCACTGAACCATGCCATCATCAGCTTTTTTCTCGATGGATTTTAAAGTTTTAGTATTTTTTTAATTTTTTTCTATTTTTGTTGTTATTTGAAGTAGATTTGCATATATTTTGTGTTTATATCAATTGTATGTTTTATATGTATATTAGTATTCATTTATTTGATGTGTATATGTCACTAGATGTAGTGGTGGAAAGAGATTTGCAAGGGATGGCTCAGAATCAATCTATGCATTGCTGTAGTATGAAGTAATTTGTTGCCCCTATTGTGAAAATGTTCTTTTTATTGGGTTTTAAGTTATGTTGCTTTGTGGTTTGGAAGGACTGATTAGAAAGAATGTCCATCACTGTGAGATCACATTTATTTGAGGCATTTTTTCAAATATCTCATCGGGCCTTGTCTATGCTATCACATTTTACGTACATGTCTACCAAATCATTTTGTTCATATTATAAAATCATGGTATTCCATGAGACCACATTTCATTGAGCAATTATATGTTAAATAGTTCATGTGCCTTGTCTATGCTTCCACATTTTGCATACATGTGTAATAGGTAATTTGCAACTATAACATTTGAAAAAAATTCCCTTTCCATTATGCTTTGAGGGATGCCCATACCTTGTTTGAAACAACCCATTTTGGAAAATGTAGGGGGATGCTATCAAAGGTTGTCAATTTTGGCTTTGTACTTTCCAATTGAATTAGCTTGAAAGATTCTAAAAATTGTTTCAACAAATCCATTTTGTGCATAGCCTGCAATCATTGCAATCCATGACATATCTATTTGATGTATGTTGTCAAACAATTCACATGCCTTGTCCATGCTTCCACATTTATCATACATTACTGCGAAGGGAGTTGCAATTATAGCATTTAACAAAAACCCCCCTTTCTTTCAATGACTTGATTGATGCCCATACCTTGTTCCAAAGATAGGATGTTGACAAAAGTTGTGGAATTTGGATTTATACTCAAGCCAATTGTATTTTCTTGAAAGTTTTTAATGTATTTTAAAATATCCATTTTGTGCTTATCTTGCAATCATGGCATTCCATGAGACCACATTTCTTTAAGGCATTCCATCAAAAAATTCATGTGCTTTGTCTATGCTACCACAATTTGCATACATGTCTATTTGTGGATATTATATTGGTAGGTCATACGTTAGAAAATGGCTAGAGCAAAGTCACATGATAAATTCTTCCAAGGTAGAAATACTTCAAAATATTTTGCATTCCATTTTCCTTTTGTTCTTAGTGCACTTGTTTATTCATCATTGTTGAGTGACATTTACTCTTCTAAATGATGATTGTATGTACATTTTGTATGAAGTGTTGAATGACATATATTTAATTTGTTTGTATGGATTCATTTTTTATGAACTAATATTTGTTTGTTTATCATGCTACAGATAAATTCTCCGTCATGCTAAGAAAATGATCAAGGATTAAACCAATATAGGAAGAGAAATAAGCTAAGAATGCAAAGAAAGCAGTAGGTATGAGGGAACTTCGTGAGAAGAGGAAATTAGACATGATTGTCGAAGACATGCCAATTGAAGAGGAACCTCAACCATCAACAAGAGATATGGTATTGTGGTGTAGGAGCACCTAGAAAATCATGTTTTGTGTTGTAATAAGGTCTATTTGACCAATGCATGTCATTTCAGTTTGTAACTAGGTTCTTCAAGACCTAGAACCAATTTTGTAAGTCCCAAGTGACTTAGGACACTTTTGTCAAATTGTTAATCACATAATGCCAAAATAGGGCAGTAGGACAGTTTGGGACACAAGACGGTTGGTTTTCCTTAGGGCGAGTTGATAAACCCAGAGGAATGAACCAAATAATCAGAGGAGAAGTGTGTGAATGTAATTGTGCATTGTTCTAAGGAGAAATAAAACTATTCTGTTTTGTCCATTTGATTTTCATTCCCTGTAACTACAATTTGTATAACTATAGATTTCTATTTTTTCTGTGCTTTCCATTATTGTAGTATGTCAATGTGAAGCATTCCACTGGTACGATTTAAGTCAAAATTAGTGGAATGGCTTCATTATATAAGTATTTTTTTTGTTTCTTGTTTTGTTTTTGTGTCTGACGGTGCAGAGGATCTAGGCAGAGTGCTTTTGCATAGTATACAACCTAGCATCTCCATGTGCTAGGGTTTGGTTGGAGAGTAAATGAGTCATAGAAATAGCAGAGGAGTTGAAGTCGTTGTTGGTGAAATAGGGGCCATCAGAAAAATATTCCTCTCTCAGAGTGATAAGGATAGTCTGGCTAAGCGTGGAAAGACTCTGGGTGTATCATCTTAATAACATCGTAGTCTCACCGAAGAGATGTTCAAGCCATTGAATGGAAGTCGCGGTCTAAAGATTCATACCAGGATGATAAGGTCATTAGGTAGATAACTTGGTGTTGGACCAATGGTATTGGTCTTACCGATTGAGGCATATTGGGGTGATAAGGGATAAGTGATACCGACGGAGATCCATCAGGAGAAATCAGCTAGCAGCAAGAGATCTTAAGGTTTGGCCGATAGCATTCATCTGGACGATGAGTGATTGGAGTGACTAATGTATCAGAGACACAAAAAGGAAGTTCACCGAAGGTTGAAGTCACACCAAAGAGTGGTTGGTCCATCGGCACATCGGTCTAAGTTTGTAAGTGTTCACCAATGACAAGGGTCACAGCGAAGAAGATAGTGATCGTATATCAGAATTAACAAAATGATAATTGCCGATAGTGTAGAGTCTCACCGATGACAAGTCATTGACTTATCGGTGAAGAAAATTCTAACGTGGCCGATAGTAATTGTCTTGCCGATAGGAAAGAAGCATAGAGTCACCCACCAAGAAGAGTTGCGATGTCGGAGTGACAAGTTTGAAAATGACCGATGGTGATTTTCTTTCTGATAGGCAAAGAGTGTTGAATCCCACAATATTTGATCAATTGTCGGTTCCCGCTGTGTGCTCCCCATCATATTGGTATCAGAGCCATAAAAGGTTCTGTTGTTGATCTGGTATATGTCAGTAGAGGAGAGTGAAGGAGAGGCTAGCATCATGCCTCCAAAGGGGATGACAATGGAAGTGATTAAGAAATTTAAGGAGATGGAAGAGATGATCAAGATTGGAGTCAAGGAAGCACTCCAGGCTGAGTTGAAGGCACTGAAGATAGGAAAGAAATCAAGTGATGAGTCTGATGGAGAAGAAGAAGAAGGGGAAGAAGGAGAAGAACCCCAAGGGCAGGAGGTAGAGATACCTGCAGATCAAAAATACTTTCTTAAAGCCATCAAGGTAATTGCAAAAGACTCTTCAGAGGCCAGGATGGAGATTCCAATGTTCAGTGGGAAGATGGATGCCGAGGAGGTTGTGGAGTGGATTGAGGCTCTAAACAATTACTTTGAATATAAAGAGGTACCTAAGAATAAGAGGGTGAAGTTTGCAAAAACTAAACTCAAAGGTGATGTCCTTACATGGTGGAATTACACCCAAGGAGAAAGGGTAAAGAATGGGAAGAGTATGATCTCTTCATGGAGCAGAATGCTGGAGAAGATCAAGTCCCAGTTCCTTCCCTTTGACTACGAGGTGCAGATTTACAGGAAAATGCAAAACCTCAAGCAAAAAGATATGGATGTGGCTACTTACACTGAGGAGTTTCACAAATACACTCTTCATTGTAGATATTTTAAATACATCTATCTAAAAGAGGCTCAAAGATATTACAGTCTTGAGGCTTTATAGATTTGCATTTAAATATTAGAGAATCCTAAAAATTAGCTTTTAATTTAAATCAAACTAATGGAATTAATTGCCATAGAAAGAATCTTTAAATTGAACAACTATAATCCTATCTAGCATTAAACTAAAGTATAATTTGTAAACTATTTCATATTCTTTAGTTTTAGAGAAAACAAATAATAATTGGGGATAAGGCCATTTATGTGTTATGGATGTTTCACATAATTTTCATAAGACATGTATTTATTATGTGGTTAAGTGCATTCATGATTGTTTGAACTTACGAGAAAATTCTTAGATGTTTTAGAAATAAATGATATTAACAAATGGTAATACTTATTTTATACATTAAATAAAGATTCTTCTTTTTTAATCATGTAGCATATGTAAGGATGAATATGAATGATGATTGATTCAATACAAACAAGATTGTGGAGGCTAGAGATAACAAGCTCTAATGTTCATTATATATATGTATGAACTGATGCATGTGTGTATCATACCTATGTTATGATTTTTTATGCACTTTCCCATGTGTAGGAATTAATCTATTTATTGTCTTGATGGTCCTTAGAATTAATATTTAAACTTTCATATTAATGAGGATGTTTGTTAGTTTAATCATTTTATATGAACTAATCCTAGATAAGATTTCTTGTGCCCTATTAATGTTAAGGCTCTTGCAAATAGGGCTCTTTTGATGGTCCTAGTGTTATAAAGAAAGTCTAGTTTCTCTTTATGATTAGATCAAGATTGAGTTAGAACTATCATGGTTTAATATTTATTTAGAGTAATCTAGGTATTAATCCTAGAGCATAGTTAATTCTTAAAATATTCAACCTTGAGAACAAAGGTCTATGAATGTGTCAAGTAACATTATCCATCTGATGTTGTATCCTTTTTATGGCTTAGAAAAAAGAGCTGAGATTGTTGTTATGAACTCATGAACATTTTGTATTTAAGTTGAAACATATTCATGTTGGAAGTCTACTAGGTCAACTATGAAGCCTCTAATCATATTGTATAGGTAAAGACATATAATATGAGCCCTCAAGGCCTAGTTCTGGCCCTTAGGTCCTGTATCTTTCCTATATCATGCTAATGAGAATATAATCATAATTACTTTATTTATCTAGGGACTAATTCTTTTATCTAGTTTTGCATAAATAACTATCTTCGAGGGCACAAGTAACTGGAGCAAAGAGAGTAAGTTTTGAAAGGAAGTAAGGTAAAATGAAAGGCATAAGGTACTAGTTAATCTATCTAAGATTGTATTTTAGAATGCAAAAAAAAAATTATGCCTTATCCTACCATATGTATTGCAAGCTAATTTACGTGGTACTTATCTAGATTTAGTAATTGGTTTTCCATATGCTTGAGTTGTTATTTTAGAATAAGTTTTTGACATACAAAATCATTTGGATATAGTGTTTTCCTATATTTTAGTGTGAAACTAGAGAGTTGCATATTTTATGCTACTAGGAAAATTTTAATGTTTATTTTACATAACTTCATCTCCTCAACTTTTTCAGGTATGAGTATTGATTGGTCTATTTGAATAGTATTCATTAGCCTTGGAAACTATGATTCTATTTGACATAAGGTCTTTATTCAAGCAAAGTAACTAATTTTATATTCTATTTGAATTAATGCAAACCAAATTTCAAACTTTTGCATCAATTTTATGAAACTTGTTATGTTTTATTAAATTATATGCATTACAACTAATTGTTTGTAAGATAGTTTAACTTATGTGGGTTAGTTTATTATTTTTTGTTTGTTATAGTTTTGTGTTCTTCTCATAATTGCATATTTTGGGCATGATAGGGGCAACCAATGTAACCAATCTTCGCATGCATCCAGATCCATGCACAATCCCTATAATGGTATATCATCCCTGCTTATCAATTGGTGTAGGGATTCTTTTGTTTCATTATCCCTTGACTACACTCTCTATCGATTCCATATTATAATCTATAAAATCCTCCAGACATTCTCTAGGGTGACTTTCATTTCCCCTATCAAGAGATGGAAGATAGACATCTTCGAATGCCATCACTTAGCAAGCACAGTGAGTATCACTCTATCTGCATGGATCTCTGGCATCTATGCCATGTAGTATAAATCCATTGCCTCCAAGACCCCCACTCATCATCATCAAATTGAGCTATTCACCCTAGCATCACAGATTACCTCTCTCATGCCACTATCATCACAAAGCACTCCTATAATCACATGAAAAATAATGCATTTTAGTACACTCCTATCACTATTTATCCTTTACTTTCAAAAACAAATATGCCATTCAACCCCATGTGTATAGACCATTTCAAGCATATGCACTACAAAGACACACGTAAATGCCACTTTGGCTGAAATATCTCTTCTCAAATTTTCTGATAAATCTATTTTTTTCTCTCAAATTACAATTATGATTTTTTAAAAATTTTCTATTGCAAGAATAAAAAAAATAAATACTATTTTTTTTCTTAAAATTAAAATTTTATTGAAATATAATTCTATAATATATTTGATGAAGGGCTACTCCACCCAACACTCACACATGAAACAACAACACAGATTCTCACCAAAAATGTGAGGAATGAAATCAAGCAAATTTTATTTCTTTCAGTAAAATGGAGTAGAAAACTTAGTATTACATGCTACAACAACATGGGATGTTTCACAATAGAGAAAATCCTACTCTATTAGATTTCTATAATCTAGAGCCACAACCACACATATGGAACTCTCCCTTGTATGCTTTTTGAATATTCTCCATTTTTTTGGTTCCAATAACTTCCACCCCTTCTCCACTACCTTCCCAAATTTTCTAGAAAGTGTAATTCCCCTTTTTGGGTGCCTAGTCTAGCTGTCCATTTTCCCGCTAAAGAAATTGGAAATTTGAAATTTTAAAGTTTTTGAAATTTTGTAACACAACTTCAAGGGCCATAACATTTGAACCAAGCGTTTGATTGATAATCATAACCAGACATTAGAAATCTCATGAAGAGATCTATGACGCGCAAAATCTAAAGATCATTTTGTCCACTTTTTGAACCCCAACAAGGCTTCTAAGGGCCTCAAATTCAAATATGAAGTTCATTAGGAGCAACTTTTCAAGATGAAAACTTTAATATCTCTCAAAATATTTATGACATTTAGATTATTTCTTCACCATTTGGTTATTTTTACAATTCTGCTTCTTGGGGTAAATTTTTAGGTCCATATGTACCCAAATAAGTGAACTTACTTAAAATAGAAGGTTACTATTTTTAGCCTTTCTAAACTTTTGACAGTCCTAAACCACTAGAGTGTCAACATGGACTCTAACAAAACTAAAGAAACCTACAAAAACAAAGAAATTCAAAACAACTTCAAATATTTTTGGGTGATGCAAGATTGCCCATACACCACTAGATGCCCATGCATCAATATTGTAGTTGAATATAACTAAATAAATACAAAATGAATTTTTATATAATTCTATTTTTTTATTTGCTACATCCTATATTCCCATATGCTGGTACAACCCCACCAAAGTAACTCCCAATAGTTGCAATCCTCTCTAACTCCTCATGACCCCTCTATTATTGTATTTAATTCATAAAAGGTGGTCGTATGAATTTAATACTCAAAAGTCTTCTAAAAAATGAGATGATTTCCCCTTTTGCTTATGCCTAAACTCCACATCACCCTTCTTGACCTCCTTTTACAAATTCAAATTCATCTAATTCAAACTAGGTGCTTACATCTAAGGGTCCAACATTCTTTTGTATCCCATAATCCCTTCTACCAACATTTAGAAACCAAAAAGGAATGTGAACTTTGACTTTTTTCCTTGGTGTGACCTCAACAAAAAGTAGATCATAATTATTAATTCCACCTTACACATCAATGAAGCCTTCAATATGCTCTCTGACTATTTGAAAGTGTCAGTTAGCAAGACAAGCTCCAAAAAATATAATAAAATTAAGTTGTTACTTCTTTTGTTTCATATGCCTCTTGTATCATCTTGTATGACAACCTCTAATATGACTATTTGGTATGGCTAGTAGGAATTATTGGTATGACCTATTTTGGCTCTTCATTACCAATAATAAATAAATGAAAATTCTAGTATCTAATCTAGGATAGATTATTACATAAATCTTCTAAATGTTGTAGTTGATAAATTAAGAATAAATTTAGTCTCTTCAACAAAAATTTGACCTCTCTATGAAGCTAACAATGAGAACCATAAGGTTTTCATCTTTCGATTCCTAGATAAACCAAGAGGGTTTTCATCCTTAGGGTAAAAGTTGAAGAATATGCTCAAGCTTTGCATATATGGTTTCAAAATTTGACAATGAATAGAATGATTTTCCTTATCCCAATAATTCCTTTTTATCACTTTCCATCCAAACCCTAGAGGTAATTAATAGTTTTTTATTAAATATTCACCTTTTTCCTCCAAAATTAATTAATTACTTTTTTAAATAGTTAAATATAAGTTGTCTTTTTATTTTGACTTTTCAAAAACTTAAATATTTAACCATTTAATTATTTTCTGCACAATAACCAAAGTTACAGAAAAAGTCTGAATATGAATTTTGACCACACCTCCAACACCTTAACTGCATAGGATATTAGTCTATATAAAGGTTGGTACTCTCCCAAGATGAGGGACCTCTCCAAGAAGTGTGGAGTGCTCCAAGAATATTGGTTCCATAGATGAAAAGTACCATTGTACTCATCTTGGCTCTAGGAACTCTTTTCCACTATTAGAAAACCTTTTCAAGAAAGCTAGCACTCTCCAAGAAAGTTAGAGTTTCCAATAATATTAGAATGGACCGGAAAAGGGACATTACATTGGCATATATATTACCTATACTATCATATATGCCATTTTGGTGGATATGCTACAACCACATGCAAATATAGTATTACAAATGTATACACTACCGAAAGCTGTGTATATATCATTTTGGCATATATGCTATATCTCTCCCATCTAGGCGATTTTGGCATATATATTACTACCTTGGGCATATACATTGTTTCAACACATACACCATGATACCCTACATATATGTCATTTGTGTTTTCATATATGTTACAAGATGAAAATCATCATGTATTTTGTATGCTTCAACTAGTCCCCCCCTCATAAATGTGCAATAAATATAAAGGAAAGCTTGCAAAAGTAGTACTTATCGAGGGTCCTATATCATCTGGTCGGCGATACTCTTGAACCCACTCGCTCTGATGCTTGTGGACTGCAATATGATACATCCTCTTTCAGCTTCTCTCACCAAACCTAGAGAACTTTTCACTATTATCAAGTGGTAAAAATAAATTTTTACCTGCCTTTGATCCCCTCCCTTATTTATAGGATTTTCCATCCTTTTTCTTTATTTTGTCCCCCATTTTTTCACCTCTTCCCCCTACTTTTCATGCTTCACTCCCTAATTCTCCTTTCAAGAGACCATCTAGGCCATGTAAACCCATATGCTCTCTCAAGGGTGCATCCCTAGATAACTCTCTTCATCTCTTGCATGATGGGCATCCTCTTTCTAAATGCCTATATTTATTTCTTAGAAACAAAATTACTTTGCCTAGTGCAACACCATCTTAAAGAGGGGCAAAATGTAGACACCTAAAATAAACTCTCATAGTCTAATTTGACATCATCATATTTCTATTAACATGTCATTAATCCTGCAACATTTCTTCATCAATTAATTAAATAAATTATATTTATTTATTTAATTAAATTTATTTTCCTCTAATGTTTCTTCATCAATTAATTAAATAAATCGTATTTATTTAATTAATCAAATTAACATTTCCTCTAATGTTTCTTACTCAATTAATTAAATAAATCATATGTATTTTTAAATAAAATTACCTTTTCCTCTAACATTTCTTCATCAATAGCCGATGATGGCATGGTTCGGTGGTTAAGTCGCTCAGGATGTAGTGGCGGCCACCAGAGTTCAAACCCCCGCTGGGCCAACGAGCTCGCAAGGCTTTACGCCTTCGCTGGGCCAATGAGCTCGCGGGTTTGAAGTGTTCTTCCTAGGGGATGAGGTCCCCCAGTTGTGGCCTCACCGGTTCATTGCTCCGGGCAAAAGCATTCGCGTGGAGCCGGAGGGCGTGTCGCACCAGCGTCCCCGGTCACGTTAAAAAGTTTACCAGGCGCATATAGGAAAAAAAAAAAAAAAAAAAAAAAAAAAAAACATTTCTTCATCAATTAATTAAATAAATTGTATTTTTTTAATTAATTAAATCATATTTATTTAATTAATTATATTAACTTTTCTTCTAACATTTCTTCGTTAATTAATTAAATGAATCATACATGTATTTAACTAATTGTTCTTCTAATGTTTCTTCCATTAGTTAATTAAATAAATCACATTTAATTAATTAGTTAAATTAATTCCCTCTCCAACATTCCTCCATGGATTAAATAAATAAATAATATTTATTTAATTAAACTAAAGCTTCCCTATCTTTAAATAAGTAGATTATTTAATTAATCAAGCTAACCTTCTTCTATTAGTTAATTAAATAAACTAGGTTATTTAATTAATTAGATCTTACACATTCCTCATCCACTTTATTTAAAAAATAAAGTGAATGTCAAACCTCACTAAGATCTAAAAATCTTCTTTTGCATCTCTTCCATCCATTCAAATTAAGGTAATCTCCACCATCCATTTTCCTTAATCCTTGTCTCATTCACTTGCACTTATCACAAGCCACCACTTGTGAGCATCACTTCCCCATGTATTTGGGTTAATCTCAACCCTTCATCATTAGGTTACCCTATAAGCTAATCAATCCTCACCCTCGAATCTAAGATCTAATGATAACCATCCATTATCTCAATAAAAATCTATAAAGAGACCCATTCTCAAGCACATATCATCAACAGGAAGTGAAAGCCAAGAAAGTATATGTTGCCCAAGTATTGGAAAGAGTAACCACATAGCAAATCACTCCATTAACTCACATCTTGAGCATATCCAAGCCATTAAAGAGGGTTTTGGTGAGATATTCTTGTGTTCTTTCATTGTTGTTTTAGTATTTCTTTGCTCAAACAGAGGTTTATCAAAGTTTAGAATAGGAGTTTGTTTGCATTACTCTCTCCATGTTTTGCTCTAGGTTTTAGTATACACACTAGCTTGATGTTTGTACAATGATCCAACTATTTTCTCCATGAATGCTTTTGGGTCAAATATAGCTTTTTTTTCAAAAAGATAAAGTTAATTTTCACATTTCTCCCTATGCATTCCTAGCATTATAATGAGATGCACATGTATAAGGTCAATAGAGAAAGGGAATTGGGTGCCTTGTTTCTGCTTGCTTGAAAGAGTTTTCTAGACATCACACAATTATCTAAATAGTTCAAGCAACACCAATTTATCACTTAGATACTTGGGGAGTTTGTATGATACTCCTATATAGCTTCCTATCTTGATGTATGCAAAAGTTGAGAATTGAATGAACCAATTCCACCATGTTGCAATGGCTTTTATGACTTCCAAAGAGAAGCACTTACTTAAATCATTTCCATAAGTGTGAAAGAATAGAATATGAAGGCATCATTAACCCTTTTGAAATGTTTGTTTCTTTCATTTAACTTTAGTTAAGGGTAATATTTTGGAGCCATGACCCCAACTTTGTTCAATCCTAGGAAATTTGTATTTTTTTCCAATAAATACACATAATAAGAAATCATATAGAAGTGTTTTATATCTTGGACTTTAGACAATTGATTGTGTAGATGATTGCTAATAAGTGTTGCTTAGTCAATCTTGTGTTTGTTCTAAATAATGAATAACATGAAACGGAACATCCATGGGTGAAATTATTTTTCATTTGGATTGCCTAGGGTTCTATTTAGCAAAGTGATCAAGTCACTTATCTCTAACTAGAAGTCATGCCAATGAAGTGTCTTTGTTAACCTTTAAGAAGCAAACGAGGACAATTAAGGGATAAATGCTCACATGTATTCCATTTTATTTAGGTAGTTGAATCTCACATGAAAATAAATGCTTATGACTAAATAGAATAGTAATGTATACACATGAACATATTAGATGGATCTAACATGAAATACATGCTTATGACAAAATGCTTTGAGATGTTTTCTTTATTTTCACGTGGAAGGATACAAAGAAGAATGACTAAATGAATAAGTGGTCACATGACACCTACTTCTTTTAGCCCATTAAACTTTAAAAGGTTAAAAACAAATACAAGATTAAAAAATCCTATAGTGCCCCTCCATTCTCACCGTGGATGTGCAGGTAGTTGGCTTTGGAACTTGGAGATGAAGTTTAAATAATAGGGATTTATTTAAAGGTATGTGCTAATAATGTTAAGCAATTGATGTTATATATTATGAATTTATGGACTATGTGTTTCATGTATTACATGCTTCATGCTTCGTATACATTGTATAACATGTATTAAGTGTATAAGCTTGTGTATGCTTTATATATTACGTGTATTGATGCTTTGTGTTTCATATATAATTGTGTACATATACTTCAACATGGATCCTCTCTCCGATGGTGTCCTCTATTTGGAGTGTCAAACCTAAGAGCCTCTTTCATCATGAAATAGATAAATGTAATTTTGATCTCTCATCATTCTTTCTTGATTAACACAATCCTGGGTCATGACTATTATATTCCTTTGTTATCAATGATAAGAGTTTACAATGCTATATATAGTTACAACATAGTAGCTAAGATAGTTGAACCATTATCACCCACCAATGTAGTTCTGCCAATCTTAGTCTAAATATAATGATCAAACATTATGCCTTGACTCCAAAATATAAGTGCTAGGTACAATTTTTACCATTACTTCCACATTTTCATTGGGCTGATCCAATGTAGTGACCTCAGCCTAACTATTATGTAGAAGTATAGTACTATGCTATGCCCTTATAAGAAAATATGTTCAATAAAGTATCTAAGGTAAAATACAATTAACCTTTGATAATAAGGTACTCTACTGCTACCTTGATTTATAATGTTAAGCAGTATCAATTACTTAAGTATTCGTGTCTTTAAAGGTTGATTAAATGATGTAATGTCTCCGACACAATTATCTATGAACTAACAATGCAAATCTAGATTGTAGAGCCTTCAATGATAGTTACATGAAGCATTTGCAAATTACAAAGATAATGAAACAACTCAGGCTCGTTGTATAATCGTATTTCAATTATCTTCAATGGCATTACAGTTTATGGCACATATGATAGCCAAACAAACTTATAGAGCTATTAGAAGATCAGGAATATATGCAATACAGGCATACCAATTCTATGCTGAGTACATTGCAATGTCACAATGAGTTGTTCGCTGGTGTTGCTAATGGAGATTGTCTCTTCAAACGGTGCCAAGGAGCAATTGATGCAAACCTTCCATGAATGCAGATAGTCCTTATATTAGTCGTTGTCTTCAGTGGTGAATTCGGCGCTGATGCAAACAATGATCTTCAATGGTGACGTCCTTTTGAAATCGATGTCCACAATTATACTTCCACTTCCGTTACTCAATCATTATAAACTCCTTGGTAGCTATGCAGACTTCTCAATCGACGCTGCCACAGTGAGGTATGAATCGGCATCAACACCCTCTATATAGATCGATACACCTTCAAGAATGGCTCTCTTCAAACTTTGGCGTCAGGGATCTATGAACCATGATCATTGCGAAATGCCAAGTCCTGAATCTGGCACACAAAAATGTATCTGGAACTCCCTGTTATTTGGTGCTTATTGTCTTCCTCACAACAGGAGCTCAATGATCTTCAATAGCGAAATCTTCAGGCAATAGTCGCTCAGATTGATGCTTGTGCAAATTTGGTATTGATGAATGCTCAGTGACTCCTTACGTGAATGGCTGCTCCAAGTGATCATGCATTGACTTTATTGTATTTCAATGCTAATGATGTCCGTAGTATCTGTTGGAGGTTTCGTTCCACACTGATGCAAACTCCCTGATGTTTGTGATGTATTCTAGGCTGGCGCTAGTGAAGCTTTCCCACAGACCTAGCTAAGTCCGTCACCCTTCCTATGCAAAAATGCCTTTGTGAAATAAATCAACAGCGATTCAAGTTAATAAGGTGACCTTGTCTTATAATAAGGCAGCTATTTGCATTAAAAGAAGTGATCGACAAGCTCTAATTCCTGGCCGACTATATATTAAAGGCGACACCAAGAATAATAACAAAAGCACATCAAGAGTAATAATTATTGATAACAATGTTATGAGGTTAAATATGTAATCAATCTCTCAGAGAAAGCGGCGATCCCATGCAAGGAAGTAATGAGAGAAGAGTTTACTAAGATAAGCAACGATTAATATGTCTAATAAGCAGCGATCACAATATCATAAGCTGCGATGATAATTAAACTAAAGGTGACAGTCTCCTTGTAAAAAGGCTATCTCCTTGAAAGGAGGCAATCGATTGATGAGAAGGTCCTTGGAAGAATATAAAGATAGAATCAATTGGACAGCATGGGGGATTCGAAGAATAAAGGAATCGAATCCTTCATCAAGCGAATAGTCTCATAAATCATGAAACAAGAAGATTCTTACTTATAAAAAGAAACATCCAAATCTATCATTCTGCAAGCCATTCCTCAGTCAGCAATATATCAATAATCATTCCTAGTCTGTTACATCCCCATTTTGGAATGTTTTTACTTTTCACTTGTTACTTGGATAGAAGTAAATTTGTGAGTAAATATTATGGATATGAGATTTGATGCTATGGTTTAGAGACATTAACTCTATGGAAAATAGTTTTTGTAATTATGATATTTCAAATGATTAGATTTATAATGATTTATATAATGTGGAAAATTGAATTGTTATTATTATGTTACATGATTGGGACACAGGTACATGCATCATGAATTGCATGTAAGAGTTTTGAACAGGGAAATAGGTTGATCTGACTCTCTGACAAGAAAAGAGAGAGTATCTTCGAGGAAGAAGGGTATTTGCCAACTAAGTTCGGTGCGTAACTAAAAGTGGACCTTAGTCTTGTCTTGAGGTAAGTTTTATTTTATGGTCAATCTTAGTTTGTCTCGACATGATCGTCGATATTGTTTGGGGAATGTTGTCCTTCTATTGTGTTGTTGTGAATAAATGACATTGTTGTTAGAACGTCGTCATTTGCAACTAACATAATCATTCAACAATTACGTCTTAACCAATTGTGCCCACATTGTTAAACATGGATGGTAAGATTGTTGTCACCTAACGTCTCTTGTACGTCAAGGAAAGTCAAGTCAATGCAAAATAATGTGTTGATATGAAGGGGAGATAAAACTCGATCCTATCATGTTAAACATAAGATCTTTGACTTATAATATCTTTTTGCATTGTGCAAACATTTTAACCTTTTCAAATATGTACATGGGTCAAATTATTCTTTGTAATAAATAAACTCTATTAGCCCCTATGTTATTAAATAGATGATTCATGCTTTCGATATAGCCTTTATTTGGTACGAGTTGGGTGTTTTTAATAATGATAATTATGAGGTTAAAAGGTTGAAATATTTTTATAAAATTAATATGTGTGAGATATGAAATACTAAGTTGATATTTATCGACGTCGATTGGGTGATAATACCACTCGATAATACACAGTTCCAAACACATTCGAGTTATGAGTGCATTAACCTCATACTCTAATCGGGTAAGGCGATTTCGAATAAATTATATTATCGTCAAAGCAGGGCATTGAAACCAAATAATGTTTTTGTAAAATATAAAACAGAATAACAGAACTGAATAAAAATAGCAAGAACTAAACAAAACTCAGAATGAAAAGGACATGACAGCGCACACAGAACAATGAGACCATTTAACGTGGTTCGCCAATGTTGGCTACATCCACAACGAAGGGCAATAGCTTTTATTAATGTCAATACATCACACCGTGTATATTACATCTCTCTCAGTATAACATATATCACTGTATATTCTATAGAATAGCAGCAAGCTAGAAGACCTTTTCTAGAAGACCAAAAGACTCTCTATCTCCAACGTCTCCCACCCAACGTGCATATGGAAATAAGATTCTGACAAGGCAGCATTTTCCCAACCACTTGTTACAACTATACATTCCTATCTGTCCGGAGCTCCTATTACTTCAAGTGCTATGCCTTCGGTTGGGTGCACACTACCCACCCAATCCCCAATTGGTTTGCCCTGCATAGTTGCCACACAGCCTCCACAATCTAATGCTTCTACGCTGCCTTTAGCACATAACATGTAGCCTCCTAAGAGTCACACGTTGTCTTCAATACTAATACGTTGACTACACACCTCTTTATACAGCCAACGCAGCTTTCAAACACCCTTTCACTGCCTTTAGACTATTCCAAGCAGCCTTCACTTGGCCCAACGCTGCCTTTATTAACTCATTCGCTGCCCTCCCACAGCTTATCGCTGCCCTCCCAAGACACTACGTTGCCATCCCTAAGTCAAATGCTAACTTCCAAACTGCCAATGCAACCTCCCTTTGGACTGTCGCTGCCCCTTGCTCGCTCAATAGTGCCTATACACAGTCCCACGCAATGTGACATATCTCCAATGCACTCCCTTGTGCCTTCATCACATCTGACGCTGCCTTCAACACATCCAACGCAGCCTGCTCATATACAAACGCTGCCTCACTTTGCAAACTCCATGCCTGTAGACGGTGGTTTTGAAAATTCAAGGCAAGCCACTGTGAATGAGTCAAGCACTATAGGTGCACAGAGCAATATAAACAGACAGGGCAGTTTTCCTCAGGGGCCTCTTCACTTAGAGATTGATGATGTTCAGCATTTATTATAGAGACTCAATCTGGACTCTAATATCCAGCCAGAGCAAGGTACACAATTGAGGAGGTCTACCTGTGAGAAGAGGAGACCGGCAAAATACGATGACTGAGTTATTGCTCTCTAATTATGCAGAGCTGGCAACTTATAAACAAGCCTGCAAGCATGAAAATGCACAGAACTGGATGGCCACCATGAACGAAGAAATGGAGTCCTTGAGCATTAATCAAACCTAAGATTTGGTTCCTCTTCTGCCAAATTGAAAGCCTCTCAAAAATAAATGGATTTATCGCTTGAAAGACGAAGATGGAGGAAGTAAAAGACCAAAAAGGATTTAAAAGGAAGGTGACAAACAGTGCAAGCTGAGCTTAAAGCCAATGAAGTGAGTAGGAAGGAGAGAATGGAGTGAGGTCAATCATTGGTAGACAATGAAACCACTCAGGTTACTTTTTAGTATCTTTTGAACAAGCATGAGTCTCCTATAATTGTATTCCATTCTTGTATAAACTGAATGTAATGTAAGTTGAAAATATTTATATTCCTAATGACATGAAATCTTCTTTTTATGTCATTATTAAACTTAAACCTTGCAAAAGATGCTAATACCAACATATTGATATTTCACGGCATGAGCATAGTTAAAACACTGCAGATACTTACCTTTATCTTTCATCCAAATATGATGTTTTCCTGTATAAAACTGAAGAAAACAATGTCTGTAGTAATAGTTTTTAATTAGAATTTAAAATGTGGCTTGGTGCTCCATGGCCTTCTGCATAACGATTGAGTGTAATGTTTTCTTGAGTTTAAATAACTCTCTTTTAGTGTTCTTGAAAATTTCACCATCACATAGTCAAGAAAGATTAAATACGAACCTTCGATTCTCTGAAAGTATCCATTGTCAAGCATTGTAATTCTATACGTACAAAATTTGAGTCCCTAATATGTGGCGCGTGTAGAATCAAAAGATTAAACCCCAATGCTGCAAAATATTAGTACTGTGTATAGAAGCTCATCAGGAAATTGCGAAGCTTAAACCTTTGAGGTCTCTTTTCAGTCTTACTAGAGTAGTTTTAATGTTTGGTATAGTTTATGGTCGAGGCAAGATATATATTTTTGGTGAGGAAGGAACATTATGTCGGCCATGGGATATAAGTTAGGTCGAAAATTGGATATTAGTAGGTCTCAAGCATTTTCAAACCGTAAGATGTTCTACCCAAAACCCTAGCTATTATAATGCCACTATTTGAACTAGACAATAGTCGGGTTAAGACACTTTTATTATTGACCTCTATTTAGATTAAGTCAGCCAACTTAACTTTATTATATGCATGAGTATTATGTCAAACCAAGGTGTAATGTGGATAGGCATCGTGGAATATTATTAAATAACTTTATTCTTAGGGTTTCAAATAACTTCATGATAAGGTTTCAAACTTGAGATGACCTTGTAATCGTTATAGGGGGACTACCCTACCTTCTTTTAAGTCTTCAACCCATTTTTCCCTCATCTTTAAAATAAGATATTGCTATACGTTAATCAAGATTGTAAGTGTCATAATGTCACAACAGTATTGAGAAAACTGAATAAGGTATAAACTCTAATAACCTAGAGAGTAATACTCCACACTGGTTTGAATAACGATTCTAGTCAACAAGTCTCATTCGCTATGTTTATAAGATTCCAAATGAATCATTAAGCCTTAATGCCAACCTTAGGGGTCTAAGGAGCAAACAACAGTGTTTTGATAACCTGTCTAGTTGAGGAGACTAAATCCCATTATAACCAAGTCAACTGTAGGATTGCGATGATATCCAAGTCGAGTTGGGGTGGGTCAACAAAATGACTGCGTTTAATGCAAATGCTATTCTTAATGAAACTTTGGCCAAAGTAATGCACATGTCTCTAGTGCATTATCAGTTCACTATATCCAGGATTATGTAACCTGTGGGAATGATCACACTTGGCTATAGGGTATCTAGTGGTGTGCGATCAATAGTGTTGCGTAGGATACAAACACTAGTACTCAAATGACAAATACCATAGGTCATCCTAGGTCTATACTCTTCGTGAAGAGTAGGGCCACTTTCAGAAAGGATGGTGCATGGGAGACCGTCAGTCTGTGGATGGAGGTAAAGCTCTCCAAATATGCTTTCACTCTTTTCAACTAGAGGCATGTCGAGGCTTGTGATATGGAGGTTGACAATCAAGATGCAGTGATCTCTTGGTAAGTTATAATTTGTAATTTTCCTTATGAGTAAAATTTAACATATGGTTAAATCATTGAAAATGAATAGACCCATTGTGTAACATAGTATCAAATAAGCTGTTGATTAGACTTCAATGCTGGAAAAAGAAAAGAACTTTTTTTGTCAACCTTTTACCTTTTTAAATTTTACGTCTTGATAAAAACTAGATTTATAGAGTTATTATAACTTTGGATATTACATATGGTATCAGAGAAAAACTGGGTGTGGCACTAGGGCTTATGAGTCAACTAAGCTGACCTAAAATCAACATTATGTGGGTAGCTAGTGTTTTGATTTACTATGCCAGGATGGTACGTATTAAACAAACTTCAAGGAAATCCTTCACTAGTAAGGAATGCTACTTGCAAGCCAAATGGAAATGTTTGGTGATGATTAAGACCATTGATTGAACGAATGATGAAAATGACATCTAGCTAGATGATATGGAAACCCTTGCTAATGCTCTAAGGCGACTTAAACGAGTCAAGAAGGAACTCCTAGAAACCGCCAGGATGGCAGCCCAGTTTATGAGTGACACTTATCTAGAAATTGCATCCATAGAAAACCCCTGTGTACTCACTTATGTTGAGATCATTAACATATCTTCTAGTAGTGAATCTGAGGGTTATACACCTCATGATCTTGTATCGAACAATGAATCCAAAGAATACACTCCGCTTGTAAATATTGAGTGAAACATGAAATATTTATATTTATATAAAAATGTATATGCTTTTGTGCAAAATATAATAAAGACAATTTTTCTTTTTAGTAATTGATCATGGTTATGAGCAATTGTTATGTTATGATTTTATAATAAATGTTAAATCAAAGGAACTAATTGGTAGCTCGTTAATATCATGTGTGAAAACATACAAATATGGATCAATCAGGATTTAATGAGAGAGAAGATCGGTAAGATCACAACTCTCAGGCCAACTCTACCGATAAACTAGAAAAAATCCTTAATATGCTTACTGAAACCAAGGAAAGGTTGGGCAATTTGGAAAAGAAACTGAACAAAATTGGAAATACTGAGGATGAAAATCAATATTCCTATAATGTGAGTAAGAGTAGGCAGCAAGCACATGCCATGGCAAGTTTAATCCGAGAAGATACAGAATCTTAGAGAGAAACCTAATATAAACTTGCTTTGGAACTATCAAAGGACATGAAAAATATTATTCCTCCAAAATTTGATGGGACAAAAACAGGAGATGCAACAAAAGCTTGGTTAACAGAGATGGAGAAATACTTCGAAATCAGGAACTATTCAGAGATAACCAAGGCATTCTGGGGGGCATATCAGCTTTTAGGAGAGGCATCCACTTGGTGGATGAACAAAAAGATGGAGATGAAGCTAAGCTATTTAAAGGTGACTTGGAGTGAGTTTGTGGAACTTTTTTGAAACAGGGGGTTGCCACAGTTCTATTTTGATAAAAAAACTAACAGATTTCCAGAATCTCTGACAAGGAGAGCTATCTGTGGTCGAGTATGCTGAGAATTTCACTCATTTATTGAAATACATCCCTTTGTATCAAAAGGATGAAAGGTTTAAAATCAAGAAACTTATTATGGGTCTGAATCCTCAAATTGGTAGGGAGGTAGAAGTACACAGTTTGACAATAATGGATAGAGTATATCAAAAAGCAATTAAGTAGGAACAAAAGATTAAGTCCATACCCGCTTATCGAGAAAAGAAATGTAAGAGATTTAACAAGAATTCAAATGATCAGTTGTATAAGAAGAAGAATGATAAAGGATATGGAAACAAAAGAAATGACAAAGGAAGTCAGAAAAATAAAGGAGAATTTGGTAATGACCAAAGAAATGAAGACTATAAGAAGAATAACAACTTTAAGAGGAATGATGATGCTATGGGTAGACCATCTGAGAAGAAGGGTCCTCTTGGAGGATGTTTTTCTTGCCCTGGGAATCATTATGCAAACTACTGTCCTAATAAGAAGCAAAATGGGCAGCAAAGGAACACGGCTTCACCTTCACAACAAGAAGCTTTTTAGTAGAGTATCCATGCCACCCTTGATAACCGACAAGCTGAGTATCAAATTACTCCCATTGAGATGACATGTACTTTATTCAGAGTCCCCATTTCTATTTTAGTTGATACTGGTGCAACTGAGAATTTTGTATCACCTAGAGTATTAAGTAAATTTCCTAGGAGAGCTGGTTATATGTCTAAACCATGGACTGTAGAGTATGCAAGTCTAAACCATGGACTATAGAGTATGCAAATCAAACAAAGGCTTAGGTAGAGCAATGTTTGTTCGAAGCTAGGGTTGATTTCCCAAGCTTTTCAACCGAAGTAAACTTGTATGTAGCACCCTTAGGTTCCTATGACATCATTATAGGAATGAATTGGTTGTGGAAGCATAGGGCTAAAGTGGATTGCTTTTCTAAATTAATTGAATGCTTAGACGACATGGGGAATAAAGTCAACCTTTAGGGTATTCAAAGGGAAGTAAAGATCAGATCTATTTCTTCCAAACAGTTAAAGAGGGCTAGACATAAGGGATGTAAACTCTTTGCGGTCAAAATGGATCAAGTTGAGGAAAGTACCGAGAAACAAATAGAATCTTTTTAGGAAAAATATCCCTATCTCCACAATTTTCAAGATGTGTTCCCAGAAGAACTTCCTGGTTTGCCACCAAAAAGGATTTTTTTATTTTTCCATAGACATCAAACCAGGATCTGAGCTAATTTCCAAAACCCCATATAGAATGACAACCACTAAGCTAATGGAATTAAAAGCTCAAGTGTAGGAGTTACTGGTAAAAGGTCTAATTAGGCCAAGTGTATCACCATGGGGAGCTCTGGGTTTTTTTGTCAAGAAGAAAGATGGAACCCTTAGGAGACATACTCATGCAAGACAGGTGCGTAATTATGCGTCAAGAAAGTTAAAACCTTATGAACAGAATTATGCCCAACATGATTTAGCATTGGTAGCAGTGATCTAGGCCCTACAGATGTAGTGACACTATTTATTGGGAAAAACCTTCATACTGAAATTAGACCATCAAAGTTTTCGATTCATATTCTCACAACCCAATCTCAATGCATGACAAGAGAGGCGGTTAGAGCTAATATCTTATTATGATTTTGAAATAAATTACATTAAGGGGAAAGAAAACTGAGTAGTAGATTCTTTGAGTAGAAGAAGACACATAGCTTCTATAGTCTTCATTCATGCTAATTTCAAAGACCTAGTATTTCAAAGGTTACCTAGAGATGAATACTATGAACAAGTTAAGAAAGCTCTACAAATCAATCCCAAGGACTCAAGATATGATGGATTCCATATTGAGTTAGATGGACTAATGAGATTCAAAGGAAGAATTTATGTCCCTAATTCTAAGGAATTAAGAAATCTAGTATGGAAGGAAGTCCATTGTGCACCCTATTCCAGACATATAGGAGTGACAAAACTCTTAGCAGATGTGAAACCGCTATACTTCTAGAAGGGAATGAAAGGTGATGCTGCTAGGTTTGTGGCAAGTTGTTTAGAATGTCAAAGAGTAAAGGTGGAACATCAACATCTTGCCAGATTGTTGTACCCTCATGATATTCCAAAATGGAAATGGTATGTTATAAGTATGGATTTTGTACAAGGATTACCTATGTCAAGGAACAACATGATGCAATTTTGGTTGTAGTGGATAAATTGACTAAAGTTGCACACTTTATTCCTAGAAATTTGACCAATAGAGCTCATGTGTTTGCCCGCAAGTTTGTTCAGGAAGTGTTTAGGTTACACGGGGTACCAGAAAAGATCATATCAAATAGAGGTGCTCAGATAACCTCTAGGTTATTGAAAACCTTATTTTTGGCACTTGGGACTAAGCTCAATGTGAGTACTGCTTATCATCCTGAAACTGATGGATAAACATAAATGGTTAGCCAAGTCTTAGAGGATTTGCTGAGAATGTATTGCATGGATCAGCAATATAGGTGGGAGGAATATTTACCTCTAGTAGAATTTGCATACAATAATTCCTATCGATCTGCCATTAAGATGGCACTATTCAAATCACTGTATGGAAGGAAATGCCAAACTACTATAAGCTGGGACAAGATGGAATATAGGATAAGCATTGGTCCAGAAATGCTAGTAGATATGGAAGAGAAAGTGAAAATGATTAGGAAAAGGTTGGCAAAAGCCAATGATAGGCAAAAGAGTTATGCCAACCACAAACAAGTGCCTAGGCAATTCTCTACTAGAGAGAAAGTTCTCTTACGGGTTAAACCCCATAAAAGCTCTATCAAGTTTGGTAAATATTCAAAGTTAGCTGCTTGATATGTGGGACCCTTTCAAGTCATTAAGATTATCAATCATGTGGCATACAAAATTGCTCTACCCCCAGCCTTATCTAAGATGCATAATGTTTTTCATGTTTCATACTTAAAGAAGTATTTTGTAGGAAATGACCACATTCTTAACTAGAATGCTTTATAGATGCAAGAGTCAGGAGTGGTTGTGATGGAGCCACTCAAGGTACTCGAAACACATAAGCTTCACTTGCGTAATCGAGAGGTCTTGCAATGCAAAGTTCAGTGGGACCAATACGGCAAGGATAGCACAACTTGGGAAGACTATATTGAGATCCATTAAAAATTTCCTTATCTTTTTCATAATAATCAATGTTAAACTATAAAAATTATTTCTTGTTTAGATTATGTTTTGGTATACTCAATCATCGAGGATGATGATTCTTTAGGTGAGAGATATGTTACATCCCTAATTTAGAATGTTTTACTTTTCACTTATTACTTGGATAGAAGTAAATCTGTGAGTAAATATTATGCATATGAGATTTGATGCTATGGTTTAGAGACATTAACTTTATGGAAAATGGCTTTTGTAATTATGATATTTCAAATGATTAGATTTATAATGATTTATATGATGTGGAAAATTGAATTGTTATTATTATGTTACATGACTAGGACACCGGTACACTAATCATGAATTGCATGTAAGAGTTTTGAATAGGGAAACAGGTTGATCTGACTCTCCAAGAAGTAAAGAGAGAGTATCTTCAGGGAAGAAGGATATAGATTTTAGATTACCAATTGGTATTTGCCAACTAAGTTCAGTGTGTAACTAATAGTGGAACTTACTCTTGTCTTAAGGTAAATTTCATTTTATGGTCAATCTTAGTTTGTCTCGATAGGATCATCAATGTTTTTCAGAGAATGTTGTCCTTCTATTGTATTGTTGTGAAGAAATGACGTTGTTAGAACATCATCATTTGCAACTAACGTAATCATTCGACGATTATGTCTTAACCAGTTGTGCCCATGTCATCAAACATGGATGGTAAGATTGTTGTCACCTAACGTCGCTTATACGTCAAGGTAAGTCAATTCGATGCAAAACAATGCATTGATATGAAGGGGAGATAAAACTTGACCCTATCATGTTAAACATAAGATCTTCAACTTATAATATCTTTTCACGTGTTGCAAACATTTTAACCTTTGCAAATATGTACATGGGTCAAATTATTCTTTGTAATAAATAAAGCCCCTGTGTTATTAAATAGATGATTCATGCTTTCAACATAGCCTTTATTTGGCACAGGTTGGGTGTTTTTAATAATGATAATTATGAGGTAAAAAGGTTGAAATATTTTTATAAAATTAATATGTGCGAGATATGAAATGCTAAGTTGATAATCATCGACATTGATCAGGTGATAATACCACTTGATAATACATAGTTCCAAACTCATTCTTATGAGTGAATTAACCTCATACTCTATTCACGTAAGGTGGCTTGGAATAAATTATATTATCATCGAATATAGGCATTGAAACCAAATAATGTTTTGAGGATAATGTTATCACCAAATTATTTCATTTATTATCCCCTCACCGAAGACACGACCACCATATTCTGCGGTGCCTAGCTGAGTCATCCTTTCATGTTGAGATGCCTTTTTGAAGATAAATAGAAGCCATTAGTCTTGGATCGAGACTGAGGAATGGATAAGGATGAAAAATAGTTATTGAAAGCCAAGAAACGTTTTCCACTGAAACGATAAGAGTTGGAGGTGCAGATTAAGTTGAATCATCTTTTCCATAAACAGGTGTGCCAAATGCATGAGTGAAAAGGAAGGTGACAAACAGTGCAAGCTGAGCTTAAAGCTAATGAAGTGAGCAGGAAGGAGAGAATGGAGTGAGGTCAATCATTGGCAGACAACGAAACCACTTAGGTTACTTTTTACTATCTTTTGAACAAACATGAGTCTCCTATAATTGTATTCCATTCTTGTATAAACTAAATGTAATGTAAGTTAAAAATATTTATATTCCTAGCGACATGAAATCTGCTTTTTATGGAATTATTAAACTTAAACCTTGCAAAAGATACTAATACCAACATATTGATATTTCACGGCATGAGCATAGTTAAAACACTGCAGATACTTACCCTTATCTTTCATCCAAATATGATGATTTCCTGTATAAAACTGAAGAAAAGAATGTCTGCACTAACAGTTTTTCATTAGAATTTAAAATTTGGCTCGGTGCTCCGCGGCCTTCTGTATAACGATTGAGTGTAACGTTTGCTCCTGAGTTCAAATAACACACTTTTAGTGTTCTTGAAAATTTCACTGTCACATAGTCAATAAAGATTAAATATGAACCTTCGAGTCTCTAAAAGTATCCATTTTCAAGCATCGTAATTATACACGTAGAAAATTTGTGAGTCCCTAATCCATGGCGTGTGTAGAATCAAAACATTAAGCCCCGGTGCTGCAAAATATTAGTATTGCGTATAGAAGCTCATCAGGAAATTGTGAAACTTAAACCTTTAAGCTCTCTTTTCAGTTTTAATAGAGTAGTTTTAATGTTTGGTATAGTTTATGGTCGAGGCAAGATATATATATTTTTTGTGAGGAAGGAACATTATGTCGGCCATGGGATATAAGTCAAGACGAAAATTGGATATTAGTAGGTCTCAAGCATTTTCAATCCATAAGATGTTCTACCCAAAACCCTAGCTATTATAATGCCACTATTCGAACTAGACAATAGTCAGGTTAAGGCACTTTATTATTGACGTATATTTCGATTAAGTCAGCCAGCTTAACTTTATTATACACGAGTATTATGTCAAACCAAGGTGTAATGTGGATAGGCATCGTGGAAGATTATTAAATAACTTTATGCTTAGGGTTTCAAATAACTTCATGATAAGGTTTTAAACTCGAGATGACCTTGTAATAGTTATAGGGGACTACCCTATCTTCTTTTAAGTCTTCAACCCGTTTTCCCCTCATGTTTGAAATAAGATATTGCTATATGTTAATTAAGATTGTAAGTGTCATAACGTCACAACAGTGTTGAGAAAACCGGATAAGGTATAAAATCTAATAACCTAGGGAGTAATACTCAACACTAGTTTGAATAACAATTCTAGTCGACAAGTATCATTCGTTCTATTTATAAGATTGCAAATGAATCGTCAAGCCTTAATGCCAACCTTAGGGGTCTAGGGAGAAAACAATAGTGTTTTGATAACTTGTCTAGTCAAGGAGACTTAATCCCATTATAACCAAGTCAACTATAGGATTGCGATGATATCCAAGTTGAGTTGGGGTGGGTGAACAAAATGACTATGTTTAATGTAAACACTATTCTTAATGAAACTTTGGCCAAAGTAATGCACATGCCTCTGGTGCATTGTTGGTTCACCGTATCCAGGAGTATGTAACCTATGGGAATGATCACACCTGGCTAGATGGTATATAGGGGTGTGTGATCAGCAGTGTTGCATAGGATACAAACACTAGTACTTAGATGGCAAATACCATAGGTCATCCTAGGTCTAAACTCTTCGTGAAGGGTAGGGCCACTTCAGAAAGGACGGTACGTGGGAGACCATCGGTCTGTGGATGGAGGTAAAGCTCTCCGAAGATGCTTTCTCTCTCTTCAACCAAAGGCATGCTGAGGCTTGTGATATGGAGGTTGACAATCGAGATGCAGTGATCTCTTGGTAAGTTATAATCTGTAATTTTTCTTATGAGTAAAATTTATCATATGGTTAAATCATTGAAAATGAATAGACCCATTGTGTAACATAGTATCAAATAAGTTTGATTAGACTTCAATGCTAGAAAAAGAAAAGATTTTTTTTTTTGTCAACCTTTTACCTTTTTAAATTTTACTTCTTGGTAAACACTAGATTTATAGAGTTATTATAACTTTGGATATTACATAGTCAGAGGCAGCAAGTAGAGGTTAAACAATATCTTCAGCAGTCAACCATATAAGGCATGATCTGTTACTTCAATAATAATATCTTATCAAACTGATATCTCTAATGTTGGAATAAAGATAGATGATGGCATCTTGAATAATGATAAAATAGAATGCATATGAATGTTGTCAATGAATACATAGAGGATGAAATATAGAATGAATGTTATGAATATGTTTGAAACATAGAATGATTGTTATCATAGAACAATTATAGAGTGAAATTCTATGTAGAATAAGTTGTATCATAAGTATGGAATCGATTGGAAAGATTATCATAGAATGAAATTTATCATAGAATGAATAAGTATATGGAATAGATTGAGATATAGGATGAGAATGTTATAATCCTAATAACATGAAAATACTCATAACTATGGTAGAGTAAGAATAAATAGCTTAAGAATGAATAAGGCATAAGAATGTTTATATGATGAATAATATTCTTGTAAGGAAGCATATTGGATATTGCCAAGCAATGTGATCATTGAGATAGTAAAGATAATTCTTATAAGTGTGATTCATAATCATGGAATACTCGGGATGAGAATAAGAGCCTCATCATTAATCTATCTATGCGCTCTCTCATATTGCGTGAGTGGCATAGAATAGATTAATGTTCAGACTCATGGAGGACTCTCCCAGGGTAAACCACGGAACCTCTATATGATAGAAATGAGGAAATCTAAAATGTGCATATGTTAAATAACTTTGATATTGATTATCATTATAATATTACTAACCCTAAGAGGAAATGTGAAAAGTATACAAACTTGGTATTGGTAATTATGTGTGGTTATTAACCCTAATTTCGGTATATTGATATTAGAAAGATGAATTGATTACTAAAGTTCTCTTTTATAAGTCAAAATTATGTGCAAGGTTAAGAAAATTTTAACTTACTAGAAGGGGACATTAAATGATTATTGAGTTAAGTGTCTATGTAATTGTTGAGAGTTGGGTGTCATCTATGTAAAGTTTGTATAAGGCTATGTGGCTTTGAGAGATGTGTTTAGTATGTTGGTTCTGTGTGTGTCACCTATGGGGCTGGGACTTAGTGAGAGGTTACTAGGACAACCATAGATAGGGGTCGAGGTCTAGTGAGAGATTGCCAAGACAACCCATGCTTGTACCATGCAATTCAACACTCCTCCCTATTGCAGTCTAGCACTCCCAGTTGCATTCCATCTTGATGTATGAGTGCCTCTAGAAGTAAAGAGAGTGTTGTATGCATTGTTGGTGTTGTTAGAAGTGTTGTGTTGGAGTCATGTATAACCCATAAGTAAGTTAGTATGTTGTTTTCCTGACTATCTATTGGATGTGGGACCTTGTGTTATCTCTTGGCACAGGGGCTAGACCTCTGAGTTCCACATGGTCGGGAGGTTTATGCTTTTCTCCATTGGGTGTTCTTGTTGCATGTTCGGGTGCATGGAGATTGTTCATTGCACTGAGGACTCTAGTTCCTGTTCATATTTGAGAAGATCTCCTATCATGTATTTGTAAATTGCGGTGGATCTCCATTTGTATTTCTTAAAGTAATCTGATGTGATCTTCCCACATGAACTAAGGGAAGCATCGTTGTAAGTATTGTAAGAAGTAACAATTATTGATTTGTGAGTAGTGCAGTCAAGGAACCTTAGAGGACTTAGGTTTAGATTATTATGTTATGTTATGCATTCTATTGTTATTAGTTTTTTTTTTTAAATTGTTCCATTAATTTGACCTAGTTTGGTGTTGTCATCTGGGGTTCCTTGGCGAGGGCATTACAAAACCAATCTATGTAGAATTATAAAATAAATATATGTGATAACTACTTATTAATATTTAACACTATAAAAAATGAAAAAATAATTGTTTGTTAATATAAAAGATGAAAAAAATTGTTTCTTATATATGATAGACTTTTCATCTTAAATACAATACCACCTTACTTAATTGATTAGTACAAGACATGAACAGAAATTGCGTTCACTAAGTAGTGCCATTCACTATAATTACGTAAATTTGTAAATGAGTAATGTGGAGATTCAATCCATACAACTCACATACATGTTTGACAGGAAATTTGCATAAATCTAAACAATTGGAACATCCGCACGCCCTCCTTTACATGTTTGGAAGCTTATAATTTCTACAGCATAGTGAATAATACGTGTCCTATTCTGCCATTCTTGTCTGTATGTTTTGTTTTTGGTTTAGTTTAAACTAAAATCAACTATTACACAGATTCTTTAATATTATGAATATTGTCGTATGAGTTTAAGAGCAATCTGTGTGTGGGCATTGGAAGATATGAAGAAATAGTCGGTGGGGTAGGCATCGATAATGAAAGAGAGGATGTGTATATCCACATCAACGTCTCCTTAGTCTGCTTACCATTCATCACATCCCATCAACAAGACTGGAATCTTGCATTTCAAACTTCTTGGATTGTCTAACACGCTCACGGATTAGAAATTTGGAATAGAATTGCCTAAAGTCGTGCAAATTTGGAACGAAGTAGATTGAATGGCATATTGACAGTCTGCTTTTAATGCGTACTATTAAATTTTTGGATTGTCAAACATGCTCACATTTTGGATCATCAAACTGGAGAGATTTAAATTGAACTTGAGATTCACGCGAGAGTTCATGATGGTTGGGTCGTAGAAAGACGCATGAAAACCCCCATTCACATTGCCAACTCGAAAGCGTAGTACATGCATTCATAGTAGACTTGAAAGTGTAGTGCACGGATTGCAGAGAAATTTTCTAAAGAGGTTTCTGCCATGGGGTCCTTGGTTCAGGCAGGTCGGCAGCTGTCCCTCTCATCCTTTCTGGCTTGTTTTATCTGCATCTTTAATCAGTCTTTCTTTCAAGAAGACTTTTTCAACGTAAGGCTATCTCCGATATGCAAAAAGGTAAACCATACTTTTCATAGCTGGGTTATTTACTATTTATACACTTATCTATATAGGGAATATAAAACCAATCACAGGTAAACGTAAACAATGCAAAGGAAACCTTCTGTTTTGTAGAAACAAACCACTTAGATAAGTAAAAATTGCATCATCAATTACAATTGGGAAGTGGATTTGGGTAAATGCAAAACAATATCGAGGTATTTTAAAGTGTAGGCTTACACACTTAAAATGGGAACACAGAAGAAAAAACATTCTCAAAAAGATAAAAATACGATTCTAGTCACAGGTGTGAAACTCAGTCAAATAAAGATTTACTGCAAGTCTGTGACGATAAAGGGTTTAAGGGCAGCAGGAGTAGAGAAGAATCAACCATTTATAGCCCCACTTCTGCACCTTTTACTTGGTCATTAGAGCTCTATGTGCAAGAGTCGTTAAATGCCAAGACGAGGTTAGAGGTTTTGGAAGTCAAGGAGCAGGAAATGGACCACAAAATCCATGAGATCATAGTAACAAATTGATCCTTAGTGGAAGGTAATAAAGTTTTAAAGGAACATGTGGCAATGTTGTAAGAGGCTCTATCAGCAAGGAAGTATGAGTGGCAAAACATGAAGTTAGCTTGGCAAACCATGAAAGAATCAATAATAGCAAATAGGGGTGTGGTAAACTCTAAAACAACTATGGTTGAGGTGCAAGTACTTCGACAAACAAACTTTCAAGGAGTGAAGATAAAAGAAAATTACAGAGAAGGCATATCAAAAGAAGTCAAAAAATGGGTGCAAGTCAGCAACACTTCCACAAGTATGGAGGAAGAAACTAATGCAAGGCTTGATAGAACATAGGAAAGAGAGATCAAAGAAAGGCAAGGGCAAATCTGCTAAGTGAGAAGGGTGGGAAAGTTATGTGAAGAGAGGGTTAGGCCCATTAAAGTCGTCATGGCAAGTGTGCACGATAAGCTCCATCTTTTAAGAAAAAAAAGCTCTTGACACTTCTTCCTCGACAAAGATAATTTAATTGGTAGACAACAAGAGGAGAGAAGGGAGGAAGTGGCAAAGATAAGAGCAGGAAGAGATGAAGGCAAAAGGGCCTAGTTGTACAATGGGAAAGTTATTATTTCTAATTTTGGGCCCCATAGTAAGGTAGGGCAGCAAGTTGGCAGGAATGAAAAAATAGATGATTCTATAATAGAAAGGAAAGTAACAAGGCCAATATGGGTAAAGAGGGATGAAGACTCAACTTCAAGTCTTGTGTGCCAAAATAAATAGAAATCAAGGCCTACCTTGATTTATCTAAGTTTAGTATGTTGGAATTGTAGAGGTTACCCTTGGAGGAGGGGACCCAGGTTAGGGCCTATTGCAGAAGGTAGAGACATAGTTTGTCTCATGAAAACTCATGAACACGAAGGCTGCAAGACTCCTATGTTTGAAGGTTACTTGAAGTTGGTGGCTTAGAACAAGGCAACGAGGAATGACAAAGGGTATGATAGTATATTGGTCTTAGTGAAAGAAAAAGAATGGTGTAGCATTCAACTGGAAAGAGAAGATACAAACAAGCAGTATATAAAAAATGAAAGTCAAATAAGAATTGCAACGTGTTATTTTGCTCCACAACTTTAAAAAACTTACAAAAATAATTGGGTGGACAGCAAGGACCCATATGCAACTCTAAAAAAGGATACATTCTCAGTAGGGAGAAGTTCTCTTGGTGGGGGATTTCAATGCCAGGACATCAAATGAACAAGCTAGCATGTTATGTTGCAAATAGGATCATTATCCTAATTGGCTTATAGAAGAAATAAATCACTAGTGGTTAAGATGTTCAGAAGACAATGTGAAACCTTTGACTTAATTATTTGCAATGGTTTGGATAGATGGAACAAGTCTAGAAATTTTACATGCAATACCTACAATGGAGCAAGTGTCGTTGGTTATGCAATTTGCTTGCAAAGCTTGATTGAAAGGATAGCGGAAGTTATGATCTGTGAGCATATTTGGGATTTAAAATCATACCATAGACCAATTTACTTAAGGTTATCTTAGCTAGAAAAGAGGCATCATGGTAGGAAAACTCAAGGTCTTCGGCAAACACCTTCAAAGGGTAGAATTCTTTTGACATAAGAAAATTGTATTATCTTTAAGGCAATGCTAGAAAGGTTAATTTAGAAGGAGAAAAATCATTTTCAATGCATCAACAGTCATGAGTTAACAAATATAATTCAAGGAGCATTTGGGAAGTACAAAAGAGCAAAAAATAAGAAGTCAAAAACATATTACTTTTTGATTAATGTTTGGTTTGATGAGGAATGCAAAATTGCAAGGAGAACTTTGAAAAATCCATGTAAGAAGAAGATGAATGCTAAGTTGTACAAGAAAGTTTTTGAAACTAAAAAAGTTGAGTTCATGAGCACAAGGTGAGAAGAGCTAATCTACCTAGGAAAGAATAACCCAAAGCTATTTTGGAAGGAACTTCAACCAAGAAATAAACAAACTGAAAATAACATTACAGCTAATCATGGGAAGAAAAGGTGTGTATTTTTTGCACTATCGAGGTAGTGGAATTAGAAAAACACTTTATTATGGAGTGTGATACCTTTAGGGACATCAGGGGCAAATATGCCAATATCTTAACAACTATTTCTTGGTACAATTTACTCACTGAGGGGACTATTGAGAAATTGGGGTAGCTCATCATCACCTTGAATACAGAAAGAGCTGAAATGTAGAAAACAAAAATGGCAAGGTTGGTTGTCCCATAGGCTATTTTTTCAGCCTCATGGACATCAAAAATTATTCATTCACAATGACAGTATGCTTCTAATACGTACTGCAAAACTTTTGGATTGTCAAGCATGATCACCTTTACACCATCTAATTTAAGATGACCAAGAAAATAGTAAAGTAGCACAAAAAGATGCTTCTCAAATTTGGAACAAGGTAAATTAGATGGATTAGAAAAATATGGAGTGTTGACTTTCATATTGATTGAGAATCTCATTTTTTTTGGATTGTCAAGCACACACAAAATGTAATTAAATTATATTGGAAAACTTTTGGAGTGTCAAGAAGGCACACAATGTAATTAAATTATATTGGATAACTTTTGAATTGTCGAATACACACACAGATATTGATTGAGAATCTCAAAACTTTTGAAGTGTCAAGCACATAGAATTTGATTAATTACATTGAAAATCTTTTGAATTGTCAAACACACACACACAATCAAAGTAAATTAGATTGTGAATGGAGAATGCTAAGAAAAATATAAAAATGATGATCATGTGATTTGATGGCACACTTAAGAATTTAAAACTAGTAACTGGACCTATAGATTCAATGGGCATGCTGATAATTTTTAGAAGAAATTACAGAATTTGTTAGATGTATCTTGTAGAGTTTTAAGATGTTTAGATTATTTTGTTGTTGATGGCTATAGATATGTTGTCTACACCAACATTTTTTTGATATCTTGTTTTCCTACTTGGCCACCATTAACTAAGGTTCAATTCATTGTTGACCTCCAAAAAGTACAAACATTGACATGTTTTAACATCATATTCTAACTCAAATGTAATAATTACACTTAATTCTCACATTCGCTCAACAATGACATACTATGACAAATTAACTAATGAAATATGTTTATTTATGTGTATATATGGATGACCAAGGCTAGATATTGCTCTTCTTTAAATTTAAAAAATATAATTTGAAAATAGATTTAAATGTGACCTCAAGATGTTATTTGGTCCCCATCCCAAGCTTAATTGTATATCAAATAAATAATATGTTTTTTGTTTGTTTTAATTTGTCAAAAGATAGCAGAAATAGCTCTATGATAAACACAATATTTATGACCTAATAGATCATCTATTTGGGCTAATAAAATATCCATTTTAACATAAATTTGTATACATTACTCATGAAATATTTCAACTATGTGATTAGAATTGGAGATCAAGTACTTTGAATTGTTAAGTATGAGTTCTTATTAAGAGGGCAAAAATGAAAAATTCTAATGAGTTATTACCCATCCATGGGCTAGGAAAATATAATCATTGAATGAAAAATTCTAATGAGTTATTACCCATCCATGGGATAGGAAAATATAATCATTGACATTCATGGAAGGGGAAGAATTTGTTGCTAATAGTCGAATAATGGAATAATATATCTTGAAGGGGAGAAAACTTTCTTCTTAGTTAAAACTACACTTCACCAAGGCTATGAACCAAGGCTATGAACTTTCATCAGAGCTAAAGTCTAGCTTGTAAAGCTTCTAAATCCTGATAAAGATGTTAATTGATAGTAAGTAGCTGTGTGAAGATCAATCACTTCTATGGTAATCGATGGCAACAATCCATTTTTCTTTTATTCTTATTTTTAAAGTGATATATTTAAAAAAACAAATTTACTAATTATTTCCTAGGATTCCTCCAGATTTTATAAATCTTTTTAATAATGTGCATAGATTCACCCAAAAAAATATTTTTTTTAAAAAAAAAAGGAAAAATTTGCTAGGAAAAGTAAAAAACTTAGCTAGGATTTGCCAGGATTTTATAAATTTTTTTAGGGTTTTTTTCTTAAAGTTATCACTAGTAGTTTCACTGTTGGTTTTTACCTTGTTACGAATCTTTCTAACTTGTGAGCCTTATGTTTCTTACTAGTTGTGAGTGTTCCTATGCCTTGTTATTTTTTGTTAGTTCCTTGTTAGTGGAAGCTTAGGGCTTTTTTGATAATGCTTGGTATTAATGTATGAATGTTGTTTTTCTTTAAGGGTGTGACACCTATGGAAACCCTAGCTATATTATCTTAAAAAGGTAAACTATGTGGACTTGTAATACACAATGTACTTGATAACCACCTATTAATATTTCAATTATGTAAGTGGTGATTTTTATAAGAACTCAATCATTCCTCCATCCCAAGTACAAAACCATTTTAATTCAGAAATAAATTTAATATTTATGACAACATAGAAAAAAATAAATTTTAATTTGAAGAATAACTTTTTTTGTTTAATGTGGTAAAATTTTATGCATATTTAAAAAAAAAAAAAATTAAGAAAATAGTTGAAGCTCCAACTTAACACATTTATGGCAAAATTTTATGTATATTTAAAAAAAAAACTAAAAATTAAGAAAATAATTGAAACTCCAACTTAACACATTTATTTATTTATTTTTAATCAATGTAACTTCACACTATTAAAAAAATGAAAAAAACTATAAAATTTATTTATTGAAGGTGGTAAGCTTTTATTATTCACTATAGTACTACCTTAATAATTAATATATTTTTCTTCACTTAAAAGAACAATTCTTTTAAAATAAAAATATATATTTTTTAATTAATACAAACTATTAAAAAAATTAGGAAAAAATTGTTATCCAGTATATTAACTTTTCTTATAATTTATCTTCCAAATAATAACATAACCCAACTTTTTTTTAAATTGAACAAAGCATGATTTGTAGTTTATTACACAGCCAAAGAAAAATTTGAAGTTAATAAAATATTTTGTTGAACAAATAATTTACAGGAAGGTAAATTAGACGGCCACACTCTTTAAACATCCAGTTTGTTTTGAACTTTAAACGTTATCCATACCATTTGTCAGCTGGCGCAAAAACATTATTTCTTAAAACATATTTTCCCATAACATTAAGCGAACAATACATATTAGACATTAAATAATATAACGTAAGTAAATGTTTTGAGGACGTCCACTCGTTTCTCATCGATGTGAAAGGAAATTGCGTAATACCGCATGCCTCACGCTAGTTTGTAGGCAGCGATTTCCCTAATCTATTTATTCCTCCATCCCCGTTCAATTCTATCGCCTTCTGTGTTTCCTGCTGCTTTAATTTGGTCTACCATGGCTCCTCTTCTGTTGTTCCCTTTCATGCTTTTCATCTTTTCAATCTCCGTTTTTCCCCACTCTCTCAATAATCTCTCTTATCAAGAGCAACAACAATTGCTCTTGCGATTCAAAGTTAGCATTTCCAACAACAACAGCACTTCTCTGGCCGACTGGAGTCCCCATCTACACCTTTGCAATTGGTCTGCTGGTACCTGTGATCCCTCTTCGCACTCTGTTCTCGCCCTCGATTTATCCCAAATGAATTTAGACGGCACCATCTCTCCTCTGCTTGGGAATCTCTCCTCTCTTCGATCCCTCGATCTCTCCCAAAACGCCCTTACTGGTCACATCCCACCTCAACTCGGCCAACTTCCGCGTTTGCAGAAACTCTGGCTGTACAGCAATCAATTACAAGGAACAATTCCCTCCTCTCTCTCCGCTTGCCGCAGTTTGGATGATCTAAGACTCTCTTATAACCAACTGCATGGCAGCATTCTGCCTGAGCTGAGTCACCTCACAAGACTGAAATAACTTTACTTAGGAGCAAACAATCTCATAGGTACCATTCCTCATTCTTTAGGTAATCTGTCCCCTTGGTTGGATTGTATTTGGGATACAATGACCTCACAGGTACCATTCCCTATTCTTTAGGAAATCTGTCCGCCTTAGTTGAATTGGGAGTGGGAGGAAATAATTTGACAGGTACCATTCCCCATGAATTGGGCATGCTCACTCACCTGCAGGTTCTTTTCCTTCATACAAATAACTTATCAGGCACCATTCCCACCTTTTTAGGAAATCTCTCAAAATTGACTGATTTAGAATTGGCAGATAACCATCTCCAAGGCCCCATTCCTGCTGAATTGGGCATGCTCACTCACCTGGAGGTTCTTTACCTTTATACAAATAACTTATCAGGCACCATTCCCACCTTTTTAAGAAATCTCTCAAAATTGACTGAATTAGACTTGTCAGTAAACCATCTCCAAGGCTCCATTCCTTTTGAATTGGGCATGCTCACTCACCTGCAGGTTCTTTACCTTGATACAAATAACTTATTAGCACCATTCCCAACTCTTTAGGAAATCTCTCAAAATTGACTTATTTAACATTGTCCAAAAACCATCTCCAAGGCTCCATTCCTCCTGAATTGGACATGCTAACTCACCTTCAACTTCTTCACCTTTTTAAAAATAACTTATCAGGCACCATTCCCAGCTCTTTAGGAAATCTCTTGAAATTGACTGAGTTAGACTTGTCAGAAAACCATCTCCAAGGCTCCATTCCTCCTGAATTGGACATGCTAACTCACCTTCAGCTTCTTCACCTTTTTACAAATAACTTATCAGGCACCATTCCCAGCTTTTTAGGAAATCTCTCCAAATTGACTGATTTAACGTTGTCAAAAAACCATTTCCAAGGCCCCCATTCCTCCTGAATTGGGCATGCTCACTCACCTGCAGGTTCTTTACCTTGATACAAATAACTTATCAGGCACCATTCCCAGCTCTTCAAGAAATCTCTCGAAATTGACTAATTTAACGTTGTCAGGAAACCATCTGCAAGGCCCCATTCCTCCTGAATTGGGCATGCTTACTCATCTGCATGTTCTTCAGCTTGATACAAATAACTTATCAGGCACCATTCCCAGCTTTTTAGGAAATCTCTCAAAATTGACTAAGTTAGACTTGTCAGTAAACCAATTTAGAGGAAAAATACCAGATTCTCTTGGTAGCCTCCAGCAGCTAAGAAATCTTTTACTTGATCACAACAAGTTAACAGGGGAGATCCCTGTTAGTTTAGAGGGATGCCAGATGTTGAAGTCCCTTGACTTATCTAACAATAAACTATGGGGAAGGATACCTGGTTAGATTCACTGAGTACAACATTTGGCTATATTGCTCTAGGAAATTTTTTTGAGTTTTGTTTATATTGGCATTATCATTTCCTTTAATAGACTTTTAAGAATTTCATGAATAAAATTGCTTGCAGAGTATGAAGTGGGCGGGAGCGTTTCTTTCGTGGGAAATGCAGCCGCTTCCAATTTAACATCTGCCATATCAGACGTCCTGCACAATACCAATCCTACAGAAACATTGGCATATGACAGTCAAAGATCTACTTTAGATGTTTATAAGTTCTATTAAGAAGTTTTGTCTTTATGTTTGCCAGTTTCAAGATTCTTTTCCATCACTGGCTAGTCTTCTTTCACGTAAAATCCTCCTTCGGTTAAATTCTAGCTCTTTCAACTTGTAAGCTGTTCCAATTCATGTGTATGCATTATACTACTTTGAGAAAGTATAATGTTGTCTATATATACTTACTGAAATACTGCGAAACGTGTAACATATTGTCTTATCTATAGCACTTCCTCTCATAGTATGCAGAAGTTTAATTTTTTTTCCTTTGCTTCCTTGATATTCATTTATCTCCGAGCTCAAAAACATAAGATCAATCTGGATGCCATATCAAGGGTGATATATTTGTGTCCACAGAGGATAGAGCATGAATAAGAATTTAAAGACCATCCATTTTTTAAGTTGTCTGAGTAATCGGAACAGTTAAATAAACAATGTATCATGAAACTGCTTGTGGAATTCATTCAAAATTTTAGACGTATAATCAGATATAGTATAATTGCATATACCCTTTAATTGAATATTGGAAACCTCACAAAATATGGCTTACACTACATCAATTGCATCACAGTTCTGTAGCTACTACGAGCTTGCACAACCTTTCCTCAATATTATCCTTTGGACCTTCTATAAGTATTGAAGAGCTGTCTCCATTGCATTGTAATAGAAATCTCCATGTCATTCTGCAAAACGCTTGATAAAGAGGAAAATTTGGCATTATCAACATGGTCTGAGTTGGATTTAAGGTCAGCCTATTATGAAGATTTCCAAAATAACGACAAGAGTTCAGTTTTCTCTAGCTACAAGTGGTGGCAGTGACTCACTATCATGTAACATTTTGGCTTTGAGATAAAGGTTTTAATTTTCTAAAATGGATTTTAAGTTCTGATGAATTGCATCCAGTGAGAACAGATTGTTAAATAGGCTACCAGGTCGTGTGTAAAATTCTGGGTTTTGTATAAATCTTTTGAAAATTTTCACGTACAAAGTTAATACTGCACTGATGTCTTGTACAATATCATCCCAGCCCTAATGGATATTTATAAAGAAGGCAAAATATGAAGTCCCCAACTTGAATGTTCATGAAATATTAGATTTTTCGGTATTTTTCTGAATTTGAAAGAAGAAACCAAATCGCTGCAAACTGAAACTGAAAGATAAATACTGGTGCAAACTCCCTTCGGTATGAAACAATAGCATTCAGTACTCGGATATTCCAATTTAACATTCAGTTACAGTCAATTTTGCATAGATAAGCAGTTGTGTTTGACTTGCTAATAACCAGAAATCAGAAATGTTATAGTATTCTTGACAATAATATGGCAGCTCATACAAAGTGTAGATTAAGTAGCTTGAACATAGAAAACAATAGTGCACAGCGAACTGGAGTAACTCCTTAGATAATCAGCACTAACACATGTCTACAGTCCTCGTTACATATTTTAAATCTGCCCTCACAAAATATGCCTTAGGATGCTGAAGGACAGCAATCCAAGATGTTGCGCCAAAGATCTAACTCTATGTGCTGTTATGACAGTGATTGTACACCTTAGTGAGTCCATGCTAGATCCAAATCATGCCCAAACATGCATCGCTGCCTCTTATATCAGGACAATGAATGTACGACCCCTCCAGCGGTCCCTCGAACACTTCCAAGCTGCTAAGTTGGCTGCGGATAGTAACTGCAGGTGCCCAATCAGCGTTAAAGCCTAGAAATATGCTGATATATGGCCTGTAAATGTGCTGTAGAAAGGGTGGATCTGTCCTTGCACTTCCGTACAAACTGACAGGGATGTCACAACCCTCCAAAATTGGTGCAGCACCTCCCCAAATGAGGCCGCGCAGCAGAAAATAGATATAAATGGGGGCGATCAATAGATTGGGTGCTCAAGGTTGATGTGATCTGCAACAAAATGTCCACAATGATATATTTCTGCCTAGACAGTATGGATTCCTCCTAGGGTTTGCAAAAATGGTGTAAACCCTCTGATCCAGTAAATGATGATGTAAATCTGCTCATTAAAATTCTGAAATTGTTGTAAAAGCCCCCAAAATAATGTGGCAACACTGTAGCAGCAATATACAATCTTCAAACACTCTGGCAAACTGAAAATATCTTCAAATCCTCCACCAATCAGCACACTTGTGATTCTTGGATGGAATCACCTAAGATTGAAAGCAAGGGTTTTCATTGTTATCCCAAATGTGAAATTCAAGACGGTTTTCATCCTTTAAACTCCAACAAACCAACAGTTTTTGTTCTTGCATGCCCTAGATTGAACAATTGCTCAAATCTGAAAGTAATATGCAAAGGATAGTTTCAAATTTCAATGATCATCAAATGAGAAGCCAAAGGCTCCATTTATAGTTACCTCCTTAATAGACATTGGATTTCCACAGTCCATGATCTTGTATCAGAATGTTTCAGGATTTAACTGTGTGAAAATTTTTCCCTCAACGTTTTGGGTCACACTTCGTGATCCATCATAGGAAGAAGAAAGCAAGAGAAGAGAAATAGAAAATGGATCAGAGTGTGATCAAAACATTGAAGAAAAGATTTTCACACAGTTAAATCCTGAAACATTCTGATATAGTTACCTCCTTATTTAAACTTTGGGCCCTAGTATTAAAAAACACTCTTTATTTTTGGCTTTTATTATAATACTTTTTAATTTAATTTAATTTTAAGTATTAAAAATACTTTTATTTTAATAACATTTTTTATTTTAATTGTAATATATTATTAAGTTGTCCTAAAATTAGCCTTTGGCATTTGGACTCAGTTTATAAATTATGAAGGCGATGGGACACAAAATTGCAGGATGTTCCTCCAAAGGGCCTCCTGGTTCAAGATTGATCAATTTTAGAAAAATGGATCAAGAAGAAAGGCTCTCCAGATGCAGATTTTTTGTGGCACAACTAGGGGAAGTTTTTGGAAGCCCAAAAGGAGATAAGGTAGGACCTAGTGGCTATCGTGGACAACACAATCCCTGAGAAGCCTTCTCCTCAAATTCCTCTCAAAGAAGGTTTTATTAATCCTCCCTCTGAGGGGGAGGGTGATTGTTCTAATGATGGGGCACCTTTCCTTTTCTGGCGGATTTAGATGATGATTCGTATATTCCTTTTGACCATGATGACATGGTGGTTCCCATAAGGAAGTGCTCCATCATTGAAACAGCAAGTGGCATCTCTAAACCCAACATCAGCATACCAAAAACAATTTCAAAAATCTGAAGCGGAGAAGCTTCGTATAGAAGGTTGGGATGCTGTTGATGACAGAACTCAGTGGACCATTGATTTCCTTCTTACTAGGAGTAGAAAGAAGGGCTTAGCCAATCCGGCGTAATGGCCTGTAGAGGTTTCTCCAAGGGGTTTCGTTTTGGGTTGTTTCATTTTCTTCTCCAGGGGGCTTTGATTTGGGTTGTTTTCTCTAGAGTCCTCAGCTCTGCACTTTTTCTTTCCATAAGCTAGTTCTTTTATCTTATGTGCTCCCCTCTCGATGGTCTGAAGTTGTGTTCTTTAATTTTATTTGATATCTCTATTGGGAGTGGACCCAAATCTCACAGCTTATCCATTAAAAAAAAGTTTTAAAATTAGAAATAATTGGACCCAATTTAATTAATATTATTAATTATTATTAATGGAAGAAAAGGGACATGACACAAATTTTTTTTGTTAAATTGTGATATAACATTTCTCTATATCTGCAACTCTCTCTTTTGTTGTCATTTTATGTCTTATTGGTCTTTACTTGTCATCATCTAGGTGTTTGTCCTAATTTTTTAAGAGTGTCATTGACCCTGTTTATGTTTTCAAAAGGTGTTTTATAATATAAAGGGGTTAGGTGGTGTTGTAGGTAATGTCTTGGTAAGCATGTATGCCAAATGTGGGAGAATCCTGGCTGCAAGCCAAGAGTTTGACATTATATTATACAGAAAATGCTGTCTCAAACAATGTAATGGATGCAGCATAGATGCAAAATGGCAATGCCCATAAAACCTTGCAAGTATTTGGTGAAATGGAAGCGGTCACCATTACTTCTATTGTTCCTATGTGTGGTCTCTTGGTTGTCCTTCTCAGGACAAGGAGATACACGCTTTTATAATCACTATTGGGTTGGACACACATGTTGTGTACAATGCTCTCCTTTATATGTATGCCTAATGTAGCAGTTGAGGTTGCACACCATTATCTGCTCAAATCCCTCAAACAAACATAATCTCTTGGAACACAATGATAGGAGGGTATGGATGAATGGTCTTGGTTAAGCTGCCCTGGACCTGCTTAATAAAATGCAAACAATAATGCCAAGGCCAAGGCCTCAAAATCAGACTACATTACTTTTATTTCTATTATCTCTGCCTGTAGCCATGCAGGCCCTGGTAACTGAGGGCAGCTTACAAATATTTGGTTCCATAACCCAATATTATTACATTGCTTCAACTGTTGAGGGTTATGCATGTGTAATGGACCTCCTTGGTCGAGAGGGCTCATCAATAGTGGATACACAAAACATCAGCACTACCACCTCATCACCATTTGGTTCTGAAGAGAGATCCAACTATTTTTGCAATCCTGTCATGAGCAATAACTCCAACATAGAACTCAATTGCTGTGTATCAGAAAAACATACAGTAGAATCTCCTCTTTGTGTCGAGTCTGTTGCAAATATATTGAATTCTCCTTGAGAAGAGTTTTCTGTTGCTGCCTTCAAGGAGTAGGATCTTGTCATGTCCCCTTGCGCGATCATGGATAAATCCCCTTACATAGAGAACCGAAGGCAGAATAATCAAGTAATAAAATTAGACAAAATATCGAAGGTATTGAAAGGAGCGATTATTAAGATACAATTTTGGCGTTAATTAAGGAATAATGTTATCTAACACTAATTATCTCTTGAGTGATGTTAGTTAAGGTCGCTAACAAAAAGAGGTGTCTATTACAATGAATATATACAGTGAAGGGATGCATCCCTTAAGCAATTGGTGGTATAAGAAGAAAAACAATACAACAGCAACAGGAGGGAGGAGGAAGAAATATAACTAAGGAGAAGCAAGAAACAACATCCAAGGAAGGGACTCTGGGGATCACCGTGGCTACACCAAGTGTATTTCTGCCTTACCAAGTAGGATAAATTTATATACAAAGAGTGAATTATCTTTATGTATTGGCATTAACTAATCATTTTCTGAGCAAGTGATCTGACTCTTAAAGTAGAGACTTGTTATCTATATAACCTGCTCAAATATATTTATGATAGATTTTTGCTTATAGTAGTTATTTGATTATATATATATAGTTGGTCTATTTATAACAACCTGACTATATATATTGAATGATGATGATACATAGGTATTGATTATTTAGGTACATTGATTTGGGGTTTCCTTAGCATACTAACATATATATATACACATACACACACATATATATATATATATATACATTGAGTTGACAATTGATGAAGTGTCTGCATCTATTTCTATGTGTTAAAATTTGAGTTTTTGAAACTAATTGTCAATCCACCTGGGGGAAGGGGTAGGAAGAGGATGGTGTGCTCCACTTATGGTCCGCTCACTCCAAATAGAAGGTTGAGCCATGGAGTAGTGGAAGTACCGAGAATGCTCATATGCTCCACCCATTTCTACAAGTGGGCAAAGTGTTTGTTGGGGTTGGGACATGGTTGGGGAAAGAAGCTACAAGTCGCCAACAGGGAGAGTTGTGGTATACAACCTCTTAGGTTGGTATATGGCTTTAGGCGGACCCACCATGCCACTCCTCTTAGTTCACATTAGGCTGCATTGTTGATAATCTATAAATATGTCACCATGGATTAGTGCTAACAAGTATATATGTATGATTGGCAATATTGTTCATAAGGTGTATGTAGGTTTCAATCATGGACTCCACCAAAAAAATATTCATTGCAAGGACAAAACCCTAACCCTATTAGGGAATTTGTAATCATTAGAAGGCTTTTAGGACAAACCAGTTTAGGGGACATTGCAAGTGGCATCAGAGCATCTTTCCTACCATCCTGTGTATGTTTTATGTATTACATGTATTGGTGTACACCTTGTGACTTATGTGTATTCAAGTATATGCTTTGCAACATACGTTCGTGTGAATACTTTGTGTATTATGTGTATTCGTGTGTATGTTTCATACTTGTTGTATACTCATGTGTATGCTTGGTGACTTTGGGAGGGTGGATGGGTTCGTGGTGTAGTATGGGCTGCATCGAATCCCCTTCCCACTTTTCAAGTTGTATACTTACATGTATTCAAATGTATTCTTACATGTTTAGGTTTTAGGGTTAAGGGATTAGGGTTTAAGGTATAGTGTCGAGGGTTGAGGGTGTAGGGATAGGGTTTAGGATTTAAGGTTTAATGGTTGAGGGTTGAGGCTTTAGGGATAGGGTTTAGCGTTTAGGGTTAAGTGAGAAACCTAGATGGCTAAGGACAGATGGAGAGGCAAACAAGGAGTGACTGAGAGACCTAGAGAGGGGAGAGGTACAGAGGTGAGGGGAGACAAAGGTGAGAGATAGAGAGGTGAGGCAAGAGATAGAATAAAATGAGAGAGTGAAGTTGACAACTTGGTGGAAAGATGGGTAAGGAAGAGGGAGAGAGGTGGAGAGGAAAGAAAATATCTATAGAGCCTTGAGAGATATACAATTGAGAGACCTACAACCTAGGGAGAGAGGGGTAAGAGAGATAGAAGAGAGATGGGGGTGAGGCAGATAGGGGAGGAGAGGTGTGGATAAGCATTGAGGGTTTAGGGCTTTAGGGTTTAAGGGTCAAGGGTTTACGGTTTAAGGGTTGAGGTATTAAGGGTTTAAGGGTTGACAGATTAGGGTTTAGTGTAGAGGGATTATGGTTTAAGGTATAGTGTTGAGGGTTGAGTGTTTAGGGATAGGGTTTAGGATTTAAGGTTTAAGGGTTGAGGGTTGAGGCTTTAAGGATAGGGTTTAGGCTTTAGGGTTAAGGGATTAGGGTTTAAGGTATAATGTCGAGGGTTGAGGGTTTAGGGATAGGGTTTAGGATTCAAGGTTTAAGGGTTGAGGGTTGAGGCTTTAGGGATAGGGTTTAGTGTTTAGGGTTTATGGATTAGGGTTTAAGGTATAGTGTCGAGAGTTGAGGGTTTAGAGATAGGGTTTAGTATTTAAGGTTTGAGAGTTGAGGGTTGAGGCTTTAGGGATAGGGTTTAGGATTTAGGGTTAAGTGTGAGACCTAGATGGCTATGGATGCATGGAGAGGCATACAAGGAGTGACTAAGAGACCTAGAGAGGGGAGAGGTAGAGAGGTGATGGGGAGACAGAGATGAGAGATAGAGAGGTGAGGGTAGAGATAGAATAAAATGAGGGAGTGAAGTTGACAACTTGAGGTAAATATGGGTAAGGAGGTGGGAGAGAGGTGGAGAGGAAGGGAAATATCTAGAGAGCCCTGAGAGATATACAAGTGAGAGACCTACAACCTAGGGAGAGATGGGTGAGAGAGATAACAGAGAGATGGGGGTGAGGTAGATAGGGGAGGAGAGGGGTGGATAAGGTTTGAGAGTTTAAGGCTTTAGGGTTTAAGGGTCAAGGTTTTAAGGTTTAATGGTTGAGGGTTTAAGGGTTGAGGTATTAAGGCTTTAAGGGTTGAGGGATTAGGGTTTAGTGTTAAGGGATGAGGTTTTGAGGTATAATGTTGAGGGTTGAGGGTTTATGGATAGGGTTTAGGAGTTAAGGTTTAAGGGTTGAGGGTTGAGGCTCTAGGGATAGGGTTTAGGGTTTAGGGTTAAGGGATTAGGGTTTAATGTATAGTGTCAAGGGTAGAGGGTTGAGGGTTTATGATTTAAGGTTTAAGGGTTGAGGGTTGAGGGTTTATGGATAGGTTTTAGGGTTTAGGGTTTAGGGATTAGGGGTAAGTGAGATACCTAGATGGCTAATGACAGATGGAGAGGCAGACAAGGAGTGATTAAGAGACCTAGATAGGGGAGAGGTAGAGACGTGAGGAGGAGACAAAGGTGAGAAATAGAGAGGTGAGGGGAGAGATAGAAGAAAATGAGATAGTGAAGTTGACAGCTTGAGAGAAAGATGGGTAAGGAGGAGGGAGATACGTGGAGAGGAAGGGAAATAACTAGAGATCCATTTGAGAGATATAAAGGTGAGAGACGTATAGCCTAGGGAGAGAGGGGTGAGATACACAGGGGGAAAGATAGGTGTGAGAGAGATAGAGGGGAAGAGGGGTGGGTAATGAGACAATGAGTTAGGAAACCTTTAGGAAATCAACTTTTTGAGGAAGTTGAAATATGGCCATTTTGTATAGCATGCCAAAATGCACTCAAGTTATAATGTGAACTTGCTTTTTGGCTTGCTATACAAATGGAAAAATAGACAAGACACTCATGTTCCAGACCCACATGCTCTGTTATTCTACTGGTTATCCACATGTTCTGACAAAAAAAGATTTTTGATGCTATTGGGAAGTGCACATGCAAATTTTTCACATTATACCACCTTTGCATGAACTTTCCCCCACCTTTTTCTAGTTTGCCAACTTAGAAAGGATGAAATAACATAGTTTTCACATCAAATTTGATATATATCAATTCAAGTTTCTATTTTTCTAGTGTTGCAATGTTAATTGTGACTAAATTGTACGAATTTAACATTATACATTGGTTAATTGTATTGTTGTTAGTAATTCTATTTGTGTGATATACAATTGAATGTTGAATAGGAAGCAAGTTTGTGAAAAACTCAAATTGTTTAGGAGTTTGATGCAACAAGAAAAATAAACTATATAATTGGGTAGTCTCTCCATTCAAATCTCTATTTTTTAGGTATGCCAAGTCTTTACACATGTTCTTTACATTTTCCTTATCTCTATTATGTTTCTTTATCATCCCTTATCATACATGCTTAAAACAATGCTTTGATTTTGTTTTTATGCATATTCTATGGTATCATTGTTTGTTTCTCATTGTAACCTTAGCCCCTCTTGGCACATTTTAAACTACACAATTTTTTACACTTGGTGATTTTTTGAAAAAATGCCTCAAAGAAATGTCATATGAATTATAAAATTTACAAGAAAATTAGAGAAGAGAAGAGAATCCAGTAATTGGACACCTTATGTTAGATTGGTTGGCTCTTACACACTAGCATCTTTTTTCTTGGTGGATTTTAAAGCTTTAGCATTTTTTTTTTTTTGTTGTTATTTGATGCAGATTTGCATATATTTTGTGTTTATATCAATTGTATGTTTTATATGTATATTAGTATTCATTTATTTGATGTGTATATGTCATCGGATGTAGTGGTGGAAAGAGATTTGCAAGGGGTGGCTTAGAATCAATCTTTGCACTGCTGTAGTATGAAGTAATTTGTTGACCCTATTGTGAAAATGTTCTTTTGATTGGGTTTTAAGTTCTGTTGCTTTGTGGTTTGGAAGGACTTATTAGAAAGAATGTCCATCACCATGAGATCACATTTCTTTGAGGCATTTTTTCAAACAGCTCAATGGGCCTTGTCTATGCTACCACATTTTACATACATGTCTACCAAATCATTTTGTTCATATTATAAAATCATGGTATACCATGAGACCACATTTCTTTGAACAATTATATGTTAAATAGTTCATTTGCCTTGTCTATTCTTCCACATTTTGCATACATGTCTAATAGGGAATTTGCAACTATAACATTTGACAACAATTCCCTTTCCATTATGCTTTGAGGGATGTCCATGCCTTGTTTGAAATAGCCCAGTTTGGAAAATGTAGGGGGATGCTATCAAAGGCTTTTGATTTTGGCTTTACACTTTCCAATTGCATTATCTTGAATGATTCTAAAAACCTTTTCAACAAATCCATTTTGTGCATATTCTGTAATCATTGCAATCCATGACATATCTATTTGATGCATTTTGTCAAACAATTCACATGCCTTGTCCATGCTTCCACATTTGTCATACATTTCTGTGAAGGGAGTTGCAATTATAACATTTGACAAAAATCCCCCTTTCTTTCAATGATTTGATTGATGCCCATACCTTGTTCCAAAGATAGGATGTTGACAAAAGTTGTGGAATTTGGATTTATACTCAATTCAATTGTATTGTCTTGAAAGTTTTTAATGTATTTTTAAAAATACATTTTGTGCTTATCTTGTAATCATGGCATTCCATGAGACCACATTTCTTTGAGGCATTCTATCAAAAAATTCATGTGCTTTGTCTATGCTACCACAATTTGCATACATGTCTATTTGTGGACATTATATTGGTAGGTCATGTTGGAATTAGGTTGGACAACTGAGAGGGGGGGAGTGAATCAGTTGTCCCACAATATTAACCTTTTCTGATTTTAATCTTCTTTCTCAACTTACAAATAGATTAATGATGTAAACATTAAGCATGAATCAACAACACATGAGTAGAAACAAAATGAACACACATAACACCATAATTTTTATGTGGAAACCCGGTTAAGGGAAAATCAAGGTGGGGGTTAACCCACAAAATTCGTACCCTGTTAAAAGTACTTAAAATAAATGGGAAGGCACTTACCTTCAGGTGCACTACCCAGAGCTCACTGCTTAAAGAGGCTCACTGCCTAGAAGATTTTATGTTTAATACAGAAAGAATGAACTAAGAACTAGCATCTTCTTCATGTCTGGTTTAGTCCCATTGAAAGATCACAAAACTTCTACTTTGCCCCAAACACTTCTTCACTATCTCTTCATCCTTTACTACTCTTATTCTTTTTTTCCTCTTCTTCTCTGCTCTGCCTCTATACCTTTCCTAGGATTTTATCATTTTCACACACAGACACCTTTTCACAACTCGGTCACAAGTATTTATATGCTTCATCAACCTTAGAATTAATCATCAAGGTTGGCACTACAAACATCTGATTTAATATGAATCATTATACTGTTAGCCAAAAATAGTTGGGACTTGCATCTTCCTCAACCAACATGCCACGCTTCATAGAACTTCTCTTAGATCATCTACAACATGCACAAAGCATCCAGTCGGCCAAAACTGGAATGAACAACAACACTCAAGAAGAAATCTTCAACCATGAGCTCAATTCTCAATGCGGACCACCAACATAGTAGGTACATGATCTAGAGACAACCACAAGCATAATGAAATTATCAGGAACAACCACACCACTTCAGATCACCAGAATCACTTGCATCTTCATACCAGAACTCAAGAACACGGACTGCCATGGCCATCACACTAGAAAGGTTGCTTGTGGACCTCCAAACCATGAACCACTTGAGTTGAGAATACACATCAACATCCCAAACATGCTTCTAGAACCACAGACCATAATATTTGAATGCAGAGCAATCCAGACCAACTAACTGCCACTCTATTTCCTCTGAACAATTGAAAAACTTAGTTCTACTCAGAAGGCCATAACTTCACCAATACTTCATGTGGACCTCTCAAATCTTGACTGGAGCAACTATAGACCATCCTCTACAAACCCTTTAATCCGCAGACTCTAATCTTCATCTTAGTAGGAATGTTGAGCAATATACTCCATTGAACTGCACTGTCTTCACTATTTCTGACAAAGAGATATATGACTCAATTGTTCCTTCCGAAGAGGCTAATTTTCTCAATATCCTCAACATTCTAGTCTTCTAAACAGGCAATAGATTAGGATATAGTTGTCACCAATGGCAACAAGAATATGTTGACATCAATGACAACACCGATTAGGCACATATTTGCAACAGGTCATACGTTAGAAAATGGCTAGAGCAAAGTCACATGATAAACTCTTGCAGGGTAGAAATACTTCAAAGTATTTTGCTTTCCATTTTCTTTTTGTTCTTAATGCACTTATTTATTCATCATGGTTGAGTGACATTTACTCTTCTACATGATGATTGTATGTACATTTTGTATGAAGGGTTGAATGACATATATTTAATTTATTTGTATGGATTCATTTTTTAGGAAATAATATTTGTTTGTTTATCATGCTATAGATAAATTCTCCATCATCTTGAGTAAATGATCAAGGATTAAACCAACATAGGAAGAGAAAGAAGCTAATAATGCAAAGAAAGCAGTAGGTATGAGGGAACTTTGTGAGAAGAGGAAATTGGACATGATTGTTGAAGACATGCCAATTGAAGAGGAACATCAACCATCAACAAGAGATATGGTATTGGTGGCACAAAGGGAACAAATGCAAAAACTTCGTGCTATGAGAGATTTGAATACTGTAGTTGGAGGCACGTCCTCTACCACAGGTCAAGATGGAGGGACACCATCTATCACATCTCAATTTGAGAGTATATAATCACTCACATGTGAAGAAGGAGATACACCATCATTACCACCTCAACCTCAAGGTACGTTATCTATTCCATCTCTGATTGAAGGTATATCATCTAGCCATATGGCATATAATGTTCATTTGATACAATATCAGGGTAGACCTTTGAACAAGACCTTATGGAAGGTGCTTGAGTCTGACCATGAGGCAATACTTGACACATTATAAAGTAGAGTAGACCTGGATGGTTCATTGGATTAATTTGTAAGTATGCACATTGATTTTGTAAAGTCATGTTATTGATATTAATGTATTGTAGTTGATAGTTAGACCTTTCATTTCTATATTTCAAGTTTACATATGTTTTGGTTCCAAAATCACATATGTTTGTCTTATTTTTTTCCTACTGCACTTTTACACATATACAATGAATATTGGGTAGATTATATGCATATTTATGGTTTTACTATTTGACCATCTAGAGACCTCAATTTGCAAATTTGACATTTAAAACCCTAGATCAGACTTGGGAGACCCTTTGTCAACCATCATCTCACTCAAAACATCAACCAATTACATCATCTCACCTAAAAAAGTGCTAGGCATGGTCCTATTCCACACCTAAACATGCTGAAATAGTCTGAGCTACATTGTATCGGTGATATCCCTTAAGAGTCCAAAATGCAAATAGGTAGAAATATTTGATGAGCTATTACTCAGAAATTGTCTCACTTAGAAACATTCCATTTGAGGCTACATGATCACGTAGTGCCCCTCTACAATAACCTCTCCCAATTTTTGATATATCTGGGGATTTTACCCGTGGTATCGAGTTTTCAATTGATGGAAAAAGGGTCAGATGCATGTAGTGTAAAGTTGGAAATGGGTGTAACGTTCATTCTTCTCCTCATGCAACCAAACCAATAGTTCCAACATGTTAGGATTGGTGGATTTATGCTAGGCATGGTCCTTTTTCACACCCAAACATCCCAAAATAGTCTGAGCTACATTGTACCGGTAATGTCCCTTAAGAGTCCAAAGTGCAAAAGGCAACATTCTTTGATGAGCTATTACTTATAAATCATGTCACTTACAAACATTCTATCTGAGACTAACTTCATATCCTTAAACAATGTTTAAAAACTCAATATTTCAGAAGATGGGTTACCAATATTTCTTTGCCTTGGAGTCTCTAAATTATAGTAGCTATAATCATGGATTTTTTTCATCTTGCACCTTTCTCTGGGGTTTTATTTTAATATTATATAGTAATCTCATAGGAACTTCGATGAAATATCCATGTGCCGAGGATGTGTAAGATGATTAGATTTTTACTCACAACAATGATCTCAATAATTTTATTCCCGATATGAATTTTAATAACCTTGATGTGTTTCTAGAAGTTTGACAACATAAGAAAATTCATGAAAATTTTCTATAAAATATAAAACATGTTGAAGATTTAAACATTACATAAACTAGCTCTTTTCCAAATAGCTTCTTGAGGAACTTCATATCACAAAAAGGTTTTATTTAATCTAAGAATGGATTGAGTTTGGGATTAGCTCTCCCCCTATAAATTCTAACATGTCGTCGTGTTAGATGCTAAGATAATCATTGTGGTTTCATATCTTGCAAAATAATTGTTTCATTTCACCTAAACAACACCATATTTCCAAAGTTTAAGATGTGAAAATGATCCTGGGACCTATGAGTTATTGGCCAACAATGTGACTTACATTAAAAAAATACTTGGTCTATTATTTCTTTCATAATTATTGTTGGATCCTTTATTTTTATAAGACTTTTGATGATGCTGTTTGTATAAGGTCGGCTCAACTATAAAGTTTGTTGATAAAAAACATTAATAATGACACACTAAAATGGATATATACATTGAGATAAAATGAACTAACAAATTGAGGAGCCAATCAAAGATAATGAGGAAAGATAGGAGAAGTTAACCAAGAAATTTCCAAATTTCTTTGGGATATATCAATATGAGAGTGCATAGAAGACAGGAGTGTGAACAAAAACCAACTGTTTAGAGAGACCATTTGGTTGAAGATTTATTAGTTGAAGTGTCATCTACCCAATCACTTGTCAAGGTATTTTAACTTTATTCAAGATCTTTATGGTAGAAGAGATCAAGAATTAGAATGATAAAAAATTTCATGTGTATAAGGAGAGGCACCATAGAAAGAAGACAATTAATTACATGACTAATGTCATCAAAAGAGTTAATGAAATTACATCAAATAAAGGAGACATTATTAAAGTATAGAATCAACAAAATTGATGGACCGAAGAAAGAAAAATGAAAGCTATGGAAGGAAACCAAAAATATCAACCTCAATCTTAAATTGAAAACTTGAATTGGAGAGAACTAAAGGTAGGAAGTAGTTTGTCACCCACAAAAAAACAAGTGGCCAAAGCTTATTATACAACTATCTACTCTTGATGAAGAAGATATAGGCCTTTCTCATCAATCTATTTAAAAAAGAAACTTGCAAAGTAATCAAGGATTAATATTAACCCCCCTTGACCAAAAGGAAGTCCCCATCTTGATATAGAACTTTATAGTTTTGTTGATTCCCAAAATAACTACAACCCAAAGCCCTAAAACATTTTACAATCACCTAGGCCAGGAATGTCATCAGGGTGATTAAAAGAGGTTTCTCAATAGGTTAAGGGTGATTTTGGCCAACTTACAGAAGTAGGTAGACTCCTCTACACTTCAAGCTCAGCTAGGCTTAGGAGGGTAATTTTGGAGGTGTCCCTCAATAGGGATTGAAATCAATAAAACATATTATCTCATTTATGACTTTGAAACAATACTCATATCTTTGTTTTAATCCTAAATAATGTCACTAAACTAAAACACACTTGTTGCACTCAATAACCACCTTTTAATTTGATGGGAGCAAACCTACAGAATGAGATTGCTTATGGAATTGTAACTGCATCTAAAACTTGATATATTATTTTGATTTTTAAAGAGTTTAGGTGATCATGAGCTTTTAAGACCAATGCCTATCCATTGGGCTACAGAGTTTCATGTTCAACAAAGGAACACAACTACAAGGAAATATATGATTGCCTATTTAAAATTCAAATGCATAAAAACCAATATCAAACCATAAGAATACTTAATAATCCAACACCATACAACATTCTTCTATATGTAATACTGAAATGACCATTTACTGATCCTAGAAATGGATTAAGAACTGTCACATTCATTCAAATGCGATTTTACAAGCATACCACTACATGTGGCAGGAGAAAATCTTAACTGCGATAGAAATTTCCTGAAAGAACACTTACAACAGTGGAGAAAAACAATGATTCAATATAATTGAAGTATTTTAGTTGCCAGGTTTTCTTTTCTTAACCTAGTAAATATTTAGAAAGTCTAAAATGTGGTTGATTCAGTATTTTTATGTCATAAATTTAACATGAAGTCATGAAGTTTATTAGTGTATTTTTTTAACTATGGTTTTTTTTTACTTTCTAGCAAATATATACAAGTAAAAATAATATAAAAATTTTAATACAATTTCTACATCCACTTGCAAATTGCATCATTTAAACAATATTTCAAAAAGATAGAAAAACAATAAGTTTCTGGTCATACCTTAAGAGCAGCTCTTGAAATCTAAGAGAACTTTCAATTGCCACATTATGCTTAGGTGGACTTGGCAAATTAAATAACAATAGAGGAAGTAGTAATAATTTTTTGATCCTTGTATGTAATTGTAAATCAGCTGTTAATTATAATTTAAAGCTCTTCTTAATCTCTGTAATTGTAATTTGTAAAGTTATCCTTATTCCATATATAATAAACAATGAATTAAAAATAAAAAACTTTTGCTTTGTATTTTTTTTTCTAAATTAGAAATTAGAAATAAATTACAAATTAGGAATAAATTATTCTATACACAAAGGAAAGATCTTTTCTGAATTGATTTTTAAAAATAAAAGACAATGTAAAGATTTGTTTCTAATTTGAATTTATTGAAGATAAACATTCTAATTTAATATATATTAAAGATAAAGTTGATAAACATTGTAAAAGAAAACATTATTTATATTTTTATTAAAAAAATATATATATTATAATAAGAATATTATATTATATTTTCTTGTAATAAAATTAAATGATTTACTAGTTAATAATTTAAGTAGTCATATATATGGCTTTATAAAAATTTAGCAAGTCAAGATATACGGTCCAATAAATTTTAGAGTTGTAAAATAGAGTCTAAAATGACAAAAATGGTCAAATAGATCATCAAATTCAAGGCATGTTTGGAACCACCAACTTGAGTTTGGCTAGAGTATCTTTGGGTATGGTTACAATGCCTTCTTGTTTTGCAACACTTGGTGTATTCACTTGAGTGGAAACACTTCTTTTGAGATAGATTATTTGTATATGTGTTTATATCGTCTTATGATTCTCATTTCTAACTAATCCTCTTAGCATTTTTCTTATTGCATCTTGGGGAATGAAGCATTGTGATTGAGACAACCCTTTAGATTGAGGTCTCTTTTTTCATGCTCACTTAAGGTCTTCTATTATGTGTTTCTTGTGATTTATGTATCATGCATGTATTCTCCTTGTATATTCGTATTCTCTATGTATTCTCCATGCCTCATGCGTGCTTCACATTTGTTCTCTCTATGTGTTACTTATGTATGACTCTTGAGTGCTTCTCATGTATTCCAAGTGTTCTCTATGTATTCCATGTATGCTTTGTGCCTTGTGTGTATATTTTGTCTCAAGCATGTATACTTTGTGTATGGCACGTATACTTTGTGTATTACATTTATACCTCATGCATGGCACCAATGCTTTGTGTATTGCATGTATAATCGTGATTTCTCACATGTATGCCTTGCATATGCCTTTTCTTCTAAATGCTCTATGTATGAGTGAATTATGTCATGTTTCTTATGATTATGCAAATCATCACAGACTCCTAGAATCCTAAACTTGGGGGCTTGATCACCCCTCAATTTTGGTGACATTCCATGGCTTCTATGTTTGTTGTGATTAAAATTTGTCTCATCCTTACTTTAATGTGAGTTCAATCATAAGCCTGTACCCATGCTAAAGTTGGGGCTAAATGTTATGCAAAAACATGTGTACCCTTTTTAATCATGACATATTTTACACCTCTTTGAGAAATAAACAATCGTTTCTTGATCCCAATGAATAAACCTGACAAAATAAACTTAGGACTGGCCTAAGCCCACCTTGATTGACACTTTCTAGAGTTTGTGGGGCTAGGTGCCTTGGTCCTAGATGTTATCCCTGGCCCTATTTTTGTGGTGTTGGCGTAGAACAACTCCTTGTCTTATACATGTCAGCCCCATTTGGTTTTATTCATTATTGGTGAGTGGGAACGCATATAAAAGTAAGTTATTTTATTCATTTGAACATCTAAGCAATCTAGGCACACTTGTGCTCCCTTCTTCTCTCTCATGCTTTCTATTCTTCTCTAAAGTTATCTATAGTGTATTATTTCTATTACACTAACTTCTTGCGGGTCTTATGATGATTTCTCTACTTCTTTGGGCTACACATGTTGAACACTCAGAATAATAAGAGGGGGGTGAATCAATATTCTCTGAAACAACATAAGAATTTAAACATTCATTCCACATAGCATATTTAATTTACAGTAAGAAAGTAAAGCATGTAATCAACTATAAAAATACATAACACATGAACACTAGATTTTTGCATGGAAAACCCAAAAAGGGAAAAACCATGGTGAGGATTACCCCACACACACACACACACACACAAACACTTTTATATATGAATAACAATACCGATTACAATTAGGCCCACTGCCAAAAGGACTCACTGTCCATGAAAGAGAATGCTCACTACAAGTGGATCACTATAAAAGGACTCACTGTCCTGAATGTAAAGAGATAGTAGGAGTGGCTCACTGTGAAATATGAACTAATAGTAATGCATCTGACTCATGCTGGAGATACAGTTCCAATGAGCTTAGAATACTGACTTAATACACTTCATCTTTACCTAAAACTTTTCTTATCATTCTCTATATCATATTTTTACTCACACACACACTTAACTCTTTCGTATTCCTTACTCTCATTTATCTAAACAGGAATTCAATCTTGTATATAGATACCACACTCATCAAATAGGTCAGTAGATAGATGTACCGTGAGGGTAAATGTAGGAATATGGGAGGCCAAAAAGGGATCTTAAGTGGCCACTTTGTTTTTGAAATCAGGAAATACTAACGTTGGGTGAGAAATTGAGCATAGTTACGCTCAAAATTTTAAGATGCAACAAAAATAATGCTCATAGTGCTCTGAGTATATGTTCTAAACTACGATTTTTTAAAAAAATGGTATAGATTAAGGGGTTCAAAAAAGGAAGCCACAAAATTGGTGTTTTTTTAGTTAAAAACATAACATAGCATGTTCTGTGGCTCCCTCAAAAGGTTACTTTTTTTGGTATTTTTAAAATCACTTTGGTGAGAAATTATCTAACAGCATGTAGTTTATGTCTAATTTTTTGATAATTTTTTAATGAATATTTTATTTTTTACTAATTTTCAAAGTGGACACATCCTGAAAAGTAGAATTTTGGTTATGCTATCCCTATAAAATTTGAAAACTAATTGAAAATAATTTTTTTTAATATGTGTAGAATGGAGTCTAGTTTATAAAAATGTAATTTGTTTGAAATTTTAATTAACGATTAATTTATAAAGAAAAAAATACCAAACACTATTTTTTGCCAAAAAATGGACACACAAATAAAATAAATTAAAGATGAAAGGCTTAACATTGTCAAAATGTCAAAAAATTACATCTTTAAATAGCTAAGAGAAAGTCTTATATTACCTAGGTGTTCAATATTTTCAACCTTGAAACACATACAAACATGATGGTTAGCTCACAAACAAGATTATGTGAAATCTTGTAGAATATGCAAAAACACATCTTTGGATGTTGGGAAGGCACTCCAAGCCTTTTGGTTGGAAATTTGAAGCAAATCCCAATCCTAAGGATTGGGATTCCCAAAGCAACATATAACACACTCGTGTTATGTTTTACTTTTCATTTTTTTTTTTTGCAAAAGTTTGCCCGATGTTTGTCAAGTTTGACATAACGTAAGCATGTTATAATGCACTCGTGTTATGTTCAAGTCTCACTTGGAATGTGTTATGTTCAAGTTTCTTAAGTATGTTTGATGTATGTATGTTTGTATATATATTTCTATTTATGTATGTATGTATGTATGTATTCCAAATTGTATGTATGCTTGTATGTGTGTATGCATGCTTGTATGTATGTATGTATGTATGCTTGTATGGTTGTATGTATGTATGGTTGTATGTATGTATGTATGCATGCATGGTTGTATGTATGTATGTATGGTTGTATGTATGTATGTATATACGTATGCATGTTTGTATGTATGTATGTATGTATGCCTATATGTATGTATATATGTGTGCATATATGTATATCATGTATGCTTGTATGTATGTATGTATGTATGTATGTATGTAAGGGTTTTGGATTTAGGGTATATAAGGACTTGAGCACATATAGTTTTTAGGGTTGAGGGTTGAAGTTTTTGGGTTTAAGGTTTAAGGTATAGGGTTGACGGTTGAGGGATCAGGGATTAAGTAATAGGTAGAGGGTAGAGGGTTATAGTTGAGGGATAATATTCAGCTTGTTGACTGTATAAGATTAAGTTTGTAAGGTATGGGGATTAGGGTTTATGATATTGGTTTTAGGGTTTATGATATGGATTGAGGGTATATAAGGTATAGGGTGACTTGGGTTGAGAGTGTATGGTTTAGTTTTTAAGTATAGGGTTGAGGCACAATATTAAGGGTTTAGAGTATAAGGGTGAGGTTATAGGGTATAGGGATGAGGGTTTGTGGGTGTAGGTTTCAGGGTTTAAGGTATAGGGTTGAGGATTGAGGGATTAGGGCTTAAGTATATGGTTGAGGTTATAGGGTAGACGATTGCGAGTTTATTATTGAGGGATAATTTTCAAGGTTGAGTGTCTAAGATATAGGGTTTAGGGTTTAAGGTTGAGGGTATAAGGCCCATATGGATTAGGGTTTAGAGTATAAGGGTGAGGTTATAGGGTATAGGGATGAGGGTTTGTGGGTGTAGGTTTCAGGGTTTAAGGTATAGGGTTGAGGATTGAGGGATTAGGGCTTAAGTATATGGTTGAGGTTATAGGGTAGACGATTGCGAGTTTATTATTGAGGGATAATTTTCAAGGTTGAGTGTCTAAGATATAGGGTTTAGGGTTTAAGGTTGAGGGTATAAGGCCCATATGAATATTTTATTTTTTACTAATTTTCAAAGTGGACACATCCTGAAAAGTAGAATTTTGGTTATGCTATCCCTATAAAATTTGAAAACTAATTGAAAATAATTTTTTTTAATATGTGTAGAATGGAGTCTAGTTTATAAAAATGTAATTTGTTTGAAATTTTAATTAACGATTAATTTATAAAGAAAAAAATACCAAACACTATTTTTTGCCAAAAAATGGACACACAAATAAAATAAATTAAAGATGAAAGGCTTAACATTGTCAAAATGTCAAAAAATTACATCTTTAAATAGCTAAGAGAAAGTCTTATATTACCTAGGTGTTCAATATTTTCAACCTTGAAACACATACAAACATGATGGTTAGCTCACAAACAAGATTATGTGAAATCTTGTAGAATATGCAAAAACACATCTTTGGATGTTGGGAAGGCACTCCAAGCCTTTTGGTTGGAAATTTGAAGCAAATCCCAATCCTAAGGATTGGGATTCCCAAAGCAACATATAACACACTCGTGTTATGTTTTACTTTTCATTTTTTTTTTTTTTGCAAAAATTTGCCCGATGTTTGTCAAGTTTGACATAACGTAAGCATGTTATAATGCACTCGTGTTATGTTCAAGTCTCACTTGGAATGTGTTATGTTCAAGTTTCTTAAGTATGTTTGATGTATGTATGTTTGTATATATATTTCTATTTATGTATGTATGTATGTATGTATTCCAAATTGTATGTATGCTTGTATGTGTGTATGCATGCTTGTATGTATGTATGTATGTATGCTTGTATGGTTGTATGTATGTATGGTTGTATGTATGTATGTATGCATGCATGGTTGTATGTATGTATGTATGGTTGTATGTATGTATGTATATACGTATGCATGTTTGTATGTATGTATGTATGTATGCCTATATGTATGTATATATGTGTGCATATATGTATATCATGTATGCTTGTATGTATGTATGTATGTATGTATGTATGTAAGGGTTTTGGATTTAGGGTATACAAGGACTTGAGCACATATAGTTTTTAGGGTTGAGGGTTGAAGTTTTTGGGTTTAAGGTTTAAGGTATAGGGTTGACGGTTGAGGGATCAGGGATTAAGTAATAGGTAGAGGGTAGAGGGTTATAGTTGAGGGATAATATTCAGCTTGTTGACTGTATAAGATTAAGTTTGTAAGGTATGGGGATTAGGGTTTATGATATTGGTTTTAGGGTTTATGATATGGATTGAGGGTATATAAGGTATAGGATGACTTGGGTTGAGAGTGTATGGTTTAGTTTTTAAGTATAGGGTTGAGGCACAATATTAAGGGTTTAGAGTATAAGGGTGAGGTTATAGGGTATAGGGATGAGGGTTTGTGGGTGTAGGTTTCAGGGTTTAAGGTATAGGGTTGAGGATTGAGGGATTAGGGCTTAAGTATATGGTTGAGGTTATAGGGTAGACGATTGCGAGTTTATTATTGAGGGATAATTTTCAAGGTTGAGTGTCTAAGATATAGGGTTTAGGGTTTAAGGTTGAGGGTATAAGGCCCATATGGATTAGGGTTCAGGGTTTAGGGCATAAGTATAGGGTTGAGGGTATAGGGTATAGGGTAGAGGTTTTAAGGTTGATGGATAATGTTAGGTGGCTAAGAACAGATGGGGAGGCAGACAAGGAGTGACTGAGAGACCTAGAGAGGGGAGAGGTAGAGAGGTGAGGGAGAGACAAAGGTGAGAGATAAAGAGGCAAGGGGAGGGATAGAATAAAATGAGAGAGTAAAGTTGACATCTTGAGGGAAAGATGGGTAAGGAGGAGGGAGAGAGGTGGAGAGGAAGGGAAATATCTAGAGAGCCTTGAGAGATATACAAGTGAGAAACCTACAACCTAGGGAGAGAGTGGTGAGAGAGATAGCAGAGAGATGGGGGTGAGGTAGATAGGAGAGGAGAGGGGTAGATAAGGGTTGAGGGTTTAAGGCTTTAGTGTTTAAAGGTCAAGGGTTTAGGATTTAAGGGTTGAGAGTTTAAGGGTTGAGGTATTAAGGGTTTAAAGGTTGACAGATTAGGGTTTAGGGTTTAGCGATTAGGATTTAAGGTATAGTGTCGAGGGTTGAGGGTTTAGGGATAGGGTTTAGAATTTAAGGTTCAAGGGTTGAGGGTTTAGGGATAGGGTTTAGGTTTTAGGGTTAAGGGATTAGGTTTTAAGGTATAGTGTCGAGGGTTGAGGGTTTAGGGATAGGGTTTAGGATTTAAGGTTTAAGGGTTGAGGGTTGGGGCTTTAGGGATAGGGTTTAGGGTTAAGTGAGAAACTTAGATGGCTAAGGACAGATGGAGAGGGAAACAAGGAGTGAATGAGACACCTAGAGAGGGGAGAGTTAGAGAGGTGAGGGGAGAAAATGTTGAGAGATAGAGAGGTGAGGGAAGAGATAGAATAAAATGAGTGTGAAGTTTACAACTTGGGGGAAAGATGGGTAAGAAAGAGGGAGAGAGGTGGAGAGGAAAGGAAATATCTAGAGAGCCTTGAGAGATATATAATTGAGAGACCTACAACCTAGGGAGAGAGGGGTGAGAGAGATAGTGGAGAGATGGGGGTGAGGAAGATAGGGGAGGAGGGGTGGATAAGGGTTGAGGGTTTAGGGTTTTAGGGTTTAGGGTTTAAGGGTTGAGGGTTTAAGGGTTGAGGTAGTAAGAGTTTAAGGGTTGAGGGATTAGGGTTTAGGGTTAAGGGATTACGGTTTAAGGTATAGTTTTGAGGGTTGAGCTTTTAGGAATAGGGTTTAGGATTTAAGGTTTAAGGGTTGAGGGTTGATGCTTTAGGGATAGGGTTTAGGGTTTACGGTTAAGGGATTAGGGTTTAAGGTATAATGTTGAGGGTTGAGGGTTTAGGGATAGGGTTTAGGATTCAAGGTTTAAGGGTTGAGGGTTAAGGCTTTAGAGATAGGGTTTAGTGTTTAGTGTTTAGGGATTAGGGTTTAAGGTATAGTGTCGAGGGTTGAGGGTTTAGAGAGAGGGTTTAGGATTTAAGTTTTAAGGGTTGATGGTTGAGGCTTTAGGTATAGGGTTAACTGAGAGAGCTAGATGGCTATGGATAGATGGAGAGGTATACAACAAGTGACTAAGAGACCTAGAGAGGGGAGAGGTAGAGAGGTGAGGGGGAGACAGAGATGAGAGATAGAGAGGTGAGGGTAGAGGTAGAATAAAATGAAGGAGTCAAGTTGACAACTTGAGGTAAAGATGGGTAAGGAGGTGGGAGAGAGGTGGAGATGAAGGGAAATATCTAGAGATCCTTGAGAGATATACAAGTGAGATACCTACAACCTAGGGAGAGATGGGGGTGAGGTAGAGAGGGCAGGAGAGGGGTGGATAAGTTTTGAGAGTTTAAGGCTTTAGGGCTTAATGGTGAAGGTTTTAGGGTTTAAGGGTTGAGGTATTAAGGGTTTATGGGTTTAGGGATTAGGGTTTAGGGTGAAGGGATTAGGTTTTAAGGTATAATGTCAGGGGTTGAGGGTTTAGGGATAGGGTTTAGGATTTAAGGTTTGAGGGTTGAGGGTTGAGACTTTAGGAATAGGGTTTAGGGTTAAGGGATTAGGGTTTAAGGTATAGTGTAGAGGGTTGAGGATTTAGGATTTAAGGTTTAAGGGTTGAGGGTTGAGGTTTTACGGATACGTTTTAGGGTTTAGGGTTTATGGATTATGGTTTAAGGTATAATGTCAAGGGTTGAGGGTTTAGGGATATGGTTTAGGATTTAAGCTTTAAGGGTTGAGGGTTGAGGCTTTTGGGAGAGGGTTTAGGGTTTAGGGTTAAGTGAGAGACCTATATGGCTAAGGATGGATGGAGAGGCAGACAGGGAGTGATTGAGAGACCTAGATAGGGGAGAGGTAGAGAGGTGAGGATGAGACAGGGGTGAGAAATAGAGAGGTGAGGGGAGAGATAGAAGAAAATGAGAGAGTGAAGTTGATAGCTTGAGGGAAAGATGGGTAAGGAGGAGGGAGAGAGGTGGAAAGGAAGGGAAATAACTAGAGATCCATTTGAGATATATATAGGCAAGAGACCTATAGCCTAGGGAGAGAGGGGTGAGATACATATGGGGAAAGATAGGTGTGATAGACATAGATGGGGGAGAGGGGTGGGTAATGAGACAATGAGTTAGGAAACCTTTAGGAAATCAACTTTTTGAAGAAGTTGAAATATGATCATTTTGTATAGCATGCCAAAATGCACTCGCCTTATAATGTGAGTGTGTTTTGGATTGCTATACAAATGGCAAAATAGGTAGGACACTCGTGATCCAAGTCCGCATGCTTTGTTATTCTACTGGTTATGCACGTGTTCTAACAAAAAAAAGTTTTTGATGCTATTGGGAAGTGCACATGCAAATTTTTCACATTCTACCACCTTTGCATGAACTTTCCCCCACCTTTTTCTGGTTTCCCAACTTAGGAAGGAGGAAATAGCATAGTTTTCACATCAAATTTGATATATATCAATTCAAGTTTCAATTTTTCTAGTGTTGCAATGTTAATTGTGATTGAATTGTAGGAATTTAACATTATGCATTGGGTAATTGTATTGTTGTTAGTAATTCTATTTGAGTGATATACAATTGAATTTTGAAAAGGAAGCAAGTTTGTGAAAAACTCAAATTATTGAGGAGTTTGATGCAACAAGAAAAAAAGACTATATAATTGGGTAGTCTCTCCATTTGAATCTCTATTTTTTAGGTATGTCAAGTCTTTACACATGTTCTTTACATTTTTCTTAAGTCTATTATGTTCTTTATCATCCCTTATCATACATGCTTAATACAATGCTTTGATTTTATTATTATGCATATTCCATGTTCATCACTATTTGTTTCTCATTGTAACCTTAGCCCCTCTTGGCACATTTTAAACTACACAATTATTTACACTTGGCAATTGTTTGAAAAAATGCCTCAAAGAAATGCTGTATAAATTATAAAATTTACATGAAAATTAGAGAAGAGAAGAGAATCCAATAATTGGACACCTTATGTTAGATTGGTTGGCTTTTACACACAAGCATCTTTTTTCTCGATGGAATATTTTTTTTTTTTTAAAAAGATAATGCACCTGGTAAACTTTTTAACGTGACCGGCAACGCAGGTGCGACACGCCCTCCGGCTCCACGCGAATGCTTTTGCTCGGAGCAATGAACCGGTGAGGCCACAACTGGGGGACCTCATCCCCTAGGAAGAACACTTCAAACCTGCAAGCTCATTGGCCCAGCGAAGGCGTAAAGCCTTGCGAGCTCATTGGCCCAGCGGGGGTTTGAACTCTGGTGGCCGCCACTACATCCTGAGCGACTTAACCACCGAACCATGCCATCATCAGCTTTTTTCTTGATGGATTTTAAAGTTTTAGTATTTTTTTAATTTTTTTTTCTATTTTTGTTGTTATTTGATGTAGATTTGCATATATTTTATGTTTATATCAATTGTATGTTTTATATGTATATTAGTATTCATTTATTTGATGTGTATGTCACCAGATGTAGTGGTGGAAAGAGATTTGCAAGGGATGGCTCAGAATCAATCTATGCATTGCTGTAGTATGAAGTAATTTGTTGCCCCTATTGTGAAAATGTTCTTTTTATTGGGTTTTTAGTTATGTTGCTTTGTGGTTTGGAAGGACTGATTAGAAAGAATGTCCATCACTGTGAGATCACATTTATTTGAGGCATTTTTTCAAATATCTCATTGGGCCTTGTCTATGCTATCACATTTTACGTACATGTCTACCAAACCATTTTGTTCATATTATAAAATCATGGTTTTCCATGAGACCACATTTCATTGAGCAATTATATGTTAAATAGTTCATGTGCCTTGTCTATGCTTCCACATTTTGCATACATGTGTAATAGGTAATTTGCAACTATAACATTTGAAAAAAATTCCCTTTCCATTATGCTTTGAGGGATGCCCATACCTTGTTTGAAACAACCCATTTTGGAAAATGTAGGGGGATGCTATCAAAGGTTGTCAATTTTGGCTTTGTACTTTCCAATTGAATTAGCTTAAAAGATTCTAAAAATTGTTTCAACAAATCCATTTTGTGCATAGCCTGCAATCATTGCAATCCATGACATATCTATTTGATGTATGTTGTCAAACAATTCACATGCCTTGTCCATGCTTCCACATTTATCATACATTACTACGAAGGGAGTTGTAATTATAGCATTTAACAAAAATCCCCCTTTCTTTCAATGACTTGATTGATGCCCATACCTTGTTCCATAGATAGGATGTTGACAAAAGTTGTGGAATTTGGATTTATACTCAAGCCAATTGTATTTTCTTGAAAGTTTTTAATGTATTTTAAAATATCCATTTTGTGCTTATCTTGCAATCATGGCATTCCATGAGACCACATTTCTTTAAGGCATTCCATCAAAAAATTCATGTGCTTTGTCTATGCTACCACAATTTGCATACATGTCTATTTGTGGATATTATATTGGTAGGTCATACGTTAGAAAATGGCTAGAGCAAAGTCACATGATAAATTCTTCCAAGGTAGAAATACTTCAAAATATTTTGCATTCCATTTTCCTTTTGTTCTTAGTGCACTTGTTTATTCATCATTGTTGAGTGACATTTACTCTTCTACATGATGATTGTATGTACATTTTGTATGAAGTGTTGAATGACATATATTTAATTTGTTTGTATGGATTCATTTTTTAGGAACTAATATTTGTCTGTTTATCATGCTACAGATAAATTCTCTGTCATGCTGAGAAAATGATCAAGGATTAAACCAACATAGGAAGAGAAATAAGCTAAGAATGCAAAGAAAGGAGTAGGTATGAGGGAACTTCGTGAGAAGAGGAAATTAGACATGATTGTCGAAGACATGCCAATTGAAGAGGAACCTCAACCATCAACAAGAGATATGGTATTGTGGTGCAGGAGCACCTAGAAAATCATGTTTTGTGTTGTAATAAGGTCTATTTGACCAATGCATGTCATTTCAGTTTGTAACTAGGTTCTTCAAGACCTAGAACCAATTTTGTAAGTCCCAAGTGACTTAGGACACTTTTGTCAAATTGTTAATCACATAATGCCAAAATAGGGCAGTAGGACAGTTTGGGACACAAGACGGTTGGTTTTCCTTAGGGCGAGTTGATAAACCCAGAGGAATGAACCAAATAATCAAAGGAGAAGTGTGTGAATGTAATTGTGTATTGTTCTAAGGAGAAATAAAACTATTCTGTCCTGTCCATTTGATTTTCATTCCCTGTAACTACAATTTGTATAACTATAGATTTCTATTTTTTCTGTGCTTTCCATTATTGTAGTATGTCAATGTGAAGCATTCCACTGGTACGATTTATGTCAAAATTAGTGGAATGGCTTCGTTATATAAGTATTTTTTTTGTTTCTTGTTTTGTTTTTGTGTCTGACGGTGCAGAGGATCTAGGCAGAGTGTTTTTGCACAGTATACAGCCTAGCATCTCCATGTGCTAGGGTTTGGTTGGAGAGTAAATGAGTCATAGAAATAGCAGAGGAGTTGAAGTCATTGTTGGTGAAATAGGGGCCATCAGAAAAATATTCCTCTCTCAGAGTGATAAGGATAGTCTGGCCGAGCATGGAAAGACTCTGGGTGTATCATCGTAATAACATCGTAGTCTCACCGAAGAGATGTTCAAGCCATTGAATGGAAGTCGCGGTCTAAAGATTCATATCAGGATGATAAGGTCATTAGGTAGATAACTTGGTGTTGGACCAATGGTATTGGTCTTACCGATTGAGGCATATTGGGGTGATAAGGGATAAGTGATACCGACGGAGATCCATCAGAAGAAATCAGCTAGCAAGAGATCTTAAGGTTTGGCCGATGGCATTCATCTGGCCGATGAGTGATTGGAGTGACTAATGTATCAGAGACACAAAAAGGAAGTTCACCGAAGGTTGAAGTCACACCAAAGAGTGGTTGGTCCATCGGCACATCGGTCTAAGTTTGTAAGTGTTCACCGATGACAAGGGTCACAGCGAAGAAGATAGTGATAGTATATCGGAATTAACAAAATGATGGTTGCCGATAGTGTAGAGTCTCACTGATGACAAGTCATTGACTTATCGGTGAAGAAAATTCTAACGTGGCCGATAGTAATTGTCTTGCCGATAGGAAAGAAGCATAGAGTCACCCACCAGGAAGAGTTGCGATGTCGGAGTGACAAGTTTGAAAATGACCGATGATGATTTTCTTTCTGATAGGCAAAGAGTGTTGAATCCCACAATATTTGATCAATTGTCAGTTCCCGTTGTTTGCTCCCCATCATATTGGTATCAGAGCCATAAAAGGTTCTGTTGTTGATCTGGTATATGTCAGTAGAGGAGAGTGAAGGAGAGGCTAGCATCATGCCTCCAAAGGGGATGACAATAGAAGTGATTAAGAAATTTAAGGAGATGGAAGAGATGATCAAGATTAGAGTCAAGGAAGCACTCCAAGCTGAGTTGAAGGTACTGAAGATAGGAAAGAAATCAAGTGATGAGTCTGATGGAGAAGAAGAAGGGGAAGAAGGAGAAGAACCCCAAGGGCAGGAGGTAGAGATACCTGCAGATCAAAAATACTTTCTTAAAGCCATCAAGGCAATTGCGAAAGACTCTTCAGAGGCCAGGATGGAGATTCCAATGTTCAGTGGGAAGATGGATGCCGAGGAGGTTGTGGAGTGGATTGAGGCTCTAAACAATTACTTTGAATACAAAGAGGTACCTGAGAATAAGAGGGTGAAGTTTGCAAAAACTAAACTCAAAGGTGCTGTCCTTACATGGTGGAATTACACCCAAGGAGAAAGGGTAAAGAATGGGAAGAGTATGATCTCTTCATGGAGCAGAATGCTGGAGAAGATCAAGTCCCAGTTCCTTCCCTTTGACTACGAGGTGTAGATTTACAGGAAAATGCAAAACCTCAAGCAAAAAGTTATGGATGTGGCTACTTACACTGAGGAGTTTCACAAATACACTCTTCATTGTAGATATTTTAAATACATCTATCTAAAAGAGGCTCAGAGATATTACAGTCTTGAGGCTTTATAGATTTGCATTTAAATATTAGAGAATCCTAAAAATTAGCTTTTAATTTAAATCAAACTAATGGAATTAATTGCCATAGAAAGAATCTTTAAATTGAACAACTATAATCCTATCTAGCATTAAACTAAAGTAATTTACCCCAACAACAATTCATAGGTTTATCAATTAGTTTTTAGTGGAATATTTTTCAATAATTTAATCCAAATGATATAAAAAACATAATTATATTTTTTTCATAGAATTAATTCCCATAGTAAAAATCTAAAACAAATGTCATTAAACTAAATATTAATTTTCTTTGTGGCTTTTAAAGATTGAAGAACTATGACCCTAGCTGTCATTAAAATAAAGTAATGTACCTTGCCATTATTTTTCTTTGCTAGCCTTCATTAAATTAAAGTAAATAATTTACCCTAAATTTTCAATAATTTAATCCAAATCATAGAAAAACTTAATTATAATTTTTTTAAAGGAATTAATTCCCATAGTAAAAATATAAAACAAATGTTATTAAACTAAATATTAATTTTCTTTGTGGCTTTTAAAAATTGAAGAACCCTACCCTAGCTCTCATTAAACTAAGGTAAATAATTTACCCTACTGTTAATTTTCTTTGTGGTTGTCAAAGATTTGTTTATGCAATAAAAATATTAAATAAATTATAATTTATATGTTCCATAATTTAAGTTGCACTTTAATTACAATTTCTTTTTATTTTAATGAGTAGTATGTAAATAGAATGAGAGTAAATAATACACAATGCTAATCTAAACTTCTATAAATAATAGCAACAACATTGCATCACTTCATAAATTCATTTTGCAAGAAAAAATACAAAAAAAAGATGGATGCGTATTGCCCTTACCAATTAAACTTCTCTCCTAATGGATTAAACTTCTTCTCCCAATTCAACTTGCTCTATTTTTATTTGATTTGATTTTTCTCAAATTTATGTTTGAGTAATACTTATATTTATACACATTATTTTATTGGCTTTGTTTTTATGTTCATTGATTAATAAACTATGTCAGCTATATATCCATTATTATTTTTAAAAATATGTCTAGTTATTTTTTAAAAACTATGTTGGCTCTAGTTTAATAGTTTTTGTTAACATGTTCATTCTATTTACACACTACTCATTCAAATAAAAATAAAATTACAGTTAAATGCAACTTAAATTATGGAACCTATAAAATATAATTTATTTAATATTTTTCTTGAATAAACAAATCTTTGAAAACCACAAAGAAAATTAATGGTAACATAAATTATTTACTTTAGTTTAATGAGAGCTAGGGTTAGGGTTCTTCAATATTTAAAAGCCACAAGGAAAATTAATATTTAGTTTAATGACCTTTGTTTTATATTATAATATGAAAATTATTTCCTTTAAAAAAGTATAGGCGCCTATCAGTCTTGAGGTGCCTATCTATTTTCAATTTCGCCTCTGAGATTTTTTTGATAGATGTATTTAAGATATCTATGCTAGTAGTAATGGCCAGTGTAGGAAAGAAAGACCCAAACTAATCAATTTTTAATTCTATTTCCACTGCTCCTTATGTAAACTTGCCAAAACTCCAAAGAAGCATACATTAGGTTTTTTTTACTAGGTAAGAGATAGTTTATATTGATAGTAAAAAGAAAAAGATTACACTTTTAGCTCCATGAGCTGATGATATACTCATCCCCCTACTATTTGCTTACAAAATATTACAAAATGACCTCTTTGGGTTTATCAAACTAAAATGCTGCTACAATAGACATATCCATATAAATGCCTAAAACCCCCATACTGTCATAATAAAATAAACATAAAAACTATTAACCATATAAAATAGTAAAGACCAAGTTGACCACAAACCGACTGAATCAGAGCCACTAGACTAATCATATCTCCCCTTCCTCGAACAGGTAGTCTAAAAATTTGCCCACCCATACAAAGCCCTCGACAGGAATCATGTTGAACATCTTTATGATGAAATCCCTTCCTCTATAGATCCTAGCCCTGTGGGCCATCAACTCATCACCTTGAATGTCTAGGATGAAGGGAAAGAAATTGACCATTTCACTGGGCTAGTTTACCTTATTCAGATCCTTTGGCCTTGGGAGCCTGGCACCGCTTTTCACTACCTCCAACACCTCATCCAACCCTTCCATCAGGTTTTACTTGAACATCCTCTGCACTAGAACCCTCGCCTCCTCCTTTGCCATCATCATGTTGAGGAGAGAAGCTACCACCCTAGACGGTATGTCTAAATCTACACGTAGTGCTCTCCACCGATGACAAAAGCTCTACCCAGGATGAGCTTAGTGTCTCCAATGATGAAGGCATTGTTCTACTACATGACCCTTCTCAATCTTTGATCGGTAATTTTGCCAAAAAATGCCATCTACCTAACCCTTCCGGTTAGACAAATGGGGGATTCCATTCTGCTACAAGCAAGCTATTCGGCAAGAAGATGGAAAATTATGGATGGTGGGGGAACATTGGCCATAAACCAGAATGCCAAATAGTCTGCAAAATGCTAGCCAAAATGCCTTCAAATAGCTTGAGAAAAAGTTGCCTCTTCTCCCAATGATGGCGGAAGACAATATCTGAGCATCTCCCCACTCTCACCATCTCACTACTTAACTGTTCAAATGCCCTGAGATATGAGGCCATCTGCAATTCCTACTGATTCATAATTGGGGCCGTCCTTGCCCTCGTCCTACACCCCAAGAATCAAGACTATTCCAGCGTGCGGGATCTAAATGTTAATCTCCAATAGCTGCCATTATTATGCAGAGTGATGATTGTGATGACCACCTAATTCGCCTCCCTCTTCTTGAATGGAATGGGGGTATCCTACTCACGATGCTTACTGACCAAGTGTCCATCCTACTACTCCTACTGAGTCAACCACCTCACCTGGATATGAGGTGGCTCCCACCCTTCCATCCACAAAGCATACATTAGGTTTAATAAAGATATGACTTGGAAATAATTCAGCTTAACAAGTGCCACGTAGTGGAAGATGAATATATTAACAAGTGTCATGTAGTAGAAGATGAATTGGAGATAACTTAGGGAATTGGTATTTGATATCTTAACAAATGTAAATTGGGAATAACTCAGGGATTTGGTATTGGATATCTTAACAAGTGTCATTAGCACAATGAGTACCTCCTTTTAAAGTGTTGTAATAATAATATTTTTTTAGTACTTGAAAAATTAATGAAAATGCATTTGAAATAATATAATAATTAGGTTAAGTTGCTATTTGAAGAAACATGGAGAAATGAACTATGACAAAGTCACTCTCAATTAAAAAACAAATTCCTATAAAAATTAAAATTTGAACTATATAATATGATAGAATTGTCCATACCCAATTCCAAAAGCAGTTGATATACATGTAAGTAAGGTTATTTTAAAAATTTGCACATATAATAAATGCAGCTATTAACCCCAACACATAATAGAAATTAAATGGAGTGAGGTTATGGTGAGCCCTTTGTCATAGTTGGTGTCATAGAAATCAACTAAAAAATACTAAATATAGACAAAAAGATGTAACAATATGAAAATAATTATTATAATATAAACAATAATATTTATGTTAATAGTATTAATAGCAATAGAAATATTAATATTAATATATTATAAATATTAATAATAATACATTATAAATATTAACTAATAATATTGACACTGTAATCAAATAAAAAAATACTAACTATATGCAAAAAGATGTACCAACTACAAAAACTAATTATTATAACATAAATATTAATTAATATTTATATTATAAATATTAACTAATAATATTAATATTGGTGTCACCTTAATCAAATGAAAAAAAGGAGCAATTATAAAATTAATATTGATAACATAAATATTAAATTAGATCTATGGAGGTGCCCTAACTGTAAGTGGGAGAAGACCTAGGGTTATGTGCAAAGGAGTTGGCCTTCGTGCGTGGCAAGTGGGGGAGGCCATGCTCTCCACCACGCAGGTTTGTATCTTGTGCATACCTCACGCACCCAGAATTTATTTGTGTTTATTGCCTCCATAGTGTCTAAAGATTGAAAAGACTATCTTCTTATCTCTTGTATGTTCTTTATCCAATTGTGTTTAATTTTTCATTTCCCACCCCTCGCGGCTGTGTAAATCTCAACCCTCTTAGCATTAATGGAGGGGGTTACGGACCCCCCGACCCTAATGCAATTAATCCTGATTCCCATGTAGCCCCATCTAAGTCATTTAAGGAAGTTTTAGCGGATAGTGGTATGTCTATCCCATCTAGTGCGAAGTTTCTAGCTACAACTAGTTGCAAAGAAGGTGACCCAAGTAGTGATGTCTCGGTGCAAGCTAAGTACCCCTTAACCCCTCCGAACTGTAAACTCACTCCAAATGATGTTATGAAGAATATAGTCTCTAATCGAAGACTTAGATTGAAGGAAATGACTATCTTTTTTGCTGTTGTTCACACTAGCAAAATACCAACAAGAAATTTCATAGATTCCTAGTTTATTAATGTGTTGGCAAACAAATTTGGAAATCAAGTTAATTTTTGTAGAATGCTCCCTAAAGGTTTATTTTCTTTTTTCTTTAAATTCTATTCCGCGCATGAAAAGGCACTTTTGAAACCATACTGAAACCTCGGTGGCTATGGTTTCAGGGCATTGACGTAGTCCCCATCGGCCATTGCTAAGGAAGTATTAGCCTTGTCCTACCCTAGGTAGTTGGTTGTGAAAAATCTTCCTCTTGAATATTGAAATTTAATCTCGTACCTACTTGAACCCTTTGGTAAAGTGCTATGCCTAGATGAAACCAAGGTGACCCTCCCGCACTTGGACGTGAGGGCACTGGGGTCTGTAACAATGCTCCCGATGGCTTTTAGAGAAGGTTGGTCAAAATTAATGTAACAAAATATCTCAGTGGGAGTTGGTATAATGCGAATTGATGTTCTGTGGAGAATCTTGCTTTCGGTGGAGGATTTGGAGTAGCTGTCACTTCTCATCCACACCCCTCCCTCAATCATGCTTGATATATGATTTTATTTAGAAATATCTGCCGAGTGGGTGACCGACAGAGGGATGATAAGGATAAGAAAATAAAAATAAATAAAAAATATATCTGATCCACGAGAGGTGAGTCAACATGCATTACAGAAGAAAAGTAAGATTTTAAAAAAACAAAAATATATCGGGTGGGTAGAGCAATTCATTAAAGTTAGGAATAAAATATTTGTGGAGGATGGTTTTAAAAAGAAACGCACACATCCTTGAGAAGGAAGGGGAAAAAAAAAAAAAACATAACGGAGGTGGAAATAATAGAGGAGAGAAAACAGAGGCGGAGAAGGGAGTGCGAATCACTTGGGGAGATTATCAAATTGCTAGATTTGAGGTGCGCTGAAGGAGAGTGTGCGCAGCCGTGATTAGGGTAGAGGTATTTACCTTTGTGTATTGTTTTTCCAGCACAAAACTAAATATCTCTATTGAAAATTTATTTACCACACAAAAAAACTGAAACCATTCTGCCGTTTTAAAAAAATATGCCAAGATTTATTTACACTGCCTCTTTTCCTAAATATTTTAATACTGCAGAATTTATTCAATGCAAGATATTTACACTGCCTATTTTCCTAAATATTTTATTACTACAGAATTTATTCAACGCAAGATATTTACACTGCCTCTTTTCCTAAATATTTTATTACTGCATAATTTATTCAATGCAAGATATTTATATATTTCCTAAAGTTATTCTCATTACCAGATCGATTTCCTTAGTCTTTAGATTAATGGGTTTCTAAGGAAAGATCATAGGTTTTCTGAGTTAATATATTAGGTAAACAAAAGAGGGTCAACAGATATTAACGGGACAGACATACAAGACTGGGACATATGATAGAGATTGAAGAGATCATAGTCCCATGAAACCTGATTGTTACACGATGACTTCTCTGATATATATTCATTTCAGATCTTCTTAAGAAAACTGAGTGGCTTTGTTTTGGTCACATAGTCATTTTCTACTAAATCTCTAGCTATGTGGAAACTGTCGTATTTACGTTACATAATGTTATGACACTAAAACACCCTTAAGTCAATGATCTATGTATGTGTATTTAATTCCTAGTTATGAGTATCTGTCATGCAAAAGGGGAAAACACTAGAGAAAGGAAAACTAAGATCTCCATTTTGTTATTCCTCTAACATTTCTTTTGGGTTATGTTAAATATGGTAGAAAGTATATATATTTCTATGGTGTGAGTAGACTGGCAATGCCATCTGCCATGCTTTTCTAATATTATCCTTGCATGCCTTTGTGAAGAGAAATTAAATTGGCGGTCTCGGGAGTGATTATAAATTGATCTAATTGGTAGAAGGCCATGTTCAACAAATCACACTGTCCACGAGAGTTTGGGTCTTGTAGATCATATTTTCCACCTTTACTATGTTAAATTTATAACTCAGTGTTTTTAGTCTTTTCAATGCCTCGTTTAGTCAAATGAGATGAAAAAGGTCTAGGCATTAGAGTGGTCATCTGGAGTGGCTCTCTAGAGGCCCGGGGCCCGCAAGTGGCTCCCAGGGGAACTAGTAGCAGAGTTTCATTAATAAGTAATAACTAAATAAAAACATTGGGGTAAAAACATTAATAAGATAATTTGTCCTCATGCATGGTCTTGAGTGCTTGTAAAGGCTAAGGATGCAACGAGAAGGCCTATCCGTCTGTGGGACGTGGATTCGGGCACGATTGAGTCTTCTCATCTGTATGAGAGGTACTTGGTCCTGTGTGTGCCATCCCTTCGAGCACATATGATGACACTCCATATGATTACACTCTAGTATCTAGCACCTTAGGAGTTGTGAGTAGTACCCGACTTATGACTTAGATGAATACACCTATATTATAACTATGAATGTAAGCATTGTTCTCTATATCTACTCTATGTCTGATGTGTGTGTGTTGGCCATCTTGTATCCCCTTGTTGTTGTTCATTCGTTTGGCCCTTGTGACTATCTCTGAGTACGGTGGGGTGGTCTCTTAGGAGTCCACATGGTTAGGAGGCATTGCCACCACCATTGGGGACCAGCGAATAGGTTTTGGAGCACCAGTTAGAGATGATCTCTCTTTCCATTACTTCATTCAGCTATTGTAACCATTTAGACCTTGTACCATACTCAGGACTATGTTATTATACTTGTATCATATTCTAGAATATATCACTGTAATTGTATATGTAGTTATGTAATTGACCTCTCTTAGGAGAGAAGTTGTAATCGTTGTAAATAATGAGAAGAAATGTGATGTTCCTTTATTACTTTATGAATTCCGGTGTGGGTATCAGAATCCACCTGTATTTTATGCTTATGGATTCATGTTTTTATCATATGTGAATTGGAACATTTGTTTTGGTGTTTAAAATGAATGGTATCAATCTATTGCATTGATAGCTAAATCTGTGTATGTTGTTTACTTATGTCAAAAAAATTATCTTGCTCCCTTTTGGCTCTTAACCTTTGAGGTTACGTAGCGGGATGTTACAGGGTCACTGGCTCCCAAGATTGAAATTCCAAGGGATGATTGTGATGACTGCCTAATTCACCTCCCTCTGCTTAAATGGAATGGGGGTATCCTACTCACAATGCTTGCTGACTAGGTGTCCATCCTACTACACCTGTTGAGTCAACCACCTCACCTGGATATGAGGTGGCTCCCACCCTTCTGCCCACAAAGCATACATTAGGTTTAATAAAGATATGACTTGGAAATAATTCAGCTTAACAAGTGCCATGTAGTGGGAGATGAATATATTAACAAGTGTCATGTAGTAGAAGATGAATTGGGGATAACTTAGGGACTTGGTATTTGATATCTTAACAAATGTAAATTGGGAATAACTCAGGGATTTGGTATTGGATATCTTAACAAGTGTCATTAGCACAGTGAGTACCTCCTTCTAAAGTGTTGTAATAATAATATTTTTTTAGTACTTGAAAAATTAATGAAAATGCATTTGAAATAATATAAGAATTAGGTTAAGTTGCTATTTGAAGAAACATGGAGAAATGAACTATGACAAAGTCACTCTCAATTAAAAAACAAATTCCTATAAAAATTAAAATTTGAACTATATAATATGATAGAATTGTCCATACCCCATTCCAAAAGCAGTTGATATACATGTAAGTAAGGTTATTTTAAAAATTTGCACATATAATAAATGTAGCTATTAACCCCAACATGTAATAGAAATTAAATGGAGGTTATGGTGAGCCCTTTATCATAGTTGGTGTCAAGATATTAACCCCAACACATAATAGAAATTAAATGGAGTGAGGTTATGGTGAGCCCTTTGTCATAGTTGGTGTCATGGTAATCAACTAAAAAATACTAAATATAGTCAAAAAGATGTAGCAACTATGAAAATAATTATTATAATATAAACAGTAATATTTATGTTAATAGTATTAATAGCAGTAGAAATATTAATATTAATATATTATAAATATTAATAATAATACATTATAAATATTAACTAATAATATTGACACTGTAATCAAATAAAAAAATACTAACTATATGCAAAAAGATGTACCAACTACAAAAACTAATTATTATAACATAAATATTAATTAATATTTATGTTATAAATATTAACTAATAATATTAATATTGGTGTCACCTTAATCAAATGAAAAAAAGGAGCAATTATAAAATTAATATTGATAACATAAATATTAAATTAGATACATGGAGGCGCCCTAACTGTAAGTGGGAGGAGTCCTAGGGTTATGTGCAAAGGAGTCGGCCGTCATGCGTGGCAAGTGGGGGAGGCCGTGCTATCCCCCACGCAGGTTTGTATCTTGTGCATACCTCACACACCTAGAATTTATTCATGTTTATTGCCTCCATAGTGTCTAAAGATTGAAAAGACTATCTTCTTATCTCTTGTATGTTCTTTCTCCAACTATGTTTAATTTTTCATTTCCCAACCCTCGCGGCTGTGTAAATCTCAACCCTCTTAGCATTAATGGAGGGGGTTATGGACCCCCTGACCCTAATGCAATTAATCTTGATTCCCATGTAGCCCCATCTAAGTCATTTAAGGAAGTTTTAGCGGATAGTGGTATGTCTATCCCATCTAGTGCGAAGTTTCTAGCTACAACTAGTTGCAAAGAAGGTGAACCAAGTAGTGATGTCTCGGTGCAAGGTAAGTACCCCTTATCCCCTCTGAACTGTAAACTCACTCCAAATGATGTTATGAAGAATATAGTCTCTAATCAAAGACTTAGATTGAAGGAAATGACTATCTTTTTTGCTATTGTTCACACTAGCAAAATACCAACAAGAAATTTCATAGATTCCTAGTTTTTTAATGTGTGAGCAAACAAATTTGGAAATCAAGTTAATTTTTGTAGAATGCTCCCTAAAGGTTTATTTTCTATTTTCTTTAAATGCTATTCCGCGCATGAAAAGGCACTTTTGAAACCATACTGAAACCTCGGTGGCTATGGTTTCAAGGCATTGAGCTAGTCCCCATTGGCCATTGCTGAGGAAGTATTAGCCTTGTCCTACCCTAGGTAGTTGGTTGTGAAAAATCTTCCTCTTGAATATTGAAATTTAATCTCATACCTGCTTGAACCTTTTGGTAAAGTGCTATGCCTAGATGAAACCAAGGTGACCCTCCCGCACTTGGATGTGAGGGCACTGGGGTCTGGAACAACGCTCCTGATTGCTTTTAGAGAAGGTTGGTCAAAATTAATGTAACAAAATATCTCAGTGGGAGTAGGTATAATGTGAATTGATGTTCTATGGAGAATCTTGCTTTTGGTGGAGGATTTGGAGTAGCTGTCACCTCTCATCCACACCCCTCCCTCAATCACGCTTGATATATTATTTTATTTAGAAATATATGCTGAGTGGGTGACTGACAGAGGGAGGATAAGGATAAGAAAATAATATATATATATATATCTGATCCACGGGAGGTGTGTCAACATGCATTACAGAAGAAAAGTAAGATTTTGAAAAAACAAAAATATATCGGGTGGGCAAAGCAACTCATTAAAGTTAGGAATAAAATATTTGTGGAGGAAGGTTTTAAAAAGAAATGCACACATCCTTCAGAAGGAAGGGGGAAAAAAAAACATAATGGAGGTGGAAATAACAGAGGAGAAAAAACAGAGGCAGAGAAGGAAGTGCGAATCACTTGGGAAGCTTATCAAATTGCTAGATTTGAGGTGCACTAAAGGAGAGTGCACGCAACCGTGATTAGGGTAGAGGTATTTACCTTTGTGTATTGATTTTCCAGCACAAAACTAAATATCTCTATTGAAAATTTATTTACCACACAAAAAAAATTGAAACCCTTACTGCCGTTTTAAAAAAATATGCCAAGATTTATTTACACTGCCTCTTTTCCTAAGTATTTTATGACTGCAGAATTTATTCAACGCAATATATTTACACTACCTCTTTTCCTAAATATTTTATTACTGCAGAATTTATTCAATGCAAGATATTTACACTGCCTCTTTTCCTAAATATTTTATTACTGCATAATTTATTCAATGCAAGATATTTATATATTTCCTGAAGTTATTCTCATTACCAGGTCGATTTCCTTAGTCTTTAGATAAATGGGTTTCCAAGGAAAGATCATAGGTTTTTTGAGTTAATATATTAGTTAAACAAAAGAGGGTCAATAGATATTAACGGGACAGCCATACAAGATTGGGACATATGATAGAGATTGAAGAGATTTTAGTCCCATGAAACCCAATTGTTACACGATGACTTCTCTGATAGGTATTCATTTCAGATCTTCTTAAGAAAACTAAGTGGCTTTGTTTTGGTCACATAGTCATTTTTTACTAAATCTCCAGCTATGTGGAAACTATCGTATTTACGTTACATAATGTTATGACACTAAAATACCCTTGAGTCAATGATCTATGTATGTGTATTTAATTCCTAGTTATGAGTACCTGTCATGCAAAAGGGGAAAACACTAGAGAAAGGAAAACTAAGATCTCCATTTTGTTATTCCTCTAACATTTCTTTTGGGTTATGTTAAATATGGTAGAAAGTATATATATTTCTAGGGTGTGAGTAGACTGGCAATGCCATCTGCCATGCTTTTCTAATATTATCCTTGCATGCCTTTGTGAAGAGTAATTAAATTGGGGGTCTCGGGAGTGATTATAAACTGATCTAATTGGCAGAAGGCCATGTTCAACAAATTACACTTTCCACGAGAGTTTGGGTCTTGTAGATCATATTTTCCACCTTTACTATGTTAAATTTAAAACTCAGTGTTTTTAGTCTTTTGAATGCCTCGTTTAGTCAAACGAGATGAACAAGGTCTAGGCATTAGAGTGGTCATCTAGAGTGGCTCTCCACAGGCCTGGGGCCCGCAAGTGGCTGCCAGGGGAACTAGTAGTAGAGTTTCATTAATAAGTGATAACTAAATAAAAACATTGGGGTAGAAACATTAATAAGATAATTTGTCCTCATGCATGGACTTGAGTGCTTGTAAAGGCTAAGGATGCAATGAGAAGGCCTATCCATCTGCGAGCATCGAGTCATCCGTCTATAGGATGTGGATTCGAGCACGATTGAGTCTCCTCATCTGTATGAGAGGTACTTGGTCCTGTGTGTGCCATCCCTTCGAGCACATATGATGACACTCCATATGATTACACTCTAGTATCTACCACCTTAGGAGTCATGAGTAGTACTGGACTTATGACTTAGATGAGTACACCTATATTATAACTATGACTGTAAGCACTGTTCTTCATATCTGCTCTGTGTCTGATGTGTGTGTGTTGGCCATCTTGTATTCCCTTGTTGTTGTTCATTCGATTGGGCCTTGTGACTATCTCCGAGCATGGTGGGGTGGTCTCTTAGGAGTCCACATGGTTAGGAGGCGTTGCCACCACCATTGGGGACCGGCGAATAGGTTTTGGAGCACCAGTTAGAGATGATCTCTTTTTCCATTACTTCATTCAGCTATTGTAACCATTCAGTCCTTGTACCATACTCAGGACTATGTTATTATACTTGTATCATATTCTGGAATATATCATTGTAATTGTATATGTAGTTATGTAATTGACCTCTCTTAGGAGAGAAGTTGTAATCATTGTAATTAATGAGAAGAAATGTGATGTTCCTTTATTACTTTATGGATTCCGGTGTGGGTATCAGAATCCACCTGTATTTTATGCTTATGGATTCATGTTTTTATCATATGTGAATTGGAACATTTGTTTTGGTGTTTAAAATGAATGGTATCAATCTATTGCATTGACAACTAAATCTGTGTATGTTGTTTACACATGTCAATAAAAATTATCTTGCTCCCTTTTGGCTCTTACCATTCGGGGTTATGTAGCGGGATGTTACAGGGTCATTGGCTCCTGAGATTGAAATTCCTAGGTGTATAGAGGTAGAGGATGAGGAGAATCCCTTTCGTTGTTATTTAGAAATTTTGGGTAGTGTCAATGCCTACTATCTCTGCAAAAAGAGAACAATAGGGTAAATTGCCCTTTAATCAAAAAAATTAAGGAAGAAAAAAGTAGATGCAACACACTGGCCCAAACCCTAGTTTGGAATTATCCTCTAAAAGGCTCGTTGTGCACTCTGGCATGGTTGTGGCAACTGACCCCTTGCAAGCACAGGGAGTTAGTAACTGCTTTTTAGAACCCATAGCGGACTAGGCTGAAGAAAGTCCCCTTGCAAATTGTGACGCTAAGCAAACAAAGCTCTAAGAACCAAGGGTTGGAGTGGGAGGTTGATTCCACAATCCTCCCAGTTTACCAATTTTCAATTTTGAGGATACCCTACTCCAAAACTCCTTCGATGTTCTCTCGGAAGGAATCCCTTCTGAGGATGTCAAACCTGAGAAGACCCCAATATCTAGTATCTCCAAAGACCTAGTGGAATGGCTCAGTTCAATGCTCACCCCTGAAATTATAGGAAACCTGACTATAATGGAAAAATTAAACACTCAGCGGTTAGTGATGCATGAGATTAAGAAAAGAATTGAAGAAGAAATCTTAAGGAATGGGATGAGAAGCCTCCCACACCTGTAACACATGAGTTTATGTTCGAAAATGATGGCCACCAGTTCAAATTTGTTAAGGGTGACCGGATTTGCAACAAAAATTTTAATGATAGTCTAGATGGGGATGAAAGGATGTCCTCCATGGAGGGAGGTCTTGAGACTATCACCGGAAAAATTACAATACTAATATGAACCATACTGATAGTAACCATGGGCAACATGAGCACTCACTAGAATTGGGGGGATGCTCTAATGTTGAACCAGAAAAGCCACTTTTGACCTGCTCCATTGAGGGTGACACCCTAGAGTTTTCCATCCAAACTACCACTAACAATGTTGTTCAAATGTTTGGGTCTACTAACAATGAGGTGACTCCTAAGAGACCATCAATAGGAGACAGCAAGGGCCCTAGCCCTACAACCCATACAATGCGAGAGCCCCCCACCTCAGAATTTGTTGGGGTCAAGGCTCTTAGAAAACCCCAAGAGTCCAATTCCACCAACCCATATGCCACCAAGGAAAGTGGCACATGTGAGGGCAAAGAAAAACACTAAAAAATAGTTAGAGGGCATAGGATATCTTACTCAAGAGGATTTCTTGGCTAGACAGTTCAGGAGACCTTCGAGGCCAACGGCAAAGCCTGGAAGACCAAGAAAGAACAACATGTCCCTACTAGTACCAAAAAACATGCAACTATCTAAAAAGAAAAGAAAGAAAACATGTGTGGTAATAGAGTCTCTTGAAGTAAAAAGACCAGAGGTGGAAGAAAGATTGCCTAAGTGTTTTGTATAGTCCAAGCAACACCTAGAGTTAACCCGCATGAATGTCAAGAATTAATCTTAATTGTATCTCATGGAATGTTAGGGGACTGGAGTCCCCTAATAGGAAATACATCGTAAGGAGATTATTGAATCTAGAAAAACAAAACGATGTTGTAATGCTACAAGAAACTAAGGTAGTGGGGTTCAGATTGGAAACTAATTTAAGGTTTATTTGCAAGGATTCTTCCTTTTTCACCACAAATCATGAAAATGGAAAGGGGGGCAAGACAATCCTCCTCTCTAATACATGGAGTCGATTAGTCACTAATCAAGGTAATTCCCCCTATAATAGGGTAGTCTAGGTGACCTTGGAAAAAGAAGGAAATACAATGGGAATTTTCTCCATTTATGCACCCAATGACCACAGGGAGAGGGATGCCCTTTGGTAATGGTTACCTAGTCTACTAGATGTGCCATGGATCTTGGGTGGAGACTTCAACATGGTTGATCACCCGGAAGATAAGTGGGCGGAGTTGAAAAGTAATGGGAAGGAAATGAAAGGTATTTTTGGTAGAGGGTAAAAAAGAAGTTCAATCTAATGGAGCCTTTGGGGGCAGGGAAAAAACACTTCAAAGGGGTCTGGTATACATGGTACAATTGTCAAAAATGAGACAAAAGGATTTACTATATGCTTGATAGGTTTTATGCAAGCAAAAACAACTTTAGGTTTGTTCCAAATAGGGATGGTCTAGTGGTTCATGTTTACCCCTACACTATGTCCGACCATCATCCCATTAAAGCAAATATTGAGATAAAAATTGGTAGTGCGCTGGTCAATAGGAGGAAATATGGCTTCACCCTCAACACCTAATTATTAACTGATAATGATTGTAGAGATGCCATTTCCTTCCTGAGAGAAATAAATAGTTGGATGCTAAAAAATACTAGTGCAACAGAGAGGTGGAATTAAAGTGTTGAGGCCTCGAGGAAGATGTTCTAAACCATTGGCAAAAAGAAGGCCATGGATAATAGGTGGGAGGAAATGAAACTTCAGGAATCCAAAAAGACCCTATGAGTGAAATGTTGAGGGACGAACTTACACTCACTAAAGATAAGCTTAGAAGGACTCAAAAGATCAAGATAAAAGGGCTAAAGGTAAGGGACAAGTTAAACTTGCTTAATTGTGGTGATAAGGGATCGAAATTCTTCTTTAATTACATCAAGAAAAAGAGTTTCAAAGAGCAAATAGAGCAAATTTGGGACAATGACTGACTGGTCACCTCCCAAGAGGAAATATTTGAGCAATTTGAAAAGTTCTATAAAAACCTCTTCACCTCAGAATAGGGGGAAAGGGGTAACCAAAATGCCAAAGAACTAGTTAAAAAGATTATCCCTAAAAGAATTTCTGAGGATGATCTAGCCTAGCTTTCGACGGACTTAACCAAGGAAGAAATCAAGAAATCCATCCTATCAATGAATAATGACAAGTCCCTTGGTACTGATGGTCTCCCATTTGAATTCTATAAATCCTTCCCAAATTGGTCTGCTAGTTGAATTCTATAAATCCTATTCATTTGTGTTATTTTTTGTGTTGTACATATATGCATAGAAACTCTATGTTATGATAAAAAACCCAAAACACATTAGGTTCAACTAAACAACATAAAACTTTTAAAAATGGATCTAAGAAAGTGGTGGGACATTATAGTATCTACCAACACATTTACTTGAAAGTTTCTCTTCACATCGAATAACAATGTTATATAGCAAATAACACATTGTATGCACTACATTCTTCACCTTTTCTATTTATCCCCCCTTCACTATAGAATCTTGAGCATTTAATATGTTATTAAGAATCTACAAATTTCCTTCCACCAAAAATGCTCTAGCTACATCCAAACTTTATTTTCTCCTCCTAAGGCAACCAACATATGTACTAGGAAAAGACCCTCAATGTCTGCCTCTCCAACCTCAATGTCATACACATTCCTTGCATTGTTTATCTTGTTCTTTGGGACATTTTCTACCAAAATGTATGCTTGGGCTACTGTTTTTACCATCCCTTCCTCCTTTAACACATACATCAAAGTGGACAACAATGTGGATACTATGTTGTTGTAGTATATGTGTTGCATGGCCTCCATTTAACACTACATCTCCAATTATCTTGCATACAACACTTTCAACAAAGGGATTTCCGTAGTTCACGATGATTTCTTTAAGGCTTTTCAACAAATACATTTCATGCATATCCTTGAACACAAGTTGTAATCTTTGTATTCCTTGAGATCAAAGAAATGCATATCCTTGAACACAACTTGTAATCTTTGTATTCCTTGAGATCACATTTCATTGAGGCATTCTATTTGAAAGCTCGTGTGCCCTGCATATGCTTTCATTCTCTCTATTTTTTTAATACCTGTCAACCAGAGCAGTTGCAACAACTAACAAAATTCCTCTATCCTTCAAGCTTTGATGAATATCTATGCAGCGCCTTCTTCAACTGGCCACTTCAACGTAGTGCTATGAGATTGAGATAAGTAGTGAATGACATGATGGACCGATCTCTATTGAGGAATTCTGCCAAACGGCCCACATGATTTGTCTTGTTTCTACAATTTGCATGCATGTCTATGAGAGTATTTACAACTTATAATATATGATAAAAATTCTCATTCTATTATTCTTCGATGGATGTCAATATTGATGTTGGGAACTAATAGCACTGGCCTTGCTAGTCACCTCACAAATCAAAGCAGAAATCAAATCCAAAGAACAATACAGGAAAAATGACAGGAGACAAAACAAGAGAGACAAAAGATTATATCAGAGATTCTTATTATTTCATATAATTGTTCAATACAAAAATAGAATCGATCATTTAACGACCTCTCTTATACAGAGACTCACACCAAGCCGAATGTCAAAATCCAATTGTTTCTCCCAACTATCGTTTCTCCACATAGCAACCTCTTTGTCTTTTAAACCAGCCTCCCCCTTCTCTAATTCAACCTCCTTTTATCAAGGATCGGCCTCTTGTATTAGTCAGACGGCCTCAAAGATAGTCGGCCCTCACAATGGTAACGGCCTTCACTTCTATTATTTCCTCCCCCTTCCAGTTGTCGACCATTCTGTGTATATATCTCATCTCTACATGTAAACAAGACAGAAGAAACAATAATCAGAACTTAGAAAAAATTATGTCTTTCTCCCCTATTTATACATAAAGTTAGTAGTTGTATTCGACTGTGAGTTCCTGTATGAAGGTGTAAAAACCAGAGATTAATAAAATTGAGTTTTCCCTATTAATAGTGGGTGTAGCCATATATTGGTGAAACACTTTAAATCTTTTGTGTCTTTTGTTTTGTTCTTGTTCTTGTGTGTTTTGTATTTATTTTCTGCAACTTTTATTGTCTGCATATTTCTTTTAATATCAACAAGAAGGAATACTTGATATACAATGATATTATCTACAAATTTCATTTGTATTAACCAAAATTACAGGAACTCCACGAATAGATTTCTAAGACATGGTGGCATCTCTTGGAAGGTGAGATCTTTATTGACCCCTGTGCTTGGTGTTTTTTTAAGTTTTGGAGTATGATTCAGTCAAGGATAAAGAGCTCGCCATGAAGTCTGGAATGTGGGTATTGAAGGAGTATTTTTGGTGCATCAAACCCTGGTTTCCTGCCTTTCATCATGTAGACATTTTTTTTTGGCCTTTTCTAGATTAGGCTGCCTGCCTTAGTTTTGGTTGGACTCGTGTTTGGCTACCATTGCCAACTTGTATGAGAGGTTCCAGTTTTCGTAGTCTTATTAAATAGTTAATAAACATAAATATTTATTTTTTTAATTAAAAAATATATTTATATTGCATTTCAACATGAATTATATTTGTTTACTAAATGATTTACAAAAATATTTATACATTTATTGTTTTTAAAAGTTTTGTATATGCATAAATATTTGACAAAATGGAACCAAAAAATCTGACTTCCAATTTTTATAATCTAAATATTAAAATAAACTATTATTTGTATTTTTAATAGGTGTAAGGATTTTGTAGATATGAAAATAATGATATTAGTTGATTTTTCACATTATTGATTTCCATCACAAGATTTGATTTGTTGGAAGATTTCATTTTACAACACAGAAATTATGAATAGCACAACACAGTATATTGAAATTCCAGCCACCAATTCTTTAGGTGCTCTTTATCAACTGTTTGAAATTTGTGATCAACTTTATAATCCACTTAGAAACATCTTGACTTCAGCCGATAAGAAGCTCCAAACAATGACAACAACCTCAATAGCCATTAACACCAAATAGATTGCTCAACTGGAGTGCTTTAGGATCTTGACGGCCTGACGGGTGATCGACTGTTCAAACGCATCAAAAAAGTTACTCATGAAAGATGATACAATCTTTAACTGATTCTTACAAATACCAACTGCTACGAAAAAATCACTCACCTCCGGTACCGTTAATTCACGGGACTTGCCTCCCTGCCATAATCAGCACTGCCCCTTTCTGGGCGCCTGGCATAGATTGGACTTGGAGCCCTCGTATTGCATCCTCAGCATCACGCTCATCATCCATGTATATAAATGCATATCCTGTATGGAACAACAGAAACTCAATAAAGAGACCAAAAAGTGGAATTGTAGTCACAGCCTCATTTTGGAAAGTCAAAAACAGTCTACTATACAGAGTCCAGACTACGACAAAGAAAAATATACAACACCTGTTACTAATTTGTGTAAACACTTGCTGCATTAAAGAACAGCAGGCACAGACCTTGCATGTTGAACTAAATGGTGTCAGGTATGGATAAGGCGAGAATGGGGTCATCGATCGGATCGGATTAGTGTCTTCGCCAGTTATGATTTCATGTCTACCCGCTCAACCCTTCCATATCTGGAAAATAAGTCGCCGTATCTCATACTCTAGATTTCCATGGTACAAGGGCTTCATCTTTGAATCTGAATTATGATCACAGAAAATATTTTGTATATAAATTCCTTGAACAAAACAAACAAAAAAAACAAAAAAAGAATAAAAAAACAAAAAAAACAAAAACAGACCAGTCCATAACCATTACCGTTGAGTTTCAAAGAATTAGAGAGAAGTAAAAACAGCTCTCCTAGAACAAGTCCCTGCTCTATGATACAACAGAAATTCAAGGAAAAGCGCAGGCAGTAGAACAACAATGCATACTTATTGCAGGCACACATTTTCTTTCAATTTTTATGCATTTAGCATTTCCACAGAGCATCATTATTATATATCATTTCTTAGAAGCACCTTGTGTTGTATGGAGAATCTTTTTGCCCCGTCTTTGATGACTAATAGTAAAATATAATACATCTATCATCATTTTGAACAGCCCTCTTGGTTCTCATTGCATCAAGTAATGACACAATGAGATTGAAACTGGCAAAATGAATTACCCTATAGCACCAATTACCACCAAAGGGGACTTGCAACATGACACTGATTTCATGACACGGTTGAAGAGGTTGGATTGAAGCAAAATGAATCATCGCATAGCATCAATCACCACCAAAGCTCCTTGCCACTTGACAGTCATTGCATCACGTGATTGACGCAGTGAGATTGAAACTAGAAAAATAAATGATTGCATAAAACTACCAATGGTTTTTTTTAGTGTGCATGTGGTGCCAAAGTCCATAGCAAATGAAAAATCCTGACCCCAAAAAACAGAGATCTGTGATCCAAGAAATGTAGGATCTCAAAACTTTGTAAAGAAAGCAACAAAATCAAGTTTGCATAAAATCAAAATCAGTAGATGCTGAACAAAATTGAAGTGTCATAAACCCAAACTGTTTCTAAGCGCCCCCAGATCCAGAACAATACAGATTAACCAAAAGAAACATGTGCAACGTACCTTTCTGTTTTCACAGTTCAAGCAGAATGTTATATTCATATTTGCACAACTTCAAGCAGAATAGAAACCTATAAACAAAACAAATTCAGAAAATAGTCATAGCGTGAGAGATTCTGCAAAATTAGGACATCAACAACATAGAAAAACATGAAGAATGGTTGCGTAAAGAGAGTGAAACGCATAAATTCTACCCAACTGCCCGCTTGTCTATGAAATGCCTATATTTGGGCATGATGGGTGTGATGGAGGTTAAGAAGCATATGTTATATTGGGACAATTTTTGAAAAAATGAAAGCAATGCATGAATTTATTTCCAATATTCATACAAAACTTTATAATTTAAATCTTGATGATCCGCAATAGTCGCCCTTATCGGGTGAAAGTTTTCTGCCAATTAGATTGAAGAAAAATCATTTTTGAAATATGTTTTGTTAAAATATTTGCATCTATACAATAGCAATAGGTAAATATTTTATAAATAGAAAAATTATTTAGTTCTCATTGGTGGCAAAAACAATTATTAATAACTAGTTAGGAAGAGGCCTCGCCTTTAGTTTCCTTGAGGAAACTAATAAGATTAGTATTGAGAGAGTTTAATTAAAATTATGTATTTAATTTTTATGTTTCAATAGGTTATGTGGTCTTTTTTTTGGTGAGGCCATTCTATTATTTAAACAATTATTGTGAATAAATTTGTAAACAGTTTTAGGAACAATTTTGTTTGTTTTTGTACAAATATGTTCAAGCAATTAAATTATTCACAATTACATCTCTTTTCAACTCACCAATGTTTCAGTTCCAAGTTAACTCACCATGAAATTATATTTTAAGTTGACCTCTTAAATATGCCAATTAAAATTACCAATTACTGAAATGCTAACTATTTATAATTTCTTAAAACAAAAAATATGTTTTTCCAATTTATTTAACTTGAGAAAAACGCGGGTACTAAAAATAAAAATAAAAGAAGATCATGCTCAAAATAAGTAGTTATTAACTTATTTATTGAAATGGCCGAAACTTTGCTTACATTGCACCAAAAAAAAAAAATTGGTTCACAAAACAGTTCCTCTATGTTTTATTTCCCACACAGAACCATTGCATAAAAGTGAAGTCAATTTTCAGATATGTTAATTGATATGGCCTTAGGCTTACTCTCAGTTGTCTTGGGAATTGTTACAGTGAGCACCCCATGTGCCATGTTGGCCTTCAGTTGATCCAACTTGACATTCTCTGGTAGCTGGAAGCAGTGAGAAAAAGTGCCATCTTGTCTTTCAAGGCGATGCCACTTGTCATTCTTGTCCACCTCATCCTTCTTATACTCTCCACTTATATGCAAAACATGTCCCTCTTCAACTTGGATTTTCACATTTTCCTTTGTGAGACCTTCCAAAACCAAACAAAAAAAAATGATTAGATAAATTATACACAACTTATCCAAAGACTTTTACTTTCAAGAAGAATATTATCATATAATTTAAATAGTGTTTAATCACGATTCAATTAGACAATTCCAAATCAATCTTCATACAGTTTTGAACCAATATTTTATATGAATTAATAAAAATTACACAATTAAATTTTTTGATAAAACATCATACAAATTTAATATAATGAAAAACTACCATCTAAATTATACTAATCTATTGAAACCCACATTAACAATACCAGGTAAGTTAGCTTTGAAGACGTGGGTATGATCAATTTCAAGCCAATCCACAACAATACCAAGCACGACCATGAAGCGACTGATGTCATTACGCACTTCCCTTTTAGAAGAATTTTGGTCCGACATATAACCCGTTAGATAATCCTCATGGATCTGACCGAATGAATCTGACACCCGAGCTTTTTTGCCCCCATTCCATTGTGTCATACGCGCTTCTCCTTTAGAAGAATTTTTGTCCGACATAAAACTCGTTATATAACCCTCATGGATCTGACCGGATGGATCTGACATCCAATATTTTATGCCCCCATTCGATTGTGCCATAGACATGCTGGGATACTATCAACCTCCTCCAACTCACTGCAAAAACAAAACCTAAAAACATAATCAGTTGTAATAATCTTACCTCCAAGAATGGAAATTAAATGACTTACACAATCTACAATTTAACCTACCAAAGCAAGGTGCTAAAAAGCAGGCTATCTATGATGGGATATATATATAGTGGTGAGAAATGGGAGGTGAAGGAAATGGTGTGAGCATGTTAATATTGATATATAAAAATAAATACAATAAAAATAAAATAGAGCTGATATAGCTTTTTTTAAATAAGTAGACATATTTTTTTAAATAATTCTAAATATATAACTCACATAGTTTTATTAAATCAATGAACATTAAAATAAAGCTAATAAAATAATGTGTACTAGCATAGATATTTTAAATACATCTATCTAAAAGAGGCTCAGAGATATCACAGTATTGAGGCTTTATAGATTTGCATTTAAATATTAGAGAATCCTAAAAATTAGCTTTTAATTTAAATCAAACTAATGGAATTAATTGCCATAGAAAGAATCTTTAAATTGAACAACTATAATCCTACCTCGCATTAAACTAAAGTAATTTAACCCAACAACAATTCATAGGTCTATCAATTAGTTTTTAGTGGAATATTTTTCAATAATTTAATCCAAATGATATAAAAAACATAATTATATTTTTTTCATAGAATTAATTTCCATAGTAAAAATCTAAAATAAATGTCATTAAACTAAATATTAATTTTCTTTGTGGCTTTTAAAGATTGAAGAACTATGACCCTAGCTGTCATTAAAATAAAGTAATATACCTTGTCATTATTTTTTTTTGCCAACCTTCATTAAATTAAAGTAAATAATTTACCCTAAATTTCCAATAATTTAATCCAAATCATAGAAAAACATAATTATAATTTTTTTAAAGGAATTAATTCCCATAGTAAAAATATAAAACAAAGGTTATTAAACTAAATATTAATTTTCTTTGTAGCTTTTAAAAATTGAAGAACCCTAACCTAACTCTCATTAAACTAAGGTAAATAATTTACCCTACTATTGATTTTTTTTGTGGTTGTCAAAGATTTGTATATGCAAGAAAAATATTAAATAAATTATAATTTATATGTTCCATAATTTAAGTTGCACTTTAATTATAATTTCTTTTTATTTTAATGAGTAGTATGTAAATAGAATGAGAGTAAATAATACACAATGCTAATCTAAACTTCTAATAAATAATAGCAACAACATTGCATCACTTCATAAATTCATTTTGCAAGAAAAAATACAAAAAAAAGATGGATGCGTATTGCCCTTACCAATTAAACTTCTCTCCTAATGGATTAAACTTCTTCTCCCAATTCAATTTGCTCTATTTTTATTTGATTTGATTTTTCTCAAATTTATGTTTGAGTAATACTTATATTTATACACATTATTTTATTGGCTTTGTTTTTATGTTCATTGATTAATAAACTATGTCAACTATATATCCATAATTATTTTAAAAAATATGTCTAGTTATTTTTTAAAAACTATGTTGGCTCTATTTTATTTTTATGTACAGGGTCATCCCCTTAATGCCATCAGATAACTCCTCTCACTGTAATTATTTTTAGTGAGGTTATGGTGAGCCCTTTGTCATAGTTGGTGTCATGGTAATCAACTAAAAAATACTAAATATAGTCAAAAAGATGTAGCAACTATGAAAATAATTATTATAATATAAACAATAATATTTATGTTAATAGTATTAATAGCAGTAGAAATATTAATATTAATATATTATAAATATTAATAATAATACATTATAAATATTAACTAATAATATTGACACTATAATCAAATAAAAAAAATACTAACTATATGCAAAAAGATGTACCAACTACAAAAACTAATTATTATAACATAAATATTAATTAATATTTATATTATAAATATTAACTAATAATATTAATATTGGTGTCACCTTAATCAAATGAAAAAAAGGAGCAATTATAAAATTAATATTGATAACATAAATATTAAATTAGATCTATGGAGGCGCCCTAACTGTAAGTGGGAGGAGTCCTAGGGTTATGTGCAAAGGAGTCGGCCTTCGCGCGTGGCAAGTGGGGGAGGCCATGCTCTCCCCCACGCAGGTTTGTATCTTGTGCATACCTCACTCACCAAGAATTTATTCATTTTTATTGCCTCCATAGTGTCTAAAGATTGAAAAGACTATCCTCTTATCTCTTGTATGTGTCTAAAGATTGAAAAGACTATCTTCTTATCTCTTGTATGTTCTTTCTCCAACTGTGTTTAATTTTTCATTTCCTAACCATCACGGCTGTGTAAGTCTCAACCCTCTTAGCATTAATGGAGGGGGTTACGGACCCCCCGACCCTAATGCAATTGATCCTGATTCCCATGTAGCCCCGTCTAAGTCATTTAAGGAAGTTTTAGCGGATAGTGGTATGTCTATCCCATCTAGTGCGAAGTTTCTAGCTACAACTAGTTGCAAAGAAGGTGAACCAAGTAGTGATGTCTCGGTGCAAGGTAAGTACCCCTTACCCCCTCCGAACTGTAAACTCACTCCAAATGATGTTATGAAGAATATAGTCTCTAATCAAAGACTTAGATGGAAGGAAATGACTATCTTTTTTGCTGTTGTTCACACTAGCAAAATACCAACAAGAAATTTCATAGATTCCTAGTTTTTTAATGTGTGGGCAAACAAATTTGGAAATCAAGTTAATTTTTGTAGAATGCTCCCTAAAGGTTTTTTTTCTTTTTTCTTTAAATGCTATTCCGCGCATGAAAAGGCACTTTTGAAGCCATACTGAAACCTCGGTGGCTATGGTTTCAGGGCACTGACCTAGTCCCCATCGGTCATTGCTGAGGAAGTATTAGCCTTGTCCTACCCTAGGTAGTTGGTTGTGAAAAATCTTCCTCTTGAATATTGAAATTTAATCTCATACCTGCTTGAACCCTTTGGTAAAGTGCTATGCCTAGATGAAACCTAGGTGACCCTCCCGCACTTGGACGTGAGGGCACTGGGGTCACTGGCTCCCAAGATTGAAATTCCTAGGTGTATAGAGGTAGAGGATGGGGAGAATCCCTTTTGTTGTCAGTTAGAAATTTTGGGTAGTGTCAATGCCTACTATCTCTGCAAAAAGAGCACATTAGGGTAAATTGCCCTTTAATAAAAAAAATCAAGGAAGAAAAAAGCAGATGCAACAACCTGGCCCAAACCCTAGTTTGGAATTATCCTCTAAAAGGCTCGTTGTGCACTCTGGCGTGGTTGTTGCAACTGACCCCCTGCAAGCACAGGGAGTTAGTAACAACTCAATTTTTGAATTCTAAATTTGTAAACTAAACATAAAATGTATATTCATTGAAAAATACAAATAATAAATAATTAACAATGGATTACACTTAAACAAAGAAAGTGGAGGATGCATTATCATTAAACAAAGAGAGTGGAAAATGCATTATCATTAAACAAAGAGAGTGGAGGATGCGTTACCATTAAACAAAGAGAGTGGAGGATCATTTTAAAAAAAGATGGAGAATGGACTTTTCTATAAAATGCCTAGAATTGTAAGGAAGAAGGGACTCATCTTTTGTTTGGAGGGCTAGAGTTAACTAGATGCTCTGGTTCGGATGGGAATCCCCAGATTTTGCAACTCGATTGACATGGTGGTTGCAACATCCGTGACATTGGAAGAAGCCGGTTCACATTCCATCAATACCCATCTGTAGGTACGATGTTCTTGTCTTAAATAAACTATGTGCATTTTATACATCATATAAATACTCGAAGGTAATATGTACAGTTATCATTTGTGTGTGGGTTTTAGGCCATGCCCATCTAATCAAACTCGAGTGATTATAAACGAGTTGTATGTGATGTCATCAGTTTTCCTATTCTTCTTCTGGTTTTGAACCAAGCAAATTTCCTCAGCCTCCTACCATCCATACCCTATTCAATACTCTGTTTTAAAGCCCACACAAGCACAGACAGGAGGACGTTAACAAGGATAGTGGAATATGCCTTTACATCTACCATTTTCTTCTACTTAAAAGTTTCAAAAGGACTTTTGAATAGAACCATTTTGTGCATATACTGCAATTGTTGATATCTCTGTATACCTGTTTTTATTTTCTCCATTACTATGGCTAAGTTCCCCTTAATTAGGTTTTCTTTAAGCCCTTTGTTAGTAATAATGGAGACAAAAGTGATAGTGAATTTCTGTGCATGGGGTGACTGGAAGGCATATTTCTCAAGAACTGCCTGATGATTATCAAGTGTGTGATGGGATGGAGATCCTTCATTACTCAGAGAGGCCCTTTCATTTTCATTCTATCTGCTCCACTTTCTGCAAATCATGACATGCTTAGAGTTGTTATAATTTGTGTTTTACGTAATGTTTTTTTTTTCGGTGCATATTTTGAGCTGAAGGTGTGGACATTTAAGGCATTATGTCAAACAGTTCGAATGCATTGTCTATGCTTCCCTATTTTCCACGCATGTTTGCTAGGTTTTCCACGCATTGTCTATGCTTCCCTGTATTCTATCAAACAATAACAAATTTTTCCCTTCCGCTATGCTATGATAAAAGTCCATACCCTATTTCTAAGTGACCATTTGGCACAGGTAGGGAGGACGTTGGCAAAGGTTAAGGATTTTGGCTTAACTCCTGCCAATTGCATTTGCCTGAAAGTTTCTAAAGCCCTTTCAACGACTCCATTTTGTGTATTCTGTGATCATGCATTTCATGAAATGACATCCATCTGAGGCATTCTGTCAAATAGTTCATGTGCCCTGTCTGGGCTTCCACATTTTGCATACATATCTATTAGAGTATGTCTCTAAAACAAAATAGTTTAAATGGAAGAGCTTAGAAGATCATGCTTTACATTTAAATTGAACATTCTTTTCAACCCTTGTTAATCAAATGCATAAATTAATATGGGTCCTTAAACTCAAGAAGTCATGTATAATTTTTGGAAAGCAAATGCTTAACAATATTTGATTTTACACATTATTCATTTTCATTAAGAAGTTCCTCTTACAATTGACTATAAAGAACATGTAATTTTTTTTAAAAAGAAAAGGTTGCCATGAGCAAATTGTTGATCACACAAGTTTATTCTACAACTACTATTGCTAAACTAGGGTTCTATAATCTTAATAGAATAGTGGAGGGGAGGCTCGTTCCTCTACTTCCAAAGTCCTCCTAAGGAAAAGACATTCCACTATTTATTTTTCAAGTAATAAAGTTGTAAAATTCAATACACTTCAAGTAATAAAGTTGTGAAATTCAATACACTTCACTCAATGTCTATTAAAGAATTAGAATAAAATGGTAGTTGCACGTAAACACACAAATGATGTAGAATACAAATAACTACTGTTCTAATATTGAAAATAAAAAGATACAATACAAATGATAGCATACAAAAATTATATTCCTCTTGCTTGCATGAATCAAGGAGATGCCATATTCAGTAACTCTTTTTAACTCATGTTAATAGTCTCTATAATGGAATTACATTATCAAAATATTGACACACAAGTCTAGGGAAGATATATAATTAACTAGGTAATGGTAAAACATTGGTTCTTAATTATAAATGGACTTCAATAATATATAAATATAGTGAATGGTGTATTTACAAATTATACTTTTTCTTGCCTTTTTGAGAGAGAAAAATGCAGTGTTTAAAGCCATTAAGCGTTGACTTGTTTTATTCCCTCGACTTTTGATCAATGTTGGAAGCATTGAGAAAATAATTATTCGTTATAGTTATAGTCATACCTTATGATTTCCTTTCCAAAGGGTTCAACACTGACCAATTTTATGGGATTAAACTTGGCATATTAAGGATGGTCATTTTCTTTAAAAGCTTAGCGAATTGTTTGGTAGGGAGAAAGTTATAGATAAATCCAAATGATCTTCTCTAATTAGTCCATTTTGCATAAATATTTCAGTTAGTGTGCTACTTCAATGACCCCTTTAATTAAGTTGTAAATCATACTTATGACCATGGAATCTATTTGTGTCCTCTATAGTATCTTAGATAATATCAGCTATGGGTTATGCTCTTAAGATAGTGTATTGTAGAACTCGATGTGATTTCTTGTGCATTATGATAGTTCTAGTTAGGTACATAAATGCATATGACTAATCCAATGAGTGTCGGTTGTGGAGCATTAGAAACCTAGACAGAAACAACTACATACTCAACTACGGTAAGATAAATCAACTTTCTAAGTGTGGTAAATAAAAACTTAGGTTCATAGATTCTCCCTTGGTAATCCAGATCATTATGAAAAAATTCAGTTACATTTGGAGTTTACTCCAACATGTGCTAGAATCCAAGAGTAGTGATGCACCACTGTAGATTAGAAGAATTATATTCTCTTAGTTAATCTGAGTACTCAGGAAATAGCCAATCTGGGCTAAAGTGTCTAAAATGGGACATACTGAAATAAAGCCAACTAGGCTCTTCTGTCCTTTGGGCAAACTGGTAAATGCAGTTCAGTTACAGTGTTATCTTCACTTTCGTCTTCTAAAGAAACTTCTGCAACATCACAAGGTTCAGGCTTAGATTTCAAGTTTCCATTTTCTTTTCTACATGCTACAAGCGACTTCTCCAACTGATTAACATGTTCTTTGAATCCTGTTACTGTTCTCCCTTTTCAATTCTTTCAAACCATCTTCTGTTCCTCTCTCTATTTCCAACAACTTTGAATTACACCTTTGATTTTGTACAATTCTCCAAAATAATGGCCAAACGGCCTACACTGGTCAAACGGATCAAAACTTTATCCAATAGGAAAACACAACAGCCATACGGGCTAAATAGGATAGGAATCATTATGCTCCAATCCAAGATGCATAAACATAACAACCAAATGGGCTAAAGAGGACAGGAATCATTATGCTCTGGCCAAAGACTTTTGACTCCTTCGGGATCAATATGGGTCCATGAGTCACTTCTTAGAGACCACAGTACCTGCCCAAGGACTATGCCAAGGATGTCAACCAGGGATACACAATATCAACTTGTACACACCTCAGTTTCAGAAAAGCCAGGTACAAGTAATCCACCCCGGGGATTCTTCTGAGTACCAGTGACTTCCATTGTTCTGATATCATATAAACATTATACAGATCAACACTCAAGTGAAAGGTAACAATTCTAGCGATCATGCATGCTGATTTATCAATAACTTCTTCCAAACTTTCCATCCATCTCTCTTCACGACTGTCACATCAATTAGTGCCATCTTAGGGCTTGTTATCTAAAAGTAGTGATAGCATCCCAAAATTGATAGTAGCTTCCCAGAATAGGAGTCCATGAATGTCATCAGTTTCTCATAAGCCAATAGCTATCTCTAGTACTCATCATATAGTCTCACCTCCAAGGAAACCCAATGTCATTGATTTCTTAGTGCCAAGTAACTGAGAAATAAAGATGGTTTTTAGGGTCCTCTCAAGAACCCCTCCACATGTTTCCTAATACCTTGTGTTTGTTTAAGGTGTTATCCTCCAAGAGGGAGATATGCAAGAAATAGACACATAGATCTAGGGGGATGGATGGATTATGACTGTCCCATACCAGTCCCATTTGCAACCCCATCCTCACAATAGAATTTCCCCAGGTCACCTACTCCCCCATACAACCTGCCAGGGCCCTACCTATATATGGCAGTTTTACAGAAGTCACATTACTCCACACATGCCAGTAGTTGTAAAATTAAAAATACCTCAAATCAAGAAGGATTAAGTGAAACAAGTCAATAAGTTAAATCCTCAATAAAACAAGCCAAGAAGAAGTGAAGATCAAAGACAGCAACTATTGCAACATCCCAAGTTCAACAAAGAACAAGTCCTTGAGGCAAAAGGACTATCTCAAAATTTAAATAAAGAAATAAAATACTGCGGCTTAACACTTAAGTAAAATCTTTAACACAAGAATAAATAATGCAACAATCTCATAAAATTTGCATAGTACAAGCACCATGTAGTCTTACAACAAGACCACCTAAGGGGAGTACAGAACTTGGTGGACTTCTATCGCTCAAATAACTGAATCATACAATGGTCTTAAACCACATAGAAGATAATGATAATCGCCATGTCACATTAAGCATTCACCGCAAAACTTGAAACAACCTTATCATACTTCTATATCAAAAATCCAAATGAATAGTCATATGACCCCATACAACCCAGGGCATGCCATTCTAAAAAGATTACGATGTGCCACAAGAGGAATTAGCCATGGAATATGATATTCACTTCACATGTCTTACGATTGTCATGTACCGAACTACTGTTGTCCCGTTATACATACCATTACTAACATCAAGCTATCCACTTCACCTTCTAGGGAGGGTTTACTTACGACCTTATCATTTCTTTTTCATGTTTCTATCCATGTTTATCATTAACTGGACGATCATTAGATCATAAGAGGGGGAATACTATTAGTCCTATGTCTTAATTCTAACCATGCTTTAGATTAGCGGACCTTCAGGCCTAGTGTCCGAACCAAAAGCTCTGATACCACATGTAAGGACCCGACTCATCCTAAATCAAATAACATTAAACTCTGATTTCAAAAATACCAATGAATAAAAATTTTGATCTGACAGATGTAGGAAATGTGAAATTCTTCCAGAAGTGCTTAATGTATGCTATAGCAATGCAATGAAACTTGAAATTTAGTTTCCTAGAATCATCAGGTTCTTAAAAGATCACCAATTTTAAATCTAGTAAAGAGAGAGTACATTACGAGAGAAGGGACATTATGTAAGATAACCTAGAAGTACAACGGATCAGTTCATACCTTAAGTCATGCAATACATCCTGCATTCATTTTCGATAGCTTGCTTCTCCTCTAGTAACTGTATCCTTATCATCTGCACAAAATTAACTTAACAATCTCATGTTAACACAACTCAGTAATCACTACTCAGAGAATTAAGATCACAATGCTAATTGTAGGACACCCTACATCCAGGGGACCTGAGTATTGGGGGCATCCTTCGCCGTCCAGACTGCCTACATACCCTATATCCATGGGATCAAGGCCCCCTCCTTCGGATGTGACTAATGCGGGGAATGTGAACATGTAGTTCTATTTTGCACTATGTTTGATGTAATTGTGAGCAGGTACCCAGCCCTTTCTAGGGTTATTCCCTACCCCAGACAGTTCTTTGTCGGTTGCCACACACTCGGTGAAATAGGGATGGAAGTTAGTCTACTACCACAAACACCTAAAGTCCTAGTGTGGAGGAATCCCTATAAGGTGTCTACCCATGAAATCTAGCTTACTTCCCCGAGCCAAATAAGGTAATTTTCGTGACTAAGTTTGTTCCCGATCCCCTAGTACTTTCACCACGATCTGCGAGAGCGAGGTGAGAGCACATGATAGATAGCGTTTCTAGATCGGCCTAGTTGCCCTATTTGACATTTCACATGTCAGTAAACCTCATTTTCTGTTAGTATGCTTGAAGTATTTTCCAAATGAGCATCATGGTAATCATTATTTAAATCATCATCTATATTTACCCAACTTAATACACTAAAAGATGTATAATCTTAATTCTACTGATAACATGCATTATTACCTAATAAGTAACCCAATTCCATTATATTGTTACAAGCCCTCATAGTGATCAAAGAAGCATACTTCGTTCACCTATTTAGCTACTCACATATACAAGGTAGTTTCCACTATTTTCTTAAGATGACACTGAACTCACATAGGTTATTCATAAAACTATTTAGTTAGTGCATATAAAGTGAATTACAAGTGTTTATTCTAGGCACTAAAAAATTCAAATGAACATTCAACATTTCGGACTTGAGGACAAGCTGCAAGGATATGCTCAATCAATTTTCGTCCACTGCTCATCTCAATCTCACAGCATTATGTAGAGAGGCACTGCACACTCCACTTAAAGTACACAACCCCTAGGATGACATAACATTACATGAGACTTTCAAAATTAGTTACTTAGATAATACTCCTTGTTATCTTTATCTATGTTAAACTCTTTAACCTACCTTGTTGAAGGATGGAATTTAAAGTATGAAAGTATATTTATTTCTATATGCATCAGGACGATGCATAAAATTAGGGGAGAAGGATGTGACAACTCAATTTTTGAATTCTAAATTTGAAAACTAAACATAAAATGTATGTTCACTGAAAAATACAAATAATAAACAATTAACAATGGATTACACTTAAACAAAGAAAGTGGAGGATGCATTATCATTAAACAAAGAGAGTGGAGAATGCATTATCATTAAACAAAGAGAGTGGAGGATGCATTATCATTAAACAAAGAAAGTGGAGGATGCATTATCACTAAACAAAGAGAGTGGAGGATCATTAAAAAAAAAAATGGAGAATGGAATTTTCTATAAAATGCCTAGAATTGTAAGGAAGAAGGGACTCATCTCTTGTTTGTAGGGCTGGAATAAACTAGATGCTCTGGTTCAGATGTGAATCCCTAGATTTTGCAACTCAATTGACATGGTGGTTGTAACATCCGTGACATTGGAAGAAGCTGGTTCACATTCCATCAATACCTATCTATAGGTACGATGTTCTTGTCTTAAATAAACTATGTGCATTTTATACATTGTATAAATACTCGAAAGGAATATGTACAGTTATCATTTGTGTGTGGGTTTTAGGCCATGCCCATCTAATCAAACTCGAGTGATTATAAACGAGTTGTATGTGATGTCGTCAGTTTTCCTATTCTTCTTCCGGTTTTGAACCAAGCAAATTTCCTCAGCCTCCTACTGTCCATACCCTATTCCATACTCTATTTTAAAGCCCACACAGGCACAGATAGGAGGACATTAACAAGGATAGTGGAATATTCCTTTACATCTACCATTTTCTTCTGCTTAAAAGTTTCAAAAGGACTTTTGAATAGAACCATTTTGTGCATATACTGCAATTGTTGATATCTCTTTATACCTATTTTTATTTTCTCCATTACCATGGCTAAGTTCCCCTTAATTAGGTTTTCTTTAAGCCCTTTGTTAGTAATAATGGAGACAAAAGTGATAGTGAATTTCCGTGCATGGGGTGACTGGAAGGCATATTTCTCAAGAAGTGCCTGATGATTATCAAGTGTGTGATGGGATGGAGATCCTTCATTACTCAGAGAGGCCCTTTCGTTTTCATTCTATCTGCTCCACTTTCTGCAAATCATGACCTGCTTAGATTTGTTATAATTTGTGCTTTACGTAATGTTTTTTTTTCGGTGGATATTTTGAGCTGAAGGTGTGGACATTTAAGGCATTATGTCAAATAGTTCAAATGCATTGTCTATGCTTCCCTATTTTCCACGCATGTCTGCTAGTTTTTCCACGCATTGTCTATGCTTCCCTATATTCTGTCAAACAATAACAAATTTTTCCCTTCCGCTATGCTATGATAAAAGTCCATACCCTGTTTCTAAGTGACCATTTGGCACAGGTAGGGAGGACGTTGGCAAAGGTTAAGGATTTTGGCTTAACGCCTGCCAATTGTAGTTGCCTGAAAGTTTCTAAAGCCCTTTCAACGACTCCATTTTGTGTATTCTGTGATCATGCATTTCATGAAATGACATCCATTTGAGGCATTCTATCAAATAGTTCATGTGCCTTGTCTGGGCTTCCACATTTTGCATACGTATCTATTAGAGTATATCTCTAAAAAAGAAATAGTTTAAACGGAAGAGCTTAGAAGATCATGCTTTACTTTTAAATTGAACATACTTTTCAACCCTTGTTAATCAAATGCATAAATTAATATGGTAGTCCTTAAACTCAAGAAGTCATGTATAATTTTTGGAAAGCAAATGCTAAGCAATATTTGATTTTACACATTATTCATTTTCATTAAGAAGTTCCTCTTACAATTGACTATAAAGAACATGTAATTTTTTTAAAAAGAAAAGGTTGCCATGAGCAAATTGTTGATCACACAAGTTTATTCTACAACTACTCTTGCTAAACTAGGGTTCTATAATCTTAATAGAATAGTGGAGGGGAGGCTCATTCCTCTACTTCCAAAGTCCTCCTAAGGAAAAGACGTTCCACTATTTATTTTTCAAGTAATAAAGTTGTAAAATTCAATACACTTCAAGTAATAAAGTTGTAAAATTCAATACACTTCACTCAATGTCTATTAAAGAATTAGAATAAAATGGTAGTTGCATGTAAACACACAAATGATGTAGAATACAAATAACTACTATTCTAATATTGAAAATAAAAAGATACAATACAAATGATAGCATACAAAAATTATAGGCCTCTTGCTTGCATGAATCAAGGAGATGCCATATTCAGTAACTCTTTTTAACTCATGTTAATAGTCTCTATAATGGAATTACATTATCAAAATATTGACACACAAGTCTTGGGAAGATATATAATTAACTAGGTAATGGTAAAACATTGGTTCTTAATTATAAATGGACTTGAATAATATATGAATCTAGTGAATGGTGTATTTACAAATTATACTTTTTCTTGCCTTTTTGAGAGAGAAAAATGCAGTGTTTAAAGCCATTAAGCGTTGACTTGTTTTATTCCCTCGACTTTTGATCAATGTTGGAAGCATTGAGAAAATAATTATTCATTATAGTGATAGTCATACCTTATGATTTCCTTTCCAAAGGGTTCAACACTGACCAATTTTATGGGATTAAACTTGGCATATTAAGGATGGTCATTTTCTTTAAAAGATTAGCAAATTGTTTGGTAGGGAGAAAGTTATAGATAAATCCAAATGATCTTCTCTAATTAGTCCATTTTGCATAAATATTTCAGTTAGTGTGCTACTTCAACGACCCCTTTAATTAAGTTGTAGGTCATACTTACGACCATGGAATCTATTTGTGTCCTCCATAGTATTTAGATAATATCAGCTATGGGTTATGCTCTTAAGATAGTGTATTGTAGAACTCGATGTGATTTCTTGTGCATTATGATAGTTCTAGTTAGGTACATAAATGCATATGACTAATCCAATGAGTATCGGTTGTGGAGGATTAGAGACCTAGACAGAAACAACTACATACTCAACTATGGTAGGAGTACCATGCTAGTAACTCATTAAGTGAATAACTTTATATGCACTAACTAAATAGTTTTACGAATAACCTATGTGAGCTCAGTGTCATCTTAAGAAAATAGTGGAAATTACCTTGTATATGTGAGTAGATAAATAGGTGAACAAAGTATGCTTCTTTGATCACTATGAGGGCTTGTAACAATATAATAGAATTGGGTTACTTATTAGGTAATAATGCATGTTATGAGTAGAATTAAGATTATACATCTTTTAGTGTATTAAGTTGGGTAAATATAGATGATGATTTAAATAATGATTACCATGATGCTCATTTGGAAAATACTTCAAGCATACTTACAGAAAACGAGGCTTACTGACATGTGAAATGTCAGATAGGGCAACTAGGTTGATCTAGAAACACTATCTATCATGTGCTCTCACCTCGCTCTCGCAGATTGTGGTGAAAGTACTAGGGGATCAGGAACGAACTTAGTCACGAAAATTACCTTATTTGGCTTGGGGAAGTTACAAGCTAGATTTCATGGGTAGACACCTTATAGGGATTCCTCCACACTAGGACTTTAGGTGTTTGTGGTAGTGGACTAACTTTTGTCCCTGTTTCACCGAGTGGGTGGCAGCCGATGAAGAACTATCTGGGGCAGGGAATAACCCTAGAAAGGGCTGGGTACCTGCTCATAGTTACATCAAACATAGTGAAAAATAGAACTACATGTTCACATTCCCCGTATTAGTCACATCCGAAGGAGGGGGCCTTGATTCCATGGATACAGGGTATGTAGGCAGTCTGGATGGCGAAGGATGCCCCCAATACTCAGGTCCCCTGGATGTAGGGTGTCCTACAAATTAGCATCGTGATCTTAATTCTTTGAGTAGTGATTACTGAGTTGTGTTAACATGAGATTGTTAAGTTAATTTTGTGTAGATGATAAGGATATAGTTACTAGAGGAGAAGCAAGCTATCGAAAATGAATGCAGGATGTAATGCATGACTTAAGGTATGAACTGATCCATTGTACTTCTAGGTTATCTTACATAATGTCCCTTCTCTCGTAATGTACTCTCTCTTTACTAGATTTAAAATTGGTGATCTTTTAAGAACCTGATGATTCTAGGAAACTAAATTTCAAGTTTCATCGCATTGCTATAACATACATTAAGCACTTCTGGAAGAATTTCACATTTCCTACATCTGTCAGATCAAAAATTTTATTCATTGTTATTTTTGAAATCAGAGTTTAATGTTATTTGATTTAGGATGAGTCGGGTCCTTACACAAGACCCTGGCCCAAACCCTAGTTTGGAATTATCCTCTAAAAGGCTTATTGTGCACTCTGGCATGGTTGTGGCAACTGACCCCTTGCAAGCACAAGGAGTTAGTAACTGCTTTTCAGAACCCATAGTGGACTGGGCTGAAAAAAGTCCCCTTACAAATTGTGATGCTAAGCAAACAAAGCTCTAAGAGCCAAGGGTTGAAGTGGGAGGTTGATTCCACAATCCTCCCAGTTCACCAATTTTCAATTTTAAGGATACCCTACTCCAAAACTCCTTCGATGTTCTCTCGGAAGGAATCCTTTCTGAGGATGTCAAACCTGAGAAGACCCCAATATCTAGTATCTCCAAAGACCTAGTGGAATACCTCAGTTCCATGCTCACCCCTGAAATTATAGGAAACCTGACTATAAAGGAAAAATTAAACACTTAGCAGTTAGCGATGTGTGAGATTAAGAAAAGAATTGAATAAGAAATCTTAAGGAATGGGACGAGAACCCTCCCACACCTACAACTCATGAGTTTATGTTCGAAAAGGATGGCCACAAGTTCAAATTTGTTAAGGGTGACCAGATTTGCAACAAAATTCTTAATGATAGTCTGGTGGGGGATGAAAGGATGTCCTCCATGGAGGGTGGTCTTGAGACTATCACCGGAAAAATTACAATACTAATATGAACCATACTAACAGTTTAACCATGGGCAACATGAGCACTCACTAGAATTGGGGGCATGCTCTAATGTTGAACTAGAAAAGCCACTTTTGACCTGCTCCATTGAGAGTGACACCCTAGAGTTCTCCATCCAAACTACCACTTACAATGTTGTTCAAAAGTTTGGGTCTACTAACAATGAGGTGACTCCTAAGAGACCATCAATAGAAGACAACAAGGGCCCTAGCCCTACAACCCATGCAATGCGAGAGCCCCCCACCTCAGAATTTGTTGGGGTCAAGGCTCTTAGAAAACCTCAAGAGTCCAATTCCACCAACCCATATGCCACCAAGGAAAGTCGCACATGTGAGGGCAAAGAAAAACACTAAAAAATAGTTAAAGGGCATAGGATATCTTACTCAAGAGGATTTCATGGCTAGACAGTTTGGGAGAGCTTCCAGGCCAAGGGCAAAGCCTGGAAGACCAAGAAAGAACAACATGTCCCTACTGGTACCAAAAAACATGCAACTATCTAAAAAGAAAACAAAGAAAAGAAGTGTGGTAATAGAGTCTCTTGAAGTAAAAAGACCAGAGGTGGAAGAAAGATTGCCTAAGTTTTTTGTATAGTTCAAGCAATACCTAGAGGTAACCCGCATGAATGTCAAGAATTAATCTTAATTGTATCTCATGCAATGTTAGGGGACTGGAGTCCCCTAATAGGAAATACATTGTAAGGAGATTCTTGAATCTAGAAAAACAAAATGATGTTGTAATGCTACAAGAAACTAAGGTAGTGGGGTTCAGATTGGAAACTAATTTAAGGTTTATTTGCTAGGATTCTTCCTTTTTTCACCACAAATCATGAAAATGGAAAGGGGGGCAGGACAATCCTCCTCTCTAATACATGGAGTCGATTAGTCACTAATCAGGGTAATTCCCCCTGCAATAGGGTAGTCTAGGTGACCTTAGAAAAAGAAGGAAATACAATGGGAATTTTCTCCATTTATGCACCCAATGACCACAGGGAGAGGGATACCCTTTAGCAATGGTTACCTAGTCTACAAGATGTGCCATGGATCTTGGGTGGAGACTTCAACATGGTTGATCACCTGAAAGATAAGTGGGCAGAGTTGAAATGTAATGGAAAGGAAATGAAAGGTATTTTTGGCAGAGGGTAAAAAATAAGTTCAATCTAATGGACCCTTTGGGGGCAGGGAAAAAACACTTCAAAGGGGTCTGGTATACATTGTACAATTCTCAAAAATGAGACAAAAGGATTTACTATATGCTTGATAGGTTTTATGCAAGCAAAAACAACTTCAAGTTTGTTCCAAATAGGGATGGTCTAGTGGTTCATGTTTACCCCTACACTATGTCTGACCATCATCCCATTAAAGCAAAAATTGAGATAAAAATTGGTATTGCACTGGTGAATAGGAGGAAATATGGCTTCACCCTCAACACCTAATTATTAAATGATAATGATTGTAGAGATGCCATTTCCTTCCTGAGAGAAATAAATAGTTGGATGCTAAAAAATACCAGTGCAACAGAGAGGTGGAATCAAAGTGTTGAGGCCTCGAGGAAGATGTTCTAAACCATTGGCAAAAAGAAGGCCATGGATAATAGGTGGGAGGAAAATAAACTTCAGGAATCCAAAAAGACCCTATGAATGAAATGTTGAGGGAAGAACTTACACTCACTAAAGATAAGCTTAGAAGGACTCAAAAGATGAAGATAAAAGGGCTAAAGGTAAGGGACAAGTTAAACTTGCTTAATTGTGGTGATAGGGGATCGAAATTCTTCTTTAATTACATCAGGAAAAAGAGTTTCAAAGAGCAAATAGAGCAAATTTGGGACAATGACTGACTGGTCACCTCACAAGAGGAAATATTCGAGCAATTCAAAAAGTTCTATAAAAACCTCTTCACCTCAGAATAGGGGGAAAGGGGTAACCAAAATGCCAGATAACTAGTTAAAAAGATTATCCCTAAAAGAATTTCTTAGGATGATCTAGCCTAGCTTTCGACGGACTTAACCAAGGAAGAAATCAAGAAATCCATCCTATCAATGAATAATGACAAGTCCCTTGGTACTGATGGTCTCCCATTTGAATTCTATAAATCCTTCGCAAATTGGTCTGCCAGTTGAATTCTATAAATCCTATTCATTTGTGTTATTTTTTGTGTTGTACATATATGCATAGAAACTCTATGTTATGATAAAAAACCCAAAACACATTAGGTTCAACTAAACAACATAAAACTTTTAAAAATGGATCTAAGGAAGTGGTGGGACATTATAGTATCTACCAACACATTTACTTGAAAGTTTCTCTTCACATCGAATAACAATGTTACATAGCAAATAACACATTGTATGCACTACATTCTTCACCTTTTCTTTTTATCCCCCCTTCACTATAGAATCTTAATCATTTAATATGTTATTAAGAATCTACAAATTTCCTTCCACCAAAAATGCTCTAGCTACATCCAAACTTTATTTTCTCCTCCTAAGGCAACCAACATATGTACTAGGAAAAGACCCTCAATGTCTGCCTCTCCAACCTCAATGTCATACACATTCCTTGCATTGTTTATCTTGTTCTTTGGGACATTTTCTACCAAAATGTATGCTTGGGCTAGTGTTTTTACCATCCCTTCCTCCCTTAACACATACATCAAAGTGGACAACAATGTGGATACTATGTTGTTGTAGTATATGTGTTGCATGGCCTCCATTTAACACTACATCTCCAATTATCTTGCATACAACACTTTCAACAAAGGGATTTCCGCTTACAAACACTTGTTCATTTTCTCAAGATCATATTTACCAAAAACTAGCATCTCCCATATGTTTAGGGTGAAAAGAAAATTTATAGTTCACGATGATTTCTTTAAGGCTTTTCAACAAATACATTTCATGCATATCCTTGAACACAATTTGTAATCTTTGTATTCCTTGAGATCAAAGAAATGCATATCCTTGAACACAAGTTGTAATCTTTGTATTCCTTGAGATCACATTTCATTGAGGCATTCTATTTGAAAGCTCGTGTGCCCTGCATATGCTTTCATTCTCTCTATTTTTTTAATACCTGTCAACCAGAGCAGTTGCAACAACTAACAAAATTCCTCTATCCTTCATGCTTTGATGAATATCTATGCAGCGCCTTCTTCAACTGGCCACTTCAACGTAGTGCTATGAGATTGAGATAAGTAGTGAATGACATGATGGACCGATCTCTATTGAGGAATTCTGTCAAACGGCCCACATGATTTGTCTTGTTTCTACAATTTGCATGCATGTCTATGAGAGTATTTACAACTTATAATATATGATAAAAATTCTCATTCTATTATTCTTTGATGAATGTCAATAATGATGTTGGGAACTAATAGCACTGGCCTTGCTAGTCACCTCACTAATCAAAGCAGAAATCAAATCCAAAGAACAATACAGGAAAAATGACAGGAGACAAAACAAAAGAGCCAAAAGATTATATCAGAGATTCTTATTATTTCATATAATTGCTCAATACAAAAATAGAATCGACCATTCAACGACCTCTCTTATACAGAGACTCACACCAAGCCGAATGTCAAAATCCAATCGTTTCTCCCAACTATCGTTTCTCCACATATCAACCTCTTTGTCTTTTAAACCAGCCTCCCCCTTCTCTAATTCAACCTCCTTTTATCAAGGATCGGCCTCTTGTATTAGTCAGCCCTCACAATGGTAACGGCCTTCACTTTTATTATTTCCTCCCCCTTCCAGTTGTCGACACAGAATGGCCTTCACTTATATTATCTCCTCCGCCTTCCAATTGTCGACCATTCTGTGTATATATCTCATCTCTACATGTGAACAAGAGAGAAGAAACAATAATCAGAACTTAGAAAAAACTATGTCTCTCTCTCCTATTTATAACTCCAAAAATCTCCCAAGGAAAAAGCTGAGAAATCTTCCTAGAATAGCCAATTCGATCCATTTTCAAGCTCCACTAAAAAGCCAAAAATAAATCTTTCAAATCACCTCTAATTTATACATGAAGTTACTAGTTGTATTCGACTGTGAGTTGCTGTATGGAGGTGTAAAAACCAGAGATTAATAAAATTGAGTTTTCCCTATTAATAGTGGGTGTAGCCATATATTGGTGAAACACTTTAAATCTTTTGTATCTTTTGTTTTGTTCTTGTTCTTGTGTGTTTTGTATTTATTTTCTGCAACTTTTATTGTCTGCATATTTCTTTTAATATCAACAAGAAGGAATACTTGATATACAATGATGTTATCTACAAAATTTCATTTGTATTAGCCAAAATTACCGTAACTCCACGAATAGATTTCTAAGACATGGTGGCATCTCTTGGAAGGTGAGATCTTTATTTACCCCTGTGCTTGGTGTTTTTTTAAGTTTTGGAGTATGATTCAGTCAAGGATAAAGAGCTCGCCATGAAGTCTGGAATGTGGGTATTGAAGGAGTATTTTTGGTGCATCAAACCCTGGTTTCCTGCCTTTCATCATGTAGACATTTTTTTTTATTTTGGCCATTTCTTGATTAGGCTGCCTGCCTTAGTTTTGGTTGGACTTGTGTTTGGCTACCATTGCCAACTTGTATGAGAGGTTCCAGTTTTCGTAGTCTTATTAAATAGTTAATAAACATAAATATTTGATTTTTTTAATTAAAAAATATATTTATATTGCATTTCAACATGAATTATATTTGTTTACTAAATGATTTATAAAAATATTTATACATTTATTGTTTTTAAAAGTTTTGTATATGCATAAATATTTGACAAAATGGAACCAAAAAATCTGACTTCCAATTTTTATAATCTAAATATTAAAATAAACTATTATTTGTATTTTTAATAGGTGTAAGGATTTTGTAGATATGAAAATAATGATATTAGTTGATTTTTCACATTATTGATTTCCATCACAAGATTTGATTTGTTGGAAGATTTGATTTTACAACACAGAAATTATGAATAGCACAACACAGTACATTGAAATTCCAGCCACCAATTCTTTAGGTGCTCTTTATCAACTGTTTGAAATTTGTGATCAACTTTATAATCCACTTAGAAACATCTTGACTTCAGCCGATAAAAAGCTCCAAACAATGACAACACCCTCAATAGCCATTAACACCAAATAGATTACGGTTGATCGACTGTTCAAACGCATCAAAATAGTTACTCATGAAAGATGATACAATCTTTAACTGATTCTTGCAAATACCAACTGCTACGAAAAAATCACTCACCTTCGGTACCGTTCAGTCACGGGACTTGCCTCCCTGCCATAATCAGCACTGCCCCTTTCTGGGCGCCTGGCATAAATTGGACTTGGAGCCCTCGTATTGCATCCTCAGAATCACGCTCATCATCCATGTATATAAATGCATATCCTGTATGGAACAACAGAAACTCAATAAAGAGACCAAAAAGTGGAATTGTAGTCACAGCCTCATTTTGGAAAGTCAAAAACAGTTTACTATACAGAGTCCAGACTACGACAAAGAAAAATATACAACACCTGTTACTAATTTGTGTAAACACTTGCTGCATTAAAGAACAGCAGGCACAGACCTTGCATGTTGAACTAAATGGTGTCAGGTATGGATAAGGTGAGAGTGGGGTCATCGATCAGATCGGATTAGTGCCTTCGCCAGTTATGCTCCATTCTGATTGTAGTGATGTGTCATGGGATTTATCTCTAGGCATGCTTCAAACTGGAGACTTAACATGGCATGACAGCGATGAAAAGAAATGGTGAAATGCAGGATGTCATTTGTGTATCAGCTTCGTTGAACGTTTCTAGAAGCTGATCCTCTGGCAGTTAAAGATCCATGGCATGATTGATGAAAGGATATGCACAGGCAGGGGCCCAAGAAGAGCGTGTATGGAGCTCTTCAAAATTCCTGCGCCAAAGAAACTTTTGAGTACAGCAGCCTACATTTTAAATAATTATATTTCTGCTTAAACTTACCTTGTAGCCTTGGGAAATGAAGCAGAAAGGTTTCCCATTACACTTAAAACGGAAGTTTGATGATAAACATGTCCCAATGTGCATTCTTGACATACATCAAGGACGATCATTACTACTTGCCAGGGTAGAATGTCTTGTAGGCTTAACCTTTGCCTTTTTATGGTAAAATGCTGCCAAAATGAAATCAATTTAAAGTCCTACTTCTTAAACCCTGAACTAATGCATGCAACACCAAGAAGATTCACCATGGGCTCGGCCAATTAGGATAGGGGATTTTTGTAGGGTGTGGTTTGTCAGATGGCCAATTTTTCAATGTACTCTCACAAACTAAAAAAATGTCCAAAACCATCCACTAAGTATAAACTAACCATAGTTAGAAACTTAGATTCACCTAAATTTATGACCAGTGAAAGTTAATCATATGTTTTTCTAATATTAGTACCTAATATATTTTTCTTAGTCTTGGTTTAGAAAATTAGCCAACTACCATATACTCTGCAGAAATAATTCTATCCCTCAAAATTTTCCTCAACACATTGGTTTCAATGTTGGATAGCATCCATTCCTGAACTCCAAAACAGCTATCTTGAGAACATGGCTCTGACCATTGCAGCATCAAACACCTCAGAAAGTCTAGCCAGAACAATATTGGAAATTCTACATTTTCCTAAAGGGAATTGTATTCACACTAGCACGTTCTTGGGCCCATTTTTTTGCCTTTTTGTAGAAACAACCCTCTTTAGAATAGACCTCTGGTGATGGCAACATGAAACACCTTGGAATGTCTCCCCAGAACAATATCTGGGCTTTCTAGAAGGGGTTTAATCAAACAAGCACATTATTGGGGCCTAAATTTCACCTTGCTACAGCCAATCTCTGTTCATAACAGAGATCAGGTGTCAATGCCCCATTTTAGCCCAGCTATTTAATGGGAATCTTTGGTATAGGGTTTAACAAAATGCCTTCTAAAATATAGATAGTAAACTCTACCTGATTTCATGTCTACCCGCTCAACCCTTCCATATCTGGAAAATAAACGTTGCCGTATCTCTTACTCTAGATTTCCACGGTACAAGGGCTTCATCTTTGAATCTAAATTATGATCACAGAAAATCTTTTGTATATAAATTCCTTGAACAAAAAAATCAAGAAAAACAAAAAAAAAAATAGAATAAAAAAACAAAAAAAACAAAAACAGATCAGTCCATAACCATTACCGTTGAGTTTCAAAGAATTAGAAAGAAGTAAAAACAGCTCTCCTAGAACAAGTCCCTGCTCTATGATACAACAGAAATTCAAGGAAAAGCGCAGGGAGTAGAACAACAATGCATACTTATTGCAGGCACACATTTTCTTTCAATTTTTATGCATTTAGCATTTCCACAGAGCATCATTATTATATGTCATTTCTTAGAAGCACCTTGTGTTGTAGGGAGAATCTTTTTGCCCCGTCTTTGATGACTAATAGTAAAATATAATACATCTATCATCATTTTGAACAGCCCTCTTGGTTCTCATTGCATCAAGTAATGACACAATGAGATTGAAACTGGCAAAATGAATTACCCTATAGCACCAATTACCCCCAAAGGGTACTTGCAACATGACTGATTTCATGACACGGTTGAAGAGGTTGGATTGAAGCAAAATGAATCATCGCATAGCATCAATCACCACCAGAGGTCCTTGCCACTTGACAGTCATTGCATCACGTGATTGACGCAGTGAGATTGAAACTAGAAAAATAAATGATTGCATAAAACTACCAATGGTTTTTTTAGTGTGCATGTGGTGCCAAAGTCCATAGCAAATGAAAAATCCTAACCCCAAAAAACAGAGATCTGTGATCCAAGAAATGTAGGATCTCAAAACTTTGTAAAGAAAGCAACAAAATCAAGTTTGCATAAAATCAAAATTAGTAGATGCTGAACAAAATTGAAGTGTCATAAACCCAAACTGTTTCTGAGCGCCACCAGATCTAGAACAATGCAGATTAACCAAAAGAAACATGTGCAACGTACCTTTCTGTTTTCACAGTTCAAGCAGAATGTTATATTCATATTTGCACAACTTCAAGCAGAATAGAAACCTATAAACAAAACAAATTCAGAAAATAGTCATGACGTGAGAGATTCTGCAAAGTTAGGACATCAACAACATAGAAAAACATGAAGAATCGTTGCGTAAAGAGAGTGAAACGCATAAATTCTACCCAACTGCCTGCTTGTCTATGACATGCCTAAATTTGGGCGTGATGGGTGTGATGGAGGTTAAGAATCATATGTTATATTGGGACAATTTTTGAAAAAATGAAAGCAATGCATGAATTTATTTCTAATTAGATTGAAGAAAAATCATTTTTGAAATATGTTTTGTTAAAATATTTGCATCTATACAATAGCAATAGGTAAATATTTTTTAAATAGAAAAATTATTTAGTTCTCATGGGTCGCAAAAACAATTATTAATAACTAGTTAGGAAGAGGCCTCGCCTATAGTTTCCTTGAGGAAACTAATAAGATTAGTATTGAGAGAGTTTAATTAAAATTATGTATTTAATTTTTATGTTTCAATAGGTTATGTGGTCTTTTTTTTGGTGAGGCCATTCTATTATTTAAACAATTATTGTGAATAAATTTGTAAATAGTTTTAGGAACAATTTTGTTTGTTTTTGTACAAATATGTTCAAGCAATTAAATTATTCACAATTACATCTCTTTTTAACTCACCAATGTTTTAGTTCCAAGTTAACTCACCATGAAATTATATTTTAAGTTGACCTCTTAAATATGCCAATTAAAATTACCAATTACTGAAATGCTAACTATTTATAATTTCTTAAAACAAAAAATATGTTTTTCCAATTTATTTAACTTGAGAAAAACATAATAAATTATCATATAAATCAATGTTTCAATTCATTTTTATTAAATTTAATATTTTTTTTTTAAATTGTGAGTTGGGATAAAATAATTTTGTATCTAAAAAAATATATTAAAAGACCTTTAATAGCTCCTAAATTATTAAATTTACAAAATTGCAAGTATAAACTTTTTAGTAAATAAAATTGAAATACTAGATTTTTAACTCTTGAGTTAATAAAATTGAAATCCCCAAAATAATCTAATTTTTTAAAATAAAATAAAAGAAATTCTGTAGAACCCTATATTTTTAATAGTATTATAACTTTGTCCCGAAAAGTAATTTTTATATTTAGCTAATGAAGCAAAAAATTAAATTCATAGAAATTGATTATTCTTCCTCTCATAATTATCACCATCCATTTAGCCATGACTTAACTAGTGGGAGACAAAATTTGTGTTCATAATTTGTTTACTTGCCACATCCTCCCCTCAAACCGAAATTATCTCTACATTTATAGCTTTTTGTTGCAGAGAAGAGGTCAGCCAATGAAAATACAAATAAATCATTTTTCAAAAAATTATCATGTTGACATAGGAAAAGTACAAATTTAAATCAAATTTGCCCCACAAGAAAAATAATCATGTCTTTTGATTGGTTTACAATCAATAGATTAATAACTAGATAAGTGCAAACTCATTGCAATTGCAATAGTACTGGCCAAAGGCAGGTACTAAAAATAAAAATAAAAGAAGATCATGCTCAAAATAAGTAGTTATTAACTTATTTATTGAAATGGCCGAAACTTTGCTTACATTACACCAAAAAACAAAATTGGTTCACAAAACAGTTCCTCTATGTTTTATTTCCCACACAGAACCATTGCATAAAAGTGAAGTCAATTTTCAGATATGTCAATTGATATGGCCTTAGGCTTACTCTCAGTTGTCTTGGGAATTGTTACAGTGAGCACCCCATGTGCCATGTTGGCCTTCAGTTGATCCAACTTGACATTCTCTGGTAGGTGGAAGCAGCGAGAAAAAATGCCATCTTGTCTTTCAAGGCGATGCCACTTGTCATTCTTGTCCACCTCATCCTTCTTATACTCTCCACTTATATGCAAAACATGTCCCTCTTCAACTTGGACTTTCACATTTTCCTTTGTGAGACCTTCCAAAACCAAACAAAAAAAAATGATTAGATAAATTATACACAATTTATCCAAAGACTTTTACTTTCAAGAAGAATATTATCATATAATTTAAATAGTGTTTAATCACGATTCAATTAGACAATTCCAAATCAATCTTCATACAGTTTTGAACCAATATTTTATATGAATTAATAAAAATTACACAATTAAATTTTTTGATAAAACATCATACAATTTTAATATAATGAAAAACTACCATCTAAATTATACTAATCTATTAAAACCCACATTAACAATACCAGGTAAGTTAGCTTTGAAGACGTGGGTATGATCAGTTTCAAGCCAATCCACAACAATACCAAGCACGACCATGAAGCGACTGATGTCATTACGCAATTCCCTTTTAGAAGAATTTTGGTCCGACATATAACCCGTTAGATAACCCTCATGGATCTGACCGAATGAATCTGACACCCGAGCTTTCATGCCCCCATTCCATTGTGCCATACGCGCTTCTCCTTTAGAAGAATTTTTGTCCGACATAAAACCCGTTATATAACCCTCATGAATCTGACCGGATGGATCTGACATCCGACATTTCATGCCCCCATTCGATTGTGCCATAGACATGGCTGGGATACTATCAACCTCCTCCAACTCACTGCAAAAACAAAACCTAAAAACATAATCAGTTGTAATAATCTTACCTCCAAGAATGGAGGTTAAATTACTTACACAAACTACAATTTAGCCTACCAAACCAAGGTGCTAAAAAGCAGGCTATCTATGATGGGATATATATATATATATATATAGTGGTGAGAAATGGGAGGTGAAGGAAATAGTGTGAGCGTGTTAACATTGATATATAAAAATAAATACAATAAAAATAAAATGGAGTTGACATAGTTTTTTTAAATAAGTAGACATATTTTTTTAAATAATTCTAAATATATAACTCACATAGTTTTTTTAAATCAATGAACATTAAAATAAAGCCAATAAAATCAATGAATATTTTTCAATAATTTAATCCAAATGATATAAAAAACATAATTATATTTTTTTCATAGAATTAATTCCCATAGTAAAAATCTAAAACAAATGTCATTAAACTAAATATTAATTTTCTTTGTGGCTTTTAAAGATTGAAGAACTATGACCCTAGCTGTCATTAAAATAAAGTAATATACCTTGCCATTATTTTTCTTTGCCAGCCTTCATTAAATTAAAGTAAATAATTTACCCTAAATTTTCAATAATTTAATCCAAATCATAGAAAAACTTAATTTAAATTTTTTTTAAAGGAATTAATTCCCATAGTAAAAATATAAAACAAAGGTTATTAAACTAAATATTAATTTTCTTTGTGGCTTTTAAAAATTGAAGAACCCTAACCTAGCTCTCATTAAACTAAGGTAAATAATTTACCCTACTGTTAATTTTCTTTGTGGTTGTCAAAGATTTGTTTATACAAGAAAAATATTAAATAAATTATAATTTATATGTTCCATAATTTAAGTTGCACTTTAATTACAATTTCTTTTTATTTTAATTAGTAGTATGTAAATAGAATGAGAGTAAATAATACACAATGCTAATCTATACTTCAATAAATAATAGCAACAATATTGCATCACTTCATAAATTCATTTTGCAAGAAAAAATACAAAAAAAAGATGGATGCGTATTGCCCTTACCAATTAAACTTCTCTCCTAATGGATTAAACTTCTTCTCCCAATTCAATTTGCTCTATTTTTATTTGATTTGATTTTTCTCAAATTTATGTTTGAGTAATACTTATATTTATACACATTATTTTATTGGCTTTGTTTTTATGTTCATTGATTAATAAACTATGTCAGCTATATATCCATAATTATTTTTAAAAATATGTCTAGTTATTTTTTAAAAACTATGTTGGCTCTATTTTATTTTTATGTACAAGGTCATCCCCTTAATGCCACTGGATAACTCCTCTTGTTCATTCTATTTACACACTGCTCATTCAAATAAAAATAAAATTACAGTTAAATGCAACTTAAATTATGGAACCTATAAATTATAATTTATTTAATATTTTTCTTGTATAAACAAATCTTTGAAAACCACAAAGAAAATTAATGGTAAGGTAAATTATTTACTTTAGTTTAATGAGAGCTAGGGTTAGGGTTCTTCAATATTTAAAAGCCACAAGGAAAATTAATATTTAGTTTAATGACCTTTGTTTTATATTATAATATGAAAATTATTTCCTTTAAAAAATATAGGCGCCTATCAGTCTTGAGGTGCCTATCTGTTTTCAATTTCGCCTCTAAGATTTTTTAGATAGATGTATTTAAGATATCTATGCTAGTAGTAATGGCCAGTATAGGAAAGAAACACCCAAAGTAATCAATTTTTAATTCTATTTCCACTGCTCCTTATGTAAACTTGCCAAAACTCCAAAGAAGCATACATTAGATTTTTTTTACTAGGTAAGAGATAGTTTATATTGATAGTAAAACGAAAAAGATTACACTTTTAGCTCCATGAGCTGATGATATACTTACCCCCCATGCTTACAAAATATTAAAAAATGACCTCTTTGGGTCTATCAAACTAAAATGCTGCTATAATAGACATATACATATAATTGCCTAAAACACCCATACTGTAATAATACAATAAACATAAAAACTATTAACCATATACAATAGTAAAGACCAAGTTGACCACAGACTGACTGAACCAGAGCCACTAGACTAATCATATCTCCCCTTCCTTAAACAGGTAGTCTAAAAATTTGCCCACCCATACGAAGCCCTCGACAGGAATCATGTTGAACATCTTTATGATGAAATCCCTTCCTCTACAGAACCTAGCCCTGTGGGCCATCAACTCATCACCTTGAATGTCTAGGATGAAGGGAAAGAAATTGACCACTTCACCGGGCTAGTTTACCTTATTCAGATCAATCGGCCTTGGGAGCCTAGCACCTCTTTCCACTACCTCCAACACCTCATCCAGCCCTTCCATCAGGTTTTACTTGAACATCCTCTGCACCAGAACCCTCACCTCCTCCTTTGCCATCATCATGTCGAGGAGAGAAGCTACCACCCTAGATGGTATGTCTAAATCTACATGGTAGTGCTCTCCAGCAATGACAAAAGCTCTACCCAGGATGAGCTTAGTGTCTTCGATGATGAAGGCATTGTTCTACTACATGACCCTTCTCAATCTTTGATCGGTAATTTTGCTAAAAAATACCATCTGCCTAACCCTTCCGATTAGACAAATGGGGGATTCCATTCTGCCACAAGCAAGCTATTCGGCAAGAAGATGGAAAATTATGGATGGTGGCGGAACGTTGGCCATAAACCAAAATGCCAAATAGTCTGCAAAATGCTAGCCAAAATGCCTTCAAATAGCTTGAAAAAAAGTTGCCTCTTCTCCCAATGATGGTGGAAGACAATATTTGAGCATCTCCCCACTCTCACCAGCTCACTACTTAACTGCTTGAATGCCCTGAGATATGAGGCCATCTGTAATTCCTACTGATTCATAATTGGGGCCATCCTTGCCCTCGTCGTACACCCCAAGGATTGAGACTATTCCAGCATGCAGGATCGAAATGCTGATCTCCACTAGCTGCCATTATTATGCACAGTGATGATTGTGATGACTACCTAATTCGTCTCCCTCTACTTGAATGGAATGGGGGTATCCTACTCATGATGCTTGCTGACCAGGTGTCCATCCTACTACCCCTGCTGAGTCAACCACTTCACCTAGATATGAGGTGGCTCCCACCCTTCCACCCACAAAGCATACATTAGGTTTAATAAAGATATGACTTGGAAATAATTCAGTTTAACAAGTGCCACGTAGTGGAAGATGAATATATTAACAAGTGTTGTGTAGTAGAAGATGAATTGGGGATAACTTAGGGACTTGGTATTTGATATCTTAACAAATGTAAATTGGGAATAACTTAGGGATTTGGTATTGGATATCTTAACAAGTGTCATTAGCATGGTGAGTACCTCCTTTTAAAGTGTTGTAATAATAATATTGTTTTAGTACTTGAAAAATTAATGAAAATGCATTTGAAATAATATAAGAATTAGGTTAAGTTGCTATTTGAAGAAACATGGAGAAATGAACTATGACAAAGTCACTCTCAATTAAAAAACAAATTCCTATAAAAATTAAAATTTGAACTATATAATATGATAGAATTGTCCATACCCCATTCCAAAAGCAATTGATATACATGTAAGGTTATTTTAAAAATTTGCACATATAATAAATGCAGCTATTAACCCCAACACATAATAGAAATTAAATGGAGTGAGGTTATGGTGAGCCCTTTGTCATAGTTGGTGTCATGGTAATCAACTAAAAAATACTAAATATAGACAAAAAGATGTAGCAACTATGAAAATAATTATTATAATATAAACAATAATATTTATGTTAATAGTATTAATAGTAGTATAAATATTAATATTAATATATTATAAATATTAATAATAATACATTATAAATATTAACTAATAATATTGACACTGTAATCAAATAAAAAAAATACTAACTATATGCAAAAAGATGTACCAACTTGTAAGGACCCACTTGATCCAAAATCGAATTTTCAAAAATTTTACTTTATTAACAAGTTCTTATGAGAAATATCAAGACTTTCATTGAGTACTCAGGAAAAACTTCGGCCAAAATGGCCATATGTTCAAAACGGAACATTCTTAAGCCAACCTGGGCTCTTCTATCCTTTGGGCAAATAGGTTCATACAGAACCAGGTCTAACAGACCTTATCACTACCCAAAATGGGGTAGAACAAATGGTTGCAAAATGACCTGGTGGTCAAACTGACCAAGACTCTATCCAATATGGGATAAGTAAACACAACAGTCAATCGGGCTAAATAGGATAGGAATCATTATGCAACATGGTGAGGTGGAAAAGTTGAGTTGGAAGGATGAGGTGGATTTTGTCACTATCCTAAGTGGGATAAAAAAATAACCCCACTCATGAAGGACCACACCACTTAGAATTTAAAAAATAACCCCACTCCTTTTTCCACTATCCCAAGTGGGATTTTAAAAAAATAACCCCACTCATGAAGGACCACACCACTTAGGATTTAAAAAATAACCACACTCCTTTTTCCACTATCCCAAGTGGGATTTTAAAAAATAACCCCACTCATTAGCTCCTCCACCAAAGTCTTCCTTACCCATACCTCCAAATTCGTCACTTAACTTCACTATGAAGTTAAGGTGACCATACGGAGGTTACCCAAGGGTTACCCAAGTCAAAAGTGACCCTAGACCCATGGGGTATAACCCAGGGTCAATTTAAACTTAGTTAGGACAACCAGGGTCAAGTTAAGACACAAGAAAAGGGTCTCAAAATTTAAAATTAAAAAATAAGATAAAAAATTAAAAAAAACAATTCTTACAACACATATCATAATTCAAATTTCAAAAATATTGAGTTGTGACACAACTACAAAAACTAATTATTATAACATAAATATTAATTATTATTTATATTATAAATATTAACTAATAATATTAATATTGGTGTCACCTTAATCAAATGAAAAAAGGAGCAATTATAAAATTAATATTGATAACATAAATATTAAATTAGATCTATGGAGGCACCCTAACTGTAAGTGGGAGGAGTCCTAGGGTTATGTCCAAAGGAGTCAGCCTTTGTGCATGGCAAGTGGGGGAGGCCATGCTCTCCCCCACGCAGGTTTGTATCTTGTGCATACCTCACGCACCTAGAATTTATTCATGTTTATTGCCTCCATAGTGTCTAAAGATTGAAAAGACTATCTTCTTATCTCTTGTATGTTCTTTCTCCAACTGTGTTTAATTTTTCATATCCCAACCCTCGCGGGTGTGTAAATCTCAACCCTCTTAGCATTAATGAAGGGGGTTATGGACCCCCCGACCCTAATGCAATTAATCTTGATTCCCATGTAGCCCTGTCTAAGTCATTTAATGAAGTTTTAGCAGATCGTGGTATGTCTATCCCATCTAGTGCGAAGTTTCTAGCTACAACTAGTTGCAAAGAAGGTGAACCAAGTAGTGATGTCTCGGTGCAAGGTAAGTACCCCTTAGCCCCTCCGAACTGTAAACTCAATCCAAATGATGTTATGAAGAATATAGTCTCTAATGAAAGATTTAGATTGAAGGAAATGACTATCTTTTTTGCTGTTGTTCACACTAGAAAAAATACCAACAAGAAATTTCATAGATTCCTAGTTTTTTAATGTGTGGGCAAACAAATTTGGAAATCAAGTTAATTTTTGTAGAATGCTCCCTAAAGGTTTATTTTCTTTTTTCTTTAAATGCTATTCCGCACATGAAAAGGCACTTTTGAAACCATATTGAAACCTCGGTGGCTATGGTTTCAGGGCACTGACCTAGTCTCCATTGGCCATTGTTGAGGAAGTATTAGCCTTGTCCTACCCTAGGTGGTTGGTTGTGAAAAATTTTCCTCTTGAATATTAAAATTTAATCTCGTACTTGCTTGAACCCTTTGGTAAAGTGCTATGCCGAGATGAAACCAAGGTGACCCTACCGCACTTGGACGTGAGGGCACTGGGGTCACTGGCTCCCGAGATTAAAATTCCTAGGTGTATAGAGGTAGAGGATGAGGAGAATCCCTTTTGTTGTCAGTTAGAAATTTTGGGTAGTGTCAATTCCTACTATCTCTGCAAAAAGAGCACATTAGGGTAAATTGCCCTTTAATAAAAAAAAATCAAGGAAGAAAAAAGTAGATGCAACACCTTGGTCCAAACCCTAGTTTGGAATTATCCTCTAAAAGGCTCATTGTGCACTCTGGCATGGTTGTGGCAACTGACCCCTTGCAATCACAGGGAGTTAGTAACTGCTTTTCAGAACCCATAGTGGACTGGGCTGAAAAAAGTCCCCTCGCAAATTGTGACGCTAAGCAAACAAAGCTCTAAGAGCCAAGGGTTGGAGTGGGAGGTTGATTTCACAATCCTCCTAGTTCACCAATTTTCAATTTTGAGGATACCCTACTCCAAAACTCCTTCGATGTTCTCTCAGAAGGAATCCCTTCTGAGGATGGCAAACCTGAGAAGACCCCAATATCTAGTGTCTTCAAAGACCTAGTGGAATGCCTCAGTTCCATGCTCACCCCTGAAACTATAGGAAACCTGACTATAATGGAAAAATTAAACACTCAGCAGTTAGCGATGCGTGAGATTAAGAAAAGAATTGAAGAAGAAATCTTAAGGAATGGGATGAGAACCCTCCCACACCTGCAACTCATGAGTTTATATTTGAAAAGGATGGCCAGCAGTTCAAATTTGGTAAGGGTGACCGGATTTGCAACAAAATTGTTGTTAATGATAGTCTGGTTGGGGACGAAAGGATGTCCTCCATGGAGGAAGGTCTTGAGACTGTCACTGGAAAAATTACAATACTAATATGAACCATACTGACAGTAACCATGGGCAACATGAGCACTCACTATAATTGGGGGAATGCTCTAATGTTGAACCAGAAAAGCCACTTTTGACCTGCTCCATTGAGGGTTACACCCTAGAGTTTTCCATCCAAACTACCACTAACAATGTTGTTCAAAAGTTTGGGTCTACTAACAATGAGGTGACTGCTAAGAGACCATCAATAAAAGACAGCAAGGGCCCTAGCCCTGCAACCCATGCAATATGAGAGCCCCCCACCTCAGAATTTGTTGGGGTCAAGGCTTTTAGAAAACCCCAAGAGTCCAATTCCACCAACCCATATGCCACCAAGGAAAGTGGCACATGTGAGGGAAAATAAAAACACTAAAAAATAGTTAAAGGGCATAGGATATCTTACTCAAGAGGATTTCATGGCTAGACAGTTCGGGAGAGCTTCCAGGCCAAGGGCAAAGCTTGGAAGACCAAGAAAGAACAACATGTCCCTACTGGTACCAAAAAACATGCAACTATCTAAAAAGAAAAGAAAGAAAACAAGTGTAGTAATAGAGTCTCTTGAAGTAAAAAGACCAGAGGTGGAAGAAAGATTGCCTAAGTGTTTTGTATAGTCCAAGCAATACCTAGAGGTAACCCGCATGAATGTCAAGAATTAATCTTAATTGTATCTCATGGAATGTTAGGGGACTAGAATCCCGTAATAGGAAGTACATTGTAAGGAGATTCTTGAATCTGGAAAAACAAAACGATGTTGTAATGCTACAAGAAACTAAGGTAGTGGGGTTTAGATTGGAAACCAATTTAAGGTTTATTTGCAAGGATTCTTCCTTTTTCACCACAAATCATGAAAATGGAAAGGGGGGCAGGACAATCCTCCTCTCTAATACACGGAGTCGATTAGTCACTAATCAGGGTAATTCCCCCTGCAATAGGGTAGTCTAGGTGACCTTGGAAAAAGAAGGAAATACAATGGGAATTTTCTCCATTTATGCACTCAATGAACACAGGGAGAGGGCTGCCCTTTGGCAATGGTTACCTAATCTACTAGATGTGCCGTGGATCTTGGGTGGAGACTTCAACAGGGTTGATCACCCGAAAGATAAGTGGGCGGAGTTGAAATGTAATGGAAAGTAAATGAAAGGTATTTTTGGCAAAGGGTAAAAACTAAGTTCAATCTAATGGAGCCTTTGGGGGCAGGGAAAAAACACTTCAAAGGGGTCTGGTATACATGGTACAATTCTCAAAAATGATACAAAAGGATTTACTATATGCTTGATAGGTTTTATGCAAGCAAAAATAACTTTAGGTTTGTTCCAAATAGGGATGGTCTAGTGGTTCATGTTTATCCCTACACTATGTCCGACCATCATCCCATTAAAGCAAATATTGAGATAAAAATTGGTAGTGCACTGGTCAATAGGAGGAAATATGGCTTCACCCTCAACACCTAATTATTAAATGATAATGATTATAGAGATGCCATTTCCTTCCTGAGAGAAATAAATAGTTGGATGCTAAAAAATACCAATGCAACAAAGAGGTGGAATCAAAGTGTTGAGGGCTCGAGGAAGATGTTCTAAACCATTGCCAAAAAGAAGGCCATGGATAATAGGTGGGAGGAAAATAAACTTCAGGAATCCAAAAAGACCCTATGAATGAAATGTTGAGGGAAGAACTTACACTCACTAAAGATAAGCTTAGAAGGACTCAAAAGATCAAGATAAAAGGGCTAAAGGTAAGGGACATGTTAAACTTGCTTAACTGTGGTGATAGGGGATCGAAATTGTTACATCCCTATTTTCTAACTTGCTTTACTTTTACTTTTTATTTGGGCATAAGTAAATTTGTTGTGATGTTATAGACTTACGATAGGATATGACATGGAATTATATTGAATATCATATATGAAGTCATGGAAATGATTATGTTATTGTCAATTTAATATCTATATGATGAGATTCGATTTACTAGTTGAATTTATTGAATTATGATGCACTGATTACATATTGTTTGATAACAAGTGAAAACATTACATATTGTTTGATGACAAGTGAAAACAGGATTACAGGTTATCAACTCTCAGGGAAGAGAGAGAGAGGGTATCTTTCAAGAGGAGAGATATAGACCTTGGAATATGAGTGGTCTATTTGCCAAACGAGTTTAGTTATAAATGATAATGTGAACCAATGAGTCGTATGAGGTAAGTCTTGTCCTGCTAGTTACTTTCAAATCTAATCGACAGGTAGTCGATATCTTGATTACCATCTAGTCAAGTCGATGGTGAGTCGACATAGTCATTTGTAACATAAGCAACGTCATAAACGTAAAACAGTTGTGTTATTCTTCTTGAGCCATTTTAGGTTTTATTGTCGCTTCTTAATGTCAAGACACTTTCATCAAGATAGATGATGCTTTTGATGTTGACGGATTGTGATGGGGAGGTAAACTTGACCCATTCACATCATCCATAAATTCTTAGCGGTCAAATTGAGTTGATCGTCAAATTATTATTATTTACCTTCTCTATTATCATGTCTATCTATTTCTTCCTCAAGATATAACAATGAGGGAATCTCTAAAAATTAGGAGGCAATTACTACCCACACTTTCTTCATAAGTAGTGCATTCATTTTACTATGGAGGAGTACACGATTGTGGGCACTTGTTTTTAACCAACTCTGAGTGGACAAGAGTGGTTAGGCTCAATTAGAGTTGTATTAAATATTATAGTGGTGAGTTCTTTATAACCAATTGAGCAGTACTTCTAAACTATGAACACCTATCATTTTATTGGAAAATTCTTGTTCTTCTGCGGCATTTTGTTCGCTGCCTTGTAGCACGTCTTTTCTATTTTTGGAAGTAGTTATTTTGAATGTAGTGGGGAACGGGGAGCCCTCACATTGCATAAGGAATTGTTTTAACAAAACTCCGGAGAGGATGCCGCGGCATGGGAAGAACTCACTCTAACTGTTTGAATAGAGGAACACATCATTCTACTATAATCTACCACCTTGCTAGAACTAAAACACCACTATTCGGTGTAGTTGCTAATTTAGAGGTTTAGAAGCCTGCATTTTTGTGTAGTGGTGAAGTAAGAGGTAATGAAGCCTTTGCCCTCGATTAGTGGATAGTTTGTTAAGGTTGTTATGCCACCTCGCTTCAAAAAGGTTCATCTTGTAGAGTGGTCGAGTAAGGTGGAAAGTTTTTCTGCATGCCAAACAGAATCTCGATCCTAATAGACATGGTCGACGGTTTGGTAGGCAGTTACTTTTTTTCACCGTGGGCAGGCTTAAGAAGAGGAAGTGGGAGGAATTCAAGGGGGTCCTTGCATGAAGTGAGTTGTTATCAAAACATAAAAGGATGCTACGACTTGGGGGGTGGGAGTTCAATCCGTAGGAGTGGATCTAGATCACCACGAATCCCTTATGTGGGCAGGCATGATGCAAAGGGAGGAGTCAGTCTTGTAGGGGAGAAACATAAGTTTTAGGGAGAATTTCGCAATGAGAGAGAGAGAGAGCCGAGGGAAAATGAATAGAGGTTGTTGTTAAGAGTTTGTGCAGGGATCTTGGTGTGGAGAGGATCTTTTACGTGAGCATTAAATTGCTCAAGATGGTTATCACGAAGAGGAGGCTTTCCATCACAAGAGTTTTCTGATCAGAGTACTCCTTGAACCTCTTATGGGTGCGAGTCCGTGAGACTTAGGGATCAGTTGGGGTGATCTTCTGAGCAGAGCACCATTGCTGTGAGAAACAACTAGGTTATTTACAGAGAAGAATTTACTATGGAGAGAGGTGTAAGATCTGGTGTTTAGGAGTGATCCTAAGTAGCGCAGAGACAAGGGTAATAACATTGCACTTAGTAAAGGAAGATATGAAAAGCCATGAGCTATCTATGAGGAAGAAACATAGCAAGAGGAACACATAACCCGTAAATCAGGTTCCTATCCTTACTCAATAATCTTGCATTATGTACGATGCATGTTTCTATCTCCTAGTTTTTCTAAGGTTTGAAATTGCTCTTTATGTGCAAAAAGGCCGATATCCTCATATTTGAAATGGATGAATATTTTATATATATATAATGCTTTGACAACTCTGAATGTTGAATTTCTCCATGATATGAGTCGTACTAGGAAGACATCATCATTTCTAGTTATTTGGAAAGATGGTTTGGCCTAGTTTCTCTTCAGTATTGTAGGACAGTGTAGACATTGTTAAGTAAAGAATAGACTAAGACTTCTTTGAGGAACAAATTAATCATAGTAGAGATACACGTATTTAAAGTTTGTTAAATCCTAAGTTATAGTTATCTCTAGACTGATATAGTCATCTAGTCACCTATGTTTTGGAGCTGGTATGCCATGAACACTTAGAAAAGTTAACAATTTTATAACTAGCTATCATGCAAAAGGCACCCAGTTATGAAAGAGTTAAATATGAGAGTCCTCATAATGAAAGAAAGTTGATTAGGTCTATTATGTAATAAAGACGTATACATGTCTTTGTATTATCTTATGTCATGGGTTGCACTGGGAAAAGTCATAAAGTTACTATGTAAACTTTTATGTGCCGTCTCTTTTACATCGTATGATTTTTATAGAACATAATATGTGGAAAGTTGAATGTTTTTGGATATCTATGGTGATAGTATTCCTATTTTTAAGAACACTCAAGTTCTAGATAATAGCTTCATCAATAGAAGTAAACTATGTCTCTAATGGTATTAGGAGGAGCGATAATTTCTCCATACCAGGATTAGACTAGAGCACTTGTATGTTTAGTTTTGGCATAACTCATAGAATTCAAAGGAGAGAAACTTGACTTGAATGATAGTTGGATAGCAACTAAAATTAGGATTGTATTCCATCATGTTGGGGAAAAGGATAATAAAACCCTAGTTCAACCCAAGAAGGTTAAAGATCATTTGACAACATCTTTATGGTTATAACCCATATTACTTATTTTGTATGGGTGGACACTAAGAGGTCGAGAACCCTAAATATTATATGCTCATTGAAAAGAGATTTGTTTCTAGTTGATAATGTTTAACCTTAGGTAGGGAAACCTAATCGTTTGTTTTCAAGTCGACTTGTGGTATGAGTCTAAAGCTTCATGTTTTGCAAGCATGCAAGAGGTACCATTAAATGATTAGTCAAACATTAAATTCAATATACCTTTTGGTCACAACTTCTCTTACACTATTACTTGTCGATAAGGGGGGCAATCTCAAATGATTGCAAGGGATACCTAAGAATGGGTAATCATTTCATAAGGATTATGGAATGACGACGGTGTTGGGTGAGTCCACTTAAATTATAAAGACTATGTTTGAGTTGGTCAAAACTCTTTAGTTAAACCTTAACTTAACCTAGAGATGGTAATTATTATACTAAGGCAATGAGATCAGTATTTAGATCGTGATTGAAGGGTCAAGTGCCTTGACTATGCGTAATTATTCTTACTTGCAAGAAGTGATTTAGATTCCTAGACTATATTGCTTAACCTGGGAAAGGTTATCATATTAGTTGTAATTAATCTATCTATATTTATTATGAGGCAATAAGTCGTGGACCTTGGGTATTGCAAGGATGCAATGAGAGTCCTTGTAAAGAAAGAAAATTGTATAGGTCTATGGATTATAGACAATGAAAGAAATCATGTATGAGTCGGGAAGACTAAATTAATGAAAACGCCATGACTTCATAAGTTAAACATAATTGACCAAGTCGATCTGTAGGAATATGATACTATCCAAGTTGAGTTGGAGTGGGTGAACATTATGACAATGTTCATTGTGAACGTCAATTTATATTGAAAACTATGGCCATAGTAATGCATATGTCTCTGCATGCATTGTCGCTTCATTGTATCTAGAGTGCACATCCTATCAGGAATCATACTTAGCTAGAGGGTATCTAGGGTTGTATGATAGATAGAGTTGTGTAAGATACAACACTATGTACTCGGAAAGGCAAATTACCACTAGTCACCTTGGTCTATACTTCTCATGAAGGGAAGGGCCACTTCCGGTTAGGAAGGAGTGCGGGAGATCGACGGTCTGTAGTTGGAGGTAAATCACTGGAAAGATACTCTCTCTCTAGCAGAAGACATGCCAAGGCTTACGATAAAAATGTCAGATTCCGGATGTAGTATATTTCTGAGACTTGTGTTTATTGAGACTAAGTAAAACATTATCTGATTCAGGTATTTATAATTGATTTATTTTTGTAACATTGTACTTGAGAAAGACAATAAGGTTGATTGTATTTGTAATGAGATATCTTGTAATTGTTGTTACTCAACTATATGTTGTATTAAAGAAAAGAAAAAAAATTGCTGTCTCATTTTCACCTCGTACATTTACTTTTTGGTGAATTTTTGGTTTTTTCTATGTTTCTAGAACATGGATGTTACATATGGTATCAGAGCTATCTGGTTCGACACTAGGGCTTATGAGTCCACTGTGCTAACCTATAGTCGACATTATGCGGTTAGCTAATGTTCAAATTTTCTTGTGCCAGAATGACATGGAGAAGAACAAAGAAAACAGCTAGGAAGTGTGTTCCCCAGCATTTGCCTAGATTAGTGCTTAAGAAGAAACCTATCGAGGAGGTTGAACTTAAAGAGCATGTTGTTTACTCTGAAGGTGCATGGCTGGAGGATTCAGAGACTTTTGCTGATGCGCTTAAGCGTATCTGGCTAGAAAGAAAACAACGTTTTGAACTGGCCAAGAATCCTACTAATTCTACTGGTGTAGTAAAACCTAGTAAACTGTAGCCAGTTACAACATGTCACTTGAACGTTGATGTGATGTTTCTATTTTAGGGAAAAAGGTGTTGGAGTACTTGTGTGTACAGCCACCCTCTATGTTTATTAAACTGGAAGATTGTAAAACGATAGTGACATATAGTCTTGTCGTATCAACTATATTAATAAGGATGTGATTATTCCTAAACACTTTATAATAAAGATGACAATGTTTTATACCAATCTTTGGATTATTATGAGATAAATATGTTTGTTGTTTTGAGATGCTTTAGGTTCAGAAAAAAACTGTTAGATAACTTATTTATCTGGCATGAGGAAAATGAGAGCATGTTTCATACTAAAACCAAACTAGGGTGAAAGTCTAAAAGAGAATAAACCCCTAGTTAATCTCTTAATCAAATTGGAGCAATCCTAACCATGTTTATGTTGGCAAAAGACACTATATGGAATCATGGTTGTTGTCATTGATGGCAACAAAGGTCATCCCACATATCCGCAAGTCATGGTGTGTCTCTACCGGAAGCCAGAATGAAGACTGTTGTGGTCCGGTGAACAAGAACAGCGCATGTGGCAAGGTCCGACAGATTGGTCCGGATCTCTCAGAGGAAGTGTCTTGGTGCAGTGCAGATTTGGGGAAGTCAAGAGGACTACTTTGAGTGGTATATTCCAAGAATATAGCCTCCGGTGATGGACAAGGAAAAAGTTATGAATAGTTGAGTACCGGATTCCTGAGTGACAATGAGAACAGAGGAAGAACTGACTGACAGAGCATCAGAATATTTTCCGGATGTGTTACTATTGATGGTAAAGGTTGTGAAGGCATGAATCATGTTTGGCCGACATGATTAATGATATCTACAAGTATATGCTTGATCTGCATTACTTGGTGAGCAAGGATTCAGCCGACAGAACAGAGTTTGTAAGAAACTAGACTGTTCCGGATGCCGACTAGAAAGGTGATGAAATTACTTGTGCGGATATATATAGAGGATGGATTTAGTTGTGAAAAGTGGAATTGTGTGATGGTGTATGCGAATAAGTGCAGAACAGAGCAGAAGTAGTAAGAAAGATCTGGTATGTGAAAGGATAGCAGAATAAAGAACAGAGGAAAGATGAAGTGCAGCAGATCAGTGTACTGAGCCTAACCGGAACTGAACTCCAGCATATGTAGATGCTTCCAATCAGTTCAAGTATTATATAACATTCTTTTGTAGACAGTGTGTCTCTTTGTAGGCAGTGTGCCTCTTGTGAGCAGTGTGCTCGGGCAGTGAGCCCTAATTGGCAAGTGCCATTTTGTAATTCCTTATTCTTCTAACAGAGAATAATCTTTGGGTTAATCACCCCGTGGTTTTCTCCCTTAACCGGGTTTCCACGTCAAAAATACTGTGTCATGTGTTTCTCATTTCATGGTAATGTTTGTTTGTTTGATTCAATGCTGTTTTGATTAATAAGAAAGTTCCAAAGAAGAAATAATTAGGATAACTGATTCACCCCCCCTCTTAGTTATCAACAATTGGTATCAGAGCCAGGTTCCTCCTAATAGAGCCTAACAGCTTGAGGAAGATCTGGGAATTCAAATGGATGCATATGGTTTAAGGGAGCAACTCAAGACTGCCCTTGAGGATCTTGAACAGTCAAATTCTGAAGTCAATGAATTAAAGGAAAGACTCAAACAGGCTGATGAATTCATGAGAGAACTAAAAGACAAATTAAGTCTCTCTATGAAAAAGAGAAAGGAGCTGCTCCAACAATTGGCAAGCCAAACTGAAGAAAGCAATACAAATGAAGAATTGACTGAGAAAACCAAGTTATGTGAAAAGTTATCAAAAGAAGTCATTATGTTAAGACATGAAATGGAATCAGGAACTATAAAGTTTACTCAAGAGATTGAAGAAAAAAGAAAAGTTGAAGACAATCTGAGACAATCTCTTAAAGAGAAATCAGAAGAATGCCACCAGATGGACAGGATTATCAGACATCTTGAATCTGATCTTGAAGATGCCAAAGATAATGAAGAAAAACTTGAGAATCAAATTGTCTCTCTCAAAAGAGATCTTCAAATAGCAAATGAATATAAAGAAAAATTCAAGATAAGTTCTGCCCAACTTGAAGTACTTCTTACAAGTCAAAAAAAGACAGATGACAAGTACAGTTTGGGATATGAGAAAGGAGAAAGCTCCGGATCCGGTCAAAAGAATTTTGGATCAGAAAATCCAAGGAATAGGCCTAGAAGACCTCCGGTAAGACAGCCCAATGCTCAAAGATATCCGTCTTTCAATGGATACTGCCACAACTGCAATCACTTTGGTCACAAAGCTAATCAGTACAGAAAAAGAATGAATCAAAGTAATCCATCCTTCTCCGAACAGTGCTTTAACTGCAAAAGGTATGGACATAAGTCCCATGAATGCAGAAATATGCAAGTAAACAAATCATTCAAAGGTAGATGCTTTACATGCAATAGAGTAGGTCATATGGCTAATCAATGCAGATCAAGAGGTTATCAGTCAAATATGCAAAGAAATGTTATTTGCCAAATCTGTAATAGGTCCGGTCATAATGCTAAAGTCTGCAGAAGCAAGAATCAGGACAAAAGAGGTCCGGTGTATAATCATAATCAAGACAAGGGTAAACAAAAGATGAATGCGGATGATGTTAGGAATCAGATGAGCAAGATTTGGGTAAATAAAAGTTTAGAGAATACAGAAACTGGATCCGCACCAGATTCTGGTGCTGATATTCCTTCCAAAAATTAGAAAGTGAGCTCTGGCTCAGGGGGAGACTCAAAGAAAATCCTGTTCCCCCAGCAAATCAAGTGGTGCCTGATGTGACACAAGATGTGGAGTAAAGGGTGTGAAGATATAAGTCCTGAGATGATCCAGACAAGATTTCAGAGGTCCGCATGAAGATGTAGAGAAGTTGTGATCGATCAAGTAAGACCTGTTCCGGGAGATGCTCCGGAATGACAGAGGACTACAAAAGGGTCCGGAGAGATCCGGAAGTACATTATTTTACTCTGCGGACTGGACAGAACGTTTGGGATGTTCTTGTAATGTGTCACCTTGATTTATTCATGATTGAAAGATCCGGATGATGTTCATAGATCAGGACTGATCCAGGATACTCCAAGCTATCTGGATAAGGCAAACCAGAATAATATAGGTGGAGCATTTATTGCAAACAGATATTAGGGTTTGCGAAATGATATAAGGGATTTCTCAATAATCATTTGATCATACCACACCCAAGAAGAAGCGAAAAGTGGAGCTCTGTGACAAAATTCATCAAGTTCATTGAAGATCACTTACAGAAGTCATTACATAAAGAAATCAATCCAACCACTCCGTGCAAACCGAAGGTGCATAAGGTATTCTCCATTTTCATTATCTCACTACAAATCTTTGAAGAATGGCTACTCCGAATATAGTTAAGATCTCTGATAGACCTCGCCCCACATTCAAGAAACATCCATACAAATCCTTGGAGGTAGATCCACTAGGAGCCATCTCTAGTGTTCCACATGGTGTATTGCATACGGAAGACATTAGGGTTTACATCCATGCAAATTTTGAAGACTTTGAAGAATCAAAACTGATGGATATCTATCACAAACAATTGATAGATGACTCCTTTGAGATCAAACCTCAGTACAAAGCCATCCGGGACAAACACTTTGCACAGTGCATTCATTTCCCCTATTTTGAAGAAGATGAATGGGTCCGGTATGTACTAAGTAGAGTACATGACAACTTCCTATGGTTGAACAAGCCCTTCAAGATCACCAAAGATGCAATTAGGGCTGTAACCGGTCTGCACTCATCCGGTGGATTACCTATTCTCAAGTCTGTCAAAAATCAGACAGTTAGTGATGCAACCGGATCCAAGTTTGACAAGAGAGCTATGACAGTTGATGACATCACTGAACCGGATGTCAAATTTGCATCTATGATAATTGGTTACAAAATCTATCACTCCAGTAGGGAAAATTCAGTACCGGGAACTGCAATCTACACAGCTTATCAAATGTTAAAGGAGAATGCAGACTATGACTTGTGTGAGCTTCTTGTAAACCAACTTTTTGAAAATCTGCAGAAGATTAAGAAGGACAAGAAAAACTCCTTCAAGTATGACAATCTGATCCATTGTCTCTTCTTTTACTACATGAATGAGCTTCCCAGATCCAGTGGATGGATATGGCAGAATGACAGACCAGTTGCCATCCAAATCAGAGACTATTTGCATGGACTTGGGGATGCTAAAGCAAGAAATACAGCTCTATGGGGATATTTCAAGAACTTCCAAAGCATGATGTATGCACGAGAAAGAATACCCCAATCCCTTGTTGAAAAGTACAAAGACACAGTATGATTCATGGTAGAAACAGATCAGTGTCTAATGGAGGCAGTAGAACCAAGAACTGTATGGATCATGCCCATGGGGTATGAAGTGGATGAACAGATAGTGGAACCGCATGTTCAACACATGCTAAGTCAGCCCAAAGATCCAAAGGCAGAAAGGTTCAGAACATTTGAGGAACTAAGTATCAAAATTCATGTTGAACTCTGAGAACCGGAAATCAAAAGGAAGGTGAGAAAAGAAGTAGAGAATATTGCTCAAGGCCTAGGCATTCCAAAGGAGGCACTTGATGCCAACCGGGAAAAGAGGAGAAAGGCTGAGGAAGAAAAGAAAGAGGTAGAAAAGAAAAGTAAAGAAAGTGTTCCGGTTGAAACTTCCACCCGGACCAGATCATCAAAAAGATCTACACCTCCCACAACCAAAAGTTCAAAACCGGAAGTCCAGGCATCCGATAAAAGATCTAAGACAAAAGCCACAAGGGCTTATGAAAGCCAAAAGGATGAAGAGGAAACTGAGTCAGATGAGGGAGTAAAAGAAATAAAGAAGCAGAAGAAGAAAGGATCCGGGAAACCTTCCACAGGCCAAGACAAGGAAGAAATGGCAGAGGAATTTGCTGAAAAGCCCACTCTATCCCTAGACAGTGTAGTCAAATCAGTCACTATGGATGGGAACCTTCAACCAGTAGCTGAATTCTATGATGACTACAATGAGGCAGATCAAAAGATTCTACAGGAAGCTACAATCAGGTACCTGAACATTTACAATAAAGCTTTTATTGAGATTATCTCCGAAATTCCTAAGAGTCTAGAGAAGGAACTAGAAATAAGAAAGAACAATGCCATGGCAAAAGACCTTGAGATCAGAGAATAGATAGCTATTCAGCTATATCCTTCAATTGATCATAAAACAATGAACATGGTATTCAAAGACTGCAAGGATGAATTCAAGAGCAAAGCAAGGATGAATCAGCTTATGCTTGGTGAGACCAACAAGGTAGCCAAGGACACTGAAGAGATTCTCCAGAAAACCTTCAAAAGGTTTAATCTTCCTGTTGTAGAGGACTTAGGTGCAAAAACAGCTGTGGACTTGGATTCATCTGCTCCGGAAGAAGTGGCCCTTGAACAGACTAACATCTCTCCTCCGGTTTCCCCTACAGTCTCCAGATCCCAAGAAGAAGAGAAACTACAGGAGAAAGTAGCAGCAATTAAAGAAAAAGAGGTTGACAGCACCAAGGATGCAGAAAAAGAGAAGACTCCAACAGAGAAAACCACAACTGAAAGTGGTAAGAGTAAGGAAGGAGAAAAGATTCCAAAGGACAAAACTGCAGAAGAGAAGAAACATCTATCTCCGGCAAGAGACACTGCACAAACTGTTCAAGAATTCTTGACAAAAGCCACTATAGAAATTGATGAACCGGACCTGCTAAAAGGACCATTAGATTTTGACTCTTTGTCACCGGTGCAAACAATGAAAATAGCCTCATTTGCAAATGAGAAAGTCAAAGAGAAACTACTGAAATCTCACATGGAAGATTGTGAGCTTATGGAGGTAGCATCTGGAGTGCTGGAAAAGATCATGCCATCTTTTCAGAAGGATCCCACAGCCTCCTCTTCCAGTAATCTCAAAACCTTAGTCAGCAGTGTTAGTACACATTTTGAATCTCTAGAAAAATCAGCTGAAGAAAAGGTCCAGAAGGAGTTTTTGGATAAAAGGTTCTCCGAGGTACAGGGTTTGATCATTAATGATAGGAGAAACATGAACATTGGGGTAAAGAGCTTAGAAAATGCTCTTAAGTATGGCGGTGAAATATACAAATTTTGTATCTCCTGGTCCAAGGTAACAGTGGACATTGAGAAGAAAATAAAAGAGCAAGAGGACACACTACTAAGCTTGTCTCAAAGTTTTGATCCTCTTTCTTCCTCTATAACAAATCAAGAATGTCAGACTATTGTAGTCTTGAGTGAAATCAAGAAATTGGAGAAGGAAAGGGAGAATAGATTAAGCAGGTTGAGTGAGCTCAGGGGGTTAATTGTCCCTAAGCTAGAGGCCATTCATGAGGCCATAGCAGAAGCTCAAATCACAGCCCAGACAAGTGATCCGAAAGATCTAAAAAGGGCAGATGCATTTGCATTTTTGTTGAGTGGTCACATTTCAATTTTGGATAGAATGAAGCAAAGTTGGGCTACAAAACTGATCCAATTGAAGACATCCTTTGCAGACATTCTTTAGTTTATGTGAGTATGTAATATGAGGCTAAGTATAGTAAATTTTTAAAAATTTTGGTATGCGGACCCTACCCTTTGCCATTGATGTCAAAGGGGGAGTGAGGAGCAGTGAAAAATGAGGAATCCAACTAAGGGGGAATTCCAGAAATTGTATATAAAGATAGAGCATCAGCCAAGGGGGAGCATAGTGTAAACACTTAGTCATTTTTCACTAAGTGTTGCCATCAATGCCAAAGGGGGAGATTGTTGGCAAAAGACACTATATGGAATCATGGTTGTTGTCATTGATGGCAACAAAGGTCATCCCACATATCTGCAAGTCATGGTGTGTCTCTACCGGAAGCCAGAATGAAGACTGTTGTGGTTCGGTGAACAAGAACAGCGCATGTGGCAAGGTCTGACAGATTGGTCCGGATCTCTTAGAGGAAGTGTCTTGGTGTAGTGCGGATTTGGGGAAGTCAAGAGGACTACTTTGAGTGGTATATTCCAAGAATATAGCCTCCGGTGATGGACAAGGAAAAAGTTATGAATAGTTGAGTACCGGATTCCTGAGTGACAATGAGAATAGAGGAAGAACTGACTGACAGAGCATCAGAATATTTTTCGGATGTGTTACTATTGATGGTAAAGGTTGTGAAGGCATGAATCATGTTTGGCCGACATGATTAATGATATCTATAAGTATATGCTTGATCCGCATTGCTTGGTGAGCAAGGATTCAGCCGACAGAACAGAGTTTGTAAGAAACTAGACTGTTCCGAATGCCGACTAGAAAGGTGATGAAATTACTTGTGCGGATATATATAGAGGATGGATTTAGTTGTGAAAAGTGGAATTGTGTGATGGTGTATGCGAATAAGTGCAGAACAGAGCAGAAGTAGTAAGAAAGATCCGGTATGTGAAAGGATAGCAAAATAAAGAACAGAGGAAAGATGAAGTGCAGCAGATCAGTGTATTGAGCCCAATTGGAACTGAACTCCAGCATATGTAGATGCTTCCAATCAGTTCAAGTATTATATAACATTCTTTTGTAGACAGTGTGTCTCTTTGTAGGTAGTGTGCCTCTTGTGAGCAGTGTGCTCGGGCAGTGAGCCCTAATTGGCAAGTGCCATTTTGTAATTCCTTATTCTTCTAACAGAGAATAATCTTTGGGTTAATCACCCCGTGGTTTTCTCCCTTAACTGGGTTTCCACATCAAAAATACTGTGTCATGTGTTTCTCATTTCATGGTAATGTTTGTTTGTTTGATTCAATGTTGTTTTGATTAATAAGAAAGTTCAAAAGAAGAAATAATTAGGATAACTGATTCACCCCCCCTCTCAGTTATCAACAGTTTAAAACTATGGAGATACCTACTATGTTTTGGAAATGAAGTCATATCGCCAAAGTTGATGGAACAGTGATTGAATCAACAGAAAATCTTGTTCCTCTTAGAATTCTAGGATGAGTTACCTAGAAAAGCACTTTATCTTATGACAACTATAAGATTAAGGGAATCAAAAGCCTTTATAAGAATAAGTGGCTAAAGGTTTGAATAGATCCAATATTTCGCCATCGGGTGCACTAATTATCATTGTCAAGAGAATGGACATAAGGGTGCTATTGTGTATTAAGTATCATATGCTCATTGAAACCACGATAAGGAGCAGAAATCTTTCACCACATATCGATGACCTCTTTGATTAGATGGGTTGAGTTGTTATGTTTTCAAAGATTGATATATCATCAATCTAGATTGAAGGATGAGGGTACTCTAGAAATGACTTTTAGACAAAAATGGGCACTGTGAGTTTGCAATGATGTCCTTTGGACGTACAAATGCCTTGTTGCATTCTTAAAACACATGAACAATGTGTTTAGAGGTTGTTTAGACTTGTTTGTTCCAAGTCTTTAGGAAGATGTACTTATCTATTTTAAGCATGAAGGAGAACATTAATCCTTATGTGCAAGTGATTCTATAATGATTAAGAGAAATTACAACAGCACCAATGTTATGAATTCCCATTCTGAAGGACAGCTTGAGAGAAAATTGATGCCTCAGGAAATGGTTTAAGGGGTGTACCTTTACATGATGAGTAATTAAGCAAACTCTTGTGGTAAAATTTTAAAGATTTAAGGTATGATAGGTTTTCATTTTAAGTCTCATAGACTATTGAGTTTCAGAGAAAGAATGTGTGTTTCTAATTCTTCTGAAATAAGGAAACTGGTGTGGAAATAAGTTCATACTCCACCATACCTAGGACATCTAGGGTTAACCAAGTACTAATAGATATAAAATCTCTTTAATTCTTGAAAGGAATAAAGGATTATGTTGCGAGATTGGTAGCATATTGTCTGGAGTGCCAGAAGGAAAGAGTAGAACATCAATTCATGTAGGATGGATGTAACCACATGACATACCAGAATGGAAATGGCAAGTTATTGGCATGGATTTTGTATAAAGTCTTTCTATGTCTGGGAAGAGACACGATGCCTTTTCGAGATGATAAACTCTCGAAGGTAGCACATTATATACTAGGGGATTGGACTGATGGAGCATCAGTGTTAGCACACATTTTGTGCAAGATGTGCTTAGGCTGCATGGTTCTCTAAGAAGGTTATCTCAGATAGAAATATGCATGTAAAGTCAAGGTTTTGGCAAAATTGTCCTCTATGCTAAGGACTGAAATTTAAAAAGAGTATAATTTAATATCTGGTAAACAGATGGTTAAACTAAAGAAGTTAACCATGTTTTAGAAGATTGTTCCAAACATGTTGCATAGATTATCAATACAAGTAGGGAGACTACTTATCATGTGAAATTTTTGACAATACTTAACTTTTGCTATTAAGATGGCTTGAATTGAAACATTGGACAGAAAGATGCCGAACTCATATAAGCTGGGTAAGCTAGAAGGTAGGATTAGCATTAGTCCATAAATGATATTAGAAATGAATGAAAAGATTTAACTGATCAAGAAAGATCAGAGGAAATGATAATGAATAGAAAAGCTATGTTAATGATTAAGCATACACCAAGGCAATTCTTGGTTAGAGAAGGAAAATTCTTGTAAGGGTTAAACCCCTGAAAACATTTCCTAAAGAATGGAATGTATTCTAAATCAGTTCCTAAGTATAAAGGACCTTTCTAAAACCTTAAGGTTAAAAATTTTATTGATATCTAGAATCAATCTATTATCAATTATTGCCAGGAGGCAACATGCTTTTTGTGATTTATATATGAGAAGTATATTTATGAAATATATGAATATTCTAATCTCTCAATGATTTTAAAAGTACAAGAACCTAGGAAAGGTTATGGTCAAGCTTCTGAAACATTTGAAGATCACAAGCAATGCTTGTGTAACATAGAGGTTATGAAGTGTAAGGTCCATTGGGACCAGTATGCATAGAATAGTTTTGTATGGGGAGAAATTACCATGAATTCTAGCAGAAATTTCCTCATTTACTTTATGCTGATAGCAATTAAACAATGAATATGCTTTTAAGTTGCGTTTTGATGCTTTATATCATCGAGGATGATGAATCCTTAGGGGAAGGATATGTTACATCCCTATTTTCTAACTTGCTTTACTTTTACTTTTTACTTGGGCATAAGTAAATTTGTTGTGATGTTATAGACTTACGACAGGATATGACATGGAATTATATTGAATATCATATATGAAGTCATGGAAATGATTATGTTATTGTCGATTTAATATCTATATGATGAGATTCGATTTAATAGTTGAATTTATTGAATAATGATGCACTGATTACATATTGTTTGATGACAAGTAAAAACAGGATTATAGGTTATCGACTCTCAGGGAAGAGAGAGAGGGTATCTTTCGAGAAGAGAGATATAGACCTTGGAATACGAGTGGTCTATTTGCCAAACGAGTTTAGTGATAAACGATAATGTGAACCAATGAGTCGTATGAGATAAGTCTTGTCCTGCTAGTTACTTTCAAATCTAATCGACAGTTAGTTGATATCTTGATTTCCATCTAGTCAAGTCGATGGTGAGTCGACATAGTCGTTTGCAACATAAACAACGTCATAAATGTAAAACGGTTGTGTTATTCTTCTTGAGCCATTTGAGGTTTTATTGTCGCTTCTTAACGTCAAGACGCTTTCATCAAGATAGATGACGCTTTTGATGTCAACGGATTGTGATGGGGAGGTAAACTCGACCCATTCACATCATCCATAAATTCTTAGTAGTCAAATTGAGTTGATCATCAAATTATTATTATTTACCTTCTCTATTATCAAGTCTATCTATTTCTTCCTCGAGATATAACAATGAGGGAATCTCTAAAAATTAGGAGGCAATTACTACCCACACTTTCTTCATAAGTAGTGCATTCTTTTTACTATGGAGGAGTACACGATTGTGGGCACTTGTTTTTAACCAACTCTGAGTGGACAAAAGTGGTTAGGCTCAATTAGAGTTGTATTAAATATTATAATGGTGAGTTCTTTATAACCAATTGAGAAGTACTTCTAAACCACGAACACCTATCATTTTATTGGAAAATTCTTGTTTTTCTGTGGCATTTTGTTCGCTGCCTTGTAGCACGTCTTTTCTATTTTTGGAACTAGTTATTTTGAATGTAGTGGGGAACGGGGAGTCCTCACGTTGCATAAGGAATTGTTTTAACAAAACTCTGGAGAGGATGCCGCGGCGTGGGAAGAACTCACTCTAACTGTTTGAGTAGAGGAACACATCATTCTACTATAATCTACCACCTTGCTAGAACTAAAACACCACTATTCGGTGTAGTTGCTAATTTAGAGGTTTAGAAGCCTGCATTTTTGTGTAGTGACGAAGTAAGAGGTAATGAAGCCTTTGCCCTCAATTAGTGGATAGTTTGTTAAGGTTGTTATGCCACCTCGCTTCAAAAAGCTTCATCTTGTAGAGTGGTCGCGTAAGGTGGAAAGTTTTTCTGAATGCCGAATAGAATCTCGATCCTAATAGACATGGTTGACGGTTTGGTAGGCAGTTACTTTTTTTCACCGTGGGCAGGATTAAGAAGAGGAAGTGGGAGGAATTCAAGGGGGTCCTTGCATGAAGGAAGTTGTTATCAAAACATAAAAGGATGCCGCGACTTGGGGAGTGGGAGTCCGATCCGCAGGAGTGGATCTGGATCACCACGAATCCCTTATGTGGGCAAGCATGATGCAAAGGGAGGAGTCAGTCTTGTAGGGGAGAAACATAAGTGTTAGGGAGAATTTTGCAGTGAGAGAGAGAGAGAGAGCCGGGGAAAAATGAATAGAGGTTGTTGTTAAGAGTTTGTGGAGGGATCTCGGTGCAGAGAGGATCTTTTACATGAGCATTAAATTGCTCAAGATGGTTATCACAAAGAGGAGGCTTTCCATCATAAGAGTTTTCTAATCAGAGTAATACTTGAACCTCTTATGGGTGCGAGTCCGCGAGACTTAGGGATCAGTTGGGGTGATCTTCTGAGCAGAGCACCATTGCTATGAGAAACAACTAGGTTATTTACAGAGAAGAATTTGCTATGGAGAGAGGTGTAAGATCTGGTGTTTCGGAGTGATCCTAAGTAGCGCAGAGACAAGGGTAATAACATTGCACTTAGTAAAGGAAGATACTAAAAGCCATGAGCTATCTATGGCAAGGAAGAAACATAGCAAGAGGAACGCATAACCCGTAGATCAGGTTCCTATCCTTACTCAATAATCTTGCATTATGTACGATGCATGTTTCTATCTCCTAGTTTTTTTAAGGTTTCAAATTGCTATTTGTGTGGAAAAAGGCCGATATCCTCATATTTGAAATGGATGAATATTTTATATATATAAAATGCTTTGACAACTCTGAATGTTGAATTTCTCCATGATATGAGTCATACTAGGAAGACATCATCATTTCTAGTTATTTGGAAAGATGGTTTGGCTTGGTTTCTCTTCAATATCGTAGGACAGTGTAGACATTGTTAAGTAAAGAATAGACTAAGACTTCTTTGAGGAACAAATTAATCATAGTAGAGCTACACATATTTAAAGTATGTTAAATCCTAAGTTATAGTTATCTCTAGACCGATATAGTCATCTAGTCACCTATGTTTTGGAGATAGTATGCCGTGAACACTTAGAAAAGTTAACAATTTTATAACTTGCTATCATGCAAAAGGCACCCAGTTATGAAAGAGTTAAATATGAGAGTCCTCATAATGAAAGAAAGTTGATTAGGTCTATTATGTAATAAAGACATATACATGTCTTTGTATTATCTTATGTCATGGGTTACACTGGGAAAAGTCATAAAGTTACTATGTAAACTTTTATGTGCCATCTCTTTTACATCGTATGATTTTTATAGAACATAATATGTGGAAAGTTGAATATTTTTGGATATCTATGGTGATAGTATTCCTATTTTTAAGAATACTCAAGTTCTAGATAATAGCTTCAACAATAGAAGTAAACTATGTCTCTAATGGTATTAGGAGGAGCGATGATTTCTCCATACCAGGATTAGACTAGAGCACTTGTATGTTTAGTTTTGGCATAACTCATAGAGTTCAAAGGAGAGAAACTTGACCTGAATGATAGTTGGATAGCAACTGAAATTAGGATTGTATTCCATCATGTTGGGGAAAAGGATAATAAAACCCTAGTTCAACCGAAGAAGGTTAAAGATCATTTGACAACATCTTTATGGTTATAACCCATAATACTTAGTTTGTATGGGTGGACACTAAGAGGTCAAGAACCCTAAATATTATATGCTCATTGAAAAGAGATTTGTTTCTAGTTGATAATGTTTAACCTTAGGTAGGGAAACCTAATCGTTTGTTTTCAAATCAACTTGTGGTATGAGTCTAAAGCTTCATGTTTTGCAAGCGTGCAAGAGGTACCATTAAATGATTAGTCAAACATTAAATTCAATATGCCTTTTGGTCACAACTTCTCTTACACTATTACTTGTTGACAAGGGGGGGAATCTCAAATGATTGCAAGGGATACCTAAGAATGGGTAATCATTTCATAAGGATTATGGAATGACGACGGTGTCGGGTGAGTCCACATAAATTATAAAGACTAGGTTTGAGTTGGTCAAAACTCTTTAGTTAAACCTTAACTTAACCTAGAGATGGTAATTATTATACTAAGGCAATGAGATTAGTATTTAGATCGTGATTGAAGGGTCAAGTGCCCTGACTATGCGTAATTATTCTTACTTGCAAGAAGTGATTTAGATTCCTAGACTATATTGCTTAACCTGGGAAAGGTTATCATATTAGTCATAATTAATCTATCTATATTTATTATGAGACAATAAGTCGTGGTCCTCAGGTATTGCAAGGATGCAATGAGAGTCCTTGTAAAGAAAGAAAATTGTATAGGTCTATGGATTATAGACAATGAAAGAAATCATGTATGAGTCGAGAAGACTAAATTAATGAAAACACCATAACTTCATAAGTTAAACATAATTGACCAAGTCGATCTGTAGGAATATGATAGTATCCAAGTCGAGTTGGAGTGGATGAACATTACGACAACGTTCATTGTGAACGTCAATTTATATTGAAAACTATGGCCATAGTAATGCATATGTCTCTGCATGCATTGTCAGTTCATTGTATCTGGAGTGCACATCCTATCAGGAATCATACTTAGCTAGAGGGTTTCTAGGGTTGTATGATAGATAGAGTTGTGTAAGATACAACACTATGTACTCAAAAAGGCAAATTACCACTGGTCACCTTGGTCTATACTTCTCGTGAAGGGAAGGGCCACTTCCGGTTAGGAAGGAGTGCGGGAGACTGATAGTCTGTGGTTGGAGGTAAATCACTGGAAAGATACTCTCTCTCTCTAGCAGAAGACATGCCGAGGTTTGCGATAAAGATGTCAGATTCCGGATGCAATATATTTCTGAGACTTGTGTTTATTGAGACTAAGGAAAACATTATCTGATTCAGGTATTTATAATTGATTTATTTTTGTAACATTGTACTTGAGAAAGACAATAAGGTTGATTGTATTTGTAATGAGATATCTTGTAATTGTTGTTACTCGACTATATGTTGTATTAAAGGAAAAAAAATTTGCTGTCTCATTTTCACCTCGTAGATTTACTTTTTGGTGAATTTTTGGTTTTTATTATGTTTCTAAAACGTGATTGTTACAGAAATTCTTCTTTAATTACATCAGGTAAAAAGAGTTTCAAAGAGCAAATAGAGCAAATTTGTGACAATGACTGACTGGTCACCTCCCAAGAGGAAATATTCGAGCAATTCGAAAAGTTCTATAAAAATCTCTTCACCTCATAATAGGGGGAAAGGGGTAACCAAAATGCCAGAGAACTAGTTAAAAAGATTATCCCTAAAAGAATTTCTTAGCATGATCTAGCCTAGCTTTCGACGGACTTAACCAAGGAAGAAATCAAGAAATCCATCCTATCAATGAATAATGACAAGTCCCTTGGTACTGATGGTCTTCCATTTGAATTCTATAAATCCTTCCCAAATTGGTCTGCCAGTTGAATTCTATAAATCCTATTCATTTGTGTTTTTTTTTGTGTTGTGCGTATATGCATAGAAACTCTATGTTATGATAAAAAACCCAAAACACATTAGGTTCAACTAAACAACATAAAACTTTTAAAAATGGATCTAAGAAAGTGGTGGGACGTTATAGTATCTACCAACACATTTACTTGAAAGTTTCTCTTCACATCAAATAACAATGTTACATAGCAAATAACACATTGTATGCACTACATTCTTCACCTTTTTTTTTTATCCCCCCTTCACTACAGAATCTTGAGCATTTAATATGTTATTAAGAATCTACAAATTTCCTTCCACCAAAAATGCTCTAGCTACATCCAAACTTTATTTTCTCCTCCTAAGGCAACCAACATATGTACTAGGAAAAGACCCTCAATGTCTGCCTCTCCAACCTCAATGTCATACACATTCCTTGCATTGTTTAGCTTGTTCTTTGGGACATTTTCTACCAAAATGTATGCTTGGGCTAGTGTTTTTACCATCCCTTCCTCCCTTAACACATACATCAAAGTGGACAACAATGTGGATACTATGTTGTTGTAGTATATGTGTTGCATGGCCTCCATTTAACATACATCTCCAATTATCTTGCATACAACACTTTCAACAAAGGGATTTCCGCTTACAAACACTTGTTCATTTTCTCAAGATCATATTTACCAAAAACTAGCATCTCCCATATGTTTAGGGTGAAAAGAAAATTTGTAGTTCACGATGATTTCTTTAAGGCTTTTCAACAAATACATTTCATGCATATCATTGAACACAAGTTGTAATCTTTGTATTCCTTGAGATCAAAGAAATGCATATCCTTGAACATAAGTTGTAATCTTTGTATTCCTTGAGATCACATTTCATTGAGGCATTCTATTTGAAAGCTCATGTGCCGTGCATATGCTTTCATTCTCTCTATTTTTTTAATACCTATCATCCAGTGTAGTTGCAACAACTAACAAAATTCCTCTATCCTTCATGCTTTGATGAATATCTATCCAGCACCTTCTTCAACTGGCCACTTCAACGTAGTGCTATGAGATTGAGATAAGTAGTGAATGACATGATGGACTGATCTCTATTGAGGAATTCTTCCAAACGGCCCACATGATTTGTCTTGTTTCTACAATTTGCATGCATGTCTATGAGAGTATTTACAACTTATAATATATGATAAAAATTCTCATTCTATTATTCTTTGATGGATGTTAATATCGATGTTGGGAACTAATGGCACTGGCCTTGCTAGTCACCTCACAAATCAAAGCAGAAATCAAATCCAAAGAACAATATAGGAAAAATGACAGGAGACAAAACAAGAGAGACAAAAGATTATATCAGAGATTCTTATTATTTCATATAATTGTTCAATACAAAAATAGAATCGACCATTCAACGACCTCTCTTATACAGAGACTCACACCAAGCCGAAGGTCAAAATCCAATCGTTTCTCCCAACTATCGTTTCTCCACATATCAACCTCTTTGTCTTTTAAACCACCCTCCCCCTTCTCTAATTCAACCTCCTTTTATCAAGGATCGGCCTCTTGTATTAGTCAGATGGCCTCAAAGATAGTCAGCCCTCACAATGGTAACGGCCTTCACTTCTATTATTTCCTCTCCCTTCTAGTTGTCGACACAGAATGGCCTTCACTTCTATTATTTCCTCCCCCTTCCAGTTGTCGACCATTCTGTGTATATATCTTATCTCTACATGTGAACAAGAGAGAAGAAACAATAATCAGAACTTAGAAAAAACTATGTCTTTCTCCCCTATTTATAACTCCAAAATTCTCCAAGGAAAAAGCTGAGAAATCTTCCTAGAATAGCCAATTCGATCCATTTTCAAGCTCCACTAAAAAGCCAAAAAAAAATCTTTCAAATCACCTCCAATTTATACATGAAGTTAGTAGTTGTATTCGACTGTGAGTTGCTGTATGAAGGTGTAAAAACCAGAGATTAATAAAATTGAGTTTTCCCTATTAATAGTGTGTGTAGCCATATATTGGTAAAACACTTTAAATCTTTTGTGTCTTTTGTTTTGTTCTTGTTCTTGTGTGTTTAGTATTTATTTTCTGCGACTTTTATTGTCTGCATATTTCTTTTAATATCAACAAGAAGGAATACTTGATATACAATGATGTTATCTACAAATTTCATTTGTATTAGCCAAAATTACCGGAACTCCACGAATATATTTCTAAGACATGGTGGCATCTCTTGGAAGGTGAGATCTTTATTTACCCCTGTGCTTGGTGTTTTTTTAAGTTTTGGAGTATGATTCAGTCAAGGATAAAGAGCTCGCCATGAAGTCTGGAATGTGGGTATTGAAGGAGTATTTTTGGTGCATCAAACCCTGGTTTCCTGCCTTTCATCATGTAGACATTTTTTTTTTAAATTTTGGCCTTTTCTAGATTAGGCTGCCTGCCTTAGTTTTGGTTGGACTCGTGTTTGGCTACCATTGCCAACTTGTATGAGAGGTTCCAGTTTTCGTAGTCTTATTAAATAGTTAATAAACATAAATATTTAATTTTTTTAATTAAAAAATATATTTATATTGCATTTCAACATGAATTATATTTGTTTACTAAATGATTTATAAAAATATTTATACACTTATTGTTTATAAAAGTTTTGTATATGCATAAATATTTGACAAAAAGGAACCAAAAAATCTGACTTCCAATTTGATAATCTAAATATTAAAATAAACTATTATTTGTATTTTTAATAGGTGTAAGGATTTTGTAGATATGAAAATAATGATATTAGTTGATTTTTTACATTATTGATTTCCATCACAAGATTTGATTTGTTGGAAGATTTGATTTTACAACACAGAAATTATGAATAACACAACACAGTACATTGAAATTCCAGCCACCAATTCTTTAGGTGCTCTTTATCAACTGTTTGAAATTTGTGATCAACTTTATAATCCACTTAGAAACATCTTGACTTCAGCCGATAAGAAGCTCCAAACAATGACAACAACCTCAATAGCCATTAACACCAAATAGATTGCTCAACTGGAGTGCTTTAGGATCTTGACGGCCTGACGGGTGATCGACTGTTCAAACGCATCAAAATAGTTACTCATGAAAGATGATACAATCTTTAACTGATTCTTACAAATACCAACTGCTACGAAAAAATCACTCACCTCCGGTACCGTTCATTCACGGGACTTGCCTCCCTGCAATAATCAGCACTGCCCCTTTCTGGGCGCCTGGCATAAATTGGACTTGGAGCCGTCGTATTGCATTTTGAACTAAATGGTGTCAGGTATGGATAAGGTGAGAGTGGGGTCATCGATCGGATTGGATTAGTGCCTTCGCCAGTTATGCTTCATTCTGATTGTAGTGATGTGTCATGGGATTTATCTCTTGGCATGCTTCAAACTGGAGACTTAACATGGCATGACAGCGATGAAAAGAAATGGTGAAATGCAGGATGTCATTTGTGTATCAGCTTCGTTGAACGTTTCTAGAAGCTGATCCTCTGGCAGTTAAAGATCCATGGCATGATTGATGAAAGGATATGCACAGGCAGGGGCCCAAGAAGAGCGTGTATGGAGCTCTTCAAAATTCCTGCGCCAAAGAAACTTTTGAGTACAGCGGCCTACATTTTAAATAATTATATTTCTGCTTAAACTTACCTTGCAGCCTTGGGAAATGAAGCAGAAAGGTTTCCCGTTACACTTAAAACGGAAGTTTGATGATAAACATGTCCCAATGTGCATTCTTGACATACATCAAGGACGATCATTACTACTTGCCAGGGTAGAATGTCTTGTAGGCTTAACCTTTGCCTTTTTATGGTAAAATGCTGCCAAAATGAAATCAATTTAAAGTCCTACTTCTTAAACCCTGAACTAATGCATGCAACACCGAGCAGATTCACCATGGGCTCGGCCAATTAGGATCGGGGATTTTTGTAGGGTGTGGTTTGCCAGATGGCCAATTTTTCAATGTACTCTCACAAACTAAAAAAAAGTCCAAAACCATCCACTAAGTATAAACTAACCATAGTTGTTAGAAACTTAGATTCACCTAAATTTATGACCAGTGAAAGTTAATCATATATTTTTCTAATATTAGCACCTAATATATTTTTCTTAGTCTTGGTTTAGAAAATTAGCCAACTACCATATACTCTGCAGAAATAATTCTATCCCTCAAAATTTTCCTCAACACATTGGTTTCAATGTTGGATAGCATCCATTCCTGAACTCCAAAACAGCTATCTTGAGAACATGGCTCTGACCATTGCAGCATCAAACACCTCAGAAAGTCTAGCCAGAACAATATTGGAAATTCTACATTTTCCTAAAGGGAATTGTATTCACACTAGCACGTTCTTGGGCCCATTTTTTTGCCTTTTTGCAGAAACAACCCTCTTTAGAATATACCTCTGGTGATGGCAACATGAAACACCTTGGAATGTCTCCCCAGAACAATATCTGGGCTTTCTAGAAGGGGTTTAATCAAACAAGCACATTATTGGGGCCTAAATTTCACCTTGCTACAGCCAATCTCTGTTCATAGAAGAGATCAGGTGTCAATGCCCCATTTTAGCCTAGCTATTTAATGGGAATCTTTGGTATAGGGTTTAACAAAATGCCTCCTAAAATATAGATAGTAAACTCTACCTGATTTCATGTCTACCCGCTCAACCCTTCCATATCTGGAAAATAAACGTTGCCGTATCTCATACTCTAGATTTCCACGGTACAAGGGCTTCATCTTTGAATCTGAATTATGATCACAGAAAATCTTTATTCCTTGAAACAAAAAACAAAAAACAGAATAAAAAAACAAAAAAAACAAAAACAGATCAGTCCATAACCATTACCGTTGAGTTTCAAAGAATTAGAAAGAAGTAAAAACAGCTCTCCTAGAACAAGTCCCTGCTCTATGATACAACAGAAATTAAAGGAAAAGCGCAGGGAGTAGAACAACAATGCATACTTATTGCAGGCACACATTTTCTTTCAATTTTTATGCATTTAGCATTTCCACAGAGCATCATTATTATATATCATTTCTTAGAAGCACCTTGTGTTGTATGCAGAATCTTTTTGCCCCGTCTTTGATGACTAATAGTAAAATATAATACATCTATCATCATTTTGAACAGCCCTTTTGGTTCTCATTGCATCAAGTAATGACACAATGAGATTGAAACTGGCAAAATGAATTACCCTATAGCACCAATTATCACCAAAGGGGACTTGCAACATGACACTGATTTCATGACACGGTTGAAGAGGTTGGATTGAAGCAAAATAAATCATCGCATAGCATGAATCACCACAAGAGGTCCTTGCCACTTGACAGTCATTGCATCACGTGATTGACGCAGTGAGATTGAAACTAGAAAAATAAATGATTGCATAAAACTACCAATGGTTTTTTTAGTGTGCATGTGGTGCCAAAGTCCATAGCAAATGAAAAATCCTAACCCCAAAAAACAGAGATCTGTGATCCAAGAAATGTAGGATCTCAAAACTTTGTAAAGAAAGCAACAAAATCAAGTTTGCATAAAATCAAAATCAGTAGATGCTGAACAAAATTGAAGTGTCATAAACCCAAACTGTTTCTGAGCGCCACCAGATCAAAACAATGCAGATTAACCAAAAGAAACATGTGCAACGTACCTTTCTGTTTTCACAGTTCAAGCAGAATGTTATATTCATATTTGCACAACTTCAAGCAGAATAGAAACCTATAAACAAAACAAATTCAGAAAATAGTCATGGCGCTGCAAAATTATGACATCAACAACATAGAAAAACAGGAAGAATGGTTGCGTAAAGAGAGTGAAACCCATAAATTCTACCCAACTGCCCGCTTGTCTATGAAATGCCTAAATTTGGGCGTGATGGGTGTGATGGAGGTTAAGAAGCATATGTTATATTGGGACAATTTTTGAAAAAATAAAATCAATCTATGAATTTATTTCCAATATTCATACAAAACTTTATAATTTAAATCTTGATGATCCGCAATAGTCGCCCTTATCAGGTGAAAGTTTTCTGCCAATTAGATTGAAGAAAAATCATTTTTGAAATATGTTTTGTTAAAATATTTGCATCTATACAATAGCAATAGGTAAATATTTTTTAAATAGAAAAATTATTCAGTTCTCATTGGTCGGAAAAACAATTATTAATAACTAGTTAGGAAGAGGCCTCGCCTATAGTTTCCTTGAGGAAACTAATAAGATTAGTATTGAGAGAGTTTAATTAAAATTATGTATTTAATTTTTATGTTTCAATAGGTTATGTGGTCTTTTTTTTGGTGAGGCCATTCTATTATTTAAACAATTATTGTGAATAAATTTGTAAACAGTTTTAGGAACAATTTTGTTTGTTTTTGTACAAATATGTTCAAGCAATTAAATTATTCACAATTACATCTCTTTTTAACTCACCAATGTTTCAGTTCCAAGTTAACTCACCATGAAATTATATTTTAAGTTGACCTCTTAAATATGCCAATTAAAATTACCAATTACTGAAATGCTAACTATTTATAATTTCTTAAAACAAAAAATATGTTTTTCCAATTTATTTAACTTGAGAAAAACATAATAAATTCTCATATAAATCAATGTTTCAATTCACTTTTATTAAATTTAATATATATTTTTTAAATTGTGAGTTGGGATAAAATAATTTTATATATAAAAAAATATATTAAAAGACCTTTAATAGCTCCTAAATTATTAAATTTACAAAATTGCAAGTATAAACTTTTTAGTAAATAAAATTGAAATACTAGATTTTTAACTCTTGAGTTAATAAAATTGAAATCCCCAAAATAATCTAATTTCATAAAATAAAATAAAATAAAATGTGTAGAACCCTATATTTTTAATAGTATTATAACTTTGTCCCCAAAAGTAATTTTTACATTTAGCTAATGAAGCAAAAAATTAAATTCATAGAAATTGATGATTCTTCCTCTCATAATTATCACCATCCATTTAGCCATGACTTAGCTAGTGGGAGACAAAATTTGTGTTCATAATTTGTTTACTTGCCACATCCTCCCCTCAAACCGAGATTCAAAAAATTATCATGTTGACATAGGAAAAGTACAAATTTAAATCAAATTTGCCCCACAAGAAAAATAATCATGTCTTTTGATTGATTTACAATCAATAGATTAATAACTAGATAAGTGCGAACTCATTGCAATTGCAATAGTATTGGCCAAAGGCAAGTACTAAAAATAAAAATAAAAGAAGATCATGCTCAAAATAAGTAGTTATTAACTTATTTATTGAAATGGCTGAAACTTTGCTTACATTGCACCAAAAAACAAAATTGGTTCACAAAACAGTTCCTCTATGTTTTATTTCCCACACAGAACCATTGCATAAAAGTGAAGTCAATTTTCAGATATGTCAATTGATATGGCCTTACGCTTACTCTCAGTTGTCTTGGGAATTGTTACAGTGAGCACCCCATGTGCCATGTTGGCCTTCAGTTGATCCAACTTGACATTCTCTGGTAGGTGGAAGCAGTGAGAAAAAGTGCCATCTTGTCTTTCAAGGCGATGCCACTTGTCATTCTTTTCCACCTCATCCTTCTTATACTCTCCACTTATATGCAAAACATGTCCCTCTTCAACTTGGACTTTCACATTTTCCTTTGTGAGACCTTCCAAAACCAAACAAAAAAAAATGATTAGATAAATTATACACAATTTATCCAAAGGCTTTTACTTTCAAGAAGAATATTATCATATAATTTAAATAGTGTTTAATCATGATTCAATTAGACAATTCCAAATCAATCTTCATACAGTTTTGAACCAATATTTTATATGAATTAATAAAAATTACACAATTAAATTCATGATTCAATTAGTTTAATGAGAGCTAGGGTTAGGGTTCTTCAATATTTAAAAGCCACAAGGAAAATTAATATTTAGTTTAATGACCTTTGTTTTATATTATAATATGAAAATTATTTCCTTTAAAAAATATAGGCGCCTATCAGTCTTGAGGTGCCTATCTATTTTCAATTTCGCCTCTGAGATTTTTTAGATATTTGTATTTAAGATATCTATGCTAGTAGTAATGGCCAGTGTAGGAAAGAAACACCCAAAGTAATCAATTTTTAATTCTATTTCCACTGCTCCTTATGTAAACTTGCCAGAACTCCAAAGAAGCATACATTAGGTTTTTTTTACTAGGTAAGAGATAGTTTATATTGATAGTAAAAAGAAAAAGATTACACTTTTAGCTCCATGAGCTAATGATATACTCGTCCCCCTACTATTTGCTTACAAAATATTACAAAATGATCTCTTTGGGTCTATCAAACTAAAATGCTGCTACAATAGACATATACATATAACTGTCTAAAACCCCCATACTATCATAATACAATAAACATAAAAACTATTAACCATATACAATAGTAAAGACCAAGTTGACCACAGACCGACTGAACCAGAGCCACTAGACTAATCATATCTCCCCTTCCTCAAACAGGTAGTCTAAAAATTTGCCCACCCATACGAAGCCCTCGATAGGAATCATGTTGAACATTTTTATGATGAAATCCCTTCCTCTACAGACCCTAGCTGTGTGGGCCATCAACTCATCATCTCGCATGTCTAGGATGAAGGGAAAGAAATTGACCACTTCACCGGGCTAGTTTACCTTATTCAGATCCTTCGGCCTTGGCAGTCTGGCACCTCTTCCCACTACCTCCAACACCTCATCTAGCCCTTCCATCAAGTTTTACTTGAACATCCTCTACACCAGAACCCTCGCCTCCTCCTTTGCCATCATCATGTCGAGGAGAGAAGCTACCACCCTAGACGGTATGTCTAAATCTACACGGTAGTGCTCTCCACCAATGACAAAAGCTCTACCCAGGATGAGCTTAGTGTCTCCGATGATGAAGGTGTTGTTCTCCTGCATGACCCTTCTCAATCTTTGATCGGTAATTTTGCCAAAAAATGCCATTTGCCTAACCCTTCCAGTTAGACAAATGGGGGATTCCATTCTGCCCCAAGCAAGCTATTCGGCAAGAAGATGGAAAATTATGGATGGCGGGGGAACATTGGCCATAAACCAGAAAGCCAAATAGTCTACAAAATGCTAGCCAAAATGCCTTCAAATAGCTTGAGAAAAGGTTGCCTCTTCTCCCAATGATGGCAGAAGACAATATCTGAGCATCTCCCCACTCTCACCAGCTCACTACTTAACTACTCGAATGCCCTGAGATATGAGGCCATCTATAATTCCTATTGATTCATAATTGGGGCCGTCCTTGCCCTCGTCCTACACCCCAAGAATCGAGACTATTCCAGCGTGCAGGATCTAAATGTTGATCTCCACTAGCTACCATTATTATGCATAGTGATGATTGTGATGACTACCTAGTTCACCTCCCTCTGCTTGAATGGAATGGGGGTATCCTACTCACGATGCTTGCTGACCAGGTGTCCATCCTACTACCCCTGCTGAGTCAACCACCTCACCTGGATATGAGATGGCTCCCACCCTTCCGCCCACAAAGCATACATTAGGTTTAATAAAGATATGACATGGAAATAATTCAGCTTAACAAGTGCCACGTAGTGGAAGATGAATATATTAACAAGTGTCATGTAGTAGAAGATGAATTGGGGATAACTTAGGGACTTGGTATTTGATATCTTAACAAATGTAAATTGGGAATAACTCAGGGATTTGGTATTGGATATCTTAACAAGTGTCATTAGCATGGTGAGTACCTCCTTTTAAAGTGTTGTAATAATAATATTTTTTTAGTACTTGAAAAATTAATGAAAATGCATTTGAAATAATATAAGAATTAGGTTAAGTTGCTGTTTGAAGAAACATGGAGAAATGAACTATGACAAAGTCACTCTCAATTAAAAAACAAATTCCTATAAAAATTAAAATTTGAACTATATAATATGATAGAATTGTCCATACCCCATTCCAAAAGCAGTTGATATACATGTAAGTAAGGTTATTTTAAAAATTTGCACATATAATAAATGCAGCTATTAACCCCAACACATAATAGAAATTAAATGGCGTGAGGTTATGGTGAGCCCTTTGTCATAGTTGGTGTCATGGTAATCAACTAAAAAATACTAAATATAGACAAAAAGATGGAGCAACTATGAAAATAATTATTATAATATAAACAATAATATTTATGTTAATAGTATTAATAACAGTAGAAATATTAATATTAATATATTAGAAATATTAATAATAATACATTATAAATATTAACTAATAATATTGACTGTAATCAAATAAAAAAATATTAACTATATGCAAAAAAGATGTACCAACTACAAAAACTAATTATTATAACATAAATATTAATTAATATTTATATTATAAATATTAACTAATAATATTAATATTGGTGTCACCTTAATCAAATGAAAAAAAGGAGCAATTATAAAATTAATATTGATAACATAAATATTAAATTAGATATATGGAGGCGCTCTAACTGTAAGTGGGAGGAGTCCTAGGGTTATGTGCAAAGGAGTCGGCCTTCGCGCGTGGCAAGTGGGGGAGGCCGTGCTCTCCCCCACGCAGGTTTGTATCTTGTGCATACCTCACGCACCCAGAATTTATTTGTGTTTATTGCCTCCATAGTGTCTAAAGATTGAAAAGACTATCTTCTTACCTCTTGTATGTTCTTTCTCCAACTGTGTTTAATTTTTCATTTCCCAACCCTCGCCGCTGTGTAAATGGAGGGGGTTAACGGACCCCCCCGACCCTAATGCAATTAATCCTGATTCCCATGTAGCCCCGTCTAAGTCATTTAAGGAAGTTTTAGCGGATAGTGGTATGTCTATCCCATCTAGTGCGAAGTTTCTAGCTACAACTAGTTGCAAAGAAGGTGAACCAAGTAGTGATGTCTCAGTGCAAGGTAAGTACCCCTTACCCCCTCCGAACTGTAAACTCACTCCAAATGATGTTATGAAGAATATAGTCTCTAATGAAAGACTTAGATTGAACGAAATGACTATCTTTTTTGCTGTTGTTCACACTAGCAAAATACCAACAAGAAATTTCATAGATTCCTAGTTTTTTTAATGTGTGGGCAAACAAATTTGGAAATCAAGTTAATTTTTGTAGAATGCTCCCTAAAGGTTTATTTTCTTTTTTCTTTAAATGCTATTCCGCGCATGAAAAGGCACTTTTGAAACCATACTGAAACCTCGGTGGCTATGGTTTCAGGGCACTGACCTAGTCCCCATCGGCCATTGCTAAGGAAGTATTAGCCTTGTCCTACCCTAGGTGGTTGGTTGTGAAAAATTTTCCTCTTGAATATTGAAATTTAATCTCGTACCTGCTTGAACCCTTTGGAAAAGTGCTATGCCTAGATGAAACCAAGGCGACCCTCCCGCACTTGGACGTGAGGGCACTGGGGTCACTGGCTTCCGAGATTGAAATTCCTAGGTGTATAGAGGTAGAGGATGAGGAGAATCCCTTTTGTTGTCAGTTAGAAATTTTGGGTAGTGTCAATGCCTATTATCTCTACAAAAAGAGCACATTAGGGTAAATTGCCCTTTAATAAAAAAAAATTAAGGAAGAAAAAAGCAGATGCAACACCCTGGCCCAAACCCTAGTTTGGAATTATCCTCTAAAAGGCTCATTGTGCACTCTAGCATGGTTGTGGCAACTGACCCCTTGCAAGCATAGGGAGTTAGTAACTGCTTTTCAGAACCCATAGTGGACTGGGCTGAAAAAGGTCCCCTCACAAATTGTGACGCTAAGCAAACAAAGCTCTAAGAGCTAAGGGTTGGAGTGGGAGGTTGATTCCACAATCCTCCCAGTTCACCAATTTTCAATTTTGAGGATACCCTACTCCAAAACTCCTTCGATGTTCTCTTAGAAGGAATCCCTTCTAAGGATGTGAAACCTGAGAAGACCCCAATATCTAGTGTCTCCAAAGACCTAGTGGAATGCCTCAGTTCCATGCTCACCCCTAAAATTATAGGAAACCTGACTATAATGGAAAAACTAAACACTCAGCAGTTAGCGATGCATGAGATTAAGAAAAGAATTGAAGAAGAAATCTTAAGGAACGAGACGAGAACCATCCCACACCTGTAACTCATGAGTTTATGTTCGAAAAGGATGGCCACCAGTTCAAATTTGTTAAGGGTGACCAGATTTGCAACAAAATTGTTAATGATAGTCTGGTCGGGGATGAAAGGATGTCCTCCATGGAGGGAGGTCTTGAGACTGTCACCGGAAAAATTACAATACTAATACGAACGATACTGACAGTAACCATGGGAAACATGAGCACTCATTAGAATTGGGGGGATGCTCTAATGTTGAACCAGAAAAGCCACTTTTGACCTACTCCATTGAGGGTGACACCCTAGAGTTTTCCATCCAAACTACCACTAACAATGTTGTTCAAAAGTTTGGGTCTACTAACAATGAGGTGACTCCTAAGAGACCATCAATAGAAGACAGCAAGGGCCCTAGCCCTACAACCCATGCAATGCGAGAGCCCCCCACCTCAGAATTTGTTGGGGTCAAGGCTCTTAGAAAACCCCAAGAGTTCAATTCCACCAACCCATATGCCACCAAGGAAAGTGGCACATGTGAGGGCAAAGAAAAACACTAAAAAATAGTTAGAGGGCATAGGATATCTTACTCAAGAGGATTTCATGGCTAGACAGTTCGGGAGAGCTTCCAGGCCAAGGGCAAAGCCTGGAAGACCAAGAAAGAAATACATGTCCCTACTGGTACCAAAAAACATGCAACTATCTAAAAAGAAAAGAAAGAAAACAAGTGTGGTAATAGAGTCTCTTGAAGTAAAAGACCAGAGGTGGAAGAAAGATTGCCTAAGTGTTTTGTATAGTCCAAGCAATACCTAGAGGTAACCCGCATGAATGTCAAGAATTATTCTTACTTATATCTCATGGAATGTTAGGGGACTAGAGTCCCCTAATAGGAAATACATTGTAAGGAGATTCTTGAATCTGGAAAAACAAAACGATGTTGTAATGCTACAAGAAACTAAGGTAGTGGGGCTCAGATTGGAAACTCATTTAAGGTTTATTTGCAAGGATTCTTCCTTTTTCACCACAAGTCATGAAAATGGAAAGGGGGGCAAGACAATCCAACTCTCTAATACATGGAGTCGATTAGTCACTAATCAGGGTAATTCCCCCTGCAATAGGGTAGTCTAGGTGACCTTGGAAAAAGAAGGAAATACAGTGGGAATTTTCTCCATTTATGCACCCAATGACCACAGGGAGAGGGCTGCCCTTTGGCAATGGTTACCTAGTCTACTAGATGTGCCATGGATCTTGGGTGGAGACTTCAACATGGTTGATCACTTAGAAGATAAGTGGGTGGAGATGAAATGTCATGGAAAGGAAATGAGAGGTATTTTTGGCAGAGGGTAAAAAATAAGTTCAATCTAATGGAGCCTTTGGGGGTAGGGAAAAAACACTTCAAAGGGGTCTGGTATACATGGTAGAATTCTCAAAAATGAGACAAAAGTATTTACTATATGCTTGATAGGTTTTATGCAAGCAAAAACAACTTCAGGGTTGTTCCAAATAGGGATGGTCTAGTGGTTCATGTTTACCCCTACACTATGTCCAACCATCATCCCATTAAAGCAAATATTGAGATAAAAATTGGCAGTGCTTTAGTCAATAGGAGGAAATATGGCTTCACCTTCAACACCTAATTATTAAATGATAATGATTTTAGAGATGCCATTTCCTTCCTTAGAGAAATAAATAGTTGGATGCTAAAAAATACCAGTGCAACAGAGAGGTGGAATCAAAGTGTTGAGGCCTGGAGGAAGATGTTCTAAACCATTGGCAAAAAGAAGGCCATGGATAATAGGTGGGAGGAAAATAAACTTCAATAATCCAAAAAGACCCTATGAATGAAATGTTTAGGGAAGAACTTACACTCACTAAAGATAAGCTTAGAAGGACTCAAAATGTTAGGTTGTATACTTACATATATTAATGCAACTTATGACTTATGTGTATTCAAATGTATTCAATTGTATACTTCATGACTATGTTTTGAGTGTACACTCCTTGAATTGTATTTGTATCCGAGTGTATACTCTATGACTTGTATTTGTATTTGAGTGTATACTCTGACTTTGTATTCATGTGTATACTTCATGACAATGTATTTGAGTGTATACTCTGACTTTGTATTCATGTGTATACTTCATGACAATGTATTTGAGTGTATACTCCATGACATTGTGTATTCAATTCTATACTTCATGACTATAAGTACATTTTCACATGAAATAGTTCAAGAATTTGTACTTGAGAAGTTAATACAAGTGTATACAATAAATCTCCTATCAAATAATCTTTTAAATTTGGTCATTAATTTGTAACCTTATCTTTAATAAAAATATTTTAAATCTTTTAGATGTGAGTTTAAAAAGTATTATCATGTAATCACATAGTCCTTACCTAGTGAATGACATGCATATCCCATACTATGTAGTCACTCATCACTATGTAACATATACTCTAAATACATTCAAAGATGATAGTCATGCATTCCAAACTACATGAATATCCTCTTTTCATATACTAAAGGCAACAAATACATCAATGTTTATATAATTTCCTAGTCACTCAAATAGAGTTTTGGGACAAGTCTAAATCTAGAACAAGAATTCAAATGTTTACTGTCAACAAATATCATTCGTTATGTTTATAAGATTGCAAATGAATCGTCAAGCCTTAATGCCAACCTTAGGGGTCTAAGGAGAAAACAACAGTGTTTTGATAACCTGTCTAGTCAAGGAGACTAAATCCCATTATAACCAAGTCAACTATAGGATTGCGATGATATCCAAGTTGAGTTGGGGTGGGTGAACAAAACGACTGCGTTTAATGCAAACACTATTCTTAATGAAACTTTGGCCAAAGTAATGCACATGCCTCTGGTGCATTGTTGGTTCACCATATCTAGGAGTACGCAACCTATGGGAATGATCACACTTGGCTAGAGGGTATATAGGAGTGTGTGATCAACAGTGTTGCATAGGATACAAACACTAGTACTTAGATGGCAAATACCATAGGTCAGCCTAGGTCTATACTCTTCGTGTAGGGTAGGGCCACTTCCAGAAACGAAGGTGCGTGGGAGACCGTCGGTCTGTGGATGGAGGTAAAGCTCTCTAAAGACGCTTTCTCTCTCTTCAACCAGAGGCATGCCGAGGCTTGTGATATGGAGGTCGACAATCGAGATTTAGTGATCTCTTGGTAAGTTATAATCTGTAATTTTCCTTATGAGTAAAATTTATCATATTTTTAAATCATTGAAAATGAATAGACCCATTGTGTAACATAGTATCAAATAAGTTGTTGATTAGACTTCAATGCTAGAAAAAGAAAAGAATTTTTTTTGGTCAACCTTTTACCTTTTTAAATTTTACTTCTTGGTAAACACTAGATTTATAGAGTTATTATAACTTTGGATATTACATAGTCAGAGGTAGCAAGTAGAGATTAAACAATATCTTCAGCAGTCAACCATATAAGGCATGATCTGTTACTTCAATAATAATATCTTATCAAACTGATATCTCTAATGTTGGAATAGAGATAGATGATGGCATCTTGAATAATGATAAAATAGAATGCATATGAATCCTGTCAATGAATACATAGAGGATGAAATATAGAATGGATGTTATGAATATGTTTGAAACATAGAATGATTGTTATCATAGAACAATTATAGAGTGAAATTCTATGTAGAATAAGTTGTATCATAAGTATGGAATCGATTGGAAAGATTATCATAGAATGAAAGTTATCATAGAATGAATAAGTATATGGAATAGATTGAGACATAGGATAAGAATGTTATAATCCTAATAACATGAAAATACTCATAACTATGATAGAGTAAGAATAAATAGCTTAAGAATGAATAAGGCACAAGAATGTTTATATGATGAATAATATTCTTATAAGGAAGCATATTGAATATTGCCAAGCAATGTGATCAATGAGATAGTAAAGATAATTCTTATAAGTGTGATTCATAATCATGGACTACTTGGGATGAGAATAAGAGCCTCATCATTAATCTATCTACGTACTCTCTCATATTGTATGAGTGGCATAGAATAGATTAACGTTCAGACTCATGGAGGACTCTCCCAAGGTAAACCACGGAACCTCTATATGATAGAAATGAGGAAATGTGAAATGTGCATATGTTAAAGAACTTTGATATTGATTATGATTATAAGATTACTAACCCTAAGAGGAAATGTGAAAAGTATATGAACTTGGTATTGATAATTATGTGTGGTTATTAACCCTAATTGCAGTTTATTGATATTAGAAAGATGAATTGGTTACTAAAGTTTTCTTTTATAAGTCGAAATTGTGTGCAAGGTTAAGAAAATTTTAACTTACTAGAAGGGGACATTACATGATTATTGAGTTAAGTGTCTATGTAATTGTTGAGAGTTGGGTGTCATCTATGTAAAGTTTGTATAAGGCTCTATGGCTTTGAGAGATGTGTTTAGTATGTTGGTCCTGCGTGTGTCACCTATGGGGCTGGGACTTAGTGAGAGGTTACTAGGACTACCATAGATAGGGGTCGGGGTCTAGTGAGAGACTGCCAAGACAACCCATGCTTGCACCATGCGATAACACTCCTCCCTATTGCAGTCTAGCACTCCCTAGTTGCATTCCATCTTGATGTATGAGTGCCTCTAGAAGTGAAGAGAGTGTTGTATGCGTTGTTGGTGTTGTTAGAAGTGTTGTGTTGGAGTCACGTATAACCCATAAGTAAGTCAACATGTTGTTTTCCTGACTGTCTATTGGATGTGGGACCTTGTGTTATCTCTTGGCACGGTGGCTGGACCTCCGAGTTCCACATGGTCGGGAGGTTGATGCTTTTCTCCTTTGGGTGTTCTTGTTGCATATTTGGGTGCATGGAGATTGTTCATTGCACTGAGGACTCCAGTTCCTATTCCTATTTGAGAAGATCTCCTATCATGTATTTGTAAATTGCGGTGTATCTCCATTTGTATTTCTTAAAGTAATCTGATGTGATCTTCCCACATGAACTAAGGGAAGCATCGTTGTAAGTATTGTAAGAAGTAACAATTATTGATTTGTGAGTAGCTCACTCAAGGAACCTTAGAGGACTTAGGTTTAGATTATTATGTTATGTTATGTATTCTATTGTTATTAGCTTTAAAAAAAAAAAAAATGGTTTCATTAATTTGACCTAGTTTGGTGTTGTCATCTGGAGTTCCTTGGCAGGGGCGTTACAAAACCAATCTATGTGGAGTTATAAAATAAATATATGTGATAACTACTTATTAATATTTAGCACTATAAAAAAATGAAAAAATAATTGTTTGTTAATATAAAAGATGAAAAAAGAATTGTTTCTTATATATGATAGACTTTTCATCTTAAATACAATACCACCTTAATTGATTAGTACAAGACATGAACAGAAATTGCGTTCACTAAGTAGCGCCATTCACTATAATTAGCCGATAGGTTATTTGTGCGAGAATAGCTTCGGCCGGAATTAAGAAAATCCGGCGCGGAAGTCAGATCACCATTTCACGACGACTCGAACCCGGGCAAAATGGGCTTGAGGGTAAAGATGCTGTTATTTCTGTCAAAGAACATATACAGAAGAGTAATTATGCAGAGCGCGTGGGGCTTAAGCAGTGGATTAATGATAATAATATCCTCGAATTAATGGACACTTACACTGTTAAATTTTACGAGACAGTCTCGAAGCAAATGGATGCAATTGCTAGGCAATATGATATGACAGATTTTGCAGATTCTTTCAAGTATTATTTGTTTACACCGAAGCGGGCCGATGATAATTTTACAATTGCCTCTGTCCCCTCCATTACCGCTCATCCCTTCACTCTGAAGCTTCAAAGCATTCGTATCAAGGCTCAAAACAGAGATTTCAGGGCAATTTTTGCTGAATTGGAGGTACTATTTAAGTTATTTAGGGATGTTCAGATCTCTAGGGATGATTTGCTTCTGAAGACCAAGAATTTTACAGTGCAGGGCATGGATGTCGTAAAGGGTGTTTTTGCCAGCAGTACCGTGACTCTGCTGAAATTATTCATCCACTTGATATTTTAGTGGGGATTGACAGCTCCGCCTATTTGGAAAAAAATGTGTAGTTGTGCTGGCAGAAAAAATAAACTTGTCAAAATGTTTAGGGTTTTAAACAATGGCTCAAAATATTGTCATTCAATGCCTGTCTTTTTGGGGAGGCAAATCTGTACCTTCAACAAAAATCAGCAATTTCAGAAACAAGAAAACTCCTTCAACAACTTCTGCAATTGTGTCATTTAAACGACGACATTCACTAAATTTGTGCAATTTTCCAAACATGTAAGGTGCAGATTCATTCCATAGATCTCAGAGTGCATTTACACCATCCAATACAATATTTTTGACAGGAAGTACGCACAACTTTAGTCTGTTTTTTAAACAATCTGGTAAGCAAGTGAAAGGCAATGGGAATTTAGGTCCGTAATGTGTAAGGGTTTTGGACTACAACCTCCGCGTCAGAGTTAGAAGTGAAAGCTATAGATGCTGGAAAGGGCTCTTTAAAGAGGTGGATAGATGTGAAGGTAGCTTAAGTTTTTCCGTCTGTTAGTTCTCCATATTGAGGTAGGGTACTTAAACTTCACATGCTTTGATTAGTCCTAGCAGCTTCATTTTTAGCATGCAAATGCTCTGCTTAGATAAAACTGAGTGAATCATCCTTAACAGCATACCAAAAATTTGATGGCTTTGATCTGTGTTATGGAGTGCTGCTCTTAAGCCAACTGAATCTGTATATGTACCCTATTCCCCATCTCAAAATTACAGAGAGATGCACTAGATATTAGAGGGTCTTTTGGGGTGCAAACAAGTAGTTGTAAGGTACACATATACATATCCTGCCTACACTATCGAACACTTCTTTTTGCCTCAGTACAATGCCTCCTCTACCTAATCATGGTCCCGGTTTACAGATGGCAGTTGAGGGTCAGTATCTGCAGGGAATTGTTTTGACTATAATTCATCTTGGGATTATGGATTACGGAGTGACTACAATCCAGTGTGATGTGCCTGGACAAAATGCATATCTGACTGGTCTCAGTATAATTGGGGGCATGGCTGTCTTTTCACCTGCCTTGGATGTAAGAATGTTTTATCTTTTCATTTCAACTTCCTTTTTCTGTTTTAAGAAATCAGGACGAGTTTTTATACAGCAACATCATTCATTTCTTTTTAAAAGTAGTAAATTGGCTGATTAATTATTTATTTAAATTAGCTCATTTTCATAATATAAATACAAGTTCTTGTGAAAAGGTACTGCTCTAAATGCTTTGACATCCACAAAATTGATTTCATAGTCAAAGAAAGTATATTGATATAAGGGTGGCACCTATACGCTTGTACAGTTCAAATAATTTTATAAAGTGAGTATAGATTAGAATTAGTTTAATGTTTTTTTAATGATAAATTGATTATATTGAAAATAAAATAAAATTATAAAGTAAAGTAGCATATTAAAATTATAGTATTGTTTTTAGTGTCTTAAAAGAAAATATTGTTTGATTCTAAATTAGTTTAGATTAATTAAATAGAATGTATATACATAAGTATAAATTAATTAAGTTTTAAGTTAGGATTAATGAAAGTGTATGAACAATATTATTTTAAGAAAGCAATTGTTAAGGATGAGGGAACTTAGTTCTAAGTATAATATCTATGATAACTGATACGTAGTTATCTAAGTAAATTTGAAAAGTGAATGTTAGAAATTTCTACAGTGTGCGCAGAACCGCGTTAAAAATCTAGGTGAGTTCTGTTTCTATATTAAGTTTGAAAAGCTACGGGATATTGCTTTTGCTGAAGTCTATTTTTTTCCTCATTAGCAATGGAGACAAATGGAAAGGAAGGATTTTTTCTTCACCTAATTTCAACTATTGGCGAATTCGTTGTGCAATTTCGTGCAACTGCTAGTTACTGTAAATTTGCAAACGAGTAATGTGGAGATTCAATCCGTACAGCTCACATACATTTTTGACAGGAAATTTGCAGAAATCTAAACAGTTGGAACATCCGTACGCCCTCCTCTACATGTTTGGAATGTTGGGCACGTGGACTAGGTGAAGCCCAAGTAACGGCAATCACTCTGTTTCTGTTCTTTCTAACTGCTCCTCCTGCAGACAGCTATTTCTGGCTGGGAACCGCTACCTAATTCAGAGTCTTCATTCCAGGTGTAAGGTGGATGCTAAGACGTAGCAGATTGGGGAGTCTTTTGGAGTTCTTGCAAAGGTCTTTTGGCTTGCTGCTGTTCTGGAGAAATATACGGTCATGTATGTAATACAGAGGTATAAAATATTGCTGCTGTTCCACAGTGAGATACTGTGATGAATGTATTACAGAGAGAGGAATTGATAATAAATTGTCCTTCGTTGTGGATGTAGCCAACATTGGCGAACCACGTTAAAATCTGTTTGTTAATCTGTGTGCGCTGTTTTGCTTTATCTTCATTCTGAGAATTCATTATATTCTTGCTGTTCTTTTTCTGGTTTTGTTTTCTGTTTTAGAATTTACATGGAGGCTTATAATTTCTACAACACAGTGAATAATACGTGTCCTGTTCTGCCATTCTTGTCTGCGTGTATTGTTTTTGGTTTAGTTTAAACTAAAATCAACTATTACACGGATTCTTTAATATTATGAATATTGCCGTATGCGTTTAAGAGAAATCTGTGTGTGGGCATTGGAAGATATGAAGACACAGTCGGTGGGGCAGGCGTCGATAATGAAAGAGAGGATGTGTATATCCACATCAACGTCTCCTTAGTCTGCTTACCATTCATCACAACCCATCAACAAGACTGGAATCTCACATTTCTAACTTCTTGGATTGTCCAACACGCTCACGGATTAGAAATTTGGAATAGAATTGCCTAAAGTCACGCAAATTTGGAACGAAGTAGATTGAATGGCATATTGACAATCTGTTTTTAATGCGTACTGTTAAATTTTTGGATCGTCAAACACGCTCACCTTTCGGATCGTCAAACTGGAGAAATTTAAATTGAACGTGAGATTTGAAGGAGAGGCAAAAGATTAAACGAGAACACATAACATTTGCACTTTACATTTCACAACAATCTTTTCACACCAAAATAACAGAGTTTTTGTATATTATAAAATGTCAATACAATATAGTTGCTGCACTTCTCATAATTTATGTAACAAAAACATAACCCAAATCAGGGTGCTAAGATAAAAACAGAGTATTCTCCTTTTCTAAAGCAGAGCTGTTGCTCTTTTTCATGTCCCATAAAACTCAGAAAATAGAGCATTTTGAATAACTCTTTTCTTCACTGTACACACACTAATTCAAACAACACACATTACAAAAAAAATAACTCCTACGCATAGAGGAAAATCCTTGGTCAAAAACAGCAGCAGCAGAGGTATGGGCTGCATCAGAAATCAGAAAAATAAAATCTGCCTTTTACCATACATTAGACAAGGAAACCATATCTCTATAACATCATCTCTGCAGAGATTGAAGAAGACAAGAGATCCCATACTTTTCATGACAGCATCATGCAGAAAAGTAATGGAAAGAGGACGATGGCAGATGAAAGTAGAAAAATAGACATCAAAAGGAGCTTGTCTTCATTAAATGAGCCAAGTGGTTGGGATTACTATTCCAACACTCCCCCTTAATCACAACTACTGCCATCTATGATGCACAATTGATCTCTTTGAAACAAAAAACTTTCTTTCCCTAATGGCTTGGTGAAGATGTCAGTAGAGTGATCTTCAGACCTGCAAAATTCCAAAAAGATCTCTCCATTGTTGATTAATTCTCTAATGAAGTGATATCTTGTGTCTATATGTTTACTTCGCTTGTGAAAAACTGGATTCTTTGACAATGCTATAGTTGAGTTGTTGTCACAGTAGATCCTTGTTGCCTCTTCTTGTTCTTGCCTGAGATCTTTCAACATTCTTCTCATCCAAACTGCTTGACATGATGCACCTATGGCTACTGCATACTCTGCTTCAGCGGATGAGAGAGTGACTATTGGTTGTTTCTTTGAAGTCCATGAAACTACAGCTGTTCCAAAATAAAAGACATAACCAAAAGTGCTCTTCCTATCATCAATGCTTCCTGCACAATCACTATCTGTGTAGCCTATGAGCTTAAACTCATTTGACCTTGAATACTGAATGCCATAGTTCCTTGTTCCACTCACATATCTGAGAATTCTCTTTCTTGCTTGCCAATGAGAGTCCTTTGGAGACTCCATAAACCTTGAAATGAGACTAACTGCATACATTATGTCAGGCCTTGTGGCTATTAAATACATGATGCTGCCAACAAGTTTTTTATACAAAGCTGGATCAATGTTGGCTCCATCATCATCCTTGCTTAATTTCAGTCTTGTGACAATTGGTGTTGGAGCTAAATTGCAATTTGTCATGTTAAACCTTTTCAAAATGTCATTTGCATACTTAGATTGGGAGATGAAAATAACATTATCATTTTGGTTTACCTCAATGCCAAGAAAATACTTCATGAGTCCTAAGTCAGTCATTTCAAACTCCTTTTTCATAGCTCCTTTGAACAAATCAATTGCCAAATCACCCATGAATATCAAATCATCAACATACAAACAAACAATTATGATCTCACCTTGCTCATTCATCTTGGTATACAATGTAGGCTCACTATTGCACCTATTGAAGCCATTTTGCAAAAGATATGAATCAACTCTACTATACCAAGCTCTTGGGGCTTGCTTGAGTCCATAGAGTGCCTTTCTCAATTTGTAGACTTTGTTTTCTTGACCCAAAATCTCATACCCAGGTGACTGCTCCACATAAACTTCTTTTTCAAGATAACCATTCAAAATTGTTGATTTCACATCCATTTGGTAAATTGGCCATTTATTTTGAGCTACTATTGCAAGTATAGTTCTCACGGTGTCTAAACGTGCTACTAGAGCAAATGTCTCATTGTAATCAACCCTGGGCTGTTGTGAATATCTTTTTGCCACTAGTCTTGCTTTATGTTTTTGCACATCACCATTTGCATTCAACTTAGTCTTGTAAACCCACTTCACTCCTATGACATCTTTTTCTTTTGGAAGACTCACTAACTCCCATGTTTGATTCTTTTCAATTGCATCAATTTCTTCATCCATTGCATTTACCCATTTTTCATGTTTGATTGCATCTTCATAATGAATTGGATCTTCTACTTGTGAATAAAATGCAAAGAGAGAAATCAGACCAACATTGTTCTCACCTTCATTTTGATCATAAATGTCTCTCAAACTTCTGATTTTTTGTCCCCTCAAGCTTGCCAATGTAGGATTTGACATATCACTTGAACTTGGACTTGTGGAATGTGGACTTGATGGTCTTGCACCCTGATTGCCACTTGTAGATGGTGTTTGTTGTACATTTGAAGGAGTGGATGCTTAAATGCGTGAGGCTATCCTTACACTTGATGATGGTGTCATTTGATGACCACTTTGTTGAGCCTAAATGGGTGTGGAAGGAGTCACATTTGATGGAGTACCTGCTGCTTGAAAGAGGGTTTGTGTAACTACTGCAACTTCTTCTTTATCCTCTTGTGGGTTCATTGTGGGTTGTGCTTGAGCATATTCCACATTCAAATCCGGCTTAATCTTTAGGGGAAACATTCTATTGCTTGTCATGTGGACTTTGGCAATAAGCTAGTTACATGGAAATTTATGTAGAATAGTGCATTCTCTATTTTTGAAGAAGACTTTATACCCCTTTTGAATAAGCTACCCAATGCTCATTAGATTATGTTTTAGACCAGGCACAAAATACACATCTGAAATATACTTCTTCTCCCCTTGTTTAGTTAGAATATTGATATTTCCTTTGCCCATAACTAAAATTTTGTTGTCATTACCTAATGTGACATCTGATTTTACACTTTCATCTAAACTTGAGAACATTTTGAAGTTCCCTATCATGTGATTGCTGCAACCTGAGTCTAAAAACCATACATCCTTTTGATTCTCTTGTGCTACATTGCATGCTATGAACATATTACTCTGATTTTGATTTTCTTTTGTGAAGTTTGCATTTGGTTTGCTAAAATCATACTACTTCCTTCTACACTCATTTGAATAATGCCCATACTTCTTACAATAATGACATTGGATTTGAGATTTATCATACCTTTGACCATGTGGTTGATTTTGAGATGGGTTTGGGCTTGAGCTTTGGCTGTTACCTCTTCCACTTGAGCTTGATGGGCTACTTCTTCCACCTCTATATGAATTCCTTCCTCTACCTCTGAAATTTGATCTTCCTCTGCCTCTTCCATGCCTGATTGAAGCTTGTGTTTTGAATGCATGCTCCAATGATGAGTTTGCTGGCCTGCTAAATCTATGCTCATGAGAAATGAGAGATGCATGAAGCTCATCAATTGAAAATTGTGAGAGATTCTTTGTCTCCTCTATGGTCACAACTATGGATTCAAACCTTGTGGGTAAACTCATTAAAATCTTTTCAACAATCCTTCTATCTTCAAGTATTTCACCATGAGATCTAATTTGATTAACTAAACCCATCACTTGTGTGAAGAAATTGTCTATTGAATCTGAATCCTTCATGAAGATTGTTTCAAAATCCCTTAGCATTTGCAACTTAGTTGTTTTCACCTTTGCCATTCCTTGATAGGTTGTTTGGAGTATATCCCATGCTTGTTTGGACTTTGTTGTTGTTGCAACTCTTGGGAAAATGCTCTCATGCACTACTTGAAATACGTAGAAAAGAGCTTTTGAGACCTCCTTATTATCTCTCAATAAATCCTTCTCTGCTTGTGTCAATGCATTGTATGCTACTGCATCAGCTGGTTCTGGAAAGCCATTCTCTACGAGATCTCATATGTCTTGAGAACAAAAAAGTGCCTTCATTGTTATGTACCAATAATCATAATTTTTTCCATTGAACTATGGGATTTGAGGATTTGTTAAACTTGTGCTTGTTCTTGTGCTTGCCATTGTTGACTCTGAAAATTGCTTCTTAAAAAAACCTTTCTTAAGAAAAAACTTTACCAGTGATAAAACCTTGGTTGAAAAGCTCTTGCTTAGAATGCCTTCAACACTAATCAACCAAGCTCTGACACCAGGTGAAGGAGAGGTAAAGGATTAAAAGAGAACACATAACATTTGCACTTTACATTTCACAACAATCTTTTCACACCAAAATAACAGAGTTTTTGTATATTATAAAATGTCAATACAATATAGTTGCTGCACTTCTCATAATTTATGTAACAAAAAAATATAGACCCAAATCAAGGTGCTAAGATAAATATAGAGTATTCTCCTTTTCTAAAGCAGACCTACTGCTCTTTTTCATGTCCCATAAAACTCAAAAAAATAGAGCATTTTGAATAACTCTTTTCTTCACTGTACACACACTAATTCAAACAACACACACATTACAAAAAAACATAACTCATACATATAGAGGAAAATCCTCGATCAAAAACAGCAGCAGTAGAGGTATGGGCTGCATTAGAAATTAGAAAAATCAAATCTGCCTTTTACCATACGTCAGACAAGGAAACCATGCCTCTATAACATCATCTTTGTAGAGATTGAAGAAGACAAGAGAGCCCATACTTTTCATGACAGCATCATGTAGAAAAGTAATGGAAAGAGGACGATGGCAGATGAAAGTAGAAAAGCAGACATCAAAAGGAGGCTGTCTTCATTAAATGAGCTGAGTGGTTGGGATTACTATTCCAACAAGATTCACGCGAGAATTCACGATGGTTGGGTTGTAGAAAGATGCGTGCAAACCCCCATTCACATTGTCGACTCAAAAGTGTAGCGCGTGCATTCATAGCAGACTCGAAAGTGTAGCGCATGGATTGCAGAGAAATTTTCTAAAGAGGTTTCTGTCGTGGGGTCCTCAGTTCAGGTCAGGTCAGCAGTTGTCCCTCTCATGCTTTCTAGCTTGTTTTATCTACATCTTTAATCATTCTTTCTTTCAAGGAGACTTTTTCAACATAAGGCTACCTTCGATATGCAGAAAGGTAAGCCATACTTTTCATGGCTGGGTTATTTACTATTTATACACTTGTCTATATAGGGAATAGAAAACCAATCACAGGTAAACATAAACAATGGAAAGGAAACCTTCTGTTTTGTAGAAACAAACCACTTAGATAAGTAAAAATTGCATCATCAATTACAATTGGGAAGTGGATTTAGGTAAATGCAAAACAATATCAAGGTATTTTAAAGTGTAGGCTTGTACACTTAAAATGGGAACACACAAGAAAAAACATTCTCAAAAAGATAAAAATATGATTCTAGTCATAGGTGTGAAACTCAGTCAAATAAAGATTTACTGTAAGTCTGTGACGATAAAGGGTTTAAGGGCAGTAGGAGTAGAGAAGAATCGGCCATTTATAGCCGCACTTTTGCACCTTCTACTTGGTCATTAGAGCTCTATGTGCAAGAGTCATTAAATGTCAAGACGAGGTTAGAGGTTTTGGAAGTCAAGGAGCAGGAAATGGACCACAAAATCCATGAGATCATAGTAACAAATCGATCCTTAGTGGAAGGTAATAAAGTTTTAAAGGAACATGTGGCAAAGTTGTAAGAGGCTCTATCGGCAAGGAAGTATGTGTGGCAAAACATGAAGTTAACTTGGCAAACTATGAAAGAATCAATAATAGCAAATAGGGGTGTGGCAAACTCTAAAACAACTAAGGTTGAGGTGCAAGTACTTTGACAAACAAACTTTCAAGGAGTGAAGATAAAAGAAAATAACAAAGAAGGCATATCAAAAGAAGTCAAAAACTAGGCGCAAGTCAGCAACACTTCCATAAGAATGGAGGAAGAAACTAATGCAAGGCTTGATAGAACACATGAAAGAGAGATCAAAGAAAGACAAGATAGAGAAACAAATGTAATTATCAGAGGAATAAGAGATTATGAGAAAAATGAAAGCACTTTCGATCTTGCAAGTGACTTCTTAAAAGACAAGTTGAATTGGCAAGGAAAAATCTGCCAAGCGAGGAGGGTGGGAAAGTTATGTGAAGAGAGGTTTAGGCCCATAAAAGTTGTCATGGCAAGTGTGCACGACAAGCTCCATCTTTTAACCAAAAAAAGCTCTTGAGGGGCTCACACTTCTTCCTAGACGAGGATAATTTAATTGGTAGACAACAAGAGGAGAGAAGGGAGGAAGTGGCAAAAATAAGAATAGGAAGAGATGAAGGCAAAAGGGCATGATTGTACAATGGGAAAGTTATTATTGCTAATTTTGGGCCCCACAGTAAGGTAGGGCAACAAGTTGGCAGGAATGAAAAAATAGATGATTCTATAATAGAAAGGAAAGTAACAAGACCAATATGGGTAAAGAGTGATGAAGACTCAACTTCAAGTCCTGTGTGCCAAAATAAATAGAAATCAAGGCCTACCTTGATTTATCTAAGTTTAGTATGTTGGAATTGTAGAGATTTCCCTTGGAGGAAGGGACCTAGGTTAGGGCCTATTGCAGAAGGTAGAGACATAGTTTGTCTCATGAAAACTCATGAACACGAAGGCTGCAAGACTTCTATGTTTGAAGGTTACTTGAAGTTGGTGGCTTAGAACAAGGTACCAAGGAACGACAAAGGGTATGATAGTATATTGGTCTTAGTGAAAGAAAAAGAAGGGTGTAGCATTCAATTGGAAAGAGAAGATACAAACAAGTAGTATATAAAAAATGAAAGTCAAATAAGAATTGCAACGTGTTATTTTGTTCCACAACTTTAAAAAACTTACAAAAATAATTGGCTAGGTAGCAAGGACCCATATGCAACTCTAAAAAAAGATATATTCTCAGTAGGGAGAAGTTCTCTTGGTGGGGGATTTCAATGCCATGACATCAAATGAACAAGCTAGCATGTTATGTTGCAAATAGGATCATTATCCTAATTGGCTTATGGAAGAAATAAATTACCAGTGGTTAAGATGTTTAGAAGACAATGTGGCACCTTTGACTTAATTATTTGTAATGGTTTGGATAGATGGAACAAGTCTAGAAATTTTAGAGGCAATACCTACAATGCAGCAAGTGTCATTGATTATGCAATTTGCTTGCAAAGCTTGATTGAAAGGATAGCAGAAGTTATGATCTATGAGCATATTTGGGATTTAAAATCATACCATAGACCAATTTACTTAAGGTTATCTTAGCTAGAAAAGAGGCATTATGGCAAGAAAACTCAAGGTCTTCGGAAACCACCTTCAAAGGGTAGTATTCTTTTTACACAAGAAAATTGTACTATCTTTAAGGCAATGCTAGAAAGGTTAATTTAGAAGGAGAAAACTCATTTTCAATGCATCAATAGTCGTGAGTTACCAAATATAATTCAAGGAGCATTTGGGAAGTACAAAAGAGAAAAAAAAAAAGAAATCAAAAACATATTACTTTTTTTATTAATGTTTGGTTTGATGAGGAATGCAAAATTGCAAGGAGAACTTTGAAAAATCCATGTAAGAAGAAGATGAATGCTAAGTTGTACAAGCAAGTTTTCAAAAATAAAAACGCTGAGTTCATGAACACAAGGTGAGAAGAGCTAATCTACCTAGGAAAGAATAACCCAAAGCTATTTTGGAAGGAACTTCAACCAAGAAATAAACAAATTGAAAATAACATTACAGCTAATCATGGGAAGAAAAGGTGTGTATTTTTTGCACCACCGAGGTAGTGGAATTAGAAAAAACACTTTATTATGGAGTGTGATGCCTTTAGGGACATCAGGGGCAAATATGCCAATATCTTAACAGTTGTTTCTTGGTACAATTTACTCACTGAGGGGACTATTGAGAAATTGGGGGAGCTCATCATCACCTTGAATACAGAAAGAACTGAAATGTAGAAAAAAAAATGGCAAGGTTGGTTGTCCCATAGGCTATTTTTTTAGCCTCGTGGACATAAAAAATTATTCATTCAGAATGACAATTTGCTTCTAATATATACTTCAAAACTTTTGGATTGTCAAGCATGATCACGTTTACACCATCTAATTTGAGATGACCAAGAAAATAGCAAAGTAGCACAAAAAGATACTTCTCAAATTTGGTACTGCAAAACTTTTGGATTGTCAAGCATGATGACGTTTACACCATCTAATTTGAGATGACCAAGAAAATAACAAAGTAGCACAAAAAGATGCTTCTCAAATTTGGAACAAGGTAAATTAGATGGATTAGAAAAATATGATGGAGTGTTGACTTTCATATTGATTGAGAATCTCAATGTTTTTGGATTGTCAAGCACACACAAAATGCAATTAAATTATATTGGAAAACTTTTGGAGTGTTAAGCAGGCACACAATGTAATTAAATTATATTTGATAGCTTTTCAATTTTCAAATACACACACAGATATTGATTGAGAATCTCAAAACTTTTGAAGTGTCAAGCACATACAATTTGATTACTTACATTGAAAATCTTTTGAATTGCCAAACACACGCACACAATCAAAGTAAATTAGACTGTGAATGGAGAATGGTAAGAAAAATATAAAAATGATGGTCATGTTTTGATGGCACACTTAAGAATTTAAAACTAGCAACTGGACCTATAGATTCAATGGGCATGTTGATAATTTTTAGAAGAAATTATAGAATTTGTTAGATGTATCTTGTAGAGTTTTAAGATGTTTAGATTATTCTGTTGTTGATGGCTATAGATATGTTGTCTACACCAACATGTTTTTGATATCTCGTTTTCCTACTTGGCCACCACTAACTAAGGTTCAATTCATTGTTGACCTCCAAAAAGTAAAAACATTGTCATGTTTTAACATCATCTACTAACTCAAATGTAACAATTACACTTAATTCTCACATTTGCTCAACAATGACTTACTATGACAAATTAACTAATGAAATATGTTTATTTATGTGTATATATCAATGAATTGTCCAAGACTGGATATAGCTCTTCTTTAAATTCAAAAAATGTAATTTGAAAATAGATTTAAATGTAACCTCAAGATCTTATTTGGTCCCCATCCCGAGCTTAATTGTATATCAAATAAATAATATGTTTTTTGTTTGTTTTAATTTGTCAAAATATCACAGAAATAGCTCTATGATAAACACAATATTTATGACCTAATAGATCATCTATTTGGGCTAATAAAATATCCATTTTAACATAAATTTGTATACATTACTCATGCAACATTTCAACTATGTGATTAGAATTGGAGATCAAGTACTTTGAATTGTTAAGTATGAGTTCTTGTTAAGAGGGAAAAAATGAAAAATTCTACTGAGTTATTACCCATCCATGGGCTAGGAAAATATAATCATTGACCTTCATGGAAAGGGAAGAATTTGATGCTAATAGTGGAATAATGGAATAATAGATCTTGAAGGGGAGAAAACTTTCTTCTTTGTTAAAACTACACTTCACCAAGGCTATGAACTTTCATTAGAGCTAAAGTCTAGCTTGTAAAGCTTCTAAACACCGATAAAGATGTTAATTGATAGTAAGTAGCTATATGAAGATCTTTCACTTTTATGGTAATCCATGGCAACAATTCATTTTTCTTTTATTCTTATTTTTAAAGTGATATTTTAAAACACAAATTTACTAATTATTCCCTAGGATTCCTCCAGATTTTATAAATCTTTTTAATAATGTGCATAGATTCACCAAAAAAAATTAATTTTTTTCAAAAAGAAAAGGAAAGATTTGCTAGGAAATGTAAAAAACTTAGCTAGGATTTGCCAGGATTTTATAAATTTTTTTAGGGGTTTTTTCTTAAAATTATCACTAGTAGTTTCACTGGTGGTTTTTACCTTGTTACGAATCTTTCTAAGTTGTGAGCCTTATGTTTGTTACTAGTTGTGAGTGTTCCTATGCCTTGTTAATTTTTGTTAGTTCCTTGTTAGTGGAAGCTTAGGGCTTTTTTGATAATGCTTGGTATTAATGTATGAATGTTGTTTTTCTTTTAAGGGTGCGACACCTATGGAAACCCTAGCTATATTATCTTAAAAAAGCAATCTATGTGGACTTGTAATACACAATGTAACTGATAACCACCTATTAATATTTCAAATTTGTAAGTGGTGATTTTTATAAGAACTCATTCATTCCTCCATCCCAAGTACAAAACCATTTTAATTTAAGAATGAATTTAATATTTATGACAATATAGAAAAAAATAAATTTTAATTCGAAGAATAACTTTTTTTGTTTAATGTGGCAAAATTTTATGCATATTTTTTTTAAAAATAAAAATTAAGAAAATAGTTGAAGCTCCAACTTAACACATTTATGGCAAAATTTTATGTATATTTTTTAAAAAAACTAAAAATTAAGAAAATAATTGAAACTCCAACTTAACACATTTATTTATTTATTTTTAATCGATGTAACTTCACACTATAAAAAAAAAAGAAAAAAAAACCATAAAATATATTTATTAAAGGTGGTAAGCTTTTATTATTCATTATAGTGCTACCTTAATAATTAATACATTTTTCTTCACTTAAAAGAACAATTCTTTTAAAATAAAAATATATATTTTTTAATTAATACAACACTATTAAAAAAATTAATAAATATTATTTTAAGAAAAAGTTGTTATCCAATATATTAACTTTTCTTATAATTTATCTTCCAAATAATAACATAACCCAACTTTTTTAAAAATTGAACAAAGCATGATTTGTAGTTTATTACACAGCCAAAAAATAAAAATAAAAATTGAAGGTAATAAAATATTTTGTTGAACAAATCATTTACAGGAAGGTAAATTAGACGGCCACACTCTTTAAACATCCAGTTTGTTTTGAACTTTAAACGTTATCCATACCATTTGTCAGCTGGCGCAAAAACATTATTTCTTAAAACATATTTTCCCATAACATTAAGCGAACAATACATATTAGACATTAAATAATACAACATAAGTAAATGCTTTGAGGACGTCCACTCGTTTCTCATCGATGTGAAAGGAAATTGCGTAATACCGCATGCCTCACGCTAATTTGTAGGCACCGATTTCCCTAATCTATTTATTCCTCCATCCCCGTTCAATTCTATCGCCTTCTGTGTTTCCTGCTGCTTTAATTTCGTCTACCATGGCTCCTCTTCTGTTCTTCCCTTTCATGCTTTTCATCTTTTCAATCTCCGTTTTTCCCCACTCTCTCAATAATCTCTCTTATACAATTGCTCTTGCGATTCAAAGTTAGCATTTCCAACAACAACAGCACTTCTCTGGCCGACTGGAGTCCCCATCTACACCTTTGCAATTGGTCTGCTGTTACCTGTGATCCCTCTTCGCACTCTGTTCTCGCCCTCGATTTATCCCAAATGAATTTAGACGGCACCATCTCTCCTCTGCTGGGGAATCTCTCCCAAAATGCGCTTACTGGTCACATCCCACCACAACTCGGCCAACTTCCCCGTTTGCAGAAACTCTGGTTGTACAGCAATCAATTACAAGGAACAATTCCCTCCTCTCTCTCCGCTTGCCGCAGTTTGGATGACCTAAGACTCTCTTATAACCAACTGCATGGCAGCATTCTGCCTGAGCTGAGTCACCTCACAAGACTGAAATATCTTTACTTAGGAGCAAACAATCTTATAGGTACCATTCGTCATTCTTTAGGTAATCTGTCCGCCTTGGTTGGATTGTATTTGGGATACAATGACCTCACAGGTACCATTCCCTATTCTTTAGGAAATCTGTCCGCCTTAGTTGAATTGCGAGTGGGAGGAAATAATTTGACAGGTACCATTCCCCATGAATTGGGCATGCTCACTCACCTGCAGGTTCTTTTCCTTCATACAAATAACTTATCAGGCACCATTCCCACCTTTTTAGGAAATCTCTAAAAATTGACTGATTTAGAATTGGCAGATAACTATCTCCAAGGCCCCATTCCTCCTGAATTGGGCATGCTCACTCACTTGGAGGTTCTTTACCTTTATATAAATAACTTATCAGGCACCATTCCCACCTTTTTAGGAAATCTCTCAAAATTGACTGATTTAGAATTGGCAGATAACCATCTCCAAGGCCCCATTCCTCCTGAATTGGGCATGCTCACTCACCTGGAGGTTCTTTACCTTTATACAAATAACTTATCAGGCACCATTCCCACCTTTTAAGAAATCTCTCAAAATTGACTGAATTAGACTTGTCAGTAAACCATCTCCAAGGCCCCATTCCTTTTGAATTGGGCATGCTCACTCACCTGCAGGTTCTTTACCTTGATACAAATAACTTATTAGGCACCATTCCCAACTCTTTAGGAAATCTCTCAAAATTGACTTATTTAACATTGTCCAAAAACCATCTCCAAGGCTCCATTCCTCCCGAATTGGACATGCTAATTCACCTTCAACTTCTTCACCTTTTTAAAAATAACTTATCAGGCACCATTCCCAGCTCTTTAGGAAATCTCTTGAAATTGACTGAGTTAGACTTGTCAGAAAACCATCTCCAAGGCTCCATTCCTCCTGAATTGGACATGCTAACTCACCTTCAGCTTCTTCACCTTTTTACAAATAACTTATCAGGCACCATTCCCAGCTTTTTAGGAAATCTCTCCAAATTGACTGATTTAACGTTGTCAAAAAACCATTTCCAAGGCCCCATTCCTCCTGAATTGGGCATGCTCACTCACCTGCAGGTTCTTTACCTTGATACAAATAACTTATCAGGTACCATTCCCAGCTCTTCAAGAAATCTCTCAAAATTGACTAATTTAACGTTGTCAGAAAACCATCTGCAAGGCCCCATTCCTCCTGAATTGGGCATGCTTACTCATCTGCATGTTCTTCAGCTTGATACAAATAACTTATCAGGCACCATTCCCAGCTTTTTAGGAAAACTCTCAAAATTGACTAAGTTAGACTTGTCAGTAAACCAATTTAGAGGAAAAATACCAGCTTCTCTTGGTAGCCTCCAGCAGCTAAGAAATCTTTTACTTGATCACAACAAGTTAACAGGGGAGATCCCTGTTAGTTTAGAGGGATGCCAGATGTTGAAGTCCCTTGACTTATCTAACAATAAACTATGGGGAAGGATACCTGGTTAGATTCACTGAGTACAACATTTGGCTATATTGCTCTAGGCAATTTTTTTGAGTTTTGTTTATATTGGCATTATCATTTTCCTTTAATAGCCTTTTAAGAATTTCATGAATAAAATTGCTTGCAGAGTATGAAGTGGGCGGGAGTGTTTCTTTCATGGGAAATGCAGCCGCTTCCAATTTAACATCTGCCATATCAGACGTCCTGCACAATACCAATCCTACAGAAACATTGGCATATGACAGTCAAAGATCTACTTTAGATGTTTATAAGTTCTATTAAGAAGTTTTTGTCTTTATGTTTGCCAGTTTCAAGTTTCTTTTCCATCACTGGCTAGTCTTCTTTCACGTAAAATCCTCCTTCGGTTAAATTCTAGCTCTTTCAACTTGTAAGCTGTTCCAATTCATGTGTATGCATTATACTACTTTGAGAAAGTATAATGTTGCCTATATATACTTACTGAAATACTGCAAAACGTGTAACATATTGTCTTATCTATAGGACTTCCTCTCATAGTATGCAGAAGTTTAATTTTTTTTCCTTTGCTTCCTTGATATTCATTTATCTCCGAGCTCAAAAACATAAGATCAATCTGGATGCCATATCGAGGGTGATATATTTGTGTCCACAGAGGGTAGAGCATGAACAAGAATTTAAAGACCATCCATTTTTTAAGTTGTCTGAGTAATCGGAACAGTTAAATAAACAATGTATCATGAAACTGCTTGTGGAATTCATTCAAAATTTTAGACGTATAATTAGATATAGTATAATTGCATATACCCTTTAATTGAATATTGGAAACCTCACAAAATATGTCTTACACTACATCAATTGCATCACAGTTCTGTAGCTACTACGAGCTTGCACAACCTTTCCTCAATATTATCCTTTGGACCTTCTATAAGTATTGAAGAGCTGTCTCCATTGCATTGTAATAGAAATCTCCATGTCATTCTGCAAAACGCTTGATAAAGAGGAAAATTTGGCATTATCAACATGGTCTGAGTTGGATTTAAGGTCAGCCTATTATGAAGATTTCCAAAATTACGACAAGAGTTCAGTTTTCTCTAGCTACAAGTGGTGGCAGTGACTCACTATCATGTAACATTTTGGCTTTGAGATAAAGGTTTTAATTTTCTAAAATGGATTTTAAGTTCTGATGAATTGCATCCAGTGAGAACAGATTGTTAAATAGGCTACCAGGTCGTGTGTAAAATTCTGGGTTTTGTATAAATCTTTTGAAAATTTTCACCTACAAAGTTAATACTGCACTGATGTCCTGTACAATATCATCCCAGCCCTAATGGATATTTATAAAGAAGGCAAAATGTAAAGTCCCCAACTTGAATGTTTATGAAATATTAGATTTTTTGCTATTTTTCTGAATTTGAAAGAAGAAACCAAATCGCTGCAAACTGAAACTGAAAGATAAATACTGGTGCAAACTCCCTTCGGTATGAAACAATAACATTCAGTACTCGGATATTCCAATTTAACATTCAGTTCCAGTCAATTTTGCATAGATAAGCAGTTGTGTTTGATTTGCTAATAACCAGAAATCAGAAATGTTATAGTATTCTTGACAATAATATGGCAGCTCATACAAAGTGTAGATTAAGTAGCTTGAACCTAGAAAACAATAGTACACAGCGAACTGGAGTAACTCCTTAGATAATCAGCACTAACACATGCCTACAGTCCTCATTACATATTTTAAATCTGCCCTTACAAAATATGCCCTAGGATGCTGAAGGACAGCAATCCAAGATGTTGCGCCAAAGATCTAACTCTATGTGCTGTTATGACAGTGACTGTACACCTTAGTGAGTCCATGCTAGATCCAAATCATGCCCAAACATGCATCGCTGCCTCTTATATCAGGACAATGAATGTATGACCCCTCCAGCGGTCCCTTGAACACTTCCAAACTGCTATGTTGGCTGCGGATAGTAACTGCAGGTGCCCAATCAGCGCTAAAGCCTGGAAATATGCTGATATATGGCCTGTGAATGTGCTGTAGCAAGGGTGGATCTGTCCTTGCACTTCCGTACAAACTGACAGGGATGTCACAACCCTCCAAAATTGGTGCAGCACCTCCCCAAATGAGGCCGCGCAGAAGAAAATAGATATAAATGGGGGCGATCAATAGATTGGGTGCTCAAGGTTGATGTGATCTGTAACAAAATGTCCACAATGATATATTTCTGCCTAGACAGTATGGATTCCTCCTAGGGTTTGCAAAAATGGTGTAAACCTTCTGATCCAGTAAATGATGATGTAAATCTGCTCATTAAAATTCTGAAATTGTTGTAAAAGCCCCCAAAATAATGTGCCAACACTGTAGCAGCAATACACAATCTTCAAACACTCTGGCAAACTGAAAATATCTTCAAATCCTCCACCAATCAGCACACTTGTGATTCTTGGATGGAATCACCTAAGATTGAAAGCAAGAGTTTTCATTGTTATCTCAAATGTGAAATTCAAGAGGGTTTTCATCCTTTAAACTCCAACAAACCAACAGTTTTTGTTCTTGCATGCCTTAGATTGAACAATTGCTCAAATCTGAAAGTAAGATGCAAAGGATAGTTTCAAATTTCAATGATCATCAAATGAGAAGCCAAAGGCTCCATTTATAGTTACCTCCTTACTAGACATTAGATTTCCACAGTCCATGATCTTGTATCAGAATGTTTCAGGATTTAACTGTGAAAAATTTTCCCTCAACGTTTTGGGTCACACTCCGTGATCCATCATAGGAAGAAGAAAGTAAGAGAAGAGAAATAGAAAATGGATCAGAGTGTGATCAAAACATTGAAGAAAAGATTTTCACACAGTTAAATCCTGAAACATTCTGATATAGTTACCTCCTTGTTTAAACTTTGGGCCCTAGTATTAAAAAACACTCTTTATTTTTGGCTTTTATTATAATACCTTTTAATTTAATTTAATTTAATTTTAAGTATTAAAAATACTTTTATTTTAGTAACATTTTTTACTTTAATTGTAATATATTATTAAGTTGTCCTAAAATTAGCCTTTGGCATTTGGACTCAGTTTATAAATTATGAAGGCCCGCCTTTCAGATGCTTCCAATGTAACTTGATGGGACACAAAATTGCAGGATGTTCCTCCAAAGGGCCTCCTAGTTCAAGATTGATCAATTTTAAAAAAATGGATCAAGAAGAAAGGCTCTCCAGATGCAGTTTTTTTGTGGCACAACCAGGGGAAGTTTTTGGAAGCCCAAAAGGAGATAAGGTAGGACCTAGTGGCTATCGTGGACAACACAATCCCTGAGAAGCCTTCTCCTCAGATTCCTCTCAAAGAAGGTTTTATTAATCCTCCCTCTGAGGGGGAGGGTGATTGTTCTGATGATGGGGCACCTTTCCTTTTCCGGCAGATTTAGATGATGATTCGTATATTCCTTTTGACCATGATGACATGGTGGTTCCCATAAGGAAGTGCTCCATCATTCAAACAGCGAGTGGCATCTTTAAACCCAACATCAGCATACCAAAAACAATTTCAAAAATCTGAAGTAGAGAAGCTTCGTATAGAAGGTTGGGATGCTGTTGATGATAGAACTCAGTAGACCATTGATTTCCTTCTTACTAGGAGTAGAAAGAAGGGCTTAGCCAATCCAGCATAATGGCTTGTAGAGGTTTCTCCAAGGGGTTTCGTTTTGGGTTGTTTCATTTTCTTCTCCAAGGGGCTTCGATTTGGGTTGTTTTCTCTAGAGTCCTCAGCTTTGCACTTTTTCTTTCCATAAGCTAGTTCTTTTATCTTATGTGCTCCCCTCTTGAGGGTTTGAAGTCGTGTTCTTTAATTTTATTTGATATCTATATTGGGAGTGGCCCCAAATCCCACAGCTTATCCATAAAAAAAAAAGTCATAAAATTAGAAATAATTGGACCCAACTTAATTAATATTATTAATTATTATTAATGGAAGAAAAGGGACATGACACAAAATTTTTTGTTAACTTGTGATATAACATTTCTCTATATCTGGAACTCTCTCTTTTGTTGTCATTTTATGTCTTATTGGTCTTTACTTGTCATCATCTAGGTGTTTGTCCTGATTTTTTAAGAGTGTCATAGGCCCTGTTTATGTTTTCAAAAGGTGTTTTATAATATAAAGGGGTTAGGTGGTGTTGTGGGTAATGTCTTGGTAAGCATGTATGCCAAATGTGGGAGAATCCTGGCTGCAAGCCAAGAGTTTGACAGTATATTATATAGAAAATGCTGTCTCAAACAATGTAATGGATGTAGCATAGATGCAAAATGGCAATGCCCATAAAACCTTGCAAGTATTTGGTGAAATGGAAGCGGTCACCATTAATTCTATTGTTCCTATGTGTGGTCTCTTTGTTGTCCTTATCAGGATAAGGAGATACACGCTTTTATAATCACTATTGGATTGGACACACATGTTGTGTACAATGCTCTCCTTTATATGTATGCCTAATGTAGTAGTTGAGGTTGCACACCATATATTTGCTCAAATCCCTCAAACAAACATAATCTCTTGGAACACAATGATAGGAGGGTATGGATGAATGGTCTCGGTTAAGCTGCCCTGGACCTGCTTAATAAAATGCAAACAATAATGCCAAGGCCAAGGCCTCAAAATCAGACTACATTACTTTTATTTCTATTATCTCTACCTGTAGCCATGCAGGCCTGGTAATTGAGTGCAACTTACAAATATTTGGTTCCATAACCCAATATTATTACATTGCTTCAACTGTTGAGGGTTATGCATGTGTAATGGACCTCCTTGGTCAAGAGGGCTCATCAATAGTGGATACACAAAACATCAGCACTACCACCTCATCACCATTTGGTTCTGAAGAGAGATCCAACTATTTTTGCAATCTTGTCATGAGCAATAACTCCAACATAGAACTCAATTGCTCTGTATCATAAAAACATACAGTAGAATCTCCTCTTTGTGTCGAGTCTGTTGAAAATATATTGAATTATCCTTGAGAAGAGTTTTCTATTGCTGCCTTCAAGGAGTAGGAGCTTGCCATGTCCCCTTGTGTGATCATGGATAAATCCCCTTACATAGAGAACCGAAGGCAGAATAACCAAGTAATAAAATTAGACAAAATATCGAAGGTATTGAAAGGAGCGATTATTAAGATACAATTTTGGCGTTAATTAAGGAATAATGTTATCTAACACTGATTATCTCTTGAGAGATGTTAGTTAAGGTCGCTAACAAAAAGAGGTGTCTATTACAATGAATATATACAGTGAAGGGATGCATCCCTTAAGCAATCGGTGGTATAAGAAGAAAAATAATACAACAACAACAGGAGGGAGGAGGAAGAAATATAACTAAGGAGAAGCAAGAAAGAACATCCAAGGAAGGGACTCTGGGGATCACCGTGGCTACACCAAGTGTATTTCTGCCTTATCAAGTAGGATAACTTTATATACAAAGAGTGAATTATCTTTCTGTATTGGCATTAACTAATCATTTTTTGAGCAAGTGATCTGACTCTTAAAGTAGAGACTTGTTATCTATATAACCTGCTCAAATATAATTATGATAGCTTTTTGCTTATAGTAGTCATCTGATTATCTATATATAATCATCTAATTATCTATATATATATAGTTAGTTGGTCTATTTATAACAACCTGACTATATATATTGAATGATGATGATACATAGGTATTGATTATTTAAGTACATTGATTTGGGGTTTCCTTAGCATACTAACATATATATGTGTGTGTGTGTGTGTGTGTGTATACACACACACATATATATATAGACACTGAGTTGATAATTGATGAAGTGTCTGCATCTATTTCTATGTGTTAAAATTTGAGTTTTTGAAACTAATTGTCAACCCACCTAGGGGAAGGGGTAGGAAGAGGATGGTGTGCTCCACTTATGGTCCACTCACTCTAAATAGAAGGTTTAGCCATGGAGGAGTGGAAGTACCAAGAACACTCGTATGCTCTGGCCATTTCTACAAGTGGGCAAAGTGTTTGTTGGGGTTGGGACATGGTTGGGGAAAGAAGATACAAGTCGCCAACAGGGAGAGTTGTGGTATACAACCTCTAAGGTTGGTATATGGCTTTAGGCAAACCCACCATGCCACTCCTCTTAGTTCACATTAGGCTGCATTATTGATAATCTATAAATATGTCACCATGGATTAGTGCTAACAAGTATATATGTATGATTGGCAATATTGTTCATAAGGTGTATGTAGGTTTCAATCATGGACTCCACCAAAAAATTATTCATTGCAAGGACAAAACCCTAACCCTCTTAGAGAATTTGTAATCATTAGAAGGCTTTTAGGACAAACTGGGATAGGGGACATTACAAGTGGCATCATAGCATCTTTCCTACCATCCTATGTGTTAGTATTTATTTCCAAACCAGCAGAGGGTTTGCCAGTTCCAATGCACAGGCAGATTCGGCCAACGAATACAGGAGGTTGCATGAGGTGCCTCCCCTTAACTTCTGGTTCTGCCGCACCAAGGGGGGTATCCCTATAGCTAAAGATTTAACACTTTGACTCACCTAATGACATGAAGATTTAGCTTTGTGATAATAGGCAGAATATTCTCATGTATGGACCAAGATTTGAATGACAAATCACAAGTTTAGCAACACTCTTGGACATGTGTGTCTGGTTATGGATGAGAGTATGCAGGGGGTTCCTAATCCTACTCCTACAATTAACAGGTTGAAATTATGGAATGGTTTGAAATTATGGTTTGGATGCAAGACAAGGGTTTTGGATCATAACTACTTCACAAGAACAGACCGGTGCCTATTTCAGGGCAAGGAGTCAACTAGACATATACATAAGAATGGCTTGCAACTGTCATTCAAGTTTCAAGGGGTCAGGACTGGTATTTGCCTTACAAACACCACCCAAGGATGAGTATTTAACTATCTCTACTTACAAATATCCCAGTTGATATACAATCTTCTCCATACTCCACCTAAAACAATTTAATCCACTCCTTGAATGGAAGTTAGAGATCAAGCATGTGATACATCAAAACTATACCCTAGAATCTGAGAAACCCTTAGCAACCAGATTCAAAAGAAGAAACTGCATGCAACAAGTGGAGACAAATAGATAAATACATGCAATAATACATTCTTTTATATATAATGACAAGAAACTGAACATATGTACAAGATACATTCAGATGCAACTCATATGCAACTCATAAAGTCCAACAGAGATACAGCAGACAGAAAATGCTCTGTATTTCATTATTTTTCCCCCAAAATTGGCCAAGTCTTTAACCACAAAAAAGTGACACAGTTTGGCTTTTATACCAAGACTGTGTACCTAGTAAAAATAATTACAAGGCAAAACAAAAATCCGCCAGATACAATGCATAAGAAATGGTGCTCAGAAACAGTAAATGTAGTAGAGAGACAAAGAGAAATGAGCAGGTGAACTCAAGATTTGCACCGTCGCCCAGGGATTTTCTTCATCAATTGGGTGGTTGATCTATCAGTTCCATCGATCATCCTCCAGAAGTCTGCCATTAATGCTCAGTTACCCACAGCCATTGCAGTTTCGCTTGTCTATGAAGCTTTTCCTGCTCAAATTGATGTAGACACACAAAAAGTCCTTCCTCATGGGTTCAAAACATGGCCGTCGATCTACTCCCATCACTAAAATCGACGGCCCAAAAAATGCCTTGAAAATTGCCAACCAGTCAAATCGTGCCACGTAGGCACCTCATGTTTTTATCACTGGCCTTCTTCCCTCTCATTTTTGCCTTTGTCACCCAGAGCACATACATTCGTCTTTGTATATGCAAGAGCATATACAACCGCCCCCTTTAGCCTTTTAAACCATTGTATATGCATTCAACATATACATGCGACTGTTTCGGGACACGTGGTTGTCATTGGTTGGTCCTCTGTCGCCATGCATTTTCCTCCGTCAGCCATTGGAATAATTCTTGAGGCATCCGCTGATGATAACTATCCCACCGATGACCCAATGCATATGCCCTTGCATATCGGGCCTTGTACATTTCTTCTTTGTATATTTTGCTTGCAAATTCGATTGTATATTTGGAATATACAATCCCAAACATACAAAGGCGGATTTCAAAATATTTCTCAAATACTATTAATTCTTTGGCCGTGTCCACCTTGAACCTGTCCATTTGCATACTTCCTCTAATGCATGTTCATTCCGCAGGCCCCACCAAATGTATATTCTACTGCTTTGTATATTGTTGAATGTACAAGACCCCCTGCATTTTTTCATTGTATGTGCTGGCAATGAACCCTTGCACTATTCACTTTGCATGTCGCAAGCCCCACCAAATGTACATCGGCCCTTGTATCCTTTGCTCGCATGTGACCATTCTATATCCAAACATACATTCACCCCTACATACAAATAGCGAATCTTTCCTGGAATATGCCTACAATGTATCTTTTCTCTTGTACATAGCCATTGTATGTCTAAACATACAAACCAAATATACATGCAACCCAATATACAAACAAGGAATATTCTTGAGAATCTATGAAAGATTCCCCCTTTGTATATGCACTATCCTAAGCCTAATATACATTCAGAAATACATCTAACTGATTTTTTCAAAGGGTGATAGAGATTTCTGACCCGCCAATGCATATTTTGACCTGCATGCATATACAAACAGCCTTGTATATACAAAGATACATGCACCTTAACTGATTTTTGCATTTTTTACTACTGCAGAGTTCAAAAGACACATAATTTTTAGATTTTTGAATTTTATGAAGGTGCCTGCAGATTTAAGCACTAACACAGGCTCTGTCTGGGGATGCATGCCTCTTGCAGGCATGGCGAGAACCTCAGAATCTCTGGTTTCACAGATTGGGCCTTATCCATTGGGCCACATAGTCTATCATACCAACCTGCACACAAACTATGTTTTCAGACATTATTTTGGTAGCCCTGGGCAGCTAAAAAGGAAGAACCACAACTTTATCCTGTCAAATGCCTAATTCCAAACTGAATAATCCCAACCACAGCTGAAAACATTAAAACAATCTGCCCATAAGGTGATTTGATTAATTACATGCTGCACCATTTTTGAAAGCTTGCCACTATTAGCACTGCCTTTGTCACTCTGCATCTTACGATCAGACATATAACCATACATACTAAAATATTCTTCAGCATTAGGTAACATAGGTATATTATAATCTTCAAACAACATATCCTCATATTGCATTTGGCAATACTCATTATCTACCTAGCTATTGCATATAACCAAACACATATCCAGCTGATCTAAAAATTGAAAACACTCAGAAAATATGAGACCCTCAATATCATTTATATCACCTATTAACATTGAAAACCAAACCTGATCCACACCCATTATTGCACATGTCTAAACCAACTGATGCTGAGCATTCATTATCCACAGTTTGCAAAGCAGTACCATCATTCTCAAACAAAGGGTTAATTCTGCACCAATATCAAATGTCATAACTCACAATATCAAATGCATCCACAAGCTCATATAAAGGGGATTCATACTCATTACAAAGGTCTCTATTTCTTCTTCATGACAATCTATTTCTTTTTCATTATCAAATCTAAAGTCATAAGAAGAACAAACCTGATCCATGAATTGATCATGGATATCATCTTTATCGTCTTTAATCTCTGATTGCCCCACATACAAAATTTTTTGCAACTTCAATGCACTCTAAAGTTGAACTATCTACATCATTTTCCAGTCCTCTAATGCTTCCTGATGAAACTGATATTGACTCTTGATCCATATGATCACAACTTTGCACAACTGGATCATTTAAACATGAATGCTCTTTGTTTAGGACTGACATGCAAATATTACTTGAGAAATTATTGTTTTCAACTTCATTTGCTAGGCAAAATAGGACATCCTCCTCTATAACAGAAACATCATCAACTTGGAATGATGCAAAAATTGGGACAACAGGGGTGTGAGTACTTTGACATTCATCTCCAACATTTAAACTATATCCCTTATCAACATTGGTGGCCCTAGGGCATCAAATTTTTTTAGAGAAATACCCTTTTTGAATCCCATACCTCCAATTATTTTCAATGTCAATTGCAAACTGATGTGCTTGATGCAATGTGGTGGGCTCCTTGTGCCTCAATCTATAGCTCATTTTCCTATCAAATGCTCCCAAATAGACAACTAGACACAATGCATCATTAGGTCTCATGCATTCTGGAATTCTATTCAAAGCCTTCATAAATCTGAGGTTAAAAGCTAGAATTAACTCATCCTCTTCAATATGGATATACATAAAATCACTAATAACTACATATTTAGATATTCTTTCACCAAATTGTTCTAGAAATGCAGATTTAAATTCTTGCCAAGAGCTGATAGAGTAAACTGGAAGATAGGAGAACTAGTCCCTTGCATCTTCATCTAGAGATTGAACAAATAATCTCATAACTACATCTTCATGGTCAATCTCAAAATCATCTATCACATTTATAAACTATTGCAAGTGTTTCTTAGCTGATTCATCCTTTGCACCATTGAATTTGGGCAAATTTTTTTTGATTTTAGATGGAAAAGCATTTGGATAGCCACAAATGCCATCAAAGTCTATGGGCTTATATCTGTCAATGCTGAAACTTCTTTTACTACATGGTTGGGACTAATTATTATACATGGTTGCATTTGACACCTCACAAGGGTGCATGGGCTGACAATACATATTTGTGTGTTTCTGCAACCCTCTTTTCAACTCAGATTTTTTTTTACAACAATGACCTTAGGCCCTTAAAATACAAACTACTATTTCAGTTTGCCTAAAGTCCCCTATATGAGTCTTTTCATCAATATTGCATACTTCTTTTGAAATGCAAACTAGGTTCTTACAAAAGCATGCAATCTTTCACTAACATTTCCCTTTAACCAGTGTTGTTTCACCAAATAGGGAACCTTTTAAAATTTGTGGAAATACCTGGATATGTTGCAACAACAACAAATTCAACACCTCTGGCGTCCTCTTATCAGATTATTTACATGCAGAGTCGCCACCTCCTTGGTAGAGGAATGAGCTTCAAACAAGCTGAAGCTGAGAATTGATTACTTGTCTTTCTAGGTTCTCCCACAGTAGATCCACACATACAACTTTATCTTTTGTTGCAACAAAGCACTTCCAGGTCTGATTCTTCAATCCTTTTGACTCACACCTTCATGGATATGACACTACATCTCCCCAGTGGAGTCACCATCTGTTGGTATTTATTTCTGAATCAGCAGAGGGTTTGCTAGTTCCAATGCACAAGCAGATTCGACCAACGAAAATAGGATGTTGTGTGAGCTGCCTCCCCTTCACTTCTGGTTCTGCTGCACCAAGGGGGGTATCCCTATAGCTAAAGATTTAACACTTTGACTCACCCAATGACATGAAGATTTAGCTTTGTGATAATAGGCAGAATACTCTCATGTATGGACCAAGATTTGAATGACAAATCACAAGTTTAGCAACACTCTTGGACATGTGTGTCTGGTTATGGATGAGAGTATGCAGGGGGTTCCTAATCCTACTTCTACAACTAACAGGTTGAAATTATAGAATGGTTTGAAATTATGGTTTGTATGCAAGATAGGGGTTTTGGATCATAACTACTTCACAAGAATAGACCGGTGCCTATCTTAGGGCAAGGAGTCAACGAGACATATACATAAGAATGGCTTGCAACTGTCATTCGAGTTTCAAGAGGCCAGGACTAGTATTTGCCTTACAAACACCACCCAAGGAAGAGTATTTAACTATCTCTACTTACAAATATCCCAGTTGACATACAATCTTCTCCATACTCCACCTAAAACAATTTAATCCACTCCTTGAATGAAAGTTAGAGATCAAGCATGTGATATAGCAAAACTATACCCTAGAATCTGAGAAAACCTTAGCAACCAGATTCAAAAGAAGAAACTACACACAACAAGTGCAGACAAATAGATAAATACATGTAATAATGCATTTTTCATATAAAATGACAAGAAACTAAACATATGTACAAGATACATTCAGATGCAACTCATAAACTCCAACAGAGATACAACAGACAGAAAATGCACTATATTTCGATATTTTTCCCCCAAAATTGCCCAAGTCTATAACCACAAAAAAAGTGCCACAGTTTGGCTTTTATACCAAGACTGTGTACCCATAAAAAATAATTACAAGGCAAAACAAAAATCTGCCAGATACAATGCATGAGAAATGGCGCTTAGAAATAGTAAATGCAATAGAGAGACAAAGAGGAATGAGCAGGTGAACTTGGGATTTGCACTGCCACCCAAGGATTTTCTTCATCAATCAGGTGGTTGACCAGTCAGTTCCATCGATCATCCTCTGCAAGTCCGCCATTAATGCTCAGCTACTCGTAGCCATTGCAGTTCTACTTGTCTATGAAGCTTTTCCTGCTCAAATTGGTGGACACACAGAAAGTCCTTCCTCGCAGGTTCAAAACATGGCCATCGATCTACTCCCATTGCTGAAATCGATGGCCCCAAAAATGCCCTGAAAATCACCAACTAGTCAGATTGTGCCATGTAGGCACCTCATGTTTTTATCGCTGGCCTTCTTCCCTCTCATTTTTACCTTTGTTGCCTAGAGCACATACATTCGTCTTTGTATATGCAAGAGCATATACAACCACCCCCTTTAGCCTTTTAAAACCATTGTATATGCATTCAACACATACATGTGACTATTTCAGGACACGTGGCGGTCATTGGTTGGTCCTCTGTCACCATGCATTTTCCTCTGTCAGCCATCGGAATAACTCTTGAGGCATCCACCAATGATAACTGTCCCACCGATGACCCAATGCATATGCCCTTGCATATCGGGCCTTGTACATTTCTTCTTTGTATATTTTGCTTGCACATTTGATTGTATATTTGGAATATACAGTCCCAAACATACAAAGGCGGATTTCAAAATATTTCTCAAATACTATTAATTCTTTGGCCGCATCCACCTTGTACCTGTCCATTTGCATACTTCCTCCGATGCATGTGCAATCCGTGGGCCCCACCAAATGTATATTCCACTACTTTCTATATTGTTGAATGTACAAGACCCCCTGCATTTTTTCATTGTATGTGCTGGCGATGAACCCTTGTACTATTCACTTTGCATGTTGCGGGCCCCACCAAATGTACATTGGCCCTTGTATCCTTTGCTCGCATGTGACCATTGTATATCTGAACATACATTCACCCCTGCATACAAACAATGAATCTTTCCTGGAATATGCCTGTAATGCATCTTTTCTCTTATACATAGCCATTGTATGTCTGAACATACAAACCAAATATACATGCAACCCGATATACAAACAAGGAATATTCCCAAGAATCTGCGAAAGATTCCCCCCTTTATATATGCACTATCCTAAGCTCGATATGCATTCAGAAATGCATCTAACTGATTTTTTCAAAGGGCGATAGAGATTTCTGACCTGCCAATTCATATTTTGACCTACATGCATATACAAACAGCCTTGTATATACAAAGATACATGCACCTTAACTGATTTTTGTATTTTTTACTACTGCAGAGGCCCGAAGACACAGAATTTTTGGATTTTTGAATTTTATGAAGGTGCCTGCAGATTTAAGCATTAACACTATGTATGTTTTATGTAATACATGTATTGGTGTACACCTTGTGACTTATGTGTATTCAAGTATATGCTTTGCAACATATGTTCATGTGAATACTTTGTGTATTATGTGTATTCATGTGTATGCTTCATACTTGTTGTATGCTCATGTGTATGCTTGGTGACTTTGGGAGGGTGGATGGATTCGTGGTGTAGTATGGGATGCATCGAATCCCCTTCCTACTTTTCAAGTTGTATACTTACATGTATTAATGCAAATTATGACTTATGTGTATTCAAATGTATTCTTACATGTTTAGGTTTTAGGGTTAAGGGATTAGGGTTTAAGGTATAGTGTCGAGGGTTGAGGGTGTAGGGATAGGGTTTATGATTTAAGGTTTAATGGTTGAGGGTTGAGGCTTTAGGGATAGGGTTTAGCATTTAGGGTTAAGTGAGAAACCTAGATTGCTAAGGACAGATGGAGAGGCAAACACGGAGTGACTAAGAGACCTAGAGAGGGGAGAGGTAGAGAGGTGAGGGGAGACAAAGGTGAGAGATAGAGAGGTGAGGGAAGAGATAGAATAAAATGAGAGAGTTAAGTTGACAACTTGGGGGAAAGATGGGTAAGGAAGAGGGAGAGAGGTGGAGAGGAAAGGAAATATCTAGAGAGCCTTGAGAGATATACAATTGAGAGACCTACAACCTAGGGAGATAGTGGTAAGAGAGATAGTGGAGAGATGGGGGTGAGGAAGATAGGGGAGGAGAGGTGTGGATAAGCATTAAGGGTTTAGGGCTTTAGGGTTTAAGGGTCAAGGGTTTAGGGTTTAAGGGTTGAGGGTTTAAGGGTTGAGGTATTAAGGGTTTAAGGGTTGACGGATTAGGGTTTAGTGTAAAGGGATTATGGTTTAAGGTATAGTGTTGAGGGTTGAGTGTTTAGGGATAGGGTTTAGGATTTAAGGTTTAAGGGTTGAGGGTTGAGGCTTTAGGGATAGGGTTTAGGCTTTATGGTTAAGGGATTAGGGTTTAAGGTATAATGTCGAGGGTTGAGGGTTTAGGGATAGGGTTTAGGATTCAAGGTTTAAGGGTTGAGGGTTGAGGCTCTAGGGATAGGGTTTAGTGTTTATGGTTTACGGATTAGGGTTTAATGTATAGTGTCGAGGGTTGAGGGTTTAGAGATAGGTTTTAGTATTTAAGGTTTAAGAGTTGAGGGTTGAGGCTTTAGGGATAAGGTTTAGGATTTAGGGTTAAGTGAGAGACCTAGATGGCTATGGATGCATGGAGAGTCATAAAAGGAGTGACTAAGAGACCTAGAGAGGGGAGAGGTAGAGAGGTGATGGGGAGATAGAGATGAGAGATAGAGAGGTGAGGGTAGAGATAGAATAAAATGAGGGAGTGAAGTTGAAAACTTGAGGTAAATATGGGTAAGGAAGTGGGAGAGAGGTGGAGAGGAAGGGAAATATCTGGAGAGCCCTAAGAGATATACAAGTGAGAGACCTACAACCTAGGGAGAGATGGGTGAGAGAGATAACAGAGAGATGGGGGTGAGGTAGATAGGCGAGGAGAGGGGTGGATAAGGTTTGAGAGTTTAAGGCTTTAGGGTTTAAGGGTCAAGGTTTTAGAGTTTAATGGTTGAGGTTTTAAGGGTTGAGGTATTAAGGGTTTAAGGGTTGAGGGATTAGGGTTTAGTGTTAAGGGATGAGGTTTTAAGGTATAATGTTGAGGGTTGAGGGTTTATGCATAGGGTTTAGGATTTAAGGTTTAAGGGTTGAGGGTTGAGGGTTGAGGCTCTAGGGATAGGGTTTAGGGTTTAGGGTTAAGGGATTAGGGTTTAAGGTATAGTGTTGAGGGTAGAGGGTAGAGGGTTTAGGGTTTAAGGTTTAAGGGTTGAGGGTTGAGGGTTTATGGATAGGTTTTAGGGTTTAAGGTTTAGGTATTAGGGGTAAGTGAGAGACCTAGATGGCTAAGGACAGATGGAGAGGTAGACAAGGAGTGATTGAGAGACCTAGATAGGGGAGAGGTAGAGATGTGAGGAGACAAAGGTGAGAAATAGAGAGGTGAGGGGAGAGATAGAAGAAAATGAGATAGTGAAGTTGACAACTTGAGGGAAAGATGGGTAAGGAGGAGGGAGATAGGTGGAGAGGAAGGGAAATAACTAGAGATCCATTTGAGAGATATAGAGGTGAGAGACCTATAGCCTAGGGAGAGAGGGGTGAGATACATAGGGGGAAAGATAGGTGTGAGAGAGATAGAGGGGGAGAGGGGTGGGTAATGAGACAATGAGTTAGGAAACCTTTAGGAAATTAATTTTTTGAGGAAGTTGAAATATGGCCATTTTGTATAGCATGCCAAAATGCACTCAAGTTATAATGTGAACTTGCATTTTGGCTTGCTATACAAATGGAAAAATAGACAAGACACTCATGATCCAGACCCACATGCTCTGTTATTCTATTGGTTATGCGCACGTTCTGACAAAAAAATGCTTTTTGATGCTATTGGGAGTGCACATTTAAATTTTTCACATTCTACCACCTTTGCATGAACTTTCCCCCACTTTTTTCTAGTTTTCCAACTTAGAAAGGAGGAAATAACATAGTTTTCACATCAAATTTGATATCTATCAATTCAAGTTTCAATTTTTCTAGTGTTGCAATGTTAATTGTGATTGAATTGTAGGAATTTAACATTATACATTGGTTAATTGTATTGTTGTTAGTAATTCTATTTGAGTGATATACAATTGAACGTTGAATAGGAAGCAAGTTTGTGAAAAACTCAAATTGTTGAGGAATTTGATGCAACAAGAAAAACAAACTATAATTGGGTACTCTCTCCATTCAAATCTCTATTTTCTAGGTATGCCAAGTCTTTACACATGTTCTTTACATTTTCCTTAATTTTATTCTATTTGTTTATCATCCCTTATCATACATGCTTAAAACAATGCTTTGATTTTGTTTTTATGTATATTCCATGTTATCATTGTTTGTTTCTCATTGTAACCTTAGCCCCTCTTGGCACATTTTAAACTACACAATTTTTTACACTTGGTGATTTTTTGAAAACATGCCTCAAAGAAATGCCATATGAATTATAAAATTTACATGAAAATTAGAGGAGAGAAGAGAATCTAGTAATTGGACACCTTATGTTAGATTGGTTGGCCTTTTACACACTAGCATCTTTTTTCTCGGTGGATTTTAAATCTTTAGCATTTTTAATTTTTTTTTTGTTATTTGATGCAAATTTGCATATATTTTGTGTTTATATCAATTGTATGTTTTATATGTATATTAGTATTCATTTATTTGATGTGTATATGTCACCGGATGTAGTGGTGGAAAGAGATTTGCAAGGGATGGCTCAGAATCAATCTTTGCACAGCTGTAGTATGAAGTAATTTGTTGACCCTATTGTGAAAATGTTCTTTTTATTGGGTTTTAAGTTTTGTTGCTTTGTGGTTTGGAAGGACTGATTAGAAAGAATGTCCATCACTATGAGATCACATTTCTTTGAGGCATTTTTTCAAACAGCTCAATGGGCCTTGTCTATGCTACCACATTTTACGTACATGTCTACCAAATCATTTTGTTCATATTATAAAATCATGGTATACCATGAGACCACATTTCTTTGAGCAATTATATGTTAAATAGTTCACATGCCTTGTCTATTCTTCCACATTTTGGAAAATGTTGGGGGATGTTATCAATGGCTTTTGATTTTGGGTTTACACTTTCTAATTGCATTAGCTTGAATGATTCTAAAAACCTTTTCAACAAATCGATTTTGTGCAAATCCTGCAATCATTGCAATCCATGACATATCTATTTGATGCATTTTGTCAAACAATTTGCATGCCTTGTCCATGCTTCCACATTTGCCATACATTGCTGTGAAGGGAGTTGCAATTATAACATTTGACAAAAATCCCCCTTTCTTTCAATGATTTGATTGATGCCCATACCTTGTTCCAAAGATAGGATGTTGACAAAAGTTGTGGAATTTGGATTTATACTCAAGCCAATTGTATTTTCTTGAAAGTTTTTAATGTATTTTAAAAAATACATTTTGTGCTTATCTTGTAATCATGGCATTCCATGAGACCACATTTCTTTGAGGCTTTCTATCAAAAAATTCATGTGCTTTGTCTATGCTACCACAATTTGCATACATGTCTATTTGTGGATATTATATTGGTAGGTCATGTTGGAATTAGGTCAGACAATTGAGAGGGGGGCGAGAGTGAATCAATTGTCCTGCAGTATTAACCTTTTCTGATTTTAATCTTCTTTCTCAACTTACAAATAGATTAATGATGTAAACATTAAGCATGAATCAACAACACATGAGCAGAAACAAAATGAACACACTTAACACCAGAATTTTTACGTGGAAACCCGGTTAAGGGAAAATCAAGGTGAGGATTAACCCACAAAATTTGTACCCTATTAAAAGTACTTAAAAGAAATTGGAAGGCACTTGCCTTCAGGTGCACTACCCAGATCTCACTGCTCAAAGAGGCTCACTGCCTACAAGATTTTATGTTTAATACAGAAAGAATGAACTAAGAACTAGCATCTTCTTCATGTCTGGTTTAGTCCCATTGAAAGATCACAAAACTTCTGCTCTGCCCCCAAACACTTCTTCACTATCTCTTCATCCTTTACTACTCTTATTCTTTTTCTCCTCTTCTTCTCTGCTCTACCTCTATACCTTTCTTAGGATTTTATCATTTTCACACACAGACACCTTTTCACAACTTGGTCACAAGTATTTATATGCTTCATCAACCTTGGAATTAATCATCAAGGTTGGCACTACAAACATCTGATTTAATGTGAATCATTATACTATCAGACAAAAATAGCTGGGACTTGCATCTTCCTCAACCAACATGCCACGCTTCATAGAACTTCTCTTAGATCATCTGCAACATGCACAAAGCATCCGGTCGACCAAAACTGGAATGAACAGCAACACTCAAGAAGAAATCTTCAACCATGATCTCAATTCTGAATATGGACCACCAACATAGTAGGCACATGATCTAGAGACAACCACAAGCATAATGAAATCATCAGGAACAACCACACCACTTCAGATCACCAGAATCACTTGCATCTTCATCCTAGAACTCAAGAACACTGACTGCCATGACTGACACACTAGAAAGTTTGCTTGCGGACCTCCAAACCATGAACCACTTGAGTTGAGAATACACATCAACATCCCAAACATGCTTCTAGAACCATAGACTGTAATATTTCAATGTAGAGCAATCCAGCCCAACTAATTGCCACTCTATTTCCTCTGAACAACTGAAAAACCCAGTTCTACTCAGAAGGCCATAAATTCACCAATACTTCATGCGGACCTCTCAAATCTTGACTGGAGCAACTACAGACCATTTTCTACAAACCCTTTAATCCGCAGACTCTGATCTTCATCTTACTGGGAATGTTGAGAAATCTACTCCATTGAACTGCACTATCTTCACTATTTCTAACAAAGAGATATATGACTCACTTGTTCCCTTCGGAGAGGCTAATTTTCTCAATATCCTCAACATTCTAGTCTTCTAAATAGGAAATAGATTAGGATACAGTTGTCACCAATGGCAACAAGAATATGTTGACATCAATGACAACACCAATTAGGCACATATTTGCAACAGGTCATACGTTAGAAAATGGCTAGAGCAAAGTCACATGATAATCTTTTCCAGGGTAGAAATACTTCAAAATATTTTTCTTTCCATGTTTTTTTTGTTCTTAGTACACTTATTTATTCATCATGGTTGAGTGACATTTACTCTTCTACATGATGATTGTATGTACATTTTTTATGAAGGGTTGAATGACATATATTTAATTTATTTGTATGGATCCATTTTTTAGGAACTAATATTTGTCTGTTTATCATGCTATAGATAAATTCTCCATCATCCTTAGGAAATAATCAAGGATTAAACCAACATAGGAAGAGAAAGAAGCTAAGAATGCAAAGAAAGTAGTAGGTATGAGGGAACTTTGTGAGAAGAGGAAATTGGACATGATTGTCGAAGACATGGCAATTGAAGAGGAACATCAACCATCAACAAGAGATATGGTATTGGTGGCACAAAGGGAACAAATGCAAAAACTTCGTGCTATGAGAGATTTGAATACCGTAGTTGGAGGCATGTCCTCTACCATAGGTCAAGATGGAGGGACACCATCTATCACATCTGAAGTTGAGAGTACATAATCACTCACATGTGAGGAAGGAGATACACCATCATTACCACCTCAACCTCTAGGTACGTCATCTATTCCATATCTGATTGAAGGTATGCCATCTAGCCATATGGCATGTAATGTTCATTTGATACAATATAGAGGTAGACCTTTGAACAAGACCTTGTGGAAGGTGCTTGAGTCTGACCATGAGGCAATACTTGACACATTAAATAGTAGAGTAGACTTGGATGGTTCATTGGATTAATTTGTAAGTATGTGCATTGATTTTGTAAAGTCATGTTATTGATATTAATGTATTATAGTTGATAGTTAGACCTTTCATTTCTATGTTTCAAGTTTACATATGTTTTGGTTCCAAATCACATATGTTTGTCTTGTTTTTTTCCTGCTGCACTTTTACACATATACAGTGAATATTGGGTAGATTATAAGCATATTTATGGTTTCACTATTTGACCATCTGGAGATCTCAATTTGCAAACTTAACCTTTAAAACCCTAGATCAGACTTGGGAGACCCTTTTTCAACCATCATCTCACCCGAAACATCAACCATTTACATCATCTCACCTAAAAAAGTGCTAGGCATGGTCCTATTCCGCACCCAAACATGCCGAAATAGTCTGAGCTACATTGTATCGACGATATCCCTTAAGAGTCCAAAGTGCAAATTGGTAGAAATATTTGATGAGCTATTACTCAGAAATTGTGACACTTAAAAACATTTCATTTGAGGCTACATGATCACGTAGTGCCCCTCTACAATAACCTCTCCCAGTTTTTGATATATCTGGGGATTTTACTTGTGGTATCAAGTTTTTAATTGATGGAAAAAGGGTCAGATGCATGTAGTGTAAAGTTGCAAATGGGTGTAACATTCATTATGCTCCTCATGCAACCAAACCAATAGTTCCAACATGTTAGGATTGGTGGATTTATGCTAGGCATGGTCCTTTTTTACACCCAAACATTCCAAAATAGTCTGAGCTACATTGTACCGGTAATATCCCTTAAGAGTCCAAAGTGCAAAAGGCAACATTCTTTGATGAGCTATTACTTATAAATCATGTCACTTACAAACATTCTATCTGAGACTAACTTCATATCCTTAAACAATGTTTAAAAACTCAATATTTCAGAAGATGGGTTACTGATATTTCTATGCCTTAGAGTCTCTAAATTATAGTAGCTATGATCATGGATTTTTTTCATCTTGCACCTTTCCCTGGGGTTTTATTTCAATCTTATATAGTAATCTCATAGGAATTCCAATGAAATATCCATGTGCTTAGGATGTGTAAGATGATTAGATTTTTACTCACAACAATGATCTCGACAATTTTATTCTTGATATGAATTTTAATAACCTTGATGTGTTTCTAGAAGTTTGACAACATAAGAAAATTCTTGAAAATTTTCTATAAAATATAAAACATGTTGAAGATTTAAACATTACATAAACTAGCTCTTTTCTAAATAGCTTCTTGAGGAACTTCATATCGCAAAAAGGTTTTATTTAATCTAAGAATGGATTGAGTTTGGGATTAGCTCTCCCCCTATAAATTCTAACATGTCCTCATGTTAGATGCTAAGATAATCATTCTGGTTTCATATCTTGCAAAAGAATTGTTTCATTTCACCTAAACAACACCATATTTCCAAAGTTTAAGATGTGAAAATGATCCTGGGACCTATGATTTATTGGCCAACAATGTGACTTACATTAAAAAAATACTTGGCCTATTATTTCTTTCATAATTATTGTTGGATCCTTTATTTTTATAAGACTTTTGATGATGTTGTTTGTATAAGGTTGGCTCAACTATAAAGTTTGTTGATAAAAAACATTAATAATGACACACTAAAATGGATATATACATTGAGAGAAAATGAACTAACTAATTGAGGAGCCAATCAAAGATAATGAGGAAAGACAGGAGAAGTTAACCAAGAAATTTCCAAATTTCTTTGGGATATATCAATATGAGAGTGCATAGAAGACAGGAGTGTGAGCAAAAACCAACTATTTAGAGAGACCATTTGGTTGAAGATTTATTAGTTGAAGTGTCATCTACCCAATCACTTGTCAAGGTATTTTAACTTTATTCAAGATCTTTATGGTAGAAGAGATCAAGAATTAGAATGATAAAAAATTTCATATGTATAAGGAGAGGCACCATAGAAAGAAGATAATTAATTACGTGACTAATGTCATCAAAAGAGATAATGAAATTATATCAAATAAAGGAGACATTATTAAAGTAGAGAATCAACAAAATTGATGGAGCGAAGAAAGAAAAATGAAAGCTATGGAAGGAAACCAAAAATATCAACCTCAATCTTAAATTGAAACCTTGAATTGGAGAGAGCTAAAGGTAGGAAGTAGTTTGTCACCCACAAAAAAATAAGTGGCCAAAGATTATTATACAACTATCTACTCTTGATGAAGAAGATATAGGCCTTTCTCATCAATCTATTTAAAAAAAAAAAACTTGCAAAGGAATCAAGGATTAATATTAACCCCCCTTGACAAAAAGGAAGTCCCCTTCTTGATATAGAACTTTATAGTTTTGTTGGTTCCCAAAATAACTACAACCCAAAGCCCTAAAACATTTTACAATCACCTAGGCTAAAAATGTCATCAGGGTGATTAAAAGAGGTTTCTCAATAGGTTAAGGGTGATTTTGGCCAACTTACAAAAGTGGGTAGACTCCTCTACACTTCAAGCTTAGCTAGGCTTAGGAGGGTAATCCTGGAGGTGTCCCTCAATAGGGATTGAAATCAACAAAACATATTATCTCATTTATGGCTTTGAAACAATACTCATATCATTGTTTTAATCCTAAATAATATCACTGAACTAAAACACACTTGTTGCACTCAATAACCACCTTTTAATTTGATGGGAGCAAACCTATAGAATGAGATTGCTTATGGAATTGTAACTGCATCTAAAACTTGATATATTATTTTGATTTTTAAAGAGTTTAGGTGATCACAGGCTTTTAAGACCAATGCCTATCCATTGGGCTACAGAGTTTCATGTTCAACAAAGGAACACAACTACAAGGAAATATATGATTGCCTATTTAAAATTCAAATGCATAAAAACCAATATCGAACCATAAGAATACTTAATAATCCAACACCATACAACATTCTTCCATATGTAATACTGAAATGACCATTTACTGATCCTAGAAATGGATTAAGAATTGTCACATTCATTCAAATGAGCTTTTACAAGCACACCACTACATGTGCCAAGAGAAAATCTTAACTGCGATAGAAATTTCCTAAAAGAACACTTACAACAGTGGAGAAAAACAATGATTCAATATAATTTAAGTATTTTAGTTGCCAGGTTTTCTTTTCTAGATGTGCTGTGCAACCTAGTAAATATTTAGAAAGTCTAAAATGTGGTCACTGATTCAATTTTTTTATGTCATAAATTTAACATGAAGTCATGAAGTTTATTAGTGTATTTTTTTAACTGTAATTTTTTTTTACTTTCTAGAAAATATATACAAGTAAAAATAATATAAAAACTTTAATACAATTTCTACATCCACTTGCAAATTGCATCATTTAAACAGTATTTCAAAAAGATAGAAAAACAATAAGTTTCTAGTCATACCTTAAGAGCAGCTCTTGAAATCTGAGAGAACTTTCAATTGCCACATTATGCTTAGGTGGACTTGGCAAATTGAATAACAATAGAGGAAGTAGAAATAATTTTTTGATCCTTGTAAGTAATTGTAAATCAGCTGTTAATTACAATTTAGAGCTCTTCTTAATCTCTGTAATTGTAATTTGTAAAGTTATCCTTATTCCATATATAATAAACAATGAATTAAAAATAAAAAACTTTTTCTTTGTAATTTTTTTGTAAATTAGAAATTAGAAATAAATTACAAATTAGGAATAAATTATTCTATACACAAAGGAAAGATTTTTTCTAAATTGATTGTTAAAAATAAAAGACAATGTAAAGATTTGTTTCTAATTTGAATTTATTGAAGATAAACATTCTAATTTAATATATATTGAAGATAAAGTTGATAAACATTGTAAAAGAAAACATTATTTTTATTTTTATTAAAAAAAGATATATATTATAATAAGAATATTATATTATATTTTCTTGTAATAAAATTTTATTATTTACTAGTTAATAATTTAAGTAGTCATATATATGGCTATATAAAAATTTAGCAAGTCAAGATATACGGTCCAATAAATTTTAGAGTTGTAAAATAGAGTCTAAAATGACAAAAACGGTCAAATAGATCATCAAATTCAAGCCTGTTTGGAACCACCAACTTGAGTTTGGCTAGAGTACCTTTGGGTATGGTTACAATGCCTTCATGTTTTGCAACACTTAGTGTATTCACTTGAGTGGAAACACTTCTTTTGAGATAGATTATTTGTATGATGTGTTTATATCGTCTTATGATTCTCATTTCTAGCTAACCCTCTTAGCATTTTTCTTATTGCATCTTGGGGAATGAAGCATTGTGATTGAGACAACCCTTTAGATTGAGGTCTCTTTTTTCATGCTCACTCAAGGTCTTCTATTATGTGTTTCTTGTGATTGATGTATCATACATGTATTCTCCTTGTATATTCGTATTCTCTATGTATTCTCCATGCCTCATGCGTGCTTCACATTTGTTCTCTCTATGTGTTACTTATGTATGACTCTTGAGTGCTTCTCGTGTATTCCAAGTGTTCTCTATGTGTATTCCATCTATGCTTTGTGCCTTGTGTGTAAATTTTGTCTCAAGCATGTATACTTTGTGTATTGCATTTATACCTTGTGCATGGCACCGATGCTTTGTGTATTGCATGTATAATTGTGATTTCTCACATATATACCTTGCATATGCCTTTTCTTCTAAATGCTCCATGTATGAGTGAATTATGCCATATTTCTTATGATTATGCAAATCATCGTAGACTCCTAGAATCCTAAACTTGGGGGCTTCCTCACCCCTTAATTTTGGTGACATTCCATGGCTTCTATGTTTGTTGTGATTAAAATTTGTCTCATCCTTACTTTAGTGTGAGTTCAAATGTAAGCTTGTACCCATGCTAAAGTTGGGGCTAAATGTTATGTAAAAAAAAGTGTACCCTTTTTAATCATGACATATTTTACACCTCTTTGAAAAATAAACAATTGTTTCTCGATCCCGATGAATAAACCTGACAAAATAAACTTAGGTTTGGCCTAAGCCCACCTTGATTGACACTTTCTAGAGTTTGTGGGGCTAGGTGCCTTGGTCCTAGATGTTATCCCTAGCCCTATTTTTGTGGTGTTGGCTTAGAACAACTCCTTATACATGTCAGCCCCATTTAGTTTTATTCATTATTGGTGAGTGGGAATGCATATAAAAGTAAGTTATTTTATTCATTTGAACATCTAAGTAATCTAGGCACACTTGTGGTCTCTTCTTCTCTCTCATGCTCTCTATTCTTCTCTAAAGTTCTCTATAGTGTATTATTTCTATTACACTAACTTCTTGCAGGTCTTATGATGATTTCTCTACTTCTTTGGGCTACACCTGTTGAACACTCAGAATAATAAGACGGGTTTAAATCAATATTCTCTGAAACAACATAAGAATTTAAACATTCATTCCACATAGCATATTTAATTTACAATAAGAAAGTAAAGCATGGAATCAACTATGAAAATACATAACACATGAACACTAGATTTTTACATGGAAAACCTAAAAAGGGAAAAACCATGGTGAGGATTACCACACACACACACAAACACTTATATATATGAATAACAATACCGATTACAATTAGGTCCACTGCCAGAAGGACTCACTGTCCATGAAAGAGAATGCTCACTACAAGTGGATCACTATAAAAGGACTCACTGTCCTGAATGTAAAGAGATAGTAGGAGTGTCTCACTGTGAAATATGAACTACTAGTAATGCATCTGACTCATGCTAGAGATACAGTTCCAATGAGCTTAGAATACTGACTTAGCACACTTCATCTTTACCTAAAACTTTTCTTATCCTTCTCTATATCAGATTTTACTCTCACACACACTTAACTCTTTCGTATTCCTTACTCTCATTTATCTAAACAAGAATTCAATCTTGTATATAGATACCACACTCATCAAATAGGTAAGCAGATAGATGTACCATGTGGGTAAATGTAGGAATATGGGAGGCCAAAAAGGGATCTTAAGTGGCCACTTTGTTTTTGAAATTAGGAAATACTGACGTTGGGTGAGAAATTGAGCATAGTTATGCTCAAAATTTTAAGATGCAACAAAAATAATGCTCATAGTGCTCTGAGTCTACGTTCTAAACTATGATTTTTTAAAAAATGGTATAGATTAAGGGGTTCAAAAAAGGAAGCCACAAAAATTGGTGTTGTTTTAGTCAAAAAACATAACATAGCATGTTCTGTGGCTCCCTCAAAAGGTTACTTTTTTTTGGTATTTTTAAAATCACTTTGGTGAGAAATTATCTAACATCATGTAGTTTATGCCCAATTTTTTGATAATTTTTTAATGAATATTTTATTTTTTACTAATTTTCAAAGTGGACACATCCTGAAAAGTAGAATTTTGGCTATGCTATCCCTATAAAATTTGAAAACTAATTGAAAATATTTTTTTTAATATGTGTAGAATGGAGTCTAGTTTATAAAAATGTAATTTATTTGAAATTTCAATTAACGATTAATTTATAAAGAAAAAAATACCAAACACTATTTTTTGCCAAAAAAGGGACACACAAACAAAATAAATTAAAGATGAAAGGCTTAAAATTGTCAAAATGTCAAAAAATTACATCTTTAAATAGCTAAGAGAAAGCCTTACATTACCCAGGTGTTCAATTTTTTCAACCTTGAAACACGTACAAACATGATGGTTAGCTCACAAACGAGATTATGTGAAATCTTGTAGAATATGCAAAAACACATCTTTGGATGTTGGGAAGGCACTCCAAGCCTTTTGGTTGGAAATCCGAAGCAAATCCCAATCCTAAGGCTTGGGATTCCCAAAACAATATATAACACACTCGCGTTATGTTTTGCTTTTCATTTTTTTTGTTTTTTGCAAAAGTTTTCTCGATGTTTGTCAAGTTTGACATAACACAAGCACATTATAATGCACTTGTGTTATGTTCAAGTCTCACTTGGAATGTGTTATGTTCAAGTTTTTTAATTATGTTTGATGTATGTATGTTTGTATATATATTTGTATTTATGTATGTATGTATTCCAAATTGTATGTATGCTTGTATGTGTGAATGCATGCTTGTATGTATGTATGTATGTATGTATGTATGTATGCTTGTATGGTTGTATGTATGTATGGTTGTATGCATGTATGTATGCATGCATGCTTGTATGTATGTATGTATGGTTGTATGTATGTATGTATGCATGCATGCTTGTATGTATGTATATATGTATGCATGTTGGTATGTATGTATGTATGTATGTATGCCTATATGTATGTATATATGTGTGCTTGTATATATATCATGTATGCTTGTATGTATGTATGTAAGTAAGGGTTTTGGGTTTAGGGTATTAAGGACTTGAGCACGTATAGTTTTTAGGGTTGAGGGTTGAGGGATTAGGGATTAAGTAGAGGGTAGAGGGTAGAGGGTAGAGGGTTATAGTTGAGGGATAATATTCAGCTTGTTGACTATATAAGATTAAGTTTGTAAGGTATGGGGATTAGGGTTTATGATATTGGTTTTAGGGTTTACAATATGGATTGAGGGTCTATAAGGTATAGGGTGACTTGGGTTGAGAGTGTATGGTTTAGTTTTTAAGTATAGGGTTGAGGTACAATATTAAGGGTTTAGGGTATAAGGGTGAGGTTATAGGGTATAGGGATGAGGGTTTGTGGGTGTAGGTTTTAGGGTTTAAGGTATAGGGTTGAGGATTGAGGGATTAGGGCTTAAGTATATGGTTGAGGTTATAGGGTAGAGGATTGCGAGTTTATTGTTGAGGGATAATGTTCAAGGTTGAGTGTCTAAGATATAGGGTTTAGGGTTTAAGGTTGAGGGTATAAGGCGCATATGGATGAGGGTTGAGGGTATAGGGTATAGGGTAGAGGTTTTAAGGTTGATGGATAATGTTAGGTGGCTAAGGACAGATGGGGATGCAGACAAGGAGTGACTGAGAGACCTAGAGAGGGGAGAGGTAGAGAGGTGAGGGAGAGACAAAGGTGAGAGATAGAGAGGCGAGGGGAGGGATAGAATAAAATGAGAGAGTGAAGTTGACATCTTGAGGGAAAGATGGGTAAGGAGGAGGGAAAGATGTGGAGAGGAAGGAAAATATCTAGAGAGCCTTGAGAGATATACAAGTGAGAAACCTACAACCTAGGGAGAGTGGTGAGAGAGATAGCGGAGAGATGGGGGTGAGGCAGATAGGAGAGGAGAGGGGTGGATAAGGGTTGAGGGTTTAAGGCTTTAGCATTTAAAGGTCAAGGGTTTAGGGTTTAAGGGTTGAGAGTTTAAGGGTTGAGGTATTAAGGGTTTAAAGGTTGATGGATTAGGGTTTAGGGTTTAGGGATTAGTGTTTAAGGTATAGTGTCGAGGGTTGAGGGTTTAGGGATAGGGTTTAGAATTTAAGGTTTAAGGGTTGAGGCTTTAGGGATAGGGTTTAGGTTTTAGGGTTAAGGGATTAGATTTTAAGGTATAGTGTCGAGGGTTGAGGGTTTACAGATAGGGTTTAGGATTTAAGGTTTAAGGGTTGAGGGTTGGGGATTTAGGGATAGGGTTTAGGGTTTAGGGTTAAGTGAGAAACATAGATGGCTAAGGATAGATGTAGAGGCAAACAAGGAGTGACTAAGACACCTAGAGAGGGGAGAGTTAGAGAGGTGAGGGGAGAAAATAGTGAGAGATAGAGAGGTGAGGGAAGAGATAGACTAAAATGAGAGTGTGAAGTTTACAACTTGGGGGAAAGATGGGTAAGAAAGAGGGAGAGAGGTCGAGAGGAAAGGAAATATCTAGAGAGCCTTGAGAGATATACAATTGAGAGACCTACAACCTAGGGAGAGAGGGGTGAGAGAGATAGTGGAGAGATGGGGGTGAGGAAGATAGGGGAGGAGAGGGGTGGATAAGGGTTGAGGGTTTGGGGTTTGAGGGTTTAGGGTTTAAGGGTTGAGGGTTTAAGGGTTGAGGTAGTAAGAGTTTAAGGGTTGAGGGATTAGGGTTTAGGGTTAAGGGATTATGGTTTAAGGTATAGTGTTGAGGGTTCAACTTTTAGGAATAGGGTTTAGGATTTAAGTTTTAAGGGTTGAGGGTTGAGGCTTTAGGGATAGGGTTTAGGATTCAAGGTTTAAGGGTTGAGGGTTAAGGCTTTAGAGATAGGGTTTAGTGTTTAGTGTTTAGGGATTAGGGTTTAAGGTATAGTGTCAAGGGTTGAGGGTTTAGAGAGAGGGTTTGGGTTTTAAGGTTTAAGGGTTGAGGATTGAGGCTTTAGGGATAGGGTTTAGGATTTAGGGTTAATTGAGAGAGCTAGATGGCTATGGATGGATGGAGAGGTATACAACAAGTGACTAAGAGACCTACAGAGGGGAGAGGTAGAGAGGTGAGGGGGAGACAGAGATGAGAGATAGAGAGGTGATGGTAGAGATAGAATAAAATGAGGGAGTGAAGTTGACAACTTGAGGGAAAGATGGGTAAGGAGGTGGGAGAGAGGGGGAGATGAAGGGAAATATCTAGAGATCGCTAAGAGATATACAAGTGAGATACCTATAACCTAGGGAGAGATGGGGGTGAGGTAGAGAGGGCAGGAGAGGGGTGGATAAGGTTTGAGGGTTTAAGGCTTTAGGACTTAATGGTGAAGGTTTTAGGGTTTAATGGTTGAGGGTTTAAGGGTTGAGGTATTAAGGGTTTATGGGTTGAGGGTTAAGGGATTAGGTTTTAAGGTATAATGTCAGGGGTTGAGGGTTTAGGGATAGGGTTTAAGATTTAAGGTTTGAGGGTTGAGGGTTGAGACTTTAGGGATAGGGTTTAGGATTTAGGGTTAAGGGATAAGGGTTTAAGATATAATGTCGAGGGTTGAGGGTTTAGGATTTAAGGTTTAAGGGTTGAGGGTTGAGGTTTTAGGGATAGGTTTTAGGGTTTAGGGTTTATGGATTAGGTTTTAAGGTATAATGTCAAGGGTTGAGGGTTTAGTGATATGGTTTAGGATTTAAGCTTTAAGGGTTGAGTGTTGAGTCTTTTGGGAGAGGGTTTAGGGTTAAGTGAGAGACCTATATGGCTAAGGACAGATGGAGAGGCAAACAGGGAGTGATTGAGAGACCTAGATAGGGGAGAGGTAGAGAGGTGAGAATGAGACAAGGGTAAGAAATAGAGAGGTGAGGGGAGAGATAGAAGAAAATGAGAGAGTGAAGTTGATAGCTTGAGGGAAAGATGGGTAAGGAGGAGGGAGAGAGGTGGAGTAGAAGGGAAATAACTAGAGATCCATTTGAGAGATATATAGGTGAGAGACCTATAGCCTAGGGAGAGAGGGGTGAGATACATAGGGGGAAAGATAGGTGTGATAGAGATAGATGGGGGAGAGGGGTGGGTAATGAGACAATGAGTTAGGAAACCTTTAGGAAATCAACTTTTTGAAGAAGTTGAAATATGACCATTTTGTATAGCATGCCAAAATGCACTTGTGTTATAATGTGAGTGTGTTTTGTCTTGCTATACAAATGGCAAAATAGCTAGGACACTCATGATCTAGGTCTACATGCTTTGTTATTCTACTGGTTATGCGCATGTTCTAACAAAAAAAAGCTTTTTGATGCTATTGGGAAGTGCACATGCAAATTTTTCACATTCTACCACATTTGCATGAACTTTCCCCCACCTTTTTCTAGTTTCCCAACTTAGGAAGGAGGAAATAGCATAGTTTTCACATCAAATTTGATATATATCAATTCAAGTTTCAATTTTTCTAGTGTTGCAATGTTAATTGTGATTGAATTGTAGGAATTTAACATTATACATTGGTTAATTGTATTGTTGTTAGTAATTCTATTTGAGTGATATACAATTGAATTTTGAAAAGGAAGCAAGTTTGTGAAAAACTCAAATTATTGAGGAGTTTGATGCAACAAGAAAAAAAGACTATATAATTGGGTAGTCTCTCCATTCGAATCTCTATTTTTTAGGTATGTCAAGTCTTTACACGTGTTCTTTGCATTTTTCTTAATTCTATTATGTTTCTTTATCATCCCTTATCATACATGCTTAATACAATGCTTTGATTTTATTATTATCCATATTCCATGTTTATCATTGTTTGTTTCTCATTGTAACCTTAGCCCCTCTTGGCACATTTTAAACTACACAATTATTTACACTTGGAAATTGTTTGAAAAAATGCCTCAAAGAAATGAGGTATGAATTATAAAATTTAGCTGAAAATTAGAGAAGAGAAGAGAATCCAATAATTGGACACCTTATGTTAGATTGGTTGGCTTTTACACATTAGCATCTTTTTTCTCGATGGATTTTAAAGCTTTAGCATTTTTTTAAAAAAAAATTTCTGTTTTTGTTGTTATTTGATGTAGATTTGCATATATTTTGTGTTTATATCAATTGTATGTTTTATATGTATATTAGTATTCATTTATTTGATGTGTATATGTCAGCAGATGTAGTGGTGAAAAGAGATTTGCAAGGGATGGCTCAGAATAAATCTATGCATTGCTGTAGTATGAAGTATTTTGTTGCCCCTATTGTGAAAATTTTCTTTTTATAGGGTTTTAAGTTATGTTGCTTTGTGGTTTGGAAGGACTGATTAGAAAGAATGTCCATCACCATGAGATCACATTTTTTTGAGGCATTTTTTCAAATATCTCATTGGGCCTTGTCTATGCTACCACATTTTACATACATGTCTACCAAATCATTTTATTCATATTATAAAATCATGGTATTCCATGAGACCACATTTCGTTGAGAAATTATATGTTAAATAGTTCATGTGCCTTGTCTATGCTTCCACATTTTGCATACATGTCTAATAGGTAATTTGCAACTATAACATTTGAAAAAAAATTCCTTTCCATTATGCTTTGAGGGATGCCCATACCTTGTTTGAAACAACCCATTTTGGAAAATGTAGGGGGATGCTATCAAAGGTTGTCGATTTTGTCTTTGCACTTTCCAATTGCATTAGCTTGAAAGATTCTAAAAACCTTTTCAACAAATCCATTTTGTGCATATCTTGCAATCATTGCAATCCATGACATATCTATTTGATGCATGTTGTCAAACAATTCACATGCCTTGTCCATGCTTCCACATTTATCATACATTACTGCAAAGGGACTTGCCATTATAGCATTTAAAAAAAATCCCCCTTTCTTTCAATGATTTGATTGATGCCCATACCTTGTTCCAAAGATAGGATGTTGACAAAAGTTGTGGAATTTGGATTTATACTCAAGCCAATTGTATTTTCTTGAAAGTTTTTAATATATTTTAAAATATCCATTTTGTGCTTATCTTGCAATCATTGCATTCCATGAGACCACATTTCTTTAAGGGATTCCATAAAAAAATTCATGTGCTTTGTCTATGCTACCACAATTTGCATACATGTCTATTTGTGGACATTATATTGGTAGGTCATACGTTAGAAAATGGCTACAACAAGGTCACATGATAAATTCTTCCAAGGTAGAAATACTTCAAAATATTTTGCATTCCATTTTCCTTTTGTTCTTAGTGCACTTGTTTATTCATCATTGTTGAGTGACATTTACTCTTCTACATGATGATTGTATGTACATTTTGTATGAAGTGTTGAATGACATATTTAATTTGTTTGTATGGATTCATTTTTTAGGAACTAATATTTGTCTATTTATCATGCTACAAATAAATTCTTCGTCATGCTGAGAAAATGATCAAGGATTGAACCAACATAGGAAGAGAAATAAGTTAAGAATGCAAAGAAAGCAGTAGGTATGAGGGAACTTCGTGAGAAGAGGAAATTAGACATGATTGTCGAAGACATGCCAATTGAAGAGGAACCTCAACCATCAACAAGAGATATGGTATTGGTAGCATAAATGGAACGAATGTAAAAACTTCATTCTATGAGAGATTTGAAAACTGTAGTTGGAGGCACGTCCTCTAACGCAAGTCAAGATGGAGGGACACCATCTATCACATCTCAAGTTGAGAATACATAATCACTCACATGTGAGGAGGGAGGTACACCATCATTCCCACCTCAACCTCAAGGTACATCATCTATTCCATCTCTGATCGAAGGTATGCCATCTAGCCATATGGCATCCAATGATGATTTGACAGAATATCGAGGTAGACCTTTGAACAAGACCTTGTCAAATGTGCTTGAGTCTGACCATGAGGCAATACTTGACAAAAGAAACAGTAGAGTAGACCCAGATGATTCGTTGGATTAATTTGTAACTATGCACATTGATTTTGTAAAGTCATGTTATTGATATTAATGTATTGCATTTGATAGTTAGACCTTTCATTTCTATATTTCAAGTTTGCATATGTTTTGGTTCCAAATTCACATATGTTTGTCTTTTTTTTTTTTTTGCTACACTTTTACACACATATATAGTGAATATTGGGTAGATTATATGCATATTTATGGTTTCACTATTTGACCATCTGGAGACCTCAATTTGCAAACTTGACCTATACAACCCTAAATCAAACTTGGGAGACCCTTTCTCAACCATCATCTCACATGAAACATCAACCATTTCCATCATCTCACCTAAAAAAGTGCTAGGCATGGTTGTGTTTTGCACCCAAACATGCCAAAACAGTCTGAGGTACATTGTACCGGTGATATCCCTTAAGAGTCCAAAGTGCAAAAAGGTAGCAATCTTTGATGAGCTATTACTCAGAAATCGTCACTTAGAAACATTTCGTCTAAGGATAAATGATCATATAGGGCCCCTCTATAATAGACTCTCTCAGTTTTTGATATATCTAGGGATTTTACTCATGGTATCAAGTTTTCAATTGATGGAAAAAGTGTCAGATGCATGTAGTGTAAAGTTGCAAATGGGTGTAACTTTTGTTCTACTCCTCATGTGACCAAACTAAAAGTTCCAACATGTTAGGATTGATGGATTTATACTATACATGTTCCTTTTTCACACCCAAACATGCCAAAATAGTCTGAGCTACATTGTACCGGTGATATCCCTTAAGAGTCCAAAGTGCAAAAGGCAACAATCTTTGATGAGCTATTACTCAGAAATCATGTCACTTAGAAACATTCTATCTGAGACTACAAGATCATGTAGGGCCCCTCTACAATAAACTCTCTCAAGTTTTGATATCTCTGAGGTATTTGCCCGTGGTGTCCAATTTTTAGTTGATGGAAAAAGTGTCAATTGCATGTAGTGTAAAGTTGCAAAGGGTTGTAACTTTCATTCTGCTCCTCGTGCAACCAAACTGATAGTTCCAACATGTCTAGATTGGTGGTTTTATTCTAGGCATGGTCCTATTTTGCACCCAAATATGTTGAGACCATCTGATCTACATTGTATCAGTGATATCCCTTAAGAGTCCAAACTGCAAAAAGGTGCCAATATTTGACAAGTTGTTACTCAGAAATTGTATCACTTAGAAACATTTCATTTAATGCTATAGGATCATGTAGGACCCCTATACAATAACCTCTCTCATTTTTTGATATATCTAAGGCATTTTCTTGTGGTGTCAAATTTTCAATTGGTGGAAAAAGGGTCAGATGCATGTAGTGTAAAGTTGCAAAGGGGTCTAACTTTCATTCTGCTCCTCGTGTGACAAAATTGATTGTTCAAACACGTGTGGATTGGTGGGTTTATGCTAGGAATGGTCCTATTTTGCACCCAAACATGCCAAAACGGTCCAAGTTACATTGTATTTGCAATATCCCTTAATAGTCCAAAGTGCAAAAAGGTAGCAATCTTTGATGAACTGTTAGTCAGAAACTTCATCACTTAGAAACATTTTGTCTAAGGCTATATGAGCATGTAGGACACCTCTACAATAACCTTGATTGGTTTTTGATATCTTTGAGGTGTTTTCCCATGGTGTCGAGTTTTCAATTGATGGAAAAAGGGTCAGATGCATGCAGTGTAAAGTTGCAAAGGGGTGTAACTTTCGTTCTGCTCCTCATGTTACCAAACTGACAGTTCCAACACATATGTATTGGTGGATTTAGGATAGGCATGGTCTTGTTTTACATCCAAACACAATGAAATAGTTTGAGCTACATTGTACCGGCGATATCCCTTAAGAGTCCAAAGTGCAAAAAAGAAGCAATCTTTGACGAGCTATTACTCAAAAATCATGGAAATAAGAAATAATACATCTAAGGATACGAGATCACTTAGGGCTCCTCTATAATAACCTCTCTCAGTTTTTGATACCTCTAGGGTGTTTGCCCACGGTGTCTAGTTTTCAGCTGATGGAAAAAGTGTCAAATGCATGCAATGTAAAGTTGCAAAGGGGTGTAACTTTTGTTCTACTCTTCATGCAACCAAAACAATAGTTCCAACACATTTAGATGGGTAGGTTTAGGCTAGGCATGGTCCTATTTCACACAAAAACATGCCAAAACAATCTGATCTACATTGTACCGATGATATCCCTTAAGAGTCCAAAGTGCAAAACAACAACAATCTTTGATGAGCTGAAACTCATAAACCATGTAATTTAGAAACAATCTGTCTAAGGCTAAGGGATCACATAGGGCCCTTGTAAAATAAATCTCTCAATTTTTTATATCTCTGAGGTGTTTACTGGTGGTGAAAGTTTTTTTGATGCTCCAAAAATCGTCAGATGTATGTAGTGTAAAGTTGCAAGGTAGGCTACTTTTTGTTTTGTTATTCATGGGGCCAAACCATTAGTGCCAGCACATCCAGTTGGGAAAATCTACACTAGGCATGCTCATCGCCCTTCATTATAAAAGGGTCATAGTCTTTCCTATTCAAAGGGTCACAACTTTTCACCTTTCAAATGTAAAAACCTAAATCATATCATCACTCTTCGTGAGAACCTAAATTCAATTATTTGCAATATTGCCTAAAGTTGTATTCTTAATTGTATTCTTGAATGATTCTATGGATGTTTTTCTCAATGATAAATTGCTCTCCCTTTTATGTTAGTGCTTATCAACCTAATACATGAAGTATGAGGTGTACACATGAATACATGTAATATGTGAAGTATACATAGGAAGAATGAAGCATACATTTGAATACATGTAATACATGAAGTCTAAACAGGAAGCATGAAGCATACACATGAAAACATGAAGTATACACACGAACCATAAATCATACATGTTGAAGTATACACAAGAAACATGAAGCATACACGTAAATGGTAGCATGAAGCATACACATGGAATGGTAGATGTCCTCCAAGAATAATATGACAAAGTTATAGAGGTATGAAGTCACATGTAATAATGTCTTGCTCATTTTTAGTTTCATACTTCAAAGTGCATTGTATAATTACATGAATTTCCTTACCATGCTACAATGATCCTACAGAGTATGGGCTTAGATGTGTAGCGGTAGAGAGACCTAGGTGTTAGATTACATCATGTATTATTATACTCATATGATTAATTTAATGTTCAATAATCTTAGAGGAGAATAATGTTCAAAATTTATATATTTACAATTATATAAAGGAATAGTGCATGTAATACAATTCGAATTTAAATATTTGAAGTAAACCATCTACAAATATCCATTAAAGCATGGATTTAGAATGAAAATATGGGCACCATCAACAAAAAGATGTGTATTAACCAAATAGCTATATAGGTATACATCAATATCTATCAATATAAGTATAACATATATACAAAATAGCCATATAGGCTTACAAGAATGGCATATAGGCATACAATGTAAATTATATGCAATACAAAATATATGTCCACAAATGCCATATAGGCATACAAAAAAGGAATCCAATAAAAAGTTATTCCCCTCTAGGTGAAGAAAATATAACATGGGCAGCCTTTGATTTTCAAGTGGATGGAGACGCATATGAGAGTGGTCTACTTTGACCCCGAGGGATTCTCCTCCTATTTAGTTCATCATGGAGATTTAGTTGTTACAATAAAAATTATAGACATTAATATAGAAATTACATTATAAAAAATGAAATATTTAACAAAATAATCACTTACCACTGCCAAATAATCTCTCTCCTCATTTGCCACAGTAGCAGGATTAGGTTGTGGAATTGTAATGTCCTATAGAAACCATCTAGATAGAAATTAAACTTCAAATCAATAATCATTTGATTTTTCAATTAAAAACAACTATAACAACAAATGTAATTTGAAATTTACTAATTTGCCTCATAACCCCATCAAAGGCATGGAGCTATCGATTGTGGAAGACACACCATACTCCATTGCCATATGAACATAAAGAGGTGTCTCTACCTGCATCATCTGAAAATAAAACAACATTCTTCAATTACAAATAATATAACATGGCGATGCACTTATAATAGTAGCATGGGTCCTTCAAGGGGAACTAACATACACACATATTCACCTAAACATGGAAGTAAACATAATAAAGCACACAAGTCACATACATATATACAAATTTGACAAAGATACAATGCCTACTCATTGAACTCCTCATCCAATAAGTCATCCTTATCCCAATCATGGTCGTCTGAGGATTCATGACTATTGTGTGGTATAAGGGTAAACAAAGGAGGGACCATAGTAGCATCAAGAGATGTACAAAGGGAACATTTTTTAGATGCAACAAGATCAGTGCCCTCTTGAATATCTATAGAAGGAATGATGGTCACTGAATGAGTGAATATTACTGATAACATGTGAAAATAAACAATTAATTCAAAGAGACACCCACCAACTACATGGGTTGATGGCTCAGGTAGAGAATATTCCACTAATATTTGATCCTCTATGATTCTAGTAGACATGAGCATGCTAGGATAATTAGGCTTTAGAAGAGGAGAAACCTTAATTAGAGAAATAGTAGATGTATAAGAAGTTAGAGAGGGAGTGATGTTATTAGTTTATGTTTAGGTTCATGGTAGGGTGGGTAGGGTAGTGCTCAAATTTTGTTTCTTTGGTAGTGATGGAGGTAGGACAATGCCTAAGCTAGAGGGTTTTAAGATGTCAGGAAAAGATTGGTCATGGGAATGAGGGGCAGAACAAGGGATACAAGAATGACACTAGAAATCACATAGACATTAGGTAAGTTTATGGGTTTACAGGAAGGAGGAATATCAAGAGTTTGTGGGATAATAGGAGGGAGGAAAGATAGGACAAGAAAAACCTTATTTTAAAAATTTCTTATCATTTTCTCTGTCTTGAGGTTTGTCAGGGGGTGGGTTAGAATAAAACTAGGTTTGTGACATTTGGTAGGGGAAGGTTGGGAAATAGGTAGGGTAGAGATGGTTTGGTTAGTAAGTTAGGTGTAGTGCTGGGGAAGTTTCTTAGGCCTACTTTTAGAAGTGGATGGGGAAAGGTCCTACACTTTTTCTTTTACTTTATCTTGGAGGGGTGTTAGAGGGGACATAGAAGTCAACGGGGAAGGTGAAGTAGTAATAGGTGGGATATATGGTGGGGAAGATAGGGGCATAGCTAGTGGAGTAGGTGAAGTAATAGAAAGAGTTTGTGGGGTGGGGGGAGCAATTCATTTAGAGGCATAAGATAGGTGAAGGTGAAACATGGCATTGGTATGAGGTTGAGGTGGACCAGAAGGGGTTGACAAAAAAGAATTAAGGAGAAGTGTCTTAAGGTAACAGCTAGTTGGTATGGACTATGACAAATGGTGAAGACATGACCATCATGGGGAATTTAAGGCACTAGTGGATAACAGTTCAGGTATAATCCACATTACAATGATCCAAGGATGACCTAAGAGAATAGATATTAGTTTGAGGTAGGGATGATATGACATGAGACATCTAGGCATTTAGGTCCTACTTAGATTAGTAGGCTGAGGGAGCCATAAGTAGGTGTCGAAGTGTCATTATGTGTACACTAGGAGATATCTGAGTGAGATAAGAATCTATTTGCAACCTAGTGATGTATAAGTATTCCTCTATAACTACATTAATAAGGCTCAAAATATCCACCTTGATTCAACTATCATTTTATAGTGTACTTGTGCCTCAATCTACAAAGGATCGTTATAATCATCAGTAGGCACATTGTCAAGAAAGAAGGTGATGGCAGGTGTAGGAGTGGGTTCATATCATCTCAAAGAATATAGTAGTATTAAAAGAAGGGTCCTCATTAGGCTTAGGTGGGTTAGATGTAGGATCAAAAGTAGGGATGAAAGAAATTGAGGCAATAGGATTGACATAGTTTATAGGGGAATGGGTTAGTGTAGATTTGAAGATTTTGGTTAGGGGCGACTTGTTGCCCCCATAATTAATACCTAAAATATGCTATATAATATGTCATAGGCTCATACACCTCTCAAGTGTCATGTCCTAGGGCACGGTGATACTAGAAAAAACCTTTGCAATCATGTCTTTAAAAGGGGAAGATTTGTTTCAAGGGGTCTAATTGGTGGTAATTGGATGAGTTTATTAGAGGGAATTTGTCAAATAATAGTGTGGAGGGGATCAAAAAGCTTTGGTACACATGTATGGACAATGTGGTAGCATAGACAAGGCAGTGAGCTATTTGAAAAATTGCATCAAAGAAATGTTGTCTCATGGTGATGTCCTTGTCTATGCATTTGTTTTCCATGGCATTCCATGAAACCACATTTCTTTGAGGCATTTTTTCAAATAGCTCATTGCTTTGTCTATGCTATAGCTTACTATTATGCTTTGATAGATTTTTTCCAAGCATCTATAGCATAGACAAGGAAGTGAACTATTTGAAAATTTGCCTCAATAAAATGTGGTCTCATTGTATGCCATGACAAGCAAATGTAATTGGCAGATGCTCCTAGTTATTAGTTATGCAATGTGAAGTAATTCATAATTGCTTGTGTTGACTTTCTAAAAAACTATATTGTAATTGAAATTTTGTCATCTATCAACATCTACTTATTAGTTATGCAATGTGTAGTAATGATTTGAGTTTGAAAGATGTGAAATTTAATGTAATCAATGATATGAATATAAACTCAAAAATCTAGTAAGTACAATTCATTAGATAAACTCTTTATTTTATTACCTGAGTGAAGCTTTGAACTCCACCTCCACTGGGAGGTGTTGATGTGAAATCTCCTAGATTAACCTATTCAACATCCAAAATGAGATAGTAGAATACCATTCATATAACAATTCAATTCACATGTAATATTTATAATTGTTTACTAGTTACATAGCTCGGCAGTACTTGTCGAAGTGTAAAACGGAGGTGGAGAACCACTGAAAACTGAATGAATTCTATGACCCTAAAATTTCATTACAATCATTAAACCAAATTAGTTAATCTTGCATTTCAAAAATGAAATTTAATAAATTAAATTCAATGAACTTGCTAGCATTTACCTAAGTATCAAGGCTGACAGTCTCGTCTAGGAGGGCATCTATCATCACCATCTGATTAGTTATAGATTTAGCTTACACACCTGCATCCTTACTATTCATGGGGTCATAACTATAGGCTGACTCACAAGCCTAAAAAGTATGGGGTGGAACCCTTCTCCTCGAAGTCTCCCCCGGCTCACGTTGTGCTACAAGATTGGCATGCTCTATGATGCTGTAGGTCAAGGAACTAATGGACCATAGTGTCTCGACCTAAACACTCTCCTTCACAATGGAAGGGATAGAAACATGCTCATGGGTTGGTCTAGCGAGTGCTCGTCTCGCTGGCTACTATGGATCAACATGTGCCCCTAGTCTATCATGTGCTGACCTCCCACCTCTATGCTAGAAGTCCCGCATGTCAAAATAGTTTGGCACTTTATTGAGGACAGCCTCACAATAGAGTTTCCTCAAAAAATATTACGAGACCTCATTATTGTTGCATGGAAGATGGTTGCCCAAAATGGTCCTTTATCACTTGGTTGTTGCACCAATGGATAGGGAACCTCTTGCATGGAAGGGGTAGAGGTTGATTTGTTTGTGGGTCTGTGAAAAGGGAACACAAGTCCAATTTTGAAATTTGTTATTTTTAACTTGTTCATAAGATAATATATCTATATTAAATTCTCTAAACTCTCTCTTCTTATCCGACCAACTAGAGATTTTCTTGCTAATTAAATCTACATTTGATAACATAGATTCAAGAGATTGAACAAGTACAACTCTATGCAAGGTTGAAGTTGCAAAATCTTTCAACCTTAAAATTATATCATCAATTTATTTTTTATTATTTTCAATTTTCCCCATTTAATTTTCTTGTGTTCCAGGGGCATATTGAGGAATTACTGGAGGTGTTTGTTGTTGGGGTTGTTCTTCATCAAGTATTTGGTGTTCAAGTGATTGAGGATTTTCAAGAGGAGGAGGTGGATTATGAATTCCTATAAATTAAATAAATTTACATAAAAGCCACTTAAATCTACCTATTTAGTAACAAATTAACACAAAAAAACAAAACTTACTCCTTTGGCCTCCATGATGTCGTGGTAGCATTGGATGAAGAATCGGTGAGAATATACTGAAGCAACTAGCCTCCAATAATGCGAGCACGCTCTCAAGGTTTTGCAGGCCATAGGTTTGAAAGAAAATGCAAAGGTAAGAAATGAGAAAAGTTTCTTTTTAATTTTCTTATTATCAAACATAACTTGCTTGCGTTATAATGTGAGAACATTATGTTTGATTATAAGAAAAGAAAAAAAAAGGAAATTTTCTAATTTCTTACCTCTGCTTTTTCTTGCAAACCTGAGAAAGGTTGCTTTTTTTTCTTATAATCAGACATAATGCACTCATGTTATAATATGGCACATTATAATGCATTCACATTTTATCTTTTTTTTTTAAATTTAAGAATTTGGCCACTTTTTGGACCCCATTTTTTGCACCCACTCATGTGGCTTCTTGTCCTGTTGGCCCAAAACTTAACTTTATATTCTTTCTGGAGAGAACCAAACCATGTAGTAGATTTAGATAGGTTAGCATAACCTATTTTTACTCCTATGACTTTGTTCCATTCATGAATCAACTCTGCACAACCTCAACTCCTTTAGGTTGGCTCAACTAGTGAAGTAACAATAGCATGAACTAACTGCTTTCTCACAACTCAACATGTAGACCACCAAAATTATTTCCACTTGGAGACTACACACTCCTGACATCTATGAACTTGTCCTCAAATCTGCAAAGCCAGATATTCATCTGTGGTGGAATGTGGAGCATTCCAATACACCACTAGCACTACATTATTACACTATCTTTTTAGAGTCTAACACTCTGTTAACTCTATCTTTCACTTCAAAGGGCTTCAAGATCTCAGTCTTTGGATTAAGACTCCTTTAGTATGTACCAACAATCCTATACACTAATAGAAAGATTCTTCATAGTGGAGGAATGTGGACTAGAATATTGTGACCCTATCAAAGGTTCTATACTGCAAATGCCTTAGGAAAATCTTCAGCAAATTGTGCCTAACTATAGAACACCAAAATGGAAGGATATTATGCGTAGATGTATTCTCCTTCATATTGCACTTAGTATCTTCTTTAAATCAACACTTAGGTGTATTCTCTTCCATATCATTCTCCAAACCAACACAACTATATCCTTACACTTTATTTCCATCAATGACACCAATACTCATTGCCATCCTCATTAGTCTCTTCATCATCATGCATATGTTGCCAACAATCTTCCCCTTTGTCATTGATGGAAGCATGCTTCAATACTTATCACCCTTTGTCATTAACAACAAAGGAACTACCTATAAATCTACAAATCAAAACCTCTCCTCCTATCTCAAAACTAATCTTTCTTTTCTATGTACATACTCCCCCTTACTGTTTTACTCCTATACATTAATATGTAAATCAAAGTATCAAAATTATTTTTTTCTATTTTACCGCATGTGTACAAGAAATCAAAACATGAATGATACTATTTGGTGGGAAGAATATCCTTGTATATATTCTTTAGCTATAGTACTGTAGAGTCCCAATGCTTTTTGGTAGAGTTGAGTACATGTATCTACCCATTAATTTGCAAAAGAAATTCTTCTTCTTATTCAATTGATACAGGTGCAGTTGTCATCTGACCAATCTTATCATCTTCCTTTATCTTCCTTGTCAGTGCTGCTATCTTGAAACTGACAATCTCTCTCAATTGACTCATCTGATCCTTGATTAACTCTCTTTGATTCTATAGCTTCTTAATGATAGCATGAGTCTTTTTAATTTTAGCCCTCAAATCTCTATTGTTATCCTTTAAAGGATAATATGTTCTAGAGATATTGGTTATCTACATTTCAAGATCATCAATCTTTTCTCTTCCCTTAGAAGAAGATCCTTCTATAGTATCAATTTCCATTTCATTCAAGATATCTGCATATATTCTCAGTGTCTCCTTCTCTAACCTCTTTATTTCCTCTTTGTCATTGGACATTAAGGTATTCAATCTCTTTTTTGTTATAAATTATTTGGCTAACTTTTGAATAGCCTTGGTCTTTTCTTGACCAAAAATTGAAGGACAAATTTTGCTAATTGTCTTATTTCTCATTTCAGTATCCTTTTTCATGGCTTCATGTCTTTTCTTTGTTAATACACTAGCAAGACTATGAGGTAATTGATCAATAATCTCTATTAAGGCAACAATTGAAGAATCCATGTAATTGATTATTGTTGTTTCAATGATTGACTTGTCATCTAAGGATCTTTCATCATTCTTCTACTTCTTTTAGGTTTCTATATTATGTTATAGCACTAACATTAGCTTCAAGTTGCAAGGGTGGAAGACTTGATATCTCTAATTTCTTTGCCTTTCCTTTTCCCTTAGGGAACTCAAATCCTTCATCATATTTTTCTTCTCTTCTTTTGAAGATGAAGCCTTCCATTTCCTTCTCACTTTCTTCTTCACCTCCAGTGTCAACAAATTCAAATTTTACTTTCTTGGTTCTTGTTTCTTCTTCAAAGGGTTGAGGCTCTCTTTTCTTCTTCCAGACCAATTTAGGTCCTTCTTCTTCTTCCTCTTCTTCATCATCATCACTATCATGGCTAATGTATTTTTCCCTTGTATCCTTTCCTTTTACCCTTCTCTTCTTGGGAGGTTGTTGTTGTATAGAGGCAATTGATGTTGTTTTCTTTGTAGAAGATGTAGCTCCGGAGGCTTTTGGAACAGTAAGAGCAAAGACAGAAGTCCTGGCAGACCTTCTTATGCTAGGAGACTCTTCTGGAGCAATAGATGTGCCTTTGGATTTCTCTGCAGAGCCCTTTGGTGAAACCATCTCCTCAACCTTATCCTCATTTTCTTAACATTTTCTTTTATTTCTCTCTCCTTGTGCTTCAAATGCACTTCAATAGATTTCTCTTCGTAGGTTCCAAATCCTTCTATAAAGGTATTTCTAGGTTTATTTAACATAAGGTATGCAAGACCTATAATTATATCCCTTACAACCTCATATCCTATCTCTAGAATCTAGATTGTTCTAGGTTCCACTGCTTCCATTTAACATTCATCTTTGCTGACCATAAAGATGATGTCATCCTTGTATTTCTCTACAACACTCTTTGGAATTCTTTCTCTAGCATGCACGTTTCCTCGCAGAGCCTTGAAGAAACCCCATAATGCAACATTTTGGGTTTCTAAGTTGCCTAATCTTCTTAAATGATCTCTGATTTGCATTGATGCAAGAATATGTCCATACCATACTATGTTCTTTGTACCCAAAATTTATCTAAGAAAGTAAAATAGTAAGCAAGTAATTAGAGTACCAAATTTGAAGGGGTACTTAGAGTTCTTGATCTTTTGAAGGTTCTCCATCAATTGTTGTCTCAGCAGTTCACACAAGTAATAGTCTGTACCATTCTTGACCATCTCATATGCTATCTAAATAGTAGTTGTAGAGACTGAGTTTTCTCTATTGGTGAAGTATATTTTGTATCCAATCATCATTGATGCATATTTCACAGCAGGTTCTTTAATATCATTTATAGTTAGGGCTCTCTTGTCAAACTTTGCTCTGGTGAGCTTCATTACCACATCATTTTTCATTGATTTTAGTGCCAGAATTGCTCCAATGGAGTATAACCCTGTCACAAACCTAATGGCTTCCTTGCTTATCATATGCGGAAAATCTAGCCACATAAATTTGTTTTAATGTGGCTCAATACATATTTAATCCAATCATCCTCATAACATAAAATAGGAAAGTCATTCCACACGTCCAATTTCTTCTCTATCAAACCCTTGAATTCGGTCTTCAACACAAATTTATCATTAGTTAACTCATTTTCCCATACTTCTCCCAATTTAGCATGATTATATTCTTCCATTTTTATGTTGATGTACATCCTCACATCTTCTATATGTAAAACACCATATGGAATGCTAGAAAAAGCATTGTTCGGATCAATTTACATGGATTTAAATGGATGTCATTTGAACTTAGGTTGGGGCTGGTCTACTACCTCTACTACTTGTGGAGTGAACATCTTCAATATACTACTAAAAAAATTATGGCAAGAAATCTATAAATACCTTTTGATTGCTTCCAGTTAGGCCTTTGTGCACAAGAATCCTAATTAGCTTCTCCTTGCTCTTTCACTACTCTTCTCTCTTCAAAGTTTGATTGCAAATGATCTTTTGTTAAGTGAGATTGCTTAAAAATCCCTTTTTCAAAACCTAAAAGGCATTCAATACTTAGATTGGTAAAGATGTCAAAACCTCAACTATAATACTCAGTCACCTTCAATTGCTCCACAAACTTCCACAACAATACATTTTTCACTAGTGTTTTCTCCAGTAGGTCAAACATGTCAACCTACACCACATATACATGTTCTGAGAGCATTAGCAATGTATCTTTGGTAGGGGGTTAAAGTTTGTCTATTAAAGTTACCCCTAAGCAAAATATTTCTACTCAGTTCCTGGAGGAAACATCTACACCAGAGACTGGCACAACCTCATCCTTCACTTTATTTTCTTCTTTCTTTTTCTAGACCTTGTCCAATTCTTTCTTTATCTCTACCAGATCCTCATTCTTCACTAGATCACTCTTCTTTACTAGATCAACCTTCAAATTCTTACTTTTGCAAAATTTAGCAATGTGATCTAATTTGTTGCATTCATAACATCTAACATTTTGAATAAGCTTACTTCCATTCATTCTAGATCTGCATTAATTAGCCCTATACCCAAATCTATTGCATTTATAATAGTAACCATTGAAAGATGAAACCATCATACCCTTATTGTAACCATTCATCATCTAATTTCTTCACTAGCTCTATGACCAATTCTTTGACATGCAAAATACTAACCAGAGAATGATTAAACATTTTGATTCATCCTGCTCCTACATTCCATAGTCTTATATCCAATTTTTTTGCAAGAGTAATAGTAGCTAAAGTACCTTTGTGTAGGAGGTTGTTTGATAGGTGGCCTCTTGAAATTTTTCTACTGGTTCCAAACCTACTTGTTATTACGCTTCTTGACTACAATTTTCTTTTGGTTATTGTTCTTCTTCTCAACATTGTTTGAAGTCTGATTTGTCTTTGAACTTTCACCCTTTTCAAATCTTAATCCTTCTTTATCCTTAGGAGCCTTTTGATTTGCAATCATTTCATCAAGTAGTATGTAGATTGTCTTGAATTTGTCTTCTTGAATTTTTTCCTTTTCTAGCTCAGTCTTTAAGACCACTATTTGTTGTTTAAGCCTTGATCATTCTTTAGTTTTTCCTTTCAATGTTTCATTTAGGCATTCTTCAATTCTTTTCCTTTCTCAATTTGTATTTTTAGACTGGTGATTGTCTCATTTGATTGATTAATCTGTTCATTTACTTCCTTGTATATTTCTTTAAATTTATTGTTTTGCTCTCTCAACTTCTTGATGCATTCATCTGCTTCCTTAATATTTTCTTCCAGATCTCTACTCTTGCATTGAACTTTTCCCAAATCTTCAAGGTTTTCTTCAAGTTCCCCATTCAAGTCAACTATGTACTCTTCTTCAGTGAATTCAACAGTAGGAATTTCTTCCAGAGGGATAGAATATCTCTTAGGTGCCAAGTGTTCACACTTCAAGATCTTCCTCAAGTAGTTAATATTCTTCCAAGGAACCAAGCTCTAATACCAATTGTTGAACACCTAAAATACTGAGAGGGGGGTTGAACCAGTATTATCTAAAACCACTTAAGAATTTAACGGTGCTGCCACAATAATGGGTTACACTTTTTGGGACATCCCAGTTTTTGCTGAAATCACATATTTTTAGAAAATATAAATATTTAAGCCTTGAAAGGTTACATTTAAAGGATTTTAATTGAAGAGGGTTTGATCAAACCCCTTAGATTCAAGGCGCCTTGGATAGGACCCCACTCATTTTAAACCATACCTATAATGGAGTCTCCTCTACACCTATCAAAATGCTAATAAAAAACCACTTTTGATATACCTTTTGGGGGATCAAATGAATTCATTTAAAATTTATGTTTTGTAAGTATGTAGTCCTTATTATAAGCTTCCTAAAAAGTATAATTTTAAATATATTTAATTTGATTATTATATTCATTTTTTATTTCTTTTGAATGTAGGTTTTTCAATGAACATCAAGGTCTTTATTTCACACATACGAAAACATATGAAAATAGAGAAAAAAATTCTAAAAAATACATGTCCTCTAGGTATTGATGTCCTTATCCCAACAAAAAAAAAATTGAATTCTAATACATACAAAAAAAATTATGTTGGACAGAATATGCCTGTGTCTAAATTATAATTGGTTTGACTTCAAAACTTAATTAAAAAAATATATTGAACAAAACATTATCAAACAAAATTCATCCTCTAGATATCGGTGTTACCAATCTAAATTCAAAAGAATTAGAATTTTATCCTTTGTAGAAAAAAATTATGTGCGATAGAATACACATCACATTAAAAAAATGTTGTTTACTAATAAAAACTAGTTATCAATGGAGATGCAAAAGAATTTATAGTTTAACTCCAATTTTTTTTAGAAATATATATTTAGAATTTATAGAAAAAATCTCACAAATCACTATTTTGTATCATCTTCAAATTGCTAATGGTTTAGTGGCTATAGGTGTTAGAAAGTCAAGATTTAGTTCAAAATGTTGATTTCAATGTCAAGTTTGGTCAAAAAGTGTAACCCATTATTTTGCAATGATCCTTAAACATTCATTCTACATAGCATATTTAATTTGCAGTAAGAAAGGAAAGCATGAAATCAACTATCAAAATACATAACACATGAACACTAGATTTTTACGTGGAAAACCTAAAAAGGGAAAAAGTACGGTAAGGTTCAACTCACATATATATATGAATAACAATACTGATTACAATTAGGCTCACTGCTAAAAGGACTCATTGTCCATAAAAAAGAATGCTCACTACAAGTGGATCACTACCAAAGGACTCATTGTCTTAAATGCAAAGGGATAGTAGAAGGGCTAGCTCACTACCAAATATGAACTGCTAGTAATGCATCTGACTCATGTTGGAGATACAATTCCATAGAAGCTCAGAATACTGACTTAACACACTTCATCTTTACCTTAAAATTTTCTTATGCTTCTCTGCATCAGATTTTGTTCACACACACACTTAACTCTTTCACATTCCTTATTGTCATTCATCCAAACAAGAATTTAATCTTGTATATATATACCACGCTCATCAAACAGGTTGGCAGATAGATGTATCATGTGGCTTCTTTTCCTGTCAGCCCAAAACTCAACTTTATACACTTTATGGAGAGAACCAAAGCATGTAGCACATTTAGATAGGTTGGCATAACCCATTTTTACTCCCATGACTTTGTTCTATTCATGAATCAACTCCTCACAACCTCAACTCCTTTAGGTCAGCTCAACTGGTAAAGTAACAATAGCATGAACTAACTGCTTGCTCACAACTCAACATGCAGACCACCAAAATTCTTTCAACTTGGAGACTACACACTCCTGACATCTATGAATTATCCTTGAATCTACAAAACTAGATATTCATCTATGGTGGAATGTGAAGCATTCTAATATACCATTGGCATTGTTATTACACTATTATTGTACTCTATCAACTCTATCTTTCACTCTGGAGGGCTTCAAGATCCAAGTCTTTAGATTTAGAATCCTTTAGTATGTACCAAAAATCCCTTTCAATTGCATAGCAAGATTCTTCATAGCAAAGGAATTCAGACTGAAATATTGTAACCCTGTTGTAGTTCTGTACTGCAAATGCCTTAGGAAAATCTTCAGCAAATTGTACCTGACTGCAGAACACCAAAATGGAAGGATATTATGCTTAGGTGTATTCTCCTCCATATTTCACTCAATAGCTTCTCTAGATCAATACTTAGGTGTATTCTCTTCCATTTAGTTCTCTAGACCAACACAACTATATCCTTACACTTTGTTGCCATCAATGACAACACTACTCACTGTCATGCTCATCAGCCTCTTCATCATCATGCTTATGTTGCCAACAACACCAACTTCTTGAGTCAATTTGTGATGCTGCATTAAATAAGCTTGAGTTTCCATTCTCATGTTGACTCCTTTCCTTTATGCTTACAACATTCCATTCTACTTCAGATTTGCCTCTTCCCTCCTAGGGCACACACTCTTTGAGATCTCATCATTGCTATTGTGGATGTGAAAATACCATTCACGAGGCTTGACTTAAGCAAGACCCTAAATAGAACCAACCATTTTCCTTCTTGTTTATGTGCAGGTCACATCTAGAGGAATTTGAAGAAATCAAGTTACAATAAATAAGAATACAGGAGAGTAAAGGCACTAGAAACCTAACATTTTGAAAAACCCTAATTAGGGTCTAGGTTGTCGTCAGGGCAAAAATCAAGTTTGAAACTGCAACAAAAAGATATCAAACCCTAACAAGCACAATGGAGTACAAAATAGCATGAAAATAAAAATAAAAAAGAAAATGCAAACCCAATCTCCATGCTAAGATTTAGTTATCTCCATTGCTCTTCTCAACCTCGCATAGGAATGCAAGATTTCAAATGTTGATTGTGGGAGGAATGTTGGTTGCTCATTATTTCAGCAGCATAACAATGGCATGAGGATGAATGATGAATGGCTCTAATGTCATTTTGACAGCATAAGGATAATTGAAAGATCATTCCTGCAAATGTCTTGGTTGAGGGTTGATTTATAGGAAGTGGTTGAATTGATGGTTGAGATTGAATATTTTTTTCAATGATGTGAATGGCTAGGATCAAATAGGTTTTCCCACTCCATGAGGATTTGTAGTCATGTGACAAGTGTAGGGAGATGAATAAAGGAGACCTAATTCAAATATTTTATTTGAATTAGTTTAGACATGTGAAGTGTATTGAATGAAAGTTGTAGCGCCACACATGATTCAATTAAGAGGTGGACAAGTGTTACAATGAGATGAAAGGTGAGGATAAATTCAAATTTTTAATTTGAATTAGTTAGAACATGTGAAAGGGAGATTAATTAAATAAATATGATTTATTTAATTAATTCAAAAGTGGGATAAGTGGAATCAGGAGTGGGATTAGAAAAAAGTGGTACATGATGTCTCTAATAATGTGGTGACTAGGTGTTTGGACAAATTTAGGTGTCTACATTTTGCCCATCTTTGAGATGATGAGATTTGTGTTGAGTAACATCATTTCAAAGAAGCTAAGGTATGGATAGATGAAAAGGATGATGAAAAGTTAGGATTGTGATGCCCCCTCAAGTGTTAGAAATGAAAGCAACACTACTTCAATGGAAATCTGATTCAATATAAATTTCTGTAATCTTTAACTATGTGTTATTAATGGAGATTGTAACACAGAAACAAAACTATGCTTCACAGAAATGCAAAATCAAAAATATGAACACATAACACAATGTTTAATCTAGAGAAAATCCTTTTGGGTAAAAAACTCCACATAGGAAAGAGGCCCAATGTTTGTATTAATCTAAAACGGATTTACAATACAACAACACTTCAACTCTCTCCACTAGTCTTCAATCTGACAGCATTTCGACAGCACCCGAGTACCTAAAAAATATGTATTACAGAAACTAATACATGGCAAATAGTTATAGAAACATTTTCTAACTCATCTCAGGTGTTCACCTTCTCTCTCATTAAATTCTCCAACCTGTAAACATTAATTACCATCTTACAAGCATCTTACACTTGTCCAAAAATAGCCATGCAAAGGTTGGGGGCCCAAGACTAAATCTGGGCTCTTACAACATCTTATGATGCGTCATAACCATCATAGATTCCACAAAAGAGCATCTTTCAAAGATAGGAACCTTGGGCTAAATATAGAAAATATACAACTAACATATCTGTCATACGTGTCATAGAATCACATAATCTTATGACAACTTGCAACTGTCATAGATTCACTCACCAAATATTATGACAGTTGTCATACATGCAAAAAATAGTATATTCCTCAAGGGAGCATTCCTATCCTTATTTACTGAGTTTTTACATTTGCCAACAGTAAATGTCATTCCGTAACTGTCGTCGGTAACTCTGAAATTACAACTATCAATGAGACTACCTCATTCCCTTATGGGTAATTACAAATAACAAATAATAAATGGAATAAAATACAATATTGGAATTTGCAAGGTTAGTGGCACCTTATTCCAACATTCTCCCACTTGACATTATACATTGTAAATCAACCCATAGGAAATCAAATGAAATAATCAGGCACTAGAAACAAGGCCCATGGCCTCTCTGCACCACACAAACTTTTCTGTGCTCATAGGTTTAGTCAATGAATCTGCAACATTCTCCTGACTGTCTATCTTTTTTAGCTCAATCTGTCCATTTGCAACCAACTCTTGAACAAAGTGATATTAAACATCAACATGCTTAGTTCGAGCATGATACATACGTTTTTTGGCCAAACATATAGCACTCTGGCCATCACAACCAATCTGAATGATCCTGCAATCAAAACCAATACCTGTACACAGTCTCCTCAACCAAACTACCTCCTTAGAGACATGAGTAGCAACCATATGCTCTGCTTCTATGGTGGACAAAGAAAATGTGGGCTGCCTCTTACTCATCCAACTCATTGCACCTCCAAACAAAGTAAACACATAGCCACTAGTGGACCTTCGACTATCTGAGTCACCTGCCCAATCTATATCAACAAAACCCTATATGTCCAAAGATTTATCAGCACTATCAATACCAGAATAAATGAAAAAATGATCAAGAGTACTTGCAAGATATTTAAACACCCTCTTTGCATAGTTCCAATGCTGTCTATGAGGGTTAGACATAAATCTACTCAAAACTCCCACTGCTTGGGCAATATCTGGTCTAGTGCAAACATTTGCATACATCAAACTCCCTACAGCACTAGCATATGGCACATTAGACATATCCTCAAAATCATCTCCAGTCTTTGGACACATATCTAGTGAAAGCTTAGTACCAATGGGTAAAGGAACTCTAACTGGGTTACAGTCCTGCAAACTAAACCTCTGCACAATAGTATTCACATACTTACTTTGTGACAACCAAATCTTTCTGTTAACTCTGTCCCTCCTGATCTCCATTCTTAGAATATACCTAGCAGCACCAAGGTCCTTCATCTCAAATGCACCTGAAAGTTGGGCTTTAAGCTCACTGACCATACCCTTAGTATTGCTGAAAAACAACATGTCATCAACATACAAAGCAATAACCAGTATAGAATCATCAATACAATGAATGTAAACACAGTGATTCTCCTCGCTTCTAACAAAACTCAATTTCAAAACAAATGAGTCAAAATTTGATACCACATTCTGGGGGACTATTTTAGACCATAAAGAGACCTCTTTAACCTGCAAACCTAATGTTCTTTTCCTTTTACCTCAAAACCTGTAGGCTATTGCATATAAATTTCTTCTTCAAGATCTCCATGCAAGAATGCAGTCTTAACATCCATTTGCTCAATCTCCCAATCATAAGCTACAACAATGGATAAGAGAAATCTAATAGAAGTCAATTTAGTAATAGGAGAGAATATCTCACCAAAATCAACTCCCTCTCTGGGAGTAGCCCTTGGCTACCAGTCTAGCCTTATACTTCTCCAATGACCCGTCTGCTCCAAACTTCTTCTTGAAGACCTACTAACATCCTATGGGCTTTCTTCCTTTTAGCAGATGAACAAGATCCCAAGTGTTACAAGAGTCTAAAGCCATCATCTCCTCCTGCATGGCTAACTACCAAGACTCACTATCATCTACATAAATAGCTTCCCTGTAGGATCTAGGTTCATTGTTAGTACTCAATAAAGCATATACACAATAAAAATCTAGAGGGCTATACCTGTCAATTGGATTCTGTTGTCTTGTAGATCTCCTCAAGGGTGGAGTAAGAGATTCTACTCATTCTTCTACATGATCATCTGCAACAACTTCTTCTATAACTACAAACTCATCTTCATCAGAACTACTTGAATTTTCTTCTTGTTCTTCACCCCCAATCCATCATTATGTTCTTCCTGAGGTGCTTCTTGCTGCTCTAAATCAAAGTGCACCTTCTTTACCTTTTCATCTTTTTCTTTTAGCTGCTCAAGTTTAGAAACAGCTCTAAGTTCCCTAAAAATAACATCTCTAGAAAAGATAATCTTGCGGGTTAGTGGATTCCAAAGCTTATAACCTTTTAAATTATTAGCATATCCAATGAATGTACAATTTTCAACCTCTGGATCCAACTTAGATCATTTTTCCTTAGGCACATGAACAAAAGCCTCACAACCAAAAACCCTTAAATGTGAAACAAAAGGTTTCTTACCTGTCCACACTTCATAAGGTGTCGAATCAAGAGCCTTACAATGAGATCTATTTATCAAGTAGCAAGCAGTACACACAACCTCTGCCCAAAAGCATTTATCCAACTGTACATCACTAAGCATACTTTTGGCCCTTTCCATAATTGTTTGGTTCATCCTTTTTGCAACAACATTCTGCTGTGGTAAATACAGAGTTGTCTTTTGTCTTATTATATCCGCATGCTTGCAAAACTCATCAAATTCCTTAGAGCAATATTCCCCTCCATTGTCAGATCTTAATATTTTTATCTTTAAATCTGATTGGTTCTCTACTAAGACTTCAAATTCCTTAAACTTAGTGAAAACTTCAGATTTATGCTTCATAAAATAAATCCATGTAAATCTGGATACATCATCAATGAGGTGACAAAATAATGAGATTTTCTGATAGATTCATTATCCATAGGTCCAAACACATCTGTATGAATAATTTCTAACTTCTCTTTTGCTCTATTGCTTCCTGAAGGAAATGATTTTCTATTTTGTTTACCAAACACACAGTGATCACATAAATTAAAGTGCTCATTAGAATAGAGAAACCATCCAACAAATTTTTATTCTTAATAGTTTTCAGTACATTATTGCTTGTGTGGCCCAATCTACGGTGCCACAACATACAGGTATTTTTAGTATTAGCCTCAGATACATAGGAGGCATTATAAACTATAGTGGCTTCAAGCTTGAACAGGCTTCCGAATCTCTTCCCCTTTGCTACCACCAAGCTCCCTCTCACTAATTTGTAGCCATGCTTGTCAAATGTCACATGCATTCCCAAATCATTCAACTTCAAAACTAAAATCAGATTTCTAGCTAATCCAGGAACATGCAAAACACTAGGGAGGGTTTTAATCCTCCCATTATTGAAACACAAGAATATTTTTCCTTTCCCAACAATTGGATATGAAGAATTGTCACCAAGGTAGATATTACCTCCATCATATTCCTCATATGTGGAGAACCATTCCTTATGCGGGGTCATATGAAACAAGCATCCTAAGTCAACCAACCAATTTTTATCAGAAACAACATTACATTTAGAAAGTAAAACATCTTCACCTGCATTCAAGGACTTATCTGAAGTACTCTCCCACTATTTCTTGGGGTTTCTGCACTCCTTCACATGTCCCCTTTTACAGCAGTTCCAACACTTAATTTTGTTCTTTTTACTAGGAGTCTTAGACCAGCCCTTAGACTTGTCCCTAGCCCCTTTTTGATCTCCTTTAGGTCCCCTTTCCTTATACCTTCCCTTGATAGTGAGAGCATCCCCTGAACTATCCGAACTCTTCTTCCTCAATTCCTATGATAGTAGCATTGAAACAAGAGCATCCAACTTTAGATCCACAAGTTTAGCAGTGATAGCAAGGATAACATTCTCCCAAGAGTCAGGTAAAGAACAAATAAGTAAGATACATTTATCTTCCTCACTAACCTCAACATCTACTCAATCAAGCTGTCTCACTAACAAATTAAAAGAATTTAAATGCTCTGCAACTGATTCACCTTCTCGCATTTTCATGGAAAATAATTTTCTTTTTAAATGAAGTTTATTTACCATAGTCTTGGCTTGATAGATCTCACCCAACCATTTCCACAACTTGTATACAATCTCTTCCTTTACGACATTCAACAGGACATAGTCTGAAAGACACAACCGGATGGTTCCTTGTGCCTTCTTATCTAGTCTATCCCACTCATCTTGAGAGACATCATCGGGTTTCTTCTCTTTTTGAATAGCTAACCATTGGTTTCTTTCTTCTAACAAATCTTCCATTTTTAGCTTCCACAACTCATACCCAGTTCCGTTGAACTTATCAATGTCCATTCGAGAGGTTGATGCAATGGTGGATGCAGCCATAATAACAACACAAGATCTGCAAAACAAACACAACCAAATCTCCCACTGTAGCTACAACTTCCACACTACCACCCAAGAGCCAAAGCTGGCCAGGCTCTGATACAAAATGTTAGAAATGAAAGCAACACTACTTCAATGGAAATCTGATTCAATATAAATTTCTGCAATCTTTAACTATGTGTTATTAATGGAGACTATAACACAGAAACAAAACTATGCTTCATATAAATGTAAAATCAGAAATATGAACACATAACACAATGTTTAACATGGAGAAAACCCTTTCAGGTAAAAAACTCCACACAGGAAAGAGGCCCAATGCTTGTATTAATCTAAAAATGATTTACAATACAACACTTCAACTCTCTCCACCAGTCTTCAATCTGACAACATTCTAGTAGCAACTAATACATGGAAAATACTTATAAAAACATTTTCTAACTCATCTTATGTGTTCACCTTCTCTCTCCTAAGATTCTCCAACCTGTAAACATTAATTACCATCTTACAAGCATCTTACACTTACCTAAAAATAGACATGCAAAGGTTGGGGGCCCAAGACTAAATCTAGCCTCTTACAACATCTTATGACGCGTCATAACCATAATAGATTCCACAAAAGAGTATATTTCAAAGATAGGAACCTTGGGCTAAATATAGCAAATATACAACTAACATATCTGTCATATGCATCATAGAATCATAGAATCTTATGACAACTTGCAGCTGTCATAGATTCACTCACCAAACATTATGACAGTAGTCATACATGCCAAAAATAGTATATTCCTCAAGGGAGGATGCCTATCCTCATTTACTATGTGTTTTTACATTTGCCAATAGTAAATGTCACTCCATAACTGCCGCTGGTAACTCTGAAATTACAACTATCAATGAGACTACCTCATTCCCTTATGGGTAATTAGAAATAACAAATAATAAATGGAATAAAATACAATATTAGAATTTACAAGGTGAATGGCACCTTATTCCAACATCAAGAGGATAGCGGGTTGGACAAACACAAGTAGGCTCTCGAAAGAAGATGAAAGGGATTGGTTAAGGAAGAAGGATAAGGGAATGGATAGAAGAAAAGAATGATGCATTATGCTGCAATGAAGGTGAGTAACCATGAAGTTTGATTTAGCACTAGACATTATGCACCAAGTTATAAGGACCAAAGTGATGATGTGTCTTGTGCACCCAACGTAATACAACCTTGTCTAGATACAAGATATGAATATTAGCTAAGAATGATTTGGATGTGATACAAATGCAAAATAAAAGATGATAAACAAAAGCAACCAAGCATGCACAAATGATTCAAAAATAAACAAGTATTGCACCTATCAAGTTGTAAACCAATGATTAAGTGATTGATTGATTTTCGAGTGATTGATTGTTGATTATGATGATGTCTAGTTTTAGGAAATGAAACATGTTGTATAAGACACCTGGTCTGGTTTCAACAATGCAACATCATGTATAAGACAATTGATTGATTGATTGATTGGCACTAGTGATGTTGGCCATGTGAATCAACACCAGAATTTGATTAATGATTCATTGATTTAGTTTATGTCAAGATTAGGATCAAGACTCACCATTGATGCAATTGGATGATATGACAAGATGGATTAAATTGATTGGTATAGATTAATGATGATTTGCATTTGGATCATTGCTTGGAATGATTTGATGAATTGAATTGATTGAGTGATGTGATTGACTAGACGAATTGATTTGATTGATTTTGATGATTGGATTGATTAGAAGAAGTGATTTGATTGATGATGATGATTTGAATGAAGAATTGATGATTGGATTGAAGAATTGATTTGATTTGAATGATTGGAAGAATTGATCTGAAAAATTGATTGATTTGAATTGAATGATGATTTGATTTGAAGAATTCGATTGAGATGACTAATTGGATTGAGTGATTTGAATGGATTGAGTTGATGAATTGAAGAATTGATTGGAAAATTGAGTTGAAGAATTGATTTGAATTGACTTGATGGATTGGATTGATGATGATTTGATTTGATGGAATGATTTGAAAAATTGACTTGAAGAGTTAGAATTATTTAAAGGAGTGATTTGATGAATTGATTTGACTTGATGATGGGATTGAATTGATTTGATTGATTTTGAAAATTTGATGAATTGAATGATGATTGGATTGGAAGAAGTGATTGAATAGATTTGATGAGGATGAATTTGATTGATTGGATGAATTGATTGAATGATCGGAAGAAATAATTTAGAGAATTAGATTGATTTGATTGAATTGGATGAATTGAATTGATGATTTGTTTGACTTTGATGAATTGAGTTGGTGGATTGATTTTGAAGAATTGATTTGGAATGATTGATTTGATGGATTGAATTGGATGATTGGAATTTGATGAATTGAATTAAACAATTGATGTGAAGGATTTAATTTATTCCTTGGATTTTTGTTGGATATTTGATTTTTTTTGTATTTTGAATGTTGTTGATTTTATTTGGATTTTTTTGATGTTTTTGAATGGCATTGGATTGCAATTTGAATAGCCTTTGTGCTAGATACCAATGACAAGAGGAAACCAAGTCTAGGTGCAAGGATGAATGTAATATGGATATATCAAAGGATATGTTATAGTGGATGGAAAGGATGTATGTGAAAGAGAGAAAGGATGTGATCTCAAAGGCTATGTCACATAAGAATAACATGCCCCATTCTAAGTGCAATACATAGAATTTTTCATGACAAAACCTATGACAATAGGATGATTGGATGGAGGAATGGAAATGATGAAGTATATCAAGAGATATCCAAAGCATTTGTCAACATTTTTCCCCCATATCTTCATCAAGGTCAAAAACAGGAAGAGAGGATGAATGGACTCAATATGATAGGTATATGTATGTGCGTGTAGTAACTAAGTATGGTAAGATGGAATGGAAAGATAAGATATGGTATGGAAATGGCATGATAGGATATGATAGGATGGAGAATGATAGTTTGGATGAGACAACATGCCCCCAAGTGTAAGTGACATAGAAGATTAACCTACACATGACACTTGTTTGTTAGGTTTTCATCATGGTACTTATCCAAGGTGCCACCAAGGGTGGTTTTTACCAATGGATGAAGGGATTTCTCTTTACTTTTTTGATTTTTTTTCTTTGGAATATTTGGATGGGACAAGTGGATATGGATAAGAGGGCCTCAAGCATCTAGTGCCATAAAAAGTGATAGTCCCACTAGAGATGAATGTCACACATGGGCCATGTCAAGTTTCATTATGCTCATAGATGTTGGTAGGGGATTGTGTAAGGACCCGCTTGATCCAAAATCAAAGTTTCAAAAATTTTACTTTATTAACAAGTTCTTAAGAGATATATCAAGACTTCCATTGAGTACTCAGGAAAAATTTCGGCCAAACGAGCCATATGTTCAAAATGGAACATTAATTTCGGCCAAAACGGGCCATATGTTCAAAACGGAACATTCTTAAGCCAACCCGGGCTCTTCTATCCTTTGGGAAAATAGGTTCATACGGAACCAGGTCAAATGGACCTTATCACTACCTGAAATGGGGTAGAACAATGGCAAATGGCCTGGTGGTCAAACGGACCAAGACTTTATCCAATACGGGATAAGTAAACACAATAGCCAACCGGGATAAATAGGATAGGAATCATTATGCTCCAATCCGGGATGCATAAACATAATAGCCAAACGGGCTAAGGAATCATTATGCTCCAATCGGGGATGCATAAACATAACAGCCAAACAGGCTAAAGACGATAGGAATCATTATGCTCTGGCCAGAGACTTCTGACTCACTCGGAACCAATATAGATTTATGAGTCACTTCCTGGGGACCACAGTCTGCCCAGACACTGTACTGAGGATGTCGACCAGGGAACACATAACATCGACTTGTACTCACCTCAGTTTACGGCAACACCGGGTATAAGTAATCCACCCCGGGATTCTTCTGAGTACTAGGAGAGTTCTTGAGTTACCTAGATAACCTTTTAGCTAGAGATCGAGATTATGAAGTTGATTATTAAAGAGTTACCCTATATCCAAGGGACCTGAGTACTGGGGGCATCCTTCACCATCTAGACTGCCTACATACCCTGTATCCACGGGATCAAGGCCCTCTACGGATGCGATCTACACGATGAATGCGAACATGTAGTTCTGTCTTGCACTATGTTTTATGTAACTGTGGTTGGTACACAGTTCTTCACCAATTGCCCAGTCACTCAAGTGATACAGAGATAGAAATTCCTAAGAAACTAGTATTGCAAACACACCTCCCAGGAGTGTTTGGCGTTTAAGTTTTCAAGTGTGAATAATTTACCTATCACACATATTTCCCCGATGAGGTCTTCCCATTGATCGTCCTACAACAGTTTTTGATAGTCTCACCTTTTTCTTAATCTTTCTAGTCAGGTATCCGAGGAGATTTTCCCTTCCTATAGATTTAACTTAGAGATGTTCCTTATTACTCCCTGATGATTTAGAGGGATGATGCCCAAATGTCATTGTTGCAGCTATGTTAGGCACGAGGTACTTGGTTCAACGCGACGACATTATCTGTAAACATGACCCAGAGGTACCGTAAATACCGAACACTACGATTTGTTTGAGTTTGGATGTTTCTTTACAAGGTTTACCTATCTAATGACAAAGGAAAAACTTGCATAATAACAATTGATAAAGGGAAATATTATTTTAATCACAATGCAGATAAAAGATGCTCTATCATCATGAATAGAACTAGAAAATAAACTTAATCAATTTTTCATAATCATATGAGTAGAAAGATACTTATATCAACTCAGAAATAGAAAGATCTTGTAAAATTTGATCTAGGTCAAATAAAAATAATCTTTGATAACTAATTCAACTACTAAATTAACATATACAACTTCAATAAACCCTTTTTAATATATCACAATTCCAAGCATTTGTATCCAGTCATTCTAAAGCCAACAATACCCCTGTTTGATCATTTAGAAATTCACATAATCTAAGATATGACATGAAATTTAATTGACCATATATTTAATTCAATCACTTTTGATGAAACTCATATTATAAAAGATATACATATCTATCTGCCATACCCTATGTGTGTGTGATAATGCATATATACAACGTATCAATTGAGATACAATTTCTTTACCCCGCCAAGGTTTAAGTGTGAGACCTAATCTCAATCGTAGTAAGAGAAACCGATTAGAATATTAAGGTGGACCAAGAAGCTTAGGTTGAGTAATAATAGTAACATAATAATCCACCACTATCGTCGAGGTAACCACTCCTCAATTATGTAAAAATTCCACCACATAAACCCTTATTTCTCTAGCCTATACAAATATAGTCTCATGTTAATAGATGCATTCATTATGGATTTGTCTTGTATAATTGTTTCTCAAAATTCTTTGTATAGAAGCTACCCTTGTATTTCTTAACTCTCTGTTGTTGTATTATTGCATATATTTATTCGTATATTTGCCATGTATATTCTTACCCTTTGCAAATCATTTTTTTTAAATAATAGTTTACCTTATGCCATTAATTCTTTTATTTTCTTATTTACCATTTATCACTTGCACTTTTATATTATTCACATTATGATCTTGAATTCATGCATTTTTACATTTATATCCAATTCATAAAAAAATTTCCTCAAACAACTATAATATGTATTCCAACTCTAAAATGCAACCATATCACTATGTCTTTATTTGAAATTGTAGTTATAGCAGTTATTTTTATTATTTTTTTTACTATCAAGATTTACTCTTAAATTTATATATGAATATTATAGTGTTTTAGAAAATTGTTTCACACCCAAAAATTTTCTAACCTTGACGGGTGTCCCTATTCTTTGAACTTCCAATGGTGCAAGTGTTAGTTTATATTACAGACGTGGATTATTCTTTTAAAGAAAAGATTTAGAATTGCAAATAGCTTATAAAATGAGGAAATAGGTTCGTGAGTCAGAAGTCTTTGGACAGAGCATAATGATTCCTATCCTCTTTAGCCCGTTTGGCTGTTATGTTTATGCATCCCGGATTGGAGCATAATGATTCCTTAGCCCATTTGGCTGTTATGTTTATGGATCTTAGATTGGAGCATAATGATTCCTATCCCATTTAGCCCGGTTCACTGTTGTGTTTACTTATCCCATATTGGATAAAGTCTTGGTCTGTTTGACCACCAGGCCGTTTGCCATTTTTCTACTCCATTTCGGGTAGCGATAAGGTCTATTTGACCTGGTTCTGTATGAACCTATTTGCTCAAAGGATAGAAAAGCCCAAGTTGGCTTAAGAACATTCCATTTTGAACATATGGCCCATTTGGCCGAAATTTTTCCTGAGTACTCAATGGAAGTCTTGATATATCTCTTAAGAACTTGTTAATAAAGTAAAATTTTTGAAAACTCAAGTTTGGATCAAGTGGGTCCTTACATGTGGTATCAGAGCATGGTTCAAACACTCAGCCTAGAGGCCTACAAACTCAAAATTGATAATAATTAGTATTCAAGATAAGAATTGTGATAGATTTAATTATAGTCAATTTGCATGTTGTAAACCAAAAATTGTAGCATTAAAAGTTGTAAATTTCTATAAATTACCTAGAATTGTGAGGAAGAAGGCATTCATCTTTGGTTTGGGAATGTTGGAGAAATCTGTAAGAGTTCTCCTCTCCATCTGTTGTTCTTTTCTTTTGAAGATTTTGGTTCTAGAATTATGTTAGTTCAATTTTAGTTTTCGAATTCATTTTGATGATATGACTTAGGTTAATTAAATCAATTATGAGAGAATCTGTAGTGGCATCGTAACTATTATTTGTCTGATAAATATCTCCTTGCATACCTAAACATCCATATTCACTTGAAAGTTTTTTAAAGCCTATGCATCAAATCCATTCTATGCACATCCTGCATTCGTTACTTTTCTTTGTGGGAATTTATCAAACAGTGGACGTGCCTTGTCCGTGTTTCTTCATTTTGCACATATGTCTGGCAGAGTATTTTCAATTATAATATCTGACAAATTTTCCCCTTCTGCTATGCTATGATAAAAGTCCATACCCTGTTTCTAAGTGCCCATTTGGCACAGACAGGGAGGACGTCGGCCAAGGTTATGAAGTTTGGCTTTAAGCCTGCCAATTGCATCTGCTTGATAGTTTTAATGCATTATCCACCAATTCATTTTGTGCATATCCTAAAATCATGGAAACCACATTTATTTGAGATGTCCATACCCTACATCGAAGCTCCCATTTTGCACACAGGCAAGGAGGACGTTGGCAAAGGTTAAGGATTTTGGCTTAACGCCTGTTAATTGCATTTGCCTGAAAGTTTCTAAAGCCCTTTCAACGACTCCATTTTGTGCAATCATGCATTCCATGAGATGACATCCATCTGAGGCATTCTGTCAAACGGTTTGCATGCCTCGTCTATGCTTCCACTTTTGGCAGATAGTTTCCAACTATAATATCTGACAAAAATTGCCCTTTCCATTATGCTTTGATGAATGTCAATATCCTATTCCAAAGCTCCAATGCTGATAGGTAGGGAGGACACTGGTAGAGGTTGTGGAAATTTGATTTACAGCTGTCAATTTCATTTGCTTAAAAGTTTCTAAGGCCTCTTCAAGAAACCTATTGTGACGCCCCTGTTGATATGACATTATTTTGTGTCATTTTGTCATACATCTCACACGCCTTGTCTGCTGAGCTATTCAAGTCTGTCTAAATATTTTAGATATAGCTCTGTAGCTACCTTTAGATATTGGTAGAGGTGCCAATGAAATGTTTTTCAACTAACCCTATAGATTGCTCTCTTGTTTAATGTATTTTTCCCTCTTTTGATCTATTATCTTTCATCAAGGTATGCATAGATCCATCCCATCCCTTATGCTGAACTGTCCTCCATACAAGCAAACTCTACATACAAAGACAAAGGTAGCAATAAGTTACCTTATATTCTGTATTGAAACTTGATATCACAAATCCTTTCAAGCAACATCCATTAACATACAGAAAAAGATAATGCTGTGAGATTGAGATGAGTAGTGGACGGCAATAGCATTTTATGATTGTAATTTGAATATGGAAATGTGCATTGTGATTCACATAATGATATCTCCATTGGTAAGTGTGGGAAGCCTTTTTACTTTCACGAACCTATTTCTTCATTTTATAAGCTATTTGGAATTATAATTCTTTTCTTTAAAAGAATAATCCACGTCTGTAATATAAACTAACACTTGCACCATTGGAAGTTCAAAGAATAGGGACAACCATCAAGGTTAGAAATTTTTTGGGTGTAGAACAATTTTCTAAACACTATAATAGTCATATATAAATTTAAGAGTAAATCTTGATAGTAAAAAAAATAATAAAAATAACTGCTATAACTACAATTTCAAATAAAGACAGTGATATGGTTGCATTTTAGAGTTGGAATACATATTATAGTTGGTTGAGGAAATTTTTTTATGAATTGGATATAAATGTAAAAATACATGAATTCAAGATCATAATGTGAATAATATAAAAGTGCAAGTGATAAATGGTAAATAAGAAAATAAAAGAATTAATGGCAAAAGGTAAACTATTATAAAAAAAAAAATGATTTGCAAAGGGTAAGAATATACATGCCAAATATACAAATAAACATATGCAATAATACAACAACAGAGAGTTAAGAAATACAAGGGTAGCTTATATACAAAGAATTTTGAGAAACAATTATACAAGACAAATCCATAATGAATGCATCTATTAATATGAGACTATATTTGTATAGGCTAGAGAAATACGGGTTTATATGATGGTATTTTTACATAATTGAGGAGTGGTTACCTTGATGATAGTGGTGGATTATTATGTTACTATTATTACTCAACCTAAGCTTCTTGGTCCACCTTAATATTCTAATTGGTTTCTCTTACTACGATTAAGATTAGGTCTCACACTTAAACCTTGGCGGGGTAAAGAAATTGTATCTCAATTGATACGTTGTATATATGCATTATCACACACACATAGGGTATGGCAGATAGATATGTATATCTTTTATAATATGAGTTTCATCAAAAGTGATTGAATTAAATATATGGTGAATTAAATTTCATGTCATATCTTAGATTATGTGAATTTCTAAATGATCAAATAGGGGTATTGTTGACTTTAGAATGACTGGATACAAATGCTTGGAATTGTGATATATTAAAAAGGGTTTATTGAAATTGTATATGTTAATTTAGTAGTTGAATTAGTTATCAAAGATTATTTTTATTTGACCTAGATCAAATTTTACAAGATCTTTCTATTTCTGAGTTGATATAAGTATCCTTCTACTCATATGATTATGAAAATTTGATTAAGTTTATTTTCTAGTTCTATTCATGATGATAGAGCATCTTTTATCTGCATTGTGATTAAAATAATATTTCCCTTTATCAACTATTATTATGCAAGTTTTTCCTTTGTCATTAGATAGGTAAACCTTGTAAAGAAACGTCCAAACTCAAACAAATCGCAGTGTTCGGTATTTACGGTACCTCTGGGTCACATTTACGGGTAATGTTGTCGCGTTGAACCAAGTACCTCACACCTAACATAGCTACAACAACAACGTCTGGGCACCGTCCCTCTAAATCGTCAGGGAGTAATAAGGAACATCTCTAAGTTAAATCCACAAGAAGGGAAAATCTCCTCGGATACCTGACTAAAAAGATTAAGAAAAAGGTGAGACTATCAAAAATTGTTGTAGGATGATCAACAGGAAGACCTCATCAGGGAAATATGCGCGATACGTAAATTATTCACACTTGAAAACTTAAATGCCAAACACTCCCAGGAGGTGTGTTTACAATACTAGTTTCTTAGGAATTTCTATCTCTGTATCACTTGAGTGAATGGGCAGTTGGCGAAGAACTATGTACCAACCACAGTTACACAAAACATAGTGCAAGAAAGAACTACATGTTCACATTCGTCGTGTAGATCGCATCCGTAGAAGGCCTTGATCCCGTGGATACAGGGTATGTAGGCAGTCTGGACGGCAAAGGATGCCCCCAGTACTCAGGTCCCTCGGATATAGGGTAACTCTTTAATAATCAACTTCATAATCTCGATCTCTAGCTAAAAGGTTATCTAGGTAACTCAAGAACTCTCCTAGAACTCAGAAGAATCCCGGGGTGGATTACTTGTACCTGGCATTGCCGTAAACTAAGGTGAGTACAAGTCGATGTTATGTGTTCCTTGGTCAACATCCTCAGTACAGTGTCTGGGCAAACTGTGGTCCCCAGGTCACATAATGATATCTCCATTGGTAAGTGTGGGAAGCCTTTTTACTTTCACAAACCTATTTCCTCATTTTATAAGCTATTTGCAATTCTAAATCTTTTCTTTAAAAGAATAATCCATGTCTGTAATATAAACTAACGCTTGCACCATTGGAAGTTCAAAGAATAGGGACAACCATCAAGGTTAGAAAATTTTTGGGTGTGAAACAATTTTCTAAACACTATAATATTCATATATAAATTTAAGAGTAAATCTTGATAGTAAAAAAAATAATAAAAATAACTGCTATAACTACAATTTCAAATAAAGACATAGTGATATGGTTGCATTTTAGAGTTGGAATACATATTATAGTTGTTGAGGCAAATTTTTTATGAATTGGATATAAATGTAAAAATGACACAAAATAATGTCATATCAGCAGGGGCATCACAATAGGTTTATTGAAGAGGCCTAAGAAACTTTTAGGCAAATGAAATTGACAGTTGTAAATCAAATTTCCACAACCTCTGCCAGCGTCCTCCCTGCCTATCAGCGTTGGAGCTTTGGAACAGGATATTGACATTCATCAAAGCATAATGGAAAGGGTGATTTTTGTCAGATATTATAGTTGGAAACTATCTGCCAAAAGTGGAAGCATAGACGAGGCATACGAACCATTTGATAGAATGCCTCAGATGGATGTCATCTCATGGAATGCATGATTGCACAAAATGGAGTCATTGAAAGGGCTTTAGAAACTTTCAGGCAAATGCAATTGGCAGGCATTAAGCCAAAATCTTTAACCTTTTCCAATGTCCTCCCTTCCTGTGCGCAAAATGGGAGCTTCGATGCAGGGTATGGACATCTCAAATAAATGTGGTTTCCATGATTTCAGGATATGCACAAAATGAATTGGTGGATAATGCATTAAAACTATCAAGTAGATGCAATCGGCAGGCGTAAAGCCAAACTTCATAACCTTGGCCGACATCCTCCCTGCCTGTGCCAAATGGGCACTTAGAAACATGATATGGACTTTTATCATAGCATAGCAGAAGGGGAAAATTTGTCAGATATTATAATTGAAAATACTCTGGCAGACATATGTGCAAAATGAAGAAACACAGACAAGGCATGACCACTGTTTGATAAATTCCCACAAAGAAAAGTAACGAATGCAGGATGTGCACATAATGGATTTGATGCATAGGCTTTAAAAAACTTTCAAGTGAATATGGATGTTTAGGTATGCAAGGAGATATTTATCAGGCAAATAATAGTTACGATGCCACTACAAATTCTCTCATAATTAATTTAATTAACCTAAGTCATATCATCAAAATGAATTCAAAAACTAAAATTGAACTAACATAATTCCAGAACCAAAATCTTCAAAAGAAAAGAACAACAGATGGAGAGGAGAACTCGTACAGATTTCTCCAGCATTCCCAAACCAAAGATGAATGCCTTCTTTCTCACAATTCTAGGTAATTTATAGAAATTTACAACCTTTAATGCATCCTCCACTCTTGTTTTTTTTAATGATAATGCATCCTCCACTCTCTTTGTTTAATGATAATGCATCCTCCACTCTTTAGTGGATTTGCAAATCTTATCCTCCACACTTACCAATGAAGATATCATTATGTGAATCACAATGCACATTTCCACATTCAAATTACAATCATAAAATACTATTGCCGTCCACTACTCATCTCAATCTCATAGCATTATCTTTTTCTGTAGGTTAATGGATGTTGCTTGAAAGGATTTGTGATGTCAAGTTTCAATAAAGAATATAAGGTAACTTAGTGCTGCCTTTGTCTTTGTATGTAGAGTTTGCTTGTATGGAGGACAGTTCAGCATAAGGGATGGGATGGATCTATGCATACCTTGATGAAAGATAATAGATCAAAAGAGGGAAAAATACATTAAACAGGAGAGCAATCTATAGGGTCAGTTGAAAAAAATTTCATTGGCACCTCTGCCAATATCTAAAGGTAGCTACAGAGCTATATGTAAAATATTTAGATAGACTTGAATAGCTCAGCAGACAAGGCGTGTGAGCTATATGACAAAATGACACAAAATAATGTCATATCAGCAGGGGTGTCACAATAGGTTTATTGAAGAGGCCTTAGAAACTTTTAAGCAAATGAAATTGACAGCTGTAAATTGAATTTCCACAACCTCTACCAGTGTCCTCCCTGCCTGTCAGCATTGGAGCTTTGGAACAAGATATTGACATTCATCAAAGCATACTGGAAAGGGTAATTTTTGTCAGATATTATAGTTGGAAACTATCTGCCAAAAGTGGAAGCATAGACGAGGCATGCGAACCATTTGACATAATGCCTTAGATGGATGTCATCTCATGGAATACATGATTGCACAAAATTGAGTTGTTGAAAGGGCTTTTGAAACTTTCAGGCAAATGCATTTGGCAGGCGTTAAGCCAAAATCCTTAACCTTTGCCAACGTCCTCCCTACCTGTGTGCAAAATGGGAGCTTCGATGCAGGGTATGGACATCTCAAATAAATGTGGTTTCCATGATTTCAGGATATGCACAAAACAAATTGGTGGATAATGCATTAAAACTATCAAGCAAATGCAATTGGCAGGCATAAAGCCAAACTTCATAACCTTGGCCGACGTCCTCCCTGCCTGTGCCAAATGGGCAGTTAGAAACAGGGTATGGACTTTTATCATAGCATAGTGGAAGGGGAAAATTTGTCAGATATTATAATTGAAAATACTCTGGCAGACATATGTGCAAAATGAAGAAACATAGACAAGGCACGTCCACTATTTGATAAATTCCCACAAAGAAAATTGACAAATGCAGGATGTGCACAGAATGGATTTGATGCATAGGCTTTAAAAAACTTTCAAGTGAATATGGATGTTCAGGTATGCAAGGAGATATTTATTAGACAAATAATAGTTACGATGCCACTACAAATTCTCTCATAATTGATTTAATTAACCTAAGTCATATCATCAAAATGAATTCAAAAACTAATATTGAACTAACATAATTCTAGAACCAAAATCTTCAAAAGAAAAGAACAACAGATGGAGAGGAGAACTCTTACAGATTTCTCCAGCATTCCCAAACCAATGATGAATGCCTTCTTCCTCACAATTCTAGGTAATTTATAGAAATTTACAACCTTTAATGCATCCTCCACTCTTGTTTTTTTAATGATAATGCATCCTCCACTTTCTTTGTTTAATGATAATGCATCCTCCACTCTCTTTGTTTAATGATAATGCATCCTCCACTCTTTAGTGGATTTGCAGATCTTATCCTCCATTTTTTTTAAGTGTAATCCATTGTTAATTGTTTATTATTTGTTTTTTTTAATGAATATACATTTTATGTTTAGTTTTCAAATTTAGAATGCAAACTAAATTGAGTTGTGACATCCTTCTCCCCTAAATTTATGCATCGTCCCGATGCATGTTAGAAATAAGATCAAAACATATAGAAATAAATATACTTTCCTACTTTAAATTCCATCCTTCAACAAGGTAGGTTAAATAGTTTAACATAGATAAAGATAACAAGGAGTATTATCTAAGCATAACTGTCTGTATCATCTCAACATCATTGTCTTTAAGCAAAATTTGAAGTTTGTCGAGTTAATAAATAACTAGAGTTTATTCAAAATAAATGCAAATAGATCTACTGCATTTCCACAGTGTCTTCCCATGTATCATTCTCAGGTGAGTACTGGTCCCACTGGACTTTAGATTAGTCCACTATCCTATTGCGGAGCTAGAACTGACACCTCTCGATGATTCTGCATGGCTCTATTGTTATTGTACCTAGTTCTTCCACCTACAGGGCATTCCAATTAAGAATATGCTTAGGGTCAGGTATATATTTTTTTAACAAGGACACATGGAACATGTCATGAATGTGGCTTAGTGCTGGAGGTAAGGCCAAGTGGTAAGCTACAGGATTGATTTCCTCGAGTACTTCAAAAGGCCCAACATAGCGAGGGGTTAGCTTTGACTTCCTTCTAAAAGAGATGGAACTTTTATGAGGATGAACTCTTAGGAACATCTTTTCACCAACTTGACATCTTCTAGGTGTCATATTCTTATCTGCATAACTTTTCTGGTGATCTGAGGCTTCCTTCAACCTCTGTCAAATAAGTTGTACTTGGTTGTCCATATCTTTCAACATTTCAGGGCCAACCAGTATCCTATCTTCCAATTTATCCCAACTTAATGGTGTTCGACAAGGTCTCCCATAAAGAGCTTCAAAGGTAGGGGCTTCTTTCTCTTCTCCCTTCTCATCTAAAGATACTAAGAATATCTGATTTCCTTGTTTTCGTCTTGCCTTCTTTAGTTGCATAGTAGAAATAGTCCCCACTGATATAGGTTTGTAAATTCCTTGGATCCTAACTCTACACACCTTATCATCTACACACTCCACCACTTTGTTATAGCAATCTATGTTAGCCTTATGACTCGTTAGCCAACTTATTCTGATTATGACATCATAGGCTCCTAGGGGTGCAACATATAAGTCAGCTTTGGTTTCTAATTCAAGAAACTTAATGAGGGCTCCTCTTATGTACTTGTTCACTTTCCATATAGCCTTGTCCCCATATGGAACCATCCATGATGATTCCATATTCTTAGTTTGCAAAGATATTTTTCTTACCAATTCTGGGAAAATAAAATTCTCGGAGGAACCAGTATCTATTAAAATAGTTATGGGTTTACCAAAAAAAACATACCTCTTGTCTCCATAGGTACATTTTGATGACGAGTTTGTTGATATCTGACGACATCATGTATTTTATGTTGCTGAGGTTGCTGTGGTTGATTATACCCATTTTTTTTTAAACAATCCCTTGCATAATGATTGCCTCCACACATAAAGCATCCACCAGGGGTTCCATTAGAAATTTGGGGTGGTACATTCCCATCATTCCTCCTGCCATTACTATTGTAATTGTTCCTATGATCCTGATTACCAGCAAATTCTATTCTACCCCAGTCTCTCCTCTTGTTCTTCTGAGCTCCTCTGTTGTCCTTATTGTCTAGTTCCTTTTGAAGACAAATTGTTTGTCCTGAAAGCTTTGCTTTGCCACCGATAGTGCCTGTAATTTCTTTTCTTGTTTGAGTGCCTTCTCCAAGACTTGATTCATGTTGTCAGGGGCAAACATATCCACTTGTGCCCCAATATCAGTATTCAACCCCAAAAGAAACTTCCTTGTCCAAGACCTTTCATCCCTTTGATAGATAGGAACATATTTCAGTAGTTTCGCAAATCTATCTCAATATTGTTGGAGTGTGAGATTTCCTTGTCTAAGATTCAGAAACTCAGTCATCTTCTCATCATAAAATATTTGTGGAAGCCATCTCTCATGGAAGTGGCTCACAAATTGCCTCCAAGTCAGGTTTTCTTTTGAATAACAATATTGTTCTTTTATGTTTATCCACCAACTAGCAGCTTCTCCTTCCAATTGATAGGCTCCCCAGGTTGCCTTGATGTTCTCTAAGTAGTTTCTTAGTTCAAAATATTTCTCCATTTCGATTAGCCATCTTTCTGCAGAATCCCCCACATGTTTACTGTTTGCACCAAAATATAGATTTTATTGAAAAGACTTTACAATTAAAACCCTAAAATCTAATATCACATGCAATAGAAAGATTATGATAAACTATTGAAACTCGACAAATTAAATGTTACCGAAATCGCTTAAATGTGGTTGCTCATTATTTGCATAACTCCAATGTGAATTTTGTCGGGGGGGATAAATGATGGATGTATTTGATTTTATAAGGTTTGGGTAGAAGTAGTTTGGGTAGTTGAATGGGTTTTTAATTCGGTAAATGGTAGTTACGGTTATGGTAGGTATTTTACGAGTTTTAGATTAAAATAATAAATTAAGTTTATTTAATTTATTATTTTCTGGAGGTTATTAACTCATAGGTAAATAATAAATTAATTTTAATTTATTATTTACGGGATATATCAAAATGAAGGATTTAATTAATTAACATTAATTAAATCACATGTGGGTAATAATAGATTAAATGGTATATTTAGGGATTATTAGGGATAATTATGAATTTTAGGAATAAAGAAAGATTCGGTCAATTTTGGATGTCTACATTTTGCCCCTCTTTGAGACGATGTTGCGAAGCGATGTCATTTCAAAGAAGATTAAAACATAGGTTTTTGGATTCAGATTTTGGGTAGGCTGGGGATCACATGGGGCTCATAGAAATGAAGCATTGGTAGATAATGGCCCCTCAAGAGGATATGTAGGGACAAAGGAGATGGATAGGCTCTTGAAAAAGCAAAGGAAGGCAAGGAGATGGATAGGCTCTTGAAAAAGAAAAGGATGGAAAGGAGATGGAGTTACACAAAGTAAACTTTGAGCAACCTGATGTTTGATATGGCACCTAACGTTATGCACCAAGGTATAAGGACCAAGGTGACTATGTGTCATGTGCCCCAACGTAATACAGGGTGGATGCTAGGAGTGGTGATAGAAGGATAATGGATGGGAGATATATGATAGATGGATGGAGGGAGCCTAGGATGTGATCTTCAAGGACTACAGTGCATAGGAATAACCGGCCCCCACTCTAGATATTATGCTGTAGGATTTTAACAAGGTGATTCTGAATAGAATGCATGATAGGGATAATGGATGGAAGGGGTGAATGAACTAAGGATATAGATGGATGTATGGAGTATATATTTAGAAAGAGATGGATGGAATTGGGATTATGACAAGAGGTGTCTGAAAGCATTTTTCAACATTTTGCCCCTAGCCTCATCAAGATCAAAAGGAGGAAGGGATATGAGATGGAAAATGATAGGATAGGATATGAGATGGGATAGATGTGACAACATGCCCCCAAGTGTAAAGCACATAGATAATCACCTACACATGATGCCTGTTTGCCAAGTTTTCATCATGGTACTTGTCCAAGGTGCCTGTTTACCAGGGTTTCACCATTGGACGAAAGAATTTCTCTTTACTATTTTGATTTTTTTTTTGTAGGGGATAGTCGGATGGAATAGAAAGATTTTGTTCCCATAGAAATGTCCCAAGATGGTTAACTCACATACTATCTCAAATGTCATTATGCTCGTAGATGTTGGTAAGGAAGTGCATGAGAGGGTAATGTATTTTGATGTGGATTATGAAAGGTCCATGCAAGGAATGATAGGGGATAGGAGAGTATGATATGGACAATGGTGGAAGGATAGTGGATGAGGATGGAATAAAAGAGATAGATATGGCTTATGCAAAAGCATGGACCATAGGATTATGATGGAAGAAATAGGTAGGATAGTAGATGGAAGATGGGGAGATGGAGGTATGTGGGAATGTTGTGGAGTGGAAGGGAACCAAGACCAACGGTTGCACACACTGAAATGGATTTTGAAGCTTGGAAGGGGGATTTGGGAGTAATGGAGATGTCAGCTTAGGGAATTTTCTATTTAGGTCTTTAGGAACCCAAATGGACTTATGAATTTTAGGATTTTGTGATAGGGAGTGGGATATTTGGGATTTTAGAATTGTGGATGATCCATTTGAACTAGGTATTTTTTGCTTGGGGACCCAAACCATTTTGGTTTTGAAATTGTCTTTTTGAGATGTGGACTTGGGTAGCATTTTTGAATTTTGATTTTGCTTTGATTCTTCGCATTTGTGCCATATGGCATGAGAATTATTGGGATTTTTGGCTTTATGGGTGGAGGCATCCAAATTTTTATTTTTGAATCCTATAGGGGTGTTTAGGATAGCCCCATGTTTATTCAATGTGTGCATTTGTTGATCATGATTAGGAATTGTAGGTGATTTATGGGAACGGGATGTATGAATGGATTTGTGGCTAAAGTGATAAGGAGATTGGAGGATGGGAATATTAGGAGTTGGAAGGAGTGAAGGTAAACTAGATGGAGGGATGTTAGGAGTTGGTAGAAGTGGAGGTAAAATGGATGGAGGAAGATGAATGGTCACATGCTTTTTGGGTTTGTAGGATAATGGAGGAGGAATGGAAACATATGTTTTATGGGTACGATGAAGTGCACCTAGTTTGGGCTTAGATGGAGTAGATTTAAGAGGCGGAAATGTGGTACCAACATCTTGATATTGCTTACCTTGGGGTGTATAACCAATACCATATGAGCGTGGTGGGACTTTGACATGGATGGGTTCTAGATTACCTTGCTCATGAAGGCCTAAGCCTTTACCTTGATAGTTCATGTTTTGGAACATACGATGCACAATGGGATGCTTATTTTTGAGGATACAAGATATGCGTTCCTTATTGGATGAGGAGGGTGAGGTGGCAGATATAGGTTGCTATTCTCCTAGGGAAGAACATTCATTTAGGAATGTAGTAAGAATAATAGGACATGATGGTGGATTTGAAATGGTATCATTATGAGATGGTGAAGGAGAAATAGGATCTTGATTATGTTCATGAAGATTCAATATATTTGTTTGATTGTCTATGTGCTTGTGGGGACCAAGTGTCTCATCAAGGGAAGTGGATATTGTGGGATGATAGATATGAGTGGTGGAGGTTTCTTGAACATGGATAGTATTGGGACCGTGAATGGAGGAAGTGAGAAGCTCTTGATCATAGATAATATCTTGATCATAAAAAATATATAGGTTATGAATAGGTTGAATGGAAGAGCTTTGATCTTGATTTGGTAAGGAGAAAGGATGATCATGCTTTAGAGTTGACTCTTGACATAAATCTTGAGTTTGGATAGGAATGGAGGTTTCTTGGATAGATTCAATGTATGGTGGAGAATGAATTGGGCTTAAAATAAGTGGATCTTCAAGAACATTTGAAGGTTCTTGCATACTTTCAAGAATAGGCATTTGATGGCATGAGGGTGATAGTTGATTCCTTGCGAGTATCCAACGGATCACATCCTTCATTAGTACATGGGTGGATGAACAATATAATGGATGGAGAATAATGGTAGATGGTGTAGGCTTAGAATTGAATGGAAGGATAATGGGATTAGGTATGATAGGAGTGGGATTAGGATCGGGTGGATGGACAAGAGGATTAGATATAATAGGATTGGGATCTGGGTTAGCTGGGGAGATGATATGATTGGCTATGATAGGATCAAGACTTGGATTGGGCTTAGGTTGATAGATCATGGGATTGGGCTCAAGTTCCATAGGGATGGATGGATGAGGAGGACTAGTGGAAGGATTGGTGTACAATTCCAAACTTGAGATGGTGTCTCCCTTGTCAAGAGTATCATTAAGAAGATTTGTGAATTCATGCTCATGTTGTGGAGGATTTTGAGATGGATATTGAGGAATATTCAAGAGATTGGTTGATGTGGAGGGACTAGGTTGGCATGATGATGTGGGTGACTCATAGAATTTAGGTTGAATTTGTTGATGTTGTGTGGATGATGGTGGTGAAGGTAACAAAGGGATTGATGAATGAGAAGGCTAGGGGACCAATGGATTAGGATTGAAATTAGATGCAATTTGTTGTTGTTGCATGGATAAAGGTATGGTGGATGATGTGTTAAATGAAGGTTGTAGTTTTTGGGCTAAGATTTTTTGTTGTTGAAGGAGGGCTTGTTTTTCTTGGCTTTGTTGTTGAAGATATAAGGTGAGGGGACTTGGTATGTGTGAAGATGAAGCATGGGTAGAGATCTAGACCTGTGAGGTTTGGGGTAAAGTTATTGCTGAATAGGTTTGAGGTATGGATGTGTTGGGTTGATATGAATGGTAAATTGGTTGTGATAAAGATTCATAAGAGGTAGATGGAGATGACTCATAGAGATGGGGTGTTGATGTGCTAGATAATTGTGATAGTTGTGCCAATTGAAATTTAAGATTTGCCTCTTGTTGTTGTGATTGAGCAAGTTGTTGGAATTGGACAAGTTGTTGTTATAGCTGAAGGACTTGCGGATTAATGGATGTTGAAGTTGAGACCTAGGTAGGATTATAGTTTTGTGAGGTTGAGGGCATGGATGGAAAACCTTGGGTTGTGTTGAGATGATAAGAATTGAATTGTGGATAATGATCATCATAGATATGTTGAGGCTCTTGTATTTCCTCATATTCTTGAGATGATAGTGATGTTGGTGGAGGCCAAAATGGGGAGATATATGGTTCATGGGTGTCGAAATATGCATCATGATCTATCAAATTCTCATCAATATTATATCTAGGTGGGCCTCCGCAGAGTGTGAGTTTTGGTTTTGGATTTGTCCTAGATTTGTTGATGGTCACAACCATTTTGACAAATAAGGATTGGACTAGCTGGGAAATGGATGGATCAGTTGAAAGAGCTTCTTAGGATTCAAAGTGACAAGGTTCCACTTGAGATGTGACACGGAAGGATGATAGGTTCCTGATTCTAAAAGCCAAGTTGATGATATAGGAGACAAGTTGTAGTGATGATGATGATCAGGCACACACAATCATATAAGACACAACAATTTGATTAGTTGTTTTTGATGACACTTTGATGTTTTTCAAACACTTGTAAACATGCACGATCCTAGGCTTGGAAAGGACAATACTTGTTGAGTTCCCACTTGGTTTTACCCAGCCGCACCTACTTATGGTGTATACCTCCAGGAACTTGGGGCACGGGCTCCTCCTTACAGTGCACTCACTTCTTAGACACACCAAGTTCCAGGTCCTAGGACGTGCAGATCCTGAGGTACCTTGCTATCTCTGCCATAAGCTACAAAAATGTGGGACAGCTATCAGAGTTTCCTCCTGTATCAACAAGTAGAGGGTTTTTGGCCACTAAACACAAGGGTTCTACTGAATATCTGGGGGACCGGCACCTTATGAGCATCCAGCAAGCCACTAAAGGCTTTGACTAACCCTACTAGGAGTTTAATATACTCAAAGGTATGCCTCCTTTCAAGCTAGCACTGTACAGTAAGCGCTAATACTGGTTAGACTTGGCTTTCGCCTTATCCTTAATTTATATAGCGGGCCGAGTGAAAGTACCACTTGGGGTCGCAAATGAGTTCTCCTTACGGATGTGTCTCAAGAGTAGGCCCACTCTAAGGATGACAAAGGCAAGGAAACACATTGTTTTTGATCTCCCAGATTGCACGAAACGCAAGGAGAGAGCATACACAACGCCTTAGCCTCACACTCGCATGGGGTTCATTTTAATTCCAAATCTAAATGTGTGGGTGGTTATACAAAATGTCAAAGAAATGCTTTTGATTCTCAAGATCGCCGAGTGGCGCAAGAGAAGAGCATACACATTCAATGACAAAATTGCAAGCCACAAGACATTACAAACACTTATTAATTTTAACCCTTGCTTATGATGTGATCTAATCTATGAAAAGAAGAAACGATGTTTCAAGATTAGATTCTCTGATAATCGACCCTGCAACACAGTGATTAGTAGTTTGCAAAAAAAATTGTTCTTTGACAGGCGTAAAGCTGCAAGAAAAATATTTGAAAAAATTGTCTTTGACAGGCATATAGCTGCAAGAAAAATACTAGAACAAGACAACAATCCTGCAAAAACCCACACAAAAATGTTAAGTGCACGGCAAGAAGACAATGTTTGATGTTTTGAAAATGATAGAATTTTAGAGAATTATACCAGAAAATTGGAGATGAATTTGTAAGAAATGATTGTACCATTATGAAGCTCTCTGAATCTCCTTTCAGATGCCTACAAAAAACATGAAAGTCTGATGAAAAACAAGAAAGTTATGATTATTTGACCAAAATAGCCTCCTAGAGCCAAAAATGAGCACTCTAGGATATCTCTTTTACTTGGCAATTTGCAAAACAATTTTCTCCTGGTCATAGACAAATGATTTCTTCTCTGATCATGTATATATGGCTTCTCTAGCGATTATGTTTCTACTATAATCATTATACAAAACCTTGTTGTTGTTGTTAAAAATGGTTTGAGATAAGCAATCAATTGTGATTAACCTACTTATTTAAGGTTTTTGCCATTGACTGTCACAATGCATCACCTGTCAATCGTAAGAACAATCACCATAAAAAATCAATATAAACAAACTGGTCAAAACAAATTGAATATCTTATCAGATTCCTGATGGCCAAAAATTTTAGCTAGAATCTTCTGCTACTGTGACGCCTCAATGGATGTAAAGCTTTTAAGGGAGAAGTGAACACTACTTTTGAATACTACAAGTTTAAACAAATTCTGGAACAATACAAATGCTGCAAATTAGAAAAGAAAGATTCTTTATTAGTGAATATTGACAGCCAACATTTGAAAATGTATTAGATCCTGACTATAATATATTTACCAAGTTATACGGAATTGATTTGGTGAAAAGGCTTTAAAACATGAATGAAGAAATTACATAAAATTAATTCAAACACTGTATTTTTTTTTAATTTGGGTGAATGCACAATCTGATTCTTGTACAAGTTTATCAAAACTTGCATTAAAAGTTGCTTACCGAATGAGTCTAGAAAACTTCTGGCGTGAGTTTTTGTATGGCATGAGACAAATTAGGATAAATACAACATTTTCATGAATAGGAAATTCAAGGAATAGGCCGACAAGAAGAACCAGAGAGTTTAGAAAAGCATGAATTTTGTTTAGGGAACAAATACAACCGATGAGTTTAGCATAATTTTCAGTGTGAGTTTGTTTACGGCGTGAAATACTTCTCTAAAATAACCAACATTTGCATACACGAGGCTTGAGGAATACACCAATAAGACAATGGGAGAGTTTAGCAAATCTGTTGGTGTGATTGTTTAATTGCATCCACAGAAAATTCAAAGAATATGCCCTTAAGAAACAACAGACTTAACATTTTTTTACTCACGGGAGGTTAATGGAGTATGCTGATAGAGAACCGATGAATTTAAAATAATTGTCAGCGTGCAAAGCCTCAAGTTAAGTTTGCTAGATATAAAACAACATAGCTATAGGCTGAAACTCAGACAGGCGGAGCGCCGCCATCTGCAGAGACTTTAAATTTTGTTAAACCGTGGATTTTCATAGAGAGTGGCAAAAGATTATTTTTGGCGTCACTGAGAGAGGAGCTTCATAGGGCTATGATGGATGCTCTCCCATTTTTTTTAATCCACAAACCAGAAAATTTCACCTGCGGCATATGCTATGGAAATACAGAAAGAACATGATCATTAGTGTCTTTGATAAATAGATTAGCAGAAAGAAATGGATCAAACCTGCAAGTTCTCAAATCAGAACATTTGAAAACAAATGATCAAAAGGAGTTGTTCACATCGGGTTCACCATTGTTTGCACTAGAATATAGATTTTATTGAAAAGACTTTACAATTAAAACCCTAAAATCTAATATCACATGCAACAGAAAGATTATGATAAACTATTGAAACTCGGCAAATTAAATGTTACTGAAATTGCTTAAATGTGGTTGCTCATTATTTGCATAACTCCAATGTGAATTTTGCCAGGGGGGATAAATGATGGATGTATTTAATTTTATAAGGTTTGGGTAGAAGTAGTTTGCGTAGTTGAATGGGTTTTTAATTCAGTAAATGGTAGTTACGGTTATGGTAGGTATTTTACGGGTTTTAGATTAAAATAATAAATTAAGTTTATTTAATTTATTATTTTCGGGAGGTTATTAGCTCATAGGTAAATAATAAATTAATTTTAATTTATTATTTACGGGATATATCAAAATGAAGGATTTAATTAATTAACATTAATTAAATCACATGTGGGTAATAATAGATTAAATGGTATATTTAGGGATTATTAGGGATAATTATGGATTTTAGGAATAATGAAAGATTCGGTCAATTTTGGATGTCTACATTTACCATCAAATTTAGGAGGAGTTATCTTCTTGAGGTCTTGTGAGATATCTAGAGTGGTAATTTCCTGTCGAGGCCTAGGCACCTCTAGCTCATTAATTGTTTGAGCAATGTGTACTTTCGTACCTTGATGTTCACCTTCAGTTTCCAGAATGTTTTCTATAGTCCCTTGTCTAGTCTTTAAGTCTTGTACAGTTTTCTCAAGGTTTCCCAAAATTTCTCTCTGTTCTATCAACAACTGAATAATTGCTTCTATACCTGCATTTGGGTTTTCAACTGGTTCTTGGTTTACAACTGGTTCTTGGTTGACCGGTTCCTCTCCATGTAAATCTCGCAATTTTCAGGTTCTCACCATTTAATTTTGAAACAAGGAGAGAGGTGATTTACCACTTGCTACAATTTTTGGTTTACAACATGCAAATTGACTATAATTAAATCTATCACAATTCTTATCATGAATACTAATTATTATCGATTTTGAGTTTGTAGGCCTCCAGGACGAGTGTTTGAACCATGCTCTGATACCACATGTAAGGACCCGCTTGATCCAAACTCAAATTTTCAAAAATTTTACTTTATTAACAAGTTCTTAAGAGATATATCAAGACTTCCATTGAATACTCAAGAAAATTATTGGCCAAACGGGCCATATGTTCAAAACAGAACATTAATTTCAGCCAAAACGGGCCATATGTTCAAAATGAAACATTCTTAAGCCAACCCGGGCTCTTCTATCCTTTGGGTAAATAGGTTCATACGGAACCAGGTTAAACGGACCTTATCGCTACCCGAAATGGGGTAGAACAATGGCAAATGGCCTGGTGGTCAAACGGACCAAGACTTTATCCAATACGGGATAAGTAAACACAACAGCCAACCAGGCTAAATAGGACAGGAATCATTATGCTCCAATCTGGGATGCATAAACATAATAGCCAAATGGGCTAAGGAATCATTATGCTCCAATCCGGGATGCATAAACATAACAGCCAAATGGGCTAAAGAGGATAGGAATCATTATGCTCTAGCCAGAGACTTCTGACTCACTCAGAACCAATATAGATTCATGAGTCACTTCCTGGGGACCACAGTCTGCCCAGACACTGTACTGAGGATGTCGACCAGGGAACACATAACATTGACTTGTACTCACCTCAATTTACGGTAATGCTGGGTACAAGTAATCCACCCCAGGATTCTTCTGAGTACTAGGAGAGTTCTTGAGTTACCTAGATAACCTTTTAGCTAGAGATCAAGATTATGAAGTTGATTATTAAAGAGTTACCCTATATCCAAGGGACCTGAGTACTAGGGGCATCCTTCACCATCCAGACTACCTACATACCTTGTATCCACGGGATCAAGGCCCTCTACGGATGTGATCTACACAACGAATGGGAACATGTAGTTCTGTCTTGCACTATGTTTTATGTAACTATGGTTGGTACATAGTTCTTTGCCAATTGCCCATTCACTCAAGTGATACAGAGATGGAAATTCCTAAGAAACTAGTATTGCAAACACACCTCCCAGGAGTGTTTGGCATTTAAGTTTTCAAGTGTGAATAATTTACCTATCACACATATTTCCCTGATGAGGTCTTCCCATTGATCGTCCTACAACAATTTTTGATAGTCTCACCTTTTTCTTAATCTTTTTAGTCAGGTATCCGAGGAGATTTTCCCTTCCTGTAGATTTAACTTAGAGATGTTCCTTATTACTCCCCGATGATTTAGAGGGACGGTGCCCAGACGTCATTGTTGCAGCTATGTTAGGCGTGAGGTACTTGGTTCAACGCGACAGCATTACCCGTAAACGTGACCCAGAGGTACCGTAAATACCAAACACTTCGATTTGTTTGAGTTTGGGCATTTCTTTACAAGGTTTACCTATCTAATGACAAAGGAAAAACTTGCATAATAACAGTTGATACAGGGAAATATTATTTTAATCACAATGCAGATAAAAGATGCTCTATCATCATGAATAGAACTAGAAAATAAACTTAATCAATTTTTCATAATCATATGAGTAGAAAGATACTTATATCAACTCAGGAATAGAAAGATCTTTTAAAATTTGATCTAGGTCAAATAAAAATAATCTTTGATAACTAATTCAACTACTAAATTAACATATACAATTTCAATAAACCCTTTTTAATATATCACAATTCCAAGCATTTGTATCTAGTCATTCTAAAGCCAACAATACTCCTGTTTGATCATTTAGAAATTCACATAATCTAAGATATGACATGAAATTTAATTCACCATATACTTAATTCAATCACTTTTGATGAAACTCATATTATAAAAGCTATACATATCTATCTGCCATACCCTATGTGTGTGTGATAATGCATATATACAACGTATCAATTGAGATACAATTTCTTTACCCCGCCAAGGTTTAAGTGTGAGACCTAATCTTAATCGTAGTAAAAGAAACCGATTAGAATATTAAGGTGGACCAAGAAGCTTAGGTTGAGTAATAATAGTAACATAATAATCCACCACTATCGTCAAGGTAACCACTCCTCTATTATGTAAAAATTTCATCATATAAACCCTTATTTCTCTAGCCTATACAAATATAGTCTCATGTTAATAGATGCATTCATTATGGATTTCTCTTGTATAATTGTTTCTCAAAATTCTTTGTATATAAGCTACCCTTGTATTTCTTAACTCTCTGTTGTTGTATTATTGCATATATTTATTCGTATATTTGCCATGTATATTCTTACCCTTTGCAAATCATTTTTTTTTTATAATAGTTTACCTTATGCCATTAATTCTTTTATTTTCTTATTTACCATTTATCACTTGCACTTTTATATTATTCACATTATGATCTTGAATTCGTGCATTTTTACATTTATATCCAATTCATAAAAAATTTTCCTCAACCAACTATAATATGTATTCCAACTCTAAAATGCAACCATATCACTATGTCTGTATTTGAAATTGTAGTTATAGTAGTTATTTTTATTATTTTTTTTACTATCAAGATTTACTCTTAAATTTATATATGAATATTATAGTGTTTTAGAAAATTGTTTCACACCCAAAAATTTTCTAACCTTGATGGTTGTCCCTATTCTTTGAACTTCCAATGGTGCAAGTGTTAGTTTATATTACAGACGTGGATTATTCTTTTAAAGAAAAGATTTAGAATTGCAAATAGCTTATAAAATGAGGAAATAGGTTCGTGAAAGTAAAAAGGCTTCCCATACTTACCAATGGAGATATCATTATGTGAATCACAATGCACATTTCCACATTCAAATTACAATCATAAAATGCTATTGCCGTCCACTGCTCATCTCAATCTCACAGCATTATCTTTTTCTGTACGTTAATGGATGTTGCTTGAAAGGATTTGTGATGTCAAGTTTCAATACAGGATATAAGGTAACTTATTGCTGCCTTTGTCTTTGTATGTAGAGTTTGCTTGTATGGAGGACAGTTCAGCATAAGGGATGGGATGGATCTATGCATACCTTGATGAAAGATAATAGATCAAAAGAGGGAAAAATACATTAAACAAGAGAGCAATCTATAGGGTCAGTTGAAAAACATTTCATTGGCACCTCTGTCAATATCTAAAGGTAGCTATAGAGCTATATCTAAAATATTTAGACAGACTTGAATAGCTCAGTAGACAAGGCGTGTGAGCTGTATGACAAAATGACACAAAATAATGTCATATCAGCAGGGGCATCACAATAGGTTTATTGAAGAGGCCTTAGAAACTTTTAAGCAAATGAAATTGACAATTGTAAATTAAATTTCCACAACCTCTGCCAGCGTCCTCCCTGTTTGTCAGCGTTGGAGCTTTGGAACAGGATATTGACATTCATCAAAGCATAATGGAAAGGGTGGTTTTTGTCAGATATTATAGTTGGAAACTATCTGCCAAAAGTGGAAGCATAGACGAGGCATGCGAACCATTTGACAGAATGCCTCAGATGGATGTCATCTCATGGAATGCATGATTGCACAAAATGGAGTCGTTGAAAGGGCTTTAGAAACTTTCAGGGAAATGCAATTGGCAGGCGTTAAGCCAAAATCCTTAACCTTTGCCAACGTCCTCCCTGCCTATGTGCAAAATGGGAGCTTCGATGCAAGGTATGGACATCTCAAATAAATGTGGTTTCCACGATTTTAGGATATGCACAAAATGAATTGGTGGATAATGTATTAAAACTATCAAGTAGATGCAATTGGCAAGCATAAAGCCAAACTTCATAACCTTGGCCGACGTCCTCCCTGCCTGTGCCAAATGGGCACTTAGAAACAGGGTATGGACTTTTATCATAGCATAGCAGAAGGGGAAAATTTGTCAAATATTATAATTAAAAATACTCTGGCAGACATATGTGCAAAATGAAGAAACACAGATAAGGCACGTCCACTGTTTGATAAATTCCCACAAAGAAAAGTAATGAATGCAGGATGTGCATAGAATGGATTTGATGCATAGGCTTTAAAAACCTTTCAAGCGAATATGGAGGTTTAGGTATGCAAGGAGATATTTATCAGAAAAATAATAGTTACGATGCCACTACAAATTCTCTCATAATTGATTTAACTAACCTAAGTCATATCATCAAAATGAATTCAAAAACTAAAATTGAACTAACATAATTCCAGAACCAAAATCTTCAAAAGAAAAGAACAACATATGGAGAGGAGAACTCTTACAGATTTCTCCAGCATTCCCAAACCAAAGATGAATGCCTTCTTCCTCACAATTCTAGGTAATTTATAGAAATTTACAACCATTAATGCATCCTCCACTCTTTTTTTTTAATGATAATGCATCCTCCACTCTCTTTGTTTAATGATAATGCATCCTCCACTCTTTAGTGGATTTGCAAATCTTATCCTCCATTTTTTTTAAGTGTAATCCATTGTTAATTGTTTATTATTTGTTTTTTTTTAAAATGAATATACATTTTATGTTTAGTTTTCAAATTTAGAATGCAAACTAAATTGAGTTGTGACAGATTGCATGAGAGGGAGATGAATTAGGTAGATAGTGGATTATGATGTGGATTATGAATGGAAATATAGGGGATAGTGGATTATGATATTGATTATGTTAGACTTATGTGAAACCATGGACCATAGGAAGGTGATGGGGAAGATATGTAGGATAATGGATGAAGGATGGGGAGATGGAGGTATGTGGGAATGTTGTAGAATGGAATGGAACCATGACCAACGGTTGCACACATTATAATAAATATTGAAGTTTTTGATTTGGTGGTGTAGGAAGCAATGGACATGTTTACTTAGGGGGTGGATGAAGTAAGCATTTAGGGACCCACATAGACTTAGTATTTTTATGTTTTTTTCTTGACTTGTGGGATGAAGGAATTTGAGACTTTCGAATGGAGTGGGATTTCTGGATGAAAGAGGATGGTTGGGATTTTTGAGATGTGATGCTGTAGACACTTAAAAATATCCTGGGCCTGTGAATGACATTTTCACGCATATTCCACCTTAATTCCACATTTTGTTATTAATGAAATAATTTCTAAATTATTTAATTAATTTATTCCCTCTTGCTCTTTTTAATTAAATAAATTTCATTTATTTAATTATTTAAGCTCCCTTCTTCTAAATTCCTCTATAATTAAATAATTTGATTATTATTTAATTATTCACTAATCAAACATCCATATCCCCTTTGATTTAAATAAATATCCATTTATTTAAATCATTAACCTTGCCCTAGATTAAATATGTTCCCACTTATTTAATTTAATCCCAACACACTATCCCTTTCCTCACAAAAATTAAATAAATCACTACAATTTATTTAATTTTAAAACATTGCACACCTCACCATTTTCCTCTAATTTAAAATTCAAATTTGTCCTCTTGTGAGGAGAAACCCTAAATCATTTTGAGCCCTTGACCTTTACCCTAAGTCAACTTTCAATCTTAGCCCTCCATTCACTTCTCACCTTCTATAAAACTTCTCTTACCTCCCCATTTTCAACCACGACTTGAGCATTTGACTTTTGCCATTGTCAACCTTAGAGCTTCCATCCAATTTGTAGACTTGTAAGTCTAAGTAAACCATCAGACCTAGGTTAGATTATAGAAATAGAGGAAATGCATTAGAGATCCTAGGGTTTCATGCTTACATTCTAGGGTGTTTAAGGGCTTTATTGCTTAGGTATGGTTTCAATCTGCTATTTTAGGACTGTAACAGAATTTTTTACCCTGCCACATTGGTGAACCTAACATGAAATGATCATATAAATTGTGAATTTAGGGTTTTTGAATTTTGCACGTTTCTGCGATGCATGTGCTGATCAGTGTTATACATATGCTCCTTTGTACGATGCTTGGGTTGTACAGTGTGATGTCTGCATCGATTCTGCACCACCTAAGAGGAGTTTTGCAATGCATATGCTAATGTTTAGGGCATGAATCTTTTGTTTTATTTTTGAATATCCATAACCCAGTTTGTTTTGTAGGGTTTTAACTTATTTTGGAGGCTCTATTTGCTTAGATTACTCTCTGGTTTTTTTCAGTCATTAGGGTTTTTAAAGCATTAGGGGTTTGAATATTACAAAGCTTCTTTTATCTAGGGTTTATACTTGATTGTTTTACAATTTGGGTAAATCTTATAAATGCTTGAAAGTTCTCCATCTTTTTGGCATTCAAAAACTGACCTTACAACACTAGGGCTTGATATTATTCTGCATAATACCATTTTTTTCACTTGCTAGTTAGGGTTTTCTATTAAAACCTAGTTGCAAGTATTATCTGACATATGTGCAGGTTTCTGTGACACATAACCTACTCAGTGCACCACTTGTGCTTGACTACACCACATACGTGTGACAGTGCACCATTCGCACTGATTTCTGAAATGCATAAGCTTGACAGTGCATGGCCTGCGCTCTCTGTGTGACGCATACGATTAGTATAAAAATAGAAAATTTTTAAGTCTTCTTCATTTAGGTTTTTTTGTTTTGAACAGTAGGGTTAGGATTTTTTGTTACTAATTTTTGATTTGCAGCTTGTAGCATGGGAGAAACATTTTGACTTGCAAGCATAATTTGTTACTTAGGGTTTTATTTTTTCCAAGAATGTGTGTATGGTTTAACTTAAAGAACACTTTGCAATTTGGGTTTAAAAAAATACAATTTTGTTTGCAAATCTACACTCATTTTAGGATTAAAATGAACCTCATTCATATTGGTTAAAAGAAACCACAACCCCTACATTATTCACATTTCATGGGATAAAAAGAACACAACTTTACATTATCACGCATTGGGTTAAAAATGAACCACAAATCTTGCATTCTCTCACTTATTGGGGCTTAAAATTAACTTGCATACTCACTCATTTAACAAGATAAAAGGGATTACATCTTAGTTTGCCATGTTTGTTGGTTTGTGTTAGATTTGTGAAAAGGTATATGCTCTTCCCTCACACCAATTGGTGATCTTGGGAATAAAAAAACCCTCCACTTCACTTACATAAAATCACACCACACTTAAGAAAATATAAATCCAAAAGAACCCCCATGTGAGTGTGAGCAAGTTACATGTGTATGCTCTCTCCTTGCATCTTAGTGCAATCTTGGAGATCAAAAACATGTTAACTTGTCTTGCTTTTGTCACCTTATAGAGTGGGCCTGCTCTTAACACACATACGTAAGGAGAACTCATTTGTGACCCCAAGTGGTATTTTCATCTGGTCTGCAATACAAATTAGGATAAGGCGAAAGCCAAGTCTAAACCGGTATGAGCGCTCACCATACAACGCTAGCTCGAAAGGAGGTGTACCTTAGTGTATATTAAAACTCCTAGTAGGGTTAGTTAAATCCTTAAGTGGCTTGTTGGATGCTCGTGGGGTGCCGATTCCTTGGATATTCACTACGAACCATTGTCTAGTGGACAAAATCCCTCTACTCGTTAATGCAGAAGGTTAGAACTTTGAAGTCCTCCCATGTTCTCGTGGTTTAGAGTAGAGATAGAAAACTACCTTAAGATCTATGCGTCTTGAGGACTTGGAACTTAGTGTGCCTAAGAAGTGAGTGCACTGAAAGGGGGAGCCCATGCCACCAAGTTTTTGAAGCTATCCCCTTTAAATAAGTGCAACTAGAGAAATCCAAGTGGGAACTCAGCAGGTATAGTCCTTGCCTAGCCCTAGGGTCGTGCTTATTTTCTAAGTGTTTTCAAAAGATCTTGTCACCAAAAAACATCAAACAAACAAGAGACACAACCACAAAAATGATTATTGAGTGTTCTTATGACTGATGTGCTTTCTAATTTGCCACAAAATCATCAAACAGACTTAGAAAAAAATGATTTTAGAGCCTGCTAAACTGAAGAATGCATACACTGAATAGTGAAATGCATAAGAAACCTTCTACAATGCATAAGACTGAGTAAAACACATCTGCTACATAGTACACCACATCTGCTAAACAGTAAAATGCCTCTGTTGAATAGTGAAATGCATAAGCTCAACAGTACAATGCATAGGTTACAGTGAAACGTATCCACTTGATTCTGAAATGCATAAGCAAAATAGAGAAATGCATCTGCAGAACAGTGTGACACATCCGCTTGAGTGTTGGAATAAGGTGCCATTAACCTTGTAAATTCCAATATTGTATTTTATTCCATTTATTATTTGTTATTTGTAATTACCCATAAGGGAATGAGGTAGTCTCATTGACAATTGTAATTTTGGAGTTATCGGCAGCAGTTACGGAGTGACATTTATGGTTGGAAAATGTAAAAACTCAAAGTAAATGAGGATATGCATGATCCCTTGAGGAATATACTATTTTTGGCATGTATGTCATAATGTTTGGTGAGTGAATCTATGACAGCTGCAAGTTGTCATAAGATTCTGAGATTCTATGACGCATATGATAGATATGTTAGTTGTATATTTGCTATATTTTGCCCAAGGTTCCTATCTTGGAAAGATACTCTTTTGTAGAATCTATGATAGTTATGAAGTGTCATAAGATGCTATAAGAGGCCAGATTTAGTCTTGGGCATCCAACCTTTGCATGGTTGTTTTTGGACAAGTGTAAGATGCTTGTAAGATGGTAATTAATGTTTACAGGTTGGAGAATTTTAGGAGAGAGAAGGTGAACACCTAAGATGACTTAGAAAACATTTTTATAAGTATTTGCCGTGTATTTGTTGCTGCAATATAGATTTTAGGTAGTCGAGTGTTACTAGAATGTTATCAGATTGAACACTGGTGGAGAGAGTTGAAGTGTTGTTTTATTGTAAATCATTTTCAGATTAATACAAACATTGTGCCTCTTTCCTATGTGGAGTTGTTTACCTGAAAGGGTTTTCTCCATGTTAAACATTGTGTTATGTGTTCATATTTCTGATTTTTCATTTCTGTGAAGCATAGTTTTGTTTCTTTGTTACAATCTCCATTAATAACACACAGTTAAAGATTGGAGAAATTTATATTGAATCAGGTTTACATTAAACTAGTGTTTCTTTCATTTCTAACATTTGGTATTAGAGTCTGGCCAGCTTTGACTCTTGTGTGGTAGTGTGGAAGTTGTAGCTATAGTGGGAGATTTGGTTGTGTTTGTTTTGCAGATCTTGTGTTGTTATTATGGCTGCATCCACCATTGCATCAACCTCTCAAATGGACATCGATAAGTTCAACAGAATGGGGTATCATTTGTGGAAGCTAAAAATGGAAGATTTGTTGGAAGAAAGAAACCAATGGTTGGTTGTTCAAAAAGAGAAGAAACCCGATGATGTCTCTCAAGATGAGTGGGATAGACTAGATAAGAAGGCACGGGGAACCATCCTATTGTGTCTTTCACATTCTATCCTGTTGAATGTCACAAAGGAAGAGACTGCATACAAGTTGTGGAAATGGTTGGGTGAGATCTATCAAAAAAAGAGTATGGTAAATAAACTTTATTTAAAAAGAAAAAAAAATTCCATGAAAATGTGAGAAGGTGAATTAGTTGCAAAGCATTTAAATTCTTTTAATTTGTTAGTGACTCATCTTGATTCAATAGATGTTGAGGTTAGTGAGGAAGATAAATGTATCTTACTTCTTTGTTCTTTACCTAAGTCTTGGGAGAATGTTATCCTTGCTATCACTACTAACCTTGCGGATCTGAAGTTGGATTATCTTTTTTTAGTACTACTGTCACAAGAATTGAGGAAGAAGAGTTTGGATAGTTCAGGGGATGCTCTTAGTGTCAGGGGAAGGTCTAAGGAAAGAGGACCTAAAGGAGATTAGAAAGGGGCTAAGGACAAGTCCAAGGGTTGGTCTAAGACTCCTGGTAAAAAGAACAAAGTTAAGTGTTAGAACTACGATAAAAAGGGACATGTCAAGAATGAGTGCAGAAATCCCAAGAAATAGTGGGAGAGTACTTCGGATAAGTCCTTGAATGTAGGTGAAGATGTTTTACTTTCTGCATGTAATATTGTTTCTGATGAAAACTAGTTGGTTGACTCAGGATGCTCATTTCATATGACCCTGCATAAGGAATGGTTCTCCACATATGAAGAATATGATGGAGGTAATATCTACCTTTGTGACAATTCTTCATATCCGATTGTTGGGAAAGGAAAGTTATTGTTGTGTTTCAGTGATGGGAGGATTAAAACCCTCTCTGGTGTTTTGCATGTTCCTGGATTAGCTAGAAATTTGATTTTAGTTTCGAAGTTGAATGATTTGGGAATGCATGTGACATTTGACAAGCATGGCTACAGATTAGTGAGAGGGAACTTGGTGGTAGTGAAGGGGAAGAGATTCAGAAGCCCGTTCAAGCTTGAAGCCACTACATTTTATAATGCCTCCTATTTATCTAAGGCTAATACTAAAAATGCATGTATGTGGTGGCACCGTAGATTGGGCCACACAAGCAATAATATATTAAAAACTATTAAGAATACAAATTTGTTGGATGGTTTCTCCTATTCTGATGAGCACTTTGATTTCTGTGAGCATTGTGTGTTTGGTAAACAAAACAGAAAATTATTTCCTTCAAGAAGCAATAGAGCAAAAGAGAAGTTAGAAATTATTCATACGGATGTGTTTGGACCTGTGGATAATGAATCTATCAGAAAATCTTGTTATTTTGTAACCTTCATTGATGATGTATCCAGATTTACATGGATTTATTTTATGAAGCATAAATCTGAAGTTTTCACTAAGTTTAAGGATTTTAAAGTCTTAGTTGAAAACCAATTGGGATTGTAGATAAAAATATTAAGATCTAAGAATGGAGGTAAATATTGCTTTAAGGAATTTGATGAGTTTTGTAAGCATACAGGTATTATCAAACAAAAGACAAATCCATATACACCACAACAAAATGGTGTTGTAGAAAGGATGAACCAAACAATTATGGAAAGGCCCAGAAGTATTCTTAGTGATGCACAGTTGGATAAATGTTTTTTGACAGAGGCTGTGTGTACTGCTTGCTACTTGATAAACAAATCTCCTTGTAAGGCTCTTGATTTGACACCTTATGAAGTGTGGACAAGTAAGAAACCTTTTGTTTCACATTTAAGGGTTTTTGGCTGTGAGGCATTTGAGATGAAGGATCTTGGTGCTGCAAGGTATATTCTAGGAATGGAGATTAGAAGGGGCAAAGTTAACATAAAGCTTTGGTTGTCACAAAGTAAGTATGTGAATACTGTTGACATTTCTTCTGAATCAGCATTAGGGTTTGCCACTTCTAATGCACAGGCAGATTCAGGCCAACTGAATACAGGAGGTTGCGTGAGCTCCTCCCCTTCACTTCTGGTTCTGCCGCACCAAGGGGGGTATCCCTATAACTTAAGATGTAACCTTGACTGGCTCAAAGATAGAAAGATCTGACTTGACAACAGCAGGCAGAATGCTCTCATGTATGGACCAAGATCTGTATGATAGATCACAAGGCTGGCAACATTCTTGGAAATAATTTCTGGTTGGGTATGAGAGCATGCAGGGGGTTCCTAATCCTACTCCTACAACTAACAGGTGGAAGTATGAAGTGTTTTAGTTTGAATTTGGATGCAAAGCTGGACATGGTGTATAACACAAGAACACAGCATGACTGGTGCCTATCCAGGGCTTGGAGTCAGTAGACATACACCTGTGAATGATCAGCATAAATAGCTAAAACTGGATTTCAGGGGGATACACATGATATCTGCCTTACAGATATCTCCCAATATAGAGTGTTGAGCTATCTCTACTTATGGCATCCCTACTGCAGTATACCCTTCCCAATGTTCAACCTGAAAACAGTTTAATCTACCCCTTGAGCAGAGGTTAAAAGATCAGACATTCAACATAGGAATTCTATGCTCTAGAATCTAAACATAAGCAAACATCCAGATCCAGAAGAAGGATACATGCAATACTGGAGACAGAATTAACACAACACATGCTAAGGTAGCATTACTCATATAAGATCAACCATGAAACCAGTGGATTCATGCCAAGTCCTACAACAGGAGATACATAAACTCACAAGAAAAACTGTACATAGCAACCAGATCAGCTGGTTTTGGATTACAGAGCCAAAAATCTACAACTTTCAACAACCTCAAAAGAATAACACCCTCTGCATTATATAGCAGGAGGGTGTCTTCAGCATCAACTACCAGGTTGACCAAAATTCCCGCCAGATATACAGTACCATAGAGATGGCGCTCAAACTTGAATGCAGCAGGTAGGGGAGGAGACAGGAAGATTTTTCGAGCCTTGCGCCGCCGCCTAGGGATTCAGATCTTCAATCAGGTACAACATTCGTCCACGCCATCGCCCATACCTCTGCAACAATCGCCATTGATGGCGCACCAACCCGCGGCCTCGGGAAGAACATCAAACAGACAGTCGCAACCGCTTCCCGCCGAGATTCATCATCATGATATTTCGAATATGCAGGATAACATTATCCCACATGCACCCCGCAGCAACCTCCTTTGCACTTTATATACTAGGTCATGAGCATATATCATGTTGGCGCTTTTGCTCCTGACGACACTAGTATAGACTTCATCATCATCATCCTCCAGCAGCATGATATCCTGTTGTTCGAAATATCACCCTGACGTCATCATGATATTTGAAACATAACCTTCATGATAATCGGCACAACCTGATCCTTCGGAGGAACATCCTCCTGCTGAGCTTATAACAAAAGTCTGGCCGATGAACATCCTGATGACGTCATCATCATATCCTGCTGACGTCATCATCATATCTGCCTACTGCGCACCTCCTCATATCCGGATGACGTCACCATCATGTTTGCAAATATCAAGAGGTCTCTTCAAGATGATCAGTGTTAGAAATATGACCCCCGCGGGACCTTGATGACGACATCATCATATTAACATCATCATGATATTCGGAAGACAACCGGATATTTGGAAATATCCTCCTGATGTTCAAATATCAGGTTGCACTGTAGCTCCTCTATAAGATCGGGGCGATAACTGAATATGATGATGCTGCTTGAAAAGATCACCCCCAATAGATAACACGCGAAACTAGCAGGCGGACATCTCCTTGATATCAACATCATCATGATGTTCGAACAAACATATATCCGGGTGATATGAAAATATCACCCCCCCCTTCGCGAATATCATGATGCAGATAGGCAGAAAGAAAAATATCACCCTGATATACGGATGACGTCAGCATCATCAGGATGAGAAACAAAGAACAAGAAGTGATACAACATCATCAGGATGATATTGACCAAGATCATCCTGACGTTCCAAAATATGATGACCCTAGTGAATATCGGGTCGTACTTGAAACTCTTCAACATCATCATCAGGATGATCATAACCAAGATCACCCGATGATAGAAATATCACCCCGGCGAAATATCATGAAGGCAGAAAATATGATGACCTCCACAAGCAGCAGGATGACAACTGAAAAAATGATGATGATGACGACCCTTAGGATAAAACAAGTTAGGTCGAGCAACTCAAAGAATAAGCAACATCATCATCATGCTCGCGCAAGGTGATAAATGGAAGATCACCGGAGACTTTGAAACATCACCCTCGCAAGCAGATAAGGGCGCACTGTAGCTCGTCAGCATCATCAGGATAAAACCCGAACATCACCCGACAGCGAAATATGATGATGACGATGAGAAACCGGTCGACGAAGAACATGATGATGCTGACCCTCATGGAAACAAACATGATGATGATGACCTCCTCCTCAAGAAAATATGATGATGCAGCTGAAAAATACTGAGGAGGTCCGTTACTTAGAGCATTTTTTGGATACTTAGGGAGAGTGCCTGAATGAAAATTTTTCAAAAAACTACCAGTCAATTCAGGCGTCAACAGTGGCTCTGTCTGGGGACGTGCAGGTGAAAGACTGCAGCGAGAACCCCAGATCTCTGGGATGCAGACCAGTCCCTTATCCATTGGGCACAGAGTCAAATACTGCACTGACCTGCATCACCAAACACACTTGATGGCCTAAGGCCACCAAGAAAAGAAAAACATGTATCTCCCTTTGTCAAATATCTTGTTTTCATCTGCATGCACTGGGTCAAGCTTGGAGATACTACAAAGATCCACCCACAAACAAATCTTGTCATCTGCACATTCAACCCTCTGATTTGGCTTGTCATTATCACCCCTGTGCAGATAACCTTCAGCATCATGTGCCATGTGGGTGTAGAATATATCAGGCAATGCATGCTCAAATGGTATGTAACACTTATCATCATCTGCATCAGCAGTATGCATTGTAAAATGATCTCCTAGTTGGACTGCAAATAGGAAACACTCAGAGTCCACCACACAACTAGGAAGATCAGGGCTCATTGTGTTATATGCTGGCATATCAAAAGAAAAGCTTTCAAAATCACAATTGTGCACATCATGTACACAACCATCTGGTACACCAGGCTGGAAAAGATCAGGCTCTGACACCTCTTTACAATCAGGCACATTTTTACAATCACTTACCTGATGTATGTTGTTTCCTCTTTCATCAGGATGAGAAACAGAATCCAAGCCAAAAATAGTGTCTAGATCTTCACCACACTCAGACAGATCCTCATCACCACATGTGTCATAAATGGGTGGCCCAGGTACATCAGCTTCATCATAGTATGCCATTTGTTCATGGGCAGCAGAGCATACCTCTTCATCACCAATGGATTCATTCTGTGGAGGAGTATCAGCCTGTGTATCATAAGTAAAACAGCCATCAAATGAAAAACAGTCATGCTCTGAACTAGCACTTATTTCAATTTCTGACTGCTCTTCATGATCTCCATGTGTTTGAAAGATAGGCAATGGGTCACACATAGGACTGCTTCTCTGTTTGCTTATATCTTCTCTGTCTTGAGTACAATACTCACAATTTTCTCCACAGGTCCATTCTAAAAATTGCTCATTGCTGTCCACAACCTCATTATTGTTTTCATGGTCAGCTGCCTCATCATTGCAATGGGAATCCTCATTAGTCCTTTCACTGGCATCCTCAACTGGTGAACAATCCAGTTGAGCAGTATTGTTAGCATTGTGTTCAAATACAGCAATCTCAACCTCTATGCTTTTATTTTCATTTTTATCTGCACATGATGCCATAATCATTTGGTCATTTGCAGCCTCATAACCATTTCTCACACCAAGGCCTGGGGACAGGGGTTTCAGCAGGTACACATTTCTCATTTCTTCTACATTCTCAATGAACCTGTATGCCATCTGCATACTTGTCACCTTGAAATCCCTCAGTAATGCACTAGAGCCCTCCTCAAAAGCTTCAAAGAATATGCCAACACAGGCTGAAATATCAGGTCTGAAACTTTCAGGGACATGTGAAAGGGCTACTGCAAACCTATGACTGAAATCAACACATGGCTCTTCATCTTGTTTTCTGATTCTCATCAATTCTGCAACAAGATCAGCCGGTTCTTTTGCAAATTCTTCCTTGAAACAGTCAGCAAGTTCATCCCAACAGGCAAAGGATCTCTTTGGAAAGCTCAAATACCAGTCTTTTGCTTTTGCATCAAAGGACCTAACAAGAAACCTCATCCACATATCCTCATCTCTGAATGAATATTTTCCCATAAAACTTTGAAAATTTTGGATATGTGCATTCCCATCACATACATTGTGACCACTAAATCTAGGCATCTGACAGTATATCCTAGCAGGCATAGTTTCTACTTTATAATCTACCCATGACAAATCCAGTTGGTCATACAAAGGATCAAAAGGGCTGACAGGAGGTTTAGCTTTTTGACTGGCAGACACAACAGGGTTATTACTTCTTAACTTGGCCTGCTCAGCCTCTAAGAGTATCAACCTATTTCTTATCTCCTCTATTCCTTTATCCAACATTTTACCACTGAGTGTGGGATAACTCATACTTGGATTCATAAAAATCTTACTCCTAGACATCCTTTGTCTGTCTAAGACCTAAGGCTTCCCCTGGCATCTAACTTATGCAGTAAAACAGCAAATAAAGGGGAAGTAACAAGGTACCTTTTCTCATACAGATGCAGAAATATGTACATCTTTCAACCAATAACATACATCTATCTTTCATGTGCATTTAGATCTTTTTTGCAGAGTCGCCACCTCTCCAGAGAGGACAAAATTTACAGTAGCTGAAAGCTACTTCTCCAGGTTCATTCCACCAGCAGAGCATCATTTTGTTAGTGACTCGGATGGGTCACAAGTATTATTCTTTATTTTATCAATCCTTCCCCAGTAGAGTCACCAATTTGTTGACATTTCTTCTGAATCAGCATTAGGGTTTGCCACTTCTAATGCACAGGCAGATTCAGGCCAACTGAATACAGGAGGTTGCGTGAGCTCCTCCCCTTCACTTCTGGTTCTGCCGCACCAAGGGGGGTATCCCTATAACTTAAGATGTAACCTTGACTGGCTCAAAGATAGAAAGATCTGACTTGACAACAGCAGGCAGAATGCTCTCATGTATGGACCAAGATCTGTATGATAGATCACAAGGCTGGCAACATTCTTGGAAATAATTTCTGGTTGGGTATGAGAGCATGCAGGGGGTTCCTAATCCTACTCCTACAACTAACAGGTGGAAGTATGAAGTGTTTTAGTTTGAATTTGGATGCAAAGCTGGACATGGTGTATAACACAAGAACACAGCATGACTGGTGCCTATCCAGGGCTTGGAGTCAGTAGACATACACCTGTGAATGATCAGCATAAATAGCTAAAACTGGATTTCAGGGGGATACACATGATATCTGCCTTACAGATATCTCCCAATATAGAGTGTTGAGCTATCTCTACTTATGGCATCCCTACTGCAGTATACCCTTCCCAATGTTCAACCTGAAAACAGTTTAATCTGCCCCTTGAGCAGAGGTTAAAAGATCAGACATTCAACATAGGAATTCTATGCTCTAGAATCTAAACATAAGCAAACATCCAGATCCAGAAGAAGGATACATGCAATACTGGAGACAGAATTAACACAACACATGCTAAGGTAGCATTACTCATATAAGATCAACCATGAAACCAGTGGATTCATGCCAAGTCCTACAACAGGAGATACATAAACTCACAAGAAAAACTGTACATAGCAACCAGATCAGCTGGTTTTGGATTACAGAGCCAAAAATCTACAACTTTCAACAACCTCAAAAGAATAACACCCTCTGCATTATATAGCAGGAGGGTGTCTTCAGCATCAACTACCAGGTTGACCAAAATTCCCGCCAGATATACAGTACCATAGAGATGGCGCTCAAACTTGAATGCAGCAGGTAGGGGAGGAGACAGGAAGATTTTTCGAGCCTTGCGCCGCCGCCTAGGGATTCAGATCTTCAATCAGGTACAACATTCGTCCACGCCATCGCCCATACCTCTGCAACAATCACCATTGATGGCGCACCAACCCGCGGCCTCGGGAAGAACATCAAACAGACAGTCGCAACCGCTTCCCGCCGAGATTCATCATCATGATATTTCGAATATGCAGGATAACATTATCCCACATGCACCCCGCAGCAACCTCCTTTGCACTTTATATACTAGGTCATGAGCATATATCATGTCGGCGCTTTTGCTCCTGACGACACTAGTATAGACTTCATCATCATCATCCTCCAGCAGCATGATATCCTGTTGTTCGAAATATCACCCTGACGTCATCATGATATTTGAAACATAACCTTCATGATAATCGGCACAACCTGATCCTTCGGAGGAACATCCTCCTGCTGAGCTTATAACAAAAGTCTGGCCGATGAACATCCTGATGACGTCATCATCATATCCTGCTGACGTCATCATCATATCTGCCTACTGCGCACCTCCTCATATCCGGATGACGTCACCATCATGTTTGCAAATATCAAGAGGTCTCTTCAAGATGATCAGTGTTAGAAATATGACCCCCGCGGGACCTTGATGACGACATCATCATATTAACATCATCATGATATTCGGAAGACAACCGGATATTTGGAAATATCCTCCTGATGTTCAAATATCAGGTTGCACTGTAGCTCCTCTATAAGATCGGGGCGATAACTGAATATGATGATGCTGCTTGAAAAGATCACCCCCAATAGATAACACGCGAAACTAGCAGGCGGACATCTCCTTGATATCAACATCATCATGATGTTCGAACAAACATATATCCGGGTGATATGAAAATATCACCCCCCCCTTCGCGAATATCATGATGCAGATAGGCAGAAAGAAAAATATCACCCTGATATACGGATGACGTCAGCATCATCAGGATGAGAAACAAAGAACAAGAAGTGATACAACATCATCAGGATGATATTGACCAAGATCATCCTGACGTTCCAAAATATGATGACCCTAGTGAATATCGGGTCGTACTTGAAACTCTTCAACATCATCATCAGGATGATCATAACCAAGATCACCCGATGATAGAAATATCACCCCGGCGAAATATCATGAAGGCAGAAAATATGATGACCTCCACAAGCAGCAGGATGACAACTGAAAAAATGATGATGATGACGACCCTTAGGATAAAACAAGTTAGGTCGAGCAACTCAAAGAATAAGCAACATCATCATCATGCTCGCGCAAGGTGATAAATGGAAGATCACCGGAGACTTTGAAACATCACCCTCGCAAGCAGATAAGGGCGCACTGTAGCTCGTCAGCATCATCAGGATAAAACCCGAACATCACCCGACAGCGAAATATGATGATGACGATGAGAAACCGGTCGACGAAGAACATGATGATGCTGACCCTCATGGAAACAAACATGATGATGATGACCTCCTCCTCAAGAAAATATGATGATGCAGCTGAAAAATACTGAGGAGGTCCGTTACTTAGAGCATTTTTTGGATACTTAGGGAGAGTGCCTGAATGAAAATTTTTCAAAAAACTACCAGTCAATTCAGGCGTCAACAAATACTATTATGTAGAGGTTTAGTTTGCAGGACTATAACCTAGTTAGAGTTCCTTTACCCATCGGTACTAAGCTTTTATTAGATATGTGTCCAAAGACTGAGGACGATCTTGAGGATATGTCTAATGTGCCATATGCTAGTGTTGTAGGGAGTTTGATGTATGCAATGGTTTGCACTAGACCAGATATTGCCCAAGCAGTGGGAGTTTTGAGCAGATTTATGTCTAACCTTGGTAGACAGCATTAGAACTATACGAAGAGGGTGTTTAAATATCTTGCAGGTACTCCTGACCATTTTTTGGTTTATTCTAGTACTGATAGTGCTAATAAATCTTTAGACATACAGGGTTTTGTTGATGCAGATTAGGAAGGTGACTTGGATAGTCGAAGGTCCACTAGTGGCTATGTGTTTACTCTGTTTGGAGGTGCAGTGAGTTGGATGAGTAAGAGGCATCCCCCAGTTGCTTTGTCCACCACAGAAGCAGAGTATATGGCTGCTACTTATGTATCTAAGGAGGTAGTTTGGTTGAGGAGACTGTGTACAGGTATTGGTTTTGATTGCATGATCATTCAGATTGGTTGTGATAGCCAGAGTGCTATCTGTTTGGCCAAGAATCCCATGTATCATGCTCAGACTAAGCATGTTGATGTTCAGTATCAATTTGTTCAAGAGTTGGTTGCAAATGGAGAGATTGAGCTAAAGAAGATAGACACTCAAGAGAATGTTGCAGATTCTTTGACCAAGCTTGTGACTACAGAGAAGTTTGTGTGGTACAGAGAGGCCATGGGCCTTGTTTCTAGTGCTTGATTATTTCATTTGTTTTCCTATGGGTTGATTTACAATGTATAATGTCAAGTGGGATAATGTTGGAATAAAGTTCCATTAACCTTGTAAATTCCAATATTGTATTTTATTCCATTTATTATTTGTTATTTGTAATTACCCATAATGGAATGAGGTAGTCTCATTGACAGTTGTAATTTCAGAGTTACTGATGGCAATTATGGAGTGACATTTATGGTTGGCAAATGTAAAAACTCAAATTAAATGAGGATAGGCATGCTCCCTTGAGGAATATACTATTTTTGGTATGTATGACAACTATCATAATGTTTTGTGAGTGAATCTATGATAGCTGCAAGTTGTCATAAGATTCTGAGATTCTATGATGCATATAATGGATATGTTAGTTGTATATTTACTATATTTAGCCCAAGGTTCCTATCTTGGAAAGATACTCTTTTGTGGAATCTATGATGGTTATGACATGTCATAAGATGCTTTAAGAGGCTAGATTTAGTCTTGGCATCCAACCTTTGCATGGCTATTTTTGGACAAGTGTAAAATGCTTGTAAGATGGTAATTAATGTTTACAGGTTGGAGAATCTTAGGAGAGAGAAGGTGAACACCTAAGATGATTTAGAAAATGTTTCTATAAGTATTTTCCATGTATTTGTTGCTGCAATAAATATTTTAGGTACTCGGGTGCTGTCGGAATGCTGTTAGATTGAAGACTGGTGGAGAGAGTTGAAGTGTTGTTGTATTGTAAATCATTTTCAGATTAATATAAACATTGGGCCTCTTTCTTGTATGGACTTTTTTACTCGAAAGGGTTTTCTCCACATTAAACATTGTGTTATGTGTTCATATTTCTGATTTTGCATTTCTGTGAAGCATAGTTTTGTTTCTGTGTTACAATCTCCATTAATAACACACAGTTAAAGATTGGAGAAATTTATATTGATTCAGATTTCCATTGAAGTAGTGTTGCTTTCATTTATAACACTGAGAACAATTTTTGAGCCTTAGGGGAACCTTTGAAATCTTTTTTCTCCCAATTAGATTTAATTGCAACCATACTAAATACATTTCAAACCTATGGGTTTTCATCCCTTAGGATTCACTTTCAACCATCCTTCATTGTCTTAGGTTTTAGGTCTCATATTTACCATAGCATTTAGAAAACCTTAGAATATGAGGAGTTCAACCTTAAACACCAATAGAAATAGAGGTTTCCAAAATATTAATCTTCCCAAGTCAAAACATAAGGAGAAACCATCAAAGTATGACTACCTCATAAGTGCAAAAATTGGACTAAGAGACCTTGGCATCATTCTCATTCGATCCATCCTAGCATGGGCATAATACTCATTTGACTAGTTTAAGTCCACTTTCCAAACTTGCTTCAATCAATCATTTCTCTCGCACCAAAATTCCAAGGTCTCGACAAACCCAATTTGTACTTTGAGAGTCATTAGTAGACATTAGTGTCCTTTTGGAGCTAGACTTTGTGAAGATTAAAACCATTAAACCTCCATCTTGGTCTTAGGCATATCCCATTAGTTGCATATCCATCAATATAACTTTAGAAAATACCAAAAACATATATTCCCCATTTCCCTTCGCACAAAGCATTTAGGTCATTTCCATTAGCATACCTTTGCATCGTCATTCTCAGTACCTCTAGGCACCCTTAGAAGATCACATTCACAAACTTACATTTACACTTTATCCAAAAATACCAAAAAACATAGAAATGTTGCATTGTCATTTTCCCACCTTGCATAAACTACCTAGATCTTTTATGGTTGAAACACAGTTGCAAAAAAAAAGAGAGGGAGAAGAAGACTTAGAACATCCCCAAGACTCTCACATTAAGACAATAATATTTGGTACCACTCCCAATGAACAACCTAACTGAAACATTGGGAACGCCTTTGACAATCTCTTCTTGTAAGATGATGAACCCAGGGTTACACCCGAAGTCCTTGAAGCCGCAGGACAAGACCCTAGAGTATTGAGGATCCTAGATGAAATGATTTCCATAGACCCATAGAGCTATCTTTTGTGCCTCTTACAAAATGGAACTAAACTTCCCAAAGGTGTTGACATAAACACCCTAGTAGTAAGGCCCTCCAATGCTATCATGACAAGCCAAAGGTACGCCTCATCCTCTAGCAATCCTACAAATCAAACCCAAGAACATGTCAACATACCTCTAAGCATACTTCCCCCTTTTAAGGATAACATCACAAACATCATGACTCACACATCAAATCCTTTTATTTTCTCAGCAAACCCTCAAGGTTATGCTAAGAGAACACAAAGGATACACATTGTGACTTCATAAACCTGAACCCAAGGGGTTAATGCCACGTCAAATGCAAACACGAACTTTGGATCCAACTGCTATACCAACACGGGCAATCTCAACACCAACCCCCTCAACCAGTATAACAACATAATTAGCCAAGGTTTGGGTATGTCCTATGTCATCTCAAACCCCATAGATCCACTTGAAACCAACAACAATGTGACTAATGCCTCGTACATCGAATCCAACCAACAACAAATGAATCCTAACATTTTATTTCAAAACACCACAAGTATGCCATACCATTATTGATACATCAACCCTAACGTATCCTTCATGACCAACAACCAATACCAAAACATGATACCATTACACACTCATTACAACATGAACACCGACACCATCCCACTTGTTGGCAATGTGGGAACTTGTAGCATGACAAATTCCTACTTAGACATGGTCACAAACACCACCAACACACCTACGAAGCCCTCACTTAAGAGTTGGATAAACTAAAGCAACAATTCTTGAGCCTACAAATTTTGGAGACAAAGAAATCACTCTATCGAGGACTTATGCATGTATCCATTTGACAAAAGCATTTACATGCCTCCTTTTCCCCTGAATTTCACTGCACCAAACTTTAACAAATATAGGGGAAAGGGGACTCCTATCAAACATGTACGTGAGTTCCATACCTCTTGTCTAGAGCTTGCCTATGATCACACCTACTTGATGAGACTCTTCCCAAGGAGTCTCATAGGCCAAGCTCTCAAATGGTTCATACATCTCCCCATAGGGATACGAACATGGATAGAACTCACAAACAAGTTCATTTCACATTTTTCCTACAACATATATATAGACTTGAACGTAGCCACCTTGTGCCAAACAAGACAAGAAGAGGGAGAGACCTTCATCTCTTTCTTTCAAAGGTGGCGAGGCCTAGCAAGCAAATGCCATTGTTATATTCTCGAGAATCAACTAGTGTCAATCTTCATAGGAAACCTAAACAAAGAGCTTATGCATCAATTACAAACCCATTGTTGTACCTCCTTCAGCAAAGTGGTCAAGAAAGGGATAGCAATAAAAAAGGCTCTTATTTCTAAAGGCACAATAATTTTTTTTAACTAGAATCATAATACACAAAACATGCCTTATGACAAAAATAAGACTTGGGCGCGAAACAAGAATGTTACCAATGATGGGGTGGTAGATGCTAAAGCATTTAGGGATGGTCTTGCCATTACACTTAAAGCACCCCCCGTAATAAACAATCATCCACATGTCCGAAAACAACAACAACAACAGCAACCGCAACAACAATCAGCAAATGCAGTTCAAAATAACCAAAGGAGACCACCTCCTAGGAATAATACCCCTAGATGTAACTATACACCTTTGATAGAACCAATTGAAGTTATCTTGTAGAAGCTATTACAAAACAACCTTATTCAACTATCACAGATCTAACAATATGATCCGGCCTTCAAACCTCCTTCATGGAATGACAATGACTTCTGTGACTATCATCGAATCAAGGACATAAGACAACAAATTGCTTTAAACTAAAAAAAATCATCCAAGACTTCATTAACAGGGGTATAGTAGGTGTAGATCAACTAGCTGGTTCCTCCAACACTGACCATACCATTTTTACTGACCCATTACAGAATCATGGATCAGGACAACCCTCTTCATCAGGAACCAAGCCGCATAACAATGTCAACTATAATAGCGTCACCTACAATTACACTATTAATAGAATCCATGTGTCTGATAACAACATCTCCATGATCACCATAAAAGCCCATCCTGAATGCACCATCACCACCAGAAAAGCCAAAATTACATTGCAAGGTGCACCCACCAATTCTTCCAACACACCCACTCCACAAGCCAAAGGTCAATATAACCTTTTAGATCATCTAAAAAAGACCCCGTCATAGGTATCCATCTTTAAGCTACTCCACCTTTTTCCTAAACTCAAGGCCATTCTAAACAAAGCACTTCTAGAATCTTCCATTCCCATTGATCTAAATGTTAACCAATTTTAGGCCATGGTGGGACACTTAGCCACTATCAATGTCACCTTCATAGAACAAGACATACCCTCAGACCACACTAATCATAACAATCCCCTACATCTTGAAGTGTTCATTAATAAGCATGAAATCTGATGAGTCCTGGTAGACAGTGGAGTGGGATTAAATATATGTCCTTTGAAGTTGGTGCTAATATTGGAATACTCTGAGGCTTGTGTTTATCCAACCAAGAAAATTGTTATCAAGGCTTATGATGATGCTAAATGATCCTCCAAAGGAGTAATCATTCTACCTGTAAGAGTTGGACTGACTATTCAGGATACCATATTCCATGTCTTGGACACTGAACTACCGTATAACCTCATCTTGGGTGGACCATGGATCCATGCCATGAAGGCCATCCCATCCACCTACCATCAATGCATCAAGTTTCCCTATAACGGCATAGAAATCACCATCTTAGGTGATCTCGATGCCTTTCAATACTACAATCACTTTAGAGAAGTACCCCAACATCAGGTACCAATAAATAGGGGAATATCACCATTCACTCCCTCTAATTACGTTGACCCATCCACATTATCCAAATCCACCATCACTTTAGTTCCACCACTCAACTCTCAAATTCAAATCCAAGACATAGGATGTAGTGAATACAAGATAGAAAGGTCCTACTGCATCAGAAAACTACCTATATCACCCAAGTCTCAAGGAATGTCCATCCCTATTATGCCAAAGAAAACTCTCTCAGCTAGTCCCACCACATTCACAAAGTGGGGGAAACTCAATAAAGAGGACGTCAGTGAAAATATATCCACATGGCTCTATAAGGAAGAAGAAGAAGTAGTAGAACATGTCAAATTGCCTATAGAACAATATGGTAAAGGATATGAATTTGTCAAGAAGCAAGGATATGACAGGCATAGTGGACTTGGACCCAATGGAAATGGATGAGCCGAGCCTCTTTAGCCAACAATGTGGCCATGCAATAAAGGGTTAGGATATACCTCACAAAGAGACAAGGCTCCATGTACTAAGTTCCTTCTAAGAGGAGAGGAGAGTACTTCAAAGGATGTCAAGACATCAAGGGACCCACCTAAACCATCCACATTTGACTCAATCGAATCATCCACACCCGACCTCCCCAAAGGGGCCGCATGGATCAATATCTTTTGGGATCCTAATAATGCCTCCATTTGCGCATTAACTCCCATGACCATGAATTACCTGAACAGTGATGATGGATTACCTTAGTCCATCCTAAGCTAATCAACTGGGACCAATAAGATCCACCTAGCTTAGATCTATTTGAGAACGATGAAGCTATCACCGAGTTCATGCGACTTTGTGAAGGTTTACCTCTTGGGGATCATAATGTTAGGTATTGTTGCAAGTATGGGCCTAACAGGTGTTGTCATTGATGTCAACATACTCATGTTGCATTAATGAGAAGGATTGGATGAGCTGTGTGCTGAGGATATTGAGAAAATTAGTCTCAATCAGGAACAGTGAAGAATAGTGGTGACAAGAAGGTAAAAGTCCATAATAGGTTGAGGATCAGATGATGCGGTTTAAAGGGTTTGTAGCTATGAGTCTTGAGATGATCCAGTCAAGTTTTCAGGGGTTCATATGAAGATCTGAAGAAGTTATGGCTGCTCAAGTAGAACTAGTTCTGACAGGTGTTCAGAGGTGACAAAGTGTCACAGATAGGTCCGGTGAGCTCCGAAAATGCATCATCCCATTCTGCGGATTGGAGGGAGTGTTGAGGAAGTCCTTGAGAAGTGTCAACTAGATTGGTTCGTGGTTTGAAGGTCCAGAAGAGCTTGTTCATTTGTGACAGTGATGATAGACTGTGTTCTTGAAGCTCCGGATGAAGGAGAGAAGAATTCCAATAAGCTGATAAAGTGCGGATGTTCTTGATGACTCATGAAAGGTTGTGGTGATCTTTGGATCATGTCTAGTTCATGTTGGCAGTCCACACTGAAGTTAGAGTTTGGATTTGATGAATAACCACTGGATGTTGGTGTTCTTCTTGAGACTGGCTGACCGGATGTATTACACGTCTTCCGGATGATCTATAAGTGTTTTCTGACTTAGATGATTGTTCCCAAGTCCATGCCTTGTATAAATAAGGGATTGTGAAGTCATTCCAAAGGGTGTCTTGTGGAGATGAGACTATGGTAGCGAAGAAGAGAGTGAAAGGCAGAGCAGAAGTTTTTGGGCTTTAATGGAACTAATTCAAGCATGGTGAAGATGCTATTCTCTAGTTCATGTATGTGATATTTATTTCTTTGTAGATAGTGTGTCTCTTGTAGGCAGTGAGCCTCTTGTGGCAGTGTGCTCGGGTAGTAAGCCCTAATTGGCATGTGTCATTTATTCTTTCTATTCTTCTAACAGAGAATACATTCTTGGGTTAATCACCCCGTGGTTTTTCCCTTAACCAGGTTTTCCACGTCAAAATCTTGGTGTCTTATGTGTTGTTGAGTTTCTGCTTTTGATTTGAATGCATTATGTTTCATATTTAATATTCTGCTAATCACCAAGAAGTTTTAAGTGTGTAAATTTGAGAAAGATTTGGCACAACTGATTCACCCCCCCTCTCAGTTGTGTGCCCTAATTCTAACAATTGGTATCAGAGCCAAGTTCCTCTAAAAGGAGCTTAACCGCTTGAGGAGATCCAGGATGTCGTCCTACAAAAAGGATAGTCTGAAGTTTGATGGAACCAACTTTGCTCTTTGGAAAGGTCGCATGAAATGTCACTTGCAGTGTATGGGAATGGCGTATTGGTCCATGGCTACAAAAGTGTATGTACCTCCACATGGTGGTCCGACAACCCTAAATGAACTCACAGATACTGAAAACAATCTGCGGATCAAAGAAGCTCTTCTAAGTGCATTATCTAACTCAGAACTCTCAAATGTTATTGACCTACCAACTGCTTTTGAGATTTGCAATAAACTAGAACTTTTGCATGAAGGAGACCAGTATGTTAAATGTGCAAGGTTACAGAGTCTAAAAGGGAAATTTGAAAGACTGAAGATGAGAGATGATGAAAATATCACTACTTTTATGCCAAGAGTAAATGAGCTGGTTTGTGGAATCAGAAATGCTGGTGGAGTCTTGGATGAAAATGAGATTGTTGGCAAAATCCTCAGATCCCTTCCTGCCTCTTACAAAATCAAGGTTGCTACCATTGATGAATTCAGAGCCCATACAACTATCACAAGAGACCAATTGGCTAGCAAACTAGCTGCATTTGAAATGATCAAGTATGGAGATGATCCCCCCAAGACTGAATCTGCATTCAAATCCAGTGCCTCTATGAAAGGCAAACAAAGATTTGATCCGGGAGAGAACTCATCAAGGAAACAGTCATGGTATGAGAAAGCAAGAAAAGACCTAGAAGAAGAAGAAGTAGAAACTGCTTAACTTGAAGCCCTCATTGCAAAGAGACTGCCAAGAGGATCCGGTAAGTATGAAGGAAAATTGCCTTTTAAGTGTTTTAACTGCAATAAGATTGGTCATTTTGCCTCAAGATGTCTGAAAAGATTTTCAAAGCCAAATCCTAACAGATCAAGGTTCCAAAAGAATTGTTACTATGTTCATGAAGAAGATGATAATGAAGGAGTAACAGATGATGAATCAGAGACAAGAAATAAATCCAGAAGTGAATGGGCGTTCATTGCCATCAAGGAAGAAGAACCAATATCCTCTGTATCTATTAGTCATACAGTTGTAGAAAGAGCTCTGGCTACCCAAGTTGAAGAAAAGGATGATTGGGTCATTGACAATGGTTGCTCTCACCATATGACAGGTGACAAAAATAAGTTCATAGATTTGGAAAGGTATGAAGGAGGAGTGGTGAAGTTTGGTGATAATTCTATTGGTAGAATCAGAGGAAGAGGAACTATTTCTTTTGATGGAAGAAACAAAACTGGTAATGTACTATATGTTGAAGGTTTGAAGCATAATCTTCTCAGTGTTGGACAGCTGGTGGACAAAGGCTTTGATCTCCAGTTCAAGGATGGAAAATGCAAAATCTTTGAAAGTTCCAAAACAGAGATTGCATCTGGTGCTCAAACTAAAGGTAATATCTTCCACTTGGTTGGTACTGGTAAAAGTTGCTTATTTGTTCAAATTGATCAGAGTTGGTTATGGCATAGAAGGATGTGTCATGTGAATTTTGATAATATCATCAAGATAAGCAATACTCAAGGTGTAAGAGATCTTCCAAAATTGGTGAAACCTCCTAACAGCTTGTGTAAGGAATGTCAGTTGGGTAAGCTGAGCAGAGTCACATTCAAAAGCAAGGAACTGTCCTCCACTAGATTATTGGAGTTAGTTCACACTGATCTTTGTGGTCCAGCAAGAACCGGGAGTATTCAAGGTGATAGATACTTCATGCTGCTAATTGATGACTATTCTCAGATGATGTGGGTAATTGTTCTGAAAGAGAAATCAGAAGCTTTTGAGAAATTCAAAATATTCAAGGCTATGGTAGAGAATGAAACCGAATTGAAGTTGAAATGTCTGAGGTCTGATAGAGGTGGAGAATTCACATCCAGTGAGTTCATAGAGTTCTGTGAGAAACATGGAATAAAGAGACAGTTGTCTGCTCCTAGGACTCCACAGCAAAATGGAGTAGTGGAAAGAAAGAACTAGACCATACAGGAAGCTTCTAGGACCATGATGATGGAAGCTAATGTTCCTCATATCTATTGGAGAGAAGCTGTCAGCATTGCAGTCTATACTCTCAATCGAGTTCAAATCAGAAGTAATACCGGTAAGACTCCTAATGAACTTTGGTTTGGTGTCACTCCTACTATGAGGTATTTCAGAGTGTTTGGTAGCAAATGTTACATTTAAAGAGATGAAGATCTAGGCAAGTTTGATGCTAGAAGTGATGAAGGAATTTTCTTGGGTTACTCTACTCAAAGCAAAGCATACCGGTGTTACAATAAGAGACTAAGAAAGATGATAGAAAGTACAAATGTGAAGGTTGATGAAGGAATTGAGAAACCTTCAAGGTTTTATGAATATGATGAAGATGATTAGAATGGTGTTCTGACTCAAGGAGCCCAAACTCCTTCTGGTACTCAAAATCAAACAGATCTGGTAATTTAGGGAGAAGAGATGAATCATAATGAGCCTGATCAAGAATTAGAAGTGTAGGTATCTCCCAAAGTTCCCAAGTATGTAAGACTGAACCACTCTAAAGATTAGATCATAGGTGATAAAAGCACAGGAGTTCTAACAAGAAGGAGAATTGCTCAAGATTTAGAAGAGTATTGTTTGATCTCTAAGATTGAACCTAAGACAGTGAATGAAGCTTGCAATGATGAAAACTGGACTAAAGTAGTGGAGGAAGAGCTGGTGCAAATAGAAAAAAATCACACTTGGGATCTTGTTCCCAGACCTAGAAACAAGAATGTGATTGGAACCAAATGGGTATTCTGGAACAAACTAAATGAAGTTGGTGAAGTAATCAGAAATAAATCTAGATTCATCTGCAAAGGCTACTCTCAAATAGAAGGAATTGATTTTGAAGAAACTTTTGCTCAGGTGGCAAGAATTGAAGCAGTCAGACTATTTCTTGCATTTGCTACTTTCAAGGATTTCAAGGTGTATCAGATGGATGTCAAGTCTGCTTTCTTGAATGGTGACTTAGAAGAAGAAGTGTACATTGAACAACCAGATGGATTTCAATTATCTGAGCATGGTGATATGGTCTGCAAGTTGAAGAAGGCACTATATGGACTAAGCAAGCCCCAAGAGCCTAGTATGAAAGATTAGACAAACATCTTTTGATGATTGGTTTCAACAAAGGTACTGCTGACAGTAACTTATATTTCAAAATTGATCATGAAAACATCCTGATTGTTGAAGTATTTGTTGATGATATCATCTTTGGAGGAAGAGACAGTATGTGTAAAACTTTTGCAAATCAAATGAAAAGTGAGTTTGAGATGTCAATGCTTGGTGAAATGAATTTCTTCCTGGGTCTGCAAATTACTCAAACAAAGAAAGGAATCTTAATTTCTCAGACCAAATATGTGAAAGAATTGTTGAGGAAATTTGGGATGGAAGATTCAAAGCCAATGAATACTCCCATGGCAACCAGATGTAAGTTGAGAAAAGATGATGCCTCTCCTAAGGTAGACCAGACAAAGTATAGATCAATGATTGGAGGATTGTTGTATCTCACTCAAACTAGACCAGATATAATGTAGGTTGTTGGTCTTGTTGCTAGATTCTAGGTTGATCTCAGAGAATCTCATGTCATGGAAATCAAAAGGATTTTTAGGTATCTAAAAAGAACAGTTGAGTATGGTTTGTGGTATCCTCGAGATCATGACTTCTCTCTTCATGCATATACAGATGCAGATTGGGCAGGGGATGTGGATGACCAGAAGAGTACCAGTGGTGGAGCATTCTTTTTGGGAAAGAGATTGGTTTCTTGGCTAAGCAAGAAACAAGAGGTAATATCTCTGTCTACAACTGAAGCAGAATACATTGCAGTAGCAGGTAGTTGCACTCAAGTCTTATGGATGAAGCAGATGCTAAGAGATATCAAAGTAGAGTATACGGAGCCTATCACAATCTTCTATGATAATTCAAGTGCAATAAATATTTCTAAGAATCCGGTGTTACATTATAAGACTAAGCATATATCTATCAAGTTTCACTTTCTGAGAGAACAAGTGAACAAGGATGAAGTTAGACTGGAGTTTGTGCCCTCCAAGGATTAGATTGCAGACATCTTTACTAAACCTCTTCCCAGGGACTCTTTTGAATATCTCAGGGAGAAGTTAGGGGTTATTGCCCCTCTGGTGATGAACTAAGGTGCACTGAGGTGCATCAGTCCGGTGGATATCACAGTCATATCTTATGATCCAAATTGATGGGAGCTGCTACTCAAGGGGAGTAGCAAGTATAATTTTGAAGTATTAGAGTTGCAAGTATGATCCTTTTTCCATTGATGTCAAAGGGGGAGAGAAGACATGTGAAAAACAAGTGGTTGCTGATCAAAGGGGGAGCAGTAAAGGAAGAGAAGACATGTGAATGGTTGTTGCTGATAGGGGGAGTTGTGACAGTAAGGAGAAGTTCTTGTCTTGATGGTTTTTCACATCATATGTTGCCATCAATGACAAAGGGGGAGATTATTGCAAGTATGGGCCTAACAGGTGTTGTCATTGATATCAACAAACTCATGTTGCATTAATGAGAAGGATTGGATGAGCTGTGTGCTGAGGATATTGAGAAAATTAGTCTTAATCAGGAACAGTGAAGAACAGTGATGACAAGAAGGTAAAAGTCCATAATAGGTTGAGGATCAGATGATGCGGTTTAAAAGGTTTGTAGCTATGAGTCTTGAAATGATCCAGTCAAGTTTTAAGAGGTCCGCATGAAGATCTAAAGAAGTTATGGCTACTCAAGTAGAACTGGTTCTGGCAGGTGTTCAGAGGTGATAGAGTGTCACAGATAGGTCTGGTGAGCTTCGGAAATGCATCATCCCATTCTACGGATTGGAGGGAGTGTTGAGGAAGTCCTTGAGAACTGTCAACTAGATTGGTTCATGGTTTGAAGGTCTGGAAGAGCCTGTTCATTTGTGACAGTGATGACAGACTATGTTCTTGAAGCTCCGGATGAAGGAGAGAAGAATTCTAGTAAGCTGATAAAGTGCAAATGTTCTTGATGACTCAGGAAAGGTTGTGGTGATCATTGGATCATGTCTAGTTCATGTTGGTGGTTTGCATTGAAGTTAGAGTTTGGATTTGATGAATAACCACCAGATGTTGGTGTTCTTCTTGAGACTAGCCGATTGGATGTATTACACGTCTTCCAGATGATCTATAAGTGTTTACCGACTTAGATGATTGTTCCCAAGTCAATGCCTTGTATAAATAAGGGATTGTGAAGTCATTCCAAAGGGTGTCTTGTGGAGATGAGAGTGTGGTAGCAAAGAAGAGAGTGAAAGGCAGAGTAGAAGTTTTTGGGCTTTAATGGAACTGATTCAAGCATGGTGAAGATGCTATTCTCTAGTTCATATATGTGATACTTATTTCTTTGTAGACAGTGTGTCTCTTATAGGCAGTGAGCCTCTTGTGAGCAGTGTGCTCAGGCAGTGAGCCCTAATTGGCATGTGCCATTTGTTCTTTCTATTCTTCTAATAGAGAATACATTCTTGGGTTAATCACCCCGTGGTTTTTCACTTAACCAGGTTTTCCACTTCAAAATCTTGGTGTCTTATGTGTTGTTGAGTTTCTGCTTTTGATTTGAATGCATTATGTTTTATGTTTAATATACTGCTAATCACCAAGAAGTTTTAAGTGTGTAAATTTGAGAAAGATTTGGCACAACTGATTCACCCCCCCCTCAGTTGTGTGCCCTAAGTCTAACAGGTACATCATGGACTTAGATGATTCTACATACTTGGGAGAATCCACTCCACCCTCTAGTCGCAAAAGTCAAAATAAAAAAAAAAAAGAAAAAAATAGGTCTCTAGGTGAAAACTGAAAGGCACCCTTAGATCATTCAAAAGTAAAAATAAAGGATGTATCTAAGGGTGAAAACCTCCCTAGGGTAGCCAAGGATGGAGGGTTGGAAGTGTTGCCTATCATAGAGGAAAAATCACCACTGTTAGTAGAGACAACTATTGAAACCAACCTCGACACCGAAGAAACACCTAAGATTATTCACTTTGCCGAGTCACTCACAGAAAAGGAAAAGCCTGAATTCTAAAATTTCTTCTTAGAACAATAAGTCAACTTTGCCTAGTCATATGCTGATATTTTTGGTCTTGACCCACAATTTGTCCTACATCACCTGCCACTACTGTCGAATGCCAAACCCGTAAAGCAAAAACTACAAAAGATACATCAATAGATCACATTACTAGTGAAGGTAGAACTAAAAAAGCTCGTTAATGTTATCTTCATCAGGCCAATTGATTATCTAGAGTGGGTATCTAATCTTGTACCAGTCATGAAACCAAATGGCTAGATCAGAATATGTGAAGACTTTCGTGAGTTGAACAAGGCATGTCCAAAAGATGATTTTCCATTGCCAAACATAGACATCATAGTTGACTTAACAGTCAGATTTGAAATGCTCTCATTAATGGATGGCTTCTCTAGATATAATCAGATATGGATAGCACTGGAAGATCAGCATAAAATAACTTTCACATGTCCTTGGGGCACATACTACTGGATCGTCATGCCCTTCAGTCTTAAAAATGCAGGCGCTACATACCAGAGGGAAATGAGAACTATATTTCATGACCATATGCATACATGTATGGAAGATTATGTTGTAAACCTGCTAGCCAAATCAATCACTAGAAGATCTCATCTAGATGTGTTGGATAAAATATTCAAACACTTAGAAGAATACAAAGTCAGATTAAATCCTAAGAAATGTGTGTTTGGCGTTACATCGGGAAAATTGTTGGGCTACATTGTTTCACACTAAGGGATAGAAGTCAACCCCGCCAAGGTGAAAGAAATAATGGAAATGCCTCCACCCACTACCCTAAAATAGCTACGCAAATTATGAGGAAAATTACAGTCCACCCGGAGGTGTACTGTACAACTCGCTGACAAATGTCAGCCTTTTCAATACTTACTCCACAAAGGAGTACCATTTGTGTGGACAAAATAGTGCCAAGAAGCTTTTCAAAAGATCAAAGACTATTTTTTGTCACCACAAATCTTTAGGCCTCCTATACCAGGAAAGCTCCTTTTATTGTACGTATCAACAACTAACTCAGCACTGGGAGCATTATTGGCACAAAATGATGAGGAAGGGAAAGAAAGGGCAATCTATTACATCAGCCGAACCTTAGTGGAATATGAGCTAAACTATAGTCCTATCGAACGCGCCTACCTTGCTGTAGTCTTTGCTATTCAAAAGCTATGACATTAAATGTTGAATCATAAGACAAAGCTGGTTGCTAAGATTGACCCACTAAAATACTTACTCAATAAAGAAGCTCTGATAGGATGAATGGCCAAATGGGTTATGGTATTGAGTGAATTTGATATAGAATATGTCAACTAAAAAGCAATTAAAAGACAAGTGATCATAGACCAACTCGTAAAAACACCTATGCCAGCAGATCATCCGATGGTTGTCGATTTCCATGATGAATCAATATTCACAGTCATTGTACCCAAAATCTAGATGCTATTCTTTTATGGATCATGTACAAACCATGGCTTAGGCATGGGTATTATGTTTATTACTCCTTACGGTGATGCCATCCCCAAGGCATTTCAAATTGCTTTCCCTTGCATGAATAACATAACAGAGTACGAAGTATTGCTCATAGGACTTTGAATGGCTATCAATTGGAAAAGAGTTTGGAGACTCCCAATTAGTCATCAAACAAGTCAACAATGAGTATGACACAAAAGATGAAAAGCTCATACCTTATAAAAGAATTATGGATAGTTTTAGGCTATACTTTGACACAGTGCTCTTTACCAGATTCCCAGAGTCCAGAACTAAGTAGCAAACGCAATGGCAACCATTAGATCTTTCCTAAATATCCCAAGTAATGTCACTCAGGTTGAGTTCTTGGTGGAACAACTGTTGGTCTCTACCTTTGATATCCCTGAATCTGAGTTAGTCTGCAAAATTGTTGGTCCCACATCACCCTGGTACCATGACATAGACACCTATTTACATGACCATACCCTACCTACCGATCTATCATCTAACCAATGAAAATCCTTCATATGCCAAGCTGCCAAATATACCATCATCAGTGACACCCTATATTGCTGTGGATTTGACAATACCATGTTGAGATGTATTAACATTGAAGAACCACAAACAACCCTATGAGAAGTACACAAGGGTATATGCAGAGCTCACTCAAGCGGTCCTACCTTTGCGAAGAAGATAATACAAGCTGGTTATTACTGACCTACCATGGAAAAGGATGCCTTCTATTTCACAAAGAAGTACAGACAGTGCCAGATACATGGGGATCTTTTGCATTCACCAGCTCAAGACCTGCAACCACCTACATCTTCATGGCCATTTTCTCAATGTGGACTCAACCTCATGAGAAAAATCCATCCCACCTCTGCAAACGACCATAAATTCATTCTCATAGCAACTAAATATTTCACAAAATGGATTGAAGCCATTCCTATGACATATATTACTAGCCAGCAAATCACCAAGTTTTTCATTAATTACATCATATGTCAGTATGGTGTCCCACAATCCATTGTAACGGACAACGGCCCCCCATTTAAGAATCAGGATGTCCATGAACTTTGTGAGAAATTTCACATCCAACACCACTTCGCTACCCCATATTACCCACAAGGGAATGACCAAGCCAAGGTGTCAAATAAAACCATCATAAAATCCTAAAAAAGATGGTCAATGATGCTGGCTGTGACTGGCATATTCAGCCCAACCCCCCTATGGGCTTATCATACCAGCATTCGCAAACCCACTTGAGCCACTCCTTATTCCCTTGTCTATGGTTCTGAAGCTATCTTGCCCATTGAGGTTTAGTTGCCCTCCTTAAGAGTATCCCTACAGTAGTTGGTTGAGGATGAAGAATACAGAACATCTCAGTTTCAAGAACTTGAGCTATTATACGAAAGAAGACAAAATGCATTAACTCATCTATAGGGTTATCAAAATCATCTTCGACATAGTTATAACAAGAGAGTTCGGGTCAGGCACTTCAACATCGGTGACCTTGTTTTAAAGGAGAATCCCAAAAATCAGATGGAACGAGAGAAGCTAGGAAAATTTGAACCAAATTGGCTAGGGCCGTGTAGACACCCAAAAATGTCCACCTTGTCATAACATTACATCTTGTATCATGTTTTGCCTTAAGTACTCGTTTTGTCACCATCATAACCCCTTCATCACCTAATCTAGCATTTTGCTCCAATAAATTAAATAAATATAACATTTATTTTATTTAATTCTATCGCTCACTTTATTAAATAAATAAATTTTATTTATTTATTTAATCCATTTTCCTCTTAAATTAAATTAAATAAATATTTTATTTTATTAAATTTATCACTCTTTTCCTCATATTTCTAATAATTTAAATAATATTAAATTATTTAAATTATTAAGCCCACCTTCTATCTTTGTCTCTTGAGATGACTCTAATTATCTCTCGAGTTAACTCACCTACTTTCCATTTCCATCTCAACTCATCACTCAACTCATCTCTTTCACCTTCCAATTTCATCTCTTGAGATGACTCAACTCATCTCTCAAATCCTCTCTAGTTAACTCGATTCACTTCCTAATTATCTCTTGTGTGAACTCTCTCACCTTCCATTTTCTTCTCTCAAGTTGCATAAGCAACTTTCCAATTGCAAATATCACTCACAAAATGGAAGGTTTATCCCTCCATTCTCTCACACTTGGCTATAAATTCACTCACAAACATGCCATTTGAATGGATGATCTTCTCAAGCACCATTACTCTGCTGAATTTTATCCTCAACATCCATCATCATCTACCTATTTTCCTCTATCAATCTCAATCCCATAAAATCATCATTTTATCATCGTTCTGCTGCAGATTGTGAGCAACCAACAAATTAAATAATTCAAACAATCAACATGCATGCATCAAATTGTTTCAATGTATCTGAGGTATTTGTAAAATTTGGGTAAGAATGTAGTTTGCATGTTATTGTTTATTTTTCATTTTATCCAAATTTTTGGTATTACATTCTGGCACACCCGGTGGGACCGAATCATTAGTTTTTGCAGATTTTGCTTTAAAATTTTGCTTTTGCCAAACCTTCGTTGTTGAGTTTTGAAGGTGATCTATTGAAGTTGATCTCCAGGGAAAAAATGGACAGGGCCATCGTCTCCAGGAGGCCGCTTCCAAGCTTCTGGACTATAAATTTGCATATTATTTGTTACTCTAATTTTTTTTATTTTGATAGCCGTACTGTATGGATCTATACAGATCCATATAACACAGGTCTTCCATGTGGTCTGCACAATCCTCTGTTGTTTGATTGGTGTTACGGGAGATTATTTGATGTGTGTTGTAGGAAGTTGTTTGGTTTGTATTGGGATTTTGTTCGAAACAATCAACTTCTTCCCTCTATCAATCTAATTGTTGCTTTACTTAATTTGTGGACTTTAATGCATTATTTCGACCCCTAGCTCAGGCTCTCCTTCCACTGACCTTTTTTGTAGCCCATTTGACGTCTGTCTATCTTAAAACCCATGCCACCATTTCAAGGTTATTTGTCGACTATCAAAGGTCACTCTGCAATTCTCATCGCCCATCTAGAAGTGCTCGTCACCTCCATTTTTATGCCCTGTCGCCACTCCTCTCTCAACACTAACCTATCAACCGTCATTGCATTGATCCCTTTTGTCATAGTCCCTTGAGTCCCAGTCAACATCTCTCCAAATCTTCAGTCACCACCGAATAAAACCCAACCACCATTGGAGGTTTTTTGTCATAGTCCTTTCGAAAACGCTGTTGCTACCTAAGTCGACCTCTGAAGTACCATCACTATTTTTTACCGCTCGAAGTACCATCTACCTTATGCCTTTGCCTAGTTGCTATATTTCATCATCGCTCCATCGTCGATTGCTCGTTTAAACCCCAATGTCATCCCTTAGTCTCACAGTCGACGGTGATATGCATGTGTTCATCTTTTAACCCATGTTTGGCTTTCAATCCCTAAATCGAAGGCATGAATCAAAGTCACAATCCAGAATCTTAGGGTCGATAGTCAAGGTTAATGGTTGGTAGTAACAAAATGAATCAAAAGTCAGCTTCATCTAAACCCATAGTCGGCATTAAAAGCTTCAAGGGTGGCATTTAAAAGTCTAAGGGTGGTGTTTGAAAAAAATTTAAGTCTGCATTTTAGAACTTGAAGGTTAGCCTTCGAAAAATCCCACTTAGCATTTAGGGTTTTTGACTTTTTAATATTATCATTTGAGCTTTTTGATTTGATCCTTAACTTTTTATCAAAGAAGGCTGAGATTCAACTTAAACTATAATCACCTAACACAAATAGTGATCCAATATTTTTTACAAAACCTTCATACAGCCAAAATCAACCAGGTCAACCCTGTCATCTCAAACAAAGTCAAACAAAGTCAACCAGGTCAACCATGTCATCTGAAACTTGTCTAATGGGGGCATATTTTTCTTTTTTCTATAACTTCTGGATACGGGATTGAAAATTCTAGTAGGAGGACTCATCGGAAATCTAATAGGGTGAATTTTGTAGTTGTGAAGGTTGTGGTAGGTAATTGTATCATCTTTTCAGGTAATTTCTCAATTGAATATCAACTTCATCTTAAACTTCAATTGATCATGTTTTAAGCAAAACACATCCAAATTTAACAATTATTTTTTTAAATTGCATAGAATCATCTAAAATTTCTATTTTTTCTATCTATTTGGTTGTATCTAATCATCAATTGTAGGTTTTTATCAGATCATATCTCTTTGACAGCTAACATATTATTTGCACAGCTTTTCACTTACGTTTGTCAAAGAATGGAGGATGAAAACATACTAACATATCATATATTTTGCAGCCTCAAGCGGTCCAAGACATAAACAAATTTTCATACTAAAGTAGGCACATTTAGTTTTGGTGCTCTAAAATGAACTATCTATTTTCATTATCTACTTTTCATTTCTTTGCTTGCTTGCTGAGTCTTTGTGTTACCCAATTTAGCAACAAAATTATCCTCTCCCCTTGCTTATCCAATGGATCTGGGGTGTATGAGAAACTGTTGCTAACTCTAGAGGGCCTGCCTTCCCATTGTGAGAAGGGGTACGACCCAATTGGAAATAGGTTAAAGACAAACCATTCCAATCCACTATATAAATAATGCATTTGTGACGAAAGTCACAAATGACGAGTGTTGTTCCACTATACCAACAAATGTTTCCCCCAAAATCTTGTAGAACTTGACCTCTGCATGATGGGAAGCCTTCTTAATGGAGTGAATCACCACATGTATAGCCACTCGAATGGAAACCCTAACTAAAAAACTATATTATAGCAGCCAAAAACCTCTATTTGTTGGTACAAGAGGATAGTTGATTAGGTCTCTGATAGTCATCCCACATTCTCACAGCTTATGGTAGAGATAGCAAGGTACCTCAAGATCTGTGCATCTTGAGGACCTGGAACTTGGTGTACCTAAGAAGTGAGTGCACTATAAGGGGGAGCCCATGCCCCAAGCTCCTAGAGATATACACCATAAGTAGGCATGGCTGGGGAAACCCAAGTGGGAACCTAATAGGTATAGTTCTTGCCTAGCCATAGGTTGTGAAGTTTAAGCATGGATTGTGTATGAGTGTTTTCCATTGTTTCTTCTCTACCAAATTCACCAATCAAATCACCTTATCATCCTATCAATCTGATCAATCCACCCCAACCAATCACATCCCAATCATTTAAAGTCTTCATCATAATCCTAATCAAACATCTTCTAAAAGCTACACCATGTCAACATCAAAAGACTTAGCACCCCAATTCCAAGACCTCCTCCAATCACTTTATCAAGCATCCCAACCTCTAAGCCAACAAACCATCCAAAGACTCCAACGCCTTGTCCAACAACTTCAATCCCAACCAAGCCAATCACCTCAAATGCACCATCTCATAGTACAGACCTAACACCTCATAGTCACTTGTCAATCACAGACCCAACAAGTACATCATCACCCCTTATCCATTCAACACCAACCAATTCAACCTCATTCCTATGTGGCATCCCCTTCCATTTCACACCAATCTAATCCATCCACATGTCATAATATTTACACATATTCTAATCTTATTCCCTATCAATCAAATCCATCTACATTTCAAATCACTTCCACATCACATTGTCCCACATCTTTCCATAACAATCCCACATCACCTAATTCTATACCTCCCCATTACAATGCCACATCACAATACCCTACTTCTTCCAATATCCACCATTATCCACAACAACCCATATAAAATTCACCTACACATCCTACCATTTCATCTCTTCATCAAAACCATTCACAAGACTATTGGTGGCCCCCACAACATGAACATACAAATCCAAGTGGCTCTTTGTACATAAATCAAGTGAACCCAAGTCCACTTTTGCAATAAGACCTAATAGACTTAAGTCCACCTAAGCTACAAGACCTAAAGTCTAAGTGACTCTTTGTACATAAACCAAGTATCCTTAAGTCTGTCTATGCTGTAAGACTTAATAGCCTTTAACGAGGAAGACACCAACCTAGAGAAAGCATCCTATGAACATCCTTCATCACCATTAGATCACACGCCAACACATGAGCCTACTAGTCCCATTTTGACACCATCATGTGATATAATTCCTAGTCTATTTACCCACCAAACATTTGATCCATCTAGTCCTATCTTGGCATCTCCATCCAATCCTACTTCTAATCCATCTAATCCTCCTATCCCTCCATCCAACCCTAACATTCCTCCATCCAATCCTAATCCATCTAGCCTCACTATCCCTCCATCCAATCCAAATCCTACTTCTAAGCCTCTAACACCATCTAGCCTTATCATCCATCCACCCATACACTTGCAGACAATGTGATCCATTTGCTATTAGCGAGGAATAAATCATTGCCATGTCATCAAAGTCCCATTCATGAGCCTATCACAGATTCTCCCAACACCTTGCTTATTCCTCCAACTCCACCATTTGGTCCACAAACTATTGAGCTTATTGAAAAGACTTATCCCATGAATCTACATCAAGACCTATCATACCCTCATGTTATTGAGCAAAAGCCTATCCAAGAGTCATCCCCTCTCATTCAAGAAACCCAAGAGCTATGTCAAGAGTATACTCCAACACATGTGGAAACACCAAGCCTTCATCTGAATCAAGATCAAAGCACCTCTAAGTTCACTTCATCCAAGACCTATGTATGTTCTTTGATCAATATATTATTTATGATCATAACCTTATTCATGAGCAAATGTATCCCATTCCTAGCTAAATTAATCCTTTTTATGCTCACATTTATGATCAAGATTCTATATATGATCATGAAAACCATGGTGACCATCTTAGCCAAGCTCATGAAAACTATGATGATCCTCTTAGCCAAACTTTATGCAATTCAAGATCAAAAGCCTGTTATTCCACCTACCCATGATCTACATACTACTTGTCATGACGAGATATGTGCCTCCCAAGCACCCATTGAAGATCAAACAAACACCTTGCATCCTAATGAGCAAAAGCAAGATCTTAGTCATTCTTCCACATCCACTATCAACCACATTGCTAGTCCACCATCACATCCCCTTGGTCTATCGACTTTCATCCATGAATGTTCCTCCCTAGGAACATAATAGCCATTGTCTACCATCTCACCTTCTCCATCCAATAAAGAACTTGTCTCTAGTGTTCTGCCTATACCTAGTCCCATTGTCGATCGCATGCTCCAAAACATGAATTACCAAGGTAAAGGAATAGGCCTTCAAGAACAAGGTATTTTGGATCCAATCCATGTCAATGTCCCTCCACATTCATTTGGCCTTGGATACACACCTTAAGGTCAATAATCTAACAATGTTGGTAATCCCTCCATCCCTCCTAAGTCTACCTCTTTCCATCACACATCCCATCATACACCTAAATCATATGTTGCCATTCTACCTACCTCAGCCTATAAATGTCAAAATCATGTGACCATACACCTCCCGCCATCCACTTTACCTCCGCTTCTTCCAACTCCTAATATCCCTCAATCGAATCCACCTCCATTACTTCCCACACCTTGTCCATCCATCCATAAATCCTCTCAAAATCCCAATCATCGCCAACAAATGCACACATTGTCTAAGCATGAAGCTTCCTCTCCTTTCACTCATCCTATGGGATTTAAAAATAAAAATTTGGATGCCTCTACACATAAAGCAAAATATCCTAAGGGTCCACATGCCTTAGGACACAAAATCTAAGAATCAAAGAAACATCCATTTCAAAAGTTGCATACACCCACATGCGTCAAAGCAAAAATGAAAAAGGTGTGGTTTCCCAAGTAACAAGTAATTGCCTCAAAATCTGCACAAAAGTTGCATATATCCAGATCCATACCTCCACAAGTAAAGTCAAAAATTAAAATGGTATGGGTCCCTAAGTAGAAAGCCATCAAGTCAAATGAGGCATCCACCTCTCAAGAATCCCAACCATCCATTTTCTCCTCTTCCATCCAAAAATCCCATTCTATCCAAAAGTCTCAAATCCTTCCATCCCACATGAAAAGAAAAAATAAAAAAAATACTAAGTCTATGTGGGTCCCCAAATGCTTATGTCATCCATCTCTTAAACAAACAACACCATTTCTTCCTATGCCACCATCCCATCAAAATCTTCAATGTTTATCACGGTGTGTGTAGCCATTGGTCATGGTTCCCTTCCATCCCACAAGTCCACATACCTCCATCTCCCCACCTTTCATCTACTATCCTACATATCTTCCCCATCCTATTCCTATGGTCCATGCTTTTGCATAATCCTTCCATTTTTCCATCCATAAGCCCTACATAATCCACATCATATAATCCACTATCGCACCCTCATAATCTGCTATCTACCTACTCCATCTCACTTTCATGCAATCTCCTTTACCGACATCTATGAGCGCACTTGACATGTCCCATGCGTCAAACATCCATCTAGCAAGACTATCACTTTTGTGGAGCTAGACACTTGAGTCCCTCTAGTCCATATCCACCTTCTCCTAGCCAAAAATTAAAAATTAAAAAAAAAATCAAAAAAGTCAAAAATTACAAAAAAATATTAAAAAAATATAAAAAATACAAAAAAAATGAAAAAAATAAAATGAAAAAAAAGTAAAGAGAAGTCCCTTCATCTAATGGTGAAAACCTGGTAAATAGGTGCCTTGGATAAGTACCATGATGAAAACCTGGTAAACAAGTCTCATGTGTAAGTTTGATCTTCTATGTCACCTACACTTGGGGGCACCTTGTCTCATCCTCTTATCATTTTCCATCCTATCATATCCTATCTTACCATGTCCTTATCCATCCACATACACATACCTATCCCATTGCAGTCTATCCATCCTCCCTTCCTCCTTTTGATCTTGATGAAGATTGGGGGCAAAATGTTAAACCATGCTTTGGTAATCTCTTAATGCACTCCATCGCTTCCAAACTAATCCATCCTATCATCCTATCATTATCCCATTGTCATAAGCCTAATCATATCATGAGTCCTATCGTCATAAGTGTTGTCATGACAAATCCCAAGCATACTATCTAGAATGGGGCATGTTTATTCCTACGCAACATGGTCTCTGTAATCACATCCTTACTTTTTTATGCATTGCATCCATTCCATCCACTTATCATGAGCTTTCCACCTATCCCTGATGAATCTTCTATCCTATTTACTATCACCCATCCTTTTATCCATCTAATCCCACTTCCATCCTTGCACCTAGACCTAGTTTTCTCCCTCATCAATGGTATTTAGCACAAAGGCAACCCAAATTGTAAATCCATTTGACATCCCATAACATACCAAAAAATCCAAAAAAATCATAAAAGTCCTAAAAAAATTTTAAAAATCCTAAAAAGCCCTGAAAAAATGCAAAAAATATAAAAAGCCCTTAAAAAAATTCAAAAAAATTACAAAATGTCTTGAAAAAAAAGTCCAAAAAAAACTGCAAAATGTCCTAAAAAAATACAAAAAAAAATTAAAATATTTCCAAAAAATCCAAAAAGCATAAAATCTAACAAAAATCCAAATCCAAATGATCCAATCATCAAATCATTCAATCACCAAATCCAATTCATCCAATCAGATCATCAATCAAAACAAAGACAATCATCATCAAACAATCCAATCATCAAATTCAATCATCAAAATCAATTCATCAAATCAATGCAAAATCATTCCAATCAAATCATTCCAAATCATCAAAATTAAATTAAGCAAATCAATCCAATCAATCAATCAAAATCACATCAATCCACTCATCACTTATCTCATCAATAAAATAAAATTTGAACTACATCTCATCAACATCGTGTAGTGCCTTGATCCCATGGACACCATGGACACGGGTATGTAGGTAGTCTGGAGTATGAAAAAAGTGCCCAGATTCAGGCACAGGTGATATTCCTCTTTCTCCTCTCATCATCTTCTTCTATCATCTATCTTCACCAATTCATCAGTCTTTAAAAATAATTCTTCCAATCAATCATTCCAATTCCTTCTGTGATCACTTCTTCCTTTCAATCCATTCATTCCAAGCAATAAACTCAAATGCAAGTCATCATCAATCCATACCAACCAAGTTAATCGAGCTTGTCAAATTATCTAATTACAATCAACGGTCTTGATCCTAGCCTTGTTGTAAACCCAATCGATCATGATCATCCTTGTGTTGATCTAGGGATATATTGTTCCCCGCAATGACAACACTATCATCATTAAGCAACAATCAATCATCAGTTTACAACTTCACAGAGGCAATAACTTGTTTTTTTTTGTATCATGTGTACATGCTTTCTTGCTTGCTTGTGTGTGTTATCATTTTTGCATTTGCATTTGTATCTACCTAGCTAATATTCATATCTTGTATTTAGACAAGGTTGTATTATGCTGGGGCATGAGACACATCGTCACCTTGGTCCTCATACCCTAGTGCATAATGTCTCGTGCTATAGAAAACATATGGTTGCTCACTTTCATTGCAACATAACACATCATCTTTCTTCTATCCATTTCCTCCTCTTTCTTCCTTGACCAATCCATTTCATTTTGAGACCCTACCTATGTTTGCCCAACCCACCTATCCTCTCGAGAGGGCATCATCATCCCATCCTCATCCGATTTTTCCTTCGTCATATTTTTCATCTATCCATACCTTAGCTTCTTTGAAATGATGTTACTTGACAAATATTTTATCATCTTGAACATCATCTCAAAGAGGGGCAAAATGTAGACACCCAAAAAATGTCCACCTTGTCATAACATTACATCTTGTATCATGTTTTGCCCTAACTACCCATTTTGTCGCTGTCATAACCCCTTCATCACCTAATCTAGCATTTTCCTCCAATAAATTAAATAAATATAGCATTTATTTAATTTAATTCTACCCCTCACTTTATTAAATAAATAAATTTCATTTATTTATTTAATCCAATTTCTTCTTAAATTAAATAAAATAAATATTTTATTTTATTTTATTTATCACTCTTATCCTCATATTTCTTATAATTTAAATAATATTAAATTATTTAAATTATTAAGCCTACCTTCTATCTTTGTCTCTTGAGATGACTCTAATTATCTCTCAAGTTAACTCACCTACTTTCTATTTCCATCTCAACTCATCACTCAACTCATCTCTTTCACCTTCCAATTCTATCTCTTGAGATGACTCAACTCATCTCTCAAATCCTCTCTAGTTAACTTGACTCACTTTCTAATTATCTCTTGAGTGAACTCTCTCATCTTCCATTTTCTTCTCTCAAGTTGCATAAGAAACTTTTGAATTGCAACTTGTTGGAATTAGTCCCGACAACTAAGAGGGGGGGTGAATTAGTTGTCCCACAAATTAATCTTTTCTTCTTTGACTCTTCTTTATGAACTTACAATTAGATTAATGATGTAAACATTAAATCATGAACATGATTTGAAACAAATTGAACACACATAACACCAGAATTTTTACATGGAAACTTAGTTAAGGGAAAACCACGGTGGGGGTTAACCCACAAGATTTGTACCCTATTAAAGTACTTAAAAGAAATGAAAAGGCACTTGCCTTAGGGCTCATTTCTCAAACAGGCTCACTGCCTACAAGATTTTGTGTTTTATACAAAAAGAATGAATTGAGAAATAACATCTTCTTTATGCCTGGTTCAGTCCCATTGAAAGCTCACAAAACTTCTGCTTTGCCCCAAACACTTCTTTTACCAACTCTTCATACCTTACTTCTCTTGTTCCTCTGCTCCTCTTCTCTACTCTATCTTTGTACCTTTCTTAGGATTTTATCATTTTCACACAAGGACAACTTTCGACAACTCATCCACAAGTATTTATACTCTTCATCAACCTTGGAATAAACATCAAGGTTGGCATTACAAACATCTAACTTAATTTGAATCATTATACTGTCGGCCAAACATGACTAGGATCCAAATCTTCCTCAAGAAATACATAATGCTTCATATAACTCATCTTAGATCATTCGCAACATGCTTGAATCATCCGGTTGGCCAAGACTGGGAAGAACAACAACACCAAGGAAGAAATCTTCAACAATGAGCTCAGACTTTAATGCAGAGCTCCAACACAGTAGGCACACGATCTAGAGACCACCACAAGCACATTGAATTCATCAAAAACATCCAGACTACTCCAAACCATCAGAATCACTTGCATCTTCATCTGATACCTCAAGAATACTGTCTGCCATGACTGTCACACTAGAAAGATTGCTTGCGGACCTCCAAACCACAAACCATTTGAATTGAGGATACACACTAACTTCACACACATGCCTCTAGATCCATAGATCAGAATATTCCAATGCAGATCAATCTGGACCAAATCTCTGTCACTTCTGAACAACTGCCAAAACCTGGTTCTACTTAGATGACCATAGATTCTTCAACTCTTCATGCAGACCTCTCAAATCTTTACTGGAGCTCCTTTAGACAATCCTCTACATAGTCATATGGTCTGCGGACTCTGATATTCATCCTACTAGAAATGTGGAGTATCTTCTTCTTTGAACTGCACTATCTTTACTATCTTTTACAAAGAGATGTGTAAATGACTTGTCTCTTCCACATAGGCTAATTTTCTCAATATCCTCAACATAAAGGTCTTCTAAATAGGTACAGTTGACATTAATGACAACACCGATTAGGCACATATTTGCAACAATCTCCCCCTTTGTCATTGATGGCAACATATGATGTGAAAAAATGATTTCACCATCAAGACAAGAACTTCTCCCCCTTTCTCTTATCACTTCTTTAACCACTTTCTTCACTGCTCCCCCTATCATTAGTAACTAGTTTTTGACATGACTTCTCTCCCCCTTTGACATCAATGGCAAAGGGAACATATTTGCAGTCTCTTTTCCCCCTTTTTGTTTCAAGATGATCTCTAGAATTTGCATACTGACTACTCCCCCTGAGTAGGACCTCCTTCACATCAATATGCATTTCAAGAAATGACTGTGAACTCCACCATACTGATGCACACTAGTGCATCTTAGTTCTGAACAGGAGGGGTAATAACCCCTAAATTCCCTCTGAGATACTTAAAAGTATCCTTAGGTAGAGACTTGGTGAATATATCTACAATCTAATCCTTTGAAGAAACAAACTCCATTTTGACATCATTCTCACTTACTTTCTCTCTCAAGAAATGAAACTTGATGGATATGTGCTTAGTCTTTGAATGCAACACCAGATTCTTTGAGATGTTTATTGCACTTGAATTATCACAGAAGATTGTAACAGGTTCATCAAACACAATTTTGATGTCCTTTAACATTTGCTTCATCTACAAGACTTGAGTAGAATTACTTTCTACTACTATATTCTCTACCTCTACAATAGACAGAGATATTGCCTCCTACTTTTTTCTCAACCAAGAGACCAATCTCCTTCCCAAGAAGAATGCACCACCACTAGTGCTTTTCATATCATCCACATCTCCTACCCAATCAACATCTATATATGCATGAAGAGTGAAGTCATTATCCTTTGGATACCATAAGCCATAATCTGATGTTCCCTTTAGATATCTAAAAATTCTTTTGACTTCTACAACATGGGATTCCCTAGGATCAACTTGAAATCTAGCAACAGGTCCAACTGCATTCATAATGTTAGGTCTGGTTTGAGTCAAATAAAGCAGTCCCCTAATCATTGGTCTATACCTTTTCTGATCTGCCTTAGGAGAATCATCATCTTTACTCAACTTGCATCCAGTTACCATAGGAGTACTTACTGGTTTAGAGTTCTCCATCTCAAACTTTTTCAACAATTCTCTCACATACTTGGATTGAGATATGAAGATACCTTTATTTGACTGAGTGATTTACAGACCTAAGAAGAAATTCATCTCACCAAATATGGACATTTCAAATTCACTTTGCATCTGATTAGCAAATTTCTTACACATGCTTCCATTTCCACCAAAAATGATATCATCAAAAAATACCTCAACAATTAATATGTGCTCATGATCAATCTTAAAATAAAGATTTCTATCAGCTGTGCCTTTGCTAAATCCTAGCTTTAGCAGATACTTATCCAATCTTGCATACTAGGCTCTTGGGGCTTGTTTAAGTCCATACAAATCTTTTCTCAATCTGCAGACCATATCTTCTTGATCAAACAATTGGAATCCTTCTAGTTGCTCAATGTAGACTTCTTCTTCTAGCTCTCCATTAAGGAATGTTAACTTGACATCCATTTGGTAAACTTTGAAATCTTTGAAAGTAGCAAATGCAAGAAATAATTGGACTGCTTCTATTCTTGCCACCAGAGAAAATGTTTCTTCAAAATCAATTCCTTCCACTTGAGAATATCCTTTGCATACCAACCTTTATTTGTTTCTTACAACTTCACCATCTTCATTTAGTTTATTCTGGAAGATCCATTTAGTTCCAATCACATTTTAATCCTCGGGTCTAGAAACAAGATCCCAAGTGTGATTTTTTTTCAATTTGCATTAATTCTTCTTCCATTGCTTTTACCCAGTTTTCATCATTGCAGGCTTCACTTACTGATTTTGGTTCAATCTTTGAAATTAAAAAAATCTTTTCTTGATCTTCAACAATTCTTCTCCTAGTTCAAACACATTTATTTCTATTTCCTATGATCTGATCTTCAAGATGATTCATCCTTACATACATGTGACTTTTGGGATTTTCTTGAACTTCTACTTCTTGAGTTTGTTCCTCAACTTCTGTACTATCCTCTTGAGTCACTAGATTTTCTGAATCAATCTGGATCTAAGTCTGGATTTGAACTTGCCTTCCTTTACTTTGACTTTCATCTTGATCATCTGAGTCATATCCGCAAGACTTGGAATGTCCTTCTTTGCTCTCATCAACTCTAACATTAGCACTTTCAACAATCTTTTTCAATCTCTTGTTACAGCACCAGTATGCCTTGCTTTGAGTAGAGTAACCCCAAAATATTCCTTCATCACTTCTTGCATAAAACTTGCCTAGATCCTCATCTCTTTTGATATAGCATTTACTACCAAAGACTCTAAAATATCTCACAGTAGGAGGATGACCAAACCATAGTTCATAAGGTGTCTTACCAGAGTTGCCTTTGATCTATACTCGGTTAAGACTGTAGACATCATTACTCATAGATTCTCTCCAATAGACTTGTGGAACATTTGCTTCCATCATCATGGTCCTAGCAGCTTCTTGAATGGTCCAATTCTTTCTTTCCACAACTCCATTCTGCTAAGGAGTCTTGGGAGTAGATAACTATCTTTTTATTCCATGCTTTTCACAGAATGTATCAAACTCACCAGAGGTAAACTCTCCACCTCTATCAGATCTTAGATAGTTTATCTTCACACCAATCTCATTCTCCACCATAACCTTGAACACTTTAAATTTGTCAAGAGCTTCTGATTTTTCTTTTAAGAAAGTTACCCACATCATCCTGGAGTAATCATCAATCAACAACATAAAATATCTGTCTCCTTGCACACTCCTAATTCTAGCAGGACCACATAGATAAGTATGTACAAGTTCCAACAGTCCACTTGAAGATTGTTCTTTACTCTTGAATGAAGTTTTGTTCTGTTTACCCAATTGACATTCTCTACACATGCTATCAAGTTTCACAAGTTTTGGAAGATCTCTCACAGCCTGAGTAGAACTTATCTTGACAATGTTATCAAAATTTACATGGCACATTCTCCTATGCTATAACCAACTCTGATCAATTTGAGCAATCAAGAAACTCTTACCAGAACTACTTAAATGAAAGATGTTACCTCTAGTCTGAGTACCGAATGCAATTTTAGTTCCAGAGCTTTCCAAGATTCTGCATTTTCCATCCTTGAATTGACAAGATCATAACCATTGTCAACCAACTGTCCAACACTGAGAAGATTATGCTTATGTCCTTCCACATACAGAACATAATTAGTGTTATTTTTACCATCAAAATAGATGGATCCTCTGACATAGATTCTACCAACTGAGTTGTCTCCAAATTTCACAATTCCACCTTCATATTTTTCAAAGCTTACAAACCTACTTTTATCACCAGTCATATGATGAGAACATCCACTATCAATCACCCATTCATCCTTTTCAACAACCTGAGTAGCCAAGGTACTTTCAACATTTCATAGCTAGTAGATTCAGTAGACACTAGACCTTCTTCTTTGATAGCACTGAACACCCAATCACCTTTAGTGGAACCTCCATGATCAGATTCATCATATGCGACTCCTTCTCTAGCTTCTTGGACATAGTAACATTTATTCTAACCTTTATGTCTATTAGGGTTTGCATTTGAAATCCTCTCCAGACATCTTGATGCAAAATGACTAATCTTATTACAAGCAAAACATTTGAACGACAACTTTCCTTCATATTTACTGGATCCTCTTAGCATTCTTTTGGCAATAAGAGCTTCAAGTTCTACAGTATCAATTTCATCATCTTCAAGATCCTTCCTTGCCTTTGTAAATCTATTTGATCTTCCTGAAGAACTTTCACTCGGATCATATCTTTTTTTCCATATACGCTAGCCTTAAATGCAGATTCAGACTTAGGAAGAGAATCACCAAACTCACTCATTTCAAATGCTAAAAGTTTACCAACTAACTGATCCCCTATAATAGTTATCATAGTCTTAATTTCTTCAATAGTAGCAACTTTATGCTTGTATGTTGTAGGTAAGGATCTGAGCACTTTGGCAACAATCTCTGATTCTTCCAATACTCCACCAACATTCCTGATACTGGTCACAAGTTCATTCACTTTCTGCATGAAGGAAGTAATGTTTTTCATCTTCACTCATCATCAACCTTCCATATTTACCCTTCAGGCTCTGTAGCTTGGCACATTTGACATATTTGTCACCTTCATAAAGATTTTCCAACTTTTTCCAGATTTCATGGCTAGTTTCCAATTCTAGGACATTTGCCAATTCTGTATCAGTTAGGGTGCTCAATAATACTTGTTTAGCTCAAATATTGCATTCATCTTCCCTGAGTTCATCTAGAGTTGTGGGGCCATTCTTCAAAATCTTATACTCATTCTTACTTTATCAACCAAAAGCCATACATTCCAAATGACACTGCATGCGTACCTTCCAAAAGGGAGTAATTTGTTCCATCAAATCTTAGACTTTCCTTCTTGGAAGTTGACATCTTGGATCTCCTCAAGTGGTTAAGCTTCTTTTAGAGGAACTGGCTCTGATACCAATTGTTGGAATTAGTCTCGACAACTGATAGGGGGGTGAATTAGTTGTCCTACAAATTAATCTTTTCTTCTTTTAATCTTCTTTATCAACTTACAATTAGATTAACAATGTAAACATTAAATCATGAACATGAGTTGGAACAAATTGAACACACAACACCAGAATTTTTACCTGGAAACCCGGTTAAGGGAAAAACATGGTGGGGATTAACCCACAAGATTCATACCCTGTTAAAAGTACTTAAAAGAAATGAAAAGCCACTTTCCTTAGGGCTCACTGCTCAAAGAGGCTCACTACCTACAAGATTTTGTGTTTAAAATAGAAAGAATGAACTAAGAAATAGCATCTTCTTTATGTCTGGTTCAGTCCCATTGAAAGCTCACAAAACTTTTGCTCTGCCCCAAACACTTCTTTTACCAACTCTTCATACCTTACTACTCTTGTTCCTCTACTCCTCCTCTTCTCTACTCTACCTCTGTACCTTTCTTAGGATTTTATCATTTTCACACAAGGACAACTTTCCACAACTTATCCACAAGTATTTATACTCTTCATCAACCTTGGAATAAACATCAAGGTCATCATTACAAACATCAGACTTAATGCGAATCATTATATTGTCAGCCAAACATAACTAGGATCCAAATCTTCTTTGAGAAATATGCCATGCTTCATATAACACATCTTAGATCATCCACAACATGCTTGAATCATCTAGTCGGCCAAGACTGGGAAGAAGAACAATACCAAGGAAGAAATCTTCAACAACAAGATCAAACTTTAATGTCAACCTCCAACACAATAGACAAATGATCTAGAGACCACCACAAGCACATAGAATTCAACGAAAACATCCACACTACTCCAAACCATCAAAATCACTTGCATCTTCATCTGGTACCTCAAGAATACTATCTTCCATGACTGTCACACTAGAAAGATTGCTTGTAGACCTCCAAATCATGAACCATTTAAATTGAGGATACACACTGACTTCACAAACATGCCTCTAGATCAGCAGATCAGAATATTCCAATGCGGATCAATCTGGATCAAATTTCTATCACTCTGTCACTTCTGAACAACTACCAAAGCTTGGTTCTACTCAGATGACCATAGATTCTTCAAATCTTCATGCGAACCTCTCAAATATTTATTGGAGCTACTTCATACAATCCTCTATATAGTCATATGGTCCGAGGACTCTGATCTTCATCGTACTAGAAATGCGGGGTATCTTCTTTTCTGAACTGCACTATCTTTATTGTCTTTTGCAAAGAGATGTGTAACTGACTTATCTCTTCTAGAGAGGCTAATTTTCTCAATATCCTTAACATATATCTCTTTTAAATAGGTACAGTTGACATCAATGACAACAAGGATATGTTGACATTAATGACAACACTGATTAGGTGCATATTTGCAACACAACTATCACTCACAAAATGGAAGGTTTATCCCTCCATTCTCTCACACTTGGCTATAAATTCACTCAAATCCATGCCATTTGCATGGATGATCTTCTCAAGTGTTGTTACTCAGCCAAATTTTATCCTCATCATCCATCATCATCCACCTATTTTCCTCTATCAATCTCAATCCCATCAAATCATCATTTTATTGTCATTGTGCTGAAGATTGTGAGAAACCAACAAATCAAATCATTTGAACAATCAACATGCATGCATCAAATCATTTCAAGGTATCTTAGGTATTCATGAAATTTGGGTTAGAAGGTAGTTTTCATGTTATTGTTTATCTTTTATTTTATCTAAAATTTTCATATTATAGGCCCTATGTCATCACTGCAGCATATGGGTCTGGAGCATATAAATTAGCCACTCCTAAAGGTGAGTTGTTACCTTAACTCATTAACAGCATATGCCTTTTGTTGCAAATGTGTGTCTAAGCGGTGTTGTCATTGATGTCAACAAATTTTTGTTGTCATTGGTGTCAACTGAACCTTATTTTGTTGCCTGTTCAGGAGACTAGAATGTTGAGGATGTTGATAAAAGACTCAATGTTCACGGACCATATGGCTATGTAGACGATTATCAGAGATTGTTCTAGTTAAGACTTGAGAAGTCCGCATGAAGATTTGAAGAAGTTATGGCCATCTGAGTAGAACTGAATCTTGCAGTATTTAGAAGAGACAAAGTGATAGTAAGTTGGTCCGGATTGCTCCAGAGTGGAATATTATGATCTGTGGATCTAAAGGCATGTTTGGGAAGTCAATGTGTATCATGAACTCTAGTGGTTCATGTTTGGAGGTCTGCAAGCCATCCTTCTAGTTTGACAGTCTTGGCAGACAGTGTTCTTGAGGTTCTGGAGGAAGATACAAATGATTCTGGTAATTTGGTTTAGAAAGGATGTTATTGATGAATTCAATGTGCTTGTGGAGGTCTCTGGATCATGTGGCTACTATGTTGGAGGTCCTCATTGGAGTTTGAGCTTGTTATTGAAGATTTCCTCTTTGAAGTTGATGTTCTTCCTAGTCTTGGCCGACCGGATGTTCCTAGCATGTTGCAGATGATCAAAAGATCATTTTATGAAGCATGACATGTTAGTAGAGGATGATTCAAGTCTCAGCTATGTTTGGCCGACAGTGTAAAGATCCATGTTAAGTTTAGCTAACCTTGTTGATCATTCTAAGGTTGATGAAGTGTATAAATACTTGTTGAAGAGTTGTTAAATATCATCCTTGAGAAAAATAGATTAAATCCGAATAAAGGATCAAAAGTAGAGTAAAGAAGAAAAGGTGTGAGAGTAGTGTAGAGTAAAAAGTCAGTTAAGAATAATTTGGGGCAAGGCAGAAGTTTTGTGAGCATTCATTGAAACTGAATCAGGCATGAAGTAGATGCTATTTCTCAGTTAATTCTTTCTGTTCTAAATAAATTTTGTAGGCAATGAGCCTCTCTTTTGAGCAGTGAGCTCTGGGCAGTGCGTCTGAAGGCATGTGCCTTCTACTTTTCTAAAGTACTTTTAACAGGGTACAAATCTTTGTGGGTTAACCCCCATCGTGGTTTTTCCTTTAACCAAGTTTCCACATCAAAATATTGGTGTCAAGTGTGTTGATTATGTTTCTGCTCATATGTTGTTGATCTATGCTTTAATGTTTATATCATTAATCTAATAGTAAGTTAATAAAGAAGGCTAAAAGTAGAAAAAGTTTATTTTATGTTACAACTGATTCCCCCCCACCCTCTTAGTTGTCTAGTCTAATTAGAATAATTGGTATCAAACTTAGATCCTCTTATAAAAGCTTGACCTCTTGAGGAGATCCAGGATGTCAACCTACAAGATGGATAGTCTAAGATTTGATGGAACAAATTATTCTATTTGGAAGAATCACATGGAGTGCCATTTGCAATGCATGGGTGATTCCTATTGGGTGATAACTAGTGTTGAGTATAAACCTTCGGAGAAAGGTCCTTCAACTCTAGATCAACTCAAAAATTCTGAAAATAACCTTCGAGCTAAAGAAGCCTTGTTGAGTGCCCTGACTGATTCAGAAATGAGAAATGTCTTTGGTCTAAAAACTACTAATGAAATCTAGAAAAAGTTGGTGAATCTGTATGAAGGTGATAAATTTGTCAAATGTGCCAAGCTGCAAAGTCTTAGAGGAAAAATTGAAACTCTGAGGATTAGTGAAGATGAAAACATCACAATCTACATGCAAAAGATAAATGAACTTGTGTGTGGTATCAGGTGTGCTAGTGGAACTTTGGAAGAATTAGAGATTGTATCAAAAGTACTCAGATCTTTACTTGATTCATGCAAACATAAGGTTGCTGCTATAGAGGAGATTAGGACTATCTCAGAAGTTACAAGAGATCAACTGGTTGGCAATATTTCAGCCTTTGAATTAAGTGAGTTTGGTGATTCTCTTCCCAAGTCTGAATATGCATTTAAGGCCAGTGTATATGGAAAACAAAGATATGATCCAGGTGAAAGTTCTTCTGTAAGATCAAACAGATTCGTGAAGACAAGGAAGGATCTTGAAGATGTTGAAATTGAAACTGTAGATCTTGAAGCTCTTCTTGCAAAAACATTGCCAAGAGGATCCAGTAAGTATGAAGAAAAATTGCCACTCAAATGTTTTGCTTGTAATAAGATTGGTCATTTTACCTTAAGATGTCTGGAGAGGTTTTCAAAACCAAACCCTAATAGATATAAAAATTAGGAAAAATGTTACTATGTCCAAGAAGCTAGAGAAGAAGGAGTCATAGATGATGAATCTGATCATAGAGGTTCCTCTGAAAATGATTGGGTGTTCATTGCCATCAAAGAAGAAGATCCGGTGTTTACTGAATCTGCTAGCTATGCAAATATAGAAATTGCCTTGGCTGCTTAGGTTATTGAGAAAGATGAATGGGTGATTGATAGTGGATGTTCTCATCATATGACTGGAGACAAGAGTAATTTTGTGAATTTTGAAAATTATGAAGGAGGGTGGTGCAGGAGCACCAAGATGTCTAGATTTTACTTGATTTTCAAGTTGTTTTGTTTGGTTTAAAAAGCTCTTGGAGACCATCTAAATGTTGTATAAGGCTTGAAAGCCATGCATATAGTTGGACTATGTCCAAATGTCTAAAAGAATCTATTCTCACGTTGTAGTCCTAGGGAGGACAGTCATAGGTAGTTTGCAAGAGTCAATTTTGTAAGCTTTTGTTGAGGCATATAGGTTAGTCATTTAAGTTTTAGAGTTTGTAAGCCTTTAGAGGCATGTCAAAGGTTGGAAGGGAATGTTAACACCTTGTCCAAGGTTATCAAAAGGTTAAAAAGCATTGTTAAACATAGAAACCATCGGTGCAGTCCAAGATTGGACAGTTTCTAAAACAAATGCAAAGACAGCAGTTACAAATCAAGAGAAAAGCCTGATGGTTGGGTAGTTGCATCAACCCACTTCACTCCATGCATTGTAAGAGGCTTGTTTTAAGCCAAGGAAGGATGGATTGTAAAGGGAGATCCAGTGGTATTGGAAGAATTAACAAAGAAACACTATTTTTCTATTTTTTCTCTGCTTTTCTGAGTTTTCTTTGCTGTTATCAGGCCGTACCCGCACCTGTACGGAGTTGTCATAGCACAAAGGCATAATTGATGGATAGTAGACTGAAATAGCTTTGTATTGAATCTTGTTTGGGCTCTTGTCATTAATCTAGGTGTGAGAAATGACTATTTTGTCATAGACTGCCTTTAAACCTACTGTTACAGTCCAAGAATTCACTATTTTCCTGAGGGAACCATACCTGTACGGAACATTCAAAGACCAAGTTTATAATGGATAGTTAGAGGGTTGAGTTACCTATCCTGTGCATCTTGTTTGGGCTCTTGACACTGCAATAGGAGGGAGAAATTGTTGATTATTTACCAACTATCCTAAACCCTGAATTAAGGCTTTTCTGAGCAACCCAATGGTATTCTCCTCATTCCTTTGATTCTTTCTACCCCTAATCAGAGGAATGAGTTGTATGATAGTCAATTTAGGGGCTTGTATAGGTTATGATGGTAGGATGATGGTTAGGACTGTGATGGTCATGTAGATGACCCTATAGAAGTCTTATATTGGAAGATTGAAGGAGGACAGCAACAACTAGGTATGTTAGACATGTTATTACTTTGCAAATGAAGGCATTAGATTGAATGCATGTTATAGGTTTGGTAAGTGGCAATGAGAATGTGTTTGTGTAGAAGGAGACCATCCCAAGGTGGTTGGTGTGACTGTTATCCCAATGGAGCAGCAATACCATGACAGTCTATGAGACTGTTGTCCTACAGACCCTGCATAGTGGTTTGGCTAGAAACCTAGATGGAGTCTTGATTGCAGTTGGGCATCTTGGAAGGTGTCTTGGAGTCTACTCCCTTTTTGTGTCATGAACATGTAAAGTGTTGTGTTAAGCCCTGCATCATGAGAAGTTGTGAAACCAATGAACCTTGAGAGAGACCTATCACTGAAGTCTTGAAGACTGATGTCTTGCTGTCCCTAGATGCTCTACATCATTTGTGGTATCAGAGCCACTAGTAGGTCCTTGAGGGAGTAAAGGATCTTGTAAAATAGTAAGAGTTGTGAAGATGCCTCCCAAGAATCAGATGGCAAGAGAGAATTCTGAGTTGAGAGAAGCCTTAGAGGCAAGAGAAAAAGAGTTAAGGGATAGAAGAGATCAAGATGCTACAAGGGAAAGAGAGTTGAGGCAAGTAAGAAGAGAGAATGCATCAATCTTGGCTAGATTGGAAGCATTGGAGAAGAATCCTAGAAGGGATGAACAAGATGGTTTAGAAGGAGATGAGGATGTAGATGAGAATCCTCCTGAGGATGAGTTAGATGCTGAAGAAAAGAAGTTTGTGAGATTGCTAAAGGTAGTCCAAGGAAGTGGAACAAAGGCAAACATAGAGCTACCTATCTATTAGGGGAAGATGGATAGTGAAGAGGTATTAGGGTGAATAGATGCCCTGAAAATGTTTTTTGAGTATGAGAAGATGAATGATGAGAAGAAGATCAAGTTTGCAAAAACAAAACTGAGAGGAACAACACTTACATGGTGGAGTAGTGTGCCGACAGAAAGAGTGGCTAGAGGTGAATCAAGAATCACTTCTTGGGTAGGATGAAGGATATGATGAAGGATCAATTCCTTCCATCTGATTACTCCATTCAGACAAAGAGGATGAGGCAAAATCTGAAGCAAAAGGACATGGATGTTATGTCCTATACTGAGCAATTTCATAAGCTTAGTATCAGTGGAGGATTAGAAGATGAAGAAGAGAAAGTGGCAAGATACCTTAATGGGCTTAGGTATAACTTGCAAGATGAGATTGGTTTGACAGTACCTAAAACACTTGGAGAATATTTTCAGTTAGCCATCAGGGCTAAAGAGAGGGTGAAGAGGAAGCAAGAAAGACAAGGAGGAAATGGAAGAGGATACAGAGGTAGGGGCGGACCTACTACTGAAGTTCAGAACTGCAATGAGAAGGGTAAGGAGATTTTTGCAGATCAGAGAGGTGGATATAGAGGTGGAGGTAGATTTGGATCAGGTAGAGGAGTGTTCACAGGTAGATGTTATCACTGCAATGAGGTGGGACACATATCTTTCAAATGTCCTAAGAATGATGATATTGACAAAAGCAAGGATAGAAGAGTTCACTTGGCACAAGAGGAGGAGAAGCCAGAAGAACCAGAAATGTCATCAACCTCTCCAATGATGGATGGAGAAATGTTCATGGTGGAAAAAGGCAAGATGCAGCAACCACCATAGGTATCTATTTTCAAAACTAATTGTTTAAGCCATGGAAAGATATGCAAGTTGATTGTAGATTCAGGTTCTCATGATAATCTAGTTTCTTGGGAAATGGTGCACAAGTTGGGATTGAAAACTTTTCATCATCCTAGTCCTTACAATGTCACTTGGGTGAGTCAAGAGTAGCAGGTAATGGTTACTAAGAAGGCATATGTTGATTTTACAATTGGTCCATATCAGGACTATGGTTTGTGTGATGTTATTCCAATGACATGTGGGCATATTATTTTGGGTAGGCCATGGCAACACTTGAGGAGAACAATTCATGATGGTTATACTAATAACTATGTGGTGCATAAAGATGGTAAGAAGTTCAAACTGATACATTTACCTTGTGCAGAGAAGAAGGAACATGTCACTATTTGTTTTGGAGAGAAACTACAGTTGAGTATGCAGGTTAAGGATGATGGGAAGCAGTAGGAACAGTTGCAACGGCAGAAGGTGGATGACAGTCCTAAAGAACATCAGGTTCGGGACTTGAGTTATGTCAAGGTTGGAGACATTGAGTGTCCTATAAAGAGGCAGAAGAAGGAAGGAAAATAGCAGATGGTATAGGGAGGAATGAATCAAAACCTCCAATTGAGAAGAGCAACAGCATTGTAGTAGCAAGGTCCTAGGCAAGGACATTACAATAGGTTTTATGGTTCTAACATTGTTTATAGGAGCCATGCAGGATGGAGAAGGAGGAAGATTACTCTTGGAGAGTTCATGTTTCCTCATCAGAGGAACATCCTAACAGGATGGAAGAACGTTCGGAGTAGATCCCCTAACTCTTGGGACAAGAGTTTTTGTCATGCCGGGGAGTATGGTGCAGGAGCACCAAGATGTCTAGATTTTACTTGATTTTCAAGTTGTTTTGTTTGGTTTAAAAAGGTCTTGGAGACCATCTAAATGTTGTATAAGGCTTGAAAGCCATGCATATAGTTGGACTATGTCCAAATGTCTAAAAGAATCTATTCTCATGTTGTAGTCCTAGGGAGGACAGTCATAGGTAGTTTGCAAGAGTCAATTTTGTAAGCTTTTGTTGAGGCATATAGGTTAGTCATTTAAGTTTTAGAGTTTGTAAGCCTTTAGAGGCATGTCAAAGGTTGGAAGGGAATGTTAACACCTTGTCCAAGGTTATCAAAAGGTTAAAAAGCATTGTTAAACATAGAAACCATCGGTGCAGTCCAAGATTGGATAGTTTCTAAAACAATTGCAAAGACATCAGTTACAAATCAAGAGAAAAGCCCGATGGTTGGGCAATTGCATCAACCCACTTCACTCCATGCATTGTAAGAGGCTTGTTTTAAGCCAAGGAAGGATGGATTGTAAAGGGAGATCTAGTGGTATTGGAAGAATTAACAAAGAAACACTATTTTTCTACTTTTTCTCTGCTTTTCTAAGTTTTCTTTGCTGTTATCAGGCCATACCCACACCTGTACGGAGTTGTCATAGCACAAAGGCATAATTTATGGATAGTAGACTGAAATAGCTTTGTATTGAATCTTGTTTGGGCTCTTGTCATTAATCTAGGTGTGAGAAATGACTATTTTGTCATAGACTGCCTTTAAACCTACTGTTACAGTCCAGGAATTCGTTGTTTTCCTAAGGGAACCGTACCTATACGGAACATTCAAAGACCAAGTTTATAATGGATAGTTAGAGGGTTGAGTTACCTATCCTGTGCATCTTGTTTGGGCTCTTGACATTGCAATAGGAGGGAGAAATTGTTGATTATTTACCAATTGTCCTAAACCCTGAATTAGGGTTTTTCTGAGCAACCCAATGGTATTCTCCTCGTTCCTTTGATTCTTTCTATCCCTGATTAGAGGAATGAGTTGTATGATAGTCAATTTAGGGGCTTGTAGAGGTTATGATGGCAGGAGGATGGTTAGGACTGTGATGGTCATGTAGATGACCCTGTAGAAGTCTTATATTGGAAGATTGAAGGAGGATAGCAACAACTAGGTATCTTAGACATGTTATTACTTTGCAAATGAAGGCATTAGATTGAATGCATGTTATAGGTTTGGTAAGTGGAAATGAGAATGTGTTTGTGTAGAAGGAGACCATCCCAAGGTGGTTGGTGTGACTGTTATCCCAATGGAGCAGCAATGCCATGACAGTCTATGAGACTACTGTCTTGCAAACCCTGCATAGTGGTTTGGCTAGAAACCTAGATGGAGTCTTGATTGGAGTTGGGCATCTTGGAAGGTGTCTTGGAGTCTACTCCCTTTTTGTGTCATGAACATGCAAAGTGTTGTGTTAAGCCCTGCATCATGAGAAGTTGTGAAACCAATGAACCTTGAGAGAGACCTGTCACTGAAGTCTTGAAGATTGTTGTCCTGCTGTCCCTAGATGCTCTGCATCAGAGGGCTTGTGAAATTTGGAGATAACTCAGCTAGTAGAATCCGTGGCAGAGGATCCATCTCTTTTGATGGTAACAATAGCACCAATGATGTTCTATATGTGGAAGGATTGAAACATAATCTTCTCAGTGTTGGACAGTTGGTTGACAAAGATTATGATCTTCGATTCAAGGATCGAAAATACAGAATCTTGGAGTGCTCCAGAACTAAAATTGCATCCTGTACTCAAACAAGAGGTAACATTTTTCATTTAAGTAGTTCTAGAAAAAGTTGTTTTATTTCTTAGATAGATCAAAGTTGGTTATGGCATAGGAGGATGTGTCATGTGAATTTTGATAACATTGTCAAAATATAAGGTACCACTCAGGCTATAAGAGATCTTCCAAAACTTGTGAAACCTAATAGCATGTGTAGAGAATGTCAATTGGGGAAACAAAACAAAATTTCATTCAAAATTAAGGAACAAGCTTCAAGTGGACGATTGGAGCTGGTACATACTGATCTCTGTGGTCCTGCTAGAATTAGGAGTGTACAAGGAGATAGATATTTCATGTTGTTGATTGATGATTACTCGAGGATGATGTGGGTAACTTTCCTAAAAGAAAAATTAGAAGCTCTTGACAAATTTAAGGTGTTCAAAGTGATGGTGGAAAATGAGATTGGTGAAAAATTGAAATGTCTGAGATCTAACAGAGGTGGAGAATTTACTTCCGGTGAGTTTGATGCTTTCTGTGAAAAGCATGGCGTAAAAAGATAGTTATCTGCGCCTAGGACTCCCCAACAAAATCAAGTTGTGGAAAGAAAAAACCAGACCATTTAAGAAGCTGCCAGAACCATGTTGATGGAAACAAATGTTCCTCAAGTTTATTGGAGAGAAGCTGTAAGTACTGCTGTCTACACTCTTAACCGGGTGCAGATCATAGGCAATTATGGTAAGACCCCTTATGAATTATGGTTTGGTCATCCTCCTACTATGATATATTTCATAGTTTTTGGTAGTAAATGCTATATCAAAAGAGATGGGGATTTAGGTAAGTTTGATGCAAGAAGTGATGCGGGAATATTTTTGGGTACTCTACTCAAAGTAAGGCTTACCAGTGCTTTAACAAGAGGTTGAAAAAGATTGTTGAAAGTGCTAATGTTAGAGTTGATGAGAGAAAGGAAGGACATTCTAGGTTCTGCGAATATGATTCACATGACCAAGATGAAAGTCAAAGTCAAGGAAAGTTAGTTCAAACTCTGACTCAGATTCAGATTGATCCAGAAACTCTAGGAACTCAAGAAAATAGTACAGATGTTGAGGAACAAGCTCAAGAAATAGAAGTTCAAGCAATTCCCAAAACCCCCAGGTATGTAAGAATGAATCATCCTAAAGATCAAATCATACGAGATAGAAATAAAGGTGTTCAAACTAGGAGAAGACTTGCTAAAGATCAAGAAGAGATTTGTTTGATTTCAAAGATTGAACCTAAATCAGTAAGTGAATCCTGTAATGATGAAAAATGGGTAAAAGCAATGGAAGAAGAATTGATCCAAATTGAAAAGAACCACACTTGGGATCTTGTTCCTAGACCTGAGGACAACAATGTGATTGGAACTAAATGGGTGTTCTAGAATAAACTAAATGAAGAAGGTGAAGTTGTAATAAACAAAGCAAGGTTGCTATGCAAAGGCTATTCTCAAGTGGAAGGAACTGATTTTGAAGAAACTTTTGCTCTGGTGGAAAGAATAGAGGCACTTAGATTATTTCTTGCATTTGCTGCTTTTAGAGATTTTAAAGTATATCAGATGGATGTCAAATCAGCATTCCTAAATGGAGATTTGGAGGAAGAAGTCTACATTGAGTAACTAGAAGGATTTCAGTTGTCTGATCAGGGAGATATGGTTTGAAGACTAAGAAAAGCCTTGTATGGACTCAAGCAAGCTCTAAGAGCCTGGTATGCAAGATTGGATAAATATTTGCTTAAGATAGGTTTTAGAAAAGGTACTACTGATAGTAATCTTTACTTCAAGATTAATCATGAGGACATCCTAATTGTTGAGGTCTTTGTTGATGATATCATTTTTGGTGGAAATGAATGTATGTGTAAAGCATTTACTGATTAGATGAAAAGTGAATTTGAGATGTCAATGTTTGGAGAAATGAATTTCTTCCTAGGTCTCCAAATTGTTCAGTCATATAAAGGCATCTTTATATCTCAGTCCAAGTATGTGAAAGAATTGATGAAGAAGTTTGGAATGGAAGATTCAAAGCTAGTAGGTACACCTATGGTAATCAGATGCAAGTTAAGTAAAGATGATGACTCCCCTAAGGCAAATCAGAAAATGTTTAGATCAATGATTGGAGGATTGCTCTATCTGACTCAGACTAGACCTGACAACATGAATGTCGTTGGACTTGTTTCTAGATTTCAAGCTGATCCAAAAGAATCCCACGTTGTGGCAGTCAAAAGAATTTTCAGATATCTCAAGGGGTTAATTGATTATGGATTGTGGTATCTAAAGGATAATGATTTCATTCTTCATGCATATACAAATGCTGATTAGGCAAGAGATGTGGATGACAAAAAATGTACTAGTGGTGGTGCATTTTTCTTGGGAAGAAGATTGGTCTCTTGGATGAGCAAAAAACAAGAGGTAATATTGATGTCTACTATAGAAGTAGAATACATAGCAACAGTAAATAATTTTACTCAAGTTCTAAGGATGAAGCAAATGTTGAAGGACGTCAAAACTGTGTTTAAGGACCAGTCACAATCTTTTGTGATAATTCTAGTGCAATAAGCATCTCAAAGAATCCGGTGTTGCATTCAAAGACAAAGCATATATCTATCAAGCTTCATTTCTTGAGAGAGAAGGTAAATGAGAATGAAGTCAAGTTAGAGTTTGTGTCTTCCAAAGATCATATTGTAGATGTCTTCACTAAGCCTCTTCTCAAGGATACCTTTGAGTATCTCAGAGAGAAGTTAGGGGTTATTACCCCTCCAAATCAGAACTAAGATGAACAGAGGTACATCAGTCCAGTGGAATTCTCAGTCATAGCTTGAGATCCAGATTGATGTTGAGAAAATACTACTCTAAGGAGTAGTCAGTATGCAAATGTTGGAGATTAGTCTGAAATAAAAAGGGGGAGTAAAGATTGCAAATATGTGCCCTTTGGCATTGATGTCAAAGGGGGAGGGAAGACATGTGAAAAACTAATTGTTCCTGATGACAAGGGGAGAAATGAAGGAAGTGGTTGCAGAAGTGAGGGGGAGAAGTTCTTGTCATCATGTTTGAATCATTTTTTCACATCATATCTTGCCATCAATGACAAAGGGGGAGATTGTTATAAATATGTGTCTAAGCGGTGTTGTCATTGATGTCAACATATTCTTGTTGTCATTGGTGTCAATTGTGCCTTATTTTATTACCTGTATAGGAGACTAGAATGTTGAGGATATTGAGAAAAGACTCAATGTTTGTGGACCATATGGCTATGTAGAAGATTGTTAGAGATTATTCTAGTTAAGAATTGATAAGTCTGCATGGAGATTTGAAGAAGTTATGGCCATCTGAGTAGAATCAGATCTTGCAGTATTAAGAAGAGACAGAGTGACAGTAAGTTGATCTAGATTACTCCACAATGGAATATTATGATCTGTGGATCTGAAGGCATGTTTGGGAAGTCAGTGTGTATCATCAACTCTAGTGGTTCATGGTTTGGAGGTCTACAAGCTATCCTTATAGTTTGATAGTCATGGAAGACAGTGTTCTTGAGGTTTTGGAGGAAGATACAAATGATTCTGGTAATTTGGTTTAGAGAGGATAATATTGGTGAATTCAATGTGCTTGTGGAGGTCTCTGGATCATGTGGCTACTATGTTGGAGGTCTGCATTGGAGTTTGAGATTATTATTGAAGATTTCCTCTTTGAAGTTGATGTTCTTCCCAGTCTTGGCCAACCAGATTGTTGTGATGCTCACAACACGCCCCATTTTACTCCTTAGCAAAATGAGCACCCCTGCTATAGCTGGCTTTTGGTTGCTTTTGTGTGTTGGTTTTGCTTGATGGTAAAGGGAAAAGGCAAGTTCAATACAAACCTTGGTGAAAATAGAGAAAAAATAACATTAAGTACCAGGTCAAAGTGCAGGTGAATTCCTTGTTGAAAATAAACAGGGGTTGCTTTTTGAATTATTTTAAAATTCGTTGTATTTTGCAAGTTATTGATGTTTTTGGTAAATATACATTTAGAGAGTTTGTGCCTTGTATATACAAAGTTCTTTGTATATGCAAGGTCGTCTCATATACAAATGCGTTTGTATATCAGGCCTTGGTGTTGGTCGTGAATGAACGGGTAATCGGGTTTATATAATCTTATACTTGTATACATTCTGTGACAATGTTTTATCTTCAATATACAAGTCAGACCCAAAAAGGTTAAGGTTGAGATGAATAAACAATTGAAACCCACTATGTATTTTCCGGTTTGTATATTGGGAAAATGGAGGACATACAAGTAAATATACAAGGGATTATACATAGCGCGGAATTGAAAAGGTATTAAATTTAGTACAATCGGTGTATGTTTGGGGCTTGTATATTTGGCGGGTTCAAAATATACAATCGAAGATACAAGGGATCATATGCAGAGCGGAACCGAAAAGTTATCAAAAATAGTGAAGCCCTTGTATATTTGGTGTTGTATGTTCACAATGTACATCTCTGATATACATTGTGCTTTATACAAACCGGAACTGAAGGTAGTATGGAATAGAGTTTAACTATTGTATGTTTGGTGCCTGTATATTTTGTGAATATGAAATATACAATCGGGAGGTACATTGAGTTTTATACAATGCGGAATTGAAAAGTTATGAAATAAAGTTAAACTGTTGTATATTTCGGGTTTGTATATTTGGCAACATCAAATATACAATGAAATATACATTTCATTTTATGCAATATGGAACTGGGAGAAAGTTAAAATACAATACAATCAATGTGTGCAAACTTCAAACATATATGTTCATGCATCGATTTGTATAACCTGGAATTGAAGAATTATACAAAGCAGTAAAGTCCTTGTATATTGCGCATTGTATATTTTTATATACAACTCGATATACATTACACTTTATACATTGCAGATTTAAAGGGTTATCAAATGCAATTAAGCTGATGCATGTCTCCGTGTTGGTATGTATGTTTTGAAATGAACATTACTTTATACATGCAGCCCAGAACTCAGGAAAATTGAAACATTGTAAGTACGTTGCATCACGTCTGAATGTAATGGCAAGAGATACATTGAGTGGCATACGTCACGGATTTCAAGGCAAGTACAGTGCGATTGATAGGAAATTGAGGTTTGAATTGGATAAAAGGGGTAAAAACATCGCGTAAAGGTATGTTTGGGGGTTAAGGGTGGACCCCACTACATGTATATCAGTTTTGTATATTGCAAATGAATATTTAACATACAAGCTAATATATATGACCCAGATGCTAAGAATGATTAAATAATGGAAAATCTTTTGTATATTTGGTGTTTTGCATGTTTAAATATACAATGCAGATATACAAAGAATTATATGCATCACGGGAAAAGAAAGGTAAAAGAACAAATGTATAGGTGGTCACATGTGCGTTTATACAACAAAATATACAATAGAATATACAAAACAAAAATACAAGTCGGACGCTAGAAAAGATCTAAAAATGGAGAGGTCTTTGTATATTGGGTGTTTGTATGTTTATAATATGCAAATCCCGATATACAAAAGATCAAAGGGCATTGCAAAGGAACGAAAGGTAAGGAATGTTTGTATAATATGTTTGTATATGCGGTCATACAACAGAATATACAAAACAAAAGATACAAGAGGGTACAGAAGCAGAAAAGGGTAAAAGGGCATTAGTTGGTTCTTTACATAAAGGGATTGTATGTTTGAAAGATACAAGGGGAACATACAAAGAAATATACATAGAAAAAATGATGTATACATAGAATTGACTAACGGTAAAAAGTTCAAAGAACACAAATAGAGTAATAGCAGCAGATGGTTGTTGGGCATTAATTACTGCAATTAATGCATGCCAAAGACTCAAACAAAGGGGGAATTTAGCAAGGGGCTAGGGCATTTTTATGTTACCTTGCTTTCGAAATATACTGTTGAAAACTGAAAATTGCAGAGAAAGGAGTTGTTGCAGTAAAAAGGCAAAATTTACCAGAGGCAAAGAAAGTTACAGCTACTGGGTGAAAGCAAAAGGTAAAGTAAGTCAACATCAAAAGATTAAACGATCACAGAAATAGGTATTTATCTTGGAACCCCATTTAAATTCTGAATGGTAAAGCACAACTGTTAATTCCAGTAATTCCATTTTCAAAATGCATGCATTTGTTAAAGTTATTATTTTAACTGTTAATTAGCTAAATAGAGCTTAACAAATTCAGGGAGGTTATAAGTTAGGGTAAATAGTAGAAAATAGATACTCACAGTAAAACCCTAGATATGAAGTAAAAATGAAAATTGAGACATGTATACTTCTACAGGATGGCCCCTAAACTGAAGAAGGATATAGGGGAGGCTAAAAAAAATGAAAGAAAGCCACGGAAGGAGGTGGAGAAAGAAGAATTACCTATGCACAGAGGGTGTCCGACCCTGATTAGCACAAATGGATTGGGGACAGATACTAACATAGGAAACTATGATGTGGAGGATGTGCTAAAACGAATTACTGCTGCAGATGCTACTCCCGATATGAAATGCATTTGGGATAGTGGGTTATACCAAGCTATAGGTTTCCCATTAGCGATGGAAGCTATGGATTTGTGCTTAGACTGTGTAATAATGTATAACCCAAGCACCAGGATGGTGATGCTCTATGATAACATAATTGCTTATTTGACTCCTGAGGGGATTGCTAACACTTTTGGGTTGGAGATCACTGACAAAATGATAGACATTGATATGGATCAGTATAATGAGAGTTTCCACGCAAATGAGGGAGACTGTAAGGGTAAAATATTTCACCACTGGTACAGTCCAGAAAACAAACCAAAGGTAGTGGCCAGAGTCCCTAAGAATCTGATGAGAATACATTTCAGGGAAGAAATATATTTGATGATCACCATGCTGAGCAGACTGGTTGGGCTAAGAGATGCCACCAAATGTGAACCTTGGATGTTCACTATCATAGAATACTTGAAGGTAGATGAAAAGGAACAAGGGCAAATTCATTGGGCTAAGGCCATTAGTACAACTATTTGGAAACAAGGCATGCTGAGGCAACAAAAGATGTTGCCATTTTATATGTCTTCTTATGTATTGTATTCATGTGCTGCAGCAATTAGGCCCTTTATTCATGGGATAGAAAGGATTGGTGTTTTGGGAAATGACCCTAATCAGAGGCTAGTGTATGAACATTACCCTGTCTTACAGGAGGAGAATGCCTTAATAAATTTTGCTTTGGTCAATGATGTTTTTTATACTTACTTGGTAAGAATATTAAGGGAAGAGCCTGATAAAAGATTGTCCAAGGATGCTGAGAGCGCAATTGGATTGCACAGTTCATGGTTTATATAGTTTGAACACTTTACTTATATAAGAACTGAGGGTTTTGAGGGGAAGCCATTCGTGCTTCCCAGGTATCCTTCTGACAAGCTAGTTGTATTAGAGTTTTCAAGGCAGAATTTGAATGCTTTCAGGATGTACAAGAGAAAATTTAACAGAGGAAATGTGAAATTACCATGGGCAGTTGGCAAATATTCTTGTTTTAGTGAGGAGGTGGCAAGTTATTTACAGCAAGAATTGAGGTATTATGGGTTCAAAGAGTTTGATTTAGCAAGAAGATTTGACCCCTTTCACAGAATTCAGAATTTTGGAGACAAGAAGTACAAGCAACAAGTGCATATTGAAGATTTTTGGGCCAACTGCCATAATGACAAGGAGGTAAGAAAAAGGGCTCACAAAAGATTAATTGTGGAGCAAATGAGGTCTATTGGCGATATATATGTCCCTCCAGAGGTCAGAGAAGATGATCAATTATTACATCAAAGTTATGCACAAGCAAGATTGGCTCCTATTGCAGAGCCTGACTGGTCACAGCCTTGGAATACATCATTGGATGTATTATCTAAACCAGTAATACTGGTTTCAAAAACATGGCTTAAGGACAGGATAGAAGAGCTTAAAGCTGAAGGAAAAGAGGTTACATTCCTAAAAGGGGGAAGGAAGAGAAAGGCAGACCCCAGTGAGGATTTACAGTGTTTTTATGAGAAGAGAAAATTTGTTCAAGCTAAAGTTGTGGAAAAAGATAAAAATGCCACATTAATGGATCCGTATGCCTTGGGCATAACAATTGTAGTTGCATCTAAAAATTTTGTTGATGCAAAATCCATGAGCCATGAGGTAGGTGCAGGGGAAGCACAAGCTGCCAGTGGAGTGGTAGGGCAACAACCGATGAGGGCAATCCCAGTCAGATTGTCTAAGGATGAGTCTTCCAAGACGATTGGGGCACAGAAAGTTGGAGAAAAGTTGAGCAACATACAAGGTGCTTCCTCTTCAGTAGATCCCAGGCAGACATATATAAAGGTAAAGACAGAGCTGGCTGGTGAAATGCTGCAAGAGTCAAAAACTCATGAGGCCAAGCAAAGTATGGAGACAGTGAACATTAGGAGGAGTGATAGTGAAGAAGAAACCATGTATAAAGGAGAAGCAATTGACATAGGTGAGGACTCCAGTGACTTCTTCAGTGAAGAAGAAGAGGTGCAGGTAGAAACGAGATCTATTGATCCATTTGGTACCTTAGTACCACCTGAAATCATTAAAGATGTGCAAGAGGAAGCACACAAGATTGAAGAGGTTGAAAAAGAGAAATCATCTGAAAGGATAAACACACAAGGAAAGGCACCACGAGGAGACACATCAGAGGTGGATGCATTGGATATGCTAAATGCATATGGGGAGCAGGGTGAAGAAGAGGAAAATATAGAAAACTTGCAAGCCCAAGGAGAAGAAGAAAAAGAAGATGAGGTGAAGGCTAGTTTGCCAATACATCCAGAGCTGCCACAAATAGGAAATACAGAGGCAGAGGAAAAAATAGATGAGAATAAACTTGAGGGGTCAGCAGCAGAAAAGGCTCACGATGAAGATAACCCAAAAGAAGAGTCAGTGGCAAGGGAGAGTCCTGATAAAGAGGACCAAGAAGGGGGAGATACTGAGAAGGAGGATGAAGATAAAGTTGAGTTAGAACAACAGGAGCCTGCTCCACAACAAGTGCCTCAACAACAACCAGAGCAACAACAACAGCAGGAACAACAACGGGAGGAAATTGGAATAGATAAACCTCTTGAAGAGGTGATTGATGCAGAGAAAGCTGCAGAGGGCACAAAGGAGGCACCTACATGGCTGGAAGGAGAGATAAGGAAGGAGAAAAAGGAAATACAACTGGCTCCCATTGATATTAAGAGCCTATTAGGAGAAAGGACAACTCCAAGGAAAGAGAAAAGAAAAGCTAGGACTATGTCAACAATCCAGAGGGGTCCAGATGGATCAAGAACTCTAAGCCTAGCCATACAGCAAAAGGAGAAAGAAAAAGGTGAGATTACCTTAGAGGAATACAAGATACTAAATCTTGACCTTGGGCATTCCACAAGGGAACAACACATTGCTAAGTGGAAGGATATGAACCAAGTAACAACATAAATGCTGAGGAAAGACAAGGATAAGTAACAGGTATTGAAGGGACACATTGTCCAACTCTAGCAATTTATTAAGGGGATATTTGACCCCAATACCACAATGCTTGACTTACCTGCTAACCTTGCAATATTATCTAAAGAGGAAGTGCAAGACATGGAAAATAAAAGATTCAAGGCCAATATTTTTGATGAATGGTTTCATGATTTTTTGCAAGAAGGCAAACAAACCATAAGGCAAGCTGTGAAGAGCTAGAAAGTGGCCACAGAAGAAAGAGACAACGGTATGGGATTAATAAATAATTGCCAAACAAGAGTAGAAGAATGCAGATATGAAATTAAACAATTAACTGAAATTGACAGAAGGGCAGAGGAATTGATAAACAAAGGGGCACTTAGTGTCACATTAGCAAAACAAGTGCCAAAGGTAATTTTTGAGCTCAATTTTGAGGAGGATAACCTCAAAAGAAATACAGTTGTCATGCAAGAGCTGGTAAAAAAAGTAGGAGAAATGATAAAGGTACACAAGAGAATCATAGAAAAGCTCCTACAACATGAATGTGCAGAAACGCCAACATATAGCTTGGACAGAGCATTGATAGAATTCAAGGCCATATTCACACCCCGTATAGAAAATCTTGATGTAATCCTCAGCAAGCAGATGATTGATACATTGATAGAAGAGAGGGCCAAAGTGAAAAAGTACAAGAAAAGAGGAAACTTAGAGAATGAAGAAAAGGAATTGAAAGAAAAGGTGATGATGCAAGAATACATTTTGGCATAAAGTCCAGGAGGGGACCGCACCTTTGTGGAGGGTGTGCTTGATAATTTCAAGAAATACTTGGAAAAGTAAGAAGACAAAGAGTAAAAAATTTTTGAGAAGAAATTTAATGAAGAGCTCTAGTGGGAAAAGGTCACATAAAAGGGAATCTTATGTAAAGATTCCAAGCGCATCCCTTGAGAGAAAAGATGCCAAGTAGTAGAGTGGCACACGGTTATGAAATGAAGGCACACCGTTGGTCAGTAATAAAAGGACCTTAACTATGGAATGATGGTTATAACCGTGGATTGATGGTTGTAACCATGGAAGGGAAGTTGTAACCATTGCATGGGAGGGAATTCAAAATTCTATATAAGAGCATTGCTACTTGTATTTTAGTTTACACAGGGTTTTTTAGCTTTTAGCCAATACAGGGTTGTCTGCATTGAGGAATGCATGGAAACATCCAACTTTCTTAATGTATCTGTAAAGCACTATGATTTTTTTGGTATATTCAATTAATAAAGCTATGAGTCATTCATGCATTATAAATCTTGTATGACTGTGTTTTGAATATAGGTGAACTTGGAAGTCTACGTCTATCTTCTAAGTGTCTTCTAGCTCTTCCTCACATTTAAAATAATTTCTCTTAAAGATCGCAATCTTGAATGCAATATTCGTGAAAATACTCAGGATATTTAGGTTCAATGATTTAGTCTGCTGGTTTAATTAAATTTGCTATATTTCTTATTGTGTGCATAACAGAACCTTCAGATCCTGTAGCGAATGATGGTGAATTTAAATTTCTCTAACTTTTCCCAACAATTCTAAAATACTTAGCTTAAATGTTGAAATCCAAAGGAGGTTATCTGACATTTGAATGAGTTTCAGAGCAATCAGTTGATATTTGATAATCTTCATAATTAGTTAATAGCAAAGCAAGTTTGAATATAAATCTTGTAAAGCTTTGAAGAACAGTAACAATTTTATGCAAAATGAATGATTAGGAAGTGAATATTTGCATTAGTTTGCATAATAGGAGTCCAGTAAGTCACAAACTCACTTTAAATCACGTAAGGCCCCTTACACATTACAGCTTCGTAATAACCTACTAAATGGTCCAACAGGTCAAGACCTGACCCATAAGGAAACTTGGGATTGAGTAATCTTAATTGATTTCTCCATATCTTTCAAGTTAGTTAGGTTCATTTATGAATTTTAACTTTTGTTATGAGTGTGTAAAAACAATCATCAACATGGATGTTCCTAGCATGTTGCGGATGATCTAACGATCATTTTATGAAGCATGGCATGTTAGTAGAGGAAGATTCAAGTCTCAGCTATGTTTGGCCAATAGTGTAAAGATCTGTGTTAAGTTTAGATGACCATGTTGATCATTCAAAGGTTGATGAAGTGTATAAATACTTGTTGAAGAGTTGTTAAAAATCATCCTTGAGAAAAATAGATTAAATCTGAATAAAGGATTAGAAGTAGAGTAGAGAAGAAAAGGAGTGAGAGCCGTGTAGAGTGAAAAAGTCAGTGAAGAAGAATTTGGGGCAAGGTAGAAGTTTTGTGAGCATTCATTGAAACTGAATCAGGCATGAAGTAGATGCTATTTCTCAGTTAATTCTTTCTATTCTAAATAAATTTTGTAGGTAGTGAGCATCTCTTTTGAACAGTGAGCTCTGGGTAGTGTGCCCAAAGCCATGTGCCTTCTATTTTTCTAAAGTACTTTTAATAGGGTACAAATCTTTGTGGGTTAACCCCCATTGTTGTCTTTCCCTTAACCGGGTTTCCACGTCAAAATCTTGGTGTCAAGTGTGTTGATTATGTTTCTGTTCATATGTTGTTGATCTATGCTTTAATGTTTATATCATTAATCTGATAGTAAGTTAATAAAGAAGGCTAAAAGAAGAAAAAGTTTATTTCGTGTGACAACTGATTCCCCCCCTCTCAGTTGTCTGGTCTAATTCCAACACCTTTGGCGGTATTATACTTAAAAAAAAAAAGACAAAAAATAGTAAAGAGAAATAATTCATCCAAAAGTGAAAACTACTTCGATGGTGCTTTGGATAAGTACCATGGTGAAAACTTGGCAAATAGGTGCCATGCATAATTGTTCTCTACTCTATTGTCTACCATCACTCGGTTCTACAATCCCTCTTCCACAATAATCCCTACGCACTCCGTAACATATCATAACACCCCTCCAATGGCCTAGAAACAAGTTAAGATTTAGCTGTCTACACATTTCTCCCTCCTCACCTTCACCAAAACAGGCTAGTACATCTCACTGGGGATAGTTCCTGATCCTAAGGTCAGTGTTAGAGGACACCGATATCAACAAATCCAAAAAAATCAAAATATTAACAAAATCCAAAAAAATTAAACATACCTTAAAAATTCCAAAGAAAATCAAATATTGCTAAAAATTCAAAAACATTCAAATATTCCCAAAAATCACAAAAAAATCTTAACAGTCAACCCAAAATCCTAAAAAAGTTAAATAGTGTCAAACTAATAAACTGAACTACGATGCCTCTGAGCTTGCACGTAGGCAAGGACATCTCTGATACACCCCTGAGGCATTCCCCTTAGGTCCTAGGTCAAAAAAAGTCCACCCTTGTTGAACTACATTACCTCTAAGCTTTCATGTAGGCAAGGCCATGATTGATGCACCCCTGAGGCACTAGGTCAGCCCCTTAGTGCCCACCCTGTCACATCATCATAATAAGTTGTCCTTTAATGGGAAAGACACTGCAAGTAGGTAAAAAAGAAACAAACATCCAAAACACTCAAAAAAGACAACTCAATAGCATAGCCAGGACATTACCACTCATCATACCCACTATGATACTCAAATATCACTATGACCAACCAACACTCCCAACCATGTGGCTAACAACAAGAATGGGATGCAATTGAAACTAGGCTACGCGCCTTAGATGACAACATTCATCTTTTGGACACTATCGCTCACCACAAATCAACCATTTCATAAACTTGCGACAATCTTGAAACCAGACCACATGTCTTATACGAAATGTCCTGCAAACTCTCATCTTCCTTATACAGGAGGTCACTTTGCCGAAACCAGACTCAGCATCTTATATGACATTCTTCCTATCATAATCATTTAGGCAAGCACATCTACACTCAGTACATGACTTGATAGCTGTTAGCTTTATCTCACACTTCACTTTAGTTTGTTTTCTACGATTTTGTTCCTGAGCTTCTCAAGGTAGTCCTTAAGGGATGAAGAAAGGCAAGGATGGGGCGAGATCTCTTCTCTTTGGTTACTATTTGTGGTTTATCTAGGCAAAACAACTAGGGCAACTAAGTTCCTTGTGTGTAACTAGGACACTACTAGGTGAATCAAACATATCCTATATGTTGGAATGGCTAGATGCTTCCATGTATTAGGAATTATACGCCTAGGATTGTTCTCATCACATAATTTGACAAGGTTCCTTAGTGACTCTGGATAAGCCTGGCAATCCTTGTCTATTTTTTGTGTATTTATTTCCCAAAGGACCACACTTTGTGCCTTGGTTGCAATATACCATGGCATTTGTCATCCTTTGATACAATAAGTACTATGATGATACACAATAACTGCACTAAAGAAGCTCAACATCTATTATGGCAAAGTCTGATTCCCCTCTCCTTAACCAATTCTTCATCCCTTGTCCAATGTGTTAGTTGTCGTTGCACTAAAAGATCAACCTATTAATGCCTGATACAACCACTTGACTTAACAAGCACGGGAGGCGGTTAAGTCCTTGTCACAAACCACCACAACGTAGCGCTGAACAAGGAGACTAAGGGTCACACCTTGCAACAATCCCCCCCAGCGCAAGCGCGGGGTTTGAACCCGTGACCTCAGCTCTGATACCAACTGTTAGTTGCCGTTGCACCAAAAGATCAACTTGTTAATGCCCGATACAACCACTTGACTTAACAAGCATGGGAGGTGGTTAAGCCCTTGTCACAAACCACCACAGCATAGCACTAAACAAGGAGACCAAGGGTCACACCTTGCAACACAATTATCCATTCCTTCATTGCCATTTCTTCAGTTCTTCTTTCATTCTACTGTGACACACCAAAAACAACATTAGATCATATCACCTGCATAGACACATATGTTAGTCCATCATACATCTAGTACCGCATCATCATGAATCATAATACATAACAACATATCATAACATCCATCCATCATGACTATACAAAATGATAACAAGATCAATCATGATAAATCCATTGCATATATATATATGTATTGTATTGTGACACACATTTTTGATGATGATATATATATATCATCAAAAATGTGTGTCACAGTATAATACATATATGTGTGTCAAAAAATGGAGCTCACAAGATCAGTCATAAATCAAGAGCACGCAAGCTCAATCAAGATAAGTACATCAAAACTTATCAAAATGGCCCTGTGAGAAGACCCCTATGCTCTCAACCTGCTCTCGTTTCGGAAGGACTATCATAGGGTGATGACTACATCTGTGAGTGTCCCACACTGCTATGAGATCTATGGGAGTAGGACCGAATGGTACTCCTACTCTGAAAACTAGGTGCCCTCTTCTTTGCTAGTACTAGGCTCTCATACAAACCCCTATAGTATTGTGCCTCCTAACCTAATCTGACCAATGCCTATGCTAAATCAGATGCTGCCCCACCCATGGTCACTACTAAATCTATAGAGCACTCATCTGCCCTCTTTGCTCTAATCACATCCATATCATGCTCGGTCGTCTATTGAAGCAACTGCCCCTCAACCTCCTGTACTCACTGCTGCATCGCATCTAGCTGTGCCTATAAGTTAGCTTTCTGCCCATCCACATCTCCACCATGGGATCAGGCATCCCTCTCCTCCACCTTTAACTCATCATCTCCTACCTTGACAAGACATACATCCCACAGAGCCTCATCCCTAATCCTCTCCTCCTCCTCATCCTCCTCATCACCGTCCTCCTCCTTAGTCTCCTCCATCTCCTCTCCCCCACCGGCATCCTCCATAGGCACATCCTCCTCTAGATCTCCCAACTGCATCTCCCTGATAGTTACGACCACATGGCCCAAGGCTCCCTCTCCCTCCTCTTGTATAGGGGCAAGTACTACACCCCTACCCTATCCATCCTGACCTTGACCTCCTCGGCCCACTTCTCCCTCTCCCTCCTCCTATATAGGGGCAAGTGCCCCACCCCTGCCTTGTCCATCCTAGCCTTGACCTCCTCGGCCTCTGTCTCCACTACCCCCACCTACTCCACCATCATCTCTACCTCTATCATCTCCACCTCGTCTACCCCTACCTCATCATCTGAACTGGCCTCTCAAACCTCGTCCCAACCACTCCACTGGCACTAGTGCATCCAGATGCAAATACAGAACCAACCTATGAGTAGTCCACCATGCATCATAAGTAATAGTCATCCCTGGATCTACAACATCCCCATAATCCCATTAACGTGGCTACAATCCTACGATCTCATCAAGAGCCATCTATACTGGAATCATAGGTCCCCACATTGGAATCTTCGACGTAACCCAGGCAAACTCTACAATACTAGCTGGCTCATCACGCCACCCCCCAAACTACCTGAGCACTCAAGATGGCAAATGACGCAACATAACATGTTGTGCATGTACAGTCTGTAGGAGTATAATCAATACTAAGAGGGGGGGTGAATCAGTGTTGAGGCAAAAACCAAAATTTATGACTTTTCAAACTTGACAATGAAGTTTATCAAAAATTGAATTCAATACTTCAACAACCAAAATTAAATGTTCAATCATATGTAATTACAAAAGACATGAGATCATAACACAAAGAAATTAATGAGTGGAAAACCCTCTCGAGGTAGAAAAACCACTCAAAACTACGTCACTAGCTTAAGCAAAAACCTCACTGGTTACAATGTTTAGAAGCACCAACTTCAAGGAGCACCAACCCCTAATACATACAAATAGGTCTCATTGACCATACAAGCCTCATTGGCTACAAGATGCCTCACTGGCTGAAATTGCCTCACTGGCTTTTGTTAATAAATCAAAATAAAAGACCTCATGTGCAAGAATTGATTGCCATTCAATCTAATTTGCACCATTTAAACCCTCATTCATCTCTTTAAAAATTTTCTCATAGATGCATTTTGATCACACCCTTTATTCATCACATGTCAAGTATCGCCTTCTCATCTATCTTTTCTCTTCAAGAGGATTTTACAATAATTTCTTCAACCCTACATATTGAATCACACAAAAAAACATTCATCAATGCATCTAAAATGCCATTAAATATCAGATGACCTTCCTCATTCTGTATAATTATTTTCATCTTCTCTACAATAAATCCATGACCTTTCATATTCTTTGACATTTCAATTTGGTCAATTTTTGTCTTCAAAATTATCCCTGCATAAAATATTCAAAAATATATCTCTGAAAAAACTTCAATCAAGTTCAATCATTTTTCCTCTATCAAAAATAAAACAATAACTCTTCATATTCCATTTTCCACAAATCTTCAATCTCCAAAAAAAGAGAGTTAGAAATCATATTTATTTTTGCATAAATAATGTCTCAAACAATCCTTTCATATTCTTCTTTAAAAAAATCATCTCCACCATCTAAAAAAATAACCCTTGATATCAAACCACATTCATCTTCTGAGCCCTCTTGCAATTTCATATTTAATTGTCCCTGCATCATAAAAAATTTCATGTCTTCCATATACAAATCCTCTTTGTAACAAAAAATTCTCAAACAAAAATAAATATTCTTCATAATCCTTATATCTTCTATGCAAATTGCCTTTCAGTGACTTCTCCAAAAAATCATTTAACTCCTCAAAAAAATCATCATTTATCTCCTTAAAAAAATCTTCCAAAAAGATTCCTTAAAAAATCTCATAGGAAGATGCCTTTTAGAAGGAAAATAAAATAGGAGATATGTAAGTTTCTAAATTGGAGAATAAAGCCATTTATGGCTTATTCACGTTCCCATAAAAAAAATCTTCTAAACATTATGATATACATTCAAACCAAAAAATATATATTCAATGCCTTTTTCATGAATAAAGATATAGTCTCCATGTTAAGTAAAGCATTCAATGCTTTTCAAAAAATAATTAAAAAAAACATAAAAAAAACTTTTTGGTGCCCATTTCAAATAAAAGAAGACTGCTGAAGTAGGCAAGAAATGTATGGGGCCGGTCAACCTCATGTCTTAAAACCCCTTTAATAAGTCCCTTTAAGTGACTATTACCTATAGTTGCAGCTCACCAATAAAGTGCAAACTTAGATGAGTTGGATTTAGGATCTTTATAATGGCACTTAAATTGAAAAAACTTTTGATAAAGAGTAAAACCATCAATCACTATACATATGAAATGAAGACCTCTCAACCATTAAATGCCACTGTAGTTTTAATTTCTGCCACTGGAACTTGCAAGCACTTGTAACCTCTGCCATACCTCTTGTATGATATACTACATACTAAAAACATCATGTCCTCTTCTTGATATAGCACCATCCATGTTTAAGCATCATTGAGTCAAAGTATCATAATACCAGATATGAACCAAACACACATCATACCTTGAACAAGACATCTTGATCTTACAGATACTACAAACACATCCTTGATGAGAAAATGAAGAACTTGATTCAATGATGACATCAATGAAGCACCTCAATGAAGCATGAACAAAACAACCCTGTGAACAACATGGCATGAACATAACATTGTCAAAATATGAACTCAAGAAATGTGACAATGAAACCATGACCATCAACAATCTTGAACTTCCTGAAATGATTAACACAAACAAGTTAGCATCAAACACCACTTAACCAACTCCTTCAAACACCACTGCATGAGATGAACCAACACAAACAAGTATGAACCAGTCATAAACATGGTGATCAAGAATGAACTAGTATGAACACCAAACCATGAAGATATTTTGATGACATCTCTTATCAATCACTGATGACATGAACAACTCCTGTCAATACCAACACCTTTTTGACATCAATGACAATCAATCTCCATCACAGTCCAGCCAATAAGATATCAAGTATGCCTACATTAAGGAAGTTGATCATCATCCTCTATCCATCTAGGGCAATCTCTATATGGCATCCAAGTAAATGAATCCATGTGGTCAATAGCATGTTGCCAATACCCCACATCACCCTTATGAACTTATGGCATTGCTCTAGTATAACAAAACACATATGGTAGCTCCTCCAAAATGTCTTGATCCATTGGTAGCCTACACACTGCAATGTGCTCCCATGACCATATCATGAGTGAAGTCACCCTACAACTGATTGACTGCTCCCCTCAATTTACAACACCATGTAATTGGTGATATAACTGAGCTAAGAGGCAGGGTCCCCATGCATATGAAGTCACATCCACCATCATCCCCTCCAACATCTCTCCCTAGCCAACCAAAAATCCATGGCCGTGTCGATCGGGGCATACCAAACTAGCAATGCAAGCACATATAACCATAATTAATCGATCATAATGATCTGTCAGAGTGTACCATACCAGTATCTCATGCTCCTAAACACCCAATGCAGCATCATCTTCCATCCCGAATAATCGATGTAGTGCTGACAATCTAGTCTCCAAACTGTAGACTACTCACTCCCCATGAATGTGAAGGCAAAGAATCCACCACACATCAAGCAGGGTCACAGTAGCCTCTCCTATAAGAAAATGAAATGAGCTAGTCTCTGAGTGGTACCTCTCCATGATTGTTGTTAGTAGCCCTCAGTTAGCCTAGATCTCGAGCATAAACACAACACCATACAATCCTAGGACGGCTAGAATGTCCTGCTCCTCCATCGACAAAGATTCTCGTAACCAATATCCAGTGGGATGACTCTCCCGTGTGTACATAGGTGGTAGCCTCACATGTATTCATGTAGCCAAAACAACACATTACTATAACAAACCCTAATTGCAACATTGACGGTCAAACATATGAAATAATTAGGGCAACATTCATAATTTTTAGCTCAAAACCACTCATGTGTCACGCTGCTAAACCTATGCGTGGCAGCTAAGCTCATGCATCACACTACTCAATGCATGTGACTCACTCAAGTGCATGCATCACACTACTCAACGCATGTGACACACCTCGCCTCATGCGTCACACTGTCTAACCTATGCATCATGACCAGCGGATGCACGCCACCTAAGGGAAGGCATCACAGCCACTGGCACATGTGGCTTCACAAACCGCATGTGTCACACCTTTGTGTAGGTGTTGCACCGCCACATGCAAGTGGTGCACGTGATGACACATGTAGTGCACAAGAGTGCACTGCATGTGTACCCTACTTTTGGGCCCTAGAATCTACACAAAAATGCACAAATTGACAAAGAAGGATCAAATACATACCGGGGTACCTGACCTAGGAAGTCGACCATAGGTTGGAACTCACAATCCACGGTGCTAGTGAACTGGTATGGATGACATCTCGACAGCAGCTTCACACAAACTCTCCACAGGCTCAATCTCTACTCTCTAGGATTGATAAGGCTCAAGTGCACAAATGAGGAGTATCGGCCCTCTAATAGCTATTTATAGAGCTTTTTGACCTAAATGGCCCCACTTTTCAATATTTTGACTAATGAGAGACCTTTTTCATATCTTGAGTGCCTTTTATGGCCATTTCTTCACACCCAGCTCAATTTGGCCATTCTGCACAATCTTTCAAAAAAATTTCCAAATTTTTTGAAATTTTTAGGAAAATTTGAAAAAAATCCTAAGGGGGCATAAGACCATCATGCTTCACCTAAAAAAACACTAGGGCACATTTAGAGCACATCTCTCAAATTTTTCTTTAATATAATGCCAGATTCGAGAATATATCAAAGAGGGGCAAAATGTAGACACTTAAAAATGTCCTGGGCCTACGAATGACGTTTTCACGCATATTCCACCTTAATTCCACATTTTGCTATTAATTAAATAATTTCTAAATTATTTAATTAATTCATTCCCTCTTGTGCTTTTTAATTAAATAAATTTCATTTATTTAATTATTTAAGCTCCATTCTTCTAAATTCCTCTATAATTAAATAATTTGATTATTATTTAATTATTCGCTAATCGAACATCCATATCACCTTTGATTTAAATAAATATCCATTTATTTAAATCATTAACCTTGCCCTAGATTAAATAAGTTACCACTTATTTAATTTAATCCCAACACATTATTCCTTTCCTCAAAAAAATTAAATAAATCATTACATTTTATTTAATTTTAAAACATTACACATCTCACCATTTTCCTCTTATTTAAAATTCAAATTTGTCCTCTTGTGAGGAGAAACCCTAAATCATTTTGAGCCCTTGACCTTTACCCTAAGTCAACTTTCAATCTCAGTCCTCCATTCATTTCTCACCTTCTATAAAACCTCTCTTACCTCCCCATTTTTAACCAACACTTGAACATTTGACTTCTGCCATTGTCAACTATAGAGCTTCCATCCAGTTTGTAGATCAGCAAGTCTGAGTACACCATCATAGATAGGTTAGATTATAGAAATGGAGGAAATGCATTAGAGATCCTATGGTATTATGCTTGCATTCTAGGGTGTTTAAGGCCTTTATTGCTTAGGTAGGGTCTCAATCTATTGTTTTAGGACAGTAACAGAGTTTTTTACCCCGTCACAAATGCCTTATTTGACTTGCTTGATTTCTGTTTAGGTACCCAAACCATTTTACTTTTGACTGTTTCTTTTGAAGGTATTGGCTTGGGTAGCTTTTAAATGGATTTTTCTTTGACTTTTTACATTGATGTGCTAAGGTATGAGGATCCTTAGGATTATTTGCTTTATGAAAGGAGGCATCCAAATTTTTACTTTTGAATCCCATGGGATTGGTGGAAGCTTTATGTTTAGACAATGTGTGCATTTGTTGATCATGATTAGGAATGGATTTTTGGATAAATGGATGAAGGGATTGAATGATAGGGATATTAGGTGATGGGAGAAGTGGAGGTGGAGTGGATGGTGGAAGGTGTATGGTCACATGCTTTTAACACTTGTAGGATGATGGAGATGGAATGGCAACACATGTTTTGGGTATATCGTAGGATTTGCAATGGAAAGTGGTGGAATTAGGAGGAATGGAGGAAGTAACAACATCTTAAGATTGCTTACCTTGGGGTGTGTATCCATGACCATATGAGCATGGAGGGATATTGACATGGATGGGCTCCAAAATACCTTGTTCATGAAGGCCTAAGCCTTTACCTTGGTAGTTCATTTTTTTGAAGTATGTGTTGGACAATGGACTATGTGTGTTTTGGGACATTAGACATCAACTCATTATTAGATGGAGGAGTTGAGGTGGTGGACAATGGTTGTTGTTGTCCTAAGGAAGAACATTCATGAATGAGGGTGGATAAACCAAGGGGATATGATAGCTTTGAAATGGCATTGATAGTGGATGTGGAAGGATCATTAGGATCTTGATTATCATTATGTTCACTGAGATCCAACTTATTTGTTTGATCTTCTATGCTTGCTTGGGAGGCATGTGTCTCATCATGACAAGTAGATATTTGCACATCATGGATAGGGCAAGATGGAGAAGAAGTTTCTTTGCTTTAAAAGAAGGCCATGAAACGGGGTGAATTCTTAAGTAGGTCAAAACAACTTTTATTAAAGATGGAGTAGGTAGGTCTTGGGTGTCTTTCTCATGAATGGTTGTGGGGGTATGAATAGGATCAAGTTGTTCGTGGATAGGTTCTTCATCATTAATAATATCTTAATCATAGAAAAGATACATGTTATGGATGAGTTGAATGAAATTGATTTGATCTTGATTAGAATGACGGCTTGATGTTTCCACATGCTTTGGACTATACCCTTGACATAAATCTTGACTTTCTTGAATGAGAGTGGAAGTGGAAGGCTCTTGGAGAGACTCAACATGTTCTTGATGGTCAATCACATGAGGGCATGATGGAGGTTGACTTGGGCTCATGGGGGCAGACTCTTGAATAGGTTCAAGGGGTTGTGGACTATATGAAGTGGTTGTAGGAATGGGCATGGTGTTGGAAGGTTTCTTGGTAGGCTCAAAGATAGGACTTTGATGACATGGTTGACTCCTTTCTAGTAGCCCTTGGATCACATCCTTTGTAGGTGGATGGGTAGTGGAAGTTTAAGGCTTATCATTTTGATTAGGTGGAAGGCTAATTGGATTGAATGGATTAGGACTAGGAGTGGATAGGTCCCATGGTGGAAGGATGAAAGGGATGGAAGGTGTTGGCTTACGATTTTGAATTTGATTAGGTGGAGGATCAAATGGATTGAATGGATTGGTGGATTTGGATGACCCCATATGTTTACTTTTGTAATGTTTGAACTTAGGGTGTGGAGTAAGAGGATTAGATGATGGTGGGGGCAATGAAAGGTTTGATGGATTGGAAGGTCAAGTGACTAATGGATTAGGACTAGGACATGGTGTCTTAGGATAGGCCTTTGATTGGAAGGTGGTATAAAATACTTATAGGTGAGATAAGCTCGATTAGTATTTCCCTTTTCAAAGGTGGCATTAAAAATTGAAGGTACTTGATCTTGTTTCAAGGGGTGACCTAGGCTCACATGTGCTTGTTTGGATATGACTTGATATGAAGGATTGTTGACATGAACATAAGTGGGATAGATTTATGTGGCATTGACTTGATGTGTGGATGAACTAGGTTGGCATGAAGTAAAAGGGTATGACACATAGGATTGAAGTGAATTATGTGGTTGGGGTTGTGTTGGTTGAATTTGACAAGTGGCTATGAATTGTTGGGATTGGGCTAGGAGGTGTCATATTTGAGGTGATTGGATTTGTTGAAATTTTTGAATGATGGCTTGGAATCATTGCATGGTTTGTTGGTTTATGGGTTGTGTTACTTGGTAAAGTTTTTGGATAAGGTCATATAGTTGGGTTGCTAGGACCTTGTTCTCCAGTGTTGGCATGGTGTCACACATGTGTTTAATTCTTTGCATGTCAGCTTGTTCCTCAAGGTACACAACATGATTCTTGTCGTCATTGTAAGTAGGAGGAGGGGCCCTTCAAAGTATGAGCTTAGGTATCAGTTTGTTCTCATCATTAGGACTAGGAGAAGGGGGTAGTTCTTGATTCTAAGGTCAATGTTAGAGGATACTGATATCAACAAAATCCAAAAAATAAAAATATCAACAAAATCCAAAAAAATCAACATACCTTAAAAATTCCAAAGAAAATCAAATATTGCTAAAAATCCAAAAACATCCAAATATTTCCAAAAATCACAAAAAAATATAAACAGTCAACCCAAACTCCTAAAATAGTTAAATAGCGTCAAACCAATAAATTGAACTACGATGCCTTTGAGCTTGCACATAGGCAAGGCCATCTTTGATGCGCCCTCAAGGCATTCTCCTTAGGTCCTAGGTCAAAAAAAGTCCACCCTTGTCAAACTACATTGCCTCTAAGCTTTCACATAGGCAAGGCCATGATTGATGTACACTCAAGGCACTAGGTCAGCCCCTTAGGTCCCACCCTGTCACATCATCATAATAAGTTGTCCTTTAATGGGAAAGACACTACAAGTAGGCAAAAAAGCAACAAACATCCAAAACTCTCAAACAAGACAACTCAATAGCACAACCAGGACATTGCCACAAATCATACCCACTGTGATACTCAAATATCACTATGACCAACCAACATGTTGTGTGGTTACACAACACGCCCCATTTTGACTTGGCAAAACAGGGACCCAGCTTTTGTTTTGGCTTGTGTTGTCTGTTTCTGGCGGTTTGGTAAAAATAAGTCAGGGGCATCATCATCATGAAGGTCAGGATGAGGTAGGTCATCATCATGAGGTTAGTTTCTCAAAGTGCATATTTTGTTTCTGTGACTTCATGGTTAGAAAGAGCTTGAAATTTCATGCAGGTTTGCCTTTTGCATCACTTGAAAATTCGTCCATATGAGGGAGTTGTGAGCAGTCAAAGTTTTGGTCAAACCTGATAATTGCTATATGAACGTCATCATCATGATATTTGGAAAGCCCCCCGATAATATCCTGAGGTCGAAACATCCGGACGTCAAGTTTAAGTCATAGTAATCTTTTCCCGTCAGGCAGTCTTTTATATCGCCAAAGGTCATCATCATGATATTCCAACATCACCCGGTGAAAATCATGCAGTCCCGAAACATCCGGACGTCAATCTTAAGTGCTAGTGTGTTTTACCCGTCGAGTAACCTTAGAAACATTGCGAGCATCATCATGATATTCCAACATCACCCGATATTATAATATCATGCTGATATTATAATATCACATTACTTAGAGAAATCTGCCATCTGCATAATTTGCGCGCGCACGACAGTCTTGGTGATCAACATCATCATGATATTTCGAGACCCGACATTTCCTAATATCCTCCTGACCTCCTTTTGCGTGATCATGATGATCACCTTATCTTTCGAAGCAGAGGGTGATTTTCATTTCTTAAGTCATGTTGAACATCATCATCATGATCTTTCTCTACCCGACAGTTCGTGATATCATCCTGCCGACAAGTATAAACTTTTGCAAATATGATGATGACGATGACGTCATCATCACCTTCTCCTTCGGCAGGATATTTTCCAAGGCGTGATCCATTTCGCCAATATGATGATGACGATGACGTCATCTTCGAAGATTAACACAAGCCCCGGATATCCTGATGACGTCATCAGGACTTTCGGCAGGATCATATTTTTGATCACTCAATGCGAATATGATGATGATGATCATCATCATCTTGATCTTCCGAGGATCGCCTTAGCCGAAAACGGGGTCATGCTGCTTTCTTGACCTGATCATCTTCCTTAGAGGGAACCCGATATTCCATTTACCTCCTGATCTTAGCGAATATGACGATGACATCATCCCTTTGCATTTTATTGAAACCCGATGATGACGATGACGTCATCATGATTTTCCTCAGCGGCAGGATCTTTTTCCAAGTCCTCCTGTTTGTCTTCATCATGATGATGATGACGATGTCTTTCTTTCCCAAATGTGCAAGAGCAGAACATCCTGATGTGCTTTTCATCAGAGCATTAGGAAAGGAGGATCATCATACTTTGTGATATCCTGCGGCCACTTTGAGGATGTATAGTTGGTCATCATCATGATTTTTGGCGTCGGTATAACTGTTGCCGTCGGCCTAAGGTAAAATTGTCACCCTGATCATATGTAGTCACGCCGATGCAAAATATGATGATGATGCAGAGCCGTATTCTAAGGCTGGTTGAAAGGCGATTGTTTCTTTGTATAATCTGAGATCATCATCATCATATTTTGAACCCGATATACAATAAAATGGGCAAAAACATGAAGCGATGGAAATTTGAAAGCCCGACTGCCTGATTTTGGTCAACGAGGGTTGACCTGGTTGTTTTTATGTTGTTTATGCATTTAGTGCATTTTTTTCACAGGTAAGGCCTGATTGCCTGTGGCTGCACATGGGGAGGTATGTTTAATAAAGTGTTTACTTCCTGTTGTTTATCATGATGATGATGAACCTAATGTTTGTCTGTTTACTTGCAGGAAATCATCCTGATGCTGCTGAAGCTAAACATTGAAGTCATGATGCTGCTGAAGCTGAACATTGAAGTCATGATGCTGCTGAAGCTGAACATCGAAGTCATGATGCTGCTGAAGCTGAGCGTTGAGATCATGATGATGCTGCTGAGGCTGAGCATTACAAAGTTGCGCATAGAGGCAACATGAGCCGGAAATGAGGAGGATATTGTCAAATATGCTGTTCGCCAGCTGGAGGCCGAATCAAGTTGAAGATGCTGGAATATTCTGTGCCAGCTGTACATTTGCTAACTGACGAAGCATGTGCTTTTCATCTGGGCCGTTGTTTGTTATGAGAGGATCCTGATCCTTGGATCATTGTAACCGTTTTCTGGCAGTTGCTCTATATAACATCCAGAGCTTGTCATTTTAAAAAGAGGGGGGAATACATTAGAATACACAGACGCATCTGGCGCAAAGAGTCAATTACTGTAGAATAAGTTAGGAGATCGGATTACTGAGACTAATGAGGATAGAATTGTTGAAATGTCAAGGTTCTTTCTTCAGATCACTGTAAATGTACCTGTTCTTGAGCATACTGAATGAATATGAAGTTCCAGATTACATCCTGATTGTAAATTTTACGTAATCTTCTGTTGATTTCTGGATATGTACTGGTGAATGCTGTGTTCAACTAGAAGCGCTTTCATTTCATTACATGTTGTTGTCAACTTTCCTTTGAAGCTTTGCACTAGATCATGCGGATTTGTGGAATGTCCTGGTGAAGTATGATTTCTAGTTTTCCTTCTTTTCATTGCAAGTATGGGAGCTTGTATGTGAATCAGTGATCTAAGTCCAGTAATTTTAGGAATCTCACTCTCTAACCCTTTTCCTTTTTTCAATTTCATTAATTCATCACCATAACTGCAAATCATGATAAATAACAAGCAGAAACAGTGAAATATGCTGAAATCTCGTAGGTAACTGAAGATCCTTAGCATATTTGGTTAAATGCATATAGTATTGAAAATATCATGCAAAGAATCATAAATAATGGTAGAAATCATGCAAATATCAGCCTGTATGCACATTATTTGACTAAATTTACAGTGCAGAGGTAGAATTGTTGGAGACTTATGCAGAGCGAACATCCAGAGCAGGATATTTGAAGATGATGATGATGAACAGTGTAGAAACACGTAAGGCCCCTGAATGGAAAACAGCAACACACATCAACTACTGAGTAACGTCAGTAGATTAAGACCTAATCAACGGAGACTTGGGATCATGAATTCTTTGAATTCATCGTATCTTTCAAGATGAGTAAAGGTTGTTGTGTAACTTTTATTCTATGTTTGCGAATGACTAACATCATGACCAACATAAATTGGCGCTAGAAGGAGGGCCATTGTCCGGAAGATCACGTTCATCATCAGTACTTTCAGGTTTGATGACGCTCAGAGTAAGGTAACTTCAGATCATTTGTGAATTTCATCATATTGCGTAAATATTTGCTGCGACAAGTTTGTATTTGCACATTCTGTGTAAAGATTTCCAAATTTCACATAAATATTGCAAGCTTTACAGTAGATTTCTTTAAATTCACTAAATATTGGCCAAAGATGCATAAATTTGTTCAAGCTTTGATAATTTGAGCCTTAGACGCGCGAGATCTGGTGCTACCGGTCGAAATATCCCAATATCCTGTCATATTTGCAGTATCTTCGCAAATATCGCGTAAATATTCAGTCTGATTTGCAAGTTGACCGCAAATATCACCTCGTCCGGTGGAATCCAGCCAATATTTGCAAAGTTTCAGCTAATTGGCCTCCAAATTGAGAAATCCTGGCTCACAGGATAAATACCAGGTCTAGACATAGTGAAATTTTCGAAGAATTGCCTGTCAGAGGTTTTAGACCTAAGACTGTAGACGTTCACCATACTCCAGAGTCTAGTACGTCCAGAACTTCACCAGGACCTCCTCCTGTAACTCCCGTTGGTTTGCAAATACCTTCAGGTATACCAGTGACACCTCCTGTTCAACCTCAGGGTATACCTTTAGTCCAACCTCAGCCAACTGCACCACCAGTTCAGCCCCCTCAGGTTGCAATGTCGTTCTTTGCAGCAGAATCACCATTGACCTTTACTGCGTATCATGAGTTACCAAAGTATCCGGACAAGCTGTGTCCAAAATACCATCCTTACCAGGATGCGGATGATCATATTAGGACGTTTAAAGAAGCTTGCTGCAGAGCCAGAATAGAGCATCAGGATGTGGTGTGCAGATTATTCCCTTTTTCCTTAGGGGAAGAGGCTTATAATTGGTTCATCAGTCTTGGTCAATCTTCTGTAGGTTCGTGGGCTGTCTTAGAGAAGGCCTTTCTTGACAGATTCAAAGTCCCTATTGATCCATCCATGAATTACCACCTGTTTGCCACAATTAAGAGATTGGAGCATGAACCTATTGCAAATTTCAATGCTAGGTTCCAGAAAATGTTGTCCAAGCTAGTTACCCCATATGTGGTGGCTGATGATGCTGCCAGAAGTATTTATTATTCAGCCCTGGATCCGTTAACCGCCATGTTCATCAGGAGAACACATCCTGCGATCACCACATTGACAGGAGCTTTTCAAGAAGCTATCAAGGTAAATCAACAGCTGATACCTGCTCCTACTCCAAATATAGCATTCCCTGCTTTGCCTGGCATGCAGTCACAATATCCAGCACAGTATCCTGCAGCTTATCCTTCGCAATATCCTGCACAATATCCAAATGGAGCAGTGATGCCCCCAGCAATCATGCCTGCACCTTTGCAAATACCTCCATTGAGTATCATGCCTCCTCCTAATGGAAATGGCCAATTGCCACAATATCCTGCACATACTCAGACACCTCAGGGTACAGATCTATCTCATAACAACCATGGATCTTCCTTTTTCCAGCCTCAGCCTGAAAATGTAGTGGCCAAAGCTCAAGAGGAGAAAGAGGAAATCAAAGAAATTGCTGCTCAGTTGAGAAAACTCACCACAGAAGTAACACACTTGAGAAATCAAGGGTTTTATTCACAGTCAGGTCAGAATAGGAGTTATTCCAATGACAGACCAAATTACCCTGACAGAGGATACAACAATAACTTCAACAGTAATGCTGCAAATAACAATAATCCTCCTAGGCAGCCTAGAGTGTGGAACTCCAGGCCAAATAATGGTTCATTACCATCACCCCTAGACAATCAGCCTCCTGGTGAAGCCAAACAGACTACTAGAGTCAATCTTGCTGAGGCAGCCCTTACCAATTGGTGCAGGATTCACAACACCAATGCACATGCAGAATTAGATTGTCCACAGTTTAGGATTGCTGCCAGCATCTTTCAGACTGAAGTGTCTAATACTTCTGGAAATCCACCTCAGGCAGAAGGAAATGAAATAGTTCCTTGTGGATATGACTCAGCTTTTGTGCTGGAAACTTACACTAATCAGCCTCATCAGGAATATAATCAGACCTGTGAAGAATCTGCCTTAACCTTTGAAGCAAACTATGTCTTCCCTTTTGAGGATGAAAATGAACCTACAAGAGAGCATGAGGAAGTACATGCATACCAGCAGCAATACCCTGGTAAGCACAATTATAACCTGAGGAGTAATGCCAACAGACCTGCCGGTCCATTGACATCATCTCTACCTCCAAACAACTTCAACACACCTCCTGATCCTAAGGCTAGCAATAACCCTGGGTTCCCTAAGGTGAATGCTCAGTACTTGTCTCCTCAAAACACAGTAACAAAAGTTGCAAATGCACCTCATGAGTCTGACAGGTTAGTTAGCTATTTGGCTGATGAAATGAAGAAAATCAAGATCAGCCTGTCCCTATCTGAGTTACTGAAAACTCCTGCCATCAAAAGGGCATTCATGAAGTCGCTGGATGATCCTGCTTCTAAAGAGGATAATCACCTTTCGAGTCAATCCAATAGCAGAAACCATACTGCTAAAGATAGCACTGTCAAGCCCAAAGTGTCAGCCACAGTCCAAGCTGCTGAAACTTCTCACATGACCTTGTACAGAGATAAAACTGAGTCACCTCCATTTCTCCTCACCATAAGAATGTTCAGTAAGAATTTGCACAATTGTTTAGTTGATTCAGGAGCCTCAACTAATGTTATGCCCTTGTCAATATGCAACGCATTAGGACTGCATCCTGCTAAATCCTTAAAGAAGGTCACTCAACTGGACAAGACAGAAGTAAGTGTCGTAGGAGAACTCACTCATATTCACATGCAGCTAGCGTCTGATCCTAGGATCCAGTATTATATTGACATTCAGGTAGTTGACATACCTGATACATACGGGATGTTGCTTAGCCGGGACTGGTCTAAAACGCTTAACGGATACATGTCCACAGACTTCAGTCACATGTGGTTGCCATGGAAAGGTATACCTAATCAGATCAGGATTGATGCTGAGCCTAGGATGAAACATATGATCACGGAATATAACAGAACAAATGAGATCATGTATGTAAACGTAGAACCTGGAGTTTATCACATCAGGCCGCAAACTATCCAAATAGAAGAGGTCCTGATGCTGGATGTTCATCATCATCATGATGATGATTATCATGGGGATATGCCAGTCGTAGAACTTAATAATGATCCTGATAATGACAATGAAATAGATCACTTCAGGGATTTTCAGATGCATTTATCTACTCAGATAAAACGTTGTCAATTATTAAATATACCTGCTAATGATATTTTGATTGACGGATGGTGCAGATTGCATGGAGAAGCACACTCGGAAAAGACTTGCGAACCATGCTTGGACATGATCATGCTGGAGCAGACGTATAGTGAAGCATCATCATCATATTCCGAGGTGAGTGCTACATCTGATGATGATGATGATACTAATTTTTATTTGTCTTCTGCAGGAACAGAGGAGTCGACGGATCCTGATGAGGATCATATCCGAAAAACAGAAGAGATCCTGGTGTCCAATCAGACAAATGATGCGAGAAAGGAAAAGATCACTCCTGGTAGTGATTGCTTCATGGAACCGGATTACGAGTTGTCTGATGAGGATAAAGGCAGTGACCTGACGAAGTTCGAAGAATTTCTGGTCAAAGAATAAAAAAATGACACAACAGTGTAGATCTCCCAGGAGGTTTTAATCAAAAGTTGGTGTAGGCTGCATGAGGCGCCTCACTCAGAAACCACTTGCTCACTGTGCTTGCACATTTTGAAGAAGCATGCAGTTGTATGTGTCTGAACATCATCCTCCTGCTAGGATTGAAGAGAAAACAGAAAAGCCATCAGCTCATCAGATAAAGAAAGAGGAAGCTTGAAGATGACACACCTAAGTTAAGGTGGATATCAGGCGGAGCAGCAGCCAGAGCTGCAAAGAAAAAGGAAAGTTCAAATAAATGTCCCGCTGAAGATAAGCCTTGGATCCTGAGGTTTGATGGATCCAAATCCAAGCAAGGTTCTGGAGTAGGGATTGACCTTACTGATCCATCAGGGAAATCCCATTTAGCAGCTTACAGATTACAGTTCCCCTGCACTAATAATGTCACAGAGTATGAAGCTCTGATTCATGGACTGTTGTTTGCACATAAGAAGAAGGTGAAGATCCTGCATGTCTTTGGAGATTCAGAACTAGTTGTGAGGCAAGTAAGGGGAATTTACTCTTGTAACTACAGAAAGCTGTCCAAATTACAGACATCGTGTGTGGGACCTGATTGAAGACTTTGATGCCTTCAACATCGTTCACGTGCCAAGAGAACAGAACCAAAGGGCAGATGCACTTGCTCAGGCCGCCAGTACGCTGGAACCACTGTCTATATCTGGTCTGAAGAGATTTTCAGTAGAATTGGTGTCAGTACCTTCGGTACCCGACAATGTGACCAATCTCCAAGTGTTTGATGATGATCAGCACATCCTGGACTCATATCAAACAGAGATGTATTTGAAGCTCAGATCATAGATGAAAATGGCATGGAAGATCATGTCTGGGAAGAAGATGAGATTTTTAGAGTTGCCCCCTGGCAACACAATGTCCCAAAGGTATGATTGAATTAGAAAGAGCCTTTGATCTGGATAATATGCTCAAGCATAAGGATCTGCCTAAGGCAGATGGAGGTCAATATTCACAGGTGAATATTGGACAAGCTGATGACAAGAAGAATGTCTTGTTGGGTAAGGTTTGTACACCTGAGGAGTTAGATGGAATAACTCAAGCCCTTAAGGATTATATACATGTAATTGCATGGACTTATGACGAGCTGAAGACGTATGACACTTCTGTCATAACTCATACTATACCCCTCAAGCCAGATGCAAACCTTTCAGACAGAAGCAGAGGCCAGTCAATGCTCTGCTTGAGCCCATCATCCTTGAGGAGGTCAAGAAGTTGTTAAATGCCCGGATAATATTTCCAGTAAGGCACTCCACTTGGGTGGCAAATCTGGTACCAGTCAGAAGAAGAATGGAGACATCAGATTGTGTGTGGATTTCAGGAACCTGAACAGAGCATCAGAAAAGGATAATTATCCTTTGCCCTCTTTGGATGAAGTTCTGCAGATGGTAAATGGAGCCAAGATGATGTCCTTCTTGGACGGTTTTTCAGGATACAACCAAGTGATGGTTGATAAAATTGACAGATTAAAGACTGCCTTCACCACAAAATGGGGGATATTTGCATATAGACGTATGCCGTTTGGATTGATAAATGCTGGAGCTACATTCCAGCGAGCAATGGACATAGCCTTCAGAGGCTTAATAGGAAAATGTATAGTCATCTACATGGATGACCTGACAGTGTTCTCCAAAGAAAGGGGAAATCATGTTGCTGACCTCAGAAGTGTGCTAAAGAAGTGTGAAGAATATGGAATATCTTTGAATCCCAAGAAGTGCATATTCGGGGTCACAACAGGAAAGTTACTAGGCCACCTGATCACAGAAGATGGGATTATCATTGATCCTGACAGGGTGGAATCTATTATGAAATTACCACTTCCAGGAAGCAAAAAGGAGCTTAAATCTTATTTTGGTAAGATAAATTTTGTGAGGAAGTTCATCACTGGCTTTGCTGAGATTGTCAGACCACTGAATGCCATGTTGAAAAAAGATGCACAAATTGACTGGACACCAGAAGCCAGAGCTGCTTTTGAAGATATAAAGAAGGCCATTTCAGATGCTCCTGTCCTCATTAGTCCAGATTATACAAAAGATTTCTACATCTACTCATTTGCTTCAGAACATACTTCTGCAGCAGTGTTAACTCAAAGAAATGAAGATAAAGAAGAGAAACCAATTGCCTTCATGAGCTGTCCTTTCAGGGATGCTGAGTTGAGATATGTAGATGTTGAAAGACAGGCACTTGCATTAGTCAGAGCAGTAAAAAAGTTCAGACATTATATACTGAGGAGCAAAGTGATTGCTGTGGTACCAGATGCAGCAGTAAAGATGATGCTGATGCAGAGTGAACCTGGTGAAAAAAGGGCCAAATGGATTACGGTACTACAAGAATATGACATGGAGATCACACCCATGAAGCTAGTAAGAGGACAGGCTCTGAGCCAGATGATATCTGAAACTGATCCAAACATCATCAGTCAACAGTATGTGATAGATGAGAAAGACAATAAAGAATGGTATTCAGACATCAGGCACATCCTGATCACTGGAAGATGTCCTTTGAGGATGCAGGCTTCACAGAGAAGAGCCTTAAAGATGAGATCCCAGAAATATATGATGAAGGGAGGAGCCCTGTTTAAAAAGAATTATGAAGGGATATACCTGAGATGCTTAGAGAAACCAGAAGCTAATAAAGTCTTGACAGAGCTACATGACAAGTTTGGAACTGCCCACGGATCAGCGTTGGCCACAACACATGCAATCCTCAGAGCAGGATATTACTGGCCTACAATTTTTAAAGACACAGCTGATCATGTTAAATGTTGTCATGTTTGCCAGGTTGCTGCCAACAGAGAAAAGTATGCTGCACAACCATTGCAGCCAGTGATGGAGGAGCGCCCATTTGCACAATGGGGCATGGATTTCATAGGACCAATCAATCCTCCATCTTCTTCAGGCCAGAGGTATGTCCTAACAATTACTGATTATTGTACCAGATGGACTGAGGCTATCAACAGCAAAACTTGTACTGCTGATGATGTCATTAAATTTCTGGAAAGCAACATTGTCACCAGGTATGGAACTCCTTATGCATTGGTAAGTGATAATGGTTCTGCCTTCATTTCCACTAAATTGTCAAGTTGGGCTTTTGATCATGGGATCATACTTAAGTTCTCATCCAATTACTATCCCCAGGGAAATGGATTAGCAGAATCCACCAATAAGAACTTACTGAGTATCATAAGAAAATTGATAGAGAAAAATCCCAGGGAATGGAACTCATTTCTGAAATATGCCTTATGGGTAGACAGAACTAGAATGAAAATTGCATTAGGAAACTCACCTTTCCAGCTAGTATATGGGGTAGATCCTATCCTCCCTGTAAACTTGAAAATTCCTACTCTGCAGTTTGCCCAAGACTATCTAGGCATAAATAATAAACAAGAAGTCAGGTTGCTTCAGTTGATGCATCTGGAAGAAAAACGAAGCCAAGCAATTGACCAATTTGCAAAACATCAGGCTGTTGTCAAACGCTGGTTTGACAAGAGAGCCAGAATTAAAGCTTTCAGGATATCAGATTTAGTCCTGATGTGGGATAAAGCCCATGAAAGGAAAGGTGATCATGGTAAGTTTGACAGACTATGGATAGGTCCCTTTCAGATTTCTGAAATTTTAGGAGACAGCACTTATAGGCTTAAGAACCTGACAGGTGAGGATGTCCCGTTGCCAGTCAATGGACAATTCCTCAAACATTATTTCCAGGCCTGAGTGACTTCATGACAGTCTTGTGTATCATATTGTATATTTGTATAGTTGTTTGTATAGTGTTTGCTTGTTGTTGTTGTTGTTTTGTTGGTTGGAACCTTGTTCTGGTAAGTCAGGATGATGCACTTCATCACCTAAGAAAATAATTAAATTGTTAGGATTCAAGTGATGAGATCAGATTTAGATATAGATTGTAATTCATTCTGATAAATACTCATGATCAGGTTTATGATGTCTTTTCATCAGGGTACTTTTTCTTGTCCAAAGTGAATCAAACACAATAAAACACCTAACAGCCTTGGGTTTGTTGAAGATATGAGTATAGGTGTTAAGTGAAAAATCTAAAGGGACTCCCTTGCTACCAATACAATCTCCAACCTAAAGCTGCAAGTGACTACACCTTGTACAAATGAGCAGACATGATGATATCAAATTTAAATTTTTAAAGGAAAATCAGAAACAAAATAAAATTAGGCCATCTAAGTAACTCTACCGGGGCTATGGACGCCTGCTGGCAGTGGGGCTCTACTTAGGGAGATTGTATAGATAACCTTGTCGGGGTTATAGACACCTGCTGGCAGCAAGGCTCTATCCAGGTTGGCTATGAGGGATGATCTCCAACTATGTAGTTTAACACCAGTTACTTATGTTTTCAACTTACTTTCAAGATGAGGATAATTAATCATCTGCACACACATGATCCTTTGATAGCTTTACCACCATAATGAAATTTTATCATTCAAAGATCATGATGATTTTACTTAGACAGAATTAGAATACTATAGATGAATGTGATCATATCACTTGAATCATTTGAATTTTGTTGTTTTCTTTGGTGGCAAGTTGTTGTGTGGTTACACAACACGCCCCATTTTGACTTGGCAAAACAGGGACCCAGCTTTTGTTTTGGCTTGTGTTGTCTGTTTCTGGCGGTTTGGTAAAAATAAGTCAGGGGCATCATCATCATGAAGGTCAGGATGAGGTAGGTCATCATCATGAGGTTAGTTTCTCAAAGTGCATATTTTGTTTCTGTGACTTCATGGTTAGAAAGAGCTTGAAATTTCATGCAGGTTTGCCTTTTGCATCACTTGAAAATTCATCCATATGAGGGAGTTGTGAGTAGTCAAAGTTTTGGTCAAACCTGATAATTGCTATATGAACGTCATCATCATGATATTTGGAAAGCCCCCCGATAATATCCTGAGGTCGAAACATCCGGACGTCAAGTTTAAGTCGTAGTAATCTTTTCCCGTCAGGCGGTCTTTTATATCGCCAAAGGTCATCATCATGATATTCCAACATCACCCGGTGAAAATCATGCAGTCCCGAAACATCCGGACGTCAATCTTAAGTGCTAGTGTGTTTTACCCGTCGAGTAACCTTAGAAACATTGCGAGCATCATCATGATATTCCAACATCACCTGATATTATAATATCATGCTGATATTATAATATCACATTACTTAGAGAAATCTGCCATCTGCATAATTTGCGCGCGCACGACAGTCTTGGTGATCAACATCATCATGATATTTCGAGACCCGACATTTCCTAATATCCTCCTGACCTCCTTTTGCGTGATCATGATGATCACCTTATCTTTCGAAGCAGAGGGTGATTTTCATTTCTTAAGTCATGTTGAACATCATCATCATGATCTTTCTCTACCCGACAGTTCGTGATATCATCCTGCCGACAAGTATAAACTTTTGCAAATATGATGATGACGATGACGTCATCATCACCTTCTCCTTCGGCAGGATATTTTCCAAGGCGTGATCCATTTCGCCAATATGATGATGACGATGACGTCATCTTCGAAGATTAACACAAGCCCCGGATATCCTGATGACGTCATCAGGACTTTCGGCAGGATCATATTTTTGATCACTCAATGCGAATATGATGATGATCATCATCATCATCTTGATCTTCCGAGGATCGCCTTAACCGAAAACGGGGTCATGCTGCTTTCTTGACCTGATCATCTTCCTTAGAGGGAACCCGATATTCCATTTACCTCCTGATCTTAGCGAATATGACGATGACGTCATCCCTTTGCATTTTATTGAAACCCGATGATGACGATGACGTCATCATGATTTTCCTTAGCGGCAGGATCTTTTTCCAAGTCCTCCTGTTTGTCTTCATCATGATGATGATGACGATGTCTTTCTTTCCCGAATGTGCAAGAGCAGAACATCCTGATGTGCTTTTCATCAGAGCATTAGGAAAGGAGGATCATCATACTTTGTGATATCCTGCGGCCACTTTGAGGATGTATAGTTGGTCATCATCATGATTTTTGGCGTCGGTATAACTGTTGCCGTCGGCCTAAGGTAAAATTGTCACCCTGATCATATGTAGTCACGCCGATGCAAAATATGATGATGATGCAGAGCCGTATTCTAAGGCTGGTTGAAAGGCGATTGTTTCTTTGTATAATCTGAGATCATCATCATCATATTTTGAACCCGATATACAATAAAATGGGCAAAAACATGAAGCGATGGAAATTTGAAAGCCCGACTGCCTGATTTTGGTCAACGACGGTTGACCTGGTTGTTTTTATGCTGTTTATGCATTTAGTGCATTTTTTTCACAGGTAAGGCCTGATTGCCTATGGCTGCACATGGGGAGGTATGTTTAATAAAGTGTTTACTTCCTGTTGTTTATCATGATGATGATGAACCTAATGTTTGTCTGTTTACTTGCAGGAAATCATCCTGATGCTGCTGAAGCTAAACATTGAAGTCATGATGCTGCTGAAGCTGAACATTGAAGTCATGATGCTGCTGAAGCTGAACATCGAAGTCATGATGCTGCTGAAGCTGAGCGTTGAGATCATGATGATGCTGCTGAGGCTGAGCATTACAAAGTTGCGCATAGAGGCAACATGAGCTGGAAATGAGGAGGATATTGTCAAATATGCTGTTCGCCAGCTGGAGGCCGAATCAAGTTGAAGATGCTGGAATATTCTGTGCCAGCTGTACATTTGCTAACTGACGAAGCATGTGCTTTTCATCTGGGCCGTTGTTTGTTATGAGAGGATCCTGATCCTTGGATCATTGTAACCGTTTTCTGGCAGTTGCTCTATATAACATCCAGAGCTTGTCATTTTAAAAAGAGGGGGGAATACATTAGAATACACAGACGCATCTGGCGCAAAGAGTCAATTACTGTAGAATAAGTTAGGAGATAGGATTACTGAGACTAATGAGGATAGAATTGTTGAAATGTCAAGGTTCTTTCTTCAGATCACTGTAAATGTACCTGTTCTTGAGCATACTGAATGAATATGAAGTTCCAGATTACATCCTGATTGTAAATTTTACGTAATCTTCTGTTGATTTCTGGATATGTACTGGTGAATGCTGTGTTCAACTAGAAGCGCTTTCATTTCATTACATGTTGTTGTCAACTTTCCTTTGAAGCTTTGCACTAGATCATGCGGATTTGTGGAATGTCCTGGTGAAGTATGATTTCTAGTTTTCCTTCTTTTCATTGCAAGTATGGGAGCTTGTATGTGAATGAGTGATCTAAGTCCAGTAATTTTAGGAATCTCACTCTCTAACCCTTTTCCTTTTTTCAATTTCATTAATTCATCACCATAACTGCAAATCATGATAAATAACAAGCAGAAACAGTGAAATATGCTGAAATCTCGTAGGTAACTGAAGATCCTTAGCATATTTGGTTAAATGCATATAGTATTGAAAATATCATGCAAAGAATCATAAATAATGGTAGAAATCATGCAAATATCAGCCTGTATGCACATTATTTGACTAAATTTACAGTGCAGAGGTAGAATTGTTGGAGACTTATGCAGAGCGAACATCCAGAGCAGGATATTTGAAGATGATGATGATGAACAGTGTAGAAACACGTAAGGCCCCTGAATGGAAAACAGCAACACACATCAACCACTGAGTAACGTCAGTAGATTAAGACCTAATCAACGGAGACTTGGGATCATGAATTCTTTGAATTCATCGTATCTTTCAAGATGAGTAAAGGTTGTTGTGTAACTTTTATTCTATGTTTGCGAATGACTAACATCATGACCAACACAACACTCCCAACCACATGGGCGACAACAAGAATGGGATGCAATCGAAACCAAGCTACACGCCTTAGATGACAACATTCATCTTTTGTACACTATCGCTCATCACAAATCAACCATTTCATAACCTTGAGACAATCTTGAAACTAGACCACATGTCTTATACGAGATGTCCTACAAACTCTCATCTTCCTTATATAAGAGGTCACTTTGCCAAAACCAGACTCGGCATCTTTTACGACATGCTTCCTATCCTAAACCAGGCATCATTCAACCTATCATAATCATTTAGACAAGCACATGTACACTCAGCACATGACTTGATGGCTGTTAGCTCTATCTCACACTTTACTTTAGTTTATTTTCTATGATTTTGTTCCTGAGCTTATCAAGGTAGTCCTTAAGGGATGAAGAGAGACAAGGATGGGGTGAGATCTCTTCTCTTTGATTGCCATTTGCAGTTTGTCTGGGCAAAACAACTTGGGCAACTAAGTTCCTTGTGTGTGACTAGGACACTACTAGGTGAATCAAACATATCCTATATGTTGGAATGGCTAGATGCTTCCATGTATCAGGAATTATACACTTAGGATTGTTCTCATCAAATAATTTGACAAGGTTCCTTAGTGACTCTGGATAAGCTTGGCAATCCTTGTTTATTTTTGGTGTATTTGTTTCCCAAAGGACCACACTTTGTGCCTTGGTCACAATATACCATGGCATTTGTCATCCTGTGATACAATAAGTACTATGATGAACGTAGTAACTGAACTAAAGAAGCTCAACATCTATTATGGCAAAGTCGTATTCCCCTCCCCTTAACCAATTCTTCATCCCTTGTCCAATTCTCCATTCCTTCATTGCCATTTCTTCAGTTCTTCTTTTATCCTACTATGACACACCAAAAACAACATTAGATCATATCACCTGCATACACACATATGTTAGTGCATCATACATCACCATTATAATCATCATAATAAATCATCATCATCATCATTATCAACTATCATTTTCATAATCATAAGTATAGCATTAGGTCACAATAAAACCATCACTTGCACAAAGAAAAACCATATATCTAAGCATTTGTCATATTCCCATTTGCATCCATACATGAGCATCACAGAAAATAAAAAACCATCGCACAACATCTATCACATATGCATCTAGGACTAACATCATACATCACATCATAAAAACCATATAAGCATCACATTTAAGCATCACATCATAAGCATCATAACCATCATAACATCTAGTACTGCATCATCATGAATCATAATACATAACAACATATCATAACATCCATCCATCATGACTATACAAAATGATAACAAGATCAATCATGATAAATCAATTGCATATATATATATATATGTATGTATGTATGTATGTATTGTACTGTGACACGCATTTTTGATGATATATATATATATATATATCATCAGAAATGCGTGTCACAATACAATACATATATCTGTGTCAAAAAATGGAGCTCACAGGCTCAGTCATAAATCAAGAGCACGCAAGCTCAATCAAGATAAGTACATCAAAACCTATCAAAATGGCCCTGTGAGAAGACCCCTGTGCTCTCAACCTGCTCTCGTTCTGGAAGGCCTATCATAGGGTGATGATTGCATCTATGAGTGTCGCACACTGCTATGAGATCTATGGGAGTAGGACTGAATGGTACTCCTACTCTGAAAACTGGGTGCCCTCTTCTCTGCTAGTACTAGGCTCTCATACAAACCCCTATACTATTATGCCTCTAGACCTAATCTAACCAATGCCTATACAAAATTAGCTTCTGGCCCACCCATGGTCATTGTTAAATCTATAGAGCACTCCTCTACCCTCTCTGCTCTAATCACATCCATATCACGCTTGGTCGTCCATTGAAGCAACTGCCCCTCAACCTCCTATACTCACTGTCATATTGCATCTAACTGTGTCTATAAGTTAGCTTTCTGCCCATCCACATCTCCACCGTGGGATCAGGCATCCCTCTCCTCCACCTCTACCTCATCATCTCCTACCTTGACAAGACATATATTCCACAGAGCCTCATTCCTAATCCTCTCCTCCTCCTCATCCTCCTCATCATCGTTCTCCTCCTTAGTCTCCTCCATCTACTCTCCCCCACCAACATCCTCGATAGGCACATCCTCCTCTAGATCTCCCACCTACATCTCCTCCACAGTTACGACCACACGGCCCACTACTCCCTCTCCCTCCTCCTGTATAGAGGCAAGTGCTACACCCCTACCCTGTCCATCCTGACCTTAACATCCTCGGCCCACTGCTCCCTCTCTCTCCTCCTATATAGGGGCAAGTACCCCACCCCTACCCTATCCATCCTAGCCTTGACCTTCTCAGCCTCTGTCTCCACCACCCCCACCTACTCCACCATCATCTCTACCTCTGTCATCTCCACCTCCTCTACCCCTACCTCATCCTTTGAACCAGCCTCTCAACCCTCATCCCAACCACTCCACTGGTGCTAGTGCATTAGGATGCAAATACAAAACTAGCCTTTGAGTGGTCCACCATGCATCATAAGTAGTAGTCATCCCTAGATCTGCAACATCCCCATAATCCCACTAAAGTGGTTGCAATCTTGCTATCTTATCAAGAGCCATCTGTACTAGAATCATAGGTCCCCACATTGGAATCTCCCGTGTAACCTAGGCAAACTCTACAATACCAGCTGGCTCATCCCACTGCTCCCCAAGCTACCTGAGCACTCGAGATGGAAAATGATGCTCTATAACATGTTGTGCATGTAAAGTCTGTAGGAGTACAATCAACACTGAGAGGGGGAGTGAATTAGTGTTGAAGGCAAAAACCACAATTTATGACTTTTCAAACATGACAATGAAGTTTATCAAAAATTGAATTCAATACTTGAACAACCAAAATGTTCAATCATATGTAATTACAAAAGACATGAGATCATAACACAAAGAAATTAATGATTAGAAAACCCTCCTGGGGTAGAAAAACCACTCAAAACTACCTCACTAGCTTAAGTAAAAATCTCACTGATTACAATGTTTAGAAGCACCAACTTCAAGGAGCACCAACCCCTAATACATACAAATAGGTCTCACTGACCATACAAGCCTCACTAGCTACAAGATGCCTCACTAGCTGAAATTGCCTCACCGGCTTTTCTCAATAAATCAAAACAAAAGATCTCATGTGCAAGAATTGATTGCCATTCAATCTGATTTGCACCATTTAAACCCTCATTCTTCTCTTTAACAATTTTCTCATAGATGCATTTTAATCACACCCTTTATTCATCACATGTCCAGTATCACCTTCTCATCTATCTTTTCTCTTCAAGAGGATTTTTTACAATAATTTCTTCAACACTACATATTTAATCACACAAAAAAACATTCATCAATGCATCTGAAATGCCATTTAATATCGGATGACCTTCCTCATTCGTTATAATTATTTTCATCTTCTCTGCAATAAGTCCATGACCTTTCATATTCTTTGACATTTCAATTTGGACAATTTTTGTCTTCAAAATTATCCCTGCATAAAACATTCAAAAATATATCTCCGAAAAAACTTCAATTAAGTTCAATCATTTTTCCTCTATCAAAAATAAAACAATAACTCTTCATATTCCATTTTCCATAAATCTTCAATCTGCAAAAATAAAGAGTTAGAAATCATATTTATTTTTGCATAAATAATGTCTCAAAAAACCCTTTCATATTCTTCTTAAAAAAAATCATTTCCACCATCTGAAAAAATAACCCTTGATATCAAACCCCATTCATCTTCTGAGCCCTCTTGCAATTTCATATTTAATTGTCCCTGCATCATAAAAAATTTCATGTCTTCCATATACAAATCCTCTTTGCAACAAAAAATTCTCAAACAAAAATAAATATTCTTCATAATCCTTATATCTTCTCTGCAAATTTCCTTTCTATGACTTCTCCAAAAAATCATTTAACTCAAAAAAATCTTCATTTATCTCCTTAAAAAATCTCCTTAAAAATCTCATTGGAAGATGGCTTTTAGAAGGCAAATAAAATAGGAGATATGTAAGTTGCTAAATTTGAGAATAAAGCCATTTATGGCTTATTCACGTTCCCATAAAAAAAATATTCTAAACATTATGATACACATTCAAACCAAAAAATATATATCCAATGCCTTTTTCATGAATAAAGACATAGTCTCCATGTTAAGTAAAGCATTCGATGGTTTTCAAAAAATAATTAAAAAAAAATTAAAAAAAACTTTTTGGTGCCCATTTCAAATAAAAGAAGACCATTGAAGTAGGTAGGAAATGTATGGGGCCGGTCAACCTCATGTCTTAAAACCCCTTTAATAAGTCACTTTAAGTGACTATTACCTATAGTTGCAGGTCACCAATAAAGTGCAAACTTAGATGAGTTGGATTTAGGATCTTTATAATGGCACTTAAATTAAAAAAACTTTTGATAAATAGTAAAACCATCAATCACTATACATATGAAATGAAGACCTCTCAACCATTAAATGCCACTATCATTTTAATTTCTGCCACTGGAACTTGCAAGCACTTGTAACCTCTGCAATACCTCTTGTATGATTTACTGCATACTAAAAACATCATGTCCTCTTCTTGATATAACACCATCCATGTTTAAGCATCATTGAGTCAAAGTATCATAATACCAAATATGAACCAAGCACACATCATACCTTGAACAAGACATCTTGATCTTACAGATACTACAAACACATCCTTGATCAGAAAATGAAGAACCTGACTCAATGATGACATCAATGAAGCATTGCAAGAATGTGCCTAACTAGTGTTGTCATTGATGTCAACATACTCCTTTTGCATTGATGACAAGGATTGGATGAGCTATGTGTGGAGGATATTGAGAAAATTGGTCATATCAGGAAGAGAGAAGAACAGTGAAGACAATAAGGTAAAGATCCAAGATAAGATGAGTTTTAGAGGATACGGTTAAAAGGGTTTGTAGATAAATGTCTTAAGATGATCCAGTAAAGATTTCAGAGGTTCGCATGAACATTTGAAGAAGTTATGGCTGCTCAAGTAAAACTGGTTCCGGCAGATGTTCAGAGGTGACAGAGTGACACAGATAGGTCCGATGGGATCCAGAAAGGAAATATCCTATTCTGTAGATTTGGTAGAGTGTTTAGAAAGTCCATGAGAAGTGATAACTCAATTGGTTAGTGGTCTGGAGGTCCACAAGTATCCATTCCATTATGATAGTAATGAAAGTCTGTGTTCTTGAGGTTCTGGATGAAGGAGATAAGGATTTCAGTAAGCAGATGAAGTATGGATGTTCTTGGTGATTTAGGAAAGCTTGTGGTGGTCTTTGGACCATGTCCAGTTCATGTTGGTGGTCCGCATTAGAGTTTGAGCCCGCAATTGAAGAATAACTTCCGGATGATGGTGTTCAAGTTTGGTCGACCAGATGAATTACACATCTTGTGGATGTTCTTGGAGATGTTTGCCAACTTATATGATTATTCCTAAGTTGATGTCTTGTATAAATAAGGAGTTGTAAAGTCATTTCAAAGTGTGTCTTGTGGAGATGTGAGTGTGGTAGCGAGGAAGAGAGCGAAAGACAAAGCAGAAGTTTTGGGCTTAAATGGAACTAATTCAAGCATGGTGAAGATGCTATTCTCTAGTTCAAGTATGTGATACTTATCATTCTATAGATAGTGTGTCTCTTGTAGGCAGTGAGCCTCTTATGAGCAATGTGCTCAGGTAGTGAGCCCTAATTGGCATGTGCCATTTTGTTCTTTCTATTCTTCTTACAGAGAATACAATCTTGGGTTAATCACCCCGTAGTTTTTCCCTTAATCGTGTTTTCCACATCAAAATCGTGGTGTCTTATGTGTTGATGTGTTTCTGCTCTTGATTTAATGCATTGTGTTTCCATGATTGATTAATTATTATGCTGCTAAATTACAAAGTGGATTTTAATGTTTAATTGGAAGAAAGTTTTGGACAACTGATTCACCCCCCTCTCAGCTGTTTGTCCTGAATCTAACAATTGGTATCAGAGCCAAGTTCCTCTAAAAGGAGCTTAACCACTTGAGGAGATCTAGGATGTCATCCTACAAGAAGGATAGTCTGAAGTTTGATGGAACCAATTTTAGTCTTTAGAAAAGTCGCATGCAATGTCAATTGCAATGTATGGGAATGCAGTATTGGACCATGGCTACAACAAAGTATACGCCTCCTCAGAATGGCCCGAAATCTGCAAGTGAAATCACAGATGCTGAAAACAATCTACGAACTAAAGAAGCCCTTCTAAGTGCGTTGTCTGATTCAGAGTTTACAAATGTTGTTGATCTACAAACTACTTTTGAGATTTGGAAAAAATTGGAACTTCTGCATGAAGGAGACAAGTATGTTAAATGTGCAAGGCTACAGAGTTTGAAAGGGAAATTTGAAAATTTGAAGATGAGAGAAGATGAAAATATCACTACCTTTATGCCAAGAGTAAATGAGCTTGTTTGTGGCATTAGATGTGTTGGTGGAGTCTTGGATGAAGATGAGATTATTGGCAAAGTTCTCAGATCCCTTCCTGCTTCTTATAAAATCAAGGTTGCTGCCATAGAAGAATTCAGAGCCCATTCAAGTGTCACAAGAGATCAATTGGTTGGTAAATTAGTCGCATTTGAAATGACCGAGTTTGGAGATGTCCCCCCCAAGACTGAATCTACATTCAAAGATAGTGCTTCAGTGAAAGGAAAAAAAAGGTTTGATCCAGGAGAAAACTCTTCAAGGAAACTTTATGGTATGAAAAAGCAAGAAAAGACCTAGAAGAAGAAGAATCTAAAACTACTCAGCTTGAAGCCTTTATTGCAAAAAGACTGCCAAGAGGATCCAGTAAGTGTGGAGGGAAATTGCCTTTTAAGTGTTTTAACTGCAATAAGATTGGTCATTTTGCCTCAAAGTGTCTGGAAAGATTTTCAAGGCCAAATCCTAATAGATCAAGGTTCCAAAAGAATTGTTACTATGTTCATGAAGAGGATGATAATGAAGGAGTAACAGATGATGAATCATAGATAGGAAACAAATCGAGAAGTGATTGGGTGTTTATTGCCATCAAGGAAGAAGATCCAATGCCCTCTGAATCTATCAATCATAAAGTTGTAGAAAGAGCTCTGTCTACCCAAGTTGAAGAAAAGGATGATTGGGTCATTGACAGTGGATGCTCTCACCATATGACAGGTGACAAAAATAAGTTTTTAGATTTGGAAAGGTATGAAGGAGGAGTGGTAAAGTTTGGAGATAATTCTGCTGGTAGAATCAGAGGTAGAGGAACTATTTCTTTTGATGGAAAGAACAAAACCGGTAATGTACTATATGTTGAAGGATTGAAGTACAATCTTCTCAGTGTTGGACAATTGGTGGACAAAAGCTATGATCTTTGATTCAAGAATGGAAAATGCTAGATCTTTGAAAGTTCTAGAATAGAGATTGCATCTGGTACTCAGACAAAAGGTAATATCTTCCATTTAGCTGGTACTGGTAAAAGTTGTCTATTTGTGCAAATTGATCAGAGTTGGATATGGCATATGAGGATGTGTCATGTGAATTTTGATAATATCATCAAGATAAGAAACACTTAGGATGTAAGAGATCTTCCAAAACTGGTGAAACCTACAAATAGTTTGTGCAAAGAATCTCAATTGGTGAAACAAAGTAGAGTCTCATTCAAAAGTAAGAAACAATCCTCTACCAGATTATTGGACTTAGTTCATACTGATCTATGTGGTCCGGCAAGAATAAGGAGTGTGCAAGGTGATAGATACTTCATGTTATTAATTGATGATCATTCCCGGATGATGTGGTTTACTTTCTTAAAAGAGAAATTAGAAGCTCTTGAGAAATCCAAAATATTCAAGGCCATGGTAGAGAATGAAACCGAATTAAAATTAAAATGTCTAAGGTCTGATAGAGGTGGAGAATTCACATCCAATGAGTTCATAGAATTCTATGAGAAACATGGAATAAAGAGACAGTTGTCTACTCCTAGGACTCCACAACAGAATGGAGTAGTGGAAAGAAAGAACCAGACCATCCAGGAAGCTTCTAGGACCATGATGATGGAAGCAAATGTTCCTCAGATCTATTGGAGAGAAGCTGTCAGTACTTCAGTCTATACTCTTAATCAAGTTCAAATCAAAAGCAATACTGATAAGACTCCTTATGAACTTTAGTTTGGCATCACTCCTACTATGAGGTATTTCAGAGTCTTTGGTAGCAAATGTTACATTAAAAGAGATGAGGATCTAGGCAAGTTTGATGCTAGAAGTGATGAAGGAATATTCTTGGGTTACTGTACTCAAAGCAAAGCATATCGGTGTTATAACAAGAGACTGAGAAAGATTATAGAAAGTACAAATGTGAAGGTTGATGAAGGAATTGAAAAACCTTCAAGGTTTTATGAATATGATGAAGATGATCAGAATGGTGCTCTGATTCAGGGAGCCCAAGCCTCTTCTAAATTTTAGAATCAAATTGATCCGGTAATTAGGAACAGGAGATGAGTTATAATGAGCCTGATCAAGAATTAGAAGTGCAAGAAACTCCCAAAGTTCCCAGGTATGTAAGACTGAACCACTCTGAAGATTAGATCATAGGTGATAAAAGAAAAGGTGTACAAACAAGGAGGATTGCTCAAGATTCAGATGAATATTCTCTGATTTCAAAGATTGAACCTAAGACAATGCATGAATCTTGCCATGATGAAAACTGGACTAAAGCAATGGAGGAAGAACTGATGCAAATTGAGAAAATCACACTTGGGATCTTGTTCCTAGACCTAGAAACAAGAATGTGATTGGAACCAAATGGGTCTTTCGGAACAAACTAAATGAAGTTGGTGAAGTAATCAGGAATAAAGCTAGATTGGTTTGCAAGGGTTACTCTCAAATAGAAGGAGTTGATTTTGAAGAAACTTTTGCTCTAGTAGCAAGAATTGAAGCAGTAAGATTATTTCTTACTTTTGTTGCCTTCAAGGATTTCAAAGTCTATTAGATGGATGTCAAATCTATCTTTCTGAATGGTGACTTGGAAGAAGAAGTATACATTGAGCAACCAGATGGATTTCAATTGTCTGATCATGGTGATATGGTCTGCAAGTTGAAGAAAGCACTGTATGGACTCAAGCAAGCCCCAAGAGCCTGGTATGAAAGATTGGATAAGCATCTTTTGAAGATTGGTTTTAACAAAGGTACTGCTAACAGTAATTTATACTTCAAAATTGATCATGAAAATATCTTGATTGTTGAAGTATTTGTTGATGATATCATTTTTGGAGGAAGAGATAGTATGTGCAAAACCTTTGCAAATCAAATGAAAAGTGAATTTGAGATGTCCATGCTTGGGGAAATGAATTTCTTCTTGGGTCTGCAGATCATTCAAACTAAGAAAGGAATCTTCATTTCTCAGACCAAATATGTGAAAGAATTGTTGAAGAAATTTGGGATGGAAGAGTCAAAACCAATGTGTACTCCCATGGCAACCAGATGTAAATTGAGAAAAGATGATGACTCTCCTAAGACTGATCAGAAAAAGTACAGGTCAATGATTGGAGGATTGTTGTATCTCACTCAAACTAGACCTGATATTATGAATATTGTTGGTCTTGTTGCTAGATTCCAAGTTGATCCTAGAGAATCTCATGTCATGGCAATCAAGAGGATTTTTAGGTATCTAAAAGGGATAGTTGAATATGGTTTGTGGTATCCTAGAGATCATAATTTCTCTCTTCATGCATATATAGATGCAGATTGGGCAGGAGATGTGGATGACCGGAAGAGTACCAATGGTGGAGCATTCTTTTTGGGGAAGAGATTGGTTTCTTGGCTGAGCAAGAAACAAGAGGCAATATCTCTGTCCACTACAAAAGAAAAATATATTGCAGCAATAGGTAGTTGTACTCAAGTTTTGTGGATGAAGCAAATGCTAAGAGACATAAGAGTGGAGTATGAGGAGCCTATCACAATCTTCTGTGATAATTCAAGTGCAATAAATATTTCTAAGAATCCAGTGTTGCACTCAAAGACTAAACATATAGCCATCAAGTTTCACTTTTTGAGAGAACAAGTGAACAAGAATGAAGTCAGATTGGAGTTTGTGCCTTCCAAGGATCAGCTTGTAGACATCTTTACTAAACCTCTACCTAAGGACTCTTTTGAGTATCTCAGGGAGAAGTTAGGGGTTATTGCCCCTCCGGTGATGAACTAAGGTGCACTAATGTGCATCAATCCGATGGATATCACAGTCATATCTTGTGATCTAGATTGATGATGGGGAACTGCTACTCAGGGGGAGTAGCTAATATGATTTTGAAGTGGTGGAATTGCAAGTATGTGCCCTTTGCCATTGATGTCGAAGGGGGAGAGAAGACATGTGAAAAACAAGTGGTTGCTGATCAAAGGGGGAGTAGGAAAGGAAGAGAAGACATATTGATGTCAAAGGGGGAGAGAAGACATGTGAAAAACAAGTGGTTGCTGATCAAAGGGGGAGCAGGAAAGGAAGAGAAGACATGTGAATGGTTGTTGTTGATAGGGGGAGTTGTGACACTAAGGAGAAGTTCTTGTCTTGATGGTTAAAATAGTTTTTCACATCATATGTTGCCATCAATGACAAAGGGGGAGATTGTTGCAAGTAAGGGCCTAACCGGTGTTGTCATTGATGTCAACATACTCCTGTTGCATTGATGACAAGGATTGGATGAGCTATGTGCTGAGGATATTGAGAAAATTAGTCATATCAGGAATAGAGAAGAACATTGAAGACAGTAAGGTAAAGATCCAAGATAAGATGAGTTTCAGAGGATATGGTTAAAAGGGTTTGTAGATAAATGTCTTAAGATGATCCAGTAAAGATTTCATAGGTCCACATGAAGATCTAAAGAAGTTATGGCTGCTCAAGTAAAACTGGTTCTGGCAAATGTTCAAAGGTGACAGAGTGACACAGATAGGTCTTGTGGGATCCGGAAAGGAAATATCCTATTCTGTGGATTTGGTAGAGTGTTTAGGAAGTCCATGAGAACTAATAACTCAGTTGGTTAGTGGTCTAGAGGTCCGCAAGCATCTATTCCATTATGACAGTAATGATAGTCTATGTTCTTGAGGTTCTGGATGAAGGAGATAAGGATTTCAGTAAGCAGATGAAGTATGGATGTTCTTGGTGATTCAGGAAAGCTTGTGGTGGTCTTTGGACCATTTTCAGTTTGTGTTGGTGGTCCGCATTAGAGTTTGAGCCTGCAATTGAAGAATAACTTTTGGATGATGGTGTTCTTCCTAAGTTTGGCCAACCAGATGATTTACACATCTTGTGGATGTTCTTGGAGGTGTTTGCCGACTTATATGATTATTCCTAAGTTGATGTCTTGTATAAATAAGGAGTTGTAAAGTCATTTCAAAGTGTGTCTTGTGGAGATGTAAGTGTGGTAGTGAGGAAGAGAGTGAAAGATAGAGCAGAAGTTTTGGGCTTAAATGGAACTGATTCAAGCATGGTGAAGATGCTATTCTCCAGTTCAAGTATGCGATACTTATCATTCTGTAGATAGTGTGTCTCTTGTAGGCAGTGAGCTTCTTGTGAGAAGTGTGCTCGGGTAGTGAGCCCTAATTGGCATGTGCCATTTTGTTCTTTCTATTCTTCTAATAGAGAATACAATCTTGGGTTAATCACCCCGTGGTTTTTCCCTTAACTGGGTTTTCCACGTCAAAATCTTGGTGTCTTATGTGTTGATGTGTTTTTGCTCTTGATTTAATGTATTGTGTTTCCATGATTGATTAATTATTATGATGCTGAATTACAAAGTAGATTTAAGTGTTTAATTGGAAGAAATTTTTGGACAACTGATTCACCCCCCTCTCAGTTGTCTGTCCTGAATATAACATGAAGCACCTCAATGAAGCATGAACAAAAAAACCCTGTGAACAACATGGCATGAACATAACATTGTCAAAATATGAACTCAAGAAATGTGACCATGAAACCATGAGCATCAACAATGCTTGAACTTCTTGAAATGATTAACACAAACAAGTTAGCATCAAACACCACTTAACCAACCCCTTCAAACACCACTGCATGAGATGACCCAACACAAACAAGTATGAAACAAGTATGAACCAGTCATAAACATGGTGATCAATAATGAACCAATATGAACACCAAACCATGAAGATATTCTGATGACATCTCTTATCAATCACTGATGACATGAACAACTCCTGTCAATACCAACACCTTTTTGACATCAATGACAATCAATCTCCATCATAGTCCAGCCAATAAGATATCATGTATGCGTACAGTAAGGAAGTTGCTCATCATCTCTATCCATCTGGGGCAATCTCTATATGGCATCCAAATAAATGAATCCATGTTGCCAATAGCATGTTTCCAGTACCCCACATCACCCATATGAACCTATGGAACTGTATAATGAAACACATATGGTAGCTCCTCCAAAATGTCCTGATCCATTGGTAGCCTACACACTCAATGTGCTCCCATGACCATATCACGAGTAAAGTCACCTTACAACTGATCGAATGCTCCCCTTGATATACAACACCATGCAACTGGTGATATAATTGAGCTAAGAGGTAGGGTCCCCATGCATATGAAGTCGTATCCACCATCATCCCCTCCAACATCTCTCCCTAGCCAACCAAAAATCTATGGTCATGTCGATCGGGGCATACCAAACTAGCAATACAAGTGCATATAACCACAATAAATCGATCATAATGATCTGTCAGAGTGTCCCATACTAGTATCTCATGCTCCTCGACACCCAATGTAGCATCATCTACCATCTCGAATAATCAATGTACTGTTGGCAATCCAGTCTCTAAACTCTAGACTACTCGCTACCCATGAATGTAAAGCCAAAGAATCTGCCACACATCAAGCAGGGTCACAGTAGCCTCTCCTATCAGAAAATGAAATGAGCTAGTCTTTGAGTGGTACCTCTCCACGACTGTTGTTAGTAGCCCTCGATTAGCCTGGATCTCGAGCATAAACGCAACACCATACAATCCTAGGGTAGCTAGAATGTCCCGCTCCTCCATCGACAAAGATTCCCGTAACCAATATCTTGTGGGATGACTCTCCCATGTGTAAATAGGTGGTAGCCTCGCCTGTATTCATGCAGCCAAAACAACACATTACTATAACAAACCCTAATTGCAACATTGACGGTCAAACATATCAAAGAATTAGGGCAACATTCATAATTTTTAGCTCAAAACCACTCATGTGTCACACTACTAAACTTATGCATGGAGGCTAAGCTCATGTGTCACACTACTCAATGCATGCAACTCACTCAAGTGCATGCATCGCACTACTCAATGCATGCGACTCACCTTGCCTCATGTGTCACACTGTCTAACCTATGCATCATGGCCAGTGTATGCATGCCACTGAAGGGAAGGCATCATAGCCACTGGAACATGTGGCTCCACAAACCGCATGTGTCGCACCTTTGTGTAGGTGTTGCACTGCCACATGCAAGTGGTGCACGTGACGACACATGCAGTCTACAAGAGTGCACCACATGTGTGCCCTATTTTCGGGCCCTAGAATCTACACAAAAATGCAAAAATTGACAAAGAAGGATCAAATACATACTGGGGTACCTGACCTAGGAAGTTGACCATAGGTTTGAATTGACGATCCACAGTGCTGGTGAACTGGTATGGGTGACATCTCGATAGCAGCTTCACACAAACTCTCCACAAGCTCAATCTCTACTCTCTAGGATTTCTAAGGCTTAAGTGCACAAATGTGGAGTATGGGCCCTCTAGTAGCTATTTATAGAGCTTTTTGACCTAAATGGCCCCACTTTTCAATATTTTGACTAATGAGAGACCTTTTTCATATCCTAAGTGCCTTTTATGACCATTTGTTCACACATAGCTCAATTTGGCCATCCCACACAATCTTTTAGAAAATTTGAAAAAGGATTTGAAATTTTTAGGAAAATTTGAAAAAGAATTTGAAATTTTCAGAAAATTTGAAAAAATTCCCGAGGGGGCATAAGACCATCATGCTTCACCTAAAAAAACACTAGGGTACATTTAGAGCACATCTCTCAAATTTTTCTTTAATATAATGCCAGATTCGAGAATATATCAAAGAGGGGCAAAATGTAGACACTTAAAAATGTCTTGGGCCTACAAATGAGGTTTTCACGCATATTCCACCTTAATTCCACATTCTTCTATTAATTAAATAATTTCTAAATTATTTAGTTAATTCATTCCCTCTTGTGCTTTTTAATTAAATAAATTTCATTTATTTAATTATTTAAGCTCCCTTCTTCTAAATTCCTCTATAAGTAAATAATTTGATTATTATTTAATTATTCACTAATCAAACATCCATATCCCCTTTGATTTAAAGAAATATCAATTTATTTAAATCATTAACCTTTCCCTAGATTAAATAAGTTACCATTTATTTAATTTAATCCCAACACACTATTCCTTTCCTCAAAAAAAAAAATCACTACATTTTATTTAATTTTAAAACATTGCACATCTCACCATTTTCCTCTTATTTAAAATTCAAATTTGTCCTCTTGTGAGGAGAAACCCTAAATCATTTTAAGCCCTTGACCTTTACCCTAAGTCAAATTTCAATCTCAACTCTCCATTCACTTCTCACTTTCTATAAAACCTCTCTTACCTCCCCATTTTTAACCACCACTTGAACATTTGACTTCTACCATTGTCAACTATAGAGCTTCCATCCAATTTGTAGACCAACAAGTCTGACTACACCATCACAGATAGGTTAGATTATAGAAATGGAGGAAATGCATTAGAGATCCTATGGTTTTATGGTTGCATTCTAGGGTGCTTAAGGGCTTTATTGCTTAGGTAGGGTTTCAATCTATTGTTTTAGGATAGTAATAGAGTTTTTTACCCTGCCACAAATGCCTTATTTGACTTGCTTGATTTTTATTTAGGTACCCAAACCATTTTACTTTTGACTATTTCTTTTGAAGGTATTGGCTTGGGTAGCTTTTAAATGGATTTTTCTTTGACTCTTTACATTTATGTGCTAAGGTATAAGGATCCTTAGGATTATTTGCTTTATGAAAGGAGGCATCCAAATTTTTACTTTTGAATCCCATGGGATTGGTGGAAGCTTTATGTTTAGACAATGTGTGCATTTGTTGATCATGATTAGGAATGGATTTTTGGATAAATGGATGAGGGGATTTAATGATAGGGATATTAGGTGATGGGAGAAGTGGAGGTAGAGTGGATGGTGGAAAGTGTATGGTCACATGCTTTTGACACTTGTAGGATGATGGATTTGGAATGGCAACACATGTTTTGGGTATATCATAGGATTTGCAATGGAATGTGGTGGACTTAGGAGGAATGGAGGAAGTAACAACATCTTGAGATTGCTTACCTTGGGGTGTGTATCCATGACCATATGAGTGTGGAGGGACATTGACATGGATGGGCTCCAAAATACCTTGTTCATGAAGGCCTAAGCCTTTACCTTGGTAGTTCATTTTTTGGAGTATGTGTTGGACAATGGACTATGTGTGTTTTGGACATTAGACATCAGCTCATTATTAGATGGAGGAGTTCAGGTGGTGGACAATGGTTGTTTTTTTCCTAAGGAAGAACATTCATGAATAAGGGTGGATAAACCAAGGGGATATGATAGCTTTGAAATGGAATTGATAGTGGATGTGGAAGGATCATTAGGATCTTGATTATAGTTATGTTCACTAATATCCAAGTTATTTGTTTTATCTTCTATGCTTGCTTGGGAGGCATGTGTCTCATCATGACAAGTAGATGTTTGCACATCATGGATAGGGCTAGATGGAGGAGAAGTTTCTTTTCTTTGAAAGTAGGCCATGAAACGGGGTGAATGCTTAAGTAGGTCAACACAAATTTAATTAAAGATGGAGTAGGTAGGTCTTGGGTGTCTTTCTCATAAATGGTTGTGGGAGTATGAATAGGATCAAGTTGTTCATGGATAGGTTCTTCATCATGAATAATATCTTGATCATGGAAAAGATACATGTTATGGATGAGTTGAATGAAAGTGATTTGATCTTGATTAGAATGAGGGCTTGATGTTTCCACATGCTTTGGACTATACCCTTGACATAAATCTTGACTTTCTTGAATGAGAGTGGAAGTGGAAGGCTCTTGGAGAGGCTCAACATGTTCTTGATGGTCGATCACATGAGGGCATGATGGAGGTTGACTTGGGCTCATGGGGCCAGACTCTTGAATAGGTTCAAGGGCTTGTGGACTATATGAAGTGGTTGTAGGAATGGGCATGGTGCTGGAAGGTTTCTTGGTAGGCTCAACGATAGGACTTTGATGACATGGTTGACTCCTTTCTAGTAGCCCTTGGATCACATCCTTTGTAGGTGGATGGGTAGTGGAAGTCTAAGGCTTAGCATTTTGATTAGGTGGAAGGCTAATTGGATTGGATGGATTAGGACTAGGAGTGGATAGGTCCCATGGTTGAAGGATGAAAGGGATGTAAGGTGTTGGCTTACGATTTTGAATTTGATTAGGTGGGGGATCAAATGGATTGAATGGATTGGTGGATTTGGATGACCCCATATGTTTAGTTTTGTAATGTTTGAACTTAGGGTGTGGAGCTGGAGTATTAGATGATGGTGGGGGCAATGAAAGGAATTGGAAGGTCGAGGGACCAATGGATTGGGACTAGGACATGGTGTCTTTAGGATAGGCCTTTGATTGGAATGTGGTATAATATACTTATAGGTGAGATAAGATAGACTAGTGTTTGCCTTTTCAAAGGTGGCATTAGAACTTGAAGGCACTTGATCTTGTTTCAAGGGGTGACCTAGGCTCACATGTGCTTGTTTGGATATGACTTGATATGAAGGTTTGTTGACATCAAAATAAGTGGTATAGGTTTATGTGGCATTGACTTGATGTGTGGATGAACTAGGTTGGCATGAAGTGAAAGGGTATGACACAAGGATTGAAGTGAATTATGTGGTTGGGGTTCTGTTGGTTGAATTTGACAAGTGGCTATGAATTGTTGAGATTGGGCTAGGAGGTGTCATATTTGAGGTGATTGGATTTGTTGAAATTTTTGAATGATGGCTTGGAATCATTGCATGGTTTGTTGGTCTAGGGGTTGTGGTACTTGGTAAAGTTTATGGATAAGGTCATGTAGTTGGGGTGTTAGGACCTTGTTCTCTAGTGTTGGCATGGTGTCACACATGTGTTTAAGTCTTTGCATGTTAGCTTGTTCCTCAGGGTATGCAACATGATTCTTGTTGTCATTAGAAGTAGGAGGAGGGGCCCTTCAAAGTATGAGCTTAGGTATTGGTTTTTTCTCGTCATTAGGACTAGGAGAAGGGACTCCTTAAAGTATAAGTTTTGGTCTTGAATTTATCTGATTGTTTGAACTAGAGGAGACGCCTCATTGAAGTATTACCTTGGGCTTAGGATTGATTTCATCTTTCGGATCAAAGAGATGGCCTCCTCTAAGTATGAGCTTAGGTTTTGAATTTGTTGCAACATTAGAATTAGAGGGAGGTCCTCCTCTAAGTATGAGCTTATGGTGTAGAGCACCTAGGAGCATTTTGATTCCTAAGAGCATTTTGATAAATTGAGGTTTTTTTTTTTCAGTGTGTTTTGTAATAAGGATTTCTAGCCATGATTGTAAGGTCCATTTTTGTATGGTCAAGAGGTTTGGGGTAACCATATAAACCTCAAATCCTTCTTAGTCCATTTGGACCCTAGTTGTGTCACTTAGTCCTAGTAGGTCTAATGATGGTTTTCTGAGTATATTTGGTGGTTTTGCTGCTTTGGCATGTTTTAGAGAATATGGTGGTTGTTTGGACTCCATTGGACAAGCTAAACCAATCAAGATCTTTGTGTTAAGGCAAAATGCCATGGCTGTCAAAGGTTGTCAATGTTGTCATGGCACATTTGGCTAGTTACAACTCAGTTTTGATGGTTGAAACTATTTTTGGAGGTTACCTACTGACTTGGATCAGTTTATGTTGTTGCTCTCTTACTCCAATGGGGGAGAGAGGATTCTGTATGGAGTTTGGGGCACAAAAACCAATAAAACTGACTATTTTCCTAAAGAAATCCTGTTGTTGTATGACTTGTACGGATTGGCAAAGGGGATCGATGTTGTTTTTCTGAAACTAGTTCAAGTCTGGATTCCAATGCAGCAAGTTTGAAGTCTTGAAGTGATTTGAGTAGAAAGATATTGCATTTTGTATTCAGACTGGTCTAAAACCCTCATTTCTAGGGTTTGTCATACAAATCTAGCACTAGAATGCATTCCAACCTATGAAACTTCATGCCAGTCGGTGAAATGTAGGCTAGGGATGTATATTACATGATTCCAAAAGCATTTTGTTGGGGAAGACAGTCTTCAACCTTTGGAGTGATGCCCTAGGTCAAATATCTCTATGTATTTGACCAATATTGTGCAATTTGGTGATGCAATTGACAAAATTCTGATAGGGTGGATGAGTGGATGGTGGTTTTGATATGTTTGGGTGTTGTGGAAGTAATCCAAGTTCCTATCCTAGTTTTATGACCCCAAATTAGACCACTTGCTTTGTAACCTAGACCCAACTTGATCAATTAGGCCTAGAGACCTAGTGGGTGTGTTGAGTTGCTGGAGTAGAGTTGGAATTGGAGGCTTGGAGGTTTGTTGGAGTTCCCTAAAGGGTATTTAAATCCACCATTTGTTTACCTAATCCTTAAGGGTTTTGTCAATTTGTGTAGTGAAAACCGGATTAGGAGGGCTAGTAGCCTCACTAGGCCAAGTAAAGGTTGGAGAGTTGTGAGAAGTTGGGAATCAAACCAACTGTGGGGAAGGTGTTTGCAAACCTATCTTAAGGTGTGGAAGGAGCCTTAAGGGTTGGACAATAGCCTAGATAACAAATCCCTAATTTGTCCTTAGAGTGTGTCCTTGGTTGGATGAAGACTAGGTGAAGTGGGTGAGTGGGCATAGAAGAGTTGGCCTTTTTGCTTCCTTTGTGCCACTCTGCATTAGGTGGTATCAGAGCCATCAAAGATATGGGAGATAGAGAAGAAGAGTAGGAAGTTCCTCAAAGCGTGACTAATGTCAAATTGGCAAAGATAGTGAGAGAACAAGCAGCCAAGAACAAAAGGATGGAGGCCGAGATAGAGAAGTTGAAGAAGGATAAGGATAAGAAGAAGAAACCAGAGGTCATCTTGGATTCAGATGAAGAGGATCAAGATGAAGAAGAAGGAGTGCCCATGGAAGAGCCATAAGGAGGCATGTCAGAAAAACAATTCCTAGATGCACTTGGAAAGTTGAGTAGGAAGGACAGTAAGGTGGATTTACCTATGTTTCCTGGCAAGATCAACCTAGAGGAGTGCCTTGATTGGATAGAGGCAATGGAGAACTATTTTGAGTGTGAGGAAGTGGCAGAAAATCAAAAGGTGAGGATTGCCAAATCTAGAATGAAAGGGCCAGCCTTGAGTTGGTGGAACTTCATTCAAAATGAGAGGATAGAGGATGATAGGAACCCTATCACTACATGGAGGAAGATGGTGCTTGAAATAAAGAAACAATTTGTTCCTGAAGATTATGAAGTCAACTTGCACAAAAAGTTGCAAAACTTGAGACAGAAGGACATGGATGTGAGCACATACACCGAGGAGTTTCACAAGATGTCCTTCAAAGCCAAAATGCCTAAGAATGAAAAGCAAAATCTTACAAGATACCTAAATGGTCTTATGTTCTCCATTCAAGATGAACTAAGTCTCTTTAGTCCTGAGACAGTGCATAAATGTTTTCAAATGGCATTAAGGATTGAGGACAAACAAAGAAGGAAAGATGATTCAAACAGTAGGGGTAGAGGCAATCTAAATTTCAGAGGCAGAGGTAGGTTTCAGAATAGAGAAAACTTTTCTAGACCCCAAAATGGAAGATCACAAGAAGGCAGTCAAGTGGCGGCTGACAGAGACAATGCTGATAAGGGCCAGTTTAGAGGGAGAGGTAATGGTAGAGGAAGAAGTGGAGGCAGGGGTTCCAATATGTTCACAAGAAGGTGTTTTTCCTGCAAGCAAATAGGACATCAGTCTTTTAGATGCCCAGAGAAGGTGTGGAATAATTCTGCAAATTAGAAAGACAGAAGGGTGTAGCTCCTTCAAGAAGATGACTGTCAAAGCAGCACATCCTATCAAACTACCTCTTCCAAGCCTGCAGCACCAAAGAGTGGAGAATGCATCATGTTCAACCAGTCTCTCATCATGCCTACCACCAAGGAGCAACCCCAAAGGAATAATCTGTTTAGAACCACTTGCAAGGTGAAAGGGAAAGTTTGCAAGGTAATTGTTGACTCAGGTTCTTCTAAAAATTTAGCTTCTAATGACATGGTGAATAAGTTAAGATTGCAAAGGATACCTCATCCTAATCCCTATAGGGTCTTTTGGTTAACCAAGGACCAACAAATTGTGGTGAAAGAACAATGTTGGGTTGAATTTAAGATAGGTGAATATTGTGATAGGATCCTTTGTGAGATTGTAGATATGGATGTATGCCACCTTCTTCTTGGAAGGCCTTGGCAACATGATACAAGTGCCCAACATGATGGTAAGTAAAATGTGATTAATTTGTCTAAAAATGGTGAAAATTTCATAATGAGCCCTTTGATTGATGACTGCAAGGAAAGGATCATTCCTAGTTCAGTTATGTTAGTAGGTGAAAAGGAGTTTTTGGCTAACCTCAAGGAAGAGAAGGTGCCATGTTTTGCAATGGTCATCAAGCCCAAGGATGCAAATCCTAAAAAGATCAAAGTGCAGCAGCCTCTTAGGAGAATTAGACCAAAAGAAGTGGAGGAACTATTGGAGAAGTTCCATGATGTGATAGCAGATGAAAGTAAGGATGCCCCTCCACCAAAGAGGGAGATTAGTCATTGCATTGATCTCATCCTTGGATCCACTCTACCAAACCAAGCAGCCTACAAGCTGACCCTAGAGCAAAATGCAGAAGTGGCAAGACAAATCCAAGACTTGTTGGATAGAGGGCTTATAAGGAGGAGTATTAGCCCATCTGTAGTACTTGCAATACTTGCACCAAAGAAGGAAGGCACATGGAGACTATGCACTGGTTCCAGGGCCATCAACAAGATTACTATCAGGTATAGATTTCCAATGCCTAGGATAGAAGATTTAATGGATTGCTTGGGTAGGGCTAAATATTTTACCAAGATGGATCTAAAAAGTGGTTATCACCAGATTAGGATAAGGGAAGGGAATGAGTGGAAAACGACCTTCAAAACCAATGAAGGGCTATTTGAATGGGTTGTGATGCCTTTTGGCTTATCAAATGCACCAAGCACCTTCATGAGGTTGATGAATGAGGTGATAAAACCTTTCCTTAATAAGTTCATTGTTGTATATTTGGATGATATATTGGTTTTTAGTGACAGCAAGGAAGATCACATAAGACATATCCATCAAGTGCTTAGGAGGCTTCAAGAGGAGAAGTTGAGAATTAACCTTGACAAATGTGTCTTCCTACAAGAAGAATTGACATTCTTGGGGTTTGTCATCTCTCAGGTCAACCTCAAGATGGATCCAAGCAAGGTGGAAGCCATTCTTAATTGGCCAACACCAACTACAGCCTCTGAGGTAAGAAGTTTCCACGGTTTATGCAGTTTTTATAGGAAGTTCATTAGAGGGTTTAGTGCTATTTGTGCTCCACTTGTTGACACTATAAAAAGGGGGCAAGAAGTGTGTATTTGTGTGGACAAATGAGGCCAATGAAGCCTTTGAACTATTAAAGAAGAAAATATCAGAACAACTAGTACTTGTGCTACCTGACTTTTATAAGACCTTTGTTGTTGAGTGTGATGCAAGCAAGAGGGTTGTTGGGGGAGTCCTAAGTCAAGATGGGAGGCATGTAGCCTTCTTTAGTGATAAGTTAAATGAAGCAAAATAGAACTATTCTACCTATGATCTAGAATTATATGCAATGGTCCAATCATTGAGGAAGTGGAGACACTATTTATTACCCAAGGATTTTGTTGTTTTTACTGATAACCATGCTTTGAGCTTCTTGAACATGTAGGAGAAGTTAAACCACAGGCATATCAAGTGGATGGAGTACATCCAAGCATATACTTTCTCAATTAAGAACAAGAAAGGAGTGGCCAATAAGGTAGTTGATGCCTTAAGCTGGAGGAATCTTGTTGTTCAAACCATTCAGTTGGAGAGTACAGGTATACAAGCCATTAAAGATCAGTATGCAGAAGATGAGGACTTCAAGGAACATTACCAAGCTTGCAGAGCCATGACAGGCTGGTATAACACTAATTTTTGTGATTTTTTCATACAAGATGGATTTCTTTTCAAAGGCAGCTTGTTGTGTATTCCAAGAGGGTTTGTTAGAGAGAATATCATTTAGGAGAAGCATTGTGGCAACATGGCAGGCCACTTTGGAATTGATAAGACCCTAGACTTGGTTAGAAGATACTACTATTGGCCAAAGTTACCAACTGATGTAAGAAAGTTTGTCGAAACTTGTCAAATTTTCCAAAGAGCCAAGGGGCATACATCAAATGTAGGTCTATACACTCCACTACCTATCCCTTCAAAGCCTTGGGATTCCATAAGCATGGATTTTGTACTTGGTTTGCCTAGGACCAAGAATGGAATGATAGCATCTTTGTGGTTGTTGATAGGTTCTCTAAAATGGCTCATTTCATTCCATGTAAAACCACACATGATGCCTCACATGTTGCTAGTCTTTTCTTTAAAGAAATAGTTAGATTACATGGTTTGCCTTTGTCAATAATCTCCGATAGATACCCTAAGTTTATAGGACACTTCTGGAGGACACTTTGGAAAAGACTAGGTGCAAACTTGTCATTATCATCATCCTATCATCCTCAGTCTAATGGTCAGACTGAGGTGATCAACAGGTCACTTGGCAACCTTCTAAGATGCCTAACTAAGGAGCAAGGTACTAGTTGGGATTCAGTTTTGGCTCAGGAAGAATACTCCTACAATGACACTGTGAACAGGAGTACCGGCATGTCACCTTTTCAAATAGTTTATGGCACTCACCCAAGGGGTATTTTGGAACTCAGAGAGGTTAGAGGATTGGAGAAGAGTAGTGCATTGGTTGAAGATTTTGTCCAAGTGATGAGAGGTATCCATGAGCAAGTAAAGGAGAAATTACAATTTACCTCTGCAAAGTACAAACAGTCTACTGATAGAAAGAGAAAGGATCTTCAGTTCAAGGAAGGGGATTTGGTCATGGTACATCTGAAAAAGGAGAGGCTCCCTTCAGGTAAATACACCAAGTTGATTATGAAGAAGATTGGGCCTTGTGAAGTGCTAAGGAAATGTGGACAAAATGCCTACAAAGTCAGGCTACTGGATGGTGTTGCTTTGTCACCAATCTTCAATGTATCAGACCTCTATCCCTATAAGGGATCTAATCCTCAAACAGCTGTTGTAGAGGAACAAACTAATCAGACACTTCAGGACCTAATTCCTTCATCTCCTGATCAGATTGAATGCATTTTGGATCAAAGGATTGCTAAACAGACTAGGAGACACACCTATTATGAGTATTTGGTGAAGTGGCTCAATAAGCCTCAGGAAGATGCCACTTGGATGAGCAGAGAAGCCATTGAGAAGGCAAGATTTACATTTGATAGCATTCCAACTCAAGAGACTTGAGTTCTGTTTGATAGGGGGTGTATGGTGCAGGGCACCTAGGGGTATTTTGATTCCTAAGAGCATTTTGATAAATTGAGGTTTTTTTTTAGTGTGTTTTGTAATAAGGCTTTCTAGCCATGATTGTAAGGTCCATTTTGTATGGTCAAGAGGTTTGGGGTAACCATATAAACCTCAAATCCTTCTTAGTCCATTTGGACCCTAGTTATGTCACTTAGGCCTAGTAGGTCTAATGATGGTTTTCTGAGTATATTTGGTGGTTTTGCTATTTTGGCATGTTTTAGAGAATATGGTGGTTGTTTGGACTCCATTGGACAAGCTAAACCAATCAAGATCTTTGTGTTAAGGCAAAATGCCATAGCTGTCAAAGGTTGTCAATGTTGTCATGGCACATTTAGCCGGTTACAATTCAGTTTTGATGGTTGAAACTATTTTTGGAGGTTGCCTACCAACTTGGATTAGTTTATGTTGTTGCTCTCTTACTCCAATGGGGGAGAGAGGATTCTGTACGGAGTTTGGGGCACAAAAACTAATAAAACTGACTGTTTTCCTGAAGAAATCCTGTTGTTGTATAGCTTGTACCGACTAGCAAAGGGGATCAATGTGGTTTTTCTAAAACTAGTTTGAGTCTGGATTCCAATGCACCAATTTTGAAGTCTTGAAGTGATTTGAGTAGAAAGATATTGCATTTTGTATTCAGATTGGTCTAAAACCCTCATTTCTAGGGTTTGTCATACAAATCTAGCCCTAGAATGCATTCCAACCAATGAAACTTCATGCCAGTCGGTGAAATGCAGGCTAGGGATGTATATTACATGATTCCAAAAGCATTTTGTTGTGGAAGACAGTCTTCGACCTTTGGAGTGATGCCCTAGGTCAAATATCTCTATGTATTTGACCAATATTGTGCAATTTGGTGATGTAATTGACAAAATTCTGATAGGGTGGATGAGTGGATGGTGGTTTTGAGATGTTTGGGTGTTGTGGAAGTAATCCAAGTTCTTATCCCAGTTTTATGACCCCAAATTAGACCACTTGCTTTGTAACCTAGACCCAACTTGATCAATTAGGCCTAGAGACCTAGTGGGTGTGTTGAGTTGCTAGAGTAGAGTTGGAACTGGAGGCTTGGAGGTTTGTTGAAGTTCCTTAAAGGGTATTTAAATCCACCATTTATTTACCTGATCCTTAAGGGTTTTGTCAAGTTGTGTAGTGAAAACTGGATTAGGAGGGCTAGTAGCCTCACTAGGCCAAGTAAGGGTTGGAGAGTTGTGAGAAGTTGGGAATCAAACCAACTATGGGGAAGGTGTTTGCAGACCTGTCTTAAGGTATGGAAGGAGCCTTAAGGGTTGGACAACATCCTAGATTACAAATCCCTAATTTGCCCTTAGAGTGTGACCTCGGTTGGATGAAGACTAGGTGAAGTGGGTGAGTGGGCAGAGAAGAGTTCGCCTTGTTGCTTCCTTTGTGCCACTCTGCATCAGCTTAGGTTTATGATTGGACATAGGCTTGCTTAAGATTAGGACCATTTTGACAAGTGGATTGACTAGGACTAGGGTGATGATGTGGAATGATTGGAATAATGGTTAGGATGACTTGGGTATGATTAGGATATGATTAGGATGATGTTGATTGGACTAGAATGAAGAGGATGATGTTTAATGATTAGGAATGACTACGATAGTGTGATTAGGATAATGATTAGGATGAAATTGACTAGGAGTGAATGTGTTGGAAAGAATGTTTAGAACGACTTGTTTATGTGTTTGTGTTTATAGCTTGATGTGGTAATTTGCAAACAAATGATTACACATGTACACACATGAATCACACACGCAATACACATAAGCAAGTTTGAATTTGAAATTTGAAGAATGTGATGATTAAGCAAGCACTTGAAGACATATCAACAATCCTATGACTAGTCAAGTGGGTTTGGCCAAATAGGTCTTACGCTAGGTTGCACAATTCGACTAAGGATGTCCCCAATATACTCAAGCTATAGGGGGACCAATTTTGTGAAATGAAAGAAAAATAATGCCACACACTTGAGAGAAAGGGGTAACCCACCCTTCACATTCACTTCCCAAAGGTATAAAGTTCTTTGGGGCTTAGCCTGAATGGCAGGATTTCAACTTCCAAAGAGGGTGTCTTTCAATTCACACCTCACTTTTTATACTTCATTAGAATACTAGAGTTGAGGTCATCCCTTGGAATGGTGTGTCTCCAAGTAGGCCTCCTAGCAAGGGTATGACAAAAGTAAACCAAGCAAGTGTTTTTGATCTCCAAAATCACCTTGTGGTGCGAGGAGAGAGCATACACATGCACACTTGATTCGCACTCGCACTTGTTGATTTCCCTGAGAAAAATGAAATGTGTTGTGTGAAATTGAATGAATGAGAGTTTTCTTTTTTTTTTTCAAGGTCGCACAAAGTTCATGAGAAGAGAATACACACCTTTGATCACATTCAAGTTCACCAAACAATGCAAGCACTTGTTCTTTTTAATCCCAAGTGAAAATGTGTGAAGGTAAGACACTAGTTTGTTTTATGCCCATTTTGAATGTGTGAATGCAAGCAAGATTCATTTTAGAGTCCAAATCCAAATGTGTGATGCAAATAAGATGTTCTTTTTAACCCCAAATGGAAATGTGAGAGCAAGCAATGATTATTAAGAAATGAATAGAGATGAAAGATGAAATGGATGCACCCAGAATTTTTGCTTCCAATCTACTGTGTATGACTAATCCCAATGTTGTTCCAGCTCCTTAGATGCACCTAGAAGACATGAAAACAAGATGAAAGCGAGTAAACTTGCAAACAATTATATTATGCAAAAATTAAGCAAGATGATAAAATCTTATCAAGATGATGAGCTATAGCAAAATGACTGTCACGAATAGAAAGCAGATGAAATTCTATGTAGTTTTTAAAAAAATTCATGAAAAATAGATCAAATTTGCAAAAGATATAAGTGTTTGAAGCTTGAAATGAATATTGACTTTGACTACAAAAAAAGGAGTGAAAATGGTAGAGTCACCTGATGAAACCTACACCACTGCATAGTTAGTTGAGTCATCTTTCCAATGATTCCTTATTTGTGAATTTTTGACCCTGTATGGAAAAGTTATAAGGAAAAGAAAAATTTGATCTATTATGGCATGTAGAGGGTGATATCAAGTATGGCAAGCAAAACTAACCGCTAGTAGTCTGTGCAAATGGTCACATGCATTGTCAAATCGCTAGGTGGTTTAGGTTTGTGGTAGGCAGTTAAGATGGGCGGAGCCCTTGGTCATCCATATGACCAGGGCCACAAATGATGCAAAAATAAAAAGGGAAACAAAAGGAATGGCTGGACCTCCCTCCCCTCGCCTTGGTCACTAATAGGACCAAGCACTTATTGTTGGATTGCCACTCAAAAGAATCATGACTATGGATTAAAGGGTGATAGGATGGTTTAGCAAAATGGTTTGTGGTTAGAGTTTGTTGGTGGCACAGACTAGAGGCAACAGGACCTCAACTGGTGGTGACGGGACATGGAGCAATGGGCGATGGGATTGAGGACTAAGCAAGGTGTCAATGTGGTGGTAAGAAGGGCAATGACACCTTTAAAGTAGTGACAATGGGTGGTTTATTAGTGTTGACTAGATTTTTGTAGACAACAATAGATTTTTGAGGGCTGAGCAAAGGGTACTTCAATGGCGGAGCTATGGTGGATTTAGGGTTTAGATGGAAGGTTGGAGAGAGTTTGAGTGAAGGTTTCGGTAGTCGGGGAATGAATATTGTGATGAGAGTTTAGGTAGCTACGATGGGAAGAAGTGGGTGGCGTCATTGCAAATGGGAGGTCACAGAGTGTTACAAGGTGGAGGTGACCTAGAGGAGGTGGATTAGGGTTTTGGAGGATTTTGGGGTAGTCAACCTACAACAATAACAAAACTTGCAACAAAATATTAACCAAATTAAAACTTGCAACCTGCAAGAGTAACACGAGGTTGGATAAGTATTTTCAAAGGGGTCTATAGATCAGTATGGTATGGATCTGTACTATACGGATTTGTAGCCCTAAAAGTTTTTTCAAAAAATTGCAAAAAAAATTAGAAGTGAAATAGGGCAAATTTATGTCATTTTTCCCCTATGAGGTCTCTTGGATACAACGGCGAGGTCCATTTCAGGGCTGGAGGTCACCTGCAAAAACTAATTTTTAGAAATTGATAAAAGTGTTAGATTTGTAAGCTTCATGTCGGGTTCACCATTTGTCATTAGGGAAAAAATCAAGTCTAAAACTAAAACAAGATATCAAACCCTAACTAGCACAATAGAGTACAAACTAGCATGAAAATAAAAATAAGAAAGCAAAGCAAACTGATCTCCAAGATAGAATTGATTTATCTCCATTGATCTTCTCAACCTCACATGGGAATGTAAGATTTCAAGGGATGATTTGTGGGAGGAATGTTGGTTTCTCATTCTAGCAGCATAACAATACTCAAAATCTAGATTCATGAAAGACTCTAATGGCATTTCAATAGCATGAGGCTACTTAAAAACTAGATGCCCAAATGGATTGTGAGAGGGTTGATTTATAGGAAAGGATTGATTTTAATGAATGGCTTAGATTGAAAGTTGGTTTCAACAATGTGGATGGTTGAGATTGAATAGGGTTTCCCACTCCATGAGGAGTTGTAGTCATGTGACAAGTGTGCGGAGGGGTATAAAGGAGACCTAATTCAAATAAAAGATTATTTAAATTAGTTGTGCATGTGACATGTGTTTGAATGTGATGAGAGGTGAGGAAATAATTCAAATATTTTATTTGAATTATTTGGGACATGTGAAAGGGGGATTAATTAAATAAATTAGATTTATTTAATTAATTATCTAGGTGATTAGGATGGGATTAGGAGTGCGATTAAGACAAATTTAAGTGTCTCTAATAATGTATTGACAAGGTGTTGCAAGACATGGACAAATTTAAGTGTCTACATAGGGCACCTAGCGCATTGGTCCTTTTGAGATCCCAAACCTTGATCCAGGTTCTCCTCTATCCTCTGATCCCGATTGTGGTGTTAGATTTTTGATATCTATTTTTGATAGTTGTATATTTATAGATCTCGCTTAACTAGGGTTTCTACTTTTCCCTAGCTTGATTGTTTGGATTTGGTTAATACTCCTCTATACAACAAAGGGACAAAACCCCTATAGTTTGGCTCCCCTTCATGGGTATAATCCAAGCTCAGTTTGTGTCTCAATGTGAATGGAAGAGGGTTTGACCTAGTTTAACCTTTGGGCTTAGGTCTCTCTTTTCTATATAACATTTTGATGAACCCAATTTTTCTTGCACTTTGGCATTCTTACTGCTTCAGATCTGAGCTCTTTTATTCCCTATATCTAATTAGGTTACATTCATTCATTATTTTTCATAGAACTACATAGCTTATCTTTTTTTGAGGGTTTACAAAAACCTTTCATTCCTAGAAAATATAGCTAATCTTGAAACTAGGGTTTGTAGACTACTGGGATGTTTTAGATCTTGTTGCATTATTAGGTTGATTAAAGTGATTTTATTTTCTATACCTTATTATTCTTTGTGTTTAGAGCATCCTTTCAACTTTGCATTTGAAATTAGAAAATCAAGCATTTGATGAACTGTTAGAAAAAAGCATAGTTCTCACATTGTCTATATTTCATAAGTGTAGATCATTGTAGCATGATATAAATTTCTGATTTTTACATCATATGTGGTTGGTATCACATAACTTAATCATTTTCCTAGTGGTATATTTGGCATTTTGACTTGATTTTTATTAGGATTTTCAAGAAATTTGCATTTTTGGAAAACCTAGCTAGTCTTACACCTAGAGTGTGTTAATTAAACTCTTGTTCCATATTTTTATGATAATAATTAGTGGTAAAAAATGATATTGAATTTTTGTAATATTTTACAAACACCATTCATGTTTAAAAATAAGTCTTGCATCAAAGAATTTTGGTTTAAGGAAGAAGCATTTAAGATCTAGGTTTTTGATGGTGAAACTCTAGCTAGTCTTCCATTTAGTTATTTGAAATCTTATTTTTTATATTTTTGTCATGATGAAGGATTGCTTAATCTAATTTCAAGTTTCTGTAACTCGTCATATTTGTTTAATTTAGAAAGAAATAGAATTCATGCATTCATTTTCTCTTCAAAATTGGAAAGCAATAGTATAAACAAAACTATCTACCTTCATTTGACACTTATGCATCTTCATTTAAAGCAAATATTTCTAAATCCCTCTTGTGTTCACTTAGGAAAATCATTTTCACATACTAAACATCTTACATTTGCAAGATTAGTTGTTGTGGTTACCAAAAACATCACATTTTTGGAAAACCCCACTTATCTTAAACTTGTAGGTCATTGATTGCAATCTTATTTTAGATACTCAAGTCATGTATAAATCCAGTTGTACATTGCTTTTCAATATCACACTTACATGTGTTATTGGCTTCTTAGTATTACTTCTATCAATACTAGAGGACTTTACCAAATTCATCTCCATGAATAGTCATGATAAAGATGATGGTGATAGTTCTTCTTCAACTACAACTCATGATAATACCATTGACATCACCTCTAAGGCATATGATCGTGACTTAGCTTCACCTACATCCCCTATGCTTTAGATCCCTCTCCCAAAAGTGAAGACATTTTGGTGCAAGAGGATGAGATCATTGATACATTTCTTAATATAACTCTACCTTCTATTCATTCCAATGCTCTCCAATGTTTATAATGGGTCCCCCATGGGAAGACATTATGCATTCATCTCAAAAATATATAAATATAAATGCCATCATCATTAGTAGACTAATTCCACCTACTAAGGGGATAGTGAATAAGTGCATTAATGTTCAAAATATTTCTAAATTTATTGTGCATGAGGAACCTAATCTGCCTCCTTTATCTAAACATTTGATTACAGTTCGAGGTGTTCCCAAACCATCTCGACCTCTTGGTTACTTTCTCAGTATTGCAAAGAAAATTACTCAAAGGAATCAAGATGTTCAAAATGTGTCGTAACAATCTAATTATAATTTGATTTCTCATACATACAACACCCGTAGTAACAAGCAAAGTAAGCAAGCACCGAGTGTACCCACTTCTCTTCCACCTTCTCAACCTTTTCTTCCCTAACCTCCTCAACTTTATCAACATATTGGTAGAGAATACAATTTTGTCGAGTAGCTTTGTGCTACTCTAACTATGATCTCTCTATGGGATTTAATACAAACATCGCCTACATACCATGAAATGCTCCAAGAGGCTCTACAAAAAGTAGTTTTTGCACCTCCCATTAGACCGAATGATGTAGCATCTTTGTTTGGTTGTATGGATGTGCCACCATCAGATATCTTATTTCAACAACATGAATTACATCCTATACAGGTGCAAAACCAATATGAACCACTTATGATATCGGTCATTATTAATAAAATGAGGGTAATACGTACTCTGACTGATGGTGGATTAGGTATTAATGTTTGTCGCATAGATTTGATATGTAAAATAAAGGTCAATACATCTCTCATCAAACCAAATAAACTCAATATTCATGGCTTTGATAATGTTGGTAAACAATCACCAGGTACAATCACCTTAAATATTAAGGCTGGACCTGTGATATTGCCTACCCTTATCTATGTCATGCCAAATTCTCTTTCATACAATCTCCTTCTTCGTAGACTATGGATTCACTCCAGGGGACAATTCTTTCTACCCTTCATCATTTAAAAAAGTTCATTTCTAAAAACAAGCTCCACACAATCAAAGATGATTCCATTCCATAAAGTTTCTTACAAATGAAAGCACGACATCAAACTCCTCTAAATAATTTGATCCCTTCTTTAACAAAATAAAAACCACTACCCTTCTCTACTAGAAATAGTAATGGTTAGGATATTGTTAGTACCTCAAATGCATTATTTTAGTGATGATTGGGGTTCATTAGATTTTACACCCACCTTTGTGGGTGAGTATAAAATCTCACCATCACACCCAAAATTATTGGAGGCAAATTAAGTTTCTTCAATACAATCTCCCACTTCGTAAAAACATAAACTCGAGAGTAATGACAATGGAAAGTTTGATATTGATGATGATCTGCCTTACTCTATAGAAATAGTAGCCATTTGTGATAAAATATCATCTCAATCTAATGAATCATCTAATTCTAATGTATCTCTCAAGGTAATGATGTGGTCCCTTTAGTTTTCGACCCTAATGGGCTTGTTGAAGCAAAGATTGACCCTCCTCACCATGATAAAAATAATGATCCTTCTTCTTCAACACAGGATGACACTTCTCATTTCAACAAAGATATTCATATGACCTCTCCTCTTCCTTAAGATTTGGAAATGCATTATGGACATGGATTCAAATTTTTTTCTAAAAAAAAGATACAATAGAAATAGGTTAGGATGCAATAGACACAGAATTAAGGAACCTATGGAACCAACATTGCACTTCTCTAAGGTAGATTTAGGTTTTCAACCTTCTCCTACGTTCTCTCGACCATGTTCACAACAAAAAGGATTTCTTTCTACTCCACCTATATCTTCTCTTCTATATCAACAAGAGTGTATGTTACCGATTCTACTCAAAGACCACCTAATTAGTCTTCCTCCTCCAACACACAAAAAGATTCAACAAGATAATCATTCAACACCTCATTACTATGTACATCATCGAGCACTTGGCCATTCCATTAAGGAATTTTGTGTCTTGGGTGACAAAATTCAACAACTTCAAACAAGGTATGTCTCTACCACTCTTCACCATACTTGATGTAGTCCCTAGAGCACCTTGTCCTCCATCCATTTCATAATAATAAATTTTGGGGAGGATGATTTGTTATAAGCCAATTCACAAGTGTGGTCCCTCCTTATCATTTGTGTTATGCTTGTATGTATTGTTATCCCTATATTGTGATGCTTTTGTTATGCCTTGGTACACTTGTTACAACAAAGGTGCAAGGAGCAACAACACAATGTGTTATTCCTCTTTAGTATTCTATATGTTGTGATGTACAATTTTGTTATTTCTCTTGGATGATCTAGCATCCTTTCATGATTCAATTTATGTGTACTCTACTTTCTTGTGATCTTCCTTCTATCATCTTCATGTTTATATGACACCTTGTTGCAATTCTTGATGTCATACAATGATTACACAAGGCATTGTGCATTATGCTTGCAAGCATCACCTTGGTTTTCTCATCCTAGGGGCAACCCCTTGTTGCAATTTAGATTGTGAGAACACAAGTCATTTAGCATGTGCTTGTAGAAATTTCTCATTCCTATTTTTATATGTCTTCCTTATTTTACCTTAAAGGTGATTGCTCCGTGATGGAGTTAGCAATCACTTTAAGGTGGGGGCATATATTGTTCTATGAGCTGTACTCTCATCTTTCTATGAAAACACTTGATGATCATCTTTGTTTCTTGTGACACACTTAGAAACAAGATCTTGAGACTATCTTGTTGAATCTCCTTGCATGTTTGGTAGAAGGGTTGGAACCACCAACTTGAGTTTGGCTAGAGTAACTTTGGGTATGGCTACAACACCTTCTTATTCTACAAGGCTTGGTGTATTCACTTGAGTGGAAATACATCTTTTAAGATAGATTATTTGTATGATGTGTTCGTATCCTCTTATGCTTCTCATTTCTAACTAATGCTCTTAGCATTTTTCTTATTGCATCTTGGGGAATGATGCATGGTGATTGAGACATCCCTTTAGATTGGGGTCTCTTTTTTCATGCTCACTAAGGTCTTGTGTTATGTGTTTCTTATGATTGATGTATGGTGCATGTATTCTCTTTGTATAATCTTATTCTCTATATATTCATCATGCCTCATGCATGCTTCACATGTACTCTCTCTATGTGTTCCTTATGTATGTCTCTTGAGTACTTCACATGTGTTCCAACTTTTTTCCATGTATATACTTTGTGCATTTTGTGTATACTTTGTGTCAAGCATGTGTACTTTGTGTATGGTGTGTATACTTTGTGTATTGCATGTATACCTCATGTATGGCATCCATGCTTTGTGTATTGCATGTATAATTGTGATTTCTCAAGAGTATGCCTTGCGTATGCACTATCTTCTAAATGATCCATGTACGTGTGAATTATGTCATGTGTCTTATGACTATGCAAATCATCGTAGACTCCTAAAATCCTAAACACGGGGGCTTGATCACCCATCAATTTTGGTGACATTCTATGGCTTCTATGTTTGTTGTGATTGAAATTTGTCTTCTCCTTACTTTAGTGTGAGTTTGAATGTAAGATCGTACCCATGCTAAAGTGGGGGCTAAATGATATGCAAAAGAGTGTGTACTCTTGTTAACTAGGACCTATTTTACACTCCTTTTAGCAATAAACAATCAATTCTTGACCTGATCAATAAACCTAAAAAAATAAACTTAGGACTGGCCTAAGCCCACCTTAATTGGTACTCTCCAGATGTTGTGGGGCTAAAAGACTAGAGCTCCTACCACCCTAGTCCCAGATGTTAGCCTTGACCCTTATTTTGTGGTGTTATCATAAAACACCTCCTTGGATTATACATGTCGGCCCCATTTGGTTTTATTCATTGTTGGTGAGAAGAAATGCATATAAAGGAAAGTTTATTCATTTGAACATCTAAGAAATCAAGGTACACTTGCACTCTCTCTTCTTCTTGTTGGATTTAAGGCATTCAACTGAGAGGGGGGGTGAATCAGTTGTATAAAACTTTTTGTTCTTTCAAACACTTGATTCTTCGTTGTTAGTTAACAGCATATCAATTAATCATCCATGAAAGCATAATACATAAACACAAGAGCAGATAAACATCAACACATTGAACACCAAGATTTTGACATGGAAAACCCGGTTAAGGGAAAAACCACGGGGTGATTAACCCAAGGATTATTCTCTGTTAGAAGAATAAGAAAAAGAATGGCACTTGCCAATTAGGGCTCACTGCCCGAGCACACTGCTCACAAAGAGGCCCACTGCCTACAAGGAGACACACTGTCTACAAAGTGATAAGAATCACAATCTTGAACTGGAGAATGACATCTCTACCATGTCTGGATCAGTTCCATTTAAGCCCAAACACCTCTGCTCTGCCTTTCGCACTTCTCTTCGCTATGCCACACTCATCCACACAATCCACACTATGAAATGAACTCACAAACCGTTATTTATACAAGACATCAACTTAGGAACAAACATCTAAGTTGGCAAACAACCATAAGAGTATCCGCAAGATGAATAACACATCCAGTCGGCCACCACAAGAACATTCGCAGGATGAACAACTCATCCGGTCGGCTAAACAGAGCAAGAACTTCATCCGGAAGAATAACTTCAATTCCGGGCTCTACTATCAATGCGGACCAACAACACAACCTCAACATGATCCAAGAACCTTCACAAGCCTGCCTGAATGACCAGGTACATCCGCACTTTCTTTACTTACTGGAGTCTCTTCTCTTCCTTATCCGGAACTTCAAGAACACTGTCTGTCGCCACTGTCATAATGCAAGAGGTACTTCTGGACCTCCAAATCATACACAACTTGAGATGGCACATCACAAGGACATCCCAAAGACTCCTTCCAATCCGAAGATTGGGATTATACAGTTCCGGACCTCACCGGACCTTTTTGTGATCATCTGTCACCTTTGAATACTTGCCGGAACCGGTTCTACACCGACAACCACAACTCCTTCAGATCTTCATGCGGACCTCTGAAATCTTAACTGAAGCATCTCAAGACTCATATCTACAAACCCTTTAATCCGCATCCTCCGGTTCTCAACCTATACAATACATTTGCCTTCTTCTCATCACGGTTCTTCACTGTTCCTGACTGAGGCTAATTTTCTCAATATCCTCAGCACACAGCTCATCCAATCCTTCTTGTCAATGCAATATGAGTATGTTGACATCAATGACAACACTGGCTCACCTCATACTTGCAACAATCTCCCCCTTTGTCATTGATGGCAACATATGATGTGAAAAACCATCAAGACAAGAACTTCTCCTTTCTGTCATAGCTCCCCCTATCAACAACAACTTTTCACATGTCTTCTCTTCCTTTACTGCTCCCCCTTTGATCATCAACCACTTGTTTTTCACATGTCTTCTCTCCCCCTTTGACATCAATGGCAAAGGGCTCATACTTGCAATTCTCATACATTAGAATCATACCAGCTGCTCCCCCTTAGTTGCAGCTCCCCATCATCAATTCGGATCACAAGATATGACTGTGATATCCACCGGACTGATGCACATCAGTGCATCCTAGTTCATCACCGGAGGGGCCATGACCCCTAACTTCTCCCGGAGATATTCAAAAGAGTCCTTGGGAAGAGGTTTAGTAAAGATATCTGCAATCTGATCCTTTGAGGGAACATACTCCAATCTGACTTCTTCCTTGTTCACTTGTTCTCTCAAAAAGTGAAACTTGATAGATATGTGCTTAGTCTTAGAATGCAATACTGGATTCTTAGAAATATTAATTGCACTTGAATTATCACAGAAAATTGTGATAGGCTCCTCATATTCAACTTTAATGTCTCTTAGCATCTGCTTCATCCATAAGATTTGAGTGCAACTACCTGCTGCTGCAATGTATTCTGCTTCAGTTGTAGACAGAGATATTGCATCTTGTTTCTTGCTTAGCCAAGAAACCAATCTCTTCCCCAAAAAGAATGCTCCACCACTAGTGCTCTTCCGGTCATCCACATCTCCTGCCCAATCTGCATCTGTGTAAGCATGAAGAGAGAAATCCGGATCTCTAGGGTACCATAGACCATACTCAACTGTTCCTTTCAGGTACCTAAAAATTATTTTGATTGCCATAACATGAGATTCTCTAGGATCAACCTAGAATCTTGCCACAAGACCAACAACGTGCATTATATCTGGTCTAGTCTGAGTGAGATACAACAATCCACCAATCATTGATCTATACTTTGTCTGATCTGCCTTTGGGGAGTCATCATCTTTGCTCAACTTACATCCGGTTGCCATGGGAGTGTTCATTGGTTTTGAATCTTCCATACCATATTTCCTTAACAATTCTTTCACATATTTGGTCTGAGAAATGAAGATTCCTTTCTTTGTTTGAGTAATTTGCAGACCCAAGAAGAAATTCATTTCACCAAGCATAGACATTTCAAACTCACTTTTCATCTGATTTGCAAAAGTTTTGCACATACTATCTCTTCCTCCAAAAATGATATCATCCACAAACACTTCAACAATCAAAATGTTTTCATGAACAATTTTGAAATATAAGTTACTGTCAGCAGTACCTTTGTTGAATCCAATCTGCACAAGATGCTTATCCAACCTTTCATACCATGCTCTTGGGGCTTGCTTTAGTCCATACAATGCTTTCTTCAACTTGCAGACCATATCATCATTATCAGACAATTGAAATCCATCCGGTTGTTCAATGTAAACTTCTTCTTCGAGATCACCATTTAGGAAAGCAGACTTGACATCCATCTGATATACCTTGAAGTCTTTGAAGGCAGCAAATGCAAGAAATAATCTGACTGCTTCAATTCTTGCCACCGAAGCAAAGGTCTCTTCAAAGTCAATTCCTTCTATTTGAGAGTAGCCTTTGCAGACTAATCTAGCTTTGTTTCTGATAACTTCACCAGCTTCATTCAGTTTGTTCCGGAAGACCCATTTGGTTCCAATCACATTCATGTCTCTAGGTCTGGGAACAAGATCCCAAGTATGATTTTTCTCAATTTGCGTTAATTCATCTTTCATTGCTTTAGTCCAGTTTTCATCATTGCAGGCTTCATTTACTGTTTTAGGTTCAATCTTTGAAATCAGACAACATTCATCCTGATTTTGAGCAACATTCCTTCTAGTTTGCACACCTTTGCTTCTATCACCTATGATCTGATCTTCAGAGTGGTTTAGTCTTACATACCTTGGAATTTTGGGAATATCCTACACTATTGCTCCTTGATCAGGTTCATTCTGACCTATTTCTTCTTCCTGATTTACTGGATCATGTTGATTCTGACTTACCGGAGGGGATTGAGTCCCTTGAACCTGAACACCATCTTGATCATCTTCATCAAACTCATAAAATCTTGAAGGCTTCTCAATTCCTTCATCAACTTTCACATTGGTGCTTTCTATCATCTTCCTCAATCTCTTATTGTAACACCGGTATGCTTTGCTTTGAGTGGAGTAGCCCAAGAAAATTCCTTCATCACTTCTAGCATCAAACTTTCCTAGATCTTCATCTCTTTTAATATAACACTTGCTACCAAATACTCTGAAATATTTCACAGTAGGAGTGATGCCAAACCAGAGTTCATAGGGGGTCTTACCGGTGTTGTTTCTGATTTGAACTCAATTGAGAGTGTAGACTGCAGTGCTGATAGCTTCTTTCCAAAACATCTGAGGAACATTTTCTTCCAACATCATTGTCCTGGCAGCTTCCTGGATGGTCCAGTTCTTTCTTTCAACTACTCCATTCTGCTGTGGAGTCCTAGGAGCAGACAATTGTCTCCTTATACCCTGCTTCTCACAAAAGTCAATGAACTCACCAGATGTAAATTCACCACCTCTATCAGACCTTAGACACTTTAGTTTCAATTCGGTTTGATTCTCTACCATAGCTTTGAAGATTTTGAACTTCTCAAATGCTTCTGATTTTTCTTTTAGAAAGGTAACCCACATCATCCGGGAATGATCATCAATTAACAACATGAAATATCTATCACCTTGCAGAATCTTGATTCTTGTCGGACCACAGAGATCAGTATGTACTAATTCCAACAATCCGGTAGAAGACTGATCTTTGCTTTTGAAAGAGACTCTGCTCTGTTTACCTAGCTAACATTCTTTGCACAAACTATTTGTAGGTTTCACCAATTTTGGAAGGTCTCTTACAGCCTGAATATTGCTTATCTTGATGATGTTATCAAAATTCACATGACACATTCTTCTATGCCATAACCAACTCTAATCAACTTGAGCAAACAGACAACTTTTGTTTGAACCAACCAGATGAAAGATATTACCTTTTGTTTGAGCACCGGATGCAATTTCAGTTCCGGAGCTTGTAAAGATTCTGCATTTTCCATTCTTGAACCAGAGATCATAGCCTTTGTCCACTAACTGACCAACACTGAGAAGATTGTGCTTCAATCCTTCAACATATAGTACATTACCTGTTTTGCTCTTTCCATCAAAGGAAATAGTTCCCCTACCTCTGATTCTGCCAGCAGAATTGTCACCAAACTTTACCATTCCTCCTTCATACCTTTCCAAATCTAAGAACTTATTCTTGTCACCAGTCATATGGTGAGAACATCCACTATCAATAACCCAATCATCCTTTTCTTCCACTTGAGCAGCCAAAGCTCTTTCCACAACCTTGTGATTGACAGATTCAGAGAATATTGAATCTTCTTCCTTGATGGCAATAAACACCCATTCATTTTCGGATTTGCTTTCTAGTTCTGATTCATCATCTGTTACTCCTTCATTGTCATCTTCTTCATGAACATAATAGCAGTTCTTTTGAAACCTTTGTCTGTTAGTATTAGACCTTGCAGATCTTTCCAGACATCTTGAAGCAAAATGACCAATCTTATTGCAGTTGAAACACTTAAAGGGTAGTTTTCCTTCATACTTACCGGATCCTCTTGGCAGTCTCTTTGCAATGAGGGCTTCAAGTTGAGCTGTTTCTGCTTCTTCTTCTTCCATGTATCTTCTTGCTTGATCATACCATGACATCTTCCTTGATGAGTTTTCTCCTGGATCAAATCTCTGCCTTTCACATAGGCACTGGCTTTGAAAGAAGATTCAGTCTTGGGAGGATCATCTCCAAACTCGGTCATTTCAAATGCAGCTAGTTTGCCAGCCAGTTGTTCTCTTGTGACAGTTGTGTGGGCTCTGAATTCATCAATGGCAGCAACCTTGATTTTGTAGGCAGCAGGAAGGGATCTTAGGATTTTGCAGACAATCTCATTTTCATCTAGAGTTCCACCAGCATTTCTAATTCCACATACCAGCTCATTCACTCTTGGCATAAAGGTAGTGATGTTTTCATCATCTCTCATCTTCAATCTTTCAAATTTCCCTTTCAGACTTTGCAACCTTGCACTTTTGACAAACTCATCTCCTTCATATAGAAGTTCCAGTTTAGTCAGGATCTCATATGCAGTTGGTAGGTCAATAACATTTGAGAGATCTGAATCATTCAATGCGCTTAGTAGGGCTTCCTTGGTCCACAAATTATTTTCAGCATCTGTGATTTCATTCAGAGTTGTCGGACCACCTTGTGGAGGTACATATGGTTTTGAGACCATAGCCAAGTATGCTTTTCCCATACATTCCAAGTGACACTTCATGCGACCTTTCCAGAGAGTGAAGTTGGTTCCATCGAACTTCAAACTATCCTTCTTGTATGACGACATCCTGGATCTCCTCAAGCGGTTAAGCTCCTTTCAGAGGAACTTGGCTCTGATACCAATTGTTGGATTTAAGGCATTCAACTGAGAGGGGGGGGGTGAATCAGTTGTATAAAACTTTTTGTTCTTTCAAACACTTGATTCTTCGTTGTTAGTTAACAGCATATCAATTAATCATCCATGAAAGCATAATACATAAACACAAGAGCAGATAAACATCAACACATTGAACACCAAGATTTTGACGTGGAAAACCCGGTTAAGGGAAAAACCATGGGGTGATTAACCCAAGGATTATTCTCTATTAGAAGAATAAGAAAAAGAATGGCACTTGCCAATTAGGGCTCACTGCCCGAGCACACTGCTCACAAAGAGGCCCACTGCCTACAAGGAGACACACTGTCTACAAAGTGATAAGAATCACAATCTTGAACTGGAGAATGACATCTCTACCATGTCTGGATCAGTTCCATTTAAGCCCAAAAACCTCTGCTCTGCCTTTCGCACTTCTCTTCGCTATGCCACACTCATCCACACAATCCACACTATGAAATGAACTCACAAACCGTTATTTATACAAGACATCGACTTAGGGACAAACATCTAAGTTGGCAAACAACCATAAGAGTATCCGCAAGATGAATAACACATCCGGTCAGCCACCACAAGAACATTCGCAGGATGAACAACTCATTCGGTCGGCTAAACAGAGCAAGAACTTCATCCGGAAGAATAACTTCAATTTCGGGCTCTACTATCAATGCGGACCAACAACACAACCTCAACATGATCCAAGAACCTTCACAAGCCTGCCTGAATGACTAGGTACATCCGCACTTTCTTTACTTACTGGAGTCTCTTCTCTTCCTTATCCGGAACTTCAAGAACACTGTTTGTCGCCACTGTCATAATGCAAGAGGTACTTCCGGACCTCCAAATCATACACAACTTGAGATGGCACATCACAAGGACATCCCAAAGACTCCTTCCAATCCACAGATTGGGATTATACAGTTCCGGACCTCACCGGACCTTTTTGTGATCCTCTGTCACCTCTGAATACTTGCCGGAACCGGTTCTACACCGACAACCACAACTCCTTCAGATCTTCATGCGGACCTCTGAAATCTTAACTGAAGCATCTCAAGACTCATATCTACAAACCCTTTAATCCGCATCCTCCAGTTCTCAACCTATACAATACATTTGCCTTCTTCTCATCACGGTTCTTCACTGTTCCTGACTGAGGCTAATTTTCTCAATATCCTCAACACATAGCTCATCCAATCCTTCTTGTCAATGCAATATGAGTATGTTGACATCAATGACAACACTGGCTCACCTCATACTTGCAACACTTCTCTCTCACGCTCTCTATTCTTCTCTAAATCTCTCTATAGTGGATTATTACTGTTACACTAACTTCTTGCAGGTCTTGTGAAGATCTCTATACTTCTTTGTGCTACAACTTCTTAAGTCAAGTTGTGACACTGCATCAAATAAGCTAGGGTTTCCATGCTCATGGTTACTCCTCTTGTTTGTGCTTCCTTATAGAATTCCATCCTACATCAGATTTTCTTTTACCCTCCTAGGGTATGCACTCTTTGAGATGTCATCCTTTCTATTGTAGAGGTGGAAACACTAGTCATGGGGCTTGACATAGGCAAGCTCCTAAATAGCACCAACCATTTTCCTTATTGTTTGTGTGTAGGTCACATCCAGAGGAATTTGAAGAAAATAAGTTACAGGAGGCAGCAATACAAGATGGTGAAGGCACTAGAAACTTGACATTTTGTAAAACCCTAATCATGGTCTAGGGTGCCTAATGCCTTGGTCATTTTGGGGCTAGCAAACCCAGATCCAGGTTCTTCTTTGTCCTCTGTTCCCTGTTGTGGTGTTAAATTTCTAATATCTATTTCTAGTAGTCATATATTTACAGATCTCACTTAACTATGATTTCTAAATTGTCCTAGCTTGATTGGTTTGATTTGGTTGACACTCCTCTATACAACAAAAGGACAAAACCCCTATAGTTTAGTTATCCTTCATTGGTAGAAGTCGATCTCAATTTGTGTCTCAATGTTAATGGAAGAGGGTTTGACCTAGTTTAACCTTTGAGGCTAGGTCTCTCTTTTCTATATAACATTTAGTTTGAGATGTCAACTTTGGATCCAACACTTCTAGAGATATGTGATGGGATAGAATTATTCTCTTGATGTGACTACACAAGTCCTAGGCACCTTGATAGATGAGGAATTCATTGTAGATTTTTATAGAGGGACGGAGTGATTGTAACTAGGTGACAAAGCTATTTGGGCTTATTGTCAAGGTGTTTTCCACCTAACAAATTGCAATAATATGATAGAGAAGAATCTTGTAGCATGATTGCTTTAGCCATTTGGTGGAGAGATTCTATTTGACTTTCTCCCAGTGCCCCTTGTTATAGGTCTATTCAAGAGACAATTGATTCTCAGTGTGGGACAATTTAATGGGTCACACTTACACTGGGGGTTCTGATTTCATGACCATTGTAGAGGCATTGAGGAGCCAATGTTCATGTTTAGGTACCGAAGGAGCTTGAGGATAAGTCATATGAGGACTACATACCTAGAGAGCAGATAGATTAGGTAGCATCATAGGATCTAAATCACAAGGATTAAGAGGCAAAAATACTAGATTTCACTCCTAGACATCAAGTGGTCCCTTTTGTAGAGCTAATAGAGGAGGAGATGAGGGTTGAAGATCCATCATGGAAACCTAGGGATCCTTATGAATAATAACTAATCTACTCCTAGCACTTTTTTTCCCCGATTTCACTTTAATGTCGACTAAACTCTTCTTTATTTTTCTTTTTCTTGTAGGCATTATTGACAAGTGGAGGGACTTTATCAAATTTACTTTCTTATATATTGCAATCATTGCCAGTGGATGCATTCGAGAGACACTTCTTATTGATGTTGGGATGCCATCTGAGGTGGTCACCACACTAATTATTTTTCTCCTTATAATGTAGGTAAAAACATATGCTCTGAATGCACTACTATTTCCACTTTGGAAGATAAGGTTTCTTTTCTTTGAGAGATCGCCCATCTAAGTGTTTAAAGGCATTCTTCAACTTCATAGTACCCTACTATTGCAACATCATTAGGTTCATAGATACATTGTCACATTCCTTCACTAGGTCACCCTCATAGGACCCCTAGATCTTCAAATGGTACAGATAGTAGGAGACATCATAGAAGAAGCCTTGGTGACTCTATCAGTCAGAGATGTCCTTTAGGGACATTTTTTTATTTCTTTATTTTTGAAAGAGTTGGCCCCTTGCATGGGAAAGATTAGCATGTATATGTGCACAATTGTCATTCCTTTTTAGACTCCTTTGATGAAGCAAAATGTACTTTAAAACATTCTTAAATTGTTAGTCTAGAATTGTATTGATCTACGTGTTCTTTTATTTGATACCATCTACTTTTCTCCCCTCTTAGTGCACAATGTTGGACAAAACTTTTATTTACTTATGAAGATGCAAATGTTTATGCATACCTATGATGATTACGTATGATTATGCAAGGTATATTGTTTTTGTTATCTTTTTTGTTTATATTACATGTGATGGATATTTCTTATATATGAAAATACAAAGTACTATGTTTGTTTGATGCTTATGAAAGCTATGATGAAATTCCATGTTTTATTGTTAATGTATGTATGCAAATAGCAAAATAGTGTGAACACTCTTAAATCAGATTTTTTGACTTAGGGGATTGTGAGTTGTCCTAGTACAAGATGACCTACTAAACTTTGTAAAATAGGATAAGGGAATCAAGTGGGAGTGAGAAGGAGATGAAAACAATTTTAAAACTTGGTTATGTAGAAGGCTAAATACTGATCCTTATCTAGACAAAACAATTTGACTAGTTTTCCACTTAGATGGGTAACAACTTTTGTGAGTACCGTCTAGAATTAGTTCAAAGATGGACAACATCTTAGACCTAGGGTAAAAGAAAGGGCTCCAAAGAAAAATATGGCCTTTAAAGATAGCAAGACTTTTGGCTTTTCCCAGCTAGTGCATGTGTGTTCTTTGTACCTCTCTTTTCTAATTTTTATCAAATAGATGTCACCCTCATAGATTCGATCTTAGATTTATTTTTACCTGAGAGTATGTATATCAATAGTTCTTATTTCTATTTTTTTTTTCTAATAGTGAGTCTTTGATATTCATAGATCAACACCACATTCCTCTTTATTTGATAAATTTATAAGAAACCCAAATGTTTTTTATAATGGTAAGCAGGGATTTTGAAAGGGACATGACCCTTGTACAGGAGAGCAGATAAATTAGTGAAGTTGAGCAAGACAAAACAGAACCAACAATAAACAAACATCACTACACGAGCAAAATAGCTAGAAAGTTAGACACAGGGATCAACCCCCAAAACAAACAAACAAAAAGGGAGTCAAGGAGGTTTGAAACCAAAATTCTCTAAGGAGGTTTGCATCTTGAACTTGAAGTCCTTGTTCTCAGATTTCATCTTTTTAGGAGAGCTAGGGTGATTTGAAGTTCCACTCGGGGTCCCATTATCACATTGCACCTTCCTCTTGTCTATAAATCTGATCTCCTTCTGCTACTACACCATCGTCAAAGGATTTTCCATCTCCTCATTCTCCCTACTTGTCTCCTTCAACACATCCTACATCTTAACACTTATTGAGAACCTCGTTGAAGGTTGTTTTTGTTGCCTACGTCTTAACACTTATTACAAACTATTACTAGATATATATGAACTCTCCTACAATCCCCTTGAGTTCCAACTCTTTTTGCTTCTCTTTCTTCAAACTATTCTCCATTGAGTTTTTCTTCTCATATGATTGGGTATAGACTACCTTTGAGTATTTTGGAGGCAAAGTAGGAGCACATCATCCATGATCTTAATTGATCCCTCCCCATCAACCACATTTGGTGATAATCTACGCTATGAATTAATTCATTCAAAATCCTCTTAAGAGCTCTTGATAGCCCTACTAACCAAAATATGAGAGTAGTGATCCCCTTGCCACCATGTTACCTACTTTGGATATTTCGGTTCTCCAAAGTCACTTAGTTGAAATATGACCCACTTGGAAGCATCTTTTGTATTGAAACATAATATTTCATAGTTCATAACCTACTCCGAAATCCTATCTTCCACTTTTAATCATATCTCATATGGTAGTCCTTTTGAGATATCTAATTTCACATATAACCTCATTGACATTGACTAGATAAAAAACTATTTATATTTGGGTCAAGAGACAAAAATCTCACTAACATATTTCCAATCTCTTGTAAACAAGCATCCACCTAAAACCATAAGGGGAGATAATGGAACTTAATCCATACAAGAATTATTGAAAATGTCTCTATCATTATACTAAATGCAAGAAACCATGGCTTGGTAAGTAATACACTCTTATCCCAAAACCAAGGCCCATTCTCTAATATAAATTATCTATTCTGTATTTTCTCGCACATTAATACAAAACACTTTAGCTCTAGGAAAGATAACTATATTACCTTTGATCTTGTTTGCCCAATCCTTTATATTCTAAGTATGAAGATTGACTAATCTTGTTCAAAAAGAATGAAATTTGTAATTTATCCGTCTTTTCATAAATTTCCCTCCTCATATAAGACTTCAAGACCAAGAGATAATATTGGACGCTCCCTCAAGTAGAGGATGATGCTCATCAATCTTAGTCATTACTTTTCCCTTTTCAATATTTCCTCCATTAACCCATTTGACTTGAGATCCAAAATGGACATGAATAAAATTCGTAGGAGTGTCATAAATCCCGCCCATATGACCCTATTTACTAGGAGTGATGGATGTCATAGGCATGCTTGAACATGACACCATCGGGTCCCTCTCAGCCTCAATTTTTTTACTACTCCCCATTCTGCCGAAAGTCCTTTGCACCATTCTTTCCCCCTATAATTGAAGGAATCTCCTTAGATACACTTGTCACAACCGTATTAGGTTTTACCATAAGATGGGTAGGAATCTCCATACTCATTGTAGCTAAGGGAACCAAGTTGTGGTTGATTTTATTGTTATTTTCATTGTTATCAATGTTTATGTTATTTATTTTTTATTATTTAATAAACCATCTATTTTAACATTAGTACAACCACCTTAACATAATAAATTATCATTATCATTATCATTATTAATAATGGGTAGATTGGAAGACATATCTTAAATCACCTCCACATTCATCACTTCAACATTTATCACTTGAACATTAGCTCTCCCATCTCTATTGTTTCACCTTCCTCTCACAATTTTCTTACAATTCCAGTTTTGTCCTATGTCTTTTGTCTTTTATACATTATTTTTATCCCATTTTGTTTTTAAAAAATATAATTTTATACGTAATAATCACCAATTACACACTAAAACTCCAAAAATTCCTTTGAAATACACAATTAAAATATTAACAATCATAAGTTTGTAAAACATTCCTTAAAAATTTGACGTTACATTTTTTTTGTGTAGGTTTTGTATGTTTCAGATCTGCATCAGAAATGGGCTTGTATAAATAGATATTTGCCATGACTAGGTATCAAATCCTAATATGGTTTCACTACAATGAAAAATTCAATTTGGGAGGATATCCAATTGTGATGTATATTTGGTCGTAACCGATATTCAATTATTTCAAATTTGAACTTACCCCTTGTTATCTTTAATTTTAAGTTTACCATTCCAAACTAAATACTTGTATCTACAACTATTTTATATTGCTAGTTTTTTAATGAAATTAATAGGATTTGTAGAGAAAGGTGTCTACTTTTAAAATATCAAAATTTTCAAATCTTCTAACATTGTTTATACATGTAGTTGATAGCCTATATTATTGTTAGGCTTCAGTCAAGAAATTGTCTCATGCCTCAAAATAATTCTCTATTCAATGTTAAATGATTTTCAATTGATAAGATTTTTGGGTTGCAAAATATTTTTAGGTGATAGGATTTTGATGCCATCATCACAAATCATATTTTTTCTGCAAATAAAATCTTAGCATTAATTACTTCTCCCACTAATTTTTTCTCCACCTATTGGCCTTTTATCCACTACCAAAACTTGTGCCTTTATATAGTGTAGGAATTATACCTAGTGGAGAAAAGAAAAGAGAGAGAGAAAAGTGCTGGAAATTCTAATATGGAGTAGGCAGTATGCCACCTACTTGTCAGAGATCTTCTCGGGATCTCATTCCTGCCACCCCTAACCAAAATAGTAAATGCCATTTTGTTGGCATGTTAAAACAATTAATGTTAGTCAGTTTCCATTGAATGCAGTAGGTGAGTTTGAATTTGAGTGAAAGAGTTTTGGGAAGTCAAGAAAAGGACAAAAGGAAAGAATGTGTAGGAAATAGATAGAAGAGAGAAGAGAATGCATGCAGTAGTAGCACAATAGTGTAGAGCAAAGAAGATTTGTTCCAACAGCAATAGGAAGAATATTCCAGAGAGAGTATAGAGAAGAGAGCTCTAGGAAACTCCAAATATGCACAACAATTGGTTAGAGGAATGAGTAGTGAACACCTCCAAATAGAAAGGGACAACAATGATGTTTAGAAAGCTCCAGAGTGATCAATATTGGTATAAGCAAGAAGAAACATAATTGTAACTCTGACAGTTGTACTTGTTGAATGCAAAATAGTTTTTTATCATTAATAGAAATCTCTATTTATGTATTTTGTTTTGTGTCCCCTCTCTCTCCTATTTGTTTTATTCTTCCAACAAGTGGTATCAGAGCTAGGTTAGTAGATCCAGTGCCCTACTTTTCTGGGTATTGAAGAATAAGCCCTAAATTTTTTTAGGTATTAACCGTCTCCCATAATTTAGAAATATGGTTGGAGGTGACAACAAGAGTTGGCAACAGCCATGAATGTTTGATTTAAAAAACTATCATGTTTAGCTAAAGAAGATGAAGACCATCTTGGTTGCAAATGATTTGTGGGAACTTGTGGTCAGTTGGTTCACAGATGTGACTAACCCAAATGCCTTTGTAGCCTTGACAAACACCCAGAAGAACCTGCTAAAAGACACAAGGAGAAATGATGCAAAAGACCTCAGTTTGATTGAGGCAACCTTGACAAAGGTTGTTTTTCTATAATAGTAGCAGCAACCTATGCAAAGGAGGCTTGGAAGATTCTGGAAAATAGTTACAAAGGTACCGACAAGGTGAAGTTAGTAAAACTTCAGTTGCTACAGAGGGATTTTGAGACCGTGTAGATGAAGGATGGAGAGTCTATTTCAGACTTCTATACAAGGGTTTCCACCTTGATAAATCACTTGAGGATCAATGGGGTCCAACCCATAGAAGAACAAAGGATTATTTAGATAATCCTTAGGAGTCTTCCCTTGAGATTTGACCCTATTGTCATAGCAATAGAAGAGGCCAAGGACCTCTCAAAGATAATAGTAGGTGAGTTGATGGATTCTCTTCAAACCCATGAGAAGTGGGTGAATAGATCCACTCCTTCCCTAGAGAAAGCCTTCAAGGCATAAAGATGTGTGAGAGGTAGGGGAAGATGAAGAAATAATAGAGGTAAAGGCATCTAGGAAGATGCAACTCTGGAAGAGGAGGCTCAAACAACCAAGAAAGTTGACCAATGGTGTAGGGGCACCATAGTAAAATCTACTATGTTGAAATAAGGCCTATTTGGCCATGTCATTTTGTTCATGTTTTGTTTTCTAAGTCCTAGAAGTCTTTGTATTCCATTTGGCAAATAATGGACACATTTTGTATCTAATAGAATTCAAAAAAGATCCACAGAAGTCGGTTGGGATTTAGGGTTGTTGGCCTTCTCTAACCGTTGAGCAACCATTGCTCTTCCAAATCTGGCTTGATAAAAGCACAGAGGAGCAACCGAGAGGGATTCTATAGATTTGAGGACTATGAACTGGAAATCATCTAAGAAATAATAACTTATGTTCGTCATTTTCTGTGTTTGATCTATGTTGTAATATTTCCTAACTATTCATAGTAGCTTTTTGTTCTCTGAAGTGAAATAGTTAGTCTAAATTGTCGAAGATGAGTAGTTAACCATTCCACTGGTGGATTTCCAAAGAAATCAGTGGAATGGCATCGGTCTGTACATATTTTTGTTTGTTTTTTTTTCATTTATTTGGATGGAAGGGCAAATGTTCTAGACTGAGGAGTGTGCACAATAGCATACCCTAGCATCTCTATGTGCTAGGCGTAGACTGTAGATCAGACTATGTGAGAGTGACAACCCTATTAGCATGTCACTGGGACTCAGAATAGAGTTTCCACCAAAGTCAAACTGAGTCAAGAGTATTGATGCATTGGGTAGATAACTTGGCATTGGATCGATAGTGTTGGTCTTACCAATCAAGGGCTTTGGAGTGAGAAGGAATAACTTACACCGATGGAGATCCATCAGGAGGAATTAACATATCGACAATTCTGGAGTAAGTCCCATCGAAGGCTGAAGTCAATGCGATGAGTGGTTGATCCATCGGTGCATCAGCGTAATTTTGATAAGCATTTGCTGATGAGAATAGTCTCACTGAAGATAATGCCATTGGTGCATCAGGAGACAAGTTCAAAGTTCTACCGACAGGGTGAGTCATATCGATACAGTTATGTCTAACTGATGGGGAAGCCATTACGGTTAAGGCAAGGACTTAACCGTCATCGATGTATCTGCCAGAGGTTGCAAGTGCTTGCCAATGACAAGGGCCATAGCGATGAAAGATTTGTTACGGTGGAACTAACAGTCGGCCGAACAAAGAAGAAGTCTTGTCGATAGGAAGTATCAGGCAGACTTGGCATTTGGCAAAATAGTTCTAAAGGTCATTGATAGCACTTTTCTTGCTGATAGGCAAAGAAGCGTGGAGCCACCCATCGGCGAGAGACACGATGTCAGAGTGACACATTCAAGGAAGACCGATGGTGTTTTTCTGGCCGATGAGCAAAGACTGTTGATTCTTTCAGTGTTTCTCTCCTCATCATATTGGTATCAGAGCCCGAAAAGATTTGGATGGCAAGTTGAATTGAGGATTTGCAGGAGTGTTGGCATTTGGGTGCTGTCTGTGAATAGTATATGTTAGCAGAGGAGAGTGAAGGAGAGGCTAGCATGATGCCTCCAAAGAGGATGATAGTAGAAGTGCTTAAGAAGTTCCAAGAGATGGAAGAGATGATCAAGATTGGAGTCAAGGAAATAGTCCAGGCTGAGTTGAAGGCACTGAAGATAGGAAAGAAATCAGATGATGAATCTGATGGAGAGGAAGAAGAAGAGGAACAAGAAGAGGCAGAGATACTGGTTGAACAAAAGCAATTCCTAGAAGCCATTAAGGCTATTGGCAAGGACTCTTCAGAGGCTCGGATAGATGTCCCCATGTTCAGTGGAAAGATGAATGCTGATGAAGTCATGGAATGGATTGAAGCTCTGAACAACTACTTCGAATACAAGGAAGTTCCTGAAAGTAAGAGAGTTAAGTTTGCAAAAACTAAACTCAAAGGTGTTGCCCTTACATGGTGGAATTACGCCCAAGGAGAGAGGGTAAAGAATGGGAAGAGTATGATCTCTTCATGGAGCAGAACACTGGAGAAGATCAAGTCCTAGTTCCTTCCATCTAACTACGAGGTGTAGATTTACAGGAAAATGCATAACCTCAAGCAAAAAGATATGAATGTAGCTACTTACACCGAGGAGTCTCACAAATACACTCGTCATTGTGGGTACATGGAGGATGAAAAATCCAAGGTAGCAAGGTATATAAATGGTCTGAGGTTTAATATTCAAGATGAGATAAGTTTATTGACCCCTGAAACCGTGGAAAAATGCTTTCAAGTAGCATTAAGAGATGAAGAGAAGCTGAAGAGGACAGGTGAGCAACAAGGTAGAGGAAGAGGTGGTAGAAATTTTAGAGGCAGAGGTAGTTTTGGAGGAAGAAGTCCTAACCAGAGGCGTAATGGTGAGTCTAGCCAAGGAGAGCAAGTTGGGGACTCAAGTAGTAGAGGAGGCTACTGAGGAAGAAGGCCTAATGGAAGAGGTGGGACAAATGGATCAAGTAGAGGATCCAAGTTCTCCAATATGAGATGTTATAACTACAATCAGATAGGGCACCCGACATACAAGTGTCTAAAGAAGGCCTCAACTTCTCATGGTAATGAGAGAAGGACCACTTTGACTCAAGAGGATGTAGGGAGTGTGACATCTCCTAAAGTGAATTTGACATCAAAGATGGGAGAAAATCTGATGATCAAGAGGACGCTACTCAAAGAACCAGTGCAGACTGAACCATCACAAATAAGAGCTTTGTTTAGAGTCAACTGCAAGATCCAAGGTAAGTTTTGTAAAGTTATCATTAACTCTGGTTCTACTAACAATATTATATATTTGGAAGTAGTAGATAAATTGAAATTAGAAAAGATACCCCATAGCTGTCCATATAGGGTCAGTTGGTTAAACAAGGGACAACATATAGTCATCAATGAACAAGCATTGGTAGAATTCAGCATTGGGGGGTATAGAGACAATATTTTGTGTGACATCCTTCCAATGGATGCTTTCCATCTTCTGCTAGGCAGACCATGGTAGTTTGACAGAAAGGCTCATCATGATGGGGAAAAGAATGCTTACTCTTTCCAAAAGGATGGTGTAACTTATAGGATACAGTCATTGGTAGAAGGGGATCCACAACCTGTAGGATCTAGTATAATGATGGTAGGAGAAAAGGAGTTCCTTGAAATAGTAGAAGAACCAGGTGGAGTAGGTTTTTCTTTGACTATGAAACCTAAGCAGAAGAAAAGAGAAAATATGAGAGAGATAGGACCTAGGGAGGTCAGAGAACTACTTGAGAGTTATAAGGAAGTAATTGTAGTAGATATACCAGATTCACTACCACCAATTAGAGATATCATCCATCAGATTGATCTCATACTGGGAGTTGTACTTCCCAATAAGGCATCCTATAAGATGACCCCTCAACAGAATGAGGAGATAGCTAGGCAGGTTCAAGAACTTTTAGACAAGGGGTTAATAAGAAAGAGTTTGAGTCCATGTGCAGTCCCCACTATTTTAGCATCAAAGAAAGATGGGAAATGGAGACTGTGTACTAATTCCAGGGTAATAAATAGGATAACCATTAGATACAGGTTTCCTATTCCTAGAATTGAAGACCTAATGGATTATTTGTGGGGTGCTACCTATTTCTCTAAGATAGACTTGAAGAGTGAGTAGCATCAGATAAGGATAAGAGAAGGGGATGAATGGAAAACAACATTCAAAACTAATGAAGGGTTATATGAATGGCTTGTATTGCCTTTTGGTCTATCTAATGCTCCTAGCACTTTCATGAGGTTAATGAACGAGGTATTGTAGGATTTCATAGGTAAGTTTGTGGTAGTATACCTAGATGACATTTTGATATTCAGTAAAAGTAAAAAATAACATTTGAAACACATAGAGATAGTCTTGAAGAGGATGAAAGACCAGAAGCTGTTGATAAACTTGGACAAATGTGATTTCATGAAACAAGAGTTGATCTACTTGGGTTTTGTCATTTCCAAAGGTGATCTGAAGATGGATCTTTCAAAGGTGGAGGCTATTCTGAATTGGCCCACACCTAAGACAACAGGGGAGGTAAGGAGTTTCCATGGTTTGGCCACATTCTATAGGAAATTCATTAAGAACTACACTGACATCTGTGCACCTATGTTGGAAACCATCAAGGGTGGTTGCAAGGTGAAGTTTGTGTGGATGAGAGAAGCATATAGGAGCTTTGAGAGTTTGAAACAGAAAGTTGCTAAATTCCCTATCTTAGTGTTACCTAATTTCAATAAGGTTTTCACAATTGAATGTGATGCAAGTGGCCATTGGAGCAGTGTTGAGCCAAGAAGGCAGACTAGTAGCCTTCTTCAGTGAAAAGTTAAATGAAGCCAAGAGGAAAAACTCCTCTTATGACTTAGAGTTGTATGCTATGGTACAAGCTCTGAAAAAGTGGAGACAATATTTGCTTCCCAAAGAATTCATTGTGTACACTGACAATCATGCTCTCATTTTTCTAAATGGGCAGGACAAACTCAGCCACAGACATATGAAATGGGTGGAAAGTCTACAAGCATACACTTTCACCATTAAGCATAAGAAAGGAGTCACAAACAAGATGGCAGATGCTCTTAGTAGGAGGGTGTTGACAGTCCAAGAAGTACAGTTGCAAAGCATGGGTGTTGAGTCACTCAAGGAATTGTATGCAGAAGATTAGGATTTCAGAGAAATCTACAAGGTATGCAATGAATTTGCTAATACTTTTCATAGTGAGTTTTCAGATTTTACATTGCAGAATGGACTATTGTTCAAAGGATGTCAGTTGTGTATCCCTAAATGCTCAATGAGGGATAATATTGTGAAAGAAAAACATAGTGGTGGTTTAGGTGGACATTTTGGGTTGAATAAGACTTTAGATCTGGTAAGGAGATTTTATTTCTGGCCAAGAATGCAGTCTGGCATCAAAAAATTTGTTGAAAGTTGCATAGGATGCCAAAGAGAAAAAGGAGTCTCGACCAATGCAGGATTGTATCAACCTTTGCCATTACCCAACAGGCCTTGGGAATGTCTAAGTATGGATTTTGTGATGGAGTTACCCAAAACAAGGACAGGTTGTGATAGTGTGTTTGTAGTGGTAGACCGATTCAGCAAGATGGCTCATTTCATTCCTTGTAGGACCACTAATGATGCTAGCTACATTGCAGGTTTGTTCTTTAAAGAAATTGTCAGGATTCATGGGCTAGCCTTGAGCATTATGTCTGATAGGGATAGCAAATTTGTAGGACATTTTTGGAGAACCTTGTGGAAAAGATTGGGTACAAACTTGTCTTTTAGTTTAGCCTACCATCCTCAGACTGATGGACAAACTGAGGTTGTGAATAGGTCATTAGGCAATCTCCTTAGATGCTTAACAAAAGAACATGGCAGCAGTTGGGATGTGATACTCCCACAAGTAGAATATGCTTATAATGACTCGACAAATAGGAGCACAGGTCTCAGTCCCTTTGAAATTATATATGGAAGTCACCCCAGGGGTATTTTTGAATTGAGAGATGTCCAGAGGTTAGACAAAAGGAGTGGTCATGCTGATGCATTTGCAGAAGCCATGAAGGAAATACCCCAATAGGTCAGAGATACTTTACACTAGAATAGTCAGAAGACAAAGGCTCGAATGGATCAAAGGAGGAGGGATGTGCAGTATCAAGTAGGCGACTTGGTCATGGTTCATCTGAACAAAAATAGGTTGTCAAAAGGAGGCCACAGCAAACTGATGATGCGGAAGATTGGACCCTGTCAGATTATGGAGAAGTACGGTCCAAATGCTTACAAGATTGAGCTTCCTGATGATATTGCCATTTCACCCATATTTAACATTGCTGATTTGACATTGTATAGAAGTCCTAATATAGGGGAGAATGCAGCAGACCCTGTCCAGGAAAATGAAGACTAGCTGAAGCACTTACCTTCTAGTGGGCCGCCAAAGATGGAGTACATTTTAGACAGTAGAGAAGCCAGGAAAACAAGGCACAAGACATACTTTGAACATTTGGTTAAGTGGCAAAGGCTTCTAGATTCAGAAGCTACATGGATACTGGAGGAAGACATTCTAAAGCAAGGTAGAGATGTACAAGAATTGGTCTCTAAGAGGACTTGAGACATTTTTCTTCTGGGGAGTATGGTGCAGGGGCACCATAGTAAAATCTACTATGTTGAAATAAGGTCTATTTGGCCTTGTCATTTTGTTCATGTTTTGTTTTCTAAGTCCTAGAAGTCTTTATATTCCCTTTGGAAAATAATGGACACATTTTGTATCTAATAGAATTTGAAAAAGATCCACAGGAGTCAGTTGGGATTCAGAGCAATTGGCCTTACCTAACCATTGAGCAACCGTTCCTCTTTCAACTCTGGCTTAATTAAAGCACAGAGGAGCAACCGAGAGGGGTTTTATAGATTTGAGGACTGTAAATTGGAAATCATCTGAGAAATAATAAGTTCTATCTATCATTTTCTATGTTTGATCAGTGTTGTAATATTTCCTAATTGTTCATAGTAGCTTTATGTTCTTTGAAGTGAAATAGTTAGTCTAAATTATCGAAGATGAGTAGTTAACCATTCCACTAGTGGATTTCCAAAGAAATTAGTGGAATGGCATCGGTCTGTACATATTTTTATTTGTTTTTCTTTTCATTTATTTGGTTGGAAGGGTAGATGTTCCAGACTGAGGAGTGTGCATAGTAGCATACCCTAGCATCTCTATGTGCTAGGCATAGACTGTAGATCAGACTGTGTGAGAGTGACAACCCTATCAGCGTGTCGCTGGGACTCAGAATAGAGTTTCTACCAAAGTCAAACAGAGTCAAGAGTATCAGCGCATCGGGTAGACAACTTGGCGTTGGACCGACAGTGTTGGTCTTACCAATCAAGGGCTTCAGAGTGAGAAGGACTAACATACACCGACGAAGATCCATCAGGAGGAATTGACGTATCGGCAACTTCAGAGTGGTTGACGAAGATCCAAAGGCTGAAGTCATGCCAATGAGTGGTTGATCCATCGGTGCATCGGCGTAATTTTGATAAGCATTCACCGATGAGAATAGTCTCACCAAAGATAATGCCATCAGTGCATCGGAAGAAAAGTTCAAAGTTCTGCCAACAGGGTGAGTCATACCGATATAGTTGCATCTAACCAGCGGGGAAACTGTTACGGTTAAGGTGAGGAGGACTTAACCATCATCGGGGTATCGGCCAGAGGTTGTAAGTGCTTGCTGATGGCAAGGGTCACAGCGATGAAAGATTTGTTATGGTGGAACTAACTGTCGGCCGAACGAAGAAGAAGTCTCACCAATAGGAAGTATCAGGCAGACTTGGCGTTTGGAAAAATAGTTCCAAAGGTCACCGATAGCACTTTTCTTGCCGATAGGCAAAGAAGCGTGGAGCCACCCATCGGCAAGAGACACGATGTCAGAGTGACACGTTCAAGGAAGACTGATGGTTTTTTTCTGGATGATGAGCAAAGAATGTTGATTCTTTCAGTGTTTCTCTCATCAACCAAGCACCTCACAGTAGGACTCCCACAACAATAATGGTAGCAACTCCAACTAGAGGTATTATAAATCAAATGTGTAGTGTTACTACTATCAGAAGTTTGGTCATTATGCAAATGAATGTAGGATGAAGCAACATGCCCAAGGGAGTCAGAATGCTCATGTAGCAAATGAGGAAAAGGATAAAAATGAAAAATAGTCAAAGGTCTTTATTATATGCAACCTTGCTGAGCAGAGCAACGCTGAAGTATGGTATTTGGACAATGGGTGTAGCAACCACATGAGTGTTAATGCAAATTGTATGCCTCCATTGACAAGAATGTCAAGTCTGAGATCATGATGGGTAACGGTTAAAAATTTCTTGTCATGGGAAGAGGCACTATCATAGCCCTAACCAATCAAGGTGAGAAAAGCCAGATCTAGGATTTCTATTATGCCCCATGCATAAAACATAACCTATTGAGCATTGGGAAGATGATCCAAAATCATTATAGATTCTTGATGGAGAAAGGGGAATGCATCATCTATGACAAGGATGGTAGCAAGAAGTGTTGAACACAATGAGGTGCTAAGAGGGGGGTGGTGAATCAACATACACTAAAACTTAAAAAGATATTTGCACATAAAACTGAATAACTTGGAGAATAAAAAGGAAATCACGCAACACAAGAATCAACACATAACATTAGTATTTTTACATGGAATACCCTAAAATAGGAAAAAAACCACAATGAGGATTAGCTCACAATATATTATGCTTAGTCTAAAAATATTAAAACATTGTTTTAGGGCTGCAACCCAAGGAAGCTACTACTTCTTGATTCATTTCTTACAGAGATTACATTGATTTAGGGCTAAAACCCAAGGAAGCTACTACTCCCTAACTATTTTTCTCACCACAATAGGATTTACAAAGGTAGTAAATACATGGACTCCTATAAAGTAAACATCTGACTTATGTTGATAATGTAGTCTTCTTTTTCTGCTTAATACATGTCTTCAAACTAATTATGCACACTTCATATCTTGCACTCTATTCTGCTATATTCGCATTTACATCTTCTTCTCACAAATGAATTCAATCTTCTATAAATATCCTTCGCAATACTTCAAAACATTTATTAGGCTAACCAAAAGGATGAAACATGTAGCTTGTGGTAAGTCATCCTATGCACATTTCAAAACATCACCATATGCACTTGCAGAGATGAAACATAACATGAGGTTCACCAAAATAGGTTGGTTCACCCTTCAATCACCCTTATAATTATACTATCCATATAAACAATCACCACTCAATCACCAAGTCACTTAGGTTAGGTCTGCATATAGATGCCAGTGAAGATAAAGCAAGAAACAACCAATTGTTCATAAGAAATGGTACTTCTGAAACACCAAACACTCTAAAATTTGGATAGGGTGAACTTCAACTACTACTGATCATATCCTAAAAATTGCATGCGAAAAGGATCAAATGTGGTGGAATACGGAGCATTCCAATTTGATTTCTGCAACTCCAAGCTTTGTTTGCACAGTCTGGTACTTTGTTGCTTCTAACTTTCACTATGCAAGGAGTTAAGAGCTGAAACTTTAGAATTAGACTCCTTGAAGACTCACAATGCTTATTCTAGAACCGCAAGCCAAGATGTTGCAATGTAGAGAAATGCAGAGAAAATTAGATCCCATGTCTTGGAAAAATACTTTGTTCATGCCTTAGACAATTTTCTCAAAAACACTTGGATAAAAAGATAAGAATACCATTGCTCCACAACCTCCTAAAGACACTTATGTGTGCATACTGAGTACGAGGAAGTTAAATATGAACTTTAGAAGATAAGGTACTTACAATTCATTCTTCCTAACTTCAATAATGTTGACTCTACATCATATTATGGATAGACATCACTATGGGTTGACATCAATGAGAACACTATATACATATTGCCAACAATCTCCCCCTTTTTCATTGATAAAAACACATCTCTACTTCTCTCCCCCTTTGATATCAAGGGTAAAGGGTAGGATGTCACATTAGACTTGTCTATAGAGTTGTACTCCCCTTGACTGTGTTATCTAGTTACAAAATTGTATCTTTGAAAATCAAAATGGTACTTCCATTCTACCCAATACCTCCACATATACATATTGTCACAAAATTGACATCATACAACTTACTTGGAAGAGGGTAAGATATCCTTATAGGTTATCTTCAATTGAGTACAAGTTGTGTCCCAATGGTTTTTTTCTGAAGAGAGTTATCTTGACATTCAAATTGAATATACAAGTCTTCAACTTCCTCCATAGTGCCAGGCACTGTCTTCTTCTATGTTACCTTTTCTACTTCAGTCACAATCTCTATCATAGAAGTAGGTCTCTATCTTACTATTTCTCTAAGCTTACTATACTGCCTTAGAGAAGTAAGTCTCTATCTAACTATTTCTCTAAGCTGACTATACTGCCTTAGAATTTGATCTGTTTGTTGTTACAGTAGACAAAACTGAGAGTGCAAATTTTCAATAATAGTTCTAGTTGCCCCATCACTATCCTTTAGGGGATCATGCAAGCCCAATACTCATGAAATTTTTGAATCAATGGAGTTCTTCTGATCATTTATGTCCCTTGTAGACATAGGCCATTTCAAGAAAAAATGATACAACAAGGTAGCCTCTTCTATACACTTCTAAAAATATTTCATCTTATCATATAACATATTGTGTGCATTTTCACACCTATCAGAAACATCTCTCAATCTCTTATCATTTATTTTCTTTAAGGCATCCTTTTCTACCTTCTCTTCCAATTGAGATGAATGATCATTAAAAGAATCAAGCAAGAATTTCAACTATTGTACAATGGTTAAAGATGTGTTAATATTTACCTTTAGCACAAAGTCTTGAATAACCTTCACTGCTTCATCCAACAATTCAGTATTTTGTTGGTTTTGATGTAGAATTTCCTTTCTACCAGATGAATGTAGAATGTTTTCAGACCTAAAATTACCAGTTCCCAAAATACCTCATTTAGCCCTAAAAAACTTAGAAAATCCATTCATTTTCCCATTTTTCCTTTGAAATTCAAAACCCATCAATTATACCCAATTTGAGATATCTTACATGGGTTCCCTTCTAAAAAAATTCTAAGTAAAATCCTTTTTTTCCTTGTGTTTCCTTGAGGTTCTTTCCCTTAGAAAAATTTGGCCTTTTCTTCCCTTTATCAGTGAATCTTACCCCTTTTTGGATTCGCTGATATAGTGGCTGGTAGGCAAATACAAGTTTCCAAGGTAGTGCTCATAAGGAAGTGATGTTGAGGCCTTTGTCAGTGATTTCTCAGGTTCTCAAAAATGAAAATTCGCTTATGGTGAAATTCACCAACTAAAGGCATGAGAGGAAGCAGTCATCGATGGAAGGTTCAGACGATGGAGGATTCACCAATAAGGCAACTAGGTGGAAGAGAGACGAATGAGAGGAAAGGGGAAACAAAGGAAGGTTCGCACTGGGCTGATTTCACTAACAAAGAAGAAAAATGGAAAATCAGTGAAAAGGGGAAAGTTTTAGAAAGGCCATATTTTTTGATAAGTCAAATCAAAATAACTAAAACATTGGCTAAGGAAGGAAAGATAAAGGGGACCTTATTAGCGAACCAGCAGAAAACTAAACTATCCAACTTGTTTGGTTTTTCGAAGTTCACCTATAAGGTGATTAGCCATTAAACCAAGGCATGGGAGATTCTCCCTTAGTTTATCAAATTGAAGATTTACCGACTAAGGGGCTAATAGTAAAGTAAGGGGCAGTGAAATGAGGAGTTTGCATAATTAAGGAATTCTCGACAATGAAGACAAAGATGGAGCAGGCTTGGTTATGAAATGTGAAGATTCACCGACAAAAAGGAAAAATAGTGGAAAGGTCAAAGTTTACAAAAGGTCATATTTGTCGATAAGGCAATTCAACAAAACTAAAATTTGACTAAGGCAAGACAAAGAAGGATAAAGCAAAGTGTTTGGTCAGGAAATTAGCGGAAGGCTGAACTAGTGAAAAGTTCAGATATTTGAAAGTTTGCCAATAGGGAAAATTGACTGATTGAGTCAAAAGGAAGAAAGATAGAAAGAGTTTGACATAATGAGAATTTGTTGATAAAAGTAGAAAAAGGCAAAAGTAGTCATGGTTCGTCAAATGGATGATTTTCCTATAAAGGGGAATTGTCTAATAGAGAAAGAGTTCAACAAATTAAAGATTTGCCGATAGAGGGTGCTAAGGATGAAGTTCATAAAAGATGAAAATCACCAATAAGATGAGGAAGAGGATGGAAAAATAAAAGACAAAGCGGCGACAAGCCAAGTTTACCAAATTGAAATTTTACTGATAAGGGAAAAGAGGAAGCTGAAGACAGAGACAAGGCCATAGTTCAAAAAAGTGACAGTTTGCCAATAAGGTAAAAATAATAGGAAAAGGAAGGTAGATTATGAGAAAGACAAAAGGCCGATAAGATAAGGGAGATGTGTAGTATGCAAAAATGATTCTGTAGGCTAACATATACTTAGAATTTATTGATTTTGTAGAGTTGTACCTTGTAGGTGGTTGACACAGTGATATTCTTCACTACTTGGGTACACTTAGAGGACAAAGAAGATATGTTAGATGTTACAGATGGTGCAATCAATCTTCTACTATCAGTTTGTAGAGTTGTCAAAGTATGGGCAGGCTTCTAAAGTGCAAATTATCTGACAGAGGCCATGTGCCACATTCAATGTAGCAACAAAAAATTTTCCAATGCTAAGGAGCTGTACGGGAACTCATTGCTCTATATACATAAAATGAATATGTTTTCAGGGTTGGTTGCTAAACTAATTTTCTAGTCTATGTCACATCTCAAATTTTTTGGGATTGATTTCATTTACATTAATGCATGGAAACAATTGAGCACTAATTGATGATATTTGATAAGGATATATTATTTGGCTTATGATTTAGTTATTTTATGTCTCTTTGGCGAGGTCCCCTCTACCTGACACATGTTCTTGCCTTCGACAAACCTACAGTCAATCCCACTCATTTCCCACAGTCAATAAGTTCTAAGAAATCATAGCCAAAGTGACATAAAGTAACTAAATCATAAGCCAAATAATATATCCTTATCAAATATCATCAATTAGTGTTCAATAGTTTCCATGCCTTAATGTAAATAAAATCAATCCCAAAAAGTCTGAGATGTGACATCCTTCCCCACTTGGAAGATACATTGTCTCGATGTCTTATTACATCCTATAAATAATAATAAAACGTCATACTAATTCTACATTAATGCATCAAATGTACCATCATCAAAGTATCATAGTGTCTCTAATATGCATGAAATAAAAACAACTATTCCAATTTATTAAATGCATAAATGATCTATCAATCTCTGTAGCATTCTCCCAAGTGGCATTGTTGACTGAATACTGGTTCCACTAGACCTTATACTACACTAAGTCTCTATTACGCAACTTAACATTACACTTCTCCAAGACTCAAATGGGCTCCACAAGCACCACCCCTGGATCCTACACCTGTAGAACATGCCAATAAAGAATATGCAATGCATCAGGATGATAAGGTTTGAGTAACGACACATGAAAAACATTATGGATATTGGTGAGAGCTAGTGGCAGAGCTAGTCTATATGCAATTGGATTGATCACTTCAAGGACATTGAAAGATCCTACGAATTTGGGAGCGAGTTTGGATGCCTTCCCAAATGTAATTAGCCTCTTTCATTTTTAGTCTATATATATATTGAACTTAGTGACCTTTTCAGCTGTGGTGTGATCTGGAGGTTCCTAGTTCGTCTCTAAGCAACACCCTAAAGAATCATTATTTTTAGTCTTGAAAATCTTTTATTTCCCTTTCATGTGGGGTTGGCATTAGTCATGTATTATTATTGATTTTCTTAAATAGAATATATACTCATAGATTAAGCATGCATTATAATAAAAGAAGTCCCTATCTTGTAACTAGATTCTTTACCTTACTAATTATTTTGCATGTAAACTTAAAAATGAATTTATTATTCTTTATATGTATTAAAATATATTCATGGGTATATTAAATAATTGTGGTTAGATTATTTTAAAAAATATGTCTGTCTTAAATGATAGCAAACATATTGATTTATCTATCTTTTACCTTTGGATGAAAAATTATGCATTCACCTACAACAACAAAAAAACAAATCAAATTCATGAACTAAACAAGAAACACTCGACAAATTAAACTGTATTACATACTAAGAAAAATAACTTGCATGAAAACTAGCAACTCCTGATTTCTTCATAAGCAAATCCTCTACTCTTGTATGCTTGCATGTGTGAATGAGTTTTAATTTTCCGTAGAATGTGTAATGTAAAGTGAATGGCTTATTTTTTTGTCTTCTATGTTTATATTCTTTTGGGAAAGTTGCCTTCGGGGACGGGTGCCAAATATGGGGAAATAGGGAAGTAGGTTTTCTTTTCAAAACTTACACACCATTAATCGGTTTACACTTTGGCCAAAGTTAAAATTTGACGTTGAAATAGATGTGTGTACCAGTGAAACAGATGGTTTGTATGCCTATCTTTATGGATTTATTTTCTTTGCTATATCTTGTTAATGTGATGCTACATTCAAGTAGGGATGAATGTAGGTTAATAGGCATGCACTAGATTCCACCCTGCCACTTGTTTATAGGTTGCTAGGCCCTTCATTCAGGGTAAGGCATTCCTTAGTTTAAGGAATACTGGGGAAGTGCAAGCTTCTTGGTTGGGTAGAAAAGTGCCTGAACCATGTTCTTGTTCTTCGATGCAGCAGATGGCCAGATGGTCGATGGTGGTCAAGGACTAATCATATTGGATTTGCTTGATCTTGTTGACAATTGTATTTCTTCTTTGAACTCAAAATGATATGTAAGACATAAATCCATATTTGAAACTTGTATATATTGTTATCTTAGAAAGATTTGTAATTGAATTTCAAAAAGATGAAATATAATATGAATGTATATCTCATTGTGAATTCAAAATCTTGCACTGACAATTAATGTTAATTCTATCTCTTGTTCTTGATGATGTAGTTGTAGTTACTTTACTTACTTTTGATTTATTGTTCATTTTGGTTATGTATGTATATTATGTTATTTCAGTACTTGACATTTGGTATTAGAGACAAGTTCTATAGTAGGCCTTTTGGACTATTATGCTAAGTTGTGACCTTGTCTTAGCTAATGGGTGTTTAACGCTTGCATCCATAAAGAGCCTTAAATTGTGCCATCCCAAAAGATGCATGGTAAGAATTATTGTATGCGAACTCTAACAATGGCAGCTATTCCTCCCATTTATATTGTTGGTCATACAGTAGATCCTTAGAAGATCCTCCACTAACTAGAGAAGTAACATGGGACCGCTTCCTCAAGCTCTTTAGGAAGAAGTTGTTACCACAACTTTATTTTGATTAAAAGATGATAGAATTTCAAAACCTAAATCAGGGAGGTTTGATAGTGACTCGGTATTGGGAGAGATTTTCACACCTATTGAAGTATGTTCCACAGTATCAGCTAGAGGAGAGGTGTAGGATCCTTAATTTTATCTTGGGTTTAAGACCATAGATTGGGGAATAGGTAGATATTCATAATCCCTTGACCATGGATGAAGTGATTGAAAAAGTTACTAAGCATGAACATAAATTGTAGCATATTGCCAATTACTATAAGATTCGAGATGTGAAATATAGAAATAAAAGGTTTTAAAATGACAGCCGCAATTAGAGGAGCAACAAAAATCAAGGAAACATCAAGCGACAGATAAGGAATCTTAAAAGAGGCAACAATTTTTAGGAAAAGAATAATGGGAACCAAGGTGGAAATAATAAGAGAGGCAACTTTGGCAACAATGGTAACAATAACAGAAGAGAGATGCCAGCTAGACACTGAGGACCTTGAGATGGATGTTATACTTATGGAGGAGAACATTATGCTAGTGCATGTCCATGATGAATAATGAATTAGAGAGATGGGAATTGGCAAGGAGTTCCTCAACACCAAATTCATGTGGTTGTAGATCATCATCAAATATATTTTCAAGTGACACCTATTTAGTTATCTAGTAAGCTCTTTGGCCTTCTAGTTTCTATTTTAATTGATATCAAAGCTATGGAATGTTTTGTAGACCCTAAGATTGTAGCTAAGTTATCTATAAAACTAGGACACATGGAAAATTCTTGGATGGTGTAGTATGGTAATAATGCAGAGAAAAGAGTACACTCATGTCTAGTATGTAGTGAATTAGATCTCCCAACTTTGCAAATGCAAATCAACCTTTATGTTGTACCTCTAGGATCTTATGATGTGATTCTCAGAATCAATTGGCTATCTTAGCACAAATCCTTAGTAGGTTGTGAGGAAAAAGTAGTGAAATGCTTTGATGACTTTGGGAATCGGCTAGAGATTCTTGGTTCTAGGACACCCATTAAGCTAAGATAAATTTCAGCCATGCAATTGAAGAAAGCTAAAAGAAAGGGTTGTTCAATCTATGTAGTCAAAATAAGAGACCTTGCTAATTAGGAATCATCCTTTGATAAGTATCCTATCCTTAGAGAGTTCCAGGATGTATTCCCTAATGAATTGAGAAAACTACCACCAAAAAGGGAATTTGATTTCTCAATAGATCTAGTGCCAGGAATAGAACCATAATCTAAGGCACCCTACAAAATGACAGCAACAAAACTGTATGAGCTTAAAGCACAATTAGAAGAATTGTTGAAACAAGTGTTTATCAGACCTAGTGTGTCACCTTGGGGTGCAGCGATCATCTTCATAAAGAAGAAGGATGGAACTTTATGGTTGTGTATTGAACATATGATGCTCAACAAGGCAACTATTAAGAATAAGTATATGCTCCCAAGGATAGATGAGTTATTTGATCAAATGAAGGGTGTAAAGGTATTCTCCATAATAGACCTTAGTTCTGGTTACCATCAATTACATATTAAGGATGAGGATATCTCTAAAACAACATTCAGAACTTGTTATGGCCACTATGAGTTCACAGTAGTACCATTCGGGTTAACTAACAGAACCATAACTTTTATGAACACGGCTCTGATACCAAATGTAAAGTACTAAAATTCCATAACATACACACATAACTAAAATGAACATTAAAGAAAAAGTAAGTAAAGTAACTAAAACTACATCATCAAGAATAAGAGATAGAATTAGCATTGATTGTCAATGTAGGATTTCAATCACAATGAGATATATACATTCATATTACATTTCATCTTTTTGAAGTTCAATTACAGATCTTTCTGAGATAACAATATATAAAAGTTTCAAATATGCCTTTATGTCATACATATGATTTTGAGTTCAAAGAAGAAATAAAACTGTCAAGAAGATCAAGTAAATCTAATACAATTAGTCCTTGACCGACATCGACCATCTAGCCATTTGTTGCATTGAAGGACAAAAACATGGTTCAAGTGCTTTTATACCCAACCACAAAGCTTGCACTTCCCTGGTATTCTTCAAATTGAGGAATGCTCGACTGATGCAGGAGCATCCAGTGGTGTAAGGGCAATCTTGTATCACCCAAAAAAGATGTGTTTCAAAATTTTTGATGTTCTTTCCATTTATTTTCAAAATTTGTGGTTCTGGTTCCATAATCGCTTGAATAATGATGTAGAACTTTCAGTTTTTCCAAATTGCTAAAAATAGCAACCTGATATTTTTAGAAAGTTTGCATTTGGGCACTAATTGAAGTAAAAATTTATAGGAATCTTCATAACTAAAAAATAAGACCTTTGGTGAAGGAATCATGCAAAGATCATTTGCGAGTTGAAAGATATTAAAGTTTTCGTTTCCCAAAAAATACCAGAAAATTATTCAAACTCAGGTTTGAGGCACTAAACAGCCCGTACGGACCTAAAAATGGCTAGAACCAGCAAGACATGTTCTTAGCGCGTAGAGCACTTCACGAGATTTCTGACGCATAAAATGGTTCATCAATCAGACACCCGAATCAAAAGTTATGGCTCCCGGAAGTTGACCTATTTTTGGAGGGAGATGCAAATTTCAAAATTAGGTTGTTGGCTGCCAAAAAGGCTATTAATAACCATTTTTGGGAACCCTTGGTGGTAGTAGAGTTAAGGGGGGAAGCGTAGAGTCAAGAATAGGTGGGAAAACAAAAGCCCTAGCTGATTTGGGGTTACAGAAGGTAGATGATTCTAGAGTCTTGTGAGAGGAAGTTATAATGTGTTACAGCATGGTGAGGGTTGATTCCTCTGATTGTATTTGAGCTTCTGTAATGTAATAAGTTGTCCAAATCAATAAAAGAAAGTTCTATTTTCTATGTACAATTTTTATTGTTGTGTGTTTTATGATTTACCTCCTTCATCACCGACCCTGCTCGAAGTACCTAGCAACCTGTAAGCAAGCGACGGGGTGGAATCTAGTGCATGCCAATTAACCTATAGGCATCCCTAACTTGAATGCAGCATCACATTAACAAGATATGGCAGGGAAAATAAATGCATAAAACTAGGCATACAAACCATCTTTTTCAATGGTACACACATCTATTTCAACATCAAATTTTAACTTTGGCCAAAGTGTAAACTAATTAATGGTGTGTAAGTTTTGAAAAGAAAACCTACTTACCTATTTTCACATATTTGGCACCCATCCTACATAGAAACTTTCCCAAAAGCATATAAACATAGAAGAAAAAAATAAGCTATTCACTTTAGATTACACATTCTATGGAAAATTAAAACTCATTCACACATGTAAGCATAGAAATGTAGAGAATTTGTTAATGAAGAAATCAACAGTTGTTGGTTTTCATACAAGCTAGTTTTCTTAGTATGTAATACATTTTGATTTGTCGAGTGTGTCTTGTTTAGTTCATTAATTTGATTTGTTTTTTCGTTGTTGTGCGGTGAATACATAGTTGCAAAGGTAAAAGATAGATATATCAATATGTTTGCTATCATATAAGATAGACATATTTTTTTAAAAGAATCTAACTACAACTATTTAATCTACCCATGAATATATTTTGATATATATAAAGAATAATAAATTCATTTTTAAGTTTACATGCAAAATAATTAATAACGAAAAGTATCTAGTTACAACATAGGGACTCCTTTTATTATAATATGTGCTTAATCTATGAGTATATATTCTATTTAAGGAAACCAATAATAATACATGACTAATGCCAACCCCATATGAAAGGGAAATAAAAGATTTTCAAGAATAAAAATAATGGTTCTTCAGGGTGCTACTCAGAGACAGATTGGGAACCTCTAGATCACACCATAGCTAAAAAGGTCACTAAATTCTATATATATATAGACTAAAAATGAAAGAGGTTGATTACACATGTTTTGATGAGGCTGCTAGGCTTTCCTTGAGGCCATTTAGGCATTTGATGAGGCACATACTAAAATTAGAGAGGTCAATTTACATCAATAAGAGAGGTTGTTTTATAGAAGTTTCAGACCTAGTTTAAAATATAGAACAAACTAAAGGTGAAGGGTCACTTTTAAAGAGCAAAGATAGAAAATCTAAAACAAGGTAGTCATTCCAACAGTAAAGAAGGTGTTTCTAAAGAAATAAAAGACTTTTCATCAGTAGATAATGATGTTTCAACAGAAGGCTGATTTTCAAATGAATGAGGTTGTTTTACACAAGGTTTTCCAGACATGAAGAAAAAGAAGAGATTGTTATATGAAATAGGAAAGATTCTGACCAAAATCATATTGCAGATCCTACAAAATTACAAAGGGAGTTAACGTTATGAGAGGTCAATTTAGTGTTTAAGAGGTCAATTTAGAGAAATAAGTAGACAATAAAACAATGCATATCCATTAGGAATTGTAGAAGTCATTTTGTAAAGGAAAAGCTACAGGTGCTCCTCATTTTAATGTGGCTCAAGATAAAGCATCAATGTAAAGTTCATTTTGAGAGAAAGGAAGAGCAAATTGATATTATGGAGATCAATTTAAAGGGTTATGAAAGGTTGCTAGGAAAGGGTAAAAGAACTATATAGAGAGGTTTTCATATGTGCAAGCCTTTTTAGAAAATAAGACGGTCATTGTTTTAAAAGAGAAAATAGCATATCAACAAAAAATCAACAAGTAGATCGATCAAAAAGAGTGTAAATGCAGGTTTATCAAAAGGAAATTGGTCATCTTAGAAGAAATTTCAGATCAAATAAAATATCAAAGGTCATTTAGATTCAAGATTGGGCTGATTCTAAGCAATTAGTAGTTACAAGAAACAAATTTAAAAAGGTTGTTAGGAATAGTTAATAGGCCAAATGATTACTATGGCATCATAGGTCAACGTAAAACATGCAGCCAAGAAATCTTTTAAGATAACTAACCAGTTGTCAATGACAAAAGAAAGATGGACGTTACAATAGTTTACAAAAGTATTAAGGTCAAACAAATCTATAATGTAGTTACATACCGATCTATAGGAGGAGGTTTCTCTAAGAACAAGGTAAAAGATGCTAAAATGAAGCATTGAGAGATCCTCCTGTTGTGAATAAAAGATGGTGAAATTCTCCTTCCATCTCCCTAGATCTCTCTTCCTGTGCCATATATCTCTGTGCTCTTCTTTTTTTTCCTTTTGCTTCTCTTTTTATTATATCAAAAACCTAATTTTTCTCTCCAATTGGACATCCATTCTCATGTAATTGTTTTCTTTTATATATATTTTTATAATACTCTTTGCATGCATCACATGCTTTTTTTCTCCTTTTAATAAAACAAGCTCTATGTATATAACAAACTAAAAATATAGATACATCTCAAATTTTATTTTAAAAACAAGTATTTTATTTTTATAATTTATCAATATAAATTGATTTATATTTGAGTAATATTACATCTACTATATTTATATGAAAGTATATAATTATAAGAAATTTTTAATTTTTTAAAACAATTTAATACTATTTATTTATATGTAACAATGAAGACAATATTATTCAATTTAAGGTTTAGGCATCAAAATCTAGCATAAGGACCTTTGCACAAAAATGACAGTCATAAATGGCAATACCATGAAGAACATTAGTCAACTAGTCAATCAAAGCAAGAATGTAATTCTACGTGAGTGTGTGATAGGGCACTAGATAGAACCCATCGAATTTTTCACATGTTGTGAGGCCCTTCGAGCAGGGTCGATCATTCCTCAATTTGAGGAATACCAGGGAAGCACAAGCATCGTGGTTGGGCAAAAAAGTGCTTGAACCATGTTCTTGACCTTTGATGCAACAAATGGCCAAATGTTTAATGGTGGTCAAGGACTGATCATATTGGATTTACTTGATCTTGTTGACATTTGTATTTCTTCTTTGAACTCAAAATGATATGTAAGCCATAAAGTCATATTTGAAACTTGTATATGTTGTTATCTCAGAAAGACCTGTAATTGAACTTCAAAAAGATGAAATGTAATATAAATGTATATCTCATTATGAATGAAATCCTCCATTGACAATCAATGTTAATTCTATCTCTTGTTCTTGAAGATGTAGTTGTAGTTACTTTACTTACTTTTGCTTTAATGTTCATTTCAGTTATGTATGTATGTTATGGAGTTTTAGTACTTTATAGTCTGGGAGTACCTAAGGAGTATTCTCTGGCACCAAAACACATTCTATCTAGTTTGTTAGTGAAGGGAGATATTTAGCATAGTGTATGAACGATGTGTAATGTAGATATGAATGTAATAGTATGTCTCCACATGATTTTGTAGTTATTTTGATAAATATATAATCGTAGTTATATGTTTTCCCTTGCCACATTTGTTGGTATGATTGTAACAGATGTTTGGAGATGTGTGACATCATCCAAGTTAATACAAGGCTTTGTATTTTCCATTCTTTTGTTGCATATGAATCATTGTAGTTCTCTTTTAGATTATTAAGTATGTCCATTATATGAGGATTTATTAGTGTCATATATGTGAATATATGTCTAGTTTTGTTGATCCTATGCTGTGTATTTTCTTTCCTCATTGCACTCTATGAATTTGTTGCCCAATGGAGTAGGCACCGATCCATGTTAGAGAGGGACCAATCACTCTTTAAAATCAAACAAATCATTCACCTATGGTTTAGGGAAAAAAATACCATTCGTGTGCATGTACATTCACACAGTTGAATCAGCTATTTAGGGGTTTTGTGATAGCCAGTCATTCTTGACATAGTGACAACTTTTGGAGTCAAGATGATGAGTTGGGTTTGGCTATTCATTTATTTTTAGTTCTTCATCTAGTTTGAACTTAATACTTATTTAGATGTACCCCTTTGGAATATCCCTCCAAAGTCTAAGTTGAGATTGAAGTGTAGAGGAGTCTACCCACTCATGTTAGTTGGCCAAAATCCCCCTTAACTTGTTGATAAACCTCTTCCTATCACACTGATGACAATCTCTGGACTAGGTGATTTATGAATGTTTTAGAGTTTTGGGTTGTAACTGTTCTGGGAACCAATATTTTGGTGTAATTTCTAGGGAGGATTTGAAAGGACAAAGAATTTGAAGACTCCTATAATAGTTGTTGTCGGTTGCATTTTATTGTTGTGTGTAAGTTTGGCACCCTATCAACTTATGCCAACATTTTGGCATCATTACTGGGGATAGTTAATGTGTTGGGTTATAAAGATTTGAAGACTCTATTGGTGTGAGTTGTTGGCAAGAGACACTATGTGGCTTCATGATTGTTGTCATTGATGGCAACAAAATTTATCCCATACATCCGCAGTACATAGTATGTCTTAACCAGAAGTTAGATTGAAGAGTGTTTTGGTTCAGTGAACAAGAATAGAGCATGCAACAAGGTCTGACAATCAGGTCTAGATCTCTCAAAGGATGTATCTCAGTAAAGTGCGGACTTGGGGAAGTCAAGAGGAGTACCATGACTACTACATTCCAGAGATTGAGCCTCCAGTGATGAAAGAGCGAAAATATATGAGCATCTAAGTGTTGGGTTCTTGACAGGCAGAGTAGACTGAGGAAGAACTGACTGGCAGAGCATTAGACTTTAATCTAGATAAGAAATTGATGGTTGTCAAGCTATTTGAGAGATCATACATGGTTGGCCAACATGAATGATGACTTCTATGTCTATGACTTTGATACACATCACATATCAGGCATGGATTCAACCAACAAATTAGTATTTTGTAAATATCTTAAGTATTCCAATTGCTGACTAGAAAGATGTTGAAATCCTTGATGCAGATATATATACTAGATGGATTTCAGTATGAAGGTACATGTATGGAAGAATAGTGTGTGAGAAAAGGAAGAAAGAAGAGTGGAAGCAATACTACAAGTCTGGTATGTGACAGAACAACAACACTAAAGCAGAGGAAGAATGAAGTGCAGTATATCACTATATTGAGCCTAACCAAAACTGAACCTTAGCATATGTGGATTCCTCTCTTCAGTTCGAAACATCTGGTTACCTTCTATAAACTATAGACAGTGAGTCTCTTGTAGGCAGTGTGCCTCTTGTGAGTAGTGTGCTTAGGTAGTGAGCCCTAATTGGCAAGTGCCATTTTGTACTTCTTATTCTTTTAATAGAGAATACAATCTTGGGTTAGTCACCCCGTGGTTTTTCCCTTAACTGGGTATTCCATGTAAAAATCCTTTTATTATGTGTGTTGATTTCTTTTCTGCTCTCATGATTATGTATGATTATATGTTTTGATGCTGCACTAATTATAGAAGAAGAAAAGAAAGTTGAATATTTAAGATAACTGATTCACCCCCCTCTTAGTTATCCACCTTGTTTCCAACAATTGGTATCAAAGCCAAGTTCCTCCAAACAGAGCTTAACAGCTTGAGGAAGATCTAGGAATCTTAATGGATATGTATGGTATGAGGGAACAACTTTAGTCTATCCTAGATGATCTTGAGCAATCTCACTCTGAAGTCAATAACCTGAGGGAAAGACTCAAACAAGCTGATGATTTCATAAATGAACTCAAAGAAAAACTAAGTATCTCTGTGAAAAAGAGAAAGGAACTACTTCAACAATTAGCAAGTCAAAGTGAAGCCAATGATACTAATGAAGATCTGCATGAGAAAAACAAGTTATGTGAGAAGCTATCAAAAGAGGTCATTATGGTAAGACATGAAATGGAATCAGGGGTTATGAAATTCACCTAAGAAATTGAAGAGAAAAGAAAAATTGAAGATAATCTAAAATAATCTCTCAAGGAGAAGTCAAAAGACTGCCACAAAATGGTTAGAATAATCAGGCATCTGGAATCTGATCTTGAAGAAGCTAGAGATAATGAAGAACAACTTGAGAATCAGATAGACACTCTTAAAAGGGATCTTCAAACAAAAAATGAATAAAAAGAGAAATTTGAAATAAGCTCTGCTTAACTTAAAGTTCTTCTTGAAAGCCAAAAGAGGGTAGATGACAAGCATGGCTTGGGGTATGAGAAACCTGAAAGCTCTGGATCTGATCAGAAGAACTCTGGATCAAGAAATCCAAGGAATAGGCCTAGAAGATCTCTAATAAGGAAACCAAATGCTCAAAGATATCCATCCTTCAATGGATATTGCCACAATTGCAACAACTTCAGTCATAAAGCAAATCAGTGTAGAAGAAGAATGAATCAGACTAATTCATCCTTCTCTAGATAGTGTTTTAACTGCAAAAGGTATGGTCAAAAATCTCATGAATGTAGAAATATGCAAATAAATAATTCATTCAATGGTAGATGTTTTGCATGCAATAGAATGGGACATATGGCTAATCAATGCAGATCAAGAGGATATCAGTCAAATATGCAAAGAAATGTTGTTTGCTACAATTGCAATAGATCCGTTCATATTGCCAAATTTTGTAGAAGTAAGAATCAGGGTAAAAAGGGTCTAGTGCATCATAACCAAAATCAAGACAAAGGAAAAGAAAAAGTGAATGCAGATGAAGTTAAAAGGGAGATGAACAAGATTTGGGTGAAGAGAAATACATAAAATGTTGGGGATGGATCCGCACTAGAATCTGGTGCTGATATTCCTTCCAGAAACTAAATTAGATGAGCTCTGGCTCAGGGGGAGTCACAAAGGAAAATAAATTCCCCCAGCTAGTCAATTGGTGCCTAAATTTGGCACATGGAATGATGCAGATTAAAGGGTTCTGAGAGATATATCTAAATAACCCTTGGTAAAAATATGAAAGATCCGCAAGGAGCTTTGAAGAGTTTAATCATCCAAGATTGATCCAGTTTGACAGCCATCTGGCAAAAGCAGGATTCTCACAGTTAGATCCAGTGTGATTCTAAATTGAAATATCTTGATCTGGGGATAAATGGGATGATTCAAGGAAAGGAGATACATTGTCAATTATCACTAAAAATAGTTCTAAGTGCATCTTAGTAATCCAGAAAGATCTCTCTCAGAACAAGGCAACTGGAATGACTTAAGTTGTGCATTTATTGCAATATGAATTTAGGGTTTGTGCAAAGATAAAAGTGTTCTTTTATTCTTCATTTTCACATTTGCATTTGAGAAGAAGAAAGAAAGAGCTCTGTAAACATGTTTGCTTCAACCCTCTCAAAGATCAACCACAAAATCCGATTCAACTAGCAATCTTTTCCGGCTCATATTGTGAACCGTAGAAGCATAAAAAGGTATTTCCATTCTTGAATATCTCTCTCTGAATCTTTTGCAAGATGGCTACTCCAAATGTTGTTAAGATCACTGATAGGATGTGCACAAAGTTCAAGAAACATCCTTATAAATCCCTAGAAGTTGATCCCTTAGGTGCCTTCTCTGGCATTCCACATGGGGTTCCGCACGTAGAAGATGTTAGGGTATACATACACGCCAATATTGAGGAATTTGGGGAATCAAAGCTGATGGATATCTACCATAAGCAGTTAATAGATGAAACATTTGAACTTAAACCTCAATACAAGGCCCTCCGGGACAAGCATTTTGGACATTGCATCTACTTTCCCTATTTTACAGAGGATGAATGGGTCCGATACGTTCTTAGTAGAATACATGACAAATTCATGTGGTTGATGAGGCCATTCAAGTTAACAAAAGATGCCATTAGTGTAGTAACTAGATTGCACTCATCTAGTGGGTTGCCTGCTCTCAAATCTGTCAAGAATCAGACAGTAAGTGAGGCTACCGGATCAAAGTTTGACAAAAGAGCAACGACAATAGAAGATATCATAGATCCAGATATCAAATTTGCCTCTATGATAATTGGCTATAAAATATATCATTCCAGCAGGGAGAATTCTGTGTTTGGAACTGCAATATACACTACATATCATATGCTAAGGGGAAATGCAGATTATGATCTATACGACCTTCTCCTGAACCAACTATTAGAAAACTTGTAGAAAATAAAGAAGGATAAGAAGAACTCATTTAAGTATGGTGGCCTAATACTATGTCTCTTCTTCTACTATATGAATGAGCTTCCCAGATCCAGTGGTTGGGTATGGCAAAATGACAGACTGATTGCCATATGTAAATCAAAGATTATATGTATGGGATTGGTGATGCCAAGGCTCAAAGTATAGCACTCTGGGGATACTTCAAAAGCTTCCAAGGCATGATGCAGGCCAGAGAGAGAATTCCCCAATCTATATTTGAAAAATACAAGGATACAATGTACTTCAAGGTAGACACTGATCAATGCCCAATGGAGGCAGTTGAGCCCAGAACAGTTTGGATTATGCCAATGGGCTATGAAGTAGATGAGAAAATTATGGAACTACATATTCAACACCTACTAAGTTAGCCAAAAGACCTTGAGGCACAAAGGTTTGGAACCTATCAAGAATTGAGTGTAAAAATACATGTTGAACTGAGACAACCAGAGATAAAAAGGAAAGTGAGAAGGGAAGTGGAGGAAATTGCCAAGAAATATGGCATATCAAAGGAGGTAGTTGATGCCAACAGAGAGAAAGTAGAAAGAGCAGAGAAAGAAATACAAGAAGCAGAAAAAGAAAGTGTTCAGGTGCAAGTCCCCTCTTAGATTAGATCCTCAAAGAGCTTTGCACCTGTCACCTCTAAGAGCCCAAAAAGCCTCAAAACCAGAAGCCAAGACATCTAGAAAGGGAGAGAAGAGAACAAAGACAAAGGCCACAAGGTCATACACAAGCCAAAAAGATGATGAAGAAACAGAGTCAGATGAGGAAGTTAAGAAAGTGAGGAAGAAGAAAAAATCTGGGGAATCCTCTACCGGTCAAAACAAGGAAGAAGAGACAGAAGAATTTGTTGAAAGGCCTACTCTCTCCATTGATGATGACATCAAATCAGTCACTATGGATGAGAATTTGCAACCAATGACTAAATTTTATGATGAATATAGTGAAGCTAACAAGAAGATCTTGGAAGATGCTACATTCAGGTATCTAAACATCTATAATAAAGCATTTATTGAAATCATCTCTCTAATCCCCAAAAGTCTAGAGAAGGAACTTGAACTGAGAAAGGAGAATGCTAAAGCTAAGGACTTAGAGATCCGAGAGAAGATTGCTATTCAGCTCTATCCTTCTATTACCCCAAAACAAATGTACATGATCTTGAAGGACTGCAAGGATGAGTTCCAGAGCAAAGCAAGAATGAACAAACTAATGCTTAGAGAGACTGATCGTGTAGCAAAAGAAATAGAAGACATCCTCTGGAATGCATTCAAAAGATTTAACCTTCTTATCATAGATGAAATGGATGAAGAACCTTCTACCATGGATGTCGAAGGATTAAGTACATCAAAAGAAGAATCTACTGAGAAAAATGTAGAAGAGTCAAAGGAGATAGGTGAAGAAAAGACTAAGGACTTGGATTCCTCTGTTCTGGAAGAGGAAGTCCATGAAGAAGTAAACATCTCTCTTCCGGATCCCCCTGCAGACTTTGGAACTGAAGGAGAAGGAAGAAAAGAGGAGAAATTGAGTCAAGTAGAGGAGGAAAAGGGAAGAGAAGAAGAACACAAGGAGAAGATTCCTGATGACAGTTCTGAGGCTGCAAAAGAAAAGAAGACTCTGTCTCTGGCAAGAGACACTACAGAAGCAATGAAAAACTTCCTGACCAAAGAGATGATGGAAATAGATGAAGTAGAACTATTTCAAGGACCACTCAATTTTGACTCCCTCTCTCCAGTCCAGACAATGAAGGTAGCATATTTTGCTCAAGCTAAAGCAAAAGAAAAGCTTCTGAAGTCTCACATGGAAGACTATGAGCTGATAGAGATTGCATCCGGTGTGTTGGAGAAGATCATTCCATCCTTCCAAAAGGATCTTTCAGCCTCTTCATTTGGTAGCTTGAAATCTCTTGTTAATTCTGTTAGCACACATTTTGATTCTTTGGAGAAATCGGCAGAAGAGAAAGTCTGGAAAGAGTTTTTGGGAAAGAGATTCTCCGAAGTACAGGGACTCATTGCAAATGATAGGAGAAATCTAGATATTGGGATAAAGAGCATAGAAAATGCTCTTAAAGATGGTGGAGAATTATACAAATTTTGTGTATCTTGGTCCACAGTGACAGACAATATTGCAAAGAAGGTGGAAGAACAAGAGGGTAAACTGTCAAGTTTATCTCAGAATTTTGATCCTCTCACCTCATCCATAATGAATCAAGAGTGCCAAGCTATTGCTACTATAAATGAAATAAAGAGGCTTGTAAAGGGAAAGAAGAATAGAATAAGCAAGATGAGTGAGCTAAGAGGGATAATTATCCCTAAATTAGAGGCAATGCATGAGGCCTTAACTAATGCTTAGACCACAACCCTGACCGGTGATTCGGCAGACTTAAAGAGGGAAGAAGCTTTTGCATTTTTGTTGAGTGGTCATATCTCAATTTTGGATAAGATGAAGTAGAGTTGGGAAATAGAATTTGTCCAGTTGAAGACCACTTTTGCAGATATACTTAAGTATATACAAGTATAACATATATGCTTAAGTATATGTAAGTATAACATATGTACTTATGCGGCTATGTATAGGTTGATTTTTGAAAATTTTTGTATGCAGATCTTCCATCCTCTGCCATTCAAGTCAAAGGGGGAGTGAGGAGTAGTGAAAAATGTGGAATCCAGCTAAGGGGGAGCTTTGGTAAAAGTGTACATAAGATAGAGCATCAACCAAGGGGGAGTGTGCTATGACACTTAGTCATTTTTCACTAAGTGTTGCCATCAATGCCAAAGGGGGAGATTGTTGGCAAGAGACACTGTGTGGCTTCACGATTGTTGTCATTGATGGCAACAGAGTTTATCCCATACATCTACAACACATAGTATGTCTTTATCGGAAGTCAGATTGAAGAGTGTTTTGGTCCAGTGAACAAGAACATAGCATGCAGCAAGGTCTGACAATCAGGTCCGAATCTCTCAGAGGATGTATCTTAGCAAAGTACGGACTTGAGGAAGTTAAGAGGAGTACCATGACTACTACATTCTAGAGATTGAGCCTCCGGTGATGAAAGAGTGAAAAGATATGAGCATCTAAGTGTTGGGTTCCTGACAGGAAGAGTAGACTGAGGAACAACTGACCAACAAAGCATCAAACTTTAATCCAGATAAGAAATTGATGGTGGTCAAGCTATTTGAGAGATCATACATGGTTGACCGACATGAATGATGACTTCTATGTCTATGAATTTGATACACATCACATATTAGGCATGGATTCAGTCGACAAATCAGTATTTTGTAAATATCTTAAGTATTTCAATTACCAACTAGAAAGATGTTGAAATCCTTGATGTAGATATATATACCAAATGGATTTTGGTATGAAGGTGAGTGTATGGAAGAATAGTGTGCGAGGAAAGGAAGAAAGACGAGTGGAAGCAATAATACAAGTCTGGTATGTGACAGAATAGAAACACTAAAGCAGAGGAAGAATGAAGTGCAGTAGATCAGTATATTGAGCCTAACCGGAACTGAACCTCAGGATATGTGGATGCCTCTCTTCAGTTCAAAACATCTGGTTACCTTCTATAAATTGTAGATAGTGAGTCTCTTGTAGGCAATGTGCCTCTTGTGAGCAGTGTGCTTGGGCAGTGAGCCCTAATTGGCAAGTGCCATTTTGTACTTCTTATTCTTTTAATAGAGAATACAATCTTGGGTTAGTCACCCCATGGTTTTTCCCTTAACAGGGTTTTCCATGTAAAAATCCTTGTGTTATGTGTGTTGATTTCTTTTCTGCTCTCATGATTATGTATGATTATATGTTTTGATGTTGCACTGATTATAGAAGAAGAAAAGAAAGTTGAATATTTAAGATAATTCATTCACCCCCCTCTCAGTTATCCACCTTGTTTCCAACATGACCAACCCAGAATCAATTTTGATGCCTTGAACATCAGTCACACTTCAACAGATTTCCTTATTCATTGAGGTAGTGACTCTACTGTCAAAAGAAAACAATGTGTTATTGTGTGCCAGTTTAAAAGGGCTATAACTGGTTAAGGTACATGTTTTTCATCTAGCTTTGTTCATGGTTTCATTCTTAGTAAAGGAGCATGTTATTTGTTCTCCTTTTTCCTACACATGATGTTTGTAGTTGGTCATGGCCAATTAGTATGAATATGGATACCCTAGGGAGGGTCCTTCCTATACATCTTCTTATGTTGTAGACCCTAGGAATTATATCGATTTTGACCATCCGGACAATGCATTTTCTAATCATAGCCTTGCCAGCTATACAAAACCAACTTTTTTGAGCCCTTGCATAATAGAAATGAGTCCACTAGGCTATAGTATGAAATTGAAAAAGAAAACTAGTTTCTTGAGTCTTTCATGTAGTAGGAAAAGGAATTAGAAAGCCAAATCAGGCTACGTCAATCCAGAACATAGTATAATCCCCTTTCTATTGTTCCCAGTTGCTCTTTTAATCAGCCTCCCCCTATTGTAAATGAATATACATATAGACAACTAGCCCTCTCATAGGTTAGTTATGAGTAGCAATCCATGCCCAAGAAGATCTATTATTAGATGTCTTTGTTTGATGGGTGTGAAGTGTATGATGGGAAGGCACACATTGAGGTATTTTCAAACTTCATGGACAAGTTCTAGTTTGAAGATGAAGATATGTGGATGTGATTTTTTGTTATATCTATATGTGGAGTACCATGGAATTGGTTGGTTAGTTTCTTTGACCAGCATTTTGCTTCCTAGGATCAATTGGTAGTTGCATTTGAATTATTCAAATATTCTAGACCCTACTTTTCTTGTCCAAGAACTAGAATATATTAGAAGGCAGGAAGGAGAGTCTAGCATGGAGCTCAACAATAGGTTTGTTGTTGCCTTGTCTCACATTCTAGAAAATTTCAAACCTAATCTTCTTGTTTATATTGACATGTATATGTGGGCTTATGATGCTACTTTAACCCTAGTTTCTATATGGGAGGAATTCAATCTAGTGGGCATGCAATATGCCTACTTGTTCATTGATTATGTTGATAAAGTTAAGTAGGATATTTTTGCAAAATCATTATCCTCAAATGTAGTAGTGGCTGGTAATGAACATGTCGTAGACAATAAGGATGTAAGTGTTTCATGTGATATAGACACAATATCAAGTGATGATTATGTGTGTAGAAGGGTAAAGGAAGGTGCTGGTGCAGTGTATGAAAACAATTTAGATGAAAATAGTAGTGACTGCACCTACCTTCAGTTTGATCAATCATTAGTAGATGATGAAGATGATAAAATTAATGATGATTTCCAATCTAGTGAAGAGAGTTTTGACCCTACTACTTGTTGTAGTATTATAGACTGCCTGGAAGGTATGTATGCAAATGAAAAATTGAATGGCTTAGCTCATATAGTTGATTATGTAGAGCATACATTCATTGATGAAGCAAATAATGATGAAGGGTTCAACATAAAGCACAATGCCCTTTATGAAGAACATGTAAGTCCATCAAGTAGCATAATGCATGATTATCATTGGTGCATGGATAATCCTCTTTTTGAAGATGACTCTGGGTTTAGTGAATTTGAGCTATCATCTTTGGAGGTGGAGAGTTTTATGTTGTATGGCCCGGCTACCTGTGGATAGAAAGTGGATAGAGAGGGAATACAAAATGATCCTAAGGGAAAAAAAAGAGACTGGCCTCTTGTTTAGTGTATTCCCCATTTATGTCCCCAATGATGACATTGAGGTGATTGGCACTTGTTTTCATGAGGATGATGTGAATTATGCTTCAGTTGGACATCATGGAGGTATTGCTACAGCTACAAATGATTTTGAGGTAACTGTTTCCCATTATGAAGACTATGTTATAGATGATTTTCTAGAGCTTTATTTGGGGAAGTTATCTCTTATTGATGCAGATCATGTTGAGAGAACTTTTTTGAGGTCATTGGCTTGGTCTAATAACATTTAGGCTATATGTTATTGTGTGGGTCAAGTTTCTGATCTGTAGGGTGAAGAGGAGAAAATCATTAGTGATTTTCTTAGCAGCAATTTTACATAGCAGTGTATGTCAAGGAATTCAAAACAGAGAGGCAATTTGAAGAGTTTTAGACTTCACTTGAAGTGCCTCAAATTTTAGATTTGTATGCCAATGGTACTAATTTAATTCTGAATAATGCCTTTGATTCAGTCATGGAGGAATACATTAGCATTTGTAGTGCAGCTGTGCTACAAGAATTGGAATAGTCATATGATATAGCCCAACATGAGATCACACTTGGACTGGATATGATTCATATTGATGTTCCTCATCATGTTGAGGTTTATGCAGACCCAAAAGTGCATCATACTAACATGGTACTTGAAGGTGAGTATTTCTATATTAGTCAGCATGATGATAAACCATATTATCTATGGCCACCTTGTCCTGGCAATAAGTTTTTCCATCTTCAACATGATGAAATGAATGTCTGTATTTTATATGTGCATGTATAAAAAATGTTTTTATTGCTGATGTTGGGTGATCAATACAACAAAGGATTGAGGGAGATCAGCTCCTTCAATAGGCTTGCCTTTGATAGAGGCAAGTAGCTTCATCAAGTTTGTCTGCAAGGGTGGCCTGCAGTGTCCTAAAATTTTGATGCAGTCAATTTTTACTATTGTTGTTTTGTAAATATGTTTTATGTCTGCTCCTTTATGTGTTTTGTGTTTTGGTTTGCCTGAAGATATTCTCTGGTTCTTGTTGTTCCATACAAGTTTGCCACATGTCCCCAACTAGAGCTAGTGTTGGGACCTAAAATTACCAGTTCCCAAAATGCCTCATTTAGCCCCAAAAAAATCAAAAAATCCATTTGTTTTCCCATTTTGCCTTTGAAATTTAAAGCCCATCAATTATACCCAATCTAAGATATCTTGCATGGGATCCCTTCTAAAAATTTTCTAAGTAAAATCACTTTTTTCCTTGTGTTTCCTTGCGGTTCTTTTCCTTAGATTTTTTTTTCCTTTTCTACCTTTTATCTATGAATCGGTGATTTCCCTAACTTCCAAACTAGTTCGGAAGTTACACCTTTTTCTGATTCACTAATTTAGTGGTTAGTAGGCAATACAAGTTTCTAAGGTAGCATAAGGAAGTGATGTTGAGGCCTTTGTCAGTGATTTCTTAGGTTCCCGAAATTGAATGTTCATTGATGGTGAGATTCATAGACTAAAGGCATCAGAGGAAGCAATCGTGGTGAGTGCAAAATGTTTCTAAGTCAGAAGAAGATGAAAGAAAAGGGTTTTCAATGAAATTGCAGGTTCGGGAACCTCCAAAAGTTCACCAACGGAAGCTTCAACTGATAGAGAATTCACCGATATGGCAACTAGGTGGAAAAGTAGTGAAGGAGAGGAAAGAGGAAACAAAGGAAGGTTCATGCTGGGTTAATTTTGCTGATAAAGAAGAAAAAGGGAAAATTAGTGAAAAGGGAAAATTTTGAGAAAGGCCATATTTTCTGATAAGGCAAATCAAAAGAACTAAAATATTGGCTAAGGCATGAAAGATAAAGGGGGCTTCATCCGTGAACTGGCGAAAAACTGAACTATCCAACTTATTCAAGTTTTTCGAAGTTCACCGATAAGGTGATTGACCATTAAAGAAAGGCATGGGATCTTCTCCCTTAGTTCGGCAAATTAAAGGTTTTCTGATTAAGGGGCTAACAGTAAAGTAAGGGGTGATGAAATGAGGAGTTTGCATAAATGAGGAATTGCCTACAATGAAGATAACGATGGAGCGGGCTTGGTTCTAAAATGTTAGGATTCACCAATAGAAAGGAAAAATATTGAAAAATTCAAAGTTTGCAAAAGGTCATATTTTCCAATAAGGCAAATAAATAGAACTAAAATTTAACTAAGGCAAGAAGAAGAAGGATAAAATAAAGTGTTTGGTCAGGGAATCGACAAAAGATCAAACTAGTGAAAAGTTCAGATATTTTAAAGTCTGCCGATAGGGAAAATTGGCCAAATGGATCAAAAGGAAGAAAGAAAGAGTTCGGCATAATGAGAATTTACCAATAAAAGTAGAAAAAGGCAAAAGTAGTCATGGTTCAACAAATGGATGATTTAGCGATAAAGGGGAATTGGCTGATAGAGAAAGAGTTTGGCAAATTAAAGATTTTTTGATAAAGGGCGACAAGGGTAAATTTTAGAAAAGATGAAAATCGTCGATAAGGCAAGGAAGAGGATGGAAAAAGAAAAGACAAAGAAGTGACAAGCCAAGTTCACCAAATTGAAATTTTTCCGATAAGGTAAAAGAGGAAGCTAAAGATAGAGACAAGGCCACAGTTCGAAAAGGTCATAATTTGCCAATAAGGTAAATATAATAGGAAAAGGAAGATAGTTTGTGAGAAAGACAACAAGCCGATAAGATAAGGGAGTTTCCAAGTATGCAGAAAGGATTGTGTAGGCTAACATATACTTAGAATTTAATGATTTTGTAGAGTTGTACCTTGCAGGTGGTTGATACAATGATATTATTCAATGCTTGGGTACACTTGGAGGACAAAGCATATATGTTAGATGTTGCAGACAGTGCATAAGGGGTGCAAACAATCTTCTACTGTCAGTTTGCAGAGTTGTCAAAGTATGGGCAGACTTCTAAAGTGTAGATATGCTGACATAGGCCATGCACGACATTCAATGAAGTAGTGGTTACTTGATAGACCAAATTTTCCAATACCCAAGAGCTACGCAGGAACTCATCTTGTATATTCATGAAATGAAGATGTTTTCATGGTTGGTCACTGAGCCAATTATTTGGTCTGGGAGCACCTAAGGAGTATTCTCTGGCACCAAAACATGTTCTATCTAGTTTTTTAGTGAAGGGAGGTATTCAACATAGTGTAGGAAGGTTGTGTAATGTAGATATGAATGTAATGGTATGTCTCCACATGAGGTTGTAGTGATTTTGGTAAATATATAATTGCAGTTGTATGTTTTCCCTTGCCACATTTGCTGGTATGATTGTAATAGATGTTTGGATATGTATGACAATATCCAAGTTAATACAAGGCTTTATATTTTCCATTCTTTTCTTACATATGAATCATTGTAGTTCTTTTTTGGATTATTAAGTATGTCCACTATATGAGGATCTATTAGTGTCATATATGTGAATATAGGTCTAGTTCTATTGATCCTATGCTGTGTATTTACTTTTATCCTTGCATTCTACGACTCTGTTGCCCAATGGAGTAGGCACTGGTCCATATTCGAGAGGGGTCAATCATTCTTTAAAATCAAACAAATCATTCACTTGTGGTTTAGGTGAAAAAACCATCATTCCTGTGCATGTACATTCACACAATTGAATTAGCTATATAGGGGTTTTGTGACAGCCAGTCGTTCTTGACTTAGTGATAGCTTTTGGAGTCCAGATGATGAGTTGGGTTTGGTTGTTAATTTATTTTTAGTTGTTCATCTAGTTTTAACTTAATACCTATTCAAGTATACTCCTTTGGAATATCCCTCCATAGTCTAAGTTGAGCTTGAAGTGCAGAGGACTCTACCCACTCCTATTAGTTGGCCAAAATCATCCTTAAATTGTCGATAAACATCTTCTTATCACCCTAATGACAATACTTGGCCTAGGTGATATAGGAATGTTTTAGAGTTTTGGGTTGCAACTATTTTGGGAACCAACTAAATGTCACCAAGATGTATCTTATGCAACGGGGTAATATTTTCCAAATCTACCTTCCCTTCTTCCATAGGAATTTATAACAACTATGGAGATACCATAGGATGGAATTGCATTTCCAAACTTAATAGATCTGTGAATGAATCAATTTACCCTTGATCAATCTCTTCTTGACTCTTGTCCAGAGTCTTTTATTTATTAGCAGTAACCACATATTTGTCAGGTTTTTCATGTTGCTTGGTGTTCACTGGAACACTCTCTTCACCTTGCACATTTGGTTGATCATCTACTTGTTTAGTGTTCTCTGAAACATTTTTCTCATCTTGCATATGTAGTAGATTATCTATTTGTTTAGTTTTCTTTGGAACACCTTGTTCATATTTCTCTTTATCTTCCTTAACATTATCCTGAAGAATAGAGTCAACATTCACATTTTCTTGCATATTTTAATCATTCTTCTCTCTTTCAACATATTTTTTTTTCAGAGAGGATGCAATAGCACATGATGAGGTGATTGTGGTGGTGAAACATGTGACTATTCCACATTCTCTATTTCTCTTACCTCGTCAAGTACATTCAAAGTGGTTTCTTCAGTTTCTTTTGTGATCTTTTCAATGTCTTCCTATGTGTTTTGCATAAGAGTGTCCACTCTGTGTTTTGTTCTAGGATCTTGGGCTTGCCTTTGAACTAATTTCTCTTTTTCCTCCTTAGAAAGGGAAGTGCCATCTTTATCCAAGGCATCTTGTCTAATTTTTTCATCTAGGGCTGCAACTTCTTCTCTACCCCTTCTTAGGGATTTCTATAAGATTTCTGGTACTCTAGACAAGATCTCATCAAGAGACTTGTTATATCTCATCATGTAAATAATAATAACCTTTTTAATGATGGATTGATCCTCAAAAGTAAATTTTGGATAAATTTCCATAGTTTCATCAAACAAATTGAAGCAAATAATAGCATTGTCGACAACATCTAGAGACATAGGTCCTCTAGGAGAAGATATTGGTACCTGGGAGTCATTTTTGTTTTTCTTCTTGGAAGGAGGATTTGGCTCCTTTTCTTCTTCATCATCACTTGCTTCTATACCTTGTTTCTTATTCCTTTGGCCTTCACCTTAACCCTTGGTTTCTTTTTCTATTTTTCCTTTTCCTATTTCTTAAAGATTACCTCTTCTTCTTTACCACTCTAAATCTCCTCTACAAAGGTTTCCTTCTTCTTTGGTTGTGTTCCCTTGGATTTCATTGGTGTTTTACCTTCAGAGACTTGGGTCTATCTAGCAGGGGAGGTAGTTTGTGGGATACTAGCAGTAGATTGAGAAGTAGATCTACCTGATCTTCTTGGAGTTGAATGCACAGTGGTAGATGGTACATCATGTTTTGCAACACTTTGAGCAATGAACCCACCTGGTGGGATACCAACCTTTTTAAACAACTTCTCTTTGTTTTTCTCCACCTCTTCTTTAGCCCTTTTCTTGAGTTGCTTGTTGGTGATTTCATCATGAGTGCAAACCTGTCTGCATTAGGATCCTTGGGTTTTCTCAGTAACATGTCTGCATACCCTATCAAATTAGTTTCTGAAACCTCATAAGGCAACTTGGGTATCCATGCAATCCTAGGTTCTACTACTTCCATTCAACATCTATCCTTGTCTACCATGAAGGTGATATCATTTTTTTATCTTTAAACCACCTTGGCAAGTATCTTTCTCTCTTCTACATTTTTTCTTGAAAGGTTTTAAAGAAACCCTAGTATGCAGTATTGTGAGCATCTAAATTTTCAAAGTTCATCATACATGTTCCCTGATTTGACTACCTACTGAGACATTTCTTTTCCACACAACACCTTTGATCTAAGTAATTCATTCAAAAAATAGAACATAAAAAAAATTATAAGAGATCCATACCAGAAGTTGTACCAGTTCTCCTTTGTCCTATACAAGTTCTCTATTAGCTGTTGTTGCAATAGCTCACAAACATCAAATTCATTATTTTCTCACACCATTTGATGTACAACATGAATATCAATTGTTGTGGCAGAGTCCACTATATTATTAGTGTAGAAGATTTTGTATGCAATGACCATAGTTGCATACCTTACAGCAGGGTCTCTTCTATCATCCACGGTTAGGGCATGTTTATCAAAATTTGCACCAGTCAGCTTCATCACTTCTTCATTTTTTATTGACTTCAATGTAGGCACAAGTTCAGTAGCACACATGTCAGTCACAACCCTAATTTCCTCCTTAGTAATCATATAGGGTTTATCCAAAATTATGAAGTCCTCATGAATTTGGCTTAAGACAAGTTTGACCCAATCATTCTCATAGCTAAACTTGAGAAAATCATTCCATAGATTCAGTTTCTTTATGACCAAACTAGTATATTCTAGCTTGAGATTGAAATCATCACTTGTGAGATTGTTCATCTAGATTTCCTAAATCTTATTGTGGTTGAATTCGTCCAAAGTGGAGTGAATGAGAATTCACACATCCTCAGAGTGAAGCACGATGATCGAAACCTCAAAAAATGCTCCATCTTTGTCAGTAGCCACTGATTTGAAGGAATGCTTCTTTAATTTTGGCCTTAGCTTCTCCATGACATCAATGACCCTAGGAGTGCCCATTGTAGCACTGAAATAAATCTAGGGTTCGCACAACTCTGAAAATACTCGTCGGTAGGTTTTTGGAAGCAATAAAACTCCAACACACTTTGATTCACCTTTTCTATGCTCTGCTCTCAAATACTCGATCACAAATGCCTTTTGAGTATGCAAAATGACTTATAAAGCTCTCCGTAGATGTTCAATTATTCTGCATTGAATGCACTAGTAGGGTTAGGTGAATACTTAGTTAAGCCTACTCTGTGATATAATAGTGATCTTGGATTACTCCACAATCTACCGCATTGAGATATTTTTCTCCAAAGTTTTGGGGAAATGAAACTTCATTGCCTTGCCTATGTCCTTGCTAGAGAATTCCATCTTAGTCATTCTGTATAACCCGCTTCTATTAAGAGAAGCCATCGCAGATCAGGGGATTATGTTGATAAACTAAGTTTCTCCCCCTAACCCATGGAATTTCCTTCTAATCAACAATAAAATCTTCTACCCCAGGTGGAACCAATGTGTCTTTCAAACTTTTTTATGAGTCTTCTTTGGTTTCTCTTTTTACATATTAGTTTAGCTTTTTCTTTTCCTTATGTAAAATTCCATGGTCACTTAGCAATCCTCTGTAGATAGATCAATTACTCTAAATTTTTTATCAAACTTCTTCATATCATTATCTTACCATGCTCAACCATTTTAGCTAGAGTGTTGAGGAATTCAACTTCTTATTTATTTAGGGGTTTGAAGAACTTTGCAGTTGTGACTCCCCCTAAATCAATACCTTCTTCTTTTAGTTAATAGAGGATCCATTTTCACTAGGCAAAGGTCCAGAAACATCAAACTCCTCCTTCTTCTTCCATAGTTTTCTCATTTCCTTATTTTGCTGAGCAATATCAACTTTATTTTGAGGATCAAGCCTTATATTCCTTCCAAAGTGCCTTGTTTGATTGCAATTATGATAGGTGAAATTTGATTGCTAAGCATTATCATTTCTCCTCACCTTAGATCTATAATTAGTTGCCTTGTGGCCAAACTTGTTATAAGTGTAATAGTATCATGAAAGGGCTAAGCATTTTCCCTATTATTCCTTGACATTTTACTTATGCATTCATTGGCCTTATGTCCCATCTTATTGCATGCATAACACCTCATAGGATTGTTACTTAACTTAATCCTACATTCAATAGCTTTATGACCAGCCTTATTGCAAGTATAACACCTTACAAAATTTGGATTCATCTTACTTCTACAATCAATAGCTTTGTGACCAAATTTATTGCAATCATAACAATTACCATTGAAACTTTAAGGATACCTAATATGAGCAATTCATTTTGGTGTAGGCTTCCTAAAATTCTTCTTCATAATCTTCCTTTGTCTGCAAATAGGAGTGAATTCATCTTCCTTTTTAACTCCAAAGGCATTCTTCTTAGGATCTTCAGTGTAGGTCTCTTCCTTCTTTATTCCAGACTTTCCTCCTGATTGGAAGTTATCATTAAAATTTGCAAAGGCACTAATCATAGGACTCTTCCCCTTTTCAAAACCAAGGCCTAATTTTTCTTTTACTAGCTTTTGAGAGTTAATTATCTCATCAAGGATTTTAGATCCTACTTTTAGTTTTAGTCCTTTGTCAATCTATTATTTTTCCTTTTCCAATTCTTTTCTTAGAGTGGCAACTTCTTCCTCAAGTTTTGAAAATTCAACTAATTTCTCATAGAGCTTGATGTTTAAGCAATCTTAAATCCTATTTTCTTCTTCAACCATGACTTTCAAATTTGAGATCATTTCTTCTGCCTCTTGAGCTTTATGTCACCTACTTTATCTCCTTCTATTAGAGTTTTTTAGTTTTCTAATTTCTCCTTTTGATTCTTTGGTCTTTGTCTTCAATTTGTCAATTATCTCTTTTTCTTTCTCAAGCATGTCTTCATATTCTACATTTAGTTCTCTTGCTTCATCTAGTTCATCAAGGGATGAATTGATCTCTCCCTCAAGGTTTACTTCACACCCATCAAGATCCTAACCTTTAGATTCCATTGCTTCTAGTTCTAGTTTTGGTATAAATACATCATTGTCCATAACTTCAGATTCCATGTGTTCAAGTGCAGGATATACCTCAACCATTAGTCTTCTCAAAGGAAAATAGCTCTGATACCAATTTTTTAACACAATGAGGTGCTGAGAGGGGGGTGAATTAGCACACACTAAAACTTAAAAAGATATTTCCATATAAAATTGAATAACTTGGAGGATAGAAAGGAAATCATGAAACATAAGAATCAACACATAACACCAATATTTTTATAAGGAGAACTATAAAATAGGAAAAAACCATGGCAAGGATTGATGGAAATACATTGTCATTAACGTCAAGAAGGAGTTGAGTTGATGCATATCATCAAGAAAATATGAGAAGGTTTATGGTTTATGTTGTTCATGTTCATTAATGTCAAAGTTCACATGCTTCATACTTCATGTTTCAGTTCATCTCGTTGAGGTTTCATTCTGATTGTCATGTGGTTTGTCATGGATCTCTGTCATGATTCTTCATGGTGGCATAATGTATTTCACAATGTTGCTTCATTGTATTGTCTTCAACTCAAATAAGGAGAATAATGCTTTCATGGTTGTCTTGTGTTCAGAAAAGTTGACAAAGAATACATTCATCTTCATAAAGTTGACAAGAGTTTGAAGTTTTTGTTCAAAGAGGATGTTCATTTCATACTCATGGTAGATGGTTGAGGAGATGTTTTTGAGCATGCAGGAGTTCAAGCAATGATGATGCAGGACATCAAGATCATCCAATTTAATGATGTGTGTCTTCACAATTGTTATGATGTGTTTCTTGATGTCATACTCAGGAGTTGCATAACAAAGGTGTGAGTGTGATGTTAATTATGTCTTCAATCAGGATCATCTCAAGTCATACTCAAGGTTAAGGTTGTTGGTTTATGTTTCATTTATGCTTGCATAGGTCGGTCTTCAAGAGGTATTTCATGATTAGATCATCGTGATGTGTTAATTGATCATCATCTTATTTGAACTGATTGATCATCATTTTATGTCCACAAGACATGTCTAATTAGTTTGATCACATCAATTCACATAAGTTTGAATTGATCACACTTTGTGGCCCTTCACACTTTAACCTTGTTCTTTCAAAAATATTATGATGTTTCATGCTTGATTGGTCTTCATGGAGGCTTCATATTCTTGAGCATTCATATTATTCATGGGAGTTCATTCTTGCCTTCATTTTTAACAAGTGATTCTTGCAGAGAAAATAATGATCTATACATTACAATAGCACTATTGTAAAGTTGCTTGAAAAGGTTTCATCAAGACTTTATTGTACTTCAGTGACTTCAATATGTTTCAACCTTCATAGGAGATCTTTGTTTGATCTTGGTGGCATACATTCTAAAGGATACTAAGTTCATACATGAGCTTATAATGGTTAGAATGTGGAGGCATAAATGATTTGGTGAGGTCCACAGGTCAATGATGATGCAGATATGGGCAGAATCACGTTTGTTCATTCATGTGTTTGACCCCATTTATTCTCATTTAGAGATAACTATTTCTTGAAACCCTAAGTATGATTCTTCAACTTGAATACTTTTATTTGGTCCCTATTTTCCTGCAGTATGTAGTATCTCTCATCTTTCATATTATACAATACCTTTGACATTTAGTGTCCATTATTCTAGTTTGAAATTGTTGTAAATCCTAAGTTCTATGTGTTAAACTAAACCCTAAGTGCCTTCTTCTTTGCCCATCATAACAAATTACCTTTTTGTTCTATTTAGTTATTAACCTGTTATAGTAGGTCATTTCACTTAAAACTCACCTGCCAAAGGGTTTAAGTCACATGACTTGACCGGCCCTCTTCATTTCCTAAATGATGTCATCAGTATCAACTTGTGAGCCCGAGTGCTAAAAAGTGAATCAATGGTCATATTTAAAATTTCTAAGGGCGCAAAAATTTTGATTAGTGGCTACCATTCAAAACTTGACCCTTTCACCAGTGCTTGCACATTGACATGCAAAGAATCGTCATTCCTCCTAACTGTAGATAAGATGAGTTGCTAAAGCTTATTTTAGCATGTTTAAATAGGCAGATCTTGGTGAAATTATTTTAGGAGAATCTTTCTAATTTTTTTTATTTTCATGGCAATTGAAGATTAAAAGAGGGAGTCATAAGCTTCATGACTGCAATTGCTTTTATTAGAAATTTTTATAAGGTAGGATGTAGGTGATTTTAAAGGACTTTTTTTAAGGAAGAAGATATTATTCTTTTTGAAGGTTTTTTTTTCTAATCTTCATGAAAAATGCAGATTGATTAAAAATTGGATGAAGAAATTTACAGAGAAGAAAAAAAAAGGTTGAAGGAATATAAAAAGATTTTTTTGTATAGAGAGAGTTCAATAATATTTTATTGAAGTTTCTTTTTACATGAAATATGAAGGGTTATTGAAGATTTTTTTTAAGAGATCAAATTGAAGTATATTGAAGATATTTTTTTGAAAAAAGGGAAGATGAAACATTGATGTCATGAGAGATATTTTTATTGACTGGGGCAAATTGATTTTATTCTTGAAGATTAATTTTTACAGATTGAAGTTTTGTGAAAAGGAATATGTATGGTTATGAAGATGGTTTAATGGTGAAGATGAATATGCAGAGAGATAGAGGAAAGGAAATGGTCTTTCAAAGATTGATTTTATTTTTCTTGCAGGATGGAATTGTTTTTACAGAAGAAGAATATGAATGGTCATCTCATATATATTGGTTTTGCAAGCGCATTGTATGATAGAATTGTTGTGTGAATCAAAATGTTGTAGTGAAGACATTTCTGTGAAGATATCTTTGAAGATAAAATAAAGATGGATCAGATGATTTTTGTATGTGATATATGAGATCATGTTTTTGCACATAGGTTGAAGACATCATGTAATAAAATTTTAGATTGAACCATGTCAAGACAATATACAATTGATTGTGCATCAGGTGAATTGATTGTGCAGAAATCATGAGACTGATATTCAGATTGGATTGAGTATGATTGAAAAGGTATATGCAAACTCAGAGAAGATAGGTTATGTAATGGTGCAAATTAGATTGACTTGCAATCATTTCTTGCACACTAAGAAATATGTTTTGATGTTGGTGATTGTGTATGCTAGTGAGGCATTTTTTAAAGCTAGTGAAGCTTCTTTGGTCAGTGAAACCTATTTGTAACCAGTAAGGTTTTGAATAAGCCAGTGAGGCAATTTTGAGAGGTTTTTCTACCCCAAGAGGGTTTTTTCTCTCATATAATCTTTTGTGTCTTTGTCTCATGTCTTGTGTTAATTCATACTTGTACATATGTGTTTAATAAATTATTGATGTCCTCATCTCTCTTTGTCTTGTAATTTAAAAGGTGCAAAAATTTGTAAAAGTTTACACAACACTTATTCGCCCTCCCTCTCAGTGTTGTCCTGGACTCCAATAAGTGGTATCAGAGCATAGGTTTCCTATAAAAGTCTAATCAGTTTGGGTAGGTCTTGAGTGTGGAGTACCATGGGAAGTGCAAAAGAACTAGAGAAAAGAAAAATATCAATTCTCCTATTGATCAAAATACATCATCCTTATCAAATTCAAATGTTGATATAGAATTTGTTGATAGAAATGTCTCACAAGATGAGAGAGATATTAAATTAGAGAAAGTGTTTTTAGGAGTTCCTTTATTTGATGGTTCATACTTCCTTGTTTGGTATATTAGAATGCAAGTATATTTATCCTCCTTAGGATATGGTATCCTGATGTTAGTTTAGAATGGGTATTGTGTTTCCTCTCAATCACCTAATACTACAAATAATAAAGAAGCTCTTGAATGTAATCAAATAGAAAAGTAGGTTATTCTATCTCGTCTATCTAATTAGATTTGTTGTAAAGTTATGCATTGTGAAAGAGCTCAGGATGTGTGGAAGGATAAGAATCTATCAAGGTGATGCACTTGAAGGAGAGGACAACTTGTTATCTGAGAAGAATGACAATTATGGAAGTCATTCACATGAAGGAGATGAGACTCAATCAGATTTAGAAGAAGAATAATACAATTAGGAGTATGATGAACAAGAATGGGAAATTGGCATAGAAATGGAGCTCATATGTGCTCTGAGTGTGATCAAGAAATACAAAAAGGAAAATCAAACATTTGAATTGCAGCTACAACAATAAAAGACTTTAAAGACAAAGCACTCTGTGATCTTGAAGAGGCAAGAAATCAGATTGTAAATCTAAGGACACAAATTAATGAATCAAACAATTTGATTATCAGTTTGAAGATAGAGGTTGAGGAAGCCAAGAGGATAGATGATGTAACAAGATCTGACCTTGAGGTTAAAAGAATTGAAAATCTTAAATTAGAGGCTGAAATTATCAATCTTAGAAAATATTATGAAGGTCTCAAGGTTCTGTCCAACAAATATCAGGAGTTTGAAGAAAGCACAAATAAGTTGCATGAGATGCTTGGTAAACAAAAACATGGAGATGCTACTGGACTTGGTTATGAAGAAGGAGATTGTTCCAAAGTTAGAGAGACTCTTAGAAAGAAAATAGATTTAAGTTATTATGCTCCTGAAGGCAAAATGTACAGTCAAAGGAGAAAATTTAGAAGAACTGCTCTAGCAAGAAAAGCCTATATGTACAAGTATAATTATTCATTTAATGGTTATTGTTACACATGTAATCACTTTGGACACAAAGAAGTTTTTGCAGAAGAAATAAATTTTCTTTAATATGGAATACTAATGTTGTATGTTTCAACTGTAATTCTCCTAGTCACAAAGCATATAGTTGCAGAATGTATGGAAGAACAACATCACCTGGTTTGATAGGTTGGAAAAAGAAAAAAATTGAAAAGGTTTGGAAGAAGAAATCTGAACACAAGAAAGATCCTGTGAAAGTGTGGAAGTAAAAACAAAGTCAAGAGAAGACAGATTCTAAACTTGTGCATCTTGCACAAGTTACATCATCAATTGCATAACTGATAGCATGAAGTTAGGGGGAGTTGTTCATGTTCTATCAATTATCCCCAATAAGTTTCAGGAGGTTGAAAATGGAAGAAGTCAATTCATTGCACATGTCTCTGCATTTGGTTTTGCATAGGTATTGATAGTGGTAATGTATATATCATATTTGACATTGTGTTGTAAAAAGTGTCATGTGCAGGAACAACATGATGGTCTTCATCAAGATAGTCTTCATTCCTTTCAGGATGGTCTTCATTCTTTATCATGTCAAGAAGTGTGTGCAAAAGTAAATTGGTTGCAGGTTGTTGTAGATTGATTGTTGTCACTATTATAGAAGTTTTTGGCAAGGTCATCCCTTGAGTGGTTATCATGTCATCATGAGTTGTGAATATTGTGATGAATTGTCTTCATGTTATTATTATTAGAATGTTGTTTGTTGAGCCTGTATTGTTGTGCATCATGGGTGTTGAAGTGGTTATACTATCTTTGCATGGAGTTCAAGTTTATCTGTGTCTTGTCAAAGGAGACATTCTTTTTATGCCATCATAAACTTCTTCATACTTTATGATTTGGGAGTTTTTGGAGATTTGTCATTTGGGTCAAAAAGTGTTGATGATTGTGAAAGCATTGTTTGTCATAAAAAGTTTATTTTGCAATCACAAGTGATGTTATCAGGAGTTGGTATTTGATAGCAGTGATATGTCAGACTTCATCTTAACAAAAAAAGTGATCAGAGGGTTTTAATAATGTCAATTTTCATCTTCATCTTCATATTGGTGTAGTTACATGAAGTGGTATTGTGTTGAGGTAGATATGCATGCTTCATACTAGCAAGACAGTATTTTGTTTGTGCAGATTTTATGATGTAACAAATCTCATTTCATGTATGCAGAATATGGTATAGTCTATGGGCAGATTATAATGGTAGTTTGATGCTTTGTTTCATGTGCCTCACATAATGTTGATCTTAGATTTTTGTGCTTCAGGATGTATGTCTTTAGATGTGTGCTTCATGATGACTTGTTGCTCACAAGTTGAAGAGTTAAATAGGGGGAGTTAATTCAACCTTTTTCATCAGATTCATTCTAAAAGGCGGAGAGAGAGAAAATGCATCATGTATTTTTTCCATCAATGAGAAAGGAGGAGATTATGGAAGTAGATTGACATTGATGTCAAAAAGGAGTTGAGTTGATGCATATCATTAGGAGAAGATGAGAAGGTTTATGGTTTATGTTGTTCATGTTCATTAATGTCAAAGTTCACATTCTTCATGCTTCATGTTTTAGTTCATCTTGTTGAGGTTTCATTCTGATTGTCATGTGGTTTGTCATGGATCTCTGTCATGATTCTTTATGGTGGCATAATTTATTTAACAATGTTGCTTCATTGTATTGTCTTCAACTCAAATCAGGAGACTAATACTTTCATGGTTGTCTTGTGTTCACAAAAGTTGACAAAGAATACATTCATCTTCATAAAGTTGACAAGAGTTTGAAGTTTGTGTTCAAAGAGGCTATTCATATCATACTCATGGTAGATGGTTCATGAGATGTTTTTGAGCATGCAGGAGTTCAAGCAATGATGATGTAGGACATCAAGATCATCCTATGTAACTATGTGTGTCTTCATAGTTGTTATGATGTGTGTCTTGATGTCATAATCAGGAGTTGTATAGAAAAGGTGTGAGTGTGATGTTAATTATGTCTTCAATTAGGATCATCTCAAGTCATGCTCAAGGTTAAGATTGTTGGTTTATGTTTCATTTATGCTTGCATAGTTTGGTCTTAAGGAGGCATTTCATGATAAGATCATCATGTGTTAATTGATCATCATCTTCTTGAATTGATTGATCATCATTTTATGTCCACAAGACTTGTCTGATCAATTTGATCACATCAATTCACATAAGTTTGAATTGATCACACTTTGTGTCCCTTCACACTTTAACCTTGTTCTTTTGAAAACAATATGATGTTTCATGTTTGACTGGTCTTCATGGAGGCTTCATATTCTTGAGCATTCATATTGTTCATGGGAGTTCATTCTTGCCTTCATGTTGAGCAAGTGATTCTTGCAACGAAAATAATGATGTGTACATTACAATAGCACTGTTGTAAAGTTGCTTGAAAAGGTTTCATTAAGACTTTATTGTGCTTCATTGACTTCAATATGTTTCAACCTTCAGAGGAGATCTTTGTTTGATCTTGTTGGCATACCTTCTAAAGGATACTGAGTTCATACATGAGCTTATAATGGTCAAAATGTGGAGTTATAAGTAATTTAGTGAGGTCCACAGGTCAATCATGATGCAGATATGGGTAGAGATTGGCAGAATCATGTTTGTTCATTCATGTGTTTGACCCCATTTATTCTCATTAAGAGATAAGTATTTCCTAAAACCCTAAGTATGATTCTTTAGCTTGAATGCTTTTATCTGGTCCTTGTTTCTGCAGTATGTAGTATCTCTCATCTTTCATCTTATACAATTTTTTATGAATGACTCCTGGAATAATTTTAAAAGAAATATGGACCCCTAAGATGGATTTATGGAAGGAAATTTGCATGGATTTATGGATTTATCAAATGTTCTTTTATCAAATGTACAAAGGTATCTTTATTGTAGGTTTTTTTCACTATATTATTTATTCTTGGTTTGAACTCCTTGATTTTGTGGTTTTTTGTTAGGACCCAGAGCTTTCATATGCAAGACCACCTACAATGCACCAAAGGAGTCATTTGGATCATAACTTAGGAGCTGGTTAGTATTCATTGAGTGGTATAATGGTGGTTGGAGTATCCTGGTCTATACAACTAAGAGATGTACTTGTGTGCTTTGTAGTTTGTTTGTTTAATTTTTTAATGCTTAGAAAAAACATCATAAATAGATAGGATGATATTTTTTGTAATTTATTCCTTCAATCACTTGTCATAGGTCCAATTGGAGGTAATAGAGCTAGTGGAACGGAGGGTGTACCTTATCCACCTGTTTATTCAAGAAGAAATGTTTCAAGTTCCACTTTGGATCACCAAAGCCTTAAAAAAAATTTCTGCACAAAATTCAATAATGAAGAATTTATGCACAAATTCTGTTTTGAATGATGCACAAAGCCTCCACTGCAACACTGCATAGTTTGTTGCTGGGCCTTTCCCAACAATAGTGTGGTGTTGTGGTGGAGGCTTTGTGCATCATTCAAAAGAGAATTTGTGCATAAATTCTTCATTATTGAATTTTGTACAGATGTTTTTGTGAAGGCTTTGGTGATCCAAAGTGGAACTTGCAACATTTCTGCTTGAATAAATAGGTGGATAAGGTACACCCTCCATTCCACCAGATCTTCTACCTCCAACTAGACCTATGACAAGTGATTGAAGGAATAAATTACAAAAAATATCATCCTATCTATTTATGATGTTTTTTCTAAGCATTAAAAAATTAAACAAACAAACTACAAAACACACAAGTACATCTCTTAGTTGTATAGACCGGGATACTTCAACCACCATTATACCACTCAATGAATACTAACTAGCTCCTAAATCATGATCCAAATGACTCCTTTGGTGCATTGTAGGTGGTCTTGCATATGAAAGCTCTGGGTCCTAATAAAAAACCACAAAATCAAGGAGTTCAAACCAAGAATAAATAATATAGGGAAAAAAACCTACAATAAAGATACCTTTGTACATTTGATAAAATAAAATTTGATAAATCCATAAATCCATGTGAATTTCCTTCCATAAATCCATCTTAGGGATCCATATTTCTTTTAAAATTATTCCAGGAGTCATTCATAAGAACCCCATACCAAATCCATGTGAAAGATATTTGTATTTTTGACCATTGATGTGTTTTTGTCTCTCACCATAGTCTTGCAGGTCACTCAAAAGGTCTTGGCAAGTGTGCAAGAACTAAGGATAACAAGGGAGTCGTTATCACTATCCTACAAGATGAAGAGATTGCACTTACGGCATTGCGGCATTGCGGTATGTAGAGATCGATTACCGCAGCCCCGTAGTGGTCTCAAAATAAATTGGCAAGCTTGTGGTATAAATTTAAGTGGCATATGATACTTCACCATGGTCTCACGGTAGCCAAGAGAATAACCAATAGTAATGTAGTAAGGACTAGAGGAAAATAGTACACCACCCCCCCACGGCTACCTCAAGTGAGGCTTGTGGTATGGCAATAAGAAAGAGCAAAGGAAAATAGTACACCATGCCCCCGTGGTGGCTCCAAGTGAGGCTTGTGGTATGGAAGTAAGGAGTAGAGGAAAACAATACACAGTGCCCTTGCAGTGGCCTCAGGTGAGGCTTGCAGTATGGCGGTATAAGGAGTTTAAGTTATGTAAGTGTTGAATACCGCAGCCCCGTGACAATTTCAATGAAGGAGTGCAGTAGTGCGATGAAATATTTCAAGTGATGTTTAGTATACCACGGTCCTGCAATGGTCAAAGAAATAGTTTGTGGTACTGCATCAGGGAACAAGTCATGGTGATATAGTTGAATTTTTGAGACAATATTTCTGAAATGGAGATAGAACAAACTATGAACTTTCTTAGACATAGCCAAGCCATGACTTACACCCTCTACATGTTCCATAGAGTTATCTTTATGGTAGAGATAAGTCAAGGTATAGTATTTTGCAGTCATTACATTTCATGAAGGAGTGGGATTCTAAATAATTTTTGGTGTTGAGATACCCCTCCTACCAAGATAAGAATCATGTGAGGATCTACCTTAAAGAAATAAAGAGATACAGAGCTATGCCATGACTTACACCCCCTTAACAACTGAACAAATATAATTAGAAGCAACAAAATAAAAGATCATTAACCATGCTTAGAAATTCACTTTAATTTTGCGTCTATAGCCCATTGACTCCAATAGTTGCCATCCTATCTTGTTCCTATTGTTGATTTTGTGTGTTCCTTGGAGTCATAAAAGTAGAAACGACAGGCAACTCCATCACAGGCAATCGATAAAATCATGAGCCCTCAAAGACAAAGTATTGGAAGGCCTCATTTGGTTCAAAATTGATAGTCATGACTTAGAAAATGATAGTCAATAGAATGGTAATAAAATCCTTGGTTGACACTTCACATTGGAAACTCATTTGTTAAAATAAGTCAAAACAACAGACAATCACTGCTAATCTCATTTTTTCAATGCCTATTGGTATCCTAGATGATATCACCATTAATAGCATTTTGTGGATTGTGTCATTGTTTGTAGATGTATGATATGTTTTATCTTTTGGTATTATCCCATCTCCAGGATCATATGCATGTCTTAGTAAGATATATCATTTCTCTTTGTCAAGCCATCTTAGTGAAGCCTCAAATCAGGTTTTATTTTTGCTCGTAATGCTCTTCATTTCTGTAATAATATTGGCCAAGCTATTGCAGGTAACAAAGTTGCCAAAGATGTGGAGATATAGTTGAATTTTTGAGACAATATTTCTCATTGACTTGATCAAATCAAAGAACACTTTTTCTACCTTTTCTCCACTATTCTTTTATGAGCTATGTAATTTCAAATTTGATTTCTATCATTTGCAATGCATTTCTATTGCATTTCAATCTGAAACATTTGATCCATTATTGGATTGTTATCACCTTTATAGACATAAAAATATACATGTTCTAATATTTTGAACTTATGACAAGTCAAAGTGGGTTGTGCTCATTTAGTAGCTGGTTGAAATTTAATTTGGATGTACTTCTTGATGTTCCCCTTGACTCATTATCATTTTTGTTTATCATCTTTCTTTTTGAATAACAAAAAACATGTGATGCATCTGTTGTGATGTCCTATGGATGGTGGCTTTTTCAAAATTATTTTCAAACTATTTTAAGTTCTAGGTGTGCACCTTGTGGAGACTTATGGCATATATCTATGCTTAATTTTTTTTCCAAGGTTACGACGAATTGATAAATGCAATTATTCCAAAGGTAGTGGAAATAATTTTGGAACAATTATCTAACTTCTCTCTTAATGTTAGGATTTGTGTAATTTTTTATTTTGTAGATTTTTAATAGCCTTGTTTGACGAGTCTTGTAAATTGGTTTCAATTTATAAGGTAAAGCTTCCATCTGGAGCTAAGAAGATTGTGCCAAGTAGGTGTAGAGCCATGATTGGTTAGGTTACTGGTGGTGGAAGGATAGAAAAGCCAATGCTCAAAGCTAGAAATGCATATCACAAATATAGGGTCAAAAGAAACTGTTGGCCCAAGGTTCATAGTGTGGAAATGAATCTTGTTGAGCATCCTCATGGTGGTGGTAATCATCAACACATTGGGCATGCCAGTACTGTGCGTCATATAAAGAAGGCTTAGCATGTACATGTACTTAATCATAATTAAACAATTATAGAGCTCTGATTATTTAAAAATGTCATCTTTTAGTTTCTATTTTTCTTTAGGTTGCTTTGTGTAAACAATTTATGGGGACTAGGTGTAAACCATGTTTCCTATTATTGTTTCTTATCATTAGTGGTTTACTCTTGATTCAAAATTTTGGGAAAGACTTCAAACTAGGTTGTAATCGTTGTTTCCTTGTATTGTTTGAGGCTTATTTTATGCCACCATATCAATTGACTTTGTTATTTTTTATTCTTTCTTGAGTGCTTGTTATTTTCTTTCAGATCATAGAAATGGCAAAAAAATTGATGATTTATTAGTATTATAATCTATGAACTTTCTATTTAAAAAAAGTAATAATCATCATGCTAAAAGGACATTTTATTTAGACAATCATCAGGGAGAGAAACATCTGAAAGGGTGACTTCCATATCATAGAAAAAAATCTAGAAACCCTAGATTGATTTGCAAGCTCGTCACTTGGGCATTTTAAGCCAAGATGGACCACCTAAGATGACCCCAATTAAGAAAAATCAAACCATATTTTAACAATGGAGCATATTGAATACTCTTCAGAACACACCAACACTAGTATGAATAACCAATACTTCAACAAAATAATGACTATTCAGGGGACTAAACTACGATAGGGTTGGCAGAAACTGAAACAGGTATTAAGCAATATAAGATTATTTGTTGTTTTCTTTTTAAAAAGTTTGCAAGGTTGAGGTAGTTCTTCTACAATTAGGTGAAACCATGATCCTTCACAACTAATCTTTGAAACCCCAATCCCTAATAAGAGTGGGGTATTGTTTGAGTATTAATAGTCAACAAATTGAATTAGATTTCAGTGTCTTTATTTATAGCATCTAGCAAATGGGCATAATTGAAACAAAGTACCAAACACAACAAAAAATTATAGTTTAAAAAAAACATGAATACCAAACCTGCTAGTAAGGTTCCTTGGTGATTGAATGCAATGCATCTAGCCATGCCTTTCTCCAAAAACTCTTCTATCACTTTCGAGAAATCCCCTTGAAATGGGTTTACCCAATACAAAATTTAACAAAATACAATAAAATTAACATCTTCAAGTGATTGTGTTCTAATTCATCAATACAAAAAGAAGGACATCAATGAGCCTTACCTATTTTTGAGTGCGAATTCAACCCCTATACAGTGCGTCCAATGCATGAACAATGTCTTGATCATAGAGGCGGTCATGTTTCTTTTGTTTGAATTGTTTTTCATGGAAAAAGTTCTCCCTCTATATTTTGCTCTTTCCAATTTGAAATATTTTTTTAATTTCCCTCTCTTTCTAATTTTTACTTGTGTGACTAATTATTTAGTCATTTATGGCTGTGTTTTTTACCCACCATCAAATTAGTCATTTATTTAGTCATTTATAACTATGTTGCAAAACATGACTAGAATTTAATCATTTTTAGTTGTCGTGACTAAAAGTTTTAATCACCTAGTCATTTATTTGCCAAAATTCTACTAGTGTTCTTTTTCTGCTCAATACATGTCTTGAAATTGATTCTGCACACTTCATATCTTGCACTCTGCTCTGCTATATTCACATTTACATCTCATAAATAAATTTAATCTTCTATAAATATACTCCACAATACTTCAAAACATTGATTAGGCTGGCCAAAAGGATGAAACGTGTAGCTTGTGGTAGGTCATCATATGCACTTACAAAGATGAAGCATAACATGAGCTTTACCAAAATAGGTTGGCACACCCTTTAATCACCCTTATAATTCTGCTATCTATATGAGTAGCATCACTCAATCAGTAAGTCACTTAGGTTAGGTCTACACACATATGCCAATAAAGATAAAGCAAGAAACAACAAATTGTTCATAAGAAATGGTACTTGTGAAACTCCAAACACTTTGAAATTTGGATAGAGTGAACTTCAACTACTATTGATCATCTCTTGAAAATTGGATGCCAAAAGGATCAAATGTAGTGGAATGCAAAGCATTCCAATTTGATCTCTGCAACTCCAAGCTCTATTTGCACAATTTGGTACTCTATTGCTTCTAACTTACACTATAGAAGGAGTTAAGAGATGAAACTTTAGAATTGGACTCCTTGAAGACTCACAATGCTTATTCTAGAACTGCAAGCCAAGATGTTTCAATGTGGAGAAATGCAGAGCAAATTTGCTGACCCCCTATCCTCGAAAAGTACTCTATTCATGCCTCAAACAATTTTCTCAAAAACACTTGGATGAAAATATAAGAATACCACTACTCCACAACCTCTTAAAAGACACTTATGCGTGCATACCAAGTATGAGGAAGTTCATGTTGAAATTTGGGCAGACAACTGATGGTGCAGAGGCACCTACCTGACAGCTGGTCTTGATAAGGCAGTTAGTAGTTTAGGTCTTGTTTGTGTTTCCAAGAAGGTCTGTTAAGACCAATTGCATGTAATAAGGTCACGCTGATCATGATAAGATCATGCTGACCAGGCTTTTGCTATTTTTAGTTAGTTGGTTATAACAGCTGTCATGCTGTAGGGTTCGGTTGGATCTCCCAGCCGCCTGGAGAGTTCCCAGCCGCTTGGAGTCGGGTCAGTAGTACTCGTAGGATAATCTATTTAAGCATGAGATCGGTTGATATTGCATATATAGACAGATATCATCGATCGAGCTAGGTTGCAGAGAGTGAGACTGAGAGAGAGGTTGATCATTGTATTGCATCTTTTGAAATCAATAAGAGATCCTGTTTGTGTTCTTTCTCTGGTTGGATTCCACTGTTGAATCGATTTGTTGGTTTGAGTGGCTTCATGGATTTACTGATCCATTCCACCGGTTGATCCGTTTGATCGGTGGAATGGTAATGTACAGTAGGTTAGATTGTAGTTTGTGTTTTGTTTGCATGCAGGTGTGCAGGATCGCGGTCGACAGATGTTGAAGACCCTAGCATGGGCATGTGCTAGGTCAAGTTGATAAGTTCGAGTTGGAAGATCACCCTGAGGTTGGATCGGGTCATCCCTGGAAGATCGGCGAAGTGAAATTTCGCTAAGGCTGGAAATTGGTCAAGACGGCATCATCAGGATATTTATGCAAATATCCTGCAGACAGTTCGGATATCGTCATCCGGATAAGTGAAGGAGAGCATGATGTTGTCGATTGCATGAAGTGCAAGTGCGTCGAGGTGATCATCATCTGGAGGAGCCGAGGAGGAGCGTATCGGCATCAGGATCATCTATCGGGAGTGCCAATCATCCGCGTATCGCGAGTAGATGCGAGAGTGAAAGTTTGTTTTTTTGACTAAGTGTTGAAGAGGTCATCAGGATATTGGGTGACGTCATCGTCATCAGGATATGACGTCATCGTCATCAGGATATTGCGATATCCCCCTATGCATGTGGATCCTGTCGTCGTTAAGTGCTAAGGTATCGGCGGAAGTCCATGGCAGAAGGTTGTATTAGCATCATCAGGAGGTTTCGAGAGAACCGGATAAAGCAGATCATGATGCTGTTGTTTGTGTCGTCGGCTAGTGGAGCATCAAAGGAAAGGTGCTGAAGGTGATCATCATCAGGATCTTTGGGGCAACCGGATATTGGTTATCCTGCTGACGAAGGAAGTGTTGCATATCATGATGCCGATGGAGTTCGGCGCTCGATGAACAGTGCAACCGGAGGATGTTTGCGCCCGTTGAATATCATGATGATGATAGGCGACTGGCGGAGGAGGTGAACAGTAGTCGGCAGGAGGATGATTGTGATCGTCTGAAATATGATGATGCTGACAGTGTAAAGCCAAATATGATGATGATGGCGAAGATGATGATGATGAGGTTGGTCTGCAGACATCCATGCTATATGCGAAGGTTATAGTGTGGATGCCTCTGCATCATAGTGGTATCAGAGCTCAGCAAAAGGTCTGGGCTGTTGTGTGTTGATTCTGTCACCGAAGGGGCAGAGGTAGAGTTGAATTGTGTGTTGTGTGTTGATTGAGAGGTTGACAAAATGCCTCCTAAAGGTAGTGGTACTGCAAGGGAATTGCAGGAGATGAAGGAGAAACATGCTAGAGAGATGAGGAAGATGAAGGAGCTTGTTGAAGCACTTCAAGCCAGGCTGACAGCCCTGGAAAAGAACAAAAAGAGGGAAGTGGAAGACAGTGAGTCTGAAGAAGATGAAGATACTGTTGAAGAGTATGAAGAGGTAGCTGAAGATCTGGATGCTGAAGACCAGAGATTGGCAAAACTGTTAAAGGCAGTACAGAGTGAAAAACCTAAGGTAAAGGTTGATGTTACCAAGTATACTGGAAGCTTGAATGAAGATGAGTTGTTAGATTGGATTGCTGCACTTGATAATCACTTTGAATGTGAAGATGTTGCTGAGGATCAGAAAGTAAAGATTGCAAAAACCAAGTTAGGAGGTCATGCTTTGGTATGGTGGGATTATGTACAATCTGAGAGAAGGAAACAAGGGAAGTCTAAGATCACTTCATGGGATAAGATGGTAGCAAGGATCAAAGGTAAATTCTTGCCAAGGGATTATGAAATCCAGATGTTTAAGAAGCTGCAATTTTTAAAGCAGAAAGACAGGGATGTGAAAGCATATACTGAGGAATTTTATCTGTTAAGTATGAGATCTGGTCATCATGAGAATGAGGTAGAAAAGGTGGCTAGGTACTTGGCTGGTTTGAGGTTTAACATACAGGATGAGTTAGTTTTAGCTAACCCTAAGAATGTGGAGGATTGTTACCAAATGGCAATCAGGATTGAAGAAAAGATGAATAGAGGACATGATAAGTCCATGAGAGGAAGAGGAAACAATAGGGGAAGAGGAGCAGCCCCTACACAAAAGAAAACCAATGAGGGTCAAGAAGACACTGGTAAAGGACAGGGACAGTCTGATTTCAGAGGTGGATGGAAAGGTAATAGAGGAAGATTTGGAGGTGGTAGAGGTTCTACTACATTTTTAGGGAAATGTTACACCTGTGGAGAGTTTGGTCATCCATCTTTCAAATGTCCAGAAAACAAAGGTTCATCATCCAGAAATGATAGAACTAGTGACAAGAGAGTACAACTTGTGCAAGAAGAGAAAGTAGAAGAAAGTGCACAGAGTTCAAACAGAGGTCCTGAGAATTATGGATATCCAGAGAGTGGAGAATCCTTGATGCTAAGGAGAATTAGTTTGCAGGCATCAAAGGATATGATGCAAAGAAGAGCTCTTTTCAAGACCACATGCAAGAGCAAAGGTAAAGTATGTAAGGTTGTCATTGATACTGGTTCAACAGACAACATGGTATCTCAGGAAATGGTGGATAAACTGAAGCTGGAAAGGATTCCACATCCACACCCTTACAAGACATCTTGGGTGAGTGATAGTCAATCACTTTTTGTCTCTGAACAGGCATATGTGGATTTCCAGATTGGAGCATATCATGATAGAATTTTGTGTGACATTTTGCCTAGGGAATGTTGTCACCTACTGTTGGGTAGACCATGGCAATTTGACAGAAGAGTACTGTATGATGGGTATGCTAATACCTACACCATCAAGAAGGATGGGAAGATTATTAAGTTGATGCCATTGCAGGCAAAAGCTGCAGTACCGAAGGCAGCTCAAATCATTTTGATGGGAAAGAAGGAATTTGTGCAGATGCCTAGAGGAGCAGGCATAAAGGCAGTTCAGGATACTGCAGGGAAAGGAGTTGTTACAGACAACAAGTTGAAGACAGTTTCAGTTGTGACTGACAGAGGTCAGCAGCAGGTTCAGAAACAGGGGTGCAACCAACCATCAGTTCAGAAGAATGACAAGGATGTTGTCATAGTTGGGACTATTGCTTGTCCTATAAAGGTTGAAAGGAAGATAGGATTGAACATTGCAGAAGTTCAAGAGGCAGTTCAGAAAGAGGTTCTGGTCAGGCAACCTGACAAACACAGGGTATGTGAGAAAAAGGCCTACATCAACAGGCATAAGGATTTACTTGCCAGCAAGCAAGTTACAGTTCAGAAGTCTTGGAGCAGCCAAGAGACAGCAGCAGACAAAGCTGGAGCAGGTCAGACTATTGACAAAGCAAAGTGTAAAGGTGGAGGACTTCCACATACTAAACTCATGGGACATGAGTTCTTTTTTGTTGGGGAGTATGGTGCAGAGGCACCTACCTGACAGCTGGTCTTGATAAGGCAGTTAGTAGTTTAGGTCTTGTTTGTGTTTCCAAGAAGGTCTGTTAAGACCAATTGCATGTAATAAGGTCACGCTGATCATGATAAGATCATGCTGACCAGGCTTTTGCTATTTTTAGTTAGTTGGTTATAACAGCTGTCATGCTGTAGGGTTTGGTTGGATCTCCCAGCCGCCTGGAGAGTTCCCAGCCGCTTGGAGTCGGGTCAGTAGTACTCGTAGGATAATCTATTTAAGCATGAGATCGGTTGATATTGCATATATAGATAGATATCATCGATCGAGCTAGGTTGCAGAGAGTGAGACTGAGAGAGAGGTTGATCATTGTATTGCATCTTTTGAAATCAATAAGAGATCCTGTTTGTGTTCTTTCTCTGGTTGGATTCCACTGTTGAATTGATTTGCTGGTTTGAGTGGCTTCATGGATTTACTGATCCATTCCACCGGTTGATCCGTCTGATCGGTGGAATGGTAATGTACAGTAGGTTAGATTGTAGTTTGTGTTTTGTTTGCATGCAGGTGTGCAGGATCGCGGTCGACAGATGTTGAAGACCCTAGCATGGGCATGTGCTAGGTCAAGTTGATAAGTTCGAGTTGGAAGATCACCCTGAGGTTGGATCGGGTCATCCCTGGAAGATCGGCGAAGTGAAATTTCGCTAAGGCTGGAAATTGGTCAAGACGGCATCATCAGGATATTTCTGCAAATATCCTACAGACAGTTCGGATATCGTCATCCGGATAAGTGAAGGAGAGCATGATGTTGTCGATTGCATGAAGTGCAAGTGCGTTGAGGTGATCATCATCTGGAGGAGCCGAGGAGGAGCGTATCGGCATCAGGATCATCTATCGGGAGTGCCAATCATCCGCATATCGCGAGTAGATGCGAGAGTGAAAGTTTGTTTTTTTGACTAAGTGTTGAAGAGGTCATCAGGATATTGGGTGACGTCATCGTCATCAGGATATGACATCATCGTCATCAGGATATTGAGATATCCCCCTATGCATGTGGATCCTGTCGTCGTTAAGTGCTAAGGTATCGGCGGAAGTCCGTGGCAGAAGGTTGTATTAGCATCATCAGGAGGTTTCGAGAGAACCGGATAAAGCAGATCATGATGCTGTTGTTTGTGTCGTCGGCTAGTGGAGCATCGAAGGAAAGGTGCTGAAGGTGATCGTCATCAGGATCTTTGGGGCAACCGGATATTGGTTATCCTGCTGACGAAGGAAGTGTTGCATATCATGATGCCGATGGAGTTCGGCGCTCGATGAACAGTGCAACCGGAGGATGTTTGCGCCCGTTGAATATCATGATGATGATAGGCGACTGGCGGAGGAGGTGAACAGTAGTCGGCAGGAGGATGATTGTGATCGTCTGAAATATGATGATGCTGACAGTGTAAAGCCAAATATGATGATGATGGCGAAGATGATGATGATGAGGTTGGTCTGCAGACATCCATGCTATATGCGAAGGTTATAGTGTGGATGCCTCTGCATCAACTGAGAGGGGGGTGAATCAGTTATCACAAAATTTTATCTTTTGCTGCATTTAATCTTATTTACCACTTATTAACAGATTAAAGATATAACCATGAAAGCATGAATCAACAACACATGAGTAGAAACCCAATCAACACACATAACACTAGGATTTTTATGTGGAAACCCGGTTAAGGGAAAAACCATGGTGAGGGTTAACCCACAAGATTTATTCTCTGTTAAAAGAATAGAAAATTGGGAAGGCACCTGCCTTTGGGCACACTTCCCAGAGCTCACTTCTACAAGAGACTCCCTGTCTACAAAAACATTCACATGGTTAACACTAAAATGTTGAACTAAGAAATAGCATCTTCTCCATGCCACGGTTCAGTTCCATTAAAGCTCACAACACCTCTACTCGACTCCCAAACACTTCTTTGCTACCTCCACATCTTCACTCACATTCACATGTTTACACGACTTCATTACACTTATTTATACATGACATTGACTTTGGAATGAACATCAAAGCCAGCCTTACAATCATCTATCTAAAACATTCTCCAAGATAGGCATTACAAGCAATTACAATCACAAGACTTGACTTAATACAAAATGCTACATGAGGACCACTAAATTGTCAGCCAAACATAGATGGGACTCAAATCTTCCTCGAACAACATGCCACGCTCCATAGAACTTCTCTTACATCATCTGCAACATGCACGAAAGATCTAGTTGGCCAAGACTGGAAAGAACAACACCCAAGGAGAAATATTCAACTATGAGCTCAATCCTCAATGCAGACCACCAACACAATAGGCACACAATCTAGAGACCTCCACAAGCACAATGAAATTAATAGGAACAACTGCACCACTTCAAATCACCAGAATCACTTGCATCTTCATACGAGAACTTAAGAACACTAACTGTCATGACTGTCACGCTAGAAAGATTTCTTGCGGACCTTCAAACCACAAACCACTTGACTTAAGGATATGCACTAACATCCCAAACATACCTCTAGAACTGTAGACCATAATATTCCAATGCGGAGCAATCTGAACTAAATTCCTGTCACTCTATTACCTCTGAACAACTGCAAAACCTGGTTCTACTCAGATGGCCATAACTTCACCAATCCTCCATACGAACCTCTCAAATCTTAACTAGAGCAACTTCAAACAATCCTCTACAAGACCCTTTGATCTGCAGACTCTGATCTTCGTCTCACTAGGAGTGCAGAGCAATCTACTTTGTTGAACTACACTGTCTTCACTATCTCTAACAAAGATATGTTGAAATCAATGACAACACATCATAGGCACATATTTGCAACAATCTCCCCCTTTGTCATTGATGGAAACATATGATGTGAAAAATGGATTCAACCATCAAGACAAGGACTTCTCCCCCTTTCTCTTATCACACATGCGACCACTTTCTACACTATTCCCCCTTTCACTAGCAACTACTTACTTCTGAGTTTTTCACATGACTTCTCTCCCCCTGTGACATTAATGCCAAAGGGCACATATTTGCAATCATCTTTCCCCCTTTTTATTTCTTACATAAAACCAAAGTAAACTCATAATTAACATACTAACTACTCCCCTTGAGTAGCATCCTCTTAACACCAAACTGGATCACAAGATATGACTGCGTTCCACCAGACTGATGCACACTAGTGTACCTTAGTTCTAAATAGGAGGGGTAATAACCCATAGCTTCACTCTGAGATACTCAAAAGTGTCCTTAGGTAGAGGCTTAGTGAAGATATCTGCAATCTGATCCTTTCAAGAAACAAACTCTAATCTGACTTCATTCTCATTTACCTTCTCACTCAAAAAGTGAAACTTGATGGATATGTGCTTTGTCTTTGAATGCAACTCCAGATTCTTTGAGATGTTTATTGCACTTGAATTATCACAGAAGGTTGTAATAGGCTCTTCAAACATAATTCTAATATCCTTCAACATTTGCTTCATCCACCAAACTTGAGTACAATTACTTGCTACTACTATATACTCTGCCTCTATAGTAGACATAGATATTGCGTCCTTTTTTCTCAACCAAAGAAAAATGCACTACCACTAGCACTATTCCTGTCATCCACATATCATTCCCAATCAGCATGTATATATGCATGAAGAATGAAATCATCATACTTAGGATAGCATAAGCCATAATAAGATGTCCCTTTTAGATATCTAAAAATTCTTTTGAATTCTACAACATGAGATTCTCTAGGATCAGCTTGAAATCTAGCAACAAGGCCAACTGCATTCATAATATAAGGTCTGGTTTGAGTCAAATAAAGCAGTCCTCCAATCATTGATCTTTACCTTTTCTAATCTGCCTTAGGGGAAACATCATCTTTACTCAACTTGGATCTGGTTATCATAGGAGTACTCACTACTTTTGAATCCTCCATTCCAAACTTTTTCAACAACTCTTTCACATACTTAGATTGAGATATGAAGATGCCCTTATCTGACTAAATGATTTGCAAACCTAAGAAGAAATTCATTTCACCAAACATGGACATCTCAAATTCATTTTGCATCTGACCAGCAAATTTTTTACACATGCTCTCATTTCCACCAAAGATGATATCATCAACAAATACCTCAACAATCAAGATGTGTTCATGATCATTTTTGAAATAAAGATTACTGTCAGCTGTGCCTTTGCTAAAACCTAACATTATCAGATAATTATCTAATCTTGCATACCATGCTCTTGGGGCGTGTTTAAGTCCATACAATGATCTCCTCAATCTGCAGACCATATCTCTATGATCAGACAATTGGAATCCTTCTGGTTTCTCAATGTAGACTTCTTCCAACTCTCCATTTAGGAATGCTGACTTGGCATCCATCTGGTAAAATTTGAAATCTTTGTAAGCAGAAAAGGCAAGAAATAGTCTGACTGCTTCAATTCTTGCCACCAGAACAAAAGTTTCTTCAAAATCAATTCCCTCTACCTGAGAATATCCTTTGCACACCAATATTTCTTTGTTTCTCACAACTTCACCATCTTCATTCAATTTATTCTAGAAGACTCATTTAGTTCCAATTACATTTTTGTTTTCAAGTCTAGGAACAAGATCCCAAGTGTGATTCTTTTCAATTTTCATTAATTCTTCTTCCATTGCTTTTACCCAACTTTCATCATTACAAGCTTCATTCACTGATTTTGGTTCAATCTTTGAAATCAAACAATACTCCACTTATTCTTAAGCAATTTTTCTTCTAGTTTGAACACATTTATTTTTATCTCCTATGATCTGATCTTTAGAATGATTCAAACTTACATACCTGGGAGTTTTGGGACTTTCAAGTGAACTTCTAATTCTTGAACTTGTTCCTCAACATTTACAATAGCTTCTTGAGTCATTGGATTCTCTAGAGCAATCTAAATCTGAGTTTGAGTTTGAACTTGCTTTCCTTTATTTAGACTTTCATTTTGATCATCTGATTCATATCCACAAGACTTGGAAGGTCTCTCCTTCCTTTCATCAACCTTGATATTAGCACTTTCAACAATCCTTTTCAATCTCTTATTAAAGCACTGGTATGCCTTGCTTTGGTTGGAATAACCCATAAATATTCCTTCATCACATCTTGCATCAAACTTGCCTACATCTTCATCTCTCTTGATATAGCATTAACTACCAAAAACTCTAAAGTATTTCATAGTAGGAGCATTACCAAACTATAGTTCATAAATTGTTTTACCAGAATTACCTTTGATCTGCACCCAGTTAAGAGTGTAGACAATAGTACTCACAACCTCCCTCTAATAGACATGTGGAACATTTACCTCCATCATCATGGTTCTAGCAGTCTCTTGAATAGTCTAGTTCTTCCTTTCCATAACTCCATTCTGTTGAGGAGTCCTATGAATAGAAAACTATCCTATGAATAGAAAACTATCTTCTTATTCCATGCTTTTCACAAAATGCATTAAACTCACCAGAAGTAAACTCTCCACCTTTGTTAGATCTTAGACGCTTTATCTTCACACCAATCTCATTCTCCACCATAGCCTTGAACACCTTGAATTTGTAAAGAGCCTCTGATTTCTCTCTCAAGAAAGTGACCCACATCATCTGGGAGTAATCATCAATTGACAACATAAAGTATATGTCTCCTTGCAAACTCCTATCTCTGGTAGGACCACACAAATTAGTGTGCACAAGTTCCAACAATCCACTTGGAAATTGTTCTTTATTTTTTAATGTAGCTCTATTCTATTTGCCCAACTAACATTCCTTAAACATGCTATTAGCAAGTTTCACAAGCTTTGGAAGATCTCTCACAGCCTGAGTAGTACTTATCTTGACAATGTTATCAAAGTTTACATGACACATTCTCCTATTCCATAACCAACTCTGATCAATCTGAGCAATCAAACAACTTTTACCAGTACTACTTAAATAAAAGATATTACCTCTAGTTTGTGTACCGGATGCAATCTCAGTTCCAAAGCTTTCCAAAATTTTGCATTTTCCATCCTTGAATCAGAGATCATACCCTTTGTCAACCAACTATCCAACACTAAGAAGATTATGCTTCAACCCTTCTACATACAAAACATCATTAGTGTTATTCTTAGCATCAAGAGAGATGGATCCTCTACCACGTATTCTACCAACTGAATTGTCTCCAAACTTCACAATTCCACCTTCATATCTTTCCAAACTTACAAACTTACTTTTATCACCAGTCATATGATGAGAACATCCACTATCAATCACCCATTTATCCTTTTCTTTAACCTGAGCAGCCAAGGCACTTTCCACATTCACACAGCTAGTAGATTTAGTAGGCACTAGATCTTCTTCTTTAATAGCAATGAACACCCATTCATTTTCAGAGGTACTTCCCATATCAAATTCATCATCTGTGACTCCTTCATCAGTAGCTTCTCGGACATAGTAGCATTTCTTCTAAACCCTAGGTTTGTTAGGGTTTTCCTTTGAAACCCTCTCTAGACATCTTGAAGCAAAATCACCAATCTTATTGCACACAAAACATTTGAAAGACAACTTTTCTTCATACTTGCCAGATCCTCTTGGTAATCTTTTAGCAATAAGGGCTTCAAGTTCTTCAAAATCAAATTCATCTTCTTCAAGTTCCTTCCTTGCCTTCTCATATCTAATTAGTCTTCTTGAAGATATTTCACCTGGATCAAATCTTTCTTTCTGAAAACACTGGCCTTAAATCCAAATTCTAATTTAGGAAGAGAATCACCGGACTCACTCATTTCAAATGTTGAAAGCTTGCCAACCAATTGATCCCTTGTAACATATGTCATAGTCTTGATCTCCTCAATAGTAGCAACTTTATGCTTTTATGAAGTAGGTAAGGATCTGAGCACCTTGGCAACAATCTCTGATTCTTCTAGTTTTCCACCAACACACCTGATACCGCACACAAGTTCATTCACCATCTGCATGTAGGAAGTGATGTTTGTTGACAAGAGACACTACATAGCATTGATAGGTGTTGTCATTGGTGGCAACTAAGCATTGATAGGTGTTGTCATTGGTGGCATCTAAGATTGTTCTTCACATCCACAATACAGTATCTGATCATACTGGAAGTTAGAATGATAATCTATCTAAGTCTAAGAGCCTGAAACAGAGTATATAGTAGAGTCTGGTATTTTGGTCCAGATCTCTCTAGTGGAAAGGCATAGTATGTTGCGGATCCAAGGTTTCTGATAGCATTGCAAATACACTCTAAAACTAGAGTTTTGTCATCTGGTGATGAAGGAATCAAATGTTATTAGCATGTGTGTATTGGGTTCTAGTTCGACAGAGCAGACAAAAGAAGAATAGGTAAACCTTGTAGAAGATCTTGTTTTCGGATGAATAGAAGTTGCTTGTTGGATAAATGGTGGCATTCAGTAACTATGGCCGACATGAGTAATAATTTTCAAGAGTAAGTTTTGGTCCACACTCCAAGTTATGCATAGATCTAGCCGACATGGTAGAGCATTCTTAGGTGTTCTAAGTACTGTTGAAGCTAACTAGTAGAATGATTATAGATCTTGTTGTGTAGATATATATAGCCAATGAATTTGGTTGTTTAGGGTGTGTAGTGTATACGAAGAAAGTGGATGTGAGTAAAGCAAAAATCTAAGGTGCGAATAAGAGCAGAATAGTAAGAAGAACAAAGCAAGGATGAAGTGTGTAAGATCAGTTTTTACACTCAACTAGAACATAAATTTTTGCATAAGTAGATGCTATCATCAATTCATATCTTTGTCTTTCATTTGTAATATTGTCTTAAGCAGTGAGCCTTCATTTGAGCAGTGAGCCCAAATGCATGCGCATTCCCATTTTGTATCAATACTTTTAACAGGGTATTAAATTCTTGTGGGTTAACCCCCACCGTGGTTTTTCCTTTAACCGGGTTTCCATGTCAAAAATCTTGGTGTCAAATGTGTTATTTCACTTTTGCTTATGTGATGTCTAAATTATTTATTTCATTAATTTGTTTGGAAGATTAAAGAAAGAAAAAGATTAGAATGTGTGACAACTGATTAACCCCCCCTTAGTTGTCTAGACATAATCCAACAATTGGTATCAAAGCAAGGATCCTTAGAGAAGCCTAACAGCTTAAGGAAAATATCTTGAAAGAAGGTTCAAATGGGTTCACTATAGAAGAACTTGCTCAATCTAGAATAGAAATTTGTAATTTGAGAGGTGAACCTAAAGATGCTGATGACACCATTGAAATGTTAAAAGATAAATTAAAGAAATATTTGCAAAGAAAAAAGGAGCTACTTCTATATCTATCCAATTTACCTAAAGAAAATGATTTGAATGAAGCTTTGAAATAAAAAACAAAAGAATGTGAAAAGCTCTCAAAAGAAGTTGCTATTCTAAAAATTGAAATGGAATCTGGGGTGATGAGGCAAACTAAAGAAAGTGAATATAGAAAGAAGATTGAAGAAGATCTAAAACACAAACTAAAAGAAAGATCTGAAGAATGTTGTAGATTGGATGGAATAGCCAGCCATCTAGAGTCTGATCTACAAGAAAGTAGAGACAATGAGAGAGAACTTTAAAGGCAAATAGTTATTCTCAGACATGGCCTAGATGTTGCAAATGAATACAAGGAAAAGTTCAAGATAAGATCAGCTAAACTTGAAGCACTAGTTGAAGGACATAAAAGGGCCGATGACGGACATGGTCTTGGATATGAGAAAGGTGAAAGCTCCCGATCCAGATAGAGAAATCCTCAACCTAAGAATGGGAAAATTAGACTTAGATAACCTCCAATAATATAGCCAAATGCTCAAAGATATCCATCATTCAATGGAAATTGTTTCAACTACAACAAATTTGGTCATAGAGCTACTCAGTGTAGAAATAGAGTAACTCAAAATGGTCCATCCTTCTCTGGTCAATGCTTCAAGTGTAACAGGTATGGTCATAGATCAAATGAATGCAGAAGTATGATAATGAATAATTTTAATAATAGAATAATTAACAATTCTTTCAGTCGTTACTGCTTTGCTTGCAATGGGTTTGGGCATATGGCTAATCAATGAAGATCAAGAGAAAATCAGAAAAGAAATATTGTATGCTTCAACTACAATCAATCTGGTCATATTGCAAGATTCTGTAGAAGTAAAGACTATTGAAGAAGAGGTCTGGTAAACAGAAAACCGGATGAACATAGACAAGATAAAGGCAAAGAAAAAATTGATGCAAATGAGACTCATGATGAATCAAACAAGATATGGGTCAGGAAAACCATTATGAATGATAGCAATGAATCTGCACTACAATCTGGTGCTGATAATTCCTCTGGGAATTAAGTTGGAAGTCTTAGCTCAGGGGGAGCAACCTTACAAATCAAATTCCCCCAGCCAGTAAGTAACTGCCTAGAACTGGCACAGTAAGAAAAGTGATCTTAAATTGTCTTCAGACCATGTGGAAGAATTTTTGGAAGATAAGAGATGGATATGGCACTATGTAGAATGATACATGAAGGGTTAATAAAAAACAAGGCAACCAGATGTGCTAGGGCAGGGAATTTATTACAAAAGCAAATTAGGTGATTCAAAGCTTAAAAGGGTCATTCACTCCTCATTGTAAACATTTTGCATCAACAAGAAAGAAGTGGATAAGCCTAGGCTAAGAATTCTCAAGAGTCAGAAGCGAGAAAAGGATTTCCAAGCAAAAACCCCAATCTGCGTGGCAAGGTATTTTTTTTTTTCTGTGAAATCTTTTGAGTTTTCAATTTTTGCAAATGGATACTCTTTTAGTGGTAGATGTTACTAAAAGGCCTCGTCCCAAGTTCAAGAAGCATCCATTCAAATCTATAGAGTTTTGGTGCAGGAGCACCTACCTGACAGCTGGCCTCCATGAGGCAGTTAGTTTGTTTTAGGTCTGGTTAATGTTTCCAAGAAGGTCTTATAAGACCAATGCGTGTAATAAGGTCCAAGTTGACCGTGCTTTTCTATTTTTAGGTAGTTTGTTATGACAGCTGATGACAGCTGTATAGTTTGTTAGTTCAGTTGGATCCTCCCAGCCGCTTGGAAGCTCCCAGCCACTGGGAATCGAGTGGTAGTACTCGCAAGCAGATCCTATTTATGTATTAGGATCGGTTGGTCTTAGGACAAATTGAGATATAGATACAGATTGAGGAGTTAGATTGCAGAGTGAGACAGAGTACTGTATTTGCATCTTTTGAAATCAATAAAGAGATCCTGTTTGTGTCAATTTTCTGTTTGGATTCCACTGTGTAATCTATTTGTTGTTTTGGTGGTTACATGGATTCGCTGATCCATTCCACCGGTTGATTCATCGAATCGGTGGAATGGCTATGTACAATAGTTTAGGATTTAGTTTGTATTTTCTGTTTGTTCACCTGTATGTTTGCAGGATCGCAGTAGAGAGGTGTTGAGAACCCTAGCATGGGTATGTGCTAGGTCGTGCTGGTTGTTAGAGTCTGGAAAGTTGTCCAGGAAGTGGATCGGGTCACCTCAGGAGGTTCGGCGGATTGAAAATTCGATAAGGTTGGAAAATCCGTCACAACGGCATCATCAGGATATTTCTGTGTATATCCTGCAGTTACTTCGGGCGTCATCCGAGTAGGTGGAGATGAGTGATGCAGTCGATTGCATAAAGTGAATGTGCATTGGGGTGATCATCGCAAGGTGTTGCCGAGGAAGAGCATATCGGCATAAGGTAGAAGATCAGGTTGATAAAACCATCGCGGGCCGATAATGTTATGTTTAGCCGACAGCAGGATATTGGAGGAGCTGCATATGACGTCATCGTCATCAGGATAATCGTCATTAGGACATTTCAAAATATCACCCGATAAAGTCAGATATCGGGGTGACATAAGCATCGAAGGAAAGGTGCGTGAAGTGTCGTCATCAGGATATATGGAGGGAACCGGATATTTTATATCCTGCTGATGAAGATGATGTCGAACATCATGATGTTGCAGATAGAGGTTGGCAGTAAGATGAACAGTGAACATCAGGAGGATGTTTGCGCTTGCCGAATGTGATGATGCTGCTGATAGCCGAATATGATGATGCTGTTGACAGGCGAAAGGGCGAAGGTTTGTCTGCAGGAGGATATCGGTCGGCAAGAGAAAATATGATGATGCTGACAATGTTAACAAAAAATATGATGATGATGATGGGTTGTAGACATACATGCTGTATGTCGAGGTTTTAGTGTGGATGCCTCTGCATCATAGTGGTATCAAAGCTCAGTAAAAGGTCTGGGCTATTGTGTGTTGATTCTGTCATTGAAAGGATAGAGGTAGAGGAGTGAGAGGTTGACAAAATGCCTCCGAAAGGTAATGGTACTGCAAGGGAATTGCAGGAGATGAAGGAAAAACATGCCAGAGAGATGAGGAAGATGAAGGAGCTTGCTGAAGCACTTCAAGCCAGGCTTGTAGCCTTGGAGAAGAACAAAAAGAGGGAAGTGGAAGATAGTGAATCAGAAGAAGATGAAGATACTGTTGAAGAGTATGAAGAGGTAGCTGAAGGTCTGGATGCTGAAGACTAGAGATTTGCAAAACTGTTGAAGGCAGTGCAGAGTGATAAACCTAAGGTAAAGGTTGATGTTTCCAAGTATAATGGAAGTTTGAATGAAGATGAGTTACTGGATTGGATTGCTGCACTTGATAATCACTTTGAATGTGAAGATGTTGCTGAGGATCAGAAGGTAAAGATTGCAAAGACCAAGTTAGGAGGTCATGCTTTGGTATGGTGGGATTATGTACAATCCGAGAGAAGGAAACAAGGGAAGTCAAAGATCACTTCATGGGATAAAATGGTAGCAAGGATAAAAGGTAAATTCTTGCCTAAGGATTATGAGATTCAGATGTTTAAGAAGCTGCAATTTTTAAGGCAGAAGGAAATGGATGTGAAGGCATATACTGAGGAGTTTTATAAGTTGAGTATGAGATCTGGTCATCATGAGAATGAGGTAGAAAAGGTGGCTAGGTACTTGGCTGGTTTGAGATTGAACATACAGGATGAGTTAGTTTTAGCTAACCCTAAGAATGTGGAAGATTGTTACTAAATGGCAATCAGGATTGAAGAAAAGATGAATAGGAGACAAGATAAGTCCATGAGAGGAAGAGACATCAATATGAGGGGAAGAGGATCAGCCCCTACAACAAGGCAAACCAATGAGGGTCAAGAAGACACTAGTAAAGGACAGGGACAGTCTGATTTCAGAGGTGGATGGAAAGGTAATAGAGGCAGATTTGGAGGTGGTAGAGGTTCTACTACATTTTTAGGAAAGTGTTACACCTGTGGTGAGTTTGGTCATCCATTTTTCAAATGTCCAGAAAGCAAAGGTTCATCATCTAGAGATGATAGAACGAATGACAAGAGAGTACAACTTGTGCAAGAAGAGAAAGTAGAGCAAAGTGTGCAAAGTTCAAACACTTATCAAGGAGATAGAGCTCCTGAAAGTTATGGATATCCTGAGGAGGGAGAAGCATTAATGCTAAGGAGAACTAGTTTGCAGGCATCAAAGGATATGATGCAAAGAAGAGCTCTTTTCAAGACCACATGCAAGAGCAAAGGTAAGGTATGTAAGGTTGTCATTGATACTAGTTCAACAGACAACATGGTCTCTCAGGAAATGGTGGATAAACTGCATTTGGAAAGGATTCCACATCAACACCCTTACAAGGCATCTTGGGTGAGTGATAGTCAATCACTTTTTGTCTATGAACAGGCATATGTGGATTTTCAGATTGGAGCATATCATGATAGAGTTTTGTGTGACATTTTGCCCATGGAATGTTGTCACCTACTGTTGGGTAGACCATGGCAATTTGATAGGAGGGTACTGTATGATGGGTATGCTAATACCTACACCATAAAGAAAGATGGGAAGACTATTATGTTGATGCCATTATAGGAAGATGCTGCAACACAGGGGGCAGCCAAAATCATTTTAGTGGGAAAGAAGGAATTTGTGCATATGCCTATAGGAGCAGGCATAAAGGCAGTTGAGGACACTGCAGGGAAAGGAGTTGTTAAGGACAACAGGTTGAAGAAAGTTTCAGTTGTGACTGACAGAGGTCAGCAGCAGGTTCAGAAACAGGTTTGCAAACAGCAACCAGTTGAGAGGAATGACAAGGATGTTGTCATAGTTGGGACTATTGTTTGTCCTATAAAGGTTGAAAGAAAGACAGAGTTGAACATTGCAGAAGTTCAAGAGGCAGTTCAGATAGAGGTTCTGGTCAGACAACCTGACAAACACAAGGTATGTGAGAGAAGGGCCTACATTGACAGGCATGAGGATTTAGTTGCAAGAAAGCAAGTTACAGTTCAGAAGTCTTGGAGTAGCCGAGAGCCAGCAGAGGATAAAGCTGGAACAGGTCCAGACACTGCAAAGGCAAAGTGTAAAGGTGGAGGACTTCCACATCCTAACTCATGGGACATGAGTTCTTTTCTATTGGGGAGTATGGTGCAGGAGCACCTACCTGACAGCTGGCCTCCATGAGGCAGTCAGTTTGTTTTAGGTCTGGTTAATGTTTCCAAGAAGGTCTTATAAGACCAATGCATGTAATAAGGTCCAAGTTGACCGTGCTTTTCTATTTTTAGGTAGTTTGTTATGACAGCTGATGACAGCTGTATAGTTTGTTAGTTCAGTTGGATCCTCCCAGCCGCTTGGAAGCTCCCAGCTGCTGGGAATCGAGTGGTAGTACTCGCAAGCAGATCCTATTTATGTATTAGGATCGGTTGGTCTTAGGACAGATTGAGATATAGATACAGATTGAGGAGTTAGATTGCAGAGTGAGAGAGAGTACTGTATTTGCATCTTTTGAAATCAATAAAGAGATCCTGTTTGTGTCAATTTTCTGTTTGGATTCCACTGTGTAATCTATTTGTTGTTTTGGTGGTTACATGGATTCGCTGATCCATTCCACTGGTTGATTTGTCGAATCGGTGGAATGGCTATGTACAATAGTTTAGGATTTAGTTTGTATTTTCTGTTTGTTCACCTGTATGTTTGCAGGATTGCAGTAGAGAGGTGTTGAGAACCCTAGCATGGGTATGTGCTAGGTCGTGCTGGTTGTTAGAGTCTGGAAAGTTGTCCAGGAAGCGGATCGGGTCACCTCAGGAGGTTCAGCGGATTGAAAATTCGCTAAGGTTGGAAAATCTGTCACAACGGCATCATCCGGATATTTCTGTGTATATCCTGCAGTTACTTCGGGCGTCATCCGAGTAGGTGGATATGAGCATGATGTAGTCGATTGCATAAAGTGAATGTGCATTGGGGTGATCATCGCAAGGTGTTGCCGAGGAAGAGCGTATTGGCATAAGGTAGAAGATCGGGTTGATAAAACCATCGCGGACAGATAATGTTATGTTTGGCCGATAGCAGGATATTGGAGGAGCTGCATATGACGTCATCGTCATCAGGATAATCGTCATCAGGACATTTCAAAATATCACCCGATAAAGTCAGATATCGGGGTGACGTAAGCATCGAAGGAAAGGTGCGTGAAGTGTCGTCATCAGGATATATGGAGGGAACCGGATATTTTATATCCTGCTGATGAAGATGATGTCAAACATCATGATGCTGTAGATAGAGGTTGGCGGTAAGATGAACAGTGAACATCAGGAGGATGTTTGCGCTTGCCAAATGTGATGATGCTGCTGATAGCCGAATATGATGATGCTGCTGACAGGTGAAAGGGTGAAGGTTTGTCTGCAGGAGGATATCGGTCGGCAAGAGAAAATATGATGATGCTGACAATGTTAACAGAAAATATGATGATGATGATGGGTTGTAGACATACATGCTGTATGTCGAGGTTTTACTGTGGATGCCTCTGCATCAAGTTTGATCCATTAGGTGCATTTTCTGGAGTTTCGTACAAGGTTTTACATGTTGAAGATATTAGGGATTACATTCACTGTACTTTAGAGGAATTTGGAAATCTAAGATTACCAGATTTATTTGAAAACCATTTGAAGGATGAAAATCACCAATTGAAGCCAAAATATAAAACCCTAGAAAACAAACACTTCATACAAGTTATTGAATTTCCATCTTTTGATGAATGTGAATGGGTTAGGTATGTATTGACTGGGATACATGATGAGTTTATGTGGTTGTTGAAGTTGTTCAAGATTACAAAAGATGTAATCTAAATTATGACTAAACTAAATGCAACCGGTGGGAAACCCATGCTTAAGGCTATGAAAAATCAAACAGTAACTAATGCAACTTGAGACAAATTCAACAGAAGAGATATGACTATCAATGACATCAATGATCTGGATGTCAAGTTTGCTTCGATGGTAGTTGGGTATAAGATCTACCACTCCAGCAAGGAGAACTCAGTGTCTAGAATAGCTATTTATGCCGCATATCAGATGATAAAAGAAAATGTGGATTATGACTTATGTGAGCTTCTACAAAGCCAACTACTAGAGAACGTGAACAAAATAAAAAAGTACAAGAAAAATTCCTTCAAGTATGGTTCGCTGGTGATATGTATCTTTTTATACTTCATGAATGAGGTTCTGGGAGTTCTGGGTATAAAATGGACATCTAACAGACTAGTGGCATGGCAAATTAGGGATCATCTTCACAATCTTGGTGATTCCCAGACACAAAAGACTGCTATTTGGGGTTACTTCAAGAACTTCCAGAATTTGATGCATGCCAGGGAAATAATTCCTAGTTCAGTTGTTGAAAAGTATGTAAATGAAATATGTTTCATTGTAGACACAAATAAATACTTGATGGAAGTTGTAGAACCAAGGACAATGTAGATAATGCCCATGGGCTATGAAGTGGATGAGGAAATTCTAGACATGTATGCTCAACATCTCCTGAGCAAACCTAAAGAGACCTTTGTTGAAAGGTTCGAAACATACAAGGAACTAAGACTAAAGCTGCATGTGGAACTTAGACAACTGGAAAAAAAAAAGAAAGGTACACAAGCAAGTAGAGATGTATGCAAAAAGCATTGGGATTACAAAAAGAAGTAGTGAAAGAAAACATACAAAGGATTGAAAAGATAAAGAAGAACACGAAGTAGGCAAAAAGTGAGCCTATAATTCCCCTAGAAGCCCCAAGGAAGACAAGGAGCTCTGCAACTCCTACTGAGCCTCTCAAGACCACTTACACTAAGAATCCAGAAGACACTCCATCTGGTGAAGGAGGGAAAAGGAAGAAAACCAAGGAAACAAGAATTCTCAAGAGCTCACAAGATGATGAGGAGACTGAAATAGATGAAGAAGTGAAAGAGATAAGATCCAAAAAGGTCAAAACTTCAAAAAATTTTGAAGATCAACCATCCGGAAGCATGTGGTCCAGTAAAGAGCAAGTATCCAGTAAGGTTGCCATGACTATTGATGAAATTGTAAAAAAAATCACTATTCATGGAAAATTAAAACCTATCAGAATCTACTATGATAATCTTGATCAAGCTAATAAGAAAATTTTAGAAGATTCCATTATCATATATCTAAATAAGTTCAATAGAGCCTTGTTGGATATCCTGCAAGAACTTCCTTAAAGTTTGAGGAAAGTAATGGAAATGAGGAAAGAAGCAGCTAAAGAAAAAGATATAGAACTTAGAGAGTATATTCTCTCCTCTTTGTGCCCTGTAATAACTAGAAAAGAAGTAGATAAAATGCTTAGTGAAGTCAAAGATAAATTCAAAAGCAAAGTTTGGATGAACAAGCTAATGCTTGGTGAAACTGAAGAAATTGTAAAGGAAACAAAGGAAATTCTGAGAAAGGCTATAGACAAAAATAAGTACTACATTATCTCAGAAAAGCAAGATGAAGAAGACAATCCTTCTACTCCAGAATAAAATAATGACGAGAATCAATGATCAAAGAACCACTCTAGATCCTCCAAAACTTGATTCATCAAATCTAAATATTGGAGAAGCTCAGGAAGAGGAACAAGTCAATTAGGAAGACATAGAAATGATAAACAGAATAATTGATGAATTGATAACTCCTCCACCTGATCACTCTAAGAAGAAAGAGAATATTGCTACCACTCATAGCCCTCCAGATCAAGCAACAAGTGGTGAGCAAACATAAATGAGTCTCTCAGAAGAGAACACAGAGAAGATTAATACAAAGAAAGTGAAGGAAAAAGGAAAGGAAGACAAAGCAGAAGAAGATGGTGCAAATGTTGAAGTACTTAAAGCACCTAAATCAAATGATCAAAAAGATGATTCAGTAAATGTAACAAGAGACACTGTACATGCATTAAAAGATTCTCTTGAAAAGGAAGTGATTGATCTTGATGAGCCTGAACTACTCCAAGGACTAACCAATCCGGATGTGCTCTCTCCATTTCAATTGATGAAAATAGCATCCTTCACTCAAGTAAAAGCTAGAGAAAAGATGATGAAATCCCACTTAGAGGACAATGAGCTACTGGGGTTAGCAACCAGAGTGTTAGAGAAATTAATGCCAACTTATCAGAAGAATCAAAATGATTCTCCCTCGGGCCATTTGAAAAATATTGTAAGTTCAGTTGACTCACATTTTGAGTCTTTTAAAAATTCTGCGGAGGCAAAGGTTCAGAAAGAGTTTTTGAATAAGAAATTTAATCAAGTTAAGAATCTAATAAGAAGTGATAGAGTGGTACTGGGCATTAGCATAAAGAGCATTCAGAATGCTCTAAGTGATGGAAGAGATATATATAAATTTTATCTATCATGGACTAAAGTCAATAAGGATGTTGAGAAGAAGATAAAGGAACAAGAACATAAAACATCAGTTCTATCCCAAAATTTTAATCCTCTAAATGCCTCTACCATAAGTCAGGAATGTCAAATCAATAGCCTAATAGATGAAATAAAGAAACTTGAAAAAGAGAAAATCAATACTTTGAAGAGGATGTGTGAACTTCGGGGATTGATTGCCCCTAAGTTGGAAGCCATGCATAATGCCTTATCCAAAGCCCAGAATGCACTCCAGACAAGTGATCCTTTGGATTTGGCTAAGGCAGAAGCATATGCATTTTTGCTGAGTGGGCACATCTCACTCTTGGATGGAATGAAGAACACATGGGCCTCTGAACTTGTGCAATTAAAAACCATTTTTGTAGACATTCTTAAGTTCATGTGAACAACACTTGATGATTTATTGTACATACACGGCAGTATAAACAGACTCTATTTTTTTCGATAATTTTGACTTGCGGGCCCAACCCTTTGCCATTGATGTCAAAGCGGGAGTGAAGGGGACTAAAAAATAAGGAGTTCTATAAAGGGGGAGAACCAAAATAAGTGAAGAGAATGAATGCACAGACAAAGGGGGAGTTGCACTAAGACACTTAGTCATTTTTAACTAAGTGTTACCATCAATGCCAAAGGGGGAGATTGTTGGCAAGAGACACTACATAGCATTGATAGGTGTTGTCATTGATGACAACTAAGATTGTTCTCCACATCCACAGTACAGTATCTGATCATACCGGAAGTTAGAATGATAATCTATCTAAGTCTGGGAGCTTGAAATAAAGTATATAGTAGAGTCTGTTATTTTGGTCCGAATCTCTCTAGTGGAAAGGCATATTATGCTGCGGATCCAAGGTTGTTGACAACATTGCAAATACACTCTAAAACTAGAGTTTTGTCATCTGATGATGAAGGAATCAAATGTTATTAGCATTTGTGTATTGGGTTCCAATCTGACAGAGCAGACAAAAGAAGAACAGGTAAACCTTGCAGAAGATCTTGTTTCTGAATGAATAGAAGTTACTTGTTGGATAAATGGTGGCATTTAGTAACTATGGCCAACATGAGTAATAATTTGCAAGAGTAAGTTTTGCTCCGCACTCAAAGTTATGCATAAATCTAGTTGACATGGTAGAGCATTCTTAGGTGTTCTAAGTACTGTTGAAGCTGACTAGTGTTGTTGCTGATGTTGATGTTAGACACACACAAGTACAACATGAAACAAAAGTTACACATCAACCCTTGTTTATCCTAAAAGATACAATGAATTCATAGAATTCATGATCCCAAGTCCTCGGTGATTAGGTCATAATCTGCTAAGATCTCTCAATGGTTGATGTGTGTTGTTGTTTTCCATTTTGGGGTCTTACATGAATCAGTAGGTTTTGGTTCTGCAACAATGCTTCTAGGGAAGTTACTCTACACTACATATACCTCCAAATGATGTGCCTAAGATGATATTTGCATGAGTTCTACCATTATCAGTGATTTCCTGCATGAAATTTTCAATGGTACATGCATCTAGCTCAGGAATATACTAATGATGTTCAGTTATCTATGGGATGTTAGTATATTCATCTATTCTGCTTAATGTTTATCATGATGTGTAGTTATGAAAGTGACTTCTATAAAATTAAAATGAGAAAAAGGGTTAGAGAGAGAGATTCCTAAGATTTACTTGACTGAGATCACTGACCCACATACATGTTCCCATACAGTAATGAAGATAAGAAAACTGAAATCATACTTCACCAGGATATTCCACAAATCAGCATGATCCAATGCAAATCTTCAGAGGTAGAGTTGACAACAACATACAATGAAATGAAAGCACTTCTAAAGAACATAGCATCCACTAGTACATATCCAGGAATCAACTTGAAGATTACTTAAGGTTTGCAATCATGATGTAATCTAAAGCTTCATCTCCATACAATATGTTCATAAAACATGCATATTTATAGTGATCATGAGGAAAGAACCTTGAATGTTTCAACAATTTAGTCCCCACTAGTCTCAGCAATCTGGTCTACTACATGAAATTTCTACAAGTCTAATATTGGATTATTGACCTCTTCTTCCTTTTTTTATTAGCCGTAATGGGGCTGAATATATGTCTCTGCTTTCTCCCCAACATAGTGCCCAAGAAAACCTAGCTGAATCACTGGTCAGCCTCCTCAGATGCCTCATCCAACGGTGGAAGATGGATCCCACCAAAACCTTGAGCAAAGCACCCAGACAAGGTGCCACTCGCTCAGTAACTTCCTCCATCGGCCAACCATCGCATTCAATACATTGTCTCCTTTCGATTCATTCTAACCTCTCGACATTTGGTGCACTGCTCAGGATGTCCCTCACCATTAATGCTTTGTCATATCTCTACCTACATGCTATTGGGTCAAGTCTGCATGTAGACCCTCCATAGGTTTTGCGTGCACTTCTTCTTCTATCCTCTGCATGATTGCCGGTGAAACTTGACTAGGAGGATCAAGCATTTAATTCTCTACCGAAGGCGGCTTGTGCAGCGGCAAATCTACGTACTTGTAGCCTTCTTGCCATTTTGTATTTTGAATATTAGGCTGCATCTTGAGATTTCTTCATGTTGATCTGGACATGATGATGACGTCATCATCATGTATAGAACGGGTTCAAAATCTTCCTTCCTTGCTTGTTTTCTGCCTTTTTGCATCCTGAGCGTGCATCATCACGATCATCGGCAAGACATCGCTGATTGGGGTGAGCCCATAATGTCCTACTGATCTCATCTCTAGCCGATGCACCTGCGGTTAGCATATAGAAGTTAGGCATCATCATATTGAATAACTAGCAGGAGGATCAACATCATATTAAATCATGCTCCTAAAGTGCAAACATGTATATATCGGGTTAGGACAGATCAAAAGCAAATATCCGACCTTACCTTACCACTTACCTTTAAATATCATGTCGTGCACATATCATGATCATGCAAACGGCAAGGCATACAGAGAATTAGCTATTTTGAATACTATTTCAAATCCGGATCTGCATATCGGGTAGTGCATTTCCTCTCTATATTGGGTCATGTATCAGCCAGACTTACTTCATCAGAAAGACACCATCAAGCTTCGCCGATCGCACAAGTTATACCAATGCCTCTACATGTGAATATATCAGGTCATGTTTTAAGATCGGGTGATATTCGGAACATGACCCATGTGAAATATGATCCCCCCTGGAAAGGTCCAGATGACATCATCAGGATAATTGGCTCGGCTTATTACTGCAGCTATTATGATGTCATCAACATGTATATCAGATCAAGTGATTGCTTGAAATGTATCTGCGCGAAGAAAAAAGGCGGTGACATCATCATCATATTGATTCCTTCATTTATCAGGTTTAGATGATGTCACCGCCACACTGGTCATGGGGTGATATTTAAAAGAGGGTGATATTCGAAAGATCAGGTGATCTTCAGAATATCAGGTGATAAATGAAATATGACCCCTCCGCTACAATGTCCCATCTCCAAAAATTAGGATGATGTCATCGACATGTTGGTTCACTTTGTCGATCGGGTCAGGTGACGTCATCGGTATGTCAAAACGGGGTGATGTTTGAGATATAGGGTGATCTTTGAATATCGGGTGATGTTTGAGATATTGGGTGATATTCAAATATCGGGCCAGGTTTTAAGATGATGACCCCTTCAACTAAAATGACCTACTCGGAAGATCATGATGACATCATCTGGATAATGACTTGGTTTAGTGCTGCGGCACTATGACGTCATCGACATGTTATGTGAGCAGGATCATGTTTAGGAAATATGCCTCCAAGAGGTGAATATGATGATTACGTCATCGTCATGATTGTTTCTTTGTTTATCGGACTTGAATGACATCATCAGGATAATGGCCTAGGGTGATATTTCGCAGCAGGAGGATATTGAGAAATATCGGGTTACAATGAGAAATATGATCCTCACGAAATACATGATGCTGCTGACTGGCAAATGCCACTATCACCTAAACTTGACATCTAGATATTTGGACTGCATGATATATCGAATGATATTTCAAAGATGATGATATTAAGAAATGTGATCCTCCTCCCCGAATATCAGGTTTGACCAGAACTTTGACCGAGCATAACTTTCTTACCTGGCTGAATTTTAGGGTGATGTAAAAGGCAAACTTGCTTAGAATTTTACACTCTTTCACATGGTAAGCTTCCTGAGGCAAGATTCAAACCTTGAATTTTGGGCTCATACAGGAGGATCATCATGCACCTGATATGATGATGCTTTTTACCATTACCGCCCAGACCACAAAAACAAAGTGGGCAAGCCACAGCAGGGGTCCTCATTTTGCTAAGGGGCAAAAAGGGGCGTGTTGTGAACATCACAACAACTAGCAACCAAAAAAAATAATAAAAAATAAAGACCATTAAAGGAAACTGAAAGAAATATATGCATAACTTCCAACTATCTCTCCTGCAGATCATCATCTAACTTGAGACTCAATGTATTCAATAAGGTGCATGAATTTTCCTTTCAGTTTAAGTGGGTGCATGTGATTAATTATCCTCATCTTAAAGATCAGTTGAACAAACTAGTGACTAACATTAGCCTATGTAGGTGAGGATGTTGCCTCATAGCCAACCAGACAGAGCCTTGCTGCTAGCAGGCGTCCATAGCCCCGGTAAGGATATCGTTACAATTCTCCTAAGTAGAGCCCCACTGCCATCGAGCGTCTATAGCCCCGGTAGAGTTACTTAGATGGCTTAACCTAGATTTTCAGTAAAATCCATTTTATTGCTTTACATTTTATATTTTTGGTAGAACTTCATAAGATGTTGCATTTGTAACTTCATCATCATGATGCAAGGAGTGGTCACTTGCTGAAATTAAGCTGAGAATTGTAATGGTAGCAAGGGTGACCTCTGATTTTTCACCTAATATCTACACTGGTAGGTTCAACCAACCCAAGGATTTTAGGTGTGTCATTGTGAGCAACATCCTTGAGTACTCAACCCATTCTTATTGAATACAAAACTTCACAAGTCAAACAACTCTCCACCTTCATGACAGTCACAACAAATTATGCATAAATTTCAAACAATTAATCTGAATGATCAGAATTTTCCATTGTTTTTTGTGGTTGTTAGTTTGCTCTTGCATGCTCTAAATCAAAAGAAAGATCCTTGCTGAGGACAACAAAGCAACCAAACAAAACAAACAAAAGCAAGGAGACTGTACAAACAACTGCACAACAAATATACATTATGATACACATGACTGTCATGATGCTACCTCAGGCTTGAAAATAGTGCTTGAGGAACTATCCATTGACTGGCAATGGGACATCCTCACCTGTTAAGGACTTGAGTTTGTAGGTGTTGTCTCCTAATATTTCAGAAATTTGAAAGGGGTCTATCCAGAGTTTGTCAAACTTACCATGGTCACCCTTCCTTTCATGTACTTTGTCCCACATCAGGACTAGATCTGAGATCCGGAAAGCCTTAATTTTAGCCATTTTATCAAACCAACGCTTGACAATAGCCTGATGTTTAGCAAACTGGTTAATGGCTTCACTTCTTTTTTCATCTAGGTGCATCAGCTGCAGCAACCTAACCTCCTGTTTGTTATCTATGCCTAGGTATTCTTGTGCAAACTGCAGTGTAGGAATCTTTAGGTTAACAGGGAGGAGGGGATCCACCCCATATACTAGGTGAAAAGGTGAGTTTCCTAATGCAGCCTTATTTCTGGTTCTATCTACCCACAAGGCATATTTCAATAGAGTGTCCCATTCACTTGGGTTCTTATCTATCAACTTCTTTATGATGTTAAGCAAGTTCTTGTTTGTAGATTCTGTTAATCCATTCCCTTGGGGATAGTAATTGGAGGAGAATTTTAAGATGACCCCATGGTCAAAAGCCCAACCTGATAGTTTTATCGAAGCAAAGGTAGGTCCATTATCACACACTAAAGCAAATGGAACTCCATACCTGGTCACTATGTTGCTTTCCAAAAACTTAATGACATCTTCAACATTGCATGTTTTACTACTGACAGCTTCAGTCCACCTGGTACAGTAGTCAGTAATAGTCAAGACATACCTGTGGCTTGAGGATGATGGAGGATTGATGGGTCCTATGAAGTCCATACCCCATTGAGTAAATGGGTGCATCTCCATCACTGGCTGCAGAGGTTGAGCAGCATATTTATCTCTATTTGTAGCAACCTGACACACATGACAGCATTTGGTGTGTTTAGCAGTGTCCTTGAAAATCGTGGGCCAATAATACCCTGCCCTGATGATGGCATGAGTGGTGGCCAAGGATGATCCATGTGCAGTCCCAAATTTATCATGCAGTTTCGCTAGTACCTTGTCTGCTTCTGGTTTTTCCAAGCACCTCAAGTATATCCCCTCATAGCTTCTCTTAAAAAGGACTCCTCCTTTCATCATATATTTCTATGCTTTTATCTTTAGGGCTCTCCTCTATGAGGCTTGCAATCTTGGGGGACATCTCCCAGTGATCAGGACATGCCTAACGTACGAATACCATGTTCCATCATTTTTTGCATCTACAACATACTGCTGGCTCAGGATGTTAGGGTCTATCTCTGATATCATTTGACTCAAAGCTTGTCCTCTTACCAACCTCATGGGTGTGATATCCATGTCATACTCCTGGAGGATGGTGATCCATTTGGCCCTCTTCTCACCTGGCTCACTTTGCATTAGCAACATCTTTACTACTGCATCAAGTACCACAGCAATCACCTTACTCCTCAGGATGTAGTGCCTGAACTTCTTGACTGCTCAAACCAGAGCAAGTGCTTGTCTTTCAACATCCATGTACCTGAGCTCTGCATCTCTGAAAGGGCAGCTCATGAAGGCTATAGGCTTCTCCTGCTTTTCTTCATTTATCTGGGTTAGCAATGTTGCAGAGGTATGTTCTGAAGCAAATGAGTAGATGTAGAAGTCCCTGGTGTAATCTAGACTAATCAGGACTGGAGCATCTGAAATAGCTTTTTTAATGTATTCAAAAGCTGCTCTAGCTTCAAGTGTCCACTCAATCTTGGCATCCCTTTTGAGCATGGCATTCAGGGGCCTAACTATCTCTACAAAGCCAGTGATGAACTTCCTAACAAAATTAATCTTACCAAAGTAAGATTTGAGCTCTGTCTTGCTTCCAGGCAATTGTATTTTCATGATGGACTCTACTCTGTCAAGATCAATGATGATTCCATTCTCAGTTATCAGGTGACCTAGCAACTTCCTGGTGGTCATCCCAAATATGCACTTCTTGGGATTTAAGGATATCCCGTATTGCTCGCACTTTTTCAGCACCTTTCTTAGGTCTTCTACATGGTTTTTTCTATCTTTGGAAAACACAGTCAGGTCATCCATATAGTTCACTATGCACTTACCGATTAAGCCTCTGAAGGCTATGTCCATTGCTCGCTGGAAGGTGGCTCCAACGTTTATTAGCGCAAATGGCATGCGTCTGTAGGTGAAGATCCCCCATTTAGTGGTGAATGCGGTTTTCAATCTATCAATTCTATCCACCATCACCTGATTGTAACCAGAGAAGCCATCCAAGAAGGACATCATCTTGGCTCTATTCATAACCTACAGGACTTCATCCAGGGAAGGCAAAGGATAGTTATCCTTTTCAGAAGCTCTATTCAAATTCTTGAAATCCACGCACAGCCTGATGTCACCATTCTTCTTCCTCACAGGCAACAGGTTCGCCACCCACATGGAGTGTCTCACAGGAAATATGATCCTGGCCTCAAGCAGTCTTTTAACTTCTTCAAAGATGATGGGCTCCAACAGGGCATTGACAGGTCTCTGCTTCTGCCTAAAAGGCTTGGCATCTGGCTTCAAAGGAATAGTATGGGTGATGATAAAAGTGTCGTAAGTCTTCAGCTCATCATATGTCCAGGCAATGACATGGATGTAGTCCTGTAGGGCCTGGGTTATCTCTTTGAACTCTTCATCAATGCAAACCTTTCCAATCAGGACATTTCTTTCTTTACCACCTTGCCCAATGTCAACTGGAGAGTACTGTCCCTCATCGGCTTTTGGGAGGTCCTTCTATTTTAGCATGTTGTCTAGGTCAAATGCTCTCTCTAGCTCTATCATTCCCTTAGGGATCCTATTGCCAGGTAACTCCAGGATTTCTCCTTCTTCCCAAACATGATCTTCCATGTTAACTTCATCTATGATTTGTGCCTCAAAAACATCTCTATTGGAGATAAAATCCAATATATGCTGATCATCACCAAATATTTGAAGATTGGTTACATTATCAGGTACTAAAGGCATTGATACTAATTCAACTGAGAACCTTTTGAGACCTGATATGGATAGAGGTTCCAAAGCACTGGCAGCCTGGGCCAAAGCATCTACTCTATGGTTTTGCTCCTTGGGCACATGGGTGATATTGAAGGCATCAAACTCTTCTATCAGGTTCCACACCCTGTGCCTATAGTTAGATAGCCTTTTGTATTTGTAGGAGTATATACCTCTTACCTGCCTGACAACTAATTCTGAGTCTCCATAGACATGCAGAATTCTCACCTTCTTGCTAAGTGCAAACAACATCCCATGAATTAGAGCTTCATACTCTGCTACATTATTTGTACATGGGAACTGCAACCTATATGCTGCTAGGTAGGATTTTCTTGATGGACTGATGAGGTCCACTCCTACTCTAGCTCCTTGCTTTGACTTGGATCCATCAAATTTGAGGATCCATGGCTTGTCTTCATCTAAAGGCTTGTCTGGGGCTTCTTTCTTCCTTTTGGCTCTGGCAGCTGCACCACCGGATATCCACTTCAACTTTGGTATCTTTGTTTTCTTAGGCACCACCTCATTGGTCTCATGGGAAGCTGATATTTCTTCTTTTCTTTTATCATCAGGAGGAACATCCCCTGGACTAGGCAATGTCAATCTTCTTAAAATGTGCAGGCATAATGAGCAAGATGCTTTTGAATGAGGTGCCTCATGTAACCTACACCATCCTCCAACCAAGACATCTTGAGGAGGTCTTTGCTGCTGCATCATCTTTTGCATTTCTTTTGACATGAACTCTTCGAATTTGGATAGACTGCTGCCCCTATCTTCGTCAGATAACTCATAATCTGACTTCATCAAACAATCACTCCTAGGGGTGATTTTCTCCTTGTTCTTAGCATTACTCCTGTTGCCAACCGGTATCCCTTCTGTTACCTTAACAGGATCCTCATCATGATGTGTGCTTCCTCTCGTTCCTGCAGAAGACAAACAAGGATCAACATCATTACCATTATATGTAGCACTTACCGTAGATGATGATGACAACGCCTTATGGTATGCCTGTTCCAGCTCCAGTATGTCTAGGCAAGCCTCACATGTCTTTTCAGAATGAGCCTCATTATGCAACTTGCACCATCCACTAATTAAAATATCATGAACAAGTACATTTAACAACTGCAGGGCTTCACCCCTTTAAGCAAATGCATCTCAAAATTCTTGAAGTGATCTATCTCTATCTCATTTCCAAGATTACAACTAGGTTCTAGATATGCATCATCATCCCGAGGGTTATCATCATGATCATGTATGTCAAGCATTAGGATCTCCTCTACTCTAGCAGTTGGAGGTTTGATGGAGTAAACTCCAAGTTCCACATTCACATACATGACTTCGTTGGTTTTGTTATATTCGGTAATCATGTGCTTCATGCAAGGTTCAGCTTTGATCTTGATCTAGTTAGGTATTCCCTTCCAGGGCAACCACATGTGACTGAAGTTAGTAGACATATATCCATTGAGGGTCTTTGACCAATCCCTATTGAGCAACATCCCGTATGCATCAGGTATATTGACTACCTGGATATCTATATAATGCTAGATTCTGGGATCCGAGGCTAGTTGCATATGGATGTGGGTCAGTCCCCCTACCACGTTTACTTCTGTTTTGTCCAGCTGGGTTAATTTCTTCAATGATTTGGCAGGATGTAACCCCAAGGCATTGCATATGGATAAGGGCATCACGTTGGTAGATGCTCCTAAGTCCACTAGACAGTTGTGCAGGTTCTTACCGAATATCCTTACGGTCAAGAGGAAGGGAGGTGACTCACTTTTGTCTTTGTATAGGGTCATATGGGAGGTCTCTGTAGCTTGGACAGTGGCCAGGGTTTTTAATTTTGTATTAGCATCCCTAGCAACATGATCTTTATTTCCAAACTAGCCTGGAGTATGGCTATCTTCCTTTTGGGTAGAACTATCTAAAGATTTCACAAAATCACTTTTGATAGCAGGGGTCCTAAGTAGTTCTGACAATGGCAGGCTGATCTTAACCTTCTTCATCTCATCAGTCAGGTAAGAAACCAATTTGTCAGGTCCAAGAGGTGGATTTGTGGCTTTTGGTGTTGCATTCTGTGGTGTCAAGTGATGCACACTGGCTTGGGGAAATCCAGGGTTATTATTTGCCTGGGGATCAGTTGGAGTATTGAAGTTGTTTGGAGGCAATGAGGTGGTCAAAGGGCCAGCAGACTGATTTGAGTTATTCCTTAGGTTGTAGTTATGTCTATCTTGAGGTTGCTGTTGATAAGCATGGACTTTCTCATGTTCCACTGATGGCTCATTCTCATCTTCAAATGGGAAAACGTAGTTGGATTCAAGAGCCATGGTTGATTCCTCACATGTTGAGGTGTAATCTTGATGTGATGAGGTTGCATGCTGATGAGGATGATGCATGAAGCTTTCCAGCACTAAGGCGATATCATACTCATAGGGGACAATCTCATTTCCCTCTCCATAAGGTGGGTTTCCTGAAGTACTGGACACTTCAACTTGGAAAATACTAGCTGCAACCCTGAATTGAGGGCAATCTAACTCTGCATGAGTGTTGGTATTATGAATCCTACACCAGTTTGCAAGTGCTGCCTTAGCAAGGTTTACTCTGGCGGTCTGTTTAGGTTCACCAGGAGGCTGATTATCCAGGGGTGATGGCAAGGAACCATTGTTTGGCCTAGTGTTCCACACTCTAGGCTATCTAGGAAGATTGTTGTTTCCATTATTGTTATTGTAATTATTGTTGTACCCCTTGTCAGGGTAGTTTGGTCTGTCATTGGCATAGCCTCTATTTTGGTTAGGCTAAGAGTAAAAGTTCTAATTTCTCAGATGGGTGACCTCAGTGGTAAGTTTCCTAAGCTGGGCTGATATTTCTTTGATTTCTTCTTTCTCCTCCTGAGCCTTTGCCACTATATTTTCTGCTGGGGGCTTGAAAAAGGAAGACCCATTGTTATTGTTGGGTTGTTCTACAACATGTGGCACTTGTGTCTGATATGGCAACATCTGGCTATTCCCACTTGGTGGTGGCATGACATTGAGTGGAGGTATTTGCAAAGGGGCTGGCATCATGGCTGAAGGTATCATGGCCCCATTGGTTTGTAGGTGGACAGGATATGTTGGATAGCCTGGGAGTGAAGGGAAGGTGACATTTGGTGTGGGGGTAGGAACTAATTGTTGGCTAACCTTGATAGCTTCCCCAAAGGCTCTTGCTAAAGTTGTTATGCTAGGATGTGCCCTCCTGATAAACATGGAGGTCAAGGGATCTAAGGTTGAGTAGTAAATGCTCCTGGCAACTTTGTCTGTTACATTATAAGGAGCTACTAGCTTAGACAACATCTTCTGGAATCTAGCATTGAAGTTTGCTATAGGCTCCCCCTCAGACCTCCTAATAGTGGCAAATAAATGGTAGTTGGTTGAAGGGTCTATAGGCACCTTGAACCTATCCTTGAAAGATTTCTCCAAGGCATCCCATGAATTGACTGAACCTTGGCCCAAACTAATGTACTAGTTGTAGGCCTCTTCTCCTAAGGAGAAGGGAAACAACCTACAGACCACATCTTCATACTCAATCCTAGCCCTACAACAAGCTTCCTTGAAGGTTCTGACATGATCATCAGCATCCTGATATGGGTGGTATCTAGGACAAATTTTATCTAGATTTTTAGGCAGAGCATGATATGCATTGAAGATCAAAGGTGACTCTGCTGTGAAGAATGACATTGCAACTAGAGGGGGTTGGATCTGAGGTGTGACCGGCTGAGGTTGAACCTAAGGTGTGATAGAAGGCCCTGCAGGTATGTACAGGCCAATAGGAGTTGCAGGAGCAGGCCCTGGTGAAGCTCTAGATGTACTAGGATCAGGGGAGTGATGAAGGTCCATAGTCCTAGGTCTAAATCCCTTGGTAGGTAGTTCTTCAAAGGGTCCACTAGATCTAGACCTGGTGTTTGGCTTAGTAGCCAGGATTCTTCAAAATTTAAGAAAGATAGGCTAGTTTATGGTCAGATTTGGAAACTGACAGGATACTTAAGCAATGTTTGTAGGAATCTATAGTTTTCTTGTTGGCCCTCCTTCTAGCGCCAGTTCTGTTGTTGCTGATGTTGATGTTAGACACACACAAGTACAACATGAAACAAAAGTTACACATCAACCCTTGTTTATTCTGAAAGATACAATGAATTCATAGAATTCATGATCCCAAGTCCCCAGTGATTAGGTCATAATCTACTAAGATCTCTCAGTGGTTGATGTGTGTTGTTGTTTTCCATTTTTGGGGTCTTACATGAATCAGTAGGTTCTGGTTCTACAACAATGCTTTCAGGGAAGTTACTCTACACTACATATACCTCCAAATGATGTGCCTAAGGTGATATTTGCATGAGTTCTACCCTTATCAGTGATTTCCTGCATGAAATTTTCAATGGTACATGCATCTAGCTCAGGAATATACTAATGATGTTTAGTTATCTACGGGATGTCAGTATATTCATCTGTTCTGCTTAATGTTTATCATGATGTGCAGTTATGAAAGTGACTTCTATAAAATTAAAATGAGAAAAAGGGTTAGAGAGAGAGATTCCTAAGATTTACTTGACTGAGATCACTGACCCACATACATGTTCCCATACAGTAATGAAGAGAAGAAAACTGAAATCATACTTCACCAGGATATTCCACAAATCAGCATGATCCAATGCAAATCTTTCGAGGTAGAGTTGACAACAACATGCAATGAAATGAAAGTGCTTCTAAAGAACACATCATCCACCAGTACATATCTAGGAATCAACTTGAAGATTACTTAAGGTTTACAATCATGATGTAATCTAAAGCTTCATCTCCATACAGTATGTTCATAAAACATGCATATTTATAGTGATCATGAGGAAAGAACCTTGAATGTTTCAACAATTCAGTGCCCACTAGTCTCAACAATCTGGTCTACTACATAAAATTTCTACAGGTCTGATATTGGATTATTAACCTCTTCTTCCTTTTTTTATTAGCCGTAATGGGGCTGAATATATGTCTCTACTTTCTCCCCAACATAGTGCCTAGGAAAACCTAGCTGAATCACCAGTCAGCCTCCTCAGATGCCTCATCCAATGGTGGAAGATGGATCCCGCCAAAACCTCGAGCAAAGCACCCAGACAAGGCACCGCTCGCTTAGTAACTTCCTCCATCGGCCAACGACCGCATTTAATGCATTATCTCCTTTCAGTTCATTCTGACCTCTCAGGATTTGGTGTGCTGCTCGGGATGTCCCTCACCATTAATGCTCTATCATATCTCTACCTGCACGCTATCGAGTCAAGTCTGCATGTAGACCCTCCATAGGCTTTGCGTGCACTTCTTCTTCTATCCTCTGCATGATCACCTGTGAAACTTGCGCAGGAGGATCAAGCATTTAATTCTCTACCAAAGGCGGCCTGCGCAGCAGCAAATCCACGTACTTGCAGCCTTCCCATCATTTTGCATTTTGAATATTAGGCTGCATCTTGAGATTTCTTCATGTTGATTCGGACATGACGATGACATCATCGTCATGTATAGAATAGGTTCAAAATCTACCTGCCTTGCTTGTTTTCTGCCTTTTTGCATCCCAAGCGTGCATCATCATGATCATCCGCAAGACATCGTTGATCAGGGTGAGTCCATAATGTCCTACCGATCTCATCTCTTGCCAATGCACCTACGGTCAGCATATAGAAGTTAGGCATCATCATATTATATAACTAGCAGGAGGATCAACATCATATTAAATCATGCTCCTAAAGTGCAAACATGTATATATCAGGTTAGGACAGATCAAAAGCAAATATCTGACCTTACCTTATCACTTACCTTTAAATATCATGTCGTGCACATATCATGATCATGCAAACGGCAAGGCATACAGAGAATTAGCTATTTTGAATACCATTTCAAATCTAGCTCTGCATATCGAGTAGTGCATTTCCTCTTTATATTGGGTCATTTATTGACCAGACTTACCTCATCAGGAAGACACCATCGAGCTTCACTGATTGCACAAGTTATACCGATGCCTCTACATGCAAATATATCGGGTCATGTTTTAAGATTGGGTGATATTCAGAACATGACCCATGTGAAATATGATCCCCCCCGGGAAAGGTCCAGATGATGTCATCAGGATAATTGGCTCGGCTTAGTACTGCAGCTATTATGACATCATCGACATGTATATCGGATGTGGTGATTTCTTGAAATATACCTGCGCGAAGCAAAAAAAGGGGGTGATGTCATCATCATATTGATCCTTCATTTATCAGGTTCAGATGATGTCACTGCCACATTGGTCATGGGGTGATATTTAAAAGAGGGTGATATTCAAAAGATCAGGTGATCTTCAGAATATCGGGTGATAAATGAAATATGACCCCTCCGCTACAATGTCCCATCTCCAAAAATCAGGATGATGTCATCAACATGTTGGTTCACTTTGTCCATCGAGTCAGGTGACGTCATCGGTATGTCAAAATGGGGTGATGTTTGAGATATAGGGTGATCTTTGAATATTGGGTGATGTTTGAGATATTGAGTGATATTCAAATATCGGGCCAGGTTTTAAGATGATGACCCCGTCGACTAAAATGACCTACTCGGAAGATCATGATGACGTCATCCAGAGAATGACTTGGTTTAGCACTACGGCACTATGATGTCATCGACATGTTATGTGAGCAGGATCATGTTTAGGAAATATGCCTCCAAGAGGTGAATATGATGATTACGTCATCGTCATGATTGTTTCTTTGTTTATCGGACTTGAATGACATCATCAGGATAATGGCCTAGGGTGATATTTCGCGGTAGGAGGATATTGAGAAATATCAGGTTACAATGAGAAATATGATCCTCGCGAAATACATGATGCTACTGACTGGCAAATGCCACTATCACCTAAAATTGACGTCTGGATATTTGGACCGCATGATATATCGGGTGATATTTCAAAGATGATGATATTAAGAAATGTGATCCTCCTCCCCAAATATCAAGTTTGACTAGAACTTTTACCGAGCATAACTTTCTTACCTGGCTGAATTTTAGGGTGATGTAAAAGGCAAACTTGCTTAGAATTTTACACTCTTTCACATGGCAAGCTTCCTGAGGCAAGATTCAGACCTTGAATTTTGGGCTCATACAAGAGGATCATCATGCACCTGATATGATGATGCTTTTTACCATTACCGCCCAAAGCACAAAAACAAAGGGGGCAAGCCACAACAGGGGTCCTCATTTTACTAAGGGGTAAAAAGGGGCGTGTTGTGAACATCACAACAACTAGTAGAATGATTATAGATCTTGTTGCAGATATATATAGTCAATGAATTCAATTGTTTAGGGTGTGTGGTGCATGTGAGGAAAGTGGATGTGAATAGAGCATAAATTTAAGGTGAGAATAAGAGCATAATAGTAAGAAGAACAAAGCAAGGATGAAGTGTGTAAGATCAGTTTTTGCACTCAACCAAAACTAAAATTTCTGCATAAGTAGATGCTATCATCAGTTCATATCTCTGTCTTTCATTTGTAATATTGTCTTAGGTAGTGAGCCTTCATTTGAGCAGTGAGCTCTGGACAGTGAGCCTGAATGCATGTGCATTCCCATTTTGCATCAATACTTTTAATAGGGTATTAAATTCTTGTGGGTTAACCCCCACCATAGTTTTTCCCTTAACCGGGTTTCCACGTCAAAAATCTTGGTGTCAAATGTGTTATTTCATTTCTTCTTATGTGATGTCTAAAATATTTATTTCAATAATTTGTTTGGAAGATTAAAGAAACAAAAAGATCAGAATGTGTGACAACTGATTGATCCCCCTCTCTCAGTTGTCCAGACCTAATCCAATAATGTTTTCATCTTCACTCATCCTCAAACATTCGTATCTACCCTTCAGGCTCTGTAACTTAGCACATTTGACATATGCATCACCTTCACACACAGATTCCAACTTCTTTTAGATTTCATGAGCAGTTTCCAATTCCAAGACATTTGTCATTTATGTATTAGTCGGGACACTCAACAATGCTTCTTTAGCCCAAATGTTGTATTTAGCTTCTTTGATATCATCTGGAGTTGTAGGACCATTCTTCAGAGGAGTATACTTATTATTAATTATCAACCAATAAGGATCACCTATGCATTGCAAATGACACTCCATGCAATTTTTCCAAAGAGAGTAATTTGTTCCATCAAATCTCAGACTATCCTGCTTGTAAGTCGACATCCTGGATCTCCTCAAGCAGTCAAGATTCTTTTAGAGGAATTGACTTTGATACCAATTGTTGAAATTAGGGTAGACAACTAAGAGGAGGGGTGAATAAGTTGTCATAAATTTTTATCTTTTATTGCATTTAATCTTCTTTACCACTTAATAGATTAATGATACAACCATGAAAGCATGAATCAACAACACATGAGCAAATACACAATCAACACACATAACACTAGAGTTTTTACGTGGAAACTTGGTTAAGGGAAAAACCATGGTGTGGGTTAACCCACAAGATTTATTCTCTATTAAAAGAATAGAAAAATGGGAAGGCACTTGCCTTAGGGCACACTGCCTAGAGCTCACTGCTCCAAGAGACTCACTATCTACAAAAACATTCACATGGTTAACACTGAAAGATTGAACTGAGAAACAACATCTTCTCCATGCCAGGGTTAGGTTCCATTGAAGGTCACAACACCTCTGCTCTACTCCCAAACACTTCTTCTCTACCTTTGCATCTTCACTCACATTCACACATTTACACAACTTCATTACACTTATTTATACATGACATCGACTTTGGAATGAACATCAAAGTCATCCTTAAAATCATATATGTAGACCATTCTCCAAGATAGGCATCATAAGCAATTACAATCACAAGACTTGACTTAATACAAAATGCTACATGCGTACCACTACACTGTTGGACAAAATACCTAGGACTCAAATCTTCCTCAAACAACATGCCACCCTCCATAGAACTTCTCTTAGATCATCTGCAACATGCACAAAGCATCCGGTTGGCCAAGACTGGAAAGAACAACAACACCCAAGGAGAAATCTTCAACTACGAGCTCAACCCTCAATGCGAACCACCAAAACAATAGGCACACGATCTAGAGACCTCCACTAGCATAATGAAATCAATAGGAACAACCGCACCACCTCAAATCACCAGAATCACTTGCATCTTCATACGGGAACTTAAGAACACTAACTGTCATGACTGTCACACTAGAAATATTGTTTGCAGACCTGCAAACCATGAACCACTTGAGTTTAGGATACATAGTAACATCCCAAACATACAGGTCTAGAACCCCAGACCATAATATTCCAATGCAGAGCAATCCGAACCAAATTCCTGTCACTCTGTTACCTCTGAACAATTGAAAAACCCAGTTCTACTCATATGGCCATAACTTCACCAATCCTCCATGCGGACCTCTCAAATCTCAACTAGAGAAACTTTAGACAATCCTCTACAAGACCCTTTGATCCGCAAACTTTGATCTTTGTCTCACTGGGAATGTGGAGCAATCTCCTTTATTGAACTACACTGTCTTCACTGTCTCTGACAAAGAGATATGTGGACATCAATGACAACACATCATAAGAACATATTTGCAATAGTTCAATATGAACTTCAGAAGATAAGGTGCTTACAAGTCATTCTTGTAGACTTCAATAATGTTGACTCTACATCATATTGTGGATAGACATCACTATGGGTTGAAATCAATGACAACACTATATACATATTGCCAACAAGGAGGTCATTGTAGTAGTGTAGATGATGAGAAATAGAATGTTCCCCCTTAGGTTACAATCTCTGGTGCTATCTCGAGTTGCACACCAGATGGCTTCGACAAACTCTGGAGTCAATTAGATGGCATCTAAAATAGTGGCTCAACAGTCAGCCTTCAAGACAATCATCAAAGACCCATCCAAGCTTTGGAATTTGAGGTCTGGACACTTAAGTTTTTTTGGTTTGAGCCTTTTATCTAAAAAAGGGATGGTTAGAGGGCTACCAACAATTATTGAGCCTGATAGGAAATGTGAAGCCTACATTTTAGGAAAGCAACACAGGCAGACCTTTCAATCAGGGCATTCCAGGAGAGCAAGAGCACCATTAAAGCTCATGCATTCATATTTGTGTGGTCCCATGAAGACCCACACCCTATGTTGGTATGTTTATTTCATAACCTTCAAAGATGACTATAGCAGAAAGACATGGGTTTATTTCTTGAAGAATAAATCAAAAGCATTTGAAAAGTTTAAAGAGTTTAAGGCCATGGATGAGAAGCAAAGTAGCTAGTTCATCAAGGTCCTCAGAATGGATAGAGGGCGGAGTATGTCTCCAAATAATTTATGAATTTCTGCAAGTATGAAGGCATTGTGAAATAGTCACAACACAGTACACTCCACAGCAAAATGGAGTTCCTAAGAGGAAAAACGGAACCATCACAGAGATGGCAGCAAGCATGCTAAAGGCAAAGGGACTACCAAATGATTATTCAGGTGAGGTAGTAGAAACAACAGTATACTTTCTGAATAGAAGACTCACAAAGGTTGTAAGGGACAAAATTCCACAAGAAGCATGGACAAATGATAAATGGAGTATGGAGCACCTACAGATTTTTGGGTACGTGGCATATGCATTTGTACCAATAGAGAAGAGATAGAAATTTGATTACAAAGGAGAAAAGTGTATCTTCATTAGGTACAATGAATAATCCAAAGGCTACAAGCTGTACAACCCTATCACTAAGAAAGTTATAATCAACAGGGATGTAGAATTCATTAAGAATGAATCATGGGATGGCACAATTGAAACCACCATAGGTATCTTAGCAACTATACCCATAGATGATGATAAAGGTGGAAATGAAGGTGGTACTTCTAGAAATGAAGCAAAACCAGCATTAGATCACTCTAGATCCAAATCCGAAGCTCTCTAGAGCCATCCCTAGAGCACTTCAGAGTTAGTCAGTTCAAGATTGCAGCAGCAAAATCACCTTCGAAACACTCTGGAGTCAAGCAATAGTAACTCCAAAAGTAGTTTAGATCCTACAATCACTTCTTTAATGCCAAGAAAGATAAGGAGTGTGAGTGAGATTTATGAAAATGCAAGGTATGATGATTTAGATGAAAGCTTGGACTTTTCTTTGTTCTCTCATGGTGATCCAACAGATTTTGAAGAGGTTGTGAAAGAGTAAAAATTGTGTAAGGCCATGGATGAAGAGTTGGATGCAACAGAAAGGAATGAGACATGGGAGTTAACCACTTTACCCAAGGGTAAACAAGTTATTGGAGTCAAGGGGGTCCTTAAGACCAAGAGTACTAGTGAAGGAAAGATAGAAAGGCATAAATCAAGGTTGCTTGTTAAGGGATACAAATAGCAGTCTGGAAGAGATTATGATGTGACTTATGTACTAGTTGCAAGTCTAAAAATCATGTGGGTAGACATAACAATTGCAACCTAGAACAAGTGGAAGGTATATCAAATGGATGTGAAGTTGGCCTTCTTGAATGGAGTATTGAAAGAGGACGTGTATGTAGACCAGCCACTTAGAAATGAAGTCCCAGGGCATGCAAACAAAGTATACAAGTTCCAGAAATCTCTCTATGGGCTTAAGAAAGCACCTCAGGCATGGTACAATAGAATAGATTCTTGTTTGCTAAGTAATGGCTTTAGCAAAAGCAACAGTGAGCCCACACTCTATGTCAAAGTATCTCATGGTGAGATTTTAGTTATTGTTTTGTATGTAGATGATTTGATTTTTACAGGGAATAGTAATCTCTTCATTGCTAATTTCAAAGAGGTAATGAAGAAATAGTTTGAGATGACAAACCTAGGCCTACTAAGATATTTCCTTGGTGTTGAGGTCCAACAATCAAAGCATGGCATATTTATTTCACAAAATAACTATGCCAAACATATTTTGAAAAGATTTAAAATGCAGAACAACAAGTCTGTACCAACACCAACAACTATGGGTCTGAAACTAAGTAAGGAGGATAGCAGCATTGAAGTGAACCTAACCCTCTACAAATGTATGGTTGGAAGTCTGATGTACTTGACTGCTACAAGGCCTGATTTAATGTACGTGGTAAGCCTGATATCTAGGTTGATGGAGAAACCTAAGGACACACACTGGTAAGTACGAAAGAGAATCCTAAGATATGTCAATGGAACACAAGGCTATGGCATACTATACACCACATATAGTGAATTTGAGTAGGTTGGTTAGATAGATAGTGATTGGGTAGGAAGTGTAGATGATAAGAAGTGCACATATGGATATGTGTTCCACATGGGTTTAGGACCCATTTCATGGGCATCAAAGAAGCAACCCATAGATTCTCTCTCGATAGCATAAGTTGAGTATATAGAAGAAAATGTAGCAACATGTCAAGCTATTTGGTTGAGAAGAATCCTTGTAGATTTGAATGAACAACAAGAATAGGGTACTATTAGGCATGCAAGTATACTAAGAGGGGGGTGAATCAGTATACAATCAGATTTCACTTTCAACAAATTCAACTTATTCGAAGCATATTAAACTTTAAGCATTACAACATTAACATGAGCATAAAAGATTAACACAATGCACATCAACACATAAAACTAGATATACATAGAAAACCCTAGAAGGGAAAAACCATAGTGAGGATTAACTAATTTAACTCACAATATATGATTCTCAAATAGTAGCTTTGTTTTAGGGGCTATAATGCAAGGAAGCTACTACTGCCTAACTAACTTTGGTTTAGGGTTACACCCAAGGAAGATTTTACTCCCTAATGAGTTTATTTTAGGGTCACTCCCAAGGAATCATCTACTCCCTGATAAATTTTTTTTAGGGTCACTTCTAGGGAAGCATCTACTCTCTAAAATGAGAATACGCTTACAAAAGATTATAGTATAACAGTCTTTTCTTACTGTCTAAAAATTGTCATTGAATCTCACACCTTTGATGATTGCACTTCTGCCTCCTCACACTTTCTTCTGAAGATTTCATCAATTAGGCACACTCTATACTTGATCACTATCACAAATATGTCTTCAAGATGAATCTGGATAGCATCAACAACATCTGCTCTTTCTCCCATGGTTGTACATTAATAATGCATTTATTTTTCTTTTATCTTCTTGCAAACCTTTTCAATCATCTTGCAATCACGCCTTACCTCACTCACTTTGATTCACTATTTATACATGATATTACATTGATTACATTGCTTGTCAGCCAGATACAACATGAAAAATACATTTACAAATTGACCAAACAACACACACTATGAAATGTGTAGAAGATAGGTCCTAATTGAAACATGTTACACCAATAGAAGAGCCAAGCCTTGCAGACACCAACAATTGCTTAACCAATTCTAAAACATTCTTTACTACTTTAGACACCAAGGAATTACATCCAGAAACTCCACTCATTTGGAAATAGGACAGCCTTAAGAAAAAACACATGAAGCCTTGAAGTATAATGGCCATATCAATTTGTAAACCTTGTGCAGTACCGGAAACAAGAAAGATCTCAATGAAACTTTTCTAGATGAGTTCACATGACTCATAAAACACCCCCATATACTCCTTTGCCACTACACATCAAAGAATTGTTCCACAACTTCAAACATTTACTTTGAAAACACTCTATTATCCAGAACACACTGTACCATGTTGTGAATTGAAAAACTAAGCTGCAGACCACCAAGAAGATTGAAACAAAAAAGAGGCATGAAATTGACATCCAAGAACATGTTCAAAAAATCATAAAGTCAATCTGTAGAGTGTCAAAAACTCTACATTTTGTATTAGTTGCGGCAAGTCCGTGGGTTTCTTGTTGTCTCTGTGCATGTTTCAAATATTGCTGCGCAGGTTTCTTATGCTTAATGTGGAAGCCGCCAAGTGTTGAGCCCCAGTTAAAGCTATGGTTTTGTTTGTAATATTAGCTTTTGTGTGGAGCGTGCCACATAGCAGTTAGTTTCAATATGTTTCAAGTTTTACTTTGCTGCGGAGGTTACCATGTGTCATAAGCGGAGGCAGCCCCTAAAGTCTCAAGTTTTGTACAGAGTACGCCGTGTGTCCCTTCTAAGTAACATGGAGGTTGCCACGTGTTTCTTTCCACATCATGTTATCGCTTAAAGAAGATGGTGGGCTACAGTGATTATAAGTTTCAAAGTAGCAAAGAACGCCACGTGGTGGACATGGAGGTGAAGTTGTTTTGTCTATGCCCCTTTTTTGGCAAATAACTTAAAGTTTAAGAAGTAATGTGGAACCCGCCAACTGTCAACTTCCGTGGGAGTTTCAAAAGTGTCTAATGTTTCAAGAAGTGATGCGGGTGCCACCATCTGTTAGTTATTATGTGCGCGGAAGATGCCACCTGTCCCAGCTTGTCTCCTTTTGAAAGATAGTGAGCACTAAGGCTGTGGGTCCCAGTATTAATATGTTTCATTAGAGCTGACGCGGGTTGCGATAGTTGTCACCAGCAGAGTTCACCTGAGCATAAAGACATAGTTTTAAGGGTTGATGTAGAGGAAGACACGTAGATGTTTCTAAATGTTGTGGAGTGCGACAAGTGTCGACTTCCTGTTCATTCCTGAGTGACAAAGGAGTTTCTTGTTATGTTGCAGACACTGCCATCTATCACAGGGTTTCTAGTTTCTAGTACACGGGTCTCACCAAGTGTCTATCCCTTTATGGAAGGAGGTATACCACATATTTGCCCCGGCCAATGAGCTTGCAGGAAGGAAAACACTATTGTAGATTTACAAGATCATAACTGCCTGAGACTTCCAGTTATCTTCAGTTTTGTTGGACCATTGGGATTTGGTTGTTACAGACAATCTACAGTTAGATCTTAGGCTATAAATATGTAACATTTGTAATAGATCGACAGTTTTTTGAGACATATAGAGAATATAGATAGAGATATTTTTTCTGTCAGAGATTTAAAAGAGAAGTTGGAGACTTTGTTGTGACCAGTTGATGTCATTTTGCCTTTATTTTGTTATTCTTGATTAGAAGGTTAATGTACCTATGCATGTATCTGTGCCTTCTATATTGCTGGAAAATTAATGAGAAGCACTCTATTCTGTGCCTTGGTTGATATTACCTATGTTATTGCAAAGTGTCTGATTGTGAGCCTTTGATTATATTCATTGCATCTGTTTATGTTAATCATGTAGTATATGCTCTTAATATAATTGAATCTTGAGGATAGTTTTCATTGTGCTTAATTTGAAGGAAGTACTTTCATTCAGGTGCATTGCCATAGTTAGATTTGCTTAAATTGTATCTGTAATCCTGTTAGCCTATTACCCTTTTCCTCAAAACCCATTTAAGATAGAGAAGAGCTAACTTCTTTAAAATCTAGAGGTTGTTTCAGGTAGTAAGTCCCACATTCCTGAAACTTCCCATGTTGGTGTTGGAACCTGTGCAATTTTATACATTAATAGCTTTTGGCATGCCTGGTGGGACCTTTCTTGAAGTTTCTGTCAAGATCGTATGAGCCAATGAGCCACAAGGAGCCAGAGTTGTGGACCTGCAAAAAGAGCTTAATCTGCTACTAATCCAGGTATTCTTTTGCCACCACTAGTAGCTACTCCAAGGAGAAGAGTGAATCAATTTACAGCAGCACAAAGAGTAAATATGGGAGCACCTGTAGCCCCAAGGAACTATGCAAATTGGAACACTAGCAGTCGTCTAATTCTCCCAGTACCACTAGCAACTTGGGATGCTATTCTAGCCAATGCTCTGAAGGCTCTACCTAAATTCAGTGGGGAATATTTTAAGACACTTGAAGAGCATCTGTAAGATGTATCTAATGTGTGTGTAGTACATGTTATCACTTAACAGAATGTGGCCATACAATTGTTAGCAGCCTCTTTCAAAGGGAAGGCTTTGGATTGGTATAGATCTCTCACTCCAAACACAATATCTACATGGGATCAACTTGGGGACACTTTCTTTGCAAGATTTAAGGAGAAAGGTGATAAATCCTCCTTGCTACAACAATTGATCACTATAAAAAGGGCACCACAGGAAGCCATGACTGATTTCAACTCAAGATTTCAAAAGACTTGGAAGAGAATTCCTGCTATAGAAAGACCATTACCAGGTATGGCTATTGTGTGTTACCTTAAAGCTTTAAACTCAGATATATCAGTGATGATTTAGTCTCTTGGAGGTCAAACACTACTAGAAGCATATGAGTTGGTAGTCAAGGCTAAAAATAACTTAATAGATGCTGAAAAATTGCCCCTAAGGCCTCCTATGCCCATGTTCCTAGAAATTACCTTACCTTTGCCACAAGAAGCTCTTAATCTTACAGCTCCACCTGTGTCTATGTATTCATTTCCTCAACAATCTGCTAAGGTAACCACCCCTGTTCAACCATTTGAAATGGATGATGTCAAGAACATTTTAAGGACCTTCTCAAATGAGATAATTAATCTAAAGAGACAACAAAATCCCTATCCAAAGCCCCCTTATCAAGGTTACCAAGGAAATAGACCTCCCTTTCAGCCAAATCAATATCAAGGCCCTCAAAGGCAATCTTATCCTCAACCTTCAAACTAGTTGGTTACAGTCCCTACACCTTTACAAACTATTCCTCCTAATCCCAACAGGGAAATCATTCTAGGGAAAAATAATTTTGCAGATGGCACATTTGAATGCTTGGTGCTTTCCCTGCAACAATGCCCATATGCCCAGAGACTGTCCTAGAGGAAATTTATAGCAAAAGATAGTAGAACAGAGAGGGTTAGAAGGACAATTTGTAACTTCTAACACTCCACCATATCAGTCTCTTGGTGTAGAAAATGCAGTCATGGTGGCCCAGATGCAAGGGATATCCATACAACAAGAAGAGGAAATAGCTCTTGAGCATGCTTTGTTTTCATGGATTGAAGAGGAAGATTCAGTGTTTCTGAATGAGGCATCTACTTCAAAGAAACCACTAGTACAGTTAGACTATTATACCAGATCAAAGAGGAGAATGATGGAGTAGCCTGAAGTCACTAATAATGAGATCATGGGAGCTCCTCCATTTCAAAATCATCATAACACAATCTCTAGACAAGAAATACCTCAGCCTGTGCAGAACCAAGTAGCCTCAGGACAGCTTCTAGAAAAGACAAGGTACCCTTATTATTCAAAGGCCCAAGCATTAGGACCTATGAATGTGGTGGACCAGCTAAAAAGAACTCCAACACATGTATCAATTTGGGATATGTTGGCTATTCCTGAGCAGAAGACTCTATTGCAGGAAGCTCTGCAAGGTCAAGAAGCCCCTAAACATACTAGTACTAAGGGAGGAGCTACTAACAAAGAGAAGCTTTAGCTTAAAGATATCATATCTCTACAGACAATAGCTCTATTGAACAATGCACCTGAGGTAGGTAAATCTAAACCGGATCCCTTTTATTTGACTCTAATAGTTGGGAAGAAATTACTGCATATAATGCAATCATAGACTCTGGGGCCAGTACTACAGTAATGCCAAAGTAGATAGCAGATGCTTTAAAAATAAAATATGAGCCACTTACAAGAGGGGTCATGCAGTTGGATGGAAAATCTGTTCAGACAATAGGAAAAATCAAACAAGTTCCATTACAACTATATATTTGCCCCAATATAATTGTCAATCAGGATGTGGTAGTCATCGATATTCCCCTTGTATTTAGTTTATGCTTATCCAGAGATTTCATAGCCAAAATAGGAGGTTACATATCACTAGATTGGTCACACCTTATCCTAAGAACCAAATATGGAACAAAGATGAAAATACTGTCTGAGCTATTATCCAAAGATCACATCATGAATGAACCAACCCCAAAGTTGGAAGCATCCCATGCCATGTTGAATAAAGAGGAGAGAATCTTTGTTGAAGAGTTAGGTGACTGGACTGAACATGACCAATAGGAAAAAGAGAATAATCAATTATTGACTATGATACAGAGTGATCCCTATGGAAATTATGACTCTACAGGTCTAGGCACTTATGTCATATTTGAAGAAGACCAAGAGATCCCAAATGTTTTAAGGAAAGAAGCATCATGGAGTCAAGAATCTGAAAAAGACTCAGAAATCTGGACCCTAAATTTTGATGGGGCTAGGAGTAAAAATGGTACTGGAGCAGGAACTTGCCTTACTACCCTAAATGGTGAAAAAAATTTAAGAGCCATTCGCTTTCAGTTTGCCTGTACCAATAATGATGCTGAATATGAATCTTTGGTACATGGACTCATGTTGACAAAGAAAAAAGGAATAAAGAATCTGATAGTAAGAGGAGATTTAGAAATGGTAGTGAAACAAATCAGAGAAAAGGCAACAACCAAAAATGTAAGAATGAGATCCTATAGGCACAGAATTTGCAACCTGATAGATGGTTTTGAGGCTTTCAATATTGAGGTAGTCCCCCTAGCCCAAAATTCTGAGGCAGATAGAATGACACAGATTGGTTCACAGTTTGACCTAGCCAATGATCTGTTAGTTAACAATGAGTTAGTCAAAGTTATAGTGAGACCAACTATTCCAGATATGACCAAAATTGGCAAGTTTTTGATAATGACTTCTAAGTACTCTCATTCTTACAACAATCAGGTGAGTTTGTTGATCAATTACATCCCAAAATTGAAGAAGCATATGGTGACCGAATTATACAGTTGAAGTCAAATAAAATCCCTAAAGGGCTGATCACTTTAGAAAAATTGTTTGACCCAGAGGATGTAAGCCTAGAGAAGAGGAGGTTTCAAGCAAATAAGGAAGATTATTCTGAAATCCAAGTCAGTGAAGGAAAAAGATTGAAAATTGGAAATTCTACAACCCAGCAAGAAAGGGAAAGGTTGATTGATTTGTGTGAAAAATATGATAGGGTGATTGCTTGGATCTATGAAGACCTGCATTGCTATAATTGAGATATCATCCAACACACCATAGAGCCTATTGAAGGATCTAAACCAGTCAGACAGAAGCAAAGGCCAGTGAATCCTAGAATTGAACCTTTAATGGTGGATGAGCTAAAAAAGCTCCTAGAATAAAAGATTATTTTTCCAATAAAACATTCAACCTGGGTATCAAACCTAGTGCCAATAAGAAAAAAGAATGGTGACATAAGACTATTTGTAGATTTTAGGGATCTAAATAGAGCATCTTTGAAATATCATTATCCCCTGCCCTCTATGGAACAGATTCTACAGACTATGGCTAGGTCAGAAAGGTTTTCCTTGCTGGATGGTTTCTTTGGATACAATCAGATTTGGTTAGCAGACGAAGACCAGCATAAGACTGCATTCACTACAAAGTGGGGAACCTTTGCATATGCTAAGATGCCTTTTGGCCTTTCAAATGCTGGAGCTACCTTTCAGCGAGCAATGGATGTAGCATTCGGGGAACTTATAAATAAAATCATTCTGATCTATCTAGATGACCTCACTATTTTTTCCAAAAATGCTATAGATCATTTTGACCATTTAGAGGCTATTTTTAAGAAATACCAAGAGTTTGGAATATCTTTGAATCCCAATAAATGTATCTTTGCAGTACCACAGGGTAAGATTTTAGGGCATATAGTGTCAAAAGAAGGGGTTTCTATAGATCCAGAAAGAGTCACTGCCATAATGAACCTATCTCTACTAGTTAATAAGAAAGCAATTCAATCCTTTCTAGGTAAAATCAACTTTCTTAGCTGGTTCATATCTGATTTTGCCAGACTTATTAGACAAATGACACTATTGCTTAAAAAGGATCTGGTTTTGAAATGGACTACAGAAGGAAGACATACTTTTGAAGAAGTCAAGAAAGCCATTTCAATAGCCCCAGTACTCAAAAACCTAGATTTTTCTAAATCTTTCATAATGTATGTGTATGGGGGAGAATTCAGTGTTGCTGTTGTTTTAACTCAGAAGGATGATTAGCAAGAAGGAGAACATCCAATAGCCTTTTTCTCTAGGACTCTTAGGGAATATGAGGCTAGATACAATTTTGTGGAGTAGGCATATGCCATGGTAAAAGCTCTTAAAAAATTTAGACATTTGGTAACAGGAAACAAAATCTTGATATTAGTGGCTCATCCTAGTGTAAGAGAGTATATTATGGAGGGTGAGATCACTGAGAAAAGAGCCAATTGGATAACAAAAATCTTGGAATATGATGTAGAAGTAAGACCCACCAAGTTAGTTAGGGGCAAAGGATTGTGCCAATATATGACTCAAGACATGGAGAGAATGATGACTGAAGAAACAGAAAGTGGAAATGTATTGAAAATCCAAGAAGTCGATCAAGACTCTTGGGTTAAAAACAAAATACAATTTATAAAGCATGGGATTTTCCCAAATGAGCTCTCCCATGATAAGAGAAGATACTATAGGCAGCAAGGGGCCCATTTTGTACTAATTGACCATATCCTATTCAAAAGAAATGTTGATGGTATACTTTTGAGATGTATAGAGAAAGATGAAGCTTAAAGAATACTGCATGAATTACACCATGGAGCCTCAGGAGGACACATTTTAGCAAGGACCACTACAATCAAAGTGACTCAAGTAGGATATTTCTGGCCCACTCTATTTATAGATTGCTATCAGCTGGTTAAAGAATGCTAGGCTTGTCGATTTTATGTAGGCAAAAGGAGAAATGCAGCAATGCCTCTGAGCCCCATAGTGGTGGATGAACCCTTTGCTCAATGGGGTCTAGATTTTATTGGTAAGATCAATCCAGTGTCAAGTATGGGACACAAATGGATCCTCACAGCAATAGATTACTTTACCAGATGGAGTGAAGTAGTACCACTCAAAGAGGCAACAAAAAAGACTATACTAGAGTTTCTAGAAGGCATAACTGTTCGGTTTGGCCCTCCTCGTACCATTATATCAGATAATGCTAAAGCATTTTTGGGAACCAAACTATCCAAGTTTGCATTGAGGAATGGGATTTATTTGAAAACTTCTTCAAATTATTACCCTCAGGGTAATGGTCTGGCAGAGTCCACTAACAAGAACTTCATTAGACTCATAAAAAGGATAGGGACCAATTATCACAGAGAGTGGCATAAACTACTTAATACAACACTGTGGGCTGACAGGATCACACCAAAGCAAGTGACTAAAATGTCTCCCTATGAATTAGTTTATGGTAAACTAGCAGTAATTCCACTAAGCTTGGAGATCCCTGCTTTGAAATTGTTAAAGTAGATAGAAATCGAAGAGAATGGCCCCATGCAAGTTAGACTTGCTGAACTGTTGCGGGTATAAGAGGAAAGAGAAAAGGCACATGAGTCACTGACAAAAAATTAGAAAATAGTTAAGGACTATTTTGATAAGAAGACTTCAAATCCCTTTTTTGAGGTTGGCTCACTGGTATCAAAATGGGATGGAAGAGTTGCTAAGTCAGGTCGACACAGCAAATTTGAATCATTGTGGACTAGTCCTTACAAAATTTGTTCCTACAAGAAACAAAATTCTTTTAAATTGGAGACTATGGATGGTGAACCTAAAGAGATTCATGTAAATGGGATCTATTTGAAACATTTCAATTAAGAAGGGGCTCTTATGTATCATAGTTAGTTAGTTTCTTCCCTTTTCTTGCTTTCCTATTTTTCCCACTTTTTGTTCCCGCTTTCCCTTTCAATAAGTGTTCAGTGAACACGTGTCTATAGTGCACAACCCCTTCTCTTTTGGTCTCGCATTTATTAAGGTTGTTCTGCAATCCCTAAATCTCTCGGAAGTACACACTTTTCAGAAAAGATAGCTGTTGGCAAGAGACACCATATGGAATCATGATTGTTGTCATTGATGGCAACAAAGTTCATCCCACACATCCGTAGGACATGGTGTGTCTCTACCGGAAGTCAGAGCGAAGAATGTTGTGGTCTAGTAAACAAGAACAGAGCATGTGGCAAGGTCTGACAAATAGGTCTGGATCTCTTAGAGGAAGCATCTTGGTAAAGTGTGGATTTGGAGAAGTAAAGAGTACTACCTTGAGTGATAGATTCCAAGGATTTAGCCTCCAATGATAGATGAAGAAAAAGATATGAATAGTTGAGTACTGGATTCCTGAGTGATAGTGTGAACATAGGAAGAACTGACTGACAGAACATCAGACTACTTTCCGGATGTGTTACTGATGGTGTTAAAGGTTATGAAGGCATGAATCATGTTTGGTCGACATGATTAATGATTTCTACAAGCATATACTTGATCCGCATTACTTGATGTGCTAGGATTCAGCTGACAGATCAGAATTAGTGAAAAGATTGACTATTCCGGGTGCCGACTAGAAAGGTGATGAAATTACTTGTGCGGATATATATACATAATGGATTTAATTGTGAGAGGTGTTTTGGTGATATGTGATATGTGAATAAAAGCAGAGCAAAGCAGAAGCAGTAAGGAAGGTCCGGTATGTGAAAGGAAAGCAGCATAAGAGAAGAGGAAAGATGAAGTGCAGCAGATCAGTGTACTGAGCCTAACTGAAACTAAACTCCAGTATATGTGGATGCCTCCAATCAGTTCAATTATTGTATAACACTCTTTTGTAGATAGTGTGTCTCTTATAGGCAGTGTGCCTCCTTGTGAGCAGTGTGCTCAGGCAGTGAGCCCTAATTGGCAAGTGCCATTTTTTGTATTTCCTTATTCTTCTAACAGAGAATAATCTTTGGGTTAATCACCCCGTGGTTTTCTCCCTTAACAGGGTTTCCACATCAAAAATACTGTGTCATGTGTTTTTCCATTTCATGGTAATGTTTGCTTGTTTGAATTAATGTTGCATTGATTAATAAGAAAGTTTAGAAAGAAGAAATAATTAGGATAACTGATTCACCCCCCCTCTCAGTTATCAACAATTGGTATCAGAGCTAAGTTCCTCCCAACAGAGCCTAACAGCTTGAGGAAGATCTGGGAGTCCAAATGGATGCATATGGTTTAAGAGAGCAACTCAAGACTGCCCTTGAGGATCTTGAACAGTCAAACTCTAAAGTCAATGAATTAAAGGAAAGACTCAAATAGGCTGATGATTTCATGAGAGAACTAAAAGACAAATTAAGTCTCTCTATGAAAAAGAGAAAGGAACTGCTTCAGCAATTGGCAAGACAAGGTGAAGAAAATATGTAAATGAAGAGCTGACTGAGAAAACCAAGTTATGTGAAAAGTTATCAAAAGAAATCATTATGGTAAGACATGAAATGGAATCAGGAGTTATAAAGTTTACCCAAGAAGTTGAAGAGAAAAGAAAAACTGAAGATAATCTAAGACAATCTCTCAAGGAGAAATCAGAAGATTGCCACCAGATGGATAGAATTATTAGACATCTTGAATCTGATATTGAAGATACTAAAGATAATGAAGAAAAACTTGAGGATCAAATTGTCTCTCTAAAAAGAGATCTTCAAATAGCAAATGAGTATAAAGAGAAATTTAAGATAAGTTCTGCTCAACTTGAAGTTCTTCTTGGAAGTCAGAAGAAGGTAGATGACAAATGTGGTTTGGGATATGAGAAAGGAGAAAGCTCCGGATCCAGTTAGAAGAATTTTGGTTTAGAAAATCCAAGGAACAGGCCTAGAAGACCTCCAGTAAGATAGCCCAATGCTCAAAGATATCCATCCTTCAATGGATACTGCCACATCTGCAATCACTTTGGTTACAAAGCTAATCAGTGCAGAAAGAGAATGAATCAGACAAATTCATTCTTCTCTGGACAATGTTTTAACTGCAAAAGGTATGGTCACAAATCTCATGAATGCAGAAATATGCAAATGAACAAATCATTCAATGGTAGATGCTTCACATGCAATAGAATAGGTCATATGGCTAATCAATGCAGATCAAGAGGATATCAATCAAATATGCAAAGAAATGTTGTTTGCCAAATCTGTAATAGGTCCGGTCATAATGCAAAAGTCCGCAGAAGCAAGAATTAGGACAAAAGAGGTCCGGTATATAATCAGAATCAAGATAAGGGTAAACAAAAGATGAATGTAGATGAAGTTAAAAATGAGATGAGCAAGATTTGGGTGAAGAAAAGTATTGAGAATGTAGAGGTTGGATCTGCACCAGACTCTAGTGCTGATATTCCTTCCAGAAACTAAAAAGTGAGCTCTTACTCAGGGGGAGACACAAAGAAAACCTTGTTCCCCCAGCCAGTCAATTGGTGTCGGAACTGGAACAAGAAGAGTTGCAGATTGAAGGAGTCATAAGGAATATATTCAAACAAACTGTGGTTAAGATTTGGAAGATCTGCAAGATGTTTAAAGATCAGGGTTGATCCAGTTCTTCAAATCACCCAAATAAGGCAAACCAGAATAATGTAGGTCAAGTATTTATTGCAGTTTGATATTAGGGCTTGCGGAGCAATATAAGGGTTTTTCATTAATCACTCATTCATTCTGCACTCAAGAAGAAATGAAAAGCAGAGCTCTGTAACAAAATTCCTCAAGTTCATCGAAGATCACTTGCAGAAGTCATTACTTCTAGAGATCAATCCAACCAACTCCGTGAAACTGATAGGCGCAAAAAGTATTTTCTGTTTTCAAATATCTCACTGCAAATCTCTTGATAATGGGTACTCTAAATATTGTAAAGATTTCTGATAGACCTCGCCCTACATTTAAGAAACATCCATACAAATCCTTGGAGGTGGACCCCCTAGGTGCATTTTCCAGTGTTCCGCATGGTGTTTTGCACATTGAAGATATTAGGGTTTATATACATGCAAATGTTGAAGAGTTTGGGGAATTCAAACTAAGAGATATCTATCACAAACAACTGTTAGATGATTCATTTGAGCTCAAACCCTAATACATAGGCATCCGGAACAAGCACTTTGCACAATACATACATTTCCCCTATTTTACGGAGGATGAATGGGTTAGGTACATTCTGAGCATAATACATGACAATTTCATGTGGTTAAATGGACCATTGAAGATCACTAAAGATGCCATCAGGGCAGTTACCGGACTACACTCATCCAGTGGGATTCCTATTCTTAAATCTATAAAGAACCAAACTGTGAGTGATGCTACCGGATCTAAGTTTGACAAAAGAGCGATGACAGTAGATGACATCACTGATCCGGATGTCAAGTTTGCTTCTATGATCATTGGATATAAGATATATCATTCTAGTAGAGAAAACTCTGTACCTAGAACTACCATCTATACCGCTTATGAAATGCTAAGAAAGGATACAGAATATGATCTTTGCCAGCTTCTCTTGAACCAACTCATGGAGAATCTGTAGAAAATAAAGAAAGATAAAAAGAATTCATTCAATTATGGTGGATTGATATTGTGCTTATTCTTCTACTTTATGAATGAGCTTCTCGGATCTAATGGCTGGGTATGGGAGAATGATAGACCGGTTGCTATCCAAATCAGAGATTATCTACATGGACTTGGTGACAACAAAGCACAAAATACAGCTCTGTGGGGATATTTCAAGAACTTTTAGAACATGATGCAAGCAAGAGAAAGGATTCCCCAGTCTCTTGTTGAGAAATACAAAGACACAATTTGCTTTATGGTAGAGACTGACCAATGCCTAATGGAGGCAGTAGAGCCAAGGATAGTCTGGATCATGCCCATGGGGTATGAAGTTGATGAACAGATTATGGAGCTACATGTTCAACACATGCTAAGCCAGCCTAAAGATCCAAAAGTAGAAAGGTTTGGAACATTTGAGGAGCTGAGTATAAAAATTCATGTTGAACTCAAAGAACCAGAGATCAAGAGGAAGGTAAGAAAAGAAGTAGAAAATATTGCCCAAGGCCTTGGCATCTCAAAGGAAGCACTTGATGCCCACAAGAAAAGGATGGAAAGGGCTAAGGAAGAGAAGAAAGAGGTAGAAAAGAAAAGCAAGAAAAGTGCTCCAGTAGAAACCTCAACTTGGACCAGATCATCAAAAAAATATGCACCTGTCACAGCCAAAAGCTCAAAACTGGAAGTCCAGGCATCCGGTAAAAGAGAGAAAAGATCCAAGACAAAAGCCACAAGGGCTTATGCAAGTCAAAGAGATGAAGAGGAAACTGAATCAGATGAGGGGGTAAAGGAAATAAAGAAGTAGAAGAAGAAAGGATCCAGTAAGCCCTCCACAAGCCAAGACAAGGAAGAAATGGTAGAGGAATTTGTTGAAAAACCCACCCTATCTCTAGAAAGTGTAATCAAATCAGTCACTATGGATGGAAACCTTCAACCAATGGCCGAATTCTATGATGATTATAATGAGGCTAACCAAAAGATCCTATAGGAAGCCACGATAAGGTATCTGAACATATACAATAAGGCTTTCATTGAGATTATATCTCTAATTCCTAAGAGCCTAGAAAATGAGTTAGAAATAAGAAAGAACAATGCCATGGCAAAAGACATTGAGATCTGGGAACATATAGCTATTCAGCTATATCCTGCAATCAATCCCAAACTAATGAATATGATATTCAAAGATTGCAAGGATGAATTCAGGAGCAAAGCAAGGATGAATCAGCTCATGCTTGGTGAAACCAACAAGGTGGCAGAAGAAACTAAAGAGATTCTTTGGAATACTCTTAAAAAGTTCAACATTCCTATCATAGAGGACTCTGGTAAAGACAAGAGCTCTAAATCCCCTATTCCGGAAGAAGTGATTCATGGACAAACAAATATCTCTCCTCTGGTTTCCCCTACAGCTTCCAAATCCAAAGGAGAAGACACAATATAGGAGAAAGAAGCAGGAGTGAAGGAAAAAGAAGCTGACAGTACCAAGGTTGCAGAGAAAGAAAAGACCCCAACAGAGAAAACCACAACTGATAGTGGTAAGAATGTAGGAGAGAAAGCTCCAAGGGACAACCCTAAGACTGCAGAAGAAAAGACAAATCTGTCTCTGGCAAGAGACACTGCACAAACTGTCCAAGAATTTCTGAACAAAGAAACAATGGAGATTGATGAACCGAAGCTTCTACAAGGTCCATTCAATTTTGATTCTCTTTCTCCAGTACAGACAATGAAGATAGCTTCATTTGCAAATGCTAAGGCTAATGAAAAACTCCTAAAGTCTCATATGGAAGACTGTGAGTTGATAGAAGCTACTTCTGGAGTGCTTGAAAAGATTATGCCATCGGTTCAGAAAGATCCCACAGCCTCCACTTCCGGTAATCTCAAAACTTTAGTCAGCAATGTCAATACACATTTTGATTCACTAGAGAAGTCAGTAGAAGATAAGGTCTGGAAGGAATTTCTTGCAAAAAGATTATCAGAGGTACAAGGTTTGATAAGTAATGATAGGAGAAATATGAGTATAGGGATAAAGAGCTTAGAAAATGCTCTTATAGATGGTGGAAAAATATACAAATTTTGTATTTCATGGTCCAAAGTAATAGTAGAGATTGAGAAGAAAATAAAAGAGCAAGAGGATAAACTACTAAGTTTGTCTCAAAGTTTTGATCCTCTCTCTTCCTCCATAGTCAATCAAGAGTGTCAGACTATTGCAATCACAACTGCAATAAAGAATTTTGAGAAGGAAAGGAAGAACATGATCAGCTGGATGGGTGAACTTAGGAGGATCGTTGTCCCTAAGTTAGAGGCCATGCATGAGGCCATAAGTGAAGCTCAAATCATAGCCCAGACAAATGATCCAACAGATCTAAAAAGGGCAGATGCGTTTGCATTCTTGTTGAGCGGTCATATCTCAATTTTGGATAGAATGAAGCAAAGTTGGGCTACAAAATTTATTCAATTAAAGACAACTTTTGCAGACATACTTAAGTATATGTAAGTATGCCATATGTATATACTTATGCGGCTAAGTATAGTAAAATTTTTGAAAATTTTGGTGTGTGGACCCTACCCTTTGCCATTGATGTCAAAGGGGGAGTGAGGAGTAGTGAAAAATGAGGAATCCAACTAAGGGGGAGCTCCAGAAAATGTATATAAAGACAGAGCATCAGCCAAGGGGGAGCATAGTGTAAACACTTAGTCATTTTTCACTAAGTGTTGCCATCAATGCCAAAGGGGGAGATTGTTGGCAAGAGACACTATATGGATTCATGATTGTTGTCATTGACGGCAACAAAGTTCATCCCACACATCCATAGGACATGGTGTGTCTCTACCGGAAGTCAGAGTGAAGAATGTTGTGGTCCGGTAAATAAGAATAGAGCATGTGGCAAGGTCCAACAGACAAGTCTGGATCTCTTAGAGGAAGCATCTTGGTGAAGTGCGGATTTGGAGAAGTAAAGAGTACTACCTTGAGTGATAGATTCCAAGGATTTAGCCTCTAGTGATAGATGAAGAAAAAGAAATGAATAGTTGAGTACCAGATTCTTGAGTGACAGTGTGAATAGAGGAAGAACTGACTGACAGAACATCAGACTACTTTCCGGATGTGTTACTGATGGTGTTAAAGGTTATGAAGGCATGAATCATGTTTGGCCGACATGATTAATGATTTCTACAAGCATATACTTGATCCGCATTACTTGATGTGCTAGGATTCAGCCGACAGATCATAATTAGTGAAAAGATTGACTATATCAGGTGCCAACTAGAAAGGTGATGAAATTACTTATGCGGATATATATACACAATGGATTTAGTTGTGAGAGGTGTTGTGGTGATATGTGATATGCGAATAAAAGAAGAGCAGAGCAGAAGTAGTAAGGAAGGTCCGGTATGTGAAAGGAAAGTAGCATAAGAGAAGAGGAAAGATGAAGTGTAGTAGATCAGTGTACTGAGCCTAACCAGAACTAAACTCCAGCATATGTGGATTCCTCCAATCAGTTCAAGTATTGTATAACACTCTTTTGTAGATAGTGTGTCTCTTGTAGGCAATGTGCCTTCTTGTGAGCAGTGTGCTCGGGCAGTGAGCCCTAATTGGCAAGTGCCATTTTTGTATTTCCTTATTCTTCTAATAGAGAATAATCTTTGGGTTAATCACCCCGTGGTTTTCTCCCTTAACAGGGTTTCCACATCAAAAATACTGTGTCATGTGTTTTTCCATTTCATGGTAATGTTTGCTTGTTTGAATTAATGCTGCATTGATTAATAAGAAAGTTCAGAAAGAAGAAATAATTAGGATAACTGATTCACCCCCCCTCTCAGTTATCAACAATAGCTACTCCCATAACATATCTGACACTCTGTTCCATGCGGATTTCAGAAAGATACACTAACTATTTTTCAGCCTTAATGCCATATATATGATAAGATGTGTCGTTAAAGCCCCAATGAATCACTATTAAATCCTAACTATAGCTCTCATTTGTTTCTATCTCTCTTCTTTGAATCACTGTTGCATCCAAGTCTGTCCCTAGCAAGTGCTTTCTAGCTAAGTGTCACTCTTATTACATAGTTTCAGTCTTTCCTGTGTCAAAGCTTCCCGCATTCTCCCCATAGATACAACTATGTCTGAGACACAGTCACCATAGGAGGGACTGGGAATTTATGAGTCAATTGACAGGATGTTGAGTAGCAAATCATACGCTTCAGCGCCTGCACAACCAAAGAGAGCCTATCCAAGAATAAGGGTCCTTGAGGTAGGGTATTCTGTTGAGCCAGCAAAGGTGAAGGATTACATAGATGACAATTTTGACACAACCCTTCAAAAGACTACTAATATTCTCTAGGAAGGGGTACATCAGAGGTGTATTCAAAAGGTAAAAAATGGGCAGTCTGAAACTTTTGGTATGAGAATATGGACCTCGTGGTTGGCACAGTTCCTAGTTCTGAGTGTGCACTTGTGTCCCGAGCTAATTGAGTTATCCGCAGAGTTGTTTCATGCACCGTCGAATACCATACAACAGGGCCCTTTCATTGGGCATATTACGCCCAAGGCCATAAGGGACATGCTGGCCCTGCAACACGATAGAACGACCACATTTCCAACAGTTTCTAAAATGCAAAACACATGGGCAAATGTAAACAATAAAATTAGGTTCCTCAATTCAGAGATGCAGTTAGGAGATGCTAACACCCAGATGCCCACACTACCCACTGGGAGGGCACAATTCAGCCAAAATATTCAGGAGGCACTGTCAATGATAGCTTTCATTTTTGGGATGAAAGAGGACAACACAGTCTATGACTGGCAAATAGCTATCATTTTCAGATTAAAGACTATAGACAAATCACAAGAATACCAGTTGGATTCTCTCAAAGAAAATTGCTAACACCATGATTGATCAGCTCGTGAATTTCAAGTCCAAGCGAGTCTTCAGGTATTCTGCTTATCTTTTCCATCTAATGCTATATCAGAACCATAGTCTTTTTGCACCATATATGCATTTAAACATGTATGACCCAAATTTTGGTCAAAACAAAACTATCCCTATGTCTGCATGGACACATGTGTTATCTAAGGCATCCAAGCCTTATGAGTTTTGGGAACTTTTTGTGGCCCCTGCTTTTTGTTAATTAAGCCCTGAGCTTGTAGAGCATAGATTGACATAGGGTATAAGGGGATTTATGACCAACTGCCTAATTCCCTATGGTTATTTATTTGGGGCACACAATACTATCATCAGAGTCCATGGTTTCAATGAAGACCCCATGCTATTACCTAAAATATTGACCCACAGGATTGTGTTCTTAGAAGTGACCTGACAGGTGTCTGTGGTTGATAATGAGTTTGGCATCAAGAAAAAGAAAAGGAAGATGTATGACATCCCATGGGTCAGGAAAATATGGCACTAGAGGTTAGAGATGCAGAGCACCTTTTGCTCAGAAAGCTAGCTGCCCTTGGATTCTTCATCATTGAAGATAAATGGAAGTATGACCTAGACAGTTTTTTAGATTCCTAGATTAAAAACAACAAGGTCCGTGCTAATATGGTACATGAGGGTCAGCCTTTTTGGGAAGATAGGAGAAATCCAAAAGAAGACAACCCAGACCTATATGTGGAACTAGCTGATTTGCCTTATGAAGGGCCTAGGCCATGGGAGAATTTTTATGTTAAAGAGAAAGTTTATGACCCTAAGATAAGAATGTCTACTGGTCTGAAGAAGTCATTGAAGGCCCAAGATTGGAAGCCAGAGAAGATTGAAGCCTATTGGAAGTATAGACAAGAAATTTTAGAATTAACACATTCTTTTGGGAATGTTGACACTAATGAAAAATGGGAGTCAATCTGGGATGAGTGGCATCCCTCCCCAGTATCTAGCCCTGACACAAGTAAAATTTAGAGGAAGGGTGAGGAAGAAGAGGAGGAAGCAGAGTTACCCCACACTATTCAAGAGACAGGACAGGCCTCATCTGCTGCTCCTGCATCCTCATGACCCCAATCCCAGAAAAGTAGAAAGGTGTGGTGTCATCACCAACCATAGGGTCTCCAACAGCTTCAGCTTCTGGGGGTTCCAGTTTTGTTCCTTTGCAACCACCAGTGGTGGTAAATGTGGCAGAGAAAGAAGAGTCAAAGGAAGAAATAGGAGAGAGACCTAGGAAACACAGGAAACTATACTTGCAAGAGGAGTCGGAGGAAGAAGCAGAACCACTGCTACAACAACTGCCAGTCACATCTTCTGTTGCTCAAGTAAGTGTCTCTTCTCCCTTTTCTCCTATGTCTCTATCTTCTACTTTAGGAGTGGCAATCCCAATTAGCCAAACATTTATACCCCCTGCCACTTCTGTTGTGCTTACATCAGCCCTTGCCCCAATTGCCACTTCATAGGCCATGTCTTCACAGGCCATTTCCTTACCACTTTTTTCTCTATCTGTGTCAAAAAGAGTCCCTTCTCAAGTTTCTCCTAGCCAACAATTAATGGCTATTCCCTATGGCCTACCTCAAGGTCATCCCTTTGCTGGAGGCTACATTACATCACCTCCTACATTCCAAGCCCAAGCAGATACAACAAAAAAGGCTAGAGAGGCTAGAATGGACAAGAAGAGAAAGAAGGAAAACAAGAGCCCTATTGTGCCACACATGAGGTCACTTTTTGACCCCATTCAACAACAACTGACAGTCACACATTTGTCCCCAAATGTGGTGAAACCTAATGAACATATGCAGCCCCAAGATTATTCAATGAATGCTATAGCTATGGATATGTCTCTTTTCAGGCCTCAAGATAGGGTTGAGTTACTAAATGAGACTACATCTACTGTTGCAACTGATTATTTGAAAGTGTCTAGGAGGTTGCAGAAAGTAGAGACTAATTTAGCTCAAGAGAAAATGAATAGTAGCAACCTTGTTGGGGAAGTTCAAACAAAGAAGAATGAAATTGAGAGTTTGAACAAACAGTTGCAAAATATTGTTTCTTGTCAAATACATCAGGCTACCCAGGCCCAGAATGCTTCTCTTAAGTTTGAGCTAGCACAGGAAAAGGCTGCAGTGAATGTTTTGAGACAGGAGAAAGCCAAATATTAAGAGAAGTTGCAGCAAGCCACACAATTTGAATAGAAGTTGTTGAATGAGCATAATACTAATGGTGTAATTTAGGCACAACTCCTGGCAGAGCAACAAAGAACAAAACAACTAACAATTGAGTTAGCTAATAGGCCACAGAATGCTAGAGTTTTGAATCTGATAAAAGAGCTTTATGTTTTAGTTTGGGAAAGAATCTCTGAGGAGATTATTCAGCTAAGGTCATCTTTAACATTTCTGTTAAATGCTCAGCAGCTGTGTGAGAAGATTGAAACTTCGGTGCAAGCCACCTTGTCAACTATTTCTTTGAGAGTTTTAGACTCTCAAATTTTATTAAAGAAAATATATGATACCACAGATGAAACTCTGTCAGCAGTAGGAATCAATTATAGAATGGTCGCTGCTAAAAAGGTAAATGAGGTTATTTGTTGTAACTCTACAGCAACAAATTGCCAAGAACTCCTGGATACAGTAAAGGAAGGAGTGAAGGAAATGAAGAAACATATAGAGGATTTGGTGAAACTGGGTCTTCCTTCACCATTCCCAGACAATAACAAGGTGCTAATGATTGATGACATCAAGGCCCTGCTCTTGACCAGGCAAAATGATCAAACAGTTTTCTAGGGTTTAAGTGATTCTTCATCAGTTAAGGAAGTGGAAGCTATGTTGATACGTATGGCCCAGCTGGAGTTTCAGTTAAAAGATGTGGTCCATATTTTGCAAACATTTTCCCACAAAGATATAATTAATCTTGATTTTTCTTTCCAAGATTTACAAAGTAGATAGGGACTCTCTAATTTAGAATGGTCTGTTTATCAGATAGCATTGCAGAATTTGTGACTCTGGGTTATATTTCAATGCATATATTTTTTTCAGTTTTGAGTTCTTTCCGAGTAGGCTCAGAAGTCCTCTTGGTCGCCAAGAACTATAGAGTGTCAAAAACTCTACATTTTGTATCAGTTGCGGCGAGTCCATGGGTTTCTTGTTGTCTCTGTGAATGTTTCAAATATTGTTGCGCAGGTTTCTTATGCTTAATGCGGAAGTTGCCAAGTGTCGAGACCAAATTAAAGTAGCGGTTTTGTTTCTAATATTAGCTTTTATGCGGAGCGCGCCACATAGCAGTTAGTTTCAATATGTTTCAAGTTTTGCTTTGGTGCGGAGGTCACCACGTGTCATAAGTGAAGGCAACCCCTAAAGTCTCAAGTTTTGTGCGGAGTGCACCATGTGTCCCTTCTAAGTAATGTGGAGGTCACCGTGTGTTGCTTTCTGCATCATGTTATCACTTAAAGAAGATGGTGGGCCACAGTGATTATAAGTTTCAAAGTAGGGGAGAACACCACGTGGTGGACGTGGAGGTGAAGTTGTTTTGTCTGTGCCCCTTTTTCGGTGAATAACTTAAAATTTCAAAAGTAATGTGGAACCTGCCAACTGTCAGCTTCCGCGAGAGTTTCAAAAGTCTCTAATGTTTCTAGCAGTGATGTGGGTGCCGCCATCTATTAGTTATTGTGCGCGCGGAAGATGCCACCTGTCCCAACTTCTCTCCTTTTGAAAGATAGTGAGCGCTAAGGCTGTGGGTCCCAGTATTAATATGTTTCATTAGAAGTGACGCGGGTTGCGACAGTTGTCACCAGCGGAGTTCACCCAAGCATAAAGACATAGTTTTAAGGGTTGATGCAGAGGAAGACATGTAGATGCTTCTAAATGCTATAGAGCATGACAAGTGTCGACTTCCTGTTCATTCTTGAGTGACAAAGGAGTTTCTCGTTATGCTGCAGATGCTATCATCTGTCACAGGGTTTCTAGTTTCTAGTGCGCGGGTCTTGCCAAGTGTCTATCCCTTTATGGAAGGAGGTATGCCACATATTTTTCCCCAACCAATGAGCTTGTAGGAAGGAAAAGACTGTTACAGATTTGCAAGATCATAACTGCCCAAGACTTCTAGTTATCATCAGTTCTGATGGGCCGTTGGGATTCGGTTGTTACAGACAATCTAGAGTCATATCTTAGGCTATAAATATGTAACATTTGTAATAGATCGGTAGTTTTTTGAGACATATAGAGAATACATATAGAGATATTTTTTCTGTCAGAGATTTAAGAGAGAAGTTGAAGACTTTGTTGTGACCAGTTGATGTCATTTTGCCTTTATTTTTTTATTCTTGATTAGAAGGTTAATGTCCCTATGCATGTATCTATGTCTTCTATATTGCTAAAAAATTAATGAGATGAAATCTATTCTATGCCTTGGTTGATATTACCTGTGTTATTGCAAAGTGTCTGATTGTGAGCCTTTGATTATATTCATTGCATCTGTTTATGTTAATCATGTAGTGTCTACTCTTTAATATAACTGAATATTGAGGATAGTTTTCACTGTGCTTAATTTGAATGAGGTACTTTCATTCAGGCGCATCGCCATAGTTAGATTTGCTTAAATTGTATCTGTAATCCTGTTAGCCTATTACCCTTTTCCTCAAAACCCATTTAAGATAGAGAAGAGCCAACTTCTTTAAAATTTGGATGTTGTTTCAAGTAGCAAGTCCCACATTCCTGAAACTTCCCATGCTGGTGTTGGAACCTACACAATTTTATACATCAACACAATCATTCACTTCCAGAGGAATGCAGAGAGTTCCAGTGGGTATTCAATACTGCACCATTTTGGCAACGCACATTCTGATGTTCTATCATACATAACTTTCACAGTGGAGGAAAATATGATTTGAGACTTTGGAAATAGCACCTTCACTACCTTCTAGACACAATATTAGAACCACATAGCCACATATACAACAGTGAAGCAATGTGGACCATTCTATTATCATGCTAGAAACACCTTCATAGAACCAACTTTATCTTCAAGCTATCAGAAGAAAAATATCCTTCCAGTGATCAAAACATCATGAAACTTGGAACATACATAAAATAACATTGTATGAGGCTATGTTCCAAACTATAGAAGCTCATTAGCACAATGATGAAAATCTGGAGCAATCTTTTGAACAATCTTCAAAGAGCAGACATTCTGAGACAAAGACTATCACCTACTTCTGAAGGTCAAGCCTTCATTGTATTACCATAGCCAACTTAGGATCAATAGGATAGATCATACAACATGTTTCAATCTACCAGGCATCCTTCCTTAATGTCTGATTCTCTTAGTGCTTCTAATTCCCATATTAATAAGGCTTTAAACTCAATTCTTCTTTGATTAGGAATGTAGCTTTTATGAATAGTATCAAATTCCCATGTAGCTTTCTCTTCCTTGTGGAACCATGAATAGTATCTTACTTTCATGATAGTGTTGACATCAATGTCTGCATCAGCGTATGCTATGTTGACATTAATGACAACACATATGACCAAAAATCTCCCCCTTAGTCATTAATGGCAACATATGCTTCCCCTTAGACTCTCTCCCCCTTTAACATCAAGGACAAAGGGATCCAATACCTTCTCATTCTCCCCCTTTTATCAACAATCATATATCTACAATCTTTTTCTTGTAAGGTCCCCCTATCATTAGTCACCACTACCTACTCCCCTTTAGAGGTAGCCATCATCATTCCAAGATAAAGATATAGCATGAAGTCCCCCTAGAAAGATGCACCACTATGCATCTTTAGAAGAAGAGGGAGGGGCAATTACCCCTAACCTCTGTTAGAGATCCTCAAAGATGTCTTTTTCAAGGGCCTTTGTAAAGATGTTTGCAATTTGATCCTTTGTTAGGACATATTCAAACTTCACTTCCTTATCGGTAACCTTCTCTCTCAAAATGTGATACCTAATTGCTATGTGCTTGATTTTGGAATGCATCACTGAATTCTTGGAAATATTGATAGCACTTGTATTATCACACAAAATAAGAATAGGCTCATCATACAATACCTTGATATCCTTCAGAGTTCGCTTCATCCATAACACTTGTGTAGAGTAGGAGGCTACTTCAATATACTTTTCCTTTGCAGTAGATAAGGACATTGAATATTGCTTCTTTCTCTACCATGAAAACAATCTACTTCCTAGAAAGAAAGCACCACCACTTGTACTTCTTCTATCATCAACATAACTAGCCCAGTCAGCATTAGTGTATGCACTCAAATCAAAGACCTTACCTTTTGGATACTATTGGTGCCTACATGAGCAGTCAGTTTTCAAGCATATAAACATGTAGGCACCTTCCCAAAAAATCCAAAAAAGGTTCTAAGTCCTTGGACCTCCTCAGCATGTTTCAGCATCAGCATCATATTTTCTTTGGAGGAGGTCATCATCATCATATTTCTGGTTGTCACCCTGATGTTGCTTGCGAGGGTCATCATCATATTCTGCCAGCCTGATTTTTCACCTGGGGTGATATTTTAATATCGGGTGATCCTAGTTAAGATCACCCCGATATTGGTGTTGCGAAGTTTCTAAGTATGACCTGATCCCCTGAGCGGTCATCATATTTGAATATCAGGTGATCTTTGTTAAGATCACCCCGATGTTATTTTATCACCTTATGTTTGTTCCAGCATCATGATGATGCTGACGTTAGGGAGATATCTGCTTGTCGGCTTCACATATTGTCCAATGGGGGGTGATCATTTCAAATATCCGTCATATCCATATATCACCCCAATCTTATAGTGGAGCTACAGTGCAACATGATATTTGTGCATCAGGATGATATTTCCAAATATCCGGTTATCTTCCGAATATCATCCTGATGCCGACATGATGGTGACGTCATCCGGATATGAGGAGGTGCGCGGTATACAGATGTGATGATGATGTCATCAGGACATTTGCGGATATGACAATGAGGTTTGTTATTTGGGTGATATCTTTTATTAGGTGGTGCGAATTATCCGGATGAGCTCGGCAGGATGTTTGCTGACATCAGGATGATTTTTGAACATCTGGAGGATGTTTGCATATGCAGGCATCGGCATAACACTCTTCATTGGCTGGGGAGATTTTGGTTGTTCCAACGGTGTATGTCACACCGACGGAGGTGGCGAGCTGATGTGTTATCGGTAGGAGTTGTTCTATTGGCAGAGGGGTTTCTTGCTAGGCCGATGGTCTGTCTTTGGCCAATGGAGTGGAGTGTAGTGTGGCTGTCGGTGAGACAACTGAGATCGATGAGAGTTTTTTGGGGTGAGCTGATGGTAGAAGTTTGGCCGATGGACATTTGGAGAGAAAGGTGTGTGTTGAGCGTGGCAAAAGTGCTCGATGCTTATTATGCATGTGGCCGCGTGTATAAAGTGGTAGGGGGCTCTCCGCACCGTGCATGTGGGATTAATCTCCCTATATTATTTTGAAACTGCGGTGAAGTGCGTTTTGGTAGGAAGCTCCATTTTGATCGCAGCGACAGTTTCCAGGTAGGCCGCGGATGGTTGAGCCATAAATGGTGACTGTAGCAGAGGTATGGGCGAAGGTACAAATGGTGAAGCTGTCTAATTATGAATGAAGACTTCCAGATGGCAGCACAGGGCTCAAGGCCTCCCTTGTCTGCTGCAGCAACAACTTCTGAGCGCCATTCCTTCTGAGATCTGTATTTGGCGGGATTTTTGGTCAACCATGTAATTAATTGCTTGTGGTACACTTTCTGGCCGATATAGGCAGACTGTGTTACCATTGTTTAGGTTGTTGAAGGCCTGGGGCATTTTTGTGTAAATAATGAAGAACAGGGCATGATCTTGGCTATTTTATCCCATTTTGGAGTTTATGAGTTGCAACATGAATGTATTTTGCACATATTTTCAGTTTTAGTGTTAATGTTATATGAAAAATGCTTATTGCATGTGTCTATCTGCTTGTCTCCATTTGCTGCATGTTATTCTCCTTCTTTTGAATCTGGTTGCATGTCAGCAGGGATATCTATAAGTAGAAGCAGTTAGATACCCATTCTTGGGTGATGTTTGTAAGGCAAGCATCAGTCCAACCCCCTGAAACTTGAGTGAAAGTTGCAAACCATCTGTTGTATACGTCTAGTTGACTCCTTGCCCAATGGATAGGCACCAGTCTGCTCCTAGATTAGTAGTTATGAGCCAAAACCCCTTGTCTTGCATCCCGGACATTATGTCCGCCCATTTCATCACTTCCACCTGTTAGTTGTAGGATTAGGATTAGGAACCCCATGCATGCTCTCATATCTGACCAGACATATATGTCCAAGAACGTTGCCCACCTTGTGATCTATCATACAGATCTTGGTCCATACATGAGAGTATTCTGCCTGTTGTTGTCAAGTTAGATCTTTCTATCCTTGAGCTAGTCAAGGTTATATCTTGAGTTATAGGGACACCCCCTTGGTGCGGCAGAACCAGAAGTGAAGGGGAGGAGCTCACAAAACCTCCTGTATTAGTTGGCTGAATCTGCATGTGCATAGAAACTGGCAAACCCTGATGCTGATTCAGAAGAAAAACCAACAAAATGGCGACTCCGCTGGGGATGGACTGATAAAAGAAATGAATTATTTGTGACCCATCCGAGTCACCAACAAAATGGTGACTCTGCTGGGGAAAGAAATTTGAAAAAGTGTTATATCTTGTGGCCCATTTGAGTCACCAACAAAATGGCGACTCTGCTGGGGATGTGATTGATCAAAAGTAATATCTAGTCATCCTTGGTGATATATTTGTGACCCATCCGAGTAACCAACAAAATGGCGACTCCGCTGGGGACAGATTGATAAAAAAAAGAATAATATTTGTGACCCATCTGAGTCACCAACAAAATGGCGACTTCGCTGGGGACGGATTGATAAAAAAAAAGAATAATACTTATGACCCATCTGAGTCACCAGCAAAATGGCGACTCTGCTGGGGAGAGAGAGAGAGTCAAGTAACCTGAGGGCTGGAAAATCTAGTTTCCAGTGAAGTTGTTGCAGCACAAAGGAACCATGTGGTGCTCTGTTGGGGTGATGAATCTAGAAAACAAAAGTGCCTTGCTGACATTCTGTCCTCTCTCTGAGAGGTGCCGACTCTGTTGAAAGAACCTATCAGTGCTGCAACATATATCTAGGTATTCATCTTTGATTCCAAAATGTTGAGTTTAGAACAGCAAGCCTGGTCGTGCTCTTAGAGAAGACCATTCTTTATTGAAAGATATAAAGCCCTAAATTTCACAGGGATATATGGTTACCCAAATATTATTCCCAATAAAATTAGAAGATGTTTGCCAAAATATAGTGGATCAGATTCTGAATTGGCAAACAAACATCTGCAAAGATTTTGTAATTTAATAGAAGATTATGAGGTAGAGGATGAAGATGTAGTAATGAGACTCTTTGTTCAGTCATTGGAAGATGATGCTAGGATATGGTTTTTAGACCTGCCTGTTTGTTCAGTTTCTTCATGGAAGGATTTAGAAGTTGCATTCCTAGGGCAGTTTGGTGAAAGGTTTGATGTGGCCTCATTGATCATACATTTTATGAATATCCAAAGGGAAGATGAGGAACTGGTTCTAGCCTTTAATCTTAGGTTTATTAAATTGCTCAGGCAGATCCCTGAATATATGAGACCTAATAATGCATTGTGCTTGACAATTTATTTGGCTGCATTTGATGAAGAAATGAGTTATCTGTTGAGAGATAAAGAACCAGTCACACTTCACCAGGCTTTCCAATTTGCTATGGACATAGAAAACAATGAGAAATATGGAATGCCAGTAGGTTTCATGGCTGCAAGTTGTCAAAGCAGTTATCAAAGTGAATATATTTCAGCTCTCCTAGTATGTGCATTAAAAGATGATTGTGTAGAGGGAAATATATTTCAGAATAATGTGTGTAGCCATGATGTCATGCATGAAGAAAATGTTGTTGAAAATGTAGGCACATCCTATAATGATGTGGACAAAGATTATTGTCTGCCTCTAGAAGAAAAGCCTGCAGACACAAGGTGCCCTCCAATTGATCAAATGAGAGACATACATGAAGTTGTGTCTTGCAGCAGTGTGCATATCCCAGTTATGCCTGATTATTTATATGAAGTGGATATGCAGAGCTTCACTCTGAATATAGAAAACATTGATTCAAGGGATGGCAGTGAATATGCTAGTGATTGTCAGCATTCAGATGCATATGTGAGCCTTTCAGATGATGAAATATATTTGGATGCTGATTATGAATGTTTCCTTGAAGATTTTGGCCACCTTCATAGTGCAGAGGTTGAAAACTTTGCTTTTGATTATCAGGGCACTGGTGAAGATAAAAAACAAGGTCACTATTCAGAGGTGGATGGGAAAATTGTAGATGTGTGTGCTCATACAGTTGGGGATAGTGTTGATTGCAGGGGTGACTATGAAGCTTTCAGTGTAGGGCTACATTCTGAGTTATTTCTGCCTTCTCTTAAGACATTTCAGGTGGACATTAATGACAAAACTGTTGTGCATGATGATGATGGATATCTATATGTTCATCAAGATAAATTTGATTATGAGATGTTGCTTGTGCCTGAATATTGCATGTTTGATACAGAGGAGCTCTTATTTTTTGAGGAAGGGCAAAATTTTGATGTGGATTCATTTGTTTCATGTGAGTCTGTTATTTTTCCAAGCAACATCAGTGACTCATATGATGATGACATTCTACAACTGATAATTATATATGCTGATGAAGCTAGTTGTAGATTTGTTGAAGAAAAAGAAATGAGCAGCAGCACAAATAATTGCCAAGGGGCTTGCTGCAGACAGTGAAATGCTTTTAGGCTTCATTTGAAGAAATCAAAAGAAAATTAGGTGTTTGACAAAGGAAAAGTCTGGTTTTCTCTTTTTGGTGGCCCTGGGCCACCATGTTTATTTTGAAATAATGTGTTTGATGATGTAGATTGGTGCAAGTTTGACTCTATGCCCAATGGATAAGGCACTGGTCTGCATCCCAGAGATCTGGGGTTCTCACTGCAGTCTTGTACCTGCACATCCCTAGACAGAGCCACTGTTGGTGCCTACATGAGCAGTCAGTTTTCAAGCATATAAACATGCAGGCACCTTCCCAAAAAATCCAAAAAAGGTTCTAAGTCCTTGGACCTCCTCAACATGTTTCAGTATCAGCATCATATTTTCTTTGGAGGAGGTCATCATCATCATATTTCTGGTTGTCACCCTGATGTTGCTTGCGAGGGTCATCATCATATTCTGCCAGCCTGATTTTTCACCTGGGGTGATATTTTAATATCGGGTGATCTTAGTTAAGATCACCCCGATATTGGTGTTGCAAAGTTTCTAAGTATGATCCGATCTCCTGAGCGGTCATCATATTTGAATATCGGGTGATCTTTGTTAAGATCACCCTGATGTTATTTTATCACCTTATGTTTGTTCCAGCATCATGATGATGCCGACGTCAGGGAGATATCTGCTTGTCGGCTTCACGCATTGTCCAGTGGGGGGTGATCATTTCAAATATCTGTCATATCCATCTATCATCCCGATCTTATAGTGGAGCTACAGTGTAGCATGATATTTGTGCATCAGGATGATATTTGTGCATCAGGATGATATTTCTAAATATCCGGTTATCTTCTGAATATCATCCTGATGCCGACATGATGGTGACATCATCCAGATATGAGGAGGTGCACGGTATACAGATGTGATGATGACGTCATCAGGACATTTGCGGATATGACGATGAGGTTTGTTATTTGGGTCATATCTTTTATCAGGTGGTGTGAATTATCTGGATGAGCTCGGCAGGATGTTTGCTGACGTCAGGATGATTTTTGAACATCTGGAGGGTGTTTGCATATGCAGGCATCGGCGTAACACTCTTCATCGGCTGGGGAGATTTTGGTTGTTCCGATGGTGTATGTCACACCGACGGAGGTGGTGAGCTGATGTGTTATCGGTAGGAGTTGTTCTATTGGCAGAGGGGTTTCTTGCTAGGCCGATGGTCTGTCTCTAGCTGATGGAGTGGAGTGTAGTGTGGCTATCGGTGAGACAACTAAGATCGATGAGAGTTTTTTGGGGTGAGCTGATGGTAGAAGTTTGGCCGATGGGCTTTTGGAGAGAAAGGCATGTGTCGAGCGTGGCAAAAGCGCTTGACGCTTATTATGCATGTGGCCGCGTGTATAAAGTGGTAGGGGGCTCTCCGCACCGTGCATGTGGGATTAATCTCCCTATATTATTTTGAAACTGCGGTGAAGTGCATTTTGGCGGGAAGCTCCATTTTGATCCCAGCGATAGTTTCCAGGTAGGCTGCGGGTGGTTGAGCCATAAATGGTGACTGTAGCAGAGGTATGGGCGATGGTACAAATGGTGAAGCTATCTAATTATGAATGAAGACTTCCAGATGGCAACACAGGGCTCGAGGCCTCCCTTGTCTGCTGCAGCAATAACTTCTGAGCGCCATTCCTTCTGAGATCTATATTTGGCGGGATTTTTGGTCAACCATGTAATTAATTACTTGTGGTACACTTTCTGGCCAATATAGGCAGACTGTGTTACCATTGTTTAGGTTGTTGAAGGCCTGGGGCATTTTTGTGTAAATAATGAAGAACAGGGCATGATCTTGGCTGTTTTATCCCATTTTGGAGTTTATGAGTTGCAACATGAATGTATTTTGCACATATTTTCAGTTTCAGTGTTAATGTTATATGAAAAATACTTATTGCATGTGTCTATCTGCTTGTCTCCATTTGCTGCATGTTATTCTCCTTCTTTTGAATCTGGTTGCATGTCAGTAGGGATATCTGTAAGTAGAAGCAGTTAGATACCCATTCTTGGGTGATGTTTGTAAGGCAAGCATCAGTCCAACCCCCTAAAACTTGAGTGAAAGTTGCAAACCATCTGTTGTATACATCTAGTTGACTCCTTGCCCAATGGATAGGCACCAGTCTGCTCCTGGATCAGTAGTTATGAGCCAAAACCCCTTGTCTTGCATCCCAGACATTATGTCCGCCCATTTCATCACTTCCACCTGTTAGTTGTAGGATTAGGATTAGGAACCCCATACATGCTCTCATACCCGACCAGACATATATGTCCAAGAACGTTGCCCACCTTGTGATCTATCATACAGATCTTGGTCCATACATGAGAGTATTCTGCCTGTTGTTGTCAAGTTAGATCTTTCTATCCTTGAGCTAGTCAAGGTTATATCTTGAGTTATAGGGACACCCCCCTTGGTGCGGCAGAACTAGAAGTGAAGGGGAGGAGCTCACGCAACCTCCTGTATTAGTTGGCTGAATTTGCATGTGCATAGGAATTGGCAAACCCTGATGCTGATTCAGAAGAAAAACCAACAGATACCATAGACCATGGTCAGGTGTTCCTTTCAAGTATCTAAATATCCTTTTCACGACTTTTCATTTGTTTTCTTAGGATTGGCTTGATATTTGGCAAGCACACATACTAGATGCATAATATCAGGTCTAGAATCAGTCAAGTACAATAGTGCTCTAATCATAGACCTATAGGTAGTCTAATCTATGTCTAGAGACTCATTATATTTTCTTAAGTGACATCTAGTAACCATGGGAGTACTCACTAGTTTTCAATCCTCCATACCAAACTTCTTCAACAATTTTTTGACATACTTAGCTTGAGAAATAAAGATACCATCATCTAGCTAAGCAATTTCAAGACCAAGGAAGAATGATATTTCATCAATCATGGACATCTCAAATTATTTTTGCATCTCCTCTGTAAACCTCTTACACATATCATCATTTCCACCAAAAATGATATCATCAACATAAACTACAACTATCAAGATCATGTCTCCTTCTTCCTTTATGTAAAGATTGCTATCTATAGTACCTTTCTTGAAGCCCTATTGAACTAAGTACTTGTCTAATCTTGAATACCAATCCCTAGGTGCTTTCTTGAGACCATACAAAGACCTTTTGAGTCTGCATACCATGTCTAGATCTTCTGATATCTGAAAACCATCTAATTGTTCAATGTATACTTCTTCTAGGTCACCATTGAGAAATGTTGACTTGATATCCATATGATATGCTTTGAAGTTCTTGTGAGTAGAAAGAGCAAGGAACATTCTGATTGCCTCCATCCTAGCTACAGGAGAAAAACTTTCCTCAAAATCAATGCCTTCTACTTGAGTGTATCCTTTGCATACTAATATTTCTTTGTTCCTTACAACTTCACCTTCTTCATTTAGCTTGTTCCAAAACACCCACTTTCTTCCTATAACATTGGCTGGTCTGGGAACCAATTCCCATGTTTTATTCTTTTCAATCTGATCTAGTTTTTTCATTGCTTTTATCCATCCATCATATTTGTTGGATTCATCAAAGGTCTTAGGTTCCACTTTTGATAACAAACACAAGTTTACTTGCTCATGTGTCTTAGCAAACCTTCTTGTCTATACACCTTCATTCTTGTCTCCAATGATCTACTCTGCTGAATGATTCTTCTAAACATACTTTGTAGGGCTCTTATGCATATGTTTAGGTTCCTTTTCCTTTTCTTCTTTCACTTCTACTTCTCCATCTTCAATGCAAGGGAAGATATCAAATCCAGTGTCTTATGAATCCTATGAGAACTGATACAAGTCTTCATCTACTTTGACATTTGTGCTTTTAATCATCTTTCCCAACCTTGTTGTAGCATCTATAGGCCTTTCTTCTGGTTGAGTAACCAAGAAAGATTCCTTCATCACATCTTAATCAAACTTTCCTAGGTCTTCGTCATCTCTTCTGATATAGCATTTACTGCCAAAGATCTTGAAGTATCTGATAGAGGGAGGTCTTCCATACCACAACTCATAAGGGGTCTTAGTGCTATTAACCCTTAACTGTACTTTGTTAGTTAGATAGATAGTAGTGTGAATTGCTTCTTTCTAGTATGTGTGAGGTAGATCTGCATCTTTTGACATTGCCCTAGACATTTCGTGCATAGTCCTATTCTTTCTTTCCACTACCCCATTTTACTAATGGGTTCTAGGAGAAAACAAATGCCTCCTAATACCATGATCTTCACAAAACTTTTCAAATTTGTTTGAAGTAAACCCACTTCCTCTATCTGACCTAAAACATTTGATCTTAGTATCCATTTCATTTTCAACCAAAGATTTGAAAACTTTAAGCTTGTCAAGGGCATTAGAATTTTCTCTTAAGAAAGTAACCCAAGTCATTATAGAATAATCATTAATGAGCAACATAAAATACCTTTCACCTTGTTGACTCTTTACTCTTATAGGTCCACATAGGTCTATGTGAATAAGCTCCAATAGCTTTGAAGAAGAGTACTCCTTACTTCTAAAACTTGTCTTTGTCTGCTTTCCCATTTGACATTCCTTGCATACAATGTTTGCAGGCTTGATTATCTTAGGCAAATCTCTCATTGCATGAGTAGAGCTGATTCTTATCATATTGTCAAAGTTGTTGTGTCCCATTCTTTTGTGCCATAGCCAACACTCATTGGATTGAGTCAAAAGTCATGTTCTTCCATTTTCTTCTTTCAAGTGATAAATATGACATGTTTTGATACCTTCTGCAACTATCTTTCTAGATCCTACCTTCCTAATTTCACAACCATTAACATGAAAAGTAAGATTGTAAGATTTCCTACACATTTGACTAAAACTAAGAAGATTGTGCTATAATCCTTTGACATAGAGAACATCCTCAATCTTGTTCTTTCTATCAATAGTTATGACACCTTTTCCACATATTTGAGCTGACACATCACCTCCAAACTTAAAAGCTCCACCATCCCACTTCTTAAGGCTGATAAATTTCTCTTTGTCACTAGTCATATGATTTGAACAACCACTATCAATTACCCAAGCTTTGGTTTCTTCTTTTGAATGGAAGGCAATCCATACCACCATTGATTTTTCATTATTTTGAAGTGTTTGCAAGGTATCAACTTTTTGGCATTTTCCAACCTCATTCTTTTTGCAACCAACACTCATAGCAAAGAAAATTATTTCATCACTTGAATCATGATCCTCATCTTCTGAAGAACAGTTGTCTTCTAAGGAAAACATGCTCCTTTTGAATTTACTATTTCTATTACTTCTCCTATCTTCTTTTAGAGGACATTTAGAAGCAAACTAACATATCTTTCCACAATTAAAACATTTGAAGGGTAACTTACCTTTATATTTGCCAGATCTTTTCTTTAGTGTTCTTACAAAATTTGCTTCAACATCATCAGGACTTTCATCTTCATCAATAGATTCATCCTTTTTCTTTTTGTTAGATTTGAAGGTAGCTTCTTTCTTTGAAACATCACTCTCAAATTCTCTCATTTCAAATGTGGTAAGGGTCCCTAAATTTTGGTCTAAAGAGTATTTATCCAAGTTTGCAGTCTCCTCAATAAAAGATACCTTATGACTATAAGATTTGGGAAGAGATCTCAGAACCTTCTTCACAATTTCATACTCTTTTATTTCACCACCAAGACCTTTGATACCATTGACCACTTCATTCACTTAGAGCATAAATCCAACAATGTTTTCATCCTCTGTCATCTCTAGGGTTTCAAATTTACTTTTGAGAATTTGCATCTTAGCTATCTTTACTTTCTTATCTCCTTCATAAATGGTTTCAAGTTTCTCCCAAACCTCTTGAGTAGAACTACAACTCATCACCTATGAAAGTTCTGAATCAGATAATCCACTCATGATGGAAAACTTTGCTTTGACATTGTTCTCATACTTCTTGACTTCATTTACATTTGTAGGAATAGTAGTAGGAATAGTGTAACCTTTCTTGACAGAATCCCATACTCCACACCCTAGATAATTGATGTAGGTTTCCAACCTTATCTTCCAAAAAGTATAATTTTTTCCGTCAAACCTAGGTATCTTATTGGATCCTCCTTGTGCCATCCTAGACCTTCCTCAAGCGGTTAGGCTTCCCTCAAAGGAACTTGGCTCCGATACCAATTTTTAAACACACAAGTATACTGAGAAGGGGGGTGAATCAATATACAATCAAATTTCACTTTGAGAAAGTTTAACTTATCTAGATTAGATTAAACTTAAGCATTACAACATTAACATGAGCATGAAAGATTAACACAATGCACATCAACACATAACACTAGATATACATGGAAAACCCTAGAAGGGAAAAACAATGGTGAGGATTAACTCACAATATATGAAGCTCAAATAGTAACTTTGTTTTAGGGGCTATAACCCAAGGAAGCTACTACTCCCTAACTAACTTTGGTTTAGGGTCACACTCAAGAAATCTTCTACTCCTTAATGAGTTTGTTTTAGGGTCACTCCCAAGGAAGCATCTATTTCTTGATGACTTTGTTTTAGGGTCACTCCCAAGGAATCATCTACTCCCTAAAATGAGAATGCACTTACAAAAGTTTACAATATAACAATCTTTTGTTACTATCTGAAAACTGTCATTGAAGCTCACACCTTTGATGATTGCACTTCTGCCTCCTCACACTTTCTTATAAAGATTTGATCAATTAGGCACACTCTATAAATGATTAATGTCACAACTATGTCTTCAAGATGAATCGAGACGGCATCAACAACATCTACTCTTTCTCCCACAGTCACACATCAATAATGTATTTATTATTCTTTTATCTACATGTGAACCTTTTCAATCATCTTGAAATCATGCCTTACCTCACTCACTTTGATTCAATATTTATACATGAAATTTCATTGATTACATTGCTTGTCGGCCAGATACAACATGAACAATACATTTACAAGTCAGCCATACAACACACACTATGAAATGTGTAGAAGGTAGGTCCTAATAAAAATAACACATTACACCAGTAGAAGATCTAAGCCTTGTAGACACCAAAAATTGCTTAACCAAGTCCAAAAAATCCTTTACTACTTCAAACACCAAAGAATTACATCTGCACACTCTGTTCATTTGGAAATACGACAATTTTAAGAAAAACACATGAAGACTTGAAGTATAATGGCCATATCAACTTGCAAACCTTGTGTGGTATTACAAACAAGAAATATCTCAATGAAAATTTGCCATACGAGTTCACATGACTCATAAAACACCCATATATATTCCTTTGCCACTGCACGTCAAAGAATTGTGTCTCATAGCTTCAAACATTTACTCTGAAAACACTCTATTATCCAAAACACACTATACCATGTTGTGAATTGAAAAACATAGTTGAGGACCACCAAGAAGCTTGAAATAGAAAAGTGGCATGCAATGCACATCCAAGAACATGTTCACAAAACCACAAGGTAAATCATTCACTTCCAGAGGAATGTGGAGCATTCCAGCGGGTATTCAATACTGCACCATTTTGCCAGAGCATATTCCAATGTTCTATCATACATAACTTTCATAATGGAGGGAAATATGATCTGAGACTTTGGAAATAGCACCTTCACTGCCTTCTTGACACAATATTAAAATTACATAGCCACATATACAATGGTGGACGAATGGAGAGCATTCTATTATCATGTCAGAAACACCTTCACAGAACTAACTTTATCTTCAAGCTATCAGCATAAAAACATTCTTCTAGTGATCAAAACATCATGAAAATTGGAACATACATAAAATAACACTCTATGAATCTATGTTCCAAACTACAAAATCTCAATAGCACAATGATGAAAATGTAGAGCAATCGTCCAGACAGTCTTCAAAGAGAGGACATTTTGAGACAAAGACTATCACCTACTTCCAGAGGCCAAGCCTTCATTGTATTACCACAGTCAACTTAGGATTAGTAGGATAGATCATACAACATGCTTCAAGCTATCAGGCATCCTTCCTTAACATCTAATTCTCTTAGTACAAGATTCCAATTCCCATATTAATAATGCTTCAAACTCAACTCTGCTTTGATTAGGAATTTATCTTTCATGAACAATATCAAATTCCCATGTATCTTTCTCTTCCTTGTGCAACCATGAATAGTATCTTACTTTCATGATAGTGTTGACATCAATGTATGCTATGTTGACATCAGTTACAACACATATGGCCAACATGTACAACCATATTTTGTGGCAATGTTTCCTCCATAGCCTTAACCAAGAATCTAGTCTTCCATGGATGAAGAAAACACGTAGAGATTTGATATCATTTCATAAGAGATCTAGTTGAGCATGGAGAGATTGAACTATAGTTTTGTAGGTCTAAGCAATAGCTCATTGATATTTTTATTAAGACACTATATAAAGAGAGCTTTGAGTACCTAAGAGAAAGATTAGGCATTGTTGACAACTCCAAATTTTAGTTCTAGAAAGAAAGCTCCAGACAGCTCCAAAGAACTACAGACAGACTCAGAGATATAGAATGAAAGAGGTATGTGGCTCCAAATTAAGGGGAAATTTTAGAATTTCTAATCTGGAGTGGGCAGTTATGCCACCTACTTGTCATAGATCTTCTCACGATCTCATTCATGTCACCCTTGACCAAAATAGTAAATGTCATTTTGCTGGCTTGTCAAAACAATTAATGTTGGTTAGTTTCCATTGAATGCAGTAGGTGAGTTTGAATTTGAGTGATAGATTTTTGGGAAGTCAAGAAAAAGACAAAAGAAAAGAATGTGTAGGAAAGATATAGAAGAGAGAATAAGAGAATGCATGTAGCAATAGCACAATAGTGCAGAGCAGAGAAGAATTGTTGTAGTAGCAATAGGAAGAGTATCACAGAGAGGGTGGAAAGAAGAGAGCTCCAAGAAGATCTAGACATGAATAGCGATCAGTTAGAGGAATGAGTAGTGAACAACTCTAAATAGAAAGGGACAATAGTGATGTCCAAAAAGCTGCAAAGTGAGCAGTATTGGTAGAGGCAAGAAAAACAAAGTTGTAACTCTAGCACTTGTATTTGTTGAATGTAAAATATTTTTTTTATCATTAATATAAATCTACATTTGTGTATTTTTTGTAACAAACCTTATCATAATACTGGGATTTACACATCAAAATTACTAGAAAGGTAAATGAACATAATCATCAATAAGCATTTATTGAAAATCATATAAATTTTGCATAATGATAAGGAAATAATGGCATGTCTTTTCTAAACATTTTCAAACTTGAAAAATTACAACATATTCAAAGATATCATTTTAGTGAAATCTTTCACTTTCCATTTACTATGTTTTTCTCTTGGCAATAAGAATAATTTTACATAAAGTTGACTGCCAAAATCATATCATAAAATATACTGCATTTGGAATCTTGATATTTGTTTTCATAAGTCTCATTTTGTCTTCTAGTTGGGAGGGAGAGCATCACCTAAGTGCTTTACCTCCAACCATAGATCATCATCTCCCACACACCTTCCTTCTTGGAAGTGGCCCTACCCTTCACGAAGAGTATAGATATATGGAACCAACTGGTTTTTGGCATCTGAGTTTCTAGTGTTGTTTCCTACATAACCAACATGGCCATACAACCATAGACTCCTTTTAACTAAGTATGACACTATTGGATGGTTATGCACATCTAGAGCACAATGAACCAACTAATGTATGCAAAGATGGATTCATTACTTTGGTAAAAGATTCAATATAAATAGACATTTCGCAATGAACATAGTCATGAGTTCACACACCTCTAACTCAACTTAGAAATTATCTCATCCTATAGTGAATTTAGTTTGACTAATACTAGTCATAGAGTAACTTCACTAACTTCATCCATAGTCCTCCTAACTTAGATTTTTATTTTCAAGTTTTGGAATACAATACCAAGGTTGGTTTGCAATGAGGACATAATCTTTCAAAAATCCTCTTGTTGCATCTTGCAACATTCAATCTATGACTCCCTATTACTCTACACATTGTTTAAAAGGTTTGTATTCTAGGTTTTGATGTCTATTATCGACATAGAGAACAATTTTATCAATGGCTTCATACTTCATCCAAGGCACTTATCTTGGATTAAGGATTCTCATCTAATCCTTGTCAACAATAAATATATCTTTTTTAAGTCGACAACATACATATAAGAATAATTTTACATTTACTAAACATATCTAGGATACTCTTAGAGATCTATCTTCTCTAATCCCTTCATACAAAATGACATTTAAAATCTCATTGTTAGTAAGTTTAAAGAATTTCATAACATTTTGTGGTTTCTCGACCTTGTCTGTCAACCCAATAATACATGGGAACAATATAATCATCATTCTCACTTAAGAGATTCCATGATTTCAAATCTCATCCCCATTGAATCTAAAGGTTAAGTTCTCTTAATCCAAAGCATCACGAGGCTATCAATTCTTAAAATGGTAATAAATACTTATCACAATCCCATAATAGTTTATCTTTAGTTATATCAGAACTTGAGTACCATTCTGAATTAGACTCGATATAGAGAGTCTCTAGGACAATTGATTTAGCAAGTTGTTCACTTATATGAGTATATATTTCCTAGATAACTCCTATCCTATTAGTCTGTATGAGATTTACTCAATATCCAATACATATTTAAACAATCTTGGCTTATCGACCTATAAGTCACTGTTATTAATAATAAATAAATAGTCAATACTTATGATCATTCACAATCATATTTTGTTGTCTAATCATGCTATCTACCAATGGATAATACATCTATCATGGATAGATGTAGCATAAGTGTTATTTTATCTACCTATTGTTCTACTAACGGACAACAATAGTCTTTTTGCTAACTTAGCATGATTCTATCAATAGGTATTAAGACATAGGGTATGTATCAACTAATGGTATTCTTATAGAAAGAATCCATTATTATCGATGTATCCAATAGAACTGCTATTATCGATAGTAATCTCATGGCCGAAATAGATAAAGATACTATTAAAGTTGTACAGTTATCGGTCCAATACAACAATATTAAAAGATACATCATAATGTTATCAGCCCTTTGAGGCACATAGTAAACATCCATACTGTACACAAGCAATGACATGAAGGAAAAATTCATACATGTTTGAAACATTAGTTCGATAGTGATACATATACTTACACACCTGTATGTTGTTTGGCCATAGACTCTCCTACCGAGCTTATAATCTTTTTCCTATTTCAGAGCTTCCTGTGCTCTTTCTTTCTTCTCATGATATGTTGTTCTCTCTCATACTTCTCACCTCAAAGCTTCTCCTCTATTACTTCCCATACCTACGGGAATAACTATCCAATTTCCCTATAAAATATCCAAAAAGGAGCTTGCAACAATAGAACTTCTCCACTCTCTCCACATTATTGTGGAACATGGAGTCGTGCACCACTACTTAATGAAGTCATTTGCAAACATAAGAAATCTTAACATCACATCATAATAACTTGTGTCTATACCGTACAAGTTTCACTTATACATTATGTTAATATAAAATAAATAAACATATATAATCATAATGTTAGTATAAATCATATTTACCGATGTTGGTAAAAAACATTTGACAAGATGCGAGAATGTGGTTGATATTTTCTCCCTCTCACAAGCTTGTGCTAACATCAAAAGACAAAATATCATACTATGATCCCCATTGAGAATTCAAGTTATAAAATAGCTTAACTATTATTGACCATTTTTTGTCAATGGTTACATACTGACCTAACTTAGTTTTCAACAAAACTTAAGTTTAGTGAATCTTATAGACAAATCAATAACTATCCATTCAAGACCTAATTTCTGACCAAGTAAGTTAAACACAACTTAACACTATCAACCTGGTTCACTAGGTTTATAAAGCACATAAATTAGGTGGCAAAAACCTGTCCCTTCCAATGTCTATCAACTTCTCTCTAATGATGGTCTCCCTCCCTTCTTGGAGGTTGGTAATCTATCCCCTGGATACGACTCACAGTCACCAAATTATGATTAGTGTATCATTATTAAAACATTAATCTTCATAAATAGATAATCTCAATAACATATAATCACATGTCAAATTCTATGCATTTAATCATAACTCATGAAATCATTGATTTATCCTGACATTTTTGCTAAATGTCAAATCATTAGTCCATGATAATTTCTCTACTAATTACATGCTATTAAACGTAAAGCATATGCAATGTTTTGGGATGTCACATATCTCCCCTCATAAGATTCATCGTCCCTAATGATCTAATGTATCCAAAATTTATAACATGAAAAAAAAATTGTTTATCTTTGAAAAAGCTTAAAATAAATGTGGAAATCTTTGGTAAATATCATCACAATTTTCCTAGGTGGCATTATCTTCTGCATACTGGTCCCACTAGACCATCCATTGAGTAACTTCTTTATTATGTAAGTGTAGCTTACATATTTTGAGCACTTTGATAGGCTTTATAATAACCACTCATGGGTCCTTCACTTGTAAGGCATTCCAATCAAAAATGAGAATTTTATTATCTCTTACAATATACTTTTTCAGATAAGAAACATGAAAGACATTATGCATCATGGCAAGGGCTGGTCGTAGAGCAATCTTGTATGCAATTAGGTTGACTTCCTTGAGAATTTTGAAGGGACACACATATCTAGGAGCTAGTTTGGATGACTTTCCAAACTTAATGAAACTCTTTTGAAGCTTGACTCTTTACAAAAATATTCTCCTACTCAGAAATGTCTTGGAATGCGCTTAGCATCTGCATAGTTTTTTTTCTATCATTTGCCTCCACTAGCCTTTTCTTGATCAACTTGATCTATTCTTCCATTTCTAATAACATTTATGGACCAAGACTAATCCTATCTTCTTGCTTATCCCAACTTATAGGAGTTTAGCACTTTCTTCCATATAATGCTTCAAATGGGGCCATCTTAATAGCGGAATGATAGGAATTATTGTAAGCAAATTCTACAAGGGGAAGATAACCCTCCCACTTGTATTTCTGATCCATGCAATACATTCTCAATAAATCTTTTAACACTTGGTTCACTCTTTCCATCTGACCATCTATTTCAAGATGATAAGTTGAGCTTATATTCAATTGAGTTCCAAGTGAGGAAAATAAAGTTTGCCAACACCTTGATGTCATACGGGCGTCCCTATCTGAGATGATCTTCTCAGGAATGCCATGCAACCTAAATACTTCTTGCACAAATTTGCGGGCTATGACTGGTGCTCCATCTGTCAAATTCCTGGGTATGAAATGCACTACCTTAGTGAGTCTATCTACCACTACCAAAATAGCATTGTGCCTATTTCTAGACACAAGAAGACTTGTACAAAATCCATACTGATGATCTGTAATTTCTATTCTAGAATCTCATGAGGATATAAGAGTCCCACTGGGTGACGATGTTATTCTTTCACCCTCTAGCATTCTAGACATCCTGCTACAAATCTTGCAGTAACCCTCTTCATTACTTTCTAGAAGTATAATGGTTTTACATCGACTACCAGTTTCGTCACTCTAAGATGTTCTGAATAGGGTATGGAATAAACTTCCTTCCACACAGTATTCCTTAACTCCTGAAAGTTTGGAATGTACATTCTTTCTTTGAATCTTAGTAGTCCATCTAGTTCAAAATGGAATCCATCATACCTAGAATCATGAGGGTTGTCCAAGAGAACTTGCTTAACCTACTCATAGTATTCATCTCCCTTGGACTTTTGCAACACTTGATTCTTAAAATTAGAATGAATAGAGATCATAGAGGAGATATGTCTCCTTTCAGTTAAGGCATCTGCTACTCAATTTTCCTTTCCCTGAATCTATTTGATCTCAAAATCATAATTATATATTAACTCTAACCATCTTCTCTGATGAGCATTAAGATGTGGTTGGGTAAACAAATAATTAATTCCTTGGTGGTCTGTCCTTAACTATAAGGGTTTCCCAAGTAAATAATGCCTCCACATTTATAGTGCATGAACCATTGCTGCTAACTCAAGATCATGCAAGGCATAATTATTCTCATACGTCTTTAATTTTCTAGACTCATAAGTGATAACTCAGCCTTCTTGCATAAGTACTCCACTGGTGCAGGGGCACCTTCAGGTCATATGGTCAAATTTGGGTTTTATGTTTTCTTTTGATGTGTTTGGTCTAATAAGGTTATTTATGACCATTCAGGATAATTTTAATCTATTTTTGGAATGTTATACGTCCATTGGTCAAAAGTTGTAAATATTTGCAAAAGATGTAAAAGTTGTCATTGTGAAAGTTGTCAAAAAGTGCATTAAAGTTACAACTTTGATTAGGAAGTTAGTTGTGGGTGGTTGGTAGTTAAAAAATGACTAGGAAAGCATAAATACATGTTTTAAACACAAATCCCAAGGTTGGAGAAGGGTTGATAAAGTTGGAGAAGGTGGGAGTGAACATTTGAATGATGATTGTGAATCATTTTGGAGCAATTTCTTTGTATTTTTTCTGTAACAGTTCTATTCTTTCTCTTCATATGGATTTGTAATGCCCATTTAATGATCTAAAACTAGTTGAAAAGTGTGGGAATGTGAATCTACTTCATTTTTCTTTTTGTTGCATCAATTTTCATACAGATTTGAATAAGTTCTGGCATTTTTATTGAGGGTAGGTCCATAAAGTTTAATTTTCTTAAAATGCAGTTTGAAAACGCGCATGGTACAACCTGGTACAACATCATATTGAGGAATATAATAGATGGATGGAAATATATTGGTTTCTAGTTTACAATTATTTTGGTTGCATGTGATTTCATTATGTTTTAAGTGAGTTATGTCATTTTTGGTGAAAGCAGTTCTATAACAGCCCTAGGGTTTGCACATGAATAGTCTAGTTTATGTCCTATTCCATACAAAACAACCCTATCCCATTTTGACATATGTTTAATAAGTGCTAAAAGGGTATTCCAAACAGGTCTTATATTTTTAATATCAAATTTTTACTGGAAGTTATGGTAAAAAAGGTCTAAATTTTTGCTCCATGTTGTAGGGTTTAAGAGCAAGTTGCCAAGAATGAACAAGAATGCACATTTGCATCATTTGTATTGAAAGTCCTTATTTCTTTGTATCAAATTGGTATTAGAGACCACAAGATCTAGGTAGGAGAAATTAATTATGTTGATTGGAATTTGGTTAAGTATGTGTGTTGCAGATTGACAGGTTGATGAAAAGAGCCTGGATACCAAAAGTCTGGGCAAGGAAGAAAAGAAAAGAAAGCCATAGGTGAGGTATCATGAGAAGAAGACAAGAAAAGAGAGAGGATAACAAGATGCAGCAACAAACTTAGAAGGAAGGCATTAAGAAGAAAGATGGGCAAGGGGCATCATCATTATTAAATAAAATTGTTCAAAGTGGCAAAGAGACCACAAGAGGAAGAAATGGAAAAGATGATATAGGAAGAAGAAATTGCAGCCAAGAAAGAAAGCAAGATGGAAGAGGAAAACTTATTCCGAATGACCTGCAAGTCCAAAGGTAAATGCTGTCAAGTTGTGATTTCTGATATATGCGTGGATAATTTTTTTTTTGAATATATGGTAGATAAATTGGGTTTGGAAAGAATAGCACACCCCACGCCCTATTCAGTGAGTTGGCTTCAAATAGGTAACCATGCATGAGCAATGCAAAGTTGAGTTCCACATAGGCAATTATAAGGATGAAATAGTTTGTGATATTATGCATTTAGATGTATGTCACATTGTGTTTGGAAGGTTGTGGCATTATAGAAGGGTAGTGAAGTATAATAGGAAAAACAACACATATGAGTTGGACAAAGATGGGATGAAATATACATTATTATCCTTGAAGGGTGAGTGCATAGGAATTGGAAGCTTGTTGTTGGGTGAGAAGATATATGTGCAAAACTATAAAGTAGAGATAAATGAGGTAATCAAAGAGGTAATAAGTTTTGATAACATGTTGTTTGAAAACCCAGTTGAACAAGAAATGGAAGAAGTTTCTTTTGAATTTTCTCAAACAAATGAAAGTAATGGTGACATTGATGTTGAAGTGGGTGATGTTCAGGAAGAAGAAGAAGAAGAAGAGATAGTAAAAGAAGTTGTAGAGGAGTCAAGGATAGTCCAAAGAGAGAAGATAGTCATGGAGGATAAGGAGATAACATGGTTCTCAAGAGAAAAACCAAGAGATGAGAATGTTGATGTCAAGGAGAATAACAGAATGGATGAGCAATTCAAACCTAAAAATGAATGGCTGAGTAAGGTTAAGGTTAAGCCAAATATTTTGGAGCATAATGAAGAGAAAAGGATGTATGGCAAACAACATAAGGTGGATGAAGAAGTGAAGTATGAAGAAGAAGAATATGATTTCTTTAATATGTTAGTTTCATGTGCAAGTAACAAAAACAAAGTTGATGAAAGAGACAATAAATTTACAATTACAGTCCAAGGTCAGGAGAACAAGAAGAAAACAAAAGAACATGGCTGCATTGTACCAAGTTGGCCTTGGCTCAAGAAGCATGTTATTGGATCAAAAAGCACAAGTGCACCAGTTGATACAAATGTAGTTGAGATCCAAAAAAAAGAAAACAATGCACACATGGAAAGGAACTAGAAGACAAGAAAGAAGATTCCTATTTGAATTGGAACTCAAATTTTCTCTTCCTTGGGAGTATGGTGCAAGGGCACCTTCAGGTCATATGGTCAAATTTGGTCAAATTTTGGTTTTATGTTTTATTTTGATGTGTTTAATCTAATAATGTCATTTATGACCATTTGGGATCATTTTGATCCATTTTTGGAATGTTATAGGTCCATTGGTCAAAATTTTTAAACATTTGCAAAAAGATGTAAAAGTTGTCATTGTGAAAGTTGTCAAAAAGTGCATTAAAGTTGCAACTTTGATTAGGAAGTTAGTTGTGGGTGGTTGGTAGTTAGAAAATGATTGGCAAAACATAAATACATGTTTTAAACATGAATCCCAAGGTTGGATAAGGTTGGAGAAAGTTGGAGAAGGTGGGAGTGAACATTTGAATGAAGATTGTGAATCATTTTGGAGCAATTTCTTTGCATTTTTCTGTAACAGTTGTGTTCTTCTTCTTTGTATAGATGTGTAAGGCCCATTTAATGATCTAAAAAGTTGTTTGTAAAGTGTGGGCATATGAATCAACTTAAATTTTATTTTTGTTGCATCAATTTTCATGGAGATTTGAATAATTTATGGCATTTTTATTGAGGGTAGATTTGTAAATTTTAATTTTCTGAAAATGTAGTCTAAAAACATGCATAGTATAGCCTGATACAGCCTCATATTGAAGAATATAATAGATGTATGGAAATATATTGGTTTATAGTTTCCAATACTTTTGGTTGAATGTGATTTCATTATGTTTTGAGTGAGTTATGCCATTTTTGGTGAAAACAATTATGTAACAGCCCTAGGGTTTGCACAAGAATAGTCTTGTTTTTGCCCAATTCTGTACAAAACAATGCTAGCCCATTTTGACATATGTTTAATAAGGTCCAAAAAATTATTCCAAATAGGTATTTATTAGAATTTATGTTAAAAAAGGTCTAAATTTCTACTCCATGTTTTAGGGTTTAAGAGCAAGTTGCCAAGAATTAACAAGAATGCAAATTTGCATCATTTTTATTGAAAGTACTTGTTTCTCTGCATCATCCACCCAATCCTTCTCTCAAGGCATTGGTGATGACTACAAAATGACCCTCTAGATCAGGTACCTTCAGAATTGGTGTTGTAGTTAGCCTCTCTTTTAGTTGATCAAATGCCTCCTGACACTTTTTTGACCAAACAAATCTTTTGCCTTTCTTTTGTAGAGAAGTAAATTGGTAGGCAATCCTTGAAACATTAGCCACAAATTTTATATAATATCTTTCTAGACCTATAAAACTATGGACTTCATGCATATTTTTTTGTGTAGGCCACTCTAGAATGGCTTTGATCTTTGTTGGATCTACCACAATTCCCTCTACTAAGATTATATGACCTAGGTATTGTACTTTTTAGAAAAAAGTACACTTTGAGACCTTACCATAAAGTTTATGCTCTCTCAAATGCTGAAGAATGATCCACAAATGTTGTAGATATTCTTCCTCATTTTTTGGAGTAAATCAAAATATCATTTAGGGAAACAAGAAAAACATTATCCTGACAATCCATGAATACATTGCTCATTAAATTCATGAATGTTGCAGGTGCATTCATCAATCCAAAGGGTAGGACTGTGAATTCATAATTCTTATATCTTGTTCTAAAGGTTGTTTTATGTTTATCTTCATCTTTTAGCATTAACGGATGGTATCCTAATCGCAGATTGATCTTTGAGAACACAACTACCCCATGCATTTGATCAAAGAGATCATCAATACATGGCAATAGATACTTATTATTTATCGTTGCTCTTTTTAGCATATGATAGTCTATACATAATTGCAGTGTGCCATCTTTCTTTTTAACAAAGATCACTAGCGCTCCACAGGGTAAGCATTGGATCTTTTCAATCCTTTTGCTAGGAATTCCTGTAGCTAAGTCTTTAGCTCCAACTCTGTTGTAGTCATTTGATAAGGAGCTTTGGATATAGGTTCCTATCCCATAATTATATCTATGGAAAAGTCAAAAGATATCTTAGGAGGTAATCCAAGTAATTCATCTAGGAATACATCCTCAAAATCTTGAAGAAAGGGATTCTCCATATTTGATCTCTCTTGATCTATGGATTCTTCTTCATCCACTCCTTTGAGTATCTAAGATTCATAATACATTAAGTCATCTTGAAATACATGCTCTTTGTGATCTTCTATTTTCTCCATTTTGATTGCAAAGAGTTGACACCCTTTTTGCTTGGCTCTCTTCAATTATAAGGTAGATATTTACCTCAGCTTAACCTCTCTAGAAGTACCTTGTAGAAAATCTCTATATCCAAGGCCATCTAGGCATTCTATTGTTTTAGCAAAACAACCTACCTTAGCCCTATGCCTCCATAACCAGTTTATTCCAAGGATGACATCATATGATCCTAAGGGGGATACATATAGATTTACTTCAATCAAAAATCTTAGGAGTTCAACCTTAGCCTCAAGCAAACATTGCTCTACCTGAGCCCTTGTTTGGTTAGCATACTCTACTGACAATGATTTTTTCATATAACCAGCTCTTCTAGATATCTTATCTAAAAATTTTAGAGAAATAAAGCATTCAGTCGCACCCATATCTATTAAAACTAAAATTGGAACACCAAAAAACATACTTATGATTTCAATTGGAGTAATCTAGTACTCCGCCTATCGATTATCCAGTGCTGCATGAATTCTCTGTTGGCAAGCCACCTATTTTGATGGTAACAGATTTCCTTACGATTGTGTTCCTTGTGTCTTATTAGGACACTAATTAGCATAGTTGTCACCTGCACATGAAAAACACCCTCGAGGAGGTCCTCACCTTTCAAAAGGCTTTCTTGAGTTATCTCCGTTCTTCTTGGGATTATTACTAGAAAGGTAAGTGAACATAATCATCAATAAGCATTTTTTGATAATCATATAAGTTTTGCATAATGATAAGGAAATAATGGCATATCTTTTCTAAATATTTTCAAACCTAAAAATTACAACATATTAAAAGATAGCATTTTATTGAAATCTTTCACTTTTCATTTACTATGTTTTGCTTTTGGAAATAAGAATACTTTTACATAAAGTTGACTATCAAAAGTCATATCATTAAATGTAATGCATTTCAAATCTTGATATTTGTTTTCATAAGTCTCAGTTTGTCTTCTACTTGGGAGGGAGAGCATCATCCGAGCACTTTACCTCCAACCATAGACCGGCGGTCCCCCACACACCTTCCTTCTTGGAAGTGACCCTACCCTTCATGAAGAGTATAGATATATGGAACAAATAAGTTTTTTCCATCTAAGTTTCTAGTGTTGTGTTCTACATAACCAACACAATCATTAAACTATAAACTCCTTATAACTGAGTATGACACTACTAGATGGTTATGCACATCTGGATCATAGTGAACCGACTAATGCATGCTGAGAGGGATGCATTATTTTGGCCAAAGATTCAATATAAATGGACATTTCACAATGAATGTAGTTGTGAGTTCACACACCTCTAAATTGACTTAGAAACTATCTCATCCTATAGTGAATTTAGTTTGACTAATACTAGTCACAGAGTGACTTGACTAAGTTCACCCATAGTTCTCCTTACATTTTTATTCCTGAGTTTTGGAATACAATACCAAGGAGGGTTCGCAATGAGGACATAATCTTTCGAAAAGCCTCTTGTTGCATCTTGCAACATTGAATCTATGACTCCCTATCACTCTACACCTTGTATCAAAGGGTTATATTATTGGTTTTGATGTCTATTATTGACATAGAGAATACTTTTATTAATAGCTTCATAATTCATCCAAGATACTTATCTTGGTTTAAGGATTCTCATCCTTGTGGACAATAAATATATCTTTTTAAAGTCGACAACATACTTATAAGATGAATTTTACTTTTACTAAACATATATGGGATGCTCTTAGAGATCTATCTTCTCTAATCCCTTCATACAAAATGACATTTAAACTCTTGTTATTAGTATTTTCAAATAATTTCAAAACATTTTGTGGTTTCTCGACCTTATTTGTCGACCCAACAATACATGGGAACAATATAGTTATCTTTCTCTCTTAAGAGATTCCATGATCTCTAGTCTCATCCTAATTGAATCTAAAGGTTGATTTCTTTTAATCCAAAGCATTGTGAGGCTATCAATTCTTAAAATGGTAATAAATACCTATCATAGTCCCATCATGGTTTATCTTTGGTTATATCAAAACTTGAATACCATTCTGAATTAGACTCTATACAGAGAGTCTCTAAGACAATTGATTTAGCAAGTTGTTCACTTATATGAGTATATCTATCCTAGATAACTCCTACCTTATCAGTCTGTATGAGATTTACGCAACATCCAATACATATTTAAACAATCTTGGCCTATCGGCCTACAACAAGCCACTGTTATTAATAATAAAGAAATAGTTGATACTTATGATCATTCATAGTCATCTTTCGTTGTCTAATCATACTATCTACCAATGGCTAATAAAGCTATCATGGATAGACATGGCATAAGTGTTATTTTTTCTTAAATCTAATACTTCATAATAAGATACTCGACAACCTAAGTCTCGACCTATTGTTCTACTAATAGACAACAATAGTCTTTTTGCTAACTCACCCTAATTCCATCAACAAGTATTAAGACACATGGGTATGTATCAAACTAATGATAGTCCTATATAAAGAATCTATTATTATCGATGTATCCAACATAATTGCTATTATCAATAGTAATCTCATGGAAATAGATAAAGATACTATTAAAGTTGTACAGTTATTGGTCCAATACAACAAGATTAAAAGATACATTATAATGTTATCAGACCTTTGAGGCACATAGTAAACATCCATAGTGTACACAAACAATGACATTAAAGATAAATGAAAACATGTTTTAGACATCACTTCAACAATGATACATATACTTAGACACACCTGTATGATGTTCGGCAACATACTCTCTTATCGAGCTTACAATCTTTTTCCTATTTCAGAGCTTCCTATGCTCTTTCCTTCTCGTGATATGTTTTCCTCTCTCGTATTGCTCACTTAAAAGTTACTTCTCCTCCATTACTTTCCATACCCATGGGAGTAACTACCCGATTTCCCTATAAAATCTCCAAAAAAGAGCATGCAATAACAAAACTTCTCCACTCTCTCCACATTATCGTGGAGTGTGGAGTTGTGTACCACTACATAATGAAGTGGTTTGCAAACATAAGAAAGCTTAACATGACATCATAAGAACTCATGTCGATAATGTACAAGTTTCACTTATACATTATGTTAATATAAAATAAATAAACATACATACTCATAATGTTAGTATAAACCATATTCACTAATGTTGGTAAAAATCATTTGACAAGATGTGAGAATGGGGTTGAGGTTTTCTCCCCCCTCGTAACCTTGTGTTAACATCAAAAGACAAAATATCATACTATGATCCCTATGATCCCCATCGAGAATTCAAGTTATAAAATAGCTTAACTATTATCAACCATTTCTTATCAATAGTCGCATACTGACCTAACTTAGTTTTCAACAAAACTTAAGTTTAATGGATCTTATTGACAAATCAATAACTGTCCATTCAAGACCCAATTTCTAAATAGGTAAGTTGAACACAACTTACCACTATCAACTAGGTTCACTAGGTTTATAAAGCACATAACTTAGGTGGCAATTAACATGTCCCTTCCAATGTCTTTCCACTTCTCTCGGATGATGCTCTCCCTTCTTTCTTAGAGGTTGGTAATCTATTCCTTGGATACCACTCACAGTCACCAAATTGTGATCATCATATCATTAGTAAAACCTTAATATTCATAAATAGATAATCTTAATAACATATAATCACATGTCAAAATCTATGCATTTAATCATAACTCATGAAATCATTGATTTATCCTAATATTTTCCTTAAATGTCAAATCATTAATCCATTAATATTTATCTACTAATAATATGCTGCTAAAAGTAAAGCATAGTCAAAGTTTGGAGATGTGACATTTTGTTTTGTGTCCCCTCTCTCTCCTGTTTGTTTTATTCTTCCAACAAAAAATAGCGGCATTGAAGAATGTCTCGAGATCCACTAACGGCGAGAAGAGTGATATGATATGTGCTAGATGTGTTTATGCTAGTGGGAATCCTCTTCACCATCACATATTCCACCAAGGAGGTCAAAATGGCTATGATCTCATGCCTTCTAGCATTGATATGAATTCTCGCATCTGATGAGGGATTTCATGTCCTTGTAGCAAGATCTTCCTATTGGCATCAACAACATTCCTCAAGATAACAATATTATGCTCCGGAATGCTGCTATTTTTGAGTAAATACATTTTTCTCCCTTTAATTGGAGCTAATATCCCCTAGAAGTAAGCTCCCAAGATTTTTGAAATTTTGGAACCATCTATTTTGATGTCGGAATAGAATATATAACTATTCTTGTGAGCGTTTCTTTTTCAAAGTTTTATGCATATAACATCTTTTTATGGGCCTGTCCTTAAAGAAATTTGTTTAATTTAGTTTTACTGGTTTAATTCTATCCTAATTGCCTAGAAGCTCCTGTGGTGCCTTTGTATATAGATTCATGAACTTCATGTCAATTGAGGCTTTCCTTCTTTCATAGAGGATATGAAGGCATGATTTCTCATCTACACTCCATATCAACATTCATATGCTGAAAGACTATACATCTACCACATTCAATAGAGTGATCTCATTTTTTTGTTAGCACATGCAAGCCCACCGAGTACAACTACTAATCTACCAAGCTCACTATTTTGAAAAGACACAAACTTCGTTGCACAAGAAAAACCCAAGAGAGTAGAAATGGAAAAAGAACAAACCATTGCCTTGTGTGCTTCATTACAACTACTTTTGCAGGCCAGCAAGGAGTTGGCTTGAATACTAAAAATACCAGCATTGCTAATAAGAATTCCAAACAAGTTTATACTATCGAAGCCATTGCCACCATTTCTCCCATTTGATCTAATTATATAGATGGACTCCAGAACTAATATTCTTAATTCTACTCAATCTCCAAGATATGTTATTGTAGGGAATTCTTCAGCAAACACAACATTGTACATGTGGAAGAGAGAAAGGATTACTTGAATGCTAGATCTACACATCTCTACCAAATGTGTGTGATCCCCAAAAGCAAGAGACATATACAGTCGTTTAAATAATTATTGGAGTGTTAATAAATTTGAGAGAGATAGACAATTGTTTCAGTTTTACATCATCATGTTGAAGCTTCCATTGTGAAGGGGGCGGAGGAGATGAGAACTAACACAACTATCACCACCCATTCCATCCATTGTTGTTCCATTTTTGGATAGATTATGTTACAAATATACAATTTTAGAGGGGGAAGGTATAAGCATGGAGAGTGTAGCTTTGTGTGCATGTAGGTGGGGCGATTGAAGGAGAAACACGCAAGTGAATCTTGTAGGTAGAAAGTGGTAGATGAAAGGATAGCCTGCTAAGTACCATGCAACATCCAAACATCATAGGTAGGTGTAAAGAAAAGAGATTTTAAAAATTTATTTAATTTGGTTCATCTGTAAAGCTTATTCTTTTTACTCTATCACTCATAAAACTGTGAGGTCATTTCACTGAATTCTATGAAATCTAAATTGGAACAAGTAACATCATGGGGAAGAACTTTAATAAAGCATCCACCCCAAAGAGCACAAAAGATTAGAGGGAGTTGCAATTAAACCCAATTTAATGGGTTATCGCCGCTATATTTAATCTCTGCTCTTCACCAATACAATAAAAATTTGATATCTAAGTGATAGGAGAGAATTTGGGTGCACTGTTAAAAGTTTGAGATATTAGAATAAATATTTAGTTGCAGTGTTGAGTGGTGACAATTGTAGAAATTTGAGCTGGGAACTGGGAAATCAAGCTGACCAGCAAAATTAATCGAACTAGATATATGGTTTGGTATAATATGCATAAGTTAGAAATGATTTGGCCTCCATCATTCAAAGAATCACTTCAAATTTAGCTGAGAAATGGGAAGCTAAGCCAACAGTTGTTCCATTGGGAAGATAGATTAATTAAGTTTGAGATCACTTTAATAAAGAACTCAAAGTTGTGGCGGAGAATTCATCAATAACACATTTGAGATCAAAAGACCCGCCACTTCACATTTCAATTTATAGCCAAATGAGGAAGTCCAAGGATTTAACTATGGGAGAATTAAATAAGGTTATAATAATTAAATAAAAACTTAAAAGCATCTTATTTATGGGCATTTTGGGGTAGTTAATGTTTATTTTATTTGTGAACATCATAGCCATAGTTGAGTGAAAAGAAGAGAGAATGAATGCTATGGATGTTCTTATAATTCACTTGATCTTAAGCTTCAACAGCCTCCAAGCCCCAGAATCTTTTGATAAAGAAGGCCTTCAATTTTATTCCACAAAAGAAGCTTTATATATTTATCACCTATATTGAAGATCATTTCTCAAATATATTTCAAACATTGTTTACTAATGAAAATGTGGGTTCTTGCACAAGGAGGACAACATATCAATTTAAAGTGTGTTTTATTATTTCATTTGTAAAATCTTTAGTAAGTTGAAATTTGCGACCATTATGATGTATTTATTAGTTATTTTAAATTTAAAATCATAATATAATTAATTGAAATTCAAAATCATTATTATGATTTTGAATTTTAATTAATTAATAAATATGATTAAATGTGTATCCAGATTTTAAATTTCAAATAAATATAATCAAATGTGCATCTAGAATGTTACATAGACAATACACTCCAACAATGTAGCTTTCAAATAAATACGATCAAATGTGCATCTAGAATGTTAGATAGACAATACACTCCAACAATGTAGCTTTGTTGTCTATCTATTCAATTAATTTGTTATAACTTGTGTATATTAAAAATTAAATCTTAAGTTATTTTGTTTGCCTTAATGTCTTCAATATTAATATCAAAATTTCTAAATACAAAGGTAGTGTGAGCATCCAAGGAAAACAACACAAGCACCACTAAGATAGAGAAGAGATATCTATTGTGGGAGGAACCGGTACTGTTCTTTAGAAATTGGGTATGTTTTTTTTACTCTCCCTAGTGTAGATATTGTTCATCATGGTGCCTCCGAGCCTCTCTATCATGTCAAGTTGCACCTATGCTACAAAGATGTTGAATAATACTTTTAGGGTTGTATTGTTTGTTGTGTATTGCAATGTTAGTAGCTTCTAGAATCATATGTCTATGGGCTTGAACTACTAAATGTCTTCTAGTCACATTAAGTATCATGTAATATTAGTTCTTGTTTATAATGATTTGAGAACTTATGCCTTAATCCCATCTATAGGAATGGCCATAAATCTTTGTAGCTTGAGTACATGCAACAACATGTGTCTTGGAGGTTATAAGCATCTAAGAACTATGCATTCATGTAACTTAAAACGAAGTTAAAACATTAATTAATTGGAAAATTCATTAAAAAAATTATACTCAAGGAGGATATTTTTGTTTCATTCTCTACTAATATGCAAGTAGTGGTGAACAAGTAGATCATAACTGCCACCAAGAGAATTTTCAATGGGGAACACTACCTTGCTTATAAGGGATAGTTCAATAGTCTATCAAAATAGAGAAAAAAATCTTCTATCTTACAATGGTGTTTGGTCAACTTTCTCTTTTTGGTGTACATGACCTTATTTAATATACATCATAGTTTCATGCACATAGGTACATAATAAGAAGACTATCTAACATAGTTTTGGTCAACTTTCTCTTTTTGGTGTGCATTACCTTATTTAATATACATCATAGTATCATGCATATAGGTACATAATAAGAAGGCTATCTAACATAGATTTGATTTCTATTCATTGAATTATAGAAGTAACTAAAATATCATTGTTTCTAATAATGTACCTAACTTTCTCCAACTATAAGAGTTCCAAAAAAAAGTCTTATTTTTAGTGATTTTTGTTTGCATAACTTGAATTTCCAAATGAGCTGCAACATCCATCATTTGGGAATCCAAATGAATTGTAGTGAGGGGACCACCTTTTGGCATCTATGGAGTAGGTTGTAATGGATCACATGACCCATCCACAAGTTGTCCATCTATTAAATTTGCATTCCCATCGTAGCATGAACAAGTTATTTAATAAAAAATCTCTACACACAACCATTATTGTCCATAGAGTTCTAGTACTAAATCATATCATTGCAAGAGCAAGGTAAATATAAACCAAAGAAGCTCTCAAAATTTAGTATAAAAGATACATTGAAGCCACCAAAAGGAAAATAAAGGCCAATGATAATTTGAATAATATGGACAATATTCTTCAGGAGTTGCAGATTCCAAGAAACAACACCACATATTCCTAAGCCTAGATGCCTACATTGTAATGTGTCATTTAAATGCATTTTGAAATGATTGCAAAAGGAAGCCAAGATTATTTAAAAGATTTTTTTTTAATTTTATATTTTACCTAGAGAAATCTTGTCATAGCCCATTTTGTCCATGATACAATATTATTGGATACAAATAGTTTTCTTTTGTTCATGATAAAGTATTATTGGATATAGATAGTTTTCTTTTTGTTACATGACACAATATTATGAATACAGACTTGTAAATATAGTACAAATGATGCATAAACAGTACTGTTAGCCCAAAATCTGTATAGACATGCATATTCATTTAGATCAGAGATATATGATAATCTAGCCATTAGAGTGGTTATGTTTTATTCATTATGATTACCAATAGAGTTAATTTTAGATTATCAATGGAGTTGATTTTATACTATGTTATGATCATATATGAATATTATTTTATATCTGAAAATTGTTCATGAACTAACCACAACATGGTGTTTGAGTGCGACAGGAACTTTTACTTTTAAATGAACGGGAGAGTATCATAGAAGAGAGGAATCTAGATTACTCTCAAGGTCGCCTGCATGACCTCTGCACACACACATTAATCATCTTCACAATTTCATATAGGGTGGGATAGTAGTTAGATGTGTCTCAAATTGTTTTGTTTCAGTGCTTTGTTAATAACTCAAGAAAGAGAAATATATATATATATTTGGAATATGAACACATATAAGACATATACATATACATGCATATATGCACTTAAGTAAACTAATTATGAGTATATAGTGCATACATTTATACATGATACACATAGATATATTATGTATATACGAGTATGCACACATATACCATAATTATTTATACCTAAGTACATATGTAGCATTTATACATATGTGCATTATAATGGAATAATGAATAATGTTTAAATAAAAATAAATAAATTACTCGTATTTTTAATTTAAGAAAATTAAATAAAAATTGGATGGAGAAATCACTCTCCGTAAATAAAATTTAAATAATGCTTTCTTGACCAGAAGGAGTATATTTATATAAATTTTATCTTGTGGCTAGATGGAAATAATTTGGCAGAATAATTTATTGCCAAAAGTAATGTTTTTTTTAAAATAAAATAGAGAGAGAGAGAGAGAGTTCTTTTAAATGATAAATATTTTTTCCATGACACCAAATAAATAAATAATATCTTTCTCTCTATTGTACCAACATCTGCTAAAAAGAGACAGATGACAACCAAAACTTTATGAAGTGTTAAGCGGAGGATTTAGGAAATTTTAACAAGTTAACTGGGCAATTTTTTTTCATGAAATAAGACACCTAGAAGAAGTGGGGACTGATCTATATAAAAAAAGAAATTAGAATGTATCGGGAGAAAAGAAAGAAAAGGAAGAAAAAGGAGGAAACAGATCAAGCAATCTTATTTTTGATGGTTTAAAGGTATGGAAATCTAAATTTATCTAAGCATTTCCTGGTTATGAATATAATAGAAAATTATTCCTATACTTGATTTTATTTTAAAATGTGTTGTGCAAATAAGACTTTGCCTCAAATTTCTTTATTTCTTCCAAATTCACTGCTGTAAATTTCCTCCGTTAAGGCAAGCTGAAGCATTTTGTTTCTTTATTTTACTAGCTAGAAAACTGTGACAAACAAATAAATTGAAACTTATCTCAAATTTAATCATAGCTAAAACTATAAAACTTTTTATATAGTGGCTAGGATTTATCAATGCATAACCAATAAATCTCTTACATACTGAGTAGCTGTAGACAAAGAATGCACATCAAACATATGCTAAAAGTTTTTAAAAAAAAAGTTAAAAGAATGAGACATTCTCTGTTGGAGTTACCTCCCTTTGAGGCTTCTAAGTCTACAATACAAAATTTATTCAAGAAAACTTGTTTTTGTTATAAAAAATATGATGATAGAAGTATCACCTAGCTATTGTAGTTTATTTGAAAAATTCTATTTTCATACAGCTGAAACAAAAGGAAGATTATTGTTAATAAAATAAATCATACCTTTAAATGATTATATAGCTTTTAATAATACTTATTTTAATAAAAGAGGAAGAATATTTTTTTTAACTAGGCAAAAAGCTTTATTTTCACTTAGAGGGAAACAATTACCTTTTATTTAAAAACATTAGTATAGGGTAAATGTTTAACTTAAATGCAATATGAAAAGGGTTTTACTTAAAAGCATTATAAAATGTAAATGCTATTTATTTAAATAGAATATGCAAAGGGTTTTATTTAAAGCAAAATGAAAGGGTAAAACCTCTTTTTTTTAAATGCATTAAACAAAGTAAAAGAAAGGATTAACTCTAGTAGCTAAGGTACTTCTTTTGACATACTACTATGTATTTAAAACAAATAATGGGATTTATTTTAAATGGAAGAGTTTACTTGGACCAAAATAACCTAGTTTAAAAGGTTAAATTATTTTAAGCCAACATACATGACTGTTTGGTAGATTCCAAAAGGAACATTTTTTTAAGGATTGGAATTATGAATACCATCTGATTTTATAGTTGCTTTCTATATGTTTTTAGGGCAATGGGTAGAAAATGCATGGTTAAATTCACAGTCATGTATGGTGACCTTGAGGAATCTAGTCTCTTCGAGACGGGTCAGGCTGCCTGTGTGGGTAGCACGGGGAAGCATGGCTTCATGGTAGGGTGGATGTCACTTCTATGATGCTCTCTCATCTTCGGGTGTACGAAGAAGGGAGCTAGAATGAGGAATCCATCAAGATGTCGTGAACACCTATAAATCTTCATGGAACCAAAGATATGTATTTTATCTTCAATATATTTTATTATATAAAATTTCAAGGAAAGTATTGAATTTAACTCATGATGAAGTCATGATATTAATTTCATGTTGATTTATTATATGACCAAAGATGAACTTAGTAGTATTCATGTACTTGATTTTTGATGGTTGGTAATAATGATGTAGGAATATTATGATACCGCTTGAGAAGTTATGAACTAGTAAAGTCATTTTCTTTACTTTTGATACATGCTTCAAGGAAAATAATAGCTTGTAGTAAGCTTCCTAGTAATTGTTATAGTTATATTTGATAGAAGAGTTGACCTTATGAAGTATAATGCTCATATATGTTGAAAATTAACATATGAAATAGAATGATTACATCTTGTTGTTCATCTTCATGTTAACCCCATAAGATGTTACATCTGATATTTCTATACATAATTGATTTACTTAGTTGGATTTGGATAGTACTATTACATATAGTATCAGAGCTATAGGTTAAACTCTGGAGCCTAATGTGTCTAATTGCTTCTAATGTGACTCATAAATTTTATAGGAATTTCCATTAATGGAACCTCCCTACAATAAAAACCAAAATGAAGTCAGGATTCAAGGAGACAAACTTGATCAAATTCTGGCTATGCTAATAGACACAAGGGCAATGATGAATGCCCTAGAACATGAAGTTAGGGCCACGAGGTCCATGCCAAACCAAAATGAACAATAGAAAACATCAGTAAACAAAGAAAAACAATCTGAATGGACTCACTATGAAAGTGAATTCACACCAGGAAGTAAAAGGGCAAAAAATGAAAATGAGTTGGCCAAAGACTTGAAGGAAATATCACCCCCAGAGTTTGACGGCAAAGCCGTAGGGGATGGTGCTGAATCTAGGATAGTAGAAATGGAAAGGTATTTTGAACTATGTGACCTCTCTGAGGAAACCAAGGTAGTTTGGGCTTCTTTCCAGTTGAAAGGAGAAGCAACCACCTGGTGGGATAATCCAAAAATGGAAAAAAATCTTTCATCCAAAAACCTTACATGGGATATTTTCTTATCACTGTTCTGGAAGAGATGGCTTCCACAACATTACTTTGACAAGAAAATGAATGAGTTCCAGAGCTTAAGACAAGGAGAACTGTGAGTGACACAATATTGGGAGAAGTTTATTCAAGTTCTCAAATATGTTCCCCTCTATCAGCAGGATGAGCGCTTCCATGTAAGAAAGTTCATTTTGGGATTGAGACCCCAAATAGGATTAGAAGTAGATCTTCATGGCCCTCAAACCATGGATGACACCTTTGAAAAGACCATCAAATAAGAGCAAAAGCTTCACAACATTGCAGAATATAGAAGGGAAAATAAAGAAATAGGAAAGAACTACCAAAATCAAGCTCCTACCAATCCTTCCAAACAAAAGAATCAGAAAGGTAACAATTTCGAGGATAAGAAAAATAAGAACAAATTTGTAAAAGGGGGTGAACAAAGTAAACCTTTCATCAAACCCAGGAGCTTCAATGAAGGGGAAAATGACAATAATGACAAAGGGAAGTACCAAAAGCCCAAAGAGGGACCAAAAGGTGGATGCTTCAACTGTGGGGGTGAGTATTATGCTAACAAATGTCCTCAAAGAGTAGTTGACAAAACTATGGGAAATCGGCAACAACAAACTATTCAACACACCATTCATGCGGCAGTACATAATAAACAAGCCGACTTCTAGGCCACACCTATTGAAATGACATGTATGATCTATGGTGTTTCAGTTAGTGTACTTATAGACACTGGTGCCACATAATGCTTTATTGACCCTAGAGTAGTGGAAAGACTACCCAGGAGAGCCAGTTACATGGAAAACTCCTGGATAATAATGTATGGAAACCAAGAAGAGAGAAGGGTAGACCAATGTCTGGCCTGCAGCAAATTAACCCTACAAGATATTGTAACTCAAATCAACCTCTATGTAGCTCTGTTAGGATCATACGATATGATTCTGGGAATAAATTGCCTAACCCAACATAAAGCTATTGTAAATTATTTTGAGAAGACTGTAAATTGTAGAGATGACTATGGGAACCCAACTCAATTATGTAGCATTCAAAGCGACATAAGCCTTAGACATATTTCAAACATGCAAATAAAAAGAGCTTAGAGGAAAGGATGTATCTTGTATGCTATCCATATAGAGGATATGGAAGAAGGGAAATAATCTCCTCTTGATGAGTTTCCAGTACTCCAGGAATTTTGAGATGTATTTCTTGAGGAATTACCTAGTCTCCCTCCCAAAAGATAATTTGACTTTTCTATTGATCTCCTACTAGGTATTGAACCTCAATCAAAAGCACCTTATAAGATGACTACTTCAGAATTATATGAGATGAAGGTTTAGCTTCAAGAATTGCTTGATAAAGGTCTGATTCGACCAAGTGTGTCACCATGGGGAGCACCTGTACTTTTTGTCAAGAAGAAAGATGGTACTCTTCGCATGTGTATCGATTAAATAATGATCAATAAGGTGACTATTAAGAATAGGTATCCATTGCTGATAATCAGTGAACTTTTTGACCAAATGAGAGGTGCAACTGTAATATCAAAAATTGACTTGAGATCAGGATACCACCAATTGAGAATCAAAGAGGAAGATATACATAAAACAACCTTTAGAATTCGTTATGGACACTACGAGTTCACAGTACTTCCTTTTGGCCTTACTAATGTACCTGCACCTTCATGAACCTAATGAATAGTGTGTTCAAAGACTACTTGGATGATTTTTTCATAGTCTTTATTGATGACATTATTATTTATTCCAAAAGTGAAGAAGAACATGAACGACATTTGAGGTTAGTCCTGCATCACTTAAGGAAACACCGTCTCTTTGGAAAATTATCTAAATGTTCTTTCTATCAAAAGAAAGTACACTACTTGGGACATATCATTTCAGAAGAAGGTATATCTGTTGATCCAACTAAGATTGAAGCCATCCTAAATTGGCCAACCCACGCTAATGTTCAAGAGGTCCATAGATTTATGGGTCTAGCAAGATATTATAGGAGGTTTGTTAAAGAGTTCTCAAAGATAGCAAACCCTATCACTACCTTACAGAAAAAGGGAAAGAAATTGGAATGGATAAGGAAATGTGAAGAAGCCTTCCAAATCCTGAAACATAAACTTACTACTGCTCCAATTCTCACTATACCTGATCCAAATGGGAGGTTCTCAGTTATAATAGATGCATTAGGGGATGGTTTAGGTGGGGTCCTTATGCAAAATGGTTTAGTTGTAGCCTACGAATCCCAAAAGTTAAAGACCTTTGAAGTTAATTATGCTCCTCATGATCTAGAATTAGTTACAATAGTGCATGCTCTGCAAATGCAGAGGCACTATTTAATTTGGAAAACATTTGAGTTAAAAATTGATCAATTAGGACTAAAGTACATCTTCACACAACCCAATTTAAATGCACGTCAGAGAAGATGGCTTGAATTTCTCAGTGAAAATGACTTTGATACTAACTATATCAAAGGAAAGGAAAATAGCGTAGTAGAGGCTCTAAGTAGGAGGAACAATATTATGGAAATTGCAGTTTTCTACTCCACTTTTAGGGGGCAAGTGTTAGAACAACTTCAAGTTGATGAGTTCTATACTAAGGTTAAAATAGATCTAGAAAAGGAACCTTCTAATCAATAGTTTGAGAGATACAAACTAGAACAAGATGGGCTACTCAGATTTGATAATAGAATGTATGTTCCAAATCACGGTGATTTAAGATCAAAAGTACTTGAGGAAGCTCATAATGCCCCATATTCAGGTCATCCTAGGGTAACTGTAACATCCCTCCTTATACTACTAGAGTAAACTCAATAATTTACAAGAACATAAATAAACATGGTATCCATGAGAGTGAAGAAATTGTTTTTTTTTTTTTTTGTATAACAATTAAATATCATTTACATAATCTCAAGAAATAAGATACAACTTTCTATATAATTTTAAACTTGAAATCATAACTTAATCTAAACCAAATCATTTTGAAATCCTTTCACATAACATTTACATTACAAAAGATGTACTTGACAAATGAATAGTTTTACGTTATCAGTTTGATTATCATAAGCCATCACATAGAGTACACTGCATCTGGAATGTTGAAAACTATTTTCACGAGCATTGGTGAGTCTCCTGCTTCAGAGGGAGAGAGAGAGAGAGCATCATCTAAGTGCTTTATCTCCAACCACAGACAGTCGGTCTCCCGCACACCTTCCTATCCGGAAGTGGCCCTAACCTACATGAAGGGTATAGATATAAGGAATTATCAAGCTTTTCCATATGAGTCCTAGTGAGTTGTGTCCTACATAGCTTCAATCGACCATACAACTCTAGATTCCCCCTAGCCAAGTATGATCATTCTAATTGGTCATGCCGTCTAGACACACACCTCTAACTTGAATTGGAACTATCTCATCCTATAATTGACTTACTTCATCTAGTAACTCTAGACACAAACTTGTTTGAATTGCAAACTCATTCTAGTCAATCTGACTTAGAAATAATCTTAAGCTAGGATATTCATGCAATATATATATATATATATATATATATATATATATATGTTTAGGTATTTCTAACCTTTCTGAGATTCCCTCTTTGCATGCTTGTAATTTCTGGGGTCTATGTCCTTCTGTCACTCTTTTTCTCTGACTCAAATGTCAAACATCTTTGGTGCATAAAAAAAAGTTTTGACTCTATCATAGAATCACTTAAATTAGAAAAAAATACTACAAGGACTCTTTTTGTCTTCCTCTATAGTTCTACTTGACCTTTCACTGTCAACCAAAATATAAATATAAACAATGTCATAGTCGACATAAGAGTTATAGGTTTCCTAAAACCTTCTAGTCTTAATAATGGGATTTATTTATTTTTAACCCAATACATGGTATTATGAACAACCTTGTTGTCCCAAAATAATAATTATAACCTCATAAATGACTCTAGCCTTCCTTGACCCCTTGGCATTGTTCGATTCCACATTTCACATATCATGAGTAACATAGTATATGAGGTATGACCTCATCCATATAATAAGAGCTATAATTTCCCATTTCCTGGTATGCCTATACCCTTGAGTGGGTTTAGTAGTTTCAAACTTGATACATAGGAGTAGTCAATTTTGTCTCCCATATTACTGTACAACATAGATATTACTTAAGACTTAATCAATCTGTTTCCTTGAATGTGGGTCCTTAATATAATTAATAACATTCCAAGTTTTAGTCTCCAACAAGAACCTCTTATGGCAACTACAACATGGAATCTGTTGACTCCCTGTCACTCTCTATTTCTTGTTTCAAGATTTTAAATCTCTTCTTGATGCTAGAGTCTAGAACTTCAATGTTTATCCAAGCTACTCAACTTTCATTTAGAATACTTATCAAATCATGGCTAAGTAGGTGTCATCATGTGGCACAGTTTTATCAACCACCAGTCCTTCTTGGTCTAGCATAAGGTTGGACGAATTGGTATTTTACAATAGTACAAAAGATGCTACTAATTTCAATAATATCTCTCCAAGATGAACATAGTTCTTCTTCTCAAACTATAGATAGAATAAGGTAACTTAGGGACTCGAAAGTTTCTCATCTCTAAACCATAGTTATATCAAAATTTAGGGTTTTTATTCTTTCCTATTCCAACATGATGGATTACAAATAAACTTGTTTTGATGAGTAAAATATCGTATTAATGAGAACAACTTCTAGTCTCTCGACTAAGTCAAAATTGATCTAGATAAGTTGGTTTCCACGTTAAATAAATTAAAGACCTCTTGGTCTTTTACTGGTTATTTTAAAAGAATAGGTTTAATGTCTAAAGGCACGCCTTCAAATTCATGATAATTCTTATTATTGTAGTATCATTATGAGACATTATGCTAATGTCTAAAGGTATTCTAATGATTTCAAGGTCATTGTCCCTCTTTTACAATAAGTGAAATTTCCATTCACCATATATTTAATACAAATCCTATAAAACTTTTACCTATATACTATGAGAAAAAAAATCTTCAATAGCCTACCATACTGTAGCTCTTTTGCTACTCGCATCATGGTTTCCATGTCATGTTGTGGCAAGATACTTTGTCTATAGGTTAAGAAAATGAGACAACACCGTTGATATGAATACACATTTATTATTTTGCATGAGTTTACCAAACTCTACATGAGAACATCTATGTGAGCTATTGATTATTCTCAGTCAAAATAAAGAATAACAATAGATAAGATCAGTGGACGTAGCTCTTGTATGTTGAACTATAGATATAACAACATCTAACATTTTTTTTTAGAATTCTTTCGAAGGTCATCAAATACTGATAAAGTTTCTCTTTATGGACTGTGCTAATTCTCCTCTCTCAGCTCGCTAGATAGCAGACCTCTCTCTCTTATGATAATAATGCTGTTATCCTTCCATGCCGCATTGATCACTCACCCTTATGTTTGTATGATCTTGAACCCTTGTCACCTCTTGGTTATAGTACTCTTCTTTAGTATCCTGCTCCTCCAAATTAAATTGTTTAGCAGATTCAAGTGGTACAACGAATGGTGAAAATGATACACCTTCAACCTCCATTCCCACGTGATATGTTGCTGAAGCTTCACCCAGACAAGTGCGCATAAATTACCAACTATAAGTCTACTACTCTACAAGTAAAACCATGGACTTGCACTTTTAAGAGGGTCAAAAAATACATCAAAAGGAATAATCGATGAGTTAGAAACTATTCTGGCGTAGAGCCATTCCTGATCTCTATATCACTCCCTATAAAATCCTGTTAGCTCCTTTTGTTTTGACGTCGCTCCCTAAGTGGCATCCTCGAGCCTCTGTGAGTATCCCATGCTATGGAAATAGGTTAAGAACTAAAGATTCGTTAAAAGAGAATGTGGTTACATAAATCCTAAAACAACTTCACTCTATCTGCTCTCTTAACTATGGAACCCAAGGCAAATTTAGTGCCTTTCAAACATGTTTCAACATCAAACAAGAAGTGGAATATGACCACTTTCTCATGATAGTTAAAGATAGTTAACTGCTCCATAATGATATGGAGAGGTATTAATTGCATTAAAACTATCGTTCCAATGTAAGATAAACTCTTTGACGCGGTATAATAAATATATAACCTATAAATGATAATTAAATAAATAATAAAACATCATTATAATGTAGGAATACATAAGATGAATCCTATAGATGTTCCATACACTTGACCTCATAGCCTCCTTAAAGGTTTATCCTTTAATTTGATATTAAAATTCTCTTAAGCCACGAGTATCTTCATTTTACATGCCTCCAAATGCTCTTAACTAGAGCATGTAACAAAAGGGGAACATGGGTATTAAAGCACCACTCCCCCAAACAAACAAAAAATTCCCAAATAGCATTCAAAGCTATCAAAAATTGGTTAAGAATGAAATCTTTTATTAAAGGAGGTGTTTATCATTTAACCAACTAACAATTACTAGTCTCAACTTGAGAATATTCACATTTAGTCTAAAAACAAGCTTAGATATTAATGTCAAGAGGGTTTATAATAATAGGACATAAACTTATGCACAAAAAGTGACTGGGTTGAGATATTCTCCCCTTCACGTAAAAGAGAAATATGAGTCATGTCGATTTGACAACATACAAGAATCTTGAAATTAAGTCCTTAACCGAGATCATACTCATTTTCTTTCCCAACAACATCATTGCAGACATAAACATATTTTGTTTATGACACCAAGGATGTCTCTTTCATCAAAAAGTCGTGTTATTCGAATTATGACTAACGCTCAATGTTAACAACGTAGATTATGCTAGAAATGACTAAACTGATGTTTAAAAGACTTAAACAATATCAACAACTTGTTGAGTCAAGAACATACACTAAAACCAAAAGGGTCAAGTATCACTTACCTGACTTAATTTGGTTCACCAATTGCACCAACAAGACTTAAGATGATGACAACTATAGTTTTCCTTATATCTATACTCTTCTCTTTGATGATGCTCTCCCTCCTTTTCTCAAAGCAGTAAAAACTATTTCCTGTATGCAACTTGCAATCATGTAAATGGGATTAGTGTATTGTTAGTCCATTCATAACCTCATGAATAGCAAATTCAAAAGTACATTATGAAATCATTACATCTCATGCATTTATTTACATGACTAGAATCTAGGAAACTAATGATTTATCCCGACATTATACCTGAATGCCAAATCATTTATCCATAGAATTCACTTCTATTTACATAAAAGTACAAAGTAATTTCAAGTCAAAATTAAGGATGTGACATACCTTCCCCCTTAAGATTCATCATCCTCAATGATTCAATGTATCAGAACATAAATAAGATAAAAAAAAATCATGTAACCTTGCCATGAGTATCCTCTTTGTTTCACAAGTAGTGCTTGGAATCCTCGAACTTTTAAAAAAGCTCGATCATGACCACTCTTGGATCTTGTTCCTATAAAACATTCTAAGAATATAATGGTCATTTGTTATATACTTTTAAAATATAATCATAAAGAGGATATGCCTTCTGGCAATAGAATGATTCTGTAATCAATCAAATCGATAAGTTTAAAAACTTCAAAGAGTCCTTCATATCTAGGTATTGATTTGGAATACATTCCATACTTTATGAAACTTTTCTTCTCTATTATTAGCTTCCACCAATCTTTCCCGATCAGTTTGATTTTTTTATCCTTTTCTGACAACATTTTTGGACTAATGCTAATCCTATCTTTTAGCTTACCTAGCTTATAGGAGTTTGGCATCTTCTTCTGTCCAATGTTTCAGATGGAGTCATCATGATAGTAGAATTATAGGAGCTGTTATAAAAAACTCCATAAAAGGTGGATACTTTATTCACGTGAAGCAACCATCCACTTCAATCATAGGTTTATCAAGATCTAAAATTTAATAACATTATGCAAGTATGGTACCACCATTCATTATTTAAGATATAAAGAGTAACATCGACTTCCACTTTTCTAGCGAAAAAGGTTATTCATCATGTACAAATTTCATTTATTTCATGCATCATTTAAATAAATTGATAAGTAAATACAACATAAAGGATCAGAATTCCTTATCTAGTTCAATTGTCCTCCAAGACTCGACATGCCACTGATGAGAGGGAAAGTATCACCTAACTGTTTTTACCTCCAATCATGGACTTAAGCGGTTCCCCCGCACACTTCCTGCCTAGAAGCAATCCTACCCTTCAACGAAAGGTTTTGTTGGAAACCCTCTCAATTGCCATCTGAGCTCTGGTGTGTACCCCCACTTAACTAACTTTATCACACTACCATGGATTCCCTCCAACCATGTATGACAACTCAGGTTAGCTAAGCGTCCAGGGTACTGTGAATTGACGATTGCACGTGGTGGCAACGTCACTAACTATGGCCATAGTTTTTATATAAGTATACGTCTCGCAATGAACGTCGTCATGGTTCACTACCCTACTTGACTTGGAGAGACTACTAACCTGGGCTTACTGGACTACCCGTCTGCCTGCATATAATAACTTAAGATTCAAAAGGTGATATCACTGTAAGACCTTCTTCTAGTAGCATACATATTAATTATATAACCCTAAAAGGGTTTAGAACAAATTTCCTTCCATAAAAGGTTTGTTTCTTCTGTAAAGTTAAGGATATACCAGGTGCATTTTCTACAATTTACTCCCTTACACAAACTATCAGAGACCCATCCAGGACATGATAGTGATGAACATTACATAAAACCTAGTGAACAATCAAAATGTTCTGGTATAGCCACCACAATAGTTTAAATCCAAAATCAAAGTATAAGCAATTTCATTTTCAACAATAAATTAAAAGATTGAGCTCAATTTCGACAATAAATCAAACATTGACCAATTGATCATAAAATAATTAATCTTCAAAATTTGGTGGCTAGACCATTCCAAAATAAAGGAAATAATGACAATCCTCGCCATTATTAAAATGAATTTTACCAAAAATCTAAAGAAGTGTCAAAATCTAGAGGGACACTTATTATGCACTACGTGACTTGAATAAGTCACTAACAAGGGAGTAGATTGTTGCACTATACACATGTTTTTCCAAAACTTACAGTGAACTAGAGTTTGTGCTACGAGCACAACAAATAAATAAGCCCCTTAAGACTTTTGTCATGTTCAAAAATTTGCTGATAAGAAGGTTATAACACCTCCACTCCTATTTCCTAGAGTTTCTATCATTCATCTCTTAGATGGCATTGTAAGATTATGTTATCACAATGCATTGAAATTTTAGTTGGAACACAAGCTTTTCCCTCTTGTTCTGCTTTAGAAAACTCTATTCCCTAACTCATGGAATAGGTTATTTATTTAAAACTTTAAACAAATTGACTAAGCATTTTAGTAATGATTACCTTCACCATTTCAGTTGTACTTTGTAGCTCTACCAAAGGCAAGTACTTTGAGTTCTCAGCCATTTGACCAAAATGCCAGGAGAATAACTATTTTCTTTTCCTTACCATTGTTATGAATTATCTTGCAAACTTCATGCAGATTTTTAACAAAAGTTACAAAGAATGAAACTAATCCCGTTCTTTATTCATCTCTTTTGATTCACAACTCTTTGTATATGGCAATTGGTTTTCCATGAATCTTGGACAACAAAATGTTTCCAAGAGCTTTTCCATTTTTTCTCAGGATTCTATGCCATTAAATCACTACTTGTCTTTTAATGACTCTTTTATTCCTCTTGGCTCATTCCAAGCCATCTAGGAGTTAAACTAGAACCCATCTAATCTTGTATCTATGATTTAGTGCTAGGATCTTCCCATCCTTAAGTTCTTGATTTCATATAGACACTGCTCTACTTGAGCTCTTAGTCTGATTAGAAACTGACCAGGGTTTTACCTTTCTAGTCAAAGTCTAAAAATCTTCCCACTATACAACCTTAGCAAAATTGTTTTTCTCTAGGAGTTTTAATTCCTCAATTGGTTCTTTCTTAAACACCGACTTGGGTAAGTGTTGGGAAAACAATCTTCCTAATAGTTTTCATGGTTCTTCTCCATGTCACTCCAACATAAAACCAATTTCACACAGTAGCTAATCTACTAAATATTCACGAGTTTTCTCGTAATGAGCTCATAGGTCCATGTGTTGAACCTGGCTTTGATACCATATGTAACATCCCTCCTCATACTACTAGAGTAAACTCAATAATTTACAAGAAAGTAAACAAACATGGTATACATGAGAGTGAAGAAATTGTTTTTTTTTTTGTATAACAATTAAATATCATTTGCATAATCTCAAGAAATAAGATACAAATTTCTATATAATTTCAACCTTGAAATCATAACTTAATCTAAACCAGAATCATTTTGAAATCCTTCTGCATAACATTTACATTACAAAAGATGTACTTGACAAAGGAATAGTTTTACCTTATCAGTTTGATTATCATAAGCCATCACATAGAGTACACTGCATCTGGAATGTCAAAAACTATTTTTAGGAGCATTGGCAAGTCTCTTGCTTTAGAGGGAGAGAGAGAGAGCATCATCCGAGTGCTTTACCTCCAACCATAGACCATCGGTCTCCCACACACCTTCCTACCCGAAAGTGGCCCTAACCTACATGAAGGGTATAGATATAAGGAATTATCAAGTTTTTCCATCTGAGTCCTAGTGAGTTGTGTCCTACATAACTTCAATCGACCATACAACTCTAGATTCCCTCTAGCCAAGTATGATCATACTAATTGGTCGTACTGTCTAGACACACACCTCTGACTTGACTTGGAACTATCTCATCCTACAATTGACTTACTTCATCTAGTAACTCTAGACACAAACTTGATTGAATTGCAAACTTATTCTAGTCAATCTGACTTAGAAATAATCTCAACCTAGGATATTCATGCAATATATATATGTTTAGGTATTTTTAACCTTTCTAAGATTCCCTCTTTGCATGCTTGCAATTTCTAGGGTCTATGTCCTTCTGTCACTCTTTTTCTCTAACTGAAATGTCAAACATCTTTGGTGCATAAAAACAAGTTTTGACTCTATCATAGAATCACTTAAATTAGAAAAAAAATAATACAAGGACTCTTTTTGTCTTCCTCTATAGTTTTCCTTGACCTTTCATTGTCAACCAAAATATAAATATAAACAATGTCACAGTCGACATAAGAGTTATAGGTTTCCTAAAACCTTCTGGTCTTAATAATGGGATTTATTTATTTTTAACCCAATACATGGTAGTATCAACAACCTTGTTGTACCAAAATAATAACTATAACCTAATAAATGACTCTAGCCTTCCTTGACCCCTTGGTATTGTTTGATTCCACATTTCACATATCATGACTAACATAGTATATGAGGTATGACCTCATCCATATAATAAGAGCTATAATTTCCCATTTCCTGGTATGCCTATACCCTTGAGTGGGTTTAGTAGTTTCAAACTTGATACATAGGAGTAGTCAATTTTGTCTCCCATATTACTAGACAACATAGATATTACTAAGACTTAATCAATCTTTTTCCTTGAATGTGGGTCCTTAATATAATTAACAACATTCCAAGTTTTAGTCTCCAACAAGAACCTCTTGTGGCAACTACGACATGGAATCTGTTGAATCCCTGTCACTCTCTATTTCTTGTTTCAAGAGTTTAAATCTCTTCTTGATGCTAGAGTCTAGAACTTCAAAGTTTATCCAATCTACTCAACTTTCATTTAGAATACTTATCAAATCATGGCTAAGTAGGTGTCATCATGTGGCATGGTTTTATCAACCACCAGTCCTTCTTGGTCTAGCATAAGGTTGGATGAATTGCTATTTTACCGTAGTACAAAAGATGCTACTAATTTCAATAATATCTCTCCAAGATAAACAAAGTTCTTCTTCTCAAACTAGAGATAGAATAATGTAACTTATGGACTCGAAAGTTTCTCATCTCTAAACCTAAGTTATATCAAAATTTAGGGTTTTTATTCTTTCCTATTCCAACATGATGGATTACAAATAAACTTGTTTTGATGAGTAAAATATCGTATTAATGAGAAAAAATTCTAGTCTCTCGACTAAGTCAAATTTGATCTAGATAAGTTGGTTTCCATGTTAAATGCATTAACAACCTCTTGGTCTTTTACCGGTTATTTTAAAAGAATGGGTTTAATGTCCAAAGACTCGCCTTCAAATTCATGATAATTCTTATTATTGTAGTATCATTATGAGACATTATGCTAATGTCTAAAGGTATTCTAATGATTTCAAGGTCATTGTCCCTCTTTTACAATAAGTGAAATTTCCATTCACCATATATTTAATATAAATCTTATAAAACTTTTACCTATATACTATGAGACAAAAAATCTTCAATAGCCTACCATACTCCAGCTCTTTTGCTACCCGCATCATGGTTGTCATGTCATGTTGTGGCAAGATACTTTGTCTATAGGTTAAGAAAATGAGACAACACCATTGATATGAGTACACATTTATTGTTTTGCATGAGTTTACCAAACTCTACATGAGAACATCTCTGTGAGCTCTTGATTATTCTCAATCAAAATAAAGAATAACAATAGATAAGATCAATGGACGTACCTCTTGTATGTTGAACTACAGATATAACAACATCTAACTTCTTTCTGTAGAATTCTTTCTAAGGTCATCAAATACTGATAGAGTTTCTCTTTATGGACTATGCTAATTCTCCTCTCTCAGCTCTCCAGATAGCAAACCTCTCTCTCTTATGATAATACTACTATTAACCTTCCATGCCGCATTGATCACTCACCCTTATGTTTGTATGATCTTGAACCCTTGTCACCTCTTGGTTACAATACTCTTCTTTAGTATCCTTCTCCTCCTAATTAAATTGTTTGGCAAATTCAAGTGGTGCAACTAACGGTGAGAATGATACACCTTCAACCTCCATTCCCATGTGATATGTTGCTGAAGCTTCGCCTAGACAAGTGCGTATAAATTACCAACTATAAGTCTACTACTCTGCAAGTAAAACCATGGACTTGCACTTTTAAGAGGGTCAAGAAATACATCGAAAGGAACAATCAATGAGTTAGAAACTATTCTGGCGTAGAGCCATTCCAGATCTCTATATCACTCCCTATAAAATCCTGTCAGCTCCTTTTGTTTTGATGTCTCTCCCTAAGTGGTATCCCCAAGCCTCTGTGAGTATCCCATGCTATGGAAATAGGTAAAGAACTAAAGCTTCATTAAAAGAGAAGGTGGTTACATTAATCCTAAAACAACTTCACTCTATCCGCTCTCTTAACTGTGGAACCTAAGCTAGATTTAGTGCCTTTCAAACATGTTTCAACATCATACAAGAAGTGGAGTATGACCACTTTCTCACGACGGTTAAAGAGAGTTAAGTGCTCCATAATCATATGGAGAGGTATTAATTACATTAAAACTATCGTTCCAATGCAAGATAAACTCTTCGATGGGGTATAATAAATATATAACCTATAAATGATAATTAAATAAATAATAAAACATCATTATAGTGTAGGAATACATAAGATGAATTCTATAGATGTTCCATACACTTGACCTCATAGCCTCCTTAAAGGTTTATCCTTTAATTTGATATTAAACTTCTCTTATGCCATGAGTATCTTCATTTTACATGCCTTCAAATGCTCTTAACCAGAGCATGTAACAAAAGGGGAACATGGGTATTAAAGCACCACTACCTCAAACAAACAACAATTCCCAAATAGCATTCAAAGCTATCAAAAATTGGTTAAGAATAAAATCTTTTATTAAAGGAGGTGGTTATCATTTAACCAACTAACAATTGCTACTCTCAACTTGAGAATATTCACGTTTAGTCTAAACACAAGCTTAGATATTAATGTCAAGAGGGTTTATAATAATAGGACGTAAACTTACACACAAAAAGTGATTGGGTCGAGATATTCTCCCCTTCATGTAAAAGAGAAATATGAGTCATGTCGATTTGACAACATACAAGAATCTCGACATTAAGTCCTTAACCGAGATCATACTCATTTTCTTTCCCAACAACGTCATTGTAGACATAAACATATTTTTGTTTACGACACCAGGGATGTCTCTTTTGTTGAAAAGTCACGTTAGTCGAATTACGACTAATGCTCAATGTTAACAACGTAGATTACGCTAGAAACAACTAAACTAACGTTTAAAATACTTGAACAATATCGACAACTTGTTGAGTCAAGAACATACACTAAAACCAAAAGGGTCGAGTATCACTTAGCCGACTTAATTTGGTTCACCAATTGCACCAACAAGACTTAAGATGGCGACAACTATGCTTTTCCTTATATCTATACTCTTCTCTCCGATGATGCTCTCCTTCCTTTTCTCAGAGTAGTAAAAACCTATTTGGACTATATGCAACTTGCAATCATGTAAATGGGATTAGCATATCATTAGTCCATTCATAACCTCATGAATAACAAATTCAAAAGTACATTATGAAATCATTACATCTCATGCATTTAATCACGTGTCTAGAATCTAGGAAACTAATTATTTATCCTGACATTATACCTTAATGCCAAATCATTTATCCATAGAATTCACTTCTATTTACATAAAAATAAAAAGTAATTTCAAGTCAAAATTAGGGATGTGACAGTAACAAAACTTTTAGCTAATCTAAAACCCCTCTACTTTTGGCCTGGTATGAAAAGAGAAGTAACAGAATACGTAGCCAGATGTTTGGAATGCCATTGGGTTAAGGTAGAACATATTCATCCAACAAGAAATTTATACCGACACGATATAGCAGAAAAAAAATGGCAAGTAATCAATATGGATTTTATACAAGGGTTACCTATGTCTAAATCTAAACATTATGTCATTCTAGTAGTAATTGATAAATTAATAAAGGTATCCCACTTCATACCTGGAAATCTATCAGATGGATCATTAACTTTAGCCAAAAGATTTGTACAAGAAATATTTAGACTTCATGGAGTGCCAAAAACCACTATTTTTGACACGGGTGTAAGAATAACATCAAGGTTTTGGAAAACCTTGCATGCTACTTTAGGCACCTGACTTAATTTTAGCTCAGCATACCACCTCTAAACAAATGGTCAACCTAAGTGAGTCAATCAAATTGTTGAAGATTTTCTCCGCATGTACTATATGGACCAACAGAGAAAATGGGAAGAATATCTTCCATTAGTTGAATTTGATTCAATAACTCACACCAATCTTCCTTAGGAATAGCTCCATTTGAAGCTCTTTATGGTAGGAAATGCCAAACCCCTCTCAGTTGGGATAAAGTAGAAGACAAAATAGTAATTGGGCCTGAAATGCTCAAGGAAATGGAGCAGCAAATGAAACTGATTAGGGAACAATTAAAGGAGGCTTCTGACAGATAGAAAAGATATGCAGATAAAAATAGAAGTTTCTGTCAATTTGAAGTAGGAGACAGAGTATTTCTTAGAGTTAAATTGCATAAAAGTTCAATATCTTTTGGCAAATCTGCCAAGTTGGCCCCTAGATATATGGGACCCTTTGACGTTCTAGATATGATAAATCCTGTGGCTTATAAATTGGCCTTACTGCCATCTCTCTCTTGGTTGCATGATGTCTTTCATGTTTCTTTGTTAAAACCATATCACCCTGATGCCATTCATATTTTGGATTGGCATGCTTTGTAGGTTCAGGATCCGGGGGTGGTGCAGGTAGAGCCCCTACGAATCCTAGAGCAGCGCAAGATTAGATTGCACAATAGAGAAGTATCCCAATGCAAGGTGCAATGGGATCAGTTTTCTATAGGCAGTGCTACTTGGGAGGACACTGCAGAAATACAACTCTTTCCACATCTTTTCTAAGTTTTTGTTATATACACCTTGGATATTATCGGGGTGATGATAATTTTTAGAGGGGAGGGATGTCATAGCCCATTTTGTCCATGATATAGTATTATTAGATACATATAGTTTTCTTTTGTTCATGATACAGTATTATTGGATACATATAGTTTTCTTTTTGGTACATGACACAATATTATGGATACAGACTTGTAAATATAGTAAATATGATACATAAATAGTACTGTTAGCCCAAAATCTATATAGACATGTATGCTCATTTATATTAGAGATATATGATAATCTAGCCATTAGAGTGGTTATATTTTATTCATTATGATTACCAATAGAGTTGATTTTATAATATCAATGGAGTTGATTTTATACTATGTTATGATCATATTTGAATATTATTTTATATATGAAAATTGTTCATGATGAACTAACTATAGCATGGTGTTTGAGTGCGACAGGAACTTTTACTTCTAAATGAACAGGAGAGTATCATAGAAGAGAGGAATCTATATTCCTCTCAAGGTTGCCTGCATGGCCTCTGCACACACACATTAGTCATCTTCACAATTTCATATAGGGTGGGATAGTAGTCAGTTGTGTCTCAAATTGTTTATATATATATATATATATATATATATATATACACATTTGGAATATGAACACATATAAGACATATACGTATACATGGATATATGCACTTATGTAAACTAATTATGAGTATATAGTGCATACATAAATTATACACGATACATACAGATATATATACATATATATAAGTATGCAAACATATACCGTAATTATTTATACCTAGAAGTACATATATAGCATTTATACATATGTGCATTATACATGGAATAATGAATAATGTTTAAATAAAAATAAATAAATTACCCCGTCTTTTTAATTTAAGAAATTAAATAAAACATGGATGGAGAAATCACTCTCTGTAAATAAACTTTAAATAATGCTTTCTTGACCGGAAGGAGTATATTTCTATAAATTTTATCTTGCGGCTAGATGGAAATAATCTGGTAGAATATTTTATTGCCACAAGTAATTTTTTAAAAAAAATAAAATAGAGTGAGTTCTTTTAAATGATAAATATTTTTTCCCTGACACCAAATAAATAAATAATATCTTTCGCTCTACGATGCCAACATCTGCTGAAAAGAGACAGATGGCAACCAAAACTTTATGAAGTGTTAAGCAAAGGATTTAGGAAATTTTAACAGGTTAACTTGGAAAAAATTTCTCATGAAATAAGACACCTGGAAGGAGTGGGGACTAATCGATATAAAAAAAAGAAATTAGAATGTGTCAGGAGAAAAGGAAGAAAAAGGAGGAAGTAGGAAGGAGGACAGACATAGACAAAGCAATCTTATTTTTGGTCATTTAAAGGTATGGAAATCTGAATTTATCTAAGCATTGCCTGGTTATGAATATAACAGAAAATTATTCATATACATGATTTTGTTTTAAAATGTGTTGTGTAAATAAGACTTTTCCTCAAATTTGTTTATTTCTTCCAAATTCTAAAACAAATCATTCAATAACACTATTGTAAATTTCCTTCGATAAGGCAAGCTGAAGCATTCTGTTTCTTTATTTTACTAGCTAGAAAACTTGTGAGAAACAAATAAATTGAAACTTAGCTCAAATTTAATCATAGCTAAAACTATAAATTTTTATATATAGTGGCTAGGATTTATCAATGCATAACGAATAAATCTCTTGCATACTGAGCAGTTGCAGACAAAGAATGCATAACAAAGATATGCTAAAAGTTTTTAAAAAATTGTTAAAAGAATGAGAGACATTCTCTATTGGGGTTTCCTGCATTTGAAGCGTTTAAGTCTGCAACACAAAATTTATTCAAGAAAACTTGTTTTTGTTATAAAAAATATGATGATAGAAGTATCACCTAGCTACTGTAGTTTATTTGAAAATTCTATTTTCATACAGCTGAAACAAAAGGAAGATTATTGTTAATAAACTAAAGGATAAATGGACAAAGATGAGTCCACTTAAGGTGGAAGTTTTAGACTTAGAAAAAAACCCAAAATCGGGTAAACCAAAATGGGATCCCATTACGCTTCAGGATCCCAAGCCAAAAGCTCAGCTAAGCCTGCCTCGACTCAGCTTGCCATGATTTAGCAAATTCACCTAGATCTCAAACTCAGCTTCAAAACTAACTCACAATCTGGCATGACAACCCGAGCTCGCCTATGCGGCTTACTCGGTGGTATGCAACTTGCTTGTCGGCCAATGCACAGCTTGGCTAAGCCTACCTCGACTCAGCTCGCCATGACTTAGCAAATTCGCCCAACCTGACGACTTGCCTTGGAACGCATCGGGACTAGCCCAGAAACAACCCAGATTTCCTGCATTGCAATGCAACTCAAATTTCTTGCAATGCCCAAACACCTTCCCCCATAGTAGTTATAAGTCTGAACATAGCACAACAAAAGGTTGAGTCGAGAGTTCGCAATTACCTCACTTTCTATCATCTCTCAGCCTCGAAATAGCCCAGAAATAGCCTAGAAACAGCCTGGGTTTCCTGTATACTAGCCACAACTATATCACATTCCTTTTCTATTCCTATGAGTCTTACCACAAGCCCAGAAACTGTTCTCTTTTGTAAAGACACTAAGAGAAGTTCTCTATATATCTTCATCTTACTAGAGGCTGCTATGAGCTATTTTTTTCTGAGTGTTTCTTCATTACATTAAGCTTGAAGATTTCATATTTCCTTTTGTATCTACCAGTTATTTGAAACCCCAAAATGGGCTTGACTCACTATGAGAAAAAATGTTCTTTTACAGTTACTTCTCGTGGCCAAATACTTACCATTTCTCCATTTCTGAGCATGAGTTTGAAATTTTATGTCTTCCATCTGATTTCATGATGCAAAAACTCCAAGTGAGTTTGACCTGCCCCACTGCAAAAGACATAAATTGTATTGGCTCATGTCTTTTAATGTTGAAATTTCTATCTCTATAGCGGCATGATGATTACTGTATGATGCTCAATAACCTACATCTCATTTCTGTTGCTCTGTAAGAACTCTGTAAATGACAAAAACACATGATGTTCCTGTCATAGATGAAAAATGTATATTGATGTTTTAGCTCATACAGTCACACATCTATGGCACTTGGCATTGATTATGCAATTTCTATACTCATATTATTTTGTAGCAGCATTATTATATGAAAGAGACTTCATGATGAATAATGACCTCCATTTGATTTTCCACTGTAGAAGCAAGACATTACTATTTTTAGTAGTTCATACATCCTTCTGGTCATCATTAATGATAATTTGATACATTTCTTATCATTATGGCACTTCTGGTCATAGATTCAACTGTAATGTATGATAATGATGCTCATTTTTATAATTGCTGATATTCATATGATACGATTGATGTATTTATAGGTGATGTTGTTCATTTGCAACTGTATTTGGCATATAAACACCATAACTATACCTATAACTTCTGATGCCTTAGCTGTTCCACTATTTCTCAATGGAGAATTGAAACCTTGATAGATCACCATGCATATGATATCTCTTCTTTCCATTTCATTTGCTCTTTCTATTTTTTACAAAACATTGTCTGAAGCCAATACGAGGAAAACAAAGGTTCATTGTCTTGTTGCTCCAGTTGTATTCTATTATGATGACATGCTATTCCTTTCATACATGCTAATCTATATATATTATGAATGATCGAATTCCATCTATCACATGGCATACACTCATGGTGCCCAATACACTATGTCATATCAGAAATAGATACATACACATTATACTCATTGGTAATGGCTCTTTATTTACTATTTGAAGTAACATGCCTTTGTGCATAGCATCTCTTCACATGCTACTTCCTGTAGTAGCATCTATAACATATGATCCTTTAAATTGTCTTGTATTGATCATGGTTGTTCTACTACATTTGAACAATAATTTGATTCTCCACAACATCTTGCTATTCCAATATTATGATTTGTATGTATACAAAGGATAATACAATGATATGATGACAGCAAACAATAGCAATGGGTATTTGATGTTGTTCATACCTATACTCAATTTCATACTTCTTTGATTTGTCTTGAACAAGCTGCTCATTGCACTTATATGGTTATCACCTCATTCTTTGAGCTGATGATCATGGAAGGGCAATGATCTTAAAGCTCATGCACTCTATGAATTTGAAATGTTCTTTTTTCTTAACATGAATAAGTACCCCTATATCAATTCCCTTGAGATTTAGGGGCAACATGCTAAGCTCTACCCTTGTGGGAGCCCACTTTACACCACATGTTGAAATAGTCTTCAAAAATCAACATGATTTCAACTATACTTGCATAGGAAACAAACATGTTAGATAAAAACATTGAAGCTTAATGCTCCTGTGATACTTTTTTTTCCTGGCTCTCTCTGATGTTCATTATTTGATGTCTATTCAACTGATCTAATACATCATGGCAATGTACTATATTATGTAGATAGAGCACATAATGAAACACATATTTGGAGCTCTAAGCAACTTCTTCATATCATGATGTAGGTTCACTCGAGGATCGGGAGCGAGGAGGAGCAAACTGCATTGAAGACCAACACCCAACACCAACAAGCAATGATGAATATGTCTTTCATTATATGCTTCTTTTCCTTTATTCATCTTCAGTTGTATAGTTCAATCTCTATGATGTGTTGGTTCATCGATTCCCACGGCTTGTCTGGGACATTTGCTCTATCATGTTTTCATTCAATGCAATGTTTATTCCAATTGTATATATCTCATTTGTAAATTGAATGATCATTGTAATGAAATGAAATAACTTGTATCACTGATGACTAATCAACAAAGCATTAAATGATGAACTGAATCCCTTTCCTCTATTATAACAATGCATCATAACTGAATCTTTCAAACACTTCAACTATGTAACAAGATAACAGGTAAATGTTAAAAAAAATTCATCTAAAATGAACTAATTGCACTCCAGCTCTACCAATTTGAGCTGTAGAGAAAAATTGGTAACATTTCTGGCAACTTCTACGACATGCTTGCCTGCTAAGCACCAAGACTAGTTACCTTAACTATCCATTGGGTATTGAGTCATACTCTGCTCATCTCAAACTTAGAAAATTGAAACTCAACACTTCAAACTACTCCAAACAATAGCAGAAAACCAAACTAAACCAAACTAAAAGCAAACTAAAAGGCCCTAGTGGATAGAAAACATGTGCAGCAGTACTTAGGGAAACAAAAATTACTAAAAGGAAATGTGCATGAAGCACTTATTAATAGCAACACTAATCTAACCTACTCTAACTAGCTACAGAAACTAATCAAACATAACCATTTACTGGCTCAAGAAAATAACTTCCCTTCCTTTACAATCTATGATACTCCATAAGCTTGTTAGCCAGCCAAAAAAGGTGGAGAACAATAAAATCTCCAGCAAATTGCTGCAACACCTTTTCGAGAAGGAAAATACAATCACTTACCCACCTGACTTGCTTTGCGAACTAATGAACTTCATACCCTCCTTGATGATCTGGATTAGTGTCACCATGAGGCTGCTCCTTTTTGTTGACTTCCAACCCAGCCAGATACCTAATAGGACATCCCCTCCTAAAACTTGGACTAGAGAGAAAGTCATTTGAAAGATTGGAAACAATAGCATCACCTTTACTCTGCATGATAGCCTGCCATGTTACTTCTTCCTCCATAGTCAATGGGCCATCCTCCTCTGTCAGGGTTGCTAATAACTCATCAAAGCTGTCAACTCTTGAAAGGTTCCTAGTAAGAGTCAGACTAGGCTTAAAATACTCATTTTTTCTAAAGGTGTACTATGAAACAGGAGTTTCTTCTTCAATGAATGAAGGCAAGTGTTCAAATAATGAACTAGCCTCTTTCAACAAGCCATCAATTTGCACATTAGCTTCAAGTTCCTCTGTGTAACAAAAAGGCAGCTCCTCCAACCAGTCAAGATTTTGCTACAAGTTAGGCAGCTCCTTAACCAGTGACTCATTCAGGAATACAACCACTTTCACCTCTTGCTCTTGCTGTTCATGATAACCCTCCTCCATAAATATTGGTATAACCTCTAAATGTGAGCAGAAAAGTTCAATTTTAGCTTGAAATAGATCCTCCTCAAGCTCTCGATCATTCTAATCTGGGCTACTTTCACATATCTACTCTTGGATCAACACATTATCATATTGTTGAGGATCCTCATGTTGTTCTAAAATTGTTGTTCTTGGCATGAGCATGCTTTCCTCATTTGGCTCAACAAAACCAGGTAACTAATCAAAAAAAGAAGCTAATTCTTCCTCCTCATGTGGTGCTTTCTCCAATGAAACTTGGGCACTCTGTCTTTGCAACCGAAGATTTTCACCTTGTGACCTTTGTACCCTACTTTCATACATCTTATGAACAACATTAGAAAAATTTTCAAATGAATCAAAATGTAAAGGGTTTGATGTCAAGTTTGAACCAACATCCTCTTCATATGTGTCATGTTCATGTTCAACGGGGAATACAACACAAACAACAACAACCCCTTACTCCACATCTAGTTTGTCTAATTTGGTAGCATAAAAAGGGTTGCAAGAACCTTCAGCTGATGGCTTGAAACCTGGAATTCTGATTGGTTTGGGCTCTACAACCTTTTGCTCCCATTCACCACACCAACTTGGAATCTTGATTGGTTCAGACTCTACTACCTCTTCCTCTTCTTGATTTTGGATTGGTACGGGAGGGGTAGCTTTAACAAGATTCGACATTTTATAACCAGGATACTTAGTCCAAGAAGGCTGCCATGGTTGTTCAAGACTCTGATGACTTGGTTCAAGCTCTTGATATGACTGAAACTGAGGGTTAATGGACTGGTTCTGAATACAAATAGGCTCCTGAGCAAAATTAGAACTTCTGAAACTTGGGATTTTGAATTTCTAGGGAGCTTCTTGAGTTTCTTGGAAGAAAAGGGGCTCTTCAAGTGGCTGGTTTTGAAGCATAAAAAATTTAGATGGTGCCAACCTAGGCTCTTGCAATGGTAATGGATTTCTGAAACTGGGAATCTTGACCTTGGCAGAGATAAGAGGTTCACTTTGATTAAAACTTGGAAGATTATACATACTAACCTCTTCTTGGATAGACTAATTTGGAAAGACAGGAGGTGCTTGAAATTGATACTCATGTGTTTGAGTGAACAAACATTCCATCTACTCTTCTTTCGTTGTTATTTCCTTCTCAAATTGTGTCCTTTGTGCTTCCAACTCCTGCTCATGATGATAGGCTTGAAAAGCTAGTTCCTCTTGGTGCATGTTGTACTCATGCACCCTCTTAATCTCCTCTAACTGCTTGTTGAAGTCTATCAAAGTATCTTTAATCATGTCTTTAAGCTCCATCATTTTAGAATGTTTTGGCTCATTGGGAGATTGGGTAGGGGTGGGTGCGTGGTCATTATGTTGGGCATGCTAGTTTTGAAAAGCCATGGAATTAGCAATAGCAGCATGATTGGTCTGATATGGTTGATAAGGAGCCCTATGGACAACATTTTCATAGTACGGCGGTGGATATTCAAACTGTCTATGAATATCTAACATTTTTACTCATATAAAAGCTAGAAAATGGAGTGAATTGATAATTTTTTTTAACATACCAACACTTGATCATACCAAAACCAGTAAGATTGAGCTTGGAGTCACTAGATGTGTTGTTTCATTTCCTCCAAAGGTAGAGATCACTGACATACACACCAAATATCAGTGATAAATGATCAAATTTTGGACTGAAAAGTCCAACTTTGTCCCAATCTGGTTTTCATAAGGTAAATGCACTAGTTCTGCATGTAAGACTAGAAAGAATAGAGTCACCAGTTATATTATATGAAACCTCCAAAGGATGGAACACTGCTGCATATACCAGAACATCAACTTTAAGAGTTGAAAAATATTTTTGAAAGCAATTTTAGAGTCCCATCGGGTGTGCCAAAAAAATGTTATAGCACATCCACAATACTTGAGTGCAGCAAGATGTTGTAGCTATATACTCTGCTTCTGTTGTTGATAAGGAAACTAAATCCTATTTTTTACTAAACCATGAGACTAATCTATCTCCCAAAAAGAAAGCTCCACCACTGATACTTTGCCCATCATCAACACTTCCAGCCCAATCTACATCAATATATACACTCAGAGAAAAATCATTACCTTTTTGATACCATAGTCTAAAATCCAGAGTGCTCTTCAAATATTTGAAAATTCTTTTGACTACCTTCACATGAGTTTCTTTTGGATCAGCTTGAAACCTTGCAACCATGCAAAGAGATTTCATAATGTCATGTCTTGATGCTTTTAAGTACAATAGGCCCCTAATCATATACCTATACAAAGTCTGATCAACCTGAGGTGACTCATCATCTTTAGTCAAATGACAATGTGTTACTATAGGAGTACTCATGAGTTTGCAATCTTACATGCCAAACTTTTTCAACATCTTGACATACTTTGCTTGTGAAATAAAGATACCTTCATCTAAAAGTCCAAAGAAATAATGATAGATCACCTATTATAGACATTTCAAATTCCTTCTGCATCTCCTCTGCAGACTTCTTAGGAGCTCCTCCTTTATCTCATAAGCAAGTAGGAAGGGCTAGGGAGTTTGCTTCAGGGCTAAGGTTTATCCTACGCAAACTTCCCAAGTAATGTAGGAGCTTGGCTATGTAACCCCCTTATTTTGGTTCTAATATAATGGGAACTGCCCCTTAACAATATTTTACACATTATATATAATTGGTAAATAAAACTAATATAGCTTTTATGTTTTATGTACCTCTTTTTAGTGCAAGTGCTAGTATTTATCATTTTTAAACACATTGTCTCACAAAGTTGAAAATCTATATTACCTATTTTTGACAGAAAATATCTTCAAAAAATATCTTCAGCATGTGCAGCCATCTTTATTGACTTTTATGTAATGCCCATTGGGCTCATTAAGTTTGTAGCTATCCTTTCTTGACTTTGTTGTTTTGCATTTAGTATTATGGTTGAGTTATTGGTCATTGTGGTTGTGTGCCATAACTCACCTATGTTTCTTAATGTATATATATTGATGCTCTGCCTCTTCATCTCCAAGGTAATCTGTCTTTTGTAATTGTTTGGTTTGTGATCAGCAAATCACTATTTTTGTCTATTTGCCTTCATCTTCTATCAGAGCATGTTGTTTGAGAGATCTTGAATCCTAGTAACTGTTGTTAAGATTGTGAGCAGAGGAGCAGCTATGTCCAAAAGGCAAGGATGCATGTTGTGTGAAGACATTGTTATGTGCAGCAATAGATGTGAAAAAGGAGTGCAACACGCAGTGGAAAGGGAAGGGCTATATTCCCATGGGAGGAGGCGTACAAACATGAGGCGTGTAGTCTGTGGAAAAGGAGGGGTTCAAAGGAGATTTGCAGGCAGTTGTTTGAAAGTTGGAGAATGCCTGAGAAAGCCGTGTGAAAATTTAAGATATTTGCTTCTTTAAAAATTGTTGACCTTGTGTTAGTCTTTTTTTTAAGTTCTTTGTTTTAAGAGATTTAAAAGTCTCTTTTCAAGGCCACGTGAAATTTTTTTTAAAAACAAGTTTTATGCCTTATCTTATAAAAGGCCACATGAAAAGTCTTCCTTTAAAGTAAGAGGGTAAGAAAAGTCTAAAAGTAAGAAGGTGAAACTAAAAGTTTGAAGGAAAATTGTATTTTTTAAGTTTTAAAAAAGGTCTAAAATATTTATGTTGCCTTTTTTATTCTTAATAAAAGAAGTGCATAAAAAGTTCTTTTTTAAAAAAAGATGATATGTAATATGGGAAAGAGATTTTTTTAGAAGGGTTTTCACTTTGAATATTTTGAAGTCTTTTTTGTAAGAGTGATAAGGGAATTGTTTGTAATGAAGTGCATTATCGGTTGAAACCGACACTTACTCCAAGATAAAAATAATATAAAAATCTTTTAGGTGTGGGTCCTATTTGAAAGGACAAGGAAAGTATTCATTTGCAGAGATCTCTCTAGGTTTTTTATGTTGAGCCATTGAGTTATTGTGCACAATACTCTTATGGCAAATATGGCAGGAAGTGTTATGTCTAACATGTTAATTTATATGTTTGAAGGAGACAACTTTACATATTGGTGTACTAGGATGCAAACCCTACTCAAATCCAAAGATTTATGAGAAATTGTACAAGTAGGGTATGTAGAACTAGATACAGCTGCATTTAATGCATTAAACGATCAATAGAAGAGAGAATACAAAGAAAATATAAAGAAGGATAATGAAGCCTTATTTATGATTCAAAGTACAATTAATCAGACAATTTTTCCTAGGATAAGTGGTGCTAGTAATTCTAAGCAAGCTTAGCAAATTCTCAATAATGCCTGTCAAGGTACACAAACTACAAAATTGCAAACTATGAGAAAAAATTTTGAAAATGTGAAAATGGTCAATAGTGAAAGTGTAAATAAATTGCTAACAAAGGTAGAAGGCCTAGCTAGTCAAATGAAACTTGTTCTAGGGGAAACTGTGGATGACAAGCATGCCATTGAAAAAGATTTATGGAGTTTAGTTCCTAAATTTGATGGTGTGGTTTCTACAATTGAGATTTCCAAGGATCTCACAACTATGCAAATAGATGAACTAAGTGGAATATTGTTAACTGCTGAAGAAAGAATAAAAAGTAATGAAGAAGGTCTAGAACAAGCATTTTCCTCTAAAGTGAGCATAAGAGGTAAAAGAAATACATTCTTTAAGAATCAAAGTAAAAATGAATACAAAGGTGAATCTAGCAATTCTAGAGGAAGAGGTAATAGTTTCAAAGGAAGAAGGAGCAACTTTAGAGGAACGGGAAGAGCAAGAGGTAGAAATAATAGGGGAGATAAAAAGAATGTCCAATGCTTTCATTGCAACAAGTTCAAGGAAAAGTTATGCATCAAAATATTGGAGTAAACAAGGTGAAGCAGAAAAGAGAAATGCTCATAATACTATTGAAGATAGACAAAATTTGTTTATTTCTTGTTTCAATACAAATGTTAGTAAAAATAATGTATGGTACATTGATTTTGGATGCTCATAACATATGACATCTAATGAAAATCTATTTATCAAACTAGATGAAAACCATCATAGTACAGTGGTATTAGGGGATAATCAATCTCATGGAACCAAAAGAAAAGGGTATTATTGCAGTTGCAACAGAATATGGTGAGGTAAAACATATCAATGAAACATTATTGGTTCCAGCATTCAAAAAGAATTTGTTGTCTGTTGGACAAATGTTAGAGAAAAATTATCAAGTGACTTTTGATGAGAAAGAGTGCATAATAAGAGACAAGCTCAAAATAAATGCAATTGTTGCAAGAGTAAAGATGACAGGTGATAGGATGTTTCCTCTCCATTTCACCCATGGAAACCAATCATTAAGGTCTAGTGAAATGAATGAAAGTAAAATTTGGCATCAAATATATGGCCACCTTAGCTTTTAGTGGGTTAATTTTACTCGAGAGATTAAAAAAGGTTGAGGGTCTACTTTTCATTGAAAATACAAAAGAAGTGTGTGAAGAATGTGTTGTTGGCAAATAACACAGAGATAGCTTTCCAATTGGTAAATCTAGTAGAGCTAAGAAGCATCTTGAGATAATCCATACGGATTTGTGTGGTCCTATGGAAACACCTTCTTTGAATAAATCAAAGTATTTTTTAACCTTGATTGATAATTACTCAAGAAAAACTTGGGTATATTGTTTGATTTCAAAATTAGAAGTGTTTGACAAATTCGTAGAATTCAAGAGGTTGGTTGAAAAACAAAGTGGTAAATACATCAAACTGATAAGGTCCGATAATGGAGGTGAGTACAAATTAAATCAGTTTCTATATTTCTATAGAAATCATGGAATCAAGAGAGAGTTCACTACTTCTTACACTCCACAATAAAATGGAGTTGTTGAAAGAAATAATAGGACCATTGTTGAAATGGCAAGGAGTATGATGAAAGAGATGAATTTAGATAAGATGTTTTGGGTAGAAGCAGTTTGTACAACTGTATATCTTCTCAATAGGAGTCTTACAAAAGCAGTTAAGGGAATGACTCCTGAACAAGTATGGTCTAGGGTAACGCCAAGTGTTGAACATTTGAGAGTATTTGGGTGTGTTGCTTATGCACACATACCAAAGGAAAAAGGTCTAAACTAGATGATAAAGGACTAAAATGTATTTTTATTGGGTATGGATCAGAAAATAAAACATATAGATTGTATGACCCAATAGGAAAGAAACTTGTTATAAGTAGAGATGTGGTATTCAATGAAGCATCAGAATATACCAAGGAAAATGAAATAAATGGAAAAGAAATAATGACTGATGAAGTTGAAGAAGGAGAAGAAGAAGAAGAAAATGAACTTGAGTCTTCTAGTACAGGAACAAGAAAGTATCAAAAATATCAAAGGATGATAGAAAAGAATCATCCATCAAATCTTATGTTGGATTCAAATTTTGAGAAAATGACAACAAGATCACAAGCAAAAGTTAAATATGATTTGATGAATCAAATCATGGAAACTAATGATCCACAAACATTTGAACGAGCTCAAGAAAAAGAAGAGTGGGTTGAAGCAATGAATAGTGAGATAGAAACAGTTGAAAGAAATGACACATGGGATTTGGTTCAGCTACCTCCTAGTAAGGAAATTGTTGGTACAAGGTGGGTGTATAAAACTAAATATAAATCTGATGGAAGCATTGATAAGCATAAGGCTAGATTGGTAGACAAAGGATACACTCAACAAGAAGGTATTGATTACACTAAAATATTTGCACCTGTAGTATGAATGGATACTATTAGATTGGTTTTCGCTTTGGTAGCTCAACAGAGTTGGATAGTTTATCAAATAGATGTAAAGAGTGCTTTTTTGAATGGATGTATTGATGAGGAAGTGTATGTTTCTCAACCTAGAGGTTTTGAAATACCTTATAGAGAACATTATGTTTACAGATTAAACAAGGCCTTGTATGGTCTTAAGCAAGCACCAAGAGTATGGTATTCAAGGATAGACTCATACCTACAGTAGAAATGTTTCTTAAGAAGTCAATCAGATCCAAATCTTTATATTAGGATCTCGGCTAAGGATATTTTTTTCTTAGTTCTCTATGTTGATGATCTTATTTACACTGGGAACAATTTAGATTTGTTTGCAGAGTTTAGAGCAGCTATGGTTGCTGAATTTGAGATGACAGATTTAGGGCAGATGCACTATTTTCTTGGTATAGAAGTATGGTAAAACAAAAGTTAACTATTCATGTCTCAAAAAAAATATGCTTCAGACATACTACAGAAATTTTAGATGAATAGTTGCAAACTAGTTGCAACACCCATTGAAGTTAGACTTAAGTTGTCTAACTTGGATGTGTCAGATCTAGTGGACCCCACTATATACAGACAGTTGATTCGTAGTTTGATCTACTTAAGTACTACTCGACCAGATATCACATATGCAGTGAGCTTGGTATCTAGGTTCATGTCAGAACCTAAGCAAACACATTGGAGTGCAGCTAAGAGGATTCTTAGATATGTCAAAGGGACATTAAGTTATGGTCTTAGATTTCAGCATTTAGAGGATAGTAAGTTGATTGGCTATATAGATTCAGATTGGGCAGGTTCCATAGATGATCGGAAGTCTACTTCTAGTTATACTTTTAGTCTTGGTTCTATAGTATTTTCTTGGAAGTCCAAGAAACAGCCGACTGTATCACTTTCTATAGTGAGAGGCAGAGTATAAAGCTGTAACATTTGCAGCATGCCAAATAGTTTGGTTGAGATGACTATTGGAGGATTTGCACCAAATACAGGATGGACCTGCTTTGTTGTATTGTGACAACAAGAGTGCTATACAAATGACTAAGAATTTAGTGTTTCATAGCTGGACCAAACATATTGAGATTCAACATCACTTCATCAGAGAGTTGGTTCAACAGGGACTGATCGAGATTGTATAATGCAGTACAGATGATCAGATCGCAGATATCTTCACGAAGGCTCTAGCTCGTGAAAGGTTCGATACACTTAGAGATCTACTCAAAGTTCTTCCCAATGGTCATTATGGGGGATAATGATAGCAAATATCTTCAACAAATATCTTTAGCATGTACAACCATCTTTATTGACTTTTATGTAATGTCCATTGGGTTCATTAAGTTTGTAGCTATCCTTTTTTGACTTTGTTGTTTTGCATTTAGTATTAGGGTTGAGTTATTGGTCATTGTAGTTGTGTTCCATAACTCACCTGTGTTTCTCAAAGTCTATATATTGATGCCCCACCTCTTCATCTCCAAGGCAATCTAGGCTTTTGTAATTGTTTCGTTTATAATCAGCAGATCACTGTTTATGTCTATTTACCTTCATTTTTGAAATAACTCTCAATTAACAATTAAAAAAAAAAAACACAATATTAATCTAAATATCACGTTTTATACACTAAAAAAAATTGTCTCAATTATTTTAAGTGAAATTAAGGTGTTGGAATAAAAAACTCACCATGTTTCTGAATTCTCGCGGATTGTTGCTGTAGCTAAGTGATCGGAAAGCTTCTCCTTGCTCACCCGAAATAATCACCTTCCTCACTGATGTTATGGATCAACATTCGTTATGCGCCACATATGGGAAGATTGTGGATATTGTCAGGTTCAGATAGGTGAAGGGGGTGGAGATGGGGAAAATTGGAACTGAAGAATAATTTCAGTTTGCATGGCTTTTCCAGAGGTGGCTCATTCTCCTCCCATTGGGCTCTGCCTGCTTCCCCGTCGGTTCAGTGGTTGGGTATGGCACCCGTTCTCCACCACTCTATTTAAACATCATTCATTTTAATGATCAAAACAAACAATCAAATTTATATTTCAGCTATATCAAAAAAATTGTAATTGTTTATCCTATTTTTTTCCCACTGACGGTAGGTATATAAAAAAAACATGGCTGACACTGGGAGTAATGGCATGGGAATGGCTTTTACCCAAGACCCATGCGTGCATACCAAAATTAATAATGAACACAGAGGTTGCGGATTGCAAGGAATACTTGATAGACAATGCTCTTATCTACTAAAGAATTTTGGCCAAAATTACCCGAACTCCATGAATGGATTTCTAAGACATGGCAGCATCTCTTGGAGGGTGACATCTTTATTTACCTCTGTGCTTGGTGGTTTTTTTATTTATTTTCGAGTATGATTCAGTCAAAGATAAAGAGCTCGTCATGAAGTCTGGACTGTGGGTATTGAAGGAGTTTTTTTGGTGCATCAAACCCTGGTCTCCCACCTTTGATCCGTGCAGACACTTTTTTTTCTTTTGGCCTTAGCTGGATTAGGCTGTCTTTCTTGCCCTTACAGTTCTCGTTGGACTCATGTTTGGCTACCCTTGTCAACTTGTATGAAAGGTTCCATTTTTCAGTCTTGTGAAATAGATCATAAAAAAATATTAAAAAAAATTATATTGCACTTCAAGATGAGTTATACTTAATCAACAGCATGAATTATATTTTGTTCACTAAAGGATAATGAGAGGTTCCATTTTTCTTATTGTTATCAAATAGTTAATAAAAAATATTAAAAAAATGTTTATATTCCATCTCAATATGAATTATATTTGTTCACTAAAGATTAAAAAAATATTTGTATTTAATATTCTTAAAAGTTTTGCATATGTATATGAATATTTGATAAAAACCCATTAAAAAAAATGACTTCCACTTTTTATCATTGAATTATTAAAATAAATAAACGATTTCATATATATCTTTATAAAAAAGTGGAAGCCAAAAACCTCCCAAAAAAAATGAAAAATGAAAGAAGATCTCGTTCAAAATAAGTAATTTTTAACTCATTTATTGAAAAGCTGAAACCTTGCTTACATTGCACCAAAAGATAAATATTGTTCATAAAATAATTCCTCTATGCTTTATTCGCCACACAAAACCATTGCATAAGAGTGAAGTCAATTTTCACATATGTTAATTGATATGGCCTTAGGCTTACTCTCAGCTGTCTTGGGAATTGTCACAGTGAGCACCCCGTGTGTCATGTTGGCCTTCACTTGATCCAACATAGCATTCTCTGGTAGGCGGAAGCTGCAAGAGAAAGTGCCATGTTGTCTCTCGAGGCAATGCCACTTGTCGTTCTTGTCCACCTCATCCTTCTTAGACTCTCCACTTATACAGAAAATACATCCCTCTTCCACTTGGACTTTCACATCTTCCTTTATTAGACCTTCCAAAGCCAAAAAAAAATAAAGGAAAATATTAATGCAAATAAATTATACACAATTTTTCCTAAAACTTTTACTTTCAAAAAATATTATCATATAATTTAAATGTTGAGGCTCAATAAAATAATTTCAAATCAACCATCATACAATTTTGAATCAATATTTTATATGAATTAATAAAAATTGACTCAAAAATTACTTGATAAAACAATATGCTAAAAAAAAAATACCATCTAAATTATGATAACCTATTAAAAACCCCTTAACAATACCAGACAAGTTAGCTTTGAAGATGTGGGTATGATCAGTTTCAAGCCAATCGACATGAATATGAAGCGGGATTGTCAAACGCACTTCCCCTTTAGAAGAAAAAGTAGTTAGATCCAGTGGATCCCAGGTATCATGATCGGATGGATCAAACATTGTCATATTCCCCCATGATCATATTGTGTTATAACAAACCTTATAGTCCACATTTATTCCAAATATATTACAAATGTATTTTGCATACATATAATACATGATAAATTAACACCACATTTTGTATAAGCAATGGATGTCTCCAATCGCTACATCTCTTGGGTGATTAAACTCCTTCGTGGGTTTTTAAAGGAGAACTTTCCCTCCTCCAAAGGCAGCAAAAAAGATACATTCCTCTCTGCAATAGGAAATAATAGGAGCAGCATCATATACAACCAAAGAATAATTCTAGGGCTCTGCCGCAGCCAGACACCATACACAGCAAGGTACGTCATAATACTCTTACTCCATTAATAAATGCTTTACCTGATTTGTATGCATATACCTTGCATCTAAAGAATAATGTACTCTGATTTCTGAGAATAACTGTGTAAAAGATATCTTGGTTCAGATTCAAATAGGCATTAGGATTAATAAGTGTATTTCATGACTTAGTACTCTAAAATCGGCTTATTATGTTAATTAGAGTAATTCAAAGGTATGCCATATCATTACTATATTATATGCTTCATGATTACCTGAGATAGGGAATAATGCTTGGAAAACATGTTGAATCATGAGATTAACATATAACCTCATATGAGATGGTGAGTCTGAGATGTATAGTAGCCAACATGGGTATGTTTTGTCCCTTGTCTTAGTAGGTGCAATGGCACCACTTGGACAAGTGGCAAGTGGCCCTTGTCTCAGTAGGTGCAATGGCACCACTTGGACAAGTGGAAAGTGGCCCTTGTCTTAGTAGGTGCAATGGCACCCCTTGGACAAGTGGAAGTGGCCCTTGTCTCAGTAGGTGCAATGGCACCCCTTGGACAAGTGGATATGGCCCTTGTCTCAGTAGGTACAAAAGGTATCCCTTGGACAAGTGGAAGTGGCTTTTGGCTCCAGTTGGTGAAGAAGTCACCCCTCGTGCCAAAGGATTAATAGTGGACCCATGATTGGCCAAAGGGCATCCTTTCACCTCATCTCATATGAAGTTAAGATTTAATGCATGGATAGTGATAGGAAAAATGATAAATATATATATACTGATAGAGATCATGACATTAATGATAAAGAATATCATAGTGAACTTAAGAGGAATATATGAAATATAAGTGATAGAGAATGCGTATTGAAAGTAATCACAAAGATTATGGATACAAGATAGAAAATGATAATTGATGTTAATTATTGAAAATCTAAAGGCAATGTTCTTATGTGATTGAATATATCATTTATCTATTGCTATAATTGAAATTAAGAAAGTTTGGTATAATAACGTTCTCTTTGTAAGTTGGAAATGTGTTCAAAGTTTTGAAAATGTTGACTTGTGACAAGGGGACATTACAGTGGTATTAGAGCAGTCTTCCTACCATCCTGTGAAGTAATCTTATGCAAGCATACACTAGAAGGAATCGTCAACTACTAGAAGAAAAAATGAACAACAAAATGAGGGCCTTCATGGAAGCCACTACCAAGGCCATGATAGAACAAAATGAAAGAATCACCAAAGCCATGATGGATCAAGGTGAAAAGACAACCCAAATGATTTTAGAGGCACTCCAAAAGGTGGGTGACACTACGGATCATCCAAAAACCCATTCAACCAATGGAAAGGAAGTAGCCTCTAACCAAGCTGAAAATAGTAATTCTTCATCAAGCACACGAGTTCCACTACCACCCTTCTTACCAAGCGAAGACAATCCAATAACGACAAATGACATCATCCAAGAGATGAGCACTGAGACATGATTAGAGCCTATGCAAACTTAGATCCTGAACTAAGAAATCTTGTATCCTTCAGTGAATTTAGCAACTCCAAAAGGAATGAACTAGCGAGAAAGGAAAAGAGACCCATCAACAAAGATTTGAAGAAAAAGACTAATAAAGTAATCCTTCCCAACTTTGACGGGACAAGTAAAATCACTCCGGGTACATGGCTAGAAAAATTAAATGATTATTTTCAACTTAGTCCCATGACTGAAAAAGATGCCCTTCAATTCACCATTCTACACTTAGAGGGTTTGGCGTACGAATGGTGGCATCATGGAAAGCACACACAAGATCATGAAACCGTTAAATCCTATGAGGAATTTTCTAAAAGGTTCCTTAAGAAATTTGAACGCAGGCATCCTGAGCAAGATTTTAAGGACTTAACCCAAGTAAGGCAAAGAGAGACGGTGGACGAATATGTGAATGAATTTGAGGAAATAGCCCTCTGAGTTTTAGGGATGGAGAAGGGGAGGCTTACATTTCTAATCATCCAAGGCTTGAATGAAAAACTAAGAGGATTAGTGGGCACTTAAACCCACTACACTTGATGATGCCATAGAAATGGCCACCCAACTAGAACAAAACCAAACCCCTCAACCATTTACTAAACCCTTCCATAAGAAAGGAAGGTTTGATAAGACATACCACTGCAAAGATGAAAGGAAGGATAAAAAGCTATGTTTTACATGCGGAGCACCATGGACACTAGGACACCTATGTCACAAGCTACAAGATTTAAAAGAGAAAGGGCTATGTTTCAAATGTAAAGATAAATGGGAAAGAGGTCACAAATGCGGGAAAGCTCGCATCATTGAAGCCTTAACCTATGAACAGGAGGGAGAAAATCCAACAAAAAGGAGAAAGTATGACCCTGAAGAGAAAGTCACCCTAGCTGCTATATCTAAGGTATCTAAACATCATCCATTTAGAATTAGGTGCCACCTAAATGGTAACAAAATCACAGCTTTAGTAGATAGCGGGGCTACTCACAACTTTATAGATGAGACTTTAACCAAAAGAATGAAGCTAAACCCCCAAGAATTTGAAGGATTTATGGTATCCCTAGCAGATGATTCCACAAAAGAATGCTCAAGAATGCTACCACAATTAGGATTATCCATAGGGAGACACCCCTTCCAAGATGACTTCTATGTGGTAAACATGGGAAACACAGATATGATTTTAGGCATGCCATGGCTGCACTCCCTAGGTAAAGTCACCATAGATTTTCCAAAATTAGAACTCTCTTTTGAAAAGCAAGGAGAAAGGATCACCCTTCATGGGCTATCTGATGGGTCACCTAGAGTTATCTCATGCAAACGAATGGCGAGAACTTTTAGACATAATCAAATAGAATGTCCTCATAGCTGACTATGCTAAGGATCCTCTCACCATAAGTATACTTGAGGGTAACTTACCAAACGATGAATTCAAAGTCCAAGATGAACTTTTACTCTATAAGAATCAGGTTTATGTGACAACTGAATCTAAGATAAAAGGGAAAATCCTTAGAGAATTCCATGATCAACCTCTAGCCAAACATCAAGGTTATTACAAAACCTACAAGCAGGTTAGAGAAAGGTTTGCATGGAAAGGACTAAAGAAGGATGTGTTGAAACACGTGCAAGAGTGTGATACTTGTCAAAGGAACAAGGTGGAACAAACCCATCCAGCAGGGCTACTACAACCCTTACCCATTCCGCAACAAAAATGGAGTAGTATATCCATGGACTTCATAACTGGCCTGCCAAGAGCATAGGGCAAAGATTGTATGTATGTGGTCATAGATAGACTCACAAAGTATGCACATTTCATGGCTATCACTTCCGAATATAAAGCCCCTCAAGTAGCAGATATGTTCTTTAGAGAAATTTTTATACTTCATGGTTTACCCAACAACATAATCAGTGATCGTGATAGCCGTTTCATGAGTTCCTTCTGGCAAGAATTGTTCAGATTATCCAGAATGGAATTGACCCCCAGTACTAGTTATCATCCGCAAACAGATGGTCAAACCAAAATTGTGAATAAATGGATTGAGGGATACTTACGAAACTATGTCACCGGGCACCAGAAGGCATGGATTAAGTGGTTACATCTAGGTGAATATTGTTATAATACAACACATCACATGTCAACCGGTATGAGCCCTTTCAAAGCTCTATACAAATATGAAGCTACTTCATTTGGAAGCCTAATTCTCCAAGAAAGTAGAGTTCCAAAAGCTAAGGATTTTGTTCAGCAACATGAAGACATTATGAGAGTTCTCAAAGATAATTTACATCATGCTCAAAATCAGCAGAAAATATATGCCGACCGGAAACAAATAGAAAGGACATTTGAGATAGGAGACAGAGTATTTCTAAGATTACAACCCTATAAACAATCTTCCATAAGATCTAGTGGTGCCGAGAAGCTTAAACCCCGATTCTATGGGCCTTATAAGGTACTAAGGAAAGTTGGAGAGGTAGCATATGAATTAGATTTGCCTTTGAGTAGCAAGATCCACAATGTATTTCACGTCTCCTGACTTAAGAAAGTACTTGGTCAAAAGATCACCCCAAGTGAGGAATTACCTCCTCTTGATGATGAAGGACAATTAGTCCTAAAACCAGAAAAAATATTAAGCAAAAGAGAGAGAAAATTAAGGGGTCGAACTAGCATAGAGTATCTCATCAAATGGAAAGGATTAACCATAGGTGATGCTTCTTGGAAAGAAGAGGATATTCTTGATCATCCAAATCTTAATTGCTTGAGGATAAGCAATCTTGAGTAGGGGGGGACTGTCATATTCCCCCATGATCATATTGTGTTATAACAAACCTTATAGTCCACATTTATTCCAAATATATTACAAATGTATTTTGCATACATATAATACATGATAAATTAACACCGCATTTTGTATAAGCAACGGATGTCTCAAATAACTACATCTCTTGGGCGATTAAACTCCTTCGTGGGTTTTTAAAGGAGAACTTTCCCTCCTCCAAAGGCAGCAAAAAAGATACATTCCTCTCTGCAATAGGAAATAATAGGAGCAGCATCATATATAGCCAAAGAATAATTACAGGGCTCTGCCGCAGCCAGACACCATACACAGCAAGGTACGTCATAATACTCTTACTCCATTAATAAATGCTTTACCTGATTTGTATGCATATACCTTGCATCTAACGAATAATGTACTCTGATTTCTGAGAATAACTGTGTAAAAGATATCTTGGTTCAGATTCAAATAGGCATTAGGATTAATAAGTGTATTTCATGACTTAGTACTCTAAAATCGGCTCATTATGTTAATTAGAGTAATTCAAAGGTATGTCATATATCATTACTATATTATATGCTTCATGATTACTTGAGATAGGGAATAATGCTTGGAAAACATGTTGAATCATGAGATTAACATATAACCTCATATGAGATGGTGAGTCTGAGATGTATAGTAGCCAACATGGGTATGTTTTGTCCCTTGTCTCAGTAGGTGCAATGGCACCCCTTGGACAAGTGGAAAGTGGCCCTTGTCTCAATAGGTGCAATGGCACCCCTTGGACAAGTGGAAGTGGCCCTTGTCTCAATAGGTGCAATGGCACCCCTTGGACAAGTGGATATGGCCCTTATCTCAGTAGGTACAAAAGGTACCCCTTGGACAAGTGGAAGTAGCTTTTGGCTCCAGTTGGTGAAGAAGTCACCCCTCGTGCCAAAGGATTAATAGTGGACCCATGATTGGCCAAAGGGCATCCTTTCACCTCATCTCATATGAAGTTAAGAGTTTATGCATGGATAGTGATAGGAAAAATGATAAATATATATATACTGATAGAGATCATGACATTAATGATAAATTATATCATAGTGAACTTAAGAGGAATATATGAAATATAAGTGATAGAGAATGCGTATTGAAAGTAATCACAAAGATTATGGATACAAGATAGAAAATGATAATTGATGTTAATTATTGAAAATCTAAAGGCAATGTTCTTATGTGATTGAATATATCATTTATCTATTGCTATAATTGAATTTAAGAAAGTTTGGTATAATAACATTCTCTTTGCAAGTTGGAAATGTGTTCAAAGTTTTGAAAATGTTGACTTGTGACAAGGGGACATTACAAACACCCGACCTCTCCTACCCTCATTCCACTATGCCATAGATATGCTTAGATACTATCAAACTGTATCAAACTCCTCCAACTCACTGCAAAAACAAAACCCAGAAACATAACCAGTTGTAACAATCTTACCTTACCAAAAAAAAATTAAATACCTTATGGAAACTACAATCTAACCTACCAAAGCAAGCTGCTAGAAGCAAGCTATTTGCTTTTGCCTGTGATGGTATACATAGTAGTGAGAAATGGGAGGCGAAGCGTCTGGAAAGTTCAAGAACTTTTCGGATGAAGTGTTATAGTAATGGCTGGTTTAGGAAAGAAACGCTCAACCTAATCAATTTTTAATTCTATTTCCACTACTCCCTATGTATATTCGCGTGAACTCCAAGAAGCATATGTTATGTTTATCAAAGATGAACTGGGAATAGCCCAGGGACTGTTTGTATTTGATATCTTAATAAATGCCACATAGTGGAAAGTACCACCATTTTTGAAATATTGTAATCAATTTTTAATTTTGTTTCCACTTCCCTATGTAAACTTGCCAGAATAAGTACCACAGCTTTTGAAGTATTGTAATGATAGTATTTGTTTAGTAGTTGAGAAATTAATTCAAATGCATTTAAAATAATATAAAAATTAGGTTAAATTGCAGTTGAGGAAACATAGATAAATGAGCTATGACAAAGTCACCCTCAATAAAAAAAAAATTTCTAGGAACCTGGTATTTGATATCTTAACAAGTGCCCCATATTGCGCAGTACCATCTTTGAAGTATTGTAACAATAATATTTGTTTTGTAGTTGAAAAATTAATGACAATGCATTTGAAATAATATAAAAATTATGATACTTAGTTAAACCCTAAAATAAAATATCGTAATTTGACATGCTGCAAAAAATACCTCCTACTTATCAATATAAAAATCTTATCTATCAGTGAAGTTGAATGAGCCTACAATGGATCAATTCTCACTTTAATAGAAAATCTTATTTATTTATTTATCTTCTTCTTTTATTTTATTTACTTTATGTTATTTTATTTTATAGTTTTAATTTTTTTAAATATATGTCAGGCTATTATTATGTACTAAGAAGTATTTTATTTTATTTACTTTATCTTATTTTAATTTAGAATTATTTAAGAAATAGAATAGTATTCCACCTATGTGTAGTAAATTGATTAAAAATAGGGATATGTGTTGGATTACTATATCTTAAGAATTATTATAATTATATAATATAATATTATAATTATAGAATATAATGTTATGATATATTATATAATAAGTACAATTATATATTATTGTTATGTCAGAAAAAGTAACCTTGGGGGCTTTTTCCTCTTAGAAAATGTTGAAGTTTCATGGAAATTGAGACTCAAGGGATGCACTTAACATGAATCCAGGTGCCTGAAATAGTGGGGAGGACTTGGGTGCCTTAGAATGCATTTAGAGCATCTTGCATGATTTTGATGACTCCCGATGAGAAAACCCTGAAGTTTCATGGCAGTTGGGACTTAGGGGATGCAATTAACATGAATCCTGCCTAAAATAAGGGGGGAGGACTTGGGTGCCCATGCCCTAGTCCTTCCCTATTTTAGGTCAAGACCAATTTCAAAGTGTCGATTTATGACCGTTATTTAGGTCCTATGCCGACACAGTAAGTTTGAATTATGAAATTCTTAGCAGGAATGTTTGTAGTTGCATATATAAGCATGATTAGGTTATTATTTGTAAACTAGATGGAAATGGGATGAGCATTGTATTTTTTGAAAGTGATTCAAAGTTATCATTGTGTTGCAGAGCAGTACTTTGTTGTTCTTGTGTTTGTATTTGCAGATTCAACATCCATCTTCTCATGGCATGAAGAGAATCTTCCTTCAATGAGATCTTCATGAGAAGGTGATATCAATTATCTTTTCTATCATTTATCATTTGGATTCTGCCTCTATCCTGCAGAGATACACACTCTTTATCTAACAACGGTGTTCGAAAGACTTGAATGTCTCTCTGGAGCTTGACTAAGGCAAGCCTCTAAACACCACAATCCCCAACCTATTTTTCTATGAAATTCTTGCAGGTTATAGGTTACGAAAGCATAAGAAGTCACATTGCAGGAGAGTAGTGCAGACTGTCAAAATTGCATATCAAAGTAGAAAATAGGGACCTGGACTCGGGCACCTTCTCACTAGTCCTCTGAATCTCACAACAAAAAAATCTCTGGAACTGCAGGAACAGGTTACACATAAGATTCCAAGATCTCAACAAAAATTGTGGCACTAGACTAGGGTGCCTACTCATTAGTCCCTAACATTTCTATTTTCTAAACTTCAAAATCTAGTATGCATTTGATTTTTATTCCATATCTCTATGTGCAATCATTTTCTGTAATGTGTCTGTTTGTTTACGATTTCATGAAATTAGGGTTTTGAGCATAATTGGGCTTAATTGAACAATAAAATCATACAATTCCAATCTTCCCCTTTGTTCCAAGTGATAGGAGATCTATAGTAGTGTTTCTACTCAATTGAATGCCCTTGAATGTTTAATGGTGAAAGGAGGATCAACATAAACCCTAAACCAATCCTCTTCATTCATTTTTCACACTAAACATTTTGGTGAACCCATGTTCTTTTGAATTTTGCACCTTGTTGAGTTTTGTGCTTAAGATTTACATTCATTTCATTCATTCATATAATTGTTCATCTTATTGCATTTGAAAAATTACAAAAAAGTTAAAAAAATTTTTAAAAAATTGAAAAAATTGTCATTTTTATCTTGCATTTTCAAATAATTTGAATTAGTTGGCATTTAATTTAATTAAATTTATATCATTATCATCAGATCTAATTTAAAATATAGAAAATTTTCATTCATCATTCATTTAGATTGCATTTTCATGCTTAAATTGATGAAAATTGCTTGAAATTGTGAATTTTTTCATATAACCTAGTTTTGCATTAGGTAGGGTTTGTAGTCAAAATCTTGTTTTAGATTTTACTACCAATTTAAAACACTCATTAGGACTGATTTTTAACTGTAGTGTTGCATCATAGTGGTTTTCTTGCAAAATAAATCATACCTAAGGTTTGAAAACCTTGATTTTTCACTAGATATTGGCCTTATCATCTCTCTCAATTTGCATCATAGGTGTGTTGTAAATGATTTTTCTACACTAATTGGATTTTATTAGGGTTATTATCTACTTCCCCTCCTAAAATTATTTACAACACCCTTTCTATTGGCTTTTTTCATTGAAATTTGGTGAAACATTGCATATTTTGACTATATTTTCCCTAGGGTTTGACTTAAATTTACACTCCAAGTGTGTTGTGATGGATTTTATGGATTTAGGTGACCAATATTACTACTATAAGATTCTTTACCTCCTAATATTATTTACAACACCCTTTTGATTGGGCCTTTGTATTGAAAATTTGTGAAAAATTACATATTTTAATGTATTTTCACTAAGTTTTGACTTGTCATCACTCTAGGTTTGCATAAAAAGTGTATTGTGAAGGATATTATTGCTTTATTGGAATGATTTCAGACATATTATTTTTTGTCCCTAATCAATTTCCTTACAACAACTTTTCTTTCACTTATTTGCATTGAAAAAATTTGGAAAAAAATAAAGCATTTTAGATCTTAAACATATCTTTCTCCTAGGGTTTATTCTATTAGCCTATGCATTAAGCATTGCATGCTTTTGTATGATTATTATAACTTGCTTCCCTAATAGAAATATCCCTTTAAGAATAAGTATAATACTCATGGGATCTAGTGCTTTTGAAGAATTTGACATTCCTACCTCTGAAAATCTACTGAACACCTTCTTTACAAAAGGAGAGACAAATTTTGCAAGATACTATACCTCATACAACCACTATGGAAGATTAAGTATTTCATGGTGTTTAGGATACTATTGAGGTGGTCACACATGCACCTAATGAGAAAATAAACAAACTTGATAAAGACTTAGCCAATTTTCAAGAATTTGTTGGAAATGAAAGGATAGTGGAAAAAGTTGTCTCTGTGATCCACCGAATAAGAGAATTGATAAAAGAAGGAAAATATGGTATTAATGTTATTAGAGGTTTAACACATATTGTACACAATAATGTCATGATGGCAACTAAATGTACAAATGGTATCAAAAATATGTCGTCTCTGTCTCATACGCAAGTATCGGCAACTATACCGACCACTGGAATGTCTACATTTACATTGACAATTTTAACAACTAATGCAAATGCTTGTAGTAATGCTACAACTAGTATTGGAGTATCTAATGGAACTAGTTCAAAAAATTACAAAGATGTGGGATTTAATTATCAGAAATTGGTTTTTAAGGTGACCTCTTCTATGAATATGTACTCTCAACCACCTCTTTCTATAACTACTCACAGCCACCTTCCACCTATCACTATATCCAACCACCATTTAACTATTCATAGCCTCTTATTATTACAACCTAGTCTCATTCACCTCCTCACTTTGGTTCTAATTCCTCGCAGTAAACTATATCCTCCCAATGATGTCATTTTAAACCAACATCTACAAGGCATGACTTCTTTACAACAAAAAGTGACAAACTTGACAAAATCTTCACAACCTAATATACCAACTTATCATGCTCGTAATCCCCTATCTTATGCAATTTTGAGAACTCATATGCCTGAGAGGTTTGAGACCCCTCACTTTGAAAAATATGGTGGAAAAGGTGATCCTAATACTCATGTGGCAACATTCATGGCTATGTGTAGTGATTTCTACTTTGAAGAGGACTTGTTCAAAAAACTTTTCTCACGATCTCTCAAAGATACTGCTTTAGAATGGTTTTGCTCTTTACCTCCAAATTCAATACACTTTTTTTTGCAATTAGTTGATCAATTATTACACCATTTTCAAGAGAACATTGGACCTCAAGTCTCTTTGATTGATTTAGTCCATTGCAAGCAAGGTTCGAAAGAGAAATTAATTGAGTTTATTAGTTGATATCAAGCTCTCAAAGGACAAATCCAATATCAAATGAAGGATGAGGATGTTCAGAAGGTGTTTATTATGAATCTACAACCTAAAATCCGTGATAAGATTCTCTTAATGAAGTATAACTCCTTTCAACATTTATGTACCACCCTTCGTGATTATCACTTTTTGTCTAGTCAGTATGAAAACCAAAACTCATCGGCTCAAGTTGGTCAATCCATAGGTGGACCATCACAAAAAACATTAAGAGGAATAATAATAGGAGTTTCATAAAGATTAATGGACTAAATTTGAATAACTTTTCCCAAGTGTTTGTTATCACTAATCTGAAGAAGGCACTGTATCAGCAAATAAAGTTTACTCTGATATCTGAGTCCTGTCATTCTATCATGAATCAAGCTGTGAGTAATAATCTTATGAAGCTTCCCTGATTAAACCTGTGGATCCTAATAAAATGCAAGGGCCTTATTTCAATGCTAATGCCTTTTGTCATTTTCATTGACAACAAGGACATGATACTAAATGATGTATGCATCTTAAACATGAAATACAAGACCTCATTGACTCGATGTTATACATGTATTAGGTGTAAATGACAATGGAAATAAGTCAGTTGCTCCACCTAATCAAAATTTACAAGTCTTCACTAATCCTTTCCCTAATCATACTGATAAGAATATGATGGAACATAGTATAGTGGAAGTAGACGATGCAGATTATTTGGAATATGATAACATCATGGGTGTAATAGAAGTGGATAAGGAAAAGTTTGATAACCCACCTCATCCACATGAAAAAGGAATTTATGTTGAGGTTCCTCCTTCATTATCTTTACAAGGATCAGGAGATAACCAAAATGCATCAGAAAGACAAATAGAACAACCAAAACAAGAGACTATAACACACAAAATGATTGAAATAATACAAGATAGTCCTTTTCACTGTGATGGATGAACTCAACAAGGGAAGCTAGCTAAAAATTGGAAAAGAGTACGAAGATTGTCATCAGTTGAAAATAATAGTGGTTCTCCACCTCATAAGAATCGAAAGGTCTCACATACATAAGAATTTGAGAAAAAAAAATTGCATGGACTTTCTAACAACAAACAAGACTCTCATAAGAACCACTCAAGCTTTGCCCAAAACTTGATAGAGCATCTCTCCAAGATGCTTGCAAGTTCCAAATTCTAGACTAGCTTTTCCTAACAGGTAAATATCTCTAACCATGGTTTTCACTTATGTGGTTAGCATGATTGACTCATCTATTTGACCTCCCCTCTCGTATTGCTTTTCCCCCATGATGTGTTATTTTTTTTTAGGCCTCCTAGGATGACCCTTGATTCTCTTGTAAGGTCTAGGATACCAAGGGACTGCCTTTGTTGTGACCTTCTTCTATTTGTATCATCATTCTTCTATATTGTTTCTCCTCTATTTTCACTATTGTGTGTTGTGTCTTATGGACATAGCATTACAGTTGGTGACTTAGGGCACCTTCCTATGTGCCTATCTCTAAGGCACTTGTTTCTCCTCCCTCAATTTATTGTTTCCCTTCCTCTAGTATTTCTATCTAGCAAGCGACAAAAAAAAATATTATACTAATATGGACCTTGTGTACCTTCAGCAAGAAATAAAAAAATGGACCATATCCATACATGACATTGGGGTTGATATATATTATCCAACGCTTGGCTAGTAGAATCACTCCGTGTGATCTTGATGTTGTCCTATCGTACTTACAAACCATAAGAATACTGCTGATTCATGCACTTTGTTTATATTTGAATCTTTCCTTAGTTACACTCAGTTTTGAGATTTCTGCGATATAGCCCCATGATTATTCTTAGTCTCTAAATCTATAGTATAAACTCAGCTCTCATTGTGAATGATCATATGCATTGTTGTTGTTGTTTATCATGATTATATGGGCACTAACACTTTTCTTGTAGGAATGTGTTTGTGGGAACATGTGGCGATCATAAAGTACATGTCACCTCCAGGGGGCATGGGCCTTGTGAGAGCTTGTGTTCCCTTTTGTGTTTTCTTCCTACCTTATCATGCTTGATATCGGTACATGATATCAACCACCTTAAGGTGGGGGCATATATAAGGTAAGTTGTCTAATTTAGATGCTAGTAAAGTGTGTTTATTCTTAGGTGCATTCTTAAAGACTAGTAGCAATGAGTCCCTCCTGCACTCTGAGATTTGTCTGAAATCTATTGCAATAATTCAAGCCCTCTACGGAGGTAGGATATCACATATATCCTTTTTATCTTAAGCCCTCTATGGAGGCGGGGATTATGTACTTCTCGTGGAGAGTGCACATCCTGTCATTTTCAAAAAGTCCTCTACAGAGGTGGGGAGTGCTTCTATGACTAACTCAACCCTTAAGTGTGTCTTCAACGATTGTTGTGACGAATCCCAATCATCAGTGTGTGCCTGTAATGTGCTTGAGATGGTGGTGAACCTAGAAATAGGAACACTCTATCGCTTGTCTGTCATGTTTTCTCCATGTTTTCCAAGTGTGTGTGTATTGTACATGTTTGTTCCCAAGCATAGTCTAAATACCAGTGGTGATGAGTCCTTCCTATGCTTTGGGATTTGTATGGTGTGCTTGTTTTGTATTGTGTGTATGTTGCCCCATATGTAGTTTAAAGACTAGTGGTGGTGAGTCACTCCTGCATTATGGGTGGTGTGTTTACTTTTCTTGTACTTGGATCTGCATTTTATATATGAGAAAAAGAAAAAGAAAATCATCACTGTCTTCATTGCATTCACTGTATTCATTATGTTTTGTGTGTCTTCAATGCTGTCTTCTCTATGTTTTGCATGACTGTAACTATCTTCTCCATGTTTTTCATGTCTGTTACTGTCTTCTCTGTGATTGGCATGTCTTCTTTGTGCTTGGTGTGATTGCTATGTTTGTTGACCGTACTTTAATGCATGTATTGGCCTTGCGTTTATACATACATTAAAGTAGGGGCTAAATGTTATGTCAAAAAAAGTAACCTTGAGGGATTTTTCCTCTTAAGATTTAGCTCCCGGGTCCTTTAGAATTCATTTAGAGCATCTTCCATGATTTTGATGACTCCCGATGAGAAAACTCTAAAGTTTCATGGAAATTGGGACTCAGGGGATGCACTTAACATGAATCCTGCCTAAAATATATGGGGAGGACTTGGGTGCCTGCGCCCTGGTCCTACCCTATTTTATGTCAGGATCAATTTCAAAGTGTCAGTTTATGACCATTATTTAGGTCCTATGCTGACATGGTAAGTTTGTATTATGAAATTCTTAGCAGGAATGTTTGTAGTTGCATATTTAAGCATGATTAGTTTATCATTGATAAACTAGATGGAAATGGGATGAGTATTGTGTTTTGTGAAATTGATTCAAAGATATCATTGTGTTGCAAAGCAATAATTTGTTGTTCTTGTGTTTTTACTTTCAGATTCGGCATCCATCTCCTCATGACATGAAGAACATCTTCCTTCCATGAGATCTTCACTACAAGGTTATATCAATTGTGCTTTCTATCATTTATCATTTGGATTCTACCTCTATCTCATAGTGATACACACTCTTTATCTGACAACTATGTTCGGAAGACTTGAATGTCTCTCTGGGGCTTGACTAAGGCAAGCCTCTAAACACCACAACCCCAACCCATTTTTCTATGATTGCAAGTTACAGGATGTGAAAGCAAAAGAAGTGAAATTGCAGAAGAGTAGTATAGACTATTGGAATTATAGATCAAAGAATAAAATTGGGCCCTAGACTCAAGTACCCACTCATTAGTCCTTCAAATTCCACAACTAAAAAATCTCTAGAACAACAAGAATAGGTTACAGATAAGATTCCCAAATCTTGACAAAAATTGTGGCACTAGATTAGGGCGCCGACTCATTCATCCCCAACTTTTCCATTTTCTAAACTTTGAAATTTGGTATGCATTTGATATCTCTATGTGATCATTTTTTGTAATTTGTCCATTTGTTTACGATTTCACGAAATTAGCATTTTGAGCATAATTGAGCTTAATTGAACAATAAAAACATACAATTCCAATCTTCCCCTATGTTCCAAGTGACACGAGATCTGTAGTAGATTTTCTACTCGATTGAATGTCCTTGAATGTTTAGTGGTGAAAGGTGGATCAACATAAACCCTAAACCAATCCTCTTCATTCATTTTTCACATTAAACAATTATATTATATAATAATTACAATTATAATTCTATATTATTTTTTAAGGTTCAAATGAAGGTTAGAATTAAATGGTTTTGTTTAGGGATTAGGTTAGGATTAGACTTATAAACAAGGTTAGATATAGGGTTAGGCTTATAAATCAATGGTAAGTGTAATCTTACAGTTATGGCTAGAATTAGAATTAGGGTTAGGTTGAGGGTTATGATTACAATTAGGGTTTGGGTTAGGGTGAGAACCAAGATACAATTAGAATAAGGGTTTTGTTTAGGGATATAGTTAGGATTAAGATTATAAAAGGGTTACATATAGGGTTAGGCTTATAATCCCATTTGCAAACATAATTCTAACCCCAACCCTAATCGTGAACATAATTCTAACTCTAAACATACTTCTAATTCTTATCGTACCCCTAATTCTAACCCTAACCATAACTCTAACCCTAAAAATAATCTTCATAGAATTCAAACTTAATTTTAACACTAAACCTAACCCTCAATGTAATGGTAACCATAATTCTAATTCTAATCATAATTATAATGCTAACCCTAACCCTGTTAGCATTCGTATTACATGGTTATTTACATTGTCAAGGTTGCAGTTATAAAGTTTCTATACAACTATATGAATTGTATCGACAGTTATATGAACTGCATCATTCTGAATTGCATTCATTATGAACTGCATCAGCCTTGTATAAATTTACTGCATTGTATCATTTCAAATCATTCAATAAAATAGTTATTGCTCCTTCATATGGTATCAGATCTTATATTATTTCTGTGGCCATGAGAATATCAATCTCGAAATGAAATGTGCGAGTTTTGCACTACCTAATTGATCCTATCTCCATGGAATTGAAAGACAACAAAGAGAAAAATATTATGATGTTGTGGAAGTTTATGTGGCATGATAAGTCTATTCTGAATCATTATTGGATGCTTAAAAATTCTCCTCTACACATTTGATGTTTGATCCAACCTGTGTTTGAAGAAGAGTAATAAGGGCAATTATGAAGTGAAGATCGTGGATGGTGAATTTTGTGTTTGTTGGCCTGCTTAGACCTATGAAAGTGTATAGAAGACAAGTGACTGGCATACCAGGTATGAGGAATGCTTTTATATGATATTCGTTGGTGCATAGGAGAAGGTCGTGACCTAGTTTGGAGACTTCCTAATGTAGTGTTACTCTTTCTATCATTGCCCAAGCCATTTGAAGTAACACAATGGGATAATGTCATTTGATTTGAAGGTTCATTCTTTGCACAACTGTTCATAGTTTGAAGACTATTTTCTTGCCACTCATAAAGACTGTTATTTACCTTTAGTTTGCTTTGATTCATGGTTGGAAGTAATATGTTGTAATCTCTACTCACATAGATTTTCCCTCAATCTTCTGAAGATTTCCCCTCCTTCCCACCATTCAATAGTCTATTTGTGTACTGGGCTCCTACCATACACTGTGAAAATCAAACTTGAGTACTTTATTGATAGTGCCAATTGTATTCACCTGCCATCTTTATTGAAAGAAAAGAATTTCTTCTATTCACGGAGACTTGTTGGAAGTTTGTTTTTGGAAACTAGAGCCGTTGTGGACAAGTGTTTTGTGAAATAAAGTGTTATAAAGTGGTTGAATTATTTGGTCTTAATGAAGGTATAACATTGAAAAATCATAGATTCAAAGTTTAAATAAGAGTTTCATTGGAGTAATAAGGTAAGAATTGTTGAAGGTTTAATAGTATCTTGGATGTACAAGATTGACTAGTGTAAGGGTCCATTATTGGTCAAAATCAACATCATTATTTTTAGAATTTGAATATGGCCACACATTATGCTTGTGTTTTTGGTGTTATCCATGCTATCCTTGATAGAAATTTTGAAGAGTGATATGCATATGCTATTGAAGGTTTTAATGCTACACTTGATAGGGCTTTTGGAGATTCACTCGCAACCTCATGTGAATAAAGTGTAATAGGGTCATATTGGAGGTAGGCGGCATCGGAGGATGGAGGATTCTCCATCATCTCAAGTTAACTTCTCACTTTGAGATGATGCTTTGCATGAGAAGTGTTTTTGGTTTTGGTTGTTTTCCTTTTCTTTGTTGATGTTGACAGATTTGAAGAATGTATGTTTTGTGAAGATTTTGTTTTGGAGACAGGTTTAGGATTTGGTGTTGAGCTCAATATGGATTTTTGTCCAGCGAGCTTCAAAGAGTATATGATCAAGAATTATACTCTTTCGCAATCACTAGACAATGGCATAGATCTGTCATATCTCTTAGGGTTCATTGTTGAATAATTCAAGACTCTGTGATTTAAGAGTTTGAGACTAAAGAGCTCAAGAACATAGCTCAAAGCTACACCTTTCTGAGGGTAGATGAGACAACATGATGGAGCTCCACTTGGTTCAGGATTTGTTCTTTAGGAGAAGATATTCTATAAAATACATATTCATATTATGTAATCATCTTTGTTGAGTATGTTAGCATTCAGGGGGGGTCCTTGGTACTTTTGTAGGAATAATGTAATAAGGGGGGAATGTTAGCATTCGTATTACATGGTTATTTACATTGTCAAGGTTGCATTTATAAAGTTGTTATACAGTTATGTGAATTGTATCGACAGCTATATGAACTACATCGTTATGAACTGCATCGTTATGAAATGCATTTGTTATTCAAACTACATCGTCCTTGTATGAATTCACTACATTGTATCATGTCAAAGCATTCAATAAAATAGTTAGTACCCCTTCAAACCCTAATTTTAATTTTAATCTAAATTTCAACACTAACCCTAGTTTTAACCTTAACCAAAACTATAACCTTAATTATATTTGTAATTCTATCAATATTTATATTGATAATTCTAACACTAAATGTAACCAAACTATAAATGTAACTCTAATTCTTTTAACCATAACTATAGATAGATATTTGTTGGCATATATTATATATTAAACTAAGCCTAATGGTCACCCTAATTCTATCCCTAAATCAAGGCCTAACTATAATAATAACTATAACCCTAATTCTAGCTAGAACCCTTACACTAATTCTAATTGTAGCTCTAACCCTAACTATATCCCTAACTTTAATTGTAAACAAAATCCAAATTTTATCCCAAACTCTTAACCCTAACAATAAGCCTAAGTCTATCCCTACCTCTAATTCTAACCCTAGCCCTAATTCTAACCATAATTCTATCCCTACCCCTAATTCAAACCCTGACCCCAACTCTAATTATAACCATAGTTGTAACCCTAATTCTAGACATAACTGTAATACTAAATATAACCATTACCCCAACCGTAATTGTAACCCTAACTCTAGTTCTAAACATAACCCTAATTTTAACACTAATTAAAAACCTAACCTTGACCCTATTTTTATCCTTAACCCTAATTGTAACCATAATTCTAACACTATCCCTATATCTAACTATAACAATAATTGTAATCATATCCCTAACCTTAACCATAATTCCAACTATAATTCTAACCTTGAATCTAAATGAAACATACTTATAAGCATAACCCTAACCCTAATTATATCCCTAACCTTAACCATATTTCTAACCCTAATTCTAACTTTAATTTGAACCCTAACCCTATCTGTAATTATAACTTGAATCTGAACCCTAACCCTAATCATATCCCTAACTTTAATTCTATACAAAACCCAAATTTTATTCCTAACTCTAACCCTAATTTTATCACTAATTCTAACCCTAACCCTAATTCTAACCCTAACGATAATCTTAATTCTATCCCTACATCTAATTCTAACCCTAACACTAATTCTAACTTGAACCCTTAACCCAACCCTAATTTTAACCCTAACTCTAGTTCTAAAGATAACTATCATTTTAACACTAATTCTAACCCTAACCCTGACCCTATTTTTATCTTTAACCATAATTGTAACCATAATTCTAACACTATCCCTATATCCAACTATAACAATAACTATAATTGTATCCCTAACCCTAACCATAATTCTAACCTTGATTCTAACTAAAACATAATTCCAACCCAACCCTAACCCTAACCCTAATACTTAGACCAATACTAGCTCCCTAACACTAACCCCAACCATAACTCTAATTCTCACCATAACCCTAACCCTAATGCTATTCCTAATCCTAATCCTAACCATAATTCTAAAACTAATTATAATCAAAACCCTAACCCTAAATCAAATTATAATTCTAACCTTAATTTTATCGCTAGACCTAATTCTTATTGTAATACTGATCCTATTACTAATTCCAACCCTAACACAAACTCTAATTTGAAACTAAATTGCAAATGTAACACTAACTCTAACTGTAATCCTCACAATAATGCTAACCCTAACACTAATTCTAACCCTTTACCCTAATTCTGACCATAATTCTAACCCTAACAATAACCCTAATTCTATCTCTAACCCTAATTCTAAACCTAACCTTCATTATGCCCTACATTTAATTAACGCTAATTTTATCCCTATTTCTAACCCTAATTCAAGGCCTAACTGTGATACTAATTATAACCCTAGTTCTAACCTTAATTCTATCATTAACCCTAAACCTAATTGTTAGCCTAACTATAAACCCTAACCCTAATTCTATCCCTAACCATAAACCTAATTCTAGCCCTAATTCTAACTCTATCCCTTACTTTTTTTGGTTATAAATATTTGCCCTAATTACAACCATAATTTTAATCATAACCCTAACTCTAATTCTATCCCTAACCCTAATTTTATCAGTAATCATCATGCTATCCCTTACAATAACCCTAGTTCTAACTGTAACCCTAGTTCTAACCCTATTATGTTTTTTGTTATATATATTAGCCCTATTTGTAACCCTGATTCTAATCGTAACTCTAACCCTAATTCTAGTCCAAACCCTAAACCTAATTCTATATATACACCCTAATCCTATCTGTAATTTGAACTATAACACTAACCTCCATTCTATTGCTAATCATATCTATAATTTTATCCTTAACCCTAACCCTAATTCTAACACTAACCTTAATTGTAACTTGTATGTCATTATAATTGTAAATTGTCTCTATAAAGTTTTATAATTTTTTTCTAACCCTAATGTTTCTTTGGTTATATATTTACCTGATTGTAACCCTAATTAAAATTATAGCCCTAAATCTAATTCTAGACATAACCCTAACCCTATTGAAGACAACTATATATTTGGTGTTATTTTAAGATATATTTTTAAAATATAAATAAGCTAATAAATAAAATAATCATTTGGTAGCTTAAATTTTAGTGATTAAAAAACAAAACTTAAATGGAAAACAGTGTATTCTTTATCACTTTTACATTTATTGGTTGTGAAAAATAACATTTTTCTTATTTATAATTTTCCAACTTCATTCAATATAAATTATTGTAGCGCTTGGATTCCTATTAATTATTGTAATAATTATGTGTTGTTTCATTAATGTAAATAAATCTTGTAATTTTAGAATTATGAGTTATTTTATTTTAACTTTTAATTATTTAGTTTAGTGAAGCATAATTTAATGTTTTATTATCAGTAATACAAATAGGATTAGCAAAAAGGACACCAACTGTATATTCATCTTTACAAATAGGATTACAAATATATAAGATACTTGACTCTTCTTTTCAAATGTGTAATACACTCGATAGACTTTTAAAATAATGCAAATTACATACTCTATTTTGTTCTACTTTGCTCTATATGTTCCACTCTCTCTGTATGTTCTATTGTTTTCTTATGCTTTGCTTTGCTTTGTATGCTCTACTCTATATGCCTTAGTCTGCTCTCTATGCTATGCTATGCTATGTATCCTCATGTCGAGGTGCATTTTTTCATGTTTCAAGTACATAATCCATTGATATTGAATTTTCATCTTTAACATTAAAATCAGTATAAGAATTTGATAGATTAAGTTCTTGTCTTTCTTCTCTTTCAAGGACATTGAGTTGTTTCAATATGTTTGTGCATGACTTATTCTCATCATATTTGGTTGTTGCCAATATTTTAATTCCAATTGTTGAACTATTATTTCGGCTCTATGTCTATGATAGCTTTCTCCCTCAACCTCATTTCATCCTATATTCTTCTCTTTCTACATCTTCCATTAGTTGACATTGTCATCTTCAATATTCCCTCTGATATTGTCTTTGATATTCCCTTTCATATTGTCTTCATTCATCCTTAGATTCAAAATTCAATATAGGTGGAGCCATACATACATAATAGTTGAAAACAAATATTTAAAATTCTAAAGTTATAGCATTGACATTAATTTACAAAAATCACATGCCATTGGTGTTTAATATTGACATGATTAGAAAGATTACACACTTTCAACTTAAGTTTCACTAATAGTGATGAGAGATAAACACATTGAGGCCCTTAACCCCAACCATAATTCTAACTCTAACCATAATGATTTTTCTATAAAAATAATTTCCCTAATTGTAACCGTGACTCTAATTCTATCCCTAAACCTAATTAAAGCATTTATATTAATGCATATTTCTTGTTGAATAGTTCTCTGGATAAAGAAACATCTTATATTCTAATTCGATCACAAACTAATTCACATTTTATTTAGTAAATAGATTGAAATTGTAATAAGTGAACAAAGTAAAAACAATCTTACTAATTAAAATAATGGGTTTTTGAGTACAAGTCATCCAAATTGTCAACCATCTTTTAAATGCCAATATACCAATGATGAAACTATATTTACCATGATTCAATTTTGCCTATTTATAATAATAGGGTGAAATTAAGTTGCCTATTTGTAGGTTTTTATTGAAAGGCTCAAAGAACAATATAGTATTTTAATCAAAATATACTTTATCTACAATATACAATCACAATATAGTATTTTAATATTATATTTTTTAATCAAAATATTAATATTGTATTTTAATATAGTATATTATAATATGGTGTAGTATTTTAATCAAAATATACAATATAAAGAGAAACTATATTAATATGTGGTATTTTTATTCAAAGGATCAATAAACTATATTAATATATGCTCAAAATATACAATCACAGTTCAAAGATACTAATATGATTCCTAAAAGTATAAGTAGAGTAATATAAAATTTTAGTATAAAGAGAGATTAGAACTCCAAATGAAAAAATGGAGAGAAGATGATTAAGCATTCGTAAACCCAGTAATAGTCTTAGAACAATGAGAGACTACACACTTTCCAAGCTCTTGAGGAAGACAAACCCATACAATTGTATGAATCTCTCGTATATTGATGGTGTTTTTTGTTGTGGTAAGCACAGTTGGCTACCTCGCTAGCAATTTTCTCAAACATGTCATTGATAAACTTGTCCATAATTCCCATACCCTCACTAGAAATATTGATACTAGGGTGCACTTGCTTGAGAGTTTTAAACATGTAGATCTTAAAGATCTGCTTGTTTTTTTTGTACCTTTCTCATTTTTAGCTTTTTTAGGGACCTTGTTTTCAACATTCTGAACCTTTTTTTTGTAGATTTTTCAATCATGACCTTTTTATAAATGATGGGCTTCTTATCTATCTTTTTGTCCATGAATAAGAACTACCAAAATCACAGTCCTAAATTAGAAACAAAATTTAAATTTAAACTAAAATAAAATTAGAAGCCATTACAAAAATCTAAAAAAAATTTATTTAAATTTTATTTAAAAAAGGAAAACTTAAATTTAAATTTAAAATTTTATAAAATCTAAATTAAAAATTTAATTTAATTTGAAATCAAATTATATTCAAATTAAAATAAATTTAAATTAATTTGAAACTAAAATTAAATTAAATTTGAGTTTCACACTAAATTCCAAACTAAAATAATTTTGGAGGGTGTAGACACGGGCCCTTTGAATTAAAATTTCATGACTTTAATCCTAGACATCACCCTACAAGGAAAGAGCCACAATAAGTGATGCAAGAGCATCCCTGGTTCATGTCAACCAAAAACATTTGTATTTCAGTTTGTTTGTTTTCATTTTCCAATTCAGTTTAGTGAGTAGTAGTTTCTGTATTTTGGTTTGCATTCTACCATAGTTGCATTTCAGAACTTACAAGGATGGACTTAGCATCTAGACACATTCATACACATCATATCCAAATTTAAGATCATTTGGATCAGGTCGCAGTAAGATTACACTATCATAATATCAACTATTTTCTTAGAACAAAGCATCCTGACAGTCTCAAACAATCATCTAAAGGAGAAGACTTGTGGAGCTAAATGACACATCATGCAATGTTGTTTGGTTTGTGGCCAACCTTCCCTGAGATCCACACACAATTCCATTCATTTGCAGAGGAGTTCTACTTAATTAGGTCTGACCTATCCATGTACACACATTACAACTCTTCATTGGACTTTTGTGATCTTCCTTGGCCGACGTAGAGGAATCTTATGTTTTGGAGATGATATATATTGGTTTAATAGATTCCTAGGAAAGTAGTGATTGATAGTTCTAAGTTTGATAGTTTAAATTTCTTGTGAAGGAGCTTCAAAGCTACATCTTGTACATATTCTATAACTATGAAATCAGGCCTGTGAGCCCTAATTGTAAGTCCACTTGTTGTCGGTCAATTTGTATTTGAATTTTATGATATACTGAATGATAGAATCTGCATTTGCTTTATATCTTTGAGTCATTTTTGTTGTGTTTACTCTAGTTGCATGACCTGGATAGTTCCCTTTGTGGACTCTCCTAACTGTGATTGCACCAAGTGGTATCAGAGTGAAAGTTCAAATCTTTGGAAGCAAATTGAGCAAAGTTGGCAAAGGAATCCTGTAAGATCTTGTTGTTAATAGATCATAGAATCTAAGGAAAGTTACTTATGTTGCAACTGATCGCCAATTATGAGGCAGTTGTCACCTTGTATCTCTATCACTAAATTTGAGGCAGTTACACTTGATCCAAGGAAGAATACCACTGAGGAGAATCCCCATTGTTGGAACAATGGCTGGAAGGATGAATGAGATGATGGAAATGATGAAAACAATGTGAGTTTGCTTGGATGCCGTTGAAGAAGATAAGAGAAGAGGATTGACACCTCAACCTAATGTTGAAAGTGATGATGTAGAATTTCAATCCACTGGTCAAAATGGAAAAACCCTAGGAGATGATGGAGAAGAAGAATCAAATAATGTCAAGATGTTGTGAGCTATTTCAAAGATTGGGAAAAGACCTAGAGTTGATGTACCGAATTACATTGGCAATTTGAATCTTGAAGAGTTGATTGACTGGATAAATAACATGGAAGAATACTTTGAGTATGAAGAAATTGAAGATCTAGAGAAGGCAAAATTTGTAAAGAAAAAGTTGAAAGGATATGCTACTATATGGCAGAAAGAAGTTTAGTTGGATAGAAATAGAAGAGGAAAAGAAAAGATTACAAAGTGGGATAGAATGGAGATAAAATTGAAGAATCAGTTTATACATGCTAACTATGAGTTGGAACTATTGAAGAGATTGCAGAACCTGAGACAAAGGAGAGATATGTGAAGGAGTACACTAAAGAATTTCAAAAGATGATCATAAGGACAAGACATAGTGAAGCAAGAAGGGAGAAAGTGGCAAGATACATCAATGGACTGAGATTGAACATTCAAGAAGAATTGAGTTTGGTGAGGATGACAAAATTAGAAGAAGCATATCAGTTTGCCCTGAAAGTTGAAGAGAAGTTGAACAAGAGGCATGATCAGAGAAATAGAGGTAGAGGAGCTAAATGTTAGAAAGGTAGAACATTTCTCAGAGGATAGAGATCATATGTCGAGAAGAATAGACAAGAGAACACATTTAAGGAGGACAAAGATAATAATGCATGTCGGAGAGATGACAAAACTTTCTACCATAGAGGAAACTCTAGTCCATAGCGGAGTGAAGGATATAGAAGAGAAGGAAGAGGACCTGATAGGAAAATATTCAGAGGAACCTATTTTAAGTGTGGAGGTGAAGGACATAGAGCATTTTAATGTAATCAAGGGAGTACAAGAAAGAGAATAGAGAACAGTGGAAGAGCAACATATGTAGAAGAAGAACCTGTTGGATCACCTAGTTCAATTAGTAAACCTAAGAAAGGAGAATCACTTATCATGAGGAGAGCACCATTTCAAGAAGAGACAAATGAGGAACCACCACAAAGGAAAAGTTTGTTCATAACTAGATGTAAATCAAGAGGTAAATGTTGTAAAGTTGTAACTGATAGTGGTAGTTCAGATAATTTATTTTCATACTTGAGATGGTGACTAAGCTAAAGATGGAAAGATTGAAACACCCTAAGCCCTATCAAATAGAATGGATTTAGGAGGATCATAAGGTACTGGTAAGTAAACAATGTCTGGTGAATTTTCATATTGGATCTTATCATGATGAAGTATTGTATGATATTATGCCTATGGTTGTATGTCATATATTGCTGGGTAGACCTTGGTAGTAAGATTGAAAAGCTATACATGATGGGAGAAAGAGTACATATACTATACCATCAAATGGAATGAGAATTACTTTGATTCCTTTGGAAGATGATCCTAAGAGTGAAGAATTTGAGAATTCTAGAATCTATTTGGTAGATGGATGAAATTTTTTGGATGGTTTGAGACATGAGAATATGTATTATGCTTTGGTTCTTAAGAAGCCTAAAACATTGAAGACAGAGACTGAAGAATCACAACCAAAGGAGATAACTAAGTTGCTAACAAAATATGAAGACACCATATTAGACAAAGTATCTGAAGGATTGCCATCAATTAGGAGTATCAGTCATCACATGGATCTTATACCTGGAGCTAGTTTGCCTAACAAAGAAGCACACCAAATGACACCAACAGAGAATGAAGAATTGAATAGACATATACATGAGTTGTTGAGGAAAGGTTTCATTAGAGAAATCTTGAGTCCTTGTGTAGTACCTGCAATGTTAACACCAAAGAAAGATGGAGAATAGAGAATGTGTACAGACTCTAGAGCAATAAAAAAGATCATAGTTAAGTATAGATTTCCTTTACTGAGGATGGATGATATCATGGATTGTTTGAGTGGAGCAAAATATTTCACAAAGATCAACTTGAAGAGTGGCTACCATCATATTAGAATCAGAGAAGGAGATGAATGGAACACTGCTTTTAAGATAAATGAAGGGTTGTATAAGTGGTTAGTGATGCCTTTTGCACTGAGTACTTTCATGAGATTGATGAATGAAGTCTTGAAGAAATTTTTGGGTAAGTTTGTTATTGTATATTTGGATGATATTCTAATTTTTAGTAAGACAAAAGAAGAACATTTGTGGCACCTGAGATAGGTATTGCAGAGACTAAGAGAAGAGAAATTGTTGATAAACATCAAGAAGTGTAGTTTCATGAAGGAAGAATTGGTCTATTTTGGATTTATGATTTCTGCAGAAGGATTGAAGATGGACCTTGAGAAAGTAAGAGCAATTGTTGAATGGCCTACACCAGAGAGCATTGGAGAAGTCAGATCATTTCATGGATTGGCTAGTTTCTAGAAGAAGTTCATTAGAAATTTTAGTTCTATTTGTAACCCTATGACAGAAACAATGAGAGGTGACTGAAAAGACTTTAAGTGGACATCAAGAGTAGATAAGAGTTTTGAATTGTTGAAACAAAAAGTGATAGAGCAACCTGTGTTGGCATTACCAGATTTTAATAAGGTATTTCAAGTGGACTGTGATGCAAGTGGAAATGCAATTGGAGCAGTATTGAGTCAAGAAGGTAGACCTGTAGAATATTTTAGTGAGAAGTTGGATGATTCAAAGAGAAGATATTTAGTTTATGATCAAGAGTTCTTTGCCATCATTCAAGCCTTGAAGAAGTGGAGCTATTATTTGTTGCCTAAGGAGTTTGTGTTGTATACAGATCATCAATCTTTGCAATATTTGAACTGTCAAGGAAACTTGAATCAGAGACATATGAGATGGGTAGAGTTCATGTAGAGTTGTACTTTTGTGTTAAGCATAGGAGTGGAAATCAAACAAAGTTGCAGATGCATTGAGTAGGAGAAGGAGCCTGCTAACAAAAATGAGGGTTGAAGTGTTGGGATTTGAAGAATTAAAGAACATGTATGAGGAATATCTTGATTTTGCATAACCTTGGAAAGCATGTAAGGAACCTATTGTGATAGATAGGACTAAGTGGCTGGACTATTTTATTCAAGAAGATATGTTGTTCAAAGGAAACTAGTTGTGCATACCTAGGAGTTCAATGAGAGACAATTTGATCAAGGAGAAACACAGTGGTGGATTGGCAAGACATTTTTCCATTAATAATATAGTGGATTTGGTGAGTGAAAACTATTTTTGGCCTCAAATACATAGGGATGTTAGGAAATTTGTGCAGAGTTGTAGAGTTTGTCAAGTTACAAAAGGGAGTAGTCAGAGCACTGGATTGTACAAGTCTTTGATAGTACTAAAGAGACCTTGGGAAGACATAAGCATGGATTTCATAATGGGATTTCTGAATACATAGAGAGGACATGATTCAATATTTGTAGTAGTGGATAGATTTTCAAAGATGGCACATTTCATATCTTGTAAGAAGACAACTGATGCAGTGTATGTAGTTGACCTATTTTTCAAGGAGATTGTGAGATTGCATGGATTACCTAAGAGCATAATTACATACAAAGATATAAGATTTCTTGGATACTTTTGGAAGACACTTTGGAAGAAGATGAAGAAATATTTGAAGTTCAGTTCAACATTTCATCCATAGATTGATTGGTAGATAGAGGTAGTGAATAGGAGTTTGGAAAACTTGTTGAGATGTTTGGTTGGAGAGAAGGCATGAAATTGGGATTTGATTCTTTCAAAAGAAGAGTTTGCATATAATAATTCACTAAATAGGATTACCAGAAGAACACCATTTGAGATTGTGATAGGAACTAACCCTACAAGAGTGGCAGAGTTAAGAGACATCAGTATGGAAGATAAGAAAAGTGTAGAAGCAAAAGAATTTGTGGAACACATGGAGTCAGTGCATAATAAGCTGAATTAGAAGAGATGAACAATAAGTATAAAGAGAAAGAAGATGAGAAGAGAAGACACAAAGAATTTGTAGTTGGAGATGAAGTGACGATGTATTTGAGAAAAGAAAGATTTCCAGTTGGGACATATAACAAGTTGAAGATGAAGAAGTTTGGACCATGTAGGATACTCAGAAAGTTTGACTCAGGAAATGCATATGAAATAGAGCTACCAGAGACATTGGGTATATCACCTTTTCTCAACATTGCTAACCTATACTAGTATTTTTGAAGCAGATTTTAGTGACAAAATTGAAGAAGACTTGAAGAACCAATTACCAGAACAAGCACTGGACTAGATTGAGGACATTTTGGATAGTAGAGTTGGATGTAGCACTAGAGGAAGATAGTACAAAGAATATCTTGTGTAGTGGAAAGGCAGACCGAAAGAAGATTCATCGTAGATTTCTTAGGCTGAGGTGGACCGTTTTAGTTTTTCTCTAGCCCTAGGAAAGTGAGGGACTCACTTTTTCAACAACCCTAGATGTCTGATGCAGGAGTATCCCTGGTCAAGAGCAATCTTGCATCAACCAAAAACATTTGCATTTCAATTTGTTTCTTTTCATTTTTCAATTTAGTTCAATCAGTAGTAGTTTCTGTATTTTGGTCTGCATTTTACTGCAGTTGCATTTCAAACCTTTCAGAGCTAGACTTAGCATCTAGACACATTCATGCACATCATATCCAAATATTAGATCATTTGGATTAGGTATCGGTAAGATATCGCTATCAAAATATCAAGTATTTTCTCAAAATAGAGCATCTTGACAGTCTCAAACAATCAGCTAAAGGAGAAGACTTGCGGAGCCAAATGACACATCATTCAATCTTGTTTGATTCGTGGTCAACCTTCCCTGAGATCCACATACCATTCCATTCATTTGTGGGGGCTTTCTACTCAATTAGGTCTGAGCTATCTATGTACACACGTTACACCTCTTCATTGGAGTTTCTAATCTTCCTTGGCCGATGTGGAGGAGTATTATGTTCCAGAGATGATATATATTGATGTAATAGATGCCTAGGAAAGTAGTGATTGATAGTTCTAAGTTTGATAGTTTAAATTTCTTATGAAGGAGCTTCAAAGCTACATCTTGTGCATATTTTGTAACTATGAAATCAGGCCTGTGAACCCTAATTGTAAGCACACATGTTGCCGGTCAATTTATATTTGAATTCTCTGATATAGTAAATGACATAATCTGCATTTGCTTTATATCTTAGAGTTGTTTCCATTGTGTTTACTCTAGCTGCACAACTTGGATAGTACACTATGTGGACCCTCCTAACCATGACAAACACCAATTATTTTTCTCATAAAGACTAAATAACATATTCTATCTCAGATATGTAATGTGCCTTATAAGAAGATCCTTGTTTCCCACTTTGTACATGAGAATTACTTCTTAAAGGAAACATTAGTAATAGATATTAAAATAATTAAATTAGGGTTAGTAACCACATAAACAGTATCAAACATAAATCACTAATTCAATTATTCAATCCTTAAGTTGATTCATACTTAGGGTCAACTGTCTATTATATGTTAATCTTATTCATTTTCAAACCCTAGTGGAGATGGGGTATTATCTCTTGTTAGGTTGTATGAATCATCCTCTACAGGTAGTGCCTTTGTATGATGTAACACATGCCCATTCCACCTTAGGCCTTACTAAGTGCCCTTGTATGATGTAACACATGCCCATTCCACCGCAGGTCTTACTTATTACCCTTGTATGATGTAGCATATGTCCATTCCACCACAGGTCTTATCCATTGCCTAAGTATGTTGTAACATGCTCCATTCCACCACCGGTCTTATCTACCTTTCCAGGTATTAATGTTGCTTCTTCCTAACAAGTCTACCTCCAATCTCTTAATGTGATCTATGATCTTATATCACTTACTTTATATATATTCTTGTCTCTCACAAGGCAATATAAATATTTCTTTGCCATTGTCTTTATATTCCCAAAGAGATGATATTCCTTATATATTGTAGATTTAAATCTACTATGAATATATTTCCATTTCCAAACTTTATATCATATTTATCTATTTTCTTCTTGTTGTTATATTTATATCAAAATTGTATTCAACTCATAAATACTATTCAGAAAATACCTTGCTTATTGCTCGATAGACTTTATTTCCTTCCATTTCCGCCTTATATTTTATTTACTTTTCTTTCTCCCTTTTTATCATCTCCTCATTTACCTTTTATATATCTTCCATACGGCTGCCTATAACCTTAAGTGTTGCCTCTAAATAATATATATAAAGCATGTCATTTTACAATATTATTTATATATGGTTATAATATTTAAATTACTAATATTTATATTATTATATAATATTGATAATATTTAATATTTATTTTTATATTGATAATTATAATAAATATTATATAAATTATGATATATATATATGTGTGTGTGTGTTTGTTTGTTTATTATATTATAATCATAATAATAATTAATATTAATGTTTATATTTATTATTTATTATATAATAATAATATGCTATTTTAATATTTATATTTATATTAATGATTATAATTGTTATTTATATTTAATGATATATATAATATATTGCATTTATATTTATAATATATTTATTGTTATATTTATATTATTATATTATTGTAATAAATGATTCTAATAATATTTAAATTATTAATAGTTACAATATTTATAGATAATATTATATATATTTATTAATGGACTATGGCTAAATCTTTAATTTAAACAATGTCTTGATATGGGGACATGCGAGCCCTCCTCACTCAAGATTGCACCTGGTAAACTTTTAGCAAATTGAGCCAGGGCCCCCACCCTCTTAATGTAATTTTATTGTTATTAAGAGTTATTTTATTTTTATTTATTTTTTAGCTTATTTACTCATTATTTATTACAGGTAAATTTTAATTTTTTTTAATGTTGCATCATAACATATTGAGTAAATTTTAATTTTTTAATGTTGCATCATATATATATATTTAAATATTTTAGCAATTATTAAAAACCATTATTCCAACAATTCATGGAATTTATACATGGATTGTTTCTTGTTTTTTTTTTTTTAATTTTTAATTTTTAATTTATTTTTTTAGAATTGGAAGTAACTATTATTCACAAGATGGCAGGATGACTGTTCTGATACCACTTGTAATGTCCCTTATAAGAAGATCCTTATTTTGCACCTTGCACATGAGAATTACTTATTAAAGGAAACATTAATAATAGATATTAAAATAATCAAATCAGGGTTAATAACCACATAAATAGTATCAACATAGATCACCAATTCAATTATTCAATCCTTAAGTCAACTCATACTTAGGGTTGTCTATTATATGTTAATCTTATTCATTTTCAAACCCTAGTGGAGATGGGGTACTATCACTTGTTAGGTCTTATGAATCATCCTCTATGTGTAGTGCCTTTGTATGATGTAACACATGCCCATTCCACCTTAGGTCTTAGTAAATGTCATTGTATGATGTAACACATGCCCATTCTACCACAGGTCTTACTTATTACCCTTGTATGATGTAGCATATGTCCATTCCACCGGTGGTCTTATCCATTGCCTAAGTATGATGTAACATGGTCCATTCCACTGCTGGTTTATCTACCTTTCGAGGTATTAATGTTGCTTCTTCCTAAAAAGTCTAACTTCAATCTCTGAATCTGATCTATGATCTTATATCACTTTGTATATATCCTTATCTCTCACAAGGCAATATAAATATTTCTTTGTCATTGTCTTTATATTCCCAAAGAGATGATATTCCTTATATATTGTAGATTTAAATCTACTATGAATATATTTCCATTTCCAAACTTTATATCATATATATCTATTTTCTTCTTGTTGTTATATTTATATCAAAATTGTATCCAACTCATAAATATTATTCAGAAAATACCTTGCTTGTTGCTTGATAGACTTTATTTCCTTCCATTTCTGCCTTATATTTTATTTAATTTTCTTTCTCCCTTTTTATCATCTCCTTATTTCCCTTTTATATATCTTCCAAAGGTTTTACCATGGGTAAAAGGATATACCCTTTTCCTTCCATTTCTACCTTATATTTTATTTACTTTTCTTTCTCCCTTTTTATCATCTCCTTATTTCCTTTTTATATATCTTCCAAGGGTTTTACCATGGGTAAAAGGATATAGCCTTTTTGGTCATTGATGTTGCCTTTTCTAACATAATAGTTGCTCATTGGATATTAATTAATATGTTCTCTATTATTGGCTACCTTAAACATTACTATAATCTTAAGCATTGCCTCTAAATAATATATACACTTACCTTATGACATTTGCTACATGCAACAAAGCATATCATTTTACAATATTATTTTTATATGGTTATAATATTTAAATTACTTATATTATATTATATAATAATAATAATAATTAATATTTATATTTACATTTATTATCATACATTGTTATTATATAATAATAATATGCTATTTTAATATTTATATTTATATTAATGATTATAATTGTTATTTATTATATATTGTACTTGTATTTGTAATATATTTATTATTATATTTATATTATTAAATTATTATAATAAATGATTATAATAATATTTAAATTATTAATATTTACAATAATATTTAGAATATTTATAGATAATATTATATATATTTATTAATGGACTATGGCTGAATCTTTAATTTAAACAATGCCTTTATATGGGGACATGACAGCCCTCCCCACTAATAAATATTGATAATTATAATTTATATTATATAAATTATGATTTATATTCTTTTATATATGTGTGTTTATGTGTGTTTATTATATTATAATCATAATAATAATTAATATTAATATTTATATTTATTATCATATATTGTTATTATATAATAATAATATGCTATTTTAATATTTATATTTATATTAATGATTATAATTGTTATTTATATTTAATGATATATATTATATATTGTATTTGTATTTATAATATATAGTTTTTAAAAAAGAGGGTAAAAACTTTATTAATCAAAGAGAGCAATACAAAGCATAAAAGCAGCAAGAGGCCCAAACGGGCCCATAGACAGTAAACAAGAAATCAAGAAGTAGTCATGCAACATCTGACATCCTCTGTAACCAAATCCATGAAATCTTGAGAAAGATCCCCAGGTCAACTGTCCCAATCATCCACCATCCAGGTCCCATTCTTCTCAGAAGCCCATTTGGCCAACCCATCAGCCACCTTATTCCATTCCTGAGGGATATTAGAGAAGGTGATAGAATCAAATAATTCTCCAAGATTGGTGATTTGCTTAGCCACCACCACAAGCTGCCAACTAACATCATCAAAATGCCTTCTATTTATCAAGTCTATCACCACTTGAGAATCTGACTCGCAAATAATCTTATTCCAGCCAATGGCATAAGCCTTCTTCAAAGCCAAAAGAATAGCCAAGGCCTCCATAAGATTATTAAAGTGCAACCCCCTATATTGTGAGAAGAAAAACACAACCACCCTAGAACTATCTCTACCCACCTCACCAATGCCAGCATGCCTAGGGTTACCCCTTGTAAACCCATCAGTATTGATTTTCAAGACTCTAGTGGGAGGGGGAAACCAATGCCCTTCCCTAGAAACCTTCCTTCTAGAACACCTACTCCACCCAATCTTGGGCCTTCTGGGGCCCCTAATAAGAATCCTCAGATTACGAATCACTCTAGTATCACCAAGATCCACCGGGGCAGACATATCACATTTAGCATACAAGGTCTCCTACAAAGCCCCAAGACTGCAAGACCAAACTTGACCCACCAGCAACTTCTTATCCAAAAAGACCCTGTGGTTGTGCTCCAACTATATGTACCATATAATCAAACTAGGGCCAATTGGCCATGCTATGTGCAAAAATGAAGTCCTCATCGGAATGGGCCCAAAGTTCCACCAAAACTCCTCCATAGAAGAAGGGTGCCTACACTACAAACTCTAGGCCCCCCACAAAAAATGCCAAATAGTCCTAGTAAAAGGGCACTAGAAGAAAAGATGTGAAACAGTCTCAACATCTTTTAAGCATAAGAAACATAATGAAGGACCTCAGAAGCAACGTTTACAGAGGTTATCCCAAGTCAAACACCTGCCATAAACCACCAGCCAAGAAAAGAAATTGCATTTTGGCCAAGAGAATTTATTCCAAACATTTTTCCACCAAGGAACCTTTGCACTACCCCAGGCTTGTCTATCCAAAACATGATACCCTAAAGTGATAGTGAACTTTCCTTTTGGATCCAGACCCCAAGCCAGTACATCCTACTCTGGAAGAGAACAACAGACTCTATCAACCAAAATGGAAGACAACTCCCTCCTATCCTCCAAAGATCCACCCATGGGCCATTCCTGCATATCCTTCCACTGGTAAACAATAGTCTACTCCAACTAGCCTAAACAAAAATCCTACATAAATCCTCCATGTGAGGGTGTGAGGAGAGGATAGGTGGGAAGCCATCCCAGGAGTCATGCCAAAAAAGAGCATCAGAGCCTCTATTGCAGATCAAAAATAGGCCTTGTTTAACTAGCATAGCCCCCCTCTTGAGAGTATCCCAGATCATAGAACCTCTCCCTGAAAGGCTAAAACGAGGCACCTCAGCGCCCTCCACCTCCCCAAGGTACTTGAAGGTAAGGATCCTAGCCCAATACTGATGCTAATAAGAACACCATCTCTAGTATAGCTTAGCAGCCAAATCTTGTCCATTCCAATCTATCCTACGCAAACCCAGACCACCATCCTACTTTGGCTGGCAAACAACTTCCCACTTAATTAAGCTCCACTTCTTCAAATAGACATTACCTGACCAAAGAAACTACCGACAGAGGCCCTCAAAATATTTGATGAAACTTGACAGAGCAGTCAACACAAAGTACTTGCATAAATGAAGGGCCTGCACCACAGACTTCAATAGAGTAACTCTTCCAGCTGTAGATAGCCATCTATAGGTCCAGTGACAAACCAGCTCATGAAATGTATCCATCACATCCTGCCAAAAACACCTGGGAAGTGGGTGCACATCTAGAGGGATGCCGAGGTATATAAAGGGATGTTTACCCACCTAAAACCTTAAGATTCTAGCAAAAATGTTGTTGAATAAGCCTGGGGTATTAAAGAAATAAATGCAAGACTTACTTTCATTAATTCTTTGACCTGAGGCAGCTAGGTAACAATCCAAAATCTGATGCAAAGCAACCGCTGCAGCCACCTTAGCAACACCCATCAAAGTTGTATCATCCACAAACTGAAGTTGAGTTTGAGGAGGAAGAGAATTGCTCCATTTCCATACCTGAAAGAGCCCATCCATAACACGGGACTTAATGAATCTCCCCAAGCTTTCATCCATCAAGATGAACAAATATGGGGAAAAGGGGTCCCCTTGTCGAAGACCTCTAGAAGCACCAAACAGATCCGAAGACTCCCCATTTATGAGAATAGAAAATGAGGAAGTCCTCACACAGCTCATGACCCAATCAATCCAATCACAACTGAACCTGAAGGCTCTAAGAATTTTGATAAAAAGCCCCAGTTAACTCTGTCATAAGCTTTAGCCATGTCCAACTTTATAAACATAGCCTTTTCCTTAGAAGAGGCCATAGAGTGAATAGTCTCAGCCGTAATAACTACTCCATCCAAAATCTATCTACCCTCAACAAAGGCCCCTTTTTCCTCCAAGATCAACTTATCTAGACATGGCTTCAAATGTTCAATAATTAGCTTTGTAATAATTTTATACACCACATTGCACAAAGCAATTGGTCGAAAAAGATCTAGAGAATTAGCACCCTCGTGTTTTGGGATAAGAGAAAGAAATGTGGCATTCATGGCTCACAACATTTACTTATTCCTAAAAGACTCCTGCACCACCTCCAAAAGATCAAGGTTGATGAATTCCCAAAAATCCTGAAAGAACTCAGCCAGGAATCCATCAGGACCAGGAGCCTTCCCTTTTTTCACCTAAAACACCACATCCTCCAACTCCTTCAAAGAAATAGGTTTAAGAAGAGAAGCATTCCTATCCATAGTCACCAAAGAGGGAATACAAGATAGGATAGAAACTTCCTCCTCACTAGCAGGTGGGGTATCTTCAGAAAAGAGAGTAGAGAAAAATGAACCACCTCACTAGAGATCCCTAAAGAGGAAGAAAGAACAGAACCCTCAGGAGAGTAGAGAGAAGAGATAAAGTTACCTTGTCTTCAAGCCTTCACTGATTTATGAAATAAGTATTCCTGTCCCCTTCCTGAAGCCAACCAACACAAGCCTTTTGTTTCTAAAAAAATTCCTCACAAAGCTCCCATTCCTCGAGGTCTTTAACCACACTAACCTCAAGCCTACTTAAATTTGCATCCAGACCCTAATCTCGAATCTGTCTGGTAATAGAATCCAAGCGCTCCTGGGCAACCCTTTTCCACTGAAACACGTTACCAAATTTATACTTATTCCAATGTTTCAATTTATACTTCACAAATTGAAGCCTCTTAACAAATGAGTACATAATTGTACCAAAATCATGTCATCCTTCAGTTCACCATCTAGAAACCAAGTCCAAAAGACTCTCCTCCCTGAGCCACATAAGTTGAAATCTAAAAGTTTCTTTCTTAGGACCACCAGCCAAATAGGTAGAGAATTTGATAGGCCAATGGTCTGATCCTCGCCAATTTAAAATTTCAAAACTTGATAGCCACTTGTCACCCACCCAAAAATAGGAAACAAGAAACCTATCTAACCATTCAAAAATGACATCATCCCCAAGCCTCCTATTATTCCAAGTAAACATGCCATTCAAAGGTTTGATATCCACAAGCCAGAGCTGAGCCAAATTATCCCTTAGAAGATCAGAAGAGGGGTCCAAACAAGGTACACCCCCCTTTTCTCCTTGAGGGAGGCAATTGCATTGAAGTCACCTGCCATAATCTAGGGGAGGAAAGGATCCAACGATCTCAGAAGATTGATATGAGACCATAGGAGAGTCTTACTAGGGACATCCGTTGGAGCATAAATGTTAGAAAGAAGAATTCTTTCCCCCATCTCCAAACTAATTGCAACCAGAGAAATGGAAAATCTACTAGAGATCCACCAAATAGGAGAAATTCGTCGAGGATCCCAGAGGCAACCAAGATCCCCTGAGCTGCCTTGTGTACCCACACACTGGCAAAACCCTCTATTCCAAATCTTAGAAATACACTGCATAATACCATCCATAGATAACTTTGTCTCCTGGAGGAAAACCACATCCAGAGAATGAGCACTAACCAAGTCCTGAATAGCCTTTTGTCTAGGGATGCTATTCATACCCCTTACATTCCATGATAACACAATCATCGCGAAGGGTGAGAGAAGTGAATATCCAATGTCTTTACCGACCCAAATTCCACCAACGTCTCTCCATCCATCTTAACTTTCTCCTGATCCTTCTTCCTCCCCACCTTCTGGGGCTTATCAAGAGCACACCTTTTCAGGGATTTTTGCTGTAGACCTAGAGTAGGAGGAGAAGAGAGGACTTTTTTCTTACTAGAGTCTTCCAAACCCGGTCCACTGGCTAAACTCACCCTTTCATCTGAAGAGGCCAGGGGGGTTTCCACCAAACCACAAGAGTCTCCAAATCCAGCATCAGGGGGAGGAGCAACTGAATCCATCACCACCCCAGAAGCCACCATAGGAACTAGGACCAAGGTAGTGATAGGCAAAGACTTAGAATTATGATCAACTAAAGGAGAAGCTTTAACATGCATGTCAGAAGAAAACCCCTCCTCATGGACTAATTCATCTAAAGCCTCAAACTTGTTAAAAGTCTCCTCCTCTTGATGATCTCAAAGAGTCCTCTTCAGACCCTGATTCTTGTTTCGTGCCTTAACTGGCACAAAGCCATCTTTATCTGGTACCACCCCCTACATGGGTGCTTTACCCTTTTCTGCCCTTGGATTAGACAGAGCTTTCACATTATCTGAACAACCAGCACCCGAGGCATGAGGGCACCTCCATTGAAGATGGCCATACAAATGGCACATCTGACACCTAAAAGGTAAAGTCTCATAGTCTAACTATTGAGTCCAGGAGCTAGACCCAATAGTCAGATCAATAGAATCTGGCAGAGGTTGGCTTAGATCAATCTCCACACAGACCTAGGCATAGGAAAAAATTCACTTCTCTAGAGTTTGTTGAGACGGGCCAATAGGCTTCCCCAACAGCAACGCAATTGATTACAGAATATTCTATCTCCAACTTTACAATGGTAACCGAGGAAAATGAACCCACACCAGTACCTTCAAGGGTAGATCCTCTACCAAGTTAAATCCTACATGCCAAAGCTTCATGAAAAGGCCAACTTGATTATAAAAGTAGGGACCTCCCTCAAAAACCTTGTTACGATCTGAGATACACAAAAAACTGCTAGAAAGAAGTTATTTGTAGCTAGCAAGATTTCAAAATCACCTTATGGATTCGATGACTTATGAATCTAGGGTTCCAAAAAAAATATCGAAACCCTCAATCTCATAAATTTGTAGATTAAAACATGTTTTCTATAATCCTCCAGGTACTTGGCTACCACCTTTGTTTGAATCACCAGCTTCGGACAAACTTGAGCTCTTTCCAAGCATTCGTTTATCTTGTGCAACTTCAAAGCACCAGTACTAAAAACCCCAACATTAGGTGGGGATGGATGAGGAAACCCGTCACCAACCTTTATCATAGCAGCATCCCTCGATGTCTCACCCAAAGGCAAATTCCCTGCCATTAGAAAAACCCCTCAAGCCCTTGCACCCCACACCTGCACCAAACAAAGCACACACTCAAGAAAAAAAGCCCCCCCCTCCCCCCCCCCCCGAAAGCTAAAAAATCCCACCCCTTTCTCAAAACAACCCCATAGAGCCTGATCTGGAAAGAAAAAATGCATGCAACAGAGAACAAACACATGCAGACCGCGACCTGCTATAGGTCACGAGATTGCACAGAGCTCCCGTGCACATGCTCTATCCTTCAATCATTTTTTTTTATAATTTATTTATTATTATATTTATATTATTAGAATAAATGATTATAATAATATTTAAATTATTAATATTTACAATAACATTTAGAATGTTTATAGATAATATTATATATATTTATTAATAGACTATGGCTAAATCTTTAATTTAAACAATGCCTTGATATGGGGACATGACAACCCTCCCCACTCAAGATTGCTTGTCCTCAATCAATCCCAATTAGGATTAAAGGATTAGACAAAAATATAGGTAATTTAATATTAAAGTATACATAAAAAGTTAAAATGGTAATAAATTTAATATCAAAGTATTTTTTATTTTTATTTTTATTTTTATTTTATTTAACTTTGTCAAATATATATATATATATTTTATATTAAAAATCGAAAGAATCTAGTACAAGGAGGCCAGGCCTTAGCAAAACATAGCTGTCACCGACACAGGACAGCAAAAACCAAAGTTACAACAGGGTGCGTAATCCACACAAAAGAGTACTAACAAACTAACTGCATCATGAGAAGAAAGTATATACAAAACATCAACAAAAGCATCAAGAGAGGATGTCATCATGGGCTTCAACCCATGCTGCCCATCCTTGAGGTCCTTCCATCCAAACAATGGTCTTTTAGCTCTGAATCTATGTTAGCATCTCAACTTCGGTGTAGGAGGGCTCCCTGTTGTCTTTAATTTCATTGTTCAGCTTCTTGAGAGCCTCCTCAAAGGAGGATAAGTTGTCCACGTTGTGGCTCCACTCATAACCATCCTTCATCTCATAGATGAACATGGTGGCATGTCCATCCTTGAGGAACCTCAGAAGCTTGTTCCTCTCAACGTTCATAGTAGAGGCAACCTACACAGCAATTTTGAAGAATGTGAGTCTTTGAAAAGACTTAGTAAGGGCCCTAGCTTGGCCTTCAAACCTATTAGCATTCCTAATTTTCCATATATACCAAAGAATATTAGCAGATAAAGTAAACCAAAAGATATTAGCATCCTTTATCAATCCTTGAATGTGCCCAGAAATAATTTCCATAATATTCACAAGATCAGGGATAGAAAAGCCAAACATTAACCAGATCTCCTTAGCAATGGAGCAATCAAAGAAAATATGTCTGCCAGTCTCAAGAAGTTTACAAATAGAGCACAAATCATTATTATCATAATTCCTCCTAAGAGGAAGTCTATTAAGTATCATAAGCCATTTAAAGCACTTGATTTTTGGCTCGATCAGACTTTTCCAGAGCCTGCTGAAGGTCTTCTACCACTACATAATAGACAAATCAGAATGCCATAATATGTTAAAATAATTAATAATGGAAGCCTCATAAGTCGAGACAGAGTAAATGTTATGAGCCTTAATTTTAGCCAAAAGAGTACCATCAGCCCATTTAAAAGACATAAATCTATGAGATCAGCATCACAGTGTTTATCAAGACTGAAATCAATACAAGTCTACTTAATCATGTTGTAGGTTCTTTTTTGAGAGGGGGGAGGTTAAATTTTGAGCTGAGATCTTCCCACGTGATAAGAGTATCATGTTCCAAAACATCAATAAGATATTTGATCCCTTTGTTGGCCCAGGCTCTAGCTGAGCATCCTTGAGTAAGGGCCAGGGGTTTGCCAGCGTGGAAGAGGTTCCACCATAAGGATCTCTCACCATGAATCAAGTCACCATTGTTGACACTAGTGTTGACCAAAAACCCCCTAACATGTTCCTAGGCTTTCCAAATAGACTTGAACACACAAGTGCCCTGGACAAAAATAGGAAAACCACCAGCCACAAGGTCGGTGAGTGGTAAACCCTTCCAAGACTTAGCATTCTTAGGGACAGCCCTCTTAATATTGTGTCTGATTAAAACCTTCCAAGGTTCCTGACCTTTGAGAGAATGGAAGATCCATTTAGCCGCAAGGGAAATACCTTGGATCCTAAGATCTTTTAGTCCAACGCCACCAAGAGATTTCTCAATAAAGCACCACTTCCAGTTAATAGCGTGTAATTTATTATTACCTTTGCCATCAGGCCAAAGGAACTGTCTAACAGCCTTTTGAATTTCAAAGATCTGATAGTTGCTAAACATCCAAGCAGAGGAGTAGTAGATATTATAGGAGGAGAGGATTTTTTGGCACACTTGAACCCTACCAACCAAGGAGAGGAATCTATTATTCCATTTACTAAGTTTCCTATCAATTTTCTCCTTAACCCAGAGCCACATATCTTTGAGGGAAGGGGACACCGAGAAGGGAACTCCAAGGTATCTAACGATTTTGTTAGGACCACCCCATTGGTAGCCAAGGTGTCCAAACTAGTCAGGGGGTGATCCTTCTAGCTAAGGAAGGTAGACTTGGTATGGGAGATCCGAGCTCCAAAAACTGACCCAAAGCATTGGATTTTAAGGCTAAGGTTATCCATGTTTTGCTTGGTGAGCTCAAGAAAAAGAGTCGTGTCATCGGCAAATTGAATATTCATCAATTCATTATCATCAGGGAGCCTAATCCCATTAACCTTTGGGGAGAGGAAGTTATCCCTAAGGAGGTAGAATAAAGCGTCAGAGGCAATAACAAAGAGAGCAGGGGCCAAGGGGCAACCCTGCCTAATGGACTGAGAGAGCATAATGGAAGAGGAGAGGGAACCATTAACATCAATCTGAGTAGAGGCATCTTGAAGGAGGGCCTTGACATAAGTACAGAATTCACTAGGAAAGCCAAAGGCTTCAAGCATCATAATAATAAAGCCCCATTCAACCCTATCATAGGCTTTCTCAAAGTCAAGGAGAAACATAGCAGTGTCTTGACCAGAAACTTTAGACCATTCCATGGCTTCCCAACTTGTGATGAGATTTTCTAGAATATACCTACCTTTAATGAAGCTAGTCTGGGTGGGGCAGATGAAATTGGGTAGGATCTTTTCCAATCAGACGCCAACATTTTAGCCATGATCTTATAGGAAACATTAAGAAGGGCAATGGGTCTTTAGTTCTTAACGAGGGCCTTGTCACCATCCTTAAGTATGAGTTTAATAATGCCCTTATTGATAACGTCACCAAGGGAACCCTTACCCAAAGCCTCATTGTAGATATCAAGAAGATCAGAGAAAATCTAGTTAAGGTTGGCTTTGTAGAACTCAGTTGGGAGCCCATCAGGCCCCGGAGCTTTGTCATTGTGGAGGGAGTTGATGGCTTTTTGAATTTCATCAATTGTGAAATTCTGCTTAAGGAGGCAAGATTCCCCCTCAGAGATCCTATGGGGAATGATGGATTTGCATTTAAGTCTAAGGGCCTTGGCAGACTCAGAGTCTTCACAGGTGAAAATTTTTTGGTAGAAGAGGGCAAAGGCCTCTTTAATGTTGTCCAAATCAACAATTTCTTGATTATCAACAATTAGTCTATCAATCTTTTCCCGGTTTTGTTTATGTTTAAGCAGATTAAAGAAAAACTTGGAGCTAATGGCTACGGACTCTAATCATGCCCCCCTTGATCTTAACTTGCTGATGCAATCTAAGGGCATCCCTAGCTTTCGCCACTTGGTTGGCAAGGTCAGGGCAGGAAGGGTTCAACTAAATTTCATTTTCAAGGTGAAGCAGATTAAGATTAAGAGTCTTTTCCACAAATCCAAAGTCTTTGGCCCTTTTTTGACCAATAGTTTGCAAGAGTTTTTGCCAGGAAACAACATTATAATTCCACCTATCAATATGCGAAGCTAATTTCTTATTATCCTTATTTAGGAGTCTGATAAGGTTAATGGCAGCAAGAACATCAAGATCTTTTAGTAAATTAGTGTTAAGAATGAACTTCTTAGGCCCCACCACCTTAGCAGGTAAGGAGTTAGCAAGTTTGATGTGAGCAGTAATAGGGTGGTGATCCGAGAGAGTAAAAGGCCAAACAACAACAGAATTGCCATGGTTACTAGGGATAAATGAAAAAACATCTTTATTGGCATAAAAACGGTTAAGTCTGCAATAAATTTTATTACAACCTTTTTGGAAATTGTACCAAGTGTTCTAGAGACCCCTAGTATCGGCCTTATTACCGAGAAGAGGATCAAACAAGTTTTTCATAAATTTCATTCTATCCCAATGGGATTTTTCAGAGCCTTTCCATTCAAAAGCATTACCCCGCATTTTAGCATCACAATTCTCAATCATATTAAAGTCTCGTCCAAGGATCCAAGGAATATCAGGTAAGGATGCAATCCAATCGCAAAGGGCAATTCTTTCCTTATAGTCATTGGATGCATAGCTAGAGCACACCCTAATGAGGGTGTTGTCAACATTAATAGAGGCTCATATAGCCCTATTATAGGGGGAGAAACCCTTGTTAGTAATATGGTTTGACCATCTGGGATTAATGAGCAGTCCAACACCACCTTTACCCCTGAAGTGATTGGAGCAAATTTTAATGGAGTCTTTCCAAATGAAATTAAGGTTAATATCCAAGGCAAAATTAATAGTTTTAATCTCTTGAAGCATCAAAAAATCCAAGTCTTTATGAGAGTCCAAGAAACATTTAACAATTTGCTTTTTGTCTGGAGCTTCCACACCTCTCACATTCCATGAGATGTACTTCATGGTAAACAGGGGGGAAATTATGAGGTCTTAGTAGCATGAAGGCTGCTATCACATGCAAGGAGACCCTTGCCATTCTTTTTCTTGCCAGAGGGGGCCTTGTTCTTTGAGCCCAAGGGGCGTCCTCTTCCATTGGTTTTGGAACAACCCTCAATTTGATCATCATGGTCTTCACCAAAATCATGATTTCCTTGAGAGACATTTCTAGAAAGAGGTTCCGCGTAGGTAGTAGCCTGGACAGGGGTATCATTCACTGCCATCCAAGGCATTTGTGTGGAGGATAGGTTAGAGGGAAAAAAAGTAGAATTTCTATCAACACTAGCATCAGCAGTGATGACCTGAATCACATCATCATCATCAAGTTCTTTGAAGACTTTCAAAGGTAAACACCCACTAGATTCACTAATGATACAAATACAGGGGGTGGGATCAATGAAGTCGAGGTTATCATAGATACGATTAGACCTCGGGGAAGTCATAGAGCCATCACCCATATTGAAATCACTAGTGCATCTACCGAGGGTTTCAAAATTATTAATAATACTCTTAACTTTTGAGAAATTAGCATCAATTGCAGGTGGGGTGAGATTGAAATTATTCTGAGTAGGGTTAACACCAAAATTATCAAACCTAATCTTATCAATGGCTAATTGTTGCGCATTCTTCTTTCTGCACTTCTTAGACTTTTTTGTAACCATTTGAAAACTATCTTGTTGTTCCTCACTCGGCTGTTCTATGTTATCTGCAATGGGGAGTGGGGGGGGAGCCGTATTGGTTTGAGAGTTTTTAGGGCATGTATCCGATATGGGTAAGTTAGGAATAATAGCAGGGGTGCAACCCATGACAGGCTGGACCACAGGGGAGGATGGAGCCATAGGGTTAGGGGGGATCCATATTATTTGAATGGGTTCTCTGTGAGTTCAAACTGGAGGATTTCTTATTAAGAATAGGGTAGTTTTTACGAACATGGCCATCTTTTTTATAGAGGAAACATGCGTTTAAACCCCCTAAAATTTCCAGAGGGCAGGAGAAAATAACTCCCTCAATATTGAGATTGAGAGTATTGGGAAGATCAATCCCAGGTTTAATGGAAATGAGCACTCTGGCATCGAGATGGGGCATGAGCCGTGGAGAGTCATCCATACAGATGAATTTACAGATGGGTTCCACAATTTGAGGGATAAATTTCCACAAAAATGGAGGAATGTTCTTGATAATTACCCACCTAGGGCATGACAGAGCCAAGATTTCTTCAGAAATCACCTCAGGAGACTAACCTAGGGCATGAAACGAAGTTTTACCAACATTCCAATACAATTTTTTAAGAACCTCTAACTGCATTTCATGAGTATTAAAAATAATAATGAACAATCCTTTCTGAATTTGCCTACAGAAGGAAATTCAAAACCCTAATTTTAAATTCTAGTAGTTATGAAACCAATCATCCATAAATTTTTGAGGAGGGCATTTATCAACATCCACACAAGCAAAAAAAATTGTAGTCTTTCAACCTATTTTTTTCAATAGCAATTTCATTGGCCATAGAATCATTAGGTGAAATGGAGATAGAATTGGAGTTGAGGCCAAGGTCCATACCATCTGGACTTGCTCCACCATCTCCACCGACGGCAACGAATCTAGCATCCTAGGCAATTGACGACAAAACCCTACCCATGGCTTCACTGAAGGTTTTTTTGGGTTGCAGAGGGGATTGGGAAGAGGTAGGTGAAGGATGAGATTGAGGGTCTCCATCCATTTCCACCTCCATTAAGGTAGACAAAAATTTGCACGCTCGGCCAGAGGAAACAATTAAAATGGAGGAGGGAGTCCTCCAAAACCACCGTTTCCAGATCATCGTTCAAGGAGAAGCATTATCAACTTGCCTAAATTTTTTGAAAGACTCTCTCTTTGTCAAATATATTACTTTATAAGAACTTAATAGAGTTATTTAATATATATTTATTTATAAATTATATTTTAATTACTTTATTTTACAATTTCATTTAGTATATTTACTTAATGTAATTTTATTGTTATTAAGAGTTATTTTATTTTTATTTATTTATTACCTTATTTACTCATTATGCATCATAACATATTGAGTAAATTTTAATTTTTTAACGTTGCATCATAGATATATATATATTTAAATATTTTAGCAATGTATTAAAAACCATTATTCCAACAATTCATGTAATTTAGACCTGGATTGATTCTTGTTTTTTTTTTTTTTTTTAAATTTTTTTAGAATTGGAAGTCAACTATTATTCACATGACTGGTTGATACCACTTGTAATGTCCCTTATAATAAGATCCTTATAATTTTATGGTTATTAAGAGTTATTTTATTTTTATTTATTTATTACCTTATTTACTCATTATGCATCATAACATATTAAGTAAATTGTAATTTTTTAATGTTGCATCATATATATATATTTTAAATATTTTAGCAATGTATTAAAAACCATTATTCCAACAATTCATGGAATTTATACCTGCATTGATTTTTTTTAAAAAAAATTTTAAAATTTTTTTAGAATTGGAAGTCAACTATTATTCACATGATTGATACCACTTGTAATGTCCATTATAAGAAGATCCTTATAATTCTATTGTTATTAAGAGTTATTTTATTTTTACTTATTTTTTACCTTATTTATAAATTTTAATTTTTTAATGTTGCATCATAGATATATATATTTTTAAAATATTTTAGCAATGTATTAAAAACCATTATTCCAACAATTCATGGAATTTATACTGCATTAATTCTTGGTCTTATACCACTTGTAATGTCCCTTATAAGAAGATCCTTATTTTCCACCTTGCACATGAGAATTACTTCTTAAAGGAAACATTAGTAATAGATATTAGAATTACTTATTTTTATTTATACCCATTCCACCGCAGGTCTTACTTATTATCCTTGTATGATGTACCTTGCGAGTTATTAATTTTGCTTCTTCCTAACAATTCTAACTCTAATCTCTCAATGTGATCTATGATCTTATATCACTTACTTTGTATATATCCTTGTCTCTGACAAGGCAATATAAATATTTCTGTCATTGTCTTTATATTCCCAAAGAGATGATATTCCTTATATATTGTAGATTTAAATCTACTATGAATATATTTACATTTCTAAACTTTATATCATATATATCTATTTTCTTCTTGTTGTTATATTTATATAAAAATTGTATCCAACTCATAAATATTATTCAGTTGCTCGATAGACTTTATTTCCTTCCATTTCTACCTTATATTTTATTTACTTTTCTTTCTCCCTTTTTATCATCTCCTTATTTCGCTTTTATATATCTTCCAAGGGTTTTGCCATGGGTAAAAAGATATACCCTTTTCGAACGGTCATTGCTATTGCCTTTTCTAACATCTAACATAATAGTTGCTCATTCGATATGAACTAATATGTTCTCTATTATTGGCTGCCTTAAACATGGGGCTACCTATAATCTTAAGCGTTACCTCTAAATAATATATATACTTACCTTATGACATTCACTACTTTCAACAAAGCATATCATTTTAAAATATTATTTATATATAGTTATAATATTTAAATTACTTATATTATATTATATTATAATCATAATAATAATTAATATTTATATTTATATTTATATTAATGATTATAATTGTTATTTATATTTAATGATATATATTATATATTGTATTTGTATTTATAATATATTTATTATTATATTTATATTATTATATTATTATAATAAATGATTATAATAATATTTAAATTATTAATATTTACAATAATATTTAGAATATTTATAGATAATATTATATATATTTATTAATGGACCATGGCTAAATCTTTAATTTAAACAAGGTCTGATATGGGGACATGACATCCCTCCCCACTAATAAGATTGATAATTATAATTTATATTATATAAATTATGATTTATATTCATTTATATATATGTGTGTGTATGTGTGTTTATTTATTTATTTTTTTAAAACAAAGGGGTAAAAATTTTATTAGAAATCAGAAAAGAGCATTACAATAATAACTAAAGGACCCAGCCCTAGAAAACAAGGCGAAAACCCCACAGCATAAACAACATCAACTATCCTCATGTATCCTCCTATCCTCCTCCAAGAACCGGTCTAAATCCAGATGCAGCTTAGGGTTAACCTGATCCCAATCCTCAACTTTCCAACCACTATCATGCTCAGAGGCCCATTTGGCCAAGCAGTCGGCAACTCAATTCCACTCCCTTGGGATGTGAACAAAGGATGCCTCCTCCAACCGAGAACTAACCTGAAGAATCCACTGAACCACCGAAGCCAACTGCCAATTAATATCAGATATCTTTCGCTCATTCAAGAGATTAATCAAAATCTGTGAATCAGCTTCACATATAACTTTTCTCCAGCCCAAAGCAAGGGCCCTCTCAATAGCATGCAGAATTGCCAGACCCTCCATGAAGTTAATAGTCTTCACCCCCTCATGTATAGAGAACAGAAAAATCACCGACCCAGCTGAGTCCCTACCAACTCCACCAATTCCAACAGGCCCAGGATTGCCCCTAGAAGAACCGTCAGTATTGATCTTTAAAAATCCATTGGGAGGAAGTAACCACCTTCCAACCCGTTGAACCCTCTTTTTTCCATGCCTACAGTTCCTGGAACTGACAAAAGAAGAATGAATTTCTTGAAGACCCAGTCTGGCCACCAACTCATCATCACCTCTCTCCAAGGGGAAAACCAAATCATAATTAGCTGAAACTGACTCTTGCACCATTCCTAGCATACGCAGCCAAACTTGCCGACCCACCAACTTCTGATCACGAAAAATTCGGCAGTTCCGCTCCAGCCAAATCTGCCAAGGCAGAAAGGTAGGACCCACGAACCAAACTTCCTGCAAAAAGGAAGCCATAGAAGGAGGTCTTCCCATACTATCCCAGAATTCAACCAAAGAGCACGCATGAATACAAGGAAGCTTCCATACCTCCCACCACCAATGCCAAAGCTGCACAACAAAGGGGCACCGGAAGAACAAATGCAAAGAATCCTCTTCTGCTCCCCCACACAAAACACAAATTGAAGGTCCTTGAAATCCCTGTTTACGAATGTTATCCCAGGTCAAACACCTATTCCAAGCCAAAGTCCAAACAAAGCAATTGCATTTAGGCCACGAGAGTTTATTCCACACCCTTTTCCACCAATGAACCTCTACCCCAGTTAGCTTCTAAGCTAATAACACCTGATAACCAGAAGCAACAGAGTAAACCCCCTTAGGATTATGGGTCCAAGCAAGAATATCCTCTTCCAAAAGAGAACTACAACTCCTACTATGAAGAATCTTGTGAAGCTCAGCACTATCTTCCACAAGTCCCAAATCTGGCCACACTGCAGGATCCTTCCAATGAGCTACCTCCAACTGACCAAAAGAAGCAACAGACTTGAAGTCACTCACCCTAGCCCAGCCAGCCTCGAGAAATCTTTGGCACAAAGGAAGAAGGTTGGGGAACTGAGAAGTAAGTGGAGGGAATCCATCCCAAGAATCTGACCAGAAGAGAGCTTTAGTTCCCCGTCTACAAATCCAAAATAAACCTTCCTTGATAAGCTTAGCACCCTTTTGAAGAGTATTCCAAATCACTGAACCTTTCCCCTCAAGAGGGTAACGAGGGAGCTCCTGCCGTGGAATCCCCAGGAAATACTTATGAGATAATATCCTGGCCCATGGCTGATCCAGTTCCACACACCATCTCCAAAATAGCTTAGCAGCCACAGCCACTCCAGATAACGCAGACTGTCGAAGACCAAGACCACCAAATTGCTTTGGGCTACACACAACATCCCACCTGACCAGGCTCCACTTGGAGGATGACAAACTTCCCGCCCATAAGAACTGCCTTGCAAGAGAATCCAACTCCCTCAGAAAACCCATTGGAGCCACCTGAAGCATACATCGGTAGGTAGGGAGAGCCTGCACCACCGACTTGAGAAGCTGAACCCGCCCCACAAAAGACAACCATCTGTGGGTCCAATGATTAACTTTTGCATGGAGCTTATCAATAATATTCTGCCAAGAACCCTTGGGAAGAGGGCGAACAGAAATTGGGAAACCTAGATATGTCAAAGGGAGAACCCCTATCTGAAACCTCAAGATATTAGCAATTCTTCTCTGAATGGGGGTCGGCGTATTGAAGAAGAATATGGATGACTTCTCCTCATTAATCAATTGTCCTGAAGAAACAAGATATATGTCCAACACCTGCCTCAAGTTAGTAGCTTCCCTAATAGTAGCCATCCCCATCAAGGTAGTATCATCAACAAACTGTAAATGAGATTGCGGAGGCAAGTCTCCACCCCATCGCCAACCCTGAATGGTGCCAAGCTCCACCCTTCTTTTCAACAAACGTCCAAGGCCTTCCACAAGAAGTAGAAAAAGATACGGAGAAAGAGGATCCCCTTGGCGCAAGCCCCGTGAGGCACCAAAAAGTTCAGAATGATCTCCATTTATCAAAACTGAGAAGGAAACAGACGTGACACAGCTCATGACCCATTGGATCCACTCCTCACCAAAGCCAAAAGAAACAAGGATCTTCTGCAAAAAAGACCATCTAACCCTGTCATAAGCCTTAGCCATGTCTAGCTTAATGAACATAGCCTTCTCATGGGAGTTGTCCATGGAGTGGATGGTCTCCATAGCAATGACAACCCCGTCAAGAATCTGTCGACCTGCCACAAATCCACTCTGTTCCTCTGAAATCAGCACTTTAAGCCACTTCTTCAATCGCTCAGCCAATAACTTAGAAATGATTTTGTAAGCCACATTGCAAAGAGAGATAGGCCGGAACTGAGATAACCTATCAGCCCCTTCACACTTGGGTATGAGAGCAAGGAAGGTGGAATTCAGAGCACGAAGCATCTGCTTATTCCTCTGGGATTCAAGGACAACCGCCAGAAGATCCAACTTTATGATATCCTAGAATTCCTGAAAAAATTCAATTGGGAAACCATCGGGACTAGGAGCTTTACCCTTCTTCATCTGAAACACAATCCCCTCCAGCTCATCAAGAGAGATATCTTTCATCAGATACTCATTCGCCTCCCTGGAGACCAACTGAGGAATACAAGAAAGAACTTGTGCTTCCTCAAGAGAGCCCCCTCGAGAATCCTCCCTAAATAAAGTAGCAAAATACTGAGATGCCTCAGCAGAGATTTCCTGAAACGAGGCAAGACGTTCACCCCTATCATTCACCAAAAAAGGAATGGAATTACCATACCTCCTGTCCTTCACAAAATTGAAGAAGAAGGCAGTGTTTTTATCACCTTCCTGTAACCATTCAACCCAGGCCTTTTGCTTCCAATAGATTTCTTCCCGCAATTCAAATTCCTCAACCACTTTCAAAGTCTTAGCCTCCTTCCTTAGAAGATCCTCAGAGGCCCCATTCTCACGAATCAACTACGTAATATTATTCAACTCCTCCTGGGCAGCAACCTTAGCATGAAAGATATTACCAAAACATCACCGATTCCACCTTTTAAGCTGATATTTGACAAACTAAAGAAGCTTGGAGAATGTGTACATTGCCGTACCAAAAGTTGGTCTACCAATCCGCCACCACTCAGCCACAAGTTCATGAAGAGTAGGATCCCGTAACCACATAATCTGGAACTTGAATGAGGGAGAACGAGGCCTCCGAGCAGAGATAATGCTAAGCTTAATAGGCCAATGATCAGAGCCTCTCCAATCAAGAATTTCAGATCGAGTGGACCATAAGTCTCCAACCCAATAACAGGAAACCAAGAATCGATCAAGCCTCTCAGCAACACAACTCTCACCAATTCTCCTATTATTCCAAGTGAAGCAACCATTACTTGGCAGAACATCAATAAGATTTAATTCAGAAATGCTATCTCTGAATAACAGAGCAGAAGGCTCCAACCTAGGAATACCACCTCTTTTCTCAGACAACTCCACAATAGCATTAAAATCGCCAGCCATAACCCATGGATGGTAAGGAGCTAAGCTACGAACAAAATGAAGATGGGACCAAAGAAGTTGTTTACCTGAAAACTCAACAGGAGCATACACATTAGAGAGGAGAATACACTCACTAGTCTCATACCAAGAGGCGACTAGGGATATAGAGGATCTAGAGGACATCCACCAGAGAGGGAAAATCTTCTGAGGGTTCCAAAAACAAGCCACCCCTCCAGAAGCACCAAGAGCCCCCATACACTGGCATTCACCATATTTCCACAACTTAGGAGCCATGGCCAACATATTATCTACAGATAATTTAGTCTCCTGAAGAAAAAGAACATCCGGAGAATGATTCCTAACCAAATCACGAACAACTTTTTGTCGAGGGCCACTGTTCAAACCCCTTACATTCCATGAGAGAACAATCATTTCTGGGGGCATGAAAAATGTGAATCCAGAGTCTTGACTGACCCTGACTCCACCAAAGTTTCCCCAGTTAATTTAATCTTCTCCATATCCTTCTTCCTTCCCAACTTGGAAGTCCTGTCACTAATCCCTTTCTTCAGTTCAATTTGCTGAATACCCAAAAGAGGGGAGGCCAAAGAGCTCTTCCCCACATTCTTGCCTCCTTTCAGGGGCAATGGGGAACCACCTCCACCACTCTTCGAAGCTCCAATAGAAGATTCTTGTTCAGTCTAGACAATCAATTGTTGATCCGTATCCATCTCCCCAACCCCAATCTCTTGCACAACCTGCATGGCCTCCAATGGTGGCCCATCCTGTCCTGTACCCAAAGTTCCCTGATCCAAGTTCAGCAACCCTAGATTCACTTCCCCCTGGCTGAGATCATCCAGCACCTCAAACCTATTAAAAGTTTCATCAACCTGCCTCTCCCTCAAGGTCCGCTTCTAGCCTCGATTCCTATTGCGAGCCTTGACAGGGACATAGCCATCATCTCCATTACCATCACCCGGAATAGGCTCCTTACCATTATCAGCCCTAGGTGGATTACGAGAAGGCTAAGAAGGTTGGGGCACCACAGGCTTAGCCCTAGGGCACCTACTCTGCAAGTGACCATATTCATGACAAAGACGACACCGAAAAGGTAGGGTTTCGTAATCTAGCTGTTGCACCCAAGTATATGATCCAGCACTCACTTCAATAGAATCTGGTAGTGGCTTGCTTAAATCAATTTCTACACAGATACAAGCAAAAGTCATTACCTTTTTATACTGTGTCTGTTGTGAAGACCCAACAGGTTTACCGAGCATTGAAGCCACCAAATGCAACACGTCATCCCGCCAACACTCCACTGGAAACCACGGCAACCGAACCCAAACTGGGATCCGACTTGGTAGTGCCTCAGTCGGGTTGAAGCCAGCATGCCATGGCTTTATAAACAAACCCACCTGGTTATAAAAATAGGGGCTGCCCTCGAAGACTTTATTCCAATCTGCCGTGGAATCAAAAGAGACCATAAAAAATTTGTTCGCAAGGAGCCTAATCTCCATCTCCCCCTCTGGCATCCAAGTCCGCTGAGCCCAAGATTCCAAAAATTGCAGCGAGACTCTCAAACCCATGAACTTGCAATAAAAAGAGTGCCTTGAATAGTATTCAATATCATCTGCAAGCATTTCCATCGGGATAATCAACTTCGGTCGCTCTTTGCATCTTTCCAAACACCCATTAATCTTTGTTATTCGGGAACCACTAACCGATCCTAGATCATTCATCTCCATCGCTGAGGAAAACAGCGTATTATCAAAAACATTCACTCCATGCGCCGGAGGCTTCGAACCAACTGCTGATCGGAAATCCAATTTGGGGCTAGCCCCAGATGTTTCCCCACCCTGCATAGCAAAAAACAAGAACCCCAGCAGGCATGCAAACCCCCAGGACACGTTTGCAAGAAATCGAAAAAGACAAAACCCCAAGGGAAGGGTCAAAACCCTTCCACCCACAAGCCACCCAAACGGCAGCAAGAAGGCCTCCAGAAAAGAAAAAAACCCACCACCACCACCCTAAAAGCTTCAAAAAACCCCCCCCACAACGCAGAAGCGAGCAACACATAGAGAACGGGCTAGGGCACGGTCGCCCTAGCTCGGCTTGCAGAGCACGCGAACGCCATCTATCCAAACCTCTCGTGTATGTGTGTTTATTATACTATAATCATAATAATAATTAATATTAATATTTATATTTATTATCATATATTGTTATTATATAATAATAATAATATGCTATTTTAATATTTATATTTATATTAATGATTATAATTGTTATTTATATTTTATGATATATATTATATATTGTATTTGTATTTATAATATATTTATATTATTATAATAAACAATTATAATAGTATTTAAATTATTAATATTTATAATAATATTTAGAATATTTATAGATGATATTATATATATTTATTAATGGACTATGGCTAAATCTTTAATTTATACAATGCCTTCATATGGGGACATGACAACCCTCCCCACTCAAGATTGCTTGTCTAAATTAAAGTATTTTTTATTTTTATTATTGTTTTTTATTTTATTTAACTTTGTCAAATATATTACTTTATAAGAACTTAATAGACTTATTTAATATATATTTATTTATAAATTATATTTTAATTACTTTATTTTACTATTTCATTTAGTATATTTACTTAATGTAATTTTATTGTTATTAAGAGTTATTTTATTTTTATTTATTTTTAACTTATTTACTCATTATGCATCATAACATATTGAGTAAATTTTAATTTTTTAATGTTAATATTTTAGCAATGTATTAAAAACCATTATTCCAACAATTCATGGAATTTATACCTGCATTGATTCTTGTTTTTTTTTAATTTTTAATTTTTATAAATTTTTTTTAGAATTGGAAGTCAATGATTATTCACATGACTGGATACCACTTGTAATGTCCCTTATAAGAAGATCCTTATAATTTTATTGTTATTAAGAGTTATTTTATTTTTATTTATTTTTTGATTGAGTAATCTTTTTTTTTTAATGTTGCATCATAGATATATATCTTTTTAAAATACTTTAGCAATGTATTAAAAACTATTATTCCAACAATTCATGGAATTTACACCTCCATTGATTCTTGATTTTTTTAAATTTTTTTTAGAATTGGAAGTCAACTATTATTCACAAGATGACTAGTCTGATACCACTTGTAATATCCCTTATAAGAAGATCCTTATTTTCCACTATGATGTAACATGGTCCATTCACTCCAGTCTTATCTACCTTTCTAGGTATTAATGTTGCTTCTTCCTAACAAGTCTACCTCCAATCTCTCAATGTGATCTATGATCTTAAATCACTTACTTTGTATAAATCCTTATCTCTCACAAGGCAATATAAATATTTCTGTCATTTTCTGCTATGAATATATTTCCATTTCCAAACATTATATCATATTTATGTATTTTGTTCTTGTTGTTATATTTATATCAAAATTGTATTCAACTCATTAATATTATTCAGAAAATACCTTGCTTGTTTCTCGATAGACTTTATTTCCTTCAATTTCTACCTTATATTTTATTTACTTTTCTTTATCCCTTTTTATCATCTCCTTATTTCCCTTTTATATATCTTCCAAGGGTTTTACCATGGGTAAAAGGATATACCCTTTTCCAACTGTTGTTGTTGTTGCCTTTTCTAACATAATAGTTGTTCATTGGATATTAATTAATATCTTTTGTATTATTGGTTTTATTCTTTTTTTTAAAGATAATGCGCCTGGTAAACTTTTTAACGTGACCGGTGACTTCAAACCCGCGAGCGACATAATATTTATATTTATATTCATAATTATAATTTATATTATTTTACAATAATATTTATCTATGGTTATAATATTTATATTATTATATATAATATTGATAATATATAATATTTATTTTTATATTGATAATTATAATTTATATTATACAAATTATGATTTATATGTTTATATATATATTCTAAATATTACTATAAATATTAATAATTTAAATATTATTATAATCATTTATTATAACAATATAACAATATAAATATATTATAAATATAATAATAAATATATTATAAATACAAATACTATATATAATATAATAAGCGTGTATATATATATATATATATATATATATATATATATATATATATATATATATATATACATATATATATATATATATATATACACGCTTATTATATTATATATAGTATTTGTATTTATAATATATTTATGTTGTTATATTGTTATAATAAATGATTATAATAATATTTAAATTATTAATATTTACAGTAATATTTAGAATTTGTATAGATGATATTATATATATTTATTAATGGATTATGGCTAAATCTTTAATTTAAACAATGCCTTGTTATGGGGACATGACAATATTTGAAGATTTTGCTTTGATTTCCTATGTAGAAGTTGTCAAGACTTATCACAAAAGATTTTTTAGTTAATTCATATTTCATAAGATTTAATTACATGTAATGGAAATTCTCTAAGAACACCTTAACATCACCCCCTAAAATACAAGAATCAAATGTTGAAATGCAAGAAATTTAGTCATTATTGAAACCTTTAATCATATGTAGGATAGACGACAATCTTTGCAAACTAGTGGTGAAAAATTCCACAATTTATACTTTCCTAAAGGTTGTAGAATCATGTGGGAAAATAGGACTAGGAAGGATGTAGGATGTATATGATTTTCAGCTTGCAAATGTTCGAACACCTATCAAATTTCTATAATTAGGATATAGGGTTTTGTGTAGAAAATGGATCCAAGAAAAACAAGGATGTCAAGATATTGCAATACATTTTCTTTGAAGATGAACCTTTGCAATTATAAGTTTGTATGTATTTTCCAAGGAGTTTGTAGGGAAAATCCATAGAAATGGATTTTCCACATCCTCCATGGAACTCCATAGAACACAATCCATAAGTGTTTCGTGGGAGAAAAGAGGAGATTAGGATTTGTGGAAGAAACTATAAGCAAAGGATATGTCCACATCCCTTAAGAAACTTCAAAAAGAACTCATAAACACCCTTGTTGTGGGAAATTTAGGAGGGTTTGGGTTTTGTGAGAAAAAATAAATGAAGTGGAAAATTCCACTGCCACCCCTAAACTCCACAAATAAAACTTTAGAAGTGTCAATATGAATTTTGTATAAAATTGAACAAGTGGACGATATGGGGTGGTGTAGGGGCACCTAGATACCTTAATTAATTTCATGTTCTTTTTGATGTTTTGGTGTTGTATAAGGTCCACGTGACCAATTGTAAGGCCTAGTGCCATGTGTGAGTCCGAGTGGAATAAGACAAGTCATAGGGTCTGGTAGTGGAAGAGCAAGCACATTGTAACTGAATAGGTTGACAGTTGTAGAATGGTTGGCATTCCCATTGATGCAACCTGTCAAGAACAAGAACATGTATAGACAGTTCAGTGAACAGAAGGAAAGGGGGGGAGAAGAAGAGTAGTATAGAATGAGTGTGTGGTTTTGTGGTAGAACAACAGTGAGAAGATAGAAGAGTTGTTTTGAGTGCAGAAATTCCCAAAATAAATAAAAAGATCCTATTGTGTTTTGTGTTCTTTCACCGTGTCACTATAGTTAGTCCCATTTTGTCATTCGGATGGATTACTGAGCCATTCCACCAATGAGATTTCTTCAAAATTGGTGGAATGGGTCTGTCTGTATAATTTGTGTTTGTTTTTTCTTTTTGTTTATATTCAGTTTTGGATCGAGTGTGGGATGTGCTAGTCGAGCCTAGCATCTTGATGTGCTAGGGCTTAGTTGAAAGATTAGGCAAAGTGAAGTTTTGCCTAAGAGTTGGAGTATTGTCAGTGAGACTGGGGGATTATCGACAAAATATTTAGTATTTTGGGTGAAAGTACCAATCTACCCAAAGAGTAGTCGGGAAACCAAGTGTAACGGTGTAAGATTCGTTTTGTTTCACCAAATATACATTTCTTGTGTATATTGTGAATGCATGTTGAGAACATCTCGTGTGTATCTCGCAAGAGCCTATCAAGTGTATATATTGCAAAAGCATGTTGAGAATGTATGTCAAAATGTATATAAAAAATATACATTGTGTTAGATACAAGGAGTGACCGGCCACAGCGATGAGAACAAGGTAAAGATACATTGGTTGACCGGTAGTAGCAAGTCATGTTATGCACATACAATAGGTTGCCATATTGGCGTGTGTGGTAGTATCGGGGACAAGTGCAAGCTCCTGCCGATGAGTTAATCTTGCCGAAGGCTCATCAAGGAAAATGTTAGATTGAAACCACGCTTTCGTTGAACGCTCTGAACCATTTTGGTATCAGATCCAGTGAAAGGTCTACAGAAGTGTTGACGTTGTCTGTGAATGTTTATGTTAGACAAAGAGAGCGAAGGAGAGGCTAGTACCATGCCTCCAAAGGGGATGACAGCAGAAGTGCTTAAGAAGTTCTAAGAGATGGAAGAAATGATCAAGGTTAGAGTCAAGGTTGGAATCAAGGAAACACTCCAGGCTTAGTTGAAGGCACTAAAGATAGGAAATAAATCAGATGGTGAATCTAATGAAGAAGAAGAAGAAGATCGGGAAGAGGAAACAACCCCAGAATAGGCAGATATATCTGTAGACCAGAAACAATTTCTGGAGGCCATAAGGACACTCAGTAAGGAGTCATTTGAATAAAAAATGGAGATTCCAATGTTCAGTGGAAAGATGAACACAGAAGAAGTCATCGAATGGGTCGAGGCTTTGAACAATTACTTCGAGTACAAGGAGGTACCGGAGAATAAAAGAGTCAAGTTTACAAAAACAAAATTGAAGGGTGCTACACTCACGTGGTGGAACTACACCCAGGGAGAAAGGGTGAAGAGTGGCAAGAGCATGATCTCATGCTAGAGTTGGATGGTAGAGATGATCAAGGCTCAGTTCCTACCAGTGGATTATGAAGTGTAGATATAAAGGAAAATGTAGAACCTCAGACAGAAGGATATTACCAAGTGTGGGCTTACTAAGGATGAAAAGGGAAGAATTGCCCGGTATATTAATAGCCTAAAATATAGCATACAAGATGAGATTACCATCTTGACACCAGAAACTATGGGCAAGTGCTTCCAAGTGGCACTGAGAGTAGAAGAGAAGCAGAAAAGAAAAGGAGAACAACAGAACAAAGGTAGAGGTGGAAGGAACTTCAGAGGTAGAAATAGTTTTGGTGGCAGAAATCAGTTCCAGAAGAATCAAAGGGAGTCCAGTCAACAAGAACACAGTGGAGAATCTGGTTCCAGAGGGGGTTTCATAGGAAGAAGACCCAATGGAAGAGGCAGATTTGGTGGACCAGGTAGAGGTCCTAATGTCTTCACGGGAAGATGTTATAATTGTAACCAAATTGGGCACATAGCAGGCAAGTGTCCGGAGAAAGCCTCAAGCTCTTATGGAGGAGATAGAAGGAGCCAACTAATTCAAGAAGAAGATTGTCAGAGTTCACTCATCTATGGGAAGCATAGCTCTAGTACAAGATGGAGAGAATCTCATGATGATGAGGACAATGTTGAAGGTACCACAGAACAAAGAACCACCGCAGAGGAAGACACTATTTAGAACTCTGTGTAAAGTTTCTGGCAAAAGGTGTAAGGTAATTGTTGATTCTGGCTCAACTAAAAATTTAGTTTCAATAGAAATGGTAGAAAAATTGAATTTAAAAAGATTACCACATGTTAGTCCATACAAAGTGTCCTGGTTGAACAAAGGGCAACAAGTCTTGGTTGATGAACAAGCTTGGGTAGAATTTTAGATAGGGGAATATAGGGAAAAACTATTGTGTGATATAATTCCCATGGATGGATGCCATTTACTGTTAGGTAGACCTTGGTAGTATGATGTACAAGCCCACCATGATGGTAAATCCAATTCTTTTGTTATCACCAAGAATGGTAGACAGTATAAGATGGATCCTTTACCAGAAGAGGGTGTAGACAAAAATGTAGGATCAAGTATCATGATAGTGAGTGGGAAAGAGTTTCTCCATACTCTGAAAGAAGAGGGAACCCAGGGGTATGCTCTAATTTTGAAACCCAAAGACAATTCTTATTTGTCTAAAAATAGCAAGGAAAATGTCACTAAGGAAGTGCTGGAATTGTTAGACAAGTATAAGAGTATCATAGTGGAGGATATGCCCAATACACTACCCCCTGTGAGAGACATAAGTCATTAGATTGACTTCATCCTAGGATCCACATTGCCAAATAAACTAGCTTATAAAATGACACCTAATCAGAATGAGGAGATTGCTAAACAAGTACAAGAACTGTTAGATAAGGGCTTGGTGAAGAAATGTCTTAGTCCGTGTGTTGTACCTATAGTTTTAGCTCCCAAGAAGGATGGTAAATGGAGGTTATGTACCGATTCAAGAGCCATAAATAAGATCACCATCAGATATAGGTTTCCTATACCCAGAATAGAGGACCTCATGGATTGTTTGGGAGGAGCTTGATACTTTTCTAAAATTGATCTCAAAAGTGGCTACCATCATATCAGGATTAGACAAGGGGATGAATGGAAGATAGCCTTTAAGACTAATGAGGGTCTTTATGAGTGGGTGGTGATGCCATTTGGACTGTCCAATGCTCCAAGCACTTTCATCCGTCTAATGAATGAGGTATTGACAGATTTTATTGGCAAATTTGTTGTTGTCTATCTTGACGATATTTTGATTTTTAGCAGGACAAAGGAAGAACATTTTCAGCATTTAGAATAGGTGTTGAAGAAACTGCACGAGGAGAAACTGATGATCAAGATGGAGAAGAGTGTCTTCATGAAGGAAGAACTCACATATCTGGGATTTGTGATATCCTAGGATAATTTGAAAATGGATCCGGAAAAGGTAAATGCTATTCTGTCTTGGCGAGCACCTAAGACAGTAAGTGATATGAGAATTTTTCATGGGTTGGCAACTTTCTATAGGAAATTCATAAGAGGATTCAGTCATGTTTGTACACCCATTCTAAATACCATAAAAGCAGGATAGAAATGTAAGTTTGTTTGGAATAGAACACTAGATGAATCTTTTGAGATTCTTAAACAGAAAATAGCAGAGAAACCCATTTTGGTTTTTCCTAATTTTAATAAGTTGTTCACTGTAGAATTTGATGCCAGTAACCTTGCCATTGGTGTTGTCTTGAGTCAGGAAGGCAGACCTGTTGCTTTCTTTAGTGAGAAGATGAATGACGCTAAAAGGAAGTATTCCACATACGATCTAGAATTTTATGAAATGGTGCAAGCATTAAAAAAATGGAGACATTATCTCTTGCCCAGGGAATTCATTGTTTATACGGACAACCATGCTTTGAGTTTTCTGAATTCATAAGAGAAACTAAATCACAGGCATATGAAGTGGGTTGAACAACTCTAGGTGTATACTTTTTCCATCAAACATAAGAAGGGACAAGCCAACAAGGTGGTAGATGCTCTAAGCAGAAGAGTGTGCACTATACAGGAAATTGAGTTGCAAAGTATGGGAGTGGATTCTCTCAAGAATATGTACCAGGATGATGAGGACTTCAAGGAGATATATGTAGTTTGTTTACATTTTTAGATTCATATCATTCTAATTTTTCTGAATATTTGTTGTAGCAAGGGCTACTGTTCAAAGGCAGCTAACTATGTGTACCTAGGTGTTCCATGAGGGAGAACATCATAAAAGAGAAACATTGCGGTAGTCTTGGAGGTTATTTTGGACTAGACAAGACATTGGAACAAGTGAGAAGGCTTTACTTCTGGCATAAGATGTCAGGAAATTTGTAGAAGGTTGAAACATTTGCCAGAAGGCAAAAGGGACTTCATCAAATGCAGGTCTCTATCAACCACTTCCAATTCCGCAAAGGCCATGGGAGTGCATCAGTATGGATTTTGTTTTGGGTCTTCCCCAAACTCAAAGAGGATTTGATAGTGTGTTTGTGGTTGTTGACAGGTTTAGTAAAATGGCTCATTTTGTGCCATGTAAATGTACTAACAATGCTTCACATATTGCTGGTCTTTTCTTCAAGGAGATAGTAAGAATTCATGGTTTGCCATTGAATATTGTCACTGACAGAGATCCCAAGTTTGTGGGACATTTTTGGCGCACATTGTGGAAGAAATTGGGCACCCAATTGTCTTTCACATCAGCATATCACCCTCAGATGGATGGACAAACTAAGGTGGTGAATAGATCATTGGATAATCTTTTGAGGTGTTTGACTAAACAACATGGAGAAGCATGGGATATGATCATCCCATAGGCAGAATTTGCATATAATGATTCTTTTAATAGGAGCACAAGAAAGAGTCCTTTTGAAGTTGTATATGGGATTCATCCCAGGGGAATTTTGGAGCTCAAGGATCTACAGAACATGGAGAAAAAGAGTGCACAAGGAGAATATTTTGCAGTAAGTATGAAAGATATCCATGATGCTGTTAGAGAAACTATATAGAAGAACACAGGGAAATACAAAGAGAGAGCTGATCAGAAGAAAAGGGATGTCAAATACAAAGTTGTAGATTTGGTGATGGCATATCTAAAGAAGGAAAGGCTTCTGAAGGGACATCCCATGAAGCTTCTTATGAAGAAGATAGGTCCATGCAAGATTGTACACAAGTTTGGGCCTAATGCATACAAAATTGAACTCCCTCTAGGTTTTGCAATATCACCCATTTTCAATGTGTCCAACCTATTTCCATTCAAAGGAGATAATGTTGTTGGATCAGATGTGACAGAAGCAGGGGATGCAGAATGGATTTCTGATCTTCCACCGAGTTAGTCAGTACAACTAGAGTGTATTTTGGACACCAAAGTTTAGAAGAAGACCAGGCATAAAACCTACAAGCAGTATCTAGTCAAATGGTGTGGTTTTCCTGATGAAGATGCTACCTGGATGAGCGAGGAGGACATCATCAAACATGGGGTTACTATTTCTGACTTGGTTCCTCAAGGGACTTGAGTTCTTTTACACCCCGGGAGTATGGTGCAAGGGCACCTAGATACCTTAATTAATTTCATGTTTTTTTTGATGTTTTGGTGTTGTATAAGGTCCAAGTGACCAATTGTAAGGCCTAGTGCCATGTGTGAGTCTGAGTGGAATAGGACAAGTCATAGGGTCTGGTAGTGGAAGAGAAAATGCATTGTAACTGAATAGGTTGACAGTTGCAGAACGGTTGGCATTCCCACTGATGCAATCTGTCAAGAAAAAGAACATGTATAAATAGTTTAGTGAACAAAAGGAAAGGGGGGAGAAGAAGAGTAGTATAGTATGAGTGTGTGGTTTTGTGGTAGAACAACAGTGAGAAGATATAAGAGTTGTTTTGAGTGCAAAAATTCCATAAAAAGATCCTGTCATGTTTTGTGTTCTTTCACCGTGTCACTGTAGTTAGTCCCATTTTGTCATTCGGATGGATTACTGAGCCATTCCATCGACGAGATTTCTTTGAAATCGGTGGAATGGGTCTGTCTGTATAGTTTGTGTTTATTTTTATTTTTTATGTTCAGTGTTGGATCGAGCGTGGGATGTGCTAGTTGAGCCTAGCATCTCGATGTGCTAGGGCTTAGTCGAAAGATTAGGTGAAGTGAAGTTTTGCCTAAGAGTTGGAGTATCGTCGGTGAGACTGGGGAATTATCGGTAGAATATTTAGTATTCTGGGTGAAAGTAACAATCTACCCGAAGAGTAGTCAGGAAACCAAGTGCAACAGCGTAAGATTCGTGTTGTTTCACCAAATATACATTTCCTATGTATATCATGAATGCATGTTGAGAACATCTTGTGTGTATCTCGCAAGAGCCTGTCAAGTGTATATATTGCAGAAGCATGTTGAGAATGTATGTCGAAATGTATATAAAAAATATACATTGTGTTAGATACAAGGAGTGACCGGCCACAGCGGTGAGAACAAGGTAAAGATACATTAGTCAACCGGTAGTAGCAAGTCATGTTATGCACATGCAATAGGTTGCCATATCGGCGTGTGTGGTAGTATCGAGGGACAAGTGCAAGCTCCTGCCAATGAGTTAATCTTGCTAAAGGGTCATCAAGGAAAATGTTAGATTGAAACCATGCTTTTGTTGAACGCTCTGCATCATGTGGTCATAAGGTTTGTTTTAAACATGTCATTTGACAATTCAAACCCAAGGAAACTATGGGGATTGGAGGGTCTTGAGGATTTTTCAAATAATCCTACCCTATTGGGAAAATTCCACACAATAACAAAGGGCTAAATACCATATTTTTAGAGAGATTTTGGGAAAGTGCAGGTGTAAGGAAATTGTATAGATAAATTAGGGCATCGATAATGAATTGCAACAAGGGTACCTACAATTCTCTAAAAATAGACTGGAAATCACTAATTGGATAGACATCACTCATTTCAAGGGACATTTATCTAACCCTAACTAGATTCAAATGGTCCAAATTTAAAATGCACAAAAATGGAATATGAATTTTCCAAAACCTTCTACAAATCTTCAATCAATTCAAAATCATGGATAACTGAATTGTTCGAGAGCTTACCTAGTCAGTAGTTTGTTGGAAAGAATGCAAAAGTTTCTGTAATTTATACTATCAAAAATTGTACACCCTTTACAATTTTACACTACATTTGACACCCATTGTGGCTTACATGATCACCTTTGTTACACTATGTAATTTCTAGTACTTTTGTGATAAACAAAGCTTAATCCTCTATCATCTAGCATTTGGACAGCCCAAATTACTAGGAGTAGGGCACCCCAGCGCTAGAGTCCTGGTAATTTGACCCCAACAAATTTATTTTATTGTCGGCCTTATGAAGTTTTAAGTGATGCACCTTGTCAGACTCAACTTTATTGGGTCCTCAGAAAGTAATTGAGGTGCATATATAAACAAGTCTCTTTCACTCATTTACACTAGATGTTCTTTACTCTAGATTCTCCTTATGATTATATTGCTCTCTAACAAGCGTTTGTCTACTAGATCTCTATTTGTGCACATTATTATTGTGTATACTAACCCTTTTTGTAAATCTTGGTGGAAGCTCCTTCCTCCTTCATTCTCTCCTTGTGGAGATTTACTAGTGACATCATCCCATCAAGGGTTTCATGTTCATGGTAACATCTTTCCTTCATGTTTCTTTACATTTATCTTTGATTACTCAAATCTGCCTTTGCCTACCTAGGACACACACTATTGATCTAATCTCTTTTGTTATTGAAGTGGAAACACTTACACGAGGTTTGAATGAGGCAAGACTCTATACAACACCATCATTTTCCCCTCTTTCGTGTGTGCAAATTACATCATAAATTTCCAACATGAAATCATTGCAAGAAGATGGAAGATCCTAGAACACAGATCACTAGTCTAAAATTTGGCCTAAAACCCTAGGACTCCTATGGTTGGGCACCCTATTCCTCCATATGTGACTCCTACTTCAAATAGTTATCCCCAACAACTCTTCTCTACTCCTTTCAGGTCCTACTTTCTGGGTTTTCTTCTCTATCAAGTCTGTAACCTCTGTTTTGGCCTATTTCATCATAGAAACCCTAGATCTTGGTATTCTCAAATCAATCTCATCTATTACAACAAAAAAGAACCAATCCCCATACTATTTGGGTCTCCTTTGAGGACTATAGCCAAATACATAAGTCTTGGTCATCTTGTGTTCTAATGTTATATAGGAAAGATTGATCTAATTAGTATATAATTGATTAGGCTCTCTTTTCCTATGTAACATTTTGGTGAACCCAATGTATCCTACACTTGCACTTGTTGATCTCATTTCTCAAATTTGTAGATGTGTTTAATTAGTTGATAAATATGATTACACATTTATATTGCATATCTTCTTTTATCTCATTTAGAAAGAAACATACTCATAGATCTTTATTGTTGTGGTTACCAAAAATTCTACATTACATGTGAGATAGCCTTTTGTAATGCCCCCTCATTTTTGGCTTGTGATAGTTGCTAGTTTCACATTTCTCTTTTTCAGTTCTGAGACAGTTGTTAGTTCTTCCATTGCATTTAGATAGTTTTGAGACATTTGAGTTATTAGGCTTATGGTTTATGCTTATTACGATCGTGATGGACTATGTTTGACTGATATAGTTTTGACATGTGTTATGAGTTATGATGAGATTGACATGATTAGTAATGGTTTAATATTATCATGTTTTATGCGATTTGTTGATATCTAATTTTAAATAAAAATGGTTATAGTCTTGTTTCAGAGCAGGGACGGTGTAGTACTACTTGTTTCGAGTACCCTACTATGCCATGCTTCTTCGACTCTATGTGTGTTGATATACATGCATTTGATCGTAGACAACCTATTGTTCCGATGCAGGTTGCAAGTGTCGGGCCTCGACTTCACTTGACTTAGCAGGTCTGAGCGGGCCCTTGCACCAATGGATAATGTTGATGGAGATAACATGAGGTTTATCCCCTAGGTCAATTCAATTTTTAGTTTGATGGTCATCTTGTGGTTTGTAGGTTTATTGTTGGGTCCTTGTTTTGTCAGCCTTTGTGTATTCTAGTATGTGTAATGGACCAATATTATTATAATGTATTATTGTCAAACATTATAAACTTTTACTCAGTCATAAAATTGGAATACTCTTAGAGGAAGCTATTTAAGTAAATTGTAATGCAGAATTGGTTAACTATTCTAATGTTGTAAAATTTATATGTGGGTCAAAGTTTTATTTTAACTCATTAATATTTATAGTTATGTATTGAATATTTCTAGGGAATAATTTAAAGGTGGTTAGTTGTCATTTATGATTCTAGAGTGGGGAATCTCTGAGATTAGTAAAAATTTAAAAATCCTTCTAGTGGAGAGGATTCTCAAGAACAGATTTGGTTTAGTGGGCATTTATGACTGGAGGCTATTTGGTTTCTAGGAGGAATTTTTGGAAGGAATCATTCGAAGGAAGGGGGAGAACTTCAGGAGGAGGATTTGATCTTTGGAGCGTGAAAAGTATGGGTATGTCTTGCTGTATAGTTAAATTCTACAAATTTCTTTATTCTTTTCTATGCTGTGCTCTGAGGAATCAGAATATTTTTCTACCTAGTTGTTCTCAAATGGAATCGATCTGTAATTCACCCTTTTCATCTTTGTAATCATTTTACTACTTGTTGGATGCTCTTATAGATAGTTTAGGCAAAATAGTTAGCCTGCAAAAACCATCTCACTACAACACTAAACCTCTTCCTCAGATGGGATTAACTGTAATTCTTGCCTTGTAGTTCAATTTGAGCATGTGGGTTCTTGTTGTTTTAAGATTATCTTGCCTTCAAAATTTCTTTTCCCTACTATTTTCCCACCAATTCATTGTGTCCCTAGAATGTCAGTTTTTCTGATACATGGCTTGTAGGTCTGTGGAGATGTAAGCCCAAATCTTGTGTCCCTTTGCTACCCTGTCATGCTTCTAGAAGTTGGCAATCCTGTTCTTATGAGATCCATTTGTAAACTCGTTATCTCAAACCAGTCCACCTTGCAAGGAAGAAGTTACAAGCTTCTATAGAAGCCTTAAGGTCCATTACCCCTCACAGTCAACCTCAGGGACTATCAATCTGGTGTTTTTATCTGCATAGAGTTGCGGCCATTTTTGTAGTGTATTCTCTATATGTGCGACCGCTATTATTTACTAGTGGCATCTTGTTGTCACCTTAGTCCACCGTGCCTCTCCCTCCATGCTAAGCACCAACAACCCATCAATTGATGCCTATAGATGAAACTTGACTGCTCTTCACAATGGCGGCAGTGGAAACTATTAAACCTGTGAAGCCCACGCCTGTTCGCGCCCTCCGGACTCCATTAAGCCATTTTGTGCAACTCTCTGGTCTCTATAATTTATCTTTCCTTATCACTATCATTAGGTGGATTTTTATGAGCCAGTGTGTTTGGCAGAGTCATAACACCTTCCTCTTCTATTCTAGACAGTGTTTTAGTAATGCCCCATCTTGTGGAGGTATCAGACAGTTTTGGCATGTATGTACAGTTTTTGTCTGAAGTTTGTGTTCTTCACTCCAACAGAGAAGTGTCGGTCATCGAGACTCCATTTAGACAATTTTCTTTCTTATTATCATCTCTATCACAGTGATTTAGTCTTTAGGTGGCTAAATATTAGTCACTTTAAATAAGTTGGGGTCGTCAACCCCATCTAGTTGACCTCATACGTGTGCTATACTCTTTTAACTCCATCTTCTAAGGTAGATGTGGTCAGCTCCCTCATTCGTTGTAAGCCCATGAAATCTTTTCGATGCTTATACCCTATCTCTCATAGTCATTTATCCTTTGATATTCCCATTGCATATCATATGATGTATACTACTTTCAAACGCATCAGTTTATAGTATGTTGATGTTTATGTATAGTTAAATCATTATGTAATTTATTACTTCCATTATTGTGGCTAAGTTCTCTTTGTAGATTTGAGCTTAGGATACATTGATTGTTAGTTAGTGAATGAATTTGGAGATTGCCTTAAAAGTTATTACTAAGATAGTTATTTTCATATAGATAAGCTTGTAGATTGAGGTTTTTGTGAAATAGAGTATTACGGTGATGTTAGATTATAATTTCCTTATGATTTAAATATTAGTGACCATTTAGTGAACTCAACTTTGTGGGCCACCTCTAGTTTAGACTCATAAGAGTATAGTAGTTCATCTCCATGTAGTTTTTAAGTGAGTTCTTCAAGGTGTTGAGGAGATTAGTAAGAGGTAACACTATTTTTTAGCATAGAGTGATTCTTTTGTTAGACCCAAATTATATGATCTTTGAGTGCCTTGTGTTTAGTTTAATGCTTATTTTATAAGATCTTGAAACAAAATTAATTATGGGGTTGTAAGAAGGAATTAGAATAGAATTTAATTTAAATTTTACCCTTGTTCTATTTGATGTCTCAATTATTTGGAAAGTAGGTTTTTAGTTTCATTTATATGACAAACTAAAATAGATATATTTACCATGCTTAATGGTATTGTAGTACATTATATTAGGGAGGTTAAGCTTTCTCATATAGAAAATTAGAATTAAACATATAACTAAAATTTGTCTTTTTTAGTCAAAACTAGGGTTATGGTGCTTTAAATGATCAAAATTGTTATGGGTGTGTTAAGTAAAATGTAGAGTAGGATAGTATTAGAGCTTTAAAATCTTACGTTTGGAATCGGTAGTTGGTTTATACTAATGTCTGTATGAAGAAGTTGTTGACTAGATATAAATTACCTCTTTTCATAATGATTAAAATTAAGTTAAATCTAGATAAGGAGTTCTATAGTTCCTTAAGACTGTTGTCGTATTAATGAAAATTGTCATTGTTTTAATCTAATGATGTGTAACTACTATTCTTCTTGAGAAGGTTTAGTGTCTTGTAAGTTGGAGCTTTTATTTGTCGATAATGCATGTCTATAGAAGGAAGAAAGAATGCTTTAGAAATAGGTTGTAATGTTGTAATAACCTTGTTGTTGAAGTGTTTCATTTTTGTAAACCTTGTCCGCGAATGGTATGTTGAGTCATTGATATCTTAGTGTAAGTTCGCCCTTGGAACTTAGAATCTCATGTTATTGCCGACTCCAGAGGCTTAACTACTTGGTTTTCAACTTGTTATTTGTGTCAATTTGTTCCAATAATGTATTGTTTCAAGTTTTGAAGGGGATAAGGGAACTTTTATTGTTGTGGTCAAGTTTGTATGGCTTATGTAATGGATCCGAATCTCTTGTAACCCTTATCCTTGCATGTTATTGGTTTTGGATGGTTGGAGATTGCTAGGAGAATGGCTTTCATGGTGGGGCCGGTGCCCAAAGTGGCCGCCTAGGTAACCCCATGGAAGTAGTAAGCAAGTGATAATTTAATAATTTATTTAGGAGGGTTGGGGTAGTAAATTACATAACAATATAAGTAAGATGCCTCAGCCATGCCTGAGTACTCTCGTAGGCTAAGGATGGGATGAGAAGGCCTAGTTGGCAAGGCCGACCTCCTCGTCTCCATGAGAGGATATGTCAGCTCCGCATGTGTCACCCTATGGGACCGGTGCCTAGAGAGAGGCTGCCAGGGTAACCATAGATGGGGGCCGGCTTCTAGTGAGAGATAGCCTAGGTAACCCATGCTAGGATCATGCAATGACACTCTCCTTACTGCAGTCCAGTTACTCCCTCCTTATCTTTTGTTGTTACCTCTGGAGTACAGACTTGTCTTGACAGTTGATCTTATCTTGATGATTTGGCTTGTCTTAATAATTTGTCTTATTTTGACAAGCTCTGTCTTGTTTGTGTAGTCTTGTTATTCCGTCTTGTCTACATGGAGTCTATATCTTGTAGTTGTATTCATTGTTGTAACCTTGACCTAGTAGAACCCCATTGTTATCTCCTAGCTCGGAGGGGTGGACCTCAGGGTTCCACGTGATTGGGTGGCAGAGCTATCCATTGGTCTTCTTGGATGTTTGGTTCGAGATCAATGCAAAAGTGTTCTAGTTCCATATTTGCTCTAAATCTTCAAGTTTTTGTATACATTCATAATTGTATTATTTGTAAACCGATGTAATCGGTCTTGTAATCTGGTATTGAACCTTGTAATTATTCATCTTTACAAATGTATAATGTAATATTCTTCTGTTGTATCGTGATGCATATCACATGTAAGGTTATAATTTTATTTGATGCAGTTATGTTCCCTAGAAGTGTTAGCTATTCATTTCATTTAATGTTGTTATTAGTGTAGTTATATTTAATGTATAATGCATTTCCTTACTTCAAAAAAAAATTCTGTAATATTATCTTTTGTTAGTCTAACACTCTAGGGTTGCATGATGGGGCATCACATAGGTTTTGTTAGGAAATTATGTCCCATGGTAAAGTATACACCTTATTTCCAGTAGTAATGTTTTGATAACATGCAATTTAGTAGATATCATGTTTTATATTTTGAACTAAAGATGGGAGCCTTTCTATAGATGAATATTTGTGGTACTAATTACAGTGAATGAGATATCATATGTCCTAAAGAAGCTAGAATTATTCACTTGTAGACTTGTTAGTGGGACTATGTAAAAGATTGTCATTTGAAATGGATGTATTAATAATTCAAGGGGTGTGGTTGGTTTGATTTGAAGAGTTCCACAAATAAGTTTAAGTTAGTGTTTACTAATCATTCACTTATTGTCCATATTCACATTAATAAAGAACTATATTATTACTTTATTGGATAGTCTTTTGTGAAATACCTCCACTCATTGTATTTTTGGCACTACATGATTGGTCGATATTAGTGGTCATATTTGTTTTGAACCTATTGCTACTCAAATCATTTAGGGTTTGATAGTCTACTTAATAGTTGATCCCTTACTAGTATTATGGTTGTTTAGGGGTTTGGGCAATGTAGTTAAAATCATGCATGATTTGCACCTATGAATTGTAATCCTCAGGTTATATGGATAATATTCAATATAATAGCTCAATAGTTGAAGTATCTTATAAAATATTCTCTTTAGGTATTTATCTTTTCTAAGGTCTTTTTATAATTAATGAATCATCCTTGATTTATATCCTTCATTGTGTTATCCTTAAGCTCGCACATAATTCACATTACATCTTCCTGAAAAGGCTTCTATAGACATTGTACTCATCACTTTACATTCTTGATTTCATTTCTTAAGTCCAATGTTTGATTATTTCTTAAGTTCTATCTTAGTAACTCCTTGATTTTTTTATTGAAGGCCCTAATAGACTCATGTTTCCTTTGTTGTAAGGTGTAATTTTAATAGAAAAAAATGTTACAATCATGTTGTCTCTAATCAATTTAAATTCTTTCTCAAAATCATTTTGTAGTTTCCTAGGTGTTTAAATTCATATGATAATGTGTTCTTAGACCAATGATTGTCATTCCTCACAATAGAAGTTGGAGATTACTACAATTAATGATATGTATTTGTTTGTCTAATGGATGTTTAAATTTGCGTGCACATTCTATAGTGTTTAACATGTTATTTTATCTCATCACTAATAAACATGAACACCATATACCTCTTCTACCTAGGACTCAAAGGATTAGCTATCATTTTTAGAATTTCTTGTTTCTTTGTATAGACAAGTCGTATTTCCTACTTGTGTGTCATGAACATTTCTATCCTCTCTTAACACTTTCCAATATGCCCTAACCTTGAAACTTTCCTTCTATCAAAAAACTTGACCTCTAAATGTTCTCAAACTCCATTTTTATTATTGATTTGTTAGTATGCCTCATGCTATCCATATATGCATCTCTAGCTTTTTCCCATGATGAAATTGTAAGGTTCTATATCAAGATGGGAAGTTCCTTTTTGTGAAGGGGATTATTATTAATCCTTGATTCCTTTGTAAGGATTTTTAAAATAGGTTGATGAGAAAAATTTATATCTTCAACATCAAGAATGAGTAAGTGTATAATAATCTTTGGTCACTTGTTCCATGGATGACAAACTACTTCCTAGATTTATCTCTCTCCAATTCAAGGATTCAATTTTGGATTTAGGTTGATGCTTTGGTGTTAGATTATTAGTTTCCTCATATACCTTTCATTTTTCTTCTTTGCTCCATAAATTTTATTGATTCTTTACTTTAATAGTGTCTCCTTTACTTGGATGTAAGTTTATTAACTCCTTTGATGACATTAGTCATCTAATTATTTGTCTTATTTCTAATGATGCCTCTCCTTATACTATGAAAAGTATTTATCATTCTATATCTTGATCTCTTCTACCATAGAGATCTTAAATAAAGTTAAAATACCTTGACAAGTGATTGGCTAGATGGCACTTTAGCTAATCCATCTTCAACTAGATGGTCTCTCTAAATAGTTGGTTTTTCTCACACTCATGTCTTCTATGCATTCTCATATTGATATATCCTAGCAAAATTTGTAAATTCCTTGGTTAACATATCCCATCTTTCCTCGTTGTCTTTGATTGGCTGTTCAATTTGTTAGTTCTTTATCTCTCAATGTATATAACCATTTTAGTGTGTCATTATTAATATTTTTATCAACAAACTTTATAGTTGAGTTGACCTTATACAAACAATATCATCAAAAGTTTTATAACAATAAAGGAACCAACAATAATCATGAAAGAAATAATATTTGTTTAACGTAAGTTATATTGTGGGTCCATAACTCATAGGCCCCAGGATCATTTTCACATCTTAAACTTTGGAAATACAGTGTTGTTTAGGTGAAATGAAACAATGCTTTTACAAGATATGAAAAAAAAATGACTATCTTATCATCTTTCATAAGGACATTTTGGAATTTATAGGAGGAGATCTAATCCCAAACTCAAGCCATTCTTAGATTACATAAAACCTTTTTGTGATATGCAAGTTCCTCAAGAAGTTATTTGGAAAAGACCTAGTTTATGTAATGTTTAAATCTTCAACATGTTTTATAGTTTATAGAAAATTTTTGTGTATTTTGTTATGTTGTCAAACTTCTAGAAACACATAAGGGTTATGAAAATTCATATTCGGGATAAAATTCTTGAGCTCATTGTTGTGAGTAAAAATCTAATCATCTTATGTGTGTCCTAGGCACATGGATATTTAATCAGAATTCCTATGAGATTACTATATAAGATGAAGAAAGATACTCAATTAACCTAATTACTTAAAGGAAATATTAGACCTAGTGTTTCTCTATGAACTACTTTATGATAGGAATAGTTGTTGATGTTTTGTTTCTTAAGTTTCCTTGTAAGATTGTTTTGTACCATCTTTATTTTATTGTACCTTGTTAATGGACTCGATCAATCCAATAACCTTTTACATGTTTTGTATAGGATGGAGATCCAAGTTAGCTATTATAAACACCCTCTTGATAGTAAAAATTTGAATCCTTATTAGATTCAGTCTTATCCCAAAGCTCTATTTGAGTGACTAGGAAATTGTATAAATATTGATGTATCTGTTTCTATTCAATTGTTTTTAGTATATGAAAAGAGGATATTCATGTAGTCTAGAATGCATCACTATCATATTTGAATGTATTTTGAGTATATGGTACTCAGTGATGAGTAACTACATAGTATGGGATACACATGTCATTCACTAGGTAAGTACTATGTGATTACATGATAATACTTTTGTATATTAAAGTGACACCTAAAAGATGGAAATATTTGTATTAAAGATAAGGTTGCACATTAATGACCAAATTTACAAGATTATTTGATAGGAGATTTATTGTATACACTTGTATGAGCTTCTCAAGTACAAACTTATGGTCTATTTCATGTGAAAATGTAATTATATTTCTAATCATGTTATTGATTGTAATGCCCCTCCATTCTCATCTTGGATGTGTAGATGGTCTAGCTAAGGAGCACAAAGATGAAGGTAAAATAATAGGAATATTTAGGGTATGTTAGATAGTTGATGTTGTACATTATATGATGTTAGTAGATGGTACATTCATCTTGATGAAATTCTTGATTATGCTCATATGTGGTTTCATATGACAGTTATTATGTTTTATCGATAATCTTTGTTGCGAAACTGATAATTTATATGCTCTGACATTGTTTTACATTCGGGTGATTATGATGTTGATCTTACTATGATTTTCATATGTTAGAATTGATTTTTATGCGACTGATTCTATATCATAGGATTTTATGTTGTGATGTTTTGTGTGGATTAATCTTATTATGAGTATCATGTGATTATCTAATGATGGTTCTTATTTAGTCATTTAGTAACTGATTCCTATGTGTGTTGTGATTACATGTTTGATGTGATGGTGAAAGGGATAGTGTCACATTACTCATGAGTGAGTACCCTTCTATGCTATGATTCCCTTTCACGATGTATTAGACTATATGATTATATATATGTCTATTTGTTCGATTGTTTGGTTTTTACAGGATGTAGGTACCAGACATTGACTCCACCTGAATTAACATGTCTAAGCATGCCTTAAACCCAATAGAAACTATTGAATAGAGATAACGTGTGGTCCCCTAGTTAGCCATCATCCTTGAAAAGGATGAGTATTCAATTTTGCAGCCAGTCAATGTTGTCTATATGGGCATAATGGTCAGTCATTATCATTGTGGTCATGCTTTTGATCGTGCATTGTGTCAGATATTGTTTGGCATTTAGGTTATTTTGTTTGGAATTGTTTAATTAATGTTTTGGTTAATTACTTCATTACAATAAAATTATTAAGTTAAGAGGGCACTTTGATAAATAAATATAGATGCTTTTATGTAAATTATAGTTGTGTGGAAATATGTATTATTATGTCTGAAAAAGATTGTCTTTCTTTATTATTATTGCCTTGAGTAATTCTTTTCCATTTTGGCCACTTGGTAGAAGTGGCAGTTATGCACCTCAAGAGGGAATCTTAGAAATAATTATTTCTTTTGTGTAAGAGACTAATTTTAGAAAAGTAGAAAGAAACTATTTTTATTTGGTTGTAAATGAAATGAATAGCAAATTTTAAAATAAATAAAATCAGAGAGAAATTATTGTTTGGTTAAAAATAGCAAATTGTAAGAAAGTAATAAAGGAGAATCTTCTAGAAGAAATTACAGGGGTGGTTATGCATGCTCAACTTTATTTTGAAATCTCAAGACATAATTTAGGGAGGAGCATGCATTTCAAATAGAGAATATGTTTTATGTTTTGGGGATCTCTCTCTCTCTCAGGAAGTTTTCATTTTCCTTTTGGCACCATAAACCATAGTTTCTAGAAGAAAAGACTTGGGGAAAAATGGATGTGAACTGGGAAATTTATGAAGATACATGAGTGAAGAAATATTCTAGGTATGGACTGAGATATTAAATTGATTTATTGTTGCATTAGATTTAGTGAAATATTCTATGAATTCTCTTCTACATTTTCTGAACCCAGTCTATTGTGTTAGCCATAACTTTATTTTTTTCAACTGTGTTCCTCTAGAAGTTTTGTATATGGTGCACAACCTAGTTATCTAAATCATATCTGAAAATCAGCATACCTAATTTGTCATTTTTGAGATATGAATATTTTGTGACTGTCTACCTCTCACCCATTTCGTCTTTGTTTTAGCAGTTTGTTGCGTTAGCCATAACTTTATTTTTACAACCTAGATTCCTCTAGAATGTTTTTTTTGGGTGCACAACCTAGTTATCTAAATCATATCTGAAGTCATACCCAATTTGTCGTTTCTAAGATATGAATATTGTGTGACTATCTACCTCTCGCCCATTTCGTCTCTGTTTGAGAAATCTATTGTGTTAGCCATAACTTTAGTGTTACGGACTGGGTTTCTCTAATTTTTCTATATAGGGTTCACAACCTAGTTATCTAAATCATATCAGAAAATCAGCCATACCCAGTTTGGCGTTTCTGAGATATGAATATTTTGTGACTATTTACCTCTCACCCATTTTGTCTTTGTTTTAGCAATCTATTGCATTAGCCATAACGTTATTTTTACAAACTAGGTTTTTCTAATTTTTTTATATATGGCGTACAGCCTGGATATATAAGTCATATTTGAAAATAAGTCGTACCTAGTTTGTCATTTTTGAGATATGAATATTTTGTGACTGTCTACCTCTCACCCATTTCGTCTTTGTTAAAACAGTTAGTTGTGTCACCAATAACTCTATATTTTTGAACTTGGTTTCTCTAATATTTTTCAACAAATTCATTTTATGCATATCCTAAGATCATTGACTTCCATCATATGACTCTCTTTGAGGCATTCTACCAATCAGTCTACATGCCCTATATATGCTTTCACATTTTGCATTGTTGGTAGCTTCTAAAGCCTTCTCAACAAATTCATTTTGTGCTGATCCTATCATATTCATGTGGTTAAAAGTATGGTAGATTTGATGAAGATGTTAGATCTATAGGAATGTTTTGTTGTTATGTATTCCTTTCCTCTCAAGCTAACCTTAGAACAAGGTTCTTTCATTGTAGCTTTGGGTTTTGTATCTTATGATTCTAACTAGTGTAAGATATTTATAGCATTCTAATATTATAGGCTTTTAGCCTTGCTTATACAATTATATTTAATAGTATTTACAAAATTGTCTAGATTATTAATGAAATCTACATAAGTGTAAATAGTGTAAATAATTGTTGTGTTTAATTTCTATGCCTTAAGGTTATATGCATGTTGTTCGCAATTATTTTAATTAAATGAAATTAAAATAAGTCTTGAGAATTATTAGTTAAAATATTCTTACTCATGGACACTTATATCTTATGATCATATTGTAACTGCTACTGGTGATTAGAAAGTTATAGTTCTATATTATTGAGATAGATTAACTTTATAATTGTTAGATGATTGATCATGCTTGGAGTAATGTTACATTCCTTAAAACTATTGTTGAAGGGTATTAGTTTATGATGTGCTTTGAGAGTGAATGTGATGTGAAACCATTGTATTTTTAATGGTGTCAAGTGTTGTGTCATTTGGGGAAGTTGGTTCCAGAGGCCTAGGAGGGTGTGATTGTGTGGGGGTTGGCTATGTGTGCCTCATGTGAGTTGAATGAAATGCATTCTTGAAATATTGTCTCTTATTCATGTTAGTATGATACATGTGTAAGATGGATAATGCCTTGCTCAGTGTACCTATTCATGTGGTTATGATGAATATGTAAGATGGATAATGTCTTGCTCTATGTGATGTGAAATGATGTGTATTCTGTGTTGTAAATGCATCACGATGAGAATGTGGTAGTTCATGCTTGGTTTATGTTTTGGGACAAGAATTAGTCCCTGTGATTATGATTTGTATGCAAGAAGGTAAATGCCTTGCATTGTATGTATTACTTGTCATTGTGATGGTAATTATCTTGCTTGATGGATAGGGTCTTCTAGATGCATGTAGGGGAGTGGTTTTCAATGTGGGGCCGGTGCCCAAAGTGGCTGCCAGGATAACCCATTGGAAGTTTTTAATCTAGTGATAACTTAATAATAAATTTAGAGGGTTTGGTAGTTTCCACACTAAATAAGATAATTGGATGCCTCACCAATGCATGTAGTGCTCGTTCAGGCTAAGGATGGGATGAGAAGGCCTTGGTTGACAAGATCAACCTCCTTGTCCTCACGATAGGAATGTTGGTTCTATTGCAAGTATGGGCCTAACCAGTGTTGTCATTCATGTCAACATACTCTTGTTTCATTGATGTCAAGGATTGGATGAGTTGTGTGCTGAGGATATTGAGAAAATTAGTCCTATCAAAAATTGAGAAAATTAGTGAAGAAAATGAAGCTCTATGAAGTGAATATCCTCGATAGATGAAGATAAGACAATGTGCATCAAAGGGTTTGTAGATGTGTGTTTGAAGATAATCCAGTCAAGATTTGAGAGATCCACATGAAAATTTGGAGGATTTATGGCCATAAGAGTAAAACTATTTCTCACAACTGTTTAGAGGTGACATAGTGACACAAATAGGTCTGGTGAGATTCAGAAATGTAATATCTTGTTCTATGGATCTGGTGGCATGTTTGGGAAGCTAATGTGATTTGACAACTCAATTGGTTCATGGTTTGGAGGTCCACAAGAAATCCTTCTAATGTGACAGTAATGACCGACTATGTTCTTGAGGTTCTGCATGAAGATGCGAATGATTTCAGTAAGCAGAAGTGGTGCAAATGTTCTTGGTGATTCAAGCAAGCTTGTGGGGGTATTTAGATTGTGTACAGTTTGTGTTGGCGGTCCGCATTGAAGATAGAGCTTGTAATTGAAGATTGACCTTCCAGTTATGGTGTTCTTCCTAAACTTGGGTGACCAGATGTCTTGCACATATTGCGGATGATCTTGAAGATATTTTGCAAAGCCTAGCATGTTCCACAAAGAAGATTAAAGTCCCAGCTATGGGTAGCCGATAGTGTAATAGTGCACATGAAGCTTTTGTAATAAGTCAAGTTGTATTTTTGTATTTTCTATGTAATAAAATAAGTGTATGTTATGCTGACTTTGATGATCATTCCAAAGTCGATGTCTTGTATAAATAAGAATTGCGAAGTCATTCAAAAGCATCCTTGTAGCGATGAGAAGGTGGTAGGAAAGAAGAAAGAAAAGTAGAGAAAAGGTTTTGATCTTAAATGGAACTGACTAAAGCATAGTGAAGATGCTAATCTTTAGTTTAAGTATGTAATATTTATATTATTCTGTAGACAGTGTATCTCCTATAGGCAGTGGGCCTCTTGTGAGCAGTGTGCTCAGGCAGTGAGCCCTAACTGGTAAGTTGCATTATATTCATCTTTATTCTTCTGAAAGAGAATACAATCTTGGGTTAATCACCATGTGGTTTTTCCCTTAACTAGGTTTTTTACGTCAAAATCTTGGTATTATATGTGTTGAATTTGTCTCTGCTCATGAATTATTGCATTATGCTTCCATGATTAATCTTTGATATGCTATTGAAATATAAGAAGGCTTAAAGTAAATAAAGGACAAAGATTTTGGTAACAATTGATTCACCCCCCCCCTCTTAGTTGTCTGTCCTAAATCTAACAATTGGTATCATAGCCAAGTTCCTCTAGAAGAAGCTTATCCGCTTGAGGAGATCTAGAATGTCAACCTACAAGAAGGACAGTCCACGGATTGATGGTTCAAACAACACTGCCTGGAAAAGCCACATGGAATGTCACATAAAATGCATGGGATATTAGTATAGGAACATAACCTCAACTAAATATGTTCCCCCAAGGAATGGCCCCACAACTCTAGATGAAATCAGAGATGTAGAAAATAATCTTCAAGCTAAAGAAGCCCTACTGAGTGCCTTGTCTGATTCAAAGCTGACAAATGTTATGGGATTAAAGACTGCCTATGAAATTTGGACAAAGCTTGAAAATCTATATGAAGGAGACAAATATGTTAAGTGTGCCAAGCTACAAAGTCTGAAAGGAAAGTTTGAAAACTTAAAAATGAGTGAAGATGAGAATATCACTTTATATATGACAAAAGTAAATGAGCTTGTATGTGGCATCAGATGTGTTGGTGGAGTACTAGATGAAGATGAAATTGTTGCTAAAGTTCTTAGATCATTGCCTCCTACATACAAACACAAAGTTGTTGCCATTGAGGAAATCAAATCTTTAACAACTATCACAAGGGATCAATTGGTTGGTAAGATATCTGCATTTGAGTTAGCTAAGTTTGGTGATGCACTTCCCAAGACTGAATCTACATTCAAGGCTAGTACCTCCGCAAAAGGTAAACAGAGATATGATCCAGATGAAAGTTCCTCAAGAAAATCAACTTGGTATGAGAAAGCAAGAAAAGATCTGGAAGATGATAAATTTGAAGCTAAACAACTTGAAGCCCTCATTGCAAAGAGACTGCCAAGAGGATCCAGCAAGTGTGAAGGAAAATTACCTTTTAAATGCTTTGCCTGTAATAAGATTGGTCATTTTGCCTCAAGGTGTCCAGAAAAGTTTTCAAGGCCAAATCCTAATAGATCAAGGTTTCAGAAGAAGTGTTACTATGTTCAAGAAGATGATGATGAAGGGGTGACAGATGATGAATCTGAGATAGGAAACAAACTTGGAAGTGACTGGTTATTTATTTCCATCAAGGAAGAAGATCCAATTCCTATTGAATCTACCAATCATAAGGTGATAGAAAGTGCTTTGTCTGCTCAGGTTGAAGAAAAGGATGAATGGGTTATTGATAGTGGATGCTCTCACCATATGACTGGTGACAAGAGTAAGTTCCTAAGCTTCAAAAATTATGAAGGTGGAGTTGTAAAGTTTGGAGATAATTCTGCTGGTAGAATTAAAGGCAGAGGAACTATTTCTTTTGATGGAAAGAACAAAACCAGTGATGTTCTGTTTGTTGAAGGTCTGAAGCATAATCTTCTTAGTGTTGGAAAATTGGTAGATAAAGGCTATGATCTCTGATTCAAAAATGTAAAATGCAAGATTTTTGAAAGCTCTGGAACTGAGATTGCATCTGGTACGCAGACAAAAGGTAACATCTTCCAATTTGTTGGTACTGGTAAAAGTTGTTTATTTGTTCAAATTGATTAGAGTTGGTTATGGCATAGGAGAATATTTCATGTAAATTTTGATAATATCATCAAGATAAGAAACACTCAGGCTATAAGAGATCTTCCAAGACTGGTGAAACCTACTAACATTTTGTGCAAAGAATATCAATTGGGCAAGAAGAACAAAGTCACATTCAAAAGTAAGGAACAATCTTCAACCAGATTGTTAGACTTGCTACACACTAATCTCTGTGGTCCAGAAAGAATCAGGAGTCTGCAAGGAGATAGGCATTTCATGTTGCTGATTGGTGACCACTCCCAGATGATGTGGGTAGGTTTCTTAAAGGAGAAATCTGAAGCACTTGAGAAGTTCAAAATATTCAAGGCTATGGTAGAAAATAAAATTGGCATGAACATAAAATGCCTCATGTCTGATAGAGGTGGAGAATTCACATCCGGTGAGTTCATATAATTCTGTGGGAAACATGGGATAAAGAGACAGTTATCTGCTCCAAGGACTCCACAGCGGAATGGGGTAGTGGAGAGAAAGAACTGGACCATCCAAGAAGCATCTAGAACCATGACGATGGAAGCAAATGTTCCTCACATCTATTGGAGAGAAGTTGTAAGCACTGCAGTCTATACTCTTGATCGAGTACAAATCAAAGGCAATTTTGGTAAGACTCCTTATGAACTTTGGTTTGGCATCACTCCTACTATGAAGTATTTCAAAGTCTTTGCTAGTAAATGCTATATCAAAAGAGATGAAGATCTTGGCAAGTTTGATGCTAGAAGTGATGGAGGAATTTTCTTGGGATATTCTACTTAAATCAAAACATACCAATGTTACAACAAGAGATTGAGAAAGATTGTAGAAAGTACAAATGTGAAGGTTGCTAAAGGCATGGAAAATCCCTCAAGGTATTATGAATATGAAGCAAATGATTAGGATAATGTCTAAAATCAAGGAGAACCAGTCCCCACTCTAGTTCAGATTTAGACTGATCCGGAGAATCTTGATATACAAGAGGAAGAGACATGCTTGGAAGAACCTGACCAAGAATCAAAAGTACAAGAGAATCCCAAAACTCCCAAGTATGTAAGACTGAATCATTCTGAAGATCAGATCATAGGAGATAGAAGCAAAGGTGTTTAAACAAGAAGGAAAATTGCTCAGGATTCAGTAAAGTATTGTTTGATTTAAAAGATTGAACCAAAAATAGTAAGTGAAGCATGCAATGATGAAAGCTGGGCTAAAGCAATGGAGGAAGAATTGATGCAGATTGAAAAGAATCATACTTGAGATCTTGTTCTCAGACCTAAGGACAAAAATGTGATTAGGACTAAGTGGGTCTTCCGAAATAAACTGAATGAAGATGGTGAAGTGGTCAAAAACAAAGCTAGATTGGTCTATAAGGGTTATTATCAAGTAGAAGGAGTTGACTTTGAAGAAACTTTTGCTCCGATGGCAAGAATTGAGGCAGTTAGATTATTTCTTGCCTTTGCTACCTTTAAGGACTTCAAAGTATATCAGATGGATGTCAAGTCTACCTTCCTAAATGGTGATTTGGAAGAAGAGGTATACATTGAGCAACCAGATGGATTCAAATTGTATGATCATGGTGATATGGTCTGCAAATTGAAGAAAGCATTGTATGGACCCAAACAAGCTCCAAGAGCCTGGTATGAAATATTGGACAAACATCTTTTGAAGATTGGTTTCAACAAAGGCACTACTGACAGTAATCTATTTTTTAAGATTGATCATGAAAGTATCTTGATTGTTGAAGTATTTGTTGATGATATCATATTTGGAGGAAAAGATAGCATGTGCAAGACCTTTGCAAATCAAATACAAAGTGAATTTGAGATGTCTATGTTTGGGGAAATGAATTTCTTCTTGGGTTTGCAAATCACTCAAATAGAGAAAGGAATCTTCATATCACAGACCAAGTATGTGAAAGAATTGTTCAAGAAATTTGGGATGGAAGACTCAAAGACAATGCATACTCCCATGGAAACTGGATGTAAGTTGAGTAAAGATGATGAATCCCCTAAGACTGATCAAAAAAAGTACAGGTCAATGATTGGAGGATTGCTCTACCTTACTCAAACTAGACGTGATATTATGAATGATGTTGGTCTTGTTGCTAGATTCCAACCTAATCCTAGAGAGTCTCATGTCATGGCAATCAAAAGAATTCTTAGATATTTGAAGGGAACAGTTGAGTATGGATTATGGTATCCTAAGGATCATGACTTCTCTCTTCATGCATACACAGATGCTGATTAGGCAGGAGATGTGGATGACTAGAAGAGTACCAATGGTGGTGCATTCTTTTTGGGAAAAAGATTGGTTTCTTGGCTGAGCAAGAAACAAGAGGCAATATCTCTATCCACTGCAGAAGCAAAATATATTGCAGCAGTAGTCAGTTGCACTCAAGTATTGTGGATGAAGAAAACACTAAGAGATATTAGAGTAGAGTATGAGGAACCAATCACAATGTTCTGTGATAACTCAAGTGCAATTAATATATAAAAAAATCTAGTGTTGCATTCAAAGACAAAACATATATCCATCAAGTTTCACATTTTGAGAGAGTAGGTGAACAAGAATGAATTCAGATTGGAGTTTGTGCCCTCAAAGGATTAGATTGCAGAAATTTTTACTAAACCTCTACCTAAGGACTCTTTTGAGTATCTCAGACAGAAGTTAGGGGTTATTACCCCTCCGGTTCTAAATTAAGGTGTACTAATGTGCTTCAGTTTGGTGGATCCCATAGTCATATCTTATGATCTAGATTGATATCAGGAGGTAGCTACTTAGGGGGAGCAGTCTGTATGATTCTGAAGCATGAGAAGTAGTTTCAACTATGTGCCATTTGCCATTGATGTCAAAGGGGGAGAAAAGACATGTGAAAAACAAAAAGTGGTTGTTGATCAAAGGAGGAGCAGTAAAAAGAAGAGAAGACATGTGAATGGCTACTATTGATAGGGGGAGCTATGTCAGTAAGGAGAAGTTCTTGTCTTGATGGTTATAGCAGTTTCTCACATTATATGTTTCCATCAATGACAAAGGGGGAGATTGTTGCAGGTATGGGCCTAACTAGTGTTTTCATTGATGTCAACATACTCTTGTTGCATTGATGTCAAGGATTGGATGAGTTGTGTGCTGAGGATATTGAGAAAATTAGTCCTATCAGAAACAAAGAAAATTAGTGAAGACAATGAAGCTCTATGAAGTGAATATCCTTGATAGATGAAGATCAGAGAATGTGCATCAAAGGGTTTGTAGATATGTGTCTAAAGATAATCTAGTCAAGATTTGAGAGATTTGATTGAAAATTTGGAGGAGTTATGGCCATGAGAGTAAAATTGGTTTTGGCAACTGTTTAGAGGTGACAGAGTGACACAAATAGGTCCGGTGAGATCTAGAAATGCAATATCTTGTTCTACGGATCCGGTGGCATGTTTGGGAAGCTAATGTAATTTGACAACTCAATTGGTTCATGGTTTGGAGGTCCACATGCAATCCTTCTAATGTGACAGTAATGACTGACTGTGTTCTTGAGGTTCCAGATAAAGATGCGAATGATTTCAATAAGCAAAAGTGGTGGGGATGATCTTGGTGATTCAAGCAAGCTTGTGGGGGTATCTAGATTGTGTCTAGTTTGTGTTGGTGATCTGCATTGAAGATAGAGTTTGTAATTGAAGATTTACCTTCCAGTGATGGTGTTCTTCCTAATCTTGGCCGACCGGATGTCTTGCACATATTGCGGATGATCTTGAAGATGTTTTACGAAGCCTGGCATGTTCCACAAAGAAGATTGAAGTCCCAGCTATGGGTAGCCGACAGTGTAATAGTGCACATGAAGCTTTTGTAATAAGTCAAGTTGTATTTTTTTATTTTCTCTGTAATAAAATAATTGTATGTTATGCCGACTTTGATGATCATTCCAAAGTCGATGTCTTATATAAATAAGAATTGTGAAGTCATTCAAAAGCATCCTTGTAGTGATGATAAGGTGGTAGGAAAGAAGAAAGAAAAGTAGAGAAGAGGTGTTGAGCTTAAATGGAACTGACTCAAGCATAGTGAAGATGCTAATCTTCAGTTCTAGTATGTAATATTTATATTATTCTGTAGACAATGTGTCTCCTATAGGAAGTGGGCCTCTTGTGAGTAGTGTGCTCGAGAAGTGAGCCCTAATTGGCAAGTGCCATTTTATTCATTTTTATTCTTCTAATAGAGAATACAATCTTGGGTTAATCACCCTGTGGTTTTTCCTTTAACTGGGTTTTCCATGTCAAAATCATGGTGTTATATGTGTTGAATTTGTCTCTGCTCATGAATTATTGCATTATGCTTCCATGATTAATCTTTGATATGCTATTGAAATATAAGAAGGCTTAAAGTAAATAAAGAACAAGGTTTTTGGTAACAATTGATTCACCCCCCCTCTCCGTTGTCTGTCCTAAATGCAACAGGTTCCGCACGTGTCACCCTATGGGGCCGACGTCTAGTGAGAGACTGCCAGGATAACCATAGATGGGGGCTAGCATCTAGACTACCAGGATAACCCATGGATGGGGGCTGGTGTTTAGTGAGAGACTGCCAGGATAACCCATGTTAGGAGCATGTGATGACACTCTTCCCTACTGTAGCCTAACACTCCCTAATGTGTGTTTTTCCCTTTCATTGTGTGATTGCCTATGGAAGTGTTGTTTGATTTACTTGTGATGTTCTTTTTGACCTGTGTTGTATTGAAGTCTTTTGTAGTCCTTGCACTTGTTAGTCTACTATCTTTCTTGATTGTTTTCTTAGTGGGACCTTATTGTTATCTCCTAGGATGGGGGTGGACCTTAGGGTTCCACATGGTCGAGTGGTTGTACTTGTATCTCCATTGGTTTCCCTTGTTGTTGTTCGTGTGTGAGAAGGATGTACCTTGTGTGGTAGGTTTTAGATCTTGTTCTAGCTTGAGGAGATAGATACTTATGATCATGTTCCAGTCTTGTATATTAGTTGAATCATGTACTGTTATCTTGATGTATGTACTCCAATATAATCTAGATAGCGATATTGTAAACAATGTAATGTTGTACTCTATTGTAAAGGAACTTGTTTATGTACTTGTGATGTTATGTGCAACATCTTGATGCTTACTTATCTGATGATATAATATGGAATTATATGTGTTTATTCATCTAGTGCAATTATACTTAAAATGAACTGTGATTGTTAGTTAATTCATAATGTTGGTTAGATCTTGTTTTAGTTTGTTAGTAATGCAGTCGTGGAACCCTAGAGGATAAAGCTTAATTTAGAAGTTATGAATAAATATATGATTGTTGTTATTTCTTTCATTTTTTTTAAATAGTTGACCTATTTGTAAGCTTAGTTGTGTTATCCTCTAGGTTCCTTGGTGGGGCGTTACATTTGCTATCAGAGCCAGGTTACAACACTAGGATCTCTAGATTGTTGTTGTTGCTCTAGGTTAGGTGTTTTTCTCCTTGTGATGAGTTGGTAATAATACCTCTTACCTATGTGCCTTAGTATGACATTGGAAAGTTGATAAATTTATAGACTTGTTCTTTGATTCTAGAAGAAATAAATTCATTATGCCTTGTTTTACTTATGAGTCTGATATATGTTCTCTCTCATTTTATGAAAATGTGATGTTATATTTGACAATATGTGTTTCCTAAATGTTAGTGCTTGCTGATTTGTTGAGGCCTTAAGTCCCTCTTGTGGTCTTTAGTGCTTTAGAAGAAAGAAGCATGATTACTGTCAGTGCATGTAATTAGGAGTGTGTTATTTGCCCCCTCAAGTGATGTGAATATTCTGTACCCATTCTATGTGGGGTGTTATGAAAGGCCAGATGTGTTTGTGTTCCCTGGTTTGGTGAAGTAATCATACTTGGGGGTTATGTTTAACTTTGGGTATAGAAGCACCATACCATCTTTATGTTAATTGCATTATATGTGTAAGTATTAGAATGATTTAATCACTTGGTGGCATCATGCATCACGAGTCATGAGGATTATGTGGTGTTGTCATGTGTGGGGTATCTTTGTGTGGTTGCTTGATAATCTGATATCTATCTCCTAGTTGGCCATGACCTCATGTAGAAATTCTATTGTGGTTTATAAAAGTTATCATTGTGTATGTTTGTGTAAGAAACATGTGCAGGAGATCAAATTGGAGCCTGTGTTGGACCCAGGAGATCATGAATGTGATATTGTAAGTCAATTAGAATTTTGAATTATTCTTGTGTGTGACACCATACATTTCCTCTGTAAGTATCTTTTTGCATAAGGATGTAACTATATATGTTCATAGTTTGGTAAAAAGGAATTGTACTACATTAAAGATAGAAATTTTTTGTAAATAAGTAGCAACTTTGTTGCCTTAAATCCTTGTATAAAAGTTTCTTAGATAAGAAGATGTAGAAAACTTAGTTGTCTGTGTGTTTTATGTACATTCTCTAATGCATTCTGGACTTTGAGTTTTGGGGTGTTGTGTAGCGGATACTCCCTTTTGTGGCTAAAATTAGTCACACCGTGATGTGGATTTGTTTGTAATATTGGTTGTTTTGGAATGTTTGATAGTTTTTTCATGTGTTGTGGGTGGGATAATAGTGAATTTGTTTTCATTAAACTCTCTTATGATAGGAGTGGTCACCAAAACTCTTTTCTTTATACTTGATTTATTGTTGAAAATTGTCAGCATTTTGTGACTTAAGATTGAATTTGATTATTTCCCACGTGGGTTTGCATTTTTTAAATTTCTATGGTGGCTATTCCAAATGTTTGTTTCTGTTGGCTCTGTTTCATGTTAAGTGTTATTTCTATCATGTTCATTTCTAACCTCTGATACTGTGTTCAAGCGAGGACTCTGTGGAGGATTGTACCTTGCATGTTCAGTAATTAGTGAGAACCATAGTGGAAATAAGAGATGAGATGTATTTTTCTTTGTTAATATGTGAATGAAATTCCCTAAATCATATGAAATTCTCAAAATATGTGTGATTATATTATAAGTAGATCACATGATACAGCTTAATGTTGAGAATTGATGCTCTTCTTGTCTTTATTGAATGATCGTGCCTATCTTATGAACAATTCCTTAAAATGGATGTTTATGTTGGCAATAGAAAATTGCAATACTAATATGTTAAGTTTCCACCCTACTCTGTGACTTCCAGGAGTAAGTCAAGTCATAGGGGGGAGGATGTAATGCCCCTCCATTCTCATCTTGGATGTGCAGATGGTATGGCTAAGGAGCATGAAGATGAAGGTAAAATAATAGGAATATTTAGGGTATGTTAGATAGTTGATGTTGTACATTATATGATGTTAGTAGATGCTATATTCATCTTGATGACATTCTTGATTATGCTCATTTGTGGTTTCATATAACAGTTAGTATGTTATATTGATAATCTTTGTTGCGACACTGATAATTTATATGCTCTGACATTGTTTTACAATTAGGTGATTATGATGTTGATCTTACTATGATTGTCATATGTTAGAATTGATTTTTATGTGACTGATTCTATATCATAGGATGTTATGTTGTGATGTTTTGTGTGCATTAATCTTATTATGTGTATCACATGATTATCTGATGATGGTTCTTATTTAGTCATTTAGTAACTGATTCCTATGTGTGTTGTGATTAGGTGTTTGATGTGATGGTGAAAGGGACAATGTCACATTACTCATGCGTGATTACCCTGCTACACTGTGATTCCCTTTCATGGTGTATTTGACTATATATATATGTTTGTTTGACTATTTGGTTGCTATAGGATGCAGGTACCAGACATCAATTCCACTTGAATTGATAGGTCTGAGTGTGCCTTAAACCCAATAGAAACTGTTGAACAGAGATAACATTTGGTCCCCTTGTTAGCTATCATCCTTAAAAATGATGAGTATCCAATTTTGCACCCAGTCAGTGTTGTCTGTATGGGCGTAATTGTCAGTCATTGTGATTGTGGTCATGCTTTCGATCATGCAATGTGTCAAGTATTATTTGGTGTTTGGGTTATTTTTTTTGGAATTGTTTGATTAATGTTTTGGTTAATTGCTTTGTTACAATAAAATTATTAAGTCAAGAGGGTACTTTGATAAATAAATATAGATGCTTTTATGTAAATTATAGTTGTGTGAAAAAATGTATTATTATGTCTGAAAAAGATTCTCTTTCTTTATTATTATTGCCTTGAGTAATTATTTTCCATTCTGGCCACTTGGAAGAAGTGGCAGTTATGCACCTCAAGAGGGAATCTTAGAAATAATTGTTTCTTTTGTATAAGAGACTAATTTTAGAAAAGTAGGAAAAACTATTTTTGTTTGGTTGTAAATGAAATAAATAGCAAATTCTAAAATATATAAAATCAGAGAGAAATTATTGTTTGGTTAAAAATAGTAAATTGTAAGAAAGTAATAAAGGAGATTCTTCTAGAAGAAATTATGTGGGTGGTTATGCATGTTCAACTTTATTTTGAAATCTCAAGACATAATTTGGGGAGGAATGCACATTTCATATAGAGAATATGTTTTATGTTTTGGGGATCTCTCTCTCTCAGGAAGTTTTCATTTTTCTTTTGGCACCATAAACCATACTTTCCAGAAGAAAAGAATTGGGGAAAAATGGATGCGAGCTGGGAAATTTGTGAAGATACATAATTGAATCAATATTCTAGGTATGGACTAAGATATTAAACTAATTTATTGTTGCATTAGATTTAGTGAAATATTCTGTGAATTCTCTTCTACATTTTCTGAACCTAGTCTATTTCGGTAGCCATAACTTTATTTTTTCAAACTGGGTTCCTCTAGAATGTTTCTATATAGTGCATGAAGTAGTTATCTAAATCATACCCAAAAATCAGCCATACCCAGTTTGTCATTGTTGAGATATGAATATTTGTGACTATCTACCTCTCACCCATTTCATCTCTATTTTAGCAATCTGTTGCATTATCCATAACTTTATTTTTATGAATTGAGTTTCTCTAATTTTTTTTATATATGGTGCATGGCCTAGATATGTATGTCATATCCGAAAATCAGCCATACCCAGTTTGTCATTTTTGAGATATGAATATTTTGTGACTATCTACCTCTCACTTGTTTCGTCTCTACTAAAATAGTTAGTTACGTCACCAATAACTCTATATTTTTGAACTAGGTTTTTCTGATATTTTTCAACAAATTCATTTTATTCATAACCTAAGATCATTGCTTTCCATCATATGACTCTCTTTGAGGCATTCTACCAATCAGTCTACATGCCCTGTCTATGCTTTCACATTTTGCATTGTTGGTAGCTTCTAAAGCCTTCTCAACAAATTCATTTTGTGCTGATCTTATCATATTCATGTGGTTAATAGTGTGGTAGATTTGATGAAGATGTTAGATCTATACGAATGTTTTGTTGTTCTATATTCCTTCCCTATCAAGCTAACCTTAGAACAAGGTTCTTTTATTGTAGTCTCGGGTTTTGTATCTTGTGATTCTAACTAGTGTAAGATATTTATAGCATTCTAATATTATAGGCTTTTAGCCTTGCTTAAATACAGTTATATTTAATAGTATTTACAAAATTGTCTAGATTATTAATGAAATATAGATCAGTGTAAATAGTGTAAATAATTATTGTGTTTAATTTCTATGCCTTAGGGTTATTTGCATGTTGTTCGCAATTATTTTAATTAAATGAAATTAAAATAAGTTTTGAGAATTATTAGTTAAAATATTGTTACTCATGGACACTTATATCTTATGATCATATTGTAACTGCTACTGGTGATTAGAAAGTTACAGTTCTGTATTATTGAGATAGATTCACTTTATAATTGTTAGATGATTGATCATGTTTGGATTAATGTTACATTCCTTAAAAATATTGTTGAAGGGTATTGGATTATGATGTGCTTTGAGAGTGAATGTGATGTGAAAACATTGTGTTTTTAGTGGTGTCAAGTGTTGTGTCATTTGGGGAAGTTGTTTCCAAAGGCCCAGGAAGGTGTGATTGTGTGGGGGTTGGCTATGTGTGCATCATGTGAGTTGAATGAAATGCATTCTTGAAATATTGTCTCCTATTCATGTTAGTATGATACATGTACAAGATAGATAATGCCTTGCTCAGTGTACCTATTCATGTGGTTATGATGACAATGCAAGATGGATAATACCTTGCTTTGTGTGATGTGAAATGATCTGTATTTTGTGTTGCAAATGCATCATCATGAGAATGTGGTAGTTCATGCTTGGTTTATGTTTTGGGACAAGAATTAGGCCCTGTGATTATGATTTGTATGCAAGAAGGTAAATGCCTTGCATTGTGTATGTTACTTGTCATTGTGATGGTAATTGTCTTGCTTGATGGATAGGGTCTTCTAGATGCAGGTAGGGGACTGGCTTTCAATGTGTGGTCAATGCCCAAACTAGTTACCAAGATAGCCCATTGGAATTTTTAATCCAGTGATAACTTAATAATAAATTTAGAGGGTTGGGTAGTTTCCACACCTAATAAGATAATTGGATGCCTCACCCATGTCTATAGTGCTTGTTTAGGCTAAGGATGCGATGACAAGGCCATGGTTGGCAAGATCAACTTGCTTGTCCTCACGAAAGGAATGTTGGTTCTGCATGTGTCACCCTATGGGGTCGGTGTCTAGTGAAATAATGCTAGAGGATAACCATAGATGGGAGCCAGTGTCTGGACTACCAGGATAAACCATGGATGGGGGCCAGCGTTCAGTGAGAGACTATGAGGATAACCCATATTAGGACCTTACGATGATACTCATCCCTACTACAACCTAGCACCCCCTAATGTGTGTTTTCCCCTTTCATTGTGTGATTGCCTCTAGAAGTGTTGTTTGATTTACTTGTGATGTTTTTTTTGACCCCTGTTGTATTGAAGTCTTGTGTAGTCCTTGCACCTATTAGTCTACTGTCTTTCTTGATTGTTTTCTTAGTGGGACCTTATTGTAATCTCCTAGCATGGGGGATGCACCTTAGGGTTCCACATGGTTAGGTGGTTGTGCTTTTATCTCGATTGGTTTCCCTTGTTGTTGTTCATGTACAAGAAGGATGTACCTTGTGTGGCAGATTTCAGATCTTGTTCTATCTTGAGGTGGTAGATACTTATGATCATGTTCTAGTCTTGTATATCAATTGAATCATGTATTGTTAGTTTGATGTATGTACTCCAATATAATCTAGATAGTGATATTGTAAACAATGTAATGTTGTACTCTCTTGTAAAGGAACTTGTTTATGTACTTGTGATCCTATGTGCAGGATCTTGATTCTTACTTATCTGATGATATAATATGGAATTGTATGTGTTTATTCATCTGGTACAATTAGAATTAGAATGAACTGTGGTTGTTAGTTAATTTATAATGTTGATTATTATTTTAGTTCATTAGTAATGTAGCCGTGGAACCTATTGGATATCTCTTTCTCCGGATCGGCAGAGGGTTTGCCAGTTCCTATGCCTAGGCAGATCCGGCCAACATTAACAAGAGGTTGCGTGAGCTGCCTCCCCTACACTTTTGGTTTTGCTGCACCAAGGGGGGTGTCCCTATTTGCTAAAGATGTAACTCTGACTCATCCAATGACACAAAGATTTAGCTTTACAACTACAGGTAGAATACCCTCATGTATGGACCAAGATTTGTGTCATAAATCACAAGGTTGGTAGTGTTCTTGGACATGTATCACTAGTTATGGATGAGAGTATGCAAGGAGTTCCTAATCCTACTCCTACAACTAACATGCTGGAAATGTGAAGGGATTGGTATGATGGTTTGGATGCAAGACAGGGGTTTTGGATCATAACTACTACACAAGGGCAGACCGGTGCCTATCTTAGGGCAAGGAGTCAACTAGACATATACATAAGAATAGATTGTATTTTGGATTCAAGTTTCAAGGGGTCAAATTGATGCTTACCTTACAAACATTACCCAGGAATGAGTATTTAACTGCCTCTACTTACAGATATCCCAATTGACATACAACTGTTGTTATATAGAGCCTAATCAGACTCGAAGGTTACATTTTCCCCACTTTTATCAGTGCAGTTTCCCCCCAAATTCCTACGGGGTCAAGGGGCAGCGCCCCTTGCAGGGGTTTGGGGACAGCGACCCCAAGACGGGGTCAAGGGGCAGCGCCCCCAAGAAGGGGTCAAGGGGCTGTCAAAATGGTTTTTTATTATTTTATAAAGGCACCAGGAGTTATTTTTTCATTGATCGACATAAGAAAACCCTATTTTTGTAACCGACAAAAAGCTTGATAAAAGCGGCTAAGGGTTAGGGTTTTGACATATTGTATTGTAGCATTTGTAGTGGTATTGAGTTGCAGGGATTGCTGATTGTAATCGGTTTGATTTACTACATAATAATATTGGAATCTCTATTTGGTGGATGTAGCCCAAGTTTGGGTGAACCACGTTAAAACTTGTCTCTCGCTATTATTATTTCTGTGTATTTCCATTCCTCTGTTTAATCTTTATTTGCATTTAATTGATATCTTCTGTCAGCTAACCCTAACAACAACCTTCTCCATACTTAACCTAAGACAATTTAATTCACTCCTTGAATGGAAGTCACATATTAAACATGCAATACAGAAACCTATATCCTAGAATCTATGAAACCCTTAGCAACCAGATTCAGAAGAAGGAAGGTATACAATAAAGGAGACAAACAATTAAATACATGCACAATGCATTTTTCATATGAAACAACAATGAAACTGAGAATATCTGCAATGTACATTCAGATGCAACTCATAAACTCCAAAGAGATACAACAACCAGGAAAATGCTTTTTCATTATTTACACAAAAATGCACAAGTCTTCAACAACCTCAAATGACCGACACAGTTTGTATTTTATAACAAGACTATGTACTCAGCCAAAATTACAATGGTCAACTCAAAAATTGCCAGATACTAGCACCAAGAATGGCGCCCAAATCAAATTCAATTCAACAGTGAGAAATAGAGGAAATAGCAGGTGAAATGGGGATTCATGCAGCTGACTGGAGATTCTCCCATTTAAAATGGTGGTTGGTATGTCATTCCATTGCTCGTGTCTCTGTAACTACCATTAATGTCAACCTACCCACAGCTTCAACAACCTCGCCTCTCTGAAGTTTTTCCTGCCTAAACGCGGCCTCAGATGCAAAGAAATCCATCACTGCTGCCTTGAAACTGAGCCATCGATCTGCATTCCCTCTCCAAGATTAATGGCTCCTAAACTACTTTGAAAAGTTGCCAACCAGTGAAAATGTGCCACGTAGGCACCTCATGCTTTTATCACTGACTTTTTCGCCACCCATTTTGCCCCTTTTCACCCTTGTATATGCATATTCAAATGTATGTACAATCACTTTTTAAATCTTTGTATATGCAGGATGCATATACATACAATAGTGCTTAGACACGTGGCAGCCCTCAATTTGTTCTCCGTCGCTAGGAAATTGTATACCCATCGGCCATCAGGATGACCCTGGGAGTATTCGCCAATGTATCAAGTCCTGCCGAAAATCTCTTTGCATATCGGCCCTTGCACATGCATACAACTACTTATCATACAAGGTGGATCCCTAATGTTTATGAAGTAGCTTGAAATCTCCATCGGGTCCGGATTATATCTCTATCCTTGCATTCTCCCTTTGTATGTTTGCAATATACATTCACCATAACATACAAGCCGTGGATTTCAAAAAATTATGAAGCAAGTTGCAATCGCTTTGAAATCTGGCTTGTATCTCACCTCCTTTGTATATCGGCATATACAATGCCATATACATGCAAGCCACAGATGCCAACTTTAAATTCGTTGAATTTGATTTTTTGCATCGGGTTCAGCTTGCATCTTACAAATGTATGTCTCACTTGCATGTGTGATCGATGGGTCCCATTGTTTGCATCTTTTCCCTTTGCATGTTTCATTTGTATGTTGAGAGCATACAAACCCAACATACAATGCATGGACACCACCTACTTTATAAATGCAATTAACTATCTTGATGCGTCCACCTTGCACTTGTCTTCTTTGCACATAGCGAATGTATATTGCATATACATTCTGCTCTGTATGTGAGGCGAACCCCACCGAATGCATCTCCTGCCTCTTTCTATGTCACCGAACATACAAAACCACTTGTATCTCTGTGGTCCCCATCACATGTATATCGGCCCTATCACATTCTTTCCTTGCATATGCATCGGCTCTCCCTTGTATGCTGCTCAATATACAAGACCACTTGTACATTGCACTGTAGCAAATGCATGTCGAGGAAACTTGTATATTTTTCATTGCATGCGCCCAATGTGCATTTCGCTTGCATATGACCTTTGTATATCTAAAGATACATTCACCCTTGCATGCTTCTAATGTATCTAACCATTGTATGTCTAAACATACAAACCCAATATACAAGCAAACTCAACATACAACCACAAAATATTCCCAGAATCTGTGAAAGATTCCCCAATGTCTATGCAAGCGCGATATGCCTTGAAAAATGCATATAACTCATTTTTTCATCATTTTTTGAAGGCCAATTGAGATTTTACAAGCCCGCCAATGTATATTTGAACCTAAATGTATATAAGCAGCCTTGCATATACAAAGACACATGCAAAAAATTGATTTTTGTATTTTTTTCAACTGCAGAGGCCGAAAGACAGAATTTTTTTTATTTTTAAGGAAGGTGCCTGTGAATTAAAATGCTTGAAACCTGAATTCTGAGTAGGCACCAACAGAACCCTATAGGATAAACCTTAATTTAAATGTTATGAATAAATATATAATTGTTGTTATTTCTTTCATTTAAAAAAAATAGTTGACCTTTTTGTAAGCTTAGTTGTGTTATCCTCTGGGTTCCTTGGTGAGGCGTTACATTGATTAACAAAGTATTTTTATGGGATTTAATTGTAGTTTCACTTAAAGGAGAAGAGTAATTGGAAAGATTTAAAATTTGAGAAGTATGATTATAATTAAAGTAGATTCATTATGATATTGATAATGTTACATCCACACTTAAATAATTATTTTTGCTGAAATACATGTAGATTCAACTTGAGCTATAGAGGACAACAACTGATTTACATGAGGAGAAATGTTATGTGACTTTTTCTCCAAAATGGGAAAGAAAGATATTTATGAATAAAATTATAAGAGCATAAAGTTTATTTACCCTTTATAATTATTATTGACAACCTTTGTGAAAAGGTGTGATGGTTTATAAATCACCCCTTAAAATGTTATGTAAGGCATTTGTGTGAGACTTGGAATATGCATGGAGATTACTCAAAACGAAGAAGGCGGAGAAAGGAGGAAATAAGAGCATTGCAAGAAATCATGAAGGAGAGGGATTATGATTGGCTGGCAATGAGCATTGGAGAAGGAGCACATAATGTGTGTCCAACTCGGGGTATAGTGTACACCCAGGATTGTCTTGGTCAGGGCTGGTGTGTGCACTTGTGTTGAGCATGTTTTGTTGAACATGACTCTAGAGAACTTGTGTGTGTTTTCTAACAAGGAGCAGGATGCTTGGGAAACATGTATTTTTTTCTGAAAAAGAACTGAATGTTGGGAAGCACATGGTTGGTTCTAAATAAGAAATGGGTTCCTCCTAGACTACTTACTAGCTGAAAAGGATCCAATCTCTGATCTATTCTCCAGAGTGATATTTGGAACAATTTCTAGACCCAAAAGATATGCATTTATTCCTTTCTATGATGGAAATTAATTAAGTACTAAACTATTACTAATAAAAGATATTAGAATCATGATATATGTGGGTTTTGATGTTAACTTAATCATGTGATTATGTTGTCAAATTTTCTTTGTTAATGATTTAGTAGAGAGATATTATTTAATTAACACATGTTATAATTTAAATTTTTTTATTTACATTTATTTTGATATCATTGAATATTCTAAATTATCTTAGCTTTAATATTAACTATAATAAAATCCATTGCAAGTAGTTAATTAATTATGGGGAAAATTAGTGTTGTAGTCTGGAGATTCACTAATGATGAGAAAAGTGATAGGATATGTGGTGGATGTGTTCATGCCAGTGGGAATCATCTTTGCCATCACATATTCCACCAAAGAGGTCAAAATGGCTATGAGCTCATCCCTTCTATCATTAATCTCAAATCATGCATTTGATGAGGGATTTCAAGTCCTTGTAGCAAGATCTTCCTATTGGCATCATCAACATTCCTCAAGATAACAATATTATTCTCTGGAATGCTTCTATTTTTGAGTGTGTACATTTTTCTCCCTTTTATTAGAGCTAATATCTCCTAGAAGTAAGCTCACAAGCATTTTAAAAATTTGGAACCATCTTTCTTGATGTCAGAATAGGATATATAGCTATCCTAATGAGCATTTCTTTTTCAAAGTTTTATGTATATAATATCGTTCCATGGGCCTATCCTTAAAGAAATTTGTTTAATTTAGTTTTAATGGTTTGATTATATCCTGACAGGTGAGAAGCTCATGCGGTGCCTTTGTATATAGATTCATGAACTTCATGTCAATTGAGGCTTTCTTATTTCATAGAGGATAAGAAGGTATAATTTCTCATCTACACTACATATCAACATTGATATACTGAAATACTATACATATACCCCATTCAATAGAGTGATCTCATTTTTTGGTTAACACATGCAATCCCACCCAGTACAAGTACTAATCTAGCAAACTCACTATTTTGAAAAGACACAAACTTGGTTGTACAAGAAAAACCAAAGAGATTGGAAATAAAAAAGAACACATCATTGTCTTGTGTGCTTCATTACAACTACTTTTGTAGGTTAGTAAGGAGTTGCCTTGAATACTACAAACACCAAAAAAAAATACCAAAAGAATTCCAAACAATTTTATACTATTGAAGCCATTGCCACCATTTTTCCCATTTGATCTAATTATATAGATCCAGAGTCCATCAGTAATATTCTTAATTCTACTCAATATTCAAGATATTTTATTGTAGGGAATTCTTCAGCAAACACAACATTTTACATGTGTAAGAGAGAAAGGATTACTAGAATTCTAAATCTACACATCTCTACTAAATGTGTGTGATCCATAAAATCAAGAGGCACATAAAGTCACTAAAATAATTATTGGAGTCTTAATAAATTTGAGAGAGATAGACAATTGTTTAAATTTTACTATGCCATCTTGAAACTTCCATTGTGAAGGGGGTGGAGGATATGAGAAATAACACAAATATCACCACCCATTCCATCCATTGTTGTTCCATTTTTGGATAGATTATGTTACAAATATGCAATTTTAGAGGGGGAAGGTATAAGTATGGAGAGTGTAGCTTTGTGTGCATGTAGGTGGGGCAATTGAAGGAGAAACATGCAAGGGAATCTTGTAGGTGGAAAGTGGTAGATGAAAGGGTAGGCTACTAAGTAGAATGCAACATCAAAACATTATAGGTAGGTGTAAAGAGAAGATATTTTATTTTATTTTTTAATTTGGCTCATCTAAAAATGTTATTCTTTTTACTCTATCACTCACATAACTGTGAGGTCGTTTCATTGAATTCTATCAAATCTAAATTGGAACAAGTAACATCACGGGGAAGAAATTGAATATGAAGCATCCACCCTAAAAACCACAAAATACTAAATGAAGTTGTAGTTAAACCCAATTTAATGGGTTATCACCACTATATTTAATCTCTACTATTCACCAATACAGTAAAAATTTGGTATCTAAATGATAGGAGAGAATTTGGGTGCACAGTTCAAAGTCTGAGAGATTAGAACAAATATTTAGTTGTAGTCTTAAGTGGTGATAGTTGAATAAATTTGAGTTGGGAAATAGGAAGTCAAGAACTGACCAACAAAATTAATCCAACTAGATATATGGTTTGGTATAATATACATATAAGTTAAAAATGATGGCCTCCATCATCCGAAGAATCACTTCAAATTTAGTTGATAAATGGGAAGCTAAGAAAATAGATGTTTGATTGGGAAGATAGATTGATTAAGTTTGAGATGACAATCTCCACTATTCAACAATCACTTTAATAAAGAACTCAAAGGGGATCCCTCATCAATAACACATTTGAGATCAAAAGACTCGCCACTTCACACTTCAATTTATAACCAAATGGAGAAGTCCAAGGATTTAATATGGGAGAGGTAAATAAGGTTATAATAATTAAATATAAACTTAAAAGCATTCTATTTATGGGCATTCTGGGGTAGTTTATGTTTATGCTATTTGTGAACATCATAGTCATGGTTGAGTGAAAAGAATATATATTGAGAGAAAAATTGGATCGAGATGAATGCTTTGGATGTTCTTATAGATCACTTGATCTTAAGCCTCAAGGGCCTCCAAGCCTCAGAAGCTTTTGATAAAGAAGGCCTTCAATTTTATTCCACAAAAGAAACTTTATATTGGTCACCTATATTGAAGATCATTTCTCAAATATATTTCAAACATTATCTACTAATGAAAATGTGGGCTCTTCTGCAAGGAGGACAACATATCGATTGAAAGTGTGTTTTATAATTTCATTTGTAAAATCTTTAGTAAGTTGCCATTTTTAACCACTCCAATAAGGCAATGTCTATCCAACATTATGATGTATTTATTAATTACTTTAAATTCAAAGTCATAATATATTTAATTGAAATTTAAAATCATTATTATGATTTTGAATTTTAATTAACTAATAAATATGATTAAATGTGCATCTAGATTTTGAATTTCAAATAAATACAATCAAATGTGCATCTAGAATGCTATATAGACAATATGCTCCAACAATGTAGCTTTGTTGTCTATCTATTCAATTAATTTTTTATAACTCGTGTACATGAAAAAATCAACTCTTAAGTTTTTTTATTTCCCTTCAAAGTCTTCAATCTTAATATCAAAATTTCTAAATAAAAGGGTAATGTGAGCATCCAAGGAAAAAAACACAAGCACCACTAAGGTAGAGAAGAGCTATCTATTGTAGGAGGAACTCGGTAGTTTTCTTTAGAAATTGGGTGTGTTTTTTTAGTCTCCCTAATGTAGATATTGTTCATCATGGTGCCTCCAAGCCTCTCTATCATGTCAAGTTGCACCTATGCTACAAATATGTGGAATAATACTTTTAGGGTTGTATTGTTAGTTATGTATTGCAATGTTTGTAGCTTCTAGAATCATATTATATGCCTTCATAACTTTAGCAATTCTTCCAATCACTATCTATCTAACAACTTATATCTATCAATAAATCATAAATAAAAAATAGATATACTAAAAAATGTCTATGGGATTGAACTACCAAATGCCTTCTAGTCACATTATGTATCATGTAATATCAGTGCTTAGTTGATAATAATTTGAGAAATTATTTATGTAATCCTATCTATAGGGATTTTTCAACCATAAATCTTAGTAGCTTGAGTACATGCAACAACATATGTCTTGGAGGTTATAACAATCTATGGACTATGCATTCATGTAACTTAAAACAAAGTTAGAACATTAATTAATTGAAAAATTCATTAAAAAATTATACTCAAGGAGGATATTTTGTTTCATTCTCTACTACTATGAAAGTAGTGGTGAAGAAGTAGATCATAGCTGCCACCAAGAGAATTTTCAATGGGGGAACACTACCATTTTTATAAGGGATAGTTCAATAGTCTACCAAAATAGAGAAAAGAATCTTCTATCTTACAATGGTGTTTGGTCAACTTTCTCTTTTTAGTGCGCATGACCTTATAATATAAATCATCGTATCATGCACATAGGTACATAATAGGAAGACAATCTAACATATTTTTTATTGCTATTCACTAAATTATAGAAGTAACTAAAACAACATCATTGTTTCTAATAATGTACCTCACTTTCTCCAACTATAATAGTTCCTAAAAACATCTTATTTTTAGTGATTTTAGTTTGCATAACTTGAATTTCCAAATGATCTACAACATCCATCATTTGGGAATCCAAATAAATTCTAGTGAGAAGGACCACCTTTTGGCATCTATGGAGTAGGTTGTAATGGATCGCATGACCTATCCACAAGTTTTCCATCTATTAAATTTGTATTCCTATCATAGCACAAACTACATATTTAATAAAAATCTCTACGTACAACCATTATTGTCCATAGAGTTCTAGTACTAAAAGACATCATTGCAAGAACAAGGTAAATAAAAATCAAAGAAGCTCTCAAACTTTAGTATAAAAGATACAATTGAAGCTAGCAAAAGAAAAATAAAGGCCAATGATAATTTGAATAATATGAACAATATTCTTCAGGATTTGTAGACTTCAAGAAACAACACCACATATTCCTCATAAAGCCCAGATGCCTACGTTGTAATGTGCCATTCAAATAGGTTTTAAAATGATTGCAAATAGAATCCAAGTTTATCTAAAAGAAATTGTTATAATTTTATATTTTACCTATAAAATTTTAGTATCAATGTAGATTACATAATTTTTACAATTTAAAATTTACTTTGTATAGTAGACATGACATATGTTCAAGAGTTGGAGAGCATGGAGCCTAAATGTGGATTCTCTGTTGTCATAGTTCAATAAATTCTATGTACATGCTAAGTATGGCCACCATTGACTTTGTCACAGAAAATAAATAAAAAAATCCAAATCCAAATCCTCTGTCCTCATCTCTCTATTTCTATTTCTATTTTTATATCCTCTTATCATTATATGCCAATATTTGTATATATGCAAACCTCTCTATAAATGCATATCTATCTATATCATATTTATTAATATGCTTCTATATATTTTAATGAAAATCAATCCATATATGCATTCATGTAACCATGCACCTCTATTCCATATGTAAATTTAACTATATCTATCCCATGTTTATATTTTTCTTTTTTTTACCCTCTAATAATACTCATATATGTCTCTATCTCCTATCACTACACCAATCCTCATTTCTATACTCCTTTTTTAAAACTATATATCCTCTCTAATCTTATGCTAAACTTAATCTTTATTTATTCATTTCTTTTAGTTTGTGCATGTCTCTTCATCCTTATCTCTTTACAGCAAGCCACCTAAATATTAAACAATGTATGCCTAGGTGCTCTAATTTTATATTTAAAGAAAATGTTATGACACGGTAATGACATATCTGAATCCATGCCTTGGCCTATTTAATCCCTTCAAGGTTTCCTTATATCATTCAATCCTATTGTGTGGTCTCACAACATGCCCCATTTTGGTTTAGCAAAATAGGGACCCAACCTTTTCTTTTGTTTTGCTTGTTTGTTTCTCCCTGGGTGGTATGGTAAAAAATGTCATGTCCTAATGCCTTCAAAGATCAAGATCTAAATTTCACTATGAAATGGTCACTATTGGATAGAGAATTGAATTTAATGCAACTTTGAGTTTTAAACCATGTCAAAATTCCTAAAAATGATGAAGTTATATGTGCTCAAAGTTTGGATTAAATCAGAGTTTGAAGTTTTCGCTTGCCTGTAGTGCCCCTCACCTTGCCTTCTATCAAACTAATAGCTTTCATAGTAGGATTACACACTATGATGTTCTATTGGATGGTGGATTTTCTATTATTATGCTAGTTGATTATGGACCTATTGTTATGATGACGTTTGATTACTGATATTTTATGTTTTTCACACCTTCATGGACATATTAAATGTTATGGATTAATGTAATTCTGAATTTAGTGTGTTATTAGATTTTGGTTATGATTCTACTATTAGTGATTACTTGTATTTGATTGTCATGTAACTAATTGTTTGTTTTGTTAGAGAAGCAACTTAATACTATGTGTAATGAGATTATTTGTTGATGTGTTTATGTGAATGGAATAGTGTTGCAATTACTCGTGTTTGAGTGCCCTACTACACTGCGAATTATGTTCACTGTGTGTATGACTGCATATTTACATATATACATGTTCAACCCTGTTGTTTGTTGCAGGTTGTAGGCATCGACTCTACTTGAATTAACAGGTTTGAGCATGCCTTAACCAATGGAATTGTTGAACAGAGTTAACATAAGGTTCTCGTCAATTTGGACTATCTGTCTCTATGGTTGTCATCTTGTTCTCTGAGATTTGATTTAAGCCCTGGTTAGTGCTTCATTAAAACAAAGTTAATCTCAAGCTAAAATTAAATAAATATTTATAAGGGGAAATTATGTGTTGTTTACTAATTATAAACAATTTAATTATTTTATAATTGGTAAAATTAACATGAAAGTAAATATATTTAATAAATGATTAAATAAAATAATACATTACGAGTTGTTTATAAATAATTTAATTGGTTGTAAATTGATAAAATTAAAATGAAAATAAAATACATAAATAAATATATATAAACAATTATAAATTAAATTCATAGGTAACATTAAAATAATAAAAATAATATTTTATTGAATACTGTAAATGAATATATGGTTGTTGTTTTGTTTTATTCACAGGAGGTTTGGCATTGGATCATGTGCATACCTCCTAATAAGGTGGAGAAGGTTCTGGAAAGAGGAGAGATCTCTCTCTCTCTCTCTAAAAGAAAATTTTGGAGGATTATTTGGGGGGAGTTTTGGAGAAGGCTAGAGTTGCAAGCTGGGGTTCGAGAGAAACATCAATCTGTCAGCCAGTATCCTCTGATCTCTCTCTTTCTACTTGTATATGTAAATTGTTTTAGATAGATACACATTGATTTTTCTGTGCTCTGTGTTTTTCCTCCTGTTTGAGTTTTCAACACTTGGCATTTAAATCGTCTCTGATCTCCAAAGCACTGAATGCCGAGTTGTTAATGCCACCCTTACCATTCAAAGACTCCAATGATAATTTGGGCACCCTATAGTCACTTTATTCCTTTCAAGCTTTTCCAAATAGCTTGTATGCTTTGCCTTTCCATCCCGAGTTATTTTTGCACCCTAGTTTCATTTGCCCGAAAGTTCTAAAGTCTTTCTAACAAATCCAGTTTGTGCATATACTGCAGTCATTGCATTCTATGTGATGGCATCTCTTTGGGGGTTCTAATTAACCGTTTGTTTTCCTTATCTATGCTTTCACATTTGCATGTAAAATTTTAAAGTTTCCTTAAACTCTTCTGCCCTCCCTTGATTGCCACCGTAACTGCGCATAATGCTTTATCATTTATCAAATTTCATTTTGATATCATGGAGTATGTCTCCCATCAAATTTACTAATTCCTATCTTTGGATACTTTGGGATTAGTTTATTAAATTCTTGCTTTCAACTTTGTTGTCATGACCGATGAGTATCTCTTTTATCAAATTTACTCATGACCATGTAGTTAAGCCCGTCAGGCAGTCACCAAGAAACCAGCATAGATTGAACTAGTATATCAATGACAAAGTTTGGGGTGTCTTTTGCAGCAAGAAGTTTTACTTGCCTTTAAATTTTCTGTGTACTGGGATGTTTCAAACGAAATGTCATATTAAATAGAAAGATAAGAGGAGGTTGGATCAGAATCAGGAAACATTGAATACACATGGTTTCATTTTTTCTTATAAAATACAATGTTTAGATCTGTGAGCTTTATATATGAATTTCAGACTTTCCCAGCATACGGGAATGCATCCACCCTACCTTCTTTAGTGTCAACCTCATGGCCCATGGTCTTTACACAAACAGATCAACCCAATGGAGGTGATATGGAAGGGAACTTCTATATTTTATGTGTGAGTTAATGAAATTAAGTGCATCTTTTATTTTATAACTTAACAGTTTCCTCTGAGTAAATGCCATTTGGTATGATATTCTGAAAAGACAAACAAGGTTTAGGTTTTAGGTTGAAGTTCCCTTAACTGTATTTTTTTTTTAGACGAATAGAAGTATATACAGCTCCCAGCCACTAAACCTGTATGGCACGTGCGACAGTTGGATGAATGATGGCAAAGTTAGCAGAGTCTAGTTTTAACGCCAATCACTGCTACCTAATAGTTGTCAAAGTTGGTCTCACCAGTGGCTTTTCATCTGATATTTTGTCCAGCTACCTTTACATATTAGGCTTTAATGTAGTTGTAGAAGAAATGCTTATAATTGAAGTATTAAAAAGCTATTTTAAACAATTGTATTTGAGAACTTATCAATGTGAAAAATCTATTGCAGCTACTAATTATTAATTTCCTATCTTACGTAGATTATTTGGCTGCTGAAAAATTAATTAATTTATAGCAAATATTAAATAATAACACAGCTGCAACTTCACAGAAAATCACGAAGATAGAAAAATAAAATGAACACAATATTTTGGACAAATTGTCCTTGGAAAAACCCCGAAGGGAAAACTAGTCAGCAGATAAGAATTTTATTCGACTACAGAAAATCAAGAGATACAAAATAGCTTGCCTCTTACTGGCAGAGCTCTAGAAATTTTCTTTCCTGTAAATTCCCTTCCCTCAATTGTTCCTACTGAAATTGCTCCAATAATATTTTCCTTCTCCGGCAATTCCACTGCTGCTCTCCAACGCTATCACTATGCCCTTTGCTCTCACTGCAAATCAATTTTCTATTGCTGCAAATTTATTTATTTGCTATCGCTACAAATACTTCTCAGATCTGTGTTCTCCAAATGCCTATTGATCCTCTTTTATAATCCTCTCATTGGAAACCAATGGCCATGATTTAATCTCAATCAATGGCTAGGATTAATTAGACTCTAACAAACCTTAATATCTAGAAGTCTCTTGAGAAATCAATTTTCTAGGTATGGAGAAAAATATTCCGGTTGTGTTTCCAGCCTCGTAATCACCACCCGAGACAAGAACACTTGTCCAAGATACATTACAACTAACACTCCCTCTTAGCGAGGAAGGTGTTTTGCATAACACCCAAATTATCTCTGAAGAAGATAAATTTTGCCTTCCCCAATGCCTTTGTCAAAATGTCCACTACCTGCTGATCTGTAGATATATACTATAGTTGAACAATCCTCCGCTGTACACAATCCCTGATGAAATGATACTTGATGTCTATATGCTTAAACCTATCATGAAACACTAGATTCTCTGATAATCTAATGCAACTCTGATTATCACAGTGTATCACGGTAGTCTCAACCCTCTGACCAAACAAGACTACCAGCAACTTCTGAAGCCATATAGCCTCACACGTTGCCATACTAGCTGCTATGTATTCTGCTTCTGCAGAACTCAGAGAAACAGACTTTTGCTTCCTACTGTACCAAGAGACAACTCCTAATCCCAAACTAAAGCAGCACCCTGAAGTGCTTTTCCTGTCCACTGTACTACCTACCCAATCTGCATCAATATAGCCTATCAACTTGATACCATCACCTCGAGCATATCTGATCCCATACTCAATTGTACCACGCAAATACCGCAACACATGCTTTGCCACTGTCCAATGCACTCTCTTCGGCTCAACCATGAACTGACTAAGAGAGTTTACTACAAATGATATATCTAGCCTAGTGTTGACCAAATACATGAGAGATACAATCAACATCCTGTATAAGGTGGGGTCTACATCCTTTTCCTTGTATGCATCTACCTTCTTCCAATTCATGATCATAGGTGTAGACATGGCTCTGCAATCTTGCATCTGAAACCTCTTCAAGATTTCAATGCAGTATTTCCCTTGTCCAAGGAAAATCTCTCCATCTGTCTACCACACTTCCATGCCTAGAAAGTAGTGCATAAGCCCCAAATCCTTCATCTCGAACTCTGCTGCAAGGTCCCTCTTGCACTCCTCTATGAGCCCTAGTGAACCTGTTAAAAACAAGTCATCCACATATAGAACAAGAATGAGAACTTCACCCCCAACCATCAAGTAGTAGAGGTTAGCATCTGCCTCATTTTTCACAAAGCCTATTCCCTGCAAGTATCTATCAATGTGCTCATACCACGCCCTATGAGCCTGCTTGAGTCCATACAAAGTTTTCTTCAATTTGCACACGTGGGTTTCACTGCTGTGTGCTACAAAGCCTTCTGGTTGTTCTATGTATACCTCCTCTAACAATTCACCATTACGAAATGTTGTCTTGACATCCATTTGATGGATCTGCCATCACATATGCGCTGTAAGTGAGATTATGGCTCGTATAGAAGTATACCTAGCCACTGGAGCGAATGTCTCATCATAGTCTATTCCCTCCTTTTGAGAGAACCCCTTGGCCATGAGCCTTGCCTTGTATTACTTGATGCTACCATCTGCACCATGCTTAATCTTATAGATCCAGCGTAATCCAACCACTGCCCTATCTGTCGGTCTAGCCACAACCTCCCACACATCATTCTGCATTATTGAGGTATATTCCTCAACCATCGCATCTTGCCACACTTGTTGCTGTGCAGCCTCCTGATAGCTGGAAGGCTCACTATCTACCAACTGACTAACCAATGCCACATACTCATTATACCTGGCTAGTTGTTTCCGCTGTCTACTACTTGTCCTAGGAGCTCCCACAAACTCCTGAGTATCCTTATGTGTCTATTGAACCTCACTGTTCCTCCTATCAACTATAGAGGATGAAATATCAAACTCCATATCTTCTTGAGGCATCTCTTGGATTTGCTATATGTGTTGCTCCATATTCTGTGAACTCTCAACACCTGAGCCTGTGCTTGTACTAGTAACTGTACTCGTGCTTTGCTACCCCTGTTCTGGTTGAACAATCCTTGGAGCTTCTGTTGGCTGCTCATTCTGATCATCTGTTGGCAAATCTCTGGACCTCCTATATGCCTTGTCCTCCATGAATTTGACATCACGCCTGACTATAATCCTCCTGATCCTTGGAATAAATATCTGATATGCCTTTGAGGTTTCGTTGTACCCCACAAAGTACCATCTCTCTACAGTCTGATCTAACTTGGAACATGTAGCCCCTGGAATGTGACAAAATGCCAAACTCCCAAATATCCTGAAGTGACTGACATCTGGCTTCTTCCCTGAGAATGCCTCCTCTGGTGTCATCTTGCCCAATACCTTATGTGGAACCCTATTCTGTATGTATACTATTGTACTGCATGCCTCTGCCCATAAGTAACGTGGCATATCTTGGTCATACAACATAGCCCTTGCTGCCTCCGATATAGAACGATTCTTCCTCTCAGCAACCCCATTCTGCTGCAGGCTGTAAGGAATGGTCCACTCTCTCTTGATTCCTTCCTTGGTACAAAACTCCTGGAACTCTTTCCCTTTGTACTCACCTCCATTGTCTGACCGAAGAACCTTTACCTTCTTGTCTGTCGAATTCTCCACAAGAGCTTTGAACTCCTGGAAGTGACTGAAGACCTCATCCTTGGTCTTCAAGAAGTATATCTAGGTCTTCCTGGAGAAATCATCAATAAAAGTAATAAAGTACTCGTATCCTCTGAGAGACTTCATTGACATTGGTCCACATATATCTGAATGTACTAGATCAAGAACCCCCTTGGATCTGGTGTCACTCCTTGGAAAAGCTGCTTTCACAAACTTCCCCAATACACATCCCTTATATACATCATCATGCTCTGTGCTCACCTCTGGAACACCTTTCACTGTCTCACAAAGCAATTTAAGTGCTCCATGATGTATATGGCCCATCCTCCTATGCCATAGCTTTCCTTGATCTCTAGAATTACTGCTACTCACTAGTGCCATAGGAGTATCAAACTGCAACCTATAAAGTCGGCCGCTCCTAACTCCAATAGCTATGGGTGATTTCCAATCCTTATGCTTCATTAAAACATGCGCCCCTCTAAAGAGTACATTGTAGCATTTATCTTGAAGGATAGATATGGAAATTAGATTCATGGCCAAGCCTGACACATACAACACATCATGAATGGAAATAGGCTTGCCATTCTCCCTCTGAAATAGAACAGTTCCTCTCCCAACTAGATCGCACTTGGACTTGTTCCCCATCTGAATCTGGAATCTGATGTCCTCCTCCTTGTAGTTGGAGAAGTACTCTCTAACTCCTGTCATATGAAATGACGCCCCACTGTCTATATACTAAACACCCTGTGAGGTTGAGCTAGTTCGGCAAGCTATGAGTGCAAACTCATCTTCCATTCTACTAGAAAGCTCATCTACACTTGCTGAAGCTATCTGCTTCTTGCCTTTCTTTTTATTTTCCTTCCTTTGTGGGCAATCGCTGACATAGTGGCTGAATCGTGACAGCCATAGCATTTGACCTTAAACAAGTCCTTCTTCTCACTTTTTGGATTTGATCCTTTGCCAGACCCCTTCTTCATTTTCCCTTTTCCTTCTAGGGCAACGTTTTCCTATTCCACCTCACTTTTCTGACTATTCTTGTTGGTTCCACTGACAAGACTTAGTCTAAGCTCCTCTTGAGTGAAGTCAATCCATAGTCGATCGCAACTTGGTAAGGTGTCTCATCCATTAATAACTTGAACAAAGACATCCCACTGCTTAGTAAACCCATTCAGGGCTATTCGTACTAGCTCATCATCCTTTGGTTTTTCTCCAATAGCTGCCAATTTATCCTTGACAAGTCTAAGTCTGGTGAGGTAACTTGTGACGTCTTCTCCCTTATTCATCTAGGTATTCCTTAACTTTTCTCTGAGAATCAGCTTCCGGTTAAGGGTAGCATTCTAGTACAGATTCATAATGGCATTCCACATCGTCTTTGTTGTATCTAACTCTACAATATGTGGAACAATATGATCCTTAACACCGTCAAGAATCAGCCTCCTCGCCTTGGCATCTTCCTTCTTATATGCTAAGAGTTGTGTTACATCTGTAGGTACAGGTACAACAGTGGTCACATATTCCTTGATACCATTCTCTTCCAGCAATAAAGAAATTCTAGCTTTCCAGACACCAAAATTTGAGACTCCATCCAATCTGTCCTAATCTCTTAAACCTGCTGAGGCCATCTCAAAAGAAAATAATAACTTTGAAGAGGTCAAACTAGGTTTTATAAACCCTAGATTTTTTATATTTATTATTTTTCCTTTCTCCCTGTGCTTGTTCTGCCCTCAGATCTGCTCTGATACCATGTGAAAAATCTATTGCAGCTACTGATTATTAATTTCCTATCTTATGTAGATTATTTGGCTGCCGAAAAATTAATTAATTTACAACAAATATTAAATAATAACACAGCTGCAACTTCACAGAAAATCACGGAGACAAAAAAATAAAATGAACACAATATTTTGGACAAATTGTCCCTAGAAAAACCCCGAAGGGAAAACCAGTCAGCAGATAAGAATTTTATTCGACTGTAGAAAATCAAGAGATACAAAATAGCTTGCCTCTTACTGGCAGAGCTCTGGAAATTTTCTTTCCTGTAAATTCCCTTCCCTCAATTGTTCTTGCTGAAATTGCTCTGGCAATATTTTCCATCTCCAGCAATTCCACTGCTGCTCTCCAACGCTATCACTGCGCCCTTTGCTCTCACTGCAAATCAATTTGCTATTGTTGCAAATTTATTTATTTGCTATTGCTGCAAATACTTCTTGGATCTGTGTTCTCCAAATGCCCATTGATCCTCTTTTATAATCCTCTCATTGAAAACCTATGGCCATGATTTAATCTCAATCAATGGCTAGGATTAATTAGACTCTAACAAACCCTAATATCTAGAAGTCTCTTGAGAAATCAATTTTCTAGGTATGGAGAAAAATATTCTAGTTGTGTTTCCAGCCTCATAATCACCACCCGAGACTAGAACACCTGTCCAAGCTACATTAAAACTAACACTCAAGTCACCTTCTTTATAATTTGCTTGTTTGTCCTCTAGCGCTGGTAGCGGGTTCAATCTGCCAGTCGCTCTGGCCTAAAACAAATCATTTTTGTGTATACTCTGCAACCATTGTATTCCGTGAGATGATATCTCTTTTTATAAAAAAATTGTTGAAAGCAAATAACCAAGGTAAGCATATTGAATTTCAAGACTTGAGGTGAGCTGAACAGGGGCGCAATCAGAAAATACAAGAATCGCCTTTTTGCTCGAAAGTTTCTAAAACCATTTTAACACTCCGTTAGGTGAGTTTCAATTTCTTTCTGTCTATGCATTTTAATTTCAAGATATGTTAATGCACGTTAATTAAGAAATTATATTTCCTATACTTAGTGGACATTAAAATCTTAAATCTAGTCAATTTAAATTAAATCACCTTTGTAAGTATGCGCACAGTAGGAAAAAAATGTAAAATATATCTTTATGGGTTATTTTGGACTTTCAATTGATTAGTCTCATATAAAATGTTTAAAAATTAGATTTACCTGATAGTAAGATTACTAAAACACTACTACAGAAAGCTATTACATTTCACAGTAAATTCTGTGTATGTAAATAACGATATATATCCAATGAACCATGGTATTTATTATTATTATTATTCCAAAACGTAATAGTTGTCATCCCATAAATATATGGGTAAAATGCCTAATTAAAATTTGTATTAACTATACTAATTAATATCTTATTAATTGATATGTTAAAAGTATATATATATATATATATATATATATATATATATATATATTACATTATTTCGTTTAAATATGATTGAATGAAATTGACAAGGTTAACTAAAGTTAATAAATTTAATATTGATTTAACTATGATTTCTTATGTTGGTATTGTTGAATTTGTAATTGATTAATAGGTTAGGAAACAGATATATAAATATTGCAATGGAAAATTTTGATTTATAAGTATTGCATTAGATAATTGGTTTATTGTGAATTGAAATCGCATAATGTAAGTGAAATTTCATGTGAGTTGGTCTATGTGTAGTTGTCAAGGTTTAGTTTCCAGAGGCAAAGGTTGTTTGTGTTTTGACTTTATGTAATGTGTTGATAGTTGTCATGAGTTAATGAGTTGTAAAGACATGTTGCCTCTAGTCATGTATAAGGTAAAAGATAATGTGAATGATGCATGATCTAAGTTGTGAATGTACCTTGGGGAGGTAATAATTCCCTTGTGGATGATTTGTTGACCATTTAATTGTATTTATCTTGTAATGGGTTTTCAGTTAGATTTTGGAATGGGGAGACTTCAGGAACCGTAATGGAGTTCTGTTATCTATTGTTATGGGCATTGGATTACTGAGTTGCATTCTTATGATTATGTTTAGTGCAAGAGGGTTAATGCCTTGCAAAGATCAAGTATACTTATTATTATGATGTTATATGCCCTTTCTTGATAGTTAGGGTTTCTAGGTGTAGGTAGGGGAATGGCTTTCAATGTGGGGCCGGTGCCCAAAGTGGCTATCAGGATAACCCATTGAAAGTTGTTAACTCAATGATAACCTAAATAATGAATTAGGGGGTTGGGCAGTTAATCACACTAAACAAAGATAAGTGGATGCTTCACTCATGGCTCAAGTGCTCGTTTAGGTTTGAGATGAGATGAGAAGGCTTGGAATGGCAAGATCAACTACCTTGTCCTCATGAAAGGTATGTTGATTCTGCATGAGCTTTGTATGAGGGTTGGGAGTCAGGAGAGGCTGCCAGGACAACCCAAGATGGGGGTCAGGGCCTAGGAAGGCTTACCAGGACAACCCATGACAAGCCATGTGATGACACTCCTCCCTACTATAGTCTAGCACTCCCTAGTTGTACTCTCCCCATTCGTTTGTGTTTGCCTCTAGAAGTATTATTCACTTGCTTGAGATATTGACCTGTGTTGTTGGAGTTGTACAGTCCTTGTTTCTTTAGTCTATTGTCTACCTGATTATTTGTTGTAGTGGGACCTTATGTTATCTTCTAGCACGGGGGGTGGACCTTAGGGTTCCACATGGTTGGGTGGATGTGTTTTATCTCCATTGGTTTTTCCCTTGCTGTTGTTTGTGTGTGAAGAGGATGTATCTTCTGTATCAAACATCAGATCTTGTACCAGTTATGGAAGCAGTGATTTATGCGCATGTACTAGTCCTGTGTATCAATCAAATCATAATGTATGTATGGAGGAGACAGTGTAACTATGTAATGATGTACTTGAATGTATAAGGAAAGTTTGTTTATGTACTTGATCATTTTGATTACTTATCTGATGTCATGATATGGATATGTAAATTGTTTATTCATTTAATGCAATAGAATTAGAATGATCTATTGATTGTTAGTTAAATTATGATGTATGTGAGATCATGTTGATCGATTTGTCAGTAATGCAACCATGGAAACTTAGAGGACAATTTGTTAGTTTAATGATGTGTATAGATATGTTAAACATTACTTTGTTATCTTATTCATTTAAAAAAAAATTGTTCTATTCGTATAGCATAGTTGTGTTGTTCTCTAAGGTGTTCCATGGCAGGATGTTACATTGCATCATTCCACAATGGAGGATGGAAGGATGAATGTCCAGTGAGTGAAGTCCGATTTAGGCTAAGTTTTTAGAGTTCAGAGTTTTGGCCTTGCTCCTTTCTGAGGTTCATCAGAGTTTGGACCCTAGGCATTTCTCCTTCTCTTTGTAAAAATGAGGAAGGCCTGATAAGGAAGGCCCAATCATGAAACTATGATAGGGTCTAGTTTGTCAAAAGTCAGAGTTTCACAGTTTCTCCTTGTTCCATTCCAGAATGAAAGATAGAAGATAGGATCTCCATTGAGAGAATCCTGAAAGAGTCTAATGGATCAGAGAATCGGAGCTCAGAGTTCTTCTCTGACTTGTTCTAGAGTGGAGGGTGAAGGAGAAAGTTTCATGGCATGAAGTTTGAGCCACGTGTCCTCATTTCACACCTTCATGGTCAATAGTTTTAATGCAGGTCAACCCTCAGTGGAACAACATAATGGCCTTATAATCATGCCATGTGTCACCATTTCCACATTTCTGTGGACCCTTTTGGGGCCCATAGCATGGGATTGGTAGAATGGAAGAAAGCACATACATGTGCCATGTTAGCATGACTAGACCCACCACAATACATCTAACTTGGAGGCTTTTCCACCTTTTAGAACAACAACGTGTGCCACATGTCTTATCCGTGGGCCTGCACACATGGTCGTTAAATGTATAAAATATTTCACCAACTTGGAAAGATTAGCCACGTGAAGCCCTTCCTGTGCTTCTGCATGTGCCTTTTTACCCCATATGATAACCTCTACGGAATGGTGGAATTCATTCAAATTTTACCACATAAGTGCGGCAGGACCCGTAGTCGTACATGTAAGCAAAAGACAATGCCACATGGCAATATTCCATGATTTTGTGTGAATGCCTTGCCTCTTTAATTTACCCTCCATGGAATGGTGTAATATGGTCATTTGACCATCAACTTTTAGTGTTAAGTTGCAAAACCATCGCCTCGGTATTTTTGTGCCTGATGACATGGATACTTCACGATTTTGTGATCCAATGATCATGCACCACATGTCTAATTCATGGTCTTTTCAATGCAAGTTGTCTGCAAAGGGGTATTATCTACGTGGATTTTTGTGTACTTGATTTTTAAAGGTTGTTTGGAGCCTAGTGATAGCTACTTGATATTAACACCCCGATACCAGAGTGTTGGTTATTCATAGCATAGTTTCTCTTGCATTCAAATTTCATACATGAATTCTTATTGAATGACAAATGATTTCAGGCTAACTATTACAGGGAGTTTGAGGCTGCCAAGGCAATTTGCAGCATAATTTTACGCAGGTAAAGTGTTAAAATTCAAAGATTAATGCAAAGGATCAGCTGCTATATGTTGTCATTGTAGGTTGGCATGTAGAACATGGAAGGAGTTCTAGACTATTAAAGGATGAAAACATATCAGAGGCAAAAATATTGCAATAGAAGACTTATTAGATGTTGAGGAAAAGATACCAACAAATATGATGTTTGCCAGCTGGAAGGACACTAAGTCAAAGATACTGAAATATTTTGTTTGCCAATTGTGCTCCATAGAATGATTGCCAACTGGCAATCACGTGCCACCAATATGGACTGTTCATTATTATGGATGGATCTTGACCATTGGATCAATTGAAAATGTTTCTGGACCTTATTCTATAAAAGGACCATGACATCTCTTTTCAAAGGGAGATTGAATTGTTGAAGCTAAGGGAGATTGAATTGTTTCAATTCTGAGCACTAAGTTTGTTATGTTTTGCAACATTGTGAATTCTCTCTCAAGTTTAATGTAAATGTACCTATTCTTCGCATACCTAATGGAGATGAAGCTGTATATTACTTCCTAATTGTAAATCCTATGTAATCTTCTAGTTGATTTCTCGATATGTAATGGTGAAATGTTGCATTCTATTGAAGTGCTTCTATTTTATTGCATATTGTTGTCAACTTTTCTCTGAAAATTTGTGCTGATCATACATAGTTGCGGAACATCCTAGTGAAGTCTAATTTAGTTTGCTTCTTTTCATTATAGTATTAGAGCATGTATGTGGATGATTGGACAAAATTAAGTAATTTTAGGATCTTAATCTCTAAAATCTAATTTCTCAGTTTCAATTTCTTAAATAATCATATATAATTGCAAATAAGTATGAATCATAAGCAAATACAATAAATATATGCTAAATAATCATAGATCTGAAACATATATAGTAAAGGTAAGTAAATACTAATGCATTTCATGCAAATTATCATAAATATTAGTAAGTTGCATGCTTTGAACTCATTCTTTGAGAAAATTTGAAGTCCTTAAGTAGAGATTAGTGCAGACAAGTGAAATATTTGAAGATCTTATTAAAGTTGGAAACATTCTCATAATTAGTCCAGATCAGGGATAGATTCAAGTGAAATACTCAAAGTTAGGAATAAATTTACATATATTTGTACAAATCCTACCTCAATATTGTAGGATTTTATAGAATTATCAAGATATTTGCAAATCAGGTGAAATAAGATGGATATTGGTGAATATTGACAATATTTGTTGAAATTATCAAAGCATGTAAGGCCCAAACATGATTAATAGCAATACGTGCATCAACTTGAGTGACTGTCAGAAGGTCAAGTCCTGACCAATGTAGAATTGGGATAAAAAATTCATCCTAAATTTATTGTATCTTTCAAGATAATAAAAGTTTGTTGTGTAAACTTTTATTTTCTGTTTATGTGACTAATAACCACATCAACAGATTTTTTGTGCTAGAAGGAGGGCCCTCAGATTGGATGCTTGCCATTTCTACAAAGATTGCATCAATATTTCATTCTTTAAGCTTAGTGATTGCAAATATCTCTTGTTTGAGAGTAATCAACTGCTGTTTTGCAAAGATTCTATCTGAATTTGTAAAGATCGCTATGAATCTTTGAGATATCTTATATATCTAGTACTAGATCAAGATCTAGTGGTCCTTTATGAGAATTTCCTACTTTGAGTCCATGATCATGCTCAGTTGGTGCATCAACTAGACCTGCTAATCTTGTAGTGTTGTTGCCTATTAATCTGATGCCATTGATAGCTCCTATACAAGTCCCTATGGATTTCTTCAACGTTGAATCGCCTCTACATTTTGTTGCATACAATGATTTAACGAAAAATCTAGATAAGTTGTGTCCAAAGTATCATTTGTATTAGGATGTGGAAGATCATTTGAGAACCTTTAAAGAAGCATGTTGCAAAGCTAGAGTACAATATGAAGATGTAGTGTGCAGACTTTTTCCTTACACACTATGAGAGGAAGTGTACAGCTAGTACGTAAACCTACCTCAAAACTCCATTACTACATGGTTGATCATGGAGAATGCTTTTAAATCTAGGTTTAGAGCTCTAATAGATGCAGCAATGTTATATCATCATTTTTCTAAAATTAAAAGACCCGAAGGTGAATTCATCACAAATTTTAATGATCACTTTCAAAAAGCATACTCTAGGCTCACAACCATGTATACTATTGCAAAAGATTTTGCCATGTAGGTATATTACTCATCTCTAGATCTGTTGACTACTATGTTTGTTTGCAGGGAAAATCCAAGCATCACAATATTATCAGGTGCATATGTGGAGGCAATTAAGATCAACATAGAGATGAAGCAAGTAGGACACAATCCTTTACCTAGTGTAGGTCCTCTTGCTTTGCCTAACCAGATGTAGAATGGTAGTGGAGCCTTGATGCATCCTACTCTGATGGCAAATCCCTTGCAAGTACCATGAATTAGTGCAATTCCTCCCCAGGGAAATGGTCATACAATTCAATATCCAAGATATGCTCCTACTGATGCTCAACTGAGTGGTAATGGTGACTCCTTTCTTCTTGGTCAGGATAATGTGGTGGCTAAGGTGCAGGAGGGGAAAGAAGATATTAGAGAAATAACTACTCAGTTGAAAAGACTAACTACTGAGGTGACAAAGCTGAGAAACCAAAATTTCTATTCTCAAGCCAATGCTCAGAATCCAAAAAGTAGAGGATATCCTAATAGAGGATACACCAATGATAGAGGTTAAAATAGTAATAATGCTCCTAAATCTCCAAGAGTCTATAACACTAGGCCAAATAATGGAATGCTATCATTACCATTGGATAATCAGGCACCTCCTTAACATAATCATACAACTAGAGTCAATCTAGCTAAAACTGCATTGAATAATTGGTGCATAATTCACAACACGAGTGCACATGGTGAGTTGGACTATCCTTAGTTCAAAATTTCTGCCAATATTTTCCAAGCAGAACAACAAAATACTAAAGGAGTGAATTTTCCTAAAGGCCATGAGCTAGTACCCTTGGGGCAGGGCTTAAATTTGATAGTTGACCTTGCCTGTCAAGCAAATTTTTTTATAGATATCTATTCAATGGTGCCTTTCAAAACACTATGACATGTCTTAGTATAAGTAAATCATATAAAATTAAATATATAAATCATCATAATCTTATATAAATATTGACAGTTTGTCCAAAATCTCTCCTTTCATATGATACAATCTTTTAAAATTTTGATTGTATTTTACATCAAAAATGGCTAAATATAGCTATACAACTATCAAATTTAAGCCCCAGTATGAGTCAATTATGGTTGTGGAAAGCCCTATGAGTCACAAAGGAAAATAGAATACAATGCATGAAAATTATACTTTTAGATGTGAAGAGACAACTATAGCTATTGAAGATTATACATTTCCTTTTGAAAGGGGTATGGAACATTGAAAAACATACTTACGATACTTCAAAACATTTGAAACTTGAATTGAAAAAATATACAGAAAATCTAAACTTCTCTTTCAAATAGCAAAGCCAAATATTATAGTGCAGTGAAATGCAGTGGCTTTTACTTTCCCCTTTTAATAATCTTAACCAGCAACATGACTTGTCCTTACTCAGCTGACTCTGGAAAATCACTCTACGGTACATTATATCATTTGAAACTTGAGTATATCATACATCTTATCTACATCTAACTATCCTCCAAGATGCAAGATCATATCTTCTAATGCATAGAAATGCAAACCATTATATTGTCCCTTTGCGACTACAACAACATTGTGTCATTGTCTTCACTCTGATAGCTCTGGAATGATCTGCGGTAACTTTTATGCTCTAAAATTAGGATCATGCATACTTCATAGTTGTCTCTATCTAACCTCCAAATCGCAAGGCCATATCTTCATTTGCAGTAGAATGCGGTATAATCTTTTGAGCTCCTTCAATAGAACTTCCTGTGCCTTTGACAGTTTGAAACCTTATACAATTTCTTTCATATCTTATGCAGTGATTTTTAACAAGAGGCAATGAATGCAACATTCACAACACCATAGACAATAATCACAACTCTTTTCATAAAAAACAAGAAGCCACAAATTCTTCATGTCAGCATATCCAACTTGACAACATTCACCTATCCATGAACTATAGGAGATAAGGTACAACTATGGATAGATGATATAGATCTCCAATAGAAACTCATGACTTTCATTACCATATCCTTCACCTCACAACTCCTCTGATCATCACTCATTTTTCTGCTCCTCTGATCATCACTCCTTTTTGTACTCCTCTGATCATCACTCTTTTGATACCATATACAATAGTAAGCCTTCCACATTACAACCCTTTTGACATCAATGGAAACATATGCAACAATCTCCCTCTTTGTCCTTGATGGCAACACTAACCTGATATACAATTTTTTCTCCCCCTTCGACATCAAGGGAAAAGGGCTAGTGGTCTTCCTCTATTGTAGAAAAAACATACAAGCTCCCCGTGTCTATACAATCCTTGTCATCCCTCTTGGTCTCTTATCTACCTACCCCGTCTGAGAGGTAGCCATCATCAATCCAAGGATAATCAATATATCTTGAACTGTTCCCCCTGGATAGATGCATCATATGTTCATCTAGTTAGAAGGAGGGGTAATAGTGCCTAACATCTATCTATGATATCGAAATGTGTCCTTAGAAAGTACCTTTACAAATATGTCTGCAACTTGATTCTTTATAGGTACATATTCCAATTTTACCTCTTGATTTGCAACCTTTTCTCTTAAAAAGTGATACTTCATGGATATGTGCTTGGTTATATAATACATCACTGGATTCCTTAAAATATTGATGGCACTTGTATTGTCACATAGAATAGGAATAGGCTCATCATAAAATACCTTGATATCCTTTAATATTTGCTTCATCCACAATACTTGAGTGCAACAAGATGTTGTAGCTATATACTCTGCTTCTATTGTTGATAAGGAAACTAAATCCTAAATTTTACTAACCCATGAGACTAATCTGTCTCCCAAAAAAGAAAGCTCCACCACTGGCACTTTGCCTATCATCAACACTTATAGCCCAATCTGCATCAATATATGCACTCAGAGAAAAATCATTACCTTTTTTATACCATAGTCCAAAATCTAGAGTGCTCTTCAAATATCTGAAAATTCTTTTGACTACCTTCACATGTGTTTCTTTTGGATCAGGTTGAAACCTTGCAACCATGCAAGAGCTTGCATAATGTCAGGCCTTGATGCTTTTAAGTACAATAGGCCCCCAATCATATACCTATACAAAGTCTGATCAACCTGAGGTGACTCATCATCTTTACTCAAATTACAATGTGTTACTATAGGAGTACTTACGAGTTTGCAATCTTACATACCAAACTTTTTCAACATCTTGACATACTTTGCTTGTGAAATGAAGATACCTTCATCTAAAATTCCAAGAAAGAATGATAGCTCACCTATCATAGACATTTCAAATTCCTTCTACATCTCCTTTGCAAACTTCTCAGGGGCTCCTCCTTTATCTTAGGAGCAAGTAAGAAGGGCTAGGGAGTTTGCTACAAGGGTAAGGTTTATCCTACACAAACTTCCCAAGTAATGTAATAGCTTGGCTATGTAACCCCCTTATTTTGGTTCTAATGTAGGGAGCTGGGCCCCTTAACATCATTTTACACATTTTATATATATATATATAAATAAAATTGGTAAATAAAACTAATGTATCTTTTATGTTTTATATACCTCCTTTCGTGCTAGTATTTATCATTTTTAAACACATTCTCTCACAAAGTTGAAAACGTATATTACCTATTTTTTAAATAACTCTCAATTAACAATTTAAAAAAAAATTAAAAATACAATATTAATCTAAATATCACGTTTTATACACTAAAAAATTTATGTTTCAATTATTTTAAGTGAAATTAAGGTGTTGGAATAAAAAGCCCACCATGTTTCTGAATTCTCGCGGATTGTTGCTGTAATTAAGTGATTGGAAAGCTTCTCCTTGCTCACCCGAAATAATCCCCTTCCTCACTGATGTTATGGATCTACATTCGTTATGCGCCACATATGGGAAGATTGTGGATATTGTCAGGTTCAGAAAGATGGAGGTGGAGATGGGGAAATTTGGAACTGAAGAATAATTTCAGTTTGCATGGCTTCTCCAGAGGTGGCTCATTCTCCTCCCATTGGGCTCTGCCTGCTTCCAGGTCGGTTCAGTGGTTGGGTATATAGTTTTTGACACCCTTTCTCTACCACTCTACTTAAACATCATTCATTTTAATGGTCAAAACAAACAATCAAATTTATATTTCAACTACATCAAAAATTGTAATTGTTTATCCTATTTTTTCCCACTGACCATAGGTATACTAATGGAAACATGGCTGACACTCGGAGTAATGGCATGGGAATGGCATTTACCCAAAGACCTCTGCGTGCATACCAAAATTAATAATGAACATAGAGGTTGCGGATTGCAAGGAATACTTGATAGACAATGCTCTTATCTATAATAAAATTAATTTGGCCAAAATTATCCGTACTCCATGAATGGATTTCTAAGACATGGCAGCATCTCTTGGAGGGTGAGATCTTTATTTACCTATGTGCTTGGTGGTTTTTTGTTTTTTCATTTTGGTGTATGATTCAGTCAAAGATAAAGAGTTCATCATGAAGTCTGGACTGTGAGTATTGAAGGAGTTTTTTTGGTGGAGCAAACCCTGGGTATTGCACTTCAAGATGAATTATACTTAATCAACAACATGAATTATATTTGTTCACTAAAGGATAATGAGAGGTTCCATTTTTCTTAGTCTTATCACATAGTTAATAAAAATGTACTAAAAAAATGTTTATGTTCCATCTCAATACGAATTATATTTTTCACTAAAGATTAAAAAAATATTTGTATAAAAAAATTTGATAAAATGGATTTAAAAAATGACTTCTAATTTTATCATTTAAGTATTAAAATAAATAAATGATTTTATATGTATTTTTATAAAAAAGTGGAAGCTAAAATCCTCTCCAAAAAATGAAAAATGAAAGAAGATCTTGTTCAAAATAAGTAGTTTTTAACTCATTTATTGAAATAGCTGAAACCTTGCTTACATTGCACCAGAAGATAAAAATTGTTCATAAAATAATTCCTCTATGCTTTATTCCCCACACAAAACCATTGCATAAGAGTGAAGTCAATTTTCACTTATATCAATTGATATTGCCTTAGGCTTACTCTCAGCTGTCTTGGGAATTGTCACAGTGAGCACCCCGTGTGTCATGTTGGCCTTCACTTGATCCAACATAGCATTCTCTGGTAGGCGGAAGCTGCGAGAGAAAGTGCCATGTTGTCTCTCAATGCAATGCCACTTGTTGTTCTTGTCCACCTCATCCTTCTTAGACTCTCCACTTATACGGAAAATTCGTCCCTCTTCCACGTGGATTTTCACATCTTCCTTTGTCAAACCTTCCAAAGCCAAAAAAAATAAAAGAAAATATTAATGCAAATAAATTATTAATGAGATTTAAATGATGAGATTCAATAAAATAATTTCAAATCAATCATCATACAATTTTGAATCAATATTTTATATGAATTAATAAAAATTGACTCAAAAACTACAGAATTAAATCTTGATAAAACAATATACTGAAAAAAAATACCATCTAAATTATGATAACCTATTAAAAACCCACTTAACAATACCAGGCAAGTTAGCTTTGAAGATGTGGGCATGATCAGTTTCAAGCCAATCCACACGAATATGAAGCGGGACTTTCAAACGCACTTCCCCTTTAGAAGAATAAGCCGTTAGATCCAGTGGATCCCAGGTATCAAGATCGGATAGATCAAACACCCGGCCTCTCCTGCCCTCATTCCACTGTGCCATAGATATGCTCGGATACTATAAACTCTATCAAACTTCTCCACCTCACTACAAAAACAAAACCCAGAAACATAACCAATTGTAACAATCTTACCTTACCAAAAAAAAATTAAATAACTTACAGAAACTACAATTTAACCTACCAAAGCAAGCTGCTAGAAGCGGGCTATTTGCTTTTGCCTTTGATGGTATATATATAGTAGTGAGAAATGGGAGGCGAAGCGTCTGGAAACTTCAAGAACTTTCCGGATGAAGCGTTATGGTAATGGCAGTTGTAAGAAAGAACCGCTCAACCTAATCAATTTTTAATTCTGTTTCCACTGCTCCCTATGTATATTCGCGTGAACTCCAAAGAAGCATATGTTATCTTTATCAAAGATGAACTGGAAATAGCTTAGGGACTTTGTATTTGATATTTTAGCCACAGTTTTTGAAATCATGTAATCAATTTTTAATTTTGTTTTCACTGCTTCATATGTAAACTGGCCAGAACTCTAAAGAAGCATTTACAAATGAATTCAGAATAGTTTAGGGACGTGGTATTTGATATTTTAACAAGTACCACATAGTGATAAGTATTGTAATGATAGTATTTGTTTTGTAGTTGAAAAATTAATGAAAATGCATTTGAAATAATATAAGAATTAGGTTAAGTTACACTTGAGGAAACATTGATAAATGAGCTATGACAAAGTCATCCTCAATTAAAAAAAAATTGCTAGGGACTTGGTATTTGATATCTTAACAAGTGCCACATACCATCTTTGAAGTATTGTAATAATAATATTTGTTTTGTAGTTGAAAAATTAATTTAAAAAATTGTTAGGGACTTGGTATTTAATATCTTAACAAGTGCCACATACCAACTTTGAAGTATTGTAATAATAATATTTGTTTTGTAGTTGAAAAATTAATGAAAATGCATTTGAAATAATATAAGAATTGTTAAAGGGCCCAGTACCACCTTTTTTGAAATATTTAATCAAATTTAATTTTGTTTCTACTTTTCCTTATGTAAATTGGCTAGAACTACAAAGAAGCGTATACAAATGGATCTGGAATAGTTTAGGGACTTGGTATTTGATATTTTAACAAGTATCACGTAGTGATAAGTATTGTAATGATAGTATTTGTTTTGTAGTTGAAAAATTAATGAAAGTGCATTTGAAATAATATAAGAATTAGGTTAAGGTGCACTTCACGAAACATGGATAAATGAAGAATGATAAAGTCATCCTCAATTAAAAAAAAAATCTAAGGACTTGGTATTTGATATCTTAACAAGTGCCACATGCCATCTTTGAAGTATTGTAATAATAATATTTGTTTTGTAGTTGAAAAATTAATGAAAATGCATTTGAAATAATATAAGAATTAGGTTAAGTTACACTTGAGGAAACATTGATAAATGAGCTATGCCAAAGTCATCCTCAATTAAAAAAAAATTGCTAGGGACTTGGTATTTGATATCCTAACAAGTGCCACATACCATCTTTGAAGTATTGTAATAATAATATTTGTTTTGTAGTTGAAAAATTAATTTAAAAAAATTGCTAGGGACTTGGTATTTAATATCTTAATAAGTGCCACATACCAACTTTGAAGTATTGTAATAATAATATTTGTTTTGTAGTTGAAAAATTAATGAAAATGCATTTGAAATAATATAAGAATTGTTAAAGAGCCCAGTACCACCTTTTTTGAAATATTTAATCAATTTTAATTTTGTTTCTACTGTTCCTTATGTAAACTGGCTAGAACTACAAAGAAGCATATACAAATGGATCTGGAATAGTTTAGGGACTTGGTATTTGATATTTTAACAAGTACCACGTAGTGTTAAGTATTGTAATGATAGTATTTGTTTTGTAGTTGAAAAATTAATGAAAGTGCATTTGAAATAATATAAGAATTAGGTTAAGGTGCACTTCACCAAACATGGATAAATGAGCTATGATAAAGTCATCCTCAATTAAAAAAAAAATTCTAAGGACTTGGTATTTGATATCTTAACAAGTGCCACGCGCCATCTTTGAAGTATTGTAATAATAATATTTGTTTTGTAGTTGAAAAATTAATGAAAATGCATTTGAAATGATATAAGAATTGTTAAAGCATGGTAGACATCTTCAAACCATTGCATCATTTTTTCAAAATTCACTCCTCATAGGGAACTTGGATTCAATTTTTAAACTATGAAGGGTTACCTTTGAGGTGCTTTCGCTACAACATGGTAGGACACAAAATCGTGGGATGCACGGCAAAGAGACCAACTGGCTCGAAGTTCTTTAATCTCAAAAAATGGACAAAAAATGCTGGCTCTCCTGATGCTAGTTTTATCTGGCGCAACTATGGGAAGTTCATGGAGCCTCAAGGGGAGACAAGCTCGGCACTAGAGTCACCAGCAGAAGCTTCCATTCCTGTAGACCCCTCTCTTGCCCCAAGCATCCATTGAAATGATCTTTGTATCTTTAATCAACCCATGGATTGTGTGGAAGATTGCTTTGAGGATGAGGGTACTTTCTCATTTTTTGATTTTTTGGAAGTAAAAAGGAAGGAAATCTGAAGCAGAAAAGCTTTGATTAGAGGGAAGAGTTGTTGTTGAGGAGGACACCCAGTGGACCATGGATGCTCTCCTCACTAGGAGCAAAAATAAAAGTTTAGCCAATCAGTCTTAATGGCTACTCCACATGCTGTGGGTGACTAGATTTTTCGTATTGGGGTTGATTTGGGCTTATGGGAGATTCATTTTTTATTTTCTTAAGTTTGTCTCTTGTGGATTTCTTTAGGTCCAGTGGTTTCCTTAGTGATCTCTTGATCCTTTGAGCTCCCCTATTTTGGGTCTGAAGCTTCCCTATCTTTTTATTATCTGTATGTATATGGCCGTGGGCCCTAATCCCATTATTTACAAAAAAAAATATATAAGAATTGTTAAAGGGCCCTCAATTCTCACTTTATAAAAAATTTTATTTATTTATAAAATAAATTTTAAAAATAATTATATATCTGACATATTAAAATAATAATCATAAACATTTAAAAAAATATAGCCCACAAATGCAAATTAATAATTAAAATATAAAATCATGCATTACAAAGGAAGAAGCAGAAAATAAAAATAACAAGCCACAAAAAAAATCAAAATCACAAGTACGAATTTCATTTTAAAAATATTTTGAAATTTCTTCTCTCTGCCCATTGAAAAAATTAAAATTAAAGTTAATAAAACCAATATAAAAAAACATGGATATGGAAAAATCATTCAACAAGTCAAATAAAATATTACAATTTGCAAACATGATAATATATATTCTTTTAATATTGCCTTGGAGTTCTGGTGATGAAGTAAAAACTAAATAAATAAAACTAGTTTGACATTTCTATTTATTATTTATATTTTTCACTTATTAATATCAAATTTGTAATTAATTTTAATTTTTCTAAATGACATGTAATATTTTTGAGATATATCTTATGAGCATTAGGAAGGAACTAGATGACATCTTTCATAACTTTGCTCAGTGTTAAATTAAAAGTTAAAAATACTATTCATTCTTGAAGTTTTCATGATGAAAGATTTAGTAAAAAATAAATATTATTAATAGATGACATTTCTATTTAATATTATTTATAAAGAATTTCAATTTCAATTATATACCAAATTTGCATTTAATTTTAATTTTTCTAAATGGCATGTAATAGTTTTGAAATATATCTTATGGAGCATTAGGAAGGAATTATATGTCATAAACTAATATTGTACCAATGAATAATTAATAGTGATACTATGCAAAAATTAAATTAGAATTATTTGTACATTTAATTGTTTATAAAGTTGATTGATATATTTACTTATATTTTTGTAGGATGCCTTGCCCAAGGTTAAATTTTGAAAATGAAGAGCAATGAAGAGAACATTGAAGAGAATATATTCAAAATTATATGAGACAATGACGTGAACAAATGACTAATGTACAAAGATAGAAAGAAAGAAATCATCAAAACTAAAGTGATAGAGAAAGACATGTTAAACAGACGATAAATATGTCAGTGGAAGAGATTGAAGCAGAAATGAGACTACACACAAATGAGATGATAACACAACATGCATGAACACCTCAAGAGGAGCAATATATATATTAAGAAGAAGCTTGCAAAGAGATATGTGTTTAGATGAATTCAATGAGATAGAAATACAACTACAAGCATGCAACCGTGAATTAGTTCAAAGACATTGTCAATCTCATGGGTATTTTGAGGTTAATTCTAAAGGGATGAATTCTATTACAATAGATTATGTTCTACAAATGCCAGAGAATAGACTTCAAGATGTGATGAATGTTGATACTTAAAATCATGTAGAAAATAACAGTTCACAACAGTAGTTAACATCTCAACCGAGAAGATGAAGATAACTACAAATAACACAAAATCAGAGAGATCAAGGTACACTTAATAATAATAATAGAAATGTTAAGATTGATTTGAAAACTTCACAAACTATATTTCGACATGGATTAGATAAAATTGTTGTAACAAGCATGTGTTATATTTCTCAAGAAATTTACGCTACAATGAAGGTTATACGGGTACCTGATGGCCCTATTTGTAATAGATGTTGACAAGAGAATCATGAACATTGATTTTCAGCATTACACAACATGGATCCTGGTCCGCAACCACTGAAACTTGCAAACTTAACACAAATTGAAGAAATGTCGATAGCATGTGTCATCTAAATACTTCAAGTCACACATGCAACTAGATGTCAGTATAAATATAAAGGACATACCATAAGCTTTCCACAAGAAGTAAAAGAAATAGCTAAATATTTGCCACATCGAATAAAAGATTTACCAATTATTATTGTTCGTATAAAAGATGAATGTGGAACAAATTATAATTCTACAGTCAATAGAGTGAGGATATACAAAGCACTTCAATAGAAAATAGAACATGACAAGTTCTATAGAGATATTCAAATTGATGAAACTTCTCTTAGTGAGCTTACATCTAGTTCAAATGAAAACATTTTTGACCAATTAAACTCTGTTCATATGGAGTTTGATTCTGATGCAAATGAGTATGTATTTATGGGTCCAATGATGGAGATGGATGAAAGAAACATTATTGATCACACTACATCAATGGCCTCTAACCCACCAAATGTCCTCGAAGAGAGATGGAACTAATCCATACATGGGTAAATAACCTTAATGTAGATCCTAGATCACTAATTGATTGGCCAAGAATTGGAGCATATCCAGTGAATGAGTGTGTCTCCTATTATTACTAGCATCAATTGGAGTTGTAGCTTTTAACATTGGTGCATCAACAATCCATTCAACATTGAGAATTCCACTTACAAATTTTGTTGAATTAGAAGGGACAATACTAATGAGTTTCCAGGAAGAAATCCAACATATAAAATACATATTGATTGATGAAATGAGCTTTCTTGGACAAAATTTGCTACAAATATCGATTCAAGACTATGCCAAGTTTTTCCTGAAAAAAACAAACTTGAGTTTTGGAGGAAGATCAATCATTTTGGTAGGAGATTTAGGAAAATTTTCTCTTGTTAGTGATAGACCACCATATGATAGTAATGTATGGGAAATTTTACTAGGAAGAATTTAAGATAGTTCTTACTTTGGATAAGGTATTCATATAGGAAGGTGAAAGTGAGTGAAAATATTAGCCAAGATCCGCAAACAAGAATCAAGATAAACTTCTACAAAGAATGAGCACAAATAAAGCAAATATGATATTCAAGAGATGATGAAAAAGTACAAAGAGCCTTGCATATGTATGCAAGGAGAAGAAGGTGAGAAGGAGAGAGCCAACTATGACTTTAACCCTCTATGTGATGAACACATGTGTGCACAAGTGGAGAGTGGTGGACAAATGGCTCCAACCTCCCATAAGGTGAGGAGAGAATATCTCCAACCTCTAATGAAGTGGAGTGTCAAAATGACTAACCTGTGTGTGCACATGTGGTGAGACAATAAAATGACTAACCTAAAAAGTGAACTTAACCTTTAATGTTAAGGTTAAGTTAGACCTACCTAGCTACTAAGTGTGACTTAAGCCTAAGTATGGGTTAGGATAAACCATACACACTAACACCCCCCCCCTTAAGTTATACTTAGGGTGTAGCAAAACAAACATGATGATGGGTCCTGGCTACTAGGTCATGTTAGGTACCCATGAAAAATTTCTCATAAGAAGAGAAAAAAGAGAAAACCCAATGGGAACAAAACTCCTCTCCAAAAGAGAAATGATGCAAGAAATAAATGTACAAGTGAAAGAAGAATAAAGATAGAAGGAGGACTCATGACCTCCCAAGGACTACTTCTATCACAAAAGTACATGAAATATGCCCCCCATAGGAGAGAAAGAGAAAGAATAGAGAACCCCCCATAAGATGATGGATCATGTAGTACTGAGTGATGTTTGATGAAGAATGTTAAAAGTGATCCTAAAATGTTGAACAACGTATCTTCCTTGTGGAAGAAAGAAAACTGTAGAAAGGTGCATAATGTCTTCTCAAGTGAGAAAAACATAAGTCTTTGAATTTTGCATATAATTCAAGACTGCAATGAAATCTCTCGAAGCTGTAATAAAACCACTGGTGGAATCATAATAGAATCAGGAGATGGAGGAACAACATTCTCCAAGGTGATAATAGTGTCTACCAACTCTATAAAATGGGACTCACTAAACAAGTCTGATATGTCTGCCAAGTAGTCATCCCAATCCATACATCAGTAACACATATGTATCGATCCTTTTGTCCTGAATCATGAGAAACCAAAGATGATGGAACACTCAAAGTTGAAGAAGCAGGAGATGAAGGAGAGAGAATATAAGTATGTGTGGCAACTAATGAGGAGGATATAACTCCAAGGTGCAAGTAACCAAACTAAGTCTCCTTCCGAAGGCTAAAGGTATCAGTGTCATTTATACTCAAACCATCATCAAAGTTGGCAAAGCCAAAGCATGAAAAAGAATACACTCTAGAGCCATGATCAGCATGCCTTCTAGCAATGATTTCTCTATTCTGCAAATCTCTAATAATCACTAAAGTGGATGTGAAGTTAATTGTTTTCCATGTACCACTATTTGTGATCTAGTAAATGGAAAGGAGATTGGTGGAAAAAGAGAGAACATGATGTACATCATTAAATTTCCCTTCATCAATATCAATAGATCCTTTTCCATAAGAAGTCATATATGTGTTATTCCCCATAAGAATTGGAGGGAATGAACATGACTCATAGGTAGAAAACAACTCCTTTGAGGAAACCATACATATGGTGTGATACCCTTGAATCAAGAAGCCACTTATGTGATGTAGGATTTGTTGAAGCAAGAAGTGACATACCCTTGTTCTTTCCTTTATCTAAATTTGTGGATGATGTTGATGAAAAATTAGAAGAACCACTTGCCTTGAGTTTGTTGAAGAAGTTTATTTAACTCATCTTTTTCTTTTTGAAAGCATTTTCTTTCTTCATGACCAAGTTTCTGACAATAAGCACAAGTGGGCCTTTCCTTAAAACTTTTCACTTTTGAGGCAGGAGATGAACAAATAGTGATTCAGATTTTGTGCCTATAGCTTGATCCTTATGTTGTTTATTTGACTTAGTTGGTGATTTAGTTGCAACAAGAGCTTGTGACTTCAATTCATTGTACCCAATTTTATTATTTTGTCTTCCTCCATTGTAAGAGAAACAATAAAGTCTAAAAGTGAAGGCATAGTCAAGCGTGTACCAAGAGCATCATTTTGTTACATGAAAAGTTGAAACAAACATTGCATACATAGGACCTAACTTTGACAAGACACTTAGAACTAATTGTTCATCTTGTTTTTCAATTCCACATTGTTTGAGTTGAAACCTTAGAAAATGTTGTTGCAAGTATGTGCCTAATCGGTGTTGTCATTGATGTCAACATATTTGTGTTTTCATTGGTGTCAATTGTACCCTCATTTTGTTACTTGCTTGAAGTTGTTGAGGATATTGAGAAAATTAGATCATCCGGTAAAAATAGTGAATTACAGAGAAAATAGTGCATTACATGCAAAAGAACAGTCCAGAAGAATGCTCTGCATTTCCTATAGAATGAAGAACTTTTCTTGTGGATTAGAAGTTATTTAGAAGCCTGTCTGTAGCTATTATTTTCCAAGTTTGAGCCTTCAGAATGAAGATCTGAGTAAGTTATGTTCACCAGAGTGAAAACATCTTTTTTTGTATGATTGGCAATGACAGGGAGAAAGTGTTTTGCTCCGCATTCCTCCACATTAAAGTATCTTGGTCTGCGGTTCTTGAATCAAGTCTATGATGATGCTAAGTGCCTTCAACTGTAATGGTTCATGATTTGGTGGTCTGCAAGCTATCTTTTACTTGTGACAGTGGCTAGGAGTGTTGTTCTTGTGCTCCAATTTCAAGAATCCTATTGGCAGAGTAATTTGAGATTGTGCGATTGTTCCTAGTGATTATAATGTGCTTTTGGATGTCTCTTGATCATGTTCCTACATTTGGATTGATCCGCAAAGAGAAAATTGGATCATGAATGAAGAATGTTCTTGGCAGACCCAATGCTCACATTAGTCTTGGCCGACCTAGTTGAATTCATTCTTTGCAGAGAAGCATCAAAGATTGTAGAAGCGTGTTGTGGCATGGAGGATTGTGTTTGAGTCCTAGCTAAGGCATGGCATGATTTACATATACTCTTACATGTTTTCCTTAGCTAAATTTGTATTAGGTCTAGACCTATTTTATGAATCTTTGTAATGCCGACCTTGGAGATTGATCCAATGGCTGATGAATGTAGTACCGACCTTGATGAACATTCCAAGGTTGATGAGTTGTATAAAAGTGTGTGTGTTGTAAAAATGAAGAGATAAGTATGAAAGTTTGAAAAAGTAGAGCAGAGGAGTCATTTGTGCTTCAATGGAACTAAACTCTGGCATGGAGTAGATGTTATTCAATCAGTTCACCTTCTTGGTGGTGAGCCACCCTTCAGCAATGAGCCATCCTTAAGTAGTGATCCAATTTTGCAGTGAGCATTTTGTACAGTGAGCCCTGTAGGCAGTGAGCCTGTATTTTTGGTATTTCTATAATATATATGTTTTTGTGGGCTAACACCCATGGTGGTTTTTCCCTTTTAGGCTTTTCCATGTAAAAATCTGGTGTCTCCTATGTTGATTATGTTAATGTGTTGAGCTTCTTATTTCATGCTTTGATGGTTATAAGTAATTGATAATTTGATGATCATAATTGGTTAAAGTTTTAGGACAACTAATTCACCCCCCTCTCAATTGTCCAGTGCAGTTCAACAATTGGTATCAAAGAAAGGTTCCTTGGAAGAGGCCTAACAACTTAAGGAAGATATGGGGTAGTGTAATCATGATAGCAAGAAGATTTTATGAAAGCAATAAGGAACTAGAAATAACCCTTATTGATCTTGAAAAATCTGAGGCAGAAATTAGGGATCTAAAAGCCAATATTCAAGAAGCTGATGAATGCATCCTAAAGCTAAGAGAGCAAGTCAGGAAATTCAAAGAGAAAAGCAAGGAGCTAGATGATCAATTAGATGAAGCACAAGAGTTCCTAAATGGTTTGACATTAGAAGTTAAAAAGAAGGAAGAAATTGAAAGGCATCTGAATCAAGTTGTTAAGGATAAATTAGAGGAATGTGAAAATTTGGGAAAATAAGTGCTACTTCTAAAATTTGATTTGGAAGCAACTAAGAGCTATGAGGAAAAGTTCAAGCTAAGTTCTATAAAACTTGATGAGATGATTGCTAGTCAAAAGAGTGATGATGATAAGCAAGGTTTGATATTTGAGAAAAGAGAAAGCTCAACATCTGGACAAGCAAACTCTGAATTAAAGAAAAATAGAGGGAACTAGTTCAAAAATTAGAGAAGAGGACCTAGAGGACCCCTGGTCAGGCAACCAAATGTTCAAATGTATCCATTTTTCAATGGTCATTATTTTAATTGCAATAAGTTTGGTCTTAAATCTACTCAGTGCAGAAGTAGAACAAACCAGAATCAAAATGTTCCATCATTATATGGTCAATGTTTCAATTGCAAGAAAATTCGTCATAAATCAAATGAATGCAAAAATCTGGTAAGGAATGGTACCTAAAATGTAAGGAATAGTCAAGCATTCAATGGAAAGTGTTTTGCATACAACAGATTTGGACATATGGCTAATCAATGCAAATCAAATCCAATTAATAGAAGGAATCAAAGATAAAGGAATGTGGTGTGCTACAATTGCAACAAGTATGGACATATTGCAAGAGTCTATAGAAGCAAAAATGTGAAAAGAAACTATTATACTGAAAACACAAAAATAGAGAAAAGAAATGACAAAGGGAAAGAAAAGGTTGATCCAGTTGAAATCAAGAAAGAAATGAACAAGATTTGGATCAAGAAAGATGTGATTGAAGTCAAGGATGAATCTGCACCATCATCTAGTGCAGATACTTCCTTTGAGAAGTAAATTTGGAGCTCTAGCTCAGGGGGAGCAGTGTTGAAAATCCAAAACCCCTAGCCAAATAGTTACTATTGGAATCTGGCATGAAGATATGATGAAAACAATCATATGTCAAATGGAGTTGTGGAAAGAAAAAATAAGATAGTTCAAGAAGCTTCTAGAACAATGATGAAGGGAGTAGATATGCCGAAAGTGTTTTGGAAAGAGGTTATTCATACTACTATTTACATCCAAAACAAAGTTCAAGTGAAAGGTAATGGTACTCAAACTCCTTATGAACTATGGTATGGAAAGATTCCCACAGTAAAGTATTTCAAAGTCTTTGGAAGCAAATGTTATATCAAGACAGATGGAGATCTAGGAAAGTTTGATGCAAGCCGTTATGAAGGAATCTTCCTTGGATATTCTACCAAGAGTAAGGCTTACCAATGCTACAACAAAAGGCTCAAAAAGACTGTTGAGAGTGCAAATGTGAAGGTAGATGAAGGCAAGGAAAGAATATCAGATTTGAGATGTTATGAACCAGATGAACCAGTGACCATAGTAAATGAAGAGAAAGTTAAGAAAGAAAATAGTCAAGAAGATAAGCAAGAATACAGTCAAGATGAAGAAGAGTATCCAAAAGATGTTGTCAAGACTCCCAGGTCTGTAAGGATGAATCATTTTGAAGATCAAATTATAGGTGATAAAAACAAAGGTGTACTGACATGAAGAAGAGCTACAGAAGAACAAGTGAATTACTATTTGCTCTCAAAAGTTGAACCAAAGATAGTGAATGAAGCATGTAATGATGAAAGTTGGGTAAATAGCCATGGAGGAAGAGCTAAAGAATATAGAAAAGAATGATACTTGGGAATTAGTCCCCAGACCTACTAACAAAAATGTTATTAGAACCAAATGGGTTTTCAGGAATAAGTTGAATGAGAATGGAGAATTTGTAAGGAATAAAGCAAGGCCTGTATGCAAGGGATATTCTCATATTGAAGGAATAGATTTTGAAGAAACTTTTGCTTTTGTAGCCCAGATTGAAGCAAGCAGATTATTCCTAGCATTTGCATCTCACAAAGATTTTAAAGTGTATCAGATGGATGTAAAGTCTGCATTCTTGAATGGTGATCTGGAAGAGGAAGTTTACATTGAGCAATCAGAAGGATTTAAGTTGTCAAACCAAGGAGATGTTGTGTACAAGTTGAAGAAATCTTTGTTTGGACTCAAGCAAGCTCCTAGTGCCTAGTATGCAAGGTTAGACAAATACCTATATTACAGTTAGGTTTCAATAAAGGTACTACTAATAGTAATCTTTACTTCAAAATCAATGGTGATCAAATTTTGATTGTTGAAGTCTTTGTTGATGATATCATCTTTGGAGGCAATGAAGTTATGTGTATAAAATTTGCTAATGAAATGCAAAAAGATTTTGAGATGTCCATGTTCAGTGAAATAAATTTCTTTTTAGGTCTGCAAATTAATCAATCAGATAAAGGAATCTTCATATCTTAGTCTAAGTATGTGAAAGAGTTGTTGAAAAAGTTTGGGATGGAAGACTCTAAACTAGTGTGTACTCCCATGGTTACTGGCTACAAGTTGAGAAAAATGGATGAATCACCAAAGGCTTATTAGAAAAAATATAGATCCATGATTGGGGGATTGCTTTATCTAACTCAAACCAGACATGTCAGTATTCATGCATAGTTTGTCTTGTTGCAAGGTTTCAAGTTGATCCAAGAGAATCACATGTGATGGCAGTCAAGAGAATCTCAAGGTATCTAAAAGGCACTCTGGATCATGACTTATGGTATCCAAAGGACAATGACTTCACTCTCAATGCTTATACAGATGTAGATTGGGCCGAAGATGTTGATGACAGAAAGAGCACAAGTGGAGGTGCTTTCTTCTTGGGTAATAGAATAGTTTCATGACTAAGCAAGAAATGAGATTCAATCTCTTTGTCAACTACAGAAGTAGAGTATATTGCAACAACATGTTGCACTCAAGTGCTATGGATGAAGCAAACATTAAAGGATATAAGAATTGTATGTGAAGATCCAATTGTAATCTTTTGTCACAATACAAGTGCCATAAACATTTCAAAGAATCTAGTAATGCATTTAAGAACCAAGAACATATCAATAAGGTATCACTTTTTAAGAGAGAAGGTGATAGAGAATTAAGTAAAATTGGAATATGTGTCCACAAAGGATCAGATTGCAAACATCTTCACTAAGCCTCTGTCGAAAGATACCTTTGAGTATCTTAGAGAAAACTTAGGGATCATTACTCCTCCTGCCTTGAACTAAGATGCATACATATGCATTAATCTAGTGGACCTTAAAGTGTCATTTCTTGATTTGGATTGATGTTTGAAGGCTACCGCTCAGGGGGAGTGTTGCAAATATGTGCCTAAGCAATGTTGTCATTGATGTCAACATATCCTTGTTGCCATTGGTGTCAATTGTATCCCATTTTGATGTCTGTATAGAAGACTGGATTGTTGAGGATATTGAGAAAATTAATGAAGATCAATGTATGCTGACCATATGGATGTGTAGAGGTTTGTCTGAACAAGCTCTAGTTATGATTTAAGAAGTTTACATTAAGATCTAAAGAAGTTATGGCCATTTGAGTAGAATCGGTTCCTGCAATACTCAGGAAAGATAGAGTGATAGGAAAGAAGTCTAGATTGCTCTTGCAACATAAAATGATGATCTATGGATCTAAAGGCATGTTTGGGAATTTAGTGTGTATCATAATACAAGTGGTTCATGGTTTGGAGGTCCACAAGCAATCCTTCTAGTTTGACAGTCATGGTAGATAGTGTTCTTGAAGTTCTGGATAAAGATGCAAGTGATTCTGATGAGTTGGAGCAGTGCAGATGTTTTTGTTGAATTCAATGTGCTTATTGAGAACTCTGGATTGTGTAGCTGCTATGTTGGAGGTCCACAATAAAGTTTGAGCTCATTTTTTAAGATTTTCCTTTTCGTTGTTGATGTTCTTCCCAGTCTTGGCTGACTGGATGATCCTAGCATGTTGCGGATGTTCTAAGAGCATTTTATGAAGTGTGGCTTGTTTGTAGAGGAAGATTCAAGTCTTAGTTATGCTTGGCTAATAGTGTAATGATCCACGTCAAGTTTAGTTGACCTTATTGATCATTCCAAGGTTGATGAAGTGTACCAATACTTGTTGAAGAATTATTGAAAATCATCCTTGTGAAAAATGAATTAAATCTGAAAAAGGATCAGAAGCAGAGTAAAGAAGAAGAGGAGAAAAAGAAGTATAGAGTAAAGAGTCAGTGAAGAAGAATTTGGAAAGAGAAGCAGAGGTTTTTGGGAGCATCAAATGAAACTAAACGAGGCTTGAAAAGATGATAATTATCAGTTAGTTCTTTCTGTGTTAAACACAAATTTCTTATTGGCAGTGAGCCTCTTTTTTGAGTAGTGAGCCCAAAGGCGAGTGCCTTCCCATTCTTTTAAGTATGAATCTTGTGAGATAACACCCACTGTGGTGTTTCCCTTAACCAGATTTCCACGTCAAAAATCTTGGTGTCAAATGTGTTGATTATGTTTCTGCTTATGTGTTGATGTTATATGCTTTAGTGTTTGCATCATTAATCAATTTGTCACTTGTGAAAGAAGATTAAAAGAAAAGAAAAAATTAAATTTTGGGAACAACTAATTCACCCCCCCTCTCAGTTGTCTGGACTAATTCCAACAATTGGTATCAAATCCAAGTACCTCTACAAGAAGCTTGACCGCTTGAGGAGATCCAAGATATCGTCTTACAAGAATGAAAGTCCAAGATTTGATGGAAGAAAATTACTCCCTCTAGAAGGTACGCGTACAGTGTCATCTGGAATGCATGGGTGATGTATTTTGGTTAATAACCAAGAATGTGTATAAGATTCTAAAGAATGGACCTTCAACTATAGACAAACTCAGAGATGCTGAACACAACATTCGAGCCAAAGAAGCATTGTTGAGTGCCATGTCTAATACCGAATTGGCAAATGTCCTGGATTTAAAAACTGGTCATGAAATATGGAATAAGTTGGAAAATCTATATGAAGGTGACAAATATGTTAAATGTGCCAAGCTACAAAGCCTGAAGGGTAAGTATGAAAGATTGGTAATGAGTGAAGATGAAAACATTACTTCCTACATGCAGACAGTAAATAAACTTGTGACCGGTATCAAAAATGCAGGTGGAGTATTGAATAATTAGAAATTGTTGCCAAAGTGCTCAAATCCTTACTTGTAGCATACACGCATAAAGTTGTAGCCATTAAAGAAATCAAAATAGTAACAACTGTCACAAGAGATCAGTTAGTTGGTAAGCTTTCAGCATTTGAAATGAGTGAGTTTGGTGATTCTCTCCCTAAGTCTGAATCTACATTGAAGGCCAGTGTGTATGGAAAGCAAAGATATGATCCGGGTGAAAGTTCTTCAGCAAGATCAAATAGATTTGTGAAGACAAGGAAAGATCTTAAAGATGATGAAATTTAGACTGCACATCTTGAAGCTCTTATTGCCAAAAGAATGCCAAGAGGATCTGGTAAGTATGAAGGAAAGTTGCCATTAAAATGTTTTCCTTGTAATAAGATTGGCCATTTTGCTTCAAGGTGTCTGGAGAGGTTTTCAAAACCAAACCCTAACAGATACACAAGTTAAAAGAATTGCTACTATGTCTAAGAATCTAGAGAAGGAGTCACATATGATGAATCTAATCATGGAGAAGGTGATTAGGTGTTCATTGCTATTAAAGAAGAACATCCAATGTCTACTGAATCTACTAGTTGTGCAAATGTGGAAAGTGCCTTGGCTACTCAGGTTGTTGAAAAGGATGAATGGGTGATTGATAGTGGATATTCTCATCATATGACTGGTGACAAGAGTAAGTTTGTGAGTTTTGAAAAATATGAAGGTGGGCTTGTGAAATTTGGAGAAAACTTAGCTAGTAGAATCTGTGGCAAAGGATCCATCTCTTTTGATGGTAATAATTGCACCATTGATGTTCTATATGTGGAAGGACTGAAACATAATCTTCTTAGTGTTGGACAGTTGGTTGACAAGGGTTATGATGTTCAATTCAAGGATTGAAAATGCATAATCTTGGAGATCTCTAGAACTGAAATTGCATCTGGTACTCAAACTAGAGGTAACATCTTTCATTTAAGTAGTTCTGGCAAAAGTTGTTTGATTTCTCAAACAGATCAAAGATGGTTATGGCATAGAAGGATGTGTCATGTGAATTTTGATAACATTGTCAAAATAAGTTCCACTCAGACTATAAAAGATCTTCTAAGACTTGTGAAACCTGATAGCATATGTAGAGAATATCAATTGGGTAAACAAAACAAATTTTCATTCAAAAGTAAGGAACATGCTTCAAGTGGGTGATTGGAACTGGTACATATTGATCTCTATGGTCTTTCTAGAATTAGGAGTGTGCAATAAGACAAATATTTCATGTTGCTGATTTATGATTACTCCCGGATGATGTGGGTAACTTTTCTAAAAGAAAAATTAGAAGCTCTTGACAAGTTTAAAGTGTTCAAGGTGATGGTTGAAAATGAGATTGGTGGGAAATTGAAATGTCTAAGATCTGATAGAGGTGGAGAATTTACTTCCAGTGAGTTTGATGCTTTCTATGAAAAGCATGGAATAAAAAGACAGTTATCTGCTCCTAGGACTCCTCAGCAAAATGGAGTTGTGGAAAGAAAAAAATGGACCATTCAAGAAGCTTCCAGGACCATGATGATGGAAACAAATGTTCCTCAAGTTTATTGGAGAGAAGCTATGAGTACTATTGTCTACACTCTTAACCGGGTGCAAATCAAAGGAAATTCCAATAAGACTCCTTATGAACTATGGTTTGGTCATCCTCCTACTATGAGATATTTTAGAGTTTTTGGTACTAAATGCTATATCAAAAGAGATGAGGATCTAGGCAAGTTTGAAGCAAGAAGTGATGAAAGAATTTTTCTGGGTTACTCTACTGAAAGCAAAGCTTACCGGTGCTTTAACAAGAGGTTGAAGAAGATTGTTGAAAGTGCTAATGTTAGATTTGATGAGAGAAAAGGACATTCCAGGCCCTGTAGGTATGATTTAGATGATCAAGATGAAAATCCAAGTCAAGAAAGATAAGTGCAATCTTAGATTCAAATCCAGATTGATCCAGTTAATCCAGTAATTCAAGAAGATAGTGCAGAAGTTGAGGAACAAGATCAAGAAACAAAAGCTCAAGCAATTCCCAAAACTCCCAAATATGTAAGGATGAATCATCCTGAAGATCAGATTATAGGAAACAAGAGTAAAGGTGTTTAAACTAGGAGAAATTTTTTTAAAGCTCAAGAGGAGATTTGTTTGATTTCAAAGATTGAACCTAAATCAGTAAGTGAAGCCTGCAATGATAAAAAATGGGTTAAAGCAATGGAAGAAGAGTTGATGTAAATTGAAAAGAATCACACTTGGGATCTTGTTCCTAGACCCGAGGACAAAAATGTGATTGCAACCAAATGGGTCTTCTAGGATAAACTAAATTAAGATGGTGAGGTTGTAAGAAACAAGGCAAGGTTGGTATGTAAAGGCTATTCTCAAGTGGGAGGAATTGATTTTAAAGAAACTTTTGCTCTGGTGGCAAGGATAGAGGCAATCAGATTATTTCTTTTTTTTGCTGCTTTCAGAGATTTTAAAATTTATCAGATGGATGTCAAATCAGCATTCCTAAATGGAGATTTGAAGGAAGAATTCTACATTAAGAAACTGGAAGGATTTCAGTTGTCTGATCAGAGAGATATGGTCTACAGACTGAGAAAAGAATTGTGTGGATTCAAGCAAGCCCCAAGAGCCTAGTATGCAAGATTGGATAAGCATTTGCTTAAGCTATGATTCAGCAAAGGTACTAATGATAGTAATCTATACTTCAAGATTAATCATGAGGACATTCTAATTGTTGAAGTCTTTGTTGATGATATCATTTTTGGTGGAAATGAATGTATGTGCAAAACATTTGCTGATCAAATGAAAAGTGAGTTTGAGATGTCAATGTTTGGTGAGATGAATTTCTTCCTAGGTCTACAAATTGTTCAATCAGATAAAGGCATCTTAATATCTCAGTCCAAGTATGTGAAAGAATTGTTGAAGAAGTTTAGAATGGAAGATTCAAAGCTAGTAGGTACACCTATGGTAATCAAATGCAAGCTAAGAAAAGATGATGAATCCCCAAGGCAAATCAGAAAAGGTATAGATCAATGATTGGAGGATTGCTCTATCTGACTCAGACCAGACCTAACATCATGAATGAAGTTGGACTTGTTGCCAAATTTCAAACTGATCCAAAAGAATCCCATGTTATGGAAGTCAAAATATTTTTTAGATATCTCAAGGGATAATTGATTATGGACTATCATATCCAAAGCACAATGACTTCACTCTTCATGCATACACAAATGCTGATTGGGCAAGAGATGTGGATGACATAAAAAGTACTAGTGGTGATGCATTCTTCTTGGGAAGAAAATTAGTCTCTTGGATGAGCAAAAAGAAAGAGGCAATATCTCTGTCTACTGTAGAGGCAGAGTATATAGCAGCAACAAATAATTGTACTCAAGTTCTATGGATGGAGCAAATGTTGAAGGACATCAGAATTGTGTTTGAGGAGCCAGTCACAGTTTTCTGTGATAATTCAAGTGCTATAAGAATTTCAAAGAATCCAGTATTGCACTCAAAGACAAAGAATATATCTATCAAGTTTCATTTCTTGGGAGAGAAAATAAACAAGAATGAAGTCAAGTTGGAGTTTGTGTCTTCCAAAGATTAGATTACAGATATCTTCACTAAGCCTCTTCCCAAGGATACTTTTGAGTATCTCAAAGAAAAGTTAGGGGTTATTACCCCTCCTAATCAGAACTAAGATGCACTAAGGTGCATCAGTTCAGTGAAATTCACATTCATATCTTATGATCTGGATAGATGTTAAGGAGATACTACTCAAGGGGGAGTAGTGAGTATGCAAATTTTGGGATTAGTTTGAAACAAAAAAAGGAGAAAAGATAGCAAATATGTGCCCTTTGTCATTGATGTCAAAGGGGGAGAGAAGTCATGTGAAAAACTAGTTATTGATAAAAGGGGGAGCAGTAAAGAAAGTAATTGCAGAAGTGAGAAGAGAAAGGGGGAGAAGTTCTTGTCTTGATGGTTGAATTTAGTTTTTCACATTATATGTTGCCATCAATGACAAAGGGGGAGATTATTGCAAATATGTGCCTAAGCGGTGTTGTCATTGATGTTAACATATCCTTGTTGCCATTAGTGTCAACTGTATCCTATTTTGTTGTCGATATAGAAGACCAGATTGTCGAGGATATTGAGAAAATTAATGAAAATCAATGTATGCGGACCATATGGATGTGTAGATGTTTGTCTGAAGAAGCTCCAGTTGTGATTTGAGAAGTTCGCATTAAGATCTAAAGAAGTTATGGCCATCTAAGTAGAACTGGTTCCTGCAATACTTAGGAAAGATAGAGTGACAGGAAAGAAGTTTGAATTGCTCTGGTAACGTAAAATGATGATCTACAGATCTAGAGGCATGTTTGGGAAGTTAGTGTGTATCATCAATACAAGTGGTTCATGGTTTGGAGGTCCGCAAGAAATCCTTCTAGTTTGATAGTCATGACAGATAGTGTTCTTGAGATTTTAGATAAAGATGCAAGTGATTCTAATGAGTTGGAGGAGTGCAGATGTTTTTGTTGAGTTCAATGTGCTTGTGGAGATCTATGGATCATGTAGCTGCTATGTTGGAGGTCCACATTGAAGTTTGAGCTCATTTTTTAAGATTTTCCTTTTTGTTGTTGATGTTCTTCCCAGTCTTGGCCGACCGGATGATCCTAGCATGTTGCGGATGTTCTAAGAGCATTTTATGAAGCGTGGCTTGTTTGTAGAGGAAGATTCAAGTCTCATCTATGCTTGGCAGACAGTGTAATGATCTAAGTCAAGTTTGGCCAACCTTGTTGATTATTCCAAGGTTGATGAAGTGTACAAATACTTTTTGAAGGACTGTTGAAAATCATTCTTGTGCAAAATGAATTAAATCTGAAAAAGGATCAGAAGCAGATCAGAGAAGAAGAGGAGCAAAAGTAGTATAGAGTAAAGAGTTAGTGAAGAAGAATTTGGAGAGAGAAGTTGAGGTTTTTGGGAGCATCAAATGAAACTGAACCAGGCGTGAAAAGATGCTAATTATCAGTTAGTTCTTTCTATGTTAAACACAAATTTCTTGTAGGTAGTGAGCCTCTCTTTTGGGCAGTGAGCTCTAGGTAGTGAGCCTAAAGCCAAGTGCCTTCCTATTCTTTTAAGTACTTTTAACATGGTACAAATCTTGTGGGCTAACACCCACCATGGTTTTTCCCTTTACCGGGTTTCCACGTCAAAAATCTCGGTGTCAAATGTGTTGATTATGTTTCTACTTATGTGTTGATGTTATATGCTTTTGCTTTAGTGTTTCCATCATTAATCAATTTGCCAATTGTGAAATAAGATTAAAATAAAAGAAAAGATTAAATTTTGGGGACAACTGATTCACCCCCCCTCTCAGTTGTCTAGACTAATTCCAACAAGGAGTAGCTAGATGTTTATGATAAAGTAAGTGGACCACACTAGAAGCATGCAAGTATGTACCCTTTGCCATTGATGTCAAAGGGGGAGAGAAATCATGTGAAAAACTCAGTGGGAGAAAGAGTGTAGATGTGTAAAGAGAAAAGGGGGATAATATTGTCTTGATTGTTTCTTAAGTTTTTCACATCATATATTACCATCAATGACAAAGGGGGAGATTGTTGCAAGTATGTACCTAATCAGTGTTTTCATTGATATCAACATATTTGTGTTGTCACTAGTGTCAACTGTGCCCTCATTTTGTTACTTGCTTGAAGTTGTTGAGGATATTGAGAAAATTAGATCATCTAGTAAAAATAGTGAATTGCAAATAAAATAATGCATTACATGCAGAAGAATAGTCCAAAAGAATGCTCCACATTTCCTGTAGATTGGAAGTTATTTAGAATCCTATCTATAGATGTTATATTCCAAGTTTGAGCCTCCGGAATGAAGATCTGAGTAAGTTATGTTCACCAAAGTGAAAAAAACTTTTTTTGTATGATTAATAGTGACAGGGAGAAAGCGTTTTGCTCTGCATTCCTCCAGATTAAATTATCTTGGTCTGTAGTTCTAGAATCTTGGTCTGCATGCCCTCAACTATAATGGTTCATGATTTGGAGGTCCATAAGCTATCTTTTACTTGTGACAGTGGCTAGCAGTGTTGTTCTCGTGCTCTGGTTTGAAGAATCCCATTGGCAAAGTAATTTGAGATCGCGTGGTTGTTCTTGGTGATTACAATGTGCTTGTGGATGTCTCTTGACCATGTTCCTACATTTGGATTGGTCTACAAAGAGAAAATTGGATCGTGAATGAAGAATGTTCTTGGCAGACCCAGTGCTCTCATTAGTCTTGGCCGACTTGGTTGAATTCATTCTTTGCGGAGAAGCATCGAAGATTCTAAAAGCATGTCACAGCATGGAGGATTGTGTTTGAGTCCCTTTTAAGGTGTGGTGTGATCTGTATACACTCTTTCATCTTTTCCTTAGCTAAATTTGTATTAGTTCTAGACCTATTTTATGAATGTTTGTAATGCCAACCTTGATGAATATTCCAAGGTTGATAAGTTGTATAAAGTGTGTAATGAAGTTGTTAAAACATGTGTGTGTTGCGAACATGAACAGATAAGTGTGAAAGTTTGAAAAAGTAGAGCAGAGGAGTCATTTGTGCTTCAATGGAACTGAACCCTTGCATGGAGTAGATGCTATTCAATCAATTCACCTTCTTGGCAATGAGAAGCCCTTTAACAGTAAGCTATTCTTAGGCAATGAAGCATCCTTAGGTAGTGAGCCATTTTTGTAGTGAGCATTTTGGGCAGTGAGCCTCTATTTTTCGGTATTGCTATAACTTATGTATTTTTGTGGGCTAACACCTATCACAGTTTTTCCCTTTTAGGGGTTTCCACATAAAAAACTAGTGTCTCCTATGTTGATTATGTTAATGTGTTGAGCTTCTTATTTCATGCTTTCATGGTTGTAAGTAATTGATAATTTGATGATCATAAGTGGTTAAAGTTTTAGGACAACTGATCCACCACTCTCTTAGTTATCTGGTGTAGTTCAACAAATGCATCCTAGTGAAGAAATATTTAATTTTATTAAAGTTGTGTGGATTAAGACTTGTTAGTTTATTTTCCAATTGATGTCCTCTCATCACATCTTATTTCTGAAACAAAGATTCTAATGCTGTCCATATAGCATTAGGTTTTGTGTTTGAAGCAATGTGAAAGAGAAGGTCAAAAGAAAGAGACATACGCAATGTATCATAGGCTTCATCATTTTGATTAAACCATTTACGTTTTTCTATAGAAACTGTTCATTTAGGTTCCAAACTCATAGTGACCTGATGCAATCCTAGTGGTGTAGTCTGATAGGCTGTCATAAGGTCCTAACACTTTAGATGAAAATTATCAATTTATCGACTGGGGTAGTGTCCAAGGCTATCTACAATAGGGAGTTTGGATATTTCATTGAGAAATAGTTTTCTAGTTCTATTAAAAAGTTGAAACAGTACGTGAAATGAAAGAATAATTTTATCCTTCTATAGAAAGCATTCAAATTCTATACTAAGAAGCATGAAAACTTTAGACTAGAAAGCATATAAATTCTACACTTAGAAAGCAGATAAATTCTACACTAGAAAGCAGATAAATTCTATGCTAACAATTCACAAATGCAATTTGCTAAGCTTCAAGCACTCTAAATTCTAACTAAGGCAGATGCATCAGAAAACTTCTAATGAACACAAAAAGTTTCAAACAACAGTTTAACTTTTAGACAACACACCCTGCAGGTTAACGACAAAAGCTAAACATAAACTATCTTCAACTAAATAAAAACATCCACATAAATGAAAATACTTATCTATCCTACAGTCCCACAAGTGGCCATCTTGTGGGAGAATCTTGTCTTAACTCAGGTCACATTCAATCACTTCAATAGCACATGAGAACTCCATTCAAATATTCATATTTTTAAAGAAACTAAAACTCAGAATATCATTTCCATTCATAAAAAATTGCAAGTACATAGATCTGATCATATTTTAGAACTAAGGCATTGTTTTTCTTTCATCCACAGTGTCTATTTACATCCATATTTTGAGCAACAACAAAAATTGAACTACTTCAAAAACTCCTAAACTTCAGATGACAGGAAAATGCCAATTGAAGAGGTCTTATAACTGAAAAACAAGATCTTAACTATTGTTGTCTTTTAAACATAAAAAGGACCCTGAATGGAGTCATAATGTCTTTTGGGTAACAACATGAATAGAAAAATAAAAACAAAGTCTTCATTAAATGCAAGCCTAAAATTTCTGGCACCCCCAACTTCTGGTGCACTCATCCATAGCTACATAATATCCACTTCTTAGGCAATGCATTAACCTGCACAGTTACCCAAATTTTCATGTCATTAAATCAACATTTAAAAGCTAGTTTCAATCAATTTAGGAAATAAGGATTTGTACAACATTTTATTTAAAATAGATAAATATCGCTTATAAAAATAAATAAATTGGCAAGGCTAGGGAATTAGATAGTACAAAAAGGCTATTTGATCCATTAAAGAAATGAGGTTATTTATACCTCATAATTCCTCCCCTTCCTAACCTTGAGCATGTCCTCCTACTCTATGACATATCATCTATATCTCTACCTCTCTTTTCTTATTCAATTCATCATATTTTGAGCTCAAATCATATACTTCCTCTGCCTCTTCATCAATATGGTCAGGGACCTTCATAAAACCTTTGTGAAGTTTGATTCTCATCTGCCAGGAATATAGCTCTCTTAGTTCTTGTTCTGTAACTAAGACTACAGGGGGTGGCTATAAAAGTAGAGGCAGTTTATATCTCATTCCTATCCACTTAGTCTTTAGTTGCTAAAGAATTTCTGTCAATGCTGCAGCCCTTTTGTATGACCATATAAGGTTAGTTGGGGAAATCATTTCTCTTCTTTTTAAATACATAGGCAAGGGGGTATACCTTTCCTCATAGACATTCCAAGCTCTGTCAATCAACTGTGGCCCATTAATCTTGAAATCTTCATAGCAAATCCTAATGCTTTCATTATATTTTTCTTTCATGTGTTCATAACTCTTAGTTCTTTTGAACTGAGTTTTGAAAGAAAAAGGTTTCTGGTTGGGGTACCTCATGTGTAGTCCCACAGTTCTCTCTGCATGCAGATATTCTCTAGTTCTGTCCTGCCACTGAATCAGATTTTGCATATTTGACAAAAATGCCCTTAACTAAACTTCCCCCACAAACAAATTGATGAAGAAATCATTATGTTTTTTGAGAAATAAATTATGAATGAAGAACTCACATAATAAATTTTTCTGTATAGGAGATGCTTCTTTAAGTGCTTCAAGGAATTGCTAGTCATCAGGATCATGTGGTAAATTGCAAGAGATTCTCAAGAGCTTCCATCTTATCAACTGTTCATTAAGGAACATGGAATATAATCTGGACGGTTTCCTATAGGCCAGCAATAGCTCTCCAATTTGGCATTCATCCATCTTGGCCTGATATAATCTATCATAAGATTCTTTTAACATCACTATTTCTATCTTAAGTCTAGCATTCTTAGCTCTAGATTGTATTAAGAAATAGCATTGCTCCATCCACTTAGTTAGCATAGGAGGAATGTGGACGTAAAACTATTCCATTTTAGTTGGTTCAGTTTGAACCTCTTTTAATTCCATTGTTGGTTTAACATTAATTTCTTGTAAGTCTTGATCTAGTTCCATAGTTTTATTTATGGCCTTATTCAATTCAAGTTTCTATTTCTCTTGCTCTTCTACAAATGTCTTAAGGCATTGTTCTAAGTTGAAGGTGAGATTCTTGATCTGTCTATCTTTTTCAGCTAGACTATCGAGACAATGCTTATCCCTTTGTTGCAATTGGGTTTGTAGCTCCCTAATGGTCTAATCCTTTTTCTCAAGAAGCTCTTTCTATTCTTCTATCTCTTGTTGTTTCCTATTCAATTGTTCTCCATTCAACTATATTTGATTCTTCAACTACATAATTTCTATGTTTGATCTCTTTATTTCTAGTGTCATAGTTTCACCTCTATTATCCTCTACATCTGTAGAGAAGGGACTAATAAAAACTTTTGCTTCATTGCCAGATATATGTTCTTCATTAATTGCCTCAGATCAGGGGCCTTGTTCTGTATCATCCACATTATTTATGGGAGACAATTGTCTCTCCTTAAGTACTACATCAACTTCCTGAATATTATCTAGCTGCTGGAATGAAGAGGTTTCAACAGTCTCAAATTCATGACCCTCTTCTTCTTGAAGTAAGACATAATTAGGCATCTGATCACTGGTTTTCTCTTCTCCTATTTCTCCTTTTTCCTCAGGATCCTCCTTAGATGGGCCAATTGACGGTTTAGATGCAGGGGGTTCATCACATTCCATGGTCTGGGTTATATCTGCACAAGTTTGGGATACATTTTCATTGGGTCGAGTCACTTTTTCACTGGGCTGCTTTTCCTTTCTCTTTTTCTTGGGAATAGGGGGTAATTCATAGGTAGCAACACAACTAGGCTCATTAGCTAACTGTTTACTTCTTCTCAAAGGGGTAGATCTTTACATTTTTGTTTTGAGCCTCTTTTCCTTTATACGGGGCCGAGTACCTTCCTCCTCTGAGTCTACTAAATCCACATTTTCTTATTTTTCTAGGGTTTTAGGTACATTTTGTGATTTGGTCCTTTCTTCATGGTCTAGAGGGTTTGGAGGATTTTCAGTGCTTCACCGCCAGGAGCTTGTCTATCATCATGGGGAGTAGGGGAAATTTCTCTTATATTTTGGCCTGCCCTACCATATGATTCACCTACCTCAAATTGTCTTGGAGCTTCAGGGGTTTCAAATTTTTGCAAAATTTTTTGCCATTTCTCATCTGGTTTCCTTTTTCTATGAAAATAATATTTGCAGACTAAATGTATAAGCCCATGATGCTTTAAAGGCCCAGACCCAATTTTGAAATGTTCTATCATGCAGATAAGGGAACCATGAAGGAATGTAGGAATGTTAACTCTTAATTCAAGATTTTCTAGACCATGGCACAAATGAATGAGCAGTCAAAAAGGGGAACCAATTGCTGTGGTACATTGTCCTTCATAAGTGAAATACTTAATAATCCATGCAACTGTTGTTTTCTATCGCTCTGTAATGGACATTATCTGAAATCCCTTATTTTTCCCTTGGGTACTCACAACTAATAATGGGTGAGGTTCCCCTTCCTGCACAAAAAGCCCTATCATTTTCTGATAGGAAATATTGGTAGTTTCATAAAAATTAATTCCTTCATTCCAATACCATATAATTTGGAGATGATTCAGGGACATACCTTAAATTTCTTTCCACACACAATTAACTGCCCATCTGCAAAGTTCTCGGTGAATTCCTTGACTAGCTATGCATGATATCCTTCAAATTTATTTATAAATTGTAGCCACCCTACTCTCTAAAATAGTTCTAAAATATTCCCCAATGCCAACAATTTATCCGATGAAACTAGCTCAGACTTGCGTTTGGCTCCTCCCATATTGCTCAAAGACTACTGAAATATCACGGCACCCAGAGCAGTTAAATTACTTAGGAAACTGATAGGAAGATTAAAGGAAATGTAGGTTTCGAGGACACTTGGGCTTTAGTAATGTTAATTTAGGATATTTGGCTTTTCAGCACTTAATCACAGTACTTAATTATTACTTTGCATGGGATAGAGTGAACGAGCTGCCACCTTCTCTAATGAAGGAACAATTCACACATTTGCTAAATTTGGAAAAGAAAGGGGTTCATGCCAACTTATCTATATTTACTTACAATAAATGATCTATTAAAAATAAAAAATGTACGTACCTTCCATCCCGTTATTGATTTGAAAGTCACTTGTCTTTGCTGACGTAATAGAATCCTAGGTGGCAGTACTAATTGGTTTGAATGGAATGAATTTTATTATGATGTGATAATGGGGTGGAAAAATTTATTATTGTATGGTGACGAGGTGGCTAAATTTTATTATGATGAAAAGTTGTCATAATAATGTTTATTTACTTATGGTCGGAAATGTCAAACTCATGATGGCTTTCATAGTGGATTGCGAGATGAATGGTGTGTTTTTAGATAATAGGAATATTTACATGGATGTCGATTACAAGTTTACAATGATAGAAGAAGATATCAATGGAATGGATATGGAGGATATGAACAAAATTCTGGGGCATCATCATAAGATGCAGACGGCTAAAGGAACAAAATTTTGGAGCATCACTAAAAGATGCAGCCATAATGCATGAACAAATTTCTGGAGCATCGTTGAAAGATGTAGCTGGAATGCAGTAACAAAGTTATGAAGCATCACTAGAAGATGCAGCCAGAATGTAGGAACAAAGTTCTGGAGCATCGCTAAAAGATACAGCGAGAATACAGGAACAAAGTTCCAGAGCATCGCTAAAAGATGCAAATGGAATGTAGGAACAAAGTTTCAGAGCATCGCTGAAAGATGCAGTCAGAATGCAAGAACAAAGTTCTGGAGCATCACTGAAAGATGCAATCGGAATGCAGAAACAAAGTTCTGGAGCATCGCTAAAAGATGCAGCTAGAATGCAAGAACAAAGTTAGGGTATGGATCTTATTTAGACAACAAGTTCCAAAGCATCGCTGGAAGATGCGCCAGAATTTGTAATACTTCTTAAAAGATGAAACCATACAAAACAAAGATAAAATTTAGGCAAGTACTAAGAAGAAAATATGAAGAATTGTTCCTAAATATATATACAGACATTCAAATTTTTTTTAATTGCAAGATACTTATGGGATTGTTTCTGCCGAAGAAGAATCGACACATTGAGTTTCTCCTTGCATTTCTACCAGTCGAGTAAACTCTTCTTTGTTGACAGTTTTATGGTAAATCCTGAGCTGATGTCCATTGACTAAGAGGGTTTGAGTTGTACTGCTCTGTTAGGGAATACCTCTGAAATCTCATATGGACCGAGCTAATGTGTTTTGAGTTTACCTTTGTGATCCTTATATCCAGAGTCAAACAGTAGTGCCTAATCTCCTGCATGAAATTCTCTTTCTTTAATGTGTTTATCATTCTGGGCCTTTCATTCTTGTTGAACTAACTTAGTATGATGAATGACTTCTAGGCAAAGTTCATCTAGCTCACTAAGTTGTAAGACTCCTTCTACCTAAGCTTGATCAAGGTCGAAGTCTAGTTCCATCAGTGTCCTAAGAGTTTGGATTCAAATTCAATGGGGAGAAAAGCTTTCTTTCTGAAGACCAGTTCATAAGGAGTAAGACCAGTGGTGGATTTTCAAGTTGTATTGTAAGCCCAAACAACTTCAGGCAATTTTCTAGCCAATCCTTTCTGCCTAATGAAACTATTTTTGTTAGGATATTTTTGAGCTCCCTATTAGTGACTTCTACTTGTCCATTTTCTTGTGGGTGATAGGGTGATTACTTTTTATGGCTTATCTAGAAATGATTGGTGAAGGATAACGAAACTTTTGACATAAACTGAGGTCCCTAGTCTATGACAATGGACCTAGAGGCTCCAAATCTAAGAAAAAATTTGTTATACAAAAAATTTGCAACTTGTTCTTCTTGAGCAACTTTGAGGGCTTGGACTTCTGGCCATTTGGTAAGATAGTCCGTGCAAACTAGAATATATTCTTTCCCTTGTGAAGGGGGGTCTATAGGACCAATGAAATCCAATCCCCACTTTTACAATGGTTCAAAACCTACATGTGTCATTGCAGAGGCATTCATTGGATGTTGTAGGTCTTCCCACTCATTGCCATTCAACACAACGGTGAATGTAGTTCTTCACATCCTTGTGCATTGAGGACCAATAGTATCTTACACCTAAAATTTTATGGGAAGTTCTTTTGGAAGAGTAGTGTCCACCAGAGGGGTCGTCATGGCAAGCTCTAAGGATGTATGTTTCATTTGGTCTAACACAACGTTGCAGGACTAAAACAAGCCCATATCGGAATAACATGCCATTAATCCATTTAAAGTGAGCACTTTCCCGAATAAGGCATTTATTTTATTTTGATGTGAAGTCTGGGGGAAGCTCTGAAGTGGCTAAGTAATTGGCAATGTTTGCAAACCAGGCTGTTTTAATAGAGACAATGAATAAATTTTCATCAAAAAATTCATCCTATATAGGAGTACAATCTCAATCATCTTGCTTTATCTAAGATAGAAAATCTGCAACTACATTGAATTTCCTAGGCTTATCCATTATGGTCACATTGAATTCTTGGATAGGTAATAACCATCTGATTATGCATCCATTCACTGAGGGTTTGTTCATCAGGTACTTGATAGCTGAATGGTCTGTGAATATAGTCACTTTGTATCCTATAATGTAATGCCAAAATTTGTCTATTGCATGGACTTGTTGGAATTAGGTCAGACAACTGAGAGGGGGGTGAATTAGTTGTCTACCACTTTTGACTTTTTTTTCTTTTAATATTCTTTGAAAACTTACAAATAGATTGATGATGTAAATACTAAAGTATGAATTAACAACACATGAGCAGAAACAAAATGAACACACATAACACCATAATTTATATGTGGAAACCTAGTTGAGGGAAAACCATTGTGGGGGTTAACCCAGAAGATTCATACCCTGTTAAAACTACTTAAAAGAAATGGGAAGGCACTTGTCATCAAGCACACTACCCAAAGCTCACTGCTCAAAGAGACTCACTGCCTACAAAAGGCTCACTACCTACAAGATTTTATGTTTACTACAAAAAGAATGAACTGAGAAATAGCATCTTCATGCCTAGTTCAGTCCCATTGAAAGCTCACAAAACTTCTGCTCTATTCACAAACACTTCTTCACTATCTCTTCATACCTTACTGCTCTTGTTCCTCTACTCCTCCTCCTCTCTACTCTGCCTCTATACCTTTCTTAGGATTTTATCATTTTCACACAAGGATAACTTTCCACAATTCATCCACGAGTATTTATATGCTTCATCAACCTTGGAATGAACATCAAGGTTGGCTTGACTCAATGTGGATCAATGTACTGTCAGCCGAACACAGCTGGGACTTGAATCTTCTTCGATCAACATGCTATGCTCCAGAGAATTTCTCTTAGATCATCTACAACACACTTGAATCATCCGGTGGGCCAAGACTGGGAAGAACAACAACACCTAGGAGGAAATTTTCAACAATGAGCTCAATCTTTAATGTAGACCTTCAACACAATAGGCACATGATCCAGAGACCTCCACAAGCACATTGAATTCAACAATAACATCTTCACTACTCCAAATCATTAGAATCACTTGCATCTTCATCTGGTACCTCAAGAGTAGTTTTTGCCATGATTTTCACACTAGAAGGATTTCTTGTAGACCTCCAAACCACAAACCACTGGACTTGAGGATACACACTGAATTCTCAAACATGCCTCTAGATTTGTATATCACAAGTTTTCATCACAGAGCAATTCAGACCAATTTCCTGTCACTCTGTCTCTTCTGAACACTGCAAAACCTGGTTCTACTCAAATGGCCATAGCTTCTTCAAATCTTCATGTGGACCTCTCAAATCTTAACTGTAGCTACTTCAGACAATCCTATATGCAACCATTTGGTCTGTGTACTTTGATCTTCATTCCTCTAGAAATGTGAAGCAATCTACTTCACTGATATGCATTGTTTCCCCTATTTCTGACAAAGAGATATGTTGACATCAATGAAAACACATCATAGGCACATATTTGCAATAATCTCCCCATTTGTCATTGATGGCAACATATGATGTGAAAAACTAATTCAACCATCAAGACAAGGATTTCTCCCCCTTTCTCTTATCATTTCTACAACCACTTTCTTCACTTCTCCCCCTTTCATCAACAACTAGTTTTTTACATAACTTCTCTCCCCCTTTGACATCAATGGAAAAGGGCACATATTTTCAATATTTTCTCCCCCTTTTTGTTTCAAATTGATCTCCAAAATTTGCATACTAATTACTCCCCCTAAGTAGTGTCTCCTTAACATCAATCTGAATCACAAGATATGACTATGAATTCCTCCAGACTGATGCACATTAGTGCATCTTAGTTCTGAACAGGAGGGGTAATAACCCCTAGCTTCCCTCTGAGATACTCAAAAGTATCCTTTAGTAGAGGCTTAGTGAATATATCCGCAATCTGATCATTTGAAGAAACAAACTCCATTCTGACTTCATTCTCACTTACTTTCTCTCACAAAAAGTGAAACTTGATGGATATATGCTTTGTCTTTGAATGCAACACTAGATTCTTTGAGATGTTTATTGCACTTGAATTATCACAGAAGATTGTAGCAGGCTCTTCAAACATAATTCTGATATCCTTCAACAGTTACTTCATCCACAAGACTTGAGTACAATTGCTTGTTGTTGTTGGGTTAAAGCAAGAAGTTGAGTAGACATTTCACGAAAGTCTCCTGCGGATGAAAAATGCTGCTTGGAACAGGTACCTATTTTGAAAAAAAATGGGTACCTGTTTAGGATTAGGCTCCCGAAGCAAAATGGGTACCCATTTCAAAACGGGTACATTTTGAAAAAGAATGGGTACCTGTTTAGGATTAGGCTCCCGAAGCAAAATGGGTACCCATTTCAAAATGGGTACCCATTTTTATAACGGGTACCCGTTGGATACCCATTTGAAATAGGTACCCATTTCAAAATGGGTACCCATTTTCAAAAAGTAATTTTTTGTTTTTTTACATACCTATGGCTAATTTTTTTATTTTTTAGAAACGGGTACCCATTATTTTTAAACCGGGCACCCGTTATGAATGGGCACCCATTTATGATGGGTACCTGTTTCTAAAATTTTGAAATTTCAAACCTGCCAATTTTCATTGGTTTTAGGCTTGGAAACCCAAGCCTTAGCTTTGGACCTGCAACTAGGAGACCATGAAAACATCAAGAGAAAAAACTAGTTTCACCACTATGGGTGACGATTTTTTTTTCAGAATATTTTAACGAAATTAAAACCCATTATATATCTGAAAGTCTAGTTTTCAAATATGTAAATTTTTCTACTATTGAACATAATTTTCTATTTATTATTTAATTTCCAAACAAACAAACTCATAAACTTGAAATAAGATAGGTTACTATTTTTTTAATAACTTTTAATTTTGAAAGTTTCTTGAAAAAAAAATTATGTCTGACCAAACTAGACATCATTCTCTACATGATGAATTTTTTCTTTTTGGTGAATTGATTAGTTTATCTCAACTTATGTTGGCCGTACATGAGGGGTTTTATAAAACACTAATTAAGACCATTAAAAAATTAATAAAAAATATATATTTATCAAAAAATTACAAAAAAATATCTTGACCAAAATTCAACATCCTGAGATTCTTTCCACAAAAGGAATTAGAAAAATACATTAATTTAGGTCAAATTATGTTGGTCGTACACATGCATGCTTTTGTAAAAAATAGGGGACTTTTAAACAACCACTTTTTGTACATTCAATAAAAAACCAACTTACATCATCTGGGTATTAGAAAAAATTACATATTTAAAAACTAGAAAACAAATACTATATTTCTTACTTTTACATCATCTTAATATTTTGTGTGCAAGTGCTTCAAATTGTCACTCCAAGTACGAAAAAATTTGAAAAATAGGAAAAATACTTCCACTTTTTGGCCAAAAAGTGAACTCATCTTCTTGCACTTACCCTGCTATATACTTTGCCTCTACAATAGACAGATATATTGCCTCTTATTTTTTTCTCAACCAAGAAACCAATCTCCTTCCCAAGAAGAATGTACCACCACTAGTACTTTTCCTATCATCTACATCTCCTGCCCAATCAGCATCTGTATATGCATGAAGAGTGAAGTCATTATCCTTTGGATACCATAAGCCATAATCAGATGTTCACTTTAGATATCCAAAAATTCTTTTGACTGTTACAACGTGGGATTCCGTAGGATCATCTTAAAATCTAACAACAAGTCTAGCTACATTCATAATGTGAGGTCTAGTCTGAGTCAAATAAAGTAGTCCTCCAATCATTGATCTATACCTTTTATGATCTGCCTTAGGTGAATCATCATCTTTACTCAGCTTGCATCTGGTTACCATAGGAGTACTTACTGGTTTTGAATCCTCCATTCCAAACTTTTTCAACAATTCTCTCACATACTTGGACTGAGATATGAAGATACCTTTATCTGACTAAGTGATTTACAGAACTAAGAAGAAATTCATTTTACCAAACATGGACATCTCAAATTCACTTTGCATCTGATCAGCAAATTTCTTACACATGCTTCCATTTCCACCAAAAATGATATCATCAACAAATACCTCAACAATTAAGATGTGCTCATGATCAAGCTTGAAATAATGATTATTGTTAGCTGTACCTTTGCTAAATCCAAGCTTTGGCATATACTTATCTAATCTTGCATACCATGCTCTTCAGGCTTGTTTAAGTCCATACAAAGATTTTCTCAATTTGCAGACCATATCTTCTTGATCAGACAACTGGAATCCTTCCGGTTGCTCAATGCAGACTTCTTCCTCTAACTTTCCATTCAAGAATGTTGACTTGACATCCATCTGGTAAACATTCAAATCTTTGAATGTAGCAAATGCAAGAAATAATCTGACTACTTCAATTCTTGCCCTCCGAGAAAATGTTTCTTCAAAATCAATTCCCTCTACTTGAGAATATCCTTTGCATACCAATCTTGCTTTGTTTCTCATAAATTAACCATCTTCATTCATTTTATTCTGGAAGACCCATTTGGTTCCAATTAGATTTTTATTTTTAGGTCTAGGAACAAGATCCCAAGTATGATTCTTTTCAATTTGCATTAATTCTTCTTCCATTGCTTTTACCCAGTTCTCATCATTACAAGCTGCATTCACTAATTTTTGTTCAATCTTTGAAATCAAACAATACTCTACTTGATCTTCAGCAATTCTTCTTCTAGTTTGAACACCTTTATTCTTATCTCCTATGATTTGATCTTCAGAATGATTCAACCTTACATACCTGGGGGTTTTGGGAGTTTCTTGAACTTTTAATTTTTGAGCTTGTTCCTCAACATCTGTACTAACTTCTTGAGTCACTGGATTTTCTAGATCAATTTGGATCTGAGTCTGGGTTTGAACTTGCTTTCATTGACTTTGACTTTCATCTTGATCATCTGAATCATATCCATAAGGCCTAGAAGGTCTTTCTTTGCTCTCATCAACCTTGACATTAGCACTTTCAATAATATTTTTCAATCTCTTGTTGAAGCACCTATATGCCCTACTTTGAGTAGAGTAACCCAGAAATATTCCTTCGTCACTTCTTGCATCAAACTTGCCTAGATCCTCATCTCTTTTGATATAGCATTTACTACCATAAACTTTGAAATATTTCACAGTAGGAGGATGACCAAACCATAGTTCATAAGGTGTCTTACCAGAATTGCCTTTGATCTGCACCTGGTTAAGAGTGTAGACTGCAGTACTCATAGTTTCTCTCAAATAGACTTGTGGAACATTTGCTTCCATCATCATAGTCCTAGTAGCTTCTTGAATGGTCCAGTTCTTTCTTTCCACAACTCTATTTTGCTAAGGAGTCCTAGGAGCAGATAACTATCTTTTTATTCCATTCTTTTCATAGAATGTATCAAACTCACCAGAGGTAAACACTCCACCTCTATTGAATCTTAGACACTTTATCTTCACACTAATCTCATTCTCTGCCATAACCTTGAACACTTTGAATTTGTCAAGAGCTTTTGATTTTTCTTTCAAGAAGGTTACCCAAATCATCTGGGAGTAATCATCAATCAACAACATGAAATATCTATCTCCTTGCAAACTTCTAATTGTAGCAGGACCACATAGATCAGTATGCACAAGTTCCAATAGTCCACTTGAAAATTGTTCTTTACTCTTGAATGAAGTTCTATTTTATTTACCTAATTGAAATTCTCTACACATGCTATCAGTAGGTTTTACAAGTTTTTGAAGATCTCTTATAGCCTGAGTAGAACTTATCTTGATAATATTATCAAAATTCACATGACACATTCTCCTATGCCATAACCAACTCTGATCAATCTGAGCAATCAAACAACTTTGGCCGATACCACTTAAATGAAAGATGTTACCTTTGGTTTGTGTACCTAATGCAATCACAGTTCTGGAGCTTGCTAAAATTTTTCTTTTTCTGTCCTTGAATCGGAGATCATACCCTTTGTCAACCAACTATCCAACACTAAGAAGATTATGCTTCAATCCTTCTACATACAAAACATCATTAGTAATATTCTTACCATCAAAAGAGACAGATCCTCTGCCATGAATTCTGTCAGCTGAATTGTCTCCAAACTTCATAATTCCACCTTCGTATCTTTCCAAACTTATGAACTTACTTTTATCACTAGTCATATGATGAGAACATCCACTATCAATCAACCATTCATCTTTTTCTTCAATGTGAGCAGCCAAGGCACTTTCCACATTCACACAACTAGGAGATTTAGTAGACACCAGATCTTCTTCTTTGATGGCAATGAACACCCATTCATTTCCTAAGTTACTTCCCTTATAAGATTCATCATCAGTGACACCTTCTTTAGCTTCTTGGACATAGTAACATTTCTTCTGAGCCCTTGATTTGTTAGGGTTTGGTTTTGAAACCCTCTCCGGACACCTTGAGGCAAAATCACCAATCTTATTACAAGCAAAACATTTGAAAGTCAACTTTCCTTCATACTTACCAGAACCTCTTGGAAATATTTTGGCAATAAGGGCTTCAAGTTCTACAGCCTCAATTTCATCATCTTCGAGATCCTTCCTTGCCTTCTTAAATCTGTTTGATCTTCCTGAGCAGATTTCAGCCGGATCATATCTTTGTTTTCCATAAACACTAGCCTTGAATGCAAATTTAGACTTAGGAAGAGAATCACCAAACTCGCTCATTTCAAATACTGAAAGCTTACCAACCAATTGATCCCTTGTACATTTGTCTCATTCTTGATCTCTTCAATGGCAGCAACTTTGAGCTTGTATGCCATAGGTAAGGATCTGAGCACTTTGGCAACAATCTCTGATTCTTCAAATATTCCACCAGCACTCCTAATACCGGTCACAAGTTCATTCACTTTCTTCATGTAGGAAGTAATGTTTTCATCTTCACTCATTAAAAACCTTTCATATTTACCCTTCAGGCTCTGTAGCTTGGCACATTTGACATATTTATCACCTTCATACAGAGTTTCCAACTTTTTCTAGATTTCATGAGAAGTTTTCAATTCTAGGACATTTGTCATTTTTGTATCAATCAGGGCACTCAACAATGCTTCTTTATCTCGAATATTATACTTAATTTCCTTGAGTTCATCTAGAGTTGAAGGGCCATTCTTCAAAATCTTATACTCATCCTTAGTTATCAACCAAAAGGCATCGCCCATACATTCCAAATGACACTTCATGCGTACCTTCCAAAGAGAGTAATTTGTTGCATCAAATATCAGACATTCCTTCTTGTAAGTTGACATCTTGGATCTCCTCAAGTGGTCAAGCTTCTTTTAGAGGAACCAGCTCTGATACCAATTGTTGGAATTAGGTTAGACAACTGAGAGGGGGGTGAACCAGTTGTCTACCACTTTTAAACTTTTCTGCTTTTAATCTTCTTTGACAACTTACAAACAAATTGATGATGTAAACATTAAAGCATGAATTAACAACACATGAGAAGAAACAAAATGAACACACATAAGACCAGAATTTTTACGTGGAAACTCAGTTAAGGGAAAACCATGATGGGGGTCAACCCACAAGATTTGTACCTTGTTAAAAGTACTTAAAAGAAATGGGAAGGCACTGCCTACAAGACACTCACTGCCTACAGGAGGCTCACTACCTACAAGATTTTATGTTTAGTACAGAAAGAATGAACTGAGAAATAGCATCTTCTTCATGCCTAGTTTAGTCCCATTAAAATCTCACAAAATGTTTGCTCTGCTCACAAACACTTCTTCACTATCTCTTCATACCTTACTGCTCTTATTCCTCTGCTCCTCCTCTTCTCTTCTTTGCCTCTGTACCTTTCTTAGAATTTTATCATTTTTGCACAAGGATAACTTTCCACAACTCATCCACAAGTATTTATACACTTCATCAACCTTGGAATGAACATCAAGGTTAGCTTGACTCAATGCAAATCAATGTACTGTCGGCCAAACATAACTGGGACTTGAATCTTCTTCGATCAACATGCTACGCTGCAGAGAATAGCTCTTAGATCATCTACAACACGCTTGAATCATCTAGTCGGCCAAGACTACGAAGAACAACAACAACAAGGAGGAAATATTCAATAACAAGCTCAATCTTCAATGCAGACGTTAAACATAGAAGGCACATGATCTAGAATCCTCCACAAGAACATTTAATTCAAAAATAACATCTACACTACTCCAAATCACCAGAATCACTTGCATCTTCATCTGGTACCTCAAAAACACTGTCTGCCATGACTGTCACACTAGAAGGACTGCTTGCAGACCTCCAAACCACAAACCACTAGAGTTGAGGATACACACTGACTTCCCAAACATGCCTCTAGATCCATAGATCATAAGTTTTCATTGCGGAGCAATCCGGACCAATTTCCTATCACTCTGTCTCTTCTGAACACTACAAAACCTGGTTCTACTCAAATGGCCATAGCTTCTTCAAATCTTCATGTGGACCTCTTAAATCTTAACTGTAGCTACTTCAGACAATCCTCTACACAGCCATATGATCCATGTACTTTGATCTTCATTCCTCTGGAAATACAAAGAAATCTATTTCACCGATCTGCACTATTTCCCTTGTTTCTAACAAAGAGATATGTTGACATCAATGACAACACATCATAGGCACATATTTGCAAGAGGACTATTGCTGTAAATTCTTTCTCCATGGTAGTGTAATTTCATTTTGTGGTGCTCAAGTTTTTGCTAATGCAGTATTAGCGTATTTTCCTTTGTTCTCATCTTCTTGGCCTAACATTGCTCCAATAGCATCATTGGAAGCATCAACATATATATGGAAGGGAAGTTTCCAGTTAGGTTCCTCATAAAACTGGGGCTAAGATAAGCTTTTCTTTAATGATGTCAAAAGATTTTTGACATACTTCTGTCTAGGTAAAATCCACATCTTTTTGTAGAAGAGAGAACATGGGAGCTACAATCTTACTAAAGTTTTCTATGAACCTTTGATAATAACCAGCGTGTCCTAAGAAACTTCTAACATTGGTTTGATTCTTTGGGGTTTCTAGTTGTTGTATCACTTCAATCTTCTTAGGGTCAACCTTTATCCCTTCAGTTGAAATATGATGTCCCAGGACTATACCCTGTTCTCCATTATGAGACATTTCTAATGGCTTAGAGATAGTTGATGTTCCTCACATCATTGCAACACTCTGTCCAAATTTTTGGGACCTTCATCGAAAGTGGAACCATAGACAATGAAGCTGTCCATATAGACTTCTACATAGTTATTTACAAGCTCAACAAAGATAGCCAAAACAACTCTTTGAAATGTGGCAAGAGCATTACAAAGCCCAAAGGGAAGGACTCGATATGTGAATGTTCCCCAAGGATAGGTGAAAGTAGTTTTTTACTAGTCTTCTGCTGCCACTTGTATTTGGTTATATCCATTAAACCCGTCTAGAAATGAAAAATACTTCCTTCCTGCTAGATTACCCAAAACTTGGTCTATGAAGTGTAGTGGAAAATAGTCTCTGTAGGTTGCTTTGTTGAGTTCTTGATAGTCCATGTACACTCTCCATTTTCCATTTTTCTTTGGTACTACCACCAAGGGTGAAACCTATTTTCTATCAGAAATGGGATAAATAAATCCCACTTTTAAAATTTTCTCAATTTCAATTTTAACAATATCATTGAGAGAAGGATTGAGTCTTCGCTGGGGTTGACGTACTGGTCTCACGTCTTCAGTATAAATGTGATGGGTACAAACACTTGGGTAGATTCCTCTCATATTTGTATAGTCCCAAGCAAAGTCTTTGGACCTGTTCATCAAAACATTAAATAATTTGTGCTCATCAAATTCTATCAACCAACTATTAATATTTAAAGTCTCTCCTAGTAATAACATAATAGTCTTGGTTCTAGGATAATTGGAGGTGACAGTGTGAACTTATTTGGTTAAGGTGTTGAGAGGGCAACTATGTGGTATGATTGTATGAAGTCTGGCAATATTTGAGAAGAAATGATCTGTTTTAAAGTCCAGGATAATTGGAGGTGACAGTGTGAACTTCTTCAGTTAAGGTGTTGAGAGGGCAACTATGTGGTATGATTCTATGAAGTCTAGAAATATCTGAGAAGAAATGATCTATTTTCAAAATGATATTTTCCAAGGGATAAGGTCAAGTTGTGAATTTGGTATAGTCATGTTCTTCATTGTTAATGTTAATCAGATGTCCTAAGATTTCTTCCACCTCTAAAGTCTCTTCTTCCCCTAAATCTATAGAAAAATCTTGGATGTTTTCTAATTCATCTTCCAGTTGTTCGCTGTGTTGTTTAATAACTACCATAGCAAGTGAAGCTAGATTCTCTTGTTTGTCAGACTTGTCTGATTCATCGACCCAGACTTGGTTATGTTTTGCAGGTTGAACAAAGGGATATAGACTTAAATGTTTGGTATTGAGACCATGTGAAATGACCATTCCTCCTAGTCTATAATCAATCTTGGCTGCGACTGTAGCTAACCATTATCTACCTAGTATTACTGGGTAACTGTCTTTGGGTGTGAGGGACTGGAGAACTTGGAAGTCTACTAGATATTCCTAATCGTCAACCTTGATAGGGACATTTTCTAAGACTCCTTTAGGAATAGCTATGGCCTAATTCACCATCTATAATATTGTACTCATGGGGCATAGATCAGTGAATCCAAGTTTTTCCATAACATCCACTATTATAATGTTAATGGTTGCTCCCAAGTCCACCAATGCATTAGGTATTGCCACTCCATTATGTTTTATTGTTACAAGTGGGCTACCTGGGTCACCATATTTTAGAGTTGAGGTTTTCCCAGCTAAATGTTTAGCCATATACCCATTAATGTGCACCGTATTAATTTGTTTTGGTTTCCTTCCTAGTGTTTTTATGCACAACTATTTAACTAGCTGATTTAGTTCAGGAACTTCTTTGATCACTTGTAATAGAGGAATCTTGATATGGAGTCATTTAATTTCTTGTATCAAAGCGGTTTCATTGGCCAATGAGACTTTAGGTGGGTTCTTATGAACATTTGATCTGAGACAGTCTGGGAAAGGTGCCTGGGTTTTCTTTCTTAGTATGGGTTCTTTTCCTGATGTTGTTGAGGGTCCTTTGGCAACTTCTTCCTAGGATGGCCTTATGATAGGTGTTGGATTTGCCTGAGATTGAGGTGGAGATGATTCCAACTAATTTTTCTTGGAGTCATACTCTGTAGGTACAATAAGAGTCTCTGGTTCTATGTTAAGTTCTTCATTTGTGTCATCTATAACTTCAACAATGGTCAATTGATTAAGTATTTTTCCCTACCTCAATTGAAGGTTTCCACAATAGATAGCATTGACCCCTACCATGTTATCCTAATTAGCAGCATACACTAGGACATTTTGACGTGTGTTCTTTGGATTGGGAATAGGTTGTGCCGGAAATGGTGGTTGATTAACTTGTTCACTCTGCTAAGGGTTTTGGGGCATTGTTAGAAGGTTCTATTATGGATTTGGCATTCATCTTGCACCATTATAGAACTGATTTGGTTGCTGATTCCATTGTGGAGGTTGATTCTGAGGATGTCATTGTTGATTTGTCCATTGGGGGTTTCCACAAGCTTGGTTCATCCATTCAAGTGGTCCCCAAGGTGGATAATATCCCAACCCAGGTGGTACTAAAGGCCATGAAGCTGACCACTGAGTATTGTTCTAAGGTTTTGGAGGTCTCCATGTAGGGTTTGAGTTCTGGCCATAGGAGAAATTTCCTCTAGGTCTCTGGCCTACGAAATTGATTTCTTCCTCAGTACAAGACGGTCATTTTTTAGAAGTCTTGATGGCATTTAGAATATCACATTGATCAGTGGTATGAATCTTGTCACAAATTTGGCAAGTCTCCGTCTTGTCCAAAGGACATTCTCTTAATAGATGGTTTTTTCGACACCTAGGTCAATAGATGGATAAGGTCTCAGGGTTACATTTTTTGGCTTGTATTCCATCCAAGGTAGTGTTCAGCTGAACAAGAATGTTAGTTTTCATATTCGCTATTTCCTCTCGCAGTTTACCTAAACCATTGGAGCTCCTTAAGAGGCTAGATTTTGGATTCCTCTTCGAGTACGGGAAAAATTCTGACATAACTTAGAGATATCAGTAAGTTTGAGTTGGGACACATCTCATTTTCCCATTAAATCTAAACTTCTCCTATCATCCTCATCAAGTCCTTTGAGAAATATAGTCTTCAGGATCTCAGGACTTATGGCTTCTTCACCACAACATTTGGTTACAAAGATGAACCTATCAAGATAATCTTCCAAGCTCTCATCTTCTTTTTGTCTCAGTTTGAATAGCTCTTCCTTTATGTCACTAAATCTGCAATAACTCTTGTATTTTTTTAAGAAAATAGTTTCCATGTCATCACAGTTAGTTATTGATCTAGAATCTAGTCCCATAAACCAATGCATTGCAATGTCTCTCAAAGTGGAGGGAAAACTTTTAAGCTTCTAACTGTCATTCTTGTAGTTGTATGTTTGACATAAAACTTTGAATTCAAAGAGGAACTAGTTGGGATTTTTAGAAGAAAGTCCCCTAAAAATTGGTAAGATAGATGGTGAAATGTTTTTCATTGGTGCATAATCATCTTCGTTGAGAGTGATAGGGTAGGAAAAGGTTCATGTTGCCGGTCTCCTCACCATATCATCATTATGGATCTATTGTTGGCCATAATATCAAAAGGAATGTTATCTTCCTCAAAGACTAGGTTTGTTGGTTGTATAACTATCTCCTCAAAGATTGGGTCAACTAGAAAAACTTCTAGGGTATGATGGGAGGTCTCAGGTTTATCTTGCTCAATCAATTCATAATTTAGTTCCTCAACTAACACTTCTTCCTCCCTATTTATGGTTGGAATTACTATTGGGGGGGTTTTTGGTATGAATCTTGCATGTGGGCTTCATTTTCTGACCATGTAGAAAGAGAGGTTTGGTAACTATTTTTGGGTGTTTACTACAACAAATTCCCAAGCATGCCCTAATAACACTTAGAAAAGATCATGTATCCCCGACAACGGATCCAAAAAGTAACAAGCTGTCATAAGGTCCTAACACTTTAGATGAAAATTTTTAGTTTATCGACCGGGGTAATGTTCGAGGCTGTCTATAATAGGGAGTTTGGATATTTCATTGAGAAATAATTTTCTGGTTCTATTAAAAAGTTGAAATAGTACATGAAATCAAATAGTACTTTTATCCTTCTATAGAAAGCATTCAAATTCTATACTAAGAAGCATAAAAACTCTAGACTGGAAAGCGTATAAATTCTATAATTAGAAAGCAGATAAATTCTACACTAGAAAGCAGATAAATTCTACGCTAACAATTCACAAATGTAGTTTTCTAAGTTGCAAGAACTCCAAATTCTAACCATCAGAAAATAGTAATTCTAACTAAGGCAAATGCACCCAAAAACTTCTAATGAACATAGAAAGTTTCAAACAACAGTACACAACAATTTAACTTTTAGACAACACACCCTGCAGGTTAACGACAAAAGCTAAACATAAACTATCTTCAACTAAATAAAAACATCCACAGAAATGAAAATACTTATCTATCCTATAGTCCTGCAAGTAGCCAACTCATGGGAGAAGCTTGTCTTAACTCAGGTCACATTCAATCGCTTCAATAGCACATGAGAACTCCATTCAAATCTTCATATTTTTAAAGAAACTAAAACTCAGAATATCATTTCCATTCATAGAAATTGCAAGTACATAGATCTAATCATATTTTAGAACTAAGGCATTGTTTTTCATTCATCCATAGTGTCTATTTATATCCATATTTTGAGCAACAACAAAAACTAAACTACTTCAAAAACTCCTAAACTTTACATGGCGGGAAAATGCCAATTGAAGAGGTCTTATAACTAAAAAACAAGATCTTAACTACTATTGTCTTTTAAACATAAAAAGGACTCCGTGTGGAGTCATAATGTCTTTTGGATAACCATAGATATAGTAGAATAAAAACAAAGTCTTCATTAAATGCAAGCCTAGAATTTCTGGCGCCCCCAACTTCTGGCGTACTCGTCCACTACTACATAATGTCCACTACTTAGGCAATGTATTAACCTGCATAGTTACCCAGCTTTTCATGCCAATAAATTAACATTTAAAAGCTAGTTTCAATCAACTTAGGAAATAAGGATTTGTATAACATTTTATTAAAAATAGATAAATATTTCTTATAATAAATAAATTGACAAGGCTAGGGAATCGGATAGTACAAAAAGGCTATTTGATCCATTAAAGAAATGAGGTTATTTATACCTCATCATAGTGACGGCAGGAGGGTTCATAGAATGAACTATCCAAACCGTGCAACAAGAGGAAACGCAATGGAAACCACTCCAAGATATGAGAAAAAATGTAGATTCAATCATTTGGTATATCAAAGGATTCAAATACAAATTGGCTGACAACATGCGGGCTTACAACTAGGGCTCACAACCCTGTTTATAGAATATCAAAAGATGCACAAGATATAGCTTTTAAGTTCCTTCACACAAAATCTAAACTAAGAGATATAAATCAATTGCTCACTATCTTCCTAGGGATCTATTGCATCATTATATATCATCTCTGGAACCTTAGATTCATTCATGTTGGCCAAGGATGATCACAAACTCTAATGAATAGTTGTAACATGTGTACATGGATAGGTCAGACCTAATGAATAGAACTTCTCCGTAAATGAATGGAATGATGTACGGATCTTGGGGAAGGTCAGCCACAAACCATAGATCATTGAATGATGTGTCATTAAGCTCCATAAGTCAGGAAATGCTTCGCAAGTCTTCTCATTTAGTTGATTATCTACGACTGTCATGATGCTCTGCTCTGAGAAAATTATTGATCTTCTAATAGTGATAACTTTCTAGTACTTAATCCAAATGCTCTGAATTCTAGATATGATGTAGATGAATGCATATAGATGCTAAGTCTAGCTTTGCAAGGTCTGAAATGTAATTGCAGAAGAATGTGGACCAAAATATAGAAAATGCTATTGACTGAACTACCTAAACTAAACTAGAAAATGAAAAGAAACAAACTAAACTACAAAAAAACTGAAATGCAAATATTTTTGGTTGATGCAAGATTGCTCTTGAACTAGGGATTCTCCTACATCAAACATCCAGGGTTATTTCAAAATTGAGTCCCTCACTTTGTTGGGGCTAGGGGGGAACCAAGACCATCCACCTCGACCTGAGAAATCCATGATGAATCTTCTTTCGATCTACCTTTCCACTTTACAAAATATTCCTTGTATTGTCTTCCTCTGGTGCTCCATCCAACTCTGCTATCCAAAATGTCTTCAATCTGCTCTAGTGCTCATTGTGGTAACTGCTTCTTCAAGTCTTCTTCAATGTTTCCACTGAACTCTACTTAATGATACTAATATAGATCTGCAATGTTGAAAATAGGTGATACACCCAACGTCTCTGGTAATTCCACTTTGTATGCACTTCTTGAATCAAATTTTATGAGTATCCTACAAGGTCCAAACTTCTTCATCTTCAACTTTTTATATGTTCCAATTGGAAATCTTTCTTTTCTCAAGTATACCATCACTTCATCTCCAACTACAAATTCCTTAGGTCTTTTCTTCTCATCTTATTGCTCCTTATATTTGATGTTCATTGCCTCCAAATGCTTCTTAACCTGATCATGCACTATCTCCATATGTTCTACAAATTCTTCTACTTCTGCACTTCTCTTTTCTTCCAAATAGATATCTCTCAACTCTACAACTCCTCTAGGGTTTTCTCTAGTAACAATCTCAAAAGGTGTTCTTCTAGTGCTCTTGTTCACTAAATTATTATATGCAAACTCTGCTTGTGAAAGCATCAAGTCCCAACTTCCTACCTTCTCTCCAACCAAACATCTCAACAAGTTTCCCAGACTCCTATTCACTACCTCTATATGTCCATCAGTCTATGGGTGAAATATTGAACTGAACTTCAAATCTATCTTCATCTTCTTCCAAAGTGTCTTCCAAAAGTATCCAAGTAATCAAGTGTCTCTATCTAAAATTTTGCTCTTAGGTAATCCATGCAATCTCACAATCTCTTTGAAAAATAGGTCAGCTACGTGAACTACATCAGTTGTCTTCTTACAAGGTATGAAATGTTCCATCTTTGAAAATATTTCCACCACTACAATTATTGAATCATGTCCTCTCTATTTCTTAGGCAATCCCATTACGAAATCCATACTTATGTTTGTCCAAGGTCTCTCTGGTACTGTCAAATGTTTACACAATCCAGTGTTCTGACTACTCCATTTTGCAACTTGACAAACTCCACAACTCTACACAAGTTTCCTAACATCCTTATGTATCTCAGGCCAAAAGTAGTTTTCAGTCACCAAAGCCACTATCTTGTCAATGCCAAAATGTCCTGCCAATCCACCACTATGTTTCTCCTTGATCAAATTATCTCTCACCAAACTTCTAGGTATGCATAAATGACTTCCTTTGAACAACATGTCTTCCTGAATGAAATAATCCAACCACTTACTCCTATCTGTCACCCTCATACACATGCTTTCCAAGGTTCTACAAAATTAGTGTCTCCCTCATACATATGCTTCAATTCTCATTTCTGTCAACATGTTTCTTTTCCTTCTCAAGGCATCAACAACTTTATTTCATTTACCACTACTATGCTTCAACACAAAAGTATAACTTTGCATGAACTCTACCCATCTCATATGTCTCTGATTCAACTTACCTTGACTGTTTAAATACTACAAAGCTTGATGATCTATATACAACACAAACTCCTTAGGCAACAAGTAATGTCTCCACTTCTTCAAGGCTTGAATTATGACATAGAACTCTTAATCATAAACTAAATATATTTTCCTTGCATCATTCAACTTCTCGTTGAAATATGCTATAGGTCTACCTTCTTAACTTAACACTGCTCCAATTGCATTTCCACTTCCATCACAATCTACTTGAAATCCCTTATTGAAATCTGCTAATGCCAAAATAGGTTGCTCTATCACTTTCTGCTTCAACAATTCAAAACTTTTATCTACTCCTAATGTCCACTTGAAATCTTTTATGTCACCTCTCATGGTCTCTGTCATAGGGTTACAAATGGAACTAAAATTTCTGATGAACTTCCAGTAGAAACTAGCCAATCCATGAAATGATCTGACTTCTCCAATGCTTTTTGGTGTAGGCCATTTAACAATTTCTCTTACTTTCACAGGATCCATCTTTAATCCTTCTACAGAAATCACAAATCCCAAGTATACCAATTCTTCCTTCATGAAACTATATTTCTTGATGTTTATCAACAATTTCTCTTCTCTCAGTCTCTGTAATACTTGTTTCAAGTGCTGCAAATGTTCTTCTTTTGTCTTACTAAAAAGTAGAATGTCATCCAAATATACTATAACAAACTTACCCAAGAATTTCTTCAAGACTTCATTCATCAATCTCATGATAGTACTAGGTGCATTTGTCAATCCAAAAGGCATCACTAACCACTCATACAATCCTTCATTTGTCTTAAAAGTATTCTTCCATTCATCTTCTTCTCCTATTTTGATCTGATGGTATCTACTCTTCAAATCTATCTTTATGAAATATCTTACTCCACTTAAACAATCCGTGATATCATCCATCCTATGTAAAGGAAATCTATACTTAATTGTGATCTTGTTGATTGCTCTAGAGTCAGTACACATTCTCCATTCTCTATCTTTCTTTGGTGCTAGCACTGCAGGTACTGCACAAGGACTTAAACTTTCTCTTATCAAATCCTTCCTCAACAACTCTTCTATCTGCCTATTTAGTTCTTCATTCTCTTGGTGTCATTCTGTGTGGTGTTTTGTTAGGCAAACTTGCTCCAGGTATAAGATCCATGTGATGACTAATACTCCTAATGGGTGGTAATCCTTCAGGTACATTGTCTGATATGATGTCTTCATACTCTATCAACAATTCAGTTATCTCTTCTGGTTGTGATTCTTTAGTCTCCTTCTTCAATGTTTTAGGCTTCTTAGGAATCAAAGCATAACACATACTTCACTCTTAGGATCATCTTCCAAAGGAATCAAAGTAATTCTCTTTCCATTTGATGTTATGGTGTATGTATTCTTTCTCCCATCATGTATAGCTTTTCTATCATATTGTCAAGGTCTACCTAACAAGATATGACAAACATCCATAGACATAATATCACACAATACTTCATCATGATATGATCTAATATGAAATTTCACCAAACATTGTTCACTCACCAGTACCTTATGATCATCCTGAATCCATGCTATCTAATAGGACTTATGGTGTTTCAATCTTTCCAACTTCAACTTAGTCACCATCTCCTTTGAAACTAGATTATCTAAGCTACCACTATTAATTACAAATTTGCAACATTTACCTCCAGATTTGCATCTGGTTCTGAACAAACTCTTCCTCTACAATGGTTCCTCATTTGTCTCTACTTGAAATAGTGCTCTCCTCATCACAAGTGATTCTCCTTTCTCAGGTTTACCAATTAAACTCAGTGATCCAACAGGTTCTTCTTCCACATAAGCTACTCTTCCATTGTTCTCTGTCTTCTTGCTTGTACTACCCTGATTATATTCAAATGCTCTATGTCCTTCACATCCACACTTGAAGTAGATTCTTTTGAATGTTCTCCTTTTAGGCCCTCTTCCTTCTCTTCTGTATCCTTCATTCCGGTATGAATTATAATTACCTCTATGATGAAAATTTCTGGCATTGCTCCGGTAAGTATTGCTATCTTTGTCCCCCTTCTTAAATGAGTTGTCAAGCTTGTTCTTCTCCAAATGTGATCTCTCTCCTCCAAAAAATGTTCTACCTCTTTAAAATTTACCCACTTTACCTCTCTATCTCAGATCATGTCTCTTATTTAGTTTCTCTTCAACCTTTAGGGCAAACTGATATGTTTCCTCCAAAGATGTCATCCTTACCAAGCTTAGTTCTTCTTGAATGTACAATCTCAATCTATTAATGTATCTAGCCACTTTTTCTTTGCTTGCTTCACTATGTCTTGTCCTTATGATCATCTTATGAAATTCTTTAGTATACTCCTTCACAGATTTCTCCTTTTATCTCAGGTTTTGCAATCTCTTCAATAGCTCCAACTCATAGTCAACAAGTATGAATTGATTATTCAATTTTGTCACCATTCTATCCCATTTTGTAATCTTTTCTTTCCCTCTTCTATTTCTATCTGACTGAACTTGATTCCACCATATAGCAGCATGTCCTTTCAACTTTGTCTTTAAAAATTTCACCTTCTCCGGTTCTTCAACTTCCTCATATTCAAAGTATTCTTCCATGTCATTTATCCAATCAATCAACTCTTCAAGATTCAAATTGCCAGTGTAATTAGGTACATCAACTCTAGGTCTCTTTCCAATCTTTGAAATAGATCACAACATCTTTACTTGATCTGATTCTTCTTCTTCATCACCTCCTAGGGTTTCACCAATTTGTTCAACAAATTGAAATTCTTCTTCATCATCACTTTCAACATTAGGTCTCGGTGTCAATCCTCTTCACCTATCTTCTTCAATAGAATCCAAATGAATTTGCATTTCTTTCATCATTTCCATCATCTCATCCACCCTACCAGCCATTGTTCCAACAACAGGGACTCTCCTCGGTGGCATCTTCCTATAATGAAGTGCAAACTACCTCAAATTTGGTGATCGGGCTACAAGGTGACAACTGCCTCACAATCAGTGATCAGTTGTGACACAAGTAACCTACCTCAATTTGGTGATCTGTCCACATAAAGATCTTATAGAATTCCTTCACCAACTCCTCTTAATTCATTCCCAAAGATTCAAACTTTCACTCTAATACCACTTGGTGTAGTCACGACAGGAGGGTTCATAGAATGAACTATCCAGACTATACAACAAGAGTAAACATAATGGAAACCACTCCAAGATATAAGAAAAAATGTAGATTCAATCATTCAATATATCAAAGAATTCAAATACAAATTGACTGGCAACATGTGGGCTTACAACTAGGGCTCACAGGCCTGTTTACAAAATATCAAAAAATGCACAAGATATAGCTTTGAAGTTCCTTCACACAAAATCTAAACTAAGAGTTATGAATCTACCTTCCTAGGGATCTATTACATCATTATATATCATCTCTGAAACCTTAGATTCCTCCACGTTGGCCAAGGAAGATCATAAACTCCAATGAAGAACCGTAACGTGCGTACACAAATAGGTTGGACCTAAATGAATAGAACTTCTCTGCAAATGAATGGAATGATGTACGGATCTCGGGGAAGGTTGACCACAAACCATAGATCATTGAATGATGTGTCATTAAGCTCCACAAGTTGAGAAATGCTCTGCAAGTCTTCTCCTTTAGCTGATTGTCTAAGACTGTCAGTATGCTCTACTCTGAGAGAACAATTGATCTTTTGATAATGATAACATTCTTGTACTTAATCCAAATGCTCTGAATTCTAGATATAATGTAGATGAATGAATCTAGATGCTAAGTCTAGCTCCACAAGGTCTAAAATACAACTATGGCAGAATGTAAACCAAAATACATAAACTGCTACTGGCTGAACTACCTGAACTGAACTGGAAAATGAAAAGAAACAAACTAAACTGCAAACAAACTGAAATGCAAATATTTTTGGTTGATACAAGATTGCTCTTGAACCAGTGATGCTCCTGCATCACCTAGTTTCTTGTGTTTTATCTCCATTGATTACTTCCATTCATAGTAGTTAAATGGAGTTAGGATTAGGTACATTTTGTGAAAATGAGAAAGAAACACAAGACAACCCCTTGATTAGTTTTTGATCCTCCCTTGTTTTGGCACTTTATAGTTTGAGTACATGAGCAAAATGTGAAAAATAGGGTTAGTTTGGCACTTTATATGAATGCATTTGATCCTACCTAAATTTACAAAGTAAATTTGACGCTTTAAAAGTCACCAATTTGTAGCTTGTTTTTACAATATGCCCTTTTAATTAAATGCTCTCAAACAATATTTGTCAAAAGAAGATTAACCCTTTACAATTGTGCCCCAATATTCAATAACTCTCCCCTTACAAGTTTCAAGACCAAGAGGTCTGGATAGCATAAAATGTCAAGTAACTAGTAGTAGGTGACATTAAAGTTAACATAGAATGATAGGTTAGCAAATAAAGCTAACAACAAATGTTGCTTTAACATATATAATATAAGAATAAATGCTAATGACACAACAATTTTAACATCTAATGCTAGCTAGATAAAAACAACATAAGTTAAAGGATACAGAGGTGGCCGATAGGCGCTAGATTGAAGGTTGATTGGACCGATGACCTGGTCAAAGAACCTGCAAAACTAGATTCCATCGCCAATTTTCTAGCTGAGTGGACTGATATGCGCTGGCTAGAATGGCCAACAAAAAGAGATCAGGGGCCCAAATTATAGGGCCAAAAAATGTGGCCTTGATTAGATGAAAACCAAACAATTGTGTTGGCGGTGAAGGACTTGATTGGACTAGGTGTGGTAGGAGGTAGCTCTAAACTATGATCAAGTTCTTCAGCGGTAGCCATGAAACAAAGACCTATGTAGCAAGAGAAAAGAATAGTGATCTATGGTGTTGAATCATCAACTAGGTAATGAAGCTTGAAGGCGATGAAGTTACTCAGATACCATAGAGTAGAAGGGAACAACGAATAAAAGATGACAATGAAAATGGTGACCTAAAAATGCTTGAAACAAATGCTTTTTGAAAGGCAAACTTCAAACAAATGCCATGGGTGAGGGTCAACTAGAGATGGCACTCAAAGTCTCTCAAGGCAACTGGTATGTGAGAGGTATTGACTCTTGCATAGAATACAACTAGAAATCTATAGACTTCAAGTTGACGAGGAGAATCAACCCGTCTAAGTAGATGGGATGGCCTGAGAATAAAGGCGACAGTCTTCAACTAGTCAGAATGAAGATTGTGACCCATACCAACATCTTTCAAACAATGGCGACAACAACTTGATTGATACCCCCAAAAACTAGAAAGATCCCTAAAAGAAGAACAAATTCAATCCAAAAGACAAACAACCTCAACCATTATGAAATCTTGACAAGGTTTTTTTTGCTGAAATTGCTTAGAATTGAGAAGGATTTTGTTTGCATTTCTCTGATACCATGAAAATGTCATCCAAGATCAGCAAACAAAAATCAAGATAAACTTCTACAAAGCGTGAGCACAAAAAATCCAAATATGGTATTCAAAAGATGATGAAAAAGTACAAAGAGTCTTGCATATGTAGGCAAGGAGAAGGAGGTGAGAAGGAGAGAACCAACTATGACTAACCCTCTATGTGATGAACACATGTGCGCACAAGTGGAGAGTGATGGACAAATGTATCCAATCTCCCATAAGGTGAGGAGAAAATATCTCCAACCTCTAATGAGGTGGAGTGTCAAAATGACTAACCTCATGTGTGCACATGTGGTGAGACAATAAAGTGACTAACCTCAAAAGTGAACTTAACCTTTAATGTCAAGGTTAAGTTAGACCTACCTAGCCACTAAGTGTGACTTAAGCCTAGGTGTGGGTTAGGATAAACCCTACACACTAACAGTGAGGACCAATAAAGGTTTCTCCAACTACTCAGAAATATTAGAGATGCACATCCAACAGTCAATGACTAGAAATTATTGATGACAAGAACAGATGTTGCATTGCATCCAATAGTTAGAGAAGAGTTTGATAATAATATTCATCTATTTGAAACAAATGATAATGTACATAACCATAATAGAAAAAAATTATATTCATTTAGAAGACCAATATCCCATAGTATTGCAACCAAAGAAGGGAGTACTAATCCAATAGGAGGTTAGAATGATGAATTGGATGTTGAATTATTAATTGCTAAGGATGTAAGGGTTATGTTAACCTCTAATATATGGATAGAAGTAGGTCATGTAAATGGAGCTTTAGGATACATTAAAAATATCATATACAAACCTAGAATTGACCCACTAAATCCACCAAGATATGTTATGGTCAAATTTGACAATTACTTTGGAATTCCATTTGAAGATGCATCTCCAAATTTAATTCCAATTTCACCAATACAAAAAGGATGCACATGTTAATTGTCTTTACGATTAGCTTGGGCACTAACAATCCAAAAAACACAAGGATTGATTCTTTCCAAGGAAACAATTGATATAGGACTGAGAGAAAGAGAATGCTTAACATTTGTCATTGTATCATGTGTTAAGTTCTTGGATGGACTCAAAATCTTGCCACCATTTTCATACATTCATTATGAAAAAATGAAAATATGGAAGCATCTCTCCACAAGGAAAGTTGAGGAAGAGAGACTTAAATATTTTGAACTACAATAATTTTATGTAATGTATACATTATTAATATTGTTCTTCTATTAAATTGTAATTACTCCTTAAATGTCATTGACATTATATTTTTGGATAAATATGAAATGTCTCATTAATTACCTTTTAATATGTTCAATGCACATTTGAAAGAATATGAAATGATCCAATAATGTTCAGTAAATGGAATTTATATTATACATTACAATGAATATGATAAAATTCCTTATTTGTAAAGGATAATGATACTTTATACAAACATGAGAAAAATATGCTAAATCAAAATTTTGCATGTTGGCTACTAGCATAGATATCTTAAATACATCTACCTAAAAGATGCCGAGAGATATCACTCTCGAGGTGCCTATATATTCTCAATAACAATTTCAATATAGGTTGATATCTCAACGTCTTTTAGATAGATGTATTTAAGATATATATGCTAGTTAGTTAATATTTATAATATAAATATTAATTAATATTTATGCTATAAGAATTAATTTCATAGTTGCTACATCACTTTTTCATTTGATTAGGGTGACACCAATATTAATATTATTAGTTAATATTTATCATATTTATGATATAATAATTAATTATTTATTTAGTATTTTTTTGCATATACTAGTATTTTTTTATTTGATTACAGTGTTAATATTACTAGCATATCTATATTTAAAAAATATATCTAAAATATGTAAGGGATATCCTTATTGAGGAGCCTATTCCACCTATGTGTGGTAAATTGATTAAAAAATAGGTGCCTCAAGAATGATATCTCTCGACATTTTTTAGATATATTTTTTTAAATATAGATATGCTAGTTGTAACTATAACCCTAACCCTAACCCTAACATTCACCTTAATTCTAACCTCAATTCTAACCCCTACCCTAACCCTAATACTAATCATATTTTTAACCCTAATTCTAACCTAAACCCTAGCCCTAACCCATATTCTAACACTAATTCTAGCAGTAATCATAACCCTAATTGTAATCATAACCCTAAATCCAATTATAATTCTAATATTGATTTTATCCCTAACCCTAATTCTCACCCCAACACTACTTATATTACTAATTCAAACGTAAACTATAACTATAACCCTAACCCGATCCTTAATTTTGATAGTAATGCTAACCCTAACTCTAATTCTAAGCTTATTCCTAATTCTAACCCTAACAATAGCCCCAATTTTATCCCTAACTCTAATTCTACACCTAACCCTTATTTTATCACTAAGCTCAATTCTATCCTTAACTCTAACCCTAATTCTAACTCTAAACCATGTCATAAAACTCATTCCTCACCTCAATAGTAGTGTTCCATTGTCCCACACCAATACTTAAAAGTCATATTACATCACATGGAATTGACCCCTGAATTTCAAAATTTAAAACATATAATTTTTTTGACTCTTGCCCATTTATTTCCCACCATGAGCTGACTTGGTACACATTTTGTATGATATATCACTTTCAGGGTCTTAGATATGTAATTTTTTATCGCATTATCATTTTTTAGATCTTTTGAGGGATTGTATTCTTACTTATCATTATTCCATTATTATATCTTTTCTTTTAGAGTTTTGTGCTATGTTGAGATCTCTCCTTTACCCATCCTAGCCACCCATTCCAATCCCATTAGGTTTCGATTTTCATATCTAATATACCACTAATTTTAACCCTAAACCTAATTGTAATGCTTGAGTTAGTGTTAAGGTTAGGGTTAGGATTTAGTCATTTCAAATGATTTCATTGGTACAATATTAATTCCCATATTTATATTAATAGATAAAACCATTTGGTATGGAGTAACTATTTAAAGAAAACATTTGACATCAGAAGCAAAACATATAATATGAAGTATTCCAATGCATGTACATTGTCACCCTAATAATTGTAGACATAAGAATAGTATTTGTCAACATAATATTCTTATCTATTTCTTTGCAAATACTCTTACCTTTCAAAATTACACAAATCATTCATATCATGGTTGTTTGATTTTCATGTTTTGTTTGGATCTCTTAGCTATCTTACTTTTTTAACCCCAAAATTACACTCTTTTTTTGGTTCAAACTGTTCTTATTTAAAAGCCAAAAAAAATCTAAATATTTTCATAATTTGAATTGTGTTGTGTGAATTTCTACAATACAATTGAATTGCATACCAAAACTCAATTTGTTAATAGTTATATTTTTAATGGTGTTTATTATTCATATTTGTTCACCTTAATAATTTTCATGCAACCATGGGAGATAGAATCACAACAATTGACACAATTATAATGTTGGAGAATTGTATGATTCTAAGCTCTTTTTACATAGTAATAATTATGTTAGATATTAGTGTTTTATATCTTCAAAGATGGAATTCCAAATGTTATTCTAATTCTAACCCTAATTACTAATATAGGCTATATATTTCTTTTACTATATACATTTCTTATATTTAGTTTTTTCCAAAAGTGGTTGTAGTAGTTATTACAAAGGCTCTTGAATAATGTTATATATTGCTTTTACTATATACATTTCTTATATTTAGTTTTTTTTCCAAAAGTGGTTTTAGTAGTTATTATAAAGGCTTCTGTAATTAATTAGTTTTATATATTTAGTTTTTAAAAGAGTTTAAGATAAAGAATGAATATTATTTTAACTTTTAATATAACACTTAGGAAATTTATGAAAGAAAATAAATAGACATTTTATGGGCTTGCGTAAAATATTTTTTAACAAAAAATTAAATTCATATAATCAAGGATTTTATGAGTGTTCAATTGACCCCATGTCATGTGTCATGTTTTTTGTGGAATATATATTATAATGTTTGTAAATTGTAAAATGGAAAAATATTATGAAAACATATTTAATTTAATTTTTTTTATATTTCAACAATATGAAATAATTTATGTATACACCATTAACATCATCCTGACACATACAAATTAACAACAAGTCAAAATGATTTTGAGAGATTATTTAAATTTTTATCAAAAGTATTTTGATTTTAATTTTTTTATGGAACTTTTAATATAACACTTAGGAAATTTATGAAAGAAAATAAAATAGCTCGATGTAATTAATTAGTTTTATATATTTAGTTTTTATAATTAATTAGTTTTATATATTTAGTTTTTATAAAATAAAATAGACATTTTGTGGCTTCGCATAAAATATATATTTTTAAAAACTAAATTCATATAATCAAGGATTTTATGATTATTCAATTGACCATGTTTTTTGTGGAATATTTATATATTTAGTTTTTACTTATGATGAAAGACTTTAAGATAAAAAAAATGAATATTATTTTAACTTTAAATATAACACTTAGGTAATTTATGAAAGAAAATAAAAAAAGACATTTTGTGGGCTTGCATAAAATATTTTTTTAAAAAACTATGAGTGCCCCATGTCATGTGTCATGATTTTTTGGAATATATATTATGATGTTTCTAAATTGTAAAATGGAAAAATATTATGAAAAAAATATTTAATTTCATTTTTTTAATACTCCAACAATATGAAATAATATATGTATTGATTAACATCATCCCCAAACATACAAATTAATAAGTCAAAATAATTTTGAGAGATTATTTAAATTTTTATCAATAATATTTTGATTTTGATTTTTTTATGTTACTTGATTTTTATTTAAATGGAGATTTTATGGGGATTTAAATGAATTTGAATGTTTTAATATTCCAAAAATATGAAATATACACGATTAACATTATTATTCAGCAAATCATGAAATTCATACTTGTAATGTTTATATTATTCATTTTAATATGTGGCCTATTTAATTATTTTTAAAATTTGTTTTTTCTTAACACGGTCACACCATTTCACCCCATGCTGTCAGGTTAAACCTCTCAGCATAATTAGTTAATATATATAATATATTAATATTAATATTTGAACTACTATTAATATTTTAAACATAAATATTAATATTTATGTTATAATATTTTTTTACAATGATAATGCTATTTTTCTTTATTGGAATAAGAAGAGTTACAAAAACAAAATATTATGGTGACACCAACTATGACAAAGAGCTCACCATTTAGTACATGTACAACATTTTATAATAACCTTACTTACAAGTGGCTTTGGAACTGGGTGTGACAACTCTATCATATTACATAGTTCAAATTTTAATTTTTATAGCAATTTCTTTTTTAATTGAGAATGACTTTGTCATAGCTCATTTGCCCATGTTTCCTTAAATAGCAACTTAACCTAATTTTTATATTATTTCAAAAGCATTTTTATTAATTTCTCGCTTCAAAGGAGAGACTTGCTACTATTGACACTTGTTAAGATATCAAATACCAAGTCCCTCAATTATTCTTAATTCATCTTCTACTATGTGGCACTTATTAAGATATCAAATACCAAATCCATCTTCTACTATATGGCACTTATTAAGATATTAAATACCAAATGTATGGCACTTATCTGCTGGATTCATCTTCCACTACTCATTAAGATATCAAATACCAAATCCTTGAATTACTGGGAAGATGATACCAAATCCTTGAATTATTCAGGATTCATCTTCCACTACATGACACTTGTTAAAATATTAAATAAATGGCTGCCACAATAATGGGGTTACACTTTCTGGGACATCCTGATTTTTGCTGAAATCACATATTTTTAGAAAATATAATGCTTTAAGCTTTGAAAGGTTCCATTTAAAGGATTTTAATTGAAGAGGGTTTAATCAAACCCCCTTAGATCAAACCCCCTTGGATAGAACCCTACTAGTTTTAAACCATACCTATAATGGAGTCTCCTTTACACCTATCAAAATGCTGATAAAAAACCAATTTTGATTTACCTTTTGGGGGATCAAATGAATTTATTTAAAATTTATGTTTTGTAAGTATGTACTTCCTTATTATAAGCTTCCCAAAATGTATAATTTTAAATATATTTAATTTGATTATTATATTCATTTTTTATTTCTTGTGAATTTAGGTTTTTCAATGAACATCAAGGTCTTTGTTTCATACATACAGAAAAATAGGAAAATATAGAAAAAAAAAATCTAAAAAATACATGTCCTCTAGGTATTGATGTCCTTATTCCAACAAAATAGAAAAAAATAAATTTTGATACATACAAAAAAATTTATACTCTTTATAGTACACCTATGTCTAAATTGTAATTGGTTTGACTTCAAAAATTAATTAAAAAAAATTCAATAAAAAATTATGAAACCAAATGCATCCTCTAGATATTGTAGTTACAAATCTAAATTAAAAAAAAAAAAGAGGATTTTATCCTTCATAGAAAAAAAGTTATATTTTACACAGTACACATCACTCTTTAAAAATGGTGTTTACTGTTAAAAACTAGTTATCAAAGGAGATGGAAAAAGAAATGCAATTTGATTCCAAAAATTTTTAAAAATATATATTTACAATCTACAAACAAAATGTCACAAATCACTAGTTTCCATCATATTCAAATTCCTCATGCTTTAGTAGCTATAGGTGTCTGAAAGTGAAAATTTAGTTCAAAATGTTCATTTCAATGTCAAGTTTGGCCAAAAAGTGTAACCCAGTATTGTGGGATCATATGCATATCTTTGTTAACTGTTAAACGTAATGTATTCTTCTTTGGAGTTTAACCAATACATAGGGAGTAGTGGAAACAAAATTAAAAATTGATTAGGTTAGACATTTCTTTCCTACACCTGCCATTACTATAACGCTTCACTGGGAAAGTTCTCGAAGTTTCTAGATGCTTCGCTTCCAATTTCTCACTACTATATATATACCATCGTAGGCAAAAGAAGATAGCCAACTTTTAGAACCTTGCTTTGGTAGGTTAAATTGAAATTTCTGAAAGTTATTTAATTTCCATTTTTGTAAGGTAAAATTGTTACAACTGGTTATGTTTTTAGGTTTTGTTTTTGCAGTGAGTTGGAGGAGGTTGATGGTATCCTAGCATGTCTATGGCACAGTGGAATGGGAGCATGAAAGGTTAGGTTATATTTTGACCAAAATTCTTCTAAAGGGGAAGTGCATAATGCCATCAGTGGCGTCATAGTCCCGCTTCATATTGTTGTGGATTGGCTTGAAACTGATCATACCCACATCTTCAAAGTTAACTTACCTAGTATAAGGTCTGGTTATATGTCAGACCAAAATTCTCCTAAAGGGGAAGTGTGTAATGCCATCAGTGGCTCCATAGTCCCGCTTCGTATTGTTGTGGATTGGCTTGAAACTGATCATACCAACATCTTCAAAGCTAACTTACCTGGTATTATTAATGTGGGTTTTAATAGGTTAGGATAATTTAGATGGTGGTTTTTTCAGTGTATTAAATTTGTATGATCTTTTATTAAAAATTTAATTGTATATTGTTTGAGTCAATTTTTATTTATTCTTTTTGAAAAAGAAAGTTTTTGGAATTTTGTGTATAAATTATTTACATCAATATTTTTATTTTTTTTTGTTTTGGAAGGTTTGACAAAGGAAGATGTGAAAGTCCAACTAGAAGAGGACATGTTTTGCATATAAGTGGAGAGTATAAGAAAGATGAGGTGGACAAGAATGACAAGTGGCATAGCCTCGAGAGACAACATGGCACTTTCTCTCGCCACTTCCGTCTACCACAGAATGCCAAGTTGGATCAATTGAAGGCCAACATGGCACATGGGGTACTCACTTTAACAATTCCCAAGACAGCTGAGAATAAGCCTAAGGTCATATCAATTGACATATTTGAAAATTGACTTCACTTTTATGCAATGGTTCTTGTGGAGAATAAAACATAGAGGAATTGTTTTGTGAACAAATTTTATTTTTTGGTGTAATATAAGCAAAGTTTAAGCTATTTCAATAAATGAGTTAAAAACTACTTATTTTGAGCGCGATCTTCTTTTATCTTTTTTTTGGGAAGGGTTTTGGCTTCTACTTTTCATAAAGGTATATATATATATTTTAAGTTTATGCTTAAATTTTGTAAATTTAATAATTTAGAAGCTATTCAAGGTTTTTTAATATAATTTTTTTTATAGATAAAATTAATTTATCCTAACTCACATTTAAAGAAAAAAAAATATTAAATTTAGTAAAAATGAACTGCAACATTGATCTTAAATGAGAATTTATTATTATTAGTTTATTATTGTTAGTTATTATCTAGACTATAGTTTATTATTCCTACATATTTAGTTTTATTAGTATTTTTTATTATTATGGGTTATAGTTTATTATTTTTAGTTATTTAGTACTGGCATTATTTTTTTATTATGTGGGCCATATTTTTTTTAAATAAAGTTTAAGAGAAAATGTGAATTACAACATAACAGTCAAAGACAATGAGCACACCCAGAATCAGGGCTTAAATTTATATGGAATTATGATGATATATATATTTGGTTTTTATATAATTTACTTAAACTAAAGTATGTCGTAGTATTTTAAAGACACCATTGAATAGATAACTGCCATACAAAAATTGCTTGACAACCAAGGTTGATTGTCAAATTTAAGCCTACCGAGAATATACAATAATGCTAAATACAGAAGTAGCCAAGGAAACAAACAAAAAGAAGTAGCCAAGGAAAAAATAACAAACAACAAGAAGAAACTAAACGGAAACTAGGGAGGCACTTTTATGCCATTGTATAGCACCTCTCACTATAATAACACCTTTTCGAGTGTAAAAATACTACTTTCTAACTCCCCATTAAATCATTTTCAGGTCATAAAAACAATAATGTGAAAAATCAAATCTTCCAACAAATCAAATCTTGTAGTAGTACAACTATCAAATCATAATTAATAATTAATGCATGTAACTTACTAATATCATTATTTTCCTATCTCCAAAACCCTCACACTAATAATTTATTTTAATATTTATTTTATCAAATATTTATACATATACAAAACTTTTAAGAACAATAAATATAAATATATTTTTTTAATCCTTTAATGAGCAAATATAATTCATGTTGATGTACAATATAAATATATTTTTAAATAAAAATTTAAATATTTAGTTTTATTAACTATTTGATAAGAATAAGATAAATGGAACCTCTCATACAAGTTGGCAATGGTAGCCTAACATGAGTCCAACCAAAACTAAGGCAAGCAGACTAATCCAGACAAGGCCTAAAGAAAAAAATGTCTGCATGGATGAAAGGCGGGAAACCAGGGTTTGATGCACAAAAAATACTCCTTTAATACCCACATTCCAGACTTCATGATGAGCTTTTTATCCTTGACTGAATCATACTCCAAAATTTAGAAAACCACCAAGCACAGGGGTAATTAAAGATCTCACCCTCCTAGAGATGCCACCATGTCTTAAAATCCATTCGTGGAGTTCGGGTAATTTTGGCCAATACTAATGAAATTTGTAGACAAGAGCATTGTCTATCAAGTATTCCTTGCAATCCGGAACATCTGTGTTCATTATGAATTTTGGTATGCATAATGCACGCAGTGGTCTTAAGATAAAAGCCATTCCCGTGCCATTACTTCTAGTGTCAGCTATGTCTTCATCAGTATACTTTCATTTCATCAGTATACTTTGATTGCAGTGAGAAAAAATGGGACAAATAATAACCATTTTTTGATATAACTGAAGTGTAAATTAGTTATTGATTGTTTGACCATTGAAATGAATGATGTTTAAGTAGAAGAATGGGAAGCCCTGTATGAAAGAAATGCACACTCAACTACTGAAGACAGAAACTGAAGAAAGGATATGCCCAAATTCCCTGCCAAGGTACATCCCCGAGGATACAGGAGGAGAATACCGGTCAGTAGTGGCATATCGAGCCCTAAAAGCCATGGGAGGAGAATAAGCCGCCTCTGGAGAAACCATGCAAACTGAAATTATTCTTCAGTTCCAATTTTCCCCATCAAGACCCTTTATGGCCATCTCCACCTCCTTCACCTTTCTGAACCCTTTATGGCGCATAACGAATGTAGATGCTTAACATCAGTGAAGAAGGGGATATTTCGGGTAGCAAGGAGAAGCTTTAGGATCACTTCGCTACAGCAACAATCTGCGAGAATTCAGAAACATGGTGAACTTTTTATTACAACACCTTAAGTTGATTTGAAATAATTGTAACATCATTTTTTATGTTTTTTTAATAAAACATGATGTCTAGATTTGATTTGATTGTTTTTTTTGTTTTTTACATCACCCAATCCCATTCTACATTAAAAGATCGTAAAAGGATGCCCCAGTAAACAGCTGGCATGTTGTGTGCCAACTGTTTACCTGTAATTTCGACCTCCATTCTTGCTGATTTTTGTTTCGACCTCTTCAATGGATTAGATTGTCGATTGAAATACGTCGACCTGTTGAGTCCGCATGATTTTCGACCAGCGTGCCTGCTGGTTAAGATTTACCGTAAAAAGATACAGGTTGATGAACTGTAACATACAAAAATTCGATGACCAACCGGTATCAACATTACTCGGAGCTAGAGTTGCATTTTTCATAGAAGGAGCCACAAGAGCAATTGGAACTGGTGCTATCACTAGGGTTGCACACAGGCGGCTTGGGGCCATGTTCGGGGCGTGAAGCTGGAGAAAGTAGATGGCACCAAACATCTCCCTAACCCTACCATCCAGACTGTCGAGAAGCTGAAATTTGTGGGTTTCGAGGGCATGATTAAGGGTATTGCCGCAACCACTTTTGAGTTCGTTCATCATGGCATTGTACACATATGTTGCCGCAAGTGAATTGCAAAGGTCTAATGGAAAAAATCCTCCCACAAGAGCGTCCTTGTTATTGATTGTTTGACCATTGAAATGGATGATATTTAAGTAGAATGGTCAAAGATGTAACCCTCTAGAACAATTTTCCATTTTTTGAATTCATAAGATATTTGAAGATGAGCCCAAAGCCGATAGCCTGCACATAATCGGCGTCATGAAGAATTGGTATCTGACAGGAGGGTAGAAGCCACCTCCGACCACCTTACTTCCCAGTCGGCATCTTTAAACAATTGGTATCTGACGACAATTCTCACCGCAAACCAAATGTTAGAGTAGTTAATGTCGAAGATCTTCCTCAATTGCAGCGAGTTGTAGGCTCTCCACACCGTTGGCTCTCATCCCATCAGTGGTAGACTGATTCTCAAGTTTTTAACTCATCCGCACAACCTGAAATCACAAACAATTGACAAAGAAGAGATAATGCTTGCACATCAAAATCAAAGGTAGAGTTAGTCGGTTTAAATCTCCATTCGAGGAGCTGAGGGACGCCTTAGCATAACTGCTCTCATAAATTCTACACCCTTTGAAATTTGGCCGACAGTCCCATCAGCACTTGATTGTTGAGATATGATCCCTTACTGAATAAGGAATGATGCAAACCGGTACTATCATATCAAGTTTAGGATATGGGAGTGATTATCTGTGTCTGAACTATGATGATATGCGCTCTTTGGCATTAAAGCTCATTAATGACTTTAGATGGAAGTTGGGCTGTGGAGAGCATGTTTTCCGCCTGTTGGAGAGATGGCAATGGTAACTATTGCAGAAAGCTATCTCCGATGGAAGACAACTATGATGTAAGGTAGATGACGATAAGTTTTTTGAAAGTAACTTAACATTTGTTGTGATCTCCTTGCAATGACCTCACTACTCTTATTTGCTAGGAGCTCTGCTAAGTAAAGTGCTACGTTCCCAAATCCACTAGGGGTTATGATTGCAAACTAGGCAGAGAGGTCGAGAGATTAGTTGACTTCCTCATGTTCTAATAGCCTTTGCAAATTTTCAAGAATATTCTGAGAACCAGATCACATATTTTGGTGCTCTGGTTTTGGCCAATTTGGCCTAATTTGCAAGCCAGCTTGTTTCTCGATTTGCTTCCCTATAACAATGCGATATTTGATATGCTTCAAAAGAATTTATACACCTCTAGATCAGCTGCATTATGTATTTTAGTTTCTAGTCTAAAACCTTGTTATCCTTCATCACATTGATAATTATCATTGAATCTCGTTCAACCCATAGTTGCTTGATTTTCAATTCAACCATCATTTCCACTCCATACATGAGGGTGTAGGCTTCCACAATATATATTATCAGTGCACTGACTCAATACATGAGGATGTAGGCTTCCACAACATTATTAGTGTACTGTGGTAGTTTGATAGCTTTGGCCCAGCAATGAGTTTCCCATTAGAATCCCTAAGATGCAGCCCACACCTGATAATCTAGGGTTCCCTCTAGACGTGCCATCAAAATTGAGTTTGATAAGGGCTGCAGTGGGAAGTGACCATTTGACTAGGTGTTTGTCCACATTATTTGACTTGTTGTGAATTGAGCTGTTGTGAGAGGAACGTCCTGCAACAAAATAATGAAAAACACATGAAATAACAGATTTATATAAATAGCAGAAATACAAAAGAAATTTATTGATCAAAGGCCACTTCGAGGGGGCAACCTCCTTTGAGCAAGCTCAATACAATAAATGTGTGGATGCCTTCATTGGCCTCAACACTTATATAGTAAGTCTAATCTAACCAACTACTACTTCCCATGTATGTGGGATAATACAATATGCTCATGGGACAACTTACAAAGCATATGCGTCCATAGCAACTAATATAATAACAATGTAAAGAGAAGGGTTAAACACAGGTTCCTAACATCCCCTCCCTCTTAGAAAAGCTTTGTCCTCAAAGCTTCAAATATGGGAATGGTTGCTGAATCTGAAATAGTGGTTCCCACATTGCATCCTTTGGTTACATTCCATGCCATTGAATTAATACCTCTATGAGGGATCGGGAGCAAAGACGACGAGTGCACCTATTGAGGATTGCATCCAGCTCTAGAAGGATGGATCCTTCATTATCAAGTTTTGGTAAAACAGTATGTGCTCTGATGTTGGTGCCAAGAACTTTCTTTAGACAAGAGACATGAAATACTAGATGAACTCCCATTTATAAACAACCGACCCAATCTTCTGGAGAACCTTATATGGCCCATAGAAATTTGGAGCCAACTTATAATGCCCTTTGAGTTTTAGGGATGATTTCTTGTATGGTTGCAGGCAAAGAAAAACCATCACCTACTTGAAAAGTGCACTTAGAATGGTGTTGATCAGCCTATTGTTTCATTATATTTCTTGCCATGTGAAGATTTTCCCACAAGATGCTGAGAATCTGATCCCATGTTCGGAGAATCGTGTCAACTGCCTGCAAATAATGCATTGCTTCAGTAAGTCCTGAACGAGCATCTTAATCTCTATCTTTTGGTGAAACAGGTAGCGGTAGGGCCTGATGATGGGAGGAATGCTTCCACGAAGGAGCTGAATACGGTGGTCCTCTGGCCATGAAGGTGGCAATCCCACTAGTTCAGCAAAGACACATGCACATACCTATCCAAAATCCATTGTAGATAAGGAGTAGTGGAGACCATTGATGGTTGCATCTGAATGGAATGGAGCTAGGCAATGATGTCATGTGAATTCTTCTTAAGAAGCTTTTCCATGCGATGTGAACTTATGATGCTGAGAGATCCCAGTTGTAAGCCCTTCAATGTGTGTTTTTGTCCATTGTCTGAAAACTACATCCAAAGTTCAGAAAAATCCCATAAGATGAGTCCAAGTGTACGTAACCATTGGGCTTCCAAAACCACATCACATCCACCTAAGGGAAAGGAAAACATGTCAGAGCATAGGTTATAATCTCCAATAGAGATACACACATTGCGACACTTCCCTTTGCAAGGTAACGTGCCCCCATTAGCAGTCATGACTTCAAACTTGGAACAAGGATAGACAAAACAATCAGTATGTTTCACGATCTGAGGGTCAATGAAGTTATTAGTGTTACCAGAATCAATGAGTATTGTAAGAGAGAGCTTCTTGAAGTAACCCTTGACCCGCATGGTTTGTGGGGTGGTGACTCCTGCTATAGCATGGAGAGAGATCTCTAGGTGGTCTTCCTAAGAAGCGGGTTCAACAAGTGGCTATTTTGCTTCATCCTAATCATCTGCTATATCATGAGCATCTACCCAAACTTTAGTGTTAGGCGGAGTGTCCACATTCAATAGGTAGAGCTTTTGCTCAACACATCGATGTCTTTGAGTGAATTTCTCGTCACAATTATAACAAAGTATTTTTTCTCTACGTACGTGCCCACATCTCTGCTTCAGTCAAATGCTTGATAGGAGTTGTTCTAAGAGATGGCGTTGTTTGAGATTGTTGGGGAGTTGTATTATTGAATGAAACCAAACTAGAGTTGGATAATTGCTGAATTGTGATCTTGTCCTCTGCCAACTTAGCCAACCCTAGGGCTTCCATCATTGTGTTGGGACAAAACATTTTAACCTTAGATCGAATTACATCCTTCAAACCACTGACAAAACAACTTCTGAAGAATTCATCAAAAAATCCCTCTGTGTGATTGGCCATCTTTTCAAATTCTGTCTGTACTCTCTCACAGTGTCTGTTTGGTGAAGTTTAGTGAATGCTCCAGTGAAGTCATCCAAAGCACTAGGGCCAAAGCATTGGAAAATGAGTTTGCAAAAATTAGTTCATTGTGGCTCGTCATGAGCCTTGAGCCTACCAACGAAACCATTGAAAGGCTTCATGTTCTAGGTGAAAGGATACAAGGGGGACTTTGATGACATCGAAAGTATTATTCAGACTAAAATATTGTTCTATTGGATATATCCATCCAATCGGATTTGCACCATTGAATCGAGGAAAATCAAGCTTCGGCCCACAAAAATTGCTAGAAGAAGAAAACCCAGTGTCTAAAGAAGACTCTGGTTGCCATCTGTTATTCATGGCCGAATGTTGAAGATTGAGGCCGAGAATTTTTTCATCATGATCTTGGATTTTGAACTTGAGGGCAAAACTTTCATCCTCCATGTTTTTTACTCCTAATCGGGTTACTACCATAGCCAGAAGATTTTTTTTTAAATGGGTAGAAAATCATGTGCTAAAAAAAGTTTAGTAAAGGGAAATTTTAATTTGGGGAAAATTGCAATGGGTAATTGGGGTTTGACTAGCTTTCAAACACTTTCTAAGGGGAAGGAAAGAAAAAAAATGGTGATTTTAGAAGCAAGGTGAAAGAATGGGAAAATTTGTCCAAGAGGGACAAATGAACATAAATATGAAATGAACACTGTGGTAAAATTTCAAAGCTATTGGGTGAGAATCAAAGAAGTTATGACAAACCCTAAAAATAGACAAATGTGAGATTTCTGGCTTTGATAAGTGGAATTGGGATAGGGTCCTCAAGAAAGGAAATGTGCAGAATGAAATTTCAGGGTTCTAGTGAATTTTGAGAGGAAATAGAGCTAAAACAAGAAAGGTATGGCTAACTACTATGGACAGATTCAATGTGTGGTTTGCCTGTTGTCAATAGATATGGGCCCCAAGTCTATTCAGCTTCCTAAAGGTTCAAGGGAGTCACTCTAGCCACCAATGTTGTATAACATCTTGCATATTGGGGCAATACACCTCACTCCACAGCTTAGGTAAAACTAATAACAGCTTTGCCACAAATGATAGCTCTCGGTTTACTTCACGGATGGGAACTAGTCAATTGGTTAGGGGCCATTGCCCTTTTCACTGGTAGGTCCTCTCAATGGGCCAGCTACTTCAAGGTTCCTTTGGTACTCCTCACAATGATTTTTAGAGCTATATGCTCAAGTACTTCCCACAATTAAGTGGATAGGGATGTTCCCTGATCTGAACCTACAATCCAAATGTGAAAAAAAAGATACGACTGCAACAATCACAGTGCCTGGAGGGTCACTGCGGAAAAATATTTTGGAAAAAATTCCACTCAACGAGCCCAAGAAAGTGCTCTGATACCAGATGAGAGGAACCTCTTGCAACAAAATAATGAAAAATGTGTGAAATAACATATTTATATAAATAGTAGAAAGATAAAAGGAATTTATTAATCGCAGGCCACTTCGAGGGGGCAACCTCCTTTGAGCAAGCTTTAAACAATAAATTTGTGGATGTCTTCATTGGCCTCAACACTTACTTATAAGTCTAATCTAAACAACTACTACTTCCCATGAATGTGGGATAATACAATATGCTCATGGGACGACTTACAAAGCATATGTGTCCATAGCAACTAATATACTAACAAAGTAAAGAGAAGGATCAAACATGGGTTCCTAACACGTTGTTGGGAGGGAGTTGTAACAACATCCAATCTTTGAGAAAATTATTATCCCAATTTGTAAATTTGTTATTTTAACTTGAATTTCTTGTCACTTTGGCCATGATCACTTCTAAGATAGCTATTTCTAACTTCCTTAAGACTTCCGCCAATGAGGAAGGCTATTTCTTGAATATTCTAAAATTCCTCTCCATCTAGATGTGTTAGATGACTAGTGATGGGCTTACCTCCCAAATGTAATATATGTGTATTCCAAATAGAGGGTGGGCTAGCTGAAAAAGTTATCTAGAAGTGACTTGGGGAAGGAAGCATAACAGTTCATCTTTGGACAAAGCCATTTCCACCCTTTAGTATTGAAAGATAAATTTAGAAAGAGATGATCTACATTTTATTATTCTTCCCTGCATAGTACACATTTTAAATATGGAGAGATTCCCATCTTATTAAGTCTTTTGCATGTTAGGATTTTATTATGCAATTCTATGCATGAGAAGGCATGGTGCCTTGGGTAAACAAGTGTCACTCCAACACAATTTGTGAGGCCATTCTAGCTGGTCCACTCTTGTAAGAATCGTATAGCCTTGGGTAACTAAATATTACAGTGATTTTATTGTTATCCAACTGACTTCATCATCTAAATCAAAGAAAATGATACCTCTATGAGACATGATTTTTCTCAAAGTATCTTTCTACTCCCTAGGGAAGGGACAATTCTCAAAGTTTTTCCACTTCACTATTGCTTTATTCTTTTGATTTGAATGGACCCAATAATTCTCTATTTTAGAACCCCAAGTATATTCTAGATATTGTCTTGCCTCAATCAAATTAGTTCTTGTATGTAGAGGAGGATGCCCATTCTAGGAATCTTCCCAAAAAAGAGCTTTAGCCCCATGGTGTACAATCCAAGTAAGGTGTGGAAGGATGACTTCTCTTCCTTGGATTATGAAGTTCCAAATTTTAGACCCTCTCAGGGGATTGACAGCCATGAAGATTCTTTTTCTATTTCAATTCCAAATATTTAGCCTATAGAATTTTGACCCATTTAGCTTTTGATATATTATGCATGTTTCAGGCCAATTTGGCTCTGAGGGCTCTATTCTACATTTCCAAATTTAGAATACTCGCTCCTCCAAAAAAAATGTCTTGGAAACTTTGTCCCAAGTGATGAGGTGAATTTTCCTTTTAGCTAAGTTTCCCTACCATAGAAAACTCCTCACTAGTTTTTCCATGTCTATCAAAACCCCTTGGGGCATCTTTAGAATAGACATCATGTAAGTTGGGATAGCTGCCAGAACTACCTTAACCAATATCAGTCTACCTACCAAGGTTAACTAGTTTTATGTTTCCAAGGAAAAATATTATTCTTAATAGTGGTGATGATGTGAGTATAAAGATCTCTTTTTGTTGTTCCTACAAATAATGGAATTGTCACACCCCAAATTTTTACTATGATTGATTTTTTACTTGCACGTGATTAGTAGTTAATTATTGTTACATCCCCAGTTTATGATTTAGCTTACTCTTACTTTTGCATGGTAATCAGGATGATTAACTAGAGTTGAATGATTAGATGTTTGTGGAAAATATTAGATTAATCATTGGTTATGAGAAAACTAACTAATGCTAGTTAGATATGAGATTTCAAGTTGAAATGATTATTTAATTACTATGATTTATCAATCATATGATGATACACTAATCATGATTTTCTGGTGGTGAGTTTGATTAGGAAAGTAATCATCCTTCAAAGATGGAAGGAGGGTATCATCTGGGAGGAAGAGATAGATGTCAGGAAAAGGGGTTAAATAACCATCTGAGTATCAGACTTTGTCCTTTGAATCCTTGCTATAGGGTGAGTTACGTATCCCATGTTAGTCATTTATTTTCTCTTATTGACTAGTCATCTAGACTCTTCTCGACATCTTTAATGTCGATTTGTCAAATTGACAATGTTCGCAAGAACGTCTTTTCAAGTCATTTTCTGATTCTGGAAAAGTTGTTGTGAACCTTTTTGTTCCATGTTTATTATCTTCTATTATGTATTATGACTATTTTATCTGATTAGTTATGTCTTTCGGTGAACGATGCTTTCCAGGGGAGCAGTGCTCAACCTCGTAGTCGCATCGTTAGTATGTGTCCTTATCTAATAGTGTTGATATTATTAACACTTAGTTATCTATATCATTAACCTTTATATAAGAAGTGTTAGTATATGTATATATATGATTTATTTGGTTTAAACTTTTAAAGAGGCCAAATATGATTAATCATTATATTATTCTTTTATTCTAATATTTTTTTTAAGCTGATAGGGGCACTTAGCCAATCACCACCCATAAGGAGTGGAAAGGAGGGTGGAAGATGAGCATACCTTATTTCCATGCCATTATCCTTGCCAACCTATCATTGAGTGAATAGGTGGTGAGATGCAAGCTCAACCAAAAACTATTTTTGAAGTTGCATGCATGCAAAGAGAATCAGTTATTACCGATTGGAAGAAAGAGACTTGGACTTGGTTTTTTGAGAAAAAGGCATTATGATGTGTGTTATGTTTTGGTGCTATGAGAATACAACTCTCGAATAAGATATAGAGAGAAGTATACATAGGGATATCGTTGTTATAGGGAGAACTCAATGGAGTTGACCTTGGAAACCATTTGTGCTTAGAGCCAGCTACACCTTTGAACAAGCTTAGTCTCAGGTATGAGCTATATCTCAACATGTTATACTCGATAGCCATATATAATAATGTGAGTTTTCTATCATTCATATGAGAGCATTGACAGTGTTGAAAAGTGCATGTATTCATTTCTATATTGTGGCTTACAAAGCTGTAATGGTCACATAGATATTTTCTGTGTATTAATAAGGTGATTAATTGTTATTCTTTTATCATTCCTATGGCTGTATATACACTATTGTGTATACATTAAACCCTCGGCCAACTTTGTACATATAATATATGTGATATGCATACGTGAGCTCTCTATACGTCATAAGGTAGAGAAATAAACTTCCTTTAAACTTTTTATTCTATTATGTCATCGTATGATGACTGTGTTTAATGGGATTAATGTTATCATTGGGTATCTGTGTTGAAACTTGTATAGGGTTATCATATTTTGATAACGGCTTTCAAGCCATGTGGTGCAGGAGCTTCAGTTTAGTCATTTTTTTGAATATAACATTTTGTGACCTTGTTAATTTTGGTTTTTCCTAAGGCTTTGAAAGCCATTTTCATACTTTGTAATAAGGACTTAGTCCATTTTATTTGACTAGTCCACTAGAGTATTTGATAAGTTCTATTTTCTAGGGTTTCTCTTTAGAAACTTGGAGTTTTTAAGAAAATAAGCTTTTCCATCGGTTCACTACCTTTCATGGGCAGTTGTACAGATTGTAAGGAAGTGCAAACATTGGGGAAACTTGCTATAAACTTTAATTTGTATAAGCATGCCAAATATGAATGGAGAGAGGGAGTCATTTAAGGAAAAAGCTGTGTTTTTATGTTTTTTTGCTGAAAACAGTCTTCTTGTACGGCCTAGTACGGACTGTAGAAGATCCATGGTCTGAGAATTATTGTTGTGGATCAAGTTACCTTTCATTTGCATCTGTTTGGAGCTCTTGAAACATTTTTATTGCTTTGTTTGATTTCATTGTTTGCAAACTAGTTTTCTAACCCTCCACAGCTAGGGTTTGGACAAAATGCTCCATTCTTCCTCTATCCTCTGAAGGTGGTCACCCATTTCTTGGTGGGATGGAGGAAGAAAAAGTAGTTTTTATGTTTTTGATGTTTGCATTGTGGTTCTCCTTCCTCCATGGTGGTTGGTATGCCTCTATCTAGTCAAAACAGTGACTAGTTAGTCAAGAAAAGGCATAAGACAGCAAGAGTGTAAGAAAATAGTCAAGGGCTTGATCAAATGGTGTTGATCTTTGTGTTTTAGAAGGAAGGCAGACCTGCACAAGAACCTACTATCTAGACAAGGGATCCTTGATATACATCTTTCCCATAATCTCAAGCTAGACTGCCCTTTAGAAGAAAAACAACAATTGCTGACAGAAATATAGTTTGTTGTTCATGTGCATGGGTACAGTACGGTCTGAAGGATCAAGGAATGGTAAACATTTTAATATAAGTATTTGGTTCATGCACCAAGTGGTGAAGGTCATTTGAGGTTTGTGAGTGGTTAGTGTGGTGTTAAACTTTCTCCTTGCTTACAAGGTTTAACCTCCTTTAACACTATTTTCTTGAAGACAGTCATAACAGTTTACTATTTCTGTCAGAACAAGTACTGAGGCAAGGTGTTGGTTCAAAGACCACAAGTTGATCCTGTCATTGGTAAGTGTTTGAGGTGTTTAGATCCTTGTTTGAGAGGAGTTGATGTAGGTTTATCTTTCACAAAGGCTATAAGAAAGAAGCTATCACTTTAAGACTATCATAGGATAGTCAAGTTTCAATTTGCTATCCTCTGCCCTCTATATCATAGTGTGGGTCTGCATCTCGATAAATGGTTGCTCATTCACATTTAGTGTTTAGTATGCATTGAGTATTGTTGGTCTTTTGAGGCTTTGAGAAGTTATTGTTGGTTGAATCAATTCTATAAGGGTTAAGCCTTCTTCCAAACACTGTCCTAGAACAGTCATACTACTGTTGCTGTCCACTGCCCTAGAGAATGCAAAAATTAGTCTTTTGGTCAGAGACCTCATGACAATCATGATTCCTTGACAAGTAAGTGTTAATAGTTATAGATGGACATTGTTGGTAGAGGTGTGGGTAGGAAGTTGTGAGTTCTTAAAAGGTAGATTGTGCAGATAGGTGGGATTGAACAGTAACTCTCCAAGGTGAGGGAAGGGCAGCCTATGAGGAGGACACTAGATAGTGGTCCTAGGCTAGATCAATCTCAGAAATAGCCTTGTGTAAGCTTTGTAAACACAAACACTTTTGTAAACCTCTTGGAGAAAGTTGAGTGACTTAAGTTCATTGAGTGAACTTCAAATACTCTTACCTTACCCTCTGCATCATATTGGTATCAGAGCCAATATTCTAATTGGAAGCAAGTGTATGTCAGAAGAGGAAATTGAAACAGAGGCTAGTACAATGCCTCCCAAGACAATGAGTCAAGATGCCATCAAGAAGTTGGTGGAAGAGATGGTTGAAGCAAGATTGCAAGAAGCAAAATTGCAGGAAGAGAAGAAGTCTAAGGGCAAGACCAAAGAAGAGGGAAGTTCTTCAGACACAAATGAAGAAATAGAGGCAGAAGAGGATCCTCTAGAGTAGGATATGTCTGCAGATCAGAAAGCCTTTTTGAATGCACTTAAGGGTGCTCATGGAGATAGTGGTGATCCCAAGATGGAAGTGCCTACTTTTCATGGTAAGTTGGATGGAGATGTTCTCACCGACTGGATAGAAGCTATGTGCAACTTCTTTGATTACAAGGAGTTTAATGACAGCAAAAAGGTCAAGTTTGCCAAGACAAGGCTAAGAGGTTCTGCACTTGTATGGTGGAACTATATGCAGAGTGAGAGGGAGAAGATTGGGAAGAGTCCCATCACTAAATGGAGTAGAATGGTGGCTATGCTCAGAAGCAAGTTCATGCCACCTGACTATGAGATTCAAATCATAAGGAGGTTTTAGAATTTGAGACAAAAAGACATGGATGTGGCTTCCTACACAGAAGAATTTCATAGACTTAGTATGAGGGCCAATCATAATGAAGATGAAAAAGGGATGGTGGCTAGGTACCTGAATCGACTGAAATACAATCTACAAGATGAGATAAGCTTGGTGTTACCAAAGACAGTGGATGAATGTTTCTTATTGGCCTCCAGAGTAGAGGAAAAGCTAAGAAGGAAGGGTGAACAAAGTGCCAGAGGTAGAGGTGGCAGAAACCAAAGAGGTAGAGGCAATTTTGGCCGTGGACAGTTCAACAAAACTGAAAATAACAGTCAGCAAGAAACACAATCAGCAACAAAGCATAGAGGAGGTTTTAGAGGTGGTAGAATTCATAATGGTAGAGGTAGAAATGGTGGAGGAGGTAGAGGACCAAGAGTCTTCACTGGTAGATGTTATGGCTGCAACCAAGTTGGCCATACAATGAACAAATGTCCAGGGAAAGCTAGCAGCTCTCATGATAGTGGGAAGAGAAATCAGTTAGTCAAAGATGATGACTATGAAAGTGTGAATTCACCAATGGGAAGTGCTGCACCTATTCTAGATGGAGAGAGTATGATGATAAAAAGGTCTATGTTGAAGTTGCCATTGAAACAAGAGCCCCCTCAGAGAAAGAATCTTTTCAAAACCCAAGGCCTAGCCTATGGGAAACTCTGTAAAATCATAGTGGATTCAGGGTCTACTAAGAATGTGGTATCCACTAAGATGGTTGAGAAGTGTAAGTTGAAGAGGCTACCTCATATCAGTCCTCACAAGATTTCTTGGTTGAACAAAAACCAAAGTTTAATGGTGGAGGAACAAACTTGGGTTGAATTTGCAATTGGTGACTACAAGGACAAAGTGCTATGTGAAATCATCCCTATGGATGCATGTCACCTACTTCTTGGCCGCCCATGGCAATATGATGTTAAAGCTCAGCATGATGGTGAGAAGAACACTTATGTCATCACCAAGAATGGAAGAGCATTCAAAATGGATCCTTTGTTGGAGCAGCCCAGGGGAAAGGAAAATAACAGCAGTGTCATGTTGGTGAATGGAAATGAGTTCCTAAATATCTTGAAGGAGAATGACAACCAGGGGTATGCCTTGGTCATGAAGCCCAAGAGTGGATCAGATCAGCAAAATCAAAAACAGAAGGAGATTCCTTTGGAAGTACAGCAACTTCTGGATAAGTATCAAGACCTTGTGGTAGAGGAAGTTCCCAACTCCTTGCCACCCATGAGGGATATTAGTCATCAAATTGACTTAATACCTAGTGCTACATTGCCTAACAAGGCTGCATATAAACTAACACCACAGCAAAATGAAGAGGTGGCAAGGCAAATTCAAGATCTCCTGGAGAAAGGGCTGATTAGGAAGAGTCTAAGTCCCTGTGCAGTTCCAAGTGTACTTGCTCCTAAGAAGGATGGAAAGTGGAGGCTATGCACAGATTCAAGGGCCATAAACAAGATCACCATAACATACAGATTCCCAATGCCAAGGATTGAAGATCTCTTGGATTATCTGGGAGGATCATGCTATTACTCAAAGATTGATTTGAAATTTGGATATCATCAAATCTGGATCAGACAGGGAGATGAATGGAAGATTGCTTTCAAGACTAATGAAGGTCTTTATGAATGGCTTGTTATGCCATTTGGTCTTAGCAATGCTCCAAGTACATTTATGTGCCTGATGAATAAGGTATTAGTTGAATTCATTGGTAAATTTGTTATTGTTTATCTTGATGACATACTAATCTTCAGCAGGACAAGGGAAGACCATGTGAAGCATGTTGGTCAGGTGTTTGAGAAGCTGCATGAGCACAAGTTGATGATCAACTTAGACAAATGTGAGTTCATGAAAACTAAACTTGTATACCTGGGATTTGTCATTTCTAATGGCTGTTTGAAGATGGATCCCTCTAAGGTTGAGGCTATTCTTAGTTGGCCTACCCTAAAAATAGTGGGAGATGTGAGAAGTTTCCATGGATTGGCGACTTTCTGTAGGAAGTTTATTAGAGGTTTCAGTCACATTAGTGCTCCCATCCTCAACACCATCAAGGGTGGAGTCAAATGTAGATTCCAGTGGACAAAGGAAGCTGATGATAGTTTTGAGTTGTTAAAAATAAAGGTGGTTGAGTTACCTACCTTAGTACTCTTTGATTTTGATAAGGTGTTTGTTGTTGAGTGTGATACAAGTCAGCAAGCTATTGGTGTTGTTCTCAGCCAAGAAGGACATCTAGTGGCATTCTTTTCAAAAAAGTTGAATGAAGCCAAGCAAAGGTATTCTGCCTATGACTTAGAACTCTATGCAATGGTGCAAACTCTTAAGAAATGGAGACATTATTTGCTGCCCAAAGAATTTATTGTGTTTATTGACAATCATGCTTTAAGCTTTCTAAATAGTCAAGAAAAATTGAACCATAGACATGTTAAATGGATGGAACAACTACAAGTTTATACCTTCACAATTAAGCACAAAAGAGGTGTCTCTAATAAGGTGGCTGATGCATTGAGTAGGAGGTTACTTCTTGTTCATGAAATTCAGTTAGAAAGCATGGGTATTGATTGTTTAAAGGAGCTGTATAAAGAAGATTCTAATTTCAAAAAGGCTTATGATGTTTGTGTGAACTTGGCTAACACATTCCATGGAGAGTATGCATATTTTGTTTTGCAGGAAGGCCTCTTGTTTAAGGGCAATTTGTTGTGTCTCCCTAAGTGCTTCATGTGGGACAACATCATCAAGGAGAAGCATAATGGTTCTTTAGGAGGACATTTTGGCTTGGACAAGACACCAAAACAAGTCACAAGGTTCTATTTTTGGCCAAAGGTGCAATCAGATGTGAGAAAATATGTAGCTAGTTGTGCAATCTGTTAAAGAGCCAAAGGTGTGTCTTCAAATGCAGGTCTATACCAGCCCCTTCCCATTGCCAATAGACCTTGGGAAAGTATCAAAATGGATTTTGTGCTTGGGTTACCCAGGACAGCCAGAGGGGTGGATAGTGTGTTTGTCATTGTTGATAGGTTCAGGAAGATGGCTCATTTTGTGCCATGTAAATGCACAAATGATGCATCTCATGTTGCAGGTCTATTTTTCAGAGAGGTAGTAAGGATACATGGTTTACCATTGTCCATTGTAATGGATAGAGATTCTAAGTTTGTAGGTCACTTCTGGAGGACCTTGTGGAAGAAGCTAGGCACACAGTTGTCCTTTTCATCAGCCTACCATCTACAAACTGATGGTTAGACTGAGGTGGTTAATAGATCACTTGGAAACCTTCTAAGGTGGCTTACAAAGCAGCATGGTTTGGCATGGGACTTGGTTATCAATCAGGCTGAATATGCCTACAATGATTCAAGGAATAGGAGCACTGGTAAAAGTCCTTTTGAGATAGTTTATGGTTTTCATCCAAGAGGGCCACTTGAGCTAAAGAATCTCCAAGGTTGGGATAGAAGGAGTGCACTTGGTGAAGAGTTTGTTGCCTCCATGAAAACAGTTCATGATCAAGTCAAGTTGCAATTAGAAAAATTAGTCACAAAGTACAAAGAAAAGGCAGATTTGAAGAAAAGAGAAGTACAGTTCAAAGTTGGTGATTTAGTTATGGCATATCTAAGGAAAGAAAGTTTGCCTCAGGGTCAGCCAACTAAACTCCTGATGAAGAAGATTGGGCCATGCAAAATAGTACACAAATTCGGTCCAAATGCATATGAGATTGAGCTACAAGATGGCCTTGGTATCTCTCCAATTTTCAATGTTTGTGATCTTTTTCCTTTCAAACCTCCATTGCCTAATGAAAGTGGATCAGATGTAGTGGCTGAAGATGCTGATTGGATCAAGGATTTGCCTCCAAGCAAACCCTTACAGTTGGAGTGTATTCTGGATTCCAAAGTTATCAAGAAGACTCAGAGAGGTATCTATAAGGACTACTTGGTGAAATGGAAGGATCTCCCTGACTCAGAGGCCACCTGGATGACTGAAGCAGATATCTTGAAGCATGGCATGACTCTTCAACAATTGGCAACTCAAGGGACTTGAGTTTTTCCCACATGGGGAATATGGTGCAGGAGCTTCAGTTTAGTCATTTTTTTGAATATAACATTTTGTGACCTTGCTAATTTTGGTTTTTCCTAAGGCTTTGAAAGCCATTTTCATACTTTGTAATAAGGACTTAGTCCATTTTATTTGACTAGTCCACTAGAGTATTTGATAAGTCCTATTTTATAGGATTTCTCTTTAGAAACTTGGAGTTTTTTAAGAAAATAATCTTTTCCATCGGTTCACTACCTTTCATGGGCAGTTGTACGGACTATAAGGAAGTGCAAACATTGAAGAAACTTTCTATAAAATTTAATCTATATAAACATGCCAAATATGAATGGAGAGAGGGAGTCTTTTAAGGAAAAAGCTGTGTTTTTATGTTTTTTTTGCTGAAAACAATCTTCTTGTACGGCTTGGTACAGACTGTAGAAGATCCATGGTCTGAGAATTATTGTTGTGGATTGAGTTACCTTTCATTTGCATCTATTTGGAGCTCTTGAAACATTTTTATTGCTTTGTTTGATTTCATTGTTTGCAAATTGGTTTTCTAACCCTCCACAGCTAGGGTTTAGACAAAATACTCCATTCTTCGTCTGTCCTCTGAAGGTGGTTGCCCATTTCTTGGTGGGATGGAGGAAGACAAAGTAGTTTTTATGTTTTTGATGTTTGCATTGTGGTTCTCCTTCCTCCATGGTGGTTGGTATGCCTCTATCTAGTCAAAACAGTGACTAGTTAGTCAAGAAAAGGCATAAGACAGCAAGAGTGTAAGAAAACAGTCAAGGGCTTGATCAAATGGTGTTGATCTTTGTGTTTTAGAAGGAAGGCAGACCTGCACAAGAACCTACTATCTAGACAAGGGATCCTTGATATACATCTTTCCCATAATCTCAAGCTAGACTGCCCTTTAGAAGAAAAACAACAATTGCTGACAGAAATATAGTTTGTTGTTCATGCGCGTGGGTACAGTACGGTCTGAAGGATCAAGGAATGGTAAACATTTTAATATAGGTATTTGGTTCATGCACCAAGTGGTGAAGGTCATTTGAGGTTTGTGAGTGGTTAGTGTGGTGTTAAACTTTCTCCTTGCTTACAAGGTTTAACCTCCTTTAACACTATTTTCTTGAAGACAGTCATAACAATTTACTATTTCTGTCAGAACAAGTACTGAGGCAAGGTGTTGGTTCAAAGACCACAAGTTGATCCTGTCATTGGTAAGTGTTTGAGGTGTTTAGATCCTTGTTTGAGAGGAGTTGATGTAGGTTTATCTTTCACAAAGGCTATAAGAAAGAAGCTATCACTTTAAGACTATCATAGGATAGTCAAGTTTCAATTTGCTATCCTCTGCCCTCTATATCATAGTGTGGGTCTGCATCTCAATAAATGGTTGCTCATTCACATTTAGTGTTTAGTATGCATTGAGTATTGTTGGTCTTTTGAGGCTTTGAGAAGTTATTGTTGGTTGAATCAATTCTATAAGGGTTAAGCCTTCTTCCAAACACTGTCCTAGAACAGTCATACTACTGTTGCTGTCCACTACCCTAGAGAATGCAAAAATTAGTCTTTTGGTCAGAGACCTCATGACAGTCATGATTCCTTGACAACTAAGTGTTAATAGTTATAGATGGACATTGTTGGTAGAGGTGTGGGTAGGAAGTTGTGAGTTCTTAAAAGGTAGATTGTGCAGATAGGTGGGATTGAACAGTAACTCTCCAAGGTGAGGGAAGGGCAGCCTATGAGGAGGACACTAGATAGTGGTCCTAGGATAGATCAATCTCAGAAATAGCCTTGTGTAAGCTTTGTAAACACAAACACTTTTGTAAACCTCTTGGAGAAAGTTGAGTGACTTAAGTTCATTGAGTGAACTTCAAATACTCTTACCTTACCCTCTGCATCACCATGGAACATATTATGATGTCTCATAATGTTGATTACTAGTCACGAAGGCTTATAGGATATCTTATGTGTAAAGCAAAGTAGGGTGATTGTAGTGTATCAATTGTGATCGCTAAGAGTCTCGGCATATACATTTCATAAAGTTATGATATTAACTAAGACCAAACTATTTTACAATGAAGACTATACCAGTCTTAGTGGTAAACATCGCATTGAACCATTGTTTTAACCATTAAACCTATTACCTCGAAGTGAAAGAAGTAAACTTTCAATGGTAGGTAATGATTTCCTTTGTGCCTATGATGTATTTTAATACTATAATGAGGTCTCATGGTAATGAGAAGGTTCTTGTGGACATAGTATTGTCTTTTGTCTCCCATGGTTTGAGCCATATTTCCTCAATGGAAAGATATTCTTTTAACATTCTTTTACAAGAATAGAACCATGTCACAATATATCATATTGTATAATAGCATATGTATGCCTTATTTTCAAATGGCTAAGTTACTCCTTAATGAATTGCATTCAAGAAGGTCTCTTAAGATTGATCCTTGTTAAAGGGAATTGACTATATGTGTCACTACAAGTTCACCCATTAACCTTATGAGCTGAATGTAAACCATGAACTGAGATAAACAAGGTAAACTCCAAACCAGTATGGTTAAGTGTGGAGAATATGAATGAAATTTATTTTTGCAAACAAGTACAGGACAAAGTGACATGGATTCACGAGTTCCTGATTACTTAAGCATCTAGAACCTTAAGAATAGGTTAACAAGATAGAAGTTGAATGTCCAAGACATGGACTAAGATTATTTGAAATTAACTGCTCTAGATAGACCAAAAAGGGTCGGATTATGTTTACTATAGGACATGACAGCTTCTAAGTCGAGTCAAGGTAATGGACATATGACAACGTTCATTGCATAATGTTATGTATGTAAATCTTTGGCCAAAGTAATAGATCTGTCTCTGCATGCATTATCAATCCACAGTGCTCCAGATGGTATAATGTCTCCAGTAGTGTCATGCATAGTTAGAGTGAATCTATAGTTGTGTGACCGAGAGGCATTATGAAGAACACAACACCAGATACTCAGATGGTTAACCTAATGGTTCCTTATATCTATCCCTTACGTGAAGGGTAGGGTTGCTTCCAGGTAGGAACTTGTACGGGGGACCGCTGGTCTATGGTTGGAGGAAAAGCATTGGGATGATGCTCTCCTTCCCAAGTGTGAGACGAGATGAGGCTTATGAAGACAAATGTCATATGGTCCAGATATAGTGTTTTTCATTTTATGACTTGATGGTCAATTATTATGTATAATATGATATTTGATGCCTTGAGCATAACTTGTACATGCAAAGTGAAAGTTATTCACTAATGATATGTAATTGGATATTGTAATTGAAGATTTGTTATATTCTGGATTAGAATAACATGCTTAATTGTTGAAATGATAATGAATCATTCTTGTTTAACTCTGATTTCAATAATCATGTTGAAATCTAATTCTTGATTAAGATGAATATTTATGTTAATAATAGAGTATTATGGAATGTGATGTTACATATGGTATCAGAGCTACTAGGTTCAATACATGGACCTATGAGCTCACTACTTGATGATTACTTTTATCCAAAATTAACATATGCTAATGATTGGATGTTCTATGCCAGAATGGTAAGAATTAGAACAACACCCTGAAAGAAGGTAACAAAACATGGACATTACCTACGTCATCAAAAGGTCTTGAGGGAATGAGCCTCAAGAATGAGAAGACTTGAATAGACTGGCTGCTTAGAAGGATCATGGTTGACCAATGAGGAGACCTTTGTTGATTCCATGAAACACATCAAGTAGGAGTTAAGGAAAGAAGTTAGGATTGCTGCCCCTAACTCTACTGATGCATCAATAGAACCCTCTGCACCTACAGCACCAACTATGGAAAACAATCCTAGGGATTATGATGTACCCAAGGAGGTTGTGGAAGAGTACCTCTATGTACCTCCACCTCCTAAAACTGAAATGATAAATCTCAAGGTTGAGAAATGAATATGGGAAGTTATCCCAAATTGTAAATGACTTGCAATAGCAAGGTGTAAACAAAATTTTGTAATTTTGATGGATTATATGTAATCTAATGAAAACTATAATGCAATTGAAAAATTCTGACAATCTTTCCTTTCTTGTAAAGATTACATGAATGAGAATAGATTTGTATTATGAATCAATTCAATGACATGGAAAAACTAATCCGTAAATTAATCTACAAACTTCAAGAAGAGGTAGATTGCAACAAAGGTTTAGAGAAGAACCAGGATGGGAGATAGCCAGGATGTAGGGCAACCTTCAGGGTACTCCGAAACTAAACTTTATTAGACTATTGCCTTACTTAAAGACACAAGAGTGAGAGTAGGAACTCTCGAATAGGAAGTTAGGGGTCGGCAAGGACCCAGACAAGATGCTTATGATTGGGGTGATGACAAGACATGTAATAATGACACCACCCAAAGTGAGCATGGAGAAAATAACTCTGAGGCTAGACAAGAAGTGGATAGAAGGAGCCATATGGATATGGAACTATCCCAAGACATGAAAAAGGTTATGCCTCCTAAATTTGATGGATCCATAAGCAGAGATGCCGCTGAGGCATGGCTTATGGAAATAGAAAAGTATTTCAAAATTAGTAACTATAATGAGGTCACTAAAGCAATATGGGGGGCATTCCAGCTGGCAAGTGAAGCATCCACATGGTTGATGAAAAAAAAGATGGAACTAGGCTTGAGATCTATGTAAGCTTTACATGGGACAAGTTCGTAGAACTTTTTAGGCAAAGATGGTTGCCTCAACTGTTCTATGATCAGAAGCTTATAAACTTTTAAAATCAGAAATAGGATGATTTGTCTGTGAAGGAATATTGGGAAAAGTTTACTTGCTTGCTTAAGTATGTGCCACAGTACCAACAAGATGAGAAATTTTGCATTCAAAAGTTTAAAATAGGATTGAACACCTAGATTAGGGGTAAGGTTAATGTTCATGGTCCTACTACAATGGACCAGGTCTATGAAGAGGCCATCAAACAGGAACAGAAACTAAAATCTATGTCATCTTATAGAGAAAGGAACCGAAAGAGATACAATTGGTCTCAATCCTCTCAATCCTCTAAGAAAAAGGGGAAGAAATGGGATTATACTGAGAAAAATGATAAGGGGACCAGGCATAAGAAAACTATATCCAAGGGAGAGAAAAAGGGGAATAACTACTCCAAGAAGAATGAAGACAATTATGGAAAACCTCAGGAGAGGCAAGGACTAGTGGGAGGGTGCTACACTTGTGGCGGAGATCATTACATCAACTAGTGTCCTAACAAGACATGGGAAGCACAACCAAGAGGAAACCCTCTACCCCCTCAACAAGAGGCATTCCAACAATGCATTCATGTAGCCTTGGACAATAGGCAAGCCAAATACCAAATAACTTCAATTGAGACAACAAGTGTTTTCTCTAGTCTTCCGATTTCAGTTTTGATTGACACTAGTGCTACCAAATGTTTTGTTTCCTCTAAAATTGTAAGCAAAATTCCTAGAAAGGTTGGATATATGGCAAACACATGGTCTGTAGAATATGTAAATCAAACTAGGGCTCAGGTAGAGAAATACATGTTTGAGGCTAGGGTTGAACTTCTAAGTTTCTCCACATAAGTACATCTTTATGTAGCCCCACTAGGCTCATACGATGTTATCCTAGGTATAAACCGGCTTTGGACACATCAAGCCAAAGTGGATTGTTATACCAAAATAATAGAGTGTCTTGATGACTTAGGAAACAAATTTTTTCTCCAAGGAAACCCTAGGGAAGTCAAACTAAGACAAATTTCTACCCTGCAAATGAAAAGAGCTCAAAGAAAAGGATGCCAGCTTTTTGCTGTCAAAATGGAAAAACTAAATGAGGTTGAGGAAACAAATTTCCAAGATGATTTAATGTTTTATGAATCTTAGAAACTCAAAGAAGTAGTGAAACTATTATTCAATTTACTGCATGCATGAATAAAACTATGCCCCACATGATTTGGAACTGGTAGCAGTCATTCATCCATTGCAAATGTGGAGACACTACTTACTCAAGAAACCATTTGAGCTGAAAATAGATCACCAAGGACTCAAATATCTATTCACTCAATCACATCTTAATGCTTGGTAAAGAAGATGGTTGAAATTCATCTCAAATTATGATTTCGACATTAAATATATTCAAGGAAAAGAGAACCGAGTGGCAGATGCTTTGAGTAGGAGAAGACACATTTCCTCAATGATCTCCATACATTCTAACTTTAGAAATTAGGTTCTACAAAAACCTAAGGGAGATGAGTTTTACGAGTAGGTAAAATGAGCACTTGAGTAAAACCCCTAGAATCTGAGATATGAAGGATTTAACTTTGAAATGGATGGGTTATTAAGGTTTGAAGGGAGGATATATGTACCTAACTTTGTAGAGTTAATGAAGATGGTGTGAAAGGAGGTTCATTCTGCACCATATTCTGGACATCTTGGAGTAACAAAGTTACTTGCTAATGTGAAACCCCTATACTTCTGGAAAGGAATGAAGAGGGATGCTACAAATTTTCTAGCTATGTGTATAGAATGCTAGAGGGTGAAGGCGGAACACCATCACCTGATAGGACTCTTATACCCTCATGAAATTCCTGAGTGGAAATGGGAAATTATAAGCATGGACTTTATGCAAGGACTTCCTATGTCAAGGAACATGCACAATGCTATCTTGGTTGTGGTGGATAGACTCACCAAATTTGCTCATTTTGTACTTGGGAACTTGATGGATGGGGCACCTGTCATAGCTTGAAAAATTTTTCAAGAGATTTTCTGACTACATGGCATTCCTAAGAAGATTATCTCAGATAGGGATGCACGAATGACATCGAGATTTTGGAAAACCTCATTCTTTTCACTTGAACCAAGCTAAATATAATCTCTTCTTATCATCCTGAAATGGATGGCCAAAATGAGATGGTAAACCAAGTGTTGGAGGATTTATTGAGAATGTATTGCATGGATCAGCAATACAAATGGGAGGATTATCTTCCTCCGGTGGAATTTGCCTATAATAATTCCTATCACTCTACTATTAAGATGGCTCCATTTGAGACATTATATGGATGGAAGTGTTGAACCCCTATAAGTTGGGACAAGATAGAAGATAGGGTTAGCCTTGGTCCAGAAATGCTATCAGAGATGGAAGAGCAAGTCCACCTAATTAAGAGAAGGCTAGCGAAAGCCAATGATAGGCAAAAAAGTTATGCAAATGCTAAAAGCATTGAAAGACATTTCACAGTGGGAGAGAAAGTTCTCTTAAGGGTAAAACCTCAAAAGAGTTCCATCAAATTTGGAAAGATGTCTGAACTGGCACCTAGATACGTGGGTCCCTAAGATGTTCTCGAAGAAGTCAACCCAGTAACATACAGAATTGCTCTACCACCAGCTCTTGCCATGATGCATAATGTGTTTCATGTTTCATATTTGAAAAAGTTTAACACTACAGATAATCAAATTCCTATGCTTGATTGGAATGCTATACAGGTGAAAGACTTAGGAGTGGTGGTGATCAAGCCCATCAAGGTGCTCAAAACATGTAAGCTACGCTTACGTAACAAAGAGATAACATAGTGTAAGGTCCAATGGGACCAATATGCAGAGGAAAATACCACCTAGGAAAACATTGATGATTTCTATGTGAGATTTTCTCATCTTTTCTGAAAAACTTTTTATTATGCTATCAGAACATTTCTCTTATTATGTTTATTGACTATGAAGACATTAAATCATCAGGGACAATGATTCTTATGGGAGGAGATATGTTACATCCCCAATTTATGATTTAGCTTAATCTTACTTTTGCATGGTAATCAGGATGATTAACTAGAGTTGAATGATTAGATGTTTGTGGAAATTATTAGATTAATCATTGTTTATGAGTAAACTAACTATTGCTAGTTAGATATGAGATTTCAAGTTGAAATTATTTAATTACTATGATTTATCGATCATATGATGATACACTAATAATGATTTCTAGGTGGTGAGTTTGATCAGGAAAGTAATCATCCTTTGAAGATGGAAGGAGGCTATCATCTGTGAGGAAGAGATAGATGCTAGGAAAAGGGGTTAAACAACCATCTGAGTATCAAACTTTGTCCTTTGAATCCTTGCTATAGGGTGAGTTACGTCTCCCGTGTTAGTCATTTATTTTCTCTTATCAACTGGTCATATGAACTCTTCTCGACATCTTTAATGTCGATTTGTCGAATTGACAATGTTCCCAAGAACGTCTTTTCAAGTCATTTGCCGATTCTGGCAAAGTTGTTGTGAACCCTTCTGTTCCATGTTTATTATCCCGTATTATGTATTGTGACTATTTTATTTGATTAGTTATGTCTTTCAGTGAATGATGCTTTCTAGGGGAGCAGTGCTCAACCCCGTAGTCATATTGTAAGTATGCATCCTTATCTAATAGTGTTGATATTATTAACACTTAGATATATATATCCTTAACCCCTATATAAGAAGTGTAAGTATATTTCTATATGATTTATTTGGTTTAAACTTTTAAAGAGGCCAAATATGATTAATAATTATATTATCCTTTTATTCTAATGTTGTTTTTAAGTTGATAGGGGCACTCGACTAGTCACCACCCACAAGGAGTGGGAAGGAGGGTAGTGGCTGAGCATACCCTATTTCCATGCCATTATCCAGGTTGCCAACCTATCATTGATTGAATAGGTGGCGAGATACAAGCTCAACCAAAAACTATTTTTGAAGTTGCATGCATGCAAAGAGAATCAATTATTACCGATTGGAAGAAAGAGACTTGGCCCTGGTTTTTTGGGAAAAAGGCATTATGATGTGTGTTATGTTATTTTGGTGTTACAAGAATGCAACTCTTGAACAAGATATAGAGAGAAATATACACAAGGATATCATGATTATAGGGAGAGCTCAGTGGAGTTGATCTTGGAAACCATTTGTGATTAGAGCCAGCTACACCTTCGAACAAGCTTAGTCTCAAGTATGAACTATAGCTTAACATGTTATACTTGATAGCCATATATAATAATGTGAGTTTTCTATCATTCATATGAGAGTGTCGACGGTGTCAACAAGTGCATGTATTCATTGCTATATCGTGGCTTACAAAGCCATAATGGTCACATAGATGTTTTATGTGTATTAATAAGGTGATTAATTGTTATTCTTTTATCTTTGCTATGGTCGCGTATACACTACTATGTATACATTAAACCCTCAACCAACTTTGTGCATATAATATATTCGATATGCATACATGAGCTCTCTATGTGCTAAAAGACAGAGAAATAAACTTCCTTTAAACTTTTTATTCTATTTTGTCATTGTATGATGTCTGCATTTAATGGGATTAATGTTATCATTCAGTATCTGTGTTGAAACTCATATAAGGTTATCATCTTTTGATAATCGATTTTGAGCCATGGAACATATTATGATGTCTCATAGTGTTGATTAATAGCTGCGAAGGCTTATAGTATATCTTATGTGTAAAGCTGAGTAGGGCGACTATAGTGTATCGACTATGATAGCTGAGAGTATCAGCGTTACATTTGATAAAGTTATGATATTAACTAAGACTAAAATGTTTTACAATGAAGACTATACCAGTCTTGGTGGTAAACACCGTATTGAACCATTGTTTTAACCATTAAACCTATTACCTTGAAGTGAAAGAAGTAAACTTTTTATGGCAGGTAATGATTTCCTTTGTGCCTACAATGTATTTTAATACTATAACGAGGTCTCATGGTAATGAGAAGGTTCTTGTGGACATAGTATTGTGTTTTGTCTTCCATGGTTTGAGCCATATTTCCTTAATGGAAAAATATTCTTTAAATGTTCTTTTACAAGAATAGAACCATGTCGCCTTATAATAGCATATGCATGTCTTATTTTCAAAAGGCTAAGTTACTTCTTAATGAATTGCATTCACGAAGGTCTCTTAAGATTGAACCTTGTTAAACAGAATTGACAATATGAGTCACTATGAGTTCACCCATTAACCTTGTGAGCTAAATGTAAACCATGAACTAAGATAAACAAGGTAAACTCCAAACCAGTATGTTTAAGTGTGGAGAATATGAATGAACTTTATTTCTGCAAATAAGTCCAGGACAAAGTGATGTGGAGTCACTATTTCCCGGTTACTTAAGCGTCTAGAACCTTAAGAATGGGTTAACAATATAGAAATCGAATGTCCAAGATATGGACTAAGATGATTTGAAATTAACTACTCTAGACTGAAAAGGGTCAGATTATGTTTATTGTAGGACATGACAACTTCTAAGTTGAGTCGAGGTGGTGGACATATGACAATGTTCATTATGTAACTTATGTATGTAAATCTTTGACCAAAGTAATGCATCTGTCTCTGCATGCATTGTCGATCCACAGTGTTCCAAATGGCATAATGTCTCAAGTAGTGTCATACATAGTTAGAGTGGATCTATAGTTGTGTGACCGAAAGGAATTATGAAGGACACAACACCAGATACTCAGATGGCTAACCTAATGGTTCCTTATATCTATCCCTTCTGTGAAGGGTAGGGTTGCTTCCAGGTAGGAAGTTGTGCGGGGGACCACTGGTCTATGGTTGGAGGAAAAGCACTGGGATGACATGCTCTCCTTCCCAAGCATGAGACAAGCCAAGCCTTATGAAGATAGATGTCATATACTCCAGATACAGTGTTTTTCATTTTATGACTTGATGGTCAATTATTATGTATAATTTGACATTTGATGCCTTGAGCATAACTTGTACATGCAAATTGAAAGTTATTCACTAATGATATGTAATTGGATATTGTAATTGAAGCTTTGTTATATTCTAGATTAGAATAACATGCTTAATTGTTGAAATGATAATGAATCATTCTTTCTTAAATCCAATTTGGACAATCATGCTGAAATCTAATTCTTGGTTAAGATGAATATTTATGTTAATAATCGAGTATTATGGAATGTGATGTTACAATTATGCGTGAATTAATGATTTGACGTTTTGTGAAAATGTCAGGATAACTCAATGATATCATGAGTTTATGTTATATGATTAGAATTTATACATGTGATAATAAGATATCATGATTATTTACTCATAAGGTTTATGGATTAACTAACGATGCACTAATCCCAATTTGGTGCTTGTAATTTGTAACCAAGAAACAAGTTTTCCACCCTCCAAGAAAGAGAGGGAGAGCATCATCAGAGAGAAGAGAATAGATGTATGGATAAGAATAGATTATTTTTCATTTAAGTCTTGTGCTTTTATAGTTGAGTGAACCTTCATCGAGTATGGTAAGTTATGTTTGACCAATTGGTCTAAGTTTGGTTGACTTGACAAATCATCAATTGACAACTAGATTCATTAAGTTGAGGTTATTGTTGAAAACTAAGTCAAGTTACAACTTGACCATCGACAAGGAAATGGTCAATAGTTGTTATTTCTTTATGTGATATCAATATAGGTTATATTACAAGAGCAAATAAATACTAGTAGTTAAACTACTTTATTATCGACAATTCCTGATTGGAATTCTATTATGTTAATCTATCTATTTTGACGTTTAAACAATTTTGACAGGGGGAGAATACATTGACCCTATTTTCATAGCATATCATGTGTTAGAGACAATGTAAGTATACATTGTATACAACGATATTATGTTGTTAGATATCTATTTGATATGAAATATAATTTAAACCAATTATTTTGTTGTCGATGAGCTTTTTAGGGAATGTGGTGTTGTTGCAACTTAATTTGCAAAACCACTTCATGTTCTTGTGGACACTAGACTCCTTTCCTCCACGCTGGTTATGGAGAGTAAAGAGGAGTTAACGAATAGTTGGGAGTGGTCTTTATGACCAACAACTCCATCATCTTTCTGCATACCTCTTTAGAGTGTTTATAGGCATTGATGAGGGAAGGCTCTCCATGGTTATGGGGAGAGTAAGGCCTTTTAAAAGGATATATCATTGAGGAATCATCAGCATGGATGGAAGGAAAGGTCACTTAGCTTGAAAGGTGCAAATGACAGAGCCAACAAAGTCAAAATCTTACAAAATCAATTCATGCAAGACTTAAAATTATGATAAATCCTCCTCCATGGCCTTAAAAGGTTTCAATTGGTTTTGAAGGTAATGCAAATATAAATCAACCCTTTGAAAACATTCACATTGATGTAATAATATCTTACATTTTTGGTAGCTTTGCTGAAAGCTTCCTTATGACTTATATCTGGAGTAGCACTTTTGATCCTTTGAATTTCGTCTCTACATGGTAAAATCTAGTAGAGTAAGAAAATTTAGTAATAAAATAATCAAAATTAATGTTTTTAACTGCACAGTACAAATCATTCTTACTTTATGGAATGATTGTATGCAGATGGAACTCGCTGCTTTTTCTCTGGTTCTATAACAAAATATAAACATATTAATAACCAAATGTCATAATTTACCCTCATTTCACTTTCTTCTTCTTATAATGGAAGATTGCAAACTTAACATCTTAAAAATCTGGCAAGAGTTGAAAAATATTCAAGGCAATGGAGCACATAATCTTATTTTTTGTCAATGATGATTCTAAGTTGTGGTGTAATGTCATGCTTGACAAAATTCATGGAGCAGAAATTATGAGCAAAGGCAAAATTGGGAAAACAATGGGGACATCTCAACACCCTTCTAGTCATTAACAAAAGCATTAAATAGATTACAATGCAAAGTCTAACAGTGTAACTGAATTTACTAAAATAGACAAAACACAAACTAGAGTTAACTGAGAATGTCATAAATGCAACTACAACCTAAGTGCTAGAAAAGTGGAGATTAGTTAGAGATATTTCAACACTCCCCCTTAATCTCAATTATTACATTCAAACACAACTCTTCCCCAATGGTTTGGTGAAGATATCTGCTAGTTGATCCTTCGATCCATAAAACTGAAGTGTGATTTTACCATTGTTGACAATCTCGAGAATGAAATGATAGCGAGTGTCAATATGTTTGCTCTTCCTATTAAATACATGGTTTTAGACAATGCTACTACTGAGCTATTGTCACAATAGATAGTAGTTGGCTCCTTTTCCACATGTGCAAGATCCATCAAAAGTCTTCGTAGCCAAACTACATGGCAAGATGTTGTAGTTGCTACTACATACTCTTCTTCTATAGATGAAATGCTGACAATGGGATGCTTTTTGGAAGCCCATGAAATCATATTTGTCTTTAAATGAAAGACATATCCAGAAGTGCTTTTCCTGTTATCAAGGATGCTTGCAAAATCACTATCTATGTATCCTGTAAGTGTGTTGTCTTCAGAATATGTGTACCACAATCCATAATCAATTGTACCTACAACATATCTCCAAATTTGTTTTCCAACTTTCCAGTGAGAGTCCTTGGGAAACTCCATAAATCTGGAAATAAAACTGACTACATACATTAAATCAAGTCTTGTTGTAGTAAGGTACATGAGACTGCCTACAAATCTCTTATACAGTGTTGAATCAACTTTTGGTCCATCATCCTATCTGCTCAATTTTGTTCCTGTAGCAATAGGTGTTTCTGCTGGTTTAGAATTGTCGATCTTGAACCTCTTCAAGATGTCTATAGCATACTTATGCTGACATATAAAAATTCCTTGAGCAGATTGCTCAATTTCTATTCCCAAAAAATACTTCATGAGACCAAGATCAATCATCTCAAACTCCTTTTTCATGACTGTTTTAAATTCATCTAATACCAGATTTCCAATATAGATCATATGTCATCAACATAAAGACAAACAATAAGTATGTTACCTTGTTGATCTATTTTTGTGTAGAGAGTGGGCTCATTGTTGTTCCTATCAAACCCATTGTTGATCAAGTAAGAGTTAATTCTGCTATACCAAGCTCTGGGTGCTTGCTTAAGACCATACAAGGCCTTGTTTAATTTGTAGACTTTAGACTCTTGGCCTTTAACTTCAAACCCTGGTGGTTAATTCATATAAACCTCTTCCTTTAATATGCCATGTAGGAAGGCTGATTTCACATCCATTTGAAACATTGGCCATTTATTCTGGGATGCAATGGCTAAAACAACTTGAATGGTATCTAACCTTGCTATTGGAGCAAAAGTTTCACCATAGTCAACACTAGGCTGCTGAGAAAAACCTTTGGTAACAAGCCTTGCCTTATGCTTCTCTACTTTTCCTTTCTCATTCAACTTTGCCTTGTAAACCCACTTGACACCAATGTTGGTTTTGTCTGCAGGAAGTTCAACAAGATCCCATGTCTTATTTCTTTGAATTGCATCAATTTCTTCATTCATGGCCTTCACCGAATGCTCTTCTTTCACTACTTCTTCAAAATATGTAGGTTGACAAGACAAAAAGGCAAAGTGCACTTGTTGATCCATGTCATTATTTACTTCATAGATGTCTCTTAAACTATTTGTTCTCTAATTTCTTACAGAAGAATTTGTTTGACTGCTAGAAGAAGAACTATTTGTTGGTTGTTCTTCTTGTCCCTACACCTGTAATCTTGGCAGCCAAATTGAAGAAGCTGGATGTCCTAAGCTTTCCTCCCATTCACTGTTTGTTGGATCATCTTCTTTGTTAGTCCAAGATTTATCTTCCAGGAACTTGACATCCCTGCTCACCACAAATTTCTTAGAAATTAGAATATATAGTCTATAAGCTTTGGATTGTTCATTGTATCCAATAAAAATACACCTCTCACTCCTATCATCCAACTTTCTTCTCAATTCCTCTGGTACATGGGCATATGCAATGCATCCAAAAACATTGAAATGGGAGACAATTGATTTAGTGCCACTCCATGCTTCTTGAGGAACCTTGTCCTTCACACTCATTGTAGGAGATCTGTTCAGTATATATATTGAACATGCAACAACTTCAGCCCAATAATCATTAGACAAATTCTTTGCTTTGAGCATGCTTCTGGCCATATTCATGATAATCTTGTTTTTCCTTTTGGCTATTCCATTCTGCTGTGGAGTGTACCTTGTTGTGAACTACCTCTTGATTCCATGTTTCTTGCAAAAACCTATAAATTCATGTGAATCATATTCACCTTCTCCATCTGACCTGAGCACCTTGATGTATTTTCCACTCTACTTTTCAACCAAAGCTTTGAACTTCTGAACTTTGAGAAAGTTTCAGATTTGTTCTTGAGAAAATAGACCCAGACTTTCCTACTAAAATCATCAATAAAGGTTAGAAAGTAAAAACTTCCCCCAATGGACTAGGTTTGCATGGGACCATAGAGGTCTGTATGGACTAGTTCTAGATTCTCTTTTGCTCTATAGGAAGCAGTCGGGAAGCTATCCCTGTGATGTTTTCCTAGGATACAATTTTCACATGGATTGGACTATTCATTCATCATTGGCAATCCCTTGACCATTGACTACTTTTGTAAAAGACTAAGAATATTAAAGGGTGAATGACCATACCTACAATGCCATAACCAAGTCTCATCTATGCTTGAGATGTGTTGTGCATATGATTGTGATAGATTGATACTTCTCAAATTTAGAGGGACCATTCTATTTTTGGTCATTTCCACCTTAGTTATGAGTCTCCTACTAGGTGGCTTATCTACAATGATGCAAGTAGAGCCCTTAAATATGACATCATAGCCATTTTCACTTAACTGTCCTACACTAATCAAATTATGCTTAAGATGTTGTACATAGAAAATATCATGAATTAATTTCAGTTCATTTTGTCTAGTTAGGATAGGAACAATACCTTTACCCTAGGCTTGAACTTGAGAGTCATCACCTAGCATAACTTTTGATGTGGCAGAGCTGTCTATGCTAGAAAAAAAAATGTTTGTTACCTGTCATATGATTATTGCAGCCATTGTCCAACAACCAAAGATCCTTGTTGTGATCTTCTTCAGTGATCTGGCATGAGAGGAACATTAACTCATATGTCCCTTATTTAGTGTTGGAGACATTGGCTATGCCTATGTTCTAATCTGATTGCTTCTTCCTACATTCACTTTCATAATGTCCATACTTTTTGCAATAGAAGCATTGATCATTGGACTTGTCTGTCCATTTTCTTCCTCTCCCTCTTTGACTATGAGAATGTCCATGTTGGTCTGATTGTCCTGACTGTTTAGGAGCTGAGCTATCTTCAGTGTGATGAGAGCCTCATCCTCTTTGGCCTCTGCCTCTTCCTCTTCTTCCTTGGCCTCTACTGAAGGAAACTTGAGTCTGGAAGGCATTTTCCAAGGACTCTTCCTCCATGATGAGCCTTGATTCATGAGACAAAAGGGAACCCATTAGTTCATCAATGGTCAATTTGGATAGATCTTTCAACTCTTCTATGGCTATAACCATCATGGAAAATTTCTTGGTTAAGCATCACAACACTTTCTCAAAAATCTTTTGATCTATGATATCCTCAGCATGAACCTTGAGTTGATTCACAATTCCAAGTACCTTGGTCATAAACTAATCAATAGTCTCAGTTTCTTTCATCTTCAAGTTTTCAAACTCTCTCCTAAGAGTCTAAAGTTGAACTATTTTGACTTTTTCATTAACCTAGTATGCCAAAGCCAGAGTATTCCAAGCCTCTTTTGCACTAGATGCACCTGTGATTTTTGGAAAAATTGTGTCTTCCACTGAACTCTGGATCAAAAACTTTGCATGTGTCTCCTTTTTCCTTCATGCTTCAAGAGAATTCTTCTAAGTATTATTCATAGCTTTTAGAGTAGCTTGATTAGGTTCTTTGAAGCCACTCTCAACCATTTGCCAACATTCCTAAACTTGCAGAAATGTCTTCATTCTGATAGTCTAGAATTCATAGTTTTTGCTTGTTAACATGGGCCCTTGCATTTGCCATAGATTGTTGCTGGATGCCATTTAAACTCCAAGCCCTTTTGGTTACCCCCTTCCAAACAAACATTCAACACTGATCTTCATGTAGAGTATTCTCCTTTTATTCTACTTTCTCTCTGATTTCTGAAGAGTCTTAACGCCAGCTTTTAGATCGATCTGCTCTCCACTTTATGAAGAGGCTTAAGCTTGCTCTGATACCATGACAAAATTCATGGATCAGAAATTATAAGCAGAGGCAAAATTGGAAAAATAACAAGGGTGTCTCAACACCCTTCTCATCATTAACAAAAGCATTAAATAGATTATAATGCACAGTCTAACTCTGTAACCGAATTTACTAAAAATAGACAAAACACAAACTAGAGTTAACTGAGAATATCATAAATGCAACTACAACCTAACTGCTAGAAAAGTGGAGATTAGTTAGAGGTATCTCAACAATGCTATGGATGGAGAGACTAATGTCTATAGGAGGAAGCCCTAGTTTCATCACATTCTGAATAAGACATCATACCTCCCTCATTACATGTAGTGATTGAAGAAGACGCAAAATCTATGTTCTGCTCATATGCACTCATATTCTGGTTCTGCTGTTAGCATTCATCACAATCACACAATGAGGATTCCTCAAAATCAATATCAATATCAGCATAACATAGGGAATATAGTGCAGTTGTAAAAAGTAAAAAAAATGTTCGTTGGTCAATTTAGAGTTCAGGTTCGAGGACTCCTTTTGACAAGCATAAAGACTCCTACTTTGCAGCACGTTTGAAATGCAGTTGTATGGGGATTTATTCATAGCCAATTCAGATCATAACTAGTCCAAGATTCTTCCTTCTACTGATTCTCTTCTAACAATCAAACCTCAATCTTCGCTCATTTTCAAAGTAAAATTTGTTATTACAGATGCAAACAACATCACTTTAAACATGGTTAGCCCAAAGACTATAAGTATAATAGAAGTAAGCTAATGCAAATATTAGTATCATCAAAGTTAAGTGGATTGTTTCCTACAACTGGTAAGCATAGTATAAAATCAGATGATAGATATCAACCACTATTATAGTAGAACTAGATTCAATGATTACTACTAGACATTGGTATTATCGAATATTTCAGAAATTCACAAGCATATAACCAGCTCTTGACCTTTTCTAGACCTACGATGGAAACATCTCACAAACATTACTAAATCCATACATCCTCAATAATAAAGTTGCAGGATCTACTCCATTCTTACCAGGAAAAAATCCTCAGGAAAGGATATATAAATACTCAAAGTAAGACATAGAGTACTACCTGTGCTGACTGTTGTGGTAGTGACTGAAGCAATGTTGCCATGTTTACTAATAGAAGGCTGGTGCAATTACTGCATCTCACTGTCACAATCTTGAACAACCTACTGCATGGAACGCTCACCTGGAAATGACATCACTATTAAAATTTAAGACCCTTTCTCTTAAAGTAACATACACTCAAAACTAAAAAATAGGCCTAATAGGGGAAAAATCTTGGAATCCATTGCAGTTACAGTGAAACATCAATGAAACAGTGAACAGACAAGCCCATATATTTTCATGGGATTTGATATATTCTGCAGCAATCATGATACAAGTGACCTTTAATGTTTCCAGATTCTTGTCGTCCTCCTATTTTCTAGGATTTTTATTTTTATTTTTCCAAACACGGTGGAAATTTGATCTGTGTACTAAAAAATCATCCTCATCTACACAAAATAAAGAAGTTAAGCAGGTCCAACCAGATAGTAGCACAACTCTACCAATTGTAACACCTCTTTTGCAATTTTAAGTTTAGGAAACAGTAAAGAAGATTTCAGATGGACAAAGTTGTAGAAAGGAAATGGTAATAGAAGGGAGCCATGGTTATACGTACCATCAATCTACCTTTCTAGGAGAAAAAATGAACACTATGTTGGAGAACCCAAATAAACAGATTCCAAAAAGGTGGAAGATCAACAAAGGTAAATGGGCTCAAATAGAAAGTCAATCCTTAGAACCAGCTGTTATTGCTCTTTCTCAAAGAAATTTATGAAAAGAAAAGTAAATTCGTAATTGAAGATAACAGTGAGAAATACCATATTAATTGTAATTATTTCCAATGTTCTATATCTTACAAAATGATGTGGGAGTTTCTCCACAACCAAAAAAACATAACATGGATATGACATAACCATTAATGAATATTGACACTAATTTCCCAAACATAAGAAGAAAATATGTCTTTTGTTCATTTGTTTCTATCCATCCTCTTCCTTTGTGTCCTCTTTCTACAAGACACTATTCTAATTGTGGGTGTCGATTGTTCATCATATTGAACACCCTCCTCATTATTCTTCTCTTCCACTTGTTGAAATTCAAGGATGGTTTCCTACCGAGGTTCAGGAATGACAATCAAATCATTGTGTGCAACAAACAATTCATCATGTTCCTCTAGCTCCTTTTCATGCTCACTACCTAATGACTTTGATTGTTGGGCTTCCTATACACAACATAATTTAACTCATTAAAATAACATATCAGACCTTATTTGCTTGCTTCAAAGCATAGAATTTAATAAACCATGAAAATCTATTCTTTTTGCTATGTAAACTTATAGTTATTAATCTTGTAGCAACTCAGATCACAGTTTTATCTTTGCTTGTTTCATTTCTCTATGCAAAAAAGAAACTATTGTAATTCTAGGTTTATCTGTCTAGATTAATATCTGTATCATTTGATTTGCAATGGAAATGAAGGCAAAATATGAAATTTTATTATAGCCCATCATGCAAATAACTTACCCCAGAGTCATGACTAGTGACTAATTTCTTCACTCGATCCAGCATATGTTGTCAAAGGCCTTGGGAACCATGTAGTAAAGCATATTTTAGATCTTCCTCTGAAGCTTCCTTTTGACATTGGTGAACCTACATAAAAAAATATAACCAAATTTATAAGGTATAATGACTCATAAGATACAATTAACTCACAAGTTTGTCATGACTTTTTTTATGAAATAGAGAATATAGTAGATGAAGATATTCACTTACCAAACCACCACAAATGCTATTGTACCCACCAAATCCTAATTTATGGGATCCAATACTTGACACCCTAGCTTGGGTTTCTTTTGTTGTATCTCAAAGGCAGCTTTTAGATCCTCCTCATGCAGATGGCCTATAGTTTGGATTATTGTGGGCCTTCCTCTTAAATATGGCATCTTTCATAAGTTCATCCCATTTCACTTGGTCTATGATCCAAGTTGGAGGTGGATATCTCAAGTCTTTTGTCAGCTTCGACCTTAAATTGTCTCATTTAGAGTGAATGTATTTCCGTGCAATATCAAGAATAATTTCCTTATTAAAACTAGGATTTCCAAATGCTATTATGACATCTTTAAAGAGTTCATCTTTCTTAGCATTGGCTTGCTTCCTCCAATCCATTTGAAGGGTATTGCCAAATAATTGTTCTGCACAATGAAAAATAAAGTGAAAGAATTTTAACCCCATTTCATCCTTCAAGACATTTCCTTCTGAGGTGAAATCTATTTCTTCATTTATGTAATGTGGAAGATTGAAACTCCTTTTATGACACACTCTATCTAGTTGTTATCTAGTTGTGGTATAGTAGTAATGTGGAGCAATTATCACCACACACAATTCAAAATGTGGCAGGTATGACCCTTTTCTGATGTTACCAAGGTAGAGAGGTTCAAATCTTGTAAAGGACATTTTCTAAATCTATTTCTATTACAACCTATAGAATATGATCAAAAAATAGCTCCTTGGTAAAACTTGATCACAAGTGACCTTCTAAAGATGTCAGAGGTAAGTATACTAAGGTTTGAATTGGTTTTTTTATGGCTTTTACATTTCATGTTCTTTTGTCTATGTTATCATTCAATGTTCCATTGTGAAATCAATAATGTCATGTCCAGGTGACATAATTTGTTCAGATCTCTATTTCTCATGAGAGCCACCATGATGCCAAGGGTCATTAAAAATGGAAGAACTAGGATTTGACACTAAATCTGAAAACATCTAGAAATAATCCCACAAATAACAATAGTTAATTATCATTATTTTATTTGATTGAACTAAATTTCTATAAGCTAGGGCTACTGCTGCTACTGCCTTCCTCTTCCTAGCACTTGAGCCCTCCATGGCTCCCTCCCCTCTATTGGGACTAGACAATTTTTTCTCGTTTCTCTAAAGATCCACTAGTAGAAATATGGCAAATAAATGACCAGGTGACTAAAACTTTTAGTCACGTGACCAAACTTTTAATCATGTGACTAAAACTTTTTGCAACACAACTATAAATGACTAAATAAATGACTAATTTGGTCATTGGTTGAAATGACTAAATGATGCAGGGACTTCCGAAGGTCATAACTTTTGACTCGGATGTGGGTTTTCTACAAAATTTTACAGGTGGATGCGTTATGAGGTGGCCAGTGGTTTCCCAACCTTCCCTAGCAGGTTGGACCTCGTCTTGGCACTTTTTCGGGGCTTCAAACTTTCATCTTGGCCCTCAAAATGGCAAATTAGTGTTTTTTTCTAGTTTTTTAAAAGTTGCTTTTTTTAATAACTCGAAACTCATGTTTCGAATTTAGGATGTTAGTTGGTTTTTCGTCCTAACTTAGCTTTATGAGCTTTTTGGGAAAAAACTGGATTCTCAAGATATGATTGTAAAATTACCTAAAATGGCAAAATCTGACAATTGTCGAAATCTGCCAAAAAAGGTAATTTTTTGTTTTTTTTTTGTTTTCTTAGATATAAGAGAGTTTTCTCTCATTGTAGCAGCAGAGTTGAGGAATAGAAATTTTGTTATGTTTCAGCTTCCAAATTTTTGTCTCTCATGTTTAATGGCACAATTCTGTTGAGTGTATGTTGTGTGCTGCATCACTAAATAAATGACTAATTTGGTCATTGGGCAAAAAACACAATTAAATAATTGGTTAGACAAATAAAATTGACTAAATAAAGGACTAAACAAATTCCTCTATTCTTTTTTCTTTCACTTTAGTTTTGGAGAGATTGTGTGTTTATGAATTTTGAACAAAACGTGAAACCTAAGAAGAAGCAAAGATTGTGCATTTAGTAGGAGAAGATTGTTCATGGATGCCAAGGATAGGGTATGTAGAGTAGTCGAATAGGAGAAGATTATTCATGGCCACCAAGAATAGGGTATGAGTAGTTAAACAGGAGAAGATTGTTCATGGCCACTAAGAATACGGTATGAGTAATCGAGCATGAGAAGATTGTTCATGGCCGCAGTTCTTTGAGTTTGGAAATAGTTTTGAGATCATCATGTGAATGAAGAAAGGAGGGAATTTTGGGATTTCTAGCTATTGATAGTAGATATCAAAGGAGAAGATAGATGACAAATAGATGGTAGATAACAAATGGTTTTATGAAGCAGAGGTAGGGTTTTCCATGTACCTCTATTCTTCTCTTAGCCTGCTCTAAAGTTTTGTATCTTTAAAAGCTTGGTGCACTATCAGTGACTATTCTCTCTCTTTCAATGACTGTATGAAGAAGTCTCATGGTTCTTTATTGATAAAGTTCTACTTTTTCCATTCATGATTTATACTTAGAATACCTTGGCATGAAGGAATTTGATGGTCTTCAACCTGTGACTTAGACATTGCCCCTGTGTGTGTGATTCAACCTTTGAAAGATGGTTGTATTTTCAAAATGACTGTCACAAAATAGAGAATGAAATCTTGTTGTTGAGAATGCAAGACTATTCCATGATTTGTTTCATTTCTTAAATTTTCTCTTCACTGTCTTTACTATTTGTTACTGCTATCTTGATAGTAACCTTTGTCATGAAATCCTTGTTCATAACTTCATACATGAACTAATCTTTGTTGTCCTATCATGAACTTGCCTACAAAATCCTTAATACAAAGATATCATTGATGATGACTATCCTTTGTATGCAAAAATCTATCATAGTCACATTCCCTTTGTCCATCTACTACTATGACTATCATATAACTTATTAGCTTGATTTTGATAAAATTGAAGATTCTATTCATAGACTTTTAATTGTAAAAAATCCTCTCTTACTTTTATTATTGATATATGACATAGTTTTCACATAATTCACATTTGGATGCAAAAAGACTGTCAATATTCCACTGTCTTTTCTCTGCTGTTGTAGCCCACTTTGGTGACTGTGATTAGGGCATCTCTTTGAATGGATAGTGATCTCCTCTTTTCTTTTGTGGTTTTGTGCATTACTCTTTTTTGATGAATGATTTCACTGTCAGTTTGATGACATGACTATCATCACTTTCAAAGGCACTTGTGTCACTATTTTAGCATCTATATAATGACTATCTTTGCTTGATAAAATCTTCAAGGATCAGTTAACTAATTAGGTAAGGGTTTGTATTTTGACAAAAGTGTTTGGCTTCATGGATTTTGTATTTTCATCTTTTCAATGTTGCTACAGACCATAATATCTGCCCCCTCCTTTGCAATCAAAGGCATGACTGTATTCTCTATGTTGTTTTTCCTATTGTCATGATTGTCATTTGAAATGGTTGACATATTGAGTCCTTTATTTGGTGACTTTGCCTATGATTTTGGTAAGTGATTTTTTGCTATGAATACTTCATCACAATAGTTATTTAATTGGGGTTTTAAAGTGTAATCTTGATAAATTGTTTAGTATTTCTTCTAAATGTTATTTATCTATTGGTTTACATATCTTGTTTATATTTCTAAGTTAGATAACTTGTAAAATGTATAATTGTCAGGATGGGAATGGCTATGAATTGTTGTTGATGTTTGTTATTCTCATGGACACGTATTGAAACACTTACTCTATCTGATGCATGTACCTGAAAAAATGTTTTAGGTGCATATAAGTGTAGCAACTACTTGCATGGGTGATAAAGCTTGTTTGGAGAGGACTTGGAGACTTTTGAAAAGGCGGGCAAGGAATTCAAAGTTTGCTGTAACAAATTTGAAGTCGGCTAGGCCCTTTGCAGCAAAGTCAAATTTGGGGACGCACTCCGCAGCAAATTCAAAGGTAATTAAAAACCCTCATTGCCAAAAGTGAACTGATATTTTCATGATATTTGTGGAAGCTGCTTGTGGGCACCCCCAGGAGATATTTTCATGAATGAATCTTGAAAACTCAAAAGAAAATGTTATCTTCAGTATTTGTGAAGTTGATCCTTAACTAATCCTTGAACTCAAATAAAACAACACCTCTACTCTTCATGATCTCCCTGCATGATGACTATCCCAAACTAGAGGAAAGGTTATCCTAGCTTGACCATATACATGATTGAAGGTTACCTTTTAAGATTTTATATTTAAAGGCCTTCTAGGCGTAGGATAGCTTATTATACTAAATTAATACTGGAATGCACAATATTACAGATGGATCAGCATCGAAGGTTGACTACGGATCAATATCATGCATATGATGAGAGATTAGCCAAAGAGAGGGACATATCCATGTCCATGTAATGACTGTCTTGGTGGAAAGGTGAAAAAAAGAAATGTGATTTATTGACATATGATAAGATATGGGCATAGTGTTATAAGCCCTTGGGCTTACAATTATTATGAAGATATGATAGAATTGTAGACTATGAGTGATGAAGAGGCAACAAACATAGATGAAGTGGCACCAAACATAGATGAAGAGGCAGAAATGTTAGACAAAGGGTTTGAAGTTGAAAGAGGGTCTAAATGATGATTGGGCCAAGTCAATGGAGGATGCTTTAAATACTGTGTATGCTAATCGCATGTTAAGTCATTTGACAACAATCCTTCAAATTCTTAACTTGCAAGTGATGCATGGTTAGACAAATGAGAGTGTAGATCAGCTATTGGTATTATTAAGTTCATTGTTACCAGATGACTCCACACTGCCAACAAAATGAAGTCAATATAAAAAGTAGATCAGTAAGATCGGCTTGGGGTATGAAAACATCCACACATGTGTTAATGGTTGTGTTTTATTTCACAAAAATCTTGCAAGTGAGAGTGAATGTCTGAAATGTCATGAAGCAAGGTATAGACAAGGGTTGAAATCAACTATTGTTCCTAGAAAGGTTCTTCACCACTTTTTGATAATCCCATGATTACTCCAAATGTATAGGTGTAGAGACATTGTTGAACTTATGCATTGGCATGCCCAAAATAAGAGCATTGATGAGAATAACGACATGTGCCTGATTCTAAGACGTGGATGGAATTTGATAATAGATGGCCTAATTTTTCTCAAGATCCTCATTATATAAGGTTGGGTTTGGTTCTAGATGGGGTGAACCCATTCTCAAATCAAAGTATTAAATGGTTAAAGTGGCCAGTGTTTTTAATAAATTATAACTTGTCTCCATGGTTAGCAATTAAATCATTTTTTTAATGCTATCATTGATTATACCAGGAAAGAAAAGTGTGACTTTAGATACAATAGATGCCTATCTAGAGCCATTATATGATGAGATAATGGAATTGGGAAAAGGAATTGAAGCAATTCAATCTTTACGTGATGGTCATTCAATCAAATTCACTTTAGGAGTTTCCTTATTGGTTATGATTCATGATCTTCCTACATATGGTACATTGTTTAGTCTCACTATTCATGGATACCATGGTTGTCTTGCTTGCAACTTTAAGGATTTTGTGAGGCACTCAAGAAGTTTGCATAAGTGTATTTATTGTGGACATCGTGCTTACCTTAAAGTGGGTCATCCATATCATCGACAAAAAACACGTTTTAATGGTCAAGAAGAGAATCGTGAAGCACCTTTCCTAATAACGGGTGATTACATTATTGAGAATGGACAAAAAAGAATGTCATTTATTGAAAAGGGTGGGATTGCTGGTAGTAGATATGATCCATGTAATGAAAGTGGTGTAAAATAGTTGTGCATATTCTATTTAAGTTGCCATACTTTAAGGATATAGCCATTAGGCATACTGTTGATTTTATGCATAGTGAGAAAAACATAGCCTATGCTATTATAGAAACTCTTTTTGGTGCTTTTGATACTATTTCATCACGTGAAGACTTTCGAGAACTAAAGATTCGTCAAAATCTTTGGGTTGAAATATATATGATGATGCAAAATATGGAAAACCCAGTGCTCCTTATGTCTGGACAAAGGAACAACGTACACAATTCTTACAGTTGATGTCTCAGACTCACTTTCCCACTAGATATGTAAGTAGTACTATTAGAAGCCAAACTGACATTGATAGCTTAAGAGGCCTAAAGACCCATGACTATCATGTTATAATCGAGAATATTTTACCTATTGCGGTAACTATATCAAGTTTGGCAAAGGAGCCAAGATTGGCAATTATAATGTTGGGCCTAATATTAAATAAAATGAGTTCACATGTATTAGATCCTTCAAACTTTGATAGTTTGAGGGAGGAGGTTGTTGAAGTCCTTTGTCTATTGGAATGGGAATTTCTAGCAACAATCTTTAACATTTCTATGCATCTTTTGATATATCTAGAATATGAACTAGAGCTTTGTGGTCTAGTAAGAATGAGATAGATGTATCCTATAGAATACTATATGAAGCTTTTGAAAAAAATTGTTCATACTAGGGAAAAACCAGAAGGCATCATGTCTAAGGGATATTCAAAGCAAGAGGCCATTGGATTTTACACAGAATATATGAAGGATTTTAAAAATGTCAATCAATATGTATGGGATGATGATGAAGATGAGAGAGTTGCAGGTCAAGTATTAGAAGGCAATGGATGTCTCTTCAAGATATCACATCAATAAATAAGTGTGATACATGCCTTTATTCTTCAAAACACATCTTCGTTCGATAAGTGGCACAGGTTAAAAAAAATTTACACAATTATTTATTTACACATTTATATTATTAATCTTACTCAATTGCATTTACACATTAATATTCATGTAGAAAATATGAAGAAGAGAATCAAAGTTGGATGCAACATCGACCTCAAAAGTGCAGACGTCATGATTTGGTTGGAGGTGATTCTTTTCCAAATTTGAAGAATAGATTGCTAATGCAATTAGTGATGCAAAAGAAGAAGGTCAAGATATAACAATGGAGTAAAGTGAGCTTTCACAACCTCCATATTTATGGGCTTTGCATTTTAGTGGAATGTGGACCTATGGTAGCCATTTAAGAGTGGAGGAAAAAGATAAAGGAAAGACAAATTGTGATTGTGTTGTAAGTGCTGAATTTCTTCACGAAACTAAGAAGAAATTCTATGATGGATTCATCAAAGAAATTATTCAAGTGGATTTTGGTGAAAACAATCCTATATTATTAAAATGTAAGTGGATCAGACCATCCGCAGTACATTTTGATGAGTATGGATTTGTACGTGCAAATACATGACAATTTTATCAGAGAGGGATGAGCCCTATGCTTTCCCTTTTCAAATTAACCAATCATTTCTAATTGATAATGTAAGAAGCCCAAGATGGTCGTATGTCATTCAAACAAAGTCTTGTTTGAAATGAAAATTCATGGAAGCTGTTGATATAATGCCTGATAGGCAATATGTTGATTTACAAGAAACATTCAAAGTAGTGGATGAAGATGATGATGGAGTGTTTGGAGAAGATATTTTGATTACCAACGAAGAGATTGGGAGAGAGAATGTATTGCATGACACAAATGAGGATGAGGCAAAAAATCAAGAAGATGCAGACATGAGTGATCAAGATTCTAATCTTGTTGGCAATGCAGATGATTAGTGAAGGCATCAAGAAAATAGTGAGCTTGTAAAATGTAACTTAGAAGCAGCAAGATAAGAAAGGGCATTAGTGTACAGGAATTTCTTCCACTTTGGGTTTTTCAAGGTAATCTCTTGTGTTAAGCTCTACTTTTTGTTGTTTTTCTAGTTCTTGTTTGTTACAGGTCATGCATATAACTAGCTATATTTGTTCCAAAAATAAATTACTCATTTTTAAAGAACATATTGATTGTTTTTGTTTACTTACATTTGTGTGTTTAGAATTTCTACAGAATTATATAAGTAGAAATAATGAGGATTTTATAAGTAAAAATAATGAGGATTATATAAGTAGAAATAATGATGATTCACACTATCAGAAAGGCAATTAGTTTCTCCTCAAATAGAAGGATAAACAAATAGAGTTTCCTTTGGGTTTCAATCTGTGTGCGACATTTACTTACTAAATTTTTGCTCCTCCATATAATGCATCTTATATGCTATCATCCTATGTCATGTCACTTGTCATAGACTATCTCCTATAATTTCTAAGAATGCATCTTATATGCTATGTGAATGTATTTCATATGGGGATTGTCCTTAAATACTATATCATTAAATGGAAATGAAATCCTTATATTCTATGACTGCATTTGTTTATATGCTCTAGTTGACTGAAAATAATGGCTTTGTTTATATTCCTCTCTTATTCTACTAATTCAAGTTGCTGATTTATATATTATTATTTATTTGGACTTCAGGAAATGAGGAAAAAGAATTTGAGGCACAATTTACATGATAGTGATCATGTTGTTGAAGTTCCACTAACACATTATGAGCACTTTCATAAAGAACGTGTGGCAAAGAATAGTGAATATTTTTCACATCTTGGTTTGACAAACAGGCAAATTGTAAATCCACTAAGTAGTATATTATTTGTTTAATTGTGTTTATGAAATTTTATAGGTAAGAGGTTTATGTATATATGACATAATATGATTTTTTTTGTTTTATAGGAAAGAAAAAGAGTGCAAAGAAAATGCAAAGAGAAAACAAAAGGAAAGTAAAGATACAGTGTTGCCAACTCATAGAAGCCAATACATTTGGGATTCAAGTACAAATGCAGTTGGTGAAATGAATAGTTGTGATGATGTGCAGCCCGATATAACACATAGTGATGTGCATCCTGATATAGCACATGGTGATGTGCAGCCCGATATAACACATAGTGATGTGCATCCTGATATAGCACATGGTGATGTGCAGCCTGATATAGCACATGGTGATGTGCAACATCGTGATGATCTCTTAGCACAGAGTCTAAGAGAGATTATTGAAAACAATGAGAGGAAAGGAATGGTAAGTAATCTGCAGATGATTTATTCAAGATTAAAGGATGTGTTTCAAGTGAAATCTATAGAGACTAGTACTGATCTACCTACTCATGACACACCTACTCATGACACACCTGATGTGGCCAATGATGATGAAGTTCTGGTTAATGAAAGTCATGAAGAGAGACCACTTGCATCTGATGTGCCTGCTACAACGTTTGATGGAACTAGCAGATCAACCAAAAATATTGCTAGTGGTTTAATAGAAGATGTGCCTACTTTTGTCAAAAGAAATAGATTGAGTCAAGATTTATACAAATCTACAGAGAGGAATGCAAAAGAAATAAAATTAGAAGGAAAGAAGCCATTCTTGATTGAGGTATCGAGAGATGGTGAGCCCATTGGGAAAAATACTGCAAGGTGGGCCTTTGAGTTGGGTGTGAGATGTAGGGCTCATTTAGATATTTGCAAATCAAAATTTGCAGAGAAAGATCCACGAAATGTGGAAAATGTTATATAAAAAATGGAAAATGCTTTTGAGACTACTAGTGGACAAATCTCTAGAAGATATTACAAGCAAAAGATGAGACTTTTGATGAACAATTTTAGATACAATTGTAGAAAAACAATCTTAGAGGGAAAAGAGAGGTTAGAATCCCCTCTATCTCCCAAATAGTGGGAGGCATTGAAAGAAAATATGTGTTCAGAAGAATATTTGACAAAGAGTTATAAATGAAAGAGGGCAAGAGATAATGTGGCAGTTGGATATACATTTGGCCGAGGCAGTTTGTAGGCCAAAATAAACAAACTTGGACTAAGGGTATGGCTTTTTGGTTCAATTTATGTTGGTTATTTATTTCAATTTTTTATTGAACTGACTATATGTTGATATTGACATTGTATTTTAGGTGGAAAACAGTAATAGAGAAGTAGGTGTGGAAGATATGCTTGATTATATGGCAACACTAGATCCTAGTAAATCTAACAGTAGTGTGAAGTCAAAATCTAGTTCGTCAACAGAGATTTCATAGCCATCTATTAGATGCCCAGTAAGAGACTATGTAGATCATGTCGACTCAAATGAATGGTACCAACATATAATGAGTTGCTTACATGGTCTCACTGAGAAATTGTCATAGTTGGCTTCCTCCGTTAAGTCTATAGTTTTTGCATGGAATGAGCATAATATTATGGATGCAGATGAGGTAAGGGGCTCTATTACACTATCCTTTCATTTTGTGTGCTTGTTATTGGGTAAACTTGTACCATGTTTTTGTTATACTTCCTTGTGATTACATTTTTTGGATACTTCAATAGTTATCATAGCTCTTAGATACTGTAAACAAAGAATGAACCTACCCTCAATGTGCAATATTGCAATTCTAGCTATTATAACCTTAGCATTGATGCTTTACATAAATGTGTTATCATGAATTGTTTCATTGTTCTACTTATAGAATTAAAAGAAATGTGCACTACTACAATTTACCAGGTTCTACTTCAAACCATTTTGCTTGAGTATTCACTTCATTATTATTGTCCTTGTCATGAGTATGACATGCTCCTATGCTGCATTATGACATTTAACTCTATCATTCTAGACAATCACTTTGAGTATGTCTTAGTAAAGCTCTTAATCACTAATCCTAAAGTCAAGGCTATCATATCTACTTTGTTGCTGTCATTCCAAGGGTTCTTGGTCACTATCTAATGGTTTTGACAGTGCCTTTATCGCTTCTCTTTGTTTGATAAAACCCTACTAGCAATTGCATCTCTTTATCTTCTCCTATACCTTCCATGCTATGGACTATCCTAAGACAAAGATATAGACTGCCATCTTACAACTTTTACTATCTTCCTTATCATATGAAGGACTGGGACTATCCCTTCTTGTTGAAAATCTTATGCTAATGACTATAAGAATCATCCTATGAACTAGAATCTATTGCTTACAATAAAGGAAGAATCTCACAACATACCTTGTCCTAGTCATTTAAGAGTGGAAGAAAAATGTTATTTTGAACAAAAAATTATAGTTTTTGCATTTTTTACTTGACTTATATTAATCTTTGCATGATGATTAAACTACATGTAGAGAAATTATATGAAAGAAGAAAGAAAATAAAAAGGCCCTATCAATAGAGCTATCTACAAAGCTGTACAACTTAAGGACAATGATGATAGTGATTATGTTGAACGTCTTGACAAGAATCTGCATGATATTCAGAGTAGTAGCACTAGTGCTGGAATTGAGGTGAGTGCTATTTATTGTTTTTATGTCTTTCATGGTAGTCATTGTTGTTTTAACACACACATGCAAGTAAGTACTATTCAAGTAAGTTGTTTTAATTCTATTTGAAGAAAAACCTACCAGTATGATTTACTTTAAAGGATTTAACTCTAGAGAGAGACCAATAAATGTAAGTCACTCAAAGGGAATTACATCAACTACTAATAGAAACCAATTAAAAGCATCCACACAATGACATCAAATGTGCCTTGATAAATCTATTGATTTGAATAACTAGAAATAGCCAATATGGAGAGAATCAAACAACTTATGAACTTGAATATTAATAGAAAATTAGAACACCATACATATCCTCAAATTTAACCATCCTTGCCCATTATAATATTAAATTATCATAGAAGTGTAATGTCTTGAATCTGAATTATGATTGGATAGATAATATTGTAATATATAAATTGTCTTTTTGAAAGATGATGATTGTCTAGGCCTTGGTTTCCCTTATAAATATGGGAAGAAACAAGCTTCAGGCCTGAACCAACACAATTGTTCATAAATCACATCCTCTTGTAACTAAACATGTTTAATAAAGAGAAATTAAAGGCATAAGCAAGTTAACCAAGATATGAATCTGTTAGTCATCATAGAGCACCCGTGACCTCAGGCCTGGCAAGGTACTCATCTCCATGCTGCAGTATCTGTTAAGTGTGTTGTGCATATGTCTATTATCACAAAAAAGTGTCAAAATTTTGGCCTTGTTCTCCATGTTGACGCCAGCAAAACTGCTTGTTGCTCCTTCTGCACCTAAACCTGTAGCTGCACATCAATCTTTCAAGTATGTCTGCTCCGACTTATAGAATGTAAGGTCATTGGGCCATTTAAATTTCTGAATTTGGAGCAGATTGGTTTGATGGTCCTTCCATATTTTATCCAACATAGCTTTAATATCAATTACAAATTTTCCATATCCTTCATCTAGGGCTATGACCCTATCCAAAATCATGTTAACGCTCAAAGTATCTATATCCTACTCCTTTTTCAAGAATTCTATAACCACAAATATTGTTATTCTGAATTATGCCTTCCAAGTATCAAGGCCTTTAACTAGTTTGTTTTCCTCTGTCAGAATAGAGGGGATAAATTGATGCTTGAAAGTAGAAAAAGATTCAAGTCTAGCCTGCATCCTTTTGTCTTCACTGCTAGCATATTGATGCTCTTCAATGATCATATTCACGATCTACTCTATGGGATTCAATTCAACAAGAGCATTAGAATTTCTTTGAAGTATCATGCAAAGCATGACTAAATTATGCAAGGAAGGCTGCCATTTCTAGTACAGTGACTCCAAAATAGAAAAGTTTTCTTGCAATTGTTTAATGGCTTGAGATAACATGGAGTAGAAATCAAGCACATCCCCAAGTTTATCTACAACCATCTTTATCCTGTATTCCAGAATTTTCTCAAAGACTTTAAGGACCTTGATCCTGCCTCATTTTTTGTTTCCTCATTTTGCTTCTTGAGGTCCTCAACTTCTTTTTCAAATTTTATTCTCAAAGCATTAAACTCTTGCATTGTCAGTATGACATCACCAGTTATTGGTGGCAGAGAAGGTTGATATGGAACTATTGCCAGACTCTAGGAAGAACCCACATCTTACAGTTGCTTTTTCAATTGCATATTTTCAATGAACAACCTATTCACTTCATCATTCATGTCTTGTTGTGTTTTCTCATAATCTTGCAAATTTTTTTCCAACTTTTTTACAACTACATGGGTGAACATGGCAGAATGGACTGTAAGAGTAGAGGCCTCAGTTGCTGAAGTATTTTGAAAGGTTTTCACCACAACAGATCCCCTCATTTCCTGAACAACATCTAACAACCTTGGTTTAGTAGTGTTCTTCTATTTTGTTCATATGGCAAGATTCTTTGTCTTTGGGTTGAAACCACATCCACTGATTCCATGCTCATAATCAAATTTAGACACAAGATTAGGGTCATCTTGACTCCTAACTTGGTCAAGCAAGAATGCCTTTTTCAATTCAAGACCTGGGATCATCAGCATCTTACTCTTCAAGACCATTTGTCTTGCTTCCTCAGGAGTCACATTGATTTCATCAACTTTTAGTTCTTGGAATGTTCGAGTGGTTATTTGATCATATTGAGACTCATCAGTACCCATCTTATTGATTTCCACCTTTTCATCAAATTCCTTCATCTTCATTTTTAACCAAAATCTTGAAACTATAGAGTCTTGATGAAATCATCATCTTGAATAAATCTCAACGATGCCACCACCCTTTCATCTTCCTATAGCTCTAACTCAATTTGGGCATGTTCTTCCATCCTAGCCTCAGGCTTGTGTGCGTTAGTTTCTTGACCAACCAATGGTTGATCAACTTCCTCTCCATCATGCAATTGTGTCAAAATATTTACAACTTCATCAGTATCCCCCACACCCTTAGACATCTCATATGGGACCAAAGGAGACATGCCTTCAGTTCTCTGCTTTTTATGTGGTGGTGATTCAAGGATATGTGGATCTTGAACTTACATGACATCATGGGTAGGCTCATGAATCTCAATTCCTGCAAACCTCTTCACTGGAATTTTGGTAGCCTTGGTAGGTTGTACGTAAGATTTAGCATAGATACTTTCAAAATTTTCAATCATTGTATTAATAATCTTTGGAGGATCTTTCTCTTTAGCAAAAAATACTTCAAAAACTGGATTCTTTTCCTTTTTCTCATCTTCAATTTTCTTGAGGATCTCCCATTTCCTCTTCCTATCATACACTTCATCAAAAGTAACCAGGTTCCTTATCACATCCTCAACATAAAGAATTTGATGGGAGATGCCCATCTTAGTCAAGATCACTTTTCTCACAAAGTTCATATGACCTTCAGGGATACAAACTCTTTCAACACCAAATTCCAAAGAGTACTTGGCCTTCAAATAGGCCCGCAACTCCTCAAGAGTGTCTGAACCAATTTACCAATCTCCAAAGATAGTGGTATCGGGCAAAAAGGTTCCTTTCTTCTGCTTTTTCATCACTTCCTTTTCCCTCCACATCATTTGCCACATGATATCCAAGAATGTAATTCTGTCAAAAATAAACTTTGGCAATTTGTGAGCTAGTTGGGGGCAATCATATACCCTAATTATTGTGTGCTCTGGTAGGAAGAACCAATCAGCATAATTGAAAGTATGACCTTGCTTTGGTTTATGTGCAAGAGGTCTTAGAATTACCCTGATTTGTGGTTACAATCTGGGGGCCCAATTACCAAAAGAATTCATTATTTTCACAAAAAAATCATTATGAAATATAGTATAATTACCAGTCTAGCAATGAGAATCCCACATGTAACACCAACATTGAGTAGGCATTCTTTGCCTTGTCCTGTCAATCATGTTGATATCCATTTTACTTGACCATTTACTCCTATTTTGATATAGGATCAGGTGGCAAACCAAAAAATAAAACTTGAAGTTCATGGGTTTCTTATCTTCCTTCACACTAATGAATCCATCATGTATTTTCTTTTCAAGATATGAGGAAAAATCATACTCAATGTTCACCTCTGAATTTTGTATCTTCATAACCATCATCATCAAATTAACTGATATCCTCTGATCAGCATCAATTCCTAGTACTTGGCACAATGCATAATAGGTCCATTTGAAATAGACTGCAAAATCTTCCACAGGGAATGGTTCGACTGCATTGGAAGCAATATCAACTATCCTATTGTTTGCATCTCTTCTCATAAATATCAGTAGTTCATCACTTCTGAGTGTTCTTCTCAGACATTTGAATTCTTGTTTAATCTTGTGTAGGTCAATTTCAGTGAGAGCTTGTTTGTTCAACATAAAATAGTCAATTATAGCATTTCTGTCAATTCTCAACAGAGAAGATGCATTTGGAAACCTTACTATTTTAGTAGCTGAGTGATAGTGCAATGCCAGAGTATGAATCAGTTCCATATCCATGAATACATTTGAAACAATTAGCTTGGCCAAATCTAGCTTCCATGAATTGCCCACTGGTCCCTGACCATCCTTCTTCTGATAGAAGTACCAAAATAGTTTCCAGCCAAAAATGGGAATTATGGTATCCCTACAACCCTTAGCAACATCCCTAAATACTTTCTTTCGACCTTTGTCAATTGAATTGGGTAAAACATCTAGTAAAGGTTGTTGCAATGATCTTTTCTTAGGGGCAGGATTAGGCTTACTGGTCTTACTTGTGGATTCAAACTTCTTGGGTGCCATTATACAAACTAGGGTTTCACAATTCAAGCAAATGCATAGAAAATTGAAACTAAGAAAAAATTCTTCAAACTTTCTTGTAGAGAATGTAGAGACTTACTTGAACAATTTGAAGCTTGCTAAGAACAGACCAAACTAGGTGCCTTCTCCAAGCCAATCTGCAATCTCTGAACTTAGCAAATGCCAAGAGATTTCTAGATTTTATTGAGCTAGAATGTTCATCATTCCACCATTATTTTTGGTTTGTGCCATGAGATTATAAAATCTCAACATTTAATTCATTTAAAATATAATCCCTTGATAAAATTTGATCCAGTGATCAAATGAAATGACAAGATCTTTCAAATTTCTCGGTAATTGTACACCTGCACTGAGTATGTTTACTCATTTATTATCATTACCACACTATCACGGAGCTTGTTTAAACTGGTTATGGGATGGTGATAAGCTTCAATGTCTTTTGTTCACTTTTCTTGATTACCGCCAACCCTCATCCCTTATGCTCAAACAAAGCAGGATTGTGGGGCTTATAGCCCCCTTTATTCCATTTTCTTCTATTACCATCAACCCACAAGTGCATGTTCTCATTACTGCGGGGTGATTATGTTGCCAACTTTTATTGCTTACCCCCTTGCCGCAAACATTCTTTGAAAGCCATCGCGAGAGCCCGGTAACTTGGACACTTACTATTGCCATGCCATGAACAACTTGTCAGACCAATGCAGGACCATGGGATCAGTTTATATTGAACTCTCTTCCTTATCGTCAAGATGCAACCAAGTGGTGAGGCCTCCAAGGGACCGCAGTATACATGGTTGACCGAGCCCTTCCTACTGCCATGCTGTGAACAACTTGTATGTTTCTAGTGAGAGTGTGGTATACATGATTCTTGTTGCTCTAGTTCTTGCACTGCCACCAAGACAATCAGGATGACCTATGAGATTGCGGTAAACTGTAAAACCATAGAAATGATTAAGAATAACTGCATACTCCTCAAAATGACCATGTTCTGTGACCCTGGGAAATAAATGGCATAAAATTTTGGCATGAAAGTCTATTAAGAAATGGTCATATACAAGTGAAAAGATCAAGTAGGATGGAAATGTGCAAAATTTTTGAGAGGTCCTAACAGGTGAGACATTAGAATAGTCTATTGGGAATAATGGTGGGAATTAACAAAATTTTAGGGTTTTAAAATTTTGTTCCAACATAAGTAATAGTTATTTTATTATGTAAATAAGGGTAATCCTTACCTATGTAATAATTATTATGTATTTCAATATAATGTGTATTTTTTTTGTTTTTGCAGAAATGTATTGATAAACTCCAAGAAGGGGATAAAGTTAGGGTGTTGGATCCATTTGATGGTGTTGTTGTGGGCATTGGGCGGATTCACTCACTATCTATTGTACATGGAGTCAACTTGGAAGGAATGGGAGATGTAAATGTAAATATTGTAAAGGTCACAAGTAACATACCCCTTGCTTATGATGACAAAATTGATGGAGTTGTCCATCTAAAAGAGAAACAAGGAACCTTCACACAGTGGCTACTAAAATATTTGCAAAAAATGGCATAGTTGATGTTTATCATGTACTAGTTGTTAGACATCTTGGCTTTATACTTTATGCAGTCTTTTGAATGTGTTGTTTAGGGATCTTAATTTTCATGGTGTATTTGAAAGAGTTGGAAACTCTTAGACAACTATGACATTTTTTATTATATTTATATATATACTCTTAGACATTTTTTATTATATATATATCTATATATTTGCATTATATATTTTTTATGTAGTTTAACTTTCTTTATCATGATGTTGAATCAATCTTTTAATTCTAGCATGTTGTAGCTTGTTCGTATATGTAATTTTTTTTAAAAAGTGCATTGAGAACATTACCTGCCTCTAGAATCATCATAGAAACTTCTTCAAAATCCCACGTCTATCCTAGAGTCACTGGGGTTCATACCTCAATGATTCCACACTGTTTCAAGCCCAAAAAATCCCAACTGTGCCCAATTCCATAGTCGATTTGATTATGAAAATGATTCTAGGATGAATAGTACCTTGAAATGCCCTATTTTTCTAGCAATTAGGTAACTTAAAAAATAATAAATGTTATATTCCAAAACTTTCTCTGGAACTCTTGTAAAATCTTACCATACTATAGCATCATCAAATCAACCTTTGATATAGAAATTGTTCAAAATAGAAAATAGTTTGTAAATGTTGAATGGTCAGACAGTATGAGAAATTATAGGCACCAGGAGTTACCTTTTGAAACATCAGGACATAGGGCGGATAAAATTGATATATATGGTGTAAAATCCAAGGGATTGCCTTTTGGTTTCAAGATCTAGGTGACTTTGATCTTGATTTAAAATGTTCCTTATGAGTGGTCCATTGTGGTAACCTACATAGTGATATGTATTCTTGGAAGCCTTATGGTGCCATATTATTTAATGGAGTATATGTGGCGTTAAAAAAATTGGAATGCTCTTTTATAGTAAAGGAGAATGGGTGGTATTTGTGATATACTATGCTAGAATACAATAATATACACCTCAAATTTAGATTACTCAAACCATGTCACATTGATCATATTGTTAAAATAATATAATATATTCCATAGCTTAAGATGTTTTTTGGTTTCAGGGATCTTATCAACATCATAAGGAGTTGAAGGTTGCACAAGGAATCAAGATAACTGCTCAGCTATCAAATTTCAGGTTAATAATTTTATGTATATGAGCATAAATTCATCAAATATATGTGGACAATTAAATTTAGCTACAATTTCTTGATTTCAAGGTCTTGGGCATGCCATAGAAGGAACTTAGTTATATGTTGTTGGACCTAATGATGATTTAGAGGATATTAAGGAAGAAGCAATGCAAGATATCAATAATGTAATGTCTTAGATTGACAAGAGTGGGGAAGGAGTTTATGTTCAAGCTTCAACTCGTGGATCTTTGGAGGCTTTACTTGAGTTCTTGAAGACCCCAGCTGTAAGCATCCCAGTTAGTGCAATTGGTATTGGGCCTATGCATAAAAAAGATGTCATGTGTGTGAGTGTAATGCTTGAGAAAAAGAAGAAAGAGTATGCTGTAATTTTGGCATTTGATGTCAAAATTACTCCTGAAGCTCAGGAGCTTGCAGATGAACTTGGTGTCAAGATATTTGCAGAAAACATTATTTATCATCTATTTGACAAGTTTAAAGCATATATGGACAATCTTAAGGAAGAAAGGAAAAAGGAGGCTGCAGAAGATGTTGTTTTCCCCTATGTACTGAGCATTTTGCCAAATTGTATTTTTAACAAGAAGGATCCTATAATTGTTGGTGTTGATATTCTTGAAGGCATTTCAAGGGTCAATATCTAAACCTAGTATTTTTGGTGTTATGACTTATGCATGTAAAAGATTGTTGTATCATTTTTGGTTTGTATAAAGCCATATGTGGTGATTGCATCTATAGATTGGCATGCCATTATGTGTTCCCACAAAATATTTCATAGATATTGGCAAAATAGCCTCAATTGAGATCAATCATAAAGATGTTGAAATGGCTAAGAAGGGTAAAAAAGTGGCCATGAAGGTATTTTGAGAAGTTGTCTTTGTTGTTAATAGTTTTATATGATTTTGGATGCTATTTTTTGAAATGTTTTTGTTAATGAATTATCATACGAACTTTACAGGTTGTTGGCAGCAACGCTGATCAAGCACAGAAAATGTTTGGTAGGCATTTTGAAATGGAGGATGAATTTGTGAGTCATCTCACTAGAAGATCCATAAATATATTGAAAGAAAACTACAAGGTAAGGATATTTGATATCCACATTACGTAATTTTATAGTGTATTTATTATTATGCATTTTATACTAATTAAACATTTGTGCTTTTCATTTTTGGCTGATAAAATAACTTTTTAATGTCTAAAATGGAATATTCTTTTATTTTTTCAGGATGATTTATCCAATGATGATTGGAAACTTGTGGTGAAATTGAAAAAGCTATTAAAAATTCCTTGAGCTACTACTAATGATGCATTGTGCAATGGAACTTTGAATTGGAGCAAAACCTTCTAATGAAAATGGGAAAATGCACCCTACAACATTACAAACACCACAATCAAGATAACAAATGGTGAACTTTGTTGATACCAGAACAATAGCTTTTGAATCATAAGCTTCTTCTATATGTTTTTCTATGTGGTGTACGTGTTGCACCTCTAGCTACAATAAGACAGTAGTGAACTTCAGATCCTATCTATGTAGGAGGTCATTTGAATGTTTGTTGTTTAGCTCGTTTCTAAAATTTAATAGTCTGAATAGGAAAGTGTGGTATTGCCATGTGAGAAAGGGAAGGGATTGATTCCAAGAGTAGAGATTTTGTGTAATGATGTATTTTATGATTTCTTGAAGTAATGAAGAAAATATCATGAAAATGTTTTAAATAAATTCATATTTTATTGCAATTGTACGAAACTAAAAACATTTCCATGTCATCTTCAGCATGTTGTTGACTAGCTGGATTTCACTGTTTCAAGTGCCGCTTTTGTTTCAGCTGTCTAGGACCATGTTATGGAAGGTTGCAGGGAATGGTGTGTTTTCTTGTTGTTGCAAGGTCACTACTACAAGGGCCTCTAAGTAGCATTCTCAAGTTGTTATTCAGATATTGTTCATAGTGGTTCAGGGTTGTTTGAATACACAGGTAACACCTCAATGGCTTGTGTGAAGGAGAATATGGAATGCACCAAGGCAACAATCAAAGAACTTGAATTGGTTAACACAATGCCAAAAGAAATGATGTCTCATGGAATGCTTAGTGGCAACATCTCTTTTCTAAGTGTCAAAAGATGTGAAGGGCTTCATGGTTCTGACTTGCCTTTCCATTGTTTTTCTATTATATCTAATGTGGCTACTGAACTGGTTTTTTCTTCAGTCAGTCCTTGTAGTTTGTTGTACATGATAGAGATGAACTAGTTTTTTTTCTAGTTATGATAGCCTTGTGCTGCTTTTTTATTATTTGTAATTCTTTTCCTACATTGTTCCAATACAAAAAAATATTTATTGCCACTTTGCTTTGTCTTGTTTCATTTTCTTCTTGGTCGATTCTCAAATAGAAAGTTTTGGCTCAAATCTATCAATCTTTACATGGCAGCATCATAAAATATATAGTTTTCCAAATTTATTTTCTTTTATGTTTTAATTCAAATTTAATAATATATTTTTTTTGCATTATAAAATTTATGGTATTTAATAAATTATTCATATCATGACTAAATTTACTACCAATTAATGGAAACCAGTAAATAAAAATGACTACCATGACTAAATAAATGACCAGTTAACAACAATCAATGACTAAATGATTACAATGACTAAATATACGTATTACCAAATTGATGACTAAATATACTACAAAATTGTTGACTAAATATACTACCAAATTAATGACTAAAATTTGTCTAGTCATAAATTTGGTCATGAGATAAATGACTGGAAATAAACTACCAATGGTCACGTGACTAAATATACTACCAAATTGATGACTAAATATACTACCAAATTTATGATTAAATGTACTACAAAATTAATGACTAAATATACTACCAAATTTATGACTAATATACTATCAAATTAATAACTAAATATACTACCAAATTAATGACTAAAATTTGTTTGGTCATAAATTTAGTCACGAGATAAATGACCGGTAATAAACTACCAATGGTCACGTGACCAAACTACTGATCACATGACCAATTTTTGGTAGTTTTTTTAATCATGTTTTTTTTGTTTTTCTACTAGTGATCAGAATGCTCTACCCAAAAAAAATTGTTTCAGATACCTAAGAAAACAACAAGCTTGTCAAGGAAAGAACAGATCTCAGCATTGTCAAAAGATGGGATGAAGTCTCCACTATGGACATCCCTCATGGATATATTAAAGAAAGGTTGGTGGATCTCTTAGAGCATGCATTGGTGGGAAAGTTTTCAGGTGCATGGCTTTCACCAAAATCACTAGAGCGGTGAGTAGATAGAGAATGGAGGTTCAAAATCTCTGGCAGCATTGAAATCTCCTAGTGCAACAGGGGTTTTTTCCTTTGCTTTCATTGACAAAGAAGATGAGGATCTAATTTTTAGAAGCAGCCACTAGTTCCTAGGCCCATGTCGTTATCTGAACAACTAGAATTTTATATTCAACCCCCTTGAAGAAACTCCTTCCAAGGTGCCAATTTGGACTCGGCTCCCTTTTCTCCCCTTGCACCTGTGGCATGGAGATGTATTCCAGGATATTTGAAATGCAATTGGGATCTACAACATGTGGGTTTCTACCAAAGAAAGAAATTTCTTTGTTGCCAGAATCTATGTGAAAGTGGACATCATTAAAGGGCTCACAAAAGCTATCAATCCAAGCATAGGGTATTTAATTTTCTCCCAAAAGATTGACCATGAAGAGATTTCCCAAAGAAAATAAAGAAGCCAATAAATACCAAGGATGGTCCTAATGAAGGGTTTTGGCCATCTTGCCTAAGGAAAAATATAATCACTGAAAAGCCAGAACAACCCAACAAGGAGCCCCTCACCTCATATCCCTTCACAACTTTAGATAAAATGGTTGAGGAAGAAGAAGAAAAGAATGAGTCCAAGGAAGAGGTCTTACCAAAGGAAAATGTGGGAATAGAGCAAGAAGAGCATGTTTCCTCCATTCAGATTGAAATACGAATCATTCAAATCCAAAGTAGCAAGCAAATCTTGGAAGAAATGGAACCTCCTTCTATTCCCTCTTCCAGTCAAAAAACTCAATCCATAAAAGGTAGGAAAGAGGTAGCAAAAAATATTGTGACTGGCACACAGATTACCATGGAATTAGCCATCCAAGCCAAAACAAATCAGGTAAGAAATGTTAATTCTTTCTTGGAATATATGAGGCTTAGGAGACACCCAAAAAAACTCTACCTTAGAAACCTCTTGCAAAATAGGAAACTAGATTTGCTTTTTATTCAAGAAATGAAATCTGCTAGTTTAGATACTATTAATATAGTGAAAAAAGTTTGGCCTTCTTGTGAAAGCACTATTGTTCCATCTAATGGAGGTTCAGGTGGAATCATTGCTACATGGTCATCAAATTTCATGCTTGAAGATCATTTATTGAAATGCCCACTGCATTAGAGTCACCTTTAGAGAAAAGACCTCTAATATGTAGCTCACTTTCACTAATGTGTACTCTCAAAATCATTATCACAATAAAAATATGTGTTGGGACTCCATCATTGAAAATGCTAATCAAAATTTCCCTACAAATTTAGATCTTAGAGGGGACCTTAATCTTGTACTAGACCAAACTGAAAAGAAAGGAGGTTTTCCCATTTGGGATAAAGACCGGGAAACTATACAAGATATCATGAGTAATCATGATTTGGAAGACATTAAACCCAAGAAAGGAAAATACACTTGGTCTAACAAGAGGACTAGAGCTACTTCCATAGCCACTAGGTTAGATAGATTTTTAATTTCCAAGGGGCTCTTGGAGTTGTTTTTTCTTTTTCATTTAGAAATTCTCCCAAAAATTACCTCTGATCATAATCACATCAGCTTATTCCCCATCAAATATTCCTACATGGGGTTCAAGGAGGATGGTTTTGAATAGGTTGTAAGACAGGCTTAGAAAACCTCTTAGCCCCTTTCCCTTTCTGGGTTAGCAGTGGGTTTAGAGTTTAAACAATTTAGTATACAAGAGCATGCATTAGGAGATGGCTCCAATCTCAATGTAAGACTCAAAAAATTTCTACCCTTGAGCTTCAACTTGAGCTAGTCCAAATAAAAATTGAAAAAGAAAACTCATAGAAAGTCTTACATTGCAGCAAAAACAATATTGTAGCCAACTGCTCAATCTTCTTCACAAGGAGAAATCTACTTAGTGGCTAAAATCTACAATTCTTTGCATTTCTGAAGTAGACCAAAACACTAAATATTTCTACAAGAAAACCTAGCAATGAAGAAATTCGAATACCATAACAAAACTCCAATGCATTGATGGACAACTTTTTAGATTGATGAAAATATCAAAGAGCAAGTACTCACTCACTTTAGGTAGCTTTACCATGATGAGAATGTGTATTGTGAATCAAGCTAAATAAAGATATGGTAGAGACAAAGCTCTTGGCCATGACAGATTCAATGCAATTTTCTTCTAGGATTTCTATGAGATTATTAAAACTAATCTTTTGGCAATGATGGACGATTTTGAACAGCACCATAGACTCCATAGGCGGATCAAATCTTCCTTCCTGGCCTTGATTCCAAAAGAAGCCCAAGCTATGAGTATAGACCAATATAAACTAATCTCCCTATACAATTCTTCCTATAATAATTTTATGAAGAATCTTATCTAAAAGGCTTGAAAAAAAGATTCACTCTCTTGTTTCAGAAAAGCTAACTGGTTTTGTCCCAAGTAGGCATATTTCTGAAGGAATCATCCTCACCCAAGAAGCCATGTACACTCAAGCAAGGAAGACAATAAATAGGTCATGGCCATTAAATTGGATGTGGCTAATGCTTTTGATAAACTAAATCATAAAGCAGTCTTCAACACTCTCAACAAACTGGGCTTTGATGGTATTCTAGTGGGATGGATAAGGGAATGCATCAGCTTCCCTTGGGTGACTCCTTTGGTTAATGACATCCCAAAAAAAAAGTTTAGACTCTCCAAAGTCCTAAGGCAAGGGTGTCCCCTCTCACCCTATTTTTACATTATTTCAACTAAGCTTGTTGGCCAAACTCTTGAACATAAACAGTAGCAAAAAAATATCGTTAAGGCTCCAACCTTCCTGTGAGAGCCCAAAAATTCATAAGCCAATGCTAATTACTGAATTGGAGAAGTTGTATTCACAAATGAGGTAGATATAAATAGGAGAAATTGGATACCCAATTCTCCACAATACTGGGATACGTGGCGAGTAACCATCCATGAGAATAGAATAACTATCCATGAGAATAGTGCGAGGTGTCTATTGAGTTGACACATCTCCTAAACGACTAGCCACTTTGACATAGTCAAAGAGCATGTGTGGAATTCACCTATGATTAAGTTAGTATAAACTACTTTAGGATAAGTGTTTATACACCAACACCCCCCCTTAAGCATAGCTTAGGTGAGTTTATTAAAGATGGATCCCAGCTATGAGCCTGATGAGGTACCCATGTACAAATGCAAATCTCTCAAAAATAAAGAAAGATAGAAAACCCTGTGGGAAAAAACTACTCCCCAAAAGAGAGAAAAGAGAAGGATTTAAGACCTTTTGAAGAGATGTCCCTTGATGATTGGAACATCATGATGAAGAACTCTGAACCATGTCAAAGTTTGCAAACTCTGTTGATGATGGATTGGAAACTGCTAGAATCAAAGAACCTTCAAGAATCGTAGATTAAGATAAGAGATACAAGATGTTGCATGAGTGAAAATTTGAACACTACTCGATGATGTACACAAAGTCAAAAAAACTATGTGAAGTCTATAATATAGATAGTACTGTGATTAGGAGTACTAGAACCTCAAACTGTGATCCAGTGAATTAATCCCCCATATGAGAGCTCAAGATTAGAAGGAAGGTTCATGAGGTCTTCCAAAAAGAAGATTTTGCTTCATTGATAGAAGCATTAGCATAACATCATAGTCCCCTGAATTCTAAGAGAATATGAGCAGACAAACTGAGATCGAGTGTGTACAAAAAATGTAGAGATGTACAAGGTGTGCTCCAAGAGACACTCATGTGAGGTGAGAATCACAAATCTATGTAGTGATGGTATAGCCCCCCATTACACTTTATAATTTAGTATATGTACAATAATTTCTCAAACTCCCTTCCTAAGGAAACACACATTCCAGTTTTGTGTGGTACTTTATGTGAGTGCATTTACAAACATTCTTCCTATTGCAAGTTCTTCAACAAGATGCATGAATCTGGAAGCTGCTTGTGTACCGATATCGATACTCAACTATGACTGATTACTCCATAGATGCTAGTATCATGAGTATTCATGAACATTAGCTAAATTTGAGATGTGATCCGATGAAAGATTCAAGTTCATTTACCATAGGATCTTGATGCGAGATGTGAACCGATGAGAATTTGTTGCAAGATTATAGATCATTTACCATAGGCTCTCAAAAAATGTTTGAAGGATCATTCGATCCACCTGTTTCTCAATGAAGGATCATTTGATCCACTTGTTTCTCAATCAAGGATCATTTGATCCACCTTATTTTAGTTGCAACCTCATTAAGTTAATTTAGGTGACATAATCCTCTATAGTATTAGACTTATACTTATGAGGTCTTTAGCTCATGACTTCTTTTGTTTGATGACCTTTCCTTGGGTGTTTTCAAGGTCACAATAGAAGTGCTTAGAGTTAGATTTGATCACACTTATTAAACTATCTAGATGATATATTTTTAGAACTTAGAAGTACGGAAAGAGAAATAATTCAATGATACCCCCCCCCCTTACTTTGTTCCCCCCTATTTTACGGCACTTTATAAATTAGTACATGACTAACCCATTTTGCTAGATTACCCCCAAATTTGTGTGGCACTTCATAAAATTCTTAGTGCATTAGACAATAATTTCCTATTTCTAACACTAGAAAATGCCTTTGATGGTTACAAAAAAGGTTAATGTATAGTTATTTGTAAGCTAACAATAATGCTATAATTGCTTACTAACTAACTTTATCATGCAACAAATTATGAATCAAAGTAGCCTTGTAAAGAGGTTGATTGAGTCTTAAACTCTACAAGCACAGCCCAAATTGAGGGCATAGAGGTTGGAACAATTGGCAGAGTGGCCAAGTTTGGCTGCCTGGTGGCCGGGTGGAGGTCCTGCATTGGTGCAGGAGCACCTAACATAAGGTGGCCTCTGTGAGGCATTTAAGTTTATGTTTGTTTAGAAAATCATGTTTGCATTGTAATAAGGTCTATTTGACCAATGCATTTTCATTATAGTTTGTAACTAGGTTCATTTTGTAAGTCCCAAGTGACTTAGGGGACATTTGTCAAATTGTAACCACATAATGCCAAAAATAGACAGTTGGGCAGTTGGAGGCTATTTAAAATGGTTGTCTCCCAACCGCTTGGATTGGTCTCCCAGCCACTTGGAGTCAGTTTGGTACTACTTTGGGTGAGTTTATAAACCCATGGAATTGAATGGAAGTCATGGCTTGAGGATCAGATCTAATTGATTAGATTATCAGCGGTTCTGGAGAAAGTTCGACCGATAGGGAAGGATACACCGAAGGTAGACACCATCAGGTAGAGGAGCGACATCGGCAACAAAGTTGGAAGCATACAACGAAGACAAGAGTCTCACCGAATGTAGATTGCGAATGCATATGGCAAAAGCATGTTGGGAATGTATGTGGAGAATGTATCTTTCATCAGATACAAATGGTGACTAGTCGTAATGGTGAATTAGGGTATAGGAACCAGTAATAGCAAGTCACACCAAGCATATACTAAGTTAGTGTTTGAGGCTCCCCATCATATTGGTAATGAGAGAAGAACCACATTGACTCAAGAGGATGCAGGGAGTGTGACATCTCCTGAAGTAAATTTGGCATCAGAAGTGGGAGAAAGTCTGATGATCAAGAGGACGTTGCTCATAGCACCAGTGAAGACTGAACCATCACAAAGGAGAGCTCTTTTCAGGATCAATTGCAATAGCAAAGGTAAAATATGCAAGGTAGTCATAGATTCTGGTTCAACAAATAATATGGTGTCTAGGGAAATGGTGGATAAATTGAACATAGAAAGGATTCCTCATCAAACTCCTTACAGGGCATCTTGGGTAAGTGACAGTCAATCACTTTTGGTAAGTGAACAAGCATATGTTGATTTTTAGATTGGAGAATATAAGGAGAGAATTGTATGTAATTTTGCCCATGGAGTGTTGTCACCTACTTTTAGGTAGGCCATGACAATTTGATAGGCAAGCATTATATAATGGATATGCTAACACATACACCATCAAGAAGGATGGAACGACTTTTGTGATGACACCATTGTAGGAGGACGTTGAAGCAAAGAAGGCAGCCAAGATCATTTTGGTGGGTAAGAAAGAGTTTGTGAAGATGCATGAAGAAAAGACAAGGAAAGTTGAGGATACCTCAAGGAGTGGGGTTACCAAATATCACAGTTTGAAGGTGATTTTAGTTTTGAATGATGGAGATCAGATGGTAATGTTTGAAATGGATCAGAAGAAGGTTAAAGAATAGGTCTGCAAGCAGCCACGATTTGATTCGAAAGAGAGAGATGCTATCATAGTAGGGACCATTGTTTGTCCTCTAGAGCCAACAAGAGTTGCAAGGCAAACATATTCTACCATAGTAGCAGTACAAGAAGCATCAAACAAGGTTTTGAATGCAGATGTTCAGGTAGAGATGACAGTAAGGAAGAATGGCGAACAAAGTCTAGGTTTGGTTGCAAGCACTCACTTAAGGCAAGGTGTGAGTAGAGCCTACAATGCTAGGCATGAGTTTTTGATTCCATGGAAGCAAGTTGTAGTCCAAAGATCGTGGGTAAGGCATGATGCAGCAATGGATATAGGTGGTACCAGACAAGGACTCAACTCATGGGACATGAGTTCTTTTCAAGGTGGGGTGTATGGTGCAGGAGCACCTAACACAAGGTGGCCTCCGTGAGGCATTTAAGTTTTTGTTTGTTTAGAAAATCATGTTTGCATTGTAATAAGGCCTATTTGACCAATGCATTTTCATTTTAGTTTGTAACTAGGTTCATTTTGTAAGTCCCAAGTGACTTAGGGGACATTTGTCAAATTGTAACTGCATAATGCCAAAATAGGCAGTTGGGTAGTTGGAGGCTATTTAAAATGGTTGTCTCCCAGTAGCTTGGAGTCAGTTTGGTACTACTCTGGGCAAGTTTCTAAACCCAGGGAATTGAATGAAAGTCATGGCTTGAGGATCAGATCTAAGTGATCAGATTATTGGCGGCTTTGGAGAAAGTCTGACCAATAGGGAAGGATATGTTGAAGGTAGACGCCATCAGGTAGAGGAGCAACATCGGCAAAAGAGTTGGAAGCATACAACGAAGACAAGAGTCTCACTGAATCTAGATTATGAATGCATATCACAAAAGCATGTTGGGAATGTATGTGGAGAATGTATCTTTCATCACATACAAATGGTGACCGGTTATAATAGTGAATCAGGGTATAGGAACTGGTAATAGCAAGTCACACCAAGCATATACTAAGTTAGTGTTTGAGGCTCCCCATCATACATGGCCGATGTAAGGCTGGATGAAGACCGCAGAATGTGTGAAGAGTCCAAAATAGGACTATAGAATCCACAGAGCCCATAGACGTGAGCCAAATTTGGCTCAATGACCAGCATGAGCTAGATCATGGCTGGCAGGGGCCAGAACAGGCATTGCAATGAGATGAGACTACGTATGGAAACTTCCTAGCGTGTATGCAACTCTTAGGATGAATATAATAGGCTCAACTTGAGCCAAGTTCGTTGAAGTCCATAGCAGATGCTTTTATCTATAAAATCATCACCTTCACACAAGCAAACATTGCCTTCAAACATTGAGAGAGAGTGTGGCTTGTGAAACGTGGCTGGGCAGATGATGCCTCCCTTCCTCACCTCCTAATAGGCTGCACATGATGCCTTTCTTGATGTCAAAGAATGGGCCATCTCTTCTTGATTCTGAGTGGTCAAAGAAGGGCTAGAATGAGCTCTTGAAGAGGCCAGAGAAGTGAAACAAAAAGAGCTATGATGAGGCCTGGCTTCTCTATCTTCAAGAAAATGCTTGTAAAACCCAATCCCCTATGCCCTTTGTTGTGGCTGATTTGGGATTTGAAGCCTTCATAGGCCTCCTCCACACTCTATTATAGTAGTTTGTAGAGGCCATGAGCCTTGAAGAGTAGGGTACATGCCTTCTCCCAGTCGAGCAAACTCTGTGCTGCTTGTGCCTTTTTATAACAACCTCAACATGATTCCCTTGCTATGTGCCTGGCATGGAGATCACACGTTGCTTGCCTTTACATCCTGCCCTCAAGGCATTCAACCTACAGCTAGTTCATGTATTCAGAGGACAAAAAAAACAAGAATACCAAACAAATAAATTCCTCAAAGATTTTGAGACAAATGCCAAATGGGGGCAATGAGTTGCATAGCAAAGAACTGGCTTAATACAACTAGATAAATAAAAATAGTGCCTTTGACTCCAAACAGAACTAGCAATGAGCTTAAACAAGCTCTGACACCATGTGAGAACCCAGAAATTCATAATCCAATGCTAATTACTAAATTGGAGCAATTGTATTCACAGATGAGGTAGATATAAATAGGAGAAATTGGATACCTGATTCTCCATAATACAGGTCCATAGGTGGTGACTAACCATCCATGAGAATAACACAACTATCCATGAGAATAGCACGAGGTGTCCATTGAGTTGACATATCTCCTAAATGACTAACCACTTTGACATAGTCAAAGAGCATGTGTGGAATTCACCTAACTATGATTAAGTTAGTATAAACTACTTTAGGATAAGTGTTTATACACCAACACTTCCAAAGTGGAAAGGAACTTAATTATGCCCAATTTGTTGATGACACCATTCTTTTGAGAAGAGCCACTCCTCAAATACCTCAGAGATTTGCCTCGGTTCTCAAAGACTACTCTGTTGCAACTAGATGTTTGGTGAACAATACCAAATCTGTCATTTAGTTTTTCCATTCCCACCTTGGGGAAACTACTGCAATCTCCAAGATTTTGGGTTTCAAGGTCAGTCCCAAAGAATCCTTTTATTATTTAGGAGTACCTATTTCTTTTAATCTGCCCAAAGCCAAACATTGGGAAAAGACTGTGCAAAATGAAAGACAAGACTAACACTTGGGCCAATGTCTAGTTAACTCCTCTTCCCTGTTACTTATAAACTTTGTGTTCTCTACCATCCCAATTTACAAATGAGCATTATTAGTGCACCCAATAGTATTATCAGTAAGATGGAACAATTCACTAGGAAAATCATGTGGGAAGGGGGAAAGCATGACAACAAAAGGAAATTTCACCTGGTTGGGTGGGAGCAAATCACCAAGAGTAAGAACAAAGGTGGGCTTGGTTTGAAATGTCTTAGACTACCAAAAAACCTTTGCGACTAAACTAATCTGGAGAATGACTATAAACAAGGACAGATAATGGGCTGCTTTCCTATGCAAAAAATACTATGCCACATTATCAATGGATGTTTCAAAAACAATCTCCTCGTGAAGAAACTCTGATTTGGAGAAACTTGGATGTTAATCACCACTCAACTATCTTGGATGCCTAGAAATGGTGAAATAATTCACCTTCTCAAGGACAAAATTTTAGGGCATTCTAGACCCCTAATCTCTGTCTCTATAGAAGATTGGCTTCTTGCTCAAAACATTGTCTTCCTTGATCAAGTGGTTAATTTTCAAAGCTCTCCCAAACTCAATTCTGAATTCGATCTTAACACCCCCTAGATATGTAAAATGTCTAGCTCACTTTATTTCTTCCATGGAAGGAAGACCTCCAATTGATCTTAGCAGTGATAACTGATTCTCAATGGCTTGTTGATGCCAAACATCAGTCCCTTCTCAAGGAGATTGCCTCTCACAACTCTAATCTCACTAGGAAAGGGAAACAAAACAAGAAGGATAATCCCCTCCCGCCAGCTTTGGCTTCACACTCTTCATTGACAGGACCTCAAAGAGTAACCCAGGTTTGGCTGTGCGAGGGGTAATCATTCTTCTAAACAACAAAGCACATCTGAGATATGTTGCTGGTATAGGCTTCACTACAAACAATAGTGCTGAAATCCAAGCTCTTAAACTAGGACTTTCTCTAGCCAAAGAGGGATGTCTTGATTACTTGAAGGTTTTTGGAGACTCTCAGCTCATAGTCAACACAGTTACAAAGTTTCATTACAAATTTGTCATCCTTGATTACATAGTCAAACTCATTCATAATCCTATTAACCTATTCACTCAGGTGGATTTCAGCACACTGGAAGGAAGCACAACTTGGAAGCAGATAGATTAGCTAATATTAGAGCCACCCTTCAAGCTAGAACTTTCCATCTCTGGTGCAGCCCTAGTCAACAATGAAGGGCTCTTTACTGTTTTGCAAATCATGGACCTCAATGCTTGTCTACTGATTATACCTTTTGATTGTTTCTGTCTTAATGACTCTTCTTGTATTCGATGCTTGTCTTAGCATTCCCCTGTACATTTGTTTCTTATGTGCATAAACAAGTCGCTTATTTTTATAAATAAATAATAATAATGATTATTTACTATTAAGCCATCGTCAGATCAAGGAAAATTTGAAAGAATGAAAATTCTTTCACATGTATACAATAGATGTCAATCTTTCAAATTTCTAAAACAAAGAAAAATAAGTGTTATAACCCATAAGCTAATGTTTGGACATGTCTATCCAACAGTCTGGATGCACTATGAAGCAGTACAGATGCCCTCCAATGGCATTGGACTGCATCTTGACTATTCCACATCATACTGATAGCTGCATTGAGAATTTTGGATTGATGGTAAGCTAATGTTCCAGAAAAGTATAGGATTACAATTAGAAAGCTGAGCATTGATATTTTCAAAAATTTGTTAAATAAAGAATCTAGTTTTTGGAAATTTCTAAAAATTTAGCCTTTGAAATTTTCCCTGCACCAACTTCTTTAAAAAATGAATGAAAGTGGCTAAAGTTTCTCAAGAAATTTAGGGGAAAAATAACGTTTTAGTTAAGTTATAGCTCAATGATTGATTTAAGGAAACTAAAAGCCTATAATTATCACTTTGAAATGCCCATTTTCAAGCCAAATGACAATTTATTAGATAAGATCCCCCTTTAGAAGTTGACAAACTGATTTCTTTCTATTTACCTTATATATTATTCAATCTTTTAGAATGAAATAGCTAAGAACTTGCAACTAGTTTAATCTACTTTACCTGTTTCTTAGCCACTAAAATACCATTTTTTTAATCAAACCATAATAGAAGGAAATAAAAATTTTAGATCCCAAAAATTATTTAAAATCACAAAACAAAAGATTAGTCTCAATTTTCATCTTCATCCAATCTCATAGACTGCTCAAATTTTGCATCCATGATAACCCCACGCACAACATGAACAACAATTTCACCTCTTTTCAAGTCAGTAACTTCACAACTTATATTATTTACATAGAAAACCCCATTAGAAGACTTAGCCACCTGCAAACTAAATCTAGACAAAGAATCCACAACAACCTCATCATTTAATGGAAAGGACTTCGAGAGCAAATGCAAAGGAACCATACTAAACCCCAAAATTATCGAAACAACCACCATTATATTATCAAACATAGAATTTACAACCACTTCATCTGTAAAATTACCTCTCTCGGTAGAATTATCTTTCTGCCCTAAATTGCGTCAGAAATTTTGCTCTGATGGAACAAATACAGTAAATGACAGGTTGTGTAGCAGCATTCCAACCATCATTTCACCAAGAAATCCCCAAGAAGCTTAAGATTTAACAGCATTAGGGTTTCTAGGATTGAAATGTTTGTCTAGTCTTTTGAGGTTTAGGCATATGTTGCTGGGGTTTTTTGAGTTGAGGGGGAGCTCAAAGATGAAAAGTAACCAGAATAAAATGTAGAAGAATGTAAAGACAATAAAAAGTGATCTATAGAAGAGCTTTAAAGGATAAGGAGGGGTATCCACCATTCTTGTTCTAGTAAGTGTTCCTGATGGATTTGATCACCTTCTTTGACCATCCATCATCTTTCTTAATATAACGCTTTATAGGTCTTTGAAATGTTGGCCATTTGCTTCAGATTGGGAACCCCTCTCTAGACTTCCAAAAAGTAAACAAACCTAATTTATCCCTATCTATCCCTCTCTCACCCATAAGAGTAAGCAATCCACAAGTCACTAATTGAGCATCCCTGGTTCAAGACCAATCTTGCATCAACCAAAAACATTTACATTTCAATTTCTTCCATTTTCCAATTCAGTTCAGTCAGTAGAAGTTTATATATTTTGGTCCACATTCTATTGCAGTTGTGTTTTAGACCCTACGGAGCTAGTCTTAACATCTAGATTCATTCATACACATCATATTCAAAATTTAGATCATTTGGATCAAGTACCGGTAAGATATCGCTATTAGAAAATTGATTATTTTCTCAGAATAGAGCATCCTAATAGTCTCAAATAATCAGCTAAAGGAGAAGACTTGTGGAGCATTTCACAACTTGTGGAGCTAAATTACACATAATTCAAAGTTGTTTGGTTCATGGCTGACCTTCCTTGAGATCCGCACACCATTCCATTCTTTTGCGAAGGAATTCTATTCATTTAGGTCTAACCTATCCGTGTACACACGTTACAGCTCTTCATTGGAGTTTGTGATCTTCCTTGGCCAACGCAAAGGAATCTTATGTTCCAAAGATGATAAGGGAGAGGGGCCAGTAGTCGCCCACCCTAACTTCACGCATGTCAAGTACATAGCTAGACATCAAATTTCGACAATTTTTTTTGGGTTTTTTCGTATGTGACTGAAGAGCTTAAAGCTATTCTTTTGGCTTCTGGGCACTTATACATTTCCTTATAGGACATATTATGTGCACATGGGTCAAAAAATGGTCATTTCAACATGTTGCCCCATACATCCGCACCGATGTGCCGATAACTGCTCACCATCACATTTGTACACTTCTCTTAATTTCATTGGTTAATTTACAAATGCATTGGTGCATTTGTGAACATGTATTGGTGCATTTGTGAACATGTACAAATGTTGTGAACATGTATTGGTGTATTTGTGTTAATTTATTTGGTTGGTATTTTACATGTATTGGTTCTTTTTAAAAATTTAATTGGGGGGTCAAGTGATTAAAAACATAGTGGTTATTGGGGCATGGGCGACAACTGGCCCCTCTCCCTTATATATTGATGTAATAGATGCCTAGGAAAGTAGAATTTGATAGTTGATCATTAACACATAGTTGATAGTTGGAATTTTGAGTGAAGGAGCTTCAAAGCCATATCTTGTGCATATTCTGTAATCAGGAATGTGAGCCCTAATTGTAAGCCCGCATATTGCCAGCCAATTTGTATATGAATTTTATGATATATTGAATGACTGAATTTGCATTTACTTTATATCTTTGAGCTATTTCCGTTGTGTTTACTCTAGCTGCACGGCCTAGATAGTTCACTTTGTGGACCCTCCTAATCATAACTACACCAAGTAGTATCAGAGCAAAAGTTCAAAACTTTGGGAGAAAATTGAGTGAAGTTAGCGAAGGAATTCCATAAGGTCTTGTTGTGAATAGATCGCCAAATCTGAGGTAGGTTACTTTTGTTGTAACTGATCACTGATTGTGAGGCAGTTGTCACTTTGTAGCCTGATCGCCAAATTTGAGGCAGTTACACTTGATCTGAGGAAGAATGCCACTGAGGAGAATCCCTGCTATTGGAACAATGGCTGGAAGAATGGATGAGATGATGGAGATGATGAAAACCATGTGAGTTTGCTTGGATGTTGTTGAAGAAGATAGGTGAAGAGGACTGACACCTAGACCTAATGTTGAAAGTGATGATGATGAAGAATTTCAATCTGTTGATCAAAATGGTGAAACCCTAGGAGATAAAGAAGAAGAAGAATAATTAGATCAAGTCAAGATGTTGCGAGCTATTTCAAAAATTGGAAAAAGGCCTATTGTTGATGTACCAAATTATATTGGCAATCTAAACCCTAAAGAGTTGATTGATTGGATAAATGACATGGACAAATACTTTGAGAATGAAGAAATTGAAGATCTGGAGAAGGTGAAAATTGTAAAAACAAAGTTGAAAGGACATGCTACTCTATGGTGGAAAGAAGATCAGTTGGATAGAAATAGAAAAGGAAGAGAAAAGATTACAAAGTGGGAGAAAATGGTGACAAAATTGAAGAATCAGTTTATACCTGCTAACTATGAGTTGGAAGTGTTGAAGAGATTGCAAAACCTAAGACAAAAGGAGAAATCTATGAAGGAGTATACTGAATAATTTTAGAAGATGATCATAAGGGTATGACATAGTGAATCAAGAAAGGAGAAAGTGGCTAGATACATCAATGGACTGAGATTGAACATTCAACAAGAACTGAGTTTGGTAACGATGACAACACTGGAAGAAGCATGTCAGTTAACCTTGAAGATTGAAGACAAGTTAAATAAGAGGCATGATCAAAGATAGAGAGGCAGAGGAGGTAAATTTTAGAAAGGTAGAACGTTTTCCAGAGGAGAGAGATCATATGTGGAGCATAACAGACAAGAGAACACATTCAAGAAGGAGGATAGATATAACAATGCATACCAGAGAGATGATAGAACTTTCTACCACAGAGGAAACCCTAGTCCGTACCAGAGTGAAGGATACAAAAGAGAAGGAAGAGGACCTTGTAGGAGAACATTTAGAGGAACTTGTTTTAAGTGTGGAGGTGAAGGACATAGAGCATTTGAATGTAATCAGTGGAGTACAAGCAAGAGAACAGAGACTAGTGGAAGAGTAGCCTATGTGGAAGAAGAACCTGTTGGATCACCAAGTTTAGTTGGTAAACCTAAGAAAGGAGAATCACTTTTGATGAGGAGAGAACTATTTCAAGTAGAGACAAATGAGGAACCACCGCAGAGGAAAAGTTTGTTCAGAACTAGATGCAAATTAGGAGGTAAATGTTGTAAAGTTGTAATTGATAGTGGTAGTTTAGATAACCTAGTTTCAGAGGAGATGGTGACTAAGATGAAGTTAGAAAGATTGAAACACCCTAAGCCCCATCAGATAACATGGATTCAAGATGATCATAAGGTACTGGTGAGTGAACAATGTTTGGTGAAATTTTATATTAGATCTTACCATGATAAAGTATTGTGTGATATTATACCTATGGATGTATGTCATATCTTGTTGGGTAGACCATGTCAGTATGATAAAAAGGTTGTACATGATGGGAGAAAGAATACATACACTATAACATTAAATGGAAAGAGAATTACCTTGATTCCTTTGGAAGATGATCCTAAGAGTGAAGTATGTGGGAATGCTATAATCTATTCGGTAGATGAAAGAAATTTTTTGGATGGTTTGAGACATGAGAATATGTGTTATACATTGGTCCCTAAGAAGCCTGAAACAGTGAAGGAGACTGAAGAATAACAACCGGGGGAGATAACTATATTGCTGATAGAGTATGAAGACATCATATCAGACAATGTACCTAAAGGGTTGCCACCAATCAGGAGTATTAGTCATCACATGGATCTTATACCTAGAGCTTGTTTTCCTAACAAAAAAGCACACAAAATGACACTGGCAGAGAATGAAGAATTTAATAAACAGATACAAGAGTTGTTGAGGAAAGGTTGGATTAGAAAAAGTTTGATTCCTTGTGCAGTACCTATAGTTTTAACACCAAAGAAAGATGGATAATGGAGAATGTGTATAGACTCTAGAGAAATAAACAAAATCATAGTTAAGTATAGATTGCCTTTACCTAGGATGGATGATATTATGGATTGTTTAAGTGGAGCAAAGTATTTCGCAAAGATAGACTTGAAGAGTGGATACCATCAGATCAGAATCAGAGAAGGAGATGAATGGAAGACTATTTTTAAGACAAATGAGCGGTTGTATGAGTGGTTAGTGATGCCCTTTGCATTGACAAGTGCACTAAGTACTTTCGTGAGATTGATGAATGAAGTCTTGAAGAGATTCTTGGGTAAGTTTGTTATTGTATATTTGGATGATATTTTGATCTTTAGTAAGACAAAAGAAGAACATTTGTGGCACTTGAGACAAGTATTGCAGAGACTAAGAGAAGAGAAATTACTGATAAACATCAAGAAATGTACTTTCATGAAGGAATAATTGGTATATTTGGGATTTGTGATTTTTGTAGAAGGATTGAAGATGGACCCTAAGAAAGTGAGAGCAATTGTTGAATGGCCTACACTGGAGAGTATTGGAGAAGTCAGATCATTTCATGGATTAGCTAGTTTCTACCAGAAGTTCATTAGAAATTTTAGTTCAGTTTGTAACCCTATGATAGAGACAATGAGATCTGACAGAATAGACATTAAGTGGACATCAGGAGTAGATAAAAGTTTTGAGTTGTTGAAGCAGAAAGTGATAGAGCAACCTATTTTGGCATTACCAGATTTCAATAAGGTATTTCAAGTAGATTGTGATGCAAGTGGAAATACAATAGGAGTAGTGTTAAGTCAAGAAGGTAGACCTGTAGCATATTTCAATGAGAAGTTGAATGATGCAAGGAGAAGATATTCAATTTATGATCAAGAGTTCTATGCCATAATTCAAGCCTTGAAGAAGTGGAGACATTATTTGTCTCCTAAGCAATTGTGTTGTATATAGATCATCAAGCTTTGCAATATCTAAATAGTCAAGGGAAGTTGAACCAGAGACATATGAGATGGGTAGAATTCATGCAGATTTAAAATTTTGTGTTGAAGCATAGGAGTGGAAAATCAAACAATGTTGCAGATGCCTTGAGTAGAGGAAGAAACTTTTTGACAGAGATGAGAGTTGAAGTACTAGAATTTGATGAATTGAAGAACATGTATGAGGAAGATCTTGATTTTGTAGAACCCTGGAAAGCATGTAAGGAACCTATTTTGATTGATAGGAGTAAGTGGTTGGATTATTTCATTCAAGAAGATATGTTGTTCAGAGGAAATCAATTATGCATACCTAGAAGTTCCATGAGAGATAATTTGATCAAAGAAAAACACAGTGGTGGATTGGCAAGATTTTTTGGCATAGATAAAATGGTGGCTTTGGTAAGTGAAAATTACTTTTGGCCTCAGATACATAAGGATGTTAGTAAATTTGTGCAAAGTTGTAGATTTTTTCAAGTTACAAAATGGAGTAGTCAAAATATTGGATTGTATAAATTTTTGATAGTACCGTAGAGCCCTTGGAAAGACATAAGTATGGATTTTGTAATGGGATTGCTGAAGACACAAAGAGGACATGCTTCAATATTTGTAGTGGTAGACAGATTTTCAAAGATGGCACATTTCATACCTTGTAAGAAGATAATTGATCCAGTGCATGTAGCTGACCTATTTTTCAAGGAGATTGTGAGATTGCATGGATTACCTAAGAGCATAATTTAGACAGACACACAAGATTTCTTGGATACTTTTGGAAGAAGATGAAGACAAATTTGAAATTCAATTTAGCATTTCATCCATAGGCTGATGGACAGACAAAAGTAGTGAATAGGAGTTTGGGAAACTTGTTGAGATGCTTGGTTGGAGAGAAGGCAAGAAATTGGGATTTGATTCTTTAACAGGTAGAGTTTGCATATAACAATTCAATAAATACAAGTACTAGAAGAACACCTTTTGAGATAGTTACCGGAGTGAACCCTAGAGGAGTTGTAGAATTGAGAGATATCGATATGGAAGAAAACATAAGTGCAAAAGTAGAATAATTTCCAGAACACATGGAGACAATGCATATTCAGGTTAAGAAGCATTTGGAGGAGATGAACAGTAAGTATAAAGAGAAAATAGATGAAAAGAGAAGACATAAAAAAATTTTAGTAGGAGATGAAGTGATGGTATACTTTTGAAAAGAAAGATTTCCAGTTGGGACATATAACAAGTTGAAGATGAAGAAGTTTGGACCCTGTAGGATACTTAGGAAGTTTGATTTAGGTAATGCATATGAAGTAGAGCTGCTGGAGACATTGAGTATATCACCTATTTTCAACATTGCAAACTTACATTAGTATCTTGAAGCAAAGTTCAGCGACACCATTGAAGAAGACTTGAAGCAACAGTTACCACAACAAGCACCAGAGTAGATTGAAGACATTTTGGATAGGAGAGTTGGATGTAGCACCAAAGGAAGACAATATAAAGAATATCTTGTGAAGTGGAAAGGCAAACTGGAAGAAGACTCATCTTGGATTTCTTAGGCTAAGGTGGATCGTCTTGGTTTTCCTCTAGCCCCATCAAAGTGAGGGACTCACTTTTTCAATAACCCTGGATGTCTAATGCAGGAGCATCCTTGGTTCAAGAGCAATCTTGCATCAACAGAAAAAAATTGTATTTTAGTTTCTTTCATTTTCTAGTTCAGTTCAGTCGGTACAGTTACTACCAGTTTCTATATTTTGGTCTACATTCTATTGCAGTTGCATTTTAGACCCTACGGAGCTGGACTTAACATATAGATTCATTCATACACATCATATCCAAAATATAGATCATTTGGATTAGTTACTGGTAAGATATCTCTATTAGAAGATTGATTATTTTCTTAGAATAGAGCATCCAGATAGTCTTAGATAATCAGCTAAAGGAGAAGACTTGTAAAGCATTTCACAACTCGCGGAGCTAAATTACACATCACTCAAAGTTTTTTGGTTCATGGCCAACCTTCCTTGAGATCCACACACCATTCCATTCATTTTCAAAGGAATTCTATTCATTTAGGTTGAACCTATCCATCTACACATGTTACAGCTCTTCATTGGAGTTTGTGATCTTCCTTGGCCGATGCAGAGGAATCTTATGTTCTGGAGATGATATATATTGATGTAATAGATGCCTAGAAAAGTAGAATTCAATAGTTGATCATTAGGACATAGTTGATAGTTTGAATTTTGAGCGAAGGAGCTTCAAAGCCATATCTTGTGCATATTCTATAATCAGGCCTATGAGCCCTAATTGTAAGCTCACATGTTGGCCAATTTGTATCTAAATTCTATGATATACTAAATGACTGAATCTGCATTTACTTTATATCTTTGAGTTGTTTCTATTGTGTTTACTCTAGCTGTATAGCCTGGATAGTTCACTTTGTGGACCCTCCTAACCATGACTGTACCACTAACACCCATATCTAAAAAAACTAGGGACCACAAACATGCATTATAAAAACCAACAATGTTTTTCAAATTGAAGAATTTGTAGTCCCTATCAAGAAAATTTGAAAGCAGATCGAGATGAAATTTTGCATTTCAAAACAAACCCAGATGAAATTTGGCACCTAAAAATAGACCTGATAAAAATTTTAATTTTTTGGAAAAAAAAAAGTCGGGGTAGATAATTATAACTCACTATCTTAACTTCTTGCCACCATGTTCCTCTATCTGTTTCCCTATTTCAGATTTGAATCCTAGCAATCACAACTTGATTTCATGTTCTTATCCTAAATTGGGAAAAGAATAAATTTGAGACCACCACTATTGTAAGAGATCCATATCTCATAAAGTATGAATGGTACTAGGGATGCAAGGAATATTTACGAGAATGGGGAGAGAGCCAATGAATGATGATAATAATGATGAAGAAGCACAAAATGTAATGATGCTCTTTTCACTGTTGTCAAAAGGAAAATGCATGTCTAATGAGGGAGGGAAAAGGAAAATGCATGTTGAATGAGGGAGGGAAAATGAATGAGGAGAGGGAAATAAAAAAATTATTTTAGAAAAACTATTTTTTTATTGTCTTAATTTAAGACAATTAGAAAATTAAAAATATAATTTAAACATAAAATATATATTTAAGACAAAATTAATATTTTGTCTTAAATTAATGTCTTAAACTCCCCTCTATGTACTAGTGTCTTATTACTTTAAAGAAAACCAAGATCCGAATGTTACGGAACAAAATGAATTAAAACCAAAGCACATTAGTGAATTCAAGGAGAAAGAGAGGATCACAGAAAATGTGGACCAGATAATAACAAGGAATCTACATGGAAATTTAGTATTAGTGTCCAACATCAGCGTGTGGGACCGATCACATATGAATTCTTCTCTTACCCACATGCAAAACTAGCCAAATTGAAATGCATTCCGTGCTCAATTTCATCACAAAGAAATTTAGCCCCGATTGAGGAAAGCCATACATATTTTTCCTATTGGTATGGTGAAGCACCACTTTACTGATCATGTGGATAGGAAGAGAGAATGAAGTAGTTGATCATGTTTCGATCCTACACTAGCCATAATTGATATTTGTAGCAAAATTCCCTTGGAGAAAAATCAAATGCTAACAACACTCAATAAGCAATAGTTCCCTCTCACTAACAACAAGCATCATTAAGGTGCCCAAATTTAGAGAAATTAGTCTACAAAGAATCAAAACTAGTGTTTTTCATATAAAAATCCATTAGTTTAAACTAAAAAAGTACAAAGGCATTCATCACTAGTTAATGATCATCTGCAACTACAGTTCTAGAGCCACATGTCGAACATATTATAGATAAAATTGTGACTTGTTGAAACCAATGGAAGAGAGAAACTGAAATGAATCTTGAGTCCTAGAGCCACAAAAATATAGGGACTTTTGGTAAATAATTATAAATGCATAACATAGATTCTTAGATATTCAAAGTTTTGACCACTTTATTTCTTTGCAACATTTTTTCTTGCTTCTACTTCTAAAATCAGAATTCCTTTCTGTTTCTTTTAGATAGAGAGGCCAGACCTTTACAAAAAAAATTCTTATAAGCCTTTTTGGTTATGAGTTTTATTTGTAGCTTCTCAATTTTCTTCTACAAGAGATTTTGAGGCTTTTTATTTTTTCTCTTATTATGCTCAATCATAGTAGAGCATTGAACAATCCTCATCTCCCTGGTTCACACAGTCCACTTCAGTCTTGTCAATGGTTGTAATTAAAAAGCCACATATCACCCAATCACTCATTTCAATTGAATAAGATCCCAAATATCATGCATGCATCTAATTCATCCTCAATTAGAACTACTATGCAAAGAAAAAAAATCATAATCTAGATGTTGTACTCAATGTAACCTCAACTATTCATCAGTTGATTCAAGCAGATAATCACCCTCCTATCATTTGTAGTTACCAATATCACTCCAAATTGTACCCTTGAACTTATCATGAGATTTTTACAAAGTCAATATCTTACCATGAGATTTTTCCATTATCTAATATTTTTACTTATCACTATCTAATGTTCAAATAGAGGCTAATCAATTTTATCCGCAATGGATGTTGATATAGGGACAGAGAACAACTCTTACTTCATTTCTTCAAGACACAAACTTAGTGCCTTTTCTTCCCTTGTTTTTTAATTCTCAACATATTAACATCCTCTTCTTACCTCAACATTGACCAAAATTACTGATGATAACAACAATTATGATGCAATTAGCATAGCTGAAAATGTTGTGTGACAACTAATAAGCATGTTGAATAGTGACAATTGTCATATGGTAGAGTAGGTTTGCTGATCTCTCTCATCATTGGTATCAAATACTTCTTTTGGAATGTTATTAATGAAATGCAACATAATGCATCCTATTGAATTTGTTTTGAAGTCGGTTGTGCTAGAAGAGCTCATTTCAGTGTTACATGTGCTACCTATTGCAAGTATGGGCCTAACCAATGTTGTAATTGATGTCAACATACTCCTGTTGCATTAATGATAAGGATTGGATGAACTGTTTGCTGAGGATATTGAGAAAATTGGTCCTAATCAGGAATAGAGAAGAATAGTGAAGATAGTGAACTAAAGATCATAGATAAGATGAAGATCAGAAGATGCGTATCAAAGGGTTCATAGATATGTGTCTTAAGGTGATCTAGAAGAGATTTCAGAGGTCCACATGAAGATCTGAAGAAGTTATGGCCACTCAAGTAAAACTAGTTCTGGCAGGTGTTCAGAGGTGACAGAGTGACATAGATAGGCCCAATGAGATCCGGAAATGTAATATCCTATTCTACGGATTTGGTGGAGTATTTAGGAAGTCCATGTGAAGTGACAACTCAATTGGTTCATGGTCTAGAGGTCCACAAGCAGCTATTCCATTGTGACAGTGATGACAGTCTGTGTTCTTGAGGTTTCAGATGAAGGAGATAAGGATTTTAGTAAGTAGATGTAGTGTGGATGTTCATGGTGATTCAGGAAAGCTTGTTGAGGTCTTTGGATCGTGTCCAGTTTATGTTGGAGGTCTACATTGAAGACTAAGCTGGAAATTGAAGAATCACTTCTGGATGATAGTGTTCTTCTTAAGTCTGGTCAACTAGATGAGTTACACATCTTGTGGATGATCTAGAAGGTGTCCTGTGTAGAATGGCATGTTCCCAAAGAAAGATTGAAGTCTCAGATCTATGTGGCTGACAGTGTACTGATCCGCATGAAGTCTTTTTTTGGTAATAAGTCATATTGTATTTGCTCTATTATGTATGTTGACTTGGATGATAATTCCTAAGTTGATGTCTTGTATAAATAAGGAGTTGTAAAGTCATTTCAAAGTGTGTCATGTGGAGATGAGAGTGTGGTAGCGAAGAGAGGAGTAAAAACTAGAGTAGAAGTATTGGGCTTAAATGGAACTGACTCAAGCACGGTGAAGATGCTATTCTCCAATTCAAGTATGTGATACTTATTATTTTGTAGATAGTGTGTCTCCTGTAGGCAGTGGGCCTCTTGTGAGCAATGTGCTCGGGTAGTGAGCCCTAATTGGTATGTGCCATTTTGTTCTTTCTATTCTTCTAACAGAGAATACAATCTTGAGTTAATCACCCCATGGTTTTTCCCTTAACCAGGTTTTCCATGTCAAAATCTTGGTGTCTTATGTGTTGATGTGTTTCTGCTCTTGATCCAATACATTATGTTTCATGATTGATTTATTATTTTACTACTAAACTATAAAGTGGACTTAAGTGTTTAATTTGGAAGAAAGTTTTGGACAACTGATTCACCCCCCCTCTCAGTTGTCTGTCCTAAATCTAACAATTGGTATTAGAGCTAAGTTCCTCTAAAAGAGCTTAACTGCTTGAGGAGATCCAGGATGTCGTCCTACAAGAAGGATAGTCCAAAGTTTGATGGAACCAATTTTAATCTTTGGAAAAGTTGCCTGAAATGTCACTTACAATGTATGGGAATGCAGTACTGGACCATGGCTTCAACGAAGTATACTCCTCCATAGAATGGCCCGAAAACTGCAAATAAAATCACAGATGCTGAAAACAATGTGCGGACTAAAGAAGCTCTTCTAAGTGCCTTGTCTGATTCAGAGCTGACAAATGTTGTTGACCTAGAAACTGCTTTTGAGATTTTGGAAAAACTGGAACTTCTACACGAAGGAGACAAGTATGTTAAATGTGCAAGGCTACAAAGTCTAAAAAGAAAATTTGAAAATCTGAAGATGAGAGAAGATGAAAATATTACTACTTTTATGCCAAGAGTAAATGAGCTTGTTTGTGGCATTAGATGTGCTGGTAGAGTCTTGGATGAAGATGAGATTGTTGGCAAAGTTCTCAAATCCCTTCTTGCTTCTTATAAATACAAGGTTGCTGCCATTGAAGAATTTAGAGCCCATTCAAGTGTCACAAGAGATCAATTAGTTGTTAAATTGGCTACATTTGAATTGACCGAGTTTGGAGATGCCCCCCCAAGACTGAATCTGCATTCAAAGCCAGTGCCTCTATAAGAGGTAAACAAAGGTTTGATCTGGGAGAAAACTCTTCAAGGAAACTATCATGGTATGAAAAAGCAAGAAAAGACCTGGAAGAAGAAGAAGCAAAAACTGCTCAACTTGAAGCCCTTATTGCAAAAAGACTGCCAAGAGGATCTGGTAAGTGTGAAGGGAAATTGCCTTTTAAGTGTTTTAACTATAATAAGATTGGTCATTTTTCCTCAAAGTGTCCAAAAAGATTTTCAAGACCAAATCCTAATAGATCAAGGTTCCAAAATAATTGTTACTATGTTCATGAAGAGGATGATAATGAAGGAGTAATAGATAATGAATCAGAAATAGGAAACAAATCTGGAAGTGATTGGGTGTTTATTGCCATCAAGGAAGAAGATCTAATGCCCTCTGAATCTATCATTCATAAAGTTGTAGAAAGGGCTCTGGCTGCCCAAGTTGAAGAAAAGGATGATTGGGTCATTGACAGTGGATGGTCTCACCATATGACAGGTGAAAAAAATATGTTCATAGATTTGGAAAGGTATGAAGGAGGAATAGTAAAGTTTGGTGATAATTCTGCTGGTAGAATCAGAGGTAGGGGAACTATTTCTTTTAATGGAAAGAACAAAACTGGTAATGTACTGTATGTTGAAGGATTGAAGCACAATCTTCTCAGTGTTGGACAGTTGGTAGACAAAGGCTATGATCTTTGATTCAAGAATGGAAAATGCAAGATTTTTGAAAGTTTAGGAACAAAGATTGCATCCCGTACTCAAACAAAAGGTAATATCTTCCATTTAGTTGGTACTAGTAAAAGTTGTCTATTTGTGCAAATTGATCAGAGTTGGCTATGGCATAGGAGGATGTGTCATGTGAATTTTGATAATATCATCAAGATAAGCAACAATTAGACTATAAGAGATCTTCCAAAACTAGTGAAACCTACAAATAGCTTGTGCAAAGAATGTCAGTTGAGGAAACAAAGCAGAGTCTCATTCAAAAGCAAGGAACAATCTTCTACCGGATTATTAGACTTAGTTCATACTGATCTATGTGGTCCGACAAGAATAAGGAGTGTGTAAGGTGATAGATACTTCATGTTATTAATTGATGACCATTCCCAGATGATGTGGGTTACTTTTCTGAAAGAGAAATCAAAAGCTCTTGAGAAATTCAAAATATTCAAGGCTATGGTAGAGAATGAAACTGGATTAAAATTAAAATGTCTGAGGTCTGATAGAGGTGGAGAATTCACATCTAGTGACTTCATAGAATTCTATGAGAAACATGGAATAAAGAGACTGTTGTTTGCTCCTAGGACTCCACAACAAAATGGAGTAGTGGAGAGAAAGAACTGGACCATCCAGGAAGCATCTAGGACCATGATGATGGAAGCAAATGTTCCTCAGATCTATTGGAGAGAAGCTGTCAGCACTACAGTCCATACTCTTAATCGAGTTCAAATCAGAAGCAATACCGGTAAGACTCCTTATGAACTCTAGTTTGGCATCACTCCTACTGTGAGGTATTTCAGAGTCTTTGGTAGCAAATGTTACATTAAAAGAGATGAAGATCTAGGTAAATTTGATGCTAGAAGTGATGAAGGAATATTCTTGGGTTATTCTACTCAAAGCAAAGCATACCAGTGTTATAATAAGAGACTGCGAAAGATTATAGAAAGTACAAATGTGAAGGTTGATGAAGGAATTGAAAGGCATTCAAGGTTTTATGAATATGATGAAGATGATTAGAATGATGTTCAGAATCAAGGAGTCCCATTCCCCTCTGAAATTCAAATTCAAACTGATCGATAAATTAGGAAGAATAGATAAGTTTAAATGAGCCTATTGAAGAATCAGAAGTACTAGAAACTCCCAAAGTTCCCAGGTATGTAAGACTAAATCACTCTAAAGATCAGATCATAGTTGATAAAAGCAAAGGTGTACAAACAAGAAAAAGGATTGTTCAAGATTCAGAAGAATATTGTCTAATTTCAAAGATTGAACCTAAGACAGTGAATGAAGCTTACAATGATGATGACTGGACTACAGCAATGGAGGAAGAGCTGATGCAAATTGAGAAAAATCACACTTGGGTCTTGTTCCCAGACCTATAAACAAGAATGTGATTGGAACCAAATGGGTCTTCTGGAATGAACTGAATGAAGTTGGTGAAGTAATCAAAAATAAAGCCAGATTGTTCTACAAGGGTTACTCTCAAATAGAAGGAGTTGATTTTGAAGAAACTTTTGCTCTGGTGGCAAGAATTGAAGTAGTCAGATTATTTCTTGCTTTTGCTGCCTTCAAGGATTTCAAAGTATATCAGATGGATGTTAAGTTTGCCTTCCTAAATGGTGACTTGGAAAAAGAAGTATACATTGAGCAACTGGATGGATTTCAATTGTCTGATCATGGTGATATGGTCTGCAAGTTGAAAAAGGCACTGTATGGACTCAAGAAAGCCCCAAGAACCTGGTATGAAAGATTGGATAAGCATCTTTTGAAGATTGGTTTTAACAAAGGTACTGCTGACAGTAATTTGTACTTCAAAATTGATCATGAAAATATCTTGATTGTTGAAGTATTTATGGATGATATCATTTTTGGAGGAAGAGATAGTATGTGCAAAACCTTTACAAATCAAATGAAAAGTGAATTTGAGATGTCCATGCTTGGGGAAATGAATTTCTTCTTGGGTCTACAAATCATTCAAACTAAGAAAGGAATCTTCATTTCTCAGACCAAATATGTGAAAGAATTGTTGAAGAAATTTGGGATGGAAAAGTCAAAACCAATGAGTACTCCCATGGCAACTAGATGTAAATTGAGCAAAGATGATGAATCTCCTAAGACTAATAAAACAAGTATAGGTCAATGATTGGAGGATTGTTGTATCTCACTCAAACTAGACCTGATATTATGAATGTTGTTGGTCTTGTTCTCAAATTCCAAGATGATCCTAGAGAATCTCATGTCATGGCAATCAAGAGGATTTTTAGATATCTAAAAGGGACAGTTGAGTATGGATTGTGGTATCCCAGAGATCATGATTTTTCTCTTCATGCATATGCAGATGCGGATTGGGCAGGAGATGTGGATGACCGGAAGAGTACTAGTGGTGGAGCATTCTTTTTGGGGAGAGATTGGTTTCTTGGCTAAGCAAGAAACAAGAGGCAATATCTCTGTCCATAGCTGAAGTAGAATATATTGCAGCAGCAGGTAGTTGCACTCAAGTTTTGTGGATAAAGCAGATGCTAAGAGACATCAGAGTGGAGTATGAGGAACCTATCACAATCTTCTTTGATAATTCAAGTGCAATATATATATCTAAGAATCTAGTGTTGCATTCAAAGACTAAGCATATATCCATCAAGTTTCACTTTCTGAGAGAGCAAGTAAACAAGAATGAAGTCAGATTGGAGTTTGTGGCTTCCAAAGATTAGATTACAGATATCTTTACTAAACCTCTACCTAAGGACTCTTTTGAGTATCTCAGGGAGAAGATAGGGGATATTACCCCTCTGGTGATGAACTAAGGTGCACTGATGTGCATCATTCCGGTGGATACCACAATCATATCTTGTGGTTCGGATTGATGATGGGGAGCTGCTACTCAGGGGGAGGAGCTGGTATGATTATGAAGTGGTGGAGTTGCAAGTATGTGCCCTTTGCCATTGATGTCAAAGGGGGAGAGAAGACATGTGAAAAACAAGTGGTGGCTAATCAAAGGGGGAGCAATAAAGGAAGAGAAGACATGTGAATGGTTGTTGGTGATAGGGGGAGTTGTGTCAGTAAATAAAAGTTCTTGGCTTGATGGTCAAAATAGTTTTTCACATCATATGTTGCCATCAATGACAAAGGGGGAGATTGTTGCAAGTATGGGCCTAACCGGTGTTGTCATTGATGTCAACATACTTCTGTTGCATTAATGATAAGGATTAGATGAACTATTTGCTGAGGATATTGAGAAAATTGGTCTTAATCAGGAACAGAGAAGAACAGTGAAGATAGTGAAATAAAGATCATAGATAAGATGAAGATTAGAGGATGCATATCAAAGGGTTCATAGATATGTGTCTTAAGGTGATCCAGAAAAGATTTTAGAGGTTTGCATGAAGATCTGAAGAAGTTATGGCCACTCAAGTAAAACTGGTTCTGGCAAGTGTTCAGAGGTGACAGAGTGACACAGATAGATCCGGTGAGATCCAGAAATGCAATATCCTATTCTGTGGATTTGGTGGAGTGTTTAGGAAGTCCATGTGAAGTGACAACTCAATTGGTTCATGGTCTAGAGGTCTGCAAGCATCTATTCCATTGTGACAGTGATGCCAGACTGTGTTCTTGAGGTTTCAGATGAAGGAGATAAGGATTTTAGTAAGCAGATGTATTGTGGATGTTCGTGGTGATTCAAGAAATCTTGTGGAGGTCTTTGGATTGTGTCTAGTTTGTGTTGGAGGTCCGCATTGAAGACTAAGATGGAAATTGAAGAATCACTTCCGGATGATGGTGTTCTTCTTCAGTCTAGCTGACTGGATGAGTTACACATCCTAGGGATGATCTAGAAGGTGTCTTGTGAAGAATGGCATGTTCCCAAAGAAAGATTGAAGTCTCAGATCTGTGTGGCCGACAGTGTGCTAATCTGCATGAAGTGTTTTTTTCTGTAATAAGTCATATTGTATTTGCTCTGTTATGTATGCTGACTTGGATGATAATTCCTAAGTCAATGTCTTGTATAAATAAGGAGTTGTAAAGTCATTTCAAAGTGTGTCGTGTGGAGATGAGAGTGTGGTAGTGAAGAGAAGAGCAAAAAGTAGAGCAGAAGTATTGGGCTTAAATGGAACTGACTCAAGCATGGTGAAGATGCTATTCTCCAGTTTAAGTATGTGATACTTATTATTTTGTAGACAATGTGTCTCTTGTAGGCAGTGGGCCTCTTGTGAGCAATGGGCTCAGGTAGTGAGCCCTAATTGGCATGTGTCATTTTGTTCTTTCCATTCTTCTAACAGAGAATACAATCTTGGGTTAATCACATCGTGGTTTTTCCCTTAACCAGGTTTTCCATGTCAAAATCTTGGTGTCTTATGTGTTGATGTGTTTCTGCTCTTGATCCAATACATTATGTTTCATGATTGATTTATTATTTTACTATTAAACTATAAAGTGGACCTAAGTGTTTAATTTGGAAGAAAGTTTTGGACAACTGATTTAACCCCCCCTCTCAGTTGTCTGTCCTGAATCTAACACTACCCTATAGAGGCTTCAAAGGATAAAATAAGGAATTGGGAAGTCTATTCATGAAATCTTTGACCTTATATATAATAATTCCATAGGTTAAATATTAGAAATTGCTCTTGAAATAATATACTTGGGTTTGGATCAATTTAAATATTATCACTTGGATTTTCACCCTTTGTTGAACTTATTGTTACAACAATCCAAGGACACATTTGGACTAATCTCAAGGTGTGGGGGACCTTGTAGATGATATCAAACCTCCATAGATGGTCAGTTCCTCTTTCTAAGATTAAAGCTTAGAGAAATAAACTAAAACTAAACCTATTCTAATTATCAAGGTAAATAGGAGAAGGAGAAATAACTAGAAATATAGAGGTGATGCACCATATTTAGCTTGAATAATTTCTGAATCAACAACTCATACATAGAATAACCTCAAAAAAGATGACATATACATGCACAATACTCGTGGAACTCTTATAGAGGTTAAGGAAGAACTAGAAATACAAGGAATCAATGATTCACAACTAAATCCACATTCATTCCACAATACACAGTAGATGGAAAAGGAAATAATTTAGAATTTGTATTAATCATGGAGGTAAAAATATTATAGTTGATACAGGGCTTAGCTTGGAAAGACCAACAACCTCTACTACATCTTTTACATATGCATTTAATTTATAGCATTTCAAAATCACTATTGAATCCCCTAGACATGCGGAAGCTTGGTCAACATGTTTTACTAGTCACCCATGCTATTATACATCATGTCCCTATTGCCATGTCATAGAAAAATGCAAGTTTGGAGTACCCACCCATACTTGACTGGAAAACATTTAATGTAGAAATGACCCACAATCAGACTTGGATCACTAAAATCTACTATTTCAACCATTTTGGGTGCCTACAACAAAAAAATACATTACACTATTCTAGCTACCTAGAATCCCCTTTGAATCTGCATCAGTGACACCTTGCAAAAGTTAAGGGCTCATCTGGAGGTTCTGCAACCTCTTTTTCATTACCTCTTCACTTTATTTGGAAATGCATGGGGGTTCAAGATGTGGGAGATATCTCAATATATCTAAATCCTTTACTTCTGTATTCCTCCTATTTAAATTTTTGCAGAAATCAGAGCCTACTTGGGATATGTGAAGGATGAGGACGGATCCATATCTAGAGAGATTAGGGGATGCCATGGATGTGGGAGGGAAGAGTGCAATGGGAAGTGGAAGGATGCAGAAAATTAGACTCTGCGAGAGGAGGGGTAAGCAGATGTGGGGTCGGAAGGTGGATGTAAATATATCTACATCAACTCCAAACCTCTGCATTTCAGCTAAGGGAACATCCACGAGGAAAGAAGGGACACATGGATATACAAAGCTATTATGGGGTTTAAGATATGTTCAGGTGCTAGGGGGACTCCACAAAACATACCTCTTATCTTTGTCTTCTTCCTCATAAGTCTTCATGACTTAGCTGATTTTCATCATTTTCTCCATTGGACTTATGAGTGGGAACTAAAATGAGTTCCTATTCATTGGGGATTTCCCACTTGACAAGATATCATTGATATCTTATGTCTTTCACCTTACCTATCTTTCTCATGCCTTAAAACCATTTTAAGGCTCTAGTTCTTGGTCTGTCTAGTTCAACTAGTCACTATGTCGTTGCCCTCACCTTTGACCTATCTAACTGGTCACCCTACCATCAAATATTTCTTAGGCACTAGGAACTCATCAATGAGTTCCTAGTTACTAGGAACTCCTCGACCTTCACTAAGCCTTCTTCAAATACTCATGCCTTAGAACTTCCTTTGTTGTCAGCAATTCAGGATGGATAAGCAATGAGATCCACCTTGTCGGGAAGTTCTCAATCACAAGGAAATCACCGACAAGTGGAATTTGTCAGTACTTTGGGTGGGAATAGGACATGTCTGGGTTTCCCCTTGTTCTAGGCCCTGACTAGTTCCTAGAGGGCCTAAAAACTCCAACTGCCTCTATCTTGGCCAAAATTCAACCTTTCTCAAAATTTCCAAAGGAAAACCTACATAATGATACATAAAAGACACAATCATAGGCATTTTTATAGGATTTGACATAGTCTTGTAGGGTTTTCTAAAGATGGGCTATTTGGGCCTAAGGGCTAAAATAGGTCAATAGTAAATAGATTTATAAAACACTTGGAAAACTAGTATTTGTCAAGCTCATAACAAAAGATAATGAAGTTGCAACCTACAAAAAGAAGTTAGATCAATTATATAAAAGTTCCATGTTATGGTTCATAGATCTTGTTGGAAAATCTAATCTAGAGTCAAACATTTATTTCAGCCACCCATCAAAGATATTTTGGGGGATCCTCTTTCTACCACCCTATCCAAAATAGTTATTTTTGTTTGTTTGGTCTGACAAAAAATAGATAATATCGGTTAGTCCTCTTCATTGTAGGTGGGTGCATTTGAGTTTTGGAGTGAGAGGGAAGTATTTTGGGAAAAAAAAAAGATAAAAGGAAAGAATGTGAATGGTAGAATAGAATATACAGAAACAACAATAAAGAAGCTAAGAGGAGAAGTGCATAGAGATTGTAGGGGGAAGAATAGCTACAAAGAAAGAGCATACACCCAAGAGATCCATAATACATGAACAATGTAGAAGGTGTGAAAAAGGAGCACATGGAGGGAAGCTCTAGAAGGAACAGAGCATTTTCGAGATCTAAGTAGAAGAGGGACAACAATAGTAACCAATTAGCCCTTAAAAGAGTAATCATTGTAGAAAACGAATATAGAGCAATAGCTCTACAATTTGTTTGTAAATTGTTTGAATGTACAATTTTTGAATATATATATGTACAAATAGAAATTTATTTTTTCTTTGTGCCTCCTTTCTATCCTCTTTCTCTCTCCCTCATTCTTCTCTCTGTCAGAGTGATATAAGAGGGTGTGTGCAAGAAGTTGTGTCCACTTATTGGCCAAAAAGTGGAAGTGTTTTCCCTAATTTTCAGAATTTGTCACATTTGACCTAAAAATTTGAAGCACTTAAAGGTGGAATCTTGGAAAAAGTCACTAAATATGAAATGTATTACTCGGAGTCTAGTTTCCAAATATGTAATTTTTTTCAATACCTAGATGATAGAAATTAATTTTGAATAGGCATTTCTAAAAACCACTGTTTAAAAGTCACTTTTTTTACTATACCATGTACATGTACGTCATTCATATTTTGACCTAAATAATCATACTTTTCAAAATCCTTTTGAGAAAAGATTTGTAACTCAGTGAAGCACGTTTTCCATATTTTTTTATAATTTTTTATTAAATATTTTTTTTTATATTAATTTTTTATTAGCCATTTTTTGTCTTTTAAAAAATCATCGTGCACATCACGCATAAGATGACCTAAACTTAACATTTTTTGCAATTTTTTTTAAATTGAAAAGAATTGTCTAAAGTATGTTTTCCTACAATTTTTTTTACAAAAAAATATTTTAATAAAAAGTTATTAAAATACTAAAAAACCTTGATAATTCAAGTTTATGGACTTATTTCATCAGAAATTGATTAAAAAATAGAAAAATTAATCCAATTGTAAAAAAAATTACATATTTGGAATCTACACTGTCTCATCTATAATGGGTTTAATTTTGTTAAAATATTCTGCAAAATACACCTTCAGATATATGCCCAAAGTCACTAATTTGTTGTGACATTGACAGGTCCTTCAAGGACCTTCAAGTTGTGGGTCAAACTAGGTCTAGAGGTCAGGTTCAGGTCCCCAAAGCATTTCCCAAACTAGTTTACAAAGCAAAACCTGAGCTTAAAATTCAAATTTTAAATAACGAGATCCCGTTTCTTACTCAACCGATGCAAAACAAAATGGGATCCCATTTTATTATTTGTTCATTTTTTAATAAGACTGTACTATGACTGTCAGCCCCGCAACTTGCTCTATAGTACAGCTGACAGTGACATTTGTAGCATTTTGTACCATCTTATTTTCTTTTGCAGGTCCATCAACTTCGAATATTGTTTGAATTTTGATAGAAGCTATCATTGCGACACTGTTTGAGTGAAATTTTGTTGAATTGGTACTTGTTTGATGGACTTGAACAAAGAAGAAAGGATTTCAATTTTTTGACATTCATTTGTACATGCTTGATAAATTTTTGAATCATGGGATCACAAAGTCGTAATAAGAGAAAAGATAGGAAGGTATTAACCCCTGAAGAAATTGAAGCAAAGAGAGAGAAGGAGGCAAAAAGACAAAGAGATAGAAGAATAAAGATTCAATCAATGAATAATGCTGAAGCATCCAATTCCACAACTATTGAAGATAAAAATATTGAGGAGACCATGGATGCAAATGATGCAAATTTGCAAGAGGTGAATGTGGAAACTAATACGATTATACAAACTACTCCTGGTATGTCTTCAAATCCCTCTGTCAATGCTATGGAGAATGTTTCAATAGGTACAAATCTAGGTACTTCAAATCCACCTTTGAATGAAATGGAAATAGTGTTGATAGGAGATTTAAAACAAGATGGATATAACAATGTTGAGATTGATAATATTCGTAGAGATCGAAATTTGAAAAAAAATGTTGTTGAAAATGAAAATGAAAATCCTTTTGTTGAAAATGAAAATGAAAACCGTTTTGTTGTTGAAAATAAAAACGAAAATCCTTTTGTTGAAAATGAAAATGAAAACCGTTTTGTTGTTGAAAATGAAAATGAAAATCCTTTTGTTGAAAATGAAAATGAAAACCATTTTGTTGTTGAAAATGAAAATTGTTTTGAAGTTGAAAATGAAAATGAAAATCCAGGATGTGATGTTGAAAATGAGAATTATTTTTTCAAAATTGAAAGAGATGTTTTGGATAATCTTCCTGGTAAAATTTCTTGGAGACAAATAAGAACACATACCAATAGATTATACAAGGAATTTTTTTATTGTAAAAAATTATCATTTCAATGTCAACTAATGATGCAATTAATGAGAATGTGGAAAATGAGAAAAGTAGTGAAAATGTTAGGCATTTTTGTTTAACCAAGAAGAAAAGATCAATCACTAAAACATTCTATGTCTACTGTTGCTAGTGCCATTGAGTCTATTGTAAGTAATAGTTGATCCAAAGATAAGAATGTAGCAAGATAAGCTATAACAACTGCTATAGTGAATGAAACAACTTTGAATAGAAGAATGGTAAGCAATATTAGTGGAATTCTAAAAATACATCCTAAAACATTGGTAAGAGCGGAAAAAAGAAGAGAAAGTATAGAAAATGATCCAATTAACCAATGTTGGAGTTTTAGTGGTCGACTCCCGAGATCTGACATGAAACTGAATGTTGAAATCAGATCTTTGATCAAAAAATATTGGCATGATAATACTAGGGTATCATCTAACACTAGAGATGTTTTAGAATTAAGAGTGGGGTCCAAAGTTTGCGATCCTCATCCAAAACACCTATTAGATACAATGCAAACTAAATTTTATAGAAAATTTTGTGATGAATTAGTGTTACCTGGTAATATTAAAATAAGTCAAAGATCTTTTGAAAAATGTAAACCATGGTATGTAAAGATTAATAAGCAACGAATATCTTGTTGTTGTACAATGCATGTTCAATTTCATTATTATTATGATGTGTTTCAATATATACATTGTACTTTACATAGTAACATGATTATACAAGAATGTGATATTAATATCCAACTGAAGCAATAAAAGAGTTTATATCAAGTTTGTTCTATGAAAGATCTAATGAAAAATCATTTTATTTAAGTTCATGTATTTCTGGACAATGCACTAGTTGTGGCAATCTTTCTTTGTTAAGAGTTTGTATGCATGAAAATGTTGAAAATGATTTTGGACAACAATTAGTGGATGTTAAAAGATTTAAGAATGTTGAATATTCTTTAAAAGATGGAAAATTTGGAAAGTGTTGTGATTTAATTATAGAAAAGGTTAGTGTGCATACATTCATATAAGAATTTGAGTAAAATTGTACCAAAATATGTCAAGTACTCTCAACAAGCTCGATGGCTTGATGGACAATTTTGTGAATGTAGAAACACATTTCCAGTTGGTACTATACTATCAGTGGTTGATTTTGCATAAAACTATACTTTAGCTCTGCAAGAGGAAATTCAATCAAAATATTACAATTCAATGTAGGTTGCTATGTTTGTTCATATTGTTTATAGACATGCAGATGATAGCACAGAGAATGATAGAAAAGTTTTGAGAGAGTATCATTTCTATTTGAGTGACAACTGGTTACACTCATCAGAGTTCGTTCAATATTTTTCAATATATTTTATACAAATTTAAGAGAAAGAGGAATCCAAATGACTGAACATCTTATATGGTCAGATAATTGTACGGGGTAGTTCAAGAATGCTTGAATGTTCTATTGGTTAGGTAGGGTTCACAAGGAGAATAATGTCCAACATATGTGAAATTTTTTTGAAGTTGGACATGGTAAAGGAGAACATGATGGAGCTGGTGCGTGTGTTAAAAGAATTCTTGTTAGACAACAATTGAAATTTGAGGATGTAGAAAAATTTAAAGATGCACATGGGATTGTAGATTGGTGAAATAAAAGATTATGTACACTTGGATCAAGCGAGTACTCTACAGTTCATCGATTCTTTTGGTTGGTTGAAGAAGAAAACATTCTACCTAGACTTGATTGTAATACAATCAATGGATCTACTAAATGGCATTCATTTAGAAGTTTGAATGCAAGTACATGGACTATCTGGACAAGGGAGCTTGCATGTTTTTGTCAGTTTTGTATTTCAAGAGATTGGGAAGCATGTGAGAATACAAAATGGGTTGAAGAGTGGAAGAAAAGACCATTGACACTTGCACAAGCACATGATCAAAATGAAACAACAATTGAAGACAATGATCAACTATTTGCATCAGACGATTATGACTGTGTTTCAGACCTTGTACAAGAAGGTAATTTAATTCAAATTATTTCATTTTATTTCACTTCATTACTAATTTGTAGTGCTTTTATTTATTTATATGTGTACATATGAATGCATGTATGTTGATTCATCAAATTTTATAGACATGTGCAAATTATTGAATCAAAATTTGTTTGCAGGACATGTGTATGTTGTTGTTGCACCAAAGAAGAATGAAGAGGAAACAGAATATTGGTTGGCTCATTGTGTGGAGACTAAACATAAGTTAACAACACCTTGAGAAGATGATGATGGCTTTCCTTATCCAACAGGTTTGGTGATCCCCTTAAGACATCCCCTTAAGCAAATTTTGATAACAAGTCTTTCATCCCCTTAAGCAAATTTTAAGAACTTCTTTGATCCCCTTAAGCAAATTTTAAGTATTTCTTTGATGATGGCTATCATTATCCAATAGGTTCAGTGGTGGTTGTTGGCACTTGGCTACGGAAATACCTAATAAGGAAGAATGGTTTGCCTACATTCCAAGATTATGAAACACATAAGAAGATTATACACTACTCACATTTGGTGTTGGCAACAAATATAAAACTGGAGAGGTATCGTGGAAAACCTACAAATAAAGAGCTATGAAAAATTTCTATGGAAGACCATGAGACAATCATCGATGCATTGGAAAAAAGAGAGGATGGAGATGGTACAATGGAATAAGTAAATACAGGTAAATATAGTTAAATAGATTTATATTGTTCTTTTAAATACATTAAATACATGTTTTGATATTTATTGTGCGTTATTAGTTGAAATTGATTTAAATTGTCCTTTTATATTCTTAGGCTATCATCACATACTTTGAAATAGAAACTTGAGAGGCACTTGTAAATATAGGTACAAATTGTGTATATCTAGATAGTTTTGAAATACATGTTTTGATGATATATTGATAAATTTCTTGTATTATTTTTATATCAGGTGGCGTGAAGACCTGCTAGATCAATGATGGATCTTGTTGTGATATATGCAAAATCCATTGTTTAGCCTTGTGTTAAAGATTTTGCAAATTGTGGGAAAATAATTGATGATTCATGTTTTGTATGAGCCCATGTGGAACCACACAAGTAGAGCTTGTCACTTAGATTCCATAAAATCTTAGTGATGTTGTGTTAGATGTGTTGTACACCTTGCATAATAATAATATTGTAATACTTTTGTTATTTAAATGTGGTGCATCTTAGGATGTGGAAACCACACTAGGATTAGATAATCTTGGGGACACTTGTAATGTTGTATGGGACATTGGAAATGTATTTAATGAGGGAGTCACATTGGGAAATGCATTTAATATTGGGGTCACTTGATAGAACAAGGAGGATCACATGTGATGGCTTGGAATGTGGGATGATGCTTGGAAATGTGAAAGGTCACAATGAGGCACATGATTTAAAATGGGCTTATGCTTTCATGTAATACTACTTGGTGGTTTTGTACAAGCTTAGTCTATATAAGCAAGCACTTGTTTTTTTTATGAGCTTGGTCTAAGGAAGCAAGCACATGGTAGTTGTTGTAGAGTACAAAATTGCATACTTCTCAATTCTTTCTCTATGTTGTGCATACTTGGTTCCTTTTAGTTATTATTGGCTATTCTCTTTTAGCTATTATTAGTGAATGATATCAAGAAATGGAGCACAAGGGTGGCCAAAGCTCCACTAATAAATCTTACCAAGACAAAGCAATTGAAGAGTGTAGCTTCTCCTTCTCACCTTTATTTTGCAATTTTATTAAATAAAATCTATTAGATTGGGATTAAACTTAAAGTATTCTAGATTAGTATCTAGTCTAAACTATTAAATTTTTACCATGTTTGAAATTGTTAAAATTCCTTGGTAGGACTTGTATGTATTCATGTATGAAATTATTAATGAATGTCTAAAACTACACATGTACATGTTTGCTTTATCTTTATTACTAAGTAACAAGAATAATTTCAAGCAATGCCTTGTGTTTCATTCCTTTGATTTCATTGGAGGCCCTCATATGGGACAATCGACATCTACCACTATGTTATTCACACAAACCAAATTTTCTGATAATGAACCTTGGGGGAAGAAGTTCCCTTTCAAGTAGGGAACAACTAGTTTCATATATTATTGTGACAAAATAAGCATCAACAAGTGGTGAATCAATTTTGCACATCATCAACATTATTCTTCTATTGTTGATATTAGAACTAAGTAATTAATTCCTCATTTAATTATCATATTATTACTATCAATTTATCAACCTGACTCTAGATTTTATCTAGTTTAATAATGCTTAATTATATTTGCATTAGATTAATTAGCCTAGATAATTTATACATAAATCATTTATTTATTTACATTTATTAGTGAACCCAACATTGCTTACATGACTTAAGGTTCCCCCTTAGGGTTTCTCTTTCATTAGGGTTTTTTAGATCAATAATTTCTAATTAGTTTATCATATTTGGATATCTTGTCAGGGGTTATATGCTCTATTCTATTGTACCTTATAGGGTTTATATAACATGTATAGATAGATCTAAGTTCACACCATTAAATTGTGGCATGTATAACACTATACAATTCTTCTTTCAGCGAATACAATTATATTTCAAAAGTCTTATGCTCATCTTGAATGTGTATTTGCATACTAATCTAGAGTTTTTTATGGATATGACCTACAAATTCTATAACATAATGCACTAAATTACAATTTTGGACATCCTCTAATCCTCCTAGGATTCAAATCAAATAAGACAATTTCAAAACATGTTTTTTCAAGTGGTTTTTTTTGCATATACAAGTTTTGGAAAGAACTACTCATAAATTTGTTAAATTATGAAATACTTTTCAACCAAACAAAAGAGTATGTAAATATATAAAGTCATTTACATCTTCCTTTATATAAAGTCACAAGGGGAAGATTACAAATATATTTAACCTTAAAAAATCCATAATTATAAACTATTTAAATATAAAGTCAGGTTGTATAAACTCCAAGTCCATGTTCAAAAAATATACAAAGTCCCATACATTCAAAATATAAAGTCCATGTTCAACAATATATATATAAAGTCCATGACAAACAGTATAATATAACATAGTCCATGAAATAGTCAAATTATGTAGCCCATGTTCAATTTAACCTATCACATACTATCTCTATAATCAAGAGTCCTCTTCACACCATGTGAACTACTCAGATGACCTGAATCACTCTATAGAAGAGAAAGATTTAGATGAAATCAGATGTAAGATGAATAAAAATGATTTAATGACAATTTTTTAAAATTTATAATTTTTATCATAAAATTAAATTACCATGTGAGGCTGAGAGGCATGCTCTGGTGCACCTGGACCTATCTCTACATGCTCTGAATCAATCTATTTAATAGAAGAGAAAGTTCAAGTTGAAATTAGATGTAAGACGATATTAAAAATGATTTAATTCAATTTAATTTATAAGTTATCATATTTAAATTATTATATCGTAAGAGGAACTTGTTGTGCATCCTCTATTCCAGGACCTGTCTCTACAGGCTTAGCTACATGGCATGTCTCAAGCTATACAAGAAAAAGAATTTTGAACACATGTCAACATATATATCTATCAAGAAATTTACTTTAAGTTCACAATGTATATTTTAATTGAATTTAAATATAATCTAAATTTTAAATTATACCGTATCAGGCTGCCCATCTCCTCTATCCTCCTACTCTACATGTGTTGTGTGTTGATGAAAGGTGTCACTAACAAGCTCCTACAAGGTCATTTATAAGTTAGCACATGTGTGTACAAATTAGCTTTTAAAACATATATATAATTGACTTGTGTACATGTTATATGTTTTTGAACAACCTAAAATGCAGTCGACTCCTGATATAAACTTGGATTATCCAAGTGTGTTGCAATGCCCATCCTCATTGTTGTGTCAACCTGCATAGACATATTTTTAATATATATTAAATAGTACATGTGCACGTTTTCAGATACAGTGATATCAAAATAGAAAAATCTAAGTACATATAGTTTTTTAAAACAATATACATACTGTAAGAGTGTTATGTGAGATGTCCAATGATGGAGGAGTGCTCGAGACACCCTGAGATGGAGGATTCAATGTGGAAGAACCCTGAACCAGTTCATAAATAAGTTCATAAATATTTAATGGTACACACATTCAAGACTGAATTACAAATTAAAATCAAGTAAATAAAATTAATATTTGCAATATAAATCATTGAAAATGTACCCCAAATGGGTGCCCGAGATGAATAGGTGTCGATGAAAAATTAATTTGATCAATGGTACCTGTTGCCATCATCTACACCAAACAATTCAATTGTTAAAATATTACAATTTAATTGATCTATATGTTGATTAAAAACACGTGCTTAAAAAATTGTTATAAATTCAACATGTGTACATAACCTATATATATACCTGTGTCGAATGATCAGTGGGATGATCCTCAACAAATAGATAATCAACAAATGATTCAGTGCCCACATGATCAGATGATGCATGTGTAGCTGAAGTGGGTGCAGCTGCTTGATAAGGTCCATAACACAACTGATTGCAACTTGTATATGTATGAGGCATCGACACATGTGGAGTGGTACTAGGACCACTTCCATCATCAACTCCTCCATGCTTTCTAACCCAAGCTACCATCATAGAAGTCTGCTCATGTAGGCTACCTAAGAGTGCACTCAATGTGCCTAGTGTGGATACCACTGCACGATGCTGGAAGGGTGAAGGAATGGCAGCAACAGGAGGGTCAATAAGAGATTGAACAGGCACAGGTCATTGGGGATCAACCTGTGCCCCCAACCTCTATTGTGGCATGCCACCACCAATACCCTGGAATGATCTAAAATCAAAGTAGTTGGGTTTTTTTTATTCAAAACAAACTCTGCATATAATTTTCTCAAAAAATATAAAGGAACCTCACAATTAGCTTGAGGTGGATAATCAAACACCATCCACCATCTGTCCCAAAAATTGGTAGACATTCCTTCATGCCTACACCACCTGATTGATATTCTTTTCTTATTTCTAGGAATAGGTTCATTTGTAATGGGATGTCTAAAATATTGCACTAAATGAGCTTTCATGATTTTAAGATCCAAAATAGTCTTATAGGAGAGGCCATCAACATAAAATTGGTGCCTCTCCTCTCTCCATTTCCAGAATCCATCAAAGTCTAAGTCAATAGACCTCACAGAATCTACAATGTTTTGCATCAAAGCTACAAAACGTACCACGTGAGGTGGCATGAATTGTTCATTGCGAATGGAATTCAATTTTTCTTGTATGGAATCCACATTTTCATTGATTATGGCTCGCAAGCGAGCCTGGTCAGTTCCAGGTGGGGGTGGAGGTGGGTCATCTAGAGGTGGGGCATCTGGAGGTGGGGCATCTAGAGCTGGGGCATCTAGATGTGGGGCATCTGGTGTTGGGGGTGGGGGTGTGGGTGGGGCTAGATCATCTTGTGCATTGAGGAAGTCCTCAACATCAAAGTGAATATCATCCAGATTCATGATATATATATAAAAATAGATATGAACTTCCATATATACATATAAACATACAAACTTGAGTACAAATTTAAAATTAAATCAAGAATATATATATATATGTGTGTGTGTGTGTGTGTGTGTGTGTGTGTGTGAACAAGAAATTACAATTGAAATAAATTTAAATTAAACATACAGATAATGTATACATGCATGTAAAAATTTCAAAATGTAAGAGAGCTATTATATAACTTGAACTAGATATAATTTTCAAATTGAAATCAAGGGATTTTCATTAGAGAGATATTATTTATAGTGGGGGAGACAAGAAAGATCAATTTACTAGTAGGGCTATTAGGACTACCATAATGAATTTGTTCTCAAGGTTTGTTATCATATGTTAGGTCCAAGGTTTCAATTTTGTTAATTTTTCTATGGAGTTGGCTATTGGTTTGATGTTAAGTACTCATTCTAGGAGATCCAACATTTCCTATGGCAAAACTACAAATAGTTTGTAATGGTTTTGGATGAATTTCTCTAACTAAATATGATTAATAAGCTTGGACAACAAACAATAGTCATGCTTGCATTGGTTTGAGCATTGGATCAATCATGAATTCATAAATTGGATATATGTGTTCAAGAGTATGTGAAAATTTGAGTGAATCCTTACCATTTGATAGGAAAAAGGAAATCATTGAATGTGAACTTTAGAGATTCAATTGCATTATCTAGATAATCAAAGACACATATAACCATACATGTGGTAATGATTAAATCTTCCACTTTTAAGATAGATGATGAGGTACAAGAAGGTTAGGATGCTTTGTTTAACTTGTGATTGTAGGGATGATCTAGGTAGAAAAACATATTGGTTGATGGTGAACTCTAGCTTGATTTTGTTTCCTATTTCCTATTTGCAATTGTTGTTTTCTATTTAGTTGTTAGTCACTTGACTCTTATGTGTGTTATTTAGCTTCAGACTAAGCCCATTTAATTTAAAGTCTAAATAACTCTTAATTTGCACTAGATCTTAACACTAGATGATTGTCCCAAACCTTAAGAACAATTTAAAACTCTATTTTACTATCAATATATATCAATGAAGGGTGAATGTCTATAATTAGGTGGATGGATAATAGGAGGAAATGGATTAGGATTGGGAGTGATCAAACTTAATAAAGAGGGATGGCATATAGGTTTGTCTTCAAGTAATATAGTTCATAGTACATGTCTATAGAGGTCATTAAGAGAGGTGATTTAAATTTAGGATGTGAAGTTGGAGGATTAGATGGTGGTGAGGGTAATGAAGGGATTGATGGATTAGAAGGTGGATGGACCAATGAATTAGGATTGGGATTACATGGTGGTGTTGGGATAGGACTAGTAGGCTCTCGGATAGGCATTCGATTGGATGATGATGAAGGATACCCATAAGATGCATAATCTAGAGTGGTGTTCCCCTTGTCAAAGGTAACATAAGGACTTAAGGACACTTGATCTTGGTGAAAAGGGTAACTTGGACTTGCACGTTCTTGTTGCGAAGGAACTTGATAGATAGTCTTGTTCAAAATATATGCATCATGATCTATAAGGTTCTCATGATCATTGGGAGGAAATTAGGGACCTCTTAGGATTGTGACTTTGGGTTTGGCATGGTCAACTTGGAGAGGTTGTGTGGCATATCCCTATAAGAGGATGAAGGGTGATAGGAGGTTGTAGGATGGCTAAAAGCATTCACATGATGATAATGTTCAAGTTTAAATCAAGATATGCATCATGGTCTACAAGGTTCTCTTGTTCAAAAGGTTCATCATATTCTACAAGGAGCTCACAATCATTGGTACCAAATTCAAGACCTCCTACTATGACCGGGAGTTTCCTATTGATTATGAGTTCAATAAGCTTCTTTTTTATTGTCACAACCATTTTGGACAAAAGAAATGAATTAGAACAGATGCATCTATGCTATTGAATGATGTCATAAAAACCAGTGGACTATCATACCACCTAGGTAGAATCATAATGAACATTTTCTTTAGACTATAACTAGACTTGGAAAACTACCTTGAGGTGGATATCTTGTGCATGCCACATGATCTAAAAACCTAAATTTGGTGAAGTTGTAGGCTATGGCAACCAAATTTGATAATGGAGATCTAGGATTGACTACTAGTTGCCTAGGACTTAATCTGAGTATGAAGATGAATATATTATGATGATTTGTGATTTAAATTTAATGAAGAAGTTGATGCTTTGATTAAATGAAGGGTGACTATTCAATATATATCAATATATATCAATGACTTGGGTGAATGTTCAGATGCATAGATATGCTATTGAATGATGTCATCTAGAAACCAATTGACTATCATACCACCTAGGTAGAATCATAATGAACATCTGCAAGACTATAACTAGACTTGGAGAACTACCTTGAGGTGGATATCTTGTGCATGCCACATGATCTGAAAACCTAAATTTGGTGAAGTTGCCTATGGCAACCAAATTTAATAATGGAGATAGGATTGAAGTTACTAGTTGCCTAGACCTGACTAATCTGAGTATGAAGATGAATATATTCTGATGATTTGTGAATTAAATTTAATGAAGAATTTGATGCTTTGTTTTGAACTTACATGATTGTAGGGATTCAATCTAGCTAGAAAAAGATAAATTAGTCAAGATGGTTCTAGCTCGATTTTGTTTCCTATTTCCTATTTGCAAAATTATTGTTTTCTATTTAGTTGTTAGTCCCAATTCTTTCCTTTTAAGAAGTATATCAAATCTAATGTAGTAGTAGATACTTCTACATATACAAGTTTCTGTTAGGAGAAAATATCTTTTGCCAAATTTGTATAGAGTTGTCTATAGTGTGTTCCAGGGTAATCAAATGATGTAAGTCACAATTTAGAGGGTTGAGGGATAAGTTTGTGTTGAGTCTACAGGAGGTGTTTTCTTACATAGACCTCTCCATAATCTAGGTGTCTCCATGTCTAACTCAAATGTTTCAAGGGATATTATATCCAAATTAAGGATAACATTTTATAAATATGGCTATGAGATCCACGATCATATCAATGTTTAGTAGAGAAAAGTTATCTTTAGGGTATCCTTTTTTGATGTCTCAAAAGTTAGTGCAAACATGAATTCCCTTAGTTTTCTTGCTAACTAAGATCACATTACAAACCCATTTACAATAGTCTGTTCATGAACCCCACATCCAAGAGTTTATACAATTCTTCTTTGACCAAGAGGGCTACTTGGGGGTGCATTTTGCGTAGCTTTTATTGAATAGGTTTGGCATTGATGTGAACCACAAGATGATGCATGACTTTAAAGATGGAGTCTCAAGGCATATCACCATAAGACCACATGAAGAAATCAGTGTAATCTTTAAGGGTGATGGTTATGCCTTCTTTGATGTCAAGGTCCAGTGGAGCTACTATCTTAGAGAGTTTAGGGTCCTCTTCTATTCATAGGTTGATGTCTATAGCATCCTCAACAAGGAGAGGGGACTCATCTTGTATCTAAGTGGTATCTAATGGAAGGTGAAGTTTTTCATTGCTCGGAGCTCTTGGGAAGTGTCCATTTTTATTGTATCATTTTAATTGATCACAAGTTTCTTCTTATATCTTGTTGCTATTATGCCTACTAGGGTGCCTTAGGACTAAAGGGTTCTTCTTTCTCTCCAAAATACACATAGGTGTTAAGTATGGTGGAAAAGTCTTTCTTATGATTACAATGGGGATGTGGTCTTGACACTTCATAAGTTTCATGATGGCTTCCTCATTTTGGAAAACATCAAATCATAAAGGGTCGTGTTGGTCCCAATCGATAAGCTCAAGGTATTATAGGTCTAAGGAGATGGTGAGGATAGTGACCTATCATGAAAGAGGTTAGTGGTGGCAAGATCTTCGTAAGGATCATGAGTGGGGCCTACATCAATGTCATTAAGATTAGGGGAAGCATTACCAAAGAGGTTAGGCTCATATCACAATTAATATCATGATGTTCATCCCAGGGGCATAACCTAGCTAGTGAGGAGAACTACAAGTGTCTCTAAAGTTACATTTGTTGGCTTGATTTCATTCTTGATTAGTTGGCTATCACAAAAACTATAAAATTTTCTCAATTCTTGATTAGTTGGTTGTCTCTAAAGGTTTGATTATGAAGGACTTGATAAAAATTTTATTATGGTTTGTTGTAATTTTTTTACATAACAGTTACCTATTCAATAATACCTTTAAAATACAATGACATACATTAATATAAGTAAATTTTATAAAAACCAAATATATATATATATATATAGATATATATATATCATCCCAATGCTATATAATTTTTGACAGTTTATTCAAAATCTCTCCTTTCATATGATATAGTCGTTTCAAATTTTCAATTGTATTTTTACAGCTAAAATGTCTAAATATAGCTATTCAACACTCAAATTGAAATCAAATTTCGACAGTTTGTTCCAAATCTCTCCTTTCATATGATACAGTATTTTCAAATTTTCAATTGTGTTTTATAGCTAAAATGTCTAAATACAGCTATTCAATTCTCAAATTTAAACAAAATTTTGACAGTTTGTTCAAATTCTATCCTTTTATATGATATAGTCTTTCAAAATTTCAATTGTATTTTACAACTAAAATTTCAAAAAATAGCTATTGATTTCATAAACAAAAACCCTAAATAACAATTTACAATTTAAATTTTGATTGTATTTTACACCAAAACAAACAAGGGAAACTTCAAAAGATTCATTCCTAAATTGTAGAAGTGGAAAAATCCACTTACCTACTGTTTTGATGGTGACTCAACTCGGGATCTCGTTCTCAGCTGTCGCCTGTCGCTGGGAAAAATGGGGTCTCTACCATTTTTAAAAAAATTTAATACTTTTTCAAAACGGGATCCCATTTTTGGTTCTACGTTCGGGATCGCGTTAAGGAACAGGATCCCGTTTTGGATTTTAGGCTTGGGATCACGATACAGAATGGGATCCCGTTTTCAATCACCCAATTTTGGATTTTTTTCTAACTTCAAAACTTCCACCTTAAGTGGACACAACTTCTTGCATTTACCCAAGAGCTAGAGCCTTAGATATTTTTGGGTATTAAGAGATTTTCTCTTTTTTTATAAAATGGTTGGAGTTAGTAGCAAGAGTTGGCAGCAACCACCAATATTTAATAGACAAAACTATTATGTATGGGAAATGAAGATGAAGATAATAATAGTAGAAAATTATTTGTGGGAGCTTGTGGTCAATAGATTCATAGATGTAACTAACCAAGGAGCATATGTAGCATTGACAAGTGCCTAAAAGACCCATCTGAAGGAAACAAGAAGGAAAGATGCAGAAGCCCTAGGTTTGATTGAAGCAGCATTATAGAAGCCATATTTCCCTGAATAGTAGTAGCTAATTAATCAAAGAAAGCTTGAGATATTCTTGAAAAATCCTACAAAGGGACTGATAAGGTGAGGTTAGTCAAGACCCTTTGCCTCCTCCAACTGAGGATGTTGTAGATTCTAAAGACCCCGAGTAAGCTTCTCTCATGCTGGTGTGGATTTTTGGCTTTGTTCTCTCGAGTTTCATATAATATCAGTTTGCTTACATATTTTTTTGTTTTTCTTTGTATATCTCATTGTCACAACCTTTCCCTACAAGCAAGATTAGAAGGAAGATACCAGATTTTTGAAGAAAGAGTTTCTCATGAGAAAAGAACCATATCCAGTACATAGGATTGTTGGCAAGAGACACTGCTTAGAGGAAGGATTACATGTTGTCATTGATGGTAATAAGGCAAAGGGAATCTACTCACTTGACAAAGAGACATTACTCTAGAAGACCAACTTCGTTTGGCAACAAGGCACAAAAGTATTATGCTTCGGAAGGATAAAATGACTAAGTATAGACAATATAGAGATTGGGTCAGTATGCCTCCGCAGTAGAAGATCATTACATGTATTTCAGGTATGTTGTTCATAGCTATTTGATGATGATATGTTCCAGTGCTTAAGACCTGACTTCCTCTGAAAGTCATACTATGAAATGTCTAAGTCCAAGTGAACAAAACTAAGACAGGATCAGTGCAGAGTGCCAAAGTAAAAGGGTCTACATTTCTCTGAAGTAGCATATTTTGTCTTGTGGTTCTAATGTTATGATAAGAGGTCAAGAATGAATGTTGGTTATGAATCCTTGAGTCTTTTGTGGTCAGAAGTGAGATTTTTGATGTGACAGATGAATTGGTCAAGAATGTTCTTAAGAGATAGGCCAACTGGCATGTAAAATCCTTTTGCGGAGAAGATATATTGTTTGAATAATAAATATAAGTGGTTGTATGATTGGTGCTGACCTATATGAAGATCATTATATGTTTGGTTTGGTCTACATTACTATTTGTACACATGATCAAGCCAAAAAAAGTAAAATATATTGTATACACACCTCATGTCTAGCTTGCCGACCTGATTATAAGATGGATCTTGTTGCAGATATAAATATTCAATTGATTACAATGTTGAGTTGATGTGCATGTGAGAAAGATGTGTGAATTCAATGTGTATGATATCTAAGGTAGAGTCGTTACTAGAAGAAGACAGTAAGGGAAGAAGAGAAGAGTTAATGTAGAGCAGAGCAGAAAAAGTAGAGCAGACAGTATGAAGTCTTTCGAATCTATATATTGAACTAATTGGTACTACACCTCAACATTTTGTAGATGTATTTGTAGCAGTCATCTCATGACAGTGAGCCAATTCTTCTTCTATCTCCTTTTCTCTTCGTAGTGAGCCTTTGTGTAATGAACACTTCTTCATAGGGTAGTGAGCCCTGGGTAGTGAGCCCTAAGGTAGTGAGTCTTCTTGTAATTCAATATTGTGCTATCATAATATATTGAGAGCTAACACTCACTGTGGTTTTCCCTTTTTGGGTTTTCCACATAAAAATTTTGGTGTCTGTGTTATGTCTTTATGGTTGTTGTTCTTATGTTTATTCTACTTTCATGTTATTAAATTTGGTAATTGGATTAAGGAACAACAAACTAAGTGGTTTTGTAGAATACTGATTTAGCCCCCCCTCTTAGTATTCTTTGTGTTCAATGATTGGTATTAAATCAAGGTTCCTTGGAAGAAGCCTAATAGCTTAAGGAAGATCTAGGAGAGTTTACTCATGGCAGCCAAGAGATTTGAAAATTTCTCAAACAATGTTGAACTAGAAGCAGTTCTTATTGATCTTGAAAAGTCTGAAGTAGAAATCAGGGATCTGAAGGATAACATAAAAGAAGCTGATGAATGCATTCTAAAGCTGAAAGAACAAGTCAAGAAGTTCAAATAAAAATACAAAGAGGTTATTGAACAATTGATATCATCCAATGAAACCCTGGATGATTTGAAAGTGGAAGTTGTAGAAAGAGCTAAAGCAGAAGATGATCTAAATATGTTGGTAAAAAGAAAATTAGAAGAATGTAATAAAATTCAAAAAGAAGTTGCAAGCTTGAAATCAAATTTGAAGAAAGCTAAGAGCTATGAAGAAAAGTTTAAGATAAGCTCTGCAAAGCTTGAGGAGTTAATTGCAAGTCAGAAGAGTTCAGATGACAAGCAAGGCTTGGGATTTGAGAAAGGAGAAAGTTAAAAATTTGGTCAATAAAACTTTCAGTTGAAGAAAAATAAAGGCAACCAATTCAAGAATCAAAGAAGAAGACCTAAAAGACCTCTGATTAGGCAGCCAAATGCTCAAAGGTATCCATCTTTCAATGGCCATTGTTTTAATTGCAATAAGTTTGGACATAAAGCTACTCAGTGTAGGAGTAGAATAAATTAGAATGCTCCATCATTCTCTGGTCAATGTTTCAATTGCGCAATAAAATTAGTCATAGATCAAATGAATGCAAAAGTCTGGTAAGGAATGATTTTTACAATGCAAGAAATACTCAATCATTCAATGGAAAGTGTTTTGTGTGCAATAGATTTGGACATATGGCTAATCAATGTAGATCAAATCCAATCAATAGAAGGAATCAAGGACAAAGGAATGTGGTATACTACAATTGCAACAAGTTTGGACATGTTGCAAGATTTTGCAGAAGCAAGAATGTGAAAAGAAACTACTATGCTAAAGAAAGGAAAACATAGCAAAGGAATGATAAGGGAAAGGAAAAAGTTGATCCAATAGAAACCAAGAAGGAAATGAGCAATATTAGGATCAAGAAAGATGTGATTGAAGTCAAGGATGGATCCTCACCAGTATCTTGTGCAGATACTTCCTCCAAGAAGTAAATTTGTGAGCTCTGGCTCAAGGGGAGCTGCAATGAAAATCTTAAGCCCTTAGCTAGATTGTCAGTGCTAGAATCCAACACAAAGATATATTGAAAAGATGCATATGACTGATCCTTTGAAATAAATTTCAGCAAAAAAGATTCAAGTGTGAAACATTGTGGAGCAATCCTAATAAACTACATTCTATAGAAATGTGTTTGACAACTTTTTAATAGTAACATTTATGGTGATTATGTCAAGATAGATAAAGGATTAAAAAGGTTCTCATTCGATGGAAAATTCATTCTGCATTCAAACTTTCAAGTGTCTAAGGTAAACTGAAGTGAAATTCCAAGTGACTCAGTGATTTCCAAAGCAAATCAAGGCAAGATCAAAGAAAACCCTAATTCTTAGTAAAGAGGTATTTCTCATATTTGAAACCCTACTGTGAATTTCATTTAAATCTTTTCAAAAATGACAACACCACATGTGATTGATATAACCAAAAGAGCCCAGCCAAAATTCAAGAAGCACCTATTCAAATCGACAGAGGCCGATCCAAATGCTGCATTTTCAGAGATTATGTTCGGTGTGATGCATGTGGAAGACGTTAGGGCCTATATTCATGTTGCCCTAGAAGAACATGGAGATAGTCAGTTCTCAGATCTATATATAGAACATTTAAGTGGAGATGGATTTGATTTGAAGGAAGAATATAAGGTATTGGAAAAGAAGAAATTTATTCAATATATAGATTTTCCAGTCTTTGTAGAAGATGAATGGGTCCGGTATGTCTTAAGCCAAATTCATGATGAGTTTATATGGCTCAACTCTACATTCAAGATCACCAAAGATGCCATAAGACTGGTCACAAGACTAAACTCTACCGGTATAGTGCATGTATTGAAGGCTATGAAAAATGATACTGTGATGAAATCCACCTGAGCAAAATTTGATAAAAGGGCATTGACAATCAGTGACATTGAAGATCATGTAGTTAGATTTGCATCCATGGTAATCGGCTATAAGGTCTACTTCACAAATTGGGAGAACTCTATTTCTGGTACTACCATATATGTTGCTTATCAAATGGTTAAGGAAAATGCAGAGTATGACCTGTGTGAACTAATCCATCAACAGTTAATGGAAAATCTGGAGAAGACAAAAGAAAACAAATATCCCTTCAAATTTGGTATGTTAATTATGTGTTTGTCCTTCTACCTTATACAATAGTTACCTGGCATGAAAAATCTATTTTGGACTGGAGACAAACCTATTGAGGTACAAATTAGAATCACTTAAATAGTATTGGAAGTTATGATGCACAAACTATAGCCCTATGGGGCTATTTCAAGAACTTCCAAAAGGTAATGCAATCTAGAGAAAGGATCCCTAAGACCATTGTGGAGAAATACAAAGATGATACATGCTTTAATATTCTAAATAAGGATCAATGTATGATGGAGGCTGTGGAGCCCAAAATTGTCTGGATTTTACCAATGGGATATGAAGTTGACAGAAAAATACTAGACAACTATGCACAACATATGCTAAGTAAACCCAAGGACACAAAGGAACCAAGATTTGGTACTTATGAAGAATTGTCTATAAAAGTGCATTTTGAACTGAGGAAGCCTGAAACATAGAAAAAGATGAGGAAATCAATGGAAGAATATGCCCAGAGCATAGGGGTCACAAAAGAGGGTGAGTGTGAGATCATGATGGGCCAAACAGTGGCAATGGAGAAAAAACATGCTGGCTAAAAAAGTGCTAACATTTAGACTAATATTTAAATTTGGATGGAAGGGGTGTTAATATTTCTAGCTCAAATATGGATTCCCTCCAAAAATGCCTTGGTATTACCTCATATTTAGGCAAGTGGGAATCCCAAAAATTGCAAAAGAAACTTGCAAAACCACCCATTTAGTGTTATCCTAAAATTTTCGACAATTTCATCCTTGAAGCTGACAGACTTTTTTGTAACTAAATTTAATCAAATGAAAAGGGTTTATAGATGAAGCTATTAAGATTCTAAAAATATAATATATGCCTCATAATAATTTTAATAAGTAATTATTATTAATTTTTAACATACGCTATGTTTGATTTCTTGATTGATATACATATTGAAAAATATCCATAACTTTCAACATATTAATCCTTTTTTAAATCCAAAAGATGCTTCACATTCTAGGATTTATTGGGTATATATTAAAATTTAGAATTTTTGACTTTCATACATTATTGACCAAGTTAGGTTGGGTGGTGGTGCAGTCATGGTAAGAGGGTTCACACAATGAACTATATGGACCGTGCAGCAAGAGTAAATACAACAGAAATGACACAAGAATATAGAACAAATGCAGATTGAGTCATTCAATATATCATAGAATTCAAAATAGAGATCCACTGGCAATATGCAGGCTTACAATTCAGCGCACAGGCCTGATTACATACATGTGCAAGATAAAGCTTTGAAGCTCCTTCACACAAATCTAAACTAAAGAATATGATTTAACTGCTCACTGCTTCCCTAAGGATCTATTACATCATTATATATCATTTCCAGACCAATAGATTCCTCCACATCAGCCACAAAAGATCCAGAATCCTGATGAAGAGGTGTAACGTGTGTTCCTGAAGAGGTCGGACCCATCGGCTTGAAAATCCTTCTCTGATGGATATAAAGAAGTGCAGACCTATGAGGAAGGTCAGCCATGAACCAAGGAACATTGCAGAATGAATTGGAAGGATCCACAAGTTAGCCAATGCTCCCAATCCTTCTCCTTCAGCTGATTTCTCATGACTATCAGAAAGCTGTGCACTGAAAAAATAGTGGATCTCCTGATAGTGATAACTTTCTGGTAACTGATCCAAATGCCATGAATTCTTGATATGATGTAAATGAATGAGTTTAGATGTTAAATCCAAATCCATAAGGTGTGAAATGCCAAAACTGAACCACAAGCTGAAACTACTTTTGATTGAACTACCTGAACTAAACTGGAAAATGAAAGAACTAAAATGCAAATGCAAATGTTTTTTTTCTTTTTGGTTGATGCAGGATTACTCTTGAACTAGGGATGCTCTTGCATCAGCTAGAAAATTAATTTTTTAATATTTTAAAAAAGTCACAATAAAAAATTCATAAATAATTATTTATTTACTTAAAAAGTTCAAAAAAATATGTGTCACATCAACTCATGTGTCCTTTACTTAAATCCAAATCATGGAAGAAAAATATTATCTTTTTCTCATACTTAGGTTGGCCAGAATAACACATAATTTTTATATTTTTCTGAAAATTTTAGTAGTGCTTCGTTGAAATATCCAATTTTCACCAAACTATTTTTAAAATTTTCAAAAAAAAAGTAGTAGTCCATAAACTAAATTTAATTTATTACAACTTTTATTACTGCTTTATTTCTAGATTGTGTAGATAAGTCATGCAATTTTTGACATGAAGTTACTTAAGGTTGTTTTTCACATTTACATTGTCACTTAGGGGTAGTGTTTGGCCCATCATGATCTTGCACTCACCCAAGAAGAAATTACTAAAACAAGAGCAAGAACAGTTGAAAAAATGAAGAAAAGTGAACCTATGAACGCTCAAGAAGAGCCTGAGAAGAAATCAAAGGAGCATGCAGCAACAAAAGGGAGAACAAGAGCCTTTGGTGAAACATTAGCCACTGTAGAAACACCAAAAGGGAAAAGGAAGAAGACCAAAGGTCAGAGAGTATATGTCAGTGTTGATCCAGCTGATGACAAGGAAATAGAATTAGATGAAGAGGTTAAGAAAATAAAAACTAGGGCAACAAAAGCTTCAAGGAGAAACAAGGAAAAGCCCTTTGGTAAGAGTAAAACCAAGAAGAGACCAAGACAAGATGAGTCTTAGACAAGAGAAGCCACTATAAGTCTTGAAGATGTCCTAAAGGCCATAACAATTGATGGAAATTTGAAACCCATAGTCCAACTATATGATGAGTATGAGGATCCATACAAGAGAATCATTGAGACTAATGTCATCAGATACTTGGACATCTATAACAAAGCTCTTATTGAGATAATTATTGGTCTTCTAGACACCATGGGTAATATTATGTTTACAAGAAAAGAAGTAGCTATGGCAAAAGACATTGAACTCCATGAGCATACACTGATAAAGTTATGTCTGGAGATCTCTCATGAAGACAAAATAGAAATCTCAAAAGCACTCAGCAAGGAGTTCAGAACAAAGAAAAGGATAAATACTCTCATGTCAGATGACATTGAGAAAGTAGTAAAGGAGACTAAGGAAATCACTTTAAGAGTTAAAGGAATTTCATCTTCTAACAATATATGACAATGAATAAATAAGTGTTGGAGATGACACATCTATTTCGGATGTGAACATGGACCAAGTATCAGACAAAGAGCCAAAGGAGAAATAAGGTCAAGTTCCTACTACTGATACAACTGTCAAGGACAAAATTGAGATAAATCTTCCTCTGAAACAACAAACTGATGATCAAACACTCAAAGGAGGAACAGAACAAAGTAGATGAACAAGCTGAGTTAAGCCCTACTTCGGAGCAAAATACTGATGAAAATAAAGATATGGATTTAGATCCTCTGGAACAAAACCAAGATGAAGTCTTTGATATAGTAAGAGACACTATGAGTCTGTCAAAGAATTCTTGGAGAAAGAGAAATAGATCTTGGATGAGCCTAAATTTTTGCAAGGACCAATAAACCTAGACTCAATGTCCCCTGTAAAGAAATTTAAATTGGTATGAATTGTGCAAGCAAAGGCACAGGAAGAAATTTTGAAGTCACACATACAGGAAAGTGAACTGATTGGTGAGGCATCTAGTATTTTGGAGAAGTTGATGCCATCATATCACAAGGACACTTCTTAGTCTTCAATAAATCAACTAAAAGGACTCATAAATTCTGTAAGTGAGCATTTTGAATCTTTTGATAAATCTACTGAGACAAAAGTGAGACAAGAGTTTGATGAGAAAAGATTAAGTGAGTTGAAGACTATGATAGTAAATGACAAAGCTCTATTAGACAATAGAATGAAAGGCATACAGAGAGCTATCAAAGAAGTAGGTGACCTATACAAATTTTTTTTATCTTGGCCAGAAGCCATAAAAGAGATAGAAGAAAAGATAAAGGATCTGAAATTGCATCTGATAAATATTTCTAAATCATTTGACCTAGCAGCTAAGTCAATGAGCATCAAGGAAATACAAGTAATTAATATTCATGATGGATTAAATAATCTTGTGAATAAGAGGGATCAAATGAAAAATAAAATGTGTCAATTGAGAGGAATAATTAGTCCCAAGTTAGATTCAATGATTAGTATTGCAGTAGAAGCACATGTAGCTTCACAAATTGACACACCTTCTAATGTGCAAAAGGCAAAAGAATCAATCTTTTTGATAAATGGTCACATTCAAATTTTAGAAAGACCTAATGTAGAGTGTCAAAACTCTACATTTTGTTTTAGTTGTAGCAAGCCGCAGGTTTCTTTTGTTTCTGTGTATGTTTCAAAGATATTGCTGCATGAGTTTCTAATACTCTCTATGGAAGCTACCAAGTGTCAAGTGATAGTTCAAGCCGCAATATTGTTTCTAATATTAAATTTAGCGTAGAATGCCCCACGTAGTAAATTGTTTCAATAATTCAAGTTTCAACTTTGTTACGGAGGTCGCCACGTGTAGCATGTGGAGGTAGTCCCTAAATTTCTTTGTTTTGTGCGAAATTTTTCGTGTGTCTCTTTAGCTTTGCTGTGGAGGTTGCCACATGTTTCCCTTCCATATCATCTTGATGCTTGTAAAGTTAGATGGTGGGCCACAGTCTGTTTCAGTTTCAAGAGTGCGGAGAATGCCACATGGTGTTTGCAGAAGAAGAGTAGTTTTGTTTATGACCCTTTTCAGTGAGAAACTTAAAGCTTAAGAAGTGATGTGGGTTGTACCAAGTGTCATCTTCTGCGGGAGTTTCAAATGGTTTAAATGTTTCAAGCAGTAATGCGAGTACCACCACGTGTTAGCTAGCATGTGTGCAGAGGATGCCATCTATCCCAATTTTCTCCCTTTGAAGGCTAGTGAATGCCAAAGGCTGTGGGTCCCATTTTTAATGTGTTTCATAAGAAGTGATGCAGGCTACGACATATGTCATAAGTGGAGGTCACCTGAGCATAAAGACATAGTTTTGAGGGCTTAGTAGAAGAAGACACAGATATTTTTGAAAGCTACAAAATGTGACAAGTGTCATTTTCCTGTTGACTTCTGAGACACAAAGGAGTTTCTTGTTTTGCTGCGAACGCTACCATCTGTCATAGTATACTTCAAGTTTCAAGTGCACGGGTCTCGCCATGTGTTAGTATCTTATGAGGGAGTTGTGGCATATATATTTTGCCTTAGCCAATGAGCTCACAAGAAAGGGAAGACAGTTGCAGATTTGAAGGATCGTAACCATTGGAGACTTCCAGTTATCTTCAGTTCCGTTGGGCCATTGGGATTCAGTTGTTACAGACAATCTAGAGTCAGATCTTTGGTTATAAATATGTAATATTTGTAATAGATTGACACATAGAATACAGACAGAGATAGATTATTTTTGATAAGTTTTGTCATAATCAAAAGAGAAGTCGAAGACTTTGCTGTGGCCAATTTATATCATTTTGCTTTTATTTTGTTATTCTTGATAAGAAAGTTAATGCACCTGTGCATGTATCTATGCCTTTTATGTTGCTAGAAGATTAATGAGAAGAACTTAGTTTTGTGCCTTGGTTGATATTATCTATCATTGTAAAGTGTCTAATTGTGAGCCTTTGATTATATTCATTCCATCTTCTTATGTTAATCATGCAGTATCTGCTCTTTAATATAACTAAATCTTGAGAATAATTTCACTATGCTTAATTTGAAAGAATACTTTCACTCAGGCGCATCACCATAGTTAGATTTGCTTAATTGTATCTATAATCCTGTTAGTTTCTTACCCTTTGCTCAAAACCCATTTAAAATAGAGAAGAGCCAGCTTCTTTACAATCTAGAGGTTGTTTCAAGTAGCAAGTCCCACATTCTTGAAACTTCCCATGTTGGTGTTAGAACCTGTACAATTTTATACATCAATAGTTTTTGGCATGCTCGGTGGGACTAGATTCAAAGACTTGGGTTGTTTTCACTAAATCTTTTCCCTGTATTTTGTGGTTTTGATGGAAAATCACAAAAGTATCTACTCATAGGAGTATGAATCTTCCATCTGGTGACTCTATTGGTGAATCTTTCTCAAATCTTTACTCCTGCATATCATGGCAGCCCCTGGTATATATGTGCATCTAAATATTCAAAGAGATCTACCTTTTGTGACTTGGGATTCAAGTCCTCTTGTTCTGCAGCAATAGGGTCAAGTTCTTAACATAGCCTGGAAGGCACTGCCTCACTTTATAGGAGATGACTCTTTTTACCCTATAGATCACATTCAATATGTTGCCAGTTTATGCTATATTCATAATGTCACAATGTAGAATCATGCTCTCATGTTGCTTGCATCTTCCCTCAAAGGCAAAGCAAAAGAATGGTTCAGAAGTTTGTAGCCTAGTTTGATCACCAGATGGGATTAGCTTGGTGGGCTCATCTACAATCAGTTCAAGGATAGGATGGATGTCAGTACTCTCACTCAGAGTCTCATCACCGTCAAGAGGCATCCAACTGAGCCCATACATGATTTCAATTCAAGATTTGACAAGGTATGGAAAAAAATTTCTATAGACTTGAGGCCTCCTCCAGCCTTTGCTTTCTTGTATTATTTAAAGGCTTTAGACCCTGAGATCTCTATCATGATACAATCTTTGGGGGGTGAAACTCTTCCTCAGTCATATGATCTTGCCATTAAAGCTGAAAGTAATCTCATAATGTCTAGTAAACTGCCTCCTCTGCCTTTTAAACAACTTATGCCTTATGCAAAGAGCCTATCTCAAACTCTTTCTTACAGTCAAATGCATGCCTATTCTAATCCACCCACCCTCCCTGCTGATTTGACAAATCATGAGGAGATGAGTGCTATCAAAGAACTGATAAAAGTCCTCTCCAATGAACTGAATGAGTTAAAATATCAAGTCATAGACGAGGTTCTTTGTCATTTTGATATAAAGGAGGAATCAAGTATCAAGAATCAAATTACAAGCAAGAAAGTGGCTCCTATGTGTCCTTCTGGTTACTAAAATCAAGCATATGTGGCAAAGGGAGATCCAGAGTTACTGTCAAATCTTAAATCAGATTCAGAAGATGCTTATGAGGTGAGGTTTCTAGAAGCTGAAAAGTACTACAAGAAGGGCTTTGAAGCTGAAAAGTATTGGGTCCATGGTGATGCTACCTCTGTATTCCATTTCAAGGAGGTTACAAATGACATTATACCAGATGAGTGTCTTTATTATTGCAATGATGTTTCACACTTGCAGGAGGAAGGCACAGCAATGCATGACCAACATTTGGGGCATGATGAGGATTTGTTCTCACTTTTGCAACAAGGCTATCAGCTACTAAATGAGGAAGATCTTGCAATTGAGAAAGTGCAAGGTTCATTTGTAAGGCTTGTAGCAAATCATGGAGAAAATGCTGAAACAGAGGAAGATTCAAGAACTGATTTATTTACTATTTTTGCAAATGGTTATTGTCTTCTTGATGAAGTTTCGCTTCTACCAGATGATGAGATTCGAAGAGACATTTGCCAAAGTGCAGAACTGCATATGATGTCACAAACAGAGTTAGATTCTACACATTTCTTCTTGCACGAAGGGATCCCAATCAGACTCAGGACTATTCTGGGTAGTTATGTCACTTGTCAGCTAGATTTTGATGTTATCATGGATCATCATTTAGATAAAGAGTCAACAAAAGAGGTCACTAATGAGTATTTGGTAGTAGAAGTTTTCAAATGCAAATAGAGGAAAGAGTTTCAGTATTTTATTTTCCCTCCCCACCCTTCACTAGAATAGGAACAACATGATGATCAACATGACTAGTGTTTTGAAGCAAAGAGAGACTCTCCTGAGTGCAGAGAAGTAAAAAGCTACAAAATATTGTTATATTTCTTCATACAGTTTGTCTAGTTCATTTTTAGCATGATGAGGACTCCTTGGAGAAACATAATCAGATATGGCAGCTATTTTGCTATTCCGGTGAATGGACATGTTCTTGTATGTTTCAATTGTCAGTAATTTGGCTTCAATGTTCAGAATAAAGCTACAATAGTAGCAATAGTTTTTAGTTTCATTTTTAGTTAGTTTTGTTTTCAATAAGTCTCAGCTGCAAAGCAGAAAGGAGGGAAGTCAGTTCTATGTTTCAGTTCTGTGTAAATTCTAGAAATTTGTTTCAGCTAATCTCAGTTGCAAAATATTAGTATAGCCAGTTGTCACCAATTTATTTCAGTGGTCTATTAGTTGCAGAGTGTGTTTTCAGTAGTGTTTCAGTTCACCCTCCTGCATCTTCAGATTTAGGTTTGTCTTCAGTTTCATGAATGTTTCAGTTTCAGAGTAATGCGACTCTATTGCCCAATGGATAAGGCCACTCTATAAAACCTAAAATTTTGGGTTCGGAGTGAGTAGGCTCACTTGCCCAGCCAGTCGCCAAAACTGGTGAGAATATTTTCACACCACAGTGAAATTTTTTGTTATAAGGATTGCCCTTCACAGAGATAGGGTTTTCCAAATGAAACAAATGCTCAAGTGGCTATCAGATCAAATGCAAATCTAATGGTGCGGATACAAAACAGTAAAATGATGCGGAGGCTACTAGATGGAAGCACCTGAATAGCTCAAAGATTTTCAAAAATGATGTGGAGTGCACCATATGGAGCAAGCCGACATAGGAAATGTTTCATTATTTCATTTTATTAAAAATGTGTCACGGGTGTTTGTAAAGGTTAAGTCTCATATTAAACAGGAGTTTAAATGAGGTGGGTCCCTTATGCTGATATGAAGAGGAAGCTTTTTTATTTTTATATGACTCTTTCTTCCACGGTAATAAAAGGTGAAAGCCCCAAAGATTAAATGAGCCACTTTATTTTTCATGAGAGAAACTTAAGAATGCTGCAAAGTCCAACACGTGTCAGAGGCACAATAATAGGAGAGCAACTTGGAAATTAAGTGGAAGCCACCACGTGGGGGGTATGCTACACAGGAACAAAATCAAGCTTGATACGGAGAGAGCTATGTGGCTGAAGCGGGGCACAAGAAACTAAAGTTTTGGTTTTATTTTAATAATTGCATCAATTAGGTCACGTGATTACTTTAAAGGTTGATTAAATATTTAAAAGTCTATTAATCAAATGGAGGAGCCCGAGTAGCAATGAAAAGAAATAAGAATCATGTAGAGTTTTCCACATGGAGGATGTGGAAGGAACCACATGGAGTAGCCTAAGCACAGGAGAATAATAAAGTGTTTTGTTTCATTTTAAAATTGTATCATTTCTCATGGGAAATCTTTTGAGAGTCTTTTATTAATAAAGTTTCTTATTAGATACATGGTGGTGGGCCCATTATAAGCTGAATGCTTTATTTAAGGGAATAAGTCACTTTTTAAAAAAGAAACAACAAAATATTGAAGTGAGACTTTATTATTCTTATTTTGTTCTTCCACGACAATAAAAGATGAAACCCTAAAATATGAGCAGCAATGTTTCATTCTTATGGGCAAGCTACAGGAAATAAAATGGAAAGTGGCAGGAGACCTCCTCTCTCACACAGAGATGCATTTTTACAGCCACAGAAATCCACAGTTCAATTTCAAACAACAAATTGGTGCCAGATGTAGTTAGGGTAAAATTGCAAATCAGGGCAAATGATTAAACAACAATGATAAAACCCTAGCAATGCACAATGAAGCACAAGACAACATGAAAATCAAAATAACAAATGTAAATGCAAACTGATCTCCACGCTATGCTCGATTTATCTCCATTGCTCTTCTCCACCTCGCATGAGCATGCAAGATTTTGAAGGATTATTGTTGGAAGAATGTTGGGTGCTCATTTCTGTAGCATAACATTAAGATGAAGATGACATGAGGATGATAGTTGAAGGATGCAAAGGCTCTAATGATATTTTGACAGAATAATGGTACTTGAAGCTCAATGCATGCTAATGGCTTGTGAGGGGTTTGGTTTATAGGAAAGGCTTAGTTCAAATGGACGGCTGAGATTAAAAAGCTAATTGATTGATGTGGATGGCTAGGATTGATTAGGTTATCCCACTCTTCAAGGGAGTTGTAGTCATTTGACAAGTGTCAAGGAGGATAGGGCTCATGTGTGCTTGTGTACATAAAAAGTACTACATATAAAAGATATTAAATAAAAGGCTGTAGTACCACTTATCTTTTTAAATGAAAGAGGCACACATGTCGGCTAAATGATAAGATAAATTAATTAAATAAATAAAATTTATTTAATTAATTGGAAAGTCGGCTTATAATGAAATGTGAGAACTTAATTCAAATAAAATATTTAAATTAGTTGGGATATGAGTTGGATATTAATTAAATAAATAAAATTTATTTAATTAATTGGCTAATGGAATAAGTGGGGTTGAATGGGATTTTAATTAAATAAATAAAATTTATTTAATTAATTGGCTTAATGGATTAAGTGGGGTTAAGAGTGGGATTTAGGACAAAATGCTACATGATGTCTAAGTGATATTTTTGACAAGGTATTGCTAGACATGGACAAAGTTGGGACAATTTTGGGTGTCTACATTTTGCCCCTCTTTGTGATGATGTTCGAGATGATAAGCTTTATGTCGAGTAACATCATTTCAAAGAAGTTAAAGTATGGATAATTGATAGGGATGTTGATGATGATGATGATGGAAAGATAGGATGATGATGCCCCCTCGAGAGGTTGGGCGGGTTGGACAAACACGGATAGGCTCTCGAAAAGAAATGGCTTGGCTACAAAAGAAAGATAAGGGGGTAGATAGATAAAAGGATGATGCGTTATGCTGCAGTGAATGTGAACAACCATGATGTTTGATATAGCACTTGACGTTATGCACCAAGGTATAAGGACCAGGGTGATGATGTGTCTTGTGCCCCAGCGTAATACAACCTTGTCTGGATACAAGATATGAATATTAGCTGGAATGATAGCGATGTGATGCAAATGCAAGATAAAATGATAACACACACAAGCAAGCAAGCAAGCATGCACAAATGATACAAAAAAAACAAGGTATTGCCCTGTCAAGCTATAAACCAATGATTAATTGTTTGATTGTTGATAATAGTTGAGAGTGTTGTCATTGCAGGGAAAGCTATATCCCTAGATCAACACAGGGTTGTTTGCTAAGTTGGTTGGCTAATTGGCTGATTGATTTGGCTTACAACAAGGCTAGGATCAAGACTATTGATTGAGCTTGGATAACTTGGCTTGATTGATTAACTTGATTGGTATGGCTTAAGGATTGACTTGCATTTGGATCATTGCTTGGAATGATTGGAAGATGATTGAAGGATGATTAGATGAAGTGATGATTGGATTGATGTGCTATGATAGATTGATTGGAAGAAGTTATTTATTGATGATGTATAAGATAGATGATAGAAGAAATGATGAGAGAAGAAAGAGGAAAATCGCTTGTGCCTGAATCTGGGCACTTCCTTCGTACTCCAGACTGCCTACATACCCTATATCCACGGGATCAAGGCACTTAACAATGGAAATGAGATGTAGTACTAATTTGTGTTTGATTGATGATGATCAAAGATTGGGTTGAATTGATCAAGTTATGGATTAATGAAATGTTGATGATGTGATGATATCTGGTGGATTGAGCTGCTTTTGATTTGCTGAAGTGATTGGATTTGTTTTGATGGTTAGCTTGATGTGCTTTGGTTGATTTGCTTTGGTGTTGATGTTGATGATTGATAGGATTTATTTTGATGGTTGGCTTGATGCGCTTTGGTGTTGATGCTGATGATTGATAGGATTTATTTTGATGGTTGGCTTGATGCGCTTTGGTTGTGATGTTTGCTATTGCTGGCTTGATTGTTTTGATGATTAGATTGTTTTGAATGATGACAGTGATGGTGTGATGATTAGAGTATCCACTCAATCTAAGCATAAGCAAGTGTGCTCAGTATGCTCAAAGGATGTAAAACAAACAAGGTATTGCCCTTGTCAAGTCATAAACCAATGATTGATTGCTGATTGTTGATAGTGATAGTGTTGTCATTGTGGGGAAAGCTATATCCCTAGATCAACACAATGATGTGGGAACGCTATATCCCATTGATGATGATCGATGATTTGATTAATTGGGCTCATGACAAGATTAGGATCAAAACCTGTTGATTTGGTTGGATAATGTTCCGTGATTGATTGGCTTGCTTGATATGGATTAGTGTGACTTGGATTTTGAGATCATTGCTTAGATTGATTTGATTGAGATGATTAGAAGAGGTGATTGATTGAAATGGATGAATAAATGTTATTAATAGGAGGAATTGATGATGATAAGGATTTGATGTTGATTGAATGTTGAAGTGGATTGTTTTAGATTGATGATGATTGGTTTTATTGCTTGGCTTTTTCGTTGGATATTTAATTTTTTGGATTTTGTGAATATTTGATTATTTTGTTTAGATTTTTTTTAGATATTGTGATTTTTTTGTGTTTTTGAATGTTTTGATTTTTTTTGTTTTTTTGAAATGTTTTGGGATGTCAATGGATTTACAATTTGGGTAGCCTTTGTGCTTGATACCAATGACAAGGGAAAACCAATCTAGGTGCAAGGGATGGATAAAAGGATGGACTCATAGTAAATGGGATGAAATGTTAATGATAGATGGATAGATAAGAGGATAGGCCATATAAGGGATGGATGCTTGCCTCATGATAAATGGATGGGTAGGCTATAGTGGAAAGCTCATGATAAATGGATGGGGATAAGCTATAAGATGGAAAGCTCGTGATAAGGATACACCATAGTGGATGGAGCATAAGGAAGCTAGGATGTGATCTTCAAAGGCTATGTTGCATAGGAAGAACTTGCCCCATTCTAGGTGGTAATGCTTAGGATTTTTACATGATTGGATTTTACATGGCGCTTATGATGATAGGATGACATGATGGATTGGTTTGAATGGGATGGATAAATGGTCAATGGATAGGACTTGGTTTGGAAAGAAGGTATACCAAGAAAGATCCAAACATGTTTCAACATTTTGCCCCTATATTTTCATCAAGATCAAAAGGTGGAAGAATGGATAAATAGGATAGGCATGTTTATGTAATGGCTAAGGATGGTAGGATGGAAAGTGATAGTGTGGTATGGATTATATAGTTTGGAAATGGATAGGTTGGATGAGATAATGTGCCCCCAAGTGTAAGTGACATAGAAGATCAACCTACACATGACGCCTGTTCGCCAAGTTTTCATCATGGTACTTATCCAAGGCGCCTGTTTACCAGGTTTTCACCGTTGGACGAAGGGCTTTCTCTTTACTTTTTTGATTTTTTTTTCTTTTTTTTCTTTTTTTTTTGTTTTTACTTTTAGATGTGTTGACAATTACACATGGCGCCTGTTTGCCAAGTTTTCACCATGGTAATGGATAGGAGGGACTCAAGTGTTTACTGCTATGAAGGTTGATGGTGTCCCATTAGAGATAGATGTCATCGCATGGACCATGTCATTATGCTCATAGATGTTGATAAGGGATTGCATGGATGGGAGATGGATTAGGTAGATAATGGATTATGATGTAGAATTATGGTAGGGTAGGCTAGTAGCTTATGGTGTGGATTTATATTGGCTTATGGAATGAAGATGGATGAAAAGTTTATGCCAAAGCATGGACCATAGGGTTAGCATGGGGGAAATATGTAGGATAATGTATGGAAGATGGGGAGATATAGTTATGTGGAGGTGTTGCAGAGTGGAAGGGAATCATGACCAATGGTTGCACACACCATGTTAAACATTGAAGCTTTTGGTGAGATGGTGGTGTAGGAAGCAATGGAGATGTTTGCTTAGGAGATGGTTGATGAAGTGATTTAGGAACCCACATAGATTTAGTATTTTTAGTGCTGTTGTTTTGCTTCTGGGATTGTTGAAGAGAATGGAAGTTTTGGATGGAAGTAGGCTTTTGGAATGATATAGGTGGTTGGGATTCCTGAGATGTGGATGAGGATGCATCATTTGCTTTGCTAGATATTTTCTTAGGAACCCAAACCATTGTGCTTTTGGGCTTTGCTTTTGGAGGTATGGGCTTGGATAGCTTTTTGAATGTACTTTGCTTAGAAGATGGATGATTTAGAGACTTTTCACATTGATGCCCTAAGGCATGAGGGTCCTTAGGAGTTTTAGTTGGATCTTTGGTTTTATAAGTAGAGGCATCAAAATTTTTGCTTTTGAATCCCATGGGGTGGGTGGAGTGGATGGAATGATTGAAAGCTTTATGTTTAAATGATGTGTGCTTTTGTTGGTCATGATTAGGGATGTAAGGATACTTATGAATGATAGGTATGTTAGGTGTTGGAAGCAATGGTGGCAAGGTGGATGGAGGGATATTTGGAGTTGGTAAAAGTGGAGGCAAAGTGGATGGTGGAAGGTGTACAGTCACATGCTTTGGACTTTTATAGGATGATGGAGTTGGAATGGCTACATATGTTTTGGGTAGATGATGGGGGGTGTGATGGAAAGTGATAGGTTTAGTATGTATGAAGGGATTACCAACATCTTGGCCTTGTTTACCTTGGGGTGTGTATCCAAAGTCATATGAGCATGGAGGAACTTTGACATGGTTTGGCTCCAAAATAACTTGTTTGGGAAGGCCTAGACCTTTGCCTTGGTAGTTCATGTTTTGGAGTATGCGATTGACTATAGGACTTGGTGTAGTTTGAACACTAGACTTGAGTTTGTTGTTGGATGGAGAAGGTGAAGTGGATAGAGGTTGTTTTTGTCCTAAGGAAGAACACTCATGTATAAGGGTGGTAAGACCAATAGGACATGATAGTGGATTTGAAGTGGAATCGATGGTGGATGTGGAAGGAGGATCATTAGCATTGTGTTCACTAAGACCCAAGTTATTTGTTTGATCTTCTATGCTTATGTGTTCTTGAGAGGCACATGTCTCATTATGACAAGTGGATGTTTGCTCATTATGGATAGGGCTAGATGGCGAATGACTAGGAGCAATGTGGATATCTTGCTCATGGATAGATATAGGATTATGGATAGGATCAAGGTGCTCATGGATAGCTTCTTCATAGGTATCATCTTGATCATAGAGAAGGTACATGTTATGGATAGGTTGAATGAAAGTGTTTTGATCTTGAGTTGGACTAGGGCTTAATGTTTCCACATGCTTAGGATTAAACCTTTGACATACCTCTTGAGTTGCTTGAATGGAAGTTGAAGGCTCTTGGATGGGTTCTTGGTCAACAACATGAGAACATGATGACTCTTGACTTGGATTAATGATAGAAGATTTGCAAATAGGCTTGATGGCTTGTAGGTCACATGATGGGCTTGAAGGGCTAAGCATGGTGTAGGACTCTTGAATAGATGTTTGACATGGAGGTAGTTTATTCCTAGCTAGTAGCCAATGGATCACATCCTTCGCAAGGGTATGAGTGGATGGGCAATATAATGGATGAGCAATAATAGAGGATGATGTTGTAAGCGTAGGACTAGGATCTTGATTAGATGGAAGGATAATGGAGTTTGATGGATTAGGATGTGGGCTAGATGGGTGTGACACATGGGATTGGGATGATGTGGCATGTTTTCCCATTATAGGTGGGTACACCTTGTAAACAATTGAGACAAATATTGGGCATTGATTTGTATTATGGCCTTTGGTCCTATGGTATGCACAATAATCATGTTCATCATAAGGACTTTCTTCACATGATTTGACTTTAGGAAGTTCAATGAGTTTTGCTTCAAGCATCCTTTGTAAAACTCTCTCAGCCGCATCCTTAGGTGAAGGATTAGAATGACATGGTGATGAAGGTAATGAAGGGCTTGGTGATTTGGAAGGTTGATCTACCAATGGACTAGGAGTAGGATCACATGATGGTGTTGGGATAGGACTTGTTGGCTCATGTGTTGGCATGTGATTAGATGGTGGAGGCCACTCTAGATTGGTATCTCCCTTGTCAAAGGTTATTAGATCTTGCATAGGATAACTTGGGCTTGTTTGATTTATATACAAGGGACTACTTGGACTTGGATATGATTCTGGTTGGAAAGGTGGATTTAGATCTATCGATGGTGCTTGGTGGTCTTGTTGAAAAGGTGTATTTGGACTTACTTGATTTATGTACAAAGAGCCATTGGGACTTGGATGTTGTTCTTGTAATATCACTTGATTGCCTTGTGGATGGGCTTGGTAGTGCATTGGCATGGCAACATGAGGGATTGGATAAGCTTGAGGTGGATATTCATAGGTTGATGTGGCATTGATTTGGTGGATAGGTGGATTAAGTTGATAGGAAGTGGATGGATATGACATGTGGCTATGAGGTGGATTAGGTTGATAGTGAATGGCTAAGGATTGATGTACTTGTCGAGCTTGACTAGTGGCTAAAAGGTGTTGAACTTGGGTTACAAGGTTTTGCAGATGAGGTGATTGGATTGCATGGGGTTGAGCTCTTTGGATGAAGAATTGTAATATTTCAATGGTGTCTTGGTTTAGGGGTTGTGATCCTTGATAAAGATTTTGGAGGAATCTTTGGAATTTGATTGTTGGGTCCTCTAGTGTAGACATGTTGTCACCAAGTGTTTATCTTAAGTCCTTTTAGCAAGTGCTTGTTTAGGGATTTGGATGATGATGTGGCTTGTTTGGGTGACTTGGCTATGTTTGGGATGAAAGTGATTGGGTTTGAATGTTATTGGAAGAATGTGTAGGATGACTTGTCTTTATGTGTTTGGGTGTTTAGAGCTTGATGTGGCAATATTCAAACAAATGATTATGCATATACACACATGAATCACTCACGCAAGACACATAAGCAAGTTATTAGTTTGGAAGAATGTGATGATGGTTAAGCAAGCACGTGAAGACACTCAACAAGTCCTAGTCAAGGCAAGACCACTATCACAAGGAGGTTCTAATGAAAATCCGGGGGACCGGCACCCCACGAGCATCCAGCAAGCCACTTAAGACTTTAACTAACCCTACTAGGAGTTTTAATATACACAAAGGTACACCTCCTTTCGAGTTAGCACTGTATGGTGAGCGCTAATACCGGTTAGACTTGGCTTTCGCCTTATCCTCTGATTTTTATAGCGGACCGGATGAAAGTACCGCTTGAGGTCGTTCCCTTGGGGTGGATACCAAGGCAGGCCTCTCTAAGGCTAAACAAAAGCAACACAAGTAAATGTTTTTGATCTCCAAGTTCGTGTTGGGACGCGAGGAGAGAGCATACACATTTACTTGGTCACACTCGCATGGGGTTCATTTTCCTTAGAAATTCCATGTGTGGAAGACAATGCAAGCACTTGTTTGTTTTAAAACCCAAATCCAAATGTGATGAAAGACAATGGTTCATTTTAAGCCCAATTTCAATGATATGATTGCAAACAATTGTTCGTTTTATGCCCAAAATATAAATGTGTGATTCAAACAATGATTAAGATGAAAGATTAGAATGAGTGCACCTGATACAATCGCTTTCCAATTTGTTGTAGATGTTGATGTCAATGTTGCTCCAGCTCCTTATGATCACCTACAACATAAAAAAAATGATATTATAATGTAGGCATAAAAAAATAGGCTCATCAGGCAAGAAAAATTGTAATTTTAGATGCATAGCCGAATTAGATTTGATTATTTCGATAGATTTTTGGTTTGAAAATTAAAAAATCAAAGAAGAGACCCCCATTAATTTTCAAAGAGCTTTCCGAAAATGTAAAGAAATCAGAAAAACTCCCTGATTTGCGCCCAGAAATGTGGATTTATGAAAATGGTACAGTCGGCAAAGATCTGATTTTTTTGCACTGTAAACGACCTCTAAATTAAATTTGTAAAACACAAACCCATATTAAAATTTTGAGAGCTTTCCAGAAATGTAAAAATTTCTGAAAAATTTACTGATTTGCGCCCAAAATTGCGATTTTATGAAAAAACATAAAAACGTGATAAATCCCGCAAAAATCGTAATAAACTCAAAATTTTTCTGCTGTAGCTTCCTTATATCATGGACAAACTTGTGCTAAAATCTTGTAGAAAAATTCATAGCTGTTTGGAAGATATGATGAAATATTTGAAACCTAGGGTTTTGTCGAAAAAAACCACAGATCTGCAACAAAAAGTTAATTAAACCTGCAAAACTCAACAATGGGGGTTAGATGAATGCAAATTTTTACTACAAAAACCTGCAAAAAAGATCAAACGAAGTGAGTCCCACCGGGCGTGCCAAATGTAGTTAGGGTAAAATTGCAAATCAGGGCAAATGATTAAACAACAATGATAAAACCCTAGCAATGCACAATGAAGCACAAGACAACATGAAAATCAAAATAACAAATGTAAATGCAAACTGATCTCCACGCTATGCTCGATTTATCTCCATTGCTCTTCTCCACCTCGCATGAGCATGCAAGATTTTGAAGGATTATTGTTGGAAGAATGTTAGGTGCTCATTTCTGTAGCATAACATTAAGATGAAGATGACATGAGGATGATAGTTGAAGGATGCAAAGGCTCTAATGATATTTTGACAGAATAATGGTACTTGAAGCTCAATGCCCTTTAGAAAATTTGGCAGAATAATGGTACTTGAAGCTCAATGCATGCTAATGGCTTGTGAGGGGTTTGGTTTATAGGAAAGGCTTAGTTCAAATGGACGGCTGAGATTAAAAAGCTAATTGATTGATGTGGATGGCTAGGATTGATTAGGTTATCCCACTCTTCAAGGGAGTTGTAGTCATTTGACAAGTGTCAAGGAGGATAGGGCTCATGTGTGCTTGTGTACATAAAAAGTACTACATATAAAAGATATTAAATAAAAGGCTGTAGTACCACTTATCTTTTTAAATGAAAGAGGCACACATGTCGGCTAAATGATAAGATAAATTAATTAAATAAATAAAATTTATTTAATTAATTGGAAAGTCGGCTTATAATGAAATGTGAGAACTTAATTCAAATAAAATATTTAAATTAGTTGGGATATGAGTTGGATATTAATTAAATAAATAAAATTTATTTAATTAATTGGCTAATGGAATAAGTGGGGTTGAATGGGATTTTAATTAAATAAATAAAATTTATTTAATTAATTGGCTTAATGGATTAAGTGGGGTTAAGAGTGGGATTTAGGACAAAATGCTACATGATGTCTAAGTGATATTTTTGACAAGGTATTGCTAGACATGGACAAAGTTGGGACAATTTTGGGTGTCTACACCAGATTTGGTGCCAGATTTTATGCCAAAATTTGCGGAGAGTTAGTTGCAGGTTTTCAGAGAGACAGTTGAGAATTTGTTGGGTTTTGGGGGCTATAAATATAGATCTGTCAGTATCATGGGAGGAGTTCTTTAGAGACATACAGAGTTCTACATTTTTTAGATTAGATTATGGAGTAACAGACAGATTTTCTTTTGCCTTTGCAATTCCTTCCTTTATAAGAATGTAACAGTTATTTTGTGCAGCAACTTTTGCCTCTATAACTGGTTATTCAAATAATGAGATGGTGTTCTGTGCATACATGGATATCTCTTTTTCTTGCTTTTAATTTATCTATTTCTCTGCCTCTGTTAAGCATGTTTCTTAAAGCAAGTCTTAATCATGCATTGATGCTCTTTAATTCCAGTTAAATCCTTCAAAGTTTAAACACTGTGCAAACTAAGTTTCAAATCCGGCGAATCACCTTAGATTAGGCATTTATTTTTCTGCAATTTGGTTTCCTTTCTAACCTTTTTCCCAAACCCCCCATTGAAGAATAGAAGAGCCAGCTTCCTTAAAATCTAGAGGTCGCTCTGAGGAGCAATCCCACGTCTCAAAGTTTCCCATGTTGTTGTTGGATTAAACCCACAAATTTATGCATCAACACCTAAGACACGATGGAATGAAGAGATTACACAATTAAAGATTGTGTACAAGGATATCCTATCACCTACAACTAGTTGAGTTGAAGATTGTATGTGTACATATGTAGTAGAGTATGACAGATTTGCAGTTTTGACACAATTTTGACTTTTTTGTACATACACCTTTGCCATTAATGTCAAAGGGGGAGAAGAAGACCAGTGAAAAATGGGAAAACATTTAAAGGGGAGAAGAAATACAGAGTAAGGGGGAGCAGACACAAGCATTTTTCACTAAGTGTTTCCATCAATGCCAAAGGGGGAGATTGTTAGCAAGAGACACTGCTTTGATGAAAGATTGCATGTTATCATTGATGGAAACAAGGAAAAGGGACTCTACTAGTATGACAAAGAGACATTACTCTAGAAGATCAACTTGGTTTGGCAACAAGGCACAAAAGTATTCTGGTTTGGAAGGATAAAATGACTAAGTATGGACAATATACATAGTAAGTGATAGAGATTGGGTCAGTATGCCTCCACAGTAGAAGACCATTACATGTGGTTCAGGTATGTTGTTCATAGCTATTTGATGATGATATGTTCCAGTGCTTAGGACCTAACTTTCTCTGGAAGTCATACTATGAAATATCTAAGTCTGGGTGAACAGAACTAAGACAAGAACAATGCATAGTGCCAGAGTAAAAGGGTCCACAGTTGCATATTTTGTCTTGCAGTTCTGTACATATGCTAAGAGGTCAATAATGAATTTTGGTTATGAATCCTTGAGTTTTTTATGGTTTGCAGTGAGAGTTTTGATGTGACAGATGAATTATCCAAGCATGTTCTTAAGAGATAGGTTGACTAGCCTATAAAATCCTTTTGCGGAGAAGATAAATTATTTGAATAATAAATCTAAGTGGTTGTATGATTGGTGAGCTGACCTATATGAAGATCATTATATGTTTGGTTTGGTCTGCATTGCTGTTTGTACACATGATCAAGCCAACGAGGTAAAATACATTGTATACACACCTCATGTCTAGCTTGCTGAGCTAATTATAAGATGGATCTTGTTGCAGATATAAATACTCAATCAATTACGATGTTGAGTTGATGTGCATGTGAGAAAGATGTCTTAATTCAATGTGTATGAGATCTAAGGTAGAGTTGTGACCAGAAGAAGACAGTAAGGGCAGAAGAGCAAAGTTTATGTAGAGCAGAGAAGAAAAAGCAGAGCAGACAATATGAAGTCTTTTGAATCTGTATATTAAACTAATTGGTATTATACCTCAACATTTTGTAGATGCATTTGTAGCAATCATCTCCTGGCAGTGAGCCAATCCTTCTTCTATCTCCTTTTCTCTTGGCAGTGAGCCTTTGTGCAGTGAGCATTTCTTCATAGGGTAGTGAGCCTTCTTGTAATTTGGTATTGTGCTATCATAATATATTGTGAGCTAACACTCACCATGATTTTTCCCTTTTTGGGTTTTCCATGTAAAAATCCTAGTGTCTATGTGTTATGTCTTTATGTTTGTTGTTCTTATGTTTATTCTTCTTTCATATTATTGAATTTGGTAATTGGATTAAGGAACAACAAACTAAGTGGTTTTGTAGAATACTGATTCACCCCCCTCTTAGTATTCTCTATGCTCAACAAGGATAAGAAAAGATGTCAAATTAATGGTCAGTAGAAAAATAGCTTTTCCTAAATTTAAAGACTTACAACACAAACAACACAAATCATGGAGGAGGTACCTTTCAGTACAGGAACAAAAAACATGTTTTCTTCAAAGGATGCAAATGGAGAAACAAATGGAAAAAGAGATCACCCTTGCCTTCATAGGAGGACCTTTTTAGGTCGAATACCTCACTCCTTCATCAACAAAAGTCAAAAAGTAATGAATCAACTCATTTCAAGAGGATAAATGAAAATGATCATCTCGTTCAAGGAGCAAGAACTAGAGGTAGAAAAAGAGCAAATAACAGGAGAAGAGACATCCACCATAAAAAGTGTATGAGATCTCAAATGCATAACAATAATTAGGATATCTTTCAATAGAGAAGATGGATCATATAGCATTACCATCCAAAACAACAGCCCAAGGAACCTCTAGCTAAATTGCTAATTCATGAGCTAAATATCTAAATCCCTAATGAAATCTTGGAAGGAAGGTTGTATCATCTCAAGAATACGGCCATAATAGGTAGATTCTAGAAGAATCATATTCCATTTCTTGAATTACATGAGTGGATATCTTAGAATTAGCTTTGTTTCAAGGAAATTGTTTGAATTGGAGAAAGGCTTCTTTGTAGTCACTTTCTCCTACAAAGAAGACCAGGAGGTTGTCTTTTATAAGAGTGATTGGTGTTTCAAGGGTGTAGGGTTATATTACCAATCCTAGAAACCGAATTTTAACCCAACAAAGGTGGATCTCACTTACTTCCCCTTTTGGATTCAAATAATAAATCTTCTAGAGTATAGGGATACAAGCATCTTAAGAGTGATTGGTAATTCCATAGGTAAATGCCAAAAATTTGAAGAAATCTAGAAACATAGCTCTTCTAGGATTATCAAAATGTGTGTCCTTAATGAAACCAAAAGGGATTTCCTAGAAATAGTAAAACTAAAGTCCTCAGAAAGTGTTTGGGAACATAAAATCTTCTATGAAGGTTCAGAGCTTTTCTGCAAGAATTGTAAAGGTTTTCGACATATTGAATGTATTAACTCTTATCTGAATGAGGGAAAGGAAAAAAACAAGGAAAATAAAATTTTGGAAGTAATAAATGTAGCAGAAACTATTGTGACCAAATAAAACACCATCACTGATGAAGGAAATGAATTTCTGGAGGTGGTGAATGTAGCAGATACTATTGTGAACAAAGAAAGCTCTGATGTTGATAAGGAAAATTTGGATAACAACCTTCATGCTCCAAGCCCAACAAATAAGACCCAACGCAAAACATGTCTAAGAGAGGTCAACACTTCAATGGGCTTCCTTTTAGACTTTGAGAAGGACCCTATGAGGCTAGTTGAGTTACAAGTAGTGATCCCAACACCCACAATGGATGAGGAGATGGGAAATGAGATTGGTTTTGCATTGAGGGAGAGGTAGATGAGGTGGATTTGACATAAACTAAACTTAATTCCATACTAAAGGAAGTCATCTCCAAAGTGGGAAATGATAGATGTGATGAAATTGTGGAGGATGTGTTTCAAGAGCAAAAGGAAGAAGAAGATTGAACTACACTAGGCATTTCCCAAACAATTTTGGAGGGAAAAATAGACACTAGCACTCTAGGTTTAACAAGTGTCAGAGAGTCAAGAGCAATAAGACCAAATTAGAGATTGATGCAGTGATCCAACCCACAATAGAGAAAGCTTCAATATTGAGGGGAGTGGAATGCTCCCCTCAGGTGTAATGAGAGTCCTCATGTGGAATGTTAGGGGCTCAAACTCCCCTAACAAAATATGCCTCATCAAGAGTCAAATTGATGGGGTGAAGGTGGATATTATTTTACATCATCAGACTAAATTTTCTAGTGAACAAGGTGCACAAATATTTTAACAATGGTTCATGTCTAGGAAGTTGTCACATCTCTAGCTTGTGGTGCATCTAGTGGATTGGAAATCCTTTATCATAAACATCATCCCAAAATCAAGACTATTTCGTAGAAGGAGAACTCACATTCATCACTAGAAAACAAATATCAAATTTTATCCTCCATGATATCATATGTCAGTATAGTATTTTCCTCACCATCATCACTGACAATGGAAAACCTTTCAAGAACTAATATGTTTGTACCATTTGTCATAAATTCTACATTCAACACCATTTATCCACTCCATACTACCCTTAAGGCAATGGTCAAGCTGAGGCCTCTAACAAGACCGTTCTTAGAATCCTAAAGAAGATGGTAAATGAAGTTGGTTGTGACTAGCACCTCCAACTCAACCCCTCCCTATGGGCCTACCATAATAGTATCCACACACCTATATGAGCCACCCCATATTCCCTTATTTTTGGCTCTGAGGCCATTTTTTCAATCAAGTTTGAGCTCCCCTATTTAATAATATCTCTACAAAATCCCATTGATGAAGAGTAGTATCATGTTGCATGGTTGCATGAACTGAAACTTCTAGATGAGAGGCATTTGAATGCTTTGAACCATCTGTAAGATTATTAAAATCACTTCCACTATAGCTACAACAAGAAGATCAAGAACTGTCACTTTGAGATTGGTGGCCTTGTGTTAAAAGAAAATCAGAAGAATTTGTAGGATCGACACAACAAAGGCAGATTTGAGCCTAATTGGTTGGGACCTTTTGTTACCATTGCTAGTTATGGGTCAGGAGCTTATCCTCTAGACACCCCAGAGGGCTAGCCCTTGGAGGAGCCAATGAATATCATACACCTCAAGAAATTATACTCTTGACCCATGAGAGTATCCTAATTAGCAAAAAAATAAAAAAAATATTAAAAATAAAAAAATACAAAAAACTAAGCTAAAATTAAAACATCCAATGGTGAAAACCACTTCGGTGACACCCTCGATAAGTACCATGGTGAAAACATGTTTACAAGAGACATGTGTAGAAGCTGCATCCACCATCTACTAGATCTGTGTTCCACATTTCCTACATAAATAAATAATCCATTTCTATCCTACATCTTTTCCATTTTCCATCAACCGATGTCACCCTATCATGGCTTGACATTGTATCTGCTCATGTCATTCCCTACATACCGCAGAACAACCATCAGTGTGAATTTCTAGTAGAATGGTTACTTATCCCTACTTATGATGTACCTACTAATAAATTGGTATAAGAGATTGTTGGTCCCAACACCCCCTGATATCAGGATGTCTACACTTACCTTCTCGATAAGACCCTTCCATCCAAAATTTCCAACAAACAACATTGTAGTTTCATTCTCCAATTCTCCTATTTCACCATAATCTTGAGGTGTCTTCACATTAAAGAAGCCCAAACTTCCTTATGAGAGGTACATGAGGGTATCTATGGTACTCACTCTAGTGGACCTACCCTTGCAAGGAAGATCTTAAGAATGGGTTATTACTAGCCAACAATGGAACATGATGCTCATTAGTTTGTAAAGAAGTGTCTCCAATGCTAGCACCACAGTGACTTAATCCATGCACCATTAGAAGAATTGCAACCTATTAGTACTTGGCCTTTTTCATAGTGGGGGCTACAGCTCATTGGAAAAATTCATCCTCCATCTTCAAATGGTCACAAGTTCATCATCACCACCACAGAGTATTTTACAAAGTGGGCTAAGGCCATTCCACTTATATACATCACCAACAAATAAATAGTAAAGTTTATCCTCCACTATATCATATGTCGGTATGGTATTCCTCTCACCATCATCATTGAAAATGGAAAACCATTCAAGAACCAAGATGATTGTACCTATTGTCATAAATTTCACATTCAACACCATTTTTCCACTTTGTACTACCCCCAAGGTAAAGGTCAAGCTGAGGCCTCTAAAAAGACCTTTATTAGAATCCTAAAGAAGATCGTCAATTGCAAGATTTGGCTGAAAAGCCACCCAAGAATGACAGTGAATGAAGCAAAGCAAAACAGAAACCAGATATGAGTCAAATAAACTATATTCAACTAAAGAGAATGTAAATCATACAAAGAAAATGAGATGATCACATGAGAGCAAGAGGTGGGTATATATATGATATTCCACCCAAGAGACTAAAAACACTATGAAGAGAGCTAAAGCGGAGAACTGGCTAAGAAAGAACTAGATAGATAAAGAACCCTATTCACACTAACACCCCCCTTAAGTGCAACTTAGGGGAAAATGTAAACAAAGATTCAAAGATGGGTCCCAGTAACTAGGCTTGATGAGGTACCCATGTACAAAAGATCCCCTCAAATAGATAAGGAAGGAGAGAACCTAGTGGAAAGAAACTCCCCCCATGAGAGGATAAAGAAAAAGGCCTAAGTGATCCCTCCAAAAGAGATGTCATGCACCCCCAAGAGAGACTGAAGATGAACATACTTTCTCTTAGTGAAGGGTTTAGTGAAAATATCTGTAACTTGCTTTACTGTAGGATAGTACCGCAAATAGATGACATGCTCCTAAATTAGATCCCTGAGAAAATGCATGTTGATCTCAATGTCTTTGGTCTGCTGATGATGAACTGGGTTCTTTGAGATCTGGATGGTGCTCTGGTTGTCACAATAGATAACTATTGGCTTCTAAAAAGTGATTCCAAGATCTGTGAAGATATTCTAAAGCCAAATAGCCTCAGTGGTGGCATTGGTAACCCCATGATACTCAGGCTCAGTTAAAGAGAGAGCAATGGCATGTTGCTTCTTTGTCTGCTAACAAATCAGACTAGAACTGAGGTGAAAATTGTAGCCAGATGTGGACTTGTGATCATTAAGATCACTAGCCTAATCAAAATCTATGTATCCAACCAAGTTAGAACCTATGCTCACTGCATAGTGAATCACGTACCTATGAGTGCCCTATATGTAGTGCAAGATGCGTTTGGCAGCCTTCCAATGAAGCTCATGTGGCTCCATCATGAAACGTGAAAGAATGCCAACTATAAATGAAAATGTCAGGACAAGTATGAGTCAAGTAGATGAGGCTACAAATAAGATGATGATACAAAGTGGCATCAACTAGTGATGTAGAACACTTCACCTCAAGCTTGACTCATGATAGAAAGGGATTCAGAGTAGGCTTACAATGAACCATGTGAAAATGAGCTAAAATATCAAGAGCATACTTGGGTTGCACAAGAGAGATCCTAGAAGAGTTCTAAGTGATCTCAATCCCAAGAAAATAGTGCAAGAGACCCAAGTCAGTCATAATAAACCTCTCATGCAAAGTAGTCTTGATGCTCGTAATGATGGATGAAGTGCTCCTAGTGACAATCAAGTCATCAACATAGAGATCCAAGAAAAGAAGAGCATCCTCCTGTCTCAAGATGTAGACATTCAGATCTAAGTGGCATCTGGAAAACCCAACTGAGAGAAGAAAGGATTCCATCTTGGCATACCATGCCCATGGGGCCTATTTGAGGCCATAGAGAGACTACCGCAACCTGCATACTAGTGAAGAATCCTAAACAAATCCCTATGGATGCTCCATGTAAATCTCCTCATGTAGATCCTTGTGAAGAAATGAACTCTTCACATCCATCTAATCTATAGCCCAACCTTGAGCTACAATAATAGAAAGTAGTAGGTGAATGGAGTTCATTTTGGCGATGGAAACAAAGGTCCTAGTGTAGTCAACACCAGGAACCTGAGAGAAACCTTTAGCCATAGGTCATGCTTTGAACTTGTCAACTAATCCATCTACTACAAAATTTGTCCCAAGAGAGAAACCTTTATCCACAGGTCATGCTTAGGAAGTAGAACAAGATCCCAAGTTTTGTTCTGAATCAAAGACTTGTACTCTTCCTCCATTGTTGAATCCCGCTCAAAAATACCTGATGCTTCATGAAATGACTGTGGATCTAAAGCTGTGGCAATGTAGGAATATAGAATATCCTAATGTTGTGACTATTTCCTCTAAGTATCTAAAGGATCCCCAACAAGAGTTCCTGCAAACTCAAGTGTTTGACAAGCCCAGCAAGGCATGTGAAGAGATAAAGGAGGAGAATCATCATCCTCAAAATTAGAACTCTACAAAGAGAACAATGAAACCTCATGATCAAATTTGTGAGTAGAGGCGATAGGAGGAAAAATATCTGAGTCAATGTTTGAATCTGCGGTGGTGAAAGGAAAAAGGTGGGGATGAGCTAGGAGAGTTTTCCTTGAATTTGCACATTTTGCTTAATGAAGAGCTCATGTGTCTCAGGATCCAGGAGATGATAACCTTTGACACCATCAGGATAAAAAAAAACTATACAAGGCCAACTCTGAGGTTCTAAGGCCTTGTGCTTCTCTAAAGGAATGTGAGCCAATGCTAGAGAGCCAAAAACTCTAAAGTGTCGTACAACAAGTTTCCTGCCACACTAGGATTCAAAGGGAGTGATTCCCTTTAATGCCTTATGCAGAACTCTATTCAGGATGTGAGTAGCACAATTGATATCTTCCACCCAATATTCAAGTGCAAGGGAGCATGTGTGGATCATGCAGCTAGCCATCTCTTTTAGGGATCTATTTTTCCTCACGGCCACACTATTCTGCTAAGGTCTATAGGAGATAGTATGCTGAAGATATATCCCTTTAAGAGTGCAAAATTTTTCAAAGTGGTGGTACACATAATCTTGGCCATTATCAATGCAGAGAATCTTGACAACCTTCCCAAATTGTTTCTTTGCATGAGCTTTTAACTCCTAGAATCTATCAAAAGCTTCTCCTTTCTACCAAAGAAAGTAGACACAAGTGTATCAAGAAAAGTCATCAATAAAGGTGAGAAAGTACTGAGGCTTTCTAAAAGAGAAGGATTGAAATGGACCCGCCATATCACTATGAACCAACTCAAGGAATTTTGAAGCCCTCCAAGCCTTCCCTTTGTCAAACTTGTCCTTGGAATTTTTCCTAAGGCACAATGTGAACAAACTCCATCTGAGAAACTGATCTTAGGAAGACCCGTGACCATATCCTACTTCCTGAGATGCTAAAGATAGTAGAAGTTGAGATGGCCAAACCGCTCATTTCATAGCTTGCTAATAGAATCTCAATGGGTGAATAAAGTAGTAGAATGTGAATTAGGTACAAAATGTGAGAAAGCATACAATCAAGACTCGTGATCAGCCTTACCAACTACAAGAAGTGCATTATCTTCAAGATTCCTGATGGTGATGAAATCGGAAGTGAAATCAACTTTTCTACCATTCTGGGCAATCTGATAGACAGAGAGAAGGTTGATTGATAGATTATGCACACAAAGGACATCCTCAATTGTACTAGTGCTAGCATCAACAAAACCTTTCCTGATGACTTCGATAGGAGAGTCATCCCCATGAGAATGTGGGGCACCGAACAAGGCTCCAACAAAGAAAATTGTTCTCTGATAGAACCCATGTGATGTGAGGCACCCGAGTCAAGAATCCACTATTGAGAAGAATCTGCAGTAGAAACAAGTGCAGTTGATTTCCCTTTACCTAATTTAGAAGAAGGAGTTGGGGATTATTTTGAAGAAGGTAGATTAATTTTGTTCCTTTTTAGAAGATTCTTCATCTCATCGAAATGCTTCTTGTGACAAGAATGTTCCTCATGACCAACATTCTTTAAGTAACAACAAGTTGGTCTTTCCTTCTTCTAAGAGTCCCCCTTTGAAGAAGAATAATCAAAATCTTTTTTTGGGGCAGATGATGACTGTGCCTGATCTTTCTATGACTTCTTCTTAGACTTGTTATGTTTCTTGTCATGTTTCCCTGACTCTTTTTGTCCCTTCGACTGACCAACCAACAAAGCCTAAGACTAAGATTGCTTCAAGAGACCCGTGGAAAAAATCTTACCTTGTTCTTGTATCAACAATTTAGAAAATGAAGCAAAAGAAGGTATTGTATAAGGAGAGTCCATAGTCAATCCATGAGTATGAAAGCTAGAAACAAAAGTTGCATATTCAAGTCCAATTTTGTTAAGAGTATTCAAGACAAGCTTAATGTCATTTTTCTCTATCCTACTGCTTTACATTGTGCTCTCAAATCATTAACTTTTGTTACAAAGTCTTGGATGTTGTCAAAAGACTTAGGATCAAGTTTCATTAGTTGATTATCAATTTGATATCCCCTTACTTCATCAGTTGTCCCATAGAGAGTTTTATGTTTGTCCCATGCATCATGTGAATTATTATAACCATCAAGTTGAAACATAATATCAAGCGACACTAAACTCTTAAGGCAACCTAGATCTTTTGTTTGTTTAATCATCTAGAGCATTTTTTCCTTAGCATCTATGGGTTTCGTTATCTTTTGTTCAACATAGGGTGTATAACTTTGTTGCATTAAGAAGTTCCGTGCATTTTGTTGCCATGCGTTGTAGTTGTATGGTGTTAGCAATGGAAACTTAGCATTACCCATTTATGAAAGGAAAGGAAAGCACATGTAGAAAGAGATGCACAAGCACAATCACACTAAGAGACCCCCTGAATCACTTGATCAAAGAGCCCCCCAAGAAAGATGATTTGGCACTTTATATTTAGTGTGGTTACAATTTCCACTAGCAAGAGAATGCTAAGTGGACTTGGTTTCAATTATTTTACAAATCTTCAAAAGGAGATAATATTGAAAGTACAATTTTAGAACAATTTCAAGTGAAATGAACAACACCATTGCAAAGCCTACGAAATTCTGGCCCAAAACAAAAAAAAATTCTTGAAAAATGGAGCAAAATTGAGCAAGATATGAGGCTCCAAAGTTAAGCTACCAAAATAAAAATACAAACTAAGTAGGGGGACTAGAGGATTGCTTTTAACCACTGGATAAAAGTTTGTACCCTATGGATCATGCTTTTAATCATTGGATAAAAGGTCAAACCCTAGTCAAACAGATCACACTTCAGACCGTAGGATAAAAGGTCAAACCCTGGTCAGATGAATCATGCTTTTAATCATTAGATGAAAAATCAACCCTTGGTTAGATGGATCATGCTTCAGACCACTAGATAAAAGGCTAAACCCTGGTCGGATAGATCACATTTTTAACTGATGGATAAAAGGTCAAACTCTGAGGATCATGGTTCAGACCACTGGAAAGAAAGTTGACCTGCGAATCACCCTTCAGACCACTAGACAAAATGATGAACCTTGTGGAGCACCCTTTAAACCACTGGACAAAAGGACAAACCCTATAGAGCACCCTTTGAAACGCTGGACAAAATGTTGAACCCTCAAAAATCACAAAAAAAAAGAAATTGAGCTCAAATTTTTGCATTTGAATAGGGGTTCTTGGGTTTTTGACACATTCTGAGCACAATGGCATGGTTGGATTTGACTCAAAATGCTCTGAAATAGTGGCTCCTTGTTGGATCTAGCAACAAAGCTCCAGCTTCAAACCCTCACAGATCTGGCTTCTGGTGTCTAAATCAAATAAAATGAAAGGTAAACCTAACTTTATCAGCTTCTCTAGACTCAATGGTGAGTTTAGAATGTCTCCAGGAAGTTCCAAAAAATTGCAACTAGTAAGTCAAGAAAAGAACCCCCCCATTAAATAGTGTTTTCTCCACACTTTTCTAAGTCTCCAGATTATCAGAAGATGCAAGAGAAGAGCATACTCATTTACTTCAGAACAAATAACCCTACACTCTTAGATTTATAAAAAATGCTAACCCACAACTCACAACTACTCTGAAAAACAAAAATTGGATATGAGCCAAATAAATTACATTCAACTCAAGAGAATGTAAAGCATAAAATGAAAATGAGATGCTCATATGAGAGCAAGAGGTGGGTATATATAGCATATTCCACCCAAGAGAATAAAAACACCCAATAAGGATATTCCCAACACCCAAGGGTCTTATTGGTCCAAACACCCCCTAGTATCAGGATGTCTACATGTACCTTCACAATAAGACCCTTCCATCCAACTTTTCCAACAACCAAATCCATACTTTCATTCACCAATCATCGCATTTCACCATCCTGGGTGAGGGTATGTGCAGGATCATCACGAGCCAAACAGTGGCAATAGGAAAAAAATTGCATTTTTACTTAGCCAAATTCGCGACTTGGCAAAGTTTGACTTTCATATGTTTTCAAACGAATATCTGTTTTGGTTTGGATACCAAACCAAAACGAATATCCGTTTCAAAATGGATATCAATTTCTAGAAATTCAAAATGGATATCCATTTTCAAAACGGATATCCGTTTTGGATTTCATGCCCTAAATTGCTTTACCCAATCCTTCATATGATTTGATTCATGATACATGGTTTGAGAAGGATACACATGATATACCCTTACCCTCTAGTGATAAAATTATGAATGATACTTTATGTGGTGAAGCTACAACTTCGTTAATCCTTCATGACATTGTTATTCCTTATGATGATGATGATCCTTCATGTGATATGTTAGGAAATAATGCAAAGTTAACATGGCATGAACTCTCTTGGAAGGGTAAGCATGGACTATAAGAACATTGAACTAGTTAGATCTGTTAAGCTTACCATTTATGAAAGAACCTTAAATGTTAACCTTAATTAGGTAAGGTTATGTTTCAGTGTGGTTGTTTGTGCAACAATGTGTAAATTAATGTTACCTAAGGATAAATCTAACTATACTATCATTTTAATAACCATGAGAGCTGGGACTAGCAATTAGACTAAAAACTTGACAAACAATACAACTTGGACACATGTAGGACTTAGAAAATGGAAAAGAATATAATTAAGTGTGGAAAACAATGAAAAAGTGGTATCAGTTGTACCTATATAGAGAAGTGGTTTAGAGGTTGGTTAGGGGAATTATTTAGGATTTAGAGGTTTAGGGTTTCTCGGGTTTAGGGGTTTAGGGTGTACAATTTAAAGAGAGATAGAGAGGGGACTGATAGAGTTTGGGAGAGATAGAGGAGACAGAGGGGAGAGATAAGGAGATAGAGAGTGAGAGACATGTCCGGAGACATAGAGAGAGAGATTGAGAGGTAGAGGGATGATAGAGATAGGGAGATAGAGGTTTAGGGTTTCTTGGGTTTAGGGGAATTATTTAGGGTTTAGGGTTTATGGTTTTGGGGTTAGGGGTTAAGGTTTAGAGGTTTCAAGTTTAGGGTTTAGAGAGAGATAAAGGACAATTAGGGAGATATAGAGTAGTCTGAGGGGAGAGATAGGGAGATAAAGAGTGAGGGACATGACAAGAGACATAGGGAGAGAGATTGAGAGGTAGAGGGACAAAGGTGATAGGGAGATAGGGGAGAGATAGGGAGATAGTAGTTTATGGTTACTTGGGTTTAGGGTTTAGGGGTTTGGGTTTAGGGTTTCTTAGGTTTAGGGGTTAGGGGTTAGGGGCATTATAATTTAGGGGTTAGGTTTAGAGGTTTAGGGTTTTGGATATATGGTTTATAGAGAGAGAGGAATGATAGGGAGATATAGAGGAGTCTGAGGGGAGAGATAGGGAAATATAGAGGAGTCTAAGGGGATAGATAGGGAGATAAAGAGTGAGGGACATGGCCAGAGACATAGGGAGAGAGATTGAGAGGTAGAGGGACAAAGGTGATAGGGAGATAGGGGAGAGATAGGGAGATAGTGGTTTAGGGTTACTTGGGTTTAGGGTTTAGGTGTTTGGGGTTTAGGGTTTAGGGGTTTAGGGTTTCTCAGATTTAGGGGTTAAGGTTTATGGTTTAGGGGCATTATTTAGAGTTTAGGATTTAAATTGTTTAGAGGTTAGGGGTTAGGTTTTGAGGTTTAGCGTTTTTGGATTTAGGGTTTATAGAGAGAGAGGAGATCGAGGAGAGAGATAAGGAGATAGAGAGTGAGGCACATGACTAGGGACATAGGGAGAGAGATCAACAGAGGTAGAGGGATGATAGAGATAGGGAGATAGGGAAGAGATATGTTTAGAGTTGATTGGATTTAGAGTGTACCTAGGTTTAGGGTTTCTTAGTTTTGGAGATAGCTAGATAGAAAGAGAGAGGAGACAAATAGGGAGAGATAGAGGTGACAAAGGGGAGAGATAGGGAGATAGAGAGTGAGCAAGATGTCTAGAGAAATAGGGAGAAGGATTGAGAGGTAGAGGGATGATAGAGATAGGGAGATAAGGGAGAGATAGGAGATAGGGTTTAGGGTTGCTTGCATTTAGGGTTTAGGGTTTAGGGGTTAGGGGTTAGGGGATAGGGGTTAATGTTTAGGGGCATTATTTAGGGTTTAGGGTTTATGGTTTAGGGGTTAAGATTTAGAGGTTTAGAGTTTAGTGTTTAGAGAGAGAGGACCAATAGGGAGATATAGAGTGAGGGAGATGGCCAAAGCATAGGGAGAGAGATTGAGAGGTAGAGGAATGATAGTGATGGGGAAATAGTTAGATAGGGAGATCTAGAGAGATAGAGGTTTAGGGTTTCTTGGGGTTAGTGTTTAGGATTTAGGGTTTAGGGTTAGGGGTTTATGGTTTCTCAAGTTTAGGGTTTAGGGGTTAGAAAATAGGGGTTAGGGGTTAGGTTTAATCATGCATTAATATAGGTTGTGGAGTGAGAAAGGGATGGCATGGGTATGGTTTAATGGAGTAATGATGTGATTTAATTGGTGATAACCTAGGTGAAGTGATGGGTAAGGTGTCTTATGTGGGATTGCTAGAAAGTGTGATTGGTGATGGTGGGGATAGCTAAATGTCATCTTCTAAGGGTTCAAAGGTGAGGAAAGTGTAAGATAGGGATATGGGATAATGCATGGTTTAATTATTATTCAAGGGAGTCTCCTTCTATAATGATTATCAATGATGGTGTCAATAGGGGAAATGAAGTCTATGAATGTAGGTGTGGGAATGTGAGCTATGACATTGGGATTATAGTATTAGATGAATAATGGAAAGTACTTGGGCACCTTTCTAGTGATGGAAGGAGTCACATGATCAAATGATGTTTGGGGAAGGGCTTTTATTAGGAAAGTAAGGATTTGGGTGATGGTCTAGGGTTTAGTGGAGAAACGTTTATGGAAAATTTGGAGGTCATTAAAATTAATATCCCTCCACCTCTATCTCCCTATCTCTCCCTTATCTCCCTCTCTCTATCATCCCTCCACCTCTCAATCTCTATCCCTATCTCTCTAGACATCTCACTCACTCTCTATCTCCCTATCTCTCCCTTTGTCTCCTCTATCTCTCCCAATCTATCTCATCTCTCTCTACCTATATCTATCTCTCCCTATCTCTTGCCTCTCTCTCCCCTATCATTCCTCTATCTCCCTGTCTCTCTGGACATCTCTCTAACTCTCAATCTCCCTATCTCTCCCCTTCATCTCCTCTATCTCTTCCTATCTATCTCCTCTCAATCTCTCTATACCTAGCCATCTCCCCCAATCTCTCTATCTCTTGCCTCTCTCCCCCTATCATTCCTATATATCCTATCTCTCCCCTTTATCTTTCCCTCTCCCTTATCGATGAAAGAAATGGAAACAAGAAAACTAGGACTCCCTTTCTCAGGTTTAGGGTTTAGGGCTTAGGGGAATTATTTAGGGTTTATGGTTTAGGGGTTAGGGTTTAGGGTTTGGTGGAATTATTTAGGGTTACTTGGGTTTAGGGTTTAGGGGCATTATTTAGGGTTTACGGTTGCATGTCAAAAGCAGTCTCTCTCTCCCTAAATCTGTAAACCCTAAATAATGGCCCTAATCCTTAACCCCTAACTCGTATCTACCTCTCTCCTATATCTACATCTCTATAGATATCTCCCTCTCTCTATCTTGCTCTCTCTATCGACATCAATCCAATGATGTTGAGGATGTGCTAAATTGATTTGCCACCTTTAGAAAATAAATGACATCAATCCAATGATTGTCTTAGAATTTGAATAGGTATAGAAAAATGAGAGGTCAATCCCGAGTGTCACAAGTTTGATCTCAATTGTTGACACAAATATCATCTAATATGTAAGTTAAACATGAAATGATTTGTTAGAATTTACACCAAAACTACTTGCTTTTACAATTTTTTTATGATAATTATCTATTCAAAAGTGCCCTTGAAATACTATGAGATACCTTAGTATAAGTAAATCATATAAAAATAAAATATATATATCATCATAATCCTATATAAATTTTGATAGTTTGTCCAAAATCTCTCCTTTCATATGATACAGTCTTTCTAAAATTTGGATTGTATTTTATAGCTAAAATGCCTAAGTACTAAAATGCTAAAATGCTAAAATACTAAAATTAAAAACAATGAAAACAATTGAGAAAAAGAAAATGGATATCCGTTATCAAAATGGATATCCAATTTGAAAAACATAAAAAGCGAAAAAGGGTCACATTTTTGCAAATCTGTGGCTTGCAAAATGTAGTGTCATCTCTGAAGAACGGATATCCGATCCAAAAAGGTAATATCTTTCACATTTTTTTTCGTTTGTTTTGTATATTCAAGCAATTTTTTTACTTTTTTATGCTAAGTGGGTATGTTTTATATTTTAATTAGGTAAAATAGATGCATAAAATGAAAACCCAAACCCTCCCCCTCCAACAATAGAAGAGAATATTCAAATAAATATTGATCATATAAGTAGGATCATAGAAATGTATTGCCACCACCCTCGATTGTCTACAATGACATCAAATTTAGAGGGAATCATTAATCATGTTAAAACCTCGTCAACCCAACACAAATCATTTAGGCAATGACGAGAAGCCAAGAAGGCCGAATATGCTAACAGTTTGTCATATGATGAAGTCAAAGAATTAGAGATTACTATTGTCACATGAAATTGCACCCTGCTTCGAAGGATTCCAAGCATTCTAATGACACAATAGGAATGATCTCTAAGTGTGGGACTTTGCTAAATGAGATCAGACCTTCAGAGAAGGCCGACTTCCTTGCCTAATTATCACCTAAAACTACCAATTTTTGAGAGGAAAAGGGAGAAGAAATGCTAATGAAGGATGAAACAACAAAACTTTTAAAAAAAAGGGTGATGCACTAGACAGATTTAAAGAAACTTCCACAGAACTGAAAAATACACAACACAACTAGATATAGCAAGTATGTATACATAGATTAGATGATTCTAGCAGTGGTAAGAAGCAATATGATTAAGAGGAATAAAGACATTCACAGACAACCATACACAGATTTACACAAAACTAGAAAATCCATAAAAGAGGTATGATAACTTGCATATATTCAGTAGGAAGGCAAGGCTACAGTAATAGAAAAGCTCTATTTGGAAAACTGAAAAGCCTCTATGCTAAAAATTTTCCAACCCTACTTACATCATACGAATGCATATATATAGCATTCCAAACTAACCGAAGTTGGTTACAAAAATGCTCTCCAAGAGCTATCACAAAAAAAATCTACATTGAAAAACTATCCAGCCGCATCAGTTATGGCATCAAATATCTGGCGCTGGGCAAGTAGGGGATATTTGTTAGTCTTTAATGCAGTTGTTTAATCATTAATCCTCAGCCAATGCATCAGTGAGAGATATTTTGGTCATGAATGCGAGCAGCTTCCATTACCTGCAAAAATGAATGCAGCAAATATCTGCATTCTGCCCCAAAAGTCACTGAAACATCTAGTCACCCAAGACATACAAATCCAGATCTAAAATTAAAAAGTGACAAAAACTCCTGAAAAGCCAGCCAAAAGAAAGAGGGGACAAAAACATGCATCTTTGCCTCTTACAACATGTCAAAATTTGCTAAAATGAGGGAGATACAGGCGGTCAAAGTTTTGGTCAACCGCCTGTATATATCTCTATGCATTTGTGTATATATCACTTGCATTTGCCGCTCCAATCGGCATTCAAAAACTTTCTTCGCAATTCCTTTGTACATGCATGGCGCTTTGTATATCGGGCTTGGAAAGTCTTTTATTTTTAAATTTGCATATACATACAATTTCCCTTGTCTGTGCGCGGGCCCCACCTCTTGCATGTTAGCTTGTATATGGTCTTGCATATGAAAATATACAAACAAACATACAAGAAGAAAAATACATACAAAATGCATGTTCCTTGGTGGACCCCAGCATTTGTATCTCCTCTTTTGCATATGCAAACATACATGCTGCAGACCCCAAAATGACCCTCAGTTGCATTTCATTGTTCTGTCAAGTCCAGTTTGTATCACTTTTTCCTTGTACATTTCTATGTGTGTGAAAATATACAAACACTTATACATACAAACCAGACCTGAAGCCTGAATGTGCTAGAATTGATATTCATTTGAAATCCGGCTTGCATATCGCCAATGTACATTTGACTTTGTCTATATCGATATACATGCCATTGTAGCTCACCTGTATATAGAAGACATACAATCTTCTTTGTATCTTTTCCTTTGCTTATTCGCTAGTGATGTACATTGCAAAATGTACATTTACCTTTGTATAAGCATGATATACATACAATTTCCCTTGTGATCCTTTGTATGTCGAAACATACAATCCTCCTTGTATATGCGCGGGCCCCACCTTTTGCATGCTCTGCCTCTTACTATAGCAAATGTATATCGGCAATTGTATATGTCAAATATACAAACACAATATACAAACCCTCTCAGATACAAATAGGAAATCTGGATGGAATATACCCGCAATGTATATTTTTCATTGTATATAGTCACTTGTATGTGTGAACATACAAAGCAATATACAAGCCTTTTGGTATGCAAGGGCGAAATATTCTGGGGAATCTTCCATGTATACTCACTTTGCATATTTCCTTGCATCTTTTCTTGTGACCTGATATACAAACTGGGAATATTCTTGGAATCTGTGAAAGATTCCCCCTTGCATATGCACCTCTTAAGCCCGATATACATTCAAAAATGCATATAACTCATTTTTTTTCATCATTTTCTAAGGCCGATAGAAATTTTGCAAGCCCACCAATGAAGATTTGAACTATATGTTGACCAAAACTTTGACCATGAATAACTTATTTATTTGGCCAAATTTCAAGGTGATGTAAAAAGCAAATCTGCCTATTTTTTCACTCTCTTTCCAATAGTAAGGTTTATTTTAGGCAATGTTTTGGGAAAAGACACCTTTGTTTGATAGGGACCCTTTCCAAAGTATTCTCTAGGAAAATACCAGGTTAACCATTTGACTCTGGGCAGAGGAAAAATAGGATAACATTCTTGGTGACTTCTATGGGATGTTTGCCTGCTAAACATTAGATCAGTGGCCTTATTGCATCCATTGGGCATGGAGTCATACAGAGACAAAATATATCTTGACAAGGAATCCTGATTCATCAACTCAGCATAATGACACTAAAGATCATTTGGAAAATCAAACCAAGACAAAAGTGTTGAAAACAATCCTTCCGACTGTGCTAAACAACACTTAGGGAAAGCAAAAGGCATCTAAACTATTATGCATCAGCACTTATTTGGAAAGCAAGAAATCTAATCTACTGATTTATAAAGCACTCATACCTCAAAACACTTCTTCAAGTCTATCCCATTGACTGGGATAGGCAGATTTTCTCCATCCATTTTTGATAACTGAAATGCATTGTGCTCCTTGCTTTTAGTAATAAGAAATGGGCCACTCCACATGTTGTCAAACTTGGAGTGCTTTCTTGGTCTGCTTTTCAATTCATCCCATTTGAGCACCATATCACCCATTCTAAAAATTCTGGGAGTAGCCTTCTTATCAAAATTTCTTTTGGTTTGAAGCTGATGATACTCCATAGTCTTCATAGCCTTGTCTTTGATTTCTTCAAGCTCCATAACCTGAGCATATCTGATAGCCATGGGGTCTTCATCTTCAAACATTTCCAACTGATTCATGATGTCTAGTGCTGGCAGTTCTACAGAGATAGGCAATCTTGCCTCTCTTCCATATACTAACATATATGGAGAGTTTCCAATGGACCTATTAGGAGTTATTTTGTCAACCCATAAGGCATATTTCAAATTACTATGCCAAGTTGTCTGGTTGTCTTCCATTGATCTTTTAATAATTCTTATGAGATTTTTATTTGTAGATTCAGCCAAACCATTACCTTGTGGGTAATAATTGGAAGAAGTACTCAGATAGATTCCATTCTTAACAGCCCAGTTAGTTATTTTCAATCCTACAAATGCCAAAGCATTATCAGAAATGATTGACTTAGGCATTCCAAATCTGGATATCAAATCACAATAAAAACTTAAAACAACACTGTCACTGGATTCCTTTAGAGCTACTGCTTCAGTCCACCTTGTGAAATAGTCTGTAGTTGTGAGTATCCACCTATGGCCTGCACTTGATGGTGGGTTAATAGGACCTATAAAGTCAATCCCCCATATTATAAAGGGTTGCTCTACTTGAACTAGCCGTAGAGGTAAGGCTGGTAGCCATTCTTTTCCTACAAAAATGGCACATTTTATATAATTTCTAGCCCATGCATGGGCATCCTTAAATAAGTTGGGCCAATAATAGCCAGCTCTCATTACTTTCCAAGCAGTAGTCCTTGGGGCAAAATGACCCCCTGTTGTTCCATCATGAAATTCATGCAGCACCTTGTCAGTCTGATCTTTATCAATGCACCTTAATAATACACCATTAAAGTCCTTTTTGAAAAGGATGTCATTTATTAAAACCTATGGAACTGATTGTAGTCTATAATATCTTCTTTTGGTTCTATCAAGACTTGCTGGACAATTACCAGTTTGCAAAAATTGAGTCATATCATTAACCCAACTGGTGCCTACTACTGTTGTATCATTCTGATGCTCCTCCTCAATATTCAGAAGCACCTCTTCTTCTTTTTCTATCTCATTCTCTGAACTGGTAGCGAGTTGTTCACTGAGTCCTCTGCCTCTGACAAACTTGGTTATCTTGATCTCTACGTCATACTCCATAACTTCGGTGATCCAACTAGCCCTTTTCTCATTAACATCTTTACTTAACAGGAACTCCTTCACGCTAGGGTGAGCTACCATCAAATGTATCTTGTTGCTAGAAACAAGGTGCTAAAACTTTTTTAGGCTCCTTATCACTACTAGGACATGTTTTTTAATGAAGCTATATCTCTGCTCATAATCCTCCAGCCCTTGACTAAAGAAAGCGATTGGCTCCTCAAAACCCTCACTCTGCCGTTGTACCAAACTTGTAGAGATTGTATCCAGGACGCCATAAGCATATAAGATAAAGTCTTTGAAGAAGTCAAGGTTTATCAGAGTTGGTGCAGCCGTTAACACCTCCTTGATGGACTCGAAGCTGAGTTTGGCCTCTTTCATCCAACTGAAAACTGTGTTCTTCTTTAACATGGATGTCAAAGGCTTCAAAAAATTTGCAATGTCAGGTATGAACCTTCGCAAAAAATTAATTCTGCCAATGAAGCTTTGTAGTCCCTTCTTGTGGCTGGGTAAAGGTAGCTCCAGAATAGCTCTTACCCTTTCAGCATCAATGGTAATGCCCTCCTTTGAAACAACGTGCCCTAATAGCTTGCCCTCATGTACGGTGAATATGCACTTCTTGGGATTGAGAGATATCCTGAATTCCTTGCATCTTTCAAATACTAGCCTCAGATGAGCTAAATGTTTGGCTGCATTTCTGGAAAAAATTGTGATGTCATCAAGGTATACCAACACCAATTTATATAGCAAACCCTTAAATGCCATATCCATGGCTTGCTGAAAAGTTGAGCCAGCATTTGAGAGGCCAAAGGGCATTCTTTTGCAAGCCATGGTACCCCATTTGGTGGTGAAAGCAGTCTTGAACTGATCCTCTTCCTTGACTAACACCTGATTGTAACCAGAAAATCCATCAAGCAAAGAAAACCTTTCTGAGCCAGCCACTACCTACAGAATTTGCTCCATTGAGGGCAGTGGGTAGTGATCTTTTAAGGAGGCCCTATTAAGGTCTCTGAAGTCGACACACAGTCTAATCTCTCCATTCTTTTTTCTTATGGGGACAAGGTTGGATACCTAAGAAGTATGTTTGATTTGAAAAATGATTTTCACCTTAATTAGTTTGGTCAATTCTTTAATCATTAGAGGCTCAAGCTTTGGATTTAAAGGCCTTTGCTTCTACCACATAGGTCTAGTACCTAGTTCTAATTCTATGGTATGCTGGGCAATATGAGGATCAAATCCCTTTAGGTCTAAATAATCCCAAGAAAACACATCTTCAAATCCTTGACAGAGAGCAATAAAAGCTCTTCTATCTTTAGTTGAACAGATTTTATCGATTTTAAGAAGCTTACCTTTAAAGATTTCTAGTTCCTCATAATGCTCTTCTCTAACCTGCATACTGGTCTTGCTTTTCTTCAGTAGATCATCAGTGCCAAAAATAGATTCCAAGGTTACCAATCCCTTGGGCAGCTTATTTGTTCTCAGCTAAATAATTTGATCATTGCCATATTGTTGTTTGAGTTTATCCTGATTCATCATGGAAAACCCATCCTCCTCTAACAAGAAACATAGGATCTGTTCATCACTTTCAAAAACTTGCCAATGAGTATTATTGTCAGGGATGGAGGGTATATCAACTATTTTTACATGAGGCTGCACCTTCTCTCTTTGAATGTCACTAGGGATGTCAAACTGAGCCCCAATTGTAGCTAACCTATCAGCATGATGGTTCTGATTTCTTGGAATAGAGATCAGATTGAAAGCATCAAATTATTCAATCATGTTCCAGACCCTATGCTTATAGCATTTTAAAGTATCATTCTTTGTGAGATGCAGCCCTCTTACCTAATTTACAATTAGTTCACTGTCCCCAAACACTTGCAAACATCCAATCTTCCTCTTTCTGGCCCACTGCAAACCTTGGATCACTCCCTCATATTCAGCAGTGTTGTTTGTACATGCAAAGGTAAAATGGAAAGAAGAATAATATTTTTCACCTTGTGGTGACACCAGCATTGCACCACCTTCAGGTCCATTTCTATTCCTTGAGCCATCAAAGTACATTTTCCACACCTCATTTTCCTATTATGTCTGTTGTTCTGCTTCTTTTACAAGATTTGGTAGTGTTGCTTCAGGTTCATGTAATATATAAACCTCCATACTAGTTTCTTGGATGTATCCTTTAGGATCATCCACACTATTTTCTAAGGCTCACTCCCTTAAGAGTACCTCTGGTATGCTTTCAACTTGTAGTTCTTGAGCAGCAACTAATTCAGGGTCATCAAAAATAATACAATTCGCATTAACAACACTTGGTGTGTAAGGCTCTATGTGATGATTTGAAAGCAACTCAGATTTTAAAGTTACTTTGGTGCCATATCTGGTCCTAAAAAACATGTGGGACCAGTCTGAGGATAAATATCCTCCTATTTTGGCTGTGAATTATCTTGATAAGCACATGGAAAAATAAGGGGGCAAATCAATAATGAAGACTTCCTAGATGATGGAAACATTTGGGCAAGTGTGTAGAGTGAGACCTAGGTCTTTGATTACACCCACAGTATTGATAGATGTGCCATCTAATTGGAGTACACCCTTTTCAAGAGGCTGGTACTCGAGCCCGAATTGGTCTGCAATTTGTTTGGGCATCACAGAACTGCTTGCACCACTGTCTACCATACAGTTGCGTACTAACTTGTCTCCAATTATCAAAGATACATAGAATGGGAGGGGCTTAGCACTTTTGTTTGGCTGCTTGCTATTATCCTCGGATGAATTGGTCAGGATAGCCCTATTTGGGTCAACAGTTGTATCTTTGGACACTTTTAAATTAGACAAGGCAAAATGTAATATGTCTTTTTGACCAGGGATGGCTAATGAATCCCACATAGACATTGTCACATTCATCTTTTTCATATTTTCAATAATATTGAAAGGTGGAATGGCACTCACCTTCTGATTTGATTTTGTAGCAACAGCCTCTGCTTGCAAATGAGGCATCTCCCTTGCTATTGCTAGAACATTTCTTTGTAATATATGAGGAATTTGGGGCGTAGAAGTATTAGCAGATGCTTTTCCTTTATTTGTTGCTTGTTCAATCTCATAACCCCTCTTCTTGGCTCTTGTATTTGCTACAATTGAAGTGTTATCTTTATTCATACCACAAAATTCACCTTGCTGCCAATTCATGAAAGCAGTATCATTCTAAGGTTACTCCTACTATTGCACAGCTCCATCATTAGGTGTATTTGGCTGTGAGGCTGTCACATTTTGCACCATTAAAGCCTGATTTATGACTCCATTTGAATAGGCTGCTTGATTGTGTGGTTGATTGCATGGATAGCACCATTCATACTCAGTAGCAAGGTTATTCTAAGTAGGGATAAGGTCCCTTACTGCATTAATAGGTGTCAGATTATAAGGCTGAAAAGGCCTTTGATTTACATTCTACCTGGCACCCTAAAAATTACCTTGATATGGAGGTTTATTGGCTTGGTAAGGCTGATATTGCCCTTGATATGGTTGATTTTGCCCTTGATTAGGTTGCTGATAAGGCTGCCTCCCCTGGCATTGCTGCTTCTTTATGTTCACTAGCTCATTCCCAAAAGTTTGCAACATATTTTCTATTTTTTGTTGGCTATTTTTAATATCCTTTAATTCTTGTGATGAGCTAGAAGTAGCAGCTTCAAAGTTGATGGTACTTGGTAATGCTGCAGTAGCAGATAGAGGGGAAAAATATGGAATTGGTAAGGGTGTGGAAGCTTGAATATCAGGGAAGATGGGCGTTGGTGGCCTAGGTGCTATTTTTCTGGCCTGAATCAGATTATTCTCTGCCCTAATAGCTAATTCATAAGTGTCTGGTAAACTAGTACCTCCTAGTGATTGAATCATTACTGAAACATCACTATTCAAGGATTTCAAAAAATATAGAAATGCATATTCAGCTGGAGGCTTTACCATGGCAGGAATTCTGTCCCATGTCTTCTAAAATCTGAAGTTGAAATCCCTCATCTACTCCTGGGGAGCTCTTTTTATGGTGGTCATCTGTTCAACCAATGATAGATTATATGATTTGTCTTGAAATTGCTTGTTTAACTTCTCCCATAAATCATCCCAGGTTGTAATAGTTTGTACTAGTAGACTCCTGAACCATTGCAACACCTTCCCTTTGAATGAGGCAGCCAGCAGTCTGATGGCTACATTCTCTTGAGTGACATGATGTACCCCACATAGAGATGCTATGTCTCTAATGTGCTCAATAGGAGTAGTCTAATTTTCCCTTGTGAAATAGGGCAGATTCTTCAAAGCTGCCATGGGTATAACATCATGCACCATTAAATTTAAAGGGATGCCCCCATTAAAAGTCACGAATGGCTGATTTCTTGCCATCTGAGCAGCTGGGGGTAGATTTGTTTGAGTTGCTACAGGAACTACAAAAGCAACTGGTCTAAAATTTGGTGGAGTTGACTGTATCGTTTTAGAAACTAGAGTCCTTGCTATAGCTCTACTCTGTCTTCTAGGTGGTGACAGCTGCAAATAGTCCAATGAGCTCGAACTCCTAGTTTGAATCTTTCTCATAAAACACGTATCAACAAAACTAATCTTTTTGCTTTTCCTTAGTGTGAGTCACTAGATATGCAACTTTTGACCTCTTACAAGTCTAAAAATCACTGGCTACACATCAAAACCAGCAATAATGATTGTTAATTTGATTGTTGTCATGACTCTTGGTCCCACCGAGCATGCCAGAAAGCTGTTGTCACATGAAATTGCACCCTGCTTGGAAGGATTCCAAGCATTCCAATGACACAATGGGAATAATCTCTAAGTGTGGGATTTTGCTAAATGAGATCAGACCTCTAGAGAAGGCTGGCTTCCTTGCCTGATTATCACCTAAAACTACCAATTTTTGAGAGGAAAACGAAGAAGAAATGCTAATGAAAGATGAAACAACAAAACTTTAAAACAAAAAAGGGTGATGCACCAGACAGATTTAAAGAAACTTCCACAGAATTGAAAAATACACAACACAACTAGATATAGCAAGTATGTATACACAGATTAGATGATACTAGCAGAGGTAAGAAGCAATAGGATTGAGAGGAATAAAGACATTCACAGACAACCATACACAAATTTACACAGAACTAGAAAATCCATAAAAGAGGTATGATAACTTTCATATATTTAGTAGGAAGGCAAGGCTACAATAACAGAAAAGCTCTATTTGGAAAACCGAAAAGCCTCTATGCTAAAAATTTTCTAACCCTTTTTACATCATACGAATGCATATATATAGCATTCCAAACTAACCTAAGTTGGTTACAAAAATTCTCTCCAAGAGCTGTCACAGAAAACATCTACATTGATAAACTGTCCAGCCACATCAGTTATGGTGTCAAATATCTAGCGCTGGGCAGGTAGGGGATATTTGTTAGTCTTTAATGTGGTTGCTTAATCATCAATCCTTAGCCAACGCATCAATGAGAGATATTTTGGTCATGAATGTGAGCAACTTCCATTACCTGCAGAAATGAATACAACAAATATCTGCATTCTACCCCAAAAGTCGCTGAAACATCCAGTCGCCCAAGACATACAAATCCAGATCTGAAATTGAAAAGTGACAAAAACTCCTGAAAAGCTAGTCAAAAGAAAGAGGGGACAAAAACATGCATCTTTGCCTCTTACAGCATGTCGAAATTTGCTAAAATGAGGGAGATACAGGCGGTCAAAGTTTTGGTCAACCGCCTGTATATATCGCTATGCATTTGTGTATATATTGCTTGCATTTGCCACCCCAATTGGCATTCAAAAACCTTCTCTGCAATTCCTTTGTATATGCAAGGCGCTTTGTATATCAAGCTTGGAAAGTCTTGTATTTTCAAATTTGCATATCCATACAATTTCCCTTATATGTGCACGGGCCCCACCTCTTGCATGTTAGCTTGTATCTGGTCTTGCATATGAAAATATACAAACAAACATACAAGAAAAAAAATACATACAAAACGCATGTGCCTTGGTGGACACCACCATTTGTTGCATTTCATTGTTTTGCCGAGTCCAGTTTGTATCACTTTTTCCTTGTACATTTCTGTGTATGTGCAAATATACAAACACTTATACATACAAACCAGACCTGAAGCCTGAATGTACCAGAATTGATATTCATTTGAAATCTGACTTCCATATTGCCAATGTACATTTGACTTTGTCTATATCGATATACATGTCGTTGTAGCTCACCTGTATATAGAAGACATACAATCTTCTTTGTATCTTTTCCTTTGCTTATTCACCACCGATGTACATTGTAAAATGTACATTTACCTTTGTATAAGCATGATATACATACAATTTCCCTTGTGATCCTTTGTATGTCGAAACATACAATCCTCCTTATATATGCGTGGGCCCCACCTTTTGCATGCTCTGCCTCTTACTGTAGCAAATGTATATCAGCACTTGTAAATGTCAAATATACAAACACAATATACAAACCCTCTCAGATACAAACAGGTAATCTGGATGGAATATACCCGTAATGTATATTTTTCATTTTATATAGTCGCTTGTATGTGTGAACATACAAAGCAATATACAAGCCTTTTGGTATGCAAGGGCAGAATATTCTAGGGAATCTTCCATGTATACTCACTTTGCATATTTCCTTGCATCTTTTCTTATGACCTGATATACAAACTGGGAATATTTTGGGAATCTGCGAAAGATTCCCCCTTGCATATGCACCTCTTAAGCCCAATATACATTCAGAAATGCATATAACTCATTTTTTTCATCATTTTCTAAGGCCGATAGAAATTTTGCAAGCCCGCCAATGAACATTTGAACTATATGTTGACCAAAACTTTGACCATGAATAACTTCTTTATTTGGCCGAATTTCAGGGTGATGTAAAAAAGCAAACCTACCTATTTTTTCAAGCTCTTTCCAATGGTAAGGTTTTTTTTAGGTAAGGTTTTGGGAAAAGACACCTTTGTTTGATAGGGACCCTTTCCAAAGGATTCTCTAGGAAAATATCAGGTTAACCATTTGACTCTAGGAAGAGGAAAAATAGGATAACAATTACAAAAGCTATGTTAGCCCAATACTTTTTCAATTCTAAAACCAGATTGCATGTTGATGTCCATAAGCCCAAGTTTTCAATCAAATGGTGTATTCATGAGGGCATTAGTCAAAACTTTTGGGATCGTTGGTGGATGGTTTTTGATAAACCACCCAACAATAATTTAGATTTACCTTTGTATTTCCTTCGTAAACTCTATGCAGAGTTCGTCAATGGTCTACATGTTAATTATTTTGATATTAGAGAGTTTCAAGGAGTGGGTAAGGGAATGCCTCAAGATAGACCTGGGACAATGAGACAAGTACAAGGTCCCTATATTCCCCCTCCTGCTATCCCTTCTCCACCCCCAATGCAGCACCCAGACAGTTTTGTAAATGCAACACAACAAGGCCTTAGTGCCATACACTCTTTGATCGAGCATTTGATTATACAAACATTTCAAGTTGCACAAGCACATGATGAAGGCGATGATATTGGATCACTTGGTTCTACTAGACTATCGTCATCCACACATGTATGTGTGCCCCATCATTGCATTTCTTGCAGTCATTTGTGCTTATGTCCTATTATGGAGAGTAGTGAGACACTGTTGAACACATCATAGTATGATCTCCATTCACGAGATGAGGCAATGGGGTCCAGAACTCAAGCTAAGGAGTTAGGGACAAGAGTAGAAGCTACCAGATCAATGAACCATAGAGAAGGAGAAATGCATCAGTAATCTTTTATGCAGGTAAAATTTAAAGTTAAATTTTATGGTCTATTCCATTTTAATATATAAACAAATTTATTAGTATTAATGTATCTAAGTGGGATAATAGTTGATGATAGAGGAGGAGTTGACAAAAGTTCATCATGGAACTTTGTCTGCTATCCAATTTGGCTTGGACTTGCTGGTATAATTTGTTCTACACATCAACTTTTTTTATGCATTTATTTCTTTGTGAGTAATTATATATTAATTTATATCTTGATGTTAATTTTATTTTATAGTCAATTGAAAATGTGAATGATGTGGCATCTTTGCCAATGGTCTTTTCTTGAACTCCTGATCGACCTAAGGGACTATCATTTGTAGAACGACTTTATCAATGCTAACAAAGGGTGGAGCTAATTTTATTGAATTGTACTTTAATTGATAGTTTAGAAAACTTAAATATTTGATTATAGTCATTTAGAGTCTTACATTCTTGTCATTCTGATAATTTAGAGTCCTCAATTGATGTAGGAGGCCTCGATGGTGGTATGTGCTTGTTTTCTAGTAGATAAGTTTTTGTGTAGTGCACTCTAGATTGTTTGTGTGTAACACATCTAAGCTTTTTAAATGTATGCATTTCCTATTTTGTTTAATAATTATATATTAATTTATTTCAATGTTACTTTACTTTTATGTAGTCTCTTGAGAATGTGAGTGATGTGCCAGCTTTGCCATCGTGCTTCACTAGGACACCTGATCATCTTAAGAGAAAATCATTTTCAGAATGATTGTTCGAACAACAACATAGAGTCAAGGTAATTGAATTGAATTTTTCTAAATAATTGATAGTTTATCTAGCAGTCTTATAGTTGATTGTAGTGATTTAGATGTATGTTAATAAATGAAATTTCTTAATTGTAGTAGATAAGAATCTATTTACTAACTTTAACTTATTTTTATTTACCATTGAAGAGATTAATCAAATTTGTGTTTTGACTTGTTAATGCAGGAAACTTTGCCTCCATCAATTACTAGACATTCTGGTACAAAGAGGACACTTTTTCAGGATCCATCACAGATTGAGGGTCAAGTGGAATTGTAGTATTTGATGTACCTATTAGGCATATAAATTGTATATAGATTTTGAGACATGGCATATGCCACATTTTGTAAAAAATGTTTTGAGTTGACATATTTGCCAATTTTTTTGTATATGTCTACCATTATGGACTAGATTTTAATATATATACACCTTGATATACAATATAATTTAAATTCCTTATGTGCATGTCATGATACTTCCCATGATGCCATACATTATGATGATAGTTCTTTAGTCCATTGATGATATGTTTAGCATTGAGAATGGTTTTAGATCAATAGAATCAATATAATCAATATGACAAAATTCCTTATATGCCCTAATCAAGAATAGTAGCTTGAAATCTAATAAGGTCATGATAGACCATTTCATCATGTATTTAGTCTTCATCTTGTCAAATTTTGTAAATATGTCAAAGTTGTCATATGAAAAATGTAAAAAAAATGCAAAAGTGTGGAGGATGAACAATCAAGTACTCAAAAGTCAGTATGGAAGATGAACACTGGGGGCACATTATAAACAAAAAAAACTTACATCTTGGGGGGAGGTGCCAATAAGGCCAATAAGGATACTATTTCATTTGGGTGTGTGTGTGTATGCAAATCCCATTTATGGCCGAGAAGCTCTCTATTTACTATTATTCAACTCTCATTGATAGGAGGTTGACTCTACAACTATTGCAATTTGTGTATGAAACCTAGATGCCTATGAGATCATATATGTATGTATGTATGTATGTATGTAAATCCTATTTATGGTCAAGTAGCTCTCTATTTACTATCATTAAACTCTCATTGATAGGAGGTTGGCTCTCCAACTATTGCAATTCAATCCATTTGTAGTGATGCCTCTATCATGTTGAGTTGGATCCTATCTCTTCATCAAGTTAAAATCATGAAGATCACAACACCATACAATCCTCATTGGGTTGTTAATATGCACAAAACAATCATACAAGACAGTCATTCATGAAATTACTATGTAAAGAGAATTTATAAGTTGCATTAGGGGTTGTATAAATGATCTAATGGATTTATAAGGTTGTCAAACACCAAAATGGATGATTTATATGAGTTTTGGGACTATCACAGTCCATGTACAACTTGCCCTTTATGATTGTTAAAAAGATACACATGACTGTCCAAAACTGCCCTTTATGACTATTCTAAAACAACATGTATATGCTCATAAAAGCCATCAAACTCTGAGAATAAACTCGTCATTGGATAAGGAGTGGAAGGACAAAGTCACATTCGCAAAAATCTCTTAAAATCACATGTCTCCCCTTATGAAAACTAGGGTCTTTGCCGATACATTGTTCTGTAAGAGCAAAGTCACTTAAGATCCTAAGAGCAAAAACCTTCTCAGGTGCCATATTTTTTGTTCTGCTCATCATGGGGCCAAACGGACTACACCAACACATTGGGGTGGGTGGTTAAATGCTAGGGGAGGTCTTGTTTTGTGTGCCAAAAGTCCTAATCATTCTAGGCAAGAGGCTACCGACAAAGTCCCTTAAGATCCCTAAGACCAAAAAACTACCAAAATTTGACAGAGTAATTCTCAGAATTCATGACAGTTGGGAATACTCTGTTTGGACCTACAGGTGCACGTGGGGTCCATCCACAATAACCTCTCTCAGTTTTGGTCAGCCCCATTCCATTTGACTGTGCCGAAATCAAACGCATTGTTGCAAAATGCTTCAATTTGATGCAGTGGAAAGGTGCTAGGTGTGACATTTTTCATGCTATAGCTCGTGGGGTCAAATAGACTATAGCAATGTGTCAGGGTGGATGGGTAAATGCTAGTGGAAGTCTCATTTTGTGCGCCAATTGTCCCAGTAATTCCAGGCAAGAGGCTACCGGCAAAGTCCCTTAAGATCCATGAGACCAAAAAACTACCAAACTTTGACGGAGCAGTTCTCAGAATTCGTGCTAGCTGCGAATGTTTTGTTTAGACCTACAAGTGCATGTGGAGTCTTTCCACAATAATCTCTCTCATTTTTAGTCAACTCCATTCCGTTTGACCATGCCGAAATTAAAAGCATTGTTGCAAAATACTTCAATTTGATGCAGTGGAAAGGTGCTAGGTGTGACATTTTTCATTCCACAGCGCATGGGGCCGAACGGACTGCACCAATGCATCGGGGTGGATGGGTAAATGCCAGTGGAGATCTCATTTTGTGTGCCAAGCATCCCAGTCATTCCGGGCAAGAGGCTACCGGCAAAGTCCCTTAAGATCCCTGAGACCAAAAAACTACCAAACTTTGACGGAGCAGTTCTTAGAATTCATGATAGCTGGGAATGTTTTGTTTGGACCTACAGGAGCACATGGGGTTTGTCCACAATAATCTCTCTCATTTTTGGTCAACTCCATTTTGTTTGACCATGCCGAAATCAAATGCATTCTTGCAAAATGCTTCAATTTTATGCAGTGGAAAGGTGCTAGGTGTTACATTTTTCATTCCATAGCTCATGGGGTCGAACAGACTGCCCCAATGCATCAGGGTGGGTGGGTAAATGCTAGTGATGGTCTCATTTTGTGCACCAAGCATCCCAATCATTCCGGGCAAGAGGCTACCCGCAAAGTCCCTTAAGATCCCTGAGACTAAAAAACTGCCAAACTTTGACAGAGTAGTTCTCAGAATTTGTGAAAGCTGGGAATGTTCTGATTGGACCTACAGGTGCACGTGGGGTCTGTCCACAATAACCTCTCTATTTCTTGGTCAACTCCATTCCGTTTGACTGTGCCGAAATCAAACGCAATGTTACAAAATGCTTCAATTTGATGCAGTGGAAAGGTGCTAGGTGTGACATTTTTCATTCCATAGCTCGTGGGGCTGAACAGACTACGCCAATGCGTCAAGGTGGATGAGTAAATGCCAGTGGAGGTCTTGTTTTGTGTGCCAAGCGTCCCACTCATTTCAGGCAAGCGGCTACCAGCAAAGTCCCTTAAGATCCCTGAGACCAAAAAACTACCAAACATTGACGGAGCAGTTCTCAGAATTTGTGATAGCTGGGAATGTTTTGTTTGGACCTACAGGTGCACATGAGGTCCATCCACAATAATCTCTCTTGTTTTTGGTCAACTCCATTCTGTTTGACCGTGTCTAAATCAAATGCATTGTTGCAAAATGCTTCAATTTGATGTAGTGGAAAGGTGCTAGGTGTGACATTTTTCATTCCATAGCTCATGGGGTCGAATGGACTATGCCAATGCATCAGGGTGCATGGGTAAATGCCATTGGAGGTCTCGTTTTGTGCTCCAAGCCTCCCAGTCATTCTGAGCAAGAGGCTACCGACAAAGTCCCTTAAGATCCCTGAGACCAAAAAATTGCCAAACTTTGACGGAGTAGTTCTCAATATTTGTGATAGATGGGAATGTTTTGTTTAGACCTACAAGTGTACATGGGGTCCATCCACAATAACCTCTCTTAGTTTTGGTCAACTCCTTTCCATTTGACCATGCCGAAATCAAACGCATTGTTGCAAAATGCTTCAATTTGATGCAGTGGAAAGGTGCTAGGTGTGACATTTTTCATTCCATAGCTCGTGGGGTCGAACGGACTACACCAACACGTCAGGGTGGATGGGTAAATGCTATTGGAGGTCTCATTTTGTGCACCAAGCATCCTAGTCATTCTGGGCAAGAGGCTACCAGCAAAGTCCCTTAAGATCCCTAAGACCAAAAAACTGCCAAACTTTGACAGAGGAGTTCTTAGAATTTGTGATAGCTGGGAATGTTTTGTTTGGACCTACAGGTGTATGTGGGGTTCATCCACAATAACCTCTCTCATTTTTGGTCAACTCTATTATGTTTGACCATGCTGAAATCAAACGCATTATTGTAAAATGCTTCAATTTGATGGAGTGAAAAGGTGCTAGGTGTGACATTTTTCATTCCATAGCACATGGGGCTGAATGGACTATGCCAATGTGTCGAAGTGGGTAGGTAAATGCTAGGGGAGGTCTCATTTCGTGTGCCAAGCATCTAGTCATTCCGAGCTGTAAGCTACCGACAAAGTCAAAAGTTGCTAGGATTGAAATTTTGCATTCCACAGGTCTTGGGGCCGAACAGATTATGCCAACATGTCAGGGTGGGTGAGTAAATGCTAGGGGAGGTCTCATTTTATGTGCTAAGGCTCCCAGTCCTTCTGAGCTGTAAGCTACCGGCAAAGTGACAAAATTTCAATCCTAGCAACTTTTGACTTTGTCGGTAGCTTATAGTTCGGAACGACTGGATGCTTAGCACACGAAATGAGACCTCCCCTAGCATTTACCTACCCACTTCGATGTATTCCACAGGTCTTGGGGCTGAACAGATTGTGCCAACACGTCGGGGTGGGTGAGTAAATGCCAGGGGAGGTCTCGTTTTATGTGCCAAGGCTCCCAGTCCTTCCGAGCTATAAGCTATCGGCAAAGTGACTTTGCCAGTAGTTTATAGCTTGGAATGACTAGGATGCTTTGCACACAAAACAAGACCTTCCCTAGCATTTACCCGCCCACCCCAACGTGTTGGCATAATCTGTTTGGCCCCAGGACCTATGGAATGCAAAATTTCAATCCTAGCAACTTTTAACTTTGTCAGTAGCTTACAGCTCGGAACGACTGGGACACTTGGCACACGAAATGAGATCTCCCCTAGAATTTACCCACCCACTCTAATGCATTGTAATAGTCCATTCGGCCCCATGAGCTATGGAATGAAAAATGTCACACCTAGCACCTTTCCACTGCATCAAATTGAAGCATTTTGCAACAATGCATTTAATTTCAGCATGGTCAAACAGAATGGAGTTGACCAAAACTGAGAGAGGTTATTGTGGATGAACCCCACGTGCACTTGTAGGTCCAAATAGAACATTCCCAGCTATTAAGAATTCTGAGAACTGCTCCGTCAAAATTTGGTAATTTTTTGGTCTCAGGGACCTTAAGGGACTTTGCCGGTAGCCTCTTGCCTGGAATAACTGGGACGCTTGGTGCACAAAATGAGACCTCTAATGGCATTTACCCGTCCACCCTGATGCATTGGCATAGTCTGTTCAGCCAAACGAGCTATGGAATGAAAAATGTCACACCTAGCACCTTTCCACTGCATCAAATTGAAGCATTTTGCAACAATGTGTTTGATTTCGACACAGTCAAATAGAATGGAGTTGACCAAAACTAAGAGAGGTTATTGTGGATGGACCCCACGTACACCTATAGGTCCAAACAGAACATTCTCATCTATCACAAATTCTGAGAACTGCTCCATCAAAGTTTGGTAATTTTTTGGTCTCAGGGATCTTAAGGGACTTTGTGGGTAGCCTCTTGCCCAGAATGACTGGGACGCTTGGCGTACAAAATAAGACCTGCAATGGCATTTACCCATCCATCCCAATGTGTTGGCATAGTCTGTTCGACCCCACAAGCTATGGAATGAAAAATGTCATACCTAGCACCTTTCCACTGCGTCAAATTGAAGTATTTTGCAACGATGCGTTTGATTTCGGTACGGTCAAATGGAATGGAGTTGACCAAAAATGAGAGAAGTTATTATGGACAGACCCTACGTACACCTGTAGGTCCAAACAAAACATTCCCAAGTATCATGAATTCTGAGAACTGCTCCGTCAAAGTTTGGTAGTTTTTTGGTCTCAGGGATCTTAAGGGATTTTACTGGTAGCCTCTTGCCCAGAATGACTGCGATGCTTGGCACACAAAACAAGACCTCCCATGGCATTTACCCAGCCACCCTAATGTGTTGGCATAGTCCGTTCGGCCCCATGATGAGCAGAACAAAAAATATTGTTCTAGTTGACACATTCGCAATCATTGACATGGATGATATCTCAGTACCATTCCTTTAGGCACAATATGAGCTTCCAAGGGAAGGCGCAATTGTGAGGTTGGAGATGATGAAAATTGTGCCTCATTCACAATCATGTTTTACTTGTGTTCAATGATGATTCCTTGATTCAACTTAATCCTCTGATAATACATTTTAACCTCTTTATCAAAGCGCACTTTCAAGGTTTCTTGAGCAAGAGCTAGCGCCTCAACATCTAGGCATACTTTTGGTGTTCTAGAAGCATGAACTAGCACCTCAAATAGTAAGGCACTCATTCTAGGTTGTTTGTTCAATAATTAGCGCCTTGTATTCTTTGGAGATTCTTTCAACTTGTATCCAAAGTCATAGAGATATGAAGTGGCGCCTCACTAATCTAGGTGCACATTTGATGGTGTAGAGAGGTAGATGTGTGCCCAAGTCATCGTTTGATGCCATCAATAACTATAAACTCCTTTGATGATGCATTTTATCCTTCCAATTCACTATCTAGCCTTAGGTGTACATTTTAGGTTGATCAATCATAATCGAGCACCCTAAGTACCAAGGCACACTTTTAGGTTAGTTTGATCAAGGATTAGTGCCTTCACTTCTAGACGCAAGTTTGGAGTTGAAATATATCAAAATAACAAGTTTCTTCATCACTTCAAACATCTTTAACACTTTGAAGATCTCCAATACATGATTGAATATCAAGAAACCAATGTATCATTTAATGAAGGTCTTGATGAGCAGAACAAAAAATATTGTTCAAGTTGACACATTCTCAATCTTGACCCAATGAAATTGATGCAAGCATACAATTTGTTGATGTTGTGCCATCATGTTGATGCAAACATTCTCTATCATTCATATTGTCACATGTTGTAAGCCATGTATGTGAAGATGTAAACATAGTATTGGTGACATGAGCAACACTACTACATATTCTTAAGTGTTGTAAATATGCATCTTCTTATTTAATCATGTGTTGTAAATGAAGGAATGCAATGATTGCAATATGTGAACAAAATAGAATTTTTGATAAGGATTGAAAGGAAATGTTAAGAAAATGCAATTAGCGAGTGTAAATCCAAATTCCACAACCTTATCCACCATTCTCCTTGCCTATGTAAAAATGGGATCTTCAGAACAGGAAGTATTTATAGCTGCCCTTGTAGACATGTATGCAAAGTGTGGAAGCATAGACAAGGCATCTGAATAGTTTTCCATGACACCTCAAAGAGATGCCATCTGATGGAATGCAATGATTGCAAGATATGCACAAGATGGATTTTTTGAAAAGGCTTTAGAAACTTTGAAGCAAATACAATTGGAACGTGTAAAACCAAATTCCACAACCTTTGCAAGCATTCTCCCTACTTGTGCCAAATTAGGATCTTATAGATACATATATGCATAATGTCATGAAAATAATGTATAGTGTATATATCAAGCCATATAGGCATGTACAAATAAAACCATATGGGTATATACAATGATATACATCGATAACATACAAAAGTATGTTTACAAAGCCAAATAGGCATATGTAACAAAATGTCCCAAAATCAAATCTCCTATGGATTGCTATCAAATAATCTATGGCTCTTGCTAGGCCATGCAGATGGTGAACCAGTCAATGACTCATCCTCTATCGCTCATCGACTAGACCTCCTCGATAGAGATTTTTGAATTTCCACCTATTAATACAATCAAACAACATGCACATTAATATCAAATTTAATATTCAAAAAGTATAACATGACATAAGTAATCAATCACTTACCACCAATTGGTGATCCCTCTTGATCATTTGTTGTCTCTCTTCTTCTGTAGAGCTGGATGGGTAGGGGAGGTGACGTCCTGTGAGAAGCATGAACAAGCAAATTTAAGTAAACATGAATATCATAAATATGTACATTAAATGTTGCACTTATTATAGGACTGTTCTAGGATTATTTTAGGATTGTTGTAGTTAAAACTATCCTAATAGACATGTATAGGACAATTATAAGACTGTCATCCCATGGAATACAATGATGGCAAGATTACTATCAAGAATAGTATGAAGATTAATTATGACTGTTTTAGGACTTTTATAAGAATGCAAAGTAAGGAAGCATAGGCAAGGCACATGAACTGTTTGGTGGAATACCTCAAAGAAATGAGAATTTTGTCAAATGTTGTAGTTGCAATTGCCATGTGACACATGTATGTAATATGTGAAAGCATAGACAAGGCACATGAAGTGTTCGACAAAAGACAACAAATACATGTCATCTCATGGAATGCCTTATGTAGAAAAAGGTACAAATGTGCAATATTAAGAAATACAAATGAGAACTAAAAATCATACCTCGAGTATAGTTAAAATAACCTATGATGCCATACAAAATAATTTACAATGCCATGCAAAATAATCTACGATGCCAGGTAAAATAACTTTATTTGTAGTCCTATATAGTCAAAACCATGCATTATAGTTAAAGAAACAAGATTTTTAATAAAACAATTCTAAAAAATAGAAAAAACAAGAACAAGTTAAGATAAAAAATGTCATACTTGTCCATCTGGAAGTTTAAATGCTAGTCAAGTGTCCCTGAGGGGTCATCTCTTACCTTCAAAGTATCCAATATTGCTTCATGGTCAGCATTACTAATTGTCCATAGTTCTTTTGATTTTGGTTTTCCACGATGCTTTAGTAGCTTGACATTTGTTGCTACAACTAGGTGAGAACACATCAATATGGTTTTATGCTTCTCAAAGTCTTCAAAGGCTGGGATGCCATTCTTTTTAATCATATATGTTCGTAACCAAGTCCCAGCAATAACAACTGATCCTGTAGGATATGTGAACCCATCATCATCTATCATAGGTTGTGTTAGCTTTTGTTTTCCCTATACACATCATGCCAACCAATAGTTTGACCTCTCTTCATTTGCATGCGGTGCAACAACTGCATAAACATGACCTGGCTGTACAAGGTTTGAAAGATGTTCATAGTCAAATGAGCTCTCCATGTCATTGACAAAAGATGATTTACCTTCATAAAAAGGAATTAAATATCGTGGAATCCATGAATCTACCCACTCACTTGACTCACAATTGTCCCAATCACATTTAATACAAATCTGACTAAAATAAGCTAATTCTCGTGTCCAAATAGTCCATGTACTTGCATCCGAGCTTTGAAATGAATGCATCTTTGATGATTCACTGATTCTCTGACATTCTAATTTCTCTATCACTATCCCATCATCAACCAACCAAAAGAACCTGCGCACTTCAGAATCAAGAGCCACTCCTCATGACAATGCATAGTTACACCACTTAACAATGGAATCTGCATCACTGAATGTAGCACCACCTCTAATCTTTAGTTGTTCTTTAAAAAGAGCTCTCTTCACGCATGCACCTACTCCATCATGTTCACCTTTTCCATGCTCGGCTTCAAAAAAAGTCTAAATATGAGGTGTAGCCTTCTCTACATGTATTTTACTCAACCAATAGAAATTACGAGCATTCTTGAATTGGCCAGTGCAATTATCTGACCAAATGAGATGTTGATCCATTATAATATCTTTTTCCTGCAAGAACCAATAAAATTGTTGAAAACAATATTGCACAAACTCTATTGAATGAGATTGATCATCACTCATGTAAAAATGGTATTCTTTGACAATCTTCATGTTCTCTTCTATACTCTCGGGGGCATGTCTGTATGTGATGTGAACAAAAATAGCAATCTGAATAGAATTGTAGTACTGGGATTGAACTTCATTTTGGGGTTGCAATGTATAGATTTCTACAAAATCAACTACAGAGACAATAGTTCCAATCGAGAAAGAGTCTTTACACATCCTAAACTATTGATCTAACCATCGAGACCTATGGCTATGTTTGACATACTTGTAGAAAAGATTTTTCTTAAAATCATCAATAAAATCAGCAATACTTACCTCTCTTACAATCAACTCACATCTGGAACCTTCACCTCCACTTTTCAAATTGTATTGCATTGTCTCATATCTCTTTTTCTCAACCATTCTCTTTCCAAAATCATGCTTGCTGCCCTCACAAAAACATGATACAAACTTTGATAACCCACCACATTGTAAACACTTTTCATTTAAACAATCATTCTTGTAGAACATGCAACCATCATCTCTAATACATAGAAATAAATCTAATAAGTCCCTAGATGACTTTGGTAGTTGAATTGCACCACACTCCTATAACATTTCATTAGTGTGCAAAGTAGAACGAATATTGCATAATAATTCATGGTACATAGAAAACTCTACATGGTATTTTCAACAACATGTATTACGAACTTTAAGAGGAACACAATAAAATGGCTTAAGAGATTCAAATGCTCTTTGTGAGTGTTAGTATTTTTCCCAGACTGGATGCTTATTCCCAATTATCCCTACAAGGTAGCCATCATTTGTCAATAGGATTCCCGGGCCAGGGGCGAACAGTACAGGAGATAGACTCTATAAATATTTCCTCTTCTTCTTTAGGCTCTGCAGAACCAAGGGGGGTATTCCCTACTCAACATCTATGAACTGTGTCTATGAATTAGCTAGGATGTTGACACAAAGCAGATAAATCCTCTCTTATGCAGACCAAAACTGTGAGATAAGTGCAAAGGGGCTAGCTTTGGACCTATATTCAGTTGTAGACAAAGGATTTTGGTCCTAAAAAAACTACTTCTAAAGTCCTAAAGGTTTGAATATGAAGTTTAAATTTGATTGTATATTTGGATGCAAAACTGGGACTCTAGGTTGCAACAAAGATGCAAGACCAGATCGGTGCCTATCCAGGGCTCGAAGTCAGTAGACATATATATGTGAATGTTTATCATAGACTCAACACTAATCAGATTTCAGGGGGATTTCTAATGTTTGCCTTACAGACAATACCCAAGACAAAGTATTCAATTATTTCTACTTATAAATATCCTTACTGCAATGTATTTTTCTTAACACTTAATCCAAAACATTCAATCTACTCCTTAAGTAGAAGTAAAAGATTAAGCATTCAACATAGGAAACCCATATCCTAGAGTCTTTAACACCCCTTAGATGGTTAGATTCAGAAGAAGAACACATTCAACTTGGAGACAAATAATAGAACACATGCAATAAAGCATTACTCATTTAAATTAACATGAAACTAATGAATTCCATGAATAATACATACAACATACAACTCATAAACTCACAAGACACCCAAAACAGAGTCACCAATGAAGTTGTATTTCCTTACAACACCAAAATTTGTCTAGTTTCAACAACCAAAAAAGTGACACAGTTTAGCCTTTTTATACCAAGACTGTGTACCCAGCAAAAATTACAAGGCAAAAACCAAAATCTAGCCAGATACATTGCACCAAAAATAGTGCCCAAATCAATCAATGCAGCTGGGTACAAAATAGGAAGAAGCAAGAGAAGGCCGAGGAACAGTTGCGTTCGAGCCCTGTGCCGATGCTAGAAAACTTTCCACTTGAAAGTGGTAGCTGACATGTCCCTTCGGCCCATACCTATATGCAATCCTACCATTGATGGCTCAACCACCCGCAACTCCTCTTAGAATTTGTAGCATCGCGCTCATAGAGTTTTCTAGCTCAAAACAAGCCTGCGGATGCAAAGAGAACCAATGCTGCAACTTTAAAACCTGGCCGTCGATCATGATTCCATCGCTGAGATTAATGGCTCCAAAATGTGCTGAGAAGTCACCCATCAATCAAAAGATGCCACGTAAACATTCTGTTGTTCCATCACTGACTTCTCCACTTTCTATTTTGCCCTTTTTGCCTTGTATATGCATGCTCAAATGCATATACAAGCACCACTATTCACCCTTCAAAACCCCTTGTATATGCAAAATGCATATACATGCAACAACTCAATATACAAGGCAGACCCCAAAATGTTACAGAACAAATTAGAATCCAGTTCGGGTCCAGCTTGTATCTCCTTCATTGTATATCCGTGATATACAAGCATACATATATGCAAGCCACGAACTTCTGGGACCTATAGAACAAAATTGAAATGCTATCAGGTCCAGCTTGCACTTTATGCTTTGCATTTTTGAATGTATATTTTGTTTGTATGTTGAATATACAAACACAAACATACAAACAGGGAATCTTTTCAGAATATTCCATATACATTCTTCCCTTGTATGTTGAACATGTACAAACCTGTTTGTATAAAACTACAGCGGACCCCACCAATTGCATCTCCTGCCTTTGTATAAACCTAATGTATGTCGGACATACATTCATTCCCTTGTACATATACTTGCGGACCCAACTTGCTTTTAGCCCTATTTTGAACTCCTTTTGAAATCTGCAATGTATACTTGGCATTGTATGTCGAACATACAACAAAACAAACATACATCTCACCTGCTTGATACAATGGTGGCATCTTCAAGGAATCTTCAATGTATATTCCGCCATTGCATATTTTTCTCTTGTATATAACCTTTGTATGCTGGGACATACAACAAAACTTGTACAAGAAAACCTGATATACATGTAGAGAATATTCTAGGAATCTTGCAAAAGATTCCCCCAATGTACATGCATCCTTTTGAACTAGGTATGCATGCGGAAATGTATACAACTACAGAATATCCCCAAGAATTTGCAAAAGACTCCCCTTTTGTATATGCGACCTGATATGCATAAAAAATGCATATAACTCAAAACTTTTTACATTTTTGGAAACCAATTGAGATTTCACAATCAACCCAACATACATTTGCACTTGCATATACAAACACTTAACATTTTTCTTATGTACGATAGGAAAAGGCAGTGAAATATTGCATGGAGGCCGATCAACCTATGAATATTAAAACACGAGGATGAAACTTTGTAACCGGCAACCCACCACAGAAGGTCACCATCAGAATAGAAAAGACAATGCAAAACCCCAAGACTCAGAAATTTTAGGGTTTGAATGAAAAAACTTGCAAATGCTCAAGCTTAAAACCCTAAACATAAATGAGTACCAACACAGGCTCCAATTGGGGACATGTAGGCGCAAGACTGCAGCGAGGACCAGACTACTCTGGGGTAGACCAGACAAAACACAAAACTCAAAACACGACTGACCAAACAAGGCATGTACAAAATATTTATACCTAATTTACAGTGTGCACATAAGGTACTCATTTATGAGAAAAAGGCTTTAAGGAGTTTACCATGCACTGGCAATTCCAGTAGTTCACCATTTAGGGCCTGGAGAAAATAAGAATCATCTCCATGAATAGTGCCAATTTGGTATGGGCCAGTCCATAAGGGCTCAAATTTACCAGGTTTGCCCTTATCTTGACTCTTTGTATTCCACATAAGGACCAAGTCGCCTATCTAAAACCTTCTCTCTATAGCCCTTTTATCAAACAGATATTTCACTCTTTGTTGTTTCTTGATGTTTCTTTTCTATGCCTCCTGTCTGATTTCATCTAGTGCAACCAGCTAATTTATTCTTTCAGTCATTGGATCTCCAATTTGCTCATCATTTTCTTGTATGAATTTGTACACTGGCAAGAGATTGTTCACAGGCACTCTAGCTGCTGCACCATATACTAGTCCAAAAGGTGACCTTCCAATTGCTCTTTTTACTATCACCCTGTCAACCCATAATGCCAACTTCATCTTTGAATCCCAAGCCTTTTTGTTTTTATCTATCACCCTTTTGATGATTTTCATGAGACTTTTGTTGCTTGACTCTTCTTGACCATTTCCTTGTGGATGGTATGGTGATGTATGAGACAAATCCATTCCATAACTATTGCAGAAATCAATAAATTCACTAGACCTGAAGCACATAGCATTATCTGTGACCAATTTGGTCAGTACTCCAAATCTTATAACAATATTTTCTAGGATGAAATCCATCACCACTTTGCTTGTGGCCTTTTTAGTTGGTATGGCCTCAATCCATTTAGTGAAGTAATCAGTAGCAACCAAAATCCAACTATGTCCTCCACTGGACTTTTCTAAGATTTCCCCTATAAAGTTAATTCCCCATTACTGAAATGGAGCATATACAGTTACAGTCCTGAGGGGTAATGCACCTTCATATCTTAGCTTTCCTAAGAACCTTTGGCAAGACTCACATTTTCTTACCACTCTGTGTGCATCTGAGAAGAGAGTTGGCCACCAATAACCTACTCTGAGAATTCTGTGGGCTATTGTCCGGGAAGCATAGTGTCCACCACACACTCCATTGTGCATGTCACTTAGAATATCCTTGGCTTGATCTTCATTCACACATCTGAGTAATACACCATCAAGGTTTTTCCAATACAGCTCTCCTTGAACAATGATGTATTTAATAGCCTATAGCTTCAAGATCCTCATCTGATTATCACTGAGGTGGGTAGGACAGTTTAGAGTCTACAAATAATATACTATGTCCTTATACCATTAAGACTCTGACATATTTATAACTTCATTATGCACTACATTCACTTGGCATGCCTCTAGATTTGACTGTGTCATCAGTTTTGCCAAACCTTGTCCTCTTACCAATTTTGTGATATGTATTTCAATGTTAAACTCCTGCAGTTTGTTTATCCATCTACATCTTCTTCCAATTACCTCCTGTTGAGTGAAGATATCCTTGACTACTGCATGAGGCACATATGCAACTACCTAAGAGCCCACTAAATATGGTTTGAAACTCTTGATTGCTCTAACCAGTGCATATGCCTATTTCTCCATGATGTCATACTTCAATTCAATGGCCTGTAATGACCTACTAAACAAAGCTATAGGTTGTTCAAAACCTTCTGCATTTTTCTGCAATAAGCATGTAGCAATAGTGTGGAAAGAAGCAAATGAAAACAATTGGAATGGTTTAGAGAAAATAGGAGATTTTAACACAGGACCCATCTTTATAGCCTCTTTTATATTCTGAAATGATTTAGTTGCTTCATCTTCCCATTTGACAATTGCACCTTTCTTCAGCATCTTAGAGATATATTTGGTGGTCTCTGCAAAGTTAGGAAAAAATCTTCTAACAAAATTAATTTGTCCAAAGAAGCGCTGAACACCTTTCACTATCCTAGGGATCTAAATTTTGTCAATTGCAGCCACCCTATCAGGATCAATCCTGACTCCATCCTTGGAAATAATGTGTCCAAGCAATTTTCCTTCTACCACCCCAAAAGCACATTTCTTTGGGTTGAGTGAGATACCATATTCCAATGCTCTAATAAAAATTTTCTCCAAGTGCATGCAATATTGCTCCTCCTTCTCTAAATAAGTTGTCAAATCATCCTTATACACAGCCAAGATTGAGTCAATTAATCCTACAAAAGCAACATCCATTGCCCTTTGAAATGTGGCACCTGCATTTGTTAGCCCAAATGGAATTCTCACATATACATAGGTTCCCCATGGAGTGGTGAAAGCAGTCTTAAATTGTTCAGATTCCCTTACTTTCACCTGATTGTACCCTAAAAATCCATCCATCATGGATAAAAGTTCACAACCAGTCACCTTCTGCAACATGGCTTCCATGTTTGGCAATGGATAATTGGCCTTCAAAGAAGATATATTTAGATTTCTAAAGTCCACACATAGTCTTATGTCACCATTTTTTTTTCTGACTGGGACAAGGTTAGACACCCAAGTTGAGTGTCTGATAGGCATAATTATTCCAGCCTCCCTAAGCTTCATAAGTTCTTCTTGCATTTTAGGAGCTAAAGTTGGGTTGATAGGCCTTTATCTTTGTCTAAATGGTTTAGCTTCAGGCTTCAAAGGGATTTCATGCTAGAATAAATCATCTCTATAAGCTTTCAGGTCCTCATACGACCAAGCAAAGACATGCTTATACTTTTTTAGTAGTGCAATCAGCATAGTTCTGATATGTGGTTTGAGTTGTTTGCCAATGTATACCTTCTTGGGGGCATGATATGTCCCCAACAAATTGGTCCCTATTGTCAAAAGCTCTCTCTAAAGCAACCAGCTCTCTAGGGATTTTATTTGTCTTGAGTTGAATTATTTCTTTCCCTATGAGAGTTTCTTTTCCATCTACAACCTCCACAAAGTTCTAAAAATCCATTTCTTGGTTCTCATATTCATCAATATAATGTAGAAATCTCAGGAAATCCTTATCATCATCAAACACTTGCCAGCTGCATACATTATCTGGCACTGCAGGTCTAAGTTTGACCTCAACATTTGTAACGTCTGATAGAGTTATGTCATCTAGCCTTATAGCTACATTAGCTAGAAAATATGCCCTGACATTTTTTGATCTCTCTATCCAACTTATTGAAAAAGCCTCAAACAATTCAATTGTATCCCAAACAACATGCTTATACTGTTTTAATCTCTTATTTTTTTATGCATACTTATCTCTAACCTGGGAAACAACTAACTCTGAATCCACAAATACTTTGAGCATCTTGATTCCATGCTTCAAAGCTACATTCAATCCTAACAACAAAGCTTCATACTCTGCAATATTGTTTGTACAGCCAAACTTCAACAAGAAAGAGAATTTTAGAAGCTTACCAGTTGGAAATAGAAATACAACTCTGGTACCAGAGCCTTCCTTTGAACAAGCTCCATCAAAATACATGGTCCAAAGACCCTGTTGGTCAAGCTCCTAAATGCATGTGTCTCTCCCTTCACTTCCTTTATCATCTGAGACAACTCTGAAATTATCACAGTCAGTGTCCACAAAACATATATGCTCCTCTGACTCTTGATCCTCAACTATATCTGATGACCTTTCTTCTCTGATCAGTTTGACATCCTTGCCATTCATTGGGATCATAGCATATGACAAGTCTAATTGCATACTCCCACCAATCAATGCTGCCCACCTTCTTGACAACAATAGGCCATATTGTAGCTTAATATCAACAACTATTATATTCATTTTGTAGGCCTTTTTGGGATATGCTGCCAGTCTGAAATCTACATCTTTCATAATTCCAATGACAGGTACTTCCCTAGCATCCATTGTATAGCATTTCCCACATCCCTTATCTATTTTTAATCCAGCTTTTGCATGATAGCCAAAGGCATGATATTCGTTGATGCCCCTGAATCAAGCATGCAATTCTTAATCACTTTTCTATTTATGACTAGGGAGACATAAAATGGTTCAACCTGTGAAGGACATTTCGTCATGGTCACCCCCAAATATACTTCAGGAGTCTCATCCTCATCAATACACATAGCTTGTTTCCTACCCTGAGTCTCAATATTCTGATTAGCTTGACATGGTACTCCTGAAATCAGGGACAATGTTTTATTTCTAAACTCCTCAACTTTCATCAGCTCCATCAATGGAACATAGACCTTAATCTAAGACAAGACCTGAGCGATGTCAAATGGAGCATATTTTTGAATAATAGTTGTGACTTGCTCCACACTTTTTACTTCTATCCTAAGATGATCCAGCTTTAGTTTTTATGGCTCCTTGACTGTCATTCTTGCCCTGAGAATTTTTATTTTGATCCTCAACCTGGGGAACTGTATTTTCTTCCTTTTGAGAATCATGACTTGTTTTTTGCTTAAAAACTTATTATTGTTCCATTCCTTCTTTTGTGTTTCAACCCCTTTATGACTGTGCACTGGTTGGTTCACAAAAGTGTTTACTGGTTGATGTGTACCACTGACCTGAGCTTTACCTCTTAGTTTGTAATTGCTTTTGACTTGAGCAACTGCTGCAACTGTGAGGGCTCTAATCTCATCATCAGAAGGCCTCCTCAAATTATTCAGAAAATTGTGTGAGTCTTGAGCATAAGCATAGCTATCTTCCTCATCTTCATCATAGGGAAATTGCTGGTAGATCTGAATCTCATTAGTTGTGCTTGCATCAGCATCATGAGAAGGATATTCCCTGTTTGTAGATAGCATATTGACATTGTCATCTTCCATGCTATGTGGCTCATTGCACTGATCACAGGCAACAACATTGTTGTATAAAGATTGAGCAATCATACATTGTGACTGTGAATGAGGCATTTGACATATGATGCACCATGGGGTGTCATTAACAATATTGACAGCCTTCTTCAAAGGATCAGGAGTTTCGTTAACATTTTGAGTCCTTTGACTTGTATTGCTATGTGGGAGGATGGGTTTACCATTATGCCAATTAATGTTATATGGCATGTCATGTAATGATGGTCTTCTTTCTTGTCTTTGGCAAACTTGCCTATCAGGACCAATCCCCTTCTCATTTTTAGCCATTCTATAACTTAGGTCCTTGACAATAGTTGTCAACTTATCTAATTTGTCCTCAGAAGTAGATGCATTGCCCTGAACATTTTGAGATTTAGTATTTGGATTTTGCAGAAGTTTTACATCATCTCTTTTGTTTGTCTTACCAAACACTTTTCTGTTATTTTTAATATCTGTTGCAATTTTGAAGGCATCTTTGAGGCTGTGAGGACCCTTATCTCTTAACCCATAAGTTGTTCTGACATCAAAAGCATTTATGTACAACACTATGCACATAAGTTCATTAGGCCTCAGGTGATGTGGCAATTTGTTCAATACCTTAGTGAATCTAGCATTGAAATTAGCAGCCCGTTCATTTGATCCTTTGGTGATTCCAGTGAACTCATTAATGAAGAAACTTGGATCAGTTTTGTCACCATATTGTTATTTGAATATTCTCTTGTAGTCCTCCTATGATGAAACACTTCTGTCAGGTAGACCTTTGTACCATTCTCTAGCCTCATCAACTAAAGATTACATAAACAATTTCATAAAAACATCCTCATGCTCAACCTCAAAGTTGTCCATGATATTCTAAAAAGCTTTTAAATGGTCTTCCCCTGATACAGTATTATTTGCTGAAAATTTAGGCACTTGCAACCTCACATGTTTGTCAATAGGATTGGGGTAACCAAGAATGCCATCAAAAACAAGCTGTCTGAATCTATCTAGCTGCATAGGTTGTCTACCAAACTGATTAGCATTTGCATTCTAATTTCTTACATTATTTAATGGTACTCTCATATTATTTGTGTTCTATCTTTGATCATTGTGCTGATCCTGGACTTCATTTCTTTGCTGATTTCTCAGCACATTTACATTTTCAAGGGTAGGAATTGAATGATTCTAAACAACTCTCAGAGCTTGCACTTTCTGTCTCATGTCATCTCTAATCTTCACTGCCTGCAGATATTCTAATTCTGCCCTTAAGCTCTTAATTTCTTCAGCTAGTTCCTCCTCTCTGGGCATAGAAGAGGATGGTTTTATTAAATTCTGATCATTATTAGTATCCCTTGGGGATTCAACTTCTTCAAATCTGTTAGGGGAATCTACAAAAGCACGTTCTTGAAACACCTCTGACCTCATTCTCAATCCATTGCCCTGCTGTCTTTCATATACATTCTAGATCTCAACCTCAGTGTTTGAAAAATAAGGTATTGTTCGCTCTGAAGATCCTGGATTGTCTTGAATATTATCATTACTTCTGGGAGAACCCTCTTGACTGGCTTGAACAGTCCCTTTTTTCCTGTACATCATTTTTATGGATAACTCTTCAAACAGAGGATTACACAGGGATCTTCTCCCTAACATATAAATTTTTACCTTACCGATTGGGAGATTATTCGGAGTCGCCACCAACAACTAGGAATTAATTTCTTTTAAACCAGGGTTCTTACACAAACATTCACTAGTAGAGTCACCAAAATCTGTTGCAACTCAGATGGGCAATAATTTACCAGGGATGAAAAGATAATACTTTCTCTTCACCTCCCTAGTGGAGTCACCAAAATCTAATGGTATTTTTCCCAGACTAGATGCTTATTCCCAATAATCCCTACAAGGTAGCCATCATTTGTCAACAAGATTCCTGGGCCAAGGGCCAACAGTACAGGAGATACACTATATAAATATCTCCTCTTCTTCTTTAGACTCTGCAGAACCAAGGGGGTATTCCCTACTCAACATCTATGAAATGCGTCTATGAATTAGCTGGGATGTTGACACAAAGTAGATAAATCCTCTCTTATGCAGACCAAAACTGTGAGATAAGTGCAAAGGGGCTAGATTTGGACCTATATTCAGTTGTAGACAGAGGATTTTGGTCCTAAAAAAACTACTTCTAAAGTCCTAAAGGTTTGAATATGAAGTTTAAATTTGATTTTATATTTGGATGCAAGACTGGGACTTTGGGTTGCAGCAGAGATACAAGACCATATTAGTGCCTATCCAGGGCTCGGAGTTAGTAGACATATATATGTGAATGTTTATCATAGACTCAACACTAATCAGATTTCAGGGCGATTTGTAATGTCTGTCTTACAAACAATACCCAAGACAAAGTATTCAGTTATTTCTGCTTATAAATATCCTTATTGCAATGTATTTTTCTTAACACTTAATCCAAAACATTCAATCTACTCCTTAAGCAGAAGTAAAAGATTAAGCATTCAGCATAGGAAATCCATATCCTAGAGTCTTTAACACCCCTTAGATGCTCAGATTCAAAAGAAGAACACATTCAACTTGGAGACAAATAACAGAACACATGCAATAAAGCATTACTCATTTAAATTAACATGAAACTGATGAATTCCATGAATAATACATACAACATACAACTCATAAACTCACAAGACACCCAAAACAAAGTCACCAACGAAGTTGTATTTCCTTACAACACCAAAATTTGTCCAGTTTTCAACAACCAAGAAAGTGACATAGTTTGGCCTTTTTATACCAAGATTGTGTACCCAGCAAAAATTACAAGGGAAATACCAAAATCTAGCTAAATACATTGCACCAAAAATGGCACCCAAATCAATCAATGCAGCTGGGTACAAAACAGGAAGAAGTAAGAGAAGGGCGAGGAGCAGTTGCGCTCGAGCCCTATGCCGCCGATAGAAGACTTTCCACTTGAAAGTGATAGCTGACATGTCCCTTCGGCCCATACCTATCTGCAATCCTACCATTAATGGCTCAACCACCTGCAGCTCCTCTTGGAATTTACAGCATCATGCTCATAAAGTTTTCCCACTCAAAACAAGCCTACGGATGCAAAGAGAACTAATGCTACAACTTTAAACCTGGCCGTCGATCATGATTCCATCGTTGAGATTAATGGCTCCAAAATGTGCCGAGAAGTCACCCATCAATCAAAAGATGCCACGTAAACATTCTGCTATTCCATCACTAACTTCTCCACTTTCTATTTTCCCCTTTTCGCCTTGTATATGCATGCTCAAATGCATATACAAGCACCACTATTCACCCTTCAAAACCCCTAGTATATGCAAAATGCATATACATGCAACAACTCAATATACAAGGCGGACCCCAAAATGCTATAGAACAAATTAGAATCCAATTCGGGTCTAGCTTGTATCTCCTTCATTGTATATCCATGATATACAAGCATACATATATGCAAGTCGCAGACTTCCGGGACTTAAGAACAAAATTGAAATGCTATCAGGTCCAGCTTGCACTTTATGCTTTGCATTTTTGAATGTATATTTTGTTTGTATGTTGAATATACAAACACAAACATACAAGCAGGGAATCTTTTCAAAATATTCCATATACATTCTTCCCTTGTATGTTGAACATGTACAAACCTATTTGTATAAAACTGCAGCGGACCCCACCAATTGCATCTCCTGCCTTTGTATAAACCCAATGTATGTCAAACATAAATTCATTCCCTCTTGCATATACTTGTGGACCCGACCTGCTTTTATCCCTGTTTTGAACTCCTTTTGAAATCTGCAATGTATACTTGGTGTTGTATGTCAAACATACAACAAAACAAACATACATCTCACCTGCTTGATACAATGGTGACATCTTCAAGGAATCTTCAATGTATATTCTGCCATTGCATATTTTTCACTTGTATATAACCTTTGTATGCTGAGACATACAACAAAACTTGTACAAGAAAACCTAATATACATGCAAAGAATATTCTAGGAATCTTGCAGAAGATTCCCCCAATGTACATGCATCCTTTTGAACCCGGTATGCATGCGAAAATGCATACAACTGTAGAATATCCCCGAGAATCTATGAAAGATTCCCCTTTTGTATATGTGACCCGATATGCATAAAAAATGCATATAACTCAAATTTTTTTGCATTTTTAGAAACCGATTGAGATTTCGCAAGCAACCCAACATACATTTGCACTTGCATATACAAGCACTTAACATTTTTCTTATGTGCGATAGGAAAAGGTGGTGAAATATTGCACGGAGGCCGGTCAACCTATGAACATTAAAACATGAGTCTAAAACTTTGTAACCTGGAACCTGCCACAAAAGGTCACCATCAGAATAGAAAAGACAATACAAGACCCCAAGACTCAGAAATTTTAGGGTTTGAATGAAAAAACCTGCATATGCTCAAGGTTAAAACCCTAAACATAAATGAGTACCAACAGTGAGATTGTCATACCTGGGTGAGTTTCACAATATTGTTTGTACAATGTTGTTTGGCTACATTCCAAGTAATGTTTAGGATGTGGTGTGCGGTCTTTATCACCAATTCTTAACTTTACAACATCTTTTGCATTTGGTGATACCCTAGAGTTAGTGTGCCAAAATCATTCAATTTCTTCTTTTATGCTATCAATTAGCTTCTTGTCAACTCGTGGAAGCCTACCACTGAAAGCCCAAGTATCATTGGCAAGAGGAATATCTAGCCTTGATCTTAATGCTAGTGCTTTTGATAATGTTTTATGATTCAATCTTAAGTCAACACAAGTTTGCCTCATTAATCAAGCATTTCTTAATTGTTTGCTTACTATTGAGGTTGTTATTACTCTACGAGCAGCTCTTTTATCTTTCTCCTTACTAGTCTTTCCAATAGAATTGAGTGCATTGAAAAGGATTCTAACAATAATTTTATTCTAATCAAACACTTTGTTTAACCAAATCTTTAATTTTTTTAGTAAAGGTCTCATTTTGTACATCTTTGATAATTGCACAAAAAGTTGGCATTGTTCGGTTAATATTTTTTTCTCAAAGTATTCATTGAAGAGTTTTGAAGCCCACAACCGAACCGTTTGTGACAACCTCTTGCCTTCAAGTTTTTCCATTATGTTCTCATCAATTTCAAGTAACCATTTTAGGGTTCTTGGGTGTTTTCCAATTTCATCATGGTTATTCTCTTCTTGACAAATGTCCTCTCTTCTTATGAAATTTTGAGATACATTGATTGTTCTTGTTTCATCCATGTTATCAACCTCGTCAATTTTATCAACAAATGGATTATGGAGTGCAATTTCAACATCATGATGTTCATATCCACTTTCTTCAAGTGCACGTCTTCATTTTTCTTCTTCTTCTTTGTCCATGGTATTTCTATTATGAATAGGTGTTTCATAACATTTTTCAATATTTTCATTTGCAATATCATGGTGAATTTCATTCTTATCTAACATTTCATTATAATCAAAATTAACATCTTCAATCTGCATGTCATTAGATGGTAAAGAAGGAGGTTCACCTTGATGAGCATCTACCAAACCCACTTTTCCAATCCTCTTCCTTTCCCTATCTTTTTCCCTAATTGCTTCAATTTCCTCCAATGTAACTTTCCTCCTCCTTTTTGCTTTACGATGATTGTTGCTCCTGATTAGGAGAACAAAAATATCACCCTTATGATTGTAACAAGAAAATTGTGTCTCCAAAAGTCCATAAAAATATTCCTTTCACTGTCATAGCCAGAAATCATGAGTATTTCGACAACAAAGGGTCTCTAGGTGTGGATGTCAGGCCCAACAATATTCCTTTTGTCATTTTTCTGCATTTACATAACAGATATCCGTTTCCAAAATGGATATCCATTTCTTAAAGCCCAATTATTTGCCAACGGACACTTTGCAATATTCATATCGCCACTACAAAATAGATATTCATTTTCAAAATGGATATCTGTTTTGTTTTCCTCACAAAGAATGAAATAATCTATAAAGTATACAACTAGATATACATAAATGAGAATAGGAGATGATAAGAACACATAAGGACAAATTAAATATTAAAATACATATATAAATAACTAAAGAATAAGAATGCTAAATGTGTAAGAACCATAACTATGTTTAAGTATTAGAAACATCATGATAAGCATGGAATATGGATACATAAGAGATAGAGATCACAAGAATAGATCATAGGGTAAGTGCAAAAAGATGGGGGGCCAAAAAGTGGCTAAAAAATTTTCAAAAAAATTTAAGTCATAACGCGAGCACGTTATAACGCGCTCGCGTTATGGCTTGGCAATGAAAAGCCTTAGGCTCGTCATTACCAAGCCATAACGCGAGCATGTTATAACGCGAGCGCGTTATAACGTTCTATAAATTAAAAAAAAAAGCAGTCATTTCATTTCATTCTGAATTTCTCCTCCGCCCGCGGCTTCAAAACCCTCAAAAACGCGCTCACATTCTACAAAATGCCAATCAACACAAAAGGCTTGTCGATTCATCGCCAAAATGCCGCCGCGACTTCGAGCACGCCAAAGGGGTGAGTTATCTTTATTTTTTTGTTTGAATTTCTTCCTAAATAGGTAGGTTTTTGTTGATTTTTGATGTATATTTCGTTAATTGTAGGAAATGTTAATGCACCTCCTCCTCCTCCTCCTCCTCAAAATCTACAAAATTCTGAGGAGGAAATACCTGCAGAACAACAACCTCCTCCATTCATTCCTCGACATGCCCCTGGAACACAAGATAATATAATGGGGGAAATTAAAAACAACAAAAAATAAATTGAAGATATAATTGCAAGGTTGAAAGATCCTTCCACTTCAACCTTGCATAGGTCCACGCTTGCCAAATCTCTTGAGTCTATGTTATCAAATGTAAATTCAATTAGCAAGAAAATAACTAGTTGGACCGATAAAAAGAGAGAGTTTAGAGATTACTATGCAGATAAATTGTCATACCAAGATGTCAAAAAATTACAAATTACAAAAGTAGACTTGTGTTCAATTTTCACAAACCCACAAATAAATCAACCTCCACCCATTACATGCAAGAGGTTCCCTATCCATTGGTGCAACAACCAAGCGATAAGGGACAATTTCGAGCAGAGGTGGTGGATGGTTTTTGACCATCCTCCATGCAATAACAATGAGGTCCCGCAATACTTTTTGAGGAAACTCTACTGCGAGTTTGTCCTCAATAAAGTCCCAAACTATTTTGATATGTGAGACTTCTAGGGTAGAGGTGGGAGCTCAGCACAGGATAGACCAGGGGCACGTCTTGACCCACAGCGGGTAGTGAGACGAGTAATCAGCAGACCAGCCCACGAGCATGTTTCTATCCCTTCCATTGTGAAGGAGAGTGTTGAGGTCGATACACTGAGGTCAATTAGTACCTTGACCTAGAGCATCATAGAGCATGCCGATCCTGCAACACAGAGTGGGTTGGGAGATAGTGCGAGGAGTAGGGTCCCACCGCATACTTGTCAGGCTTGCGGGTCAGCCTGTGGTTATGACCCCATGGATAGTCAGGACGCAGGTGCACAGGCTACATCTGCAGCTGAGCAGATGGTGATGACAGATACCCTCCTGAGTGAGACTTTCGGCCTTGATACTCAGGTAAATATTAGCCAGTTTATTGAATTTAATTTATTAAATTTCATTTTTGAAATACAAGATTAACTAATTTAAATTGATGATTTTAATAAAATTTCAGGGTCATAGAGTCGATGCAGTTTTTAGTGGTTCTCCACCTACATTTTTCACTAGATCATCTATTGTCGAGGTATGTAACTAGTAAACAATTATAAATATTACATGTGAATAGCATCGTTATATGAATGGTATTCTAATTTCTGATTTTGGATGTTGAATAGGTTAACACTGTAGATTTCATGGCAACACTTGCCAGCGGTGGTGGACTTCAAAGCTTTACGGAGGTAATAAAATAAATAGTTTAATGAATGAATTGTACTTACTAAATTTTTGTATGTGATTTGTGTGTTTTATTGTGTGTACTTCCATGTTTAGATGAATGTGTGTGTATGTTAGGAGCCATCATTTGCATCACTATTATAGTTTTCGTAATTGAATAATGTTGTTTTATTTCCAGATGATGCAGGCTGCGGATACACCTCCCCATGTTCATAGGGCAATGGAGCAGGGTGTGGCCTCTGCGATTCATAGCTCTATGGCATTGACAGGGGTATGAGGCAGATTAGTAAAATTCAATTTACATTCATTGTTATAGTTGTCTATTTTTGAAAAATCAAAAGATTATTGATTTGAAGTTTAATTTCTATCTAGATGGTTTCTATAGGACATGACATCACCAGGGCCTATTCCTGCTACTGAGGCAAGCGAGGAGACAGATTATATGTTAGTGGTAAGTGATTATTTTGTTAAATGTTTCATTTTTTTATAACATGTAATTTCTATATATTAATGTCTATACTTTTTTTTGTAACAGGTAAAGGTGCAGGAAGAACTAAATAGGAGGAGTAGCCCTCGGGTTTGTAGTAGACCACCCACATGCATGTCTCCATCCCCTAGAAGATCAAAGGCTGCTCGTGATTTATTCTCTTCTCCAGCCAGAGGGGAATGACTTTTTATTGTGTTCCTCTGTTGTATGCCTATATGGCATTTGTGGACATATATTTTGTATTGTACATAGTTGACATTGTATGCCTATATGGCATTCTTGTAAGCCTATATGGCTATTTTGTATATATGTTATACTTATATCGACAGATATTGATGTATGCGTATATGGATATTTGGTTAATACAAATCTTTTTTATTGATGGCATCCATACTTGCATTATAAATCCACTTTTGAATGGATATTTGTAGATGGCTACTTCAAATATTTAAAGTTTGATTGTATTACATAGGATGTTTGCATTTTCTTTGATAGGCCTGATAGGCCATGGATTACATGATGGTGTTTGATGGAAAAGTATGGTACTAGAAGACTCTAGTTCATTCTTAATAGGCTTGTGATTGATAATATCTTTGCATGATTGCACTTGATCTTGGATCATGGGCATGTTGTTAGGATTTTGATTGCATTGTGATGTTTGATGGATAGGCATGGTGTAAGTGTAAGATACCCAACTAGTTCTACGAAAATTTTTCCTTACTTAAACACTTTTACTTGCTAACAATTCATCAACTACTTCAATAACATAAAGATATACATCAAGATAACTATTTGAATGAAACAACATTAGAGTTGGGTACTTGTCTTGTTACTTAATTCAATCAACTTGCAATGTCTTATTACATGGAAAATGCTTTCAATAGCATGAAGTACAACTCATTCAATGGAAATACAAGGACAGGCCTTGAAGCCTTGATGTTACAATGTCTTCCTTACTTGAGCAACATTTGAAGATTTGGAATGTTCAACTCATCACCTCACAAGGTAGGCGCATATTTGAAGGATTTATAGGTTTTTCTGACTTGGGCGCCAAGTTGAGGTGACCTCCTCCTGAAGTTGTGCCTTGTCAACATTAGGCGCCAATTAGAGTTTATGGATGCTCTGGATTGTTTCCAAGAGTAGGTGCCAAAACATCATCATTATGAAAGTGTTTTAAATGCTAGGCGCCCAAATGAGCCCTCTGGAGTCTAGGCGCTCCTTTCATGCATTCTGTGTTCTAGGCGCCAATTGAAAGGAGTGGAGAACAGGGCAAGCGCCTTCCAAACTAGGTGTTTCCTTGAGGTGACAAGGACTTAGAAAGTGCGCCTAAGGTGAGCACCTTGAGTGAAAAGGTCTAACAAACATCTTTGAACCCCCTTTCAAGGTTAGGCGCATTCTGGAGGTGGAAACAAGTAGAAGGTGTGCCTTAGCTTCCTTTGTCAATTCTTTCAAGTCTTTGTTGATTAGGAAGGTGGAATGCTTCATTGTAGAATGAGGGCCTATCTTCTAATGTACAAACTACTTCTTCTGGCTCACTCTGTGGCTAGGCGCCAGAGCTAAACTGTTCACACAAGAGAGTGCGCCTAGACTCACTTGATGTTTTCTTATTACTTTAACCCCTGGAAGATGTTCCAAGGTGTTCCCTTTTACAAGCACCTGACCTCCCAAGTTCCTTCATGTGCTATTCCTTGAAGGCGCCAAAACTGAGCTCCAGTGCCATGGGATTGTGCCTAACATCTTTGAAGAGTTTCTAAGCCTTTTGCAAGTTGATATCCCAAACTCATCTTCTAGGCGCAACAGAAGCTTTCCAAAGGAGTTTCCAAGTTTTAGACGCCAAGCGAGGTCATGGGTGAATGGAGCTGCGCCTTAGGAGATGAATGGATCCTAAGCATCAGTCTGGAGTTACAGTGGAATTGATATGCGCCTCAACTAGCTTAGGCACCCATTTGAAGTGATTCCTTTAACACTTCTCTATCAAGTCAATTTCAACTATGTGAGAGAGTTCTATTCTAGGCGCAAAATGGAAATGTTTCATCAATTGGTGCATCTTACAAAGCTCCCAATTCTAGGCGCCAGAGCCAAAGAGTTTTCCCAACACATGCACCTAGGCTAGGAATTCACCTAAGAGACATCACTTAGCTTTAAAACTTTCAATCTATAGCCATCTGGGCTAGGCGCTCCAATGGAGGATCCTTGAACTCATGCATTGGCGCCTTCTAGTTCTAGGCACCTATTTTGGATGATTCATCCTAATACTAGCGCCCAAAATGACTAGACTCTCTTCATCATCCAATTCACTTAGAAGACTCAAGTTGGAGACTTAGTTGTCTATCCATGTTCTCTGGAAGATTCATTGTACCTCTATGCACTTAGGCGCCCTAGTTGATGTGATTAAAGTGCTTCAAAGCTCCATGATTCTTGGTTAGGCGCACATTTGACATTGAGCAAGCAAGAAAGTGCGCCCTGACTCTAGGAGTCCTGCCTTAGTCAAGTTTAGCATCTAGACTTAACTAATTTCAAGTTTCTAACTTTGTTCCTGCAAAAAACAAAAGTTAAGTTAGTCAAAAACCAATTCATTCCCTCATTATTTCGAATTAGCCTTCGGGAATGAGGAATAGGCTAACTCATTCTTCATTTAATGATCAGGCCAGAAACGGGGACATGACAGTAAGATATCCAACTAGTTCTACGAAAATTTTTCCTTACTTAAATAATTTTACTTGCTATCAATTCATCAACTACTTCAACAACACAAAGATATACATCAAAGATAACTACTTGAATGAATCAACCTTAGAGTTGGGTACTTGTCTAGTTATTTGACTCAATCAACTTGCAATGTCTTATTACATGGATAATGCTTTCAATAGCATGAAGTTACAACTTATTCAATGGAGATATAAAAGAAAGGCCTTGAAGCCTTGATGTTTACAATGGCGTCTACACTTGATCAACTCAATCAAACTCAATGATGTCAACTGAATGTCAACACCTCACAATATCACAAGGGAGCATCACCTTGCTTGTTGCATGGATGAACGTCATAGTTGCAAGACTCTTAGGGTTAGGCGCCAACTGAAGGTAGTAGAGACCAGACTAGGCGCCATCCTAAACTGGGCAATTCCTTGAGGTGGTAGAGACATGGATGAACGTCTAGTGGGGTTTGATGACTCTATATTGACACTCAAATTCACTTAGGTGCAATATTAGTGTTCTTCTAACTAGGCGCCAGATAGGAGGATTCTCAGGGGTTTTGGCACCTAGGTTACAACTTGTCAATTTCTCAAAGAATCTTTGAAACACTTGACTTCCAAGGATTATCATCTTAAGAGTAGATGATGATGACATGAAGTAGAGATCTCTCTAGGACTGGATAAAGCCTTGCTTGATGATAAGATGAAGATGAAGTGATCCTTCATGACGACCCTTGGAGTGACCCTCTTGGAGTTGTGGACTTTGAAACTTTGAAGATTGAGAGATCTTGAAACTCGGATGGATGAATGTCTATCATTGATGAAGAACACTTGCAAGATATTCCTCGGAGAACTTGAATGGATAGATGCCTTGAAATTTCAACATGACGCTAGTGATGAAGAGTATTGACATGTTGGACTTGATGTGACCTTGCTGAAGGCACATTTTCTTTCTTAGCATGACATCCCAAACCAAGGCGCCAACTTGGAAAACCCTGTGAAGGTGCCACTATCTGGAATTTCTTCCAAGGTGTTAAAACTTGACATCTTTTCTTCTCTAGGTACTATCTCCTTCAAGGCGCTCCTTAAAATCATTGGAAGTGCTCAGGACTTACCTTAGTCCAAAGCGCCACAATCCATTCCTTAAAGCACAAAGAATTCTCAAAGGTGCCCCTATTTACCTCTAAGCACTCAAATATCATTTAGATTAAAGGTGCACATTTAGCTCCAAAACACAAATTTCCATCATCAACCCATCAAGGTGCATCATCTTCCCTTTGTATCCCCTTCAAGGCGTAGACATTCACTTCTTCACTCTCAAACTCACTCTCTGGCACCAGAATAGGTGTATAACTTCAAATAAGGTGCTAATCTTAGGTTTCTAAGTACTTAGTTTGATCTTAAGGCTATCCTTCCTCTAAGCACTCTCTTCAACTCCCTCACTGAAGGCCCTCTGTAAGTTTGGGTGCATTTCATCCCAAGGCGCTTCAACATCATCCAAGGCACAAATTCACTCTCCAAGACAAGGTGCAAAAAACCCTATCCTAAGGCGCTCAAATCTTGCTTCTAGACCTAGGCGCACAAACATGAGATTGTGACTTCAATCATCATTCTTGGTTAAGGCACACAAACTCTCATTCAAGGTGCATATCTTTCTCCAACAAGGCACATATATTCCTCCAACAAGGCGCATATTCAATTCTAGGGCACTCTATCTTGGATTAAATCAGGGTATCTCCTCAACAAGGTGCTCCAAACCATACCAAGGCACTAAAACACTTAATGCAAGTTCTTCAAGTGCTTATCCAACTTGATTCCTCCAACACAGGGCGCTCAATCTACTTTCTCAAACTTTCAACTCAAATCCTCACCTTATATTCTCCAAGGCAAAAAGGTGCAATTTGATTGAGGGCGCTAAAACTCTTAGGCGCACTTATCTCCCTGAACTTACCTCTCTTCTTCCCTAGGCGCCAGAAACACCTCTTTATCTCAACTAGGCACTTATCTTCTCTAGGCGCACATGGTCTTCAAGGCACATTTCATTCATCAAGGCACCTATCTCTAACAATCTCAACACTCAAAGGGACTCAAAACTCATCTGGACACCATCACTTCCCTAAAGGCGCAAAATTGGTGTAGATACATTCCATTTATTAAGGATCATTCTGGCGCCCAAATCTTGTCAAAGCAAAGGATCAATAGGTTCTCTCTAAGGTGCACTCTAGGGTTTGATCTTGCAAGACTTCTCACGTCAAAATTTTGACCAAGACACTCAAGGCACTAGTCTTTATCATCTAACCCTACAGTGCACTTACTCATTATGATATACTCCTCAACTTTGTATTCAACCTTGCCCAAGACGCATATTCACTATAAGGCATTCTCACTTTGTCAAGGCTCAGAGGGCTTCAACTTGCTAAAGGGTAGAGGTCTAGGCGCATATCTGACTTGAAGCTCAAGGCGCTCCAACCCTCTTGCTCTGGAATTCCTTCTAGGCACTAAGTGACTTCTCCAATTCCTTGAAAACATTTGAAGTGTTTTACCTTCTCAAGGTGCTCCTTTGAACTTGACTCCAAGGTGTTATAATCTCAAAGGTGCTGACATCATCTCAACCAAAGGTGCTCAATGATTCATCCCATATCTAGGCGCTAAAACACTTAATCAACCAAGTCATTCAAGGTGCCATTCAGTAAACTCATCTTCCATGATATTCCTATCAAGGCACATATCACTTCTCTCATGGGCTTTAGGCGCTCAGTTGAGTGTTTCAATACTACTTAGGTGCCAAATTCATTTTAACGCACCAAACACAAAGAGCTTTCAAACGCTGGGCACTCATAAAGAGTCTTCCAACCTTGGGCGCTAAATTAGGTCTTTGTAACTATCCAAGGCACATATCTTTGTTTGAACAACTTATGGTGCCAAGACAACTTCTCATTAGGGCGCTCAAAACACTTGTGTTTACATTTGAAGTGCTTTACCTTCTTAAGGTACTCTAGACTAACTTGACTCCAAGGTGATCCATCATCATCCTTAAAAACATCATCTCCACTCTAGGCAAAAACATCATCCAACTCCTTAAGGCACTTCACTGTCAAAGTCTGAAGGCGCTCTACCTAGGACCATGCCTAGCGTAAATAGGACCATGCCTAGTGTAAATGTACCCATTCGGACGTGTTGGAATAGTTAGTTTGGTCACATCAGGAGCAGGACGAAAGTTACACCCCTTTGCAACTTTACACTGCCTCCTTCTGACGATTTTTGGGGCAACAGAAAACCTTTCACCACGGGCAAATGCCTCAGAGCTATAAAAAATTGAGAGAGGTTATTGTAGAGGCACTCTACATGATCGTGTTGCCTTAGATGGAATGTTTCTAAGTGACACGATTTTCAAGTAACATCTCGTCAAAGATTGCTGCCTTTTTGCACTTTGGACTCTTCAGGGATATCGTCGGTACAATGTAGCTCTAACTGTTTTGACATGTTTGGGTGAAAAATAAGACTATGCCTAGCATAAATGTACCCATTCAGACACGTTAGAAGAATCAGTTTGGTCGCATCAGGAGCAGGATGAAAGTTACACCCCTTTGCAACTTTACACTGCCTCCTGACGATTTTTGGGGCAGCAGAAAACCTTTCACCACGGGCAAATGCCTCAGAGCTATTAAAAACTGAGAGAGGTTATTGTAGAGGCACTCTACGTGATCGCGTTGCCTTAGATGGAATGTTTCTAAGTGACACAATTTTCAAGTAACATCTCGTCAAAGATTGCTGCCTTTTTGCACTTTGGACTCTTCAGGGATATCGTCGGTACAATGTAGCTCCGACTATTTTGACATGTTTGGGTTAAAAATAAGACCATGCCTAGCGTAAATGTACCCATTCAGACACGTTGGAACAATCAGTTTGGTCGCATCAGGAGCAGGACGAAAGTTACACCCCTTTGCAACTTTACACTGCCTCCTTCTGACATTTTTGGGGCAGCAGAAAACCTTTCACCACGGGCAAATGCCTCAGAGCTATTAAAAACCAAGAGAGGTTATTGTAGAGGCACTCTACATGATCACATTGCCTTAGACGGAATGTTTCTAAGTGACATGGTTTTCGAGTAACATCTCGTCAAAGATTGCTACATTTTTGCACTTTGGACTCTTTAGGGATATCATCGGTACAATGTAGCTCCGACTGTTTTGACATGTTTGGGTGAAAAATAGGACCATGCCTAGCGTAAATGTACCCATTCGGATGCGTTGGAACAATCAGTTTGGTCGCATCAGGAGCAGGATGAAAGTTACACCCCTTTGCAACTTTACACTGCCTCCTTCTAACAATTTTTGGGGCAACAGAAAACCTTTCACCACGGGCAAATGCCTCAGAGCTATAAAAAACCAAGAGAGATTATTGTAGAGACACTCTATGTGATCACGTTTCCTTAGACGAAATGTTTCTAAGTGACACAGTTTTTGAGTAACATCTCGTCAAAGATTGCTGCATTTTTGCACTTTGGACTCTTCAGGGATATCGTCAGTACAATGTAGCTCTGACTGTTTTGACATGTTTGGGTGAAAAATAGGACCATGCTTAGCGTAAATGTACCCATTTGGACACCTTGGAATAGTCAATTTGTTCGCATCAGGAGCAGGACAAAAGTTACACCCCTTTGCAACTTTACATTGCCTCTTTCTGACAATTTTTGGGGCAGCAAAAAACCTTTCACCACAGGCAAATGCCTCAGAGCTATAAAAAACCAAGAGAGGTTATTGTAGAGACACTCTACATGATCACGTTGCCTCAGACAGAATGTTTCTAAGTGACACGTTTTTTGAGTAACATCTCATCAAAGATTGCTGCCTTTTTACACTTTGGACTCTTCAGGGATATCGTCGGTACAATGTAGCTCTGACTGTTTCGACGTGTTTGGGTGAAAAATAGGACCATGCCTAGCGTAAATGTACCCATCCGGATGTGTTGGAATAGTTAGTTTGGTCACATCATGAGCAAGACACCAAAAATGCAAAAGTTGCTTTGTGCAACTTGACAACATTGACACTTTTTTGCAACATGACTCAAAGACTCAAACTGACCCCAAATGACTCAAAGTGACTTAAAATCACCTTGATTTGGTGCCCAATGTACATTATAGAGGTTGAGGCGCTCCTTATCATTCAAACATCTTAGATGAGTGCATAGGAAAGGAAAAAGCTCTAAGTTTCATCATCATGAGCGCCTAATATCAAGAGACTTTAATGGCTCAAACCTTAGCATGGAGTCCTAAGGTGCATTTCATGTGTCCTTTCATCTAGTTTGGCACCCTTATGTAGATTTTTCAACTTGATTTGGCACCCTATATGTGAAGGAAGATCTAAAGGCATGAAAGTGGATGTCATATTGCAAGAGTTTGGATCATCAAAATTGAAAGAAATAAGTCTATTAAGCTTGGGCACCCTTGGTCTTCTTTTCATTCATTATGAGCGCCTTGGGAGAATGGTATATAGGTCATCATCATGATTGGGCGCCTTGGATCCAAAGTGTTGGAGAGATCATCAAATGGTGTCTAGTAGGGTGAGTTATGAGTTTGGTCGCATCAGGAGCAGGACACCAAAAATGCATAACATGATGATGTAAAAATGTGTACATATGTGTAAAAATGTAGGAGGAAATAAAAAAAGACAAACCTTACAAATTAATGTGCATACTTACAACTCAATGTAACATAACTTTACAAAATCAATGTGAATACTTACAAATTAATCCAATGAACCATCCGGGTCTGCTCTACTCTTTATTGTGTCAAGTATTGCTTCATGGTCAGACTCATGCACCTTCCATAATATTTTGTTCAAAGGTCTACCCCGATACTTTATCAAATGAACATTGGATGCCATGACAAGGTTCGAGTAATGAAGAATCTTCTGATGCATGTCAAAGTCCTAAAATAGCTAAATATTAACACTCTTATGTGGGTACCTTCTAAGCCATGTTCCAGTAATAACCACTGATCCTGTAGGGTATTTGATGTTTTCTCCATCTGTAACAGGGGCCTCCAATTTCTTTTTGGCCTCAACACAACGACATAAGTAATAATCTGTTCCCTCTTCATTATCTTCATCTGCAATAACTGCATATACGTGCCCTACATTGATATGTGTAGCAAATTAGATGAAATTAGTCAACATTACAAAAACACTACAAAGTAAGATGACATTACCTGGTTGAACTAGATGAAATTAGATGCATATACGTGCCCTATATTACCTGGTTGAACTAAATCTGATATGTGGTCAAAGTCAACTGGCGATTCCATCTGTGTTAGTTCCAGTGCTGTTGGGGGTCGATACGTGTCAAGTGGGCTAAGATAACTTAACTGCCATTCATCAACCCACTCCTTTGACTTGCACTCATCCCAAACTTGAATTGTACAGGAAGAACAAAAGCATGACATCTTTCATGTATGGATAATCCATGAACCTACAATTGAGCTTCTGAAAGAGTGCATCTCATTTGATCCTATCAATGTACAACAATCCTCATATGGTGCAATGTTAGTATCATCTATCAACCAAAAAAATCTACAAACTAAAGACTTACCTTCATTACCTAGACCCATGGAAGCATTACACCACTCGACAATCGATTTTGCATCTGTCAACTTTGCATTGTCTTTATACTTTAACTCTTTTCGTGCTATGGCTCTTTTGATACATGCTCCTGCACCATCATGCTCCCCCTTTCCATGCCCAGCCTCACAAAAGTTCCACATATGTTGAATACTTGTAAAATTATGCCTCCTACTCAGCCAATAGAAATTCTGCGAGTTCTTGAATTGTGACGCACAATTATTTGACCATATGATATGCTGACTGAACGATATGCCCCTTCTAGCCAAATCATTGTAGAACACCTAAAAGCAACCTTGCACGAACTCCATAGAATGTGTGCGATCATCACTACTATAGAAATTATACTCCCTTATGATCTTTCTGTCATCCTCTGTACTATCATTCGCATAAATGAATGCGATGTGCACAAATATAGAAACTTGTGTGGAGTTGTAATATTGTGATTGCACCTCACGCTATGGCTGTAGACTGTAGTTCTCTGCAAAGTTGACGACTGAAACAATGCTACCAACTGGAAATGTGTCCTTGCATAACTTGAATTACAAGTCCAACCATCGAGCTCTATGGGCATGTCTTGCATACTCATACACTATGCTGTCACGAAATATATGCATAAACTGATACACTGGAATCTTTTCAATAACTAATTCACACCTCTTTACTTCTTTACCATCTTTTGTATTGTATGCCACTATTTTATACTTGCCAAACTCTACTAGTTCATTTCCAACCGCATGTGTTATTTCCATATGTTCACATATTTGCAAATGTTACAAGCCACCGCAACGATGACATGTGTCATCCAAGCATAATTTCTTGTAGAATATTTGACCTTCCTCTCTTTCACATAAAATTCTTGATATGAAGTCTCTTGAAGATGTTGGTGGGGCACATATGGCACAACCCTACAAATCATTGTTAGTATGCATATCTAAACATATAGACCTATAAGCATCAAAATGGTTAGAAAATTCAATATGTAATCTACAACAACAAGTAGTGTGTGTGTGATTTATCTTAACATAGAAAGGTTTTAGCATTTCAAAATATCTTTGACAAATTTTAATTTGAGGATACTTCTCTAGAAATTTACCATAAAACTGTGTTTGAGTCTCATCCAAAAAATGCTTTGGATGTGGCTCGCAGTTCTGACTACCGATTCTCCTTCTTACCACATCCCTTTGATTCAGAGATACCCTTGTGTAATTCTTCCAAAAGTCTTCAATTAGTGATCTCAATGCTTCAACAATTGGTTTATCTTTTCGTGGTAGTCTCCCCGAGAACGCCCATAATTCATTGGCATTAGTGTCCTCAATTTTTTGGCATCTTCCAACGGCTCTTGATAAAGTTTTCCTATTAATTCTTAATTCTTGACTTGTCTTTCTAATGAGATGAGCTTTCCTTGTTTGACTACTTACTATAGTCGATGTAATCACACACCGTATTGCATTACTATCTTTTGTGTGTGAGGTCTTACCCACACTCTCATACGCACTCATTAGATTCTTGACAATAGATTTTTCACTTAAAGCCTCTGATGTTCTCAACCCAAGAATCTTCATGATAGACCTATACTTTATACTTCGCATCATTTCAACGAATAGTTGACATCTTGCAGTCTCATTTAACTTTTCAAAGAACAATCTCCAAATCTTATTAGCATATCTTCTACAAGTGCGTTTTGGAAGCTTACCTTCCATTGGCTGCAAAATATTCTCATCAATATCAATCAAATACTTTGGCTTTCTATGCAAAATTCTAGGTGGTGTCAAGTTAGGTAAATTCATCTCAACAGTAGGAATTTCATCAATATTTAAATGAGATGGGTTAGATGGCATACCTTTGATCGAAGATGGAACAGATGACATACCTTGAGGTTGAGGTGGGAACGATGGCGTACCTCCTTCATCACATGTGAGTGATGATGTACTCTCAACTTGAGATGTGGTAGATGGTGTCCCTACATGTTGACTTGCGGTAAAGGACGTGTCTCCAACTATGGTATTCAAATCTCTCGTACCACGAAGTTTTTGCATTCATTCTCTTTGTGCCACCAATACCATATCTCTTTGTGATGGTTGTGGTTCCTCTTCAATTGGTATGTCTTCATTTATCGTGTCTAATTTCCTCTTCTCACGAAGTTCCCTCATAGCCATTGCTTTCTTTGCATTCTTAGCTTCTATCTCTTCCTATGTTGGTTTAATTCTTGATCGTTTCCTCGGCATGACGGAGAATTTGTCTGTAGCATGATAAAGAGACCAATATTAGTTCCTAAGAAATGAATACATGATAATAGTGGGATTGTATTTTTTTTATGTTGTAAGGATTTATTCTTGTATAGTTTGACATCATGGTATGAATTAAGGTTTGTTTATTACACATAATTATTAAAGAGCCCAAGTGTAGAAAATATACATGGCATCATGTGAGATTGTAGGTTGCTTTCTTGATTGGGAATGTGTCTATTTTAAACATGTATGGTAAAGCATGATAAAGTAATTCAATCCGAAATAAGGAAAATGTAAAGAACATGCATGTAAAGACTTGACATACCTAAATAACGAAGATTTGAATGGAGAGAGTACCCAATTATGTAGTCTTTTTATCTTCTTGCATCAAACTCCTCAACAATTTGAGTTTTTCACCACTTGCTTCCTTTTCAATGTTAAATTCTTAAAATTGAATCACAATTAACATTGCAACACTACAAAAATTGAAACTTGAATAGATATATATCAAACTTGGTGTGAAAACTATGTTATTTCCTCCTTCTCAAGTTGGCAAAGTAGAAAAGGTGGTGGAAAGATCATGCAAAGGTGGTACAATGTGTCAAATGTGCATGTGAACTTCCCAATAGCATGAAAGCACTTCTTTTTTGTCAGAGCACGTGTAGAATCAGTAAGAAAATAGAGCATGTGGGCCTAGATCACGGGGGTAACCACTTTTTTACCGTTTCAATAGAACTACAAAACGTGAGTGCGTTATAACGTGAGCCCGTTATAACGCGCTCGCGCTATAACGCGCTTGCGTTTTATCCTACTATAGATTCATCACATCCTTTGCATTGATCACATCTTTTTCTTGCAAGGGCTTGCTAGATGCTCTGCCATATGATAGGTATAACAATGAAGGGGCAAGCCCTCATAATCAAGTTCGTGATAGAAAATGCCCTCAACCCTCAATGTCAAATCCTAATCCCTAAACCCTCAACTCTGATCCCTCGACCCTCAACCCTCAATGTCAAATCCTAATCCCTCAACCCTATCCCTAAACCCTCAACCCTCAACATCAAATCCTAATCCCTCAACCCTTAACCCTATCCCTAAACCCTCAACCCTCAACGTCAAATCCTAATCTGTCATCCCTCAACATCAAATCCTAATCCGTCAACCCTAATCCATCATCCCTCAACTCTAATCCCTCATCCCTAAACCCTAAATGCTATCCCTAATCCTACACCCTCAACAGACTCGATACTATACCTTAAACTCTAATCCCTTATCCCTAAACCCTCCAACCCTATCCCTAATCCTTACAACCCTCAACCCTAATCCCTCAACCCTTAACTTTGATCCATCAACCCTCAACACTATACCTTAAACCCTAATCCCTTCAACCTCAACCCTATCCCTAAACCCTTGACCCTCGAACCTCAACCCTCAACCCTCGATGTCAAACCCTTATCCCTTATCCCTAAACCCTCCAACCCTATCCCTAATCCTTATGCCCTCCACACTCAACTTTAACCCTAATTCCTCGACCCTAAACCCTTGACCATCGAACCTCAACCCTCAACCCTCAACATCAAACCCTAATCCCTCAACCCTTAACTCTGATCCCTCAACCCTAAACCCTAACCCTAAACCCTAAACCCTCAACATCAAATTCTAATCCATCAACCCTTTACTCTAATCCCTCAACCATAAACCCTATCCCTAAACCCTCAACACTATACCTTAAACCCTAATCCCTCAACCCTAACCCTAAACCCTAATGCCTCAACCCTCAACCCTAATCTGTCATCCGTCATCCCTTAACTCTAATCCCTCATTCCTAAATCCTAAATGCTATCCCTATTCCTAGACCCTCAACAGGCTCGATACTATACCTTAAACCCTAATCCCTCTACCCTCAACACTCTTATTTAACCCTAATCCCTTAACCATTAACCCTATCCCTCAACCTCAACCCTCAACCCTCAACCCTCAACTGTCAACATTAAACCCTAATTCATCAACCCTAAACCCTAATCCCTCAAACCTAAACCCTATCCCTAAACCATCAACCCTCAACAGTATACCTTAAACCCTAATCCCTCAACCCTCAACCCTAAACCTTATCCCTAAACCCTAATCCCTCAACCCTCAACCCTAATCCATCATCCCTCAACTCTAATCCCTTATCCCTAAACCCTAAATGCTATCCCTATTCCTAAACCCTCAACAGACTCGATACTATACCTTAAACTCTAATCCCTTATCCCTAAACCCTCCAACCCTATCCCTAATCCTTATGCCCTCCACACTCAACTTTAACCCTAATTCCTCAACCCTCAACCCTATCCCTAAACCCTTGACCCTCGAACCTCAACCCTCAATCCTCAACATCAAACCCTAATTCCTCAACCCTTAACTCTGATCCCTCGACCTTCAACCCTCCCCTAAACCTTAAACCCTCAACATCAAATTCTAATCCCTCAACCCTTCACTCTAATTCCTCAACCCTAAACCCTATCCCTAAACCCTCAACACTATACCTTAAACCCTAATCCCTCAACCCTAACCCTAAACCTTGTCCCTAAACCCTAATGCCTCAACCCTCAACCCTAATCTGTCATCCGTCATCCCTCAACTCTAATCCCTCATTCCTAAATCCTAAACGCTATCCCTATTCCTAGACCCTCAATAGGCTCGATACTATACCTTAAACCCTAATCCCTCTACCCTCGACACTCTTATTTAACCCTAATCCCTCAACCTCAACCCTCAACCCTCAACCCTCAACTCTCAACATTAAACCCTAATTCATCAACCCTAAACCCTAATCCCTCAAACCTAAACCCTATCCCTAAACCATCAACCCTCAACACTATACCTTAAACCCTAATCCCTCAACCATCAACCCTAAACCTTATCCCTAAACCCTAATCCCTCAACCCTCAACCCTAATCCATCATCCCTCAACTCTAATCCCTTATCCCTAAACCCTAAATGCTATCCCTATTCCTAAACCCTCAACAGACTCGATACTATACCTTAAACTCTAATCCCTTATCCCTAAACCCTCCAACCCTATCCCTAATCCTTATACCCTCCACACTCTACTTTAACCCTAATTCCTCGACCCTCAACCCTATCCCTAAACCCTTGATCCTCGAACCTCAACCCTCAACCCTCAACATCAAACCCTAATCCCTCAACCCTTAACTCTGATCCCTCGACCTTCAACCCTAACCCTAAACCCTAAACCCTCAACGTCAAATTCTAATCCCTCAACCCTTCACTCTAATCCCTCAACCCTAAACCCTATCCCTAAACCCTCAACACTATACCTTAAACCCTAATCCCTCAACCCTAACCCTAAACCTTGTCCCTAAACCCTAATGCCTCAACCCTCAACCATAATCTATCATCCGTCATCCCTCAACTCTAATCCCTCATTCCTAAATCCTAAATGCTTTCCCTATTCCTAGACCCTCAACAGGCTCGATACTATACCTTAAACCCTAATCCCTCTACCCTCAACACTCTTATTTAACCCTAATCCCTTGACCATTAACCCTATCCCTCAACCTCAACCCTTAACCCTCAACCCTCAACTCTCAACATTAAACCCTAATTCATCAACCCTAAACCCTAATCCCTCAAACCTAAACCCTATCCCTAAACCATCAACCCTCAACACTATACCTTAAACCCTAATCCCTCAACCCTCAACCCTCCAACCTTATCCCTAAACCCTAATCCCTCAACCCTCAACCCTAATCCATCATCTCTCAACTCTAATCCCTTATCCCTAAACCCTAAATGCTATCCCTATTCCTAAACCCTCAACAAACTCAATACTATACCTTAAACTCTAATCCCTTATCCCTAAACCCTCCAACCCTATCCCTAATCCTTACACCCTCCACACTCTACTTTAACCCTAATCCCTTTAACCTCAACCCTATCCCTAAACCCTTGACCCTCGAACCTCAACCCTCAACCCTCGACGTCAAACCCTATTCCCTCAACCCTTAACTCTGATCCCTCATCTCTCAACCCTAACCCTAAACCCTCAACCCTCAACATCAAATCCTAATCCCTCAACCCTAAACCCTATCCCTAAACCCTCAACACTATACCTTAAACCCTAATCCCTCAGCCCTCAACCCTAAACCTTATCCCTAAACCCTAATCCCTCAACCCTCAACCCTAATCCATCATCCTTCAACTCTAATCCCTCATCCCTAAACCGTAAATGCTATCCCTATTCCTACACCCTCAACAAAATTGATACTATACCTTAAACCCTAATCCCTTATCCCTAAACCCTCAAACCCTATCCCTAATCCTTATACCCTCCACACTCTACTTTAACCCTAATTCCTTGACCCTCAACCCTATCCATAAACCCTTGACCCTCAAACCTCAACCCTCAACGTCAAACTCTAATCCCTCAACCCTTAACTTTGATCCCTCGACCCTCAACACTATACCTTAAACCCTAATCCCTATCCCTCAACCCTTAACCCTTAAAACTTAAACCCTATCCCTACACCCTCAACACTTGACACTATATCTTAAGCCTTAAACCCTCATCCCTAAAGCCTCAACCCTCAATCCTTAAACCTTCAACCCTAAACCCTATCCCTAATCCCTCTACCCTCGACACTCTAACCCTAACCTTGACATTAAATGCTAATCCGTCAACCCTAAACCCTAATCCTAAACCCTCAACCCTCAACCCTCAACACTATACCTTAAACCCTAATCCCTCAACCCTTAACCCAAAACCTTATCCCTAAACCCTAATCCCTCAACCCTCAACCCTAATCCATCATCCCTCAACTATAATCCCTCATCTCTAATCCCTAAATGCTATCCCTATTCCTAAACCCTCAACAGACTCGATACTATACCTTAAACCCTAATCCCTTATCCCTAAACCCTCCAACCCTATCCCTAATCCTTACACCCTCCACACTCTACTTTAACCCTAATCCCTCGACCCTAAACTCTATCCCTAAACCCTTGACCCTTGAACCTCAACCCTCAACCCTTAACTTTGATCCCTTGACCCTCAACCCTATCCCTAAACCCTAAACCGTAATCTGTCATCCCTCATCCCTAAACCTTAAACACTATCCCTATTCCTAAACCATCAACGGGCTCGATAGTATACCTTAAACGCTAATCCCTTATCCCTAAACCCTCCAACTCTATCCCTCATCTTGTAACCCTCATGATTAATAGCCTTGAACATAAAAAAATTTGAGTGAGACATAACGTGAGCGTGTTATAACGCGCTCGCGTTATGTAAAACATGACAAAAGACAGACATGCAGGAAAGAAAAATGCAAGGCAAAACATAACGCGAGCGCGTTATAACACGCTCACGTTATTTCTTGCTTTGGGAATCCCAAGCCTTGGGCTTGGGATTTGCTTCGGATTTCCAACCCAAAGGCTTGGAGTGCCTTATGAACAGTCACAGACGTGTTTTTCTATATTCTTCAAAATTTCACATAATTTTGTTCGTGCTAACCCTCAAATTTGCACGTGTTTCAAGGTTGAACAAATCGAACACATGGGTAATGTTAGGCTTTCTCTTAGCTATTTGACGATGTGATTTTTTTCACATTTTAACAATGTTAAGCCTTTCATCTTTAATTTCTTTTGTTTGTGTGTCCGTTTTTAGGCAAAAACCACTGTTTGGTCTTTTTTTCATTGTAAAATAACTATTCATTCAAATTTCAAAAAAATTACATATTTAGAAACTAGACTCCATTCTACAAATATTAAAAAAACAAAAAAAATAATTTTCAATTAGTTTTCAAAATTTATAGGGGTAGCACGGCCAAAATTCTATTTTTTAGGATGTGTCCACTTTAAAAATTAGTAAAAAATCAAATATTCATCAAAAAATTATTAGAGAAATCGGGCATAAACTACATGCTATTAGCTAATTTCTCACTAAAGCAATTTTAAAAATACCAAAAAAAAGTTGACCTTTTGAGGGAGCCACAAAACATGTTATGTTATGTTTTTTTGACAGAAACAACACCAATTTATGTGGCTCCCTCTTTTGAACCCCTTAATCTATGCCATTTTCAAAATAAAATAGTAGTTTAGAAAGTAGACTCGGAGCACTATGAACATTGTTTTGGTTGCATCTCCAAATTTTGAGTGTAACTATGCTCAATTTCTCATCCAAGGCTAGTATTTCCTGATTTCAGAAAAAAAGTGGCCACTTAAGACCCCTTTTTGGCCCCCCATCTTCCTGCACTTACCCCATAGGAATATAGAGACATCATGGATATATAGAATAGGGATATATAAGTAAACAAGTAACATGGAAAAATATAGGTTCTAAACATAGAACATAGAGATGGTTAGGAACCAAACAAGGCATAGAAGAAAGCATGGGAGGTAAGGATTGAATATACGAAAGAATATGAGCTAAACAAGTAACATAGGATAGAATATATGGTAATCATGGAAGATAGGAACAACAAGTCATATGGGTTTGACATATATCATCACCTTGACCACTTGATCCATGCACCACATGTATGTACATACAAATTTATATAAAAGTATAGACAAGGAAGAATAAGCTAAACATTGCACATTTGTACATGCCTTCTCCAATTCAATAAAGTAATTTGTTCAAAGTCTTTAATGCCTTCGAATATGTACATTTGGATTCTAGACTAGGGATTCATTTTATTATTCTATAAACTTGTGAATTACCATCTAATTTGAATGTGTACACACTAATCCACCTAGGTATCAACTTAATAAAGCTCTAGATATAAGCCATTATTTGATTTGAGTAATCTTACTTTGGACACATTTGTGAAGACTCCTAAAGAGCCTGGACATACAATTGTAAAGATGATATAGCCTCCATATAAGCATAAAGATGATATATAATTTTAGTTTGTTGAAGGCCATGTAAATCAGTCATTAATGAGGACTCTACTACACCTAAAGTTTAGTCCTTTGTTTGGAACTTTGAAGAATGCAAAGAGGCAAGTGACTTGTAATGCTTAAGTAAATACGAGTCTCAACATGATGTAGTTTAACTTGATGACATGTCTAAATGTGACACATTTTAGTTTGTATTTCATGAGGACTTCCTTATTCATGCATATCAAATTTATAATTAGGTATATTTTTTTGAAGTGTATGAGTTTGAGGATTTCAATTTTTGTATTGACTCACTTGAAGATGCTAGTAGCCATGTGAACATGATTAATATGGGATCCAAGAGTTGTCCTTTTCCCATGCATTTGGAGTGGATTGTTGGCCCTTATGATTGTTTAAATCATGATGGCCTAGCATTTGAATAGTTGTTTCGTGACATGGATGGGAATAGATAATGTATAGACTTTATCACACTTTAGGGTTTTCCCATTATGCTAAAATGTTATGACTATCCACTTATTCTATTGTAGGCTATCATGAAATGAGGAGCTTCTAAAGGCAAAAATGTTGTCCCAAAAGAAGGCTCAATGTTATTTTTAAAGACATTAGATTGTTAAAATACAAATTCAAGGGTAGATATTTCTTGGGCTTTTTTAGTATAGAGAAGCAAAATTGCACTATGACTATCCTAGGAATTAGAATGGTTGATCATAGGATATTCATGGCATTTTGATATTAATGGATGGATTGATGGATGTTTAGGGAGTTTAATTTTAAATGTAATGTAGGAGAATTATTATTTATGAAGGATCTAATAGGTCTTATGTATTATTTGCAGGCCATTCAAGAAAGAAATGAAAAGATACCAAGGACTATCATAACACCTATTACAATTAGGCACATCAAAGGATTGTCATCCAGGACATTACCAATATGGGAAGTTATCAAAACCATGTCATGTTTAAAATTAAAGGCTTTATCACCTCTTTGTCCCTATAGGCCTATTAGAACAATAGGTCACATTTTATTCATATACCGGGGTTGAGAGTAAATACTAAGCATTTGTAGTTATGGCAAGTGTAAATGGAAATAGATTACAACTTTAGACAATCTATCCTCTCCTAGATTGCACTGACTGAGTGGAAATTAAAAATTCCCTATCAATGTCCTTTATATACTGAAGGTATGGTCGTGAGAAAGGTAAACTTTTTATGTTGTAGACAAGGCCTCAAATGTAAAATATATTATGACAATAATGATAAGGACTGTTAGGCATGAATGCTATCACTATTATGATTGTCAAACCAACCATAGGCTGCCATAATAGTACACTGCTAACTATCATACCTTTAGGCATGGTGCGATGAACCTTATGAGTAGAATGCATTGGTATTTGTGAGAAATGTATTGCTTATGTTAAGAATAAGTATTTATATTGTTTGAACATCATCAAAAGGTGGACTACAAATATGACTTTGTCAAAGGAAAACTTTAGTGGCAAACATCTAACTATGAACTATTGTGCCATCCAAGCACAATCATGATCAACATCAAGGGATAGTCAAGGCATGGTTGTCTTAAGAAACACAATTGAAATTCTCCATGGATATTTGAAGTAATTCGCAATATTCATGATCAAGAATCAACTCTGACTATCTCAACAATTGTAAATTTGGCTTCAAGACAATCAAAAATGAGTTTAGGGATTCATTATCACCAAGTAATAAAGAAGAGTAAATGTAAGTGTCAACCTTCAATTTCATTATACAAGAGGATGAAGAAGGGGCCATAGTATTTTCATACCATAATACAACATACAAAAGGAAAATCATGAAGTCAAAACATGTGCAAAGGGTATCTATGTTAAAGAGGAGAGTTGTGAATGGAAGATGACTATCACTGTCAAAATAAGATATAGTCTCACTAACGACAGTTAGGTGATTTATGGATTGTCATGACTACAAGGCATGAGAATCTTGTGTATGAAGAGGAAAGAAATATAAATAAAATAAGATTGAAGGATTGTTGCATCTGGGTACAATGATCCTAAAGGATTGTCATGCTAAAAGGATAGTCAACAGTACAAAGATTCATATTTCAAGGCTATCCTTAATCTCATTCACATGGTCCTAATGTTGGTTTGATTTGCATGGAGTGAGATGACACTATCAAGATTACTTGAAAAGGTGAAAGGGTTTGGTACCAAATTTGGTCAGAAGTGTAAAAATTGCAATAAGCTTGAGAATATTGTTCACTAAACCTAGAACTATCACCAAGCAACATCTATTTCATAAAATGTGATCAACAAACATGTAAGAAAAATGGATATCAACCTTCTTGGTTATGCATGCTTGATAAGAGCCCAACTTTTCACAAGGAGCCACCAAATTTTAACTAAATATTTTCATTAGAAACGAAAACTATTTTTTTTACACAAATAAAAACATTCAACATTTTATAAATTACCATACAAAAACTATAATTATAAGGATACTAATTTTGTCTTGCCCCTTTAACTTAAAAGTACACAACTACTATATGTTCCCCTTAAATCCAAATAATCTCATAAAATATCAACTTAAAACTAAAGTACCTATAAACTCTTCCATTCATTTTTCATTCATAGGCTTTTTATAGACACCATGAAGATATCTTATTATATCAGATTTAGAGAAAAATTTTAATCCTCTCCATCAATCAATAATTTCTTTGTAAAAATTATTTTAGTTTGTTTTATAAATGTTAGAATTTAAAACTTTCTTCTCACCTTAGACTATGGTTTTATGGTCAGAAATGAAACGGATATCTATTTTGGAAACGGATATCCATTTTGGAAACAGATATTTGTTTCTAAGAAATGGATATCCATTTTGAGCTACTAAAACAGATATCCATTTTGCTTTTACCGAAGAAAAATGGATATCCATTTTTCTTTGGTACAAAGCAAGACGGATATCTGTTTTGGTTGTTGACTTTTCATGGATTCTAACATGTTTTCATGTTCCAGTCTCTTCTTCAAACTTCACCCTTTGTGCTAATGACTTTTTTTTAATGCAAAATTGATAAAATGAAAAGGGTTTATAGAGGAAATTGTTAGCTTTCTAAAAATATAAGATTTTATTAATTATCATTTTGTTAAATAATTATTAATAATTTTCTATATAGTTTGTGTCTGAAATCCTGATGGATACACTGATTGAAAAACATCAATAACTTTCAAACCGTTTCACCTTTTTCAGATCTGAAACCTGTGTCACACTATATGCTTTTCTGGCTATAGGTTAAAAAAAAAATTCAATTTCAATTTTTTTTATCGAGTTAGGTTGGCTGGAAAATTACTTTTTAGTTTTTAAAAAAAATCATAGTAAAAAAATCATAACTAATTATTTTATTAGAAAAAAAATTCAAATAAATATCCGTCACATCCGAACATGAGTCCTCTACTTATTTTGAAAGTTTCAAAAAATATATATATATATTTACTCATAGTTAGGTTTGCTGGAATGACACCCACTTTTTATTTTTTTCTGAAAAATTTAATAGTTGTTCATTGAAATATTCAATTTTCACTAACTAAATTTAGTTTTTTTAAAAAAAATAGTAGCCTATAAAATAGATTCAATTCTCTACAAATTTTGTTCTTACATCTTTTTCAAATTGTGTAGATAATCCATTCAAATTTTTACATGAACTTGTTAAAGTCTAATTTTTTGTATTTTCATTATGACTTAGAGGTATAGTTTGGCCCATCATGATCCTGCACATACCCGTGATACCCTATATCGAAGGAGTCTTGATGGTACCCTCTTGAGGTGTCTTAAAATGAAACAAGCCCAAACTTCCTAATGAGAGGTACATGAGGGTGTCTATGGTGCTTGCTCTAGTGGACCTACCCTTGGAAATGAGACCTTAGGAATGGGTTATTACTAGCCAACAATGGAATGGGATGTTCATCAGTTTGTAAAGAAGTTTATCTAATGCCAGTAGCACGGTGACTTAATCCATACACCATCACAAGAGTTGCAACATATTACTACTCCTTGGCCTTTTTCATAGTGGGGGCTAGACCTCAAAAAATTTCACCCTCCATCTTCAAATGGCCACAAGTTCATCATCACCACCACTAAATATTTTACAAAGTGGGTTGAGGCTATTTCACTCACATACATCACTGGCAAACAAATAGAAAAGTTTATCTTCCACTATATCATATGTCGGTATGGTATTCCCCTTGCCATTATCACTGACAATGGAAAACCTTTTGAGAACCAAGATGTTTGTACCCTTTGTTAGAAATTCCACATTCAACACCATATTTCTACTCCGTACTACCCTCAAGGTAATGGTCAAGCTAAGGTCTCTAACAAGACCATTCTTAGAATCCTAAAGAAGATGGTCAATGAAGTTGGTCATGACTAGCACTTCCAACTCAACCCCTCCCTATGGGCCTACCATACTAGTATATGCACACCTATAGGAGCCACCCCATATTCCATTATTTTTGGCTCCAAAGCCATTTTCCAATCGAGGTCGAGCTCCCCTCTTTAAAAATATCTCTACAAAATCCCATTAATGAGGAGTATTGTGTTGCACGATTACATAAACTGGAGCTTCTAGATGAGAGACGTATGAATGCTTTGAACCATCTACAAACTTATCAAAATTGCCTATATCATAGCTACAACAATAAGATCAAGACTTTGAGATAAGATACCTTGTGTTGAAAGAAAATTAGAAGAGTTTGCAGGATTAAGACAAGAAAGGCAAATTTGAGCCTAATTGGTTGGGACCTTTTGTTATCATTGCCATTTATGAGTTAGGAGCTTATCAGCTAGCAACCCCAAAGGGCCAGCCTTTGGAGGACCTAATGAATATCATCCACCTCAATAAATTCTATATTTGACCCATCAGAGTATCTAAATTAGCAAAAAAAATAACAAATAAAAAAATAAAGAAAAAATACAAAAAACTAAAAAAATGCAAAAACTAGGTTGCAATAAAAATGTCCAATGGTGAAAACCACTTTAGTGGTACCCTGCATAAGTACCATGGTGAAAACCTATTTATAGGTGCCATGTGTAGAAGCCGCATCCACCATCTACTAGGTCCTTGTTCCACATTGCCTACATAAATAAATAATCCATTTTCATCCTACACCTTTTACATTTTCCATCAACCAATGTCACCCTATCATGGATTGACTTTGTTTATGTTCATGTCATTCCCTGTACCCATTCCATTTCATTACCATCCTACCATATTGGGGGCAAGTACCTAAACCTACATGCGGATTGGATCTTTGTATGTACTTTATGGACTTTCATGCAAATTCCATCTCATATACTCCATCATTGTTATGTCAGAAAATGTCCCCTTGGGGGCTTTTCCCTCTTAAGGTTTAGCTCTTAGGTCCTTAGAATGCATTTAGAGAATCTTTCATGTTAATTGTGAATCCTAATGAGAAAACCCTGAAGTCTTATAGAAAATAGGACCTAGGGGGTGCTATTTTGATGATCCCTGAACAAACATTGGAGGTGGACTTGGGTGCTAGCACCCTAGTCCTGCCCTATTTTGGGTCTGCCCTAAATTTAAATGCTAGTTTGGTGACCGTTAATTAGGTCCCAGGCTGACACCAAAAGTTTGAATTGTGAAATTCTTAGCGGGAATGTTTGTAGTTGCATATATAAGCATGTTTAGGTTTTCATTTGTAAACTAGAAGATGATTGCAAACTTTATCATATTGGTGATTCCAAGATATTCATTCTTGCAGAGTAGAGCATTGTTATTGTGTTTGTAATTGCATATTTGACTTCATCTTCTCATGTGATTGAAGAGCCTTCATTATGTGAGATCTACACTACAAGGTGATATCTATTGTGTTTTTGATTATTTATCATTTAGATTTCTACCTTTATCCTGCTAGGATATGCACTCTTATCTAAAAATGATGTTCAGAAGACTTGAATGTCTCTCTGGGGCTTGACTGAGCCAAGCCTCTAAACACGACAACCCCCTCCCACACTCCTTTGTGATTGCCGGTTATTGGTATCAAGTTTTACAGAGTGGAGTGTGAGGACCGCCCTTTTTACTACTGTTGTTATGACTAATTACAGTACTGTTATTGTTACTTTCATATTTGTGGGATAGCAGTTCCCGAAATTTGTCAGACTATTTAACTTTATTATGTTTGCGGAAAAACTAATTGGGTGATGTTTGGATAAGTTACTTTTCAGAAAAAATGAATTAGGTGATGATGGAAAATTGTAATATGATTTTTAATTATGTTAAATTGTACTAGGGCATGAGAATGCATGTGTTATTTAAGTTGCTTCGGCTATGATGAATTTATGTGGTTACTGATCTTGTAATTGAGTGTGCAGGGACTACTAATCAAACCACAGATTTCGGAGATCATTCCACACCTTGTTAATTGTTATTCCCTGTTAAGCCGATCTGGTTCCACGAGGAACCAAGATCTCTTTGTGTTTGATGTCATGATGTAATGTGGTCTTTCGTATGGTCGAGTGGGTTAGGTTACCCTCATGTAACATTAATTTTATAAGTAAGTGTTGTAAAGAGATTGAATTTGAAATTTCTATTTTTATTTAAATTATGAGGCCCTTTTTCTTGTGCTTTACCTTGACCTGGGGTGTCTTGTATGGGTTAAAATTGACCCTGGGTTCTACCCAATGGGTCCAGGGGCCCATTTGACATGGGTAACCCTTGAGTAACCTCCATCTAGTCAACTTAACCTTCCCCTGAAGTTAAGTGGCGAAAATTGGAGGTAGGAGGGGACATGATGGGTTGTACCAACACTCAACCCATCCCCTCTACTTTTCCCTAGATAAGAGATGCCATCCATTAGTGAAAGTTACCTCTTCTTTAGTAAGATTCCCCCATGTACTATGGGGACACCCATGTGAAGAAAGGAGAAAGAGGCATGGGTCACCTGTCTTGTTCCCATTTAACTCTTTTTTTTTATTTCTCCCATGAGAAAGTGGAGTCACATGAGAGGAATAAGGAGTACCCTTGGGAATGGAGAGTGACATAAGCCACCTGGACAGAATAGTGATTTTTGGGAAGGGTGAGGAGGTGACAAGTGTCACTTCCCCATTTCTCAAAATTAGAAAGAAAGAGAATTTTGGGTTATTTATTTTCAAATTTTGGGATGAGAGGGAGTTAGTTGAATTTTGGGGAAAATCTTTCATTTTGGCCTTACCAAAAAAATAGAGAAGTTAGTTTGGAAGATAGAGAAGGGAGAGGGAGTTGGTGGCTAAGGTTGGAAGTGAACTCTGTGGACTCTGCAACAACTTCATTCCAGGAGGGCTTTGCAAGGTTGGTCTGAATTTTACCTTTGTTTTGGTAGAACTGAAATGTGTATGAAATGTGTGTGAAATATGTGTTTAAATTTGTTTTCTGTGGGGTTCTTGTCGGGTTGTTTGACAGAGCATCTCCCACTTGGGAGAAATGCTCATCAAGTTTGGGGTAGGGGAGGAGAGATCCTCCTCGGGTGCATACCTGTTTCCATCTTTTGGGATGTTGAAAGCCTTGAGGGCATGTATCTGTGACTGTATTTTTGACTTGAGAGTCATATACAGATTTCTTACAAATTGTGATCACACTTGGTTGAGACCAAGAGAAATTTATATTAGTACATTTATCTGTCAGGGTGACACTCTGGAGTCGAGTGTGTCCACTCTCCTGCCCCTTATGAAACTCACTGTAGTTGAGTTTCCGTATTGTGTAAAATACCCACGGGTGTATGTGTGCTTTGGGATTGTTGTTGTTTCTGTTGTGAAGTGGAGTGTTTGAGTACCCAGGTGTGAGTATGGTCTCCCTAGCTCGGGGGTGACCCTCTTGCGGGTCTACGGTAGGGAGGAGAGCTAGACGAGTGGTATTTTCTTCTTTGTTTGTCTTTGATACGCAGGTTTTTCTCTTGGAGCTTCTGGTTGGCTATTTATGAAGAAACAGATCATCTTCTTGTCATGAGAATTAGGCCTGGTTCATTTCATAGAGATGAAGAGAGAACACCTCTCTTGTTATTGTTGTAAATTAATGATATTCTGGGAGTGAAGAAAATCACCTCCCTGATCTTGTTATTATTGGACTTTTATTGGTTGTCATAAGTTTTCAGTTGTATACTGTTTGGGAGGAGAAAGTTCATATCTGGGAAGTTGGTATTCATGATTGAGAAGCTGTAATATGAATGTGCTTAAATTTTAAGTTGATGTTTGCAACCTTTGTTCAATAGCAATTTTTGTGTTTCAAGTATTACTGAAAAGAACAAGTTCGTTTTTGCAATTTAATCTGAGTTGTTTACATTTGAAAGTTTGGAATTGCTTCACTAGTTGAAATGCTAATTTTCTTTTCAATGTTAAAATGGAAAAGACAGTTTTAAATATTTGAGTTATTCTCCATATTAATGGATTCTGTTAATTTAGAAGGATTAGAGGAAATCTAGCATGTAAATATATAATCTGTTGTAAATTTATGAAGTCTTAAATGTTTATGAAAATGGAAAATTATACTTATAATAAGGGGATAGCTAGTTACCATTTCTATCAATTAAGTGAAATTGGGATATATATATATATATATATATATATATTTATATCTAATTGTTATGACAATTTCTTTATAACAGGTTGATTTGGAGAAAATGCATAAAGTAGTGAAATTGAGAAATTTAGGAATTAGTTAAGCACATATAAGAATATTTTTATATATAAATAAATTTAAATATATATATATATATAGATATAGATATATATGTATATTTATTTCATATTTTGAGTAATTATCATTTTCCAGAATAATAGAGAAATTGAAAATAAATTATCATTTTTATGAGATTGACTGATAAATATCAATATAAAAATAGGTATATATATATATATATATCTATAATTATATAATCATTGATAAATATATATATAAATATATATTTTATTGTTGAGAGAAATCAACGAATAGCACATAAGAATGGCGGACCAAATTTAAGCCGCGGATAAAAAAAAAAAACACAGTCGAATTTTACATTGGGCGGTGGGGAGAAAACCCCACCGCAGGTTTGTTTTGTTACATTTGGAGGTGTGGAGTGGGGCGGAGCCCCACCCACACCCCACGTCGTGGGAATGTGGGTGGGGCTCCGCCCCACTCCACATCTCCCCCCCCAATCCCTTATGCCTCCCACGGCCTGCACAGGCCCGCCGCTCTGCGGCCACCCCGACCCTGCTTCTCTGTCATAGCGGCCACCGCCGCCCATGGCCGCCGTCGGCTGTGGAAACTACAGCAAATAAAATGTTAGGGCTTGGCCCTAACATAAGATTGGGTTATTTGGAATATAAATTTAGTTTTATATAGCTCTATATATAGGCATATATATATATTATATATGTCTATGTATATAGCTATATATACAATATAATAATGATTATATATCTGTATATATATATATATATAGATATAGATATATAAGTTGTGGTAAACCAATTCGTCCTTTACATAGACATTAAAATAAATATATTATATATATGTATGTATGTATATATATATATATAGATATATAATATACATAGAAGTAAATCTATGAACCAATTTATTGGGCCCTCGTTTAAAATCGTTATAAACTATGTCTCATGGATATAGAGAGAAAAAAACAATATAACAATTATAATCTCATAGGAGATGTTATTAAGTGTTGAACACAACAACCAAAGAAGATATATTACCATGAACAGAGTTTTATAAAGTGGTGAACCACCTACATCTATTGACAACGTCATACGAGTCACAATCAGTGTATGAATCGTAATTAAGAGTAATAGTAACAACAATAATTCTAAACAAGAGAAAATAAAATTATAATGTAAAAGAGAGTTTAGGAATATTCAGTGATACTCTGGAAAGAGTTTCTCGGAAGTTTCAACTAATAACATACTAACAATCACCCGGAAAATGAAGAGGAAAATTACACAATTCCTTGCTCAAAAGAACACTGGAAATAAACTTAAGAAGCCACCACTGACAAACCATGTGGCCATATTAATCTCAACTGTAGCAAACGATCTCATATGTAAACCTGTAAGAGGCTCCAAAGAAGGAAAAACTAACATTGGAAAACACAGAGGAGAAAATGCGCGACATTTCTCACACGGGATAAGAGAACTAAGTTGACGGACCCTTCTGTCAATTGTGCTTAGGAACAAGTTGACTAAGTATTTACGAAGAGGAGGAACCTAGATCGGGGAAGATTAGGAGACCGAGTCCAGCGAAATAGTAAACCAGCCTTTGTGATCTAGATCATCCTGAAATTAGGTTTAATATCAACAATAACTGCAGTGATAACCCTGATTGACGTAAATCATGAAGAAAGGACAGGATGCACATAAAGAAAGTATAGAAAATGAAAGAGAGAGAGACCGAAATATAAACACACTAAATGAACTAAGAAATAGTTAAGGTAAGGGCGATAAAGATATAATCAGAATTAAGAACTTGTGAAAAGGGAAGAGAGGGCAACCAAACCGCCTTGTTGAAAATGCTAAGTCATAGGAGGGGTATGTTTCAGGAAACAAGAGAGGAGACAGACAACCGTGCCTGGCTGAAAAATGACTAAATAGGGAGATCACTAGCCGGTTTAGTCGGAACAAGGCGTCGTGGGGAGTGGTTCCTCTATCAGCGAACCACATGCGTAAATGAGTGCAGCGTAATTCCCACTAACGCCGTAAGGCATTCTGCTACCGAACATTGCCGAGGGTTCGATTTAAGAACTTTGGTAATCTCACTCTTGCAATGACGTTAGCAGCATTGTATAGACCCTCTTGTTGATCTATATGCTTCTGGTTGCACGCCATTGTACTTGTATTCCACCGATGAGTATAGTGTTTCGCCATGAGAGAACACCGTTGAGCATGCGTATGCATGCGAAAGGGGTTTTTAGGACAGTGTGAAAAGTTTTTCATATCTCGTGTCATAACCACATGACAGATGTGGCTATGACACGTGTGATGTGTGTTGTGACCACAAGGAAAATGTGGGCATGACATGGAGTTGTAGAAGGAGGTTACTGACAATAAGGATTCATGATCCAAAAGAAAGAAGATGAAGTTCAATATTTTGGGACAAGGGCGCTAGTGCCAGTGTCCTCCACTTTTTCTAGGGTAGAAACGAAAGATACAATGCAGATAAGTGTCAGAAAGAGATTCAGATTCCATGCAGAAAATAGTACCTTGGATGGGGGCACTAGTTCCACTATCCCTAACAGTTCTACATTCTAAACTTCAAAAAATAGTGAGTTAATAATATTTGTCCTTCATCTCAGTCTGAAAGGATTTGTCATAATTCATTCAATTTGCTTACTATTTTGCTTATTTAGAGTTTTAAGAGTATTTAATCATTAAATAGAGATATTGAGATATTGTTTGATAACATCTGAGCTTCCACATCATTCCAAGAGGTAGCCCAACCTGTTAGGTGATTGCTCTTGCTCAGTAGAGATTCAACTCGGTTGATATGCCCTTGAATGTTTGATGAGAAGGGATGATTTGCCTTTGAAACCTAAATCAACCACACATTCAAGCCATCCCCCTTTTTCATATTAAACAATCATATGTACATAATAAACACATTACACCTCCCTTAATAAAAAAACTTGTCATAATAAACACCATCTTGTCATATCACACCCATTCCATAATAAAACATTTTATACTCAAACAAACAAAAATAACAACCATTTTACACCTAAATCCTTAACGAAAATTAGAAGCATTAGCCCACATTTTGAGACAATAACCAACCACATTACCTATTGCTGCATCATTCCTTATCAAATCTCATCCTACCTTTCCTAGAGATATATCATTCCCATAACATGCATTTATCTAATGGCATCCACTCTTTGGCAAGAGATATAATGGCTGTGTGACTTGTGTTGAATCATTTGGTCTTTTGTTTTTTATTTATCTTTTCGATCCCCTTCTCATGCTTCCTCAAGACCACCTAGATCCATCATATCTTGGTGTGTTACGACTAGCAAGGAATGGGACATAGTGTTTTGCATGTTTGTTAGTTGTCTCCTTATTTTATTAAGGCTACATTAGGACCTTGAGTATACTAGAATGGATTTATGTGTGATTGATATTTCTATCTTCATATATACTAGATTTTCCACATACAACCCTCCAAAGATCTTTGAGTCCTAAGTATATGGCCAATCCTTGTTTGCAGACTCAAGTCCATCATGGAAGGGATACTAAAGCATCTTGGTCTTTTTACCTTGGTGAATGGTATTCACTTGCTATATTAAATATAGGATTACTCTCCACATATACCAGCATAATCAAATCACCTATCTACTTCTAACCCATCACCTATCCACCCTCATATATTCTATCTACCCATATCCACCTTATCCATATTCCCCCTGATTACCCATTTCCTAGGGCATATTATCTTCTTCATGTAACATCATTCCCCTCCCCCCCATTAATGCCATCCCATCTAACTAATCTTCCCATCCCCACATTGACTTGTATCATGACCAAAACCAAAAAAATACAACGCTTGCATCTTCATCTGCTGCATCCATAAATACACCTACATAAATATGTTAGTACCATACCATCATCATAAGCATCATGACCATCATATATATCATCACATAATCATATACATTAATATATGCATTATCCATAACATCAAAAAATAACTATCCATGTATATCCATCATAAATCATCCATAACATAATTATTTTCCATCATACATCATGTGCATCCATTACAAATATCCATAATATCATAAACATTTGCATATCCATCCTACCCATTTGTCATAACCATACATCATATGCATATAAATAATTATGCCAAGAGGCGTTATACAGTCACAGTGGGTGGGGATGAGAGCACTCATTTTTTATGTCTAATTTATAAGGAAAAAAATTAAAATACCAAAAAGGAAATAAAAAATAAAACTTAAGAAAATCAAAGAAAAAAACTAAAAAAGAAATTAAAAACCATTGAATGGGAAAAAACTAAATCACAAAAACTATGGAACCAAAAAAGAAATTGGAAACTTTTGAAAGGAGAAAAAGCTGGAGAAAATCATGAAAACTATGGAACCAAGAAAGAAATTGGAAAAATTAAAAAATAAAAACCAAAAAAGAAATTGCAAGAGAAAATCAAAGAAACTATGGAAAAAAGATATACCTCGGCGTATTTTAGATATACTTTTTAAATATAAATTTACTAGTCCATAAAAACATATCCATCCATAAAAACATAATCTATCCATGCATATTCCATAGACATTACACACATAGATATCTATCATCTCATACATTATCCATAAAACATATTTGCATCCATACAAGCATATAAACATCATCCATAACATCGTAAAATCATAATAAAACCATCTGCATAAATCATAAATCATCATTAGATATCATAACATCACATAGGTCATTGACAAAATGCCTCATCTCATATATATATATATATGGGCATGATACAAAAATATGCCTATAGGCTCAATACATCAATGTATAACATACAAATGAACCCATAGGCATACACAAATGTCATATAATATCATTTCAAGCTAACATGAACTCCCCTCTCTTGAAGGTGCCAACGATGGAGGTGGACCAGATGGACCTGCCCCTGATGGACCATGTGGAAATGGTTCCGATGGACCCTATGGTGGTGGCAGTCACTATGGAGGAGGCCCCATGACTGAAGGACCTATCCTCGTTGATCATGATGCCCTTGATCAACTTCATTCTCAAAAAAGGTTCCCTCTAATTAGCTAGTACTACCACTTGATAAAAGGTATGGTATACTCTACTCTCCTCTCAGCCCATGTAAAATCTCTCTATACATAAGTGTAATCACTCCACATTTGAGCCATCTCCTATCCTAATAAAATTTGTTGAGCTAGGTCACTCTCCAGCCGAAGTCATGCCACCTGGGCCTCTACTCTCTGTCTTTGTACAATGGCTACATCTCTCTCTACAATGGTTGCATCTTACTCTATAGTAATACATGCAATCTCCCCATCATCCCCTCCTAGTGCCTACGGTTGTACCTATGAAAGTGCCTGCACTTGCGCCTATAACTATGCCACTATCTACATAAGAGCCTACACTTGAGTTAGTGTACTATCCCTCTCTATAGTAACTTGTGCATGGAGCCCCTACACTCGCTCCAGCTTTGTCTATAGGCTATCTAACTCTACTCATGTAGCCTCTATATCCTCCTCCTCCTCCACCTCCATAATCTCTACATCTACCTCTAGAGCATCTTCCTCCACTATACACCATCTCCTCCATCTCCTCTATCTCCTACTCCCCCAATTTCTACTCCATGTACTCCATCTCTTCCACCTCCTTCTCCCCCTCCTCCATCCCCCACATCTAGTCAACACCTCACATGTCTACCCTAAAATGGTGTCATTGCAACCCTCCCTACCTACTCCCTGGGATGATAAGTCAGACTGGATGATGTGTCACCCACCATACATCATACTCAAGTGTAGTACCCACATCCTCTATATATGCACCTGGTGGAACCCACTGTATGAGTACTAAAGCCTAAAACTCTACCAGTGCAAGTGCAGGATCTAGTGCCACACCCCAAGGTCCAACCTCTCATGCTACCCATGGGAAGATAACCTCATGTCTTATCTTGGGTTGTCACTCCCTGAACTACCTCAGTACCCGCTCTGGCATGTATCTCTTAATGATCAGCCCTATTTTCCCCATGATATACTATGTCTACTGCACATAAGAGAGCTACTCATCATCTCCCTCCCATGCCTCGCAAGCCCACCATGGCCTCCATATCACTACATCTAGCTCATCCAGCACTCTCCTCAAGTAATCCATGTCTCCCAAGTGCCTATAATGTAGAATCATGATGTAACATTGAACATAAGGGAAACGTGTTCCCCTCCCCTAATATTCAAGAGGCCATGTGATAGAAATATACTCCCACACCCAAATATGCAAGAGCATAACATCACAGTCGATGTTCTATGCTTGTCGATATGCAACACTATGCATATCTCGATATAGGTAGTAAATAATGCAGGGGCCCCAAGAAAATACCTCTCCATCCAACATCCTCTCTAGTACATCTCCCCATTCGATCGACAAGTACCACACATGTCTCCTAGGAACCAGAATCCCTAAGATCAACTAGATAAAAATAGTGACATCAGGGCATCTAGCAGAACCCATGATGAATCTAGATGAGTCCCCTAAAAAGAAAGATCACCACTCAAGAATATGCACTCTAGTGCCTCCTTGCCTATCGAGAAGTCATATCTCACAAGTGAACTATGAATGGGGATCTGTAATATCCTCCATACATCCTCTAATGTGACAGTCATCTCACCTATAGAGAGGAGGAAGGTGCTCTTCTCACTCTGCCACCTCTCCACTAATGTCATCATCATAGTTGTATGCCCCTAAATATAAGGCATGTAAGAAGCATACAACATCCCAATCACTGCTAACCACTTCCTCTCTACATTTGTGAAGCTTGTCTTGTATCTCATCGTCTATGGATGCCTCTCCCTTGAATTGATAGCTAACGGTCGTGCCTACATCCATCCAAACCACAATGTCAGCCTTTTTGAAATCAAAATTTTCAGCCAATTTGGCACAAGCGTCCTTTTCTACAAATGTGCATTGATTCCCTGTATAGGCACCCTTTTGAGAAAAGGCGCGTTGATCCCTAACATGGGCGCACCGGCACAACCCAGGTACACTACTTTCATACATAAGTACCCTTTTAGACAAAGGCACACTGATCCATGATGTAGGCATGCGTCCAGATGAAGGTGTGTCAATTCCTTACATAAGCACTAAAAGTGATGACATAGGCACGTCATTTTAACATGGGCGCGTCACTAGACAAAAGCATGTTGAAACTCAACTTTGACATGCCACGCAAAGAAAAAGGTGTAATTTCATTAAAGTGTGCCCACGTTTTGACCCCCTTTACCTAGCATTTATTACCCCTAGGACCTAGCCTAGCCTACCCAAAAGCCAACATGGTTAGAGACGTACCAGTGCACCAATGCCTGAAGGTTGCTTGAAGGTTCTGACTCGCTCACTATGATGCTCATGTCGAGGAATGCCAATCATGCCTACCATCTCTTCTCTCCTATTCTCTCTATTCATCCAAATCTTGTGAGTGCAAATGACTTGGAATGGGCCTCTTTGCCACTATTTATAGGCCCCACAAACCTTAATTTTCACCCATAGCCCTAATTTTTCACCCACATCCTTCCTTTTAGCTCCCTTTTCACCCATTTTTCTTCCTGTCAACCTATTTCTTCTCCCACATCCCATTTTTAACACTAAAAGGTCTTCCTTTCAAGAGTTCACCCAAAAAAAAAAAAAATTTGACTGACATCTCGAGGGAGCATACCTCCTCCCTCCATCCTCCCTTCAGTCAACTGAAATCTACTTTCTTTGATACTCCACCACTTCCCTTGGTCACAATGCCATATTAAAGAGGGGCAAAATCTAGACACCAAAAAATGACTAGGCCTCCACCATCATTTCTGACATCATCCTGACACCACTTTCATCGTAACACATCCCCCTTAACCACTTAAATTAAATAAATAAATTTATATTTATTTAACTAATTTAGTTTATCCATTTTCCCTATCTTTCAGATTAATTAGATATATTTTTTTAATTTGTTTAATTAACCCTTTAGCTCCCTTTCATCTAAATTAATTAAATAAATTTTATTTATTTAATTAATTGACTAACCTTTCCTATCCACCACCTAAACTTAATTAAATAAAATTTCACTTTATTTAATTAATAATCCCACTAACTTTCTTACATCCATGATTAATTAAATCAATCCCATTTAATTAATATTAAACCTCAATTACCCCCTCTCCAACAATTAAAAAAATAATTCCTATTATTTAATTAGTTGTCTTGCCACTTGTCATCATCCTCACCTCACAAATAAAATAAATTAAAAATTCCTATTAAAGGACAAAAAAAAAAGTCAACTCATCTTTCAATCTCCACCCTTCATTTCAAAACCCATCTTTTAATCTCCACCATTCACATGAAGATGCCCTAGGATTCAATCTCAACCATTGATCCTTTCTTCCTCCTCTCAATCTCATCCATTGATTCCACCTCTCGTTTATATTTGACCTTCCCACCTCTCATTCCCATTTGACCTTAGCACCTCTCAATCTCAGCCCTTCATCCCACCTTTTAATCTCAACCCTCCAATCCACTCATCTCCAATCTATAAATAAGACCTCCTCTTAGCCATTTTGAACACATCATTTCTATTAGCCATATGCTATCCAAATATCTATTCATTCACCTCCATTAGACCTAGGGTTGATGTTGGTTTTGTGAGATCAATCCACATTCCATAATATTTTTTTGAGTATATCTAGCATTGCAGGTGGGTGCATGCTTCCTAAACTCTATCAAGGAGGAGAAATGGCCAAAGGGTGAAGGTATAATGTATTGTGTTGTTTATCTTTTAGTTTATTTACCTCGTGCAGTTCTCTTACCTTCAGCACCAACATTAACTAAATTAATGCCATACAACTTTTGGAAAGAGAATATAAAATACTATGAATTGCACATGACTATGAAACAAAGAGATGAAAAATTTATTGTAATACTAAATAGAATTCATGTAGGTTTACAAACAAATTATGATTTAGAATACTTGAATCAAATTTTCATGTGCTTGCCCCCAATGGATCAAACATTCTCCTTCCTATTTTATAGAAGAAAAGATGTTGATGAACAAAATCAAAAGATTTTATCAATGGTTCCTGGAGAGTTAACTATATTGAATGGAATTGATCAGCATGATGACAATTGCAATAAAATACCACTCTATAACCACACAACTGTTAGGAAAGGTGTCTCAACCTTGCAACTACAAAAGGTTACTATTCTTCCCAATTTTGGTCTTTTCAAATACCCTTTATCTTGAGGGATGGTTTAGAACTTTCAAAGTTTACAAAAAGGGCTAAAAATAAAAAGGATTACTATTTTTAGTAACTCTACATTTGAGCTCAGATGGACCTAAAATTTTTCCAAAATGTGTGGAACTACCAAGTAAACATCTTGGCTAAGTTTTGACTCAAGATCATGCCTGGATTGCAGGATATTAAAGTTTATGTTTTTGAAACTCCTAGACAAGTTTTGAACTCATATTTCAGGCACTTAGATGTCCCTAAACACCTTGAAAGCTGTAACTGATTAATCTAGTTATATTTTGATAGATCTCTTCACTATCTTTTCAACGCATCAAATGCACTACAAAAAAATAGGTAATTAGCGCCTAAAATAGCGTCAGAATTTAGTGCATTTTGAGTTCATGAATTAGACACTTCTGCCGGCATAAAACTCGGCGTCAAACTACATGTTCACTTTGGCACTGGAATTAGCACTGAATTTTGCTCCCATTTTTGCATAGGATTTTGCTCCCATTTTTGTGCCAAATTTTGCGCCAGAGTTTAGGCTGAATTTTGTGCCAGATTTTGCTCCCATTTTTGCTTCTAGTTTTGCTCCTGGAGTCGTGCTTCCTATTTTTCTCCTGGTATGGCATCAAAAATGGCTTCTTTTTTGGCTTCCTCATTGATGCCAAGTTTTTCTTCCATTATGACATCCTTTGTTGCTTCCAGTTTTGCTTCCATTATGACATCCTTTATTGCTTCGAGTTTGGCTTCCAATTTTTCTTCTGGTTTTACTTCTTGTGTTGCTTCTAGGTTTGCTTCCAGTTTTTCTTCCAGTTTGGCTTCCAGTTTTTCTTCCATTTTTGCTTCCAATTTTGCTTCCAGTTTTGCTTCCAGATTTGCTTCTAATTTTCCTTTCGATATAACATCGCTTGTTGCATCTAGCTTTGCTTCCATTTTTGCATCTTTGTTCCAAAAAAGGTGAGTGGGCCAATTCTTGCTTTTTAATTGCCCCATCTTTCACCTTATAGCCTAGCTTAACCTGATACTCCCCAGTTTTTGAGTAGCTCCATCTTATTCTATCCTCTTTGTGAGACAAGCTCATAGACCTATTTGATAGAATACTCTCTAACTCACTTATCTGTGCTCCATCCACCTGAAGACCCCTGAAGCATTTGAAATATTTTATAAGACAAAATTTATAAAGAATTTTTAGGGAAATAGACATCCATACAAATTAACATCATTATACTTATTAAATCTCCATCAAAATAAAATCTACAACAATATCTAGTATGTATAAAATAACAAGATAATTATTATAACATGATCATCATTTATAATTAAAACAAGTGAGTCAAATATCTATAATTTAATTGAATTTGACAACATCCATCCTGAGCAGTAAATTAAAATCATCATACGTAATAAATATCCATCCAAAAATGATCTACCACTTTTAATATATATAAATTGACAAGTCAACACTAATAAGATCATCATCATATATAACTAAAACAAGTGAAAGTTAGATATGCCAATAGATCAATAACATGTCAAAATGATACATGTCCAATAGTCGACATAAGTCAAAATGATACATGTACAAATGATATAAGTAAAAATGATAAATTATGTAACTCAAAATGATACAAGTCAAGATGATACATGTCTAAATGATATAAGTCAAAATGATACAACTCAATAATATGGTACTGCAGGCTGTGAAAATGATACATATGATAGTAACCATGAAAAGAGGCATCATAACGATATATCAACAATAATCCATGATGCAGTCTATATGATCATGAATGTCACTAGCTACTACCAGCAACTGCCTCATCATTATCATCACCATCGTGATCATCATCATCATCATCATGATCATCATTGTCGTCATCAACCTCGGTGTCTTCTTGATGCAGAGTGCCAGCAGAAGCGGATGAAGATTTGACTATATCTTCCCTATCGGCAAGAGATCCTCCAGTGTTTCACCGAAGTCAAGGATGTCTTCGCTATCGGAAAGACATGAACTATCAGCCGCTCCTTATTCTTTTATCCCGATGGCCAAGTTCTCACCGATACTGTTAGGTACATCGGCCAGACCGATACTATCGGTATAACTTTCTTTTAGTTATCCGATATACAAACTCTTACCAATGTGCATTGCGTTGAACTTAATCGTCGGTAAGACCTCTTGCTTCGGCCAGACTTCTACTTAAACTCTCGATAATGACTCTCACACCGATATGTCTTCTACTATCGGCATGACCTTCGCTCATCGGTGGGACTTCCAAGTCTTCTCCCGACGGTGCTTCCTCACACCGATACTCTTTATCGGCGACACTCCGAAGATGTCTCACCGATCGGTGAAACCTTGTACCGTCGGCTAAGTGTATTTTCCTTAGCCCGATTTCGTTTCTCTCATCGATGCGAACAACGATGGTATGTGTCTCTGACACTATACCAATCTTCAGTAAGACGGAGAGTATTTCACACCAATGGATCTCCAATTGTTCTGAGGCGCCGAACTCGGATTCCCTTCGACAGAACAATGGAATTTGGCCGATTCATATATCAACCCTTGATCACTTGTAGCAATCTGATCCCACAGCCAAACTATCCAATTTCACTCTGATTTCCTGACTAGCCACATGACGATGTCTAGTCAAACTTGACTGAGTTCGCTGGCTTCCTGGGTAAGAATTCAACAACAACAAACGTGAAAAGTCTTTCCCCCATCACACTGATACTATACAGGGCTTCAGTGGACAGAGGAAAGGGCCTCCATGTATGAATCAAAACCCTACTCCTAGGTTACAAACCAGCCACTGTGGAACCGTGGGTTTTACACCGCCTACACACTATAGAGTCACTATGGATTGACAGATAGCATCTGGTTAGGGTTCCATTTACAAAATCAGGATAAAGATATCAAATCACTAAGAACAACCACAAAAATCAACACAGATCATACCCAGAACTCTCTTTATTTAGTTATCAAAAAGAACTTGTTGTAATACACACTTCTCTCTCTGTGTGACATACAACCTGCCTCTAAAGAAGATGTAGAGACAGCAGTTATTTCCCTCCAACCGTGCAAACTAATTTTCCAATCAGTTAGCCGTTGGGTTACCCTTCATACAAGCAAATCACTTGTTTGCCTTACACATGTACATCCATGGGACCAAATTGACCCTTATTACAAAATGAAATGGCTTAAGAGCCTTATGAGAAAACAAAAGAAAAGATGACCCTGCACTACAGAGAATGTGCTCCTGCACCATACTCCCCCTGCAGGAAAAAAACTCAAGTCCCTTGAGTTGCTAACTGCTGAAGTGTCGTCCCATGCTTTAGAATATCGGCTTCACTCATCCAGGTTGCCTCAGAATCAGGAAGATCCTGCCACTTGACCAAGTAGTCTTTGTATACCCCTTTTCTTGTCTTCTGGACAATTTTGGAATCCAAAATGCATTCCAATTGCAAAGGCTTACTTGGAGGTAAATCTCTGATCCAGTCTTCATCTTCAATCACAGCATCTGAACCATCTTCAACATGTAATGGAGGTCTAAAAGGGAATAGGTCTGCAACATTGAAAATGGGAGAGATACCAAGGCCGAATGGTAATTCTATCTCATAAGCATTTGGACCAAATTTATGCGCTACCCTACACGGTCCTATCTTCTTCATCAACAATTTGGTTGGTTGCCCCTTAGGTAATCTTTCCTTTCTAAGGTAGGCCATCACCAAATCTCCTACCTTGAACTGTACCTCCCTTCGCTTTAGATCTGCCCTATCCTTGTACTTGGAGATAGTTTTCTCCAACTGAAGCTTGACCTGATCATGTACTGTTTTCATGGTAGCAACAAAGTCTTCTCCTAGAGCACTCCTTTTATCCCATCCTTGGAGGTCTTTGAGTTCAAGTGGTCCTCTTGGGTGGAAACCATAAACTATTTCAAAAGGGCTTTTCCCAGTACTTCTGTTTCTTGAATCATTATAAGCATATTCAGCTTGACTGATCACTAAATCCCATGCCAATCCATGCTGTTTGGTAAGGCATCTCAACAGGTTTCCCAAGGACCTATTAACAACCTCAGTCTGACCATCAGTCTGGGGATGGTAGGCTGATGAAAAAGACAACTGAGTGCCCAATTTTCTCCATAGGGTCCTCCAAAAATGACCAACAAATTTGGAGTCTCTATCAGTAACAATTGATAGGGGTAAACCATGAATTCTGACCACCTCTCTGAAAAAGAGACCAGCAATATGAGATGCATCATTTGTGCATTTGCATGGCACAAAATGAGCCATCTTACTGAATCTATCCACAATGACAAAAACACTGTCTACACCCCTTGCTGTCCTAGGAAGACCAAGCACAAAGTCCATACTAATGTTTTCCCAAGGTCTGGTGGGAATGGGCAGTGGTTGGTACAAACCAGCATTAGAAGACATACCTTTGGCCTTTTGACATATGGTACAGCTTGCAACATATCTCCTTACATCTGTCTGTACCTTGGGCCAATAATAGAACCTGGTGACTTGTTCCAAAGTCTTGTCCAACCCAAAATGTCCTCCTAAGGCTCCATTGTGCTTCTCCTTGATGATATTGTCCCTCATGGAACATTTAGGAACACACAACAAACTACCTTTAAATAGGAGCCCTTCTTGCAGCACAAAATCAGAATACTCACCATGAAAAGTGTTAGCCAAACTTGCACACACTTCATAGGCAGCCTTGAAATCTGCATCATCCTTGTACAACTCCTTCAGACATTCTAGACCCATATGTTCCATTTGTACTTCCTGTATGACCAGTATCCTTCTACTCAAAGCATCTACCACTTTGTTGGCAACACCTTTCTTATGCTTAATAGTGAAGGTATAGGCCTGCAATTATTCCATCCACTTGACGTGCCTATGATTCAACTTTTCTTGACTATTTAGGAAACTAAGAGCATGGTTGTCAGTAAAAACAATGAACTCTTTTGGCAGTAAATAATGTCTCCATTTTTTCAGAGCTTGCACCATTGCATACAGCTCTAGGTCATAGGTAGAATACCTCTGTTTGGCCTCATTCAACTTCTCTGAAAAGAATGCTACTGGATGTCCTTCCTGACTAAGAACAGCACCTATAGCCTGTTGGCTTGCATCACATTCCACAACAAATACTTTGTCAAAATTAGGGAGTACCAACGTAGGTAACTCAGCCACTTTCTGTTTCAACAGTTCAAAACTATCATCTGCTTGTTTTGTCCATTGAAATTTACACTTCACTCCACCCTTGATGGTATTGAGAATAGGAGCACTTATGTGACTGAACCCTTTAATGAACTTCCTGTAAAAAGTTGCCAAACCATGAAAACTTCTTACATCTCCTACTGTCTTAGGAGTAGGCCAATTGAGAATAGCCTCAAGTTTTGTAGGATCCATTTTCAAACAGCCATTGGAAATCACAAATCCAAGATACACTAGTTCAGTTTTCATAAAATCACATTTATCCAAGTTGATCATCAACTTACTCTCATGCAATTTCTTTAACACCTGTCCAAGATGCTTCACATGCTCTTCTTTGGTCCTGCTGAAAATTAATATGTCATCAAGATAAACAATAACAAATTTTCCAATAAATTCTACAAGTACCTCATTCATCAACCGCATGAATGTGCTTGGAGCATTACTGAGTCCAAATGGCATGACAAGCCACTCATAGAGACCTTCATTTGTTTTGAAGGCAGTCTTCCATTCATCTCCCTGCCTTATTCTGATTTGGTGATAACCAGATTTCAAATCAATCTTGGAATAGTAACATGAACCACCAAGATAGTCCAACAGATCCTCAATTCTTGGCATAGGAAATCTATACCTTATGGTGATCTTATTGATAGCCCTTGAATCTGTGCATAGTCTCTATTTGCCATCTTTCTTAGGAGCAAGTACACTAGGGACTGCACATGGACTAAGACTTTTCCTAATCAAACCTTTCTCCAAAAGTTCTTGAATCTGTCTACCTACTTCTTCATTCTGCTGTGGTGTCAACTTATAGGCAGCTTTGTTGGGTAATGTGGCTCCAAGAATCAAGTCAATCTGATGACTTATGTCCCTCATAGGTGGTAAGGAGTTAGGAGTATCCTCTACCACAAGATCTTGGTACTTATCCAGTAATTGTTGCACTTCCAATGGAATCTCCTTCTGCTGTTTGCTTTGCTGATTGGATACAGGCTTCATCATCAGTGCATACCCTTGGGTATCCTCCTCCTTCATGAGTTGTAGGAACTCTTTGCCACTCACTAACATGACACTGTTGTCATTGCTCTTCTCTCCAACCGGCTCTGGTAAGGGATCCATCTGAAACTTCTTACCATTCTTGGTGATCATATATGTATTCTTTTCACCATCATGCTGTGCCTTCACATCATATTGTCAAGGTCATCCAAGAAGAAGGTGACAAGCATCCATAGGAATAATTTCACATAGCACCTTATCCCTATAATCACCTAGTTCAAACTCTACCCAAGTTTGTTCTTCCACCAAATAGTTCTAATGCTTATTCAACCAAGATATTTTGTGAGGATTAAGATGGGGTAAGCTTTTCAGTTTACACTTTTCTACCATTTCAGTAGACACTACATTTTCAGTAGAACCTGAATCAACAATGATTTTACAGAGCTTACCATATGCTATTCCTTGGGTTCTGAAGAGATTCTTCCTTTGTGGGGGCTCCTGCTTCAATGGCATCTTCACGAGGGTCCTCTTAATCATCATGTTCTCTCCTTCAAGTACTGGTGCAGCACTACCAATTGGTGAGTTTACACTCTGACAATCATCCTCCTGCAATAGTTGGTTCCTTCTCCCACCATCATGAGAGCTAGATGCCTTCTCAGGGCACTTACTTGCAGTGTGGCCTACTTGATTGCAGTTGTAACATCTTCCAGTGAAGACTCCACATCCTCTGCCTGCACCACCACCTCTACCTCTGCCATTAGGTCTTCTCCAACCTCCGAAACCACCACCTTTTTGTTCTGTATCAGAACGTGATTCTTGTTGACTTGAACTTTCACCTTTGTTTGGCTGTCCTCTGCCAAAATTACCTCTTCCTCTATTGTTCCTGCCACCTCTTCCTCTGTTATTTTGATCACCTCTCCTTTTCAGTTTATCCTCTGCCCTAGAGGCTAACTGAAAACATTCATCCACAGTCTTGGGAACCACCATACTGAACTCATCCTGTATATTGTACCTCAGTCCATCCAGGTATCTGGCCACCATCTCTTTCTCTTCTTCTCTGTGATTGGCTCTCATGCTCAATCTGTGGAATTCTTCAGTGTATGTAGCCACGTCCATATCTTTCTGCCTAAGATGATTAAACTTTCTGATAGTCTGTAGATCATAATCACATGGTAGAAATTTGGCTCTCAGCATGGCCACCATTCTGCTCCACTTGGTGATTGGACTCTTTCCAACCTTCTCCCTTTCACATTGAGTGTAGTTCCACCAAACCAATGCAGAACCTCTCAGTCTGGTCTTTGCAAACTTTACTTTCTTACTGTCACTATACTCTTTGAAGTCAAAGTAATTACTTATGGCTTCAATCCAGTCCACAAGAGTATCTCCATCCAGTTTCCCATTGAACGTGGGAACATCCATTTTCGGATCACCACTATCTCCATGACCCTTGAGTGCATTCAGAAATGCCTTTTGATCAGCAGTCATACCTTCTCCTTGAGGATTCTCCCTAGTTTCTCCTTCTTCATCCTCTTCTGACTCAGAAGTGCTTCCATCTTTCTCTTTGGATCTTTCTTCCTTCAGTCTCTCTTTGAGCATTTCTTCCACCATCTTCTGGATGGCTACTTTACTCATCGTCTTGGGAGGCATTGTGCTAGCCTCTGTTTCTATCTCCAATTCTTCATCTGACATACACGGCTGTGATTCAGAATATTAGCTCTGATACCAATTTGATGCAGAGTGCCAGCAGAAGCGGATGAAGATTTGACTATATCTTCCCTATCGGCAAGAGATTCTCCAGTGTTTCACCGAAGTCAAGGATGTCTTCGCTATCAGAAAGACATTAACTATCGGCCGCTCCTTATTCTTTTATCCCGATGGCCAAGTTCTCACCGATACTATCGGGTACATTGGCCAGACCGATACTTTCGGTATAACTTTCTTTTAGTTATCTGATATACAAACTCTTACCGATGTACATTGCGTTGAACTTAATCATCGGTAAGACCTCTTGCTTCGGCCAGACTTCTACTTAAACTCCCGATAATGACTCTCACACCGATATGTCTTCTACTATCGGCATGACCTTCGCTCATCGGTGGGACTTCCAAGTCTTCTCCCGACGGTGCTTCCTCACATCGATACTCTTTATTGGCGACACTCCGAAGATGTCTCACCGATCGGTGAAACCTTGTACCATCGGCTAAGTGTATTTTCCTTAGCCCGATTTCATTTCTCTCGCCGATGCGAACAATGATGGTATGTGTCTCCGACACTATACCAATCTTCAGTAAGACAGAGAGTATTTCACACCGATGGATCTCCAATTGTTCTGAGGCGCCGAACTCGGATTCCCTTCGACAGAACAATGGAATTTGGCCGATTCATATATCAAACCTTGATCACTTGTAGCAATCTGATCCGACAGCCAAACTATCCAATTTCACTCCGATTTCCTGACTAGCCACATGACGATGTCTAGTTGAACTTGACTGAGTTCGCTGGCTTCCTAGGTAAGAATTCAACAACAACAAATGTGAAAAGTCTTTCCCCCATCACACTGATACTATACAGGGCTTCAATGGACAGAGGAAAGGGCCTCCATGTATGAATCAAAACCCTACTCCTAGGTTACAAACCAGCCACTGTGGAACCGTGGGTTTTACACCACCTGCACACTATAGAGTCACTATGGATTGACAAATAGCATCCGGTTAGGGTTCCATTTACAAAATCAGGATAAAGATATCAAATCACTAAGAACAACCACGAAAATCAACACAGATCATACCCAGAACTCTCTTTATTCATTTATCAAAAAGAACTTGTTGTAATACACACTTCTCTCTCTCTGTGTGACATACAACCTACCTCTAAAGAAGATGTAGAGACAGCAGTTATTTCCCTCCAACCGTGCAAACTGATTTTCCAATCAGTTAGCCGTTGGGTTACCCTTCATACAAGCAAATCACTTGTTTGCCTTACACATGTACATCCATGGGACCAAATTGACCCTTATTACAAAATGAAATGGCTTAAGAGCTTTATGAGAAAACAAAAGAAAAGATGACCCTGCACTACAGAGAATGTGCTCCTGCACCACTTCTATATCTACATTATCATCATCCTCTTCCATGTGATCTATACTAGAACCAACATATTCTAAATCTATATCATGAGGATCATCTTGATCTTCTGGAAGACCAGTGTTCTACAAAAAAAAACCATTTAAAATGAAAAGTTATTATTTATTTCATGCAATAATTTATTTTTCTATTATATATCTAATATTACAACATATGAAATGAAACCATAATCATATTACATCATATCAAAGTGCAGATACCATAATAAAATTTCAAAAAAGTCACGGCTAATATGTCATTCCAATGATGTAAAATATGCAACAATTCTAATAAATGTTAGTAAAGATCATAAATAAATTTGTTATACAATTTAACTATCAAATGTAAATTCTAGTACATAACCTTAAGTGCCACAAATTTCTTGTGTTGTGCCTTGCACACACGCCCCATTTTGACAAATGGAGACCCCCTCTTTTGCTTTGGCTTGGAGTCTCAACCTTTCTACCTTATGATGATGAGAAGGTGAATTTGTGCTTAGAGTGCATGATTTGTTCCAGATTTGAGTATTTTACATGATTGGGGTGATTTGATGTCATTTGGAGGTGTCTTGGATATTCTTGTGCCCAAGAAATAGCCATTTGTTACTTTCTGCACTGAAATTGGGTGTTACTAATTTTTGCTCTAAAATCCTATGTCACTGGATATTGCCCTTAGAAGTGCTTCTGCAAGATGTTTCATGTTGAAATTCCTATTTTCCAGGTCTTATAGTTGCAAAATCGTGTCAAATTCCATCAAATTTCACTAAGGGGTCCATAAGATTTCACCCTAATACATGTTCCTAGAGCCCTAATTTGGCTAAGTCTGAAACCTTGAAAATCCTGAAAAATGGCTAAGTTTGAAATCTGGTGGAACCTCAAAATTCTAGAATCTGCATATGAAATCCTATGGATCTAGAGCCTATCTCAAACATCCTGAAAGTATATTTAAAAATATTTAAAGTAAATATATTTTAAAATATACTTTCACCTTGGCCAATTCAAAATCTAGCGCTAAAAATGAACCCAACTACACTTTGCACCAAAAATAGCCCTTACCGACCTTAGTGCTAAAAATTGAATCCACTAACTTTGCACTAAAAATAGTCGCTACCGACTTCCAGCACTAAAATCCTTGCTCATGGACTTCTGCATAAAAATCATCATCTGCCAACCTTATTGCTAAAATTACCTCTAACTGACTTCCTTCCACACTACCACTAAGTCGGTTAGCACCAAAATCTCCACTGACAAACTTTGTGCTAAAAACAAACCGAATAGACCTACGCTAAAAAGTTAACCGAGTGACCGCATGAAGCATCATTTTAGTTGGTCAGACCCAAATCCTTGCAAGCTCAGATGAACCCAAAATCCCCATAAGTTTGGATGAACCCAAAATCCCCGCAAGGTCAGATGAACCCAAAATCCCTGCTAGGTCAGTTAGAGGTGAAATCTCGCTAGGTCGGTTGAAAGCAAAATCAACACTTTTTGGTATTTTGGGCCAAAATTGAGTTTTTCAAGGAGTAAATTAGATTTTCTTGATGGATTTGAATTACATGTCTATTTGTCACATCATGATGAACATTTTACCAAGTTTGTGTAGATTTTTGGCACATTTTACGATAATTAATGCCACTACACATAAAAGGTCGGCGATCCCAAAAAATCCCGCTTTTTACAAAAAAGGCTAGAAAAACATGAAATAAAAGTCTGCAAATGGATTGCAATGAACACAAAAACTTCCTAGACCAATATATTGGCCAAATGAGTACTTAAAAATGGCAAAAAATGTAGAAAATCATGTGAAAATCACTAGATTTAAGAGGTTGGTTATAAGAAAGTGACATTGACAATATGTTGTTTCTAATGAATCCATGGCTGCAAATGGACATATTTTGGTTCAAATTGATGAAAAATAACTTGTTAAGATGAAATTGATGCTTTGCATTGTAAATTACAGGTCTTAGAGAATAAAGGAGCCAATAGGAGCCATCTTGGGAGGTGAACACACAAGAGGTGTAGTGCTGACCCAGAAATGTAGAATTGACACTCATCAACCAAATTGCTATTACACCTGCAAGAGAAAATCAGTATGATGTCCAAGATGATGGAGATGAGCTATAGGAGCTAAAGACATATAAGATCAGGTCTATTTCATTATTTTTCTTTCAAATCCAATCCAATGTCCAAGACATGCATATAGTTGTTCCTGTAGTCCAGTCATCAAGAATCAGTCCAGTGAGCATCTAGTTGCATATATCTTCACCAAAATACTCCTTTGGATCTAGTCAGCACTTGGAATCCCATGAATCCACATCATCTCAAGTTTTCAAGTGTCATGTGACTCTATTTTGGCTTCATTAGGCCTTAAAATTTGACTTTTCATCATGTACAACCAAATGGGTATCCACTTTGTCTAGATTCAATGTATTTGCAAGTTGTATTTTGTCTTTTTCCTACAAGACAAATGCAGATCTAAAAATGTAACAAACTATTGTACTTCATTAAATGCCATGTAATCTGGACTGTTGGTGTTGACTTAATCTCCACCGTCCATTGAAAAACTCAGTATGGTGCCTTGTCTATAAAAGGGCCATCATTCTCTCATTGTAATAAGTAAGATTAGATACTGAATTGCTAAGACTCTGCCAAATTGTGATCAATACAAAGCAAGTTTTGCAGGTTGCTAGGAATTTGTGTTCTTATGTTATCTTCTTTGGTTTTCATGGTTCATATCAATCCAAATTTAATTAGTTGTACTTTTGCAATAATGGGTAAATGTTAAGATATCTGATGAATGCTTTGTTCCATACTATTAGTGCTTGTTGATGGTAAGTTGTTGTGTATAGTTAGTCTGGGCCCTGTCATTGAACATAGTTTGGTTGCATTCTACTAGTTAAGTTGCGCCATTGTCCGGGTGTTTAATGAGTGAATGCAATTTGAAAATCATAAGGATCCTTTGAAGATTGCATCATTTCTTGCAACATTCTGGGTTTCCTATCCTAGTGAAACAAGGAATGGTTTATTGAAAGTATTTGTCTATCTGCACCATTTTACCCCATTGTGACTGTCACTTAGGATCCCTTCTCTCTCTCTCTCTCTCCCTTTCCTTTTTGCATTTTCTTTGCATCAAATTTGGTAGATTTAGGTTTTGAGCAGCATTTCATTACCTATCTACTAAAATTTCAGACTTCACAATCTGAACCACCTAGGGTTTCTGCATGTACATTGCTGCTATCGTTCATAAACCCTGCATTTTGTGTAAGACCCCTTGTTGGCACAGCTAGATATACCACTGAGTCATTCCAAGCAAACTAAGACCTAGCTGTATTATCCTTGGGGCAGTCCTATCTTGGATAGGATACCTTTTAAAAGAGAGGTTTGATACCAACAATCATACCTATGTTGTTGAGTGCAAAAACACCCGTCAACAGAATTGGCGCTAGAAGGAAGGCATGGACAAAGATTTTTATGCAGGCTTTCAGTTTTGTTGGTTCATTGCACATGCTAAAATGAAGTGAATGTGTAAAAAATTCTAATCAAATGGATACACATAAGGGTTTCAGTCATGAAATCCCTTCATTCTTCAGAAGACCATCTCAGTAGTCATATCTTGAAGAGAACTTCCGAGTAGATATCCCACTTTTCAAAAAAGTATTAGATAGGAAAATCAGGATGAAGTATCCTCCATTTAGCTTGCTTGATTTTAGTTCTCCTCAGGTCTGCATTGTACATCCTGGAGAACCGCATGACAAGTTTGACTGTTTGACCTTCCTCCAAAGATTGGATCTACACTTAAAAGGACTACTCCCTATCTTTGAGATTTATAAGCCTGAAGTGGGATATAGGTCTTACAGACATATTTAGAACAAGGTGACACATGGAGAAGCTACAACATGAATGGATGCCAATGCATGTGTTCATGTCTTAGTTAAATGCATCCAAAGAGTTGAGATTGCATGAGTTATAAATCCATCATTCATAAGTAATCACAATCGACAAGGTCACCCAATCCTATCACTGGATATTGCCCTTGGAAATGCTTTTGTAGGATGTTTCATGTTGAAATTCCTAGTTTCTAGGTCTTATAGTTGAAAAATCATGTTAAATTCCATCAGATTTCACTAAGGGGTCCATAAGATTTCACCCTAATACATGGTCCTGGAGCCCTAATTTGGCTAAGTCTAAAACCCTAAAAATCTTGAAAAATGGCTAAGTTTGAAATTTGGTGGAACCTCAAAATTCTAGAATCTGCATATGAAATCCTATGGATCTGGAACCCATCTCAAACATCTTGAAAGTATATTTAAAAATATTTAAAGAATAAGTTTCTTATACTTAAATATATTTTTAAATATACTTTCACCCTGGCTAATTCAAAATCTGGCGCTAAAAATGACCCCAACTACACTTTGCGCCAAAAATAGCCCTTACCAACCTTAGCGCTAAAAATTGAATCCACTAACTTTGTGCTAAAAATAGTCGCTACCAACTTCTAGCATGAAAAACCTCGCTCATAGACTTCTGCATGAAAATCATCATCCACCGACCTTAGTGCTAAAATTACCTCCAACCGACTTCCTTCCACACTACCGCTAAGTCGGTTGGCACCAAAATCCGCGCCAACAAACTTTACGCTAAAAATAGACCCAACAAACCTGCACTAAAAAGTGACCCGACTGACTGCATGAAGCATCATTTTAGTTGGTCGGACCCAAATCCCCGCAAGGTTGGATGAACCCAAAATCCTCACAAGGTCAGATAAACCCAAAATCCCCACTAGGTCAGTTGGAGGTGAAATCCCCGCAAGGTCAGTTGAAAGCAAAATCAACGCTTTTTGGTATTTTGGGCCAAAATTGAGTTTTTCAAGGAGCAAATTGGATTTTCTTGATGGATTTGAATTACATATCTATTTGTCACATCATCATGAACATTTTACCAAGTTTGTGTGGATTTTTGGCACATTTTATGACAATTAATGTTACTACACATAAAAGGTCGATGACCCCTAAAAATCTTGTTTTTTGCAAAAAAGGCTAGAAAAACATGAAACAAATGTCTGCAAATGGATTCCAATGACCAAAAAAACTTTCTAAACCAATATATTGGCCAAATGGGTACTTGAAAATGGCAAAAAAATTACAAAAAATCATGTGAAAATCACTAGATTTAAGAGGTTGGTTATAAGAAAGTGACATTAACAATATATTGTTTCTAATGAATCCATGGCTGCAAATGGACATATTTTGGTTCAAATTGATGAAAAATGACTTGTTAAGATAAAATTGATGCTTTTCATTGTGAATTACAGGTCTTAGAGGCTAAAGGAGCCAATAGGAGCCATCTTGGGAGGTGAACACACAAGAGGTGCAGTGCTGACCTAGAAATGTAGAATTGACACTCTATCAACCAAATTGTTGTTGCACATGCAATAGAAAGACAGTATGATGTCCAAGATGATAGAGATGAGCTACAAGAGCTAAAGACATACAAGATCAAGTCTATTTCATTGTTGTTCCTACAAATCCAGTCCAATGTCCAAGACATACATATATCTGTTCCAGCAGTCCAATCATCAATAATCAGTCCAACAAGCATGTAGTTGCATATACCTTCACCAAAATACTCCTTTGGATCCAGTCAACACTTAGAATCCCATGAATCCACATCAGCTCAAGTTTTCAAGTGTCGTGTGACTCTATTTTGGCTTCATTAGGCCTTAAAAATTGACTTTTCATCATGTACAACCAAATGGGTATCCACTTTGTCTAGATTCAATGTATTTGCAAGTTGTATTTTGTCTTTTTCCTACAAGACAAATGCAAATCTAAAAATGTAACAAACTATTGTACTTCATTAAATGCCATCTACTCTAGACTGTTGGTGTTGAGTTAATCTACACTGTCCATTAAAGAACTCGGTATGGTGCCTTGTCTATAAAAGGGCCATCATTCTCTCATTGTAACAAGTAAAATTAGATACTGAATTACTGAGACTCTACCAAATTGTGATCAATACAAAGAAAATTTTGCAAGTTGCTGGGAATTTGTGTTCTTGTGTTATCCTCTTTAGTTTTCATGGTTCATATCAATCTAAATTTAATTAGTTGTGCTTTTGCAATGATGGGTAAATTTTAAGATATCTGATGATTGCTTTGGACCATACTATTAGTGCTTACTGATGGTAAGTTGTTGTGTATAGTTAGCCTGGGCCCTATCATTGAATATAGTTCAATTGCATTCTACTAGTTAAGTTGTGCCATTGTCCGAGTGTTTAATGAGTGAATGCAATTTGAAAATCATAAGGATCCTTTGAAGATTGCATCATTTCTTGCAACATTCTGGTTTCCTATCCTAGTGAAACAAGGAATGGTTTATTGAAAGTATTTGTCTATCTGTAGCATTTTACCCCGTTGTGACTGTCACTTTAGGATCCTCTCTCTCTCTCTCTCTCTCTCTCTCTCTCTCTCTCTCTCTCTCTCTCTCTCTCTCTCTCCATTTTACATTTTCTTTACATCAAGTTTCATAGATTTAGGATTTGAGCAACATTTCATTGCCCATCTGCTGAAATTTTAGACTTCAAAGTCTGAACCACCTAGGGTTTCTACATGTACATTGCTGCCATCCTTCATAAACCCTACATTTTGTGTAAGACCCCTCATTGGCACAGCTAGATATACCACTGAGTCATTCCAAGCAAACTAAGACCTAGCTAAATTATCCTTGGGGCAGTCCTATATTGGATAGGATACCTTTTTTAAGAGAGGTGTGATACAAACAATCATACCTACATTGTTGAATGCAAAAACACCCATCAACAACTTGGTCCAGGTATGTTCTTTTTCACTATTAATCTAATAACCTGCATTAGACAGAAACATTAAAGAGTTTTTAAGTAGCAATTGATTAAATTCTCTTACATGTCATTAAGGAATGCACAGGTTTTTTTTAATAATTATATATCTTAAGGTTGATGAGTAACCTTAAGATAAAGGTTTATTTTGTTTGGAAAAAAATAAGTTAGCAATATGGCTTTATCTGGCTGTTTTTAGAAAGAAAAAATGTTAGCCCTATTCCCGCTCATAGGTCTTCAATGTGAGTGGGAATAGGAAAAATTTGGGGATTTATAAAGAAAGATAAAGTTTAGGGTGTCTTCTAGATAGCCAACACGGGCAAGGAGGTCAACCATGCACACATAATGATCAACTGTAGGTGTAATGCAATAAGGGTTACAAATGTGATTGAAGTATGTATAGCTCTCATCCACTAAACCCACATGGTTGCATGCGCCTAGAATACAAGCAAAGCTTACAATGTTAGGATATGTTCCAGAGTGCTTAATTAATTCAAAGATTTTGATAGCATCTTTGCAAAATCCATTTTGTTCATAGCCTACAATCATTGCATTCCATGAGATGACATCTCTTTGAGGAATTCTGTCAAATAGTTTACATTTTTTTGTCTATGATTCCATATTTTGCATACATGTCTATGAGATCATTTCAAACTATAATATCTCACAAGAATCCCCCTACCATTATTTTTGAAGGATGTCCATACCCTATTCCAAAGATCCCATTTGGGTATAGGCAGGGAGGATGTTGGCAAAGGTTTCAAAATTTGGATTTACAACTGACAATTGCATTTGCTTGAAAGTTTCTAAAGCCTGTTCAACAAATCCATGTTGTGCAATCCTCCAATCATTGCATTCCATGTGATGACATCTCTTTGAGGCATTATGTCAAATAGTTTATGTGCCTTGTCTGTGCTTCCACATTTTTCATAAATGTCTATTAGAGCATTTCCAACTATAATATCTAACAAAAATATGCCTTCTATTATGCCTTAATGGATATCCATACCCTGTTCCAAAGCTTAGCATTTTTATACAGGCAGAGAGGATGCTGACAAAGGTTGTCGAATCTAGATTTACACTTGCCAATTTTATTTGCATGAAATTTTTTAAAGCCTTTTCAACAAATCCATTTTGTGCATATCATGCAATCATTGTAATCTATTAGACCACATTTCTTTCAGGGATTTTGTCAAACAGTTCACATGCCTTGCTTATGCTTCCACATACATCTCTCTAGATATATATGTATATTCAATTGCATTTGCTTGAAAGTTTTTAATGCCTTATCAACACATCCATTTTGTGCATATCGTGAAATCATTGCAGTCCATGAGACCACATTTCTTTGAGGGATGTAATCTATTTTATGCACACAACTGAACCTAAATTAACCTAGATTGGTGGTATTTAAGAACCCCTTGAGAGGATTGTCATTATGTTGCTAGGAGACATGTTACATAGGTTAACCCATAGAAAACTTGTGTAAAGGATTTAAAACAACATGCTTCAACTGTGCAAATGCATCTAAGATGAATGTGTAGATCTAGATTCCTTTTAATTAATGTCATAGGAAACTACAAGGAACTTCAATTCTTATCCACACATTATAAGCTACAAAGAAATTGATTACAATTTGAAATCATTCATGAGAGAATTTGTGCATAAATTATATTCTTCTTTATTGAATTTTGTGCATAAGTCTTTGTGAAGGCTTTCATGATCGAAAGTGGCACTTGCAACCAAACATCTGACAAAAATCCACTTCCAATTATGCTTTGATGGATGTCCATATCATTATCCAAAGCTTCAATTTGTGCACAAGAAAGGATGATGCTAGCAAAGGTTGAGGAGTTGGGCTTTACACCCACCAGTTGGAAATTTGACACGGTGCACATTATTATAGTGTAAGCCTATTTTTCAGATTGCTTCATTTAGCATCATCAATAATCTCCACAAGAACATTGACCTTGTTTAAAATGATGGAAAGGGTTCACATCTCACAACAATTTCTCTTGTGACAATCTTGGAGATAAATTTTGTTGCAATATGGAAATTAGCACATACTCGAAGGTTCTTAACAACTCTAATAGTTGTTCCATGGGGCATGTTTAACAAACCAAATGCAATTGCCAACTTTTCATCATGGTGGTAGAGAAATAATTCTTTTTCCCATCCTTCCACAACATTAATTAAATTCTTGAATCTGGAAAATACCTTGCCGCCTTCATCTTCCAAGCCAATTTCTCCAACTTTGCATAGATCTCCTTTGTCTATGGATGTGATATGTCTCCTACACAAAACATGTACCATTTTATGCCCTTCAATCCAACTACATCCAAGGATTTTTTTAATTCCTCTATCTTTCATCAATCTCCTTACCTCCCCACAGCTACCCACTTCTGGATAGATGTTTGAGAGAAGAACATAAGTTGTGCAGCATTTTTAGGATCCAAATCAAAAAGTAGTGTTGCTATAAATACTCATAAGCCTATATTCATAGGTGATCTATAGGCACCAAGAAAACACATCCGTACAACTAGCACAGATTTAACATGTATCTCAATGATAAACTTTAGGGTGTCTTCAAGATAGCCAACATGGGCAAGAGGTCAACCATGCACACATAATGATCAACTGTAGGTGTAATGCAATAAGGGTTACAAATGTGATTGAAGTATGTACAACTCTCATCTACTAAACCTACATGGCTACATGCACCTAGAATACAAGCAAAGCTTACAATGTTAGGATATGTTCCAAAGTGCTTAATTAATTCAAAGATTTTGAGAGCATCCTTGCAAAATTTATTTTGTGCATATCCTGCAATCATTACATTCCATGAGATGACATCTCTTTGAGGAATTCTATCAAACAGTTCACTTTTTTTGTCTATGATTCCATATTTTACATACATGTCTATGAGAGCATTTCAAACAATAATATCTCACAAGAATCCCCCTACCATGATGCCACCAGTTAAAATAGGAAAGACTTTTCATTTATTTTCTTTCATGTTTCCATCTTTACACCAACCAATTGCATTTGCTTTAAAATTTCTAAAGCCTTTTCAACAAATCCATTTTATGTATATCCTGCAATTATTGGAGTCCATGAGACCATATGTCTTTGAGGCATTCTATCAAACAGTTCATGTGCCTTGTTTATGCTTCTGCATTTTGCATACATGTCTAACAGGGTAGTTGCAACTACAACATCCAACAAAATTTCTCTATCCTTTATGTTTTGATGGATCTCCATACCCTATTCCAAAGCTCCCATTTGACATAGGCAGGGAGGATGTTGGCAAAGGTTGTGGAACTTGGATTTACACCAGCCAATTGCATTTTCTTTAAAATTTCTAAACCCTTTTCAAGAAATCCATCTTGTGCATATCCTACAATCATTGCAGTCCATGAGACCACATTTCTTTGAGGCATTCTGTCAAATAGTTCGCATGCCTTCTCTATGCTTCCACATTTTGCATACATGTCTAATAGGACAGTTACAACTACAACATCTGACAAAATTACTCTATCCTTTATGTATTGATAGATTTCCATACCCTATTCCAAAGCTCCCATTTTGACACAGGCAGGGAGGATGCTAGCAAAGGTTGTGGAATTTGACTTAACACTAGCCAATTGCATTTGCTTTAAATTTTCTAAAGCCTTTTCAACAAATCCATTTTGTGCATATCCTACAATCATTGCAGTCCATGATACCACATTTCTTTGAGGCATTCTGTCAAACAGTTCATGTGCCTTGTCTATGCTTCCACATTTTGTATACATGTCTAATAGGGCATTGCAACTACAACGTCTGACAAAATTCCTCTATTCTTTATGTTTTGATGGATTTCCATACCCTATTCCAAAGCTCCCATTTTGACACAGGCAAGGAGGATGCTGGCAAAGGTTGTGGAATTTGACTTTACACCATCCAATTGCATTTGCTTTAAAATTTCTAAAGCCTTTTCAACAAATCCATTTTGTGCATATCATGCAATCATTGTAATCTATTAGACCACATTTCTTTCAAGGATTTTGTCAAATAGTTCACATGCCTTTTCAACAGATTTAATAGGTATCTCAATGATAAAGTTTAGGGTGTCTTCAAGATAGCCAGCACAAGCAAGGAGGTCAACCATACACACATAATAATCAACTGTAGGTGTAATGCAATAAGGGTTACAAATGTGATTGAAGTATGTACAGCTCTCATCCACTAAACATGCATGGCTACATACACCTACAATGTTAGGATATGTTCCAGAGTGCTTAATTAATTCAAAGATTTTGAGAGCATCCTTGCAGTACCTTTTCAACAAATCCATTTTGTACATATCATGCAATCATTGCAGTCTATTAGACCATATTTCTTTCAGGGATTTTGTCAAATAGTTCACATGCCTTTTCAACATATTTAATAGGTATCTCAATGATAAAGTTTAGGGTGTCTTTAAGATAGCTAGCACGAGAAAGGAGGTCAACCATGCACACATAATGATCAACTGTAGGTGTAATGCAATAAGGGTTACAAATGTGATTGAAGTATGTACAACTCTCATCCATTAATCTACTAATGCTTTCTTTGGTTCTTCTGGGCATTGCCAGCTCCCATGCTTTAGTTCTACTTTATCTCTTGATGCTTTAGTTCTACTTTTTCCACTAGTGGTTTTCTTGGGTTTGAAAAATTGTTTCCTTGCTCTTACCTTTCGAATGTCTTCAATGCTTCTTCTTCAAATGTTTTCCATTTAATAATCTCATTTGGACACTTATTTCTTTGGTAAATTATTTATACATGCAAGTGCAATACAACATAAGTGAAAAGATGTTTTTTTCTTGTTTAAATGTGGTGGTGGTGGACAAGCAGTAGTAGACTGATGCCTTGATCAGTTGGATAAATGAGTGAAGCAACAAGCCTCACATACAAACACATGTATAGGATAGAATATAGGAACTAGAAATGCATTCATCAATCATAATATAGGGTCAATGATTGAACAAAAATATTCATTTATATAGCCAAAAGCATACATAGCAAAGCCTACTTTAGTAATCCATGAATAAACAAAGTGAGCCCATATATTGCATTAGAAAGATTACAATAAAATACACTTTGATAATGTTTTACAATTGTTGCATGCATCAACTAACAAATACAACACCAAGCAAGAAAATATTGCCTTAGGAACAAGTATGGCATATCAATGCCCTAAATTCACCTAGACACACATGAAGACACTTGTGTTATGAAGAGACTCTACAATCTAGAATCTTCCCTTGACCTATAGCATATGTTGACATGAAGAAACTAGGCTTGATCTATATTAGTTGATGCCCTAGAACATGCATGATCAAAATGGAGAACAACTCTATAGGAAGGCATAGCCCAAAACCAACCAACCCCCTTAGTATAGAAAAGTTATACATATATGCCACTAAGGGTAGCTCTAAGGCTTAGAGATCAATCCAAGTGTCAACATTTGAAACACAAAAGCATTTACAATACCAATTCAAAATCAAAATTGGAAATAATTACATATGATAACACAATCCAAAGGGAATCCCCAAAATAGTTGACTCTAACAAAAAGAGGGCAAGAATGCCCTCATGAACAAGTTCAAAGGACCTTCACACCATACTCTCACATTGGGATCTTAGTAAAAATTAAGATCTATAGTGGAACCACATAATGAAGGCAAAGACATGAGCAAAGACAACCATAATGGCCATATTGGGCATTAATCTCTTTGTAACCACCACCAAGCATTGTTAGCAAGGAATGGCCACCGCAACACTCCACTACATATAATAGCTAACCAAAATGAGTCCTTGGACCATCACACAAGGATAATATTAAAATCACCCACCAATTGTGGCCACTTGTGTGATTAAAATCCCCATCACCTTTGAAAAGCATCTACGAAGAGCTAAATTTTTTACATAGGTACTTAAAAATGCATTGTGTAGGCACATTGAGTTAAACCATATAAGTTTGGTTTTGAACCAATAGTTTAGATCATGTTGGAGTGATGCACTATGAATTAACAACTTAGAAGAAGCCACACATACACAAGAAGCTTGGAGGATATATGTTGAATAGTCAAGGTAGGATACCAAGACATTAGGTCCCATTCCAAGGGTAATGTGTCACATACCGATTCGGCCACACATGCATAGGAACCACCATGTTCTTCAAACAAGTGCCACATGAAACTTGTCAATAGGCCACTATAAGAATCACATTGCCATATAGGTAGAAGATTGGGTCTGCCATTGCCATTTGGTGACAAGTGGAAAACCATCATACAAATTTAAGTGTGCATGAGATGGAGAAATAAAGATAGTTCCAACATAGGCTCTAGGTGGGGATGAGGATCACTTGTTGACACTACAAGAATCCATGAACTCTAGGTGGCAGATCAAAAAATAAAAGGAGTGGGGAATGACCACAGTAAAATAAAAAAATGCATACGAAAGTGTACACATTAATAAAACATAGATACACAATGACAAAACAAAGAAGGGAAACTCGCATGCAACATAGACATATAGTAGAGAGAAATAGTATAAATTGTTCCATTATAGAAAATCAATGCAAGACAAGGCTTGCATACCAACTCATGGCCCGTGACCACAAGGAAAATTGATCCATAAACTATAACACATGAATTGCACATGAATAGACTAGTAATGTGATCCAAGAGTAGCTATAAAATAGGGTAGATCATATGATCCTACAATAACACATGAGAATAACTATAACTATACAACCATGGGAAATGTGAACAATATGCCTGCTCCACCTTACTATTAGATTTGTCTTGAGCACATATGACAGAACCATGTACATATCGATTAGCTAAATCAACAAATAAAGCAAGGCTCATAGAAAGACAAAAATCTTGGAATGTCATGTCCACAATGTCATATTGAGCACCTACATCTCCATATGAGTCGAGACCAAAAACAAAGGCCTAAAACTCATATGGAAAAGAAGGAAAACCCTAATCCAAATACTAGTTCAAAACATTTGCACAAGAATATAGAATGTGGGGCAAATCAAAAGAAGAACAAAGTTCTTCTACTTGCCCCTCAATTGAACAATCTTCATCACCCTCTATTGAGTGATAACCAATGCTACAAATAAGAACACTAAATTTATTTCTCTTCCTCACTTTCTTGTAAAGCTTCACTCAATTCTCAATTAAAGTTAACAACTTTAAGTCAAAAACACTTTCAACAATACTTTTAATGTCCTATCACTATGAAATCAGTTTGGGGATTATTTTTATAGTGTTATCTTTGTATTTAGCCTAAGACTTCCACTCAAAAGCTTGGATATATCAACCATTACCACTACCTTCTCAATTGTGGGAGCCCATTTCCATGCATTTTATTATTGGTCTTCCAAGCACTCAAAACCAATATGACTACATCTTTGTGGTTGTTTGTTGGTTATCCAAAAGGGCTATCTTTATCCTAACATGCTCTGAGAACACTAATGTTCCAAGAGCTATAGACTTCTTCCTTGAGCATGTTTGAAGCATTTTAAGACATTACTCACTATCATTTGAGATAATCACTAGCACTTTTAAGTCAATTTTTCCAATCACTATAGAAGCTTTTGGGTTGTTGAGTGTCCTTTTCAACTTCATTTCATCTAAAAAATGATGGGAAAACCTAAGTTCTTTATTGTATGTTGATCAATGCTCTTTGCATTTCCCATCAAAAGTAGGTAGTGGAACATCTATGTGCATCTAATTTTTTTTAGGTTTGTTATGGCAAAGTCAAACAACAATTGGCACCTTACAAAATTCTAGTTGCTCTTCTAACTCGAAATATGTCCCACCAATAGAAGCAGCAAGACAAAGCTTCATCATTTGTACAAAATCTAGCAAAATTTCACACAAATTTAGGAGATTCACAACAAACTCAAACCTAATTCAAGTCACTTCATGACTAACATCAAGTAACTTGTTATTTCCAAGTTGGTGACTTTATTTTGCTTCACATGGATAAATGAAGGTTTCACAACAAGCATCATAAGGTAAATCCCATAAGATTAGACATTATACTACAATTCCTGACCTTAATCAATCATCTTGAGACTATGATTCGTGACCTTTTGGATTCATTGACCAAGGAAAGTTTTCTTGATGCTTAGACTCACACTAGTAACAAGGGGAAAGTCACCATACAACTTGTCAGCCAAAAAGGACTCTACCAATGTAGGCTACATAGTTTTTCGAGTCTATTTTTCAAGAGAAGTTTGTAGATCATATGTAGAAATTGGGGACAATTTTCTCTAAATAGGGATGAAATGATTAGGACATCCATTATAGTAACTATATTATCTATAATTTTATATCAATAAAAATCCATATACAAGTGAGTAAACTTGTTCAAAGGGTAAATAGAAATAACTTTAAAAGGAGGTGAATAGTTGGAAGTCAGTAGGTGGAAATTGGAAACATTAAATGACTTTATTAGACTTTTAGCAAATAAATATAGTCTTCTCTTATTTAAGTAGGCATTTAGAAATAAATTATATCACATGAATTCTCTTCAAATCAAAAAGTAGTAATACCTCCACTTACCTTAACGGAAAATAGTGTATGGCCTATATTTGTGAAGATAGTCCCCATACAGATCATAAGCAGCAAATAGAACATTAGCCGCAACCAAAAGTAATTAAAATCTTTGGCCATGTTCAAGCATGATCTCCATGTCAAGATTAATATGCATTCATAGACATTTGCATAACCCTTGCTTTTAATCATTGGCCCTACCTACAAAATAAAATGTAACATTAGATGCATTATCTTGGTAGTTATTAGAATACAGAACATCTCTCATATGTTATAAATTGATAAATAATATTTGGAAATATATTTTAAGAATAAGAAATTGCAAAATTTGATAAGGTGATGGCATCCATAACTAAAGTCGTGTTGCTTTGAGTTAACATGGCTCACCATATAGAATTTTTTTTTTAATTTTCATATCTGCACATTCTAATAAGAGGAAATTATTGGATAAGGATCTGATTCTTACCTGGCCCTCAAATTATGAGTCAATCCACTCGATGATTTCCTTTTTTGACGCCTCCCGACCAGTCCATTTTCCAAATAGCCTGAACTCCTTCAAGTAATCCCTCCATGGTTGTATATAACTAGTGGCGAGTTTCATTATTTTACTTCTCCTATCTGGTGTAGAGTAGGATTTACCACTTTGCAGGTTGTTTTTGGGCACCCACACACTAGAAGCCAGATTTCTATTTCTCCTCCAATCACTTGGTTTATGTTGATTATTCCACGAGATCTTGGAATGATTTTTCCTTCTGTTTGAGAGGTGCGAGGGGCAACCCCCTCTTTGCTTCCCTAACCATCCATTCTTATTGCCTTCATGTTGTGCAGGATGCCAATGTTGGTATCCTTCTCTATTGAAAGGCTCGTTGTCCTTCCTGTAAGCTCTGACACCACCACAACTGCCTCTCTTCTAGCCATGATTTCCCTTGTTGTCACCTCGCACTTTCTGCTTCCCATAAGGGATGCCCTGATGTTGATCCTTGTCTTCCTACACTTGTCGCCTATTGTCTTCACCCTGCACTTGGAGAGAATTTTTATTTTTTTGTTTCTAATTCATTAGTCAGCAATATAGTCAGCGTAGTTAACGTTGACTTTAGCGCCAACTTTAAACCTATAATGTAATCTCATTGGGGCGCCAAAGGCAGTGCAAAGTGTGCCTAATTTAGTGCCTAGTTTTGCCTAATTTAACACCTATCATTTAAGCATTGTTAAGGTCTTCTAATTGTACTTACAACACCTTGAGTTTTTTATAGATATAATTATAATTGGGAATATGTGTTAGATAAATGTCACATGGTGGAGGATGGTGTCAGGATGAGTGATGAATATTGTTGTGGCAATGTTATGGTCAAATGTGTTATGAAAATGAGGTGGCATGGGTAGTTGGCTATGAATGTTAGGAAAGGGTTAGGGAGGATGTAATGGAGGAAGGGATGTGTGTCATGGTATGATGTCTTAAGGAATGGGAAGAAAGGATGGTGATTCATAAGATAATAGGAAGAATCATGGTAGAGTGAATTGGAATTGTGGTAACTGTAGCATGTCATGGGGTGAATCATGCATTAATATAGGTTGTGGAGTGAGAAAGAGGTGGTATGGGTATGGTTGAATGGAGTAATAAGGTGATTTAATTGGTGATGACCGAGGTGAAGTGATGGGTGAGGTGTCTTATGTGGGATTGCTAGAAAGTGTGATTGGCAATGGTCGGGATAGCTAAATATCATCTTCTAAGGGTTCAAAGGTGAGGAAAGTGTAAGATGGGGATATGGGATAATCCATGGTTTAATGATTATTTAAGGGAGACTCCTTAAAATGATTATCAATGATGGTGTCTATAGGGAGAATGGAGTCTATGAATGTAGATGTGGGAATGTGATCTATGACATTAGGATTGTAATGGATGAATAATGGAAAGTAGGGGCACCTTTCTAGTGATGGAAGGAGCCACATGATCAAATGATGTTTGGGGAAGGGCTTTTCTTATGAAAGTAAGGATTTGGGTGAAGGTCTAGGGTTTGGTGGAGAATAATTTATGGAAAATTTGGCTCGATCATTAAAATTGACATGAATAGAAGTACAAGATAAGATAAATAGTAGGCTCAAAATAGGATAACTAGGACTATGATGATGAAGATGGAAATAAAAGTCAACAAAAATAGTATGATATAGGGATAGGATTAGAAAATAAGAGTACTATAACTCACAAGAGGAAAGTGAGGACATAATGCAAAGTTAACATGGCATGAACTCTCTTGGAAGGTTAATCATGGACTATAAGAAGATTGAACTAGTTGGATCTGTTAGGCTCACCAAATGAAAGAACCTTAATTAGGTAAGGTTATTTTTGTGTGGTTGTTTGTGCAACAATGTTTAAATTAATATTACCTAAGGATAAATCTAACTATACTGACATTTCAATAACCATGAGAGCTAGGGCTAACAATTAGACTAAAAACTTAACAAACAATACAACTTGGACACATGTAGGACTTGGAAAATGGAAAATAATTAGTATTAAATGTGGAAAAAATGAAAAAGTGGTATTAGTTGCACCTATGTAGAGAAGTCATCTTTATGAAAGATGATTAGAATTATGCTCTATGTCTATTTGTGAAGTTTGGAGGTGATTGGACCTAAAGGATAAGACAACCATATGCAAAATAGCCTACTTAATGGGTATGTGCATGGAGAGAGAGAGGGAGATAGAAAGAGAGATAAAGATTGGGAGGGGATATTGAGAGATATAGATAGAAAGAGAGATAGATAGAGATTGGTAGATAGAGAGAGAGAGATAGATAGATAGCAATAGCGAGAAAGAGAGGGAGAGAGGGAGAGGTAGAGATAGAGATGGAGATAGAGATAGAGATAGAGATAGAGATAGAGATAGAGAGGGGTAGAGATAGAAAGAGAGGATGAAAGAGAGAATCCTAGTTTTCTTGTTTTCATTTCCTTCATTGATAAGGGAGAGAGAGAGAGAGAGAGGAATGATAGGGGAAAGAGACAAGAGATAGGGAGAGATAGATAGATAGAGAGAGGAGATAGATTGGGAGAGATAGAGGAGATAGAGGGATAGATAGGGAGATAAAGAGTGAGAGAGATGTCCAAAGAGATAGGGAGAGAGATTGAGAGGTAGAGGGATGATAGAGAGAAGGAGATAAAGGAGAGATACCTGGAGATAGAGGTTTAGGGCTTCTTAGGTTTAGGGGTTATGGGTTAGGGATTAGGGGCATTATTTAGGGTTGAACAATTTAGAGAGAGAGATTTCTTTTGACATGCAACCGTAAACCCTGAATAATGCCCCTAAACCCTAACCCCTAACCCCTAAACCATAAACCCTAAATAATGCCCCTAAGCCCTAACCCCTAACCTATAAACCCTAATCCTGAGAAACCCTAAACCCCTAAATCCTAAACCGCAAACCCCTAAACCCTAAACACTAAACCCAAGCAACCCTAAATATTTATCTCCCTATCTCTATCATTCCTCTACCTCTCAATATCTCTCCTTATGTCTCTGGCCATGTCTCTCACTCTTTATATCTCCCTATTGGTCCTCTCTCTCTAAACACTAAACCCTAAACCTCTAAACCTTAACCCCTAAACCCTAAACCCTAAATAATGCCCCTAAACCTTAACCCCTAAACCCTAAACCCATATCTCTCCCTTATCAAGCCCTATATCTATCATCCCTCTACCTCTCAATCCTTCTCCCTATTTCTCTATACATCTCACTCACTCTCTATCTCCCTAGATCTCTCCCCTCTGTCTCCTCTATATCTCCTGAACTGTCTCCTCTCTCTCTATCTAGCTATCTCCAAACCTAAGCAACGCTAAACCCCTAAACTCTAAATCGAATCAACTCTAAACCTCTATCTCCATATCTCTCCCCTATCTCCTTATCTCTATCATCCCTCTACCTCTCAATCTCTCTCCCTATGTCCCTACCCATGTTCCTCACTCTCTATCTCCTCAATCTCCTCTATATCTCCCTATCATTCATCTCTCTCTATAAACCCTAAACCTCTAAACTTGAACCCCTAACCACTAAACAATAAACCCTAAATAATACCCCTAAACCCGAGAAACCCTAAACCTCTATCTCCCTATCGCTCCCCTATCTCCCTATCACCTTTGTGCCTCTACCTCTCAATCTCTCTCCCTATGTCTTTGGCCATGTCCCTCACTCTATATCCCCTCGATCTCCTCTATATCTCCCCATTGGTCCTCTATCTCTCTCTAAACCCTAACCCCAAAACCATAAACTCTCTCTCTCTCTCTCTCTCTCTCTCTCTCTCTCTCTCTCTCTCTCTCTCTCTCTCTCTCTCTCTCTCTCTCTCTCTCTCTCTCTCTCTCTCTCTCTCTCTCTCTCTCTCTCTCTCTCTCTCTCTCTCTCTCTCTCTCTCTCTCTCTCTCTCTCTCTCTCTCTCTCTCTCTCTCTCTCTCTCACACACACACACACACATCAACAAAGAAAATGGAAACAAGAAAACTAGGACATGAAAACAAGGATGAGGATATAAATTGGTAGGATGAAATGGAAACAAGATAAAACTAAAGTTCATTGGATGGGAAGAATGATGAGAGGAGAGGTGGACAATAGTAAAATAGGGGAAAATTGGTGGGACCTAAAGGGAAATTGGAAAGGAAAAGGAAAACTAGGAAAGCTAGGAAAAGGATTTAACTTGGAGGTAGAGAGAGAGAGAGAGTCCTAGTTTTCATGTTCATTTCCTTCATCAATAAGGGAGAGGGAGAAATAGAAGGGAGAGATAGGAAGATATAGCAATTATAGGGGGGAGAGGAAAGAGATAGAGAGATAGGGAGAGATAGCTAGGTAGAGAGATAGAGAGGAGATAGATAGGGAGAGATAGTGGAGACAGAGGGGAGAGATAGGGAGATAGAGAGTGAGAGAGATGTCTAGATAGATAGGGAGATAGAGGAATGGTAGGGGAGAGAGAGGCAAGAGATAGGGAGAGATAGATAGGTAGAGAGAGAGGAGATAGAGGAATGATAGGGGTAGGGAGAGATAGATAGGTAGAGAGAGAGAGGAGATATATTGGGAGAGATAGAGGAGATAGAGGGAGAGATAGGGAGAGAGATTGAGAGGTAGAGGGATGATATAGAGAGGGAGATAAGGGAGAGATAGGGAGATAAAGGTTTAGGGTTGCTCAGGTTTAGGGTTTAGGGTTAGGGATCTAAAAAGTTATGCATATCCCTCCTCTCCAGATTAGTGCAAGAAGTTGTTTCACTACCTTAGCTTCCTTACAAGTGGTATCAAAGCTTGATCACCTTTGTTTTTAGTTGTGCATTGTTGGGTTTTTTGAATTAATCTAGTTTTGAGTGGGAGATTTTGTAGAAGATACTTTGTGATCTTGTTGTGAGGATTTTTAGATGGTGAGTGCATTAGGGAGAATAGAGGTATAAAAATTTTCTCGTAACAATTTTGATATGTGGAAGCTGAAGATGGAGGATCTGTTAATTGATCAAGATCTATGGGATGCTATTTATGAGAAAGTCTCAAGGCCCATAGATGCTACTTTGGTTGTTGAATATGATGTTATGGACCATAAATCCAAGGGTCTAATTAGATTGTGCCTAATAGACTCTATTTTAATTAATGTCCATGAAGAGCCCTCTGAAAAGAAACTATGGAAGAAACTTGGTGAAATATATCAAGCCAAATCAATGCCAAAGAAGCCCTAAGTGTCCATGGAAGACCTAAAGAAAAAGGCAAGAAGAGCCAGAAGTGTGACAAATCCAAGTCCAAGGGGAGATCCAAATCCCCTAGAAAGTCCAAAGATATTTATTGGAATTTTTGGTAATCCTAGACACTTCCAAGGAGTGTAAAGAAGAAAAGAAGAAGAAAAAGAAGAAATTTGATTTTGATTCTGAGTTTGAGAAGGAAGATGGTGATGCATTCATTACAGCTTTGGCCACTCATGTAGGTAATGATGCATGGTTAATTAACTCAGGTGCATCTTTCCATATGACCCCTAATAGAGATTGATTATCTGAATATGAATAATTTGGAGGTAAGGTGTACTTGGTGTTGGACTGCACCGCATAACTGAGAGGGGGGGCTAAATCAGTTGTCCTATAACTTTTAATCAATTATGATCATCAACTTATCAATTACTTGTATTTTGATAAAACCATGAAAGCATAAAATGATAATCTCAACACAATAACATACTCAACACAGGAGACACCAAATTTTTATATGGAAAAACCTAAAATGGAAAAACCACGGTGGGTGTTAGCCCACAGAAATATATAAGTTCTATCAATACCAAAAAATAGAGGCTCACTACCTATAAGGTTCAATACCCAAATTGCTCACTGCAAAGAAAGGCTCACTGCCTATGGGTGGCTCACTTCCAAAGGGAGGCTCACTACCAAAAGGATGCTCACTACCAAAAGGTTGAACTGAAATAATAGCATCTACTCCATGCCTAGGTTTAGTTCCATTGAAGCGCAAACACCTCTGCTCTTCTCTGCTACCTTACTTCACTTTTATCTTCGCATCTTCTATGTATTTTCATGACTCAACTACAATTATTTATATGCTTCATCAACCTTGGAATGATCATCAAGGTTGGCATTACAATCATCAACCATTGGAACAATCTCCAAGACCTCGGCAAACATACGTTACATCATAATAAGTCTAGACCTAAACAGATTTACAAAGAAAAGAAATGAATGAGGATCATGCCGCACCTTAGCAAGGTCTCAAACACAATCTTCCATGCTACAACATGCTATCACAATCTTCGATGCATCTCTGCAAATGATGAATTCAACTAGGTCGGCTAAGACTGATGTTAACACAAGTATTCTCATGAACACGCTGTTATGCCTGATCTGAATTACACCCTGTAGACCAATCTGAATGTAGGAACATGATTAGGAGACATCCACAAGCACATTGTAATCACCAGGAACAACTACACGATCTTTAATCACTCTATCAATAAGATTCTTCAAACTAGAGTAGAGGAACAACACTGTCAGCCACTGCCATGAGTAAAATATAGCTTGTAGACCACCAAATCATGAACCATTGCATTTGAAGGAACATAACATCATTATTGACTTAATTCCATAATAGTAGACCAAAATATTTCAATGCGGAGCAAAACACTTTCTCCCTGTCACCACCAAACATACTGAAAAAGTTGTTTTCACTCTGGTGAACATAACTCACTCAATTCTTCATACCGAAGGATCAAGCTCAAAATACAACATCTTCAGACAGGCTTCTAAATAACTTCCAATCCATAGGTAAAGATATTTATTTTATAGGAAATCCAGAGCATTCTTCTAGATTGTTCTTCTGCATGTAATGCACTATTTCTACTGTAACACATTGTTATCACAGGAGAGGCTAATTTTCTCAATATCCTCAACAAAGTAAGAGCACAGTTGACACCAATGACAACACTGATTAGGCACATACTTGCAACAATCTCCCCCTTTGTCATTGATGGCAACATATGATGTGAAAAACTAAATAGACCACCAAGACAAGATTGTCCCCCTTTCTCTTTACACATTTGTATTCTTTCTCCCCGTAATTTTTTCACATGATTTCTCTCCCCCTTTGATATCAATGGAAAAGGGCACATACTTGCATGTTGTTGCTCTGATTTACTTACTTTATCAAAACCATCTAGCTACTCTCCCTAAGAAGTAGCCTTTAGAACATCAATCCACATCAAAGAATGACACTTTGAGCTCCATTGGATTGATGCATTCCTATGCATCTTAGTTTAGGGTAGGAGGGGTAATGACCCCTAACTTTTCTCTAAGATACTCAAAGGTATCTTTAGGCAGAGGCTTAGTGAAAATGTCTACAATTTGATCCTTTGTGGACACATATTCCAACTTTACTTCATTCTCTATCACCTTCTCTCTCAAAAAGTGATACATTATTGATATGTTCTTTGTTCTTGAGTGCATCACTGGATTCTTTGAAATGTTTATGGCACTTGTATTGTCACAAAAGATTGCAATTGGATCTTCATACATAACTCTTATATCCTTTAAAGTCTACTTCATCAATAATACTTGAGTGCAGCAACATGATGTTGCAATATACTCTACTTCTATAGTTGACAAAGTTATTGAATCTTATTTCTTGCTCAGCCATGAGACCAATCTATTACCCAAGAAGAAGACACCTCCACTTGTATTCTTTCTATCATCAACATCTTCAACCCAATCTGCATCTGTATAAGCACTAAGAGTGAAATCATTATCCTTTAGATACCACAACCCATGATCTGGAGTACCTTTCAAATACCTCAAGATTCTCTTAACTTCCATCACATGTGATTCTCTTGAAACCTTGCAACAAGACAAATTGCATGCATAATATCAGGTCTAGTTTGAGTTAGATAAAGCAATCCTCCAATCATGGATCTATATTTTTTCTGATCAGCCTTAGGCAATTCATCAGTTTTGCTCAACTTGCAACCAGTCACCATGGGAGTACATATCGGTTTAGAGACTTCCATCCCAAACTTCTTCAACAACTCTTTCACATACTTAGACTGAAATATGAAGATTCCTTTATCTGATTGGTTAATTTGCAGACCCAAAAATAAATTCATTTCACCAAACATGGACATTTTAAATTCACTTTCCATCTCACTGGCAAACCTTATGCACATACCTTTATTTCCTCCAAAGATAATGTCATCAACAAAGACCTCAACAATCAAGATCTAATCATCATTAATTTTGAAATACAAATTTCTATCTGCAGTACCTTTACTAAATCCCAATTGCAATAAATACCTATCTAACCTTGCATACCAGGCTCTAGGAGCTTGTTTGAGTCCATATAATGCTTTTTTCAACCTACATACCATATCACCTTGATTTGACAATTGGAATCGCTCTGGTTGCTCAATTTATACTTCCTCTTTTAACTCACCATTCAAGAAGGCAGATTCCACATCCATCTGCTATACCTTAAAGTCTTTGTGAGCTATAAACACCAAAAACATTCTGATTGCTTCAATCCGAGCTACTGGGGCAAGAGTTTGTTCAAAATCTATCCCTTCAATTTGAGAATATCCTTTGCATACACGTCTTGCTTTATTCCTTACAACTTCTCTATTTTCATTCAACTTGTTCCTGAAGACCCATTTAGTTCCAATAACATTTTTGTCAGCATGTCTAGGAAATAATTCTCAAGTTTAATTCTTCTCTATCTGTAATAGTTCTTCCTCCATTTCCTTTACCCAATTTTCATCATTGCATGCTTCATTCACAGTCTTTGTTTCAATCTTTGAAAGCAAATAGTAATTGACTTGTTCCTATGTAGCTCTTCTCCTTTTTAACACACCTTTTCTTTTGTCACCTATAATCTGATTTTCAGAATGATTGATCTTTACATACCTAGGAGTCAAGTGACAACACTTTCCGGAGACTCTTCTTCATTTTGACTATCTTCTTGCTCATCTTTTTCTTCATTCGATATAGTCAAAAGTTCATCTGGTTCATAGTAATTCAGGTCTGATATCTTTTCCTTGCCTTCATCTACCTTCACATTTGTACTTTCAATAATCTTTTTGAGCCTTTTGTTGTAGCACCAGTAGGCCTTACTCTTGGTAGAGTATCCAAGAAAGATTCCTTCATCACACCTTGCATCAAACTTTCCTAGATCTTCATCTCTCCTGACATAGCATTTTCTTCCAAAGATTTTGAAACACTTTACTAAAGGAATTCTTCCATACCATAATTCATAAGGAGTTTGAGTACCATTACCTTTGACTTGAACTCTATTTTGGATGCAAATAGCAGTATGAATAGCCTCTTTGCAAAAGACTTCCGGCATATCTACTTCATCATTGTCCTAGTAGCCTCTTGAACTATCCTATTTTTCCTTTCCACAACTTCATTTTGTTGAGGAGTCCTAGGTGCAAATAGTTGTCTTTTTATCCCATGCTCTTCACAGAAAATGTTGAATTCATTTGATGTGAATTCACCTCCTCTATCTGACCTTAAGCATTTGATTTTCAATTCTATTTCATTCTTAACCATTGCTTTGAAAGATTTGAACTTCTCTAGGGCTTCTAATTTCTCTCTTAGAAAAGTAACCTAAGTCATTCTAGAATAATCATCAATAAGCAACATGAAGTACCTATCACCTTGTAGACTTCTCACCCTTGTAGGACCATAGAGATCTATATGCACTACATCTTGCAAACTGGTCGAGAATTGATCTTTGTTCTTAAAGCTTGTTCTTGTCTGCTTCCTTAATTGATATTCCTTGCAGATTGTGTTGGATGGTTTCACAAGATTTAGTAAATCTCTCACAATCTGACCTGAACTTATCTTTACCAGATTATCAATTTTTTTATGACACATCCCTCTATACCACAACCAACTTTCATCTACCTGAGCCAATAAACAATAATCATTAGTTCCTCTCAATTGATAGATGTTACCTTGTCTTCTTACCGGTAGCAATCACAGTTCTAGAGCTTTCCATGATCTTGCACCCATTATCTTTGAATATATCCTTTGTAACACATCTCACCAACACTCAAAAGATTATGCTTCAAACCCTTTACATATAGAATATTGTCAGTATTATACTTTCCATCAAATGAAATAGATCCTTTTCCAAAACTCTTAGTAGCTACATTATCTCCAAACTTGATTAGTCCTCCATCATACTTTTCCAAACTTACAAACTTACTTTTATCACCGGTCATGTGATGTGAGCATCCACTATCAATAATCCATTCATCCATATCCTTCTCAACCTGAATAGCCAAAGCAATTTCTTCCACTGGTTTTTCTTCCTTCAAATAGCTAGTAGAATGAGTAGACATTGGATCTTCTTTAATAATAATAAATAAGCATTTATTTGCACTGTTACTAGCATCATTAATCACTCCATCATCAGAATCTCTAACATGGTAACATTTCTTTGGAACTCTAGGTCTACTCTCATACCTTTTCTTGTTTCTTTCAATTCTTTCAGGACATATGGAAGCATAATGTCCTACTTTACCACAAGAGAAACACTTGAAAGGTAATTTACCTTTGAACTTACCAGAACCTCTTTGCAACTTGTCAACAAAGTTAGCTTCAATTTCATCAAAGTCATCATCCACTTTATATTTCTCAGCTCTGGAAATCTTTTCTGAAGTACTAGCTTTAAAAGTTGATTCAACTTTTGGTAGGGCATCACCAAATTCTCTCATCTCAAAGGATGTAATCTTTCTAAGTAACTGATCTCTATCAATAGTTTTCACAGTCATAAATTCTTCGATAGTAGCTACCTTGTGACTATAGGACTTTGGTAGTGATCTGAGGATTTTTATCACAACTTCCTTATCACTAAGAGTTCCTCCCATACCTTTTATTCCAATGACAGGTTCATCAACTCTTTGCATAAAGGTTATTATATTTTCATCTTCATTCATCTTCAAACCCTCATATTTCACTTTCAAGATTTGGAGCTTAGCTTCTCTTGCAAAATCATCTCCTTCATACAGATTTTTTAGCTTCTTCCATACCTCATTTGCAAATTCAAGGTCCACAACTTTTGTCAAGACTGAGTCACTTAAGGAACTTAATAGAGCATCCTTTTCTTTGACATCTAATTCATATTATTTGATACCATCCTTAGTTGTCAACCCACCTTCAAGCATGAAATATTGTGATTGTGTAGCTAGCCATACTTTATAACCAAGACAAAGGAGATGGCTTTTCATTTGTACCTTCCAAAGAGCATAATTTGTCCCATCAAAATATGAAGCTTCCTTCTTATAAGACATCCTAGATTTTCCTCAAGTTGTTAGGCTTTCTTATAAGGAACTTGGCTCTGATACCAATTATTGGACTACATTCGACAATTGAGAGGGGGGTGAATTAGTTGTCCTTAAACTTTTAATCAATTATGATCATCAACTTATCAATTACTTGTATTTTGATAAAACCATGAAAGCATTAAATGAGAAGCTCAACACAATAACATACTCAACACAGGAGACACCAATTTTTTACGTGGAAAAACCTAAAAGGGAAAAACTACCGTGGGTGTTAGCCCACAGAAATATATAAGTTCTATCAATACCAAAAAATAGAGGCTCACTACCCAAATTTCTCACTGCAAAGAAAGGCTCACTTCCTATGGGTGACTCACTACCAAAGGGAGACTCACTACCAAAAGTAGGCTCACTGCCAAAAGGTTGAACTGAAATAACAGCATCTACTCCATGCGAAGGTTCAGTTCTATTGAAGCACAAACACCTCTACTCTACTCTGCTACCTTACTTCACTTTTACCTTTGCATCTTCTATGTATTTTCATGACTCAACTATAATTATTTATATACTTCATCAACCTTGGAATGATCATCAAGGTTAGCATTACAATCATCAATTGTTGGAACAATCTCCAAGACCTCAGCAAACATACGTTACATCATAATAGGTCTGGACCTAAATAGATTTACAAAGAAAAGAAATGAATGGGGATCATGTCATGCCTTAGTAGGGACTCAAACACAATCTTCCATGCTACAACATGCTATCACAATCTTTGATGCATCTCTACAGATGATGAGTTCAACCAGGTCAGCCAAGACTGATGTTAACACAAGTATTGTCATGAACACACTGGCATGCACGATCTGAATTACACCATGCAAACCAATCTGAATGTAGGAGCATGATCAAGAGACATCCACAAGCACATTGTAATCACCAGGAACAACTGCACAATCTTTAATCCCTCTATCAATAAGATTCTTCAAACCAAAGTACAAGAACAACACTATCAACCACTGTCATGAGTAAAAGATAGCTTGCGGACCACCAAATCATGTACCATTGCATTTGAAGGCACTAAACATCATTACTGACTTAATTCCAGAACCGCGGACCAAAATATTTCAATGTGGAGGAATGTGGAGAAAAACACTCTCCCTGTCACCACCAAACATACAGAAAAAGTTGTTTTCACTCTGGTGAACATAACTCACTCTATTCATCATACCGGAGGCTCAAGCTTAGAATATAACATCTTTAGATAGGCTTCTAAATAACTTCCAATCTGTAGGAAAAGATATTTATTCTATAGGAAATACAAAGCATTCTTCTAGGCTATTCTTCTGCATGTAATGCACTATTTCTACTGCAACACATTGTTATCACCGAAGGGGCTAATTTTCTCAATATCCTCAACAAAGTAAGAGCACAGTTGACACCAATTACAACACAAATATGTTGACATCAATGACAACACCGATTAGGCACATACTTGCAACACTTGGGTGATGATTCTCATTTAAATATTGCTGGCTATGGTAAAGTTAAAATAAAAATTTCCTGATGGTAGAATAAAAAGGATTAATGGTGTGTTGCATATCCAAGAGTTTATACAATTCTTCTTTGACCAAGAGGGCTACTTGGGGGTGCATTTTGTGTAGCTTTTATTGAATAGGTTTGGCATTGAGGTGAACCACAAGATAATGCATGACTTTAAAGATGGAGTCTCAAGGCATACCACCATAAGACCACATGAAGAAATTAGCGTAATCTTTAAGGGTGATGGTTATGCCTTCTTTGATGTCAAGGTCTAGTGGAGCTACTATCTTAGAGAGTTTAGGGTCCTCTTCTATTCACAGGTTGATGTCTATAGCATCCTCAACAAGGAGAGGGGAGTCATCTTGTATCTGAGTGGTATCTAATGGAAGGTGAAGTTTGTCATTGAGGAGCTCTTGGGAAGTGTCCATTTTTATTGTATCATTTTAATTGATCACAAGTTTCTTCTTATATCTTGTTGATATTCTACCTACTAGGGTTCCTTAGGACTAAAGGGTTCTTCTTTCTCTCCAAAATAAGCATAGGTGTTAAGTGTGGTGGAAAAGTATTTCTTATGATTACAATCGGGATGTGGTCTTGACACTTCATAAGTTTCATGATGGCTTCATCATTTTGGAAAACATCAAATCATAAAGGGTCGTGTTGGTCCCAATCGATAATCTCAAGGTATTATAGGTCTAAGGAGATGGTGAGGATAGTGACCTATCATGAAAGAGGTTAGTGGTGGCAAGATCTTTGTAAGGATCATGAGTGGGGCCTACATCAATGTCATTAAGATTAGGGGAAGCATTGCTAATGAGGTTAGGCTTGTATCACAATTAACATCACGATGTTCATCCCAGGGGCATAACCTAGCTAGTGAGGACAACTACGAGTGTCTCTAAAGTTACATTTGTTGGCTTGATTTCATTCTTGATTAGTTGGCTATCATAGAAATTGTAAAATCTTCTCAATTCTTGATTAGTTGGCTGTCTCTAAAGTTTGATTATGAAGGATGTGATAAAGGTTTTATTATGATTTGTTGTAATATTTTTACATGACAGTTACCTATTCAATAATGCCTTTAAAATACACTGACATACATTGATATAAGTAAATTTTATAAAAACTAAATATATATATATATCATCCCAATGCTATATAATTTTTTACAGTTTGTTCAAAATCTCTCCTTTCATATGATACAGTCGTTTCAAAATTTCAATTGTATTTTACAACTAAAATGTCTAAATACAGCTATTCAACACTCAAATTGAAATCAAATTTTGACAGTTTGTTCAAAATCTCTCCTTTCATATGATACAGTATTTTCAAATTTTCAATTGTTTTTTATAGCTAAAATGTCTAAATACAGCTTTTCAATTCTCAAATTTAAACAAAATTTTGACAGTTTGTTCAAATTCTATCCTTTTATATGATATAGTCTTTCAAAATTTCAATTGTATTTTACAACTAAAATGTCAAAAAATAGCTATTGATTTCATAAATAGAAACCCTAAATAACAGTTTACAATTTAAATTTTCATTGTATTTTACACCAAAAAAGACAAGGGAAACTTCAAAAGATTCATTGCTAAATTGTAGAAGTGGAAAAATCTACTTACCTGTTGTTTTGATGGTGACTCAACTTGGGATCCTATTCTCAACTGTCGCCTGTCACTGGAAAAAATGGGGTCTCTGCCATTTTTTTTTAAATTTAATACTTTTTAAAAACGGGATCGCGTTAATAAACGGGATCCCATTTTTTGGTTCTAGGTTTGGGATCCCGTTTTGGATTTTAGGCTCGGGATCCCGACCCAAAACGGGATCTCATTTTTAGTTACCCGATTTCAGATTTTTTTCTAACTCTGAAACTTCCACCTTAAGTGGACATAGCTTCTTGCATTTACCCATAGGGTGAAAGGTAAAAGTAATTTGATTTGTAAATTGAAGAAACCTTTGTATGGCCTCAAACAAAGTCTTAGGATGTGGTACCAGAAATTTGATTCACATCATGTGTTGAGTTTGGGATTTGAGCAATCTAAATTTGATCACTATGTTTATTATAAATCTAATGGTGATCATTTCATGTTTATTGCACATTATATGTTGATGATATGTTATTTATTGGTAAAGGGAAAGAAATGATTTCAAAACTAAAGCCTCAACTTGCAACTAAATTTGAAATGAAAGATCTTGGTGTAGATAAACACATTCATGGGATGGAAATAAGAAGAGATAGAGTGAACATAAAACTATGGCTTGGCCAAAGTAAGTATGTCAATTTAGTTTTGCAAAGGTTTAACATGCAGGATTGTAGACTATTATGTGTTCCTTTTACAGTTGGAACAAAGTTATCTACTTCACAATGTCCAACATTCCCATCAGAGATGGAAGACATGAGCAGAGTGCCTTACCAGAGCGCAATCAGAAGTTTGATGTGTGTTATAGTCTGTACTAGACCAAACATTTCCCAAATAGTGGGAGTTCTTTCCAGATATATGTCTAATCCTGGTAGAGTTCATTGGGATGAAGTTAAAAGAGTCTTCAAATATTTGCGGGATACCTCAGATTCCTTGTGTTATCATGGTAATTTGATAGGAGACATGCATTCACTTGATATTTATGGTTATGTGGATTCAGACTGGGCAGGTGATGTTGATAGCAGATGATCCACCAGTTCTTATGTGTTTACTTTATTTAGTGGTGCAATTAGCTAGATGAGTAAGCGACAGGTTGTGGTTGCTTTGTCCACTACTAAATATGAGTATATGATAGCTACTCATGCTTGTAAAGAAGCCATTTAGCTTAAGAGAATTAGTTCAGATATCAGAATAAAATAAGGTGCAGTGACAGTTTATTGTGACAGTCAGAGTGCAATCTGCCTAGCTAAGAACCACGCCAGGACCAAGCACATTGATGTAAAGTATCATTTTGTTAGAGATATCTTCAAGGATGGTACGGAAAAGTTAGTTAAGGTAGATACTTTGATGAATGTTGTAGATTCATTAACTAATATTGTGAAGACAGAGAAGTTCAGATGGTGTTCAGAGTCTATGGGCCCCTTGGCCCCTAGCAATTAAATCATGGTGTTATACTCCCTTTACTCTTGCAAGGTGTTTGACAAGTGGGAGAATGTTAGGAAAGGTGCCTCAACCTTGCAACTACAATAGGTTACTATTATTCCCAATTTTGGTCTTTTCGAATACTCTTTATCTTGAAGGATGGTTTAGAACTTTCAAAGTTTCCAAAAGGGATAAAAATGGTAAGGCTTACTATTTTTAGTAACTCTACATTTGAACTCAAATGGACTCAAAATTTTCCCAAAAGGTGTGGAACTACCAAGTAAACATCTTGGGTGAGTTTCGACTCAAGATCATGCCTGGATTGCAAGATATTAAAGTCTCCATTTTTTAAAACTCCCAGAAAAATTTTTGAACTCTTATTTGAGGCACTTATAGGTCTCTAAACACCTTGAAAGTTATATCTTGATAGATCTCTTCATGATATTTCTGACACGTCAAACGGTTCATCCATCAGACACCTGGATGAAAAGTTATGGCCTCCAGAAGTTAGACCTCCTATTTTGGGAAATGTGAAAATGTGTTGGACACTTAAAAGAGTTGTAAAGGGGAGAGTTACACATGTTGGTGTGTGATTTGACACATTACAAGGCATCTTTGATTGGAGATAATTTGGGCACCGCTTTTGGGCAGTTTTTTGGCTCATGGTTTTGTAATTACCGTTAATGGTGTATTGTTTTGTATCTCCTATATATTGGGAGCTTGAAATGGAGGTTGTGTGTAAGAGTCTTATAGATATTGAGTTGCCTCCATATCTCTGGTTGGTTATACTCCTATGAAATCTTTCTCTGCAAGTTTATTGTAATCTTCTTGATTACTAAATAATATATTGGGTGGCTTTGGAGTGTGTGGTTTTTCTCCCAAAAGGGTTTCCCCACGTAATTATTGTGTTGTGGTATGATTGTTATTTGTGTTTATTTTTATAACTGTTGTAAAGATCTGAAATGTTCTGTACATCCCTCCTCTCAAGATTAGTGTAGGAAGTTGTTTTGCTACCTTAGCTTCCTTACAACAACAAGTCTACCATCTCAAATACTATTGAAACCAAAAATGCAAATAGAAATCTATGTTAGTAATTATGACACACAAGATGGTCTAGTCAATGGGTCAAATGGAACATTTAAAGCATACAAAAAGTTTAATGACCATGATATTGTTTGGGTCAACTTTAATGACCCACAAGCAGGCCATCAACAAAGGGAAAGCTTGGCATAGTACTATAGCAATTGTATTCATAAACAATGGACACAGGTCTATACTTCGCATTGCAACACCTATCCAAAAACTATCCAGTAACAAGAAAATGACTACACAAAGACAATTTCCAATCAAATTATCTTATGCTCAAACTATACATAGATCCCAAGGTCTTACAATGTAGGGTTTGGCATTCGATCTTACTAGAATTAAACAACATGGATTAACATACACAGTGCTCTCACAGACAAAAAACAATTTCTACACTATTCTTATTGAATCCTCTAACAAAACAAAATTTCAAGATTAAAAATAAAATATCCTTTGATATGTCTCATCTCATGGAGGTTGCAAATTGAAAATTTGAAAATATGCATTTGGAATACAACTTTGACTCACAAATACTATTATGTACATTGAACACTCACAACTTGTGTCTCCATATTGAATATGTTGTTCATGACAATGATATAATGTCATCCAATATTTTGTGCTTGCAAGAAACAAATATGCATGCATCATCCAAATTTCAACAAACTATATGAACATTTTTCTTCTTGCTCAATGTTTCATGTACATCATATAATGACTTTAATCAAGAAGAACCTAGTTGTCTCTAGAACAATGCAACATGCAACAACAAATGTAGAATCTATGATGACTACAATAACTTTAATGGAAAATTTAATCAATATATGCAAGACCAAATGCTCCAATAACAAAACTCATAACAATCACTAGCCAGGTATTTTCATGTCTATATATACATGAAACTTTGTACATTGTAGGTGGTTTCAACGTCGACATGTATACACAAAATAGAAATAGAAAACAACTTATAGATCATATGCAAAACCACAATATATGCACTTTATGTTCCATGAATCACAATATTTGTCACAACCAATGATTGATAATGTATGGTCCAGTGAGCCTACACAGACTTCTTGAGTTTATAAATCAAAAGAATATTGTAGTGATCATTTGGCTATTTTTACTAAGTTTTACTTATTCACACTATTGAATCTTCCACAATTTGTCATTAAGCATATCTAAACAATAAAATTGATCTACTCCACATTTGAATAATTGAAATCAAATTAGGTCTAAAATAATTGTATTGCTCAATATTGCATGGAAACAAAGAGAATTTGTACATCTTAAGCAAACAAACACTATTCAATTTGTATTGTTCAATAGTCTCAATATAATTTGAATTCATAGAATTATTGGAAAACTACTTCTTTTGCTATAGTATACTAGCAAAGCCTACTGTAAGTATTTTTTAAATAGTAATTCATCTTATACTATGTTTTCCATCGACAACTTTGAACATTATAGAATTTCATCTTATCAATATTATAAATGTTGTTACATCTTTCAAAATAACCCATGGATTTTCAAATGCAGCAAAAAATGGATACTAGAAAAAGCCCAGACGACCCAATGAAAACAAGCAGCAAGCAAACTTCAAAAAGGTTAATGATATTGTTTATTTGCAATAGAAACATACTAAATCAGATTTTAATGTTGCAACTTATTCTATTTTAATTCATGTAGGTTGAAATTAAGAAATCTAAATACAATAACAATTGAAGATGCCAATGCTCTTAGGGCTGGAAGTGTCTTCAAGGGAGATGTGATTGTAATGTACAAAAATTGCATTGGAAAAAACCAACAAAACCTGTGAGGTGCTACATGTTGACCTAACAGATGCAAAAGCTAAGATGAAAATTACTTCAAATATAACAGGTGACCTCATCCAACAATTTGAAGACAAAATAGTTACAAGGTCAGCAATATGCATCTCATGATTTCAATTTGCACCCAAAACTGACTATGACCATGGTGACTATGATTGTATGCTATTTTTGAGTAGCTCGTCCACTATCAAGATCATTCCACATCTATATGAAAATTACAACTTTATACCAAGCACAATCATTAGGAAATTGCTTACAAGTACAAGTGACTATGCCAAAGGAACAATAGGTGCACTAGTGTTTGGCAGTAAAAAAATAGAATTCCAATACTTTCTTGACAAAAAAGATGGAAGTTCTGAGATTGATAAAGCACAGGTAAATATATATCATCAATTGTTCAATTGAAATTCATTTACAACTTCTATTGCACAACCTATTTATTCAATAATCCTAACCTCGTATGTAAAGAAAATAGATAGAAATGCATCAGAGTTTGGCACACCATTTATTTGCTATGGAGGAGCAAGTACACTAAAATGAATTTCCAACACTTCTGTTCAAAAACCTTGTGAGGCAAATCGATGCAAAGGACAATGTCCTTTGCACATGTCAATCAACATACATTAGAAAATTAAACAATAAAAGAACCCTTCACCAACTTACTAGTTTTTTGCACTCCACATTTGAGGTAATTGACCACTAGCCATTAAATTACAATTTATATTCAATTTTAAATCCTCAGCAATGCTTTATTCCAGCACTTTATATTCTGTTAAAATATAGAAGTTTCTTTTTTCCATAGTAGCTACATTTTTGTATTCTGTAAATAAATTAATTGTACACAATGAAATGTTCTTCTTTTCTAACAAACATTCATTGTTCTTTAAACATATTTATGTATGTGAAAACCATAAATAATGAACTGATTTCTTGTGTAAATATACAATAACCATTGTTTCTTCCATTTTGCAGGTCCATGGAACCTTGAAAATAGAAAATGCATTTTCTAGCCCCTTCCAAGCATCCTATCCTCATTGCAATTATAGATTTGATAGCTACGGAGCATTGGAAGACCAAACTACTCAGTCTATGAAATTCAATGAAAATGTGTACTATGTCCATTGCCTTTATATCAATGTTGTTCCATCAATTGAAGCCAAGACAAAATAATGAGTTACAGTTTCTAGGACATCCTAGTTTTTGTTGAAATCACATATTTTTAGAAAATATAATGATTTAAGCCTTGAAAGGTTCCATTTAAAGGATTTTAATTGAAGAGGGTTTGATCAAACCCCCTTGGATAGAACCCCCTTGGATAGAACCCCCTTGGATAGAACCCCTCTAGTTTTAAACCATACCTATAATGGAGTCTCTTCTGCACCTATCAAAATGTTGATAAAAGATGTCACATCTTGATTTTTGATTCTCATTAATTTCAGTAATTGTGAGACTCTTTGATATTATTTTTATGAACATTGTTGGTAAAATAGACGTGAATTTTAAATGAGATTATTGAAATGAAATAATGATGATTTAATTATGTCGAAAAGGTGGATAAAAGTATGCTTCAGCTATGTTTTGGGAACTAACCTATTGACAAAAAATTAAGTGTGAATGAATGCAGGGCTCATTGAAGGCGAGAACATGACTGAGGTAGACATATCCTAGCTGCCGTAAGAACTAGCAAGATGAAATCCTGATACATGCACACACTCACATAGATGCATTCATACATGCATAAATGATTAGAATTGACGTGTTTTAAGTGTTTGTTGAATGAGGAAACTGGTGTTTATTTTTTAATCTCTCATGTATAATATGATGTATAATTGCGTACACTAATGTTTGGTTGTAGGGTGATTTCTATTGGATGCACAATATGTTTTTTTCTCACATTTGATTGACAGTCTATTTGACTATATTGTATGGAAATTGGAACTCGTGTTTGCATATCTTGATCCTTTTTTTAAATATTGAAGTTATATATTTATATATATAGAGAGAGAGAGAGAGTTTAAATGATTAAATTATATATATATATATTAAATACTTTATTAAATTGCAATGATTTTTTTATTATTATTATATATTAAATAAACTGATTTTCAGAATATAATAAAGATAAGTAAATGTTTTCTTTTATATAAAAATATAAATAAACGACAAACCAAAATCTAATTGTTTATTCCTATATATATAATGCATGCATTACATTGAGGCGCGACCTATCACAAGGTTGTGGTAGCTGCTGAGAACAAGAATTCATAAAATAAAAAGAAAACAAAAACAAACAAAGTCTTTTTAAGACATTGGAAATGCATGCTTAAGTGCATGAGAAGAAAACAAAGAAGAGATCCCATGCATGGGAAGGGAGGAAGCGGCCAACAAGGCCATAAAACTTTATACTTTTTAAAGTTAAAATAGCAGATTAGGGTTTTCTCATGGGGAATGCTAAATTTGGGAAAATAAAACGAGTTGAAAACAAGTTCTAAAGGTAGATAATACGAGTTAAAAAGGGGATATATAGAGGGAGAAGAATACACACAGCAAGCATAGATACAAAAAGTAGATTGGGAGGCAAGGAATTGAGAAAGTTTGGTGAAAAGTACCTAGGAAAAGGACAGAGATCTTCATTATTCCAAGTTCTTCTTGTTTTATTTTCCATTTGCACCACAAATTGAATGTTAAAGAAAGGAAAAATGTGAATCCATTGTTGTTCTGAGCTATTCATGTGCATAAAAACATTATAAAATGCAAACCCCATGAATTTTTGTGTTTTATTTAAAGAATTTTCTGTAGATTTCATGCATATTTTTGTTTTCCATGGATGTACCATAAACTAGCTTGTTAATTCTGAGAAATTATGTGAATGGTTTGTAGATATGAGTTTGAATGTGCATAATAACCTCTTAAATCATCAATTCCATGAATTCTTGTGTTGTTATTAAAGGATTTCTGTAGATATCTTTCAAAAATTATGAATAAATATGCATACATATGAATGTATTTTCTAATAAATGCATATATGTGCATATTTATGCCATTCACTTGGTTGTTCAAACCAATGATTAAAGAAAAATTAATGATGTCATGTTGATTCAAAACAACTGAGACCAAAAATTCTTCTTGTTATTATATTGTAAACATATTCACTATTGAAACATTCTTCAATACTGTTGTACCATGTATATGCACTGTTGTAGCATGCATATACACTATTGTAGCATGTATTTATGCTATTGTTCATACATTTATACTGTTGTTACAACATATATACAGTAGCTTCAAACTTTGTATTTTTGTTATAATCATTTGAATAATGTTGTTTTAGTGTTCCAGCCTATCATACTACTATTTTAACTCATTAGATCATTGTTCCAGCCTTATGAGCTGCTATTTCAAGCTTTCCTACTATTGTCCTAACTTTACACATTGTTATCTCATCATATATGCTGCTGATATAAACTTAAGAGACCAATTTTGAGTGGGAACTGATAGCTAATTGATAGGGGACAACAAGAATAAAACTGGATTTTAGAGATTAGATAACATAGATACTCATTTTTATACAAGAAATCATACTTGGAAATTTTCATTGGAAAAACATGACTAAAACTTGGCATTTAACTTACAATAAATCATTGCATGGAAGTTAAAGGATGAAAATAATGATTGATTTATCTTATGCATTTAAGTGAAAATAGGTTGGTCTTCATTACTAGATCATACCATTATATTTTGAGTGCTTTGTGCAAAGCCATGTGTCATTGAAATAAATGAAATCACCTGGCAAAATTTATTGATATGTTTCTCTATCATATCCTAATTTTAAGGCACTGTATGTTCATATTAGAACTGCATGTAGATACTTTAGGTTGCACTGGGTTCCATCTTGTCATTTGTTCCAGGTTGCTAGAAATGTCATGCAGGCTTAGGTATCCTTCGAGTAGGAAGGATTCTAGGGAAGTGTAAACTTCATGGTTGGGCGGTAATGTTCTTGGGCCATGTTCTCATTCCTCAACTTTGTGGACGACCTTGAGGGTTGGTGGTGGCAAACAACTGAGACTTATTCTTGCAATCATTATTTATTTGGTTTCCTTGAACATTATTGTATATTGTGGCTTATGTGGCATTAGAGCCTAATTGTATTACTTTGATTATTTATTGGATGTACATACCTAGATTTAGCACATGTATTTAAGACGGATTAACAATTATTTCTCTATTGAAAGTTGCATTATTGAAAAATGATTATATTAATGTGTTTGAGTAGTTATATTACCTTTGTAAGTTAGTTTGAGGGTTGTGGTCATTACATTTGGTATCAGAGCAAACCAAGTTAAGCATTATGGCCTATGAGCTCGCTATGCTAACCTTTAAACCAAACTTTAGCTTTGGAGATATCTAATAGAATTGGGAAAAATTGTGTTTGACTTCTTGTGCCAGGATGGTGTGACTTAAGATGACTGCCAAGAAGTCAATTTTTAGCAATGAGTGTTACCTGAAATCCAAGAAAGAACAAGAGGCCATAGTCAAAACCATAGAAGGAACCAATTATGATAATGCAATATGGCTTAGTGACACTGAAACTCTCAGTAATGCCATGTATCGAATTAAGTGAGCAAGGATGAAGATTCTAGAGGCAGTTAAGCCCATAGCTTATTTACTCCTAACTGAATCTGACCAGCTCTCTCCTTCTAGTGATACGTCAACTAAGTGGAGTGTCAACACACCTATGATTAGGAGAGATCTACGTATACCTTCATCACCTAAACTTATTGAGATTGTATCTAATAGTGAGTCAGAGGGATATACTCCCCTTGATCATGATGAATAAGTCATTTTATGTACAAGCAAGGATGTTTTGAATCCTAAAAATTGTTATTTTTGAATAAATAAAAGGAAGGAAAACCTTGCGCAATTTTTTTTCTCTTTTTCTTCTATAAATGAATGTTTAATGTTGTAAGTGATAATTAGGGACTAATTGTATGAAAATAATCTAGGTAAATAAACCTTTGTGTGAAAGTAATACCACATTCTTAAGTGTGATTGAACTTGGTTTATTCTTTTAAGAGTTATGCATTTGTATGTGAAAGAGATGATGATGCAGGAGCATTAACATGGTGCATTTCATGTTATTTTAGAAAAGTTGAAATTTTGAAGTCAAGTGTTTTGTTTTGGTTGTCTAATGTAAATAAGGTCATTTGAGACCATTTTTGGTCATTTAGGACCATTTCTAATGTTTAGGAACAAGGTTGTTCAAAAGTTGTCATAAATTGTCAAAAATTGTCAAGGCAACTTTGAAGCAACTTTGAAAAGGAGTTGTTAATTAGTTTGGGAAGTTCAAAAATGTTGTATTTGATTATAAGTGACACATTACATGCCTAATAGGATGGGACAGAGGATTGAATAAGAAAAAGACCTCTTTTTGCATGTTTTTGCTTGCATTTTTTATGTAAAAACAGACTGTATTTCGTGTTGTATAGACTGGTACGGATTGATATAGTCTTGCAAGTACCTAGAAAAGTTGGAGGACATTCTTAGGTATCAAATTTTTTTTGTTTGGTCAATTTTTATTAAAATATGCAAAAGTTATTGTCATTTTAGTGCAGGCAAGGCAAAACCCTACCTAGGGTTTCTAGGGAGCAAGAAAACTCATAACTCTTAATTCCACCGTTCAAAATTCATGAAACTACTTAGGAATCTTTGTGAGGGTATTATGCATGTTTTCACTGGAGGAGATCCTAAAAATAACTTGTTTGTGAGAGTTATTGAAGGCTGAGTTCATTTCCTGCCTAATAGGCCTATAGGAACCTTAACAACTTGAGGGTTTTGTAAAAAAAATATCTTTTCATTTTGACTTTCCCAATAGGTTTTGAGTTTGATAAGACTCTACAAGATATGTTGAAGGCTAAAAGAGCCTAGGAAGTCTTAGACAAGGTTATGCTTTGTAAGTCCTAATACATTTTTGAAGGGTTTAGGCCTAATTAGCACATAAATAGACTTGTTTTTGTCCCATTCCATACAAAGAAACCCTATCCCATTTTGATATATGTTAGATAAGGGCCAAAAGGGTATCCAAAATAGTTTTCACATTCCCTTTAATAGGTACCTAAAGGAAATTATGACCAAAAAGGTCTGAATTGCTGCACTTAAAGGGCTACGAGGCTAAGGATAGCTAATAAAGGAAGGTTTGAAGGTTGTGGGTCAGAGGTCTCTTATTGTTGATTCAAAACTATTTTTAGTCATCATCTAACACCTCTACATCAGATGATGTCTTGATCATATGCATAGTATGTGAAGTCAGATTTTTGTGGTAATATTAGTTAAATGAACCTTGCATAGTGCACCTTGTTGTGCATAAGTTTGTTGCAAAAGTAGCATATCCTTGTAATGCTTGTAATATTGTTTAGTAATTGTCTTTGTATGATGATTGGAAAGTCTGTTTGAAATGCATATTGCATTGTCTTCTTGAGAGAATCTCCCTTTGTGTGGATTAAATATGTGTTGTAAGAAAGATAGTGTTGCATTACATTGTTAGAATAGATCGTTGGGTAGTGACATTGCATTCTTCCTTAGGATTCATGTGGTAACCTGAGAGTACTCATTGCTTTGCATTTAAATTAAAAAGTTAGAGAAAGGGGTTGTGAAATGGAAATTTGCATAGTTTTTTTGATGCATGGTGTGTTAGAATGATTAGTGCATTAGTTAACCCTATATCTTGTGACTTGAGTTGTGTTTTTCCCCTTGCATAATATGCATTTGTCTTTGGAATTATTTGTTGGGTTGGATTGCACTAAGCCCCAAACCCCTTGTCATTCTCTTTTGAATCACGTTAGTGTGATTAACCTTGTTCTAGAGGATATGGTTGAGTGTTGCTTGACGTAAGTCTTTTCTTTGAGTAAGGTTGTGGTAGTTTACATTATAGTTAGTTGTGCTATCTAAGTTATTCCTATCATGTCATGTTGTGGAGAAAGTTAGCCATCAAGTGGATGGGATGTTGGGTGGAAACTTAATCACTAACCTAACTCTCCCTCTTGTTGTGTGTCCTTTAAGTAAGGATTGCATTAATGCATTACCCTTATGTTGGGAGAAGCATGACTACTCCTTGTTGTGAGAGTGATGTGAATAGACATGTTGAACCTCAACCTGATTTTGTCTTGACTTGATTTTGGTTGCTATATGTTGATAATATATGGCTATGTGTGTGCCATTGCATTATGATTGTGACTCCCTTGAACGGGATGCAGCTTTTGTTGCTTAGCATGTTTTGTTATGATTGGTTTAATTATGTAGGAATGATCATGTGTTTTATGTTGAATACCATTGTTTGACAAGGAAACTAAACTAAGTATAGCTGTATACCCTGTGAAATGACTTGAAAAATGAAAGAATATACTGTGAAAAGCCACTGAGACAGACTTCATGGCTTCTTAGAACATCTAAAATGGTTAAGAGTCTTATTTGAAATTAAAAATGATTAAGGACAGCAAGTACTGTGATGAAAGTGCGAAAAATAGAGATCATTAACTCTATTCTTTTTATGTTTGTGAGTGATTATATATGTATAGATTGTATATACTCCTTAGTCTTGAAAGATCATACATGAGGAAAACATCCATTTATAACATGACTGAAACTTTGTCTTTTAAAACTGTAAAATAAAGGAGAAATAAACCATTATTATGAGATAAAACTGAATATACACATTGGAACCATCTTATGCATTATTATAAAACAATTGCATAATGAGAAACAAAGTAGACATTGAATAGACAGAAAGATTGATTAATTTTTTTTTTTATGAATCAAAGAAAAATGAAATTTTTTTATAGCCTTATTTGTTATGATTGTTTTGGTTTTAGGGAAAGTTACACAAGTATGCTGAAATCAAACGTAATGATTTGTTTATTTCCTAAGTCATGCTTGAATAAAAATGAATATTTTATTGAGAAAGAAAGTGATTGCATTGTTTGCTATACTTTATGTGTTTTGGGAAAGTTACCTTCCAGGATGGGTGTTGAATGAGGAATTATAGAGGAGTAGCTTTTCTTTTGTAAAATCTACACCACCATAAAAACCAGTTTCAGACTTTGGCCAAAGTCAACTTTTGACTTTGAAATAGATAAATGGACCATTGAAATAGATGGATGTATGCCTAGTTTTTATTGATATAATTCTCTGCCTCGTCTTGTTAATTAAATGTTGCATTCATGTAGGGATGCATGTAGGTTAATAGGCACGCACCAGATTCCATCCTACATATTGATATATATTGCTAGGCTCTATGAGCAGGATTGGGTATCCTTCATGTTGGAAGGATCTCGGGGAAGCATAAGCTTCATGGTTGGGTGGAAAAGTGCCGAACCATGTTCTCATCCCTTGGCTCATAGATGTAGCCAGAGACATTGGATTGATATTGGATATTATTGATACTTCATACTTATATTGTAATCCCTCATTGATGCTAGGGTGACTTGATCGGCTACAAGCCTAAGATGATTAAGTTTATGTATGTATGTGAATTTGAAATTGAATAACAAAGATTATATTATTCTTGTTTTACTCTAGAAATGTGGAGTTTGAGTTGATTCTTTAATTATGATAAGTTAGAAGGTTCGGGACCTTTATTATTAGACTTGCCAACTTAGTGTTGAAAATATGATGGCTTCAATTCTTTGATGTTGAATATATTAGCTTCTTGTTGAGATCTTCCTTTTGTATGACCTTTTACATTCAAGTTACTCCTTTTGCTTGTGAGATTCAATTATCTTTGATTTAAAAGTCTTTTTATTTACGCTTAAAACTTATGAATACCTCGAGTACCATAAGCTTAACCGAATGCAGTTTAGTAGAAGTTCTTTTCAAAATTTAATGTTGACATCATGTCAAACTATTTTAAAAAAAAAACTTTTAGATTTAGTGTGGAAAACATATTGATCTACTTACCTTATTGTTGATTCTTTGGAAGTTTAGTGTTGGAAACATGTTTATTTCTCTATGATAGACCATCTAATTGAAATCATGATTTAATATTGTAATTTTGAACATTTTGGTGTTGATGATCCTATTTTAATGTTGATGATCTTATTTTAGTGTTGATTATCCTAACTTTTCATTAGTGGGAACTTTCTCTTTTTATTTAGTGTTGATATTGGATTTATTGTTGAAACGCTTACCTTTTTTTAATGTTGATAAGTACTTGCCAATGATGATACCAAGTAGTATGGGATGCTTGTTTATCAACCTTGGATGGCAATGTTTAGATGTCTCATGCGGGTAGGCATGCTTGACAAAAGTGAACATATTGTTGATATCTTTATATGAGCAGTTATGTGTGTTGTAGAAGGTAGATATGCCTCTTGAATTAGTATATGAGATAGAAATCATTATAGTGATAATGAAGGTTGAAAATGGAAACTAATAGAAAGGAAAAAGAATTATTGGTAATTTTCTTTACAACGAATCATTGCCTATATACTCGGATTACCCTTAATTTCCTTAATCTAGTTGAGATACTTATTATGATACCATGTTGCATGATGTGTTACTTTTTATAATAGGAATGTGTTTACTCTTTTTATTTCATGGTGATTGTAATAAGACATTGATATGATATCTCTTCCAAGTGGGGAAGGATGTCACATCTCAATTTTTTATTCTCATTAATTTCAGTAATTGTGAGACTATTTGATATTATTTTTATGAGCATTTTTCGTAAAATGGACGTGAATTTTAAATGAGATTATTGAAATGAAATAATGATGATTTAATTATCTAGAAAAGGTGGATAAAAGTATTCTTAGTCTATGTTTTGGGAACTAACCTATTGACAACAAATTGAGTGTGAATAAATGCAGGGCTCGTTGAAGGCAAGAACATGGTTGAGGTAGACATATCCTAGCCGCTGTAAGAACTGGCAAGATGAAATCCTGATGCATGCACACACTTACATAGATGGATTCATGCATGCATAAATGATTGGAATTGACGTGTTTTAAGTGTTTCTTGAAAGAAGAAACTGGTGTTTATTCTTTAATCTCTCATATATGATACAATATCTGATTGCATACAGTAACGTTTTCTTGCAAGGTGATTGCTATTGGATGCACAATATGTTTATTTTCTAGCATTTGATTAATAGTCTATTTGACTATATTGTATGGAAATTAGAACTCGTGTTTGCATATCTCGATCCTTTTTTTTAATATTAAAGTTATATATATATATAGAGAGAGAGAGAGAGAGTTTAAATGATTAAATAATAATTTTGTTATGATATTGTATATATATATATATATATATATACACATATATTTTAAATACTTTATTAAATTGCATTGAATTTTTTATTATTATTATATATTAAATAAATTGATTTTGACAATATTATAAAGATAAATAAATGTTTTCTTTTATATAAAAATATAAATAAATGACAAACCAAAATCTAGTTGTTTATTCCTATATATATAATGCATGTGTTACATTGAGGCATAGACTATCACAAGGGCGTGGTAGCTACTAGAACAATAGTTCATAAAAATAAAATAAAATAAAAAATAAAGTCTTTTAAGACATTGAAAATGCATGCTTAAGTGCATGAGAAGAAAACAAAGAAGAAATCCTATGCATGGGAAGGGAGGAAGCGGCCAGCAAGGCCATAAAACTTCATTCTTTTTAAAGTTAAAAATAGCATATTAGGGTTTTCTCACGAGGAATGCCAGATTTGGGAAAATAAAAGGAGTTAAAAACAAGTTTTAAAGGTAAACAATAGGAGTCAAAAAGGGGATATATACAGAGATAAGAATACACATAGCAAGCACAGAGATAGAGAGCAGATTGGGAGGTAAGGAATTGAGAAAGTTTGGTGAAAAGTACATAAAAAAAGGATAGAGATCTTCATTATTCTAGGTTCCTCTTGTTTTATTTTCCATTGGCACCACAAATTGAATATTAAAGAAAGGAAAAATGTGAATCCATTATTGTTCTGAGTTGTTCATGTGCATAAAAAATTATAAAATGTACACCCCATGAATTTTTGTGTTTTATTTAAAGAATTTTCTATAGATTTCATGCAATTTTTTGTTTTCCATGGTTGTACCATAAATTAGCTTTTTGATTATGAGAAATTATGTGAATGATTTGTAGATCTAAGTTTGAATGTGCAAAATAACCTCTTAAATCATCAATTCCATGAATTCTTGTGTTGTTATTAAAGAATTTCTATAGATATCTTTCAAAAATTGTGAATAAATATACATACATATGCATGTATTTTCTAATACATGCATATATGTGCATATTTATGCCATTCACATGGCTATTCAAACCAATGATTAAAGCAAAATTAATGTTTTCATGTTGATTCAAAACAACTGAGACCAAAGATTCTTCCTATTATTGTATTTTAAACACATTCACTATTGAAACATTCTTCAATACTATTGTAGCGTGTATATGCACTACTGTAGCATGCATATACACTATTGTAGCACATATTTATGCTATTGTTCATACATTTATACTATTGTTACAACATATATACAGTAGCTTCAAACTTCGTATTGCTATTATAATCATTCATACTGTTGTTTTAGCTTGCTACATCATTGTTCTAGCCTATCATACTATTGTTTTACCTCATTAGATCACTACATTCCAGCCTTATGCACTGCTGTTTCAAGCTTTCCTACTATTGTCCTGACTTTATACACTATTATCTCATCATATGTGTTGCTGATATAAACTTAAGAGACTAATTTTGAGTCGAAATTAATAGCTAATTGATAGGGGACAACAAGAATAAAACTGGATTTTAGATAGTAGATAACATAGATACTCATTTTTATACAAGAAATCATACTTGGAAACCTTCATTGGAAAAACATGACTGAAACATGGCATTTAACTTACAATAAATCATTGCATGGAAGTTAAAGGCTAAAAATAATGATTGATTTATCTTATGCATTTAAGTGAAAGTAGGTTGGTCTTGGTTACTAGATCATACCATTATCTTTTGAGTGCTTTGTGCAAAGCCATGTGTCATTGAAATAAGTAAAATCACCTAGCAAAATTTATTGATATGTTTCTCTATCATATCCTGATTTTAAGGCATTGTATGTTCATATTAGAACTGCATGTAGAGACTTTAGGTTGCACTGGGTTCCATTTTGTCAGTTGTTCCAGGTTTCTAGGAATGTCATGTAGGGTCATGTATCCTTCGAGTGGGAAGGATTCCAGGGAAGTGTAAACTTCATGGTTGGGCGGTAACGTGCCTAGGCCATGTTCTTGTTCCTTGACTTTGCGGATGACCTTGAGGGTTGGTGGCGGCTAGCGACCAAGACTTATTCTTGCAATCATTATTTATTTGGTTTCCTTAAACACTATTGTATATTGTGGCTTATGTGGCATTAGAGCCTAATTGTATTACTTTGATTATTTATTGGATGTACATACCTGGATTTAGTATATGTATTTAAGATAGATTAACAACTATTTCTATATTGAAAGTTGATCATTATTAAAAAATGATTATATTAATGTGTTTGAGTAGTTATATTACCTTTGTGAGTTAGTTTCAGGGTTGCGGTCATTACAAAAAACCACTTCTGATTTACCTTTTAGGGGATCAAATGAATTCATTTAAAATTCATGTTTTGTAATGTAGTCCTTATTATAAGCTTCCCAAAAAGTATAATTTTAAATATATTTAATTTGATTATTATATTTATTTTTTAGTCTTGTGAATGTAGGTTTTTCAATGAACATCAAGGTCTTTGTTTCACACATACGAAAAAATAGGAAAATATAGAAAAAAATTCTAAAAAATACATGTCCTCTAGGTATTGATGTCCTTATTCCAACCAAAAAAAATTGAATTCTGATACATACAAAAAAATGTTATGCTCTTTATAGTACACCGATGTCGAAATTGTAATTGGTTTGACTTCAAAACTTAATTTAAAAAAATATATTCAATAAAACATTATGAAACCAAATGCATCCTCTAGATGTTGTAGTTACAAATCTAAATTCAAAAAAAATAGAATTTTATCTTTCATAGAAAAAAAGTTAGGTGGTTTATAGTACACATCACTCTATAAAAATGGTGTTTGCTATTAAAAACTAGTTATCGAAGGTGATGGAAAAAGAAATGCAATTTGATTACAAAATTTTTTTTAAATATAAATTTAGAATCTATAAAAAAATGTCACAAATCACTAGTTTGCATCATCTTCAAATTCCTCATGGTTTAGCAACTATAGATGTCTGAAAGTGAAATTTTAGTTCAAAATGTTCATTTCAATGTCAAGTTTGGCCAAAAAGTGTAACCCACTATTGTGGGATCACCTAACAATTATTGTCAGACTTACAAACTATCGGCTATGAACTATACATCAAGGACAAGTCACAAGTCATCTTCATGCTACGGGATTTTGTTGCAAAGGGGAAGTTCACACTGAACCAAAATAATGTTATCATCAACACAAAGTGCACTGTAAAATAGTTGTTGCTTCCAATGGATAGGTGCAACAATGCTTCATTACAAAATACCTTATCTTTTTGTATACACTAACTATTTATACATTGCATACTCACACCTAGGTTTTTATGCATCTTGCGGGCACCAAGTGGACACAAGCATCACGAACCAATGGCTTTCAAAAATTTATCTCTAATTCCCTATGTTGAACTAGGACCTTTAATTAGTAATTGAGAAACATCATTTGTTTTTACAAATTTTGATGCTTATAGTCTTTTACTATTTTATATTGTTTTATTGTCTTATTCATCAATGACTCTTAGAATGCATGTCTGATCTCCTATGTTGAACTGGCACATTTAATTGCTAATCTAGAAATGGCATTTGTCTTAATAGATTTTGGTGCTTATACTCCTTTGTTGTTTTGTACTATTTTACATTATTTTTTAAGTTGTCCTGAACTAATACATGTGCCTACTCACATGTCATTGTTACTGCAACAACCAAACCAATGTTTGCATGCAAATTATAATGTCTAATTTGCATTCGTGAAAAGCTAACATATGCACTGACATTGACACTTTTAGATACTATACACATAATCTATTGTTATTTCTAGTTTAACCTATTTCAAATGAAAGCATAATTCAATATTGCCTAGATGATCCTGCTACACAGTGTTTACAGTGGAAATGGCCTATTTTTGCATTTTGATATACTTATCGCAATAGAAGACAATTAATCTTAAGTAATTATAATATTTGGCAAATGTTGTTACCCCTAGCCGCATAGTCCCCTATGGAGTGGGGTAATAGCTTACTCTCACCTCTTTGCTACCGTGTGACTAACAGTTAAGGATGCATTTGAATCCTTGCTTCTTTTGCAATAGACCTAGATAGAGAAGTATCTATGTGTCTATGTATTTGTGGGTTTGGCTTCAACGGGTTTTGATTACATTTGATTAGTATATAATATACCTATTTCCTGCTAACATCCATGCCATTAGACCTCTAGGTGACCATGTTGTTAGGAGTAAACAACATTTGTTAAATATTACAGTTCCCTAAATTTGATTATTTTTTAGTGCCATAAATTTATTGGAATAAAAAAAAAAGCATTTCAAACTAACTAAAAATACACAATCCTTGCAGTGGAAACAAACTTTTTTTGCATTCTGATATACTTATCACATTAGAACATAATTAATCTTGCATAATTATAATATTTAGCAAATTCTATTACCCCTAGTCGCATCGTCCCTCAGAGTGTGAGTTAATGGCTACCAATAGACAAATAATAATACAAAGGATACACCCTCTGCAACTCATAATTATACTCAACTCTCTTCTACCATGTGACTGGCAAGTAAGGATGCATTTGAATCCTTGCTTTCTTTGCAATAGAGTTGGATATAGAAGTGCCTTTGTGTCTCTAGTTTTTATGGGTTTGGCTTTGATGTTTTTCCATCAGATTTGATTTTTACATAATATACATGTATCTCTATTGAGAGCATTGCCATCAGACCTCTAGTTGATGATGTTGCTAGGAGAAAAGAGCATTTATTAAATAATATTTCCCTGAATTTAATTATTTTTTAGTGCCATAAATTTATTGGAATCAAGAAAACAAAGCATTTCAAACTAACTAAAAAACTAATTTTTATACCATTATGTTTCTGTCAAGTAACACATGCATTGCAATTAGAACAATGTAGGCTTTGACCAATGTCATGGTATTTTTAGATTTGTCTATATCTTGAATAACCTTGGATTGACATTACACTTATGTCTGTAACTCATGGCATTAGTATACCTAGTGATGATTTATAATTTCATAGATGTCATGATAGTCATAAACCCATAGATTTATATGATCTAAATAAATTGTTTTCTCTCATACATAATGATGAATATACTAAGAACATGATTTCATATACTCCTACCCCACATGATGATATCTTATACCTTATTGATAATTCATTAGCTTCTCACGTAGACTTCATTAGTGCTTGATTGCCCTATCCTACATTACATGAAGACATCAAGGTGTGGTGAAGATCTTTTAGATAATGATTATGATGTGTGTGCAAATGCTTTCTTGCATGTTAAATACTTCTTACTCTCTAATTATGAACACTTAGACAATGGGATCTTGTTGATTTTTGTGTTTTTGTATATACTTAAGTAATGGAGCTTTGCAATACTTCCTGCATGATGATAGCATGCAGTTGGAGATGACCTCTCATGATCTATATTTCAATCCTAATTCTATCAACATGGGATTAGATCTCTATTCTTGTTTTACTATCCATCATATAATAGTACATGTTTTAAATGAATAATCCATGTATATATATATACAATTATTCAAATACACTCAACTTGATATCTACATATTTACTTAGGCCTTGTTATTTTTTTAAATTAAATTTCAGCTAGCTATTTCTTTTTTCTAGTACAATCAATGTTTGTCACACGTTCTTACATGTAAAATCATTTGTACTTGCTAATTATAGACAATTAGACAATGACATCTTGTTGATTAGTGAGTTTTGTATATACTTAAGTGACAGAGCTTTGCAATACTAACATGGAATTAGATGTCTCTTCTTGTTTTACTATCTATCATATAATCCTAGATGTTTTAAATGAATCATTCATATATATATTCAAATACAATTAAATTATTTTTGTATTAATTCAAAAAAACCATGCTTTTAATCATAAATGCACTACCCTTGATATCTCTATCTTAAGTTAGATGTTGGCCCTCCTTTAAAAAAAAATTCAATTAGCTATTTGTTTGCTCTAGTACAAGTATTCTTTGTCACTGCTAATTTGTTTAACTTTTCTCAATTAATTTAAATATTTAAAATGTATTCATCCTTTAATTAACAAATGATTATAACAAACATTATTTAAAAACTATGGTTTTATGACCCTCATATCTACATCTTTACTTACACCTTGCTTTTCTCTTCAAATTAAATTTCAATCACCTATTTGTTTGCTCTACTACAATGTTATTCTTTGTCCAAAAAATTAAATTTGTGAACTCATCCTAGCAAAATCCATCATGATTTCTTGGCCTTTCTCTTTACATAACTTTTTTCTTGGCCTTTCTCTTTACATAACTTTGACAAATTCAATAATAGAAACAATAATTTTCATTAATTTTTCAACTACATAACAAATATTATTATTACACTTCAAAAGCCATGATACTCACCACTACATAACACTTATTCAGATATCAAATACCAAATCCCTAATCCTTGAATTATTCCCATCCATCTTTGTTATACTTAACGTACGCTTCTTTGGAGTTCCCTGAGAGTTTACGTAGGGAGGACTACAAACAGTTGAGCGTTTCTTTCCTATACCTACCGGCTGTCATTACTATTTCCGGGAAAGTTTTCGAAGTTCCCAGACGCTTCGCCTCCCAATTCCCACTACTATATATGTACCATCGCAGGTAAAAGCAAATAGCCAGTTTTAGGAGCTTGCTTTGGTAGGTTAAATTGTAGTTTCTGTAAGTTATTTAATTTCTATTTTTGAAGGTAAGATTGTTACAACTCGTTATGTTTTTGGGTTTTGTTTTTGCAGTGATAATATCCCAGCATATCTATGGCACAGTGCAATGGGGACAGGAAAGGTCGGGTGTTGGATCTATCCGATCTTGCTACATGGGATCCACTGGATCTAACGGCTTATTTTTCGGACCAAAATATAGTCCTGCTTCATATTCGTGTGGATTGGGTTGAAACTGATCATACCCACATCTTCAAAGCTAACTTGCCTGGTATTGTTAATGGGGTATTGTTAATGGGGTTTTAATAGCCTATCATAATTTAGATTGTTATTTGTTTTCCAGTAAGATTTAATTCTATAGCTTTGAGTCAATTTTTATTAATTCATATAAAATATTGACTCAAAATTGTATGAAGATTGATTTGAAATTATTTAATTGAATCTTCATAAAATACAATTTTAATTATATACTTCTTAAAAGTCAAAGTTTTTGGAAAAAATGTGTATAATTTATTTGCATCAATATTTCTTTTGTTTTGGGCTTTGGAAGGTTTGACAAAGGAAGATGTGAATGTCCAAATGGAAGAGGGACATGTTTTGTGTATAAATGGAGAGTGTAAGAAGGATGAGGTGGACAAGAATGACAAGTGGCATCTCCGGGAAAGACAATATGGTACTTTCTCTCGCCGCTTCCGCCTTCCAGAGAATGCCAAGTTGCATCAAGTGAAAGCCAACATGGCACATGGGGTGCTCACTGTGACAATTCCCAAGACAGCTGAGAGTAAGCCCAAGGCCATATCAATTGACATATCTGAAAATTGACTTCACTCTTATGCAATGGTTTTGTGTGGGGAATAAAGCATAGAGGAGCTGTTTTGTGAACAATTTTTGTTTTCTGATGTGATGTAAGCAAAGTTTCAACTATTTCAATAAATGAGTTAAAAACTCCTTATTTTGAACAAGATCTTATATTTTTGGGGAAGGTTTTGGCTTCCACTTTTTCATATATATATAGAGTTTAAGTTTATGCTTACAATTTTATAAATATAATAGTTTAGGAACTTTTCAAGGTTTTTTAAATATATTTTTATAGAAAAATAATTTATACTAACTCACAATTTTTAAAATAATATATTAAATTTTATAAAGATGAATTGAAACATTGATTTTATATGAGAAATGATATATTTTTTCTCAAGCTAAATAATTTGGCAAAATGCAATTTTTGTTTTAGGAAATTATAAATTGCTAGTATTTAAGTAATAGATAATTTCAATTGGTATATTTAAGAGGTCAACTTAAACTATAATTTCATGGTGAGTTAACTTCAAGTTTTGGTTTGGGTAAACAAAATTCAAATCAGAAAGTGATGTAATTGAGAATAATGTAATAAATTGAATATAGTTGTACAAAAACAAACAAAATTGTTCCAAAAAAACTGTTTAAAAATTGTTCACAATAATTAAACAATAAAATAGTGTGAATGAAATAAGACCACATAATCTATTGAAATGTTACAAAACTATTTAATATTCAATCTCAAAATCTAAATTAAAACATAAAAACTGAATATATAATTTTAATTAAACTATCTCAATACTATTCTTCTTAATAAAACTTTTCTTCAATTAAAAAAAGGTTTTTCTTAACATTAAAATTCAAATACAAAATGCTACAACCATCATCATACATTCCAACAAAATTTTCCTAACAATTGTAACATTTTGTCTAAAGGTTTACCAAGTACATTTTTCAAATGGAGATGTATAATATATTTTAAAATAGTTAAATATATAAAGTAATTGAATTTGGTAGTGTGTGTTTTTGCATCAAATGAGTTTTCCATAGTCCATTAGATTAGTGTAAAAGTGCTTCTAGATTTGACTACCTACATGTGTTTTGGAAAACTCATGCCTACTATTATTTAGTTTTATTTTAAAAATAATATTCTAGTTATATAAATTGAATATGGGTGAGTGAAAGTTAATGGTAGTTATAATATTAAAGTAATAGTATTTTGTTTGGAAAAAAGGTTATTTGTATTTTAGGTAGTGATTTAAAGTTACATGAATATGGTGTAAAAATACAACTTTCTAACTTGTCATTAAACCATTTTCACTACCAAAATCAATAATGTGAAAATCATATCTTCCAACAACAAATCAAATTTTATTTTTTTGCATTTTATCAAATATTTATATATGTATACAAAACTTTTAAGAATAATAAATGTTTTTTAAATCTTTAGTGAACAAATATAGTTCATATTGAAGTGATAGCAAACAAAATGGATCCCTCATACAAGTTGGCAATGGTAGGCAAACATGACTCCAACCAAAACTCTAAGGGCAAGTAAGGCAGACTAATCCAGAAAAGGCCAAAAGAAAAAAAATCTCTGCATGGATCAATGGTGGGAGACCAGGGTTTGATGCACAAAAAATACTCCTTCAATACCCACAGTCCAGACTTCGTGATGAGCTCTTTATCCTTGACTGGATCATACTCCAAATTTTAAAAAACCACCAAGCACAGAGGCAAATAAAGATCTCGTCCTGCAAGAGATGTCGCCATGTCTTAGAAATCCATTCGTTGAGATGGGGTAATTTTGCCCAATACTAATGAAATTTGTAGATAAGAGCACTGTCTATCAAGTATTCTTTGCAATTGGCAACCTCTATGTTCATTATAATTATCATTTTTTTGGTATAAATAAAATGTAAATTAGTTATTGATTGTTTAATTATTGAAATGAATAATGTTTAAGTAGAATGATAAGGAGCCCAAGAAATGCACACTCGAGCCACTGAACCGACCTGGAAGCCGGTAGGGTCAGATTTAGCAAGTTACCTACAGGTATGATTGTCCAAATTCCCTGCCGCTCAGAGAGTGGTCTGCTGATTTGCCTGAGTGTGAAGATGCCTTCATAGCTTTATCTTTGCCTGGCACATCATTTATATCCTTGTTGTCCATATCAAAAAATAAGAGCTTTCCACGCGGGAAGAGGATATAGGAGGAGAATACCAGTCAGTAGTGGCATATCGAGTCCTGGAAGTCATGGAAGGAGAATGAGCCGCCTCTGGAGAAGCCATGCAAACTGAAATTATTTTTCAGTTCCAATTTTCCCCATCAAGACCCTTTATGGTCATCTCCACCTCCTTCACCTTTCTGAGCCTGACAATATCGATAATATTCGCATATGTGGCATATAACGAATATAGATCCTTCACATCAGTGAGGAAGGGGATATTTCGGGCGAGCAAGGAGAAGCTTTCGGATCAATTAGCTGCCGCAAAAATCTGCGAGAATTCAGAAACATTATTACAACACCTTAATTGACTGCAAATAATTGTCAACAAAGATGAAAAATATATATCACTTGTTATTTCAAAAACAAGTGATATATAAGCATACAAAAATGGAGCGAGCAGGTTATGCAGGAGACCCTTGGCGAGCAGAATTCGCAGGTTTTGAACGCTGATAGACGGATGTTGTTGCTTCAGGACGCCCTCAAAAATCGTTTTCTGAAGTTGTCCTCAACTCTAGGCCCCAAGCTGTTGTTGCTAGAGGTTTATTGCAAGCCAAAGCTAGGCCCTTCCCGGCAATCATTCCTCTCCGGTGCTGGTTTGTGGCCCTGAGGTCTCTGAAAATAAGGAGTATTATCTGAGGTATAGAGTTATCTGCAAATTCAATGGGTTGTGGTCCTCTCTCCCCAACCTACATAATTGGGTGTCGGAATCCTGTAAACCTCTTGTTGTTGGACGAATTGAGTTGTATTCCTGTGCTAAGGGATTTTTCAAAGCGACGTTCGATTCTTCTGTGGAGAAAGATGCAGTGCTAGACAGGAGTTGGATGTGGAGGGATCACTCACTGTCCATTAAGCCTTAGTCTCATTCCTTCAATCCTCTCACTAAGACGCTGAATACCAAACCAATTTGGGTACGAGTAATGAATCTTCCTCTCCATTTTTTGGGAGGATTCTTGCTATGAATCTATCGGTAATACACCACGGCATTTTTTGAAGGTTGATGCTACAACTTCGAAGATTGGGCATTCTACAATGGCATTTTAGTGGATATAGACATCTCCAAACCCCTCCATGGTGATGTGGTCTTGATGGTGGAGGACAGACCATGGACGCAGCTACTGAACTATGAGGGTCTCCCCTTTCGATGTGCAGGCATTGTTTCTATGTTAGTCATTTAGCCTCTGGTTACCCTCAGTCTCGGCGCAAGGGTGTGGCAACTTGGTGGAAGGATGCGATTCCAAATCACCTGACCGTTAATGCTCCCCTATCTGATGATTCTTCCTAGGTGGGCGAGCCGTCTAGGGTGAGTGTCTCTTCTAAGGAGCAAGTTCTCCCCCAGTCAGTTGTGGTGCCCCTGGCGACTATGACTATTGTTGATGTCGATGTTGGACCTGTTCTAGTGGCCCCTGATGCACCGTCGGCCCCCTTGTTTGATGCAAGGACATCATGCCTCTTTCAAATTTTGATGTTTTGGTTTTCTTTTGTTTGGTAATAAGTAGGGCTCTTGTCTTCTGCACTTTTGTTCATGAAAGTTCCTATCAACATGTAATTAAGGAACCTCCTATCCCCGTATGCCAATTATGTGGATCGACAATGAGTATCAACCGGCGGTTAGTCGACCGCTGGAAAAAGCCAGCAAAGTTTCTTTCAGCCATTACAAAGAAAGAAAAAAGGAAATGTAAACACCTACTGTCGTGTAGTAAGAAAATAGAAACTGCAAGCATATCTCTAAAAACAAATCATTTATCTCACCGTCGGGATTTGCTTCTTTCTTTTAGTCATGTTCAGTTGTTTAATAACGACTGCAAATTTGCATGAAGCTATGAATGAATGGATGGCAGCATTGGTATTTTGGTCGATGGTTATAAACTTGAAATTCATTAATTCCTACATGTTGTGGACGGTTGGTGGTGACGGTTTCTAGAACATGTTCTGTTCTAAAGATAGCAGACTCCATTATTTTGGTGGGTGCGACTGTTACAAAGGAGGAGCGAGGTTCGTTGGCAAGAAGGAAGTGACAATTTATTTAGACCACTCGCAGTTGAGTAAGAGGAGGCTGATTGAACCAAAAGTGCAGGTTGATTGAGCAACGAAGTGGCCACAGGCCAAGACAGTGTTCTGGTGCCTGAGAACAGACCAAAAGGATAGAAGGACAGAAAGTAGGAATAGTAGGAAGTTTAGATATTTTTACACATTAGAGGCCGATTGTGTAGGTCGATGGATAGTTTCTGTAATGGCATGTTTTTGGCAATAAAATGGAATAAAGAGAAGTTTGTTTCATAACATTGTATTTTTGCTACATGTATCCATTCTTCCTATCATTTATTTGACTATTTAAAACTGTGCAGAAGATCTCTTAACCTCTTGTCATTTTTACATTCAAACATAGTGAGAAAATACTTTGAGTTCTTGTCATTATTCTGCATGTCTCTTTGATTGAGTTTCCTATCATTGGGTATTTGAGTTGTGACTAGATAGGCAGCCAATAAAAGATTTAGAGCAGGTGCATGTGTCATTGGGAGTCATGTCTTTGTGCATGAGTTTTTCAAACTTGTGCCATCAGATTAGTATCAGAGCCTTAAAAGATTTGGGCGATAAAAGTTTGATGTGGGTTTTCATAGTTTGATGTTCATAAGAAACCTAGAGTGTTATGTGTGTTTGGAGAGTTAACAGGTTGCTGAAGGAATGTAGAGTCCCAAAGATCTAGGCAGCGAGCACTATGTGCGTTCTTGATTTTGATGGATATTGTTGCAGTCTAATGTATGTTGCAGTTTGATTGATAGAGGAAGAAGATTATTGGCATGTTGAAAGGTGTACTGAAGAATGAGGAATTGGAAAGTTGATAGAGTTGTGAAATAGGTATTAGTCATAGACATGAGAGCAATTGTTGCAGACATGAGAAAGGCCCTGTAAATTCTATCCTCCAGTAGAGATAAACTAGGTAGAAGGTGTATGACTTCCTTTACTAAGAGAGAGTGGGTAGAGGGGGTTTTGGGAAATACATCTTCCAGGTCTTATTGGGTAGAGGGTAGTTGTGGAAAGTGTGAGATTCTATTGCAGCAGTGATGTGTGTTGTTGTGTGAACCAATCGCTAAAAAGAGGCAGTTTGCACTTGCAGTTTGAGTAGAGTTTGTGGATTTGCAGCAGTAGGAAGAAGGGTATTAGTGTAAGGAGACCCGTCATAATCCTATTTTAGGATATATATTGGGATGAAGTGAAAGGCAAAAAGTACCGAGAGGGATTGGAAGAGATTGTGAGAAGAATGGAAATCTTGGAAAAGATTTATTTTCCTGATAAGGTTGTGGTTGCAAAAAAAGACAAGGAGAGAAGAAGACAATTCTCATTAAAGAGAATAAGGAAAGGAGAAAAGAGAAGCTGCAACAAGGAGCACCAGAAAAAGAAGAGAACAAGGTGTCTACAACGAAGGCACTGGAGGAGACATCTTGGTCTCTTGATTTATTTTTTGATGATTTGTTTGAAGCTGTGAATACAGGTAAAAGCAAGGTTGAGAACAAGCCTTGGGGGAACCAAAGAGGAAAGGCAAGAATAGAACCCGTAGATAAGGAATGGAAAGAAGCAGTGAGAGACTTCATTGGAGGGGTCAAGGCTGAGACCTCAACATCAATGAGAGAAGAGGCACCCGTAGACGGTGGCGAAGATGAGAAGAGTCAGAAACAAGTTGTAGCAGAAAGTGTGCAAGGACCAATCACAACAGGACCTCAAGGAAAGGTATATTACAATGTATTTGAAAATAAAGATAAGAAGGATAATGAGATTTTCTAGAATAATAGGAAGGATATAGGAGATGTTGTGGAATTTCTTGATGTATTCAGAGGTTTTGTAGGAGAGAGAAAAGAAACCCGAGGAAGGGTAAAGTTGGTAAGAAAGGAAATCAAGGATGAGAGAAAACCCGAACAACAAGGTAGGGTAAGAGCATATGAAGGTAGAAATGTTCATTGAGAGCATGCATATGGAAATACTAATTTGAAAATGCAAGTAAATAGGGAGATGAGTAATCTAGGGAATTCAAACATTGTTAAGGATCATGGGTATAGGATACCGAGTTAGCAAAGGAAGTTCGTTGTTCAGGGGTAGCATGCAAAGTGTAAGCAAGCAGATGTGCGTAAGGGAGTTTATGACAATAAACAGTCCCAAGGAATGAAGGACATGAAAGAGTTCAAGGGGAACTACATGTTGGCAAGAGACACTGTGTGGCTTCATAAGTGTTGTCATTAATGGCAACAAAGTCTATCCCACACATCCACAGTACATAATATGCCTATACCAGAAGACAGATTGGAGATTATCTTGGTCCAGTGAACAAGAACAGAGTATGTAACAAGGTCTGACAATCAGGTCCGGATCTCTCAGATGGTGTAACTCAGTTTGTGGACTTATACAAGTCAATAGGGGTATCATGACTCCTGTATTCCAAAGATTTAGCCTCCAGGGATAAAGTAAGAAAAAGATATGAGTATCCAAGTGTTGGATTCTAGTCAGGCAGAGCAGATAGAAGAAAAACTGACTGACAGAGTATCAGACTTCAATCTGGAATTGTAAAAGGTGATGATCAAGCAATCTATGATATTACACATTGTTGGCCAACATGATTTATGACTTCTATGCCTATGTTTTTGATGCGCATCACCAATCAAGCATGGATTTAGCCGATAGAACAATAACTTACAAATATCTCAAGTGTTCTTGTTGCCAACTAAGAAGTTGTTGGAAATCCTTGATGCAGATATATATACCTGATGGATTCAAGTCTATAAGCGAGTGTAGTGAATAGTATGTATGGTTAAGTGCGAAGATAAACAGAGACAAGTGCGAAGGTAGTAATTCAAGCCCAGAATGTAATAGGAAAGTTATATTGAGTAGAGGAAGAATGAAATGTGCCAGATCAGTATATTGTGCCTAACCGGAACTGAAATCCTACATGCATAGATGTTGTTCATCAGTTCAAACACCTTGGTATCTTCTGTAAGCATTTGTAGACTGTAAGTCTCTTGTAGACAGTGAGCCTTTTGTGAATAGTGTGCTCAGGCAGTGAACCCTAATTGGCAAGTGCCAAATTTGTACTCCTTATTTTTTTAACAAAGAATACAATCTTGGGTTAGTCACCCCGTGATTTTTCCCTTAACAGGGCTTCCACGTAAAAATCCTTGTGTCATGTGTTAATTTCTTTTTAGCTCTTATGATTGTCTTATTTTGACATAACATTAAAATGATAAGTTAAGAAAAGGTAAGAAAATAGAAAAGATATAAGATAACTGATTCACTCCCCCTCTCAGTTATCTACATTGTTTCCAACAATTGGTATTAGAGCTAAGTTTCTCTGAACAAAGCCTAATAGATTGAGGAAGATCTGGGAATCTCAATGGATGCATATGGTATGAAGGAACAACTTCAGTTTGCCCTAGATGATCTTGAACAATCCCACTCTGAAGTCAATAATTTGAGAGAAAGACTCAAACAAGCTGATGATTTCATAAATGAGCTAAAAGAAAAGCTTAGTATTTCTATGGAAAAGAGAAAGGAACTACTCCAAAAATTAGCCAATCAGATTGAAGTCAACAATTTTGATGAAGATCTGAATGAGAAAAATAAGCTTTGTGAGAAGCTGTCAAAATAAGTCATTATGGTAAGGCATGAAATGGAATCAAGGGTTATGAGATTCACCCAAGAAATTGAAGAAAAGAGAAAGATTGAAGATAATCTAAAACAATCCCTCAAGGAGAAAACAGAGGACTGCCACAAAATGGACAGAATAATCAGGCATCTTGACTCTGATCTTGAAGAAGCTAGAGACAATGAAGAACAACTTGAGAATCAGATAGACACTCTTAAACAAGATCTTCAAACTGCAAATGAATACAAAGAAAAATTCAAGATAAGCTCAGCCCAACTTGAAGTTTTTCTTGAAAGCCAAAAGAGGGTAGATGATAAGAGTGGCTTGGGATATGAGAAAGGTGAAAGCTCTGGATCCATTCAGAAGAACTCTGGATCAGGAAATCAAAGAAACAGGCCTAGAAGACCTACGATAAGGCAACCTAATGCTCAAAGATATCCATCCTTCAATGGATAATGCTTCAATTGCAACAAATTTGGTCACAAAGCAATCTAGTGCAAAAATAGAATGAATCAATTCAATTCATCCTTCTCCAGTCAATGTTTCAGTTGCAAAAGGTATGGTCACAAATCTCATGAATGCATAAATATGCAAATGAATAATTCTTTCAATGGTAAATACTTTGCATGCAATAGGATTGGACATATGGCTAATGAGTGCTTGAATCAAGAGGATATCATTCAAATAAGCAAAGGAATATTGTGTGTTACAATTGCAATAGATCTGGTCATATTGCCAAATTCTACAGAAGTAGAAATCAGGATAGAAAAGGCCCAGTGGAACATGATCAGAAACAAGATGAAGGCAAAGGTAAAGTGAATGCGGATGAAGTTCAAAAGGAGTACAATGAATATTAGGGATGGATCCGCACCAAAATCCAGTGCTGATATTCCTTCCGGAAACAAAAAAGGTGAGCTCTAGCTCAGGGGGAGTCACAGAGAAAAACAATTTCCCCCAGCCAGTCAACTAGTGCCTAAATTCTTCACATTGGGTAAAAAATCTGACGTTGCAGATTAAAGGGTTCTTAGAAAAACCTCTAAATAACCTTCAGTCAAAATGTGAAAGGTCCGCATGGAGTTTTGCAAGATTTATAACTGCTCAAGTTAATCTGGTTCCGATAGCTATTCGATAAAGTAGAATTTCACAGATAGATCCAGTATGATTCAAAATTGAAATGCTTTTCTCTGCGGACCCATGGCATGATTGAAGAAAAGAAGATATGTTATCAATCCTCACAAACAATGATTCTAAGTTCCACACAGTGATTCAATAAAATCTCTCAAAATAGGGCAACCGGATAACTTAAGTTGTGCATTTATCACAACAGGAAATTAGGGTTTGCGCAAGGATAAAAGGGTTCTTTCACTCATTATTTACACACTTGCATTCACGAAGAAGAAAAGAAGAGCTCTGCAAAGAAGATCCTATAATTCACTCAAGTTCAACTAAAAATCAAATTCAACCAAAGATTCGTTCTAGCTTCTGCTTTAAACCCTAAAGTGTGAAAAGGTACTTCCCTTCTAAAAACCTCTCTCTGAATCTCTTGAAGAAATGGCTACTCCAATGGTTGTTAATATTTCTGATAGGCTGAGACCTAAATTCAAGAAACACCCTTACAAATATCTAGAAGTTGATCCCTTGGGTGCATTTTCTAGCATTCCGCACGGAGTCTTGCATGTAGAAGATGTTAGGGTTTATATCCATGCAAACATTGAAGAATTTAGAGACTCAAAATTGATGGACACTTATCACAAACAGCTAATAGATGAGAATTTTGAACTCAAACCTGAATTCAAGGCCATCCGGGACAAACACTTCGGACATTGCATACATTTTTCGTGTTTTGCAGAAGACGATTGGGTCTGGTATGTTCTAAGTAGGATGCATGACAATTTATGTGGCTAATGAGCCCATTCAAGATAACTAAAGATGCCATCAGGGCAGTGACCGAACTAAATTCAGCCGGTGGGTTACCCACACTCAAATCTGTGAAGAACCAAACGGTAACTGAAGCCACCGGATCAAAATTTGACAAAAGAGCAATGACCATAGATGACATCACATATCCGGATGTCAAGTTTGCTTCAATGATAATTGGCTACAAAATCTACCATTCTAGCAGGGAAAATTATGTGTCTGGTATGGCAATCTATGTTGCATATCAGATGTTGAGGGAAGATGCAGATTATGATCTGTGTGAGCTTCTTCTAAATAAGCTATTGGAGAACTTGTAGAAGATCAAAAAGAATAATAAAAACTCCTTTAAATATGGTAGTCTAATACTGTGTCTATTTTTCTATTAAATGAATGAGCTACCTGGATCAAATGGTTGGGTCTGGCAAAATGATAAACCTGTTGCAATTCAGATCAAAGATTACATGTATGGACTTGGTGATGTTCAAGCCCAAAACATAGCTCTCTAGGGTTACTTTAAGAATTTCTAAAACATGATGCAAGCCAGAGAAAGAATACCACAAACAATAGTTGACAAATACAAAGATACAATTTGCTTCATGGTTGACATTGATCAATGCCTAATGGAGGCAGTTGAGCCAAGAACGGTATGGATAATGCCTATGGGATATGAGGTCAATGAAAAAATCTTGGAGCTACATATTCAACACCTGCTGAGCCAACCTAAGGACACTGAAGCATAAAGGTTTGGCACCTTTGAAGAGTTAAGTATAAAAATACATGTTGAGTTAAGATAGTCGGAGATGAAGAGGAAAGTAAGAAAGGAAATTGAAGAATTTGCCAAAAGATTTGGCATATCAAAGGAGGCTGTAGATGCTAATAGAGAGAAAATAGAGAGGGCAGAGAAAGAAAGACAAGAAGCAAAGAAAGAAAGTGCTCCTGTACAAACCTCCTCTCAGACTAGATCCTCCAAGAGCTCTGCTCCTATCACTTCCAAAAGCTCAAAGTCTACCAAACCAAAATTCAAGACATCCAGAAAAGGAGAAAAGAGGATGAAGACCAAAGCCACAAGGACATATACAAGCCATAAAGATGATGAAGAAACAGAATCAGATGAAGAAATCAGGAAAATAAGGAAGAAGAGAACATCTGGGAAGTTCTCTGCTAGCAAAAATGAGGAAGAGAAGGTAGAGGAATTTGTTGAAAAGCCACTCTTTCCATTGATGACATCATCAAGGAAGTTACTGTGGATGGGAACCTGAAGCCGGTGACAGAATTCTATGATGAATATAGTGATGCTGACAAGAGAATTCTGGAAGAGGCTACCATCAGGTACTTGAACATTTACAATAAAGCTTTCATTGAAATTATATCATTAATTCCTAAGAGTCTAGAAAAGGTACTTGAGCTGAGAAAATAGAATGCAAAGGCAAAAGATTTAGAGATTCAGGAGCATATAGCAATTCAGCTTTATCCTTCCATCACTTCAAAACAAATGAGCATAATTTTCAAGGATTGTAAGGATGAGTTATGGAGCAAGGCAAGAATGAACAAACTCATGCTTGGAGAAACTGACCAAGTAGCAAGAGAAACAAAAGCTATCCTTTGGAATGCCTTGAAGAGATTCAATCTTCCTATAATAGAGGAAATAGATGAAGAACCTTCTACCATGGATGTTGAAGGATCAAGTGATATCAATGAAAAACCATCTGACAAGGATGTCGAAGGATTAAAGAAAATAAATGAAGAAATCTCTGAGAAATTAGACTCCTCAGTTCTGGAAGAGGAAGTTCATGAAGCAGCAAACACAGGTGACATCTCTCCTCTGGATCCCACTACAGCTATGACAAACATTCCAGACTCTGAAGCTAAAGGGGAAGGTAGAAGAGAGGAGAAGAAGATTCAAGAAAAAGAGGTTAAGAGAAAAGAAGAAGAACAAGCAGAAAAGACTAATGATGACTGTTCTAATATCTCAAAAGGAAAGAAGTCTCAATCACCAGCAAGAGACACTGCAGAGATAGTAAAGAACTTCTTAGACAGAGAAATGTTGGAGCTGGATGAACCTGAGCTATTTCAAGGACCACTGAATTTTGACTTTCTCTCCTCGGTTCAGACAATGAAAATAGCATCTTTTGCTCAAGCCAAAGCAAAAGAAAAACTCTTGAAATCTCACATGGAGGACTGTGAACTATTGGAGATTACATCTGGGATGCTGGAGAAGATTATGCCAACCTATCAAAAGGATTCTTTTGCCTCTCCATCTGGTAATTTGAAAGACTTAGTCAATTATGTTAACACTCATTTTGAATCCTTAGAGAAATCAGCAGAGACTAAGATCCGAAAGGAGTTCTTGGGAAAGAGGTTCAGTGAAGTACAAGGGCTAATTACCAATGATAGAAGAACCTTAGGCATTGGCATAAAGACCCTTGAAAATGCTCTTAAAGATGGTGGGGAAATATATAAATTTTTTTAAAATTGGCCTAAAGTGACAGAGGACATTGAGAAGAAAATGAAAGAACAAGAAGGAAAACTGTCAAGTTTCTCTTAGAATTTTGATCCCCTTACTACCTCTCTAGTGAGTCATGAATGTCAAGCTATTTCTATAATAAATGAAATTAAAGAACTGGTTAAGGAGAAAAAGAACATAATAGATAGAATGGGTGAGCTTAGATGGATAATCATTCCTAAGTTAGAGGCAATGCATGATGCCTTGACAGAGGCACAAAACACAATCCAAACTAGTGATCCAACAGACCTAAAGAGGGCAGAAGCATATACTTTTTTGTTAAGTGGACACATCTCCATTTTGGACAGAATGAAGAGGAGTTGGGCCACATAATTCATCCAGTTGAAGACAACCTTTACGGATATACTTAAGTATATGTAAGTATAACATATGACTTATATATACTTATGTGGCCATGTATAGAATAATTTTTACAAAATTTTGGTATACGGATTCTGCCCTTTGCCATTGATGTCAAAGGGAGAGTGAAGAGTAGTGAAAAATGTGGAGTCCAGCTAAGGGGGAGCTCCGGTAAAATAGTGCAAAAGACAGAGCATCAGCCAAGGGGGAGTTATTGCGACACTTAGCCATTTTTCACTAAGTGTTGCCATCAATGCTAAAGGGGGAGATTGTTGGGGAGATTGTTGGCAAGAGACACTGTGTGGATTCATAAGTGTTGTCAGTGATGGCAACAAAGTCTATCCCACACATCCGCAATACATAATATGCCTATACCAGAAGACAGATTGGAGATTATCTTGGTCCGGTGGACAAGAACAGAGTATGTAACAAGGTCTGACAATCAAGTCTGGATCTCTCAGATGGTGTAACTTAGTAAGTTGTGGACTTGGACAAGTCAAGAGGGGTATCATGACTACTGTATTCCAAAGATTTAGCCTCTGGTGATAAAGCAAGAAAAAGATATGAGTATCCAAGTGTTGGATTCCAGTCAGGCAGAGCAGACAAAGGAAGAACTGACTTGCAGAGTATCAAAATTCAATCTGGATGTGTAAAAGGTGCTAATCAAGCAATCTGTGATATTATACATTGTTGGCTGACATGATTTATGACTTCTATGCCTATGTTTTTGATGTACATCACCAATCAAGCATGGATTTAGCCAACAGATCAAAAACTTACAAATATCTCAAGTGTTCTTGTTGCCGACTAAGAAGTTGTTGAAAATCCTTGATGCGGATATATAGACCCAATGGATTCAAGCCTGTAAGTGAATGTAGTGAATAGTATGTATGGTTAAGTGCGAAGATAAGAAGAGACAAGTGCGAAGGTAGTAATTCAAGCCTGAAATGTAACAAGAAAGTAAAATTGAGCAGAGGAAGAATGAAATGTGCCAGATCAGTATATTGTGCCTAACTGGAACTGAAATCCTATATGCATAGATGTTGTTCATCAATTCAAACACCTTGGTATCTTCTGTAAGCATTTGGAGACTGTAAGTCTCTTGTAGGCAGTGAGCCTTTTGTGAAAAGTGTGCTCGTGCACTGAGCCGTAATTGGCAAGTGCCAAATTTGTACTCCTTATTCTTTTAACATAGAATACAATCTTGGGTTAGTCACCCGTGGTTTTTCCCTTAACAAGGTTTTCACATAAAAATCCTTGTGTCATGTGTTAATTTCTTTTTAGCGCTTATGATTTTCTTGTTTTGACATAAAATTAAAATGATAAGTTAAGAAAAGGTAAGAAAATAGAAAAGATATAAGATAACTAATTCACCCCCCCTCTCAATTATTTGCATTGTTTCCAACACTACGATCATAGGATGAAGGATCAAGAAAGGACAGCAGATAATGAAGCTAAAATTGCATCAATTACAAAGGTTTAAGCCTTACAAACTAGAAACATCGCTTCATATAATGGGACGACAGTTAAAGTGAATCCTCATGAGTGTACAAGGAGTACAATGGAGAAGTTTGTTGGAATAATGCAGAATGCAAATCAGTAGATGGCAACAGAACTACAAAGAGAGGTAAATTGTATTGTCTTTCATTTTGTTGATGGTTTGTATAATCAGAAATCTAGAAGGACATATGGGATAGAAAATCCATATTTTAATAAGAATATTGTAAGTTGTAAAATGTAAGGGCTGATAGGGAAGGATGGTTTTGCTGATGATAATGGGCAAAAGAATATGGAAACATGGTCCACAATAGATGATATTTTTGGTGTCAAGAAGAGTGCAAGGATAGGTGATATTGAATGGTTGAGTGTGGGTAACAAGGAGCCCAAGTTTTTGAGGCATGTGGAAAGAAAGGGAATGTTTAGAAGACAACAAGAGCTAAATGAACACATAAAGTATGTGGAAGAAGAGAGATATGCATGCATCCATTAATGTATTTGTTTCTTGTGTAGGTATGGAAGACAAAATGAGTAAAGGAGAAAATGATATTGCAGTTTACAATAAGAGAAGGAATATTACAAATATTTTTTGTTTACTTAACTGGGGCATGGAAGAGGAAGTCTATAGAATGTTGAAGGAAGACTTGTTGAATTTTGAGCATGCTTTTATTAGTGTCGACATACTGATAGGAAGTATGGAGAAGAGAAGGCTATATGGGAATTTGCAAAAGATCTCAAGTCGAATGGATACATTGGAGAATTGTTATTTTCTTAACTCTATGGTGTTTGAAGGACATTCAAAGAAAGCCAAGGAAAGAGAGCATGAAGCGAAGTCAAGTCAGAATTTAAAAAGTTCACACTTTGGTTGTCTAGTGGATTTGAAGAAAGATGGTGATCGTAGTGATTTAGAGTCTGAGTATGGAGAGAATCTTGTTTGTGTTTTCATTTCTAAAGATGACAGTAATAATGGAGAGGAGAAGAAATCTGCATTTGCAAAGAAGAATATAGAGGCAACATTTAGTTTGAAAAAATATTTTGAATGAGAGAATATAGACTTAGTGGAGGAGATTATGGAAGAAAAGAGAAATGGTGAAGGTACCTTTGAGGTTGTAGTGAAAGAACCAGAAGATGATGAGGAGGAAGACCAACTGATTAAAGATAATATTGTTGAAGTAAAGATTGCTGACGTAAAGACTTATGAGGATGAAGTTTTATTTTCATTTGAAATTGATGACTATGGAGATGAGACAAAGTTATGGAGATTTGTAGTGGATAAAGAAATTAGCAGGTGGATCTATAAGAAGAATGTGGAAAGAAAACAATTAAAGATGAAGAAACTTAGGAAGAGCAATTGCAAGCATGAGACAAATTGGAAGAAGTAGAAGAAGAGGTTCTAACAAAAGCATTTTATTACATAGCTCATGAGTAGAAGCTCATGAATCTTATTTAGTGGGGGAGTCTGATGCAAGGGCATCATGCCTCTTTCAAATTTTGATGTTTTGGTTTTCTTTTGTTTGGTAATAAGTAGGGCTCTTGTCTTCTGTACTTTTGTTCATGAAAGTTCCTGTCAGCTTGTAATTAAGGAACCTTATATCCCCATATGCCAATTATGTGGATCAACAATGAGTATCAGTTGGCGAGTAGTTGACAACTGGAAAAGCTAGTGAAGTTTATTTCAACTATTACGAAGAAAGAAAAAAGGAAATGTAAATGCCTATTGTCGTGCAGTAAGAAAATAGAAAATGCAGGCATATCTCTAAAAACAAATCATTTATCTCACTATCAGGATTTGCTTCTTTCTTTTAGTCATGTTCAGTCATTTAATAACGATTGCAAATTTGCATGAAGTTGTGGATAGGCGGATGGCAGCATTGGTATTTTGGCCAATGATTATAAACTTGAAATTCATTAATTCCTACATGTTGTGGATGGTTAGTGGTGACAGTTTCTAGAACATGTTATGTTCTAAAGATGGCAGACTCCATTATTTTGGTGGGTGTGACTATTACAAAGGAGGAGTGAGGTTCGTTGGTGGGAAGGGAGCTATAGTTTATTTAGAGCACTCACAACTAAGTAAGATAAGGCCAATTGAACCAGAAGTGCAGGTCGATTAAGCAAGGAAGTGGTCGCAGGCCAAGATAGTGTCATGGTGTCTAAGAATAGGCCGAAAGGATAGAAGGACGGAAAGTAGGAATAGTAGGAAGTTTAGATGTTTCTACACATTAGAAGCCAATGGTGTAGGCTGATGGATAGTTTCTATAATGGCATGTTTTTGGCAATAAAATAGAATAAAGAGAAGTCTATTTCATAACATTGTATTTTTGCTGCATGTATCCATTCTTTCTATCATTTATTTCATTGTTTAAGACTATCTAGAAGATCTCTTAACCTTCTGTCATTTTTGCATTCAAACATAGTGAGGAAATAATTTGAGTTCCTGCCATTATTCTACATGTCTCTTTGATTGAGTTCCCTGTCATTAGGTATTTGAGTTGTGACTAGATAGGTAGCCAATAAAAGATTCAGAGCAGGTGCATGTGTCATTGGGAACTGTATCTTTGTGCATGAGTTTTTCAAACTTGTGCCATCATTGTTGGACCCTTCTAATACTAGTTCATTGACAGTCCCTATTTCTCCTTCTGTGCTACCATCTACAACGTGTTAATGCCCTCTGGCTACCGGGGCAATTGAGGGGCCCCTTCTCTCACCACGCTCTGAGGATTTTGACTCAGAGTTTTCTTGGACTGTTGTCCATAGAAAGAAGAAAGGACTCCCTAAGTCTGTTGCTACTTCGCGATAGAGAGTCAAGGGAGTTAGATTTTTGCCTTTGGGACCTGGTGTTGTTTAGGTCCCCTTGTTCTGGTTGTCGTTCAACTGCTATTCCTCTGTTGTTTCTATTCTTTTTTGTTGTTTCTCATTTCTTTTGGGTGCAGCCTTTGTTTTGTTGTTTGCTTTGCTTTTCTGATGGGGCTGCCTTGTATAGGGTTCTGGACCCTCTTTTCCAGATGAATTAATAAAAAAGAAGTGATATATATTTTTCATCTTTGTGAGACAATGTGTTTTGAAATGATAAATAAAAGTTAAAATGCCTTTCGTTTACTGCTGCCCATGAGGGCTCAAATCTTTCTCAGTGCAAGGCCCCAAAAATCATAAGGGATGAGGTTGGGATTGTGCCTTGGGCAAATTTTGTAGAATGGATACCCCTTAGTCCTTGGCTCTTGTATTGGGTAGAAAAATGATCTTGTGGATGATCTCCATAAAAAAATAAAAATGATAAATAATATATAAACAAATTTTAAAGATTTAAAAACTTTGATCTTTTAAAAGTAGACATCCTTCTCTAGCTTGTGGATGATCTCCATTAAAAAAATGATAAATAATATATAAACAAATTTTAAAGATTTGATATTTTTAAAGTAGACAGCCTTCTTTACAAATCCTATTCATTTCATTAAAAATATTATCAATATAAAATAGTTGTAGATACAAGTATTTAGTTTGGAATTCCAAAAGTTAAAAATAACATGGGGGCATCATTAAAAATATTAGCAATATAAATTAGTTGTACATACAAGTATTTAGTTTGGAATTCCAAACCTAAAATTAAAAAATCATAGTTACCCTGTGTGTCATATAAAAATTTTATGACATTTAACTACCTTGTCAAAAAATGTTCAATAATATTTTTATATTGAAAGAATTCCGAAGACTACAAAAAAGAGCAACAATCAACATCACAGTCACAAACAAAACTACAAACAGCAAGACCAATAATCCCAACCAACCATTTCAACAACTAAAAAGATGAAAATGTCATAAAAAATTACAGCCACTTGTTGTCATTTCAATGTAGAATGTCTATTTTTTTTGTGAACATTGAATGCTATCAAAAGGGACATAAAGGCATATAAATTTATTTCTATTGTGTAAATTGAAATTGTAAAAAAATTAGTAATTATAAATTAAAAAGAAACATGAAGGATTTTTTTTCTTGAACCAAACACTCCAATACAATTCCCATTTGCAAATTGCAATCATTCAAATAAATTTTCAACAAGATAGAAAGCAATAAGTTTTACAAAATATTGGTTGTACTTCAAGAGTAACCCATCCACTCCACAAACCAACTTAACCTCCTTTTGAACTTTGAGAGAACTTTCAATCGTCACACTGTGTTTAGGACTTGTGTCTAGTTGTACCACTACTGAGAACATTTCCAATTTGGCTTTAACGTAGACATCTTGGTGTGTTGATAGAAAGGTGACCTTGGCAAATTGAATGACAATGGAGGAAGTAGCAGCAATTCTTTTTTATCCCTATAATTGTAAATCAACTCTTATTTATAGCTTTTCTTGATCTCTTTAATTGTAATTTGCAAAGTTGTATTTATTCCATATATAATAAACAATGAATAAAATATTAAAAAGTGTAGAAAAAAAATATTTTACTCGCTCTGCAACTTTCCCACTCAAACTCATTTTGAACCTACTTAGGTCATGGTTACCATCATCCCAGGGGGGTCTCTATCCCCCCCCACCCCATTGGGCCCTTTGGTGGAACCTGTTGTAGCAAGTACTGTCTCAAGCAATACTCCTAAGTGTTAATCTCTAGCCTCAGTGCTGGATCCCAAGGCCTAGAAAAAGGCCCCGTAGGAGAAGAAGATAGAATTGATGAAGACTCTATTGCCCCTGTGCTATCAGAGATGGATAAAGGAACGGACCTCCAAATTTTGGAACAAATGATGGAAAAAATAGTCGCATCCATGGAACTCTCTCTGGTGGGTAAGTTCCATGCCCTAAGACCTAACATTGACATGGTGAGGAGATGGGTTGCCTTGAGATGGCACCTAAAGGGAAGTGTCATTACCAATGCCATGACTAGTGGCCTCTTTCTATTTAAATTCACAGCCAAAGAAGACCTAGTGGCGATCTTGGCAAGAGGACCCTGGCTATATGGTAAAGACAACCTCTGTCTGGGGTGCTTGAAACCTAGGTTTGACGTGGCTATGGAGCTGAGCAGGTTAGCCCTGGTTTGGGTTAGGTTACCCGATCTTCCACTAGAGTATTGGGATGAGGAGATCTTCACCTCGATCAGGTATTTGTTTGGAAGGTCCATAGCACTTCATAGTACCACTAGGCACAAAATAAGGTTAGTTTTTGCTCACTTTTCTGTTAGCATAAACATCAACAGAACCCTTCCCAATACCATTAAAATAAATTCCCAGTATGGTAGTTGGAAACAACACCTAATGTATGAGAATGCTACCACATTCTGTCAAAATTGTTCCAAGAAAGGTCACTTGATCAATGAATACAAACTCATTAGGAACTAGAAACCTAAAGAAGCATGTGAGGAGGAGAATGTGGATGAGGACTACCCATTCAAGGAGGACATGCTGAGCATTATTGAATCTCCATAAAACTCAAAGCAACTAGAAAGACCCCTAGATAAGGGCTCCCTTGGAGTTGAACAACTATTGTCGGACCAGCAGAAATTTAGGGAAATTCTTATAGGTTCAGAGGAGATGGAAGATAGAGAGATCAAGAGTCTGACCCCCAAAGAGAAGATTAAACCCATGCTCTAGAATTTTGATTCAGGGGTTCAAGTGGTTGAAGGAGGGCAGCATGCTGAACTAGAGAAATTAGAGAAGAAGACTATTCTTCCCCCACCCAGAGTGTTGTCTCCTGGTGCTGGCCCTAGTTCTACTTGGACTAACCAAGAAGGTTGGGTGACACCCCAAAAGAAGGGAAAAGGCCATCAAAAGAAATCCGTAGATGTGGGAACAAAGGGGGAGGTTCACAGACTCTCACAGAGAGAAACTATACATAGGGAAGCAACCAAGGAAATAGCCATTGGGAGACAAAGCACTATGGAGGCTCTCTCCAGACAAGGTTGCAAATGAAGGTCCTCTCCTAGAATGTGAGGGGACTCAACAATCCCGAAAAGCAATTCATGGTGAAGAACTACATCTACAAAAACAAGGTTGGTATTATCCTTCTCCAGGATGTTAAGATGTCTAAAGAGAACTTTAAAGCTATTGCTAGCAATATCTGGCCCTCGGTGGACTACCTAATCAGCCCGTTTGTGGGGGCTTTGGGGGGCCTTGTCACTATATGGAACAAACACAACATCTCTAGTTGTTACTATTCCCATAGTAAAAGCAGCCTCCAAGTGAAATTCACTCTTAACAAGAAAGTTTGGAAACTTATAAACATATATGCTCCCAACACTAGGAGTGCTAGAAAGGATCTTTGGGAAGGTTTGACACCAAGATTGAATGCTGAGAAAAGAACTAATTGGATGCTAGATGGTGATTTTAATACCCTGCTTTTCCCTTCAGAGAAGTTCAGGGGTATCACTAACTTCTCAAACAATATGGTAGATCTAGCAGACTTTCTTAACTAGACTGGGCTGATGGATATTGAGGTCAACAATCAACTCTTCTCTTGGACCAACAGAAGAAGGGGAGACTAGCTAATACAGGTTAAGCTAGATAGACTATTGATCTTGTCCAATTAGGACATAGTGCAACACTCTACTCTGACCGCCCTGCCCCATACCATCTTTGATCACAACGCCCTCTTATTTCCTAGAAGGAAGGAGTCCATAAATGTCCCTTCATGTTCAGATGTGAAATCATGTGGGCCTCCCACCCTAATTTCAAAGATTGCATTGCCGATTGGTGGAGAATCTCCGTTCATGGATTCCCCATGTTTAGACTCACTCAAAAACTTATTCATGTCAAGTAGAAAGTTAAAGGTTGGAACAAGTTCTGCTTTAGAAATGTCATGACCTAGAAGAAACACATATCTGAAAGTCTATCAGAGGGTGCTTCCACAATAATGGGTTACACTTTCTGGGACATCCTGATTTTTGCTGAAATCACATATTTTTAGAAAACATAATGATTTAAGCCTTGAAAGGTTCCATTTAAAGGATTTCAATTGAAGAGGTTTTGATCAAACCCCCTTTGATTCAAACCCCCTTGGATAGAACCCACTAGTTTTAAACCATACCTATAATGGAGTCTCCTCTACACCTATCAAAATGCTAATAGAAAACCACTTTTGATTTACCTTTTGGGGGATCAAATGAATTCATATAAAATTTATGTTTTGTAATTATGTAGTCCTTATTATAAGCTTCCCAAAAAGTATAATTTTAAATATATTTAATTTGTTATTATATTTATTTTTTATTTCTTGTGAATGTAGGTTTTTCACCAAACATCAAGTTCTCTGTTTTACACACATAGAAAACTAGTAAATTACTAAAAAAGAATTCTAAAAAATATCTATGCCCTAGGTATTGATGTCCTTGTTTCAACAAAAAAAATTAAATTTATGTACATACAGAAAAAGTTATGTTTTACGGAATACGCCTATGTCTAAATTATAATTGGTTTGACTTCAAAACTTAATTAAAAAAAATCAACAAAATATTATAAAACCAAATGCATGTCCTATATATCAGTGTTACCAATCTAAATTCAAAAGAATTAGAATTTTATCCTTTGTAGAAAAAAAGTTATGTGCTACAGAATACACATCACTTTAAAAAAATGGTGTTTACTATTAAAAACTAGTTATCAAAGTAGATGGAAAAAATTTTACAATTTAACTCCAATTTTTTTAAAATATATATATTTAGAATCTACAAACAAAATCTCACAAATCACTAGTTTGCATCGTCTTCAAATTCCTAACAGTTTAGTAGCTATAGGTGTTAAAAAGTGAAGATCTGGTTCAAAATGTTGATTTCAATGTCAAGTTTGGCCAAAAAGTGTAACCCATTATTGTGGGATGACCCTGGAAATCCAGGATAAAATGGCAAAGGGAGACAAAAGTGAGGATAACGTCAATAGGGAAGAGACCCTTCTTAAGGATCTAAGAGAAATAATGAAAAAAGAAGAAATATTTTGGAAGCAAAAATCTAGAGTCCAATGGTTGACTGAAGGGGATAGAAACACTACTTTCTTTCATCAGTCAGCTATGAAGCACAGAAAAAGGAACACAATCACCAAACTGCTTGATGAAAAAAATAGGGAGGTCAACTCAGAGGCTGAGTTGGAGCAACTGGCCTCTAACTACTTCAAGAACTTCCTCTCCGAGTATAGGGGCACTACTAACCATGTCATAGAGGAAGAGTTGTTGGATAACATTCCCTCAATCCTCTCGATTGAAGATAAATGTACTCTTTTGAATCCTATTACCACTGAGGAAGTTAGGGTGGTTGTTTTATCTATGGGGGATTTCAAAGCCCCTAGACCTAATGGGTTCCCCCCAACCTTCTTTCAAGAATTCTAGGAGATTTTTGGTTTTGATGTTACTGCGGTTGTTAGAGATTTCTTCAGGACTGGTAAGATCCTCAACAAGATTAACTCAACTTTCATAGCTCTCATACCCAAGAAGACCATCTCTGAGTCTATGGTTGATTTCCACCCTATTAGCCTCTACAATACTATTTATAAGATTACCACGAAGACCCTTGTCCTCAGACTTCAACCTTTACTGGATAGCCTTATATCTGATTGTCAAAAAGTTTTTGTCCTTGGTAGATAGATTGTAGATGATGCCATCTCCATGCATGAGATAATTCACTTGATGGACGAGAGAAACATCCCCAGTATGCTCTTAAACTGGATATTTCTAAGGCCTATGATAGAATTTCTTGGGATTTCCTCTTCAAAGTGCTAAGGAAATTTGGATTTCATGATAAAATGATAACACTGATCAGTGAATGTGTCACCACTATCAAGTACTCAGTGTTGGTCAATGGTTCTCCTTGGGGATTCAAGATTTAATGCTGGTAGAGGTATTAGGCAGGGGGATCCCCTATCTTACTATTTGTTTATCATCATGGCTGAGTTACTAGGAAGGAACATTTTGTCTCAGTTGGATAGGTAGGATCTCAAGGGTGTCAGAGCAGTGTCTATTGTGGGGCCTTCAACTATTTAGCAGTTTGTTGATGACACTATGTTGTTTGGTGTGGCCTCGGTGGTGGAAGCTAGAATATGGAAAAATCTTCTGAACTCGTATGCTGAAGTCTCTAAGCAGTGCATAAACTATGAAAAAAGCAATGTCTTCTTCTTCAATGCTGATAAGGAACTCCAGGAGAAGGTCAAATATATCCTCAATTGTAACATGGCCAACCTCTCGGCAATTTACCTAGGTCTCCCCCTCACTATCCAGGATGTGACCCCCTCTTACTGGAACTCTAACCTAAAGAGAATCCAAAAAAAAAGATGGAACGTTGGAAGGGTAAACTCATAAGCCAAGCTGGTAAGTTTCAACTGCACTAAAGGCTTCCCTCCATGGTATACCCACCTACTTTATTATTCTTTGCAAGATGCCCAAATATATTATTGAAAAGTTTGAGAAAATACATAAAACTTTTCTTTAGATGGGGGTTGAGGAAAAGAAGAGGATATCACTCGTTGGGTGGGACAAAGTTTGTCTTCCCAAGTATCAAGGGGGATTAGGTTTTAGAAAGATCTAGATGATGAACAAAGCTTTATTGGCTAAGGTCAGATGGAGTTTTCTTAAGGATCAAAAAGACTGGGTGAAGATTATGAGAGTCAAGTACCTTCACAATGGGGTAAGGAATGGATTACTTGAGAGGGAGAGCCTCCCCAAAGGATCCATTATTTGGAACAAGATGAGCAGAACTAGAAGCATTCTATCTCAAGGCATTAAGTGGAGGTTGGGCAAGGGGGATGAAATTTAGTTCTAAGAAGACAATTGGCTACATGAGGTCCCTCTGTCCAACCAGGGAAATAGCAACACTAAAGCTAGAGTTGTCACTCATTTTGGGCAGTTTGTCAGCAATTACATTACTGACCAAACCCAAGGCCAAAGACATTGGAAAAATATGATTGATTGCTGGAATGACAACTAGGTAGGTGTACAGGGGTGTCTATCTCTACAGATGGAGCTGAGGAAGTGCAGAATCCCCCTATTTCCTAGGGAGGGTGAGATGCTCTGGGCCCAGGATAGGAAGGGAGTCTTCTTGGTTAAATCTGCCTATAATTTGATGTCCAACCGTGTGTTGGACAACAACTTATGGAAGAAGATCTGGAACAAGCACCTGACCCCTAAACTTATTTTTTTCTAGTGGTCTGTTGCCCACCAGAAAATCCTGACTACTGATAACCTCAACAAAAGGGGCTTCCAACTGGTGAACCGGTGTGTTTTGTGCTAGAAAGAGGAAGAGTCTATACAACACCTTCTCTTCCATTGTGCCTTCACCATGGGGAAGGACCTTGGATAAACTTAGCATAGACAAGGTTTTCAATGAAAATCTTGAAGACTTCATCCAAAGCTGGATATCTCCCTTTAAACATCCGAGAGTCATGGAATTATGAAGGAAAATTCCCCTGCATTTGGGGTGGAATGTTTGGAAAGAGAGAAATAATAGAATTTTTAGGGAAACAACTAAAAGTGCTAATGATGTCTTCTTCTCCTTTAGCAAACTGGTTTCAAAGAATACTTCCATTAGCACTCTGAAAGCTGCTAAAGAACCCCCCACACAAATTGAATTGCATATTAATAAGAACTAGGGCCTGATAGTGGATTTCACCACCTTTGATAACTCTAAGAAGTTGGCCAGACAAAATACCATCTGGAGACCCCATCCCAAGGATTGGGTTAAACTCAATTTTGATGGAGTGGAAAAAAAACACTAGCCTGGCCAGTGGAGGTGGTGTCATCATAAATGAACAAGGGATTCTTATTGCTACTTATGTTAGGGGCATTGGAACCCAGTCCAACAATGTGGCTAAGATCCAGATTGAGGGGGACTCAAAAGTTATTGTGGATACTGCTCTTGGCAAGACTAACAATGGATGGAAACTTAAGGATATCATAGAGGATATAGTTGGCTTATTAACCAGGTTCTCTAAGAAGGAGATAGGGTACACCTATCATGAAGGCAACAAGGTGGTCGATGGGATGGCCAACTTGGGTCAAAATTTGAGCAGTTGGAGATGCTGGCGTAATCTGGAAAATCTCCCTATACAAATCCAAACACTCCTTAGCAAGAAGCAGAAAACCATCCTTGGTTTATCATGAGTCTCAATCAAGAATTTTTGAATCCCTTTCCTTTTGTGTGCCTTTGGTGTCAAGAGGAGTATATTCATAGGAATATTGGGATTAATAATATTGCTAAAGAGACGATAAGGTTTAGCTACAGATCTTCTAATTGCCACATCAACATGATTAATAGTATAAGCCTTTGGAGTATAACGTGTAGTCACATTTACATGATGAATAGGATGCTTCAAGGGGTTAGGCACGTGGCCAGTCATGTGGCCAGGGGGATGAAGAGACCCAATTTTTTAAGCATCTGTAGAACTCATATTTATGATCATCTCAAGGCTAATAATCATGACAAGTACTGCCATTTTAATTCACACAATGCAAATTTATGGAAACATGTCATTTCCAAGTTGTGAGGTGATAACTATATCATCAAAACTTGTGCTTTGCTCTACAGGTGGATTCATATCTTCAAGGTTAAAGATTTTAGGATTGCCAAAGTTAACTTACCTTCTCAAACTTCTGGTAAGTGTTTCTATATGCTGAATATGGGAGGAGATAGGACAAGCACCAAGCCTATGTCATGCGAAGAGTTTAAAAACAATGAAACCCTATGGCACGTCTATTGTGAGGGAGGAGTGGCCTCGTATCTATAATTCCGCCAGGGGCATGATGAGAATCTCTCTAAGCAGTTTGTGCAGTCATGGGCAAATAGACATGTCCAGTTTGGTGGAGTTGGCTTTGAAGTGTCTGAAGAAGTCATCAGGATGGCCACTGGGATGCCCACAGATGGGGTTAAGTATAAGAAGATGAGTAAGGTCTCAGACCCATAGGGAATGGCCCTTTTTTTAAAAAGGGGAAGTTTTGCATATTCTGCAAGGTGGTTTCAACAAACAAAAGCTTCCAAAACCTTGGGATGATGTCTGTTATATGCTCATCAAGTACTTTATGCTTGAAGGTAGGTTTCATATATTCTATCATTATCATTTCATGTTGTTAAACCATTTTAGGAGAAGACAATTCATAAGTTTTCAATTTCATTTTCTTTCTTACCTGGAAACCTCAGTGGAGGCGACCATTAAACAACATGACAAAGATCCTGATAAACCCCTCACTCCACTCCATTATGGGCTAATATACAAACTGTATAAATTTCACTTAGTCCTTTGTCCCCCCAAGAAAATCACCACTACCCGCATAGACATCTCTCCTATGGTACCCAAGCTAAACCTTGAATAGAGCAATCCTGTGATTATCACAGAAATTATGTCGGATAAGTATCTCCATTCCCACAAAGTGGTCAAGGCCTCAACCTCCAAGAAAAAACCCACCACTGGGAACAGCCCTGAGGCTAAAATTATTGAATAGGTGAACCCTAAACCTACCATCCCTAAAGTGACTTCCTTACCCACCAAGAGAAAGTTGATGGAGGACGGTGGTACCCAACAAAAGAAGATTAAGGAGGGGAAGGAAGGGGGTAGCGATTCTAAGTATAGTGGGGACAAGCCCAAGATGGAAGTGTATAGCCTAGAGACTGATGTTGAGGGTTCTGTGGGAGGGGAGGAAGGTAGTGAAAGAATGAAAGATGTAGAGATTACCATTCCCTAGGGTAGGCTCAGGGTACTGTCGACCAAGAGGTTGAGCAGGCTAGTTGCCAAAATAACTCCTCTGATTAAGGAGCATGTGCTTTCTGTTGATCCAGATGACACTGAGGAGAACACTGAAGGTGAAGTTAAGATTGATAAGGAGGTGACTGTGGATGTGGAGGCTAAGGATGACAATCTGAGTAACTTCCATGAACTAAACATCCAGGGTGAGGAGACTAATAATTTTGAGAAGATGAAAAAGGACACTGGTAAAAGAAACAAGGGTAGCAAGAAAACCAAGAAAGGTAAAGAGATTGAGGACCTCAACAATAGGAAGATAGAGATAGAGAAGAAATTCATGATTTTGGCTAGGTTCACTTCTAAAGTGATCCACAAGTCAGCGACAATGTTGGCTGTCCTACAGGATGTTAAGATCAATAGGCACGAGTTTGAGAACAAGGAGCTGAAAGAATATGAGGAAATGTACCAATTCCTTACTGATGACTGGGGTCAAGTGTTCAATCAGCCCTAGGGGCTCTTGTTTATGTGTTTTCTATGTTTACTCTATTGTTGGTCTTGTGGTGGTCTATTGTGTCTGTGTTTTTTGTTTCTAGTGGTTTCTCTGGTCTTTATATTGACCTTTTTACGTGCCCTTGGGGCTAATATGTAATGGGTTCAGTTCCCTTGTTTTGGTCACTTAATATTATCAAAAACAAGGGTATAAAAAGTAGAAAAAGAAAAGATTTGTTTCTAAATTGATTTTTAAAATTTATTAAGATAAACATTCTTTCAAAATATTATTCTAATTTAATATATATTTCTATATCAAAAAAAGTTCAAGATAAACATTGTAAAAGAAAACATCATTTATATTTCTATAACAAATTATTATAAAATAATATATATTATAAATAAGAATATTATATTATATTATATTACCCTATAATAAAATTTTATAGTTTATGAATTATGTAAAAATTTAGCAAGTCAAATTATATGATCTAATAAATTTTAAAGTTGTAAAATACGGTCTAAAATGATAAAAAACGGTCAAATAGACCATCCTGGATACAAGTATTTAGTTTGGAATTCCAAACCTAAAATTAAAAATAGCATGGGGGCAAGTACAAATTTGACACAATAGGATATCCATTGCAACCAAATATACACCACAAATGTATATCTATCAAAACAAGACACCCGATCATGGTGAATATCTATTTTCTTTAAATAAAAAGGTGCAACACCCATACTAGATATATTAAAGATCAAAAGAAAAGTACAAGATAGGCCCGAAAGTGGGAAATATAGGCTTCATAGCCATCAAACCCAAAGGTTCAAGTATAATCACCCTGTCCGAAAGTCCTACGAAGGCATCACCCATTTAAACTACCAGCTTCAGAGTAGTTACACTCTCATAGGAGGAACATCAAACCAGGGGAAAATATAGCAGGAAGTAACAAATAGTCTACGAGAAGGTACCTATAGTGGCTATTAAAGATGAAGAGACAAATCCTCTCGGCAATAAAGGGGTGATTTGAGACTTTTGAAAAAATAAAATCCCTCATACCAGAATGTAGATTTGGAGCCATCCTGATCAAAAAGTGACCATTGGTCCCCCAACAATGTCAAAAATCTCTACTAGAGCCATTTGAAATTTGAACTGTTCATTTGTAGAAAGATGAATGTATACCGTGCCCCAAAGCCCATGTTTTATCCATGCTTCTCTGGATTGGGGCACTATAACATCTCCATAGTGGCAACGTTAGGGTGTACTCCCCTAACACTCTCCCTAGAGAGCACAAAACTAATGACCTACCACCCACATCTCTGAGTGCATTTTAAAGTTCAAAGCACCAACATGCCCCCCAAACTCTCTAGTTTGGTTCCAAATTACTACTCGGGCATTCCACTCGGAGCCCTTAAGAACCAAAGGATGAAGGAAATGCCAAAGAATCGTAAGATCATTGCCAGAAAGACCAACAAAAGGCCAGAAGACTCCTTTGTAGCCTCCAATGATGCTAGTTCTGCACTACTACCCCTAGATCTAGAGTGGCATAGAACAAAGAGCACCCTCTGTCTAGGAGAGGCATCATGGGCATCTCTCACTGACAAAGCCAAAAAAGAATAGATCACTCCTAACCTTCACGCAACAAATGAACCAAACACCCCTATGGGAATTAAACAGAGGATATAACAAGACTCCTCCCTAGTGTGGGATGAAACAACCTCCAACTATCACTAAAGAGAAAACAACAAAAACTAAAATTGATAAAGGAACTATTTTAGTGTAAAGATAGATTCCACATCCTTTTCCAGCCATGAACAAATCCCACAACTGTGAGCATATCTTTGAGACATACAAAATAAGAATAAAACACCCCTAACCATCACGCTAAAAACCAACACCCTTGTGAGAGTTAATGAGGGGATAAAACAAGATTCCTTCCCAACGTGAAAAGAAAACAACCCCCAACTATCACGCAAGAGCATCCAAAAAAACTATCATTAAAAAAGGAAAACATTTCAAAGCCAATAACTTTCTGGAACATAGAAATCACCAACAAAACCATTACCCACACTCAACCACCCATTTAAAACAATGGTAAAACACCTCAGAGGCATTATATATGAGTCCAATCCCTTCCTGTAGCACTGCCCTAGATTCCTTCCCCACGTCATTCTCTCATGTTGGGGAAAAACTAAGGCCATATTGCCCCTAATAGACAAGGGAGAAATATTCATTTCCCAGGGGAGAGTATGCCCCCTCTTTGAACACAATATCTTTTTTAATAAGGATTGGTGGTCTATCTTTTTTTCTTCCCCATCTCTCTTGATCTTATCTCCGTGATTTTTTGTATTACGTCTCAAAGGGTATTATTTGATTTCTTGACTTGTTTTGATCAAAACAAACCTAGATTTGTCATACTTGCTAGATCAAATTCCTCTTGAAGTTTCTCTTCATCCATGTCACCATAGAAATCATTTACTACACCAAGGAATACGTCATCTTGTTGGAAATAAGGTAGATAACTGAGAGGGGGGGTGAATCAGTTATCTTAAATATTTAACTTTCTTTTCTTCTTTATCAATTAGTGCAGCATCAATACATTTAAACATACATAATCATGAGAGCAAAAAAGAAATCAACACACATAACACAAGGATTTTTATGTGGAAAATCATGTTAAGGAAAAAACCACAGGGTGACTAACCCAAGATTGTATTCTCTGTTAAAAGAATAAGAAGTACAAAATGGCACTTGCTAATTAGGGCTCACTACCCGAGCACACTGCTCACAAGAGGCACACTGCCTATAAGAGACTCACTGTCTACAAGGATATAGAAGGTAAATAGATGTTTGAACTGAAGAGAGGCATCCACATATGCTAAGGTTCAGTTCTGGTTAGGCTCAATATACTGATCTACTGCACTTCATGCTTCCTCTTCTTTAGTGTTGTTGTTCTGTCACATACCAAACTTGTATTGCTGCTTCCACACTTCTTTTCTACCCTTTCTCACATGCTATCTCTCCACACACACACCTTCATACTGAAATCTATCTGGTATATATATCCGCACCAAGGATTTCAACATCTTTCTAGTCGGCAACCAAAATATTCAAGATATTTACTAAACACTAATCTGTCAGCTTAATCCATGCTTAAAATGTGATGCGTATCAAAGACATAGAGTTAGAAGTCATCAATCAAGTCAACCAACCATGTATGATCTCTTAAATAACTTGACCATCATCAATTTCTCATCCGGATTAAAGTCTAATGTTCTATCGGTCAGTTCTTCCTCAGTTTGCTTTCCCTGTCAGGAACCCAACACTTAGATGCTCATATCTTTTCACTCTTTCATCACTGGAGGCTCAATCTCTAGAATATAGCAGTCATGGTACTCCTCTCAACTTTCCCAAGTCCACACTTTGCTGAGATACATCCTCTAAGAGATCTGGACCTGATTGTTGAACCTTGTTGCATGCTCTGTTCTTGTTCACCGGACCAAAACACTCTTCAATCTGACTTTCAATATAGACATACTATGCTCTATGGATGTGTGGGATAGACTTTGTTGCCATCAATGACAACAATCATGAAGCCACACAGTGTCTCTTGCCAACAATCTCCCCCTTTGGCATTGATGGCAACACTTAGTGAAAAATGACTAAGTGTCGTAGCAAACTCCCCCTTGGTTGATGCTCTATCTTATGTACATTTTACTGGAGCTCCCCCTTTGTTGGATTCCACATTTTTCACTACTTCTCACTCCCCCTTTGACATCAATGGCAAAGGGTAGAATCCGTACACAAAAATATGCAAAAATCAACATATACATATCTGCATAAGTATATATACATGTTTTACTTACATATACTTAAGTATATCTTCAAAGGTGGTCTTCAACTGTACAACTTATGTCACCCAACTCTGCTTCATCCTATCCAGAATTGAAATGTGGCCACTTAACAAAAATGCAAAAGCTTCTGCCCTTCTTCAGTCTACCGGATCACTGGTCTGGGATGTAGTCTGAGCATCAGTTAGGGCCTCATGCATTGCCTCTAACTTAGGGATAATTATCCCTCTCAGATCACTCATCCTACTTATTCTATTCTTCTTCTCCTTTTCAAGCCTCTTTATTTCATTTATAGTGGCAATAACCTGACACTCTTGATTCATTATGGATGAGGTGAGAGGATGAAAATTCTGAGATAAACTTGACAGTTTACACTTTTGTTCTTCCACCTTCTTGGCAATGTCTTCTGTCACTGTGGACCAAGATAGACAAAATTTGTATATTTCAAAGCCATCTTTAAGAGCTTTTACTAGGCTCTTTATCCCAATATCCAGATTTCTCCTATCATTTGCTATGAGTCCCTGTACTTCAGAGAATCTCTTTCCCAAAAATTCTTTCTGGACCTTTTCTTCTGCCGATTTCTCGAAGGAATCAAAATGAGTGTTGACAGAGTTTATCAAAGATTTGAGGTTACCAGATGGAGAGGCCGAAGGATCCTTTTGGAAGGATGGCATGATCTTCTCCAGCATTCCTGATGCAATTTCTATCAGCTCACAATCTTCCATGTGAGACTTTAGAAGCTTCTCTTTTGCTTTGGCTTGGGCAAAGGATACAATCTTCATTCTCTTGACTGGAGAGAGAGAATCAAAATTGAGTGGTACTTGGAGTAGTTTTGGTTCATCTATCTCCATCATTTCCTTGGTTAAGAAATTCTTCACTGCTTCTGCAGTGTCTCTTGCCAGAGACTTCTTTCCTTTTGCAGCCTTAGAGTTGTCATTAGAGATCTTCTCTATCTGCTCTTCTTCTCTTCCCTTTTCCTCCTCTACTTGACTCAATTTCTCCTCTTTTTTGCCTTCTCCTTCAGTTCTGGGGTCTGCTGGGGGATCCAGAAGAGAGATGTTAACTTCTTCATGGACTTCCTCTTCTGGAACAGAGGAATCCAAGTCCTTAGTCCTCTCCTCACCTGTCTCCTTTGGCTCTTCTGCATTTTTCTCAGTATATTCTTCTTTTGATGTACTTAGTCCTTCAACATCCATGGTAGAAGGTTCATCATCTATATCCTCTATAACAGGAAGATTGAATCTCTTGTAGGCATTCTGGAGGATATCTTCTATTTCTTTTGCTACCTGATTCGTCTCTCCAAGCATAAGTTTGTTCATTCTGGCTTTGCTCCGGAACTCATCCTTGCAGTCTTTGAAGATCATGGTCATTTGTTTTGGAGTAATGGAAGGATAGAGTTGAATTGCAATCTGTTCCTGGATCTCAATGTCCTTTGCCTTAGCATTCTCCTTTCTTAGTTCAAGTTCCTTCTCTAGACTTTTGGGAATTAGAGAGATGATTTCAATGAATGCCTTATTATAGATATTTAGATACCTGACTATAGCATCTTCCAAGATTTTCTTGTTAGTATCACTATATTCATCATAAAATTTAGTGACTGGTTGCAGGTTCCCATCCACTATGACTGCCTTGATGATATCATCAATAGAGAGAGTAGGCCTTTCAACAAATTCTTCTGCCTCTTCTTCTTTGTTTGCACTGGCAGAGGATTCACCTGATGTTTTCTTCTTCTTCCTCATTTTCTTAACTTCCTCATCATTCTTTGTTTCTTCATCATCTTTTTGACTTATATAGGACCTTGTGGCCTTGGTTTTTGTTCTCTTTTCTCCCTTACCAGATGTCGTGGCTTCCGGTTTGGAGGATCTTGATCTCTTAGAAGTGGCAGGTGCAGAGCTCTTGGAGGACCTAGTCCAGGAGGAGGCTTGCACCGGAACACTTTATTTTTCTTCTTGTTGTTTCTCTTTCTCTACTCTTTCTAGTTTTTCTTTGTTTGCATCAACTGCCTCCTTTGATATGCCATATTTCTTAGCAATTTCCTCTACTTCCCTTCTCACTTTTCTTTTCATTTCTGGCTGTCTCAGTTCAACATGTATTTTTACACTTAATTCTTTAAAGGTTCCAAACCTTTCTACCTCAGGGTCCTTAGGCTAACTTAGCAAGTGTTGGACATGCAGTTCTAGAATTTTCTCATCTACCTCATAGCCCATTGGCATAATCCAGGCTGTTCTAGGCTCCCCTGCCTCCATTAGGCATTGATCAGTGTCTACCATGAAACACACTGTATCCTTATATTTTTCAACTATAGATTGGGGAATTCTTTCTCTGGCCTGCATCATACTTTGGAAGTTTTTGAAGTATCCCCAGAGTGCTCTACTTTGAGCCTTTGCATCACCAAGCCCATACATATAATCTCTGATTTGTATGGCAACCGGTCTGTCATTTTGCCATACCCAACCATTGGATCTAGGTAGCTCATTCATATAGTAAAAGAAGAGACATAGTATTAGGCCACTATACTTGAATGAGTTCTTCTTGTCCTTGATCTTTTGCAGGTTTTCTAACAGTTGGCTCAGCAGAAGTTCGCATAGATCATAGTCTGCATTTTCCCTTAGCATCTGATATGCAGTGTAAATTATAGTTCTGGATACAGAGTTTTCCCTGCTGGAATGATATATTTTGTAGCCAATTATCATAGAGGTAAATTTGATATCTGGATCTGTGATATCTTCTATTGTTATTGCTCTCTTGTCAAACTTTGATCTGATAGCCTCACTCACTGTCTGATTCTTAACAGATTTGAGAGCAGGCAACCCACCGGATGAGTGCAATCTAGTTACTTCCCTAATGGCATATTTTGTTAGCTTGAATGGCCTCATCAACCACATGAATTTGTCATGTATTCTGCTAAGAACATACCGGACCCATTCATCTTCTACGAAATAGGTAAAGTGGATGCAATGTTCAAAATGCTTATCCCAGATGGCCTTGTATTAAGGTTTGAGTTCAAAGGTTTCATCTATTAGTTGTTTATGGTAGATATCCATCAGCTTTGATTCTCCAAATTCCTCAATATTTGCATGGATGTATACCCTAACATCTTCTACATACAGAACCCCATGCGAAATGCTAGAGAAGGTGCCTAAGGGATCAACTTCTAGGGATTTGTAAGGATGTTTCTTGAACTTAGGGCGTGGCCTATCAATGATCTTAACATCATTTGGAGTAGCCATCTTGCAAAAGATTCAGAGAGAGATATTCAAGAATGGAAATACCTTTTTACACTTCTAAGGTTCACAATATGAGCCAGAAATGATCACTGGTTGAATCAGATTTTGCAGTTGATCTTTGAGAGGGTTGAAGCAATCTTGTTTGCAGAGCTCTTTCTTTCTTCTTCTCGAATGCAAATGTGTAAATGATGAATAAAAGAACCCTTATATTTATGCATAAACCCTAATTTCATATTGCAATAAATGCACACCTTAAGTCATTCCAGTTCCCTTGTTCTGACCTTGTTCTGAGAGAGATCCTTTTGAATCACTGAGATGCACTTAGAATTATTCTTGGTGATAATTGACAATGTATCTCCCTTTCTCCAATCATTCCATTTATCCGCAGATCAAGATATCTCAATTTTGAATCATACCGGATCTAACTGTGAAAATCCTGCTTTTATCGGATGACTGTCAAACCGGATCAATATTGGATGATTAACCTCTTCAAAACTCCTTACAGATCTTTCATATTTTTACCAAGGGTTATTTAGATATTTCTCTAAGAACCCTCTAATTTACAACTTTCCATGTGCCAATATCAGGCACCGATTGACTGGCTAGGGGAATTTATTTTCCTTTGTGACTCCCCCTGAGCTAGAGCTTATCTATTTAGTTTTCGAAAGGAATATCAACACCAGATTCTAGTGTGGATCCATCCCCAACATTTTATGTACTTCTCTTCACCCAAATCTTGCTCATCTCCCTTTGAACTTCATTCACATTCACTTTTCCTTTTCCTTTGTCTTGATTTTGATTATGAGGCACCAAACCCTTTTTATTCTGATTCTTACTTCTGCAAAATTTGGCAATATGACCGGATCTATTGCAATTGTAGAAAATAACATTTCTTTGCATATTTGGCTAATATCTTCTTGATCTGAATTGATTAGCCATATGTCCCATTCTATTGCATGCAAAGCATCTACCATTGAATGAATTGTTTATTTGCATATTTCTACATTCATGAGATTTGTGACCATACCTTTTGCAGTTGAAACACTATTCGAAGAAGAATGAATTAGTTTGATTCATTCATTTTCTACACTGAGTTGCTTCATGATAGAAGTTGTTGCAATTGTAGTAGTATCCATTGAAGGATGGATATCTTTGAGCATTTGGTTGCCTTACTGAAGGTCTTCTAGGCCTCTTCCTTGGATTTCCTGATCTAGAGTTCTTCTGACTTGATCCAAAACTTTCAACTTTCTCATATCGCAAGCCATGCTTGTCATCTACCCTCTTTTGGCTTTCAAGAAGAACTTCAAGTTGAGCAGAGCTTATCTTGAATTTCTCTTTATATTCATTTTTTGTTTGAAGATCCCTTTTAAGAGTGTCTATCTGATTCACAAGTTGTTCTTCATTATCTCTAGCTTCTTCAAGATCAGATTCCAGATGCCTAATTATTCTATCCATTTTGTGGCAGTCTTCCAACTTCTCCTTGAGAGATTGTTTTAGATTATCTTCAATTTTTCTTTTCTCTTCAATTTCTTGGGTGAATTTCATAACCCACGATTCCATTTCATGTCTTACCATAATGACCTCTTTTGATAGCTTCTCACATAACTTGTTTTTCTCATTTAGATCTTCATTAGTATCATTGGCTTCACTTTAACTTGCTAATTGTTGAAGTAGTTCCTTTCTCTTTTTCATAGAGATACTTAGTTTTTCTTTTAGTTCATTTATGAAATCATCAGCTTGTTTGAGTTTTTCCCTCAGGTTATTGACTTCAGAGTGAGATTGCTCAAGATCATCTAGGGAAGACTGAAGTTGTTCCCTCATACCATACATATCCATTGAGATTCCCAGATCTTCCTCAAGTTGTAAGGCTCTATTTGGAGGAACTTAGCTCTGATAGCAATTGTTGGAAACAAGGTAGATAATTGAGAGGGGGGGTGAATCAGTTATCTTAAATATTTAACTTTCTTTTCTTCTTTATCAATTAGTGCAGCATCAAAACATTTAAACATACATAATCATGAGAGTAGAAAATAAATCAACACACATAACACAAGGATTTTTACATGGAAAATCATGTTAAAGAAAAAACCACGGGGTGACTAACCCAAGATTGTATTCTCTATTAAAAGAATAAGAAGTACAAAATGGTACTTGCCAATTAGGGCTCACTACCTGAGCACACTGCTCACAAGAGGCACACTTCCTACAAGAGACTCACTATCTACAAAGATATAGAAGGTAAACAGATGTTTGAACTCAAGAGAGGCATCCACATATGCTGAGGTTCAGTTCCGGTTAGACTTAATATACTGATCTACTGCACTTCATACTTCCTCTTCTTTAGTGTTGTTGTTCTGTCACATACCGAACTTGTATTGCTGCTTCCACACTTCTTTTCTGCTCTTTCTCACACACTATCTCTCCACACACACACCTTCATACTAAAATCCATATGGTATAGATATCTGCACCAAGGATTTTAACATCTTTCTAGTCGGCAACCGAAATACTCAAGATATTTACTAAACACTGATTTGTCAGTTGAATCCATGTTAAAATGTGATGCGTATCCAAGACATAGAGTTAGAAGTTATCAATCAAGTCGTCCAACCATGTATGATCTCTTAAATAACTTGACCATCATCAATTTCTCATCTAGGTTAAAGTCTGATGTTCTACCGATTAGTTCTTCCTCAGTTTGCTCTGCCTGTCAAGAACCCAACACTTAGATGCTCATATCTTTTCACTCTTTCATCACCAGAGGCTCAATCTCTGGAATATAACAATCATGGTACTCCTCTTGACTTTCGCAAGTCTGTACTTTGTTGAGATACATACTCTGAGAGATCTAGACCTAATTCTCAGACCTTACTGCATGCTTTGTTCTTATTCACCGGACCAAAACACTCTTCAATATAACTTCCAGTATAGACATATTGTGCTCTACGGATGTGTGGGATAGACTTTGTTGCCATCAATGACAATAATCATGAAGCCACACAGTGTCTCTTGCCAACACATCTATCATGGCTCTCAAGGCCTGTTCTGAAACATCTACCTCTCCTAGCATAAAATATCTATCCTCCTCCAAAACTTCTTTGTCCCCATCCTCTGACAAATTCCAATGCCATAGCTAACAATCCTCATCAAAAAAATTCCCATCTACTGTTGTATCTTTTTCACTATAGTGTTGCTCAGTCTTTGCCCATTTCATCCCCAGAGGAGGATGGGATCAGCACATGTAGGTCAACTGATCTATTTAATTCCTTTTTTGATTCAAAAAGGTGTCCCTCTGAAGAAGACCCTTCTGATAAATGAGATTCACTTGATAGGTGAGACCAAGGACTATCCTCATGGGCATAGCTTAGGTCCAAACTCTTCTCCTTTGCCAATAACTCTTTGCTAGCTACCAAGCTATAGTGTTCAACCTCTTCTCTCTCTTCTCCCTCATTTCTATTATACAAGGGAATAACAAAATCTTTGAGCTTTTTTGAGCTTATCTCCACAACAAGATTGTGTGAGGTCACAAGTACATCATGAAAAGAAACCCTTTTGGAGCATGCCTTGGAGGTAGTGTGTGAGCTGCAATTAGTGTGATCTTATCCCCCATAGTTGGAACATCTGATTTCATGGCCTTCATAGTAGATTTCTTGTGTCCATTCTCCTTCAGAGGATTGTAAGGTGATATTTTTAGGAAATCCCTTCTTTATATTCAAACGGATAAAAATTCTAATGCTTTCCTTTACCACTATGGGTTTCAATTCTTCCTTGGTTTGAAAGACCCCAATCGAGTCACCGATGAGCATCAGCATTTGTTGCACTCTGTATTCTAGAGGTAAATTCTTAAGATCTTTATCCAAAAGAGTGCATGATAAATCTCCACATTTGAGGTTTTAAAATTTGGTTGCCATGCCTACAAATATAATTCTTCTCCTTCATACAACCAGACCTTTTTTAAGGACTAAATCTCTATCCTCCTTGTTCAAAAATGTGACAATGAAAAAACCTTCTTCAAGAAGAGTGACTTCCTCACCCTCAAGCCAATTTATTTTGATCCAAATAGGCAAATTAGAGGAGGGATCCTTCCATAATTTACCTATTAAATCAGTCTCCTTCAGGGTTTCCAATCTAGGTCCCACTAACTCCGTTGGGATGTGAATTTGAATCTCCCTATCTTGAGATGATTTCACCATACCATGAGAAGTCCCTTTGATGTGATACACCTTTTTGCATTGTGTGCGAGTTGTCTTTTCCTATGACCCTTTTGGGTGAGTCTCCATATGCCCATAGTCCCTCATGCTAATATGAGCGGTTGCACCTAACCTTGGGCATTCACTATTGGCGTTCCTCCAACTACAAGATCCATGCCTTATTTCCTCTGTTATTGAAGAACCTTTTTTTGAAGGGGACTAGAAACTTAGAGATCTTCATAAATAAGGTTGTCAAGATCTTTGTTTGCAGTTTTAGAAGCCCATCTGGCCCATTTGAGGAGGTTGCCAAGGGGAACCATATCTCCAAAAGATGTGAGGCTCTCGGTCTCTCCTTTTAAAGGCAACACTCTATCTAAAATTTCTAAAAACCCTTGAGCCTGCATGTTGTCCATGTATCTCTGGAGTAAGGCATTGCATTCTGTTTTAAAAGGCAAGTACCTCCCTTGTCTTTCTCCCTGAAAAACAACAGTCTAAAGTCATGCCACACTTGCCTCTAGTTTTGTTCTGGTGCTCTATTTCTCCATTGTTGCCTCCAGACATGAAGGTTCTTCTCCTCCACTCCTCCATGGTTGCCTCCAATCCTCCATCGCTTCCTTCATCGCTAGTTCTGCCTCCATCACTAGTTTTACTCCTCCATTCCTCCATGGCTACCTCCAATCCTCCATCGTTGGTTCTGCTCCAGCACTCGTAATATGAAACTATTATTATAATGATTTTTTTGATCTCTTTCAGGTCTGTTATGGTTAAATCCATTAACAACAACATATTTATGTTGGGTTCCTTGTTGCTGACTCATATTGCAGTCTTCACCTTCTTCTCACTCAAAATCTCACCTTCCTAAGGATAGAAGATCCCTCTCTTGGCAAATGAGAGCCCTCACAAATACTGACTCCCTCCATATCACATTATTTTACACAATATCCTCCCATTTCTAATGTGGATACTTGCACAAAAATTTGCAACTTTGATTTTTTAAAGAATGTTTTGGAACCTTAAGATTTTTAATATTTGAATGCTATATTTTAAAGAATTTTTTGGAGTTTTAGTGTGTATTTGGTGAACAAATTACATATACTATTCAATTTTGTCAATAACAAAATGGGATGAAAATAAATTAGAAAAGGAAAAAGACATTAAAAAAACCTAACATTGAAAGAATTGCAAGCAAATGGAGATAAGAAGGTGAAACAACAAAGAGATAGAAGAGCTAATATTCAAGCCATGAATATGTATGTGATTTAAGGTATGTCTTCCAAACTCTCCATTTTTTTTATAATTTTCTTTTTCAATAAAAAGGTGCCAAGAGTTCCCATACTTTAATAAAAATAGTACAAAGATAGTGGTACCCAAAAACCAAGAGTACCCACTGAGAACCAAGAGAACAGTGAGTGAAGCCAAAAAAATAGCCAACATAGTAGTGAAGGAGTGCACAGCAAACTACCCATTATTGATAATGATAATAATAATATATTATGTCGAGCTCATTATATTAATGTTGAAATAGATGTTTTATTGAATAATGAAAACAAAAAAACATAAAGATTGATACCAATGAAAATAAAACCAAAATTAAATGCAGCCCCTTGAGCTACAATAAGTTTCAAATGGATATTCCCACCCATGTTGTGGTAAACCCTAATATGGTTGTGACATGCCTATCTAAGGAGATTCCTTTAATTATAGGGGTAAGGATGATGCAAAGGATGTACTGGGCATAATGGGGAGTAGTAAAGATAATTGAGGCTAAGAGGGTTCTACTAGTGTCATGTCCTTGTTGTCATGAGGATTGCACCCTGGTTAAGTTTTAAACTCAACAATCCTATGGAACATGGGATCACCTTCAGACTATGGGTTGCCTATGGTAAACGTGAACCTCCAGAGAGGGTTTCTTCCATGTTAAATCTCCTAAATCTTCTATATTTGCAAGGAAATGGAATAAAAGGATTGCTATAAAACTCAAAACTAGATCCTAGGAGGTGATGCACCGAGTTTAGAAGTTCTATTCTTGCCACCTTGATTCCCAATTTTCTCTCAAAATGGCCTGGTTACACAACTCAGCTTGAACAATGCTCATACATTAATATTTCATAGGAAGGCTGGAATCTTTTCTACTTCTCTGAAGGAAAACTAAGAGCTTTCACAACTATTTGAAAAAATGACTAACTCAACCTACAACCTATATGAATCAATTGTTTTCTATATCAAGTTCAAGGAATGAGACATGAAACTTAAAAGGATTTGTTTAAAATCACAGATAAACTTCTTGTCAATCTCATTCAATCAATCACATAACACATGCATCTCAGAAGGTAACACACTACATTATTGAGAAATAATAGGAGTACCTTACAAGAATATCTAAAAAATGTTGTACATGTAATGCTGCTACTCTATATGAAATAATGTTGATGAGTTACAATACCAAAGTTTTCTTTGTTGTGTGCAAATAAAAATAAGCAAGAACTAAGAAAAAAGCATCATGTGCTTTCTCTTTTACTAGAAAAATCTCTCTCCAAACTGTGGGGAAGTCAACTCCACTTGAACTGAACTCCTCTCCTGATGCATGAGATGGTTGGAAAAAAAACCTTCAACCAAATCAGTGAACTCCCAGTTGTTGATAAAGGAAGGCAAAAAAGCCTATATTTGAGGGCTCTAAACTACTCCATCTTGAGTGATTTTAGCTTTGAACTCCCCTCATTTTTCTACTTGACCAAGTGGACCTTTAAAAATGGCATAGTTTGACTAAAAAGTCTAAGTAAACTGAATACTAATCTCCCCTTTGCATGCTTTTACACACCCTATTGAATTAGTCTTCATCTTCTCTTGCATGATTTGAAGGTAATTATAAGTTTACTTTAACAAATATTAAAGGTAATTTATGATTAACTTACCTTAATAAGTATTAGAATAAATTACAATATGATTTTATTATTTTACTTTAACAAGTATTAAGGTAATTTATACTTATAACCTTACCTTGATATTTGTTGAACTAAATAATGATTATTTTTTACCATCCAAAAGTGATAAGGACTAATAATGATTCTCTTTTGTTTTCAAATGTTGGAATAGGCCCTGAGCTTGTGATAATGTTTTTCTGATTCACTAACCCTTGAAAAAAACCTTAAAGGTCACGGGCTTATGATCATCCTTGACTTCACTAAACATTTGAAGTGTTTCCCACAGGCTTGTGATGTTATTTCTTTGATTTTACCAAACATTGGAAAGAAAAGAACTTTAAAAGCCCTTTGGTCAGTGCTTGACCAAAACTAGGGCATCTCCTCTTTAACAAAAAGATTTTTGAAACCCTAATATCGAGCATCATTTTGTTTTATTTCTTTTCATGTTCTACCTTTTGGGAGGGTACCACCATGGAGTTGGACCTGTTGCTCTCTTCACTCTCCTACTATACCAAATCCTCTGATACCAGTAAGTTTTCTTGCCTCCTGTTGTCCTTTCTTTCAAGAAAAAACTGTGAAAACTCTATTTTCTTGCTTTCTCTTATGGTTCTTGTATCTATGATTTAGTGAAGTGTATTTCATGCTACTATTCTAGTATTGTTATCCATTGTAAGGCTTTGCTTGAACCCTCTTTACCTTTTCTTTCATCAAGTTGTTGGTATCTCTATATCTAAATAAGGATCCTGCATGTATATTTTGACAATCACTTGTACATTAAAACATGTAAAAAGGCATGTTTAGGGTGAAAAATGAAGAGGGTAAATTGTTTAGGGTTGATTTTGATCCTCCTTTCACCACTAAACATTCAAGGACATTCAATCAAGTAAAAAGTCTACTACAGATCTCCTATCATTGGAACATAGGGGAAGATTGGAATTGTATGATTTTGTTGTTCAATTAAGTCCAATTATGCTCAAAACCCTAATTATATGAATTCATGAACAAAAAAAAAATTACAGAAAATGATTGCACATAGAGATATCAAATGACAATCAAATGCGTATTAAATTTTGAAGTTTAGAAAATAGAAAAGTCAGGGACTAATGAGAGGATGCCCTAGTCTAATGCCACAGTTTTTTTGAGATCTGGGAACCTTGTTTGTATCATGTTCCTGTTGTTCTAGAGATTTTCCTATTGTGGGATCCAAAGGACTAATGAGTGGGCACCTGAGTCCAAGTCCCTATTTTCTTCTCTGATCTACAATTCTGACAGTCTGCACTAATCTCCTGCAACTCCACTTTTTCTGCCTTCGCAACCTGTAACTTGTAATCATAGAAAAATGGTTTGGGGGTGTTATCAGAAAATTGCAATGATTATCAATAGTATCAAAGTAATCCAATAAACTCAATGGAAAAGGAAATAATCAAGATTCAAAACAACAAAGATAAACCTTGCAAACCTCAATACTTCATATCTTCCATTGGTCGCCTATCTCAATTGATCTTGTGTAATGAATGAAGCCCTCAGAAAGTGCACTTCTTAATTTTTTTTCTTCAAGATGTCAATGGAGAATGACTATGATAATTCTTGTAATGAAGAGGAGCTTCAAAACAAATGGTAATTGTAACAAGATAACAAGTTGATCGCAAGTAATGGAGGAATTTGGTGCTAAAGGTGCACTGTGATTCCTGTAGAGTGAGGGTACTAAAAGCTTAGATGATAGAAATGGAAGAATTGGGTTCAATTTATAGAGTCACGAGAGAGAAAATCAACAGTATAGACAGAATAAGAAGATCAATGGTTGAGATACCTTGAGAGGATGTGCGCGAATAGAAAGAAGACAAGTGTCACACAAAAAGTTGTTCTGTTTGAGTTAACTGCTTTCTTTTATAAAGATAAGATTTGATTTCATAAATTAGAAATTTTTTTCTAATTTAAGAGTTGTTGATAAAAACAAGATTGATTAAATCAATTAACCCAACTTGTGATTTGCTTTTTGCATGATTTGAGAGAAATTAAATAATAAATTATTTAATTTTGTGTGCATGAAGAAGAAGATTTATTTTTAGAAGATTTGGAAGATTTTTGAGGAATTTGAAGATAAGAAAGAAAATTAAATAAATAAATTTATTTAATTGTTTGTGCATGCTTTGGAAAAATAAATAAAATATTTGATTATACTTTATTTTTAGAGATTGAGATAATTTAAATAAGTTTGATTGATTTATTTAAATTTGGAGGAATAAGTGATTTAATTAAATATTAAAAATTATTTAATTACTTGGAAGAATAAAGTTGACTTCGATGAAATTAATTAAATAAAGGTAATTTATTCAATTAGCGGGAGGAATATGAACCAAATAAATAAAATGATTTATTTATTTATTGATAGAGGAATTTAGATAAAATAAATATTAAGAATATTTATTTAGACAAAGTCGTGTCATTTTTAGGTGTATACAGGGGGTTGTGGTGTTTAGAGGCTTTCCTTAGTCAAGACCCAGAGAGACATTCAAGTCTTCTGAACACCATTGTCAGATAAAACGTGTGTATCCCTACGTGATAGAGGCAAAATCCAAATGATAAATGATAGAAAACACAATTGATATCACCTTGGTGAAGATCTCATGGAGGGAAGATGTTGTTCATGACATGAGGAGATGGATGCCAAATCTGTAAATACAAACACAAGAACAACAAAGTACTGCTCTGTAACACAGTGAATGCCTTGAATCACTTTCACATAAGCCACTAGTTTGCCATATCCATCTAGTTTACAAATGAATCACTAATCATGATTATATATGCAACTACAAATATTCCCACTAAGAATTTCATAATTCAAACTTACCGTTTCAGCATAGGACCTAAATAACGGTCATAAACTAACACTTTGAAATTGGTCTTGACCTAAAATAGGGCAGGGCTAGGGCACGGGCACCCATATCCTCCCCCCCATTTGAGGTAGGATTTATGTTAAGTGCATCCCCTGAGTCCTATTTTCCATGAAACTTTAGGGTTGTCTGATCGGGAGTCATCAAAATCATGCAAGATTCTCTAAATGCATTCTAAAGGACCCAAGAGCTAAACCTTACTAGGAAAAAGGCCCCAAGGTTACCTTTTCTAACATAACATTTAGCCCCCACTTTAATGTATGTATAAACGCAAGGCAAATACATGCATTAAAGTACAGTCAACAAATACAGCAAACATGCCAAGCATAGAGAAGACAGTTATAGTCATGCAAAACACAGAGAATACAGCATTGAAGACACGCAAAACATAGTGAATACAGTGAATGCAATCAAGATAGTGAATGATTTTCTTTTTCTTTTTCATTTTCATATATGAAATGCAGATGCAAGTATAAGGAAAGTAAACACACCACCCATAATGCAGGAGGGACTCATCGCCACCAGTCTTTAAACTGCATATGGGGCAATAGACATGCCAAACAAATCAAGCACTCCATACAAATCCCAAAGCATAGGAGGGACTCATTGCCACTGGTCTTTAGACTATGCTTGGGAACAAACACACAATACACACACAGTTGGAAAAAATAGAGAAAACACGGTAGACAAACAATGGAGTATTCCTATTTCTAGATTCATCACCATCTCAGGCACATTACAAGCACACACCAATGATTTGGCTTCGCCACAACAATCACCAAAGACACGCTTAAGGGTTGAGTTAGTCACAAAACCGTTCCCCACCTTCGCAAAGGACTTTTTGAAAATGACAAGATGTGCACTCTCCACAAGAAATACACCATCCCCGCCTCCACAGATGGCTTAAGATAAAAAGGATATACGTGATATCTTATCTCTGCAGAGGGATTATATGATTGCAATAGATTTCAAACAAATCTCAGAGTGCAAGAGGGACTCATTGCCACTAGTCTTTAAGACTGCACCTGATAACAAACACACTTTACTAGCATCTAAATAAGACAGCTTACCTTGTATATGCCCCCACTTTAAAGTGGTTGATATCAAGTACCAATATCAAGCACGTTAAGGTAGGAAGAAAACACTTAAGGGAACATGAGCTCTCACAAAGCCCATGTCCCCTAGAGGTGACATGTACTTTACAATCATCAAATGTTCTCACAAACACATCCCTGCAAGAAAAGTGTTAGCATCCATATAATCATGCTGAACAATAATGCATATGATCAATCACACAGAGAATCAAGGAATGCAAGATTCAAGATAGACAAAGTGCACAGAGAAGCAGTATTGTTATGTTTTGTAAGTGCGATAAGACAACATCAAGATCACACAAAGTGATTCTACTAGCCAAGCGTCAAATAATATATAACAACCCCATCGTCATGTATGGACTAGATCCATTTTTTGATTACTCACTAAAGAAACACTAGGTCCACATCAGTATAAAATATTTTTCATCATCTGCCCGCTAGATAGAAACACTAGAGGAAGGGAAACAATAAATCGAGAGAGGAGAAACAAGTGCCTTAGGGACAGTCACGTAGGAGGGTGCCCCCAAGTGACCAACCACAATGCTATGTCCATAAGACACAACACACCAAAAAAAATAGAGGAGAAGCAATATAGAAGAATGATGATATAAATAGAAGAAGGGTCACAACAGAGGCATTCTCCTGGTATCCTAGACCTTACAAGAGAATCAAGGGTCATTGCAAGAGGCCTAAACAACACATAACACATCATGGGAGAAACACATCATGAGAGATAAAGGGTTAGAAATACTTACCTATAGGGACAACCTAATTAAAGGTTGTCAACGATCAAATCATCATCATCATCTTCCCACTCCCAAATGTTAGAGGAAAGTGGGACATAAGGTACCATAGCCCAACACTTATTCTTGTCTTCAAGTTGTCCATTCTTAAGATCTTCTTTGCTTGATTCAATGTTAGGTGAGATGTTTTCTTGTTGAGTTGCAATTCATTGGACATAAGCTTGTCATCTCCTCCTCCTTTCTCTTGCTTGTCTATTTCTTTTTGTCTTACCACTTATCTCTTATAAGATAGTGTTTTTCTCTTCCATAGGGTTTTATGTTTTAGAGGAGGAAGTACCAGGATCAAATCTCATTTGTCTAGGTGGAATGTTTTGTTGTCAATGACTACCTCCCAATCCTTGTAAGGATGGCAGGGGAGAAACCTCAGCATAGGGTCCTTTTCCTTTTGGTCTTAGAGGATTCTCTTCAAATGCAGGTTGTTCGTCTCTTGTTGTTTCTTGAATAGAAGGACTGACCACTTGATGTAATAGTTTTGTTTTCTAGTTTCTATAGCTCAAGAAGTTAAAGTATGTCCATGGCTCCGGTTCTACTTCAGATCTTTCCTAAAAGTAATCAAGTGTAAAGTGTTGTCTTGTAACCAGAGGTTTATATTTATTGTGAGGAATGGTAATCACTTGTCCATTCAAAGGGAATTTTACACAATTATGAATTGTTGAAGGGACAGCTTTCATAGCCTTTAACCATGGATGTCCTAGTTTTATGTGAAAAAGGTCAGAAAGGGGGACAACATCAAACAATTGTTCTACAGATTTCTCAAATATAGTAACCAATAAAGATATCTTCCCAAAAGTGTTTATAAAGGTTCCCTTATGTGTCTTAATCATCATATCTAAAGGGTCATAAAAGCCTCAAGTATCAATCCATGTGAATAGAGGAACTCTTATGTGGCTACATTAGTCATGTAATTAGGATCAATAAGGGTTCCATCCACAAGATTTCCCATTATTTTCATAGTGATATAAAGACATCCTTCAGTGTCTCCAATTGTTCTATCATGAGGTGTAAACACAATTTCAAGTTCATGGACCTTTCTTTTCATGTAAGGCCAAGGAGGGAACCTATTGTTATTGTTGTGATTAGAAGCCATCTGTATAAGTTTTCAAATCAATGAAAAATTAGATTTTAAAAGCTTTCTGAAATTTATGCAAAAGACAAGTGTAAAACTATGTAAAAATGACCTAAAATGTTTGAGTTTTTCAACTTTTTTCAATGCAAATAAGTGAAAGAAAAGGTGTTGTAAGGAAATTGATGAAGTGCAAAAAATAATATGTCTGATATCAATCCAATACAACACACTTTTGATGCAAACTTACAATGATGACAAGTCAAAACCTAGTGAAAATACACTAAAATATGCAATTTTTCACAAATTTTCAATGCAAAGACCCAACAAAAAGGGTTTGTATAATTTTAGGAGGTGCAGAAGATAATAACAATAGTATCAGTCACCTAAATCCATACAATCCATCACAACATGCTTGGAGTGTAGATCTAGGTTAAACCCTAGTGAAAATATAGCAAAAATATGCAATTTTTCAACAAATTTCAATGCAAAGGCCCAATGAAAAGGGTGTTGTAAAGATTTTGAGGAGAGATAGAAGATGATAACCCTGATAACATCTAATTTGTGTAGAAAAATCCTTTACAACATGCTTATGATGCAAATCTAGAGAGACAATAAGGCCAAAATCTAGTGAAAAAGCAAGGTTTTTAAACCATAGGCATGAAATTTTGCAAGAAAACCACTATGATGCAACATTAAAGTTAGAAATCAGTTATAATGAGTGTTTTAAAATGGTAGTAAAATCTGAAACAATATTTTAACTCCAAACCCTAGCTAATGCAAAACTAGGTTATATGAAAAAAATACACAATTTCAAGCAATTTTTAACAATTTAAGCATGAAAATGCAATATAAATGAATGATGGATGAAAAAATTATGTATTTTAAATCAGATTTGATGATAATGACAGAAATTTATTGAAATTAAATGCAAACTAATTCAAATTATATGACAATGCAAGCTAAAAAATGCCAATTTTTCAAATTTTTCAATTTTTTTGTAATTTTTCAAATGCAATAAGATGAACAATGAAATAAATGAATGAAATGAATGTAAATATGAAGCACAACACTCAACAAGGTGAAATAAAGTCTAAAAACATGATTCACCAAAATGTTTAGGGTGAAAAATGAAGAGGGTTTGATTTTAATGGTTTGTTTTGATCCTCCTTTCAGGTCACTAAACATTCAAGGACATTCAATCGAGTAAAAAATCTACTACAGATCTCCTATCACTTGAAACATAGGGGAAGATTGGAATTGTATGATTTTGTTGTTTAATTAAGTCCAATTATGCTCAAAACCCTAATTATATGAATTCGTGAACAAACAGACAAATTACGAAAAATGATTACACATAGAGATATCAAATGACAATCAAATGCATACTAGATTTTGAAGTTCAAAAAATAGAAAAGTCAAGGACTAATGAGCAGGCGCCCTAGTCCAGTGCTATAGTTTTTGTTGAGATCTGGGAATCTTGTCTGTAACCTATTCCTGTTGTTGCGGATATTTTCCTGTTGTGGGATCTGGAGGACTAATGAGCAGGCATCTGAGTCCAAGTCCCTATTTTTTTCTTTGATCTACAATTCTGACAATCTGCACTACTCTCCTGCAACTCCACTTTTTCTGCCTTCACAACTTGTAACCTACAATCACAAAAAAATGGGTTGGAGGTTGTGGTATTTAGAAGCTTGCCTTAGTCAAGCCCCAGAGAGACATTCAAGTCTTCTGAACACCATTGTCAGATAAAGAGTGTATATTCCTATGGGATAGAGGCAAAATCCAAATGATAAATGATAGAAAGACAATGATATCACCTTGTAGTGAAGATCTCATGGAAGGAATATGCTCTTCATGCCATGAGATGAATGCCAAATCTACAAATACAAACACAAGAACAACAAAGTACTGCTTTACAACACAATGAATGCCTTGAATCACTTTCACATAAGCCACTAGTTTGCCATATCCATCTAGTTTACAAATGAATCACTAATCATGCTTATATATGCAACTATAAATATTCCCACTAAGAATTTTGTAATTCAAACTTACTGTGTCATCATAGGACCTAAATAATTGTCATAAACCGACACTTTGAAATTGGTCCAGACCTAAAATAGGGCAGGACTAGGGCACGGGCGCCCAAGTCCTCCCCCCTATTTTAGGTAGGATTTATGTTAAGTGCATCCCCTGAGTCCTATTTTCCATGAAACTTTAGGGTTTTCTCATTGGGAGTCATCAAAATCATGCAATATGCTCTAAATGCATTCTAACGGACCTAGGAGCTAAACTTTAATAGGAAAAAGCCCCCAAGGTTACTTTTTCTGACATAACAAGACCTATCAATGACTTGACTGACTTCAAAATTTATAATATGTCATGGTCTTTGGAGTCTCTGTGTGCAGGTTCCTTAAACATCTAACAAGAATCTATACCTTTTGTAGACATTTTATAACAAGAAAAGCTCAAAATAGCTTGTAGAGACCCTATCAGGCTTGACAGACTTCCTAGATCATTGTACTCTTTGAGACCCTTTGTTGATGACTGCTATGCTACTTTTGTGTCTCTTGCAGACCTCAAGCATGAATCCAAACCCTATTGTGATCATTGGTCAAGATCCCTAAACCTATTTACTGTCATGTTGACTATGTTGATGAATCTCCTAGGGTAAGGTCTTTCGAAACAAACCTTGATCTACTATCATAATCATGATGCACTGTATACTTTTCCATTCTTAACTTGACTATTCTATCATCTCTATGCTTCACTATTTCTTCATAGTGGCTGCTCTTGACAGGTTTGTGGCTATCATCCTCTCTGCATTTTGAATATTGCTGCTCTTTATACATATCTCAGACACTTTTGACAAGTCACTCTACTATCCTCCCTCATAACCCATCTGTTATCTTAAGCTTGTGTATTGTTGAGAGTCCCTTAGGGTCTCACAGACATCTTTATTAACTTTGTTTTACTATCATAAAACCTAAGCTATCTGTTCCTTGTATGTGTGCTTAAAATCATTTGTGTCTTCTTTGTGACTGTCTACTCCATGATATAGGGCATACTTTGCATCTTTTTTATCAAATGGTGCTACAAGTGATATCTTTATGATGATGGTAGAGCTATTCATGTCCATGGTTTCTGTATATTCTTCTGGGCTTTCTAATGAATTTATTTCTTGAAGGTGTTTTAGACTCTTTAAAATGAAGACCCATTATTTTGTTGGTATACTTTTTGATGTTCTTCATGTAGACTCCTATCATGATGATCACATGCCTCTTGGAAATTGAGAATAGAGACTTGGCTTATTTTAACATTGCCTTTATCTTCTTTGCATAATAAGATCTCTAGGATAATATGGATATCTTGACAAATTTGTGGAACCCTTAATGGTCTTGCTTTGTGCCACTACTGGTCTCTCATTATACTTGGCATTTGTGTTTGCCATAGTCTTGTTCATTAGTGTAAGTTGATGAAATAGGATCATATAAGGGCTTGCAAGTCTTCTCTTGAAATCATTTAGGGTTTCTAGAACATAAGGACTATTACATGGTTTGATAGCACCTTATAAGATTCATAAAGAACTTGATAAGACCTCCTACCTTGAGGTATGTTGACTTGACAAACCTTTTACTAACTCATAGCAGACATCTACACTGCTGCTCTTTAAATTGTTTTGCATGACTGTCCTCTCTCAATAGTTGGTGACTACTCCTTGTTGTCTCCATGACTGTCATGCTTCCTTTGGAGCAATCTTCCTATGAAAGCTATATATGCATTTTGAATATCTCTTCTCCATTAGCAGGCCTCATGCTTCATTACTATACTTGACTGTGTAGGGTTTTCATCCCTATCTTAATCACTATCCCTTTGATAATTTTAATACCTTTAAATATTGGTAAGGAAGTCATTATGGTCCTGATATGGCTTATTGATTCTCATTGTTCCTTTAATATTCATATTGATTTCTCTGTATGATATCTACTATAGTTGTTTACCATTTCTACTTTGTTGTCTATTGTTCATGAAGATCATGACTATCCTTTACTTATCTACTTCACATTTTTGTTTTGTGACAGTGACATGCTCTATATGACTACTCCAAACCTCTTATTAGTGTTGACTACTCCATCATTTTAACAATCTCCTACTCCTTTAATGTTTTTCAACCTTATTTGATTTAATAGCATTTGTGACTGTCTTTCCTTTAGCTTGACTATTCTATCATCATGACTGTCCTCAAGCCTTAACTATTGTCTCTCTGCATCATGAATATTGTTCCTATTCCTCTACACCTATTATGAAAGAGGTGACTGTGACTGCATTTAGTGACTGCTCCTTTTCTATATACAGGGGTTTTATTGGCTGCTTCTTGATAGAATTTTTACTATCCCACAACAGTTGTATCTTCACATACCTGCACACTTAGAACAAAAGTTAGAATTAAAAATTGAGGCTAGGAGCCTCCTTTCTATTTTGTTAAGAAAAGTGTCTCAACCTTGCAACTTCAAAAGATTACTATTTTTCCTAGTTTTGGTCTTTTTGGATACCCTTTATCTTGGATAATGGTCTAGAACCTTCAAAGTTTCCAAATGAGCTAAAAATACAGAGACTTACTATTTTTAGTAAGTTCTTTGATTGAGCTCAAATTGACCTAAAAGTTTTCCCAAAAGGTGCAGAACAGCTAAGTGAACATCTCAGGTGAGTTTCGTCTCAAGATCATATCAGGATTATGAGATATTAAAGTTTCTATTTTTCAAATTGCAGGAAAAAGTCTTTGAACTCAATTACCAGAATTGAAACTTCTCTAAGTATCCCAAAAATTGGGATAACTAGGGTAGTAGGTTATAGGCTAATAGATCTCTTCACAATCTTTCCAATGCATTAAATGGTTCGTCAATCGGACACCCGGATCAAAAGTTATAGCCTCCGGAAGTTGGACCTTCTATTTTGGGAAATGTAAAAACGTGTTGGACACATAAAAGAGTTGTAAAGGGGAGAGTTACATGCGTTGGTGTGTGGTTTGGCACATCACAAGGCATCTTTGATTTGAGATAATTTGGGTGCCACTTTTTTGGGTGGTTTTAGCTCATGGTTTTGTAATTACCGTTGGCGATGTATCGTATTGTATCTCCTATATATCAGGAACTTGATATGGAAGTTGTATGTAAGAATCATATAGATGTCAAGTTACCTCCTAGATCTCTGGTTGGATATACTCTTGTAAAAGCTTACTCTACAAGTATATTGTAATCTTTGTGATTTCTAAATAATATATTAGGCAGCTTTGGAGTGTGGGGTTTTTTACCTGAAAGGGTTTTCCCCACGTATATCTTGTTTTGTGAGTTTTGTGTTTGCATTTGGAATTTGTTATTATCTTTTTGTTAACATGCATCTTAATCTGTAACTGTAAAAGAAAAATTTGCATAAGTCTTTCTTCATTAGATCAATGTAGGAAGCATTTCTGCATACCTTGCTTCCTTTCATACTTGTATGATCTTCACTTTTATATCTCCTTGCGGCTACATGTTTGCATCTAGATAGTCATTTATCTCTTTTCATTTCCTGCTTGATGCCTCTAAAAAGGGAACATGTATATTTGATGCTTTTACCATATATGAGTGAAGTATGTCTTGAGCTCTAACTCTATTTTTCTCTTCTTCTTGCAGTTACTTCTAGAGGCTAAATTAGAGAACCTAAAGATGACACAACTACAAGTGAGGGGATTTGTATCTTAGGCAATGACAGATCCCCTTCTCTTCTTTATTCTTTTTTGTTTCAAATGTATATGTCTTCTTTTCAAGGTAAAAAATATAGTCTTGTCCCAACTTTGCCTATCTGGGCTAAGACACACAAATAGGTAATAGTCCTCTTGTGCCTATGGCTGAGATTTATGATACTTTTACAAATTCTATTCATTCGTATTTTTTGATCTCAAGACAAATGGGTTGATGGAGGAAATATTGAAAATGGAAAAGCAATATAGATGAGATTTTGACAAGTCAAATGCATAGGATGAGAACCATCTTAGGCTCTATGCAACATCCAATATTCCTCCTCTCTCTTTGACCCCACTTCAACTATGTGCTTCCCACCCTTGTGTGATGTCATCCATAGGGAAGCAACATCTCATCAGGAGCTCTCTTAGACCTGCTCTTTTTCCACCTCAGCATTGTATGTGACCATTTATTTTCATTCCTTTCCACCTCACTATACCTTGTGAATGTTTTGATGTACTGCACAGCCTGGCTACCACTTTGCACAGGGCCATCAAGTGTTACTTCCATTTACCTCATCTCTTCAAAGACTATGTGTCAACTCCCATACATATTGTTAATTCTCCCCAACTCCATATGGACCTGGTTCACTTCTATCTTTCTCTTGAATGTTATGGACTTGGTTCAAGATGGGGAATTTGTGGAAATACTGGCATTTTCATAGATTCACGAATACTTGGCTTCTACAGACAATTTGAAGGAATCCATGGAAAATTATGATATGTTTGTTGTAGAGGCATTGTTGGGGGGTTTGTCCTCTACAAACCTACTCTACAACTCCTCTATGGTAGAGTGTGTTTATCATACTCTTCAAAAGAGCCTTTGCAATGGTTGTGCAAATGCTCTCAATTCAGTGTTGGAGATGCATAGGTTTCAACTACCACTGGGGTTGGATGTCAAAGTCAGGGAAATCTTCAATTCAATCTGTTTCTTGTGAATGCATTCTCTAAACCAAGCTTCACAACCTCCTTCAATGGCTCTAATGACTTTACCGACCCCCTTGCCTCATCTGACTGGTGACTCCTCTAACCCCCAAGATCTAGGTTAATGGGATTCTCCCTTGTGCTTTTTCATCCTATGGATTTCAAGTTCTATGTACTTCTCTAGGGCCTTTGGCCAACATAAATGTAATTTTTTGAGTTTCTTGCTTAGCAGTTTATGTTTTTGTATTTAAACTGGAAATATATAGGGATAATTGTGTCCTCTCTAGTCTACCAAGACCTATTTTAGATGGACCTATTTTAGATGGACCTATTTAAGATGTAATATATTTTTAATATAAATTGCAAGTGTTTAACACCTTTTCTAGTAAAATATGTTATCCCTTGATCATGAAGTCCTACATGAAGAGGCAAATTCATGGAAAGAGTGTTAATCTACAAGTTTCATGATTTTTGGCTAAGATTAGTTAATCTTGATACTTGGATTATGAAGATCTAGGTAGACAAGATCAAAGGTAGGTAATATAGATATCTTTCCATGTACTTATTTTTTGAATTAATATGCAAGAAAATAAAGGAAAGATCATATATATTAGAGAATGGGCCTTGGTTTTGGGACAAGAGAATATTACTTGTAAAGTAATGGTTTCTTTCATTTAATCTAATGATAGAGACATTTTGAATATAGATATCTTTCCAAGTACTTAGTTTTTTGTATTAATGTGCAAGAAAATAAAGGATAGATCATATATATTAGAGAATGGGCCTTGGTTTTGGAATAAGATCATATTACTTGTCAAGCAATGGTTTCTTCCATTTAATATAATGATAGAGACATTTTCAATAATGCCTATATGAATTAGGCTCCCTTATCTCCCCTATAGTTTTGGGTGGATGTTTGTTTACAGGGGATTGAAAATATGCTAGGGAGATTTCTAACAAATAGATATAATTTTTATCCACTCAATATCAATGAGTTTATAATTGGAATTAGATATCTCAAAAGGGCTACTAGATGAGATATGACTAAAAGTGGAAGACAAGATTTGGAAGAAAGTTATAAACTATTAAATATTTTGTTTCAATAGAAAAGATGCTTCTAAGTGGGTCATATTACAACTAAGTGAAAAATGAGGAAACCTATATCACCAAAGTAAGTAACATGTTCCAAGGGTTCACTACCCTCATCTTTTAGTTAGTAGGGCTACCAAGAGCTCTTAAGAGGATTTTGAGGATTTTGAATTGATTTACTTGTAGCATAAATTTTCACCAAATGTAGTTGATGGGGAGGGATAGACTAATATCATGGATGATGTGCCTCCTCCTTTGGCTCCAAAATACTCAAAGATAGTTTATACCCCATTATATAAGAAGCAAATCTCAATGGAGAATAGTTTGAAGAAAGAGAAGTAAAAAGATTTGGAACTCAAGGGGATTGTAGGAGATATCATATATTCTAGTAATAATTTTTAATAAGTGCTAAGACCTAGGCAACAAAGATAACCCTCAAGCAAGTTATCAACATTTGGCCTTGCTATAAATTTATTAAATAAAGAGGAATAGGGTGTTGGTGTGAATATCCAAGATTTACTATTAGCAATACTCAATAAATCATATTTAGTGTATTTTTTTCTTCAAAGGGTGAGGCTGAAGAGGCTAAAAAGGAGTGGACATAAGTAAAGTCAAAAAAGGATACTGCTAAAAGACAACCAAGTTTTCATATGAAGCTTAGATTGCATAATAAGAAAGGTAAAATGTAATCTATTTTTGCCAAACCAGTTTAGGTAGGATTGGCAGTTTTAATTATTTCTATAATGTAGCTTTTCTATTTATAGCTAGGTTAGGGCCCCTTTATATAGAACCCTAATACTTTTTAGTTAAAAAACAATAAAAATAAAAACATAGACAATAATATAAAGAACAATTCAAACATGCAAATTTTTAAACATATGACATAAGAAGAAACCAAAACCAAATGACTTTTATTGAAATTAAAAATATATATATTAAAAAATATGCAGAGTAAAAAAGTGAGATTATAATTTGAGATCATGTCAAAAAAAACTTGTATTCAACATTTAAAAAACTATCATTCTAATACTAAATTATATTGTAATTAATGAAAAATTTAATGTCGAAAGTAATGATAAATTTTTAAGCATATTCCTATCAAAAACAAATGAAATGATGAAAGAATTGATATGTAATTCTAGCGATGTTCAAACAATTAGTTGGTCCTATCACACTAAAGATAGTAATGCATCCCAATATACAATAATAATTGATCTAGTAAATAAAACAATGGCAAGAAAAATATTGTTATCTAAAACAAGTTAAGCTTTAGGAGAGTTGGCCTCAATTTTTATCTCACAAATTTGAAACTTTTTGCATCCATTAAATTGACATGTTTCATCAAATCCACTCATTGTATGTCATGTTGATCTTCTACGTCACTTGTGACTTCTCTTTCCATCACCTCAGTTTGGTCAAATCAAAAACACCTGAGTCTACATCATCAAGCCTTGTTCATGAATATTCTTGATCGTTTCATAGCATAACTTCATTTATTGATTCACAATCATCATTGATGGTCATAGTTCCAAATTCTTTACTCTCAAATTCGCTCTCCTCAAAGTGTCATAATTATATTCTTGAGTTCAATGTTATGAAAAATTGATAAAAATTTAGTCAAATGTTAGATGGTTCATGTCTTGTGGCTACTATAGTGGAGGAAAACTATATTCTTTTGGTTTCATTTACAACTATAGATACAACATTATCACATTTACAATATTCCTATTTTATCTGGATTGTTCCTAGCAAAGTCAATGTAGATGGTGTGTTTAGACAAAGGAGAGAATGGAGATAATCAAGTAGTAACCAACTAGGATTTATAAGAAATGTTATATATCTTCTTGTGGTCCTACACCTTATCTAGCTATTTTAGCATCCCAAAAGAAGCAAAAGCCTACACATGTAATGCCAAAGATTCATCCACATCCTCCACTATCTAATCTCCGCAAATCACTAGTTCCATCATCATTATGACCATTAAGATTAACTTGGAATAAAGAAGACATTGCAAGAGTTAGAGGCAAGAAATCCAAAGGTCATCCACAGTCAAATGTACTTCAAATAGTAAAAAATCCAAAGGTTGCAACACCAAGGAGGGAATAAATTATATTTAAGTGATCACCTAGAAGGTTACATGGAAAAATGTTAATCTATAGCAGTACCAAATATTGATCTATTGATAGGTTGCAAAGTAATGACAAGGTGGCCCTAGGACAATACACTCTATGAGACTACAATCGCAAGTTATGATGTAGAAAATGGAACACATGCACTAGTTTATGATCTCTGCATAGATCAAGAAACATGGGAATCCTCTTGAATTCTTTCCATGAGATTTTTCAATTATCTAATCTTTGACACTTATCACTAGCTAATATTCAAATAGAGGCTAATCAAATTTATCCTTAGTGGATGTTGATAGAGGAATAGAAAACAAATCTTACTTTGTTTCTTCAAGACACAATCTTGGTGCCTTTTCTTCCCTTATTTTTCAATTCTCATCATGTCAACATCCTTTCCTTACCTCAACATTGGCCAAAATCGCTTAAGATAACAACAATTGTGATGCAATTGGCAAAGATGAAAATGTTGTGTGACAAATAATAAGCATGTTGAATAGTGGCAATCTCCATATGGTAGAGTAGGCTTTCTCATCTCTCATATCATTGCTATCAGAAACTTCTTTGTCAATTTTATTAATGAAATCATAACAAAAATCATAACAATCACTAGCCAAGTGTTTTCATGTCTAGATACACTTGAAACTTTGTACATTGTAGGGGATTTCAATATCAACATGTCTACAAAAAATAGCAATAGAAAACAACTTATAGATTATATGCATGCACTTTCTTTTGCATGAATCACAATCTCTATCACAACTAATGATTGATCATATATGGTCTAATGAGCCTACACAAACTTCTTGTGTTTATAAATCAAAATAATATTGGAGGTGATCATTTGACTTTTATTAAGTTTTTCCCTTTCACATTACTGAATCTTCTACAGTTTTTCATTAATCATATCTACACAATAAAATTGATCTACTCCACATTTGAATAACTGAAATCAAATTAGGTCTTAAAAAAAATCATATTTCTCAATACTACATTGAAACAAAGAGAATTTGTACATCTTATGCAAACAAACACTATTCAATTTGTATTGTTCAATAGTCTCAATATAATTTGAATTCATTGACTTATTGCAAAAGCTTATGTTTCTTTTGTTATAGTATACTAGCAAATCCTATTGTAAGTATTTCTTAAATAGGAATTCATCTTAGACTATGTTTTCCATTGACAAATTTGAACATTATAGCATTTCATCTTATCAATGTTAAAAATGTTATTGCATCTTTCAAAATAACCCATGAATTTTCTTAAATACAGTAAAAAATGGATACTGGCAAAAGACCAGAGGACCCAATGCAAACTAGTAGCCAACAAACTTCAAAAAGGTTAATGATATTTTTTATTTGCAATAGAAACATACTAAATTAGATTTTAATGCTGCAACTTATTCTATTTTAATTCATGCAGGTCAAAATTAAGAAATCTAAATACAATAACAATTGAAGACCTCAATGCTCATAGGGCTAGAAGTGTCTTCAAGGGAGATGTGATTGTAATTTACAATTTAACTACATTGAACAAAACAAACAAAACATATGAGGTGTTATGTGTTGACCTGAAAGATGCAAAAGTTGAGATGACAATTACTCTAAACATAACAGGTGACCTTGTCCAACAATATGAAGACAAAATAGTTCCAGGGTCAGCAATATGCATCTCAAGGTTTTAGATCACACTCAAAACTGACTATGATCATGGTGATTGTGATTGTATACTAATTTTGAGTAGCTCATCCACTATCAAGATCATTCCATGACTATGTGAAGATTACAACTTCATACCAAGCACATGTTAGGGTTAGCCAGCAGAAGATATCAATTAAATGCAAATAAAGATTAAACAGAGAAATGGAAATACACAGAATTAATAACAGCGAGAGACAAGATTTAACGTGGTTCACCCAAACTCGGGCTACATCCACCAAATAGAGAATCCAATATTATTATCCAGTAAATCAAAATGATTACAATCAACAATCCCTGCAACTCAATACCGCTGCAAGTGCTACAATACAATGCCCAAACCCTAACCCTTGGCTGCCTTTTATCAAGCCTTTTTGTCAGTTACAAAAATTAGGGTTTTCTTATGTCAGTCATAAAAATAGGATTTTTTTAAGTCGGCCCTAAAAAAAATTTCTCGAGGGCTGCCGCCCCCAAACCCCTGCTCGGGGCCTGGCCCGGCCCCGAACACCGGCGAGGATACATGGCTAGTGTACAGTACTTTCCTGATCAGTCACCACCTACCAACAATCTCCCACTTGGAGACTAATCCTGGACGACACCGCTGCGCATGCAGCTCCTACTAGAAATAAGCACCCTAGACTCTACTGTTCAATTTTTGTTGTTTTTAGTCTAGAAGACCAACCGAAGCTGAAGAGGAGCTCAACTTCTCCCTTGTAACTGCCTTTGTAAACATATCCGCTGGATTTTCATCTGTATGTATCTTTTCCAGCCTTAACTATCTATTATCCAACACCGACCGAATGAAGTGATACCTCAACTGTATGTGTTTGGTCTTTGAATGCAAGGCAGGATTCTTTGCAAGATGTATGGCACTCTGACTGTCTGTATACAAAGAACTGTTAGCCTGTTGTTTACCTAATTCTTCCATGAAAGATTGCAGCCATATCATCTCCTTGCTTGCCTCTGTCGCAGCTACATATTCTGCCTCTGTGGTGGATAAAGCAACCACCTTTTGCAACCTAGAAATCCAACTCACCGATGTTCCACCTACAGTAAAGACATAACCTGTAGTACTCCGCCTGGTATCAATATCCCCTGCCAAATCTGAGTCTGCATAACCTGCTAAATTAGTATTAGAGCCCCCAAAACATAAGTGTTTATTAGATGTACCTCTCAAATATCTGAGAATCCATTTAACCGCATTCCAATGCTCAAATCTAGGATGACTCATATACCTGCTAATGACTCTGACAGCATGTGCAATATCCAGTCTCATGCATACCATGGCATACATTAAACTTCCTATAGCTGAAGCATATGGAACCTTGGACATTTTTTCTTCCTCCTCTTGTGTCTTTGGACACATCTCCTTAGTCAATTTCAAATGACTAGGCAAAGGTGTGCTGACAGCTTTTGCATTCTCCATATGGAATCTCTGCAACACCTTTTTAACATAAGTAGCCTGAGATAGAGTCAATTTTCTGTTCTTCCGATCTCTGCAAATTTTCATACTAAGGATTTGTTTTGCTGCCCCCAAATCCTTCATATCAAATGACTATGCTAACTGATGTTTAAACTCTCTGATGTGATCCATGTTAGACCCAGCTACAAGCATGTCATCAACATATAAACATAAAATAATGTAGCTAGCATTATCTAACCTCTTAAAATAAACATAATGGTCAGAATTACCCTTATTGTAGCCTTGCTCAGCCATAAAATTATCAAATTTTAAATACCATTGTCGATGTGCTTGTTTCAGGCCATACAAACTCTTCTTCAATCTGCACACTTGTTTCTCCTTACCTTTGACCTCAAATCCCTGTGGTTGTGCCATGTATATCTCCTCCTCCAAATCACCATGGAGAAAGGTAGTTTTCACATCTAGCTATTCCAAATGCAAATCTTCAGCAGCCACAATACTTAAAACAGTATGAATAGAAGTCATCTTGACAACCGGAGAAAATATCTCATCAAAATCAATGCCCTGTTTCTGTGCAAATTCTTTTACAACTAACCTGGCCTTAAATCTTTTCTTACCTCCATCTTCCTCGTTCAACCTATAAACCCATTTGTTTGGTAAAGACTTTTTACCTGCAGGTAACTTACATAATTCCCAAGTCTGATTTTTCAGCAAGGAGTCCATTTCTGCTTTCATGGCAAGCTCCCACTGAACTTGTGTATTCACTTGCATAGCTTCATCATACCCTTCTGGTTCACCAGCATCTGTTAACAAAATAGAATACAAAGAGGGAGAAAACCTTTCAGGAGGTCTACTTATCCTTGTTGACTGTCTAACATTCACTGGAGTTTGTGGTATTTCTGGTTACTGTTGCGGAGCATAAGGAGCCACTGGAACATCACTATTTGGAGTATCATCTAGCACCACATAATTCTTTTCTTTCTTCTCATGCTGCTGCAACTGATCTTTGTACAACACCTTCTCATTGAATATAACATCCCTGCTTCTCACAATTTTCTAATTTTTAAAATCCCAAAGCCTATAACCAAATTCATCAATGCCATATCCAATGAAGGTACATTTTTTTGATTTCGCATCCAGCTTGGTTCTATTTTCAGAATCTATATGTGCAAATGCTTCACAGCCGAAGGTTTTCAGAAAAGAATAACTCACCTTCTTACCTATCCATGCTTCCTCTGGAATACCATAGCCCAAAGGAATTGAAGGACCTCTATTAAGTAAATATACAGCAGTGTTGACAGCCTCTGCCCACATGTTTAAAGGCAACCCAGCATGTAATCTCATGGTCCTTGCACGCTCCATTATTGTCCTATGCATGCGTTCAGCCACTCCATTTTCCTATGGAGTCCCTGGAACCGTTTTCTGCCTACGAATTCCATTAAAGGAACAATAATCTTCAAATTCTTTGCTGCAATACTCACCGCCATTATCAGATCTGAGACATTTTAATCTTTTACCTGTCTCATTCTCAACCAAGCTTCTCCATTTTTTAAATTTTCAAATACATCAGATTTCTGTCGAAGGAAATAAATCCAGACCTTCCTAGTTGCATCATCTATGAATGTAACATAATACTGAGAGCCACCGAAAGAAGATACCTGAGCTGGTCCCCATACATCTGTATGCACAAGCTCCAATTTTTCATTTTTCTTTTGCTTCCCATCTCTGAGAAAACTGACTCTCTTTTATTTTCCTTACACACAACTTTCACAGAAATCCATATTAATACATTTCAGACCTGGTAAAACTTTCTTAGAATGAAGTACCTTCATACCTTTTTCACTCATATGCCCAAGTCTGTTATGCCACAGTGTTGTTTCAAAACCTGCGGTAACTTTTCCAGTCTCTTCCTGCAAACCTGCAGCAACTATTCTTGAACCTGTTTGTTTTTTCTCTATAACATCTAAAGTAAAAGGAATAGTATGACCTGTACAAAGATATAAGGTGCCTACTTTCACACCTTTTGCTACTACTAAGGCACCTTTTGAAACCTTCCAATTTTTATTAGTAAATATAACAGTGCAACCTTGTTCAGTTAGCTGCCCTGCTGAAATTAAATTCCTACTGAGCCTTGGAACATGCCTAACCTCTTGTAGTAGCTAATGATTCCCATTCTGCAACTTAATCTTGATTCTTCATTTTCTAACAATCTGACAGGGTTCGTTATCTCCCAAATAAACCAGCCTAAAATCCCCTTGGACATAATCAAGAAAATAACTTCTATGGGGCGTAGCATGAAATGAGGCCCCTGAATCTAAAACCCATGAATCATCAGCATTATCTAGGGAAAGAATCAAAGCATCATCTTCAGATTTATTACTTACCACATTTGCTTCCTTATTACCTTCTTGTTTGTCTCCTTCTTTATTTTTCTGAGACCAGCAATCTTTCTTCAGATGACCTGGTTTTCCACAGTACCAGCAATCCTTCTGTCCTCTGGTTTGGGATCTTTTATCCTTTGATTTTCCTCGTGACTTCCCATGACCTCTAGAACCTTTTCCTCTCTCCTTTGATCTGCCCCTGCTTTCTGCATTCAAAACACTGCCTGATTTGGATCCACCTGAGCTTTTCTTATGAATTTTCTCACTCAGAATAACACCAATGACATCATCAAATTTTAGGGTATTTGAACCAGAAACAGAGTTACTAACCGCCATTACCAAACTATCCCAGCTTTCAGGCAATAAACATAATATCAAGAGAGCTCTAACTTCTTCATCAAATTTTACATTTACAAAAGTCAATTGACTGACAATCGTATTAAATTCATTTAAATGATCTGTCACAGATCCACCTTCAACTATTTTCAGATTAAACAAACGCTTCAAAAGAAATACCTTATTTGAGGCTGAGGGTTTTTCATACAATTTTGCCAAAGCTTTCATCAGACCATCTGTTGTCTTCGCTTCCGTTATATTGAATGCCACTGACGCTGCCAGGCACAACCGAATGGTTCCCAGTGCCTTTCTGTCAAGAAGATTCCAATCCTCATCAGACATTGTTGCCAGTTTCTTGGCTACTCCTTCCAACGGCATCCATAAATCCTTTTGATAGAGGTAATCCTCCATCTGCATCTTCCATAACTGATAGTTCTGCCCATTGAATTTATCGACCTTCAATCTTCCCTCATCCGCCATTGCTCCCACTCAACCGTGAGACTTTCCTGCAGATGATAATCGAACACAACCCGCTCTGATACCACTTGTTAGGGTTAGCCGGCAGAAGATATCAATTAAATGCAAATAAAGATTAAACAGAGAAATGGAAATACACAGAATTAATAACAGCGAGAGACAAGATTTAACGTGGTTCACCCAAACTCGGGCTACATCCACCAAATAGAGAGTCCAATATTATTATCCAGTAAATCAAAACGATTACAATCAGCAATCCCTGCAACTCAATACCGCTGCAAGTGCTACAATACAATACCCAAACCCTAACCCTTGGCCGCCTTTTATCAAGCCTTTTTATCGGTTACAAAAATTAGGGTTTTCTTATGTCGGTCATAAAAATAGGATTTTTTTAAGTCGGCCCTAAAAAAAATTTCTCGGGGGCTACCGCCCCCGAACCCCGGTGAGAATACATGGCTAGTGTACAGTACTTTCCTGATCAGTCACTACCTACCAACAGCACAACCATTAGGAAATTTCTTACAAATACAAGTGACAATGCCACAAGAACAATAGGTGCACTATTGGTTGGCACTAAAAAAATAGCATTCCACTACCTTGTTGACATAAAAGATGGAAGTGATGAGATTAATAAAGCATAGGTAGATATAAATCATGTCAATTGTTCAATGAAATTAATTTACAACTTCTATTGCATAACCTGTTTACTCAATAATCCTAACCTCATCTATAACAAAAAATAGATTGTACAAATGCATCAGAGTTTGACACACCATTTTTTTGCTATGGAGGAGCAAGTACACCAAAATGAATTTCCAGCACTTATGTTCAAAAACCTTGTGAGATGAATCGATGCAAAGGACAATGTCCTTCACACATGTCAATCAACATACATTGAAAAATTAAACAATAAAAGAACCCTTGATTGACTTACTAGTAAATGTTGTAGTCCACAGTTGAGGTAATTGACCACTAGCCATTAAATTACAATTTATATTCAAATTTAAATCCATGGCAATGCTTTATTCCAGTACTTTATATTTTGTTACAAAATACAAGTTAATTTTTTCCATGTAGTAGCTAGATTTAAATTGTATTCTATAAATAAATTAATTTTAAACAATGAAAATGTTCTTCTTTGCTAACAAACATTCATTATTCTTTAAACATATTTATGTCTATGAAAACCATAAATAATGAACTAATTTCTTGTGTAAATATACAATAACCATTGTTTCTTCCCTTTTGTAGGTCCATGGAACCTTAAAAATAGCAAATGCATTTTCCAGCTCCTTCCAAGCATTCTTTCCTCATTGCAATTATAGATTTGATAGCTACGAAGCACTGGAAAACCAAACTACTCATTGTAAGAAATGCAATGAAAATGTGTAGTATGTCCATTGCCTCTATATAAAGGTTGTGAACTATCAATTGAAAACAAGAAAACAATACATTGTTCATTTGACAATTCTGTTATTGAACAGTTGTTGCTAGACTTACAAACTATCAGCTATGAATAGTACATCGAGGACAAGTCACAAGTCATTTTCATGCTACGATATTTTCTTGCAGAGGGGCAACTCACATTGAACCAAAACAATGTTATCATAAACACAAACTACATTGAAAATTAGTTGCTACTTCCAATAGACAGGTGCAATAACACTTCATTGTAAAATACATTCTCTTTTTGTATACACAAACTATTTATACATCGCATACTCACACCCAGGTTTTTATACATCTTGTAGGCACCAAGTGGACACAAGCATCATGAACCAATGACTTTCAAAAAATTATCTCTAATTCCCTATGTTAAACTAGGACCTTTAATTAGTAATTGAGAAACATCATTTGTTTTTACAGGTTTTGATGCTTGTAGTCTTTTACTATTTTATATTGGTTTATAATCTTATTCATCAATTACACTCAGAATGCATCTCTGATCCTATGTTGAACTGGCACATTTAATTGCTAATCCAAAAATTGCATTTGTCTTAACAGATTTTGGTGTTTATACTCCTCTGTTGTTTTGTACAATTTTACACTAGATTTTAAGCTATCCTGAACTAATACTTGTGCCTACTCACGTGTCATTGTTACTCCAACAACCAAAGCAGTGTCTGCGTGAAAAATGTAATCTCTAATTTGCATTCGTTAAAAGCTAACATATGCACTATGAAACTTTTAAATATTGTGCACCTAATCTATCATTATTTCTAGTTTAACCTATTTTAGACGAAAGCATAATTCAATATTACCGAAATGATCCTGCTACACGGTCTTTGTAGTGGAAATGACATGTTTTTTGCATTTTGATATACTTATCACATTAGAAGACAATTAATCTTGAGTAATTATAATATTTAGCAAATGTTGTTAGCCCTGGCCGCTTCGTCCCCTATGGAGTGAGGTAATGGCTTACTCTCACCTCTCTAGTATCATGTGACTAGCAGGTAAGGATTAATTTGAATCCTTCCTTCCTTTGCAATAGACCTAGATAGAGAAGTATCTATGAGTCTCTATTTTTGTGGGTTTGGCTTCAATGACTTTCGATTACATTTGATTAGTATATAATATACCTTTTTCCTACTGAAAACCATGCCATCAGACCTCTAAGTGACCATGCTGCGAGGAGTAAACACCATTTATTAAATATTATAGTTCCCTGAATTTAATTGTTTTTTAGTGCCATAAATTTATTGGAATAAAAAAAACAAAGTATTTTAGACTAACAAAAAAATACACAATCCTTGCCGTGGAAATGACATATGTTTGCATTCTGATATACTTATCGCAATAGAACACAATTAATCTTGATTAATTATAATATTTAGCAAATTCTATTGCCCCTGGTCATATCGTCCCCTGGTATGTGAGGTGATGGCTACCAATAGACAAATAATAATACAACGGTGACACCCCCTGTAATTCATAATTACTCTCAGCTCTCTACTACCATGTGAATGGCAGGTAAGGATGCATTTGAATCCTTGCTTACTTTGCAATAGAGATGGATATAGAAGTGCCTCTGTGTCTCTATTTTTTGTGGGTTTGGCTTTGATGGTTTTCGATCAAATTTGATTTCTACATAATATACTTGTATCTCTGTTGAAAGCCATGCCATCAAGCCTCTAGGAGACGATGCTGCTAGGAGAAAAGAGCATTTGTTAAATATAATATTTTCCTAGATTTAATTATTTTTTAGTGCCATAAATTTATTGGAATCAAACTAACTATAAAACTAATGTTTATACCATTATGTTTCTATCAACTAACATGTATGAATTACAATTAGAACACTTTCAAATTTATCTATATATTGAATAACCATGGATTGGAATTACACTTCTGTCTGCAACTCATGGCATTAGTATACCTAGTGATGATATATAATTTCATAGATGACATGATAGCCATGTACCCATAGATTTATGTGATCTGAATAAATTATTTGCACTCTCATACATAATGATGAATATACTAAGAACGTTATTTCATATACTCCTACCCCACATGATGATAGCCTATGCCTTATTGATAATTGATTAGCTTCTCATTTAGACTTCATTAGTGCTTGATTGCCCTATCCCACATTACATGAAGACATCAAGATTTGGTGAAGATCTCTTAGATAATGATTATGATGTGTCTACAAATGCTTTCTTGCATGTTAAATACTTCTTACTTTCTAATTATGAACACTTAGACAATGGGATCTTGTTGATTGCTGAGTTTTTGTATATACTTAAGTAATGGAACTTACTTCCTTCATGATGATAGCATGTAGTTGGAGATGACCTCTCATGATCTATATTTCAATCCTAATTCTATCATTATTGTATTAGATCTCTATTCTTGTTTTACTATCCATCATATAATAGTACATGTTTTAAATCAATAATTCATATATATACAATTATTCAAAAGCACTCAGCTTGATATCTACATATTGCTATTTTTTTAAATTAAATTTCAACTAACTATTTGTTTGCTCTAGTACAATCAATGTTTGTCACACTTTCTTACATGTAAAAATGTTTGTACTTGCTAATTATAGACACTTAGACAATGTCATCTTGTTGATTAGTGAGTTTTGTATATACTTAAGTGATAGAGCTTTGCAATACTAACATTGAATTAGAGCTCCCTTCTTACTATTATCATATAATCCTAGATGTTTTATATATATATATATATAGTTATTCAAATACAATTAAATTATTTCTATATTAATTCAAAAAAACCATGCTTTTAATCATAAATGCATTGCTCTTGATATCTACATCTTAAGTTAGAAGTTGGCCCTCCTTTAAATTAAATTTCAATTAGCTAATTGTTTTCTCTAGTACAAGTATTCTTTGTCACTGCTAATTTGTCTAGCTTTTCTGAATTAATTTATATATCTAAAATGTATTCATCCTTTAATTAACAAATGATTATAACAAACATTATTTAAAAAACTATGTTTTTTTGACCCTCATATCTACATCTTTTTTTACACCTTGCTTTTCTCTTCAAATTAAATTTCAATCACATATTTGTTTGCTCTACTACAATGTTATTCTTTGCCCAAAAAAAAAAATTGTGAACTCATCCTAGCAAAATCCATCATGATTTATTCCCCCCTTTCTCTTTACATAATTTTGACAAATTCAATAATGAAACAATAATTTTCATTAATTTTTCAACTACATAACAAATATTATTATTTCACTTCAAAAGTCATGATACTCACCACTACATAACACTTGTTAAGATATCAAATACCAAATCCCTAATCCCGAATTATTCCCACCATCTTTGTTATACTTAACGTACGCTTCTTTGGAGTTCCCTGAGAGTTTACATAGGGAGCAATACAAACAGAATTAAAAATTGATTAGGTTGAGCGTTTCTTTCCTACACCTGCCATTACTATAACGCTTCACCGGGAAACTTTTCGAAGTTCCCAGACGCTTCGCCTCCCATTTCTCACTATTATATATATACCATCGCAGGCAAAAGCAAATAGCCAGTTTTAGGAGCTTGCTTTGGTAGGTTAAATTGTAGTTTCTGTACGTTATTTAATTTCCATTTTTGAAACTAAGATTGTTACAACCAGTTATGTTTTTGGGTTTTGTTTTTGCAGTGATAGTATTCCAGCATGTCTATGGCACAGTGGAATGGGGACAGGAAAGGTCGGGTGTTGGATCTATCCGATCTTGCTACATGGGATCCACTGGATCTAACGGCTTATTTTTCGGACCAAAATATAGTCCTGCTTCATATTCGTGTGGATTGGGTTGAAACTGATCATACCCACATCTTCAAAGCTAACTTGCCTGGTATTGTTAATGGGGATTTTAATAGGTTATCATAATTTAGATTGGTATTTTTTTTCTAGTATATTAGATTTAATTCTGTAGTTTTGAGTCAATTTTTATTAATTCATATAAAATATTGACTCAGAATTGTATTAAGATTTGAATTTATTTAATTGAATCCTCATAAAACACTATTTTAATTATATTCTTCTTAAGAGTAGAAGTTCTTGGAAAAATTGTGTATAATTTATTTCCATTAATATTTCTTTTGTTTTTGGTTTTGAAAGGTCTGACAAAGGAAGATGTGAAAGTCCAAGTGGAAGAGGGACATGTTTTGTGTATAAATGGAGAGTGTAAGAAGGATGAGGTGGACAAGAATGGCAAGTGGCATCTCCGGGGAAGACAATATGGTACTTTCTCTCGCCGCTTCCGCCTTCCAGAGAATGCCAAGTTGCATCAAGTGAAAGCCAACATGGCACATGGGGTGCTCACTGTGACAATTCCCAAGACAGCTGAGAGTAAGCCCAAGGCCATATCAATTGACATATCTGAAAATTGACTTCACTCTTATGCAATGGTTTTGTGTGGGGAATAAAGCATAGAGGAACTGTTTTGTGAACAATTTTTGTTTTCTGGTGCAATGTAAGCAAAGTTTCTGCTATTTCAATAAATGAGTTAAAAACTCCTTATTTTGAACAAGATATTTTTTGGAGGAGGGTTTTGGCTATCCACTTTTTCATAAAGATATATATTTTTTAAGTTTAAGTTTATGCTTACAATTTTGTAGATATGATAGTTTAGGAACTTTTCAAGGTTTTTTTAATATATTTTTTATAGGAAAAAATAATTTATAGTAACTCACAATTTTAAAAAATTTATATATTAAATTTAATAAAAATGAATTGAAACATTGATTTTATATGAGAATTTATTTATTTTTTCTCAAGGTAAATGATTTGGAAAAACATAATTTTTGCTTTAGGAAGTTATAAATTGCTAGCATTTAAGTAATAGATAATTTCAATTGGTATATTTAAGATGTCAACTTCAACTATAATTTCATAGTGAGTTAAATTCAAGTTTTCATTTGAATAAACACAATTCAAATTAGAAAGGGATGTAATTGTGAATAATTTAATAGCTTGAATATAGTTGTACAAAAACAAACAAAATTGCTAAAAAAATGGTTTAAAAATTATTCACAAAATTAAACAATAAAATAGCTTAAATAAAAATAAGACCACATAATCTATTGAAACATTACAAAACTATTTAATATTCAATCTCAAAATCTAAATTAAAACATAAAAAGTGAATATATAATTTTAATTAAACTATCTCAATAGTATTCTTATTAATAAAACTGGAAAAAATTCAAAAAAAAAAAACTAAAAAAAAAAATTGGAAAAAATAAAAAATTAAGAATTTTTTTCCAATGAATCTTATTTAGATGAATTTATTTATTTATTTTAATTTATTTATTTGTTTTTTGGAAAACTCATGCCTACTATTATTAAATAGCTTTATTTTAAAAATAATATTCTAGTTATATAAATTTTATATGGTTGAGTGAAAGGTAATGGTAGTTATAATATTAAAGTAATTTTGTTTGGAAAAAAGTTATTTGTATTTTAGGTAAATCTATATGAATATGGTGTAAAAATACAACTTTCTAACTTGTCACTAAACCATTTTCACTAGGAAATCAATAGTGTGAAAAATCATATCTTCCCACAAATCAAATCTTCACCCTTTAAAAATATCAAATCAGAATTAATTCATGTTATTTTCTATCTACTAGTATATTTTATCACAAAATTATATATATATGGAATAATAAATATTTTTTAATATATATATATATATATATATATATATATATATATATATATATATATATATATATATATATTAAGAATAATAAATATTTTTAAAAATCTTTAGTGAACAAATATAATTCATATTGAGATGCAATATAATATAAAATTAATATTTTTATTAACTATTTGATAATATAAAAAAAAATGGTTCCCTCATACAAGTTGGCAACGGTAGCCACACATGACTGCAACCAAAACTGTAACGGCAAGTAAGGCAGACTAATCCAGAAAAGGCCAAAAGAAAAAAAATCTCTGCATGGATCAAAGGTGGGAGACATTCCAGACTTCATGATGAGCTCTTTATCCTTGACTGGATCATACTCCAAATTTTAAAAAACCACCAAGCGGCAAGCACAGAGGCAAATAAAGATCTCGCCCTGCAAGAGATACCGCCATGTCCACGAAATCCATTCGTGGAGTCGGGGTAATTTTGGCCCATACTAGTGAAATTTGTAGATAAGAGCACCGTCTATCAAGTATTCTTTGCAATTGGCAATTTCTATGTTCATCATAATTATCACCTCATATAATATGAGATATAAAGAGATATAAATTAGTTATTAATTGTTTGATCATTAAAATAAAAAATGTTTAAGTAGAATAATAAAATAAATGATATTTAAGTAGAATAATATGAAGTTGAAAAAATACACACCCAAGCCACTAACCGACCTGGAGGCGGGCACATCATTTATATTCATGTTCATGTCCATAGCAAAAATCTGGTAGAATTCATAAACATGGTGAATTTTGTATGAAAAATATATATCACTTAAACAAGTGATATATGTTTTTCAATCTTTGTGAGACAATGTGTTTAAAAATGATAAATAAAAGTTAAAAGGCCTTTGGTTTACTGCTGCCTATCAGGGATCAAATCTTGTTTAGTACAAGGCCTGAGAAAATCATAAGGGATGAGGTTGGGATTGTGCCTTGGGCTAATTTTACATAATGGATGCCCCTTAGTCCTTGGCTCTCTTATTGAGTAGCAAAACAATCTTCTAGATGATCTCCATTAAAAATTAAAATGATAAATAATATATAAACAAATTTTAAAGATTTGAAAACTTTGATATTTTGAAAGTAGACATCCTTCTCTACAAACTCTTTATGGATGATCTCAATAAAAAAATGATAAATAATATATAAACAAATTTTAAAGATTTGATATTTTAAAAGTAGACATCCTTCCCTACAAATACTATTCATTTCATTAAAAATATTAGCAATATAAAATAGTTGTAGATACAAATATTTAGTTTGGAATTCCAAAAATAAAAAATAACATGGGGGCATCATTAAAAATATTAGCAATATAAAATAGTTGTACATACAAGTATGTCATGTTCTGATATTAAGGCTTTGTTTAAATTAAAGATTTAAACATCACGATAAACCAATGAAGTTGCTTTGTATCACTTTCGTCATTAGTTGTAGTGATAATTGTGTGTATAACTATTGAGTTTTGAAATACAATAAATATCAAAAGGACAAAATATAAAATTGGATATTAATTATTATTATAATATATAATGTTATAATTATAGATTAATAATAATGATATTATTAATCAATATATACGAAAAGTCGATAATGTAATATGGATATAAGTATTTAATATAGATATAAGTATTTAATTATAAATATTAATATAAATATAAGTGATTAAATAAATGTAAATATTATTACTACTAACAAGAGGGTCAGTGATCCCACATTAAGGAACGGACCCTAGTAAAAGCAACGGATACTATATTAGGGGTGCAATCTATGAAATCACACCCCTTCTCTAAGATGCTACATGGAGGATATAAAAGATTTCGGTGAGGGAATCCTCATAAGGGGGATATAATGGAAGACATATTTGACTTATTCAAAAGAGTAGAATGACGTGATCTATAAACTAGAGAATAAATTGCATGAAAGGTGGCTAAGTATGTGATTATAAATATGATTTACTTAGAGCAGCAATTAGCATTATGAAGGACTGCGATTTGAATTTCATAGAGACAACAATTATTAATAAATAGTCAATGATTATATTCCAAACAAACCGAGACCAATGACGATTGATAAGGAAAAAAGCATATTAAGGGTGGTGCCTCTTAAGACAGCGATCTCCTCTAAGAGAGGTATCCTTTCGAAAGAAAGCATTCGATCAAGTATATAAGGGTGAATATCTGAGTCATACGAATGGGGAGTCCAAGCAGCGAACATCTCATCACACAAGGATCATCAATCATAAGATATCATTTTGCAATTAAGTAGGGACCAACAGGAATACACTGCGAAGGAAATCGATAATAATCTACCATCGAGTATTGAACAAATAAAACATATCACATCTGTGGATAAGAACTTCATAGCAGTAAATAGACTTGAACATCATCGAACATTGGATCTTATTATAGTCAGCATCGAATAGAGACATCGAAGATACCACAGGGAATCAATGATTTAGCACTATACGACAGGAAATCAGGATTTAGGCCACAGCAAGTAAGAGAAGGCACCGGTTCTGCAGGGCATCCACCGTCCATTAGAGGTATTTAAGGTAAGTCCCTTACTTATTTATCATGTTTATAAGATTTAAGGAAATTAGTATGCAGATATTACTATCAATATACAATAGAAAATATATAACGATAAAGTAGGAATCTAGTACGTAGGTTGGAAAAAGCAATAAAATGAATCTCATGCTTATCTATCTCTGAATTAGAACAGGATTGGAAAAAGCAATAAAATGAATCTCATGCTTATCTATCTCTGAATTAGAACAGGATATGTATAGTCATGTTTTAGAATATGCACTCATTATTAAGTTAAGGATTATAGCTTAATATGATTGAATAAGTGAAGAAATGAAATTAGATTAACATAGATATTTAGTGTGCATATCTCAATAAAGGATTGAATTGCAATGTATTAGATAAATAAAGATTTCCATATTGGAGTATATGGCAATGGCATAAGACAAAATTGGTAGCACGGTTTGTGAATATGACCTTAATGGGCATGATCACCGAAGGGTTAGATATGAGACCCCTTACTAAACTACCTTACACTAAAAATGTGGGGTAGATAGTTACGGTAGGTATGGATCATTCCATGGGAATGGGCCTTGATTGACGAATCAAGGATATTATGGGCCTTGATTGACGAATCAAGGATATTGCTATGGACCTTTGATTTAAGTATCGAAGGAATGGGCCTTAGTTGACGAACTAAGGAAATTATGGGCCTTAGTTGACGAACTAAGGAATTATATTAATGGACCCATAGGATTGAGATGACATCACCTACCTGACGAATCTTCTCTCACAAGGTGAAAGGTGAGGTTAATAAGAGGCCTAAGATTATCTCACCCAGGGAGAATCATGATGTATGGAAAAATAGATTTATGAAATGGCAAATAGTATATGGTTATGATTATGATTATCATCAAGATTAAAAGGAAATGAAAAGTGGAAAACTAATGTTCTCTTTTAGTAAGTTGAAATTGTCTGCAAGGTTGTGAAACTTTTGGCTTGCCAGAAGGGGACATTACAAAGTACTTAGTTTGGAATTCCAAACCTAAAATTAAAAATAACAGTTGCAAATTTATGACATTTAACTACCTTTCAATTGAAGTTTTAAGAAAACTAAAAGTTATCAAAAAATATTCACTAATTTTTTTTATATTGAAAGAATGCAAGTTATGGGGCGAGGCCTTGGCTCAATTGGTTAAGTAATTTCGTTGCAGTAAAGATGCTCATGAGGTACAGTCTCTCCCTGTCCCAAACACTCCAATACAAATCCCATTTGTCCCATTTGCAATCATTCAAACAAATTTTCAAAAAAAGCAAAGATTTGTTTCTAAATTGATTTTTAAAATTTATTAAGATAAATATTATTTTAAAATATTCTAATTTAATATATATTTCAAGAAAACATCATTTATATTTTTATAACAAATTATTTTAAAATAATATATTTTATAAATAAGAATATTATATTATACTACCCTATAGTAAAATTTTACAGTTTATGAATTATGTAAAAATTTAGTAAGTCAAATTAAATGGTATAATAAATTTTAAAGTTGTAAAATATGGTCTAAAATGACAAAAAAGGACAAATAGACCATTATAGATACAGTATTTAGTTTGGAATTCCAAACCTAAAATTAAAAACCAGCATATTTATATTAAATATAATATATCTAAAGTACGCCAAGAGATATCCTTCTCGAGGCGCCTAATGTTAAGATTAGTGATTAAAAAAATAGGCGCCTCGAAAAGGATATCTCTCGGCGTACTTTAGATATATTATATTTAATATAAATATGCTAGTAGCAACTGGAGCCGCAAGCCTAATTCTAACACTAATTATAATATATAAAAAAATATTATATTAGATATATCTTTTATAATATATCTAATATATTATTATAATATATTATATAATAATATATCTAATATATTATTATAATATATTATATAATAATATATTATGTTTATAATAATAATAATTATAATACATAATAATTAGAATTTTATATTATATTATATATTATATTTAGGATTAGAGTTAGGGGTTAAAATTAGGGTTAGAGTTAGTGTTTAGATTAGAATTAGGGTTAGGGTTAGAATTGGAGTTAGGGTTAGCATTAGTGTTAGGATTAAGGTTAGGGTTAGGGTTAGAAATATAATTAGGGTTAAATTTAGAATTAGGGTTTGGGTTATGGTCAGAACCAAGGTTATATTAGAATTACCTAGGCTAGATTTGCAAAAAGGGTACATATTTTTAACGAATATTTTAATATAAATGTTGAACCCTAACCCTACTTCTAATAGCAACCTTAACCCTAATACTAACCCTAACTCTAATTCTTACAATAACCCTAACCGTAATACTAACCCTAACCTTAATTATAACAATAACCCTAACCCTAATTATAACCATAATTGTATCTCTAATTCTAAACCTAACACTGACCCTAACACTGATCCTAATTCTAACCCTAACCATAAAATTGATTGTAACTATAATTTTAATTCTAACACTGATTCAAACCCTAACTCTAACCCCAAACCTAAACATTAAACCCTAAACCTAATCCTAATTTTAAATCTAACCCTAACTATAACCCTTATTTTAACCCTAAACATACCTCTAATTTTAACCCTAACCCTAATCCTAACTCTAACCTTAAACTTGGTTATAATTTAAAACCTAACCCTAACCTTAATACTAACCTTAACCCTAATTGAACTCTAACCCTAACTCTAATTTGAACCCTAATCCTAATTGTAACCCACCATAATCACTAATGCTTACCGTAATTGTAATTCTAATAGTAACCCACCTTAATTCTAACCCTAATCTTAACTCTGACCCTAACCCTAATTCTAATTTGAATCATAACCCTGATTCTACCCTAACTATAACCCTAATTTTAAATCTAACAATAACCCTAATTCTAACCCTAACCTTAACTCTAACCCTATGCCTGACTATAATTCAAATCCTAACCCTAACCTTAATACTAACCTTAACCCTAATTAAACTCTAACCCTAACTCTAATTTGAACCCTAACCCTAATTGTAACTCTAATCCTTACCCTAATTCTAATAGTAACCCACCTAATTCTAACCCTAATTCTAATAGGAACCCTAATCCTAACCCTAACCCTAATTCTAATAATAACATTGATTCTAACCCTAATCACTATTAGAATTAGTTGAAATGCAATTTGAGCCCTAACCCTAATTGTAACTCTATTTCTTACCGTAATTCTAATTGTAACCCACCTTAATTCTAACCCTAATTATAATAGAAACCCTAATCCTAACTCTAACCCTAACCCTAATTCTAATCATAACGTTGATTCTAACCCAAACCCTAACCCTAATTCTAATCATAACCCTAACCCTAATTCTAACCTTAATTAGAATTATGGTTAGGGTTAGGGTTGGGTCATTTCAAATTCTTACTTATCTTTATTCCATTATTATATCTCTTATTTTAGAGTTTTGTGCTTTGTTGAGATCTACTATATGTAATATACCACTAATTCTAATCCTAACACTATTCTAATAAGCTTGAAGTTTAAATATTTTCATAATTATTAATGTATTTTATATTGTGTTGTGTGAATTTTTCACAATACAATTGAATTGCATACCAAAACTCCATTTTTAACACTTATATTAATAAGAGTTGTTTTCTCATTTATTAATATTTTCTAACTAAAATTGTGTTCACTTTAAAAATATTGACCCTAATATATTTTTAATATTAAGTTTAATATTAAAAATTGAAGTTTAATATATTTTTAATACAATAATCAATCCTTTACTAAATAATAGAAATATTAATAAGAGTTGTTTTCTCATTTATTAATCTTTTCTAACTAAAATTGTGTTCACTTTAAAAATATTAACCCTAAGTTAATATTAAAACTTAAACCTTAATATGTTTTTAATGGAATAATTATTTTAATTGAATAATCAACCCTATCTAATTTTTAATGTTAAGTTAATATTAAAATCTACATTTGGCATCTCTAAAGACCCTTTTAAATTTAATTATCATTTAAATAAATCTAAATATATCATTTAGAACTCTAATTATAAATTTGAATATGGCCTTTAAACAATTAAGTAATAGACATTTTTAAATTTAATTATAAATATCTCAACTAATTAAAATTTCAAAAAGGTTTAAAGGAAATATTTGAAAAAAACCTCACACATTATGTTAACTCACAAAATAAAATAAAATTTAAACTTACTATTTAAATAAAACTAAATCAATAAAATAAAATAATAACACCTCACATAATCAATAATTTTTAATAGAGTTATATACTAATTTAATTATTACACTTCATAAATTTAATAAGCATGACTATAATTTTAAAACAAATAATAAAGTTGGCTACAAATAAGGAAATATCATGTAGTGACTTAAGCAATAATTATTTTTTTCTATTTTTGAAACTTCTAGTTATTTAAGTCATATAAAACATTTCATTCACAACAAAACATTCGTTTGCTTCATTCATTTATTTTTATTTGATTCAATTTGCTTTGCAATCTTATTTTATTTTGCTCAGCATTCTTTTCAAACCCTAACTAATTTTATTTTGCTCTGCATTCTTTTCAAACCCTAACTAATTTTTTTTTTGCCTAAGAGTTGCAAATTGCAGAAGTAAGTTCTCAAATTATTCTATGAGAAAATCAAAAAACATGCAAATACATCCAAAGAAATGAAGAGTGAAATCTCTTCAAGTTTGTTATGATTGAATGTAGGTTTTTTTGAAATCTTAGTAACTTTCATTAATTTTAATATTTCCATGTGTTAAAAGAAATTATAATTAATATTCCATAAAAAAAATATAAATTTTGTGAGTGTATTAAAATAAATAAATATATAATTTTATTTATAAAAATAAATGATTTATTTTTTTATAAAGTGTTTTAGACTTATATATTTTTGAAAATTTATATTAAAAAAATAATTATAAAAAAATAAATAAACAAATAAATATATATTTATATGAATTATGTTAATAAAAGAACTTTTGGATAAGGTAAACAAACTTTAGAAACTTTTATATTTGAATTCATTTTAGAAACTTAATAATTTATTCATTTTAGAAATTTTAGTAATTTATTCAAATTTTAGAAACCTTTAAATTCTATGAATTCATTTTAGAAACTTTTGCAATTTATTCTGGGTATTTATTTGGTTGCATATTAAGACTAAAAATAAAAAAAATATGAAATTGTATATAGTTGATTTAAGAAATAATTTTTAATTCTTGGATTGAATATACCTTCTTTAAACATTTCAAAAATATTTACATAAAAATCTAAACTGCATGAATCCTAAGACATTTAAATAGTATTTTTTGTATTGTAAAAAAATGAGTTTAAAGATAAAGTAAAAAGAGCTGAAAAAATAGAATACTTCGTATCATAGCAATACAATACAGTGCATATAAACAAAAACAAATGAGTGCTTGTTTTTTTAAATGATCCATAAGGGCTCTCTTGAATCACAAGATGATGAGTGCTGAGTTGAGGATTCTATGTTTGATGCAGTTGGGGTCTATGGAAAGGTCACATTCTCCAGCAATCATTGATGGGGTTCCTTGTTCTGCACAACACATAACTCTGCCTCCTCAAATGAATAATTTTTCAAAAGCTTAAATTTTGTATGGTTCAAAGCAATTTAAATTTTGTTTACCTCTACCAGGGTACTCTCCTCTTCTTCTCTCTTCCTCATTCTCAGTGAAGCAAAAATTACATTACAATCAAACAAGAAAAATCACAATCAATTGATTCTAGATTTCATTGAAATAGTTCTTCACAATCATACATCCATTGGCAAGGATTGAGCGAGGAGGAATCCCAAGTTTTCAGAGTATTTATTTATAGGGTCTTCCTTGTCGCTTATATGTTCATTTCTCAATATTTTAATCCCCATTCAGCAAAGGCGTTACACAACCTTATAGCATTAAACACCAACCACCTCTCCCATTTTCTATGCCATTTTCTAATATTAACACAACCTTAAATAAATGTTATATTTATTAAAATAGCCTCAAATAAATGAAACGCCAACTACCTCTGCCAAAAGAAAAGTACAAGAGGGGCACAGAAGCGGGAAATCAAACCCAAAGAGTCAAGTACAATCACCCTGTCCGAAAGTCCTACGAAGGCGTTACCCATTCAAACTACCAGCTTCAACGCAGTTACACTCTCGTAGGAGGAACATCAAATCAGGGGAAAATGTCGCTGGAAGTAACGGATAGTCTGTGAGAAGGTGCCTATAGAGGCCGTTGAAGATGAAGAGACAAATCCTCTCGGCCATAAAGAGGCGATTTGAGACTTCTGACAAAATCAAATCCCTCATACCAGAATATCAGAAGGGCATCATTGGTCCCCTAACGGTGTCAAAAATCTCTGCCAGAGCCACTTGAAATTTGAACAGTTCATTTGTAGAAAGATGGTCGTATACCGCGCCCCAAAGCCCGCTTTCCATCCATGCTTCTCTGGATTGGAGCACTGTAACGTCTCCATAGTGGCAATGTCAAGGTGTACTCCCCTAATACTCTCCCTAGAGAGCATAGAACTAATGACCTGCCACCCACATCTCTGAGCATATTTTGAAGTTCAAAGCACCAACACGCCCCCCAAACTCTCCAGTTTGGTTCCAAATTACCGCTTGGGCATTCCACTGGGAGCCCTTGAGAACCGAAGGATGAAGGAAACGCCAAAGAACGGTAAGATCATCGCTAAAAAGACCAAAAAAAGGCCAGAAGACTCCTTTGCAGCCTCCAATGACGCTGGTTCTGCACTACTGCCCTTGGATCCAGAGGGGCATAGAACAAAGAGAAAAATGAACAGATCACCCCTAACCTTCACACAACAAAACATCTGAACACCCTTGTGGAAATTAAAGAGAGGATAGAACAAGACTCCTCCCCGGTGTGGGACAAAACAACCCCCAACTGTCACTATAAAGAAAACAATAAAAACTAACATTGATAAAGGAACTATTTCAGTGTAAAGACAAATTCCACATCCTTTGCCAGCCATGAATAGATCCCACAATTGTGAGCATATCTGTGAGACATGCAAAATAAGAATAAAACACCCCTAACCAAAACCAGCCAAACACCCCTGTGAGAATTAATGAGGGGATAAAACAAGATACCTCCCCAACGTGAAAAGAAAACAACCCCCAACTATCATGCAAGAGCATCCAACAAAAACTATCATCAAAAAAGGAAAACATTTCAGAGCTAGTAGCTTTCTGGAACATAGAAATCACCAACACAACCATTACCCACACTCAACCACCCATTTAAAACAATGGTGAAACACCACAGAGGCATTATAAATGAGGCCAATCCCTTCCTGCGGCACTACCCCAAATTCCTTCCACGCGTCATTCTCTCATGTTGGGGTAAAACTAAGGGTATATTGCCCCTAACAGATAAGGGAGAAATATTCATTTCCTGGGGGAGAGTACACCCCCCTCTTCAAACATATTATCTTTTCTAACAAGGATTGGTGGTCTGTCCTTTTTTCTTCCCCATCCCTCTTGTTCTTAGCTCTACATTTTTTCTTGTTGCATCTCAAAGGGGTATTCTTTGATTTCTTGACCTGATTTGATCAAAATAGACCCAGATTTGTCATGCTTGCTAGATCAAATTCCTCTTGAAGTATCTCTTCAGCCATGTCATCATAAAAATCATTTCCTACACCAAGGCATATGTCATCTATCATGGCTCTCAAGGCCTAAACTGAAACATTTGCCTCTCCTAGCATAAAATCTATATCCTCCTCATAACTTATTTGTCCCCATTCTCTGACAAATTCCAATGCCCTAGCTGACAATCCTCATAAAAAAACTTCCCATCTACTGTCGTATATTTGTCACTATAGCAGTCTACGCCCATTTCATCCCCAGAGGAGGACGGGATCAGCACATGTAGGTCAATGAATCTATTTAATTCCTTTTCTGATTTAGAAAGGTGCCCCTCCAAAGAAGACCCTTCTGAGAAATGAGACTGACTTGATAGGTGAGACCGAGGACTGTCCTCATGGGCATAGCTTAGGTCCAAACTCTTCTCCTTTGTCAATAACTCTTTGTTGGCTACCAGGCTACAGTGTTCAACCTCTTATCCATCTTCTCCTTCATTTCCATTATCTAAGGGAGTAACCAAATCTATGAGCTTTTTAAAGCTTATCTCCAGTTCCACAACATGATTGTGTGAGGTCACCAGTGGGTCTTGAAAAGAAACCCTTTTGGAGCATGCCTTGGAGGCAGTGTCTGAGCTGCAATTAGTGTGATCTTGTCCCCCATGGTTGGAACATTTGATTTCATGGCCTTCATAGCAGATTTCTTGTGTCCATTCTCCTTTAGAGGATTGTAAGGTGATATTGTTAGGAAGGCCCTTCTTTATATTCATACGGATACACATTCTAATGCTTTCCTTTACCACTATGGGCTGCAATTCTTCCTTGGTTTGAAAGACTCCAATCAAGTCACATGAGCCTTATAATTTCATGCACTCTGTATTCTAGTGGTAAATTCTTAAGATTTATCCAGAAGAGTGCATTAGAAATCTCCACATTTGAGGTTTTAAAATTCGGTTGCCATGCCTACAAATATAATTATGCTCCTTTATAAAACCAAACCTTTTTTTAAGGACTGAATCTATATCTCCTTGATCAGAAATATGACAATGAAAAAACCTTCTTTAAGAAGAGTGACTTCCTGACTCTCAGGCCAATTCATTTTGATCCAAATAGGAAAATTAAAGGAGGGATACTTACAGAATTTACCTATTAAAGCAGTCTCCTTGAGGGTGTCCAATCTGGTTCCCACTAACTCCCCTGGGATGTGAATTTGAATCTCCCTATCCTAAGATGATTTCGTCGTACCGTGAGAAGTCCCTTTGATATGATACACCTTCTTCCATTGTCTGCAAGTTCTCTTTTCCTGTGGCCCTTTTGGGTGAGTATCCCTATGCCCATAGTCCCTCCTCGTGCTAATATGAGTGGTTGCACCTGACCTTGGGTATTCATTGTTGGCGTCCTTCCAACTCCAAGATCCATGCCTTCTTTCCTCTGGTATCGGAGAAGCTCTGTTTGAAGGGGCTGGAAACTTCTAGATCTTTGTAAATAAGGTTGTCAAGATCTCTTTTTGCAATTTTGGAAGCCCATCTAGCCCATTTGAGGAGGCTACCAAGGGGGTCCATATCTCCAGAAGGTGTGAGGCTCTTCATCTCTCCTATTGAAGGCAACACTCCGTCTAAAATTTCTAAAACCCTGAGCCCACGTGCTATCTGGATGCGTCTCTAGACTAAGGCACTACATTCCATCTGAAGAGGCGAGTACCTCCCATGTCTTTCTCCCTGAAAAACACTCGTCTGAAGTCATGCCACACTTGCCTCCAGTTTTGTTCTGGTGCTCTATTTCTCCATTGCTGCCTCCATACGTGAAGGTTCTGCTCCTCCATTCCTCCATGGCTGCCTTTATTCCTCCATCGCTGGTTCTACTCCTCCATTCCTCCATGGTTGCCTCCAAACCTCCATCGCTTCCTCCATCGTTGGTTCTACTCCATCACCCGTAATACGAAATTGTTATTATAACGACTATTTTGATCTCTTTCAGGTTTGTTATGGTTAAATCCATTAACAATGGTAGATCTGTGTTGGGTTCCTTGATGCTTACTCATATTGCAGTCTTCACCTGCTTCTCACTCAGAATCTCACCTTTCTAAAGATAGAAGATCCCTCTCTTGGTGAATGAGAGCCCTCACACATACTGACTCCCTCCATATCACATTAATTTACATAATATCCTCCCATTTTTAATGTGGATTCCTGCACAAAAATTTTGCAACTTTGATTTTTTAAGGAATATTTTGGAAGCTTAAGATTGTTAATATTTGAATTCTATATTTTAAAGGAATTTTTGGAGTTTTAGTGTGTCTTTGGTGATCAAATTACATATACTATTCAATTTTGTCAAAAACAAAATGAGTTGAAAATAATGTAGAAAAGGAAAAAGACATAAGAAAACCTAACATTGAAAGAATTCTAAGCAAATGGAGAGAAAAGGTGAAACAACAAAGAGATAGAAGAGATAATATTCAAGCCATGGATATGTATGTGATTTAAGGTATGCCTTCCAAACTCTCCATTTTTTATAATTTTTTTGTTAATAAAAAGGTGCCAAGAGCTCCCATACTTTATTAAAAATAGTACAAAAATTACAAAGACGTGGTACTTAAAAAATCAAGAGTACCCAACGAGAACCAAGAGAACAGTGAGCAGAGACAAAAAAAAAAAGCTGACACAACACTGCAAACTACCCATTATTGACAATGATAATTACGCCGAGAGTCATTCCTACATTCACAGCAAAGATGGAGAACAAGAGCTAAGAGAATCAATGAAATTTTATAAGATTCTGATAAAAAAAAATTTCGAATGTGATGGGAAGGTGAAAGGACTTTATTAGCAAAATTTTTTGTCTTATTATGGCATATATGATATTGATTCTTGCTACTTCTACACTCTCAAAGACAAAGACTAGCTCCAAATGTTGTAAAAAGCAGAGAAGCTATGAAGTCAACCTTCAAAATCCTTGACAGCCACAAATGGAGCCAGAAGATTCACAAGCAATCAATGTCCAACACTTGAAGGGAGACATAGAGTTAAAGAATGTTAATTTTTTTTACCCTAATCACCCACAAGTTATAGTTTTAGAAAACATGGACCTAAAATCGGAGGCAAGAAGCAGCTTAGCCCTTGTGGGATCTAGTGGGTGCAGTAAGAGCTCCATCATTGCATTGATTGAAAGATTTTATAATCAGACTGCTAGAACTATTTTATAGATTGTTTTATATATCTATAAGCACATAAACTATTTTTTTTGGTTTTATTTTGACTAAAATCAATTTTACAATAGCCCATAACCATCATTCCATATACTATATAATCTTTAAAGTAATTTCTTGAAAACCAATGTAATTTCAACATTTATCTTTGATAGGTGAAATAAGATGATTGATGTAACTCTACTCCCAAAAGGACTTGATTTGATATCATTGATGTGGCGATGATATTAGTTTCTTTAGGTGGTGAATAATTCAAGCAACAAGTCTGCAACTTCAAAAATTGTGTCCTCTTCATACACTGTGTTATATTATCACCTGCACCTAAATAGAAACCATTTCAACTAATCAATCTTTATCGAAATATATTTATGATTTTTCTTCTGTTGTTAGATTTATTAGGAACTTTCTAACTAAATAGAAATCATTTCAATTAGTTACGTTTAGAAATTTGTGCAATTTTAGTGAATGCAAGAAGAAAAAAATGTAATTTCGTTATGTAACGTCCTCTAATTGTTGTGTACTAATTCTTTAAACCAGTAGTTAGAGCTATTCTCTTGACGGTTAACTATAGACCAAATCCTATAAGAATAAGCTCTAGGTATAGATTTGTTCTTTTAGTGTCCTCATGCCAGGGAGATTTGGCACTTTTGGTGGGGTGCTTGGAAGCAGGGCTATGTTCATGCTTCAACTTTAGTTGATTTTTTAAGAAGTTTGAGTAGACCCTTGACTAAAGCTTCTTTTTTGCAAGTGGCTTGGAATATTGGTCTGTCTTTTATTTTATGGCAGCTTTGGTTGGAAAGGAATCGGAGGATTTTTCAGGGGAGGAAGTTGGTGGTCCAGCCTAGCAGAGGATTCTTAGTATGCTTCAAGAAACTCTTAGGGCTAAGTGTGATCTCTCTACTTAGTTAGACATTGGGGAGTTGCAGATTGCACAAAATCTAAGTCTAGTTGTTGGAGGTTCATGCTGTACTTGGTCTAGGAAAAGGGGTCAACTTAAGAGTAAGATTCAAAGAGATGGTCGATGGTCCCCTCCACCTCCAGGTATTATTAAGATCAATATGGATGGTTCTTCCAGTGGGAATCCTTGTCATGCTGGGATTGGGGGGATAGGAAGAGATAGCCATGGTGTTGTCCTTCTTTTCTTCTCTATCTATAAGGGACATTAACCTAATAATTTGATGGAAGCTCTTGCTATTCTTTATGCTCTAGAAAAAGGGTGTGCTTTGGGATGGCGTAGGGTTATCTATGAATCTGATTCCCAGGTGGTGATTAATCTTTTGAATGAGCAGGTAGTGGATGGGGTACAATGGCAATTAGCATCAATGGTTCGATAGATTAGTTTGTTGAGTCACTCAATGGAGTTTATTTCATTTGTTCATGTCCCTAGGGAATGGAACTGTGTGACTAATTACTTGGCCAAGTGGGGTTTAGAGAAGGACAGAGCTTGGAATGCTGATAGTTGGGACCAGTTGTCCCATGAAGGTGTTCAAAATTTGGAAAGGTTGATCTCAGTGGATATGGATGGATAGTTGAGGCTCCTGTTTGGAGCTTTGGGGTTTTAGATGTCCCCCTTATTCTGGTTCAGCTGGTTGTTTTGATTGTGTTTTGTTCTGCACTTCTATTGTTTTTGGAGGTGGTTGCCCTCTTGGTTATGTACTGTTGATTTATTTTATTAATAAATTTTTACCCCTTTTTTCAAAAAAAATTAGCAAACAATTCTATCTCTGATCAAATATTGATGTGGCATTTAAAAGCCACAAATACAGATACCATGCAATATATAGCATGCAATATGAAGCACAATGTTGGGAATTAAGGTGTCTCAACCTTAGTAATTCCTTGCATTTATTATTTGTAATGTATTTATTTATTGCCTATTATTGTAATTAGGATGCAAAGCTTCTTTCGTCATCTTGTGGGAGTTGGCACGGTGATGTGTCATCCTACAGGGAAGATGACCACATGTACTTTTGTCCTCACATGAGGAGATAGGTGTCCCACTTAGTGGTAGAGCAATTTTACCATGTGTCAGCATCTTGACTAGTGTGTAAGTGAATCTTGACCGAAATGGTTATGACAGATTCCTATGATAGAATCTATGACACATAAGAGTCAGAAATAGAAGGTTCTATGACAGGTGAGGACATGTGTCGAAGAGCATCTTTGAGGAAGGCATCTTTGCATGCCCCAAGGTGGGTAATGATGTGTTCTAAGTGGAATATGCTATTTATAGGCAGTTATGACAGATTCTCTTACAGTTGTAAGAGCTATCAGTTATGAGAGATTCTATGACAGTCGTAAGATGCGTAAGAGCATCTGTCATTTCCTATCTTGGGATTAGGCACCCATATTGGGGTGGGGTGATGTGACAAGTGTCATGACCATGCTGCAGTGTTCCACAAGTGTCCCTAGGCATGGGTTTTAGGCCATGAGGCCAAGTTGGATGCCCATTCCAAGAAAAGTCCATTTTTGCCTTGTAACTTCTTTATAAATAGGTTCTTGGAGAGGAGATGTATTATGTGACTAACAGGTACTTTTATGCTACAGAAATATATCCAGATACGTGTGAGGCCAATTATTTCACCTCCCTTATTTTGATCGATTATCCTATTTTGTGATGACATTATCAAACCTCTAGTGAATATGGTTTTATTATGCAGACTTGTTTTGTTTTATCTCCTGATTATGATAGGACTTTGATTTGACATATGTGATTTGATTCGATCATAGTGGATGATATTTTGTGATTTGACACATGGGATATATTAGATGATATTTTGTGATGGGTTCTAATTAATTATGTGATGTTGACTATTTGACATGTGATGTAAAATGCAGTTTAAATTAGAGTTATGTATTGATGATTATTGATGTATTCGAATTACGTGAATTTGATTCTAGTTGCTTTGGCTATGATTCCATGATATGACTGACACTTGATCGAGATGTGCAGGTTTCACATTCCCTAGCCACGAGAAAATTGGAGGTAGAATTCACACTATGTTACCCCCTGTAAATCTGATCCATTCCCAAGAGGGATAAGATCATGTTTGGATTTGAATGTTGATTTAGTACCCCTTGTCTATTTATTTAATAATGAGTGTTGTATAAGTTTACTTGATTTACACCACTTGGTATTTATTTTATTTTGAGGACATTTAAATGTGATTTTTAACCCTCTTTGTGAACCCTAGAGTCCCAAAAGCTGCCCTAGGTGGTTACCCATGAGTCTAGGGTCAACTTGGACTATCTAACCCTAGATTTGACTCAAGTTTGGTCACTCTAAACCATGGTTTGGTAAAAGTGACGAAAATTTGAACTAAGGGAAGTGGGAGATGAGTCATGCCTTGGGAAAGACTCATCTCCCTTCCCAAAGTTTGGGAACCCTTTTCCAAGGAAGACTTGAGAGGTCTCCAAGACTCCCAAGTGTGTGGGAGCTTCCCCCAAGACTCTCACACATGTGTGAGAGCATCTTGGAGGAAGATGGCTCCTTGAGAAAATAAGGGGATGCCATATGGCATCCCTTATCCTCTTGAGGGTGTGAGTGGGTTTGCCACCTCACCACTTGTCCTCTCACACATATGTGAGAGCACAAGTGGATAAGGTGAGGATTGAGAGGGAATGAGAGGACGACACTTGTCATCCTCACACTTCCTCTCCCTTGCAAGTGGCATGGGAGGAGGAAGGAGAAGGTGACAAGTGTCACCTTCTCATTCCTCAAGGCCAAATTCATGGCCTATATTATCTCCTCTTGTTGAGGAGTGTGGGACTCCACAATTTTATTATTATTGCTATTTTGGGAGGAGTTTGAGGGAGTTAGAAGCATTGCTTGAAGGATTGGAAGGCTTGGGAAGGCTTGGAGCTCTTCACCAACTTGCTTCCATTATAAGGGCTTTGAAGGTAGGCCTCTTAACTTGTTTTCTCACCCTAGCTTATTTAATGTGTTGTGTTATAGTATTTGGTTGTTTGTTGTTGGTTTGTTTTGTTTTGTTGGGATGGGAGTTATGGTGAGAGCACCTCCAATGGAAGTAATGCTCAACTTGTATGGGTAGGGGAAAGGAACCTCCTTGAAGTATCTCCCACACTATGTATTTATGCCTTGAGGGCTTTTATTTTGTGGAGAAGTTTATTGAATGGCAAGAGTGCCATGGAGGTTATTTTTGTGATATTGTGGAGAGTGGTGTTTAGAGATTTTATTTGGCTTGAGGCCATGAGCATGATATTTTTATCATTTGGGAGCCCTTTGAAGTTGAGGGGTCCATTCCCTACCCTCATAAAACTCATTTTTATGAGTTGAGTTTGTGTTAAACCTATGGGCTATTTTTGGTGTTATTGTGATTGATTTTTGTTGTGGAGTGTTCAACCTGTGTGAATCCCTACCTCCCTAGCTTGGGGGTGACCCCATCAGGGATATATTGAGGTTGACCCCTCCTAAATTCATAGGGACCATAGAGGGCAACACGAAGGCCCGTGTAGCAGTACACTTGCTGCGAGATGTAGCAGCCACCTGGTGGCGCACTAAGGAGTGCAAGCGTCACCTTTCTTTAGACACCCTCACATGGGAGACCTTCATTGAGCGCTTCAATGCACGCTACTTATCAAACCATTATAGACAGCGTCGTATAGACGAGTTCCATGACCTTCAGCAGAGGGGAATTTCAGTGGCTCAGTATGAGGGTAGGTTTACAGAGTTATCCAAATATGCAGAGTATCTCCATGATGAGAAACTCCTGTGCATAAGTTTATCAGAGGACTTAACCACAGTATAGCAGGTCCTGTTCGGATGGCAGACCCCTAGACCTTGAGTGATGTTGCCAAGAAGGCATACATCGCTGAGGAGATTCAAGGACGAGGGCAGGGTTCATGCCCTCAGTTTCAAGATCGAGGATAGCAGCAACATCAGCAGAGTTTTCGTAGACCATCACAGACACCTCATAGAGGAGGATTCAGTTCCGCACCTTTACGTCCTAGGCCCCCACAGTAGCAGCAGCCATAGCAACAGCAGCCACAGCAGCAGCAGAGAGCTAGGACACATTAGAGGTCACATGGGGGACATAATAGAGGTTGGCAGCAGTAGGGCCCACACAAAGATCAGAGGCAGTAGGGACCACCTGTGGGACCCACGAGGTCACAGCAGTCTTACAGGGGCTTGTAGGGGTCTACTGGTAGATCAGGGCAGCAGCAGTCGAGTAGGACTCAGACTAGACAGGTTCAGGCTAGGGGCCCTTGTTATGTTTGTGGTGAAGCTGGATACCTAGCTAGAGAGTGTCCACAGGGTTTTACAGCAGGGGGAGAGCCTTGTGCAGGAGGATCTGAGTAGACTGTGGGTGATGTGGGTAGATCCCACCGTATGTTTGCAGCGATTGATAACCGCCAGGCAGATTTTTAGGTGTCAATGATTGAGACGTCAGGTATGATTGGGGGTAACCCCATTTCTATTCTCTTTGATTCTGGTGCTACTGATTCATTCATATCTCAATCGTTAATGGAGCGTTGTAGGCTGGTGGCCTCTAGGCAGGGTGATAGGTGGGTGGTTGAGTTGGCCTTAGGTGCCAAACTGACAGTAGATGCCTTAGTCCATGACTGTGAGATTGTTTTGGGACCCTTTACCACAGTATGCGACCTTAGAGTCATGACATTAGGATCCTATGATGTGGTATTGGGCATGGATTGGCTTGCGGATCATCGAGCCAAGCTGGATTGTCATCGAAAGGCGATCAGCTGTTTAGATGATCACGGCACATCAATTGAGATTGTGGGCATGCAGAAGCCCACAGCAGTGCATATGATATTTGCTCAGCAGCTTAAGCACTGCATGCGGAAGGGATTTCAGATGTTCACCATCACCGTGAGTGACAGATCAGATGACGAGCCAGAGGCATCTTTGGATGATCATCCCATCCTTAGGGAGTTTGCCGATGTGTTTCCAGTAGAGTTACCGGGGATGCCACCCCGACGCAAGGTAGACTTCCACATAGACTTAGTGCCAGTTGTCGAGCCAGTGTCTCATGCACCCTACAGGATGACCATGCATGAGCTCACTGAGCTCAAGTTACAGTTGGAAGACTTGCTCGAGAAGGGGCACATCTGACTGACTGTTTCACCTTGGGGCACTCCTGTCATCTTCGTGAAGAAGAAGGATGGGTCTCTTCATTTGTGCATGGACTATAGATAGTTGAATAAGGTGACGGTGAATAACCGTTATCCTCTGCCCAGGATCAACAATCTTTTTGATCAGATGCAGGGAGCCAGGGTGTTCTCTAAGATAGACCTGAAGTCTAGGTATCATTAGCTACATATCATAGATTCAGATATCCATAAGACCACCTTCCGAACTCATTATGGCCACTATGAGTTCACAGTGGTTCCCTTCGGCTTGATGAATGCCCCTGCAGTGTTCATGAGTCTCATGAACGGGGTGTTTCGCACCTATTTAGATCAGTTTGTGATCATTTTCCTCGATGACATTTTGATCTATTCACGGACTGAGGAGGAGCATGAGGAGCACCTTTGTCAGGTTCTTCAGTGTTTGCGAGAGCAGAAGCTTTATGGGAATTTGGCGAAGTGTGCATTTTTCAGGACAGAGGTTCAATATCTGGGGCATATCCTATCTGGTGATGGAATCTCAGTAGATCCATCGAAGATCAGGGTGATCAGGGATTGGCCAGCACCCACTAGTGTGACAGAGGTCAGGAGTTTTATGGGGTTAGCTGGTTATTACTGTCGCTTTGTTGAGGGCTTTTCTCAGATTGCACATCCCATCACTTCCTTCAACAGAAAGGGAAGAGCTTTCTATGGATTGAGCAGTGTGAGAGGGCCTTCGGGGTCCTCAAGGAGCGTCTCACCAACGCTCCTATTTTAACGGTTCCTAATCCTACAGCAAATTTTATGGTTTGCACGGATGCATCACTTGAGGGATTAGGAGCTATTCTTATGCAGGGTTGACGAGCGATCGCGTATGAGTCGTGAAAGCTCAAGACCCATGAGCTGAACTACCCCACGCATGACTTCGAGTTAGCAGTAGCGGTTCATGCTCTAGTTCGTTGGAGACATTTCTTGTTGGGTCATCATTTTGAGCTCCATTTAGATCATCACAGCCTTCAGTACATCTTCACATAGCCTAATCTGAATGCCTGTCAGCAGCGTTGGATGGAGTTCCTCTGCGAGTATGACTTTGATGTCCACTACATCAAAGGGAAGGAGAACGTGGTTGCTGACGCATTGAGTCAGAGGTGCCACAAGCTCTTGACCTTGACTCTAAGTGTGGACTTGAGAGGTGGCATTATTCAACATCTGCCAAAGGATGAGTGGTTTCTTAAGGTGCAGCAGGAGATCAGTTCACAGAGGGCCCTTTTGGGCAAGTATACAGGGTATTCACTTGAGGCAGATGGGTTACTTCGTCATCGATAGCGCATCTATGTACCCCACGCAGGTGACCTACGTACTGTAGTGTTATCTAAGGCTCACAAGCACCTTATGTGGCACATCCAGGAGTGAAGAAGATGCATGCCGATCTACGACAGTTGTACCATTGGGCAGGTATGAGACGTGACATAGCAGAGTTTGTTGCTCGATGCCTTGAGTGCCAGAGAGTCAAGGCCGAGCATCAGCATCCAGTGGGTCTTCTATACCCACATGATATACCTGAGTGGAAATGGGACACCATTTCCATGGATTTCATTGTTGGTCTTCCTATGTCTTCGCGTCGCCATGATGCCATCATGGTGACAATCGACAAGTTGACCAAAGTAGCGCACTTCTCACCTGTACACATGACGTACAATGCACTGGCAGTGGCGAGAGTATTCTTAGATGATATTGTGAGATTACACAGAGTGCCTCACTGCATTATTTCTGAAAGAGATCTAGTTTTCACTTCAGCATTCTAGAGAGCCTTGCAGCAAGCATTAGGCACACAGCTCAACTTTAGCTCCGCTTATCATCCCGAGACAGATGGATAGACAGAGTGGGTGAATCAGGTGTTGGAGGACATGCTTCGGATGTATATTATGGACCATCAGTCTAGATGGGAGGAGTATCTTTATCTAGTCGAGTTTGCCTACAATAACGGGCATCACAGCTCGTTAGGTATGCCTCCCTTTTAGGCTTTATACGGCAAACCATGCAGGTCACCATTGAGTTGGGATCAGATAGAGGACAGAGTTGCCATTGGTCTAGAGCTTGTATAGGATATAGAGCAGTAGGTCACACTAATTAGACAGAGGTTATAGGAGGCACAGGACAGGCAGAAGAAGTATGTAGATGCTAAGAGGATTGATCGGAGCTTCTCAGTGGGTGACAGGGTATTCCTTAGAGTGCGGCCACACAAGAGTCCTATCCGTTATGGAAAGGGCTCTAAGCTCGCACCACAGTTTGTAGGACCCTTTGAGATTTTGGAGCGGATAGGACTAGTTGCCTATCGTCTAGTGTTGCCACCTAGCCTGTCACGTATCCACGATGTCTTTCATATTTCTATTTTGAGGCGATATATATCAGATTTATCTCACGTGCTGGACTAGAGTGCTTTACAGGTAGAGGTGGATGGGCAATTGGCTTTGGAGCCAATTCACATATTGGCTCGTCGGACACTGGGCCTTCGAGGTCGAGAGCTGGACCAGGTTAGGGTCCAGTGGGATTGATACGACAAGGTCACAGCGACTTGGGAGGATGCAGCTAGTTTGAGGGCACTCTATCCTCACCTTTTTTATGACTTCTAGGAGGAAGTTCAGTCTTAGGGGGGGAGGATGTGAGCCCGATTATTTCACCTCCCTTATTTTGATCGATTATGCTATTTTGTGATGACATTATCAAACCTCTAGTGACTATGGTTTTATTATGCAAACTTGTTTTGTTTTATCTCCTGATTATGATAGGACTTTGATTTGACATATGTGATTTGATTCGATCATAGTGGATGATATTTTGTGATTTGACACATGGGATATATTAGATGATATTTCGTGATGAGTTCTAATTAATTATGTGATGTCGACTATTTGACATGTGATGTAAAATGCAATTTAAATTAGAGTTATGTATTGATGATTATTGATGTATTCGAATTACGTGAATTTGATTCTAGTTGCTTCAGCTATGATTCCATGATATGACTGACACTTGATCGAGATGTGTAGGTTTCACATTCCCTAGCCACGAGAAAATCGGAGGTAGAATTCACACTATGTTACCCCCTGTAAATCCAATCCATTCCCAAGAGGGATAAGGATAACGTTTGGATTTGAATGTTGATTTAAGTAATTGATTTAATTTTTATTATTTCGGCCTTAGTACCCCTTGTCAATTTATTTAATAATGAGTGTTGTATAATTTTACTTGATTTACACCACTTGGTATTTATTTTATTTTGAGGCCATTTAAATGTGATTTTTAACCTTCTTTGTGAACCCTAGAGTCCCAAAAGCTACCCTAGGTGGTTACCCATGAGTCTAGGGTCAACTTGGACTATCTAACCCTAGATTTGACTCAAGTTTGGTCACTCTAAACCATGGTTTGGTAAAAGTGACGAAAATTTGAATTAAGGGAAGTGGGAGATGAGTCATGCCTTGGGAAAGACTCATCTCCCTTCCCAAAGTTTGGGAACCCTTTTCCAATGAAGACTTGGGAGGTCTCCAAGACTCCCAAGTGTGTGGAAGCTTCCCCCAAGACTCTCACACACGTGTGAGAGCATCTTGGAGGAAGATGGCTCCTTGAGAAAATAAGGTGATGCCATATGGCATCCCTTATCCTCTTGAGGGTGTGAGTGGGTTTGCCACCTCACCACTTGTCCTCTCACATGTGTGAGAGCACAAGTGGATAAGGTGAGGATTGAGAGGGAATGAGAGGATGACACTTGTCATCCTCACACTTCCTCTCCCTTGCAAGTGGCATGGGAGGAGGAAGGAGAAGGTGACAAGTGTCACCTTCTCATTCCTCAAGGACAAATTCATGGCCTATATTATCTCCTCTTGTTGAGGAGTGTGGGGTTCCACAATTTTATTATGATTGCTATTTTGGGAGGAGTTTGAGGGAGTTAGAAGCATTGCTTGAAGGATTGGAAGGCTTGGAAAGGCTTGGAGCTCTTCACCAACTTGCTTCCATTATAAGGGCTTTGAAGGTAGGCCTCTTAACTTGTTTTCTCACCCTAGCTTATTTAATGTGTTGTGTTATAGTATTTGGTTGTTTGTTGTTGGTTTGTTTTGTTTTGTTGGGATGGGAGTTATGGTGAGAGCACCTCCAATGGAGGTAATGCTCAACTTGTATGGGTAGGGGAAAGGAACCTCCTTGAGTCTCTCCCACACTATGTATTTATGCCTTGAGGGCTTTTATTTTGTGGAGAAGTTTATTGAATGGCAAGAGTGCCATGGAGGTTATTTTTGTGATATTGTGGAGAGTGGTGTTTGGAGATTTTATTTGGCTTGAGGCCATGAGCATGATATTTTTATCATTTGGGAGCCCTTTAAAGTTGAGGGGTCGATTCCCTACCCTCATAAAACTTATTTTTATGAGTTGAGTTTGTGTTAAACCTATGGGCTATTTTTTGTGTTATTGTGATTGATTTTTGTTGTGGAGTGTTCAACCTGTGTGAATCCCTACCTCCCTAACTCGGGGGTGACCCACTTGCGGGTCTACGGTAGGGAGGAGAGATTTTTAAAGTGGCTGGTTTTGTTATTCTTGTTGTTGTGTTACTTGTAGGTTTGATTGAAGAAATGAGGTGGTTGAGAGCTCCTCTTTGTGTGGATTTGTAGTGTTTTAATGGCTGTTGGAGCCATGGCCAGTGTAGCCTCATTGTAATATATTTTTGTGGCAGTTTGCTAAGTTATTTGCCATGGAGTTAGCTGGGATAGACAATGAAATGAAAACATTTTGTTATTTTATTTATTGCTGTTACTTCCCATTTTTTTTGGAATTGAGAGGTTTTGTGAAATGCATGTGAAGTTATGTTTATTTTCTGTCAACATTCTTTTCAAAAAATATAGATGTATGAATGTTGATTGAATAAAATTTTATTGCATCCTATGAATGAGAGAGAAAGTTTAAATACATCTATCATTACTGTCCTTTCAAAATACAAAAAAAATAATAACAATGCATAAGTTGTTGTTTATGTTTAATTGCAAAAAAAAAAAAGGAGAAAAATTGGTGATAGTTATCTGTTTGTTAATTTGCAAGTCATATTTTTAGTTACTGTAAAAAAGTAGATGAGAATGCTTGTTATACCTTACAGTTTTATCTCAAAACAAAGAAGAGATATATTTACATATGAGTGCTGTCAAATGAAAGTTTAGTTGTTGGAAAGAAAGAAAACATAAGTTAGACTAAAATGTATCTTTTACCTTATTGCTGATTCAAAAGAAGAATAATGCATTCTGTGTATTTTCACTATTTCAAAGAAAAAAAAAAGAGTTTGTATTTCTGATGTTGCATGTACAAAAAAGAAAAAAGGGGAGGGGGGGGGGGGGGGGGGGGGTTAATATTCAGCCATCTATTCATTTTGATTCAGATCTTCTCAGTAATTCTTTTTAATTTTTTATCACTGTGTATTTACACAACTAAATAGCAGTCACCACAGAAACTTAATAATTGTTGTATGAAATAAATATATATATATACTTATATATATAGAAATATATATAAATATATATATATAAATTGTATGTGCATACTCATATACCCTATTACCCAAGGCATAATATAATGCTCATGCTAAATATTTTAAATCAACTGCTAAAATCTATTTGAATATATATTAAATGTCTTTGAATCGGAACACATCTTAAGCTGATTCTGAGAGGTCAAAATTAAGAACTGGGTATGGGCATGCTGGTTGTGAGTTAGTGTTAAGTTTTAAATAAAAACAAAAAATATATATATGTGAGGATTGTGCGCCGCAGCGCCCACAGTGCCCTCTATTGCTGTGACAAAAGGTGTGGGTGGAGGCACCGTCTCCCCCACACCCCCCAAACCCCCTCTACTCCGCCATTCCCTGACAGCCGCAACCTTAGTCTGGCCGCCCCGTGGCCCTTCTCTCCCGTGCATCTCACGCACCCCCCTAACCTACCTCCGCCACCATGCAATGCGCCACTCGGGTCGGCCACCACCGTCACCCTCTGTAACTCACTCCACTTCCCCTCTGAAAACTCATCTCTATACCTCGGCCTCCTTCGGCGGCGGCGACTCTGCCTTGCCCTCTACGCCTTATCACAGCACCTGAAATCTTAATCTTACACTTTCAGCATGGTTTTTAAATAAAATATATATATATATATATTAAACACAAAAAAAAGGGTATGGATGTTCTTCAACATTAATCATGCTAAATATACCTCCGCGGAGGTTGAGGAAGGATCCATGGCTCCATTTGCTGGTTCAAAACATATTCTACAAACAGACACAAATAAAAGAAAAGAACGAACAAAAAAAATAGGAGTTTAGGGCACAATAAGGGGAAAACAATACAAAGGAGGAATTAGGGCAACTAACATATAGAAAACAATTTTATTTTTAAATAGGTTTCTTTTTTTGTTTTACTATGAGGATTCCTTTTTTTTTTAGAGGGATTTAATTGAGGGGATTTATTTTAATCCTTTAATTTATTTAAGAACCTCATTCTTTTTTTTCTTTATTGTTTTAATTTAAACTCTTGGGATTTCCTTGAAAATGTTTCAATTTTTATTTTGAATAGGTTTATGTTTTCAATTGATTTTGTCTTGTGATTCGCTTTTAGAATTTTCTTTTTAGGATTGAATTTATTTTAACAGGGAAGAATTTTATCCTTGAGATTATTTTACCTTAGTGGGATTTTCCTTCGATCTTGTTGACTTTCGTTTTTTTTATTATTATTATTTTACGGGGAGGGTTATTTAAACCCTCCTCCCTCCTCCATTTAATTTTCGAGTGAGATATTAAACATAATGCCAAATTTATGTTTAATAACGAACTCAGTTTTCGGTTAAATTTAACCGACGTCTGGTCATTTATATTAACTTTATTATTTTACTTTATATCATTGATTTTGTTTCTAAGTTAATTTAATATTTAATTGAAGAGTTTATTTATTTTTCCTATTGGGGTTTTATTTAAAATTTAATTTTGCGTTTATCAAAAACGTGTTATGCTGCCAGAATTTTGTTAGATTTTTAGGGTTTATTTTATGTGTTGTTTTAATTATTTGAAATCCATCATTCCACTTGAATCACACGCCATCTCGCCATTGTTCTATTTATCACTTTTCGGCTTAGGTTAAATTAGGGTGAGTTGTTGACGGAATCATCTTCACCTAGGAAACTAGGGGTTTAGATTTAAATCAATCTAACCCTAGAAGCGACACACTACGTGTCACATACCCCCTAGACAGCCATCACCTTAGCAGTTATGTGGACTTGTTTATGCCTTAGGCGTGTTGCCACCAAGCACGCAGACGCGTGTGAGGGGGTTCCTAGGGATAGGTAGAAAAATTTTTCATAGTTCGTGTCATGACCACATGTCAAATGTGGACATGACACATGTGTTGTGTGTCGTGACCACATGGGAAATACGAGCATGACAATATGAGTGTTGAAGACTCCTGCAAGAGCATTGTCTCTGAAACTGTATTGTAACCTTGATTGTTTACTGTAATACATTTGAGTTATGTTTTGGAGTGTGGGGTTTTTCACCCGTAACGGTTTTCCCCACGTATATCTTGTCTCTCTCTCTTCTGTCTACTTTCTGTGTGTATGTGTATTGCTACAATATCTCCATTATTGGGTTGATAACACTATAATTGTAAAGGTTAAAAAAAATTGCACTCATGTCTCCTCTTTAGATTAGCGTAGGAAGCATTTTCCGCACACCTAGCTTCCTTTCAGTTGGTATCAGAGCCAGGCTAGTTTTGGTTATAGTTGCTAGGTAGGGGTTTTTTGAGCTAATCTTAGGTTGAGTGGGAGTCTGTGTAGAGTATTCTAAAATCTTGTTGCAGGAAGGAGATGGCAGGCACATCTGGAAGAGTAGAGGTGGAAAAGTTTAACGGCACCAATTTTGAGTTGTGGAAACTCAAGATGGAACACATGCTTGTTGATTGAGACCTATGGGAAACCATTAATGGCACAAAACCTATGGAAACTCCACAAGCTGATTGGGATCTCAAAGATCGAAATGCTAAGGGTCTCATAAGATTCTATTTAGCTAACTCTGTCCTATTGAATGTCCATGAGGAGAAGACCGCGAAAGAACTTTGGAAGAAGCTGGGAGATGTTTATCAGGCCAAGTCCTTGGTGAACAATCTTTTCCTAAAAAAGAAGTTGTTTTCTCTAAAGATGGAAGACAGAGGATCTGTTGTAGATCATATGAATGCTTTCAACATGATAGTTGCACAGTTGACATCCATGGGTGTGAAAATGGAGGAGGAGGATCAATGTATAACCTTGCTTTATTCTTTGCTGAATTCATGGGATCATCTTGTAATGGCCATCGGAAGCACTAAAACCACCTTCAAGATGGATGAGGTAGTGTCTTTGCTGTTATCTAAAGAAATGCGGAGAAAGACAACTGAGTCAGCCAAAGAGGCTCTTGCAGTTCGTGGAAGACCCAAGGAGAAAGGGAAAAAGGACAAGAAAGATGAGAACGGTAGATCTAAATCCCGTGGGAGATCCAAATCTCCTAGAAATTCCAAGGCTTTCTGTTGGAACTATGGAAAAACTAGGAATTTCTGAAAGGAATGCAAAGAGGAAAAGAAAAAGAAGAAGAATGTCCCAGACTCAAATTCTGACAAGTCACAAGATGATGGTGATGCCTTCATCATATCCCTAGCCACCCATGCATCTGATGACGTGTGGTTGATTGATTTTGGTGCATCATTCCACATGACCTCGCATTGAAGCTGGTTTATGAAGTATGAAGAGTTCGATGGTGGAAGAGTGTACCTAGGTGACGATTGCCATCTGAAGATTATTGGTCATGGAAGAGTCTCAATCCGATTCCCTGATGGATGAGTGAAGGGGATCACTGGGGTCATGCACATCCCAGGCTTGGCATGGAACCTACTTTCTGTAAGTAAGTTGATTGATGCAGGTGTGCAGGTTGTCTTTTTGAAGGATAGATGCAAGATGACTAGAGGATCTATGGTGCTTACGAAGGGTACTCGAAGAGGTACTCGAAGAGGTACTATGATTCAGCTGGAGGCATGCACTTCACAGTGCAATAGTTCTTCTGAATCAAAGAAAAGAGCTACAGTCACTTCATCCCCACCATCTGAACTAGCAGTGAAGAAATCTATTGTATCAAACTCTGATGGTAGTGCATTTTGGGTACCCAAGGGTGCTCATGCTTTGGAAGTCAAGCTTCCTGCTGAAAAGACAATGTTATGGCATAAGAGATTTGGCCACATTAGTGAGAAGGGTCTTAGAACCCTGAAAAATAAAAACCTCGTTGAGGGGTTAAATGAATGTAATCTCGAGTTTGACTTTTGCAAACATTGTATATATGGAAAGTAAAACTGTGTTCAGTTTTACTCTAGTTCTCACAAGTCTTCTGGTCTGTTGGACCTTATTCATTCTGATGTGTTTGGTCCAGTTAGTGTTCCTTCGATCTTTAAATCTGTATATTTTGTATCTTTCATAGATGATTACATTAGAAGGACATGGATTTATTTTCTTAGAAGAAAATCTAAAGTATTTAGTCGGTTCAAAGAGTTTAAAGCTTTTGTTGAGAATCAGACTAGTAAAAAGATAAAGTGTTTGAGGACTGACAACAGTGGTGAGTTTTGTTCGACAGAGTTCTATAAGTTCTATAAAGAACATGAGATTGAAAGACACAAGACAACTCCATACATTCCGCAACAAAATGGAGTTGCAAAGAGGATGAACAGGACACTGATAGAGAAGGCTAGGAGTATGATTAGTGGAGCAAGCCTCAAACAAAAGTTTTGGTTTGAAGCTATAGCCACTACTTGCTAACTGATAAACAAGTCTCCTACATCAGCTCTTGTTGGTAAAACACCTATGGAGGTGTGGTCTGGTAAGAAGCCTTCAATGAGACATCTTCGTGTTTTTGGTTGTGAGGCATATGCATATGTGCTTAGGGAGAAAAGGTGAAAATTGGAGAACAAGGTTGTTAAGTGTATTTTTATTGGCTATGGTGTCGGTGTGAAAGGATACAAGCTTTGGGATCTTGTGGCTGAAAATGTGTTGTATAGTAGAAGTGTTATTTTCAGAGAGCTAACACCTTCTTTCATTGTTCTACGGCCAGAAGGGACAGAAAAGAAAGAATGTGGTTCAGTTTCCTTCTACCACTGAGAAGACTGAACTGACAGACCCTATGAGACCTGATGATGAGGAGAGCTCTAGTAGCTCAGAAAGCTCAGAAGAAGAAGCAGAACCTCAACCTTAGCCTTTGAGGAGGTCTACATGAATAAGGAAGCAACCTGATAGGTTTGGTTATTCATTGCTTGATTCTAGTTGTGCTTTTGCCTTGCTCACTAACACTGATGAGCCTAGAACTGTGACAAAGGCTATGGGCATGAAAGATGCAGGTTCCTAGAAGGAAGCCATGGAAGATGAGATGGCTTCTTTGGAGAAGAATAAGACTTGGGACTTGGTGCCTTTGCCTAAAGGACAAAAACCTGTTGGTTGTAAATGGGTGTTCAAGAAGAAATTCGGTGTAGATGACAGTGTTGAAAAGTACAAGGTTAGACTGGTTGCGTAGGGGTACTCACAAGTGGAGGGAATTGATTATCATAAATTTTCTCTCCCGTTGCAAAGATGACATCTATTCGGTTCTTGTTATCTCTTGTAGTAGCGTATGACTTAGAGGTGGAGCAGATGGATGTGAAGACAGTATTCCTTCATGCTGATTTGGAGGAAGAGATTTACATGTCACAGCCAAAACATTACATAGAGAAATTTGTCAGCATAGTTTGAGATGAAAAACTTAGGGGCAGCCAGGTACATTCTGGGAATGGAAATCAGAAGAGACAGAGCTAACAGAAAACTTTGGTTAAGCCAGAGTGAGTATGTGAAAATTGTGTTGGATAGGTTCAGCATGGCAGATTGTAGACCATTGTGTGTTCCTGTTTCTTTGGAGACAAAGTTATCTATGAATGATTGTCCAAAATCTCCTTCTAAGGTGGAAGACATGAGAAGAGTACTTTATGCTAGTGTTGTTGGCAGTTTGATGTATGTTATGGTCTGCACAAGACCAGACATTGCCCAAGCAGTGAGAGTCCTTAGTCGATTTATGGCTAATCCTAGACGGGTACATTGGGATGCAGTAAAGCGAGTGTTCAGATATCTGAGGGGTATTTCTAAGTATTCCATATGTTATCATGGTCATCCTATAGGACCTCCGCATTTTGTTTGTATTCATGGATTTGTGGATTCAGATTGTGCAGGTGACATTGAAAGCAGGAGATCCACCAGTGCTTATGTGTTTACTTTATTCGGTGGTGCAATTAGTTGGATGAGTAAGCGGTAACCTATGGTCGCTTTGTCTATGATAGAAGCTGAGTAAATGGCAGCTACTCATGCTTGTAAGGAAGCCATTTGGCTTAAGAGATTGTGTTTTGATATTGGTGTTGATGTAGGACAGATTACCATTTGTTGTGATAGTCAGAGTGCGATTTGCCTAGCGAAGAATCCAACTTTCCATGCCAGAACAAAGCATATTGATGTATAGTTTCATTTTGTGCGAGACATGGTAGAGGATGGGAAGGTGAATTTGGAGAAGGTAGATACTTTGAAGAATGTTGCGGATGCATTGACAAAACTAGTGGGCACAGACAAGTTTAGATGGTGTTCAGAGTCTATGGGCCTCTTGGCCTATAGCAGTTAAAACATGTTATTCTATTAGCTCTTACAAGGTGTTCGATAAGTGGGAGAATGTTGGGAATTAAGGTGTCTCAACCTTGGTAATTCCTTGCATTTATTATTTGTAATGTATTTATTTATTGCCTATTATTGTAATTAGGATGTAAATCATGTTTCATCATCTTGTGGGAGTTGGCACAGTGATGTGCCATCCTACATGGAAGATGACCACATGAACTTTTGTCCTCACATGAGGAGATAGACGTCCCACTCAGTGGTAGAGTAATTTTTCCATGAGTCGGCATCTTGACTAGTGTGTAAGTGAATCTTGACCGAAACGGTTATGACAGATTCCTACAATAGAATCTATGACGTGTAAGAGTCGAAAATAGAAGGTTCTATGATAGGTGAGGACATGTGTCGAAGAGCATCTTTGAGGAAGGCATCTTTGGGCACCCCAAGGTGGGTAATGATGTATTGTAAGTGGAATAGGCTATTTATAGGCAGTTATGACAGATTCTCTTACAGTTGTAAGAGCTGTCAGTTATGACAGATTCTATGACAGTTGTAAGATGCGTAAAAGCATCTGTCATTGCCCATATTGGGATTACACACCCATATTAGAATGGGGTGATGTGACAAGTGTCATGACCATGCTACAGTGTTGGACAAGTGTCCCTAGGTGTGGGTTTTGGGCCATGAGGCCAAGTTGGATGCCCATTCCAAGAAAGGTCCAATTTTGCCTTGTAACTTCTTTATAAATAGGTGCTTGGAGAGATGTATTATGTGATTGACAAGTACTGTTATGCTGCTGGAATATCTCCAGATATGACTGTCGAAGACTCCTGCAAGAGCATTGGCTCTAAAACTGTATTGTAACCTTGATTATTTACTGTAATACATTTGAGATGTGTTTTGGAGTGGGGTTTTTCACCCGTAAGGGTTTTCCCCACGTATATCTTGTCTCTCTCTTATGTCCATTTTCTGTGTGTATGTGTATTGCTGCAATATCTTTGTTATTAGGTTGATAACACTATAATTGTAAAGGTTAAAAAAAATTGCACTCATCTTTAGATTAGCGTAGGAAGCATTTTCCGCACACCTAGCTTCCTTTCATCTGGAGGCGGTTGCCCTCCTGGTTATGTACTGTTGATTTATTTTATTAATAAATTTTTACCCCCTTTTTCAAAAAAAATTATTAAATAATTCTATATCTGATCAAATATTGATGTAGCATTTAAAAGCCACAAATATAGATACCATGCAATATATAGCACGCAATGATGCATTGACAGGAAGAAGGGTGCAAGTGACACAAAGTTGCATATCCCCTTCTCCTAAGTCCCAAAGTTGAATGTGGGACATCTGGTAACATTAAATTCATTTAAGGTGGGACGTTGAGTGGGATGGTCCTTCTCAAGGTCTTCCTAATCTGGGACTTATTCCATGATGGATTTGGTGTTCATGGCGGGACTGTACTGGAGATTGCGCATTCGTCCACTTTCCCCTTTGGAGCAGATCTCACATGTGAGTAGTGACAAACAGCCACTTTTCAATCCTAGATGGCATCTGTCCCCTTAATTTTCATGACCTATAGGGAGTATGCATTAAAACCCAGATGCACTCTACATTTAATGTTTCACTTCTCCATATCCCGGGGTGATTTCCACCCGTTAGATGGCTAGCGCCTCGATATGTGCAGACTTGTTCTCTCCTATATTGTCATAGACCACTTAACTGTTCTTAACTCGACCCATATTCCCTCCTAGATTTTCATTGAACTTGGAGGGTTTTGATTTGATAAGTCTACTAGCTTAAGGTGGCGGGTGGCATATCATTCATAAGCACAGGTTACTTGCGATAAATTTCACACTCGGGCACATTTAATAGCCATTGTTTCTTCACCTCTTTATAGCGGTTTCAGTTCTCTGGCCTCTACACATTCCACTCCACTCTTTACTACTCCTACATATCCCATTTGTGTACCTCTCAGTTGTTGTGTTTTGTGTTTCTTGGTGCAGGATTTCAGGTTTCATGGACGGAGAGGTGTCAAACTACCGGTTTCTCTTTCAACCATTTGCTTGGGAGCTAGTCATAAGGGGTAGTGTTTCAATTATGGACCTGAACCAGATCTTCCAAATAGATTGCACAATTTCCCAATTCACTGTAAGCAATGTGTGTAATCAAAGGTGGTTGAATGGGATGCCAGACTGAGAACTGAGATGGTTTGACGTGGTTTCTATTTTCTTGTCCAATTTGATGGACATCACCCTGGACACTAGCTATGTGTTGCCAATCACCATGGGGATGGTGAACAATGAGTTGTTTTTGGTGGAATGGTGGAACACTGCCTTGCAAAGCTACAACATTCTTGTCAGCGATGCTTGGATTGGAGGGATTTTTCCAATCCATCAGCTTCACTCCAACAAGGAATTCAAATGTCTATACAAGAAAATGCAGCGAGGCTTGGTATGTGGTTGTATTAATGAGCTTGAGAGGGCCATTAAAGGCCACTCTTTTATAGTGCCAAAAAGGATGAGAGTCAGGTGCAAGGATTTGTTTATGGCTATCAAATTCCTTTGCCTCCATGCAGCTGATTAGGCCCCTCACTTGACAAGAAACCTAGCAACCCCTATTTCTAAGCTGAATATGGATGAGGAGTAGGAGATGAACAATGCAAGCGAGACCATAGCTGAGGCGAGCGCGGTGGATGGTCCGCAGGATATGGGTGATGGTTAAGGTTTGTGTTTGCCTGGGGTCCTCATTTTTTAGCCACCCTAATTTTGTTCTTTTGCCATGATGTAATACCAGCCGTGTCTTTACTATCCTATAAATATTTTGGTTATCTGGTATGGGATGATGTAGTAATTGTCATGTTCTTATCGGCTTAACTATATTTCTAGTCTTTTGGTATGGGATCCTCATCCTTTTGATGTAATTACTATCTTTTTATTAATATATGTTTGAGGGTTTCCCCCTCTTCTCGCAAAAAAAAAATCATGATGTCAGCCATGGACAAAGCAATAAACCAAATGAGAATAGGGTGCTACCATTGGAAGCATGACATAGATCAATGAAGGAATGACGTAGGAATGCAAGAAGGCCCAGGAAGATAATACAAAAGAATGAATAACCTTTGCATATAAAATGTGTGCAGCTATTGTAGGATCCAACAGCTCCTAGAGGTTGTAATGATTTACTTCAGGCTTTTGAATTGAAGTAGCACCATTGGTTGGAAAGGCTTTATCTCAACTAAAAAATGAATATTTATTGTCTTTTATAGTATTATAGTTTATCACAAGCTGACAAGATTAAAGAATTCCACAATCCATAATCTAGAGAGATTTTAGAAAATAATTTTGAATAAAGGGATTTTGAATCGATGTTTTGGGCCATCACTGTGATTTCTGGGAGTTTCTATGTAGTTACAATTTAAATATTGATTTGTATAGACTTCAAAAATTCATTTTCAATGTAATAAAGCAAGTAAAATGCTACAGAAACTAAAGAACTTAAGTTAAATATTAATTTTTAAGAAACTCTTTTAATTTTTAATTAATTTTTGTTAGACAAACCAATCAACTTTTTTTTATATATAAGTTTATATTAAGTTTTTTAAAATAAAGATGAAAATTTTTTAAACAAAAATATTACAAAAAATTATCTAATTTATTTAGGAGATATAATTCTATTGGCTACTTGATTAAGGGTCTTATTTTCCCTTATCTTCCTTAAATGTCTCCTCCACTCCCCCCTATATTCTCTTCATCATTCCCTATTTTATGGGAAAATTATTCTATATTTATCTCCACTTACACGTTTAACATTCCTTATGAGAAAATTTTATGAACCAATTACATATTATAGTTTTTCTAGGTTTGTGTTTTGGACATTTTCTACGAATGACAAAGAAAATAAATAAATGTCAAAAATAATAACCTTATTTTTACAATGAAGAGAATAATATGTAGCATCACTATGGACTTTATTGGTTTAATGAAAATATTGAAGAGATCAAACACAATAGTACAATTGTAATTATAGGTACAATGGAAATATTTAGACTACAAGCTTATTAGAATAATTACTAAAAATTTTAATATATGAAATTTTTTGGATTTTAAATAAGCAAAATTAGAACCAAAAGAGAGTAATTTTGGGCTTAAAAAAGTAAGATCCTAAAACAAGGCTAACAGATCCAAACAAAACATGAGTGATTTGTGGAACTCAAATCAAACAACCATGATATGAATGATTTGTGTAATTTTGAAGGGTAAGAGTATTTGCAAAGAAATAGATAAGAGTATTATGTGGACAAATACTATTCTTAAGTGTACAAGTACTAGGGTGGCAATGTACATGCCTTGGAATACTTCATATTATATGTTTGTCTTGGAATACTTCATATTATATGTTTGTCTTATGATGTCAAATGATTTCTTTAAATAGACTCCATACCAATGGTTTTATCTATTAATATAAATTTGGGAATTAATATTTCACCAATGAAAGCATTTGAAATGACCCAACCCTAACCCTAACCATAATCTCCAATGTTAGAATTAGGGTTAGGATTAGAATTAGTGGTATATTACATATTGAAATGGAAATCTAATGGGATTAGCTAGGGTGGGTAAAGGATAGATCTCAACAAAGCACAAAACTCTAAAAGAAAAGATATAATAATGGAATAAAGATAAGTAAGCATTTGAAATGACCCAATCCTAACCCTAACCATAATTTTAATTAAGGTTGGAATTAGGGTTAAGGTTTGATTAGGGTTACGTTTAGTGTTAGTATTAGAGTTATATTTATAATTAGGTTTAGGATTAGGGTTGCAGTTAGATATATAATTAGGGTTTGAAGAATGGTTAGAATTAAAATTAAGGTTAGAATTAGGCTTAGAATTCAGGTGGGTTACTATTAGAATTGGGGTATGAATTAGAGTTACAATTAGGGTTAGGGTTCAAATTAGAGTTAGGGTTAGAGTTACAATTAGGGTTAAGTTTAGTATTAAGGTTAGGGTTAGGGTTTCAATTATACTCAGGCTTAGGGTTAGGGTTAGGGTTAGGGTCAGGGTTAAAATTAGAGCTATATTTAGGGAAAGAATAAGGGCTAGGGTTAGGGTTAGGGTTAGGGTTAGGGCTAAAATTAGAGCTATATTCAGGGATAGAATAAGGGCTAGGGTTAGGGTTAGTGTTAAAATTAGGATTAGGGTTAGGGTTAGGATTATAATTAGGGTTGGGTTTGGGTTAGGGTTAGAATTAGGGTTACGACTATAATTAGGGTTAATGTTAGAATAAGAGTTAGGATTAAGGTTACAATTAGGGTTAAGTTTAGTATTAAAGTTAGGGTTAGGGTTTCAATTAGTATCAGGCTTAGGGTTAGAATTGAGCTTAGGGCTAGAATTGAGGTTAGGGTTAAATTAGAATTAGGGTTACTAAATTAAGGTAAGCATTAGAGTTATAGTTAGGGTTAGGGTTAGGGTTAGGGCTAGAGTTAAGGTTAGAATTCAGGTTAGGGTTAGGGTTAAAATCATAGTTAGAATTAGGATTAAGGTAAGGGTTAGAATTAGGGTTATTGTTGGATTTAAAATTAGGGTTATATTTAGGGTAGAATCAGGGTTATGATTAGAATTAGGGTTAGGGTTAGGGTTAGAGTTAGGATTAGGGTTCCTATTAGAATTAGGGTTAGAATTAGGGTTAGAATTAGGTGGGTTACTATTAGAATTAGGGTAAGAATTAGAGTTACAGTTAGGATTAGGGTTCCAATTAGAGTTAGGGTTGGAGTTCAATTAAGGTTAAGGTTAGTATTAAGGTTAGGGTTAGGGTTAGGGTTTCAATTATAGTTAGGATTAGGGTTAGAGTTAGGGTTAGATTTAAAATTAGATCTATGTTTAGGGTTAGAATAAGGGTTAGGGTTAGGGTTAGGTTTAAAATTAGGATTAGGGTTAGGTTTAGAATTAGAGTTGGGATTACAATTAGCATTGTGATTAGGGCTTTACAATTAGGGTTAGGGTTAGAATTAGGGTTAATGTTAGAATCAGGTTAGGATTGTAATTAGGATTAGGGTTGGAATTGAGGTTAGAGTTAGAGTTAGAATTAGAGTTACTAAATTAGGGTAAGCATTAGAGTTATAGTTAGGGTTAGGGCTAGAGTTAGGGTTAGAATTCGGGTTAGGGTTAGGGTTAAAATCATAGTTAGAATTAGGATTAAGATAAGGGTTAAAATTAGGGTTATTATTAGATTTAAAATTAGGGCTATCATTAGAGTAGAATTAGGGTTATGATTAGAACTAGGGTTAGGGTTAGGATTAGATTTAGAATTAGAGTTAGGGTTAGAGTTAGAATTAGGGTTAGGGTTAGTGATAGAATTATAGAATAAAGATAAGTAAGCATTTGAAATGACCCAACCCTAACCATAACGATAATTTTAATTAAAGTTAGAATTAGGGTTAGGGTTATGTTTAGTGTTAGTATTAGAGTTGTATTTATAATTAGGTTTAAGATTAGGGTTACAGTTAGGTATATAATTAGGGTTTGAAGGATGGTTAGAATTAAAATTAAGGTTAGAATTAGGGTTAGAATTAAGGTGGGCTACTATTAGAATTGGGGTACAAATTAGAGTTTAATTAGGGTTAGGGTTCAAATTAGAGTTAGGGTTAGAGTTACAATTACGGTTAAGGTTAGTATTAAGGTTAAGGTTAGGGTTTGAATTATAGTCAAGCTTAGGGTTGGAGAGAGGGTTAGGGTTAGGGTTAGGCTTAAACTTAGAACTATATTAATAAATAAAATAAGGGTTAGGGTTAAAATTAGGATTAGGGTTAGGGTTGTTATTATAATAAGGGTTGGGGTTTGGATTAGGGTTAGAATTAAGGTTACGACTATAATTAGGGTTAATGTTAGAATTAGAGTTAGGGTTAGGGTTACAATTAGGGTTGAGTTTAGTATTAAGGTTAGGGTTATGGTTTCAATTAGGATCAAGCTTAGGGTTAGAATTGAAATTAGGGTTAGAATTGAAGTTAGGGTTAGAATTAGAATTAGGGTTACTAAATTAGGGTAAGCATTACAAGTTAGGGTTAGGGTTAGGGCTAGAGTTAGGATTAGAATTCAGGTTAGGGTTAGGATTAGGGTTAAAATCATAGTTAAAATAAGGATTAAAGTAAGGGTTAGAATTAGAGTTATTGTTAGATTTAAAATTAGGGTTATAGTTAGGGTAGAATCATGGTTATGATTAGATTTAGGGTTAGGGTTAGAGTTAGGATTAGGGTTCCTATTAGAATTAGGGTTAGAATTAAGGTGGGTTACTATTAGAATTGGGGTAAGAATTAGAGTTACAGTTAGGGTTAGGGTTCAAATTAGAGTTATGGTTAGAGTTCAATTAAGGTCAAGGTTAGTATTAAGGTTAGGGTTAGGGTTTGAATTATAGTTAGACTTAGGGTTAGAGTTAGGGTTAGGGTTAGGGTTAGGGTTAGAGTTAAAATTATAGCTATTTTTAGGGTTAAAATAAGGGTTATTAGGGTTAGGGTTATGTTTAAAATTAGGATTAGGGTTAGGTTTAGAATTAGAATTATATTAGGGTTAGGGTTTGATTAGGGTTATGTTTAGTATTAGTATTAGAGTTATATTTATAATTAGGTTTAGGATTAGGGTTGCAGTTAGGTATATAATTAGGATGTGAAGGATGGTTAGAATTAGGTTTAGAATTAAAGTGGGTTACTATTAGAATTGGGGTACAAATTAGAGTTACAATTAGGATTAGGCTTCAAATTAGAGTTAGAGTTAGAGTTACAATTACCCGGTTAAGGTTAGTATTAAGGTTAGGGTTAGGGTTTGAATTATAGTCAGGCTTAGGGTTGGAGTTAGGGTTAGGGTTAGGGTTAAAATTAGAGCTATGTTTAGGGATAGAATAAGGGTTAGGGTTAGGGTTAGGGTTAAAATTAGGATTAGGGTTATGTTTAGGATTATAATTAGGGTTGGGGTGTGGGTTAGGGTTAGAATTAGGGTTACAACTATAATTAGGGTTAATGTTAGAATTAGATTCAGGGTTAGGGTTACAATTAGGGTTAAATTTAGTATTAAGGTTAGGGTTAGGGTTCCAATTAGGATCAAGCTTAGGGTTATAATTGAGGTTAGGGTTAGAATTGAAGTTAAAATTAAAATTAGGGTTACTAAATTAGGGTAAGCATTAGATTTATAGTTAGGGTTAGGGTTCTAGGGCTAGAGTTAGGATTAGAATTCAGGTTAGGGTTAGGGTTAAAATCATAGTTAGAATTAGGGTTATTTTTAGATTTAAAATTAGGGTTATAGTTAGGGTAGAATCAGGGTTATGATTAGAATTAGGGTTAGGGTTAGGGTTAGAGTTAGAGTTAGGATTAGGGTTCCTATTGGAATTAGGGTTAGAATTAAGGTGGGTTACTATTAGAATTAGGGTAAGAATTAGAGTTATAGTTAGGGTTAGGGTTCAAATTAGAGTTATGGTTAGAGTTTAATTAGGGTTAAGGTTAGGGTTAGGGTTTGAATTATAGTCAGACTTCGAGTTAGAGTTAGGGTTAGTGTTAGAGTTGAAATTAGAGCTATGATTAGGGTTAAAATAAGGGTTAGGGTTAGGGTTAGGTTTAAAATTAGGATTAGGGTTAGGTTTAGAATTAGAGTTATATTAGGGTAAGGGTTTGATTAGGGTTATGTTTAGTGTTAGTATTAGAGTTATATTTATAATTAGGTTTAGGATTAGGGTTGCAGTTAGGTATATAATTAGGGTTTGAAGGATGGTTAGAATTAAAATTAAGGTTAGAAATAGGGTTAGAATTAAGGTGGGTTACTATTAGAATTGGGGTACAAATTAGAGTTACAATTAGGATTAGGTTTCAAATTAGAGTTAGGGTTAGAGTTATAATTACAGTTAAGGTTAGTATTAAGGTTAGGGTTAGGGTTTGAGTCATAGCCAGGCTTAGGGTTGGAGTTAGGGTTAGGGTTAGGATTATAATTAGGGTTGGGGTTTGGGTTACGGTTAAAATTAGGGTTACAACTATAATTAGGGTTAATGTTAGAATTAGAGTTAGGGTTAGGGTTACAATTAGGGTTAAGTTTAGTATTAAGGTTAGGGTTAGGGTTTAAATTAGGATTAGGCTTAGAGTTAGAATTGAGGTTAGGGTTAGAATTGAAGTTAGGGTTAGAATTAGAATTAGGGTTACTAAATTACGGTAAGCATTAGAGTTATAGTTAGGGTTAGTTCTAGAGTTAGGGTTAGAATTTAGGTAAGGGTTAGGGTTAAAATCATAGTTAGAATTAGGTTTAGGGTAAGGGTTAGAATTAGGGTTATTGTTTGATTTAAAATTAGGGTTATAGTTAGGGTAGAATCAAGGTCATGATTAGAATTAGGGTTAGGGTTAGGGTTAGAGAGAGGATTAGGGTTCTAATTAGAATTAGGGTTAGAAATAAGGTGGGTTACTAGTAGAATTAGGGTAAGAATTAGAGTTAGAGTTAGGGTTAGGGTTCTAATTAGAGTTACATTTAGAGTTCAATTAGGGTTAAGGTTAGTATTAAGGTTAAGGTTAGGGTTTGAATTATAGTTAGGCTTAGGTTTAGAGTTAAAATTAGAGCTATGTTTAGGGTTATAATAAGGGTTAAAGTTAGGTTTAAATTAGGATAGGGTCAGATTTAGAATTAGTGTTAAGATTATACTTAGCAATGTGGTTAGGGTTACAATTAGGGTTAGGGTTAGAATTAGGGTTAATTTTAGAATCAGGTTAGGGTTATAATTAGGGTTAGGGTTGGAATTGAGGTTAGGGTTAGAGTTAGATTTAGGGTTACTAAATTAGGGTAAGCATTAGAGTTATACTTAGGGTTAGGGTTAGGATTAGTACTAGAGTTAGGGTTAGAATTCGGGTTAGGATTAGAGTTAAAATCATAGTTAGAATTAGGATTAAGGTAAGAGTTTGAATTAGGCGTATTGTTAGATTTAAAATTAGGGTTATAGTCAGGGTAGAATCAGGGTTATGATTAGAATTAGGGTCAGGGTTAGTGTTAGAGTTAGAATTAGGGTTCCTATTAGAATTAGGGTTAGAATTAAGGTGGGTTATTATTAGAATTAGGGTAAGAACTAGAGTTAGGGTAAGCATTAGAGTTACAGTTAGGGTTAGGGTTATGGCTAGAGTCAAGGTTAGAATTCAGGTTAGGGTTAGGTTTAAAATCATAGTTAGAATTAGGAATAAGGTAAGGGTTAGAATTAGGGTTATTGTTAGATTTCAAATTTGGGTTATAGTTAGGGTAGAATCAAGTTTATGATTAGAATTAGGGTTAGGGTTAGGGTTAGGGTTAGAGTTAGGACTAGGGCTCCTATTAGAATTAGGGTTAGAATTAAGGTGAGTTACTATTAGAATTAGGGTAATAATTAGAGTTACAGTTAGGGTTAGGGTTCAAATTAGAATTAGAGTTAGAGTTTAATTAGGGTTAAGGTTAGTATTAAGGTTAGGGTTAGCATTAGGGTTAAAATTAGAGCTATGTTTAGGGTTAGAATAAGGGTTAGGGTTAGGGTTAGGTTTAAAATTAGGATTAGGGTTAGGGTTAGAATTATAATTAGGGTTAGGGTTAGGGTTAGGGTTAGAATTAGAGTTACAATTATAATTAGCATTAATGCTAGAATTAAAGTTAGGGTTAGGGTTACAATTAGGGTAAGTTTAGTATTAAGGTTAGGGATAGGGTTTCAATTAGGATCAACCTTAGTGTTAAAATTAGAGCTATGCTTAGGGTTAGAATAAGGTTTAGGGTTAGGGTTAGAATTAGGGTTAGAGTTAAGGTTAGAATTAGAGTTACGGTTAGGATTACAACTAGGTTGGGGTTAGGGTTATGGTTAGAATTAGGGTTATGACTATAATTATGGTTAATGTTAGAATTAGGGTTAAGGTTATAATTATATTTGGGGTTAGAATTGTAGTTAGAATTAAGGTTAGGATAAGGGTTACAATTACAATTAGAATTTGGGTTACAGTTAGAAATAGGGTGACAATTAGAATGAGAATTAGGGTTACATATAGAAATAGAGTTAGTATTACAATTAGTAATGTGTTTAGGGTTAGGGTTACAATTAGGGTTAGGGTTAGGGTTAGAATTAGAGTTAATGTTAGAATTAGGTTAGGGTTATAATTAGGGTTAGGGTTGGAATTACATTTATAATTAGGGTTAGATTTAAGGTTAGAATTAAAATTAGAATTAGGGTTACAGTTTGAAAAAGGGTGACAATTAGAATGAGAATTAGGGTCAAAACAAGGATTAGGGTTATAATATGGGGTTAGGGTTAAGATGAGATTTAGGGTTAGGATTAGGATTAAGGTTAGGGTTAGGGTTAGGGTTAGGGTTATGATTAGGGTTAGGTTTTGAATTGCAGATAGAATTAGGGTTAGGATTAGGGTTAGAATTATAATTAGAATTTGGGTTATAGTTTAAAGAAGGGTGACAATTAGAATGAGAAATAGGATCAAAACTATGATTAGGGTTATAATAAGGGTTAGGGTTAGGGTGAGATTTAGGGTAAGTGCACAAAGATGAGGAACCAAAAGGGGGTCTTAAGATGCCACTTTTTTTCTGAAATCAGGAAAAACTGATGTTGGATGAGAAATTATAGCTACACTAAAAATTTGAAGATACAACAAAAACAAGAGTCGTAGTGCTTCGAATCTAGTTTCTAAACTACTATTTTTTTCAAAAATGGTTGAGATTAAGGGGTTCAAAAAGGGGGAGCACACAAATTGGTCCTATTTTTCTCAAAAAAACATAACATATCGTCTGGTGTGCTCCCCCTAAAATGTTAACTTTTTTTTAGTAGTTCAAAAATTTCTTCAGTGAGAAATTAGCTAACACCATGTAGTTTATCCCTAATTTTTCTGATAATTATTTCATGAATAATTGATTTTTTACTAATTTTCAAAGTGGACACATCTTGAAAAACTAAAAATTAAGCGTACTCCCCCCTAAAATTTTTGAAAACTAATCAAAAATCAAAAAAAAAAATTGACTACATGTAGAATGGAGTTTAGTTTCTAAAAATGTAACTTATTTGAAATTTTGATGAACAGTTTTAAGAAAAAAGTCAAAAATATCAGACACTGATTTTTAACAAAAAATAGACACACTAACAAATGAAATTAAAGATGAAACCCATAACATACTCAAAATGTGAAAAAAATATATGGTTAGATAGCTAATAGAGAGCTTAAGATTATGGTGGTATTTTTTTGAGTTTTCATTGAAAAAAGTGCAATCCTAATGGGAACCGCGCTACAAATTATGTGAATTTTGTTAGATTTTGGAAAAACACATCCTTGGATGACCTAAACACAGTCCAAGCATTTGGGTTGGAAGCCCAAGGCAAATCCAAGCCTTCGGCTCAGTAATTATAATGTGTTGACATAATGCGAGCACGTTATAATGTGCTCAAGTTATGCTAAACTAAAACACTTATTTCCTACCCTCCTCTCTCCCTCACCTCCTCTCTCTTTCTCACCTCTACTTCCCTCCTCTCTTTCTCACTCTCTACTTCCCTCCCCTCTCTGCATCCTACCCTCTCTCTTACTATCTACTTCCCTCCCCTCTCTACCTCCTACCCTCTCACTCTCTACTTCCCTTCCCTTTCTACCTCTTACCCTCTCTCTCTTTGTCTCTCTCTCACTCTCTTCTTCCCTCCCCTCTCTACCTCCTACCTTGTCTCTCACTCTCTTCTTCCCCCCCTCTCTACCTCCTACCCTCTCTCTCACTCTCTATTTCCCTCCGCTCTCTACCTCCTACCCTATCTCCCACTCTCTTCTTCCCTCCCCTCTCTACCTCCTACCCTCTCTCTCACTCTGTACTTCTCTCCCTTCTCTACCCCCTACCCTCTCTCAATCTCTACTTCCCTCCCCTCTCTACCTCCTATGCTCTCTCTCACTCTCTTCTTCCCTCCCCTATCTACCTCCTACCCTCTCTCACTCTCTACTTCCCTCTTCTCTCTACCTCCTACCCTCTCTCTCACTCTCTTCTTCCCTCCCCTCTCTACCTCCTACCTTTGCTCTCACTCTCTTCTTCCCTCCCCTCTCTACCTCCTACACTCTCTCACTCTCTACTTTCCTCCCCTCTCTACCTACTACCCTCTCTCTCACTATCTTCTTCCCTAGACCCTGTCTACATCCTACCCTCTCTCACACTCTCTACTTCCCTCCCCTCTCTACCTCCTACCCTCTATCTCACTCTCTTCTTCCCTCCTCTCTCTACCTCCTACCCTCTCTCTCACTCTCTACTTCCCTTTCCTCTCTACCTCCTACCCTTTCTCTCACTCTCTTCTTCCCTCCCCTCTCAACCTTGTACCCTCTCTCTGAGTCTCTACTTCCCTCCCCTCTCTACCTCATACCTTCTCTCTAACTCTTCTTCCCTCACCTCTCTACGTCCTACCCTCTCTCTCACTCTCTACTTCTTTCCCCTCTCTACCTCCTACCCTCTCTCACTCTCTACTTCCCTCCTGTCTCTACCTGGACTACCCTCTCTCTCATTCTCTTCTTCCCTCCCATCTGTACCTCCTACCCTCTCTCGCACTCTCTACTTCCCTCCCCTCTCTACCTCCTACCCTCTCTCACTCTCTACTTCCCTCCCCTCTCTACCTCCTACCCTCTCTCCCTATCTCTACTTCCCTCCCCTCTCTACCTCCTACCCTCTCTCTCACTCTCTTCTTCCCTCCCTCTCTACCTCCTACATTTTCTCTCACTCTCTTCTTCCCTCCCCTCTCTACCTCCTACCCTCTCTCACTCTCTACTTCCATCCCCTCTCTACTTCCTACCCTCTCTCCCACTCTCTACTTCCCTCCCTCTCTAACTCCTAACCTGGGCATCACACTCTTCTTCCCTCCCCTCTCTACCTCTTACCTTTTCTCACACTCTCTTCTTCCCTCCCCTCTGTACCTCCTACGCTCTCTCTCACTCTCTACTTCCCTCCCCTCTCTACCTCCTACCCTCTCTCACTCTCTACTTCCCTCCCCTCTCTACCTCCTACCCTCTCTCACTCTCTACTTCCCTCCCCTCTCTACCTCCTACCCTCTCTCACTCTCTACTTCCCTCCCCTCTCTACCTCATACCTTCTCTCTCACTCTCTTCTTCCCTCCTATCTCTACCTCCTACCCTCTCTATCACTCTCTACTTATCTCTCCCTCTCTACCTCCTACCCTATGTCACTCTCTACTTCCCTCTTGTCTCTATCTCCTACCCTCTCTCTCACTCTCTTCTTCCCTACCCTCTCTACCTCCTACCCTCTCTCACTCAAACTTCTTCCCTCCCCTCTCTACCTCCTACCCTCTCTCACACTCTCTACTTCCCTACCCTCTCTCTCACTCTCTTCTTCACTCCCCTCTCTACCTCCTACGCTCTCTCCCACTCTCTACTTCCCTCCCCTCTCTACCTCCTACCATATCTTACTCTATACTTCCCTCCCCTCTCTACCTCCTACCCTCTCTCTCACTCTCTTCTTCCCTCCCCTCTCTACCTCCTACCTTTTCTTGCACTCTCTTCTTCCCTCCCCTTTGTACCTCCTACGCTCTCTCTTGCACTCTCTTCTTCCCTCCCCTCTATACCTCCTACCTCTGTTTAGGGGTTAGGGTTAAAGGGGAATTATGTATGGTTTAGGGGTTTAGCATGGTTTCTCAAGTTTAGGGTTTAGGGGTCAGGAGAATTATTTGAGGTTTATGAGTTTAGGGTTGCTCAAATTTAGGGTTTAGGGTTTAGGGGAATGATTTAGGGCTTAGGGGTTTAGGGTTGCTTGGGTTTAGGCTTTAGGCTTTAGGGGTTAGGGTTTAGGGGTTAGGGGTTTAGGGTTGGTTAGGTTTAGGGTTTAGAGAGAGATAGAGAGAGGGGACCAATAGATATTGGGAGAGATAGGGAGATAGAGGTTTGCAGTTGCTTCCATGGTTTATGGTTTAGGGGTTTGGGGTTTAGGGATTTAGGGTTGTTCAGTTTTAGGTTTTAAGGGTTAGGGTTTAGGGGCATTATTTATGGTTTAGGGTTTAGGGGCATTATTTATGGTTTAGGGGTTAGAGGTTAAGGTTTAGAGGTTTAGGTTAGGGTTTAGAGAGAGAGGACCGATAGGGAGATATAGAGGAGACTGAGGGGAGAGATAGGGAGATAGAGGGTGAGGGACATGGCCAGAGATATAGGCAGAGAGATTGAGAGGTAGAGGGATGATAGAGACAAGGAGATAGGGGTTTAGGGTTGATTGGGTTTAGGGTTTAGGGGTTAGGATTTTAGAGAGGGATAGACAAGAAGATAAAGGTTTATGGGCATTATTTAGGGTTTAGGGGTTTAGAGAGAGTGAAAGGGAGATAGAGAGATAGATATATACTTATACATAAAGGTTTACATAGATATATACTTATAGATATATATACTTATAAATATATACTTATACATAGAGAGAAAACACTATATTTACTTGTTTGCATGCATGAAAGCTTAAAGATTTCATGCTTCCCAAAACATGCTTGTGTTATAACGTGAGCACATTATAACACACTCACATTATGGGAAGCAAAATAATGGGAAAAAACCATGTGGGATCCATGATTCAGACCCCACATGTCTAGTATTCCCTACTTTTCATGTGTACTATCAGACAAGAAAACACTTTTTCATGGTGTTTGACATATTAAGAATCATTGTTTGATCATTCCACCACCTTTTTATTTTTTCAACACAGAAGAACTGATTTTGCATGTTTTTGGACAAAATTTGATTATTTAAACTGAAAGTTTCATGTTTCATATTGTTTTAAAGCTAATTACCATTGATATAGATTGAAATTGATGATATATGTTTGGTTTTTCCATAAATTTCACTAATCCTCTTCTAGAGTTATATAGAATTCATAATCAAACTTGTGAAAAGGAACAATTTGAGGATTTTGAAGCCAAATTTTGGAGGATTGGTGAACTCGAATATCAAATTCTAAGATATGTTCTTTATGTCCAATTTAATTCACTTTATGTTCTTTAGAACACTCACAATCACTAAATGTGGAACTATCTAAGTTAAAAAAGTCATCATTATGTGTATTAACATTTAACATATAGTGCTATTGATGCTGTAAATCTGATATATATTTGGTTCTCATATAGTAATGAGTTGTCACTATTATCTTCTTGGCTATTCAACTCATGCACTCATCATTGGGACTAGGTGTGTCATCATTCTCAATGTCTTCTTTACTACCAATTGACTGATTTGTAATGATTGATTGTGATAATTCAACACTTTCAATGCTTACAAGGGTACACCATATGTAGTTTGTTTGTCATACTTGTCTACGTACTTGGTCAAAAGTTGTTGACCAAAACACATGAACCGTGTATGTCTGTCTTCCTACACTGCAACCAAAATCAAACTATGGCTTGCATTACAAAGACAAACTCTCAATTGTTCCTTATCACTTGTGATACCTCAAAACATTCTCTAGAACATATACATGTTCTCAATTGTCACTACATGTACTCCAACACTGCCACATGTGCCCTTGCACTACCATACATGCTTTAGCAACTCACTTAGCTCATGATGCAATAGCGAGTTCTTCACCAAGCGTCTTACAATTGCTACCATAGCAACACTTGGTTGTAATAAATATCCATGCCATAGCACAATGTCCAACTCTCAATACATGGTTACCACATAGGCTTATATCACTATCTTATCAATTTATGATCAAACTCTTCAACAAGATCTTGAACAATGCACAAATCTTAGTATGTAACAAGTTCAAGTCCTTAAAGGTCAATTGACCATACTAACCACATGACTTAACCAATTTGTATCCTCAAGAGTTGCTTTTAGAGCATCTATTTTTAATAAACACATTTACAATAGAAACACTCTATTTTTACTCATAAGAACTTCTGCTACAACTTTTTCCACCGTGATTTTTATCAAAACATTTACAAGTAGGTCATCATGAAACAAAACTCTAAATTATTCTCAATAAGCTAAAAGCATCAAATTATTCATAAATAAACCATTTTCAATATAAAAAATATCAAATCTATCATCTCATGCATGAAATCAATCATGTTTGTAATTTATCAAATTGTTGCAACGTTGTCAAAATTGTTACAATTTTGTAACTTCACAAATTTGATGTTTCTATTTATCCCTCTTAGATATTCATTAGATCTTATTCCTTCTCATCTTCTCATCATTATATATTCTTCTTTAATAACCTATCTCACCATTTATCCTTCATTGATCTTGTGATTGCCCTTGTAATGCCAATTTACTTATGAAAGTCCTAGGGTTTGATCATTCTTATTTTGGACTATTGTTTGAATAATATCATGTGATATTCCTAAGGTTACAATGACTGTCCTATAAATTTATGATTCCTAGAAAACTCCTCCTTTACACCTTGACAAGATATCAAATTATTTTCATAGGGTTTGATGTTCCTATTGACTGTCATGATAGTCCTAGTTGTGTTGATAGTCCATTTAAGGTGCTTGACAATTCTAATCTATATATAATCAGTCCTTTTCATCATTGTCATCTATTACCTTGTAATCCTAAGGAGTACCATACAATATAAGTGACCATGCACTGATATCCTCGTAATCATCCAAAATTAGTAGAAAAATAACTATCCATAAACCTAGGCATGATAGACTAGAGCAAGTAGTTTGTTTCTAGGTGTTCTTAGGTCACTAGGTATTTTGCATATAATTGGTAATGTTCTTAGGATTTGATACAATCTATGAGGGATTTATTCTTAGGGTTATATTTTTATGATACATAACAAACAATATCAAATGAGAACTCAACATGATTGTTATTGATAGTGTACATTTGTTCAACTTACAAACTATGATTGTCTTCTCCCAAAGTGCTAAACCTTCGCATTTGATGTAGCAATCTTTCATGTGAATAGGGTAGTGAGATCCTATTACAGATTTTGAATATCTGACCTTAATAGTGATCTAGAGTTTCATGATAGTCTTCTATGTTTATGATGTGACAGTCTATGTGGTTGTTTGTAATAGTCATAGCGCAATTTGATAGTCTTTTCCCTCAACATCACCTCCATAATCAATTTGTCTATCATTGTATGATAATGTTAACATATGGGATATATTCAAAATATAGTTTAGGATAACTTGTTTTACATGAAATGATTATCTTCAGTCAAGTATATCATGATAATCCTAAATACCTCCAATATTTTTTATGATAGTGGCAGCTTTCTTTTCATCATGGGACAATAACTTTGCATTTTAGGGTGATGGTTATGTATTACTTGTGATAATTTATCTTGGAAACCTTAGACTAATGATCTACCTTCACCTTATTGATACCTATGGAAAAATACTAAAGATATTTGGACAAGGCATTATAAACAACTTCATGACAATCATGGTTGATAAGATAGTGCTAAAACTCACAAAAGATCCTCCTTTTTCATGTTTGGTCTCCATCATAACTCTTTTGGTGATCTATTTACACCCTAAGGATTTTTTTATCCTTTCTTTCGTGATGTTTTGATGAGTAATAAGCTTCATGTAAAATGGTGATAGTCCAACATGACTATCACAACTATAAGATCTTGAAACCCTCTTTCAAACTGATCTCTTCCTTCTCATTTGGTAATTTAACTTCATTGACCTATAATTGTCTTGATAAAACTTGATATAACATTATCATATATCCCTTAGGGCCATCCAATATACTCATGATAGACATAACCAATTTGTATCCTCAAGAGTTGCTTTTAGAGTATACATTTTTAATAAACACATTTGCAATTATGTAATACTCTTGGTGAATGCCAAAAAAACCCTAGTTCTGCCCTAAATTTCTACACCTTGTTATTTTTCCCTAACCCTAACTCTGCTGAAAATTAGACTTGTAATGATGGCAACTATGAATCATAAATCATAGAAAAAATTCATAAGATCATACCAAATGATTTGCCTCACTATGTAGAAGAAATTTAGCATGAAAGTGCATATAAAACATGTACAACCATACCAAGACAATTGATAAAGGATAGGCTATGTTGTTATGAATCAGTTGTTAGGAATATGTTGTTATGAATCAGGATCTGTTGTTATGAATCAGTTGTTATGAATCTGTTGTTATTAGTGATGAAGTTTTCACACCATTTTCTAAACTTTCATTTCATAAGTTTTACTGCGGCTCAGCATAAAGGATGGTGCGGTCTCTGCAAGAAAAACGTTGTCTCAGGAGTGGCACATATAAAAGGTCTCAGAGCACATGCCATTTACATACAGAGACACAGTAAAATGATGCAGCATAATGGAACCATCAGATGCAAATAATTAATGGTTTGCAGATAGAAATAAAGATGAGAGCAGAAAACACCAAATGTCAACATCTACGTCAATGTAAGACACAGTAGAATGAAGCAGAGTGCTCCATGTGGAGACACCCGAGCAAAAGAAAGAGTTTCAAGGTTGAATGCGGATGTGAGCACGTGGCCGCAGCAGAATGCAAAGAGAGGAAATCAAAAACTAGTAGAAGCCATCGTGTGGAGGAGTTCGCACATAGGGATGCAAATGCTTCATTTTATTAAATGCAATATTACGAGTTAATATAAATGAAAGAGTCTCTTAAATAATATAAGATGTGGGTCCCAAAAGGAATGAAGTCACGAGAATTAAATATTGAAAGCCCCAAATTAAATAAGCCACTTTATTTTTTATGACGGAAATTGAAAGGTTATGCGGAGGCTGCCAAATGTAAGTGTCCACGGCAATAAAAAGAAACTTAAGAAACTTGCGGAGGCTACCAAATGTAAGTGTCCACAGTAGTGAGAAAATAACTAAGAGTTATGCGGAAGCCACCACATGGTGCAGTCCACGCAAAGGAGAAACAACGCTTTACCTCATTTAATAAAATGCATCAAATGTGTCACGGGAAATAAGAGACTGAGGCTTTAATATAAAGTTATTATTATATTAAATGGTGGGGCCCTTTTCATATGCAGCTAAATATTTTATTTAAGTTGCATTAATGATTCACAGGAGTTTTTAGGGAACCACTCGAGCTTTTTGAAAGGAAATCAAGAACCTTACGGAGGCTGCCACTTGTTGGCACCCGAACAACTTTAAAAGGCAACCAAAATTTAGCGGAAGAAGCCACGTGGAGCAGCTCGCGCATAGGGAAATAATAAGGTTTTGTTTCATTTTAAATTGCCTCATTTCTTATTATATTAAATGGTGGGACCCTTTCATAAGAATATTTTATTATGCCTCTATGAAGCCACGGAAAAGTTTAGCTTCTAAAATAAAGATTTATCTTTATTTTAAATATGATGTGGGGCAAAATATTAAGATGAGACTTTATTACAATGGAATAAACTCATGGGAGTTAAAAAGTGAAACCCTAAATGTGAGCAGCCATTTTTTCATTTTATGAGCAAGCTACAGGAAGCGGCGGGTTTTTTTTTTCACACAGAGATATTTTTCTAGCCATGGGAAAAATAGAAACTTTAGTTGTAGTTGGATTTTATGCTAGATTTTGTAGATTTGGTGCCAGATTTTGCGGATTCAGTTGTGGATTTTCAGAGGTTGTTGAGAATTTGTTGAGATTTTCAGGCTATAAATACAAATCCGTCAGTGTCATTGGAGGGGGTGGAAAGAGTTCTTCAGATATGTTCAGAGTTCTACAAGTTTATCAGATCAGAGAGTTGGAGCAGCAAATAGAGTTTCTTCTTGCCTTTGCAGTGTCTTTTCATGATGATTGTAATAGTTTATTCTGTGCAACAATTTTGCCTTTGTAAATTTATTCTTTCATTCAAATAAATGAGATATGTTCTGTGCATACTTGGATATCTCTGTTTCTTGTCTTTAAGTCTTTGTTTATTCTACCTCTATTTAATATGTTTCTCAAACTGGTTTTAATCATGCATTGATGCTCTTTAATTCCAGTTAAATCTTTCAAAGTTTAAACACTGTGCAAATAATAGTTTCAAATCCGGCAGATCGCCATAGATTAGGCATTTGTTTTCTATAATATGGTTTCCTTCTGACCTTTTTCTCAAACCCTACTAAAAGAATAGAAGAGCCAGCTTCCCTAAAAATCTAGAGGTCACTCTGAGGAGCATTCCCACGTCTCAGAGTTTCCCATGTTGCTGTTGGATTACACCCACAGATTCATGCATCAACAGTTATGAATTAGGATCTGTTGTTATGAACCAAATTACATATATAAGGATCTATTGTTATGAATCAGCACATGTACATACCAAATTATGCAAGGATAGGCTCCAATGAGGGTTGATAAAGGAAGAATAAGTCTATTGTTACAATCTGCCCAAACTCCTCTATTCAAAAAGAATTGTCTACCATTTTCATTATTGGGAATTGTCAAGAGTTGTTGCTTCCTTCTCCAATTTTGGCTTTTGTTACAAAAGCCTCGTTAAAGTTCTAATTATCATTGTCTTATTCATGATGCATATAGAAATCATCATCATGCTAAGGAAACAAGCAAAGACTCTAACACCAGAAGAGCATGAAGCTAAGAATGAGAGGAAAAGAGATAGAATGAGTAGGAAATTGTCAACCATACAAGAAGATATTCTACCATTGCCAATTGAAGAGGAACATGACACATCTAATGAAGCTAAGAGAGATGGAATTGGTAGCATAAAGGGAACGGATGCAAAACCTCCATTCAATGAGGAAACTGAATCTCCAAGTTGGAGGCACTCCATCATCCACAAGTCAAGTTGAAGGAACACCATCATTACCTTCTCGAATTGGAGGCACTCCATCTTTCATAGGTGAAGTTGAAAGGTACATCTTCATTCTCTTCTCAAGTTGGTGGCACGCCATCATTCACACATCAAGTAGAAGCTACACCATCTTCTCCATCTCAACTTCAAGCCTTTTCATCTTTTTCATCTCCAACTGAAGGTACGTCATCTATCCCATCTCAAGTAAATATTGAAGAAATTCCTAATGTTGAGTCAACTTTACAAATGAAAATGCCTCCTAGAATTTTGCATAGGAAGCCTAAGTTTCTAATTGATATCGATGAGAATGTTTTGAATCTCATGCAGGATAAGATTCCCAAGCGCACTTGCCAAAGATATGTGAATAATATATGAAAATCATTCTTTAAGAACTTGAATGAAACCAGAAGATGTCAACTATTTGTTGAATTGATGAGAAATCTAAAATTTAGGCCCATTATGAAGATTCTTGGCCTAAGAACAGTGGATGCCTCAAGTGAAAAATCAATTGTAAAGAATCTAATGAGTGCATATGAGAGTGGGTTCAACCTCACGCACCAAGGATAGTAATGTCACACGATGTGTCATTACATCGACAATAGTAAGCCAATAAACAAAGAAAGCTCACCTCATTAGAAAAACAAGTCAAGCATTAAAAATAAGTAGAAAAACTCTAATGAGAGCCGTTGGAAGACGTGAAAGAGTTGAGGACCCAAACACCAATGAATTGTGGGCATTCTCTGGGAGACTCCTACAAAAAGACAAAGTTGTTATTGAAGCCTTGAGATCCCTCATCAAAGAATTTTGGAAAAATAATTGTTGTCACATAGAATTGCACCCTGCTTGGAGAGAATCCAAGCATTCTAATGACACAATGGGAATGATCTCAAGGTGTGGGACCTTACAAGTTGAGATTAGAACTCCATAGAAGGTTGGTTCCTCATCCTAACCTTAAGGCTTAGGGAAAACAAATTAAACCTAGTGCTAAGACTGTAGGGGAAAAAAGTTAGGAAGAAATTGAATGAAAATAGAGGTGATGCACCAGATTTAATGAGTAGTAGTAAGCTTGGAGAAGACACAATAATGATCTCAACCATAAAAGAGGGCTCACACAGACTTATAGGATTGATTGAGGCTTTGGGATGAAAACTTAACCTATAGAGGAGCCATTTTACCCACAGAATAGATTAAAATCTCAAGTAAAACACAGAAATTAGAGCATAAGAGAGGTAAAGTATTATGCATATATTGATCATGAAGGCCAGAAACCATTACAATGCAAAATAACTTATAGCAGTAAAAGACACATTATAGCCAATTACATTCATTGGTGGATTAACTAGAAGACAACAGAGGCCAAGCTACAAGAACAGTGAGTCACATTGTAATAATCCTACAATTGCACTAAGAGATCTGACTACAAGAAATTTGGCAGCATAACAGCACAGAAAATACTAACTCCTACTTCTACTAAAGATTACAATTCTTATATACCATATTCTTGTGTAGAGAACATTGAGGTAGGTCCACGAGATCCGAGAACACTACTGCAAACATCAATGAAAAGAAAGGAATAGATGGTGATGAGGACAAGACCATGCCTCTAGCAGACCTGCAACCTGAGGAATGGTTGCCCATATGCAAGAGAGGATAGAGCATTGAAGGGGAGATCCAAAAGGTCATCACCGACCACCAAAAGATTTGCCACTGAGCCACTAAAGTCCCTTGCATTGAAGAACCAAACCATCCCCTTTGAATTTTTTACCTACAGAGCTTACCAACTCAATTGAATCTGTTTGGCACCATCGGGACATTTGAAAGATTTGAATTTAAAAGGAAGCCATTGGATGGACAAATGGTTATAAGATTGATAGCTCCATAGTCCTATTCATATCATTTTCCTTTTAATTCCATGTTGAGGCTTAAGGTTTGGTCTACATGGTGCAATCTGAATGGGCTAGTCATTTTCTTTTAATAGTTATCAGCAGATAAAGGCCCACCTGGAAGATCCTGAAAAGAAAGTGCAAACCCACCATGTGTCAACATCTTGTGGTAGCACACTGAATCTTCTCTACAAGCAAGATTCACCTGCAGCACTGCACTACCATCCAATATTCAACACTGTGGCCCCACCTCTTCAATCCCTCAACAACTAGCGCTATCTCCACCATCTGATGAAGTCAAAGATCATGTGGCCATGAGCCACGATAGACTTTACAACTATCCTCATTTCACAGCCCCATAGAAGGAATGTGATGTTAGCTTTAGGTAGTCTGTGGGCTTGCGAAATACTGCCACGTGGCACCCTCAGGCCCAGGGGGCTTAAGACTTAAGAAAGGAAGTCGACAAGTAATAAAAGGTAGACCTTAGGACTCAGGGCCAGTGACTTCACAACATAAAGGGCTCAGGGTTGTAACTTAAGTGACTGGAAACCTGGGCTAGGCGGTCAACGATGGATTATAACATGCAGAAAGATGACCGTAAAGCCTACGTGTTTAAGAGGAAGCAAAACACTTAGGTTTTTAAGGGTTTGAACTATTTGGCTAGGAAGTTAAATAGGCCAACATTTTGGTGACTTCTCAGGGAGTGTTTGCTAGCCTAAACACATGGAAACTAGTAGCCTTATCAATTCATTGGGCATGGGATCAAATGAGACTGCAATAAGAACAGGGGAGCTAGAACAACTAGCCACACTATCAAGGCAAAATAGAACAACAAGCAAGCATATATCCTCCTAATGAGAATACAGTAGAGTGCAGGGGCACTTATTGAAAGCATACACCTAACCTATTTACAAGATCTCACAACCATGCTAAAAGCAAGGTTTGAGATGAATCCCATTAACTAGGATTTGCATAACCTCTCCATTCAGCCTAGAAAGTTGGAATGCATTAGCCTTTTTACAATTGGTAATGATATAAGGGCCACTCCACATGGCATCAAACTTTGAATGTCTTCCTGCTTTGGCCCTATATGCATCCCATTTCAGTACTATATCTCCTTCACTGAATGTTTTGTTAGTAGATTTCCTATCAAAGGTTCTCTTGACCTGATCTTGTTGATGCTCAAGGGTCTTCATAGCAGATCTCTCTTTTCCTCAAGTTCCAATAGCTCTACAAGTCTGATTGTCATGGCATCATTCTCTATTAGTTCCAGCTGATGTGCCAACTCAAGAGAAGGCAATTCTAATGATAATGGAACCCTTGCCTCCCTTCCATAAACAAGCATGAAAGGGAAATTACCTATAGCTCTCTTGGGAGTGATTCCATCAACCAAAAGAGCAGGCTTTAACATGGAGTTCCAAGTTCTTTGATTATCCTCCACTATTTTCTTGATGATTTTGATTAGATTTTTGTTGGTGGACTCAGTCAAACCATTGCCCTGAGGATAGTAATTGGATGAAGTTTTCATGTAAACTCCATAATTCAATGCCCATTCACTGCCTTTTATTCCTATAAAGGCCTTGGCATTATCAGATATGATGGTGGATGGCACACCAAACCTTGTGGCTATACCCTCAAGCAAGTCCACAATGGATGCTTATGTGGCATCCCTTAATGCAACTACCTTTGTCCACCTAGTGAAATAGTCAGTGGCTATGAGAATCCACTTATGGCCTGCAATAGAAGGTGAATTAATCACTCCAATGAAGTCTAAATCCCATTGAGCAAAAGGGTAATCTGTTTGGATTAGATGAAAGGGTTCAAGAGCTGTCAATCTCTGCTTTCTAGCAAAAAGTGTACATTCTTGACATTTTCTGATCCATTTGTATGCATCACTAAATAGACTAGGCCAGTAATAACCAACTCATGATTTTCATTGTAGTTGTCCTTGGAGAATAAAGGCCACCAGCAGGGCCACTATGGAATTCTTTTAAGACTCTAGAAGTCCAGGATCTTGTGTTATACACCTAAGAAGAACTATATTGATGTCTCTTCTAAGCAAGACACCATCAAAAATAACATAAGAGATAGATTGGAGTCTGAAGTACCTTCTTTTAGCTTGATCCAACCCATCTGAACATCTGCCTGACTGTAGGAATGTGGCCATGTCATGATACCAACCAATTGGAGTATGGGGTTCAACTGGTTAAGCCTGTCCTTGGACACATATGGCCTCACTTCTATCTTTGACATATGTTGCCATTTGTTCACATAAACATTTTCCATGAACCAGTCTGGTAATGTTGATGTTGATGTCATATTCCATTACCTTGGTGATCCACCTAGCCCTTTTCTCATTAATATCCTTGCTCAAGAGAAATTCTTTCACACCAGGGTGACTCACCATCAACTAAATTTTGCTGTTAGAAAGCATATGTCTAAACTTTTGTAGTGCCCTTACCACAGCAAATACCTATTTTTCTATAAAATCATAATTTAGTTCATACTCTTTGAGAGGCTAGCTGAAGAAAGCAATTGGTTGTTCTAATTTTGCTTCATTCTGTTGGGTTAAGACAGCTGATATAGCCTCTTTGTCTCCAAAGGCATAAAGAATGAAGTCCTTTTTATAACTAGGGTTTATCAGTGTGGGAGCTTGTGCAATGGCCTACTTGACATCTTCAAAACTATCCCTACCTTCTTTTGACCATGTGAAGGCAACATTCTTCTTTAACATAGCTATGAGGGGTTTTTCTATTGAAGCAAAGTTAGGTATAAACCTCCTCACAAAATTAATCTTTCCTAGGAAGCTTTGCAAACGTTTCTTGTGATTAGGGAGAGGAAGAGAAAGAATGGCATTTGTTCTTTCAGGGTCAATGGCCAATACTTTTTTAGAAACCACATACCCTAGCAACTTTCCCTTTGGAACAACAAATATACATTTCTTTGGATTCAATGATATCCCAAACTCCATGCATCTCTCAAAGTCTTTTCTCAAATGATCCAAATGGTCAGTTGCATGCTTGAAATACATAGTTAAATCATCAAGATAAACTAGAATAATATCATTGATTAGACCTTTGAAGGCTAGATCCATTTCTCTTTGAAAAGTGGCTCTAGCATTTGTCAATCTAAAATTCATCTTTTGATAAGCTAAAGTACCCAATTTGGTGGTAAAGGTTGTCTTGTACTGGTCTGATTCTTTTACAAGAATTTGATTGTAGCCTAAGTAGCCATCTAGGAGTGAAAACCTTTCAGTACCTACTACTGTTTGTAGGATCTGCTCCATGGAAGGGAGTGGATAGTGATCTTTAAGTGAGGCCTTGTTCAAATCTCTAAAGTCCACACACAATCAGATTTCTCCATTTTTATTTCTAACTAGAACTAAGTTGGCTACCCAAGAGGAATGCTTAATGGATAAATGATCTTAGCCTCTATGAGTTTGGATATCTCTTTTCTCATTAATGGCTCTATCTTTGGATTGACTGGCCTTTGCTTTTGGCGGATAGACTAGGCATTAGGGTCTAGGTCAATAGTATGTTGGATTACACCAAGATCAAAGAATTTTAAATCCCTATAATCCTAAGCTATCAAATCATTAAATTCATTACAAAGCTCAATGAAACCTTGTTTCTTAGCTTGGCTACATATCTTGTCATGTTTTAAGAATTTGCCCTGTGCAATCTCTACCTCTTCATAGTTCTATTTTCTGGCTGTCATGTTCATTTTATCTTTCTTTGGTTGATCATCAGCACCAAATATGCCTTCCAAGGTGATCAATCCTCTAGGAAACTTGTTGGTCTTTAGCTAGATTATCTGATCACCATATTGCTCTTATAATACTGACTGATTTTTGGCAGCAAACTCTGCCTCATCTTGCAAGAAATTCATAATTTTCTGGTCACTTTCAAACACTTGCCAACTTATCATGTTTTCAGGCATAGGAGGCCTAGCAACAGAACTTACATGCTGATCTAAAACTTGCTTGACATTCTGAGGAATATCAAATTGGGCACCAACTGTAGTTAACCTATCAGCATCCTTGTTTCTCTGTCTAGGAACTTCCTGGATATTGAAGGCATCAAAGTCTTCAATCAGGTCCCAAACTCTATGTTTGTATGACTTTAACAAGTCATTCTTTGAAGCACTTAATTTTCTGATTTGGTGGACAATAAGTTCACTATTACCAAATACTTGTAAATTGTGTATTCCTCTTTTTGAGCCAGTTGTATGCCCTGAATCAAAGCTTCATATTCAGATACAGTGTTAGTACAGCTAAATTGTAATCTAAATGAAGAGAAATAACTTTCCTTTTGGGGTGAAATTAGTACAACCCCAGTACCTACTCCATGCTTGCTTCTGGAGCCATCAAAGTACATCTGCCATATCCCACTTGGGTCTGATTTTTCCTTTTCAATATTGGGAATAATGGCATCCTTCTCATGGATACAATAAGTGCCCATCCCTATTTCTTCTATGCAGTCGGGAGTGTCAAACTAAAAACAATTAGCCCACTCATCAAGTAGTATATCAGGTATCTCATCCACAAGGGTGATAGCTTCATGCCTACTGCTATCATCCTCTTCTAACTCATGTATTGTGCAATTCATGTTGTTTGGGTTAGGAGAGTAGGGCTCTATATGGTCATTTGCAATAGGCTCAACCCTAACGGTCACTCTGGTACCATATCTAGTTCTAAACAACATGTAGGACCAATCAGAAGATAAGTACCCACCTATCTTAGTATTGAAATCCCTAGACAAACATATACCAAAGTATGCAGGGAGATCTATAACAGAGATATCTTGTGAAATAGAGTAGCCAGGACATGCATGTAAGGTGAGTTCCACACCTTTAATAATACCTATTGTCTTAATAGCAATACCATCTAATTGAACTACACCCTTATTCACAGGATCATACTCTATACCCAGCGTGTCAGCAATATTTTTTGGCATAACAGAGGTACCCGCCCCAGAATCTATCATACAATTATGCAACAACTTATCACCTATAATTATGGAAACATAAACTAAAGGGGGCTTGCTAGTTTTTCTTGTACTTACTTCCTCCTTTGGATGACACAATTTTTGGGGTAGTTGTCTTTTCTTTTGTTGTTTTAGCAGCAGGTTGAATGAATTTGGTTAGGGCCTCTTGAAGAAGATTCCTTTGGGCTGGGATCAACAAAGCATCCCACATCCTAACATTCAAATTTGTCTTCTTCATTTGGTCCACAATGCTAAAAGGTATTTGATTACCCTTCGGAGGTGTTTTAGTGACAACTGGGTCACTCTTTGACTGTTGACTAGATTGGGGTTGTGTTGTTGAAACTATATCTATCTTTGCAACTATCTGATCTATTTTCTTTGAAGGAACCTCAGACATTTTCTCTTTAGCTGTGACTATTGGAGACACTTTAGGTATGGGGGCATGAACAATTGTAGGTACTGATGTGTCCTCAGTAGCTCTCCTCCTTGATCTTGTATTGAATGCAATAGGGTCGGCACCTTGATTCACACCACAATAGTCATTAGGGGTCCAGTTCATCAACGTGGCATTGTCTTGTATCTGTCATTGGCTCCCAACCATTCCTTGATTGGTGTTGCATTGTTGCTCTGAACTTGTTGGTTATTCTTGTACTATCAAATCATGACTGAAATGTCCATTTTGACACAAATTTTGGTCATGTGGCTGATTGCAAGGATAACACCAATCACTATCTTGGGCTAGGTTATTCTGAATTGGCACAAGGGGCCCTCAAGGGCTTGTTGCATTAGGATTAATAGCATTTAGGGTCTGATATAACTAGGTTACCCTTGCCATTGCATGTTACCCTGGTACGGTGGCTGGTTCTGTTGATAACCCTAATTGAAGGGTTGATACATTTGGTTGGAGGGCTGATAAGGCCTATTGGATTGTGTATTATTTCTCTTGAGTGCCACTAACTCATTAGTAACACTTTGTAACAGGTTTTTGACCTCATGCAGTCCATTTGGGGGCACAGATAAAGGAGCTATGGAAGTGGTTGTTGTAGGAAATGGAGCCACAATAGGTTGAATAGCAGGAGCCTCTGGAAATATAGGCATTGGTGGCCTTGGAGCAATCTTTCCTACCTAAATCAGGTAATTTTCTACCCTTATGGATGTATCATAGGCATTAGGTAGTATAGTACCACCCATGGACTGAATCATGACAGCAATATCTAGATTCAAAGACCTTATGTAGTAGATAAATGATGTGTTTGGAGAGGGTTTTACTAACAAGGGGATTCTATCCCATGTCTTCTGAATTCTATAGTTGAAATCCACCATATATTCATGTGGGGATCTCTTGATAGTGGCTAATTGCTCCATGAGTGACAAGTGGTCGCTCCTATCTTCAAAGTGTTGGCATAGTTTTGTGCCCAAATCATCCCAATTGTGTATTGAGTTGGCTTGAAGACCCCTATACCACTATAAGGCCTTCCCTTTGAATGAAGAAGCTAGCAGTCTCACAGCCACATTATCAGCAATAACATTATGGACAGAGTAGACACTAGCAACATCTTGAATGTGCTCAACAAGAGTAGTAGAGTCTTCACCAGTAAAGAATGGGATAGCCTTTAAGGCTGAAGTAAGGATGTCATCATACTGTGCTAGGTCTAGAGGGCTATTTCCATGAAATGCAACAAATGAAAGATTTCTATCCATGTTAGGTATATTCAGGTTAATTACTGGTATACATAGGGTTCTCCCTGAATATTGAAACCTAACCTAAAATTTGACTGGAGGAGGGGTAGACTGAGCTCTTGAATGGTATGAATTATCATTTCTACTTGTCCTCACAGGGGATCTAGACAGTCTATTTCTTCTTCTTCTATTAGTAAAAGAGAGTTCTCTGAATTAGAAATTACCTCTAGAAGACCTTGTCTGAACTCCAAGTATGAAATGTTAAATGATTGTGTAGGAAGTGGATCAGCAGAGTCGCCCGGTGCCTGATGAATGCTTTCATAGTAGCAAATGAACCAACAACAACACAAAAATCCTTAGTCCAACTCTCACTTCAGAGCAGAGTGTCCCACCGGGCATGCCAGAAACTATTGTCACATAGAATTTCACCCTGCTTGGAGAGAGTCCAAGCATTCTAATGACACAATGGGAATTTTTTCAAGGTGTGGGACCTTGCAAGTTGAGATCAGACCTCTAGAGAAGGTTGGTTCCTCATCCTAAGCTTAAGGCTTAGGGAAAACAAACTAAACCTAGTGTTAAGACTGCAGGGGAAAAGAGTTAGGAAGAAACTAAATGAAAATAGAGGTGATGCACCAGATTTAATGAGTAGTAGTATGCCTGGAAAAGACACAACAATGATCTCAACCGTAAAATAGGGCTCACATAGGCTTATAGGACTGATTGAGGCTTTGGGATGAAAACTTAACCTATAGAGGAGCCATTTTACCCACAAAATAGATTAAAATCTCAAGTAAAACATAGAAATCAGAGCATAAGAGAGGCAAAGTATTATGCATATATTGATCATGAAGGCTAGAAATTATTACAATGCAAAATAACTTATAGCAGGAAAAGACACAGTATAGCCAATTACATTCATTGGTTGATTAACCAGAAGACAATAGAGGCCAAGCTACAGGCACAGTGAGTCACGTTCCGATAATCCTATAATTGCACTAAGAGGTCTGACTACAAGAAATTTGGCAGCATAACAGCCCAGAAAATATTAACTCCTACTTCTACTGAAGATTACAATGCTTATATATCAGATTCTTGTGCAGAGAACATCGACGTAGACCATCCACAAGATCCAAGAACACTAATGCAGACATCAATACAGAGCTAGGAACAGACAATGATGAGGACAAGACACATGCCTCTGGTAGACCTGCAACCCGAGGAATGGTTACCCATATGCAAGAGAGGACAGAGCATTGAAGGGGAGAGCCAAAAGGTTGTTGTCGACCACAAAAAGATCTACCACTGAGCCACCGAAGTCCCTTTGCATTGAAGAACTAAGCCATCCCATTTGAATTTTTTTCCTGCAGAGCTTACCAACTCAATTGAATGTCTTTGGTGCTACCGGGACATTTGAAAGATCTAAATTTAAATGAGAGCCATTGAATGGACAAACAGTTATAAGATCGACAGCTCTATAGTCCTCCGCATATCACTTTCCTTTTAATTCCACATTGAGGCTTAAGGTTTGGTCTATGTGGCGCAATCTAAATGGGTGAGTTATTTTCTTTTAATAGTTGTTAGCAAATAAGGGCCCACCTGGAAGATCCTAAAAAAGAAAGCGTGAGCCCACCACGTGTCAACATCTCATGGTCACGCACTAAATCTTCTCTGCAAGCAAGATTCACCTACGACATTGTGCTACCATCTGATCTTCAATGCTGCAGCCCCACCTCTTCAATCCCTCGACACCTGGTGCTATCTCCACCATCTAACAGAGTCAAAGATCTTACAGCCATGGGCCACATCAGACTTTACAACTGTCCTCATTTCGTAGCCCCGTGGAAGGAATGTGACATCATCTTTAGGCAGTCTGCGGGCTCACGAAATACTGCCATGTGGCACCCTCAAGCTCAGGGGGCTTAAGACTTAAGAAAGGAAGTTGACGAGTGATAAAAGGTAGACCTTAGGACTCAGGGCTAGTAACTTCATGACATAAAGGGCTTAGGGTTGTAACTTAAGTGACCAGCAACCTGGGCTAGGCAATCAACAACGGATTATAACATGTAGGAAGATGACTGTAAAGCCTAGGGGTTTAAGAGGAAGGAAAACACTCAGGGTTTTAAGGGTTTGGACTATTTGGCTAGGAAGCTAAATAGGCCAATAATAACACAAGGGTATCTCCTAATGCAAGAGATCTTGTGAGAAGGAGATTTGGTTGTTGAAACTATGAGCCACATCCAAAGCATTTTTTGGATGTGACTCAAACACAATTTTTCAAGAAATTTCAAGAGATGTATCCTCAAATTAAAATTTGTCAAAGATATTTTGAAATGCTAAAACCTTTCTATGTCAAAATAAATCACACATGCACTACTTCTTGTTATAGATTACATATTGAATTTTCTAACCATTTTAATGTTTATCAGTCTATATGTTTAGATTTGCATACTAACAATGTTTTACAGGATTGTGGCATACATGCCCCACCAACATCTTCAAGAGACTTCATATCAACAATTTTATGTGAAAGAGGAAAGTCAAATATTCTATAGGAAATTATGCTTGGATGGCACATGTCAGCATTGCAATGGCTTGCAACGTATGCCAATATGTGATCATATGGAAAGCACACATGCGGTTGTAAACGAACTAGTAGAGTTCGACAAGTATAAAATAGTGGCCTAGAATACAAAAGATGCTAAATAAGAAAAGAGGTTTGATTTGGTTATTCAAAAGATTCCAGTGTATCAGTTTATGTCTATATTTCATGACAGTATAGTGTACGAGTTTGCAAGGCATACCCATAGAGCTTGATGGTTGGACTTGCAATTCAAGTTATGCAAGGACATGTTTCCAGTTGGTACCATCATTTTATTTGTTGACTTTGCAGAGAACTACACACTACAGCCACAGAATGAGGTGCAATCTCAGTATTACAACTCTACACAGGTTGCTATATTTGTGTAAATAGCATTCATTCATGCAGAAGATAGTACAGAGGACAATAGGAAGATCTTGAGGGAATATCATTTTTATATAAGTGATGACCACACACATTCTATGGAGTTTGTGCAAGGTTTCTTTCAGATGTTCTACCATGATTTGGCCAGCGGGAGCATATCATTTTGTCAGCATATCATATGGTTAGATAATTGTGCATCAAAATTTAAGAACTCATGGATGTTATATTGGTTGAGCAGGATGCATACAATGAATGGTGTTTAACCTGCATGAAATTGTTTTGAGACCAAACATGGAAACGGGGAGCATGATGGTGAAAGAGCATGTATCAAAAGAGCATTGGCATGAGAAGAATTGAAGTACAAAGACAATGCAAAGTTGATAGATGTGAGATCTATTGTCGAATGGTATAACGCTACAATGGGTCCAAGTAATGAAGGTAAGTCTACAGTTTATAGATATTTTTGGTTGGTTGATGATACTAACATTGCAAAATATGAGGACTATTGTACATTGATAGGATCAAGTGAGATACACTCTTTTAGAAGCTCTAATGCAGGTTCATGGAGTATTCATACGCGGCGGATGGCATGTTTTTGTTCTTCATGTACATATGAAGCTTGGTATGATTGTGAGTCAAAGGAGTGGGTCGATGATTGGTGTACAAGAGGCCTAAGCCTAATTGACATGTATCGACCACCGACAGCACTACAAATCACAAAGATTGAATCATCGATTGATTTTGACCATTTTTAGATCTAGTTCAACTAGGTATTATTAGCATTCAAATTTAAATATTCATCGAACTAAATGCATGTATCAATGCAGGGCATGTTTATGCAGTTATTGCAGCTGAAGACAATGAAGGAACGGATTATTATTTATGTCACCATGTTGAGGCAAAAAATAAATTAGATGCCCCTATTATAGATGGAGAAGACATTGAGTACCCTACAGGATCAGTGGTTGTTATTGGAACATGGCTTAGAAGGTACCCGGTGAAGAAGTCTGATGTGTGGTTGTTCAAGTACTTTGACACACATAGGAAGATTCTTCATTATTCTAACCTTGTTGTGGCATCAAACGTTCATTTGATCAAATATGGGGGTAGACCATTGAACAGGACCTTGTGGAAGGTTCGTGAGTTTAATCACGAGGCAATACTCAACACAATAAAGAGTGGAGCAAACCCTGATGGTTCATTGGATTGAATTAGTGGAATGACAGAAAGGTATGTTATTTTTCTTTGCTATCCTCATTTCACCTTGTATATTTTAGCTACTCATTTTAGCTAAATAGTGCAATTGCATTTGCATGCAGGATTTTAGTATGATGGAGGTAGGCATAATCCTTATGAAGTTGCCTTTGGAAGGAAAGTAAGGTAGGTTTTCATGATTATTTCACAATGATATGTCCTTTACTTTCTATTTCATAATGAGTTTTAACGATGTTACTATGAGTTTTAATTCATTTTAATGATGTTACTATTTCATAATGAGTCTTAATGAATGACAAACAACTGATAGTAGCAATAAGGGCAGCCTCCATTGATGCTCAACAAGACATTGGATCAAGTGAGAACACCTTTATAGTACTGAATTTTTATCTACCAGAAAGGTATTATGACTGAATTTTTACATTTGGTATCTCCTGGGGCCAAATGGATGGTGCCAACGCATCTAGGTGGGTGGGTAAATTCCAAGGGGGATGTCTTTTTTGTGGAAAAGCCTCATGGTCGTTCTTGGCTATATCAAACGCAAACAATCTCTCAAGAGCCCTAAGAAAAAAAGGTGACAAACTTTGGATTGATTGTTCTATCAAACTGTGACACCTAGGAATATCTTATTTGCATGTATAGGTGGATGTCAAGTCCACCTACAAACACCTAACTTGATTTTTGCTAAATCAATTTCATTTGCATATGGTGGCAAGGAACGTATTGTTCCAAAATACTTTAGTTTCATGCAGTGGAAAGGTGCTAGGAGTGACATTTTGCTTTCCACAGCTCGTGGGGCCGAACGGACTTTGCCAACGCATCAAGGTGAGAGGGTAAATGCTAGGGGAGGTCTCATTTTGTGTGCCAAGCGTCCCAGTCGTTCAGGGTAGCAAGCTACCGACAAAGTCCCTTAAGATCCCTAAGACCAAAAAACTACCAAACTATGATGGAGCAGTTCTCAGAATTTGTGGTAGCTAGGAACTTTCTGTTTGGACCTACAAACTGCCAAACTATGATTGCAAGCTATTGAAAAAAGAGATTTGTTGAAAAGACTTTAGAAACTTTCAAGCAAATGCAATTGGCAAGTGTAAATCCAAATTCCACAACCTTTTCTAGCATCCTCCCTGTCTCTACCGAAATAGGATCTTTGGAACAATGTATGGACAACCATCAAAGCATAAAGGATATCAAAATTTTGTCACATGTTGTAATTGCAGTTGCCCTTGTAGACATGTATGCAAATTGTGGAAGCATAGACAAGGCACATGGATTGTTGATACTTGACACCACAAAGAGATGTCCTCTCATGGAATGTAATGATTGTAAGATATGTAAAAAAGAGAGTTGTTGAAAAGACTTTAGAAACTTTCAAGCAAATGCAATTGGCATGTGTAAAGCCAAATTCCACAACCTTTGCCAGCATCCTCCCTATCACTACCAAAATATGATCTTTGGAACAACGTATGAATAGCCATCAAAGCATAAAGGATATAGGAATTTTGTCACATGTTGTAATTGCAGTTGCCCTTGAAGACATGTATGCAAAGTACAGAAGCATAGACAAGGCATGTGGACTATTTGATACTTGACACCACAAAGAGATGTCCTCTCATGGAATGCAATGATTGCAAGATATGCAAAAAAGAGATTTGTTGAAAAGACTTTAAAAACTTTCAAGCAAATGCAATTGGCATGTGTTAAGCCAAATTCCACAACCTTTGCCAACATCCTCCCTATCTCTACCAAAATAGGATCTTTAGAACAGCGTATGGATAGCTATCAAAGCATAAAAGATATAGGAATTTTGTCACATGTTGTAATTGTAGCTGCCCTTGTAGACATGTATGCAAAGTGTGGAAGCATAGACAAGGCACATGGACTGTTTGATACTTGACACCACAAAGAGATGTCCTCTCATGGAATGCAATGATTGCAAGATATACAAAAAAGAGATTTGTTGAAAAGACTTTAGAAACTTTCAAGCAAATGCAATTGGCACGTGTAAATCTAAATTCCACAACCTTTGCCAACATCCTTCCTATCTCTACTGAAATAGGATCTTTGGAATGGCGTATGGATAGCCATCAAAGCATAAAGGATATAGGAATTTTGTCACATGTTGTAATTGTATCTGCCCTTATAGATATGTATGCAAAGTGTGGAAGCATAGACAAGGCACGTGGACTGTTTGATACTTGACACCACAAAGAGATGTCCTCTCATGGAATGTAATGATTGCAAGATATGAAAAAAAGAGATTTGTTGAAAAGATTTTTAAAACTTTCAAGCAAATGCAATTGGCATGTGTAAATCCAAATTCCACAACCTTTGCCAACATCCTCCCTATCTCTATGAAAATAGGATCTTTGGAATAGCGTATGGACAACCATCAAAGCATAAAGAATATAGGAATTTTGTAATATGTTGTAATTGCAGCTACCCTTGTAGACATGAATGCAAAGTGTGGAAACATAGACAAGGCACGTGGACTGTTTGATACTTGACACCACATAGAGATGTCCTCTCATGGAATACAATGATTGCAAGATATGCAAAAAAAGAGATTTTTTCAAAAGACTTTAGAAAATTTCAAGCAAATGCAATTGGCACGTGTAAAGCCAAATTCCACAACCTTTTCCAGCATCCTCCCTATCTCTACCAAAATAGGATATTTGGAACAGCATATGGACAACCATCAAAGCATAAAAGATATAGGAATTTTGTCACATGTCGTAATTGTAGCTGCCCTTGTAGACATGTATGCAAAGTGTGGAATCATAGACAAGGCATGTGACCTGTTTGATAATTAACACCACAAAGAGATGTCCTCTCATGGAATGCAATGATTGCAACATATGCAAAAAATAAATTTGTTGAAAAGACTTTAGAAACTTTCAAGCAAAAGCAATTGGCACATGTAAAGCCAAATTCCACAACCTTTTCCAGCATCCTCCCTATCTCTACTAAAATAGGATCTTTGGAACAGTGTATGGATAGCCATCAAAGCATAAAGGATATAGGAATTTTGTAACATGTTGAATTGCAGCTGCCATTGTAGACATGTATGCAAAGTGTGGAAGCATAGACAAGGCACGTGGACTGTTTCATACTTGACACCACAAAGAGACGTCCTCTCATGGAATGCAATGATTGCAAGATATGAAAAAAAGAGATTTGTTCAAAAGACTTTAGAAACTTTCAAGCAAACAAAATTGGCACATGTAAAGCCAAATTCCACAACCTTTGCTAGCATCCTCCCTATCTCTACCAAAATAGGATCTTTGGAATAGCATATGGACAGCCATCAAATCATAAAGGATATAGGAATTTTGTCACATGTTGTAATTGTAGCTGCCCTTATAGACATGTATGCAAAGTATGGAAGCATAGACAAGGCACGTGGACTGTTTGATACTCGACACCACAAAGAGATGTCCTCTCATGGAATGCAATGATTGCAAGATATGCAAAAAAGAGATTTGTTCAAAAGACTTTAGAAACTTTCAAGCAAATGCAATTGGCACATGTAAAGCCAAATTCCACAACATTTGTCAGCATCCTCCCTATCTCTACCAAAATAGGATCTTTGGAACAACGTATAGACAGCCATCAAAGCATAAAGGATATAGGAATTTTGTCACATGTAATTACAGCTACCCTTTTAGACATGTATGCAAAGTGTGGAAGCATAGACAAGGCATGTGGACTGTTTGATACAACACCAAAAAGAGATGTCCTCTCATGGAATGCAATGATTGCAAGATATGCAAAAAATGGATTTGTTGAAAAGACTTTAGAAACTTTCAAGCAAATGCAATTGGCATGTGTAAAGCCAAATTCCACAACCTTTCTAGCATGCTCCCTATCTCTACCAAAATGCAACTGCCCTTGTAGACATGTATGCAAAGTGTGGAAGCATAGACAAGGTACGTGAGTTGTTTGACATGATGCCTTGAAATGAAATGCCATTTCATGGAATGCAATGATTGCAAGATATGCAAAAAATAGTATTTTTTGATAAGGCTTTATAAACTTTCAAGAAAACACAATTGGTGGGTGTAAATCCAAATTCCACAACCTTAGCCAGTATCCTCCTTTCCTATGCCAAAATGGACATCCATCAAAGGATAAAAGATATGGGAATTTTGTTAGATGTTATAGTTGCAACTGCTCTCGAAGACATGTATGCAAAGTGTGGAAGCATAGACAAGGCACGTGAACTATTTGGCATGATGCCTCAAAGAAATGTCGCCTCATGGAATACAATGATTGCAAGATATGAACAAAATGGATTTTTTGATAAGGCTTTAGAAACTTTCAAGCAAATGCAATTGGTGGACCTGTAAAGCCAAATTCCAAAACCTTGGAAATGGTATCTTTGGAACACAGTATAGACATCCATCAAAGCATAAAGGATATGGGAATTTTGTCAAAAGTTATAGTTGCAACTACCCTGTGAGACATGTATGCAAAGTGTGGAAGCATATACAAGGAACTGAACTGTTTGACACGATGGCTCAAAGAAATGTTTCATCGAATGCAATGATTGCAAGATATGCATGAAATGGATTTTTTATAAGGCTTTAGAAACTTTCAACCAAATGCACAATTTAGAAACTTTCAACCAAATGCAATTGGAACATCTAAAACCAAATTGCACAACCTTATCCAACATCCTCCTTGCCTATGCCAAAATGGGATCTGGGGAACATGGTGTGGACAACCATCAAAGCATAAAGGATATAGGAATTTTGTCAAATATTATATTTGCAGCTGCCATTGTAGACATGTATGGAAAGTGTGGAAGCATAGACAAGGCACTGAACTGTTTGACATTTAATGCCTCAAAGAAATGCACAATCTTATGGAATGCAATGATTGCAATATATGCACAAAATGAATTATTTGAAAACAATTTATAAACTTTCAAGAAAATGCAATTAGCACATGTAAAACTAAATTCCTATAACAATAATTTATCATCATATTAAATATTTATTATAAACTGTCATATACATAATGTTATGAACATAACATCTAGTCTATATACAAAGCCATATAGGCATGTCCAAACAAAGCCATATAAGCATATACAAAAATATACATCGGTAACATACAAAAGTATGCATACAAAACCATCTAGGGATCCAAAAAATGTCCCAAAAACTAGTTTACTATGGACTTTGATCAAATAATCGGTGGCCCTTGCTTGACCGTGAAGATGGAGAGCCAATCAGTGATTCATCCTCTCTCTCCCATCGAGTAGACCTCCTCGACAGACATTCTTGTAGCTCCACCTATTAATACAATCAAATAATATGCACATTAATATAAAAAACATGAAATATATAACATCACATATGTAATCGATCACTTACCGCTATCCGATGATCACTCTTGATCATCTTTTCTCTCTCCATCCGTAGTTGGATGGATTGGAGTTGTGACCTCTTGTGAGAAGCATCAAGAAGAAAAATTGACTAAACATAAATATCATTTATGTACATGAAATGACATGAGATAAAACAAGAAAGACAAAATTATGACATTTTCATGTTATTGGCTCATACCTCGGTCAAAGGATTTGAATACATCATGGCTGTAGCAATGCCCACCTGCGCTAACTCACGAAGATGAGGAGTCTCCATATTCAGCATCTGAAAATAGAGTTCAAGATTATTTGACCAAAATAAATACATAACATTATTTAAATGCATAATGATTAGAAATGGTTAAATTTACCTTCATATAAGTGGTTTTGTGTCTAGGGGACCAAGGAAACCATGGAGGTGATGATGAAGCTCCCTATTGAAATCATCAAATTGTCACAAAATAATATTACCATTGAAATATGTACAATAATTACAATCATGTGATAAATTGCATACCTACTGACTTGACCTCCTCTCATAACCCGCCAATGGATGCCTAACAAAGGTAGAATGAAGACTCTAAACCTAGAATTTCATTGCACAAACAATTACATACATTATTTTTTACTTATAATATAGATAGTCATATAAAATTAATTACAAATTTCAAATAAGAATTTATTAAACCAAGATGAAACTTGTAAAAAACTACTTGAGAGTTAATACCAAATGTACATTGTAAGACATCATTAGTGAGAACAATATCATCCAATATGGATGTGTCCATCATTGGATGTTGCCCCTGCATCCCAGCATCCTGCTGAGAGTCCTGTCATGAGTCCTGTGTCCCATAATTGCATAGGTTCCCACATGAACTACACAAATGTGGGGACAAATGAGGCCTACTGCTCTCACCCTCATCGGCCTGGATGAGATCATCGGTGTGCTATGCTAGAGACTATGTGAGAGCAATCAATGAATGTAATGTCTCCACCTCAACATTGTCCTTCAAATTTAAAGGGAGTGACACACATTCTGGCCTCAACAAGGGTCTAGGTACACGGTTTTTCTCTCGTTGAGCCCCCTCTCTAATTTGGGCAGAGCCACCACCTCTACCCTGGAACTCTCGAATGTCAAAATAGTTAGGAATCTTCTTGAGGACGAACTCGCAATGGAGTTTCCTCAAGAAATATTGTGGCGCCTCATTGTTGTTGCATGGGCACTCATGGAAGACCATGTACCATCTATCCCAAAATATTTGGGATATATATTTATTCCTACACCAATGAATAGGGAACCATTTGCAAGTTTCTTCTAATCTTTGGCCATTTTTAGGATTCATAAAGTGTGTACATAATGCAGATTTTGTAATGTTTAGGTCCTTCACTTATTCATAAGACAATTTGTCAACATAGTATTGCCAACACCTCTCCTTATAGTCATGAAATTTGATGATTTGTTTTGTCACCGATTCGGTTTGGGAAACAATCATCTCTAATGACTTCGCAAGTGCTCTCCTACGATCGGTGCTTGCACTTGGATTGTTTAACATTTGAATAAGGGTTTGAAGATGTCTTTTGTTTTCTTTTATTTTCCCTAAGTAGTTTTCTTGAGTATCTCTTACATTGTGAGGACATGAAGGTGGGTTTGGAGGGTTTGGACGGTTTTGGGGGTTGTTTTGACCCTCCTCAATTGGATTTTTGTTTTCTCCCACCTTATTAACTATAAATGCAATATAAAAACTAATCAAACATTGAAAAGGTTAAAAATTCTTTTCAAACTCACAAAAACTAATCAAACCCTACCTTCTTCGACTGCTAGACCCTCAACATCTGCTTCACGACGTCTTCGGGAGCAGGTTTGGCAAGGTGGCATCGTGAAAACGGGTAAACACAAGGAGATGGGGGACCAAAAAGTCACGACCATCTCCAAAATTAAAATAAAACATGAGTGCATTATAACGCGCTCATGTTTTGCTTTTAATAAAAGCAAAAAAAACCATTTTCTGCTCATTCACCGCACGGCTTTTCTCTTGACAGCAGTAAAGAAACCAAGCAAAACGTGATCGTGTTGAAAAAGAGGAGATTAAATCAAGTGCATGTGAGAAAACAAGAAATTCACAATGCCACCTCACTACCAAAGACATCATCGTGCAAATTTGGAGGCTCCAGCAAGGGAAGAAGGTAGGGTTTGTCTGATTTTGTTAGTTTTAGAACAATTTTTTAGTTTTACAATGTTTGATTTGTGTTTATATTGCATTTACAGTTATTGGAGAAGCAAAAAATCTAAATCCAGTTGAGGGTGAAAACAACCCCCAAAACCCTCCAAACCCTCAAAACCCACCTTCACCTCCTTTTCATGTAAGGGATAATCAAGAACACTAGTTAGGGATAATAGAAGAAAACAAGAAACATCTTGAAACTATTATTCAAACCCTACACAATCCAAGTGGAACCACTAAGCATAGGAGGGCACTTGCAAAATCACTACAAGAGATTGTTTCCCACACGGATTTGGTGACGAAACAAATCACCGAATTCCAAGACTATAGGGAGAGGAGTCAGAAATATTATGCTGACAAGTTGTCATATGAACAAGTCAAGAAGGAAAAAATTACAATATCTCAATTATGTGCACAATTTATTAATCCCAAAACTGGCCAAACATTAGAGGAAAGTTGCAAACAGTTTCCTATACATTGGTGTAGGAATGAAGACATATCCCAAAACTTTTGGGATAGATGGTACATAGTCTTCGATGAGCAGCCATGCAACAATGATGAGGTACCACAATATTTTTTGAGGAAACTCTATTGCGAGTTCATCCTCAACAAGATTCTGAATTATTTTGACATTCGTGAGTTCTAGAGTAGAGGTGGTGGCTCTGTCCAAGATAGACCCGGGGCTCAGTGAGATGAACAGCATGTGCCTATACCTCGAGCGAGGCTAGAATGTAGGTCACTCCCTTTGGCTTTGAAGGAGAGTGTTGAGCTGGAGACTTTACATTCACTGACTACTCTCACCCAAACTCTATCATAGCATGTAGATGATTTTACCCAGGGTGATGAGGGTGAGAGTAGTAGGTGTCATGTGTCCCCACATTTGTGCAGTACATGTGGGAACCTATGTGATTATGGGACACAGGAGGCACAATAGGACTCTGCAACACAAGGGCAACATGCTGTGACACAGGGGCAGGACATATTGGATGATCTTGTTCTTAGTGACAATCTCTTACAGCATACATTTGGTATTGACTCTCAGGTAGTTTGTTACAAGTTTCATCTTGATTTAGTATATTGTTATTTGAAATTTGTAATTAATTTTATATGATTATCTATATTATAAGTCAAAAATAATATATATAATTGTTTACGCAATGAAATTCCATGGTCAGATTGTTCATCCTGCCTCCGTTAGCCATCCATTGGTGGGTTATGAGAGCAGGTCAAGTCAGCAGGTATGTAATTTATCACATGTTCATAATTATTGTAGATATGTCAATGGTAATATTATTTTGTGACAATTTGATGATTTCAATAGTCACCAGCACCTCAACAGTTTCCTTGGTCCCCTAGATGCCAAACCACCACTTTTACGGAGGTAAATTTAACCATTTATAATCATTGTGCATTTTTAAAATAATGTTATGTATTTATTTTGTTTGAATAATCTTGAACTTGATTTTCAAATGCTAAATACAGTGGAGACTCCTCATCTTCGTGAGTCAATGCAGATAGGCATTGATGCAGCCATGAAGTCTACAAATCCTTTGACTAAGGTATGAGCCAATAACATGAAAATATCATAATTTTGTATTTATTTTTTATCTCATGTCATTTGATGTACATAAATGATATTTATGTTTAGTCAATTTTGCTTCTTAATGCTTCTCATAGGAGGTTACAACTCCAGTCTGTCCAACTACGGACGAAGAGAGAGACAAGATGATGGAGAGTGATCATCGGTTGGAGGTAAGTGATCAATTACATATGTGATGTTATATATTTCATACATTTTCTATACTAATGTGTCTATTGTTTGTTTGTATTAATAGTTGCAGCTGGATGAACTTTATTTGAAGAGGTCTACTCAACGGCAAAGAGAGGATGTGTCACTGATTGGATCTCCATTTTCACAGTCAAAGAAAGGCCACCGATTATTTCCTAAAAGTCCATAGGAAACTAGTTTTTGGAAACTTTTTTGTATGCCTAGATGGCTTTGTATACATAATTTTGTATGTTAATCCGGTATATTTTTGTATATTTGTCTGTATGGCTTTGTTTGGACACGCCTATATGGCTTTTTATATAAACTAGATGTTATGTTCATGACATTATGTATATGACAATTTATATTAAATGTTTAATATGATAATCAATTATTGTTACAGGAATTTGGTTTTACAAGTGCCAATTGCATTTGCTTGAAAGTTTATAAATCATTTTCAAATAATCCATTTTGTGCATATATTGCAATCATTGAATTCTATGGGACTATGCATTTCTTTGAGGCATCATTTCAAATAGTTCACATGCCTTGTCTATGCTTCCATACTTTCCATACATGTCTACAAGGGCAATTTTGCAAATACAATACATGTGACAAAATTCCTATATAATTTATGCTTTGATGGTTGTCCACACCATGTTCTCTAGATCCCATTATAGCATAGGCAAGGAGGAAGTTGGTTAAGGTTGTGCAATTTAGTTTTAGATGTGCCAAAATTTGCCTAAATGGTTGAAATTTATTTTTGTGTATTTGCTTGAGAGTTTTTAAAGCCTTATGAAAAATCCATTTTGTGCATAGCTTGCAATCCTTGCATTCCATGAGACAACATTTCTTTGAGGCATCATGTCAAATAGTTCATGTTCATTATATATGCTTCCACACAAGTTGCATACATGTCTTGCAGGGTACTTACAACTACGACATTTGACAAAATTCTTATATCCTTTATGCTTTGATGGATGTCTATATCATGCTCCAAACATACCATTTCTAAGGTTTTGGAATTTGGCTTTACACTTGCCAATTGCATTTTCTTGGAACTTTCTAAAGGCTTATCAGTAAATCCATTTTGTTCATATCTTGCAATCATTGTATTCCATGAGGTGACATTTATTTGAGGCATCATGCCAAACAATTCGCGTGCCTCGTCTATGCTTCCACACTTTGCATACATGTCTCTGAGGGTAGTTGCAACTACAACATCTAACAAAATTCCCATATGTTTTATCCTTTTGATGGATGTCCATCTTGGCATAGGCAAGGAGGATATTGGCTAAGGCTGTGGAATTTTTCTTTACACCCGCCAATCGTATTTGCTTGAAAGTTTCTAATGCCTTATCAAAAAATCCATTGTGTTCATATCTTGCAATCATTGCATTCAATGAGGTGACATTTCTTTGGGGCATCATGCCAAACAGTTCACGTTCCTTGTCTATGTTTCCACACTTTGCATACATGTCTACAAGGGTGATGCAGTAGGTAAGGAGGATGACTCAACACCATGGAAACATATTTCATGGTGCAAGAGCACCTTAGCCATAGCCAATCTTGGCTAGAAGCATATCATAACAAGGTCCTAGGACATCATAGGACAAGTTGATGGTCTTGTGTCATCATTTTGCATGTAATAAGGTCAAATGACCAATGTCATTTGTGTTTGGAGTCATGTTTTATGTATCTAGGATGTTTTGAAGTAATTTGAGTCTTTTTGCATCAAATAAGGTCAAGATGACCAATTTTCTATGTTTTGGAGTCATGTTGAGTCATGTTTAGTCAAATAAAAGTCATGTAATGCAAAGGTTTCTAAGGGTTGTTTTGAAAATGCAATGTATACATATATTGGAGAGTTGGAAAATAACCATGTGGTTGGTTGTGGTAGTTGTAGGTAATTTTAAACTGCTTAAAACATGTATTAAATCCCTCACATACCCCGAGGAGAGAAGGGAGAAGAGTTTTGTATTACAAAATTTGAATAAAAATTTAGTTTTATTTTTATTTTTTCTGCAAAAATGTTGTTCCAGGATGTACCACGACCCTATACAGCCCAGCCATGTGCTAAAATCTATTGGAAATGGTATTGGTATGTCTTAACTTTCAAATGAACTTGGTTTGAGGAGAAACCATTGAGTTTTGAGTGAGATATCTTCATTTTTTCTGAAAGTGCCTGTGTAACCCTCAAAACAAGGGTTTGAGTGTGTAAAGGGATGTTTTAGACCATTCCAATTGTTGTATGACCCTATAACTTAGTGGAATGGTTTGGTTTGGATGTGTTTTAGTTGCCCATGAAGTCAGGGAAGCAGGAGATGGAGTTTGACCAAACTATGGTGTTGTCCTAGGCAAGTTTTGCCTTGTTTCCAAGTAAGAAAGGGTGGTTTTAGGCTAGGGTTTGTTAAAAGAAGGTTGGAAAGTACTAGGAGATGGTTCCTAAAGCATATTCAGACCATTTTTCAAGTGTTCCAAGTGTTAGCAAAGTCTGAGAGTGTGTGGAAGGTAGAGTTTCAATAAACCCTCCTTAAATTGGCCTAGATTGAGGATTTTTGGGGTTTGGTATGTTAGTGAGGGTTTCTCCTAAAACTGATTGTGGTTTTGAGAGTTTGGACACATGGAAGATGCTGCCCCATCAAGTCTATGGGGTTTTTTGATGTTTAGAGGTATGTTTCTTCACAAACTAGGCCTAATTAGCCTATTTTAGACAGCGAAAAATGTCATTTTTGAGGTACATGGTCCAAAGGAGTCACTATTGGTTTTGAGATATGTTATGTAACTTGGAAATGAGTATCTAAATCTGTATTTAGTTTGGGAGGTCTTTCAGAAAGTTTGAGAGAAAAACCCCAAAAATAGGGTCTGTTGTCCTACTCGATTAGGCCTGATTGAAACATGAAAAGTATGAAGATTGAGACTAGGCACTTTGAAGGTTGTTTGATTCACATGTAATTGAGTTTGTTTTGGTCTAATAAGGTCATAATAGACCATGTGCAAGGTCAATAGAGTCATTTTGAGTTTATTTTACAAAAGTTGTGAACATGTATACAGTGGAAAGGTGCTATTGTATTCCATAGCTTGTGGGGCCGAACGGACTTTGCCAACGCATCAGGGTGGGTGGGTAAATTCTAGGGGAGGTCTTGTTTTATGTACCAAGCGCCGCAGTCATTCGGGGTAGCAGGCTACCGGCAAAGTCCCTTAAGATCCCTAATATAAAAACTGCCAAACTTTGACAGAGCAGTTCTTGGAATTCATGGCATTTGGGAATGTTTTGTTTGGACATACAGGTCTATGTGGGGTCCTTCCACAATAACCTCTCTTAGTTTTGGTCAACTCTAGTCTGTTTGACTGTGCCGAAATCAAACGCATTCTTGCAAAATGCTTCAGTTTCATGTAGTGGAAAGGTGCTAGGAGTGACATTTTGTATTCCATAGTTCATGGGGCCAAATGGACTTTGCCAACGTGTCTGGGTGGGTGGGTAAATGCCAGGGGAGGTCTCATTTTGTGTGCTTCAGTTTCATGTAGTGGAAAGGTGCTAGGAGTGACATTTTGCATTCCATAGTTCATGGGGCCAAATGGACTTTGCCAACGTGTCTGGATGGGTGGGTAAATGCCAGGGGAGGTCTCATTTTGTGTGCCAAGTGTCGCAGTCGTTTGGGACATCAGGCTACCGGCAAAGTCCCTTAAGCTCCCTAAGACGAAAAAATTGCCAAACTTTGATGGGACAGTTCTCAGAATTCGTGGCAGATGGGAATGTTTTGTTTAGACCTACAGGTGCATATGGAGTCTATCTACAATAACCTCTCTTAGTTTCATTCAACTCCTGTCCGTTTGACCGTACCAGAATCAAACGCATTCTTGCAAAATGCTTCAGTTTCATGCAGTGGAAAGGTGCTAGGAGTGACATTTTGCATTCCATAGCTCGTGGGGCCTAATGGACTTAGCCAACGCATCAGGGTGGGTGGGTAAATTCCAGGGGAGGTATTGTTTCGTGTGCCAAGCACCGCAGTCGTTCGAGGTAGCAGGCTACCGACAAAGTCCCTTAAGATCCCTAAGACAAAAAAATACCAAACTTTGATGGGACAGTTCTTAAAATTTGTGATAGCTGCAAATGTTTTGTTTTGACTTACAGGTGCATGTAGAGTTTGTCTACAATAACCTCTCTCAGTTTTGTTTAAATTCTATCCGTTTGAACATGCCAAAATCAAACGCATTCTTGCAAAATGCTTCAGTTTCATGCAATGGAAAGGTTGTCAGGTTCCATATTTTTTGTTCTGCTCATTGTGGGGCTAAACGGACTATGCCAACACATCAGGTGGGGGGGTAAATGCTAGTGAAGGTCTCATTTCATGTGCCAAGCGTCCCAGTCATTCTGGCCTACAAGCTACCGAGACCTAGCACTTTTTCAAGTTTGTCGGTAGCTTGCAGCCCAGAATGACTGAGACACTTGGTGCACAAAACGAGACCTCCCCTAGCATTTACCCACCCACCACGATGTGTTGGCATAGTCCGTTCGGCTCCATGATGAGTAAAACAAAAAATATGGCACCTGGAAACCTTTCCATTGCATGAAACTAAAGCATTTTGCAAGAATGTGTTTGATTCTAGCATGGTCAAACGAATAGGAGTTGAACAAAACTGAGAGAGGTTATTGTAGACAGACTCCACATGCACCTGTAGGTCCAAAGGGAATGTTCCCAACTACCACAAATTCTGAGAAGTGTCTCATCAAAGTTTGGCAATTTTTTCATCTTAGGGAGCTTAAGGGACTTTGCCAATAGCCTACTGCCCCGAATGACTGCGATGCTTGGCACATGAAATGAGACCTCCCCTAGTATTTACCCACCCACCCTGATGTGTTGGCGAAGTCCGTTTGGCCCCATGAGCTATGGAATGCAAAATGCCACTCCTAGCACCTTTCCACTGCATGAAACTGAAGCATTTTGCAAGAATACGTTTGATTTTGGCATGGTCAAACGGATAGGAGTTGAACAAAATTGAGATATGTTATTGTGGATGGACCCCACCTGCACCTATAGGTGCAAATGGAACATTCCCAGCTGCCACGAATTCTGAGAACTGTCTCGTCAAAGTTTGGCAATTTTTTCATCTTAAGGATCTTAAGGGACTTTGCTAGTAGCCTGCTATCCCAAACGATTGCAGTGCTTGGCACATGAAATGAGACCTCCCCTAGAATTTACCCACCCTAATGCATTGGCAAAGTCCATTCAGCCCCACAAGCTATGGAATGCAAAATGTCACTCCTAGCACCTTTCCACTGCATGAAACTGAAGCATTTTGCAAGAATGTGTTTAATTCTGGCACGGTCAAATGGACAGGAGTTTAATGAAACCTAGAGAGGTTATTGTAGACAGACTCCACCTGCACCTGTAGGTCCAAATGAAACTTTCCCATCTACCACAAATTCTAAGAACTACCCCATCAAAGTTTGGTAGTTTTTCGTCTTAGGGAGCTTAAGGGACTTTGTTGGTAGCCTGCTGCCCTGAACGACTGCGATGCTTGGCACACGAAAAGAGACCTCTCCTGGTATTTACCTGCCCACCCCGATGCATTGGCAAAGTCCATTTGGCCCCACGAGCTATGGAATGTAAAATGTCACTCCTAGCACCTTTCCACTGCATGAAACTCAAGCATTTTGCAAGAATGCTTTTGAAGAAATCCTTGACACATGAAGACACTAAGAACACTAAAGACACTGAGAACACTTAAGACATCCAAACCTTGTGACATGAATCTTGATATGACATGAGTGAAACACAAGTGAACATGATTAAGACCAATTAGGATCAACTTCATCCATTACTTACCGCCATCTGATGATCACTCTCCATCATCTTTTCTCAAGCCTCTTTGTCTGCAGTTGGACGGACTAGAGTTGTGACCTCCTGTGAGAAGCATCAAAAAGAAAAATTGACTAAACATAAATATACTAGAGGGAAGCAATTCATACTACTATTTATATACAAAACAAAGTACAAGTAACCATCTAGGAAAGTTTTATGCATACTTACAAATTAATCCAACAAACCATCTAGGTCTTCTCTACTCTTTATTGTGTCAAGTATTGCCTCATGGTCAGATTCACGCACCTTCCACAAGGTCTTGTTCAAAGGTCTACCTCAATATTGTATCAAATGAACATTGGTTGCCACGACAAGGTTGGAGTAATGAAGAATCTTCTGATACTTGTCAAAGTCCTCAAACAGCCAAACATTAACACTCTTATGTGGGTACCTTCTAAGACATGTTCTAGTAACAACCACTAAGCCTATAGGGTATTCGATGTTTTCTCCATTTGTAACTGGGGCCTCCAATTTCTTTTTGGCCTTGACACAATGACACAAGTAATAATTTGTTCCCTCTTCATTATCTTCATTTGCAATAACTGCATAAACATGCCCTACAATGATATGTGCAGCAAATTAGATGAAATTAGTCAACATTACAAAAATACTACAAAGTTTAAGATAACATTAGGAATTTCAAATTTAACTATGCAAGTAGATATATTACCTGGTTGAACTAGATCTGATATGTGGTCAAACTCAACTGACGATTCCATCTCTGTCAATTCTAGTGTCGTCAGGGGTCGATACGTGTCAAGTGGGCTAAGATAACTAAACTACCATTCGTCAACCCTCTCATGTGACTCACACTCGTTCCAAGCTTGAATTGTACATGGAGAACAAAAGCACGCCATCTTCTGCATATGTATACTCCATGAACCTGCAATTGAGCTTTTGATAGAGTGTAGCTCACTTGATCCTATTAGTGTACAACAGTCCTCATATGGTGCAATGTTAGTATCATCTATCAACCAAAAAATATGTGAACTGAAGACTTACCTTCATTACCTGGACCCATCGAAGCATTACACCACTTGACGATTGATTTTGCATCTGTCAATTTTGCATTGTCTTTATACTTTAACTATTTTCATGCTATGGCTCTTTTGATACATGCTCTTGCACCATCATGCTCCCCCTTTCCATGCCCAGCCTCACAAAAATTTCACATATGTTGAACACTTGTAATATTATGCCTCATGCTCAGCCAATAGAAATTCTGTGAGTTCTTGAATTGTGATGCATAGTTATCCAACCATATGATATGTTGACTGAATGATATGCCCCTTCTAGCCAGATCATTGTAGAACACCTGAAGACAACCTTACACAAACTCTGTAGAATGCATGCGATCATCTCTTAAATAAAAATGATACCCCCTTATGATCTTGATGTCATCCTCTGTACTATCATTCGCATGAATGAATGTGATGTGCACAAATATAGAAACCTATGTTGAGTTATAATATTGGGATTGCACCTCACACTATGGCTGTAGATTGTAGTTCTCTGCAAACTCAACGACTGAAACAATGCTACCAACTAGAAATGTGTCCTTGCATAACTTGAATTGCAAGTCCAACCATCGAGCTCTATGGTCATGTCTTACATACTCATACACTATGTTGTCATGAAATATAAGCATAAACTAATACACTGGAATCTTCTGAATAACATATTCACACCTCTTTTCTTCTTTACCATCTCTTGTATTGTATGCCATTGTTTTATACTTGCCAAACTCTACTAGTTCATTTCCAACTGCATGTGTTCTTTCCATATGTTCACATATTGGCATACGTTGCAAGCCACTGCAATGCTAACATGTGTCATCCAAGCATAATTTCCTTTAGAATATTTGACCTTCCTCTCTATCACATAAAATTATTGATATGAAGTCTCTTGAGGTAGTTGGTGGGGCATGTATCCCACAATCCTACAAAACATTGTTAGTATGAAAATCTAAACATATAGACTGATAAACATCAAAATGATTAGAAAATTCAATATGTAATCTACAACAACAAGTAGTGCGTATGTGATTTATTTTGACAAAGAAAGGTTTTAGCATTTCAAAATATTTTTGAGAAATTTTAATTTGATACTTCTCTAGAAATTTACCAAAAAACTATGTTTAAGTCATATCCAAAAAATTCTTTGGATGTGGCTCACGGTTTCAACTACAGACTCTCCTTCTTACCACATCCCTTTGATTCAAAGATACCCTTGTGTAATTCTTCCAAAAGTCTTCAATTAGTGATCTTAAAGCTTCGGCAACAACTTTGTCTTTTCGTGGGAGTCTCCTAGAGAATGCCCACTATTCATTAGTGTTTGGATCCTCAACTCTTTGATGTCTTCCAATGGCTCTCATTAGATTTTTTCTATTTATTTTCAATGCTTGACTTGTCTTTCTAATGAGGCGAGCTCTTTTTGTTTATTGGCTTACAATTGTCAATGTAATGACATGTCGTGTGACATTACTATCCTTGGCGCATGAGGTGGAACCCACACTCTCATACGCACTCATTAGATTCTTGACAATTGATTTTTCACTTGACTCATTCGATGTTCTTAGGCCAAGAATCTTCATAGTGGGCCTAAATTTTAGATTTCTCATCAATTCAACAAAGAGTTGACATCTTCCAGTTTCATTTAAATTCTCAAAGAATAATTTCCATATCTTATTTGCATATATTTGGCAAGTGTGCATGGGAATCTTATCCTGCATGGGCTCCAATACATTCTCATCAATATCAATTAGAAACTTAGGCCTCCTATGCAAAATTCTAGGAGGCATTTTATTTGTTAAAGTAGACTAAACATTGGGAATTTCTTCAATATTTACTTGAGATGGGATAGATGACATACCTTCGATTAGAGGTGAAAAGGTTGAAAATGATGTACCTTGAACTTGAGGTGTGAATGATGGAGTGTCACCAACTTGAGAAAAAAATGCAAATGTACCTTCTACTTAACCTGTGAAAGATGGAGTGTCTCCAAATCGAGAAGCTAATGATGGTGTTCCTTCAACTTGACTTGTGGACGATGGAGTGCCTCCAACTTGGAGATTCACTTTCCTCATTGCACAGAGGTTTTGCATTCATTCCCTTTGTGCCGCAAATTCCATCTCTCTTAGCTTCATTAGACGTGTCGCATTCCTCTTCAATTGGCAATGGTGGAATGTCTTCTTATATGGTTGACAATTTCCTACTTTCCTAAATTTGCCTCATTCTTTCTCTTTTCCCCTCATTCTCAACTTCATGCTCTTCTGGTGTTAGAGTCTTTTCTTGTTTCCTCGGCATGATGATGATTTCTACAAGCATGAAGATTAAGACAATGATAATTAGAAATTTTATAATGACAATGAATAGCACAGTCAGAATGAATAACAAGGTTTTACAAACTTCTGAATAAGATGCCTCATATCAAGATAACTTGAACATACATAAGTCATGGAGTATGCATTTGAACACACATATAAGCCATGTAGTATACACTTGAATATACAAAGTCATAAATGGTGCAGGAGCACCTAATCCCTTAAGGCCAATTATGGAAAATGCAATGTAAATGAGTTCAAATGTTTCTTTCCATGTGTGGAATCCTATTTTGATGTAATAAGGTCTATAAAACACCATTTGTATGTCTTAGAGTCCTTTAGGGGGGTCAAGTAGTTAAGTTTTGTCAAGTGTCATAATATTGCTTATGCAAATTACCTGTTTTGTCCATTTTAAAACAAATCCAACAGTCATATCCTCCAAAAATGTGGTTGGATCAGTTGGAAAATGGTTGACAAATGATGTAATAAGTCTCCAAATGAAGACACAAGGAAGAAGACATGAATTTTGATGAAGAAAGAACAACATTTACTCTATTTTTCTGATGTAACCATGTTTTTCTCTACATTTTCTTTGTTTTAGACCGTACTACGGCCCTGTATGGTATTGTCTAGACTTAAAACTCATTTGATGTGTTAGCTGGGTCTGTGTTAACTTTCTTTTGAATCAAGTTTGAGAGGTTTTCATTAGGTTTAGAGGGATATTTAACTAAATTTTTGAAACTGTCTGTATAAGGCCAGTGAGGGCTCTGGTTGGGGTTTAAACAATGTTTTAGTCATTCCACCTACTGTCATGACTTGTATCTTGATGGAATGACTCTTCAAAGAGTAATCTAAGTGTTCTCATGATTTGGTAGGCAGAGAAGATTAGTTGGTGTGGTTTTAGTGTGATGCCCTAGGGTTTTAAAGAGTGTTTTCATGTGGGAAAGAGGAACCAAAGAGGGTATTTGACAAAATATAAAAATAAAATGTTTGTCTAATGGTTTTGTGAGCATGTGTAAGTGTATTCTAAGGTGTTTGAAGTAGTGGTCTGAGGAGAAAGTGTTAGGAACCATTATTTTCAATAAACCCTCCCCAATTTTGCCCAAACTAAGGGTTTTTTTCGTTTGGTATGTAGGTGAATGTTTCTCTTGAAACAAATTATGTTTTTGAGGGTTTGGACACATGAAGAATTCTTCCCCAACAAGTTTAGGGGTCTGTGGAAAGTTTAAAGGCTAGTTCCTTTGTAATATAGGCCTAATTATCCCTTTTAGGACAGCGAAAAAAATCATTTTTGAGGCACATAGTCCAAAGAAGTCAAGGTTCAGTTTGAGATATGTGATGTAACTTGATAATGGGTGTTCAAAACATTGATTAAGTTTTGGGTTTGAAACCATATAAGGAAATTAGGTTTGGTTGTGTTTGGTTGGTGAACTTAATCTTGTTAGATGCCTCATCAAGCCTATGTGAAGGTCTGAATCCTTGAGTGAAATTTGTAGACCTTTGAGACCTAATTCATTGAAGGGTCATTGTGAGAGTTTTTGAAACCAATCTAGAACACAAGTTTGTGAAACTTTGTACAAATCAAGTTGTTTGTGAAACTTTTTTGTTGCGAGAGTTTGTGGAGACCATAAGGTGTTGAGAGATCGTGCTATGTAAAGGTATATCTCTATTACTAAGCCTCCCTTTGACCCTATCAACTCTTAAGAACATCACCTTGACTGCTCTTGACTGTCTTCCCCTTGAAGGCCATTGTTTAGACTCTTATATGAGTATTAAATCACTATTTTAGTTTTGGAAATCATGAATTGTATGGTTAATTTTTTACATATATGAGTTGTATGTCCAGGTGATTTTGAAGGATGACAAAATGAATGCCATCGAAGGGGACTCTAATCAACATAAATTGACTATCCTAATAGTCTTAAACCAGTCCAAAAACTTTGTGATAGTCAAAAGAACATTAACCATTGAAGATAACCTTTTGGATACTCATGACAAAAGATCAAAGACATCTTAAGTAATGCATAAATTAAAAACAACTTCATGATGGTCATGACTATGATAGTGGACTGTTATATAGACTTGTGACTATCCTATAGTCATGAAAACCTCCTTTTTAGTGTTTTATCTCCTTGTAACTCCATTTGTATCATCTTGTGTCATGATGCTTGTATGTCCATACATATTTGTATATAACTCTCTTCTCTAAAATTTTGTTATGTTGATGAATTAAATACATAATCTCCATCATATTTTTTATGGATTGAGTGGTATCAAAGTGAGTTGTAACAATTTGTCAAATAGGTTTTGGTGCTCATTTCCTCCATTTTTGTAAGAAAACTATCATTTCATGCATGGTTCTATTAAATGAATTGAATTATGCATGTATTAAGGAATAAATCCTTTTATATCATCCCAGGGCAAAAATTAAGAGTCTTCCAAAATCAATTTGGCTCCATGTATACACTCGAATATGAGTATGACAAACAATTGTTCACTAAAATTATTTTATGAAGTATTTGATAATGTTTTTCTCTTGTATAGCTGAAAATAGGTGAAATGAAGGCATGAAGGGCTGAAACAAGGTAGAAACATGAGGAATTTGGAGTCTCTTTGACTGAACTAACTGATATACCTAGACACATATATATCTTAGAACATAAAGAACATAAAAAACATAAAGACATAAATACATTTAAAGACCTAAAGAACATAAGAACATATAAATGTGAATTAAAATGGACATTTAAATTGAACATACCTTAGAATTTGATATTGCAGTTGACCAATTCTCCAAAAGATGGCTTCAAATTCCTCAAATTCTTGTTTTTCACAAGTTTGATTATGAACTCTATATAATTCTAGAATAGGATTAGTAAAATTTATGGAAAAAACAAACATATATCATCAAATTCAATCTATATATCAATGGTAATTAGCTTTGAAACAAAATCACACATGAAACATGAAACTTTCAGTTCAAATGATCAAATTTTCTCTAAAAACATGAAAAATCACTTCTTCTATGTTGATAAAACAAAAAAAGGTGGTGGATTCATATAAAAATGATTCTTAATTAGTCAAACAACATGAAAAGCATTCTTTTGTCTGATATACTCGTGAAAAGCAGGAATAACAGTCATGTGGGGTCTGAAACACGGATCCCACATGCTTTTTTACCATTTTCCATGCTTCCCAGAACGTGATCGCATTATAACACGTTCCCACATGCTTTTTTACCATTTTCCATGCTTCCCAGAATGTGATCGCATTATAACGCGTTCGCGTTATAATGTGAGCGCATGCTGGGAAGCATGATAGGTAACCTTGTATCTACATGGGAGAGTCTCTCTCTCTCTCTTCATTTCTCTATCCTATATATAGAGAGGGATCGAGAGACATGGAGAGATAGAGAGGGACATGGAGATAGAGAGGATAGGTGAGATAGAGATGGGGAGAGGGAGAGATGGGGATTGAGATAGAGAAAGGGGTCTATAGAGGGAGAAAGATAGAGATACTTATATAGAGAGAGAGGGGAGATATAGGGAGATAGATTTAGCAAGGGAGAGATAGATAGGGAAATATATAGAGAGAGAGAGAGGTAGAGAGGGGTATATTAAGAGACAGGGCTATGAGGATAGATAGCTCGATAGGGAAAGAGATCAAGAGTTGTCTAGATACATAGGGAGAGAGATTTCAAGAGGTAGAGGGATGGGGAGAGAGATAAAGAGGAGAGAGAGATAGCGAGGGATAGATTAAGAGATAGGGATCCATATGTCCAGAGAGAGATAGGGATCCCTATTCTCCCCTCTACCTAAACCATAAACCTAAACCTTTAAACCATAAACCCTAAACCCTAAATAATGCCCCTAAACCCTAACCCCTAACCCCTAACCCCTAACCCCTAATCCCTAAACCCTAAACTCAAGAAACCCTAAACCCCTAACTCGTAAACCCTAAACCCTAAACCCTAGACCCTAAACCCTAAACTTGAGCATCCCTAAACCCCTAAAGCCTAAATAATTCCCCTAAACCCTTACCCAAAACCCTAAACCCTATTTACTTGAGCAACCCTAAACTCATGTAAACCTAAAATAGTGAGGGAGGGAGAGATAGAAAGGTAGAGTTAGAGAGAGGGGATCGAAAGAGATCTAGCAAGATAGAGAGACAGGGAGAGAGAGAGATAGAGAGGTAGGTATAGTTAGAGAGAGGGATAGAGGAGACAAAGATATCTCTCACAGGCTCAGTCTCCTCTATATCTCCCTATTCACCTCTCTACCTAAACCATAAACCTAAACCTCTAAACCTTAACCCCTAACCCCTAAACCATAAATAATACCCCTAAACCCTAACCCCTAGCCCCTAAACCCTAAACCCTAAAAATGAGCAATGGGCTAAACCCCTAAACCATAAAACCTAGAAGCAACCCTAAACCTCTATCTCCCTATCTCTCCCAATCTCTATAACGTGAAATTTCATGAAAACATTAAGCTTTCATTCCAACCAAGTTCATCGCTAATCCATTCAATTTCATCTCTAATCATCCCTAAACCACTTCTAATCAGCCCTAAACCACTTCACACCATCCCAAATCACATCCAAATCAATTTAATTTCATCTCTAATCATTTTCAAATCAACCTGGATTTCATCTCAAATAGGTCATCCCTAAACTATTCCTAAATCATTCTAATCATTCCCTAATCAGCACTAAACCACTTCAAACCATCCCTAAAACCATTCTAATCATTCCTAATCTAGTCCTTTTTGCCTCTCATCATCCCTAAACAAATCCATTTCATCCCAACTTCATCCCAAATCAATATAAGCTCCATCTCAAATGATCCCAAAAATAATCAAAATAAAACAAATACCTCAGTAGGAGCCATTAGAAGATCATAGTGCCAATCTGTTAGTCATTGCACCATTTTGTATATCGTATGTGCCAATATGCTCCTTAGTAGCACCTACCTATCAATCACAAACATCATTATACACCTAGCCAATCACAGGTGTCATTCTACCATCTGCCATCCACAGGAGCCATCGAAACATCATAAGCGCCAATATGTTAGTTGTTTAAACCATTCTATACATCATATATACCAACCATAAACCCTAAACCTGATCAACCCTAAACCCTTATCTCCTTGTCTCTATCATCTCTCTACCTCTCAATCTCTCTGCCTATGTCTTTGCCCATGTCCATCACCCTCTATCTCCCTATCTCTCCCTCTCTAAACTCCTAACCCCTAAACTCTAAACCTGATCAACCCTAGACCCCTATCTCCTTGTCTCTATCATCTCTCTATCTCTCAATCTCTCTGGCTATGTCTCTAGCCATGTCCCTCACCCTCTATCTCCATATCTCTCCCTCTCTAAACTCCTAACTGGGATAAACCCTAAACTTGATCAACCCTAAATCTGATCAACCCTAAACCCTATCTCCTTGTCTCTATCATCCCTCTACCTCTCAATCTCTCTGCCTATGTCTCTGGCTATGTCCCTCACCCACTATCTCCCTATGTCTCCCCTCGGTCTCCTTTATATCTCCCTATCGGTCCTCTCTCTCTAAACCCTAACCTAAACCTCTAAACCTTAACCCCTAAACCCTAAAACATAAACCTTAAGCTACCCTAAATAATTCCCCTAAACCCTAACCCCTAATCCCTAAAACTGAGTAGTTCCCTAAACCCCAAACCTCTAAACCATAAACCTTGGAAAAAACTCTAAACCTCTATCTCCCTATCTCTCCTAATATCTATCGATCCCCTCACACTCTCTCTCTCTCTAAACCCTAACCCCTAAACCTGAGCAACCTTAAATCCCTAACCCCTAAACCCTAAACCCGAGCAACCTTAAATCCCTAACCCCTAAACCCTAAACCATAAACTTGAGCAATCGTAAACCCCTAAACCCTAAACTTAAGCAACCCTAAAATCATAAACCATAAATAATGCCCCTAAAGGTCTAAGCAACCCTAAGCTCATAAACCCTAAATAATGACCCTAAACCTTAGTAACTCTAAACCTCTCTCTCTCTCCCTAAACCCTAAATAATGCCCCTAAATCCTAACCCTTAAACCATAAACCTGAGCAACCCTAAACCCCTAAACCCTAAATAATTCCCCTAAACCCTAAATTTAAGCAACCCTAAACTCATAAACCCGACCCGCCCTCTCTCTCTCTCCAAAACAAGAAAACTAGGACTCTCTATCTCTCTCTCCCTATCACCAGGTATCTCTCCCCTTTCTCTCCCCTCCATCTCCATTCTCTCTCCCTTTTCCTCCCTCTCACTCTCCCTTGTCGACAAAGAGCATGGAAACAAGAAAAATAGGACATGTAAAGATGGATGAGGATATAAATTGGGATGATAAAATGGAAACAAGATAATTTATGAAATTTCATTAGATGGGAAGAATGAGGAGGAGAGGTAGAGAGTGGAGGGAAGTAGAGAGTGAAAGAGAGGATAGGAGGTAGAGACAGGAGGGAAGTAGAGAGTGGGAGAGGACCGTAGGAGGTAGACAGGGGAAGGAAGAAGAGAGAGAGGGTAGGAGGTAGACAGGGGAGGGATGCAGAGACTAAGAGAGAGGGTAGGATGTAGATAGGGGAGGGAAGTAGAAAGTGAGAGAGAGGGTAAGAGGTAGAGAGGGAGGGGGGATAAGAGAGTAAGAGAGAAGGTAGGAGGTAGAGAGGCGACGGAAGCAAAGACTCAGAAAGAGGGTAGGAGGTAGATAGGGGAGGGAAGTAGAGAGTGAGAAAGAGGGTAGAAGGTAGATAGGGGAGAGAAGAAAAGAGTGAGAGAGAAGGTGGGAAGTAGAGAGGGGAGGGAAGCAAAGACTCAAAGAAAGGGTAGGACGTAGAGAGGGGAGAGAAATAGAGTGAGAGAGATGATAGGAAATGCAGCTGCCCTTGTAGACATGTATGTAAAGTGTTGAAGCATAGACAAGGCATGTCAATTATATGATGTAACACCTCAAAGAGATGTTCTATAATGCAATGCAATGATTGCAAGATATGCAAAAAATGGATTTGTTGAAAAGGCTTTAGAAACTTTCAAACAAATGCAAATGGCATGTGTATTGCCAGTTATGCTCATCATAATGCGAGCGCATTATAACACGCTTGCATTATGTGAAATCACATAACGCGAGCACGTTATAATACTCTTGCATTATGTGAAATCACATAACGTGAGTGTGTTATAATGCACTCACGTTATAGATTTCACATAACGCTAGCGCGTTATAACGCGATCACGTTATTGTCAGCTTTGTTTGACATGTTTTTATCAGTTTTTAGCAAAATCTGGAGATAATCTAGAGCATGCTCCCCATCAGGATGACACTATTTTCAATGAAAACTTTAAAAAAAACATAATAATCTTAAGCTCTTTGTTAGCTATCTAACCATATAATTGTTTTCACATTTTGAGTATGTTTAGTGTTTCATCTTGAATTTCTTTTGTAAGTGTGTCCAGTTTTTGTCAAAAACTAGTGTCTAGTATTTTTGATTTTTTTTTTAGCCATTCATCGAAAATTGAAATAAGTTATATTTTTAGAAACTAGACTCTATTCTACACGAATTCAAAAAAAAATCAATTTTCGATTAGTTTTCAAACATTTTATGGGGGAGCATGCTCAAATTTCTATTTTTCAGGATGTGTCCACTTTAAAAATTACTAAAAAATCAATTATTCATTAAAAAATTATCAAAAAAATTAGGGATAAACTACATGGTGTTACCTAATTTCTCACTAGAGCGATTATTGAAACACTAAAAAAAATTTAACATTTTAGGGGGAGCACACCAGATGCCATGTTATGTTTTTTTGAGAAAAACAGGACCAATTTGTGTGCTCCCCCTTTTTGAACCCCTTAATCTCAACCATTTTTAGAAAAAATTAGTAGTTTAGAAACTATATTCGGAGCACTACAACTCTTGTTTTCGTTCCATCTTCAAATTTTGAGTGTAGCTATCTTCAATTTCTCACAACATCAATGTTTCTTGATTTCAGAAGAAAAAAAAAAGTGGCAACTTAAGACCCAAACATCAATTTCTCTCTTGCACTTGCTTGGTTTCACCTTCCTTGAATGCACTCACGCTATAATGTATGTTTTTACTCCAACTCAGTCTTTTGGCTATGGGTAATGAGGCAAAAGACTAATTTTTGCACTTTAAAGCAAAAACTAATGTAAGCGCATTATAACGTACTCACGTTTTACTGTGCATGGGACCAAAAAGTCATGTGGTGAATTTTTGGTCCCACAAATCCATGCACTTACCCTTTAGGGTTATGATTAGAATTAAGGTTAGGGTTAGGGTTATGATTAGGGTTATAATTAGGGTTAGGGTTGGAATTGCAGATAGAATTAGGGTTAGGATTAGGGTTAGAATTATAATTGCAATTCAGGTTATAGTTTAAAGAAGGGTGACAATTAGAATGAGAATTAGGGTCAAAACTAGGGTTAGGGTTATAATAAGGGTTAGGGTTATGGTGAGATTTAGGGTTACAATTAGAATTAAGGTTAGGGTTAGGGTTAGGGTTAGGGTTAGGGTTAGGGTTGGAATTACAATTAGAATTAGGGTTAGGATTAGGGTTAGAATTACATTTAGAATTACGGTTATAGTTTGAAAAAGGGTGACAATTAGAATGAGAATTGCGATCAAAACTAGGTTTAGGGTTATAATAAGGATTAGGGTTAGGGTGAGATTTAGGGTTATAGTTAGAATTAGGGTTAGGCTTAGGATTTGAATTAGTGTTAGAATTAAAATTACAGTTACAATTAGGGTTAGGATTATGATTAGAATTAGTGCTACAATTAGGGAAAATATATAAAACAAAAAAAGTTAGGGTTAGGGTTAGGGATAGCGAAAAAAATAGGGCTTGGGATAGAATTACAATTAGGGTTACATGATTAGAATTAGGTTTACAATGAGGGAAATATTTATAACAAAATAAATTGTTAGTGTTAGTGTTAGAATTAGGGTTAGGGTTAGAGTTAGAATTAGGGTTAGGGTTAGGGATAGAATTATAACCAGGTTCAAAATTAGTGTTATGAATATAATTAGGGTATGGGTTAGAAATTTAGTAAGGGGTAGGGTTAGAATTAGAATTAGGGTATGGGTTAGAAATTTAGTTAGGGTTAGGGTTAGAATTAGGGTTAGGGTTAGAATTAGGATTAGGGTTGAGGTTAGTCTTAGGGTCAGAATTGGGGTTAGGTTAAAATTAGGGTTAGTGTTAGGTTTAGGGATAGAATTAGGGTTATGGGTTTAGTTATAATTAGGGTTAGAATTATGATTAGAATTAGTATAGGGTTAAGGTTAGAATTAGGGCTAGGGTTAGAATTAGGGTTAGGGTTAGAATTAAGGTTGGGGTTACATTTAGGTTTATAATAATAAAGTCAGGGTTAGGGTTAGGGTTAGGGTTAGGGTTAGGGATAGGGATAGAATTAGAGTTAGTGTAATCATAATTCTATATCTAACTCTTATTCTATCCTTAATAACACTTAGCATTGATTTATAAGCCTAATGTTATATCTAACCCTATTTATAAGCCTAATCCTAACCCAATCCCTAAACAAAATCCTAATTTTAAATTTAATCTTCATTCGAACCCTAATTCTAACTCTAATTATGACAAGTTATGCTAACATTACACTTAGCATATATTTCTATGAACATAAGGGTAAGTGCAAGAAGATGAGTTTACTTTTTGGCCAAAAAGTGGAAGTGTTTTTCCTATTTTTCAAATTTTGTCATACTTGGAGTGACAATTTGAAGCACTTGCACATAAAATATTAAGATGATGTAAAAATAAGAAATGTAGGATTCTATTTCTAGTTTCCAAATATGTAAGTTTTTCTAATACCCAGATGATGCAAGTTGGTTTTTTATTGGATGTACAAAAAGTGGCTTTTTAAAAGTCCCCTATTTTTTGCAAAAGCATGCATGTATACAGCCAACATAACTTAACCTAAATTAATGTATTTTCTAATTCCTTTTGTGGAAAGATTTTTAGGATGTTAAATTTTGATCAGGATATTTTTTGGTAATTTTTTGATAAATTTTTTTTAAATAATTTTTTAATGGCTCTAATTAGTGTTTTTTAAAACCCCTCGTGTATGGCCAACATAATTTGAGCTAAACTAATCAATTCAGTAAAAAAAAATTCATCATGTAGAGAAAGATGTCTAGTTTGGTCAGACAGTTTTTTTTTCAAGAAACTTTCAAAATCAGAAGTTATTAAAAAAATAGTAACCTATGTTATTTCAATTTTATGAGTTAGTTTGTTTAGAAAATAATTAATAAATAGAAAATTATGTTCAATAGTAAAAAAATTACATAATTGAAAACTAGACTTTTAGATCTACAATGGGTTTTAATTTTGTTAAAATATTCTGAAAAAAAAGTCGTCAGCCATAGTGGTGAAATTGGTTTCTTCTCCCATTGTTTCATGGCTTCTTAGTTGCAGGTTAGTTGCAAGTCCAAGGCTTAGGCTTGGGTTTCCAAGCCTTTACCAAGCTTAAAACCAATGCAAATTGGTGGGTGTCATATTTGAAAAAACAAGAAACAGGTACCCATTTTAAAACGGGTACCCGTTTCTTGTTTTTTAGAATGGGTACCCGTTTTAAAATGGGCACCCGTTTCTATTTTAGCCTTTTTTTTTTCATAAATTGGTAGTATGACTGAAACCCTGCAACATTTCCTTTTACCAATACAGACGACAGTGACAAATTCTGTGATATTTTTATGTGCAAAGTGTCGATTCGAGCTCTCAACGGGGCATATCTTATGCAATTTTTATAGGGATTCAATCATAAGGAGAATTTTCAGATGGAATGAAGTAGAAAATCTATTTTTTACAGGCATTCAATTTCTTAGAGAGGCATTCATTTTTACCAATACACTGACATCGACGAATTCTGCAACCTTTTTATATGCAAAGTGTTAATTTGAGCTCTCAAGAGGACATATTTTATGAAATTTTTACAAGGATTCAATCATAAGGAGAATTTTTAGATGGAATGAAATAGGAAATCCATTTTTTAGAAGGATTCAATTTCTTGAAGAGATCAAACAAATATCAAGCAACTATCATATTGAACAAAGGATATATTTCTACTTGTTTTTCATACATTTTTTAGGAAGGGATCCAACACATTTTGGTAATCATGGGATCAAATAAATGTCAACAAAAAAAGAAGAGGAAGGTTATGACAGTTGAAGAAATTGAAGCAGATTGAGAGAAAGAGGCAAAAAGATAAAGAGATAGGAGAGAGAGGATTAAAAAAATAAAGAATGATGTAGTGCATCTAGTTAGATGGCTATTGAAGAGGAGAACATTGAGGAGGAGAATATTGAAGAGGAGATATTGGAGAGACCAATTTGGATGAAGTGGATGTAGAGTATGCAAATGTGGAAGAGGTCAAGAACATGGAAAATGTAATATAAGAATGAATCCAAGTATGTCTTCGAATCCCTTGAATGATAATGAGATTAAATATTTAAAGCAAGCTAGATATAATATTGATGAGATAAATGCTTCTACTACAAACAAGACAATAAAAAATGAAAATGAAAACCCTTGTATACATGAAAATGAAAATATTTTTTTTAATTGAAAGTAATTTTTTTAAGGATCTTTGTGGTAAGATATCTTGGAGACAAATTCGAACACATGCAAATAGATTGTACAAATAATTTTTTTATAGAAAAACTCTTGGATATCAATGCCAACTTGTATTACAATTGATGAGAATGTCAAAAATGAGAAAAGTAATGAAAAAATTAGGCATTTTTGTAAAACCCAAAAATGTGGATGAATCAATGGAACAAGGTATGTCTAGTGTTGATAATGCTATTGGTTCTATAGGAAAAAATAGTCAATCTAAGGATAAGAATGCAGCACGTCGAGCAATAACAACTTCTTTAGTTAATAAATCAGTTGTGAACAAAAGAATGATACGTAAAACAAGTGGATATTTAAATGTGCATGCTATAACTTTAAGAAGAACAGCAAAGAGAAGAGTAAGTATTGAAGAGGATCCAATCAATCAATGTTGGACTTTTAATGGTAGACTCCCAAGGCTTGACATGAAATTAAACAATGAAATTAGGTCTTTGATTGAAAAATATCAGAATGATAATACAAGGGTTTCATCAAATGCTAGAGATGTTTTGAAATTAAGGGTGGGGTCAAAAAATTGTGATCCTCATCCAAAACATCTTTTAGACATGACTCAAACAGAATTATATAGAAAATTTCTAGATGATTTAGTTATAGAAAATTTTAGTATAAGTCAAAGATCATTTGAGAAATGCAAACGTTGGTATGTCAGGATCAATAAGCAACGAATCTCTTGTTGTTGTAAAACTCATGTGCAATTTCATTATTTTTCTGATGTTTTTCGATATATACGTTGTACTTTGCATACTAACCAAATTATGCAGGAATGTGGTATTAATATGCCACCTACAATAGTTAAGAATTTTATAACAAGTATACTTTGTGAAACAATTGATGGGCAATTCTATTTTTCAAAACCATGTGTTTCTGGACAATGCAATAGATGTGGTAACCTTTCATTGTTAGAAGAATGCATGCATGAAAGTAGTTCACATGATTTTGGACAATAGTTAGTGGATGTGAAGAGGTACACCAATGTTCAATATCCATTAAAGGATGGAAAAACTGGAAAGCATTGTGAGTTAGTCATAGAACAAAGTAGTGTACATGCATTCATCACAGATTTCAAGAATAAAATTATGTATAAAAATGTGAAACATTCTCAATATGCTCAGTGGCTTGATGAACAATTCCGCATATGTAAGAACACATTTCCAATTGGAACAATACTTTCAATGGTTCACTTTGTAGAAAACTATACACTTGCTCCACAAGAGGAGATTCAATCACAATATTATAACTTAGTACAGGTGGCCATATTTGTTCATATTATATATAGACATGCAGTTGACAGTACAGAAGATGATAGGAAAATTTTGAGAGAGTACCATTTCTATGTGATTGATAACCAGTTACATTCATCAGAGTTTGTGTAGTATTGTTTCAAAGTATTTAACGACAACTTAAAAGAAAGACAAATCCAAATGGCACAACATTTCATATGGTCAAACAATTGTACAGGACAATTCAAAAATTCTTGAATGTTTTACTGGTTAAGTAGGGCCCATAAAGAAAATAATATCCAACATATTTGGAGTTTCTTTGATGTTGGGCATGGTAAAGGAGAACATGATGGAGCTGGAGCATGTGTGAAAAGGGCTCTTGCTAGGGAGCAACTAAAATTTCATGATGCAGCAAAGTTTCAAGATGCACATGCAATTGTGGATTGGTGTAATGCACTCAATCCGCAATTGACTACAAGATCAAGTGAGAACTCTAAAGTTCAACAGTTTTTTTGGTTGGTTGAAGAAGAATACATTCCTCCCCAATTTGATTGTGATACAATTAGTGGATCAACAAAATGGCATTCATTTAAGACTTCAAGTGCAAGCACATGGACTCTATGGACTAGAGAGCTTACATGTTTTTGTCAGTTTTGTATCGCAGGTGAGTGGAAAGCATGTGAAAATACAGATTGGGTTGAAGAATGGCAACAAAAGTGTTTAACACCTCTACAAACACATGATCAAAATGAGATAACATTTGGGGAGGATAATCATTTGCAAGCATCGGATGACTATGAGTGTATTTTAGACCTCGTACAAGAAGGTACATTCATTCAATATTTCTTTTCGATACATTTTTTTGGAAATATATAGTTAATTGTACATATCTATGTATGTATATTTTTGTGACTTATTGAATTTAAAATTTTTTTGCAGGACATGTGTATGTTTTTGTTGCACCCAAGGGTAATGAAGAGTAAACAGAGTATTGGTTGGCTCGATGTGTTGAGGCAAAATAGAATTTGTTACAACCTAGAGCAGATGATGATAACTTTAAGTATCCAACAGGTTCTGTGGTTGTTACTAGCACTTAGCTACGTAAAAATTTGATAAGGAGGAATGGTATACCTGCATTTGAAGATTATGAAAGACATAAGAAAATTTTGCACTACTCGCATCTGATTGTGGCAACAAATATACAATTAGTGAGATATAAAAGGAGACCTGTCACAAATGAATTATGGACACTTTCTATGGAAGAGCATGAGGCAATCATAGATGCATTACAAAAAAGAGAGGACGCAAATGGTACAATGGAGTAAATGTTTTAAATGATTAACATGTATGTAGAAATTTTTAAACTTTTAATCTTTGTCTAGGATGTGAGTTTAGGATTGATATGATTGATAACTTAACTAATTGATTGCATCTCCCCTTAAGCATCTTCTTAAGTCCCCTTAAGCCATCCCTTAGCTATGTTCCATAAGTTAGGTAAACTTAGGATTTAGTTTAATAACTTCAATATAGTTCATTGATATAACTTAGCACACCCTTACCAAAATACTAGAGTTGATTCCATCTCCCCTTAAGACATTCTTTTAACTCCCCTTAAGCCATCCCCTAGCTAAATGATATAAGTTAGTGCATGTACCCTTACCAAAAATACTATAGTTGATTGGACCATCTCCCCTTAAGACATTATCTTAACTCCCCTTAAACCATCCCCTAGCTAAATGATATAAGGTAGTGCATGTACCCTTACCAAAAATACTATAGTTGATTGGACCATCTCCCCTTAAGACGTCCTCTTAACTCCCCTTAAGTCATCCCCTAGGTAAATGATATAAGTTAGTGCATGTAGCCTTCCCATTTAAATACTACAGTTGATTCCATCTCCCCTTAATCTATCCTCTTAACTCCCCTTTTAAGTCATCCTCTTAACTCCCCTTAAGCCATCCCCTAGCTATGTTCCATAAGTTAGGTAAATTGTCATCTCCCCTAATTGATTGCATCTCCCCTTAAGCCATCCTCTTAACTCCCCTTAAGCCTTCATATTAATATTCCTAATTCTGTTAAATATCATGACACATTCTAACTTTTTTACATTTCATTACATGGTGCAGGATATGTTTTTTGCAGTCATAACAGAGGATGGAAACATAGAAGGTGTTAAATTTCACTTACACTTTATTTCAGGTATTCACTAGACTTATACTATTAATTATTTTAATTTATGATTCAATGGTTCTTTCCTTTCATTATAATTTCAATGGAACTTCTTAACAAATTCTATCTTTAAATAAAATGATCTCTAAAGGTTCTAAATTTTTATATACGTTTCATCGTGGCCTAACCTCAAGATTTATTTTTGCAATTTCACATGTAGTGTTGAAAGGATTATTGTTTCTTGTTGCACAGGTATGATCTCTACACATGTTTCATATCTAGAGTCTTCAACTTCTAGGTGTCAAGTATAAAATCTTAGATGAGCTAGACTTAGAGAATAACATTGTATAAAATCTAGGTGTCTCTAGGTGTCTTGGGTTCTAACTATATAATAGTTGTCTCTACCTATGTCTTAAGTATTCTATATGTCAACTAGGTAGATAGAGACTAGAAATAAGGCATTTAATCTAATCTAGGTGTCTTAGGTAGATACTATATATCAACTACATGTCTAGAGATATAATATGGAATCTAGGCACATCTTAGGTAGGTACTATATATCAACTACTTGTCTAGAGACTAGAATAAGGTATAATTTAATATAGGTGGCTTAGGTATCTATACTAGATATTTCAACTAGGTCTACCATGTAATAGGTGTCTAGAGCTTGTGTCTTAGGTAGAACTATAATCTAGGTGTCTAGGTGTCTCTACCTGTGTCTTAGGTATATTATATGTCAACTAGGTAGAACTATATAATCTAGGTGTCTAGGTGACTTAGGTCTAGACTACGATAAGGTATAAAGACTATATATGTCTATATATAATTTATCTAGATACATACTATACAATATGTGTCTTAGGTGTCCTACATAGAACTAGAATACATGTGTCTTAGGTCTTAGGTGAGGCCACATGAGCTTCCACCTTCACGTGGTTGGCATTGTCAGTATAGAATATTTGTTTTTGCAATTTCACATGTAGTGTTGAAAGGATTCAAATCTATTGTTTCTTGTTGCATAGGTATGATCTCTACACATGTTTCATATCTAGAGTCTTCAACTTCTAGGTGTCAAGTATAAAATCTTAGATGATCTAGACTTAGAGAATAACATTGTATAAAATCTAGGTGTCTCTAGGTGTCTTGGGTTCTAACTATATAATAGGTGTCTCTACCTATGTCTTAGCTATTCTATATGTCAACTAGGTAGATAGAGACTAGAAAAAAGGCATTTAATCTAATATAGGTGTCTTAGGTAGATACTATATATCAACTACCTGTCTAGAGATATAATATGGAATCTAGGCACATCTTAGGTAGATACTATATATCAACTACTTGTCTAGAGACTAGAATAAGATATAATTTAATCTAGGTGGCTTAGGTAGATACTAGATATGTCAACTAGGTCTACCATGTAATAGGTATCTAGAGCATGTGTCTTAGGTAGAACTATAATCTAGGTGTCTAGGTGTCTCTACCTGTGTCTTAGGTATACTATATGTCAACTAGGTAGAACTATATAATCTAGGTGTCTAGGTGACTTAGGTCTAGACTACGATAAGGTATAAAGACTATATATGTCTATATATAATTTATCTATATACATACTATACAATATGTGTCTTCGGTGTCCTACATAGAACTAGAATACATGTGTCTTAGGTCTTAGGTGAGGCCACATGAGCTTCCACCTTCACGTGTTTGGCCTTGTCAGTATAGAATATTTATATTTCTTGAAGCTAAGGGAAGCTCTTTTTCTTGTACATAGAAGTTATGAAAAACCAATTAATGCATTGATTTTAGTTATTATTTAGTGCTCTTGATTAAATTACATACAAAATGCTAATTTTATTATATTTTGTAGAAATTATAATTTTTAATTTTTTACAAAATTCTAGGAGCAAATCTCAAAAGTTTTAGTAGATAGAACCAAGTATTGTTTATCAAATATATATATATATATATAGCAATTTGGAGTTATAGGCATTTGTTTATTTTTCTTTTGATATTTAGGTTACCTATAAATTTCTCTATTTTTCTTTTGATATAATTTAGGGTAGACTTAAATTTGTCTGATTTTCTAAATTTCTTAAATTGTAAATTTAAAGGGTACAGGTATTTCTCTAATTTTCTTTAAATCCTTTTCATAAATTTATAGGGAAGGTATTGATCAATGAAATGTTTAATTGATTAAACATGGTTACTAGATTGACAAATCTAATCAATAAAATTTTCCTAAATATTTAACTCAATTAAAATTTAACACTTGTCCCAACATTTGACTCATGTAAATCCAAACATATTCATTCTAGTTCAACAAAGTTAATTTTCATTTTATTTTTTAAATTTATTTAGGGCAGTTTGTATCTAATAAATGTTTAATAAATTAAATCAATTGAAATTTTCCTCTTATCTAATTAGAATTAGTATTTTACAATTTTATGTAATTAAACACATGAATTAATTTGAAGTGTTAAATATGAGATATATGAAATTAAAATTTGAATATAGATGCATTTAGTGGAAATTCAATAAATAGCAAAATCTAGTCTAGATGAAATAGTCTATGAGATATAAATACTACCATAATAACAGTCCATGTAAACATAGTGAAATAGTCACAAAACATATATGTCTAGTCAATACTGAAATAGTCATAAAATCCTCATGAAATAAACAATCTAATACATCATCATCATGTCCATCCATCATCCATCCATCAATCTAAAACATGTGTGCACACTAAGTTTGATCATCATCCATTTCAAGCCGCCTTTTGGTCCCATGTGACTGAGACGGCAACTCATGCTGTGTACAAGAAAAAGAAGCTTCAAATCAATTTTAATGTCAAAACTGCATCCTAATTAAATTTAAATCAAATATTTAAAACCAAACCATCAAATTAAATTTTTAAATCTAAACTTCAAAATGTCTAAGCATACCACAACAAGCTCATCAGCTCTCCTGTCATGCTCCTATGCAACAGATGGTGCCAATTCAGATGATAGATTAAATGTCTGTGTTGCCAATTCTTGTATTTCAATAAAACACATGAATTCTAGGCTCTAGAGTATAAATACAAAATGCAAGGTTGAATGATACAAAAGACTTTGAAATCACATAGGATTTAACTATAGGACCTGAAATATGAGAGATAACTCGTGCATCTGTGCAGGCTCATCAATGATAGGATTAATTGAGCCTGCACCTAAACTAATCTCATCCTGCATATATATGTGTACATGTATATATAAATTCAACTTTAAAGACATGAATTTAAAATCATGAAATTACACTAGAAATTCAAATTTAAACTTAAAATGTACAATTTTAAGATACAAACCATGGCATATGAAGCAGGCTCCTCTATAGATGATGTTGCCACTGGTCCTAGATAACTAGGTTGGTTTGACACAAAAGTGCCAGGACCTCCCATCTGCTTTAAATTAAAATGTCACATTTCTGTATTAAATTATATATTATTAAATTAGATATATCTAATTAAATAATCTCTAGAGGTCCTAATTTTTATACCTCATCTGTATAAGGTCTACCCAACTCTACTATCGTTGACACTAAATGGTCTAGCCGTGATGAAGTGGCAGCAGTTGATGGAGTCATCTGTACCAATCAACATGAACATATATTTATTACTAAGTATTTAAAAAAAATTTAAAAGATTGATAATTGATAATTATCCAAATCTATATTAATTTGTATTAATTTTAATTTTATTAAATGTGGCATACATACTGAGTCCATAGGAGCGAATAATGTAGCCAAAAAGGAGTCCTCCTCCGAAGCAGATGTAGGACCAAAACATGGATGATGACAATTCTGACAATAATGCGTTGTGGACTACAATGGTGTCAATATAGATGATGCATCAGGACCAGCATCAAATGCTCCTCTAGGTTGTACAAGCTCTCTAGGATTGACTTCATCTGCCAAGCTGGTAACTTGGTCAGTTAAGTTTCTTGAGAGCGATGATAACACTCCGAGTGCTGAGATGACCGTCCGCTAGTGAAAGGGCACAGGAACAAAGGGTGGAGAAGGGACAATAGGTGCAAGGGCAAACATCAATTTGGATTGACATGTGCCCCTAGTCTATGTTGTGGCATTCCACCACCCACGCCCTGAAATGATCTCATATCAAAATAATTGGACTTTCTTGCCCATCTCAAACTCTACCCATATTTTTTTAGAAAATAAAAGGAAACCTCAAAATTAGCATGAGGTGGATGGTCAAAGACCATCCACCATCACTCCCAAAACTTATCAGCTATCTACTGATGTGTACACCATTTGATTGAAATTCTCTTTTTAGTTAGTGGTATTTGTTCACATGTGGAGGGATCAATGAAATATGGGGCAATTGGATTTTTGGTAATATGTAAATCATTGATCTCTTTATATGAGAGACCATCTACATAAAATTGCCTCCTCTCTTCCCACCATGAGTGAAATGTGTCTAGATCCATGTGGATAGCTCTCACTGAATCAATAATAGTTTGCATCGTAGATGCAAATCGTGAAATCTGTGGAGGGGTTTGGATTTGGCTTTTCAAGAAATTGAATTTTTTCTTGCAAAGTTTGTATGTTTTCATCAATTGTTGCTCGCAAATGAGCCTCATCATGCAGTGGTGGTGGTGGGCGGGGTGGGGTGGGGGGTCATGTGGGGGGTCCTATGGGGGGTCATGGGGGGGGATCATTTGGGGGGGAGGGGGGAGGGGGGGTCATGGGCTAGATCGGCCATGTGTATAAATAAGGTCTCAAAGTAGAGCTGCAATTACAATAAATAATTAAAATCAAATTAGGAATTGAAAATATATATTAAATTGCATGCACAACATATGCTTAAATATACATATACATATAAATTGAAAACTTGGAAATATATAAATTTGTGTGGTTTAAACAATACATTAAAACATTTAATTTAACATATACATGCATTCAAAATTTAAACTTGTTAGAAAATGTTTAAAATCAAAATTTATACATTTAAGAATCATGACATGAATCAAAATTTATGTCCTAGTAGCTAGTCAACATTATTTTGTCTTGAGTCCTATAATCTTATTTTACTATACATGTATGTATGTATATATGTATGTATGTATGTATGTATAGACAATTTCAAATGATCTTAGTTAATATATCATTCCTAAAAGTTTAATGTATAGCCTAAATGTCAATCCATCTAGGGTCATGTTACCATTTCCTAGATTTTGCTATGTACATGCTGAATTAAATTTTCATTGAACCCATGGTTGGGATCTGACTCAGAGGTGAAGAAGATAATGGAAACATGGATTGATGGATTGGTCTTAATTTTCTTGGCTTTACCAAACAAATTTTGAAGCAATTATAAACTAGTTGGTATACTATAGACTTTGGTTATGACTATAATTTAGGATTAAGTGACTTAGAAGGACTTAGAAAATATAGGACTTAGAAAATCATTCATGCATAGAAGGTGGAGATCTAGTCTAAAGATAGGTCTTTATGAATACAATGGTATTTATATATGCATGTTTAATATGGTAATGATTTCCTTTCTTCTATTCACTTGCAAAATGGATATATAAAATGTATGTTTCCATAAAATCTTACATAAGGTATATGTCATTTATGTTAAGTGAAAGTAGTAATGGTATATACATCGTTAATGTTCTATTTGTACAAAATAAGATCCCATGTGATAAAGTTTAATGTATATAGCCTAAATGTCATTCCATCTATCCATGTTACCATAAATCCTATTTTGTTCCTAATCCATGTTTATCCTTCCTAAGTGTCTCATTTTATTCAATCTTTGAACCCATCCTACGTACACTCAACATTAATTTAAATTTTTTCTATTGTTGTTGTCCCCTTTACCCCTTTGTTAAGCATCAAGTTGTCATAGATATATGGATATGTTTAAATTAAAGATTTAAACATAATAAAATGACTTCTAGGTTTTAGATTTAGGTTTAATAAGTCATTTAGGTTAGGTCTACAAAAAGATATTAGGGTCCTATCCTATCTAATTTGTAGGTTTTTAGCTTCATGAAAAGAGTTTTACAAATAGTTAAACTAGGACTATGAGACTCATCAGGAACATTAAAAGCCATGAAGACTAAAGAATAATCCTATAGCACGTATAACTAGTTCGAGGTCTAGATATAGGGGAAAAGACCTAATAGGTGAGATAATATATGTGCATTTAATGGCCAATATTTTTAAAAGTTTAGTAGAGTAGTTCTAACTTTAAGCTTGTTGGTGTTGTACTATAACTACTAAAAATTTAATGACTAAATAACCAATCATACATGATGTTGTATCAGTCCACCAACAAAACATGACTTAATGCACACCTATTGGTCCACCCTTTTTTGGGGGGAACTATTTGACACCTCAACAAAAAACACTTAGTTTTATCTTTACCCACTATAAGCTATAAAGTCTTAAAGGTCTTAATAGATGATTATTCAGAGTTCCTTTTGTTCTACAACATCAAAAAGACATGAAGTATTCTTCATATTTAAAGACTAGATAATGCTCTTGATGAGAATGGTCTTGATAAATTTTAAGGAGGAGACCTCTAAAGGGAAGAAATTTATTCCTAGTCAAAAAGCCAAGAAAACATAAAAGAGGAAAACTATAGGAGCATAAGGAGATGTGGAGGAAGAAGAAAATCCTTTGAGGAAGAAGATGAGAGGGACAACCAAGACACCTCCTTAGAAACCTTCCACTATTGAACTCCCATCCTCTCTTCCTATGCAAAAGGATCCAACCATGCAGCCCATTCTTCCTCCAGTTATTCCTATCTCCACTAAGGTTAGGATGTCAATCTAGAAAGACTCTATTCCCAAAGCTTCCACATCTACTATTCCTATCCAATCTCATTCTTTTGGAACCATTCTTACACCTCCAATTGATTCAACCATGCCTATTCATTACAATTCCCATGCCTTCACCTAATAAGGAAGAAACTATAGAACTAGCTTCTCTAACCCCCTCTATTCCAAGGTCTATTTCCTCTTCCCCTCCTAACTCTCCACCCTCCCTCTCCAACATTGAAAAAGTTGTTAAGGATTTAATAGAAGAATAGTTTGAGAAGAAAGATAAGGAGCAAAGTGAAGCAACTAGCTTGCTTAAAGAGTAAGAGCAACATGAAGGAACAATTCATCCAAGGGATAACCAAGAAGAGGCCCGAGTTGAAAAGGAAAAAGTCAAAGGATCTCCCCATGAAAAGGATAAAGAGGAGAAAGCCAATGTTATCAATCCTCTTACCATAGAAGAAATAATTAAAGGGGAGAAGTTATTGGAGGAAATGGGGAAATTGCCTAATAGGTTGGATCTAGTAGAGCAACAAGAAGAACAGGCCTTCCCACCACCTCATGGAAAAAACTTATAGATCCATCTAAATCCTTGGTTCCAACCTAGTTTTATGTGACCATTCAAAGAAGAAAGTAGACCATAAAACAATTTTCAAAGGATATGTCTTCCATATTGGTGATGATTGAAGCTCCTTTGCCTGAGAAGACTAGAACTCTTTTGTCTATTAGATTGTATGCTTCTAGGTCTAGGATTCCAAAGGTGGCAAGTCTAATGGTCAATAAAGATGACAAAGACATGATATCCTCAGACTATCAAATCATTGCTTATAATTTGGGGAAGTAGACTAGGGAGGAAGAGATACATGGAATGCAAACAATAGTATCTACTATAGTCTCCTAAATGGATGAGGACTAAAGGATGAAAGGGGATTAAAGATCAAATTTTTTTAGCATAATAAAGGAGGTGAGTGCATCTTCATACAGTTTTAACAATTTTCTATTAATTATGGCATCACATTTCATCACACAATTCACTACACACCATGGAAGAATGGGGTCATAAATTGGAAGAATCGTGCCATTACATGTGTTGATGTGGCATCATAGTTGATGATGTGGCCCTAAAACCTTATAAGCAGGGGCCTTGCCGAGTAAGCTACTATAAATTTTTTGGAGTGATTCAAAATTGCCACGTATGATTTTGAGAGGCGTGAAGTTAGGGTGCTCAACTACTGGGTCCTCTTCCCTAAATAATTTCAAATGATTTTGAAATATCATTCCTAAAGGTTTATTGTTAAACCTATATGACAAAAACCCTATCTAAGTTCTATCAAACCAGGTAGTTCATGGAGGGATTGTCATGTAGCCATAATGATTTGTATAAATATTATATATATGTCCATATGTTTAAATTAAAGATTTAAACATAATAAGGTGAAGTTTCTAGGTTTTAGGTTTAGGTTTAATAAGTCATTTAGGTTTTAAAGAATAGGTCAGTTTAGTTTATGAAACCCTAGTTTATGAATTAGGGTTTAGTGTTTATGAATTACGATTTTATGTTTTACTATTTATGAAATACTAGTTTATGAATTAGGGTTTAGTGTTTATAAATTAGGGTTTTACGTTTTACTATTTATGAAACCCTAGTTTATGAATTAGGGCTTTACGTTTATGAATTAGAGTTTTACAATTAGTCTTTATGAAATAGGGTATACCATTTTTGAATTAAAGGTTTACAGTTTATGCATTAGGGTTTACTTGTTTTTGATTTGAGGTTGAATATATACAGCTTAGCATTGCAAAAACAATAAAATACAACAAAATACAAAGCAAAAAATAATGAAATTTTGTAGAAATGGATGGGCAACCAACCTAGGGCACTGGTTAATCAATTTGAGGAGGCGGGGATGCTTTGGAGGTGGAAGATGGGGTCAGCCAACGTGGGAACCAGTTCTTGGCATCGTTTTCCCTTGTCTTCTGCGGCCTGTAGCTGTTAAAATGAAGCAACAAGCATGTTTTCTAAAAAAATTATACTTTTCAAACACGAGTACCTGTTCCATAACCATAACCCTAATATTATAATATAGATTAGATATATAATTATATATTATATATTATATATAATATTGTATAATTAATATAATATAGGTATATCATAATATTTAAAAATATATTATATAATATATAATTATAATTATTATATATAATCTATATTATATAATTATAATAGTTCTTATAATTATATAATATAGTTAGAATTAGACTTGCCGCTCCAGATGCTACTAGCATACCTATATTTAAAAATATATCTAAAGTACGCTGAGAGATATCCTTCTTGAGGCACCTATTTTTTAATCACCAATCCTAACATTAGGTGCCTCGAGAAGGATATCTCTAAGTGCACTTTAGATATATGTTTTAAATATAGGTATGCTAGTGATAATATATTATGTCGAGGTCATTATATTAATGTTGAAATAGATGTTTTATTGAATAATGAAAACAAAATAACATAAAGATTGATACCAATGAAAATAAAACTAAAATTAAATGCAGCCCCTTGAGCTACAATGAGTTTCAAAATGGATATTCCCACCCATTTTGTGGTAAACCCTAATATGGTTGTGACAAGCCTATCTAAGTAGATTCCTTCAATAGTAGGGGGTAAGGATGGTGCAAAGGATGTATTGGGCATAATGGCCCCCGGAGTAGTAAAGATAATTGAGGCTAAGAGGGACCCGTTCATGTCATGTCCACTCGTACCTGTGGCTGAAATTTATGATACTTTTACAAATTATATTCATGTGCATTTTGGATCTCAAGACAAATGGGTTAATGGAGTAAATATTGAAGATGGAAAAGCAATCTAGATGAGATTTTGGCAAGTCAAATGCGTAGGAAGAGCATCATCTTATAGGGAAGCACCATCTCATCAGGAGCTCCCTTAGACCTGCTCTTTTTCCACCTTAGCATTGTATGTGACTATTTTTTTACTGTACCTTGTGAATATTAAGCCTAGATGCCACTTTGCATGGGGCCATTAGGTGTTACTTCCATCTACCTCATCTTTTTGTCTATGTGTCTATTCCATCTGCTCCCGTCAGGGCTTAAAATTTGACTGTTGTATAGCTATATTTAAAGATTTTAATTGTAAAATATAGTTAAAATAAATATTTGATTGTATTAACATACATGTAATATATTTTAGAAACTATAGAAAAAACAATTAATATGAAAATCTGACTATTTTATTTTTAAACTCTTTAATAGAAACTTCTATTATTTAAAAAAAACCCAAATTTTTAGATTTTTTTTAAAAATTCTCAATACTCTTTGAGTTTTTTATAGAATATTTTATATTCATTCTAGGCTTTTCCAACACATCAAACAATTAAATTGTGCATTGAAGGATAAGGGATTTGCAGTTATTTGAAGGATAAGGGTCTTGTAGTTATCAAAAATAGAAAGAACTGGAATGCTTTAGTTTTGCATTGAAGGACAATCGCAAAGAATGCATTTTCGTATTACACATGTCAATGATTGAAAAGAAAATAAGTGACTAAAACTGCAGGCCTAGGTGTGTGACTAGAGGTAAGATTGTGCCATGCATGTTTTCTTCTTTCTTTTATTCTTGCATTCCTTGAGAAGACATCTCTTGTAAGATTTTTTTTAGCGTGAGCTTTAAATGTTTTTGAAAACCCTATATAAGCTACCCATGTTTGCAACTGATAAATTGTTGAAAATGTTTGCATAAGTATCTCGCATGCTTGTATTTTTTTATTTCTTATATAAAATTTGACTTACATTAAAAAAAATTAACTGTCATGCGGAAGGCAATAATGAAGACTAAACTATAGGAAAAAAAATTCTTGATAGGCAAGGTGGACTATCAAATTTAAGCCCTGGCTCTCATACATATTTATGAGGCAATCTACTAGGTCTCCACTTTTGCCACCAGTTTGGCTTCACTAGTAGACTCCCACGTGAATCTTAATTACTTTGCTTCTTTTTAATCACTGCCCTCCCCTATTTTTTTCCATCCCACCTCCTTTATTTCTCAAGTCTATGTGGCTTTTGTTCTTGCTCTTCCTCCATGAAACCAATGATAAAAAAATATCGAGTTCTCATCCAACCACAAAAATGGGAACCTATCGAAGTGGGTGCCTATGATTCCTCCAAATTGGCTCATGTATTTTATATTGATTGTCCTCTTGTTAAATTTTATATAAGGTGTGTTGTAGGTGAATTTCTATTGTGGGTGTTGTCACAATAATGTGTCCCACTTATGGGACATCCTGATTTTTGTCTGAAATCACATATTTTTTAGAAAAAATAATGACTTAAGTCTTGAGGGGTTCCATCTAAAGGGGTTTAATTAAAGGGTTCGATAAAACCTCATTAGATCAAATCCCCTTGGAAAGAACCCCCTAGTCTTAAATCAAACCCTCGATGAAGTCTCCTCCGCACCTATCAAAATGCTGACAAAAACAAATTTTGCCTCACCTTTTGGGGGATCAAATGAAGTCATTTACAAATTCTATTTTGTAAAAATGTAGCCCTTAGAATAAGCTTTCCAAAAGGTATGATTTTGAATATGTTTCATTTGATTTTATATTTATTTTCTAGTTTCTAGTGAACATAGGTTTGTCACCGAACATCGATTTCTTTATTCCACACATGTGGAAAAATTAAAAAAAAATAGAGAAAAAATTTTGAAAAATATTTGTGCACTAGGAATTGATGTCCTTGTTTCACCAAAAAAAATTAATTTCAATATATACACAAGTTATGCTTGACAACATACACCTGTGTCCAAATTATAGTTACCCTGACTTCAAAAATTAATTAAAAAAATATGTAACAAAAAATTATGAAAAAATATCCATGCACTAGATATTGTTGTTAAAAAGCTATATTTTAAAAAATTAGAATTTTATCCTTTCTAGAAAAAAAGTTATGCTGGACGACATAAATGTTACTTTATGAAAATGTTGTTTACTATTAAAAACTAGTTATTAAAGGAGACGTTGAAAGATTCATGATTTATTTCAAAAAAAAAATTTAAAAATATATTTATAATCTACACACAAATCACCACAAATCACTAGTTTGTATCATCTCCAAATTCTTAATGGTTTAGCTGCTATAGGTCTCAGAAAGTGAAGATTTAGTTAAAAATGTTGATATCAATGTCCATCTTAGCCAAAAGTGGAACTCATTATTGTGGGATTACCCTTGCAAGAATGTCCATGGATTTTGTTGTTCTCAGAGGTCACTTCTATCTTTCTCTTGAATGTTATGGACCTGGTTCAAGATGGGGAATTTATGGAAATACTAGCATTTTCACACATTCACGCATACTTGGTTTTTACAGACAAGTTGAAGGCAGCCATAGAAAATTATGATATGTTTGTTACAAAGGCATTGTTGGGGGGTTTGTTCTCTATAAACCTACTCCACAACTCCCTATGGTAGAGTGTGTTTATCATACTCTTCAAAAGATCCTTTACAATGGTTGTGCAAATGCTCTCAATTCAATGTTGGAGATGCATAGGTTTCAACTACCACTGGGGTTGGATGTCAAAGTCAAGGAAATCTTCAATTCAATCCATTTCTTGTGAATGCATGCTCTGAACTAGGCTCCATAGCCTCCTTCAATGGCTCTAATGACTTTACCAGCCCCCTTGCCTCCTTCAAATAATGACTCCTCCAACTCCCAAGATCAAGGTTAATGGTGTTCTCCCTTGTGTTTTTTCAGCCTATGAATTTCAAGTTCTATGTACTTTTTTGGGGCCTTTAAATGCAATTTTTTTGAGTTTCCTGCTTAGTAGTTTATGTATTTGTATTTGAACTAGAAATATATGGGGATAATTGTGTCCTCTCTCATCTACAAGGACCTATTTTAGATGTAATTATGTCATGAAGTCCTGCATGAAGAGGGAGATTCATGAAAGAGGGTTAATCTAAAAATTTCATGCTTTTTGGCCAAGATTAGTTGGTCTTCATATTTGGACTATGAAGATCCAGGTAGACAAGATCAAAGGTAATATAGATATATTTCCAAGTGCCTAGGTTTTTTTGTATTAATATGCAAGAAAGTAAAGGATAGATTATATATATTAGAGAATGGGCCTTGGTTTTGGGATAAGAGCATTTTTCCAAGCACCCACAAATTATGGACAATGATGAGTACTACAAATTGAGATGAATATTAAATAAGGAGCAACAATCAATTGTCAAAGACATAGTATTGAAAAAATTAAAAGATAACAAAAGTCCATTGCACTTGTTCCTAACAGGTGGATTAGGAGTTGGAAAAACATTCACTACAAAAGCCATATTCCAAGTACTCCTTCACATACACAATAAAACCATTGACAATGACCTATACGAACCAAAAGGGCTAATAGTTGCTTATATAGGTAAAGCAACATACAATATAGGTGGAGTCACATTACATTTATCATTTCACATGCCTTTTAACAAGTCAGAGTTCATTGCATTGAATATTGAAACATTGGATAAAATCTCAAAGCATTATCAACAATTGCTCATGGCCTTGATAGATGAAATTTCATTGGTAGGTGCAACATTCTTGTGTTACATTGACAGACGATTAAGAGATATATTGTAAATGCCTACTAAGTACTTTAGAAACCTTGATACAATTTTTTGTGGTGATCTATACCAAGCACAACATGTGCTTGATTTAGTTGTCTTTGAAAATGCACCAATATTAACTAAATTAATGCCATACAACGTTTGGAAAGAGAATATAAAATACTATGAATTGTGCATGACTATGTGACAAAGAGATGAAAAATTTATTGCAATACTAAACAGAATTCATGTAGGCTTACAAATTGTAACAAGCCATCTCTTGTTAACCCAAAATTAACCAACTTAATCATCATTAAGACTAAATTCATGATTAGAATAATCAGAGTTTAACAAGTAATAATCAATATCAAAATTAAATTTGATATGCATATCTTTTCTAGACATTTCAAAACTAAAATTTACAACATTTCCAAAGATATCATATTAGTGATTTACTTTCGCTATACATTTACAATGTTTTTCTCATAGCATCAATGATAAATTTACACATAATTTTGACTGTCAAGTCATATAAAAGAATGTATTGTAGATGGAACTTTGACATCTATCTTCATAAGTCTCGCTTGTCTTCTGCTTGGGAAGGAGAACATCACCTGAGTGCTTTTCCTCCAACCACAAACCGACAGTCCCCCGCACAACTTCCTACCTAGAGCGGCCCTACCCTTCACGAAGGGAATAGATATAAGGAACCAATTGGACGGTCATACAACTATAGAGCCACTCTAACTATGTATGACCCTACTAGAAGCATTATGCCATCTGGAGCACAGTGAACCAACTAATGCATGCAGAGACAGATGCATTGCTTTGGCCAAAGATTTCTATACATGATGTTTCACAATGAATGTAGTTGATGTTCACACACCTCAACTCGACTTAGAAGTTGTCTCATCCTACAGTGTTCAATTTTGAACTTTCTTGGTCATAAAAGAAAAGGTGGGTTTAATTCACCCCTAGTCCATCTATCTTGGACTTTCAACTCTAATTCCAGGATGCATTCGTTAAATGTCTTGTTGCTTTTGCAACAGGGAATTTGTGACTCCACATCACTCTATTCCCATTCTTTCTTACTCAGTTTGTATGTTCAAGGTTTCAGTTTTAAATGGACCATCCCCGGTCTAAATTTCTATGGTTACCTTTGTTTCAAGGTTTTCATCGATTCACATCAACTATAACACTTTCCAATATAGACTATTAAGTTGACAATGTTAGGTAGACCTTCGGTCAAAAGTGTTCAAATGGGTTCTTGAAACCCCATGCCTCATCCACAAGGCACTACCATACCATAGAGAGACACATGCATAATACATTTTCAACAAATAAATTATCATACTCATTTTCAAATTCTCTCCTATATGAAAAGAAAATAACGGTCGAGGATTTCTCCTTGATATGCAAGATTTGGCATACACTTATTGCAGCTTAAGCAAAGTTGTCATCATTAAACTGGTTTTACCCCATGGTTTAAAGAGTCATATTACTCTTCCAATAAATATAAATAGTTTACTCCCGAAAGAAAGATGTTATCTTTCATAAAGACTCAAGTGTTTCTTTTCCTCTTAAGTGTCTCAAATGTCTCAATGGCTTAGACACTGCCAAAGCTAAGTTTTTCATGAATAATCTTTCACTCATTTTGCATGGCCATCAGCCTAAATAACAAGCTCATGGGTTTGATTTGCACTGCCCATGGCCAGCTTGAAGGGTATTATTACATAGAGAGTATGGCACTCGGCCTACTCAAAAGATGTTATCATTAATGAGTATGGCTCTCAACCTACTCGAAGGAGTTATCAAATCTTTCAATGATTACAAGTAATATCATTTTCTCTTATCCATATCAGCTTTGAGAGCATGAGACTGCTACAGCAGTGCCCAATCCTTTCAGCCTTATGGCCTGAGAAATAATAACAAGACATGAAGTTCTTTCATATAAAAGGATGACATTATCTGTAATCCATTTGGCAACAAGGGTCGTATCATAAATATCAAACATATTAAAAACTTCATAAGGATAATATGGTCCACATTTAACCATTGTGTGGCTATCATTCATGGCTTATGAATGCATCTATATTCTACAAATAAACATGAATGTATTTAAATTGTCTTACCTAAGTTGGTTTCATATTTGACTATGTTCAGCTGGGAGTATATCTTTCGATGTCGCTGCTAGCTCCTATCATGAGCTCACAATTAGCATTGTTCTCCTCTATAGCCTTTTCCTTGTCAACTCTAAAGATAACAACCAAAAAACCAACAATATGATCTCTCTCTACTGAGAACTAAACTCTTTCTTTGCATGTTGTTCTCCCAATAGCCATGTAATCTTCCACCTTCGAAGTGGGTGTGGGTTTTTCAATCGACATATCTTATCACTCGCGGGTTTGAAGACTCCATGATATCCATATTACCTCCCATTCAGGAGTCATATCAAATATTTGATCTTGTGATAAGCTCCACCACCGTTTCCACTCATCGTGGATAGTGGTATAGTTGGTAACAAAACATAAAATCTTATACCACAAAGTGCTCGACCACTAAAAGATATTAAATATGTCTCACATATTATCCTTTATAAAGAAATGATACTATAGGGTTATTAAAACAATCTAGGATTTTACCTAGTTATGTTATCATCATTAAGGTGGTAACATTAACATGTGATTATGGGGTCGAGTATCACTCCCTCGCTTCACTATATTAGACTTTAGATAAGATATTTAAATGATAAACACAAGGTCTAATAAAGAAATAGATATGTAAACATAGGAAAACTCGACATCCACACAAGATACTATCGACTACAAGAATGTTCTGAGAACATTACTTAGTTGATTTGACATAAATAATGTTGAGAAATCGTAATTTGACTTTACTGACAATAGTCAAATCAAAATCGACTTGCAAGGAAAAAAGACTTATACTCAACCCATCTTACATGGGTTCATGAATGGTCTTTCTTGATACTCAAATGGCATTTTGATCTTTTCCGAACATCTATTTCCTTCTCCCCAGGTGATACTCTCCTTCCATCCTCGAAGGAAGATTCTTTTCCTGATTACACTCACAACCATATAACCATGATCAGTGTATCATCATTTAATTCATAAATAATTATGACAAAATAATCTTAACAATATATAATCACATGTCTAATCTAAACATCAATTAATATCCATATAATCAAAGATTCAACTTGATATTTTCCACAAACATCAAATCATTAAGCTAAGATTAATCATCCTATTTACAACATAAAAATAAGATTAGGCTAAATCAAAAATTGGGGATGTAACACAAATAAATGATGATTTGGAATACTTGAATTGAACTTGTATGTGCTTGCCCACAATGGATCCAACATTCCCCTTCCTATTTTTTGGAAGAAAAGATGTTGATTTACACAATCAAAAGATGCTATAAATAGTTCCTAGAGATTTAACTATATTGAATGCAAATGATGAGCATGATGACAATTGCAATGAAATATGACTCTATAACCACACAACAAGTCTACCATCTCAAATACTATTGAAACCAGAAATGCTAATACAAATCTACGTAGGTAATTATGACACACAAGATGGTCTAGTCAATGGGTCAGATGGAACATTTAAATCATACATAAAGTTTAATGACCTTGATATTGTTTGGGTCAACTTCAATGACCCGCAAGTAGGCCATCGACAAAAGGTAAGATTGCATAGAAATTTCATTCATAAACAATGGACACCTATACTTCGCATTGCAAGGCCTATCGAAAAACTATCCAGCAACAAGAAAATAACTACAAGAAAACAATTTCCAATTAAATTAGCTTGTACTCAAACTATACATAGATCTCAAGGGCTTACAATACAGGGTTTGGCATTCGATCCTACTAGAATTAAACAACATCTAGATTAACATACACAATGCTCTCATGCACAAAAATAATTTATGCACTATTCTTATTGAATCCTCTGACAAAACAAATTTTCAAGATTAAAAAGAAAATATCCTTTGAGATGTCTCATCTCGAGGAGGCTACAAATTGGCAATTTGAAAATACACATTTGGAATGTAGAACTAACTCACAAATACTCTTATGTACATTTAAAACTCCCATCTTGTGTCTCCATATTGAAGATGTTGTGCATGACAATGATATAAAGAAACACATATGCATCATCTAGATTCCAGCAAACTATTTGAACATTTTGCTTCTTGCTCAATGTTTCATGTACATGGGATAATAACTTTAATCAAGAAGAACCTAGCTATCTCTAGAACAATGCAACATGTTTAATGGATAATTTAATCTATATATGGAATCTATATGCAAGACCAAATGCTCCAATAATATAAATCATAACAATCACTAGTCAGGGATTTTCATGTCTAGATACAAATGAATCTTTGTAAATTGTAGGGGATTTCAACATCAACATGTCTACACAAAATAGCAATAGAAAACAACTTATAGATCATATGCAAATCCACAATATGCACTTTCTATTGTGTGAATCACAATCTTTGTCACAACCAATGATTGATCATATATGGTCCAATGAGCCTACACAAACTTCTTGTGTTTATAAATCAAAAGCATATTGGAGTGATCATTTGGCTACTTTTATTAAGTTTTGCCCTTTCACACTATTGAATCTTCTACAATTTTTCATTAAGCATATCTACACAATAAAATTTATCTACTCCACATTTAATTAATTGAAATTAAATTAGGTCTTAAAAAATCATATTGCTCAATACTGCATAGAAACAAAGAGAATTTGTACATCTTATGCAAACAAGCACTATTCAATTTGTATTGTTCAATAGTCTCGATATAATTTGAATTCATTAACTTATTTCAAAATCTTCTGCTTCTTTTTTATAGTATATTGGCAAAGCCTATTGTAAGTATTTCTTAAATAGGAACTCATCTTATACTATGTTTTCCATTGAGAACTTTGAACATTATAGCATTTCATCTTATCAATGTTATAAATGTTGTTGCATCTTTCAAAATAACCTGTGGATTCTTAAATGCAGCAAAAAAATAGATACTGGCAAAAGACCAGAGGACCTAATGCAAAATAGCAGCTAGCAAAATTCATGAAGGTTAATGATATTTTTTAATTACAATAGAAACATACTATCGTATTTTAATGCTGCAACTTAATCTATTTTAATTCATGTAGGTCAAAATTAAGAAATCTAAATACAATAACAATTGAAGACCTCAATGTTCATAGGGCTAGAAGTGTCTTCGTGGGAGATGTGATTGTAATGTACAAAACTACATTGGACAAAACTAACAAAATCTATGAGGTGCTACATGTTGACCTGATAGACGCAAAATATAAGATGACAATTACTCTAAACATAACAGGTGACCTCATCCAACAATATGGAGACAAAATAGTTCCAGGGTTAGCAATATGTATCTCAAGATTTTAGATCACACCCAAAACTAACTATGACCATGGTGAATGTGATTGTATACTGATTTTGAGTAGCTCATCCACTACCAAGATCATTCCATGGCTATGAAAATATTACAACTTCATACCAAGCACAACCATCGGGAAATTGATTACAAGTACAAGTGACAATGCCACAAGAACAATAGGTGCACTATTGGTTGCCACTAAAAAAATAGCATTCCAATACATTGTTGACATAAAAGATGGAAGTTTTGAGATTAATAAAGCACAGGTAAATATATATCATCAATTATTCAATTGAAATTAATTTACAACTTCTATTATATAACTTGTTTATTCAATAATTCTAACCTCGTCTGCAACAAAAAATAGATACAAATGCATCAGAGTATGACAGAGCATTTTTTTTATGGAGGAGAAAGTACACCAAAATGAATTTCCAGCACTTCTAATCAAAAACCTTGTGAGGTGAATCAATGAAAAGGACAATGTCCTTCGCACATTTCAATCAACATATATTAGAAAATTAAACAATAAAATTAGTAGCATATTTCAAAATGTGCTCTTCACGCGTGCTTGATAATGGTCCTGAGGCACCTATTTGGGAGCCGGACATGGGTGTGCCTCTAGTGATCTACATGGTCATGGGATCGATGGGAGTTCGACGGGTAGAGGGGTGAATGCTTAGCCCGAAGGAACAATCCAAAATGGATTTCTACATAAGGCATCTGTGCTAGCAGCTGATCGGTCTAATGGCATTTTTGGTTTTGGTACAGCTGGGAAAGCTTCAGGTCATTCTTTCTCTGAAGTTGTTCGATCATCACAAGTAAAGGCTAGACCCATAGCTTGCAACCTCTCCTCTCTTGTGGTAGTTTGTGGGCCTGAGGTCTCTAAGAATGAGGATTTTTATTCAAGAAAAGGAGTAATCTCCAGATTCAATGGGTTGTGGCCCTCTCTCCCCAACTTGTACAACTGGATTATGGAATCTTGGAAACCACTTGTTGATGGAAAGATTAAGTTGTACCCATGCGCTAAGGGGTTCTTCATAGCGACCTTTGAATCCTCTGTGGCGAGGGATTCAATAATGGATAGGGGATGGTTGTGGGGGATCATTCATTGTCCATCAAACCTTAGGCTCGCTCCTTCAATCCTCTCTCTGAGCCACTCAATACCAGACCAATATGGGTACGACTACCTAATCTTCCCCTCCAATTTTGGGAGGATTCTTGCTATGAAGCCATCGACAACACTTTAGGGCACTTTTTGAAGGTTGATGCTACAACCTCAAAAATGGGGCATACTACAGTTGCTCGCATATTGGTGGATATTGACTTCTCTAAACCCCTCTTTGGAGAGGTTGTTTTGATGGTGGAGGACAAGCCTTGGACACAACTATTGGACTATGAGGGTCTCCCCTTTTGGTGTTGTCATTGTTTCTCTATTGGTCACTTAGCCTTTGGTTGCCCTCATTCTCATCGTAAGGATGCGGCAACTTGGTGGAAAGATGCTCTCTTGAATCACTTGACTATTTTTATGCCCCTATCTGATGACTCTTCTCAAGAGGGAAAGCCTTCCTTGGAGAGCGATTCTTCTCAGCTTCCTGAGGAGCCTACTAGGGAGCCATTGGTGACCACTTTTGCGGCTAATGTTGTTGTTGTTCCTGTTGGTCCTACTCTGGATGTCATTCCTACTGCTAATCCTGTTGGACTTGTGTTGGATGTCATCCCTATTGTTGCTCCTACTGGGCATGTTCTTGTTGCCTCTACTGGATTGTCAGTTCCCCTTGCAGTGAATCGTTCCTCTTCTTTAGAGGTTCTATTTTCCTCTTCTGCATTATCGGCCCCTTCTTCAGCGCATGTCTACCCCTTGGATGTAGGGTCTGGTGAGAGGCCCATCCTTTCTCCTCACTTTGAGGACTTTGACTCTGGGCTTTCTTAGACTGTTGTTCATAGAAAGTAGAAAGGGCTCCCCAAGTTTATTGCGGCTTTGTGATAGAGGGTCAAGGGAGTTAGGCTTTTGCCTTCAGGATCTAGTTTTATTTAGATCCTTTGTTTCTGTTGCTGCTTGGTTGTTGTTCCCATGTTGTTTATGTTTTGTTTTGCTTTGTTTGGCCTTCTCTGTGTGCTATTATTGTGATGTCTCCGGCCCGTATGGCCCTATTTTTCCTTGGGGGCTGCATTGTAAAGGGTTCTACACCCTCTTTTCCAACTGATCTAATCAAAAACATATATTGGAAAATTAAACAATGAAAGAACCCTTGACTGACTTACTAGTTTGTTGCAGTCCACATTTGAGGTAGTTGAGCACATGCCATTAAATTACAATTTATATTCAATTTTAAATCCTTGGCAATGCTTTATTCCAGCACTTCATATTCTGTTACAAAATACAAGTTTCTTTTTTCCATAGTAGCTACATTTTTGTACTTGTAAATAAATTAATTTTAAACAATAAAATTTTCTTCTTTGCTAACAAATATTCATTGTTATTTAAACATATTTATGGACCTATGAAAACCATAAATAATGAACTAATTTCTTGTGTAGGTCCATGGAACCTTAAAAATAGAAAATGCATTTTCCATCCCCTTCCAAGCAGTCTTTCCTTATTGCAATTATAGATTTGATAGTTATGGAGCATTGGAAGACCAAACTACTCGTTGTATGAAATGCAATGAAAATGTGTACTATGTCCATTGCCTCTATATCATGGTTTTTCTATCAATTGAAACCAAGCAAACAATACATTGTTCATTTGATAAATTTGTTATTGAATAGTTGCTACTATTAAGAAAAGTGTCTCAACCTTGAAACTTCAAAAGATTACTCTTTTTCCCATTTTTGGTCTTTTTGAATGCCCTTTATCTTGGAGAATGGTCTAGAACTTTCAAAGTTTCCAAAAGAGCTAAAAATAGCGAGACTTACTATTTTTAGTAAGTCCTTCAATTGAGCTCAGATTGACCTAAAATTTTTCTTAGAATGTATAGAACAACTAAGTGAACATCTTGGGTAATTTTGTCTCAAGATCATATATGGATCGCGAGATATTAAAGTTTCTATTTTTTGAAACTACCGCAAAAAAGTTTTGAACTCAATTACCAAAATCAAAACTTCCCTAAATGCTTCAAAAATTGTCATAACTGACAAAGTGGATTATAGGGTGATAGATCTCTTCACAAGCTTTCCAACACATAAAACGGTTCGTCAATCAGACACCCAGATCAAAAGTTATGGCCTCTGAAAGTTAGACCTTCTATTTTTGGGAAATGTAAAAATGTGTTGGACACATAAAAGAGTTGTAAAGGGGAGAATTACACATGTCAGTGTGTGTTTTAGCACATCACAAGGCATCTTTGATTGGACATCATTTGGGTGCCACTTTTGGGTGGTTTTAGCTCATGGTTTAATAATTACCATTGGCGGTGTACTGTATTGTATCTCCTATATATATCAGGAGCTTGAGATGGAGGTTGTGTTTAAGAATCTAATCTTCTTGATTCCTGAATAATATATTGGGTGGCTTTGGAGTGTGGGGTGTTTTACCTTAAAGGGTTTTCCCCACATATATCTTGTGTTGTGAGTTTTGTGTTTGCATTTGGAAGTTGTTATTATCTTTCTGTTAATGTGCATCTTAATCTGTAACTGTAAAAGTTGAAATTTGCATAAATCTTTCCTCAGTAGATCAGTGTAGAAATTTTTTTCCGCGCACCTTGCTTCCTTTCAACTACTAGACTTACAAACTATTGGCTATGAATAGTACATCAAGGACAAGTCACAAGTCATCTTCATGCTACAAGATTTTGTTGCAGAGGGGAAGTTCACACTGAACCAAAACAATGTTATCATCAACACAAACTGCATTACAAAATAGTTGCTACTTCCAATAGATAGGTGCAACAATGCTTCATTGTAAAATACCTTCTCTTTTTGTAGACACTGACTATTTATGCATTGCATACTCACACCCAAGTTTTTATGCATCTTGTAAGCACCAAGTGGACACAAGCATCATGAACCAATGGATTTCAAAAATTAATCTCTAATTCCCTATGTTGAACTAGGACCTTTAATTAATAATTGAGAAACATCATTTGTTTTTACAAATTTTGATGCTTAGTCTTTTACTGTTTTATATTGTTTTATAGTTTTATTCATCAATTACTCTTAGAATGCATCTCTGATCTCCTATGTTGAACTGGCACATTTAATTTCTAATCCAAAAATAGCATTTGTCTTAACAGATTTTGGTGCTTATACTCCTCTGTTGTTTTGTACTATTTTACACTACTTTAAGATATCCTAAACTAATACCTATGCCTGATCACATGTCATTGTTACTCCAACAACTAAATTAGTGTTTGTGTGCAAAATGCAATCTCTAATTTACATTTGTGAAAAGCTAACATATGCACTAACATTGACACTTTTAGATACCGTGCACATAAGCCATCGTTATTTCTAATTTAACATGTTTCATACGAAAGAATAATTCAATATTGCCCAGATGATCCTGCTACATGGTCTTTGGAGTGGAAATGGCTTATTTTTGCATTCCAATATACTTATCGCATAACAAGACAATCAATCTCGAGTAATTATAATATTTAGCAAATGTTGTTACCCCTAGCCGCTTCATCCCCTGCAGAGTGAGGTAATAGCTTACTCTCACCTCTTTGCTACCGTGTGACTAGCAAGTAAGGATGCATTTGAATCCTTGCTTCTTTTGCAATAGACCTAGATAGAGAAGTATATATGTGTCTCTATTTTTGTGGGTTTGGCCCTTCAATGGATATTGATTACATTTAATTAGTATATAATATACATGTTTCTTGCTAATAGCCATGCCATCAGACCTCTAGTTGACCATGAGCTTCTAGGAGTAAACACCAAATTTGTTAAATATTATAGGTCCCTAATTTTAATTCTTTTTTAGTGCCATAAATTTATTGGAATAAAAAAATAAAGCATTTCAGACTAACTAAAAAATACACAATCCTTGCAATGGAAATGACTTGTTTTTGCATTCTGATATACTTATCGCATTAGAACACAATTAATCTTGATTAATTATAATATTTAGAAAATTATATTACCCCTGGTGGCATCGTCCCCTAGAGTGTGAGGTAATGGTTGCCAATAGACAGATAATAATACAAAGGTGACACCCCCTGCAACTCATAATTACTCTCAGCTCTCTGTTACCATGTGACTGGCAGGTAAGGATGCATTTGAATCCTTTCTTACTTTGCAATAGAGATGGATATAGAAGTGAATATGTGTCTCTATTTTTTGTGGTTTTGGCTTCGATGGTTTTCGATCAGATTTGATTTCTACATAATATACATGTATCTCTATTGAGATCCATGCCATCAGACCTTTAGGTGGTGATGCTGCTAGGAAAAAAGAGAATTCAAGTTAAATATAATAGTTTCCAAAATTCAATTATTTTTTAGTGCCATAAATTTATTGGAATCAAGAAACCAAAGCATTTCAAACTAACTAAAAAACTAATGTTTATACCATTATGTTTCTGTCAACTAACACATGCATTGCAATTAGAACAATATAGTCTTTGACCAATGTCCTGGTACTTTCGAATTTGTCTATATATCAAATAACCTTGGATTGACATTATACTTATGTCTACAACTCATGGCATTAGTATACCTAGTGATGATATATAATTTCATAGATGTCATAATAGTCTTGTACCCATAGATTTATGTGATCTGGATAAATTATTTGCTCTCATACAATGATGAATATACTAAGAACATTATTTCATGTACTCCTACCCCACATGATGATAGCTTATGCCTTATTGATAATTCATTAGCTTCTCATGTAGACTTCATAAGTGCTTGATTGCCCTATCCTACATTACATGAAGACATCAAGCTCTGGTGAAGATCTCTTAGATAATGATTATGATGTGTCTACAAATGCTTTCTTGCATGTTAAATACTTCTTACTTTCTAACTATGAACACTTAGACAATGTGATCTTGTTGATGGTTGTGTTTTTGTATATACTTAAGTAATGGAGCTTTGCAATACTTCCTTCATGATGATAGCATGTAGTTGGAGATGACCTCTCATGATCTATATTTCAATCCTGATTCCATCAACATTGTATTAGATATCTACTCTTGTTTTACTATCCATCATATAATAGTACATGTTTTAAATGAATAATTCATATATATACAATTATTCAAATGCACTCATCTTGATATCTACATATTTACTTAGGCCTTTCTATTTTTTTAAATTAAATTTCAACTAGCTATTTCTTTGCTCTAGTATAATCAATGTTTGTCACACTTTCTTACATCTAAAATTGTTTGTACTTGCTAATTATAGACACTTAGACAATGGCATCTTGTTGATTAGTGAGTTTTGTATATACTTAAGTGACAGAGCTTTGCAATACTTGTCACTACTAATTTGTCTAGCTTTTTTGAATTACTTTAAATATCTAAAACATATTCATCCTTTAATTAACAAATGATTATAACAAACATTAATTAAAAAACTATGTTTTTATGACCCTCATATCTACATATTTACTTGCACCTTGCTTTCTCTTCAAATTAAATTTCAATCACAGGTATTTGTTTGCTCTACTACAATGTTATTATTTGCCCAAAAACTTAAATTTGTAAACTCATCGTAGCAAAGTCTTCATGATTTCTTCGTGCCTTTCTCATTACATAATTTTGACAAATTCAATAATCCCAACAATAATTTTCATTAATTTTTCTACTACATAACAAATATTATTATTACAATACTTCAAAAGCCATGATACTCACCACTACATAACATTAAGATATCAAACTACATAACACTTGTTAAGATATCAAATACCAAATCCACTATTCCTGATCCATCTTTGTTAAAGATAACGTACGCTTCTTTGGAGTTCGGGAGAGTTTACATACGGAGCAGTACCAACAGAATTAAAAACTGATTAGGTTGAGCGTTTCTTTCCTACACCTGCCATTACTATAACGCTTCACCCGGAAAGTTTTCGAAGTTCCCAGACGCTTTGCCTCCCAATTCTCACTACTATATATATACTATCGCATGCAAGAGCAAATAACCAGTTTTAGGAGCTTGCTTTGGTAGGTTAAATTGTAGTTTCTGTAAGTTATTTAATGTCCATTTTTTAAGGTAAGATTGTTACAACCAGTTATGTTTTTGGGTTTTGTTTTTCAGTGAGTTGGAGGAGGTTGATAGTATCCCAGCATGTCTATGGCACAGTGGAATGGGGACAGGAAAGGTCGGGTGTTGGATCTATCCGATCTTGCTACATGGGATCCACTGGATCTAACGGCTTATTTTTCGGACCAAAATATAGTCCTGCTTCATATTCGTGTGGATTGGGTTGAAACTGATCATACCCACATCTTCAAAGTTAACTTGCCTGGTATTGTTAATGGGGGTTTTAATAGGTTATCATAATTTAGATGGTATTTTATTAAATTGTATATTGTTTTATCAAGATTTAATTATGTAGTTTTGAGTCAATTTTTATTAATTCATATAAAATATTGATTCAAAATTGTATGAAGATTGATTTGAAGTTATTTAATGGGTGATTTTAATTATATTCTTTTTAAAAATAAAAGTTTTTTGGAAAATTTGTGTATAATTTATTTGTATCAATATTTCTTTTGTTTTTTGCTTTGGAAGGTCTGACAAAGGAAGATGTGAAAGTCCAAGTGGAAGAGGGACATGTTTTGCATATAAATGGAGAGTGTAAGAAGGATGAGGTGGACAAGAATGACAAGTGGCATCTCCGGGAAAGACAACACGGTACTTTCTCTCGCAGGTTCCGCCTTCCAGAGAATGCCAAGTTGCATCAATTGAAAGCCAACATGACACATGGGGTGCTCACTGTGACAATTCCCAAGACAGCTGAGAGTAAGCCCAAGGCCATATCAATTGACATATCTGAAAATTGACTTCACTCTTATGCAATGGTTTTGTGCGGGGAATAAAGCATAGAGGAACTGTTTTGTGAACAATTTTTGTTTTCTACTGCAATGTAAGCAAAGTTTCAGCTATTTCAATAAATGAATTTAAAACTACTTATTTTGAACAAGATCTTATTTTTTGAGGGAGGATTTTGGCTTCCACTTTTTCATATATATATATATATAGTTTAAGTTTATGTTTACAATTTTGTAAATATAATAGTTTAGGAACTTTTCAAGGTCTTTTTAATATATTTTTTATAAAAAAAAAAAAATTAATTTATACTAACTCACAATTTAAAAATATATATATATATATATTAAATTTAATAAAAAATGAATTGAAACATTGATTTTATGTGAGAATTTATTTATTTTTTCTCAAGCTAAATAATTTGAAAAAACACAATTTTTGTTCTAGGAAATTATAAATTACTAGTATTAAGTACTAGATAATTTCAGTTGGTATATTTAAGAGGTCAACTTAAGCTATAATTTTATGGTGAGTTAACTTAAGTTTCAGTTTGGATAAACACAATTCAAATTAAAAAGTGATCTAATTGTGAATAATTTAATAGCTTGAATATAGTTGTACAAAAACAAACAAAATTACTCAAAAAAATGTTTAAAAATTATTCACAATAATTAAATAATAGAATAGTCTAAATGAAAATAAGATTACATAATCTATTGAAACATTACAAAACTATTTAATATTCAATCTCAAAATCTAAATTAAAACATAAACACTGAATATACAAAATGCTACAAGGATCATGATACATTCCATCAAAATTTTCCTAGCAATTGTAACATTTGGTCTAAAGGTATACCAAGTACATTTTTCAAAAGGAGATGCATAATATATTTATAAACAGTTAAAAATATCAAGTAATTGAATTATTATTAAGTATAAAAGTGCTTCTAGATTTGGTTGTGTGTTTTTGCATCAAATGAGTTTTCCATAGTCTATTAGATTAGTGTAAAAATGCTTCTTGATTTGACTACATGTGTTTTGGAAAACTCATTCCTACTATTATCAAGTAGCTTTATTTTACAAATAATATTCTAGTTATATAAATTGTATATGGGTGAGTGAAAGTTGATGGTAGTTATAATATTAAAGTAATAAGATTTTGTTTGGAAAAAAAGTTATTTGTAGTTCAAAGTATTTATAAATATATAATATGAATATAGTGTAAAAATACAACTTTCTATGAAAAATCAGATTTTCCAACAACAAATCAAATCTTATGGTCAGTGGAAATCAATACTATGAAAAATCATATCTTTCCACAAATCAAATCTTCATCCTATAAAGATATCAAATCAGAATTAATGCATGGAAGTTACTAATATCATTATTTTCTATCTGTAGTATATTTTAATACAAAGTAAAACTTTGGAAGTTTTTTTCATTTTATCAAATATTGATATATGTATACAAAACTTTTAAAAATAGTAATTTTTTTTTAAATCTTTAATCAACAAATATAATTCATATTGAGGTGCAATATAAAAAAATTAATATTATTTTTACTAACTATTTGATAAGACTAAGAAAAATGGATCCCTCATACAAATTGGCAAACATGACTCCAACCAAAACTGTAGGGCAAGTAAGGCAGACTAATCCAGAAAAGGTCAAAAGAAAAAAAAAATCTCTGCATGGATCAAAGGTGGGAGAACAGGGTTTGACGCACAAAAAATACTCCTTCAATACCCACAGTTCAGACTTCATGATGAGCTCTTTGTCCTTGACTGGATCATACTTCAAATTTTAAAAAACCACCAAGCACATAGGCAAATAAAGATCTCACCCTCCAAGAGATGCCGCCATGTCTTAGAAATCCATTCGTGGAGTTTGGGTAATTTTGGCCAATACTAATGAAATTTGTAGATAAGAGCACTGTCTATCAAGTATTCCTTGCAATCCGCAACCTGTGTGTTCAATATTTGTCCCTGCCTATATGGCCAGGATTTGTGTTTTCGTCCGTCTATTTCTTATTAATTGTGTTTTGTAAAAAGTGTAAATGAAAAATTTAAATCGAATTTTTTTTTTTTTTTTTATTGGTAAAAGGTCGAGGCCATTAATATATAAAGTTAGTAATAAAATACAATAAAATACAGCTCTGTTCAATGCGGGCACCGGTAGGAAAGAATAGAGCAAAGCAAACCTTCGGTCTAGCCCGGGATTTTTGCAATCTAGTACATATTGTTTATTTATAGATCTTATATGGGGTCAAGCCCAACAAGGACTCATCCTTTCTTATACAATTTTTGGGGTATAAGTACAAACATTGCCCTATACCAGGGCTTTTCTTCTGAAATTCTTTTGCTGAATGGCTTGTTGGATCTCTGGCTCCTGGGATGTCTCGATGATAGTATTAGATCAGCTGTCTATTATCAAGTGAGGGGCTTCTTCTGTCTAGCTCCTGCCAGATTACCTGTCTTACTTGAAATCACAGGGAAAACTTCCACCTCTTTTCGCATGTTAGCTAAACAAAACAAGGATAAACATAGACTTCTCTTCCTGCAAACACCTATTAGTTCTCTAAATCCTTTGCCTGAGAGAAAAATTAAAATACTTGCTCTTGCCAATCTTATCATAAATATTCAAACACACTTGCTTCGAAGTTAACTTAAATCCCAAACTAGTTGACTGATCCCCTATATATGCCAACATCTAAATGTATATACTTGTAAAAATGCAAATATATATACCTGAGAGTGGGCCTAAGTGATCGATCTAGTCACTGATAATGTTGGTGAACCATCTAAACTTTAACCCATCAAAGAAAAATGTTTTTACCTGTCAAATCTGTAATATCTCTCACATGCCAATAGTGATTCAAGTTTCAATCAAAGTGTTGGGACAGGAAAATTTAAATATTTCTTGTATTCTTGCTCATCCATACCTGACCAAACCAGAAATATTTCGTCCAAAATCAGAATAAAACAACTGATATATCCCGTAAAATCCTGTGACTTTTATCACAAATAATGTAAAGGGCCTCAATTTCTTACATCAGCAAGACCTCAAATTAGTTATACCGATCCATGGGAAACTTGTTAAAAAGGCTATCGGCATGAGAATAAGGGTCGGGGAGAAGATTTCAAAAGTCACCGATGGAGAAAATGAGACCGATGACCTTTCGTCGGAGAGAAAACTCCCAGTCACACCGATCGGTATAACTAAAGACTATCGGCGAATACTTTACAAGACCTCCCGACGATGTAGATCATACCGATAAGAAATTTCAGTGAGATTCTCACCGATCATCCAATAGAACAGAGGAGACTAGCAGTCATCGGCAGGAGACGAGCATCGGAAAGAAAGATTAAAGACTCTCCGATACTCTAATGTCTCACCGATTGAAGAAAAGTGCTTCGGTGTAACTAACACCGATAAGTGTAAAGAATAAGAACCATCGGCGAGACCAAGTGAATCGGAACAAGGCTTATATGTCTAACCGAAGCAATTCTCACGATGATATCGGTGACATGTTATGAAAGTCTTTTTGATCCAAGATATAAAAGGCTATCCGGGAGACGACTACGATCGGTTAACCCTAAATATGTTATCTCGATGACATAGATTACCCCGATGACAATGATAGTCACATTCATCAATGAGACTCTCACCGATAACCATATCGGTGACATTTGAGAGATCGGGGAAGAATATTAATCACTCAACGATGAAGAAAGTCATGCCGATGGTGAAGTCAGTAGAACTCTCACCGAGCATCTAGTGGAACCGAAAAGATTATGAAATGAGGTTTTATTGTTGTATGATTCGTGCATTGTATGTATGTTTTATACATTTCAATATACATACAATGCGGAACTCAAGAAAGGTTGAAATTTGGTTAAAATGATGCATCATGACTTAAAGTATATCGGAAGATGCTTTGCACTTTATATACATCATGGATATACCAAGAAGCTTTGTATATTGAAATAAGTAACATAATAATGTATATTGAAATGTATAACATAACAATGTACAACTTCGATATACAAGCCGATATACAAGATGCTTTGTATATTGAAATGTATAACATAACAATGTACATCTTCGATATACCAGCGGATATACAGGAAGTTTGAATGAAAACAATGTATGTTTCGTATATTGTATGTGTGGTTATACATTACATACATACAATGCAGAACTCAGGAAAGGTTGAGATTTGGTTAAAATGATGCATCATGACTAGATGCATTGCACTTTAAATCCAATGCGGAGCCGAAAAAGAGAAAATTGTGGTTTATAAAATAAGTCCGAAGAGGTGATACAAAGGAGTTTGTATGTATTCGGCTTTGTATCTAAAAATCAGATACAAGTATGCATTTCGGAAGATACAATCCGAAAAGTGATGTGGGCTTCACCGAATGCATATCGGGCTTGTATAAATAACGATATACAAGCCAATAAACAAGTAAGAAAATGCGCCTGGTAACATTTTTTCTATTTTTTTATTTAAAAAAATTGACTATTCTCTATTTCTTATTGGTTCTTCTTATTTTTGGAGGCAAATTTATTCATTTCACATTTCACATTTCTTGAAATGAAGAAAAATCTATCATTTCTTGAAGTGAAGAAAAAACTATGTCCAATCAAAACACAGGGGACAACAAAAATTAAAACGGTTTCATATGTTGTATTTTAGAAAATCGTCCCATGGGAGGGGGCTTCCTAAATTATCTTAGTCGCGCTGCTAAGATTTTTTAGGAGCATTTTATAGGGTAAGCTCTGAATTTTATGGAAGCTGGTGGTCTCATGAAAAAAATTTTAACAATATTTTATGCTAAATAATTTAGCAGAGATTTTTTAGGAAGCTGGAAAAATTTCCCCTAAATTAAGTGGCGGGAATGAAAAAATTGGTAGTTAACTCCCTAAGCTGGTGGGGGAAAGTTTCAGAGCCACCCCATTGCACCTGTTCAAAAATAACCTCCTAAACAATAGTTGCTCCTATTTTGGAGGAAAAGAATCTGATCTAAGCGTGAGCAAACTTTTTTGAGTTCCATGGGACCCTTTGCTCCACAAAAATAGATCCTCTAACAGCTCCATGGGACCGCTTCCTTACTCCCTTTTGCATGCAGGTGTTTCCCTAGAAAGGGGGCATAAGACAGGTGTTTTATATACCTTTCACATAATTGTCAATGCCAAATGTAAATACCAGTTTTTACTGATTTGGAGGACCACCATTTCTTTAGACCCCACTTTCTGTTTAGTGTTGCTCTTTGTATCTTCTTTTTTCCATTACTTCATAAGCAACATGGTGTATTACAGTGTTGTTGCTCATAATACTGGACCAATCTGGTGCAGGAGCACCCCTTCAAAATAAAGCATAAGTCTAATTATAGTATGTTTTGACTTTGTGATGTAATAAGGTCCATTGGACCAATGCGTATGTTTTAGGTCAATCTAGGATTGTGTGTAGACATTTATAGTTTGTTATGCTAGTTGTCTTAGTTGTCTTCTCCCAGCTGCTTGGAAGCTCCCAACCGCTGGGAATCGAGTATGTACTACTCATGAAGAGTAGCTATTTATGCCCTAGATCAGTTTGTTTAGATTGTTTAGCGTGGCATATGAAAAATAGAGACATTGTGTTTTGAAGATCAGACGGAGCATTGTGATACAGTGGGCTGTGATATTTGTATGTATTTCTGTTATTGAAATAAAGAAGATCCCATTGTTTCATTTGTCTGATCTTCGATCTATCTGTGTAGTCGATTTTGATTTTGCAGGCGAAATGGATTCATTCACCCATTCCACAGGTTGATTCTCTGAATTAGTGGAATGGACATGTAGAATAGTTTAGTTTGCATTTCCATGTTTCTGTTTATGCATTTCATGTTTGTGGGATCGATTTATAGCTTGCTATGATTTATCCTAGCATCCTCATGTGCTAGGGTTTGAAGGTTAAATTCTAAGTTAAAGTTGCCCAGGAAATGGTTCGGCCTGATCGCAGTATTTTCTGTGTGAAATTTGTGAAGTTTTGAGGGTTTTGTCAAAATGTACATTTGACGGATATATAGTGTTTGTATGTGACATACAGTCTGTGTGTATACCGCATTTGTATCTGTGTGTATATCGCTAACCGGTTCAGGTGCTAGAATATGTTAAGAATGAATGTTTTGAAGGTATAAGGGTAAAGTAGTTTGGATATACATTTCCTGTGTATATCAATTTTGCATCCGAGGATCATTTTGTGTGTATCTATCATTTGCATATCATTGTTGTATGTTGGAACATACAAGCAGCCAGAGGTACATTTGATACATACAAGCGGGTCAACGGCGAGTCAAAGATACATTCACCAAAGATAGATGGGAGATGCATCTTTTGTTTGCATGTCGGGTTTGTACATTCTAAATGTACATTGAAAATATACATTCGAGATATACAAAGTTTGTGTATATCGCTGAGGGGCATTGGGTCATACAAGTTCTGAGTATACATCTTTTGGTGTACATTTTGTGAGTATACTGCAGATGCATGTTTCTGCATATCCATCAAATGCATTTTGGGGTTTGCATATAATGAATGTATATTGCAAATATACATTCGATGATACAAGGGAAAGTCAATAGTCAGCAGATCGCGGAAGGGACATTCTGAGGAATATTCGTTGACTGCATATTTTGTGATTGTATATTTGGTTGTATGTCTGAATATACATTCAGCAGATACAAGGGGTTGATGCAACGGAGTCAGCACCAGTCAAAGGGAGGATTGAATGTTTGTTTATATTTAGCGCTTGTATATTGGAAATATACATCGCAATTGTACATCCTCTGAAGATACATTGGGCGACCGATAGTGGAGGTGACGGAAACCGGTTCAGTAGGTCAAAGTTTGTATGTGTCGGATCGACCAGCATCATCAGGATATTTGAATATGAGGAACCCGATAAGTTATATCCTGCTGCTAGGCCTATGAGCGAGTCATATATCGGGGTGAGTTAGGCATCGGGATAAAAGGTGCATATGATGTCGATCATCATGATCATGCCGATAGGGTATATTGGGGAGATAATTTCTTAGTTCTTGCCGATGACATAAGAAATATCAAAGTCCACCACTCCCATTAAAGTTTCTGGATGTGGCTCTGCATCACAATCTTTTCTCATAATACTACACCAATCTTTGTTGTTGATGATGATGATAGTAAATTTCAAGTGCCTACAGTACCATTGGTGAATTATTTAAGAATTATGAGGTTAAGGGATGTAAATCTATGAATTATTTAAGAATTATAAGGTTAAGGGGATGTAAATCTATATGTTGCCCAACACAAGATATTTCTCCAGACGACTCCTCTGTTACTTTTACATTGGAAGGACAGGGGAAGCATTGCTCGATGTGGTACCTTGTAACCAAAATTTTTAGAAAGCTATGTGAAGGATTTGAACACTCATCAAGAGACCATGACTGCAACGATGGGTGCTTAGGATAGGGTTATGTTGCTATTGATTCCCACCAACATTTCTGCCTACCCATATATACAGGTATCCACCTCCTCCTAAGCACACTGCTTCCACTATAAACAAAACAAATTTGTACACAACAACTCTTTGGGTTTCAATAACTTTGATCTATCAACAAGAAAGTTGCACATTTTTAGGTGAAGTATTGTCAAATGGAAACCATACTTAGTCTGATCAAACTAAAACATCCTATATTATCATTTGTAATTCCCATAATCAACTTATCGAATACACTTCCCATAATCAACTTATTCAATACACTAGGGATTGACAATCTTGTGGCAATGAATTATTATCAAAAATGTATTTTTTTAGTAGTTAAGAGACTAGGATTGTGCCAACAATAAAGACAATTCTATATCAAAACCTCAAAACACAATTCTATATCATCCATCACCTTGGGGAGATGAATAATTTCTAAGACCAAGATAACACATTTGGTTTATGCTTAGTTGAGATAGTATACTCGTTTGAGTTTAAGAACCTTGATATCTAAATTAAAATATTGTTGGTTTTTAGGTGACCTTCAAAATAGTTTAAAATAAACTATTTCAAATAATTTGGACTCATGGCAACAAACTAGACTACAAAGATTTTTTTCAAATAAAATTAGATTAGGAGCACAGACATTTAAAATAATTTGAACTTGTTCTCCACAATCTAGACTAGGAATGGTATTCATGTATGTTAAATAATTTGGATTAACGGTTAGATGCTTTGAATACTTTACGCTTATTTCAAATAGTTTTTTATATTTTGAACTAGTTATAAGTCCATATTATTTTAAACTAGTTCATTAAAATGGAAATTGCAAATTTGCCTAAATGAACTAATTCTATTATCAATGTGCAAATTTTTTTATCACCCATGCAGCACGTACTTTGGGAAAGAGGTAATCTTGTGCCAACAAATTTAGTAATTGCTCCAAGGACATAATTTTTCTATGGTACGGAGACAAGGTTTGCACCAAGAAGATAGACATTTTTCTCTAGGACCCCCAATTGCAATCCCAACCTCATTAACACCTCAATTGTAGAAAATAGTGCCTAGTAATAAAAGCAGGCACTTTAAATTCACTTGGTTGAGAGAAAATATTCACTTAGGCTTAGGATCAAGATGCCATTAACAAAAATTTGTTGCTAAGAAAGGCATGTGCTATTGATTTGCAAAAAAAAGATTGTTATTGTATTGAGTTTGCAAATGTTTGAGGACGAAATGGAGATAGTAAGTAGTCTCATAACTTTAGTAGTATTAAGAAGAAACAACTAAGGGTTATTTTGTATTTGTATATCAATTATCATGATTTGAGCAAAGTGACAACTAAAAAAATGACATTGTATGTATACATGTCATAACTCCTCTAAGTGAGTACACTTATGTGGTACACAAATATGAGTGTGCATTGAGTTAGAAGGATTGTCTCCTCATGTAGAAAAAGAGTGTTGGAAACTTTCACCATGCATAGTTATAGTGCCCATATGTGAAGTATATTCAACCAATCTTCTTGTGAGAGATTTGGTTGTCAGTATGGATTATTTTGTGTCCAAATTAATGGTTGGGTTTTGAATGGTGGGAAGGGATCAAAATTAGATGAGGTACATAGGGGCATTATACAACACACATCGCCCCATACCAACTCCTTGGAATTGCCTCTTATCAGAATAATTGACATGACTGCCCATTACAAATTTTGTGTCTAATTTACATGAGATGTGTATTAGAAAATTAAGATGGTTTTTAGATGGTTTGTCGAAATCCATCCACCAATTGAACTAGAAATTTGCACAAATGTCAAGATGGATGAACCATGTCATAGAAACTTGAGTTTTTTAGGGTTTATATTGTGTCTCCTCACAAGGCAAACAAAATAATCGACCAACTTCTCCTTTATAGTATCAAGACCCTTAACATTGTCATAGAAAAGGTCATAGGGTTTAGCATGAAACACACTCTCTAACTATCATGGACCATAGGAATACTATGTCTTTAAATGATCTACAATTGGTTCTAGTGTTGTTATTAGTGTGCACATATTAGAAGCATTGGACCAATGTACATTTGGTTTAATTTGTAAATATTGTGTGTTACATCATCCCTAACTATAAGGAATATTTCAAATATTTGGAATATTTGGAGAGGGGTTTTATTTGGTGAAATCTATAATTCACATGTGATCATATTAAAAATTCAATAGCTCAAAAAAAAATTAACACGTCAAAATCAAACAATGAACAAGAAAAGGAAAATAAATTTAATAATCATTTACTAGATTGATGTTAATATGAATGAAACAAGGCAATGTTGAAGAGCAATTTGTGCTTAGGCAAACAAAGTAGATAGATCTTAGTTGTGTGGGTCACAAGTTTAGTGGCAAGAAATAAGAATGATACTATTTTAGGTTTAGATATCCAAACCTATTCAAAATGTGAATATCCATGAAAGGAAGCAAGGTACGCAGAATACACTTCCTAGTAGCTAGCAAACTTCATAAAGACTAGAGGACCTAATGCAAACTAGCAACTAGCAAACTTCATAAAGGTTAATGATATTTTTTAATTGCAATAGAAACATACTCTCATATTTTAATGTTGCAACTTAATCTATTTTAATTCATGCAGGTCAAAATTAAGAAATCTAAATACAATAACAATTGAAGACCTCAATGCTCATAGAGCTAGAAGTGTCTTCGTGGGAGATGTGATTGTAATGTACAAAACTACATTGGACAAAACCAACAAAATCCATGAGGTGCTACATGTTGACCTGATAGACGCAAAAGATAAGATGACAATTACTCTAAACATAACAGGTGACCTCGTCCAACAATATGGAGACAAAATAGTTCTAGGGTCAGCAATATGTATCTCAAGATTTCATATCACACCCAAAACTAACTATGACCATGGTGACTGTGATTGTATACTGATTTTGAGTAGTTCATCCACTACCAAGATCATTCCATGGCTATACAAATATTACAACTTCATACCAAGCATAGCCATCAGGAAATTGATTATAAGTACAAGTGACAATGCCACAAGAGCAATAGGTGCACTATTGGTTGCCACTAAAAAAATAGCATTCCAATACCTTGTTGATATAAAAGATGGAAGTTTTGAGATTAATAAAGCACAGGTAAATATATATCATCAATTGTTCAATTGAAATTAATTTACAACTTCTATTGCATAACCTGTTTATTCAATAATTCTAACCTCGTCTGCAACAAAAAATAGATACAAATGCATCAGAGTTTGACACACCATTTTTTTCTATGGAGGAGCAAGTACACCAAAATGAATTTCCAACGCTTCTGATCAAAAACCTTGTGAGGCGAATCAATGAAAAGGACAATGTCCTTCGCACATGTCAATCAACATATATTGGAAAATTAAACAATAAAATTTGTAGCATATTTTAAAATGTGCTCTACGTGCGTAACTACTAATGGTCCTGAGGCACCTCTTCAAGAGCTAGATGGGTGTGCCTCCAGTGATCTGCCTAGTCATGGGATCGCTGGGAGTTTGACGAGTAGAGGGGTGAATGCTCAACCCCAAGGAACAATCCAAAATGGGTTTCTGCATCAGGCATCTATGCTAGCGGTCGATCAATCTGATGGCATTTTTGGTTTTGGTGCTGCTAGTAAAGCTTCAAGTCGTTCCTTCTCTGAAGTTGTTCAATCATCACAGGTAAAGGCTAGACCCATGGCTTGCAACCGCTCCTCTCCTGTGGTGGTTTGTGGGCCTGAGTTCTTTGATAATGAGGATTTTTATTCGAGAAAAGGAGTAATCTATAGATTCAATGGGTTGTGGCCCTCTCTCCCCAACCTGCACAACTGGATTATGGAATCTTAGAAACTGCTTGTTGATGGAAAGATAGAGTTGTACCCCTACACTAAGGGGTTCTTCAGAGTGAACTTTGAATCCTCTTAGGCGAGGGATTTAGTGATGGACATGGGATGGTTGTGGGGGATCATTCATTGTCCATCAAACCTTGGGCTCACTCCTTTAATCCTCTCTCTGAGCCGCTCAATACCAGACCAATATGTGTAGTACTACCTAATCTTCCCCTCCAGTTTTGGGAGGATTCCTACTATGAAGCCATTGGTGGATATTGACTTCTCTAAACCCCTCTTTGGAGAGGTTATTTCGATGGTGGAGGATAGGCCTTGGACACAGCTGTTGGACTATGAGGGTCTCCCCTTTCAGTGTCGGCGTTGTTTCTCTATTGGTCACTTAGCCTCTGGTTGCCCGCATTCTCATTGTAAGGGTGCGGCAACTTGGTGGAAAGATGCTCTCTCAGATCACTTGACTATTTTTGTGTCCCTATCTGATGACTCTTCTCAAGAGGGTGAGCCTTCCTTGGAGATTGATTCTTCTCAACTTCCTCAAGAGCTTGTTGGGGAGCCATTGGTGACCACTTCTGGGGCTGATGTTGTTGTTGTTCCTATCGGTCTTGCTCTAGATGTCATTCCTGCTATTGTTCCTATTAGACTTGTGCTAGATGTCATCCCTATTGTTGCTCCTACTGGGCCTGTTCTTGCTACCTCTGCTAGATTGTCGGTTCCTCTTGCGATGAATCGTTCCTCTTCTTTGGAGGTTCCAGTTTCCTCTTCCGCATTGTCAGCCCCTTCTTCAACGCGTGTTTACCCCTTGGATGTGGGGTTTGGTGATGGGCCCATCCTTTCTCCTCGCTCTAAGGACTTTGACTCTGGGCTTTCTTGGATTGTTGTTCATAGAAAGCAGAAAGGGCTCCCCAAGTCTGTTGCGGCTTTGCAATAGAGGGTCAAGGGAGTTAGACTTTTGCCTTCGAGATCTAGTTTTTCTTAGATCCTTTGTTTATGTTGTCGATTGTCTGTTGTTCCCCTATTGTTTCTATTATGTTTTGCTTTGTTTAGCCTTCTCTGTGTGTTGTTATTGTGTTGTCTTTGGCCCGTATGGCCCTATTTTTCCTTGGGGGCTACATTGTAAAGGGTTCTGGACCCTCTTTTCTAGCTGATCTAATCAAAAACATATATTGAAAAATTAAACAATAAAAGAACCCTTGACTGACTTACTAGTTTGTTGTAGTCCACATTTGAGGTAATTGAGCACTGGCCATTAAATTACAATTTATATTCAATTTTAAATCCTTGGCAATGCTTTATTCAAGCACTTCATATTCTATTACAAAATACAAGTTTATTTTTTCCATAGTAGCTACATTTTTATATTTTGTAAATAAATTAATTTTAAACAATAAAATTTTCTTCTTTGCTAACAAATATTCATTGTTATTTAAACATATTTATGGACCTATAAAAACCATAAATAATGAACTAATTTCTTGTGTAAATATACAATAACCATTGTTTCTTCCCTTTTGTAGGTCCATGGAAACTTAAAAATAGCAAATGCATTTTCCAGCCCCTTCCAAGCATTCTTTCCTTATTGCAATTAAATATTTGATAGCTGTGGAGCATTGGAAGACCAAACTACTCATTGTATGAAATGCAATGAAAATGTGTACTATGTCCATTACCTCTATATCAAGGTTGTTCTATCAATCGAAACCAAGCAAACAATACATTGTTCATTTGATAAAAATGTTATTGAACAATTGCTACTGTTAAGAAAAGTGTCTCAACCTTGCAACTTTGAAAGATTACTATTTTTCCCAGTTTTGGTCTTTTTGAATACCCTTTACCTTAGAGAATGGTCTGGAACTTTCAAAGATTCCAAAAGAGCTAAAAATAGCGAGACTTACTATTTTTAGTAAGTCCTTCGATTGACCTTAGATTGACCTAAAATTTTTCCCAAAAGGTGCAGAAAAGCTAAGTGAACATCTCAGGTAAGTTTCGTCTCAAGATCATATCTGGATCGCGAGATATTAAAGTTTCTATTTTTTGAAATTGCTAGAAAAATGTTTTGAACTCAATTATTGGAATCAAAACTTCCTTAAACACTTCAAAAATCATCATAACTAATGAAGTGGGTTATAAGGTGATAGATCTCTTCACGAGCTTTCCGATGCATCAAACGGTTCATCAATCGGACACCTGGATCAAAAGTTATGGCCTCCGAAAGTTGGACCTTCTATTTTTGGGAAATGTAAAAATGTGTTGGACACATAAAAGAGTTGTAAAGGGGAGAGTTACATGTGTTGGTGTGTGTTTTGGCACATCGCAAGGCATCTTTGATTGGAGATAATTTGGGCGCCACTTTTGAGTGGTTTTAGCTCATGGTTTTGTAATTACCATTGGCGGTGTATTGTATTGTATCTCCTATATATCAGGAGCTTGAGATGAAGGTTGTGTGTAAGAATCTTATAGATGTCAATTTATCTCCTAGATCTCTGGTTGGATATACTCCTGTAAAAGCTTGTTCTGCAAGTATATTGTTATCTTCTTAATTCTTGAATAATATATTGGGTGGCTTTGGAGTGTGGGGTTTTTTACCTGAAAGGGTTTTCCCCATGTATATCTTGTGTTGTGAGTTTTGTGTTTGCATTTGGAAGTTGTTATTATCTTTCTGTTAATGTGCATCTTAATCTGTAACTGTAAAAGTTGAAATTTGCATAAATCTTTCCTCAGTAGATCAGTGTAGGAATTGTTTTTCGCGTACCTTGCTTCCTTTCAGCTACTAGACTTACAAACTATTGGCTATGAATAGTACATCAAGGACAAGTCACAAGTCATCTTCATGCTACAAGATTTTGCAGTTCACACTGAACCAAAACAATGTAATCATCAATACAAACTGCATTACAAAATAGTTGTTACTTCCAATAGACAGGTGCAACAATGCTTCATTGTAAAATACCTTCTCTTTTTGTAGACACTGACTATTTATGCATTGCATACTCACACCCAAGTTTTTATGCATCTTGTAAGCACCAAGTGGACACAAGCATCATGAACCAATGGATGTCAAAAATTTATCTCTAATTCCCTATGTTGAACTAGGACCTTTAATTAGTAATTGAGAAACATCATTTATTTTTACAGATTTTAATGCTTAGTCTTTTATTGTTTTATAGTTTTATTCATCAATTACTCTTAGAATGCATATGTGATCTCCTGTGTTGAACTGGCACATTTAATTGCTAACCTGAAAATAGCATTTGTCTTAACAGATTTTGGTGCTTATACTCCTCTATTGTTTTGTACTATTTTACACTATTTTAAGATATCCTAAACTAATACCTATGCCTGATCACATGTCATTGTTACTCCAACAACTAAATTAGTATTTGTGTGCAAATTGCAATCTCTAATTTACATTCGTGAAAAGCTAACATATGCACTAACATTGACACTTTTAGATACTATGCACATAAGCCATCGTTATTTCTAATTTAACATGTTTCATATGAAAGAATATTCAATATTGCCCAGATGATCCTACTACATGGTCTTTGTAGTGGAAATGGCTTATTTTTGCATTCCAATATACTTATCGCATAACAAGACAATTAATCTCGAGTAATTATAATATTTAGTAAATGTTGTAACCACTGGCTGCTTCATCCCCTATGGAGTGAGGTAATAGCTTACTCTCACCTCTTTGCTACCATGTGACTAGCAAGCAAGGATGCATTTGAATCCTTGCTTCTTTTGCAATAGACCTAGATAGAGAAGTATATATGTGTCTCTTTTTTTGTGGGTTTGGCCCTTCAATGGATTTTGATTACAATTAATTATTAAATAATATACCTATTTCCTGCTAATAGTCATGCCATCAGACCTCTAGGTGACCATGCTGCTAGGAGTAAACACCAAATTTGTTAAATATTATAGTTCCCTGATTTTAATTATTTTTTAGTGCCATAAATTTATTGGAATAAAAAAACAAAACATTTCAGACTAACTAAAAAATACACAATCCTTGCAGTGGAAATGACCTATTTTTGTATTCTGATATACTTATCGCATTAGAACACAATTAATCTCGATTAATTATAATATTTAGAAAATTATATTACCCCTAGTCGCATCGTCCCCTAGAATGTGAGGTAATGGTTGCCAATAGACAGATAATAATACAAAGGCGACACCCCCTACAACTCATAATTACTCTCAGCTCTCTACTACCATGTGACTGGCAGGTAAGGATGCATTTGAATCCTTGCTTACTTTGCAATAGAGATGGATATAGAAGTGCATATGTGTCTGTTTTTTGTGGGTTTGGCTTCGATGGTTTTCGATCAGATTTGATTTCTACATAATATACATGTATCTCTGTTGAGATCCATGCCATCAGACCTCTAGGTGCCGATGCTTCTAGGAAAAAAGAGCATTCAAGTTAAATATAATAGTTTCCTGAATTTAATTGTTGTTTAGTGCCATAAATTTATTGGAATCAAGAAAACAAAGCATTTCGAACTAACTAAAAAACTAATGTTTATACCATTATGTTTCTGTCAAATAACACATGCATTGCAATTAGAACAATATAGTCTTTGACCAGTGTCCCAATACTTTCAAATTTGTCTATATATCAAATAACCTTGGATTGACATTATACTTATGTCTGCAACTCATGGCATTAGTATACCTAGTGATGCTATATAATTTCATAGATGTCATAATAGTCTTGTACCCATAGATTTATGTGATCTGAATAAATTATTTGCTCTCATATAATGATGAATATACTAAGAACATTATTTCATATACTCCTACCCCACATGATGATAGGTTATGACTTATTGATAATTCATTAGCTTCTCATGTAGACTTCATAAGTGCTTGATTGCCCTATCCTACATTACATGAAGACATCAAGCTCTGGTGAAGATCTCTTAGATAATGATTATGATGTGTCTACAAATGCTTTCTTGCATGTTAAATACTTCTTACTTTCTAATTATGAACACTTAGACAATGTGATCTTGTTGATTGTTGTGTTTTTGTATATACTTAAGTAATGGAGCTTTGCAATACTTCCTTCATGATGATAGCATGCAATTGGAAATGACCTCTCATGATCTATATTTCAATCGTGATTCCATCAACATTGTATTAGATCTATATTCTTGTTTTACTATCCATCATATAATAGTACATGTTTTAAATGAATAATTCATATATATACAATTATTCAAATGCACTCATCTTGATATCTACATATTTACTTAGGCCTTGCTATTTTTTTTAAATTAAATTTCAACTAGCTATTTATTTGATCTATTATAATCAATGTTTGTCACACTTTCTTACATGTAAAATTGTTTGTACTTGCTAATTATAGACACTTAGACAATGGCATCTTGTTGATTAGTGAGTTTTGTTAGGCGTTCTACATTCACAGCAAGGGCTAAAAGATTCAGATTCCCATAAACAATTAAGATTCAGATTCCCAAGAAAATAAAATTCATAAAATGTGTAAATAAATAAATTCGTGGAAGCCAAATGGATAGAAAAATAGAAAAACTTGGGTAGTTATGGAGTGAAATCTTTATTACGTTTGAAGAATATGAAAAGTCTCGCATCATAGTCTCTTTAAATTAACTCATGTGAGTATATCAAATATTGGAAGATATCTCTCGGTGTACTGTCTAGCTTTTCTGAATTAATTTAAATATCTAAAACATATTCATCCTTTAATTAACAAATGATTATAACAAACATTAATTAAAAAACTATGTTTTTATGACCCTCATATCTACATATTTACTTACACCTTGCTTTCTCTTCAAATTAAATTTCAATCACAGGTATTTGTTTGCTCTACTACAATGTTATTCTTTGCCCAAAAAATTAAATTTGTGAACTCATCGTAGCAAAGTCCATCATGATTTCTTCGTGCCTTTCTCTTTACAAATTCAATAATCCCAACAATAATTTTCATTAATTTTTCTACTACATAACAAATATTATTATTATAATACTTCAAAAGCCATGATACTCACCACTACATAACATTTATTAAGATATCAAACTACTTGTTAAGATATCAAATACCAAATCCACTATTCTTGATCCATCTTTGTTAAAGATAACGTACGCTTATTTGGAGTTCGGGAGAGTTACATAGGGAGCAGTACAAACAGAATTAAAAATTAATTAGGTTGAGCGTTTCTTTCCTACACCTGCTATTACTATAACGCTTCACCCGGAAAGTTTTCGAAGTTCCCAGACGCTTTGCCTCCCAATTCTCACTACTATATACATACCATCGCAGGCAAAAGCAAATAGCCAGTTTTAGGAGCTTGCTTTGGTAGGTTAAATTGTAGTTTCTCTAAGTTATTTAATTTCCATTTTTGAAGGTAAGATTGTTACAACCAGTTATGTTTTTGTGTTTTGTTTTTGCAGTGAGTTGGAGGAGGTTGATAGTATCCCATCATGTCTATGGCACAGTTGAATGGGGACAGGAAAGGTCGGGTGTTGGATCTATCCGATCTTGCTACATGGGATCCATTGGATCTAACTGCTTATTTTTCGGACCAAAATATAGTCCTGCTTCGTATTCGTGTGGATTGGCTTGAAACTGATCATACCCACATCTTCAAAGCTAACTTGCCTGGTATTGTTAATGGGGGTTTTAATAGGTTATCATAATTTAAATGGTATTTTTTTTTAAGTATATTAAATTGTATACTGTTCTATCAAGATTTAATTATATAGTTTTGAGTCAATTTTTATTAATTCATATAAAATATTGACTTAAAATTGTATGAAGATTGATTTGAAATTATTTAATGGACGATTTTAATTATATTCTTCTTAAAAGTAAAAGTTTTTTGGAAAAATTGTGTATAATTTATTTGTATCAATATTTCTTTTGTTTTTTCTTTGGAAGGTCTGACAAAGGAAGATGTGAAAGTCCAAGTGGAAGAGGGACATGTTTTGCATATAAATGGAGAGTGTAAGAAGGATGAGATGAACAAGAATGACAAGTGGCATCTCCGGGAAAGACAATATGGTACTTTCTCTCGCCGCTTCCGCCTTCCAGAGAATGCCAAGTTGCATCAAGTGAAAGCCAACATGGCACATGGGGTGCTCACTGTGACAATTCCCAAGACAGCTGAGAGTAAGCCCAAGGCCATATCAATTGACATATCTGAAAATTGACTTCACTCTTATGCAATGGTTTTGTGTGGGGAATAAAACATAGAGGCACTGTTTTGTGAACAATTTTTGTTTTCTGCTGCAATGTAAGCAAAGTTTCAACTATTTCAATAAATGAGTTAAAAACTACTTATTTTGAACAAGATCTTATTTTTTAGGGGAGGGTTTTGGCTTCCACTTCTTTTTATATATAAAAAGTTTAAGTTTATGCTTACAATTTTGTAAATATAATAGTTTAGGAACTTTTCAAAGTTTTTTTAATATATTTTTTATAAAAAAAATAATAATAATTTATACTAACTCACAATTTAAAAAATATTTATATTAAATTAAATAAAAATGAATTGAAACATTGATTTTATATGAGAATTTATTTATTTTTTCTCAAGCTAAATAATTTGAAAAAACACAATTTTTGTTCTAGGAAATTATAAATTACTAGTATTAAGTACTAGATAATTTCATTGGTATATTTAAGAGGTCAACTTAAACTATAATTTCATGGTGAGTTAACTTCAAGTTTTAGTTTGGATAAACACAATTCAAATTAAAAAGTGATCTAATTCTGAATAATTTAATAGCTTGAATATAGTTGTACAAAAACAAACAAAATTGCTCAAAAAAATGTTTAAAAATTATTCACAATAATTAAACAATAGAATAGCCTAAATGAAAATAAGAAGTATAAAAGTGTTTCTAGATTTGATTGTGTGTTTTTGCATCAAATGAGTTTTCCATAGTCTATTAGATTAGTGTAAAAATGATTTGACTACATGTGTTTTGGAAAATTCATTCCTATTATTATCAAGTAGCTTTATTTTACAAATAACATTCTAGCTATATAAATTGTATATGGGTGAGTGAAAGTTAATGGTAGTTATAATATTAAAATAATAATATTTTGTTTGGAAAAAAAGTTATTTGTAGTTTAAAGTATTTGTAAATATATAATATGAATATGGTGTAAAAATACAACTTTCTAGCATGTCAGTAAACCATTTTCACCATCCAAAGTCAATAATGTGAAAAATCAGATCTTCCAACAACAAATCAAATCTTATGTTCAGTGGAAATCAATAATATGAAAAATCATATCTTTCCACAAATCAAATCTTCACCCTATGAAGATATCAAATCAAAATTAATGCATGGAAGTTATTAATATCATTATTTTCTATCTGTAGTATATTTTAATACTAAGTAAAACTTCGGAAGTTTTTTTTCATTTTATCAAATATTGATATATGTATACAAAACTTTTAAAAATAATAATTTCTTTTTAAATCTTTAATCAACAAATATAATTCATATTGAGGTGCAATATAAAAAAATTAATATTATTTTTACTAACTATTTGATAAGACTAAGAAAAATGGATCCCTCATACAAATTGGCAAACATGACTCCAACCAAAACTGTAGGGCAAGTAAGGCAGACTAATCCAGAAAAGGTCAAAAGAAAAAAAAAATCTCTGCATGGATCAAAGGTGGGAGACCAGGGTTTGACGCACAAAAACTCCTTCAATACCCACAGTTCAGACTTCATGATGATCTCTTTGTCCTTGACTGGATCATACTCCAAAATTTAAAAAACCACCAAGCACATAGGCAAATAAAGATTTCACCCTCCAAGAGATGCCGCCATGTCTTAGAAATCCATTCGTGGAGTTTGGGTAATTCTGGCCAATACTAATGAAATTTGTAGATAAGAGCACTGTCTGTCAAGTATTCCTTGCAATCCGCAAACTGTGTGTTCAATATTTGTCCCTGCCTTGTTTTCGTCTGTCTCTTTCTTATTAATTGTGCTTTGTAAAACGTGCAAATGAAAATTTTAAATGGAATATTTAATGTTTGACATTTTTTCTACTTTTTTATTGAAAAAAAATTGACTGTTCTCTATTTCTTATTGGTTCTTCTTATTTTCGGAGGCAGATTTATTCATTTCACATTTCTTGAAATGAAGAAAAAACTATGTCCAATCAAAACACAGGGGACAACAAAAATTAAAATGGTTTCAAAAGTTGTATTTTAAAAAGCCGTCCCATGGGAGGGGGCTTCCTAAATTATTTCAGCAGGGCTGCTGAGATTTTTTAAGTTTTTTTAACAATAGTTTATGCTAGCAGAGATTTTTTAGAAAGCTGGAAAAATTCCCTCCAAAATTTCCCCTAAATTAAGAAAAAACTGGTAGTTAACTCCCTAAGCTGGTGGGAGAAAGTTTCAGCACCACCCCCATTGCACCTGCTCAAAAATAACCTCCTAAACAATAGCTGCTCCTATTTTGGAGGAAAAGAATCTGATCTAAGCGTGAGCAAACTTTTTTGAGTTCCATGAGACCCTTTGCTCCACAAAAATAGATCCTCTAGCAGCTTCATGGGATCGCTTCCTTACTCCCTTTTGCATGCAGGTGTTTCCCTAAAAAGGGTGCATAAGACAAGTGTTTCCTTAAAAAGGGTGCATAAGACAAGTGTTTTATATACCTTTCACATAATTGACAGTTGTCAATGTCAAATGTAAACATCAATTTTTACTGATTTGGAGGACCACCATTTCTTTAGACCCCACTTTCTGTTTAGTGCTGCTCTTTGTATCTACTTTTTTCCATTACTTCATAAGCAACATGGTGTATTACAATGTTGTTGCTCATAATACTGGACCAGTCTTTGCTCATAATACTACACCAATCTTTGCTGCTGCTGATGATGATAGTAAATTTCAAGTGCCTACAGTACCATTGGTGAATTATTTAAGAATTATGAGGTAAAGGGATGTAAATCTATGAATTATTTAAGAATTATAAGGTTAAGGGGATGTAAATCTGTATGTTGCCCAACACAGGATATTCCTCAAGACGACTCCTCCGTTACTTTTACATTGGGAGGGCAGGGGAAGCATTGCTCGATGTGGTACATTGTAACCAAAATTTTAGAAAGCTATGTGAAGGATTTGAACACTCATCAAGTGACCATGACTGCAACGATGGGTGCTTAGGATAGGGTTATGCTGCTACTTGTGAAAAATCTATTGCAGCTACTGATTATTAATTACCTATCTTAAGTAGATTATTTGGCTGCCGAAAAAATTAATTAATTTTTCCTTTCTCTCTGTGCCTGTTCTGCCCTCAGATCCGCTCTAATACCATGTGAAAAATCTATTGCAGCTACTGATTATTAATTACCTATCTTAAGTAGATTATTTAGCTGCTGAAAAAATTAATTAATTTACAGCAAATATTAATTAATAACACAGCTGCAATTTCACGGAAAAATCACGGAGACAGAAAAATAAAATCAACACAATATTTTGGACAAATTGTCCCTGGAAAAACCTCGAAGGGAAAACCAATCAGCAAATAAGAATTCTATTCAACTGCAGAAAATCAAGAGATACAAAATTGCTTGCCTCTCACTGGCAGAGCTCTGGAAATTTCTTTCCTGTAAATTCCCTTCCCTCAATTGTTCCTGCTGAAATTGCTCCGGCAATATTTTCCTTCTCCGGCAAATCCACTGCTCTCCAATGCTATCACTGCGCCCTTTGCTCTCACTGCAAATCAATTTGCTATTGCTGCAAATTTATTTATTTGCTATCGCTGCAAATACTTCTCGGATCTGTATTCTCTAAATGCCCATTGAACCTCTTTTATAATCCTCTCATTGAAAACCAATGGCCATGATTTAATCTAAATCAATGGCTAGGATTAATTAGACTCTAAACCCTAATATCTAGAAGTCTCTCGAGAAATCAATTTTCTAGGTATAGAGAAAAATATTCTGGCTGTGTTTCCAGCCTCGAAATCACCACCCGAGACTAGAACACCTGTCCAAGCTACATTTAAAATTAACACTCCCTCTTAGCAAGGAAGGTGTTCTGCATAACACCCAACTTCTCTCTGAAGAAGATGAATTTTGCCTTCCCCAATGCCTTTGTCAAAATGTCTGCTACCTGTTGATCTGTAGGTATATACTGTAGCTGAACAATCCTCCGCTGTACACAATCCCTGATGAAATGATACCTGATGTCTATATGCTTAGACCTATCATGAAACACTGGATTCTCAGATAATCTGATGCAACTCTGATTATCACAGTGTATCACGGTAGTCTCAACCCTCTGACCAAACAAGGCTACCAGCAACTTCCGAAGCCATATAGCCTCACATGTTGCCATACTAGCTGCTATGTATTCTGCTTCTGCAGAACTCAGAGCAACGGACTTTTGCTTCCTGTTGTACCAAGAGACAACTCCTGATCCCAAACTAAAGCAGCACCCTGAAGTGCTTTTCCTGTCCACTGTACTACCTGCCCAATCTGCATCAGTATAGCCTATCAACTTGATACCATCACCTCGAGCATATCTGATCCCATACTCGATTGTACCACGCAAATACCGCAACACATGCTTTGCCGCTGTCCAATGCACTCTCTTCGGCTCAACCATGAACTGACTAAGAGAGTTTACTGCAAAGGATATATCTGGCCTAGTGTTGACCAAATACATGAGAGATCCAATCAACATCCTGTATAAGGTGGGGTCTACATCCTTTTCCTTGGATGCATCTTCCTTCTTCCAATTCGTGATCATAGGTGTAGACATGGCTCTGCAATCTTGCATCTCAAACCTCTTCAAGATTTCAATGCAGTATTTCCCTTGTCCAAGGAAAATCTCTCCATCTTGTTGATAACTGAGAGGGGGGGTGAATCAGTTATCCTAATTATTTCTTCTTTTGAACTTTCTTATTAATCAATGTAGCATTGAATCAAACAAACAAACATTACCATGAAATGAAAAACACATGACACAGTATTTTTGACGTGGAAACCCTGTTAAGGGAGAAAACCACGGGGTGATTAACCCAAAGATTATTCTCTATTAGAAGAATAAGGAATTACAAAATGGCACTTGCCAATTAGGGCTCACTGCCCGAGCACACTGCTCACAAAGAGGCACACTGCCTACAAGGAGACACACTGTCTACAAAAGAATGTTATACAATACTTGAACTGATTGGAAGCATCTACATATGCTGAAGTTCAGTTCCGGTTAGGCTCAGTACACTGATCTGCTGCACTTCATTTTTTTTTCTTCTCTTTATTCTGCTTTCCTTTTACATACCGGATCTCTCTGGCTGTTTTTGCTCTGCTCTATACTTTTTTGCATTCCACACAACACAACAACACATTTCACAACTGAATCCATCCTCTATATATATCCGCACTAGTGATTTCATTATCTTTCTAGTCGGCAACCGGAATAGTCTATCTTCTCACAAACTCTGTTCTGTCGGCTGAACCCTTGCATACCAAGTAATGCGGATCAAGCATATACTTGTAGATATCATTAATCATGTCGGCCAAACATGATTCATGCCTTCACAACCTTTACCATCAACAGTAACACATCCAGAAAATAGTTTGATGTTCTGTCAGTTAGTTCTTCCTCTGTTCTCATTGTCACTCAGGAATCTGGTACTCAACTATTCATAATTTTTTCCTTGTCCATCACCGGAAGCTATATCCTTGAAATATACCACTCAAGGTAGTCCTCTTGACTTCCCCAAATCCGCACTGCACCAAGACACTTCCTCTGAGAGATCCAGACCAATCTGTCGGACCTTGCCACATGCTCTGTTCTTGTTCACCGGACCACAACAGTCTTCATTCTGGCTTCCGGTAGAGACACACCATGACTTGCGGATATGTGGGATGACCTTTGTTGCCATCAATGACAACAACCATGATTCCATATAGTGTTTCTTGCCAACAATCTCCCCCTTTGGCATTGATGGCAACACTTAGTGAAAAATGACTATGTGTTTACACTATGCTCCCCCTTGGCTGATGCTCTATCTTTATATACAATTTCCGGAACTCCCCCTTGGTTGGATTCCTCATTTTTCACTGCTCCTCACTCCCCCTTTGACATCAATGGCAAAGGGTAGGGTCCGCATACAAAAATTTTAAAAATTTACTATACTTAGCCGCATATTACATACTCACATAAACTGAAGAATGTCTGCAAAGGATGTCTTCAATTGGATCAGTTCTGTAGCCCAACTTTCCTTCATTCTATCCAAAATTGAAATGTGACCACTCAACAAAAATGCAAATGCATCTGCCCTTTTTGGATCTTTCGGATCACTTGTCTGGGCTGTGATTTGAGCTTCTGCTATGGCCTCATGCATGGCCTCTAGCTTAGGGACAATTAACCCCCTGAGCTCACTCAACCTGCTTATTCTATTTTTCCTTTCCTTCTCCAATTTCTTGATTTCACTCAAGACTGCAATAGTCTGACATTCTTGATTTGTTATAGAGGAAGAAAGAGGATCAAAACTTTGAGACAAGCTTAGTAGTGTGTCCTCTTGCTCTTTTATTTTCTTCTCAATGTCCACTGTTACCTTGGACCAGGAGATACAAAATTTGTATATTTCACCACCATCCTTAAGAGCATTTTCTAATCTCTTTATCCCAATGTTCATGTTTGTCCTATCATTAATGATCAAACCCTGAACCTCGGAGAACCTTTTATCCAAAAACTCCTTCCGGACCTTTTCTTTAGCTAATTTTTCTAGAGATTCAAAATGTGTACTAACACTGCTGACTAAGGTTTTGAGATTACCGGAAGAGGAGGCTGTGGGATCCTTCTGAAAAGATGGCATGATCTTTTCCAGCACTCCAGATGCTACCTCCATAAGCTCACAGTCTTCCATGTGAGATTTCAGTAGTTTCTCTTTGACTTTCTCATTTGCAAATGAGGCTATTTTCATTGTTTGTACCGGTGACAAAGAGTCAAAATCTAATGGTCCTTTTAGCAGGTCTGGTTCATCAATTTCTATAGTGGCTTTTGTCAAGAATTTTTGAACAGTTTGTGCAGTGTCTCTTGCCGGAGACAGATGTTTCTTCTCTTCTGCAGTTTTGTCCTTTGGAATCTTTTCTCCTTCCTTACTCTTACCACTTTCAGTTGTGGTTTTCTCTGTTGGGGTCTTCTCTTTCTCTACATCCTTGGTGCTGTCAACCTTTTTTTCTTTAACTGCTGCTTCTTTCTCCTGTAGTTTCTCTTCTTCTTGGGATCCGAAGACTGTAGGGGAAACCGGAGAAGAGATGTTAGTCTGTTCAAGGGCCACTTCTTCCGGAGCAGATGATTCCAAGTCCACAGTTGTTTCTGCACCTAAGTCCTCTACAACAGGAAGATTAAACCTTTTGAAGGTTTTCCGGAGAATCTCTTCAGTGTCCTTGGCTACCTTGTCGGTCTCACCAAGCATAAGTTGATTCATCCTTGCTTTGCTCCTGAATTCATCCTTGCAGTCTTTGAAAACCATGTTCATTGTTTTGTGATCAATTGAAGGATATAGCTGAATAGCTATCTGTTCTCTGATCTCAAGGTCTTTTGCCATGGCATTGTTCTTTCTTATTTCTAGTTCCTTCTCTAGACTCTTAGGAATTTCGGAGATAATCTCAATAAAAGCTTTATTGTAAATGTTCAGGTACCTGATTGTAGCTTCCTGCAGGATCTTTTGATCTGCCTCATTGTAGTCATCATAGAATTCAGCTACTGGTTGAAGGTTCCCATCCACAGTGACTAATTGGACTACACTGTCTAGGGATAGAGTGGGCTTTTCAGCAAATTCCTCTGCCATTTCTTCCTTGTCTTGGCCTGTGGAGGGTTTCCCGGATCCTTTCTTCTTCTGCTTCTTTATTTCTTTTACTCCCTCATCTGACTCAGTTTCCTCTTCATCCTTTTGGCTTTCATAAGCCCTTGTGGCTTTTGTCTTAGATCTTTTACCAGATGCCTGGACTTCCGGTTTTGAACTTTTGGTTGTGGGAGGTGCAGATCTTTTTGATGATCTAGTCCGGGTGGAAGTTTCAACCGGAACACTTTCTTTACTTTTCTTTTCTGCCTCTTTCTTTTCTTCCTCAGCCTTTCTCCTCTTTTCCCGGTTGGCATCAAGTGCCTCCTTTGGAATGCCTAGGCCTTGAGCAATATTCTCTACTTCTTTTCTCACCTTCCTTTTGATTTCCGGTTCTCGGAGTTCAACATGAATTTTGATACTTAGTTCCTCAAATGTTCCGAACCTTTCTGCCTTTGGATCTTTGGGCTGACTTAGCATGTGTTGAACATGCAGTTCCACTATCTGTTCATCCACTTCATACCCCATGGGCATGATCCATACAGTTCTTGGTTCTACTGCCTCCATTAGACACTGATCTGTTTCTACCATGAAGCATACTGTGTCTTTGTACTTTTCAACAAGGGATTGGGGTATTCTTTCTCTTGCATGCATCATGCTTTGGAAGTTCTTGAAATATCCCCATAGAGCTGTATTTCTTGCTTTAGCATTCCCAAGTCCATGCAAATAGTCTCTGATTTGGATGGCAACCGGTCTATCATTCTGCCATATCCATCCACTGGATCCGGGAAGTTCATTCATGTAGTAAAAGAAGAGACAAAGGATCAGATTGCCATACTTGAAGGAGTTTTTCTTGTCCTTCTTAATCTTCTGCAGATTTTCAAAAAGTTGGCTTACAAGAAGCTCACACAAGTCATAGTCTGCATTCTCCTTTAACATTTGATAAGCTGTGTAGATTGCAGTTCCCGGTACTGAATTTTCCCTACTGGAGTGATAGATTTTGTAACCAATTATCATAGATGCAAATTTGACATCCGATTCAGTGATGTCATCAACTGTCATAGCTCTCTTGTCAAACTTGGATCTGGTTGCATCACTAACTGTCTGATTTTTGACAGACTTGAGAACAGGTAATCCACCGGATGAGTGCAGACTGGTTACAGCCCTAATTGCATCTTTGGTGATCTTGAAGGGCTTGTTCAACCATAGGAAGTTGTCATATACTCTACTTAGTACATACCGGACCCATTCATCTTCTTCAAAACAGGGGAAATGAATGCACTGTGCAAAGTGTTTGTCCCGGATGGCTTTGTACTGAGGTTTGATCTCAAAGGAGTCGTCTATCAATTGTTTGTGATAGATATCCATCAGTTTTGATTCTCCAAAGTCTTCAAAATTTGCATGGATGTAAACCCTAATGTCCTCCGTATGTAATACACCATGCGGAACACTAGAGAAGGCTCCTAGTGGGTCTACCTCCAAAGATTTGTATGGATGTTTCTTGAATGTGGGGCGAGGTCTATCAGAGATCTTAACTATATTCGAAGTATCCATTCTTTAAAGATTTGCAGTGAGATAATGAAAACGGAGAATACCTTATGCGCCTTCGGTTTGCACGGAGTGGTTGGATTGATTTCTTTATGCAATGACTTCGGCAGGAGATCTTTGGTGTGCTTGATGAATCTTGTTGCAGAGCTCCACTTTTCGTTTCTTCTTGAGTGTAGAATGAGCAAATGATTTATGAGAAATCCCTTATATTGCTCCGTAAACCCTAATATCTGATGGCAATAAATGCTCGACCTATATTATTCCGGTTTGCCTTATTTGGATAACTTGAAGAACCGGATCAGTCTTGGTCTATGAACATCGTGCGGAACCATGAACAAATCAAGATAACACATCACAAGGACATCCCAAACACTCTGTCCAATCCGCAGAATAAGATAATGCACTTCCGGATCTCTCTGGACCCTTTTGTAATCCTCTGTCATTCTAGAGCATCTCCCGGAACAGGTCTTGCTTGATCGATCACAACTTCTTGACATCTTCATGCAGACCTCTGAAGTCTTATCTGGATCATCTCAAGACTTATATCTACAAACCCTTTACTCCACATCTTGTGCCACATCCGGCACCATTTGATTGGCTGGGGGAACAAGATTTTCTTTGAGTCTCCCCCTAAGCCAGAGCTCACCTTTTAATTTCCAGAAGGAATATCAACACCAGAGTCTGGTGCGGATCCAACTTCTATATTCTCTAAACTTTTCTTTACCCAAATCTTGTTCATCTGATTCCTAACTTCATCCGCATTCATCTTTTGTTTACCCTTGTCTTGAATCTGATTATACACCGGACCTCTTTTGTCCTGATTCTTGCTTCTGCAGACTTTTGCATTATGACCGGACCTATTACAGATTTGGCAAATAACATTTCTTTGCATATTTGACTGATAACCTCTTGATCTGCATTGATTAGCCATATGACCTACTCTATTGCATGCAAAGCATCTACCATTGAATGATTTATTTATTTGCATATTTCTGCATTCATGAGACTTGTGTCCATACCTTTTGCAGTTAAAGCACTGTCCAGAGAAGGATGAATTAATCTGATTCATTCTCTTTCTGCACTGATTAGCATTGTGACCAAAGTGGTTGCAGCTGTGGCAGTATCCATTGAAGGATGGATATCTTTGAGCATTGGGCTGTCTTACCGGAGATCTTCTAGGCCTATTCCTTAGATTTTCTGATCCAAAATTCTTTTGACCGGATCCGGAGCTTTCTCCTTTCTCATATCCCAAACCATACTTGTCATCTGTCTTCTTTTGACTTCCAAGAAGAACTTCAAGTTGAGCAGAACTTATCTTGAATTTCTCTTTATATTCATTTGTTGTTTGAAGGTCTCTTTTCAGAGAGACAATTTGATCCTCAAGTTTTTCTTCATTATCTTTGGCATCTTCAAGATCAGATTCAAGATGTCTGATAATTCTGTCCATCTGATGGCATTCTTCTGATTTCTCCTTAAGAGATTGTCTTAGATTGTCTTCAGCTTTTCTTTTCTCTTCAATCTCTTGAGTAAACTTTATAACTCTTGATTCCATTTCATGTCTTACCATAATGACTTCTTTTGATAATTTTTCACATAACTTAGTTTTCTCAGTCAATTATTCATTTGTATTGCTTTCTTCACTTTGTCTTGCCAATTGTTGGAGCAGCTCCTTTCTCTTTTTCATAGAGAGACTTAATTTGTCCTTTAATTCTCTCATGAATTCATCAGCGTGTTTGAGTCTTTCCTTTAATTCATTGACTTCAGAGTTTGACTGTTCAAGATCCTCAAGGGCAGTCTTGAGTTGCTCCTTTAAACCATATGCATCCATTTGAACTCCCAGATCTTCCTCAAGCTGTTAGGCTCTATTAGGAGGAACTTAGCTCTGATACCAATTGTTGATAACTGAGAGGGGGGGGTGAATCAGTTATCCTAATTATTTCTTCTTTTGAACTTTCTTATTAATCAATGCAGCATTGAATCAAACAAACAAACATTACCATGAAATGAAAAACACATGACACAGTATTTTTGACGTGGAAACCCTGTTAAGGGAGAAAACCATGGGGTGATTAACCCAAAGATTATTCTCTGTTAGAAGAATAAGGAATTACAAAATGGCACTTGCCAATTAGGGCTCACTGCCCGAGCACACTACTCACAAAGAGGCACACTGCCTACAAGGAGACACACTGTCTACAAAAGAATGTTATACAATACTTGAACTGATTGGAAGCATCTACATATGCTGAAGTTCAGTTTCGGTTAGGCTCAGTACACTGATCTGTTGCACTTCATTTTTTTTTCTTCTCTTTATTCTACTTTCCTTTTACATACCGGATCTCTCTGGCTGTTTTTGCTCTGCTCTACACTTTTTCGCATTCCACACAACACAACAACACATTTCACAACTGAATCCATCCTCTATATATATCCGCACTAGTGATTTCATTATCTTTCTAGTCGGCAACCGGAATAGTCTATCTTCTCACAAACTCTGTTCTGTCGGCTGAATCCTTGCATACCAAGTAATGCGGATCAAGCATATACTTGTAGATATCATTAATCATGTCGGCCAAACATGATTCATGCCTTCACAACCTTTACCATCAACAGTAACACATCCGGAAAACAGTTTGATGTTCTGTCAGTTAGTTCTTCCTCTGTTCTCATTGTCACTCAGGAATCTGGTACTCAACTATTCATAATTTTTTCCTTGTCCATCACCGGAGGCTATATCCTTGGAATATACCACTCAAGGTAGTCCTCTTGACTTCCCCAAATCTGCACTGCACCAAGACACTTCCTCTGAGAGATTCGGACCAATCTGTCGGACCTTGCCACATGCTCTGTTCTTGTTCACCGGACCACAACAGTCTTCATTCTGGCTTCTGGTAGAGACACACCATGACTTGCGGATATGTGGGATGACCTTTGTTGCCATCAATGACAACAACCATGATTCCATATAGTGTTTCTTGCCAACACATCTGTCTGCCACACTTCCATGCCTAGAAAGTAGTGCATAAGCCCCAAATCCTTCATCTCGAACTCTGCTGCAAGGTCCCTCTTGCACTCCTCTATAAGCCCCAGTGAACCTGTTAAAAACAAGTCGTCCACATATAAAACAAGAATGAAAATTTCACCCCCAACCACCAAGTAGTAGAGGTTAGCATCCGCCTTACTCTTCACAAGGCCTATTCCCTGCAAGTATCTATCAATGCGCTCATACCACGCCCTGGGAGCCTGCTTGAGTCCATACAAAGCTTTCTTCAATCTACACACGTGGGTTTCGCTGCTGTGTGCTACAAAGCCCTCTGGTTGTTCTATGTATACCTCTTCTAACAATTCACCATTAAGAAATGCCGTCTTGACATCCATTTGATGGATCTACCATCCCATATGCGCTGCAAGTGAGATTATGGCTCGTATAGAAGTATACCTGGCCACTGGAGCAAATGTCTCCTCATAGTCTATTCCCTCCTTCTGAGAGAACCCCTTGGCCACGAACCTTGCCTTGTATTTCTCGATGCTACCATCTGCACCATGCTTAATCTTATAGATCCAGCATGATCCAACCACTGCCCTATCTGTCGGTCTAGGCACAACCTCCCACACATTGTTTTGCATTATTGAGGTATATTCCTCAACCATCGCATCTTGCCACACCTGTTGCCGTGCAGCCTCCTGATAGCTGGAAGGTTCACTATCTACTAACTGACTAACCAATGCCACATAGTCATTATACCTAGCTGGTTGTTTCCGCTGTCTACTACTCGTCCTAGGAGCTCCCACAAACTCCTGAGTATCCTTATGTGTCTGTTTAACCTCACGGTTCCTCCTGTCAACTATAGAGGATGAAATATCAAACTCCATATCTTCTTGATGCATCTCTTGGATTTGTTGTATCTGTTGCTCCATACTCTGCGAACTCTCAGCACCTGAACCTGTGCTTGTAGTAGTAACTGTACTCGTGCTTCGCTGCCCCTGTTCTGGTTGAACAATCCTTGGAGCTTCTGTTGGCTGCTCATTCTGATCATCTGCTGGCAAATCTCTGGACCTCCTATATGCCTTGTCCTCCATGAATTTGACATCACGCCTGACTATAATCCTCCTGGTCCCTGGAATAAATATCCGATATGCCTTTGAGGTCTCGCTGTACCCCACAAAGTACCCTCTCTCTGCAGTCTGATCTAACTTGAAACGTGTAGCCCCTGGAATGTGACAAAATGCCAAACTCCCAAATATCCTGAAGTGACTGACATCTGGCTTCTTCCCTGAGAATGCCTCCTCTGGTGTCATCTTGCCCAATACCTTATGTGGAACCCTGTTCTGTATGTATACTGTTGTACTGCATGCCTCTGCCCATAAGTAACGTGGCATATCTTGGTCATACAACATAGCCCTTGCTGCCTCCGATATAGAACGATTCTTCCTCTCAGCAACCCCATTCTGCTATGGGTTGTAAGGAACGGTCCACTCTCTCTTGATTCCTTCCCTGGTACAGAACTCCTGGAACTCTTTCCCTTTGTACTCGCCTCCATTGTCTGACCGAAGAACCTTTACCTTCCTGCCTGTCGAATTCTCCACAAGAGCTTTGAACTCCTGGAAGTGACTGAAGACCTCATCCTTGGTCTTCAAGAAGTATATCCAGGTCTTCCTAGAGAAATCATCAATAAAAGTAACAAAGTACTCATATCCTCTGAGAGACTTCATTGACATTGGTCCACATATATCTGAATGTACTAGATCAAGAACCCCCTTAGATCTGGTGTCACTTCTTGGAAAAGCTGCTTTCACAAACTTCCCCAATACACATCCCTTACATACATCATCATGCTCTGTGCTCACCTCTAGAACACCTGTCACTGTCTCGCGAAGCAATTTAAGTGCTCCATGATGTATATGGCCCATCCTCCTATGCCATAGCTCTCCTTGATCTCTAGGATTACTGCTGCTCACTAGTGCCTTAGGAGAATCAAATTGCAACCTATAAAGTCGGCCGCTCCTAACTCCAATAGCTAAGGGTGATTTCCAATCCTTATGCTTGATTAAAACATGCGCCCCTCTAAAGAGTACATTGTAGCCTTTATCCTGAAGGACAGATACAGAAATTAGATTCATGCCCAAGCCTGGCACATACAACACATCATGAATGGAAATAGGCTTGCCATTCTCCCTCTGAAATAGAACAGTCTCTCTCCCAACTGAATCGCACTTGGACTTGTTCCCCATCTGAATCTGGAATCTGATGTCCTCCTCCTTGTAGCTGGAGAAGTACTCCCTAACTCCTGTCATATGAAATGACGCCCCACTATCTATATACCAAACACCCTGTGAGGTTGAGCTAGTCAGGCAAGCTATGAGTGCAAACTCATCCTCCATTCTGCTAGAAAGCTCATCTACACTTGTTGAAGCTGCCGTCTGCTTCTTGCATTTCTTTTCATTTTTCTTCCTTTGTGGGTGATCACTGACATAGTGGCCGAACTCGTGACAACCATAGCATTTGATCTTAGATAAGTCCTCCTTCTCACTTTTTGGATTTGATCCTTTGCCAGACCCCTTCTTCGCTTTCCCTTTTCCTGCTAGGGCAACGTTTTCCTGTTCCACCTCACTTTTCTGACTATTACTGCTAGTTCCATTGACAAGACTTAGTCTAAGCTCCTCATGAGTGAAGTCACTCCATAGTCGATCCCAACTCGGTAAGGTGTCTCGTCCATTAATAACTTGAACAAAGACATCCCACTGCTTAGTAAACCCATTCAGGGCTATTCGTACTAGCTCATCATCCTTTGGTTTGTCTCCAACAACTGCCAATTCATCCTTGACAAGTCTAAGTCTGGTGAGGTAACTTGTGACGTCTTCTCCCTTATTCATCCGGGTATTCCTTAACTTTTCTCTGAGAATTAGCTTCCAGTTAAGGGTAGCATTCTGGTACAGATTCATAATGGCGTCCCACATCGTCTTTGTTGTATCTAACTCTGCAATATGTGGAACAATATGATCCTTAACACCGTCAAGAATCAGCCTCCTTGCCTTGGCATCTTCCTTCTTATATGCTAAGAGTTGTGTTGCATCTGTAGGTACAAGTACAACAGTGGTCACATAATCCTTGATACCATTCTCTTCCAGCAATAAAGAAATTCTAGCTTTCCAGACACCAAAATTTGAGGCTCCATCCAATCTGTCCTGATCTCTTAAACCTGCTGAGGCCATCTCAAAAGAAAATAACAATTTTGAAGAGGTCAAACTGGGTTTTATAAACCCTAGATTTTTTATTTATTATTTTTCCTTTCTCCCTGTGCCTGTTCTGCCCTCAGATCCGCTCTGATACCATGTTGAGACATGGACCAGCTAGGACTCGAACCTAGGACCTTCCATACGCTGCTGGAGTGCTCTACCACTGAGCTACTGGCCCCTCTTGGACTAGTCCATCGTCAGTCCGGGTGTGGCTTAACACCAACACTACTGATTCCCACTAACATTTCTGCCTACCCATATATACAGGAATCCACCTCCTCCTAAGCACACTGCTTCCACTATAAACAAAACAAATTTGTACACCACAACTGTTTGGGTCTCAATAACTTTGTTCTATCAACAAGAAAGTTGCACATTTTTAGGTGAAGTATTGTCAAATGGAAACCATACTTTGTCTGATCAAACTAAAACATCTTGTATTATCATTTGCAATTCCCATAATCAACTTATTGAATACACTATTTGAGAGGGATTGACAATCTTATGGCAATGAATTATTATCAACAATGTAATTTTTTAGTAGTTAAGAGACTAGGATTGTGCCAACAATAAAGACAATTCTATATCAAAACCTCAAAACACAATTCTATATTATCCTCACCTTGGGGAGATGAATAATTTCTAAGACCAAGATAACACATTTGGTTTATGCTTTGTTGAGATAGTATACTCGTTTGAGTTTTAAGAACCTTGATATCTTAATTAAAATATTGTTGGTTTTTAGGTGACCTTCAAAATAGCTTAAAATAAACTATTTCAAATAATTGGACTTATGGCAACAAACTAGACTAAAAAGATTTTTTTTCAAATAAAATTAGATTAGGAGCACAGACATTTAAAATAATTTGAACTTGTTCTCCACAATCTAGACTAGGAATATACTCATAGATGTTAAATAATTTGGATTAACGGTTAGATACTTTGAATACTTTATGCTTATTTCAAATAGTTTTTTATATTTTGAACTAGTTATAAGTCCATATTATTTTAAACTAGTTCATTAAAATGGAAATTGTAGATTTGTCTAAATGAACTAATTCTATTATCAATGTGCAATTTTTTTTATCACCCATGGAGCACATACTTTGGGAAAGAGGTGATCTTGTGCCAACAAATTTAGTAATTGCTCCAAGGACATAATTTTTTTATGGTACGGAGACAAGGTTTGCACCAAGAAGATAGACATTTTTCTCTAGGACCCCCAATTGCAATCCCAACCTCATTAACACCTCAATTGTAGAAAATAGTGCCTAGTAATAAGAGCACGCACTTTAAATTCACTTGGTTGAGAGAAAATATTCACTTAGGCTTAGGATCAAGATGCCATTAACAAAAATTTATTGCTAAGAAAGGCATGTGCTATTGATTTGCAAAAAAAAGATTAAACTCATTAAACTTCCACAGTCCATAGTTGTTGCATAGAGTGCTTCTGGATTTAACTGTGATTGAGGGAAAAATCTCGATCACAGTTAAATCCAGAAGCACTCTATGCAAAAAAAAGATTGTTATTGTATCGAGTTTGTAAATGTCTAAGGATGAAATGGAGATAGTAAGTAGTCTCATAACTTAAGTAGTATTAAGAAGAAACAACTAAAGGTTATTTTGTATTTGTATATCAATTATCATGATTTGAGCAAAGTGACAACTAAAAAAATGACATTGTATGTATACATGTCATAACTCCTCTAAGTGAGTACACTTATGTGGTGCACAAATATGAGTGTGCATTGAGTTAGAAGGACCGTCTCCTCATGTAGAAAAAGAGTGTTGGAAACTTTCACCATGCATAGTTATAGTGCCCATATGTGAAGTATATTCAACCAATCTTCATGTGAGAGATTTGGTTGCAAGTATGGATGGTTTTGTGTCCAAATTAATGGTTGGGTTTTGAATGGTGGGGTTTTGAATGGTGGGAAGGGATGAAAATTAGATGAGGTACATAGGGGCATTATACAACACACATCGCCCCATACCAACTCCTTGGAACTCCCTCTTATCAAAATAATTGACATGACTGCCCATTGCAAATTTTGTGTCTAATTTACATGAGATGTGTATCAGAAAATTAAGATGGTTGTTAGATGGTTTGTCGAAATCCATCCACCAATTGAACTAGAAATTTGCACAAATGTCAAGATGGATGAACCACGTAATAGAAACTTGAGTTTTTTAGGGTTTATATTGTGTCTCCTCACAAGGCAAACAAAATAATCGACCAACTTCTCCTTCACAGTATCAAGACCCTTAACATTGTCATAGAAAAGGTCATAGGGTTTAGCATGAAACACACTCTCTAACTATCATGGACCATAGGAATACTATGCCTTTAAATGATCTACAATTGGTTCTAGTGTTGTTATTAGTGTGCACACATTAGAAGCATTGGACCAATGTACATTTGGTTTAATTTGTAAATATTGTGTGTTACATCATCCCTAACTACAAGGAATGTTTCAAATATTTGGAGTATTTGGAGAGGGGTTTCATTTGGTGAAATCTATAATTCACATGTGATCATATTAAAAATTCAATAGCTCGAAAAAAAATTAACACATCAAAATGAAACAAGGAACAAGAAAAGGAAAATAAATTTAATAATCATTTACTAGATTGATGTTAATATGAATGAAACAAGGCAATGTTGAAGAGCAATTTGTGCTTAGGCAAACAAAGTAGATAGATCTTAGTTGTGTGGGTCACAAGTTCGGTGGCAAGAAATAAGAATGATACTCTTTTAGGTTTAGATATCCAAACCAATTCAAAATGTGAATATCTATGAAAGGAAGCAAGGTACGCGGAATACGCTTCCTACACCAATCTAATGAGGGAAGTAGAGTGCAAATTCTTTAAAATCCTTACAATTACAGTTATGTTAAACATATAACATGGAGATTACAGCAGCAAACACAACACAAGAATGCAAGAGACACAAGATGTACGTGGGGAAAACCTTTACGGGTGAAAAACCCCACACGCCAAAACCTACACAATATATTATCAAAACAGAAGTTTACAAAATGCAAGTTCTTCTAGGAGTCTTCAAATGTCGTGTTTGGAGTGATTCCAACAGCATAACAGTACATGTCTAAACACTATGCATACTATAACTCCAAGCACCTCAATATATAGAGTTACAAGGCAAAAATGAGAAGCTTTTAGAAGTGGGCGTCCATCTTGGCCACATGGCCCATTTCGCACACCCAATGACACTTGTCCATCATGCATACACCTCTCTTACATCTATCATACATGGAATATTTGACTTCCCAAGATGGGGTGTTCCATCCCAAGATAGGTTATGCCAGATGCTCTTACGCACCTTACAACTATCATAGAATCTGTCATACATGACAGCTCTTATAGTTGTAAGAGAATCTGTTAAGCTGCCTAAAAATAGCATATTCCTCTTACAACATGTCATAACCCAACTTGGGTGCCCAAAGATGCCTTCCTCACATGCAAAGATGCTTTCCGACACTTGTCTTCACCTGTCATAAGAATCTCTATACTTGGCTCTTACATGTCATAGAATCTGTCATAAGTCATAAGACCTTACACACATTACAAGATGCTGACACATGGCATATTAGTGCCACCTCAAATGGGATGCCTATATCCACATGGGATGAGTTGACCATCCTAGTCACCTTACAAGTTGAGTGACAACTCACCATGCCACTTCACACTAAATAACAAAACAGGATGTGCAACATAAATTACATCGTCGGCAAATAAATAAATAAATAATCAAATAATCAATGCTAGGAATTGCAAGGTTGAGACACCTTAATTCCCAACATTCTCCCACTTGTCGAACACTCTGCAAGAGCCAATAGAATAACAAGATTCAACTGCTAGGGGCCAAGAGGCCCATAGACTCCGAACACCATCTGAACTTATCTGTGCTCACAGGTTTCGTCAGTGCATCTACAACATTCTTCAAAGTGTCAACCTTCTCCAATATCACCTTCCCATCTTCTACTATATCATGAACAAAATGATACTAAACATCAATGTGTTTTGTTCTGGCATGGAAAGTAGGATTCTTTGTTAAGCAAATCACGCTCTGACTGTTGCAACAAATAGTAATTTGTCCAGCATCAAAACCAATATCTAAACACAACCTCTTAAGCCAAATGGCTTCCTTACAAGCATGAGTAGCTACCATGTACTCTGCTTCTGTCGTGGACAAAGCAACGATAGGTTGTCGCTTACTCATCCAATTAATAGCTCCACCAAACACAGTGAACACGTAAGCACTGGTGGATCTCCTGCTGTCAATGTCACCTGCCCAATCAGAATCCACAAAACCTTGAATACTCACAGAATGTCGAGGACCTATAGGATAACCATGATAATATAGGGAATACTCGGAAGTACCCCGCAAATATCTAAACACTCTCTTCACTGCATCCCAATGTACCCATCTAGGATTAACCATAAACCGACTAAGGACTCCCACTGGTTAGGCAATGTCTGGTCTTTTACAGACCATAGAATACATCAAGCTACTAGCCGCACTAGCATAAGGTACTCTGCTCATGTCCTCCATCTCAGAAGGAGACTTTGGACAATCATCAACAGATAACTTTGTCCCCATCATAACAGGAACAGTCAACGGTCTGCAATCCACCATATTGAATCTCTCCAACAAAGTGTTAACATACTTACTCTGGCCTAACCAAAGTTTTCTGATTGCTCTGTCTCTTCTGATCTCCATTCCCATAATGTACCTGGCTGCCCCTAAATTTTTCATTTCAAACTGTGCTGACAACTGAGACTTCAAATCAGAAATCAAATCTTTACCATTCCCAATTAGTAACATATCTTCAACATACAATGCTATAATGAGAATGCGATCATTGTCAAATTTGAAATAAACACAATGATCTGATTTCGATCTCAAAAATCCAATACTCAACACAAAGGCATCAAACTTTTGGTACCACATTCTAGGAGACTGTTTCAAACCATACAAAGACTTCTTTAACTTGCAAACCAGATTTTCTTTACCTTTTACCATGTAGTGCTCTGGTTGTGACATGTAGATTTCTTCCTCCAAACCACCATAAAGGAAAGTTGTCTTCACATCCATTTGTTCCACTTCTAAGTCATAAGTTGTTGCAAGAGATAACAAGAACTGAATAGATGTCAGCTTTGCAACGGGAGAGAAAATCTCACTATAATCAATTTCCTCCATTTGAGAATACCCCTTCGCAACCAATCTAGCCTTATACTTCTCAACACTACCATCTACACCAAATTTCTTTTTGAACACCCATTTACAACCAATAGGTTTCCATCCTTCAGGCAAAGGCATCAAGTCCCAAGTTTTATTCTTTTCCAAAGAAGCCATCTCGTCTTCCATGGCCTCCTTCCAGGAACCTGCATCTTTCATATCCATAGCCTCTTCACAGTTCTAGGCTCATCAGTGTTAAAAATCAAGGCAAAAGTACAACTAGAATCAAGCAATGAATAACAAACCTCTCAGGTTGCTTCCTGATTCGTGTGGACCTCCTCACAAATTGAGGTGGAGGTTCTTCTTCTTCTAAACTTTCAAAGTTGCTAGAGCTCTCCTCATCATCAAGTCCAACAAGGTCTTTCAGTTCAGTCTTCTCAGGGATAGTACGAAACTGAACCACATCCTATTTCTTTTCTTTTTCTTCTGACTGTAAAACAACAGGAGTTACCTCTTTGAAAATAGCACTTATGCTATACAAGAATTTCTCAGCCACAAGATCCCAAAGCTTGTACCCTTTCACACCGACATGATAGCCAATGAAGATACACTTAACTGCCTTGTTCTCCAATTTTGACCTCTTCTCCTTAGGCACATGTGCATATGCCTCACAACCAAAAACACGAAGATCTCAACGAAGGCTTCTTACCAGACCACACCTCCATAGGTGTCTTATCAACGAGCGTTGAAGTAGGAGACATGTTAACCAGGTAGCAAACAGTGGCTACAGCTTCAACCCAAAACTTTTGTTCAAGGCTAGCTCCACTAAGCATACTCCTAGCCCTCTCCATCAACGTTCTACTCATCCTTTCTGCAACTCCATTTTGCTGAGGGGTTTATGGAGTTGTCTTATGTCTTTCAATCCCATGTTCTTTACAAAACTTATCAAACTATGCCGAACAAAACTCACCACCATTATCAGTTGTCAAACACTTAATCTTTTTACCAATCTGATTCTCTACAAAGCTTTAAAGTCTTTGAACTGTCTAAAGACTTTAGATTTGCTTCTGAGAAAATAAACTCATGTCCTTCTACTATAATCATCAATGAAGGATACAAAATATAACGATTTAGAAATCGAAGGAACACTCACAGAACCAAACACATCAGAATGAATAAGATCCAACACACCAAAAGACTTGTGAGAACTAGAGTAAAACTAAACGCGGTTTTGTTTTCCATATATACAATGTTCACAAAAGCCAAACTCGAGATTACAATCATTTAACCCCTCGACGAGGTTTTTTATTTTTCAGGGCTCTAAGACCCTTCTCACCAATGTGACTAAGTCTCATATGCCACAACATTGTCTTCTCAACAAGAAGTTTCATTTCCAAAGCATGAGCACCCTCAGGTACCCAGAAAGCACTACCATCAGAAGTTGAAGCAACACATCTCTTCGCTGTTGATTCCAATGGTGAGGAGAATTTGAAGGTCTTTTCTTCAAAACAGAAGAACTATTGCACTGAGCAGTGCATGCATCCAGCTAAAATAAAGTACATCTCCGAGTACCCTTAGCAAGCACCATGGCTCCTCTTATCATCTTGCATCCTCCACTCAAGAAGACAACATGCACACCTGCATCATTCAATTTACTTACAGAAAGAAGGTTTCGTGCTAAACCGAGGATGTGCATAACCCCATTGATCCCCTTCACTCGTCCATCAGGGAATCAGATCAAGACTCTTCCATAGCCAACTATCTTTAGGTGAGAGTCATCACCCAGGTCCACCTTCCCACCATCGAACTCTTCATACTTTGTGAACCAATCTCGATGCGAGGTCATGTGGAAAGAAACACTAGAGTCTATCAACCACACATCTTTCGATGCATGGGTGACCAAAGCAACAATAAAAGCATCACCATCATCTTGTGATTTGTCAAAATCTGAATCGGAGGCATTCTTCTTCTTTTTCTTCTTCTCCTTACACTCCTTTCGGAAGTGCCCAGATTCACCACAGTTCCAACATAATGCCTTGGACTTTCCAGGAGATTTTGATCTCCCACGGGATTTGGATTTGCCCTTTTCAGCTTTCTTGTCCTCACGAACTAGAAGAGCCTCCTTAGCCGACTCGGAAGACTTTCTATGCATTTCTTCAAATAACAACAAAGACACCACTTCATCCATCTTGAAGGTGGTTGTAGCACTCCCAATGGCCATGACAAGGTGGTCCCACGAGTCTGGCAAAGAATAAAGCAAGGTCATACAACTATCCTCCATTTTCACACCAACGGAAGTCAACTGTGCAACTAGCATGTTAAAGGCATTCAGGTGATCTATAACTGATCCTTCATCTTCTATCCTCAGAGAATACAGCTTCTTCCTCAGGAATAACTTGTTTACCAGGGATTTGGCCTAATAAACATCACCAAGTTTCTTCCACAGCTCTTTCACGATCTTCTCTTCATGAACATTTATCAAAACGGAATCAACTAAACAGAGTCTCACAAGACCCTTAGCTTTACAATCTTTGAGATCCCAATCTGCTTGAGCCATTGCCATTGGTTTTGTTCTAGAATTGTTTCCCATAGGTCTCTATCAACAAGCATGTCTTTCATTGTAAGTTTCCACAACTCGAAATTGTTGCCATTAAACTTTTCCAACTCTATTCTTTCGAATGTGTCTACCATCTCCTTCCTGCAACAAGATTACATAATACTCTACACAGACTCCCACTCAATCAAAGATTAGTACAAAAAACCCCTACCCAACAACTAGGATCAAAGATGATCAAGCTCTGATACCAACTGAAAGGAAGCAAGGTACGCAGAATATGCTTCCTACACCAATCTAATGAGGGAAGTAGAGTGCAAATTCTTTAAAATCCTTACAATTACAGTTATGTTAAACATATAACATAGAGATTACAGCAGCAAACACAACACAAGAATGCAAGAGACACAAAATGTACGTGGGGAAAACCCTTACGGGTGAAAAACCCCACACTCCAAAACCTACACAATGTATTATCAAAATAGAAGTTGTTTACAACACAATTGCAATGCAGGTTCTTCCAGGAGTCTTCAAATGTCATTTCTGGAGTGATTCTGACAGCATAATAGTACATGTACAAACACTATGCATACTACAACTCTAAGCACCTCAATATATAGAGTTACAAGGCAAAAATGAGAAGCTTCTAGAGGTGGGCGTCCATCTTGGTCACATGGCCCATTTCACACACCTAAGAACACTTGTCCATCATGCATACACCTCTCTTACATCTGGCAGATTTGACTTCCCAAGATGAGGCGCTCCATCCCAAGATAGGCTATGACAGATGCTCTTACGACCTTACAACTGTCATAGAATCAATCATACATGACAGCTCTTACAAGTTGTATAAGAGAATCTGGCATAACTGCCTAAAAATGGCATATTCCTCTTACAATATGTCATAACCCAACTTGGGTGCCCAAAGATGTCTTCCTTACATGCAAAGATGCTTTCTTCCCCTGTCATAAGAATCTCTATACTTGGCTCTTACATGTCATAAAATTTGTCATACGTCATAAGACCTTAGACACATTACAAGATGCCGACACAACATATTAGTGCCACTTCAAATGGGATGCCTATATCCACATGGGATGAGTTGACCATTCTAGTCACCTTACAAGTTGAGCGACAACTCACCATGCCACTTCACACTAAATGACAAATTAGGATGTGCAACATAAATTACATCATAGGTAAATAAATAAATAAATAAATAAATAATCAAATAATCAATGCTAGGAATTGCAAAGTTGAGACACCTTAATTCCCAACAATCCAAAAACTCCTAAGAAACTACAATCATTTTGAACCCAAATATATGATATAAATTAACAAAGTAAATAGTACAGTACAAATAGATTAAATAACGGAGAGATCTGCAAGGAAATTCAAATCCTTTGAAACATATATCTCCACCATATTCTTTCTGGTATATATTCAAAATGGGCCCAAGCTTGAGAGCCAATGATTAAGGGGTATTTGTTCCGTCAAAGTTGTCGGAGGCACCATCCTAGTCTCATCCCTTATACTGTTGAGGCCTTGCACTTAGCGAGACTTAATCCCTAGTGGGCTTATTCAAAACCATTCACTTCCTCCATATCAAGTAGCTAAACAATTCTGTGGGTTTGATTAAAACCTTCCAACGAAAAAAGAGGGACCCAAATCAATATTGTATAATTAACACATATTATTGAAATAGACACATTAACAAAGAGAATAAATATAAAAATAAAAAACGGGAGACTATGACAACAAAAACAAAGCTTTTTGGCCAAAAAGATGCGTCCTTACTTTTAAGAGGAAGTTCTGTTCCTTCACAATTTTACTCCCCAACACCAAAGAAAAACCTTATGAGGTAATCCCGCTCCAAAAAAGGGGTGCTATCATTGGTTTAGGCATCAACCAGATTAAGACTAATTTATGACCAAATGCTAAGAAAGATTCATGTTACCAACATTGTTGTAGCTTACAAGCGCAGTTCATATTAAAATTCATAACCAATGTTGTTTGTAGTCAAGCACTTGTAACAAATCTGTAGAGGAGGACAGTTATGAATAGCAATCCTCACTTAACAAACGCTTGATACAGTTCTATATTCAACCAGCATAATCTAGATTTGGGAACCAAATGGTAAGTCAAGTACATTGAAGTCAGTACAATGCTTTATAGTTTGTTATATTCCAACCGATTATTTTTATCACTTATAAGGTCATTGAGATTCGTATCTTCTTGATTATTAATAAGAGCAAATAGAACCCAAATAAGCACTAATCTGGAATTTAGAGACGAGTCTTGCAATTACTATTACTGTTTTCTGATACCAAGTACCAATAATAGTAGCTGTACTCCTTTTTTATGAGATTCAATTAACCTTTCACCATTGAATTAAATATAATTATACAGACCGGGCAGATTTTTTTTTTTTCATATGTTTATTGAAATTCTAAATGAACATAAAACAGATACACGTTTGAAAGTTTGGCTGAAAGATTTTACCGTCCAATTTTTGGTCCCATGTGGCCTTCTCAATTAATATACACAAAACAATGAATAAATTATGTTTGTTGTGCAATGTCTTCCTTAATATTTATTTCAGTTAATTAGGTTTAGTGATCAGTTGAGTTCAGAAAATTCTGGCTTTGTTTCAGTTAGGTTTAGTACTCTAAAATATAACAATTAATACTGTTAATATCATGATGTAAATTTCCTTCCTGAATTCATATGCCCGCATAACATTTACTACTGTTATTATCACAACGTAAATTTCCTTCCTTCAATCCATGTGCCCACAGAAGTGTCTTACAAGTAAGGAGTTGTTTCTTATTTTATTGTTTTGGTGGTTGTTTGTTAACTTATTTTAAAAAATTGTTCATTTTTTATTGGCTAAAAGCTGTTATTCAAAAACAGTATTTAAAGCTTGTTAACCAAGTTATATCTTTGATCTTTCAGCGAAGGAAGAGCAATACAATGTGTCATTAATTCAGAGTATAATTTCACCACCTTGAATTGTATTTCCACGCATCCATGCGACACCCAAGAGAACAAACACATCCCATGACCACATTGGCAAAGTTTACTTAATTATTTAAATATTTAGTATTTATTCATCGAATCCTCTCAATTTTTAGGCATCTATTAGCATAATGAATCATGTTAGAAATCAAATATTTATGGTGACCCACAGGGTTAAGTCCTGTGAGTGAGAAGGCTGTGTTCACAAATACTTCATTTTCTTACTTTGGGTACAGAAAAATTTTGTTTGCTGAAAAGTTGTGTTGCAGAAAATTTTGGCTCATAAACAACATACCCACAATAGCATTTATGCTTCCTTTACCCGGAAGGGGAAACTGAAGTTTATAGACATTATTCTATATAAAACACTCAAACTAGTTTATTCAGTTTGGAGCCCTTATAATACAAAGACTCCATTGAGAGTATCATATAAAACACTCTTTAACTTTTTTGGTGACTATTAAACCCTACAGATCAGTAATACATATACTGTAATCTCTTATATTGATTTGAGATTTGTAAGTACTTTTATAGCTGAAATTTAAGACCAGATATTACAATTATCTACTCAATATATGGACTCAGGTTGGGCACAAAAACACACAATGAAGAACAAATGGATAATTATAGATTTTGGATAAATTTGCACAATTGCTTTGTTGCAATGCTCTGAACAGTCAGCACAAAACTTGGCTTCTGCAAAACCACAGAAAATATTTTTTTGCTTGAGCTTACAGATCATGGTCATTCACATCAAAAAAGTCAGTACTAAATAATACATTGTCACATATAACACTATAAAAGGTGCATGGATAGGCCTTTCACTCAGTGATTTGGTACAGAAATACTACTAAAGATCTGTTTATACTGCTATTTCATGGACTGTCATTCAACCTTCTCTCATGGATGGCCAGTTTCTAGAAATCATTGCAATACCTTGTTTTTTGTACTTACACCCATAGGCATTCCTTACACGAGGAAGCCTTTGCAGCAAGTACAGCTACAGTGGGTATCAACAGCTGGGATGTCATGGAAGGAGTTGAATGACCATGGAACAATCCTGGCCAGACACATTTATCCTAAAGTTTTCACTGATGGGAAATAGTTCAATAATGTTACATCACTTTCACTTAGATTAGATTCAATTTGATTACTTTTAAAGATATCTTCAGCTGCCTAAATTTGAAGACCAGGTGCTATAAATGGGCAGTGAGTGATAAAGGATTCAGGAAGTGCCAAGTCTGGCAAGAGAGGAACACGGGGCAGAGAAAAGAAGAAGAGTGTCCAAGTCGGTGAGGGAAGGCCAACCTTCATTTTCCCATGGGCAGAGTGGCCAGATATCTCAAGAGAGGCCAATATACCAAGTGAGTCCACGTTAGCGTCCCCACTTACATTACCATTGTCATGGCGTACTTGGCTGCAGAAGTGCTAGAGCTAGCTGGCAACACCACCAGGGACAACAAGAAGAACAGAAACGTTCCCAGGCATCTCCACTCGTGGTCAGAAATGATGAGGAGTTGGGGAAATTGTTGGGTGGCGTGACCATTGCCCACAGTGATGTTCTACCAAACTTTCATCGAGTGCTCCTGCTCAAGAAGACCTTCACCTCTCCAGAGTTCAGACAAGAAGCCCAAGTCTCCCAAGAAAAAATATCCTTGATATATAGACCAAATGGCATAATTTTTCTTTTACATGGTGTTCAACCATTATTCTTATATTTGGTAACCCCTTATGAGTCAGAGGCAGGTTTCTTTTGTTAGTTTGATGCTATCTGCCACTTTAAAGTCACAATTCACAAAGAGAAATTATAAACTTGGAAAAATTAGAGGTATTTTGTTAGAAAAATATTAATCCAAGACCAACTATTAAACAGTGAAACTTAAGCTCCCGAGCGGGCTTCCCCGGTGGTTGGTGTGGCTCTGGTGTTTTTCTCGACTCCTACTGAGACCTCTTCTTCTGACCTGGCATGATTTGCTTCCTCCCTGGCTCTTCCCCCCCCCCCCCACCGGTCCCTCCCTCCCCCATGATGCGTCATGGTGGGATTCCTGCTCTTGACACGTTGTCAGTTTTATTATGGCTTGCGACTTCTCTAGTCAGTCAGTCTCCCTCTCAACAGGAATTGTCTCAGGTGGAGGCGACAGTTGAGGACTCCCCTCTCCTCTCACCTCGTTCAGAGGATTTAGATAATGATGTATCATGGACAATTATCCAAAGACGAAAGCAAGGTCTTCCCAAAATCTGTCACTGAATCCCATACCCAGATTAGGGGTGTGCAGATTGAGATGTCGAGGTCTGGTGTTGTGTAGGTGCTGACCCTTTAATATTTTGCTTAATTGGTTTTCTGTTTTGGCAGCAGGGCTGCTGTTGTGTTGTATTGCAGTTGTATTCTTCAGCTGACCATTTGATCCGTTGTTTGTGTTCCATTGTTTTGTGTCTTGAGGTTCTTCTCTTTTAGAACCAGCCTTCCGCCTGTGACCCTTCAACCCCTTTTACCATAATCAAAACCATTGAAACATAAGCAATACAAAATAAGTTAATAAATTGAAAGAAGAGCATACCACAACAAATTTGAGACAGAATTTGTGAGGTGAGGAAACCATTTGATGGAAGAAAACCCCAAGTGTATTAATGAAGATGGCACCTTGAAATCTTGCAATGCTCACAATCTCTCTACTACAAAAAATATTTAAGTTTCTAAATAATAAGATAACTAAGTACCACACTTAAAGAAGGGGAAAGAAAGCCTCTATTTTATAAAGATGTAACAAAATGAAAGAAGATCGTAACACAACAAATTTGAGACAAAATTTGTGAGGCTGGGAAAACTGTTTGATGGAAAGAAAACTCCACATGTATTAATGAAGATGGCACCTTGAAATCTTCCAATGCTTACAATCTCTCTACTAGAAAAAATATTGAAGCTTCAAAATAACAATATAACTAAGTACCACGCTTAAAGGAGGAGAATAAAGACAAAAAGAGCGGGGTTATACATGTAACTCAAAGCCAGAATATTTGCCACCTTGCATTAGTGTGTGCCTAGCGTCTTATCCCACATGATGAGTTACATTCTAATATTCCTTGAAAGAAACATAATGATACCTGAGAAAGTAGTTACCCTCCAAAGAATATTTAGCTAAAAGACAAATGAGCTGTAGGATGATACAAATTAATAAATACAAAATAATAAAAATCCTAGACCTTCTTAAATGTAGGAAAAATCCATACATAAAAGGGCAAAAAAAAGTTGAGTAAGAGTAAATAAATCTATCCTATGGCTCTAGGAATTAATAACTAATACTCTGAAGAGCAATGAAAGATTAACTCTTAACAGATTTGCATGAGAGAAATGCCTAGCAGGCAGGGAGTTAACGCATTTTTTAGTATTTGGCCTACTGGACAAAATGACGACTCTTTGTTTTTTGTTTTTGTTGGTAAGTGTAGGTCTGATATAATATTTTACATTGTCCAGTTAGATACTGTAGTGGAACGAAGACCTCAGGGTACAGATATAGGTGTAATACTTTGTCTACAATTCTGTAAAACATCATTTATGCAGATCTCTGTTTGAATTACGGATTTCATGGTATGTGATGATTTTAGTGACTGTTTGAATTTATCAACATACAAACATTTTAAACAACAGCTGCACTGAAAATCCAGCATTTAGCAGAATAGCACGAGAAAGATTTAGGACAAGAAAATGCTCTGCTAGATGCTTGTTGCTTCATTGTTGAAGCTAATGGGGGTTCTGTAAGGGAATTCTCAATTATTAAATATATGGTGTTTATTAGCCCGTGAATTGTTATGATCTCCTTTGTCATAGATTTTGTTTTCTGTATGAAAGAGTTTAGATGTTCTTACTTTTGTGGGTGAAGGTACAGATTTATTAGCTTTCCTTAGGTGAGAAAGCCTATGCAGCAAGTACAGCTACAGTGTGGATCAATGGCTGGGATGTAATGGAGGAGTTGGACGACCATGGAAACAATCCTGTTAAGGCCTAAATTTGACAGTCGACCTTGCCTGTCAAGTCAATTTTTTGTGTCAGTTATACATTAATTGTTGCCCTTCAAATGCTAAGGCATACCTTATTAAAAAAAAGAAAATATCATAAACTAGATATCCATACAACTACAACCCTTCAGAATTTTTTGAAGTCTGCCAAAAATCTCCCCTTTCGTGTGATAGTCTTCCTAAAATTTTGAATGTATTTTATGGCAAGATCAAAGTTAGGCCTGGGACATATATTTTGACGCGAAAATTCAAATAGTTTAATAGTGTGATATGACATTCAATTTCACTGAGATCATAATCAATTTGATTACTTTTACAGATACATACGGCAATCTGATTTTTAAAACTAGGATGATAAAAAACCTTCCAACTAAAAAACCAGTTGATGAATTAATGACTCGTCTCAATGATTTAGATATAAGATTTAACAAAAAATTGAAGTACAGTAGATAAGTTTCACATTCAGCAGTCAGAATTAAATGATGTGTCTTGTATAATCGCTGTCAGTCATTGACAATTTATGGGGCACACACCTCTGTATACAGAAAACACTGACAGACAACTCCTATCAGTGTGCCCATTGCACATCCAGTGTGATTTCTAGTTTAATCCCAATTTGAACTCAACTATGCAGTGTGCAATGTCATGGTAAGAAAAAATAAACATCAGAATGCACTTAATTCTGTCCTGAAACTAGGAAAAGAGTGGGTTCTCCAGAATTTGAAAATATCATTCTGTCTAACAAGAAATCATCTTCTGCAGTTCAGTTATTACCATTTTTCGGTAATTAAATAACACGTATATGGAATGGACAGTAACAGGTTAGCATAATCACAACAGTAGAAACAAATTTGATCAATACCCACAGAAAACAAAGGCTAACAAATGAAAATTTCAGCCAGAAGAAGGTTGAGATGTCATACATTCAAATCCAATACTAGCGCCAAAGGGCAAGCAAACAAGACCTAGTCATGTGACGGGCTATCCAGGCCAACAAAACAACTCAGGATAATTATTAATAAGTAAACATGCTTATTACAAGTGCATCTCTTTTTAGTGATGCAACATGGTAGTCAGCACTAGAATTTACACACTAAAATTATGTTCCTCCAGTCAGTTCACTATACACATTTCAATATAATCAACTGGGATCAACTTAAAAATCAAGGTTCAATGTAAGCCCTAATTCCTCAGTTGGGCAATCTATAATAGTGAACTCAAAAGTTGCTACAAAAGTTGGCCTCCCCTGAAAGTAAGCCCAAGCCTAGCTGAGTACATTTCAATGATGGATGCGAAAAGGGATGTAAAATAGATATACCAGACTACATCAAGGATATAAGGAGATGGCAGGGAGTTTTGTAGATGACATGCAGAAGAAAACCCAAATAGAGAGACAGCTATATCCTACAAGCTTTGAATTTCTTGAATAGCACAATGAGATTAAATGCACAATCAATAGTCATGATTACCCCTTAATGCCATATAATTTTCATCAATCACATGTGATGTGAACAAACGTCAAACTTCCGCATATATCAAAAGAACAAAAATTTTGCAGATTTGCCTTGGCGAAAATAATAAGCATACAAAACTCTAAGAGGGAACGTGACACCATAAGCAAACAAATAAGTACTCTTAAGGATAGATGGTAAAATCAGCAAGACAAATACAGTTCAAGGCTTCAAGAATTAATTTTGTATTAAACTTCTCAAGATTCAACAATAACAGGAGTAAAATGTAAAAGATATTAGACTACTCAAGATTCAAAAATAACAAGAGTAAAACGTAAAAGATTTGTCTTAGTTCTACCATGCTGCAAGCTCAAGTTAAGAATTGCGTAGAAGGAGATCACAATTCCTACAACTAAAGATTCATAATATTCTACATAAAGCTGCTCCCAGGATTGATATGGGAAGACAGCACACACAAATCATAAATATGCTAGTTATCATATTTGCATAAATTGCGAAATAAATTTATTGTACTTACAGAAATAAGGGTCCAAACTTGATGAACAAAGACCCCGTATGATTCCTACTTCTGAATCTACGAATAGAATTAAAAAAGAATCCCATGTATGCCATCACTGATGTTTTCTGATGTAGAAAATTGGCTGGATCAAAAGATGTATAATAATTAGCTTCCATTTCAAATACATGGATATCAAGAGAGAATAGTCCAGATTACCCTCAAACTGCCTAGAGGATTATAGCAATTTCTTCCTCTCAAAAAAGCTCTTCAAATGCCATAGCTGCCAAGCTGCTACTGATAAGCACACAAAGAAAGACATAATACTGAACCAAGCCATTCTTGAATTTGTCGATATATTTAGGTTCCGCATTTGTTCTTCTCTGTTAAGACACGGACAAAAAGTTAAAATACTCAATCCAGTGAAATTGTCAAAAGAAGATTAACACTTTTTCAGATGCATGTACCTTTCCCGCAAATACAACATTTCATCATGTATAGAACTAACATGTTCTTCAAGCTTTTTCAACTCTAGCTCCATACCCTGCAATATTAGGAGTCAACAAAAATTCAGAGGTTCAATGTGTTCAAGCTCAAGAAAATTATCCACCCATCACTTACAAAGAAAGTCCAATAAAACTTTGGAAAGGAAAATTTCAGATTTCTGCAAGACGGTGCCAATCCACATTTACTTTTCAGCTTAATAAATGCAATTCCAAACTCAACATCAACTGATTAATCCAAATGATTTGGTTCAGTTACCAGGTATGTCAGATTTCAGTATCCATAGCAAAGCCCTCCCTGTTAAATAGACAGCTCAAGCAGTTCAAGAAGAAGACTATGAAACATCCTACTAGGATTTGAAGTCTCCCAAAGCAGAAATCTATTCTGGACACGGGGCAACCCCTCTTTTGGAAGAACCATTATAATTATAATTTTGATCATAATCAAAGGCTCCACAGCAACAAAAAAGCTTTGAAAAAGTTTGGGAAGAAGCCAGGCATCATTTAAGATGGCAATCCTAAAAAATCACCCACAGCTTGTCTGTCAGTAAAACTGACAAGTAGAGGACCCCTATTACAAGATTTAAGAAAAGGAATATCAATTAGACCTCTCAGAATCTTAGCAATGGAGAATCAAGTCTTTAATGATATCTGGGGCAATCCCAATTGAGAACCTAAGAAAGTCATCAAATCTTGATTGAATGTTTTCAATAGTGACAAACCTATGTGAGATTTAACATATCACATACTCAACAAGTATAAGAAAGAACACCACTAAGTGGTGCTATCAAGAGACAGCAAGGAGAAGAATCTCACTACATAAATAATAAAATGGAACCAAAATGCTACTAGTATAAGGTAATTTAAAGGGTGGAAAGCATTGCCTCTATTACTCCTCTCAAAATGTTTCAGTAGGGTAGGCTGACTCATAAAGGTTTTAACCCCAGTACAATTATAAGTGCAAGTTACACATATAAGGCACATAAATACATATGCAGGCTAGACTGAGCTACACATAATCAATGGTATACCACCATTGGTAATTCGAAGGAACCCAACAAGATACATTTTCCACTCACTAACATCCCCCCTCAAAACACAACTTGGATGGATAAACGGTGGCATTAACATGCCAAACCTCCTAAGAGAAAAAAAGGCCTTAACATTATCCCTAATGACAGTTTCTGCCAACCCAAGCAGCATCTGCAATCTAATTAACCGATCATCTTCCTCACAAATCCGAAATTGAGCATCTTCTAGGTCTTCTCCCACTTGTCTTAAGTCACAAGAGCATAGGTGGCTCGTTGTTTTCCACTCTAGGTCTGTGATGCTGTATGCATTTCCCCCTATTTTCCATAGCTTCTTCAAGTGTAACAGTAGCCCATCCGAGAAGCCTAATCCCACCCCAAGAAGCAGGAATCGCAAGTGTAGGATTTCCTTCCTATGTGAGGCTATTCCCCATCCTGCATGATGGGGTCAACACCCAAATCTCTCCCCTCAAAATCCTACAATGATACAACATTATCTTAAACATTCTCATCACGTCTTAAAAGATCCTCAAAACACACCACTGAAGAGCCCTCAATCTTCCTTTCTACAACACCATTCTACTGAGGAGTATAAACAACTATGCAATACCACTCAATACCATGGTTGCAACAATTCTGATTAACATACTTGCCTCCACTATCTAGTCTCAAGCATTTGACCACATGCCTAAATTGTTTCTCAACCATGGCTCTCCACTCAATGAATTTTGCCAAAGCTCAAGACTTAGATTTCACAAAATAAATCCAAGAATACCTAGAAAAAACATCAATAAAGATCAAAATAGACCTAGAGGAGATAGATGATTCATAATGCACAAATCAAAATGAACAATTTTAAAATGCTCTTAGCACACAATGCCTTCCTCTTCTTAAAAATCTTCCTAGTGATGTTTAGCAAGAACAAATCCTTTGAACATGCCTCTAGATGGAGAAATAGGAGGTAACCTACAAACCATTTCCATTCGTCCTATCAACAACATGCTTCTCAAATTTAGGTTCTCAAAATCTCATGCTACAATCAACTTGCATCATCAACCTTCGCCACAAGTGCATTTAGACATTGATTCTTTGGAACATCATTGAAATTTGTTAACTTTTGGTTTCTTATAAGGCTTACCATTAGTAGTCACCTAAACATTATTGTTTATACTCTTCACAATAAATTTATTAGGACAAAACTCAACCAAATTTTCTTGTTAAGTTATTTGATAAACAACTAGCAAATTCATGCTAAAACTAGGAATGTGGTAAACATCCTTAATTGTGCCACCCTCCAACACAATATCACCATACACAATAATTAAAAAAAGATGAATGTTCTGTCATAATAACTCTCATCATCAAAAATTGACTCATGATTGAATGTCTATGTGAGAAGAGCATTAGAAGTATGAGCTAAAAGAACATCATTATTCTTACCCTTTTCATTGTCCTTGCCCTAAAGCATCTTGAGCTCCTTAACCTCCTGCAGATGATCCTTTCAACTTTTAGCCACAGGTATCCTCAACATGTCCAAGCCTCTTCCTCTTCTCACCCTTGTTCATATGTTTCACTTTTCCCTTACTCATATTAGCCTACTATCTCAAACCATGAACCACTATCTTGGCAATACTTCTCATGTTTTACAACCAATAAAGAGCAAAATCCAACAAAAGATAGTCCTGCCTTCATCCCTCATAATGGCTCTGGTAGAAAAGAATATGGAGATAAATACATCATAAGGTGGCTTCAGGCTCTTGAGGACAAACTCAATTGTTTCCCTTTCCCTTTTCTTGTATTCTTTGTTTCACTTGTCCACTGAAATAGAAGATCCTTCAGACAATCCAAATAGTCTTTGGTCCTGTCAAACACCAATGGATCATGAGCAAATAGCTCACAATTCAATTCGTAAATCCTCAACTCATCAATTTACAATGACTTCCAAAGATTCAACATAGCCTTAAGCGATTTTGACTACTTAAGTGGAAATGGAGCTCAAGCACAATATTGGTCAATAAAATTCATGTATCCCGATCCTTCCATTTGTGGTAAGCATCCTTATCCTTGATCAAAATAATATCACTGCAAAGAGCTCTGAAATAGTTTACCAACAGTTCAAGAACGAGCTCAAAGAGTCCATATGACAAAAATTTTGGCATTTCAAAGTTCAGGTTCCAAAATTCAAATTTAGAGCACAAAAATTTAAATTTGGAACAATAGCAGGAAATCATTAAATTGCACCAATTGTTACTACCAAATCTGTTGACTGTGCAACCTGTTCTCCACTGACTGGACTACTAATTAGACTGTAGCGATTTGTTGACAGTTTGACTAGACAAACTGATATAAATAGATAGCTAATTGGCCTAATGACTCTCCAACATGTGTCAAACAGTCAACCCAAATTTTCAAGAATATTTCAAAACGTACAAATTTTTCATTTCCACACAACCCAATCAGATGATGCCACCTGGCACTGTCACATCCCTAATTGCTACCTCACTGTCAAGTAACCGGTCCAAATAGCCGCCATGAGGAAAAAAGAGAAAGAGGATGGGGAAGAGGGACTTGCAGCCAAAGGGAGATCACCATTTTTTAATGCCCATTGCCATGGCAAATTCTTTTTTTCTTTTTCAATGAATCAACATCATAAAATCACAAACCTAATTTATTCAACACATTGAACAAATGGACAATGAAATTTTTTATTGTTTGTAAGAGAATTAAAATTGTAAGAAACTAATATTTGAATATCAGTATACATTTTTAGTTGTTTTAGGGGTTTATCCTTTTTTTCTAAGACAAAATGAGTTACATAAGTGACAATGATAAGGATGACAAAATAGAAGAAACAAAAAGTGGAATTGGGAGAAGGTAAAAAGTGAGTGCATTCAAACTGAAAGTTCAGTTGGGAGTTTTTCACTTTTTATTGTCCATCAAACATGTTGGCCCAAAACACACAGGAGAGAGTCAGCATTGGCACTATAACAATTGCACCCCCTAATGGGAAGGAAACCATTCCTAGAGTTGTTGCACACCTTCTACATATCTCTAGTAAAGAGGTGGCTTTGTAATAAACTCACACTTAAGGAGAGAGCAGAAATGTTGAAATTAGATAATGGGGATATTTGTACATCATACACTAGTGGCCCTTCCTTTAGGACTTCTAGGCATGTTTCTACACTCTTGTCATTTTAACCTTTGAGGTAGAAAGGCAATGGGTTTAGACTCAAATTCAATTAAAAATGTGCTTAATGTGCAGGCTTGAGAGAATGTGAATGATGCCATTGGAAAATTCTTCTTTGTCAATGGTGTTCCATTTCATGTTGCTCGATATCCTTTTTTCAAGGAGAAATTCACAAAAGCATGCAAAGTAGATCTATCTCATGTGCCTGCTGGAAAACCAAATTGAGAAACAACATCCTAGTAAAAATTTGTTCCAATGTTAATTTGTTGATGGAGGAGATGAGGGTCACACAGGTGACACAAGGGTTCTCTATCATCATGGGTGAATGGATGGACATTAGACACCAGCCACTCGTCTATGTTAGAGCAAGTGTTACAGGATACACCCCCTCTCCCCGGTACATGTACCGTTGCACCAAATACAGATATAGATACAAATACGGTACGACTCAAATATTGTGTCTGGTCATACCCCAAAAAACCCTATTTTTAAACTGCACCAGATATGTGCAGATACGGCATTCTCGTGATATTTGTGTCGTATCCCAAAAACATTAACCCTAAAATGTTCAAATTCGTGTGGCCCTCAACTTCAAAGGCTCCGATTATTCCTTGTCAGGTGGGTTAAAGCGAGGGACCATGACTCGCCCAATAGGGTGTTGAGCACCTGCCGCCCACCATAACAGCAAAAGGCGAGGAACCTAAATTAGGTTCTGAGTCCCAACAATCAGATGAAGGTGGTAATAGGTAGGCTCCGGAGAGAGATAGCACTACCTACAAAATCAGCCTCAACATGATGCGAATAATAATCCGATAGATGATGAATGCGAATCAAGCTAACCATCAACGAATAAGACGAAGAATTGCCATGCCATGACAACCTATAGGAACGAAGAATTTTAAACAATTTAACTTTTAAGTTTAATTTATTGAAATTTTATTACGCTTAATATTGTTTATTATTAGGCTTACAATTTTCTTTTATTAAGTTTATTGTTTATTAAGCTTAATTTATTGATATATAATATATTTGTTACATTGTTAAATATATATTATTTATATTAATATTTATTAAATTTTATATATATTATTAAATTTAATATTGTTAATTTTATTTTTATTATATACACATTAAATTAATATATATTGAATTCAATAATATATATAAAGTCGTATCCAGCCATATCCATATTCGGGAGGGGTCTCTGAAAATGGCCATATCCATATCCGTATCCGTATCCGTATCCGTGTCCGTGCAACTATGTGTTAGTCACATATAAAGAAGGCGTAAGGATGCAGAATTTTCTAAGGATGCAGAATTTTCTTAACATTATTGATTGTTTTGGAAAGCACAAGTATGTCAAATTTCAGTTCTAGATTTTGGGGGATGCTATCAAGGTCGTTGGCCCTTCCAATGTGGTGCAACTAATTACAAATGCAACATTTGTGTGGAAGGCAACGAAGAAGTTAGTTGAAGCTGCTTTTAAATACATCTATTGGACCTCGTGTGCATGCAATGAACAATGCACTAAAATACCTTGGGAAAATCAAGTGTACCAAACAAGTGGCGAGTGCAAAGGAGGTGCAAATATTTATATGCAACCAGTACACATTGGCATTATTTTGATCCTTTTCGAAGAAAAAATTCCTCGAACTAGTTAACACCTAATTTGCATTTTATTTTATTTTATTGGAGAGGATGCTTGAGTTGCAGCAACCCATGTAACTAACGATTATGACACGAGTGAAATATGTAGGAGTAGTCCAAGAAATATCATGGGAAGAGAGCGAAGGATGTGGTGATTACCTATTCTTTTCAGTCAAATGTGAGATACATCACAGCCATTGTAATATCTATTTTATCAGCACTTAGTACATTGATAGCATTGATAGCATGCTTGGCCAAACGAAATCCACAATTTGTTAAAGAGACCCTGCCTCCCAATTCTATCATGAACATATTCCACCCATCATTCAACAAAAATGGGAGACAAACACCCCTTTACACATGGCCATAAATATTGAATCATAAATGAATTAACAAGATGGTGAAGAAGGCCTTCAAGGAAATATATGATGTGGAGGAAGTTGCAATAATCAAGGCTTGGTGAATCAAATTTGTGAACTCAAATGCTACGAGAATTAACTAAAAAAGGCACTATAACATGTTGGTGGTAGTTATATGAGCCTCCATCATTTGCTATGAACATTTATCATTCACTTCCTTCACAAATTTATAGTTCCTCTGCTACTAAGAAGAATTGGTCTACATATAGCTTTATTCACTCTTTTAAGAGGAACATGCTTACTACTAGGAGAGTAAAGAAGCTTGTTGTTTTATATAGTGCCTTGTGTTTCATAGATCACAACAAGAGAAATGAGTACTAATATAAATCTGTCACAAGGTTAGATAGGCGTCTTGAAAGTGACATCCATCCATGTCTTTTAGATGGATGTATTTAAGATATCTATGCAAGTTAGAAAAAATAGTCCTATCAATACATTTCAATTGATGATTATGACTTTTAACATCTTTTATGTTGGATTGACATGTAAGGCCAATCAAGATGTACCATTCAACTATAGTATCAAATTTGTCTTTTATTTCATTTTGCAATGCATTAATAGATTTGCTATTGTTGTATTGGTGTCTTTTTATATTTCTTGTCTTTTATTTCTTTAGACCATGTAATTTTCCTTAATTTATTGTAATCTTTATCTGTTTTCTTGTCCTTTTAACTATCTTTAATATTACAGTTTTTATTTTTCTTTGATGTTCTTTAATTTATCACAAATGTTTGAAGTGCCCTAAAAAGTGTACTCCAAATAATAGACATTCATATATACCTAGAAGAACAAAAAAAATTATAGTTTATATATTACTTTTGTATTTTATTTTTTAACATGCTGGAAATATGGTTTAATTTTCTTTTCGTTAATATTTGAATGAAACTACTCACATTATTAAAGGCAAGTATAAAGGAAAAGATACTTACCCCAGAAACACATGTTAATCTCCTCCTTAAAATCTAGTTATATATATTTTCCATTATTTTCTCCTATACCAAGTCTCCCTCCACATTCAATAAAATATGATGTCTTGGATTTAAAGAATAGTTTTTTATTTACTATACTCACATAAATATTGAAACAATCACATATATTCTCCATCCAAATTGAACCATTACAAACACTGCGTGTAAGCATCTGGACACGCATTGCTAAATAGTGCCATCAATTTAATAATAGTTTGATGTTTATATTGAACTTTCAAGATAATATTAACTCTTATAATCAGACATTAGTTTAAAATTAATCACCTAATGGTCAATGAGGAAGAAATTGTTCATACCATCTGAGACACTGTCTGCAAGGATTATTACCTCTAGCTTGCTGAGACCTTTTAATAAGTCTATCAATTTGTTTGCTGTTTATAGATTATTTTTATGTAATGGCAATGAAACACACTGAGCACTGATCCAGCCACTGCCATTTGCAGCGCAAACTAGCGCAGTGGCTGCAAACCAATGCATGTAACTGTTAACCTACAACAGATGTGTCCTGACTCCTATTATCCGTAAAACAGATGCATCATATTATGTAATTCCTTATACAGATAGATAGATAGATAGATTTTAGTCAGCTTTTTTTCAATGTTGGAAGCAAAGGGGTTTTTGTGACAAGGAGGATCCAGCAGCACATTGAGATGTAGGCACAAATACAATAGCTAAGGCAGATTGACGAGGGCAAAGAAGTGCAACCAGGACTGGTCGGGATCCTGTTACAAGACCCAAATGAATCTCACAATTCCAATGACAAAGAGCAATTCATGAGATTTCCTTCTATTGATGAATCTAATTATTGAGCTTATTGTTCAATGCAGCTAGGGATTTTTATTTTCACTATTTTAATGTTCACTTCTAACTTCATACTTGTAGTTGATAATGTCAAATGGGTTATTGAATTGTCAGTGCAGCTCCATCATTGACATTAGCAATTAATGTAAAATTGTCATTCAATGTTGGATCATAGATCACAGATTATGGATCAAGTTATTTATTTTAAATTAAGATTTAAAATTTCAGCTTCTTTCAGTTTGTTTTGTTTTCATCTTTTGTTGAAGTTTAATTTCAAATATTATTTTTTACATAGATTTTCAATAACTGACCAACACCATCCCCAAAATCTAGAAAAAAGAATATCATCCCCCTAAATGCATTCCCACATCTTCTTGTCTTGGAAACTTGAAGAAAAACTGCACCCTAAGTAGGCTAGATTATGGGAGAACTTTTTAGTTATGCACCCTTGAGTCCTAATAATAATAGAATGGATGATCCACTGAAAAGTCTCAATTATCGAGTGCAAGTTCCAAGGGTGACTGACGCTTGAAGCTATTCAAAGGTTCATGTCCCTAGTTTCAATCCCACCTCTTTGGTCCTATGAGCATCACTTAATGCAATGATTATCAAGTGGATCATTCACGCTAATGAGAAATGGAATCTTGTGAGTTGCAACTCATGAAAGATAAGTCATTGATGGGATACTTTGAGGGTCAAAATCTCTGTAGTTAATCTGTTTGAATTGACATCTAATAATGTTGAACTGGGAAGACCCACATGCATAAGCTATTATACCGACAATTTCAGCAATTTATTTAGATTCCCAAGGAACCGATATAGGTAGATTAGAAAAGAATGTAGCTATGATTGGTGTTTCTACTACATACTCCATTGGCCTAGAAGTTTAGAACCTTTGTTATTAACTTCTGTGAACTGACCATTGATGTTTCCAGAGGTAATGCAACTTAAGTTACATGCTTATATCAAGTCAAGCCAACTTCTGATTATGTTGTGCTCATTTTAAGTTGAATTGCCTCCTCTAAAATGCCATCCTTTTTGCTCACATGCATTTTCCCATAAATTAAGGAAACGAAATGAAGAATAATTGTGACTACTCAAAAAAGTCATTGTAACAATAGTATCATGTAAGAAGCTCAGTAAAGCAGCCCATAACTCCAATAGACATGTGACAAGGTTGGTTGTGGTGAGATGATCATGGGCTACATTTGAGCATAAGCTATGTTTACAAATCTTAGGAATGTTGTCCAAACATACCCCCATGCTGTGTTAAAGTTGACCCATAACATCACTGATCTCGATTCTCATCCTTTTGAAATATTATTTCATTGCTTCATAGGGTTGGTTATTGGTTCTAGAATGCAAATCGTATTGTCTTTTGTAGATAAGGACTCTGCAAGTATTTTGAAAAGATATGCACTATTTGTTCTATGATTTTCAAATGAGTATCAAACTAGTTGAAAATGACTGTTTTCATGTCAAAATGCCCTGGTAACTTTTCTCGTTACATTTCAATTTGGGAATGACCTGGAAACATTTTTGGAATTTCTTCAGGTGTTTTCAAGGAATTCAAAGCCTGAAGTGTTTCCAGATGGTTAAACATGTTCACCCTTGGTGTTACTGGTAACATAATTCCCAGAGCAATGAATCCCACCTTGCTTATAACTTCAAATAGTAACTCTATACCATTAAAATAAGTTTACGTTAATAACCATTTCCCTTAGTGTTCTATTCCCAAACCACCACACAATCGCCATGCCATTTCATTGAGCATATTTCTTCTAAGATATGAGTATAAACCCTGTATATATCATAAGTTTTCCAACCCCTTGTTTCACTTTGTTCAAAAGCAATTGGAATGTTGGACATTGAGATATCACAAATATACTGGTACAAACAAGTAAATTAGTCCAATGCGAAGCTACAAAAATCTACCCCAGTATCACCTACCTTCCCTCTTTTGAGATCAGATCAGCTCCAGAGAAAACAACAATTTGGAAGACAAAACCTTTGGCTATCAACAAGGTTAACTACACTATCTTGCAAGTTTGTTATCACTGATTGCCACCCATCTTTCAACTTGCATGATGCCAAATCTATTAAACATTGAAAAAAAACTCTCATATAAGAGGCAATCTATTGATGAAACACAGCAGATAAGAGCTGATAAATGCATCACAATATTTGAACTACAATAAGAAAAAATGTTAGAACAATGCCAATAAGTCATAGATCAGCTTCAGCCTCTTTCATTGCACCTTTAGATTCTGATCTAAATTCAATATAGAGATTCTTTTTGTGATATCAAGGGCTGTTTGTTTGAACTTTGTTCAAAAATATAGTGTTGATGCCAAGGTCTGAGAGTAACCTTTTACTACCCATTCTCACCACTTTTTAGTAGCTATATGCAAAGCCATATTGTCCTTGTCCTGTCAATAATAACTGGTGGATCAGTTGTCTCTAATTCTTCAAAGCAAATCAACACCTTTTCTTGGAATGGTTATGTAAGGTAGTCTGCCCTCTTATCATCTTTTCCAGCATTAAGATCTGGATCCTTCTGCAGAAGCACTTCAGTAACTTCCTGATGCTGTCCTTAGAAAAAGAACAAGGGGCTATCTTGTCATTGCTTTTCATAAGTTTGGTCACCTCTGGTCAAACTAAAAAAAATGCATTTGCAACGCCTAGATGACCTTGACTACTAGAAAATAGAGCAGGATTGACTTCAGCAAATCAGTTGTCGTGCTAGGATCACGGCAGAAGGGCAAACACTCCAAGAGAGCAATGTCTTTCAAGGTATAGAGAAAGCTTGGGAGCTAAGAAAGTTTATCTAATATGGAAAACTGCATGGTATATCTACAGACAAAACCCTCTTTTCATCTACATTTGCCATGCTTGCCATCAAAGCCATTATGTATCTTTCTCTTAAAACTACTGCAAGCTCATATTTTCCTTTATCTTCAGCTAAACACAGAGCAGCTTCATTACACTGAAATGACCATAAAGATTTAAAGCAATGTGTGAGTGACTGATCAAGAATAAAACTATGGAGCCATAAATTCTAGGTCTTAGTTGGAAACTATATAAACAAAAATAAGATACCAAATCACTATCTAATGATGACCATCACATTACTACAGACAACAATGAACTTTAAAGCATTCTGTGCAGTCTCACAGATCCTGACTGTATGTTCTATGTTATATTGAAAGCAAGCAGACCAAGAAGTAAAGAGCTCCGATGAACCGAATAACAAATTCCAAAGCCATAAAACACTCATCTACAACTTCTGTTGTCTCAGTAGCACATACAATCTCAATCAGTACAGTTGCCAAGTGTTCACCATCAGATCTTGCAAACTTCCCAAAGGCAATACAAGTTGGTCTAATCCATCAATGGATGCTTCTTTAGCCTCTTTGGGACTCCATTTATGTCCTCTAGGTTGAATAATTGACAACCAATAAAAATGCTAAACCTCAATCCTGTAACAGATAATTTCTTGAACAACATCCAGATAGCATATCAATCACAACAACAGCAACTAATTTCCTGTCAATCAACATTGGTGGCATGGGCCAGAGCCAAAGACAAAAAGATGAACAGTGATGTCATTTGTGTTTTCAAGGGAACCATTGGAGGAAAAGAGACTGGGTTCTTATTTGATGCTTCTTATACAAGGTCTTTGGGATCAAGACCTACTCTTTTCATTAGAGTTTCCAGTCTGCATTTCAGGATTCTCATAACTTCCGCTGTTATCAAAATCTACAATTCTTTTACCATAAATTACAATTTCCATGACAAAGGGCAGCCGTCGAACATTCCCTTATTACAGATGTTTAGCCAAAAATATGTCTTATAACTTGAGGTAAAGTATGAGAAATGATATTGAGATGACTGCTACATGCCTGTACAAGGAAACCAAGAAGCATAGTTCCCAGGTTCGAAATATACAATTTGTTTGGGAGCAAAATGGAATCAGAATTCCAGAATTTTTATAAAAATTTTGTTAAAATTTCTATATAGCAATTGAAAAATCTGGACTTAATCAGACAAATCCAAACAAAAGTGGATTTGAACCAAATTCAGCCAGATTTATTGGAGGAGCAATTTCTTCGCTATTACTACAGCTGAACCTTCGAATGATCTCTCTATACGAAGTTGGCTGTGCATTGAAACTTAAGATGGCATTCTTCAACATTCTAGGCATCATCATGCAGTTCAGGATCATTGCAATTCATAATGAAGACTCGAGTACCAATGTATTCCAAATCTCTAGAAACAATCCTTCGATTTCTTTTTCCTTTGAGCAGTCCTTTATTTCACAGCTGCAAGGGGATAGTTAATGCCTGCAGATAGTTCCCCTTACTACCAAGCCTTGGGCTACATCATCAACTTTCCTTGAAACATATATTGCAGCTTCACCTGCTTAGATGTTTTCCAATTCCTTGAACTTGTGTTCCTTAACAAGGCACAAAAGTCTCCCACATTTATAAATTGGTTAAAACATTTTCTGATAATCATTGCTAGTTATAGCCTTACAACCGGGCTAGGTAAATCACAAATACAAATTATCTGCTTTGATAACCCTATAACACTCTCTTGTGAACTGTATCCGGCCAGTTCAACTAGAATGGATCTATTACAGAGCAAGAACTTTCTTTGATTCTACCATACCATTTATAGCATTCATCTTCTAGTTTAAGTATCAACCGTCAAAATGTATATTCTTCACACATACTGTGAGACAATGCCAAAGCTTGATTCATGCTTTCCATGAAAGAAACTCTGCTTGAATCTATCAATATGAAATATCTTTAGTATGCCTTCATATCCACAACACTAGATTTGCCCATGTGGCCAAGAAGGTATTAGTATTTTTTTCATACTCATCTTTGTTGGCATGACTATTTTTTTATTAATGCTCATCTATGTCGGCAATTTTCTATTTTTAGAAAACTTGCTCTTTTGTACATTGTATATATTGAGCGTTTTTGCTCATTTGTAAATATCTCAATTCATAATCAATTCATTTGTATCTGTTCAAATTCTTTATGGTATCAGAGCAATTCAATTTTGGGCGCCGAAAATTTTGAATTCGAGTTTTTGGTTCGTGTTTTTTCGCTTCTGGAGACTCCTGCGACAGGCCGTGATTTCATGGTGGACGCGTGGCTCCTGGTCGCATGGTCTGCATCGGTGTTTTTGTTGAGGATTCTGGCGGATGGTCTATTCATTCGCATTTCCATTTGCGTTTCCTTCTTCTCTGGGCCTCGTCGCCATTAAAAATCCGCCTAAGGGCTTCGTTTTTTGCTGGAGGATATCGCATTTTTTTTCTGAGAATCGCGACTCTGTTGACTCCCCACGATTTGAAATCCGACTAGGGCTTTCATTGTTGCAAATCGTGCTCGCGATTTTCAGGTGTGTTTATCCCCGAAGGTCGTCAGGGTTCTGTCTGTTATTTGTTGGCGACCGCGACTTCCTCTTCACTGCGGAGTCTTTGTTTTTTTTCGTGAGCCCTTCACAAACTGCAGCATCCGTGTTTCCACTCTTGCACAGAGACAAGGCCATGGAATCTCTAAATCATTTCGAAATTTTTTAGAGTATCTCCATTTTTTTCGAAAATTTCTGAGTGCCTAGGGCACGGAAATTTTTCGTCTAGGGTTTTGCACCCTCAGAATTTGACGAATATTTTTTTCAAAAACATATTCCTTCTGGGTTTTTCGAGACCTTTCGTGGGTACCTGTCAGATTTTTTTCCGTACCTTGAAGTTCGTGCCTCATTTTCCGTGCAACCGTACCTGTCTCAGATCTTGTACCTGTTCCTGTTCTACTCCTCAGTTAAACGCTGTTCAGATTTTTGTCGTTTTCCTGCATTGGGAAACGTGCAAATGGCGTCTTTGACCAACTTGATGTTGGAGGGCAGTCAGCGATTTAATGGCAGAAACTATAATATCTGGAAGCAGCGTATGCTAACTATTTTTGAGTATCGCCACCTTGATGAATTGGTTTTGGACAAAGAAACTCGTCCTCCCACCGCTGGTGCTGATCAGGACAAGTTTGATGATCGTAGTAGAGAGGCTGTCATGCTTCTTAAGCTTTCTGTTACAGATGACCAGTTGCCGCAGATTCCTTCAGGCAAGACAGCTGCTGAGATTTGGAAGCACCTGAAGGAGCTTCATGAGACCTCTGATAAAAGCCGGGCTTTCTTTTTGAAGAATCAGTTGTTCTCCATCATGATGGACGAACGTATGTCCTTACAGGGGCATCTCACAAAGATTAAGGACATACGTTCAAATTCTTTAGAAGGTAGCTCCCATTTGTATCTGTTCAAATTCTTTAGAAGGTAGCTCCCATGATGCTGCTGTGAATCGTGATAATCATCCATAATATGTATTGTAACTAGAAACAACTAGCTGCAAAACTGAAAATTCTCAAAGTTTCAGATTGTCATGAGAGTACAAAAAAAGATAAGATGTTCTTGAGAAGAAGCCAGTATCAACTCAAGCTCGAAAGTTTGAAACACACCAAGGGCGGTATGAACACTGCACTTATCCAAGGAATAGCCTTTCACAGATTGTGTGCATAACACTAGAAAAACATCCTCTATCCTAAAGGTTAAAAGACTATTTAAAGTCACTTTTTCCCTTTCCCCCTTTTCCCTTTTACGCCTAGTAACATTATGCTACTTTTTAATTTTTCCTTTTTGCTTTTAACTCAACATGGGAACTTTATTCTATTAAACATAATACCATGTTTCCACGGAATCGTGTCCCCCCTCAAAAGCCATGTTTCTGAAACTAGGACATCCCTGGGACACGAGAATGGGGACAAAATGTCCCCCTGCCGTCCCTTCACTGCCACCACCTAAGTGGGAACATTTTTGGGATGCCCTGCACAAGCAGGGGGCATTTCCAGGATTATTGGGGACATTGAGGGGACAATCCAGCATCCCCGTGATGACCTGGGGACTTCAAGAAGTCCCTCAACCATCTTGGAGACTCTGGGATGTTCCCACGTCCTGGGCAGAATAAAAATCAATTTTTTTTAAAAGGCATTTATAAAAAAGCTTCTCTATTCATGATAATGATTTTGATTTGTGTCAAAGCTTTGAAAAGACAGACAATGTGATGGCATGTACAAATGGTTGACCTTGGAAGAAAGAAGGAATATTTACATGGTATTGGTCCACTGGAGGCAAAATAGAAAATTAAATTTAAAGCAACTTTTACTGTTACAGACACTCAGATAGATGCTCTCTTAGCTGTTACTGTTTTTGCTTCTGCTCAGTGCTGTAAGAAGTTTCCAAGAACAGAGAAGAAAATAAATTAAAGGATTCAAGAATAATGATATTCATGTCTTCAACTGCACAGCTCTCATCATTAGACCAGTCAGATTCCCCAGCTTCACCGTTAGTTCTCTGAAGAATGAAAATTTGGTCAGAAATAATGAGGATTTGATGTCAATGAAAACATGTAATAAATGAAAAAAGGTATGTGCCATGAAGGTCCATGTGGTCTCAAAGGCCTTGATTTGGTCGTGGTGGCAGGGGCTCCACCTGTCAACCCCAACCTGTATTGCAATAGAGAACACACCAGGGGCATTGCCCCTGGACCCTGCAAGTGGCTCTGCCCCTCGACCCAGATGGGAGCTCTGCACTCAAACCCCTGCCCCAACTTATATTTGCACCACCGGCTGCCATACCCCCACTGTCCCCAAATTTGGGCACATGGTCCCCCCATCCCCAACATCTGTCCCCGACATCCCATGGAACAATGCTTAATATTTAATAGTAACCTCTTCCCCTAAGTTTTCTATTCTAAGATTGCCACACAATTATTAATGTCACATACAACCATCCTAGCCATCCTAACATAAAACTGGGCTTTTCCATGGCACTTCATTTATTGCCGCTATTTCTTCTTAGCTAAGAGTAGAATACCATCCACAAGCTATACCAGAAGCTAATAGATGGATCACAACAATGCAATTTCAAAAGCATCAGGTATCATAATTTATCAGTACTCAATGTTCATAGAAAAGGAAAGTGTAATTCAATTAACAAATAGAATAGTAATACCATTTAAAAGCATGGTGAATTTCACAAAAACATTCAATCAAGACTAAACACAGAAATGGAGACTAGGACTCTTATTCAACTAATAGTGAGAATCAACTGTCAGGACATCTTTTTTCATAACTATAAACATAAAGAGATCTTTAAAATATAAAGAAAAATGTATCATGATCAGTCAATTTTATGATCCATCTAAAGTAAGTGCATAGATCCCTGGCATCGTCAAATCATAATGAATAGTATCTGAATGATTAGCCGTCAGTTTACGCTCACTCATGCATTAGCAAGATTCACAGTTACCAGGCACATGTGTGGTTATAGGAATGCCATTTTCAATATAAGAGTGTGTGTGTATGCACATGTGAACATTAAAGAGCAGATATTGTTCTTTGAAAGAGTCCCATAATTTCTCATTCACCCATTTGGAGTGATATTTGGCACACATATATCCAAAATTAGATTTCTCATTTCAGCGAATATGCATTGTCTAGCTTTTGCTCAGGAAGAATATAAACTATTTATCTTCTTCTTATAATTTTGTTGCTCTATTCAATTGTGCAAGAAAAAAATTGTAGCTGAATCATGAAACTTATATCCTTTTTTGGTTTGTAAAACATGCTTGTCACACAATGATAGTTCAAGCTAGGGGAGAAAGGGATGCCATAGAACTTTAATATTCCTTATCTGTAATGCAAACTGGGATTAAATTTTAAATAAACATACAGCATATGCATGCTTGCTGGAGCTGAAAATTGGATATAGGATGATTGGTATGAGAGTCTGTTAGAAACAGCGTGACCCACGTTCAAGTCCCCACAATGCCAACTTGCTATGTGAAAATGTGGAACCCCTCTCTCATGACTGTAGGCCTGCTGAGGGGATCCCCAGATTGTGTGTATCAAAATCAATCATCCTTTCTGGAGTTGCTCTATTTTAATTTTTAACAGCGAACACATGCCCTATGTTATGCATCCTGGTATGCTACAAATTTGTTTAAATAACATAAAGTACAAGAAAGCATACCCCAGTTAGTTTGAGAATGGCCATCAAAACATAGGCTTCATACCGGCACCTCTATGTGACATACAAAACATAGAAGTTTAAAACAATCAATGCGGTCCAAAGTTGAATGGAAACTGAGACAGTATCGCACAAGGATATCACGAATTCTAAAGAAACCCCCTAATACAGATATGGCTAGATATAACAATTTAAATGATACACATATATTCAATTATTTATACATCTAAGGGCATAGAACATAACATTTAAAATATTTATTTATATATTTTTTGGTTTTTATATTATTAGTTTATAATTTTATTTTGATATGTTGTTATGTTTATATTTGTGTCTTCATAATTTTAATCATAAATATGTGAACAATTTATGTGAAATATTTTCTTCATCTTTCTTTTTTTTTTTTGCAATTTTTGATTTTTTTTTAATTTCCATAATCCTAAATTGGATATGGCACCAGTCATTCAGGTGCCTTAGCCAGACATATTAGTAACAGCTCAAATATGGACTTGTATAGGGATACATCCGGATATGGATATGGTCTCCGCGCCGTATCCAAGAGTATCATATCCATATCATGTCTGATATGCAGATACACATATCTGGTAAGGAAAGGGGAAATATCCAGCAACTTTGATGCAATCTTAATGTTTTTTTATTTTCTTCCAGTTTCCATTCAAGTGAGATTGGGTGATTATCGCTTTTGAACTTTCAAAATATGCACCTCTAGCATCTTTGTTGAAGAGATTTGTGACAGAAGCTTTTTTCAGGGGCTTTTCCTTTATTTTCCTTTCCTTCAGTTGTGAAGGTAGCCACAAAAGATGCCAGAAGACATTCCTGAACCCAAGCATCCTCGAACGTAACAGTTTGCTTCACTGGTGCAGGGACACATACCATTACAAAGTGCCCATCCAATACCTAAGATATGTGTACCCCAGATTAACAAGCAAGAATCATCTCTTGTAGTAATCCTTCGTTCAATCAATGGTCAGGAAAGGAACTGCTAATGTGGGTATAAGTTTAATTTCTTTCTTGCAAAACTTCAGTGTATCCTAAAACCCACTTCTAACCAAGAGATCAAGTCTGAAAAATAAACTACCATAAGTCTAACAACTGAGGGTTTCAAAAGCAATCTATTGAGGAGGTATTTTACCATTAAGTCAAAAAAAAATTGTTTTGACTGGTTTGAATTTCACCTGACTGTTACCAGCTAATCCACAAAAAGTAAAACTCATGGAAATTATTTACTTTGTATTAGCATAATACACCTAATTAAAAATCTCACATAGCACCAAATATATTTGGAAGACACGTTTAATGCTTCTAATCTGCTGTGTTCTAGAAGAAAACTTTAACATTTAATGAAACCTACACATCCATTGAAGCCCAAGAAAGAAAGAAAGAATTCATATCAATGTGCACAAATAATGAAATTAGTATATTAGTGAAATACTGAAACAAAAAATATCTAAGTAAATTTAAGAAACAAATTGGAAAATAAATTTGAGAAAAAGGGTACATGATTCATAGTTCATACATCGATTTTATCTCTCTTGGCAATCTTTGTCCAGTCCTTTGCAAAAACACCAGTCTTCCATTCAATTTCAATAGTTGCCTTGGTGGCTGGTGTGACAGGAGGTATCCAGAAACAAGCCAGGTAATCCCCTACTTCAGTGGTGGTGAAGGTAAATTGTCCTGATTCCACCTTTTCAGCATAATGCATGCTATTTCCATAGGGAGAAGTCACCTATACCCAAAAACACAAAAATCAATGAAAATATTAACACATAAACAATGACGACATCTCATTTTTGACAATCCCAAATCCCCAAAAAGTAAACCCCACCCTAAAATTTATGGGCAAAATTGTTTGGGGTAAAACATCTCTTGGGCAATCACAACCTGAAAAAGAGAAATTAATTCAAGTAGTTGTGGTTTAACAGTAACCAGAGACACTTGTATGAGTATAGCCTAGATTTAAATTCCGCAGCTTAATAACAAAGCCCATCAGTCCAGCACACATGTGACGAGCTGAAAAATCAAATTGGACCCTGCCAATAACACAAAAATCTATGAAAAATATTAACACACCGGCTGTAGCCACTCACTTTTCTGCCAATCCTAATCCTAGAAAAATGAATCGTGCCCTAAAAAATTAAAAGGGAAACTAGGAGTAGAAATTCCCAAAATTATAAAATTGGTCATAGGGATTGTGTTTTAAATTTGTAATGGTCAAGGGGACACTGCCGGTGCTTAAAATGCCTTGACATAATAAAATGGTACATAACTCCAGCAAACATATGGCACGCATATAAATCTAATCGGGTCCCCTAGACAAAATAAATAAATATGAAATTGGCTGAAAGGATTGTGGTGTGGTTGTAATGGAGGACACAACTAAGAATACAACCCAGGTTCACATCTGCCCACCATAATAACAGAGCCCATAACTTCAATGAACATGCGGTGAGGCTGTAGAGTAACACTTATAGGGCTTATATAAATGTGACCCCTGTTTACAAATATTAAGAATGCGGTCCAAGCTTATCCCACATCAAACTAAAAGCACGCCATTTCCCTCATCCAAAAGTTATGAAATAAACCAACCAAAATTATGAAATTGAAACCTAATAGCCCCACTGAAAAAATATGAAGAATGAGGTCTTACTTACCCTAGTAGGATTCAAATCTCACAGTCACTACCTCCAGTAAACATGTGGCGGGGTTGTGGTCAATGATTAAGGGCTATAAGTCTTTAAGAGTGGAACCCAAGCACACCCTAGCCCTCACCATATTAAAGGCAACAACTAGCCCTTACCAAAGATCTATATAATCTACTGGCAACAATTCGCCCTTACCAAAGATTTATCTAATCTACTGGCAACAATTAGCCCTTACCAAAGATTTATCTAATCTACTGGCAACAATCAGCCCTTCTGTCACACGTAAACCTCCCATCGAAACAGAAAAAAGTTTGGTTTAACTTTCCCTCACATGAACCTACCCCAAAATTTATCAAGCAATCTACTGCCCACAATTAGCCCTTATGTCACATGTAAACATCGATACAGAAATAATTTTGAAAAAAAAAAAAATGAGTTTGGCTAACTTACCCTGACAGTGATTTTGTGATCATCTGGCACAGGTTGTGTAGTGATAGTCCCAAAACGATGTTCATCTGAACCAGGCGCTACAACATGATAATTCCCCAACACCATGACATTGTTCTGAATCTCTTCTGCTATACATTTGGTCTGTCCTGATGGCAGATCAAACCGAAGACACTGTACACCCCACACACTCAAATATAACACCACCAAAACAAACAACCCAAATCGCCCCATCTTATAAAACTGTTCAGTAGGCGAAATGGAGCCTCTGAATAAGTACAGATCCGCTCAAAGTAATGTTATTAAAAAGCCTACAAGCAAGGCAAATGAAGATTTGCTGGCGCAAAACTTTTGTGGGTCTTTGTCGCAAAATTTTTGTGGGTCTCTGTCGCAATTTTTGGACACGTCGAGGACAATCTAGTAATATGGATGCACGGGATCGTGCGTTGTGTCATGGGTGTGCAGGATTTTAAATTAACAATTGACAGTTTTTGTCTAGTCGGCAATGGGGTTGATTTCTATTGGAGGAGAGATTGGGCTGTTGAACTTTGATTGGTTACAACACGCCGTTGTTTCTTAGTGTTGCCTGTATTTTTATTATTTGCATCAATATAATTATAGTTCCGTCCTTGCTCATTCAAATAGTTTTTAATATTTTTTTTAATTAGTGCATCCAAATAAGAACTAAAGTCAACCAGTTAATCCTACTATTTTTTTTTTTCCTTAAAATTTTCACAATAGCTTCTAATATTAATATTTTAAAATAGTAATATGAGTTATTTTTACATATCTTGTTAGTTTATATTAAACTAGCACTTGCACTCATGGGAGGTTCAAAGAATAGGCCGAAAGGAACAACCTAAATTAGTTTTAGGCGTGTACTATAATGCTCACATATAAAAGCCTATGGACTAATGAATAGACAATTTTATGTCCTCTTTTATCTATTTTTCATTTAATCTTAATTCATTATTTTAAAAAATCAATCATATAACTTTATTTTTTTCTCAACTACAAAACTTATATATAATTATTATGATTTTTCACTATGTCATATATTTAAAATACATTAAAAACTATTATCATCACCATCATAATCTAAATTAATATGAAATTACTTATAACATCAAAGAAGTCATCTTTTGTAAAAAATTACATATAGTTGTTATGATTTCCCTATAAATGACAAACATTAGCCCTAGTCCAAGGGATTGAGCTTAATTGGTTGAAACATTGGGTTCTTGTTGAGGAGACCCAAGCTCAAATCCCCATAGGGACATCTAAGTAACTCTTAGTCTTCCATAGTGGAATTCTAAGTTGTGACTCTTGGCTTCTAATGTGGATTTGTTCTAATTTCTAAGTGTTCATGCTTGTGTTCATGCTAAATTAATATGAAATTATTTATAACATCAAAGAAGTCATCTTTTATAAAAAATTACATATAGTTGTTATGATTTCCCTATAAATGACAAACATTAATTTTTTGTTGCCCTAAATTTTGACAATATCTTCTAATATTAATATTTTAAAAAATAGTAATATGAATTATTTTTCACATATCTTATTAGTCTATATTAAATGAAAAAACAATGTTATGTCCTCTTTTATCTATTTTTCATTTAATCTTAATTCATTATTTTAAAAAATCACTCATATAACTTTATTTTTTTTCTCAACTACAAAACTTATATATAATTATTATGATTTTTCACTATATCATATATGTAAAATACATTAAAAACTATTATCATCACCATCATAATCTCTTCTTGTGTGGTGGTGCTCTAAATTAATATGAAATTAGTTATAACATCAAAGAAATCATCTTTTATAAAAAATTACATATAGTTGTTATGATTTCCCTATAAATGACAAACATTAATTTTTTGTTGCCCTAAATTTTGACAATATCTTCTAATATTAATATTTGAAAAAATAGTAATATGATTTATTTTTCACATATCTTATTAGTCTATATTAAATGAAAAAACAATTTTATGTCCTCTTTTATCTATTTTTCATTTAATTTTAATTCATTATTTTAAAAAATCACTCATATAACTTTTTTTTTTCAACTACAAAAGTTATATATAATTATTATGATTTTTCACTATATCATATATATTTGAAATACATTAAAAACTATTATCATCACCATCATAATCTCTCTCTCTCTTGTGCAACTATGTGCTAAATTAATATGAAATTACTTATAACATCACAGAAGTAGTCTTTTGTAAAAAATTACATATAGTTGTTATGATTTCCCTTAAATGATAAACATTAATTTTATGTTATCATATGCACACATCTTATTCATAAGTTAATTCAAGACTAAAAATTCAACTCTATTGCTTATCCATATTTGGTTGAAATGGCATTGACAATTAATTAAAAGATAAATTTGTATCTAGTGGTGGTACTCATAATTAATACATTTTATTTCATGTTTCATAATATGGCTAACATAAGTTGTGACATCAACATTGGCTTACAATGTGATCTCATCCTATAGTTTCCTAATCTTACTTTTGCATTTAGAGAGGTTGATGAGAATGGGCCTAAACCAATCCCCTTAGCCTCTCCACATTTGACTACACGTCCTTGTCCTTTCTCTCCATCCTTGGCATGACCTCCTCCAACTCAGGTATCAAGTATGACTCCTCCTCCTCCTACTTGGGAGTGGTTTTGGCATGTAAATTTATATTATAAATTTTTGGCTCAGTTAAGCTTGTCTAAATTAAATGAACCATGCTTTTACCCTCCAAATATGTTATACACTACTTATTAATTGCATTTTATCATAGTGTTAACAAATGGGTTTCCAAGGTTTATAACATATTCATTTGATTTTGTTAGATATTCAAAACTAGTAATCAATATAAAGTAAAGTAGCTTTTAATTGGCAAGAGGTTTCAAAAGTAATAATTGTAGGCAAATTTTCAAGCATATTGCAAAAATAGAGATTAACTATTAACAACAATTATTATTATTTCTACTTTTAAACATTTTGAAATGGTAGGGACTAGCCACTACACAACACTCATTATGGTAATATAAACTTGTAAGGGAAAATACCTTTTAAATAAAATTAGGATAATTAAATAAATGCAATCAATAATCACACAAATCTAAATTTATTTAATGAAAAAAGAGTTGGGAATAATAAATTAGAAATAAATATTTTGAAATTAAATGAGAGAGATAGAAGCATTTAGTTCTTAATTTGATATTGTAATATGTAAGTTGAAGATGTGTAAAAATCAATTCACCGATGTTCATAAAGTGATGTTTTAATTACTCTCATTGTCTCAGAATTGGGACAAACTCAGAATTCTTTGTGGGTTAATCTCAAGTAGCTTAGGGTCAATCACATGAACACAAATATACATCCTTTGATGCAAGGATTTGACCTAATAGATTGCAAACTTCTACAACCTAATTTACTGTAATCTCTAATATCTATGTGTATACAAGGATTATAGTATTTAAAAAACCCTCAAGGAAGTTGTCAAATTGCTAGGGTCAAGTTCTCGTAGGTCAACTCCCTTAGGGGACTAGCTTTATGGCCTTGGGCAAATATTTGAAAACAACTTACACAAGCATGTAGATAGCCTATATGTAAATGTTGAGCCAATGGGTTCCTTTTAAGCTCCAAATCCAATTGTTCCTATAATGATTGCCCTTTTATAATCATATGATTCCATGTTTTCCTTAGATGTATTTAATTCCACAAATGAATTTCTTTAAATATCAAGATATAGCAATAACTCACGCAAACATGTACCAAGTTGGCTCCTAATGGCTAGAAGGAAAGTGGGGGAGTCGAGAATTTGAATTTTAAAATTTTGAATTTTGGGGTCAATAGCCCCTCGAGATGAAATTGGACTAAACCTAGAGTAGGGAAATACAAATTTTAGGATTAGGAATAGGTGCATTGAAGTCTAGGTAGATAATAAAACAAATGTGTGGAAATAGGTGCAAATAGGAACAAGATAAGGTTGAATATATGGAAATGTGTGTAAGTAGGAGTAAATGAGGATGGATAGAGATTAGAGAATGGTCCAAACTTAGCACAAGAGTATGACACTTGTCAGTATGTAATTGTATTAAGTCATTCCATCAAAATGGGCCCAAAACTAAATGGGAATTGGCATGGGTATGCAAATTTCACCATTACAAAACTAAAAAATAAATAACAAGGAGGATAAAGGAGATTGATGTTTGTAATGGTGAAAATTGCATACCTTGTACTTTTCCCTTTTGTTTTACACAAAATTTCACTAAGTTAGACTTTATGCAATGACTATCATTCAAGTGTCATGTTTCTACATTAAGAGTTGGCATAACTTTGCTTGAATTTGCCTCTACATATCCCTAGGAACCAATTTTGATCCTCAATTTACCCATTTGCCTACCTAGATAGATTTTCAATTACAAAATCAAAATTGGTTCAATTCTAGAACTCAATCAACTCTCACCTTTTTATAATTCAAAATTCAAATTTGATCATGTCATCCCCCTCCAACTAGTTATTATGTGTTGTCTTGAAGCATGAAACATTTTATTTATAACCTAAGGCATTGTACAAAAGGACAAACCCTAATTCATTTTAACATATCTAGATCTAAGATCCATCCATCTCTCACTTACTACTTGTTGCATCATTCATGGAACACGTCTAAAGATTCATTGTCATAGCAGCATCTGCATAAGTGATAAATAGGCACATTGCATGGTTGATTATTATCTTTTATCTTTGTTCACAAGTCATTAAATCAATCTACCTAGGGGTTCAACTGAGAGAACATGACCCTTAAAGGTGTTTATCAACATTGCTGGTATAATTATTGCAAATTTAGGTGTTTGGAGGCAAGGCGAACCATTTTCTAGATCACACAAACCTTCAAATTGATTTTGCATGCAAAAGGTCAATTGTGTGGGTTGGGGTCAATTTTGTAGCACACTTTCAACCCAAAACTTCAATCATTTTTTCAATGTAGAGATCATTTCCTAGAATATCTTGAGGTTTTGACACTATGAAAAATTATATTGCACCATATGTTATTATAGTCATATCAATAATGAAACTAGAGTTAAGTACCTTTATTTTATTTATTTAAATTCCTTGTGTTTGTTATTGTGTTTATTCATCAATTTAGTCTCAGCTCTATGTCATAGGTCAAATTTGTTTATCATTGTAATTAAATTAATCTACACATAAGATATTTATAAAGGAATATTATTTTTCTTTATACTTTTGGTGAACATGACCTTCCTTCACCCCCTAGGGTTTTGTCCTTATGGTTTATTCATTATATATTAGGGTTTCATATTGATTTTTTTGATTATTTATTATCCATCTCTAGCACGATTAGTGTTTTGATCCACCCTTCTTTGTGTTTCATTGTTGCATTTTGATTAGGATTTGGATTTTCATTATTGTTATCTATTTGATCCCCACCTAGCCACCCTTAGATTATGCATTCTTGATATCTTGTTGGAGAGGGAATTTCTACCACAAACACTAGGGGGAAAGCTCTCATGAAGAGGAGATAGATCGGGGGTCCAAAAAATTATAGACAAGTGTCAATCCTTGATTCTCCTAGGTGTGCAAACCTTGCAGTCTATGACCATCACTTACCAAATCTGACAAAAAGATTTATGCCCATAATTTTTTATTTGTACGTAGAAAGATCCAATAGCATGGGAACCCATGTATCTATAGTTTTTAATAAATTTACATGGGAGCCTCCAGAGAAGGTTGGATTCCTCTTCTATTCTACTACTATGCTAACACTAAACTAATAACTATTCTAAGAAATATAGAACATGAGCTAATCTAATGACTAGTCTCTCATATACTAACAATAGCAAAGGAAAATGGATAGGAGGATAATGGTTAGAAAGCAAGATATGGTTAGGAGGAGACAAGGATAGGAAAATAAAATAAATATAGAGTGATGCACCAAAGATTAATGATTAGTCAACTTTATCTATGCACTCAACCAATCTCCATCCATGTATATACAAATGCTTGTGGCAAGGTTACCTCAACTTACTTTACACAAACCTGCCTACACACAAAACATGACATTAAGAGGAATTTATGGCTAGTGGACATTCAAATATACATAAACAATTCACTTCTATATAGGGGATATAAGTAGACAAACACAAACATATTTATTAAATCAAACTAAGGGGTAGTCGCTAAGACAAGTTATGATAAAGAAAAGCCCAAAAGAACACTTATATTCATCAAAAGCCAAAAGATATTTACATGATGGTTGAGTCCATATATTATACAACTGTAGGGAATCCCTATGCAACTATAACCAAGGGAGCCCAATAGAATTTACAAAGAATAAAGAATGAGAGGAAGAAAAGGGATATCTATGTTGAAAGGGTTGCAACATTTTCTAGATAATCTTCAATTGATTCCAAATCAACTACTAAGAGAAGCATGCATAGGTAGTTAGGAACTCAGTCACAACCATTAAAATCCATGATAACTTCTACCAAGTGCATGTGCCATATATTGTATTCTAATGAAAGACACTTATGGAATCTAGTAGAGAATAAATCTTAGTCATCCACATCAAATATTCAATGGCAGAGCTACAATCAATGGTCATTAGTGTTAGGAATTGTATGCAGAAGATATCATTTAAATGCAAATAAAGATTAAACAAAGGAATGAAAAATACATAGAAATAATAACAACAAGAGACAATTTTAACGTGGTTCACCCAAACTCAGGTTACATCCACCAAAAGAGAGTCCAATATTATTATCTAGCAAATCAAACCGATTACAACTAGCAATCCTTGCAACTCAATACCACTGCAAATGTTACAATACAATATCAACAGAAACCCTAACCCTTAGTTGTTTTTATCAAGACTTATGTCGGTTACAAAATAAGGTTTTTTTTATGTTAGCCAATAGAACAAAATAACTCCCGACGCCTCTATAAAATAATAAAAGTTGTTTGAGGTTTCGGGGGTGCTGCCCCTCAACCCTGCCCTGTATCACGACAAGGAGCGCACAAGGGGCACTGCCCCCAAACCCCCATTAAATAATTTGGGGGGGAACCATGCCGATAAAAGTGGGGAAAATTCAACCTCCAAGTCTGATTAGGCTCCATATAACAACAATTAGAGTGATAGACACATGTGCCAAACATGGGGCATACAAAGCCACATCGGATCAAATGGATTGAGTAGGACAAGAAACATGATAAATTCATCAAGGGGGAGTAGCAACCCACACAAAGATCTCCAAATGAGAATTCTAACTTCATTTTGCAAAGGAGAGATTGAGAAGTTTTGAATTGTTGGATCATCCTCAACATCAATGATCAGTACAATGAAAAGAGTGTCAACATGGTAGGAACTCCAAAAGTTCTTGAAAAGGAGAAAGGATAAAATTGAGTGGGGCCCATCTTGGAATTGAGCCCTAATAGAAGACAAGGAGGCCATGCAAAGAAATGTGCTCCACTCAATGTCACCACAAATCAATGGTTGGTGTATCCTAAAAGATGTTAGAATGGAAAAGGTTGAAAACCCTCTAACAAGGGGAGAAAGAGAGACATGAGTGGGGGCCATTGTGACTGTAATTATTTGAAAATAACTATCCATGCTATTAGATGAATGATGAATGGCCTACAAAAACATTTTATTGTTGAGACACCAAGAGAGGACACTAAAGCTTGTGGGACCAATTGAAAGAGAGAGGGGCCCAAGTGAATAGGGTGCTTGCAAGCAAAGTATCTCCCAAACTTGTTGAACATAAAACTAAAAGCTTTTCGAAGTGGACGGTTAAGGACTTAGCCAATATCACAAATGCGGGTTGTGAGTGATACCAAGGCGCCAAAAGCCAAAAGAAAGGCTTCACTAACATCGTGACACTCACAACTAAAACAATGAGTCACGTGAATTGCTAGAATAATCTAAGACTTGAAGAAGAGAACCCTACAATCACAGGTAAGATTTAAGGCTCAAAAAAACACATCACCTAAGAAGGACCAGAGGAATCCATCTATGGTAGCATGGATTGATTAAAGGAGGTGTGTGTGAAAAACACACTACAATATCATTTATCGTGGATTCTCATGCTCCTTTGTCTCTAGCATCTATTCAAGAACACCTTGTTGGATTTGATGTGTTTATATTTTTTGTTGCATCTAATCGCTCCATCCTTGAGGCTTTAATGTCTTTTTATCCTATGGCTAAGGGTTGGTTTTCTATGGAGGAATTATTTCATTGTGTGGGTGAGTTTCCTTCCTTCATAGAGTTTATTATTGTTTTCCTTCTATTTTAGATGCACCCACTTCTCTTATTTATGTGTTTCATCTTGATGATCAATTCTTCTTTAATGACTAGTCCTAGTGATGTTCACAAGCATGGTGATGTTTTGCCTTTGTACACTATTTCTTCATTAGATGTTGATGAGATATATGTTGATTATTTAGCTGACATGCATTACTTTTTTTATGTCACATGTGTTTCTTTGTGATGATCATATTTCTTATGTGGGATGATGATGGTGATCTAGCCCCACTTTTTCCCTAATAAATGTAGGAATAGTATTGTATGTGATGAAGTTAGAGCTTCCTTAGCTATTCATAATTGTGTTGAGCCTTGTGATATTATTCCTTCTACATGTCATGATAGTCCTATTTACATACCCTTGTGTTTATATTCCTTTGATACTACATCTTAGAAGGAGTCTATGGGTAGTGACTTAAATATGAGCTACCTTCTTTTATACATGATGATGATGTGTCTTATGACATATGCTCCTTGGCACTTCATATTGTTGTACATGATGATACATTTCATTATGATTCATTACATGATGATATTGTGTTGTATGATGATTTCTTTAGCACCTCATATTGTTTCTATGGATACATCTCAAGATTATGATTCATGTAACATTAATTTTTCCACAAGTATGATGGCGATGATGTTTTACCTCCTTTATCACACAATGATCATGCTGCTCAATTATCAAATGCTAGTGATACACGTATTAAAATTTTGTTTATATTTCATAGCATTTTGGATTCTAAGCTTTATAGTGCTCATATTATCAAAGATTCATGGATTGATGCATTTAGTGGTCATGAAAATGGGTATCATAATGGTTCATACTTGCATGTTAAACACTTTTATTGTTATATTATGCATATGTTGAGGATGAAATGTTCCCAATGCATGTGTTTAGAGAAACTTTAAATGATGAAGATTTATCGTGGTTTGATTCATCTTATACTTATTACTTTCATTTATGGATTTTATATGCACTTTCATAACACATTTTACTCTTAGTCCTTCTAAATGTTTGTGTGACAATGTTAATATTTCAACATCAAGTGGCTATCATGTGGTCCTATATAGTTATCATACTATCCCACTTGAGCAACAACATAATAATATTGCAATACAAAAATATTCAAAGGTTGAGTATGAGGACATTGAGATTCACATTGATCTTGCGAAGATAGATTCATCCAACATAATTGGGTGATATATTTTCCTTGTGTTTAGCTTTATATTCTTTCTCTTTGTGTTTTTGTCCACATTATCATGTGGATGATGCAAGGACAACTTTAATGGTGCATGTCAACATAAGTGGTGTTGAACATGTCTTGTGTTCTTTATGTCTCTTATTTGGTATGTTGTCCATGTGTTGTTCTTTCCCTATGGATTTGGAATGATGTAAAGTATGGAATGTTGGAAACCATTCTCATCATGTTGACCAAAAACATAGCTTGTTTAGTTTTGATTTGGCCATTTGATCATGACATGTTTGTTGTGCTTGTCCTTAACTATATCTTATATTGTGTTATGACATATTTTGCTATGGCCTTTTTTATTGTCATATTTGTTGTGAGTTTCCTTGTTATTTCATCACACATTCACTTTCTATGTTCTATCTCATCTCTTGTTTGATGTCTTTCATTTGTTGTTTTGAGTTTCCCCACTTGGGTCGCATCCACCTATGTCACTTATCTTCTTCTACCATGATGATGTTACACTTACATTCCTATCTTATGGTTATCAGAGTCTTTTAGAACATTAAATATATAGAAATAAATGAGTCATATATTTGACTCATCATCTCCCCCCAACTTAGATTGTGCCATGTCCTCATGGCTAAAGATGCATCCCCTCTGCTTCATCTGTGACATTATTCTCCTCAATAATGACACTGTAATTATAATCATCATCCTTGTACTGAAAGAGTTGACTACCCTTGGGTGTGAACCCATCATTTTCCTATAGCTGGTTTATTAAATTTACCTTCCCTCATAGGTTGCCCTGGAGGGTGGTTGAGGTGAGGTGCTTGTTGATGGTGGTTTTAGCACACAGCAACGCAGGTGTGATTGCTGGTTTCACACCTCTCTTGAAAAGTATCTTACTCCAAGTAAGACTACTCCAAGGATAATACAGCTAGGTCTTAGCTTGCTTGGAATCTCTCAATGGTTATGTTCTAGCTGTACCTACAAGGGGTCTTACTTGCAATCTGCAAATCTTCAGGTTTGGGGCAGCAAATACACATGAACCCTATTATGATTTTCAACTAATGGACCAAAATAAAGTGCTGCTGAAATTTCTATTCTAACCACTAACAATGATTTTAAAGAAAATGCAAAAGGTTTAGGGTTTTAGAAGGATCCTAAGTGACATTCACAATGTCTAGTTTAACTTTAGTAGACAAACATTCCAAAACTTCAAACCAGCTTCCTGAGTTACCAAACTTAAATGGGTGTTAAAGTGCTGCAGAAAACGGTGCTATCTTCAATGGAGGTCAATAGATTTTCAGATTGCATTCATTTGCTAAATACCCAATAAACGGCTCAACTTAACTCATGAAATGCAATTGAACTTCAGCACAAACAATCAGCCCAGACTAACTTTACACAGTCATTTACCATCAGCAAACAACTAAAAGTATGGACTTAGAATGTTCATAAAATACTTCAGCAAACCAAGAATACTATGAAAGCACAACTAATCTAACTATGGGAGAGCAAGAAGCAAACCATGAAAACCACAATGAATCAACACAAGATACAAATTCTTAGAAATATTGCAGAAACTTGCTTTGTATTAATTCAGATGGCACAGAGTCAACAATTTGGCATCAAAATCTCTCTCTCAAAAAGTGGAGATGGCAGCCCTTTATATAGAAAGCAGCATACCCTAGCTCTCAAATGAACGGTGGAGATTAACTCAACACCGACGGTCCAAATTACATGGCATTTAATGAGATACATCAGTTTGTTACATTTTCGGATTTGCCTTTGTCTTGTAGCAAAATGACAAAATACATGTTGCAAATACATTGAATCTAGACAAAATGGATACCCATTTGGTTATACATGATGAAAAGTCAATTTTCAAGGCCTAATAAAGCCAAAATAGAGTCACATGACACTTGAAAACTTGAGTTGATGTGGATCCACGGGATTCCAAGTGCTGACTGGATCAAAAAGGAGTATTTGGCACTTTATTAGTGAAGATATATCCAATTGGATGCTTGTTGGACTGATTCTTGATGACTGGCCTACTGGGACAACTGTATGCATGTCTTAGTGATCCGATCCAAGGTCATTTGAGTGGCATTTTGGGGAAAATATCAAAAATATAATTTTTGGTATTTTCTACATCGTAGTAAATTGCATTTTCAGAGGCCTTCGGAGCGGAATGGGGGCTCGAAACCTGTCGGCAGCTTGGTGTTAAGCCTAAACAGCTGGGCAGCTCAAACTAGACAACCGGTTCATCTTTCCAACGAGTCCAAGAAGTTTAAATTCTGATAAAATAGCTAGGAGTTATGACCCCCGGACTGGATCACTAGGACATTGGACTGGGTCTGCAGGAACAACAGTGATTTGGCATGATCTTCTATGTCTTTTAGCTCTTGAGACTCATCTTTATCATCTTGGACATTATACTAACTTCCTTTTGGATGTGCAGCAGCAATTTGGTTGATAGAATGTCGATTCTGCATCTCTGGATTAGTACTGCATATTTGCGTGTACATCCTTCCAAGACGGCTCCAGTTGGCTCCTTTGTGCTCTCCAAGACCTATAATTCACAATGTAAAGCATCAATTTCATCTTAACAAGTCATTTTTCATCAATTTGGATCAAAACATGTCCATTTGCAGTCACGAATCAGTCAAATACAACTCATTGTCAATGTCACCTTCTTATAAACAACCTCTTAAATCTAGTGATTTTTGCATGATTTTCTATATTTTTCATCATTTTTGAGTACCCATTTGGCCAATATATTGATCTAGGAAGTTTTTGCAGTCATTAGGATCCATTTGCAGACTTTAATTTCATGTTTTTCTAGCATTTTCTATAAAAAGCGAGATTTTTGGGGTTGTCCGACCTTTCATGTGCAGTAGCATTAATTGTCGTAAAACGTGCCAAAAATCCACACAAACTTGATAAAATGTTCATCATGATATGACAAATAGATATGCAATTCAAACCCATTAAGAAAATCCCATTTGCACCTTAAAAAACCCAATTTTTGGCCCAAAATACTGAAAAGCGCTGATTTGGGGGGTCACTGACTTAGCGGGGATTTTGAGGTTGTCCGACCTCAGCAGGGATTTTGGGTCTGTCCGACCTTTGCGCGGATTTTGGGTCTGTCCGACCTCAGCACGGATTTTGGGTTCATCCGACCTTTGATGGCTTGCGAGTCGGTCGGAGGTCATTTTAGCGCAAGTCGGTTGACCATGATTTTAGCGCTAGCTTTGATAGATGCCGCCGGCGGGGATTTTGGTCCCGACCGACTTAATAGTGGTTTGAAGGAAGTCAGTCGGAGGTCATTTTAGCGCTAAGGTTGGAGGGCGATGATTTTCGCGTAGAAGTCCGCAAGCGAAGTTTTTAGCGCTGAAAGTCGGTAGCGACTGTTTTTAGCGCAAAGTCAGTTGATTCAATATTTAGCGCTAAGGTCGGTAGAGGCTATTTTTAGCGCTTTTTGCAGTTGGGGTCATTTTTAGCGCTAGATTTTGAATTGGCCAGGGTGAAAGTATATTTAAAAATATATTTAAGTATAAGAACTTATACTTTAAATATTTTTAAATATACTTTCAGGATGTTTGAGATAGGTTCCAGATCCATAGGATTTCATATGCAGATTCTAAAATTTTGAGGTTCTACCAGATTTTAGACTTAGCCATTTTTTAGGGTTTCAGGACTGTGTATCATGGTGAAAGCATATGGACCCCTTAGTGAAATCTAGTGGAATTTGACATGATTTTGCAACTCTAAGACCTAGAAACTAGGAATTTCAACATGAAACATCCTTCAGAAGCACTTTCAAGGATAACATCCAGTGACATAGGATTTTTTGAGCAAAGTGCAGTAACACCCAATTCCAATGCAGAAGGCAACAAATGGCTATTTTTTAAGCACAAGACCACTCAAGACACTTCTAAATCAATCATGAAAAACATCAAATGACTCCAAACATGCAAAAATATTGAAATTTGAAGCAAATCATGCACTCTAAGCACAAATCCACCTTCTCATTATCATAAGTGGCAAACGTTGAGACTCCAAGCCAAAGCAAAAGAGGGGGTCTCCATTTGGCAAAATGGGGCGTGTGTGCAAGGCACAACAAATGGCGACTCTGTTGGGAAATACTCCAGAGCATTTCTAAGATAAACGTTAGTTCAAACCCAGAATATCTGTGTTTCCCACACATTAGACGAGAAAGCATGATACCCTATCAAAGAATCAAAGACCACTAACCAGTGCAACCATCCATATCTTGAAAACCTGAGTGTGTGCAATTATATTCATTCCCATCCGTTGGCAACTAAGTTCATCCAAGATCCTTCGTGCTAAGCTATGAAGTCGGGATTATTTTACCACCAAGAGAATGCTTCTGATGTTGAGATGTGATGAGTCTTGATAGAAGCGAATGATGATTCTTCCAGTAACAATTCTTCTGCAATGATATTCTTTCTTGATAATGCCTTTGATGATTTCTGATGCTAATAATCTTTAGATAACAGTCTTCATTGGAGAGTATTCAACTGATAATCTTTATATTGATACTTTGTAGTGGGTCTGGTGTTGAAAAACACCTTTTATTTTTACCCAGTAGGCTAGCAGTACTTAGTACCACTTGCCACTCTCATCTGGATCTGTAGAATTGGTGTTGGTGGTAAAATTGGGGACCCAAACTCTTCACTTACACAAGATCACCCAGACTCACTTACCTACTTCAGGGTTATTTAAAGTGTGAGAGATATATGGTTAGAAAATACTTCAAGTGCACCAACTAATGACTCGTTTCCAATGAACAAACATCATATTTCCTGGTATAACAGCGGAACCCACAGCAAGGCCTAAGCGGAACTTTGGCTTCTCAAAGAAAGACTGCAGATTATTTGCCCAATAAGGAAGCATCTGCAGGTCTGCACAACTGCCACCACATTCGATAAATAGAGAACCCAAGCAAAGCAAGCACAAGAGCGAAAAGCAAAGCAAACTCCTCTAACCCAAGCAAAACATGCAAAAAGCAGTAACTACCAACTAACTACCTACAGCCAAGGAAAAGCAAAAGTAGAAAGCGGAACCTAAACTAGAACAATAAGAAACTACCAAACCCTAATTAAAAACAAGCAAGACTATGTACAAAAGCTTTGGACAACAAGTATTAACACTCCCTCGTGACTTATTTCTTAGGACATGCAGGAGTAACAAGGTGTGGCTCAGTGTCCTAAGTCTGGCAAATTCATCTTTGTACTCTGAATAGTAGGGTATGGGCAAGCTAGGCTCATCTTCAAGGTGCCAGTCGCATAAAATCAGCAATTGGGGCAATTCAGTAGGGCCATGATCAATCCAAATGCAAGTTGTCTTACCTAAATCACCATAATCAAATTGATAATTGGAACTGAGTGGAGAAAGGGAAGATACAACCTGATTTGCAGTACTGATGATCGGAGATGTGAGTTCAACACCTTCTTGCATTGCACCCAATACCCTTTCGTCTTCAGGGGGACTCAACTCATGCTGGATCGTGTCTTGTGCATTAGGTACCTCTGGATCACTAAATGCTACAGCAATCTCCCAAGAAAATAGGAAGTCTAGACAACCTTCTTCAGAATGTGGATCATCTGGATGAAATCTGCATGAATTAGTCGAAGCAAAGTCTAACATGTGTGGTGAATTTCCATGCAACAGCATATCCTTGCTCATTGTTGACACCAACTCAATGATGTGATCAAGTGATTGACATGAAAAATCTTCCAAGCCTTCACTTTGCAGGGCAGTTTGATTTTCATTCTTGGATTGCATACTATTGCTCTCATCTATCATTACTAGGCCAGCATCAACCATGTGAAGATCTTCTTTTATACAAGTATGAGTAGAATCAGTCTGATGAATATATGATATACTTAAACTGTCCTCATCAAAATCAGTCACATGTTCTGAGAAAACTTCTTCTGTATTAATCAGCAACCTTCCTATTTGGACTACACATTCATTTTCTGCAGCGGCAACAAGGCCCCTTTCTTCTTGCATAGCTAGATTTATGATGTCAATGTTATCTTGGAGTGGTGTATTTTCCTGCTTTTCTTCATTTGACTCAACTTGAGACCCTTCTACAACCATTATATCAACCTGATATGGCTGATCATGATGATTTACCGGGTTGATACAGTCAAGAACTTGATCATTGTTCTATGGATAATATGATCGTGGCTCAAATACGTCGACTGGAATGACTTCCTGCGTTGCTGTCCGTGACTGTGCTTTATCTAGAGGACTAATTTCTTCTTGTTCTTGCATGTTTTTGATTTGAACAACCTGGTATTCTAACTCTGAACTATCAGCAGTCTGAAATGGATTGTTGTTCTCCACCTCTGCAATAGCAAATTTAGTCTTAGAACTTGATATTTTTGAAGCATGTGATTGCTGATCTGCATCCTCAACATGACTGCTCATCAAGTCTGATTTATCATTTATCTTGTCCATATTCTTAGTAGCAGAAATTTGATCTTGTGTATTGCTCTGTTCATTGTCCTGTGACTGAAAATCAGATTTTTGCCATGCTGAGACAGCATATTCTTCGACTGAATAGTCTGGATCCAGTGGTTGAAAACCAAGCTTTATCCAGGCAAGGACCTCATCTTCATTGGTTGGGTGACCTGCAGACCACATGCATTGCCCGTTCTCATCATCTCGACATGTATTTTGATTAACAACTTGAGGAACTTCAATTTCTCCAATGTGCGAATTTCCTTGTTGACCGCGATCATTTATGAATGGAAGATTTGCAGCTCCTTGCAAGGTCTTGCTTTGTATATGTTTGTCGTATCCATGTCCTGCTTCAGGCTTGTAAACTTCAAAAATAGGAAGCAATCCCTTTAAATGCAGATCCAATCTTTGGAGAAAAGTCAAACAGTCAATTTTGTCATGTAGTTCTCCAGGATGTACAGTGCAGACCTGAGGTGAACTAAAATCGAGCAGTGTTAGTGGAGGATACTTCACTCTGATCTGCCCATCTAACACTTCTTTGAAAAGTGGGATATCTACTTGGAAGTTCTCTTCATGATATGACAACTGAGATGGTCCTTTAAAGAATGAAGGGATTTCATGACTGAAACCCTTATATGTACCCATTAGATCAAAATTTTCTGTACATTCATTTCATTTTAGCATGTGCAATGAACCAAAAAAGATGAAAGCGTGCATAAAAATCTTTGTCCGCCCTCCTAGCGCTAATTCTGTTGATGGTGGTTTTAGCACACAGCAACGCAGGTGTGATTGCTGGTTTCACACCTCTCTTGAAAAGTATCTTACTCCAAGTAAGACTACTCCAAGGATAATACAGCTAGGTCTTAGCTTGCTTGAAATCTCTCAATGGTTATGTTCTAGCTGTACCTACAAGGGGTCTTACTTGCAATCTGCAAATCTTCAGGTTTGGGGCAGCAAATACACATGAATCCTATTATGATTTTCAGCTGATGGACCAAAATAAAGTGCTGCTGAAATTTCTATTCTAACAACTAACAATGATTTTAAAGAAAATGCAAAAGGTTTAGGGTTTTAGAAGGATCCTAAGTGACATTCACAATGTCTAGTTTAACTTTAGTAGACAAACATTCCAAAACTTCAAACCAACTTCCTGAGTTACCAAACTTAAATGGGTGTTACAGTGCTGCAGAAAATGGTGCTATCTTCAATGGAGGTCAATAGATTTTCAGATTGCATTCATTTGCTAAATACCCAATAAACGGCGTAACTTAACTCATGAAATGCAATTGAACTTCAGCACAAACAATCAGCCCAGACTAACTTTACACAGTCATTTACCATCAGCAAACAACTAAAAGTATGGACTTAGAATGTTCATCAAATACTTCAGCAAACCAAGAATACTATGAAAGCACAACTAATCTAACTATGGGAGAGCAAGAAGCAAACCATGAAAACCACAATGAATCAACACAAGATACAAATTCTCAGAAATACTGCAGAAACTTGCTTTGTATTAATTCAGATGGCACAGAGTCAACAATTTGGCATCAAAATCTCTCTCTCAAAAAGTGGAGATGGCAGCCCTTTATATAGAAAGCAGCATACCCTAGCTCTCAAATGAACGGTGGAGATTAACTCAATACCGATGGTCTAGATTACATGGCATTTAATGAGATACATCAGTTTGTTACATTTTCGGATTTGCCTTTGTCTTGTAGGAAAATGACAAAATACAGGTTGCAAATACATTGAATCTGGACAAAATGGATACCCATTTGGTTATACATGATGAAAAGTCAATTTTCAAGGCCTAATAAAGCCAAAATAGTCACATGACACTTGAAAACTTGAGCTGATGTGGATCCACGGGATTCCAAGTGCTGACTGGATCAAAAAGGAGTATTTGGCACTTTATTAGTGAAGATATATCCAATTGGATGCTTGTTGGACTGATTCTTGATGACTGGCCTGCTGGGACAACTGTATGCATGTCTTAGTGATCCGATCCAAGGTCATTTAAGTGGCATTTTTGGGAAAATATCAAAAATATAATTTTTGGTATTTTCTACATCGTAGTAAATTGCATTTTCAGAGGCCTTCGGAGCAGAATGGGGGCTCGAAACCTGTCGGTAGCTTGGCGTTAAGCCTAAGCAGCCAGGGAGCTCAAACTAGACAACCGGTTCATCTTTCCAACGAGTCCAAGAAGTTTAAATTCTGATAAAATACTAGGAGTTATGACCCCCGGACTGGATCACTAGGACATTGGACTGGATCTGTAGGAACAATAGTGATTTGGCATGATCTTCTATGTCTTTTAGCTCTTGAGACTCATCTTTATCATCTTGGATATTATACTAACTTCCTTTTGCATGTGCAGCAGCAATTTGGTTGATAGAATGTCGATTCTGCATCTCTGGATCAGTACTGCATATCTGTGTGTACATCCTTCCAAGATGACTCCAGTTGGCTCCTTTGTGCTCTCCAAGACCTATAATTCACAATGCAAAGCATCAATTTCATCTTAACAAGTCATTTTTCATCAATTTGGATCAAAACATGTCCATTTGCAATCACGAATCAGTCAAAAACAACTCATTGTCAATGTCACCTTCTTATAAACAACCTCTTAAATCTAGTGATTTTTGCATGATTTTCTACATTTTTCATCATTTTTGAGTACCGATTTGGCCAATATATTGATCTAGGAAGTTTTTGCAGTCATTAGGATCCATTTGCAGACTTTAATTTCATGTTTTTCTAGCATTTTCTGCAAAAAGCGAGATTTTTGGGGTTGTCCGACCTTTCATGTGCAGTAGCATTAATTGTCGTAAAACGTGCCAAAAATCCACACAAACTTGATAAAATGTTCATCATGATATGACAAATAGATATGCAATTCAAACCCATCAAGAAAATCCCATTTGCACATTAAAAAACCTAATTTTTGGCCCAAAATACCGAAAAGCGCTGATTTGGGGGGTCACTGACTTAGCGGGGATTTTGGGGTTGTCCGACCTCAGCAGGGATTTTGGGTCTGTCCGACCTTTGCACGGATTTTGGGTCTGTCCGACCTCAGCGCGGATTTTGGGTTCATCCAACCTTTGATGGCTTGCGAGTCAGTCGGAGGTCATTTTAGCGCAAGTCGGTTGACCATGATTTTAGCGCTAGCTTTGATAGATGCTGCCGGCGGGGATTTTGGTCCCGACCGACTTAATAGTGGTTTGAAGGAAGTCAGTCGGAGGTCATTTTAGCGCTAAGGTCGGAGGGCGATGATTTTCGCGCAGAAGTCTGCGAGCGAGGTTTTTAGCGCCGAAAGTCGGTAGCGACTGTTTTTAGCGCAAAGTCAGTTGATTCAATATTTAGCACTAAGGTCGGTAGAGGCTGTTTTTAGCGCTTTTTGCAGTTGGGGTCATTTTTAGTGCTAGATTTTGAATTGGCCAGGGTGAAAGTATATTTAAAAATATATTTAAGTATAAGTTTAGATATGGAATTTCTTATACTTTAAATATTTTTAAATGTACTTTCAGGATGTTTGAGATAGGTTCCAGATCCATAGGATTTCATATGCAGATTCTAAAATTTTGAGGTTCTACCAGATTTTAGACTTAGCCATTTTTTAGGGTTTCAGGACTGTGTATCATGGTGAAAGCATATGGACCCCTTAGTGAAATCTAGTGGAATTTGACATGATTTTGCAACTCTAAGACCTAGAAACTAGGAATTTCAACATGAAACATCCTTCAGAAGCACTTTCAAGGATAACATCCAGTGACATAGGATTTTTTGAGTAAAGTGCAGTAACACCCAATTCTAATGCAGAAGGCAACAAATGGCTATTTTTTAAGCACAAGACCACTAAAGACACTTCCAAATCAATCATGAAAAACATCAAATGACTCCAAACATGCAAAAATACTGAAATTTGAAGCAAATCATGCACTCTAAGCACAAATCCACCTTCTCATTATCATAAGTGGCAAACGTTGAGACTCCAAGCCAAAGCAAAAGAGGGGGTCTCCATTTGGCAAAATGGGGCGTGTGTGCAAGGAACAACAGTGCTGGCATGAGAATCAAAGGTGGCGTAAACCGCATCCCAACCCAATTATGATGTTTCTATTAAATTAGGGTTATTAGTTTCCTCACCTTGGTAGTTATCCATCTTATGTTTTGTAAAGAGACAGGTTCCCTTCTCTTGAAGCTATCAGGCAGGTCTTCATACCTAAAGAGGCATCTTGTGACAACTGCACTTGGGAGATATCCTACTATATCAAAGAAATAAGAGATGCAAGAATTCAAATTCCTCACATATTGATCTGTTATGCCCTGCCTGTAAACCTATGCTTTGAAAGTGTTGGTGAACCATGTGGACTTAGGGCATTCATGTCTCATTAGCAACCCTATGGTTGTTGTTGTTGCATTATATTCCTCCATGCGTTCCTCCCATAGTCTATTATTTTTTTAGCAGAGATAGATAGCTCCAGATTTGGATCTCTCCCACATATAAATTTAGCATAAAAGTGTTAACATGCCCCATCAGATGACCATGTTGAAAGAATTCACAAAGGAGATTTTGTTGATCCTTAGGGTTTTGCATATAACACTCTACAAACTATTTATCATTGTCAAAATCAAAGGGGAGATTGCAACTGATTCTTAATAATTTCCATCTTAAAAATTGCTCTCTAAGAAACAAAGCATACACACCTGATGGCGGTCTTTGGGCTAACAGGGTCTCCCATGTTTCATAGGCCAAAGCCAAATTTTTCTCCACCACCACCTTCTCTTCTTTGAGGGCCTCGAGGTCTCTCTAGAGTTTCATGACCTCTCCCCTGAGTTGTTTGTTCTCCAGTGTTAGCTGCAAATTTTAACCATAGACATTTAAGGACGTAGGTGTCGGAGTTGACTGAGCAGTCTTTTGCTGAATTTGTGTAATTTGAATGTGCCTCTAAGTGATGGTAGCCTTGTGTTTATCTATCTCCTTCTGAAAAGTGGAAATTACTTTTTCTCTCTCCTCTTTCTCCAAAGTAGCCCTTTCCTTCTGTTGTTGAAGCTCTTCATCCTTGGCTCTCAATTGTTGAGCCATGGCCTCCAATTGTGCTTTACATTGTCTTAATTCATACTTTGCCTTTGACAAAGCGAGAGCATGCCGAGTTGCCTTGGCCATGGTGTCCTCTGAGCTTTCTGTCAAGGGTTCTTTCCCCTCTCTACGGCTATGTTTCAAAGTTTCTTCCTCTGTTTCTTTAGGATCTTCTTCCTCTCCAGCCTCCTATGTTTCCTTGTCAGCAGGGGTTTCTTCATGTTGTTGTTCAACAGGGGAGGAATGTTGCCCTAAAATAGATGTAGGGTCTGGTTCTGTCTCTATCCTGTCCTCCTCATCTGATGAAATGACAAGTTTCTGGGGGTGGCGTATTCTAGCAGGGGTGGAGACTACTACTTTCCCTACTTGACTTTGCTGCTCAACTCCCCTCCAGAGCTGTCAGAATCTCAGTTCTGGGGATCTAGAGGAGACTGCAACTAGTTCAACTGAAATAGATACAACGAAAGCCTGGTGCTTCTTCTTCTTTAGGTCCTAGGTTGAAGTTCAAGAAAACCTTCCCATTTTTGTTGGCCAGCTTCTTGTTGCAAGAAGTGATGTTTCATTATCAAGTGAATTAAGCCAGGGTGGCTAATCTAACCCTCATTTTTCTTTCTTTTGGTCATCATATTAACTAGGATTGAATGCAAGAAGGCTGGTAGATTTATCAGATACTCTAGATGGTTTGTCCCATGCCTAAGGTGAGTAATTAACCTCATTCCCGGTCCTAACACAGCACCTACTATCCATCACACATGAAGAACTTCATTATCCATAGGACCACAGTCTTCCATGGGTTTGGAAGGCTGGTCCTCTCAATCCCCTTGGTTTCCCCTTTAATCACAACATATCTTGGTAAAGGTTCTAGGGCAACATGGAATTTATGCACCAACTCTTCATAGGATGGTTTACTTTGCAAGAAATCAACACCTACTTCAGAAATTCTAGAAATTTGACTAATAATAGTAGGGTTAATCTTAATTCTTACCCCTTTAACAATAAAGAAGGTGCAGAGGAAATTTGTGACAAATTCTTCGACCAATTCTACTTCAAATCCTTCAAATTTCTGTAGAAAATCTAACCATTCGACCTGTTGAAAAATTTGTGCACTTGCTTCATCAAAGATGGCATTTTCTAGCTCAACTTTCCACCTGTTCCCCATATTTGCAGGTTGATTATCTTTGTAGAATGCAGAAAAATGCCACAAACAAGGGTCTGGTTTTTCTTTGTAGATGGAAATGTGAAGTTTTGTTTGTCAATTACAGCTTGGTCAAGAAAATAAATCCATGCAATGTGGATAGGTTGGCAACCATCTCATCCATCCTTTTAGGACTGATGGCGTGTATTCTGGAGCTACAACACAAAGTGGCAGCGTGTGAAGTGGCCATTCTCAGCCGCCACCTTAATTACATTTCCTTTCAAATCTAGAGCTAACACCAACAATTGTAGCTCCACACTCTTGTGAACAAATTTCCATTTATGGTCATGATTAGTGGTCATCATTACTTTTCAACCAAGTACAAATTCCTTTTTATGGCATTTATTGTAAATGTCATTATCATTATGATGAAGTACTCGTGCCTTATTGAAAAGTTTGCAAGAACTGAGGACAATCCTGCTGCTTCCACCTATCTGACTGCCATCATTCATGCAACTGCCTTGGTGCATGTGAAAATCAAGGACTGCATGCGGGTCATTTGGGGGGACACGTGGCATATATATGAATATTAAAATAATTATACAAGTTTTAAGGAAATAATATACCTTTGTAAAGTACCCATCCCTAAGATAATTTTGCCTTAATTTTTACTGAATCAATTTTTGTGATGCAACATAACTTAGCGTCCAATAATACTTTGGAGAGTAACATTCTCCAATATTCATTTGGAGCCGTCCGTAGCCATCTGGAGCTATCAGTAGCTATCCAGAGCTCTTGTCAACACAAAGACCTGTAGAAACTGCAAAAAGGAATTTTATTGAAGGAAATAGAAATTTTGAAGAAAAGACCACCATTATTGGTTTTCAATCTTTCCTCTAGACAAAGCTGCCATTTCTGGTTTTCAACTTTGCCCAATTTTTTTCAATCCCCATAAATGGGTACTAGTTGAATGACACCATTGTTGAAAGTTTCTTGGATTTCATAGGGCACCAACCATCTGGTGTGTAGTTTTCCTTTGAGATCTTGATAATTTGAGTCATACGGTAGGGCCCAATCTCCTTTTTTGAATTGCTTACTAATGATGTGTCTATCATGTGCCATTCTTTTCTTTGCTGCTGAATCAACTATGTGTGATGAAGTGCTTCCATCCACATTTATTCCAACCTATTCATCTGCATTATTCTATGTTGTTGTGCCTTAGTTAAATCAATACCAACTTCAAGTGGTGTTCTTAATGTTTCCACCTCATATTCTATAGGCAACACTATGTGCTTCACATAAACTAATTCATATGGTGTGAAATTAGTAGTGGTCCTCCAAGTGGTGTTGTAGGCCCAAACAACTTCTGTCATTCTCTTAGCCCAATCTATTCTTTGCCTGAAATGGTTTTTATAAGGATGTTCTCCAATTCTCTACTCGTCACTTCTACTTGACCATTGCTCTGAGGGTGATATGGAGAAGACTAAACCTGTGACAGATTTGATATCTCTCTAGGAATGCTTTGATCATAACAGACATGATTGTGGTCCCTGATCAGAAATAAGGACCCTAGGGGCTCCAAATCTCTGCAAAATGTGCTTGTACAGAAAATCTGCAACCTTCTCCTTTTTTGTTGGCAGCACTTTTGCTTTGACCCATTTGGTGGCATAATCAGTATAGACTAGGATGTAGTGATTTCCTCTGGGTGGTGGATCAATCGGTCCCACAAAATCTATTCCCCATTTTTTAAATGGTTCTAAGACCACTTGAGGATGGAGCGATATCTTTGTAGTAGGAGTTGGACATCCCATTCGCTAGCATTGATCACATTGTTTAACATACTCCTGAATATCCTTGGTCATTGTTGGCTAGACATATCCAGTTCTCAAAATCTTGTGCCCCATTTGGAGGGCTGAAAAATGTCCACCAGAAGGTTCGTCATGGCGTGCTTGGATTATATCATAAACTTTTGTTTCCTGCACACATCTTCTCAACACATGGTCAGGACAATTTTAAAACAAGATACCATTTACCCATTTGTATCTAGAGCTATCTCGAATCAGTCATCTGGTTTCCTTCTGATTGAAATGTGGTGGACATTTTACTGAAACCAAATAGTTAGCTAAATCTGTAAACCATGGAGATTGTATGGAAATTACAAAAAGATGTTCATCTAGAAATGCATCATCCACTGGTTCATTACTTCCCTGCACAGTCAATCTTGATAAGAAATTAGCGACAACATTATCTTTCCCGGGCTTATCAACAATTGTTATATCAAATTCTTGCAACAATAGAAACCATCTAATAATTCTACCTCCTACCACAAATTTATTCATTAGATATCTAATAGCTGCATAATTAGTGTGTATAAAAACTTTATAGCCTGTGATGTAGTGGCGAAACCTATTAATTGCATAATCTACTACCAAAAATTCTTTTTCCGTGGTGGTATAATTTTTCTCTGCAGGGTTTAAGTTTTTGTTAATATAATATATTGCATGCATACCTCCAGATTCATTAGCCTGCCCTAAAACTGCTCCAATGGCCTGATTGGAAGCATCCATGTGAATATGGAATGGTTCACTCCAATTTGGTCCTTTGATGACTAGTGTTGTCATGAGGGCGCTTTTGATGGCCTCGAATGACTCTTGACATTGCAGTGTCCAATTAAATTTAGAATCTTTTTTTAGCAGGGTGAACAAAGGGTTAGCTTTCTGACTGAATTTTTCAATGAGCCTTCGATAATACCTAGCATGTCCTAGGAAACTTCTCACCTCCTTTTGAGTTTGAGGAGGGGGTATTTGTACTATAATTTCAACCTTTTTGGGATCTACTTTCATACCCACCTGTGATATGTGGTGACGTAGTGCTATCGCTTCAGTCATCATAAGAAGACACTTCTCATGATTTAAGGATGTTCCTTGCACCTATCAAGCACCTTGTTCAGACTGTTCAAGGCTTCATCAAAAGTTTTCCCATGCACTGTGAAATCATCCATATAGACCTCCACACATGTATTAGCTAAATCAACAAAATTTGCCAACACAACTCTTTGAAATGTGGCTGGTGCATTACATAATCCAAATGGCAAAACTCTGTAGGCAAATGTCTCCCATGGGCATGTGAAGGTAGTCTTCTCCTGATCTTCTAGAGCTACATGAATCTGGTTGTAGCCATTGAATCTATCTAGAAAGGAGAAGTAGCGACTACCAGCCAGATTATCCAACACCTGGTTGATAAAGGGAAGGGGAAAATAGTCTTTCTTGGTGGCTTTGTTCAATTCTCTATAGTTAATGCAGACTCACCATTTGCCATTTTTCTTTGGTACTATTACTAATGGCGATACCCACTAACTGTTAGAAATAGGATAGATGAATCCTACCTGTAATAGTTTTTCTATTTCCTCCTTCACTATCTCTCTCAAGGATAGATTGATCCTCCTTTGTGGTTGTCTCACAGGATGGACATCTTCAGTGCAAATACGATGTGTACATACACTGGGGTGGATTCCTCTCATGTCTTTGTATTCCCATGCAAATGCTTGGGTATGATTTTGCAGCAGTTTTGTCAATCAAATTTCTTCTATCTCTGTCAACCAACTACTTATAGAGAGTTGTTTGTTGGTTTGGACAGTGATTTGCTTTGTGCCACAGTGAACAGAAAGGTCTTTGTAAGGACTTAGTAGAGTATTTAATGCACAAAGGTGAGGCACAATCTAATGTAAGGTTTTTGCTTGTTGATAATTTAGGTGAGAAGTAACATTTTTAGAATATGGACAATTAAATGCCCTAAAAGATCCCTTCGAATCTCTCTGGATCCATCCAGAGACCTCTTGTTGTGCAACACTATATAAGGAAGTTTTGTTGTTTGGTTCCAATTCTTTATACTCCTCATTGCATTCTTCAAAATGTTTTGCAATTGTTACCATTGCCAATGAGGAGGCATCTTGCTCATCTTAATCCATCAGATCATTTATCCACGGTTTATTCTCATACTGTAAGAATGGTTTAGCAGGGGGATAGATGGAGAGTTCCTTCAATCTTTTCCCATTGGAAATAGTCATGTTTCCTGATCTACAGTCAATAAGGGCTGCTGCGGTAGCCAGCCAAGGTCTACCCAATATTATTGGATACCCTGAGCATTTTTTTCTGGTCTAAAGGATGAGGAAATCTACTGAATAGTCCCAGGTATCAATAGTGATTGTAACATCTTCTAGAATCCCTTCTGGTTTGGTGATGGATAGATCTTTCGGTTGTAACACAGTTGAGGTTGGCTGAATATGTGTTAATGCCAAAGCTTCTGTAGTATCTGATGTCATCACATTGATAGCATCCCCCAAATCAATCAGTACATTCGAGACTGATATTCCATTTATTTCCACCAAAATAACAAGACTTCCAAGATCCCCATATTTTTGAGGAATTAACTTACCTTAGGACAGGACATCAACAAGTTTCCCTTCTACTTGAATAGTGTTGGGTAATTTTCATTTTCTATGTAGAAGTTTCAAACATAAGCTCTTGATGGTCTAGTTTATCTTAGGGATATCCTTTATTGTATGTAACAAAGGAACTTCAATATGTATCTTTCTAAGTTCCTTGATTAACTGAGAGTCATCATGAGAAGGTTGGTTCTCCCTAGATTTTGGAGGAGCCTGTTATAATCAGTCTTGAAATGGAACAGAGGGTTCCTTTAGAATTTCTTTTGATTTTTTGTTTCGGCCTTCTTATCCTTTTGTTGTTTCTCAATGCTAGGTATCACTTCCTCCTCTTCAGTGACTTCCTCAGCAGGAATGTTTCAGGATCAAAGTTGGATGTCATTAATTTCCACTACATTTAGGGTGGATGTATTGGGATCAGTATTATACACTTGTTGTTGTGGTCTATTATTTTTGGGATTTGGAACTAGCTAAGCAGGCATCTGTGGTTGGTTCACCTGATTGTTCATATTTGGGTTTGCGGGTTGTGAGGGTCTAGGAAGTAAGGCTTGAGGTTGATTTCCAAATTGTCTTATTCCTTGATTATATTAAGGTGCCAACTACTGTTGATATTGTGGTTTGGCCACTAAGGATTAGCCCAAGATTGGTTCATCTAGTCTGAATGAGGCCATGCTGGTCCCCACTGGGGTGCCATTTGCATTGGAGGGAGTGGACCTCCCCAAGGTTCATTCCAAGAGGTTGCGCCCCAATTTGATGGGCCTCTTGGAGCATATTGGTTTAGAAACTGGTTAAATCCATAGTTTGATTGTTTATGGCCAATAAAATTTAACTCTTCCTCTTCTGCTGATGCCTTTTTCAGTCTATTTTTAATTTTTGGAAGCAGACTACACTCATTTGTGGAATGATTTTTCTCACAAATCCTACATAACTCAGTTTGGTTTAAGGGACATTCCCTAGCGGATGTTTTTCTCTACAACGAGGACAATATATGGCCAAGGGTTCAATGTTCTTTTTACTAGCTTGCATACCATCCAGGGTGGTATTCAAATGAAACAGGATGTCAATTTTTAGATTTACTAGTTCTTCCATCACTTGTGTGACATCACTAGTATTACCTTTGCCTTTCTTTAGTATTCTTTTACCTTCTCGAGTGCGAGAATAGTTTCTACTAACCTCCACGATTTCTGCAAAACTTTGTTTGCTAATATCTCCCTTTCCCATTAGGTTTAAGGATTCTCTAATCTCCTTGTCAATTCCCCTTAGGAAAATGGTTTTACTCAGTTCTTCGTCTAGATTATTATCGCATCTCCTATGGACAAATAGGAATCTATTCACATAATCCTCCAAATTTTTATCTTCCATCTGTTTCATTCAAAAGAGTTCACCTTTCCAATCCTTGACTCTACAATAATCTTGATATTTGTCAAGGAAGGCAATTTCCATTTCATCCCATGTAGTAATGGAGTATGTTGTCAGCCCCATGAACCATCGTAGAGTTGACTCCTTGACAGTGGAAGGGAAGAGTTTTAATTTCTGATTATCTGTGGCATAATCATAGGTTTGGCAGAGGACCTTAAATTCAAATAAGAATTGGTCTAGGTCTTCAAAAAAATTTCCTCGAAAGGTTGATAGGAATGCAAGAGATATATTTTTCATGGGAGGTTCATTCCTCTCACAAGTGATGGAGATTGGATAAGAGAATGTTCTATTATTAGTTGGTTCATCATGCTCACCATTTCCAAAAAGATTATCACCCATAGTAGAAGGTGTGCTAGAGAGAATGGGAGATTCTAATGGTATAGGAGATCTTTGATTGATCAAATGGTCTGGAAGTTCTTCTAAACTAGGTTCCAGAGATGTACTAACTATGGTTCACTTTTCACTTAATGAATTGACCTAAAGAGTCCCTAGGCCTACTCATAAACTAATGGATCTGGAATGCGCTCGTTCAAAAAGTCTTATCAACACCTTAACCTACAATGATTTGTAGATTATGTTCCTGACAACGACGCCAAAAATGATGAGGTCATTGTAGTGTTTGTTAATTCATCATCATTTAATTATCAATCTGGAGGTGTCTAGAGTGATCTACGACAAGACTCTTAGTGTGGGGGGTTTTGGAGTGGAATCTGAATCGGGTGAATGGATGGTTTGTGGATAAGGTCCAATTTACTTAACTTGTTGAAATAAACATCCATGCAGAAAATAGAAACTACCTATTTGCTTGGAAGGAAACACTCAGGCTTTAAAAGAAGCTATTTATTAATGATTGTTTTTACACATTCATAACAAAAGTTAAAATTCACAAAATGAACCTAACTGTCTTGACAGATATGAAGAAATCAATTAAGATTTGCTTAATCCCAAGTTTCTGTATGGTCAGGTCTTGACCTGTTGGACAATTCAGTATGTAAATGTGAAGCTATTAATATGTAAGGGGCCTTACATGATTTAAGGTGATTGATGACTTACTGGACTCTAATTATGCAAATTGTTGCAAATATCAACAAATGATCTATCTCTTTGCACAAATTTGTTACTGTCTCACAAAGCTATTAATGATTAATATCAAAACATACTTTTCTTTTCAAATATGTATAAAGATTGCCAAATATCAACTCAGTTGCTCTTAATTCCTTTAAATGTTAGACAATCTCCTTTAGATTTCTGTGTTTAAGCTAAGTATTTCAAAGTTTGGGAAAAGTTAGAGAGAATTCAAAATTAACATCACTTGCTACAGGATCTAAATGCTCTGTTATGCACATGGTAAGAATTAATGCAAATTTAATTAAATCAGCAGACTAAATCATTAAATGCGAATATCCTAAGTATTTTCACAAATATGCATCCAAGATTGCGAGCTTTAAGAGAAATTGTTTCAAATATAAAGAAGAGCCAGAAGACACTCAGAAAATAGACACAGACTTCCAGATTCATTTATATTCAAAACACATAGCCATATATGGTTTACAATGTAGGAATGACTCTTAGCTTCATTAATCAAATTCACAAAAAAACTTACAATGCTTTATAGATACAATAAGAAAGCTGGACATTCCACGCATTCCTTAGTGCAGACACAAGCGACCTCCTCTAAACTAAAATACTCCTTCTATTCAAAGTTTCAGAACAAATTACAATTGCTAGCTAGTTTCTACAAATCCCTGTGTAAATAATATACAAGTAGCCACGTTCCTTATATAGATTTTGAACTTCATATTGCTACGGCTACAACTCTAATCCATGGTTGAGATCCTTCCATTTTTTATCGACGGTGTATCTTTGTCTCTAACCGTCTGCCAAAATATCTATTTGGCATCTTTTCTTTCCCTCAAAGGATGCCTTTGGAATCTTTTACAAAATAAGATTCCCCTTTCTTTGTTGACTTTCCTCATTGAGGTTCTTTATTTGACTTCTTCTCAAAAACCTTTGCTCTTGCTTGTCTTCTCACTTTTTTAAATATTTCCTGAAATTGCCGATTACACCCTCTACAAAGGTGTGGTCCCCTCCTGGACTCTTAGCCAAAATGTATTCTTGCATTACAACTCCCTCCTTCAACTTCTTCTCTCTATTCTCTGAGCCCTCTCTTCTCTTCTTGTATTTCTTTATCTTAACACTTTCTTCCATCAATGTATCCATCATCTGCTTGCTAAGATTCGCATCAGGATTTTCTATGCAGGGTACAAATATGGCATTGAACTTTGTTAATGCCCTCTCTAAGTCATATGCTGGCATTTCCATACATTCATGTTTCAGGAGTCTTTCTGTTATCCTCTTATGTATCTTGATCATTTCACCTGCTTTCTCTTCTAAATTCTGTATAACTGTTGCACATTTTCTGAGGTTATCTTCCTCAAACTTGAGCTCTAATATTATCTGTGGCACTTGATTTGCCAATGTGACAGTAAGTGCTCCTTCATTGATCAATTCTTCTGCTCTTCCTTCCACTTTTGTCAACTGTTTAATTTTAGATATGTATTCTTCTTTTCTGGTTTGGCACTTATGTGTAAGCATCATACACCTATTCTTTTCTTCTGCACTTACCCTCCAACTTCTTACAGCTTGGCTTATTGTTTGTTCACATTCTTGCATAAAATCATTAAACCATTCATAAAAAATGTCAGCCTTTAGGCTTTTATTTTTCATGTCTTTTATTTCATCTTTTGATACTATTGCTATGCTATTAGGCAATTATGGAACTGTGGCACTGGGATCAAATATCCCTTTAATAAGTTGTTGAAGTTGGACAATGTGTCCCTTCAAGTAATCCTGTTTGTCCTTGTCTTTCTTCAGCATCTATGTTGTCACCTGATGCATGTCTTCCCATTCATTAATATGTTGTTCCCTGGTGGAATGTCCCAGGTCCAAATTCAATATTTTATACTCCTCCAAAGTTATTTCTCCCTTTGGCTTTTCTTTCTATGGAATGGCTAGGTTCAACACTCTGGATCCATCTGGACCTCTCTTTATGGCTGACATTGTCCTAGCTTTTCTCTTCTCTTTTCTTGGAGTATCACCACCTATCAAAATCTTAATATCTATTGGTACTAACTATACCTCTTTCTCCTTCTTTCCTATTTCCCTTCCTAACCATGCAGGAATTTCTTTTGTACCTTCTGCAACTTCATCTTCATTAATTACCTCTTCATTAGGTTTCTCTGTCTCTACTTCTTCCTGTTGTTGCTGTTCCTACTGTTGCTCTTGTTGTTCTTGTTGTTGTTGCTGTTGTTCTTGTTGTTGTTGCTGTCGTTCTTGTGGAGTTTGCTACTGAAGTGGAGGCTCTTGTTCTATGGGATTATTTAGATGTTCTTTTGATTCAACCTCATCTTCTTCTTCTTCTATTTCAGTATCCCCTCTAGCATCAACCTCTTCTTTAGGAGCCTCTCCTTCTGATGGTCTTTTCTCCTGATCATCTTTAGCATGAGCTTGTTCTACATCTAGCATGTTAACATCTTCTGCTTGTTCATTAGCTTTATTTTCATCTATCTTTTCTGTTTCCTCTGTACCCTCAGGCATCCTAGTTTCATCTTCCACTTTGTCTGTTCCTTCTGTCCATACTTGCTTTGTATGTACAGGGGAATTTTCTTTTGCATTATCTTCTTTTACTTCTTCCTCTTGTTCTTGCATATTTTCTGTATTTTTCTCCTCCTCACCTAACTCACCATACATATTTAGCATGTTTAAAGCATCTATACCTGAGGTGTCTTCTTTTGTTTCTTCTTCTGCTAAAGCATGTGTTTCTGTAATCATCTCTTCAGGTATCTCCTCTTTCTCAGATTCTTCAATCTTATGTGCCTCTTCTTGCACATCTTGGATAATCTCAGGGGGAACTAAAGTACCAAATGGATCTACTGATCCTGTTTATTCTTGTACCTTTTCTTTTTCATGTGCTAAGCCTTGCTCAATCTCTACTTCAGCCTGAGTGCTTGTTTCTTCTTCTTCACTCAAGAAATCACTAGAATCTTCCTCTATTTCAATCTCTTTTCCCCTGTACATTACTCTTTCCTCACTATCGCTACTTTCAATATGCACAATCTCAGTGGTTTGTTTGGCCTTGTGAGTTTCTGACTCTTGTAGCATTTCTCCAGCCAACTCTGTTTTCACTTGTCTAAATCTCTATCCTTATTCTAAGGATGTGGAGGCACCAAGTATATTGCCCAGTTTTGCACCTACTTTCTATGCTCCAATTACACCACTTGGTTCAAATGTTTCACCTTTTGACAAACTTATTGGTATTGCTTTTCTAATTGGTTGTCCTTTTGCTTCCTTAGCAGTCTGTGCCTCTTCTGCACTAATTTTATGACTTATTGACCTTGCATCTACAAAAGTATTTGATGCCACTGCTACCATAATCCCTAATGCATATGGATCCATTAAAGTAGCATTTTTATCCTTTTCTACAATTTTGGCCTCAACAATTTTTCTCTTCTTTTCATAAAAACATTGCAAATCTTCACTAGGCTCTGCCTTTCTTTTCCTTCCCTTCTTTGGATATGTAACCTCCTTACCCTCAACTTTAAGCTCTTCAATTCTATCTTTCAGCCATGTCTTTGAAAATAGTGTCACTGGTTCAGATAATACATTCAGAGATGTATTCCAGGGCTTTGACCAATCAGGTTCTGTAATAGGAGCCATCCTTGCTTCTGCATAACTATGATGTAACAACTTATCATCATCTTGAACTTCTGGAGGGACATATATGTCGCCTATAGACTTCATTTGTTCAAGAGTTAATCTTTTATGAGCTCTTTTCCTTACCTCCCTATCATTTTCACAATTAGCCCAAAAATCTTCAATATGTATCAGATGTTTATAGTTTTTATCCACAAAGTTCTAGATCCTATGGAAAGGATCAAATCCCCTTGTTAAATCTAACTCCTGAAAACCATAATATCTTAGTTCTTGCTCAGAATACCCTGCATCCTCCTCACTGTAGCAGGAGTATCTGCCAATAGCCCAAGGTAGCTTCACATTTCCTCTATTATTGAACTTCTTTTTGTACATTCTGAAAACATTCAAATTATGTCTTGAAAATTCCAAGACAATCAACTTATCAGATGGATACCTGGGCAGCATAAATGGTTTCCCTTCAAATCCTTCAGTTCTTATGTAAGTAAAATGCTCAAACTGTATGAACCAAGAACTATGCAGTCCAATTGCATCCTCTGCACTTTTAGATAACCTCTTGTCAGGCTCTTCTCTCAATATCCTTACCAGGTAAGTATAAAAGACATCGTTAACTAAAGCAAACTTCTTTAATGCATTTTCTTCCTGTAAGTCAGGATAATGTTCATATACTAACTTCTGATTAGGACCATTTCCTAGGGTACCTACCTTTTCTATTCCATGAATGTAGGGTCTAATTTCTGCAGCACAAGAGTATAACACATAAGAGGACAAATAAAAGGGCAACATTTTCTGTTTTCTCTGCATGGCCTACCTCCAGATAGCTGTGCTTATTGCTTTGGCCTAGTGGATCTGCCCTTGCTCCTTTTTTCCTACTCTTATGAATTCGATAACAGTGAACATCCGTGGTTCACATTTAGTTCCATCTCTCATTCCAACCAACCTACTCAGCATGGTGATCATCAAATAAATCTCTTCTTTGAAGTATATCCTCATCAAGTTTTTTAGTATCCTGGCCACAGCCTTGGGTTTATTTTCTGGGTTATACCAGTTATGAAATATTTTACCCTTGCATTCTCTTTCATTAGTATGGAAGTCCTCATTATATTGGTCAATATCAATATCCCTCATCTTCTCCTTAATCTCCAATCCAAATGTCCTTGCAATGCCTTCTATGGTTAGATCAGCAATTAATTTGTCATATAACATGATCTTCCTTATAGATGGATCATATAAAGTCACACAATCCAAACATAGATCTCTGGCCTCCATTGCCAGTGGGAAACCTGCAGCTCTGTATAATCCACTCTGCCAGATACGTTTCATATCAGGAGAAGCATCCGCAGTAGTGATTTTCCTTAACACATCTTCTACATCATAGTTTCCAATGCTCGTATCTGTGCCCATTCCACTCGTACTAATTAGCGATGGATAACCCCTATGCACAGGCAATTCTTCTTTCTCTATCTCCTTCTGGGGTTTCCTTTCTTTTTTCACTTCGTCCCCTGTATCTTTCTTCTATTTCAGGGCCATCCTGTAGAAACATGCTTCTTTTAACTTTCATTTCAATTTCTAGTCTAGGGTTTTTACCATGAATTTCTGATTTTACTATTTTACCCTAATTCATTTTTCCCTTTCTGTTTTAACCTCTAAATTCGTTAAGCTCCACTCAGCTAATTAACAATTAAAACAGTAATTTGACCAATGCCTACGTTTTGCAACAAAATTACCGAAATAATAGTACTTTACCAACTAAAAATAAATAGCGTTTGGGATAAATACCTATTTTTCGTGACCATTTACCCGTTGACTTACTTTTACCGCTTTCACCTTTGTCCAGCTACTGTAACTCTGGCGCTCTGGTAAATTCTGCTCATTCACTACAACAGTTCTCTTTTCTGCAATTTTTACTCTCAGCAGTATATTTTGAAAGTGAAATAACATTAAAATTGCCCTAACCCTTGTTAAATTTCACTTTGTGTCAGTGTTAAATCTGCATTAATTACAACAATTAATGCGCTACAACCTTCAGCTCTCTCTTTCAGTGTTTAAGTTTTTTGAACTTTTTACCATTAGTGAAATTCTGCATGCATACCTTTTCCTTGTATATTTCATTGTATGTTTCCTTTGTATATCTTCATTGTATCTTTCGACATACAAACACTTTATGCAAAGAACTAACGCTTTTTTACCTTTTTTTTGCTTTTCTGTACACCTTTGTATCTTTCATTTTGTATATTGCTCTTGTATATTCCTTTGTATAATCGCATATACAAACCCCTTATACAAACTCTTTCCTTACCTTTTCTCACATGCGATGCCTTTGATTCTTTGTATATCGGCATTGTATATTAAACATACAAACGCCCAAATATACAAAGACTTTCTGTTATTTAATTCCTTTTGACATCCAGGCTTTGTATACTAGCTTGTATATCAGATATACATTGTACACATACAAAACTAATATACAACTGGTGGGTCCGCCTTACCGTTCAAATTTGCATCTCCACGATGCATATAACTCAATGCATTATACAATTCGGACGCGATGCATTGTACTAACCGTATTTTAATTTCTTTGAGTTCTGGCTTGTATTTATAAAGCAATGTATGTTTTAGAACATACATACAAGCGCAGAAATATACAATAGTTTAATTCCATTTTATAACCATTTCGATTCCGCTTTTTTTATAAAGTGTAATGTATATCGGCATGCATGTCTCAAAAAACATTACATACAAAACACGAAATATACATCCATTATTCCTTATTTCATGATTTTTCGATTCCGCTTTGTATGTAAACTGCGATGTATATAACCAACACATACATATACAAAGTGCAAACATACAACGTTTATATCAACTTTAATACCTTTTTCAGTTCCGCGCTATGTATAATCTTTTGTATATTAACTTTGTATGTCTTCCATTTGCCAAATATACAAAGCGAAAAGTACATAGCGGATTTCAACGTTTATTCATTTCAACCTTGACTCTTTTCGGGCCCAACTTGTATATTAAGATAAATCATTATCGAGAAATGTATACAAGTATAACAACATACCAAAACTTGATAACTTCCCCTTTTGCGACTAACACAAAAGCATGATATACAAACACATTTGTATATGAAATGACTTTGTATATACAAACAACTTTGTATATACAACCCACAAACCCTCTTATTGTACATTTACCAAAAATGCTTATAACTTGCAAAATATGGGGAATTTTAAGATGGTTCAAATAGCAACCCTTATTCATTTTTCACAAGAAATTTACCCATACTATGAACTGGTACGTAATGTTATTTTTTCATTATTTTCAATTAGGTTTGTAACTTTTAGTTCCTTTTTCCCATTTACCACCAAGCAGAACCACACACAGAAACAACAACAGCCAGCTACAGCAGGGGTCCTCATTTTGCTAAGAATTAAAATGGGGTGTGTTGTGAGCATCACAACACTATTCTAGTTGCTTGGAAATAAACACACATACTTTGAAAGAAACTATTCTAGTTGCTTGGAAATAATCACACATGCTTTGAAAGAAACTATTCTAACTGCTAAAATATAACTTAAAAGCAACTGTGCTCATTGTTAGACTACAACAATGAGACACTCTGAATATAATAGTGATGTTGGAATAACAAATCTATTTTTGGTGTTTTCAAAAATTTAGAAGACAAACCTGCAGGTGACAATTAGCTAAACAATCATACAAAGAAGAAAAGACACAACATAAGATCAACATGTAAAGATAACATCAATGAACAGAAAGACATATTAGAATTGCATGGAAATGAAATACTGAGAGATCTCCTCCAAGTTGGGGAAGCAGGCCCTACTTTCCTAGTTGGAGATGATACTCTTGAACTCGAACTATCTTTCAAAAGAAATTCCCCTTCATTTGTATTCAACAAAGTCTAAAAATGGACATGGATACACAATTGAAAATAAGGAGTTTTCCTCCAGTTGAAAATACAATCTGACTAACAACTTGACTATGAAACTGGAACTAACTAAGAAAGACAAACTGCTCCTATTTATACATTTGAGCTTTATTGGAAGGAATAACTATCAGTGATCCTAACTGTAACAAATTGGGATTAAAACCAACTGCTCATTTATTACATTAACAATTCCACTGTGGGTTACTACAGATCAGAGATTTGTATCGACTTAGTTGTTGGCGGACTGAATGATTTCCTAGAATGGTGCGACGCTTGTGGGTAGTGACTTCAATTGGAATGGACGCTGATTGATAGCTACTTCAATTTGTCACTTAAATAAAGTGACGTGCGGACTTGGATCTTAATAACTTCTTTTATTGAGGCATGGGTTATATTTGTGTTGCTAGACTTCTTAAGTAGCCCTAGGATTGGCTTGTAGTAGTCATCAAATCAAGGGCAGGATGGCTCTCTTGGTGGGTAATAGTATCTGGAGCTGTCTGGAGTTCAGGCTCTTCATAGGAAAGGGGCTCCGGAGACCACTAGGAGTCTCACCATTATAATCCTTATGCAATCATACACAACTTATACTGCGAATTCGTAAGATATGCACTTTGAAAATATAATTCAAGTAAATAAGCTAAGAGATTTCATCAAAAGGAAATGAGGACTAAACATGTGCATAATCCGTCCAAAAGACATTATATATATATATATGCCATAAAGACTAGGAAATATATAGAAATAAATGAGTCATATATTTGACTCATCATTTATCAAACATTAATATCTTTAGATTCTTACATGCTTATGTGGTTTTACATGATCTCTAGCTTTTATCACTTTGTACCCTTTCTTGGGGGAAACATTGGGGCATCATGCTTTCCCATATGTGTTTTCGTGATCATATCTCATTATTACATGTTTGTCACATGATGCTATTTATGACATCATGATTATTATTATTTACATGATGATATCTTTACTTTTGTAATGTCCCCTTCCTAAGAACTGATAGTTTGATGAGAGTTGGCCTATCACTCGGGTTCCCATAGGCTAACACTGGATGGTTACGAAACTCCATAGTTCTTGGAGACATTGTGGACATGCTTATGTGCCATTTCTTTTGTTGGAATTGAGCTCCTTTGGTGGTAAGGATCGCAATGACACTTTTGGATGTCGTTTTAGGTACTTGGTTTGTGTTCCACATTTTCAGGAGCCAGTGCCTATTTTTAGTAAGTCACCGTTCTGACACCGACTTCGTCCCGTGACAACAATTACACCCTAGCATAGTTAGTCTTGGCATTTAAGGATGGTTTGGTGCTTATCTTGATTAAATGTATTATTTTAATTAATGCTAATGATATAAAGTTAAATTAAACATTTAACTTAGCGTTATTAAAATATTAAAGTTGACTTTATAAGTTGGCACCTAGGGGACATAAGGGATATGTTTTAAGTTAATATTATAATTCAAAAAAGGAGGTGTCCAACATGGGAGATATAAGGGGTTTTTAATAAAGTAAATATTTTACTTTTCCCAAGGAGGGTGTGGGTTTCTTGGTGAAAGATAAAAAGCTTTTTTAGAGCTCGTTTGCTTTATGCGTTGATGTTGGAGGAATGTTATGCTGTTGGTTTTTATCTAGGAACTTTGTGAGGACAAAAACCCTCATAGAGAATATCATCCTCGGTGGTGAAAGATCCTCTCAAGTTGATTTGCAGGTGGTTTCATTCAAAAACTACACTTGAGCTTCATTGTTTGGTTTGCAGATTTGTCGCAAAGAGTGTTGAAGGCAAAATATTGTGATTATTCAAATAATAATTTTTAGAGGAGAGATTGCAACAATAGATTAGTGAATTTTGGTTGCAGATTTTGAAGAGTTTTAAATGGTTTCTGGCCCTCATTTCCAGCCACCCCTCTCTCCAAGAAAGTCATACAACTATTATTGATATGGGTGTATTTTGTATTGTTGAATCATATTTGAAGTTGAGGGTTTCTATCATGTCTTAGGTGTGAAGGAGTGAAAAGAAGTCAACAGATTTGAAGAGGGTTTAAGTAGGTTTTAAACATGAAAAAAACACACACATGTTGGTCATACTGCTTACCTAGCTGGGGTGTGAGATTTCCAACCTTGTTCACCTAGAGTTTGAAGGGAGTTAATGCATGATTGGAGGCGCCTAGGAATCCAAAATATATTGCCATCAATCACTGGGAAGAGAAGTGCATTTTGGAGGCATTGGAAATCATTTTGGTGAACTCTACTTTGTTGATTTTAGTGATTTTCAAACCTGTGTGTGATAGGAGCAAATGGGTATGTTTGTAATGTCTTTTTAAGTTGATTTTATCATCTGGGTATTTGCCAAAAGCCTTTATTTTATATATTTAGTTGTATTATTCATTTCTAGGCATAAATCAACATTCAAAATAGTTGTTCAGACATTGTTATTAGACCTGGACTTATTTTCAACATATGAATGTTTACAAATATTGATATTTTAGTGATTTCTTCTTCTAGGTATGTGTTGAAACAAATATATTTTGTTGCACCCTCATGTTTGTCATTGCCTGAACACTAAAATAACAAAAGGGTTTCATGGGGTATGATGTTCTATGAGTTTCCTAAATTTCTGTGTTAGCTGTTCAATTATATTTAAAAAAAAAAGGGGTAGAAATTACAACTTTTCTCCTCTCCTCCGATTCCTTGCATCCTTTGTAAGCAACTATTTGGAAAGGGGCATAATATATCACTAATGTTTTTTCATGTTTATATTTATAGTGGCTAGATGGATTCTCCACCATCTTTGGTCATTACGAGCATGGTTATAATGGTCTATTAAGGGATCTTACACCTCCTAAATGTTGATTAAAATATCTGGATTCATGCCACATTTTCATGGCTTCATGTCACCATTTACATTTATTTTTTCAACTTACTCTGAGATTGTTGAAATTGTTATGCAATTATGCTAGTACTTATCCTTAAACTTATTGACAAATGCTACTCATGATTGCAAGGAGAATATATTAAAGAGATGTCCTTTTACAAGTGTTTGTAATAAGTTACTTTCATGTTGACTACCTACTTTACTTTGACACACATCTTCACAGTAGTTCACATGCACGTCAAAGTGGGGGAAATTTAATGGTAAAAATTACATAACTTACACTTTCCCCCTCCATTTTGGACTTACTTTGATTGAGTTAACCTTTATGTAATGACTAGAGTATAACTGGTGTGTCCTTGCACATTAAGATTTGGTATATTCCATGAACCTATCTTGATTTTGTCTCACATCCTCGATAACCAATTTTGATCCTTATTTTACCCATTAGCCTATACACATAGACCCTACGATCCAAAATTGGCCCTCATCTTTTAGAAATTAAAAATTTTAATTGGGCCCATGTCATCCCCCTCTAACTCATTGTGTGTTGACTTGAAGTGTGAAATATTTCAAATTATATATTTTAGGGTGTTGTATAAAAGGGAAACCTTGATTCATTTCAACATATAGATCTAGGCTCCATCTTGGTCTTACTCACTATTTGTTATGTCATGTCGGTCGAGAACATATGAACATTCACTACGACATCAACATTGTGACATATAGGCATGTTGCATAGTTTCTTGCTACCTTCATAAGCTATTACATTGGTTCATTTAGGGGTTTAACAAAGGATAAGATGAAACCTACTTAGTAATCTCCTCAAAGGTTTATCGACACTACTAATCTAATTATTGTAGATTCAAATATTAGGAGGTGAGGTGAATAAGTTTCCAGATTGCAAAAAACTTTAGATTGATTTCACATGCAGAATGTGGATTACATGGAATGAGGTCAATTTAATGATGTACTTTTGACCTAGAGCAATTTCACAATGTGAAATCAACATAGAGCTTCAAACAATCATGAAATTGTGAAATCAACATAGAGCTTCAAACAATCATTTTTTCCTTCAGAGGTCATTACCTAGCATATCATAGGGTTCTGACACAATGTGAATTAAACTACAACATCTACTACAATAATAACTAGAGCTAAGTACATGTGTTTTGTTTATTTAAATTCCTCACATTTATTATCTCATTTATTCATCAACATATATCTCAAGTCTATATTCTAGGTTAGATTGTTTATCTTTGCAATTTAATTAATCTACACATAGGATATTTATAAAGGATAATTATTTTTCTTTACAATGTCATTTATATTTCCTCTTTATTTTTAATTTACTCTAATTAGAATCTAATCTAAAACAAAAATTAATTATTTAAATATATATTTTCAAATTCTAAATTGAAGAACATAGAAGAGGTTGTTCATATAAATGAAACACAAGAGAATTGGGATAGGAAGGATAGTCTATTATGCATTGAATGTAGCTTTGTCATCTATTATAGATTAAGGGACTAGTGCTCTAACTTCTACTTTTTTCTTCCTTGTCTTGAGGCTTTATCTTAGGTGGACTATTCTACATGTGGTCTCATTTGGTGTGGTGTGATGGTGTTTTTATACTCATGGTCTCATCCTTCACTTATAAAGGTGTCTTGTACTATCATGGCCTACCCTTTATAACCTTCAACCTATACCTATTATAAAATGGTATGTATAGACAAGGTTGTGTTGTAGGCACCTTTGGCAGCATACCTTGAGGAGGTTAAACAACAAGACTTCCTCAATAATAATCAATCCTAGCAAAATATTTGAAAGATTAGAGATTGTGCCATTAGAAGGAACACAAAATGCCTAAGATATCATGTTGTAGTATCTTTTTGAGTGTGGGTATAGTAATGGAGTGTTTCTTTGGCCTATGGCTTCTATTGTGCTATTGGTTGTGTGTGCAAGATTATGTATTTTGGTTCTACTTATTTTTGCTCTATTTGCTTATGTGTTTTGTTGTGTGCATGAATACATACTTACCTTATTTAACAAAGCAACTTTATGATTGTTTTTTTTATCATTTTGGCATACAAGGGAAGAGATAAGAGTCCAAAATAGTAATTCAAACATTAAGAATGGAAAAACCAATAGTTCAAATGTTGTGGATGGGACCACATGTAGTCTTGTCTAGGGGACAAAACCATTGGGGCAATAGCCCTTTGGCTAAACAAGTGGGTGAATGTCAAAATGCTAGGTTAGGTGTGTTATACACCTTGTAAACCTGGTAAAATTTGTAATACTATTGATAATATTCCTAGGGTGAACTAGGGGGATGATCCTCTAGATTAGATAACTGTAATGGAACAAGATCATAGAATATATTTAGAAAAACACATGTGCTAACCAAAAGGCACTCAGATGCAAAAGTCTTATTGTAGATACACCACTTCTATTAAAGAATGAATGTGATAAATATGTAGAGAGGTAGGATGAGAATTTGTTATGCCTTTTCTACTTTATAGAATGTACAAATTAAGTATTTATACAAATGTGTCATCAAATAGTTTCCACAAATATGTTAACAAATATTATGTGTATATGGTGTGCTACCTATGTGGACAGGGTGATGATAGATGCCAAACTCGTATGGTGCTAGTTGTATAATAGGGATATCTAGCATGGATGCCACCATATTTCAAGTTTGTATGGTGCTAGTTGTAACATCTTGTTCTGATGTGTAGAGGCCACCAAGTTGAGTGCATATATGGAATAATAACATGTGCATGTGGATGCTCCATGCATCACACACATATGTTCTAAGTAGACATTAATGTGTGCAACCATCTATAGGGCTAAAAGATGCTTATGAACAATGTTGAGTAGTGGCACACGAGAACTATACATGGCTATGTGAGGACAATGTTGCACATAGATAATGAGTACTATTTTATATGCAGTGAATGAAGCTAAGTATGTAGATGATGTTGATGAAGAGGATGTGCTTGGATCATTCATCCCTCTTGAGGAGAGATGGTTACCATTACATTGGCAGTTAGCTAAGGATATTTTGTCCAATTACCAAAGAATGTACCACTTAACCTGATTTGCATATTACCTAGTTTTAACTACTCAAAAGAGTTGATGGGTATCATGATGAATGCAATTGGTAGTGGTGTCAATGATGTCATCCTTCATGGTTAGTTATGAATGCATTAGGTCTATTTCCATAGGATGTTGGATAGTTATAAGCTCCAGTATAGGGAAAAATATGGCTTAAAGAGTTCCATATTAAATACCAGGTATAGGCCCAAGTATTGCGGAAAGTTGAGAATGAAGGCATTCTCACCAATAGTGTGAAGGATGGTGTAAGAAACATAGTGAAGATGATTAATATTCAAATATGTCCCCTTAAATAATTCTTTTTGAAGATGAAACTAGACTTTGTCACCTACCTAAAATGTATGAGGCATGTGGTGAGTGTCATAGTGCTCTTTTGTTGGCATGTAATTATTTATTGAATCTATTTATGCACATTCTATATATGGTATAGAAACTTTCGTACCTTTGAAACTTCCTATTCTTGTGCACATCTCTCTAAATGGAAGGTACACTAGAGTATACATTGAGGGGTACCACAAGTTGGAACCCAAGACATGTCTACAATGGACAATGTCCCATAGAACTATGAAGAGATTTATTGTAGGCATGTTAGATGAAAAGAATGGTGTCATCCCAAGTGCATGGGTGTGCATTGTTGTAGATGCATAGAAGGTGCACAAGAGTGCATCAATTGACCACCTTTGTTTGGTCATATGTCTACAGATGGAAGGTTGTCGATCAATTCATTTGTGTATCTAACATGGTCTATAAAGTCTTCTAGAAATGATTGACAAATTATGGGTCACAATAAAAAATAATGGATGTTGGTAAACCAAAGTGGAGTGAAATATGGGTGAAGAAAAGACATGTGACACCACTCACAATGAAGATATTCTTGCATACAATCATGATGGCAATATTGAAGAATCTATCTACCATAATGAATGCCAAGTCATTTTGATACTTCATTGTAGGTAGTTATCTCAAGAAATATATGTTGATGGATACCCAAAGCCTAGCCAAAATCAAGAGAGGTGTGTAAAGTCCAAACTTCATGTTCATAGGCTTTGTAATGCTACAAGGAATCTGAGACTTAATGTGGAGCTCAAAGTGTCTAATTGTTCTAGTGTAATTCCTTTCCTAGATGAATCTCTAGCATGTAATAATATTTGGAACATCTAGACACCTAAGCTTGTAGAGCTTCTTAGACAAGTAGAACTTGCCAACCTGTTTGCCTTATGATATATTGACGTAGGCTTGTGCAAAGCCTACATCTACTAGGTAGAGTGACTTGCAATCAAAGAAGTTGTGACCATATGATTCCAACACTATGATGAGTGTGTGAATGGGCAGTTGAAAAGGACAATTGCCTACATTATCTCCTCTCTTCTTGTGCTTGATAACCAAATGGAACTATTGATCTATTTTTCCCCTTCCCAGAGTCAAATAGTCAAAGCTTGAAAATGTTGAAAATCTTGTTAAAATTCCTTAGGTTCCCAATGTTCTTCATGGCAGGGTGTTTTCCTTGTAAAAATCCCCAAAAATCTTGAGTATAAAACCCCTGAAAAAACCCAGAAATTTCCAAGTTTTACCTAAGTTTTTTTAGCCTTAGTCGACAAAAGTTTGAGTTCGCAAACTAGCCTGTTCGCCAACTAATCGGTTCATCAACTAAGGGAAGGTTCAAAAGAGGCCAAAAAGTGACTAAGGAAGAAAGTCAAGAGAAAGCTTTGTCAGTAATTTTCAAAGTTTACGAACCTGTCGGTTCGTCGATCGATGGATTCACTGACAAAGAAAAAGAGACAAAGCAAGAAGGCATTCTTCAAAATTGTTAAGGCAAAAGCAAGACAAAGGTTGTCTTTATCAGCAAATTGTGTAGTTTGCGAACCTATTAGTTCGCCGACTGGTTGGTTCATCGATCAAGGGGATCACCGAGAAATGGAGGAAGAGGTTGAAGGAGGACTTGAAAAATGACTAAGGCAAAAGAAGGGAATCACTCTATTTGCAAATCGGGGAAAGTTTGAACTCACCAAATAGTTCAAAATTTCCTAAATTCATCGATAAGGCAATTCATCAGCAAAGGTAAAGAAGAGAAATAAATAAGAAGACAAAATGGTTTGTAAAAAGGGAACTTTGCTAACAAAGAGTGGAAAAGAAAGTGAGAACAAAGCAGAGTTTGATAAATGAAGATTTTTCTGATAAGGCAAAAGCAAAAGTGACCAAGTTTGAAAAAATGAAATTTTGCTGATAAAAAAGAAGGAGACCAAAGTTGAAGTTTGGGCAAGTTCATGAAATGGATATTTTGTCGATAAGGAAAAAGTAAAGATAAAAGAGGTTGGTAGATTAGTAAAATGCAAAACTCACCGATCAATTCATAAATTCCTAAGTTCGTCGATAAAGGTGAATCACCGACCAAACTAAAAGGAGAAAGAAGAAGGCAAGGTTCGAAAAGTGGAACTTTGCCAACGAAGAAAAAGAAAAGGCAAGAAGCAAGCTTGGTTCGTGGAAATGAAACTTTTGTGACAAGGGGCAAAAAAGATGAAGCAAGCAAAGTCCATAAAATAAAGAAATCACCGATAACAAAGAAAAATAAGCTAAGGTAAAGAAGTTCATGAAAGTCAGAAATTATCGACAAAGGAAGAAACAAAGATAGTTCGCAAAAAGGTGATCTCACTGACTGAAGGGGGAAGTGAAAAGACAAAAGCAGGCCAAGTTCGCAAAAGAGAGATTTTGCCGATAAGGCAAAATAAAAACCAAAATTTGAAGAAAAGCGAAATAAAATGAAAATAAAGCTTGTATTATAATGTAAAGCTTTAAGCTATTTTTTAAAGTTGAAATATTTTAAAGTGTTGTAAAAGCTTTGCATAGGGTTTTGGCGGGAATATATATTTGAAATATCTATCTTCTCTAGCCATTAATGTAGAATCAGAACAGCCTAGCTAGAGGTAGTTGTGCATTTAATTGTTGTAGGTAGATGAATCAACTGCTTGTATTCAAGGTACCAGATATTTCCCAGCTACTTCATCCTCAGGATATTTTCTGCATTTATGTTTTGAAGATAGATGTACATAGACATTCCCTTTGTAGAAATATTTTCTAACAGGCCCATGGGGCGAATTTATTGTAGTAGGTGACTTAGGTCAATGAATGAAATGGTATAAATAGATGAAAAATCAATGTAATAAGGGTTGGATACATAGACTTATTTTTTGTGTTCCAAACAGAACCCTCTTCTACTGTAACTTTGCCTTTTTGATTAATACATGCTGATTGTTTTTACCTCTTCATGTTGTTTTCTAGCTCAGTGTAATCTAGAACTGGTTTGTTTGTGAATTTTTATTTCCTTGCAATCCTATTCTGTTCTTTATCTCTGTTGTGTGAGTTTATCAGCTGTATTTGGTTATTTTGTGCATTTTAGCTTTGTGAGTGTTCTTTATTCAAACTTGGTGAATCACCTTTCTATTTTTAGTTTCTTCTTCTTCCCCTTTTCCCAATGATGATTAGATTAGGTTTAGTCTTAGTCTACTCTTAATTGCATATTCAAATCAAGGAACCAACCTTCTCTAGAGGTTTGATTTCCTTTGCAGGGTCCCACACCTGGAAATCACTCCCATGTTTCACTGGATTATTGCAGCAAAAATACTTCAACATAGGGTGCAAATCCAAGTGACAACAATTTCTGGCACACCTGGTGGGACCCCACTTTACTCTGAATGAAGCGTTAAGCTAAGAAATTGGTGTTGTTCTCAGTATTCTATAGTTTGGCAGACAAATTCTATGCACCTGGCGACTCTATAAGCTCATGGTTCTTGATTAGTCCAACATTATTGTTATCATCGAGATTGCACCCTCTTGTTGAATGTGATTCAACAAGACCCCGTGATACAATGGGAGTAGCTTCTAGGTGTGGGACCTTGCTAAACTTGAAACTATACCTCCAGATGAAGGGTTCGTTCCCTAGATGCAACACCTAAAACTAAGGTACTACTATTGTTTGCTAGGAAAAGAGGTAAAGAAAAAACATGAAAGGGAAAACTACAACTATGTGGTGATGCACCAAATTGAAAATGACTTGTACTTGCTGTTTGGACACATTTTTTAGAGAAAATGATTCCTTAATTGCACAACCTTTATTTTCTTACACCCTATGCATCAGTATTTTGTAAAGAGGAGTTTGTATTTCACTATTTAGAAGGAAAAATTTAAGTTTTCACAGCTAAAAGGCTCTAACATACATTTCATAGTTTACAACCTACACCTAGACATAGTTTTCTACCTAAAGGTGTTTGTTTTGAAGCATGTTTTAAGGTTTGTTGATTGAAAACACATAAAACAGATGCATCTTTTGAAAAATGCACAAAAGAACAACACAAATGAAGGCAAAAATAATCACTTTATTGATAAAAGGTGCTCTTACATCAGTAAATAAGTCTGAACCATCTTGTATTGATTGAAAACTTGTATTACAACATGTTGTTCTAGAGCTGTGACTGAGTTACAATGCCTGCTTTTTGTTGATAACCTCTAGAAAACAAGAAAGAACTAGTGAAAAACTAAGTCTAAGGGTCCTATATCTCATCACAAACATTGGAGAGAATATAGGAACTGCCTTTTACAAAAAATGAATGCTCAAAAATTGGCCAACCTTCTTTGGACGCCCAAGAAGAGTCCTAGTTTGATGTTGAGTCCTTCACACTCCTAGATGCTTGGAAAAAGTCTTCCAGTTGTCCCATGTGTCTCCAAACTATTCCTATATGCCTGGAAAGTGGTCAAAACTGCCCCTAGATGTCCTCAAATTGCCCACAAATTGCTCCAGCTACTATCCTTGTCACCCATCTTCTTATAAAGGACCTCAAACTGCCTCAACTTCCACTTTGCACTATAATAGGGCATATGGAAGGAGTTGGGCTACTTTTGGAGTCCTCTAACTGCTTGAAACTACCTCATAAAGGCTTAGACACACATGTCACTTCATTTATGACCCCTGTAGGGTCTTCTTCAGAGTTAAAACTGCCTTGTAGATGCCTTGGACTGAGTTTTATAACCTCTTTTATGATGGGGAAAACTCCATTTCTAATTTTTGCCCTTTGGTTAAAATACACAGTGTGCATTTCAACCTACCATGTTTTGAAGTATATCTCAGATTTGATATTTTTGGAATGACAAAATGCCTGTTGATGACCCTATCAACATCTTTCTATACTCTTTCAATGTGTCTTTGTTGTCTTGCAGGGTTTTGAAAGCATATTGCACTTTATTGCAGACCTTCTAGTGATCCTGTCCATGGTATCCATGCTTATACTATACACTGTCTCTATCCAATCTTTTGCAATCTTAATCCATTCCTCTTCAAAACATCCACTACCCTTATACTATCCTTGTAGTCCTTCTTGGTATGTCTTTTCACTATATAGTATCAGTGCTCAGCATGTTGGTTGTCTCAGGGACTAAGGTTACTTTGCTTGTTGTACCTGGTGTTAGATTGTTAGACAACTGCTCACTATCATGAAGTCTTGTTTCTACCAGTAACCTCTATTAACAAAACCTCAGCCATACACCATCTCAAGGACTGTTTTGCATTGCATCAGCAGGTTATTGGCTTCCACATTCTCTTTTTACTACTTGGACTATCAGGCATCCATTGCATAAGTTTGTTGATGCTTGTTGATCATACTGTTTATACTGACACTGCAAGATTAATCAAACTATGTCAATCCATTCTACTCTGGCACATTGTAGATGCACTACTTCTTACATGGCTTGAACACCTTTTTGTCTCAAACTTGACACTAGGGTATATGAGGTATAAAACCCTTTTGTAATCTTCTTTTGCTATCCTTAACCATTCACTATTGTATTTCATCAACCACATTCATCTCCAACTATTGCCATAGTCATGAAGTTCTCATTGTATGCATTGTGACTCTTGTGGCTCCTATCACCTTACTAACTGCTAACATATTTCTTTTGACTGTTCTTGAATGTGTCTTCATGTAGACTACACCTACATGCTCTGTTTACTATTTTCATGTTTTCTGCTCAACCTATAGGCTCTTGATATGACAGGTTCCATCATACATCTCTGTTCTATACAGTCTTTAAAATTGACTTCTTATCACTGTATGTAGTCTTTTTTTATTGCTTTTTCCACTGTCCCTGTAACAGTCTAATGTGATTATTTTTTCCTTTGTATAATAGTCACTTAAATGACTATTCCTTGTCTTTGTATAACAGATCTTTAATGATTGTTTTATGTATATAGTCTTTTGAATGTATTTATGTGTGTATGCAGTCATTTGACTGCTTTTTCCAGTATGCAATCATTTGACTTCTTTTTCTAGTATGCAGTCCTTTACAACATTGCTATCACAGTCCTTTATAACATGAGAGCTATGCCATTTGCACCTGTCTCCTTCTTTGCAACCTAGACCACTATCATTGCAAGGTCATTGTTTCTATAGTGTATTCCTTACTGTAAGAATTTTTTTTTAGTGATCTGCTTGGCATATATCAATACTATCTCTGCAAAAAAATATATACAGCTGTCCAAGATAGCTCATCCATTTTTGCATTTATAGATGGTTCTTACTATCAGCTCAGAGCATCTCACAGTCCTTTTTATTTCTAACTATGCCTGGTTTGTAAGATGTCAAACCTATAACTATGACTAGTTTTCAAAAGGATATGAAGATCCCTATCCTTCTTGATCACTGTAGGTGATTCTTGGGTTTCTCTAAGGATTGGCAGGCCTTTTACTATTCATTGTGATGAAAAACCTACACCTCCTACACTGTCTCAAACCTTTTTTGGACCCTTTTTCAAGATATCCTCTTATAAACAAAACTCATCAACAAGAAACTCCTAGGTTATGTATTGACAAGTGAAAGCCTATACATTTCCCTATTAGGGTTTGGAAAAAAATTCCAAAGGATATACTCTTTAGCAACTTTGCATAACTCTTGCATTTGCAGAATCTTTTACATTTTACACTTCATTGTACCTTGTTGAGTCTCTATATGCCCTATGACCCTTCCTTCTGTTTCCATAGACCCCATATCTGCAAGTTTCTCTCTAGAAAACTCTGTCATCTGACCTTTAACACTGTCACTGTCTCTTGATAGTTTGAATCTCCATCTGCATGTATGTGTTATGTCTCTGTGCCCTCCTGAATGTGTTTGTAAGGCCTTGCATGATAAATGAGCATCCTTCAAATGTCTTATAAGTGTATGTGAATATCTTATGATGCAAAACAAGACTGTCGTTATCCTCTAATGCTTCTTTGTACTCTATTTAGTTTCATGGACTCTTAACAACTAAACATAATCTCTAAACTTCCTTGACAATTTCTTAGGCTTGAACACCTTCCTAATGACTTAGCATGGCTTAGACTATTTGATAGGACCCTAAAAGAAATATGTAGACTTTCTTATTTTGATCTAGACATATCATCAAAGTTCTAACAAACTTCAATGATTTGAAACTATTGTAATATTGCACTTATATTGTTTTGACATAGGATAATAAGGTTTTATAGAGGGTTATGTAAGTATTGTGCTCTTAGCCCTATTTCAAAATAATAACACATAATCATACCTTCAACTACTGCTTCATACAACATCGATCTTCAAAAATCCTTTCCATGATCTTATGGACGACTTAATACTCCTGTAGGGTTTTAATGAGATGTTTACAGACTCAGTTGGGGTTCAGAGGAGGTTAACTATGGCACCAACCATCTACTGGAAACAATTTGGATTTAAACAAAACAAAATTTCTACAGAGGTTAAGGCTGTCCTCATACTGTCCCCACATTGGTTTCAACACCCTTCTCTTTATAACCTCAAACCTTTCTCCTTGTTGACCATTGTATTCTAGATCCATGTGGATTCTTCTTGCTGTAAGGGACTGGAATAAACTAGGGCAATGCATGTGGGTCCTTGAGACGATTTCCTTCTTCCTGTCACGTACCATGCAAGAAAGAAATTGAGCTATCTTCATTTTTCCTATCAAATAGTCGCTACAATATAGAAAACCTAAACAAGGGACTCTAAAACCCTAATCACCAACCTAACCTTTGATCCAAAAGACTCAAGGCTGGACTTAACTAAGGTAAGCCTGCAGTTTAGACACCAAACACAAACAAGACTTTGAAAAACTTCTTCCCTCCTTATTTGTACATGGCCATTTGGAGAAAATGAGGTTTATTTTACGTTGAAAATCTTCCTATTTGACCTTTGACTTATTAAAAGATGCATGCAACATAGGAAAAACTCCCGTTTCTTTAACTCTTGACTCATTATACTTGCATGCAACATGTACCTCTGCCTCATGAACATGGTGAAGGTTACTTTAGATCATTTTTATCATCTAGAAAATAGTCAAAATCTCTTTCTATGACTTCTAAACAATGTGGGTAGATGTTTTGAAAGGTCTAGAGTTCAAAACATCATAAGACTCCTATTGGTAACCTCTTTTAAGCTAAAACATGACATAACGTCTTGTAAAACTGAAACATACATGTATTATGAGACAAAACTAACAACCAATAATGACAAAAGGACCCTCAAGACAAAAATTGATATCCAATTTGCCTATTTGGACCAAGAGGCATAAATAGGTAACATTTTTGGTGACCTCTACTAAAGTTTTGCCTGCTAAAACATGAGAGACCAGTTGCATTTGTCCATTCCATTGGGGTATAGAGTCAGAAGGACTTCAAACAACCTAAGAAGAAGACATCAGACCTGACAGATAGTTGCTAGTACCCCATAACAGCTAGACAAGAACTAAGACAAACACAAAACTACCTAAAGATAACATTGACTTGTGCATCTGCACTTGGAGGAAAATAAACTAGAACAACTAACCTACCTACCTAAGAATAAACAATAAGAAAGATCACTCAAATGAAACCATTGACTGGTTTGTCGAGATAGCTACCTTTCCTAAGTAACTTGAAGTGTTCTTCATGCTTCTGGACAACCAAAATGAGGTGGAAAAAGAATGAGCATTCAACAAACTGCTGGAGCATTTCTCCAAGGATGAGAACAAATACACTTACCCATTCAAGTTGACTGAAAGAATGGTTGTCATGAGGTGGATAAACAAGTTGATCTTGTTGCCCCTGCTACTCATCTTCATGTTTTGAAATCAACATGCTAGGTAATGGTTTCTCCTTGTTGGTCTTCAACTGTGCTAAGTGCCTAATAGGACACCCTTTTGTCAATCCAAAGCTTGAAAAATCAGTGGTGGTTTCCTGTATACTCTGTTGTTACTTCATCATTCTGTTGATTGGAAAACCTTGGAAAAGTGATCATCTCCATTTGATGTTCTTGTTGTCCATGAACTTCTTCTTTCTGAGATGCTGGTTTGACAACTAAGTTTGAACAAAAGTCATTTATCTCATCCCAAAAAATATCTTCTTCAACATCTTCCTTACTTTTTTGCACAAGAGAACTCACCTTGAAGCTGTAGAACAACTCTCTTGAAGTGTAGATTCTGATTTAGTTTCTTGCCCAACTTGGTAGGCAACCTTATCTTCATGCAAAGAAAACTCAGTAGCTTCCAAAATAGGGCTGTCTTTTTGTTCCTCTTTATGGATTGAGACCCCATCCTCATTTTTATCTTCATGGGCCAGCAACACATCATTTTCTCTAATGTCTTCTTGATGTTCCAAATCAACTGTTAAGGTGAACATTGGCATGTTCTCATCCTTGTCAACAAAAGAAGGTAACTCATCAAACCAAAGAGTAGACTCTTCATCTTTACCACCTCCTTCTTGCTTGCTATCTTGCTGCCCTAGTTGCTTTTCATCCTATTGTCCTAGATGATCATGCTCATCATCCTCTTGCAACAAGTCTAATTTTTCTGATTTAGTGGCACAAAAAGGGCTGCAAATAGTTATTTCTTTATCATCTTCACTTGAAATATTCTCCTCTTCACCTACATAGCCTTCATTTTTTCTCCAAATAACAGGTCCTCCTTTGAAAAGGGAGATGGTGGGAGGGTAAAAGGGTTCAACTGGTGAAGTAAGATGAACATGTTCATTGCTAAGATGAATATGAGGCATTATGGACTGCTCTTGGTTAGGAATCAACTATTGGGTTGAAGAAGCACTCCAAATACTTGGAATTTTGATTGGCTTGGATTCTACAACCTTTTCCTCTTCCTAATTTTGGATTGGTATGAAAGGAGTGGCTTTCATAGGTTCCCTTTGGTTTGTAGAAAAAGTTAAACTGAAACTAGGCATGCAAGGAGCTGGTTGGGTTTCATACCTTTGTATTTGAACCATAAGTTGCTTCAGTTTCTCTTCTTTGGCCATAATTTGTTTAGCTAGAAAATCATCCTCATTCTTCACTTGTACTTCCTTCTCCTGCTAGTCTAAATAAGCTTGATATGCAAGCTCTTCCTGCTTCCAACTATACTCTTGCTCATTTTTAATAGCATCTAATTGCATTCGAAAGCTTAGCATGGTATCTCTAATGCTCATGTTATCATCATCTTGAAGCTGGTTAGGAGAAAAAGTATCCTAGTTGTGAGAAAAATGGTCCTCTTGGGACTGATTAAAAGCGTGGATAGGCTACCAGGAAGGTTGAGCAAGGGTGGGAGGGTGGCAAGCATGATAAGAGTACAAATATCCTGTTGTTATAGGGTTACTTGGGATGAAACCAAAAACATTATCAATTTGATATGGTTGGTAAGAAGGTATACAAACTGTTGTTTGGTAAAATGGAGGAGAAGAAACATAGTCTCCATGGTAGTTGGTCATGTCACAACATTTAAATGAGCTGGAAATTCATGAAATATCTTCTTAAAAGAAGAACACATAAGTCTGACTCAAAAATTTATGCACATACTAGCAAGGTCTTTGATAATGTTTTAAGCACTTAGTCTACTTAAACTAGCAGATTTGTGATTAGAGTCGCCATGATGTTGCTTGTATTGCCTCCAAAGGTTGATAATACTAAGGAAACCACCAAATCTCTCAGTATTTTGATGAGAAGTTCATCACACTAGTCCCACCGAGCGTGCCAAAAACTGTTATCACCAAGATTGCACCATCTTGTTGAATGTGATTCAATAAGATCCTGTGATACAATGGGAATAACTTCTAGGTGTGGGACCTTGCTAAACTTGAAACTAAACCTCCAGATGAAGGGTTGGTTCCCTAGATGCAACACCTAAAACTAAGGTACTACTACTATTTTCTAGGAAAAGAGGTAAAGAAAAAACATGAAATGGAAAATTACAACTATGTGGTGATGCACCAAATTGAAAATGACATGTATATGCCTAGAGTGCAGATGAGAGCTTCTTCAAGAGGTAATAACTATCAATTTGTTGAATTACCTGTTACTGCTTCAAGGATGAGAACTAGGTTATCTAGGTCTCCTGTAAGAAGGATTAACAATGTTGTTCCTCCTCACCCAAGAGCTCAATCTGCACCTCCTCCTATTAGGTTTCAATACTCAAGAAAGGGCTTGCAGACACCTAGAATAAATTTTAACATTCCCAATATGGTAAGAAATATGCCTTTTGTAACCTTCAATGGAGGTATCCCTTTAGACCTAGCTACGCATAATGATATACCTACCTCAGCCCTAAAGAGCATTTCATCCTTTACGGGCGATGGTTCTACTACACCTTCTAAACATATCAAAGACATATCAAACATATGTTCAGTTCACCATATTCAACATGAAGATGTGGTTGTTAGGCTCATGGTTTCATCCTTCAAGGGGAGAGCTCTATAGTGGTTTAGGAGCTTAACTCCTACCTTGATACATGATTGGGATGAGTTAGGAGAAGCACTCTATAAACAGTTCAAAGAAAGAGCAGATAATGTTTCTCTGCTAGAACAGTTAACAACCATAAAGAGGGCTCCCAATGAGATGATGGATGATTTCAATTTCAAATTTCAAGGGACGTGGGAGAGAATTCTAGCTCTCCTCAGACCATCTCCACAAGGTGCTTTCTTCTATTTTTGGAGAGCTTTAAATTCTAATATTGCTATTATGATGCAATCTATGGGTGCTCAAACTTTACCAGATGCGTACAAGACAACCTTGAGAGCTGAAAATTGCTTGATATAGGTTGGGAAAATTGCTCCCAAGCCCCCTGTACCTATTTTCCCAAAATTTCATTCACAAGTTCAGCAACCTACTGTTGCTCCCATCCCAGAGCCTAAAGCCTCTACATCTACTCTTTCACAAGAAGAGAATGACCTTAAAACCCTCGTGACCAATTTGACTAACAAAGTCAATAGCATAGCTATCTTTGTGACTCCTAAGCCCCATCAAAATTTTAACCAGGGGTAGTCTTCAAATTAGAATCAGAATCAGGATTATAACTTTAATAGAAATCAAAATTGGAACTAGGGTTACCAACCAAAGAGGTACCAAAATAATAACCCTGCTCAGCCCTTGCAATTGATTAGACCCATCCAACAAATACTGATTGTTAGTCCAATTAGGGCCTTGGTTCCTACTCAAAACAATCTGGCCCAAGAGGTAGATTGGCGTTATCCTTGTAACCAACCTCACAATTAGTCTACTTGTGCATTTGGGGCACAAGAAAGAGCCCCAATGGTGCAAAAATTTCACACTTAGCAAGCATCATTGGTGGAAGTAACCAACAACAACCTTGAGGTACCAAATGAGGCTACTTCTGATTCCAATTTAATGCTTTGGACTCCTGAGGATTTTTGTGTTGTTAACCAACCTATGGACAATGTGATAATGCCTGTAACTAGTGTTGCAAACAACACAAGGTCCAAGAAGAGGCAATTAGAGGATAACCCCGTGCCTGCTATATTACAAAAGGAACCTATCCCAAAGGCAAAAGTGTAAGGAAAGCAAAGTGGGGAATACACATTCCTAAAGAGAGAAGCAACTAAACCACTTAAAACTTTGCAATTATAGTTCATTTAAGATGCACATAAATAAATAAAACATGAACACCAGAATTTACGTGGGAAAACCCTTTCAGGAAAAAACCCACACACCAAAGCAGAGATCACTTATATTACAGTAAAATGACAATTACATACAAGTTACAGAGCTATGCTCTTTCAAGTGTTGATTCACATAATCAAAACAACAACATTACATTCACCCTGATCTTAAACCAAGTACCCTTCGACCCATGGTCAATCCGTCTGTTACAATACAATACACTGCATTACCGTATTCAATACAACTCCTACTTTACATTACAAACTTCTCTATATATTTATCTTCCCCTTTAGGTTAGCTTAACCTACATTGTCATAGTACCACCACATCAACCAATAAGCAAAGAGATATCACAGGTAGTTACATGGTTATCAAGGAATTCAACTATTGCCTTTAGGTTGAAATCATTGAGCAAATAAACACGTTGATTCACAACAATGATGTGAAATCAACGAGTGACTTTGTGCCATATGTTGACACCTTACTCGTTAGTCAATCGCCATTGACTTTTTTTCACAGTTTCATCTTTTTCTATCATTGCCAGGCTTAACCGCTATACCACAGATACCTTAGACTGACCTGCATGGGGTGGTGGGATCTATACCTCACCACTGCAAGCCATCTCACGAGTTGTTGCGGGGTGGTGGTAAGACCCACACACCCGCCAGTCTCTCTAGTCACAGTCGCAGGGTGGTGGGGTAACTCCCGTTCGACCGCAACCACCACCAATAGATCATCATGGGATGACGGGATATACACCGCACCACCATAAGCCAGTTCACAGGCTATCACAGGGTGGCGGCATGTCTCGTACTACCGTAAGTCAATTTACTGACTCCCACGGGATGGCAGTAAACACCGCAAGCCCGCACCTCTTTTATTTGCACCCAGCGGTACTATGGTAATGACTAGGGTTTTATCAGTGAGTTTGAGACACACATTCTCAACATTCTCCCACTTGACGAGGAACTCACTAAACCCCTTCTAACGCTTGAATTCACTGAAGATTCTAGGCCCCAAGGCCCATCAAACTGTTACACCACTTGAACTTATCTGTGCTCACAGGCTTCGTCAATGCATCAACAACATTTACCAGAGTATCCATTTTTTCTAGAATAACCTTTCCATCCTCCACTATATCATGAACAAAAAGGTACTACACGTCAATATGTTTCATCCTGGCATGGAAAGTTGGATTTTTCACCAAACAAATAGCAGTCTGACTGTCACATCAAATAACAATTTGCCTTGCAACAAAACTAATATCAAAACACAATCTTCTAAGTCAAATGGCTTCCTTATAGGCATGAGTTGCTGCCATGTACTCTGCCTCAGTAGTAGATAAAGTGACTACAGCCTGCCGCTTGCTCATCTAGCTAACTGCACCACCAAACAACATGAATACATATCCACTAGTGGATCTTCTACTGTCAATGTCCCCTGCCCAATTAGAATCCACAAATCCATAAATGCTTACTAAATTTTGAGATCTAGTGGAGTGACCATGATAACATAAAGCATACTCAGAAGTACCTTTCAAATATTTGAAAACTCTTTTCATAGCATCCCAATGCGGCCTTCCCAGATTAGCCATAAACCGACTGAGTACTCCCATTGCTTGGGCAATGTCTGGCCTGGTACAGACCATTGCATACATTAAACTACCAACTACACTTGCAGAAGGCACCTTGGTCATGTCCTCCATCTTAGTAGTAGATTTTGGACAATCTTCAATAGAGAGCTTCATTCCCTGCAATACTGGAACAACTAACTGCTTGCAATCTGTCATATTAAACCTCTCTAGGACAATATTTATATACTTGCTCTGGATAAGCCAAAGTTTTCTATTTCCTCTATCCCTTCTGATTTCCATCCCCATAATATACCTTGCTGCACCTAAATCTTTCATTTCAAATTGTGCTGACAATTGAGATTTTAACTCACAAATCATACTCTTACTATTCCCAATGAATAACATATCATCCACATATAGAGCAATAATAAGAAGACGACCATTTTCAGTTTTAAAATAAACACAATGATCAGACTTTGATCTCACAAACCCCAAAGACAACACATAGGTATCAAACTTTTGGTACGACATTCTAGGCGACTGTTGCAAACCATACAGAGATTTCTTTAATTTACAAACTAGGTTTTCCTTACCTTTTTCAACAAAGTGCTCTGGCTAGGACATATAAATCTCTTCCTCCAAATCACCATGAAGAAATGCTATGTTCACATCCATCTGCTAAATTTCTAAGTCATTTGCTGTGGCAAGTGACAACAGAAATCTGATAGATGTCAGCTTAGCTACAGGAGAAAATATTTCTCCATAGTCAATCCTCTCCACTTGGGAATATCCTTTTGCGACCAACCTTGCTTTATGCTTCTCAACACTTCCATCAAGACCAATCTTATTTTTAAACACCCATTTACATCCAACAAGCTTTCGACCTTCAGGCAAAGGTACCAGACATTTCATTCTTCTTCAATGATCCCACTTCCTCATTCATGGCTTCTAACCAGGAATCTAAATCAGACATACCCATAACCTCTCTAACAGTCCTAGGCTCATTAGTGTTACAAATTAAAGCATAGGCACAACTGGAATCCAACATAGAATAACCAAACCTCTTAGGTTGCCGCTTTTGATGTGTAGACCTCCTCACTGGATGAGGCTGAGGTTCTTCATCCTATTCAGAATTTTCAGAGCTGCTTGAGCTCTCCTCAATAATAGGTCCACTAGGAGTTCATAGTTCCTCCTTATCTGGAGTAAGAGGAATTTCAAGTACCTCCTTTTTTTTCTGCTTCTTTCATATTTGACTGCAGATCAACAGTACAAGGTTTCAGTTAACGGAAGATCACACTTCTGCTATACAACACCTTCTCTGTAACTGGATTCCAAAGCTTGTACCCTTTCACACCAATTCCATAACCAATGAAGATACATTTTACAACCTTATTTTCCAATTTGGATCTTTTTTCACTAGGCACATAAGCATACGCCTCATAGCCAAAGACTCTAACATGTCTCAAAGATGGCTTCTTACTAGACCACGCTTCCATAGGTGTCTTGTCCATGAGCACCAAAGTGGGAGATTGATTAATTAACATACTGTAGCCACAGCCTCAGCCGAGAACTTTTGCTCCAGACTAGCACTACTCAACATACTTCTCACCCTTTCTATCAACGTTCTATTCATCCTTTCAACAACACCATTTTGTTGTGGAGTGTAAGGAGTAGTTTTATGCCTTTTAATTCCATGGTCTTTGTAATACTTTTTGAAATCTACAGAATAAAACTCACCACCATTGTCCATCCTCAAGCACTTAATTTTTCTACCAGTTTAATTTTCTACCAAGGTTTTAAACTCCTTAAACTGACTGAAAACTTCAGTTTTACTTCTGAGAAAATAAACAAATGTCCTTGAATAATCATCTATGAAAGAGACAAAATATTTAGACTTCGATAATGAAGGAACATTAATAGGACCAAATACATCAGAGTGCACATAATCCAAAATTCTATACTTGAATAAAATGAAACACGGTGTTGCTTTCCATATATGCAATATTCACAAAAATTGAACTCAAGATTACAATCATCAAGCCCTTCAACCGAGTTTTTATTTTTCAAGGATTTTGAGCCTTATTCACCAATGTGGCTAAGTCTATGATGCTACAACATTGTTTTCTTTGTTGGGAGTTTTGCCTCCAAGGAGTTGACACCCACAAGAACAATGTTTTCCTTCTCTTCAAAATCAGATTTATTTGACTTTACAGAGCACTATTACATTGAACTACATGTGCATCCTGTTGGCAAGAGACATCACTCAGGTATTGACTTGTATGTTGTCATTGATGGAAACAAGGCTCAGAGATCCCATCACCATGATAGGAAGAGATATCTCTAGAAGAACATATTAGATTCCAGGTCTAGTTGACAGAAAATGGCTAAGTATGGAAAGTATGCAGAGTAGAGGATAGTAAGCTGGACAATATGCCTCCGCAGATGATGATTTGGTAATGTAGTTCAGGTATGATGTTCTCAATTGTTTGACAGTGTTATGCCTCAAAGATTATGTCCTAACTTCCTCCATAAGTCATCTTGGAGAAATGTCTAAGTCTGGGTAAGCAAAGGTATAGCAAGAACAATGAATAGGGCATAGTGCAGAGGTCCGCATTCCTCCGCAGATAAGTATTTTGTTATGCGGTTGTAAGGTGTTGTAAACACTTGTATGAAGTATCTTATTCTAGAGTTAGGACATCTGAAGTTCACCAGAAGGCTAGCTACAAGATGTTAAGTATCGACATAGTGTCTGACAGAGTTTGACAGAGACAGAGTCTGAGTTCTGATGGTCCACATTTCTCATCAAGATGATATAATGCCTTGCGGTTCTAAGGGTAAGATTGGGAATGTGTAAAGAGTCCTTGATATGATTTGGAAGGTGTTTTGTGATTCACAGTAGAAGTTGTAAGTCAGTAGATGAACCTATTAAGCATGCTCTTGAGGAATAGGTCGACTGGGGAGATAAATCATGATGCAGAGAAAGGATAGTGTGTGAAAGATCTAGTCAAGTATTTGAATGATTAGAGCTAACCTATGTGAACATGCTTGGGAGAAGTTTTGGGTCTACGCGACACATAGTGCATTGGATTGAGTGACAAGGTACATCTTTCTATGTACATGTATCACTTCTTGGATGCTGACCTGATTATGGATTAAATCATGATGCAGATATATATATGAGAGTGATGATCTTTGGTTGAGGTGTGTGGGAGTGCAAGTGGTGTGTGTGTGATGTGAGCATGTGAATAGAAGAGCAGAGTTAAAAGAGAAGCAACGATGAAGACTTGGGATTCAGAATTTGGTTAATAAATGACTGCACCCTGGCATAGTGGCAGATGCTTAAGCAATATTCAATTATCATGTGTGATTTTATTGGAAGAAAGTTTTTGTCATCAAGGCAATAAGCTGGTAGTGAGCCTTCAATAGGGTTTAACAGTCCTCAGGGTTTAACAACCCTTATTGTAATCTTGCTAGGTTTAGGGTTGAGTCAGTGAGCCTGCTAAATCTAGTCGTACTTCATGGCAGTAAGCCAACATGTTCTAGGCCTGTGGAGTGACCAACCTTGAACATAATTTTTGTAAAGATTGAAATATATATTTGAGAGCTAATCCTCTCCATGGTTTTTTCCTTTTGGGTTTTCTACATAAAATCTTGGTGTTATGTGTCATGCTTTTGTGGATGTTGTTCATTTGTATACTATGCTTCTATTTGATTAATTCCTTGAAATGGTTGAAAGTGAAAGTGCAAGAAAAAGTTTATAGAACATTGATTCACCCCCTCTCTCAGTGTTCCTGACAATCAACACATCCAGCTTGTACAGAGTGCCAATTCATGCACCCTTAGCTAGCACCATAGAGCCTCTAGTCATTTTACAAGCACCATTCTAGAAAGAGACTTGTACACCATCATCATTAAGCTTACTTACAGAAAGTAAATTTTGATCCAGACCTAGTATATGCATTACACCATCGATTCCCTTCACTCTTCCATTAGGAAACCAAATTCTAACTCTTCCACGGCGAACAATCTCCAGGTATGAATCATCACCCAGATACACCTTGTGATAGGTGAAAGTCAGGTGTGGAAAATCAGACATAGTCATGAAACCCTAACCCTACCATCATCAAGGAATCTAATCTAAATGAAGCCAAAAGAACAATGCAATGCAAGCATAACATCACCTAGACCGTGCGATTCCTTGTTTGAGAGGGAAATGTGGACTGCTTCTTCAACGATGAACAATCACAAAGCTGAAAGCTGCCATTGATGGATGATAAAAGCTCAAATGCTCGAATGCTCAAGATGATAATGGAGTTGCTATATGAATGCTGGATTGCTAGATACTATATGATTGCTAGATTTCTGGATCTCTGGATCTCTGGATCTCTGGATGTCACTTAAAAGGTTCACCCTTGCGAAGAAGATGCTGAAAAGGATGACATTTATCTGCGAGTTGTGAGATAAATCTGCGGATAGATTGTAGCCTACCCTGTAAACTGCGGAGCTGTTTGAGATTCGTTGGTGGAGGCATTTCTATGATAGCTTTTACCTTAGCTGGGTCCACTTCTATGCCTCGTCGAGACACAATATATCCCAATAGTTTTCCTGATGTTACACCAAATACACACTTCTTTGGATTTAGTCTGACTTGGTATTTCTCTAATCGATCAAAAATTTGTGCCAATACTTGTAGATGTCCTTCCCTTGTCTTAGATTTTCCCAGGATGTCATCAACATAGTCTTCCATGATAGTATGAAAAAGGTCATGAAAAATAACTGTCATGGCTCGTTGATAGGTAGCTCCAGCGTTTTTGAGACCAAAAGGCATTACAACCTAGCAATATGTGCCCCATGGACAAATAAAAGACGTTTTATCTTGGTCTTCCTCTGCTATTCTGATTTGATTATAACCAGAAAATCCATCCATCAAAGATAGCATTTCATGTCCTGCTGTAAGATCAACAATGTTGTCTATGCTTGGTAATGGAAAATCGTCTTTAGGACATGCTTTGTTAAGATCTCTAAAGTCCGTGCAGCAGCGAACTCGTCCATCTGGTTTTGCTACAGGTACCAAGTTTGAAACCCATTCTGGATAATCAATAGGCTTTATGAACTTTGCTTCTAATAGTTTCTGAATTTCTGCTTTAACCAATAAGGCAACTTGTGGATGCATTTTGCGCAATTTTTGTTTGACAGGCTTTGCATCAGGGAATACTGCTAAATGATGTACCACAAGTGAAGGATCTAGTCCTGGCATGTCTGCATAAGTCCATGCAAAATTTATAGCTCGTCTCAGGAAAAATGCTGTGAAGTTCTTTCGTTCTTGCTCTGATAGTGATGCTGCCAAAAAAGTGATCTTCGGATTTTGTTCTGTTCCCAAGTTCATGTCTTGTGATTTTTCAACTAGCACAGTTGATTTCTCATGGTAATCAGCGGTGACAGGAAGATCAAATCCCTCATCCTCAGGTGCCTCAGAGAGGCTTTCACCTTCGGATACGTCCTTTATTTTTACTTTTTCACGGTCAAGAGGCGCCTTGCGGTTTTCACCTAGTGACCTATTTTGTTGAATTTTGTTTATTTCACTTTTGCGACTGAAGGATTTGATACTTCCGCCAAAATATGCTAGTTTAGGTAATTCCATCATGAAACCTGCTTTGTGATCACCCAATGGGATACCTTGTCTCAAACCCATGAATTCTGCAATGGCTTCGTCATTTTCAAATGTATCTAATATCGGTGCCCCCTGTTGGTCCCAATCGATGAGGTCAGGATATACGAGTGAGAGGCTAATGGAGGGATCGTGATGGCTAGAAGAGATTGCGGAAAACATGAAGATGGAATGTTCTTGAAAGAGGTCGGTGATATGAAGGGAGGAGTCGTCGATGGTATCCGAGTTAGAAGTCTCTCCTACCGAAGAAGGTCCAACGTCAATATCGGAAATACACTTAATGTCTTTGGATCGCGGTACCTCCGGTTGGTAACCAAGGCCTTGTTTATTAAACTTCTTAGACACAATAAGGGGCTCAATAGGTCCTTGTTCCTGTGACCCCAAGCCGCCATGTCCTTTATAGCCCATGTTCTTGATGATACGAAACCCGTTGTTGTATCGCTCTACCTCAAGTTGGACTTGGTCATTTTCATCAAAGAATATCCAAGAGTTTATGTCCTCAATATCTTCGTCATCCAAGAAACCACCTTTAATGAATACGGTAGGGGGAGCTTTGATAACAGCGGAGGATGAAGTGGGCTTAGATATAGAAGGCTTACCGTGGGATTTAGGAGATAACGGAAGGGTGCCAACGCAACAGGATTCCTGCAATTTGTACTCACCAGGGCCATGGTCGGTATATTTGATATGGAGGTTGGAAGCGGCTTTGCTAGATGAGGGCTTGAGGAGATCGGATGGGTCGACATAGGAGGATGATGGATATGCCTCGGTGTTGAGAGGGATACGGTTTGGACTCTGATATTTAGCTTGAAAAGCACGGCAAAACTCAAATGGATTAGGATCAGCTTGAATGGTAACTTCAACACCCTTATGCGGAAATTTAAGGCATTGGTGATATGTAGATGGAACTGCTTTAAGGGTATGGATCCAAGGGCGACCGAGGATGATGTTGTAAGGCAGATCAATATCAAGGACTTGACAGCGAGTTTCTGTAATGACCGGTCCAACTTGAATAGGCAATAAGATGATCCCTTCAGTATCTCTTTCAGCGTCATCATATGCTCTGATAGTTATAACCTTGGAGGTGTCAACATTTTTCTCAGAATATCCCAATTGTTTGATAAGTTTCAAAGAACATATATTTAGACCAGCTCCCCCATCTATCAAGACTCGTTTGATACGGCGTTGGTTAACAAATACTTCAATATGGAGGGCCTCATTGTGTGATGGATGCATGGAGGGTTGAAGATCTTTGTCAGAAAAGGTTAAATGACAAGGGGCTGCAATGCTAGCGACCATGGATTGAAATTGTGTGATATTAATATTATTAGGCACCGAAGATTCTTGTAAGGCCTTATCAAGGATAGCTTTATGTGCGGGGGATATGTGGAGCAGCTCAAGGATAGATATGTGTGCGGGTGTTTTGCCAAGGTGATCCAAGAGGTTATAGTCAGAGAGAGGTCGAGGAGGATGAGGAGGTGCTCCTTGAACGGTAACGCGACCTCTTCGCGTGGTTACGGCACAATCAGGTGCTCCTTGGATGGTAATGGTAGAAATGCGAGCATGGTCAATGCGGCCAATGGTAGAGGATGCATAGCTATAGGGAATAGCATTTCCAGCTTGAAGGTTATTTGTCTGATCATGAGATGGAAGTGGATTCTTGAAAGTCTCTAGATCATAGTTTGATGTGGATTGTTGAGCAGGTTGAGATGTTGAAGGTGCGACGTTGATTAGACCTTGATCAATGCAGTCTTGGATAACATGTTTTAAGCGCATACAACCATTTGTTTTGTGTCCTTTAACTCGATGGTAATCACAATACTCATTCTCTTTGTACCAAGGAGCTCGAAAGAGTGGTTCGCCATTTGGTGGTGCATCAGGTAGAATAACATCTCCGGCTTGAAGCAGCTTTCGAAGAATAACTTCCATGGGTTCCACTAATGGTGTAAATTGTCGGCGTGGATTAGAAGTTTGGCGTTGGTTTCGTCGTTGTGGAAAAGACTGTCTTGGTGGAGAGGCTGCTTGAATGTTGATAGGAGCTCTCATAGTTTGGATATTCTTTGTATCAACAATACCGTCATTGACAACATTCTTGTTCTTGTTCCAAAAGCGAGACTTATCATTGGCATTTTGGGGAGAATCTTTGTTATCACGAAAGATCTTGATGGTTCCTTTGGCAATTAAGGCTCGTTCAATAATAACTCCTTTGGAAACTAGTTCGTCAAAGGTGCTAGCACTTTGCAATTGTAATTGGAATGACAGCTCAGGATGAAGATTTTGAACAAAGATGTCAAGCTGTTGTTTCTCAGGGATTTCCCATGATAATTTGCTAGCCATATTACGCCATCGTTGGGTAAATGAGGAAAAGGTTTCACCATTGCGTTGTTTGTTGTTGACAAGGTCATTCATGTTTACCTCATGTTCAATATTGAAGGCAAAATGTGATCGAAACTTGGTTGCCAATTCGGGAAAAGTCTTAATGCCTGGAGGTAAATGGGAAAACCATTCGAGAGCTTGTCCTGCTAAGCTTCGAGGAAATAGTCTCAAAAGATATGTATCATCATAGGCAACATCGAGACATGCCACGAAAAAGGCTCGAAGATGGTCATCCGGATTTCCTTTCCCTTTGTACTTATCAAATTGTGGGATTTCAAAGTGTGGCGGAAAAGGTATCATATTAAGAGACTTGTCAAATGGATAAGCACATATGTTTTCGAGAGAGAAGGGTTTCTTGCCTTGTCCTACCCTTTCATCGATCATCTGTTGGATATCGGCTGAGGATAACTGCTGTTGTTGCAAAGGGGGTGGAGTGTGATATGAAACATATTGTGGTTGCGGTTGTGGTATATGTGGAGTTGTGACAGTTTGTTGTGGTTGTGTGCCCACAATGTATGTCAAAGGAGTGGTATGTGACATGTATGTGTTAGAGGATTGCTGTCCTTGAGACACAAGTGGTAAGTGGGTGTGCATTACATGAGAAGTGGATGTGGGATTGATAGTAACAGATGGTTGGGAAGTTGGAATTGAATTCATGACATGGTAAGTGACGGAGGGATTGGTAGATACAACAGAAGGGTGAACATTGGGTTTGGTATTTTGGACAATATGAGGATTGGTATATGTCATGTGTTGGGTGATATTAGAGAAGCCTTGGGTAGCATAAGATGGATTGATAGTGTGTGAAGGATTGGAAGAAGAGGACAGCATGGATGTAAGTTGATCAGCATAAGCGATCTTATTGTTTGGATTGGCTTGAGAAATGAGAGGATCACTCATGTCAATAAGGCTAACATTGGGATTATAGGATAACATGAAGGAATTAGCAGTTGGTGTATGAGATGTGGTAGATTGCAATGGTTGTGAAGCATGGAGGACATGTGTTGTTGGAATGGTTTGAGAGGTATGCACACCGTAAGATATGGGAATTGCTTGTGATGCTCGAAGTGTTTGTGCTTGCGTTACATGGACAGCTTGTGTGACGTGAGGCATGGAAACAGTCATGGTAGAAGGAGAGATATGTTGAGGGACATGAAAAGGTGGGATGTTGAGATTTTGTGACATGAGAGGAAGCACATTGGTGGGCACTATCAATGGTTCTAAGGTATGCTCTGATCGTGGTAACTCAAATGAAGCAACAAGAGGCAATGAGGATGGTGTTTGCGAGGTAATAGGAGATGATGTGACTATAGTAGATGGTTTATTCGCAACAACAGCAGTAGTGTTGGGATCGGGCTCTCTAATAGTGGATACATCAAAGTCTTTAGGTAGTTTAGCACCCATGCGAGCAAGTTGGAGAAAACAGCGATCAGGCTCAGATATCATGAGTTTCTCAACTTGGTCCCATAGATAGGTATCTTGAAATTCTGATGAGTCGTCTTGAGATTGTTCTTCGAAAGTTTCTAAGGATGGTGGAGGGTGCATTTGTTGTGAAGATGATTCGCCCCTAGTGTACCCTTGAGGTATAAACATATGAGAAGGCATACCAGTTGTGAATTGAGTTGCGTCCTTAAGAGGTGTTGTGAATTGTTTCATCTCAGCTTGCAATTTGGCATCCATTTCAGCTTTCAATTTGGCTTCTATTTCAGCTCGATATTGACTCCTAGTTTGAGGCATGATGTTGATGATGAAGTTGAGCTTGTCAAAGTTTTAAGACCCAAAAGATGATAGTTGGTTGATTGGTTGTTGTTTGGGTTTTGCTAGTTTGGCTAAGTTGCTTGGTTGATTTGGTTTGGCTGAGTTGTTGTTGGTTGTCCCTAGAGGTAGCTTAATCACTCAAGGGAAAGATTGTTTGCTGTTGATGTTTCGTGGAGCTAAAGCTAAAAAGAGATTGTTTGCTGAAGCTAAAGCTGAAGGCTGTTTGTTGGCTGAAGCTAAAACTGAAGGTTGTTTGTTGATCGAAATGATTGGATTGATGTCTGATTTGCTGGTTGGGATCTCAAAAAGATGGAAAAGCTCATGAGTTGTGATTGATTGATAAGCTCAAAATAGGAGACAAAGTCCAGGTGTTTGCTGTTGATCAAAGGTAAGTCTGAAAGCTGATGTTTGAGGTTCAAGCAAGCTGGGCCTGAGGCTGATTTAGCTGATGCACTGAGATTCGCAAGAATTTTAGCTACAGGCGACTGATGATAGCTCAAAGGCGACTCAGAGGATGCTAAAAGCGATTAATGATAGCTCAAATGCGACCTGGTTTAGTTTCGACAGAAAAATGACAGTGCTAACCAGAAGCGAATGCTATGCCAGAGGCGATGACTGTTGGTTCAAAGGCGATTACTGTTGGTTCAGAGGCGACTCAGATATCCCTAAAGGCGACAGTCTGTTGTTCATAGGCGAGCTTGTTCTGGAATCAGGCGAATAACTGTGGATTAAAAGCGACTTGGCTCAAGCAATATGCGACTGGTAATGAATCAGATGCGACTTGGTTCAGAAAGTAGGCGATCATCTGTGGTTCAAAAGCGATTCTGTTCAAGCAAAAGGCGATCAACTGCGGTTTAAAAGCGACTCTGTTTAAGCAGTATGCGGGCAGTTGTTGTTTAAAAGCGATGCAGTTCAGGCAGAATGCGAGTCACTACAGTTCAAAAGCGATGTTGATAGTCTGTGCGAGCAGTTTAGGTTCAAAAGCGACTGTGTTTGTGTACCAGTGGTCTGATTTTTGCAGTTTTTTCAGCAAGAAAACAATGATAACAGTCACTCACACTCACAACAAGCACAAACTGATACAACCTAGGCTAGGATAGGACAGTATCTGTTGAATCCCCTAGCTGCGCCTATTCAAAGCGGGTAGCTCCAGGATCTTGATAGCACCGGCTCCTCCTTACATTTGCACACACTTCTCACGCATACCAAGATCCGGGATTCTTATAAGGCTTGACCCTCTCCAAACCTTTAGATTGTCCCTGCTACCTCGGCTAAGAACCGCATGAATCGGGGCCGCTTCAAGGGTTTTGCCCTCTGCGTCAACAGATAGAAGGTTTTTGGCTACTACACAAAGTTGCTAATAAGGGCATCCGTTCGGGTGGCTATACGTGCGGCAGCGCTACTCTCCGTTATGGAGTCTCCCAGCCTCCAAGGGTTGCGCCTTGGAGGGTTTTGGGGGAGGTTGGCTGTCGGTATAACACAACTGCACCCGTTGTTTGTGGCTTTCGACACAAACACTTTTCTTATATAGCGGTTCGGAAGGACTTGGCTTTAGCCCGTTACCGCTTGGGTCGTATCCCTTCTCACACCGGGAAGGCAGGCCCTCTAAAGATAATGACAAGTTCTCATGCACCCAAGATCCATTTGATAGGCAAGGGGAGAGGATACTTTTGTCATTAAATTTGGGTTACAATCAGGCACATGCAAGCAATCAAAAAGATAAATCAAGCACGGAGCAAACAGTAATTCTTTTTAAGCACCAAGCCCAAATATGCCTAATTTAGTGAAAAAAAAAACCACAAATCTTGGACCGATCGAACCTGCAACAGATATGTCAGTAGTTTGATAACCTCCTTTCTTGGACAGATCGATAAGATGCTGCGCAAATACCCAGTTAATAGCCAAAAATCAAACTGGAACTGAAACAGGCTTGAAAACAACAGAGCTTTACCAGATGCGACCCACTGTTGATCAAAAGCGAGCTCTATTATGTCAGAAGCGAAAGACTGTGGATCATATGCGACGCGCAAAAACACAGTATGCGACGCCTGTTAGCTCATAAGCGATGCATATTTTCTATAAGCGATCGGTTGAGGGCTGGATGCGACCTGTTTCTGCAAAACACAGCCGATAAACAAAAACCCTAGCCTAACAGGCGAATAATATTAGTCCATAAGCGACATAAATATATGCAAAAGCGGCGTCTGTCATCTCATATGCGATCGCAATATACCGGAAGCGACCTGTTGGAAGTCGAAAGCGACCTGTCTCTGCAAAACAAAAATCAAAACCCTAACCTGCACAGGCGAATATTATTAGCTCATAAGCGTATCATATCAGAGTAAAAGCGTGCATTGTTAGGTTAAAAGCGATGCGGATTTGTGCAAAGGTGACCCCTGTTAGATTAAAAGCGATCTGATTATGCGCAAAAGCGGCAGCTGTTAGAGCAAAAGCGGCAAATACAGTGAACACAGTCCCAGACGATCATTTTAATGATAAAAGCGATGCGTTTTACCTAAGGCGACGACTGTTAGGTCAAAGGCGATCCAGAGACGAATATGCGGCCTTTCCAGCATCAGAAGCGACGCAGAAATCTCGAAGCGGCGGATTTTCCTTTAAAAGCGACTGGAATTTTCTGCGAACACCTGCAAAATCTGATCTTCAAGGGAACAACTCCAAAAAACGAAGTTAATCAGGGACGTGAGTCCCACCGGGCGTGCCAAAATGTGATAGGTGAAAGTCAGGTGTGGAAAATCAGACATAGTCATGAAACCCTAACCCTACCATCATCAAGGAATCTAATCTAAATGAAGCCAAAAGAACAATGCAATGCAAGCATAACATCACCTAGACCGTGCGATTCCTTGTTTGAGAGGGAAATGTGGACTGCTTCTTCAACGATGAACAATCACAAAGCTGAAAGCTGCCATTGATGGATGATAAAAGCTCAAATGCTCGAATGCTCAAGATGATAATGGAGTTGCTATATGAATGCTGGATTGCTAGATACTATATGATTGCTAGATTTCTGGATCTCTGGATCTCTGGATCTCTGGATGTCTCATATGGAATGAGAGGCTGTTTATATAGGACTCAACCAAGATCAATCAACGGTGGAGATTCAAAGGCTATGTGAATGGCTAAGATTGAAAGTTACTAAATTTAGGTCCAATTAGTTGTACATGTGAAGGATTTTAAATGAAAGTTGTCTTACAACACATGATAAATGGGAAATGGACAAGTGTTGAAATGTGATAAATGATAAAGGCTTAATTCAAATAAAGTATTTGAATTAGTGGGATATGAGTTGGAAATTAATTAAATAAATAAAATTTATTTAATTAATATGATAAATGCATAAAATGAGATAAGACATGATGTGGAATTAATTAAATAAATACAATTTATTTAATTAATTGGCTAAGTGAATGAGAATGGGATTTTAATTAAATAAATAAAATTTATTTAATTAATTGGGTAATGGATTAGGGATGTAACAAGGTGTCATGGACATGGACAAATTTGGGTGTCTACACACCTTTCCACCTTTGTATTCTTCATACTTTGAAAACCAATCTTTGTGAGATGTCATGTGAAAAGATGCACCTGAGTCAATCAACCAAACATAATCCAATGCCTAAGTTTCCAAGGCTACAATGAAGGCATCTGCATCACTCTAAGAAGATTCATTATTAGAAGAATTATTCTTTTTCTTCTTCTTCTCCTTTTTGCATTCTTTTCGGATGTGTCTAGTTTGCCCACAATTCCATCACTTCACCTTGGACTTTTTACCAGGAGACTTTGATCCCCCCTTTGACTTGGATCTAGACTTCTTATCTTTCTTCTTTGGTCTGCCTGGAACAATAAGGGCCTCCTTGGCCATCTCAGAAGATTTCCTTCGCATTTCCTCTGATAGCAACGAAGAAACCACATCTTCCATCTTGAAAGTGGTTTTTGTACTCCCAATAGACATAACCAAGTGATCCCATGTGTCAGGCAATGCTCCTCATTTTCTATCTTCACACCCACAGAAGCCAGCTGAGCAATGATCATGTTAAACACATTCAAATGATCTATAATAGACGCTCCTTCCTCCATTTTCAAAGAGTATAGCTTCTTCCTTAGGAATAGCTTATTTACCAAAGATTTCCCTTGATAAATGTCACCAAGCTTCTTCCATAGAAGTTTCACAGTCTTCTCTTCATGGACATTCAGAAGAACTAAATCAGTCAATCACAGTTTGATCAGACCGTTGGCCTTCCGATCCATTACATCCCAGTCATCTTGCAAGGTTGTTGATGGTTTGTTAGAGGATATGACATCCCATAACTCATGATCCACGAGTAAATCTTCCATTTTGAGTTTCCACAACTCAAAATTGCCACCGTTGAACTTCTCAATTTATATTCTTTGGGATGTGTTCGCCATCTTAAACCTACAATAAGTTTACAACTAGATTTCTCTACAAAACTCCCATTGAACAAGATCAACACAAAAAACCCGTCTTACCCACAAGGACAACAAAGCTGGCCAAGCTTTGATACTACTTGTAAGGAAAATAAAGTGCAGAATATGCCTTCCTAATGCTAATCTTCAGGAAAGAGAAGCAACTAAACCACTTAAAACTTTGCAATTATAGTTCATTTAAGATGCACATAAATAAATAAAACATGAACACTAGAGTTTACGTGGGAAAACCCTTTCGGGAAAAAACCCACACACCAAAGCAGAGATCACTTGTATTACAGTAAAATGACAATTACATACAAGTTACAGAGCTATGCTCTTTCAGGTGTCGATTCACAAAATCAAAACAACAACATTACATTCACCCTGATCTTAAACCAACCGTCCTTTGACCCACGGTCAATTTGTTTGTTACAATGCAATACACTGCATTACCATATTCAATACAACTCCTACTTTACATTACAAACTTCTCTATATATTTATGTTCCCCTTTAGGTCAGCTTAACCTACATTGTCATAGTACCGCCACGTCGACCAATAAGCAAAGAGATATCGCAGGCAGTTACATGGTTATCAGGGAATTCAACTATTGCCTTTAGGTTGAAATCATCGAGCCAATAAACATGTTGATTCACAACAATGATGTGAAAACAATGAGTAAGCTAGTGCCATGTGTCGACACCTTACTCATCAGTCAATCGCTATTGACCTTTTTTCACGGTTCTGTCTATGTCCATTATTCCTAGGCTTAACCGCTATACCGTAGATACCTTAGACTGACCTGTGTGGGGTGGCAAGATTTATATTGCAGCACTGTAAGCCATTTCATGAGCTGTCGCGGGGTGGCAGTAAGACCCACACACCTGCCAGTCTCTCCAGTCACAGTCGTGGGGTGGCGGGGTAACTCCCATTCTACAACAACCACCACCAACAGATCCTCGCGGGATGACGAGATATACACTGCACCACCCTAAGCCAGTTCATAGGCTATTGCGGGGTGGTGGTATATCCCACACTACCACAAGTCAATTTATTGACTCCCGCGGGATGGCAATAAACACCGCAAGCCCGCACCTCTTTTATCTGCACCTAGCGGTACTACGATAACGACTAGGGTTTTATCAGTGAGTTTGAGACACACATTCTCAACAAAAAGGGGCCAGTGCTATGAATTCAATTCATAACAGCAAGCCTTCTACTATAAAGGAGGTTCCATCATCTCCAAAAGTGTCTGAACAAGCTATAGAGTAGTTAAAGAGGGGAATATGGATTCCTTCCATGCATAAAACAACAACTTTTCCCCTGAATATTGTAGAACAAATGAAATAGACAAATATAAATGTGTCAATGTGGGATGCATTGTTAATCCTCTTTTAAAGGGATTTGTTGCAAGATGCCTTAAGGCAATTCCCAACAGTTGAGTCAACAGTCTAGAAGGAAAAAGCCCCAGTCAATCTTGTACAACCAAGTGAAGAGCAAGGGGGCCCAACAAGGAAGCCATCCCCATTCTACTTGTCTCTAATCATTGGGAAATTCCTAGTACGTAATTGCATGATAGATTCAAGGGATAGTATTTTAGTTATGCCAAAGAAGATAGCAGATGCATTATACATCAAATATACCCATGTTCCATTAGGTGTATTACAACTGGATGGTACTTTTGTTAATACTGTTGGGGTGATCAAAGGACTGGATTTGACCTTACATGCTTGTCCAAACATGACTATTATTCAAGATATTTTAGTCATTGATCTTCCTCCTTTCTTTGATAGTTGCTTATCAAGAGACTTCACAACTAAGGTAGGTGGCTACCTCTCCTCTGATTGGATCACATGCTGCTGAGGAGAAGATATGGCACAAGTTTCACCATTAATGTTGAACTAGTTTCAAATTATCATGTAGAAAATTATGATCATAGCCTGGCGAACCCTCATTGTATGATTTGGGGTGAGGAAGTGCATGATTCGGGGTCTTTTGAGACAATATCTTCACCCCTTCCAACCCCAGATCTTTTCCTTGATGAATGGGCAAATGATAATTTTGATTTTGATCCATATGACACCACTAAGACAACTGGGCTAGGCACTTACATGATTCATGAGGGGAATTTCTCTATCCCCTCCATATTCAAACTAGATGATGATTCTGATGGCCCATGGAAAATGTTCTTTGATGGTGTAAAGAGCAGAAATGGAGATGGTACAGGAGTCTTACTAATCTCTTCGACTGGTAAGAAACTACATTTTGCTCACTGGCTACAATTTTCATGCACAAATAATGTTATAGAGTATGAAACATTGGTACATGGCCTGTTGATTGCTTAAAAGAAGAAAATCAAACATTTGGAGATCTTTGGAGACACTGAGCTAGTGGTCAACTAGGTTAGGGAAAGATGGGCAATGAAAAATCAACTCCTGAGAGCTTATAAACACAGAGTTTGGAGCCTATTTGAGAGTTTTGATGCCCTCAACTTACAGGTAATCCCAAGGAAATTAAATGCTGAGGCAAACCAATTGGCAATAGTTGGTGCTCAGTTTTCTCCCCCCACAGACCTCTTTCAAAGACCTAATCAACATGTCAAGATAGTGGTCAGGCCCTCAGTCCCATATAATGATGTGAAATGGTAGATTATTGACAATAATGAGCAAATTGTAAACTTCATCCAAAATGAAACTGAGTTCTCATCAACTGCACAATCCAGACTACAAGAAGGGTATGGTGATTGGATTATTCAATTGAAATCAAACAAGCTGCTCAAAGGTTTGGTCACTCTTGATGCTATTTTCAGCCATGATGATGAATTCAAGGGTGAGAAGAAGAACTTTGAATTAAAAAGGAGGACTATAAAAATGTTTCTATCACCTAGGACAAAGATTTATTGCTAGGAAGGGTATGTTGTGATGAACAACAAGATTATATTCACCTTTCTCAGAAATACAATGATGTTTTGCATGGAACTATGAGGACCTAAAGGGTTTTGACCCTAATGTTGCCCAACATGCCATAAACCTTGACCCAAACACTAAGCATGTCCACCAAAGACAACGGCCTATAAATCCTAAAATTGAGCCTTTGATGAGGAAGGAGCTTGCCAAGCTCATTCAGGCTAGAATCATTTTTCCCATCAAGTATTCCACTTGGGTAGCTAACTTAGTGCTAGTAAGGAAGAAAAATGGAGAGATAAGGCTGTGCATGGACTCCCATGATTTGAATCAGGCTTCCATAAAAGATCACTACCCTCTGCCATCCATGGATCAAATCTTGCAGACTGTTGTAGGGGCAGAGAGGTTCTCATTACTTGATGGTTCTTCTGGTTATAACTAGATTTTTGTGAGGGAAGAGGAAAAATTCAAGATGACATTCACCACTAAGTGGGGAACCATGGCGTATGCAAAAATTCCATTTGGGCTCTCTATTGTTGGCACCACTTTTTAGAAGGTAATGGACATTGCATTCAAGGGCTTCATCAACAAGTTCATCCTGATTTATTTGGATGATATCACAGTCTTTTCCAAGAGAGGAGAAAATCACATGGAGCATCTAGAGAAGGTTTTTGAAAGATGCAGGGAGTTTGGGGTGTTTCTGAACCCTGAAAAATGTATTTTTACCATCTCTTAGGGAAAGCTTCTGGACCATTTAGTGTCCAAAGATGGGATCTCCATAGATCTCGAAAGAACTTCAACTCTTCTTTCTCTTCCTCTGCCTTCTCATAAGAAGGTTCTGCAGTCATTTCTAGGGTAGATCAATTTTGTTAGGAAATTCATTCCTAACTGTGCTGGTTTGGTCAAACCATTGACCCTAATGCTTTAAAAAGATGTTTTTAGGTTGACCAAGGAAGGGAAGGATGAATTTAAGAAGATAAAGGAAGAAATTACCCAAGCTCCTACTCTCATGAATCCTAATTATGAAAAGGACTTTGTCCTTTATGCCCACGGAGGAGAGAACAATATTGCAACTGTCTTAATGCAACAAAATGACCAAGGTATGGAATAACCCTTGGCCTTTTTTAGTCAAACATTGAAGGACTATGAGGTTAGGTATAGTGCTACAGAAGAACAAGTTTTTGCCATTGTAAGAGCATTAAAAAAGTTTAGATATATGCTAGCAAATAACCATATCAAAGTTTATCATCCTAGTGTGAGAGACTACATAATGGGAATTGAAATCAGTGAAAATAGAGCAAGTTGGGTCACTAAGATCCTGGAATATGATGTTATTATAAAAATCACTAAGATGATTAGAGGTGGGGGATTATGTGAATAGTTGGCTCAAACTACTGCACGGATGAAGTGAACTCATCCTATCACTTGAATGAGGTAAAACCTATAGTTGAATCAGCAGCTGTAAGTTCTTGGACAATAGACATGGCTAGGTTCCTATCTACTGGTGAGTATCCTTATGGATTGGATAAGACTAAGAGAAGACATTTCAAGTTGCAGTTCATTCCTTATGCTTTGATAGATGGGGTTCTCTTTAAAAGAAATTTGGATGGAGTCTTGCTGAGATGCATTGAAGAGAACCAAATTAATAGATTGATTAGTGAGTTTCATGATGGTCGAACTGGAGCCCACTTCTCTACAAGAGCTACAACAATGAAGATAATAAGGGAAAGTTACTTTTAGCCCACATTATTCAATGATATGCCCATGTGTGGGTATAAAAATGCAAAGAATGTGATCTCTTTGCTGGGAAGAAAAGATTGGCATCCCTTCCACTTATTCAGACAGATCAACCTTTCTCACAGTGAGGCCTATATTTTATTGGCATGATCAACCATACATCTAGTGCTAGCCATAAATGGGTTTTAACTAGTAACAAACTACTTCACCAGGTGGGTTGAAGTAGTCCCACTCAAAGAGGCTACATAATCAACAATCATGGATTTCTTGGAAGAAATCATGACAAGGTTTGGAGCTCCCCACACTATCATTTCTGAGAATGCAAGAGCTTTTACTAGTTTTAGGATAGCTAATTGGGCTTTGAAGTATAATGTGTTCTTGAAGACTTCATCTAACTATTACCCCCAAGGTAATGGTTTAGCTGAATCTACTAATAAGAACCTGATCAAAATCCTAAAGAAGACTGTTGATGCATAAATTTGTGGGTTTAATCCAGCAGCAACATGGGAAACTTCAGAGACGTGGGATTGACCCCTGAAGTGACCTCCAGATTTTAAGGAAGCTGGCTCTTCCATTCTTTCAGTGGGGGTTTGGGAAAAAGGTTAGAAGGAAAAACAAGATTGCAGAAATAATATGAAACTAAACCTATGGCGATACGCCAGATTTAAACAAATACCCAATTGCACATTGATCAAACCCTAACAGATTTAACTGGAAACTAAAGAGCATAAATGCATGATTGATACCCAGTTTAATAAGTAGATTTAATAGACGCAAAAGAAACAGAGAAATTGGAAACAAGAACAAAAGGTATACTTAGATATGCACAAAACACTGTCTCTTATTTGAATGGAAGAATAAATTTACAGAGGCAAGATTGCTGCACAGAATAAACTATTACATCCTTCATGAAAAGACACTGCTGAGGTAAAGAATAAAACATCTGTCCACTGCTCCTAAATCTCTAATCTAAAAAATGTAGAACTGTTAAACTCTCTAGCACTATGAAGAACTATCCGACGCTCTATCTCGGATCCAATATTTATAGCCAAAAAACAAAATCTCTTGAAGATCTCCTTTGCAACTGCTCCCAAAAATATTTGTAACCGGAACCCACCAAATGTGCCATTGATTCCGGTAACTACAGTTCTGACTGTTCTATTTTGCCCTCCATGGCTGGAAATACATTGCTGCTCATCTTTGACCTGCATAAAAACCTAACCTTCACCATCTCTCCTTTGTGGCTACCGTAAAAAATGAAGTGGCTGCATGAAAAGTTAGGGTTGCATTTCACCGTGAGAGTCAAATAAGTTTCAAGAGAGTCACTTTATATTAATAAAGCTTTAGCTTTATTACTATCCTCAGGTCCCACCATGTTATCTCATAAAAGGTTTTTAATATTTAAATCTGTATTTTACTAACCTCCCCTGACTCTTCATTTTAGAGACTCTTATTTGAAGCTTCTTAGCTTTAGAGGGGCCCGCCACTAGATTTAACAAGAGACTTTTATTACAATAAACCTTAGCTCCTTTCTAAGACCTCACGTGAATCATTTATGAGCTTTAATAAAATGCAACAATACCAAACATTTCTCTGCCCTCCGCTTCAGCCACGTGGTGGCTCCAGCTGCACTCTTTATTTCTTTCTTGTTCCTCCTTTGACACGTAGTGTCTTCCGGGAGCTCTTCAAAACAAATGTGATTTGTTATAACTTTTGAAACATACTTTATTGATGGGAGGGGGCCCACTATATAATGACTCTATATATAAAAAATAAAATGACTCAGGCTTGGAGTTTCACATGACACTTTTGATGCAATTTATAAAATAAAATAAAACTTGATTTTTCTAAGCTCCACTGCCTCCATGTGGTTGCCTCTCCTTTATCAGTTTAAATAAAAATAAAAATAGACATTTATCCTTGCTCCACTTCTGCCACATGGCTCACTCAGCTGCTTGAAATGAAACTTTTTCTTTGTCCTTCTAACTCTCGCAGCAGTTACATCTGGCGCCCTCCGGTGTCTCCTTGAGCTGCTCTTCCATCCATTGATTTGCTTCTGATCTACGATTCCTGTAGCTTGTTTCCTCTTAACTGTATTTGATACGCCATTTAGAAATGGTGTGAGGCTCTTTATATGCTTGGTTTCTCACTATCAGGAGAGCGCCATAGTTAATGCTTCCTAATCTAATGTGGCTGTGCTCCAAGCTATGTTCGGTCTGGCACCTCACCATTATGAATACATCCTTGAAACTCAACATAATATGTTAAAAGCTATAGATTGAATCTCATTGAGAAATTTTGAAATAGTGTGCAAAATTTACACAATAGTTCCTGGCGACGAACTGGGAGAGTGAGCCTGCTTACTCAAACTCTAGAATCTCTGGTTTTGCAGATTAGTGCCTTATTTATTGGGCATAGAGTCAAATGTTTGAAACTAAAACATCCATAAATGGAAAACAGAGTGGCACCCAAGTCTTTGCAATAAGACTAAAACACAACTACCTAGAATTGTATGAAAATAAAACTGAAACCTTGCTGAAAACACACTCGGCAATTGAAGCCACAACTCATTTTTTTCAATTGATCAGCTGAAAAATGGCCATTGGATTTGAGGCAGAGCCTGACCACAGAATTGATTTTCATCTCATAGCAGCAGAAACTAAAATTAAAATCTTTTGTTGATGCTACAACTTATTCTGAACATTGAATCTAATTACTGACATAGGAATCTCAGAGGGACATGCCCATTCACAAGGATAGAGAAATAACTACCTTATCTAATGATATTGCTCCAGTAGCTCCACATTGCATTGAGAATTGTCCAAACAAAACGCATGAAGAAAATAACCAGAATTTGTACCTTTTCACCTTTCTGCATTCTGGAAGTTCAGCATTTGCATGAAAATAACAGTCAGGCTGATTTGTATGCTGTGCTTGCCTGAGCGGAGGGTGGGAAGGGAAAATAAAGTATTGAAGTTTATTCCTCTATTTGCATTTGGAAGCCTCTGTCAACAAGACTCCATCAGTGACCTCCTTTTTATGCTCTTCACCCATGATAGTATTAAAACCAAGTGTGTAGGTGACAGACCTACCAAGCATATTCTTGAATCTGATTAGAATTCCTTCGTGCAAGAAGGGTGTATGAAGAGACTCTTCATTTGACTCTTCACTACTTGTGTCTCTGGATGTATCATTACCATGGAGGTCACTTTTCTTCTTATCACGATCATCCAAATTTAAGCAGAAAACCTCAAGATCATCCCAAAAAGAACCGTTTTCAGACTCATCTTCACTATTTTGCACAAGAGTACTTACTTCTTGTTCTTTCACAAGTTGAGGCAAAGATTTTGTATCCTCTAATGGACAGTACATTTCAACTTCTAGATTCTTTTCATTATCATTTGTCTCATCCTCTTCATGTGACTGTATTTCTGAATCAATTCCTTCAAGATGTGAAAAATTTTGACAGAAAGATTGCCCTTCATTTGTAGACTTGTTGATCATGATGTTAGTCACAAACAAACATAGAATAAAAGTTACACAACAACCTTTACTCATCTTGAAAGATACGATGAATTCAAAGAATTCATGATCCCAAGTCTCTGTGGATTAGTTCTTAATCAACTGACGTTACTCAGTGGTTGTTGTGTGTTGTTGTTTTCCATTCAGGGGCCTTACGTTTGCTCATCAGTAGGATTCTGTTTTTGTAAAGATGCTACATAGAAGGTTATCTACACAGGATATTTTCACAAATAGTGTGTCTATACTCAAATATTTGCATGATATTTGTCAATTGTACATGCTTTAACTTCAAATATGCTATAAATTTCTAGTTATCTACGAGATGTCCACATATTTCATGTATATTTGCTTATGATTATCTATTATTTGCAATTGTAATGGCGGATTGTTCTGAAATTAAAAGAAATGTAAAAGAATACTTCAAATTATGATGAATCTTCAACTATTGAGCCACATACACACTTTATACAGTCATGAGAAAGAAGAAATCAAACCATATGTTCACCAGGATGTTCCACAGCTAGATACAGATGATGCTAACTTCAAAGGATGAGGAATGAAGACAATATATGCAGACTGATGAGCACTCCAAGGGATGCAGTAAATCAAAGCATATATCAAGAATTCATACATAGACTACTCAGGATTTACGATGATTTGTAATCAAAATGGTCTTCTCTTTCATTAAGTATGCAAAAATATGGATGCTTACAATAACTTTGAAATAGGCCATGAATATTTCAGCAAACAAATTTCAATTAAGCTTCTGAATGTTTAAAACAAGGCATCCCTGTACCTTTTATAGAACAAGGTGAGGGAGTGGTTACACATGATCTACGATCAAGATTTATCAATTAAGATCTACGGTGCATATTCCTTTTGACTTAGTCAAATGTATCTCGTGACACAGGTTGCCAGCTGGCAACCATCTAAGTGACTTATTTTCCTCTAAGTACCTGATGTAGATGTTTCCTTTATAGCACATCTTCATCTACTCCTCAGGCTCTTCTTCTTCATCATGATCATCATGATCATCACTTTCCGTGCCTTCATCACCTTGATGAATATCCTCCTATATATGGACCTTTAATGTTGTCCTTATATTTTCATATGCTTCCACTATTTTATCAACTTCTCTGCCATCCTGAGTTTTAGCTTTGATAATGGCATGCTTGTGGGCCTGATATTTATCTTTGAGAACTTCTAACTTGCCCTTCCTGTTGCTCAATATTTCATTGTAGTTCTCCACTCTGACTTTGATCCTCATGACCTTGTTCATTGTTTCTTTCGTCAAGTGAGTAAGAGGATCATCAGCCATCGGCTGGAAATTATTATGCAGAGCTTTTATGGCAAAGTCTGCGTCTTGGTTTTCAATTTTACCCTCTACTTTTCTTCTAAGGTTTCTAGGACTTCTGCCTCATAAGACATCATGTCATGCAGCTTCACACTGATATCTCTCAATTTATCGCTGCACTTCTTCAGTACATCACACTCAAACCTGATGTCCTTCTACCAAATATCTATCAGCCTGGCAGTGTTATTATTCAACACTTGATGAGCTATAAGGATCTGAGGATTAATCCTCTTTATTTCACATAAAACACTTAAGGCTTTCTCCAATTGGAATGATCTCCTTCCAGCCTTAGTCTGTAATTTATTGACTTTATTTTTGGAGATAATCAAAGAATTCCACCTCTGCAAGGAGGCGCCTACTACTTCTTCAGCTCCGTTCAGTGCTGATGACATCCATTTTCTCATTATCACTGACTCATGCTTCATGAGGTCCAATTTATTAACCTCCTCTTGTGAAATCGCAGTCAATGGGACCACCTGATCTGATGATGTATGATCAGGGTTAATTAACCCTTTTATGTATGAATGCAGCTAGGCAATGTGCTCCTTATGCTGCTTATTCTTCTCCTTCTCTTTCTTCACCCTTTGGGTTAAAGAATCAATAATGTCTTTTCCTTCCTAACCCTCTTGGTCTTCATTGGCAAATCCTAAATTAACAATGGTGATCTGGAATTCTTCCAGGGTGATCTTGCCTTTCTCTTGTTCAATTGTGGGAAGGGCTACCTGGGCGGTCCTTCTGCCCATAGCAGGATCTCTTCTGATGGCAGAGGTTAATCTGGCCTTCCTCTTTGGCTTCATGATGGTTTTTGAAAATAATGTCGAAACATCAAACTCTTGAATCTCAAAACCAGATTTTGTACTTATCTCTTTCTCAAGCCATTGAGGCACTTGATCTTTGGATCCTTGGTTTCCATCATCATCATCATGTCCACCCTGATCTCCTGTATCTGTCTCTATTCTCGATGGAGAGGGTGACTTCCTCATTTCTTCCTCATGATGATCTTCATGAGGGTGATCTTGTTTTACTTCCTCCTCCTGAGGAGTCTCTTCTTGCGGTGGAGGATCTTACGGTGCATCCACATGCTGATCCTGTAATTGATCATGTACTGCATCTTCCTTTGTTTCATCCACCTTGGTAATTTCCTCATCTTGAGGTGCAGATATGTCTGTGGATATCATTGTATCTGACTTAGGTGCATCTACCTGATCTTGGATCACGTTTTGCTCTGCACCTATTGTATCTACCTCCTGAGTTTTTAGGTCATCATGACCTGAGGTTTCTTGAGTCTGGGGGGCATCTTCACCTGATGTAGCTTTGTAATTCCTACCCTTTTCTTGGACTTCAACAATTTTGGGCTCATCAGATATATCTTGTTGTTGTTGGCCCATATCTGGAGTGTGGCTTTCCATTTATGTCCACTTGACTTCCTCTATATTATCTGTTCTCTTAGGTGTACCTGCTTGATGTTCAGGACTTGCATCCTCTCTATGTGTTAGGTCAATCACCGCAGGGCTAGTCACCTGATCCACTAATTTATCAAGCCGATTTGTTGGGCTGCCTTCTCTGGACTATCTTCCTTTTCTTGCTCTGCTTGCTTCAACTCTTCTAATATCACCCTCTGGGAGGATGGTGTTCCTTGTGGAGTCATGTGAGTATTAGAAGCTAGAGTCTCCATTTGCTAAGAGGCTACGTTTTCTACAACTTCATGATCTGATAAGTCCACAGTCTCTTTCAATGAGAAAAGACCACCTTGAGTTGCTACAGTGGTTTGTTTTTCTTGCTCTTCAGCCTTCTCAGCTTTAAACTCAATTATGGTAGGAAGTGGCACCTCATGTTGCAACTCTTTTCTAAATACTTCACTACCAACTCCCCTTAATATTACAGGGTCATGCCTTATTTCGCCCCTCATGTGTGTTCTTTGTTTCTTAGGGGGTGATGTTACTAAGGATACTGCCTTCCTCTTCCTGGTGACTACTAAGGGATCATCTTCTGTAGGCTCCTCTTCAATAAGAATATCTTTCTCTCCATACTGCTGTGAAGTTTGGCCTTGATCTTGTATTTCTGCAGTATCCACAACCATCCTCAAGATCCTTTAGTCTTTTCTTTATCCTCTAGAGGTGGTGTTGACGAGGCTGATGCCTGTCCTGATGCAGATGCATCCTCAGCTAGTATATCAATTTTCTCAACAATTACTCCCTTAGGTGTATCATCGGCTTTCTTTTTCTTACTAGGAGCTCCTTTTCCTTATTTCTAGGGTGGCAGCCTTTCTCCATTAGATTTTCTCTTCTCTCCAAGAAAGTCATCATATTCCTCATCAGGAATCTCCTGCCTTTTCCTCTTATTATCTACTGTGATGGCCATCCCCTTCTTCTTCAATATATTGATTTGTTTATCCACCCATGCTTGGGTCAACTGCAGCACCCCACCTGTAAACCTATCCAATGAAATATCTTCAAGCTGTGTTAGGTCAGGGGCTGAAATGGTGTCATTATACACCTTTTTCTCTTCATACTTATTTGACAATAACCTACCATCATCCTTCTTCAATTGCGCAGGCACTGGAATGCAATCAAATGTTCTAATTTGATTGAGTGTGAGTTTCTGATATTTTCTTCTTCTGACTTCAGCTTCATCTTCACAGTCAGTCCAGAAATCCTCCAAGTGCTTTTGATGGATGGGTTTCCCTATGATATTTTGCATTCTTCCATAAGGGTCATATGATCTGGCCAATGGGAATGGCTGTAGGTTCATCATGTTCAGACCTGCTATGGACTTCTTTATGTTTTCTAAATTAGGGCATATGTACCACCCTATAGTCACTGGAATAAAACTGGAGGAATCTTGTTATTTGCCTTATATGCATCCAGTATTGTTGATACTTGTCTTAGAAACTCCATCAGGATTACCCCATCAGTAGGGTACCTGGGTAACATTAAGGGCTGCCCCTCAAAACCTTCTACTCTAATGTAGGAGAATGTGGCAAACTGGATGAACCATGCACCATGTCTGTATATTACTTCCTAAGCTTCCATGCTCAGTCTTTTGGTTCTATCTTCCTCCATTGTTCTGACCAGATGCATGGAGAATGCATCATTCACTAATTTATAATCAGGGAGGTAGTGTGCTCTCTGCAACTGAGGATAATGGTCCCATATATGGGCATCATTTAAACTGCCATCAATCTTTCCAACTGAAGTTAATGCATCAAATGTACCCTTATAAGCACATGAATACACAATATAGGAAGTCATGTAAAATGAACAGTCTAGGCCCCCTAGGTTCATCAGCTGTTCATCTAGGGCATCACTGATGATCTTAGCCCATAATGGCTTGTTATCTGTATAGATGCACATCATGATAATCCCGTACATCCAGTCTTTGAAACTTCCAGCATTGGGCTGGCCTGTCATCCTGTTGAGCAGGGCAATCATGCATTGATACTAATCATCAAAATCAAACTTGTACATGTGCACTGGTAATTTGGCAGAGGCAGTGTAAGGGCTGTTCTTTGCTCTCCATTGGTACATCCTCTTTCTTGTAGTCTTCTTGTTATTTGTATATTCAATCTCCAGCTTCTTCAGATCCATACTAACTACCTTTTTCCCAACTGGGAGGTTGAATGTAGATGTAATGCCTTTGATGGATAGATCCGCATATACTCTTTCATGTTTTTCCACCCTCCCTGTCTTAGGGTTATAATTTCTGGCACACTCAACTACTAATTCTGGAGTTTCCATAGAATAAGGAAATCCAACTGCATACCACATTCCTGATACAAAGGCAGCATCCAGCAAGGTACTTTCTCTATCTTCGCCCATCTTGGCTGACCATGCTGCCAAATCTGTGTTTCCTTGGTGGGTATCTCTGATGACACCATATTTGAACTGTACTCCTTTAGGTTGAGCGAACATAGGCTTGAGGAATTCTGCATCAGACTTGTTCTTCCTGACGTCCGCCATAGGTTCCTACAATGAATACGACTTGTCTTACAAGAATATCCTCATGCATGCATATACAATATTATAATTTTACGGCATCATGCATATTATACTTATTAATCTTTATTTCATCATGATATGCACAATTACAGAGCTAACCAATAGAAAAGCACTTACTACCTAGATATTACAGATAAAGACAACAGGAGGGTTTCTAATTACTTACCTGATTACGTTTTTCTCCTGGATTAAGCAGATGATTACTGAAAAGAGGTTCAGATACTGGTGATAATCACGTGCTTCATTCTGCTATAAGCTGTTTGCATCCGCAGGTAGGTCGTATGAGGGTTTGAATGTTCTACGCTCTATAAAATCTCGTTTCTTAGGGTAAATTAGGGCAAATCCAGGTTAGATTGATTAAAACCATTGATCTTCTGCCATGGATCTACTGATGATGCCAGGTGTTTGTATCGTGTTCACAATCGGCTGGAACCCACCCACTACATTTATGTGCATTTAATGTCATGGGGCAAGATGAGGGGGTGATCTTCAGAAGATTAGGTGATATTCAAATATTGGGTGATATTTGAAAAATGACCCCTATGTGTAATATGACCCTCTACCTTTGAGCAGGAAAAATAATGTCAAAGAGATCAGGTGATGTTGAGAATAACGAGTGATATTCAAATATCAGGTGATATTTAAATATCGGGTCATGTTTTAAAGATCGGGTGATGTTTGAGATATGACCCCTCAGGACTAAAGTGACCCCCCTTTTGAAAGATTAGGATGACATCACCGTCATGTTATGAAAAAAGGGTGATCTTCAGAAATATACCTCCGCGAGGTAAAAAGGATGATGACGTCACCGTCAGGTGATTTTCTTTGTTCATTGGGATTGGATGACGTCATTGGCATATTGGCTCTAGGGTGACATTTTGTGACAGGGTGATATTTGAAAGATAGGGTGATATTCAAAATATGACCCCCGCAAAATATATGAAGCTGTTTGATTGGTTAATACCACTATCATGTAAAATTGACGTCCGAAGCTCCGGACCAAATGATTATCGGGTGATAAAATTGGATTAGGGTGATCTTACTTAAGATGACTGATATTAAGAAATATGACCCCCCCCGGAATATCAGGTTTGACTAGGACTTTGACTTGTCATAACTTTCTTTCCCTAAGGAATATCAAGGTGATCCAAAAGGCAAACCTGCATGAAATTTTGTACTCTTTCTAACCATGAGGTTATTGACATGAAATATTAACTTTGACTAACTGACCTCATTATGATGACTTACCCAACTTCCTTATGCAGGATCACCTACATGACTTACTTTTACCAGACAGCTGAAAGCAGAAAAACACAAGCCAAGCCAAGCAAAAAGTTGGGTCCCTGTTTTGTCAAGTCAAAATGGGGCGTGTTGTGTAACCACACAACAACTTGCCACCAATGAGAACAACAAAATTCTAATGATTCAAGTGAGGCGATCACATTCATATATATTATTCTAACTCTTTCTATGTATAAGCCTCATAATCTTTCTGTATGACAAAGTTTTCATCATGGTAATAGTGCTAACAAAGGATCAGGGGTGTGCAAATGATTAATTATCCTCATCTTGAAAGCAAGTTGAAAACATGAGTAACTGATGTTAAGCTACATAGTTTGGGATCATCCCTCATAGCCAACTTGGATAGAGCCTTGCTGCCAGTAGGCATCCATAGCCCCAACAATGTTATCTATACAATCCCCCTAAGTAGAGCCCCACTGCCAGCAGTTGTCTATAGCCCCGGTAGAGTTACTTAGATGGCCTAATTTTATTTATTCTCTAATTTTTCAATATCTTATATACTTTATATATCTGATGTCATCATGTAAGGTCAGTGTGCAAGGTATGGTCACTTGCTGATTTAGGTTGGAGATTGTATTGGTAGCGAGGGAGTCCCTTTAGATTTTTCACTTAACACCTATACTTGTGTGTTCAACAAACCCAAGGCTGTTAGGTGAGTCATCGTGTAAGAATCACTTTGATCAAGAAAAGGCACCCTAATGAAAAGATATCACAGACCTGATCATAAATACTTCTCAGAATGAGTCATAACCTATACATAAATTTGTTCTCATCAATTGAATCCTAACAATTTAATTATTTTCTAGGGTGATGAGCTGCATCATCTTGACTAACCAAAACAAAAACTCAACCAACAAACAAAACAAAAACCAAAACAAAGCAAAACTATACAAACAACTATACAAATATACACTATGATACACATGACTATCATGAAGCTTACTTAGGCTTGGAAATAATGTTTAAGGAACTGTCCATTAACTGGTAATGGAACATCCTCACCTGTCAAGTTTTTAAGCCTGTAAGTGTTGTCTCCTAGTATGTCAGAAATTTGGAAGGGACCTATCCATAATTTGTCAAACTTACCATGGTCTCCTTTCCTCTCATGTGCTTTGTCCCACATCAGGACCAAATCTGAGATCCTGAAGGCTTTAACCTTGGCTCTTTTGTCAAACCAGCGTTTGACAATAGCCCGATGTTTGGCAAATTGATCAATTGCCTGACTTCTTTTCTCTTCCAGGTGCATCAACTGAAGCAACCTAACTTCTTGTTTATTGTCTATGCCAAGGTACTCTTGTGCAAACTACAGTGTAGGAATATTTAGGTTAACAGGGAGGATGGGATCCACCCCATATACTAAGTGATAAGGTGAGTTTCCTAATGCAGCCTTGTTCCTAGTTCTGTCTACCCATAAGGCATATTTCAGAAGGGTGTTCCACTCCCTAAGGTTCTTTTCTATTAACTTTTTTATGATATTGAGCAAATTTTTATTGGTGGATTCTGCTAATCCATTCCCTTGGGGATAATAATTGGAGGAGAACTTCAATATGATCCCATAATCAAAAGCCCAACTTGACAATTTGGTTGAAGCAAAAGCAGAGCTGTTATCACTTACCAGAGCATAGGGAACCCCATACCTGGTTACTATATTACTTTCCAGAAATTTAATGACATCTTCAGCATTGTAGGTTTTGGTGCTAACAGCTTCTATCCACCTGGTACAGTAGTCAGTAATCGTTAAGACATACCTGTGGCCTGAAGATGATGGAGGATTAATTGGTCCTATGAAGTCCATGCCCCATTGTGCAAATGAGTGCATCTCCATCACTGGCTGCAAAGGTTGAGCAGCATATCTCTCTCTATTAGCAACAACCTAACATACATGACAACATTTAATATGTTCAGCAGTATCCTTGAAAATGGTGGGCCAGTAGTATCCTACCCTGTGGATAGATTGAGTTGTGGCCAAGGGTGACCCATGTGCTATTCCAAACTTGTCATGTAGCTCTAATAACACTCTATTTGCTTCTGGCCTCTCTAGGCATCTTAGGTATATCCCCTCATAATTTTTCTTGAAAAGGATGCCCCTTTCATCATATACTTCTGTGACCTTATTTTTAGGGCTCTCCTTTATGAGGCTTGCAGTCTTGGAGGACATCTTCTAGTAATCAGGATGTGCCTGATGTCTGAGTACCACTCTCCATTATCCTCCACATTAATTACATACTACTAACTCATGATATTGGGGTCAATTTCTGATATCATTTGGCTTAAAGCCTGTCCTCTCACTAGCTACATGGGTGTAATATCCATGTCATATTCTTGTAGGACAGTGATCCACTTAGCCCTTTTCTCACCTGGCTCACTCTACATTAAGAGCATCTTAACTGCTGCATCAGGTACCACAACAATCACTTTACCTCTCAAGATATAGTGCCTGAACTTCTTTACTGCTCTGACCAAAGCAAGTGCCTACCTTTCAACATCCATATATCTCAGTTTAACATCTTTGAAAGGGCAGCTCATGAAAGCTATGGGCTTCTCTTCCTTTTCTTCATTTCTCTTTTTCAGCATTGCTGCAGAGGTATGCTCTGAAGCAAATGAATAAATGTAGAAGTCCCTGGTATAGTCTGGACTAATCAAGATTGAGCATCTGATATAGCTTTTTTTATGTCTTCAAAAGCTACTCTAGCCTCTGGTGTTCACTCAATTTTTGCATCCTTCTTAAGCATGGCATTTAAAGGTCTGACTATTTTTGCAAAGCCAATGATGAACTTCCTAACAAAATTAATCTTACCAAAGTAAGACTTGAGCTCCTTTTTACTTCCAGGAAGCTGTATTTTCATAATGGACTCCACTTTGTCAGGATCAATGATAATCCCATTTTCAGTTTTCAGGTGGCCTAGTAATTTTCCTGTTGTCACCCCAAATATGCATTTCTTGGGGTTCAGGGATATCTCATATTGTTCACATTTTTTAAGCACATTTCTGAGATCTTCTACATGGTTTCCTCTATCCTTAGAGAACACTGTTAAGTCATCCATGTATATGACTATGCATTTTCCTATTAAGCCTCTAAAGGCTATGTCCATTGCTCGTTGGAATGTTGCTCCAGCATTGATTAACCCAAATGGCATCCGCCTGTAGGAGAATATGCCCCACTTCGTGGTGAAGGCAGTTTTTAATCTGTCAATCTTATCCACCATTACTTGGTTGTAGCTTGAGAAACCATCCAGAAATGACATCATTTTGGCACCATTCACAATTTGCATGACCTCATCTAAGGAAGGCAAAGGATAATTGTCCTTCTCAAATGCTCTGTTCAAGTTCCTAAAGTCCACACATAGTCTGATGTCTCCATTCTTCTTTCTCACTGGGACCAGATTTGCTACCCAAGTGGAGTGCCTCATAGGAAATATGATCCTGGCATTTAACAGTTTCTTAACCTCCTAAAAAATAATAGGTTCTAGCAAAGCATTGACAGGCCTTTGCTTCTGTCTAAAAGGTTTAGCATCTGGCTTGAGGGGTATGGTGTGTGTGATGACTGATGTGTCATACATTTTTAGCTCATCATAAGTCCAGGCAATGACATGGATGTAATCCTTGAGAGCCTGGGTGATTCCTTCTAACTCTTCTTCTATGCAAACTTTTCCTATCAGGACATTTTTCTTTTCATTATTCTGTCCAATGTCAACTTGTGAATATTGTCCTCCATCAGCTTTTGGAAGATCCTTCTGTTTCAGCATGTTGTCCATATCAAATGCTCTCTCTAGCTCAATCATTCCCTTAGGAATTTTATTGCTGGGCAACTCTAAGATTTCTTCTTCTTCCCAAACATGATCCTCTACATTGTTCTCATCTATGATATGAGCATCAAATATATCCCTATTGGAGATGAAATCTAGGATATGCTGATCATTGTCAAACACTTAGAGGTTGGTTACATTGTTAGGCACAGAAGGTACTGATACCAGCTCTACTAAAAATCTTTTTAAACCAGAAATAGACAATGGCTCCAATGTACTGGCAGCCTAGGTTAAAGCATCTGCCCTATGATTCTGTTCTCTGGGTACGTGGGTGATATTAAATGCATCAAAATCTTCAATCAGGTCCCACACTCTGTGTCTATAATTAAACAGTTTTTTATAATTGTAGGAGTAAATTCCTCTTACTTGTCTCACTACTAATTCTGAGTCTCCATAAACATGCAGAATTTTCACTTTCTTCTTAAGGGCAAACAGTATCCCATGAATCAGAGCTTCATACTCTGCTACATTGTTGGTGCAGGGGAACTGTAGTCTGTATGCTGCCAAGTAGGATTTTCCATATGGATCAACTAGATCTATCCCTACTCCATCACCTTGTTTGGACTTGGATCCATCAAATCTAAGGATCCACGGCTTATCTTCACCTGAAATCTTATCTGAGCCTTCTCTCTTCTTTGCAGCTCTGGTAGCTGCACCACTTGATATCCACTTCATCTTTGGTGGCTCAATTCTCTCAGCCTTCACCTCTTTTATCTTCTGTGAAGCTAATGTCTCTTCTTTCTTTTTATCTTCAGAAGGATGATCTTCTGAAGTAGGCAATGTCTGTCTTTCCAAAATATGCAAACACAATGAGCAAGTAGTTTCTGAGTGAGGTGCTTCATGTAGCCTGCACCAGTCTTCAATCAAGACCTCCTGTGGAGACCTCTGCTGTTGTGTCATTTTCTGAATCTCTTCTGATAGAAACTCTTCAAATTTAGTCAGATTGCTACCTCTATCTTCATCAGATAGCTCATAATCTGATTCCACTAAACAATCACTCCCTGGGGTGACTTTCTTTCCTTTCTTAACATTACTCTGGTTGCATACCAGTATCTCTTCTGTCATCTGAATGTGACTTTCATCTTGCTGTATAGCTTCCTCTGTTCCTGTAGAAGACAAACAATAATCAACGTCACTATCATTATCATTGTCTGATGAATTTACCTCTGATGATGATGATGATGATGATGATGCTGAGGCATCACTACATGCTTGTTCTATCTCCATCATGTCTATGCACGCTTCACAAGTTTTCTCGAAATGTGGTTCATTATGCAACCTGCACCATCCATCTATTAGCATATCATTAATAGGTATTTCTAACAACTGACATCGTTTTACCTCTCTAGACAGGTGCATCTTGAAATTCTTAAAATGATCTACCTCATTTTCATTCTCAAGATTACTATCAGATTCTACAACTATTTTGTCATCCTGAGGATCAGGATTATGATGATGAACATCATACATCAGGATTTCCTTTATCCTGATAGTTCGTGGCTTGATGGAGTAAATTTCGAGTTCTACATCCACATACATGATCTCATTAGTTCTGTTATATTTGGTGATCATGTGCTTCATTCGAGGCTTAGCATCTATTCTTATCTGGTTTGGTATCCCCTTCTAGGGCAACCACATATGACTGAATTCTATAGACATGTATCTGTTAAGTGTTTTAGACCAGTCTCGGCTAAGCAACATCCCACAGGTATCAGGTATATCAACTACCTGGATGTCAATATAATATTGGATCTTGGGATCAGATGCTAGCTGCATGTGGATATGAGTTAACTCTCCTACCACACTTACTTTTGTTTTGTCTAGTTGTGTCACCTTCTTTAAGGATTTAGCAGGATGCAGGCCTAAAGCACTGCATATGGACAGGGGCATCACATTTGTAGATGCTTTTGAATCTACTAAATAGTTGTGCAGGTTTTTGCTAAACATTCTTATAGTAAGGAGGAACGAAGGTGACTCACTTTTTTCCCTATATAAGGTCATGTGGGAGGTCTCTGTAGCCTAAACAGTAGCTGGCACCTTGTATTTAACATTAGGATCTCTAGCAGCATGATCTTTGCTACCAGACTGACCTGAGGGATGATTATCGTCTTTAGGGGTAGGATCATCTAGTGATTTCAAAAATGCCTTCTTGATGGCAGGGGTTTTAAGTAATTTAGACAAGGATAAACTGACTTTAATCTTCTTCATCTCGTCAGCCAGATAAGTGACCAACTTGTCAGATTCATGAGGCGGATTAGCAATTTTTGGCACATTATTCTGGGGTGTTAAATACTGAGCATTTACCTTGGGAAAACCAGGGTTATTACTTGCCTTGGGATCTGGAGGTGTATTGAAATTGTTTAGAGGCAAGGAAGAGGTCAATGGACCAGTAGGTGTATTGGCATTACTTCTCAGGTTGTAGTTATGCTTACCCTGATATTGTTGTTGGTAGGCATGTACCTCCTCATGTTCATTTGAAGGCTCATTTTCATCCTCAAAAGGGAAAACATAATTTGACTCAAAAGCCATGGCTGATTCCTCACATGCCAGGGTGTAATCTTGGTGAGCAGGCACTATCTGCTGATAAGGATGATGAGTGTAACTCTCCAGCACTAAGGCAGAATCATATCCGCAAGGAACAAGTTGATTTCCCTCTACCTGAGGTTGATTTCCTGAAGTATTGGACACTTCAGTCTGAAAAATGCTAGCAACAATTCTGAATTGAGGACAGTCTAACTCTGCATGTGCATTGGTGTTATGAATCTTGCACTAGTTAGTGCGGGCTGCCTCTGTAAGGTTGACTCTGGTAGTTTGTTTGGGTTCACTAGGAGGCAAAGTGTCTAGGGGTGATGGCAAGGAACCATTGTTTGGCCTAGTGTTCCACACTCTAGGCTGTCTTTAAGGATTATTATTGCCATTGTTGTTATAATTATTGTTATTGTACCCCCTATCAGGATAGTTTGGTCTATCATTGTTATAGCCTCTGTTTTGATTAGGCTGAGAGTAGAAGTTTTGACTCCTCAAGTGAGTGATCTCTGTTGTAAGTTTCCTTAGCTGAGCTGATATTTCCTTGATCTCTTCTTTCTCTTCCTGAGCCTTAGCCACTACATTTTCTGTTAAAGGCTTAAAGAAAGAAGAAGATCCATTATTCTAATTAGATTGACCTACAACCTGAGGTGCTTGTATTTATCCAGGATACTGCATCATCTGGCCATTCCCATTAGGAGGTGGCATGATACTCAGTGGAGGTATTTGTAAAGGTGCTGGCATGACAACTGGAGGCATCATGGCTCCATTAGGCTGTGGTTGGGCAGGATATCCTGGATAACCGGGAAGTGTGGGAAATGCAATGTTTGGTGTAGGAGTAGGAATTAGCTGCTGATTGACTTTGATAGCTTCTTGGAAAGCTCCTGTTAAAGTTGTGATTTCAAGATGTGCTCTCTTGATGAACATAGAAGTTAAAGGATCCAAGGCTGAATAATAAATGCTCCTAGCAGCTTCATCTGCTACGACATATGGAGCAACTAACTTAGATAGCATTTTCTGGAACCTAGTGTTGAAGTTGGCAATAGGTTCTCCTTCAAACCGTTTAATTGTGGCAAATAAGTGATAGTTCATTGAAGGATCTATTGGTATTTTGAACCTATCAGTGAAAGCTTTCTCCAGGACAGCCCATGATCTGACTGAACCCTGACCAAGGCTAATGTACCAATTATAGGCTTCTTCCCCTAAGGAAAAAGGAAATAATCAAAATACAACGTCCTGATGCTCTATTCTGGCCCTATAGCAGGCTTCTTTGAAAGTTCTGATATGATCATCCGCATCTTGATATGGATGATATTTTGGACAAATTTTATCCAGATTCTTTGGTAAAGCATGATATGCATTAAAAGCTAAAGGTGATTCCGCTGTGAAGAAAGACATTGCAACCGGTGGAGGTTGAGCTTGAGGTATGACTGGCTAAGGCTGAACTTGAGATACAACTGGTGATCCTGTAGGTATTTGCAAACTAATAGGAGTCACAGGAGGATGTTCTGGTGATGCTCCTGACGCACTAGGATCAAGAGTGTGATGAATATCAATAGTTCTTGGTCTAAACCCCCTGATAGGTAGTTCTTCAAGGATTCAACCAGATTGGGATCTGGTATTTGGCCTGAGAGCTAGGATGTCTCAAATTTAAAGCAAAATTAGTTGGATAACTGTAAAGATCAGCTGGAATTTACTAGCAAAGGTTATATTTATGGTCAGAAATAGTAACTGACTGGATATTATGGACTATTTTCACGACCAGTGCAAATATGAGGTGACATTGAGGTCTGGTGAAACTTGCAACCGGATATCAGGTTTCTAAAGCATATTCCTTCAAAGCTTTGACATATTTACCTGAAATAAGGCTAATCTTTGCAAATTCATTACGATTGACTACAAAGCTTGCAATATTTATGATTAATCTTGAAAACTTCACAAATGATTAGCATGTACAAGCTCAAAACAACAAATCCTTACGTATTGATTGAAATCAAGAGGTATTTCAGTGTTACCTCACTGTCTGCATCATCAAATCTGACTTACTGATGATGAGCTTCTAGCTCCGGGCCCTTCTTCTAGTGCCAATTTATGTTGCGTTAGGAGCGAGGAGTCTGCATAAAATGAATGATGACTGAAGCGACTCATCTTTCCCATTCTTCCCTCCTTCTAGCACCAATTTATGTTGATCATGATGTTAGTCACAAACAAACATAGAATAAAAGTTACACAACAACCTTTACTCATCTTGAAAGATACGATGAATTCAAAGAATTCATGATCCCAAGTCTCCATGGATTAGTTCTTAATCAATTGACGTTACTTAGTGGTTGATGTGTGTTGCTGTTTTCCATTCAGGGTCCTTACGTTTGCTCATCAGCAGGATTTTGTTTCTGTAAAGATGCTACACAGAAGGTTATCTACACAGGATATTTTCACAAATAGTGTGTCTATACTCAAATATTTGCATGATATTTGTCAATTGTACATGCTTTAACTTCAAATATGCTATAAATTTCCAGTTATCTATGAGATGTCCACATATTTCATGTATATTTGCTTATGATTATCTATTATTTGCAATTGTGATGGCAGATTGTTTTGAAATTAAAAGAAATGTAAAAGAATACTTCAAATTATGATGAATCTTCAACTATTGAGCCACATACACACTTGATACAGTCATGAGAAAGAAGAAATCAAACCATATGTTCACAAGGATGTTCCACAGCTAGATACAGATGATGCTAACTTCAAAGGATGAGGAATGAAGACAATATATGCAGACTGATGAGCACTCCAAGGGACGCAGCAAATCAAAGCATATATCAAGAATTCATACACAGACTACTCAGGATTTACGATGATTTGTAATCAAAATGATCTTCTCTTTCATTAAGTATGCAAAAATATGGATGCTTACAATAACTTTGAAATAGGCCCTGAACATTTCAGCAAACAAATTTCAATTAAGCTTCTGAATGTTTAAAACAAGGCATCCCTACACCTTTTATAGAACAAGGTGAGGGAGCGATTACACATGATCTACGATCAAGATTTATCAATTAAGATCTACGGTGCATATTCCTTTTGACTTAGTCAAATGTATCTCGTGACACAGGTTGCCAGCTGGTAACCATCTAAGTGACTTATTTTCTTCTAAGTACCTAATGCAAATGTTTCCTTTATAGCGCATCTTCATCTACTCCTCAGGCTCTTCTTCTTCATCATGATCATCATGATCATCACTTTCCGTGCCTTCATCACCTTGATGAATATCCTCCTGTATATGGACCTTTAATGCTATCCTTATATTTTCATATGCTTCCACTATTTTATCAACTTCTCCGCCATCTTGAGTTTTAGCTTTGATAATGGCATGCTTGTGGGCCTGATATTTATCTCTGAGAACTTCTAACTTGCCCTTCCTGCTGCTCAATGTTTCATTGTAGTTCTCCACTCTGACTTTGATCCTCATGACCTTGTTCATTGTTTCTTCCATCAGGTGAGTAAGAGGATCATCAGCCATCGGCTGGAAATTATTATGCAGAGCTTTTATGGCAAAGTCTGCATCTTTGTTTTCAATTTTACCCTCTACTTTTCCTTCTAAGGCTTCTAGGACTTCTGCCTCATAAGACATCATGTCATGCAACTTCACACTGATATCTCTCAATTCACCGCTGCACTTCTTCAGTACATCACACTCAAACCTGATGTCCTTATACCAAATATCTATCAGCCTGACAGTGTTATTATTCAGCACCTGATGAACTATAAGGATGTGAGGATTAATCCTCTTTATTTCACTTAAAGCACTTAAGGCTTTCTCCAATTGGAATGATCTCCTTTCGGTCTGAGTCTGTAATTTATTGACTTTCTTTCTGGAGGTACTCAAAGAATTCCACCTCTGCAAGGAGGCGCCTACTACTTCTTCAGCTCCATTCAGTGCTGATGACATCCATTTTCTCATTATCATTGACTCATACTTCATGAGGTCCAATTTATTAACCTCCTCTTGTGAAATCACAGTCAATGGGACTGCCTGATCTGATGATGTATGATCAGGGTTAATTAACCCTTTTATGTATGAATGCAGCTGGGCAATGTGCTCCTTATGCTGCTTATTCTTCTCCTTCTCTTTCTTCACCCTTTGGGTTAAAGAATCAATAATGTCTTTTCCTTCCTGACCCTCTTGGTCTTCATTGGCAAATCCTAAATCAATCGTGGTGATCTGGAATTCTTCCAGGGTGATCTTGCCTTTCTCTTTTTCAACTATGGGAAGGGCTACTTGGGTGGTCCTTCTGCCCGTAGAAGGATCTCTTCTGATGGCAGAGGTTAATCTGGCCTTCCTCTTTGGCTTCATGATGGTTTCTAAAAATAATGTCGAAACATCAAACTCTTGAATCTCAAAACCAGATTCTGTACTTATCTCTTTCTCGAGCCATTGAGGCACTTGATCTTCAGATCCTTGGTGTCCATCATCATCATGATGTCCACCCTGATCTCCTGTATCTATCTCTATTCTCGATGGAGAGGGTGACTTCCTCATTTCTTCCTCATGATGATCTTCATGAGGGTGATCTTGTTTTACTTCCTCCTCCTGAGGAGTCTCTTCTTGCGGTGGAGGATCTTGCGGTGCATCCACATGCTGATCCTGTAATTGATCCTGTACTGCATCTTCTTTTGTTTCATCCACCTTGGTAATTTCCTCATCCTGAGGTACAAATATGTCCATGGATATCATTGTATCTAACTTAGGTGCATCTACCTGATCCTGGATCACATTTTGCTCCGCACCTATTGTATCTGCCTCCTGAGTTTTTAGGTCATCATGACCTGAGGTTTCTTGAGTCCATGGGGCATCTTCACCTGATGTAGCTTTGTCATTCTTGCCCTTTTCTTGGACTTCAACAATTTTGGGCTCATCAGATATTTCTTGTTGTTGTTGGCCCCTATCTGGAGTGTGGCTTTCCATTTCTGTCCACTTGACTTCCTCTATATTATCTATTCTCTCATGTGTACCTACTTGATGTTCAGGACTTGCATCCTCTCTATGTGTTAGGTCAATCACCGCAGGGCTAGTCACTTGATCCACTAATTTATCAAGCCCAATTTGTTGGGCTACCTTCTTTGGACTATCTTCCTTTTCTTGCTCTGCTTGCTTCAACTCTTCTAATATCAGCCTCTGGGAGGATGATGTTCCTTGTGGAGTCATGCGAGTATTAGAAGCCAGAGTCTCCATCTACTGAGAGGCTACGTTTTCACCACTTCATCATCTGATAAGTCCACAGTCTCTTCCAATGAGAAAAGACCACCTTGAGTTGCTATAGTGGCTTCTTTTGCTTGCTCTTCAGCCTTCTCAACTTTAAATTGAATTATGGTAGGAAGTGGCACCTCATGTTGCAATTCTTTTCTAAATACTTCACTACCAGCTCCCCTTAATATTACAGGGTCATGCCTTATTTTGCCCCTCATGTTTGTTCTTTGTTTCTTAGGGGGTGATGTTACTAAGGATACTGCCTTCCTCTTCCTGGTGACTACCAAGGGATCAGCTTCTGTAGGCTCCTCTTCAATAAGAATATCTTTCTCTCCATACTGCTGTGAAGTTTGGCCTTGATCTTGTATTTCTGCAGTATCCACAGCTGTCCTCAGGATCCTTTTAGTCTTTTGCTTATCCTCTAGAGGTGGTGTTGACGAGGCTGATGCCTGTCCTGATGCAGATGCATCCTTAGCTGGTATATCAATTCTCTCAACAATTACCCCCTTAGGTGTATCATCAGCTTTCTTTTTCTTACTGGGAGGTCCTTTTCCTTGTTTCTGGGGTGGTAGCCTTTCTCCATTAGATTTTCTCTTCTCTCCAAGAAAGTCATCATATTCCTCATCAGGAATCTCCTACCTTTTCCTCTTATTATCTACTGTGATGGCCATCCCCTTCTTCTTCAGATTATTGATTTGTTTATCCACCCATGCTTGGGTCAACTGCAACACCCCACCTGTAAACCTATCCAATGAAATGTCTTCAAGCTGTGTTACGTCAGGGGCTGAAATGGTGTCATTATACACCTTTTTCTCTTCATACTCATTTGACAATAACCTGCCATCATCCTTCTTCAATTGCGTAGGCACTGGAATGCAATCAAATGTTCTAATTTGATTAAGTGTGAGTCTCTGATATTTTCTTCTTCTGACTTCAACTTCATCTTCACAATCAGTCTAGAAATCCTCCAAGTGCTTCTGATGGATGGGTTTCCCTATGATCTTTTGCATTCTTCCATAAGGGTCGTATGATCTGGCCAATGGGAATGGCTGAAGGTTCATCATGTTCAGACCTGCTATGGCCTTCTTTATGTTTTCTGAATCAGGGCATATGTACCACCGTATAGTCACTAGAAATAAAACTGGAGGAATCTTGTTATTTGCCTTATATGCATCCAGTATTGTTGATACTTGTCTAAAAAACTCCATTAGGATTACCCCATCAGTAGGGTACCTGGGTAACATTAAGGGATTCCTGTCAAAACCTTCTACTCTAATGTAGGAGAATGTGGCAAACTGGATGAACCAGGCACCATGTTTGTATATTACTTCCTGAGCTTCCATGCTCAGTCTTTTGGTTCTATCTTCCTCCATTGTTCTGACCAGATGCATGGAGCATGCATCATTCCCTAATTTATAATCAGGGAGGTAGTGTGCTGTCTGCAACTGAGGATAATGGTCCCATATATGGGCATCATTCAAACTGCCACCAATCTTTCCAACTGAAGTTAATGCATCAAATGTACCCTTATAAGCACATGAATACACAATATAGGAAGTCATGTAAAATGAACAGTCTAGGCCCCCTAGGTTCATCAATTGTTCATCTAGGGCATCACTGATGATCTTAGCCCATAATGGCTTATTATCTATATAGATGCACATCATGATAATCCTGTACATCCAGTCTTTGAAACTTCCAACATTGGGCTAGCTTGTCATCCTGTTGAGTAGGGCAATCATGCATTGATACTCATCATCAAAATCAAACTTGTACATGTGCACTGGTAATTTGGCAGAGGCAGTGTAAGGGCTGTTCTTTGCTCTCCATTGGTACATCCTCTTTCTTGTAGTCTTCTTGTTATTTGTATATTCAATCTCCAGCTTCTTCAGATCCATACTAACTACCCTTTTCCCAACTGGGAGGTTGAATGTAGATGTAATGCCTTTGATGGATAGATCCGCATATACTCTTACATTTTTTTCACCCTCCCTATCTTAGGGTTATAATTTCTGGCACACTCAACTACTAATTCTGGAGTTTCCATAGAATAAGGAAATCCAGCTGCATACCACATTCCTAATACAAAGATAGCATCCAGTAAGGTACTTTCTCTATCTTCACCCATCTTGGCTGACCATGCTGCCAAATATGTGTTTCCTTGGTGGGTATCTCCAATGACACCATATTTGAACTGTACTCCCTCAGGTTGAGCGAACATAGGCTTGAGGAATTTTGCATCAGACTTGTTCTTCCTGACGTCCGCCATAGGTTCCTGCAATGAATATGACTGGTCTTACAACAATATCCTCATGCATGCATATACAACATTATACTTTTATGACATCATGCATATTATACTTATTAATCTTTATTTCATCATGATATGCACATATACAGAGCTAACCAATAGAAAATCACTTACTACCTGGATATTACAGATAATGACAACAGGAGGGTTTCTAATTACTTACCTGATTACATTTTTCTCTTGGATTAAGCAGATGATTATTGAAAAGAGGTTCAGATACCATTGATAATCACGTGCTTCATTCTGCTATAAGCTGTTTGCGTCTGCAGGTAGGTCGTACGAGGGTTTGAATGTTCTGCACTCTGTAAAATCTCGTTTCTTCGCAAGGTAAATGTAAAATGACCCTGTAAATTCACCTTTAATCTTATTCTTAGGGTAAATTAGGGCAAATCTAGTTTAGATTGATTAAAACCATTGATCTTTTGCCATGGATCTATGGATGATGCCAGGTGTTTGCATCATGTTCGCAATTGGCTGGAACACACCTACTGCATTTATGTGCATTTAATGTCATGGGGCAAGATGAGGGGGTGATCTTTAGAAGATCAGGTGATATTCAAATATCGGGTGATATTCAAAAAATGACCCCCTATGTGTAATATGACCCTCTGCCTTTGAGCAGGAAAACTAATGTCGAAGAGATCGGGTGATGTTGAGAATATCAAGTGATATTCAAATATCGGGTGATATTTAAATATCGGGTCATGTTTTAAAGATCGGGTGATGTTTGAGATATGACCCCTCAGGACTAAAGTGACCCCCCTTTCGAAAGATCAGGATGACGTCATCGTCATGTTATGAAAAAAGGGTGATCTTCAGAAATATACCTCCGCGAGGTAAAAAGGATGATGATGTCATCGTCAGGTGATTTTCTTTGTTCATCGGGATTGGATGACGTCATTGGCATATTGGCTCTAGGGTGACATTTTGCGACAGGGTGATATTTGAAAGATAGGGTGATATTCAAAATATCAGGTGATATTCGAAATATGACCCCCGCAAAATATATGAAGCTGTTTGACTGGTAAATACCAATATCACGTAAAATTGACGTCTGGAGCTCTAGACCAAATGATTATCAGGTGATAAAATTGGATCGGGGTGATCTTACTTAAGATGACTGATATTAAGAAATATGACCCCCCCCGGAATATTAGGTTTGACCAGGACTTTGACTTGTCATAACTTTCTTTCCCTAAGGAATATCAGGGTGATCCAAAAGGCAAACCTGCATGAAATTTTGTACTCTTTCCAACCATGAGGTTATTGACATAAAATATTAACTTTGACTAACTGACCTCATCATGATGACTTACCCAGCTTCCTTATGCAGGATCACTTGCATCACTTACTTTTACCAGACTGCCGAAAGCAGAAAAACACAAGCCAAGCCAAGCAAAAAGTTGGGTCCCTATTTTGTCAAATCAAAATGAGGCGTGTTGTGTAACCACACAACAAGACTCAGTAACTTAACTTCTTTTGCAACTACTGGCTCAATATGTGATACGGATGATGCATTATTGTTCTCCCAGCACTTTTTAGCTTCAAATCCCCTTCTGAAGTACTTTTCAACTTCTAGAAGTGTCACCTCATAAGAATCTCCTGAATCTTCATTATGACTTGACTGGGTTTCTGAGTTACATGCTGCCACAGGTGCATGATGTTGATAATCAGAAGAACACCCTGAATAGACAGGAGCCACCTCCATGCTTGCATTTTGATCTTCGAGACTTAAGTCTTCCTTAATGTCAAAATGACAAAGTACTTGACGTATGGCTTTTATCAGCTAATTTGAAGCTACAGAGTTTTGTAAGACACAATTTTCAAGGTAAGTGAGTCTGTGCTGAACTTGAGGGAGGATCTCTTCAATAAACTAGTTAGACTGATATTACGGTCTATACAGGCTTTGAGGCATGAAACTTGGATCATCATGATATAGAGATTGGTTTCTTAGCTCATTAAGCTCTTGGGCAAAAGATTTTATGAGTTCTTTTACCTCCATCATCTCCTTATGATTCAACAAATCAGCAGGGAGGGTGGGTGGATTCAAACAATTATACATTCAGCTACAAGAAAGAGCTTGGGATAGGATGTTTGTATGAGGCATAAGTGGTTTTAAAGGCAAAGGAGGCAGTCTACCAGCATCTATGAGGTTATTTTCAGCCTTAATAGCAAGATCATATGATTGGGGTAAAGTTTCACCTCCTAGGGCTTGTATCATAACAGATATCTCAGGGTCTAAAGCCTTTAAATAATAAAGAAATGCAAAGACTAGAGGAGGCCTCATGTCAACAGAGAATTTCCTCCATACCTTATCAAATCTTGAATTGAAGTCACACATGCTTTCCCTTGAATGCCTCTTGATGGTGATGAGATTCTGGGTGAGAGTGCTGACATTTGTCCTGTCTTTGAATTGATTGTAGATGAGCCCACCAAGTTGATCCAATCCAGTGATTGAACTGGGTTGCAATCCTCTGTACCATTCTTTTGCTTTTCCCTTGAGGGAAGGTGCCAGCAACAGAAGGGCATGATTCTCAGTTGTGGCATTGTGAATAGAGCACAAACTTGCCACATCTTGAATGTGATCAACCGAACAAACAGAGCCATCCCCAAGAAAATGAGGCGGTGCCTTCTAGGCTGTGTCAAGAACTTGACCCTGCTGTTAAAGAACAAGAGGACTTGAATCCCAAGTCACAAAAGGTAGATCTCTTTGAATATTCAGATGCACATATATACCAGGGGCTGCCATGATCTGTAGGAGCAAAGATCTGAGAAAGAACCTTTAGTAGAGTTGCCAGATGGAAGATTCATGCTCCTATGAGTAGATATTTCTATGATTTTCCATCAAAACCACAAAATACAGGGCAAAGATTTAGTGAAAACAAAGACCCAAGTCTTTGAATCCAGTCCCACCGGGTATGCCAAAAATTGTTGATGCATAAATTTGTGGGTTTAATCTAGCAGCAACATGGGAAACTTCAGAGACATGGGATTGACCCCTGAAGTGACCTCCAGATTTTAAGGAAGCTGGCTCTTCCATTCTTTCAGTGGGGCTTTGGGAAAAAGGTTAGAAGGAAAAATAAGATTGCAGAAATAATATGAAACTAAACCTATGGCCATATGCTAGATTTAAACAAATACCCAATTGCACAGTGATCAAACCTTGAAAGATTTAACTGGAAACTAAAGAGCATAAATGCATGATTGATACCCAATTTAATAAGAAGATTTAACAGAGGCAAAAGAAACACAGAATTCAGAAACAAGAATAGAAGGTATACTCAGATATGCACAAAACACTGTCTCTTATTTGAATGGAAGAATAAATTTACAGAGGCAAGATTGCTGCACAGAATAAACTATTACATCCCTCATGAAAAGACACTACTGAGGCAAAGAATAAAACATCTGTCCGTTGCTCCTAAATCTCTAATCTGAAAAATGTAGAAATGTGAAACTCTCTAGCACTATGAAGAACTATCCGGCACTCTATCTCAGATCCAATATTTATAGCCAAAAAACAAAATCTCTTGAAGATCTCCATTACAACTGCTCCCAAAAATATCTGTAACTGAAACCCACCAAATGTACCATTGATTTGGGCAACTGCAACTAACTGTTCTATTTTGCCCTCCATGGCTAGAAATACATTACTACTCATCTTTGACTTGCATAAAAACCTAACCTTCACCATCTCCCTTTTGTGGCTGCCGTAAAAAATGAAGTGGCTGTGTGAAAAGTTAGGGTTGCATTTCACCGTGAGAGTCAAATAAGTTTCAAGAGAGTCACTTGAAGACTTCATCTAACTATTACCCCCAAGATAATGGTTTAGCTAAATCTACTAATAAGAACCTGATCAAAATCCTAAAGAAGACTGTTGATGCATAAATTTGTGGGTTTAATCCAACAACAACATGGGAAACTTTAGAGACGTGGGACTGACCCCTGAAGTGACCTCCAGATTTTAAGGAAGCTGGCTCTTCCATTCTTTTAGTGGGGGTTTGGGAAAAAGGTTAGAAGGAAAAACAAGAATGTAGAAATAATATGAAACTAAACCTATGGCGATAGGCCAGATTTAAACAAATACCCAATTGTACAGTGATCAAACCCTGAAAGATTTAACTGGAAACTAAAGAGCATAAATACATGATTGATACCCAGTTTAATAAGTAGATTTAACAAACGCAAAAGAAACAGAGAAATTGGAAACAAGAATAGAAGGTATACTCAGATATGCACAAAACACCGTCTCTTATTTGAATGGAAGAATAAATTTATAGAGGCAAGATTGCTGCACAGAATAAACTATTACATCCTTCATGAAAAGACACTGCTGAGGTAAAGAATAAAACATCTATCCGCTGCTCCTAAATCTCTAATCTAAAAAATGTAGAAGTGTTAAACTCTCTAGCACTATGAAGAACTATCTGACACTCTATTTCAGATCCAATATTTATAGCCAAAAAACAAAATCTCTTGAAGATCTCCTTTGTAGCTACTCCCAAAAATATCTGTAATCGGAACCCACCAAATGTGCCACTGATTCCGGTAACTATAGTTCTGACTGTTCTATTTTGCCCTCCATGGCTGGAAATACATTGCTGCTCATCTTTGACCTGCATAAAAACCTAACCTTCACCATCTCCCTTTTGTGGTTGCCGTAAAAAATGAAGTGGTTGCGTGAAAAGTTAGGGTTGCATTTCACTATGAGAGTCAAATAAGTTTCAAGAGAGTCACTTTATATTAATAAAGATTTAGCTTTATTACTATCCTCAGGTCCCACCATGTTATCTCATAAAAGGTTTTTAATATTTAAATCTGTATTTTACTAACCTCCCGTGACTCTTCATTTTAGAGACTCTTATTTGAAGCTTCTTAGCTTTAGAGGGGCCTGCCACTAGATTTAACAAGAGACTTTTATTAAAATAAAACTCAGCTCCTTTCTAAGACCTCACGTGAATCATTTATGAGCTTTAATAAAATACAACAAAACCAAACATTTCTTTGCCCTTCGCTTCAGCCACGTGGTGGCTCCCACTACACTCTTTATTTCTTTCTTGTTCCTCCTTCTTTGACACATGGTGTCTTCTAAGAGTTGTTCAAAACAAATGTGATTCTTTATAACTTTTGAAACATACTTTATTGATGGGAGGGGGCCCACTGTATAATGACTCCGTATATAAAAATAAAATGACTCAGGCTTGGATTTTCACGTGACACTTTTGATGCAATTTATAAAATAAAATAAAACTTGATTTTTTTGAGCTCCGCTGCCTCCACGTGGTTGCCTCTCCTTTATTAGTTTAAATAAAAATAAAAATAAACATTTATCCTTGCTCCGCTTCTGCCACATGGCTCACTCGGGTGCTTGAAATGAAAATTTTTCTTTGTCCTTCTAACTCCCACAACAGTTACATCTGGTGCCCTCTGGTGTCTCCTTGAGCTACTCTTCCATCCATTGATTTTCTTCTGATCTATGATTCATGTAGCTTGTTTCCTCTTAACTGTGTTCGATATGCCATTTAGAAATGGCGTGAGGCCCTTTATATGCTTGGTTTCTCACTATGAGGAAAGCACCGCAGTTAATGCCTCCTAATCTAATGTGGCCATACTCCAAGCTGTGTTCGGTTTGGCACCTCACCATTATGAATGCATCCTTGAAACTCAGCATAATAGGTTAAAAGCTACAGATTGAATCTCATTGAGAAATTTCAAAATAGTGTGCAAAATTTGCACAATAAAGACCATGGAAAAAAATCAGAGACAATGGCATAATAAGACCAAATTGGCTCTTTGGGCTAATAGGATCACTTATAAAAGAGCCATTGGTAACTCTCTTTTTTTTCTTGTGTATGGAAAAGAGGCTAGATTGCCCTTATCTTTGGAGCTTCCTTCATTAGAATTGACCCAACAGTTGGAGTTAGAAGGTGAAGATGCTAGGTCTGTAAGGATGGCCGAATTTACAGAGTTAGAAGAACATAGGCAGTCAACCATGGCTACATTAGAAGAACACTAGAAGCAGACCAAAAAATAATTTGACAAGAAAGCCAATGATCAAATTTTCAAGGAAGGTGATCTTGTTCTGAAATGGGATGTTGATAGAGCCAAAGATGGAGGCCATACTAAGTTTGATGCAATCTGGAGTGGCCTGTATATCATCACCGGTTGTAAGCAAGCCAATGCTTTCAATATTTCAAGGCTAGATGGTGAAGTTATACTGATCTCAATGAATGGGATCCATCTCAAGCCTTAATTCTAAGGTTGGTTTGAGATTTTGTATATACTATTTTGTTTTGTTCCTATTTTAGTTTTTCCTTTTCCCTAAGTGTTGTTGCACAGGCTGCACTCTCATTAGGAAAATGCAAGCCTCGTATTCCTTTTTTGTGTTGTTTTGAAGGTAGGGTTTTAGTTGTTTTCAGCCTACTATAGTCCCTTTTGACTTTATGCCCAATGGATGCTTAAGGCCATTGGTTTATTTGTTTAGTAGGCAAACATTCCTGAGAGGTTGCCAAAATGTTGACCTATTTTCCCCTTCCCAGAGTCAAATAGTCCAAGCTTGAAAATGTTGAAAATCTTGTTGAAATTCCTTAGGTGCCCAATCTTCATGTAAGGGTGTTTTCCTTGTAAAATACCCCAAAAATCTTGAGTATAAAACCCTTGAAAAAACCCATAAATTTCTAAGTTTAACCTTAGTTTTTTCAGCCTTAGTCAGTAAAATTTCAAGTTTGCGAACTAGCTGGTTCACCAACTAAGGGAAGGTTCAAGAGAGGCTGAAAAGTGACTAAGGAAGAAAGTAAAGAGAAATATTTCTCAGCAATTTTCAAAGTTTGCAAACCCACCGATTCGTCGATCAATGAGTTCGTCGACACAGAAAAGGGGTAAAGCAGGAAGGCATTCTTCAAAATTGTTAAGGCAAAAGCAAGACAAAAGGTTGCCTTTATCGGCAAATTGTGTAGTTTGTGAACCCACTGGTTCCCTGACCGGTTAGTTTGCCAATCAAGGGGACCACCAATAGATGGAGGAAGAGGTCGAAGGAAGACTTGAAAAATGACTAAGGAAAAAGAAGGGAATCGCTCTATCAGCGAATTTAGGAAAGTTCAAACTCACCAAATAGTACAAAATTTCTTAAATTCGGCGATAAGGTGATTCATCAACAAAGGCAGAGAAGAGAAAGAAAGAAGAAGACAAAATGGTTTGTAAAAAGGGAACTTTGCCGACAAAGAGAGGAAAAGAAGGTGAGAACAAATCAGAGTTTGATAAATGAAGATTTTGCCAATAACGCAAAAGCAAAAGTGGCCAAGTTTGAAAAAATGAAATTTCACTGATAAAGGAGAAGAAGGCCAAAGTTGAAGTTTAGGCAAGTTCCTGAAATGGGTATTGTTATCCTATTTTGCCCTTCTAGCCAAATAGTCTAAGGATCCATGAAATCTCTAAGTGTTTCCCCTTCCATTTCTAATCTGATCTGAGAAAGCTTAAATAGAAGGATGTTTCCCTTTGGAATGCAAGAGAAAACCACCCAAAATGGATGTCCCAAAAATCCTAAGTTTTCCTCGTGTTTTTTTGCCTTGTCGGGATATCGAAGTTTGGGCTTCACCTCTTCACCACTGTTAAAGCCCAAAGCCGAGCTCCAACCTTTCCTTTTGAAATCAACTAAGTGTGAAGAAGTTGTTGGAAGTTAGCCTTCTCTTCTTCATCTTTCTACTTTAGAGTGTCGAAGCTTGAGGGCCAAAGTCTACAGGTGTGAATTCTTCCAAGTGCTTCATTGTCAAACGTTAAGGTTTCACTTTTCTGCCTTCCCTCTTAAAGACAGAGGGCCAGGGAACTTCTAACGCACACCATGTGTCAGTACGATGCAAGTTCTAAGGTAAACAAAGACAAGACTTTCAATATTTTGCGCACTGTCGACACGTGTCCAGGTCAATAATCTTCTAAATGTTCTAAGTGCTTGGTGCTTTGGACATTAGACTTTTGACTTTCTTCCTACCTTCTTTAGGAAGCTAAAAGATGGAAGGCCCAATGCCCGTCTTCCATCGTGGCTTTATGCACATGCTTAAAGGGGCCTTTAAGTTATGCCGATTGGCATCCACATCAGCAAGTGGGTTGTTTTTCGCTGGGGCTCCTTTCTTCAGTGAGCTTCATTTTATGTCTTAGGGAGTGAAGGCTCCAATGTGGCATCTTGGTCATCAACATGTATTTTCACTGGGACTTTGTTCTTCATTGAGCTTCCCAAAGGCTTTCAGTAGAATCGCGAGGGATTGAGGTATGCCGAGAGGGAGGCCGCCGATAGGACAGGTGTCAGCTTTGAAGACAAAAATCCCCTCCTAGCGTGCATGAAGGCTCCATGTGGTGGACCTTCTTTCTTCTCCTTCCCTCCTGGAAGGCTGAATGACCAAGGCTCGAGCTTGATCTCCGTAGAGGCAAAAGTATTCTAAGTATAATGGGCAGAGCTCGAGGTTTTTGCCTTCCTCCTTCCTTTTGCAAGTGATTAGGAGGAGGGCCAGAGGCCCAAACTCTAAAAGCTCTATCAACTCTTCTCTCTATGGCAGAAATGTGATTCAACAACTCAGCAACCCTCTTGGTCACCATAAATGCATTTTCAAAGCTTGATTTCATGCGGTATTTGGATTTCCTACCTTCCCATGCTAATGACCTCATCCACATTAAATTCTTATACTCAGAACATGGGTGGACCTCCTCTGGCAGTGGATTTATTAGACAGACCCATGTGGGTGTGCTTCAAAGGACGCTAGAGTGATTTATTGAAGCATGGTCGACGTCCCTTCTTGTTGACTTCTCCTTTTCCATGTCATGGTTGCTACAATGCGATTTGTAAAGGCTATATATGCATGTTTCAAAGATTTATTTGGAGGTTGGTTGTTGTTCTGGGCTATTATGCTGCTGAAATTTTTGTTATCACAGGTCTTGTAATGCGATTGCAAGAACCAATAGAATATGATGCATTGTACCTATAGCTAGGCCTTTGATATCTTCTAGTCTAGTTCACCAATGAATATAATCAATTATTTTGCATCTATTTCTGCTGCAAATTGTTCTACTTTGTAATGGTTATTTGACCTCTATGATCAATATAAACTAAATACTACCTCTCTCATTGTTCTTGCACTATGTTTATTTGATAGATTTAAACTGTGTTTTATGGATAAAATGGTCCCTTCCATAGTTTTATCTTTCTTCCCTAACCTCTGCTTGAATTCCTTTGAGCTTGTGTGATTTCCCTTAAGCTTTGAGATCATTACTGTGTTATGTCGATGCAATCCAACACACTAAATTTTGGTGCATCACCTTCTTCCTTTCTGTTTCCCTCTCTCCCTTTTCCCTGGTGATCATTAGTGTAGGTTTAGTCTATTTCTCTAAGCCTTAATCTTAGAAAGAGGAACCAACCTTCTCTCAAGGTATGATCTCAAAATCGCAAGGTCCCACACCTTGAGATCATTCCCATTATGTCATTAGAATGCTTGGAAGCCTCCAAGCAGGGTGTAATTCTAAGTGATAATAGTTTCTAGCACACCCGGTGGGACCCTCTGCTCCGAGTAAGAGCTGGACTGAGAATTTGGTGCCATTCTTGGTTCATTTGTTGCTGTGAATACATTTAATAGGCACCTATGACTCTGTTGATCTGGTTCCTACATAACAATCCAACATTTCATGCTTGGAGTGCAAACAAGGTCTTCTTTTAAAGCTAATTTCCAATTCAGAGAACTTTCATTTACTGAGTCTAGAAGAAGAAGCAAATTATCTAGATCCCCTATAAGGGAAAGTAGGAGTGCAAAACCATCTCTATCAAGAGCCCAACCCACTCCTCCTCCAACTAGGTTTCAAGTTAGGTTCCAGTATTCTAGAAGAACCTTGCACATACTTAAAATTAATTTAAACATCCAACATATGGCAAGAAATATTTTATTTGTTACTTTCAATGGAGGTAGCCCACTAGACCTAGCTCAATATGATGACATACCCACCTCAGCCTTAAAGGCTATTCCATTCTTTACTGGTGAAAATTCCACTACCCTTGCTAAGCATATCCAAGACTTAGCTAGTGTCTGTTCAGTCCACCATGTCACTGCTGACAATGTGGCTGTGAGATTGCTAGCTTATTCATTCAAAGGGAAGGTCCTGTAGTGGTATAGAGGCCTCCAAGAAAATTCCATCCACAACTAGGATGAATTGGGCACTAAATTGTGCCAACATTTTGAAGACATAAGTGACCACTTTTCACTAATGGAGCAATTAGCTACAATCAAGAGAGCCCCTCATGAATACATGGTAGACTTCAACTATTGATTCCAAAAGACATGGGATAGAATTCCCTTACTGGTAAAGCCCTATCCAAACACATCATTCATCTATTACTTAAGGTCCTTTAATCTAGATATTGCTATCATGATTCAGTCCATGGGAAGGACTGTATTTCTTGATGCATATGATAGAACAATAAGGGTAGAAAATTGCCTAATTCAAGTAGGGAAGATTGCTCCAAGGACACCAATGCCTATATTCCCAGAGGTCCTTGTTACCTAGTCTACTGTGGCTCCAATTCCTACAACAACAACCTCTACGGCTCCTTTAACTGTGCCCTCAAATGAATTACATGAGGTCAAGGCTCTATTGCAAAACTTTGGCAATGAATTGGTGGCATTAAAGAGGCAACAGACATAACCTAATAGGCCATATCAGCCCCCTAACTAGACATATCGGCCATACAATTAGAGTTATCAACAAAACATACCTCCATACCAAGGTAACATGCAAAGGCAAGGGTAACCTAGTTATATCAAGCCACTAAATGTTGTTAATCCTAATGTTGCTAGCACCTCTGGACCTCTTGTACCAATTCAAAATAATTTGGCCTAGGACAACAATTGGTATTATCCTTGCAATCAACCACATGACCAATAATTGTGCCAAAGTGGATAGTTCAGTCATGCTCTGACAGTGCAAGAGCAACCAACAAGTTCAGACCAACAAGTCAACATCAATCAAGGAATGGTTGGAGGCTAGGAATAAATATAAAATGATGCTACCCTAATGAATTGGACCCCTGATGACTATTTTGGTGTTAATCAAGGTACTAGTCCAATAACATTCAATGCAAGGGCAAAGAGAAGAGCTATTGAAGATACATCAGTGCCTGCAGTTGGTCATACACCTATACCTAATGTGTCCACAGTAGTTGCAACAAAAGAGAAAGTGTCTGAGACTCCTTTGAGGTAGGCAGATCAGACTATAGGGAGGGCAGATTCAGTACCAACTGTGCAACCCCCATCCAATCAATAGCTAAAAAATGATCCAATTGTCACTAAAACATCACAAAAGGGCAACCAAATACCCTTTAGCATAGTGGATCAGATGAAGAAGGCAAATCTAAGTTTCACTATGTGGGATGCATTATTAATCCCAACTCAAAGGAATCTTCTTCAGGAGGCCCTAACAAAGTTTAGTCAGCCTAATGTGGAGTTGATAAAAGAAAAGATAGCCTCCCTAGCAAACCTATGTCAGCCCAAGGAAGAAGCAAGTGCAAGAAAAACTAGTAAGCCCCCTCCATTTTATGTTTCCCTAATCATAGGTGATAAATTGTTGCATAATCACATGATAGATTCTAGGGCAGGTACCTCTGTCATGCCTAAAAATATTGCTGATAGGTTGGGTATAAAGTATGAACCTGTGAACAAAGGGGTAGTACAATTAGATGGTACTGCTGTTAAGATAGTAGGTGTCATTAAAGGTTTAGAAATCACTTTGCATGCATGCCTTGGTTGCTCTGTTTCATAAGATATCTCAGTCATAGACCTCCCTGCATACTTTGGCATATGCTTATCTAGGGATTTCATTGCCAAAATAGGTGGGTATTTGTCTTTTGATTGGTCCCACATGTTGTTTAGAACTAGATATGGCACCAAAGTGACCATTAGGGCTGAGCCTATTGCAAATGGTCGTATAGAACCTTACTCTCCCAACCCTAACGACATGAACTACACAATTGATGAGTTGGGAGAGGATGACAATAGTAGGCATGAGGCTGCAACGCTTGTGAAGGAAATACCTGATATATTACTAGATCAATGGGTTAATTGTTTTCAGTTTGACACTCCTGATCACATAGAGGAGACAGGGATGGGTACTTATTGTATCCATGAGGAGGATGCCACCATCCCTAATCTTGAAAAGGCAACATCAGATCCAAGTGGGATATGGTAGATGTATTTCGATGGCTCCAGAAGCAAAAATGGAGCAGGTGCTGGGGTTGTGTTGATTTCATCCCAAAAGGAAAGTGATTTCTCTTCATTCAGACTGTAGTTTAGCTGTACTAACAATGTAGCTGAGTATGAAGCCTTGATTCAAGGCATACAACTAGCACAAAAAAGGGGAATAAAAGTTTTACAAGTGTTTGATGACAACAAGCTGGTTGTTCACCAAATTAGAAAATTAAGTGCTTTAAAGAATGACTTGTTAAAGTCATACAAACATAGGGTCTAGGACCCAATTGAAAACTTTGATGCCTTCAACATTCAGGCAGTACTCAGACAAAAGAACAAAGATGCCGATAGGTTAGCTACAACTGGTGCCTAGTTTGACATTCCTTAGAATGTCAAACATAATTCAGACCAGCATGTAAAGGTTGTTGTGAGGCCTACTATGCCTGATAACATCATAAGCTAGCAAGTGTTTGAAAGTGACCAGTAAATTGTAAATTTTCTGCAAGATGAGGCAGAGTTTGCTACCAAAAATTAGTTAGTATTGCAAGAGCAATATGGTGACCAGGTGATCCAGCTAAAGACCAATAAGTTGCCCAGAGGACTGATCACCTTAGAGAGCATATTTGGTGCTGATAATCAACCAAAGAAGGAGAAAATGAACACGACGGTCAAAAAATAGGACTATGAAGAGGTGGAGATTGCAGAGGGCTAATTTTTAAGACATGGTAAGGTATGTGATCAAGCTAAGAGGCAAGGTTTTATTGAACTTTGTAATGAATTTGATGATTTAATAGCTTGAGATTATAGGGATTTGAAATGATTTGACCTTGGATTAATCTAACATACTATTGACCTAGACCCTAATGCCAAACTAGTTCGCCAAAAGCAAAGGCTAGTCAACCCCAAAATTGAGCCATTAATGAGAAAAGAGCTATCCAATATTATAGAAGCTAAAATCATTTATCGCATCAAACATTCCTCTTGGGTAGCTAACTTGGTTCTAGTTAGGAAGAAGAATGGGGAAATCAGATTGTGTGTGGACTTTAGAGACCTAAACAAGGCCTCCCTCAAAGACCACTATCCACTCCCTTCTATGGAACATATCCTATAAATAGTAGTAGGTGCTAAAATTTTTTCACTCCTAGATGGCTACTTAGGCTATAATCAGATTCTTGTAAAAGAATTAGACCATTACAAGATAGCCTTTACCACCAATGGGGTACCTTGGCCTATCAAAAGATGCCTTTTAGGTTGACCAATGCTGGGGCAACCTTTCAAAGAGCAATGGATTTGGCCTTCAAAGTCCTAATCAATGATATTATTTTAATGTATCTTAATGATCATACTATGTATTCCAAGCATGCAGCTAACCACCTAGGTCATTTAAGAAAGGTCTTTGAAAGATGCAAGGAGTATGGCATATCATTGAATCCAAAAAAGTGTGTATTTGTTGTCCCAGAAGGCAAACTACTGGGACATGTGGTTTCTAAGGATGGATTAGCCTTTGATCCTAAAAGAACAAGTGCCATTCTTGCTCTTCCTCTTCCCTATCACAAGAAAGGACTGTAGAGCTTCCTAGGAAAAATCAACTTTGTGAGGAGGTTCATTCCGAATTTTGCTTCAATAGTAAAACCTCTCATAGCCATGCTAAAAAAGAATGTTGTCTTCACATGGTCCAAGGAAGGTAGGAATAGTTTTGAATTTGTCAAACATGCCATTGCACAAGCTCCTACATTGATAAACCCTAATTATGAAAAGGATTTCATCCTTTATGCCTTTGGAGGCAAGGAGGATATGTCAGCTGTCTTGACACAACAAAATGAAGAGAAATTGGAACAACCAATCACTTTTTTCAGTCAACCTCTCAAGGAATATGAATTGAATTATGATTTTGTTGAGAAGCAAGTGTTTGTTATAGTGAAAGCACTTAAAAAGTTTAGGCATATGCTTTCTAATAGCAAAATTCAATTAATGGTGAACCACCCTAGTGTGAAAGAGTTCCTCTTAAGTAGGGATGCCAATGAAAAATAGGCTGGATGGATAACTAAAGTGATGGAATATGATACAGACATCCATATTACCAAGCTAGTGAGAGGAAAAGGCCTATGTGAACAAATGGTAATAGACATCAAAGACAGAGATGGTGTTGTATGTGTCCAAGGGCAGGTGCAACCAGCCGACTCCTATACTCCAACTGACTGGTATCATGACATGGTTACATTTCTACAGTCAAGTAGATGCCTAGATGGATTGGATCAGGCCAAAAGAAGGTATTTCAGGCTCTAATTGATTCCTTATATTCTTGTTGATGGTGTCTTATTTAGAAAGGACATTAATGGAGTTCTTCTTAGGTGTATTACTCAGGATTAGACCTCTAGGGTCTTAGAAGAATTTCATAATGGCCTTGCTGGTGGCCATTATTCTTAAAGGACAACTACAATCAAAGCCATGAGGGCTGGTTATTACTAGCCTAGTTTATTCAGTGATGCACATAAATGGATAAGGAAATGCAAAGAATGTGCATTATTTGCTGGGAAGCAGAGGTTGGCAACTCTCCCTCTTCATCCAATTCAAACAGATCAACCTTTTGCTCAATGGGGTTTAGACTTCATTGGAGTAATTAATCAATCTTCTAGTGCTGGCCATAAGTGGATTCTAATAGCCACTGATTACTTTATGAGGTGGACAGAGGCAGTTGCATTGAGGGATGCCATAGAGGCATCCATTGTAGACTTCCTTGAGGGTATAACTACAAGGTTTGGTGTGCCATCCACCATCATTTCTGATAATGCCAAGGGCTTTATAGGCACAAAATTTAATGAATGGGCACTGAACTATGGAGTGTACTTGAAGACGTCATCCAATTACTATCCACAGGGAAATGGCTTGGATGAATCCACCAATAAAAATCTGATTAGAATTATCAAGAAGACAGTGGAAGATAACTAGAGGACTTGGCACTCCAAGTTGAAGACTACTCTTTGGGCTTATAGAATCACTCCCAAGAGAGCCATAGGTTTTCCCCCTTTCATGCTTGTTTATGGAAGGGAAGCAAGGTTTCCATTATCTTTGGAATTGCCTTCTCTTGAGTTGGCACATTAGCTAGATCTAATGGAAAACAATGCAATGACAATTAGGCTTACAGAGCTAGTGGAACTAGAGGAGAAGATGAATACTACTATGAAGACCCTTGAAGCCTACCAAGATCAGGTCAAGAAGACCTTTGATAGAAAAACTATTGGCAGAACATTTAGTGAGGGAGATATAGTGCTGAAATGGGATGCAAATAGGGCCAAAGCTAGGAGGCATTCAAAGTTTGATGTCACGTGGAGTGGTGCTTATATTATTACCAATTGTAAGCAGGCCAATGCATTTCAACTTTCCAGGCTAAATAGAGAGGTTCTGCCCATCCCAATCAATGGGATTCATCTCAAGCCTTGCTTTTAGCATGGTTGTGAGACCTTGTAAATAGGTTAAGTGTTTGCTTTCAATAAGTGCCCTTGCACTCTGCCGCATTCTCATTAGGAGGATGCATGCTTGGTTTGTTTTGTTTTGTTCCCGGAAGCATGCCCAGTTTATATTGACCAACCTTGTTCTTTTGCTGGCCCTTTGACTCTGTACCCAATGGATTCATAAGGCCTTTGGATCCTAGTGTTTAGGTAGGCAAACACCCCTGCATAGTCACCAAAATGTTATCCTATTTTGCCCTTTTGATCAAATAGTCTAAGGATCCATGAAATCTCTAAGTATTTCCCCTTCCATCATAAAAATGTGATCTAAGAAAGCTTAAATGGAAGGATGTTTCCCTTTGGAGTGCAAAAGAAAACCACCCAAAATGGCTAAGTCCCAAAAATCCTAAGTTTTCCTTGTGTTTTTTTGCCTTGTCGGGATGTTAGAGTTCAGGCTTCGCCTCTTCACCATTGTCAAAGCCTAAATATGAGCTCTGACATTTCATTTTGAAATCAACTAAGTGTGAAGTTGTCAAAGGTCGGCCTTCTCTTCTTCATCTTTCTACTTTAGAGTACCAAAGCCCGAGGGCTGAAGTCCGCATGTATGAATTCTTCCAAGTGCTTCATTGTCAGACTTTAGGGTTTCACTTTCCACTTAAATACAAAGGGATGGGGAACTTCTAACGCATGCCACGTGTTAGCAAGATGCAAGTTCTAAGGTAAACAAAGACAAGGCTTTTAATATTTTGTTCATTGTTAACACGTGCCTAGGTCAACAATCTTCAAAATGTTCTAAGTGCTCAATGCTTCGGACTTCAGACTTTTGACTTTCTTCCTTCCTTCTTTGAGAAGTTGGAAGACGGAAGGCTTGATGCCTATCTTCCACTGCGGATTTATGCACGTGCTTAAAGGGGCCTTTAAGTTATGCCGATTGGCATGCACATCAGCCAGTAGGTTGTTTTTCGCTGGGGCTCCTTTCTTCAGCGGGCTTCATTTTATGTCTTAGCGAGTGTGCAAAGGCTCCAACATGGCATCCTGGTCATCAGCCGTGTGTTTTTATTAGGACTTTGTTCTTAACTAAGCTTCCTAAAGGATTTCAGCAGAACCGCAAGGGATTGAGGTATGCCGAGAGGGAGGCTGCCGATAGGATAGGTGTCGGCTCAGTGCTCATTTAAAATTTTGAAGACCAAAAGCCCCTCCTGGTGTGCTGAAGACAAAAAGCCCCTGTTGGTGTGCATGAAGGCTCCACACGATGGACCTTATTTCTTCTCCTTCCCTCCTGGAAGACTGAACGGCCAAGGCCCGAACCCGATCTTCGCAGAGGCAAAAGTATTGTAAGTATAATGGGTGGAGCTTGGGGTTTTCACCTTCCTCCTTCCTTCTGTAAGTGATTGGGAGGAGGGCCATAGGCCCAAACTCTGAAAGCTCCATCAGCTCTTCTCTCTATGGCAAAAATGTGATTTGATAACTCGACAACCTTCCTGGTCACCATAAATGCATTTTCTGAGCTTGATTTCATGCGGCAGTTGGATTTCTTGCCTTTCCATGCCAATGTCCTCATCTGCATTAAATTCTTGTACTCAGGACATGGGCAAACCTCCTCTGGCAGTGGATTTATCAGGCAAAGCCATGTGCGCATGCTTCAAGGGATGCTAGAGTAATTTATTGCAACATAGTTGATGTCCCTTCTTGTTGACTTCTCCTTTTCCATGCCATGGCTACTATAGTGCGATTTGTAAAAGCTATATATGCATGTTTCAAAGATGTATTTGGAGGTTGGTTGTTGTTTTGGGCTGTTATGTTGCCAAACTTTTTGTTGTCACAGGTCTTGTAATGTGATTGCAAGAACTAGTAGAATATGATGCATTGTGCCTATAACTAAGCCTTTGATGTCTTCTAGTCTGGTTCACCAATGAATGTAATCGATTATTTTGTATCTATTTCTGCTGCAAATTGTTCTACTTTGTAATGGTTATTTGACTTCTATGATCAATATAAACTAAATATTGCCTCTCTCATTGTTCTTGCAATGTGTTTATTTGATAGATCTAAACTATGTTTTGTGGATAAAATGGTCCCTTCCATAGTTTTGTCTTTCTACCCTAACCTTTGCTTGAATTCCTTTGAGCCTGTGTGATTTCCCTTCAGCTTTGAGATCATTATTGTGTTATGTCAGTGCAATCCAACACACTAAATCTTGGTGCATCACCTTTTCCCTTTCTCTCTCTTTTCCCTAGTGATCATTAGTGTAGGTTTAGTCTATTTCTCTAAGCCTTAAGATTAGAAAAATGAACCAACCTTCTATGGAGGTCTGATCTCAAAATTGCAAGGTCCCACACCTTGAGATCATTTCCATTGTGTCATTAGAATGCTTGGAAGCCTCCAAGCAGGGTGCAATTCTAAGTGATAATAGGTATTTTTCTAGTAAGGCAAAAGCAAAGATAAAAGAGGTCGACGGATTGGTAAAATGCAAAACTCACCAATCAGTTCATAAATTCCTATGTTTGCTGATAAAGGCGAATCACCAACCAAACTAAAAGGAGAAAGAAGAAGGCAAGGTTCAAAAAAGTGGAACTTTTCTGACGAATAAAAAGAAAAGGCAAGAAGCAACCTTGGTTCACGGAAATGAAACTTTGTTGACGAGGGGTAGAAAAGATGAAGAAAGAAAAGTTCATAAAATAAAGAAATCACCAATAACAAAGAAAAAGAAGCTAAGGTAAAGAAGTTCGTGAAAGTCAAAAATTGCCGACAAAGGAAGAAGTAGAGATAGTTTGCAAAAAGGTGCTCTCGCCGACTGAGGGGGGAAGTGAAAAGACAAAAGCAGACCACATTCACAAAAGAGAGATTTTTCTAATAAGGCAAAATAAAAGCCAAAATTTGAAGAAAAGTGAAATAAAATGAAAATAAAGCCTGTAATATAATGTAAAGCTTTAAGATATTTTTAAAGTTGAAATATTTTAAAGTGTTGTAAAAGCTTTGCACAAGGTTTTGGCGGGAATATATATTTGAAATATCTATCTTCTCTAGCTATTAATGTAGAATCACATCAGCCTAGCTAGAGGTAGTAGTGCATTTAATTGTTACAGGTAGATGAATTAGCTGCTTGTATTCAAGGCAACAGATATTTCCCAGCTACTTCATCCTCAAGATATTTTCTGCATTTATGTTTTGAAGACAAATGTACATAGACATTCCCTTTGCATAAATATTTTCTAACAGGCCCATGGGGTGAATTTATTGTAGTAGGTGACTTAGGTCAGTGAATGACATGGTATAAATATATGAAAAATCAATGTAATGAGGGTTGGATACAAAGAGTTATTTTTTGTGTTCCAAATAGAACTCTCTTCTGTTGTAACCATGCCTTTCTGATTAATACATGTTGATTGTTTTTACCTCTTCATGTTGTTTTCTAGCTCCGTGTAATCTAGAACTTGTTTGTTTGTGAATGTTTATTTCCTTACAATCCTGTTCTATTCTTTGCCAAGTTGTTAAAATCTGCAAGATTTGTGTGAGTTTATCATTTGTATTTGGTTATTTTGTGCATTTTAGCTTTGTGAGTGTTCTTTATTCAAACTTGGTGAATCACCTTTCTATTTTCAATTTCTTCTTCTTCCCCTTTTTCCAATAGTGATTAGATTAGGTTTAGTCTTAGTCTACTTTGAATTTCATATTAAGAGGAAGGAACTGGCCTTCTCTAGAGGTTTGATTTCCTTTGTAGGGTCCCACACCTAGAAATCACTCCCATGTTTCACTGGATTGTTGCAGCAAAAGCACTCTAACACAAGGTGCAAATCCAAGTGACAACAGGAACTATTGTAGGTATGACATCCAGTTCATGTGGCACACATTTTCTTGTTAGATTTGAGTGTGTAAGAACTGGAGTGAGTTATAATGATAATGGATGATAATTTTCTTCCCAAGGATGTAGTGATGCCATTGCTTGATCACTTATATAATGGCATACAACTCCTTTTCATAGGTGGAGTAACATCTAATCATGTCTATTGACAATAAATATAGGCCCAAGGTCTAGATTGGTTATGTTAGAAAGTTAACCCCAAGGCAATGTAATAGCAAGGAAACTAGAATAATTGCGACAACTAATCAAATAAGTAAAAGAAATATTAAACACATTTACATATATCATAATATTTTTCCATTAATATATATTTATCATATGCAATGTACATTCATAACACAAGCATAGATCTATACATCACATATGCTTAGGTGACATATCTCTTGGCCTACATTACATTTCTCTAGATTTCCTTCTCCTTCACATTCTTTCAGGTTTTACCCCTCTCTTCTTGTGGTATAGTAGGATGCTAATATATCTTATAAAGATGTAGGGAGGTGTACTTATGTCTATCTTTGTGTCTTATCATCCTTCAAAAGGTATTGCACATTATTGGATGCTACTACAATGTACTTCTCAAGTCCTACGATAACTTTGTCTTGCCCTATTTTTCTTATAAAGATATATATGACCATGAGAGAAGTTTACTCAAAAAATAAAACAATTTGGTATGATCATCATTAATCCTAGACCATCTCTAGTGATATTACAAGATGAATAGGTGCTATGTGGCCTCTTTAGTATCTTTTCCAAAAATACGGAGTCTTGTCTTGTTAGCGCCCATAATTGTAGGAGGTGAAGGTGTTTTGAATTAGATTGATTTAATTTGGGGTTTGTCCTTCCTCCTAATTTGTTCTCTACTCTTGGTTATCCTTTCTTCTTTTCCTCGAGTTTCCTCTACCTAGTTTTACTTTGTTGTTTTTCTAGCCTTTCTCTTATACCCTTACCTCTACATAACTGAAACTCAAAAAATTCACTTCCTAATATCTCTGTAAAATCTCATACAATTATTTCTTGCTCTCATTTTTTATAACCTAAGCAAGGATTCACCATTTATCTCTTCTTTAAAAACTTTTTCTTGTCTTATGCAGCACAAAGGGTGACTCTTGATCCAAGGGGTTTCATCTCCTCATAACATCTATTTGGCTTGGGGGATGTCTCTTTTGATAACTTCTTGTTTGTTAATGGATTATCTTTATTAACACTTTGAGTTACCTACTTTCTCATTATTGGGATGGTTCTCTTCAAACATTTCTAAAGTTTCAATGGCAAACACAAATTTCTTAGTGATATTTCTTATCATCTATTTATCCTATTTATCATCTTTGCCAAATATTAATTTCCTAGTTTCTTCCTTTTGTTGAACCATCATACCTACTCACTTCGGTATTCCATTGGTTAGTGTGAAGGTTTAGTGTACTCCTTTTGGAAGTTGGGTTACCAAATCTCTAAACCCATTATTTATTATGAACTTAGGTTAAAACCAATTAGAATATTTATTGGAAAATGACCCTTGGGTTCTCCATCTTATAGACTAAGCACCACTGGTCCTAAGCCTCTCCTTTTCCACCACATCTACAATGTCTTTTATCTGAATTTATAAGCCATTAGTACTTGTCGTTGCCTCACATCCTTTTAATTGCTTCATCATTTTGGTCAAGTTTTCTTTTGCAGTTTGAATTAGGGTTGTGGACCACTCTGGTTCTTTAATATTAGTGAGCACCATGTCCATTGAGTATCCTCCTACCTTTGTTTTTCTTGAGATGCAACTTTTGTAATTCTTTTCTTTCAAGCTTCTTTTTTCTATTTATATTGAATAGATTTGACATAGATAATTTCCTATAATATTTTTTTTCTTAGTCTATACACTTCTTTTAGTTATAATTGTCAAACATTAATCATCATCTATATTATTTTCTTGATAGTTTGACTTTTGGGGGTCTAGTGTTTTGTCCTTAAGGTTTTCATGCATTGCTTGCTACCCATAAAACTTGATCAACTATAGGGCATTTTTTTTGACATCATTTATTTCTTACTTTCATAGGTTATTATTGTGTCCTTTTCGAAAGTACTAAACCTATTGCATGTTTGTTAGTGTCATTTTAGATTGAAGTATGGTAGCCTTGGTGATGGTAACACTCAGCTTGTAGTGCCAGAACTAGACCAAAAACCCCAAACTTGTAGGTGAAGGAGGAGAGGTTGCCTTGCTAAAAGAAACTCACACAATCTTAATAGAGGTCTAACAACTCTCATCGTTAATGGAAACCTTTGCTGCAAGTGAGAAAATATGCACACACATGTATATGATTGACACAAGTTAACCACAAAAAAACACCATCATGCACACAGGAGATAACCAATTTCTAAAGTAAACAAATCCATAAGATATTAACCCAAATCAGATGAAGATCAACACATAGGAAGGAGTAATTTTAGAATAAATTGTTTCTTGTTTCATTAATTGAGGATTAATTATCATTTACATTCATTCATCTCCACTTCACAAAAATAAGTAGAAAATTAAACTCCCATGATTTCCCTAAGCTTGCAAACCTACATTAAAAGGCATATCTCCTCTATTCTCTCCCTCCTTTCTGTAAGATTCAATGAGAATCCAATTACGCAAGCTTAAATCTATGTGCATGAAGATAGTTATAATAGCTACAAGCACAACAAAAATAATGTAATATGCAATAACACAAGCTATTCCAAAATAGAGGAAATGAATTAAATTAACCAAATTAACCATCAAATGAATGGATTAAGTACATATAAATAAGCTCAAGCATGCACAAGTCAATGTGACAAGTGTCCCTGAGGAGAGCAGTAAACTAGAGACTGAATTAGCTATAAAAGTAAAGGTGTCAAGATAACTCATCTTGATAACCAAGTGAACTCACCTTAATGAGGAAGATGTTGCATGTGCTCCCATTAATCAAGGAGATGGCATGTGCCCTTATTACCTAATTTAATCAAGTAAATAAATAATAATTACCTAAGTAAACTTAATATAAGGTGCAATTAAATAATTACACCAACACCCCCCTTAAGTGTAACTTAGGGAGAAATGTGAAAATGAGAAATGGGTCCCAGTAACTAGGCTTGATCGTGTTCCCATGTACAATGAAAATCTCTCACAAAATAGATAAAAAGGAGAAAACCCAGTGGGAAAAACTCCTCTCTAAAAAATAAAAAAGATCAATTAATCTAGAAACTACTTATGTACCTTGATACCAATGCTCAACTGTGACTAAAACTAATCCATAGAAGAAAGTACCATGATTATTTGGGAACATTAACCATAATGTATGGCTCTCAGTTTGAGATGTGATCCAATGTGAATCAGATGCAATATTTAGGATCATTTACCATAGGCTCTTAATTTGAGATGTGAACTAATGTGAATCAAGATGTGTCAATTCATAATCACGATGTGGTAAAGAGTGAACTAGAGGATTCAAATGCAACTCAATGTGAGCTTTCATCAAGATGGAGGTGTGATCACAGTCCATGGCATTCAAATACACTCACATCCCTTATTATGTCCTACTATGTGGAAACACTAGAAGCCTATGCATAAAGCCCCCAAGATGGAACTTTATTATAGTTCATGATTTATAAAATACCCATGTATAAGCCCCCCAAAGGACAAGTACATGATATGATGTCACTTTATAAATTGAGTGCATTTATATAAATACCCCCCAAAAGAGCTCAATTTAGAAACCCTTAGAATATTACAATGATTGGCACTTTATAATTGAGTGCGATTACAACATATAGCTAATTTTCAAGAGTTCTACAATGTCTAATATGGATGAAAAATCTAAAAGTACAATCAATTAATAGCATAAGAACACATTGCTAGCACCATGATATAGTGCTTGGAAAATATCCACTTTCAAAAAATAGGACTCAAATTATGCGAGTCCATTTATGAAAGTTATGAGCCTTGAAAGTCCAAACAATTGTGACTATGCAACAAATTCTGAGAGAAAACTAATTTTCTAAAATCTAGGAATCATGAGTAGAAACAAATTACATCAATGTGAAGAGGAAAGAAAAATAGCCCATTTCAAAAAAAAATTGTGCAAAAAAATGCCCCAGTATGATCGAGATATGGCCTCTTGAAGTTGCCCTTGAAACTGAAAAAAACACATTGAAGAGGGGTTGTCCCTTTGGTGGTTGCTAGGTGGTTGACTAGCTAAGCTGCCGGTGGAGGTGGCTAATGGGCGGAGCAAGATTTTTATTTGTTTTTTTTAATTGTTTTTTTTAAATATTGTTTTTATTTTTAAAAAAACTTTAAAAAAATTAATGGTGTGAGGTGGGGCCCAAGGCACACACCCACCACCCCCTTATAAATGGAGGCAAGGGTGGTGAGGAACCAACCCCTTGTCACCTCTCTACCATGGTAGGAGGGTACAAAGGGTACGAGGTACCCACGCCCCCCCCTTAAAATTTTTAATTAATTTTTTTTTTTGGAAAACCAAAGCACTTTGCTAGCACTATAAAAATAGGTTTTCTTTCTTTTTTTTGTATTTTTTTAAATAAAAAAAATTAAAACAAAAGTTAAAAAAATTGTTATACATGTACAGTACTATTTAGGGAGGCCATACAATGTCCATGGGCAAAAAAATCGCCTCTTCTTCAAATTTGTTTGGACATGTTTTATATGGATCTATAGTTTTTTGGCCGCTCTGGATGCAATGACATAGTCCATTTTTCACCAAGATGCTTTTAAATTGAGATCCCTATCAGATCTAAAGAAAAAAACACTCGCTTTAAATCTATGTAGATTTGACCTCTGGTGTCCAAATTTGATGAAACAAAAGTCAAATCTGACTTTCTCAGCTGCTCTAGAAATGATGGTGGGCTTTGATATGATGCAAGAACCATCAATGTGAAGCTCCAGATGAAACCCTCTTTCCTCATCAACCCAAGAGACTTCTAAGGCAAAGGAAAAAGAAAAATCTAAGGGTAAGACTCTAGTTGTAGTTGTATCTTCTTCAACTATGTCTTGGATCATTGACTCAGGTGCCTCACACCACATGGGTTCTTCACATGTAAAATTTTCTTCCTTAGAGCCTTATAGCATGTCTACTATCACTTTGAGTGATAACTCTCTAGCATCAGTTACAAGGAGAGGGTTTGTTGAAATTGAAGGTGTAACTTTCTACACATCCTACAACTTGTGCCTCTCTCTTTCTCTCCTCCTTTTTCTCTTTTTTTGCCTATGTCTCTTTTTTTTTTCTAGCCCTTGCTTCCTTTTTTTTCAAAAAATTCTCTAGAATCTAGATGCTTCCTCAAAATCCCACCTAAAGGTGTATGAGTGCCAAAATTACTACCATAAATATTCAATGTCTCCATTTCTAGCTCAAAATTCCTACTTAAATCTCTTGATCCACCATTTCCACAAGTTGTTGCTCATTAAACTCGACTGGGAGTAGGTAGAACACACCTTGTTTCTAGTGCCTGATTATTTTTCATTTGATTTTCTATGGGTTGATTTACAATGTATAATGTCAAGTGGGAGAATGTTGGGATAAGGTGCCATTAACCTTGTAAATCCCAATATTATATTTATTCCATTTATTATTTGTAATTTGTAATTACCCATAAGGGATGTACAAGTTTCACCGGCAGTGGTAAAAATTATTTACTGTCCACGGTAATTACGGAGTTACTGCACGGTAAGTCCCAGTGTTACTGGCGGTAGTTATGGGTTTTCATTTACTATGGTAAATGGTAATTGGTCAAAGCGAGGTGCACATGTGGAGGAATAATCTATTTTTAGTGTTATGACGCACGTCATAGATGCTGTAAGAAGGTGTGAGAGATTCTATGACAACTGTAAGTTGTCATAAGAATCTATGACACTTATAATAGCATATGATGCGTCATAAGATGCTATAAGTGACTATTTTTAGCCCCAAGGCGTTCAAGCTTGCATGGGCACTTTTTCCCAAGTGTAGGATGCATGTATGACAACATTTATGACCTTGTAAGAGCCTATTCTTGGCCATGGACGCCCAAGGTTGTATTGTTGACTCTTGACAAGTGTTATGGGCTTGTAAGAAGTCATTTAATGTCTTGAGGTGTGTAAATTCTATAAAAACCATAGCATAGTAGATGAGATGCCTATAACAGTTTACAGGTACCTAGGTTCTACTAGAGTGAAGGTTGGAGGATAGAGGAAGTGAATGTATTTGTAATCTCCTTTTGTGAAGACAATACAACTTGGCCTCTTTTCTTGGTGGAGTTTTTTACCCGCAAGGGTTTTCTCCATGTTAAACACTTGTGTTATGTGCTTCATTATGCTTCTGGTATATTTATGTATTGTGGGTTTTATGTTTTGTTATAATCTCCATTAATAACACACAGTTAAAGATTGTTGAAATTTATTCAAATTAGATTTCCATTGAAGTAGTGTTGCTTTCATTTCTAACATTTGGTATCAGAGCCTAGCCAACTTTGACTCTTGGGTGGTAGTGTGGAAGCTGTAGCTGCAGTGGGAGATTTGGTTGCATTTGTTTTGTAGATCTTGTGTTGTTATTATGGCTGCATCCACCATTGCATCAACCTCTCGAATGGACATTGAGAAGTTCAATGGAATGGGGTATGAGTTGTGGAAGCTGAAAATGGAAGATTTGTTGGAAGAAAGAAACCAGTGGTTGGCTATCCAAAAAGAGAAGAAACCTGACGATGTCTCTCAAGATGAGTGGGATAGACTGGATAAGAAGGCATGGGGAACCATCCGCTTGTGTCTTTTAGACTCTGTCCTATTGAATGTCGCAAAGGAAGAGAATGCATACAAGTTGTGGAAACGGTTGGGTGAGATCTATCAAGCCAAGAGTATGGTAAATAAATTTTATTTAAAAAGAAAATTGTTTTCCATGAAAATGAAAGAGGGTGAGTCAGTTGCACAGCATTTAAATTCTTTTAATTTATTGGTGAGTCAGCTTGATTTAGTAGATGTTGAGGTTAGTGAGGAAGATAAATGTATCTTACTTCTATGTTCTTTACCTGAGTCTTGGGAGAATGTTATCCTTGCTATCATTGCTAACCTTGCAGATTCGAAGTTGGATGCTCTTGTTTCAGTGCTACTGCCACAAGAATCTTGTTTCAGTGCTACTGCCACAAGAATCTTGTTTCAGTGCTACTGCCACAAGAATTGAGGAAGAAGAGTTCAGATAGTTTAGGGGATGCTCTCAGTGTCAGGGGAAGGTCTAAGGAAAGGGGACCTAAAGGAGATCAGAAAAGGGCTAACGACAAGTCCAAGGGCTAGTCTAAGACTCTTGGTAAAAAGAATAGAGTTAAGTGTTGGAACTGCGGTAAAAGGGGACATGTGAAGGAGTGTAGAAATCCCAAGAAATAGTGGGAGAGTGCTTCGGATAAGTCCTCGAATGTAGGTGAATAAGTTTTACTTTCCGCATGTAATCTTGTTTCTAATGATCACTGGTTGGTTGACTCAGGATGCTCGTTTCATATTACCCCGCATAAGGAATGGTTCTCCACATATGAAGAACATGATGGAGGTAATATCTACCTTGGTGACAACTCTACATATCTAATTGTCGGGAAAGGAAAGGTATTGTTGTGTTTCAGTGATGGGAGGATTAAAATCCTCCTTGGTATTTTGCATGTTCCTGGATTAGCTAGAAATCTGATTTCAATTTTGAAGTTGAATGATTTGGGAATGCATGTGACATTTGACAAGCATGGCTGCAGATTGGTGAGAGGGAACTTGGTGGTAGTGAAAGGGAAGAGATTAGGGAACTTGTTTAAGGTTGAAGCCACTATAGTTTGTAATGCCTCCTATGTATTTGAGGCCACTACTAAAAATACATGTATGTTGTGGCACCGTAGATTGGGCCACACAAGTAATAATGTACTGAAAACTATTAAGAATAAAAATTAGTTGGATAGTTTATCTTATTCTGATGAGCACTTTGATTTTTGTGAGCATTGTGTGTTTGGTAAACAAAACAGAAAGTCATTTCCTTCAGGAAGCAATAGAGCAAAAGAGAAGTTAGAAAGTATTCATATAGATGTGTTTGGACCTATGGATAATGAATCTATCGAAAAATCTCATTATTTTGCAACCTTCATTGATGATGTATCCATATTTACATGGATTTATTTTATGAAGCATAAATTTGAAGTTTTCACTAAGTTTAAGGAATTCAAAGTCTTAGTAGAGAACCAATTAGGTTTAAAGATAAAAATATTAAGATCTGACAATGGAGGGGAATATTGCTCTAAGGAATTTGATGAGTTTTTCAAGCATGCAGGTATAATCAGACAAAAGACAACTCTGTATACAACACAACAAAATGGTGTTGTAGAAAGGATGAACCGAACAGTTATGGAAAGGACCAGAAGTATGCTTAGTGATGCACAGTTGGATAAATGCTTTTGGGCAGAGGCTGTGTGTACTGCTTGCTACTTGATAAACATATCTCCTTGTAAGGCTCTTGATTCAACACCTTATGAAGTGTGGGTAGGGAACTTAGAGCTACTTCTGAACCTGAGCAGCCAAAAGAGAAAGAAGAAAAGGTAAAGAAGGTGCACTTTGATTTAGAGTAGCAAGATGCACCTTAGGAAGAACAGAATGATGGATTGGGGGGTGAAGAAGAAGAAGAAGATTCGAGTAGTTTTGATGAAGATGAATCTGTTGTTACAGAAGAAGTTGACGCAGATGATCATGCAGAAGAATGAGTAGAGTCTCTTACTCCACCCTTGAGGAGATCCACAAGACAACAAAATCCAGTTGAGAGGTATAGCCCACCAGATTTTTGTTGTGTATATGCTTTATTGAGTACTAATGATGAACCTAGATCCTGCAGGGAAGCTATTTCTGCAAATGATAGTGAGTCTTGGTAGCTAGCCATGCAGGAGGAGATGATGGCTTTAGACTCTTGTAACACTTGGGATCTTGTTCATTTGCCCAAAGGAAGAAAGGCCATAGGATGTAAGTGGGTCTTCAAGAAGAAGTTTAGAGCAGATGGGTCATTGGAGAAGTACAAGGCTAGACTGGTAGCCAAGGGCTACTCCCAGAGAGAGGGAGTTGATTTTGGTGAGATATTCTCTCACGTTGCTAAATTGACTTCTATTAGATTTCTCTTATCCATTGCTGCAGCTTATGATTGGGAGATTGAGCAAATGGATGTTAAGACTGCATTCTTGTATGGAGATCTTGAAGAAGAAATTTATATGCAACAACCTATAGGTTTTGAGGTAAAAGGAAAAAAAACATTGGGTTTGTAGGTTAAAGAGGTCTCTTTATGGTTTGAAACAATCCCCTAGAATGTGGTATCAAAAGTTTGATTCATTTGTTTTGAAATTGGGTTTTGTTAGAAGCGAGGAGGATCATTGTGTTGTTGATTCTATATTGGTTATTGCTTTGTATGTTGATGACATGTTATTTTTTAGCAATACTAAGGGTATGGTCAGTGAGCTTAAAGCCCAACTTTCAGTTGCATTTGAGATGAAGGATCTTGGTGCTGCAAGGTATGTTTTGGGAATGGAGATCAGGAGGGATAGAGTTAACATAAAGCTTTGGTTGTCACAAAGTAAGTATGTGAATACTATTTTGCAGAGGCTTAGTTTGCAGGACTGTAATCCAGTTAGAGTTCCTTTACCCATTGGTACTAAGCTTTCATTAGATATGTGTCCAAAGACTGAGGATGATCTTGAGGATATGTCTAATGTGCCATATGCTAGTGCTGTAGGGAGTTTGATGTATGCAATGGTTTGCACTAGACCAGATATTGCCCAAGCAGTGGGAGTTTTGAGCAGATTTATGTCTAACCCTAGTAGACATCATTAGAACTATGTGAAGAGGGTGTTTAAATATCTTGCAGGTACTCCTGATCATTGTTTGGTTTATTTTGGTACTGATAGTGCTGATAAATCTTTGGACATACAGGGTTTTGTTGATGCAGATTGGGCAGGTGACTTGGATAGTCGAAGGTGTGCAAGAGACATAGTGTAGCCTCATGGTTGTTGTCATTGATGGAAACAAAGTTCATCCCACCCATCCGCAGGACATGGTGTGCCTATACCGGAAGTCAGATTGAAGAGTGTTGTGGTCCAGTAAGCAAGAACAGAGCATGTGGCAAGGTCTGACAGTCAGGTCCAGATTTCTCAGAGGAAGTATCTTAGTAAAGTGCAGACTTGGGGAAGTCAAGAGATGTACCTTTACTGATACATTCCAGAGATTGAGCCTTTGGTGATGAAAGAGTGAAGAGATATGAGCACCTAAATGTTGAGTTCCTATTTGGCAGAGTTGACAGAGGAAGAACTGACCAGTAGAGCATCAGACCTTAATCCGGATGAGTTATTGATGGTAATCAAGTTTCTTAAGGTATCATTCATGATTGGTTGACATGATTGATGACTTCTATAGGCATCTCTTTGATACGCATCACTTGATAAGTAAGGATTCAGCCGACAAGATCATAGATTGGGAAAACATTGACTATTCCAGATGCCAACTAGAAAGGTGTTGAAATCATTGGTGCAGATATATATACCAGATGGATTTGGATGTGAAGGTATGTGTGGTGTGTTGTTGAGTGCAAAGAAAAGTAGAGGAGTAGAGTAACAGTAGTAATACATGTCCGGTATGTGACAAGACAACAGTACCAAAGAAGAGGAAGAATGAAGTGCAATAGATCAGTGTATTGAGCCTCACCGGAATTGAACCTCAGCATGTGTGGATGCTTCTCATTAGTTCAAGTATCTTATTACTTCATACCTTGTAGACAGTGAGTCTCTTGTAGGTAGTGAGCCTCTTGTGAGCAGTGTGCTCAGGCAGTGAGCCCTAATTGGCAAGTGCCATTTTGTACTATCTTATTCTTTTAACAGAGAATACAATCTTGGGTTAGTCACCCCGTGGTTTTTCCCTTAATAGGGTTTTCCACGTCAAAATCATTGTGTCAAGTATGTTGATGTTATTTCTGTTCTCATGGTTATGTTTGCTTATATGATTTGATGCTGCACTTAATGCTAAAGAAGATCAAAAAGTTAAAGTAATTAAGATAACTGATTCACCTCCCCTCTCAGTTATCAATAATTGGTATCAGAGCCAAGTTCCTCCAAACAGAACCTAACAGCTTGAGGAAGATCTGGGGATTCAAATGGATGTGTATGGTATGAGGGAACAACTTCAGTCTGCCCTAGATGATCTTGAGCAATCTAACTTTGAAGTCAATGAATTGAAGGAAAGACTCAAACAGGCTGATGATTTCATAAATGAACTAAAAGGGAAATTGAGTATCTCTATGAAAAAGAGAAAGGATCTACTTCAGCAATTGGCAAGTCATGGTGAAGTAAATGATACAAATGAAGACCTGAAGGAAAAAACCAAGTTATGTGAAAAGTTATCAAAAGAGGTCATTATGGTAAGACATGAAATGGAATCAGGAGTTATGAAATTCACCCAAGAAATTGGAGAGAAAAGAAAAACTGAAGATGATCTAAGACAATCTCTCAAGGAGAAATCAAAAGACTACGACAAAATGGATAGAATAATCAGGCATCTAGAATCTGATCTTGAAGAAGCTAGAGATAATGAAGAACAACTTGAGAATTAGATTGACACTCTTAAAAGGGATCTTCAAACAACAAATGAATACAAAGAGAAATTCAAGATAAGCTCTGCTCAACTTGAAGTTCTTCTTCAAAGCCAAAAGAGGGTAGATGACAAGCAAGGCTTGGGGTATGAAAAAGGTGAAAGCTTCGAATCTGGTCAGAAGAACTCCAGATCAGAAAATCCAAGAAACAAGCCTAGAAGACCTCCGGTAAGGCAACCAAATGCTCAAAGATATCCTTCTTTCAATGGATACTGCCACACTTGCAATAACTTTGGTCATAAAGCAAATCAGTGCAGAAGAAGAATGAATTAGACTAATTCATCCTTCTCCGGACAGTGCTTTAATTGCAAAAGGTATGGTCACAAAACTCATGAATGCAGAAATATGCAAATGAACAATGCATTCAATGGTAGATGTTTTGCATGCAATATAATGGGACATATGGCTAATTAGTGTAGATCAAGAGGATATTAGTCAAATATGCAAATAAATGTTGTTTTCTACAATTGCAATAGATCCGGTCATATTGCCAAGTTCTGCAGAAGTAAGAATCAGGACAAAAAGGGTCCGGTGCATCATAATCAAAACCAAGACAAAGGAAAAGGAAAAGTGAATGCAGATGAAATTCAAAGAGAGATGAACAAGATATGGGTGAAGAGAAGTACAAAAAATGATGGGGATGGATCCGCACCAGAATTTGGTGCTGATATTCCTTCCGGAAACTAAATAGATGAGCTCTGGCTCAGGGGGAGTAACAAAAGAAAAACATTTTCCCCCAGCCAGTCAATTGGTGCCTGAAATTGGCACATAAGATTTGCAGAATAAAAGGGCTCTCAGAGAAACATCTAAATAACCCTTGGGGAGGATATGAAAGATCCACAATGAATTTGAAGAGGATAATCATCTGAGATTAATCTGGTTTAACAATGATCCGGTAAGAACAAGATTTTCATAGTTAGATCCGGTATGACTCAAATTTGAGGTATTTTGATCTGCGGATAGATCAAATGTTTGGGGAAAGGAAGATAGATTGTCATCAATCACCGAGAATAACTCCAAGTATATCTCAGTGATCTGGAAAAGATCTTTCTCAGAACAAGGAGAACAAGGCAACCGAAATAACTTAAGTTGTGCATTTATTGCAATGTGGAATTAGGGTTTGCTAGGAGATAAAAGGGTTCATTTGCCTGTCATTTGTACATTTACACTTGAGAAGAAGAGGAAAAGAGCTCTGCAAACAAATTATCTCAAAGCCTCTCAAAGATCAACCACAGAAGACAATTCTTCTAGCAATTCGATCCAACTCACTCCGTGAAACCTAGAAGCATAAAAAGGTATTTCTCACTCTTGATCAAACTCTCTCTGAATCTTTAAGATGGCTACTCTGAATGTTGTAAAGATTTTTGATAGGCCTAGCCCCAAATTTAAGAAACACCCCTACAAATCTCTAGAAGTGGATCCCTTAGGCACTTTTTTCTAGCATTCCGTACGGGGTTTTGCATGTTGAAGACGTTAGGGCATACATTCATGCAAACATTGAAGAATTTGGAGAATCCAAGATGATAGATATCTATCACAATCAGTTAATAGATGACTCTTTTGAACTCAAACGTCAATATAAGGCTATTTGAGATAAACATTTTGCATTAGTGCATTCATTTCCCCTGTTTTGCAGAAGATGAATGGGTCTAGTATGTTCTTAGTAGAATGCATGATAACTTTATATGGTTGATGAGACCATTCAAGATAACCAAGGATGCCATTAGGACAGTTACCAGATTGCACTCATCCGATGGGATTCCTGCTCTCAAATCTGTCAAGAATCAGATAGTGGGTGAGGCAACTGGATCAAAATTTGACAAGAGAGCCATGACAATTGAAGATATCACTGATCTGGATATCAAATTTGCATCCATGATAATTGGTTACAAGATATATCACTCTAGCAGGAAAAATTCAGTACTGGGAACTGCAATTTACATAGCTTATCAGATGCTAAAAGAAAATGCTGATTATGATCTTTGTGAACTTCTTCTAAACCAATTGGTGGAGAACTTACAAAAGATCAAAAAAGACAAGAAGAATTCATTCAAGTATGGTGGGCTGATATTATGTTTGTTCTTTTACTTCATGAATGAGCTTCCTAGATCTAGTGGTTGGGTATGACAGAATGATAGACCAGTTGCCATTCAAATAAGAGATTATATACATGGGCTTGGTGATGCCAAGGCACATAATACAACACTCTGGGGCTATTTCAAGAACTTTCAGAGCATGATGCAAGAAAGAGAGAAAATTCCCAAATCTCTAGTTGAAAAATATAAGGATACAGTATGCTTTATGGTAGAAACTGATCAATGCCTAATGGAGGCAGTAGAACCAAGGACAGTCTGGATCATGCCAATGGGATATGAAGTAGATGAGAAAATTGTAGAGCTGCATGTTCAACACATGCTTAGTCAACCCAAGTATCCTAAGGCAGAAAGGTTTGGAACCTTTGAAGAGTTGAGTGTGAAGATCCATGTGGATCTAAGACAACCAGAGATGAAGAGAAAAGTGAGAAAAGAAGTAGAGAATGTTTCCAAAAGGTATGGCATCTCAAAAGAGGCACTTGATGCAAATAGAGAAAAGATGGAAAGGGTAGAAAAAGAAAAGGAAGAGGCAAGAGACACAGAGACACAGTGTAGCCTCATGGTTGTTGTCATTGATGGCAACAAAGTTCATCCCACCCATCCGCAGGACATGGTGTGCCTATACCGGAAGTCAGATTGAAGAGTGTTGTGGTCCAGTAAGCAAGAACAGAGCATGTGGCAAGGTTCGACAGTTAGGTCTGGATCTCTCAGAGGAAATATCTTAGTAAAGTGCAGACTTGGGGAAGTCAAGAGATGTACCTTGACTGATACATTCCAGAGATTGAGCCTCTGGTGATGAAAGAGTGAAGAGATATGAACACCTAAGTGTTGAGTTCCTGTTTGGCAGAGTTGACAGAGGAAGAGCTGACCGGCAGAGCATCAAACCTTAATCCAGATGAGTTATTAATGGTAATCAAGTTTCTTAAGGTATCATTCATGATTGGCCAACATGATTGATGACTTCTATAAGCATCTCTTTGATACGCATCACTTGATAAGTAAGGATTCAGCTGACAAGATCAGAGATTGGAAAACATTGACTATTCCGGATGCCGACTAGAAAGGTGTTGAAATCATTGGTGCGGATATATATACCAGATGGATTTGGATGTGAAGGTGTGTGTGGTGTGTTGTTGAGTGTGAAGAAAAGCAGAGGAGCAGAGTAACAACAATAATACAGGTCCAGTATGTGACAAGACAACAGCACGAAAGAAGAGGAAGAATAAAGTGCAGTAGATTAGTGTATTGAGCCTAACCGGAACTGAAACTCAGCATGTGTGGATGCTTCTCATCAGTTCAAGTATCTTATTACTTCATACCTTGTAGACAGTGAATCTCTTGTAGGCAGTGAGCCTCTTGTGAGTAGTGTGCTCAGGCAGTGAGCCCTAATTGGCAAGTGCCATTTTGTACTATCTTATTCTTTTAACAGAGAATACAATCTTGGGTTAGTCACCCCGTGGTTTTTCCCTTAACATGGTTTTCCACGTCAAAATCATTATGTCATGTGTGTTGATATTATTTCTATTCTCATGGTTATGTTTGCTTATATGATTTGATGCTGCACTTAATACTAAAGAAGATCAGAAAGTTAAAGTAATTAAGATAACTGATTCATCCCCCCTCTCAGTTATCAACAGAAGGTTCACTAGTGGCTATGTGTTTACTCTGTTTGGAGGTGCAGTGAGTTGGATGAGTAAGAGGTAGCCCATAGTTGCTTTGTCCACCATAGAAGCAGAGTATATGGTTGCAACTCATGTCTCTAAGGAGGCAGTTTGGTTGAGGAGACTGTGTATAGGTATTGGTTTTGATTATAGGAATATTCAGATTGGTTGTGATAGCCAGAGTGCTATTTGTTTGGCTAAGAATCCCATGTATCATGCTCAAACTAAGCATGTTGATGTTCAATATCACTTTGTTCGAGAGTTGGTTGCAAATGGAGAGATTGAGTTGAAGAAGATAGACACTCAAGAGAATGTTGCAGATTCATTGACCAAGCCTATGAGCACAGAGAAGGTCGTGCGGTGCAGAGAGGCCATGGGCCTTGTTTCTAGTGCCTGATTATTTTTCATTTGATTTTCTATGGGTTGCTTTACAATGTATAATGTCAAGTGGGTGAATGTTGGGATAAGGTGCCATTAACCTTGTAAATCCCAATATTGTATTTATTCCATTTATTATTTGTAATTTGTAATTACCCATAAGGGATGTACAAGTTTCACCGACAGTGGTAAAAATTATTTACTGTCCACGGTAATTATGGAGTTACTGCATGGTAAGTCCCGGAGTTACCGGCGGTAGTTACAGGATGTCATTTACTATGGTAAATGGTAATTGGTCAAAGTAGGGTGCACATGTGGAGGAATAATCTATTTTTAGTGTTATGACGCACGTCATAGATGCTGTAAGAAGGTGTAAGAGATTCTATGAAAATTGTAAGTTGTCATAAGAATCTATGACACTTATAATAGCATATGATGTGTCATAAGATGTTGTAAGTGGCTATTTTTAGCCCCAAGGCATTCAAGCTTGCATGGGCACTTTTTCCCAAGTGTAGGATGCATGTATGACAACATTTATGACCCTGTAAGAGCCTATTCTTGGCCATGGACGCCCAAGGTTGTATTGTTGACTCTTGACAAGTGTTATGGGCTTGTAAGAAGTCATTTAATGTCTTGAGGTTGTGTAAATTCCATAAAAACCATAGCATAATAGATGAGATGCATATAACAGTTTACAGGTACCCAAGTTCTGCTGGAGTGAAGGTTGGAGGATAGAGGAAGTGAATGTATTTGTAATCTCCTTTTGTGAAGATAATACAACTTGGCCTCTTTTCTTGGTGGAGTTTTTTTACCCACAAGGGTTTTCTCCACGTTAAACACTTGTGTTATGTGCTTCATTATGCTTCTGGTATATTTATGTATTGTGGGTTTTATGTTTTGTTATAATCTCCATTAATAACACATAGTTAAAGATTGCTGAAATTTATTCGAATAAGATTTCCATTGAAGTAGTGTAGCTTTCATTTCTAACACCTGTTACTTTCAACTCTGATAAAGAATGTAGTAAAAATATCCTTATAAAAGGAGGTTACCTTCTAGGGCAAGATAACCAACAAAATATCGACCATCAGATTTGTGACCTAATGACAAATGGTCCAGATTCATGATAATAAAATATCAAATAAAATGTGGTTTCAGGGGCCCTGCCCTCGAACCCCCACCGGGGCGCATGGCCCCTAGACCCCTTGTTGGGGGGATGATCCCCCTGGACCCCTTGCAAGGGGAAACCCCCCTGCAACCCCCGTTGTGGATGAATGAGCATCAAGGACCGGATATAAACATGTAGCTGAAACAAGACCGTTGCTGGTGAAACCTTTCATCCCTTATGGGTGATTTACAAACAATATTAGGAGTAATTAATTACATAGGATTTACAAGGTCGATGGCACCTTAATCCTAACAGGAGCAATTGATAACCCTTCACACCATCAGGATAGCCTGTAAATATGTAAAGCCTGCTCTGTGGATCCAAGGCCTTAGATTTCTCTACAGGAATGTGTGTAACATCACATTCCATAATACTAAAAAATTAACATAATTACTCATCTTAATCAAGAGTTAGATTAAATCAGAATATCTAAATCAAGGTAAACAAAATGAATCATTATCATTTTGATAATTAAGCATGTTATTCTAAATCAGAAAATAACAAAACTTACAATTTTCAATATCCAATTACATATCATTAGTGAATAACTTTCACTGTACATGTACAAAGCTATGCTCAAGGCATCCAACATCAAATTATACATAATATCTGACTATCAAGTCATAAAATGAATAACACTGTATCTGGAACATATGACATCCATCTTCATAAGCCTCAGCTTGTCTCATGCTTGGGCAGGAGAACATCATCCAGGTGCTTTTCCTCCAACCACAAACCGGCGGTCCCCTGCACAACTTCCTACTTGGAAGTGGCCCTACCCTTCATGAAAGGGATAGATATAAGGAACCATTAGGTTAGCCATATAAGCATCTAGTGTTGTGTCCTTCATAATGCCTCACGGTCACACAACTATAGATCCACTCTAACTATGTATGACACTACTGGAGACATTATGCCTTCTAGAACACTCTGGACTGACAATGCAAGTAGAGACGGATGCATTACTTTGACCAAAGATTTACATACATAAACATTACACAATGAACGTTGTCGTATGTCCACCACCTCGACTCAACTTATAAGCTGTCATATCCTACAGTAAACATATTTTTGACCATTCTTGGTCTAGAATAATTAAGTTTCAATACATCTTAGCCTAATCCTTGGACATTCAATTCTTGTCTCAAAAACCCATTATTAGGGTTCTTAATTTCTTAGACATTTGGGAACTAGTGACTCCACATCACACTATCCTGAATTTTTTGAAGAAACAAGTACCTTCTTGGTTTCAACACTTACCTTACTTGGTCAGTGTTTACTTTGTTTACCTATTTTCAAGGTTAGGCTTAAATCATAATATCTATGAAATGCTCATAAAGACTCATAGAGTTGATCTCTTTTATAAGTTCTTCCTTAAGAGACTTTCCTAATGCCAAATATATAAAAAAATAATTGCCATTGACAAAGTTGGCATTTACCTTCTTTAATACCACTACTTTATAAAATAAATAGGATAAGTTTTTGTAATCAAAGAAAGCTATCAAGTAATTACTTCACATAGGGAATATGATATAAAGTTGTGGCTTCCAAGAAAGCCATAATATATCAGCATGCATATAATAACCTTCTCATCTCTACGAAGAGTCATAATAACTACGATATACTCTATATGCACAACAGTCGAGGTTCAACTTCACCTACTATCAGGTTGGCAAGATAAAGAATCAAGTGTTCACAACACCAACTCACTTGTTCCATTGAGTTAAAAGTGTTTGCATCTATCATGGCTATGAACATTGTTATTATGTCACACAATAATTCTGTGGTATCAATACCATAGGCCAATACCCTCAACCTGTCTTTAACAAATGATTATCGTCCTATCGAGCTCAATAATAAACACTAGGTTTTCAAGTCTTATCAACTGATAAGTAATTAAAAGAAAACATTATTAAAGATGTTGATATGCGCCAGACAACTGAGAGGGGGGGTGAATCAGTTGTCACAAAAACTTAAACACTTTATGCAATTAAACATTCATCACTTATCTGTAATTATTATGATTTAACAATGATTGCAAGAAATCAGAAACTTAACCACATATACAACATCAAACACAAGAGACACCAGATTTACGTGGAAAACCCCAAGGTGGGGAAAAATCATAGAGAGGATTAACTCTCAATATATATTGCAATCTTGAAATAATGATGTTCAACCTTGGTCACCCCATGGGCCTAAACATACTGGCTTATTGCCATGAAGAGCAACTATGTCTAGTAGGCTCATTGCCTCAACCCTAAACCTAGCAAGATTACAATAAGGGTTGTTAAACCCTACTGGTGGCTTACTACCAGACTTACTGCCATGATCAACACCTTTCTATATTTGCAACTGAAGTATAGTAATTCCCCTGCTCTGCTCTTCCTCTGCTTTGCTCTTCCTCTTCTTTCCTCTGCCTCTTCTCTGCTCTTCCTTTTGGACCTTTCTTATTATCTTTCCATTTTCACTCAACACTTTTTCCATGACTCAACTACAAGTATTTATACACTAAATCAACCTTGGAATGATCATCAAAGTCGGCATCACAATCATCAACCATTGGAACAATCTCCAAGGTCGGTATTACAAACATTTACAAGATAGGTCCTAACCTATTACAAATTATGCAAAGGAAATGAAATACAGATCATGCCATGCCTTAGCTGGCACTCAAACACAATCTTCCACACCACAACACACTTCCACAATACTCCAGAGATCTTTGCAATCACTGGGATTAACCAGGTCGGCCAAGACTGGTTACACGCTACATTATCTGGGAACAATCTTCAAACACAATATCAATTTCTTAAAGTAGACCAAAGTCACCTTTTCTCTCAAAACTGATGGATATGTGCTTTGTCCTTGAATGCATCACTGGATTATTTGATATGTTAATGGCACTTGTGTTATCACAAAAGATTGCAATGGGATCTTCATACACAATTTTGATGTCCTTCAAAGTCTGCTTCATCCATAACACTTGAGTGCAACTGCATGTTGTTGCAGTGTATTCTACTTCTGTAGTAGACAGGGATATTGAATCTTGTTTCTTGCTCAACCAAGATACTAATCTTTTTCCCAAGAAAAATGCACCTCCACTTGTACTTTTTCTTCATCCACATCTCTGACCCAATCTGCATCAGTATATGCACTGAGAGTAAAGTCATAGTCCTTAGGGTACCACAAACCATAATCTATTGTACCTTTTAAATATCTCAGAATTCTCTTGACTGCTATCACATGTGATTCCTTGGGTTCTACTTGAAATCATGCCACAAGACACATTGCATGCATTATGTCAGGTCTAGTTTGAGTTAGATAAAGTAATCCTCCAATCATAGATCTATACTTTTTCTGGTCTACCATGGGTGAGTTATCATCTTTGCTCAACTTACAACTAGTTATCATAGGTGTGCATGCTAGTTTAGAGTCTTCCATCCCAAATTTTTTTAACAACTCTTTCACATACTTAGACTGAGAAATGAAGATACCTTTATCTGATTGACTTATTTGCAGACCTAAAAAGAAGTTCATCTCAACAAACATAGACATTTCAAATTCAATTTGCATTTCTCTAGCAAAAACTAAGCACATGCCTTCATTGCATCTAAAAATAATATCATCAACAAAAACTGCAACAATTAGGGTTTGTTCATCATTGATCTTGAAGTAGAGAGTGCTATATGTAGTACCTTTACTGAACCCTATCTGTATCAGGTACCTATCCAACTGTGCATACCATGCTCTAGGAGATTGTTTTAATCCATACAAAGCTTTCTTCAATCTACATACCATGTCACCCTGATCTGATGACTGAAATCCTTCTGGTTGTTCTATATAGACTTCTTCTTCCAACTCTCCATTTAGGAAGGCATACTTCACATCTATTTAATAAACCTTGAAATCTTTGTATGCTGCAAAAGCCAGAAAAATTCTTATTGCTTCAATCCTTGCCACTAGAGCAAAAGTTTCTTCAAAGCCTATTCCTTCAACTTGAGCGTATCCTTTGCATACCAATCTTGCTTTGTTTCTTACAACTTCACCATTCTCATTCATCTTGTTTCTGAAGACCCATTTTGTGTACCAATTACATTTTTGTTCACTTGTCTAGGAACAAGATACCAAGTCTAATTCTTCTCTATCTACACCAATTCCCCTTCCATAACCTTTATCCAATTCTCATCTTTGCAAGCCTCATCCACAATTTTAGGTTCAATCTTGCAAATCAGATAGAAAGTTACTTGTTCCTCTGCAACTTTTCTTCTAGTTAAGATCCCTTTGCTCTTATCTCCTATGATTTGATTTTTAGAATGATTGATTCTTACATATCGTGGAGTTTTGGTAGTACTTACTGGATCTTGTTCTTCTTCATCTATGCTATCTTCATGCTGCACCACTTTTGAAACATCTAGATCATCTAACTCATATCCACTTGATTATGAAGACCTTTCCTTACATTCATCAACTTTAACATTTGCACTTTCAATGATCTTTTTTAGCCTCTTATTATAGCACCAGTATTCCTTACTCTTGGTGAAGTAACCAAGGAAGATTCCTTCATCACATCTAGCATCAAACTTGCCTAAATCTTCTTCTCTTTTGATATAACACTTGCTACCAAAAACTTTGAAATATTTCACAGTAGAAACTCTACCATGCCACAATTCATAAGGAGTCTTTGAACTGTTACCTTTTACTTGAACTTGTTGGCAAGAGACATTATATGGATTCATGGTTGTTGTCATTGATGGCAACAAAGGTCATCCCACATATTCACAAGTCATGGTGTGTCTCTACCGGAAGTCAGAATGAAGATTATTGTGGTCCAGTGAACAAGAACAGAGCATGTGGCAAGGTCCGACAGACAGGTCTGGATCTCTCAGAGGAAGTATCTTGGTGCAGTGCGGATCTGGGGAAGTCAAGAGGACTACCTTGAGTAGTATATTCCAAGGATTTAGCCTCTGGTGATGGACAAGGAAAAAGATATGAATAGTTGAGTACCGGATTCCTGAGTGACAGTGTGAACAAAGGAAGAACTGACTAACAGAACATCAGACTATTTTCTGGATGTGTTACTGATGATGGTAAAGGTTGTGAAGGCATGAATCATGTTTGGCCGACATGATTAATGATATCTACAAGTATATGCTTGATCCGCATTACTTGATGTGCAAGGATTCAGTCGACAGAATAGAGTTTGTGAGAAGTTAGACTGTTCTGGGTGCCGACTAGAAAGATAATGAAATCACTTGTGCAGATATATATATAGGATGGATTTAGTTATGAGAAGTGTGGTGAAATTATGTGATTTGCGAATAAGAGTAGAATAGAGCAGAAGCAGTAAGAAAGATCCGGTATGTGAAAGGGAAGCATAATAAAGAGAAGAGGAAAGATGAAGTGCAGCAGATCAGTGTACTGAGCCTAACCGGAACTGAACTCCAGCATATGTGGATGCTTCCAATCAGTTCAAGTATTGTATAACATTCTTTTGTAGACAGTGTGTCTCCTTGTAGGTAGTGTGCCTCCTTTATGAGCAGTGTGCTCGGGCAGTGAGCCCTAATTGGCAAGTGCCATTTTGTAATTCCTTATTCTTCTAACAGAGAATAATCTTTGGGTTAATCACCCCATGGTTTTCTCCCTTAATAGGGTTTCCACGTCAAAAATACTGTGTCATGTGTTTTTCATTTCATGGTAATATTTGCTTGTTTGAATTAATGCTGCATTGATTAATAAGAAAGTTCAGAAAGAAGAAATAATTAGGATAACTGATTCACCCCCCTCTCAGTTATCAACAATTGGTATCAGAGCTAAGTTCCTCCTAATAGAGCCTAACAGCTTGAGGAAGATCTGGGAGTTCAAATGGATGCATATGGTTTAAGGGAGCAACTCAAGACTGCCCTTGAGGATCTTGAACAGTCAAACTCTGAAGTCAATGAATTAAAGGAAAGACTCCAACAGGCTGATGAATTCATGAGAGAACTAAAAGACAAATTAAGTCTCTCTATGAAAAAGAGAAAGGAGCTGCTCTAGCAATTGGCAAGACAAAGTGAAGAAAATAATGCAAATGGAGAGCTAACTGAGAAAACCAAGTTATGTGAAAAGTTATCAAAAGAAGTCATTATGGTAAGACATGAAATGGAATCAGGAGTTATGAAGTTTACTCAAGAGATTGAAGAGAAAAGAAAAACTGAAGACAATCTAAGACAATTTCTCAAAGAGAAATCAGAAGATTGCCACCAGATGGATAGGATTATTAGACATCTTGAATCTGATCTTGAAGATCTAAAGATAAAACTTGAGGATCAAATTGTCTCTCTCAAAAAGGATCTTCAAACAACAAATGAATATAAAGAGAAATTCAAGATAAGTTCTGTTCAACTTGAAATTCTCCTTGGAAGTCAAAAGAGGGCAGATGACAAGTGTGGTTTGGGATATGAAAAAGGAGAAAGCTCTGAATCTGGTCAGAAGAATTTTGGATCAGAAAATCCAAGGAACAGGCCTAGAAGACCTCCGGTAAGATAGCCCAATGCTCAAAGATATCCATCCTTCAATGGATACTGCCACAGTTGCAATCACTTTGGTCACAAAGCTAATTAGTGCAGAAAGAGAATGAATCAGTCTAATTCATCCTTCTTCGGACAATGCTTTAACTGCAAAAGGTATGGACATAAGTCTCATGAATGCAGAAATATGCAAATGAACAAATCATTCAATGGTAGATGCTTTACATGCAATAGAGTAGGTCATATGGCTAATCAATGCAGATCAAGAGGTTATCAGTCAAATATGCAAAGAAATGTTGTTTGACAAATCTGTAATAGGTCCGGTCATAATGCAAAAGTCTGCAGAAGCAAGAATCAGGACAAAAGAGGTCCGGTATATAATCAGAATCAAGACAAGGGTAAACAAAAGATGAATGCGGATGAAGTTAGGAATGAGATGAATAAGATTTGGGTGAAGAAAAGTTCAGAGAAGGTAGAGGTTGGATCTGCACCAGACTCTGGTGCTAATATTCCTTTCAGAAATTAAGAAATGAGCTTTGGTTCAGGGGGAGACACAAAGAAAACCCTATTCCCCCAGCCAATCAAGTAGTACCGGATTAGGCACAAGATGCGGAGTAAAGGGTTTGTAGATATGAGTCTTGAGGTGATCCACCTAAGATTTCAGAGGTCCGTATGAAGATGTGAAGAAGTTGTGATCGATCATGTAGAACCTATTCCGGGAGATGCTCCAGAATGACAGAGGATTACAAAAAGGTCCGGAGAGATCCAGAAGTGCATTGTCTTATTCTGCGGATTGGATAGAGTATTTGGGATGTCCTTGTGATGAGTCATCTTGATTTATTCATGGTTGGAAGATCCGCATGACGTTCATAAATCAGGACTGATCCAGTTCTTCAAGTCATTTGAATAAGGCAAACCGGAATAATGTAGGTTGAGCATTTATTGCAATCAGATATTAGGGTTTACGGAGCAATATAAGGGATTTCTCATAAATCACTTGTTCATTCTGCACTCAAGAAGAAGCAAAAAGTGGAGCCCTGCAACAAACTTCATCAAGTTCACCGAAGATCTCTTGCAGAAGTCATTACATACAGAAATCAATCCAACCACTCCGTGTAAGCAAAGGCGCATAAGGTGTTTTCCGTTTTTGATATGTCACTACAAATCTTTTGAAAAATGGCTACTCTGAATATAGTAAAGATCTCAGATAGGCCCCGACCTGAATTTAAGAAACACCCATACAAGTCATTGGAGGTAGATCCCTTATGAGCATTCTCTAGTGTTCCTCATGGCGTTTTACACACATAAGACATTAGGGTTTACATACATGCAAGTATTGAGGAATTTGGGGAATTCAAATTGAGAGATTTCTATCACAAACAACTGATAGACAATGCTTTTGAGCTTAAACCAGAGTATAAGGGTATCCAGAAGAAACATTTTGATCAATTCATTCATTTCCCCTGCTTTGAAGAAGATGAATGGGTCCGGTACGTATTGAGTAGAATGCATGACAACTTCCTTTGGCTGAATAGACCTTGCAAGATCACAAAAGAGGCAATTAGGGCAGTAACTGGTGTATACTCTTCCGGAGGGATACCTATCCTGAAATCTGTCAAAAATAACATTGTAACTGAGGCCACCGGATCAAAATTTGATAAGAGGGCAATGACCATTGAAGATATTTCTGATCCGGATATCAAGTTTGCATCTATGATAATAGGATACAAGATTTATCACTCTAGTAAGGAGAATTCTATATCTGGAACTGCAGTATATACTACCTATGAGATGCTGAGGAAGAATGCAGATTATGATCTCTGTGAACTTCTTTTAAGCCAATTAATGGAAAATATATAGAAGATCAAAAAGGACAAAAAGAATTCTTTCAAGTATAGTACACTTATATTATGTCTATTTTTCTACTTCATGAATGAGCTGCCCAAATCAAGTGGATGGGTGTGGCAGAATGACAAACCTGTAGCAGTCTAGATAAGAGATTATTTACATGGGCTTGGGGATGCCAAAGCAAGAAATACAACCCTGTGGGGATACTTCAAAAACTTCCAGAGCATGATGCAAGCAAGAGAAAGAATTCCCCAGTCTATTGTTGAAAAATACAAAGACTCAGTCTACTTTATGGTTGATACTGATCAGTGCCTAATGGAGGTAGTAGAGCCAAGGACAATCTAGATCATGCCCATGGGGTATGAGGTTGATGAACAGATTGTGGAACTGCATGTTCAACACATGCTTAGTCAAGCCAAAGATCCAAAGGTAGAAAGGTTTGGAACCTTTGAGGAGCTGAGTGTGAAGATCCATGTGGAACTCAGAGAACCTGAGATAAAGAGGAAGGTGAGAAAAGAAGTAGAGCATATTGCTCAAGGCCTAGGCATCCCAAAGGAGGCACTTGATGCCAACCGGGAAAAGAGGTGAAAGGTTGAGGAAGAGAAGAAAGAGGTAGAAAAGAAAAGCAAGAAAAGTACTCTGGTGGAAACCTCAACCCGGACCAGATCATCAAAGGGATCTACACCTGTCACAACCAAAAGCTCAAAAATATCAAAACTGGAAGGTCAGACATCCGGTAAAGGAGAGAAAAGGTCTAAAATAAAAGCCACAAGGGCTTATACAAGTCATAAAGATGAAGAGGAAATGGAATCAGATAAGGGGGTAAAAGAAATAAAGAAGCAGAAGAAGAAAGGATCTGGTAAACCCTCCATAGGCCAAGATAAGGAAGAAATGGCAGAGGAATTTGTTGAAAAGCCCACCCTGTCTCTAGAGAGTGTAATCAAATCAGTCACTGTGGATGGAAACCTTCAACCAATGGCCGAATTCTATGATGACTACAATGAGGCTGACCAAAAGATCCTGCAGGAAGCCACAATTAGGTATCTGAACATATACAATAAGGCTTTCATTGAGATTATATCTCTAATTCCTAAAAGCCTAGAAAAGGAATTAGAAATAAGAAAGAATAATGCCCAGGCAAAAGATCTTGAGATCCGGGAGTAGATAGCTATTCAGCTATATCCTCAAATTGATCCCAAGACAATGAACATAATATTTAAAGACTGCAAAGATGAGTTCAGGAGTAAAGCAAGGATGAATCAACTCATGCTTGGTGAGACTGACAAGGTGGCCATGGATACAGAAGAGATCCTCCGGAAGGCCTTCAAAAGGTTTAATCTTCCTGTTGTAGAGGACTTGGGTACTGATCCCTCATCCACAAGTGCTGCAGAAGAAACTTCTGAGAAAGCAACAGAAGAGATGGGCCCTGAACAAACCAACATTTCTCCTCCGGTTTCCCCTATAGTCTTTGGATCCAAAGAAGAAGAGAAATTACAGGAGAAAGAAGCAGCGGTAAAAGAAAAAGAAGTTAACAGTACCAAGGGTGCAGAGAAAGAGAAGACTCCAACAGAGAAAACCACAACTGATAGTGGTAAGAATGTGGAAGGAGAGAAAACTCCAAAGGACAGCTCTAAGACTACAGAAGAGAAGAAACATCTGTCTCCAGCAAGAGACACTGCACAAACTGTCCAAAAATTTCTAAGCAAAGAAACAATAGAGATTGACGAACCGGAGCTTCTACAAGGTCCTTTCAATTTTGATTCCCTCTCTCCGGTACAGACAATGAAGATAGCTTCATTTGCAAATGCTAAGGCAAATGAAAAACTCCTAAAGTCTCATATGGAAGATTGTGAGTTGATAGAAGCTACTTCCGGAGTGCTTGAGAAGATTATGCCATCGGTCCAGAAAGATCCCACAGCCTCCTCTTTCGGTAATCTCAAAACCTTAGTCAGCAGTGTTGGTACACATTTTGAATCCCTAGAAAAATCAGCTGAAGAAAAGGTCTGGAAGGAGTTTTTGGATAAGAGATTCTCAGAGGTACTAGGATTAATCTCTAATGATAGGAGAAATATGAGTATTGGAATAAAGAGATTAGAAAATGCTCTTAAGGATGGCAGTGACATTTACAAATTTTGTATCTCCTGGTCAAAAGCAACAGTAGAAATTGAGAAGAAAATAAAAGAGGAACAGGACAAACTACTGAGTTTGTCTCAAAGTTTTGATCCTCTCTCTTCATCCATAGTAAATCAAGAATGTCAAACTATTGCAATCACAAATGCAATCAAGAACTTTGAAAAGGAAAGGAAGAATATATTTAACCGGATGGGAGAACTTAGAAGGATTATTATCCCTAAGTTAGAGACCATGCATGAGGCCATAAGTGATGCTAAGACTACCGCCCACACAAATGATCCGACAGATCTTAAGAGGGCAAAAGCTTTTGCATTTTTGTTGAGTGGTCACATTTCAATTTTGGATAGAATGAAGTAAAGTTGGGCTATAGAACTCATCCAGTTGAAGACATCCTTTGCAGATATTCTTTAGTTTATGTGAATAGTAATATACAACCAAGTATAGTAAATTTTTTGAAAATTTTGGTGTACAGAACCTACCCTTTGCCATTGATGTCAAAGGGGGAGTGAGGAGCAGTGAAAAATGAGGAATCCAACTAAGGGGGAGCTCCAGAAAATGTATATAAAGACAGAGCATCAGCCAAGGGGGAGCATAGTGTAAACACTTAGTCATTTTTCACTAAGTGTTGCCATCAATGCTAAAGGGGGAGATTGTTGGCAAGAGACACTATATGGATTCATGGTTGTTGTCATTGATGGCAACAAAGGTCATCCCACATATCCGCAAGTCATGGTGTGTCTCTACCGGAAGTCCGAATGAAGATTAGTGTGGTCTGGTGAACAAGAACAGAGCATGTGGCAAGGTTCGACAGACAGGTCCAGATCTCTCAGAGGAAGTATCTTGGTGCAGTGCGGATCTAGGGAAGTCAAGAGGACTACCTTGAGTGGTATATTCCAAGGATTTAGCCTCTGGTGATGGACAAGGAAAAAGATATGAATAGTTGAGTACCGGATTCCTAAGTGACAGTGTGAACAGAGGAAGAACTGACTGACAGAACATCAGACTATTTTCCGGATGTGTTACTGATGATGGTAAAGGTTGTGAAGGCATGAATCATGTTTGGCCAACATGATTAATGATATCTACAAGTATATGCTTGATCCACATTACTTGATGTGCAAGGATTCAGTCGACAGAACAGAGTTTGTGAGAAGTTAGACTGTTCCGGGTGCCGACTAGAAAGATAATGAAATCACTTGTGCGTATATATATATAGGATGGATTTAGTTATAAGAAGTGTGGTGAAGTTATGTGATTTGTGAATAAGAGTAGAATAGAGCAGAAGCAGTAAGAAAGATCCGGTATGTGAAAGGGAAGCAGAATAAAGAGAAGAGGAAAGATGAAGTGCAGTAGATTAGTGTACTAAGCCTAACCGGAATTGAACTCTAGCATATGTGGATACTTCCAATCAGTTCAAGTATTGTATAACATTCTTTTGTAGACAGTGTGTCTCCTTATAGGCAGTGTGCCTCCTTTGTGAGCAGTGTGCTCGGGCAGTGAGCCCTAATTGGCAAGTGCCATTTTGTAATTCCTTATTCTTCTAACAGAGAATAATCTTTGGGTTAATCACCAGTGGTTTTCTCCCTTAATAGGGTTTCCACGTCAAAAATACTGTGTCATGTGTTTTTCATTTCATGGTAATATTTGCTTGTTTGAATTAATGCTGCATTGATTAATAAGAAAGTTCAGAAAGAAGAAATAATTAGGATAATTGATTCACCCCCCTCTTAGTTATCAGCGGAACTTTGTTTAGGATATATACTACGGTGTGAATTGCCTCTCTCCAATATGCTTCTAGAAGATGAGTTTCCTTCATCATGGTTCTAGCAGCTTCTTGAACTGTTATGTTTTTCCTTTCAACAACTCCATTTTGTTGTGGAGTTCTGGGAGTAGATAGTTGTCTCTTTATTCCATGTTCTTCGCAAAAGAAATTGAATTTATTTGATGTGAACTCTCCTCGTCTATCAGACCTCAAGCATTTGATTTTTAAATCCATCTCATTTTCAACCATTGCCTTAAATGCCTTGAATTTATCTAGAGCTTCAACTTTCTCTTTCAAAAACGTGACCCAAGTCATTCTAGAATAATCATCAATGAGCAACATGAAATACCCGTCTCCTTGCAAACTTCTTACTCTGGTAGGTCCATACAAATCTGTATGCACTAGCTCAAGTAGTCCTCCAATGGATTGGTCCTTGCTTTTGAAACTTGTTTTTGTCTGTTTCCCAAATTGACACTCCTTGCAAATAGGATTAGTAGGATTCACAAGCTTAGGCAAATCTCTAACAATCTGTGTAGTACTTATCTTCATAATATTATCAAAATTTATGTGACACAACCTTCTATGCCATAACCAACTCTCATCAGTCTGAGTCACACAAGCAATAGTTCTTAGTTCCTTTCAAGTGATAGATATTACCTTTGGTCTTCTTACCAGTTGCAATGACTATTCCAGAGCTTTCCCTAATCTTGCATCCATTGTCCTTGAAGCTTAAATCATAGCCCTTGTCACACATCTGACCCACACTCAAAAGATTGTGCTTTAATCCTTTCACATACAAGACATCTTCAGTATTATGCTTGCCATCAAAAGAAATAGATCCTTTCCCACAAATGCTACCAGCTGTATCATCTCCAAACCTAACTAGTCCACCATCATATCTTTCCAAAACTACAAACTTACTTTTGTCACCAGTCATGTGGTGAGAGCAGCCACTATCAATAACCCATTCATCCTTATCCTTAATGACCTGAGCATCCAAAGCACTTTCCATTGGTTTTTCTTCCTTCACACAACTAGAAGAATTAGTAGACACAGGATCTTCCTTAATATCAATGAACAAACATTCATTTATAGAGGAACTAGCATTATCTGGTTCACCATTATCTGATACTCCTTCATCATCATCAAAATCTTCAACATAATAACACTTCTTTTGGGTCCTAGGCCTATTCTCATATCTTCTTCTATTTCTTTCAATTCTTTCAGGACATCTGGAAGCAAAATGACCTACTTTACCATAGGAAAAACATTTGAAAGGTAATTTGCCTTTATACTTACCAGATCCTCTTTACAGTTTGTCCACAAAGTTGGCTTCAACTTCATCTAACTCATCATTGGATTCTACCTTGTACTTTTCTGATCTGGAAGTACTTCCAAGAGTAATGGCTTTGAAGGCCATCTCAACTTTCGGCAGAGCATCATCTAACTCCCTCATTTCAAAAGTAGTAAGCTTACCAAGTAGTTGATCCTTGTTAACCATTTTTACTTGCATGATTTCTTCAGTCACGGCTACCTTGTGATAGTAGGACTTGGGCAGAGATTTGAGAATTTTCATAATAACTTCATTTTCTTCGAGAGTTCCACCTATGCCTTTTATCCCTGTAACAAGTTCATCAACTCTTTACATAAAGGCTGATATGTTTTCATCATCATTCATCTTCAAGCTTTCATATTTCACTTTCAGACTTTGTAACTTGGCTTCCTTCATAGAATCATCTCCTTCATATAGATTTTTCAACTTTTCCCATACCTTATTTGCAGTTTCAAGATACACAACTTTCATCAATATTGAGTTGGTTAATGAGCTTAATAGAGCATCCTTTGCCTTGATATCTATCTCATATTCTTTGATTTCATCTTCAATCGTCAGACCATTTTGAGGTATGGTGTATTATGTTTCTATAGCTTTCCAAACTTTGAAACCAAGAGAAAGAAGATGGCTTTTCATCTGAGGCTTCCAGAGAATATAATTTGTTCCATCAAAATGCAGTGCTTCCTTCTTGTAAGACATTTTGGATCTTCCTCAAGTTGTTAAACTTTCTTTAGAGGAATTTGGCTCTGATACCAATTGTTGATATGTGTTGGACAACTAAGAGGGGGGGTGAATCAGTTGTCACAAAAACTTAAACACTTTCTACAATTAAACATTCATCACTTATCCACAATTATTATGATTTAACAATGAGTGCATGAAATCAAAAACTTAACCAAAGATACAACATCAAACACAAGAGATACCAAATTTACGTGGAAAACCACAAGGTGGGGAAAAATAACGGAGATGATTAACTCTCAATATATATTGCAATCTTGAAATAATGATGTTCAGGCTTGGTCACCCCACGAGTCTAAACATACCGGCTTACTACCATGAAGAGCAACCAGGTCTAGTAGGCTCACTGCCTCAACCCTAAACCTAGCAAGATTACAATAAGGGCTGTTAAACCCTACTAGTGGCTTACTACCAGACTTACTGCCATGATCAACATATTTCTATATTTACAACTGAAGTATAGTAATTCCCCTACTCTGCTCTTCCTCTGCTCTACTCTTCCTCTTCTTTCTTCTGCCTCTTCTCTGCTCTACCTTTTGGACCTTTCTTATTATATTTCCATTTTTGCTCTAGGACACTTTTTCCATCACTCAATTACAAGTATTTATACACTACATCAACCTTGGAATGATCATCAAGGTTGGCATCACAATCATCAACCATTGGAACAATCTCCAAGGTTGGTATTACAAACATTTACAAGATAGGTCCTAACCTATTACTGTGATGGGGAAAATTGGATAATCAAATGAATAATAAAAACACAAAACACCAATGGAATGTGTAGATAAAAAGGATTTAAAATAAGAAATTAATGATACTTACAACATTTTACCTTACGATTTCCATTGTTTGCCTATTCTTTCTTGATCCTTTGGTGATGAAGATGGCCCTCAGGAAGCTTACTTCCTTGCTTCGATTCCTCAAGATGAGAAGGAGAAATGGCTTGGATACTTGTAGTGTTAAAGATGAGCTTCAACATAACATGAAATGAATGATTGATGAATGGTATGAAAGTGGGGTGCCAATGGCGCGCTATAGATTCTGCAGCATAAGTTTACTCGAAAGTTGGATATGAAATGAAGAAGAAGAGGGTTGTATTTATAGAGTTGTGTGAGAGAGGATCAACGGTGGAAAAGAAATAAGAAGATCAACGGAGGAGAATGTTTGAGAGAACATGTGCGAATAGAAGAAGGACATGTGTCATTCAAAAAGAAGCTTTGTTGAGTTAACTGCTTTCTTGATGAGGATGAGTTTTCATTTTCTTAAATTAGAATATATTTTTCTAATTTAAGAGCTTTGTTGATGGCTTTAAATCAGTTAACTCAGCTTTTGCTTTTGTATGACAAGAAGAATTTGTTTTTAGAAGATATTGAAGATTTTCTAGAAGATAAGAAAGCATAATTAAATAAATAGATTTATTTAATTACTTGTAGATAATTTGGAAGAAAAAATAAAATATTTAAATATATTTTATTTTTTTGGAGATTTAATTTAAATAAATTTACATTTTATTTAAATTTAGAAGAATAGATGATTTAATTAAATAATTAAAATTATTTAATTATTTAGAAGAATAGAGTTGATATAGATGAAATTAATTAAATAAATGTAATTTATTTAATTAAATGGGAGAAAATGAATCAAATAAATAAATAAATTTATTTATTTATTGATAGAGGAATATGAAGATAAAATAAATATTTAAAATATTTATTTAAGTAGAGTCATGTCATTTTTAGGTGTATACAATTATAAATTATGCAAAGGAAATGAAGTGTGGATCACGCCATGCCTTAGCTGGGACTCAAACATGATCTTCCATGCCACAACATGCTTCGACAATATTCCAGAGATCTCCACAATCACTGGGATTAACTAGGTTGGCCAAGACTGGTTACACGCTACATTATCTGGGAACAATCTTCAAACACAATATCAATTTCTTAACGCAGACCAAAGTCCAGATAGGAACATGATTAGGAGACATCCACAAGCACGCTATAATCATCGGGACCAACTGTGCGAACCTTAACCACTTTATCCATATGAATCTTCTCACCAGAACACATGAACTTCACTATCTTCTACTGTCATAAAAGAAAGATAGCTTTGTTAGAATTAGGGTTGACAACTAAGAGGGGGAGTGAATCAGTTGTCATAAAATTTTAACGCTTGCTGCAGTTAATTTCTTCTTTACAACTTCTTAATAGATTAATGATATAATCATGAAAAGCAAGAATCAATAACTTATGAGCAGAAACACAAATAACACACTTGATGCCAAGATTTTAATGTGGAAACCCAGTTAAGGGAAAAACTACGGTGGAGGTTAACCCACAAGGATTATACTCTATTAAAAGTATTACAAAAGGGGAAGGCACATGCCTTCAGGCTCACTGCCCAGAGCTCACTGCTCAAGAGAAGCTCACTGCCTACAAGAGTGATTACAAAAGGATTATAGATTGTTTAAACTGATGAATAGCATCTACCAATGCAAGAATTCGGTTCTGATTAAGCACAAAATACTGATCTTACACACTTCATCTTTATTCTTCCCTATTTACTACTCTGCCATAATTCAGACCTCAAATCTCTTCTCTTTCACACCTTAATCTACCTTTTTCACACTTACTCCATCATCACAAATCATACACACTCAAATACACTTGAATCCATCGGCTATATATATCCACTTCAAGAAATTCAATCACCTTTTTGTTAGCTTTATGAAGAACTTAACAAACAATACAAGTACTTTGTTCTATTGGATGAATCCATACATCAATATTGATGCGTACCAAAAATAACACTTGCAGATCACTATACATGTTGGCCATTAACATTGTATCCCATACACAACTCACCAAAATACTTCTACTAGACCCGCACAAGGATCTAACACAAGTCAACCTATTTTTCACTAAATTGTTCTTTTCATATTAGGACCCGGTACTCAGATGCTCATAACTTTTAATCCCTTTGTCATGGGAGGTTGAAATCTTGGATTTAGATTTTCTTGACATTCCTCTACACTTCCTTAGATTTGCAACACACAATGATTAACTGGAGAGATCCACTGACCAAAACACTAAACTCTGCCATATACCCTGTTCTTGTCTATCTGGACTGGACAAATCTTGGAACTAACTTCCGGTATGATCTGATACTGTACTACGGGTGTGTGGAATGGACTTAGTTGCCATCAATGATAACACATGACATGCCTTGCAATGTCTCTTGCCAACAATCTCCCCCTTTGGCATTGATGGCAACCCTCAGTGAAAATGACTAAGTGTCATGACTGACTCCCCCTACGGTGTACACTTATATATTCTTCCACTGCTCCCCCTTTGATGGATTCTTCATTTTTTTTTCATTGTCTCTCACTCCCCCTTTGACATTAATGACAAAGGATGGAATCCGCAAGCCAAAATTCACCCAAAGATTTTGTATACAATAATGTATATGTACAACCAATCCTTAAGTTATATTTACATATACTTGAGTACATCTCCAAAAATATTCCTCAGCAGGGCCAACTCTGTATCCCAACTCTTCTTCATACTATTCAAAGTTGTAATGTGGCCATTGAACAAAAATGCTTATGTTTTAGCCTTCTAGAGGTCAATGGGATCACCTGTTTGAGTAGCAATTTGGGCTTCTGTTACATCATTGAACATTGCTTCTATATTAGGGGAAATCAATCCTTGGAGCTCACCCATTCTTGCTTCAATGTTCTCCTTTTCTCTTGTCAGTTTCTTTATTTCTTCCATCAAGGTGATTGCTTGACACTTCTTACTTGCCACTGATACTATCAACGGATCAAAAGCTTGGGACATACTTGACAATTTTTGTTCGGAGTCCTTTATTTTATCTTCTATATCCTCTATGAATTTAGGAGTAGATAAACAAAACTTATACATACTGCCTCCTTCTAAAAGAGCATTTTGAATATTCTTTATACTGTTATCTAGCACCAATCTATCTACCCCAATCATGCCTTTAAGTGCATCAAATATTTTGCTATTAAATTCATTCTAAACTTTAACTTCTATAGATTTTTCAAAGGACTCAAAGTATGCAGTTACAAAATTTACAAGGCTCTTCAGATTTTCAGAGGGAGAATCAGATGGATTCTTCTGGAATGTTGGCATTATCTTCTCCAATATATTGGATGTAAGGCCTAGTAGCTCATTGTCCTCTATGTGAGATTTCAATACCTTTTCTCTTGCCTTGGCTTGTGTGAAAGATGCTATCTTCATCATTTGGACCAGAGAGAGAGTACCCAGGTTGAGTGGTCCTTGAATTAGTTTAGGTTCATCAAATTCTAGCATCTCTTTACTTAGAAAACTCTTCACTACATCTATAATGTCTCTTGCCACAATTTCTAGACCACCTTCCTTTCCTTGGGTTTTCTCAGTGATAGGATGATTTTGTTTGGGTGCATCAACATTTGTACCATCTTCTTCTGTTTTATCTTCCTTATCTTTGACTTCTTCTTCTTCTTTCTCTGCTTCACCTTTCTCCGTGTCATTTGCAGGGGGATTCTTTCCTTTATCCTGACCATTTGAAATCTGTTCCAGAGGATCTTGTGTAGCAGCAGTATTCTCATCATTGTCTTCTTTTCTGGATTGATCAGGAAGAGTTAAAGTATCTCCTGCATCATCAGTTTTATCCACCATATTTGTATCTTGTTTATTTGCTCCACTTCTGGAACAGAGGAGTCATCTATTCCATCTTGTTGCTCATCCTTCTGCTACTCTTCTTCATCTGGGACTGGTGTGTCATCAGCAGGCTCATTTGACACAACAAAGAACTTATTCTTGTCCAATGCTTTTCTCAAAATTTGCTCAGTTTCTTGAACTATTTCATCTATCTCTCCAATCATCAGTTTATTCATTCTCTTCTTGCTCCTAAATTCATTTTTGACCTCTTTGAAGATTTTGTCTACTTCTCTGCTGGAGATTACCGGACATAGAGTGGTAAGTACATGTTTTCTTTACTCCATATCTTTTGCCTTGGCAGCTTCTTTCCTAATTTCCAATATATCCTTTAGACCTTTTGGAACTTCTGACAGAATTTCTAGCAATGCTTGATTGAACACATTCAATTACTTGATAGTAGCTTCTTCCAAGAGTCTTTTGTCAGCATTATTGTAGAGATCATAGAATTTAGTTAATGATTTTAAGTTCCCATCAACAGTGATTGTCTTCACAATGTTTTTCACAGAGGGAATTTTCTTCTCAGCATCAACTTCTAATTTTTGTCTCTTTATTGTTTTCTTGCTTCCGGAAGGCTTCTCTTTAGATAATTTAATAACTTTAGGACCTGTGGCCTTTAGCTCCTTAAGTTCATCATCTGTATCTTTCTTCTCTTCATCCTTTTCTTCCAAACTTTCATATGGCCTTTTTTCCATTACTTTTGTTCTTTTCTTTTCCTTACCGGATGATTTGTCTTCTAGTTTTGTAGGTTTAGGGGGAATAGAGGTAGCAACAGAGTTTCTAGTAGTCCTTGAAGTGGAGGATGATTCCACCAGAGCATCTTCTTGTTTCTTATCCTGTTTCTCCTTTTCAACCTTTTCAATTCTTTCTCTATTTTGTTTTACTGCTTCCTTGGTTACGCCAATGCTTTCAGCATACCTTTTAACTTGCCTCTGAACTTTTCTCTTAATCTCTGGTTGCCTGAGCTCAACATGCAATTTTAGACTTAGCTCCTTATACGTTCTAAACCTTTCAATATTGGTGTCTTTTGATTTGCTTAGGAGATGTTGAGCATACATGTACAAGATCTTCTCATCAACCTCATAGCCCATAGGCATAATCCATACAGTTCTGGGTTCCACAGCCTCCATTAGGCACTAATCTGTGTCTACCATAAAGAAGATTTCATCCTCGTACTTCTCAACTTCTGACTTAGGGATTCTTTCCCTAGAATACATCATATTTTGAAAATTTTTAAAGTAACCGCAGATTGCAGTCTTCTATGAACTTTAATCTCCGATGCTGAGTAGATGATCTCTTATTTGCCATGCAATTGGCCTGTCATTTATCTAGTACACATACTCTAGGCACTTCATTCATAAAATAGAAGAACAAACATATAACTAGGGAACCATATTTGAAGGTGTTTTTCTTATCCTTTTTGATTTTGCTCAAATTTTCAATCAGTTGGTTCTGCAACATCTCACATAGGTCATAGCCTGCATTTTCTTTCAAAATTTTATATGCAACATATATAGTAGTTTTGGAGACAGAATTCTCCCTGCTGGAGTGGTAAATCTTGTAGCCAATCACCATAGAGGCAAACTTAACATCGGGTTCTATAATATCATTGATGGTCATTGCCCTTTTGTCAAACTTGGCACTGGTAGCATCGATCAATGTCTGGTTTTTTACTGCTTTTAGCATGGGTAATCCACTAGTTGAATTGAACTCGGGTACAATCTTGATAACATCCTTTATAATCTTGAATGGTTTCAATAGCCATATGAACTCATCATGCATTTGGCTCAAGATATATCGAACCCACTCATTCTCATCAAATGTCAGAAATTTAATGACTTGCAAAAAATGTTTGTTTTCTAGGGATTTATATTCTGGTTTCAATTTATAGCTATCATCCCTTCAGTAGTTGTTAAACAAATCCATGCGTTTCAGGTTTGCAAATTCATCTATGCTACAATGGATGTATGCCCTAATATCCTCAACATGCAGAACTCCGTATGGGACACTAGAAAATGCTCCTAAAGGTTCGATTTCGACTGATTTGTATGGATGCTTCTTAAATTTTGGCCAGGGCCTTTCAATAATATCAACAACAAGAGGAGTGGCCATTGCAAAAGATTACAAATTTAAGGCTTCACAGATAAATACCTTTTTCTTCCACGGAATTAGGGTTAGCGGATGAATTTTTTGGTCGCACTTCAAATCCTTGAAATCTTAGCTCAGACCCTCTTCTTCTTGCTATCTTCAAATGCAAAGTGATTCAAATGAAGAATGAATGACTTTTTTATGCTCCATAAAACCTAATCTGCCTTTGTAATAAATGCTCTTCCCTAAAACATCTGGTTACACTATTTCTGCATACAATCGATCTTCAGTTGCTTCGCAAATCGTCATATCCACTTTTTATCTTCCAAAAATCCTTTCAAATGATGTATAATAATCCAAGTTATTTTCTCTCATTGTGCCAAATTTAGGCACCTACTTACTGGTTGGGGAAATTTGATCTTCAATGTAGCTCCCCCTAAGCTAGAGCTCCTAATTTAATTCCCAGAGGAATTGTCAGCACCAGAATCTGGTGCGGACCCATTATTATTGTTCATAACACTTTTCTTGACCCATGTCTTGCTCATTTCATTCTGGATCTCATTCACATCAATTTTGCCCTTGCCTTTATCTTGTCTCTGCTCATCTAGTTTTCTATTTGCCAGACCTCTTCTTTCATTATTCTTGCTTCTACAGGTTCTTGCAAAATGGCCGAATTGGTGACAATTGAAGCACACAACATTTCTTTTCTTTCATACTTGATTTCCTCTTGATATGCACTGATTAGCCATGTGTCCAAATCCATTGCAGCCAAATAGGAGCCATTTTAAGAGTTGCCATATCCTCTATTGTTAGAGTTATTCATTATCATACTTCTGCATTCATTTGATCTATGACCATACCTCTTACACTTGAAGCATTGATTGGAGAAGGATGGATCATTTTGATTTGCTCTGCTTCTGCACTAAGTAGCTCTATGACCAAACTTATTGCAATTGAAACAATTTCCATTGAAGGATGGATATCTTTGAGCATTAGGCTATCTTACCAGAGGTCTTCTAGGTCCGTTTTCCCATTCCTTGGTTGAAAATTTCTTTGTCCGGATCTGGAGCTTTCACCTTTCTCATATCCAAGACCATGCTTGTCATCAACCTTTTTCTGACTTTCAAGCAGTGCTTCAAGTTTAGCCAAGCTTATCTCAAACTTCTCCTTGTATTCATTTGCAACTTCTAGGTCATGCCTGAGAATGACAATTTGCCTTTCAAGTTCTCTCTAATTTTCTCTGCTTTCTTGTAGATTAGATTCTAGATGGCCAGCTATTCTATCCAATCTACATCATTCTTCAGTTCTTTCTTTTAGAGTTTGATTTAAGTCTTCTTCAGTTTTCTTCCTTTGCTCAATCTCTTTGGTTAGCCTCATTACCCCAGATTACATATCATGTTTTAGAACAGAAACTTCTTTTGTCAGCTTCACATTCCTTTGTCTTTTCTTCCAAAGCCTCATTCATGCCATTTTCTTCCGTAAGGTTAGCTAGCTGATGAAGTAGTTCCTTCCTTTTTTCCATTGATTTCTTTAGTTTATCTTTTAACAAGTCAATGCAATCATTAGTATCCTTAAGGTTCACTTTCAGATCATCTATTTCTGCTTTGGACCGATCAATATCTTCTAAGGCCAATTGAAGTTGTTCTCTGAGTGAACCCATTGAAACTCCTTCCCAGATCTTCCTTAAGCTGTTAAGCTTCTTTCAAGGAACCTTGCTCTAATACAAATTGTTAGAATTAGGGATGACAACTGAGAGGGGGGGTGAATCAGTTGTCATAAAATTTTAACGCTTGCTGTAGTTAATTTCTTCTTTACAACTTCTTAACATATTAATGATATAATCATGAAAAGCAAGAATCAATAACTTATGAGAAGAAACACAAATAACACACTTGACACCAAGATTTTAATGTGGAAACTTGGTTAAGGGAAAAACCATGGTAGGGGTTAACCCACAAGGATTGTACTCTGTTAAAAGTATTACAAAAGGAGAAGGCACATGCCTTCGGGCTCACTGCTCGAAGTTCACTGCTCAAGAGAGGCTCACTGCCTACAAGAATGATTACAAAAGGATTATAGATTGTTTGAACCAATGAATAGCATCTTCCAATGCAAGAATTCAGTTCCAGTTAAGTACATAATACTGATCTTACACACTTCATCTTTATTCTTCCTTGTTTACTGCTCTACCATAATCCGGACCTCAAATCTCTTCTCTTCCACACCTTAATCTGCCTTTTTCACACTTACTCCATCATCACACATCATACACACTCAAATACACTCGAATCCATCGGCTATATATATCCGCTTCAAGAAATTCAATCACCTTTTTGTTGGCTTTATGAAGAACTTAACAAACAATACAAGTACTTTGTTTTGTCGACTGAATCCATACATCAATATTGATGTGTACCAAAAATAACACTTGCAAATCACCATACATGTCAGCCATTAACATTGTATCCCATACGCAACTCACCAAAATACTTCTACTAGATCTGCACAAGGATTTAACACAAGTGGCCTATTTTTCACTAAACTATTCTTGTCATATTAGGACCCGGTACTCAGATGCTCATAATGTTTAATCCCTTTGTCACCAGAGGCTGAAATCTTGAATTTAGATTTTCCCGACATTCCTCTACACTCCCTCAGATTTGCAACACACAATGATTAACTAGATAGATCCGCTAACCAAAATACTAAACTCTACCATATACCTTGTTCCTTTCTATCCGGACTGGACAAATCTTGGAACTGACTTCCGGTATGATTTGATACTGTACTGCAGGTGTGTGAAATGGACTTAGTTGCCATCAATGACAACACATGATATGCCTTGCAATGTCTCTTGCCAACAAGCTTGCGGACTTCCAAACCACAAACCATTGCAACTGTAGGCACTTATCATCATCCCAGACTTCTCTCTAGAACCACAGAGAAAAATACTTTATTGCAGAGGAATGCAGAGTAGAATACTTTCTTCTTGTCCCAACTGATCTTACATAAAAAGAAAGTTTTACTCTGGTGAACACAACTCACTCAGATCTTCATGCAGAGGCTTCAAACCTGGAATGAAGCATCCTTAGTCATACCTCTAACTTACTTCCAATCCATAGACCACGATATTTAAGCAGAAGTAAATGTGAAGTTTACTAGATTGTTCTTTAGCATACAATTCATTGTCTGTACTACACTTCTTTGTAACTCACTTGATCCTTCCGTAAAGGCTAATTTTCTCAATATCCTCAACATACAAGTCTTCTAAACAAGTAATAGAATAAGATACAGTTGACACCAATGACAACAAGGATATGTTGACATCAATGACAACACTGATTAGGCACATACTTGCAACAAAAGATACATGGCTCAATTGGTTAACTGGGATTTCATAGGTGCATATGCATGCACAACCAGCGAAGGTATTATGGCCTCAAGTTGGCCAAGTGCCATTAAAACATAGTAGCTTCAAGAATCATCACAAAAAAATATGGTGAGGCTTCAATAGACTTCAATATTTAGAGATAATCATCAAGATATTCATAAAATTATATTCACTACTCAACATGACATATGCATATATGAATAGTTTCCTCAAGTCGACACAGTCAACGTCCTCCATAAATAAAGGTTTAAAACTGTATTTGGAAACTGTTATATGTATGAGCCATGAGCTCCAAGTCATCATACCTAAGATATGACATAGTGATAAATGTATGATCCGTGAGCTCTAAGCATGCTAGGCTTTGAGCCTCCTCGCTCTATCTCCTGGCTGTGATAGCCTTGTCGCCCACTGCTAAAACGATAACTCCCTGTTATTCACCACCCTCTACTCTCTTTTTTTCTAGACATAGAATAATGATAGGATAGAATGAAGTTTCCCTTTGATAGTCTTTGATAACTATCAAAACATGGTTCTTTGCATGCCACCTTACGAGATCTTTTGATCCACACAGTCTACTCTTGGCCAGTCCGTAAGGAGGGCTCTAACAAGCCTCCACTCAGTGTAAAATCTCTCTTCCCACTCCTCATGGGTGATGGATATCAGAATGGCAAGAACATGGATAAAATAATATAGTTATAAACATAGTCAAGATACTATTGACATTGACCTCTAAAGAGGTCCACATAAACATAATCACCCTTAGCTAAATAATAAGGGTTAAATAACTTCTATATTATGAAAGATCATCACAATGAAAATAAAGGACAACACATTAATAGTTTATGGTTTTCGGGGTTGTGTAATACTCCCCCTCAATTGACTATCGACCTTTGTCAAAAGACAAGGAATAAAGAAATAATATCCCAAATTGAAATAAGAAAAACAAGAGAATTCTTTATCTCTTCACAAGAGTAACTCTCAACTTTTGATGATGTTCAAGGAACATCGTTTAGTCATCATAACCATTGTTGAGATAGCTCCACCAACAAGATGACCCAAAAAGGAGATCAAATTCCTAGAAAGAAAACATGACTCAAGACAGCTTACAAAGAGCTCATAAGGACATAGAATCCGATACTCAGATGGCTATTTAGCCCATTTCCTGACATCTATCTCTTCCTCCTGGATGATACTCTCCTTCAATCTTTGAAGGATGATTTCTTTTCCTGATCAAACTCACCACTAGAAATTCATGATTAGTGTATCATCATATGATCAATAAATCATAATAATTTAATAATCATTTCAATCTTGAAATCTCATATCTAACTAGCATAAGTTAGTTTCCTCATAAACAATGATTAATTTGACATTTTCCACAACATCTAATCACTCAACTCTTAACTAATCATCATGATTACCATACAAAAGTAAGATTAAACTAAATCACAAGTTGGGAATGTAACATATCTCCCCCCATAAGAATCATCGTCCTTGATGATTAATTGTTTTAAAAGTTAATAAACATAATAAGAAAATGTTTCAAGAGCATAATAAATAAGTTTTTCAGAAAAGATGAGGAAATATCACAAAGAAATCATCATAGTTTTCCCATGTGGATTTTTCCTTTGCATATTGGTCCCATTGGACCTTGCACTGTCTTAGCTCTTTGTTATGTAAGCGTAGCTTACGTGTTTTGAGCACCTTGATGGGCTCGGTCACCACCACTCCTGGGTCTTGTTGGTTTTTTCCCAGACTGGATGCTTATTCCCAGATTTCCCTACAAGGTAGCCATCAGTGATCAACAGGATCTCTGGGCCAGAGGCCAACAGTGTAGGAGATAGACTCTATATTTTATCTCCTCTTCTTCTTCAGGCTCTGCAAGACCTAGGGGGTATTCCCTACTCAACATCCATGAGATATGCATACAAGGATTGGGATGCTGTCAGAAAGCAGATAAGTCCTCCTGTAAGTAGACCAAAACTGAAAGATAAGAGCAAAGGGGCTAGCTTTGGGCCTATTTACATTTGTAGACAGAGGACTGGGGATCCTAAAACTAATTCTAATGTCCTAATGGTTGTTTTAGAGTTTGATTATGATTTTAAGTTTGGATGCAAAGCTGGACATGGTTGTAACACAAACACAAAGCAAGATTGGTGCCTATCCAGGGCCTGGAGTCAATAGACATACACCTGTGAATGATCAGCATGAACAGCTAAAACTGGATTTCAGGGGGATATATGTGATACCTGCCTTACAGATATCTCCCAATACAGAGTGTTAAGTTATCTCTACTTATGGCATCCCTACTGCAGTATACCCTTCCCAATGTTCAACCTGAAAATAGTTTAATCTACCCCTTGAGCAGAAGTTAAAAGATCAGACATTCAACATAGGAATTCTATGTTCTAGAGTCTCAAATATTTCCTAAATATCCAGATTCAGAAGAAGAATACATGCAATACTGGAGACAGAATTAACAAAACACATGCTAAGATAGCATTTCTCATATAAGATTAATCATGAAATCAGTGGGTTCATGCCAAAACATACAACAAGAGATACATAGACTCACAGGTATGGCTGTACAGAGCAACCAAAATGAACTGTATTATGTTACAGATCCAAAATGTTCAACTTTCAACAACCAAACAATGGTAACACAGTCTGCTTATAACAGCCAGAAAGTGTACCACAACCATTAATTACATGGCTTCTACAAAATCCTCCAGATACAGTCCTCAGAAGGAATGGCGCTCAGAAAATGTTAATGCAGCAGACAAAGGGGAGCCTCGAGCCATGCGCCACTATCTGAAAGTCTTTATCCACGATCAGGCAGCTTCACCGTTTGTATTCATCACCCATTCCCCTGCACGACCGTCATTGATGGCTCAACCACCCGCATTTCACTTGGAGACCGTCGCTGCATTCAAAAAGGATTTCCCGCCAAAACATGCTTCTTCGCAGGTTCAAAAATAATGCAAGGGGATTAATCCCACATGCACGGTGCCGAGAGCCTTCCATTACCTTATAAGCCTGATCGCATACATATCAAGTGTCGAGCGCTTTTGCCACGCTCGACACACAAGCCCTCACCAAAAGCCCATCGCTAAGACATATGCCATCGGCTCACCCCACAATTCTCCTGCCGATCTCAAAAGTCTGGCCGATCACAAACTCCACACTCCCTTCATCGGCCAGAGATTAACCATCGGGCTAGCCAGAAAATCCTTCGCCGACACCACTAATCTCACCGAAGTCACGTCACTCCGATGAAAGCTCAAACAACACTCCGTCGGCGAGACCAACACCATCAGCTCACCCAAAAAAACTCTCATCGATAATACAAGTCTCTCCGATGGCCAGCTCGCACCCCGTTAGCGGTTACCAAACCACTGCCATCGGCCAAACCAACACCATCGGCCTGACAAAAAGTTCCATCGCCGGCACAGCCAGTCATGCCGATGAACATCCTCGAGCCATCCACCATCAAGCCATCGGCCCAACTCCTACCGATAGCCCACCGTCAGTCAAACTGAACACAAAGTCATCCCGATGGCATTCCCCATTGGGGTGACTTCCTTCTATCGGCGAACCACAAAACACATTGGCCGATCACAGTAGTCTTACCGACGCTGAACGTCAACCCCACTTTCCTCGGTAAGACACATGCTGATGAATCTTATCGGCCAGACACTACACTGTTAGCCCAACCAAAAACTCACTTGCCGATATCACCCGTCTTACCGACGAAGCCTCCACACTCCCTCCATCGGCCAAACAAATACAATCGAAGCGATAGAAAACTCCATCACTGACCACATAACTCACGCCGAAGACACTTCCACCTACCGCCTCTGTCGGTGTGACCCACACCATCGGCCAACCCGAAAGTCTCCCCGCCGATGAACAAAGTTTCACCGATAACACCCTCCATGCTCTCGTCGGCCAGACTAACCCTATCGGCCAAACCAAAAACTTCCCAGCCGATGATGAATGTTACGCCGATGCCAACAAAATAAAACACATCCTCCGTCGGCGAGACCCCAACTGTCGGGCCAACACTTCTCCATCCACCCGACCACACAGGTCACCCCGATGGGCAAGAGAATATAGGGTTTAAATGAAGAAACCCCCTAAGCATGAAAAATCAACCTCCAAGTCAAAATGAGTGCTAACAGGTCCTTCACCTGTAAAGTATTCCAATCAAGCATAGGAATTTGATTATCTACACTGTTAAACTTTTTCAAATAAGAAACATGAAACACATTATGCATCATGGCAAGAGCTAGTGGTAGAGAAATTCTGTATGCTACTGGGTTGACTTCTTTGAGAACTTTGAAGGGACCCACATATCTAGGTTCCAGTTTGGACATCTTTCCAAATTGAATGGGACTCTTATGAGGTTTTATCCTTAGGAGAACTTTCTCTCCCACTGTGAAATGCCTTTCGATGCGCTTAGCATCTGTATAACTCTTTGTCTATCATTGGCTTCCATTAGCCTTCTCTTAATTAGACAGACTTGCTCTTCTATCTCTGACAGTATTTATGGACCAAGGCTAACCCTATCTTCTAGCTTGTTCCAACTTATAGGGGTTCGACACTTCTGTCCATTTAATGCCTCAAATGGAGCCATCTTAATAGTAGAGTGATAGGAATTATTATAGGCAAATTCCACTCTAGAGAGGAAGATAATCCTCCCACTTATATTGTTGATCCATGCACTACATCCTCAATAAATCCTCCAAAACTTGGTTTACCCTCTCAGTTTGGCCATCCATTTTAGGATGATAAGAAGAGCTTATATTCAACTAGGTTCCAAGTGAAGAGAACAAGGTTTCCAAAAACCTCGATGTCATTCGTGCATCCCTATATGAGATAATCTTCTCAGGAATGCCATGCAGTCTGAAAATTTCTTGAACCAATTTTCAGGCTATGATGGGTACCCCATCCATCAAGTTCCTGAGTATAAAATGAGTGGCTTTGGTGAGTCTATCCACCACAACCAAGATAGCATTGTGCCTATTCCTTAACATAGGAAGCCTTTGCACAAAGTCCATGCTTATAATTTGCCATTTCCACTCAGGAATTTCATGAGGGTATAATAATCCTGCCAGGTGATGGTGTTTCGCCTTCACCCTTTGGAATTCCATACACATAGCTATACAATTTGTAGCATCCCTCTTCATTCCCTTCTAGAAATATAGGGGTTTCACATCAGCAAGTAACTCTGTTACTCCAAGATGTCCAGAATATGGTGTAGAATGCACCTCCTTCCATACCATATTCCTTAACTCTATAGAGTTAGGTACATACATCCTTCCTTTAAACCTTAATAACTCATCCAGTTCAAGGTTGAATCCCTCATATCTCAGATTCTGAGGGTTTTCCTCAAGGGCTTGTTTTACCTGCTCGTAAACTCATCTCCCTTAGATTTTTGTAATTCCTGATTCCTAAAATCAGAATGTATGGAGATCATTGAGGAGATGTGTCTTCTCCTACTCAAAGCATCTGCCACTCAATTTTCTTTTCCTTAAATATATTTAATCTCAAAATCATAATCTAAGATGAATTCCGACCATCTTCTTTGCCGACCATTGAGATGTGGTTGAGTGAACAAATATTTTAATCCTTGGTGATCTGTTTTCAGCTCAAAAGGTTTCTTGAGTAAATAGTGTCTCCACATTTGAAGTGCATGAATGACCGATGCTAGTTTTAAATCATGTGGGGCATAGTTTTATTCATAATTTTTTAGTTTACACGATTCATACGCGATGACTTGTCCATCCTGGACTAGTATACCATCTAAGCCTTCCCCTGAGGCATTGGTAATGACTATAAATTGACCCTCTGGGTCAGGTACTTTCAAAATTGGTGCTGAAGTCAATTTTTTCTTTAGTAGGTCAAAGGCCTCCTAGCACTTTTCTGACCACTCAAATCTCTTTCCTTTTCTCTGCAAGGAAGTTATAGGATATGCAATTTTAGAAAAGATTTTCACAAACTTCAGGTAATAACCAGCAAGGCCCATGAAACTTTGGACCTCATGAACATTTCTTGGTATCAAGCATTCCAAAATAGCCTTGATCTTAGCTAGATCCACAACTATTCCCTTAGCTGAGATTATGTGACCCAAATAGTGTACTTCCTTCTGAAAGAAAGTACACTTAAAGAGCCTGCCATACAGTTTATGCTTTCTCAGCCTCTGAAGGACAATTCTTAAATGCTACAGATGCTCTTCCTCATTCTTAGAATAGATTAGAATGTCATCAAGAAACAATAGGACAAACTTGTCCAAATAGTCCCTGAATACACTGTTCATTATATTCATAAATGCCACTGGTGCATTTGTTAATCCAAAAGGTAGGACAATGAATTCATAATGCCCATACCTTGTTCTGAAGGCTGTCTTATGGATGTCCTCATCCTTCAACCTCAATTGGTGATACCCTGACCGAAGATCGATCTTTGAAAACACAGTTGCATCCCTCATTTGATCGAAAAGATCATCAATGCAAGGTAACGGGTACTTATTCTTAATGGTTTCTTTGTTCAACATGCGGTACTCTATGCATAACTGTAAAGTACCATCTTTCTTTTTCACAAAGATGACCGGTGCTCCCCAAGGCAACACACTGGGTCTAATCAACCCTTTATATAACAATTCCTATAATTGAGCTTTTAGCTCCATTAGTTCTATGGTGGTCATTCTATAGGGGGCTTTAGAAATGGGTTCTAACCCTGGAATTATATCAACGAACAAGTCAAAGGCTCTTTTAGGAGGTAATCTTGGTAGCTCATCTGGAAATATGTTCTCAAAATCTCTGAGAAAAGGATACCTATCCATATATGATCTTTCCTAACCTATGGACTCCTTCCCAACTTCATTAAGTTTCTCATATTCATAAAACATTAAGTCATCTTGGAAATAGGTTTCCTTAGTCTCATTTAGTTTTTCCATTTTGATAGCGAAAAGCTAGCATCCTTTTCTTTGAGCTCTTTTTATGTGCAGGGTAGAAATTTGTCTCAGTTTCACTTCCCTAAGTTTTCCTTGAAGAAAGACTTTGTTTCCTAAATCATCCGGACACTCTACTATTTTAGCATAACAATCCACTTTGGCTTGATGTTTCCATAACTAATTTATCCCTAGGATAACATCATACCAGCCTAGTGGGACCACATAATGATTTACTTCCATGGAGAAGTTCGGAAGTTCAACCCTAGCCTCAAACATGCATTGCTCTACCTAAGTCTTGGTTTGGTTTGCATATTCTACAGACCATGATTTTGCCATGAATCCATCCTTTCTAGGAAGTTTGTTTACAATTTTAGGAGAAACAAAACATTTGGTAGCACTAGTATCAATTAAGAATAAAATTGGAAGACCAGATAAAATACCTATTGTCTCAATGGGAGTTATTTGGTATTCGGCTTGCCTGTTGTTCAAGGCTACATGAATGTGTTGTTGGAACACCGCTTGTTGAGAGGGTAGAGGGTTTCCTCTCGGTTGTGCTCCCCGTGTCTTGTTAGGACACTGGTTGGCATAATGATCTCTGCTACATGTGAAGCACCCTCCCACTAGTCTGCGCCTCTCCTGAGGTTTTCCAGAATTGTCTCCATTCTTCTTAGAGTAGTTATTGCACTTTTTCTCTCCCTTGGACTTAGTTTACTTATGCTTGGTGCCCTTATCATTTTTCTTAGAATAATCCTATTTCTTCCCCCTTTTCTTAGAGGATTGCGAGGATTGGGACCAATTGTATCTCTTTCAGTTCCTTTCTTTATAAGTCGACATAGCTTTCAGTTTCTGTTCTTATTTGATGGCCTTTTCATAGACCTAGTCCATTGTAGTAGGACCATGAACATCAACCTCACCCTCAATTTAGGAGTTCAATCCCATTATAAACTTCTGAATATGAAATCTCTCATCCTGTTGGTACTACGACACATATTTAAGCAAGCGGGTGAACTTTTCCCAATATTCATTCACAGAGAAGTCAGCCTGTTTTAGATTCTAAAAGTCAATAAGCTTCTAGTCATAGAATAGCTATGGTAACCATCTTTGCCTAAAAAGTTCCACGAACCTGTCCCAAGTAAGGCTTGTAGACCTCAAGCCTAGTTCCATCTTTTTACTCATCCACCATGTGGATGCTTCACCTACCAGCTGGAATCCCCCCCATACTACTTTAGTGACCTCATTATAATTCCTAATTTTGAAATACTTTTTCATTTCTGCAAGCCATGCCTCCACGGCATCTCTGCTTACAGATTCATCAAATTTAGGAGGCATAACCTTTTTCATGTCTCGGGATAGTTCCATAGCCATATGGCTCCTTCTATCCACTTCTTGTTTAGCCTCAGAGTTATTTTCTCTATGCTCATTGTGGGTGGCATCATTATGACGTGTCTCGTCATAACCCCCATCATAGGCATCCTGCCTGGGTTCTTTCCAACCCCTAACTTTTTGTTCGAGAGTTCCTAATCTCACTCTTGTATCTTGAAGTAAGGAAATTATTTGATCAACTTTAGTTTTAGAGTGCCCTAAAGGTTGCCCTTCATCCTGGCTATCTCCCATTCTAGTTCTAATATGAACCTTTGCTGCAATCTACTTCTTCCTAAAGTTTACAAATTAATCATGGATTAGTTTTTCCATGTCATTTAATTCATTCATAAAACAAATCTATTCTCATTCATGTAATCTTTAACAAGAAGGAAAGATTGTTAGAATTTTTCAATTGCACAGTAGTTTTTATTGGATTACATATAATCCACCAAAATTATAAAATTTTGTTTACACCTTGCTACTGCAAGTCATTTACAGTTTGGGATAACTTCCCATATTCATTTCTCAACCTTGAGATTTATCATTTTAGTTTTAGGAGGTTAGGGTACATGCAGGTACTCCTTCACAATCTCCTTGGGTACATCATAATCCCTAGGATTATTTTCCACAGTTGGTGCTTTAGGTGCAGAGGGTTCTACTGATGCATCAGTAGAGTTAGGGGCAGCTATCCTTTATGCTTTCCTTAACCATTGCTTGATGCATTTCACAGCATCAGCGAAGGTTTCCTCATTAGTTAACCATGCTCCTACTAGGCAGCCAGTTTATTCAAGTTTTCTCATCCTTGAGGCTTGTTCCCTCAAGACTTTTTGATGACGTAGGTAACATCCATGTTCCATTACCTTCTCTCGGGGTGTTCTAATTCTTACCATTTTGGCATAGAACATCCAAACATTAACATACTTAATGTTGGGTAAAAGTAATCATCAAGTAGTGAGCTCATAGGTCCATGTATTGAACCTGGTAGCTCTGATACCATATGTAACATCACATTCCATAATGCTAAAAAAAATTAACACAATTACTCATCTTAATCAAGAGTTAGATTAAATCATGATTATCCAAACCAGGGTAAACAAAATGAATCATTATCATTTTGATAATTAAGCATGTTATTCTAAATTAGAAAATAACAAAACTTACAATTTTCAATATCCAATTACATATCATTAGTGAATAACTTTCATTGTACATGTATAAGGCTATGCTCAAGGCATCCAACATCAAATTATACATAATAGATGACTATCAAGTCATAAAATGAATAACACTATATCTGGAACATATGACATCCATATTCATAAGCCTCGTCTTGTCTCATGCTTGGGAAGGAGAGCATCATCCAGGTGCTTTTCCCCCAACCATAGACCAACGGTCTCCTACACAACTTCCTACCTGGAAGCGGCCCTACCCTTCACAAAAGGGATAGATATAAGGAACCATTAGGTTACCCATCTGAGTATTTGGTGTTGTATCCTTCATAATGCCTCATGGCCACACAACTATAGATCCACTCTAACTATGTATGACACTACTGGAGATATTATACCTTCTAGAGCACTATGGATAGACAATGCATGCAAAAAAGGATGCATTACTTTGGCCAAAGATTTACATACATAAACATTACGTAATGAACATTGTCATATGTCCACCACCTCAATTTGACTTATAAGCTGTCATGTCATACAGTAAACATATTTTTGACCATTCTTGGTCTAGAATAATGAAGTTTCAATACATCTTAGCCCAATCCTTGGACATTCAATTCTTGTCTCGAAAACCCATTCTTAGGGTTCTTGATTTCTTAGACATTTGGGAACTAGTGACTCCATGTCACACTATCCCAAATTTCTTGAAGAAACAAGTATGTTCTTGGTTTTAACACTTACCCTACTCGGTCGATGTTTACTTTGTTTACCTATTTTCAAGGTTAGGCTCAAATCATAATATCTATGAAATGCTCATAAAGACTCATAGAGTTGTTCTCTTTTATAAGTTCTTCCTTAAGAGACTTTCCTAATGCCAAATATTTAAAAAAATAATTGCCATTCGCAAAGTTGGCATTTACCTTCTTTAATACCACTAGTTTATAAAATAACTAGGATAAGTTCTTACAATCAAAGAAAGCTATCAAGTAATTACTTCACATAGGGAATATGATATAAAGTCAAGGATTCCAAGAAAGTCATAATATATATGCATGCATATAATAACCTACTCATCTCCATGAAGAGTCATAATAACCACGATATACTCTATATGCACAATAGTCGAGGTTCAACTTCACCTACTATCGGGTGGCAAGATAAAGAATCAAGTGCTCACAACACCAACTCACTTGTTCCACTGAGTTAAAAGTGTTTGCTTCTATCATGGCTATGACCATTGTTATTATAGTACACAATAATTTTGTGGTATCAATACCATAGGCCGATACCCTCAACTTGTCTTTAACAAATGATTATTGCCCTATCGGGCTCAATAATAAACACCAGGTTTTCAAGTCTTATAGACTGATAAGTAGTTAAAAGAAAATGTTATTAAAGATACATGGCTCAACTGGTTAATTGGTATTTCATAGGTGCACATGCATGCACAACCAGTGAAGGTATTACAGCCTCAAGCTAGCCAAGTGCCACTAAAACATAGTAGCTTCACGAATCATCACAAAAGAATAAAATGAGGCTTCAATAGCCTTCAACATTTAGAGATAATCATCAAGATGTACATAAAATTATATTCACTACTTAGCATGTCATATGCATATATGAATAGTTTCCTCAAGTCGACACAGTCGACATCCTCCATAAACAAAGGTTTAAAACTGTATTTGGAAACTATTATATGTATGAGCCATGAGCTCTAAGTCATCATACCTGAGATATGACATAGTGATAAATGTCTTGCACGCTGGGCTTTGAGCCTCCTCGTCTTATGTCCTGGGTGTGATAGCCTTGTCGCCCACTGCTAAAATGATAACTCCATTTTATTCACCACCCCCCGCTCTTTTTTTTCTAGACATAGAATAATGATAGAATAGAATGAAGTCTCCCTTTGACAGCGTTCAATAACTATCAAAACATGGTTCTTTGCATGCATTTTCTGCATGCCACCTTGCAAGATCTTTTGATCCATTATATCCACTCTTGGCTGGTCCACGAGGAGGGCTCTAACAAGCCTCCACTCAGCCTAAAATATCTCTTCCCACTCCTCGTGGGTGATGGATATCGGAATAGAAAGAATATGGATAAAATAATATAGTTATAAGCATAGTCAAGATACCATTGACATCAACCTCTAAAGAGGTCCACATAAACATAATCAACATAACTGGATTACAATTGCATTGAGGAAGGAAAATTGCCAGTGCACCAAAAAAATGTTTTGGATGGATTTGGTTGAATTGGGGTGTTCGTTAGAACAAAAAATGGGTTCATTCGAACCCGCCATTCGAATGAACCCCCTTTGTGTCGGCCACATTTTTTTTAATAAAATAAGGGGTTTGATTGAACCCCCTCAATGTTATTTCATTTTTTTTAATGTTATTTTATAGGGTTCTAATGAAAGGGGGTTCATTCAAACCCCCTTTCATTCGAACCCCATATTTTGCCATTGCTCCTCTACAACTATAATTTTATGCAAATTTTTGGGTTTCTCGGCCCAGGTTGAGGATCAAAATGGAATCAACTTGACAAACCCATCTGGAGGATTATAGTCCTCAAAATGAGCTTTCTATCAAGTATAAATTTAATATATTTTGGTTTTATTATATATATATATATATATATTAGTTTAATTAAACATAGGTTTTTCACCAAAAATCAAGCTCTCTGTTCTGCACATGTGGAAAAATAGTATATTACCAAAAAATAATTATGAAAAATATCTATCCTCTTGGTATTCATGTCCTTGATCCAATAAGAAAAAAATTGAATTCCGATACATACAAAAAAAGTTATGCTTTACACAATACACCTACGTCTAAATTGTAATTGGTTTGAATTCAAAAGTTAATTAAAAGAAAAATATTTAATGAAACATTATGAAGCCAAATGCATCCTCTAGATATCATAGTTGAAAACCTAAATTTGAAAAAATTAGAATTTTATCCTTCATAGAAAAAAATTATGTTTTACACAGTACACATCACTCTTTAAAAATGGTGTTCACTGTTAAAAACTAGTTATTGGAGGAGATGGAAAAAGAAATGCAATTTGATTCCAAAAAAAGTTTGAAAAAATATATTTAGAATCTACAGACAAAGTGTGACAAATCACTAGTTTACATCATCTTCAAATTCCTCACAGTTTAGCAACTATAGGTGTTCAAAAGTGAAGATTTTTTGAAAATGTTCATTTCAATGTCAACTTTGGCCAAAAAGTGTAACCCACTATTGTGGGATCACATCTAAATAAGAAGGGTTAAATAAGTTCTATATTATCAAAGATCATTATAATGAAAACAAAGGATGACACACTAATAGTTTATGGTTTCTAGGGTCGAGTAATACTCCCCCTCAATTGACTATCGACCTTTGTCGAAAAGTAAGGAATAAAGAAATACTATCCCAAATTGCAATAAGAAAAACAAGAGAATTCTTTATCTCTTCACAAGACTAATTCTCAACTTTCGACGATCTTCAAGGAACATTGTTTAGTCATCATAACCATTGTCAAGATAGTTCCACTGATAAGACAACCCAAAAAGGAGATCGATTTCCTAGAAAGAAAACATGACTCAAGACAACTTATAGAGGGCTCATAAGGACATATAATCTGATACTCAGATGGCTATTTGGCCCATTTCCTGACATTTATCTCTTCCTCCTGGATGATACTCTCCTTCCATCTTTGAAGGATGATTTCTTTTCTTGATCAAACTCACCACTAGAAATTCATAATTAGTGTATCATCATATGATCGATAAATCATAATAAATAAATAATCATTTCAATCTTGAAATCTCATATCTAACTAGCATAAGTTAGTTTCCTGATAAAAAATGATTAATCTGATGTTTTCCACAACATCTAATCATTCAAATCTTAACTAATCATCCTGATTACCATACAAAGTAAGATTAAACTAAATCACAAGTTGGGGATGTAACAATGTGGACCCATGTAGGAGAACCAAAAACTTGAAAGTGCTTAATTGAAGGATTCTGACCGCTCCAAGGTTCAAATGAAGTGACTCCCTTCAAGGCTCGGTGAGGAACATGGTTTTGGATATAACAAGCATAGTTAATGGCCTCTGCCCAACATTGTGGTGCAAGAGATTTGGAACGAATCATGTAATTCACTATTTCCTTCAAGGACCTATTCTTCCATTCTACAACATTGTTCTTCTTATGATTGTATGGAAGTGAATGCTACAAATCAATCCCCTCTGAAGTGCAAAACTTCTCAAAATGATGGCTGACATATTCACCACCATTGTCAGTGCACAAAACTTTGATGGCTTTCCTAGATTGCTTCTCTACAAAAGTATTGAAGTCCTTAAAGTAATCAAATACCTCAGACTTCTGTTTGAGAAAGTACACCCAAGTATAGCGAGAAAAGTCATCAATGAACATATCTAGCTTTGCTGAAGGATGGACAACGAAATGGTCTAGTCAAATCACTATGAACTAACTTCAATATCTGTGAAGCTCTCCATGCCTTACCTTTGTCAAATTTTTTCTTAGTATGCTTACCAAGAATGCAACCTTGGCAAACACCACCTAAAAACTGAACTGAAGGAAACCATGTGACCATGCTCTGTTAGTTGAGCTGCTATAAGTAGCAGTAGTTAAGATGGCCAAACCGCTCATGCCATAATCTACTCACATCATTAGAATGAGCAAGCAAAATAGTCGAAGGAGGATCAAGAACAAAATGAGAAAATGGATAGAGTCGTGACTGATGATCTTCTCTCTCCACTGCAATTGTAGAGATACTGTGCAATTCACAAATCTCTACTAAATCAGGAGTGAACTCAACCCACTTTCCTAAACCTGTGTGAGTGATTTGATATATTGACAGGAGATTAGTTGATAATGAGGGCACACAAAGAACATCATGAAATGTGCCATCCCCCACATCAATAGACCCTCTCTCACACACCTCAATAGGAGTGTGTTGTGTGGTGACACAACACGCCCCATTTTGCCTTGACAAAACAGGGACCCAACTTTTTTGCTGCTTTGGCTTGTTGTCTTTCTGCTTTGGGTGGTCTGGTAAAATTAAGTCATGCATGTAACCCTACAAGAGGGTGGATAGATCACCATGGTGAGGTCAGTTGTCAAATTTATTATTTCATATTATTTACCTCATGGTTGGAAAGTGTATGAAATTCCGAGCAGGTTTGCCTTTCGGATCACCTTGAAATTCTCTAAGGGAAGAAAGTTATGTTAAGTCAAAGTTCTGGTCAAACCTGATATTCTGAGGGAGGGCATATTTCAAACATCAGATGATCATGACCTAATCAACGGAGACTTAGACTCATCAACTTATCTTAAGTTGATCGTACTTTACAAGATAATAAATGTTTGTTGTGCAAATTTTTATACATGTTGTTATGAATCACAATCATCATCAACATACTTTCAACTTACTTTCAAGATGAGGATAATTAATCATTTGCACACACCTGATCCTTTGCTAGCATTGTTGCCATGATGAAAACCTTATCATTCAGAAAGATTATAATACTTATACTTAGAAAGAGTTAAAATACTATGTTAGAATGTGATCACATCACTTGAATCATTGGAATTTGGTTATGTTCTTTGGTGGCAAGTTGTTGTGTGGTTACACAACATGCCCCATTTTGCCTTGACAAAACAGGGACCCAACTTTTTTGCTGCTTTGGCTTGTTGTCTTTCTGCTTTGGGCGGTTTGGTAAAATTAAGTCATGCATGTAACCCTGCAAGAGGGTGGATAGATCACCATGGTGAGGTCAGTTGTCAAAGTCAATATTTCATATTATTAACCTCATGGTTGGAAAGTGTATGAAATTCCAAGCAAGTTTGCCTTTCAGATCACCCTGAAATTCTCTAAGGGAAGAAAGTTATGTTAAGTCAAAGTTTCGGTCAAACCTGATATTCCAAGGGGGGGTCATATTTCAAAAATCAGACGATCATGACCTGATCAATGGAGACTTGGAGTCATCAACTTATCTTAAGTTGATCATACTTTACAAGATAATAAAGGTTTGTTGTGCAAATTTTTATGCATGTTGTTATGACTCACAATCATCATCAACATACTTTCAACTTACTTTCAAGATGAGGATAATTAATCATCTACACACACCTGATCCTTTGCTAGCATTGTTGCCATGATGAAAACTTTATCATTTAGAAAGATTATAATACTTATACTTAGAAAGAGTTAAAATACTATGTTAGAATGTGATCACATCACTTGAATCATTGGAATTTGGTTATGTTCTTTGGTGGCAAGTTATTGTGTGGTTACACAACATGCCCCATTTTGCCTTGACAAAATAGGGACCCAACTTTTTTGTTGCTTTGGCTTGTTGTCTTTCTGCTTTGGGCGGTCTGGTAAAATTAAGTCATGCATGTAACCCTACAAGAGGGTGGATAGATAACCATGGTGAGGTCAGTTGTCAAAGTCAATATTTCATATTATTAACCTCATGGTTGGAAAGTGTATGAAATTCCAAGCAGGTTTGCCTTTCAGATCACCCCGAAATTCTCTAAGGGAAGAAAGTTATGTTAAGTCAAAGTTTAGGTCAAACTTGATATTCCGAGGGGGGGTCATATTTCAAACGTCAGATGATCATGACCTGATCAACGGAGACTTGGAGTCATCAACTTGTCTTAATCTAATCATACTTTATAAGATAATAAAGGTTTGTTGTGCAAATTTTTATGCATGTTGTTATGACTCACAATCATCATCAACATACTTTCAACTTACTTTCAAGATGAGGATAATTAATCATCTACACACACCTGATCCTTTGCTAGCATTATTACCATGATGAAAACCTTATCATTCAGAAATATTATAATACTTATACTTAGAAAGAGTTAAAATACTATGTTAGAATGTGATCACATCACTTGGATCATTGGAATTTGGTTATGTTCTTTGGTGGCAAGTTGTTGTGTGGTTACACAACACGCCCCATTTTGCCTTGACAAAATAGGGACCCAACTTTTTTGTTGCTTTGGCTTGTCTTTCTGCGTTGGGCAGTCTAGTAAAATTAAGTCATGCATGTAACCCTGCAAGAGGGTGGATAGATCACCATGGTGAGGTCAGTTGTCAAAGTTAGTATTTCATATTATTAACCTCATGGTTAGAAAGTGTATGAAATTCCAAGTAGGTTTGCCTTTCAGATCACCCCAAAATTCTCTAAGGGAAGAAAGTTATGTTAAGTCAAAGTTTCGGTCAAACTTGATATTTCGAGGGGGGGTCATATTTCAAATGTCAGACGATCATGACTTGATCAACGGAGACTTGGAGTCATTAACTTATCTTAAGCTGATCGTACTTTACAAGATAATAAAGATTTGTTGTGCAAATTTTATGCATGTTGTTATGACTCACAATCATCATCAACATACTTTCAACTTACTTTCAAGATGAGGATAATTAATCATCTGAACACCCCTGATCCTTCACTAGCATTGTTGCCATGATGAAAACCTTATCATTCAGAAAGATTATAATACTTATACTTAGAAAGAGTTAAAATACTATGTTAGAATGTGATCACATCACTTGAATCATTGGAATTTGGTTATGTTCTTTGGTAGCAAGTTGTTGTGTGGTTACACAACATGCCCCATTTTGCCTTAACAAAAAAGGGACCCAACTTTTTTGCTGCTTTGGCTTGTTGTCTTTCTGCTTTGGGCGGTCTGGTAAAATTAAGTCATGCATGTAACCCTACAAGAGGGTGGATAGATCACCATGGTGAGGTTAGTTGTCAAAGTCAATATTTCATATTATTAACCTCATGGTTGGAAAGTGTATGAAATTCCCAGCAGGTTTGCCTTTTAGATCACCCTGAAATTCTCTAAGGGAAGAAAGTTATGTTAAGTCAAAGTTTTTGTCAAACCTGATATTCTGAGGGGGGGTCATATTTCAAACGTCAGTCATATTATATAAGATCACCCCGATATTGCATTATCACCCGATAATCACTTGGTCCGCGAAGTCCAGACGTCAACTTTACGTAGTAGCTGTTATCTGCCCATCAAACGACCTCACATATCTTGCGGGGGGTCATATTTTTTAATATCCGTCATCTAACGATATCACCCTCTTCACAAAATATCACCCTGTGCCAATATGATGGTGATGTCATCTAAGTCCAACGAATGAAGGAAATCACCCTGATGATGATGTCATCATTCCATTTTACCTCGTGGAGGTACGTTTCTGATGCCCACCATATTCAATAACATGATGGTGACGTCATTAAGACACAAAGATTAAACAAAGTCATCGACATGCTAACCTCACCTCGATCTTTTCCAAAGGGGGTCATTTTAGTTGCGGGGGTCATATTTTGAACATCCCTTGATCTTAAATTCATGACCCGATAAACACGTGGTCAACGTTGACCACATCACCTGATTCCTTTGCATTAGTTTTTTTGCTCAAAGGTGGGGGTCATTTTATACATAGGGGGTCATATTTTGAATATCACCTGATCTTTCGAAGATCACCTCCCCCTCCTGTTTCCTGACATTAAATGCACTTAAATGCGGTAGATAGATTCCCACCGATTGCGAATACAAATCAAACACTTGGCATCATCCATGGATTCTCTATAGAAGATCAACAGATTTAAACCATCCCGACTCAACTTCACCCTAATTAACCCTACAGATGCGTTTAAAGGTAATTTTCTAGGGTTATTTTCATTTACCTTGCGAAAAAACAAGAAATTACAGAGTAGAGAAGTCAAACCCTCATACAGCTACCTGCTAATGGACTAGAGCTTGCAACGTAATGGAATGGGTGATCTTCAACATTTGCAACCCTTTTCTGTAATCACCCATCTAACCCAGGAGGAAAGCGTTATCAAGTAAGTAATTGAAAACCTTCCTGTTGTCATTTTCTACATGTTCAGGTAGTGTGTTCTTTCTTATGGTTTGAATCTATGGATATGCATATCATGATGAAGTAAAAGAATAGTAGATAGAGTATACATGATGCCATAGAGATACATAATGTTGTATGAGTGCATATAGATATTGTGAAGTAAGACAGATCATGTTTATTGCAGGAGTCAATGGCAGATCTCAGACAGCATAGGTTTGATTTAGAATTCCTTAAGCCCATGTTTGTTTAGCCTGAAGAGGTACAATTCAAGTATGGCATCATTGGTGACACTCACCAAGGAGATACAGACCTGGTGGCATGGTCAACGAGAATAGATCATGACAAAGATAATACCCTTCTGGATGCAATATATGTTTCAGAAATGTGGCATGCAACATGATTTCCATATGCCATGAACACCCCAGAGCTAGTAGTAGAATGTGCCAGGAACTATAACCCTCAGACCAGGCGGGTGGAGAAGCACAGAAGGGTATATGTTGACTTTTCAATCAAGGGCATCACCTCTACTTTTAATCTACCAGTTGGAAATAGAGTAGTCAGTGTCGACCTATGAAAATTGGAAATAGAGTACAACAACAATAAGAAGAATGCAAGGAAGAGGATGTATCAGTGGAGGTCGAAGAGCAGCACCTACACTGCCTCAGCTAAATTACCCGTACACTTGTACAAATTTGATTTTGATGATGAGTATAGTATATTATTTCCCTGCTAAGCAGGATGATAGGTATGCTTCATGTAGGAAATTTTGAGAATTGGATGTTTGGAATCATCCAGATGGTCCTGTATACAGATAATAAGCCATTATGGGCTAAGGTCATCAACAATGCACTAGATGAAGCTATGAGGAACTTGGAAGGTTAGGCATGCATGTTTCATATGACCTCATATGTTGTGTACTCATGTGCTTACAAAGGAACATTTGATGCCTTGACTACAGTGGGTAAAGCTGGTGGTGATGTGGATGATGCCCACATATGGGATCATTATCCTCAGCTACAGAGAAAGAACTACCTCCTGGATTACAAATTGGTGGATGATACATGCTCTATGTATCTACTTAGAACCATGGAGGAAGACAAAACCAAGAGACTGAGCATGGAGGCTCAAGAATTTATATACAGACATGGCACCTGGTTCATCTAGTTTGCCACATTTTCATACATAAGGATAGAATGATTTGAGGGACAACCCCTTATGCTACCAAGATACCCTACTGATGGGGTTGTCCTGATGGAGTTCCTCAGGCAAGTATCTACTATAGTTACAGCATTCAAGGAGCAAAAGAAGATACCTCCTATATTATTTCTAGTGTCTATGGGCTGGTATATGTGCTCAGACTCAGAGAGCATAAAGCATGTCATAGGAGGTCTGAAACTGATGTATTTGCAGCCATTTCCCTTGGCTAGATCTTATGACCCCTATGTCAGGATGCACAAAATAATAGGAAAACCTATTCATCAGAAGCATCTAGAGGATTTCTAGACTGATTGTGAGGATGAAGCTGAGGTGAGGAGAAGAAAATATCAAAGGCTCACCTTGAACTAGATAAAGACATTTGACTGCATCCCAGTGCCAGCACAGCTGAGGAAGGATGATGGAAAAGTTATGTCAAATGAATATGAAGATAAGGTGTACAATGACACCATATTAGCCCTTGATCTAACATAGCCAGAGGATATCTCCTTGGATCAGTTTACAGGTGGGGTGCTACAATTAACCCAAGCTTGGGTATATGAACAAATAAACAGACTGAAGAAAAAGGGCGTAGCCCTTACAGTTGATGCCAAGAAGAAAAGGCAAGAAATAGCTAATGAGGAGTATGATGACTTCCTCAATGAGAAAAGAAAGTCCAATGGGGAGAGGTTACCCACATAGAAACAGAGGAAAGGTCCCCCTAGAGGAAAGAAAACTGAAGATGAACCTAAAGGGGTGATAATTGAAAGAATTGCCATACTAGCTACAGGTGCATCGACATCAGGTCAAGCATCGGCCTCATCTGCACAACCTCTAATGGACAAACCAAAAACTAAGAGGATTTTGAGGCCAGCTGTAGAAACTGCAGAAGTATGGGAGGAAGGTCAAGCCTCACACCATGAGGTGGAAGAGGACATCCCGTTTGAAGAAGAGCAGGTAAACAAATAACCTGCAGGTGATGACCCGATGATGGTTAGTGGGAAGAGGAGGGTGATGCCGTTGACATCACCACCCAAGAAGCAAAGAACATCCATGCGGGGTGATATCAGGGCCGACCCTATTGTACTAAGGGGAATTGGTGGTGAATCGTTCAGGAAGGAGCTGCAACATGATGTTCCACTTCCCACCATAATATAGTTCAAGACTGAGAGAGCAGAGGAGCAAACAAAAGAAGCTATTAGGGCTGGTTAGGGTGTTCCTTTCTCTTTGGAGGACACCGTGGATTTATCAGATGATGAGGTAGTGAAAAATGTAGCCTCTTAAAGAATGGAGACCCTTGCCTCCAGTACCTGCATAACTCCACATGGGACCCCATTAGCACAAATGGCGGTATTGGAGGAGGTAAAACAAATAGAGGGAGTGAAAGAAAGTAGCCCAAAGAGGGCAGCCCAACAAATCGGGCTTGATAAGTTGGTCGATCAGGTGACTAACCCTGCGGTTATAGATTTAACATATAGGGGTGATGTAAGTCCCAGAGACAAAGCAGGTGTACCTAATGTGACATAAAAGGTTGAAGTGGCCAAGCAGGCAGAAAAAGAAAACAATGCTCTAGATATGGGTTAGCAACAACATGAAATACCTATTGAACCAAAAATAGTAGAAGTCCAACAGAAAGGCGGGGGTGATAAAGATACATCAGGTGATGCTGCTGCCCGGAATCAAGGAGATTAGGGAGATGCCATGGGAACTAAAGATGAATCAGGTCATGAGGACCTTAAGACACAAGACGTTGGTACATCAGGTGCAGAAGAAGAGGTGACCCAAGATCAGGGTGATGCACAAGGCCCAAATGCACAGACATCCATGGATATCAATATGCCTCAAGATGAAGAAAATACTAAAGTGGATGAAAGTAACGATGAGGGAGTACAAGATTAGATGCAAGATCATAATGTGGACATCCCACAGGATCCTCCTCTACAGAAAGAGGCCCCTTAACAAGAAGAGATGAAACAAGATCCCCCTCATGAGGAACTCCATGAGAAAGAAACTAAGAAATCACCTTCTCCACCGAGAATAGAAGCAGATACTAGAGATCAGGGCAGACATGATGTTGGCAAAGAACATCAAGGATTCGGAGAGGATGTGCCTCAATGGCTAGAGCGAGAAATAGGTATGGAAGGAGGGTCTGAAATTCAAGAATTTGATGTTTCCACCCTATTTGCAAAAACAATAATGAAGCCCAAGAGGAAAGCCAGATTGACATCGGCTATTAGGAGAGATCCTGCTACAGGCAGAAGGACGACACAGGTTGCACTTCCCACGGTTGAAAAGGAGAAGAGCAAGATCACCTTGGAAGAATTCCAAATCACAACTCTTGATTTGGGTTTTGCTAATGAGGACCAAGAAGGTCAGGAAGGGAAAGACATCATTGATTCTTTAACCCAAAGGGTAAAGAGGGAGAAAGAGAAAAATAAATAGCATAAGGAGCACATTGCTTAGTTGCATTCATATTTAAAGGGGTTGATTAACCCTGATAATACACCAGTTGATCCAGCAGTCCCATTGACTATCATATTCTAGGAGGAGGTCACCAAGTTGGACCTCATGAAGCATGAGGCCATGATCATGGAGAAGTGGATGCTGTCAGCCCTCACGGGAGCTGAGGATGTTTTGAGAACCTCCTTACAGAGGTGGAATTCTTTAAGCAATTTGAAGAGAAAGGTAGACAAAATGCAAAATGAAACAGGGAAGCGGTCTTTCCAATTGGAAAAGGACCTTACTGCTTTAAGTGAAATGAAGAGGATTGATCCTCAAATCTTCATGAATAATCAAGTGTTGAATAATAACAATGCATAGCTGATAGACATATGGTATGAGGATATCAGGTTTGAATGTGATATCCTAAAGAAATGCAGTGGCAAGCTTAGGGATATAAGTATAAAGCTGCACAACATGATGGCATACGAAGCTGAGATCCTTGAAGCTTTGGAAGGAAAAGTAGAGGGAAAGATTGAAAATCAAGACGTAGACTTTGCTATCAAAGCTCTACATGATAATTTCCAGCCAGTGGCAGATGACCCCCTCACCCACCTGACGGAAGAAGTGATGAAAAAGATCATGAGGATAAAGGTTAGGGTGGAAACTTATAATGAGACTTTAAATGACAGAAAAGGTAAGTTAGAAGCTATTAAAGCCTATTCCAGTCTCATAAGCATGCAGTAACAAAAGCTAAAATCCAAGATGGGGGAGAGGTGAATAAAATAGTGCAGGCATATGAGAACATTAGGACAGAGATGAAGGTCCATATACAAGAAGATGTACATCAGGGTGACAACAATATCGAAAGTAATGAAGATGGTGACCATGATGAAGAAGAAAATGAAGAGGAGGAACCCGAAGAATGAATGAAGATGCATCACCAAAAAGACATATGCATAGGGCACTCATAAGATAATGAGTCATCCAGATGGTTGCCGGCTGGCAACCTGTGCCATGAGGAAAGGTTGACTAAGTCAAAGAGTGATTATCAACCATAGATCTTAATCAACAAATCCTGATTGTAGGTCATGTGTAACTACCTCCTCACCTTGTTCTATAAAAGGTGCAGGAGTGCCATATTTTGAATATTCGAAACTTAATTGAAATTTGATTGCTGAAATATCAGGACTCATTTCAAAGTTGTTGTAAATGTACATGTTATGCATACTGAATGAAAGAGAAGAAATTTTTGATTACAAATCATCATAAATCTTGAGTAATCTGTGTTTGAAATCTGGATACATGCATTGATCAGTTGCGTCCCTTGGAGTGCTTGTTAGTCTGCATGTGTTGTTTTCATTCCTTATCTTTTGAAGTTAGCATCATCCATATCTAGCTGTGGAACATCCTGGTGACATATGGTTTGATTTCTTCTCCTCATGAATGTATCTTGTATGTATGTAGTTCAATGGCTAAAGATTCACTAAAATTAGAAGCATTCTTTTAAATTTCTTTCAATTTCATAGCATATCACCACCATAATTGCAAATAACAAAGAATCAAAAGCAAATAACATGAAATATGCTGATATCTCATAGATAATTGGAAATACAGAGCATATTTAGAGTAAAAGCATGTTAAATTGACAAATATCCATGAAATACATACAAATATCCACTTATAGACACATAATTTGAATAAATATGTAGTGTAGAAGAAAGAACAAGTTCACGATGATCAATAATCAAAAGAATTGATCAAACTTGCAAATATATTAGCTATCTTTAGAAATAGAGTAGAGTTAACCTCTCTATGGAGTAAATTTATAGGAAATAGAACAATACTGATCATCAAGACAAATGTAAGACCCCTTGAAATGGAAAATAGCATGTCACATCAACCTCTGAGTAACGTCAGACGATCATGACCTGATCAACGGAGACTTGGAGTATTCAACTTATCTTAAGCTGATCGTACTTTACAAGATAATAAAGGTTTGTTGTGCAGATTTTTATGCATGTTGTTATGACTCGCAATCATCATCAACAGAGTATCATCACCCATCAAAATAGAAGGCATAGTACACCACTCCAAAGATGAAATTTCTTCCTTAGATGAAGCCATGTGCTGCGAAGCACCCGAATCAAGAGCCCAAGTGGATTGTGGTGAAGTAACTACTACAAGGGCCTTGCCCTTTCATTTCCCCTTATTGTTTTCTTTTGCCTTGTTAGACCCCTCATTTGAATTCTATTTGATTGACTCAGCAACATTGATATTATTGTTCTCAAGAATGTGTGTCAAGTGATCAATTTATTTCTTCAAACACTTATGATCATCAAGACTAGGTCTTTTACAATAGGCACATTGGAACTTCTCTTTCTTAGGCTTGTCTCCCTTAGAAGATTGGGTCTCATTAGTTGCTTTTGAAGCAACTAGTATCTGCTCCTTCTTCTCCTTGCTATTCTTTTGTTTCTTATCCTTATTCTTGTTATTACTACTTTGTCCTTTCTATTCTTTTGTGCCTTGGTTGGCAGCCAAGGAATGTGACTTAGAGGACTTAAGAGTGCCCATTTGGATTAGCTTATCCTATTCTCATGAGAGAGAGATAGCAAAATCATCTAAAGATGTTATGGCAAATTGATTACCAAGTGTACCCTTAGTAGCATAGAAGGTATAAGCAAACATATAATATTCTAAACTTAGCTTAGAGAGTATACTAAGAATTATTTGTTCATATTTATTTTTAATTCCACATTGTTTTAGCTGAAGCCTTAGTGATTCTAATTTTGTGAAAAAATCCTGAATTGTGTTGAAGTTGCTTGGACTTATACTAATTAGTTCATTTTCCAACATGTGACCCTCATTGAATCTTGTGTGCCAAATAGTGTTTCTAGCTTTGTCCAAATGTCATTTGGTGAATTCAAAGACTAAATGTGAAAGAGAAAATCAGGAGAAATAGACAAACATAATGTTCCATAGGCCTCATCACATTTGTTAAAACACTTAGGCTTATCTTCATTTTTAGTAGGTTGAGTTTCAAGTCCCATTGGTATACTATGTAATCCAACTTTGCTTAAGTAGATTCCCATGCATGATTTCCACTCAAAGTAGTTGTAAGGAGTTAAGATGGATACTGTTGTTTGATCCATGATGAAGAAATGTAGAAAAGAAGAGAACACATAGAGGACAACCCCCCCCCCCCTTTCACTCAATCAAAGAACCCCCAAGAAAATATGATTTGACACTTTATAATTAGTCTGTTTACAACTACCACTAGAAAGAAATACTTAGTGGTCTTGTTCTCAATGCATTACAAAAGTCTCCAAATTAGGTGTATGCTGAAAGTATAATACTGGAACTGAGCCAAGTGAAACTAACAACACCACTGTGATCTAGTCAAAATATCATGCACTTTCAAAAAAAGGATCACCTCAATACGAGGTCGTATGTGAAATTCATGACCCCCTGAAGTTCCAAAAACAAGAATGGTGCAACATCACCTGTGAGAATCTACAATTTGTGGGAAATTCATGCATTGGAATCAATAATCATCTACACCACCATGAAGAGCGCATAAAAATAGCTAAAATAAAAAAAGAAGCTAAAAAATCGTAGGTCGTGAGCTTAGGTTATTAGCCTTCAAAGTTTGTCTTAAAAAATGAAAACTTCATCTATGAGGGGGTATGAGTGTAAAAATTGAGCCTCCACCAAATTTAGCAGAACTGCAGTTAGAATAGAGGCATTGCCAAGTATAGAGCCTACCAGATAAAATAGGAACTCAACCAAAATAGTCAACCTCCAGCTAAAATTAGGCTATGCCTCAACTAGCAGAAAGCCATAATATCCACCAATTGAAGTAAAAAACCAAATTACATGCCAAATATTTGGTAGAATATGGGCATGCAGACCGAGGAGTTGCACATTTTTCAATGCCAAAAGGCTGAAATCAATTTAGCTGAGGGTTCTAATTTTGTTAAAAATTAAAGAAAAAATGTGTGGGGGGTCAAAGCCAACCCCACACCCCACTTTCAGTGGGAGGTGACCAAGCCTTAGAGAGCTAAGCCCTATTAAGAGGGCTACGACCTCTTTAGAGGTCCATAGACCTCTTAATAGAGGCTACAACCTCTTAAAAAGGGTGCAGACCCTATGGAATGTAGTACGACTGCATAGGGTACTGTGTACCTTAAAATTTATTTATTTGAAAATTTTCACAAAAGTTTTAAAAATAAAAACCTACAATAATATATATATATATATTTAATATAATTTTTTTGAAAATGCAGGAAATCGAAAAAGAACTTTTTGAATTTTTTAAAAAGCAAAATCTACACCAAAAATCGTATTGTGAGGCCAAAAATGGGCTCCGACAAAAACAAATTTTGTCTTTCGGATTCCCACCATTGAAATTGGGCAAATTATGTATGAAAATTTGCCTATGAGGCCTCCTAGATGCAATGGTAGGGTCCTTTTGGCCTAAAAAAGCTCTGATTGAAAACTAACTTCCAGATCTAAGCCTGAAACCTCAGTTCTGCAACTATGTCAAACAATCTCTGAATTCAGTGAAATGAAAACCAAACTTAACTTTCTCGAGCCTCTTGGATGTGTTGAAATAGCTAGAAATATTAGTAGTATAACTAGAAACACTGCAATCACCCATATTTCACAAAACACATGCAAAACCTAAAGGTTAAAATGTTTCCATCAAACTTTTCTAATTCTCTAAATCATCTGAAGATGCAAGAGAAGAGAATACTAGGTTTTTGGGAAAACCTTCAATAATATTATTAGCCCCACCCAAATCTCTCAAATATGGAAACTAAAATCTATTCTTGCACATAGAAAAGCTCTGATACCATGTTAGGATTTGAAAAAATTAATACCCTGAAAAACTAGTGCAAATGAATAGATATAAAACTGTGAAAGCAAATGATATAAGATCCAAATAACAATACAGAGTTAGTCTCCATGAGAGTAGTGCAAATGCTAGAAGGAAACTAGCATTAAGAGACCCTACAAATTCAAAAGATACAAAATACAAGCTAGGTAACATGTTTATATCGACTAGGGAGAGGGAGGAGGTGGCAACATCGACCAATAGGAAGCAACCATCTATCAGACTAAAGATACCAAAGTATCTTCCCAAGATAGCTAATGAATTCTCACTTGTAGGAAGGTGACACCTCATAATCCAGTCACCTAATTAAACATGCTTTATTAACCTAAGCAAGATTAATAAAAGGTGTAGGGAAAACCTAGGAATAAAGGGAAAATAAATAACCCAACTAGGAAATAAAAACCTACACTAACACCATTAAGCTGAGGTTATTATCAAAAACTAAGTCAAGTTAGAACATGACCATCGACAAGGAAATGGTCGATAGTTATTTCTTTGTGTGATATGAATATAAAATTATGTTACTAGAACAAATAAATACTAATAGTTAAATTACTTTATTATCGGTAATTCTCAATTGGAATTCTATTATGTTAATTTATCTATTTTGATGTTTAAGTAATTTTGAGAGGGGGAGAATACCTCAACCCCATTCTCATATCATATCATGTGTTAGAGATAACGTAAGTATACATTGTATACACCTATATTTTGTTGTTAAATAACTACTTAATATGAACTTTAAGTTTAAAAAAATTATCTGTAGTCAATGAGCATTTTAAGGAACATGGTGTTGTTGTAAATTTAATGCAAAACCACTTCATGTATTTTGTGGGCACTCGACTCCTTTCCTCCACATTGGTTATGGAGATAAAGGAGGATTTTTTAAACAATTTAGGAGTGGTCTTTATGATCAATAACTCCATCTTTTCTTGACTACCACTTTAGAGTGTAAATAGGAATAGATGTAGGAAGAATATCCGTGGTTATGGAGAGTATAGCCTTTTAAAAGGCTATATTAATGAGGCGAAAGAGGTGAAAAGACTGCGATAAAAACATAGAGAGATTTGTTCTTGCCTCAACAACAATAATTATGTTAGCTGTGGTTGGGCATGACTTGTGATAGCGTTAGCTGTGCTTGGACAACTTTGTTCTCATCAAGAATCCATGGGGAGAGAGAGACAAATACAGAGGAAGGTGTAAAGTTAGCTCAAGTAGCAGTGGGAAAAAGAAAGAAACTAGCTCAAGTTTTGGGAAACCGTCGATGCTTTGAGGTAATCATATCTCTTATAAGCAATTAAATTCCATTATTAAACTACAATATTCCCATTCTGTATGAACATACAAAGAAAATATTTCTTATAGCAAAGTATATATAGTTTATAAAGTAGTGATATTATGTGTAACATGCCTTCTCATATTACTAGAAATTACACAATTTACTAAGAAAGTAAATGAACATGATTGAACATGTAATTTTTTTTACATTTGCATAATCACATAAAATTAAATGCATATCTTTTCTGAATATCTTTCAACCTTGAAAATCACAAAATATATTCAAAGATAAATAATAGTGAAATCATTTCACTCTACATTTACAAATATTTTTTCACTTAGCAATACGAACAAGTTTACATAAGTTCGACAATCATAAGTCAATCATAAAGTACACTGCATCTAGAATCTTGATATCTATCACTCAAGTCTTGGCAAGTCTTCTTCTATAGAGGGAGAGCATAATCTGAGTGCTTTACCTCCAACCATAGACCGATAGTCCCCTACACACCTTCCTTTTTGGAAGTGACCCTAACCTTCACGAAGTGTATAGACATAGATAACCAATAGGTTGCCATATGAGTTCTAGTGATGTGTCTTACATAACTCAATTGACCATACAATTCCAGACAATCTTCTAGCTAAGTATGATCATACTGATAGGTCACGTCATCTAGACATGGTGAACAGACTAATTCATGTAGAGACAAATGAATCACTTTGGCTAAAGTTTTTATATAAATAGACATTTGCAATAAACGTAGTCATGTGTTCACACACCTCTAACTCAACTTGGAAACTATCTCATCCTACAATTTGATTTGTTTGACTAATAACACTAGACATGAATTGACTTGACTAAGCTTAATTCCTAGTCAATCTGAATTAGAATTTAATCCTAAATTCTAGGATATATACAATGTATAGGTTTAGAAGATTTAACCTTTTAGAGAGTCCTTCGTTGCATTCTTGCAAACATTAGAGTCTATGACTTCCTGTCGTTCCACTCATTGAATCAAATATTAAGCAGTCTAGTGCTTTATGTCATGTATTGACTCTATCAAGATATCATTAAAACTTTATCAAAAAGCTTCTTAGACTCTTCCTAAATTATATTGTCTTGATCTATGGATTCTCGACTATTCACTGTTGACTATAAAATACACTTAGACTGAATCAATGCCATAACCGACTTAAGAGATTTAAGTTTGCTAAACCCATTTGGGTTGATCCTAGGGTTTTAACTTCTCTAACCCAATATATATATATTAATATTAAAAACTCTTGTCTTAATATATATATTAATATTAATATATTAATATATATTAAGAATGTATAATAATATAACATGAATATAATATCCTCTGGTCTTCTCTAGACCGCTTAAGCACTATTCATATTCATGTTTCTCATAAAACATAGAACATGAGTTTATATTTATCCTATAAGGTCTTAATGATTACTATAATTATCACATGTACTCTTCTACTAAGATTGAACTTTTAACCTAAATAGGTTTGGGTTTACACTAATAATATTAGTACAATATCTTCGACCTCTTGGTCCTTTTAAGTCCACCAAATTTTATTATAGATTAGGTTGTGAACTCATGTCAAACATCCTTGATTATAATAATATTACTCTCATGGTTTCATATGTGATAATATGTCACTAACCTTAGATGCTTCTAGTGATATCAATATCTTTTTGATATCCTCTATAATAAGAGAATAACTAGAACAAAAGCTTATGATTGAATCAATAGAAAAAAACACGAGATATAAATCAATCTCTAACGAATCTCACTGGTTTTAACTTGTAAGTCTAAAACCAGTGAGATTAGAGTTCTAGAGAGGTTTGGTTCCTGCAATCTGTAAGGTAGTTTTACAAGTTTATGGTTTTACAACATCAACTGCATCCTATGCTTGCTTGAATATAAAAAGGGTAAAAGATAACTATCAATAGATAGGGATCCATTGAAATAACAATGATATTCCAAACCTTTTAACCCAATAAGGTGTCTACCAAAAGACAAGCTTACTACCTATTTACACTATGAACCCGATGACACAGTGGCAGATTTACAAAGAGTTTACATCAAAATAAGTCTATGATTTAACTGAGTAACAAAGTTATCTATAAGTTTGAGGGAATCAAACAATGAAAATAAGGTATTCTTTAAAGTATCCTATTCTTTATGCTATACTATTTAACATTTATAATGATATCCCTCTAACATGATTCTAGACTTACAAGTCTTTGACACTTTGAGTATTGCTTCAAATCATAACAAAAGGATATAACTTAAATCAAACCTATCTATGCTTTCATAGCTGCTAAGAACCTAATCTCTTTGCTTGCATAATTCTAAAAGAATCTACGTAAAAAAATCCATGCAAGTTTCTAAAGGATAGGCTTATTGTAGAGAAATAATGAAACAAATATTTTGGAAACAAGATCTCCTACCTTTTACATTATCTCTCCTTCCACTAGCTTTGAAATAAGCTCTTGGTTCACTCTATTAATAGTGCTTACTGAGTATGTTTCCTCAGATGATAACATAGTACTCACTGAGAACACTTCTTGTGAATGATAACACATTACTCACTGAGAATACTTCATGTGGATGATAACACAGTATTCACTACATGAATACATCATGCAGATGATAAAACAGTCCCTGCCTTTGTCCAACACAAACCTTCCCTATTCTCATGCACTTTAAGCTACTCCACAACAGTCTAATCTCCACACCTCCCTATCTTTAATGGTATAGGCTTTTTAAAGGTTTCACCTCTCCACATAACATGGAACACTAGGTAGAATATGTGCCTATCGATACTCTCAAATGACATGCAACCAATGATGGAGTTATTGGTCATTTAAGACCACTCCCATCAATTTAATAACTTCTCTCTTTATCCATCGAGGAGGTTATGAGTCAAAAGACCACGAGAGAAAGTGGTGGTTTGAAATTGATTACCACGCCCCCCTTAATACTCATCAACATTAAAATGAAAAGATTTCACTTTTAGATCATAACAATAGATATTTAACAACATATTATCATTAAATAAAATGCATACATATGTTGCTTCTATAACAACATAGAATATAAGAATAGGGTTGAGGTAATCTCCCCCTCTCAAATACCTTAATGCCAAATTTAATAGATTATCATAATGAAATTCCTATCAGAGTTTATTAAAAAAGAGGTAGTTTTTACTACTAAAATAAACTATATTCATATCATATAAGGAAAATAACGACTATCGACCATATCTTGTCACCAGTCACAAACTATCTAAACTTAGTTTTTTGAGAAAATCTATGCCTAATGGAACTTGTCGACAAATCGACAACTGTAGAGTCGAAACCAAACTTAAACTAGTTGGATCAAACATAAATTACCAAACTTGATGAGGGTTCACTAAACTGTGAAAACATGAGACTTAGATGGCAACGAATCCATTCTATCCATACATCTATTCTCTTCTCTCCAATGATGCTCTCCCTCTCTTTCTCAAAGGGTGGAAACTTATTTCCTAGTTACAACTTGCATTCACCAAACTAAGATCAGTGCATTGTTAGTCAATCTATGAACCTTATGAATAAATAATCTTGACATCATATAATCACATGTCTAAATTCTAAACATATAAACATAAACTCATGATATCATTGATTTATCCTGACATTTCCATATAACATCAAATCATTAATTCATGTAAAATTTTCTACTAATTACATACAAGTAAAAAGTAAAACATAGTCAAAATTTGGGGTGTGACATATCTCCCCCCATAATATTCATCATCCTCTGCATATTGGTAATCTTCCCATGTGGCATTATCCTTTGCATATTAGTCCCACTGGACCTTGCATTGAGTAACCTCTCTGTTATGCAAGCAGAGCTTGCAAACTTTAAGCACCTTGAGAGGCTCGATCATGACCACTCCTGGGTCCTATACCTATAAAGAATTCTAATCAAGAATATTATTATCACCTGTTATATACTTTTTCAAATATGAAACATGAAAAACATTATGCATCCCGACAAGAGCTAGTGGTAGAATGTTTTTGTAGGCAAAAAGATTAATAACTTTGATAACTTCAAAGTGTCCTACATATTAAGGAGCTAGTTTGGGAAACTTTCCAAACTTTATAGAACTCTTTTGAGGTTTAACCTTCAAAACAACTTTTTCTCCAATTAATAATTGCCTTGGCATTTGCTTGTCATCAACATAACTTTTCTGTCTATCATTTGCTTCTTCCAATCTATTTATGATCAGCTTGATCTGTTTCTCCATTTATAATAACATTTCTGGAACAATGCTAATCCTATCTTCTAGCTTATCCCAGCTTATAGGAGTTTGACATCTTCTTCCATATAATGCTTCAAATGGAGACATCTTAATAACATAATGATAGGAGTTATTATAAGCAAACTCCACAAGTGGTAAATACTCTTCCCACTTGTATTATTAATCCATGCAATACATTCACAAAAAATCTTCAAAAACTTGATTTACCCTCTTAGTCTGACCATCTGTCTTAGGGTGATAAGCCAATCTTATATTGAGTTGAGTTCTTAGTGCTAAGAACAAAGTTTTCTAAAATCTTGACATCATATGTGCATCTCTATCTGAGATAATCTTCTTAGGAACACCATGCAACCTAAACACTTCTTGCACAAATTTGTGAGCTAAAACTGGTGCTCTATTCATTAAATTCCCAGGTATAAAGTGAGCTACCTTGGTGAGTTTTCTAACCACCACTAAAATAAAATCATGTCTATTTCAAGACATTGGAAGGCCTTGAACAAAGTCCATACTAATAACTTACCACTTCCCCTCTGGAATATTGTGTAGATACAGAAGTCCTACTGGATGCTGATGCTCAACCTTGACTCTCTAGCACTCTAGGAAACTTGCTACAAATCTTGCAGCATCATTCTTCATTCCTTTCCAGAAATAAAGAAGCTTCACATAGGCTAGGAGTTTGGTTACTCTAGGATGAGCTGAATATGGTGCGGAATGAACTTCCTTCCACACAAGGTTTCTTAATTCTATAGAGTTCAGAACATACATCCTTCCTCTATATCTCAAAAGCCCATTTAGTTCAAAATACAAGCCCTAATACCTCAAGTCTTGAGGATTTATTGAGAGAGTCTACTTAACTTTCTCATAATACTCATCACCTACAAAATTTTTGGTGCAGTCATGGTAGGAGGTTTCACAGAATGAACTATCCATACCATGCAGCTAGAGTAAACACAACAGAAACAACTCAAAGATATGAAGCAAATGCATATTTAGTCATTCAGTATATCATAGAATTCAAATACAAATTGGTCAGCAATATGCAAGCTCACAATTAGGGCTCACAGGCCTAATTACAGAATATCAGAATATGCACCAGATATAGCTTTGAAGCTCTTTTGCAAGGAATCCAAACTATCCACTTTCTCTATTATCATCAACTACTTTTCTAAGGATCTATTACATCAATATATATCATATCTAGAGCATAAGATTCCTCTACATCAGCCAAGGAAGATCACAAGGTCCAATGAAGAGCTGTAACGTGTGTACATGAATAGGTCAGACCTAATCATGCAGAACATCTCCGCAAATGCATGAAATGATGTACAGATCTTAGGGAAGCTTGACCATGAACCAAGGATCAATGAATGATGTGTCATTAGGCTCAATAAGTCGAGGAATGCTTTACAAGCCTTCTCCTTTAGCTAATTATCAGAGATTGTCAGGATGCTTTGTTATGAGAAAATAATTATCTTCTGATAGCGATATCTTTTCGGTACTTGATCCAAATGCTCTGTAATTTGGATATGATGTAGATGAATGCATCAAGATATTAAGTCTAGCTTCACAATGTTTGAAATTTAACTACGATAGAATGCAGACCAAAATATAGAAATTGCTATTGACTGAACCGCCTGAGCTGAACTGGAAAATGAAAAGAAACAAACTAAACTGCAAGCAAACTTAAATGTAAATGTTTTTGGTTGATGCAAGATTACTCTTGAACCAGGGATGCTCCTGCATCAGACATCTGGGGTTATTGAAAAAGTGAGTCCCTCACTTTGCTGGGGCTAGAGCAAAACCAAGGTGGTCCACCTCAGCCTAAGAAATCCAAGATGAATCTCCTTTCAGTCTGACTTTCCACTTCATAAGGTATTCTCTATATTGTCTTCCTCTCGTGTTGCATCCAACTCTACTATCCAAAATGTCTTCAATCTACTCTGGTGCTTGTTGTGGTAACTGTTTCTTCAAGTCCTCTGCCATCCTGTCACTGAATTCTACTTCATGATATTGGTATAGGTCTGCAATATTGAAAATAGGTGATATACCCAATGTCTCTGGTAACTCTACTTCATATGCATTTCTAGAATCAAATTTTTTGAGTATCCTACAAGGTCCAAACTTCTTCATCTTCAACTTGTTATATGTCCCAACCAGAAATCTTTCTTTTCTCAAGTATACCATCACTTCATCTCCAATTGCAAATTCCTTATATCTTCTCTTCTCATCTGCTTATTCTTTACATTTGTTGTTCATATCTTCTAAATGCTTCTTTACCTGATTATGCACTATTTCCATATGTCTTGCAAATTCTTCCACTTTTGCACTTCTCTTCCCTTTTAAATTGAGATCTTTCAATTCTACAACTCCTCTAGGGCTTGCTCTGGTAACAATCTCAAAAGGTGTTCTTCCGGTACTCCTATTCACTGAATTATTGTATGCAAACTCTGCTTGTGAAAGAATCAAATCCCAACTTCCTACCTTCTCTCCAACCAAACATCTTAACAAGTTTCCCAAACTCCTATTCACTACCTCTGTCTGTCCATCAGTCTGTGGATGAAAAGATGAATTGAACTTCAAATCTATCTTCATCTTCTTCCAAAGTGTTTTCCAAAAGTATCCAAGAAATTTGGTGTCTCTGTCTGAAATTATACTCTTAGGTAATCCATGCAATCTCACAATCTCCTTGAAAAATAGGTCAGCTACATGCACTGCATTAGTTGTCTTCTTACAAGGTATGAAATGAGCCATCTTTGAAAATCTATCTACCACTACAAATATAGAATTATGTCCTCTCTATGTCTTAGGTAATCCCATCACAAAATCCATACTTATGTCTTCCCAAGGTCTCTCTGGTACTGTCAAAGGTTTATATAATCCAGTATTCTGACTACTCCCTTTTGCAACTTGACAAACTCTATAGCTCTACAGAATTTTCCAAAAATCCTTATGTATTTGAGGCCAAAAGTAATTTTCACTGACCAAAGCCATTGTCTTATCAATGGCAAAATGTCTTGCCAATCCACCACTATTTTTCTCCTTGATCAAATTATCTCTCATTGAATTTCTAGGTATGCATAACTGACTTCCTTTGAACAACATGTCTTCTTCAGTGAAATAGTTTAGCCATTTACTCCTATTTGTCACAACAAGTTCCTTACATGCTTTCAAAGGTTCTGCAAAATTAGTGTCTCCCTCATACAGGTTCTTCAACTCATCAAATCCTATCACTTCAACTCTCATCTCTGTTAACAAGTTCCTTCTCCTACTCAATCTATCTGCAACTTTTTTTGATTTTCCACTCCTATGCTTCAATACAAATGTATAACTCTGCATGAACTCTACCCATCTCATATGTCTCTGATTCAACTTTCCTTGACTCTTCAAATATTGCAAAGCTTGATGATCTATATACAACACAAATTCCTTAGGCAACAAGTAATGTCTCCAGTTCTTCAAGGCTTGAATTATGGCATAGAAATCTTGGTCATAAACTGAATATTTTTTCCTTGCATCATTCAACTTCTCTTTGAAATATGCTAAAGGTCTACCTTATTGACTCAACACTACTCTAATTGCATTTCCACTTGCATCACAATCCACTTGAAATAACTTATTGAAATATAGTAATGCCAATACAGGTTTCTCTGTTACTTTCTGCTTCAACAACTCAAAACTTTTATCTTCTCCTAATGTCCACTTAAAGTGTTTTCTATCACCTCTCATTGTCTCTGTCATAGGATTACAAAATGAACTAAAATTTCTAATGAACTTCTGGTAGAAACTAGCTGATCCATGAAATGATCTGACTTCTCCAATGCTCTCCTGTGTAGGCCATTTAACAATTGCTCTAACTTTCTCAGGGTCCATCTTCAATCCTTCCACATAAATCACAAATCCCAAATATACCAACTCTTCCTTCATGAAACTACACTTCTTGATGTTTATCAACAATTTCTCTTCTCTCAGTCTCTACAAAACTTGTCTAAGGTGTTGCAAATGTTCCTCTTTTGTCTTACTAAAAAATCAGAATGTCATCCAAATATACAATAACAAACTTACCCAAGAATTTCTTCAAGACCTCATTCATCAATCTCATGAAAGTACTAGGTACATTTGTCAATTCAAAGGGCATCACTAACCACTCATATAATCCTTCATTTATCTTGAAAGCAGTCTTCCATTCAGCTCCTTCTCTAATTCTGATCTGATGGTATCCACTCTTCAAGTCTATCTTTATGAAATATCTTGCTCCACTCAAACAATCCACGATATCATCCATCCTAGGTAAAGGAAATCTATAGTTAACTGTGATCTTGTTGATTGCTCTAGAGTCCGTACACATTCTCCATTCTCTATCCTTCTTCAGTGCTAACACTGCAAGTACTACACAAGGACTCAAACTTTCTCTGATCAAACCTTTCCTCAACAATTCTTGTATCTGCCTATTCATTTCTTCATTCTCTGCCAGTGTCATTCTATGTGCTGCTTTGTTAGGCAAACTAGCTCTGGTTATAAGATCCATGTGATGACTAATACTCTTGACTGGTGGTAATCCTTTAGGTACATTGTTTGATATGATGTCTTCATACTCTGTCATCAACTCTGTTATCTCCTTCGGTTGTGATTCTTCAGTCTCCTTCTTCAATGTTTTAGGCTTTTTAGGGATCAAGGCATAACACATATTCTCATGTCTCAAACCATCCAAAAATTTCCTTCCATATACCAAACAGATTCTAGCATTCTTCCATACTTCATTCTTAGGACCATCTTCCAAAGGAATCAAGGTAATTCTCTTCCCATTTGATGTTATAGTGTATGTATTCTTTCTCCCATCATGTATAGCTTTTCTATCATACTTCCAAGGTCTACCCAATAAAATATGACATACATCCATAGGTATAATATCACACAAGACTTCATCATGATAAGATCCAATATGGAATTTCACAAAACATTGTTCACTCACCAATACCTTATGATCATCCTAGATCCATGCTATCTGATAGGGCTTAGGGTGTTTCAATCTTTCCAACTTCAGCTTAGTCACCATCTCATTTGAAACTAGGTTATCTGAACTACCACTATCAATAACAACTTTACAACATTTACCTCCTAATTTGCATCTTGTTCTAAACAAACTCTTCCTTTGTGGTGGTTCCTCATTTGTCTCTACTTGAAATAGTTCTCTCCTCATCACAAGTGATTCTCCTTTCTCTAGTTTACCAACTGAACTAGGTGATTCAACAGGTTCTTCTTCAACAAAGGCTGCTCTTCCACTATTCTCTATCCTTTTGCTTGTACTTCCTTGATTACATTCAAATGCTCTATGTCCTTCACCTCCACACTTGAAACAAGTGCCTCTGAATGTCCTCTTATCAAATCCTCTTCCTTCTCTTTTGTATCCTTCATTCCAGTATGCACTAGGGTTTCGTCTTCGGTAAAAATTTCTATCATCTCTCCGGTAAGCATTATTATCTTTGTCATCCTTATTGAATGGGCTGTCTAGCTTGTTCTACTCTAGATGTGATCTATCTCCTCCATAAAATGTTCTGCTTCTCTGAAATCTACCTCCTCTGCCTCTCTATCTTTGATCATGCCTCTTATTCAACTTTTCTTCAACTTTTAGGGCAAACTGATATGCTTCCTCCAAAGATGTCATCCTTACCAAGCTTAGTTCTTCTTGAATGTTCAATCTCAGTCCATTGATGTGTCTAGCCACTTTCTCCTTGCTTGCTTCACTATGTCTTGTCCTTATGATCATCTTATGAAATTCTTCAGTGTACTCCTTCACAGATTTGTCCTTTTGTCTCAGGTTTTGCAATCTCTTCAACAACTCCAACTCATAGTCAATAGGTATAAATTGATTCTTCAATTTTGTCACCATCCTATCCCATTTTATAATCTTTTCTTTTCCTCTTCTATTTCTATCCAACTGAACTTCTTTGGACACCATATAGCAGCATGTCCTTTCATCTTTGTCTTTGCAAACTTCACCTTCTCTGGATCTTCAACTTCTTCATATTTAAAGTATTCTTCCATGTCATTTATCCAGTCAATCAACTCTTCAGGGTTCAAATTGCCAGTGTAATTAGGTACATCAACCCTAGGTCTCTTTCCAATCTTTGAAATAGCTTGCAACATCTTTACTTGATCTGATTCTTCTTCTTCATCACCTCCTAGGGTTTTGCTAATTTGTTCAACAGACTAAAATTCTTCTTCATCATCACTTTGAACATTAGTTCTCTATGTCCATCCTCTTCACCTATCTTCCTCAACAACATCCAATTGAATTCACATTGTTTTCATCATTTCCATCTTCTCATCCATCCTACCAACCATTGTTCCAACAATAGGGATTCTCCTCAGTGGCATTCTTCCTAGGATCAAGTGCAAACAACCTCAAAATTGGTGATTTGCCTACAAGGTGACAACTACCTCACAATCGGTGATCAGTTGTAACACAAGTAACCTACCTTAGTTCAACGATCTATCCATAGTAGGATCTTACAGAATTCCTTTGCCAACTTTGCTCAATTCACTCCCAAAGATTTGAACTTTTTCTCTGATACCACTTGGTGCAATCATAGTAGGAGGGTTCATAGAATGAACTATCCAGAACGTGCAACTAGAGTAAACATGACATAAACAACTCAAAGATATGAAGCAAATGTGGATTCAGTCATTCAGTATATCATAGAATTCAAATACAGATTGGCTGGCAACATGTGGGCTCACAATTAGGGCTCACAGGCTTGATTATAGAATATCAAAATATGCACCAGATATAGCTTTGAAGCTCTTTCACAAGGAATCCAAACTATCCACTATCTCTATTATCATCAACTACTTTCCTAAGGATCTATTACATCAATATATATTATATCCAAAACATAAGATTCCTTCGCGTTGGCCAAGGAAGATCACAAGCTCCAATGAAGAGCTGTAACGTGCATACATGGATAGGTCAGACCTAATCATGTAGAACACCTCTGCAAATGCATGGAATGATGTGTGGATCTCAAGGAAGGTTAGCCATGAACCAAGGATCAATGAATGATGTGTCATTAGGTTGCACAAGTCAAGGAATGCTCTGCAAGCCTTCTCCTTTAGTTGATTATCAGAGATTGTCAGGATGCTCTATTCTGAGAAAATAATTAATCTTTTGATAGAAATATCTTTCCAATACTTGATCCAAATGCTTTGTAAGTTAGATATGATGTAGATGAATGTATCAAGATACTAAGTCTAGTTCCGCAAGGTTTGAAATGTAACTACAACATAATGCGGACCAAAATACAGAAACTGCTACTGATTGAACTAGACTGGAAAATGAAAAGAAACAAACTGAACTACAAGCAAACTGAAATGCAAATGTTTTTGGTTGATGCAAGATTGTTCTTGAACCAGGGATGTTCTTGCATCAATTTTGTAACACTAAATCCTTGAAGTTTGAGTGGATAGAGACAATTGAAGAGATATTCCTCCATCAACTCAGAGCATCTACTACTTGGTTCTCTTTGCCTTTGATATAACTTATCTCAAAGTCATAGTTGAATATCAATTCCAACCATCTCCTTTGTCAAGCATTCAGATGAGGTTGGGAAAATATATACTTAAGACCTTGATGGTTTGACTTCAATTCAAAAGGTGTTCCTAGCAAATAGTGTTGCCACACTTGTAAAGCATGCATAACTGCTACTAATTCTAAGTCATGAGGAGCATAATTCTACTCATATGCTCTCAGCTTCATGTATTCATAGGCTACCACTTGCCCATTCTGCTTAAGCACTCCTCCTATACCTTCACCTGAGGCATTAGTGATTACAACAAATTGACTTTCCAGATCAGGAACTTTCAATATTGGTGCAGTTTTCAACCTTTATTTTAATTGATCAAATGCCTCCTGACATTTATCTAACCATTCAAAATTCTTTCCTTTTCTTTGAAGTGAAGTGATTGGGCTTGCAATCTTAGAAAAGTTCAAAAGGAACTTCCTATAATATCCAACCAACCCCATGAAACTGTGCACTTCATGTACATTCTTTGGCACATGCCACTCAAGTATAGCTTTGATCTTTGTAGGGTCTACTAAAATTCCTTCAACTGATATTATGTGCCCCAAATATTGTATCTCTTTTTCAAAGAAAGTACACTAGAAAAATTCCCATACAACTTATGTTCTCTTAGCCACTGTAGAACTAATCGTAAATGCTGCAAGTGCTTATCCTCATTCTTAGAATAAATAAGAATGTCATCTAAGAATACTAGAACAAATTTATCCAAACAATCTTGAAAACACTGTTCATCAAATTCATGAATGCAACAGGGGCATTTGTAAATCCAAAAGGTAGAACTGTGAACTCATAATTTCCATACCTTGTTCTAAAAGTTGTTTTATGAATGTCTTCATCTTTTATTCTAAGCTGATGATATCTAGATCACAAATCAATCTTAGAGAACACTATTGCACCACACATTTGATCAAAAAGATCATCAATACATGATAGAGGATACTTATTCTTTATCATTTCTTTGTTAAGCATATGATAGTCTATACATAGACATAATGTTCCATCCTTCTTTTTGACAAAGATCACAGGTGCTCCCCAAGGAGAAACACTGGGTCTAATCAACCCTTTAGTCAATAGCTCCTGAAGTTGGGCTTTCAATTCCATCAACTTCGTAGTAGTCATATGGTATGGTACCTTTGAAATCAGCTCAAATCTAGGTATTATATCAATTGAGAAATCAAAATCTCTCTTTGGAGGTAACCCCATAAATTCATCTGGGAAAACATCCCAAAAATCTTGAAGGAAAGGATAGTTCTCTAGAGTTACATTTTATTTATTAGGATCCTCTTCTACTTGTTCCATCTTGACTACAAAAAGTTGGCAACCTTTTCAGCTAGCCCTCTTCAGTTGCATAACAGAGATTGGTCTAATCTTGACTTCTCTTTGAGTGCCTTTCAATAAGACTTTATTTTATCCATCGTCTAGTCACTCAACTATTTTTGTAAAATAGTCGACATTAGCCCTATGTCTCCATAGCCAATTTATTCCTAAGATAACATCATAGGAACCTAGGGGGGCTACAAACAAATTCACCTCATTCGAAAGACTAGGAAGATCAATCTTAGCTTCAAACATGCATTACTCTACCTGAGATTTAGTCTGGTTAGCATATATAACTAACCAGGGTTTAGCCATTAGCTTTTTGGAGGGATTTGACTCTCCTTGACTATCTTCAAGATTTGTTCATGTTCGAACCATGATGATACTTTATATCACAACTGATATTCGTATCAAGTTTATAGATTAGAATTTGGAAATAATGCGTCTCATTAATTCAAAATTCATCAAATAATCTATTCACAAAACTCAAATTTGTGCAAAAAAATCTCATCTTTATTATAGTTTATTCTAGGTATAAATAAATCCTTATATAGATAAGTAACACAACAAGACTCCTTAGGTTCCTCTTGCCCATCAAAATCCAATAAAACAAACTTAGAGGGTGGATGTACATGTACGTACTCCTCCAACACCTCTTTTCCTAAAACAGGAGCATCATGACCACAACCAAACAACATGTCACAACTAGCAGAAGGTTTACTTGGTTTAACTACACAAGTAGGAACAATAGGTTTCTTGGCCATTTTGTTGTGTTGTTTCCTTTCTAGCTGAATACACTTAAGAGTGCTAGCCAAAGTCTTAGAATCTTCTAGCCATGTACCCTCAGCATAGTTAATATGCTCTTGGAGTTTTACTTCCTCAACTGGTTCTTTCTTAACCATTAACTTAGGTAAATTCTGGGGGATAAACTTCCTAGTAGTTATCTCAGTTCTTCTCCACGCCATTCTAGCATAAAACCAATTTCAAACATTAGCCAATCTGCCGAATGTTGACAAGTTTTCTTGTAGTGAGCTCCTAGGTCCATGTGTTGAACCCGGTAGCTCTGATACCATATGTAACATGCTTTCTCATATTACTAGAAATTACACACAAAATTTACTAGGAAAGTAAATGAACATGATTGAACATGTAATTTTTTTTTGTACATTTGCATAATCACGTAAAATTAAATGCATATCTTTTCTAAATATCTTTCAACCTTGAAAATCATAATATATATTCAAGGATAAATCATAGTGAAATCATTTCACTTTACATTTACAAATATTTTGCACTTAGTAATATGAACAAGTTTACATAAGTTTGACAATCATAAGTCAATCATAAAGTACACTGCATTTAGAATCTTGATATCTATCACTCAAGTCTCGAAAAGTCAGGAGAGCATCATCTGAGTGCTTTACCTCTAACCACAGACTGGCGGTCCCCCACACACCATCCTTCCTTGAAGTGACCTTACCCTTCACGAAGAGTATAGACATAAAGAACCAACAGGTTGCCATCTGAGTTCTAGTGTTGTGTCTTATGTAAATCAATCGACCATACAAATCTAGAAAATCTTCTAGCTAAGTATGATCATACTGACATGTTGTGTTATCTAGACACGGTGAACGAACTAATATGCATCACTTTGGCCAAATTTTCTATATAAATAGACAATTACAATAAACATAGTCATGTGTTCACACACCTCTAACTTGACTTGGAAACTATCTCATCCTACTGTTTGATTTGTTTGACTAATAACACTAGACATGAATTGACTTGACTAAGCTTAATTCCTAGTCGATTTGACTTAGAATTTAATCCTAAATTCTAGGATATATACAATGTATAGGTTTAGAAGATTGAACCTTTCGAAGAGTCCTTCATTGCATTCTTGCAAACATCAGAGTCTATGACTTCCTATCATTCCACTCATCGACTCAAAGATTAAGCATTCTTGTGCTTTATGTCATGTTTCAACTCTATCAAAAAATCATTAAAACTTTATCAAAAAGCTTCTTAAACTCTTCCTAAATTATATTGTCTTGATCTATGGATTCTCGACTATTCACTATCGACCATAAAATACACTTAGAGTGAATCAATGTCATAACCAACTTGAGAGATTTAAGTTTACTAAACCCATCTAGGTTGATCCTAGGGTTTTAACTTCTCTAACCCAATATATATATATTAATATTAAAAAATCTTGTTATCTAAAGATATGTATGTATAATAATATAACATAAATATAATATCCTCTGGTCTTCTCTAGACCGCTTAGGCACTATTCAAATTTATGTTTCTCGTAAAATATAGAACACGAATTTAGCTTTATCCTATAAGGTCTTAATGATTACCATCATTATCATAGGTACTCTTCTACTAAGATTGAACTTTTAACCTAAATAGGCTTGGGTTTACACTAATAATATTAGTACAGTATCTTTGACCTCTCGGTCCTTTTAAGTCCACTGACTTTTATTATAGATTAAGTCATGAACTCATGTCAAACATCCTTTATTATAATGATATTTCTCTCATGGTTGCATATGTGATAATATGTCACTAACCTTAGATGCTTCTAGTGATATCAATATCTTTTCGGTATCCTCTACAATAAGAGAATAACTATCACAAAATCTTATGATTGAATCAATAGAAAAAACACGTGAGATATAAATCAATCTCTAACTAATCTCACTAGTTTTGACTTGTAAGTATAAATCATAGTTCTAGAGACGTTTGGTTCCTGCAATCTGCAAGGTAGTTTTAGAAGTTTATGGTTTTATATTAGCAACTGCATCCTATGCTTTCTCAAATGTAAAAAGGGTAAAAGAAATCAATAGATAGGGATATATTGAAATAACAATGATATTCCAAACCTTTTAACCATATAAGTTGTCTACCAAAAGACAATCTTACTACCTATTTACACTATGAACCCGATGACATAGTGGCGACTTTACAAAGAGTTTACATCATAATAAATCTGTGTTTAATAGGGTAACAAAGTTCTCTATAAGTTTGAGTGCATCAAACAATGGAAAGAAGGTATTCTTTAAAGTATCCTATTGTTTATGCTATGTTGTTTAAAAGCTATAATGATATCACTCTAACATGATCCGGACTCATAAGTCTCTTACACTTTGAGTACGACTTTGAATCATAACAAAAGGATATAACTTTAATCAAACCTATCTATGATTTCGTAGCCGCTAAGAACCTAATCTCTTTGTTTGCTTAATTTTAAAAGAATCTATGTAAAAACATCCATTCAAGTTTATAAAGGATAGACTTATTGTAGGGAAATAATGAAACAAATGTTTTGGAAACAATATCTACCTCTTACGTTATCTCTCCTTCCACTAGCTTTTAAATAAGCTCTTGGTTCACTATATTAACAGTGCTCGCTGAGTATGTTTCCTCGGGTGATAACACAGTACTCACTAAGAACACTTCTTGCGAATGATAACACAATACTCACTGAGAATACTTCATGTAGATGATAACACAATACTGATCAAGAATACTTCATGCAGATGATAACACAATACTCACTATGAATACTTCATGCGGATGATAACACAGTCCCCGCCTCTGTCCAACGTAGACCTTCCCTATTCTCATGGACTTTAGGCCACTTCATAATAGTCTAGTCTCCATGCCTCCCTATCTTCAAAGGTATAACCTTTTTAAAGGCTTGACCTCTCCACATACCATGAAACACTAGGTAGAATATGTGCCTATCAATACTCTCTAATGACATGCAAATAATGATGGAGTTACTGGTCATTTAAGACCGCTCCCATCAATTCAATAACTTCTCTCTTTATCCATTGAGGAGGTTATGAGTCAAAAGACCATGAGATCAAGTGGTGGTTTGAAACTAACTAACATGTCCTCCTTAATGCTCATCGACATTAAAATGAAAAGGTTTAACTTTTAGATCACAACAATAGATATTTAACAATCTATTATCATTACATAAAATGTATACATATGTTGCTTCTATAACAAAATAGAATATAAGAATAGGGTCAAGGTAATCTCCCCCTCTCAAATAGCTTAATGCCAAAATTAGTAGATTATCATAATGAAATTCCTATCGGAATTTACTGAAAAGGAGGTAGTTTTTTATAATAAAATAAACTATATTCATATCAGATAAGGAAAATAACAAATACCAACCATATCTTGTCGCTAGTCACAAACTATCCAAACGTGGTTTTTTGACAAAACCTATGCCAAATGGAACTTGTCCATAAATCAATGACTGTTAAGTCAAAACCAAACTTAGGCTAGTTGGATCAAACACAACTTACCAAACTTGATGAGGGCTCACTAAACTGTGAAAACATGAGACTTAGATGGCAACCAATCTGTTCTATCCATACGTCTATTCTCTTCTCTCCAATGATGCTCTCCCTCTCTTTCTCAGATAGCAGAAACCTGTTTCCTAGTTACAACTTGCATTCACTAAACTAAGATTAGTGCATCTTTAGTCATCCATAAACCTTATGAATTGTAACATCCTCAACCATAATCCACAAATTTAACTTAACTATTTTAACTTAATCATGATATGAGTTAACCACCTGATTAACCATTTCAAGTTAAACATTAATGCATCAGTATCAGTTTTCCAATTAAGCATGCTAATCTAAACAAAATATAACAAAGATTAAAATTTCAATAATCAAATATATTTCCTTAGAGAATAAAGTTCACTATGCATGTACAAGTTATGCTCAGAGCATTATACATATCAAAATTTTACATTACAATTGACCATCAAGTCATAAAATAGAAACACTGTATCTGGAACATATGACATCAATCTTCATAAGTCTTGGCATGTTTTTTTCTTGGAAAGGAGAGCATCATCCAGGTACTTTTCCACCAACCACAGACTGGCGGTCCCCCACACACCTTCCTACTTGGAAGTGGCCTGACCCTTCACGGAAGGGATAGATATTAGGAACTATTAGGTTAGCCATCTAAGTATTTGGTTTTGTGTCCTTCATAATATCTCACGGTCACACAACTATAGATTCCCTCTAACTATGTATGACGCTACTGGAGACCATTATGCTATCTGGAGCACTTGGACCAACAATGCATGCAAAGACAAATGCATTACTTTGGCCAAAGTTTTACATACATAAATGTTTCATCATGAATGTTGTCATATGTCTACCACCCTGACTCGACTTATAAGCTGTCATGTCCTACAGTAGGTTTAAAATGACCATTCACTCTAGGTCTATTTTGAGTGGGATCCATTTGATTCATAGTTCCCACTGGAATGAATTGACTCCCCTCTTGAGGTGGTTTCAACCAATAAGGTTACTTTAGTAACAAGGAATTCATGAACCCATGTCACCTCATTCCAATTTAAGTCATATCTTATGATGAACCATGTACACCCCTACCTAGGTTTTCCATGGTTTACATACTCAAAATGTGTCCTCAAAGAAGTTAATAATTCTTTCAAATACCAAAGGCATACCTTGCCTCATTTATTCATAATAGTATTATAACAAAGAAGTGTTTTAGTCTTTCCCACATGAGATTAGTAATATTATATGTTATCTCAAGAAATCTAAATAGTGGTTTTTATAAACCAAACCCTCTTTCCACATTGAGGGTTAAAGATAGTATTGTCAGTATAAGCAATACTCAAGGTGCTTTGAGCACAATTTCAACCTGGACTTAACGTCCATTATTATAGTATAAAAGAACTGTTTTGACTACATGTAGTTCATATCACTAATTAGGATAGTCATGTCTAAAACTATATGTTCATATCATGAATACTTTCGCCCTTGCCTGTAGTGTAAGTTTGAATTCTATTATTGTTTCCAAAAAGCTAATGGCTCAGCCTTTATGGCTTGGAGCATAGTTGTATCAATGATTTCATAACATGTATCAAGCTCGGCCTAGTGGCCTCGAGCTACATCCATAATAAAGATTGTGATGAGCAATGTAGGCTCGACCTACTGGCCATAAGCCATAATTATTAAAAGACTCCAAAAAATCAATGCTTGGCCTAGTGGCCTTGAGCTATGTACAACTAAAGATTGTTGAATTACATTGCTCAGCCCATCGGCCTTGAGCTGTGGTCTAACAAACACTATCAATAATAAAAGGGGTCGACCCTTTGGCTTGTAGCCCTAATCCATTAAAGACTTGACAACATTTATATGGATCAGCCTTGCAGCCTATAGTTGTAGTCAATGAAGACTTAATAACATTTCTATGTCTCGGCTTCGAATCATAAAAGCATGACTATTATTAACTATGGTGAAGTTCAGCATTACAGCCTTGAACAACAGCCAAGTAAAGATTATCTATCTTAAAAAGAAACTCATCCTATCAACCTGTAGATACAATCATATATATATAGACTATCAATAAGTAGAGAAAGCTCAGCCCAACGGTCTTGAGCCTCAACCAATATAGATAGTGAGAATACAATAAAGAAACTTGGCCTTACGGCCTGTAGCCACAACAATGCTAACACAGATAAGAACAGTTTGGCCATATGGCCGTTTAACACCAGCTCATGACTAAGGTAAATATCCATAGTGATAACCAATACAGGGGAATACACATTACCTTAGTACAGACCCTTGTCACCAAAAGGTATCCATTTCAAAAATGTTGTTCTTTCTCAAGAATGTCGAGCACAGCTCCCTACTCTCTCTTCTAAAGAAAAACTTGCTCCCAAAAAAATGAAAAACCAAGCCCAACAGACCCTTCAAAAGCCAAGGTTCTTGCCTTCTCAACAAAGTCATGCCTCAAATTATGGAAAACTACCACCCCCACTAAGGTGGCAAGAGAGAGTGGTTTCTCCATTCGACCCACTTCCTCAAGTAGGTCTACACAAGCACGATACTTGTTAGCTATGGTGAGCACAAAGCTCCCATAGTATAATGCCTTCAACAATAATATTATTACTATACATAATAGAATCACTTGATAATATATATCAATCTTATATCATCAAAATATAGAATTATTATGCACAACCATAAGACACTATAAATACTTAAATAATCCACGTTGTCATTATTCAACATCCTTCTATGTGGAAATAGATCTATCGAGTGACATAGGGATTGAGAGTTGCTCTCCCTTCTTCGCTACGAACAACAAGGTAAAATTAAACAAGACTAACTCTTGACTTGATTTGATGATCCAAGACCATTGTTAGTCGATTCAGTACTATATTGCTGATACAAATAAATCGACAAGTCGTCTAAAGGGAAAAACAACTTATCAAGTTAAGCGAAACTTACACAAACTTGCATGGCTCGAAAGGACATAATGTTTAATACTTAGATGGACATCAACCCCCCATTTTCCAACATCTATTCCCTCCTCCTAGATGATACTCTCCTTCCATCTTTGGAAGATGATCACTTTCTTGGTCCAACTCACAACCAGAAAAATCATGACCAGTGCATCATAATATGATCAATAAACTATAATAATTAAATAATCACTTAATTCTAGAATCTTTTAACTAACTATCATTAAAGTAATAGTAGTGATTAATCTAACATTTCCACAACGTCATAATCTAACTACTAATCAATCCTTCAGATTATCATATAAACATAAAATTAAGCTAATCATGGGTTAGGGATGTAACATATTTTCCCCCATAAGAATCATCATCCCCGACAATTTACTGTTTTAAAGTCAAATTAACATAACAAGAAAATGTTTCATGAGCATGATAAATATTTTTTTTAGAAAAGATGAAGAAATTTACTCTTAAGAGAACTTTCTCTCCCACTGTAAAATGCCTTTCGATGCGTATAGTATCCACATAACTCTTTTACCTATCATTAGCTTCCGCTAGCCTTCTCTTGATCAAATGTACTTGCTCTTGCATTTTTGAGAACATTTTTGGACCAAGGCTAACCCTATCTTCCATCTTGTCCTAGCTTATAGAGGTTCAATATTTCCATCCATATAATACCTCAAATGTAGCTATCTCAATAGGTGAATGATAGGAATTATTGTAGGCAAATTCCATTTGAGGAGGATAATCCTCCCATTTGTACTGCTGATCCAGCGGTACATCCTCAATAAGTCCTCCAACACTTGGTTCACCCTCTCAGTTTGTCCATCCATTTCAAGATGATAAGTAGAGCTTATGTTCAACTGAGTACCAAGTCAAGAGAACAAGGTTTACCAAAACCTTGATGTCATACGTGCATCCCTATCTAAGATAATCTTCTCAGGAATGCCATGCAGTTTGAAAATCTCATGAACAAATTTTATAGCAATGACAGGTGCCCCATCCGTCAAGTTTCCAGGTATAAAATGAGCATCTTTGGTGAGTCTATCCACCACAACCAAGATAGCATTGTGCTTGTTCCTTGACATAGGAAACCCTTACACAAAGTCCATGCTTATAATTTGCCATTTCCACTTAGGAATGTCATGAGGGTATAATAATCTTGCTGAGTCATGGTTTTATGCCTTCACCCTCTAGCATTTAATACAAGTAGCTACAAAATTTGTAGGATCCCTCTTCATTCCTTTCTAAAAATATAAGGGTTTTACATCAGCAAGTAACTTGGTTACTCCAGGATGTCTAGAATATGGTGCAGAATGAACCTCTTTCCATACCATATTCCTTAACTTTGCCGAGTTAGGTATAGACATCCTTCCTTTAAAACTTAATAACCCATGTAGCTCAAGGTTGAATCCCTCATATATCAGATTCTGGGGGTTTTCTTCAAGGGCTTGTTTTACCTACTCATAAAACTCATCTCCCTTAGACTTTTGTAACACCTAATTTCTAAAATCTATGGTGGCTTTGTTCAACATGCGGTACTCTATGCACAACCACAAAGTGCCATCTTTATTTTTCACAAAAATGACTGGTGCTCCCCATGGTGACACACTGGGTCTAATCAACCCTTTATCTAATAACTCTTATAGTTGAACTTTTAATTCCATTAGTTCTGTAGTGGTCATTCTGTAGGGAGCTTTAGATATAGGTTCCGCCCTAGAATCATATCTATAGAAAAATGTAAAGCTCTTTTAGGAGGTAATCTCGGTAACTCATCCAGAAATACGTCCTCAAAATCTCTAAGAAAAGTGTACCTGTCCATATTTGATCTCTCCTGATCTATGGACTCTGTCTTTCTAACTTAGAAAAGAAATGTTGGTATACCTAACGGTACACCATGGGTTTCATCATTTTTTTTCCTAATTTGTAGCCAACTATGATGACCAACAAGCATCCCATACTACTTGCGGTCATTACTGGTGAGGGCTCAAGTGTGATACACATAAAGTCCCTGGTTCACATAAGCTCCCATCATTTTTCTTAGTTCATAGCCAACTGTGATGACAAGCAAGCATCCCATACTACTTGTTGTCAACACTAGCTAAGGACTAGGGTAAAAACGTACACATCCACAACCAACTGTGATGACAAGTAAGAATCCCATACTACTTGTTGTCAACACTGGATAAGGACTAGGGTAACAATGTACACATCCACAAGCAACTATGATGACAAGCAAGCATCCCATACTACCTATTGCCATCACTGGTTAAGGAATAGGAATAACCACATACATCACCTATGGCTATTAAGAAGATTTCCACATTCCACTAAACCATCAATTCGGTGGATCTTGACATCTATCGCCTCCATGCCACTGGGGAAAGTCGATCCATCTTGGTATGGGGTAGCTCCTGACATCTATCACCTATGTGGTACTAGTGAAAGCTGGCTAACCCTAAGATACAATGGATAGCACCTGGTATCTATCACCTCCACAGTACAGTGACAACCGACTAAACCGCACCTGTATCATAACCTGTCCCAAGTTAAACTTGTAGATTTCAAGCCTAACTCCACTTTTTTATTCATCCACCATGTGGATGCTTCACCTGCCAACTAGTATGCTCCCCATACCACTTTGGTGGTCTCATTATAGTTTCAAATATTTTTTGATTTTCGTAAGCCATGCCTCTGCGACATCTCCGCTTATGGATCCATCAAATTTAGGAAGCATGACCTTCTTCATGTCTCGAGGTAGTTCCAAATCCATATGGCTCCTTCTATCCACTTCTTATCTAGCCTTAGAGTTATTTTCTCCATGCTCACTTTGGGTGGTGTCATTATGACGTTCCTCATCATCACCCCCATCATAAGCATCCCGCCTGGGTCCTTCTCGACCCCTAACCTCCTGTTCAAGAGTTCCTACCCTCATTCTTGTCTCTTTCAACAAGACTAGGATCCGGTCAAGCTTAGATTCAGAGTGCCCTGAAGGATATCCTTCTTCCTGGCTATCTCCCATGCTGGTTCTAATATGAACCTTTGCTGCAATCTACTTCTTCCTGAAGTTTGCAGATTAATCACGGATTAGTTTTTTTTCCATGTCATTGAATCCATTCATAATATGAATCTATTCTCTTCCATGTAATCTTTAACAAGAAAGGAAAGATTGTCAAAATTTTTCAAATGCATTATAATTTTCATCAGATTACATGTAATCCATCAAAATTACAAAACTTTGTATACACCTTGCTACTGCAAGTTAGTTTCAAGTTGGAATAGCTTCCCATATTCATTTCTCAAATTTGAGATATATTAATTCAGTTTTAGGAGGTGGACGTACAAACAGGTACTCATCCACAACCTCCCTAGTTACCTCATAACCCTAGGATTGTTTTCCATAGCTGGTGCTTTTAGGTGCAGAGGGTTTTGGTGATGCATCATTAGAGTTAGGAGCAACAATTCTAATTACTTTTCTCAACTCCTACTTGATGCGTTTAGCGGCATCAATGAAGGTATCCTCATCAATTAACCATGCTCCTACCAAGCAACCAATCTATTCAAGTCCTTTCCTTCTTGAGGCTTGCTCCCCCAAGACCTTAAGCTAATGTCCATTTTCTGTCACCTTCTTTCTAGGTGTTATTCTTATTCTTACCATTCTGGCATAAGAACATCCAAGAATTAACAACTGTTAATGTTGGATAAAGAAAATCATCGTGTAGTGAGCTCATAGGTCCATGTATTGAACTTGGTAGCTTTGATACCATATGTAACATCCTCAACCATAATCCACAAATTTAACTTAACTATTTTAAATTAATCATGATATAAGTTAACCACCTGATTAACCATTTCAAGTTAAACATTAATGCATCAGTATCATTTTGCCAATTAAGCATGTTAATCTAAACAGAATATAACAAAGCTTAAAATATCAATAATCAAATATAGTTCCTTAGTGAATAACCTTCACTATGCATGTACAAGTTATGCTCAAAGCATTATACATATCAAAATTTTACATCACAATTGACCATCAAGTCATAATATAGAAACACTGTATCTGGAACATATGACATCAATCTTCATAAGTCTTCGCATGTCTCTTGCTTGGCAAGGAGAGCATCATCTAGGTGCTTTTCCACCAACCATAGACCGACGGTCCCCCACACACCTTTCTACCAAGAAGTGGCCCGACCCTTCATGGAAGGGATATATATTAGGAACCATTAGGTTAGCCATATGAGTATCTAGTGTTGTGTCCTTCATAATGTCACACAATCATACAACTATAGATTCCCTCTAACTATGTACGATGCTACTAGAGACCATTATGCGATTTGGAGCAATGTGGACCGAAAATGCATGCAGAGACAGATGCATTACTTTGGCCAAAGTTTTACATACTGTTGATGGTGATGTTAGTCACAACCAAGCACACAAAACAAAAGTTACACAACAACCCTTGTTTATCCTGAAAGATACAATGAATTCAAAGAATTCATGATCCCAAGTCCCCGTTGATTAGTTCATAATCTACTGATGTTACTCAGTGGTTGATGTGTATTGCTATTTTCCATTTTGGGGTCTTACGTGGATTAGTAGATTTTGTTCCTGCAACTATGCTATATAGGGAGGTTACTCTACATAGCATATATCTCCAAATGATGTGTCTAAGTTGATATTTTCATGAGTTCTACCCTTATTTGGGATTTTCTGCATGATATTTTCAACAGTACATGCATCTAGCTCAAAAAACATGCTAATGATATTTAGTTATCTACGGAGTGTCAGCATATTTATCTATTCTGCTTAATATTCATCATGATGTGCAGTTATGAAAGTGATTTCTATGAAATTAAAATGAGAAAAAAGGGTTAGAGAGAGAGATTCCTAGATTACTTGACTGAGATCACTGATCCACATACATGTTCCCATACAATAATGAAGAGAAGAAAACTAAAATCATACTTCACCAGGACATTCCACAAATCTGCATGATCCAGTGCAAATCTTCAGGGGTAAGGTTGACAACAACATGCAATGAATGAAAGCGCTTCTATAGAACACATCATTCACCAGTACACATCTAGGAGTCAACTTGAAGATTACTTAAGTTTTACAATCAGGATGTAATCTGAAGCTTCATCTCCATACAGTATGTTCATAAAATAGGTACATTTACAATGATTTGAGGAAAGAACCTTGATTATTTCAACAATCTAGTCCCTGTTAGTCTTAGTAATCCTATCTTCTTGCATAAAATTACTATAGGTCCGATATTGTATGATTGACCTCTTCTTTTTTTCTAGAGTGCAGGGGCTCGATATATGTCTCTATTATCACCCCCCAACACAACGCCTTAGGAAACCCTAGCAAATCAATGGCCAGCATCTCTAAATGCAGCATCAAACGGTGAGAAATGAATCCCACCAAGAATTCAAGCCGCGTACCTAGACAAGGCGCCGCTCCTTCAATAATGTCTTCTACCTGCCCTCTCCTCTGCATTGAAAGCTTTGTCTCCTTCTGGTGTGTTTTCAACCTCTCGGGATCTGGTCTACCGCCTTGGATGTCCCCTACCATTAAAGCTCCGTCGTATCTCCACCTACACGCCATCGGGTTCTAGAATGGATTCAAAATCCACTTGCCTTGGTTTCTTGCCTTTTTGTATCACGACTGCACATCATCCTGATCATCGGCATGACCATCCTCGGTCAGAGTGAGCCAACAATGTCCCATCAACCCCATCTCTCTGGCTGATGCACCTGCGGTTAACATACAGAAGTTAGTCATCACCATTTAAATAACCAACAGGAGGAGATATTTATATTAAATCATGCTTGGGATGTGCAAACATATATATCAGGTCATGAACCCATGAAAATCTGCACACATATGAACATTCAATCCCTTTTGATAACCTTTCGGTTCTGTCACCTGCATGTAGATTTCCAGGCACTCATATTAATCAAGATATGATGATGACATCATCATCATGGGCGAGCTTCATTAAAATGTGGAAGGATGATGCCATGGTGATATTGAAGGAAAATTGGGTCCAAGAAATGTGACCCCGAGGAAGGAACCTTGAAGAAAATCAGCCCCCAACTAAGATGATGTCACGGTTATGTCGCGCTTTTGTATATCGGGTCATGTTTTAAGATCAGGGGATGCTCAAAATATGACCCCCACGAGTAAAATGCCCTCCTCTCGAAAGATCGGGGTGACGTCAGCGGAAGGGTGACCTTGCTTTAGCATTGAATTAAAATGACGTCACTGTCACATTGTTGAATAGGGGTGATATTGGAAACATACCTCTGTGAGGCAAGAGGGTGATGATGTCATTGTCATGGTGATCTCCTTCATTTATCAGGCCTAGATGATGTCATCATCATGCTATCGGGGTGATATAAAAAGATCGGGTGATAAATGTAATATTGGGTGATATTTGGAATATGACCCCCCCTGCAAAATATATGCAGCTGCTTGACGGACAGACATGGCTATCTCATAAGTTTGACGTCCAAATTTTGTGAACAAGGTAATTATCGGGTGATAAACTGATATCAAGGTGATCTGATGTAAGGTGACTGATATTTGAAATATGACCCCCCCCTATGATATCAGTTTTGACCAGAACTTTGACTCGCCATAACTTTCTTACTTGGCCGAATTTTAGTGTGACGCAAAAGGCAAACTTGCTTAGAATTTTACACTCTTTCACATGGCAGGCCTCCTAAGGAAGGATTTAGAATTTGAACTTTGGGTTCAGACCTAAGGATCACAAATGCACCTGACATGATCCTGCCTTTTACCATTACCGCCCAGATCACAAAAACAAGGGAGCAAGCCACAGAAGGGGTCCTCATTTTGCTAAGGAGTAAAATGGGGCGTGTTGTGAACATCACAACAACTAGCAACCAAACAAAATAATCAAAAACTAACACCATTAAAGGAAATTGAATGAAATGAATTCATAACTTGCAACTATCTCTCCTGCAAATCATCATCTAACTTGAGACTCAATGTATTCAATAAGGTGCATGAATTTTCCTTTCAGTTTAAGTGGGTGCATGTGATTAATTATCCTCATCTTGAAAATTGGTTGAACAAACTAGTGACTAATATTAGCCTACGTAGGTGAGGATGTTCGCTCATAGCCAACCGGATAGAGCCTTGTTGCCAGCAGGCATCCATAGCCACGACAAGGTTATCGTTACAATTCTCCTAAGTAGAGCCCCACTGCCAGCGAGTGTCTATAGCCCCGGTAGAGTTACTTAGATGGTTTAACCTAGATTTTCAGTAAAATCCATTTTATTACTTTATATTTTTTGTATTTGATAGAAACTTCATAAGATATTGCATTTGTAACTTCATGATGCAAGAAGTGGTCACTTGCTGAAATTAAGTTGAGAATTGTAATGGTAGCAAGGGTGACCTCTGATTTTTCACCTAATATCTACACTGGCAAGTTCAACAAACCCAAGGATTTTAGGTGTGTCATTGTGAGAAACATTCCTTGAATACTCAACCCATTCTTATTGAGTACAAAATTTCACAAGTTAAACAACTCTCTACATTCATGATGGTCACAACAAGTTATGCATAGATTTCAAACAATTAACCTGAATGATCTAAATTTTCCATTGTTTTCAGTGGTTGTTAATTTGCTCCTTCATACTCTAAATCAAAAGAAAGATCCCTGCTGAGGAAACAAAGCAAATGATGCTACTTCAGGCCTACAAATAGTGCTTGAGGAATTGTCCATTAACTGGTAATGGAACATCCTCACCGGTTAAGGACTTGAGCTTGTAGGTGTTGTCTCGTAAAACCTTAGAAATTTGAAAGGGGCCTATCCAGAGTTTGTCAAACTTACCATGATCACCCTTTCTTTCATGTGCTTTCTCCCACATCAGGACTAGATTTGAGATCCTGAAAGCCTTGATTCTAGATCTTTTGTCAAACCAGCACTTGACAACAGCCTGATGTTTAGCAAATTGGTTAATTGCTACACTTCTCTTTTCCTCTAGGTGCATCAGTTGCAGCAACCTAACTTCTTGTTTATTACCTATGCCTAGGTATTCTTGTGCAAACTCCAGTGTAGGAATCTTCAGGTTGACAGGGAGGATGGGATCCACCCCATATACTAGGTGAAAAGGTGAATTTCCTAATGCAGCCTTATTCCTAGTTCTATCTACCCACAGGGCATATTTCAACAAAGTGTTCCATTCCCTTGGGTTCTTTTCTATTAGTTTCTTTATGATGTTCAATAGGTTCTTGTTTGTGAATTCTGCTAATCCATTCCCTTGGGGATAGTAATTTGAGGAGAATTTTAAGCTGACCCCATGATCAAAAGCCCAACTTGATAGTTTCATTGAAGCAAAAGTAGATCCATTATCACATACTAAAGCATATGGAACTCCATACCTGGTCATTATATTGCTTTCCAAAAAACTAATGACATCCTCAGCATTACATGTCTTACTGCTGATAGCTTCAGTCCACCTGGTACAATAGTCAGTAATAGTTCAAACATACCTATGGCCTGAGGATGATGGAGGATTGATGGGTCTTATGAAGTCCATTCCCCATTGGGCAAAGGGGTGCATCTCCATCACTGGCTGCAAAGGTTGAGTAGCATATTTTCCTCTGTTTGTAGCAACTTGACACATATGACAGCATTTGATGTGTTCAGCAGTGTCTTTAAAAATTGTGGGCCAATAATACCCTACCCTGAGGATGGCATGAGTGGTGGCTAAGGATGATCCATGTGCAGTCCCAAATTTATCATGCAACTCTGCTAGCACCTTATCTGCTTCTGATCTCTCCAGGCACCTTAGGTATATCCCCTCATAGTTTTTCTTGAAAAGAACTCTTCCTTTTATTATGTACTTTTGTGACCTTATCTTCAAGGCTCTCCTTTGTGAGGCCTGCAATCTTGAGGGACATCTTCTAGTGATCAGGATGTGTCTGATGTCTGAGTACCATTCTCCATCTTCCTTTGCATTCACAACGTACTGTTGGCTCATGATATTGGGATCAATCTCTAATATCATCTGGCTTAATGCCTATCCTCTTACCAACTTCATGGGTGTAATATCCATATCATACTCTTGGAGGACGGTGATCCATTTAGCCCTCTTTTCTTCTGGTTCACTTTGCATTAACAACATTTTCACTGCTGCATCAGGTACTATAGCAATCACTTTACTTCTCAGGATGTAGTGCCTGAATTTCTTGACTGCTCAAACTAGAGCAAGTGCTTGTCTTTCAACATCCATGTACCTGAGCTTTGCATCTCTGAAAGGGCAGCTCATGAAGGCTATAGGCTTCTCCTCCTTTTCTTCATTTCTTTGTGTTAGCACTGCTACAGAGGTACGTTTTGAAGCAAATGAGTAGATGTAGAAGTCCTTGGTGTAATCTGGAATGATCAGAACTGGAGCATTTGATATGGCCTTCTTAATGTCTTCAAAAGTTGCTCTAGCTTCCAATGTCCATTCAATTTTAGCATCCTTCCTGAACATGGCATTCAAGGGCCTGATAATCTCTGCAAAGCCAGTGATACATTTCCTAACAAAATTAATCTTACCAAAGTAAGATTTGAGCTCTGTCTTGCTTTCAGGTAGTTGTATCTTCATGATGGATTCTATTCTGTTAGGATCAATGATGATCCCATCCTCAGTTATCAGGTGGCCTAGCAATTTCCTTGTGGTCATCCCAAATATGCACTTCTTGGGATTCAAGTATATCCCATATTGCTCGCACTTCTTTAGCACCTTTCTCAGGTACTCCACATGGTTTCCTCTATCTTTGGAGAACACTGTTAAGTCATCCATGTATATTACTATGCACTTACCAATCAAGCATCTGAAGGCTATGTCCATTGCTCGCTGAAATGTGGCTCTAGTGTTTATCAACCCAAATGACATGTACCTATAGGCAAAGATCCCCCACCTCATGGTGAATGCAATTTTCAATCTATCAATTCTGTCCACCAGCACTTGGTTGTAACCAGAGAAACCGTCCAAGAAGGACATCATCTTGGCACCGTTCACAATCTGTAGGACTTCATCTAGAGAAGGCAAAGGATAATTATCCTTTTCAGAAGCTCTATTCAAGTTCCTGAAGTCCACGCATAGTCTGATGTCACCGTTCTTCTTCCTTACTAGGACCAGGTTCACCACCCACGTGGAGTGTCTCACAGGAAATATGATCCTGGCATCGAGCAGCATTTTAACTTCTTCAAGGATGATGGACTCCAATAAGCATTGACAGGTCTCTGTTTCTACCGAAAAGGCTTGGCATCTGGCTTCAAAGGGATTGTGTGGGTGATGACTGATGTGTCATAAGTTTTCAGCTCATCATACGTCTAGGCAATGACATGGATGTAATCTTTGAGGGCCTAGGTTATCCCTTTCAATTCCTCTTCTATACAGACCTTTCCAATCAGAATGTTTCTTTTTTTATCACCTTGCCCAATGTCAACCTGTGAGTACTGTCCCTCATCAGCTTTCGAAAGATCCTTCTATTTTAGCATGCTGTCCAGATCAAATGCTCTTTCTAGCTCTATCATTCCCTTAGGGATCCTGTTGCTAGGCAACTCTAGGATTTCTTCTTCTTCCCAGACATGATCTTCCATATTCCTTTCATCAATGATCTGTGCTTCAAAAACATCTCTGTTGGAAATAAAATTTGATATATGCTGATCATCATCAAATACCTGAAGATTGTTTACGTTGTCAGGTACTAAAGGCACTGATACTAATTCAATAGAGAATCTTTTTAAACCTGATATGGACAGTGGCTCTAGAGTACTGGCAGCTTGGACTAAAGCATTTGCTCTGTGGTTTTGCTCTCTGGGTACATGGGTGATATTGAATGCATCAAAATATTCTATTAAGTCCCACACCCTGTGTCTGTAATTGGATAGCCTTCTGTATTTGCAAGAGTATATACCTCTTACCTATCTGACAACTAATTCTGAGTCCCCATAGACATGCATAATTCTCACCTTCTTTCTAAGTGCAAACAGTATCCCATGAATTAGAGCTTCATACTCTACCACATTGTTTGTCCATGGGAACTACAACCTGTATGTTGCCAAGTAGGATTTTCCAGATGGGTCAATGAGGTCTATTCCTACTCCAGCTCCTTGTTTTGACTTGGATCCATCAAACCTGAGGATCCATGGCTTATCTTCATCTAAAAGCTTGTCTGGGCCTTCTTTTTTTCTTTTGGCTCTGGCAGCTGCACCACTGGATATCCATTTTAACTTCGGTATCTCAGCTTTCTTAGACACCACCTTATCGGCCTCATATGAAGCTGATATTTCTTCTTTTCTCTTATCATCAGGAGGAACATCCTCTAGACCAGGTAGTGTATGCCTTCTCAGAATATGCAGGCACAATGAACAAGACATCTCTGAATGAGGTGCTTCATGCAACCTGCACCACCTCTCAATCAAGACATCCTGTGGGGATCTCTGCTACTGTGTCATCTTTTGAATCTCTTTTGACAGAAACTCCTTGAATTTGGATAGATTGCTGCCCCTATCCTCATCAGATAACTCATAATCTGACTCCACTAAACAATCACTCCCTGGGGTGATCCTCTTCTTGTTCTTAGCATTACTCCTATTGCATACTAGTATCTCTTCTGTTATCTAAATAGAATCCTCATCATGATATGTGCTTCCTGTCATTCCTGCAGGAAACAAATGAAAATCAGTATCATTATCATTATCTGTAGAACCCACTGCAGACGATGATGAAGACACCTCATTATATGCTTGTTCCAGCTCCAACATATCTAAACAGGCATCACAAGTCTTTTCAGAATGCATCTAATCATGCAACTTGCACCATCCATCAATTAAAATATCATGAACAAGGATTTTTAATAATTGACATTGTTTCACCTGTTTAAATAAATGCATCTCAAATTTCTTGAAATGATCCAATCCTATTTTACTTCCAAGATTACAATCAAGTTCTAAATTTTTTTCATCACCCCGAGGGTCATCATCATGATCATGTATGTCAAGCATCAGGATCTCCTCTATGCTGGCGGTTTGAGGTCTGATGGAGTAAACCCCAGGTTCTACATCCACATACATGATTTCATTGGTTTTGTTATATTTAGTGATCATGTGTTTCATGCGAGGTTCAGCTTTGATCCTTATCTGATTTGGTATACCCTTCCAAGGCAGCCACATATGACTAAAATCAGTAGACATGTATCCGTTGAGGGTTTTTGACCAGTCTCTACTGAGTAACATTCCATATGTATCAGGTATATCAACTACCTGAATATCAATATAGTACTGGATTCTGGGATTTGATGCTAGCTGCATATGAATGTGAGTTAGTTCTCCTACCACACTTACTTCTATTTTGTCCAATTGTGTTACTTTCTTTAATGATTTAGCAGGATGTAACCCTAAAGCATTGCATATGGATAGGGGCATTACATTGGTAGATGCTCCTGAGTCCACTAAGTAGTTGTGCAAATTTTTAGCAAACATCCTTATGGTAAGGAGGAAGGGAGGTGACTCACTCTTGTCTTTGTATAGGGTCATGTGGGAGGTATCTGTAACTTGAACAGTAGCTGAGGTTTTAGGTTTGACCTTGACATCCTTGGCAGCATGATCTTTATTTCCAAACTGGCCTGGGGTATGGCTATCTTCCTTTTGAGCAGAACCATCCATTGATTTCATGAAAGCATTCTTGATAGCAGGGGTCCTAAGCAGCTCTGACAATGGTAGGCTAATCTTTACCTTTTTCATTTCATCAGTCAGATAAGTGACCAACTTGTCAGATCCAGGAGGTAGATTTGCAGCTTTTGGTGCTGTGTTATGTGGTGCTAAATACTGAGCATTGACCTTGGGAAGTCTAGGGTTATTACTTGCCTTGGGATTAGGTGGGGTATTGAAGTTGTTTGGAGGCTAGGAGGTGGTCAAAGGGTTAGTAGGCTTGTTTGCATTACTCCTCAAGTTGTAGTTATGCCTACCTTGAGGTTGTTGTTGATAAGCATTGACTTCCTCATGCTCAACCGATGGCTCATTCTCATCCTCAAAGGGAAAAACACAGTTAGACTCAAAAGCCATGGTCGATTCCTCACATGTTGAGGTGTAATCCTAATGTGAAGGAATTGTCTGCTGATAAGGACGATGCATGAAGCTCTCCAGCACTAAGGTAGAATCATACTCACAGGGGACAATTTCATTTCCCTCTACATAAGGTGGGTTACCTGAGGTACTGGACACTTCATCTTGGAATATGCTGGTAGCAATCCTGAATTGAGGACAGTCTAGCTCTGCATGAGCATTGGTGTTATGTATCCTGCACCAATTTGTAAGTGCTGTCTCTACAAGGTTTACTCTAGTGGTCTGTTTAGGTTCACTAGGAGGCTGATTGTCTAGGGGTGATGGCAAGGAACCATTGTTTGGCCTAGTGTTCCACACTCTAGGCTATCTAGGAGGATTGTTGTGGCCATTATTGTTATTGTAATTGTTGTTGTACCCCCTGTCAGGATAATTAGGTCTGTCATTGGCATAACCTCTGTTTTGATTAGGCTGAGAATAGAAGTTCTAATTTCTCAGATGAGTGACCTTAGTGGTAAGTTTCCTTAACTGGGCTAATATTTCTTTGATTTCTTCTTTCTCTTCTTGGACCTTGGCCACTACATTCTCTATCTGGGGCTTGAAAAAGGAAGACCCATTGTTATTGTTGGATTTTTCTACAGCCTGAGGCACCTATGTTTGATATGGTAACATCTGGCTATTCCCACTTGGTGGTGGCATGACACTGAGTGGAGGTATCTGCAAAGGGGCTGGCATCACAACTAAAGGTATCATGGCTCCATTGGTCTGTTGGTGGATAGGATATGTTGGACAACCTGAAAGTGTATGGAAGGCAACATTTTGTGTGGGAGCAGGAGCTAATTGCTGGCTGACCTTGATAGCTTCCCCAAAAGCTTCTGCTAAAGTCATTACCCCAGGATGTGTTCTCCTGATAAACATGGAAGTCAAGGGATCTAAGGTTGAGTAATAAATGCTCCTAGCAGCTTCATCTGTTACAACATAGGGAGAAACTAGCTTAGATAGCATCCTCTAGAATCTAGTGTTGAAGTTTGCAATAGGTTCTCCTTCGCATCTCTTGATGGTGGCAAATAGATGATAGTTCATTGAAGGATCTATAGGCATCTTGAACCTATCCTTGAAAGCTTTCTGCAATGCATCCCATGAATTGACTAAACCTTGACCTAGACTGGTATACTAGTTATAGGCCTCTTCCCCTAAGGAGAATGGAAACAACCTGCATACCACATCTTCATACTCAATTCTAGCCCTACAACAGGCTTCCTTAAAGGTTCTGACATGATCATCAGCATCCTGATACAGATGATACCTAGGACAAATTTTATCTAGATTTTTAGGCAAAGCATGATATGCATTGAAGGTCAAAGGTGATTCTACTATGAAAAATGACATTGCAACCGGTGGAGGTTGGACCTGGGGTATGACAGGTTAAGGTTGGACCTGAGGTGTGGTAGGTGGTCCTGTAGGTATTTGTAAGCCAATAAGAGTGACAGGAGCACGCCCTGGCCAAGCTCCGAATGCACTAGGATCAGGGGAGTGATGAATGTCCACAGTTCTAGGTCTAAATCCCCTGATAGGTAGTTCTTCAAAGAGTCCACTAGATCTGGACTTTGTATTTGGCTTGGGAGCCAGGATTTCTCTAAATTTTCTTTTAGGAAAATTGGCTGGTTTATGGTCAGATTTTGAAACTGACAAGTTATTCAAGCAATGTTTGCAGGAATCTACAATTTCCTTGTTCAAGCCCTCCTTCTAGCACCAGTTCTTGTGTTGATGGTGATGTTAGTCACAACCAAGCACACAAAATATGTTGATAACAAAGAGAGGGGGTGAATAAGTTATCTTAATTAATTTAACTTTCTGTTCTTCTTTAACAACTAGTAAAGCAAATAAGCATCCATGAAAGAAGAAACAAAGTCAACACACATAACACAATGATTTTGACTTGGAAAACCCTTTTAAGGGAAAAACCACGAGGTGACTAACCCAAGAATGTATTCTCTGTTAGAAGAATAGAAATACAAAATGGCACTTGCCAATTAGGGCTCACTGCCTGAGCACATTGCTCACAAGAGGCTCACTGCCTACAAGAGACTCACTATGTACAAGTTATAAAGAGAGTAACAAGATACTTGAACTAATGAGAAGCATCCACATATGCTGGAGTTTAGTTTCAGTTAGGCTCAGTATATTGATCTGCTGCACTTCATTCTTCCTCTTCTTTGGTACTGCTGTCCTGTCACATTCCAGACCTGTCTTACTACCCTCACACTACTCTTTTGATTTTCTTTGCACTTCCCAACACACAACACACACCTTCACATCCAAATCCATCTGATATATATATCCGCACCAATGATTTCAACACTTTTCTAGTTGGCATCCGGAATAGTCAATATTTTCCCAAACTCTGATCTGTTGGCTGAATCCTTACTTATCAAGTGATGCGTATCAAAGAGATGCTTATAGAAGTCATCAATCATGTCAGCCAATCATGAATGATACCTCAAGAAACTTTATTACCATCAATAACTCATCCGGATTAAGGTCTGATGCTCTGCTGGTCAGTTCTTCCTCTATCAACTCTGCCAAATAGGAGCTCAACACTTAGGTGCTCATATCTCTTCACTTTTTCATCACCAGAGGCTCAATCTCTGGAATGTATCAGTCAAGGTACATCTCTTGACTTCCCCAAGTCCTCACTTTACTAGGATACTTCCTTTGAGAGATCCGGACCTGATTGCTGGACCTTGCCACATGCTCTGTTCTTGCTTACCGGACCACAACACTCTTCAATCTGACTTAAGGTATAGGCACACCATGTCCTACGGATGGGTGGGATGAACTTTGTTGCCATTAATGACAACATTCATGAATCTATACTATGTCTCTTGCCAACAATCTCCCCCTTTGGCATTGATGGCAACACTTAGTGAAAAATGACTAAGTGTTACACTATACTCCCCCTTGGCTGATGCTCTGTTCTAATGTACATTTTATCGGACCTCTCCCTTAGTTGGATTCCACATTTTTTACTACTCCTCACTCCCCCTTTGACATCAATGGCAAAGGGTAGGGTCTGCACACCAAAATTTCCAAAAACAATCTATACGTAGCCGCATAAAACATATATACATGTTTTACTTACATATATTGAATTATATTTGCAAAAGTGGTCTTCAACTGTACCACTTCTACTACCCAACTCTTCTTCATCCTATCCAAAATTGAGATGTGACCACTCAACAGGAATGCAAAAGCTTCTACCCTTTTTAGATCTGTCAGATCACTGGTCTGGGTTGTAGTCTGAGCATCACTTAGGGACTCATGCATGGCTTCTAACTTAGGGATAATTATCCCTCTAAGTTCACTCAACCTGTTTATTCTATTTTTCTTCTCCTTCTTAAGCTTCTTTATTTCATTTGTGACTACAATAGCCTGACACTCTTGATTTACTATGGAGGAGAGAGGATTAAAATTTTGAGATAAACTTAACAGTTTAACCTCTTGCTCTTTTACTTTCTTCTCAATGTCCTTGGTCACTTTAGGCTAGGATAAACAAAATTCATATATATCTTTGCCATCTTTGAGAGCATTTTATAAGCTCTTTATCCCAATATCCATATCTCTCCTATCATTGGTTATAAGACCTTGTAACTCGGTGAATCTCTTATCCATAAACTCTTTCTGGACCTTCTCCTTAGCTAATTTTTCCAAAGACTCAAAATGAGTGCTTACAGAACTAACAAGAGACTTGAGATTACCGGATGAAGAGTCTGAGGAATCCTTCTGAAAGGATGGCATGATCTTTTCTAACACACCAGATGCTATCTCTAGTAGCTCACAGTCTTCCATGTGAGACTTTAGAAGTTTCTCTTTTGCCTTTGCTTGGGCAAAGGATTCTATCTTCATTGTTTGAACTGGAGAGAGAGAATTAAAGTCGAATGGTCCTTGAAGTAGCTCCAATTCATCAATCTCCATCATTTCTTTAGTCAAGAAATCTTTGACAGTTTCTGTAGTGTCTCTTGCCGGAGATAGAGTTTTCTTTCCTTTTGCAACTTTAGCACTGTCACTTGTGGTCTTCTTAGTTTGACCTTCTTCTCTTTCCTTCACTTTTTCTTTTTCCTCTAATCTTTCTCCTCCTTTAGATCCAAAGACTGCTAGGGAATCTGGATGAGAGATATTTTCTTCTTCTTGGACTTCTTCTTCTGAAATAGAGGAATCTTAGTCCTTGGACTTCTCCTCACCTATCTCCTTTGTTTCTTCTGCAATCTTTTCAGTAAGATCTTTCTTTGATGCACTTTGCCTTTCAACATCAGAAGGTTCATCACTTACGTCCTCTATAATGGGAATGTTGAATCTTTTGTATGCATTCCAGAGGATCTCTTCTATCTCTTTTGCTACTTTGTCAGTTTCTCTGAGCATAAGCTGATTCATTCTAGCTTTGCTCTAGAACTCATCCTTGCAATCTTTGAAGATCATATTCATTTGCTTCAGAGTGATTGAAGGATATAGTTGAATAGCTATCTGTTCTCGGATCTCAAGATCCTTTGCCTTAGTATTATTCTTCCTTATTTCTAATTCCTTCTCTAGGCTTTTGGGAATGAGAGATATGATTTCAATAAAAGCCTTATTGTAGATATTCAGATACTTGACTGTAGCTTCTTGCAAGATCTTCTGGTCAGCTTCATTATACTCATCATAGAACTCAGTCATTAGTTTTAGGTTTCCATCCACAGTAACTGATTTGATGATATCATTAATGCAAAGAGTGGGCTTTTCAACAAATTCCTCTGCCTTCTCTTCTTTGCCTTGACCAGTAGAGGGTTCACCAGATGTTTTCTTCTTCTTCTTCATTTTCTTGACCTCTTCATCAGATTTAGTCTCTTCATCATCCTTTTGACTGGCATAAGATCTTGTGGCCTTTGTCTTAGTTCTCTTCTCTCCTTTACCAGATGATTTTGCTTCCGGTTTTGATGCCTTTGAGCTCTTAGAAGTGGTAGGTGCAGAGGTCTTAGAGGATCTAGTCCGGGAGGGGACTTCCACCGAAGCACCTTCTTTCTCTACTTTTTCTTTTTCTTTCTCTACCCTTTCTATCTTCTCTCTATTTGCATCAAGTGCCTCTTTTGAAATTCCATGCCTCTTGGCAAAATCTGCTACTTCCCTCCTTACCTTTCTCTTGATCTCAAGCTGTCTCAGTTCAACATGAACTTTTCTGCCTTAGGATCTTTGGGCTGACTCAGCATATGTTGGATATGCAGTTCTAGGATTTTCTCATCAACCTCATACCCCATTGGCATGATCCATACTATTCTTGGTTCTACTGCCTCCATCAGACATTGATCAGTATCTACCATAAAGCACACTGTATCCTTGTATTTTTCAACTAGGGATTGGGGAATTCTTTCTCTAGCTTGCATCATGCTTTGGAAGTTTTTGAAGTAACCCCATAGTGCTATGTTTTGTGCCTTGGCATCACCAAGCCCATGCAAGTAATCTCTGATTTGAATTGCAACAAGTCTGTCATTCTACCATACCCAACCACTGGATCCGGGCAGCTCATTCATAAAGTAGAAGAACAAACACAGTATCAGCCCACCATATTTGAAAGAGTTCTTCTTTTCCTTAATTTTTTGTAGGTTTTCCATCAGTTGGCTCAGAAGGAGTTCACAAAGATCATAATCTACATTCTTTCTCAACATTTCATAAGCAGTGTAGATTGCTGTTCCGGATATAAAATTCTCTACTGGAGTGATATATCTTGTAGCCAATAATCATGGAGGCAAACTTGATGTTCGGATCTGTGATATCCTCAACTATCATTGCTCTTTTATCAAATTTAGATCCGGTAGCCTCACTCACAGTTTGGTTTTTGACTGATTTTAGAGTAGGTAACCCACCGGATGAGTGTAATCTAGTTATTTCCCTAATTGCTTCCTTGGTTATCTTGAATGGCCTCATCAACCACATAAAGTTGTCATGCATTCTGCTCAAAACATACCGGACCCAATCATCTTCAGCAAAATAGGGGAAATAAATGCACTGTCGAAAATGTTTATCCCAGATGGCCTTATACTGAGGTTTTAGTTCAAATGATTCATCTATCAGTTCCTTGTGGTAGATATCCATCAGCTTGGAATCACTAAATTCTTCAATGTTTGCATGAATGTAAACCCTAACATCTTCTACATGCAGAATTCCATGTGGAATGCTTGAAAATGCACCTAGGGGATCAACTTCTAGGGATTTATAGGGATGTTTTTTGAATTTAGGGCGCAACCTTTCAATCATCTTCACCACATTTGGAGTAGCCATCTTTCAAAGATTCACAGAGAGATTTTCAAGAGAAGAAAATACCTTTTACGCTTCTAGGGTCCACGATATGAACTCGATATGAACTGGATCAGATTGCTGGATGAATCAACTTCTACAGTTGATCTTTGATGGGCTTGAGGCAATTTGTTGTAGAGCTCCTTTTCTCTTCTTCTTGATTGTAAATGTACAAATGACGAGCAAATGAACCCTTTTATCTCTGAGCAAACCTTAATTCTACATTGTAATAAATGTGCAATTTAAGTTCTTCTGGTTGCCTTGTTCTCCTTGTTCTGAGAAGGATCATTTTCAGATCATTGAGATATATTTAGAGTTATTTTCAGTGATTGATGACAATCTATCTTTCTTTCCTCGAACATTTGATCTATCCGCAGATCAAGATACCTCAAATTTGAATCATACCAGATCTAACTGTGAAAATCTTGTTCTTACCAGATGACTATTAAACCAGATTGATCTCAGATGATTTAACCTCTTCAAATTCATTGTGGATCTTTCATATCTTTCCCAAGGGTTATTTAGATGTTTCTCTGAGAGCCCTTTTAGTTCGCAACCTTCCATGTGCCAATTTCAGGCACCACTTGACTGGCTGGGGGAAAATATTTTCTTTTGTAACTCCCCCTGAGCCAGAGCTCATCTATTTAGTTTTCGGAAGGAATATTAGCACCATATTCTGGTGCGGATCCATCCCCATCATTTTCTGTACTTCTCTTTACCCATATCTTGTTCATCTCCCTTTGAATTTCATTCGCATTCACTTTTCCTTTTCCTTTGTCTTGGTTTTGATTATGATCTACCGAACCCTTATTGTTCTGATTCTTACTTCTGTAGAATTTGACAATATGACCGGATCTATTGCAATTGTAGCAAACAACATTTCTTTGCATATTTGACTGATATCCTCTTGATCTACACTGATTAGCCATATGTCCCATTCTATTGCATGCAAAACATCTACCATTGAATGAATTGTTCATTTGCATATTTCTACACTCATGAGATTTGTGACCATACCTTTTGCAGTTGAAACACTATCCGAAGAAGGATGAATTAGTCTGATTCATTCTTCTTCTGCACTAATTTGCTTTATGACCAAAGTTATTGCAATTGTGGCAATATCCATTGAAGGATGGATATCTTTGAGCATTTGGTTGTCATATCGGTGGTCTTCTAGATCTGTTCCTTGGATTTCTTGATCCAGAGTTCTTTTGACCGGATCCAGAGCTTTCACCTTTCTCATACCCCAAGCCTTGTTTGTCATCTACACTCTTCTGGCTTTGAAGAAGAACTTCAAGTTGAGCAGAGCTTATCTTGAATTTCTCTTTGTATTCATTTGTTGTTTGAAGATCCCTTTTAAGAGTGTCAATCTGATTCTCAAGTTAATCTTCATTATCTCTTGCTTCTTCAAGGTCAGATTCCAGATGTCTGATTATTCTATCCATTTTATGGTAGTCTTTTGATTTCTCCTTGAGGGATTGTCTTAGATCATCTTTAGTTTTTCTTCTCTTCAATTTCTTGGGTGAATTTCATAACTCCTGATTCCATTTCATGTCTTACCATAATGACCTCTTTTGACGATTTTTCACATAGCTTGGTTTTCTCCTTCAGGGCTTCACCTTGACTTGCCAATTGCTGAAGTAGATCCTGTTGGTGCCTGCATCATTTGTCAGGTTCTAGGTATTTTTCTTGCAGGCACCTTCCCAGGATTTCATGAAATATATAAGTCTTGGACCCTCTCAGTGTTTTGCAGCATCATCAGGATATTCTGAAGGAGGGGGTCATCATCATCATCATCATATTTATGGTTATCCCCCTGATGTTTCTTGTGAGGGTCAATTATCATCATGACCGGATATCCCATGGGGTCATCATGTTTTGTATCCTGACCTCTGTCGGAGGGCGATATTCTTATTATCGAGTGATATTCATATATCACCTCGATCTTGTAGTGGAGCTACAGTGCAGCATGATCTTCTGCCGCGGGGTGATATTTTAACATTGGGTGATTTCTTTTATCAAGTGGTGCGAATTATCCGGATGAGCTCAGCGGGTGATGTTGACATCAGGATGATATTTTTTACATATGGTGCTGAGGCCTGCTGATGTCAGGGTGATATTTTGTGCATCCGGATATCATGCTGGAGGAGGATGATGATGATGATCTTATACTAGGTGCCATCGGAAGCAAAAGCACCGACATCATATGTGCTCACGTCCTAGTATATAAAGTGTTGAAAAGGTTACCGCGGGGTGCATGTGGGATATTTTGATCCTGTATATTTTCAAATATCATGATGAGGTGTCTTGGCGGGAAACGGTTGCGATGCACTGTTTGATGTTTTTCCTGATGACCGCGAGGTAGATGGAAATTAATGGTGGCTGTTGCAGAGGTATGGGTGATGGCGTGGATGGATCTAGTACCTAATTGAAGTTGTACATCCATGGTTGGCAGCGCATGGCTCGAGAACCTCTCCTGTCTCCTCCCCTACTTGCTGCATTCAATGCATTGAGCGCCATTTTCTCGCAATACATGTATCTGGCAAATTTTTGAGTCAACCATGTACTGTTAATGCGGAGTACCTTCCTGCTATATATAGCAGGTTGTGTTGCTCATTTGGAGGTTGTTGAAAACTGGACATATCTGGCTCTGTAATAAGATACAACTAGTTTTGGTTGCTCTGACAGATGATCTTGTGAGTTTATGAGTCTCATGTTTTATGTATCATGCATAGATTTACTAGTTTCATGCTATTTTAGATGAATAATACTATGCTGCATGTGTTTTGTTATCTATCTCCTGTATTGAATATACTCTTCTTTTGAATCTGGATATCTAAGGGGTGTCTTGGGTTCTAGGATATAGGTTTGCTATATTGAATGCTTGATCTCTTAACTTCTGCTCAAGGGGTAGATTAAAGTGTTTTTAGGTTAAGTGTTGAGGAGAATATATTGCAGTAAGGATATCATAAGTAGAGATAACTTGATACTCTATTCTGGGAGGTATCTGCAAGGTAGATATCACACAAATCCCCTTGAAATCCAGTCTTAGTATGTTTATGCTAAACATTTACATGTGTATGTCTACTGACTCCAAGCCCTAGATAGGTACCAATCTAGCTCTGCATTGAGATTACATATCAGGTCCTAGTTTTGCATCCACATACAAATCAAACTCATACTTCCAAAACAACCATTAGGACTGTAGAAGTAATTTAGGACCAAGATCCTCTGATTCACAACTGAACATAAGCCCAAAGCTAGCCCCTTTGCACTTATCCCACAGTTTTGGTCTTCATATAGGAGGATTTGTCTGCTTTGTATCAACATCCCAAGCCAACCCACAAGCATATTCTCATGGGTGTTGAACAGGGAATACCCCCCTAGGTTTTGCAGAGCTTGAAGAAGAAGAGGAGATAAAAATAGAGTCTATCTCCTACACTGTTGGCCCCTGGCCCAGAGATCCTGTTGATCACTGATGGCTACCTTGTAGGGAAATCTGGGAATGAGCATCTAGTCAGGAAAAAAACCAACAGATCCTTTCTCTTATTCATAGAGATACTCAGTTTCCCTTTTAGTTCATTTATGAAATCATCAGGTTGTTTGAGTCTTTCCTTCAATTCATTGACTTCAGAGTTAGATTGCTCAAGATCATCTAGGGCAGACTGAAGTTGTTCCCTCATACCATACACATCCATTTGAATTCCTAGATCTTCCTCAAGTTGTTAGGCTATGTTTGGAGGAACTTGGCTCTGATACCAATTGTTGATAACTGAGAGGGGGGTGAATCAGTTATCTTAATTAATTTAACTTTTTATTCTTCTTTAACAACTAGTAAAGCAAATAAGCATCCATGAAAGCAGAAACAAAGTCAATAGACATAACACAATGATTTTGACGTGGAAAACCCTGTTAAGGGAAAAACCACGGGGTGACTAAGACAAGAATGTATTCTCTGTTAGAAGAATAGAAATACAAAATGGCACTTGCCAATTAGGGCTCAATGCCCGAGCACACTGCTCACAAGAGGCTCACTGCCTACAAGAGACTCACTGTCTATAGGTTATAAAGAGAGTAACAAGATACTTGAACTGGTGAGAAGCATCCCCATATGCTGGAGTTTAGATTCGATTAGGCTCAGTATACTGATCTACTGCACTTCATTCTTCCTCTTCTTTGGTGCTGCTGTCATGTCACATTTCAGACCTGTCTTATTGCCCTCACACTGCTCTTCTACTTTTCTTTGCACTTCCCAACACACAACACACACCTTCACATCCAAATCCATCTGGTATATATATCTGCACCAATGATTTCAACACTTTTCTAGTCGGCATCTGGAATAGTCAATATTTTCCCAAACTCTGATCTGTCGGCTGAATCCTTACTTATCAAGTGATGCATATCAAAGAGATGCTTATAGAAGTCATCAATCATGTCGGCCAATCATGAATAATACCTCAAGAAACTTGGTCACCATCAATAACTCATTTGGATTAAGGTCTGATGCTCTGCCGGTCAGTTCTTCCTCTGTCAACTCTGCCAAACAGGAGCTCAACACTTAGGTGCTCATATCTCTTCACTTTTTCATCACCGGAGGCTCAATCTCTGGAATGTATCAGTTAAGGTACATCTCTTGACTTCCCTAAGTCTGCACTTTACTAGGATACTTCCTTTGAGAGATCTGGACCTAACTTTCAGACCTTGCCACATGCTCTGTTCTTGCTTACCAGACCACAACACTCTTCAATCTGACTTCCGGTATAGGCACACCATGTCCTACGGATGGGTGGGATGAACTTTGTTGCCATCAATGACAACATTCATGAAGCTATACTGTGTCTCTTGCCAACAAAACAAAAGTTACACAACAACCCTTGTTTATCCTGAAAGATACAATGAATTCAAAGAATTCATGATCCCAAGTCCCCGTTGATTAGTTCATAATCTACTGATGTTACTTAGTGGTTGATGTGTATTGCTGTTTTCCATTTTGGGGTCTTACGTGGATTAGTAGATTTTGTTCCTGCAACTATGCTATACAGGGAGGTTACTCTACACAACATATATCTCCAAATGATGTGTCTAAGTTGATATTTGCATGAGTTCTACCCTTATTTGGGATTTTCTGCATGATATTTTCAACAGTACATGCATCTAGCTCAAAAAACATGCTAATGATATTCAGTTATCTACGGAGTGTTAGCATATTTCTCTGTTCTGCTTAATATTCATCATGATGTGTAGTTATGAAAGCGAATTCTATGAAATTAAAATGAGAAAAAAGGGTTAGAGAGAGAGATTCTTAAGATTACTTGACTGAGATCACTGATCCACATACATGTTCCCATACAACAATGAAGAGAAGAAAACTAAAATCATACTTCACCAGGACATTCCACAAATCAGCATGATCTAGTGCAAATCTTCAGGGGTAAGGTTGACAACAACATGCAATGAAATGAAAGCGCTTCTATAGAACACAACATTCACTAGTACATATCTAGGAGTCAACTTGAAGATTACTTAAGTTTTACAATCAGGATGCAATCTGAAGCTTCATCTCCATACAGTATGTTCATAAAACATGTACATTTACAATGCTCTGAGGAAAGAACCTTGATTATTTCAACAATCCAGTCCCCGCTAGTCTCAGTAATCTGATCTTCTTGCATAAAATTACTACAGGTCTAATATTGTATGATTGACATCCTCTTCTTTTTTTCCATAGTGCAGGGGCTCGATATATCTCTATTTTCGCCCCCAACACAGGACCTTAGGAAACCCTAGCAAATCAATGGTCAGCATCTCTAAATGCAACATCAAATGGTGAGAAATGAATCCCACCAAGAATTTGAGCCGTGTACCCAGATAGGGCACCGCTCCTTCAATAATGTCTTCTACCTACCCTCTCCTCCGCATTGAAAGCTTTGTCTCCTTCTAATGCATTTTCAACCTCTCGAGATTCGGTCCGCCACCTGAGATGTCCCTCGCCATTAAAGCTCCATCCTATCTCCACCTGCACGCCATCGGGTTCTGGAATGGATTCAAAATCCACTTGCCCTAGTTTCCCACCTTTTTGTATCATGACCGCACATCATTCTGATCATCGGCATGACCATCCTCGGTTGGAGCGAGCCAACAATGTCCCATCGACCCCATCTCTCTGGTCGATGCACTTGCGGTTAACATATAGAAGTTAGGCATCACCATTTAAATAACCAGCAGGAGGAGATATTTATATTAAATCATGATTTGGATGTGCAAACATATATATCGGGTCATGAACCCATGAAAATCCACACACATACGAACATTCAATCCCTTTTGATAACCTTTCAGTTCCTCCACTTGCATGTAGATTTCTGGGCACTCATATTAATCAGGATATGATGATGACATCATCATCATGGGTGAGCTTCATTAAAATGTGGAAGGATGATGCCATGGTGATATTGAAGGAAAACTGGGTCCAAGAAATGTGACCCCGAGGAAGGAACCCTGAAGAAAATCAGCCCCCAACTAAGATGACGTCACGGTTATGTTATGCTTTTGTGTATCGTGTCATGTTTTAAGATTAGGGGATGCTCAGAATATGACCCCCATGAGTAAAATGCCCTCCTCTCGAAAGATTAGGGTGATGTCAGCGGAAGGGTGACCTTGCTTTAGCATTGAATTAAAAATGACGTCACCACCACATTGTTGAACATGGGTGATATTGGAAACATACCTCCGCGAGGCAAGAGGGTGATGATGTCATCATCATGGTGATCTTGTTCATTTATCGAGCCTAGATGACATCATCATCATGGTATCGGGGTGATATAAAAAGATCGAGTGATAAATGTAATATCGGGTGATATTTGGAATATGACCCCCCCTCGTAAAATATATGCAGTTGCTTGACGGATAGACATGACTATCTCGTAAGTTTGACATCCGGATTTTGTGAACAAGGTAATTATTGGGTGATAAACTGATATCGGGGTGATTTGATGTAAGGTGACTGATATTTGAAATATGACCCCCCCTATGATATCAGTTTTGACCAGAACTTTGACTCGCCATAACTTTCTTACTTGGCTGAATTTTAGGGTGATGCAAAAGGCAAACTTGCTTAGAATTTTAAACTCTTTCACATGGCAAGCCTCCTGAGGAAGGATTTAGACTTTGAACTTTAGGTTCAGACCTGAGGATCACAAATGTACCTGACATGATCCTGCCTTTTACCATTACTGCCCAGAGCACAAAAACAAGGGAGCAAGCCACAATAGGTGTCCTCATTTTGCTAAGGAGTAAAATGGTGCATGTTGTGAACATCAGAACACATACATAGACGTTTCATCATGAACCTTGTTGTATGTCCACCACCTTGACTCGACTTATAAGCTGTCATGTCCTACAGCAGGTTTAAAATGACCATTCACTCTAGGTCTACTTCGAGTGGGATCCATTTGATTCATAGTTCCCACTGGAACAAATCGACTCCCCTCTTGAGGTGGTTTCGACCAATAAGGTTACTTTAGTAAAAAGGAATTTGTGAACCCATGTCACCTCATTCCAATTTAAGTCATATCTTATGATGAACCATGTACATCCCTACCCAGGTTTCCCATGGTTTACATACTCAAAATGTGTCATCAAAGAAGTTAATATTTCTTTCAAAAAACAAAGGCATACCTTGCCTCATTTATTCATAATAGTCTTATAACAAAGAAGTGTTTTAGTCTTTCCCATATGAGATTAGTAATATTATATGTTATCTCAAGAAATTTGAATAGTGGTTTTTATAAACCAAACCCTCTTTCAACATTGAGGGTTAAAGATAGTATCATCAGTATAAGCAATACTCAAGGCGCTTTGAGCATAATTTCAACATGGACTTAACGTCCATTATTATAGTATAAAAGAACTATTTTGACTACATGCAATTCGTATCACTAATTAGGATAGTCATGTCTAAAACTGTATGTTCATATCATGAATACTTTCACTCTTACATGTAGTGCAAGTCTAAATTCTATTATTGTTTCCAAAAACTTAATGGCCTAGCCTTTATGGCTTGAAGCATAGTTGTATCAATGATTTCATAGCATGTATCAAGCTCGGCCTAGTGGCCTCGAGCTACATCCATAGTAAGATTGTGATGAGCAATCTAGGCTTGGCCTACTAGCCATAAGCCATAATTATTAAAAGACTCCAAGAAAGCAATGCTCAACCTAGTGGCCTTGAGCTATGTACAACTAAAGACTATTGAATTACATTGCTCGGCCCATCGGCCTTGAGCTGTGGTCTAACAAAGACTATCAACAATAAAAGGGTTCCACCCTTTGGCCTATAGCCATAATCCATTAAAGACTTGACAACATTTATATGGCTCGGCCCTTCGGCCTATAGCCGCAGTCAATGAAGACTTAACAACATTTTTGTGGCTCATCTTCGAATCATAAAGGCATGACTATTATCAATTATGGTGAATTTTAGCCTTACAACCTCAAACAACAGCCAAGTAAAGATTATCTATCTTAAAAAGAAACTCAGCCTATTGGCCTCTAGCTACAATAATATATATAGACTATCAATAAGAAAAGAGATCTCAGCCCAATGGTCTTGAGCCTTGACCAATATAGACAGTGAGAATACAATAAAGAAACTTAGCCTAACAACTTGTAGCCACAACAATGCTAACACAAATAAGAACAGTTTGGTCGTATGGCCGTTTAACACCAGCTCATGACTAAGGTAAATATCCATAGTGATAACCAATACAGGGGAATACACATTACCTTAGTATAGATCCCTGTCACCAAAAGGTATCCAGTTTGAAAATGTTGTTCTTTCTCAAGAATGCCAAGCACAGCTCCCTGCTCCCTCTTTCAAAGAAAAACTTGCTCCCAAAAAATTGAAAAACCAAGCCCAGCAAACCCTTCAAAAGTCAAGGTTCTTGCCTTATCAACAAAGACATACTTCAAATTATGGAGAACTACCACCCCCACTAAGGTGGTGAGAGAGAGTGGTTTCTCCATTCGACCCACTTCCTCAAGTAGGTCCGCATAAGCATGATACTTGTCAGCTATGGTGAGCACAAAGCTCCCATAGTATAATGCCTTCAACAATAATATTATTACTATACATAATAGAGTCATTTGATAATACATATCAATCTTATATCATAAAAATATAGAATTATTATGCACAACCATAAGACACTATAAATACTTAAATAATCCATGTTGTCGTTATTCAACATCCTTCTACGTGGAAATAGATCTATCAAGTGACTTAGGGATTGAGTGTTGCTCTCCCTCCTTCGCTATGACTTGATTTGATGATCCAAGACCGTCATTAGTTGAGTTAGTACTATATTGCCAATAGGACTAAATTGACAAGTCGTCTAAAGGGAAAAACAACTTATCAAGTCAAGCGAAACTTATGCAAACTTGCATGGCTTGAAAAAACATAATGTCTAATACTCAAATGGCCATCAACCCCCCATTTTCCAACATCTATTCCTTCCTCCTGGATGATACTCTCCTTCCATCTCCAGAAGATGATCCTTTTCCTGATCCAACTCACAACCAGAAAAATCATGATCAGTGCATCATAATATGATCAATAAACTATAATAATTAAATAATCACTTAAATCTTGAATCTTTTAAGTAACTATCATTAAAGTAATAGTAGTGATTAATCTGACATTTCCACAACGTCATAATCTAACTACTAATCAATCCTTCAGATTATCATATAAACATAAAATTAAGCTAATCATGGATGGGTTAGGGATGCAACATGAATAAATAATATTGACATCATATAATCACATGTATAAATTCAAAACATATAAACATAAAATCACGATATCATTGATTTATCCAGGCATTTCCATATAATTTCAAATCATTAATTCTTGCAAAATTATCTACTAATTACATACAAGTAAAAAGTAAAACATAGTCAAAATTTGGGGTGTGACATTATGGTCATAGCAACTTTGTAAACATAGATATGTTTGAAATAGAGAAACACTATCATGTCAAAACTATGAAACTGCACACAAAATGCTTGTGATAGTGGAGTTCAAATTTATGAGAGAGAGATAGTAAAAATGTCATTGAACAGTAGTATAAAACCGCAGAGGATAAACAATAAAATGTTATAGTTTACAATAGGAATACTATGGAAGATAAATTTCTCTTTCCATCATTTAGTATCATCAAACCCATAGAGAAAATATATTGTAAACTTTGTTGCTTTCATAGACATAGGATTATGGAAAAAATGTTATGAAAAACATTATTTTCACAGAGGTTTTCGGTCTGTAGAAAATTATCACTTAAATTTGTATACTTGAGCAAACATAGGTTTCTTTTAGCTATCAAAACACCAAATATGTGTAGAAATCTAGCATATAAAATACAGAGATTGAACTTTATGAGAATTGAGATTTAAACCTAGGAGTCAAGATGAGTAAGATTAAAGAAAGTTTAGACAGTGATAGATTCACATTCATAGTGATTTATATGTATATGTTTTAATGTTTACAATCAAAAGTTATGGTGATAGATATTCACTTATATATAATATATATATAAATGATTTTGATATCATTGAAAACACCTAAGTATAGTAATATAATATCATTTATACATTATACAAATAATGATAAGCATTATCATGATATACAAAGGATGCTAAATATGAGTTCATAACCTATCCTATTTTGAAAGTTGGTGGACTTAAGAAGACCAAGAGGTTGAAAATATTGTATTAAATTATTTTAGACTCAAACCTATTTAGGTTGAAAGATTTAACTTAGTCAAAAGATTAGTTATGATAATGATAGTATTCATTAATATATTATATGAATGAGGATATACCTCGTGTACTATGTTAATTCATGTTATGAGAAATGTGAATTCAATCAATGCCCAAGTGGTCAAGAGAAGAATAGAGGTTATTGTTTCCATGTTATATTTTTATAAATTCTTGTTGGGAATTAAGGTGTCTCAACCTTTGCAAATTCGTAATGTTGTATTTATTTATCCCATGTTGAGTTGGCATAGTTAGCACCTTGTGTATATGCAGCAGGGTAAATTTTGGTGACTTTGGTAGCTGCGGTTTCCCCCTTGAATAATTAATGGGGGTTTGGGGGCAGCACCCCCAAGACAGGGTCAAGGGGCGTATCCCCTTGCGGGGTCTAGGGGCAGTGCCCCTAGCGTGCTCCCTGTCATGGTACAGGGCAGGGTTGAGGGGCAGTGCCCTCGTGGGGGCTCAGGGGAAATGCCCTCGAAACCTCAAACGACTTTTAATTAATGACAAGTGTCGGTGAGTATCTTTGCATGAGAGAAAGGCATCTTTGGGCGGTCAAGGGAGGTTATGACACGTTGTAAGAGGAATATGATATTTTTAGTCAGTGTATGATAGATTCTCTTATAGTTGTAAGTGTTGTCAGTTATGACGGATTCTATGATAGCTATAAGGTGCGTAAGAGCATCTGTCGTAACCTATCTTTGGACCAGGTGCCCACTTTGGGATGGGATGTTGGACAAGTGTCCTTAGGCATGGGCTTTGGGGGATGAGTCCAAGATGGATGCCCATCTCTAGAAGGTTCCATATTTGCCTTGTAAACTCTATATAAACAGGTGCTTGGATGGGAGATATATAACTTTGGTACAAGTACTGTTATACTACCAAAATATCTCCAGATTCGACATTTAAAGACTCCTGAAAGAGCATTGGCTCTGAAACTGTATTGTAATCTATTATTATTTACTATAATACATTTGAGCTGTGTTTTGGAGTGTGGGCTTTTTCACCCATAAGGGTTTTCCCCACGTATATCTTGTCTCTCTCTCTCTCTTCTGTCTACTTTCTGTGTGTATGTGTATTGCTGCAATATCTCTGTTAGATGTTCTATGTTGTTGCAGTTGTAAGAATTAAAGTTGAATTTGCATACATCTCTTCTCATTAGATTAGTGTAGGAAGCGATTTCCGCACACCTAGCTTCCTTTCAATTCTTACTTTTGGAAAATAAGAGTATTTGATATTCCAATGCGTTGGGATATAAAGAAGTTAAATCCCTACATTCGACCCAAAAGGGTTAAGAAAACTTGAAAACTCTTAAATCGATTATAACATTGAATTAGTCTATTGTTTATTTCAGTCAACAATGAATGGTCGAGAAACCATAGATTAAGATGAGTATAATTTAGGAAGAGTTTAAGAAGCACTTATGATAAATAAATGATTTCTTGATAGAGTCAAAAACTTGATATATTACACAAGAGTGCTCAATCTTTGGGTCATTGAGTAGAATGACAAGAAGTCATAAACCCTAGTATTTGCATGTATGCAAATAGGGATTCTCTAAAAGGTTAAAGTCACCTAAACCCATATATTACGTTTATCCTAGATTAAGGATTGATTCTAAGTCAGATTGACTAGGATTTGAGTTTAGTCAAGACAATTCATGTCTAGAGATTCTAGTAAAGCAAGTCAAACTACAGGATGATGCAGTTTCCAAGTCAAGTTAGAGGTGTGTGAACACATGACTAAGTTTATTGCAAACATCTATTTATAGAGAAACTTTTTCCAAAGTGATGCATTTGTCTCTGCATGCATTAGTTGGTTCATCATGTCTAGATTATGTAACTTGTCAGAATGATCATACTTAGCTAGAATATTGGCTAGAGTTGTATGGTCGATTGAGTTACATAGGACACAATACTAGTACTCAGATGGCAACCTATTGGTTCCTTATGTCTATACTCTTCATGAAGGGTAGGGCCACTTCTAGATGGAAGATGAGTGGGGGACTGCTAGTTTGTGGTTGGAGGAAAAGCACTCAGATGATACTCTCCCTCTGTAGCAAAAGACTCGCCAAGAGTTGTGAGATAGATACCAGATTCCAGATGCAATGTACTTCATGTTATGACTTATGATTTTCAAATTTATGTAAAATTATTCATATTGCCAAGTGCAAAATATTTGTAAATGTAAAGTGAAATGATTTCACTATGATTTTATCTTTGAATATGTTGTATTTTCAAGGTTGAAAAATATTTAGAAAAGATATACATTTAATTCTATGTGATTATGCAAATTTTTGTTCATGGTTAAACATGTTCTTTTAATTTCTTAGTAAATTTTGTGGGTAATTCCAAGTTGTATGAGTTGGTATGTTACAACATGAGATAACCAATTTCTAAAGTAAACAAATCCACAAGATATTAATCCAAATCAAATGGAGATCAACACAGAGGAAGGAGTAATTTTAGAATGCAATATTTCTTGTTTCATTGATTGAGGATTAATCTTCATTTACATACATTCATCTCCATTTTACAAAATTGAGCAGAAATTTGAACTCCCCTATTTTCCCTAAAAATGTAAATTTGCACCAAAAGGCATATCTCCTTTGTTCTCTTCCTCCTTGTTGCACATCATATGGCTTGTGCCTCTCTTTCTCTTCTCCCTTTTTCTCCTTTTCTGCCTATGTCTCTTCCTTTTTCTTGACCATTGGTTCCTTCTTTTTTTTTTTTTTTTTTCCAAAAATCTCTCTAGAATGTAAATGCTTCCTCAAAATCCCACCTAAAAGTGTATGGGTGCCAAAATTGCTGCCATAAATACTCAATGTCTCCATTTCTAGCTCAAATTCTATCTCCACCATTTCCACAAATTGTTTCTCACTAAACATGATCGAGAGTAGGTAGAACACCTCTTTACAAGTTAAAGTCAACAAAAAGATTTAAAATTCAAATAAAATGTCACTACAAAAGGGAGTAAAATAGCACTGTCAAGATTTAACACGATGCCCTTGCATCATTTGGTTAGCACTTTCATAAGGGCATTGAATAATTTATGCTAAACCAAAGATACTTTTTGTTACTTCATCACTACCAAACAAAATTTCACCACCACCGAACATGTTTCACTAATAAATTTTCCCACTACCTAATTTGTTGAACCATGTTAGAATATGCCTAAATCTCTGCATAGGAGCCAAGAAAAAGCTAATACTTTGCTTTGAGAAAAGGACCTTGGAAAATTTTTGTATGAAGGTTTCTCAAAATTGATCATTGAAGTGAGAAATTAGAACTTCAAAGGATCATCCACTGAATAATATCACAAATTTTAAACTTTGAAGCTTTTGAATAAATAATATGAATGAAGATGAATACATATGACCTATGATGATGAAAAGTTTAGTTATCTATTGTCCTAAGCTACAATAGAAGCTATAGACAATTATTCTATATAATTTTATGAGTATATAGGCTAAGTTCCATTCATTCATTACATAGAAATGTCTTGACATGAAAAGCTATGGGCTGAGTTTTTATTTCTCTTAAGTTATTTCTTTTACACATCTATGATTCTCTTCCATGTGATGTTCCTTTGCAATCTACCAATTTAGTTAAATATCTTGGTAGTTGTTTTGAAAATTTTAAAAAATTCCCCTTATAAATACCCCACTAGTATTTGGAGGCAAAAATATATGTACTTTGCATACTGAAATAAGAACTAGAATTGAATTATTTTCTTAATCTGGAGAATGATAGGTTAATTCATTTAAAATTTAATAGATTCATGATGTATTACTAACCTTGTTTATATGTAGAAATGTTCCAGATTGATGTGAAAAAAAAATGTTGAATTTCTTTCTATAGGCAAATCACAATACTTGATATGAGTTTGCTTATATAGATACTCTTTTTTGATGCAGGAACTTCTAGAGGTCATAACTTTTGACCCGGAGGTCCATTGGAGCTGAAATTTGGTGGCCAAATGCGTCTTGAAGAATTTAATAAAATCCCATTGAATTGGTAAATTTGGTAGGTCACCATTTTGACACTTTTTTAGGACCTTATCCGATCATCTAGGGCCTCAAAATGAGGTTTTAATGTTTTTTTTCGAGATTTTCAAAGTTTTTTTTTCTAATTTATTTTCAAACTTTACTTTCAATTAGATTAGAAAGTTGACGATTAGTTGTCTTTTAGTAAGTTTCAATTATTTGGAAACTTTCATGTTCATACGGATAAGGATGCGAAGTTACCAAAAATGACAATTTTACAAAGTTGTTAAAATCTGCCAAAAATGGTAATTTTCGTTTTGTATAAACTTGGCATTTTTTTTTTCAGTTGCGGCAAGATGGAGTGGAATAAGAAAAAAATTGAAAATAATTCTGAGTTTTGTGGGTATTCTTTTGTAATAATAGTGTTGAATTTTATGGGGTGAAGTTTGGTTACATCATTTTTTTTCTTGCCTTTACATCTTGAAGGGGAGCAACTGCTAGATCCCTTAGGTTTGCAAAGTTTATGAATACACCATTGTATGTTGTTTGTGTAATGAATATTGATGCCCTTGATGATATTGTTAGGGCTTACAGATCTAGTATCCTCCATATCTAAGAGTTAATTTTGCTCCATATTCGTAAAAAAATACATTATATACTGCTGAACTAATAATGCAATTTGACTAGGTATGATTATGTTATTCATGGAGTTATTTATTTTCCTTCGTGTGGTAGATTCTATGTCCTATTCAAATTTTAATTTTCTTATTTTTGGGCTTTTTACAATATGCATTGGAGCTCCATTTAATTATTTGATTTTGCAAAATGATTTAAAAGAGTAACCCTCTTGGTAAAGCTCAATTTGAGTAGAATAAAAATAAGATATGACTAAATATTATTGATTTCTAGACTTAAAGAAGTTTATGATTTATTTAAATTCATTAACTAGTTGGTTATATACTATTTTAATTGAAAAGAAATATGTCTTGAAATAGAAATCTTTGGATGCTTAAATTTCAATAGTTTGTTGAAAATCTGTTCTTTATGAAGAATTTGCATATGGACTAATGATGGCTGCAAGAGGTCTGTGTCGGGAGTTGTTGAGTTGTGTGGGCTAGGGCATGCCTAAGTGTGTCCCGAGCCATGTCTCCTTTCAATAGGTTTTCATGCACAAAGGGACTATCTGTTAGGGTTTACAGTGATATTGGCGAAGGCTTGAGTTTTTAGGGGGATTTTTGTGCTTTCGTGGGGATTTTTGGGGACTGTGGCTGATGTTCGGGGTTCATGGGCTAGGTTTTTGTGGTGTGGTTCTACAATCTTATTTCAAAGGTTCTTCTTATTGCTAATTCTTGCTCTCTAGTTTCATGGGATAACCTTAGGGCTCTCCTCTTTTTGGCTAGGGTTTGGATTTTGTTGCCTCGAAGCCATGGGGTTTGCTGCGGGTCCGCTTGATGGACCTAAGGTGTCTTTTTGGGAGGCTCTCAATAGGGAAGATCCCTCCTCATCAAAGTTGCCTCAGGATTTGAATGGAGAGTGCGTAGCTTTGTTTGGAGGCCCTCATGTTTCCAAGGTGAATGGATGCTTCGAGAGGAGCCAAGAAAGACTGATTTTGGTGATTCAATCGGAGTCCATGGAGGAGGATGTGTCTTATCCAAAAAATCATGCATTAATTTGTAAGTTTATGGGGATCCTTGTTTCTTTTCCCTTTATTGAATCCTGGGTAAGGTATACCTAGAATCTTGAAGGTGATATGGAGGTAATGCTAGTGGTGAATAATTACTTTTTGGTGGTGTTCTCAAATTTGACAGATCATAATAAGGCCTTTGAAGGGGCCAATACTTTTATAATTAGGTTGGACTTTTTATTAAGCCTTGGCATATCGGATTTAATCCAGCTCAGGAGCTCCCTTCCAAGATTCTGGTGTGGGTTCAACTTCCTTGGTTCCCACTTGAATTTTGGAGGAATTATATTTTGCATATGGTTGCATTGCTGCTAGGCAAGCCGGTGGGCCCTTCACAATAGACGCTGGATAAAAAGGTAATATCTTTTGCTTGCATTTGTGTTGAAATAGATTTAAACAATCATTTTCTAGATTCTTTAGAAATTTGGTTAGGATCATCTTCATGGATTCAATAGTTAGATTATGAGTCTCTCCCATTTCGATGTCGAATCTACCATGAGTATGGTCATTTGCAAAAGAAGTGCCTCAGAGCTAACCTTGCAGGGTCTTAGATTGACAAACCTCCTCAGCCTACTCCTAAGATGGATAAGGGGAAAGCCCCAATTGTAGTAGAGGAAATAGATAAAGAGGGTTTTATCGAGATAAAACCCTGTAATAAAGGAAGAGGCCAGAAGAGGACTCTCAAGGATAGACAAGTTGATGGGTTATACAACCGATTTGATGCCTTAGATGCGGGTGATCAATAGGGGATGATACCAGAAGAGTTGTATGATGGGTTAGGCACCATGGGGATGGACTAGGAAGGTTTAAGGGAGGATGGTATTTGTGATAACATTTAGGTGGAGGTTGCATGTGCTTAGATGGAAACAAATCAAGTTCCTATGGTATCTAGTTGTTTGGAGCCCATTGGAGTAGTAGAGGTAGAGGTTAGTTTGATTCAAGTACCCCCATGCCTACCTTATGAGAAGGAAGGTCAAACTCATAGTGTTAGCAATAGAGCTCAGCCACCCCTTAGGATTCAACAAAAGAATCTCAAGAAGGCTTCCCTGGAGAAGCCTCCCAAGTTAGGGTGGAAGAAAGATCAAGAGAAAGTAAAGATGACAGGTGAGACTTTGGTGGAATCAGGGTTAGTTAAAACCATTGATTCCCATTTCTCTATTTCTCATAGATGATTGTGCTTCCTTGGAATACACAGGGATTGAACAACATATCTAGACAAAAGGTTGTTCATGATTTGATTCGAGTTCATTCACCTGATATGGTCTTCATTCAAGAGTCAAAGTTGTCTACGGAAGGTATGTCCAACATAGCTTCTAGATTATGGGTTAGAGGTTAGTGTCAGTGTATTGGGACCTAGGAAAGTGTAGGTGGTGTGGCTTGCTTATAGGACCTGTGCAAGATTTCTCCTATTTGGTGGTTCTCTAGTAGATTCTCTATTCCAGAGGTTGTGACTAGTTATGAATCTGGAAAAGTTATTCTATTCACTAATGTGTATGCCCTAGTTGATGTTAAGGGAAAATCTTCTATCTAGTCTCATATTTTCTATGTTCATTCCTTAGTCCCTTATTTGCCTTGGATTATGGTAGGAGATTTTAATGCTATTGTTAGTCTGGATGAGAAGAAGGGGGGTTTGGACAGGTTAGAACCTTCTTCCACGTTGTTTAGAGATAATATTCTCCTCCTAAACCTGGTGGACATAAAGCCTTCTAATGGCTTGTTTACTTGGAGAAAATAAAGATGTGGAGAGAACTGTATCTCTAAAAGACTGGGTAGGTTTTTGGTTTCTATCTTCTGGATTGGTAGCAACTGGGTTCTGGGTTCAGAGATCCTGTATTAGTAGGGATCATACCATTAGCCTATTAAATTTTTAGCCTCCTTGTTTCGAACTACTAAGAATCCTTCTTTTAAGTTTCAACTTATGTGGCTTAAAGATCCTTCTCTTCAAGATTTTATGGTTGGTTGGTGGAGTAAAGGAAAGCCAGCTTATGGTACTGCTATGTACTCCTTCATTAAGAGGTTGTAGTATGTGAAGTTCCAACTTAAGAAGTGGAACAAACAATATTTTGGTAACATATTTTTGGCAAAGGTGACTACCCAATCCTAGTTGGATCTCATTACCCATTAGATTAGGGACTTTGGCCTCATTGTGGGGAATATTAGGGATGAAACAAAAGCTTGCAAGGAGCTGGTAGGATGGGAATTGCACGAGGAATTTTTTTGGAAGAAAAAGTCACAAATTGATTGGCTCCAGGAAGGTGATAGAGATACTTCTTTTTGCCATAACTCTGTCAAAGATAGAAGACATGGGAATGGGGTTATTTATTTGGTGTCCTCCAAAGGGGTTTAGTTATCCTCTAGTTGGGAGATTTCTGTGGAGGCTTCTCAGTTCTTCTCTTCATTGTTTGCAGAGGATTGCTCCTTAGCAATTGATGAGGAAAATAAGGTTCTGGATTGTATTCCTTATTTAATGTCTAATGAGATGAATGAGGCTATCTTCAGTCCCATCTCCATGGTTGAAATGGAGAAGATTGTCTTTCAGTTGAAAAGAGGAAAGGCCCCTAGGCCGGATGGATTCCCAGTTGAATTCTTTCAGGAGTTTTGGGAGATGATCAAATATGATCTTTTGGAGGTGGTTAAGGAGTCGCAAAGGAGCAAACAGATGCCGAAAGACTTGAATGCTACATTTTTTGTTCTTATCCCTCAGACTGAAGGAGCTAACTCATTGAATGTTTTTAGGCCAAAAGCTCTGTGTAATGTTGTTTACAAGATCATCACGAAGCTGATTGCTGAATGGCTTAAATCGGGGCTCAACAGGTTAATCTTGGAAGTGTAAGGTGGATTTGTTGCAGGTAGGAAAATTCTTGATGGTGTTGTTGTGGTGATTAAGGCTATTCACTCCATGGAATTGTCTAAGGAGAAAGCGATGCTCATTAAGATGGATATGGACAAAGCTTATGATCATGTCAAATGGGCTTTCCTCCATAAGTTTATGTTGGTGTTTGGATTTGGTATTGATTGGGTTGATTGGGTTATGAGTTGTGTTACTTCAACTTCTTTCTCTGTTCTTATTAACAGTGAGCCTACTAAGCTGTTTGGCGCTTATAGGGGCCTTCAACAAGGAGACCCTCTATCTCCATATTTGTTTAACCTTTTGGCTGAAGGATTGGGAAGACTCATAAAATCTCATGTGGGATAGGGCTTGATCCAAGGTTGGAATTGGGGCAAAAACTTGCCTCCTCACTCTCACATACAATTTGTGGATGACACTGCTTTGATGGGTTTAACTAAAGTCAATGAGGCAGTTAAGCTAAGAAAGGTTTTAGAAATTTATCTGGCTACCTCAAGATAGAGGATTAATGAAGACAAGTCCTTTATCTTCTTTTTTAATACTCCTTGTCTTTTTTAGATCAAGATCACAAGGATTCTTAGAATTCAGATTGGGACCCTTCCTCTTGTTTATCTTGGTATCCCCATACATGTTGGTACCTTGTCTAGGGGATTTTGGTAGGATATTTTAGACAAGTTTCATAAGCAGATTAGTCATTGGACTTGCATATGGATTTCCTCAGTTGGGAGAGTGACTTTATTGAAATCTTTGATTCAAGCTCTCCCCATTTATATGTGCTTTGTTCAGGGGGCTCCCTCAAGCTTCATTAATGAATTTGATGCTCTTTCCAGACAATTCTTATGGGATGGTAATTTGGAGTCTTTGAAGTGGAGTTTGGTTAAGTGGGATTCTATTTGTAGGTCGAAACAAGAGGGGGCCTTGGTCTTCGGCAGGCTAGTCTTACTGGGTCGGCCTTGGTAGCCAAGTTGTATTGGGGGTGGTGCACTTGTCAGGATCAGGATTGGGCTATGATCCTCAACTATAAGTACTTGGGGGGAGTGGAAAGTGTTGATGTTCCAAGGATTAGTCTCTTAGGTAAAGGATCCATGATATGGGGCACTCTTAAAACGGGTGCCAATTTAATTAAGTAGAGGTTGTTTTGGATTTGTAACAAGGGTTTTGGGGCTCTATTTTGGTATGATTCTTGGGATAGTTACTTGCCTATATTGTATGTGTTTCCACACTTACAACCCTTGTGCAACCTCTTTCTTGAAGCAGGGTGGTGTCATGTGGAGCATTTCAAATCGGTTCAGCTTTTGGGTCAGGTGGAGGTTTGCAAATGGAAAGATTCTTCTGAGTAGCTGTCAAGGGGATTACTGGAAGATCAGGAGGAGTTAGCTAGGATTCTTTCTAGCAAATTTTGCAGTGCTCTGAGAGAAAACGATTCTCTTGCCTAGAGTTCTAATTTGAAAGGTGTGTGTTTAGTTGCTTTTGGTTATCAAGAGTTGGATAGGTAGAAGTTTGGGGAGATTAAATCCCCTTGGTGGAAGTTTATGTGAAATAAGTTTGCATGGCCTAAATGTAACTTTTTTCTTTGGTTGATTGCTCGTAATCGGTGCCTCAGTTGGGATAACCTGTGGAAGAGGGGTTTTCAGGGTCCTTCTATTTGCTTCCTCTATAATAGTAGCAAGGAGTGTCTTTCTCATTTGTTTTTTCAGTGTTCTTGGCCAAAGAGATTTGGAATCTTTGGTGGGGTGCTTGGAAGTAGGTTTGTGTCCATGCTTCTTATTTGGTGAAGTTTTGGAGAAGCTTGGGAAGACCCTCGGCTAAGGCTTCTTTTCTTTAGGCAGCTTGGAATATTGATCCCTCTTTCATCTTGTGGCAACTTTGGTTGGAAAGGAATCAAATAATTTTTTAGGGGAGGAAGTTGGTGGTTCAATAGATGTGGAAGAGGATTCTTAGTATTCTCTAGAAGACCTTAGTAACTAAGTGTAATCTTTCTACTAAGTTGGATATTGGGGACCTGCAGGCGGCTCAAAATTGGAGTTTAGCTAATGGCAGCTTATGCCCTTTCTAGTCCAGGAAAAGGGGCCATTCCAAGAGTAAGATTTAGAGGAAAGGAAGGTGGTCTCCCCCACCTCTAGGCATTTTTAAAATTAATACAAATGGCTCTTCCAGGGAGAACCCTGGTCATGCTGGGATTGAGGGATCAGGGAGGGTAGCTTTGGTGTTGTCTTATTTTTCTTCTCTATTTATAAGGGGCAACAAATGAACAATTTTATGGAGGCCGTAGATATTCTTTGGGCTATGGAGAGAGGGTGTGCTTTAGGCTGGCAAAGGGTTATCTACGAGTCTAACTCCTAGATTGTGATTAACATGTTGAATGAGTGGATTGTGGAAGGTGTGCATTGATAGTTGGCTTCGGTGGTTAGATAGATTCTCCATTTGAGTCACTTGATGGATTTTGTTTCCTTTGTCCATGCCTGTAGGGAGTGGAACATAGTGGCCTTGGAAAAGTGGGCTTCAAAACAGGTGGGGGAATGGAATGTTAGTGATTGGGAGCTTTTGTCCCAATATTGTGTTCAAAATTTAGAAAGGTTGATCCCTAAGGATATTGATGGTTAGCTGTGGTCCCTGTTTGAGGCTTTAGGGTGTGGGGATGTTTCCCTGGTTTTGATCTGGTGGGACTATGGTTCTATGGTTTAGTTTTGGCCTACTAGTGATTCTGTGGGTTGTTGTTCTCCTTGATATGTATTGTTGGTTTCTTTATTAATAATTTTTACCCCTCTTTTTAAAAAATAGAAATCTTTGAGCTCTAGGGCAAAGGGTAATAAGAAAGTTGGTTGTTTTGGGCTTGGTTCTTGATGATTCTAAGCTTTGAAATCTTGAATTCAAGACTGCAACCTAGTAAATATAGTTGTACTTAACAAATTATTTGTTTTATTTGTTATCTTTCTTGTGTGAATATTTAATTTTTGATTATTTTGTTTCATATTTTATTTTTTTGATATGTTATGAGTCCACCAATAAGGTCATCTGGACATCACAAATCCCTTTAGGCCACTCTTTCAATTGGGCTCTTACAGGTTAACTATATATCTATTTTAAGTCAGTTGGATTTTCTCACCTTGTCTTGGTTGATTTGATCAACTCAAGGTTGGTAGTGCCATGGATTAATCACTTGGAACTTGTTTCTGATTATGCAATTCAACATACCAGGATTAAATTCTCATTCCTTTTGTACTATTATAAGGAAAGATCATACATAAGATGCATTGAATTTTATGAGATCTTCATATTGGAAAATCAACATGTACTTTTTATTTTTAGCCACTCTATTTTCTTTGTCTCAAGGTTTCACAAAGAATTAACTTGATTAACTTCCCAAGGAGATTGGTAGTTTTTTACATAAATTCTTTTTGTTGAGGTACATAGAAGCTTTAAATTATTTTGGGTTAGAGTGATAACTTTTGATTTTTGGATTTGATGTGTTACTACATGAGGTTAAAGACCACTTTAAGAATGTAGTACTCTCATTCATTGGATGTAGAAATTGGAATCCATGCAAACATAACAACTTTCATATATATTCCATTTGATTATCCAAATCAATTAATGTAATTTGCACTATGCTAACACTCTTTGAAAACTACACAAAGGGAATAAGGTGAATGTTTAGAGAACACTGATCACTACATCAAAACATGATATCTTCTCTCACGCAGTTAATTCTGTAAAATTTATATAAATTTGTGATGCACATTTGTTTCTTATTCAAGAGCTTAGTGAAGGTGAATTTGTGGAAACAATGGTATTGGATGTTGCCATATCTATCATAGACTATTCAAGGCACCAATTTATAGAGTTGTTGAAACACATGAGAAGCCAAAATTCCTCTTCCCAATTCCAACATCCCCAACCTTTGGATTGCCTCCTAAAATATGAAAGGTCATCACAAATGCATCCCCAAAGTCTTTGTTCTCACTCTCCCAAGCACCCAACTTGGGGAATTCTAAAAGACACATCATATGACATACAAAAGGTCTTTTTCCTCACTCTCCCAAGTGTCCAACTTAGGGAATGCCCAAATACACAAGTCCAGAACTCAAGAGTGATCCACTCTTTCCCAAGTACTCCACTTCGAGGTGGAGCTTTAATTATTTAACTTTATCTCCACAATTCATCTTTACCACTACCAATGGACCCTTCCTTCCTTGTGAATGTATTACAAACAATAGGTGCAATTAAATATTACAAACTAATTTCCAATAACACCCTAAGTGCCTAGAGACACTTTCTAAGGATGTTGGAACCATGTAAAATGACATAATTTATAATGTAGATGACACCTAAATCATAACAAATAGGGAATTTAATGTTCAATGTGATTAGAGGTAGAATTTATAGATAGAAAAGGGGCACATTTATGGGGCGAATATGTTTTCATTAAAGTTTCTATTTCCATTTCATGTCACAAATATGAGTTATATTTTTACACAACTGCAACATTCGATATTTATAACAGTCCAGTATCTATACCTGCATGGTAGCCATGTTGATCTGTATGAGACATTATGTTAACTAATAATTATTGGTGTAGACACCTAAATTTGACCACATTCTAATATCACTAGATTTCATCCTACATCTCCCCTTCTAACTATCAATTCAATTGTTCTTCTAATATTAATTAAATAATTCTAGTAATTTAATTAATAACTCCAATTATCCTCCTAGCATTAATTAAATAAATAATGTTATTTATTTAATTAATTAATCATTTCAACACTTCTAATGTTCTAGCCTTTAATTAAATAAATTAACTATTATTTAATTAAATCAACCATCTTATGTCCATTCCTCCAAAAATTAAATAAATAGGCAATATTTATTTAATCCATCTATTTTCCCCCTCATAATTACTAAGTGAAAAAATAAATCATGTTTATTTAACTAATTCATCACTTGCAACATCATTAGCCAAGTTAACCTTGCACATGGCTCAAGGTTTGCACATGGCTCAATGCATGCACAAGGCCCCACAAAATCCTCTAATCAAATCTTGTCCATCCATTCAATCTAGAAAATCTCCACCATCCAAATCCCTTGAATCATGGAATCACAAGGTCACACTTGGAGGCTTCTCATGCATTCTTGCCTCTAAATCAACCTCATCCATTGATATGCCGAATCAATCTCATCCATTGATCCTCCTCATCCAAAACCTATAAATGGACCCTTCCATAAGCCATTTTCAAGAAATCAATCCTTGGAATGCATGGTCATGCTGCCCATTTGATCAACCACATTCTCCCTCGTCAACATCACAATCCTTTGAACACAACCACCATTGGTGCAACAAGAGTTTGTGTTGGTGAGAACTCTTTATTTTCATTAATATTGCAAATCCTTAGATTAATATAGAGGCTATGATTAAATGTAGATTAAAAAGATTATGTTGCATTTTCGATTTGTTTTGGGTTCTATATTTTATCATATACAATTGAGAAGTCATGAGACATGATAAAATACAATATAAATATTTAAAGATTAATCCAATAATGTCAAGAATGCAATATGCATGTACATAGATTGGAATGTTAACTCACATGCAAGGATCCACCATTGAGCATATCTAGTGGGATGCCACAATTTTTATCGTATCTAAGCACATAATAGTCAAAGGAAAGTCATATTTATCTCAATGTGGCAACACTTAGAAAACCTCTTGAACATAGCACCGACTAATGTTATTACAAAGTATCCTCTCTTAATTATGCTTTAGAATGCTTAGTCGTCTCATAATAATTTGCAATAAAATTGGCATCTAGGTTTCTTGTATAATTGCATAAGTTGGAAGAATGAAATCATGGTTAGTAACTCCAATGAAATTAATAGCTTAGGAGATTATCAATAGATATATTAGGACAAAACCATATAAATCCTTGACTGTTGTTTTTGAGTTAGTAACATAATATAAAGTTGCACCTTTTGATGGCCTTAGGAACATCAATGGATCAATCATGTATATGTAGCCAACATAAGCATTTAACAATCATCAATGACATCCAACACATCTTTTGAACTTTTATGAGTTGAATATTGTGTGTTTGAGGTTTTAAAAATATATTTTGGAGAAATGAGTTTTAACTCAACTTATCAAGATGTTTTATAGCTTAAAATCAACCTCTCGGTCCCTAGTTTTAAGAAGTTTCTGTGTTTAACATTCATGGTTATCTGCTAGAGACAATGTTTTATTTAGGAAATTTCATCTTTTTATATTCAACTCATAATTAAACTGCAGTGATGTCTCAAAAGAATAAAAAAAGTTAAATTCATATATGTTTGGATTATCAATATATGGAAATAATAAGCTTATTATGGCTGTATTACAGTGTACAAAAATCTAACTCAAAAATTGAATTTCCAATATAGAGGTTATGAGACTGGTGGTCCCAATCATGCGCAGACCTAAACAGCAAATGCATGCTGAAGACTTGTCACATCTATATTACAGTCCCAATTTCTACATTGAGGGTAGATTTAGTTCAGTTTGAACGTAAGACTTAGTATTTCATGATGTTTTGGAATCTAAGGCACAAATTGTAAAGTTTCTTGTTTTTTAAATCTTACCAAATTTAATTGGCAGTATCAAGATGGGTTTGGGAGCAGGGCCTAAATATGATGGCTATATAGCGTATTTAGGCATTTTAATTTAATTGGCAGTATCAAGATGGGTTTGGGAGCAGGGCCTAAATATGATGGCTATATAGCGTATTTAGGCATTTTTAATTAATGCACAAAGATTCTGGTTAATTTTTTAGATTTTTAACAGGGCATATTTCATGATGCATTTTTAATTAATGCACAAAGATTCTGTTGCATTTTTTAGATTTTTAACAGGCGCATGTTTCATAATGCATTTTTAATTAATTGGTTGCATTTTTTAGATTTTTAACAGGGCATGTTTCATAATGCATTTTTAATTAATGCAGAAAGATTCTGGTTGCATTTTTTAGATTTTTAACAGGGGTCATGATTGTATTGAGTGGTTGTGGGTAATTGGGATGCACTTGATTAACCAGAGTTGCCTCCCAAAGCGGAAAATGTTGAAAAATTCATTGCCTTGCTGAATGAGATTGAACAAAATTTGAATAAAAAATGGTGACTGGGTAGTAATTTAGAAGATAATTGCCTCTCTTTGAAGTGGGGTAAGGGTATCTCTGATGCCCACATTGAAAATTTTGAAGATAGTTGAGTTTAGAGGCCATGGAAGCTGTGTGCCATGGACAATCACAACCATGATACTGAAATCCCCGGCGGATAAATTCATAGGCAGTTCAGCACAGTATTTAAGATGATGGAGTGCAGAGGTTTGTTTTGGATTGCATGCTTGTTTGCCTATGCATTGCCATGGATAACAGGTGTTCAAGCTCTTACTCAGGAGGCTCGAATTTTACTGGAAATGAAGAAAAGTGTGAATGATCCTTACAATGCCTTGAACAACTGGAAAGACTCCATTCATGCACCTTGCAACTGGAATGGAATTAGCTGCGACAATACTACAGGTATGGTCATTGAGATCATACTTGAAAGCAAATTAATTAATGGCCCTCTATACTCCAATATTTGCAAATTGCAGAATTTGACGAAACTGCAATTGGGATTCAATAAGTTTTATGGGAAGTTACCCTCAGATATCATGAACTGCGCCAAGCTTCAGTCCCTGAATCTCACAAATAATAATCTCTCCGGAGCTTTACCAGACTTCTCTCCATTGAAATCCCTGCAGCTTCTTGATTTGACATACAATAGCTTCACAGGTGTTTTTCCTTTTTCTGTTGGGAATTTAGCTGAACTGACTTCCCTCAACCTTGCTGTTAATCCATTCAGTCCTGGAAAAATACCCCAGCAGCTCATGAATTTGAAGAAACTCGAGGTGCTATACTTGTCTGACTGCAATTTGGTAGGAGAAATCCCAAGTTTTATTTTTAATTTCACAGATCTAGGTCTTCTGGATCTCTCTACCAACTACCTGAACGGATCTATTCCAAAGCTGATTTCCAAACTCAGTAAACTCTACCAACTAGAGCTGTTTGACAATAGTCTTAGTGGAAATATACCCCCAGAGCTAGGAAATCTCACAGCACTGCAATATTTTGATGCATCAAAGAACATGATCAGAGGAAATCTTCCAGAGGAGGTTGGGAATTTGAAAAACTTAGTTTCTTTTCAGCTCTACATGAACCAGATTTCTGGTCAAATCCCTGAAAGCTTTGGCGAGTTTCTATATCTTGAAGACTTGTCACTGTATAAGAACAATTTCACAGGCCAACTACCACAGAAGCTTGGCAGTTTATCAAAATTCCACTTGATTGATGTTTCTGAGAACCAGTTCAGCGGCCCACTACCAAAAGATATGTGTAGAGGAGGTAACCTGCAATACTTTCTTGTTCTTGATAACCTTTTTACAGGGGAACTGTCCAAGTCTTATGAAGATTGCAAAACTTTGAAACGTTTCAGAGTGAGTATCAATAATCTAACTGGTAAGGTACCCAAAGGAATTTGGGGTTTGCCAAATGCCAACATTATTGACCTCAGCTTCAATAACTTTGATGGTGAACTTGGTCCTGAGATCAGCAATGCAAAGAAATTAACAGAATTCTATATTTACAATAATCGATTCTCAGGGAGCTTGGTGCCAGAGATCGGAATGGCCTCACAATTAGTCAAACTTGAAGTCCAGAATAATCAGTTTACAGGTTCAATCCCACAAGAAATCGGCAGTTTGAGAAATTTGTATGAACTGTATTTGCAGGAAAATATGTTTGAGGGATCCATTCCAGCTGAAATTGGTTTATGCACTTCTTTGGTTGTTATCAATCTTGCAGAAAACCATTTGTATGGTTTGATTCCAGAGTCTTTGGGGTCCATTGAAGGTCTGAATTCTCTAAATCTTTCAAACAACAAACTCGATGGATTAATTCCAAATAGCCTTGGTACATTGAAGCTAAGCTTTCTTGACTTCTCCAACAACCATTTATCTGGCCCTGTTCCAAATTCCTTAATCAGCAACATAAACAGGGAAAGCTTCTCAGGAAATCCAGGGCTCTGTGTTGAAAGCTCTAGCAGTAACAATCAGGTACTTCAGACTTGTAACGGTTCTGATCTTACGAGAGAATCTAGAAAAATGATATTTATATCTGTGTTCATTGTTGGAACAGCAATGTTAATACTAGTGATTGGGTTGATACATCTGCGGCCAAAATGGCATCAAAACCAAGATGATAAAAGGGGAAACTCACGCTGGCAACTTAAATCTTTTCATAAAATAAGTTTCACTGAGAAGGACATTTCTGAAGCTTTGCTAAGGGAAGAGAATGTCATTGGAAGTGGTGGATCAGGCAAGGTTTATCGTGTGGATTTGCAGAACAATGTAACTGTTGCTGTAAAGAGACTTTGGCCAGTGCACGGTAACAGTATCAAGCAAAATGATCTCAACAAACTGATGAAGTCAGAAGTGGATGTTTTAGGGATGGTTCGGCACAAAAATATTGTGAAGCTCTATTGTTGTTTATCAAATGGCACGTCAAATCTTTTGGTATATGAATACATGCAGAATGGAAACTTGTTTGATGCTTTGCATAAAGTCTATACAGAAAGTGGTTTGCATTTGGATTGGCCAACAAGGTACAAGATTGCATTAGGAGCAGCTCATGGATTGGCATATCTTCATCATGATTGCTTACCTGCAATTGTTCACAGAGACGTAAAATCTACCAATATTTTGCTGGATAACTATTATGAGGCAAGGATTGCTGATTTTGGTATTGCAAGATTTCTTGAAGTTGGCAGAGGAAAGGATCCCACTACAGCTTTTGCAGGCACCTATGGTTACATTGCTCCTGGTAAGTTCAGGGCAGTAGTGTGATTTCATGTTTTGATGTTTAGGCATAGCAAAATTTCTAATCCCTGCGAACATTTTAATAGGTTTGCAATTAATTATAAACCTTCAGGCTTAGAAAAATGACAATTATATCTATCCAAATGGTACGATACTAACATCCATTTTCACATTGCAGAATATGCATATTCTTTTGTGGTCACTGAGAAGAGTGACATATACAGTTTCGGTGTGGTTCTATTGGAGCTTGTTACTGGAAAAAAACCAGTTGAGCCAGAATTTGGTGATAGTAAGGATATAGTTTACTGGATCTCACAGAAAATATGGTCCGAGAAAGATGCTTTTGAGGTTCTGGATTCAAGGATTTCTAAATCATTTCAGGAAAAAATGATCCAGGTCTTGAAAATTGCAGTGCGTTGTACATTCAAAGTCCCAGCAATGCGGCCCACCATGAGAGAAGTTGTACAAATGTTGCTGGACGCTGATCCTTGCAGTCAGGGCCTAAATTTGATGGCCGTATGAGCGTATTTAGACATTTTTGCCGTAAAATACAATCAAGATTTTAAAAAGACTGTATCCTATGAAAGGAAAGATTTTGGATAGCCTGTCAAATTTTATATAGAATTACGATGATATATATATATTTAGGTTATATATAATTTTACTTATACTAAGAGATTAACGACCGTCAAATTTAAGCCCTGTAATTTGAACCATCAAAGAACAATTGTAGCTTAATCACTTCTTTTATTGGTTGATAAAAAAAACATATTTGAATCTCATATCAAACTAGAAATGAAATAGGAAATCAATCAAGAAGAATTTATCATGTATTTTCTTTAGAAAGTGCTTTCAACACCTTTGTAATAGTAATTCTGACCAAATAGGAAAGAAACCTGTTGAGCAATTTCTTGCACAACATATCGAAAATTCTTCTAGTTGCAGATGTGGATTCAACAACAGATAGTTTCACGAAGATTCAGTAACAATTCATCAGAAGGCACAGAGGCCACTACGAGTCCAAAGTTGTTTCAAAAGGTTTCAATCCAATGTAGACCCACTCACAAGAGACTCGACCTTTGTTTCAAGAGTATCGTCTTGGAAATCAGACGCAACCACCTTTCACATACAGTCATTTTGAAATATGGAATGCAATCAGTTTTAAACATGGACAGCATGGCGCAGCCATCTAAAGGTGCAAACCTTTAAGAAAGGAAGACAAATAAGCATTGATGCATGCTTATGCAATCCATATCAAAGAAAGAACGCAGTATGAACATGATGCACAGTTGATATCATGGTGTCACCTCCATTCTATTTAAATATCATCTATTTTAATGGTTAAATAATCAATAGCAATTTTACACCTCATTGACAACAAAAAGTGGTAAATATTTGTCCTATTTTTATTGGCCAAAATTAACCTTTGACTCTTGAAGTGGATGATATTTAAGAATAGCATGTGACCTCTATATATGGTGCAAGCTCGTGAAAATGCTGCACGAGTAGGGCGCAGCCATTCATACAATGACATAGCATATAAAGTAAAGGCTCAACATTCCAATCATGGCGTAAGCCATATGATAATGGTGTGGGCTGAAAGAAGGCATGGCCATCCTCTGAAATATTGGCGCGGCCTCTTAAGACTATGGTGAAAGTCTATATAATGAAGTCACCTAGCTTGAAGGTAACAAACACAAGCATCTTGCAAAGGTCTGAGTTGCAACTGTTCTAAGCACAGGCTTAGCCTATTGGAGAGGGTGCTGCCTAAGAAAAATAAATCTCAACTCATTCTAATATCACGTTACCTTTCAAAGATAGGCGCGGCACGAGTCATACAAAAGGATGGCGGCCATTTTAAGAAAGCATCAACCATTAAAGGATGAGGCTCGACCTCTGGTAGAGTCTCAACATCATATATAGAGAAGGCACTGCTATATAAGCATGGCACAACATTTGTTAAGAGGATGATGTTTGATTGAAGCCCATGTAGGTAAGGCATCTAAGATTCAGTATGCAACATAAAGAATGAGACAACCTTTACAAATTCCTAGCATTCTGTATTTAATTGTATATTTATTTATTGCCTAATATTGTATTTTACTTGCACATTTAGTTTGGTCACTTAGTGAGGTGACATGGCGACATGTCATCTTACTTGGAATGTGACTTGGATGGTCAAGTCAAACCTACATGGATTTGGGTGTCCCATTTGAGGTGGCACTATTATACCATGTGTCGGCATCTTGTGGTGTGTGGAAGAGGATATTCCATATGACAGAATCTATGACGCGTAAGAGCCAAGTTTGGAGATTCCTATGACAAGTGATGACAAGTGTTGGTGAGTATCTTTGCATGAGGGAAAGACATCTTTGGGCGCCCAAGTTGGGCTATGACATGTTGTAAGAGGAATATGCTATATTTAGCATTGTATGACGGATTCTCTTTCAACATTAAATGTTGTTATGTTGGGAAAATCTATGACAACTGTAAGATGTGTAAGAGCATCTGTCATAGTCTATTTTTAGCCTTGGAGCACTCCATGTTGGGAAAGTCAAATCTGCTATATATGACAGCTGTAAGGGATGTATTTGCAGTAAAGACAAGTGTCATTTGATGCAGAATAATGGCCATGTGGCCAAGGTAGACGCCTATCCCAAGATGCTTCCAGAATATGCCTTGTAATCTCTATATATTGCATAGTTTGGAGTTGTAGTTGCATAGTGTTTTTACAGGTATTGTTATGCTGCTGGATTAACTCCAGAATCGACATTTGAAGACTCTTAGAAGAACTTGCATTGCAAGTGTATTGTAAACTATTATTGTTTCAGATAATGCATTGTGCAGGTTTTAGAGTGGGGATTTTTCACCTGAAAAGGTTTTCCCCACGATACATCTTGTGTCTACTTCTCTCTGTCTACATTCTTGTATTGTGTTTACTACTGTAATATCTCTGATATAAGTTTAATATTGCTGCAATTGTAAGGGTTAAAACGAATTTGCATACCTCTCCCCTCATTAGACTAGTTTAGGAAGCGATTTTCACACACCTAGCTTCCTTTCAAAATTTAAGCCCTGTTTTGAACCATCAAAGAACATAATTGTATCTTAATCACATCTTTTATTGGTTGATTAAAAAAACATATTTGAATCTCATATCAAACTAGAAATGAAATAGGGAATCAATCAAGAAGAATTTATCATGTATTTTCTTTAGAAAGTGCTCTCAACACCTTTGTAATAGTAATTCTGACCAAATAGGAAAGAAACCTCTATGTATGGCGCAAGCTCGTGAAAATGCTACGAGAGTAGGGCGCAACCATTCATACAATGGCATAGCATATAAAGTAAAGGCTCAACATTCCAATCATGGCATAGCTTAGAACCATGGCGTATGCCATATGGTAATGGTGTGGGCTGAAAGAAGGCATGACCATCCTTTGAAATATTGGCGCAGGCTCTTAAGACTATGGTGAAAGTCTATATAATGAAGTCACCTAGCTTGAAGGTAACAAACACAAGCATCTTGCAAGGTATGAGTTGCAACCGTTCTAAGAACAGGCTGAACCTATTGGAGAGGGTGTTGCCTAAGAAAAAGAAATCTCAACTCATTCTAATATCACGTTACCTCTCAAAGATAGGCATGACTCGCAAGGCCTAAATTTGATGGCCATATGGCCATATTTAGGCATTTTTGCCATAAAATACAATCAAAATTTTAAAAAGATTGTATCACATGAAAGGAGATATTTTGGACAGACTGTCAAAATTTATATAGGACTATGATGATATATATTTGGTTTATATATAATTTTACTTATACTATGATGTGTCATAATATTTTAAGGGCACCTTTGAATGAGTAACCCTCATCAAAATTTTTCTTGACATGTAGGGTCAACTGTCAAATTTAAGCCCTGGGCCGTGCGAGTCATACAAAAGGATGGAGGCCATTTTAAGAAAGCATCAACCATTAAAGGATGAGGCTCGACCTCTAGTAGAGTCTCAACATAATAGATAGAGATGGCGCTGCTATATAAGCATGGCACAACATTTGTTAAGAGGGTGATGTTTGATTGAAGCCCACATAGGTAAGGCATCTAAAGACTCAGTATGCAACATAAAGAATAGTACACAACTTGCAAGCCCGAAGACTCGAGATCAACAACCGTTGGATTAAAAGCACCATCAATGGCTCATGCAACATAGAGGGAGTGTCAGAAACCTTGGCTCCAAGAAGAGTGCTAGTCTTCCATGTGGAGAGGGAGAACCAATGGCAGACCTTTGAAGGGTTGTCAGAAATGTTTGCTTTCAAATGAGCATGGATGCACCACACAACAGAAGGAAACAAGTTAATCATTTATTTGTTTTCATAAGTTTCATGGGAAGGTTTCAAAAGAATCTTTATTAAATCTTTTAAGATTTAATAAAGTGATTCATAAGATAAAGTGAGTCACATGAATATAAGAAGATTCATATGTTTCTTTATATCTTTTTAAGATTTAAATCAAAAGTGAGTCATAAAATAAGTAGTGGGCCCCTCTACAAAATAACAGGGAAACAACTGGAGAATTTTGCATGCACAACAGAGACAATTTTCTTTCCTTTTCCTCTATATATTTTGGGTTTTTGTACATCAGAGGCATAATTCATTCACTAGCAGCATAGAAGATTGAATAGAGGAAAGATATAGAGAGTAGTTTTCATCAATGACATGATTATTGTAGGCCTTCTATGTCAAGCTTTCTCAGAGTCAAATGAATTGATGCATTGTGCCTTCGAGGCCTCTTATGTCTTCACTTTTAGATTCACCCATGAAGGGAGAGTAGACTTTCTATGCCATTATATTCTATTTGAGATGTTTCTTCTTATCTTTTCTCAAATCTGAGGCCGTATTTGTAAATTTGAGACCGAATCTTATGCAACTGAATAAACTATGTGTTACCACTTTTCTATTCATTGTATCTGTGTCCATATTGTCTCATGTTTATCAAATTCTGTGCACTTTTAATCCTCTATGAGTTGGTGAAGTTGTGTTTGGCATGTTGCCATATTAGTCAGATTGAATTTCAAGTTTCTTCTTCCCTTTTATCCCCACAAATTTGAAAGTGATTTCATTGAAAATCTCACGAAGAGTCGGCTTCTAAAATCCCAGAGGTTATCTCAATCCTTAAGGTTCCACATTTTAAGATTTTCCATTGTGTGTGAAATGCAAATTTTACTATCAACAAAACCCTTATCCCACAAGTGCATATTACAAATCTAAAATAAGTATCAACTCAATGAAGTAGAATTGTACCCAACTTCATATATGTTGAGAGAGAATTCATTGGTTTAGAGAAAATAATGCCTAAGAGGGAAGAATGTTTTTGTTGAAACAAACAACCAAATTTGGAAATCTTATCAGAAAAGAGAATACTTCTACCCAAATAAATGGACAATTTAATAGAGAGAAAGGAAATATTCAATCCCTTGCATATGTGGTCTTTATCTATCCATTAGTGCTCATCTAAATTTTCATTTCTTTATCATTACAACATAGATTTTAGAAGAACACTACCATCATTGTTGGTTATAGAAAGTCCATGTAGATGGAGAATAAAAGATCAAATCAACAAGTGGGAAATTAGCCTACAATTCAAGTGGATGACTCACTATGTAATATAGGAAGTCAAATGAGTGGAGGCACTTTGAATGCAACTTCCAAAATCAAGGCAATTCATCAACTTTGTTTTGCAAATGGTGTTAACTCAAATATCATGAAGTGAAGAATTTCCATAATTTTTTTCCTTTCTTTCTATTTTTTAATGAATAAAGCCTATATTATTTTTTATAAACTAAAAAGCTAATAGTATAATATTAAAATAAAGATAGGTGGTAGAAAGGCACATCCTCAGAGTCTATGTAGGACATTCCAAAACAAAGACAAAGTTCAACAAAGGGCCAAACTCAAACATCATTAAAAACACTAAGCGAGTAAAGCAACATTGGCAAGAGGGGGGTCTTTATCATCAGGTTATTTTTTTTCTTTTCTAAATTTTCCTTTAGGAGTAATTGCCCATGTGATATTTGATCCTGCAAAGTGTAGTTCACTTACTATGAGTTGGCACCTCCACACCCACTTTGCAACCATTCACATTGAATGCTCCTCCGATCTTGAATGTCTATATAAATTGAATGTTCATTGTCATTTTTGGCAAGAGAAAAGAAGAGAGAGCAATTGGAGCATTAGGGTAGAAAAGATTTCCTATTAGGAAGCTTGTTTGTTTCATACATATTTCTATTTTACTTATAATGTTCTCTATTTTATGTAGGGATGAAGTGTTTATGTGTGAGCTACTTCGTTAGGTTGTCAAGTCTCAGGTCTATCAAATAGTTTATAAACTTATAATTAGTATTAAATGAAATTGTTATTTTTTATTAGTTTATGGAGCCAACTATTTTGTTAGTTAACTTGTCTGCTTTGGGATAGTTGTCCATAGTTAGTTGTAGTAGTTCCTAATGGATTTTGTCTAATGGAAAATCATTGACTCCCTTTATATTGAGTAATAGTAAATAGAGAAAGCATCTGATCTTGGCTCGGGCTTCCTTGATTTGCATGTATGTAAGCAAACTCTATTTTGAATAGAGTTTATATTGTGGTATATTTTGTTACTCTATTTGATATGCACTATATTATTATACTTGTAATTAATTCTTTAGCTATATAAGAGGAAACATTGGCATCAATGTTGATATGAAGTTGGGCCAGACTCCTCATGAATCAATGTTTCTCAAAATACTTATTGACAACAGAGGAAAGATGGAACCATAAATGGGCATACCTACTAACTAACTAGGAGAAACAAATCAAGAGTAGGAAAATAATCTTATGAGAGATTTTTAATATCTTTGGGATCTTTGAGTACTAGAACATGCATGTGAAGAAGCCAAGAGATATTGACTATTGTTTGATACAATTTTATAGTAATTGAAGATGTGGATGCTCTACTGAACTACCTACCTTGACTCCTAGAAAGGTATTACATTATATTGCAATATCTTTAGGTTGAATATGACCATGAAGTGCATTTTTAACAAATACTTAGTGCTATGAAGGAAGGAGTCATTAAGAAGAAGAACAAAGTGAAGATCAATGCTGCTAGAACTCGATAAATTAATTCCATTAAGCCTAAATAGAGGTAAGAAAAGACCAAAATGTGGTTAGGGGGTAGGCTAAGAGATTAGACAATCTCTAATACTAGTAGAGCAAAGAGAATGAAGACGATTGTGGGAAGTAGCTAGAGACAATCCATTTGCACATTTTTAAAGCCAAAGTAGGAGTTGGACTTGAAGTAGAAGTTGGAACCAAAATGTAAGTTGGAGTCTTAGTCAAGAACATAGACATCATAACATTCAATTGGATATGAAGAATTGCCTAAGAAATAAATAGGAAGATTTGGTCAAGATAGCTAGATATCTTCCCCTTCTAAAAAGGTCTGTAGATTTTGGAGACCAAGTTTGGTACAAGGAACCAATAGAGCCTCCTCTATTGAGGAAAGTCTTTGTCTTGAGATGGAGTCTAATAAATTCTTCATATATGGAGAGAGGGAAGCATATGAAATCAATCTTCATGATATTGAAGAGTTATTTATTAAAGAAGAAACATAGTTGAACACACCAGGGCAAAGGATTGGAGTGGGGAAAGGAGAACCCAAGGGTGAAATGAGTGTGTGGAACATGGAAGTCTTTGAAAGAGTCAAGGATTCTCACATGTTTGAGAATTTTTTGAGAGCATCAAAACATTTGAATTAGAGATTCTCAAGAAGAAGGTTTTAGTCATTGAATTCACATCAAGGACAAGCCCTATTGACTCCACCAATGAGCCCAAGTGTAGAGAGACAAAAGTTGCCTAAGTTTGACATAGGGGATAGATCTGAAGATCTAGTGATGTAGTACAAAACTTGGGAAACCATTTGGGTAGAAAATGGATAAAATGATAGAACTTATTGGCTATGGTTATTCCCAACCATCCTGAAATGAGGGGTAATTGATTGGTACACATAGATTGAGCTAGCTAGTTGATATACATGGGAAAAATTATGAAATGCCTTTGAAGAAGAATTTAGATTGCTTCAAGATGATAATGAAATTGTTGTGGAAATATACAATACAATGAAAACATGAGAACATGAGAACATGAGAACATGAGAGCTTAATTTAATCATAGGCTCAAGAAATTATTAGTAAAATTGGAGAAGGAATTGAGGGATCAAAAAATATTGTTCATCAAAGGTCTCATTGCTTCAATATAGAAGAAGATTGAATTAGTATCACCTTCATCATACATAGAAGCATATAATAGATCTATGGATATAGAAAGTGAGGATAAGATGTTTTCATTCTTAAAAACAAAAATTAATGAAGATGGTGACTTCAAGACAAGTAATGAGAGAAAACCTAGATTAGTTCAAGTATTATAAAGAGATATGCTTTATTTTATGAAGGAATTACAATCAGATAAAAAATCCAACAAATAACCTAAAGAAATTTGTTTTTTGAATTGTAGAACAAAGGGCTACACCAAAACAAACTGCTTGAAAAAGATGTTTTATGATATTTTTCAAATAACATGTCATTTGATTAAGGAGTTCCCATATAATTTGAAAAGATAGAGCATACAAGTACTCTTTATGCAAGGAGATAAGTCTACACCCAACACACCCTTGAAGCTACACAAAACAAGAAGAATGCATCTCTTGACAGCTATTGAAATAAAAGACAATAATAGTAGATTCAATAACAATAGTGGGGGAGATAAGAGTCATATAATATGATTCTAAAGGAAATCCCATCATACAATGCCAACAATATAGTGAATGGGGACATTTTACAAGGTATTGCAAAAAAACCAAAATAAGATGGGATTGTTGTGCAAATAGTGTGGACCTAAAGACCATGATGGTATATAAAGTAAAAGGTGAACATTGATATGATTGATGTAGAGATAAATAATGAAATATTGGCCATTATTTTAGCCCAAGTAATGAAGGTTATGTACCTAGACCCATGTATTGAAAAAGAGAGACTTGCAAAACATGAGTGGAGGTGGAACATACCATGAAAAAGGAATGCCATAGTTTCTCCAATGAACATGGAAGAACTCCAACCAATAGGCTGAGGTCTAATAAAGATATTACAAGACAAGTACTATATAAGCAATTGTATTAGTCAAGGTGGTAGGTTTACTGGAAACCATTCCAAAACTTAAGGATGCAGTTTCCACCACAACAAGAGAGAGTGGGAAGATAGGAACATGGAATGACCCACATATCATCTAGAGGAGAAAATGACAATCTAATAGTGGAACCTCTAGTATGTGAGGACCAAGTGATCGATTCCATACTATTGATGATCACTATGGTAAATAATCTAGTAGTGGTGCACATGGAAATGCTTAGAAAGAACCTCATCAATACAATCATTGTTGGATTGTCAAGTGTAAATGTAATACTTGAAGACACTTGGAGAAGCTTGGGTAAACCAATCAAAATTGGAAAAGCAACATGCACTCCATAGAAAATAAGGGTTGAAAGTATATCATAGATTTGAAGAACTAGACAATGAGTGAAGAAGTAACTTCATTAGAAGGATCATAAGATTTAGAATCTAAAGAGGAGTGCTCGATAGATGGAAAATGAGGCACTATAAAAGCCAAATGGGGAAGGAGTCATAGAGATCCAATCTTTCTCCAAAGATGAGACCAATTCTTTTAAAGGTATTTTCTATTGGTGAATAGAGGAATTTGAGGTGTTTTAGCCTAGTTGCAAATTGAAGAAGAGAAAAAAATAGATGACTATGGAAGACATGTATGGTACCAATAATTGAGGATCCAATTTATTTTCTATAATACACTAAGTACAAGGAGGGTAATGCCAAGTTAGATGAGAAACCACCACACTAATTTGGTAGCATCAAGGACATAAATATAAAGAGACTCCTACAATAAAGGTGGATTTTAGGCTAGAAGGAAATCCTTAAAAGATTGTGGTTGGAGAAGACCAATACTTAATACTAATGGATGTAACATTCTAAATTTTTATGGACTATAAGGATGTCTTTGCTTGAATGTACAATGATCTAAAAGGAGTTCCACTAGAAATATATGTACATAGGATTCCTTTGATACCTATCACATGAATAATATAAAGGAAAGCATACAAGATGAATCCTAAATATGTTTTAAGAGTCTAAGAGGAGATTGATAAAATGGTTGATGCATGTATAATCTTTAAAGTACAAACAAGTTAATGGGTGTCCCCAATAATTATTAACCTAAAGAAATAATTGGCACAAACATGGATATGTGTTGATCTTAGAAGTTTGAATGTATTCACTATTAAGGACCCATTCACTAGCCCATTCATAAATTCTATATTAGGGGAAGTAGTAGGACAAAAGATCTATTCTTTTATAGATGACTTATTTGGATATAACCAGATCAAGGTAGCCAAATAAGATGAAACAAAGACCATGTTTGCCATAAAACATGGGGTCTAGGTGTACAATCAAATTTTTTTCAAGTCATGCAATGCCCTTACTACCTTCCAATGGATTGTCCTACATATCTTTGACAAGATCCAAATAGGAAATTTTAAATCATTCTTGGATGATTAGTCTATCTACAATAGATAAAAGGTATACCTTCAAACTCTAATTAAAGGCATGTGTCACTATCAAGTAGCAAGATTGGATTTGAATCCTAGTAAGTGTAGATTCATGGTACATCAAGGGAAGCTCTTGGGGCCTCATTGTGTTAAGAGTATACTAAAGATGGACCTTGATAAAATATTAGTCACCATTGAGATGGAAACACTAATTGATGTAATTGGAATAAAATCCTTCTTGGGCCATGTCGGTATTACTAGCGTTTCATTAAAGATTTTACATAGATTTCTTGATCCCTTAGATGTATTGACAAGGAAATGGATACCATTCATATGGTCCAATGAACAAGAAAAACCTTTTAAAGAACTTAAGATACACTTAATAAGTTTTCTAGTTCTAGTATATCCAAACTAGAATAAAGAATTTAATCTACATGATACTACCAACGTTATCATTAGGGATACCTTGGCACAAGTTGAAGACCATGGATTAGATCACCCTATATTTTTTTACAAATGGGCTATTATCCAAGGTTGGATGTAATTACAATAGAAGTTTCGACATTATCTCATAGTAACACCATTTACATTTTTTTGTGGATCATCAGACATTACTATATCTAGTGAGCAAGCCTATTATCCAAGGTGATACAAATAAATGGCCAATTCTTTTGCAAGAATTTACTTTGAAATCATGACGAGTTTAGGGAAAAGTGATGTGATAGCCAATTACTTATCTCACATAAAATCTGGTCAACCTCCTAAAGATATAAATGAAGATTTCCTAGACACTCAGTTATGTTAAATTGCTATTTTACCCTCTTGGTACAAAAAATGGTGAGTACTTGTCTATGACATACTTTCCAAGGGACATACAACTTGTGGAATGAAGGAAATTACCACTAAAAACACAAACATTATAAATAATAAACAATCACTTGAATAATATGGAACTTGATTTGGTATTATGGAGATGTGCTATGGAAGAAGAGATTTTGGGTGTTCTTCATCAAGCACATGAAGGCTTGGTAGGCCATCACATGGGACCTAATATCATTGCAAGAAAATATTACAAGTGGGCCTTTGGTGATTGACACTACATCGTGATGCTAAAGAATGAGTATTGGGATGCAATACATGCCAACAAATTTGTAAGCCACTTTAAAGGGACTTTATGGTTGTTTGGCCTTCTCAACCCTAGTAACTCTTCTAATGTCAGGGCTTATATTTTATTGTACCTTTGAAGACAAGCAATGTATGACAATGTAGGTATATATTAGTTTTCATAGAACCTAACCAAGTGGGCAAAAACACATACACTTCTTGAAAATAGTTCTTAAAGTACAAAAAAATTCATCTATGAATAAATAGTTACAAGGTCTAAAATACATATTCAAATAACAAGTCGACCATGTGATTAGACTAATGATTACAAAGTTCTACATATTTCATTCACTATCAAGCACATACCATCCTTGAGCTAATGGTCAAGAAAAAAATACTATTTGGGGTTATTCATAAATCTTGTGGCATTAAAGGAGTCAATTGGGAATGTTAGGAAAGGTGTCATAAACCTTGGATTCTAATGATTGTATTTATTTATTATATTGTTCTCTTATGTAAAGGATGGTGTAACACTATGAGGTGACACTTTTTGCCATGTGTTGGATATATTGGGATGTGTCAGTTGTAAGAACAACTAATGCCAACTAGTGTCATCATGATATGCAAGAGCATCTTATGACTATTGTCACGAAGGATTGCAGTCTTTTCAAGCACTAAGCCTAACAATCCCATGAAACATTAGATCACTTTTAGACTGTGGGTTGTCTATGGTGAAAGCAAACCTCTAGAAGAGTTGGCTCCCTTTAAAATCTCCTGGATCTGACATACTTTGCAAGGAAAAGGATAGAGAGATTACTATGAAAATTAAAATGGATCCTAGGAGGTGATGCACCAAATTTTATAACTCTAACTTGCTACTTTGATTCACAATTATCTTTCAATAGATTTGTTTTCACAACTCAATTTGGGCAATCTTTCACATAAATATTTCATAAGAAGGCCTGGATATTTCTACTACCTTTGAAGGAGAACTGATGTTTTCACAACTAGGAAAACAAAGAAAATAGCTTGCACAACCTATAACCTGTAAAAATCAATTGCTTTTCTTGTATATATGTTTCATGGAACAAGATATAAAATTAAAGGATTTATTTTAAAACACAATAAAATTCTTATCAAAATCACTCAATAGAACACAACACTTGAATCTGAGAAGGTAACACTGATTTTATTAGAAAATAATAGGACTACCTTTGCAATAACTTTGAATAATGCTGAATAAAATGTTGCTATTGTATAAAAATCAATAAAAAAACTGCTGAGTTATAATACTGTGATTTGTCTCAACAATGTACCAAGAAAAAATAAATGCAATAACTAAGAAAAAAGCATCAACTTTCTCTCCTATACAATACAAACTCTCTCCAAAAGCATGGGGAAGTCAACTCTAGTCTAACTGAATTGTCATCTGATGCATGGATAGGTTGGAAAGAAGTCCTCAACCCAAAAATAGTGAAGTCCCAATTGCTGGGTGAGTAAGGGAAAAATGCCTAGATTAGAGGGTTCAAAACTATTCCATTTTGAGCTATTTTAGCCTTGAACTCCTCTTATCATCCCACTTGACCAAGTGGATCTCCAAAATAGCCCTATTTGACCAAAAAGTCAAAATAAAAGCAAAAGATACCCCCTTGTATGAATTTGCAACTCCTGTTTGACTCTCCTTCTCTCTTTTGCATGTTTGGAAGGAAATTATAATTTATCTTAACAAATATTAAAGGTAATCAATTTCATAACTTACCTTAATAAGTGTTATGATAAATCACAATAATTATTTTAGGTTTACATCACAAGTATTAAGGTACTTTTATTAGTTGTTACCTTAATATTTGCTAAAATACATATAATGGCCTTTTGACCATTCAAAAAGAGTTTGTCAATTGACTTCACCTTTGAGAGATTGAAGGGTTAATGATGTGGTTTTGTTTTTGACTCCAAGGATATGAAAAGACCTAACTAGGTCATGAGTACTCATCACATATCCTATCCTCATGATTATAAACCATTCTCAACACATGGGGGTTACTTCAATGATATCCTTAAACACTTGCAAAGTGCCCATGGGCTTGACTTGACTTTTAGGGCTTCTCTTATGAACAAAAAGGGATGCAAACCCTAATTTGAGCTTATTTGCTTTTTACTTCATTTGCTGTTCTTCCTCTGGGCACTGCCAAGGGTTTGCATGTCTTTGTGGAAAGATGTTGTTACAGCTTATGGAAGGCTTTCTTTGACTGCTTCACCTTGCTCTACCTTGCTATTTAGTTGGTAAGTAATTCTTCACTTCTATGATGTTAAACAGTAAAAAGTTTGATTTCTCTTTCTTGGCACTCTATGAAATTGTTGAAAAGCCTTCCTTTTTGTATTCTCCACTGGTGTATCTTAACCTATTTGTTGCTTTGCTACTACTTTTTGAAGAAATAGTGAAAATATTGCTAGGGTTTTCTCAAAAAACTGTGAAAAGAGACCTTTGCTATTTGCTTTCTCTGATGAAGACAATGAAATTCTTTGGCAAAACTATGAACATGCTACCTGTAGATAATGCCTCTATCCAAGTGTTTTCATGCCTTTAATGCAAGTTATCTATGCCTTCAATAGGGTCTAGACTCCAAATACCTCCTAACTTCCTGTATATAGACCTCTGCATGTTCTTTGTAAGCCTCTATTTCTTATTGAAATGGTCTTATAACCCCTGAAACTATGTATGCATTCTGCAATGTCTGATAGGTCTTTAACATGTGTACAAGGTAGGGGTACAAGGTGAAGATCCATTCTCTCTATAGTCCTCATTTATCCCTTCACTAGCATACAGACTTCTGCCAACTGTATTCTATCTCCTATTTGTTTGACCTCTTGTCAACACTGTATTCAATGATCTTAGACCTTTGTCACTATGAAACTTTGTGAAAATTTCTTCTCAAGATATCCTTCATATACACTACTCTATCAACTGTTGTAACACCTTCAAAAGTCATGCATGATATGAATTCCACTAGGACTTCTACAATCTTCAACAAACCTACTCCATGTTTAGAAATGCAGATCATATTCTTCTATAACTTCATATAGAATTTATGTTCCTAAAAACTATTTTGATACCCATTGTGACCTTGGAGCTATCTCAAGACAGTGATATAGTGTTCATATATCACTCTGCAACTATAAATCTCTACATCCTATAAACAACATGCAAACCCATTTGGCATTCCATAGGCCTGTCAAACATCCCTAGAATATAGTGAAGAAACGATGTCTCTTCTATTGCCTTCACTAACTCTTGACAAACCTTTTATACTCCATGGAATTGATGAAAATGTGTATGCAAGTCCTAAGATGTTGTGGGTTTGACCAATAGTCTTGAAACATCAGACATCTTTGAATATATCTATACATACTCTGCACTCCTCTAGTATCTCTGTGTTCAAAGTCTCCATGATAACTTTAACATTCTTTGTTAGACTTGAACATACCTACAGACCTTCCTATGGAGATACAAGGTTTCTATATGATTGTGTAGACCTTTATCATGACTCTGGAGGTATACAGTATTATGCAAGTTCTATATCATATGGAATCTCTATTCTCATAGGTGCAAGAGATCTTTCAACTTCACAAAACCTCAAAGACCCTTACCTCTCTAAAAAATGTCTATTTCTATGTACTCACAAACCTTATTCTTGACTGAGGCTTTAATAGTTTTGTGGTAGATCTCTAAGAAGGATGCAAACTTTACCAAGATCCTCTTACTCCTATGTGTCTTTAGACCACTATCAAGACCCTACATGTCACTTTCATTATACGTCTTCTACATGACAAATACCACTATCTCAGACCTCCTATAAGTGTCTAAATCATGACTATGCCAATCTACACCAACCCTATCCATTGATGCAGATCTCTATTCTCATATGAAGACCTCTTATGTAGACTCTTTATCTCTGTCAGATTGTTTCCATCTCAATATGCCTTGCAAAGAGTCTTCAAGTATTTCATGGGCTATATCTTTCACTCTCTAATCACTATACCTCTCACTTGGGAGTTCATTCACTGTCTTCTTAAACTTCTATCCACTAACCTTTTCTATGATTGCTTGAATTGTGTAGAGTGTTCTTTTCCTCACTGTTGTCATGGATTCCTATATATTCCTTATACTTTTAGGATTGTTTCTTGATACAACTTCATGACTTCCTTTCTATTGACATGCCTGTCCTTAGATGGTGTCTTTGTGTATGGCTGTTTCTTGATCTTTCTTGATTGTCCTATTGACTTGATTTGACTATCAAGAACAATCCCTCTTTGTGTAACTTAATCTCTACACACTATCACTTTTCATGACTATCTCTCAATGATGGATGTGGTTTCTATCTTTATGTCATCAGTGCGATTCCTTATTGTACCTGTACATGGACACTTAGAACACAAGTTAGAGAAAAACATGGAGGCAAGAGCCTCTCTTTTGATTATATGATCTTCATTTCTTGCATCTTCTTATGGTTGCATAGTTGCATCTAGAAGTTCTTTATCTATTTCATTTTTTGATTTGATGCTTATGAGAGGATAACATGTACATTTGATGTTCTTACATACATGAATAAAGGATATCCCAAGATTCTAACATGCTTCTCTCTCTCTTGCAGGTAACTCTGAAGATGGCAATGGAGAATCTGAAGATGATGCAGCTACCAGTGGGGATTCATCATCTCAGGCAATGACAGATCCCATTTTCCTCTTCCATGTTTCTTCTTACTTCAGATGTATATGTGTTCTTTCTTTTCATCTTTTACAGTCAATTCCTATGGCTTGTGTGGGAACCTTGAACACTTTTATCTTGTGAATATAATCAGTTGTTTTATGCAATGAATTGCATATTATTCTTCTTTTTGTACAAACTATCAATGACATTAAGGAAAATACATCTGAAACCTATTGCTTGATACAGTTGCTTATAATTATAAGTAGATTTAACAAGTTGTGTACCTTCATCATTTGAGACTTGAACAAACTGTAATGAATAGATGCAACAATCTAAAACTCATAACTTAGTTTCCCTCCTCCTGTCTATTTTGGGATGCCTCCTGCTCATGTGGGATGCCCTTCCCACTTTTATCTGGCTCCTGTAGCAACTCTTACTAAGTTGATACATGATTTTGGTAAAAGTGATGACTGGAATGGCCTTCTACCTAAGTAGTAGGCCTTCTAAAGCCGGCTGTGAGATCTTACCCTTCCTTACTCTTCCTTGTTTCCACTAGTGTTAGACACATAGTCTATGTTTCTGCTATACATCTCTCCCTCTTCAAGGTAGAAAATAAACAGTGTTGTCCTAGCCTGACCTTATTAGGCTAAAATGCACAATTAGGTAATAATGACATTGTAAGATGTGGGAGTTACTTATGACAAATTCTATGATGTGTAAGAGTATGATAATAAGGGAGTTACATTAGAATCTTGAGCAACTTATGATGGTTGTCATAAAGCATCTCTGAATGGAGGAACAAGATAAATTGGGGTGCCTATGCTGGAAGATTAACTATGGCAAGTTATGATAGTTGTAAGGAATATCCTAATTTTAGTTTGGAAGACCAAGACCAAGTGGGCATAGGAATTTGTGCCATGGAAGTTTACTTCAGATTTAGCTCATGGTTTTCCAAAATCATTGGATGGTTTTATTTTGGATCTTATATTTAATAGGTGTTTGCATATTGAGTTTGTAGGTATTGTTATGCTACCAAAATTACTCTAGATATGTTGTTGGTGATTTCTCATATAAGGGCTTTGTTGTTATATGGAGCCTAATCAGACTCAGAGGTTAATTTTCCCTACTTTTGTCGGTGCGGTTCCCCTTAAAGTATTCAACAGGGGAGTGCAGGGGGGAAAAGCCCCTCCTATGAGGCTCACGGGGCTTATTCCCTCAGTGGCGGCTTGGGGGAAGAGCCCACAGTGGGGGTCTAGGGGAAATGCCCCCAATGGGGGTTGCTGGGGGAAGCACCCTCGACCAGGGGCTCGAGGGTAGCACCCCTGAAGTAAAAATTGCTTATTATTTTATAAAGGTATCAATAATTATTTTTCTATCAGCTACCATAAAAAACCCTATTTTTGTAACTGATATAAGTCTTGATAGAAAAGGCTAAGGGTTAGGAATTTTGTTAATATTGTATATGTAGCACATTGCAGTGGGTTGGGGTTGCAAGAGATTGCTGGTTGCAATCTATTCTATTTACTAGATAATAATATTGGATTCTTTGTTGGTGGATATAGCCCGAGTTTGGGTGAACCACATTAAAATTATCTCTCACTATTTTATTTCTATGTATTTTTTATTCTTCTATTTAATCTTTATCTGTATTTAATTGATATTTTTCTGCCTGCTATTCCTAACAAGTGGTATCAGAGCGGGTTGTGTTTGATTATCCTCTACAGGAAGGTCTCATGGTTGAGTGGGAGTAATGGAAGATGGGGGTAAATTGAAGGTAGATAAATTCAATGGGAAGAACTATTAGTTATGGAAGATGTAGATGGAGGATTATCTCTGCCAGAAGGATCTTGGGGGGCCATTACAAGGGAAAGTGAAGAAACTGATATCAATGACTAATGAGGATTGGGAACTTCTATCCAGAAAGGTACTGGGAAGCATTCGTTTGTGCTTGGTGCCATTGGTGGCATTCAATATTTCAAAAGCGAAGACAATAGATGAATTGATTTAGATATTGGCAAAGTTATATGAAAAGCCTTCCACTTCGACCAAGGTATTTCTTTTGAAAGATTTATTTAATATGAAAATGGTAGAAGGTGGATTGGTTACTAATCATTTAAATGAGTTTAACATAGTTACCAGTCTATTGACTTTTGTAAATGTAAATTTTGATGAAGTTAGAGCTCCTTTGATATTATGTTCTTTGCCTAAAAGCTAGAATAGTTTGGTAATGGCGGTTAGTAACTCTATTTTTGGTTTGAATACACTAAAATTTGATGATGTTGTTGGTGTTATTATGAGTGAGAAAATTTATAGGAAAAGCTTAGGTGGATCCACATCAGGCAGTGTTTTGAATGTAGAAAGTAGGGGCAGATCAAAGGAGAGAGGAAATGGTTCTAGAGGTCATGGGAAGTCACAAGGAAAATCAAAGGACAAAAGGTCCCAATCTAGACGAAACAAGGATTGCCAGTATTGTGGGAAACTAGGTCATCTGAAGAAAGATTGCTTGTCTCGGAAGAATAAAGAAGGAGACAAATAAGAAGGCAATAAGGAGGCAAATGTGGTAAGTAATAAATATGAAGATGATGTTTTGATTCTTTCCCTACATAATGTTGATGATTCATGGGTTTTAGATTCAGGGGCCTCATTTCATGCTACACCCCATAGAAGTTATTTTCTTGATTATGTCCAAGGGGATTTTGGGCTGGTTTATTTGGGAGATAATGAACCCTGTTAGATTGTTGGAAAGGGAAGAATTAAGATTAAGTTACAGAATGGGAATCATTGGCTACTACAAGAGGTAAGGCATATTCCAAGGATGAGTAGGAATTTAATTTCAGCAGGGTAGCTAGGTGATGAAGGTTGCATAGTTACTTTTAGTGATAAAAATTGCAAGGTTTCAAGAGGTGCTTTAATAGTAGAAAAATGTGTGAAAGTAGGCACCTTATATCTTTCTACAGGTCATATTGTTCCTTCTACATTAGTTGTTGAATAGAAAAATCAAACAAGTTCAGGAACAGTCGTTGCAGGTTCACTGGCAGAGATTGAAACAATTGCTGCAGGTTTTGAGACAACACCATGGTATAACAGACTTGGGCATATGAGTGAAAAAGATATGAAGGTAATTCATTCTAATAAAGTTTTACCAGGTCTGAAATGCATTAATATGGATTTTTGTGAAAGTTGTGTGTATGGCAAACAAAAGAGAGTTAGTTTTCACAAGGATGGGAAGTAAAAGAAAGATGAAAAGTTGGAGCTTGTGCATACAGATGTATGGGGACAAGCTCAGGTATCTTCTCTCGGTGGCTCTTGGCATTATGTTACATTCATAGATGATGCAACTAGAAAGGTTTGGATTTATTTCCTTAGGCAGAAATTTGATGTATTTGAAACATTTAAAAATAAAGAAGCTCGGTTGAGAATGAGAAAGGTTAAAGATTAAAATGTCTCAGATTTGATAATTGTGGTGAGTATTGCAGCAAAGAATTTGAGGATTATTGTTCCTGTAATGAATTCATAGACAAAAAATTGCTCCAGGGACTCCACAAGAGAATGGAGTGGCTGAGCGCATGAATAGGAAAATAATGGAGCATGAGATTGCATGCTAGGATGCCTTTAAATATGTGGGTAGAGGCTATCAATACTGCTGTATATTTAATTAACATAGGTCCTTCAGTTCCTTTGGGCTGTGGTATTCTAGAGGAAGCATGGACAAGTAAGAAGGTGAATTATTCTTTTCTCAAAACCTTTGGATGTGAAGCATTTACACATGTAGATTATGAAAATAGAACCAAGTTGGATGCAAAATAAAAAAAGTGTATCTTTGTTAGATGTGGCATTGATGAATTTGGTTATAGGCTTTGGGCTGTTGAATATTTAAAAATTATGAGAAGCAGGGATGTTGTATTCAATGAGAAGGTGTTGTACAAAGATCAGTTGTAGTAGCATGAGAAGAAAGAAAATGATTGTGTGGTGCTGGATGATACTTTAGATAGCAATGTTCTAGTGATTCCTCATGCTTTGTAACAACAACAGGAAATACCACAAACTCTAGTGGATGTTAGATGGTCAACAAGGACAAGTAGACCTCCCAACAGGTTTTCTCCCTCTTTGTATTCTATTTCGTTAATAGATGATGGTGAACTAGAAGGGTATAATGAAACTATGTAGGTGGATACAAAGGTTCAATGGGAGCATGCAATAGAAGAAGAAATGGACCCCTTGCTGAAAAATTAGACTCAGGAATTATGCAAGTTGCCTGCCGGTAAAAAGGATTTATCCAACAAATGGGTTTATAGGCTGAAAGAGGAAGATAGAGGTAAAAATAGATTTAAAGCCATGTTAGTTGTAAAAGGATTTGCACACAAAAAGGGCATTGATTTTGATGAGATTTTTCTCCATTTGTTAAGATGACTTCTATTTGTACTATTTTAAGTGTTGTGGTTGCTAAAGATTTGCATTTGGAACAGCTAGATGTAAAAACCACCTTTCTCCATGGTGATTTGGAGGAGGAGATATATATGGAACAGCCACAAGGATTTGAGGTCAAAGGTAAGGAGAAACTAGTGTGCAGATTGAAGAAAAGTTTATATGGCTTGAAATAAGTGTACCTCAACAATGGTACTTAAAATTTGATAGTTTTATGGATGAGCATGGCTACAGCTAGTGTAATTCTAACCATTGTGTTTATTTTAAGAGGTTGGATAAGGACAACAACATTATTTTATGTTTATATGTTAATGACATGCTTGTAGAGGGGTCTAACATGGATCACATAAGTGAGTTAAAACATCAGTTAGCAAAATCATTTTCTATAAAGGATTTGGGGGTAGTGAAACAAATCCTTGGTATGAGAATTTGCAGAGATAGGAAGAATAGAAAATTAACTCTATCTTAGGTTGATTATGTTGAAAAGGTGCTATAGAGATTCCATATGGAGAATGCAAAAGCTATCAGCACACCTTTGCCCAGTCATTTGAAATTGACTAAGGAGATGTGTCCAAAGACACAAGAGGAGGTAGACAAAATGTCCAAGGTACCATATGCTTTAGCTGTAGGAAGTTTAATGTACACCATGGTATGCATGAGACCAAATATTGCACATGCTATAGGAGTTGTAAGAAGGTATATGAGTAATCCCAGATTGGAGCATTGGAATGCAGTAAAATAGATTCTTAGATATTTGAGAGGTATATCTAATAAACATTTATTTTTTGGGGGCTCTAATACTGATTTAGCAGGTTATGTGGATTCATATTTGGTAGGGGATATTGATACTAGGCGGAGTACTACAAGTTATGTCTTTACTGTAGGTGGGACAACAGTGAGTTGGATCTCAAGGTTACAAAAGGTGGTTGCTTTATCCAGCACGAAGGTAGAATATGTAGTTGCAACAGAGGCAGGCAAGGAGATGATATGGATGCAATTTTTCATGGAAGAATTGGGTAAATAGTAGGCTAATAGTTATTTCTTTATAGATAGCCAGAGTCCCTTACATCTTGCAAACAATTTTGCCTTGTATTCAAAGACCAAACACATACAACTGTGGTATCCCTACATCTGGTCGATGTTGGAGGATGGACAGTTAAGGATGGAAAAGATACATATAGATGACAATCTAGTAGATATGTTTATGAAGACGGTGATAAGGGAGAAGTTGAGCTCCTCTTTAGCTTCAGTTGGCCTTCAAGATTGACAATAATAAAATCAGTACAACAGGGTCCAGTGTGTTTATTTCTAGTGGGAGCTACAAGGTCAACAGTGTTATGATCAGTCTCCAAGTGAGAGATGATATGGTGTGGAGTTTGATTAGCCTCCAAGTGGGATATTATTGTTATATGGAGCCTAATCAGGCTTAGAGGTTAATTTCCCCACTTTTGTTGGTGCAACTTGCCCCCAAAGTATTCAACAAGGGAGTGTAGGGGGGAAACACCCCTCTTATTGGGCTCGGGAGGCTTATCCCCTTGGTAGGGGCCTGGTGGCAAAGCCTACAGTGGGGGACTGGGGGCAACACCGTTAGTGGGGGTCGCTGGGGTAGCGCCCCCGGCTAGGGGCTTGGGGGCAACACCCCTGAAGCAAAAATTGACTATTATTTTATAAAGGTGTCGACAATTATTTTTCTATTGGCTGCCATAAAAAAACCCTATTTTTGCAATTGACATAAGTGTTGATAAAAAAGGTGAAGGGTTAGGGTTTCCATTAATATTATATCTGTAGCAGATTGCAACGGGTTAGGGTTGCAAGAGATTGTTAGTTGTAATATGTTCTATTTACTGGATAATAATATTGGACTCTTTATTGGTGGATGTAGCCTGATTTTGGGTGAACCACATTAAAATTGTCTCTCGCTATTTTATTTTGTGTATTTTTCATTCCTCTGTTTAATCTTTATCTGCATTTAATTCATATTTTTCTACCTACTATTCCTATCAGGTTTGAGTGTGCACATTGTATTGTAACTGTTGTTGAATAATACAATTGGTTTATGCTTTGGAGGCTAGGTTTTTTCTTGAAAGGGTTTTCCTAGGGTATATCATTGTTTTATGGTTATTTATTGTGTTAATGTTCTTTCATGAAATTGTTTGATCTCATATATTTTTCACATTTCTCTCCTTATAGATTAGCGTAGGAAGAATGTCTACAATATCATCTTCCTTTCATTTGGTATCAATATCTAATCAACTTAGGTCCTAGTTAGTAGGAACAAGGTCTTTTAGACTAATCTTAGTTTGAGTGAGAGCACATGTGCAGAGGAGATCTTTGTTTCACATAAGATGGAGGATTTTCTCATAGACCAAGACCTATGAGCTGCAATATCTAAATCCAAACTAGCTCCAATGTTACTAGATGATTGGGTAGTGTTGGGTAGAAAGGTGAGAAGCCTTATCAGACTTTGCTTGGTTATTCTATATTATTGAATGTTTATGAATAATATATCACACAATCCCTCTAGAAATATTTGGGCACCTATACTAGGCTAAATCCTTGATTAATAAGATTTTTCTATGGAATAAGTTGTACACTTTAAGGATGGGTAATGGTGATTTTGCTATTTAGGACCTGAATGTATTTAACATGATTAGAACCTAAATACAATCTATGGTTGTGAAGATGGAAGAGGAACATTGATGCATGACCCTTATGTGTTCTTTGCTAGATTTGTAGGATAACCTAGTAATATCTATTGGAAGCACTATCTCAAACTAGTTCTTGATGAGATTGTGGATACACTTCTCTTGGAGGAGATGAGACAGAAGGCTATTAAATTTATCAAGGAAGCCTTAGCTTTTCATGGATACTTGAAATAAAAAGACAAGAAGGACAAGAGTAGATCTAAATCTTGTGAGAGATTTTTCTCCTAGAAAATTCAAGGCAAAATGTTGGAAGTATGGTAATATGAGCCACTTCAAAAGAGGCTACAATGAGGAGAAAAAGAAGAAAAAGGTTGAATTCGATGATGATTTTGATAAATATTTTTAAAACGATGAAAGATATGTCTTTTTCATACCCTTGGAAATGTATGCATGGGAGAATTCATGGATGATTGATTTTAGATCTTCTTTCCACATGACTCCCCTTGGGAGTGGTTTTTAGATTACAAGAAATATGATGCAGATAAGGTATTCCTTAGTGATAACTTATATCTCAATATTGTTGGCCATGGGAGGATTCTCAAGTGGGAGGATTGAAGGGATTATTAGAGTCATGCATGTCCTTGGCATAGTTTGCATACTTAGACTTGGTAGACTATAAATCTTTGACTTAGAAAAAATTGAACAAAAATCAACAATTTGAAAAATACTTAAATTTCTTAAAAAACAAATTTTATGAAAATTTCTATAAAAAATAAATTTGATGAAAAATATAATAGCTCTTAGTTATAAATATTGTGCAAAATACATAATTTCCTACCATTGTAGATCTTTGTAAAGTTGTCCATTATGAAGTTCATTTAAAATCTAAGTGACAAATAGTTAAAAAATGTGAAAATCGTTAAAATAGAGTAATGATAGACTATTAAAAATATGAAAATTTTCTTAAAAATCACCAAAAAAAATTGGTCATAGATAATTTCAATTCATGTGATTAAATTATGATTTATTGGTAATTTAGTGGCAAAAATGTGTCAAAACCCTTGTAAACTAGTAAAAGTCATGGGAAAAATGTTTTGTAAGTCGTGTAATGATTAATTACGAGTTATCTAGGGTCGAACTTGCACAAGTTCAGCCCTTAAACTCATTGATTACCCTACCTTGGTTGAGTAATGAGTACAAATGGAAAAAAACTCAACATGAGAAATTTTTAGCGAGGTGAGTACTTTGAGAGTTTGTAAACTATAATCCTTAGTTTAGCATTAAACCTATTGTCTATAAGTAAATTGAATGATGTGAGTGTATAGGTTGACTTTGACAATGGAGGTTGTAGGATGGTTTGTGGAGCTATGGTTTTTACAAAGGGGGTTTGCGTTGGTACTCTCTTTCAACTTGATGCTAGCACTTACATATAGTGCAATAGTTCTTTAATACACATAGTGAAGAGATTTGTAGATTCTATACCTTCGTCATAAAAAATTGTAGCAAAGAGATCTATTGTATTCAATTTTTATGGTCATGCATTCTAGGTACCTAAGCATGCTCTTACCTCAGTGAGCAAGTTATTTACCAAGAAAACAATGTTATGACATCAATATATGGGCCATATTAGTGAGAAAGATCTCTAAACCTTGAAAACTAAAAATTTTGCAGAGGGGTTTACTAATTGATTTCTTGATTTTGAATTTTGTAAACATTACATTTATGGAAAGTAGAACTATGTTTAGTTTTATTCTAGTTCTCATAGATCTTTTGGGATATTAGATCTTATTCATTTTGATGTTGTTGGGACCCATTCAAAATTTGCAAAATCAGCTAAGTCCTTTCCCCCTTTGTGCACTTGCTCTATTTTCCTATCATAAATAACTAATCTAAGAAATCCTCTAATGGGCCCTCCCTTGGTCAAATATTGCATTAGAATTGCTTTGTGCCATCCCCATGTTCCCACCATGTGTTGAGATTGCAAAATCTAAGAAAATCCTATGTTTAGATGTTTCCTTATCATTTTCTATGTGTTTCTACGTTCTATGGGTTTTCCTTGGGTTACCAGATATCTTCCTTCCCTTCCACATCCTATCCTAACTTCCTTGTTGACACTTGCAAATTTGTTAAGTTCAGTACATCACAGACCTTGAATTGGCAATAAGATCTCAGTTTTAAGCCCCATGGCATCCAACTGGCCTAAAATTTTAGACATTAAAATTTCCCAATCCGTGAGTTTTCTTGAAAATTACTTTGGTAGAAAGATTCTATAATTCACTAGGAGCATGCACGCCAGTTTTTATGGTCCTTAGACATGTTCTGATGGGAATTTTAATCTGTCACTATTTTAATGCGGGTCTGGAATGTCCCGTAAAAAAGTTTAAATTTCCCAATTGTTGATTTGCCTTCAAATGTCCCTAACTCCATTTTCATGGCAATCAGAGGTGTCCTTGTGTGAAAACATTTTTTTAAAAACTGGGCCCTCAGGGGGGCCAATTTACAAGGGAGGTCCCAAAAATCTTTTGGCAGTGCAAATTTTGGGGACATGGGTATGTTTTAAATAATTGATTATGGCCCTATGAAAGTTTTCATATCCTTCAGTCATCTCATGTGCCTACATTATCATTGTGCCATTTGCCAGGAAGGAGAAATTAACTGATTTCCATTTTTCTAAGATGAAAAATGTAGTTTAGAAAAAAATATTTATATGTCCTAATGAATTGGCAATGTAATTAGATGTTTTAAATGATAAATATTCTAAATAAACATTATTGTAATTTTTATATCTTATAAAAAGCCAAAATAAAGGCATTTTAGTGAGTTGAGCGTAGTAGCACACAAGCCACTGTACTCTCCTTTCCCATGCCTACAATGTTGTGCTAGGTTTCCCCTAGGTCAAGTATGGTGCAAACAATTAAAACACAACAACCAAGACTATATGTTAGATGGGGATTTCATTAGCTTCAATAAATTTGGTTTATTTCATGGGTACGCAGATTTGGTATGCCATCTTCTTCACTATTTTTGGAGGTATTTATGGAGCCTTTTTGGGGAGATACAATTAGTGATATTGAAGTCTTGATTCCAATCTTTTCCTGGAGCTTTTAATGAATGTTTGGTGCCGCTCATTAGTGAACAAATTGCAAGGAAAGAACCTGTAGACAGCTGAGGAGTCAAAGACAGTGTGATACAAAGGAATTAAAAGATAGGGTTAGAATGCAAAAAATATATAGTCTAGACTCAAATTGGTCACACAAAAATGATGAATTGGATAATTTAGGGAATTTTTCTCGAGGTCTAATCAAATGAATAGACTTTCATGGACGAAAACAAGTTTTAAAAAGTAGTATCAACCTCTACTCTTTTTTATGGTCCAGGTTGATTTTAAAAAGTGTGTTACAAAGAAGATCCAATCAATTAAAAATACAAGTTCCCATGTCACAAATATTAAATGATAAATTAAAGGATGTAATTAAAAATGTGTGATGGGAAGTCTTGGCCAACATAGTTTATTTTTCTTTATATAGGGCTTGAAAAATTGTAAAAGGGGGATTTTGGGCTTTGGATACAAGCTATCCACACATTTGGGAAATAGCTTTCTATAGGTGGAGGTGACTGGATTTTGGGTTGTAGAGACATATTTTGCTGTGTAAGTGAATAAATTTCTGAATGACATTCTTTCTTTCTAGATTGAGTTATATGAAAAACAATTGTTGTGTGTGTTGTCTATGATTGTCTCCATGGATATGAGCATTTTATTCTTGAGTAAAGTTGATAAGGGTTATTGAACTCATTCATATACATTTTTTATATGATATATCTGATTTGCTGCATCTGTTCAAGGAATGGATTAAAATTACTTTGGATCAGATATAGGGGAAGTGTGTTGTGTTTTAGGATTAGTGATGAATCACAGATAATACTCTTTCTTGGACATATTACTATAAGGTAGTAATACTATTATTATGAGTCCTTTGGATATGAAGTTTTAGTTTCATATGGAAGTATTTACATTGCTAGGTTTGACTCCGTTACCCTGATAAAGCACCAATCTAGAGCATTGCCCAAAGGTCCAGGAAACCTAAGAATTTAGAGACAAATCATTTGACTCAATTTATTTTATGTCTTGTTTTAGTTTAGGTGCTAGATGTTCTCATATTTAAATAGTTAAGATAATCCAAGAATATTGCCAGTCTGAGGTTAATCTTACACATCTTGGAATAAATATATGAGAACATATCTACCTAGTTGTAAATGAAAGATACAATTGATGATGTTATGATAAGGGTTACGCCCTAGGTTTGGTAGAGCCTAAGTGCAGGGGAGATAGGTGAAAACAATCTCCTATTCATTGGCCGAATCTCCCATTGAATTGATCATAAGAATTGGAAAATCTTTAGAGTTTGATGCGTGCAGATTTGGGAACCAACACTCCTTTTCCCATTAAAATTCATACGAAATTATCATTTCCTTCTTCCTTCATTTTTTCAACTTTGCAGAATCTTGACATGCAACACGACATTCCTCCCTTTATTTTATATCTGGTTCCTTCTTCCTTTTCTACATGAAAATCTTGCAGGTTTTCATTTGATCATTTGCTTCTTTCATTTCCCTTCATTCTCCCTTTTATTGGTTTTTGATTTCTTATTGGATGTGCTCTATTTGCTTCATGTTCTTTATCTACCTCCTATTCTACTTGAAACTTCCACAAAATTCTATTTTTCTCCTTAGCCTTTTTCACTTCGCCAAATTCTTCCAAATTTAGGAAATCTCACTAGGCTACCAATATTCACATTTCAAATTACAATATCCGGCCCTTCATCCTTTGTTCATAACCTTTAGTTTCTCATCCTTCATTTACTCTCCTTTAGATCTCTTCACTTTTGTTTTATGGGAACTCCTCTTGGAATTGGATATTCCCACCTCCTACTCCACTTCCCTTTTTTGCATCCTTCCCTCACCCTTCCATTTCACTTTATAGATTTTCTCCTACCTTTTGAACCTCACTTATTTCCCCATCCTGTTCTCATATCTGGTTTCCTATAGATTTTCCATGAATTTCCCCTCAGTGAATTCCTTCAATTTCCTCTTTCATGTGGACTTTCCATAGACTTCAAGATTTCTTCTATTCACCACATATCTTGTCCTGACATCTAGTTTGATATCTTTTCCCCGCATTGTCCCCTCTTCATCCATATATTCATTTTCCTCCTTTATGGAAGCCCGATAGGCTTTTGGACCTCTTTCACATGTTTCTCATCCATTTCCTTCCTCTAATTCCCTACATGGTTTCTCCACTTATCTTCAATCTTCTCCTTTGGTTTTGAGTTGAATTTTTGCATTTTTCATGTTATTCTAGATCCTTCATTTCCTTCCATCTATGAAACTTTCCCATCCTTCAAGACTTCATTCCTTCCATTCTGGTGTCCACATTCCATGTACTGTTCCAGGTCGAATCTCTACAAAACTTCCAAACTTCTCCAAAACACTTTAGAACATCCCATTGACCTCCCCATACACCATTAATGTTGGATTTGATTTTTGCAACCATCCATTTTTAGTGTGAAACATATTTTTCTCCTACTAACTTATCTTACGCATGGCTCAACACAAATTTCATAGGATTTCATTAGCTTTGCATTTAAAACTTTGACATCTTCTAGTATGTAAAATTTTTACAAGCAACCAAGGAGCTAGAAAATTGAAATTCTATAAATAAGTGTTTGTTATTGATTAAAAGGATTAGTTGATGAACTAATTTCTATGCCTGTGAGTGTCAAGGATCATCGAAAGTTTCAACTCTTACCAGTCTAGTCTAGTCCATTTGGAGAAGCAAGTTTTGTAAATTAGAAGAAGATTAATATTGCAAATATTGTTTGAGAATGTCTCCATAACTATTTGTAGATCTTAATGGAATCCATACAATCTTGGTTGTAGGTTTCCTCTTACTAATTTGTTGGTATAATTGTAATATAGATTTGACGAATGTTGCAACATTTTAGTTCATTACAAGGTTCTTGTGATGGTCCTGTCTAAATTTCATATGGCTTTTTATAGTATGGGGATGGCTTATTAAGTATGCTTTATTATTTGATATCATATCTTTGGTGTATGTGAATGCATAGTTCATTTCCCTTCACAATTTCATTTTGTTGTTCTTCTTGGAAAACTATGACTCTATTACCCATTAGATAGGCATGAGTCCTAGAAGTTCATGGTCAATCACATTCCCTAAAGTGAAAAGTATCTCTAACCAATAGTTTAAGAGTTAGTTTAGGTTCTTACTTTTCCTACCTGCTCAAACCAACAATATTACTTTTATATATCTTTAGTGAGCTTGTGTCAGATATATGTTATGAGGTTTGTGCATGTGGATGTTCGTCTTGTCATTGCAGTCCATTGTTTTATAGATGTATATATCTAGTGAGCTAGTGTTAGATAGATATTTAGATGGCTATAATGATGTGTATGTAAGATATAAGTGTGTATGCAATGTTAATGGAATTTATCTTTAGTGATTGAAAATAATTATATTTTGGGTGCATTTATATGATTGCTTATTACCTAATGTTATGAGGCCTTTTAGGTTTGTTTTTTATCACCATTCGGGCATGGTAGCCAAATCCCTATTCTAGTTGTTTCTATATAGTTATACCGCAGGGGAATACCCCTAGGTTTTGTAGATCCTAAAGAAGAAGTGGATCTTTCCTAATTCTATGCGTTGGACCAAAACCAACCTCTTTTTATTGATGTATCATCCTCCCTCCTTGATATACCTTGTTCCCCTTGTCTCAACCTTGGTTGTGGTGCTAGAGGAGAGGGTCCATTGTCTTGGGACCCAATAGAATGCTAACTCTGCTGGGGATGCTCTAGTTAGTCCTATCTTGGGTTATAAGAAGTTGATGACTTTGGTGGTAAGAATACCTAGAAGAATTTTTAAAAGTTGGTGGTTTTGTCTACTCCAAGGATTTCCTCATTCCATGAGGTGGTAACTCTATTTTTATAATTCTAAAGTTCTACTACTGATAGATGCATGTTGGTGGTGTAATGAATCTTCCTCCATGCTAGTGTAGTAACATGTTAAGGTACATAAAGTGTTTATCCTTTTTCTCTCTTGAAGCAAGATTTGATATGTGAAGAAACATTTTGGAAGGAGAATACAGTCCTATTTCAACATAATGTATGTTTTATAATCATGGATCATTGGTTTAATGATGACTCTAAGTCTAGGCATTCATATGACTCATATTGGATCAATGACCCACTATGTAATGTTGATGAATATGATCTTGATTATTATAGTGACACCTCATCTTAATGCACAAGTGATTATGCATATAAACTTCAAGGTGTTAAACTAGTTGTACATTCCCCTAACCCAACCAGACAAGAGATTTCTGATTTAGTAAGCCACATTAACTTGATGGAATTAGATGCTGCCCATTCCCACAAATAGTTTGCATTTACAAGTGCCCAAAATGTCACAACAACATTGTTTGATGATGAGTGAGATAATTTTATTGCTGATTTTAGTGAGATAGATTCACATGTCTGTGACCTTGACTCATTTTCCCAAGATTTAGAGAATCTTAGAAGGTATGATGGTGAATTAGTTTCTAACTTTCATACTAGGTTCGTTTCTACTATTAATAACCTCCCAAATAAATACAAACCTAATGAAAGTTCAAGCATAAACATGTATTATGAGGCTTTCCATCTTGGTGCAAGTATGCTTCCCTCTTAATATAATCCAACAAGTATAATAATTAATTTTGGCTAGGCCAATGTTGTTAAATAATCACTTGTTAGGGGTATTTCATCTCCAGATGTTGAGATGGACACAATTGTAGCTCATGTTGGTTAGATTGATGGGTCAACTTATGTTGATGGTGGTGTTAATATTGTGGATGTATCATGGGATCAATATGAGATTGTTGTCAAGAGGGTAGAAGTTTGTAGTGTGGCACCATATGATAGGAATGAAGATGATGGAGATAGTGTTTTCACTTATTTATAGTTGGATGGGTTAGTTCATGAAGATGATAATAATGATAACTATTTTTTAGATGAACTCCCATGCTTTGTCCCTCTTGAAAATGATGTTGTTGACGATGAAAGTAAGGAAGTGGAAATGAAATATCTATATATATTATTCATTAGATGTGATTCTTTTCTTTTTTGATCCTAAAAATGATGGTCACACCTTCCTTTTTGCAAATGATAAAGAGGGATGTGAAGATGTGCATGATTTGACTGCCCTCAATCAAGAAGTATTCAACCTGAAATTTTTTTAGACCTTGGTTTGGAGAAGTTGTCTTTTGTTGATAAGGATTACATTGAGAACTCATTTTTGAATTCATTAGTTGAATATTCTAATGCTGAATTGGTATGTTATTAGAAGAATTAGGTTTCTTGTTTGTAGGGATAAGAAGAAGAACAAATCATAACCTAGTTTCTTAGTAGCAATGTTTATATAGTAGGTTGTAGTCAAAGATACAAAATAAAGAGGCAATTTGAAGGTTGTGAGTCTTCACAAGGAGTGGCTCAAATTTTTGATCTACATGATGATAATGCACAAATAGATGTGAATCAAGTTTTTGATTCAATCACAGAGGAGTGCATCAACATTTGTGTTGCATCTAGATTGTAAGAACTAAAGCAATCACATGATATTGCCTACCTTGAGGTTGCACCTAAACTAGAGACATTTTAGTTTGAAGTTTAGGGAAGTCTTTTTCTTCATGCTAATGCATGTGTAGGTCTAGATATGTATCATGCCATCAAGGAGCTTGAATAAAAATGTCACCATATGTTTGAGAATGATGACAGTCCTTACTATTTGTGGCTGCCATAGCTATATGATTATCTTTTCCACTTCTGGCATGATGATATTAACATTTGTAGCCTACATGAGCATGCTCAGAAGAAACACCATTAATTTTGATTAAGATAAGTTGGTTTTAAAGAGACCATAAAACTTGTACAAAGTAGAAACCATCCTCGTGTTTTTATAGGACTTGAAACCTTACAAAGTTATAGGTAATATTCCCTAGGAAAAAAAATTGCCAAAACACAATGGGTCATCCTACACAAAACTAGACCCTAGATGGACAATCTACACACCCTTGACTTAGGGGTGAGAGTTAGGCATAGATTTGGGAAGACCCCTCTTCCTACAATGACCAATCATCTAAGAAATACCATTATTTGAATCCTTTAATCAAGGAGAAAGCAGAGGGGAATCCTCCACTAGAGGCTCAATCAAATCGACCTCCCACGAGGAGGGAAGATGTCTATCCATGAATGTTGGATGCTGCACAAAAATAGAAGACATAGTAGGAGTAGTGTTCCCATTGCAATGAGTTGTTGGGGAAATGGGAACCAACAAGAGAGTGACCAAAATTACTTTTGAAGAAGAAATCTTAGCAAGAATCAAGGAAATCACCAAATACACACCATCCCTCAAGAAAACTACCTCAAGCATATGATTCATCATAGGGGAAACAAGAGAAGATCACTTGTCATCTTGAAAGTTAGAACCATCAATAGTCAAGTGGTCGGTGAGGGGATTCCTCAACCATGTAGCTAGGCCCACCTTATGGAAAGAAGAAGGATAATCAAAATCCATGTGTCTAATGGTAAAACATCATCTATAGTGAAAGGGCAGATACTCATAATTAACTATTTGCATCCAAGGCCTATCCTCCATAAATAAACATCCCTAAGAAGAGCCTTGGATGTGTCAACATCCACTAGAATCTAGATGAAAGAAGGGTGACCCATGAGGATTGTGGTTGAATCAAACTTCAAAAAATGACCAATAGCATTGCCAATGGCCTCATAAAAGGAATCTTACCAAAACTAAAGCGGGAGATGGGGAAGTTTGACCCAAATTGGCTTGATATTGAATGGTTATAAGAGTGGCTTGAGAGAGGTAGACCATGGCTTGTCAAAAGGGAATGCTCACCCCACATCCACAATCGTTGATCCAAAATCAAATTCCTATCATGTGAATATTTGAATGTTGCAATAAAAACCCCTAGCATAGGGGCACAACTCAATTTTCCCTTCAATAAGAGGCCACCACGAGTCTAAAACCCACATGTATAAGTTAGGAAGAGAGGGCCACAAGCTAGCGAATGTAAAAACCAGGCCATGGGAAGCATAAAAGTGTTCATTTTTAATCACGTCCTATCCACACACTATGATAGAGGAGAATTGAGCATAGGGGTTGGGCTAAATTTTGTCATGTGAAGGGTGGGATGGAGCCCCCTTCGTAGCAATGGCCATGTAGGATGAGCCATGAGCCAGACCTTGCATAGGACCATAACCACAGAATGAACTAGGGGCATCAACTTGCAACATGCCACCATTGTAACATTCCAACTAGAATATTACAAAACTCAAACATAATTAAGCAAATAATCACACTAATTTTTTTTAAAGAGAGAATTATCCAAATCAATATATTAGATTTACAATATCCAATACAATATACATATTTCATAAGAAGGTCACTTCACTTACGACTTATAAATTACACATATTACAAGTTGTCGTATTTCTTAAGACTTCAATTTTTTCAATATCATTTACAAAATAAGCAATGTATTCTTGTTCACAAGTCTTTGACAATCAACTGAAAGAGAGAGAGAGCATCACCCTAGTGCTTTTCTTGCAACCATAGACCAATGGTCCCTAGCACACCTTCCTTCTTGGAAGTGTTCCTTCCCTTTGTTAGTGTAGGTTTTTATTTCCTAGTTGGATTATTTATGTTCTATTTAGTACTAGGTTTTTCCTACACATTTATTTAAGCTTGGTTAGGTTAATAAGTCATGTTTTATTAGGTGAGAGGATTATGAGGTGTCACCTTCCTCAATGTGAGCACCCATTAGCTATCTTGGGAAGATACTTTGCTATCTTTAGTTTGATAGATGGTTGCTCCTCATTGGTTGGTGTTACCACCCTCTCCCTCTCCTTAGTCTATATAAGCATGCTACCTAGCTTGTATTTTTATTCGATATTGGAGATAGTTATCTGACGCTATTTTTCCATTCGAGAATTTCACATCAATCTCTAGGTATAATTGTTATGTTGTTTCAATTGCTTTTGCATTTACAGTTTATGTTTCTAACTCTTTCAATTGATTCTGGGTTATAATATGATTTACGGATTCTAACATGGTATCAAAGCAAGTTTTGTAAGGTCAGATTCTTTGTAGAGATCTTGTAAAATCCCATATGCTCTTCTCTTGTGTTTTCAAACAATCTGGAGATCAAAAATGATTTATGAAGATCCAGTAATTTTATTTTTGCATGTGTGAGATCTGGGTGATTGTAGCTTCTTTAGGTAGTCTAGAAGATTTTTTGACTGTTCCATTGCATCTAAGAGGCTCTTGAAAGTCATTTTTGGCTTTCATTTCACTCATTTTGGAGATCATTGACCATACCTGCAAACAAGGTTTTTGAAGCTCAAATCTGACAATCGACTTGCATATTTTATGTTTTGATCAATATTGCAGGTTGTAGCATGCCTTTTCTTATCTTAGGTAGCTAATCAGCCTTTTCATACCATATTTTTGTTGTTGGGGTTAATTTTTGTTGCAAAAGGCATCTGTTTTACATTAGATCCACATCTTCTATACATCAGAAAGAAAAATGCTTTCTAGGTTTTGTTTGAAGCATTAAGAAACCATCGGGGTTTTTTTTTTTTCATATAGCTTATAAATTTTAGAGAAATGAACTCAGAAAGCTATAGCAAACATCTTATCCATTGGTAGTTGTAGATTTGAGGACAGTTTTCAAATGCTCTATTCTTGCTCATATGGACTCCGTTTCTCAAGAATTTTTTTGATTTAGGCTATTTTTTTGTGCTCTATGCACTAGTGTAGACATTTATTTATTTTGATGCAAAAAATTTCTAGAAATTACAGATTCTCAGTCGTGACACTGCATAGTTCTCATTTTGAAAACTTTGAAGAAGCATAACTTTTGCATAAAACCTCAGATCAAGGTGATTATTTTTTAAAAGGTGCATGGTTTTTCGTGTACTTTGTAGGGGTGTTGTTTATTTCACTTAGTATTGTGCCAAAGTTGTATTTTCAACAAATACTCTTTTTGAAGATTTGTAACAAAATTGAGATCAAGTCCACTTAGTATTTCTTGCTGGTGGAAATTGTAATCATACTAAATATAAAGTGCTAAATAAGATTTTCTTGGGGGATTCTTTGATTGAGTTAAAAGGGGAGTGTTTTATGTGCTCTCTTTGAGTCACGTCTTTTATGGGGTTATTGTAATAATTTTGGGGCTTTGTCATGGATTTTAGTTATTTCCATCCTTCTATTATTAAGTTAACCTCAAAGAACTATTTGTCTTGGAAAAAAGGGATAAAAAATCAATGCCTTGAGTAGTATCTATTGCGCCATCTCCATGGACTCGTTCCTGAGCCAAATGCCTATGAACAAAAGAATGCATGGTTTAAAAATAATGACATGGTCTATGGACAAATATTTATTACTATCTCTAAGGATATTCTACATCACATAGAGCACACTGAGTGCCCTTTCATTGCTTGGACCATCATCCAACAGTTGTATGTAGACGTATCTTCATCTGATAGTGATGTTTCCTTGGATGACCAGGCTCTTGTGGATGATACTGAGACTTCTATTGCTCCTTGTGTGGACACATCCTCATGGGATGACTAGTCTATATGGTTGACATACATTGATGCCCCATCTACAGTTGAGGACATTCCTACTATAGCTGTTCCTACTTTAGAGTTTATAGTTGCTTCTTCGAGGGCTTCCAGTGATTCTTTGTAGCAAGATCATATTTGTCTTCTGGATTCACTTCGTTAAGACCAGTTTCTACCAAACATCTCTTGTTTGTTTGTAGAGTCTCACATTTTGGATCTAGATGACACTCTTGAGGACATTCAACTCCGCTTTGATGACAATCATTTCATCACTGTTATACCATCTTCCTTGTCCTTGGATCTTGTACCTCCTAGTTCTACACATGGGATTGAATTGCTTCTACCTTTGTTCATTGAGGCATCTTCTAATATTCACATCAAGACACTTGAGCAGAGTTTTGAGATAGAATACATCATGAGACTTCCTTCCTCACCTTGCTTCTTTGAGTGGGAGTTACTTCGACATTCACCATTGGAGTTGGTTCTTCCTAAGGGGAGAAATGTCATTTTCCAAAAATGGATCATCTTCAACATTCATAGATGGGCATCCTCCTTTGACACATGAACTACTTCATTGTGGGGGGTTTCATAGTCTCTTTCACTCTCTACTTTGGGGGGGTTTCTTCTCTCTCTATTTGGGGGGCTTTTCTCTCTTCTGGAGGGGCTACTTCTCTTTTGGGGGGAAATTCTTTGTACATGGGTACCTCATCAGGCTTCATTTGTTAGGACCCATCTCTTTACCCACCTAAGCTACACTTAAGGGGGGTGTTAGTGTAGGTTTTCATTTCCTAGTTGGGTTATTTATTTTCCCTTTAGTCCTAGGTTTTTCCTACACATTTATTTAATCTTGGTTAGGTTAATAAATCATGTTTTATTAGGTGAGAGGATTATGAGGTGTCACCTTCCTACATGTGAGCATCCATTAGCTATCTTGGGAAGATACTTTTCTGTTTTTAGTCTGGTAGATGGTTTCTCCTCATTGGTTTGTGTTACCACCTCCTCCCTCTCCTTGGTCTATATAAGCAATGAGCATGCTACCTAGCTTATTTGATATTGGAGATGGTTATCTGATGCTATTTTGACATGCAAACATTTCACATCAATCTCTTGGTATCATTGTTATGTTGTTTCAATTACTTTTGCTTTTACAGTTTATGTTTCTAACTCTTATTCTGGGTTATAATCTGATTTATGGGTTCTAACATGGTATTAGAGTGAGTTTTGTAAGGTTAGATTCTTTGTAGAAATCTTGTAAAACCTCATATGCTCTTCTCTTGTGTTTTCAAATGATTTGGAGAATCAGAAAGGATTTATGAAGATCCAGTAATCTTGTTTTTGCATGTATGAGATCTAGGTGATTACAACATCTTCAGGTAGTCTAGAACCTTTGTTGATTGTTCTATTGCATCCTTGAGGCTCTTGAAAGTCATTTTTGACTTTCGTTTCACTCATTTTGGAGATCATTGGCCATACTTGCAAACAAAGTTTTTGAAGCTCAAATTTGACAATTGGCTTGCATATTTTATGTTTTGATCAATATTGTAAGTTGTAGCATGCCTTTTCTTGTCTTCGGTAGCTGATTCAACCTTTGCATTCCATTGTTTGGTTGCTGGTGTTGTTTTTTTTGCTAAAGGCATCTGTTTTACATTAGATCCACATCTTCTATACATAAGAAAGAAAAACATCTCCTGGGTTTTGTTTGAAGCATCAAAAAACCATCAGGGTATCTTTTATTTTTGCATGCAGCTTATAAATTTTGCAAAAAAAAACTCAAAAAGCTACAATAGACCCCCTCTCCATTGACAGTTGTAGATTTAAGGGCATTTTTCAAATGTTTTGTTCTTTCTCATATGAACTCTGTTTCTCAAGAATTTTTTGATTTAGGCTATTTTTTCATGCTTTATGCACTAGTGTAGATGTTTTTTGATTTTGATGTAGAAAATTTCTAGAAATTGTAGATTTTCAATCATGACACTGCACAATTCTTATTTTAGGAAGTTTGAAGAAGGATAAATTTTGCATAAAACCTTAGATCGAGGTGATTCTTTTTTTGAAGGTGCATGTATTTTCATGTACTTTGTAGGGGTGTTGTTTATTTCACTTGGTATTGTGTCAAAGTTGTATTTTCAGCAAATACTCTTTTTAAGGATTTGTAACAACATTGAGATCAAGTCCACTTAGTATTTCTTACTGGTAGAAATTGTAATCACACTAAATATAAAGTGCCAAATCATATTTTCTTGGGGGGTTCTTTGATTGAGTTAAAAGGGGAGTGTCTTATGTGCTCTCTTTGAGGCACATCTTTTATGGGGTTATTGTAATCATTTTGGGGGTTCGTCATGGATTTCAATTATTTCCATCCTTCTTTTGTTAAGTTAACCTCAAAAAAATATTTGTCTTGGAAACAAGGGACAAATAATCAATGCCTTGAGTAGGATCTATTGCCCCATCTCAATGGACTTGTTCTTGAGCCAAGTGACTATGAACAAAAGAATGCATGGTTTAAAAATAATGACATGGTTTATGGACTAATATGTATTACTATCTCTGAGGATATTCTACATCACATAGAGCACACTGAGTACCCTTTCACTGCTTGGACCATCATCCAACAGTTGTATGGAGACTTTGGATCTTCATCTAATAGTGATGTTTCCTTGGATGACCAGGCTCTTGTGGATGATACTAAGACTTCTATTGCTCCTTCTTGTGTGGACACATCCTCATGGGATGATCAGTTTATTTGGTCGACATACATTGATGCCCCATCTATAGTTGAGGACATCCCTATTGTACTTATTGCTACTTCACAGTTTAGAGTTGCTTCTTCGAGGGCTTCCAGTGATTCTTTGTAGGATCATATTTGTCTTCTAGATTCACTTCATTGGGACCAATTTCTACTAGACATCTCTTGTTTGTTTGTAGAGTCTCACATTTTAGATCTGGATGACACTCTTGAGGACATTCGACTCCTCTTCGATGATAGTCATTTCATTACTGTTATACCATCTTCCTTGTCCTTGGATCTTGTACCTCCTAGTTCTACACATGGGATTGAATTGCTTCTACCTTCATGCATTGAGGCATCTTCTAATATTCACATGGAGACACTTGAGTAGAGTTTTGAAACATGATACATCATGAGACTTCCTTCCTCACCTTGCTTCTTTGAGTGGGAGTTACTTCGACATTCACCATTGGAGTTGTTTCTTCCTAAGGGGAAAAATGTCATTTGCCACAAATGAATCATCTTCAACATTCATAGATGGGCATCCTCCTTCGACACTGGAGCTACTTCATTATTGGGGGTTTCATAGTCTCTTTCACTCTCTCTACTTTGGGGAGGTTTCTTCTCTCTCTATTTGGGGGGATTTTCTCTCTTCTGGGGGGGGGGCGGCTACTTCTCTTTTTGGGGGGAAATTCTTTGTACATGGGTACCTTATCAAGCTTCATTAGTCAGGACCCATCTCTTTACCCACCTAAGCTGGCTTAAGGGGAGTGTTAGTGTAGGTTTTTATTTCCTAGTTGGGTTATTTATTTTCTCTTTAGTCCTAGGTTTTTCCTACACATTTATTTAAGCTTGGTTAGGTTAATAAATCATGTTTTATTAGGTGAGAGGATTATGAGGTGTCACCTACCTACATGTGAGCATCCATTAGCTATCTTGGGAAGATACTTTTTTATCTTTAGTCTAATAGATAGTTGCTCCTCATTGGTTGGTGTTGCCACCTCCTCCCTTTCCCTAGTCTATATAAGCATGCTACCTAGCTTGTATTTTTATTTGATATTAGAGATAGTTATCTGATGCTATTTTTCTATTCGAGCATTTCACATCAATCTCTTGGTATCATTGTTATGTTGTTTCAATTGATTTTGCATTTATAGTTTATGTTTCTAACTCTTTCCATTGATTTTGGGTTATAATCCGATTTATGAATTCTAACATGGTATCAGAGCGAGTTTTGTAAGGTTAGATTCTTTGTAGAGATCTTGTAAAATCCTATATGCTCTTCTCTTGCATTTTTGAACGATCTGGAGAATCAAAAAGGATTTATGAAGATCCAGTAATCTTGTTTTTATATGTATGAGATTTGGGTGATTTTAGCCTCTTCAAGTAGTCTAGAAGCTTTTTGACTATTCCATTGCATCCGAGAGTCTGTTGAAAGTCATTTTTGGCTTTTGTTTCAATCATTTTAGAGATCGTTGGCCATACCTACAAACAAGGTTTTTGAAGCTCAAATTTGACAATCGGCTTGCATATTTTATGTTTTGATCAATATTGGAGGTTGTAGCATGCCTTTTCTTGTCTTAGGTAGCTAATTCAACCTTTGCATGCCATTTTTTGTTGCTAAAGGCATCTATTTTACATTAGATCCACATCTTTTGTACATCAGAAAGAAAAATGCCTTCTGAGTTTTGTTTGAAGCATCAAAAAACCATCTGGGTATCTTTTATTTTTTGCATGCAACTTATAAATTTTGTAGAAACAAACTTAGAAAGCGACAACAAACCCCCTCTTCGTTGGCAGTTGCATATTTGAGGGTTGTTTTCAAATGCTCTATTCTTGCTCATATGGACTTTGTTTCTTGATAATTTTTTTTTGATTTAGGCTATTTTTTTGTGCTCTATGCACTAGTGTAGACATTTTTTGATTTTGACACAGAAAAATTCTAAAACTTATAGATTCTTAGTCATGACACCGCATAGTTCTTATTTTGGGAACTTAGAAGAAGCATAACTTTTGTACCTTAGATTGAGGTGATTCTTTCTTAAAGGTGCATGTTTTTTCATGTACTTTACAGGGGTGCTATTTATTTCACTTGGTATTGTGCCAAAGTTGTATTTTCAGCAAATTCTCTTTTTGAGGATTTGTAACAGCATTGTGATCAAGTCCACTCAGTATTTCTTGCTGGTGGAAATTGTTATTGCACTAAATAAAAAGTACCAAATCATATTTTCTTGGGGGGTTCTTTGATTGAGTTAAAAGGGGAGTGTCTTATGTGCTCCCTTTGAGTCACATCTTTTATGGGGTTATTGTAATCATTGTGGGGGTTCATCATGGATTTTGGTTATTTCCATCCTTCTATTATTAAGTTAACCTCAAAGAACTATTTGTCTTAGAAACACAGGATAAAGAATCAATGTCTTGAGTAGGATCTATTGCCCCATCTCCATGGACTCGTTCCTGAGACAAGTGACTATCAACAAAAGAATGCATGGTTTAAGAATAATGACATGTCTATGGACTAATATGTATTACTATCTCTGAGGATATTCTAGATCACATAGAGCACATTGAGTGCCCTTTCACTGCTTGGAGCATCATCCAACAGTTGTATAGAGACTTTGGATCTTCATCTAATAGTGATGTCTCCTTGGATGACCAGGCTCTTGTGGATGATACCAAGACTTCTATTTCTCCTTCTTGTGTGGACACATCCCCATGGGATGATCAGTCTATTTGTTTGATATACATTGATGCCCCATCTATAGTTGAGGACATTCCTACTATACTTGTTGCTACTTTAGAGTTTAGAGTTGCTTCTTTGAGGACTTCCGGTGATTCTTTGTAGTAGGATCATATTTGTCTTTTGGATTCACTTCATTGGGACCAATATCTACCAGACATCTCTTGTTTGTTTGTAGAGTCTCACATTTCAGATCTGGATGACACTCTTGAGGAAAATCAATCCCTCTTTGATGACTGTCATTTTTATCATTGTTATACCATCTTCCATGTCCTTGAATCTTGTACATCTTGGTTTTACACATGGGATTGAATTGCTTCTGCCTTCATGCATTGATGCATCTTCTGATATTCACATGGAGATGCTTGAGCAAAGTTTCAAGATAGGATACATCATGAGACTTCCTTCCTCACCTTGCTTCTTTGAGTAGGAGTTACTTCGGCATTCACCATTGGAGTTGCTTCTTCCTAAGGAGATAAATGTCATTTGCTACAAATGGATAATCTTCAACATACATAGATGGGCATCCTCCTTTGGCACCAGAGCTACTTCATTGTTGGGGGGTTTCATATTCTCTTTCACTCTCTCTACTTTGGGGGGTTTCTTCTCTCTATTTGAGGGGGTTTCTTCTCTCTATTTGGGGGGGTTTTTTCTCTTCTAGGGGGGCTACTTCTCTTTTGGGGGGAAATTCTTTGTACATGGGTACCTCATCATGCTTCATTTGTTAGGACCCATCTCTTTACCCACCTAAGCTATGCTTAAGGGGAGTGTTAGTTTAGGTTTTTATTTCTTAGTTGGGTTATTTATATTCCCTTTAGTCCTAGGTTTTTCCTACACATTTATTTAATCTTGGTTAGGTTAATAAATCATGTTTTATTAGGTGAGAGGATTATACGGTGTCACCTTCCTATATGTGAGCATCCATTAGCTATCTTGGGAAGATACTTTTCTATCTTTAGTTCGGTAGATGGTTAGTCCTCATTGGTTTGTGTTGCCACCTCCTCCCTCTCCTTGGTCTATATAAGCATGCTACCTAGCTTGTGTTTTTTTTCGATATTGGAGATAGTTATCTAATGCTATTTTTCCATTCAAGCATTTCACATCAATCTCTTGGTATCGTTGTTATGTTGTTTCAATTACTTTTGCATTTACAGTTTATGTTTCTAACTCTTTCAATTGATTATGTGTTATAATCTAATTTATGGATTCTAACACCCTTCATGAGGGTATTAGATAATGAGAATAAAATGATTCCATATGCCATATGAGAACTAGTGATGTGACCTAGCTAATGCCAATCATGTTTACAACTCTAGTCTAGCTCTAGCTATGTGTGACCCATTCTGATTGTTTAGCTATCTGGTACACAGTGAACCGATAATGCAAGCAATGACTTTTGCATTACTTTGGCCAAAGTTTCATTAATATACTTATTCTTATGTTCACTCACTTCTTTTCTTGACTTGGAGACAACATTCTTATTATTTGTTATAACCTTTTTTATATAACTCTCTTGGTTTTCTTATACCACATTAGTTTTTAAGACTTATACCCATATCTGCTGGTCAATCCTGACAAGACTAGGGATAAATTTGGATAACTAGTGTAAACATACTTTGAGTCCCTCTTTGCAATTATTGCAATCATGGGTCTATGACATCTTGTCATCTACTCAATCACTTGTTTACTTAGCCTCATACGCAACCTTAATCTTTTACATATGAAAAAATGACATTCTAAACATATGAATTTAACAATTTAAGACTCTATCTGTCTTAACAATATTCAACCCATAGTCTGTCCATAATACACTATAACTTTGTAACCATATGGGTGAAATACTCCTCTTTATATATATCAAGAGAGAATTTCTAAAATATAATAGTAGTCTATGTCTTTGTCTCAAATACTAGCTTTTCAAGCTTCCCAAGCACACTCTTAACTTTTATAATCTACCACTGATAAGAAAGGTATACTTTTAGGAATGAATTACTCTTGGGTTCTTCTTTAAATCTATTTTTGACTCTTAAAAAAATGCTAAGTCTAATCTTAGTTTTAAATAACAATCGGTCTTATAGAACTTGGCTTATATATTCATATATTCCACCATCGACCTCCAAATGGTGTCACATTTAACCTAAATATATATGGCATAGTTGACTTGAGTTTATTAACTTAATTGGCCTCTAACAATAACACTATTGGTCTCATATATTATCTCTATTAGCCTTCTATGGTTTACTGTTGACCTCATATATTATCTCCATTGACCTATGGTTTACTATCAACCTTATATATATACTTCATTGGCCTTTTATGGTTTATAGTCAACCTCATATATACTTTCACAGTTCTTGGCCAAACTATCTATATCACATACTACCTAAAGGCTTAGTTAGTCACCTTTAAAATCATAAGGTTTCAGCCTCAATACTACATAGTCCACCTCTAACATTACATACATCCACATAACTAAAATTGTTGACATCAAGACATTACATACGACCTCATGACTTGATATAGTTAGCCTCTATACATTATATACGACATCATGACTAATACAGTCAACCTCTGTATATTGGATATGGCCTCATGAATAATACAATCAACCTCTGTATACTGGATATGACCTCATGACTGATACAATCAACCTTGGTATATTGGATATGGCACATGACTGATACAATCAGCCTTTATATTTTGGATACAACCTCATGAATGATATAGTCAGCCTCTGTATATTGGATATGGCCTCATGACTGATACAACTAGGCTCTGTATATTGGATATGACCTCATGACTGATACAATCAGCCTCACATATTAGATACTTACATATAGATACCAGAATATACATATTTTATGAGTCATTTGACTCTATATTCCAAACATAATACTATAAATATAGACATAGTTTCAATCTTCATTTGAGGTAAACATCTAAAACATTCTTCTGTATAGTCTATTGTAATGAACGTAAAGCATTTTAAAGAAAAACATATTACATTTAATGGTTTACGTTGAACTCACCTGTTGAAAGCCACAACCAGTGCATCCACAAACTTTCTTCTACCAAAGTTCTCTATTCTTCTCACTTCCCTCAAGCCTTTTCACCATCTATTCCATTCTTCCTACTCCGTCTATGCATAACACTTCTTGCATTATCTCTTGAGCCACCCCTAGTTATAGGCGCATCCTCTTTTTTAAGTCCCACTACACAATAGACACTATATGCTCGCGGTCTCTCAACATGCAAAAAATAGTGAAGAGTGTGGAGAGTATGGAGCTATTGCTCCTCTCCCCACTCCCACACATCTATGGAGTTCACATAAATGAAGGAGAAGACAACTATTACGTTACCTAAAATAATGATTAACTATAACAATAACAATAATAATAATAATAACAATTATACTAATAATAGTAATAACTTTGTAAATAGACATAATATACTTATAGATGTCAAAATTGTGTACTTCAAACACTAAATGTGTTCATCTGAAGCACAGTTGTCGATAGAAAATTCTCACAAATTGACTACAAAATTAAACATGTTTAGTCGACTTACTCAGTCGACCTATCATCAAAAGACATACACCAGGCTTCTATTAGATGATGAAAGCAATTAAACTTTGACTCAATGATGACATATCTGACAAGCACTAACATGACCTCTCAACTAAATATATGTGTGTATGTGTGTTTCCAAATGGCATAAGGATCATTGCATTCTCACGATCTAGCATTCTCTCCATGGTGATACTCTCTCTCCTCTTATTGGAGAGAAAACAACATTGTTCCTGCATCCACCTTAGTTATAGGATGGTAGTTGGTCCATTCATCATTTTAATCACATGTTAAATAATGAAATCATAAACAATTATTTCTTGCATACAAATTAATGTAAATCAATTGAATTTCACATCATTACTATGATCATAATATTTTCTTTGACTAACTATCTGTCTCTTGAAAATAATTAAAAATAAGCACATTCGTTTAAAGATAGGGTGTAACATATCTCCCCCCTTAAAGATCATTGTCCTCGATGATTATATCCAAGCTAACATAAACACTTCAAACATGTTCTAGTACATCATGTTATTTAAAAAGATGTGGAAACTTTTGATAGATATCATCATAATCTTCCTAAGTGGCATTTTCCTCTGAATAATGGTCCCTCTAGACCTTGCATTGGGTAACCTCTCTATTACGTAGGCGGAGCTCGCATACCTCAAGTACTTTGAGAGGCTCATTCATGACCACTCCTAGGTATCGTACCTATAGAGCATTCCAATCTAGTATATGATTAGATCCTGATATATATATTTCTTCAAATATGAGGCATGGAAAACATCATGCATTCTAGCAAGGGCTAGTGGTAGAGATATTCTATAAGCAATTGGATTAACCACTTGTAGGACTTCAAATGGTCTAACATATCTAGGTGGTAGTTTGGAAGACTTTCTAAACTTAATTGGGCTCTTTTGTGGTTTGACTCTTAAGAGAACTTTATCTCCTACTTAGAATTGTCAGGGTATTTGCTTAGCATTAGCATAACTTTTCTGTCTATCATCTGCTTCTACCAATCTTTTCTTGATTAGATTTATTTGCTCTTCCATTTCTGAAAGCATTTATGGCCTAAGGCAAATCCTATCCTCTAGCTTATCCCAGCTTATAGGAGTTCACTTCCTACCATACAATGCTTTGAATGGAGCCATCTTAATTGTAGAATGATATGAATTATTATATGTAAATTCAACTAGTGGAAGATACTCTTCCCACTTATTCTGCTAATCCATGCAATACATCCTCAACAAATCCTCCAGTTTTTGACTTACTCAGTTTTTCCATCCATTTCTGGATGATGGGCTGAGCTTATATTCAATTGTGTTCCCAAAGCTAAGAATAAAGTTTGCCAAAACCTCAAAGTTATTTGAGCATCTCTATCTAAAATTATCTTTTCCAAAATTCTAGGAAATTTGAAAACTTCTTGCATGAATTTATTGGCTAAGATGGCACTCCATCAGTAAGATTACTAGGTATAAAATGAGATACCTTAATATGTTTATCCACTACCACAATAATAACATCATGCTTATAGTGGGATATAGGTAATCCTTGGACAAAATCCATACTAATAACCTGCCATTTCCATTTAGGTATGTCATGAGGATAGAAAAGTACTGCCAGGTTTTGGTGTTCAATCTTAACTTTGTGACACTCTAGGCATCCTACCACAAATCTTGTAGCATCATTTTTCATTCCCTTCCAAAAATATAAGGGCTTCACTTCAAGTAACAGTTTTGTCACTCTAGGGTGACCTAAATATGGTGCATAATGCACTTCTTTCCACACAGTTCTTCTTAAATCTCCCCAATTTGGGACATATATTCTATTATTGAATCTCAATAGCCCATCAAGTTCAAAATAGAAACCATTATATCTTGTATCTTGATGATTTTCTATTAAGACTTTTAAAATTTATTCATAATATTCATCTCCACTCAAATTCTTCAATATCTGAGCTTTGAAATCAGAGTACATTAATACTATTGCCGCTATGTGCCTTCTTTGACTCAAGGAATCAACCACTCTATTTTCCTTACCCTTAATGTAGTTAACCTAAAAATCATAATAAGAGATGAGCTCTAACCATCTTCTTTGCAGGGCATTAAGGTCAAGTTGCATGAAGATATACTTCTAACCTTGATTATCAGATTTCAATTCAAATTGCTTTCCCAACAAATTATGCCTCCATACTAGGAGAGCATGTACAATTGCATCTAATTCCAAATCACGAGGGGAATAATTTTTCTCATAAGGTTGCAGATTCCTAGACTCTTAAGCTACAACTTGATCTTCTTGCATGAGCACTCCTCCTAACCCTTCTCCTGAAGCATCAGTCACCACAACAAAATGAACCTCTAGGTCTGGCACTTTAAGGTTTGGTGCTGAAGTCAACTTCTTTTTAAGAAAATTAAAACCTTCTTCACACTTATTAGACAACTCAAACCTCTTTCCTTTTCTTTGCAAGGAAGTGATAGGATGGGCAATTCTAGAAAAGTTCAAAATAAACTTCTTGTAATACCCTGCTAATCCCATAAAACTACACACTTCATGCATATTTTTAGGAGTAGTTCATTCCAAAATAGCCTTTATCTTTGATGGATCTACAATAATTCCTTTAGTTGATATGGTATGGCCCAAGTACTGCACCACTTTTTGAAAGAAAGTACATTTAGATAACTTTCCATAACATTTATGCTCCCTGAGGCATTGCAGAACTATCCACAACTGTTAATGGTGTTCCTCCTCATTACAAGAATAGATTAAAATATCGTCTAAAATTATCAGAACAAACTTATCTAGATAGTCTCTAAAAACACTGTTCATTAAATTTATAAATGTTGCTGGGGCATTGGTCATATTGAAAGGTAAGGCTATGAACTCATGATGCCCATACCACATTTGAAAAGTTACCTTATGAATATCTTCATCCTTTATTCTCAACTAATGATACCTTGATCTAAGGTCAATTTTGGAAAATATAGTAGCTGTTGGCAAGAGACACTACTCTGGTATGGATCCGTATGTTGTGATTGATGGAAACAAGGTTCAGAGAACTTATCTCCATGATAGGAAGAGATATCTCTAGAAGAACATGTTGGATTCCAAGTCCGAGTGACAAAAAATGGATAAGTATGGAAGGTACTCTGAATGGAAGATAGTAAGTCAGCTAGTATGCCTCCGTAATTGAAGACTTGCAGATGCAGTTTAGGTGTGATGTCAATTGGAGTTTGATAGCATTATGATTTAGAGGTTAAGTCCTGATCTCCTATGGAAGTCATCTTGAAGAATTGTCTAAGTCTGGGCAAGCAAGGTATAGCAGGAATAGTGAACAAGGTCTAGTGAAGTGGTCTACATTCCTCCGCAGACAAGTATTTTGTTATGTAGATTAGAGGTATTGTAAACACTAATATGGAGTACCTTAATCTAGAGCTAGGAGATCTAAAGTTCACCAGAGTTACAAGCTGAGCTAAGTATCAGCATAGTGTTTGACAGAGTTTGACAGAGACAAAGTCTGGGTTCTGATGGTCTGCATTTCTTTGCAAGATGATATGATGCCTTATAGTTCTAAAGGTAAGATTGAGAATGCGTAAAGAGTCCTTGATATAATTTTGGAAGTGTTTTGAGATCCTCAGCAAAAGTTGTAAGTCAACAGTTGAAGTTGTTCAATATACTCTTAAAGAAGAGGCTGACAAGTACATAAATCATTGTGTGGAGAAGAGTTAATGTTTGGAGAATCTATGTAAGTAATTGAATAATTAGAGCTGACCTATATGAACATGCTTGGGAGAATATTTGGGTCCGCATGACACATAGTGCATTGGATCAAGCTGACAAGGTACATCTTTCTATGTCCATGTTTCACTTCTTGGATGCCAACCTGCTTATGGATTAGATCATGATGCAGATATATAAGAGTGATGAAGTTCAGTTGAATGTGTGTGGTGGTGTGTGTGTGAGATACAAAGATCCAAATAGTGGAGCAGAGTTAGAAGATCATCAATGATGAAGTCTTGGGATTCATAATATGTACAATTGTTAAATGACTGCACCCAGGCATAGTGGCAGATGCTTAAGTAGTACTCAGTTATTATGTGTGATCTAATTGGAAGCAAGCTTTTCTCATCAAGGTAGTAAGTCGACAGTGAGCCTTTAATAGGGTTTAACAACCCTCATTGTAATCTTACTAGGTTTAAGGTTGAAGTAGTGAGTCGTGAGTCTACTAAATCTAGTTGTACTTCATGGTTGTAAGCTAGCATGTTCTAGGCCCGTGGAGTGACCAAGCTTGAACATCATTTCTGTAAAGATTGCAATATATTTATGAGAGCTAATCCTCTCCATGGTTTTTCCCTCTTTGGGTTTTCCATGTAAAATCTTGGTGTTATGTGTCATGCTTTTGTGGATGTTGTTCAATTGTATATTTTTCTTCTATTGGATCATTCTTTTGAAATGGTTAAAAGTAAAAGTATATGAAAATATTTATAGAACACTGATTCACCCCCCTCTTAGTGTTCCTGACATTCAACAATTGGTATCAGAGCAAGGTTCCTTGGAAGAAGTTTAACAGCTTAAGGAAGATCTAGGATAGTGTGATCATGGCAGTAAGAAGGTATAGAAATTATGAGAGATACAACCAACTAGAAGCATCTCTAGTGGATCTTGAAAATTCTAAAGCAGAGGTTAGAGATTTGAAGGAGAATTTGAAGCAAGCTAATGAATGCATCTTAAAGATGAAGGAGCAAGTCAAAAAATTCAAAGACAGATACAAAGAAGTCAGTGACCAATTGCTATCAGCAAATAAAGCCCTAGAGGATTTAGAAGCAGAAGTTACAAAAAGAACAAAAGCAGAAGATGATATGAACTTGATTGTGAAAAATGGATCAGAAGATTGTGTAAAACTTGAAAAGAAATTATAAGTTTGAAAATAGATCTAGAAAATGCTAGAAGTTTTGAAGAAAAATTTAGGATAAGTACTACCAAGCTTGATGAAATGATTGCTAGTAAGAGGAATGCTAATGACAAACAAGGTTTAGGATTTGAGAAAGGAGAAAGCTCAAACTATAGGAAAATAAGCACTGAGCCAAGGAAAAACAAAGGATACTAGTTCAGAAATCAAAGAAGAAGACCTAGAAGACCTTAGGTCAGACAACCAAATGCTCAAAGGTACCCCATCTTTAAATGGTTATTGTAATTCATGCAATAAGTTTGGTCATAAGGCTACTCAGTGTAGAAGTAGAATAAATCAAAAGACTCCATTATTCTTTGGTCAGTGTTTCAATTGCAAGAAAATTGGTCATAGAGCAAATGAATGTAGAGATTAGATCAGGAAAAGTCTCAACAATGGAAGGAATGAACAGTCATTCAAATGCTCCACTTGCAATAGGGTTGGTCATAGAGCTATTGTTTGCAAAAGTAAAGTAAGTTAGAATCCTATTAGGTGCAATGCATGCTATAAAATGGGACACAGATCAAATGAATGCAGAAGTTCAGTAAGAACTAATCTTCAAAATATCAGGAATAGTCAATCTTTCAATGGAAAGTATTTTGCATGCAATAGATTTGGACATAAGGCTAATCAATGCAGATCAAATTCAATCAATGAAAGGAATCAAGGTCAAAAGAATGTGGTGTGCTTCAATTGGAACAAATTTGGGCATGTTGCAAGGTTTTTGTAGAAGTAGGAATGAGAAGAGAAATCACTACTTTGAAGAAAGGAAAACATAGCAAAGAAATGACAAAGGAAAAAGAAAGTTGATCCAATTGAAACCAAGAAAGAAATGAACAAGGTATGGATCAAGAAAGGAGTAATTGAAGTTAGAGATCAATCCGCACCAGTATCTGATGTAGATATTGTTGATAACTGAGAGGGGGGGTGAATCAATTATCCTAATTAATTCTTCCTTTTCAACTTTCTTATCAATCAATGCAACATTAATTCAAATATGCAAACATTACCATGAAAAGGAAAAACACATGCACAGTATTTTTGACATGGAAACCCTGTTAAGTGAGAAAACCACAGGGTGATTAACCCAAAGATTATTCTCTATTAGAAGAATAAGGAAATACAAAATGGCACTTACCAATTAGGGCTCACTGCCTGAGCACACTGCTCACAAAGAAGGCACACTGCCTACAAGGAGACACACTGTCTACAAAAGAATGTTATACAATGCTTGAACTGATTGGAAGCATCCACATATACTAGAGTTCAGTTCCGGTTAGGCTTAGTACACTGATTTGCTGCACTTCATCTTTCCTCTTCTCTTATGCTGCTTCTCTTTCACATACCAGACCTTCCTTACTGCTTCTGCTCTATTCTACTTTTTCTCACATATCTCAACACACAACAACCACCTTCACAACTAAATCCATCATGTATATATATCTGCACAAGTAATTTCATCACTTTTCAAGTTGGCATCCAGAATAGTCAATTCTTTTCACAAACTCTGATTTGTCAGCTGAATCCTTCCACACCAAGTAATGCGGATCAAAACTATGCTTATATAAATCATTTATCATGTCAGCCAAACATGATTCATGCCTTCACAACCTTTACCACCATCAGTAACACATCTGGAAAATAGTCTGATGTTCTATCAGTCAGTTCTTCCTCTGTTCACACTGTCACTCAGGAACCCGGTACTCAAGTATTCATATCTTTTACCTCATCTATCACCGAAGGCTACAACCTTGGAATCTATTACTCAAGGTAGTCCTCTTGACTTGCCCAAAACTGCATTTTGCCAAGATACTTCCTCTGAGAGATTTGGACCAGTCTGTCAGACCTTGCCACATGCTTTATTCTTGTTTACTGGACCATAATAATCTTCATTCTGACTTTTGGTGGAGACACACCATGTCCTGCGGATGTGTGGGATGACCTTTGTTGCCATTAATGACAACAAACATGAATCCATGTAGTGTCTCTTGCCAACAATCTCTCCCTTTGGCATTGATGGCAACACTTAGTGAAAAATGACTAAGTGTTTACACTATGCTCCCCCTTGGCTGATGCTCTGTTTTTGTATACATTTTCTGGAGCTCCCCCTTAGTTGGATTCCTCATTTTTCACTACTCCTCACTGCCCCTTTGACATCAATGGCAAAGGGTAGGGTCCGCACACCAAAATTTTCAAAAATTTTACTATACTTAGCCGTATATTACATATTCACATAAACTGAAGAATGTCTGCAAAGGATGTCTTCAATTGGATGAGTTCTGTAGCCCAACTTTGCTTCATTCTATCCAAAATTGAAATGTGACCACTCAACAAAAACGTAAAAGCTTCTACCCTTTTAAGATCTGTCGGATCATTGGTCTGGGTGGTAGTCTGAGCATCACTTATGGCCTCATGCATGGCCTCTAACTTAGGGATAATAATCCTTCTAAGTTCTCCCATCCGGTTAATTATATTCTTTCTTTCCTTCTCAAAATTATTTATTGCATTTGTGATTGCAATAGTTTGACACTCTTGATTTACTATGGAGGAAGAGAGAGGATCAAAACTTTGAGACAAACTTAGTAGTTTATCCTCTTCCTCTTTTATTTTCTTCTCAATTTCTATCGTTGCTTTTGACCAGGAGATACAATATTTGTAAATGTCACCGCCATCCTTGAGAGCATTTTCTAAGCTCTTTATTCCAATACTCATATTTCTCCTATCATTAGAGATTAACCCTTGTACCTTTGAGAATCTTTTATCCAAAAATTCATTCCAGACCTTTTCTTCAGCTGATTTTTCTAGAGAATCAAAATGTGTACTAACACTGCTGACTAAGGTTTTGAGATTACCGGAAGAGGAGGCTGTGGGATCCTTCTGAAATGATGGTATGATCTTTTCTAGCACTCCAGATGTAGCTTCTATCAACTCACAGTCTTCCATATGAGACTTGAGGAGTTTTTCATTTGCCTTAGCATGTGCAAATGAAGCTATCTTCATTGTTTGTACCAGAGAAAGGGAATCAAAATTGAATGGACCTTGTAGAAGCTCCAGTTCATCAATCTCTAATGTTTCTTTGCTCAAATTTTTTTGGACAGTTTGTGCAGTGTCTATTGCCGGAGACAGATGTTTCTTTTCTTCTGCAGTCTTGGAGCTGTCCTTTGGAATTTTCTCTCCCTCTACATTCCCACCACTAGCAGTTGTGGTTTTCTCTGGTGAAGTCTTTTGTCCTTCTGTAATCTTTGCACTGTCACCTTCTTTTTCCTTCACCTCTGCTTCTTTCTCCTGTAATTTCTCTTCTTCTTTGGATCTAGAGACAGTAGGGGAAACCAGAGGAGAAATGTTGGTCTGTTTAGGGCCCACCTCTTCTATTACTTTCTCAGAAGTTTCTTCTGCAACACTAGTGGATGAAGGATCAGTACCCAAGTCCTCTACAACAGGAAGATTAAATCTTTTGAAGGCCTTCCAGAGGATCTCTTCTGTATCCTTGGCCACCTTGTCAGTCTCACCAAGCATGAGCTGATTCATCCTTGCTTTGCTCCTGAACTCATCCTTGCAGTCTTTGAATATTATGTTCATTATCTTGGGATCAATTTGAGGATATAGCTGAAGAGCTATCTGCTCCTAGATCTCAAGATCTTTAGCTTGGGCAGTGGACTTTCTCATTTCCAACTCCTTTTCTAGACTTTTAGGAATTAAAGAGATAATTTCAGTAAAAGCTTTGTTGTAAATGTTCAAGAACTTAACTGTGGCTTCCTCCAGAATCCTTTTATCTGCTTCATTATAGCCATCATAGAATTCTGTTAGGGGTTGAAGGTTGCCATCCATAGTGACTGCTTTTACTATATCATCTAAGGAGAGAGTAGATTTTTCAACAAATTCCTCTTCCTTCTCTTCTTCTCCTTGACCGGTAGAGTGTTTACTGGATGATTTCTTCTTTTGTTTCTTTATCTCCTTTAACCCCTCATCTGATTCGGTTTCCTCTTCATCTTTATGACTTGCATAAGCCCTTGTGGCCTTTATTTTAGACCTTTTCTCTCCTTTACCGGATGACTGACCTTCCAGTTTTGTTGTTTTTGAGCTTTTGGTTGTGACAGGTGTAGATCCTTTTGATGATCTGGTTCGGGTTGAGGTTTCCACCGGAGTACTTTTCTTGCTTTTCTTTTCAGCCTCTTTCTTCTCTTCCTTAGCCTTTCACCTCTTTTCTTGGTTGGCATCAAGTTCCTCCTTTGAGATGCCTAGGCCTTGGGCAATATGTTCTACTTCTTTTTTCACCTTCCTTTTTATCTCAGGTTCTCTGAGTTCCACATGGATCTTCACACTCAGCTCCTCAAAGGTTCCAAACCTTTCTTCCTTTGGATCTTTGGGCTGACTCAGCATGTGTTGAACATGCAGTTCCACAATCTGTTCATCAACCTCATACCCCATGGGCATGATCCAGACTATCCTTGGTTCTATAGCCTCCATTAGGCACTGATCAGTATCAACCATAAAGCAGACTGAGTCTTTGTATTTTTCAACAAGAGACTGGGGAATTCTTTCTCTTGCTTGCATCATGCTCTAGAAGTTTTTGAAGTATCCCCATAGGGCTATATTTCTTTCTTTGGCATCCCCAAGTCCATGTAAATAATCTCTGATCTAGACTGCTATAGCTTTGTCATTCTTCCATACCCATCCACTTGATCTGGGCAGCTCATTCTTGAAGTAGAAAAATAGATATAATATAAGTGTACCATACTTGAAAGAATTCTTTTTGTCCTTTTTGATTTTTTGTATATTTTCCATTAATTGGCTTAAAAGTAGTTCACAGAGATCATAATCTGCATTCTTTCTCAGCATCTCATAGGCAGTATATACTGCAGTTCTGGATACTGAATTCTCCCTACTGGAGTGATAAATCTTATATCCTATTATCATAGATGCAAACTTGATATCTGGGTCAGAAATATCTTCAATGGTCATTGCCCTCTTATCAAATTTTGATCCGGTGGCCTCAATTACAATGTTATTTTTGACAGATTTGAGGATAGGTATCCCTCCGGAAGAGTATAGACCAGTTACTGCCCTAATTACCTCTTTTGTGATCTTGCAGGGTCTATCCAGCCATAGGAAGTTGTCATGCACCCTACTCAATACGTACCAGACCCATTCATCTTCTTCAAAGCAGGGGAAATGAATGAATTGATCAAAATGTTTCTTCTAGATACCCTTATACTCTGGTTTAAGCTTAAAAGCACTGTCTATTAGTTGTTTGTGATAGATATCTCTTAATTTGAATTCCCCAAATTCCTCAATACTTGCATGTATGTAAACCCTAATGTCTTCTGTGTGTAAAACGCCATGTGGAACACTAGAGAATGCTCCTAAGGGATCTACCTCCAATGACTTGTATGGGTGTTTCTTAAATTCAGGTCGGGGCCTATCTGAGATCTTTACTATATTTGGAGTAGCCATTTTTCAAAAGATTTGCAGTGAGATATTGAAAATGGAAAATACCTTATGCGCCTTCAGTTACACGGAGTGGTTGGATTGATTTCTGTATGTAATGACTTCTGCAAGTGATCTTTGGTGAACTTGATGAATTTTGTTGTAGAGCTCCACTTTTCACTTCTTCTTGAGTGCAGAATGAACAAGTGATTAAAGAGAAAACCCTTATATCACTTTACAAACCCTAATATCAGACTGCAATAAATGCTTGACCTACATTATTCTGGTTAGCTTTATTCAGATGACTTGAAGAACCGGATCTGTCCAGATCTATGAACATCATGCAAATCTTCCAAAACATGAACAAATCGAGATGACACATCACAAGGACATCCCAAACACTCTGTCTAATCTACAAAATAGGAAAATGCACTTCTAGATCTCATCGGACCCTTTTTGTAACACTCTATCACTCCGGAGCATCTCCCGGAACCGGTTCTACTTGATTGATCACAACTCCTTCAAATCTTCATGCGGACCTCTAAAATCTTAATTAGATCATCTCAAGACTCATATCTACAAACCCTTTAATCTGTATCCTCTTCTTGTGCCAATTCCGGCACTACTTGATTGGCTGGGGGAATAAGGTTTTCTTTGTGTCTCCCCCTGAGCCAGAGCTCACTTTTTAATTTCTGGAAGGAATATCAACACGAGAGTCTGGTGCGGATCCAACCTCTACAATCTTAGACCTTTTATTCACCTAAATCTTGCTCATCTCACTTTTAAATTCATCTGCATTCATCTTTTGTTTACCCTTATCTTGATTCTGATTATGATATACTGGACCTCTTTTGTCCTGATTCTTGCTTCTACAGACTTTTGCACTATGACCGGACCTATTGCAGATTTGGCAAACAACATTTCTTTGTATATTTGATTGATATCCACTTGATCTACATTGATTAGCCATATGGCCTATTCTATTGCATGCAAAGCATCTACCATTGAATGATTTGTTCATTTGCATATTTCTGCATTCATGAGATTTGTGACCATACCTTTTGCAGTTAAAACACTATCCGGAGAAGGAAGAATTAGTCTGATTCATTCTCTTTCTACACTGATTAGCTTTGTGACCGAAGAGATTACAGCTGTGGCAGTATCCATTGAAAGATGGATATCTTTGAGCATTGGGCTGTCTTACCGGAGGTCTTCTAGGCCTGTTCCTTGGATTTTCTGATCCAAAATTCTTTTGACTAGATCCGGAGCTTTCTCCTTTTTCATATCCTAAACCACACTTGTCATCTATCCTTTTTTGACTTCCAAGAAGAACTTCAAGTTGAGCAGAACTTATCTTGAATTTCTCTTTATATTCATTTGCTGATTGAAGATCCCTTTTGAGAGAGATAATTTGATCCTCAATTTTTTTTTCATTTTCTTTAGCATCTTCAAGATCAGATTCAAGATGTCTAATAATTCTCTCCATTTGGTGGCAATCTTCTGATTTCTCCTTGAGAGATTGTCTTAGATCATCTTCAGTTTTTCTTTTCTCTTCAATCTCTTGGGTAAACTTTATAACTCCTGATTCCATTTCATGTCTTACCATAATGACTTCTTTTGATAACTTTTCACATAACTTGGTTTTTTCAGTTAGCTCTTCATTTGCATCATTAGCTTCACTTTGTCTTGCCAATTGCTAAAGTAGCTCCTTTCTCTTTTTCATAGAGACTTAATTTGTCTTTTAGTTCTCTCATGAAATCATCAGCCTGTTTGAGTCTTTCCTTTAATTCATTAACTTCAGAGTTTGACTGTTCAAGATCCTCAAGGGCAGTCTTGAGTTGCTCCTTTAAACCATACGTATCCATTTGGATTCCTAGATCTTCTTCGAGTTGTTAGACTCTTGTTGGGAGGAACTTAGCTCTGATACCACTTGTTGATAACTAAGAGGGGGGGTGAATCAGTTATCCTAATTAATTCTTCCTTTTCAACTTTCTTATCAATCAATGCAACATTAATTCAAATAAGCAAACATTACCATGAAAAGGAAAAACACATGACACAGTATTTTTGATGTGGAAACCCTGTTAAGGGAGAAAACCACGGGGTGATTAACCAAAGATTATTCTCTGTTAGAAGAATAAGGAAATACAAAATGGCACTTGCCAATTAGGGCTCATTGCCCAAGCACACTGCTCACAAAGAAGGCACACTGCCTACAAGGAGACACACTATCTACAAAAGAATGTTATACAATGCTTGAACTGATTGGAAGCATCCACATATGCTGGAGTTCAGTTCCGGTTAGGCTTAGTACACTGATCTGTTGCACTTCATCTTTCCTCTTCTCTTATGCTGCTTCTCTTTCACATACCGGACCTTCCTTACTGCTTCTGCTCTATTCTACTTTTTCTCACATATCTCAACACACAACAACCACCTTCACAACTAAATCCATCATGTATATATATCCACACAAGTAATTTCATCACTTTTCAAGTCGGCATCCGGAATAGTCAATTCTTTTTACAAACTCTGATTTATCGGCTGAATCCTTCCACACCAAGTAATGCGGATCAAAACTATGCTTATATAAATCATTTATCATGTCGGCCAAACATGATTCATGCCTTCACAACCTTTACCACCATCAGTAACACATTCAGAAAATAGTCTGATGTTCTGTCAGTCAGTTCTTCCTCTGTTCACACTGTCACTCAGGAACCCGGTACTCAAGTATTCATATCTTTTACCTCATCTATCACCGGAGGCTACAACCTTGGAATCTATTACTCAAGGTAGTCCTCTTGACTTGCCCAAAACTACATTTTGCCAAGATACTTCCTCTGAGAGATCCGGACCAGTCTGTTAGACCTTGCCACATGCTCTGTTCTTATTTACTGGACCATAATAATCTTCATTCTGACTTCTGGTGGAGACACACCATGTCCTGTGGATGTGTGGGATGACCTTTGTTGCCATCAATGACAACAAACATGAATCCATGTAGTGTTTCTTGCCAATAGATACCTCCTCTGGGAAGTAAACTAAGAACTCTGGCTCAAGGGAACAGTGTAGAAAATTCAAATCCCCCAGCTAAAAATTGGGTGCCAAAATTCAACATGAAGATGTATCATGGAATCTAATGTGACACACCTATTCAAAGAAGAACCAGAAGAAAAGGAATCAATGTAGTATATTGGGGAGCAATCCTAATCAACTGTATTGTATAGTTAATGGTTTTGACAGCTTTTTGGAATGAGCATTTAATGACAACTAGGTTAGGCGTGTGGAGGATAAAAGGAACATGTTTGGTTTCAAAAGTCACTTTGCACTTGGAGCTATCAAAAATTTAGAGAGATCAAAGCTAACTTAAGTAGCGACAATCAAAATTTGAAGCATTCAGGGAAAGGAAACCCTAACTCAAAAAAATAAGGTATTTTCATTAAATATCATTTGTGAATCTACTGAATCTTTGCTATGGCAACTCCACAAATTGTAGATATCATTGAGTACCCTTGGCCTAACTTTAAGAAACACCCTTACAAGGCAACATAAGTGGATCAAATGGGTGCATTCTCAAAGATACCCTATGGAGTCCTGTATGTGGAAGATATTAGGGCATACATCCATGTGGCCCTAGATGAGCTTGGTGGCAACAATTTTTCAGACCTATTTGTGAAACACCTATGTAATGATCAATTTGATCTAAAGAATGAATATAAAGCCTTAAAGGAGAATAAATTCATCCAGTATGCAAAGTTTCCCGCATTCGCGGAGGATGAATGGGTCTGGTATGTTCTTAGTCGAATTCATGACAAATTTATGTGGTTGGGAAAAGGGCAACCCTTCAAAATAATGCAAGAGGTAATTTAGGAAGTCACTGGACTAAACTCTACTGGAGGAGTTCCATTATTAAAAGCAGTTAAGAATCAAATGGTTACCGATGCTACTGGAGCGTAATTCGACAAAAGGGCATTGACGATAAATGATATCATTGATCCTGCAGTAAAATTTGCCTCAATGGTCATAGGTTATAAAGTCTACTTCTCAAACTGGGAGAATTTAGTTTTTGGTACTGCAATATACACATCATATCAAATGATCAAGGAGAATACGGACTGTGATCTGTGCGAACTGCTACGAACCCAACTACTAGAAAATTTGAAGAAGACAAGAAAGAAAAAAACTACCCATTCAAGTATGGTACGCTAATCATCTGTTTATTCTTCTATTTCTTGAATGAATTCCCTAATCATCAGGATTGATTTGGTTGAGTAACAAACTAGTAGCTGTGCAAATTAGAAATTGTCTTGAAAACTTGGGAAGTTATAATGAGCAAAACGTAGCCCTATGGGGATTTTTCAAGAATTTTCATAGCATGATGCACTCTAGAGAAAGAATTCCTAAGAAAATTGTTACAAGTACAAGGATAAAATTTGTTTCATGGCCACTAAGGATCAATGTTTAGTGGAGGTTGTGGAACCAAGAACTGTGTGGATAATGCCCATGGGTTATGAGGTAGATGAACAAATTCTAGAAAATTATGCCCAACACCTTCTTAGCAAACCAAAAGATATCAAAGAAGAAAGGTTTGGAATGTATGAGGAGCTTTCAGTGAAACTCCATGTTGAGCTTAGACAAGATAAATCTACTAGAAAAGTGAGAAAAGAAGTGGAAGAAATTGCCACAAGGTACGACATCACTAAAGAGCAGCTCAAGGAATCAAGAGAAAAAATAGAGAAAGCAAAGAAGGAAGAAAAAATGATCAGGCTAAGGTTCCAGAGGAATCTATAAAGAAGATAAGAGAGGCTAAAGCTACTCAAAGGTCTACCCAAAGCTTTTCCATTTCATCCGGTGCAATATCATCAAAGAAGCCCTCTGAAAAGGACACAAAGAGGAAGAAGATGAAAGGAAAAAGATTGTATGTCAGTGTGGGAGAAAAGCATGAAGAAGAGACAAAATCAGATGAAGAGATAAAGAAAATGAAAGTTGAGGCTACCAAAACCTCCAAAAGTAGCAAGGAGAAGTCATTCGGAGAGAAGAAACCCAACAAAAGATAGAAAGTAGATAAGTCACATGTCACACTAAAACTTGAATATGTATTGAAGTCTATCATTGTTGATGATAATCTGAAACCTGTGGCAGAATTTTATGATGATTACAATGATGCTGATAAAAGGATTTTAGAAGAAGCCACAATAGAGTATCTAAACATATACAATAGAGCCCTCATTGAAATCATTGGTGACCTCCCATTGGGTAGTATCCTATCACTTAGAAAAGAATTTGCTATGGAAAAAGATATGGAGCTCAGAGAACACACACTGATAAATTTATGTCTGGATATTACTCCAGATGAGAAGAGTAGAATCTCCAAGGCACTTAATAACGAATTCAAGTCAAAGAAAAGAATGAATGCATTAATGATAGGAGAGGTTGATAAGGTTGTCAAGGAAATAGAGGAAATCATTTTGGACATACTAAAGAAATACAATATTTCCACTATTTATGATAGTGAGGAAACAAAAAATGAAGATACAATTCTACCAAAGACAAGCCTTGATCAAGGTCCAAATCAAGCCTTTGACACTAACACATTGAATATGGGTGGAACTAAAATAGATTTGTCTCCTGAGTAACAAACTAAAGATGTAGAAGATAGGGAACAATCAAGGAGCCTTACACTGGTACAAAACACAGAACAACAAGAAAATATGGACATAAATCCTCTAGAACAAAGTCAAGAAGAATTGTTTGAGAGAACAAGAGACACTACAGATGTCTTGGTTGGTGCTGGAAGGGAACAAGTTGTAGATGAGTTTGAACTTCTTCGAGGATCAATCAATTTGGATTCATTATCACTTGCACAAAATTTCAAATTTGTCTCCATTGTTCAAGCTAGGGCACATAAAGAAGTGCTGAAATCTCATGATAAAAATAGTAAATTGATCAATGATGCAACAATTGTTCTAAAAAAGTTAATGCCATCATTTTAGAAAGATATCTCATTATCTCCTACTAATAATCTTGAGGAGCTATTGAAATTTGTAAGTACACATTTTGAGTCATTTGAAAAAATTGTAGAAGCAAAGGTTATAAAAGAATTTGATGAGAGGAGACTGGTAGAGCTAAAGACCATGAGAGCTCGAGACAAAACCTCATTAGATAAAGGCATCAAGATAATACAAAGAACCATTGAAGAAGCTAGTAGAGTACACAAATTCTATCTATCTTGGCCAAAATTCACAAAGGAGCTAGAAGACAAAATCAAAGACTTGGAACTCAAACTGCTAAATATCTCTAAAACTTATAATCCAGCAATGGAGTCGATAAAGGCAAAAGGAACACAAGTTGCCAATATTCATAATGATTTATACACTTTGATGAAGAAAAAGGAAGATATTAAAGATAGGTTGTGCCAGTTGAAAGAACTGATAAGTCAAAAAATTAATTCCATGACCTTTCTGGTGGATGAGGCCCTGAAATCTCAAGCACTAGTTGATACACCAACGGATGTCCAAAAAGTAGAACAGTTAGTATTTTTGTTGAGTGGTCACATCCTTATTCTGGATAATGTAAGGAATAGATGGAATGGAGAAATAGCTACAATAAAGACTATCTATAGTGACATTTTGCCTTCAGTCACAAATTAAGATGAAGATTGCACTTGTAAATATGTGACAATTTACAAAATTTTGAAGTTTTTGACAAATTTTTGGCTCCGAATCACACCCTTTTTCCATTCATGTCAAAGAGGGAGAAGTAGATCAGTGAAAAATGGACAATCATCTTAGGAGGAGAAAGAAAGTACAGTGTATATAGAAAGGGGGAGCAGTCAAGAATTTTTCACTAAGTGTTGCCATCAATGCCAAAGGGGGAGATTGTTGGCAAGAGACACTACTCCGGTATGGATCTGTATGTTTTCATTGATGGAAACAAGGTTTAGAGAACTAATCTCCATGACAGGAAGAGATATCTCTAGAAGAACATGTTAAATTTGAAGTCCAGGTGACAGAAAATGGCTAAGTATGGAAGGTATTCTGAATGGAAGATAGTAAGTCAGCTAGTATGCCTCTGCAATTGAAGACTTGTAGATGCGGTTTATGTGTCATGTCAATTGGTGTTTGATAGTGTTATGATTGAAAGGTTAAGTCCTGATCTCATTCAGAAGTCATCTTGAAGAATTGTCTAAGTTCGGGCAAGCAAGGTATAGCAGGAACAATGAACAGGGTCTAGTGCAGTGGTCTGCATTCCTCCACAGACAAGTATTTCATTATGCGGCTTAGAGGTGTTGTAAACACTAATATGGAGTACCTTATTTCAGAGTTAGGAGATCTGAAGTTCACTAGAAGGACAGTTACAAGTTTCTAAGTATCAGTATAGTGTTTGACAGAGTTTGGCAGAGACAAAGTCTAAGTTCTGATGGTCCACATTTCTCCGCAAGATGATATGATGCCTTGCAGTTCTAAAGGTAAGATTGGGAATGTGTAAAGAGTCCTTGATATGATTTTGGAAGTGTTTTGAGATCCTCAACAAAAGTTGTAAGTTAGCAGTTGAAGTTGTTAAGCATACTCTTAAGGAAGAGGCTAACATGTACATAAATCACTGTGCGTAGTATAGTTAATTTTTGGAGAATCTATGTAAGTAATTGAATGATTAGAGCCAACCTATATGAACACACTTGGGAAAAGATTTAGGTCCATGCGACACATAGTGTATTGGATCAAGCTAGCAAGGTACATCTTTCTATGTACACGTTTCACTTCTTGGATGCTGACCTGCTTATGGATTAGATCATGATGTGGATATATAAGAGCAATGAATTTTAGTTGAATGTGTGTGGTGGTGTTTTTGTGATGCAAAGATGCAAATAGTGGAGTAGAGCTAGAATATCATCAGCAATGAAGTCTTGGGATTTAGAATACAGTTGTTAAATGACTAGACCCAAGCATAGTGGTAGATGCTTAAGCAGTACTCAATTATTATGTGTGATCTAATTGGATGGAAGCTTTTGTCATCAAGGTAGTAAGCCTTCAGTAGGGTTTAACAACCCTCATTGTAATCTTACTAGGTTTAGGGTTAAGGCAGTGAGCTTGCTAAATCTTGTTGTACTTCATGGTTGTAAGCCAGCATGTTCTAGGCCTGTGGAGTGACCAAGCCTGAACATCATTACTATAAATATTACAATATATTTATGAGAGCTAATCCTCTCTGTGGTTTTTCCCTCTTTGGGTTTTCCACGTAAAATCTTGGTGTTATGTGTCACGCTTTTGTGGATACTAGTCAGTTGTATATTTTGCTTCTATTGGATCATTCTTTTTAAATGGTTAAAAGTAAAAGTATATGAAAATATTTATAGAACACTGATTCACCCCCCAGTGTTCCTGACATTCAACAGTAGCATCACACATTTGATCAAAAAGATCATCTATGCATGGAAGAGGATACTTGTTCTTAATTGTTGCTTTTTTTAGCATACGATAGTCTATACAAAGATGCATAGTACCATCTTTCTTCTTAACAAAGATCACTGGCACTCCCCAAGGTGACACACTAGGTCTAATCAATCCTTTTTGCAACAATTCTTGGAGTTGAGCTTTTAACTCCAACTCTATAGTAGTCATTGAATAAGGTGCTTTTGACACTAGTTTGGATCCAAGAATAATATCAATTGCAAAATCAAAAACTCTCTTCGGGGGTAGACCTGGAAGGTCTTTTGGAAACACATCCTAAAAATCTTGAAGAAAAGGGTACTCTTCAAAAGTGTTTTCCTTTAATTCATTCCCCTCTTCATCTTTTACTTCCTCCATTCTAACTACAAACATCTAACATCCTTTCCACTTCACTCTTTTCAATTGCATCATGAAAATTTGCCTAATTTTCATTTCTCTCTAAAAACCTTGGATAAGGGAAACATTTCCATCATCATCAATACATTCTATTGTTTTGGAAAGACAGTCTATTTTTTCCTTGTGCTAAGATAGCCATTTCATTCCTACGATGACATCATAGGATCCTAGAGGTGCTACATAAATGTTGACCTCCATGGAAAAAGTAGGTAGGGTTAATCTGGCTTCAAACAAACATTGCTCTACTCGAGCTCTTGACTGGTTTGCAAACTCTACTATCTAGGAATTAGCCATGAAATTCCTAGACATTTTATCAAGTATTCTAGGATTAACAAAATTTTCAATCACTCTTGTATCTATGAGAATAGAAATTGGGGTTCCAAAAAGAGTGCCTTTGGTTTCAATAGGAGTAACCTAATACTCAACTTGATGACTACCAAGAGCAACATGAATCCTTTGCTGAAAAACCATTTTCTATGAAGGTAAATGTGTGCCTCCATAAGGATTCCCTTGACTCTTCGTGGGGCACTAGGTAGCATAATGATCTCCTCCACATGTGAACCACCCTCCAGGAGGACCTCTCTTTCTTGAAGATTGGTTGATATCATCATTATTCCTTTTTGGATTTGAATCCCTATTTCCATCCCTGGATTCATTTCTATTAAATCTAGAACTTTTGCTCGGGTTCCTTTCTCTAGATTTCTAATTATTATTTCTCTTTTTGAAGGATGTTGAAGGATGACTCTAGTTAAATTTGCTTCAAGATCTTTCTTGATACACAAAGATAGATTTGATCTTCTTCTCTTTCTTGATGGCTTTCTCAAAAATCTTTATCCATGGTTGTGGGTCCATGAACATTGACTTCTTTTCCAATCTAAGCATTCAAGCCCATGATAAACTTCCTTATTCTAAATCTCTCATCCTTCTGATATTGTGGCAGATATTTCAATAACTTGGTAAATTTTTCCCAGTGTTTAGTGATAGTCATATCTTGTTGACATAGATTTTTAATATCTGTCACTGTCTGGTCAAAGAAAAGTTGGGGAAGCCACCTTTTCTTGAATATGACCACAAATTGATCCCAAGTTAGACTCAAGGAACTCAATCCTAATTCCATTTTCTAGTTCATCAACCATGTGGATGCTTCTCCAGCTAACTGGTATGATCCCCATATAGCCTTAGTAATCTTATCTAATAATTTCTTATCTCAAAATATTTTTCCATCTCTATCGGCCAAGCCTCAGCTGCATCTCCACTCACTATTCCATTGAACTTAGGAGGTATTACTTTCTTCATATCTCGGGCTAGCTCATTGGTAAGATGAGTTTTTGTCTCAATATGAATATTTGAGTCTTGATTATTTACTCTTGGTTCACCATGAAAACTAGATTCTTCTCTTCCTTCAAGGTGGTATTCTTAATTGGTTTGTCCCCGTCTAACTTCCTATTCTAGGGCTTCTAATCTTCCTTTTGTTTCATTTAAAACTGAAAAAATTTGATCTAATTTTTCCATGGAGTTTTACTCATGATCTGGGCCATTCGGGTTCCCTCTTGGTTGGTTTTTAGATTGTTCCATAACAATACTATGCCTAATCATTGCATAGAAATTTATCAAAACATGTAAATTTTTGATACACTATAATAAAAGTACAAGTTCATAAATATAGAAACTTAGAGATTCACCACACAAACATTTTCTTACTCAAAAATCCAAAATTTTATTCACTTTCTGGATCTTTACATCCTTATTCAAATACAAAACTTTTGTGAAAGGAAAGGCATATCAATTTCTAATAGAGGAAATTCCTCTGGTTCCTCCTCTTTGTTAGAATTGTGTAACATAAACTTAGTAGGTTGATGTACTTGTGAGTACTCCTTCAACACCTTTAGACTCATAATAGGTGCATCTTGATCACACCCAAAAAGCATGTCAAGATGTGTGGATGGCTTACTAGTCTTTATAATAGTAAGGGTTGAAAAGCTTTTTGTCTCTTTAAGATGTTTCCTCCTTTCTAGGCGGATACATTTGAGTGTATCATCTAGTGTCTCAAAATTAGTGAACCAATCTTCCTTTGCAAAACTCTTTGTTTCTTCTATCTTTGGTTCAGGAGATGGCTCTTTCTTAATAGTGATCTTGGGTATTTCACTAAGTTTTGTTTTTGTGGCTCTCTTCCTTTTTCTTTTGTTTCCTTCCATTCTACCACAAGAACAAATGTTTTAACATTAGCATATCTTGCCAATCTTGTGAAACCTCGCAATGAGCTTCAAGGTCTAAGTGCTGAAATTGGTAGCTCTGATACCACGTGTAACATCCCAACTAGAATATTAGAAAACTCAAACATAATTAAGAGAACAATCACACTAAATTTTTTTAAAAGAGAGAATTATCCAAATCAATATATTAGATTTACAATATGCAATACAATATATATATTTCATAAGAAGGTCGCTTCACTTGTGACTTAAAAATTGTACATATTACAAGTGGTCGTATTTCTTATGACTTCAAGCTTCCCAAGCACACTCTTAACCTTTTTAATCTCCCACTGATAAGAAAGGTATACTTTTAAAAATGTATTACTCTTGGGTTCTTCTTTAAATCTATTATCGACTCTTAACAAAATGGTAAGTCTAAGCTGTTGGAATTAGGCCAAACAATTGAGAGGGGGGGCTGAATTAGTTGTCCCACAAAATTAACCTTTTCTGCTTTTTAATCTTCTTCCATAACTTACAAACAAATTAATGATGTAAAAATTAAAGCACCAAACAATAACACATGAGCAGAAACACAATTCACACACTTGACACCAAGATTTTTAATGTGGGGATTAACCCACAAGATTCATACCCTATTAAAAGTACTTAAAAAATGGGAAGGCACTTGCCTTCGGGCGTACTGCCTAGAGGTCACTGCTCAAAGAGGCTCACTGCCTACAAAATTTTATGTTTAATATAAAAAGAATTAACTGAGAAATAGCATCTTCTTCATGCCTGGTTCAGTCTCATTGAAAGCTCACAAAACTTTTGCTCTACCCCCAAACACTTATTCATTATCTCTTCATCCTTTACTGCTCTTTTTCTTCTGCTCCTCTTCTCTGCTTTGCCTCGATACCTTTCTTAGGATTTGATCATTTTTGCACAAGGATGATTTTCCACAACTCAACTACAGACGTTTATATTCTTCATCAACCTTGGAATAAACATCAAGGTCAGCACTACAAACATATGACTTAATGTGAATCACTAAGCTATCGGCCATACATAACTGGGACTCAAATCTTCCTTGATCAGCATGCCACTCTCCATAAAATTTCTCCTTGATCATCCGCAACATGCTTGAATCATCCGGTTAGCCAAGACTGGTAAGAACAACAACACCAAGGAAGAAATATTCAACAATGAGCTTAATATTCAATGCGGACCTTCAACATAGCAGGCACATGATCAACAAACCACCACAAGCACATTGAATTCAACAATAACATCCACACTACTCCAAATCATCAAAATCACTTGCATCTTCATCTGGAACCTCAAGAACACTGTCTTCCATGACTATCACACTAGGAATATTACTTGTGGACCTCTAAACCACAAACCACTTGAGTTGAGGATACACACTGACTTCCCAAACATGCCTCTAGATTTACAGATCATTATTTTTCATTGCGGAGCAATCCGGACCAATTTCCTATCACTCTGTCTCTTCCGAACACTACAAAACCCAGTTCTAATTATATGGCCATATCTTCTTCAAATCTTCATGCGAACCTCTCAAATCATAATTGGAGATACTTTAGGCAATCCTCTACAAAGCCATATGGTCCATGTACTTTGATCTTCATTCCTCTAGATATGCAGAGCAACCTACTTCATGGATTTGCACTGTTTTAGCTGTTTCTGACAATGGGATATGTTGACATCAATGACAACACATCATAAGCACATATTTGCAACAATCTCCTCCTTTGTCATTGATGGTAACATATGATGTGAAAAATTGATTCAACCATCAAGACAAGGATTTCTCCCTCTTTCTCTCATCACTTCTGCAACCACTTTCTTCACTGCTCCCCCTTTCATCAAGAACTAGTTTTTCACATGACTTCTCTCCCCCTTTGACATCAGTGGCAAAGGGCACATATTTGTAATCTTTTCTCCACCTTTTTGTTTCAGAATGATCTCCAAAATTTGCAGATTGACTACTCCCCCTAAGTAGTACCTCCTTGACATCAATTTGGATCACAAGATATGACAGTGAATTCTACTAGACTGATGCACCCTAGTGCATCTTAGTTCTGATTAGGAGGGGTAATAACCCCTAACTTCTCTCTAAGATACTCAAAAGTATCCTTGAGTAGAGGCTTTGTGAAGATATCTACAATTTGATCCTTTGAAGAAACAGACTCCAATCTAACTTCATTCTCATTAACATTCTCTCTCAAAAAGTGTCAACTTGATTGATATGTGCTTTGTCTTTGAATGCAATACTAGATTCTTTGAGATGCTTATTGCACTTGAATTATCATAGAAGATTGTGATAGGCTCTTCAAACACAATTCTGATATCCTTCAGCATCTGTTTCATCCATAGAACTTGAGTGCAATTATTTTCTACTACTATATACTTTGCCTCTGCAGTAGATAGAGATATTACCTCCCACTTTTTGTTCAGCCAAGAAACCAATCTTCTTCCCAAGAAGAATGCACCACCACTAATACTTTTTCTGTCATCCACATCTCTTACCCAATCGGCATCTGTATATGCATGAAGAGTGAAGTCATTGTCCTTAGGATACCATAAGCCATAATTAGATGTTCCCTTTAGATATCTGAAAATTCTTTTGACTACTACAACATGGGATTCTTTAGGATCAACTTGAAATCTAGCAACCAGTCCAGCTGCATTCATAATATCAGGTCTGGTTTGAGTCAGATAGAGCAGTCCTCCAATCATTGATCTATATCTTTTCTGATCTGCCTTAGGGGAGTCATCATCTTTACTCAACTTGCATCTAGTTACCATAGGTGTACTCAATAGTTTCAAATCCTCCATTCCAAACTTTTTCAACAATTCTCTCACATACTTAGACTGAGATATGAAGATACCTTTATCTGACTAGGTGATTTGTAGACCTAAGAAGAAATTCATTTCACCAAACATGGACATCTCAAATTCACTTTGCATATGACCAACAAATACTTTACACATGCTCTCATTTCCACCAAAGATGATATCATCAACAAATACCTCAACAATTAAGATGTATTCATGATCAATTTTGAGATAAAGATTACTATCAACAGTGCCTTTGCTAAATTGAAGCTTTAGCTAATACTTATCTAATCTTGAATACCAGGCTCTTAGGGCTTGTTTGAGTCTATACAATGCTTTCTTCAATTGGCAGACCATATCTCCTTGATCAGACAACTGGAATCCTTTTGGTTGTTCAATGTAGACTTCTTCCTCTAACTCTCCATTCAAGAATGTTGACTTGACATCCATTTGATAGACTTTGAAATCTTTGAAAGCAGCAAATGCAAGAAATAATTTGACTGCTTCAATTCTTGCCACCGGAGCAAAAGTTTCTTCAAAATCAATTCCCTCTACTTGTGAATATCCTTTACACACCAATCTTGCTTTGTTTCTCACAACTTCACCATCTTCATTCAGTTTATTCCAGAAGACCCATTTAGTTCCAATTACATTTTTCTCTTCAGGTCTAGGAACAAGATCCCAAGTATGATTCTTTTCAATTTGCATTAATTCTTTTTCCATTGCTTTTACCCAATTTTCATCATTACAAGCTTCATTCACTATTTTTGGTTCAATCTTTGAAATTAGATAGTCTCTTGTACTTCAACAATTTTGCCCCTGGTTTGAACACATTTATTCTTATCTCCTATGATCTGATCTTCAGAATGATTCAACCTTACATACCTGGGGGTCTTGGGATTTTCTTCAACTTCTGATTCTTGAACTTGTTCCTCAACATTGTTATTAACTTCCAGAGTAGACTGGACTTCATTTGGACTTTCATTTTGATCTTCAGATTCATATCCACAAAACCTTGAAGGTCTCTCCTTGCTTTCATCAACCTTGACATTAGTACTTTCAACAATCTTTTTCAATCTCTTGTTAAAGCACTGGTATGCCTTGCTTTGATTAGAGTATCCCAAGAATATTCCTTCATCACATATTGCATCAAACTTGCCTAGATCTTCATCTCTTTTGATATAGCATTTACTACCAAAATTTATGAAATATTTCACAGAAGGAGCATTACCAAACCACAATTCATAGAGAGTTTTACTAGTATTACCTTTGATTTGCACCTGGTTGAGAGTGTAGACAACAGTACTCACAGTCTCTCTCCAATAGACATGTGGAACATTTACCTTCATCATCATGGTTCTAGCAACCTCTTGAATAGTCCGGTTCTTCCTTTCCACAACTCTATTTTTCTGAGGAGTCCTAGGAGAGGATAACTATCTTCTTATCCCATGCTTCTCACAAAATGAATTAAACTCACCAAAAGTGAATTCTCCACCTCTGTCAGATCTCAGACACTTTATCTTTACACTAGTCTCATTCTCCACCCTAGCCTTGAACACTTTGAATTTTTCAAGAGCCTCTAATTTCTCTCTCAAGAAAGTGACCCACATCATCCATGAGTGGTCATCAATTAGCAACATAAAGTATCTATCTCCTTGTAAACTCCTAACTCTGGCAGGACCACACAAATCAGTGTGCAAAAGATCCAGCAATCCACTTGAAGATTGTTCTTTGCTTTTAAATGACGTTTTGCTCTGTTTGCCCAACTGACATTCCTTGCACATGCTATTGGCAGGTTTCACAAGTTTTGGAAGATCTCTTATAGACTGAGTTGCACTTATCTTGACAATGTTGTCAAAGTTTACATGACACATTGTCTTATGCCATAACCAACTCTGATCAATCTGAGAAATCAAACAACTCTTACCAGTACCACTTAAATGAAAGATATTACCTCTAGTCGGAGTACCAGATGCAATCTTAGTTCCGGAGCTTTCCAGAATTCTACACTTTCCATTCTTGAATTAGAGATCATATCCCTTGTCAACCAATTATCCAACACTGAGAAGATTATGCTTCAACCCTTCTACATACAAGACATCATTAGTGTTGTGCTTAGCATCAAAAGAGATGGATCCTCTACCATGAATTCTACTAGTTGAATTGTCTCCAAACCTCACAATTCCACCTTCATACCTTTCCATACAAACTTATTCTTATCACCTGTCATATGATGAGAGCATCCACTATCAATCACCCATTCATCCTTTTCTTCAACCTAAGCAACCAAGGCTTTTTCCACATTCACATAGCTAGCAGATTCAGTAGGCACCAGATCTTCTTCTTTGATAGCAATGAACATCCATTCATTTCCAGAGGTACTTCCATTATCAGATTCATCACCAGTGACTCCTTCTTCACTGGCTTCTTGGACATAGTAGCATTTCTTTTGAACCCTAGGTCTGTTTGGGTTTGGATTTGAAACCCTCTCCGGACATCTTGAGGCAAAATGACCAATCTTATTGCAAGAAAAACATTTGAAAGGCAACATTCCTTCATACTTACCGAATCCTCTTGGTAGTCTTCTAGCAAAAAGAGTTTCAAGTTCTTCAAACTCTATCTCATCTTCATCAAGTTCCTTCATTGCCTTCTCAAATTTGGTTAGTCTTCTTGAAGAGATTTCACTTGGATCAAATCTTTGCTTTCCAGAAACACTGGCCTTAAATGCAGATTCAGACTTAGGAAGAGAATCACCAAACTCACTCATTTCAAATGCTGAGAGTTTTTCAACCAACTGATCCTATGCAACAGTTGTCACAATCCTAATTTCTTCAATGGAAGCAACTTTGTGTTTGTATGCCGGAGATAAGGATTTGAGCACTTTGGCAACAATTTCTGATTCTTCCAATTTTTCCACTAGCACACCTGATACTTCTCATAAGTTCATTCACCTTTAGCATGTAGGAGGTAATATTTTTGTCTTCACTCATCCTTAAGCTTTCATATCCACCCTTCAGGCTTTGTAGCTTAGCACATTTGACATGTTCATCACCTTCATACAGGGTTTCCAACTTCTCCTACATTTTATGCACAGTTTTCAATTCCAGTACATTTGTCATTTCTATATCAGACAAGGCACTCAACAATGCTTCTTTAGCTCGAATGTTGTTTTCAACATCTTTGAGTTCATCTGGAGTTGTAGGACCTTTCTCTGGAATCTTATACTCATTCTTAGTTATCAACCAATAGGCATCACCCATACATTGCAAATGACACTGCATGCACATCTTCCAAAGAGTGTAATTTGTTCCATCAAATCTCAGACTGTCCTTCTTCTAAGTCGACATCCTAGATCTCCTCAAGTGGTAAAGCTTCTTTTAGATGAACTGGCTTTGATACCAATTGTTGGAATTAGGCTAGACAACTGAGGGGGGTGAATCAGTTGTCCCACAAAATTAACCTTTTCTATTTTTTAATCTTCTTCCACAACTTACAAATAGATTAATGATGTAAACATTAAAGCATCAAACAATAACACATGAGCAGAAACACAACTCACACACTTGACACCAAGATTTTTAACGTGGAAACCCGGTTAAGGGAAAACCATGGTGGGGATTAACCCACAAGATTCGTACCTTGTTAAAAGTACTTAAAAAATGGGAAGGTACTTGCCTTTGGGTGCACTACCTAGAGCTCACTGCTTAAAGAGGCTCACTGCTTACAAAATTTTATGTTTAATATAGAAAGAATTAACTGAGAAATAGCATCTTCTTCATGCCTAGTTCAGTCTCATTGAAAGCTCACAAAACTTCTGTTTTGCCCCCAAACACTTCTTCATTATCTCTTCATCCTTTACTACTCTTGTTCTTCTGCTCCTCCTGTTCTCTGCTCTATCTGTGTACCTTTCTTAGGATTTGATCATTTTCTCACAAGGATGATTTTCCACAACTCAACTACATGCCTTTATATGCTTCATCAACCTTGGAATAAACATCAAGGTCGGCACTACAAACATCTGACTTAATGCGAATCATTAATCTATCAGCCAAACATAACTGGGAATCAAATCTTCCTCGATCAACACACCACACTCCATAGAATTGTTCTTAGATCTTCCACAACACGCTTGAATCATCTGCTCAGGCAAGACTGGGAAGAACAACAACACCAAGGAAGAAATCTTCAAGAATGAGCTCAATCTTCAATGTAGACCTTCAACACAATAGGTACACAATCCAGAGACCACCACAAGCACATTGAATTCAACAGTAACATCCACACTACTCCAAATCATTAGAATCACTTGCATCTTCATCCAGAACCTCAAGAACACTATCTGCCATGACTGTCACACTAGAAAGAATGCTTGCAGACCTCTAAACCGTGAACCACTTGAGTTGAGGATACACACTAACTTCCCAAACATGCCTCTAGATCTGCAGATCATATTTTTTCATTGTGGAGCAATCTAGATCAATTTTCTATCACTTTATCTCTTCTAAACACTACAAAACCTGGTTCTACTCAAATGGCCATATCTTCTTCAAATCTTCATGCGAACCTCTCAAATCTTAACTGGATCTACTTCAGACAATCCTCTACACAACCATATGGTTTGCGTACTTTGATCTTCATTCCTCTAGATATGCGGAGCAACCTACTTCACTGATCTACACTGTTTCACCTATTTCTGATAATGGGATATGTTGATATCAATGACAGCACATCATAGGCACATATTTTCAACATAAGCTTAGTTTTAAATAATAATTGATCTTATAAAATTTGGCCTATATTCATATATTCCACCATCAACCTCCAAATGGTGTCACATTCAGCCTAGATATATGGCATAGTTGACTTGAGTTTAATAACTCAGTCGACCTCTAACAATAACACTGTCATCCTCATATATTATCTCTATTGGCCTTCTATGATTTATTGTAACCTTCATATATTATATCCATTGACCTTCTATGGTTTACTATTGGCCCTATATATATACTTCATTGATCTTCTATGGTTTATTGTCAACCTCATATACACTTTCACAGTTCTTGGCTGAACTATCTATATCACATACTACCTAAAGGGTTAGTTAGTTAGCTTTAAAATTATAAGGCTTTAGCCTCGATACTACATAGTCAGCCTCTAACATTGCATACGACCACATAACTAAAATTGTCAGCCTTAAGACATTACATGCGACCTCATGACTTGATACAGTTGGCCTCTATATATTTGATACGACCTCTATACATTAGATACAACCTCATGATTGATACAGTCAACCTCTGTATATTGGATACAGCCTCATGACTAATACAATTAGCCTCTATATATTAGATATGGCCTCATGATTGATACAATCGGCCTTTGTATATTGGATAAAGCCTCACAATTGATACAGTCAGCCTTTGTATATGAGATACGATGTCATGACTGATATAGTCAACCTCTATATATTGGATATGACCTCATGATTGATACAATTGGCCTTTGTATATTGAATATAGCCTCATGGCTGATATAGTCAACCTCACATATTAGATACTCATATAGATACTAGAATATACATATTTTCTAAGTCATTCGACTCTATATTCCAAACATAATACTATAAATATAGTCACAGTTTCAATCTTCATTCGAGGTAAATATCTACATCATTTTTTTGTGTAGTCTATTATAATGAAGGTAAATCATTTTTAAGATATACATCTTATTACATTTAATGGTTTACATTGAACTCACCTGTTGAAAGCCACAGGTAGCGCACCCACAAACTTGCTTCTACTAAAGTTATCTATTCTGCTCACTTCCCTCGATCCTTTCCACTATCTATATGCTTGCGGTCTCTCAACATGTAGAAAATAGTGGAGAGTATGGAAAGTATGGAGCTATTTCTCCTCTCCCCAATCCCACACATTTAGGGAGTTCACATAGAAGAAGGAGAAGACAACTATTACGTTACCTAAAAATAATTATTAACTATAACAATAATAGTAATAATAATTATAATAACAATTACTTTGTAAATAGACATAATATACTTATCTTAATAGATGTCAAAATTGTGTACCTTGAACACTAAATGTGTTCATCTGAAGTATAATTGTCAATAAAAAATTCTCACAAATTGACTAAGATACTGACTACAAAATTAAACATGTTTAGTCGACTTACTCACATTGACTTATCATCAAAAGACATACACTAGGATTCTATCAGATGATGAAAGAAATTAACCTTTGACTCAATGATGCCATATCTAACAAACACTAACATAACCTATCAACTAAATATGTGTGTGTGTGTGTTTCCATTTGGCATAAGGATCGAATGTTGCATTCTTGTGATCTAGCATCCTCTCCATGGTGATATTCTCTCCTCTTATTAGAGGGAAAAAAACATTTTTCTTACATCCATCTCAGTTACATGGTGGTAGTTAGTCCATTCACCATTTTAATCACATGTTAAATAATTAAGTCATAAACAAATATTTCTTGCATACAAATTAATATAAATCAAAGGCATTTCACATCATTACTATGATCATAATATTTTCTCTGACTAACTATCTCTTGAAAATAATTAAAAATTAACACATTCCTTTAAAAATGAGCTGTAACAACCATCATCATCACCATTATTAGTCTATGAGACTAGATCAACACTATCAAATGGTGCACGAAGGGTGGGAAAAATAGAGCTATCACCATGGAGTGGTAGAATGGTTGTAAGCAAGTTTACAGATGCCACAAACAAGGGAGACACAAGCACTAAACTCATGTGAACATCACTAGATGCACTAGGTGGGAGATAAATATTTGAATCACCACTAGATAGACTAGGCAAGAGAGAAATATTTAAATTAGGAGCTAGGATTTGTGGAAAAGATGAGAGTAATGCCATCATTCTTGATTAGAAATATAATGTTACTATAATGGTAAAATTTGTTTCTAGGTGATCAATTCAATTTTAACTTGAGGATGCTCAGTTCCTTCTTCAAGCTTATCTTTGATAGAGGTAAGTGATGTGTAGCAATGTATTCATGGCCTTGTGCCATGGTTATTCTTTATAGGGTCAAACCTACAAGTTTTCTTGAATTTTATTTACAATCATACTTTTCATTTTCCTTGCTGCCTCCATGCCATTGGGTGTAAGTTGAGTTTTTGTCTTTTGTAGATACATTTGTCTTTGTTTTTTTCTCCCATCCATCCTCATCCCTTTTTCCTTTTTGGTCTAGCTCTTGGAGATAGCTAGATTCTCGCTATGCTTGTAAGAGACACACTTCCCCAATAAGAGACAATGTTGGGACCTAATTCAAAATTTACAAGATCAACTAAGTCATTTCCCCCTTTGTACACTTGTTCTATTTTTCCATCATAAATAATTTATCTAAGAAATCCTCTAATGGGCCCTCCCTTTGTAAAATCTAGCATTGGAATTGCTTTGTGCCATCCACATGTTCCCACCATGAGGTTGCAAAAATTCAAGAAAATCCTATGTCTAGATGTTTCCTTATCATTTTCTATGTGTTTCTTTATTTTTTAGGTTTTCTTTGGGCTGTCAGACATCTTCCATCCCTTCCAAATCTCAACCTAACCTCCTTTTCCCCTTAAAATTCTTGTGAAATTCATCATTTCCTTCACTTTTTTCATTTCCTTCATTTTCCAACTTTACAGAATCTTGACATGTAACCCAACATTCCTCCTTTTATTTCATATCTGGTTCCTTCTTCCTATTTATGTGAAAGTCCTACAGGTTTTCATTTGATCTTTTTCTACTTTCATTTCCCTTCATTTTCTCTTTTTTAGGTTTTCAATTTCCTAATGGATGTGATCTCTTTGCTTCATATCCTTTATTTGCCTCCTATTTTTCTTGAAACTTCAGTAAATTCAATTTTTCCCCTTAGCTGTTTTCACTTCACTAGCTTCTTCCAAATTTGTAGAATCATGCTAGGCTATTGGAATTCACATTTTGATCTCCAACATCTAATCCTTCATCCTTTATCTGTAACCTTTAGTTACTCATCCTTCCTCCACTTTCCTTTAGATCCCTTCCCTTTCCATTTTGTAGGAACTCCTCTTAGAACCAGATATTCCCACTTCCTATTCCACTTCCCTTTTATGCATCCTTCCCTCACCCTTTCATTTAACTTCATAGATTTTCTCCTATCTTCCAGACCTCACCCATTTCTTCCATCCTATTCCTATATCTAGTTCCTTGTCAAATTTTATGAAGTTCCTCTTATCCATTTCCTTTAATTTCCTCTTTCATGCAAACTTTCCATAGACTTCATGATTTCTTCCCTTTGGCCCATATCTTGTCTAAACATCTAGTTTCACATCTTTTCCCTACATTGTCCCCTCTTCATCAAAATATTTGTTTTCCTCCTTTAGAAAAACCTGATAGGCTTCTGGACTTCTTTCAAGTATTTCTCATCCATTTCCTTCTTCTAGTTCCCACCTCTAATTCTACATGGTCTATGCTTCTCTTCCATCATCTCCTTTGGTTCCAGGTCAAATGTTTGCATTTCTCTTTTTAAGCCAAATCCTTCATTTCCTTCCATCTATGGCACCTTCCCCTCCTTAAAGACTTCATTCCTTCCATTCTAGTGTCCACTTCCCATGTCTTGTTCTAGGTTGAATCCCTGTAAAACTTCCAAACTTCTCTAAAACACTTCAAAACACCCCATCAACCTCTTAGGATACCATTAATGCTGGATTTGACTTTTGCAACCATCCATTTTGAGTGAGAAACACATTTTTCTCCTACTAGCTTGCCCTACACATAACTCAACATGAATTTTATGGGATTTCATTTGCATTTAAATCTTTGACATCCTATAGTATGTTGAATTTCTATAAGTGACAAAGGAGCTAGAAATTCAAATGCTATAAATACAAGTTTTTTATTCATTCAAAGGTTTGTTTGCTAAACCAATTTTTATGCCTATTACTATTGAGGATCATCTAGGGTTTTAACTCCTGCTGTAGACACCCAAAATTGTCCCAAAAATGTCCATGTCCTGCAACACCTAGTCAAATACATTATCTAGACATCATGTAGCATTTTGTCCCAATCCATTAGCTAATTAATTAAATAAATTTTATTTATTTAATTAAAATCCCACTCTTAATCCCATCCTTAATCCACCTAGTAAATTAATTAAATAAATTTTATTCATTTAATTAATTTCCACATCATATCCCAATCCTATCCTAATCATCTTCCCAATTAATTAAATAAATTTTATTTATTTAATTAATTTCCCTCACATATCTTATCATTTATCCTCACCTCTCACCACATTTTGACACTTGTCCATCTCTCAATTGACTCATGTGTGGTAGTACAACTTTTATTTAAAATCCTTTACATATACAACTAATAAGACTTAATTTTATTAAATAAAAGTATTTGTGTACACAATCACACATGAGCTCTATTCTCCTCCCTCCACTTGTCACATGACTACAACTCCCTTGAAGAGTGGGAATAACTAATCAATCCTAGCCATCCACATCAATCATTTAGCCTTTTAATCTCAACCATCCATTTGAACTAAGCCTTTCCTATAAATTAACCCCTTCATAAGCCATTTGCATGCATTGAGTTGAAGTATCCTTATGTTGTCGAAATATCTTTCGAGTCTTTGCATCATTCATCCATTATCTTCCATCTATCAATCTCCATCTTAATGCTATGCTACTAGATTGAGCAACTAACATATCAAATCATTGAATCAAACAAGCTATCTTGCATGCATCCATCATTCTATCTGTTTGAGGTATTGAAGATTTGGATTAGGTAATGCATTTTATTGTTTTATCATTTTTATTTTATATAAATTTTTCATTATACATTTCTGGTGAACCCAACATGAACATGCCCTATTGGATCTAATCATTAGTTTTTGTAGGTTCTTGTTGCAAAAATTTACCTTTTTTTAACCCTAGTTTGTCAAGATTAGATGAAAATATATGTAGATGATCTCCTATCTCAAATCTAACCTCACCATTGTATCCAGGAGGCTGTTTCCATAAATTTTGAGTACACATTTGCCTAGATTTCGTGAAGAAAAGAACGTTTGGTGAAGAAACTTGCATTCGAGCTACAGAAAATCACTTTTTCACTTCCAACATTTCTGCATCACTTTTGAGCGAACAATGATCGCTTCTAGTTGACAGTGAAACACTTTTGATCAGAAACTAGTTGTGTCCAGTTGTTTTAGTCACTTTCAGCAATCCAGGGTTTTTTGTTAACATTTGATTTTGTAGGTTGCTGTGCCAGATTTTTAGTGATCAAACAGGGGTTTTGATATGTGTTTTGCATGTCTCTAATCATCATATCTAGTGGTGCCTACATAAGCAATCAGGTTTTAAGCATTTAAATATGCAGGCCCCTTCCCAAAAATCCAAAAAGTTCTATTTCTTTTGACCTCTGCAGTGCTAAAAATGCAAAAAATTAGTTAAGGTGTAGGTGTCTTTGTATATACAAAGGTTTTTTGTATATACATACTGGTGAAATATGCATTGGTGGGTGTAAAATCTCCATCACCCTTTGAAAAAATTAGTTAGATGCATTTTTGAGTGCATATCAGGCTCTAAATGTGCATATACAAAGGGGGAATCTTCAGATTCCTGGGAATATTCCTGCTTTGTATATCGGGTTGCATGTGGAGGTGCATTGAAAAATATACAAAGGCTAGCGCACATACATTTGCTACAGTGGCGAGGCAGAGATGCATGTGGTGGGGCCCATGGATATACAAGGTGGAATGTATATGCAATATACATTTAGGTGCACATACAATGGTTAGATACATGGAAGAATATTCTGGAGAAGATTCCTTGTTTGTATGTGCAAGGTAATGGTGCATTGAAAAATATACAATGGTAGAATATACATACAAGATTCCTTGTTTGTATGCAAAGGCTAATATACAAATGGTGGGGCCCACGGACAAGACATACAAAGGTGAATGTATGTGAAGTATACATTTGAAATATGCAAGGAGGAAATATACATTCTGGACTCGAAGGAGGAATCAAGCTGCAATAGATAGATTTTCAGGTCCGCGGGTTGTATATTAGGCACTTGTATGTGCCGATATACAATCGAAGATACAAAGGTCAAGATGCAAGCCAGACCCAAATAAGTTTCCAATCTGCTTCATAATATTTTGGAGTCCGCCTTGCATATTAAACTGTTGCATGTATATACAAAGGATTTTCGAAAGGTGAATAGTGGGATTTGTATATGCATTCGAACATGCATGTACAAAAGGTGAAAAGGAAAAATGCAAGGGGGAAAAGGCTAGCAATAGAATCATGGGATGCCTACATGGTACATTTTCACTGGCCAATGACTTTTCAACATATTTGAGTTTCGTTGATCTCAACGATGGGGATGTGATCAACGACCGTGTTTTAACTTTGCTGGAGCGATGGTTTTCTTTGGCTGCGGCCCATTTTTGAGCAGGATAATCTTCAAATACATTTGCTATTGCGTCCCATGGGTAGATGAAGCATTGATGGCAAAATTCAAAGGGATGACCGATGGAGTTGACGGGTTATCCACCCGATTGAAGAGAAAATCCTTGGGTGGCAGTGCAGATCCCGTTCTCACCTTCTTTGTCCTTTGTTTCCCTCTGATGCACCATTTCTCATGCATTGTAGCTGGCAAAATTTTGACTTGCCATGTAATTAATTTGATGAGTACACAGTCTTGGTAAAAAGGCCAAACTGTGTTACTCATTGTGGTTGTTGAAGACCTGGGCATTTTTGTGTAAATAATGAAGAACAGGGCATGATCCTAGGTTGTTTTATCTCATTCTGGAGTTTATGAGTTGCATCATGAATGTATTTTGCATGTATGTTCAGTTTCATGTTGATATAGATGAAAAATGCTCCCATGCATGTGTTTATTTGTCAATCTCCTTTGTTGCATGCTTTCCTTCTTTTGAATTTGGTTGCTAAGGGTTTCATAGATTCTAGGATACAGGGTTCTGTATCACATGTCTGATCTCTAACTTCCATTCAAGGAGTGGATTAAATTGTTTTAGGTTAAACATGGAGAAGGTTGTATGTCAGCAGGGATATCTATAAGTAGAGGCAGCTAAATACCCATTCTTGGGTGATGTTTGTAAGGCAAGCATCAATCCAACCCCTTGAAACTTGAATGCTAGTTGTAAACCATCTGTTGCATATGTCTAGTTGACTCCATTGCCTTGAGATAGGCACCGGTCTACTCCTGGGTTAGTAGTTATGATCCAAAGCCCCTGTCTTGCATCCAAACCATCAAATTCAAATCATTCCATTATCCCAACCTGTTAGTTGTAGGAGTAGGAGTAGGAACCCCTGCATACTCTCATACCTGACCAAACAAATATGCCCAAGAACATTGCCAACCTTGTGATGTATCATCCACATCTTGGTCCACACATGAGAGTATTCTGCCTGTTGCTGTCAAGCTAAATCTTCCTGTCATTGAGCTAGTTGATGTTACATCTTTAGTTATAGGGACACCCCCCTTGGTGTGGCAGAACTAGAAGTGAAGGGGAGGTAGCTCACGCAACCTCCCATAATCTGTTGGCCGAATCTGCTCGTGCATTGGAACTGGCAAACCCTCTGCCGATTCGGAGAAAATAACCAACAATATCATCTGCCAATCAATTTGATTAGGGTTTTTGATATTATTGATCTAACCTCCTTGTTTTTGCATGATCTCATCAATTTGTCATTCTAGGGTTTTCAATTTATCAATCTGTGGTTGTAGGGAGTCCATCTAATCATATTTCATCCATTGGACTTGATATTCTAGGGTTTACAATCTCTAATAGTCATTTTTTATGATCCTAACCCTAATTGTTCAGAAATAGGAATTTTTAAGCATTTGGTAAATTTGCCTCGCTTTTGAGCAAAAACTACTCACTTTTGGTAAATTTGTGTCACTTTTGAGCAAAAACTACTATCTTTTGGCAAAATTTAGCTTGCATATGATAAAAAATTACATCACTTTTGGCTTTGTAACTCGCTTTTGGTTGCAGTCATTGTGGATATTGGTTTTTCTATCATAACTTTCACATATGGAGGCCAAATTGTGCAAACAAGGACTCGTTGGAAAGATGAGAAGATGAACTTTGTAACAAGGCATGTTTTATTAGGTGACTACATTATTTTACCATCTTTTTTATCAGTCAAAGTCAAACTTATTTTTAAACTTCAATTGAGCATATCTTGAAAATAATCAATCAGATTTCAATGATTTCTTTTAAATTGCTTAGAATCTCCTAAATTTTCTGTTTATGCAATCCATTTTTCTATATTAGATCATTTTCATCAGATTTTATCAGATTTCATCTATTTCATATAATCATCTTCTTTGTAATATTACTTGTTTCTTTGGCAATTTTGTGGCTTATAGGGGCATCAAAGGAGCTGAAGCAACATTTGGATCAATCAAAACAACATGTTGGAAAGTGAAAATAATACGGGTGCATTTATTCTAATCTTTCATCTCTTAATCATTGTTTGATCTCACATTTGGATTTTGGGCTTAAAATCAATCTTGCTTGCAATCACATCATTGACATTGAGTTAAAACGAACCATTGTCTTCCTACACATTTGGATTTGGGATCTAAAAAGAACAAGTGCTTGAATTATCTTTTGCACATTTCATTTTCTAAAGGGCAATTAACCACTATGAGTGTGAATCAAGTGACAGCTCACTTGATTTACTTTTGTTTACCCTACTTAGGAGGCCTGCTTGGATACACACCACTCCAAGAGATGACCTCAACCGAGGTTGAATCGAAAGACATCCTCATTTGGAGTTGTAAATCTTGTCACTCTTGGCTAATCCCCAAAGAACTTTATACATTTGGGAAGTGAAGGTGAAGGGTGGGTTACCCCTTTCTCGCAGCTGTGTGGCAAGATTTCACTTTCAATTCCTTACTCAACCTTGTGTAATCTAGCCTAAGACCTAATTGGCCATACCCACTTGACTAGAAATTAGGCTTGTTGATTTGTCTTCCAAGTCTGCTTGCTTAATCATCACATTTCATTTTCAAAGTCAAAAATATTGCTTATGTGTCTTGCATGAACGATTCATGTGTGTATATGCATAATCATTTGTTTGAACATTGCCAAATCAAGCTCTAAACACCAAACACATAAATGAGTCATCCTACACATCATACCCAAATCAATTTCATCCTAAACACAACCAAATCAATTACATCCTAGTCACCTTCATCCTAATCATCAAATCATCATCCAAACAATCCACATCATCATTGAATCATAACCAAGCACTTGTCAAGAAGGACTTGAGACTTAAACACTTGTGTGACAACATGCCAACATTAGAAAACATAGTACCCAAATTCCAAAACCTTCTCCAAGGACTTTACCAAAGGCCACAACCCTTAGACCAACAAACTATACAAAGGCTCCATGTCATCATCGAACAATTATAACTTCAAACAAGCAAATCACTTCAAATGCGACAACTCATCACACAAGCCCACCACCTCATAGCCACTTGTCAATCACAAACCAAATAAGCATATCATCCCCTATCCATTCACTATCAACAACCTTCACCTCAACCTTACATGTCATCACCTCCCATTCTATATCAACCAAATCCATCCATATGTCACATCAATCCTTCATCAACCTATCATAACCTTTCCAATGTTAACCCTTATCCATATGAATCCATATCACAACAATCATTAGCCTATGCAACCCCTCTGTCATTGTCACATCAACACATTCAATCACAACATCAACCAATTCAACAATTCTAACTACAACATCAACAACAAATCATACAACAACGAGAAATCCAAACACCTTCCCAACATCAACAAATTCCACCTCATCCATCCACCTATCATCTCAATGCTGTATCAACCTATCAACCTTCACCCCAACATTATCCAATTCCTCATTCTAACATTCCAACACATCACCAAACCCATCCACAAAGAAACCAAGTGTCCTCCCATCAAGCATCATTGATAGACCTAAGTCTACCTTTGCAACAAGAACCATTTCCATGTCCAAATGGTCCTTTGTACATAAATCATACAAATCCAAACAATCCCTTGTACATAAATTAAGAAAGTCCAAGTACACCTTTCCAACAAAACAACCAAGTTTCATTGATAGACCTAAGTCCACCTTTGCAACAAGAAGCACATCCAAGTCCAAGTGGCCCCTTGTACATAAATCAAGTGTCCTTAAGTTCACATTTGGATCAAGACTTAATAACCTTTAACGAGGGAAACACCAATCTAGAGCAAGTATCTTATGAATACCCTCCATCATCATCCAACCAAATCCCAACACATTAGCCTACTAGTCCTATCCTAACACCACCATGTGATCACAATCCTAGTCCATTAGTCCTTCCACCTTCTAACCTATCAATCCCTTCATCACCTTCATCACCGTGGGACTCCAATCCTCCACCAAATGAAAATGTTGAGTATATTCTATGATGGATGCGTGAAGCAAAACTCATTGAACTTCCTAAAGTCAAACCATGTGAGCAAAGTACATACAATGAATATCACAATTATGCATACCATAGGATTAAAGGTCATAATACAAATGTACACGCCATATTTAGGCCACTCCTCTCTAAGATGTACCAATAGAGCCTCCATAAACATGCCAAATCATCCCAATCCCACGTGTCACCCCCATCTAGTCCAAGTCCTATTCCATCCAATCCTTTTATCTCTCCACCTAATCCAAATCCTAATATACCCAATCCCATTATCCTTCCATCCAATCAAAATCCTAATCCTAAGCCTACAAACCCATCCACCCTTATTGTCCATCCATTATATTTCCCATCCACCCATACACTTTCAAAGGATGTGATCCAATGGCTACTAGCAAGGAATAGAACACCCCCATGTCAAACACCCATTATTGAGCCTCCTAATGACTCCTCCAATACCATGTCTAATCCTACAACCCCATCATGTGGTCCACAATCCATTAAACCTGTTCACACACCCCCCATGAATCTAAGTCAAGACTCATCATGCCCTCATGTTGTTGACCAAAATCCCATCCAAGGGTCATCCAATTCCATTCAAGCAACCCAAGAGGTATGTCAAAGGTTGAATCCTAAGCATGTGGAAACATTAAGACCTAGTCCAACTCAAGATCAAATCAATTTCATGCAACCTATCCATAACATGTATCTTTTCCATGATCAAGGTGATATCCATAATGATGAATTTATCCATGAGCCACTTGATCCTATCCATCTCCCAACAACTATTCATGAGCAAGCTATCCGAATTCAACCTATCCATAACATTTACCTTCTTTATGATCAAGATGATACCTATGAAGAAGCTATCCATGAGCACCTTGATCCTATCCATAATCATATATTTATCCATGAGCAAGATATCCACATTGCTCCTAGTCATCTGCCATCTAGCCATATCCATAATGAGCAAACATCCACTTGTCATGATGAGACAATTGCCTCCCAAGAACACATAAGCATAGAAGATCAAACCAATAGCTTGGATCCTAATGAACATAATCAAGATCCTAATGATCCTTCCACATCTACTATCAATCCCACCTCAAGTCCACCATCATCCACCTTTATCCATGAATGTTCTTCCTTAGGACAAAAACAACCTCTATTCACTTCACCTTCTCCATCCAATAATGAAGTCAAGTCTAGTTCCCAAAACACACCAAGTCCCATAGTCCATCGCATACTCGAAAACATGAACTACCAAGGCAAAGGCCAAGGCCTTTATGAACAAGGTATTTTGGATCCAAACCATGTCAAGGCCCCTCCAAGCTCATATATCCTCTGATATACACCCCAAGGTAAACAATCTAAATATGTTGGTAATTCCTCCATACCTCCTAAGTCCACTCCTTTCCATCATAAACCCTATCATACATCCAAAACATATGTTGCCATTCCACCTCCATCAACCTACAAATGTTAAAATCATGTGACCATACACCTTCCACCATCTAATTTACCTCCACTCCTTCCAACTCCAAATATCCCTCCATCTTCCTTACTTCCATTACTCCCAACACCTAATTATCCATTTATCCATAAAGCCTCTCATATTCCTTACCATGACCAACAAATGCACACATTGTCTAAACATAAAGCTTCCACTCATTCCACTAACCCCACTTCCATCATGTCCATGGGATTCAAAAGAAAAAATTTGGATGCCTCTACCCATAAAGCCAAAAAGCCTACCAAAAATCCTAAAGGTCCTAATACCTTAGGGCATCAATGCAAAAAATCAAAACCAAATCTATCCAATAAGCTATCTAAACCCATACCTCCAAAAGAAAATCCCAAAACTAAAATGGTTTGGGTCCCTAAGCAAAAATCAAGCAAATCAAATGAGGCATCCATTTCCACCTCTCAAAGATCCCAACCATCGCCTTCCATCCAAACATCCTGTTGATGATTGCGATATACAGCCTTCTAGCCCTCCTTCTAGCGCCAGAAAACTATTGATGACTGTTTTAATGCAATCATAACAATAAGTTAAAATTCACATATAATGAACTGAAACTATACTTGAAAGATAAGAAGGAATCATTTGAGATTCAACTAATCCCAAGTCTACAATGGTTCGGTTGGTCAAGTTCAGTTGGTCAATGTGAAGCTGCAATGTTCAAGGGGCCTTACGTAGTTTAGGTTTGTTTTGTGGTTTACTGGCCTAAGAATATGCAAAAAGGTCATAGATTTCAACAAGTATTCTGTTCATTTGCATAAAGGTGATACTGTGCTGCAAGTTTCAGATGGTTTTCTTGATTTATTGCAGCTTTCTTCTTCATGTACTTATGAAAACTGTCTACTTATAGCTCTGTTATGCATGCTTCTTCAAATTTGAGACAATTTCCTTTGGATTTCTACGTTTTCAGCTAAATATTTCAGATGGGTTGGGAAAAGTTAGAAAGATCTAATCTATACCTCATTTAATCTACCGAAGGATCTAATTGTTTCTGTTATGCACTATGTAAATACCACAGTAATTTGATCAAATCCACAGTAAAAACCCTAAATGTAAGTTCTGAGCATTTTCACAAACATACATCTAAAATTGCAAGCTCTCAAAGAAGATATTTCAAAACACAAAGAAGAGCAGGAGAACACTCAGAAGATAGATGCAGAACTCCAGATTCTATTGTATTAGAAACGAATAGTCATACATGATTTACAATGTAGGAATGACTCTTAGTTTCATTGATCATACTACAGAGAACTTACAAGCTTTACAGATACAGTAAGACAGCCAGACATTCCACGCGCACCTTACTGCAGACAAACAGGCGACCTCCTTCTTCTACTTCTAAACTATGCTAAGCTAACTTGCTGTGTTTTTTTCTAAAATCCCTGTTGTAGCCCCTGTTGTAAAGTATTACAGTGTAGAGAGGCACAATATATAACATTCTGATTGTCCTCACTACAGCAAAAAACCTAACTGAACCCCTGGTTCAAACCCCTGGTTACAGCAATAAATGCAGGTGAACCAGCTCTCAAAAATATCTCTGAGCAGTGTCAAATCTGGGTGAAATATTGCCCCTTCTGAGAAGTTCCGGCAGCTGGGCAATAACTTCTATTTGTCCGTTGTAGTAATACCTCCAGCTGCAACTCTGTCTTTCACTTGAATGGCCTTGACTTTTCGCACTTTATCCTTATCTTCTTGCTCCTGAGATTAGATTTCCTTCCTCCATGAGGTCACTGTGTTGACTTTCCAGCTGCTTCCTCAACTGCAAGTCTGCAAGACAAGACAAGCAATAAGTTTCACATTTATCACATAAACAGTAGGAAATTAAAATAAGCGTTTAAATCCAGGTGGCTGCGCAAGATTGTGGAAATCGGATCAGAAATCCCTTCAAAACGCGTCAAAAATGCGTTCAGACTGCTCAAACTTCATCGGGTCAACCATCGCTGACCGAAAAAATGCCAGAGGCGCCAAAAAAAACACTTTAAAACTCCACCGCTTCATTTCCCGCCCATCGGCATGATCATCGCCATCGGCGTGTCAAAAAAAATGTGATGGTCGACAACTTCATCATCATGATATTTCACTTCTGCATATTGGGGAAAAGAACAACATCATCATCATCATCATGTTGAAGAAGAATAGGAGGATATAAATATGATCATGCTGCCGAGGAAAGGAAAATGATGGTGACATCATCATGATATTCGGGCTTCATTGAAATGCTAAGGATGACGTCATCATCATGTTCAGTTAAGGTCAGGGGATAATTGTGATATCGGGTCACCTAAGGAGCATGATCAGGATGATGAATGTAATATGACCCTTTTGCGGCCAAGGTAACCTTCTCGAAAGATCAGGATGATGATGAGCATCATCATATTTGGGGCTTCTGTCGAACATAGAATAAGACATCATCATCATATTTCGCGAACCAGATCGTGCTTGAAAAATATCCTGTTGAAGGAAAAATGTGATGATGATGATGATCAGGATATTTACTTCTTCGTTTATCAGATCGGGATGACGTCATCATGATATTCAGAGCCTTCGTTAAACTTAGATCATGACGTCATCATGATATTTCGCCAACCGGATCATGTTTTGGGAAATATCCTGCTGAAGGGAAAATGTGATGATGATGATCATCAGGATATTTTCAAAAGGATATTTTCATCATGATATTTTGCTTCTGCTTGTGTTTTTTCTGCTTTCTGGCGGTCTGGTAAAAATGAAGGTCAGGTGCATCATCATCATGATATAGGATGAGGTAGGTCATCATCATGAGGTCAGTTTGTCAAAGTTCATATTTTGTTTCTATGACCTCATATTTAGAAAGAGCTTGAAATTCCATCGTCACATTTTGAAAATATCCTGATAATCATCATCGTCACATTTTCCCTTCGGCAGGATATTTCCCAAAACATGATCCGGTTGGCGAAATATCATGATGACGTCATGATCTAAGTTTAACGAAGGCTCCGAATATCATGATGACGTCATCCCGATCTGATAAACGAAGAAGTAAATATCCTGATCATCATCATCATCACATTTTTCCTTCAACAGGATATTTTTCAAGCACGATCTGGTTCGCGAAATATGATGATGATGTCTTATTCTATGTTTGACAGAAGCCCCAAATATGATGATGCTCATCATCATCCTGATCTTTCGAGAAGGTTACCTTGGCCGCAAAAGGGTCATATTACATTCATCATCCTGATCATGCTCCTTAGGTGACCCGATATCACAATTATCCCCTGACCTTAACTGAACATGATGATGACGTCATCCTTAGCATTTCAATGAAGCCCGAATATCATGATGACGTCACCATCATTTTCCTTTCCTCGGCAGCATGATCATATTTATATCCTCCTATTCTTCTTCAACATGATGATGATGATGATGTTGTTCTTTTCCCCAATATGCAGAAGCGAAATATCATGATGATGAAGTTGTCGACCATCACGTTTTTTTTGACACGCCGATGGTGATGATCATGCCGATGGGCGGGAAATGAAGCGGTGGAGTTTTAAAGTGTTTTTTTTTGGTGCCTCTGGCATTTTTTCGGTCAGCGATGGTTGACCCGATGAAGTTTGAGCAGTCTGAACGCATTTTTGACGCGTTTTGAAGGGATTTCTGATCCGATTTCCACAATCTTGCGCAGCCACCTGGATTTAAATGCTTATTTTAATTTCCTACTGTTTATGTGATAAATGTGAAACTTATTGCTTGTCTTGTCTTGCAGACTTGCAGTTGAGGAAGCAGCTGGAAAGTCAACACAGTGACCTCATGGAGGAAGGAAATCTGATCTCAGGAGCAAGAAGATAAGGATAAAGTGCGAAAAGTCAAGGCCATTCAAGTGAAAGACAGAGTTGCAGCTGGAGGTATTACTACAACGGATAAACAGAAGTTATTGCCCAGCTGCCGGAACTTCTCAGAAGGGGCAATATTTTGCCCAGATTTGACACTGCTCAGAGATATTTTTGAGAGCTGGTTCACCTGCATTTATTGCTGTAACCAGGGGTTTGAACCAGGGGTTCAGTTAGGTTTTTTGCTGTAGTGAGGACAATCAGAATGTTATATATTGTGCCTCTCTACACTGTAATACTTTACAACAGGGGCTACAACAGGGATTTTAGAAAAAAACACAGCAAGTTAGCTTAGCATAGTTTAGAAGTAGAAGGAGGTCGCCTGTTTGTCTGCAGTAAGGTGCGCGTGGAATGTCTGGCTGTCTTACTGTATCTGTAAAGCTTGTAAGTTCTCTGTAGTATGATCAATGAAACTAAGAGTCATTCCTACATTGTAAATCATGTATGACTATTCGTTTCTAATACAATAGAATCTGGAGTTCTGCATCTATCTTCTGAGTGTTCTCCTGCTCTTCTTTGTGTTTTGAAATATCTTCTTTGAGAGCTTGCAATTTTAGATGTATGTTTGTGAAAATGCTCAGAACTTACATTTAGGGTTTTTACTGTGGATTTGATCAAATTACTGTGGTATTTACATAGTGCATAACAGAAACAATTAGATCCTTCGGTAGATTAAATGAGGTATAGATTAGATCTTTCTAACTTTTCCCAACCCATCTGAAATATTTAGCTGAAAACGTAGAAATCCAAAGGAAATTGTCTCAATTTTGAAGAAGCATGCATAACAGAGCTATAAGTAGACAGTTTTCATAAGTACATGAAGAAGAAAGCTGCAATAAATCAAGAAAACCATCTGAAACTTGTAGCACAGTATCACCTTTATGCAAATGAACAGAATACTTGTTGAAATCTATGACCTTTTTGCATATTCTTAGGCCAGTAAACCACAAAACAAACCTAAACTACGTAAGGCCCCTTGAACATTACAGCTTCACATTGACCAACTGAACTTGACCAACCGAACCATTGTAGACTTGGGATTAGTTGAATCTCAAATGATTCCTTCTTATCTTTCAAGTATAGTTTCAGTTCATTATATGTGAATTTTAACTTATTGTTATGATTGCATTAAAACAGTCATCAACAGTTTTCTGGCGCTAGAAGGAGGGCCAGAAGGCTGTATATCGCAATCATCAACAGTTTTTTGGCGCTAGAAGGAGGGCCAGAAGGCTGTATATCGCAATCATCAACAGTTTTCTGGCGCTAGAAGGAGGGCCAGAAGGCTGTATATCGCAATCATCAACACATCCCATTCCATTCAAGAATTCTAAAAATCCCACAAGTCAAGCAAAAATCATAAAAATACTAAGTCTATGTGGGTTCCTAAATCACTCAATCACCCATCTCCTAAGAAAACATCCCCATTGCTTCCTACACCACCATCCAATCAAAAGCTTCAATGTTTATCATGGTGTGTGCAACTGTTGGTCATGATTCCTTCCACATACCTCCATCTCCCTATCATTCATCCATTATCCTACATATCTTCCTCATCCCCTTCCTATGGTCCATGCTTTTGCATAAACCTTTCATCCATCCTTTTACATACGTCCTACATAATCCATATCATAATCCACTAGCATTCCCTTCGTAATATACTATCTACCTAATCCATCTCTCTCATGCAATCCCTTACCAACATTTATGAGCATACTTGACATGATCCATGCAATGACATCACTCTCTAATGGGACACTATCACCTTTCATAGCATTAGACACTTGAGTCCCTCCTATCCATTACCATGGTGAAAACCTGGAAAACATGTGCCATGTATAATTGTCATGCTATCCATCAAAAATTCAAAAAAAAAAAAAAAGTAAAGAGAAATCCCTTCATCTAATGGTGAAAACCTGGTAGACAGGCGCCTTGGATAAGTAACATGATGAAAACCTGACAAACAGGCATCATGTGTAAGTTGATCTTCTATGTCACTTACACTTGGGGGCACATTGTCTCATCCATCTTATCATTTCCAACCTATCATTTTCCATCTTATCATTTACTATCCTATCCTATCCCATCCTACCATCCTTATTCCTTACATATACATATCCTATTGAGTACATCGATCCTCTCTTCCTCCTTTTGTTCTTGATGAAGACATGGGTGCAACATGTTGAAACATGCTTTGAATATCTCTTTATATACCTCACCTTTCCATTAAACCAATCCATCATGTCATCCTATCATAAGCCTTGTCATCCAAATCTAATCCATCATGTCATTCCTTTCATCATAAGCCTTGTCATGTAAAATCGTAAGTCTACTACCTAGAATGGGGCATGTTATTGCTATGCAACATAGTCTTTGGAGATCACATCCTAACTCCCTTATGAGGCATACATCCATCCACTATAGCCTATCCTTATATCTATCCATTTATCATGAGCTTCCCCCTTCCATAGCCTATCCTTGTATATATCCATTTATCATGAGCTTCGCCTTTAATGAGTCTTCCATCCCATCCATTTATCATGAGTCTTCCATCCCATCCATGTATCATAAGCCTTCCATCCCATTTACTATCACCCACCCTTTTATCCATCTTTTCATCCATCCTACCTTCATCCTAGACTTGGTTTCCTCCCTTGTCATTGGTATCTAGCACAAAGGCTACCCCAATTGTAAATCCATTGACATTCTAAAACATTCCAAAAATACAAAAAAATCAAATATTTCCAAAAATACAAAAAAATCAAATATTCCCCAAAAATCCCAAAAAAATCAAAATATTCCCAAAAATCCAAAAAATCAAATATCCATAAAAAATCCAAGAAATAAAACCAATCGAATCACAATCACATCAATCAAATAAATCCATCAATCCCATTTATCCAATCAAATCGCATCAATCCATCAAATCAATCAAATCAATCCATTCCAATCAATCACATCATCAAAATCAAATCAATTCAATCAATCAACTTCATCAAACCAAATCAATCCAATCATCACAATTCATCAAACCAAATCCAAGCAATGAGCCAAATGCAAGTCATCCTTAATCCTTACCAATCAAGCTAATCAATTGTGTCAAATTATCCAATTGCAATCCATGGTCTTGATCCTAATCTTGTTGTAAACCAAATCAATCAATCATCATCATCAATGGGATGTATTGTTCCCACATCCTTGTGTTGATCTAGGGATATATATTTCCCCGTAATGACAACACTATCATCATCAATCAATCAATTACTCAATCATTGGTTTACAACTTGATAGGGGCAATACCTTGGTTTTTTTTGAATTATTTGTGCTTGCTTGCTTGTGTGTGTTATCATTTTATCTTGCATTTGTATCACATCTGAATTATTCCAGCTAATATTCATATCTTGTGTATGTTGGAATATCTTTTTGCATTATCCTTTGCATCTAAGGTCATATCATACCTTTTGTGCATTAGGACTTTAATGCTCTAAGTTTACTTCCTCATACATTAGACAAGGTTGTATTGTGCTGGGGTACGAGACACATCGTCACCCTGGTCTTTATACCTTAGTGCATAATGTCTAGTGCTATATCAAAATCATGGTTACTCACTTTCATTGCAGTATAATGCACCCTTCCCTTTCTTCTATCCATTCACTTATCTTATCCTTCTTAACCAATCCATTTCTTTTGAGAGCATACCCATGTTTGTCCAACCTGCCTATCCTCTCGAGGGGGCATCCTCATCCTATCTTTACATCCTCATCCTATTTTTCTATCCTCATCCTATCTTTCTATCATCATCCTATCATTCCATCATCATCCTTTTCCGCTATCCATACCTTAGCTTCTTTGAAATGATGTTACTCAACATAAATCTTATCATCTCAAACATCATCTCAAAGAGGGACAAAATGTAGACACCCAAAATTGTCCCAAAAATGTCCATGTCCTGCAACACCTAGTCAAAGACATTATCTAGACATCATGTAGCATTTTGTGCTAATCCATTAGCCAATTAATTAAATAATTTTATTTATTTAATTAAAATGCCACTCTTAATCCCATCCTTAATCCACCTAGAAAATTAATTAAATAAAATTTATTTATTTAATTAATTTCCACATCATATCCCAATCCTATCCTAATCATCTTCCCAATTAATTAAATAAATTTTATTTATTTAATTAATTTTCCTCACATATCCTATTATTTATCCTCACCTCTCACCACATTTTGACACTTGTCCATCTCTTAATTGACTCATGTGTGGTAGTACAACTTTTATTTAAAATCCTTCACATGTACAACTAATAAGACTTAATTTTATTAAATAAAAGTATTTGTGTACACAATCACACATGAGCCCTATTCTCCTCCCTCCACTTGTCACATGACTGCAACTCCCTTGAAAAGTGGGAATAACTAATCAATCCTAGCCATCCACATCAATCGTTTAGCCTTTTAATCTCAACCATCCATTTGAACTAAGCCTTTCCTATAAATCAACCCCCTCATAAGCCATTTGCATGCATTGAGTTGGAGTATCCTTATGCTGTCGAAATATCTTTAGAGCCTTTGCATCATTCATCCATTATCTTCCATCTATCAATCTCCATCTTAATGTTATGCTACTGGATTGAGCAACCAACATATCAAATCATTGAATCAAACAAGTTATCTTGCATGCATCCATCATTTTATCTATTTGAGGTATTGAAGATTTGGATTAGGTAATGCATTTTATTGTTTTATAATTTTATTTTATCCAAATTTTTCATTATACACCTGCCAGTCCAGTTTGTTTGGAGTAGCAAATTTTGTAAATCAAAAGTAGATTAGTATTGTAGTGGTGTTTGTAATGAATGTCTCCATGACTAGTTGTAGATCTTTAGGGAAGCCTTGTAATTACACTTGTAGGTTTCCTTCTGCCACATTTGCTAGTATGACTATAATATAGATTTGATGAATGTCATAGTATTTTAATTCATTGCAAGGCTCTTGTAATGGTCATATCTATATTTCATATAAATTTCTATAGTATGGGGATGGATTATTAAGTATGCTTTATTATTTAATATCATATATTTGGTGTATGTGAATGCATAACTCATTTACCTTTGTGATTTCATTTTGTTGTTACTATTAGAAAACTCTATTAACCATTGGATAGGCAACAGTATTAGATTTTCATTGTCAATCACATGCCTTAAAATGAAAAACATATTTAACAAGTATTTTAGGAGTTAGTTTAGGCTTCTGCTTTTCCTGCCTACACAAACCAACATTATTACTTTTATATATCTTCAATGAGCTCATATCAGATAAATGTTCTAAGGTTTGTGCATGTAGAGGTTTGCCTTGTCACTGCAGTCTAATGTTTTATATATGGATATATCAAACAAGCTTATGTTATACAAATATTTTGAGGGTTTTGATGATGTGGATGTAAGATATAAGTGTGTATGAAATATTAAGGGGATTTATCTTCAATGTTTTAAATTGATTATATTTTGGGTACATTTATATGCTTGCTTATTATCTTCTATTATGAGGTCTTATAGGCTTGTTTCTAACCACCATTAAGGTATGGTAGTCAAATCCTTGTTCTAGCTATTTACATATATTTAGACCTCAAGGAAATACCCCTAGTTTTGTAGAGCCTAAAGAAGAAGAGGATGTTCCCTAATCCTATGTGTTGGACCAGAACTACCCTCTCTTTTTTGATGTATAACCTTCCCTGCTTGAAATACCTTATTCCCCTAGTCACAACCTTGGTCGTGGTACTAGAGGAGAGGGCCTACCTATAGATGTTTCTTCCTTGCCAAAATATTGGTATTATGTATCATTTATGGATGATTATGTTAGGACATGGGTTTATTTTCTTAGGAGTAAATCTAAAGTCTTTAGTTAGTTTAGGTATTTTAAGGTTCTCTTTTAAAATTACATTGGTAGAAGATTAAGGTGTTGAGAATTGACAATGGTAATAAGTATTAATTTGTAGAATTTGATACATTTTGTAAGGAGAACAAAATCATTGAAAGGCATAAAACAAATCCATACATCCTCAACAGAAGGGAGTTGTAGAACACCTAAACATGACATTGATGGAGAGGGCTAGGATTTTTCTTAGTGGGGCCAACTTGGAATAGAAGATCTAGGTAGAAGTTGTTTCTACTACATGTTACCTAATCAACATGTTTCCTATATCATTTCTTGTAGAGATACCTTTATGGAGGTTTAAATAAGAAAAAATCCCTTAGTTTAGTATCTTCATGCATTTGGTTGTGAGGTATATTCTCATGTGCCTAGGGAGAAGTGGTCAAATTCAGATAACAAGGTAGTAAAATGTATCTTCATTAGCTATAATGTTGGTGTGAAGGGGTATGAGCTTTGGGATCTTGTGGTTGGAGAAGCTCTATCCAGTCAGAATGTGATATTTAGGGAGATCAGACATTATGCAACTATTGAATGAAAGAAGGATGAGAAGTTAGTTGTGCATCTATAGCCTAAGACTGAGAAGGTTGTACTAGAAGATGAACTAGAGATTCATGATGGACCTGATGAGGAGACATTAGAGAGTTTGCATGAAGAAGTAAAACCTCAATCTCATCGTTTGAGCAAGTCATTTAGCAAAGGAGACAACCAAAAAATTAAACCCCACTCAATTTTAGATGTATTTTTCATTTGTTGACTAACATTGATTGAAGACTAGAATGGTTACGGACGTAATGGAAATGGATGATAGAGAGTCTTGGAAATTGGCCATGTATGAGGAGATGGTTGTAATTAAAACATAATGATACATGGGACTTGGTTTAATTACCATAAGGATGGAAACCCAAAATTATTGTCTGTAAATGGGTGTTCAAAAAGAAGTTCAGCTCTAATGGTAGTATTGAGAAGTACAAAGCATGTTTGGTTGCCAAAGGTTATTCCTAGGTTGAGGGAATAGATTTTGGTGAGATTTTCTCCCCTATTGCATTTAGTTAATGTCTATTGGAATGATATTATCTTGTGTTTCTACTGTTTCTTTTAAGGTTGAGTGATGGATGTGAAGATAACTTTCTTACATGGTGATTTTGGAGGAGATCTACATATCATAGCTAAAGCACTACATTGAGAAGGGTAAGGAAAACTTGGTTTGCCAGTTGAAGAAATATCTTTATGATTTAAAATAGTCTCCTAGAATGTGGAATAAACTATTTAATTCATATGTCTTAGGGTTGAGGTTTATTAGGTCTAATTAGAACATTGTGTTTATTATAAATAGAGTGGTGATCATTTTTATCATTATCACTTTGTATGTTGATGATATGTTATTATTTGGTAATGGTAAGGAAATTATTAGGGACTTGAAATATCAAATTTCTTTATATTTTGAAATGAAATACTTACGGACTACTAAGTTCATCTTTGGGATGGAGATTAGGTAGGATAGGGCTAACATAAAACTTTGGATTGGTCAGATGAAATGTTTTGAGCCTATTTTGTAGTGTTTCAATATGGTTGATAGTAAACCAGTTAGTGTTCCTATTTTGTGGGAACAATGGTTTCAATTGAGAAGTGTTTATGCTAGTGATTTTGGGAGCCTTATGTATGCTATGGTCTACACTAGGCTAGACATTGCACAAATAATGAGAATCTTGAGCCACTACACAGATAATCTTGGACGAGAATATTGGGTTGCAGTGAAGAGCATCTTTAGGTATTTGTAGGGTAATTATAAGTACTCTATTTACTATCACATTGATCTTTTAGAGGATCAACACAGTGGATATTTAGGGACACATGGATTTATCTTGGGTAGGGGATGTTGATACTAGAAGGTCTACTAGGGGCTATGCATTTTGCCTATTCATGGTGTAGTGAGTTGGATGAGAAAGTGATAGGATATGATTTCCTTGTCCATAATAGAGGTAGAGTACATGGAAGCTACTCATGAATATAAGGAGGCCAATTAGATTTTGAGACTATGTTAAGATATGGGGCTAAGTCAAAGAGTAGTTAGAGTTCACTGTGATAATCAAAGTGCCATTATTATGGAAAAAAATTTATCCTTTTGTAAGTAGGTGAAACATATAGGTGTCTAGTACCATTTTGTTTGAGACATGTTAGAGGATAGGAGGGTGATGCTAGAGAAAGTTGACACTTTGAAGAATGTCATAGATGCATTGATGAATCTAATAAGCAAAAAGAAGTTTAGGTAGTGCTATGAGATAATGGGCCTCTCTTCCCCTAGTAGTTAGATGAAAGTGTTGGTGATCCCATTTTACTCTTGTAACACATATGAAAAGTGGAAGAATGTTGGGAAAGGTTTCATAAACCTTATATTCTAATGTTCATATTATTAATTATTTGCTTTTCTTTATTATTTTATCCTCTTATAGGAAAGGGGGTGTCCCACTATGACGTGGCATTTTTGGCCACATGTTAGATATCTTGGGATGTGTGTAAGAAATTGTAAGATCATCTCATGCCACCATTATGTGTAAGAGAATATTATGACATTGTAACATGTGGGAGTTATTATAAAAAATTCTATGATGATTAAGAGCATGATTATAGGGGAGTTACATTGGAATCTTGACCAAGTTATGACAACTTATGATGGTTGTCATAAAGAATCTTTAAATGGAGAAACTGGACAAATTGGGGTTCCTAAGTTGGAAGGTTGACTATGATAGGTTATGACAAGTTATGATAGATTATGATAATTTTAAGGAATATTCTAATTTTAGTTTGGAAGACCAAGAAAAAGGGGGCATTGAAATTTGAGCCATGCAGAGTTTGGGAACCATACTTCTTTTGAGTTGGTTCATGGTTCTCCAAAATTATTAGATGGTTTCTTGTTTTTCCTCTTCTATTTGATAGGTTCTTGAGATGGATTTTGCATAGTGAGTTTTGTTGGAAATGAAGGTGAACAACTATAGAATGGAAATATGATTACAACTATAACTATTAATCAAGTGTAAAACCAAAATGGAGATAGTATGAAATGAACAAAAAGAAATAGAAAAACAAAAGACCAAACACATAACACAATGTTTATGTGGAGAAACCCTTTCAGGAAAAAATCCACATAAGAAGAGATTCCCTAGCCTATATTAACTTCAAATAGAGTTTACAATACAACACTATCAATTTCCTCTTCAGTTTTCAATCCAACAATGCCTATAATACCCTCATACACAACTATAATACAATATCCTTATAAAATAAGTTGCATTCTAGGGAAAGACAAACCAACAAAATCTCTACCATCAGATTTATGACCTAATGATGAATGATCCAGATTTCCAATGGTAATTTATATATAAAATCCTGCAACCCCTTGAATAACCTACATCCATCGAGTATCGGGATCAAACATGTGGCTGAAACAAGATCACGACTTGGTGAATACTTCATCCCTTATGAATGATTTATAAACAATATTAAATTATTTAAATACATAGGATTTACAAGGTTGATGGCACCTTAATCCTAACAAGTTTGTAGGTGCTATTATTCTGTGAAAATTGACCAACTTATGATAGTTTATAATGGTTTTCATAAAACATCTTTGAATGAAGGAACAAGACAAATTGGAGTAAGTTGTAAGGTTGACTATGATAGGTTATGAAAAGTTATGATAGTTGTAAAGAATTTCCTAATTTTAGTTTGGAAGGCCAAGACTAGGGGCATTGAGATTTGTGCCATGGAGAGTTTGGGCACTATAATTCTCTTGATTTGGCTTGAATAGTTTTTCAAATTCATTTGATGATTTCCTATTTTTCCTCTTCTATTTGATAGGTACTTGAGATGGAGTTTGCATAGTGAGTTTGGAGGTACTATTATGCTTCCAGAATTGACCAACTTATGACAACTTATGATGGTTGTCATAAAGCATCTTTTAATGGAGGACCAAGACAAATTGGGGCATGCCTAAGTGCAAAAGTTAACTATGACAAGTTATGGCAAATGTAAGGAATATCCTAATTTTAGTTTTCTAGATGGAGACCAAGGGGACATTAGAATTTGTGCCATGGAGAGTTTGGGTTCCATAGTTATTTTGAGTTGGCTCATGGTTTTCCAAAATTCTTAGTTGGCTTTCTATTTTGCTTCTTCTATTTGATAGGTTCTTGAGATAGAGTTTGCATAGTGAGTTTGCAAGTATTGTTATGTTGTTGGAATTACTCCATATATATTTTTGATGATTTCTCTTATAAGATCTTGAGTATGCACATTGTATTTTAATTGTTATTTCTAAATAATATAATGGTTTGTACTTTTAGGTTGGGTTTTTTTCAAAAGGGTTTTCCTAAGGTATATCAATGTGTTAAAATATTATTTCATGAAATTATTTGAATACATTTTTGACACATTTCTCTCCTTAGATTAGTGTAGGATGCATTTCTTCAATATTAGCTTCCTTTCAAGGAAGAAAGACTCCGTGGTCTTATGGGCCTATCGAATAACCTATAAGATAACTACTAGCCACACCCCCTTATAGTCGATGTATGGACAAGAAGGAATAGTTCCCATGGAATATGTAGTGTTAAGTCTAAGATTAAAAATGGAGAATAGAATGGGGGATGAAGACAACCTAAAGGAGAGACTCCTAATATGATTGGTTATGTTGGTTTAATGGAATTGCTAGAAATCAACTGTGTGGAATCATTAGAAATAGGTCCAAGAAATGAAGGTATGAGAAACATTTTAGAAGTTATTGAGATTTTAGATCTCAAGCCAATTATACTTTTTGTCCTAAAAAATGTTATAAAGGACCCTATGCATATTGCATCAATCAACAAGTTTCAAAAATTAATTAAGTAAAAAAATACAATATGGGGCCCATTAGAAAAAATAATAAAGTGAAAGGAATTACCTTGCAATAGGTTGAAAAGAAAGTTAAAAATTTGTTCATCATACACCTTTGTAATATTTATAGTATGCAATTGAAAAAAATATGTTTCTTTAACTACTATATGGTCCTCAGTCTTAATTCCATCTCTATGGCCCTTTGAAGCTACTTTTCTCATACTACTTGAAAAGGATTTTATTATAGGGTCTTCAAAAGGATTGGAAGGGTCTTAAGATCAAGCTATAAACCCTCTTTGATATAGTATCACACCGAACAACCTATATAATCTACAATACAGTCTATTGAATCTCTTACACCCACCATACAATTTTAATAAGTTTTATGACTCATTATTCCTCAATATTTTTCCATACAACCCACTACCACTTAATATTTTATTGTATGAGCATATCAAACTACCTAGTCTATAGTTTCTACCATGCTCCACCCTACATTTCCTTATTCCACCAAACAATCCTAACTAGATTTTTGTACAATTTGATAAATTTTTTGATTCCATACACCAATAGTCAGCTATATTCTCATGTTTAGTAGTGGTACAATCCTCTTTTGAAGATGCACATACTATGAATTTTACTATAGTTGATTGTTCATCTAGTATAGTACCCAAAGCAAGTTTAGTGACAATACTTCATAGGAGTTCATCAAGTGTTATAGTTATTGGTGAGTGCATTTGCAATACATGAGCTATATCCTTCAAAAAATAATTGAGATAAACAAATTATCATTTTTGTTTCAATAGGACAAAAAATTGTTTGATAAGGGAAAATGATCTCTTCAAGGTTTTGGTGAACCTTCAAATTTTCAAGGATTAATCCTAGGAGGAAACAACCCATTGAAATTCTTCGTGGTTGAAAATTTAGGATTTTTTTAGTGCATGATGGATGAAAAATTAAAAATCAACACACCAAAAGCACTTCATCCTCTTTAGAACTATGATCAAAGATTTGTAAAATTATGTTTGATATAGCCTTTGAGAAGTATGGCATTGCGAGAGAAGGTTAGTTAATTTTGGCACCAACAAAGACAACTCCTTTACATAAAATAGTGTCAACAATGTTACCAAATACAAATGGGAAGGGGAAGAAAAAAATTGTATCAAGAAGGAAAGATTAACACTAGAAACCCTTAGATGGAAAAGTCTAATAGCTTATGAGTGTTGGTTATGGTGGGAAATAAAATTGGATGGACACAACTTGAAGACTGCCCTATGTGTAGCCAAGGTGGATAGCAATATGCAAATGCCATATTTTAGTGTACACAATATTAGTTGTTTTAAATTCCCAACTTGATCTCAAGTAAAAAAATCTATAAAATATCTAGTCTTAATAATGGATTTGCCTTGAGGGATTGGCCAACAAACATGAAAGGGGTTTTCAATCCTTTTCCTTTTCAATTTAGGCTCTGCAAGACCAAGGAGGGTGTTCCTAATAGTGTTTTGATTATGGATTTCTTGCTATTTTCTCAAAATATTGTTCTAAACAGATATGTTCTTTCTCAAATGCTTAAAGAATTACTGATATAGTGAAATAATGGGCTAGATTCTCAAGATTTAGCATAATTCTTTGTAGAAGAACATGTAGATAAACTAATTCCTATAACCTACAATTGAAATGAAATATGTTTGATATTCAAATGAGGATGATCATGGGATTGCATAAAATAACACATCTATAGGATCAGTGCCTAATTCATGGGTCATAGAGTCAAAATGGATATAAATGAAAACCCTACTATAATCACTGTGTATTCTATTAATGGTGATGATAAAATAATGCATTACATTATAATATTTCACCAGTTTCAAGATTTAACTCTGCTCAATTATCCTTGTTAAAATATACTACATTCAATATCCTCTTACAACAATTATTTTACTACTTGAGTAAATGCCATGAGAAAAATATGCAAACACAGGAAAGATTGTGATGATGAAAAAATTGATCCTTAACCAAATTGTATTCATAAATGTAGTAATGTATACATGAGTAGGAGATAGTAAAATCTAGAACTTAACATGTATAATAAACTGATACTAAATTACAAATAGTTTTGCAAATATATCAAAGTATGAACTTAGAATAACACCAAAATTGGGAAAACTAATTCCATTTTCAAGTACTAACTATACAAAACTCCTCCAAGATCAGGTTGATCCCATACTTCAGACCTAGTCTAGATAGTATGATCTCGAACCAATGATTAACAAACCTTAAATTCTCTTTTATAGAACAAGGGAGTAGACAAGCTTTAGGCTTGAAGACAAAGATGTCATATTTTTAATTGACAAATGAAGTTGTAATAGGATGTATATGTAACCATCTCTTAACTGACAAGAGATGCCTTTGTAACAAAATACCTCCATCATGCTGAGATATTTGTTTTGATTTGTATGCTTCCTAACTTTGGCGAGGAGTTAGGCCAGGGTATTGTTGATGGTTGATATCTTGTCAGACACCCTTCAAGTGCCATCTAATTGTTCAATAACAGCATTCTCTACTCTACCTATCCCAGCTGTGCGCCCAAGAGTGAGAATACTTACAAAGAACAATATCAAAAGAAAATCCCATAAACTAGAGTCCTTCTCCTTATGCCCAGTGTCCTTTGCATGTGTGTGAATCCTCAATTCTAATCGAGAGGTTTCCAATCTCGTCAACTAGACAAAAACTAGAGGAAATCACACTAGACTAGACATGGCTATGTCATTTATCTAGCCAAGAGTGCAGTAGCAACAACAACAAAAAATATTTCTGCCTCAATATATTCCATCTAGAGGGGAAACACTCTTACACCTAGAGTTGTTTCTCTATTAGGAAAATTAGATGTAAGGGAGGGGTAGAGGAAGCAATGACACCTCTCTACCTAAGAATTTAATCTCCCAACTAACAAAAAAGTAGAAACTATTGTAGTATGGAGATTAAAACTTAGATCCGTCATCTGGATGAGAAGATAAGAAAGAGAAAATCTCACAAGATCTTAATGGATGCTACCACTGTACCAAAATCTTTCCAATTCTCCCCATTCTATAGAAGAGAATCCTCTAACTCTTAATTATGTAAGGATAGATTGCTGACCATGACAACAGAGAAGAAAATCCTACATAACAAGGGAGAAAAAAGAGAACACAAAACCAATGGGTATCCATATTGTCTGCATGAACAAATGGTATATGGAGCATCATTGGGAGTACCCATTTATAGAAAATTTGATAGATTTTGCACATTCTAATGTGTTCTTGATCAATTAATTCTAGTCATTTCCACAACATACTGGCCTTAAATCAAAATCTTTTGATGATTGCTAGAAATGGGTAGACAAATAATATTTCATTACCTAACATAACTGAAAACATCATTTCCTATATTGAAGCTGCCAGATCAGTTGTCTCAATTTTAGCACTTAACTAAATCATCCTATCACAAATCGTCATGAAGCAAATGAGAAGTCATTTCTGGTAGAAGTATAGATCCCCAAGGGTTAATCCTACATCATACCAATCTTTTAGTTAGTAAATTCCCTCACTGTGGTAGCAATGGAGACCCAACACACACCTGAGAAATTAATTCCACATTGGTTTACTCATATCACACGCCACCATGTCAATCTTCAAATTTTTAAATATAAGCCATCGATCATCATGGTAGCTAGCTTAAATCAATGGTGTCAAAGTAGTCAATAGGGAAATAAACCATGTCATTAATGCTAGACAAGTGCAGGCTATTAATAGCACACCACCTAGACTGCCACTAGAGCCATGATGCCAAAAGGAAATTTCAAATAGGGCTAGCAAGGCAGCATTCTACATTTTCATGATGAAAAGATCTGGTGGGAGATGAACTCCCATGGAATGGTAGAAACCATTAGATCAGTCACATAAGATGGAGCGAATCCCCAAAACACCCCTCGGTCCATAAAGAACATGCCACATAGTACCCTGTATCCATTTGAACCTTACTATTCTATTTCAGACATCACATGTTAGTCTTCCGCTATTATACAAATGGTTGGTGGGACCCTTGGAGAAGCTCTGTGGAATGGCAAAAATCATGAGAAGCTACCACATATCTGTTAGGGACCCACGATTTGTTAAGAGCCAATGAACAAAACCTGCCAGATGACATATTTCTACTATTCCACTGATGTTCTTTTCTTCAATATTTTATCTTTGGTGGAATGGTGGAAATAAGTCAGAATGCGCCACCTGTCACCAAAAAGATAGAAGGGGCCCGACCCTCAGCATACAATTTAAAAAAAACCTTTGCCTACTAGGAAAAGGGGGGCCCATGAGATCACCAAGAGGTAAAAAATATATAAACCTAAGGTATATTGATAAATCTTTTGGATATAGTCAACAAGAGGTAAACGAGAGGTAAGGATCTAGTCAACAATGTGCTTGAAGACACCAACCTAGAAACTTAAGGAACTCAGAAACAGATGATAGGTGGTCAACTTGAAATTATAACAAAAGCAATTTTCACTGCTTACATTGAAAAATACTAGGGTTTAAGGTTTAAGGGGCACTGTTCAGAATGTTTTAATAGGTAAAACCCTAGGCCATAGACCTTTCAACATGATGACACAAATTTGGGTAAAAAACTAGAACCAAGGGAGAAAGTTTTATAAGGTCCCATCAGTGGCTCTAGTTGGGGAGGTTTATTCAACCTGAATAGAGTGAGATCATAGAAAATCTAGAGAAGCAGACCACAACATAGTTGAAAGACAATATTTAATAATCACATGACAACTCCAGGCTATCATGCAAGGGAGAAGCAAGATTTTCCCCTATCAAATATCATGTTTTTCAATGAATTCATTAACCCATGCCTGAAACCTTCATCACAATCCATCTTGTTTCCAACATGAACATTTATATAGCTCATGGGACAATTAAGTCCATTATCTTCAGGATATGTCAAGTTCCTTTGATCACTATAATCAAATGACAACTGAAATATACCTTCATTAAGTATGGGGCCAACATATGGTTCCATCATATCTAGCCAACTAGAATAGTTATCATGTTTTGCTTGTTAGTTTTCTTTAAGCTCATCATATATATATGGGAAGTGAGATGATTCATATTCCACTAGATAACTTGTATTAGGAGTATCTTCTTTGTTAGTATCAAACCTAAAACATTCATACTCAACCTCTTCTTGATATTTTGACAGCTTGAACATACATTCTAGCATTATGTTTGTCACATCAATTTGATCAAAAGTAGAGGACTAAAAAGTGCCAACAGAAAGACTTCTAGATTTTGTTCTATCCATAAATTACTCTTGTATTCAAGAACCCTTTCACATTTATCCAATCTTGGCTCATATCCTTTCCATTCTGACAAATCATCACTTTTCTGATGATAAGAGGCCCTTAACATTGATTTTATGCTTGTCAATTCCTAAGGATCCATCTTCATACTCTTCTAGGAGTACATCATCTATGTTTTCTGCAAAGATTGGGTTATCTTTGTACATATAAGGTTTAGCATTTCTTACTTATGACAAATCCAAAGGCTCATCATAAAGTGGGTTATGCCTTATACTTATTGTTTCCATACATTTTTCAACTTTACTGTCCTGATAGCCTGTATCATTATTTGATTCAAAGTTCTCATAACCTTGAGAAGAACACTTAGACATTTGCTCATTATTTTCTATGTCACTGGTAGAGATCAATTCAACTGAATATTTATGCTCATAATTAGATGACTCATTAGGTAATAAAACCTCATAATCTAAAAGCATATATATCCTTCTACAAATAGGAGAATCATCCTTTGATTTTGCCAAATATTCATGAGACAGAGATTTTTCATTACTTATATAATTGTTAAAATTAATAGATCCATCTATTGTGAGGATATGGTCTATTTCTTCATTTATTGTTTTTCTACATTCCCCATATGTTTGAATACTATCTATCTCATGAGCTACCTTATTAGGATGGGAAGTTGGACACATCCATCCATCCTTTCTAGGGGGGCAAAATAAGTGATGGATTTATATAAACTTTGATTTCCATCATTTTTGTCATAAGCAACATTCTTTCCTTCATTACTCAAATATTGAGCCTCTTGTTTTGATTGATCAAATGAGGGCTTATTTAAAATATCTTGATCCTTGCCTTCGTGGGAAATGGTAATGTTCATTATTGGATTTATTTTTCACAACAGAGTTTTTGGTTGTGGACTCACAATCTTTTATCCTCATATGTTTTAGATTGTTCTCAATATCCATAGCCATAGAATATGATTGTCTCATAGTAGTAGGCCCTTTGTCTCTTAGAAAATAACTATTTTCTTCATTGAATGCACCTAGATATATAACCAAACACATAGCCTCATTTGGCCTAGTGTTTTCAGGGATATCCCTTATTATTTTGGCATATCTTAAATTAAAAGCTAGGACTGATTCTTCTTCTTCTTTTTCAACCTAAATAAGCCATTTAATTAATAGGCTAACATTAATCCTTTCACCAAACTACTCCATAAAATCTACTTTTAGACTTTTCCATGAAGAAATAAAATGAGTGGGTAAATATGCAAACCAATCTCTAGCTTCTTCTTTTAGGGTTTGAACAAACAATTTGATGACTATATCCTCAAGATCTATTTCATAGTCTCCCATTAAGTCACAAAAATCCTATAGATGACTGCTAGCTATTTTGGATTTGTCATTATTAAACTTTGGTATTTGATCTCTAATTTTATCTAGGATGTGGTTTGGAAAACCACAAATATTACTAAAATTTATGGCTCTATACCTTTCCATGACAAATCCCCCTTGATAACATAAATTTGGCTATATAGTACACATTTCTAATAACTGGATCCTTACAAAGACATATAGATAACACAATTCCCTTATGCATATGTAAACTTTTCATTGATCCACTTTGTATTTTTACTGTAATTTTCAAAATTCCTTCAAGCCTTGTAAAATACCTGATAAGTTGTTACTGCAGATGTAGTCCTAGTCTTGATTGGAAAATCAAGAGAGCTAAAATATCCTTCATGTTCTCATTAGGTTCCTTCTTCGACATAGATCGGCCACCTACTCATGAACTTTGAAAACATAATGCTCTTTTAAAACCTACTTTTGTTCTGAGTCCTTTCCCATAGTAGTGTCACATAAAATATTTCTAAACATACAAGTCTCTTATATAGTATGCCCTTTTCTGACTTAACTAGGAAGGAAATAATAGAGTCACCACCCTTGTAGGGAATATAACAATTGACCTATGACTCAAAGTAAGACACAATTTTGGTCCTCTAGAGAGAATAGAGAGTTCCTAGTAGAGTCGCAATCTATTGGTTGTTTTAAATTCCCAACCTGATCTTAAGAAAACAAATCTATAAAAGAGCCAGTCTTAATAATGGATTTTCCTTGAGGGATTGGCCAATGAATAGGAAAGGGGTTTTCAATCCTTTTCCTCTACACTTTAGGCTTTGCAAGACCAAGGAGGGTGTTCCTAATAGTGTTTTGATTATGGATTTCTTGCTATTTTCTCAAAATATTGTTCTAAATAGATATGTTCTTTCTCAAATAATGCTTAAAGAATTACTGACATAGTGAAATAATGGGCTAGATTCTCAATCTTTAACATAATTCTTTGCAGAAGAACATGTAGATAAACTAATGCCTATAACTGACAATTGAAATAAAAATTTGTTTGATATTCAAATGAGGATGATCAAGGGATTGCATAAAATAACACATCTATAGGATCAGTGCCTAATTCATGGGTCATAGAGTCAGAATGGATATAAATGTAAACCCTATTGTAATCAGTGTGTATTTTGTTTATGGTGATGATAAAATAATGCATTACATTATAATATTTCACCAGTTTCAAGATTTAACTCTACTTAGTTATCCTTGCAAACAAATACTACATTAAATATCCTCTTATAATAGTTATTTTACTACTTGAGTAAATGCCATGAGAAAAATATGCAAACATAGGAAAGACCGTGATGATGAATTGATGCAAGAGCATCCAGTGGTGTAAGGGCAATCTTGCATCACCCAAAAAAAAATGTGTTTCAAAATTGTTGATGTTCTACCCATTTCTTCTCAAAATTTGTGGTTTTGGTCCCATAATCGCCTGAATAATAATGTAGAACTTTCAGTTTTCTTAAACTGCTAAAAATAGTAAACTGTTATTTTTAGAAAGTTTGCATTTAGGCATGGAATGAAGTCAAAATTTATAGAAAGTTACACAATGGAAATATAAGACCTTTGGCGAAGGAATCACATGAAGACCATTTGCGAGCTGAAAGATATTAAAGTTTCTGTTTCCTAAAAAATGCCTGAAAATTATTCAAACTTAGGTTTGAGGCACTAAACGGCCCGTACGGGCCCATAAATGGCCAAAACTAGTAGAGTGGGTTCTTAGCATGTAGAGCACTCTGCGAGCTTTCTGACACATAAAACGGTTTGTCAATCAGAGTCCCATATCAAAAGTTATGGCTCTTGGAAGTTGACCTATTTTTGGAGGGAGATGCAAAATTCAAAATTAGGTTGTTGGCTGCCAAAAAGGCTATTAATAACCATTTTTGGAAACCTTGGGTGGTACGAGAGTTAAGGGGGCAAGTGTAGAGTCAAGAATAGGCAGGAAAATAGAAACCCTAGCTAATTTGGGGGTTACAGAAGGCAGAAGATTCCAGAGCCTAGTGATGGTAGCTGTAGTGTGTTGCAGCCTGTAGAGGACTGATTCCTCTGATTGTAATTAAGCTTCTGTAATGTAATGAGTTGCCCAAATCAATAAAAGAAAGTTCTATTCTTTGTGTTCAATTTCTATTATTGTGTGTTTTATGATTTACCCCCTTCATCAAGTGGTATTAGAGTGAGGGTTCCTGAGTGTGTAGACAAAACGTCGACTGTGAGGTAGTTTGCACCAGGACTTGAGGTTGTGGGTTTACTGCGGAGACCAAGATGCCTCCACGAAGAAATCATGTTGGGAGGAATGCTTTGACAGAAGAGGGTTTTAGAGCCCTACAAAGGCAAATTGATGCATTGCAAGAGGAGCTACAAAGAGGGTTTGAGCTGAGGACAAGAGAAGAAAGTGAAGATGAAGTTGAAGAAGAGTTATCTAAGGAAGAACAAGAAGCTGCCAAAGATGCTGCAGAAGTAAGGTTGTTGAGGGTCATTTTGAAGATCAGAAAGAGGCCCAGGATCGAAGTTTCTACATATTCTAGAGATTTGAATCCAGAACAGCTTATTGATTGGATCAATGACATGGAGGAGTATTTTGAGTATGAAGATATGGAGGACCCAGATCGGGTTAAGTTTGCAAAAACAAAGTTGAAGGGCCACGCTAATATTTGGTGGAAGGAGGTCCAATTAGAGAGGAATAGAAGAGGAAAAGCAAAGATCACTAGATGGGATCAGATGGTGGAGAAACTGAAGAAGCAGTTCATTCCTATGGACTATGAGATGGAGTTGCTGAAGAAGCTGCAAGGACTGAAGCAAGGTAACAAATCTGTTAAGGAGTATATAGAAGAGTTTTATAAAATTACTATCAGGATAGGCCATGCAGAGCCCAACAAGGAGAAGGTAGCCTATTAAATTAATGGGTTGAGGCCGAGTATTCAAGAGGAGTTGAGCCTAGTCAAAATGACCACCATAGAAGATGCGTACCAGTTTTCCCTGAAGGTGGAAGAAAAGATGAACAAAAGATTTGATAGCAAGCAAAGGGGAAGAGGTCAAGGTGGAAGGACTGGTGGAAGACCCTATGGAGGCCGTAATGAAGATCAGAAGAAAAGTGAAGAAGCAGGCACAGTCAAAATCAAAGAGGGGGTAATACCTACCGCCCTCGTGACTAGAACAATGGTGATCAAAGAGGAAGAGGAAGAGGCAGACCTGGGCAAGGACCTAGAAGAGGAGGTTTCAGAGGAGCCTGTTTCTAATGTGGAGAAGAAGGGCATCAAGCATATGAGTGTCCGCAACATCAAGGAAGGACAAATAGAAGACCTGAAGGTAATGCACGAGTTGCACATGTAGATGAAGATGTACATTCTGAGCATTCTGAAGATGTTGAAAGGGGAGAAACCCTAGTTGTCAGAAGAACCTTGCTGAATGAGGAGAAAGAACCCAATCAAAGGAAGAGTTTATTCCGCACAAGGTGCAAATGTGAGTGTAAGTGTTGTGATATTATTATTGACAGTGGAAGCACTGATAATTTGGTTTTAGAAGAGATGGTTGACAAGTTGAAGTTGACAAGAAGAAAGCATCTGCATCCATATCAGATTGCATGGTTGCAGAAGGACCATAGAGCTTTGGTCAATGAGTAGTGTTTAGTGAAGTTCAAGATTGGTGACTACCATGATGAGGTGCTGTGTGATATCATACCGATGGATGCATGTCATATGCTGTTGGGGAGGCCGTGGCAGTATGATAGGAGCACTGTCCATGATGGTCGTGCAAACACATATTCCCTAACAAAGGATGGAGTTCATCATAAGTTGAAGCCCTTGAAGGAGGTGGAAGAAAAGGTATGTAGTACTACCAGAATTTGTTTGGTAGATGATAGGAAATTTTTGGAGGGTATGAAGCATGAGTGTCATTGCTTTGCATTGATTCCTAAGATTAGTCAAGAGAAATGTGAAGATGTACTAGCAGAAGTTTCAGATATGTTGGAAGAGTTCCAGGACATTATCTCTGATAATGTACTAGAAGGTTTACCACTAGTAAGAAGGATAAGTCATCAAATGGATTTGATACCAGGAGCTAGTTTGCCAAACAAGGCAGCCCATAGAATGACCCCTGCAGAGAATGAAGAGCTGAATAGACAAGTTTAGGAGTTGTTGAGGAAGGGACTGATAAGGGAGAGCCTAAGTCCATGTGTAGTACCTGCAGTACTAGCACCAAAGAAAGATGGAGAATGGAGGATGTGTAAAGACTCTCAAGCCATCAATAAGATAATGATCAAGTATAGATTTCCATTGCCAAGAATGGATGACATCATGGACTGTTTGAGTGGAGCCAAGTACTTCACAAAAATTGACCTGAAGAGTGGGTATCACCAAATCCGTATCAGAGAAGGGGATGAATGGAAGACAACTTTCAAGACAAAGGAAGGTTTGTATGAGTGGTTAGTCATGCCATTTGGGCTAACCAATGCACCGAGCACATTCATGCAGCTCATGAATGAGGTACTGAAAGAATTTTTGGAAAGTTTTGTTATTGTTTATTTGGATGATATTTTGATTTTTAGTAAGACTTGGGATGAGTATTTGATGCATAGTAGAAGAGTTCTAGAGAAGCTGAGGGAGGAGAAGTTGTTGATTGATCTGAAGAAATGCAGTTTTACAAAGAAGGAGTTGGTATACCTAGGATTTGTTGTCTCAGAGGAAGGTCTTAAGATGGACCTAGAAAAAGTAAAGGCTATCATTAAGTGGCCTATGCCAAGGACTGCAACGGAGGTAAGATCTTTTCATGGTTTGGTAAGTTTTTACAGAAAGTTTATCAGGAATTTCAATAGCATTTGTGCACCCCTAACTGAAACAATGAGAGGGGATAGAAAAGAGTTTAGATGGACTAAAGGGGCAGACAAGAGCTTTGATACTTTGAAGCAGAAAGTCGTAGAACAACCTATTTTGGCACTTCCAGATTTTAATAAGGTATTTTAGGTAGATTGTGATGCCAGTGGTAGTGGTATAGGAGCTGTTTTGAGCCAAGAAGGTAAGCCCATTGCCTATTTTAGTGAGAAGCTTAATGATGCCAAGAAAAAGTATTCTACTTATGATCAAGAATTTTATGCAATAGTTTAGGCTTTGAAGAAATGGAGACATTATTTGTTGCCAAAAGAGTTTGTTTTATATACTAATCATCAGGCTTTGTATTATCTTAATAGTCAAGAAAAGTTGAACCAAAGGCACTTAAAATGGGTTGAGTTTTTGCAGAGTTATACCTTTGTTTTGAAGCACAGGAGTGGGAAGTCCAACAGAGTTGTAGATGCCTTGAGCAGAAGGCAAAATTTGTTGACAGAAATGAAGATAGAGGTTGTTGGGTTCAATGAGCTCAAAAGTTTGTATCCTAAAGATCCAGATTTTGCAGAGGCTTGGAAAGCTTGTTTGGAGCCTGTTACTTTAGACAGGACAAGATGGTTGGATTTCATAATCCAAGATGGCATGTTGTTTAGAGGAAGCCAGTTGTGCATTCTGAGGAGTTCCATGAGAGAGAACCTGATTAAAGAGAAGCATAGTGGAGGATTGGCTAGACACTTTGGTCGAGATAAGACCATTTCAATTGTTGGTGAAAATTATTATTGGCCACAGTTGTAGCAGGATGTGAGGAAGTTTGTACAAAGTTGCAGAGTATGTCAGATGGCAAAAGGAACAAGTCAGAATACAGGGTTGTATCAACCATTACCTATACCAGAGAAGCCCTGGAATGATATCAGTATAGATTTTGTTCTTAGTTTACCAAGGACACAGAGAGAACATGATTCTATTTTTGGGGTGGTGGACAGATTCTCAAAAATGGCACATTTTATTCCTTGTAAGAAGACTAATGATGCTGTTGATATTGCAGAGTTATTTTTCAGGGAAGTGGTGAGACTACATGGTCTACCAAAAAGCATAGTTTCAAACCGATATACCAAGTTTGTTCGTTATTTTTGGAGGACATTATGGAAGAAGTTGAAGACAGACTTGAAGTTCAGTTCTGCACACCATCCACAGACTGATGGACAAACTAAAGTGGTGAATAGGAGTTTGGGTAACCTACTACAATGCTTAGTAGGAGATAAGCCCAAGGGATGGGATTTGATTTTACCACAAGTAGAATTTGCTTACAACAATTCTGTCAATAGGAGTACTGGTAAATCACCATTCCAGATTGTATATGGCAATAGTCCAAGAAATGCTTCAGAGTTAAAGAATCTGGATAAGGGAGAAAAGACAAGTGTCGAGGCTGAAGACTTTGCAGAACATATGAAGAATTTGCATGAAGAGTTGAGAAAGCACATTAATAAGATGACTACTCAGTACAAGGCTAAGGCAGATCAGAAGAGGAGGTATAAGGAGTTCCAAGTGGGAGATGAAGTCATGGTTCACTTGAGAAAAGAAAGGTTCCCTATTGGAACATACCATAAATTGAAAATGAAGAAATTTGAACCATGCAGAATCTTGAAGAAGCATGATTCCAAAAATGCATGAGGTAGAGCTGCCGAGTGGGATCAACATTTCCCCTATTTTCAACATCGCTGATTTAACCGAATATCATGAAGGTGGAACAGAGGATGGACCAATAGAAGTGCAGTGGAGTATTCCGGCATCTACTTCAATAGAGGAGATAGAAGAGATCTTGGATAGTCATGTAGGAAGGAGTACTCGAAACAAGCAATATGAAGAATAACTAGTGAAATGGAAAGGAAGGCCTGTTCAAGATTCTTCTTGGTTGTCTAAGGCAGAGGTTGATCGTTTGGGTTTTCCTCACACAAACACTTCAGACGTGACAAGGTCACTTCTCAAATTACCCTGGGTGTCTGATGCAGGAGCATCCAGTGGTGTAAGGGCAATCTTGCATCACCCAAAAAAAAATGTGTTTCAAAATTGTTGATGTTCTACCCATTTCTTCTCAAAATCTGTGGTTTTGGTCCCATAATCACCTGAATAATAATGTAGAACTTTCAGTTTTCCCAAACTGCTAAAAATAGTAAACTGCTATTTTTAGAAAGTTTGCATTTGGGCACGGAATGAAGTCAAAATTTATAAGAAGTTACATAACAGAAATATAAGACCTTTGGCAAAGGAATCACATGAAGATCATTTGCGAGCTGAAAGATATTAAAGTTTTTGTTTCTTGAAAAATGCCTGAAAATTATTCAAACTTAGGTTTGAGGCACTAAACAGCTCCGTACAGGCCCAAAAATGGCTAGAACTGGTAAAGCTAGTTCTTAGCATTTAGAGCACTCTGCGAGCTTTCCGATGCATAAAACGGTTCGTCAATCGGAGTCCTGGATCAAAAGTTATGGCTCCCGGAAGTTGACCTATTTTTGGAGGGAGATGCAAAATTTGAAATTAGGTTGTTGGCTGCCAAAAAGGCTATTAATAACCATTTTTGGGAACCCTGGGTGGTAGGAGAGTTAAGGGGGCAAGTGTAGAGTCAAGAATAGGTAGGAAAATAGAAACCCTAGCTGATTTGGGGGTTATAGAAGGTAGAAGATTCCAGAGCCTGGTGATGGTAGCTGTAGTGTGTTGCAGCCTGTAGAGGACTGATTCCTCTGATTGTAATTAAGCTTCTGTAATGTAATGAGTTGCCCAGATCAATAAAAGAAAGTTCTATTCTCTGTGTTCAATTTCTATTATTGTGTGTTTTATGATTTACCCCCTTCATCATGAATAAATTGATCCTTAACCAAATTGTATTCATAAATGTAGTAATGTATACATGAGTAGGAGACAGTAAAATCTGAAACTTAACATCTATAATAAACTGATATTGAATTACAAATAGTTATGCAAATATATCAAAGTATGAACTCATAATAACACAAAAATTGGGAAAACTAATTCTATTTTCAAGTACTAACTATACAAAACTCCTCCAAGACTAGATTGATCCCATACTTCAGACCCAATCTATATAGTATGACCTAGAACCAATGATTATCAACAAGCCCTGAATTTGCTTTTATAGAATAGGGGAGCAGACAAGCTTTAGGATTGAAGACAAATATGTCATATTTTCAATTGACAAATGAAGTTGTAATAGGATGTAGATGTAACCATGTCTTAACTGACAAGAGATGCCTTTGTAACAAAATACCTCCATCACACTAATAGAATTTGGCAAATAAATGACTAAGTGACTAAAAACTTTAGTCACGACAACTAAAATTGATTAAATTCTACTATTTTTTTGCAACATGCAGCTATAAATGACTAAATAAATGACTAATTTGATCATTGGGTAAAAACACAACTAAATAATTAGTCACTGACTAAATAATTAGTCACACATCAGTTTTCTAAAAATAAAAGAAATTATTTTTGAAAAAGTCTTATATCATTTAAATGTATCTCGCCTATTTTATTTCCTTGCCTATTTTATTTTTTTGAAGGAAAGGAAGAATGGTTGGAAGAAAATAGGTGAGCACATCTAATTACAAGATTTAAGGTGAGTAGTATGAACAGAAAACAAAAGAATCTCCAATCGATTGAAGGTCGTGGAGGAAATTTTTTTCCCCGAGGTATTTACATCAATGAAATACAAACAAGGATGATGAACAATAATTTGGTACAAAAAAGGTTTGAAGACTTGGATCTAGTCACAAATAAGTAGCAATGGTTTGTTTATGTGTACATTTAATCTAGGTTTGAGGGTACTCTTTTTTTAGGCTATTGGTTTCAAGCCCAGGACGATGAGAAGCCATGTAGAATCCTATGCAAACCAAGGCTTTGGGGTTTTATGTGCCATTTTTTAAAGGGCTGTCAAATTTTTTACTTCTTTTTCCCTACGGCCATGCTTTTGAAGGTCATTTACTTGTCTAATCTAGATATTAGGGATATTAGGGTTTTAGTTGCATGAATGTCTCTGCAAGTGGAAGCAAGAGGAGGAGGCGCCATGTCATAGATTTGGAATGATCATGATCCATGTTTGTATCCCACCACTTCTGCTAAAACCCTAAGAATAGTAGCGATAAATAGCTAGAACTAACATCATTGCTACTTTGCTTTCAATTTATGCCTAATTAAATATTGGGGTTACAATTAGGGCCAATTTGAGACAAGTAGAAGACCTTTGGTCATTGTTGCTTTTTTTCAACTAACTTCTGGTTAAATATTGGGGGAAAATGGGGTTAACACAATGGGAGTTTGTCATTTCTGCATTGCTTTTTATTTCACCTAACGTTAGGGCTAATTGGGGCTAACATAAGGGAAGAAGTTCTAAGAGGCTACTTACTTGCCTTAGGTAACTACCTCCATTGAAAATGAACAAATCAAAGACATTCCACAGAAACAATTTATTGATGATAGAATTATAGACATCATGGCACAAAATTCTATTAGTTTTCTGTTAAAGATAACTTTTCACAAAGATTGGTTTAAGATTTACTTATGCACCCATGTATTCATTACCAAATTATAGAACTTTATGATATTTATAATTGAATCTCAACAATTTCTATGAAGTTTAATGCAATTATGAAACTTTTATATCAAAATTAATTCCTTGCTTTGAAGAACAACCTCTTCTCATAACTCAATAATTTATAGTAGTTTCATACAGACAGTTAAGATTTAAATTATAATGATATGGAATTGCAATATGTGACAATTACCATTAAAGTTAATGTTTCTAACAATTTTTCTTAAATATGTTATGAATAGCTCAAATTAATTAATTTTGCATATTCTTCCACTTACATTTAAACATTAATTTCATAAAAAACATTTTTTACAATCTTTTACAATTTATTTAAGCACCTTAAAAAAATTAAAAAGAACTTTGTAAATTTTATCCTTTATCATTTCTATGTAACATTTTAATACTATGAAATAGCTTATGTCCAATTTAATTATTAGCCTTAGGGGCTGCCTCTAGTAAAACCATAAAATGCACAAACATTCTTTGACACTGATAGTTTGGTTAAGATAGATTTATCACTGTGGTTATGCTCCAGTTTAGGATAGGGTGGCTTAAGAAACATTTGAGACAAAAGAAGAGACCCCAGTGATTGAGAAGAGACCACCTTTTCGAAAAAGTGCAGTATTCGCCTCATTCACAAAGGTATTGATAGTGGGATTGTTTTTGGGATCTTTGATGAGTATGATTGGAAATAGAAATAGATGCTAGTGGATTGGAAATAGAAGTAGCTGCTAGTAGATTGAAGAATCCATTATAGTTGAAACAATCTCAAGGCACAAAGGATTCACACAAACTTGGCACTTGTACACATGGAATCACCATCATGGGAGGGGAAAGCCCATTAAGCACATTTATACAATCTAGTAGTTTCATTGTTCTATACGAGTCCCATTGGTAAAACGTCATGGCATGTAAGGTCTTTTACACTAGTGTCATCCTATGTAACTTCTGTGTGGATTGATATCATTGTTTCATTTTATTGGGATGCATTTTGTAAGGTCTTGTACAGTAGAAAGACAGATCACTTTTTTCATGCACTATCTATCTCATTGATAAAACTTTATGGCAAGGTTTTATATCTTGGTGCAATTACAAGGAACTTCTACGTGGATTGGTATCTATGTTTTGTTTTCTTTTTGATGTACAATGTCAGACATTTTACACCATAAATTTTTTTATTCAAATTTAACAATATAAGTTCTATTTGGATTGATGGTTATTAGTTTTTGTTATTCTTGTGAGATGCACTTCAAACTACTCTAGCGGTGCCATTTTCTATGATTAGTTATTAGTGGTAAATCATGAGAGCTAGAGGATAAAATGTTAGATGAATTGCTAATAAATTTTGGATCAAGATACTCAAGTTGTGGAATACTCAATTGATCATTCTGCACCATGGTTCTCGAGGTATACATCATTCTCATAATTTCATTTTGATATTAAACCATTCAATCCTTGACCTAGGTAGTTTAATTGTAATCTATTAAGTAATATATATCATGTGTGTTTTGTTAGGCTACTATGATATTCATAGACAATTCAGAGTGGATGCGAAATGGGGATTACAACTCCTTTAGATTTCAGGCACATGTAGATAAAATCAATCTTATATGTGGGGCAAAAATCCAGGTTTAGTTATTTTTATTAGCCATATATTTATATTTTTGATTCATCATTTGGGCTCTGTTATAAATTGATTTAGGGAAATAAAAGTTGGATCCGACATATGTTGGTTTATTTGTGCAGTCAAATCCTAAGAACACAGTGGGCATTATGACTTTGGTTAGGAAGAATGTTCGTGTATTGGTGACACCCACAACCGATCAAATTAAGACATGAAGATTGACTAGATTGCTAGTTTTTTAGCCATTAGTGTGATAGTCAATTTACTAAATCCTATCCCATTATTCTTTAATTGAATGCTAGCATCATCTCAATTCTTGAAATTATTTTTTTAAGTTCCTTAGTGGGTGTTCAGTTCTAGTTAGTGTTAGAGGAAGCTCTAGTCTTAGTAATTTACTTTTTCTCAGAGACATTTATGTAGGTTGGGGCTTCGATGCTTGAAGTTTTAGTCAATATTTTGGTGTCTTTTTGAGCATTTAAAAAGTGTGCAAGTATGTTGTGGGTTTGAGTCTTAATAGTTTGAAAATGATTGAGCCTCCTTTAAACCCCAAAAAAGGACATTGATGCTCTTCTTTTTGTCCCTCTTCTTTTTCTCCCACATACTACTAATTCTCTTCCTCTACCACCTATTGCTCCTTCTCTTCCTCCCATGAAGTATAATTCATCCACATGTTGCTTCAGCTAGATCTAGAATAGACAATATCACTGTAGAGCTTGTTGTAAGTGATTTCCCATCTTCTATTTTATAATACTCTCTAAATCTAATGATAAAGGTTTAGATCTGTAATTCTTTGTAGGCTAAAATTATTCATAGTCAATTTGGTTTGGCTACAAACTAGGTCTGTGTTTGGAAAAACTTGTAGCTATATACTTCTTGTGAACAACAACCAGCAATTGTAAAAGTATATCTAGTTGTATTAAGAACATCATTCAAAACATTTTATATAGTGATTTACCTAAATAAACTTCAAAGTTAGTATGTGTCACATATTGCATGCCGATATATGTTAAAATTCACATGCTACATTTCAAGCCAACTTATGTGATTACTACCTAGGCGGACTATGCAACCAAGATAAATAGAAGACATGTGACCTGTTTAGAATTTCACCGCACAAAGAACAATATTCTTATTTAAAGAGACATAGGTATTCTCCATTGGTGCCTTCCATACTCATTGAATGCATTTTAATATAGGTTAATTCAAAGTTTTGAAACAAAATAAGAGACATATAACTATAGATTGGATATTTGTTTTAACTTGTGTTTGCATCCTAAGTAACATTTTAATGTGGAGTACTTTGAAATTCTAAAATAGAAATAGAAACTATGGAAGCTAGTGGCACCCTAGTTCAAGAACTTATTGATAATGTTTTATCTCTCTTTCAAGGCAACAGTTGACTACTCCACTTGAACACAAAGGTTTACCTTTTATGCTCAGCTTCAATAATAAACTTCATTATTTCTTAGTTATTGTTAGATTTTTGTTTGAAGCTGCCTTCTCTTTTTGCTATTTACAACATTAATATGGAGACCATGATCATATGGGTTGCATCAGCTCACTTATAATTTATCTATTCTACAGGGATTAATTTCTTGACATTTACTTTCCATAGTAACAATGAGCAGCCAAGCTAGTCAAATTTTATATGTTGGCAATCTACTCAGTGATATCAGGGAAAGGGAAGTTGAAGACCTCTTTTACAAGGTTCTTAGATTGAACTCATGTGCTTATACAAGTTTTTACTTAAACTTATTTCTAATTTGAATTCATTCTTTGCACTTGTAATAGTGTAGATTTGTTATGATGAACATTCTTTCTTCATGGGATTTCATTTAGGTCCCATTGTAACAATGAAAATTTAAGTGTTTACTTATTTTGTTATTTTGTTAGATGATATCAAAAATGGTGTTGTGCCTGATACTGGAAGTAGGGATTTTGATGATGAGCCATTGGTATGAGCATTTTTATAAGTTTTTTGTTATCTTGCCATTTGGTGATTCTTGCTCTTGATTGTGATTTCTTACCATTTGGTTGATATAGATTTTGATTGAGGTAGGGACATTTGGGGATGAGATGCAATCCCTGCCCTTGTTTCATTACCTGCTCAGTGCTTTTGACATTGGTTTTGTTTGACAATGCAGAATGCATGGTGGTCTCGTACGCGCAAGGTTCATTGAATTGTAAGGGTAAAATGTATCACTAATTCAATGATGGTAGTGAACAAATAGTGCCTGCCATTTGTTAGAGGTCTTTTAGATTATCATAATGTATGAGTTGATCAGGGTTAGGGTGTCTGCCTATGTATGGTGGAATTGTAATTTTATAGTCTTCTAGCATTTGACTTCAAATCAATGAATTTGGATGCTTAAAGTTAAATAGAAGTTCATGTTGAGACCATAATGGTTTCAGGGCTTCCCATTGCTCAAGAGCAATCCTATGATACTATAGGTTGATGCTTTTAGTACACCTGTTGTATTCTATCATTCATATGATGTATTTAATATTTGATCTTAAAAGGTATCCTATTTTTGGTTGTATTTTACTTGCATATCTGAGCATGCCTATGTTGTAGTCTTTTAGGTAATCCTGAAAGTATGTCCTAGTTTTGAAAATACATTATATTTGAACTAGTACAATATTTGTTTTTCCATCATGCAGATTAGAGTTACATTCAACTAACATTAACAATGTTTTTGTTGCACTACATATGGTTGCAGAAATATTAATGACACAAAATTGCATTATTGGCAATTTTGTTCCATCCTACAAATTTTATTTTGTATATGATGGAGTTGTCATAGATCAATGAAATAATAGTGCATTGTTTCTATTTCTTTGTTGTTTTCCCCTTTAACATTTTCTTTTCCATATTTTATCCCTTCCTATCTGTAGTGTAAATTTTAGAGTAATATTTGCTTGTCTTTTGGGAGGTTATAGGATCACAGGAACATGTATTTGGGGGTTAATAAGTGCGCTTATCTTGCCTATTAAAGCTTAATTATTTAGGGACTGAAAGTTGAGGAGTTTTTGCAGCAATTGATCCAACATGGAATGCACTATTTCTTACCTACCAATTCAAGGGCCATTAGCAATATTGGAGTAGAGAGAGTACAACTATAAGTGTTCTGATGCTTTGAATAGTCCACTATTTGTGTCTGGTTGATGTTGTATTCTGAATTAAGGTCGTCATAAATGTAGTTTCAATATATGACATATAAGATGCAATTACTTTAGCATGTTGCTTAATACATTTGTGTTATGTAGCCATGATTGATGACGAAGCTGGATGGTTGGTTGTCATTCAATCTTACATAATGGTAGCTCTTGTTTATAAGTTCCAACCAATTTACAGTATGTAAACTTTGGTCTCTGAGATGTTTAGATGATTTTGGTTCAAGCAGGGATTTGTCAATATGTGTCTTTTATGTATTAGAAAAATTGTATATTAATTTAGCAGAACTCATTCTTGTAAATATTTGAATGTGTACGAAAATGTCTTCCTTGGGTGCCTACTTTTTTACATAGATTCTGAGGCATATAAAACTTCTATTTCAATCAACATTAGTTATTCTTTATTTGTATCAAAGAGTTCAGGATTCAAGTTTCATTTACTTAACTGACATATTGGAATCAATTTGGTATATGTCAAGGCCTCTTCATATTTTCTCAAGTGGAGGTAATTGTTATCAAACTCCTTTAAGAAGGAATAAGTAATGAAACATAAAGTACCTTTGCATTTTGCATCAAATAGTAAATACCTTTGACTTTTCAACATATATCAAGTATCAACATCATGAAATCATTGTATTTTGGAAAATCCACAACACTGTCACTGTAAAAATTAGATAGGGTACTGTTTACACTCTCTATGTCATGCATACATACTGTTAGTTCTATCATTACACTTGCACTATTACCATTAGTTTTACCAAACACACATTACATAGTCAAGTACTAAAAACATGCATAGAGATCATTGGCAAAGCATCATAGTCTTGACCAACAATGATTGTGAGCATAGGAAAATAATGACCAAGAGAAGCATCATTTCATTATCTATTATCACTTGTCAAAACATCTCATAGTGTTGTAAAACACAGAGATACACTCTCCATGGAAAGTGATCAGCATTGTTAAGATGGAACTTGTGATCTACAAAGGCACTTGTATTGCACTGTGACTAAGATCACCATTTAAACATCAAAGCATTATTTAAAAACCATTGTCCAAAATCCATATCATACTGCAGATAATAAACATGAATGCTACTAACATTCTCCTCTCTTCTCAGAGCTTTCTTGTATTGTAGCACCATCGAGTCTTTTCAATCATGACTAACTCTTCATAACAGACATACACTATCTAAGAACCTAGACCTCTGTCCCTAAACCATCTCTTTGTCTTTAAACAATGAGTTGGCTCTTTGTTTAGAGAACCTTTCTCATCTACTTGGTTAGATGATCTAGAGCTTACTCACTATCTTTGCAAACTCTATATCAATGCTCATTAGATGATGTTGCTTTGCCATATAGACATTGCTTGATTTCTTTACCTAAAACTCTCTTCAAAGCTTGATATGAATCTATGATGAAAACTTCTATGATTTTCCTTTGTGACTATGACAGACCTTGTAGTAATAGCATACCACTGTGAACAGTATGAAAGCTTCTTGAGACTACAATAAACCTTCTAAATAGTGCAGGATAGGTAACCTCATGTCTTAAAATTTTGACAGACCACTCTTTATGTTTTTCTAGTGTAAAACTCTACTCACCGCTGTCCTTTATAGGATGTTGCTCCTTAATAGAACTCTACCAATCCTATCTTGATTCCTTTATAGCTTATGGTCTTTGTTGGGTTGCTGATGTTATTCCAGTTTGACTGTATAGGCATTTATTAACACATTCCATTATCACTGTGACAACATTTTGCTATTCTATTATGCTATGACAACATTCTTTCATGACTGTCAAACTGCTTCAAACATGATTTATGACTACTCTTTGATGTTGTTGCAACTTTGCAAGTGTAGAGAAATCATAGACTTGCGCAATATTGATAAGCTCTATCTTCAAACACCTATATTGTAGACTATATTGGCCTTTAGGATTGGAAACTTAAACTCTGTACCCAAACTATAGAACCTCTTACATACATTCATTACCAAACCCTAATGACTGACATGCACAATGGGTATCTCAAGAATTAAGAGCGATGGGTTTATAGTGAGATCCTCTTGCTTCTCAATACATTATCCTCACACACTGTCAAATAATCTCCTTTATTGTCTCTGCATGGTATTCTAATGCTATCTCTATCAAAATATTCTTAACAATCACTGCTTCTATCACTATATGCCATTCCTTGAATGCTGACAGGATCTATATTTGTACCTGAAGGAGTCTTTTGGTTGGGCAGAGATCACTTGTTTGTTTGATCATCATCTCCCTCCAATGTTCACTACTCTTTATCTTTCTTTCCTTGCTTCCCCTGTGTTGTACATGGTTAAGCTTCAAAAAGCACTAGGTTTTTGTAGTGTGACATTTGTAATGGACACTCACACTCTAATCCAAGGAGATTTTTAGACTACTGATAACTCCTGTGAATGAAATCCTATCAAAATGTTAAGATAAGGCTGAAAATCCTGCAACGTGGATAAGCATGCATCCCTTCCTTGGAACATGCCCTTATATTTGCCTATCTCTACTACATGGAGCAGCTTCTACTCTAATATGTGGAGAAACCCCAAACATCAAAATGCTGGTCTTGCGCCATATTTTGGAGATACAGTCTCTTTAATGCAATAACAAAACCCAAAACTCATGCTACATGGGTAAAATCTTGAATCCTTCCAAAAGCAAAAACTTCACTTTTTCTTCTTTCTTATACTTTGACACCCAAACATTATTTGAAACCTAATTTGAGACCCTTTTCACACTTGGGGCTATTTTAATTCAAGGATTAAAATTAGCTAACAGTTATTTCAATTGTGAGTACTTTTATTTTGTTGCCTCCAGTAGAAGTGTTTTATTTTATAGCTTGATGGTTGCTATGTTGCATGAATCCTTAGAATGGGCTTGCTACTAAGGTGGAGAAGTCTAGGAAGCAATTGAAAGAGAGGAAGAACAGATCTAAGAAGATCCATGGAGTCAAGAAGGTAAATATTCTTTCAAAGAACATGTTAAAGTAAGTTACTTATTTGCTTTCTATTACAAAAGGGCAATTTACTTATTGCATTGTTGGGTTTTGTTTGTGCAGACCAAGGCATGAGATGAAAAAAAGAAGAAGTAATGCTCCAAGATACCATAAAGGGTACATGTTCTTTGAAAGAGAGGAAGAACAGATCTAAGAAGATCCATGGAGTCAAGAAGGTAAATATTCTTTCAAAGAACATGTTAAAGTAAGTTACTTATTTGCTTTCTATTACAAAAGGGCAATTTACTTATTGCATTGTTGGGTTTTGTTTGTGCAGACCAAGGCATGAGATGTAAAAAAGAAGAAGTAATGCTCCAAGATACCATAAAGGGTAGTTAAGAGACTCCAATATTGCAGAGAAAGGATAGTAACAAAAAGATAGTCATAAAAGGCCCTATGTGATAGTCAAGAGAGGGAAACATAAACATAAGCTATGGCTATGTTCATGTAATACAAAAGACAGTGCTCATGTAGAGAGTTTCAAAAGGACACCTTGGTCATAAGATAACAAAGATAGTCACTATCAAATGTAAGGAATAGTAAAGGGAAGAAGACATAGTCATGATAAAGACACCAACCAAAGGACTGATTAAATTATGAGTATGATAGTCACTATAAAGAAATGACAACCATGACTTAGAGACTACGAGGCCGGAGTAGGGGAAGTAAATATGTGTCAACAAAGTATGGCTTAGTAAAGAGACTTTAGGTGGCAGTTACTTTCAATTATGTAGGATACCATACTCCTACGCACAATAATGTAACGAAAAACAATTGCACACATGTCCTATTTGTAGCAAGGTAGTTGTGAGGCAATGGGGACTAATTGAAGAAGATTAAGGGGTAGTTGGAAGAACTTATGGTAGCATTTGAAAGTATCTAAGAGTGGAGGCAGGCATCTAGGAGATGCGAGGTCTTCCAATTCTCTTCCTCAATGTACAGTTGGGTCTATATCTTTAAGTCAACATTGAAGACCTTTTAGTTGGGCACTCAAGGAGAGTTTTGACTTGTTCAAGCTATGACACATGTCCTTTATTCATTGTAACAGGCCACTAGAGGATAGGAAACTATTCTAGGCTAATAAGTATGCCTATTTTATTTTTCTCTTCAATTCTTTCACTTTAGGAAAAGCATTGTAAGCTGCCAAAAAACTTCTTTCTGACCTTTCTGTGCATTGTAACTCATCTTTTTCAGTCACAACAACTGAGAAAGCTTTTTTGTAACACATCTTCAAGCAAGTAAAAGCATATTTCAGACTTGTGCAAGCTGTAAAACACTTTTTCAATGAAATTTAGTGATTATTTCCTTCTCAATAATTATTTTCTTATGTGTATGTAGAAATTAGTGAATAAATTTGACTAGTGTTTTTAGTCATTTATTTTTGTTTTTCTACTAGTGAAATACACCACCAATTGATAGAAATCAGTGAATAAATATGACTAACTAGTATATTTATATTTAAAAAATATATCTAAAAGTATGCTGAGGGATATCCTTTTTCCATAGTTTCTTTCATTTTTTAACTTTTTTTTTGGTTTTTATTTTATAATTTTTCCAATTTCTTTTTTTGTTCCATAGTTTTTTTGATTTTTCCAACCTTTTCTCCTTCCAACAATTTCCAATTTCTTTTTTGGTTTTTATTTTTTATTTTTTCCAATTTCTTTTTTTAGTTTTTAGTTTTTATTTTTTTCTAATTTCTTTTTTGGTTCCATAGTTTTTGTGATTTAGTTTTTCTCTTTCAATGGCTTTTAATTTCTTTTTTAGTTTTTTTCTTTGATTTTCTTAAGTTTTATTCTTTTTTCCTTTTTGATATTTTAATTTTTTTAAAAATAAATTTAGGTAGAAAAATTAAGTGCTCTCATCCCCACCCCACTGTGACTATATAACACCTCTCGACGTAAATATACTACTAGTTGACAAAAATTAGTGAATAAATGTACTACCAATTGACAAAAATTTGGTCACATTATAAATTTGAACATGTGACAAAATAAATGACCGAAAATAAACTACTAATGGTCATGTCACCAGGCTTAGTGAATAAATATGACTAAATATATGACCAAATCAATGACTAAATTAATGACTAAATATACTACCAAATCGATCAATCAAAACAACCAATAAATGACTAAAAATGTTTAGTCATCAATTTGATCACATTATAGATGACTGGAAATAAACTACTAATGGTCATGTGACCATGTTTAGTCATTTATATGTAGTTTTTAGTAGTTTTTTTAATCATAAATTGTTGTTTTTGTACTAGTGTCATATTGAGATATTTGTTTTGATTTGTATGCTTCCTCACTTTAGTGGGGAGTTAGGCCACAGTATTATTGATGGTTGACATCTTTTCAGATGCCATTAGAGCTTAGGTGCCCTTCAAGTGCCATCTAATTTTTCAATAAGAGCATTCACTGCTCTACCTATCCCAGCGATGCACCCAAGAGTGAGAATACTTGCAAAGAACAATATCAGAAGAAAAACCCATAAACTAGAGTCCTTCTCTTTATGTCCAGTGTCCTTTGTAAGGGTGTGACTCCTCACTTCTAATTGAGAGGTTTCCAAACTCCTCAACCATACAAAAACTAGAGGAAATCACACTAGGCTAGACATTGCTATGCCATTTATCCAGCCAGGAGTGCAATAGCAACAACAACAAAAAAAATTTCTACCTCCACATGTTCTATTTAGAGGGGAAACACTCTTACACCTAGAGTTATTTCTCTATTAGGGAAATTAGATGTAAGGGAGGGGTAGAGGAAGCAATGATGCCTCTCTTCCTAAGACTTTAATCTGCCAACTAACAAGAAGTAGAAACTACTATACTATGGAGATTAAAACTTAGAGCCCTCATCCGGATGAGAAGAAAAGAAAGAGAAAATCTCACAAGATCTCAATGGATGATGTTACTACCCCAGAATATTTCTAATTCCCCCCCATTCTATAGAAGAGAATCCTCTAACTCTTAATTGTGTATGGACAGATTGCTAACCATGAGAATAGAGAAGAAAATCCTATAGAACAAGGGAGCAAAAACAACACACAAAACTAGTGGGTATCCATACTATTTGCACAAACAAATGGTATATGGAGCATCATGGAGAGTGCCTATTTATAGAAAATTTGATAGATTTTGCACATTCTGATACGCCCTTGATCAATTAATTCTAGTCATTTCCACAGCATACTGGCCATAAATGGAAATCTTTTGATGATTGCCAGAAATGGGCAAACAGATAATATTTCATTACCTCACATAACTAAAAACATCATTTCCTATATTGAAGTCACTAGATCAGTTGTCTCACTTTTAGAACTTAACTAAATCATCCTATCACAAATTGTCACAAAGCAAACGAGAAGTCATTTATGGTAGAAGCACAGATCCTGAAGGGTCAATCTTGCATCATGCCAATCTTTTAGTTAGTAAATTCCTTTGCAATGGTGGTGATGGAGACCAAGCACACACTTGAGAATTTAATTCCACACTGGTTTACCCATATCATGTGCCACCATTTCAATCTTTAAATTTTTGAATTTAAGACATTGATCATTGTGGTAGCTCACTTAAATCGATGGTGTCAAAGTAGTCAACAGGGAAAGAAACCATGTGATTAATGCTAGATGAGCATAGACTAATAATAGCACACCACCTAGACTACCACTAGAGCCATGACTCTAAAAGAAATTTTCTAATAGCGCCAGCAAGGTGGCATTCTGCATTTCCATGATGGAAAGATCTAGTGGGAGATTGACTCACATGGAATGGTAGAAACTGTTAGATCAGCCACATAAGATGGAGTAAATTTCCAAAACACCCCTCGGTCTATAAAAACCTACCATGTAGCACCCTGTATCCATTTGAACCTTACTATTCTATTTTAGATGCCATATGTTAGTCATCTGCTATTCCAAAAATGGTTGGTGAGACCCTTGGAGAAGCTCTATGAAATGGCAGAAATCATGAGAAGTCACCACGTATCTGTCGTGGACCCACCATTTGTTAAGAGCTGATGAACGAAACTTGCCAGATGGTAGGTTTCTGCTATTTCGTTGATGTTTTTTTCTTCAATATTTTATCTTTGGAAAGAATGGTAGAAACAAGTCAGAATGCACCACCTATCATCAGAAAGATAGAAGGGGCCCAACCCTTAGCATACACTTTAAAAACAACCTTTGCCTACTAGGAAAAGTAGGGCCACGAGATCACCAAGGGGTCAAAAATATATAAACCTAAGGCATATTGATAAATATTTTAGATATAGGTCACAAGTGGTAAATGAGAGGCAAGGGGCCAGTCAACAACATGCTTGAAGGCACCAACCTAGCAACTTAAGCAACTCAAAAATAAATGATAGGCGGTCAACTTGAAATTATAACAAAAGAAATTTTCACCTCCTCAATTGAACAATACTAGGGTTTAAGGTTTAAGGGGCACTGTTCAAAATGTTTTAATAGGTAAAACCCTAGGCCAAAGACTTTTTAGCATGATGACACAAATTTGGCAAAAAATCTAGAACTAAGGGAGAAAATTGTATAGGGTCCCGTCACACAACTTCAAAATAGACTTGGTTTGAATGGTGTCCAACTATAACAGAGAGAATAAAGAATCATACATACACTACATGGATTGGGAAGTTCTAATTACTTACATTACTATGGATTTTTCTAGAGTTTTTGATGTACCTTGTAAAAGATCCCTTGTTCAAAAACTCACCATCAACAACACACAGGTGCAAAAGGATTTGGTAGTGCATACATTATGTAGGGCCAATTTGACTACCATTGAGTTGAGTAGGACGTGGACAAAAGGAAACTAAGAGGCCTCAAGAAGGAATACTTGGCCAGCAAAGAATGGCTATGCATTATGGATTTAATCAAAATTAGGTTGGTAGGGACAACAAAAGATTTAAATATTGTAGTTTGGGTGGTCAAGTATATGGTAGGGCTTAGTAAAAGAAAGACATTTAATTAGGGTTAGTTTTTGAGTACTAGAATCCATGAATTTTCCTATAAAACATAAGGGATATTATATTATTCAACATGCTATAGTACCATTCCTTGATGGAGTATACGCTCAAATAGTAGATGGGGAAATATGGCTTGACACTTCCTATGACCCCTTGTGGCCCTCTATTTTTTGATAGAATTTCTTGGGAGAATAATATTACAATGAGGATAAAAGGACACTTAAATTTCTACAAAGAAAAGAAAACATATAATAGAAGGCATGGCATCTAAATAAGTAGTCACAAAAGATTTAGTGAGTGGGAATAAGAATCTAAAGATGTAGAGGTACATGGTCTTCCTTCAACATCTTCAACACCAACCTTTTCTCTTAGTGAGGAGGTTGGCCACATTGAAGAGTTCCTTGACCAGTTATGAACTCCCTTGGAAATGGTAGAAATTCCTCCAATGAGTTATATGCAAGTAATATTAGAGCTTCCACATATGGCTAACTTTCTAGACCAACCAAGGTCGGAAGGAGTCAGGATCTTGACATTGAACAAATTTGGTTACAAGTAGAGATCACCTCCTCCACTCCCACACATTTTGAACCATATAGACCTTCAAATGGACATCCATAGATGTTTTTTTGTACAATATTGTGAAAGGGTTGGATAACACACATTCCTCCTTGGTCATATAAGAAGCTTTACATATTCTAAATTTTGTTGAGAAGGAATGCCACATGGAGTTCATCTAGATATTTTTAATCCAAGGATGGCTAAGGAAACTCACGGGAAGTGGTTGATCTTGGCTTGGGCTTATTTGATTTACATGTATGTAAGAAAACTCTATTTTGAATAAATCTTCTATTGTGTTATTGATACAAGAGCATCCTTGGTTTAAGAGCAATCTTGCATCAACCAAAAACATTTGCATTTCATTTTTTTTGCAATTTGTTTCTTTTCATTTTCCAGTTCAGTTCAGGCAGTTCAGTCAAAAGCAGTTTCAACTTTTGGTCTAGTATTGGCATTTCACATCTTGCATATCTAGATTTGGTATCTTCATTCATTCATCCACATCATATCAAGAATTCAGAGCATTTGGAGTAGTTACCAGAAAGATATTGCTATCAGAAGATCAATTGTTTCCTCAAAGCAAAGCATCCTAACAGTCTCAGACAAATTGGATGAAAGAGAAGGCTTGCAGATCATCCCTTGACTTGTAGATCCTAATGACACATCATTCAATGATCCTTGGTTCATGGCCAACCCTTCTCAGAGGTCCACATATTATTCCGTTCATTTGAGGATGTGTTCTATGCATTTAGGTCTGACCTATCTATGAACACGTTACAACTCTTCATTGGAGTTTGTGACCTTCCTTGGCTGACATGTACAAATATATTGGTCTAGAGATGATATATATTGATGTAATAGATCCCTAGAAAAGTAGTAGTTCACATAGTGATAAGTGATAGATTAGATTTTGTGCGAAGGAGCTTCAAAGCTTTATCTTGTGCATGTATGTAATCAGGCCTTTGAGCCCTAGATGTAAGCCCTCATGTTGGTGGCCAGATTGTATTTGAAATCTATGTTATACTAAATGATTGAATCTGCATTTGCTTCATTTCTTTGAGTTGTTTCCATTGTGTTTACTCTTGCTGCATGGTCCGGATAGTTCACTCTATGAACCCTCCTACCATGATTGCACTAAGTGGTATCAGAGCAAAAATTTGAATCTTTGGGAATGCATTGACCGAAGTTGGCAAGGGAATTCTATAAGATCTTGCCGTGGATAGATTGCCAAATTGAGATAGGTTACTTGTGTCACAACCAATCGCCGATTGTGAGGTAGTTGTCACCTTGTAGCCCAATCGCCGAACTTGAGGCAATTTACTCTTGTTCCTAGGAAGAATGTCACTGAGAAGTGTTGTTGCCATTGGAAAAATGAATGGTAGAATGGATGAGATGATGGAGATAATAAAAACATTCCAAATTTATTTAGATGCTATTGAAGAAGATAGACAAAGAGGATTGACACCGAGACCTAATGTTGAAAGTGATGATGAAGGAGAATTTCAATATGCTGAACAAATTAGTGAAACCCTAGGAGGTGATGAAGAAGAATAATCAAATCAAGTAAAGATGTTGCAAGCTATTTTGAAGATTGGGAAGAGACCTAGAGTTAATGTGCTAAACTATACTGGTAATTTGAACCCTAAAGAATTGATTGACTAGATAAATGAAATGAAAGAATACTTTGAATATGAAGAAATTGAAGATCCAGAGAAGGTAAAATTTGCAAAAACAAAGTTGAAAGGATGTGCTACTATATTGTGGAAAGAAGTTTAGTTGGAAGGAAATAGAAGAGGAAAAGAAAAGATTACAAAGTGGGACTGGATGGTGACAAAGTTGAAGAATCAGTTTATACATGCTGACTATGAGTTGGAGCTATTGAAGAGATTGTAGAACCTGAGACAAAAGGAGAAATCTAAGAAGGAGTACATTGAAGAATTTCATAAGATGATCATAAGAACAAGAAATAGTGAAGAAAACAAGGAGAAAGTGGCTAGATACATCAATGGATTGAGATTGAACATTCAAGAGGAACTAAGCTTGGTAAGGATGACATCTTTGGAAGAAGCATATCAGTTTGCCCTGAAAGTTGAAGAGAAGCTGAATAAGAGGCATGATCAGAGACAGAGAGGCAGAGGAGGTAAATTTTAAAGAGGTAGAACATTTTCTGGAGGAGATAGATCATATCTAGAGCATAAAAAGTTGGACAACACATTCAAGAAGGAGGACTAAGATAACAGTGTTTACCACAGAGATGACAGAATTTTTTACCAGAAGGGAAACCATAATGCATACTGGAATGAAGGATACAGGAGAGAAGGAAGAGGATTTGATAAGAGAACATTCAAAGGTACTTGTTTCAAGTGTGGAGGTGAAGAACTAGAGCATTTGAATGTAATCAGGGTAGTACAAGTAAGAAAACAAAAAATAGTGGAAGAATAGCCTATGTGGAAGAGAAACCTATTGAACCAGGTGATCCTTGTTTAGTTGGCAAACTAGAGAAAGGAGAGTCACTTGTGATGAGGAGAGCACTATTTCAAGCAGAGACAAATGAGGAACCACCGCAGAGAAAAAGTCTGTTCAAAACCAGATGCAAATCAGGAGGTAAGTGTTGTAAACTTGTGATTGATAGTGGTAGTTCAAATAACCTAGTTTCAGAGGAGATGGTGATTAAGCTGAAGTTAGAAAGATTGAAACACCCTAAGCCCTATCAAATAGCATGGATTCAGATGATCATAAGGTACTGGTGAGTGAACAATGTTTGGTGATATTCATATTGGATCTTATCATGATGAAGTCTTGTGTGATATTATGCCTATGGATATTTGTCATATCTTGTTGGGTAGACCTTGGTAATATGATAGAAAAGATATACATGATGGGAGAAAGAATACATATACTATAAAAAAAATGGAAAGAGAATTACTTTGATTCCTTTGGAGGATAACCCTAAGAGTGAAGTATGTGGGAATGCTAGAATCTATTTGGTAGATGGAAGAAAATTTCTGGATGGTTTGAGACATGAGAATATGTGTTATGCCTTGATTCTTAAGAAGCCAGAAGCATTGAAGGAGACTGAAGAATCACAACCAGAGGAGATAAAAGAGTTGCTGACAGAGTATGAAGACATCATATTAGATAATGTACCTGAAGGATTGCCACCTATAAGGAGTATCAGTCATCACATGGATCTTATACCAGGAGCAAGTTTGCCTAACAAAGTAACACATAGAATGATACTGGAAGAGAATGAAGAATTGAATAGACAGATACAAGAATTGTTGAGGAAAGCTTTGATTAGAGAAAGTTTGAGTCCTTGTGTAGTACCTGCAGTGCTTGCACTGAAGAAGGATGGAGAATGGAGAATGTGTACTGAATCTAGATCAATAAACAAGATCACAGTCAAGTATAGATTTCCTTTACTTAAGATGGATGATATCGTGGATTATTTGAGTGGAGCAAGATATTTCACAAAGATAGATTCGAAGAGTGGATACCACTAGATCAGAATCAGAGAAGGAGATGAATGGAAGACTGCTTTTAAGACAAATGAAGGATTGTATGAGTGCTTAGTGATGCCTTTTGGATTGACAAATGCACTGAGTACTTTCATAAGATTGATGAATGAAGTTCTAAAGAAATTCTTGGGTAAGTTTGTTATTGTGTACTTGGATGATATTCTAATTTTTAGTAAGACAAAAGAGGAACATTTGTGGCAAATTAGACAAGTTTTGCAAAGATCGAGAGAAGAGAAATTGCTAATAAACATCAAGAAGTGTAGTTTCATGAAGGAGGAGTTGATATATTTGGGATTTGTGATTTCTGTGGAAGGATTGAAGATGGACCCTCAGAAAGTAAGATAAATTATTGAATGGCCTACACCAGAGAGTATTGGAGAAGTTAAATCATTTCATGGACTGGCTAGTTTCTATCGGAAATTCATCAGAAATTTTAGTTTAGTTTGTAACCCTATGATAGAGGTAATGAGAGGCGACCGAAAAGATTTCAAATAGACATATGGAGCAAATAAAAGTTTTGAGTTATTGAAATAGAAAGTGACAGAGCAACTTGTTTTGGCATTACTAGATTTCAATAAGGTATTTCAAGTTTATTGTGATGCAAGTGGAAATGTGATTGGAGTAGTGTTAAGTCAAGAAGGTAGACCTGTAGCATATTTTAGTGAGAAGTTGAATGATGCAAGGAAGAGATATTCAGTTTATGATCAGGAGTTCTATGCCATGATTTAATCCTTGAAGAAGTGGAGACATTACTTGTTGCCTAAGGAGTTTGTGTTGTATACAGATCATCAAGCTTTGTAGTATTTGAACAGTCAAGGTAAGTTGAATCAAAGACATATGAGATGGGTAGAGTTCATATAGAGTTATACTCTTATGTTGAAGCATAGGAGTGGAAAATCAAACAAAGTTGCTGATGCATTGAGTAGGAGAAGAAACTTGTTGACAGAGATGAGAGTTGAAGTGTTGGGTTTTGATGAATTGACGAACATGTATGAGGGAGACATTGATTTTGTAGAATCTTGGAAAGCATGTAAAGAACCTGTTGTGATAGATAGGAGTAAGTGGCTGGACTATTTCATTCAAGAAGATATGTTGTTCAAAGGGAATCGGTTGTGCATACTTAGAAGTTCAATGAGGGATAATTTGATCAAGGAGAAGCATAGTGGTGGATTGATAGGACATTTTGGCATTGATAAGATAGTGGCTTTGGTGAGTGAAAACTATTTTTGGCCTCTGATACATAAGGATGTTCATAGATTTGTGCAGAGTTGTAGAGTTTGTCAAGTTACAAAAGGGAGTAGTCAGAATATTGGATTGTATAAACCTTTGATAGTACCGGAGAGACCTTGGGAAGACATAAGCATGGATTTTTTAATGGGATTACTGAAGATAGAGAGTACATGATTCAATATTTGTAGTGGTAGATAGATTTTCAAAGATGGCTCATTTCATACCTTGTAAGAAGACAACTGATGTAGTACATGTAGTTGACCTATTTTTTAAGGAGATTGTGAGATTGCATGGATTACCTAAGAGTATAGTTTCAGATAGAGACACAAAGTTTGTTGGATACTTTTGGAGGACACATTGGAAGAAGATGAAGACAGATTTGAAGTTTAGTTCAACTTTTCATCCACAAACAGATCGACAGATAGAGGTAGTGAATAGGAGTTTGGGAAACCTGTTGAGATGTTTGGTTGGAGAAAAGACAGGAAGTTAGGATTTTATTCTTTCACAAGCAGAGTTTGCATACAATAATTTAGTAAATAGGAGTACCAGAAGAACACCTTTTGAGATTGTTACCAGAGTGAATCCTAGAGGAGTTGTAGAATTGAGTGATATCAGTATAGAGGAAAAGAGAAGTGCAGAAGCATAAGAATTTGTAGATAATATGAAGACAGTGCATAATCAAGTGAAGAAACATTTGGAGAATATGAACAACAAGTATAAGGATAAGGTAGATGAGAAGAGAAGACATAAGGAATTTGAAGTTGGAGATGAAGTGATGGTGTATTTGAGCAAAGAAAGATTTCTAGTTGGAATATATAACAAGTTGAAGATGAAGAAGTTTGGACCTTGTAAGATACTCAAGAAATTTGATTCAGGAAATGCATATGAAGTGGACTTACTAGAGACATTAGGTATATCACCTATTTTCAACATTGCAGACCTTTATCAGTATCGTGAAGCAGAGTTCAGTGACAACATGGAAGAAGACTTGAAGAAGCAATTACCACAACAAGCACCGAAGCAGATAGAAGACATTTTGGATAGTGGAGTTAGACGCAGCACTAGAGGAAGACAATATAAAGAATACCTTGTGAAGTGGAAAGGTAGATTGAAAGAAGATTCATCATGGATTTCTTAGGCTGAGGTGGACCGTCTTGGTTCTCCCTTAGCCCCAGCAAAGTGAGGGACTCACTTTTTTCAATAACCCCAGATGTCTGATGCAAAAGCATACCTGATTCAAGAGCAATCTTGTATCAACCAAAAACATTTGCATTTCAGTTTGTTTGTAGTTTGTTTCTTTTCATTTTCTAGTTCAATTCAGGTAGTTCAGTCAGAAGCAGTTTTAGATTTTGGTCCGGTATTGGCATTTCACATCTTACGAATCTAGATTTAGCATCTTCATTCATTCATCCACATCATATCAAGAATTCAGAGCATTTGGAGTAGTTACTGGAAATATATCAATATCAGAAGATCGACTATTTTCTCAGAGTAGAGCATTCTGACAGTATCATACAAATCAGCTAAAAGAGAAGGCTTATGGATCATCCCTTGACTTGCAGATCCTAATGACACATCATTCAATGATCCTTGGTTTGTGGCCGACCCTTCTCAGAGGTCCGTATGTTATTCCATTCATTTGAGGAAGTGTTCTATGCATTTAGGTCTGACCTATCTATGAACACATTATAGCTCTTCATTAGAGTTTGTGACCTTCATTGGCTAACGCGGAGGAATCTATTGGTCCAGGGATGTTATATATTGATGTAATAGATCCCTAGGAAAGTAGTAAGGGAGAGGGGCTAGTTGCCGTCCATGCCCCAATAACTGCTATATTTTTAATCACTTGACTCCCCAATTAAATTTTTAAAAAGAACCAATACATGTAAAATACCAACCAAATAAATTAACACAAATGCACCAATACATGTTCACAAATGCACCAATACATGTTCACAAATGCACCAATACATTTGTAAATTAACCAATGAAATTAAGAGGAGTGTACAAATGTTATGGCGAGCGGTTACCGGCACATTAGTGTGGATGTATGGGGTGACCTGTTGAAATGACCATTTTTTGACGCATGTGCACATAACGTGTCCTACAGGGAAATGTATAAGTGCCTAGAAGCTAAAATAATAGCTTTAAGCTCTTTGGTCGCATACCGAAAAACCAAAAAAAATCATCAAAATTTGATATGTCTAGCAATGTGCTTGACGTGCGTGAAGTTAGGGTGGGCAGCTACTAGCCCCTCTCCCTTAGTTCACAAAGTGATAAGTGATAGCTTAGATTTTGTGTGAAGGAGCTTCAAAGCTTTATCTTGCGCATGTATGTAATCAGGCCTTTGAGCCCTAGATGTAAGCCCACATGTTGCCGGCCAGATTGTATTTGAATTCTATGATATACTGAATGACTGAATCTGCATTTGCTTCATTTCTTTGAGTTGTTTCTATTGTGTTTACTCTTACTGTACGGTCTGGACAGTTCACTCTATGAACCCTCCTACCATGACTGCACCAGTTATATTTTGTTACTTTATCTAGTATGCACCATTAGCTTCTATTTTGTGTGTAATTGATACTTTAGCTAGATAAGAGTAAAGATTGGCACCATTGTTGATACGAAGTTGGGAAGACTCTTCAAAATCAACATTGGTCAAAATGCTTATTAACAATAGAGGAAAGATGAAACCATAAATGGGTAGGCCTACCAACGAAGTAGTAGAAACAAATAAAGAGTGGGAAAACAATCTTATGAGAGACTTTTATAATCTTTGGGATATTTTACTACAAGAATACATTCATGAAGAAGTCAAGAGATATCAAGTGTTGTTCAATATAAATTGGAGCAACTTTACAATATCTCAAGATATGGATGCTCTACTGAATATCATACCCTAACTCCTAGCAAGGTATTACTTTTATTGTAGGATATTTAAGCGAAATATGATTGTAAAGTGCACCATCAACAAATAATCTAGCGGTATGAAGAAAGGAGTTGTCAAAAACCAAGAAATTAATGCCATTAAGTCTAAATAGAGGTGGGAAAATACCAAAATATGGTTAGGGAGAAAACTAAGAGATTAAATGATCTTTAAGACTAGTGGAGAAAAGAGAATGAATAAGAATACTATTAGAAGTAGCTAAAGAGAATCCATCAAAATAATTTCAAAGTCAAAGTAGGATTCAGACTTGAAGCAAAAGTCAAAGTGGAAGCATAAGTCAAAGTTTTTGTCAAGAACAAAGACATCAAAACATGTAATTGACTATAAACAATGGCCTATAACATACATTTAATTATTTAATGAATCCTCAAGGGTTTTCTTCCATATCTTAAGAGGGGGAAATTTTAGGGATGAGGGATCTCATCTCCTTTTTTCTAAAAAAATGGGCATGTCCTAGGGAAGACCCCCTATTATGGATGAAATCTATTAGGAATCTCCCCTAAAGGGGGACCCTAGGGAAATACCAATGTGCTATGAGAATGTCTTGACATCCCTTGTAGGTGAGATTTTGCAAGATAACTTGTTTGATAGCTCATATTCCTTATGTAGTCCTAATTTGCTATCCTATTCACCAGACTATGTTTTCCTTTTATTCATTCTTATCTACTAAATAGTTTGCACCAATATACACCTCTAAATTCTAAGGTCTTTAAGTGAGTTATGGAATTAGATTTGTGATCCATAGGAGCCTCTTATATAGATTTATATTGTAGATATCCTTGTGCACATTTGTGGCTTCTTACGTGTTTACCTTGTTCTACTCCATAACTGCTCTAACCCTCTTTTGTCATTAAATCTTGCACACATTGTGCCATTATTGAAGTGATAACTTCTATGGTATCTGACCCTAAGACTTATGAATTTTACATCTGAGTATTTTATTCTCCATCCAATTTGATGATGTAATTAGTACGATAACCTAATTAGGAGATTGACTGGCTCATTTATTGGTTCATTTAATATCTAGGTTTTTTATTCCCATGTAGTTAATACAATAGCTTAATCAACTAATTGGATTGGCTATTCCCTAATTTTTTTGCTTCATGCAACACCTTTTACTCAAGTTGGAATAGATTTCAAAAAATTTAATGGATTCAATTTATTTAATATTTAGTACTATTTAAAATGCTAAAAAAATGAATTTAATGTAGTACAACTTTACATTGATATTTAACTTATAATGTTAGTTGTAAATTTTAAACATGAATTTTAGGTATATATATACACCCCTCACCATGCTATTGTCCCCAAATTTTTGGAAAAAAAGTGAAGTCTGTAGAAACCCATCCTTGCATCCCCCATCTTGGAAACTCAGAGAAACACTAATTAAATATTAGATAACATTATCATTAAATTTTATTTTTGACTGTTTGCAGTTGGTAGGAATAGATTATTGTCCTTTCAACTCAACACAAAAACAAGTTGGGCTAAATAATTTTGAAAGATTTTAGATGACATAAATGGTACAAATTTTGGTTGCTATACATTTTAATTTAAATATCCATTTAGATAGCTAATGCTTGTTTCAATTGTGTTCTATATTCTTAGCTATTTATTTTGAATCTTCTTAGTATAATTTATTGTGATTGAGAATAGAGTGTTTCTTGCAAATTTTTTTAGGACTTGAAGATATAATGCACCTAGTTTGAGATGTAATGGTGGTTTGCAAACAAGAGTTCCATAAAATGCACTCATGTTTTATTTTTTTCAAATTTTTATCATACCTTTTTAGGCTTGGAATTGGCTTGGGCAACTGAGTCTAAGAGTTGGACCTCTATGATACCTCCCAGAGACCTATTTTCATAGTCAATAACATTTTTGAAATTCAACGTTATCATATTTATTCATTTTATAAAAAAATTGATGAAACCACCACCAAAATAATAAGTTAGTTCTTATCTTTCTAACCATATATATTTTTAAATTTTGAATAAGTTAAGATATTTATTTTTTTATTTTCTTTAAATAGTGTCCTCATATTCTTCAATCACATATGTATTGATTTTTCTTTATAACTTTTGATCCACTTATTGAAATTAAAAAAAATTATATATAGGATTATTCTATACTTCATTCTTCATACATTAAAAAAAAATTTATATTTTCATTTTTTTTTTGCAAGTTATGTGATGCACACGCTTAGTGATGTAGTTATTAGGACACATCCACTTGTAAAACTGACAAAAAAAAATTCAATAAAAAATTACAAAAAATACACAACTTCTAGTGCTCACTCTTAACTATATTTTTTCTACCCAATTTTTAAAAATACTAAATGCAACAAAAAAGTTAGTGGGACACACACCAGACACTATGTTATATTTTAGTGAGAAAAACAAGAACACTTTTGTGTGCATGCAACATTTCACCCTCTTAATATTAACTATTTTTTAAAAACTTTAGTAGTTTAGAAACTAGATTCAAAGTAGTACTACAATTTTTGTTCTTTTCATATCTTCAAATTTTGAGTGCATGCATCTAAAATTACTCATCCAAGTTTAGGTTTATCTAATTTTAGGAATAAAGTTGCCACTTTTCATCCCCTTTTTGTATCCCATTTCCATGCACTTACCCAATATCAAGTCTTAATTTTGGGTAATTAATGCTAGTGTCAAATAGTTTGTGGTCCTAGGTGATCAGGTGTGAATTTGGTCTTCACAAATCAATAATTGTTTTGAGATAAAGCACCAAAATGAATGCAAACCATGATTCCAAAGTTTCATGTAGCTGTGTAGTTTTGTGAAAAACTACCTAGGATTTCCAAAACCCTATTTTTCTTTATATTGTTGGACATCTAGAGTTATTATGTAGTTTGGTAGTTGCTACAAAACTACATCTAATCCTTGAAAGTCTAGAAAATCTTATTCAACAAGAATCTAGACTTTTATAGTAGTCTTGTAGTTTTACAAGGTTACACCCAAAGCCTAAAAGTCTTTCAGATTATAAGAAAGTGGGGAACCAAATTATTCATGTTGTTTTGTGGTTGCTGCATAATTGTGTTAATAGCCCAATAGTCTACCAATGTATATCAAATGAAGAAAGTCAGGAGTTCAAGAAAGTTTGTAGCTATTACAAGATTACTTCAAAACCTTTAAACCCTAAGAATGACTTGACTATTGGGAATCCATAATTTTTTTGTAGTTTGATATCTTTTTTAAAACTACATAACAACCTTATATTTCTACCAAAGCATAACTAAAACACCTTGCATTTATTGTCAAAGTATGCAAACTCTAATAGAATCTTGCAAATTGTATTTCAAGCCTATTAACTCATTTTTCAAATATCATTCAACCATATCATTCCTTTGAGCACCAAGGTTTTACCTATTTGTCAGAGTTTCTTATTATTTTTGCACTAGGGTTTAAAACTATATTTTTTGATCTTAATTGTAGCTATAGGGTTCTCATGCTACATAGGAGCACTAAAATTTTGACAAGTTTATTTTGTAGGATAGAAAACAATCTAGCCTTACTTGAATGGGGATCTAGACTTTCCTTTTAATATCGTACTCACTACACAACTACTCAAGAACATTGAAATCCCACCTTGAACTATTCTATTGTGGATCTAGACTTTCTTTATAGCCTTGTAGTTCCTACATAACTACACAAAATTTCTATTTTCCTACCAAAGTAAAAGAACATGACGTTATCTTGACTACATAAGTTCTTAAAGACTCTACTATACATTTTCTCACTATTTGAGCACCTCAAAAACCTACTTTCTCTGCATTATTTTTGGGATGATATTGTATTGTGGAATCCCAACCATCAACTCCCAATAGACTTCTAGGTTTTCTCTTCCTCTTATGTTATGATATTAAGTATCTTCTAGTCCCAATCCCCACTTTTCCACATGGTAATGAAGGTGTTGGTACTTATTCTTGTATCAACTTGGTTAATTTTTATCCAAGTGTCATGTTTTTCCTCCCCTCATACTTCTACCATGTGCTTAAACCTAAAAAATGTTAGGATTAAGGTGCCATCAAACTTTTAAATCCTATTTAATTAATTACTCCTAATGTTGTTTGTAAATTTCTATAAGGGAAGAAGTATTCATCAAGTAGCAATCTTGTTTTAGCAAAATGTTTGATCTCGGTACCCGATGGATGATGGTTATTTGAGGGGTGTAGGGGGTACCTCCCTATGGGGTCCGAGGGGAGCATCCCCTTAACGGGGGTTTGGGGGCCACGTGGCTTGGTGGGGGTTCGGGGATAGCGCCCCTGAAAGCCAAATAATATATATTTTTTCATTGTAAATCTAGACCATTCATCATTAGGTCACAAATTTGACGATAGAGGTTATGTTGGCTTTTCTACCCTTGAAGGCAACCCCTTTATGAGGATATAGTATTATAGTTATGTATGAGAGAGTAGAGAGTTGAGACTAGAAAACATGCACTACTCCAGATTGAAGACTGAAGAGGAGATTGATAGTGCTATATTGTAGACTCTATTAAAGTTAATATAGATTGATGCATCTCTTCTTGCGTGGGTTTTTTCTAAAAGGTTTCTCCATGTAAAAACTACGTTATGTGTTTGATCTTCTATTCCATTATTTCTTTGTGTTGATTTCCTACTATCTCCATTTTGGTTCTACATAGTTAAATATCTTTATTATAGTTGTAATTAGTTTTCCATTGATAGTTGTTTACTTTCATTTATAAAAAAAATGTCAAAAGTTCTCTAAGTATGAGAATATGTGGGTTAATCTCTAGCTTTGGTCAGGTTTTTAGGGTTTACCATACTTGTCTACCTTTTCATCCAATCCCCAGTTTCCTAATTCCCTAGAATCACAATCCCAAGAGCTTTTGGACTTCCTTGTTTTATCATTCCATTCTTCAAAATTTATTTTCTTAGTAGATGTACATCTTCATTCCTACTTTTTTTAGCTATTGTTCACTATGGGTTTTCATAGTTTCCTTCCTCCTTTACACTAGTCTTGGAGGATTTCATTTTCTTGAGTCCCGATCTCTATCATGTGGTAGGTTTATAGAATTTCCTTTACCATCATACTTAAAGGTAATAAGTATCTAGGAATCCCAATCCCTGAAACTTAGTGCTTTTTTTCTTTAGAAATCACTCATAGGTTTTTAGATTATCTCATCTCTCATTCAAGAACTAACACTCCATTTCTTATTTTCCTAAGTCTTAAACCCCATTAGGCCTTTGAGTTTTCCTTTCCTTTATCACTATGATAGATTGGGTATGTCAAAGTCTTGATCCCCACCAATATTGGTATGTAGAATTATTAGTTTGTACTTCCCCTTCAAAGTCACTTGTGAACTTCTAGACTTATTTGTCCCCCTCTCCTATTGTAGTATTCTATGATCCTGAGCCTCACCACCTCTATAGGCTTTTAGGTTTTATTTTACCTCATCCATTTGGTATTCAATATCTAAAATCATTGATCTGTAGTTGATCTTAATATAAAATTTGAACCTAGTTTTTGGACCTTTGAGGTTTTCTACAACATCTTTCCTTTTGCAAAATTGGTATGAATGTATCCTAATCTCTAAGTTCTCACTGCCTCTTCCCTCTACCTTCCTAGGCATGTAGACTTTTGATTCCTCATATACCTAGCATTCGTACAACCTAAGTCCTAGTTCCCTACTCCCCTTTGGCAAAATTTAGCCATTTGGGAGGAAAACCCACAAACCTCCAAATTATTCCAAAGAAGATAGGTTAACTTCTTGACAAGTGTTGTGATGGTTATTGATGGCCAGTTTGTCATTGATGTCAAAAAGGGTTAGGTTAGGTGTTGTGATAGTTTGAGTTATTGGATGTTGTATACTATTCATTGGAGTCATTCTTGGTGTGGTTGATGTCATGATGGATTGTTATGATGACAGTATAATCATTTCTTGTTGAGTTCTTAGTTTGATTGATGTCATCAGGATTAGTGTTGTAAGATATGCAAATGTGGTAAGAGATGAGATGTTCCCATTTGATCAAGATATTTTCATGCTTGTCTCAGGCTCAGTGTGGTTAGATGTGCAAATGTGGTAAGAGATGAGATGTTCCCATTTGATCAAGATATTTTGATGCTTGTTTCAAGATGGATAGTCATGTTCTTGGTGTTTGGTGTTCATATTGGTTCATATTTGATCATCATGTTTTATGACAGGAGGCAGTTGTTCATGAGTTGGTATTGGTCTAATTCATGTTAGTTACAATGGTCCTTGATGTCTTTCGAGGCACAAAATGATTAGAGTTGTAGTTGTCAGGATTGAAAGATGGGTTGATCTTTGAGGTCTATGAGGATGTGTCATTAAGGTAACCTTCATGTTGCAGATGAGAGATGTGGATGGTGTTTTGACTTGATCACACTTTGTGCCTTTTGATTAGTACTCATTGTCACTTTGTGGCCCTTCACATTTCAATCTTGCTCTTTTTGAAAATAGTTTGATTTGTGCTTGGTTTGGCTATCAGTATTATGTTACATCCATGACAAGGAAACTAAGGTCCTTCAATGGATATATACATTGAGTATATACATGATAGAGGGTTTGGAAGTTGTATTAAAAAAACTTGTTTAGGGACCGAAAACCCTAAGTCCATATTTCTCTAGCCTATAAGTATTAAGAGTTTATTTTTTGTTTTATTAAGGTGACTTGCTACTACAGGTTCATAATTTAAATGTCACCTTTTGAAGGGTCTTCAAGCCACTCTCTTGATCGACCTTCCTTTGAGGTTACCAACTTTGTCGGTCATCTATAGGTGCATTGGGTGCCATAAGGAGATCAAAGGTTATATTTAAATGTTTGGTGGGCGTGAAGTGTTAGATCAATGACCAATATTTAAAGTTAGTCACCCATCTCACAAGCTCGCTCATTGACATGTATTTAACCATCAATCAAATGTGACAGTAGGAAATAAGGTTTTTCTAAGGCTATTTTTAGTCTTTTTCACTTACAGTTTTAAAAGCAGTTTGTTGGCGATTTAAATCCTTATCTTAAGGAGAGTTATTCTATATTTTTCCCTTCCTTTCGTGCATGGAAGACTAAAAGGAATTTTTTTTTAATGGAAGAATATGAAAAGTTTCTTTTTGAAAGGAATTTTTTGTTTTGAAAAAGATGAAGGGATAAGAAAATATAGATGTTTAAAGAGAACAGAGGAAATATAATGTTAGAGAGGACAATGAAAGATCAAGGGATTGAAGGCTAATTGATGGAAGAGTAAGTATACAGATGGAGACTTTGAAGATATATAGAGACATAATTTTTTATTTTGGAGACATGATAATATATTATGGAAGAAAATAGGGGTTTTGATGCTATAAATGAGAAAGGACATTTTTAGTCTTCATAAGGAGAATTCAATGTGTAGAGGAGTATCATTCACATGGAGAGATGTGATATTATTTATAGAGATTTGTATGATGATATTGAAGACTACAATAGTTGTTATGAGGTTGTGAGATAGTTGTTTCAATGCCTTAGTGAAGAAATTGATGAGTTTTGTGTAGATTGATAACTGTGTGAAGAAATTATGCAGAGTTCAGTCTTTTAATGTGTTCTATTGAACTTAGTGTGCCATAAAATTTGATACAATGATTTGTATTATGAATTTGAAGATTGTATTTGTTGATTTGAGATGACAGACAATAAATATACATGATAGTATGGGGTTTGTTAATCTTATGAAGAATACAATGGAGTTTATTGTAGTTTGAAACCTAAAAATAAACTTGTGTATGAAGATTATATTCAGTGCAAGAAGAAAAATTGCAAGGGTTGATTCTTGAACAAAGGAAGATATTGTAAATTGTAGAAACTATAATTTACAAGTGATTGATTGTCATGTGTATCAAAAGCTTAGTTGATCATATTATGAATGAAAAGAATTTTGACAAGTAAAAGGAAAGGAGAGATAAGGTTTTTGTGCAAAAGTGAATTAGGGTAATCCCCTGATTTGTTTTGGTTTGTATCCAAGGTAATTGTATAAGTCAGTGAGACTTCTTTTTGCCAGTGAGACATATTGTAGCCAGTGAGGCTTACATGGTCAATGAGACCTATTCATGAGCCAGTGAGGCTTTGTAATTGATTTTCATGATTAAGCCAGTGAGGTAGTTTAGAGTGGTTTTTCATCCCTATGAGGGTTTTCCACTCATGAAAAACTTGTGTTATGATTTGCCTCTATGTGTGTATATTCTAATGTTTTACTCATAAGGTCATGTTCACACTATTCATCATCATACTTGTGCATATGTATTTGATAGATTATTGATGTCTTCTTTATTCTCTATCTTGTAAATTAAAAGGTACAATTTTTTTAAAAAAATTATACAACACTGATTCACCCCCCTCTTAGTGTTGTCATGTACTCTAACAATTATGTGCTCATCAAATTTATACCACGGGTTAACATTTTATTTGTGGTGATTGTGTATGGAAATTATTTTAATTTACTAAAAAATCATTTGTAAACCCCAAAAAAATTATAGTTGAGTGGTTATAGGAGAAAGGGAAAATTTTCCTTATAAAATGTAAAATATAATGATTGTAAAGGGTCATCAAAACTAGTTACTGGTAACCACTTTTTGGGTGACGCATATAAAATTGTATAGAGAGCCAATTAACTTTGGGATTTTACAAAATATTAAGGAATAATACTATAAATAGTATTCTAATTTTCTATATGTCATTGAAGAATCATCTTTTCTTATATTTTATTATGTTGTTATTTCTTAAAATCTTTCTTGGTAATTTGTAAGTTTTATTTAAGCCTATTCATACTAATATGTAGATTTGTTAAACTCTTTATTATATTTGATGAATGTGCATATGCTCTCCCCTCTTTTATTAATATTGTATGTTGAAATTGAATCTACTATCTATTCATTTATGTATACTCTTTTTCTCTTTCTCCTATCTTTATTCGGGTTGATCAATCATTGAAAGTTATGATATTTATATCAAGATTCAACTTTATATTTTTTGAGTCAAACACATTGACCAATGTATTTCATGAGTAGTGATTTACACAAACCCATATTAGATAGTTGTTTGTACTTAATCTATCTAGGGTTTCTCCATTCTTCTCCTTTTCATTTTATTTCATTCTATTTCTTTTTTGTACAATCAAGTAAAAAGTATAGAAAAATCCAAATGCCCCCACTGTACAAGGGAGCTACCCCTCTCAAATGTAAAAGAAAATTGCTCATTTAAAGGTAATTTATCTATCTATTGTGAATTCTTTTTCTACCAACTAGTTGAGTCACACCAACTTTAGTAAAATAATGAGTGAAAAACTTATCTTTGGCAGCTCCATTGGGGAATAGAAATGTTGAAACATTTTGTGTTTCTAGATAACTAAGGGTACCTCCCTTGGAATGGAGGTTGGTGACCCTATGGAAGTGAGATACACTTTGCATTTATTTTTTAAATTCATTACATGGCATTAATTTCATCAATGCCATGATAAGTCACTTTGGTCATCTAGCTTTGACTCAATTTACAAGCTTTCCTTTAGGATCAAGGAATAACTTATGAAAGTCTATTAGAAAAAACTTATAGAATGCTTATGATCACATTCAGACATTTACTATGGCTTGTGGAGTTTTTAGAGTTACTAAAGAAAATAAATTCATGAGGAGCTATTTATTGAAACCCTCATTGTACTTGTTACCCAATGGTTTTGACATTTAAAGGATGGATGAATTACAAGCTGGGACAACTTAAGAGATATTTTTTTACAAAGCTTCAAATTAGTAGTTGATGTATGTGTGTTATTGTCTTAGTTATTTAGAATTCAAAAGAAAAATGGAGAATTGAGGGGTTTGTGGAATTATTTGACAAGTCCTAAAGTAAATCCCACAGATTGATTATCTAGGTAAAGATAACCAATTTTGTATTTTTATTACAACACTACACCTTGAATTTAGATTTCTCTTGAAATAGAATAAGTTATGTAATATTGAAGTTTCACAAAGAGAAGGGATTGAAATTGTAGATGATTTAACTTGACCTAGAATATGGAAATAAAATTAGGTTAAAAGATATGCTCTAAATATTTTAAACAATGAACCTATAAAAAGTCATTATGCAAAGACAAAATTACCATAGGCTCTTGCACATTCTTATCATGCACAATAAAAATTTTGATAGAAAGGGGATACATTTTCTTCCTACTTTAAGTGATTAATCAACTTTACAGTTTTGAGTAAAGAGGAGTGTTTGAGGAGTGACTTGGTAGATTCACTAATTAAATGTCATGTGGGAAAAATAGCTCAGATATATCATATTCATTCCAAAGATAATGATGAAGAATATGAAAGTTCTTCAAATGATGAAAAACATTATACTCCATTTTCATATTCAAACAATGATCACCATTATGCACAATTAGAAAATATGATAGCTTGTTTCAACTAAACAATTGCAACATCTAGACAATCTTGTGTATATATCACTTACAGAGAGAAGAAAGGAAAGAATAGCTCTTCACTTACATCCTCTTTTCCCCCTAAAATGCAAGTCTTTAGTTTAGAAAATTTTGAAAAACACTTTGTGGGTTCCCTGGTTGAAAGATAGGTTGAAGATCCACCTGAAATTGATTGCACGTCTCTACAACCTTAGTCAATTAAAGAACATGAAGACCAATGAGTAGGAATTCTTATTCTAACATATATATAACCTGAACCCCATGGAACATTTAAGGTTAGAAATGACCCTATTTTTGAAATTTTTGATTATGAAAATATCTTCATCTTAGATATTGTAGCTTCATAACAACATTTTAATTCTCTTCATGCTAGCTTTTTAAGTGGAACACATGTTACAAAAGAACCTTGGAAATTGTATGTAGACTCTTGATAACATTGGTAATTTTTAATTGAGAAAGAAAATAAAAAATAAAGATAATGACTGACTAACTTCCTACCTCCTCGCTCATGCCTATTTATACAAGGCATATATGTACATTCTAATTATCTTTTGAATATATCAATTAGGCTTATTTTGTGCAATTATATCTTGTGGAAGTTTTTTGGTCTTTGGTTGCTGATCTTGGCTACTCCAACATGGTATTAGAGTCATGCTAGAAAAAAACCTTCCTATATTGAGAAAATCTCACACCTAGCCTAGTCAAGAGTTCATCATATGGACAAATGGACATTGCCATTGAGTCTGGAAGGCCCAAATTAGTTAGGATTGACTACCCAAAAATCAATTTTGGAAACTATCAATTTTCACAAATCAAAATTTGCCCCTGCCTGTATACTGTATGATGGTTCAGAATTGTATGAACTTTTTTAAAAATTGCAATTTTTTTGTAGAGGGAAATATTGCCCACTGTAATTTTTTGTTCAGGCTCAATTTATTTGTTTTTGTAGGTTCAAATTTGTGTAGTAGGACTTTTTTTGCTCTTTAAAGGCCCTAACGGGCCCTACTCACACTATTTTTTGGCCTTTGTTTGGTTGATCAGACCCTAGTTTTGACCTCACATGCCCTTGTAAATATTTTTGGGCATTTTCATTTTGAGGCCTACTAGGGCTTCTGGTTTGTGTGTATTAGAAAATCTAGTTGATCTACCATTCTCTTATGCATTTGAAGATTGTTGTTGAATGACCTCCTAATATTGATTGTTGTTGAACCACCTAATTTAGGGCTTATTAGGCACAATGATATAGTCATTTTTATATTGTTTCGAGGTTCTAGTAGACTCCAATCTATGGTTGATGGTTTGATCTTCTTTGTACATTTGTCATTTCACCTTCTAGCATGCAAGCTTCACACATTTTGGTAGCTAATCTATTTGCTTATCATTTGGTCAAAATCTTCCAAACTTCCATTAGCACATTTGTTGTAGGTTTTGGTTTATAAAAACCACCTAAGGTTTAGACTCCCTACTCATCACCAAGCTTTCATCGCAAGTCAACTTTCATACAAAGTCATGGTTTCAAATCTCAGTCAAGTGGCTTGGCCCTCGACCACATTTGTCAGCCTCAAAGGCTGTGTACAACTTGACCTTCAATGTCTATTCTCTCTTGGGCCTGATCCACTATTTTCTGGCCCCATCAAATTCTTGGACATAATTTTTCACCTCAACTTGGCTCTAGTTTTTGAAAGGAAGCAAGGTAAGTGGAAACAACTTCCTACACCAATCTAATGAGGGGAAGTAGTGCAAATTTTTCTTAGTTCTTTTCAGTTATAGTTAAGATATACATTAACAGAGAGATTAATACACATTCAAAAGAAAGTATAAATGCAATGACATAAGATATACGTGGGGAAAACCCTTTCATGTGAAAAACCCCACACTCCAAAACCTGCACAATGTATTATCAAATCTAAGTAGGATTACAATACACTTGCAATACAAGTTCTTCTAGGAGTTGTCACAATGTCAAATCTAGAGTAATTCTGACAGCATTTTTGTACATGCAAAAATGAATCATACATCTCCAACTCCAAGCACTTGTATATAAAAAGTAGTATGAATGGAGGTAACTTCTAGAGCAAGTCACACAAGGAACTCATCCAAATCCATGTGGCCTAATTTCCAACACCATAAAACATGCGTATGACACTTGTTAGAGATTCTCTTTCATCCCTTACAACCCCCCAACTTGGGCACCCATATTTACCCAATTAAGGTATGACAAATGCTTTTACAATGTCATAAAATCTGTCATATATGACACTCTTACAGTTGTAAGAAATTTTGTCATAACTGACTATTAATAGTAGATTCTCTTACAACCTTTCATAGTCAAACTTGGGCACCTACTTCCTCCATGCAAGATGCTTTCTAACACTTGTCTTCACTTGTCATAGGATATTCTATTTCTTTCTCTTACATGTCATAGATTCTATCATAGGAATCTATCATAACTCTTACGCGTCATAAACCTCTTACAACACCTAAAAGATGTTGACACATGGAAAAATTCTTCTACCACAAAGTGAAACGCCTATCTCCTCATATGAGGATAAAAAATAACACTTAGTCACATTCCATGTAGGCTAACACATCACTGTTCCAACTCCCACAAAGTGATCAAATCAGATTTGCATACAAAATACAATAATAAGAAAAAATTAAATACAATTAAATAATAAATACTAAGATCTTTCAAAGGTTGAGACACCTTGATTCCTAACATTTTCCCACTTTTCAAACACATTTCAAGATCCATTAGAATGACAAGATGTAACTTCTAGGGGCCAAGAGGCTCATAGACTTTGAACACCATCTGAACTTCTCTGTGCTCACAAGCTTCGTCAAGGAATCTGCAACATTCACCAAAGTATCAATCTTCTCCAAATTCACCTTCCTATCCTCTATCATATCACGTACAAAGTGGTATTGCACATCAATGTGCTTGGTCCTCTCATGGAAAGTAGGATTCTTCACCAAACATATGGCACTCTGGCTATCACAAGAAATGGTAATCTTCCTTGCATCAAACCCAATGTCAAAACATAATTTCTTAAGCCAAATGGCTTCCTTACAAGCATGAGTAGCTACCATGTACTCTGCTTCAATTGTGGACAAAGAAACCATAGGTTACCGCTTACTCATCCAACTAATAACACCACCAAACATAGTGAACACATAAGCACTAGTGGATCTCCTGCTGTCAATGTCACCTGCCCAATCTGAATCCACAAATCCATGAATACTTATAGAATGATGAGAACTAGTAGGATAACCATGATAACACAAGGCATAATTAGAAGTACCCCATAGATATCTAAAAACTCTCTTTACTGCATTCCAATGTATCTATCCAGGATTAGCCATGAATCAGCTAAGTACTCCCACTGCTTGGGCAATGTCTGGTCTTGTATAGACCATTACTTACATTAAACTACCAACCACACTAGCATAAGGTACTCTACTCATATCCTCCATCTCAGAAGGAGACTTCAGACAATCCTTAACAGATAACTTTGTCCCCATCGAAACATGAACACTCAAAGGTCTGTAATCTGCCATGCTGAATCTCTCCAACACTATCTTCACGTACTTACACTGGCTTAGCTAAAGTTTTTTGTTTGCTCTGTCTCTTCTAATCTTCATTCCTAGAATGTACTTGGCTACCCCTAAAATTTTCATTTCAAATTGTACTGACAACTGAGACTTCAAATCAGAAGGCAAAACTTTACCAATCCCAATTAACAACATATCATCAACATACAATGCTATAATGAGAATGTAATCATTATCAAACTTGAAGTAAACACAATGATCTGATTTTGATCTTAGAGACCTAATACTCAACACAAAGGAATCAAACTTTTGGTACCACATCCTAGGAGACTACTTAAGACCATACAAAGACTTTTTCAACTTGCAAACTAGATTTTCCTTACCTTTCACAATGTAGTGCTCTGGCTATGACATATAAATCTCCTCCTCCAAATTACCATGAAAAAAATGTTGTCTTCACATCCATTTGCTCCACCTCTAAGTCATATGCTACTTAAGAGATAACAAGAACTGAATAGATGTCATCTTTGCAATTGGAGAGAAAATCTCACCATAGTCAATTCCTTCCACATGTGAATACCCTTTCATGACCAACCTTGCCTTATATTTCTCAATGCTACCATCTGAACCAAAATTTTTCTTAAACACCCATTTACATCCAACAGGCTTTCCTCCTTCTGACAAAGGTACCAAGTCCCAATTGTTATTCTTTTCCAAAGAAGCCATCTATTCTTCCATGGCCTCCTTCCAAGAACCTGCATTTTTCATACCCATTGCCTCCCTTACTATCCTAGACTCATCAGCATTAGAAATTGAAGAAAAAATATAAATAGAATCATGTAATGAATAACAAAACATTTTATCTTGTTGCCTTATTCTTGTGGACCTCCTCACAAGTTGAGGTTGATGTTCTTCATCTTCTTCTTCTGAACTTTTAGAGCTGCTAGAGCTCTCCTCATCATCATATCCAACTGGTGTCTTCAGTTCAACTTTCTCAAGGGTGGGAGGAAGTTGAACCACATCATCTTTCTTTTCTTCTTTCTCTGGTTGTATAACAATAGAAGAAGGATTGAGCTCTTTGAAGATCACACTTTTTCTATACAGAACTCTTTCAGCCACTGGATCCCATAGCTTGTACCCTTTCACACCAATGCCATAACCGATGAAGATACATTTAACTACCTTGTTCTCCAACTTGGACCTCTTCTCTTTAGGAACATGTGCACATGCCTCACAACCAAATACTCAAATGTACCTTAAAAAAGGCTTCTCATCAGACCATGCCTCCATAGGGGTCTTGTTAACAAGCAGTGATGTAGGAGACTTGTTAACCAAGTAACAAGCGGTAGCAATAGCTTTAGCCCAAAACTTTTTTTCTAGGCTAGCTCCACTTGACATGCTCCTAGCCCTATCCATTAACATTCTATTCATTCTTTTTGCAACTCCATTTTTCTCAGGAGTATACGGAGTTGTATTATGCCTATCAATACCTTGTTATTTTCAAAACTTGTCAAACTTTGATGATCAAATCTCAACACCATTATCAGTTCTCAAACATTTAATCTTTTTGTCTTTTTGATTCTCAACAAGAGCCTTAAACTCTTTGAATCTTGCAAAAAATTTAGATTTACTCCTAAGGAAATATACCCATGTCCTACTATAGCCATCAATAAATGAAACAAAATATAGAGATATCAAAATCGAAGGAACATTAACAGGACCAGAAACATCAGAGTGAACTAGATCCAACACCTTAGAAGATTTAGAACATGATTTTGTTTTCCATATATGCAGTGTTCATAGAAATCGAACTCAAGGTTACAATCATTCATACCATCAATGAGGTTTTTATTTTTTAGGGTCCTAAAACCCTTTTTACTAATATGGCCAAACCTTTGGTGCCACAACATTGTTTTCTCAACAAGAAGTTTCATTTCCATAGAATGAGCACCCTTTGGTATCTAGAAAGCATGACCATTAGAAGTAGATGCAACCGTCTTCTTGGCTTCTGGTTCTAATGGTGAGGATGAAGAATCTGAAGCTCTCTTCTTCGAAACAAAGGCACTATTGTACTGAATCGTGCATGCATCAAGATGAAACATAGTTCCAATCTGAACACCCTTAGCTAACACCATAGCTCCTCTCATCATCTTGCATCCTCCATTTGAGAAAACAACTTGCAGACCCACATCATTTAGTTTGCTTATAGATAAAAGGTTTCATGCCAACCCAGGGATATGCAGTACACCATTGATCTCCTTCACTCAACCATTAAGGAATCTAATCAGGACTCTTCCACGACCAACTATATCTAGGTGAGAGTCATCACCCAGGTACACCTTCCGACCATCAAACTCTTCATACTTTCAAAACTAGTTTCTATGGGATGTCATATGAAACGGTGCACAGAATCAATTAACCGCACATCCTCAGATGTATGTGTTGCCAAGGCAGCAACAAACACTTCTCCATCATCTTGAGAGGACTTGTCGGAGTCAGAATCATGGTTTTTCTTCTTCTTCTTTTTCTCCTCTTTGCAATCCCTATGAAAATGACCAGGTTTGGCATAGTTCCAACACAAGGCCTTGGACTTTCCAGGAGACTTTGATCTCCCATGAAATTTGGATCTTCCTTTGTCTTCCTTCTTCTTATCCTTCTTATTTCCTTTTTCCTTGGACCTACCACGAACCGCAAGAGCCTCCTTAGCTATTTTAGAAGACTTTATGCACATTTCTTCAGACAACAGTGAATAAACCACTTCATCCATCTTGCCGGTGGTAGTGTTACTCCCAATGGCAATCACAAGGTAGTCCCACAAATCTAGTAAAGAACACATCAATGTCATGCAATGATCCTCCTCCTCCATCTTCACACCAACAAAGGTCAACTGACCAACAAGCATATTAAAATAATTGAGATGATCTATCATAGATCCTCCATCTCCCATACTCAGAGAGTATAGTTTCTTTCTCAAGAATAGCTTGTTTACCAAGGACATAGCTTGATAAACATCACCAAGCTTCTTCCACAACTCTTTTGCAGTTTTCTCCTCATGGATGTTTAGGAGCACATAATCAGCCAAATAGAGCCTTATGAGACCCTCATCCTTCTAATCCATTTGATCCCAATCTTCTTGTTTCATGCTCTAGGGTTTGGCATTGGATATCATGATCCATAAGTCTTTATCCACTAGCATATCCTCCATCTTGAGTTTCCACAACTCAAAGTTGCCTCCATTGAATTTTTCAATCTCAAATCTCCCAGATCTGCTTGCCATCTTCTCACTACAACAAGATCACAAAATACTTTGCAAGACTCCCACTCAATCAAAGATTAGTACAAAAAATGCTCTACCCATTAGCTAGGACCAAAAATGGCCATGCTCTGATACCAACTGAAAGGAAGCAAGGTAAGCAGAAATAGCTTCCTAGAATGATCTAATGAGGGGAAGCAATACAAATTTTTCTTAGTTCTTTTTAGTTATAGTTAAGATATATATTAACAGAGAGATTAACACACATTCACAAGAAAGTATAAAAGCAATGACACAAGATATATGTGGGGAAAACCCTTTCGGGTGAAAAACCCCACACTCCAAAACTTGCACTATGTATTATCAAATCTGAATAGGATTACAATACACTTGCAATGCAAGTTCTTCCAGGAGTTGTCACAATGTCAAATCTGGAGTAATTCTGACAACATTTCTGTACCTACAAAAATGAATCATACGTCTCCAACTCCAAGCACCTGTATATAAAGAGTAGTACAAATGGAGGTAGCTTCTAGAGAAAGTCACACAAGGAACTCATCCAAATCCATGTGGCCCAATTTCCAAGGCCATAAAACATGTGTATGACACTTGTAAGAGATTCTCTTTCATCCCTTACAATCCCCCAACTTGGATACTCCAAATCTACCCAATTAAGGTATGACAAATGCTCTTACAATGTCATAAAAGTTGTCATATAGGACAACTCTTATAGCTGTAAGAGAATATGTCATAACTGACTATAAATAATAGATTCTCTTACAACCTGTCATAGTCAAACTTTGGCACCTACTTCCTCCATGCAAGATGCTTTCTGACACTTGTCTTCACCTATCATAGGATTTGTTGACTTTTTCCCAGACTGGATGCTTATTCCCAGATTTCCCTACAAGGTAGCCATCAGTGATCAACAGGATCTCTGGGCCAGGGGCCAACAGTGTAGGAGATAGACTCTGTATTTTATCTCCTCTTCTTCTTCAGGCTCTGCAAGACCTAGGGGGGTATTCCCTACTCAACATCCATGAGGATATGCTTACAAGGCTGGGATGCTAACATAAAGCAGATAAGTCCTCCTGTAAGTAGACCAAAACTGAGAGATAAGAGCAAAGGGGCTAGCTTTGGGCCTATTTGTAGTTGTAGACAGAGGACTGAGGATCCTAAAACTAATTCTAATGTCCTAAAGATTGTTTTAGATTTTGATTTGGATTTTAAGTTTGGATGCAAAGCTGGACATGGTCGTAACACAAACACACAACAAGATTGGTGCCTATCCAGGGCCTGGAGTCAGTAGACATACACCTGTGAATGATCAGCATGAACAACTAAAACTGGATTTCAAGGGGATATATGTGATACCTGCCTTACAGATATCTCCCAATACAGAGTGTTAAGTTATCTCTACTTATGGCATCCCTACTGCAGTATACCCTTCCCAATGTTCAACCTGAAAACAGTTTAATCTACCCCTTGAGCAGAAGTTAAAAGATCAGACATTCAACATAGGAATTCTATGCTCTAGAATCTAAACATTACCCAAATATCCAGATTCAGAAGAAGAATACATGCAATACTGGAGATAGAATTAACAAAACACATGCTAAGATAGCATTTCTCATATAAGATTAATCATGAAATCAGTGGGTTCATGCCAAAACATACAACAAGAGATACATAGACTCACAGGTTTAGCTGTACAGAGTAGCCAGATCAGCTTGTTTTGAATTACAGAGCCAAAAATCTTCAACTTTCAACAACCTAAAATGAGTAACACTTCCTGCTTATAACAGCCAGGTAGTGTACCACAGCAATTAATTACATGGTTGACCAAAAATCCCGCCAGATACACAGTATCAGAAAAATGGCGCTCAACGCATTACCAGATTGGCGCCCAAACATGAATGCAGTAGGTAGAGGAGGAGACAGGAAGAAACCTCGAGCCCTGCGCCACTGTCTGTTGATGTACACCTTCAATCAGGTACCAGATCCGTCCATACCTCTACAACCTTTGCCATTAATGCTCATCTACCTCGCAGCCTTGGGAAATACATCAACTGTGCATCGCAACCAATTCCCGCCAAGATTCATCGTCATGATATTTGAAAACATGCAGGATATCAATTATCCCACATGCACCCCGCGGCGACCTTTTCAACACTTTATATACTAGGCCACGAGCATATATGATGTCGGTGCTTTTGCTCCTGACGACACTAGTATAAGACTTCATCATCATTATCCTTCAGCAGCATGATATCCTGTCGCTTGAAATATCACCCTGACGTCAGCATCATATCGCAATATAACCTGCATGATAATCGCCTTCATCGGCACAACCTGATCCATCGGAGGAAGATCCTCCTGCTTAGCCGATACCAAAAGTCTGGCCGATGAACATCCTGATGACGTCATCGTCATATCCTGCTGATGTCATCAGCATATCTGCCTACTGCGTACCTCCTCATATTCGGATGACGTCATCGTCATGTTTGCAAATATCGGGGGATCTCCACAAGATGATCAGTGTTAGAAATATGACCCCCCCGGACCTTGATGACGTCATCATCATATCGACATCAGGATGATATTCGGAAGATAATCGGATATTTGGAAATATCATCCTGATGCACAAATATCATGCTACACTGTAGCTCCACTATAAGATCGGGGTGATAGATGAATATGCCAGATATTTGAAAAGATCACCCCCCACTAGATAATACACGAAGCCGACAGGCGGATATCTCCCTTCGGAAATATCATGATGCAGACACGCAGAAAAGCGGATATCACCCTGACGTAAGAATGACGTCAGCATCATCAGGATGATAAAACAACGAACATGAAATGATACAACATCAGGATGATATTGACTAAGATCATCCTGACGTTCAAAATATGATGACCACGATGAATATCGGGTCACACTTAGAACTTTACAGCAACATCATCAGGGTGATCTTAACAAAGATCACCCGATGTTAAAATATCACCCCAGTGAAAGATCATGCAGGTAGACAATATGATGACCCTCGCAAGCAACACGGCGATAACTGGAAATATGATCATGATGATGACGACCCTTAAGAAAAAACAAGTTGGGTCGAACAACTCAGAAAATAACCCCTTCAGAAGATCGGGGTGATATCATCATCATAAAAGGGCAAGGTGATATTTGGAAAATCACCAGATACTTGAAAAATCACCCCTGCAAGCAAATCAGGGCACACTGTAGCTCATCAGCAGGATCGGGATGATATCCAAACATCACCTGATATTAAAACATGATGATCTTGCTGAAAAACTGGTTGAAAGAAAACATGATGATCCTGACCTCCTCCTCAGGAAAATATGATGCTGCAGCTGAAAAATGCCGAGGAGGTCCAACACTTAGGAAAATGGGCAAGAAGATATAGGGTTCAAATGAAGAAACCCCCTAAACATGAAAAATCAACCTCCAGGTCAAAATGAGTGCTAACACTGGCTCCGAATGGGGACGTGTAGGTGAAAACCTGCAGCGAGAACCAGATCTCCAGGCAGACCAGGCAAAAAACCAAAAAGCACGAACTGCACAAGACATTTACACTACATACATGTTTTTACAAATGTGCACAGCGATAAGTCATTTATGCAAAATAGAACTTAAGGAATTGGCCATGCACAGGCAATTCCAGAACTTCACCATCTAGGGCCTGGAGGAAATAAGAATCCTCCCCATGAGCACTGCAAATCTGATATGGGCCCATCCATAAGGGTTCAAATTTACCATGTTTACCCTTTTCTTGACCTTTTGCATTCCAAATGAGCACCAGATCATTGACTAGAAACTTCCTTTTTGTAGTTCTCCTGTCAAACTGATATTTCACATCTTGTTGTCTTTTGAGATTAATCTGGTGGGCTTTCCTTCTGTTTTCATCCAGTGCAACCAGCTGGTTCACTCTTTCTGTCATGGAATCTTCAATCTCCTCATCATTTTCCTGAATGAATCTGTAAACTGGTAGGAGATTGTTTATGGGCAATCTGGCTGATGCACCATATACTAGCTCAAAGGGTGACATCCCAATAGCCCTTTTTACTGTCACTCTGTCAGCCCATATTGCTAAGTTCAATTTTGAGTCCCAAGCTCTCTTGTTCTTGTCCAGTATCCTCTTGATAATTTTCATGATGCTTTTATTGCTTGATTCTGCTTGACCATTCCCTTGTGGGTGATATGGTGATGTATATGATAGATTTATCCCATACCTGTTGCAAAAATCAACAAATTCACCTGATCTGAAGCACATAGCATTATCAGTGACTATCTTGAATGGTACTCCAAACCTGATGATAATATTTTCTAGCATGAAATCTGTCACCACCTTACTTGTAGCTCTCTTAGTTGGAATGGCCTCAATCCATTTGGTAAAGTAATCAGTTGCCACCAAAATCCAACTGTGTCCCCCACTTGATTTGTCTGCAATTTCCCCTATGAAGTCAATTCCCCATTGCTGAAATGGAGCATCCACAGTTACAGTTCCGAGGGGTAAAGCACCATCATATTTCAGCTTTCCTGAAAATCTTTGGCAAGGGTCACACTTCCTCACTAACTTTTGTGCATCTGAAAAGAGAGTGGGCCACCAATATCCTGCTCTGAGAATTTTATGAGCTGTTGTTTGGGCAGTATAATGTCCACCACACAATCCTTTATGCATATCAATCAAAACATTGTTAGCCATATCCTCATCCACACATCTCAGTAGCACACCATCAGGGTTTTTCCAGTATAGCTCATCTTGAACAATAACATACCTGATTGCATGTAACTTTAAAGTCCTCTTTTGACTGTCACTGAAATGGGAAGGATAATTCAGATTTTGCAAGTAGTAGATAATATCCTTGTACCATTCAGATCTTGATACATTTACACTCTCATTTTGGACTGCATTAACTTGGCATGCTTCCAAGTTTGACTGTGCCATCATCTTGGCTAATCCTTGTCCTCTTATCAACTTGGTAACTTGTATGTCTATGTTAAACTCTTGCAGTTTGTTTATCCATCTGCACCTTCTTCCAGTCACCTCCTGCTGAGTGAATATGTCTTTGACTACTGCATGGGGTACATATGCAATTATATATGATCCTACCAAGTATGGTCTGAAACTTTTGATGGCTCTGACTAGTGCGTATGCCTGTTTTTCCATAATATCATACTTCAACTCAGAGGCCTGCAAGGACATACTGAAGAAAGCGATGGGCTGTTCAAAACCATCTTCATTTTTCTGTAGCAAACATGCAGCAACAGTATGAAAGGAAGCAAATGAAAATACTTGGAATGGCCTAGAAAAATCAAGAGATTTAAGAACAGGGGCCATCTTGATTGCCCCTTTGATACTCTGAAATGATTCTATTGCTTCCCTTTCCCAGTGGACAGTTGCATCCTTCTTCATCATCTTGGAAATGTTCCTTGTGGTTTCTGCAAAGTTGGGAACAAATCTCCTAACAAAATTTATCTGTCCAAAGAAGGACTGAACTCCTTTTACAGTTTTTGGCATTTGAATTCTGTCAATAGTAGCCACTCTCTCTGGATCTATCCTGACTCCATCCTTGGAAACAATATGTCCCAGGAGCTTTCCTTCAACTACCCCAAAGGCACACTTCTTTGGATTTAAAGAAATACCATACTCTAGTGCTCTTATGAAAATTTGCTCCAGATGCAAACAATGCTGCTCTTCTTTCTTTGAGTAAGCAGTCAAGTCATCCTGATACACAGCCAGGATTGAATCAATCAACCCTGCAAAAGCAACATCCATTGCTCTTTGAAATGTAGCACCTACATTGGTTAGTCCGAAGGGCATTCTAACATACACATAAGTTCCCCATGGAGTGGTAAAGGCGGTCTTATACTATTCTGATTCCTTTACCTTCACCTGATTATAACCTGAAAATCCATCCATCATGGATAAGAGTTCACAACCAGTCACTCTCTGCAACATAGCTTCCATATTAGGCAGTGGATAGTTATCCTTTAAAGAGGATACATTCAAGTTCCTGAAGTCAACACAAAGCCTAATATCACCATTCTTTTTTCTGACCGGGACAAGGTTAGACACCCAAGTTGAATGTCTGATTGGCACAATTATTCCAGCTTCCCTGAGCCTTTTGAGTTCTTCTTGCATCTTGGGAGCTAAGGTAGGATTAATAGGTCTTTGCTTTTGTCTAAATGGCTTAGCTCCAGGCTTCAATGGGATCTCATGCTAGAATAAATCTTCCCTATAGGCTTTTAGGTCCTCATATGACCAAGTAAAAACATGTTTATACCTTTTCAGTAATGCAATCAGCATACTCCTAATGTGTGGTTTGAGCTGTTTACCAATGTATACCTTCTAAGGGGCCTGAGATGTCCCCAAATTTATCTCTTCTAAATCTTCCTTATTTGTGGGAGATGTCCTTGTGACCAATTTATCTTTACTGTCAAAAACTCTTTCCAAAGCTACCAACCCTCTAGGGATTTTATTAGTCCTCAATTGAATTATCTCTTTTCCCACAAGAATTTCTTTTCCATCTATAGTCTCTACAAAAGCTTGGAAATCAATTTCTTGATTCTCATATTCATCTATGCAGTGCAAAAATTTTAACAAGTCCCTATCATCATTAAACACTTGCCAACTGCATATATTTTCTGGTACTGCAGGCCTAATTTTAACTTCTACATTTGTAACATCTGACAGAGTGATGTCATCTGGCCTTATTGCAACATTGGCTAAGAAATCAGCCATAGCATTCTTTGACCTCTCTACCCAGCCTATTGAAAATGCATCAAATAGTTCAATGGTATCCCAAACAGCATGCTTGTATTGTTTCAATCTTTTGTTTTTTGAAGCATACTTATCTCTAATTTGGGATACAATCAGCTCAGAATCCCCAAATACTCTTAACATTTTAATTCCATGTTTGAGAGCAATATTTAGGCCTAAGAGTAAAGCCTCATATTCTGCAATGTTGTTTGTGCAATCAAACCTCAGCAAGAAAGAGAATTTGAGGAGCTTACCAGTTGGAGACAGGAAAACAACTCCAGCTCCAGAGCCTTCTTTTGCACAAGCTCCATCAAAATACATGGTCCATAAGCCTTGCTGATCCAATTCTTCAATGCAGGCATTTTTCTTTTTATCCTCTATATCATCTGAGACAACCTTGAAGTTATCACAGTCAGTGTCTACAAAGCATACCTGTTCCTCTGCTTCTTGGTCTTCCACTGTCTCTGATGATCTTTGTTCTTTGATTAGCTTAACATCCCTGCCATTCATTGGAATCATGGCATATGACAGGTCCAGCTGCATACTTCCACCAATTAGTGCTGCCCATCTTCTTGACAACAACATACCATACTGTGGCTTGATGTCAACCACTGTTATATTCATTTTATATCTCTTTTCAGGAAATGCTGCTAGTTTGAAATCTACATCCTTCATGATTCCAATAACTGGTACCTCTCTGGCATCCATAGCATAACATTTTCCACATGCCTTGTCAATTTCCAATCCAGCTTATTGCATGATGGCCAAAGGCATGACATTTGTAGATGCTCCAGAGTCAAGCATACAATTTCTAATTATTTTTCCATTTATAACCAGGGAAACATAAAATGGTTCCACTTGTGAAGGACACTTTGTCATAGTCACTCCTAAATAGACTTCAGGAGTCTCATCTTCTTCATTACACATGACATGTTTCTCACCCTGGATCTGAACATTTTGTTTAGCTTGAAAGGGCACCCCTGAAATTAGGGATACTGTCCTATTCTTGATTTCTTCCACTTTCATCAGTTCCATAAGTGGAACAGAGACTTTTACCTGAGAGAGGACCTGAGCTATATCAAATGGAGCATAATTTTGTATAACAGTTGTAGCTTGCTCCACAATCTTGTTTTTATCCTGAGCTGATTTAGCTTTTACTTTCATAGTTCCCTGATCATCATTCTTGTCTTGGGAACCTTTACTTTGATCTTCAGCCTGAGGGATTTTGTTTTCTGGTCCTTGAGATTCATGACCTGTTCTATGTCTAAAATTCTGTTTATTATTTACCCACTGCCTTTTTTGTGGTTCAATTCCTTTATGACCATGCACTAGCTGACCTGCAGAAATATCTTCTGGCTGATGTGGGCTGCCTACTTGATTTTTACCTCTGAGATTGTAGTTGCTTTTGACTTGAGCAACTGCTGCAGCTGTGAAGGCTCTAATTTCCTCATCAGAAGGTCGTTGTAAGTTACTCAGAAAATTGTGTGAGCTCTGAGCATACACATAGTTATCTTCATTATCTTCATCATATGGGAACTGTTGGCAGGCCTGAATTTGATGATCTGTATTCTCATCAGCATCATAAAGAGTGTATCCATTGCCCATGGTCATCATATTAACATCATCATCTTGCACATAATGTGGCTCATTACATTCATTACAAGATGTAGCATTATCATACAAGGATTGAGCAATCATACACTGTAACTGTGAATGTGGCATCTGGCAAATTATACACCATGGAGCATCATCAACAATATTTATAGCTTTCTTTAGAGGATCAGGAGTTTCTTTGACATGTTGAGCCCTCTGATTTGTGTGGTTACGTGGGAAAATAGGCTTACCATCATGCCAATTGGTATTATAAGGCATATCATGCAATGATGGCCTCTTTTCCTACCTTTAATAGACTTGCCTATCAGGACCCATCCCTTTTTCACTTCTAGCTAATCTATAGCTTAGGTCCTTAACAACATTTGCCAATTTGTCTATCTTATCTTCAGGGGCAGATGTATTACCCTGAGTGTTCTGAGGCTTGTTTGGATTCTGCAGAATTTTTATATCATCCCTTCTATTTGTCTTGCCCGATGCTTTCCTGTTGTTTTCAATATTCACTGCAATTCTGAAAGCATCCCTGAGAGTAGCAGGACCTTTATCTCTTAATACATATGCAGTTTTTGCATCAAAGGCATTGATATACAATATTATGCACATTGGTTCATTTGGCCTCATGTGATGTGGCAATTTGTTTAACACTTTAGTAAATCTTGCATTAAAATCTGCAACCTGCTCATTTGACCCTTTAGTGATACTGGTGAACTCATTTACAAAAAAGCTAGGGTCAGTTTTGTCACCATATTGCTCCTTGAACATCCTTTTAAAATCATCCCATGATGAAATACTCCGATCAGGCAGATTCTTGTACCATTCTCTTGCCTCATCTATTAAGGATTGCATGAATGACTTCATGAAAACATCCTCATGTTCAACCTCAAAGTTATCCATGACATTTTGAAAGGCTTTTAGATGATCTTCTCCTGACACAGTGTTGTTTCCTGAAAATTTAGGCACTTGCAGCCTTAGATGCTTATCAATGGGGTTAGGATACCCAGGAATACCATCAAACACCAGCTGCCTGAATCTATCTAACTGCATGGGCTGTCTGTTTAACTGATTAACATTGACATTTCTGTTTGCATTATGGTTTCTTACATTGTTCAGTGGTATCCTAGTATCATTCACATTTTGTCTCTCATCATTATGCTGATGTTGCACTTCATTTCTCTGTTGATGTCTCTGCACATTTGCATTCTCAAGGGTAGGAATTGAATTATTTTGGGCAATTCTTAAAGCTTGCACTTTCTGCTTCATATCATCTCTGATTTTCATGGCTTGTAGATATTCTAGTTCTGCTCTTAGATTTCTGATTTCTTCAGCTAACTGTTCATCCTTAGGCATGGAGGTAGATGGTCTCATATCATTCTGGTCGTCATCTTCATCATCCCTCAGAGACTCTGCCTCTTCAAACCTTTCACTAGGGTCTAGAAAAGGGCGTTCTTGGAACACCTCTGACCTCATTCTCATACTACCACCCTGTTGCCTCTCATATGCACCTTGGATATCAGCTTCTGCATTTGAAAAGTAAGGCACATGCTGTCCTAATGGCCTAGGGTTATCTTCAATATCATCACCTTTTCTGGGGGAACCCTCATGACTAACTGAGACAGCTCCCTTTCTTCTGTACATCATTCTTCTTGTTACTGGTAACTCTTTAAATAAAGGATTTTGTTGGGATCTTCTCCCCTGCATATAAATTTTACTTTGACCGGTTGGGAGATTACTTCGGAGTCGCCACCTATTACTAGGAACTATTTTCTTTTGAAAACCAGGGTTCTTTCACAAAGTCCCCAGCAGAGTCGCCAATTTCTGTTGACTTTTTCCCAGACTGGATGCTTATTCCCAGATTTCCCTACAAGGTAGCCATCAGTGATCAACAAGATCTCTGGGCTAGGGGCCAACAGTGTAGGAGATAGACTCTGTATTTTATCTCCTCTTCTTCTTCAGGCTCTGCAAGACCTAGGGGGGTATTCCCTACTCAACATCCATGAGGATATGCTTACAAGGCTGGGATGCTGACATAAAGCAGATAAGTCCTCCTGTAAGTAGACCAAAACTGAGAGATAAGAGCAAAGGGGCTAGCTTTGGGCCTATTTGCAGTTGTAGACAGAGGACTGAGGATCCTAAAACTAATTCTAATGTCCTAAAGATTGTTTTAGATTTTGATTTGGATTTTAAGTTTGGATGCAAAGCTGGACATGGTCGTAACACAAACACACAGCAAGATTGGTGCCTATCCAGGGCCTGGAGTCAGTAGACATACACCTATGAATGATCAGCATGAACAACTAAAACTAGATTTCAGGGGGATATATGTGATACCTGCCTTACAGATATCTCCCAATACAGAGTGTTAAGTTATCTCTACTTATGGCATCCCTACTGCAGTATACCCTTCCCAATGTTCAACCTGAAAATAGTTTAATCTACCCCTTGAGTAGAAGTTAAAAGATCAGACATTCAACATAGGAATTCTATGCTCTAGAATCTAAACATTACCCAAATATCCAGATTTAGAAGAAGAATACATGCAATACTGGAGACAGAATTAACAAAACACATGCTAAGATAGCATTTCTCATATAAGATTAATCATGAAATCAGTGGGTTCGTGCCAAAACATACAACAAGAGATACATAGACTCACAGGTTTAGCTGTACAGAGCAGCCAGATCAGCTTGTTTTGAATTACAGAGCCAAAAATCTTCAACTTTCAACAACCTAAAATGAGTAACACTTCCTGCTTATAACAGCCAGGTAGTGTACCACAGCAATTAATTACATGGTTGACCAAAAATCCTGCCAGATACACAGTATCAGAAAAATGGCACTCAACGCATTACCAGATTGGCACCCAAACATGAATGCAGTAGGTAAGGGAGGAGACAGGAAGAAACCTCGAGCCCTGCGCCAGTGTCCGTTGATGTACACCTTTAATCGAGTACCAGATCCGTCCATACCTCTGCAACCTTTGCCATTAATGCTCATCTACCTCGCAGCCTTGGGAAAAACATCAACTGTGCATCGCAACCATTTCCCGCCAAGATTCATCGTCATGATATTTGAAAATATGCAGGATATCAATTATCCCACATGCACCCCACGGTGACCTTTTCAACACTTTATATACTAGGCCACGAGCATATATGATGTCGGTGCTTTTGCTCCTGACGACACTAGTATAAGACTTCATCATCATTATCCTTCAACAACATGATATCATGTCGCTTGAAATATCACCCTGACGTCAGCATCATATCGCAATATAACCTGCATGATAATCGCCTTCATCGGCACAACCTGATCCATCGGAGGAAGATCCTCCTACTTAGCCGATACCAAAAGTCTGGCCGATGAACATCCTGATGACGTCATCGTCATATCCTGCTGATGTCATCAGCATATCTGCCTACTGCGCACCTCCTCATATCCAGATGACGTCATCGTCATGTTTGCAAATATCGGGGGATCTCCACAAGATGATCAGTGTTAGAAATATGACCCCCCCGGACCTTGATGACGTCATCATCATATCGACATCAGGATGATATTCAGAAGATAACCGGATATTTGGAAATATCATCCTGATGCACAAATATCATGCTGCACTATAGCTCCACTATAAGATTGGGGTGATAGATGAATATGCCAGATATTTGAAAAGATCACCCCCACTAGATAATGCACGAAGCCGACAGGTGGATATCTCCCTTCAGAAATATCATGATGCAGACAGGCAGAAAAGTGGATATCACCCTGACGTAAGAATGACGTCAGCATCATCAAGATGATAAAACAACGAACATGAAATGATACAACATCAGGATGATATTGACTAAGATCATCCTGACGTTCAAAATATGATGACCACAATGAATATCGGGTCACACTTAGAACTTTATAGCAACATCATCAGGATGATCTTAACAAAGATCACCTGATGTTAAAATATCACCCCAGTGAAAGATCATGCAGGTAGACAATATGATGACCCTCGCAAGCAACACGGCGATAACTGGAAATATGATCATGATGATGACGACCCTTAAGAAAAAACAAGTTGGGTCGAACAACTCAGAAAATAACCCCTTCAGAAGATCGGGGTGATATCATCATCATAAAAGGGCAAGGTGATATTTGGAAAATCACCAGATACTTGAAAAATCACCCTCGCAAGCAAATCAGGGCACACTGTAGCTCATCAGCAGGATCGGGATGATATCCAAACATCACCCGATATTAAAACATGATGATCCTGCTGAAAAACTGGTTGAAAGAAAACATGATGATCCTGACCTCCTCCTCAGGAAAATATGATGCTACAGCTGAAAAATGCCGAGGAGGTCCAACACTTAGGAAAATGGGCAAGAAGATATAGGGTTCAAATGAAGAAACCCCCTAAACATGAAAAATCAACCTCCAGGTCAAAATGAGTGCTAACAGGATCTTCTATTTTTGGCTCTTACATGTCATAGATTATGTCATAGGAATCTATCATAACTCTTATGTGTCATAAACCTCTTACAACACCTGAAAGATATCGAAACATGGCAAAAGTCTTCTACCACAAAGCGGAATGCCTATTTCCTCATTTGAGGACAAAAATACACTTAGTTACCTTCCATGTAGGATGACACATCACCGTGCCAACTCCCACAAAGTGAAAAAATCAGATTTGCATACAAAATACAATAATAGGAAAAAATTAAATACAATTAAATAATAAATGCTAGGAACTCACAAAGGTTGAGACACCTTAATTCTCAACATTTTTGGGCCTTCTTTGCTCAAAATTGACATCTCTTGGTCTGGCCCTACCTCGGCTCCATCACTTTCTTGGTTGCGCTTCCATAGTGATTGATCTTCTTAGCCTATGTTCAAATCAGATCCAACCCTTGTTTGCATCATCTAGGTCTTGATTGTTATTTGTGGATATCATTTAATTTGTTGACATTTTATGTACCTTCCAATGGTCTCCTTAACTTGGTCGCTATATTGGTGGCATCCACAATTAACATTTTATGTTAACTATCTCAATTTTCTAACCTTGCATGGAGGTTACCTTATTTTTAGTTAACAAATGTTTTTGATTATGTTAAGTTGGGAAAAGGGTCCTAGACCCATACAATAAGTAGATCAGTAGATATACTCAGCACAACATAGACCCTCCCCGATAATAACCCAACAGGGCTAGGGAGCCATCACAGTAATAGTCTTACAATTTCATAAACATGTCCAAAAAAACCCCATAATAGTTTGCAGTACCATCCCTGATAATAACCTTTGTGGGGTAGGGATGCATAACCAAAAACTAGAGCTAAAAGTATAAGAACTAGTATCATACAAACATAAAATCTTGATAATAACCTTAGCATCTAGGATATTATCCAACAAAGCAAAACAAATGGAAAACAACAGAAGAACAACATGAACTATTAAACTTAAACAAGAAGATAAGCTAGAATTTTTGGCTATTCCAATCATTCTTCATTTTCTTCAGTACCTCTTCCTAGGTAGTGTGGTCCCTATTAGCCTTATGCCTCTTATCTGTTTCATGATCTTCATTGTGCATGTATTTCCTTTTTTCTAGTCATGTCTTAATTTTCTTAACTTCTTCCACAGTAGTGTTCAATATGCTATTGGTGACCTTTACCAGATCATTCATGCCTTTTTCTAGCTTATTGATCCTAAATTGGAACATGCTGCACATCTCATACATATTTGTCCAACTTTCTTGGCAAGTTGTACAATTAACCCTCTTGTTAAAAAAATCCTTCAAACTTATCCAACCTTTCAACCAGATTTTATAGGTCTACATTATTATGGAATTTTTTATTTTTGTCAGAATAGTTTATTAAGCTTCAAAGGTTCATATGTCTATTTGGAAGTCCTCACCATAAGTTTCCTCCACACCATTTATATTGAATTCACCTTCCTTTTTTTATCCTTCATTTCTCCCTGTTCCTTCACCTCATTTTCCTCCTAATTTGTATCATCTAAACCATCATAGCAATTGTCTTGGTCCTCATCACTTTCTATGTGGTCATCCCTATCAGTTTCCACATCAGGATCTTCCTCAGAGTTAGAGTTTATTTCCTCCATAGATGTTTCCTTAGATTTGTTATTACTTTTCTTACTACCTATTTTTTCCTGCACTTTTGCAAGTCTTGCAAACCTCCTTTTTGGACCAATATTGTGCATCTTGGGATTCTCCTCCTTATCAATGAATTTTGTAGAGAGATTAACTTTAGCAGTTGTAGACTTAATGTTGAGGATTCTTATTTTCTTCCTAGAACTCTTTGGAGGTTTCCCACAATTATCCTTTAAAGACAACATAATGTTTTTTGGTGAATCTTTATCCTGATGGGTTGCTTAGTACTAGAGTGTTTGAGAGGGGTGACATGAACAAAAATATCTTTACCCTTATAGGTATGGGGCTCTTTCTTTTTCATATTCTTTCCCTTAGTATGACTATCAACATTACCCACATAGCTAGGGTTTACTTTATCTTTTCCTTTAATCAACTTAGAATTCTTCTTACCACACTTATCCCTAGGTATAGGAGGATTTAGCATAGCATTAAACTCATACAACACAAGCATTAACCCCTGGTGCAGAGGGGGGTTTGCTCATTTCATGATACTCCTTTACAGAGAAGGCAAAATGAAAAAAGGAAAGTTGATGAAGTTACCTTGTCTTAGATGGTCCAACAACGGGAAGTGGTATCCATGAATCGTTTCAAATTGACCTTCCAATGTGACGTATTTCATCAAATGGTAAGAGATCATCCCCCAAGGGGCTGAGAGCTTAGTCCTTTGGTATCCATTCTAGTGTCTAGTTAATCTCTTATTTTCCTCCAAGAAACTTTCCATGAAATCTTTGTAATCACCATTTCCTAGCCTTTGTACTTTTCTCCCATTGAGAGAAAGCCCCATTGCTTCTGCAATAAGTTCCTCTGTGACTATAAATGCCACCCCATTTAAATTCACCTCCTTGTTTCTCCATGAATTCACAAAGTGGAATTAAATAGATTCATCATGGCCATGAAGAACACGAACATGACTCCCGAGCCCTCCTTAAAAAATGCTGTAGACCTGAGGGTTCTTTTTGAGGTTGACGCATGATGCAAGTTTAATTCTAAGAAGCTGTACCCCATTGTGCACAACATAGAGACTTTTGGAAACCCTCAAATATCAGCACAATGGAAAATAACATAGCCAAGCACAACTATCATATTGGGGAATTTAAGAGGATGAATCTTGAAGCTGGCATCAAAATGACAACAAATGTCATGAGTAATCCTTAAGATAACCCTTTTCACACAAAACAAGGAGTACTTAATAATTATTTCATTTTTCATCTCGTAGTATTCTTTGTGTCTCTTCAAATACTCATAGGACTCAACATGAAGAGAAATAATTACCAAGCCTTTATTTCTAGTATCTTCCATTAGTTCTGAGAGATCCTTGAACTTAAAGCTTTTAATACAAAATATTTGCATATCAACATTAGAGCAATGTTGTTTGATGATAGGACAATCCAGAATCCTCTCCCTATAATTATTTAGCATACTAATTTGTATTTCTAGCTTCATTTAAAATGACTTCTTGTAAACTATGAGGAAAATCAACTAAGGAAGAAGTGGGCTAACTAAGGAAGAAGTGGACCAACTTCTAACTATGTTGAGACCTAGGTTGGTAAGTTTGTCCGCAGCTTGGTTGCCTTCTCTAAAAACATGTTGAACCGAGATATAGGGAATATTAGAAATAACATTTTTAATATCCTCTAGATGATCTCTTAGCATCCAAGGGGTGTTCTTAGACCTAGTAACTAGGTCTAGAACCAATTTAGAATCTCCTTCAACTACAACCTATTTGAACCCATAGGACTAAATTTTATGTATACCCCACCACATAGCATAGGTTTTATCCATGTTATTAGAAGCAATACCAATTGCCTTAGCATAACACTCAATTATGTGTCCTTTATCATTCCTTATGATACCTCCCATTGATGAAGGCTCAGGATTACCTTTAGAACAACCATCAAAATTTAGTTTGATCCACCCTGATTGTGGTCATCTCCATCTGGTGTGTTTTCTTATGTAGTCTTTTTGATAATTCACATTATTAAGATTTTGAGTGATGCCCCACTGCTTGCTAAATTTTATTTCATGCTCTAAAGGAGGACATTTAGTTTTCCCAACTTTGTCCATATTAATACTCTCTTGTATGGCACCCACAATAGAGTGAGAGAGTTGATCTATAACAGTCATAGAATTTTTGAAGACCCTGTTATTCCTTTCCTTCTAGATCCCCTAGACAACATGCAGAGGAGTCTACTTCCATAATTCCCTTAGGACTGGGTGCATGAAAGGGGGAGCCTTAAACCAAAGGGGTAGGAAGGAGTCCAAACCTTCAGGCATAACCCACTCTAAATCAAATTTAGAAAAGACTTGACCCCATATATGTCTTGCCAAAAGGCAATGTAACAACAAATTATTTATGGATTCTCCTTGACAACATAAAATACATCTATTTGGAAATTGAAACCCTCTCTTTTGAAGATTATCCAGAGTTAAGATTTTGTAGTGGTTTGCAACCCACCAGAAATTATTGATTTTGGGAATCATTATGTGATTCCATATCATCTTCCAATCTTTGTTAATAAGAGGAACATCAGGCAGCAATAGAGAATAAGTAGTAGCAATCGAGAAATTTCTAGAGGCTTGAGGTTTTCAAATCAACTCATCTTCCTTAGTTTCTTATGCTAATATTTAATGTTAAAATTTATTTCTAACATTTTAAATTTGTAATCTTAAAATTTAACCTCTAGAGGCTATGTAGTTAACATTCCTTGTAGACTATTAATAGGGGTTTGATATCACATTTCATTATAACTGCCACAAAGTTAACTTTTTATGCCAGGCATAAATTTTACCCATGATATATCAAAATTTTATAATTTTTTTTGAAAGTCCTTAGAATTTCACAAGGAATTAAAATTTGTAAACAAATTTAAGATTTGGATATTCTATTTTGTAAAAGTCACCATAATTTATAAATGGTCGATTTAGCATCCAATCTTAAAACAAGTTGTAGTTTTTTCTAGTATTTTTTCTAGGGGATTATAAAGTAGAAAAATAATATCAAGGGATAATCTATCTAAGTCACTAAAATGGGGATAACAAATCATCAATTTGTCATTACTTTAGAAAAAGGAAACTACAAGTCCTGGCACGATGGCATCCTAAAGCACTATCGCTAGATCCATTTATTGCCACATTTGTATGGGCTTAATCCTAAACAAAGTACATTCTGGCATAAAACTATATAGGGAAATAAAAATGATCATGTCCTAGGATTAATTGGTTTAAGTCTTAGGAACCACACATCATGAGCTCTATCACACATTCAGAGCCCTCACACTCTTTGGACCACACTATGGAAAATACATGGAGATCCGAATGAACCTCCCTTCCTAGACAATCTTGTTATGGAAGTGCTTCTTCCCCTTGATGATGTTAATAATCCTTTGTATGAAAATGATACTAAAGAGGAACTTGCTTATTGGAAAAGTCTTGAATGTGTTGATGACACAAAGACATATCCTCTTGCTTCTCCTTTATCTCCACCATCACTTGATGCTACATTCGAACCCATAGTTGTCTCATGTATGGCTTCAAGTGATTTTATGCACCAGGATATTGATATATCATCTTTCCAAATCCACCATTGTAGAGTCTCACATTACAGATTTGGGAGACACCATTAAGGATATTCAGTTCCTCTTTGATGACAACTTTGATGGAGTTGCATCAACATATTATTCTTTAGAGATTGCTCTTCATCCTTCTCTTCTTTAGTCACAATTTGACAATGGATTGGAGACCTTTGAATCATTTTCAAGAGATTCATTTGCATCTTTGAATCATGTGTAAAATTTAGAGACTTTCATCCTTCTTCTTACATGTTCCTATTTGGAATGGGAAGATCACTTGCATGCTTTTGTGTTTCTTTTTCTTCCTAAGGGGAGAAATGTGATTTAGCATTCATGGATCATCTTTAACATCTAGTGTTGAGATTCAACACACACTATAGGAGGTATTTTGAGGGGAGGCTACATGGTTAGTCTTTTCATATCATTTTTGGGAGGAAGTATTTCCTCACATGGAGTTCATTACTTCACATTTTCTGGGGGGTGACATTGACTTTCTCTATTTTCTTTCCTATGGGAGGAACATATATTGTACAATAGTTTTGGAAGCAGTCCTTGGGGGATCATCAAGAGTCCTCCTCCTATCTTCTTCTTCTTCTTCACTTGTACATTCTATTTGTATCATTTCTCTTTTGGAGAGGAGTTTTATTTACCACAAAGTTTTCTCCTTTACTCCCCTTATGAGAAATTCATTTGTACATGGGTACCTAACATGGCCTAGTAGCTGGGACCCATCATATTTGTATCACTTCTCCCTAATTTTCATTTAAGGGGGGGTTAGTATAAATAAGGTCTTTATGTATCTAGTTAGGATATCACTTTACTAGAATTGACCTATTCACACCAGGTTTAAGTTTACTTAGGATTTTTAGACTTTGTCTCACCTCATGTGGTGAAGACCCGTGTTCTCATTCTTATGAGACAAATATTGCATGTGTACTTGCCACTTGCATGAGCACTTATCACTTAGATCACAAGTATCACATCTTTGGAGGGGTAGTCAGTTGTTGACTCCTACCTTCCTACTCCTCTCTCATGCCTATTTATACAAGGCATCTATGTACATTCTAATTATCTCTTGAATGCATCAATTAGGCTTATTTTGTGCAATTATAGATTGTGTAACATGTTTCATCTTTGCTTGTTGATCTTGGTTGGTCCAATAGTAAAAGGGCTCAAGTTTCATCAGAATACATCTAGGCTTTAACAATATTTGTCATTGTGCAAGTCCAAAGTGATTATCATCTAAGAAATGGACAAATAGGCCCACTAACCCTAAATCGATGTTGCTAGATCATCTAAGGTTGATAAAGTAAAATAAAAACTAGCACAAAGATTGATACACGGGGTGTAACTTTGAAAACTTAAGAGAGAAGAAGAGCTATATTCAAAATCTTATTATATACAAGGGATTTTTTCTAAAATATAAAAAAGGTAGAGATACTCATGGCCAATTGGTGCTCCCAAAGGAAAAAATGCAAGGCCAAGTTCCAATGTCATTGAGAAGCAAGTTCACCTAGGGAATACAAGTTCAAAGGATGGTGAAGTTCATATAGAAATAAAAGGGGACTGAGTAAATAATCAAGTTATACAATATATATTGCATGCATATGTTGTTATTATCCCCAAGTCAAACCTATTTCCCAATTATTAGGTTATAGATATGGCTAGTGCTCTAAATCAAGTAAAAGTACAAGTGCCATTGATTGTGTTGCTTATAATCCTTGAACATAAGAATAGGATGCTTTCTTACCTAGTTATTCTTAAACCACACAATAATCCACCTAATAATTCTTCAAATGGCCCTCAATAAAATGTAAATGTATAAGAATCCCTTGAGGTGTATCTAGGAAAATCCCTAATTAAGTATCAAATAAATGTGGATTCTTTTTTATACTTCTCTACTACTAAATGGGTGGTTTGTTCACAATTACATGCTAGATTTAGGTACATCCAACATATGACTAAAATTCATGAATAAATTGGGCTTTAAGATATCTAAATTTTATGGGAAGTTATTTGTAATCGATTCAAGATAAGTGAATGTTTTTAATTAGTTCAACTAGAATAGAGGGTCCAGAACCCTATACAAAATAGCCCCTTGGGCTACAAGCCATTAACAAGCTAGGAACAACACATTAATAGTGCAAGAACAATAGACAAAAAACACCTAATAAAAAATTAGTAGAAATAACAAAAATAACTAGAAACTAAGAACTGTCAGTCGTCCCAAACTTGGCTAGGAAGTCAACCATGCCTTTGTAGTCTCCTAGGCTATTGAGCCCTAGCTGTTTGACCTTGTCATCCAAGTCCTTGACAACCTCGAAGATCAACACCACCTGATGTAGGGCCTTAGTAGCAAATTAGGCCATAATCTTCCTCTTCTTTTACATTCTCTCCATCTTCTTCTGGAGGCATCTCAGATCCTCAGCCTTCTTAACACACAATGACCAATTCCCCTTGCTATCTTGTCCACCAGTAACCCTATTAGCTTCACCCAAGCCCTCAAAACTAGACTTGTTCATGGAGACAAAGAGATTCGCTCCTTCAACCTCATGCATAGACTCAGTGGGGGTTTCATCCCCTCCCTCCTCCATCATTTCCTTAACAAACTTTGAGTCATCAAAGATCTCCACCCCCTGGGGGTTCACAGAAGGTTTTCTAGTGATGTAGATAGGCCAACAAACCCTCGGGTTAGCATCCTCCATACCTTCCCCACTACAAACAAGTTTGTGCCCAGGGTCTAGCTGAACAATTTTTACAGGTTCATCTGTAGTCACAGCATCCTTACTCTCCTTAGCTTCTTCACCAGAGCAACCCCATCATGCTCCGAATCTAGCCTATCTCTTTTGGCCGACTTCTTCCCAGGCATCAAGGTGGCATTCTTCTAGGACATGTTTTTAGAAGTAGCAAGGGTTCCAATAGAGATATCATCCACAGTAGGGGGGTCACACTTAGAGGTTATAAGGGAAATCTTAGGGTTCCCCACACATGTCTTCACCTTACCTTTAGAACTAGGATACACGCTTAGTTGGGGGTCCTCAAGTAGCTTAATCTTAATTTGGTTCAGGGGGCATAGGGTAAGGTGGAATTGGTATAGTCTTAGAATGAGTCCTTGATGAATGGGGACAAGTGGGTGGCTGGTGTTTTTAGCCCTAATCTCTCTAATCGACTTGATGGAGTTATCCAAGGAAGAAAGCAGAAAAAAAGGAAAACTAATTTCCATTTTATTTCTTAAGTGGTTAAGGAGAGCAAAGTGGTAGTGGTAAAAAACCTTGAATCTCCCTTCTAGCGTGAAGAACCTCATAATAATTAAGTAGATATGGCCCCATGGCTCCGGCAACTTTTCTCTCTCAAACTCACCATGCAACTTCATGGTCACCTCTCCCTCTCTAAGGAAAAGGGCATACATTCAGGGTTGGGCACCCTACTGTATCTCAAATGTTTCTTCCCTCTAGTAGTCCAAGCCCCACAGCCTACCCAATCACATCTTCAAACATCTGGAAACCAATGCTACCAATCTTGACTTCTCTGGCTTCTTCATCCAAAGTCTCCTCAAACTAGTGTGATAGGTTCTAATCATGACCAGCCATCCCTTCCAAGAAGGAAACCACCACTCCTTGAATGATATGCCACACAATAGGATCTTGTTTGAATTCCTCCACCGAATTGGGTTCAATCTTGACAATATCTCTACCCATCGTGACAGTTAGAAACTTGCAGAGGTAGCTACATTTGGAATTGTTAAGGCAGCTAGAATTAAGACAGGTAGTGTTGAAAATAGCAAGTAGCCCATTAAAATGGAAATGCCATGGCAAGAAAATAATAATTACAGCTTGTAACTAATGAGGTGCTATGCCACATCCTTGCCACTCAAAAACATCTCCTCAGGGAGGGAACTTGAGCGCCACCTCGTGTGATAGTAGACGTCATTGGCCATGGGCATTAACCAAATATAATTACCCATATGAAAAAATGTCCCATCATCCCTTCATAACCCTGCTAAAGGCCCACATAACGTCCTTATCTAGCTATATCTGACTCCCAGATATCCACCAGTCTCGATGTCCATATATCTTATGATTTGCCAACCTGTCATCTTGTCCGTCCACCTATCCACAAGGGGGGGTGGTAATCTAGCATTCCACGTGTGCCTTTTTCTGATAACACTTAGTTAGTTGACTAGATCACGGCCAGTCCAAGACATCCCTATTCCCACCTTTACAATTTTGAAAGATCAAAAGATCTTCCCCACTATTCCTATATTCCACGTGGGCCCTTATATCAATCCACCTAGGCAGCTTGGTCAGCTGGTTGTTGGGATAAGGTGTTGTACACCATTGCATAATTTTATTTATTTTATAATGTTGTAATTAAATAATTATTTAGTTGTGATGCACCTATGTGGTGTGGTTAATCACACTAGGTAATTATTTGGGTCCACTTTATGTTGTATTGTAACATTGGGATATTATTTGTATTATTTGATTAATTGGGAAACTTAGTACCAATATTTAAATGTGGGGTCAAGTGGTTTTGTGTTACCCATGGTTTTGGGGCACATGGTTTTCTCAATGTAATGTGTGAGCTTATATTATAAAAGCAAGCACAATATTATTTTTTGAGGTTGGCTGGATATTTCATTGTAGGTGAATAAGGGTTTTGTGAGAGTTTGTAATTATATTGAGCTCTCTCCTGTAAGTGCATATTGTGAATCATGGCAGGTGATGTGTTGATTCATGCTTGTACACATGGAGGCTTCATTGGAGGTGCTTGATGGTTTAGAGGTATTTATGGAGGCTCAAATATTATATTGTAATGTTTCATTTCTGAATAATACATGTGAGCATAGATGCTTTTGGAGGCTGGGTTTTTCCCTATAAAGGGTTTTCCCAAGGTATATCCTGTGTTTCCTTGTTGCTTCTTCATTAATCTTTTGCATTATGGTTATTTCTGCATCTTGTTTCTCCTATTGGGTTATGTGGAATTAGTTTAATTAGACCTGCAAATTCCTAACAGTTGGTATCGGAGCCATGTTTATGGTTGAGGGGGGTGTGAGCTCCTTGGATGTATATAACCCTTGTGTGTGTAGATTAGGTGCAAAATAGAAGCCATGGCAATGCATGGAAGGATTGAAGGTGTAGACACCCAAAATTGACTTAATTATCATTAGCATCAAATATTGCATTAGCTATCATCTACATTTGTCTAACACACTTGAGCAATTTCTCTATAACTTATTTCTTCTATTTATTAAATAAATTTATATTTATTTAATTAATTCATTAGCTATTTCTTCTATTTTTTCTAATCTATAATTAAATAATCTATAATTATTTAATCATCTCTATTTATATCTATTCTAATTAAATAAATCTTATTTATTTAATTAAAAATCTATTTATAACCCCACTTTCCAATTAATTAAATAAATTTTATTTATTTAATTAATTTCTCTTATCATTTATCTCAATAAGCCGACATGTGTGCCTCTTTCATTTAAAAAGATAAATGGTACATCTTTTATTTAATATCTTTCACATGTAGTACTTTTTGTGTACATGGTCACACATAAGCCTTATTTTCCTTCCACTTGTCATCTACACATTCACCTATGACTATCATTTAATCCTAGCCATTCACATAGCCACGAAATCTCCATCGTTGATTGATTTTGGTTAAGTTCTATATAAACACCCTCTCATTCCATACTACATCTATCTAACATTCATATAGCGTCTACATTATCATCCTGAGGATATTGAACATTTTAGCATCCATCTAGCTTAGTATCATTATCATCCATCCATCATGGCAGCTTTTATCTTCATAATTTTTCATTGTTGAGAAGCAATCCACATCATAAACAAGGAATCATACAATCTAGGTGATATTATTCTTGAATTGTATGTTTTTGATTTCATCTATATTAGATTCTTTGATGATGGTAGGGTTAGGTTTTCATAGCTATGCTTGATTTTATCAACCTAATTTTTACCTATCACATTTTGGCACACCTAGTGGGACCCACATCCTTGATTAACTTTGTTATTTGAAGTTGTTTTTGTGAAGATCAGATTTTTTGAGCGCTTACAGCAAGTTTCAGTCACTTCTGAGTGAAAATCAGTTGCTGTCTAATTACATGCATTGCTTTTAAGCTGAAGCCAACCTCTTTTAGCATTTTTGGGATTGCTTACAAGCTTACAGTAGTCACTTATTGTCTTTTTTGCATTGCTTAGAAGCTAACAATGGTCACTTATTGTCTTTTTTGCATCACTTTTAACCTAATAGTGATCGCTTTTAGCTATCTGGATCGCTTTATGTAAAACTAGGGTTTTCTGTTATATCTTGTTTTTTGTAGATTTGAGTCGCTGATGACCTATAATCAGTCACCTGTTGCTTTTTTGCATCACTTCTAAGTTTTATCAGTTCACATCTAGGTTTCCTAGCATTGCCTTTGATCTGTAACATTTTGCTTGCGGTAGAATACAGATCACTTCTGATCAATAGTTGATTGCCTCTGGTAACTGTGTCGCTTTTAGTCTTTATCATTTGCAGTTTGGTTTTCTTGGTTACTAATTGGGTATTTATGTAGCATCTTATCGATTGTCCAAGAAAAATATGTTATCAAACTACTAACATATCTATTGCAGCTCCGATCAGTCCAAGACTTGTGATTTATCACTAATCAAGGAGCATTTGGGTTTGGTGCTTAAAAAGAATCATTGTTTGCTCCGTGCTTGCTTTATCTTTCTTGATTGCTTGAATGTGCATGTTTGTAACCCAAATTTAATAGAAAAAGTATTCTCTCCCCTTGCCTATTAAATGGATCTTGGGTGTATGAGAACTTGTTATTATCTTTAGAAGGCCTGTCTTCCTGGTGTGAGAAGGGGTATGACCCAAGCAGTAATGGGCTAAAGCCAAGTCCTTCTGAATTGTTATATAAGAAATGTGTTTGTGTTGAAAGCCACAAAAAATAGGTGTTGTTGTGTTATACCGACAGCCAACCTCCCCCAAAACCCTCCAAGGTGTAACCCTTGAAGGCTGGGAGACTCCATAACAGAGAGTAGTGCTGCCACACGTATAGCCACCTGAATGGATGTCCTTACTAGCAACCTTGTGTAGTAGCCAAAAACCCTTTATTTTTTTATGCAAAAGGTGGGACCTTTGAATCTGCCTTGATTCACGTGGTTCTTAGTAGAGATAGAAGGGACAATCCTAAGGTTTAATGAGGGGACAAGCCTTGGGAGACCTAGATCTTGGTATGTGTGAGAAGTGAGTGTCGTGGAGAGGAGCTAGTGCTACCAAGATCTTGAAGCTATCCTCTTTGAATAAGCATAGCCAGGGGACTCAACAAATATAATCCTTTCTTAGCCTAGGTTGTACAAGTTTGTGATTGTTGTGAGTGTGAGTGACTGAAATCACTATTTTCTTGTCAAAAACACAATTCAAACATATTTCTTGGCAGACATAGATCACTTTTGAGCCTTAACTGATTGCTTATAGACATTTAGATCACTTTTAAATAGCAGTTAGCCACTTCTTGCTTTAACCCAATCACCTTTGAACAACAACTGCTCACCTTTGCTCTGAACTGAGTCACTTTTAACCAACAGAAAATTGCCTTCAAACCAAAATTGCTCACCTATAGCAAACTAGCTCGCCTCTGGTTAATATTGTAGCTTGTCACTTGAACTGAAACCAGATCACTTATGAGCTATTGTCATTCAATTTTGCCATTTTCTATGTCACATTTGAGCTATTACCTGTCACCTCTGGCTAAAAATCAACAAATCTTAGCAACTTAGCCAAATCAGCTACATTACCAGTTTGCTTAGCTTCAACATTAGCTTTCAGACTTGCTTTTGATCATTTATAGATACCTAAACTTTGTCTCCTATCTTGAGCATAACAAACAGTTGTACCTTGTGGACTTTCCACCCTCTTGAGACCTCAAATCAGAAAACCAAACATCAAACAATCAACCCAGCAAACAACAAAACATCATCCTTTGGCTTTAGCATTAGCAATATCAGCAAATAACATCAACTAGATTTTCCCTTTGAGTGTGTGATCTATCCTCTAGGGAAGTCTAGCAACCAACAACCAAGCAACTAGCAACATCAACCAAGCAACCTAACAATAAAGCAAACAACAAACTAGCAAAGAAAACCAACAACCAAGCAAACAATTAACAAACCATCATCTTTTAGGTCTCAAACCTTGCAAGCTAAAGTCCAACTTTAAACATCAACCATCATGCCTCAAACTAGGAGCTAATATAGAGCTGAAATGGAAGCAAAATTACGAGCTGAGATGGAAGTGAAGAAGCAACAATCATGATCAATGCCCCTTCGAGATGCAACTCAATTTAAAATCGGCATGCCTTCTCACATGTTTTTGCCCAATGGGTACACCGTTGGAGAGTCATCCTCACAACAAGTACAAACTCACACATTTTCAAAGACTTATGAAGAGCAATCCCAAGAAGACTTATCATAATTTAGAGACACACATGTATGGGATCAAGTTGAGAGGCTTGTTTTATCTAATCCTAACCACTACTTCTTGCAATTAGCACATATGGGAGCCAAATTACCAAGAGACTTTGACATATCCGCTATTCAAGAGCATGATCCAAGCACTCCCACTGTAGTTGCAAAGGGACCATCCACCATAGCCACACCATCTCTTACCATATAACAAAATCCACCTTCCAACCCATCTCTTTCATTGCCTATTGTTACTTCATTCGATCCACCATGCTCAGAGTACACTGTAGAACCTTTGATAACTCTGACTAATGTACTTCCCTTACTTTTGTGAAATCTAAACATTCCACCTTTCCATGTTCCACAACATACACCTTCTCCTACCGTGACCATATCTTGATCCCAAGTAACACAAAATGTCCATGTTGCCCAAGTGCAAACTCCTCAAATGTCACAAGCTATCCCCATATCCCATACTCCACAAGTTTCCCAAGCTATCCAAACAACACAAACTATCCAAGCTTCACAACCCTTGCAATCTGCTACTCCCATTGCATCACATGTGGAAACTACATTCCATATTCCTATCACTGCTAATATTGTTTCCACCATTTTTGTGGATCCATCCAATATGCCATATAACCCCAATGTTAGTCTCATTGACATGAGTAACCCGCCTATTGTTTCACAAGCTAATCGTAGCACCGCAGTCTCTTATGTTGATCAACTTACATCACTTCAACCATCCTCCTATAATGCTACACAAACCATCAATCCATCATTGAACGCGCTTTAATTGCTAAAGGTACTATCAAGGTTTTTTGAGATAACAAAGACAACCCTCAAAACTCCAATGATAAATCTTACTTTTGGAACAAGAACAAGAATATTGTTAACGATGGTGTTGTAGATGCAAAGAACATACAAACAATGAAAGCTCCTATTAACATTCAAGCTACATCTACAGCAACTCAACCTTTCCAATGAACATGACAACGGAAAACTTCAAATCCTCGACGATAATTCACACCATTAGCGAAACCTATGGAAGTTGTCTTTCGAAAGCTTCTCCAAGCAGGGGATATCATATTATCATATTACAAAGAAAATGAGTATTGTGACTACCATAGAGTCAAGGGACACAAAACAAATGGTTGTATGTGCTTAAAGCATGTTATTCAAGATTGCATCGATCAAGGTTTAATTAAAATCACACCTCCAACATCTCAACCTACATAGCAAGCAACATCGAATTATGATCTAGATGCTTTCAAGAATCCACTTCCATCTCATGACAAACCAAGTAACCCTCATACTGGGAATGCCATTCAATATAATTATGAGTCATCCACGATTGGCCGCATTGACCAAACTCGTATTTCTACTATTACTATCCAAGGCAAAGCACCCGACTACACTGTGACTACCCAAAGAGTTCGTGTTACCATTCAAGGAGAACCTATCCATTCTCCTCAACCATCTTCTAGCTATAACATCCTTGATCACCTTGGTAAAACACCTACACATATTTCCATTCTTGAGTTGCTTCGCATATTTCCTACCCACAAAGCTATCCTTGAAAAAGCCTTACAAGAATCTTCGGTGCCCAACAATATTGATACCACTCAATTCCAATCTATGGTAGCTAGCATTGTAGCCTCATGCCATCTCACCTTTTATGACAAAGATCTTCGCCTTCCATCAACCCATCACATAACGAAGCGCTCCACATAGAAGTGTTTGTCAACCAATGCCGTATGAAATGAATCTTAGTGGATGGTGGAGCTAGTCTTAACATATGTTCCTTAAAATTAATAAAACAATTGGGATACTCTAAGAAAGATGTTGACACTTCCAAGGTCATTACTATCAAAGCATATGATTATGTCGAGAGAGATATTGAAGGGATTATTCACTTACCTATTCAAGTTGGGTCAATCACTACTGACACCCGTTGTCAGGTCCTTGATATTGAGCCTCCTTATAACATCATCCTTGGTCATCCATGGATCCATGCCCTCAAAGCAGTTCCTTCTACATACATCAATGTCTTAAATTTCCACATAACGGTGTTGAAATTACTATCCCTGCTGATCCTAATCCATTTGAATTTTGCCATAATTTTCAAGATAAATACCAAAGTCCTAATCGCATTTCTATCAATACCGAAGCATATCCATCTTCATCTTATGTTGATCCATCCATCCTACTTAACTCATCATCTAGCAAAGCCACTTCCAATCTCCATATCAAGTAGACCGAACATGGCCCAGGTGAGTACACATTGTAAGAATCTTTTCGTGTTGGTACTGTTACCTTATCTCCCAAATCTCATGGCAAACCTTCTACATCCAAAGAATCTTCATCTGTAGCCATTATAAAAGCTCCCACCATGGTGTTCATTAAAGGTGGACTCTTGGATGATGAAGACATTGATGATATCAACTCATGGATATTCTATGATGAGATTGACCAAGTCCAACTTGAAGTGGAGAGATATAACAACGGGTTTCGCATCATTAAGAACATGGGATACAAAGGACATGGTGGATTGGGATCATAGGAACAAGGACCTATTGAACCCATTGTTGTGTCTAAGAAGTTTAATAAACAAGGCCCTGGTTATCAGCTAGAGGTACCGCTTTCCAAAGATATTAAGTGTATTTCTAATATGGAAGCTGGACCTTCTTCGGTAGGAGAGAATTCTAATATGGATACCATCAACGACTCCTCCATTCAAATTACCAACCTTTTTCAAGATAACTCCATCTTCAGATTACCATAACTTCTTCTAACTGAAACCCTTCATCCGTTACCCTTTCACTCGTATATCCTGACCTTGTCAATTGGGACCAACAGGGGGCACCGATATTGGACACATTTGAAAATGATGAAGCTATTGCTGAATTCATGGGATTATGACAAGGCATTCCATTGGGTGATCATAAAGTAGGTTTCATTATGGATCTCCTTAAACTAGCATATTTTGGCAGAAGTATCAAATCCTTCAATCGTAAAAGTGAAATAAATAAAAAAAAAAAAGATAGGTCACTAGGTGAAAACTGAAAGGTGCCTCTTGACCATGAAAAAGTAACAATAAAGGACTTATCCAAGGGTGAAAACCTCTTTGAGGCACTCGAGGATGGGTGATTTGATCTTCCTATTTCCTCTAACTATCATGAGAAATCAACAGTGCTAGTTGAAAAATCACAAGACATGAACTTGGGCACATAACAAAATCTAAAGATCACATATTTGGTAGCATCCTATCAGAGCAGGAAAGAAGAGATTTCACAACATTTTTCATAAAAAGAGCTATCAATTTTGTATGGACTTATGCTAACATGCTGGGTCTAGATCCATCACTTATGGTACATTATTTAGCAGTATCTCCTAATGCAAAACCTGTCAAACAAAAATTGCACAAAATGCATCTACAAGTAGCTCTATTGGTTAAGGCAGAAATTCAGAAGCTCTTAGAAGAAAAGTTCATAAATCCTATTGATTATCCATAATGGGTTTCAAACTTGGTACCTATAGCAAAACTTGATGGATGAGTTCGTTGTTGCATAGATTTCAGAGATCTTAATAAAGCATGTCCTAAAGATGACTTTCCACTACCAAGCATAGACAACATTGTAGATCTCATAGCTGGACATGAAATGCTATCTTTGATGAATAGATTTTCAGGATATAATCAAATCAGAATAGCAGAGGAAGATCAAGACAAGACGTCATTCATTTGTCCATGGGGAACATACTGCTGGGTTGTAATGCCTTTTGGTCTTAAGAATGTTGGAGCTTCTTATCAACAAGCCATGACAGTTATTTTCCATGACCTTTTTCACACTATCATGGAAGATTATGTTGATGATATTCTAGGGAATTCAAAGATAAGAGGACATCTATAGGTACTAGCATAAATCTTTGATTGACTAGAGAACTATCAAGTTAGGTTAAATCCAAAGAAATGTGTATTTGGTGTAACATTTGGAAAATAGTTGGGATACATTGTGTCTCGATGAGGAATAGAAGTGGACCCTGACAAAGTAAAATATATCATGGAAATGCCTCTGCCAACGAACCTTAAACAACTTTGTAGTCTACAAGGAAGATTACAATCCATTCATAGATTCATCTCACAACTAGCAGATAAGTGTCATCCTTTCCAACATCTCCTTCGCAAGGGTGAACCTTTTAAGTGGGATGAAAAGTGTCAATAGGCCTTTGACAAAATAAAGGAATATTTGGCAACACCTCCTATACTTGATTGCCCATTGTTACTCTATATCTCTTCAACAATAGCAGCATTGGGTGCCCTTCTAGCTCAGCATGATGATTCAAGGAAAGAACAAGCCATTTACTACATCAGCAAAACTCTAGTGGGATATGAACTCAACTATTCATCTATGGAAAAAGCATGTTTAGCATTGGTGTTTGCTTCTCAAAAGTTGCGACATTATATGCTGAACCAAACAACAAAGCTCATATCTAACGTTGATCCACTCAAATATCTTCTCTCTAAAGCAATCCTCATGGGAAGATTAGCAAAATGGGTTATGATTCTAAGTGAATTTGATATACAATATGTGGATCACAAGGCCATAAAGGATAGGTCATTGTCGATCAGTTAGCTGCAGCACCCATCACAGATATTCATCCAATACGTCTAGAGTTCCCTAATGAAGAATTATTCAACCTAACTTCACCAACATTGTGGCAACTATACTTTGATGGATATTACACACAACATGGATCAAGAGCAAGGATATTATTTGTTACCCCTCAAGGAGATTGTATCCTAAAATCATACAGAATTGCATTTCCATGTACCAATAACATAGCAAAATATGAAGCTTTAATCACAGGATTACGCATGGTAGTACAATGTGCTATCAAATAGCTATAGGTATTTGGTGACTCTGAATTGGTTATCAGACAGGTCTTAGATGAATATCAAATAAAAGATGAGAAGCTTCTTCCATACAAGCTAATGGTTGATGATTTCAAGAAATACTTTGACACTATCACTTTCAAACAGATCCCAAGGATACAAAACAAAGCAGCAAATGCCATGGCTATAATTGGATCTCTTCTAGACATACCATCCAATATACACAAGTGTGAGTTTCTAGTTGAACAGCTCCTGATCCCAGCATTTGAAGTACCATAGTCTGAGCTTATATGTGAGATTGTTGGTCCCAATTCACCATGGTACGAGGACATATACGAGTATCTTCGCAATCAAACCTTTCCATTCCAACTATCTAATACCCAATGGAAAACCTTTATCCATTGAGCCTCTCGCTACACTATCTTAGGAGACACCCTATATCACCCAAGTCTTGATGGTATCCTTCTTAGATGTCTTGATTCTGAGGAAGCAAAGGTTGCCTTATGTGAAGTACATGAAAGTGTTTGTGGATCACATTCCACTGGCCTTAGCCTTGTTAAGAAACTTCTATGAGCTGGATACTATTGGCCAACTATGGAGAAATATGTACAACAATTTGCAAAGAAATGTCTACAATGTCAGAAACATGGAGATTTAATACATGCACTAGCACATGAACTTTAGCCTATTACTACTCCTTGGCCCTTCTCACAGTGGGGACTTGATCTCATAGGTAAAATCCATCCTACCTTGTCAAATGTACATAAGTTTATCATAACCACCACTGAGTATTTCACAAAGTGGGTGGAAGCAATATCTATGATTTATATTACTGGCAAGCAAATATCTAAGTTTATCCTACACTATATCATTTGCCAATATGGAGTTCCTCAATCCATTATCACTGATAATGGTCGTCCTTTCAAGAACCAAGAGGTTAGAGATCTTTGTAAGAAGTTCCATATCCAACATCGATTCTCTACACCTTACTATCCTCAAAGTAATGGCCAAGCTAAGGCTTCTAACAAAACAATTGTCAAGATCCTCAAAAAGACAGTCAATAAAGCTGGTCGTGATTGACACCTACAAATTAATCTTGCATTATGGGCTTATAGAACAAGTATCAGAACTCCAACTAGAGCTACACCCTATGCTCTTGTATATGATACTAAAGCTATCTTACCTATTGAGGTTGAGATCCCCTCGCTGTGAGTATCTCTACAACATACCATTTCAAATGAAGAGTATCAAGTATCCAGACTCCATGATCTTGAGCTATTGGATGAATGGTGTCTTACAACACTCAGTCATCTCCAAGTCTATCAAAATTGTCTACGCTAGAGAACGTAGATTTCAAGTTGGAGATCTTGTCCTTAAAGAAAATCAAAGAAATCAATAGCATCATGAGAGATAGGGTAAGTTTGAACCTAATTGGCTTAGTCCTTTTATCATCACATTAGTTTATGGATCAGGTGCATACACTCTCTCAACACCTGAAGGCATTCCCTTGGATGAACCAGTCAACAACATTCATCTCAAGAAGTTTTATCCATGAATCTCAACTATCCTACAAAAAAAACAAATAAATAGAAAAATATCCATCCAATAGTGAAAACCACTTTGTGGTGCTTTGGATAACAAAAAAAATAGTACAAGATAAATAATTCATCCTCTGGTGAAAACCTAGTAAACAGGTGCCTTGGATAAGTACCATAGTGAAAACCTAGAAAACAGGCGCTATGTGGAGTGACTAGCTCCTATCATCCGTTTAGTTTGTTTTGACCATAACCGCATCCATCATAGCTTCTCCATAATAAACCTCATCCCACACTGGGGGCATTTGTTAAGACTTATTTGGAAGTGGATACTTACAACTCTAGCTCATAACACAACAAACGTCCAAGCTCTTCACACATCAAAACATTCAACTTTAAACACAACACACATCCACCTTCAAACATGGTAAACATTTGGAACTAGGACCGACATCTTTGCAATCAATCCAAGCTTAAACATCACCAAAAACATCAAAACATACCGAAATCCCAAAAACATAAAAAAATCAAATATCCAACAAAAAATCCAAGCAATAAAGTTGATTTTTCAACATCAACCATCAACAATAACAATGAGCAAGAACTACATCACTAGCTCTATCATTAAATCCTTGATCCCATGGATATAGGGTATGTAGGCAATCTAAGATACGAAGGAAGCACTCTAATTCAGGCATAGACGATAGCCCCCCCTTTCATCATCCATCTTTCATCCTTCTTCTAATCATCCTCCAATCTTTCATCCCACTTTCTTAAATCTTTCATCACTTATGTCATCAATAAACCTAGAACTACATATTCTTCATGTCTCATCATCATCATAAATGTGATTTGATCCCATGGATATAGGGTATGTAGGTAGTCTGGAATGCGAAGGAAGTATGCAGTGTGCAAGCATGGACGATACACCCCATCTTCATCTTCTTTTCATCTTCCATTTTCTTCTCTTTGACTAGCTCAAGTAGGAAGTAGACTATGTGTATTAGTGAAAGTTCAAGCATTCTAACAAATCAGGGATAAGCCAAAAGTTATTTGTCCACATGCCTTAAGCCAACATTTGTTATAGCATTTTATCAACATCTTTAGCCTTCAACATGATGTAGCTTTCGTCTCAGACAGGCGCCAGTTTAAATCCATCCAAAGAGCACTTAAATTTGGCAAGAGAATATGATGATAGTATCTTTTGTTTTATCTTTTGTCCCTTTCTTACTCCTAATCAAGACTTCCTTGATCTATCATGTCTTAGTATGTTGTGATGAAGCATGGACTAGGGAATGGTCATATTACTTTCGTATACCGTGTCTGTGGGATGATCTTATTCTCTTCCTATGCATATTGGTATCTTGTACGTGTTGGGATTAGCATCTTACATATCAATATCTCTAGCATCTAAGAAGCTAAATAGTCTCTTATGCACTTGACACTATTCTATGTCAAGACTAGCTCCATACATATAACCAGCAAGGTGCTACTATGTGTAGTGGAGATAAGCTCAAACCTTTGCTTGTAGCATCAAAGTCTATATTGGAACACTAGTTGCTATTTATATCATGTGTATGTTGGCCCAACATTTTTACCTCGTACGTTCAGACAAGATTGTAACATGTTAGTTTGGCATTGGATATCATGACACCTTGGTCTTCTCTACCCTGGTGCATAACATCCATATTCTATATCAAACATAAGGATTGCATTTCTTTACTTCTTGAGCAATTACTTTCAAAATCTTCCATACCATACCATCTATCCATTTCATCCTATGCCTATGTATTCCTCAACCAAGATCAAATTTTTCTCTCCATCTTCCTTGTCTGCGTTCCTTACCTTGCAAGACAAGTGTGTTAGACATATCATTATCATTACCATCTCTATATATCTATATGCATAAGTGCATATCATATCATTATCATCCACATATTTGCATTATCATTAGCATAACACATTTCCATTATTACCATTTGCATATCCATCTCATTTTCATAAACATCTATATAATCCATAAGAAAATACAAAAAAGCTGCATAACCATCACAATAGCATACATGCATTTGTAATCACATAGAAGCAAAGCCATCAACATATGTGTGTGTGTGTGTGTGTGTGTGTGTGTGTGTGTGTGTGAGTCAATATACACGTGTCTACAAATACAACATGGGCTATCCATGAGCCATCAAAAGAATGTATGTACAATCAGCCCATAGGCCTCATCATGATACAATAATATACATCAGAATCAAAGTAGCCCTAGTGACACTTCTAGCCTACAAAAACTATGCTTTTAGAAAAAGTTTTGATACATACCGGTACGCTTGCTCCCTCTGGTCACCCATGTGTCCTCACTCGCTCAACATGATGATCTCTGCGTGGAATCACCATCCTGATAGCTCTCCAACTTTCATCGTACCACAAATTCTAAGGAGCTCTAGATCTCTATGGAACATAAATGAGCACAAATGAGCCTATTTTCCCTTGAAGGACCTACTTATAGCCCCTATTCAAACCCTAATTCTTCTATACCAAAGCCTATTTTCTTCTGAACCATCCCAGTTCATCCCACCCAACCCTGTGTTTTCTTCGTGTCAACCTTGTTTCTAGCTTTCCATCTTATTGAGAGCCAACCTAGCCTTTCCTAGTCAGCCTGGCTTACCTCTTGTGGGGGCATCACCTGCTAGTTACACCGGGGCATAACCTTGTTTATCAAGCGCATATCATATCTTCTTTGACACAATGTTCTAACGAACATTGTATCAAAGAGGGGCAAAATGTAGACACCTAAAATTGACTTAATTATCATTAGCATCAAATATTGCATTAGCTATCATTTGCATTTGTCTAACACACTTGAGCAATTTCTCTATCACTTATTTCTTCTATTAATTAAATAAATTTATATTTATTTAATTAATTCATTAGCTATTTCTTCTATTTTTTTTCTAATCTATATTTAAACAATCTTTAATTATTTAATTATCTCTATTTCTATCTATTTTAATTAAATAAATCTTATTTATTTAATTAAAATTCCATTCATAACCCCACTTTCCAATTAATTAAATAAATTTTATTTATTTAATTAATTTCTCTTATCATTTATCTTAATGAGCCGACATGTATGCCTCTTTCATTTAAAAAGATAAGTGGTACTACATCTTTTATTTAATATCTTTCACATGTAGTACTTTTATGTACATGGTCACACATAAGCCTTATCTTCCTTCCACTTGTCATCTACACATTCACCTATGACTATCATTTAATCCTAGCCATTCACATAGCCACCAAATCTCCTTCGTTGATTGATTTTGGTTGAATTCTATATAAACACCCTCTCATTCCATACTACATCTATCCACCATTCATATAGCGTCTACATTATCATCCTGAGGATATTGAGCATTTTATCATCCATCTAGCTTAGTACCATTATCATCCATCCATCATGACAGATTTTATCTTCATAATTGTTCATTATTGAGAAGCAATCCACATCATAAACAAGGAATCATACAATCTAGGTGATATTGTTCTTGAATTGCATGCTTTTGATTTCATCTAGATTAGATTCTTTGATGATGGTAGGGTTAGGTTTTCATAGCTATGCTTGATCTTATCAACATGATTTTTACCTATCACAGAAGGCATTACAAGGTTTTGTGTAGGTTGTATTGCAGATTGGGGGTTCTGGGTATTAGAGATTTGTTATGCATGTTGTAGATCTGGTGACTAAAAAGTCATGGCTAAAGAGGGTTTCTATGGTTTGGCTTCATGAGGGTTTTGAGGAGAAAATTTCGCAAATAACCTCCTGGGACAAAATGAACCTCGCCATTGAGTCCAGGAGACCTGAGAGATGAAAATTCATATAAAATTTACCCTATTTTGACCATAGGGCCTGGAAGGTGAAAAAATGTCCTCTCCCTGTTCGGTAGTAGGGCCGTACAACCGTTGCAGTTGAAGGATGCTCTATAGCAATTAAAAAATTTATATTTCCTGCACTAAATTTTTTTTCTATGGTTTGAAAAAAGAATTGATTAAAAAAATTGAAACTATAGGCGATGAAGGGAAAAAAATTCAAGATATTAAAAAAAAACAAATTTTTTTTGGAGGGGACGGGGGTCCGTAGACCCTCGTACCCTATCCCCTATGCTACTATGTAGCATGGTACTGACGGGTATCGCCAACATACACCGGTTGGCCCCGCTGGTCCCCAAAATTCCCTCGTTGGTTCCCCATTCCCCGTCGGCCTTTGGGCCGGGTGCCCAAGCCCAGCCCTTTACGGGCTTTAAAAACTTTTTAAAAAATTTCATTAAAACTTTTTATATATATATATAAAACTTTTTAAAGTTTGGTAGTGGATGAAAATATGATAGCAATCAAATTTTTATTTTTGGACTATATTAAAATCAAATCCTCCTTGTATAATATTTTGGGTCCGATGATAAAACAAAATTAAAACTTCCTACAAATTTGCCAGTCAAAGACTATATGCCATGTCAGCATGCCACCTTGCTCAATCATGCAGAATTAGTGCCCAGTCGGCAATGATGATGTTAGCATTGTACGGACAAGGTCCCACCAAGACTCCAATTGCAGCCCTCAGAGTGCCTTTTCTTTCGGGAGGCATAACTTTCACATACGGTATCATTTTTTCAACTTCTTATAGGCATCAGAAAGTTCTCTCTGAGCACTATGCAGTAATATAGGTTTGGTCATAAGATTTTTATATTTGTATCAGAATTTGGTGTCTGAAGCCTGCTTTTCTCTAGTATAGTTCTATGCTCATAACTTTTTCATACGGAGTCGATTTTTCAATTTCGGATAGGTGTTGGAGAGCTCTTGTAGTGTACTACATTTTGGATCATGTAGATTTTTAGTTTGGTTTGTAAAGAGAGTGTTGTACGTGTTTGATCACTTGCAGGAGCCTGAGATTCAAAGTGTGTTTACAAGTGCATTCAAATAGATTTTTTGGCACAGACTTGTGGGATGCATGTTGCTATAAGACCATTAGCATGGTATAGCAGGTTTTCAGATTTGGTGCTTCTTGATATAGGTTTATAGGTGTTTTCAGAGTTATGAATTTGATGGAGATAGGTATAGGTTGTCTTCTAGTTTGAGGACATGGTTGACACTCATGTGAGACTTGGACTCTCGTTTCAGTGGGAGTTGAGTATAGGTACAATGATGATGATGATTATGGTATCATGGATATGCAAGCACATTTTTGCATTGGCATGACATGGTCATGTATGCGATTGATAGGTATGGGCTATGATGTTCGATTCATGATTACAGGTGGTGTTGTGGTGTTGTTTTAGGGGATTGTTCTTATCTCCTAGATGCTTGTTTAGTTCCTTGACTATGGTACTCATTTGTGGACTTGTTAGAAAATTGAATCTAGAGCTGATTTGGTGTTTGAGTCTTGGAGTCTACAGGTTGTCTTCTTTGATATCTTAGTTTACAGTTTACTAGTGTGATGATGAGTTTGCATGTGACATTTGTTTTAGATCTAAAAGTTATGTAGTTTTGTAGGTTGATCACCTATTTAGCTATAGTGGGATGACTCAGATGTGGACTGTCTATATCCACCAGATTAACTTAGTGTTTATGCAGATTTTGTTAGTTGGCCTTGTCTGTGGTCATTTGTGCATTAGTATGATTGCTTTGGGATAAGAGGATGGATGATTAGAGTGCCTGGATAGTCAGTTGTTAGGACTTGCAGCATGTTTATCATGTTGTCATGGAGAGATTAGATACATAGTTTTATGCTAGCTTTTGACAGTGATGGTTTTATCTTCTTGTTTGGAGTTTTTTGGTTTATTAGACCTTTTAGGAGCTGTTGATGTTATAGTGGGATTCCTTAATTGGTTTGGGGCCATGGATAATCTTCATTTAGGAGATGGTTACTTTGTTGTCATGGATAGCTTGGTATCATAGTTCAGTGTGAGCTTTGACAGCATGTTGTATTCATCATACGTGATGGATGATCTTCTGCAGTGGATGTTGGTGTCATGGAGGAGCTCTTAGTTGTGAGAGTTCTTTGACATTTTCAGTTTAATTGTCAGGAGATGGCTATCTTCATATTTGGAGATGTTGACATCTTGGTTTACCATGGAGGACTTATTTGACTCTTTGGTTAAGGTGTCATTTTATGATTTGTCAGTTTGACATGTTTATCCTTGATTTAGAGATGTTGATATTGTGTCTTGATTCTTGATGCCAAATGAGAGTTTTGGCATGATATAGGTTCTCTTGAGACAGGATATATGCATCATTGTATGCTTTGTTGCATGTGATCTTCTTATGAGGAGATGGTTAGATCATGATGTCATCATAGGCTTCTTGATTATGTAGATTTGCAATAGGAGCATTGATAGTGGTCTTGTTGGTTCTCTTGGTATTGAGTACTTTGGTCATTTACTTGATTACTTCCTGATGGTGCTATGTTGCATTTGGAGTTTGGCATGTATTGCTCAGTTATAGGTGCTCATGGATACATGGAGATGTGGGTGAGGTTGGAGTTCTCTTTTGATTAGAGACACTTGTTGAGATGATTACTCTTTGGAGGTTTCAGCAGATAGACCGAGGAGCCTTACACCTGGATATGGAAGTGAGTTCATTATGGACCTAGAGGAGATTGTTCTTGGAGAGAGTCATTGTGGCTTGGTGTATCCTAGAGGAGCATTCTCATTCCCCACTCTTGGTCTACTTGGCGGTTTATCATCTATGAGGTATTGCCCATCCTTTTAGATTTATTTGCTTTATGTTTCATCTTCTCATAGATATGGATCTTGAGCTATAGTTATTGGTTCTGGAGGGTTCATTTGAGGGATATTAGCATGGTTATCTCCTTGTTCATATGGCTTGGTTTATGATGTTCATTATGAGGAGTTTAGAAGATGTGATTGGGCTTATTCCTTGTTATGGAATGGTTATGAGTTTGATCTACCTTGACTAGAGAGGCTTACATCCATATTGGTTACTTGTAAGATATGTTCATTCGATCTTATGAGATTGAATGGCTAGGTGTTGTTGAGGCTTTTCATTTGGGGTTGTAGAGGAGATCATACTTGACACAGCTTAGCACTTTGAGGTGTTTTGTAGAAGGAGATTATGATTTACATGTTTTCTCTCTTTGTCTCATGACTACTTCTTGGAGGATCATGTTGATATGGTTGGACTTCGGATAGTTGTGGTGACATGTTGTGAGAGAGTATGCCATGATTTATCATGCATGTGTGGATCATTGTTATTGTTCTTGATACTACATTAGCTTGTTGATTAGCCACACCTTGGTTTGAGTGTTGATTGATAGACTTGGCATGCCTTGGATCTATTTTTAGATTTCACATTACCCATGTAGTGGGAGTTCTTGGATGTATGTGTTCTTCATTGACAAGTTTGATACATGGAGCTTGTGATTGCAGTATATGGTTTGGATATGTTATTGGCATGAGTTTATTGATGTTGTTGATACCTATGAGGTATGGATGGTTGGATGTATTAGCATATGTTGTGGATGCTATTTCTAGTCATGTGGGTTTTTTACCTTTGACAACAGCTTGGAGACTTATGTTATCACTTGGATTTGATGCTTGTATTCTTTGGATTGGTGCATCTTCACCTTGGCATGTTCCTTTTCTTCCATAGGTGGCACATTGGAGGATGACAGGATTTCTTGCTTCAGATGGTGGTCACTTTGATTCTATTGCAAGCATCTTGATGGAGCATGAGAGCATGCTAGAGATTCATGTGATTTCATGTTTGCCTATGATGATGTATTTCATGGATTGACCCTTATGCAATGTATACAACAAGTGGAAGAATGTTGGGATATGGTGTTGTACACCATTGCATGATTTGATTTATTTTATAATGTTGTAATTAAATAATTATTTAGTTGTGATGCACCTATGCGGTATGGTTAATCACACTAGGTAATTATTTGGGTCCACTTTATGTTGTATTGTAACATTGGGATATATTATTTGTATTATTTGATTAATTGAGAAACTTAGTACCAATAGTCAAATGTGGGGTCAAGTGGTTTTGTGTTACCCATGGTTTTGGAGCACATGGTTTTCTCAATGTAATGTGTGAGCTTATATTATAAAAGCAAGCACAATATTATTTTTTGAGGTTGGCTGGATATTTCATTGTAGGTGAATGGGGGTTTTGTGAGAGGTTATCATTGTATTGAGCTCTCTCTCTTGTAAGTGTAGATTGTGAAGCATGGCAAGTGATGTGTGGATTCATGCTTGTACACATGGAAGCTGCATTGGAGGTGCTTGATGGTTCAAAGGTATTTATGGAGGCTCATTTATTGTATTGTAATGTTTCATTGCTGAATAATACATGTGAGCATGGATGCTTTTGGAGCCTAGGTTTTTCCCTGCAAAGGGTTTTCCTAGGGTATATCTTGTGTTTCCTTGTTGCTTGTTCATTAATCTTTTGCATTATGGTTGTTTCTACATCTTGTTTCTCCTATTGGGTTATGTGGAATTGGTTTAACTAGACCTACAAATTCCTAACACTAGCTAGACTATGACCAATTCAAGGCACCTCTATTCCCGCTCATGCAATTTTAAAAATTTAAAAGGTTGGACCTGCTATTTCTAAAAACTAGACCACAACCCTCCCTTGACTGGCCGAAAAAAGAAACTCCACTCTTTCCACCCTCTAGCCAACACCAGAAAATGACAACAACCCCAAGCCACCTAATTCCTATAGCTATGACCATCCTTTAGAATGAGAGTATGAATCACGTTGGGTAGGCTGGACATACTCCTCCAACAATGTCATCCTTCTCTACCATTGCCCATATTGGCCAAGGCGTCAACTACAACATTCCCTTCCTTGTATATATGTGAAATATTGAAATCCTCCATTCCATTGAGGAGCAGTTTGATATCTCCCATGATGTCCGCTAAGTTCCACTTGATGTGGGTCAAACCCAGGGTGACATTAACCACAAGCTGAGAATCTCCTTCCTTAAAGAAGTCTGATGTTTAGAGAGATGGCCAGCTTAATTCTCCATAGCATAGCTAACATTGCTTCCACCTCATTGTTTCTCTTTAGACCAATGCCACCTAAAAAGGTAGCCACAAAGGTCCCTATGTCTATTCTAATAATTCCTCCTCCACTGGCCACGCCCAGGTTCCCCTTAGTAGCTCCATCAAAATTGAGCTTGAACCACACTTGTTGTGGTAAGGCCCATCTGGTCTTGCCCCTAGCAATCCTTTTAGAATTGTCAACCCAGTAAGAATTAGGGCTAATGTTCCATTTTTTAAAAGACTCTATTCTTCCCCTCCTGGGGTACTATCCGTAGCTTTAAACTTGCAAGAGTTGATGTTCTCCATAAGCAGTTTGGAGAAACACAAGAAAACTTCCATAGGTGTTCTACTCTTCCTCCTAAAAACTCTATTATTGTGTTCTTTCCATAGGCTACATGCTAAATGGGGTGGAATTTGAGACCAAAGTTCCTTGGAAACCGGTAGCACTAGTCTAAAGGGGGGCCTCCAATCCTAGACCAAGGCTTCTAAGTTATTGTTCAAAGAACAACTCATATTAAGTTTTTGAAGGGTTCAACCCCACACCTCTTAAGCAAAGATACAGTGAAGAAAGAGATGGTCAGTCATCTCTTCCTAAGAACCATAAAGAATGCATCTACTTAGCATTTGGAAACCCATCTTTCTCAAATTGTCAAGAGTTAGAATTCTATCGTGCATTAGGATCCACCAAAAGAAATTGACTTTTGGTAAGAGTTTGGGCATCCAAACTTTCCCCCATAATTAATTCTCACCTAGGTCTAACAACAGACCATAGGTGCTTTTAACAGTAAACAAACCTTTGTTGTCCTTGTCCTAGATCATCCTATCTCTCTTGGGGAAGAGGAAGAGTCTATATTCCTCCAATTCCCTTTGGAGCCGAAGGGCTAACCCCCTATCCTCATCACAATCAGGGGCACAAACAGTCAAAACCATCCAGCTCCTAAGACCCATGTTAATCCTTATGTAATAAGCCACCTTAGAGACAAAGACCTTATAGGCCCTATCCACGACTCTGCCATACTCCAACTCTAAGAGGGGTTTGTCCATTAGCCATTTGTCCTTCCAGAAGTTAACTTCCCTATCATCTACTATCTTCCACTTGATGCCTTGGTGAAGAAGGCCATGGGTCTTGAGGATCCCATTCCAAATGACCAAGCCTTTGGGGACACTAGCCTCTGAGAGTAATCTCCCACTCTGATCCCCATTGAGATACTTGGCCACCATGATGTCCCCCAGTCAGTATTACCTTGAATAAGGTTCCACCCCACCTTGGACAAGAGGGCATGATTCATAAGATGAATTCTTCTTAGCCCTATACCCCCCTAATATCTAGGGGTGCAAACCTTTTCCCATCCAACAAGAGCAATTCTCCATTTCTCTTCTACACCAGGTTAGAGAAATTTCTTCTAGATTTGTTCAATTTTTTTTGGCACAAACTTAGGAATCTTGAAGAGACTTAGTGAGTAATTAGTCATCCCCTAGAGGGAGGCTTTGAGGAGTTGGAATTTCCCTACCTGGCTCAAAAGAGCCCTGTTGATGAGAGTTTTTACACACTCACATCATAGTTAAAATTCACAAAAAAACCTTAGCTATCTTGGAAGATATGCAGAATTAACTAGTAATTCTCAATCTCAAGTTTCTGGATGGTCCGTTCTTGACCATGTGGGATAAACTAGCAGTTCATTGTGAAGCTGTTATATTCAAGGGGCCTTACTGAATCTAAAGATGTGTTACTGGCAAATATCACTTATTATGTCCAAATGTTTAAAAATATCTCTCAAGTCAGTTCTTATTTGCAATTATTTACTACTTTCATGTCAAACTTTAAATGAATTTTATAGAAAAAAGACTTGATACTTCAGAATTTATGAAAATCATTAAAGATTATTAGCATTTTCACGTATTTAGCAGGATCCTTCACAATTTCCTTTGAATGACTTCGTTTTAGCTAATTATTTGTCAATTGTTAGAGAAAAGTTAGAAAAACTCAAATCAAAATACCATTCCATACTGGATCTAAATGTTCCTCTATTCACGTATTAAATAATACAATACTTTGAACAATTCAGCACAATCAAATCTACAAATGTAAAGTCCTGAGCATTTTCATGAAAATACATAAGAGATTGCAATCTTTCAAGGAACAATATGTCAAGTAAAAGTCTGAATAAAAAAAACACTCTGTAATAGATGCAAAATTCTAAGTTTACCTTAATTTGAAGTATAAAGTCATACAAAATTTACAATGTGATAATGACTTTTGTTTCATTGATCAAATCACCAGAAAAACTTAGAAACACTTTGATAGATACACCAAGGAGACCAGACATTCTACACACTCCTCAATGTAAATACAGGTGACCTCCTTTCTAAAACTAAAAGAAATGTCTTCTCTATTGCAATAAAACTTGACAATTACAACCATAAACTAAAAGTTCAAAATCCCTGTGTAAAATAATACAAGTAGCAGAGCTTCTTATATAGACTTTGAAGCCTCTTCCTACCGCAGTTACAAAATCAACTCAACAGTTAGCATTCAAATCCTCTAGATCAATGGTAGGAATCATTACCTAACCATTCCCAAAATATCCCAATGGTATCTTTACTCAGCTCAAAGGATGCCTTTAGAATCTTTTCAAAAATAAAAGATACTGTGCTGACTTTTTCTTGTTTGTTTGACTTTCAGCTAGTGATAATCTCCAAGCACCTTCTTATTCATCATATCCTCCTTTTGATATCTTTCTACTACTTTAGTTACTCTACAAAATTGCCTGTCACCTCCTTGATGAAAGTACGATCACCTTCTTGACTTTTTGTCCATGTATACTCCTGTACTTTGGCTCCTTCTTTCAACTTCTTCTCTTCTCTTACCAAACCTTCAACCCTTTTCTGATACTTCTTGATCTTAGCATTCATTTCCATTATTGAATCAATCATCCCTATAGTAAGATGTGCTACAAGATTCCCCAAACATGGTGAAAAAATAGCCTTAAATTCCTTCAATGCCTTCTCTAAACCATATGATGGTACCTCTAGGCATTCATGCCCAATCATAGTTGTTCTATTATTTTCATATGTACTCTTATCATATTATCAGCAACCTCTTCTAGGTCTCTAGTACTCATGATATAACTTTTAAGAATGTCCTCTTCAAATTTTAATTCTAACATTGTTTGTGGCAATTGGTTAGCCATTTGGGGAGTAATGACTCCTTCATTTATCAATTCTTCTATTCTCTCCTCCATTTATTCAAGTTGTTTTAATTTTGATCTACATTCTTCCTTTCTGAATTGAAAATTATGTAAAATAACATTACATTTATTCTTTTTTGTCAAATCCATATCCCAACATGTCATTGCTTGCTTTGTTACATCCTCTCCTTTCTGCATAAATTCCTTGAACCATTTCTCAAAAATATTAGCTTCAATCTTTTTATTCTCCATCTCTTTCACCTCATCTTTTGATAATATTGCCATTTCACTAGGTAATTCTGGCATGGTGGCGTTGGGATCAAACATCCCCCTAATGAATTGCTACAGCTGGACAATATGTCCCTTCAAATAATCATGTTTATCTTTATCGTTCTTTAGTATTTCAGCAGTGGCCTTGTTGATATCTTCCCATTCAATTATATGTTGCTCCGTAGTCATGTGGCCTAAATCTATATTACGTAATTTGTAATCCTCCACAGTCATTTCTCTTTTGGATTTAGCTTTTTGTGGTATAGCTAGATCCATAATTCTAGATCTAGAAGGGCCTCTTTTAGTTGCTGACATGGTTCTAGCTTTTCTTTTCTCTTTGTGGTGTAGAACTACCTAGTAAACTCTTAATATCAATGGGTACTAATTGTATTGCTACCCTCTCTCTCCTAACCTCAGAGCCTAACTAGGCTGGAGCCTCCTTGGTAGCTTCTGCTATTTTTTCGTCATTTATCACCTCTTCTTGAGGCTTCTCCATTCCTACCTGTTCTATGTGTTGTTGTTGCTGAGGTGATTGAGGTTGAAGACCATGCTTTGGAAAAAGTGGATCATCATGTTGTTGTGATTCTCCCTCATCATCATCTTCTTCTATTTCAGTATCCCCTCCCTCTTCACCTTCTGGGTTCTCATTTTTTGAAAATTCCTATTGTTATTCTTCTTCTTTATCCTTCTGTTCTAGGTTTTCTCTATCCATATTTTATTTTTTCTCTTTATGCTTAGTATTATCCTTAGAAATATTTTCTGTATTATCTAAGCTTTCTTCAAGATTACTTGATATCCCCACCAATTCCTTTCCTGTTTCAACTTGTTCTTGTACCTTTTTAGGCATATTTGTCTGATCCATCTGTGAAGGTTGACCTGTGACTTTATCAGGTTCCTTTGTATCTTTTTCTTTCTCATGTTTGCTCTCTGTGTTCTTCCTTTCTTCTATATTTTCTTCCTGTTCACTTTGTTCATTGTACATATTAAGAATATCTAAGACCTCAGTACTAGAAACATTTACCTCTATCTCCTCTTGAGATTGAACTGGTGTTTCTTTTGCAACTTTTTTTGGTCCTTCTTCCTTCTCAGATTCTCCTATTTGTTGTACCACAACTTGCACTTCCTTTATAATCTCAAGTGGCACTAGTGTACCAAAAGGATCAATTGTCTCTAACCTGCCTTGTATATTCTCCTCTTTTGATTTTGGGCTTTGTGCTCTTCCCATATAGACTTGAGTATCTTGTTCTTCCCTTGTATCTGAATATTCACTTACTCCTTCTTCATTCCTTCCAATTTCTACTTTGGCACTAGAATCCACTTCACTAACTTCATCATCACTACTATCATCCTCTACATTTATCATCTCACTTACTTTTTTGACTTCATGAAGTTTTAACTCTTGCAGCTTCTCTTTAGTCAATTCTTTCTTAACCTTTACATATCTTTGTTTTTTCTCCTTTGGTGTGGACTCACTGTGTATGTCACTCAACTTAGTACCCACTTGTTGAGCATTTATAACTTCATCCTATATTGGTGTTTGTTCTTTTGAAGTTTCAATTGCTATGGCTTTAATAATTCTTTGTCATGTTGTCCTCTCAATAGTTTGAGTGTGCTCTGTACTAATGTTATGTTTTGATGACTCTGCCTCCATGAATGTCCCTGAAGATATTTCTATTGTAACACCCAAGGCATAAGGATCCAATAATGTTGTATTTTTATCCCTTTCACTAATTTGAGCTTCTACAATTCTTCTTTTCTTTTCATAAAAGCACTGCAACTCATCTTAGTTCTCTCTTCCCCTTTTCTTACTCTTTTTCTGAAGTGTAAGCTCAATCCCTTTAGCTTTGAGTTCTTCTATTTGGTCTTTTAACCATGTTTTAGAAAATATAATAATTGGTTTAGATAATACATCCAAAGATGTTCCCCATGGCTATGTCCAATCAGGTTCACCAATGGGAACAAGCCTTGCGTTATCATAACTGTGGTGTAACAACTTATTATCATCTTCAACTTCCAAGGGCACATTAATTTCTCCCATAGTCCTCATTTGTTCTATAGTCAACCTCTAATGAGCTCTTTTTTGCACTTCCTTGTCATTCTTACAATCTGACCAATAATATTCAATATGCACTTGATGCTTAAATTTAGGATCAATAGTTCTCTGGATCCTATGGAAAGGATCAAAGCGTCTAGCTAACTCAAATTCTTCAAAACCATAGTATCTCAACTCTTTTTTCTGAATAACCAACTACCTCCTCACTGTAACAAGAATATCTTCCAATAGCCCAAGGGAGTTTGATATTTCCTTTGCCCCACTTCTTTTTATACATCCTAAATGCATTCAGGTTCTATCTAGAAAACTCCAATACAATTAGTTTATTTGATGGATACCTAGGTAGCATAAATGGCTTCCCCTCAAAATCTTCAGTTTTGATATATGTAAAATTTGGGAATTGTATATGCCATGAGCTATGTAGCCCAATAGTGCTTTATGCTTCTTCAAATAACCTCTTATCTTTCTGCCCAGTCAAAATTCTTACCATGTAAGTATAAAACACATCATTTACCAAGGCATACTTCCTCAGTGCATTATCCTCTTGCAAATATGGATAATGATCATAAACTAATTTCTGATCTGGGCCATTCCCCATGGTCCCAACTCTATTAATCCCAATTATGTAGGGCTAAATCATAGATACACATGAATACAACACATATGATGACAAATAAAAAGGCATCATTTTCTACTTTCTTAACATGGCTTGCTTCCATATGGCTATACTGATAGCCTTGGCCCAGTGAATTTGCCCATCTTCCTCTTTTGCTTCCCTCATAAATTAAATAATAGTGAACATCCATGGTTCACATTTGGTTGCATCTATCAACCCCACTCGTCTACTTAGCATTGTAATCATTAGATGTATTTCCTCCTTAAAATCTATCCTGTGAAGGTTCTTTGGTACTCTTGCTATAGCTTTAGGTTTGTTCTCTGTAGTGTACCAGCTGTAGAAAATTTTGCTCTTGCAATCTCTTTCATTGCTATTAAAATCTTCTATATATTGGTCTATGTCAATATCTATCATTTTCTCCCGAATCTCTAAACCCAACGTCCTTGCTATCCCCTCTGTGGACAAATCTGCAATAACCTAGTTTTCATGAATTTCTCTTCTGGTACTTGTATCATATCTGTTTATGCACTCCAAAACTAGATCCTTAGTCTCCATGGCTAATGGGAACCCTGCATCTTTGTACAATCCCCTATCCCAGATGCACTTCATATCAGGTGTAACATCTAATGATGTAATTTTTTGAAGAACATCCTCTGCATCATAAGATCCTATGCTTGTATCGGTCATGACTCCACTTGTGCTAATCATGGATTGATATCCTCTGTGCATCAACAATTCCTCCTTTTCTGTTTCCTTCCACAACTTTCACTCTTTTTTACTTTTACCTTTTCTTCACCTACTGGATCTATTCTCTTCTATTTCGGAGCCATCCTGAATGAAAAGTCACATATTTAACTTTCTGTTTTACTTCATCTTCTTGGGTTTTACCATGACTTTCTTACATTTTACATTTACCCTAACCCCTTTTGTCTTTTCCCACTTTAGATTTCATGCTACTTAACACAATTAGTTAATTTCCTTAATTAGATACATTAATTTGTCATTTACTTGCATTTTTAAATGACATTACTCATAACTAATTTGTATTTTTGATTAATTGTATTGTAACGACATTTAGGATTTGGTGACAACTTAACTCTATGAGCATTGACCCACTTTACCATTTTTACCGAGCCATTCCTGTTCTAAAATTTCATTCAACTATGGACTGTTTGTTCAATTTATGCAATGATCTCCTTTCTCTGCAATTTTAGCTTTCACAATGCGATTATGAAAGAATAAAAATCTTTACTTAACCCTAACATGTTTAAATTCATCCTTTTCACTGTTAGTCTTGCATTAAATGCTGCATTCAATGCATCATATGGACTCGACTCTCTATTTTAACTTTATATTTTGAACATTGTATCCATTAATAATCTGCCTTTTGCATTTGGACTTCACATATCATTTTTGTATATCGCTTTGTCTATCGTTTAATAGACAAACCAAAACATGCAATGAGCTATAAAACAATGTTAAACTTTTCTTCATGTTCAGTTTTGTATCTCCTGCTTGTATATCACAATGCACATATAATAGATACAAACCATTATACAAATACAACTGATACCTTGGCTTATTTTACTTTCTTTTTATGTTTCGATAATGCACTTTTACCCTTTTGTATATCAGGACTGTATGTATACAATCTTTCATATATACAAAAGTACTATCCTTATTTCATCAGCCTTTAAATCCACATCGAGTTTTACCTTTTACATCATTTGTACCACCCTTTTATATCTCCTTGTGTATATGCAACATACAACGACAGGATACCATCATGGGCCCCACTCTACTTAACCGCTTTTATCTCTTCAAAGAAACAAAATTTGTATTTGCCTTTAGATACAATCACTCATACCTGCAAACGTACAAAACAACCCTATTTGACTTTTGACTCTCACTAACTGTATTGCATAATCTTTTCAGGTCCATGTATGTATAGAAAATGACTGCATACCCATCCAAAATGCATCAAGAAATAATGTATCTTTATATCGGATTTAAATAACCTTTGGAATCCATAATTGTATGTACTTTAAAAGATACAAAGTTGAGACATACAAAAATACAATACTACATAAAGTACCCTTTTCCACCTTTATAAACTACATTGTATACTTCTCTCAGGTGCATGCATTTATATCCCCTTGTATATAGATTGCGCTTATATTGAACATACATACAAACCTACATACAACGCAAACTTAAAACTTTATTCATTCAGCTTTTGAACACCTATCGGGTCCGGTTAGTATACAAAGGCCCCAAACACTAGACACATGTATGCAATCACCAAGATACAAAAACGGCCCGACCTATATAAAGACCTCATATACAAATGAATTTGTATATGACATACAAACCCCAAAAATGATGTATTTTACCAAAAAAACATATCTCACAAAATACTAGGAATTTCTTGCTAGTTTAAAAAACAACCCTTACTCATTTTTCACAAAGAATTCACCACTACTTCTACCTTGTACCTACTACTAGGTATTTTCAATTTTCAACATGGTTTGTAATACTTACCTCTTTTTCTCTTTACCACCAAGCACGACCACACACAAACCAAAAGCAGCAGCTACAACAGGGGTCCTCATTTTGCTAAGAGGTAAAATGGGGCGTGTTGTGAACATCACAACAAGCTCCTTTCCATTTGGCTAGTTTCCTCTGCATTCTCTCCAACAACCCTTTCCAGAATTCTGTGGAGGCTTTAGTGGTGGTAAGGGGGAGGCCCAAGTAGGTGGTTGGGAACCTTTTGCTCAAATAGCCCAGGACTCTAGTATTTTTTGCTACAAATCCTCCTGGGTGTTCAGAAAATAGATATCTCATAGGTTTTGAGGAACACCTTCCATTTTCTAGCTTCTACAATAGAGGCTATCCTAAACAAAATAGTATCATCCATGAACTACTGTATGACCATAGTCTGAGCAGTAGAGACATGTTTTATACCTCGAAGAGTCCCCTGCATCAACAAGTTACAAGCATTCCTACCCAGTACTTCAGCAAGCAATATAAAAATTAGGGCAAAAGGGGGTTGCCTTTCTTAACGCCCCTCCCAGAGGGAAAGAATCCTCTAGGAGAACCATTGACTAGAAACAAGAAGTGCACCATATAAATACACTCTTTAATGATATTGACAATTCTCTCTTTGAAGCCAAATTTCTTGAGGACCCTAAACAAAAAATCTCAATTCACCCTATCATAGGCTTTGGAGATATCCAATTTAAAGATCATACTTGGGGTGTTTCTCTTGTGGATGAAATGGATAATTTCATGGGTAGTGATGCTAGCCGCATCTAGTATCTATCTTCTTGAAACAAAACCTTTTTGGTTCGGAGCAATGAGTTTATCTAGGAGGGGTTGCAGCTTGAAGACTAGGATTTTGGTGAAGACTTTGTACACTGTATTGCAAAGACTAATGGGCCTAAAGTCTATCATAAACCTAGTGTCGATCTTCTTTGGAATTAACACAATAAAGGTGTTGTTCAACTTCCGTAGGCGTCTGCCTATCCTAAAGAAGTCCTTGGCTACATTTAAGACATCATTCCCAACTATCTCCTAGAAGGTTTGGAAGAAGGCTCGAGGCAAACCATCCAGGCCTGGGGCTTTGAAGGAGCACATGGAAAAAATAATAGCTTTAAGCTCCTCCACTAAGATGGGTTTAGTCAAAGAGTAGTTATCATCCTCTGAAAGAATGGTTGGTATGACCTCTAATAGGGAATCAATGTCCTCAACAGGAACACTGGTATGCTGGTCATCTAACAAAGATTCAAAGTGATTAGAAGCTAAACCCCTAATCTCCCCATCATCTTCAAGCTCCCTCCCATGGTCGTCTCTAAGCATCCCAATTGTATTTCTCTTCCTATGCCTTAGAGTGGACTGATGGAAGAAAGATGTGTTCTTGTCCCCTTCCTTCAACCATTGGACCCTAGACTTCTGCTTCCAGTAGACCTCCTCTTCCTTAAGCATCTGTGCCCAATCCTTAGATAGGTTATTTTCAAGGGGTTGCAGATCTTCTAACCTGTCCCCTGATCCATTCTGATTTGCACCTTCTTAAGTTGCTCCATGATATTTTTCTTCATATTCAAGACATTACCAAAATTATACTTGTTCCATCCTTTAACCTTGTTTCTCACATTATCCAATTTTGGAGCCAATTTGAACATTGTCAGTCCTTGGACAAGGATATTCCACCACCTTGAAAGACTTTCCCTAAAATCAGGATGAAGAGCCCACATCATTTCAATTCTGAAGGGGAAGGGGCCTTTCCTACACCTTTAAAACTAGTTAAGCAAAAGAGGGTTATGATTTGAGCCCACTCAAGGGAGGGCCGACAAATGCACCAGATTCGTAATGGCCCAATAAGAAGAAATTAAAAATCTATCAAGCTTCACCTATATAAGATTTCTCCCTTGTCTCCTGTTGGACCAGGTAAAAGCTTGCCCCGTCAAATCAATATCCATGAGACTAGCATTCCCTAAGAAATCAGCTAGGTCTAACATACTATTAGAGTAGTTTGTAAGTCCCCCCATTTTTTCTGAAGGATAGAAGGGGGAGTTGAGATCCCTGCAACCATCTAGTTGGTGCCTCTATCATTCTTAATTTTATCAGCCATGCTATTCCAGACCTCCTTTCTGCTGCTGCGGGTATTAGAAGCATAGACATTAATAAGGGTCCACCTATCAAGGTGACATTGGAAGGAGACTTCAGTATAATGCCTAGAACAAGAAATCACCTTCCTAGCAATATTATGATTCCATAAAGCAGCAATACCACCTAAAGCACTATGAGCCCCACTGATTGCATAGTTCACATTGGGCTAGATATTCTTTAGAGTAAGTTTAAAGTTTTCCTCTATCATTTTAATTTCTTGAAGTAAGAGAATATCAATTTTACTGTCAAAAATATAGTTTCTAACCAGTAACTATTCTTGAGGGCTATTGAGCCCTCTTATGTTCCATGAGATAATCTTCATTTCTTGATCCTTCTAGGGGGCCAATAAGGTGGTTTGTTTCCCCCTAGCAATTTCTTATTCCATCTCCCTCTGCTTGGTCTTCATATGTGAAGGTCTGCATCTATTGCTATCTCTTCTCACATCAACTATTTTCCTGCTACTTCCCTTTCCCTTCTTCTTTGTGATAGACCAACCCTCTTGGTTGTCAGCAGCCCTTCTTGAACCTGCTCCTAGGGATGGGGAGAAGTTCTTCTTCAAGGAGCTCATCCCTAGTTTGGAAAACCTGTCTTCTCACTAGGGTTGCTCACTCCATTAACCATGTTTTGGTATGAGATAACACACTTCCGATGGAATCCAAACCAAGTTATCCCTCTTCTAAATCCTCCTGTCCCCTACCAATAGTAATGGCCTCAACCTCCAACTATTTGGGTGTTTTCTCTGACTCTTATCCATCAACGTTTTGGGTCTCCTCATTGACAACTATTGAGTGTTCCTCTTCCTTTGGGAGTACAACTACCAAAGACTGAGCTTGCATCATAGAGGGGTCCTGCTGTGGGACCTTCGTCAAAACCTCCTCAAACACATTCTTCCCCAGGGAGGCAGGGAGCAAGTCCACTATCTTCCAGATGTCATCTTTGAAGGGGTAATCTTCCGGGGTCTCATCTGACACCACCTGCATCTCCTTAAGAGGTGGGGGCACTTAGGGGCCCTACATTAGAAGACATGACTAGGTTCCATATAGTTCTAACAAAAGACTCTAGAGTTCACATACTAAATGGAATGCCCCGCCATGCAACCATAAAGATAAGTTTAACTAAGCAATAAAAAAGGAGAATTTTTTTATATAGAAGTAATGATAACAAAGCATTACATAGACTAATAGCAACAAAGTTAAACTATCATCTCTAGGGATTACATAGCTACATTATAGCAGTTATTGCAATTTAACAATAATCAATAACGTACATAGTTTAATCAAATAAAGTAATTGAATCAAACTAGCATCATTCACTATGACATCCAAATACATCAAGAAGTTTGCACTAAGATTGCAAGTACAAAATAGTTTATCTTACAAGAGGAATTACATAGTTTCATTGTTACAAAAGCTATTTTTCTGAATACATCAAATTACATAATGAATTCCACTGATACATAGATCTAGATGCAAATAGTACAAATACTTGTCTTCAAATACATGTACAAACTGGAATCTACTATGAGAGATACATCCACGAACCACAGCACCAGATAAACCGATGGAATAATGCATATCCACCTAACCATGTGGAACCCTGAGGTCCACCCCTTGTGCTAGGAGATAACCATGAGGTCCCACAAAGACAACAATCAAGAAGACAATATGCTAACAGATGCATGGACTACACATGACTCCAATACAACATTGGTCAAAATGAACATCACAAGCAACTCAAACAACACTTCCAGAGGTAATCACACAATAAATGGGGAATACACACTTAGGGAATGTTAGGCTGTAGTAGGGAAGAGTGTCATCGCATGGTCCTAAAATGGGTTATCTTGGTAGTCTCTCCTTGGATGCTGGCCCCCATCCATGGGTTATCTTGGTCATTCAGATGTCGGCCCCCATCTATGGTTATCCTGGCAGCCTCTCACTAGACACCAACCCCATAGGGTGACACGTGCGGAACCAACATTCCTTTTGTGAGGACAAGGAAGTTGATCTTGCCAACCACGGCCTTCTCATCCCATCCTTAGCCTAAGCGAGCACTACAGGCATGGGTGAGGCATCTAATTATCTTATTTAGTGTGATTAACTACCCAACCCCTTAATTCATTAATTAGGTTATCACTTGATTACCAACTTTCAATGGGTTATCCTAGCTAGCCACTTTGGGGCCCAGCCCCACATTGAAAGCCACTCCCCTACCTGCATCTAGAAAACCCTATCCATCAAGCAGGATATTTAATAACAAGTGCTCAAAGACAATGCAAGGCATTTTCCTTCTTGCATATTCAATATAATCACAAGTATAGGTACACTGAGCAAGGCACAAGCATCTTGCACATGTATCATTCCAACATGAATAAGAAACCATATTTCAAGAATGCATTTCATTCAACTCACAAGATGCACACATATTCAACCCCCACACAATCACACTCTCGTAGGCCTTTGGAATCAACCTATTAAACTCATCTCCCCATATCACAACAATCTTACATAAGCTTACATAGATGACATTCATCAAAATAGTTCCATAAATACTTAAACCATAAATAATCATAGACTATCATCTTGACCAAATAATCTATCCATTCTCTTAAGATACTATGCATAATCTCCCATTGGTAGACAAATTGTTCCATACAAACCCATGCTAATGAATCAAGCATAATAAAACTATTTTTACACTTTTTCCATTAGTTTTAATACAAAATAATAAAATATCAAATAAACACATGGCAAATATTTCACTAAGTTTCCTTAATAAGAAAAAGGATGATATTTGTACTATTATTGATCTATTCCACCTGAAACCCCTTAAATAACTAAGAAATAGCTAAAAGATAAAGTCCAAATGCCTAGAAACACACAATCACACAAGCAAACAATAGATGAATCCTTGTCAAAGAGAAAAATAATTTTCTTAATTAATTATCCCAAAAAGAAGCTACGTTATGCATGCAAAATCTTACCAATAAATTCTAAATGAAAAGTTATTATGTAATGAATCTCTAACATTTCAAAGCTACCTAAAAAGCTTTAAACTATAGTCCAGAGGCTAGTTCTTTATCTTCCTAGGAGAATACTTAAACTAGAGGCAAATATAGCCAAAGCTACAAATATTGGTTTTGAATAAATTAAACATTAGTTAAAATAAAGCTACAAGAAGATTGCAACAAACTAAGGCAAAATGAAGATGAGATTAAGAATCATAATGTACCCTATCCTCTAAGATAGTTTACACCAAATTAGGAGACGAGTAACGTAGTTCTAAATATGTTTCAAAATGTATTCATAATCATCCCCAATGGTTTGTAATAGAAAAATAATTGCTAACATATATATATATATATATCTTATGCATTCTCAATGGGTGAATCAATTATATAAAGATGATTATGTGTAAAAGATTCCAAATGTATTTATATAATATACTTATATACTCTTCATTGGGTTATGAATTTCCAAACAAAATTTACTAGTATAATAAATAATAAAACCAAATACTATAATTTATAACAAAAATATTCATAATAGTCTGAAATGTTATGGAGGTACAAAATATTTACTGTGTAAAAAAAAACTAAACAACAGTAAAAGAAAATTCATATCTTTTTTTTTTTCTAAACAAAATTAAAAAAATTGAAATGTTTTAGAAAGATAATACATAGGGGAATAAAACCTAGAAATCATTTAAATATGAATATGTAAAAGTTGTTTGTGCCAAAAATAAGATCAATTTTCTTAAAAAAACGTGAAGAATAGAGGATAGAGGATAGAGGGATTTCATGCCACAATTATGAAATAATTTTTTTAAAAAAATTCTAGGCTACCATTAATTAGGAAAAGCAATTTGTTATAGAAGAAACTATTAAACATGCAGAAATTAATTATATAGTAACTTCTATCATCAATACAATCAGATATATCATAGAATTGAAGGTAATACTGACGCCTTAAATGGCTGTTATAAACAGAAATTTAAATGCCCATAAATGAAGTATGTAATGCCAATAAATGGCAAGCAAAACTAATGCCCTGAATGGCTAAAAAAAAAATAGAAATTAAAATGCCCATTAAAAAAGTTTGCTAAACTTAAATCTTATTCCAATAATCTATGGCAAATATTAAATTCGAACATTCTAAATTAATATAGTTTTGAATAAAAGTAACCAAATCTATGTAGGATCACTTGCCTTTTTTGATCACTTACTTCAGAGCTAAAAAAAAAATAGGTTAAAATCGAATACTTATATCTTCACCTATAGGGATAACATGACTTGATTTCTCTCACTTGATAAATATCATTCAATTATCTCTCTTAAATATAAGATGATGGTATTATAAACAAATGTATCCATAGTGAAGAATGGTGTATTTGGCTAGCTAATAGGCTGCCTCAATTGACACGTAGATAAAAATTGCCACCCAGCAGGTGTAATGGATTAACATGGAGATGAATTAAAAGTATGGTTTTGTTATGCAGGTTTTAGAAACTTTACACTGGTTTTCAACAACTTTCTAATGAATAAATGTCTAAAAAGGATAATCAACCACAAAATTGATTTGTTTTAAAAACTTAGAAAACCTACAAAAAAAAGTGTTATATGGTGCTATAATTATACGAGGATAAGTTTCAGCTAAAAGACTTAAAATCTTTTGGACAAAGCATCTACTACTAAGACTTCACCAGCGCACTAAAAACAATAGAGAGATCAACATAAAACATGGAGCCCTTGGGATCTAATACCACAATGCTGAAGATAAACCAAAACTCATATGAGATCTACATGGACCGAGAGAGATCTGGAAAAGCCATGTCATAGGATTTGAACAAAAAAATTAAGCTAAATATCTTTTAAATCCCTAAGCAAAAATCTTTATGGCATGTTTGTTGCTGATTGAATGTGCCAAAGAAACGTTTGAGGAAAGTGATGATTATAGAAAACTCACCAAATGTAGAGTCTTCTAAGCAAATGCAATGACAAGTTAAAAGACAAAAAAAGCTTGATCCTTTCACCAGTGTCATCATGTCTCTATCATGCTAGGGTAAGTATTTCTCGAAGGGAATAAAAGAAGGCAAATTTACATGGAAATTGCAATGATAGAAGGAAATGCAAAGCTTTAGAAACTATCATGTAATGCAATTTTGGTAGAGTGAATGTTTCAAAGAATCTTGATCTGAGGATAAAACAAAATGCAACTTGCACTTATTTTGCACAATAATTTACTTATTTGACAAAACATGCATACAACAAAGACAAACCATCAAACTATTAATAGAAAGTTTAGGGGTATCATTTCAGATTATCACAGAAATGGAAGAATAATCACAACTATAGCCATGAGTATCATTACCCTTGCTTTCATGTAAACAATTATGAAATGGCACAAATTGGCTATCATAATGCTTACTGGATATCATGCAGACAACCTTTCATATACTTAATCCTTCATCTTCTACATCATGTAAAATTTTAGGCTACTACAAACTAACAAAGTACAATTGCACGGACTTCAGTTTTCAACATGTACTTGAAAACCATGCCTTAAAATCCAAAGCAAGCCCAAATATGCGAATTCCACCAAATCCAAGTCTCCATTTTCTCCCGTCTTCCCTCCTTACACAGACAACGTTGATCAGATTCTTGTCGGTAACTCCTCACCTTTTGATGCTGAAACCCCAACCACACCAGATACACTAGGCTTGAAGACACATGTTATTTCCCCCTTCAAATAACCATACTATCCTAAAAATAGTCATTGACAACAATTTCCCCATACCAATATTCTCGATACTGAAACCTACTTTTTCAAAAATTAAATGCATTAATAACCACCTCCAACCAGATTCTCCAATCTAATTAATTATTATTCACTTATTTGACAACTCACTAAATATTATTAATTCAATAATATAAAATAATGTCTTAAATAATTACACAAACAATATTTATTCACATAAATAAATATTAAATATTTATAACTTATTTATTATGATTATTATTAGCTATTTAAATTATTAATTGAATTCCTATTGAAAATAGATATTTAATATTCCTTAAAATTAACATTATTTATTTAACATAATAGATTAATAATTTAAAATAATAGACCACACTAATCTACTCAAAGACTACACACCAATCATTTTTCAACATACCAAAGAATAACAGAGACTCACAGTTATGCACCAAACAACCAAACTGATGAAACTCAAGACTGAGAACTCATCCTCATCGAGAATGATGTGAACTAAGGGATCTCATGTTATCTCTATTCCACAACTTCCATTGGTATGAAGGCATGCTCAAACTTGCCAATTCAGGTGGAGTCGATGCCTGGTACCTGCAATCTTGTAGCAAATGAAAGAGTCGAATACAATACACACACACACAATGACAGGGAATTACAGCATAGCAGGGTACTCAACATGAGTAATGCTACACTGTCCCTTCACAAACACATCACAAAAATACTCATCAAGCAAGTTCATCAATAACTAATCAATTAGATAACACATCATTAGATAATCGCATAAGGCACATAATAGAATTAATCCACATAATCAATTAACCCATAATTGATCACAACATAAATATAATGTACCAATCATAAAGCATCAACAATATCATCATAGTAAACATCAATGAATGTCATCAACTACATCAAAATAGTAAACCTATCATCAACATGTCTAACATACCCTAAGTATTCCAAGTATTTTACCTTCATCTTCAAGCTCCTTAGCCCGACCACCTACACATCCAAGGTGAGAATGAAGGAGCACTACACTGAATACTTTGAGTCCACTTCCCATATTTGGATTCCAAAATAATAGAGGTAGGAAGGACTTTAAGGACATCCACATTGACACATAACTGAGCATAGACAAGCCTAACCTTGGCTTTAGTGACTATCTACCGTCACATAGTCTCCAAAGGTATTACCTATCTAGGCAAAAATTTCCTCATTCCAGAATTCCAAGGGGAATAGGAGCCGACTAGTTGAGATCCACCTTGGGATCAAAGCCAGGTTTCCATTTGTATAATGAGAGAAAACTTGCTTCCCATACAACCATGGGCCACCTGCCAAAATTGACAACATGTCTTCCTGAGAGGTAAACTTAAAAAAAAAAAAAAAACCCCATGCGAGTGAATGTTATTGACATTATCAATAGTGTTTAAGTTTAGTTGGTTACATATCTAGGTAAGTCCCTTCTAATGGACATTATCATAGTAGATTGTCGTACTAGGTGGGACATGCTTTTGTCATGAAAGTGGGCTACTTCTATAAGAGGTAATATATAGATGGACTTTGTCATTTATTACCATTCCTTCCCATTGTTAGAATGTCAAGTTACATAGGGGAAATAAAATGATGCATATTATTGAAGATCTTAAAAAATACAAGAATGAAATACTTTGTATTGTTACTAAACCTAATCATTTCATCAATATTGTGATGATATTGTAAATTACATTGACCTTGCTACTTGCTCCAAGTTTTGAGTTCAATGCCTGGTAATTTATGGACATTATATTTTGATGGTGCATGTTCAAAGGATGGCTTAGGTGTTGGTGCATCTATTCTCATTTCTCATGATGACAAGTACTTTAGATTTTGATTTAAGCTAATATTTAAATGTATAAATCATATAACAAAGCATGAAGCACTAATTTTAATTGCATTGAATGATGATATCAAGTATAAAGCAAAGTATTAAGTATGGATAACTAATTTTCATTTAAGTTGACATTTCAATGCACAAATAATATATTAGAGAATGAAGAATTAGTTCTCTAAATATTACCTTGAAACATGATATTAAGTCTCTAAAATTAGTTGGAGTCTCAAAATTGATTGTGTGGTAGGTTAGTGATGCATATTCAACTAAGGGAAATAGACTAAAGAGGTATAGAAATCTAGTTTGGGATAAGTTGAAATGTTTGAAGCGTTTGGTCTCACTTGGATTTATAGGACTAAAAATATAGTAGTTGATGCACTCATTGTATTACCTTCAAATTTGATACAAGGAGGGATTATCTTTTATATACTTTTAGTGTAGAAGTGTTAACTAGACCCACTATACCTAATAATATATAATTGTCAAGTTTTCTATGATAATGATTAAATTTATCGATTCTTTAATTGTGCAAGAGAATTTGATAGGTAGATTATTGACTAAAAGTCCATGATAGAGAATAATGACAGAAGGGAAACTTTGTTTGGGGCTAATAGATCAATAAAATTCCCAAAGGCCTTGTAGCATTATAGAGGGATTTTGATGGATCAAGTTGTTACAAAATTAGAAATAAAATTATCAATGGTCTTGATGTTGAAAGTGTAACTTGGGCATAAAATTATCTCTTAAAATGGTATATATTAGTAGTAATTAAAGCTAGTGTATAGAGAAGATTTATTTTAGCATACAATTCCATTGAAGCTAGATACAAAGCCATTAAGATCCTGTTAGGCTTTCTTCATAGGTGTTATGCCTTGTCCTAGTGAAAAAGAAGAATGGAGATATTCGACAATGTGTGGATTTCATATATTTGAATTCAACATCATTGAAGGATATTTATCTATTGTCTAATATGGATAACTTGGTAAAAAGACCAACATGCTTTGAGTTAATGTCCATGATGGAAGTCTTTTTTAACCAAGTTTTTTCAAAGAGTTAGAGAAACTCAAAAAAACTTTCACTAAACCATGGGGAACATATATTTATTGTTACAACCCACATTTGTGACAATTATTGATAGCTATAATTAATTGCACAAAAGTATAATTAGATTAGAAAATAAATGAGTTAATCAAAGTATAATATTAATCAAATGATAATTATGTTAAGTGTCATGTTGTGACCATATACATAAAAACTAAAACATGCATATTTAAATATAAAAAATAAAAATAAAAAATCTATAAAATAACTCTTAAGTAGATAAAATAACTAAGAGTGATATCTCTACATTCTTTTAGATAATTGTATCTAAGATATATAAAGTAGTTTAAATAGTATGTGTTTTTGTAGTTAAAATTAGTTTCTTAGATCAAATATTTGTTTAATATTGCTGCTCTTATTGATATAGGATTGTTGTTCTTTGAAGCATTTATAAAGATAAAAGAGAGTTTCATGACACTTGTATGGTTGTGTTGTGGACATATGAACAAATAAATTAGTTATAAAGTTACCAATCTTAGGAGGGCTTGGTAATCATGATGAATAATGATTACCATCTCATTATCATATACAAATTTGAAATATTGGTGGATGTTTGAGGTGTTTTCTTGGGTTTGTGAGCTAAGGGTATCATAGATGAACTCCAAAGTGGTTAGAGGTAGGAGTAATATGACATAAAAGTGAGTAGTTCCTACAACCTAATTTGAATGGGGAGAAAAATGCAACATATTTTGTAAATAAAAGTGACATTAAAACATTTAAGTGCAACACCTAAAGTAACATAATAATTCTATTAGAGATAGTGGTCAATAAAAATATTGAATAAGAAGTTGGGTTCATAAGACATTAGTTTGAGATGTTGAATCTCATCATTAAGAAGTTGATAATGTATTTTGGTGAGGAGGGACTAAAAATGTTCAAAAAAATCATTGACCCATTCAACCTACCCTTGCTTGCATTGGACAAGGTAGAAAATGTGAATTTTAATCTAATATTGCCAATTCTTGAGTTTGTTTTTCATTTATTATAACATTTTACTATTTTCTATTATTTCTCTTGACATAGAATTGCCATGACACTCATCATTTGTTTAAGTCTCGAAGGTTTGACAAATTGCATTCTAATTAGCTAAATTAATTAGTTGAATACAAGATCTTGCAAAGACTAATGACAATGACAATGTATTGTACAATGTATGTTTCCTGATTATATTGCAAGACATGAAACATGAATGAGAAATTGCATAATAGAAGTGAATATTGAAATGGAGATAGGATAGTGCATGTGTACTTTATCTACAAATTAGAATTTTTTTTAAATTAATTGTGGAACTAATTAAAATCACTTCATTAAAATAATAATAATAATAAGCATGTAAGTGGAAGTAAATACAAATTTTTAAAAAAAATCCCATAAAATAAGGAATGATAGAAAGAATATAGTGAGATGGATATTTTTATTTTCCTCTAGTTTATTGATCATATTTAATCATATTATATACTTGAATATTATATTACATTCAATATGCATATATATTGGTTAATTAAAGAATCATATTAATATTAATATAAGATGGTATTGATGTAGCCAACAACATACACTCAATAGAATTGTGCCATTAATCATGTGTGATAGCCAAAGATTTGAAATAAGTGGAAAAATAAAAGTCTTCTATTTACCAACTCTGCTGCTACAATGAGAGAAAACTCTCTTATATCCAAGAAAAACAAAAAAACCAAAAAAATACTTTTTTTGGCAGATTTTGACAATTGTTAGATTTTGCCATTTTAGGTAATTTCACATGCATATCTTTGAGAGTCCATTTTTTTCCCAAAAATTTCCTAAAACTAAGGTAGGAAACTAACATCATAAATTCGAAACATGAGTTTCGAGTTATTAACAAAAACAACTTTTTTAAAACTAGGAAAAACCACTAAATTGCCATTTTGAGGGCCAAGATGAAAGTTTTAAGCCCCGAAAAAGTGCTAAAATGGGGACCAACCCACTAAAGTGGTTGGCGATCCACATGCAACCTCATAACGCATCCACCTGTAAAATTTCAGCCCAAACAGACATCTGAATTAAAAGTTATGACCTCCGGAAGTCCCTGCATCAATTATAGTAAATTAAAAAATCATATTTAAGCATGAATACTTAATCATATTTAATCATATTATATGCTTCAATAAGATCTATATATTAAATAAAATATGATAAATTGAATAATCATATTAATATTAATAGTAGAGATTATATTAAATTAAAAATTCATATTTAATCATATCATATAGTTCAATATTATATTATATTATCTTGTAATATTATTTTGATTAAGAAAAATTAGATTTACATTATTATATCATAAATTTTTTATAGAGATTTTAACACATGCCTCATGTTAAGACACCCAAAATTATTGACAGTCATAGTTATAAACCAATGACAAAACACAACGAAGTTAGAAACCAACCATTATTAAGGAGAGAATAAGGAGACTTATATGAACCATAATGTTGCTAACCTAAAATTGCTAACCTAAAATAACTTGCTCCCTTTTCTAAACATGGTTGATTTTTCAAATATGATTTTGGACCTGTGGTTGATCTTTCTTAAATTTACTCCATTATTGAGGAGAGAATAAGGAGACTTATATGAACCATAATGTTGCTAACCTAAAATAACTTGCTCCCTTTTCTAAACATGGTTGATTTTTCAAATATGATTTTGGACCTGTGGTTGATCTTTCTTAAATTTACTTCATTTGAGAAGGCTTTCTCTGCTGTCCCGTTATACAAAGTAATAGAATTAATAAAATATTAGTAATAAAATTTATATTAAATTATTGATTATATAAATTAATAGAATTATCATTATAATGTATTTATATTTATCTTATATTATAATAAAATGAAATATTGATATATATTTGTCTATAAATATTAAATATTAATATATTATAGTGATCTAAATATTAATATATTATATTGTGTAATATTTTTTTTTTTGATTCGTAAGCAAGTATTTTTTATTAATTGAAATATGAAATTATGGTTCAAGGGGGCATATCGGTAGGAAAGAACTGGTAAGAAAACCTCTGGTTGTGACCTATAAATACCAAAATCTAACCTATTTCTAACCTATAACTTGCCTGCGAGACTGCAAGTTTCCTGCCTAAACAAAATACAAGGAAGAAGAAGTTGGTCCTTTCCAAAATGGGCCAGCTCCTGACCCTCCTTCTCCCCTGGTAAAAACAAATCCTAAAAAACTAGAGAGTAGGTGCCTTTAGGCCATTAGCCTACAAGAAACCCCCAAACCCTTACAAAATTTACAGGCTCTAAATTCAAAAAAGCTCTTAGAGCCTATCTAGGAGAAAAAACTTATGCAACTGCTGTCTTGGAAATAGGAAAGGAAAAAAAATTGATCAACTGCAAAAGACCACCCATCTAAGAAATAAAAGACCATGTAGGGTTGAGACTGCACAGAACACTGAAGTATTTATTGAACCCCTGAACCCCTGACACAGACTGTATGCCATTTACAGAAAGAAATCCTTGAAACAAAAAAGAAACCCTGGCCATAGATAGTATTATAAAGACATGACAACTATGTAAACAGAAGAAAGAAGGGAGCACTACCAACCACCCACCACACACTAGCTGTTGAGATTTAGACTTCTCCTTCATCAAATAGGTAGTCGCGAAACTCAGGAATCTAGTCGAAGCCCTCAGTGTGGATCATATTGAAGGATTTTTTTAGAAAGTCTTTGCCTCTGCAAGCCCTACTCCTGTGGGCTTCAAGTTCAGCACCCCTAATATCCAGTATGAAAGGGAAGAACTCAACTACCACTCTAGGTTGACTGGCCCTTTGCAAATCCTTAGGCCTAGGAAGTCTGCCTCTCTCAGCCATTGCCAAAACTTCATCGATACCGCCAAGAAAGATAGGTTTGAACAGACACTGCACTAGAGCCTTGACCTTGTCCTTGGGCATTGAAACATTTAGCAGAGTTGCCACAGCCCTGGAGGAGAGGTCAGAATCTACTCGATACCTTTCACTGCCCTAGACAAATTTCTTTCCTAAGATGAGTTTCAGGGCTTTGATGGTGAAGGTATTGTATTGTATGAGGACTCTCCTTAACCTTTGCTCTGAAACCTCCCCCTACCTACGTAGTGAGACACACAGGTGATTGCATTCCACCACACTCCAAGTGGTTCGCAGGAAGAAGATGAATTATTATCGGAGGAGGGGGGAGTGCCATGCAAGCTTTTGTGAAGAAGATAGAAAAGGAGTGGTATAAAATGGTAACGGCCTTGAATTCTAATGATAAAAAATCTAGGAGGGAATTAGCTGCCATGCGTAATGCCAACTCATTCTAATTATTTCCTGGACTTGGGGAAGTGAGGCTATCAAAATCTATCCCATCTCATGCTTGGGAAACCTGAAATCTGTCCTTGCCCTGATGAAACAGACCTCTTCAACTAATGAGATGTCAAATCTTCCCACACAGTGCCATTGAGGGTGTGCAATAATCATCGCATATGGTAATGTGATCTCATGCTGAGTGGCAATGGGAGTAAGTTGACTCAGTTGGAGGACACTGTCAACATCCTGTCGCGTCACCAACTAGCCCTATTCCTCCACAACTAAAGGTGTGGAAGGACTCCCACCCAACCTCCCACAAAAAATTGGGGGTAAGGTCCCTCAACTATTGACGTGGTAGAGGGCAACCCCACGAGTTTTGAACCTGGGTTGTTAGCACTATAGGAAAGAAGCCCCACTATTTCACCATAGGATCTCCCCTAGGTAAGGTCCCTCAATTGTTGACGTGGTAGAGGGTGACCCTGTGAGGTTTGAACCTGGGTTGTTGGCACTACAGGCAAGAAGCCCCACCATTTCACCATAGGGTCTCCTTGTGTAATATTTAATATTAATATAATACTCATGATTATTTAATTTTTATTCATTATTGAATATATAAAATTTATATTAAATTATTGATTATAAAAATTAATAGAATTACTATTATAATATATTTATATTTATCTTATATTATAGTAAGATGAAATATATATATATATATATATATATATATATATATATTGTGTAATATTTAATATTAATATAATATTCATGTTAATATGATTATTTATTTTTTATTCATTGTATATAATTAATTATAATTTTGATATTAATATAATATAATTAATTACATTTACCATGTTGAATAAAAAAATATAATTATATTATAGTAAAATGAAATATTGATATATATATATTTGTGTATATGTATATGTATATATATAATGGGAATATTAAATTACCAAGTTCAAACCCATGAGCTTATTTGTGTAATATTCATATTAATATTATATTTAGTTTTTACTCATTATATATATTAATTATAAAACATGGCATAGCCCTTATGTCCATGCTTAAACTATCATTACAGAAGCATAATAATAGGGTGAGAGGGCAAATTACAAGGCCCTCTCCCCATCTACTATCTATCAACAAAACTAACTTATCAACTTAAAAACTACATATCTATTTTTCTTGTCAAATTCACCATGCCTGCCTCCTTGTCATAGGTGCACTTGTATTTCGGCTGAGTGTGCTCCTTTATAGGTACCACCATTTTTGCAGCCATCTATTCCATAATCTTACGAGTCTCCACCAAGCCCAACATCACATCATGGACATGGCCAAGAATGATCTCATGGTTTTCCTCTGTTGCCTTCAAGGCTTTAACCATATCCTCGTGAACCAGTATGGAAGCCGCAACTATAGATGTCAAAGTGGCCAGGGTTAGAGATTGTGCCATGTTGAATACATTCTAGTGACCCCTTGTGGTGCCAGGGTCGAGTAGGAAATTTGTCATAGCTTCCCTTAGCTTCCCACCATCCTGTCCATCTATGTCCTTTGCCAACACTAGCATCTTGCATAGACACTTTCCTAGCATAGGATTCATAATCTCTGATTCAACCAAGGCTACAAAATTTTCCATCACCACATCCCCTAAAATCTTGTTTAGCCACTTATGTGGGGTATAGGCCCGCTTCATCCTCCCACCAATAGAGCTACTCACCACCTTCCATAGAATTTGTTGACACTAGGGGATATGAGGCCCCACCTTTTCTTTCCCTTTGTCTCTGCACCCACCTTCCATTACACTGCTTTAGTCTGCAACTCCACTCATCTTTGCCATTTACAAAAAAGTGAAGGAAAAATTGTTGAAATACATCAGACAACTGAGAGGGGGGTGAATCAGTTGTCACAAAAACTTGCCTTCATATGAACATCAAACCATCAACTTAATTTATTATAATCAGATTTAATCATGAAAGAATGAAACCATAAGCTTAATCAAAAACACACATCCAACACAGTAGACACCATATTTTTATGTGGAAAACCCTAAAAGGGAAAAACCATGGTGTGTGTTAGCCCACAAAAATAAATGAGTTATAACAATACCAAAAAATAGAGGCTCACTGCCTATAGGGCTCACTGCAAAGAACAACTTACTACCAAGGAGGTGAACTAATTAAGTAGCATCTACTCCATGCTAGGATTTAGTTCCATTGAAGTACAATATAACTTTTGTGCTCTGCTCTTTCACACCTTCGCACTTATCTTTTCATATTCGCACACACACATATTTTCACTACTCTATTACATGATTTCATACAATTCATCAACCTTGGAATGTACATCAAGGTTCGCATTACATTCATCAACCATTGGAACAATCTCCAAGGTCAGCATTTCAAAACATACACAGAAATAGGTCTAGACATAGTACAAAATTTAGCTAAGGAAAGATGTAGAGAAGTATGATGAACATGCCACGCCTTAGCTTGGACTCAAACACAATCCTCCATGCCACAACACACTTCTAAAATCTTTAATGCATCTCCACAAATAGTGAAAACAACCAAGTTGGTAAAGACTGGAGTTAACACTAGTTTTTCTAAGAACATCCTTCTTTCACGATCCGTACTTCTCTTTGCAGACCAATCCAAAGGTAGGAAAATGATCATGGGACATACATAAGCACATTGTAATCATCAGGGAGAACTACATAATCTCTAACCACTTTGTCAAGAAGATTCTTCAAATGGGAGCAGAAGAACAATACTGTCAGCTAATGTCATAAACAAAGAATAGCTTGCAAACCGCCAAATCATGAAACATTGGAGTTGAAGGAGCTTAACATTATCTTAGACTTATATCTAGAACCACAGATCAAAATGCTTTAATGCTGAGGAATGCGGAGCATAACACTTTCTCCCTGTCTTTTCCAAACATACAAAAAAAGTTGTTTTCACTTTGGTGAACATAACTCACTCAATTCTTCATACCAGAGGATTAAACTTGGAACATAGCAGCTTTAGATGGACTTCTAAATAACTTCCAATCTGTAGACAAAGATATTCATTCTATAGAAAATGTGAAGCATTCTTCTGGACTGTTCTTCTGTATGCAGTACACTGTTTCCACTGCAACTCATTGTTTCTACCAGAGAAGCTAATTTTCTCAATATCCTTGACATTAAGATTAATTACATAAGTAAATACAAAACATCTTACTCATTACAAGAAAACAACAAGATAAGAGCATAGTTGACACCAATGACAACACATATATGTTGACATCAATGACAACACCGATTAGGCACATACTTGCAATAGAAATATCATAAACCAAGGAAAACAGTGACATAAATGGAAGTTACCTTCACCCCTGCCATATGCCACCCCAAATAATAAGTACCTAGCTTGCCTCCATCACCTCACACATTTCCTTTATCGAGAAATCCACTTATGTGTCTGTATCTAGTGAAAATTCATAGTTTAAATATCAACAAAATAATATATTAATAATAAAATATAAACTAAATTATTTAATAGAATTAGTATTTATATTTATGTTATATTATAGAAAATGAAATATTGACATATATTTTTGTATAAATATTAAATCTTAATATATTATATTGTATAATATTCATATTAATATGATTATTTAATTTTTCTTTATTATATATATATATTAATTATATTATTGATATTTGAAATATCAATAAAATAATATAGTTAATACTATTTTTATAATAAATATTGATATATATTATGTATAAATATTAATTATTAATATATTATAGTGATCCAAATATTAATTTATTATATTGTGTAATATTAATCTGGTTGAAAGTTTTACATTATATTTGTTATTAAAATGCAAAAAAAATTTAGAAGTTACCATGTTTGAGTTCAGCCACATATTTTTACAATATATCATCATAGATTTTTTAAATCTTTAAATTTTTAACCATATCTAATATTCATGCCATGAAAGAAAATGTCACAAGTGCGATGTCGGTAAAAACTAGGGGCTGAACCCTTTTACAAAGCCAAGCCTAGGGGGCAAGAAAATAGAGCAAGCACTGACAATACTCAGACAACATAGAGAAAAAACTAGTAGCACAGGCCCAAAGCCTTTCTGTAAAACAAAAACTAACCAGAGGGACGTAAAGCTGCAATAGATTTGGGTAGTCCTTTCATTTTTCTCTGGACCACTGTCCAAGAGGCTTCCAAGTCCAAATCCTCTGAATGGGGTGAGAGGGGAACCTCACCCGATGCCTCAACCAAAGAGGTCTCGCACAAAGAGGTAACAACAGCACCCCCTGTCGTAGACAGTATACCAACAACATCAATAGACGGCACTCCAACAACAACAACAACCCTAGTCACGGGTGGAACATCAGCAGGAAAAGAAGTTAAAGAAACATGAGCAAGCCATAGTGGATGGAGAGGAAGGAGGTGACTCCTCAGGAGGAATAGTTCCATGTTGTTATTATAGTATTTGTTTAGTTGTAATTTTTTTTTGTTGATTAGCTATTGGTTGTATATAGTATTTGTTTAGTTGTAATTTTTTTTATTATAATTTAAAATACATTAAAATATGTAAGTTTGAAGAATAAAATAAAAAATGTAATAATATGGGGAAATATTTTTCGTGATATTGTAGCTTTTTAACTTTTGACTAAATAAAATTGAAATCCTACATTTTTAACTCTTAGTAAATAAGATTGAAATTCCAAAACTAATTTAATTTCATAAAATAAAATGTGTAGAACCCTAACCCTAGTTGGGTGTGGAGTTCACTTTGAAATGTCTACCTAAGATATTAAAATCTAATAATATTGAATACTATTACAATTTAAAATGCATTAAATATTGTAAGTTTGAAGAATAATTACACAATATAATAACAATGACATATTCGTATTTAGATCACTACAGTATTTTATATTAGTCACTCAAGTTTTTTGTTTAAGTAATAATAGTAAGTACTTTTAGAGAATTGTAAACTAAATTTAGAGAATTGTAACTATTATCATTTCAAATTTGTAACTATTATATATCTAGAACTAGATTTATAAGGAAAAATTCATGTGAACTCATTTTGAAATATCTTAGGTAAATAAAATTGAAATCTCAAAAATAATTCAATTTGGTAAAAATAAAATAGCACTAAAATATTTACTTAGCTATAAAACTAAACTTTACAAAGCATATTAAACAAGTGCCATGTAGTGGCCAGTACCTACCTTGTAGTGTTGTTATTATAGTATTTGTTTAGTTGTAAATTTTTTTTGGTTGATTAACTATTGGTTGTATATAGTATTTGTTTAGTTGTAATTTTTTTTTTGTTGATTAGGTATTCACTGTATAGACAAATTATATTCTAATAATTGAAAAATTAATTTTTGAAGAGTGTTAAAATGTTTGGTAAATAAAATTAAAATCTCAAAAATAATCTAATTTGGTAAAAATAAAATAGGACTAAAATATTTCCTTAACTATAAAACTAAACTTTACAAAGCCTGTTAAATAACACAAATATTTCAGTAAAATGTAATAATACTAAAATAAAAATGTAATAACATGACAATTGTGATACTTTAGATTTTTAACTTGTATACTCAACTAATGCATGTCATTGTAGGTAGGCATTAGATGGGGTTTAAGGTATTAATATAAATATATATTTTACTTAAAAATTCATATAATGTGAGCTCAAATGGTGTTTAAACTTAACAATATCAAGCGGTAAATAAAAATTATGTACACAACAAGAAAACAATTAAATACAAGCAAAGTGACAAAATAGTCTTTAAACTCTTGTCACTATTGTTTTATAAAAAAAATTATTACGGTGTATATTTAATATAATAGGAAGTTGTTGTAGTGCCCCTCCGTTCTCACCTTGGATGTACAGGTGAACTGATCAAGGCACATGAGGATGAAGGTAAAGTAACAAGAATAATTATGGTAAGGTATACAATTGATGTTGTACAATATAGATAGATGTCTCATCCATGTGAGGTTTCATATGATAGTTACTGTGTTTTATTGATAATCTCTATTGCGACACTGATAATGTAGGCTTTGACATTATTTTGCATTCCAATGATCAAGATGTTGATCTTACTACAATGGTTATGGATCTCATGGACTGATTCTATTAGATTTATTTGTTATGATGATGCTTCTGGGACTTATTCAATTTCATGCACCTATATGTTCAGTGTATAGTTCTGTCAGATAATGAGGTAGATTCAGTTGGTTATGATTACATGTTATCTAATCTAGATTGATATGATGTGGAGAGGACGATGTCGCATCACTTGCTTGCGAGTGCCCTGCGATATTGCGATTCCTTTTTCACCTAGTGATAGCTTTTGTGCATTTATATATATGCTTAACTGTGTCATTTGCTGCAGGATGCAGGTATCTAGCATCGACTCCACCTGAAATAACAGGTCTGAGCGTTCCTTGAACCCAATGGATAAGTTGTTCCGGAGATAACTTAAGGTCCCACATCCCAAGTCATCATCCTCTATCAGGATGCATGACATGTCTAGTTAAATTGTCAGTTCTGTCAGTATGTCAGGTCTTGCAATTGAGGTATATTTGATGGAGCTTGTTTGGTTAAGTGTGTTTTGGCCTGGCTTGTGAACATGTTTGATTCGGCTTTTAACAGCTGTCCTACTCAGTGGGTTATGTTGTATGCTTTGATTTCGTTATATAGTCATGCTATTATTTGATCCACTATAATACTTAACAGGATTACATCAATTATCATTATTAATATTAAATAAGGTTAAAATGATAACTGATAATTACCTAGCTCAAGGTAATTATCCTAAGTTGATTGAATGTGAATTACTGTTATTAAATTGAGTTATTTGGGGGTAATTATAGATGTAAATAAGTTTTAGTATCTTAATATGTTATTATGATTTCGTAATATTTATTTTAGCTTAGGGAACAATATTTCTCATAGTTATGTTTGTAAAAAGGTTCAGATTATTACTCAGGTTATACTAAATAAAATACATAAATTAATGTGTCTTGGTTTAAAGGTTATACAAATAAGGTATAAATAATAATAACATATATGATAAATATATATCTATAGTATAATACTAAAATAAAATATTATAGTGTTTAGTTGAAAATTAAACTATGAGCTGTAAGGAGATAAAATTTAATTAATAGTTGTTATAATTGGCATTGGATCATGTGCCAAGCCTTCTACAAAGGTGGGAAAAATCTGGAAATAAGAGGAGATCTCCCTCTCTCTCGCTCTCGGGGGAAAAGGGGAAGGAAGGGAGGAGAAGGAACAACAAGCAGGGGAGATTGGTTTTGGTTGCAGCCGGAGAGGTTTCGGCATCATATCTAGAGGGTTTGGGCAATCGCAGGAAGAGGAATAATATCAAACCAGGTATGCGTTCTGATTATTTATTGCAGTAGAATATAGATTTATATTTATTTGTTCCCGATTTTGCTCTTGTTTTGGTTTTGTGATAATTGTCTTTAGAGCTCTTGACATTGCAACCGTGCGATTAAAATATGATTTGATCGCCGTGTTCCCAAGATCTTGAAGATTTATTTACATTGAATTCGATAAGGGCAAGGGCGCGGGGTTTTCGTTACGTATATGTGTGTGCGCAGCCTAGTTACCGGATTTGTAGGTCAAGATGGAATTGTTATGATGGAAAATTTTAATAAAGAGTCAGTAGGTCTAGTTCAGAAAACAATTCATTCAAATCTGTTATCGTAGAAATGAAAATTTATTTTAATTTTGTTTAGCAGAGTAAATCGCTTGGTTTGTTTAAACCCGGGTCAGTCGGGATCTGAGGAAGATCTTTTACGGAAAGGCAAAGGTTGTGTTTTTATATAAGAGCTTAGCTCCCTTTATGCAGCTCAAGGTTTTTAATTGATCCAGACCTAGTAGGATTTGGGAACAATAACACATTTGTTACGGCCTAGGTGACGCCATATTTGCATGCGAGACATTAATTTTATTTGTGAAGCATGGGATTAGATTTGTCTCCTTTCAGATCTGGCAGGAACTGCTTAGTATAACATAAAGGTGAAATTGATGGCTGAGATGTTTGTTTGTAGCCGTCAAACTTACATGGGGAAACCTTATTTGCTGTTGAGGGAGAATACATAAGGGTTGCGATTTTAGGTTTTTGTCAAGGATGTGATTCTAGACTAAGAAGATCCCTGCACACAGTTCTGAACCTCCTAGACCAAGCTCATAGTAAATCGTAGGAAAACTACCAAATTTCAGGGTTAATAGATCAAGCCTTGGATTTGTTTCGCATTATCATGACTGTAGGTATTATTCTACCAAAATAGAGTACCTTATGTGCTCTTCCTAAAGCGGCAGGAACCCAGATTTCATAGTAAGAAATGGGCAAACTATATAGCTTTGTTTATATCACACCGTTTGACCCTGCATGGTAAATAATATATTTTTTTTTCGTCATCAGTGTGGTAGATAATAGTAGACAGTTCTAGGTTTCTAAAATCGGTGGAGGAAGGTGGTTAATTATGAAATTCATCGTTTGAAACTAAAATAGTATCTTATATGTATTCGAGTGTTTAATGGTAGGCAGTTCTAGGGTTTCAAAATTAGCGAAGGAAAGCTGTTAAATATGAAGTCCATCGTATGAAATTAAATTAGCATCTAATATGTATTCGAGTGTGTAATAGTAGATAGTTCACACGATTTCAACTGCATTGGAATCATATGTTTCCTAGTCCCATCTGGCTGAGCTTAGCAAACGATTTGTCATCATCATAGTTCAGTGTTTAATCATTTTATATACCTGCTGTAAAAGTTGACAGGTGGCTCTCAACCGTAGGTTTGTTCTAAACATTTGTTTTAGCTGCAATTATAGACCTTGACATCCTTTTTAGTTGTAGTAGAAATGCCTATAAACGATGCATTGAAAGCTGTTCTAACAATTATCACACAGCTTATATGAATGCTTGTAAATGGTGAACAAAAAAAAAACTGTTCTATCAATTATCGCTCGGCTTACCTTTCTATACTAAGCTTCTCCATGTAACCATCACAGGTGTAGTTGGCCTCTTAATAATTAAGTTAAGGGTGTTTCCATAATAGCCTCCATTGTTATGATTGTCAACCATGTATCCATATGAATCGGTTAGAGTTGTAGTGCAAAAGGGACGCTTATGTGAATGTCCAGCTCTTTTTGTCTGTAAACCATCTTCTGTACCCTCGGTGGATGTTCATACGATGTTCCAAAGCTCCCATTTTGACGCATGTGGAATGGACGCAGGCATATGGTAGGGAATATGATTCACCTTGCCCATTTCAAAAGTTTCAAAATCTTTTTCTTTCCTCAGCATAGTTTCAGGTGCCTAATATTTGTAAGTCTGCCCATAAAAGATGCTTAGGGCCGGCCAAGCTGGTAATTGATCTTCATTAAGATTTAGGGTTGCATCTTCCCATAAATTAGAATTAGATCTACATATATTTCTATGTCTGTCATATATTGGCAATAGGTATTTATTATATATATATCATCATATCTTCCTGCACACGCTAGGGCAGTGTCGTATGCATTCCGTTACTTGCGCTCTCATCTCTCTTGGGCACGCTACACTCTTCAGCACCAGCTTCAACCATGGCCTTTCCATACTTGGAAGCAGTTGTTGGTTTCATGATCTTCATGTACTTTGTTGAGACATACCTTGATCTGCGGCAACATGCAGCTCTTAAGCTTCCCCATCTGCCTAAGCCTTTAGAAGGAGTGGTGAGCAAAGAGAAGTTTGAAAAGTCTAGGGCCTATAGCATTGACAAGAGTCATTTTCACTTTGTTCATGCTGCAGTGACAATCATTGGAGACACTTTAATTTTACTTTTTAGAGTATTACCACAGCTTTGGCAGAAATCAGAAATTGTAGTTTTAAAGTTGGGGTTGGATCCTCAAAATGAAATCATTCATACGTTGGGATTTTTGGTAGCTGTTACTCTGTGGTCTCAGTTCAAACCTGTGCACCAAGTTCAGTGTCACACTGTGGGAAATTAGTTCTGCATGCATGTAGGTATGCCAAAACCATGTGTCCCATCAGTTTAGGGTTTGATATCATGATCTTTCCAATTAAAGAGCTATATAAAGATTGTTTTTATTATATTGGAATAATTTATTAAGATAATTATAATGCATATGCTCTAGATAGATAAATTATGTTTGATGCATGTAATATTCAGTTGCTAATAAATTTAATTTAAATTGTTATTGAATTTATTATGATTTCTTGATAATGATTTGTTAAGATTGGGAATTGGATTGGTAGGTTGGAATTAGAGGTATAATCATTGTAAGAAGTAATTGATTTATAAGAATTTTGTAACTAATATTACCTATGCATTTGTTTACCTTGAAGGTTATGTTTATATGTAATTGATGAGTGATTTATTATATCAGATAGAATTAATATTTATTAAACTAGATCGAAGATATATGAATTCTTGTGGAGATATTACTTGTATTTGGTTGTTAATACGATTAAATGTAAATTGTTATGATTAAATAATTAGTGTGGATGAAATTTAATCTAGGTTGATTGGTTTGGTAAAGATCATTTCATAAGGCTTTTGTTAAGTTGAAGTTGGATTGAAAGCTTGGAGTTAGGTGAAACAACATTGTACTTGAAAATTTTAGCCTTATAAGTGAAACCTATGGGTAACTGAATAACTAAGAGATTGAATTGCTTTTGTAATAAAAATTTATGTTGTCAATGAGTTGATTTGTTGAAATCTCTTATTGCAAGCAAAATTTTCATGAGAGTGGGTCTTTGTGTAAATTGTCAAGTTTAGGTTCCAGAGGCATAAGGTAATAGGATTTGTTTGTATGTATTCTATTCGTAGTTGTCTTGAAATGAAGATGTTGCAAGAACATGATGTCTCTTGTCTGTGTATGTGGGTCTTGGTAAACAATAATGTAAGATGATGTACATATTGTGTCATGAATTTATCTCAATGGGTTTAAATTTCCTTCATGTATGTGTCGATATCAAGCTTGTGATTAGTATGGAAATGGGGAGATCTTGTCATTGTAATGAGAAACTGTTTTGGTTCATATCTGTGATTGGAAGAGCAAGATGACCCATACCTTGCTCTGGATATGTGTTATGATTATTGTGATTGATGACTGGAAGTTTTTGGACAATGATCTAAAGGTTGGTCATCGTGACTATGTTTTGTATGCAAGTAGGGAAATGCCTTGCATTGTTTATGTATACTTATCAGTATGAAAGTGATTGTCTTGCTTGATGGTTCAGGTTTCTAGATGTAGGTAGGGGAGTGGCTTTCAATGAGGGGCCGGCGCCCAAAGTGGCTGTCAGGATAACCCATTGAAAGTTGTTAATTAAGTGAAAACCTAAAAATAAACTGGGGGAAAAAGGGTCATATGCACACTAACAAGATAATTGGATTTCCTCTCCCATGCCTGTAGTGCTCGTTTAGACTAAGGATGGGTAGAGAAGGCCTGGTCGGCAAGATCAACTTCCTTGTCCTCACGAAAGGAAGGTTGATACTGCATGAGTCACCCTATGGGGCCAGCGCCTAGTGAGAGGCTGTCAGGATAACCATAGATGGAGGCCGGTGCCTAGTGAGAGGCTGTTAGGATAACCCATGTTAGGACCCTGTGATCACACTCTCCCTACTGCAGCCTAGCATTCCCTAGTCGTATTCTCCCCATTTGTCGTGTGTTGCCTCTGGAAGTGATATTGAGTTGTTTGTGATGTGGTCATGTGTTGTGATGGAGTTAGGCTTAGTCCTTGTTCCTGTTAGGCACTTGTCTACCTAACTGTATGATGTTGTGGGACCTTATGTTATCTCCTAGCACGGGGGTGGACCTCAGGGTTCCACATGGTTGGGTGGATGTGCTTTATCTCCATTGGTTTTTCCTTGCCATTATTCGTGTGCAAGAAAGTTGTAACTCCTGTAGCAGTTTCAGATCATGTACCAGTTGATGAAGACAGTTATTTATGCTCATGTACTATCCTGTGTATCAGGTTATTAATAATGTTTGTAAATCTTTGTAATCGAAAGTTGGTGATGTAAACAATATTATGTTGTATCCTCATATGTATAAAAAAAAACTGTAGTTGTGTTTGTTATGGATGATTATTTATTTGATGTCATGGAAATGTATAAGGTTATTCAATTAATGTAATAAATTTAGAATGTATTATTGTTGTCAAGTTAATGTGTGATGTGTGAGAGAACATGATAGTAGTTTTGTCAGTAATGCAGCCATGGAACCTGGGAGAATGTTACTTGGTATAAATAAGTTAAATGTTACCTTGTTATTCCTTGTATTTAAAAAAAAAAATTGTCCGATTTGTTTAGTATAATTGTGTTGTTCTCTAGTGTTTCATGGTGGGGCGTTACAGTTGTTTCCTATATATTAAATATTCAATGTCCATATTTTCACTTAAAATTGTATATGAATTTTGAAAATTAACTATTAAATATTTAAATAATATAATAATAATGATTATAATGATTACATAATTAATTAATGTATAATTTTAATCATAATAATAATAATAATGTTTATAATGATTAAATATGTTTTTATCTTTTATTTCATATTTGCCTAGGGTTTTATGTTAATTTTGTGTTGTTTTGGAAATTTAACTTCCTGAGATTTTTCACTATTGTTTTATAAAAAAATTATTAGGGTTTAAATTTGACACTATTATAATGACCTTCTCTACACCTAATACCCAACAATATATTTATTTATTTTTCAATAACAAATACCCTATTATTGACTAAGATGCTTTGATATTTCCTATTTAGTCTTGTCATTGGATGGATATTACATAGTTAAATCTTGATAAATCATTATAAGATTTGATATGTAACTATGAAAATATTATTTTGACTCAAACAAATTACATATATATTTTGGTTGCACTTTAGGAAAATATAGAGCAAACAAATTATTGGTTGGTATGTTGTGTTGATGAAAGACATGATTTTTTAGAACACACCATCTAGATAGTGATAATTTTGATCGTCTAATAGTTTATATGGTTATTCTTGGTATTTGGATACATAAGTATTTTATAAGGAATAATGGTTTTCCTATATTCAAATATTATGAAATGTGTATAAGAGGATTTTGCACTACTCATATTTGATTTTAACAACAAAAGGATAAGGTGAGATACCAAGGGAAACTTTTGTTGAAAGAGTTTTGGACATTTTCTATAGATGAGTACAAGTCAATTATAGATATATTATGAAACAAAGAGGAAGATTATAGTTGAATTCTTAATCTTTATTTTTTGAGTACTACTTTCATTTATTTTATTTACCTACTCAACTAATGCATGTTAGGTAAGCATTAGATGGGGTTTAAGGTATTAATATAAATATATATTTATTATTAGGGTTTAAATTTGACACTAATATAATGACCCTCTCTACACCTAATACCCAACAATATATTTATTTATTTTTAGATAACAAATACCCCAGGATTAATATGCTATGATATTTCCTATTTAGCGTTGTCATTGCATGGATATTACATAGTTAAATCTTGATAAATCAATATAAGATTTGATACTTAACTATGAAAATATTATTTTGACTCAACTGAATATTATGAAACAAAGAGGAAGATTATAGTTGAATTCTTAATTTTTATTTTTTGAGTACTACTTTCATTTATTTTATTTACCTACTCAGCTATGGGGTTTAAGGTATTAATATAAATATATATTCTACTTAAAAATTCATATAATGGGAGGTCAAATGGTCTTCAAACTTAACATGGCTGACATATTAAGAGGTAAATAAAAATTCTCGAAAATAATTAAATACAAACAAAGTAACAAATTTAGGGTGTATATTTAATATAATAGGAAGTTGTTTACTATGTATTAAATATTCAATGTTCATATTTTCACTTCAAATTTAAATATAAATTTTTAAAATTAAATATTAAATATTTAAATAATATAATAATAATGATTATAATGATTAAAGAATTAATTAATGTAACAATACTAATACTTTTATAATTTAAAATACATTAAAATATTTTAAAGTTTTGACTAAATAAAATTGAAATCCAATATTTTTAATAAATAAAATTGAAATCCCTAAAATAATCTAATTACATAAAATAAAATGTGTAGAACCCTAAAAGCTAAATTAAAATTAAATTACTTTTAGCTAATGAAGAAAAAAATAATAACCATCCATTTAGGATGACTTAACTAGTGGGAGATAAAATTTGTGTTCATAATTTGTTTACTTGCCACGTGCTCCCCTCAAACCTTAATTCTCTCCACATTTATAGTTTTTTGTTGCACTCTCAACAATCCATATAGAAGAAGTCTTTTTTTTAACCAATGACAATACAGATAAATCTTTTTAGTTTTTTTTAAACCAATGACAATACAGATAAATCATTTTTCAATAATTCTTTGTTAAAAATTTATAATGTTGACAAAAAATAATCCTTTATTTTGATTGGTTTACAATCATAATCCTTTCTTTTGATTGGTTTACAATCAATAGATTAATAACTAGATAAGTGTGAACTCATTGCAATAGTACCTGGAGAAAGGTAGGTACTAATAATACAAATATTTCCTTCACTATAAAACTAAATTTTACAAAACCTATGTATTTGTATTATCTGTGGCCCTAGTTGAGTGTATAGAGATTTGAAATGTCATAACTATTATATTTCCATAACTAAATTTATAAGGAAAAATTCATGTGAACTCATTTTGAAATGTCTTGGTAAATAAAATTGAAATCTCAAAAATAATTTAATTTGGTAAAAATAAAATACCACTAAAATATTTAGTTACCTATAAAACTAAACTTTACAAAACTTATTAAATAACACAAATATTTCCTTAACTATAAAACTAAACTTTACAAAAGCTGTAGAGAGCCCTAGCCCTAATTGAGTGTATAGAGATTTGAAATGTTTTCTTAAATATTAAAATGTAATAATATTAATACTATGATAATTTAAAATGCATTAAAATATTGTATGTTTGAAGAATAAAATACAAAATGTAATAACATAGTGAACTTTGCAAAAGCTGCATATTTGTATTATGTGGAGAGCGGCTCTAGTTGAGTGTATAGAGATTTGAAATATTTGCTTAAATATTAAAATGTAATAATATTAATACTAGGATAATTTAAAATGCATTAAAATATTGTATGTTTGAAGAATAAAATAAAAGTGTAATAACATAGCGAAATATTTTTCATGATACTGTAGATTTTTAACTTTTTAGTAAATAAAATTGAAATACTATATTTTTAAGTCTTGAGTAAATAACATTGAAATCCCAAAAATAATCTAATTTCATAAAAAGTGATGATTCTTCCCCCATCCATTTAGGCATGACTTAACTAGTGGGAGACAAAATTTGTGTTCATAATTTGTTTACTTGCCACATCCTCCCCTCAAACCAAAATTCTCTCTGCATTTATAGCTTTTTGTTGCATTCTCTGATAATCCGAGAGAAGAGGTCATTTTTTTTTTCAGCCAATGACAATACAGATAAATCATTTTTCAATAATTTTTTGTTAAAAATTTATCATGTTAAGATAGGAAAAGTACAAATTTAAATCAAATTTGCTCGACAAGAAAAATAATCATGTTTTTTGATTGGTTTATGATCAATAGATTAATAACTAGATAAGTGTGAACTCATTACAATAGTACTGTAATAAAAGAAATGGGATGAGTATAATATGAAGTGTATGACTTATGTTGGAAAAGAAAGAAAATAATATATTGAAAAGAAGAAAAGAAAAAAGGAACACTAAAAACGTTACACACAATCTTGGAATTCCATGTGAAAATGGTAAATTTACAATTAACTTGAATTTTTAGAAGATAATGTTTAGAAGATTTAGAAAACTCACCTACAAATACTAGGACCTGCTTCTTTTGTTTCTTGTGAGATTCATGTGACAAAACAAAGCCACAAATGAATATTATTTACTTTACCATCATTGAATAAACAAATTAAACAATCCTCAATTTGTAAAACATATAAACAATTACTTATTTGATTTTTCAGTGAGATATTTCTTTTGTTTTCTATGAGATTCATCTTGTGGCAAAACAAAACCACAAATACATATTATTTACTTTAATGTCATTGAATAAACAAATTAAATAATCCTCAATTTGTAAAACATGTAAACAATCAAGCATACAAAGCTCACAAAATCTACAATGCTTCTACACTTGAATTCTTACCACTATGTTCATAACAACATAATTACGGGTGTGAAGTGACAATGTGGAATGGATCAAATAAAAGCGAAAGTTTGGAAAAATATAATTTATATTTTTTTGGTACTTGTTGCTGCTTTACATTTAGGAGCAGGCTCCTTCATTTTAATGTTATTTTTTAAGTTATATAAGTAATATAATATATTAATATTTAGATCAATATAATATTTTAATATTTAATATTTATACACAAATATATATTAATATTCCATTTTACTATAATATAACATATAAATACAAATACTTGATAATTCTACTAATTCAATATACATATTAATATATAATTAATTATATTAGTTCATTAATATTTAAAATATCACATTTATAAATAATAGATACAATGAATCAAAATTAAATAATTACAATAATTACATTAATATCAATATTTTATTAATATAAATATTAGATTTTTGTTATAATATTTGTATAGACTTCAAAAAATATTTGTTTAACATTTAAAAAATATTATTTGTTTAATGATCAAATTCCTAAAAAAATTAGCCATTTAGAACAAGTTAATTTGTTAGTATTGCCAATTTTAGTGTGTTTGTTTTACTTAAAATAGCATTTTTCTAAAATCCTTCCTTAGTAGCTCAAATTTGACCCAATCACAACATAGATAAAGAAATTTCTCATATAAATTGAGGAAAATTAAAATTTGTTCAACATGAAAAATAAAAAAAATTATATTTAAATTAAAATAAGTTAGATATGGAATTTAATTGATAAATGAGCACGAAATATATATTATTTAAGAAGTATATATATATATATATATATATATATATATATAGTTATATATATATATATATATATATATATATATATATATATATATATATAGTTATATATATATATATATATATATATATATATATATATATATATATATATATATATATATATATATATATATATATATATATAGTTGAAGTTTATTTAAGGGAGGTAATTATGTAATTGAAAGACAATTTTAATTTAAAACAGTAATTTAATGAGCTTTCTATGCTTGAGTGGGATTAAAAAAAGAAATATGAGAGATAAAAGGAAATAACTATCCATAAAAAGGGGAATGATAGAGGATTAAAGGGTGTTAAAAAGGAATTTTCCATACAATTTTGATGGGACCTCCTTTTGGGTAAGAAGTTTCATGAGAATATTGCGTGCACAGATGGAGGATATCAATAAGGAAATTTATCACTACAAATTGTGAGCTTCATACCAGAGCTTCATTTTCTTCCAACTACAAATTGTGAGCTTTATACCAGAGTTTTATTCTCTTCAACTACAAATTCTGAGCTTCATACCAGAGGTTCATTTTCTTCCAACTACAAATTGTGAGCTTCATACCAGAGCTTCATTCTTCCAACTATCGGGTACTGATATTATCTTATCTTTTGTTTCTGAATATGGTAAATAGATTTTGAAAGAACCCTAAAACATAAGTAGGTTTTCTGAGCTTTATGCCAGAGCTTCATTGTCTTTGGAGCTATGGAGTACTATCTTATCTTTTGTTATTAGTTAAAAGTTAAAGAAAACTTAGGAAAAGAAATGTGATACACTTTATTGCCCATTTTCTTAAAACAGTCTTAAACTTGTGCTTACCTGTCTTTGATATTCATATGCTAAATGTTTTGGCACGCTTAAAAATATGTGTTGGCTATTTGGGCATCTAGGGAGCTGAAAATGGCAAAGTTATTACTCTTAAATTTTTCGTAGTTTCATACTGTAGGTGTTGTGTTGTTTCATGCATATTTTGTGTGTTCTATGAAAACCTTTGAAAGGTTTCCCCTGTCTATGCTTTCCCATTTCTGCATACATGTTTACAATTTATGTGCATATAGAAGGAGAGATAACAAGAGATCACCTTTCTTTAAGGCATCCAGTTGAACAATTTTCTTACCCTATTTGAAGGCTCCTATTTAGGCAGAGGCAGGGAGGATGCTGACAATCTTTATGGAATTCATCTTTACTCCTGTTAATCTTTATGGAAATCTTCCTTGCTCCTGTTAATCTTTTCAATAATAATCCTTTTTTTTTTGCAAAAACTGCAATCATGACTTGCTCTGAGACTACATTTTTTCGAGGGATTTTGTTAAACAGTTCAGGTGTCTTGTGTAAGCTTCCACATGTTTTTAATTAGGGTAAAAACTGGGTTTTTTGAAAAGTTCAGACCTTTTTACAGAAAAACAGCCAACAACAAACATCAGAAACACTAAGAAGACAAAAAAAAGCCTAAGAAACATCAACAAGAGATGAGAAACCTCAAGACTATAGACTAAAAATAACCTGAAAGCAACTCAAAAGAAAAACCAACAGGGTTAAACACTCACCATGTTAGTCAGAGCAATTCCAACTATAAAATTGATAAAAATTCCCTTTTCACTATACCCGTAGCTTTTCCAAAAGCTTACACGTTGGAAAAGGTATGATCGTCTAGGTTGTAGAATTTGGCTTTATCAAACGTATTCTAATCTATCATCACAAAATTTTATGAGACCACTTTTCTTGAGGAATTCTATTAAAACAGTTTACTTGCATTGCCTATGTTTCTACATTTTGCTAAGAAGTATTTGGTCAAACAGTTCTTGTGCCTTATGTTTTGCATTTTGTCAAAGGCATTTTATCAAACAATTAGGTGCCTACTTTAAGCTTAAATTGTGCATTGTCCATGCTTCCACGTTTTGCATGCATGGCTAACCATGCAGTTGCAACTACAATATCTGACAAAATTCCGCTATCCTTTATGCTATATGCTGGACGCCTTTACTCGGTTCCAACAGCCCTTTTTTTTTTTTGAGCAACCTATAAGTATGCTGAAGGATGGCGTGGATGTCTGGCATTATACCTGTAATTATATTTACTTGAAAGTCCTGTAAGCCTTTCAAGGCATCCGAATAGATTTAAAAAAAAGAAGAGGGGGAACAAATATAACAAAAAGAAAACAACAGCTGGGCAGAGGGGTGAAACACTTCTCCTTTCGGTGGGCTTTTCAACACCCATTCTTATTGCAAAATAACTACAAAAACTAATATGCCCCACTCTCCTTCAAATCTCCTCTTAATTGGGATACCATCTTAGTGCAGCTGCGATGCTTAAAGCTGTATATATTTTGTAAGTATGATTAATTATCAATCTAGAATGGTATTTGAACTGAATCCTCAGAGCAATTCAACAGGAAAACAAATTAGATAGAAGCAAAATTCAATAACTAGTGCACCCTGTCAGAGCATACACCATTTCAAATATTTGAATACATGAAATAATATATACTCTAAAGATTCTAAATTAAAATCCCTAGTTCCAAACCTCCTTCAAACTTCGACTTTTTTTTTTTTGTCAATCGTTTCTCTTGAACTATTCATAAACACAGTTTGTTTTCATTATATAACGTGTACGAATCTCACAAGGGATGGGTATCTGGTACTGGTTTTGGGTTGTTCTAAGAATTGAGACAAGTCTTTACATCATGGAGTGATACAACCTCATCTATGGCTTACTTAATATTCATTGGATAGTCTTTTATGTCCGAAAATTCTGTAGACAATTGTAACATTGAACTTTGCTGACAAGAAATTTTGTATGATACCAAGGAGGGTTATTGCACTTCACTTAGTTTATTTAGCCCTTAGATCATTACTTTACTTATTGTTCAAAGGAATAGATTTTATATCTATATGTTGTAAGGGGATCTTTACCTTTGATTAAATCACCTCAGTTGGTAGTATTACATAAATACACTATTTAAACGTCTTACTCTTGAAATCCTAATAAAAATGTTTGGTACCATTGAATGTTATTGTAGCAATGAAAAGGCCAAAATGGCTCTCTGTAGTAGAATCCGGGGCATAATTGATTTTTATCTATCCTCAAGACTAAGATGCCCTGTAATATGGATTAGGCTTAAGCATTGTTGTTAATTGAAGAATATTTAAGTATTTAGTGATGTAGATAGTTGATGGTTTTGAATAAAGTAGTACTATTTTGAAGAATACAAGTGCAAATACACTTATATAACTCCTTGGGAGGGTTGTCTTATGCTTAGAAGTGTAATACCTTATTATGAATGTATGCAACTTACAAGTTGGAAATCTTGACATATTAGTAGCTTTGAGGATTTACCTACATTGCTCATAATTCAATAGACTTAGGGATTTGTTAGGCATGCCTTAGTCAAAGGATATCTAAGGAGTTAATTCATTAGTACATTTCAAATAGTTATGGACATGGCATTTGCAGGCTTGATCAATGAAATTCTAGTTGTTCTCAGGAATGTCCATTGTAAACATCTAGAACTTATTTTTAAGAGATGCATAGTATATGGTATTTCATTGAATCCCAAGAAATATATAATTGGGGTAGAAGAAGGAAAGTTGTTAGGACATATTATGTCAAAGGACAGAATTAGAGTCGATCTTGATAGAGTCAAGGCCATTGATGCTATAATTCAACCCAAGAATCTCAAATGAATTTAATCATTCTTTGGGCAAATCAATTTCATAAGAAGATTTGTGCCAAATTTTTCTAAAAAGACCAAGCCCATTTGTAAGATGATGAAGAAAGGACAATTAATTCATTTAGACAGTGAGCTTGCTAGAAAAAAAGCATATGCGCTAGTTATGGTAATGAAAAATTTAGACTTTATCTCATTGGTGCCAAGATTGTAGTCTATGTACCTCACATGTAATAGTCAAAGACATTTTCACTTAGCAAGAGGCATCATGAGGGAGATGTAGATGGATTAACATCATCTAGAAATTTGATTGGAGGTTTAGATTAGAAAGCTAGTTAGAGGCTAGGGAATGGCCAAACTCATGATATAGTCAAACTTGGAGGCCACTAAAATTAAAAGTAATGGTAATGCTCATACTCCTTTGATTTAGAAAATGATCCATTGTATTTAGACATTATATATTTTATTTGTTGAATATGTATTGTCTATCCCATATGGATACCACTAAGCAAAAGACTTTGAAGCTCACTACACAAAATACATTTTGTTTAAAGGTCAACTCACATGTCAAAAAAAACTCTCAGAGGGTGTCGTTGAAATGTGTAAACTTGGATGAGTCTTGGATAATCATGGGTGAATGGCACAAGGGAATATGTGGAGGACACTTCATGGAAACAACTACAATTCATAAAATATAAAGGTAGATTATTGGTGTCCTACATTGTTCAAGGATGTAGCTAAAATGGTGAGATGTTTTGACTCACAAATATTTTTGTGAAAAATGAAGGTTCCTGGTACATTACCTCTCACTTCCATTTCAATTGAGACTCCTTTTTATATGTAATATTACTGAGAATGCAAATAGTGGTTTTAAATAGAATCTTGTAGCTACATATTATTTTACTACATGGATTGAAACTATTCCCACAAAGAAAGCTATAACCAAGGCTATCATTGACTTCTTGTTGAATAAAATAGTTACCAAATTTGAATTACCTCAAAGGATTTTCCTTGACAATAGGTCATGTGTTTTATGTATATAATTTCATTGACTTGTGCAATGAATATGGGATTAAAATTACTTATTCATCCCCATATAGCCCACAAGGTAATAAATAGTAGAATCTAGTAATAAAAACATGATGAAGATTATTTAGAAGAACCATGAGTAAAATAAGGAAATGTGGGATGATAAATAAAGTTTATAGTATGGGCTAACAAGATTACTTCTAAGGAAAGTTGTTGGGACATATTATATCAAAGGACAAAGTTAGATTTGATCCTAATAGAGTCAAGGCCATTGATATTATATCTCAGCCTAAGAATCTCAAATGAATTCAATCCACAAAAATCAATTTCATTAAAAAAATTGTGCCAATTTTTTCTAAAAAGATTAAGCCCATTTGTAAGATGTTGAAGAAAGGACAAATAATTCATTCAAATGGTGAGTGTGCTAGTTTGTTTTTAGAGATTAAGGAAGCTGTAAAGAAAGCATCGATATCAATTGGTTTTGAGTATTTTTAACTTTTTTCATTTGCATCTTTCTATAATATTGTTGTTGTTTTATTGCAAAAGAATATGAATGGTTATGAAAACCAATCACCTCTTTCTATAAATCGCTCTAGAATGTAGAATTGAAGTACCTAGTCATGGAAAAGAAGACATATACACCAGTTAAGGTTATGAAATATTTTACATCTTATCTCATTAGTGCAAAGACTATAGCCTATGTACCTCACATAGTAGTCAAATATATTTTCACTTAGCAAGAGGCATCAAGAAGGAGATGTGGATTTAGATTACAAAGCTAGTTAGAGGTTAGGGACTAGCCAAACTCATGGCAGAGCCAAACTTGGAAGCCACTGAAATTAACAACGTAAGTGATGATAATGATCTTACTCCTTGTGCCTTAGAAAATGATCCATGGTATTTCGACATTGTATATATTATTTGTTGAATATGTCTTGTCCACCACATATGGATACCACTAAGCAAAAGACTTCAAAGCTTACTACACAAAAAACATGTCTTGTTAAAAGGTGAGCTCACATGTGGAAAAACTCAAAGGGGGTTTTATTGACATGTGTAAACTTGGACAAGTCTCAAAGAATCATGGATGAATGGCACAAGGGGATATGAGTAGGACACTTCATGGCAAAAAATACAATTCTTAAAATATTAAGGGAAAGTTATTGACTATTCACATTGTTCAAGGATGTGGCTAAAATCGTGAGATGTGACTCATATCAAAGATTTTCATGAAAAATGAAGGTTCCTAGTGTATTACCTCTCACTACCATTTTAGTTGAGGCTCCCTTTCAATAGTGAGAAATGATTTTTATAGGTGATATTATTGAGAAGTCAAGAAATGGTTTTAAATGTAATCTTGTAGCTACTGATTATTTTACTAAGTGGGTTGAAGTTATTCCACAAAGAAAGCTACATCCAAGGTTTTTCTTGACTTGTTGAATAACATAATGGCTAGATTTAGATTACCCTAATGGATTGTCCTTGAAAATGCCATGTGTTTTAGGTCATATGATTTCATTGAATTGTGTAATGAATATGGGATAAACATTACTTATTCATTCCCATATATCCCACAAGGTAATAGATAGGCATAACCTAGTAATAAAAACTAGATGAAGATTATTTAGAGGAACCTTGAGTAGAATAAGAAAAGGTGGGATGTCAAATTAAATTTTGTAGTATGGGCTAACAAGATTACTTCTAAGAGGCCTACATGTGAAATTATTATTGACTTGGTATATGACACAAACACTATGTTTCCCATTAAGTTGGAACTTAGATAATCTATTGCAACAAGTTGATGATGCTAAATATGATCTAGAGTATTAATCAATTTATTGAGTTGGATGAAATTAGAAGATCAATACGTGAGAATTATTTGGTGTGCTAAGAGGTGTCAAAAGATTGTTTAACCAAAGTTCCAAGAAGGGGTGTTTTCAATTAAGAGAGATTATTCTTTTCTAGAATGCAAGGTTAGAAGACAAATGAAAGCATTAAAAATTTGATCCCCTATGGTTAGGCCTATATGTAATTGATAATTATTGTGGACATGACACATTTTACTTGAGGACCTTGAAGTGATTTTATAGGGTTGCCAGTACATGGGTAGCATTTGAACCATTCTACTAACTCTTTAGTTTTCTTTTTATGTAATTCTGACTACAAGTTTGCTCATAATGAAGTGTCTAGGTGTTCTTGTCAATATTGCTTTGTTTCTACTTGTGTGTTTTCTTGTTTTCTTTCCCATTTTTTATACTTTGGTCTCATCCCTTGTTCTACTATTTTGGTATACACCCAAAGATGACATTCTAAATTCTTATTATACCTACCGGAGGTACACATCTTTAACTAGAGCCACTATTGATACCATTTCCTAGCATTGCCATTTTTGGCTTTTCCTACCACTTCTATGACTTATTATTTACAACTAATCATAGATATACACGATGTGTTCCATGTTTTCTTCATCACTAAGTTTCTAGTTTAGTTGTTGTATCCTAACTTCATGGTTGATTTCCATCATTGTGTGTCTACATTGAGCTTAAATATTTTAGACATGACTATTTATTATCATGCCTTATAGAGTGTTTGCATTGTAAGTAACATTTTCTCCTAGGTTCATGGATTGTTTCTATTCTTTATTCGGGGCCCAAGATATTCATGACTCAAGTTCTAAAGGGACATTCATGTCTTAGGATCCAATTGGTATGTTTCTCATGTTCTCTTTGGACCCAACTCTCCTTGTGTGTTTAACTTAAGTAGCAGCCTCACATTTAAGGATGTCTAAGTGTTTAAGTTTGAAGAGAGTGGTAGACCTATGTCATTTTAAGTTTCCCAACTTGGTGAGTATTTGAAATCCAAGCATTCACCATTTTTTTTACAAACATAACCTTCCTATAGGTTAGACTTAAGTCACTTGCTCATATCTATGTTTATTAATTTTCAAGTCGAAGGGGCTTGATAGACTTGATGTATTTATGCATCGGGGCTAAGTGAGAATCTTAATTCTAGAGATTTTCCTTGAAATATGAATTCAAGCTTTTAATTTTGTGGGGTTCACTAGTGATAAACCTAAGATTTTATGTCTTAATCCTATGGGAATTTCACATCCAAATGTCAAGTATTCTTACACCCAAGGTACACACTAGATTGAGATGTTTCTATGTTGTAGTTCACTGGTGTTTTAAGTCTACAATCAAGTGTATTTCAAGTCTGAATACTCATTTTTATGTCTTTGTTAGACTTGAGTATGCTAAAGCTTTCCCATCTAGAGGTTTTGTGGTTAAGTAGCCATTTCAAGTTTAGTAACATTAGTATTTTATGTCCAACTTGTTTCTCTTATATATAGTCATTCATTTGGAGCTTAAGGAGATAAGAGATAGAAAAGTGGCATTAGGTGGTATATTTATTGGTCTACAAGACTCATGGTCATGTGATCACAAAGTGTCTATGTTGTGCCACATGTTTGTTTTCTATTTAAAAAGGTGAAAGAGTAAAGAATAGATGTATATACAAAGTGTTTAACAAGTCTTTTGAGTTCACAAGTGACATGTTTCTCTCTAGTAGATATGTGTGAAAACTTGACATCCAAGATTATTTTCTTTTGGTCTAGGCAAGTAATACATGCTATGTCAGGTGAATCCTTGTGTTCTCAAGAAGTTTGAAGGTGTTTACTTGTCTATAGGTGACATGTATGTGGCAAGTAGCCTAACATAGAATTTCCAAACTTTGATTGCATTAAATGAAGAGAGTGATCTTAAGAATTTTAAATGAAGAGAGTGATCTTAAGATGATCTAGTTTTTTATGGAATGAATGAAGATAGTTGTCATTTATGAGAAGTGTAAGAAATACAACATAAGTACTATGATCTAGTTTTTTATGGAATACATGAATATAGTTGTCATTTATGAGAAGTGTAAGAAATACAACATAAGTACTATGATCTAGTTTTTTATGGAATACATGAATATAGTTGTCATTTATGGGAAGTGTAAGAAATACAACATAAGTACTAACCCTCAATAGGTTAACATTAATACTAATTATAGAAAATCACATAAATCTAATAATAAGAATATTTTTAAGATAAAATAGAATCAAAGCATTCCAATAATGAAATAAACACATAACACAAGATATACCCTAGGAAAACCATTTTAGAAAAAAACTAGCCTTCGAAGCATAGTCAATGTATTATTCAACAACAAATCTAGTTACAATATAATATTAGAGTATTCTTTCTCTATCAAGAACAAAGAAGATTATTCAACAAACAAGAGACCAACACTCTTCAACCGTGGAGGAAATTCAAAAACATAACCCTACCTTCCAACCATTCTCTTCACACAAATATCCCATCCCAAGCACTCTTTAAGGAGACAAGGATCAACAAGAAAACCAAGTTTCTAATCAATGCACCCAAGTGACAATTCCAAGGTTAGTGCCTAAGTTTGACTCTAGATGCAAGAGTTATTACAACCTCCAAGATGAAATCCATATGAACCTTAATTTAATTCTTGTGCTCAAGATGACATGTTTTCATGTGACCTCCCCACATATATTAAATGCATATTTCTAATTTTGTATACAACTTTCTTGGAAAATATTGTTCTACCCAAAGTATGGCATCCCATTTCAAGATGTACAACAACTTTACAAAATATTAAATATTGTATTTAATGTGTACAACACCTTTCCCAACATTCTCCCACTTTTTGTATACATTACATAAGGGGTCAAATATAGGAAAGATAAATTCATTTCTCAAGGGAAAAACATCCCAATAGTTGTCCTACATCTAAACTCCTTTGTGCTCATGAACTTCAACCAAGCAACTACAACATCTATAACTACACATCAATGTGATCCAACCACAAATGGTAAGTAGTGTTCCTTGCCACATTGGTGACACTTTGAATATCACATAGATCACAAAATATTTCTATATACTAAAGTTGTAATACAATCTCAAAAGAAAAATCCTCTAAATATCCATTCCCACATCTAGGAAATCATCCCATAACGAATAACCATGCCCTGTACTTCTCAACCTCATCCTCATAACTTCATAGCTCAAGAAAAAACCATCCTCAAAGATGACATTTACATAGTTCAAAATCCATTCATATGAAAAGATAAAGCAAAATTAGAATGCATCTAAAAACTAGGTGGGCTAAACTTGTCTATTGGGAAATAGGTGTTGTACACCATTGCATAATTTGATATATTATAATGTTGTAATTAAAACATTATTTAGTTGTGATGCACCTAGGTGGTGTAGTTAATCACGCTAGGTAATTATTTGGGGACCACTTTATGTTGTATTGTAACATTAGGATATTATTTGTATTATTTGATTAATTGGAAAAACTTAGTACCAAAAATCAAATGTCAGGTCAATAGTTTTATAGGCCAATGGTTTTGTGTATCTATGGTTATGGGGCACATGGTTTTATGCAATACCACAAGTTGTATTTGTGTAAGTTTCATTTATAAAAGAAAGCACATGGTTAGTGGTTTGGGTGGTTGGCTTGGCTATTTCATTGTAGGTGGATTGGAGGTTTGTGAGAGGCTGTCATTGTATTGAGTTCTCTCCTATAAGTGCATATTGTGAAGCATGGCAAGTGATGTGTGGATTCATGCTTGGACACATGGAGGATGCATTGGAGGTGCTTGATGTTTCAGAGGTATTCATGGAGACTCATGGCATGTATTGTAATATCTTTATTGCTGAATAATACATATGAGTGTGGATGCTTTTGGAGGCTGGGTTTTTTTCCCTCTTGAGGGTTTTCCCAGGGTATATCTTGTGTTATCTTGTTGATTGTTCATTTGATCTTTGCATTATGGTTATTTCTGCATCTTATTCTCCTATTGGGTTATGTGGAATTATTTTTATTTGACCTGTAAATTCCTAACATGTGGTATTAGAGCCATGTTTATGGTTGAGGGAGGAGTGAGCTCCCTAGATATGTATAACCCTTGTGTGTGTAGAGCATGTGCAAAATAGAATCCATGGCAATGCATGTAAGGATTCAGAACATTACAAGGTTTTGTGCAGGTTGTATTGCAAATTGGGGGTTCTGGGTATTGGAGATTTGTTGTATATTTTGCAGATTGGGTGATTGAAATATCATGGCTAAAGAGGGGTTTCTTGGTTTGGCTGATGAGGGTTTTGAGGAGGAATTTTCATAGATGACCTCTTGGGACAAAACGGACCTCGCCATTGAGTCAAGGAGGCCCAAGAGGCAAAGAAAAACATATAATATGCCCATGTTTGGTTACAAGAGCAAAAGACAAATTTTTTTAAGCCCCCTAGGTATGGTGGTACGACTGCAAAGGTATGCTCAAAAAAATATTAAAATATCCTGCATTGCATTTGGTTTCTATAGTTTGTGGAAAAATTAAATTGAAAAAATAAAACTATAGAAGGAGAAATCAAATTCAAGATATATGATTTTTTAAATAAAAAAAAATTATAGTGCACAGGGGGTCCAAAGACCCTGTACTGCGCCTGCCCAGAGGGGTACCAGTGGGTACCATTGGCTCAGAGCCGATCAATCTTACCGACTCAGAGCTAGTCAGCCCCGCTGGCCCCCAGTTGGCCATCAGCTTTGGCAGCTCAGCCAGGCTAGTTTGGGCCCCCTTGCCGACCGGCATGGCCTTTGGCTGCCGGTCTGACATGGTGCCACCGACAATTTTAGGCGGCTAGAAAAATGTTTAATAGTGGGTTACTTAAATATTTTTTTCAGAGACAGTGAAAATAAATAAAAATTACAGTGGTTGCATTTAATTTCTTAATTCAGACCTTTAAAACAATTAAAACCTCTTTTTAAAATTTGGTCTGTGGATTTTTTAAAACAAAATTAAAAAACAATCTGAAATACGCCAGTCAAAGACACGCCAGCAGTCAACCCACCATGTCAGCACTACGTCACACCCAGTCATGTGCACAATCAACTTCTTGTGTCAACAATGACATCAACGATGATGTCAGCAGGTACTAGGGTCCCACTAGGGGTCCCCTTTTAGCCCTAGGAGGGTATTTTCTTCCGGGGGGCATAACTTTCACATACAGTATTAGTTTTTTGACTTCTTATAGGTGTTAGAAAGGTGTCTCCAAGAACTACATAGTAGTATAGGTTTCATGACCAGATTTTTCTACTTCAGAATTTGGTGCCTGAAGCCAGGCATTGCTCTAGGACAGTTTTATGCTCATAACTTTTGCATATGGAATAAGATTTTTGATTTCAGATAGGCATTGGAGAGCTATTGCAGTGCACTATAGTTTGGATAATGTAGATTTTTAGTTTGATGTGTATAGAGAGTTCGGTACTTATTTTTATCACTTGTAGGATCCTGAGATTTAGAGTGTGATTATGAGTGCATTTGGATGGATTTTTTGGCACAAACTTGTGGGAGTGCATGTTGTTATGATACCATCAGCATGGTATAGTAGGTTTTCAGATTTGGTACTTCTTGATATAGTTTTACAGGTGTTTTCAGAGTTTGGACTTTGATGGAGATAGGTACACAGGTTGCCTTCTGGTTTGAGGACATGGTTGATATGTGTGAGAGACTTGGAGTCTCATTTCAGTGGGAGTTGAGTATAGGTATAGGTACAATGATGATGATGATTATGGTGTCATGGATATGAAGATACACTTTTGCATTGGTATGACATGATCATGTATGCGATTGACAGGTATGGATTATGATGTTTGATTCATGATTGTAGGTGGTGTTGTGGTGTTGTTTTAGGAGATTGTTCTTATCTTTTGGATGCTTGATTAGTTCCTTGACTATGGTTACTTGTTGTGGACTTGTTTGGCAAATTGAATCTAGTATTGATTTGATGTTTCAGTCTTAGAGTCTACATGTTATCTTCTTTGATATCTCAGTTTTCATGTTACTAGTGTGATGATGAGTTTGCATGTTACATTTGTTTTGGATCTACAAGTTATGTAGTTTTGTGGATTATCTACCCCTTGGCTACAGTGGGATGACTTGGATGTGGACTATCTTTATCCATGAGATTGATTAATTGTTTATGCAGACTTTGTTAGTTAGCCTTGTCTGTGGTCATTTGTACATTGGTATGTTGTATTGGGATGAGAGGATGGATGATTAGAGTGCCTGGATAGTTGGGTTGTTGGGACTTGTAGCATGTTTATCACGATGTCATGGATAGCTTGTATACATGGTTTTATGTGAGCTTTTGATAGTGATGATTTTATCTTCTTGGTTTTTATAGATTTTGGTTTACTCGACCTTTTGGGAGTTGTTTATGTTACAGTGGGATTCAGTGATTGGTTTAGGGTCATGGATAATCTTCATTTAGGAGATGGTTACTTGTCATGGATAGCTCAGTATCACAATTCAGTGGGAGCTTTGGCAACGACGTGGATTCATCATTTGTGATGGATGATCTTTTGTAGTAGTTGTGGGTATATTGGAGAGGCTCTTGGATTATGATTCTTATTTTAGTGAGAGTGCTTTGGAATCCTAATTTCCATTGTTAGTAGATGGTTATCTTCATGTGAGTGGAGATTTTGACATCTTGGTTTATCATGGAGGACTTCTTCGAGTCTTTGGTTGAGGTGTCATTTTATGATTTGTCAGTTTGACATGTTTATCCTTGATTTAGAAATGTTGATATTGTGTCTTGATGAGATCTTGATGTCGGATTAGAGTTTTGACATGATACAAGTTCTCTTGAGATAGGATGTGTGTATTGCTGCATGTGATCTCCTTGGAGGAGATGGTTAGATCATGATGTCATGATGAGCTTCTTGAGTATGCAGATGTGTAGTAGGAGCATTGATAGTGGTCTTGTTGGTTCTCTTGGTATTGAGTACTTTGGTCATTTGCTTCAGAGGTTCATGATAGTGTGTTGTTGCATTTGGAGTTTGGCATGGATTGATCATGGAGGTGCTCATGGATACTTGGAGACTTAGGTGAGGCTAGAGTTCTCTTGAGTTTAGAGACACTTGTTGATATAGTTACTCATTGGAGGTTTCAACAAATAGACCGAGGAGCCTTACACTTGGATATGGACCTAGAGGAGATTATTTTTGGAGAGAGTCATTATGGCTTGGTGTATTTTGGAGAAGAATTCTTATTCCCCACTCTTGGTCTACTCGGTGGTTTATCATCTATGAGGTATTGCCCATCCTTTTAGATGCTTTTTTCTTTATGTTTCATCTTCTCATAGATATGGATCTTGAGCTATAGTTATTGGTTCCAGAGGGTTCATTTGAGGGATGTTAGCATGGTTATCTCCTTATTCATATGGTTTGATTTATGATGTTCATTATGAGGAGTTGAGGAGATTTAATTGGGCTTATTCCTAGTTATGGAATATTTATGAGTTTGATCTACCTTGATTAGAGAGGCTTACATCCATGTTGGTTACATGTTACATATGTTTATTTGATCTTATGAGATTGAATGGTTGGGTGTTGTTGAGGTTTTTCATTTGGGGTTGTAGAGGAGATCATACTTGACATAGCTTAGCACTTTGAGGTGTTTGTAGAAGGACATTATGATATACAAGTTTTCTCTCTTTGTCTTATGGCTACTTCCTAGAGGATCATGTTGATACGGTTAGACTTGGGAGAGTTATGGTGACATATTATGAGAGAGTATGCAATGATTTATCTTGCATGTGTGGATCATTGTGATTATTTTTGTTACTACATTGGCATGTTGATTAGCCACACCTTGGTTTGAGTGTTGATTGATAGACTTGACATGCCTTGGATCTATTTTCAGATTTAACATTACCCATGTAGTGGGAGTTCTTAGATGTATGTATTCTTCATTGACAGGTTTTATACATGGAGCTTGTGATTGCAGTATATGGGATGGATATGTTGTTGGCATAAGTTTATTGATGTTGTTGATACCTATGAGGTATGGATGGTTGGATGTATTAGCATATGTTGTGGATACTATTTCCAGTCATGTGGGTTTTTACCTTTGGATACTATTATCCCCAAATCATAACCAATGCTCCCACTATGTATATAAGAAAATGTAGTCTCTAGGAACTCCATATGGCTCTAGGATTTACATCTTCACATCAATAGATTATCTATCTTTACCTAAAAAATCTACTCAAAAACATCCATATCATGCTAAGACTCTACTCTTGAGATCTAAAGTACATGACACAATAACACATCACTTCCAAAGATCCCATTAAAAGTTTTCCAGAGCTACCTATGGCATCATGATAAACCTGTGATAGGTTCCCAAAGACAACTATGTCATGCCAAAACTCCAATTGTGCACTCAGAAGTTTATCATGGCATCATTAAAAACCATACTATTGGTAATTTAGCTAAGCTTGATGTTTGATGGTGTTGTCATTGATGGAAACAAGAAAAAGAACAAGGTTGGAAGAGAGATTTTGGTCTGGTGAAGAAGACTTAGTCATTTTGGTTAAGTGTTGGCAGTATACAGAGACAGTGACATCAAGACAGTGTTTGGATTGGCATTGGTCCATAGTTGAAGACCAGGTATTGCATTTTTGGTATGATGTTCCTAACTCTTAGATGATCTTATATCCAAAGGTTCATGTTTTGATCAGTTCTGAAAGTATATCTTCAAATGGCCTAAGTTCAGAAAAATAGAATACAGTGCAAATTAAAGCATAACACACATTTGTGTTGGTCCACATTTCTCTAGTGTTAGATATTTAGTTATGCAGTTTTGAGTTGTTGTAAACACTTGTATAAAGTGTCTAAATGTAGAGTTGTAGAGTTTGAAGTCCACTGGAAAGATAGTTGTGAGCTACTAAGTATCACTACTTGGTTTGACAGAGTTTGACTGTGATAGGGCATGTGTTCTAATGGTCCGCATTTTTTTGTAGATCGATATTATGCTCTACGGTTCTAAAGGAAATCTTGGGGATGTATTAAGAGTCTTTGATATGGTTTTGAGCAAGTCTTGTGTTCCACAGTGAAATTTGGGATCTGACAGTTAGGCTGAGTTAGTAACAGTTTGTGTTTGAGGCTGACATGATAGTTTGATTTGTGTACGATAAGTTCTATTGATTAGAACTTTATCCTAAGTGGTTTTATAGTTGGAACTAACATATAAGAAGGTGTTTCAAATGTTATTTGGGTCTACTATGTATTTTGGTGAGTTAATTTGGTCGACAAGCTACAATTTTACTAACTATACACTTCATCTAGGTAGGCTGACCTAATGTGAAGAATCCAAGTGTTGCAAATATATATATGAGATCAAATTTAGTGTTTGGATGATGAGTTGTGCAAATATGAATGTATGTATGTGTGACATACAGAGTATGGTAATTTTGTAAGGGCAACAAGTGTAGAAGAAGCAGGATCTTATTTTCATGTAAGAGTAGGGCAGTGAAATAGAGTAGTCAAAGATGAAGAGTTTTGAGATAGTATTTATGTGCTTCATTGGAACTATATCCATGCATGTGTAGATGCAACCAAAGTAGTTCAACTTGGCAGTGACCCATTCTTCTTTCCTTCTTTCTTTCTCTAGGCAGTGAGCCACCTTTGGATAATGAGTCCTCTTTGGGCAGTGAGCCCTAAGGCAATGAGCCTTCTTGTAATTTGGTATTGATATTACATAATTATTGTGAGCTAACACTCATCGTGGTTTTTCCCAGTTTTGGGTTTTCCACATAAAAATCCTGGTGTTTATGTGTGATGCTTTGTGGTTGCTTCTTCTGTGTTTTATTTTCTTTATTGTTATATGTGGCAAATGGAGTAATGGTTTAATATGTAAAAGGTTTAATAGAATACTAATTCACCCCCCTCTCAATGTTTTGGGTGTTTAACACATACATCTTCTAAAATTAGGAGCTTCAAAAAGGAAAAGTAGAACCCCTATCTTTACAACAAAGAAGATAATTTGTGACAACCAACTATATTCCTACATAATGCTCCCAAAAAACCATGATCCAAAGCTTCTCATGTCAACATAGGTTAAGTCCACAAAATACCCTAAAGACCATCTATCTCTAACCAACAAATTCAATTTTAACCATTTTAAATACCAAAACTCCTAAAAATTGATTTGAAGCTTATCATCATAGAATGGTTCATGTCCTCAAAACACTTGAGAACATTCACTAAGGTATTTTGGTAGTGATGGGTTAGAAAATTCTTGCGACTCAAGGTATCATTGTGGCAAATTTTGAAAAAATCTCGTTCCAAGTCACTTTAGGGGTCATTGTGGCAATACCCTCCTATCTCTTTTTCCCAAAACCATGAGATATCACCATGGTAATATTTTTAGGTCTCCCCAAACATCTAGGTGTCTCTATGGAAACAACTAGGGGTCTTCCTAACCCTAAAAGGGTCACCTAGGTGACTACTAACTCAGGGATCTCACACTGAAAATTTAGAAACCATAACTTTTACATAAGGACTCAAAATTTAGTACCATTTTTTCAATAGAAATACAAATATACAATCCAAAACTCCCCAAGAGGTCTCTCTTAGGTGATAGATCTTCTCCTTCATTTATATCACTTAAGCCCATGCCCTTGAAGGTGTCATGTTGGTGACAACTTGAGGCAAAACTTCAGCACCAACTTTGACTCTCCACCCTCCAAGGGTCAATGGCTTGAGACAACCAAGTTGAAATTGAGAATTTTTTTTTCTTCATGCTCAAAGTATTATGGGGGAAATAGTTTGAGTCCTTCCAAGGATTACTTCCAATCTCCTTGCTTTCCAATGAAACAAATTCCAATTTTTTTATACCCTCCAATATATCATAACAATGATAGATTGAAACATCCCTTGAGAAAACTCTTTTCCCAAGATATCACCTTGGTGATATTTTTCCCTTACCTTTCTATTGTCTAACATGCCAATGTAAATAAAATAGCCATAAGTCTAACTAATCAGAATTAGCAATAAAACTCCAAAAATATGATCCAAGTTTTTTCATGCAACATTGCAGGTACAAACACAACACCTCAAAAATTAACACATATGTGAACTCCATAAATAATAGAAACCATGGCCAGTGCTCATCCGAATACCAAACAAAATAGCCACAAAACTCGAAATAGTGCAACTTGGATCCACCACAATTCTTCCCATGTCATTAACATTAGATCCAAAAACCCTCAAATCTAATATGCCAAAAATATTGTAAGTTGGAACTTTGACTCATTCAAGAACCTAGGATGAAATTATAACAAATCTACAACTATCTCAATCTAGATTCAAACTCATGGAGATTACAATCTAAAATATAGAGATTTTGATTAACCATAAAACTTGCAAAACTATACATGCCAAATGAATTCTTACAAATTTAAATTTGTTCACACATCCAAAACACCCACAAATCCTAAGACCAAGGATTCACAATCTAAATGATAAAATATCACAAATCTTCAACCCATAGATCTAAACATCATGAATCCACAACATGCATCTACGAGATGTTTAGGAGCTTCTATTTCACCAAAAGACCAATCTACAACCCCTTTGTGACCTTCTTTGATCTCTATTTTTTATTTAATCTTGGCGTGTTCACCATTTCTCTTTACTTGAAAAATATTTAATCTATATACGATACTCCCACTAATAAACAAGATTAATACAATGCTAAAAATTTCCTTCCAGCGATGGATCAACCAAGCTACAACCAACTCTGATACAAAATTTAAGAAATCTAAAAAAAGTACTAACCTCAATAGCTTAACATTGATACTAATTATGGGAAATCACATTGTAGACATCTAAAAAAATACCATGTCCTGATTCATTACTTTATCCTAATTATTTGCTCACTATAGGTCCTTATTTGCTAAATTATCCTAATCATTCCATAATTTTTCTAAGTCCTAGTTTAATCCCCCTTCACATGATTTAATTAAATTATTAATTAAATCCCCCTTTTATCACTTAACCACCTAAAAATGAATAAAAGAAAAAGAAAAATTCTTTTATTCTCTACCTCAGACATCATAACTATCTCCCATAAATCAAAAAATGAATTGAAAAATCCTTTTAATTCTCCACCCTCCATCCCTCGACCACTTAACGAACTCAATCTAGACAGTCAATCTATTAGTCGATCTCCATTGTCAATCATCCAACCTAGAAGCGACCCTTCAAGAGCCATTTTTAAGAATCATCCATCAAAGCAATGTCATGTTGTTGGTTCAAGCAACCATGTCATCCTATCAACATTTGAGCATAACTATCCTCATGGTACAATAGTATTCAATTTGGGTAAATTAATATTTTATTCATTTATTGTCAATTTCTTTGCTCTAACTAAGTTTGCATTAAGTGTAGATTGAGTGTTTCAAATTTTGTTTCAATCATCTTATTTTGGTCTACATTTTTTGTATACACATATTAATCTAATTAAAATAATATTTGTAAGATAATAAAATCAAAGCATTCCAACAAACAAATGAACACTTAACATGATATACCTTAGGAAAACCTTTTTGAGAAAAACTTAGCCTCTAAAACACATTCAATGTATTATTTAGCAACAAATCTAGTTTGAATACATTGTTAGAGAAGATAAAAATTCATCACCTCCAACACATGCTTTCAAACAAAACAATCTAGCAGCATCATAACCATAGCACAATGTTACAACCAAGAGCAACAAGAGATAAACACCTGGAGGAAATTTAGTAGCATAACCCTACCTTCTAGAAGCTCTCTTTACATGAACTTCCCATCCCAAGCAATCTATTTAAATATATAAGGATCAACAAGAAAACTAGATCTTCTAATCAATGCACCCAAGTGATATTTCCAAAGTTGGTGTGTAAGTTTGACTCTAGATCCAAGAATCATTACAACCTCCAAGGAAAAACACATACAACCCATAATTTAGTTCTTGTGCTCAAGATGACGTGTCTTCATGTGACCTCCCCACATATATCTAAAGTACATCGAGAGACATCCTTCTCTAGGTGCCTATTTTTTAATCAACTAATCACATAGAAGTAGAATAGGTGCCTCAAGAAGGATATCTCTCTGGGTACTTTAGATATATTTAATAAAATATAGATATACTAGTAGCATCTGTAACCACAAGCGTAATTGTAATCGTAACACTAAGCCCAACCCTAAACCTAATTGTAATCTTGACCCAAATAATTTGAATCCTAACCCTAACCCTATCTGTATTTGTTTAAATAGGTTTAGAATTAGGCTTGGATTATGATTAGGCTAGGGTTATGATCAAAATTAGAATTAGGGTTTAAATTAGGGTTAGGATTAGCATATCTATGTTTAGAGAAACCTATTCTAAGTTTAATCATAGAATTATTGTTAGAATTAGAGTTAGTGTAAGAATCAAGCATAATTGTAACTGTAACATTAACCCTAACCCTAAATATAACCCTAATTGTAATCTTGACACTAATTAAAACACTAATTTAAATCCTAACCTTAACCCTATCTGTAAATTTAAAAATAGATTTATAATTAGGATAGGGTTATGATTAGGATTATAATTAGGGTTTAAAAAATAGACACCTCAAGAAGGATATCTCTCAGCATACTATCATAATTCTATCCCTAACCCTATTTATAGCCATAACTCTAACCCTAATATTTTTTTGTTATAATATTTGTACTAATTATAACCCTAACCCTAATTATGTCGGTAACCGTATTTCTATCTCTAACCCTAATTGTAACTATAACCCTAATCTCAACCCTATTTTTTTTGGTTATATATATATATATATATTTCCCCCCTCTCTCCTATCTAAATCTTTATCCTTCTCTCTCTCTCTATATATATATCTCACTCTCTTTGTCTCTTTGTTGTCTATGTCTTTGTCTCTCTCTCTCTCTCTTAATTCTATCCATAATCCTAATCCTAATTATAACCCTAATTGTAACCCTAATTCTAATCCTAACTGTAATTCTAATTCTAATCATAACTCTAATTCTAACCATAAATGTCCCTAACCCTAATTATATCAACAACCTTAGTTATATGCTTAACCCTAATCCTAATAATAACCCTGATTGTAACCCTAATTCTAATCCTAACCATAAGTCTAATTATAATCATAACTCTAATTCTAACCATCAATGCAACTCTAATTATATCCCTAACCTTATTTCCAACCCTATACCTAAGCCTAACCCTAATTCTAACCATTACCCTAATTATATGTATGACCCTAATTATAACCCTAATCATAATTCTATCCCTAACCCTATTTCTAGCCCTAACTCTAACCCTAATGTTTTTTTTATAATATTTTCACTAATTATAACTGTAACTTTAATTTATCCCTAACCCTAATTATGTCTGTAACTCTATTTCTATCTCTAACCCTAACCCTAATTGTAACTGTAACCCTAATATTAACACTAATATTTTTTTGGTTATATATATTTGACCCCCCTCTCTCCTATCTATATCTTTATCTATGTTGTCTATGTCTTTGTCTCTCTTCATATATATATATAGTTGATGCGAATAGTTGTGTTCTTTTTTCTTCAAAATATTATTTATTATATTTATTCTTTATATATATTTATATATTATAAATATGTTTACAACATTAAATATTATTGAAAATTAGCATGTGTAAAATTGAGAATAACATTATTGTAAAATATAGCACACTTTAAAAATCATGATTCTAGTTAATCAAGTTTATACATATATACTCTATCATTATATTCCAATCCATCTATACACATGGTATTTGATCCACATTATTTATAAGTTCACACATATAATTTGTGTTAATTTTAAATATATTAACTATAAAATTACTATATAATATAGTAATATGGTAAATTAAAATGTTATAGTAATATTAGATGGAAAGAATATATATATATAATTTAAAAAATCAACACACCTATTCACATCAACTATAGAGATATAGAGAGATATATAAGAGAGATAAAGACATAGACACCAAAGAGACAAAGAGATCTAGATATATAGAGAGAAAAAAATAGAGATATAGATAGGAGAGAGAGCGGGGAAAATATATAACCAAAAAATATTAGGGTTAAGATTAGGGTTACAGTAACAATTAGGGTTAGGGTTAGATATAGAAATAGGGTTACCAACATAATTAGGGTTAGAGATACAATTAGAGTTGCATTTATGGTTAGAATTAGAGTTATGATTATAATTAGACTTATGGTTAGGATTAGAATTAGGGTTACAATCAGGGTTATAATTAGGATTATGGTTAAGCATAGAACTAAGCTTGTTGATATAATTAGGGTTAGGGATATTTATAGTTAGAATTTGATGAGGGTGGACTCCACCCAAAACACAAACAATAACAATTTATAGATTTCAATTAGACAAGAACAAGATCTCAAGAAAGATTAGTTAAACAATCTACAAACTGATTCAGAATTTCTTCACTAAACTTACCTGTCAAAGGGATACAAATCTGAAATACAATTTCCAGGGTCATATGCCCACTTATTACAACAATATAGGTTGTATTAAAATATAAATATCTAACTTACAGAGCCTTTTGATATCTACCTGACCTCGTGATTCGCATGAACAAGACATGCTAATCACTCCCTCCGACCTCCCCCTGGAACTATCCCAAAATAGGCTTTAAATACACATCAGAACTAGTTAGTGTAATTTCCCCAATGTCAACTTGCTTCGAAATGTTTAACTTCCATTTGGGCACCAAAATGGACCCAGCTGTCCTTTTTCCTCCTCAAGAAAGAATTTTCAAATTTTAAAAATTGGTAGCACAACTTCCGGGAGCCATAACTTTTGATCTGAGTGTCTGATTGATGAACCATTTGAAGCACTAGAAAGCTCATGAAGTGAACTACGATGCCAAAAATATGTAAACAAATTTTCACCAACTTTTAGGGCATTTAGGGACCTCTCAATACCTCAAATCTAATTTTGAAACTTTTCTAGGGACCTCACCAAATTGAAACTTTAATATCTTGAAATCCAGACATGATCTTGAGCTAAAATTTACCAAGAATTCTTATTTGACTATTCTAAAGATTTGGGGAAAACTTCAAGCTCAACAACTTCTCTAATATAGGTTTACTAAAAATAGTAAGTTCTGTTATTCTTAGATTTTTTGAAAACCTTGAAGGTTCTAAATCATAATTCAAGCAAATGGGTATCTAAAAACACAAAAATGAAAAGAACATAAAACAAATCATCATTTTTTTGGGTGATGCAAGATTTCCCTTACACCACTAGATGTTCTTGCATTAGACACCCAAGGTAATTTGAGAAGTGACCTTGTCACATCTCAGGTGTTCAAGGAAAAACCAAGAAGTTAACCTCTACCTTAGACAACTAGGAAGAATATTCAACATGCCTTCCTTTCCACTTAACCATATATTCTTCATATTGTCGATTCCTGGTACTTTGTCCCACATGGCTATCCAAGATTTCTTCTATCTCCTCCTCCTCCAAAGTAGGTGCTAGAATATTCCATTGTTCCTCTATTGGTATCCTCTGTGCCACCTTCATAATACTCTGTTAGATTAGAAATGTAGAACATATTAAACTCCAGTTAGTTTCTTATAATGGTTGCTTATACTTATCTTGTTTTCTATTTGCTTTTTACAGTTTGTTGTCTATTTTTAGACATTGTTTCCTTTATATAGAGCTTCTGCTCTCCTTTGTAAAATACATTCTGTAATATATTCATATGATATTCAATAAACTCTAATAGAGTTTCTGCAACATGGTATCAGAGCCATAATAGGATCTTCGTATTCTGTACGTCATACGGATCATATGGTACCGTATCTCTGTGGTGTGTTGATTGCTCAAAACTTTCAACATTTTTCTTTCCTAATCATGTTTCTTTTGTTTATCGCGAGGTTTTTTCTTTTTCTGCAATCTGAAAACATATAAAAATCACGGTTTGCAATCACATTCTGTGTGTTCATCGGTGGACTCTAAAGAGATCTTGTTTTTTTTCTGATCACGACCTGTATCATGTGGGTCATGTATTCAGAGTGGTCGCAGGTCTAAAGGAGTACGCATTTATGCTTTGTGGGCATTCCGTTTTAGCTATGATTCTTAGTCTCCTCGTCGTGGTCGCGATTCTCTGCTCGCATTTTTTTCAAAAGAAAATGTCTTTGAAGATGTTTTTGAGTATAAGGGTTTAAAACTCTAGTGATTCTCTGCTCACATTTTTTTTTCAAGGAGCTCTGTTTAGCACACCTTTTTTGTGGGTTTTGTTTATCAGTGTCAATTCCAGCCATTTCAGTTTGAGGTCGCTCTATGTTTTTCTTTGATTGGAGTCTTCTAGAGATCTCGTGGTTTCTTCTTGCGATTTTAGAACCTTGCGCCCAAGTCATATCAGATCCTAGCCAGACCATGTCAGACCTTTGCAGATATTTGTTTCTCTTTGTCTCAAAATCCATGCTCAGGTTTGTGAGCCAGTTCTCTTGTCTTGATATTTGTGTTGTCTTTTTGTTCATCCTCCAACATCTTGTCTTTCGTGTCTCAAAAAATATAAAACTGGCATCTCCTATCAAACACATTAAGCAGAAGGAGCATGTGCCCTACGCTTTTATGGCCAAATGACCTGCAGATTCTATCAAAATTTCTTCTTGGTACATTGACTCAGGTGCCTCTTGCCATTTCACACATCAATGAGACTGGTTCACAGAGTATACACCAGTCAAAGATTCTATCATTTTCAGAGGAGGCGAAGAATATACCGTTTTCGGCAAAGGCAATGTCTAAATTCAGTCTGGTGGGAGAAATTTAATATTTCTCGACGTATACTTCGTACCTGGCATGGAGATGAATCTTCTCTCTGTTAGTCAGATCATGCGACACTCACCTCATCTAGATGTTGTCTTCAGCATGCACTCATGTCATATAGTGGATCGTGAGACACGCACCACTGTAGCTCAGGCTCTTGAGGATCATGGTCTATATAGACTAGTGGATTCTGGTGATTCTCCTAAACAAGCTTTGGTAGCAAGGAGCATGTCCCTCAGTAAACTCTGGCATCAGCGTTATGGGCATCTCAACATGCACTATCTCTCTCAGCTAGCTCGGGAGAGTTTGGTTGGTGATCTTCCAGAAATTCAGGCTCAACTTCTTGGTGTCTGCGACACCTATCAAGTTGGTAAACAACATCGAACTCCATTTCCTACTAGTGACAAATGGAGAGCTTCCAAGGTTTTGCAGTTGGTTCACGCTGATGTATGTGGACCAATGAATACTCTGTCAGTTACTGGGTGCAGATATTTTCTTCTTTTTGTTGATGATTTCAGCAGAAAGATGTGGGTGTATTTCCTAAAACAGAAATCTGATGTGCTTAGTACATTTCAGCAATTCAAAGCCTTGGTGGAAAAAGAGTCTAGTTGTTCTCTCATCTCTCTTCAATCTGATAATGGAGGGGAGTTTTTCTCCTCCAACTTCACTCAGTTATGTGCTACACATGATATCAAATGTCAACTTACTACACCTTACACACCTCAACAGAATGGTGTTGTTGAGCGTCGCAATCACACTATTACAAAGATGGCACGTTCTATGTTAGAACATAGAGGTGTTCCTAAGAAGTTCTGGGCTAAAGTAGTCTATACTGCTGTCTATCTTCTGAACCGGTCACTCACCTATGCTATCAGAAAGATGACTCCTGAGGAAGCCTGATCTAGACGTAAGCCTCGCATCAACCATCTAAATTTTTTTGGCTCCACTGCTCATGTTTGGATTCCAGATGCCAAGCACAATAAATTGGATGCCAAAAGCCAGAAACTCATGTTCACAGGGTACAGTGAAAATCATAAGGCTTACAGACTAATTGATGTAGATACTGATCGTCTCATATTTAGTCGTGATGTAGTTGTTGATGAGACTATTGGGCTCTTTCTACTCTCCTTCCTCTACTCATACTGAGGATCAACCTTTGGAGGCTTTAGATTTCAGTGTTCACATTCCTTTCGCTCCACCTGATGGGAGGTTTCCTACAGTTTTGTCCACACCACAGCATGGTATTCCACCACCCGCCCCTCCTCAAGATATTCTAGATCCTCTTGATCTTGTTCCAACCTCTCCTAATGATACTGAAGCACCTCCTTTGAGTATTGATTCATCTACTCTCCGGCCTAAATGGTGGGCCAAAACCATTGGTGATCTTCACGATAATGAATTCATCGAGGGTAGATTTGCTAGGAAGAAGAGAAAGCAGCAAAATACTGTCAATTTTTCTCTCATGGCCAACCTTCACACCATTTCAGAACCTTAAACATATTCTAACGCTAAAGGTGTACCTAAATGGGACAAGGCTATGGATGCTGAGCACCAGAGCCTTCTGAAGAACAATACTTGGGTTCTTTCTTATCTCCCTCCTAGGACAAAGCCCATTGGATGCAAATGGGTCTACAAAGTCAAATACAAGGCTGATGGGACTCTCGACAAATATAAGGCTAGGTTGGTTGCCAAAGGATACTCCCAAAAAGAAGGTGTTGACTATGAGGAATCTTTTGCTCCTACAACTAAAATGAATACCATTAGGCTTGTTCTTGCTTTGGTAGCCCAGTTTGGGTGGAAAGTCCATCAATTGGATGTTAACAGTGCCTTCCTCAATGGTGATTTACAGGAAGAAGTCTACATGACACAACCTCCTAGCTTCAAGGTTGCGGGCAAAGAACACCAGGTGTGCAAATTGGTAAAATCTCTTTATGGCCTCAAACAGGCTCCAAGGGCGTGGTACATCAAGATTGATAAGTATCTTGTGGATCGTGGTTTTTAGAGAAGCCCCTCAGACTCCAATTTGTATGTCCAACAATATGCTGATGATAGTCTTTACATTGTTATCTATGTCAATGATCTAATTATCAATGGTAGCTCTGAGCAGTTGATTCAGGGGATCAAACACAATCTCAATCAAACTTTTGACATGACCGATTTGGGACTCCTACATTATTTCCTAGCTATTGAGGTTTGGCAGCATCCTGACCACATCTTCATCTCTTAGTCAAAGTATGCACGCAGTTTGCTGGACAAATTCTGGATGGCAGACTGCAAACCTGCTTCTACGCCCATGGAAAAAGGGTTGAAACTCTCAGCTAATTCTGACTCTCCTGTAGAGAATGAATCCACATTCGAGCAGTTAGTGGTTAGTCTCATCTATCTTACTGCCACTTGACCTAATCTTAGTTTTGTAGCCAGTTACATCTCTCATTTCATGACAGCTCCTAAAGTTGAACATTGGGTTGCAACAAAACGTGTGTTGAGATATGTGCAGGGTACTTCTAACTTTGGCATTCTATATGGCCGATGTACAGACCCTCAGCTGATTGGTTTTACAGATTCAGATTGGGTCGGATTGATTGATGACATAAAGTCTACCTCTAGGTATATTTTTAGTTTGGGAATTGGTGCCATCACATGGACTAGCAAGAAGTAGCAAGCAGTGGCTCTCTCCTCGATAGAAGCTGAATATCAAGGACTTGTTAAAGCAGCCTGTGAAGCAGTTTGGCTTTGATGGATGCTTTCAAACATGCAAATGTCTCCTACCGGGCCTTCACCCTTGTATTGTGACAATTAAGGGGTATTGAAACTTGCCAAAAATCTAGTCTTTCATGAACGGACAAAACATGTTGACCTTCATTGTCACTTCATTCGCCAGCTAGTTAAAGACAGATCTATTGTGTTGTAGTATATTCCTACAGAAGACCAGACTGCAGATATTCTTACCAAATATCTGAGCTCGGATAAGTTTGTCAAATTTTGGGAGCATCTTGGTCTTGTTGACAGATCGACCATTATGGGAGGGTATTAAACTCCAATTAGTTTCTTATAATGGTCGCTTATACTTATCTTGTTTTTTGTTTGCTTTTTACAGTCTGTTGTCTATTTTTAGACATTGTTTCCTTTATATAGAGATTATGCTCTCCTTTGTAAAATACATTCTATAATATATTCATATGATATTTAATAAACTCTGATAGAGATTCTGCAACAGAACATAGGGGAAATGTTGATTCCAATTGGCAACTCTACCTCATATGTACTTCTTGAATCATGCTTCTTTAGGATCCTGCATGGTCCAAATTTCTTCATCTTCAACTTATTATATGTCCCCATTGGGAACCTTTCTTTTCTCAGATGAACCATAAATTCATATCCAACCTTGAATTCTTTAAACATCTGCTTCTGGTCTGCCTTTTCTTTATATTGAGTATTCATCTTATTAATATGCTTCCATACCTCTTCGGGTAAGTTCTTTAGGTGTTCTGCATAGTCTTCAGCATTGACACTGCTCTTTTCTCACTTGTCCATCTTCTTCAACTTAGAAGCATTCCTTACTCCCATATACAATATGGAATGGAGATTTACCAATACTCTTATTGACAAAATTGTTGTAAGCAAATTCTTCCTGTGGTAGAATCCCATCCCTTGGGCTTATCTCCTACTAAGAATCTTAGCAAGTTTCCCAAACTTTGATTCACTACCTCTATTTGTCCATCAATTTGTGGATGATGTGTAAAACTAAACTTCAACTCAGTTTTTAACTTCTTCCATAAGGTCCTCCAAAAATACACAACAAACTTGGTACCTCTATCTGAAACTATATGTAGTCTAACTAGCTCTTTGAAAAACAACTATGTAATGTGAACAACATCACTAGTTTTCTGACACAGAATGAAATGTGCCATCTTTGATAATCTGTCAACCACCACAAATATTTAATCATGCTCTCTCTTTTTCCTTAGTAAACCAAGAACAAAGTCCATGCTGATATCCTCCCATGGTCCCTCTAGTACAGGTAATGGCCAATAATAATTCTTTGGGACAGGGTAATAGGCTCCAAACAATCCTTCCAAGCCTCTACAAAGTCTAGATCTTCAAGGTACAAATTTTTGAGTTCATTGAACCCAACAACCTCTATATTCATCCCTGTCAACAAAATTTGCCTTCTGCTCAAGGCACTTGCAACTCTATTAGACTTCCCACTCCCATGCTTCAAAACAAAAGTATAACTCTAAAAAACTCAACCCATTTTAAGTGCATCTGATTTAACTTTCCTTGACTATTAAGATACTGTAAAGCTTGATGATCAGTATATAAAATGAACTCTTTTGGCAACAAATAATGTCTCCATTTCTTCAAAGCATGAACTATAGCATAAAAATCCTGATCATAAACATAATACTTTTTGTTTGCATCATTAAGCTTCTCACTAAAATAGGCAATGGGCTTACCTTCTTGACTCAAAACAACTCCTATAGCACTGCCACTAGCATCAAAATCTACCTAAAATACCTTGTTAAAATCTGGAAGTGCCAAAATAGGTTGATCTGTGACTTTTTGCTTCCATGTATCAAAAATCTTGGTTACTCCTGTAGTCCATTTAAACTCTTTTTTATCCCTCTTATTGTCTCTGTTAGGGGTGTACAAATGCTACTAAATTTTTTGATAATTTTCTATAAAAACTTGTCAAACCATGAAAAGATCATACCTCTATAGTAGTCCTTGGGGTAGGCCATTCAATGATATCCATCACCTTCTCTACATCCCTTTTAAGATCCTTAGTTGAGTTAAGAAATGTTAGGTACACCAACTCCTTCACAAAACTACATTTCTTCATATTAATCAACAACTTTTCTTCCCTCAGCTTCTCAAAAACTTTTTGAACATGCATTAGGTGCTCCTCAAAAGTCTTACTGATAATGAAAATATCATCTAAATAGACAATGATAAATTTACCCAAAAACTCTTTTAATACCTCGTTCATGAGCCACATAAATGTGTTCAATGCATTGGTTAGCCCAAATGGCATGACTAACCATTCGTACAGGCCCTCCTTAGTCTTGAAGGTTGTCTTTCATTAATCTCCTTCTCTGATTTAGATATGGTGATATCCACTCTTTAGATAAATCTTCATAAAGTACTTGGCTCCACTCAAGCAATCCATAATATCATCCATCCTTGGCAATGGGAATATGTACTTGATTGTAATTTTGTTGATGGCTTAGGAATCTGTACACATTCTCCACTCTCCATATTTCTTTGGTGCTAGTACTGTAGATATTGCACATGGACTTAGGCTCCTTCTTACTAGTCCTTTCCTTAACAGCTCGTGAACTTGTCTATTCAGCTCTTCATTCTCTGCAGGAGTCATTCTATGGGCTGTCTTATTCGACAAACTAGCTCCTGCTATCAAATTGATTTGATGACTTATCTTTCTCAATGGTAGTAAACCTTTTGGTACATTATCAGAGACAATGTCATTAAATTATTCCAATAGATCTGAGAATTCTTCTAGTACATCTTCACATTTCTCTTGGCTGATCTTAGGAATCAACGTAAAGCAATGATGCTCGTACTTCATACCATCCAAAAATTTACTACCATCTACCAAGAAAATTCTAGTAGCACTACATACCTTTTCTTCCACTTCCTTCAAGGGTTTCAACTTATAACGAACTTCATCCTTTGTTAGGGAATAGGTGTTTGCATCATGGCAATCATGGAAAACACACCTATCATATTGCCACGGCCTTCCCAACAACATATGACATACATCCATTAGTATGATGTCACAACACCTCATCATGATAGTCTCCAATCTTGAACTTAAATAAACACTGCTCATTGACCAAAGATTGATGGTCTTTTTGCAACCATGCAATCTAATATGGATGTGGATGCCTTATCCTTGTCAACTTCAACTTGTTAACCATCTCCTCTAAGACAAGATTATTAGTGCTTCCACTATTAATAATAATATCACAACACTTACCTTCACACTTGCATCTTGTACAGAATAAACTCTTCCTCTAATCTGGTTCTTCTTCCTCATTTAACAATGTTCTTCTGACAACTAGGGTTTCTCCCCTTTTAACATCTTTAGAATTCTCAGATTGCACATATTCATCTACATTTGCAACTCGTGCATTACCTTCAAATCTTCTATTTGTCCTTCCTTGATGTTGGGGACACTTGTAGGCTCAATATCCTTCTACACATTGGAAATAGGTTCCTTTGAAACATTCTCTTCTAGATCCTTTATGAGGTCTTCCTTTTCCTCTTCCTCTTTACTCACCATTATTTTGGTCACGAGGGTAGTAGGCATTATCTCCTTTCTAATTTTGATTGGTGCCCACTTCTTCACTTTTCTTTTGATCTTCATTTCAGCCTCCATAGGATCTTCCACCAGTCCTTCTGCCATGACCTCTTCCTCTTTGCTTGCTTTCAAATATTTTATTCAACTTCTCTTCCACCTTCAGTGAAAACTAGTATGCATCTTATATGGTGGTCATTCTGACTAGGCTCAAATCCTATTGAATACTTAGCCTCAACCCATTAATATAATGGGCTAGCTTCTCATTGTTGGCCTCTGCATGGCCTATTCTAATAATAATCTTATAAAACTCTTCTATATACTCCTTCATAGACTTGTTACCTTCCTTCAATCCTTGTAGCTTCTTCAACAAGTCCAACTCATAGTCCATAGGAATGAATTTCTTCTTTAGTTTGTCCACCATCTGATCCCATCTCGTAATCTTTCCTTTTTCTCTTCTATAAATATCTCCAACTAGACCTCCTTCCACCAAATATTGTCATGGCCCTTCAACTTCATTTTTACAAACTTGACCCATTCTGGATCCTCCATATCTTCATATTTGAAATATTCCTCCATATTGTTTATCCAATCAATAAGCTCTTCTAGATTTAAATCTCTAGAATAGGTAGAAACTTTGATTCTAGGCCTCTTTCTGATCTTTGAAATGACCCTCAACAACCTACCTTGCACATAATCTCCTGCATCATCTTATTCTTCCTTAGATAACTCTTCTTCTTCAACTTCAACTTCACTTTCTTCTCTTATTCTTGGCTCAAACCCTCTTTGCAACTCCTCTTGATTTGCCTCTGTAGGGCTTTAAAACCTTCTTCTGTCAAAGCATTTCTCCAACCATGGTTTCATTGTGGAGGCATTTTGATCTCTACAACAAACTCACAACCTTAGGTCTTGGTGCAAACTACCTCATGGTTGGCGATCTGTCTACACACTCAGGAACCCTTGTACTGATTCCACTTGATGGGGCTGCACTTCACACAAAACACAAACAACAACAATTTATATATTTCAAATAAAAAAGAACATGATCTCAAGAAAGATTAGTTAAAAAATCTGTAAATTGATTCATAATTTCTTCAATAAACTTGCCTATCAAAGGGCTACAAATCTGAAATATAATTTCTAGGGTCATATGCCTAGTTACTATAGAAATATGGGTTGTCTTACAATAGAAATATCTAACTTACATAGCCTTCTGATATCTACCTGACCTCCTGATTTGCATGAACAAGACTTGCCAATCACTCCCTCTGACCTCCACTTGGAACTATCTCAAAATAGGCTTTAAATACACATTGGAACTAGTTAGTGTAATTTCCCCAATGTAGACTTTCTTTGAAGTGTGTAACTTCCATTTTGGTGCCAAAATGAACCCAACTGTCCTTTTTCCCGCCCAAGAAAGAATTTTCAAATTTTAAAAATTGGTAGCCCAACTCTTGGGAGCCATAACTTTTGATTCGGGTGTTCGATTGACAAACCATTTGAAGCACTGGAAAGCTCATGAAGTGAACTATGATGCCAAAAATTTATAAATAGATTTTTTGTTGAACCCAATGAGGTGTTGAGAGGGGGGTGAATCAACACACACAAAAACTTAAATAGATATTTGTAGATAAAACTGAATAATTTAGAGAACAAAAAGTAAATTATACAACACAAGAATCAACACATGAACACTGGGATTTTTACATGGAAAACCCTAAAATAGGGAAAAACCATGGTGAGTGTTAGCTCACAATATACTATGCTCACAACAAAAATGTTACAACTTTATTTTTGGGTTGCAACCCAAGGAAGCTACTACTCCTTGTATTTTGTGCTCACTGTAATTACAACTTTGATTTAGGGTAAAAACCCAAGGAAGCTACTACTCCCTAAATATACTGCTACAACTCTCTGAATATACTGCTCACTACATTTAGGATTTACAAGAATAAATAAATGGGCTAGTGCAAAGTAAACATTTGACTTAAGCTGATAATGCAGTCTTCCTTTTCTGCTCAAAACATGTTTTCAAACTAATTCTGCACACTTCATATCTTGCACTCTACTCTATCACGTTTGAACTCACATCTCCACTTCACACATGAATTTGGTCTTCTATAAATATGCTCCGCAACACTTCAAAACATCGATTAGGTCGGCATCATAAACACCATTGGATGAAATGTGTAACTCTTCAAAGGTCAGCCTCAATATCTACAACATGATGAGAAAACTTGTTACAAACCTTAGGGCTTCATGAAAGGGATCAAGATACATCTCTCCATACCTTCCAAAGTTAAAGTAATTAATCAGGATCTGCTACACATACCAAACTTAACATGTCAGCTCAACTACTTAAAACTGCTAATTGTTCATCTTCACACTACCGGGGAGAAGCCAAAATCTCCATGCAAACCAAGAATTCAATCATGTATAATCACAACATCATCCATTCACCTTTCTTCTAAAGTATCATATCAATCTATACATCCACAAAACAAGAAACATGATGAATTGTAAGAAACAGAGCATTGCGGACCACATGTGACACTTCATAACTCAAGATATAGCATTGCGGTACAATACAAACCTTGAAACCTTTAGAAATGCACTTAAAAAACATTATATACTCCTTCCCAAATTTGCACATCCTCATCTTAACAATTTTGGAGGAATACAAAATCTTGAATAAGGGAAACTAGAGTCTGGAGAACAATTATGATTAATTCTTCCCTTATTGGCTTAACTACTTGATGTGATATAGGAAAGTAAGAAATATCTACATGCGGATCAAACCTAAGATATATTGGAACATGTAAGTGTTAGGGTTAGATGGTAGAACATATCAATTAAATGCAAATAAAGATTAAATAGAGGAATGTAAATACTCAAAAATAATAACAACGAGAGATAAGTTTTAACGTGGTTCACCCAAACTCGGGCTACATCCACCAAACAGAGTCTCCAATATTATTATCTAGTAAATCAAACTGATTACAACCAGCAATCCCTGCAACTCAATACCACTGCAAATGCTAGAATACAATATCCACCAAAACCCTAACCCTTAACCACTTTTATCAAGCCTCATGTCAGTTACAAAAATAAGGTTTTTTTTATGTCGGCTCATGGAAAAACTAGTGTACAATACTTGCATGATCAATGACCACCTACCAACAATCTCCCACTTGGAGACTGATCAGGCTCCACACCAAACAATCTCCCACTTGTAGACTAATCCTGGACAACACCGCTATGCATGCAGCTCCCACTGGAAATAAGCACCCTGGACTCTATTCTATTTTTATTGTTTCAGTCTTGAAGACCAACTGAAGCTAAAGAGGAGCTTAGCTTCTCCCTTGTCACTGCCTTTGCAAACATATTTTCTAGATTTTCATCTGTATGTATGTTTTCTAGCCTTAACTATCCATCATCCAACATCAACCGAATAAAGTGATACCTCAACTAAATGTGTTTGGTCTTTGAATGCAAGGCATAATTCTTTGCAAGATGTATGGCACTTTGGCTGTCCGTAAACAAATAACTATTAGCCTGCTGTTTGCCCAATTCTTTCATGAAAGATTGCAGCCATATCATCTCCTTGCTTGCCTCTGTTGCAACTACATATTCTACCTCTGTGGTGGATAAAGCAACCACCTTTTGCAACCTAGAAATCCAACTCGCTGCTGTCCCACCTACAGTAAAGACATAACTTGTAGGACTCCGCCTGGTATCAATATCCCCTGCCAAATCTAAGTCTACATAACCTACTAAATTAGTATTAGAGCCCCCAAAACATAAGTGTTTATTAGATGTACCTCTCAAATATCTGAGAATCCATTTTACTACATTCCAATGCTCCAATCCAGGATGACTCATATACTTGCTTACAACTCCTAGAACATGTACAATATCCGGTCTCGTGCATACCATGGCGTACATTAAACTTCCTACAACTGAAGCATATGGTACCTTGGACATTTTTTCTTTCTCCTCTGGTGTCTTAGGACACATCTCCTTTGTCAATTTCAAATGATTAGGCAAAGGTGTGCTAATAGCTTTTGTATTCTCCATATGGAATCTCTGTAACACCTTTTAAACATAATCAACCTGAGATAGAGTCAATTTTCTGTGCTGTCTATCTCTACAAATTTTCATACCAAGGATTTGTTTTTCTGCTCCCAAATCCTTCATAGCAAATGATTGTGCTAACTGCTATTTTAACTCTCTTATGTGATCCATGTTTGACCGAGTTACAAGCATGTTGTCAACATATAAACATAAAATAATGTAGCTGTCATTATCCAACCTCTTAAAATAAACACAATGGTTAGAATTACACCAGCTGTAGCCTTGCTCAGCCATAAAACTATCAAATTTCAAGTACCATTGTCGAGGTGCTTGTTTCAGGCCATACAAACTCTTCTTTAATCTACACACCTGATGCAGAGCATCTAAGATAGCAGAAACATGTTTCACCATTTCAATGCAATAACTCTCAAGTTCACTATATTTCTTATGACATAACCTTCACATAAGGTAGGATTCAACACCATATCCAACTTTTTCTTGACACAAACAATGAAGGACTCCAGGACACACCTTCCAGGATGTCTAACACTAACTAACATTCCATTTAACCACTATGTAATACCTGCAAGACAATAGTCTCATTGACTGTCATGACATTGCTGCTCCATTGGGATAACAGCCACAAATACCTCCTTGGGATGATCTCCCTCTACACCAACCCAATCCCTTTGCAACATACCAATCTATAACATGCACACATACCAATGTCTTCATTAGCAAAGTAATAACATGATGAACAAAACTATTACCTTCTTGATATGACTGCTATCCTCTGAATTCTTGATCATGGTTTCTACAGGGTCATTCACATGCCCAAACTCACTCTACAACATCCTCCTATCTCTCTATCCTTCACAAGCCTTATCACAGACTGTGATACAACCCATTCCATTAAGCAAAGATAGAAAAAGGTCAATGGAATGGGCAAAAATCCGTCGGGTTGCTCAGAAGAACCCTAACCTAAGTTTTCAAACCCTCTTTCAGACAAAGGAGAAATGCAAAGAGATGCAAAGGTGTCAAGAACCCAAACCAATTGCAAATGACATGTAACTCTCCACTCTGAACAACCATTCCAGGTACCAACCCCTACTTAGCCGTACAAGTACGGATTTATGCAGAAAATAGCAAATTAATAGGTTGTAACAGCAGTTTTAAGATAGTCCATGGTAAATCAATGATTTCTCTCAGCAAGATTAATGATAGGAGTCCAAACAAGATTCAATGCAAAGCTATTTCAGTACTCTATCCATCCATTATACCCATGTGCCATGAAAATTTTATACAGGCATGGGTACGACCTGATAACAGCAAAGAAAAGTTCAGAAAAGCAGAAAAATAGTAAATAGAGTTCTTTTTATTCTTTTCTTCTATTCCTTCGAATCTCTCCTCCGAAAACCAACCTTCCTTGGCTTAAAACAAGCCTTAACATTTGCATGCAATGGTTGGGGTCGATCAAAACTGCCCAAAACCATCGAGCTACTTTCTTGATTTGTAACTGTAGTCTAAAGATTGTTTTTGAAATTGTCTTTTTTTTAGGACAGTAATGACTGTTTTTGTCTAAACAATGCTTTGTTTTAACTTTTGATTAACCTTGGACAAGGTTTTAAACACCCTCCTAACCTTAGACATGCCTTTATAGGCTACAAACATTTAAATGACTCCCCTTACAAACATTAAAACTCAAATGACTCCTATGACTGTCTTTTTGCCACAAGACTGTCCTACCTAGGACTAATAACATAACCATAGTAGATTCATAGTCATTTGGACATAGTCCATTTACAACCTAGCTACAAGCCTTATTACAACATAGAATATGGTCTCAAAGACCTTTTTAAACAAACCAAACAACTTGTAAATCAAGTAAAATCTAGACATCTTGGTGCTGCTGCACCATACTCCCTGGCATGATGAAAACTCTTGTCCCAAGAGTTAGGGGATCTACTCCAACCATTATTCCATCTTGTTGGAATGTTCCTCTGACTGGAAAACATGAAGTCTCCAAGAGTTATCTTCCTCCTTCTCCATCATGCATGGCTCCTGTAAAAAGTGTTAGAACCATAAAACTTGTTGTGATGTCCTTGCCTAGGAACCTGTTGCTGCAATACTTCTGTTCTTCTCAACTGGAGGTCATGATTCATTCCTCCCTGTATCATCTGCTATTTGCAGAGCAATCAATTTCCCCAATCTTGACATAACTCAAGTCCCAAACCTGCTGCTCTCTAGGACTATCATCCACCTTCTGTTGCAATTGTTCCTACTGCTTGCAATCATCCTTAACCTGCACATTCAACTGTAACTTCTTTCCAAAACAAATAACAACATGTCCTTCTTCTCCTCACAAGGTAAAGGTATTAGTTTTAACTTCTTACCATCTTTATGCACCACATAGGTATTAGTATACCCATCATGAATTGTCCTCCTCGAATACTACCATGGTCTACCTGAAATGATATGCCCACATGTCATAGGAATAACATCACACAAAACATAGTCCTGATATGGACCAATTGTAAAATCAACATATGCCTTCTTAGTAACAATTACCTGCTTCTCTTGACTCACCCAAGTGACATTGTAAGGACTAGGATGATCAAAAGTTTTCAATCCCAACTTATTCACCATTTCCCAAGAAACTAGATAATCATGAGAACCTGAATCTACAATCAACTTGCATATCCTTCCATGATTGAAACAATTAGTTCTAAAAATAGATACCTGTGGTGGTTGCTGCATCTTGCCTCTTTCCGCCATGAGCATTTCTCCAACCATCATTGGAGAGGCTGATGACATTTCTGGTTCTTCTGGCTTCTCCTCCTCTTGTGCCAAGTGAACTCTTCTATCCTTGGTCTTTCAACACCATCCTTCTTAGGACAGTTGAAAGATGTGTGTCCCACCTCATTGCAGTGATAACATCTTCCTGTGAACACTCCTCTACCTGATCTAAATCTACCTCCACCTCTATATCCACCTCTCTGTTCTATAGACATCTCCTTACCTTTCTCATTGTTGTTCTGAACTTCAGTAGTAGGTCTGCCCCTACCTCTATATCCTCTTCCACTTCCTCCTTGCCTTTCTTGCTTCCTCTTTACCCTCTCTTTAGCCCTGATGGCCAACTGAAAACACTCTCCAAGTGTTTTTGGTACTGCCAACCCAATCTCATCCTGCAAGTTATACCTAAGCCCATTAAGGTATCTTGCCACTTTCTCTTCTTCATCTTCCAATCCACCTCTAATACTAAGCTTATGAAATTGTTAAGTATAGGACATAACATCCATGTCCTTCTGCTTCAGATTCTGCCTCATCCTCTTTGTCTAAATAGAGTAATCAGATGGAAGGAATTGATCCTTCATCATATCCTTCATCCTACTCCAAGAAGTGATTCTTGATGCACCTCTAGCCATTCTTTCTGTCTGCAGACTACTCCACCAGGTAAGTGTTGTTCCTCTCAGTTTTGTTTTTGCAAACTTGATCTTCTTCTCATCACTCATCTCCTCATACTCAAAAAAAATTTCCAGGGCATCTATCCACCCTAGCACCTCTTCACTATCCATCTTCCCCTGATAGATAAGTAACTCAATGTTTGCCTTTGTTCCACTTCCTTGGACTACCTTCAACAATCTCACAAACTTCTTTTCTTCAGCATCTAACCCATCCTCAGGAGGATTCTCATCAGCATTCTCATCTCCTTCTGAACCATCTTGTTCATCCTTTCTAGGATTCTTCTCTAATGCTTCCAATCTAGCCAAGATTGTTGCATTCTCTCTTCTCACTTGCCTCAACTCTCTGTCTCTTACAGCATCCTGCTCTCTTCTGTCCCTCAACTCCTTTTCTCTTGCCTCTAAGGCTTCTCTCAACTCAGAATTCTCTCTTGCCATCTGATTTTTAGGAGGCATCTTCACAAACTCTCACAAACTCTTACTATTTCACAAGATCCTTTACTCCCTCAAGGACCTACTAGTGGCTCTGATACCACAAATGATGCAGAGCATCTAAGATAGTAGAAACATGTTTCACCATTTCAATACAATAACTCTCAAGTTCACTATTTTTCTTTTGACATAACCTTTACATAAGGCAGGATTCAACACCATATCTAACATGTTCTTGACACACACAATGAAGGACTCCAAGACACACCTTCCAGGATGTCTAACACTAACTAACATTCCATTCAACCACTATGTAATACCTGCAAGACAGCAGTCTCATTGACTGTCATGACATTGCTGCTCCATTGGGATAACAGCCACAAATACCTCCTTGGGATGATCTCCCTCTACACCAACCCAATCCCTTTGCAACATACCAATCTATAACATGCACACATACCAATGTCTTCATTAGCAAAGTAATAACATGATGAACAAAACTATTACCTTCTTGATATGACTGCTGTCCTCCTCTGAATTCTTGATCATGGTTTCTGCAGGGTCATTCACATGCCCAAACTCACTCTACAACATCCTCCTATCTCTCTATCCTTCACAAGCCTTATCACAGACTATGATACAACCCATTCCATTGAGCAAAGATAGAAAAAGGTCAATGGAATGGGCAAAAATCCATCAGGTTGCTCAGAAGAACCCTAACCTAAGTTTTCAAACCCTCTTTCAGACAAAGGAGAAATGCAGAGAGATGCAAAGGTGTCAAGAACCCAAACCAATTGAAAATGATAGGTAACTCTCCACTCTAAACAACCATTCCAGGTACCAACCCCTACTCAGCCGTACAAGTATGGATTTATGCAGAAAACAATGAATTAATGGGTTGTAACAGTAGTTTTAAGATAGTCTATGGTAAATCAATGATTTCTCTCAGCAAGATTAATGATAGGAGTCCAAAAAAGATTCAATGCAAAGCTATTTCAGTACTCTATCCATCCATTATACCCTTGTGCCATGAAAATTCTGTACAGGCGTGGGTACGGCCTGATAACATCAAAGAAAAGTTTAGAAAAGCAAAAAAATAGTAAACATAGTTCTTTTTGTTCTTTTCTTCTATTCCTTCGAATCTCTCCTCCAAAAACCAACCTTCCTTGGCTTAAAACAAGACTTAACATTTGCATGCAATGGTTGGGGTTGATCAAAACTGCCCAAAACCATTAAGCTGCTTTCTTGATTTGTAAACGTAGTCTAAAGATTGTTTTTGAAACTGTCTTTTTTTTTAGGATAGCAATGACTATTTTTGTCTAAACAATGCTTTGTTTTAACTTTTGATTAACCTTGGACAAGGTTTTAAACACCCTCCTAACCTTAGACATTCCTTTATAGGCTACAAACATTTAAATGACTCCCCTTACAAACATTAAAACTCAAATGACTCCTATGACTGTCTGTTTGCCACAAGACTGTCCTACCTAGGAGTAATAACATAACCATAGTAGATTCATAGTCATTTGGACATAGTCCATTTACAACCTAGCTACAAGCCTTATTACAACATAGAATATGGTCTCAAAGACCTTTTTAAACAAACCAAACAACTTGTAAATCAAATAAAATCTAGACATCTTGGTGCTCCTGCAACAACACCAGTTTCTCCTTACCTTTGACCGCAAATCCTTGGGGCTATTCCATGTATATCTCTTCCAAATCACCATGGAGAAAGGCAGTTTTCACATCTAGCTATTCCAAATGCAAATCTTTAGCAGCCACAATACTTAAAACAATACGAATAGAATTCATCTTAACAACCGGAGAAAAAATCTCATCAAAATCAATGCCCTTTTTCTGTGCAAATCCTTTTACAACTAACCTGGCTTTAAATATTTTCTTACCTCCATCTTCCTCTTTCAGCCTATAAACCCATTTGTTTAGTAAATACTTTTTACCTGTAGGCAACTTACATAATTCCCAAGTCTGATTTTTCAGCAAGGAGTCCATTTCTTCTTTTATTGCAAGCTCACACTAAACCTATGTATCTACCTACATAGCTTCATCATACCCTTCCAATTTACTAGCATCTATTAACAAAATAAAATACAAAGAGGGAGAAAACCTTTCAGGAGGTCTACTTAGCCTTGTTGATCGTCTAACATTCACTAGAGTTTGTAGTATTTCTTGTTGGTGTTGCGGAGTATGAGGAATCACTGGAACATCACTATTTAGAGTATCATTCATCACCACATAATCATTTTCTTTCTTCTCATGCTACTGCAATTGATCTTTGTACAACACCTTTTCATTGAATACAACATCCCTACTTCTCACAATTTTTTGATTTTCAAAATCCTAAAGCCTATATCCAATTCATCAATGTCATATCTAATGAAGGTACACTTTTTTGATTTTGCATCCAACTTGGTTCTATTTTTAGAATCTACATGTGCAAATGCTTCACATCTGAAGGTTTTGAGAAAAGAATAACTCACCTTCTTACTTGTCCATGCTTCCTCTGGAATACCATAGCCCAAAGGAACTAAAGGACCTCTATTAATTAAATATACAACAATGTGTTGATAACTGAGAGGGGGGTGAATCAGTTATCTTAATTATTTCTACTTTCTGAATTTCCTTATCAATTAGTGCAACATTAAGTTAGATAAGAAAACATAACCATGAAATGGAAATAACATCAATACACATGACACAATGATTTTGATGTGGAAAACTTTGTTAAGGGAAAAACCACGGAGTTATTAACCCAAGATTGTATTCTCTGTTAGAAGAATAAGATAGTACAAAATGGCACTTGCCAATTAAGGCTCACTGCCTGAGCACACTACTCACAAGAGGCTCACTACCTACAATAGTTTATACAAGGAAACTAGATACTTGAACTGATGAGAAGCATCCACATATGCTAAGGTTCAGTTCTGGTTAAGCCCAATATATTGATCTACTGCACTTCATTCTTGCTCTCTTAGGTGCTGCTGTCCTGTTACATTCCAGACTTGTCTTACTGTCTTCACACTGCTCTTCTACTTTTATTCGCACCACACAATACACCACACACACCTTCACATCCAAATCTATCTGGTATATATATCCGTACAAAGGATTTCATCCTCTTTCTAGTTGGCATCTGGAATAGTCAATATCTTCCCAAACTCTAGTCTGTCAGCTGAATCCTTACTTACCAATTGATGTGAATCAAGGAGATACTTGTAGAAGTCATCTAACATGTCAGACAATCATGAATGATACCTTAAGAACCTTGATCACCATCAATATCTCATCCAGAATAATTCTGATGCTCTGTCAGTCAGTTCTTCCTCTGTCTACTCTGCCAAACCAGACCCCAATACTAAGATGCTCATATCTCTTCAGTCTTTCATCACCGGAGGCTCAATCCCTAGAATCAATTAGTCAATTTATTTCTCTTGACTTCCCCAAGTCTGCACTTTACAAAGATATTTCCTCTAAGAGATCCAGACTTGACTGTCAGACCTTGCTGCATGCTCTGTTCTTGCTTACCAGACCAAAGTATTCTTCAATTTGACTTCTGGTAAAGATACACCATGTCCTGCGGATGTGTGGAATGGTCTTTGTTGCCATCAATGACAACACCAATGAAGCCACATAGTGTCTCTTGCCAACAGAGTGTTGACAGCCTCTGCCCACATGTTTAAAGGCAGCCCAGCATGCAATCTCATGGTCCTTGCACGCTCCATTATTGTCCTATTCATGCGTTCAACCACTCCATTTTCTTGTGGAGTCCCTGGAACTATTTTTTACCTACGAATTCCATTAAAGGAACAATATTCCTCAAATTCTTTGCTGCAATACTCACCTCCATTATCAAATTTAAGACATTTTAATCTTTTACCTGTCTCATTCTTAACCAAGCTTCTCCATTTTTCAAATGTTTCAAATACATCATATTTCTGCCTGAGAAAATAAATCTAAACCTTCCTAGTTGCATCATCTATGAATGTAACATAATACCAAGAGCCACTAAGAGAAGATACATGAGCCGGTCCCCATACATCTCTATGCACAAGCTCCAACTTTTCATCTTTCTTTTGCTTCCCATCCTTTAGAAAGATGACTCTCTTTTGTTTGCCATACACACAACTTTCACAAAAATCCATATTAATACATTTCAGACCTGGTAAAACTTTCTTAGAATGAAGTACCTTCATACCTTTTTCACTCATATGCCCAAGTCTGTTATGCCATAGTGTTGTCTCAGAACCTGCAACAACTATTTCAGTCTCTTCCTGCGAACTTGTAGCAACTGTTCCTGAACCTGTTTATTTTTTCTCTGCAAAAGCTAAAGTGGAAGGAATAGTATGACCTGTACAAAGATATAAGGTGCCTACTTTCACACCTTTTTCTATTATTAAGGCATCTTTTGAATCCTTCCAAGTTTTATCAGTAAATGTAACAATGTAACCTTCTTTAGGTAGCTGCCCTACTGAAATTAAATTCCTACTGAGCCTTGAAATGTGTCTTACCTCTTGTAGTAGCCAATGATTCCCATTCTGCAACTTAATCTTAATTCTTTCCTTTCCAACAATCTGACAGGGTTTGTTATCTCCCAAATAAACTAGCCCAAAATCCCCTTGAACATAATCAAGAAAATAACTTCTATGGGGCGTAGCATGAAATGAGGCCCCTAAATCTAAAACTCATGAATCATCAGCATTATCTAGGGAAAGAATCAAAGCATCATCTTCAGATTTATTACTTACAACATTTGCCTCCTTATTGCCTTCTTGTTTGTCTCCTTCTTTATTCTTCTGAGACCAACAATCTTTCTTCAGATGACCTGGTTTCGCATAGTACTAGCAATCCTTCTGTCCTCTAGATTGGGCTCTTTTGTCCTTTGATTTTCCTCGTGACTTCCCATGACCTCCAGAACCTTTTCCTCTCTCCTTTGATCTACCCCTACTTTCTGCATTCAAAACACTACCTGATGTGAACCCTCCTGAGCTTTTCCATCACATTTCCTCGCTAAGGATAACACCAACAACATCATCAAATTTTAAAGCGTTTGAACCAGAGACAAAGTTACAACCATTACCAAGCTATTCTAGCTTTCTGGCAAAGAACATAAAACCAAGAGAGCCCTCACCTCTTCATCAAATTTCACTTTTATAGAAGTTAACTGACTGACAATCGTATTAAACTCATTTAAATGATCTGTCATAGATCCACCTTCAATCATTTTCAAATTAAACAAACGCTTCATGAGAAATACCTTATTTGAGGCTGAGGGTTTTTCATACAATTTAGCCAAAGCTTTCATCAGTTCACTTGTTGTCTTCACTTCTGTTATATTGAATGCCACAGATGGTGCCAGGCACAACCGAATGGTTCCCAGTGCCTTTCTGTCCAGAAGTTCCCAATTCTCATCCATCATTCCTGTCAGTTTCTTGGATACTCCTTCCAATAGCATCCATAAATCCTTTTGATAGAGGTAATCCTCCATCCACATCTTCCATAATTGATAGTTCTGCCCATTAAATTTATCGACCTTCAATTTATCCTCATCCACCATTGCTCCCACTCAACCGTGAGACCTTCCTGCAGATGATAATCGAACACAACTCGCTCTGATACCACTTGTTAGGGTTAGTTGGCAGAAGATATCAATTAAATGCAAATAAAGATTAAACAGAGGAATGGAAATACTTAGAAATAATAACAGCGAGAGACAAGTTTTAACGTGGTTCACCCAAACTTGGGCTACATCCACCAAACAAAGAGTCCAATATTATTATCCAGTAAATCAAATCGATTACAACCAGCAATCCTTGCAACTCAATACCGCTGCAAATGCTACAATACAATATCCACCAAAACCCTAACCCTTAGCCACTTTTATCAAGCCTTATGTCGGTTACAAAAATAGGATTTTTTTATGTCAGCTCATGGATACATAACTAGTGTATAGTACTTGCATGATTAGTCACTACCTACCAACAGTAAGACCTCCGCACAAACTTTTATGGTTGATCTACATACATTTCATCTTCTGCAAAAGACAAACATCTGTATTGCTTTTGTCACTTGATTGCTGACTTTGCAGACCACCAAACCACTTGGTACTTTATCATAGCATGACTTAAACATCTCTGAGCCTTTCCTTAGAATTGCATGACAAAATGATGTCTTCTGGAAGAATGTAGAGCATTCCAATATGTCTCCATCATTGCTTTGCCCTATCTAAGGAGTAACTGGTACTCTGTCCCTTGTAACTTTTTTTGCTGACGATATGAAGACTTGAAACCTTGGATATATCATTTTAATACTTGGATAAACTTGTCTTTAGAACCACAAGATCAATTTTTTCTTTGCGGAGAAACGTGGACCAAAAAAATGTGACTCTGCCTTAGGATATGCACTATGAATGCCTTAGTCATATTTCTGCTATTTATCAGAAAGTACAGTACTCCACCTTGATGAAATATACATGTAGGTATACTGGAAACATGCTAGGACATTCGTATTTACCTCCACATCATGCTCAGACACAAGGCTGATCACTGCACCATACTTAGACTATTTTCTCTTCTCCCAGACTAGTTTTACTTTACTTGCTAAGTCTTCTAGACAAACTGGCCTTTTAAATGTTGACCCCTTGAGTCAAACCATCTCTCTCAAATCTTCCACTAATCATCAACTTCTCCATCTTCTGTACAAATATGATATTGTATTGTCATCTTCTATGAATACTATGTTGACATCAGTGACATCACATATTGTCAACAATCTTCCCCTTTGTCATTGATAGCAACATGTACTCCCCCTTAGATATATATTTCTCTCTTCCCCTTTGAAATCAAGGACAAAGGGCATGATATCCTTCACTTATACCAATTCAAAAACTATGTAGACTCCCCTTTTCAAAATGATTTTTACAAACTGTACTCCCCTAAGATAGGGATACCTCAAAAATAGATGCTATGTATATAATATAGCACTATTGTCCTCCGCAAGATTATATACATCAAAATTTATCTTATTTACATTATTCTTACAACTCACTTGGAAGGTAGAATGACCTTGTAGATTACCTTGATTTGTGTAATAGTGGATGTCCAATTGGCACTTTCTGTGGTAAGCATATGGTTTTGACATTCACACTACATCCATAGTTCCTCAACTTCTTCTATGCTGCTTGGGATTTTCATCTTTTGATCAATCTTTTCTGCTTCTCCTAGCAGACCAGACAATGAGGCAAGTCTTAGATTTACTCCCTCTCTCAACTTACCAAATTGTTTCTTCAAGTTTTCTCTTTTTTCCTAGAGCGAAGATAACTGGCCATGGAGATTTTCAACTTGTGCCCTAGTTGCACCATTCTTATCTTTTTGACAAATCATAAATTTCAACCAACTTAGATATTTGTGACTCAATGGAGTCAATCTAAGCTTTGATATTCTTTGTGGAACTTGGTCATTTTAGACTGAATAGATACATTGTTGTGGCTTCATCAATGTAGTCTTTGAACTTCTTCAAATTTTCTTTTAGTTGGTTATGTCCATTAGCTCATTTATCAATCATCTTAGCCATTCTCTTATCATTTATTCTTTTTTTTGGTCTCTTGTTCTACTTTTTGCTCTATGTAGGATGAATGATCTTTGAAGTAATCCATTAACAACTTAAGCTTTTGCTTTGGATGTAGAAAGGGGTCAATGGTTACCTCTGGTAACCCTTCTTGAATCACTTTCACAGTATCCTCTACCACACTAGATTTATTCAAGTTTTCTTGTAAAAATATTTCCTTGCAAAGGCATGTGGTATATCACCAAGCTACAATTTGTGAAAAGGAGAGATGTTTGCCAAGTCAATCTATCCTTCATGAGTTGGAACCTACAACAGTTGAGGGGTGATGATTGGTTGAAGTTGTATTTGTAAGTTCAATAGGTCTCTAATGCATTTTTACCTATATCTTCTATTCCTTTTGATTTCTCTCCTTCATCTGTTTCTTCCTTATCCTCTTTATTTTTTGTTCGTCATCACTCTTTTCCTTTTCTTCTTGATTCTTCTTAGAATTATCTTCTTTCTTTTCCTCCTCATTCCCTGTATTCTCTGGAAGAGAATAATCATGCTCTATATTGGAATCAGTGTTCCTTGGAGGAGAAGTACTACCTTTATCCTGACCCTCTATGTTTTGTGCCTCAATATTTTTTGGAGGGGGAGAATCATGTCTTGTATCAGTATTATCTATAGGAGACACATTTTGTTCTACAGTGGTATCCCAAGGGTGTGGATTTGTTTTACCTTGACCCTTTGTGTCTGGTGCTCCAATATCCTTAGGAGGAGCAATCTCCTCATTCTTCTCAGGCTTGTCACTACTTTCCTCATTGCTTTCAAAGGTAGAATGATCAGATATATCTTTAATGTTTCCCCCCTCAATTTTTATCTCCTTAAGAATGTCAATAGTTTTCTTTAGTGTTTCCTTTTCCAATCTTTTTATTTCTTCATTGTCCTTTGACATTAGAATATTCAATCTCCTTTTAGTCCTGAACACTTTTGCTATTGTTTTAGATATTTTGACCTTTTCTTTCTTAGAGATGGATGGACAAACCTTTTCAACAAGCCAATTCTTCATCTCAACATCTTTATCTATAGCCTCATTTCTCCTTTTAGTAAGAACTTCAGCAAGACTCTTAGGCAATTGATGACTGATTTCAATCAAAGAAACATTTAAGGCTCCCATATATTTGAATATTGCCTCCTCAATAGTGGATTTGTCATTTGATAGCCTCTTATCATAGAGTTTAGCAACTTATTTCAGAGCACCATGTTCTATGATTGCATTAACTATGGCTTCAAGTTGTAAGGGTACATCATCAGATTTATTACCCTTCTTTCCTTTTCCTTTTCCTTTCTCCCTTGAGGTCTCTCCTTCTTTAGTTTCTTCTCTAGTTCTTTTCTTCTTTCTTTCCAAGGCCTCAATATCTTCTTCTTCTTCAATATGTTCAATATTTATAAAATTTATCTTGCCTGTTTTAGCCCAAATCTTTTGTCTAGGCTTCTTCTTCTCAGTGGTCTGAGTTTTTTCAGGGATTTTTGTGGTACTTATTTTGATAGGCAATGAAGATCTAGAGGGAGTAGAGGAAGTGGTTGTAGCTGATGTTGATCTTCTTGTTCTTCTTGGTAGTTGTGCAAAGGAAATGGATTGTGCTTCTCTTGCTGAGCCTTCAGGAGATTTGCGTATCTTTTCTAGTTCACATTTCATTTTCTTTGCCTTAGATTTTATCTTTTCTTCTTTCTCCTCTACATCTCTTTTAACTCATTTGTTTTTGATTTCATCATACGTGCAAAATATTTCAGTGGAAGATTCCTTAGGTTTGCTTAGTAGCATATTAGCATAACCTATCAAATCAAATTCTGAAACCTCATATGGTAAGGTTGTAATCCAAAATGTCCTTGGCTCAATAGCCTCCATATAAAAATTATCTTTGTCAACCATAAATGTTATGTCATTTTTATATTTCTCCATTACCTTAGCAGGTATCCTTTATCAGGATTGCATATCATTCTAGATTGTCTTAAAGAACCCCCGAAATAAGGTGTTGCAATGCTTATGATCATAGAAACTTCTCATGTATTCCTTGATTTGATGGGCAATAGGAGTATCTAATTCCCATGTCATTCCCTTCATTGAAGGTAACTCATTCAAAAGAAAAATATGAGACATAATTAAGGAGCCATACTAGAATTTGCATTTTGATTCCTGTGTCCTCTTCAGGTTGTCTAGAAGTTGTCATTGTAGAAGCTCACATAGGTCAAAATCTTTTCCTTCTTTGATGATTTGATAGACTATATATTTTGTTGTTGTGGAGGTAGAGTTTTCTATGTTAGTGTAGTGAATCTTGTATGCAATGTTCATGGTTGCATACAAAACCCCCAAATATTTAATATCATCTACAATCAATGTCCTCTTGTCAAACATTGCTCTAGCGAGCTTCATCACTTCTTCATTCTTAACTAGTTTCAGAATAGGCACTAGTCTAGAGGAGCATAAACTAGTCACAACTTTTAGAGCATCCTTAGTGATTAGATAGGGGTGATCTAAACAAAAGAAGTCTCCACGAATTTGACTTAGGGATATTCTCATCCAAGCCTCTTCATATCAGAAATTTGGAATACCCTTCCAGATATCTAGATGCTTAGTAACAATGTTGGCAAATTAAGGTTACACCTGAAAGTCATCTCCCAACAAATTATCATTCCTAAACTGTTCAAGTTTCAGATGATCATATTCATCTATTGGTGAATGAATATATATTCAAATGTCTTCAATATGCAACACATTTTAGGAACATGTGAGAAGGCGTCATCTTCATCAGTCAAGGTGGACTTGAATGGATTCTTCTTAAATTTTGGCATTGGCCTCTCAACCACATCCATCACAATTGGTGTCACCATTACAATATCTTCAGAAACTAGGGTTTTAATTGGTGAAATTGAGAAATACCTGAAGATGCAGAGAATAGGGTTTGCTCCAACATGTTGTTGAGAATCTTCTTCTCTTGTTTATCTCTTCAACTTGCTTAGCTTCGTTCAAATGAGATAAAAAATGATCAAACATTGCCTATATAGCCCTTTCACCAACTAATTTTGCTCCGCATTAACTACCTTCTCAATTTTAACCTAGTTTTCCCTTTCCATATGTAGAGATCAATAATCATTTAGTAATCCTTCATAAATTAACTAATTACTATGGAAATTTGACCAAATCTCTTCATATCAACATCTTAATGTGTTCAAACCAATTTTAGCTAGAATGCTGAGGAATTCAACATCTCATTCATTCAAAGGTTTTGAAGAAACTTGTAGTTGTAACTCCCCATGAATTAGTACCTTATCCTTTTAGTTACCGAAGGATCCATCTACACTAGGCAGAGGTCCAAAAACTTCAAATTCTTCCTTCTTACATACTTTTCTCATTTCCTTCTTTTGATGAGCAATATAAATCTTGCTTTGAGGAGAAAGCCTTACATTCTTTCCAAAATGTCGTATAGGATTAAACTTATGATAGGTGAAACTTGATTGTTGAGCATTACTATTTCTCCTCACCTTAGATCTATAATTAGCTGCCTTGTGGCCAAATTTGTTACAAGTGTAACAGTATCCATGAAAGGGTTGAGAATTATCCCTATTATTCCTTAACATTTTACTTCTACATTCATTAGCCTTATGTCCCATCTTATTGCAAGCATATCACCTCATAGAATTCTGTTTTAACTTACTTCTACATTCAATAGCCTTATGACCAAACTTATTGCAAGTATAACACCTTACAACATTTTGATTCATCTTACTTCTACACTCAGTAGCTTTGCTACCAAATTTATTACAAGTATAGCAATTTCCATTCAAAACTTGAGAATACCTGGTGGGAGCAGATTGCCTTGTAGATGGAGGTTTTATGAAATTCTTCATCATATTCTTTCATTGTCTCTAGATAGGAGTGAATTCATCTTCTTTTGTATCTCCAAAGGTATTCTTCTTTGGATGTTCGGTGCAGGCGTCTACCTTCCTTGTTTCAGACTTTCCTTTTGATTGGAAGTTATCATATAAATAAGCATTGATCATAGGATTCTTCCCTTTTTCAAAACCAAGGATTGATTTTCTTTTGCTAGATTTTGAGAATTAATTATCTCATCAAGGATTTTAGATCCTCCTTTTAGTTTTAGTCCTTTGTCAATCTGTTCTTTTTCCTTTTCTAGTTCTTTGTTTAGAGTGACAAGTTCTTCCTCAAGTTTTGAACATTCAGTTGATTTCTCATTGAGCTTGATATTTAAGCAATCTTCAATCCTCTTTTTTCTTTAACCATGAACTTCAAATTTGAGATCATTTCTTCCTCCTTGAGATTTGTGTCACTTCCTCTATCTCCTTCTATTAGGGTTTTCAGTTTGCCAATTTCTTTCTTTGATTATTTGGCCGTTGTCTTCAACTTGTCAATTGTCCCCTTTGCTTTCTCAAGAATGTATTCATATTCTATGTTATGTTCTCTTTCTTCATCCAGTTCATCAAGGGATGACTTGAGTTCTCCTTCAAGGTCTACTTCAGAATCATTTAGCTCAAGATCCCAACCTTTAAGTTCCATTGCTTCTAGATTTGGTTTTGGTACAAATACATCATTGTCCATAGCTTCAGATTCCATGTGTTCAAAGTGTGGGATCTACCTCAGTTGTTAGGCTTGTTAAAGGTACTTAGTTCTGATACTAATTGTTGAACACAATGAGGTGCTGAGAGGGCGGTGAATCAGCACACACAAAAACTTAAATAGATATTTGCAGATAAAACTAAATAATTTAGAAAACAAAAAGTGAATTATGAAACACAAGAATCAACACAAGAACACCGAGATTTTTAAGTGGAAACCCCTAAAACAGGGAAAAATGTTACAACTTTGTTCTTGGGCTGCAACTCAAGGAAGCTACTACTTGTATTTTGTGCTCACTGTAATTACAAATTTGATTTAGGGTAAAAACTCAAGGAAGTTACTACTCCCTGAATATACTACTCACTGCATTTAGGATTTACAATCTAATAAATAAATGGATTGCTTCAAATTAAACATTTGACTTATGTTGATAATGCAGTCTTCCTTTTCTGCTCAAAACATGCTTTAAAACTGATTCTACACACTTCATATCTTGAACTCTTCTCTATCATATTTGTGCTCACATCTCCACTTCACACATGAATTTGATCTTCTATAAATATCCTCCACGACACTTCAAAACACCGATTAGGTTAGCATCATAAAACCATTGAATGAAATGTGTAACCCTTCAAAGGTATGCCTCAGTATATACAACATGCTAAGAAAACTTGTTATGGACCTCAAGAATTTATGAAAGGGATCAAGATACATCTCTCCATACCTTCCAAAGTTAAAGCAATTAATCAAGATCCACTGCACATACTAGAGACTTAACCTATTGACTCAAATTGCATAAAACTGTTAACTATTCATCTTCACACTATGAGGGAGAAGCAAAAATCTCTATGTAGATGAAGAATCCAATCATCTACAATCACAACATCATCCATTCACCTTTCTACTGAAGTATCATATCAATCTATACATCCATAAAATAAGAAACATGATGAACTATAGGAAACAGAGCATTGCAGACCACATGTGACACTTCATAACTCAAGATATAGCATTGTGGTACATTACAAACCTTGAAACCTTTATGAATACACTTAAACAACATTATATACTCCATCCCAGGTCCACACATCCTCATCTTAACAATTCTGGAGGAATACAAAAGCTTGACTAAGGTAAAGTGGAGTCCAGAGAATAGTTATGCTTAATTCTTTCCTTATTGGCTTAACTACTTGATGTGGTATAGGAAAGTAAGAAATATCTGCATGCAGATCAAACTTGAGATATATTGGAACATGTAAGACCTCCGCATAAAAGTTTATGGCTGATTTACATATATTTCATCTTCCACAAAAGCCCAAACATTTGTATTACCTCTGTCACTTGATTGCTGACTTTGTGAACCACCAGACCACTCTGTACTTTATCATAGCATGCCTTAAACATCCTTAAGCCTATCCTTAGAACCACATGGCAAAATAATGTCTTCAAGAAGAATGTGTAGCATTCCAATAAGTCTCCATCATTGCATTGCCTTGTACTCTGTCCCTTGTAACTTTTTTTGCTGACGATATGAAGACTTGAAAAATTGGATATATCATTTTAATACTTGGAAAAACTTGTCTTTAGAACCACAAGATCAAATTTTTCTCTATAGAGAAATGCGGACCAAAACAATGTGACTCTGTCTTAGAATATGCACTATGAATGCCTTAGTCAGATTTCTGCTTCTTATCACAAAGTGTGGTACTCCAAGTTGATGAGATATACATGTAGGTATACTAGAAACATGCTAGGATATTAGTATTTACCTCTGCATCATGCTTAGACACAAGACTGATCATTGCACCATACTCAAACTATTTTCTCTTCTCTTAGACTAGTTTTACTTTACTTGATAAGTCTTCCAGACAAACTAGCCTTTGAAATGTTGACCCCTTGAGTCAAACTATCTCTCTTAAATCTTCCACTAATTATCAACTTCTCCATCTTCTGTACAAGTTTAATCTTGTATTGTCATATGCTATGAATACTATGTTGACATCAATGACAACACATATTGTCAACATTTTTGCCAACTTTCAAGGCATTTAGGGACCTCTGAATACCTCAAATTTGATTTCATAACTTTTCTGGGGACCTCACAAAATTGAAACTTTAATATCTTAAAAGGTAGACATGATCTTGAGAAAAATTTACCAAGAATGCTTATTTGACTATTCTGAAGCTTTGGGGTAAATTTCGAGCTCAACCACTTCTTTAATATAGGGTTACTAAAAATAGTAAGTTTTGGTATTCTTGGCCTTTTTGGAAACTTTGAAGGTTCTGAATCATTATTCAAGCAAATGGGTATCTGAAAACAAAAAAATTGGGTGATGGAAGATTGCCCTTACACCACTGGATGCTCCTGCATCAAAATTAGAGTTATGATTATAATCAGAATTACAGTTAGGATTAGAATTAGGGTTACAATTAGGGTTATAATTAGGATTAGGGTTAAGGATAGAATTAAGAGAGAGATAAAGACACATACAACAAAGAGACAAAAAGAGAGAGATATAGATAGAGTGAAAGATAGAGATATAGATAGGAAAGAGAGGGGGCAAATATATATAACCAGAAAAATATTAGGGTTATAGTTACAATTAGGGCTAGAGATAGAAATAAGGTTATCGACATAATTAGGGTTATGGATAAAATTAGTGTTAGGGTTATAATTAGTACAAACATTATAACAAACATTAGGGTTAGAGTTTGGACTAGAAATATGGTTAGGGATACAATTAAGATAGTATGTTGAGAGATATCCTTCTTGAGGTGCCTATTGTTTAAACCCTAATTCTAATCCTATTTATAATCCTATCCTACTTATAAATCTATTTTAAAATTATAGCTAGGGTTAGGGTCAAGATTTGAATTAGTGTTTTAATTAGTATCAAGATTACAATTAGGGTTAGATTTAGGGTTAGGGTTAATGTTATAGTTACAATTACACTTGATTCTTACACTAACTCTAATTCTAACAATAATTCTATGATTACGCTTAGCATAGGTTTCTCTAAACATAGATATGCTAATCTTAACCCTAATTTAAACCCTAATGAACTAATTTTGATCATAACACTAACCTAATCATGACCCAAGCCTAATTCTAAACCTATTTAAAAAATACAAATGGGGTTAGGGTTAATATTTGAATTAATGTTTTAATTTGGGTCAAGGTTACAATTAGGGTTAGATTTAGGGTTGGGCTTAGTGTTACAGTTACAATTACGCTAAATATATCTAAAGTACAGCTACATATATCTTTCTCCAGGTGCGCATTCTACTTATATGTGGTAAGTTGATTAAAAAATAGGCACCTTGAGAAGGATATCTCTAGGCGTACTTTAGATATATTTTTTAAAATATAAATATGCTAGTTTATAATATACCTAATAAATACAATTATAATATATTATGGTAATACTAAATGGTATTATGATAATAAATTTTTTAAAGCCCTAATATAATTTTAATATAAATACATTGGAATATTGAAAATATTAGGTTTATATTATATTTTAATATATTTTTTCACATATTAAAATATTTTGGTAATATCAAATGGTAATATAATATTATCATAATATTTCATATTTTTACCATATTTATATTTATGAGATATGGTAATATAATAATTTAAAAAAACCCTAATATTAAACAATCAATTTTTTTGTGATAACATTTTTTCTCCAATTTTGTAGTGAAAATATAAATTCTAACACCCCAAATTTATTGTTGTTTATATAACTTAACATAAATTATTTTCAAATATGCCAACAAAAATTTCAATAAAACAAGATGAATTCCAAAAACTATAGATTTTCAGATATCACACTAGAAAAACAAATTGTAGAGAAAATGAAATTCACTCTTGTACAACAAACACAACAAAGACAAAGATTGAACAAAGCCCTAAACTCTTTAGGAAAATAATTGCAGCAATAAAATTTTTAAAATGTGCAGGTGAATTACTCTGATATTTTTAACAAATACTAGATTTATGACTTGTTATATACTAAAAAAGATATAGAAACAATGATAAATATGGGCAGAGGCCCTAACAACTAGTGAGATATATCCCCCGTAATTGCCTATAGTAGGGTATACCAAATTTTATTTATTTATTTATTTTTTTGCTAACTACAGGGGTGTCCCCGCGACGCAGCCCAACAACCCAATCCTTCCTTACCTTGGGCTTACAAAAATTTTATTTATTATTTTACTGAAATAACGTTTCAATGGTGGATAATTAACCACAAAAATAAAGATGCCTATTCACAAAAATAAAAATAAACTTCCGGAATTATTTTTTTTGGTATTGTATAAGTGAACTAAATTTCACAACTTCAACTCGATTCTATGGATTGCAACATCTCTTCTAGGTATTCCACATCTGGAATCTTTGAACTCTAACACTTGGGCTCTTCCACCACACATTTTCGCCAAGTTGCATGCTTTTGAATGCTTCCTCAGCCCTATGATTGTGGAAGGATTGAATAAAACTTGGGCTTTTGAGCTCCCCTGCGATAATGCCCATGATCTCTTATGGAGCATCCTAATGATGGGCATTTTCAACGATGTTGATGTGGCATAGGAATTGCATTCATCGGTGGAAAATGAAATGAGATTAGAGGATGTGTTGAGAATAATTTAAAATATATATTTAAAATATTTATAAAAAACTAGTGGATAAGAATGATGAGGATCTTGCAGAGGTAGGCATTGTAAAGAATAGATCGTTCACACTAGATAAAAAATATATGCCTATGGAAAGAGTAAATTTATTAATGCTTTTCAAAACCTGACAAAGAATAGAGTTTTTTCTTTGAATACTGAATAGAAGTGGTGTCTAAAATTTATTATGAGTTCTATGACATTTTCATGCTTCTAGTGTAAGGTGATAATATGTAAAAGGTGATAATATGTAAAGGAATTTTGATTTTAGTTTTTGTGCTCAAAAAACAAAGAACTGATGCAAATACCTTTTAGAAAACAAAATATAGACTTCCTCCATGGCCTTTGATCGATTCATGGGAAGGAGATTCTTTTCACATCTATATCAAGAATCTATGCATACGAAAGAAGTTAGTAGAACATTTAAAAAGTCATAGGTTTTAATTTTTGTGCTAGAAAAACAAAGAACTGATGCAAATTGTTTTTTAAAAAAGATTTCTTCCACGACCTTGGATCGATTCCCTGGAAGGCGATTCTTTTGATTTCTGTTCATGCTCCCCTTCAGATTACCTTAGATCTTGCAATTTCATAGGCTTTCCTTGTAAAGATTAAATTAGGTTGATATATCTTATTTACAAGAGAGAAACACTCTTAAATAGAGTACAAACAAATGTTTCTAAATATACAAAAGTATAGATGTTTCTAAAAAGATTAAAGCTAATCTAAAGAGAATTAGAAACAATCTGATATATTACAATACATGACCATTAATAAACTATCTAAATTTATTTTAATACCCCCATTAATGGTCAATCTATCAACTTAAGCCAAGATGCCGGCTAAATGTGACAAGATCTACAGGTCATTTGACCATAAATACAAAGGCAGATTGAGGGCATAAAACCTGAGATAGATTCAAGAACCCTGGCACAAATCTCAAGACATAAAAACCGAAGCACAAATTTTAAGACACAAATCCCAAGAGCATGAAAAACAAAATGATGGGCCTAGTGCTAGGCACAAGAAACCTCAGGTAGATGACCACAGGTAAAACAGATCTCAGACTGCTAGAGACGGCCACTGGTCACAGGAGGTACAAAATTCTAGGCACCAAAAAGCCACCAATCAAGAGCTCGCACAGAACCCGCCAATGGTTTACCAAAAACAATGACTAGGCAAACGATACCAAACAAGAAAGCTGTCAGATAGCTGGAGCTAGTGGTGAGAGAGTCCAACCTCTGCCAAATGCGCAAAGAAGACCATGATCAAAGAATGCAAACTGAGACCGGGTTTTAGCAAACACCCAAAAAGATTTGCAAAACCGCGAGCACAAGGAAACACTTCAGGATCCGTGATCAGGGAAGGAACAAATTACGGGCAGAATCACTACTCAATGCTGATTAGAAATTTGATAAATCCACCATGTCGTGAAAAGGTGCTAGAAATCTCAGACGACGGCTAGAAAGTATTAAAACTTTCACAGAATCCGTCGAAACCCTAACGATGACCTCTAGATTGCAACTCGTGATCAGAAAAATGTTTAATGGCATCTGCAAAAAATGCGACTAGAGATTTTAAACAAATCTACTGTCAAAAGACTGATGGGGCCTTCAATAATAGATGACGACCATAGAGATTTGACACCGATAGAAGGTCAAAACTAACACCGATGTTCAAAAATGTGACCTAGAACTGAAAACTACACTGTTAGATGAACTAGAGGAGTGTGTAGAAAATAAATGGATATGGCTACCTGTACGGCATCATACAATTCGTACGTCGTACGAAATAGGAAGAGCATGGGAAAAAATCTAAAAATTTATTTCTCACTTTGATACAAAGAGCCGAGGAAAAAATTGATTTTCCCACTCAACCGGCTCTGATACCATGTAAAGATTAAATCAGAATGATATATCTTATTTACAAGAGAACAACACTCTTAAATAGAGTACAAATAGTTGTTTCTAAATATACAGAGTATAGATGTTTCTAAAAAGATTAAAGCTAATTTAAACAAAATTAGAAACAATCTAATATATTACAATAGATGACCATTAATAAACTATCTAAATTTATTTTAATATTTCTGAGTTATTTGCCTCTAGCCATAGAATATTTGGTGAGTAATTGATTGTGTTATTATAATGACTATTGCTATTCTCTTCAATAGTTGTTATGATGATGGCAGTTACTGCAATAGTTTTTTAAAATTTAATCGTAATCTAATTTAAGTGTTGCATGTTGCATGTCTCATAATGCCTTTCATATTTTTTGATATTTTTTTTGTTTTTATTTACAACCAAAAATTGACGCTCTCTCCTCCACCCTGTTGCAACTGTAGTACGCCTCTTGGCATAACAACTTCCTAATAACCCAAAGTGTGACATCCCATTTTAATATGGACCATAACTTTACAAAAGAAATATTATATGTAAGGTGTACAACATCTTTCCTAACATTAAGATCTCTAAGTAGCTAGTTGTAAGGGAATAATGCCAATATTTGATGGATAGAGATGGAATTTAATCTTATTTTCCTTGTCTTGCTGTGGGTAGTTGAGGATTTATTATTATGATATGATGGAATTCTCCTCTTCTACATACAATATGATTTTATATTGATCACCTATGTTTTCATTGGTTTTGCAACTCTTATAATATTGTATTTAGGACCTTTTAGGATGTAGGTTTAAGGTAGATATGATTGATTTTGATTTGAAGACAAAATTTTCTATTGAAAAAAATGTAGAGGGTGATCATGTAGTAAAATATGTTCTAATGAATTGGCAGCATGAAATTCATGTAATTAGTATGCTCCGAATACATGAGCTTAAATTCTTCCAACTATATTTACTTCTGGGATTCTCATGAATTTAATGTCTAGGCAAGGTAGCTATTGTAAGTAGGATGAAAACCATTCTAATTTGATTCGAATGGTTCTAGGTGTAGAATATTTGTACAATTATTAATTACTCATTGGAACTTCATGAGTTATATGTTTCCTATATATGTAATCCTTTATAACTTGACAAGGCCTGATCAATTTTTAATTACTTAGGAATTTCCATTATGGCCCCTTTTATTAGCATATTTTAGGGGGTTGAGTCTTGTAGTTTAAGTTTCAATTTAATATGCATATGTATGCATGTAAATCTTTGAGAAGGTAATTTTAGTGCCTAGCCTTTCATTGATTTGAATGTCTCTAGGAACTTCTTGTGCATTTTAAAAGATTACATCAATCTCTCATGTTATACTTGATAGTTTGTGTGTTATGTGTGATTAGTTGACTTAGAAAAGGTTATAAAATTATTCTAGAACCCTTTTCATTATAATACAAGTGCGTGTGTTTGTTCAATGATTTTTAAGAATGCTCTAGTTTTTTATTGTGAGTAAAATTGGTAGTGAATCTAAAAAATATGCAACCAAGCTTATATGAGTTTGCATGCGTTCAATATTATGAATTTGTATGCATAGCTAGTTATTTATTAGTCTTTAGTTGTGTCTTGTTGATAAACATAAGATACAAACATGTGTATCTAAAATTGAAACTTGAATATGTTACCCAAGTCTAATAAAAGAACCAATCTTGGTTATTTAGTCCTCCACTATACATAATTTGAATTCTAAGAGCATAATCTTTGGTATTAGTTTAGTTTAGTTGTATTTTTAGTCTTGCATAATCAAGTGAACTCCAACTATATAATATCTTGTTAGAGTCAATATTGTAAACATTTTCAAAGGGTGTGTGTTTATGTTTTCCTGAGCATATTCATGTATACAATATGATTTTGGAATGCATTAAACTTTAGGAAAGATAATTCTATTTAAATTATTGGTTGCACATGTTGTTTATATGATTTTCTAAAGGGAGCTTTTAAGGTCTAAAGTTGGTAACCAATGAAAGCTATTTACTAAGAAATCCATGGGATAGATTTGATACATAGGGTATGGTTTTTTGATAGATATGTTGTATTATTCTGATTTCACTTTAATTCACCAACTCAAACCTCTAGGAACACTCTCCTAGGCATTGCAAAGCCTAGCCTATTATCATTCTCACTTGACATCTAGCCTCTCTAATATCTAAATGTTGACTTATTCAGGCACTATTGCTACTCACTAACTGAGTTCCCATGAAACTTAGCATCCCCTTTCTACTTGGTTGGTTTGGTCCATGTCAACAACTACCTATACACTTCGAATGAATGATGAAGACATCATGTTTTATGAACAATTCAAGAGGCTCTAATTCTAAATAAATAAAATATTAGTCTATAAATATTAAGTATAAAATTAATAGTTGGAGAACCTTAGTTTGAGTCATTGAATATTTAAATTTTTTATAATTTGATTAAATGTTAACATCTACACATGTTAGTTTGATTACCCATGTCAAGTGAAAAAATCCATCATTCAAATCTGTTACATGATCGATACAAAATTAAGACTATAATTTATTATATCATGATCATTTAATTTGATTTATTACTCATGAAACATTGTATTACCTTTCTTCAACAAGAGATGTGTATTTAACATCAAGATCAACTATACTTTATTAGTTTATAAAACAAATTTAATATATTTTGACATTCAGTTGTAAAATCCTCTAGATTCTTTCCAATCAATAGCCTTTACAAAAATTAGGAACATTAGGATATTGCATTTCTCTCCCCTTAGGGTACTTTATCCCCAAAGTTAGGATTTTAAAATAAATGTGGTTGTAGCTACTACATATCATATATTGCCTTTCATGTTGGTAATTTTGGGACTGTATCAAACTTGTTGTACCTTAAGTAGAATGTGTGTTATTAGAGTTGAGGTATGCATTGATTCTAAATTTGGATTGGTTCTACTCTAAAATTGTTGTCTTGGTTCATCTGCATTCATAATCAATCTAGTACATGGGTTGCTTCTAATACATGTTTTATAAATGCAAGGAAGATAATGTGATAATAAATGAACTAAAGGAGCTCTATAATGAATGGTTCTTAAGGAACTTATAACACTTTCTAAAGGTTTTTCAAATGGGATAACAGCCTAAGTGGGCTTGATCTTTGGTGAAAATCCATTGTTAGTGCTTGAGTTAGAGTAGTATTGAGATGGGTGACCTCTTGACAAGTCTCAATGCTTCACCCATGTGAGCATCACCTAGATAAAATGAGTGATAAGAAGACCATTCATTCTCATGAGAAATGGGTTCTTGTGAATCCTACTCTCAAAATATGGTTCAATGAGTTTGAATCAAGAGCTATGCAATTGATTCCTAATAAAACATTAGAAACATGGAAGATGTTAGACATTCTACTTGTGTTTGACCAAACAAATATGTAGACTATTGGCCTAATTTAGTATAAATTAAATTAAAAGGTCACATAAAACTAAGGAACAATTCAAGTTGTGTATGTTTTTCCTTCACATTGCAAAGTGATCTTAGGAATTAGAAACACTTGGATTTAGTTCTCTTTAGTATGTCTACCTAAGGATTTCATCACCTTATGGGATGACCTAAACCATATGTTCTAGTTGGGTATACAAAGGGGGGAGAGTGAAAGTTGTACCTCAAAAGTGGAACTATCATTTTGGGCCCATGTTGAAGTTCTGGCACTTAACAAAGTGAGCAATCACATGCCTTAGAGAACACAATAGTTCATGGATTTTGGTCTCACATACCTAGCATATAATGAGGACATCCCCTAGTCACTTGTAATATCCTAGATTAAGATCTTTTAACCATCTTTTCTCATGGTGTACTAGTAAGCAGTTAGCCCTAGAAAGTTACTCATGTTGTGCTAAACTGAGTTTGTTGAGATATAGCTCACTGTGGGCAAGGCTTTGGCCTCCAAGGTAAGGGGTGTATAGGTGGTACTGACCTTGCAATCCTTGGCTAAGTTTGGACTCAAATTTTGTTCAAGGACTATTTGTGAGAGGACTCAACAAACACAAAACACACTTTGGTCTAAGGGATGGATGCAAGGATGTTTACTAGTTTAGTACATGAAAGCACATTAGACATATTAACAATCTATTCTATTCAAGTTGGTGTATCAATTTCCATGGGCCCACAAATGTACTATTTACTAAGCTATGAATAGCTAGGGAATGTAAGGTCATGTACCACCTATATACCCCTTAACATGGAGGTAAAGGCCTTTCCAAAAGTGAGCTCTATCTTGATAAACTCAAAAGCACAATGTGAGTAACTTCCTAGGGCTAACTTCTTACAGTGCACCATGAAAAAGGATGGCCAAAAGGTTCTTAATATAGGCTATACATGTGATTAGGGGATTTCCTCATTATATGCTAGATATGTGAGACCAAAATCTGTGAACTAGTGTGTTGTTTAGGGTGTGTGACTGCTCACTTTACCTAGTGTCGTAGCCTTGATGTGGGCCCAAAATGGCATATCCACTTTTGAGGTACAACTTTTGCTCTCCCCCTTTGTATATTCTGCTAGAACATATGGTTCTAGTTGTCACCTAAGGTGATGAAATCTATAGGTAGGATTGCTAAAGGAAAAGAAGTCCAAGTGTTTATTATTCCTAAGATCACTTTGTAGCATGAAGGAAGAGCATACACAACTTGGATTCTAGGGATTAATACAAAAAAAAAAAAAAACTAAAAAGTGTTTCTAAATTTCCCAAGATCACCTTTTGATGTGAGGGAAGAACATACACACTTAGAATCTCTTACACACACAACAAACACTTGGTCATTTCCTAATTAAGAAAAAAGATGTGTGCAACTAAACTAGTGTTTAGAATTTGGTCTTTGACAAACATAGCTACACAAGCACATTAGTAGTTTCAGAGGTATGAGTCTTTGACGAGTGTTTTGCTACAAGAAAAATGTGTTAGCATGAAATTTGAAATCTTAAAAAAATTAGCAATAGATGTCAACACATAGAAAATTAATGTTATCACAACATTTGTTATGATTTTCTATGCAATTTGAAACAAAAATCACTAAATTTCAATTTCATACCTGAAAGTTATGCTCATTTGAAGTTTATAAGGAAATACTAAGTTCAAATAGATATACCTCAAAATCTAGATAGAATCTAGAGAAAAATGACCTTTACAACAATGTAGTGCTCTGAACTAGTTTTCCAATACCTACAAAAACATAAAAATATGATATTATATGAAAAAGTTACACCCAATTGAAAAAGGAGCTATTTTAGGATGAAAAATGGAGGGGGAGGGGTTCTATCCTAATAGTTAGTCTAAAAGTTGGTAGTTTGGTCTACCCAGTCACATGCATGGTTAGGAATCCAATGGTTACACCTAGCAGCTAGGGCTTAGCACTAGCACATGGTCATCCATATGACCACAAGTAAAGACCAAGGTGTAGGTAGCTTCTAACTATTAACATTAAATGTCATAGTCAATAGTAAATGTTATTGTCAATATTGGCAATAAAGTTTAAAATTATGATTAAGTTAGCCATAATGGTTAAAGACTCAAAAAATTAAAAAAATTAAAAAAGTAAAGAGAAATCATTCATCTAATGGTGAAAACCATTTCATGGCATCTTAGATAAATACCAATATGAAAACTCATTTGCAAGCATCATGTGTAAATCAATTTTCTATGCACCTTGCACTTTGTGCACATTGTCTCATCTATCCCAGCCTATCCGCTTCATATCATATTAATCCATTACATCTGTAGACACCTGAAATTGACCATGTCACTTTCATTACCTTGTCGACACCACCTTTCAACACTTTGTGACACTTTTGTCCTAAGACCCCCCTTTACCATATCTCTTTCTCGAATTAATTAAATAAATTATATTTATTTAATTAATCCATTTCCTCCATCACCTAAGTTAAATAAATAAATTGTATTTATTTATTTAATCCATTATCCCTTTTTAGCCAAAATTAAATGAAGAAATCTTATTTATAAATAATTCATTTATTCTTTCATTATCCCCTCTCCAATAATTAATTATATAGTTTAATTATTTAATTTAATTATTGAGTCACATGACTACCTTGTCCTTATCCTCAACCACTTGCCACAATCAATAAATGCATGTCACAAACATTAAATGACGTTTTCATCTCCACCATCCATTTCATACTACATCTTCTAATCCTAGCCATTCACATAAGGATAAGCCCTAGAAGCTTCCTTTGTTACTCTAAAAATCCCTATCCTTGCCATAATAAATTCTCAACCAATTCTAGCCATTGATTTAATCTTTTAACCCTATCCCTTCATTCATCATATCCAACCTCTATAAATCAAGCCTCAACCAAGCCATTTTAGAACACATCTCATGCCATAAGATTATGCTTTCAAAATCTTCATATATTTCCCATTATCCTATCCATCATCTTTATCTAATGTTATGTTGCCAAAGTGACCAACCAACTTATCAAAATCACTATAAAATATCATAGGATTGTTTAGTTCTTTTCATTATATTTCTTAATCCTTGGATCATTAGATGAGGCGAGGTTGACTATGGAATAGGTTCTTTGATGTATTATTTCCTTATTTCATTTCCATATTTCTGCATACACATTTTTGGCACACCCAGTGGGACCCCACTTCCCTTGTCTGACCTTGGTTTTGTAGGTTGAAGATCTTTTATATTATTAATTTTCTTTGTTTAGGACTGAATTTGTTGCAGATGGTTTTCTATTTTACACAGGTCTTTGAAAAAGGAGATCTTGGATTCCTTGAAAAAAGTGGTTACATTAAATATTTGGATTAGTATTGAAGGAGTTATGACGATTTGAAGTTGACCTTGAGATTCTGATTTTTCAAAAAAAATTGACGCGTGACTTTCAGAAAAAAAAAATTGTAAGAAAATCACATTCTATTTTTTTGTAGGTGGACAGAAATATTTAAATCCATTTTTCTATATCATTCTTTTTTTTAGATCTATAGTAGAAATGGATTTTTTTTTTTTTCCAAACCTTAGTTTATGGCATAACGTTTGCATATGAAGTCCAATTTGAGCAAACTTTTTTTGATATTGATTAATAAATCATAAGACATCTCATGGTCATATCTATTTTTCTTTTGGATGATATTGTTTGTTGATTTTTGCACTTGGGTTCATTTTTCAATCCTAACAATCTTTCATTGAAAACTTCATTTGGGCATAACTTTTACATATTATATCGATTTATCCAATGATTTTTTTTCTGAAATTGAATAGAAAGTCATAAATAATAAGTTGGTGAAATCTATTTTTTTGTATCTTGACTATTATTTTTGATTTTTTACATATTTATCCTTTTTTGAGCTAATACTTGTTTATAGGTTCGCTTGTCAAAGACTAAAATCTATCAAACTACTAACAAGTTTGTTGTAGATTTTTTATTGTCAAATACATATCATTTAAAATTTTTGTTTGCTTTGTTTGGTGGATTTTATTGTGACTTAGGGTGTGTTTTCTCTTCCCTTGCACTTAGTGTGATCTTGGGAATCAAAAGCATCCTTTAGCTATATTTATCTTCGTACACACATCATTTTTATCTAAGGGTTAATGAATCTTGTTTTGTGGATCAAGCGTATGTGTATTCTCTCCTCTAGCACCATTAGGTGATCTTGAGGATTAAAAACATCTCTTTATTCACTTTTTTACCTTAAGATTTGCTTGTTTGTGTGTATTCTCTCCCCACACGCTTCGTACGATCTTGGGGATCAAAAACACCAAGTATAATCTTTCCCTTAGGATGTCTGCCTTTAGAGGCACACCCACTCTAAAGGAGCGACCTCAACCACGTGTTCTAGTGGGGTATATCAAAGGGGGCCAATGAAAGTTTCACCTCAATCTAGTTGCGTAGTCATTGGGATAGACTTGGGGCCCCGGGTGATTCTAGACACAAGGTGAAGTGGTGTTTTCTTGATCGCTTATGCCACATCCCTTCAACAGACTAGTGTTCACAGACTTTGACCCACGTGCCTTATGTATATAAAGGGAACCTTTAGATAGCTTGTACATCCTAGTTTAAGAACTTTCAACCATATTATCTTGTGGTGCATCATTGCTGAGGAGGAGAAGTTCTCACATATACCTCTGTGTGTTGAGATAGAGCTTACTTTGGGTAAGGTTTATCCTCCAAGGTAAGGGGTTTATGGTGTTCCATGACCATACATTCTCTATCTATCTAATTTCATGGTAGATGGTATTAAGGGAATGGATGTTGTCATTATCAAATTAGTGGGGACGGAAGTTATCCTTGTGAGTCCATAAAATTTGACACACCTACTTGAATAATCTAGGGTGTTGCTTTGTATTGTGTGTGTGTTTTGAATTAGCCAAATCCTTATCATTTACAAACCTTATGCATGTGTTTATGAACATTGTTTGCCAATTTTCCCAAGTCAAGATTTCAAAACCATTCCAAACATTTCTAACATCTTAGAATCCATAATTCAACATTTTGAGAGAATACTTGTCACACTTTAGCTTAAGATTTTTTTTCTTTGAGATCCATATCCATAATCCACATTGATTCTATCCTTTTCATATACCTTATCTTCCATCCACATCAAACTTTTCTTAGACTTTAAATTGAGGTTTTAGCCCTTCATCTTTTTAATCCTTTAGTTAATCATGGTCAATCATAGATTATATTTTCTTAAGGTCATAGTCTATCTTAAGTATTTGAAATCTATTCTCATCCTTAGTCAAATCAAATCCAATTTTCTCTTGTCCCTTGATCTTAATCTCATTTTTAGTCCAAGTCATCATCATCCTTCTAGTTGAATTATCATCCCATCCAAGTCATCCCTAGTCTTGTTGTCATCCAATCATTCATTATCTCTAGTCCAATCCAATATATCCAACACATCAACCTTTTTGTCACATCATTAAGATCTCTCATCTTATGCCCCCATAACTAAATCACAAGCTAAGAAAATCATGGACTCTCACATTGATAAACAACCACCTTCACCTCCACCCATAAGTGTGTATGATGACCAAGTTAAATAATCACTTTCTTTCATGACATCTCATCATATGCAGCCTTTCCCACAACATAATCCTAATGACACACATGAACATGAACAAAGTGTTGACCAAGATGAGCTTTCACCTAGATTTGCTGATTTCATGAGAAACCTTCCACGTTTGGAATTAGTTATGAAGTTTCTTACCACTTACCAAGTCAATCCCATGTTTTCATCTCCATCTATCATATCTTCTTCTAATATCCCTCAAAATACATATTAACAACCTCCCTCTTCTTCCAATATCATCTAATATCCATATCAAGATCCCCCACAATAAGAGCATGCTAGTACTAGCTATCCCTTGAGCCAAAATCAAATGTCCATGAGTCCTCCTCATCCTCATACTACCTTTGACAAGGGAAACACCACTCCCTCCTTTACATCCTATTCATATCCTATATCATCATCCAATCAAATACTTACCCAAGATCATCCTAGTCCTATACCAACACCAACTTGCAATCCCAATCCTAATCCACCCCCTCCTATTATCCATCCACTCGATCCTAATCCTAATTCTACAACATCTGTCATTATTGTTCATCCATTATATTATCCATCTCCTACCTCTCCTATTCCATCTACTCCTAAACTTATGAAGGATGTGATCCAATGGCTATTAGCAAGGAATGAAACCCCATAATACAATCCCATACCTATCTTTGAGCCCACCAAAGAGTGTCCAAGCATCATGTTTATTCTTCCAACTCCAACTATTGAGCTTATTGAAGAACCTCCTACCATCACTACAAGTGAAACTCCATCATGCACCTACGTTGATGAACATACAATTCCTAGCATGACCCTCCAAGAGTCTTCCATTTCTATCCCTATTCCAATTAAAGAACTATGTCAAGAGTCAAATCTAAAGCATGATCAACCTTGTCCTTCACCAAGTCATGATCAATCTATCAGGCCTACTCAAGCCACTATCCTCCATGATCAAGAACCAATTGCTTCCCCTCATGATTATCCTAGCAATAAGAGTGAGCATGAAAGTCTTGTTGATCAACTTGAGCACTCACCCTGCTTCATGGCCTTTCTTCAAAGTGAAGAAACGTCTTCTATCCATAATCCCACCAACACTAGTCCTATCCATCCTCCAACTAATCTAATCTATCATCCAACAACATCCATTTCCCTTAATGAGACACTTGCTCCCCAAGACAGCATAGACAATCAACTTCTTAATGAGCATAATGTTAATCAAGATCCTATTGATGTTTCATCATCCTCTATTGATCCCATTCCAAATCCATCTTCCTATCCTCTTGGTCATGCTACCTTCATCCATGGTGGCTCTCTTGTAAGAGAAGAATAAACTCTATCCACCACCCCACCTTCCTCATATAATAATGGACTCACTTCATGTGTCTTAAACAACAAACATCTCATTGCCCATCGCATGCTCCAAAACATGAACTATCAAGGCAAAGGTTTAATCCTTCATGAACAAGGTACATTGGAACCCATCCATGTCAAAATCCATTCATGATCACATGGCCTTGGCTATATATCCCAAGGAAAATAATCCAAAGATGTTGGTATTACCTCCATGCCTTCTAAATCCACTTCTTTTAATCTCAAACCCCATACATCCCATCATACCTCCAAATCATATGTCACCGGATCCCTCCTCCATCATCATACAAATCCCAAAAGCATGTGACTGTACATCTCCCTCCATCCACTCTACCTCCACTTCTCCCAATGCCTAATATTCCCATCCCCACATCCCGTCATTCTTTTATCTACAAGTCTGCTAATCTTTCCATCCACACATCCTTCTCCTTTAAATCCCCTAACATTCCTAATCATGGCCAATGAATGTGCACATCGTCTAAACTTGAAGATATCACAAAATCCATGGGATTCAAAAATTTAAAAAAATTGGATTATTCCCCACATAAAAAAACTCCATCAAATCCTAAGAATGATCATGCCATAAGGCATCAATCCTTAAAATCTAAGTAAAATCCATCCAAAAGACCATAAAACCCCACACCTACAAAAGAGAAAACTAAAATGGTGTGGGTATCCAAGTATAAATAATTTAATCCAAGTGGGACATCCACATCCCACTCCACCCCTAACTCACAAAAATCCAAAATTCCTTCATCCCACACACAATGCAAAAATCATAAAAATCCTAAGTCCATTTGGGTTCTTAAATCCATAATTAATTCCAAATTTCCATTGCTTCCTACACCTCCTCCAAATCAAAAAATTCAACATCCATCATGGTGTGTGCAACAATTGGTCTTGGTTTCTTTTTATTCGATGACATTCCCACATACATCCATCTCCCCATCTTATATCCACTATCCTACATATCTCCCCCATCACCTTCCTATGGTCCATGCTTTTGCATAATCCTTTCTTCCATCTCAATCCATGTATCCATCCACCATTCATACTATCTACCCTATCTATTCTATCTTCCCCCATCCATCTATAATACACATCATAATCCACTATCTCCATTTCCATCTCATGCAATCATCTACCAACATCCATGTGCATAATGACACTTGACATGGTCCATGTGCAACATCAATCTATAATGGGATGCTATCACCTTTCATGGAACTAGATGCTTGAGTCCCCATCCTCTTCTAAATCTCTCTAATCAATATTCCCCCATCCCATAAAAAAATTAAAAAAAAGTTCAAAATAGTAAAGATAAATGTTTCGTCCAATGGTGAAAACCACCTCGGTGGTGCCTTGGATAAGTACCATGATGAAAAATTGGCAAATAGGTATCATGTGTAGATCAATTGTCTATGTACCTCACACTTGGGGGCATGTTGTCTCATCTATCCTATCCTACCATTCTCCCATGTCATTCCACCCTTCTATTATATCTTCCTACCTATCTCATGGCATCATCCTCTCCTCCCTTCCTCCTTTCGATCTTGATAAGGATAAGGGAAAAAAGTTTCAAATGCTTTGGACATATTTTTATATAGCTGATACTTTCCAAACAATCTTATCATCCTTATCGTTACAAGCATTGTCATGCAAAATCCTAAGTCTGATATCTTATGTGGGGTATGTTCTTCCTATGTGACATAGTCCTTGGAGATCACATCCTAACCCCTTCCTCCATCCATTATGTATCCTCCATCCTTCCCACCTTCCATCCATAATCCTTTTGTCCATCTATCCAATCCTTATTTCATCCTTGTCCTTCAACTTGGTTTTCCCTTGTCATTGGTATCTAACATCTAGGCTATCCCAAACTGCAATCCAATACCATCCCATAGCAAACATATCCAAAAATCTAAAAAAATCATAAAATTCCAAAATCCAAAAAAAATCACATATCCAAAAAGTATAAGCAATAAATCCAAATGCAAGTCATCCTTAATCCATACCAATCTACTCAAGAAATCTAGTCAAATTATCCAATCACATCCTTGGTTTTGTACCAGCCTTATTGTCAACCCAATCAATCAATCATCATCATCAATGGGATATATCATTCTTGTGTCCTTGTGTTGATCTAGGGATATATCATTCCCTGCAATGATAATACTATCCTAATCAATCATCACTCAATCAATCACCAGTTTATAGCTTGACAAGGGCATTACCTTGTTTATTTATGAATAATTTTTCTTGCTTGCTAGTGTGTGTGTTATCATTTGATCTTAAATTTTTATACATGTTTGTTGGATGTTCTTATTACTCCAGCTAATATTCATATCTTGCGTGTGCTGGAATAAATTTTTACATACCAGTCATCCTTTTCATCTAAGGTAATTTCATATCTTTTATACATTTGGACTTTAATGCTCTAAGTTCCTTCCTCACACATCTAGACAAGGTTGTATTATGTTGAACATGTATAAGGACGCCCTTTTTGTTTACCATCTCAAGTCCTTTCATGCACATGACACATTGTCACCATGGTCTTAATACCTTGGTGCATAATGTCTAGTGCTATATCAAACTATATGGTTGCTCACCTAATGTAGCATAACATCTTTTTCATCTATTTTATCCATCCCTTATATTTCCATCTCCTTACCCAATATGTTTCATCCATTTCGAGAACATACATGTGTTCTTCCAACCTACCTATCCTCTAGAGGGGGCATCCCATCCTTCCATCATTCCTCCTAGTCACTCTTTAAAGTGGCTGGGGCATCCTTTTCCATCCTTTTCCCATCATACATACTGTAAAATAGAATAGGGTATGAGTTGTGGAAGCTGAAAATGGAGGATTTGTCGGAAGAAAGAAACCAATGGTTGCCTATCCTAAAAGAGAAGAAACTTGACGATGTCTCTCAAGATGAGTGGGATAGACTAAATAAGAAAGCACAGGGAACAATCTTCTTGTGTCTTGCAGATTTTGTCTTGTTGAATGTTGCAAGGGAAGAGACCTAGCTTGTGGAAGCATTTGGGTGAGACCTAACAAGCCAAGGGTATGGTAAACAAACTTTAATTGAAGCATAAATTATTTTCTATGAAAATAAAAGAGGGTGAATCGGTTGTAGAGCATTTAAATTCATTTAATTTGTTTTTGAGTCAGCTTGCATATGTAGATGTTGAGGTTAATCAGGAAGATAAATGTACCTTACTTCTTTGTTCTTTACCTGAGTCTTGGGAGAATGTTATACTTGCTATCACTACTAACCTCGCAGATCAAAAGTTGGATGCTCTTGTTGTAATTTTATTGGCACAAGAATTGAGGAAGAAGAGTTCGGATAGTTCAAGTGATGCTCTCAGTGTCAGGGGAAGGTCTAAGAAAAGAGGACCAAAAGGAGATCAAAAAGGGGCTAGGGACAAGTCTAAGGGTCAATCTAAGACTCCTAGGAAGAATAACAAAGTTAAGTGTTGGAACTACGATAAAAGGCGGCATGTGAAGGAGTACAGAAACCTAAAGAAATAGTGGGAGAATGCTTCGAATAAGTCCTCAAATGCAAGTGAAGATGTTTTACTTTCCACATGTAATGTTGTTTCTAATGATCACTGATTGGTTGACTCAGGATGCTCATTTCATATAACCCCACATAAGGAATGGTTTTACACATATGAAGAGAATGATGGAGGTGATATATACCTTGGGGACAACTCTACATATCTGATAGTTGCAAAAGGCAAGGTATTGTTGTGTTTCAGTGATGGGAGGATTAAAACCCTTCCTGATGTTTTGCATGTTCCTAGATTAGCTAGAAATCTAATTTCAATTTCAAAGTTGAATGCTTTGGGAATGTATGTAACATTTGACAAGCATGGCTATAGATTAGTGATAGGGAACTTGGTGGTAGTGAAGGGGAAGAGATTGGGAAACTTGTTTAAGCTCGAAGCTACTATAGTTTGTAATGCCTCTTATGTATCTGAGGGTAGTACTGAAAATACATGTATGTTGTGGCACCATAGGTTAGGCCACACAAGAAATAATGTATTAAAAAATATTAAGAATAAAAATTTGTTGGACAGTTTCTCTTATTTTGATGAGCACTTTGATTTCTATGAGCATTGTGTGTTTGGTAACCAAAATAGATAATCATTTCCTTTAGGAAACAATAGAGCAAAAGAGAAGTTATAAATTGTTCATATGGATGTGTTTGGACCTATGGATAATGATTCTATCCAAAAATCTCATTATTTTTTCACCTTCATTGATGATGTATCTAGATTTACATGGATTTATTTTATGAAACACAAATCTGAAGTTTTCACTAAGTTTAAGGAATTCAAAGTCTTAGTAGAGAACCAATCAGGTTTGAAGATAAAAATATTAAGATATGACAATGGAGGAGAATATTTCTCTAAGGAATTTGATGAGTTTTGCAAGAATGTAGGCATTATCAGATAAAATACAACTCTGTATACACCACAACAGAATAGTGTTGCAGAAAGGATGAAACGAACAATCATGGAAAGAGACAGAAGTATGCTGAGTGATGCACAATTGGATAATTTTTTTTGGGCAGAGGCTATGTGTACTGCTTGCTACTTGATTAATAGATCTCCTTGTAAGCCTCTTGATTCGACACGTTATGAAATATGGACAGGTAAAAAACCTTCTATTTCACATTTAAGGGATTTTGGCTATGAGGCTTTTTTTCATGTGCCTAAGGAAAAGAAATCTAAGATGGATCTAAAAGATGAAAAGTGTACATTTGTTGGATATGGTGATAATGTCAAAGGTTATAAGCTTTGGAATCCACTAACCCATAAGATTATCTATTCTAGAGGTGTTATTTTAAGGGAACTTAGAGCTATTTCTAAACTTGAGTAGCCAATAGAAAAAGAACATAAGGTAAAGAGAGTGCACTTTGATTTAGAGTAGCAAGATGCATCTCAGGAAGAATAGAATGATGGATTGAAGGGTGAAGAAGAAGAAGAAGAAGATTTGATTAGTTCTGATGAAGATGAGTCTTTTGTTATAGAAGAAGTTGGTGTAGATGATTATGTAGAAGAACAAGTTGAGACTCTTACTCTACCCTTGAGGAGATCTACAAGACAACGGAATCTAGTTGACAGGTATAGCCCACTAGATTTCCATTGTATATTTTCTTTATTTAGTACTGATGATGAGCCTAGATCATACAGGGAAGCTATTCTTGCAGATGAAAGTGAGTCTTGGTAGCTAGCCATGCAGGAGGAGATGATGGCTTTAGACTCTTATAACACCTAAGATCTTGTTCATTTGCCCAAAGGAAGAAAGGCCATAGGTTGTAAGTGGGTCTTCAAGAAGAAGTTTGGAGCAAATAGTTCATTAGACAAGTACAAGGCTAGAATGGTAGCCAAGGGCTACTCCCAGAGAGAGGGAGTTGATTTTGGTGACATTTTCTCTCCTGTTGTTAAATTTTCTTCTAATAGATTTCTTTTATCCATTGTTGTAGCATATGATTGGGAGATTGAGCAAATGGATGTTAAGACTGCATTCTTGCATAGAGGTCTTGAGGAAGAAATTTATATGCAACAACCTAGATAGGTTTTGAGGTAAAAGGAAAAGAACATTGGGTTTGCAGGTTGAAGATGTCTCTCTATGGTTTGAAATAGTTCCCCAGAATGTGGTATCAAAAGTTTGATTCATTTGTATTGAAATTGGGTTTTGTTAGAAGCAAGGAGGATCACTATATTTACATTCATTGTATTGATGATTCTATATAGATCATTATTTTGTATGTTGATGACATGTTATTTTTAAGCAATACTAAGGATATGATCAGTGAGCTAAAACTACAACTTGTTTCCCTCTGATTTGTTTTCCTTGATGTCAAGTACACAAACTCTTAGGTTTGTGTGGGCGATACATTGACAATTGCATCATGGTGGTTATATTGGTTGGTAGAGATGATTTGGTATGTTGTAACAGTTGAGATCCTACTCATTATCCTTGATGACTTTCATGTTGGCTTATCACTCTCATGGTTCATATCATGTTATAGATGACAGTTGATGCTCTTGGTATATATTGATATGCTCTATACATTTGACATGCTCTATGCATTTGAATATGTACTTAATTCTGCCAGTTCATATTTGATGATATGCTCTTGCATGCTCTTGATAGTTGTTTTGATTCATATGATATCATGTTACATAGATGTGGTATATAGTTGACACATGGTTCTTGATATATGACAGTTCACAGACTTTATGATCTCGTGATGAACATGATATGGTATCTTCACAGTTGGTGCTCATGGTAATAGTTGGTTGGTATATTTCATGTGGTATATTGTTGACATAGTTGCATACTATGTTCTCCTGATGGTTTTATCCTAGTTGGTATAAGCTCAGTTAGTTTGGTATTGTACAGATTCACTTTTGATTCTTGAGTATTAGTTGATACTTTACCAAGGCAAATGTGATAATGTATTTAAGTGCATTACATGTATAAAGGATCATACAGGCTACAAAGGTCATCATATGTTCATTGCATTGGGATAACTAAGGGTTATTAAAGATATTTTCCTATCATTTGATTTGTTCACAAGGGGGATATTTGTTTTTATTGTCAATATTGGCTTACCTTATTCGAAAGACACACTCTTGTAAGTTGTCAACATGCATTACCTTGTGAATGTATTAAAACCCATTCTTAAAAAGGCTCAATGTATCAGGCTTGTTATGAGCTTCACCTGTTGGGTAGGTTTTAGCATTTGTGACAGGTAAAAAGGTGATTGAATAACTCTTGGTGACCGATCCATTCTAGGGCAAACCTAGACTCTCGGTGGCTATGATGTTTCAAGCAAAAAGGAAGTTTTTGTCATTAATTTTGCAAAGTTTATTTTTGGGAAATATAACTCCGAGCTAGGGTTTTAAAGTTCAATGGTAATCATGGAAAGCTATGCAAATTTTAGTGGGTATATCCATGTGGTTGAAGGGTATCTGAGAGATTTGACTATGTTGTTCAATAGAGGACTGAGCTAGTTTGTTGTTGACTACTTTCATGATTTCAAACAACAGTAAGATGTTTTTGTGTGTCATCCAATCATGTGATTTTGTTCCTTATTTGTTGGTTCCTTTTTCAAAATCTTAAGCTACAGTTGATAAGAGGTAATTTGTGGTTCAGTTGAGATAAACAGTTGATCTTTAGTAATAAATTGCACACAAACTTGTCTTCGAGGGTTCTGGTGATAAAGTCTTTAAAAAGAGGTTTTGTCTTTACCCATTTAGTTGGTGGCTACAAAACTATAAACATTTGTTGAAAAGTTAAACTGTGATATTTACCCTCTATGGTATGGCAAAGACACTCGAAGTTCTTATTGGTATGCAATATTTTGTTATAAAGCCACTTTATTCAGTTATAGATATCAAAAATTGGAAAACAAAGGACTCAACCTACAGTTAGGGTTTGACAGTTTTGATGAAGGGTTTAACAGTTATTGTTACTTGGTTAGGGTTTGAAGGAAACAAGGTTTCTTACATGAGATAGATTTTATGGTGCACTATTTATGGCATATAGTTTGTCAATGCATTCTTTATCTCAGCAAATAGTTTGACCATGATATGTGATTAAAGATTTATTATTTAAAGACTCAAACTATGGTTAAAGTTTTTAAATTGTTGTGGTTAAGGTTTTTGTAACCATAGTTTGGAAAAGCAATATGAAAGGTCTTTATATTCTCAAAGTGGGTCAGTTTGACCACTCTTTCTTGGCAGTTATTGATTCAGCTTGAATCTTCTTCAAGTGGTTTATCTACTCATACAATTTGTTTATTGAGAGAATCAAAAGGGCAGTGATAAAGCATAAAAGGGCATAAGGTGAAAAGCATCCGTGATAAGGTTGATGATTTGTGTTTATTGCACTATCATTAAGGTTATTCCAGAATGTTAAGGATTGGATTGTAACAAAACAGAGTAACCCTCTGTATTAAACTATATTATTCATTGTATTGATTGAAACATGGTAGTGATGCACAAATAGCCAGTGAGGCACAAATAACCAATGAGGCACATATAGCCAATGAGGCATCTATATTTTCTAGTGAAGCACATTTTGATTAAGCCAGTGAGGCATTTTGTGGAGTGGTTTTTTATCCCTAGAGGGTTTTCCACTTGTCAAATTTTTGTGTTATGGTTACTTGTTCTGTCATGAGTTTATGTTCATTATTTCATGATTTAATTGTTGCATATTATTGACATGATGCTTATCTTGAGTTAGTACAAATGCATAATAATTTTTATACTTATCTCTATCCAATGAAGTAATAAAACTACCTCTATTATTTGTCATGATAAACTGTTCATCACAGTTTAGTTGTCCTATTCCTTCTTGTTCACAAGTTGATCTAATAATGCACTACAGTTCATAAATGAATGTCTTGTTTTTATTATACAAATATTGAAGTTCATAGTTGGTAAAAGGTTTTTTAATTATTGTCAAAAACAAGTTTGTTTCATAAGACACTGATTCACCCCCCCCTCTCAGTGTCTTTCATACTCCAACAAGTGGTATCAGAGCCTAGGTTCCCTATAGAAGTCTAATTGGCTTGTGTAGGTCTCGGTAGTGGAGTACAATGGGTAAGAAGAATAGAAAAAAGGTCTTAAATAAATAAAAGAAAGATGTTGATCAAAAGATGGTAAAACAAGCCTCAGTTAAGCCTAGCAATGATTTGTTGCATATGTCACCCTTGAAAAAGAATGGTTTTGTAGTTGAGAATTTTGATAAAAAGGAAGAAATCATTGTGAATGAAGGAGAACAAGAATTAAATGAAAGAAAAGATGTTTTTTCTGTTGAGACTAACGATGAAGAAACAAACCTCTTTGCGGATGAAGATGAAAATGAGTTTGATGAAGATGATTGTGAAGTTGATGTTAAAGGAGAACTTCTATGTACCCTAGATACAATCAAGCAACTTAGTAAATAAAACAAGAGATTAAAAGACTAGATTCAACAAGAGAAAGAATCTAAGGACAAGGTATGTTCAGATTTTGAAAAAAATTCTTTAGAGTGTGAAAATGCAAGAAATCAGATTACAGAATTAAATAGTCATGTTAATGAATTTGATAAATTGATTATCAGTTTAAAGACTAAAATTGAAGAAGCCAAAAGAATAATAGATAATACAAAATCTGACCTTGAATTAAAAAGAATAGAATGTCTAAAGTTAGAGGAAGAAATAGTCTCTTTGAGAAAAGATTTGGAAAAGGCTTCTTCTAAACTTCACAAAAATATTCAATTTGACAAGAGCATTGAATGCATGAATGACATATTGAGCAAACAAAAACAACATAAGGACACTACTGGCTTGGGTTATGAGAAAGGAGAATGTTCCAAGACAAGAGATACTCCTAGGAAGAAGATAGACTTAAATTTCACTGCTCCTGAAAATGAAGCCATGAAGAAAGCGGAAGATAAAGTTGCTGAAAATGAAAGGAGTATAAACAAGCACTCAAGACATTCATCTACCAAGCAATATCATTCAGTTAGGTACAATTATTCTCAGTTCCATGGTTATTGCTATGCATGTAATGCTTATGGTCATAGGGCTAGAGATTGTAAAAGAAATGATTTTGGGTGGAATAAAGAGAAAAGGTTTTGTTATTGGTCAAATCATAACTATACTACTATTTGTTATAATTGTAACAAAGTTGTCCACCTTGCAAGAAGCTATTGGAAGCATGCAAGGTATGACACTATTAGATTACCTAGAAGAAACTATTCTCCTCTTGATCAAAACTACAATGTTTTGTGTTATAAATGCAATATGTTTGGGCACAAAGCACAATGGTGTAGAGGAAGGATAAAACCAACTGGATGCTATATGTTCAAGCAAAAGCAAGTGAATGCTTTGGGAAAAGAAAACAAATATCCTATGTTAGTTTGGAGAAGAAAGCAAAACCAGGAAAAGGAAGGGTCTAAGCTTGTGCATATTGCACAAGAGATATCCATGAGTGCATAAAGATTAGCGTGAATTAAGGGGGAGTTGTCTAATGATCTATCTCTTGCCCCAAAGAAGTTTCAAGAAGTTTGATGATGTAGGAAGTCTAGTTTGATGTCTGATAGCAACTTAAGTACATGACTTTGTGATTCATATTCTTATGTTTCAAAGCCTTCAAGAATGCGACATTCAAGTTTTCTAGTTTGAGTGTTTGAGTATCTAATCCCTCTAGTGATTTGTCATGTTTTTGGGTTAGATGATTGTGAGATGTTTTTTAGGAAATGAGAACTCCTGTTGTGTAGAGATCATGAACTAAGTTTAAGACTGTAGTTATTGAGTGGTTATATCTCAATCTAGATGGACAATGATAGTTTCAGTGTTGTCATAGAAGAAGTAATTTTTGCTTATTGCTGCTATGAAGGTTTAGTGGAATAGTATAATGAGAGATCATTGGTCTTGGAAGTTAAATATCAAGGATCAGAGTTTTTTTTACTGCATCATTGATTGTGTTTTATGCTCTCAAACTGCATCATGCATATGCTTCATGCTTTGGGAGTTTGATTTATGATGAAACATGCTGAGATCTTAGGATAGGCTCATCTTCATGAGTTGATGTACTTTGTTTTCTACTATTGTGTGCCTAAATAAATTGCCATCTGATACTCAGAATCTTGAAAGTTTTGAACCAATGTATTGGAAGGCTCAATGTTCACTTTGGTATTTGATGATTGTTTAAAGTGCAAGATATCTTTTGCATGATATCAAAAGGAATGTCTTCTTGATCACATTACCCTTTATCTTAGAAAGGAGACCTTCAATGGTTGGCTTTGTTTCCTGGTATCTCACCTGATAGTGCAGTGTTATACAGTACTTTTGGATTTTTAATGACACTAAATTCTTTCTTGCTTTTACAGTAATGATCTGGTCATCTTTCATCTTTTCTTTCCTTGATGATTTTATAGTGTCTTGGAAGTTTGTTAGTCAGTAGTGAAAGAGTTCTTTGGCACAGTGGCATATTTAGACGATATTCTGGTGCTTAATATTTGATTAATTATATAGCATTTTTTATGTTGATAGTGGTGTGAACTCTTACCTGACAGTTCTCCTATCTTTGGCATCTTCAATTATTGTCCTTGTTTTGATACATGCTCCTTTAAATGATCATTTATGATATTGACAATGTAGTTGTATTTCACGCCATTCTTGATGTTTCATGCTCCATTGGATAGTAATGGTATGGTTTATATTCCCTATTTTTTCTTAGCATATTGGCTTATGGTTTATGATTTATCTCTTTGAGGCATTGACACACTTTCCTTCTCCCTTTGTCTTTGGTGCCAAAAGGGGGAGAGAGAGTTGTGTTTTGCCATCAAGGACAAAGGGGGAGTTTGTTTCCCTCTCAGTTGTTGTCCTTGATGTCAAGTACACAAACTCTTAGGTTTGTGTAGGTGATACATTGACAATTGCATCATGGTGGTTATATTGGTTGGTAGAGCTGATTTGGTATGTTGTAATAGTTGAGATCCTACTTGTTGCTTGGATCATGGTAATGCCCTTGATGAATCTCATGTTGGATTATCACTCTCATGGTTCATATCATGTTACAGATGACAGTTGATGCTCTTGGTATATATTGATATGCTCTATACAGTTGACATGCTCTATGCATTTGAATATGCAATTGATTTTGCCAGTTCATATTTGATGATATGCTCTTACATGCTCTTGACAGTTGTTTTGATTCATATGATATCATGTTACATAGATGTGGTATATAGTTGACACATGGTTCTTGATATATGACAATTGGCAGACTTTATGATCTCATTATGAACATGATATGGTATCTTCATAGTTGGTGCTCATGGTAATAGTTGGCTGGTATATTTAACATGGTATATTGTTGACACAGTTGCATACTATGTTCTCCTGATAGTTTTATCTTAGTTGGTATAAGCTCAGTCAGTTTGGTATTGCACAAATTCACTTTTTATTCTTGAGTATCAGTTGATACTTTACCAAGGCAAATGTGATAATGCATTTAAGTGCATTACATGTATAAAGGATCATAAAGGCTACAAATGTCATCATATGTTCATTGCATTAGGATAACTAAGGGTTATTAAAGATATTTTCCTATCATTTGATTTGTTCACAAGGGGGATATTTGTTTTTATTGTCAATATTGGCTTACCTTATTCGAAAGCCACACTCTTGTAAGTTGTCAACATGCATTACGCTGTGAATGTATTAAAACACATTCTTAAAAAGGCTCAATGTATCGGGTTTGTTATGCGCTTCACCTACTGGGCAGGTCTTAGCATTTCTGACAAGTAAAAAGGTGATTGAATAACTCTTGGTGACTGGTCCATTCTAGGGTAAACCTAGACTCTCGATGGCTATGATGTTTCGAGAAAAAAAAAGTTTTTGTCATTCATTTTGCAAAGTTTAACTTTGGGAAATATAACTTCAAGCTAGGGTTTGAAAGTTCAATGGTAATCATGGAAAGTTATGCAGATTTCAATGGGTATCTCCATGTGGTTGAAGGGTATCTATGAGATTTGACTATGCTGTTCAATAGAGGATTGAGCTAGTTTGTTTTTGACTACTTTCTTGATTTCAAACAACAACAAGATGGTTTTGTGTGTCGGCCCATCAGGTGATTTTGTTCCTTATTTGTTCATTCTTTTTTCAAAATCTTAATCTATAGTTGATAAGAGGTAATTTGTGGTTCAATTGAGATAAACAGTTGATCTTGAGTAATAAACTGCATGCAAACTTGTCTTCGAGGGTTCTGATGATAAAGTCTTTAAAAAGAGGTTTTGTCTTTACCCATTTAGTTGGTGGTTATAAAACTATAAACATTTGTTAAAAAGGTAAACTATGATACTTACCCTCTATGGTATGGCAAAGACACTCAAAGGTCTTCTTATTAGTATGCAATATTTTGTTATAAAGCCACTTTATTCAGTTATAGACAACAAAAATTGGAAAACAAAGGACTCAACCTGCAGTTAGGGTTTGACAGTTTTGATGAAGGCTTCAACAGTTATTGTTACTCGGTTAGGGTTTGAAGGAAACAAGGTTTTTTGCATGAGAGATTTTATGGTTGCACTGTTTATGGCATATAGTTTGTCAAAGCATTCTTTATCTCAGCAAACAATTTGAACATGATATGTGATTAAAGATTTATTATTTAGAGACTCAAACTATGGTTAAAGTTTTTAAACTGTTGTGGTTAAGGTTTTTGTAACCACAGTTTGGAACGACAATATGAAAGGTCTTTATATTCTCAAAGTGGGTTAGTTTGACCACTCTTTCTTGGTAGTTATTGATTCAGTTCGAATCTTCTTCAAATGGTTCATCTACTCAAACAAGTTGTTTATTGAAAGAATCAAAAGGGTAGCGATAAAGTATAAAAGGGCATAAGGTGAAAAACATCTATGATAAGGTTGATGATTTGTGTTTATTGCACTATCATTAAGGTTATTCTAGAATGTTAAGGATTGGATTGTAGCGAAACAGAGTACCCCTCTGTATTAAACTATATTATTCATTGTATTGATTGAAACATGCCAGTGAGGCACAAATAGCTAGTGAGGCACAAATAGCCAGTGACACACAAATAAATAGTGAGGCACATATAGCCATTGAGCATTTATATTTTTTAGTGAAGCACATTTTGATTAAGCCAATGAGGCATTTTGTGGATTGGTTTTTTATCCCTAGAGTGTTTTCCACTCATCAACTTTCTGTGTTATGGTTACTTGTTCTGTCATGAGTTTATGTTCATTATTTCATGATTTAACTGTTGCATATTATTGACATGACGCTTATCTTGAATTAGTACAAATGCATAATAATTTTGATACTTATCTTTGTCCAATGAAGTAATAAAACTACCTCTATTGTTTGTCATGATAAACTATTCATCACAGTTCAGTTGTCATGTTCCTTTCTGTTCACAAGTTGATCTGATAATGCACTACAATTCATAAATGAATGTCTTGTTTTCATTATACAAAGATTGAAGTTCATAGTTGGTAAAATGTTTTTTAATTGTCGCCAAAAGCAAGTTTGTTTCATAAGACACTGATTCACCCTTCCCCTCTCAGTGTCTTTCGTACTCTAACACAAATTTCAAGTGCATTTTATATGAAGGATCTTGGAGCTGCCAGGTATATTCTAGGAATGGAGATTAGGAGGGATAGAGGTAACATAAAACTTTGGTTGTCACAAAGTAAATATGTGAATACCATTTTGCAGAGATTCAGTATACAGGACTATAACCTAGTTAGAGTTCCTAACCCATTGGTACTAAGATTTCATTGGATATGTGTCCAAAATGAAGATGATTTTGAGGATATGTCTAATGTGCCATATGCTGGTGTTGTAGGGAGTTTGATGTATGTAATGGTTTGTACTAGGCTAGATATTGCCCAAGCAATGGAAGCTTTGAGCAGATTTATGTCTGACCCTAATAGACAACATTAGAATTAAGCGAAGATGGTGCTTAAATATCTTGTAGGTATTGATTATTGTTTGGTTTATTCTAGTACTGATAGTGTTGATAAATCTTTGGACATATAGGGATTTGTTGATTCAGATTGGGCAAGTGACTTGGATAGTCAAAGGTCCACTAGTGTCTATGTGTTTACTCTATTTGGAGGTGTAGTGAGTTAGATGAGTAAGAGGTAGCCCATAGTTGTTTTGTCCACCACAGAAGCATAGTATATGACTGCTACTCATGTCTCTAAGGAGGCAGTTTGGTTGAGAAGACTGTGTACAGGTATTGGTTTTGATTGTAGGATCATTCAGATTGGTTGTGATAGCTAAAGTGCTATCTATTTGGACAAGAATCCTATGTATCATTCTTGGACTAAGCATGTTGATGTTTAGTATCACTTTGTTCAAGAGTTGGTTTCAAATGGACAGATTGAGTTGAAGAAGATAGAAACTCAAGAGAATGTTGTAGATTCATTAACCAAACTTGTGAGCACAGAGAAGTTTGTGTGGTGCAAAGAGGCCATGGGCCTTGTTTCTAGTGCCTGATTATTTACATTTGATTTCCTATGGGTTGATTTACAATGTATAATGTCGATTGGGAGAATCCTGTGATAAGGTGTGATTAACCTTGTATAGAGTGTCAAAGATTCTACATTTTGTTTCAGTCATGGTTTAGTCTATGGGTTTCAAATGTTGCTCTGCGAGTCTCATTTTGGTTGCTGTGTAAGTTTCTAAGCTTTGTGTGGAATCTGCCAAGTGTTAAGCCATAGTTAAAGCCGCAACAATATTTTGAATATTAAGTTTTGTGCGGAGCACGCCACGTAGAAGATAGTTTCAATGTTTTAAGTTTCAGCAGTGTTGTGGGTGTTGCCACGTGTAGCTTGCGGTGGTAGTCCCTAAAGTTTCTATGTTTTGTACAGAGCCCACCATGTGTCTTTTTATTTTGCTGTGGATGATGCCACATGTTTCTTTTTGTATCATATTGATACTAGTAAAGAAGATGGTGGGCCATAGTATGTTTTAGTTTCAAGTGCACGGAGGATGCCACGTGGTGGTCACGGAAGGAGTTGTTTATTCACGATGCTTTAAGTAAGACACTTTTTGCTTCTACAGTTTTGTGCAGGTTGCTCCAAGTATCAGCTTCCATGGGGAGTTTCAAAAGTTTTATTTGTTTCAAGTAGTGTTGCAGGTGCCGCCACGTGTTAGTTAGCATGCACGTGGAAGCTACCATCTGTCCTAGTTTTCTCCCTTTGAAGGTAGTGAGCGCCGAGGTTGTGTGTCCTATCATTAATGTGTCTCATATTATAAATGAAGCGGCTTGTGACAGATGTCATTAAAAGAGGTCACCGGACCATAAAGACACAGTTTTAAAAGCTTTGCAGAAGAGGACACGTATCATGTCTTGAAGGTTGTGGAACACGACAAGTGTCATTTTCCTATTGATTTCTGAAGGATAAAGGAGTTTCTCGTTTTGATGTAGATGCTGCCATCTGTCATAGTAATGTTTCAAGTTTCAAGTGCACGGGTCTCGCCATGTGTCTGTGTCTCAGTGATGGAGTTTGCCACATATATTTTTCCCCAGCCAACAAGCTTGTAGAAGGAGATGGCCGTTACAGATTCAGAGGATCACAATCGTCAGGAACTTCCAGTTATCTTCAGTTCTGTTGGGCCGTTGGGGATTCGGTTGTTACAGACAATCTAGGGTCAGATATATGATTATAAATATGCAGTATTTGTAATAGATCGACACACACAGACAGATATAGAGATATACTTTTTATAAGTTTGTAGTTAGAATCTAAAAGAGAAGTCAGAGACTTTGTTGTGGCCAGTTTATGTCATTTTTCCTTTATTTTTTTATTCTTTATAAGAAAGTTAATGTATCTGTGCATGTATCTGTGCCTTTTATGTTGCTGGAAGATTTAATGAGAAGAAATATGTTCTGTGCCTTGGTTGATATTATATGTGTCATTGTAAAGTGTGTGATTGTAAGCTTTTGATTATATTCATTCCATCTGTTTATGTTAATCATGCAGTGTCTACTCTTTGATATAACTGTATCTTGAGAATAGTTCCACTGTGCTTAAATTGAAGAGGATACTTTTATTCAGGCGCATCGCCATAGTTAGATTTGTTTAATTGTATCTGTAATCCTGTTAATTTCTTACCCTTTGCTCAAAACCCATTTAAAATAGAGAAGAGCCAGCTTCTTTAAAATCTAGAGGTTGTTTCAAGTAGCAAGTTCCACATTCTTGAAACTTCCCATGTTGGTGTTAGAACCTACGCAATTTTAAACATCAACAATTTTTGGCACGCCTGGTGGGATAATTCTTGATGTTTCTATCAAAATCGTATGAGCTATAGAGTAACAAGGAGCCAGAGCTGTGGACCTACAACAAGAGCTCAATCTGCTACTAATTTGGGCATTCTTTTACCACCATTAGTAGCTACTCCAAGGAGACGAGTGAATCAGGTTGTAGCAGAACAAAGAATAAATATGGGAGCACCTATACCTCCAAGGAACTATGCAAATTGGAATACTGGTAGTCCTCTCATCCTCCTAGTACCACTAGCAACTTGGGATGCTATTCTAGCCAATGCTCTGAAGGCTCTACCTAAGTTCAATGGAGAAGATTTCAAGACACCTGGGGAGCATCTGCAAGATGTATCTGATGTGTGTACAGTACATGTTATTACTCAACAGAATGTGGCCATAAGACTACTAGCAGCTTCTTTCAAAGGAAAGGCTCTGGACTAGTATAGATATCTCACTCCAAACACAATATCTACATGGGATCAGCTTGGGGATGCTTTCTTTGCAAGATTTAAAGAGAAAGGTGATAAATCTTCCTTGCTGTAACAATTGATCACTATCAAAAGGGCACCACAAGAAGCCATGACTAATTTCAACTCAAGGTTTCAAAAGACATGGGATAGAATTCCTTCTACAGTAAGACCATTATCAGGTATGGCTATTGTGTTTTACCTCAAATCTTTAAACTCTGATATATCAGTAATGATTCAGTCTCTTGGAGGTCAGACAATACTAGAAGCATATGAGTTGGTAGTCAAGGCTGAAAATAACTTGATAGATGCTGGAAAATTGCCCCCAAGACCTCCTATGCCCATGTTCCTAGAAATTACCCTACCTTTGCCACAAGAAGCTCTTAATCTTACAGCCCCACCTATGTCCATGTATTCATTTCCAGTACCTCAACAACCTGCTAGGGCAACTACCTCTGCTCAACCATCTAAAATGGATGATGTCAAGAACATTTTAAGGACCTTCTCAAATGAGATAATTAACCTAAAGAGACAACAAAATCCCTATCCAAAGCCCCCTTATCAAAGCTACCAAGGAAATAGACCTCCCTTTCAGCAAAATCAATATCAAGGCCCTCAAAGGCAAACTAATCCTCAGCCTTCAAACCAGTTGATTTCAGTCCCTACACCTTTACAAATTGTTCCTCATAATCCCAATAGGGAAATAGTTCTAGGGCAAAATAACTTAGCAGATGACACAAATGCTTGGTGCTTTCCCTGCAACAATGCCCATATGCCTAGAGACTGTCCCAGAGGTAATCTGCAGCAAAAGATAGCAGAACAGAGAGGGTTAGAAGGACAATTCTCAACTTCTAACACCCCACCATATCAGTCTCCTGGTGTTCAAAATGCCGTAATGGTGCCCAGATGCAAGGGATGTCCATACAACAAGAAGAGGAAATAGCCCCTGAACATGCTTTATTTTCATGGATTAAAGAGGAAGTTTTAGTGTTCTTGAATAAGTCATCCACTTCAAAGAAACCATTGGTGCAGCCAGACTATTTTACCAGATCAAAGAGGAGAATGTGGAGAAGCCTGAAGTCACTAATAATGAGATCATGGGAACTCCTCCATTTCAAAATCATCATAACACACTCTCTAGGCAAGACATGCCTCAGCCTGTACACAATCAAGTAGCCTCATGACAGGTTATAGAAAAGATAAGGTACCCAAGCATTAGGACCTATAAATGTGGTGGATCAACTAAAAAGAACTCCAACACATGTATCAATCTGGGATATGTTAGCTATTCCTAAGCAGAAGACACTATTGCAGGAAGCTCTGCAAGGTCAAGAAGTCCCTAAACACACTGATGCTAAAGGAGGACCTACTGATAAAGGGAAACTTCAGCTCAAAGATATTGTACCTCTACAGACAACTCTATTGAACAATGCACCTAAGGTAGGTAAATCTAATCCAGATCCCTTTTACTTGACTCTAATAGTTGGGAAAAAATTACTGCATAATGCAATGATAGATTCTAGAACCAATACTATAGTAATGCCAAAGCAAATAGCAGACGCTTTAAAGATAAAATATGAACCACTTAGAAGAGGAGTCATACAATTGGATGGGAAATTTGTTTAAACAATAGGAAAAATCAAACAACTTCCATTACAACTATATACTTGCCCCAATATAATTGTCAATCAAGATGTGGTAGTCATAGATATTCTCCCTGTATTTGGTTTATGCTTATCTAGAGATTTCACAGCCAAGATAGGAGGTTACATGTCACTAGATTGGTCACATCTCACCCTGAGAACCAAATATGGGACAAAGATGAAAATATTATTTGAGCCATTATCCAAAGACCATATCACAAATGAACCAACCCCAAAATTAGAAGCATCCCATGCCATGCTAAATAAAGAGGAGAGAATCTTTGTTGAAGAGTTAGGTGACTGGACTGAACATGACCAACAGGAAGAAGAGAATAATTAGTTATTGACTATGATGTAGAGTGATCCCTATGGAAATTATGACTCTACAGGTCTAGGCATTTATGTCATATTTGAAGAAGACCAAGAGATCCCTAATGTTTTAAGGAAAGAAGCATCACAAAGTCAAGAATCTGAAAGAAACTTAGAAATCTGTACCCTCAATTTTGATGGGGCTAGGAGTAAAAATGGTACTAGAGAAGGAATTTGCCTTACTGCCCCAAATGGTGAGAAAATTCTAAGAGCCATTTGCTTTCAGTTTGCTTGTACCAATAATGATGTTGAATATGAATCATTGGTGCATGGACTCATGTTGGCAAAGAAAAAAGAAATAAAGAATCTGATAGTAAAAGGAGATTCAGAACTGGTGGTAAAACAAATCAAAGAAAAGGCAATAGCCAAAAATGTAAGAATGAGATCCTATAGGTACAAAATTTGGGACTTGATAGATGGTTTTAAGGCTTTCAATATTGAGGTAGTTCCCAGAGCCCAAAATTTTGAAGCAGATAGAATGGCACAGATTGGTTTGCAGTTTGACCCAGAAGTGATCTATTAGTTAACAATGAGTTAGTCAAGGCTATAGTAAGACCAACAATTCTAGACAATGACCAAAATTGGCAAGTTTTTGAGAATGACCTTCAAGTACTTGCATTCTTACAACAATAAGGTGAATTTGCTGATCAGTTACACCCCAACATTAAGGAAGCATATGGTGACCAAATCTCCAGCTAAAATCAAATAAACTTCCTAAAGGGCTCATTACTCTAGAGAATTTGTTTCATCTAGAAGATGTAAGCCTAGAGAAGAGGAGGTTTCAGACAAATAAGGAAGATTATTCTGAGATTCAAGTCAGTGAAGGAAGAAAGTTGAAAATTAGTAATTCTACAACCCAAGAGGAAAAGGAAAGGTTGATTGCTTTATGTGATAAATATGATAGGGTGATTGCTTGGACCTATGAGGACCTCCATGGCTATAATAGAGATATCATCCAACACACCATAGAGCTTACTAAGGGATCTAAACCAGTCTGACAGAAGCAAAGGCCAGTGAATCCTAGAATTGAACCTTTAATGGTGGATGAGCTGCAAAAGCTCTTGGAATCAAAGATTATTTTTCCAATTAAGCATTCAACCTAGGTTTCAAACCTAGTGCCTATAAGAAAGAAGAATGGTGACATAAGACTTTATGTATATTTCGGGGATCTAAATAGAGCATCTTTGAAAGATCATTATCCCCTACCCTTTATGGAATAGATTTTACAGACTGTGGCCAGGTCATAAAGGATTTCCTTGCTGGATGGTTTCTTAGGATATAATTAGATTTGGTTAGATGATGAAGACCAACATAAGACTACATTCACTACAAAGTGGGGAACATTTGCATATGCTAAAATGCCTTTTGGCCTTTCAAATGTTGGGGCTACTTTTCAGCGTGCAATGGATGTGGCATTTGGGGAACTTATAAATAAAATTATTCTGATCTATCTAGATGACCTCACAATTTTTTCTAAGAAAGCTATAGATCATTTTGACCATTTAGAGGCTATTTTTAAGAAATGTCAAGAGTTTGGAATATCTCTGAATCCTAAGAAATGTATCTTTGCAGTACCTCAAGGTAAACTTTTAGGGCATATAGTGTCAAAGGGGTCTCTATTGATCCAGAAAGAGTCACAGCCATAATAAACCTATCTCTACTAGTCAATAAGAAAGCAATTCAATCCTTTCTAGGGAAAATCAACTTTGTTAGCTAATTCATATCTGATTTTGCAGGTCTAATTAGACCAATGACATTGTTGCTTAAGAAAGATCTGGTTTTCAAATGGACCACAAAAGGAAGATAGGCTTTCGAAGAAGTCAAGAGAGCCATTTCAACAGCCCTAGTACTCAGAAATCTAGATTTTTCTAAGGCTTTTATAATGTATGTGTATGGGGGAGAATTCAGTGTAGCTATTGTTCTAACTCAAAAGGATGATCAACAGGAAGGTGAGCATCCAATAGCCTTTTTCTCAAGAACTCTTAGGGAATATGAGTCTAGATATAATTTTATGGAGAAGCAAGCATATGCCATGGTGAAAGCCCTTAAAAAATTTAGACATCTGGTAATAGGAAATAAGATTCTGATATTAGTGGCTCATCCTAGTGTAAGAGAATATATTATGAAGGGTGAGATCACTGAAAAAAGAGCCAATTGGATCACAAAGATTCTGGAATAAGATGTAGAAGTAAGACCTACCAAGTTAGTCAAAGGCAAAGGATTGTGCCAATACATGACCCAAGATATGGAAACCATGGATGAAGAAATAGAAAGTGAAAATGTATTGAAACTCCAAGAGGTTGACCAAGACTCTTGGGTCAAAAACAGGATATAGTTTATGAAGTATGGGATATTCCCAAATGAGCTCTCCTATGATAAGAGAAGGTACTATAAGCAAGGGGCCCTTTTTGTACTAATTGATCATATTTTATTCAGTAGGAATGTTGATGGTATACTCTTGAGATGTATAGAAAAGGATGAAGCTCAGAGAATACTACATGAATTACACCATGGAGTTTTAGGTGGGCATTTTTCAGCAAGGACCATTGTAATCAAAGTAACACAAGTAGGATATTTCTAGCCCACTCTATTTATAGATTGCCATCAGTTGGTTAAAGAATGTCAAGCTTGTCAGTTTTATACAGGCAAAAGGAGAAATGTAGCAATGCCTTTAAGTCCCATAATTGTGGATGAACCCTTTGGTCAATGGGGTCTAGATTTTATTGGTATGATCAATCCAGTGTCAAGTATGGGACACAAATGGATCCTCATAGCAATAGATTACTTTACCAGGTGGAGTGAAGCAGTACCACTCAAAGAGGCAACAAAAAAAGTCATATTAGAATTTCTAGAAGGCATAACTATTCGGTTTGGTCCTCCTCGCACCATCATTTCAGATAATGCTAAAGCATGTTTGGGAACCAAATTATCTAAGTTTGCATTAAGGAATGGTATTTATTTGAAGACTTCTTCAAATTATTACCCTCAAGGTAATGGTCTGGCAGAATCCATTAACAAGAACCTTATCAGACTCAAATAAAGGATAGGGACCAATTATCACAGAGAGTGACATAAGTTACTTAATACAACATTATGGGCTGACAGGATCACACCAAAGAAAGTGACTAAAATGTGTCCCTACGAATTAGTTTATGGTAAACCAATAGTAATGCGACTGAGCTTAGAGATCCCTGCTTTGTAATTGTTAAAACAGATAGAATTTGAAGAGAATGGCCCCATGTAAGTTAGACTTGCTGAACTCTTGGAAGTGCAAGAGAAAAGAGAAAAACACATGAGTCACTAACGAAACATTAGAAAATGGTTAAGGACTCTTTTGATAAGAAGACTTCAAGTCCCATTTTTGAGGTTGGCTCTCTGGTATTGAAATGGGATGAAAGAGCTTGCAAGCTAGGTCAGCACAACAAATTCAAATAATTATGGACAGGTATGTATAAAATTCATTCCTGCAAGCAACAAAATTCATTTGAGCTAGAAACCATGGATGGAGAACCTAAAGAGATTCTAGTAAATGGGATCTTTCTAAAACATTTCAATTAAGGAGGGGCTCTTAATGTATCATAGTTAGTTTTCTTTCCTATTTTCTCGCTTTCCTATTTTCCTGCTTCCTTTTCCCATTTTTCTTTTCAATAAGTGTTTGGTGAACACGTGTCAGTAGTGCAAAGCTCTTTCTCTTTTGGTCTAGCATTTATTAAGGTTGTTTTAGCAATCCCTAAAATTCCTTGGAAGTACACGCTTTTCAGAAAAGATAGCCACTCCTGTAACATATCTGACACTCTGTTCCATGCGGATTTCAAAAAGATACACTAGTTGTTTCTCGGCATTAATGTCATTTATAAGATAAGATGTGTCATTTATTATCTTCATAAAATCCCAATGAGTTAGTGTTAAATCCTAAGTGTAGCCATAATTTGCTTCTACCTTTCCATTTTGAATCACTGTTGCATCTGAATTTCATCCCTCGCTAGTGCCTTTTAGCAAAGTATCATTCTAGTTAAATAGTTTCATTCTTTTCTGTGTCAAAACTTCCCGCATTCTCCTCACAAAGATACAGATATGTCTGAGACACAATCTCCTCAGGAGGGACTTGGAATTTATGAGTTAATTGACAAATTGTTAAACAACAAATCATATGCTTCAATGCCCGCACAACCAAGGAAAACTTATCCAAGAATAAGGGTTCCTAAAGTAGGGTATTCCATCGACCCAGAATAGGTGAAGGATTATGCAGATGGCATATTCAACACATCCCTTTAAAAGAACACCAAGGCTCTCTGGGAGGGGGCACATCAAAGGTGTATTCTCCAAGCAAACAATGAGCAGTCCGCGACTTTTGGTATGAGGATATGGACCTTGCATTTGGCACAGTTCCTAGTTCCTAATGTCTACCTGTGTTCTGAGCTAATCAAGTTATGTGCAGAATTATTTCATGCACCATCAAATACTATACAACAGGGCCCTTTTATAGTGCATATTATGCCCAAGGCCATAAGAGACATGCTGGCCCTACAACATGATAAAACAACCACATTTCCAACTATCGCCAAAATGTAAAACACATGGGAAAATATAATCAACAAAGTCAAGTTCCTGAATTCAGAGATGCAGTTGGGAGATGATAATACTCATCTACCCATACTACCCATCGGGCGGGCACAATTTAGTAAAAATGCTCAGGAGGCACTTTCAATGATAGATTTCATTTTTGGGATGAGGGAAGATAACATAGTCCATGACTGGCAGTTGGCAATCATTTTCAGATTGAAAACTATGGACAAATCACAATAGTACCGGCTAGATTTTTTGAAACAAATTGCTAACACCATGATTGATCAGCTCTCAAATTTCAAGTCAAGGCGAGTTTTCAGGTATTCTGCTTTCCTGTTCCATCTTTTGTTGTATCAGAACCATAGTCTTTTTGCACAACATATGCATTTAAATATGTATGGTCCAAATTTTGGTCAAAATAAAACCATCCCTGTGTCCGCATGGACACATGTGTTATCTGAGGTCTCTGATCCTTATGAGTTTTGGGAACATTTTGTCACCCCTGCTTTTTGCTAGTTAAGCCCTGAGCCTGTAGAACATAGATTGACACAGAGTATAAGGGGTTTTATGACCAATTGCCCAATTCCCTGTGATTATTTCTTTGGGGCACATAATACAATAATCTGAGTCCATGGTTTCAATGGGGAACCCATGCTATTACCTAAAGTATTGACCCCTAGGGTCGTATTCTTAGAGGTGACCCAATAGGTATCTGTGGTTGATAATGAATTTGGCCACAAGAAAAGGAAAAAGAAGATGTATGATGGCCCATGGGTTAGAAAAAACATGACACTTGAAGTTAGAAGTGTAGAAAACCTCTTGTTAAGGAAGTTAGTTGCCCTTGGTTTTCTCATCATTGAGGATAAATGGAAATACGACCCAGATAGTTTTCTAGCCTCTTGGATTATGAATAACAAGGTTCGTGCCAAGTTGGTATATGAGGGTCGTCCATTCTAGGAGGACAGGAGTAATCTAAAAGAGGATAACCCAAACCTATATGTAGAATTATCTGATTTGCCCTATGAGGGGCCTAGGCCATGGGAAAACTTTTATGTCAAAGAGAGGGAATATGACCCTAAGGTGAAAATGACTGCTGGTATGAGGAAAGCATTAAAGTCCCAAGACTGGAGTGTAGGAAAGATTGAAGCCTATTGGAAATATAGGCAAGAAATTTTAGAGTTCACACATTCATTTGGGAATGTTGACAGTGATGAAAAATAGGAATCAATCTGGGATGAATGGCATCCCTCCCTAGTCTCAAGTCTACATACAAGTAGAATTTAGAGGAAGGGTGAGGAGACAGAGGAGGAAATAGAGTCAGCCCAAGTTATGCAAGAAATGGGACAGGCCTCATCTACTGCTCCTGCATCTTCATGGCCCCAATCCCTCAGCACCTTAGAGAAGAAAAAAGGTGCGGTGTCATCACCAACCATAGGAACTCAAACAACTTCGGCATCTAGGAGTTCTAGAATTGTTCCTTTGCAACCACCAGTGGTGGGAAATGTTGAAGAGAAAGAAATAGAGGAAATAGGTGAGAGGCCTAAGAAACATAGGAAATTATACCTGCCAGAAGAAGAGGAGGAAGAAACAGAACCACAGCAGCAACAACTGCCAGTCACCTCTTCTGTCACTCAAGTAAGTGTTTCTTCTCCCTTTTCTCCTATATCTCTTTCTTCTACTATAGGAGTGGCAATCCTAATTAGCCAAGCATTTATAACCCCTGCCACTTTTGTTGTGCTTACATCAACCCTTGCCACAAATGCTAGTTCACAGGCCATGTCTTCACAGGCCATTTCATTACCATTATTTTCTCCATCTGTGCCTAAAAGAACCCCTCCTCAAGTTTCTCCTAGCCAGTAGTTATTGGCTATTCCCTATGGCCTACCTCAAGGTCACCCCTTTGCTAGAGGTTACATTACATCCCCTCCCACATTCCAAGCCCAAGCAGACATAGTAAAAAGGGCTAGAGAGGATAGAATGGAAAAAAAGAGGAAAAAGGAAAACAAGAGCCCTGCTGTGGCACACATGAGGTCACTTTTTGACCCCATTCAACAATCACTGATAGTCACACATTTGTCTCCAAATGTGGTGAAACCTAATGAACAAATGCAGCCCCAAGATTATGCTATGAATGTTGTGGCTATGGATATGTCTCTTTTCAGGCCACAAGATAGGGTGGAGCTACTAAATGAGACTACATTTGCTGTTGCAATTGACTATCTGAAAGTGTCCAAGAAGTTGTAAAAAGCAAAAAATGATTTAGCTCAAGAGAAAGTGAATAGTAACAACCTTGCTAGGGAGATTCAATCCAAGAAGAATGAGATTGAGAGTTTGAACAAACAGTTTCAAAATACTATTTCTTTTCAGATACATTAGGCTACACAGACCCAGAATGATTCTCTTAAGTTTGAGCTAGCACAAGAAAAGGTTGCAGTGACTATTTTGAGATAGGAGAAAGCCACTTTTGAGAAGAAATATCAAGAGAAGGTGCAATAGGCCACACACTTGTAACAAAATTTATTAAATGAACAAAATGCTAATGGTGCAATTCAGGCACAACTCCTGGCTGAGCAACAAAGAACAAAGCAGATGACAATTGAGTTAGCTAAAAGGCTACAGAATGCTGGAGTTTTAAATTTGGTAAAAGAGCTATATGTTTCAGTATGGAAGAGAATCTCTAAAGAGATTATCCAGCTAAGGCCATCTTTAACATTTTTGTTAAATGCTCAACAAATGTGTGAGAAAGTAGAAACTTCAGTGCAGGCCACCTTGTCAACTATTTCATTAAGGGTTTCTGACTCTCAACTTTTATTGAAGAAGTTGTATGAGACCACAGATCAGACTGTTGGCAAGAGACACTGTGTGGCTTCATGATTGTTGTCATTGATGGCAACAAAGTCTATCCTACACATCCGCGAAGCTTAGTATGCCTATACCGGAAGTCAGATTGAAGAAGTTCTGGTCCTATGAACAAGAACAGAGCATGCAGCAAGGTCTGACAATTAGGTCCAAATTTCTCAGAGGGTGTAACTCAGCAAAGTGTTGACTTGGGCAAGTTAATAGGAGTATCATGTCTACTATATTCTAGAGATTGAGCCTCCGGTGATGAATGAGTGAAAAGATATGAGCATCTAAGTGTTGGGTTCTTGACAGGCAGAGTAGACTAAGGAAGAATTGACCGGTAGAGCATCAGACCTTAATCTGGATGAGAAACTGATGGTGATCAAGCTTTTTGAGGGATCATTCATGGTTGGCCAACATGATTGATGACTTCCAGGTCTATGTATTTGATACGCATCACATATTAAGCATGGATTCAACCAACAAATCAGTGTCTTGGAAATATCTTGAGTATTCCAGTTGCTGACTAGAAAGATGTTGAAATCCTTGGTGTGGATATATATACCAGATGGATTTTGATATGAAGGTGGGTGTGTGTGTTGGAATGTGCGAGGAAAGGCAGAGAACAGTGTGGTGGTAGCAATACAAGTCCAGTATGTGATAGAACAGCAACACTAAAGCAGAGGAAAAATGAAGTGTAGTAGATCAGTATATTGAGCCTAACTAGAACTAAACCTCAGCATATGTGGATGCCTCTCATCAGTTCAAACACTTGGTTACCTTCCATAAACATTGTAGACAGTGAGTCTCTTGTAGGCAGTATGCCTCTTGTGAGCAGTGTGCTCAGGCAGTGAGCCCTAATTGGCAAGTGTCATTTTGTACTTCTTATTCTTTTAACAAAGAATACAATCTTGGGTTAGTCACCCCATGGTTTTTCCCTTAACAGGGTTTTCCACATAAAAATCCTTGCGTTATGTGTGTTGATTTTATTTCTTCTCTCATGATTATGTATGCTCTTATGTTTTGATGCTACACTAATATAAAAGAAGAAAAGAAAGTTAAGATATTTAAGATAACTGATTCACCCCCCTCTCAATTATCCTCTCAATTATCTGCCTTGTTACCAACAATTGGTATCAGAGCCAAGTTCCTCCAAACAGAGCCTAACAGCTTGAGGAAGATCTGGGAATCTCAATGGATATGTATGGTATGAAGGAACAACTTCAATCTGCCCTAGATGATCTTGAGCAATCTCACTCTGAAGTCAATAACTTGAGAGAAAGACTCAAACAAGATGATGATTTCATAAATGAGCTAAAAGAAAAATTGAGTATCTCTGTGAAAAAGAGAAAGGAACTTCTTCAACAATTAGCAAGTCAAAGTGAAGCCAATGATACTGATGAAGATCTGAATGAGAAAAATAAGCTATGTGAGAAGCTATCAAAAGAGATCGTTATGGTAAGGCATGAAATGGAATCAAGAGTTATGAAATTCACCCAAGAAATTGAAGAGAAAAGAAAAATTGAAGATAATCTAAAACAATCTCTCAAGGAGAAGTTAGAGGACTACCACAAAATGGATAGAATAATCAAGCATCTGGAATTTGATCTTGAAGAATCTAGAGATAATGAAGAACAACTTGAGAATCAGATAGACACTCTTAAACAAGATCTTCAAACAACAAATGAGTACAAAGAAAAATTCAAGATAAGTTCAGCTCAACTTGAAGTTCTTCTTGAAAGCCAAAAGAGAGTAGATGACAAGAGTGGTTTGGGTTATGAGAAAGGTGAAAGCTCCAAATCTGGTCAGAAGAACTCAGGATCAGGAAATCAAAGAAATAGGCCTAGAAGACCTCCGGTAAGGCAACCAAATGCTCAAAGACATCCATCCTTCATTGGATACTACTACAATTGCAACAACTTCAGTCATAAAGCAACTCAGTGCAGAAGAAGAATGAATCAAACTAATTCATCCTTCTCTGGACAGTGTTTCAACTGCAAAAGGTATGGTCACAAATCCCATGAATGCAGAAATATGCAAATAAACAATTCATTCAATGGTAGATGCTTTGCATGCAATAGAATGGGACATATGGCTAATCAATGTAGATTAAGAGGATATCAAACAAATATGCAAAGAAATGTTGTTTGCTACAATTGTAATAGATCCGGTCATACTGCCAAATTTTGCAGAAGTAAGAATTAGGATAAAAAGGGTTCGGTGCATCATTATCAAAATCAAGATAAAGGAAAAGGCAAAGTGAATGCGGATGAAGTTCAAAGGGAGAAGAACAAGATTTGGGTGAAGAGGAATACAGAAAATGTTGGGGATTGATCTGTACCAGAATCTAGTGCTAATAATTCTTCCAGAAATTAAAACAGATGAGCTCTAGCTTAGGGGGTGTCACAAAGAAAAGTAAAATCCCCTAGCTAGTCAATTGGTACCTAACTTTGGCACATGGAATGTTGTGGATTAAAGGGTTCTCAGAGAAATATCTAAATAACCCTTGGTAAAAATATGAAATATCCTCAAGGAGTTTTGAAGAATTTAATCATCAAAGATTGATCCAATTTGACAACCATCTGGTAAAAGAAGGATTCTCATAGTTAGATCCGATATGATTCAAAATTGAAATATCTTGACCTGCAGATAAATGGCTTGATTGGAGGAGAGGAGATACATTGTCAATTATCACTAAAATTGATTCCAAGTGCACCTCAGTGATTTGGAAAGATCTCTCTTAGAACAAGGAAGAACAAGGGAACCATAATAACTTAAGTTGTGCAATAGGAAATTAGGGTTTACATAGAGATAAAAGGGTTTCTTTATTCATCATTTGCAAATTTTCATTCGAGAAGAAGAAAGGAAGAGCTCTTCATCAAGATTGTTTCAACCTTCTCAAAGATCAACCACAGAATCTGATTCAACCAGCGATCTTTTCTGGCTCATATTGTGAATCCTAGAAGCGTAAAAAGGTATTTCCATTTTTGAATATCTCTCTCTAAATCTTTTACAAAGATGGCTACTCCAGATGTTGTTAAGATCACTGATAGGCCGTGCCCAAAGTTCAAGAAACATCCCTACAAATCCCTAGAATTTGATCCCTTAGGCGCCTTCTCTAGCATTCTGCATGGGGTTCTGCATGTAGAAGATGTTAGGGTATACATACATGACAATATTGAGGAATTTGGGGAATCCAAGCTGATGGATATCTATCACAAACAATTAATAGATGAAACATTTGAACTTAAACCTCAATACAAGGCCCTCCGGGACAAACATTTTGGACATTGCATCCACTTTCCCTACTTTGCAGAAGATGAATGGGTTTGGTATGTTCTTAGCATAATACATGACAACTTCATGTGGTTGATGAGGCCATTCAAGATAACAACATATGCCATTAGGGTAGTAACTAGATTGCACTCATCTGGTGGGTTGCCTACTCTCAAATCTATCAAGAACCAGACAGTCCATGAGGCTACTGGATCAAAGTTTGACAAGAGAGCAATGACAATAGAAGATATAACAGATCCAGATATCAAATTTGTCTCTATGATAATTGGCTATAAAATATATCACTCCAGCAGGGAGAATTCTATGTCTAGAACTGCAATATACACTGCATATCAAATGCTAAGGGAAAATATAGATTATGATCTATGCAACCTTTCTTGAACCAACTGTTAGAAAACTTGCAGAAGATAAAGAAGGATAATAATAACTCATTTAAGTACATGGTGGCCTAATACTATGTCTCTTCTTTTACTATATGAATGAGCTACCCAGATTAAGTGGTTGGGTATGGCAAAATGATAGACTGGTTGCCATACAATTAGAGATTACATGTATGGACTTGGTGATGCGAAGGCTCAAAGTATAGCACTCTAGGGATACTTCAAGAACTTCCAAAGTATGATGTAGGCAAGAGAAAGAATTCCCCAATCGATAGTTGAAAAATACAAGGATACAATGTGTTTCATGGTAGACACTGATCAATTCCTATTGGAGGTAGTGGAACCCAGAACAGTCTGGATTATGCCAATGGGCTATGAGGTAGATGAGAAAATCCTGGAGCTGCATGTCCAACATTTGCTGAGTCATCCTAAGGACCCTAAGGCAGAAAGGTTTGGAACCTTTGAAGAATTGAGTGTAAAGATTCATGTTGAACTAAGGCAACCTGAAATAAAAAGAAAAGTCAAAAAGGAAGTAGAGGAAATCACCAAGAGATATGGGATATCAAAAGAGGTAGTTGATGCAAACAAAGAGAAAGTAGAAAGAGCTGAGAAAGAGAGACAAGAAGAAGAAAAAGAAAGTGTTCCAGTGCAAGCCCCTTCCCAGACTGGATCCTCAAGAGCTATGCACCTACCACCTATAAGAGCCCAAAAGCCTCAAAACTAGAAGCCAAGACATCCAGAAAGGGAGAGAAGAGAACAAAGACAAAGGCCACAAGGTCATACACAAGCCAAAAGGATGATGAAGAAACAAAGTCAGATGAGGAAGTTAAGAAAATGAGGACAAAGAAGAAACATTCGGGGAATCCTCTACTAGTCAAAACAATGAAGAAGAGGCAAAAGAATTTGTTGAAAGGCCTACTCTCTCTATTGATGATGTCCTCAAATCAATCACTATGGATGGGAATTTGCAACCAATGACTAAATTTTATGATGAATATAGTGACGCTGACAAGAAGATCTTGGAAGATGCTACAGTCAGGTATCTAAACATTTATAATAAAGTATTAATTGAAATCATCTCTCTAATCCCCAAAAGTCTAGAGAAGGAACTTGAACTGAGAAAGGAGAATGCTAAAGCTAAGGACTTAGAGATCCGAGAGAAGATTGCTATTTAGCTCTATCCTTCTATTACTCCAAAACAAATGTACATGATCTTTAAGGACTGCAAGGATGAGTTCCAGAGCAAAGCAAGAATGAACAAACTAATGCTTGGAGAGACTGATCATGTAGCAAAAGAAATAGAAGGCATCCTTTGGAATGCATTCAAAAGATTTAACCTTCCTATCATAGAGGAAATAGATGAAGAACCTTCTACCATGGATGTCGAAGGATTAAGTACATCAAAAGAAGAATCTACTGAGAAAAATGTAGAAGAGTCAAAAGAGATAAGTGAGGAGAAATCTAAGGACTTGGATTCCTCTGTTCCAGAAGAGGAAGCTCATGAAGAAGTTAACATCTCTCTTCTGGATCCCCTTGCAGACTCTAGAACTGAAGGAGAAGGAAGAGAAGAGGAGAAATTAAGTCAAGAAGAAGAGGTAAAGGGAAGATAAGAAGAGCAAATAGAGAAGATCTCTAATGATAGCTCAGAGATTCCAAAAGAAAAGACTCAGTCTCTGGCAAGAGACACTATAGAGGTAGTAAAGGAATTTTTGAACAAAGAGATGATGGAGTTAGATGAACCAGAACTCTTTCAAGGACCACTCAATTTTGATTCCCTCTCTCCGGTCCAAACAATGAAGATAGCATCTTTTGCCCAAGCTAAAGCAAAAGAGAAGCTTCTAAAGTCTCACATGGAAGACTGTGAGATGATAGAGATTGCATCTAGGATGCTAGAGAAGATCATGCCATCCTTCCAAAAGGATCATTCGGCTTCTCCATTTGATAACTTGAAATCTTTGGTTAACTCTGTTAGCACCCACTTTTCTTCTTTGGAGAAATTGGCAGAAGAGAAAGTCTAGAAAGAATTTTTGAGAAAGAGATTCACTAAAGTGCAAGGACTCATAACTAATGATAGCAGGACCTGAATATTGGGATAAAGAGCCTAGAAAATGCTCTTAAAGATGGCAGAGAAATGTATAAGTTTTGTCTATCTTGTTCCACAGTGACAGAAGACATTGCAAAGAAGGTGGAAGAACAAGAGAGTAAACTGTCAAGTTTATCTCAGAATTTTGATCCTCTCACCTCATCCATAATGAATCAAGAATGCCAAGATATTGCCACTATAAATGAAATAAAGAGGCTTGAAAAGGAGAAGAAGAATAGAATAAGTAGGATGAGTGAACTAAGAGGGATAATTATCCCTAAGTTAGAGGCAATGCATGAGACCTTAATTGATACTCAGACCACAGCCCAGACCAGTGATCCAGCAGACTTGAGAAGGGCAGAAGCTTTTGCATTTTTGTTGAGTGGTCACATCTCAATTTTGGACAGGATGAAGCAGAGTTGGGCAACACAATTTGTCCAGTTAAAGACCACTTTTGCGGATATACTTAAGTATATGTAAGTATAACATGTATATATACTTATGCGGCTATGTATAGGTTGATTTTTGCAAATTTTGATGTACGGATTCCACCCTTTTCCATTGATGTCAAAGGGGGACTGAGAAGTAGTGAAAAATATGGAATCCAGCTAAGGGGGAGCTCCAGTAAAAATGTACATAAGACAGAGCATTAGCCAAGGGGGAGTTTTCTACGACACTTAGTCATTTTTCACTAAGTGTTGCCATCAATGCCAAAGGGGGAGATTATTGGCAAGAGACACTATGTGGCTTCATGATTATTGTCATTGATGGCAACAAAGTCTATCCCACACATCCGTGGAGCTTAGTATGATTGAAGAAGTTCTGGTTCGATGAACAAGAACAGAGCATGCAGCAAGGTCTGACAATCAGGTTTGGATCTCTCAGATGGTGTAACTCAGTAAAGTGTGGACTTGGACAAGTTAATAGGAGTATCATGTCTACTATATTCCAAAGATTGAGCCTCTAGTGATGAATGAGTGAAAAGATATGAGCATCTAAGTGTTGGGTTCCTGACAGGCAGAGTAGACTAAGGAAGAACTGACCAGCAGAGCATTAGATCTTAATCCGGATGAGAAACTGATGCTAATCAAGCTTTTTGATGGATCATTCATGGTTGGACGACATGATTGATGACTTACAGGTCTATGTCTTTGATACACATCACATATTAAGTATGGATTCAGCCGACAGATCAGTGTCTTGGAAATATCTTGAGTATTTCAGTTGCCGACTAGAAAGATGATGAAATCCTTGGTGCGGATATATATACTAGATGGATTTTGGTATGAAGGTGGGTGGGTGTGTTGGAATGTACGAGGAAAAGCAGAGAGCAATGTGGTGGCAGCAATACAAGTCTGGTATGTGACAGAATAACAACACTAAAGTAGAGGAAGAATGAAGTGCAGTAGATTAGTATATTGAGCCTAACCAGAACTGAACCTCAACATATGTGGATGCCTCTCATCAGTTCAAACACCTGGTTACCTTCCATAAACATTATAGATAGTGAGTCTCTTGTACCCAGTGTGCCTCTTGTGAGCAGTGTGCTCAGACAGTGAGCCCTAATTAGCAAGTGCCATTTTGTACTTCTTATTCTTTTAACAGAGAATACAATCTTGGGTTAGTCACCCCATGGTTTTTCCCTTAACAGGGTTTTCCACATAAAAATCCTTGTGTTATGTGTGTTGATTTTATTTCTGCTCTCATGATTATGTATGCTCTTATGTTTTGATGCTACACTTATAAAAAAAGAAGAAAAGAAAGTTAAGATATTTAAGATAATTGATTCACCCCCCCTCTCAGTTATCTACCTTGTTACCAACAAAGACGATATCAGCAACAGGTATCAATGATAGAATTGTCACTACTAAGAAGGTCAATGAAGTTTTGAGTTGTAACTCTGCAGCTACAAATTGTCAGGAGCTCCTGGATACAGTGAAAGGAGTGAAAAATATGAAGAAACATATTGAAGATTTGGTGCAACGAGGGCTTCCTTCACCATTCCTAGTTAGTAACACAGTGTTGATGATTGATGACATCAAGACACTTCTCTTGACCAAACAAAATGATTAGACAATATTCCAGGGTTTAAGTGATTCATCATTAGTCAAGGAAGTAGAAGCTGTGTTGATACCTATGGCTCAGCTGAAATTCCAATTTAAGGTTGTGGTACAAATTTTGCAAACTTTTTTCTCATAAGGACATAATTAATCTTGATTTTGCTTTTCAAGATGTACAAAGTAGACAGGGACTCTCTGATTCAGAATGGTCTATTTATTAGACAACATTGCAAAATTTATGACTCTAAGTTGTATTTTTAATACATATCTTTTTGCTAGTTTTGGGATCTTTTAGAGCAGGCTCAGAAATCCTGTTGGTCACCAAGAACTGTAGAGTGTCAAAGACTTTACATTTTGTTTCAATCGTGGCTTAGTCTGTGGGTTTCAAATGTTGCTCCGCGGGTCTCATTTTGGTTGATGTGTAAGTTTCTAAGCTTTCTGCGGAATACGCCAAGTGTCAAGCCACAGTTAAATCTACAACAATATTTCAAATATTAAGTTTTGTGTGGAGCACTCCACGTAGCAGATAGTTTCAATGTTTTAAATTTCAGTAGTGCTGCGGGTGTCGCCATGTGTAGCTTGCAGAGGTAGTCCCTAAAGTTTCTATGTTTTGTACAGAGGGCATCGTGTGTCTTTTTATTTTGCTACAGATGATGCCGCATGTTTCTTTCCGTATCATATTGATGCTAGTAAAGAAGATGGTGGGCCACAGTATGTTTCAGTTTTAAGCGCGCGGATTATGCCACATGGTGGTGGCCGAAGGAGTTGTTTATTCACGATGCTTTAAGTAAGAAATTTTTTGCTTCTATAGTTTTGTGTGGGTTGCGCCAAGTGTCAGCTTCCGTGGGGAGTTTCAAAAGTTTTATTTGTTTCAAGCAGTGTTGCGAGTGCTGCCATGTGTTAGTTAGCGTGCGCGTGGAAGCTGCCATCTATCCTAGTTTTCTCCCTTTGAAGATAGTGAGTGCCGAGGTTGTGGGTCCTATCATTAATGTGTCTCATATTATAAATGAAGCGGCTTGCGACAGATGTCATTAAAAGAGGTCACCCGAGCATAAAGACACAGTTTTAAAAGCTTTGTAGAAGAGGACACGTATCAGGTCTTGAAGGCTACGGAACACAACAAGTGTCATTTTCCTATTGATTTCTGAAGGACAAAGGAGTTTCTCGTTTTGATGCGGATGCTGCCATCTATTATAGTAATGTTTCAAGTTTCAAGTGCGCGAATCTTGCCATGTGTCTGTGTCTCAGTGAAGGAGTTGTACCACATATATTTTTCCCCAACCAACAAGCTTGCAGAAGGGGATGGCCATTCCAAATTTAGAGGATCGCAATCGTCAGGAACTTCCAGTTATCTTCAGTTCCATTGGGCCATTGGGGATTCAGTTGTTACAGACAATCTAGGGTTGGATCTATGATTATAAATATGTATTATTTATAATAGATCGATACACAGATAGATATAGAGATATACTTTTTATAAGTTTGTAGTTAGAATCTAAAAGAGAAGTCAAAGACTTTGTTGTGGCTAGTTTATGTCATTTTGCCTTTATTTTGTTATTCTTGATAAGAAAGTTAATGTATCTGTGCCTTTTATGTTGCTGGAAGATTTAATGAGAAGAACTCTGTTATGTGCCTTGGTTGATATTATCTGTGTCATTGCAAAGTGTCTGATTGTGAGCCTTTGATTATATTCATTCCATCTATTTATGTTAATCATGCACTATCTGCTCTTTGATATAACTATATCTTGAGAATAGTTTCATTGTGCTTAAATTGAAGAGGATACTTTTATTCAGGTGCATCGCCATAGTTAGATTTTCTTAATTGTATTTGTAATCTTGTTAATTTCTTACCCTTTGCTCAAAACCCATTTAAAATAGAGAAGAGCCAGCTTCTTTAAAATCTGGAGGTTGTTTCAAGTAGCAAGTTCCACATTCTTGAAACTTCCCATGTTGGTGTTAGAACCTGTGCAATTTTAAACATCAACACCTTGTAAATCCCAATATTGTATTTATTCCATTTTATTATTTGTAATTTGTAATTACCCATAAGGGAATGAGGTAGTTTCACCAGTAGTGGTAATTCCAGATTCACCAGAGGTAATTAAGGAGTGACATTTATGGTTGGCAATTGTAAAACTCAATAGTAAATGAGTGTAGGCACCACCTTAGGGGAATATGCTATTTTTATCATATATGATGCATGTCATAATGTTTGGTTGGTGCATGTAAAGAATCTATGACAACTGCAAGTTGTCATAAGATTCTATGACACCATGACACATATGATGGATATTCATTAGTTGTAAGTTGCTATGTTTAGCCCAAGGCTCCCATCTTGGGAAGATACTCTTTGATGGAATCTATGATGGTTATGATGCATCATAAGATGCTGTAAGAGGCTAGATTTAGTCTTGGGAACCCAACCTTGCATGGTTATTTTTTGGACAAGTGGAAGGTGCTTGTAAGATGGCATTTAATGTTTACAGGTTGGAGATTCTTAGGAGAGAGAAAGTGAACACCTAGGGAGGTGTGAGAGCACTTCTATATGTATTTGCCATTGTATTTGTTGCTGCAATACATGTTTTAGGTACTCAGGTGATGCAAGAATGCTGTCGGATTGAAGACTGGTGCAGAGAGTTATGTAGTTGATGTATTGTACAATCTTTTATAGATTAATAAAAACTTGTGCCTCTTTCCTGGTGGATTTTTTACTTGAAAGGGTTTTCTCCATTTTAAACACTATGTTGTGTGTTCAATTTTCTGATTTGATGTTTCTGTGTTGCATAGTTTCTTTTCTATGTTGCAATCTCCATTGGTAATACACTAATATAAGATCATTAAACATATTTGAATCAAATTTTCATTGAAGTAGTTATGCTTTCATTTCTAACATATCTTCTATCTCCTATCTCTTTGTCTCTCTCTATCTCTTTCTTTCTCTCTCCCTCTCCCTCTCTGTCTCTCTATCTACCCCACTTTCTATATTTTTCCTCTCTCTAACTCTACCTCTCCCTCTCGCTCTCCCTCTCCCTCTCCCTCTCCCTCTCCCTCTCTATATATCTATGTAGATCCCTCTCTATCTCTCCCTCTCCACTACCTCTTTCTATGTCTCCCTCTCTCTAACTCTATATCTCTATCTCTATTTATCTTTCCCTCTCTTTAATGCTATCTCTCTATCTTTATGTCTCCCTCTCTCTATCTCTTTCCATCTCTATCCCCTTGTCTCTATATCTCTCCCTCTCCCTCTCTATCTCTCTATTTCTCCCTCTCTCTCTACCTCTCCCTCTATCTCTAACTCTTTTTATATTTCTCCCCCCTCTCTATCTCTCTCCCCCTCTTTCTCTCTCTATCTCTATCTCTCTCTTGTTCTCTATCTCTCCTTCTCCCTCTATATCTTTATATTTCTCTCGTTCTCTAGCTAACTTTTGTGAGATAATTTGAAAAATTTTAGTTGGTTTGTGTTTGGTTGTGTGTCATAGTCAATTAGGAATAAAGTGGGCATGACAAAGGAATGAAATCCCTTTTAAATTCATCTAGCCTAATTTAACAAGTGCAATCAACAAGAAAACAATTAACCTAATAAAATCTGTAATAAATATTCAAAATTAAACAAAAGAGCACAAGAGCTTAGCTCTAAAACTAATGATGTGAAAATGTAGTTGATAACAAATCTAACTGATTCATCACTATTTTGAAATTTATGTCCTCTACCTAATGAATGTTAGAATTTGAACAAGTGCAAAAAACTTTGAGGTTCAATCCTGCACACTGCAAGTTGAATCTTGATCAGTGCAAATTTTAACTCTAACATGCATATTTGAACTAGTGGAAAACATATTTATGGAACCTATTCACTATGGTGTTTGATGTCTAATAAAATTGTAAGCACCATGGTATTTGTAAACACTTTAGAGGAGTTTGTTGCATGACTAGATTCAAGTTAGATCCTAGGTCAACTTCTAGATCGACTAGCTTCATAGCTCTTAGAAAAGATTCAAAGACATAACACATAAGCATGAAAGTGGCCTATATGTAGATTCTAATCATATGTGTCCTTTAGAAAGTGTGCTCTAGATGTTCTTTTTGTTAGTTTTAAAATAGATTTTACCTATCTAGATTGACTAGGTCCTATTCACATTAGGCTTAAGCTCACTTAGAGAGGTTGTTTAGACTTTTGTCTTACCTCATATGCACACATGTGTCCTCACACTTGTCTCATGTGAGTCAACATGTGTAGCATCTTTGGAGGATTAGTCATTCGTTGTGTTTGACCATCTCACCTCCTCATCCTTGCTTATGTATGCAAGGCTTGTTTGTACATTTTACTTAACTTTTAATAATATCATTAGGACTATTTTTGTACATGGTATCAAAACTGTTGGGACTCCTATTTTCCATGCCTCAAAATTGCAAAATCTTGTGAAACTCCTCAAAAATTTTCTAAGGAGTCCATGTGCCTTTACCCTGATGCATGTTACTGAACCCCTGAATTTGGCTAAGTCTGAAACCTAAAACCCTAAAAATTTGACTAAGTCTAAAATCTGAGGGATCCCCCAAATTCTCAAATATGATTTTAATTCCTATGGATTTGAAACCACTCTCAAACATCGTACCAATATATACATAAAATATAACATAACCTTTCTTATACTTAAATGTTTATTTTATGTATATACCCTTGGTCTCTTCCTAGACATGACCCTATTCTAGAGTTAAAAAAGTTCAAGGTTTTGCATTTTAACTACTTTAAAACATGAGCACGTTATGCGTTATGGATTGTTTGGACAAAAAGTGGTTTTGGCCACTTTTTAGTCCCCCATCTTTTTGTAGACAGCCTTTGGGTAAATTAGTATTTTATTCATTTATTATTAATTTATTTTCTCTAATCGAGTTTACATTAAATGTAGATTGAAGGTTTTAAATTTTATTTGAATCCTTTTATTTTGGTCTACATTTTTTGTATACAAACCCCTAAGGATGCATATTGTACAACACACAAAAATTCTCCACCACTATAATAGTATGTGAGAGAAAAGAACATGGTCAAGGTTAGAAACACAAACAAAATGCACAAAAACACTAAGTTATACCTTGAAATCTTCTTTCTCCTTCGATAAGGTGGACAAGCTTGCACCCAAGAGCTCCTAGCTTTACCCAATGTTGAGATAGAGAATGTGGATTGCTCCTTGCTTGCTCAACACAATATGATGAGGATAATGGATTTAGATAGAGATTGAGATGGAGATGAGGATGAGAGATGGTTAGGGTATGGAGAGGCTAGAATGATTTTTTCATTATGTTGGAATGATGAGAAGATTTGATAGAAAATTTGGCATGGATTTGATGCAAGAAGAAGTGATGTAAATGGCTTGGATGAGGGCTCTATTTATAGATTTTTGGTAAAGGTATGAAGGGTGAGGATTAAAAGTTTAGATCAATGGCTAGGAATTCTTGAGGATTAGGGTTTGGATTGGAGTTGTAGTCTTGTGACAAGTGTCACAAGAGGGTTGGATAAGGGAGATCAAAGGCTAAGATTTGGTCAATAAGATAGGATGGCTCCCATTATTTGTGAATTTTAAATTCACATGGGGAAGGGTGATGAGAAAAAAAATGAATTAAAAATTCATTTTTGGGAAGAGTTGGATGTGACAAGTTTTTGGGAAGAGATGGATGCGACAAGAGAATGAATTAAAAATTCATTTTATTGGAGAGTGTTGAATTAAAAATTCAAACTTATGTAGAAGTGTGAAGGTCAAGGACACATGTACACTTACATGTGTAAGATGGTAATAAATGAGTTGGTGGGTCATGTGACCTTTTGAATAAAAAAGTTGGTTTTTATTCAAAAGTGTGTGGGAAGATGGGTTAAGCAAGGTTTGACCAAGCTAATCAAGAGGATTAGCTTAATTAATGTGGCTAAAGTAAATTAGTGAGTGGGCTAATGAGAGGTTAAAATTAATTAAATAAGGGCTTATTTAATTAATTTAGGTCTAGGGGACAAGTAGGCTAGGGTAGCTAATTAAATAATTGCTATTTAATCAACTAGGCTAGGTTTAGGTTGATTAATAGGGTAGATTAAACAAATAATCATGATTTATCCAATTAATAAGGGTTAGGGAGATGGACAAATTAGCTAAATAAATATTGAGAATATGTATTTAATTAATGAGGGATAGTGTTGTACAGTATAGTGATAAATTAAATGAATTAATTGATCTCAAAGGATGGCTAAATGGTTAAGGGTAGATGATTAGGGATAAATTAATTAAATTAAATAAAATTATTTAATTAATAGGAGGGATAATTGGTGGTGTAGAGATACGGGAAATTGGTTTGTGGAGCAAGTCAATTTTAGGTGTCTATAGTATGAATTTAGAAGTTTTTTAACACTAGCCAATGACATGTTTCATGTGAAACAAAACTTTGTGCCACATTGTAGCTAGCATATATCATCTTTAAGGTTTGGGATTTCTATATAAACAAGGGTTGTGATGGATTGAAGGATCATTGAAGGGAGAAAGAAGAGACTATGGTGTATTGAGAATAAGGATGCTAGGAGAGAATCAGATAAGAGTGTGGGATTGTAGTCTAGGAATAAGAGAGAGAACATGGGGATGAAAGTCAAAGATGGAGTTCAAGATTGAGAATGAAGATGTTGGTAATGCGACATGTAGGAATGTAATAGGTTTATTCTAGGTAGTTTAGTTTTATGTTAGTAATTAAATAACTGTGGCCTAACATGTAGGAAGTCCACTGTGACAAATTATGAGTAGTTTATTTTCATGTTATTAATCAAATGGCTATAGCCTGGCATGTAAGGAGCCCACTACAACAAATCGTAACCATTCAAGTTTGAGAATTTAATAGAGTTGTGTTGTTTTGTGAAATTTTATTGTATTGAGTGTTTTTGGTTACATAGTTGAATAATCCTTCATTAGATACTCCATCAATGACTACATCAACTAGTCCTATCTTTTCTTTATCTTCTCATGATTCTAATTCACTTATCATTCCATCCTCTGAATCCTACCTAGTTTATAACTAAAGTTGGGTTCTTGAATCTATCTTATTAATAATGTTCTACATGTTCATCTATTCAAGGAACCACACGGTGCCATTCCAATGATATCTAATGACCATTATGGTAGGTGAGTCCAATTAGAGAAAAAAAAATTCCTCCTAGGGGTATCATGTGGATATAGTTGACCTCTCAAATTCTCATGCTCCCCTTTTCATGCAAGCAATTTAGGTGCATGATATAAATTGTACAACTTCCTTAGGTTCACTTCAGGCCAATTTTTTTTTTTCAATTTTTGGTACATCTTGGCAGTTCTTGTTCATGTTATACCAATATTTGTGTACCATTTTTCAAGAGTTAAGTCCTTTAACTTTTTCTCTTTTAGTGTCATGATTGGTTTCTTAAACCATAGCATTCCTCCTTTTTATATTTGTATAAGGTTTTTCTAGGTTCTATTTCAATATTATTACAATAGTCTACTTCAAATCCACATTTTTGTCCTTATATACTACTTTGTATTCTAACCATATTGTTGTCTTGTAGTTTCATGCTTAATGTAGTAGTAGCCTTGCTTTACTTTCTTAGATATAAAATATTTTTGAATAATTTTTTCTTAAAAAATTCTTCCATTGGTATTATTTGGTAGTTAACATTAGCTAAATATTTAATGTCTTAACTTTTATTATCAATCCTTGATTCAATTCAAGCTTGAGGGGAGGCACTAATATTAGATTTCAACTTAGTTTGTGAGTCATGTGTACTAATATCAACTTTCACTTTACTACTTCAATTCCTAAGTGCATAATTCTATTTGTTCTTTGAAAGCATATCTTGACCACATACATAATTGTAATGGGATTGACCACCTTGTATTGACTTCCTTATCATGTAATCACTTAACAAATCTTCTATGACAATCTATATTAATCTTGCATTCTTCTAACCCATTTAATTCAATCATCATATCATATGGTCCTAATTGGTTGACAAGAAAAGTACTTTGGGTTTCTAAGACTCCTATCCTAAGAGTACAACTCTCACATTGACTACTTGACTTCAAATGCCATTTCTACCAATCTTGGCTAATTTATATTGCTTAGCACAAAGGGAAAATAAAATTAATTATTACACTAGGATTAATCAAAAGCACTTTCAATTTTAGTTCTAATCATACCCAAAATTTTAACTACCATGGCCTCACATGTATTGAGCATCATTGTACAATTATATAAATATGATGATTTGGTTAGTTATCTCCTCTTGATAGTATAGTTCATTCCCAAGAACCACATTCTTCTAAGCTTGGTAATATTTGGCAAAGTGTCGACCTCCATAATTAAAATAGGATTTATTGTTCTACCTATCCTTCAATCCCATTGAAATTGTCATTTGGTTCAAGTTATTTAGATCCTCTAATGATTCATTGTGACAGTCTCTTCTTTGGAAATTACCAACCCTTCATTCGAGATCTTTATTCCATCATTGCCCACACCAGTGTGATTGGGGATATATCATTTGCCTAGGTGTCAACCAACTTCCTAACATTTCTTGAAATGATTTTGGTAATGTTCGAGAATTACTATCAAGGTAGGATCCTTTGATCACATCTTGTTTATCTATTTATGCCTTAAACATTATGACAAACAAGGTTAACCATTTTAGTATTTGCACTTTCCCTTTAATCTCTAAGGATAGTCTATTGATGCACCAATTTACTTTTGTTCATTTATCCTAGATATAGCCATCATATTTTAGTAGGCTTAGGAATTTGGATTTATATTCCACCACTATCATGCCTTGCTACTTCAAGGAGTGGAATTCATTCATCTAGCAATATAATAGGCATCCATTAGGTAGTATTTCTATAACTATTCTTCAAACATTTCCCAAGTCACATTATCAATATTAATACCCAAAAAATGATTTCTTGATTGTCCCACCATAATACAACATTGGTAAGTTTATAGGTTACAAGATGAGAATTAATACTCCTTTCTCAAAGATCAAAACACCTCTTCATCTCAATTCATTAGGCTTCATCTTCCATCCCAAAGCTTTGTCCGTTAAAACTTGTTGATTTTATATTCTTAAGCTCTTGGGTGAAATGTTTCAGCCCTTCTAGATTTCCTTCGATTCTAAATTAGTTTTGTCTAAGACTTCAAATATGTTCTTAATTTTCTCTACATTTTGCTTCTTCCAATCCTTGGTCTCGCCTTAGTGGCAGCCAGTCTCTTAATACTTGTGCTACAAAAAAATATATTCCCTAACCAACCTTGGCATCTCACCCTCCATTCCATCTTGGTCTACTTGTTCTAGGTGTAATTTTTCTTTCTCCTCTTCATTAGGGATTGGTAATTCACATTTTTAATTTCCACACCTTCTTCCTGCCATCATGGTCCTTGATATCCTTAATCCAATCCTTAATATTAAACAATCTATTTGTCAACATTATTAAAATAATCACATGGTCAATCTTATTGTTAATCTTTAAACCTCAAAATATCATCCTTAATGGCCCATTAGGCCCTTAGTTTTGTACCATACTCTAATATAATGTGTAACACCCCATTTGGGCTACTAGATGGTAGATATATTTTTCTATACTTTATTCTACTTGTTTAATTAGCATAATCATGACATCATGATATAGACTTAATCACCCTAATGGAAATATTATTTTGTTGGACATGAAGTCATTATTCATAATTAACTTTCTCGCTCAAGTTTCACATAAATCTTAGACTCTTGCCACTTTAAACATGAGGAAGCAACTAGGTTAGACTAAATTCATGTGCTTCAAGAAATGCTAGTTTAATAATCAAGAATCATTGTTAGACCTAAGTTACACAACTCTCTAATGTTTCATGATTGGTGGCCAAGCTCCCTAGTTAAGATTGTAATCATGGCATATGATCACATAAACATCCACTACATCCGTATTACATGATAGGTAAGTAAGAAAATAAGTTTTAAAGTTAATTATTTTATTGGGATAGGCCATCAATTTAAACTGTGAAGAGTTCTATGTGTCAAATGAGAAAGATGACATGATAAAGACTTAGACATAATTTATGTTGATAAAGGAGACATATGGATGCTTCTAGGGGCATCCAAGACTTCAAGATTAAAATGTGGATATAAATTCTCTCATTAAGATTCTATAAAAGTCAAGGCTCTACTAGGTGTTTGAAATTAAAACTCTTAATAATTTACATGTGATCCCTCAAGTTTTGATCTAATAAGACTTGGTTTGGACTTTAGACTCCAATCAACTAACAAATATAAGATCATGATGTGATTAGACTCTACACTCCTCCCAAGTATGACACATGGACATAACAGTAGTTTGCAGGTCATGGACATGCATGGAGGAGACATGTGGATATGGTGGTACTCAAACTCAAGACTTGTATAATTCTAAGACATGAGGTAGGAATAAAGTAGATTCCACTCATTGTCTTGGGTTTTCTAACTAGATCAAATTCCAATATTGTTTGCCTTAGATGTGAGGGAGTGAACCAAATGTAGTTTATGGATTGCCCTAAATCTATAGACTAGACATTGGACCCCCTAGATATGACATGTGGACACTCTGGATGCAAGAATTGAAAATACCAGATGTGAAAGCTTCATCCAATTATAATTTTTTCATAAAATCAATTTCATAATTCATGGCAATATTCTTTTAGAGGCATCCACAAACATGAGGGTCCTAATGGATTCTAGTTTAATTATGTCTCTTGAGTCCAAATTTAACAAGTAATATTATATATTTAAGTTGATCTCTATAGTTATATGGACATTTGCTAGCCAGACGACCACTCTAAGAGAATTGACAATCTATAATTCACTCAACACATCAGTGGAAAATAATTTTCTTAGTAGATGAATGGGTGAGGATACCTCCTAAGATTAATTGTCTGACTTAAAAATTAAACTAATTTCAAGCTTCATGGAATGGATGTAGATTTTAGTCTTAAATGTGATTCAATAGTATTTAATATGTGAAGAGATTCTATTACTATCAAAATGACTCAAAACTACAAAACTTTCAAATTCCATGAATCTATACATTACAAGCTAAGATAAGGCTATTGACATGTGTGGAAACTATAGAGGATTGACCCAAGACTCAAGATATTGATTCTTAAGGATTGCCTATGCCAATAAGATCCACCTTAATCTAGGAATTTAGACTATTAAATCACAAGCTTGGGAAACCTGAAGGATGAGGTGAACAAGTCAATTTATCTAGTTTACTTACACAAGGCAACCCAAACAACAGTAGTCTTATTAGATTAATGATTAGAAAATAGTATCCACATACCATGATCACCTAGGAAATCATAATTCAGAGTACCTTCTATAAAAGGACTATCATTCCCTAGATAGTATAGATTCCAACCTTGCCAACATAATTCAAAATTTCATGGAGGTTATACTAGTCACATAAATCTAGTTAATTGGCCTTATGTATGGCATTATAGGCTAACCCTAGAATGTTTCACTTAGACATATTCAAGTAGCATCAATCGATAATACATTAGAATTTACAAATCCACACATACATGTAAATAAAATTCAACTAAGTGCCTACCCTAATTAACCCATGTACTCCTAGTATAAATATCTATAATGAACATTCAATCAATTCCTCCTTGCATCCCTAACTTATGCAAGCATTGTAAATGTATTAGTGATAATTGAAGCTAGACCTATAAGTCCTGAATCCCTATTGCTATATTTATTGGCATTCATTCTTGGTCGTAATAAAGAATCTAAACATAAGCCATTCTTCATCCAAGATCTGGTGTCCTAATTCATCTTCTAGGAGGACCATGTTAGAGTAATAGGTTAATTACTTAATTAATTTAATCATATTGATTAATTAATTAAGTCACCTTTACTTTATTTCACTTAAGATAAAATTAGGCACTTTAATAATTTATTATTAATCCTAGTGTTCTCACTTTTAGTGTTTTGATCTCCTTTCATAAGGATTGATATTATTGTAATTAATCATTCTTTATACATTTTTCTTTAGGTTTGCAAAGCACCATTATGGTGCCTCTTGGTCTCCTTTGTGTGACAGGTTATTTGCTTGCAGGTGTTCATTGGGATGTGTGAGGTTGGTTTATCAACTTCAACATGGTGTCAGAGCTCCAAATCTACAGCTTCCTATTCATTTGTTGAGGGATCTTGCCTTAAAGAGACATTTTAGTGCATCTTGAGTCAATTTGGACCTCACCATTGCATCCAAAAGGTTTGAAATAGTCAAGATTGACCTTTGTTCCATCAATTTTGGTTATACGGTGCCCAATCTATGAGGGTTTGAAGTTTGAGAGGATTTCCAGATCCAAAGGGTACCTACAATTTTGGAGCATTTTCAGCCCAAATGGACCTCAGCATCGCGTTTAGAGTGCCAAAAATCCCTAAAATCGGCTGCAAAATCATAAAAATCAGACACAGTGACTCCGGGAGGCAATTTTTTTTTCATTTCTAAGTCGTATGGCCTGGCACGACACAAAATCCAAGAAAAAAATTTAAAAAATTAGAGTTATAGGTGCTACAGTCAGTTAACCTCTAGCAGTTATCATTGGTGGTTAATGCTAGCGGCTAGCCTAACTGTCAGGCTTCACCCTAAACCCTTTTTGGAGCGGTTTTGGTATTTTGGCCATAACTTTTGCATCCGAACTCAGATTTTCGAAAACAAAATATTGTCGAAAAGATAGTTCTAGGACCAATCCAATGGTGTAAGTGATTTTTCCTGGTTTTTCTATTTTTCTGCATTTATTTCTAGTCAAAGTCAGATCTTCATTTCTGTGCTCTCGGAGGCATAACTTTTGCATACGGACTTCATTTTTCAAAAACAAATAGGCGTTGGAAAGGTTTTCCAATGCACTTTATAGATATGTAGATTTTTTCATTAGAAAATTTACTAGGTACAAAGAGAATTGTCTAAAATGATTTTTTCTTTTTTCCGCTTTCCAACTTTCAAATTTGCATTGGGGTTTGGTTTTTTGTGTTGTGGGGGGTGTTTTTTTCTTGCTTTCTGAATATACACATCAGAGAACAAAAAAATATTCCCTTAAACACATTTAAAAAACTCAAACATCATGTCAGACACCTCATCAGTTGATCGTCTTATGCCACATAGTTATCACATCTCAAAAGCCCATATGACCAGATTGCTCATGTCAAAGGGTTTGTGGTCCTATTTGGATGACATTTAGCCTTAGTTGACATGTCAGTTTGAGGTTCTACAACATAGGAACAAAATGGATGAGGCCATGGGTTTGATATCATTACATGTTCGAATGTGTCTTTTATTTCACCTAGAGAGTTACACAACTCCTTGGGCAATGTGGACCAAGTTCAATGATCTATTTGGAACCATCAATCAATTCAAGGCACTTTAGATTGAGGTAGAATTGGCTTCCTTGGTACCTGATTCCTTTCCATCTATTAAGGATTTCTTGATGAAATTCAAAACACTCATATCACTTTTGCAGGGTTGTGGCAAGATCAAAACTTACATAGAGTGTATTTACTTGATTCTATCTAAGCTTCGAGGCTCCTTTTAGATCTTTTCTTCTACATTCTACTCCACCATGGATGCTTTGGATCCAACTCTTACCATGCCTACCTTTGATCTTTTCTACAATCATTTGACTCGTGAGCAGGCCAAGCTATCACAGTTGGATGGTCTCACAGGATCAAAGAACCAAGCCTTGGTAGCTCATACATCTAAGGGGAAGCTAATGAAGAAACATAAGCCCAAGTTTAGATTCAACAGGTAGTGAGAGTTCCTCCAAGCCACCTCCTAAGTTAGATTCCAAACCACACTATAATCCTAAGCAGGATAAGTCTTCTAGGTCTGGTGAGTCTTCCTCCAAGACAAAGAAGAAATCAGGTGATCCTTACAGTTTTTGTGGCAAGGAAGGTCATCTAGTTACTAGGTATTAGAAGAGAATAGAGGCTTTAGAGGAGGCCATGCAGCAGTATCATATCTCTTCACCTCAGTCTTCTTCACCACACACATGGAAAGGTCACGCTCTTTCTGCATGGGCCTTACCTTCAGCATCCACATGGATTCTAGATTCTGGTCCTTCTCACCACATGACACATACTCAAGAGTTTGTTACCACACTTGCCCATTATGGCACTTCACATATTACAGTTGGTGATTCTACACAACTTTCAGTTATGGCTTCAGGTTCTATTCCATTGGACAGTCATTGTCTTCAAGATGTTCTTGTTGTTCCTGACATTTCAACAAACCTCCTTTCCATTTACCAGATTTTTCATTCTAGTACTAGTAATATAGCTAAGTTCTCACCACATGATGTGGTTATTTGATACCTCCATGATCTTACTTTAGTTGTGGCTACTGGGAGTGTTGATCCTGCATCCCTCTTATACAAATTTGATGGCTTTGAGAGCTTTGATGGTCTGGTTCATCACTTATAGCACATTCAGACATAGTGAGTAGGCTTTGGCATGAGCATTTTGGCCATGTCAATTATAGATATCTACAGTAGATGAGTACACAAGCACTTGTGATTGGGCTCCCTCAAATTTCTTATACTGATGGTGTTTGTCAAGGATGTGTACATGGAAAACATCACCAAGATTCTTTTCCTATGGGTAGAGCCACATGTACTAAGGCACCCTTGGAGTTGATACATAGTGACCTCATGTCCTTTCCAACTTCTTCATTTTTAGGGGCTAAATATGTGCTCACATTCATTGATGACTTCTCCATGCATACATGGAGGTACTTTCTTAAGTACAAGAGAGATGTCTTTGATACTTTTAGGATCTTCGAGACTTTCATGGAGAAGCAGTCTGGACTTTCTATCATGAGGATACACATAGACAATGGGGAGGAGTATGTCAATCATGATTTTAGGGACTTTTGTACTGAGCATGGTTTGCAGCATCAGCTTATAGTTCATTACACCCCTCAGCAGAATGGTGTTGCTGAGAGAAAGAACAAAACTTTACGGGAGATGACCAATTGTATGATTTAGTCACGTGATATGGATTCTTCATTCTGGGCTGAGGTAGTGAATTTTGCCAATTGCATTTAGAATCGGATGCCTCATAAGGTATTACGACATATGACTCCTAAGGAGGCTTGGACCCATGTCAAGCCCGATGTTTCTACATTCCAAGTTTTTGGTAGTGAGGCTTGGGCATACATTCCTGATGCTCAGTGGAAAACCATGGAGAGGAAAAGTTGACCACTCATATTTTTTGGCTACTGTGAGGATGTTAAGGCATACAGGTTATTTGATCCTGATTCTAGAGAGGTCGTGTTTCGAGGAGATGTCCAGTTTGATGAGCGCTTTCCTCGGATGGATTCTCCATCACCAGGTTCTCCCTCACTTCCTATTCCTCCCACTTCATCTCTTAAGGATTCCTTATCTCTTGAGGATGATGTTGATGATGATCCACCTTCACCACCACTTCCAGATATTAAGCCCTTACCTAAGTGGGCCCGCAATACTATTGATGCAACTGGACCTTTGGTAGGTGATCCTTTAGATTCCTATCATACCCATGCACAGACATCAGGTGCTAGTCTTTTGAGTCATGCCATTTTAGATGATCCTCAGAAGTTTTCAAATGCGATAGGTAATCCTGAGTGGGATAGGGCTATGGAGGAGGAGTATTCTTCATTGATGAAGAATAATACTTGGGATCTTGTTCATCTTCCTAAGGGAAGAAAGTTGATTTGGTGCAAGTGGGTGTACCATACCAAATATGATGCAGACAGTTTGATTGATAAGTATAAGGCTTGTCTTGTTGCAAAGGGGTTTTCTCAGGTTGATGGTATTAATTACTCTGAGACCTTTTCTCCTGGTGCCAATATGAATTCTATTCTCTTTGTACTTTCACTAGCAGCTTCACAGGGATGGACAATTTTTTAGATAGACGTGAAGAGTGCCTTCTATTGCAAGTATGGGCCAAACTAGTGTTGTCATTGATGTCAACATACTCCCATTGGATTGATGTCAAGGATTGGATGAGTTGTATGCTGAGGATATCAAGAAAATTAGTCTTATCAGAAATAGAGAAGAACAGTGAAGACAGTGAAGCTCTATGAAGTGAAGATCCCAGCTAAGATGAAGATCAAAGGATGCACATCAAAGGGTTTGTAGATATGTGTCTAAAGGTGATCCAGTAAAGATTCGAGAGGTCCGCATGAGATTTGAAGAAGTTATGGCCACATTAGTAAAACCAGTTCTGGTAGAAGTTTAGAGGAGACAAAGTGACTCAAATAGGTCAGGTAAGATCTAAAAATGCAATATCTTGTTCTACGGATTTGGTGGAGTGTTTAGGAAGTCAATTTGAATTGACAATTCAATTGGTTAGTGGTCTGGAGGTCCGCAAGCATCTATTCCAATATGACAATGATGATAGACTGTGTTCTTAAGGTTCCAAATGAAGAAGAGAATGATTTTAGTAATTAGAAGTGGTGTGGATATTCTTGGTGTTTTAGGAAAGCTTGTGGGGGTCTCTAGATTGTGTCCAATTTGTGTTGGTGGTCCGCATTGAAGATTGAGCTCGTAATTGAAGAATTACTTCCTGATGATAATGTTCTTCCTAAACTTAGCTGACTAGATGATTTACACATCTTGAGGATGATCTTGAAGATGTTTTGCGAAGCATGGCGTGTTCCTCAAAAGAAGATTTAAGTCCCAGATCTGTGTGGCCGACAATGTGGTGATTTGCATGAAGTCTTTATTAATAAGTCAAGTTGTATTTGTGTATTTGCTCTGTAAAGTATGCTGACTTTGATGATTATCCCAAAGTTAATATCTTTTATAAATAAGAGTTGTGAAGTCATTTCAAAAGCATTCTAGCAAAGATGAGAGTGTTGTAGAGGGGAGAAGAGCGAAAGGCAGAGCAAAAGTATTGAGCTTAAATGGAACTAACTCAAGCATGGTGAAGATGCTATTCTTCAGTTCAATTATGTAATATTTATCATTTTGTAGATAGTGTGTCTCCTATAGGCTGTGGGCCTCTTGTGAGTAGTGTGCTCAGGCAATGAGCCCTAATTGGCATGTGCCATTTTGTTCTTCTTATTCTTTTAATAGAGAATACAATCTTGGGTTAGTCACCCCGTGGTTTTTCCCTTAACCGGGTTTTCCATGTTAAAATCTTGGTGTCATTTGTGTTAATGTGTTTCTGCTCTTGAATTATTGCATTGTGTTTCCATGATTGATTTATTATTATGCTACTGAATTACAAGAAGAATTTAAGTGGTTAATAAAAGGAAATTTTTGGGACAACTAATTCACCCCCCCTCTCAGTTGTCTATCTTGCAACTAACAATTGGTATTAGAGCTAAGTTCCTCTAAAAGGGCTTAACTGCTTGAGGAGATCCAGGATGTCTTCCTACAAGAAGGATAGTCTGAGGTTTGATGGAACCAATTACACTCTTTAGAAGAGCCGCATGGAATGTCACTTGCAATGTATGGGAATGCAATATTGGATCATGGCTTCAAAGAAGTATGTTCCTCTAAAAAATGGTCTGACAATTGTAGATGAAATCAAAGATGCTGAAGACAATCTTTAGGCTAAAGAAGCTCTATTAAGTGCCTTATTTGATTCAGAGATGACAAATGTTATAGATCTAAAAAATGCATATGAGATTTGGGAAAAACTGCAACTTCTGCATGAAGGAGACAAATATGTTAAATGTGCCAAGCTACAGAGTCTAAAAGGAAAATTTGAAAACCTGAAGATGAATGAAGGTGATAATATCTCTACATTTATGCCAAAAGTAAATGAGCTTGTTTGTGGCATCAGGTGTGCTGGTGGAATCTTGGATGAAGATGAGATTGTTGCCAAAGTTCTCAGATCCCTACCTCCTGCTTACAAACACAAGGTTACTTCTATTGAAGAATTCAGATCTATTTCAAATATCACAAGAGATTAATTGGTTGGAAAATTAGTTGTATTTGAATTAGCCAAATTTAGAGATGCACCCTCCAAGACTGAATCTGCATTCGAAGCTAGTGCCTCTGTAAAAGGCAAACAAAAGTTTGAAACCCTTATTGCAAAAAGACTGTCAAGAGGATCCAGTAAGTATGAAGGAAAAATGCCCTTCAAAATTTTTAACTGCAACAAGATTGGTCATTTTGCCTCAAGGTGTTTGAAAAGATTTTCAAGGGAAAATCCAAATAGATCAATATTCCAAAAGAAATGTTATTATGTTCATGAAGATGATGATGATGAAGGAGTAACAGATGATAAATCAGAGACAAGAAACAAATCCAGAAGTGACTGAGTGTTTATTGCCATCAAGGAAGAAGATCCAATGCCCTCTGAATCTGTCAATTATAAAATGATAGAAAGAGCTCTGGCTGCCCAAGTTGAAGAAAAGGATGATTGGGTTATTGACAGTGGATGTTCCCACCATATGACTGGTGACAAAAATAAGTTCATAGATTTGGAAAGATATGAAGGAGGAGTTGTAAAATTTGGTGATAATTCTACTGGAAGAATCAGAGGTAGAGAAACTATTTCTTTTGATGGAAAGAACAAAACTAGTAATGTACTATATGTTGAAGGTCTGAAGCACAATCTTCTCAGTGTTGGATAGTTGGTGGACAAAGGCTATGATCTCTGATTCAAAAATGGAAAATGTAAGATCTTTGATAGTTCTAGAATAGAGATTGCATCCGGTACTCAAACAAAACATAACATCTTCCACTTGGTTGGTACTAGCAAAAGTTGTTTATTTGTTCAAATTGATCAGAGTTGGTTGTGGCATAGGAGAATGTGTCATGTGAATTTTGATAATATCATCAAGATAAGCAACAATCAGGCTATAAGAGATCTTCCAAGACTAGTGAAACCTACCAATAGTTTGTGCAAAGAATGTCAGTTGGGTAAGCAGAGCAGTCACTTTTAAAAGTAAGGAACAATCTTCTACTAGATTGTTGGACTTAGTACATACTGATCTATGTGGACCAGAAAGAATCAGGAGTTTGCAAGGTGATAGATACTTCATGTTATTAATTGATGACCACTCCCAGATGATGTGGGTAACTTTTCTGAAAGAGATATCTGAGGCTCTTGAGAAATTCAAAATATTCAAATCTATGGTAGAGAATGAAACCAGATTAAACATAAAATGTCTCAGGTCTGATAGAGGTGGAGAATTCACATCCGGAGAGTTCATAGAATTCTGTGAGAAACATGGGATAAAAAGATAGTTATCTGCTCCAAGGACTCCACAACAGAATGGAATAGTGGAGAGAAAGAACTGGACCATTCATGAAGCATCTAGAACCATGATGATGGAAGCAAATGTTCCTCAGATCTAATGGAGAGAAGTTGTAAGCACTGTTGTTTATACTCTTAATCAAGTACAAATCAGAAGCAATACTAGTAAGACTCCCTATGAACTCTGGTTTGGCATTACTCCTACTGTGAAGTATTTCAGAGTCTTTAGTAGCAAATGTTACATTAAAAGATATGAAGACCTTGGCAAATTTGATGCTAGAAGTGATGAAGGAATATTCTTGGGTTATTCTACTCAAAGCAAAGCATACTGGTGTTATAACAAGAGATTGAGAAAGATTATAGAAAGTACAAATGTGAAGGTTGATGAAGGTATTAAAAAACCCTCAAGGTTTTATGAATATAAACAAGGTGATCAGAATGATGTTTTGGTTCAAGAAGTCCAAGCCCCCTCTGAAATTTAGACCCAGACTGATCTGGAGAATCCTGAAATATAGGAAGAAGAGAAAAGTTTGAATGAACCTTTCCAAAAAATAGAAGTGCGAGAAATTCCCAAAACTCCCAGGTATGTAAGAATGAATCACTCTGAAGATCAGATCATAGGTGATAAAAGGAAAGGTGTTCAAACAAGAAGAAAGATTGGTCAAGACTCAGAAAAGTATTGTCTGATTTCAAAATTTGAACCAAAAATAGTACGTGAAGCATGCAATGACGAAAGCTAGACTAAAGGAATGAAGGAAGAGTTGATGCAGATTGAGAAAAATCACACTTGGGATCTTGTTCCCAGACCTAGAAATAAAAAATGTGATTGGAACCAAATGGGTCTTCTGGAATAAACTGAATGAAGATGGTGAAGTAGTCAGAAACAAAGCTAGATTGGTCTACAAGGGTTATTCCCAAGTAGAAGGAGTTGATTTTAAAGAAACGTTTGCTCCGGTGGCAAGAATTGAAGAAGTTAGATTATTTCTTGCCTTTGCTGCCTTCAAGGATTTCAAAGTATATCAGATGGATGTCAAGTCTGCCTTCCTGAATGGTGACTTGGAAGAAGTATACATTGAGCAACCGGATGGATTTCAACTGTTTGATCATGGTGATATGGTCTGCAAGTTGAAGAAAGCACTATATGGAATCAAACAAGCCCCAAGAGTCTAGTATGAAAGACTGGATAAGCATCTTTTGAAGATTAGTTTCAACAAAGGTACTGCTGATAGTAACTTGTACTTCAAAATTGATCATGAAAATATCTTGATTGTTGAAGTATTTGTTGATGATATCATTTTTGGAGGAAGAGATAATATGTGCAAAACTTTTGCAAATCAAATGAAAAGTGAATTTGAGATGTCCATGTTTGGGGAAATGAATTTCTTCTTGGGTCTGCAAATCACTCAAACAAAGAAAGGAATCTTCATCTCACAGACCAAGTATGTGAAAGAATTGTTGAAGAAATTTGGGATGGGAGACTCAAAATGAATGAATGCTCCCATGGCAACAGGATGTAAATTTAGCAAAGATGATGACTCTCCTAAGGCTGATTAGAAAAAGTACAGGTCAATGATTGGAGGACTACTGTATCTTACTCAAACTAGACCTGACATTATGAATGATGTTGGTCTTTTTGCTAGATTCCAAGTTGATCCTAGAGAATCTCATGTCATGGCAATCAAGAGAATTCTTAGATATCTAAAAGGAATAGTTGAGAATGGTATATGGTATCCTAGAGATCATGATTTCTCTCTTCATGCATATACAGATGCAGATTGGGTAGGAGATGTGGATGACTGGAAGAGTACCAGTGGTGGAGCAGTGGTGGAGCATTCTTTTTAGGGAAAAGATTGGTTTCTTGGCTAAGAAAGAAATAAGAGGCAATATCTCTATCCACTACAAAAGAATAATATATTGCAACAGCAGGTAGTTGCACTCAAGTATTGTGGATGAAGCAAATGCTAAGAGACATCAGAGTGGAGTATGAGGAACCTATCACAATTTTCTGTGATAATTCAAGTGCAATAAATATATCAAAAAATCCAGTGTTGGACTCAAAGACAAAACATATATCCATCAAGTTTCACTTTTTGAGAGAGCAAGTGAAGAAAAATGAAGTTAGATTGAAGTTTGTGTCCTCCAAGGATCAGATTGCATTTATTTTTACTAAACCCCTAGCTAAGGACTCTTTTGAGTATCTCAGGGAGAAGTTAGGGATTATTACCCCTCTAGTTCTGAATTAAGATGCACTAATGTACATCAGTTCAGTGGATCTCACAGTAATATATTGTGGTCTGGATTGATGATGGAAAGTTGCTACTCAGGGGGAGCAGTTTGTATGATTCTGAGTGATGCAAGTATGTGCCCTTTGCCATTGATGTCAAAGGGGGAGAAAAGACATGTGAAAAATAAAAAGTGGTTGCTGATCAAAGGGGGAGTAGTAAAGAAAGAGAAGACTTGTAAATGGTTGTTGTCGACAGGGGGAGTTATGTTAGTCATTGAGGAGAAGTACTTGTCTTGATGGTTAAAACACTTTTTCACATCCTATGTTGCCATCAATGACAAAGGGGGAGATTGTTGCAAGTATGGTCCTAACCGGTGTTGTCATTGAAGTCTACATACTCATGTTGCATTGATGTCAAGGATTGGATGAGTTGTATGTTGAGGATATTGAGAAAATTAGTCTTATTAGAAACAGAGAAGAACAATGAAGACAGTGAAGCTCTATGAAGTGAAGATCCCAGCTAAGATGAAGATTAGAGGATGCACATCAAAGGGTTTGTAGATATGTGTCTAAAGGTGATCCAGTAAAGATTTGAGAGGTCTGAATGAAGATTTGAAGAAGTTATGGCCACATTAGTAAAACTAGTTCTTATAGAAGTTTAGAGGAGACAGAGTGACTCAAATAGGTCCGATAAGATCCAAAAATGCAATATCTTGTTCTACAGATTTGGTGGAGTGTTTAGGAAGTCAATTTGAATTGACAATTCAATTGGTTAGTGGTCTAGAGGTCCGCAAGCATCTATTCCAATATGACAGTGATGACAGACTATGTTCTTAAGGTTCCAGATGAAGAAGAGAATGATTTCAGTAATTAGAAGTGGTGTGGATATTCTTGGTGTTTCAGGAAAGCTTGTGGGTGTCTCTAGATTGTGTCCAGTTTGTGTTGGTGGTCCACATTGAAGATTGAGCTCGTAATTGAAGAATTACTTCCTAATGATGATGTTCTTCCTAAACTTGGCTGATCAGATGATTTACACATCTTGTAGACGATCTTGAAGATGTTCTGTGAAGCATGCCATGTTCCTCAAAAGAAGATTTGAGTCCCAGATCTGTGTGGCCGACAGTGTGCTGATTCAGATGAAGACTTTTGTAATAAGTCAAGTTGTATTTGTGTATTTTCTTTGTAAAGTATGCCAACTTTGATGATTATCCCAAAGTCAATATCTTGTATAAATAAGAGTTGTGAAGTCATTTCAAAAGCATTCTGGCGAAGATGAGAGTGTGGTAGAAAGGAGAAGAGCAAAAGGCAGAGCATAAGGATTGAGCTTAAATGGAACTGACTCAAGCATGGTGAAGATGCTATTCTTCAGTTCAAGTATGTAATATTTATCATTCTGTAGACAGTGTGTTTGCTGTAGGCAGTGGGTCTCTTGTGAGCAGTGTGCTCAGGTAGTGAGCCCTAATTGGCATGTGCCATTTTGTTCTTCTTATTCTTTTAACAAAGAATATAATCTTGGGTTAGTCAGCCTATGGTTTTTCCCTTAACCAGGTTTTCCATGTTAAAATATTAGTGTCATTTGTGTTAATGTGTTTCTGCTCTTGAATTATTGCATTGTATTTCCATGATTGATTTATTATTATGCTACTGAATTACAAGAAGAATTTAAGTGGTTAATAAAAGGAAAGTTTTGTGACAACTAATTCACCCCCCCTCTCAGTTGTCTATCTTGAAACTAACACCTTCTTACATGGAGATCTACATGAGGAGATCTATATGGAGAAGCCTCAAGGATTTGTGTAGGACACTTCATTGGTTTGTAGACTTTGGCATTCATTATATGGTCTCAAACAAGCCCCTCAGGCTTGGTATGAGAAGATGGACTCTTTTCTACTTTCTTCTGGCTTCACTCACTATCATTCTGATCACACAGTGTACATTCAATGTCAGGAGAGTGATCTTTTGATCCTTGTGCTATATGTTGATGATTTGATTCTTATATGTAGCTCATCCTCCATGATTTAGAGTGTTTAGAGAGCTTTGATGGAGTAGTTTGAGATAACAGATCTTGGTCTTCTGCACTACTTTCTTGGTCTACAGGTTATTCAGTCTTCAGATGGAATCTCCATATTTCAACAAATGTATGCTCTTGATATTCTTCAAAGATTTGGCATGCTTTATTGCAAGCCTTCCCCCACACCATTTTAGTCAGGTGTTGTCTTGTCTTCCACTTGCACTACTCCTTCAGTAGATTCTACATTATACATGCAGTTGGTTGGAAGCTTATTGTACCTGACACATTCCTGTCCTGATCTTTCCTTTACGGTTGGTCTTGTCTCTCAGTTCTCACATGATCCACATGAGAGCCATTGGCAAGCTACCAAATGTATCTTGAGGTATATTCAGGGCACCACTCATTATGGCATTCACTATACATTAGGAGCACCTCACATTATTGGCTTCATTGACTCAAATTGGGCTTGTGATGTCAATGATCAAAAGTCTACTCCTGTCTTTGTTTTTTGCCTTGGTTCTAGTCCTATTACATGGTCTTGCAAGAAGCAATCTGCTATTGCATTATCATCTACAGAGGCTGAGTATCAAGCTGTAGTTTTAGCTAGCCATGAGGTTTTATGGCTTTGACAATTGATGATTGAGTTTGGTTTTCCTCCTAATAGTCCCACTCTTCTTTGGTGTGACAATCAAAGTTCTATTCACATTTCATGCAACCCAGTGGAGCATCAACAAACTAAGCACATTGAGATCCACATGCACTTCATTAGGTAGTTGATCCTAGATGGTTCTCTCATCTTGGAGTACATTCCTACAGAGGAGCGGGTTGTTGACATCTTCATGAAACCTTTGGCATCACCTCACTATCTTCAGTTGCGATCCCTACTTGGGGAGAAGGAAGTTGTCGTTGGGGGGTCTTTATGAGGCCTTCCTTTCTTCATTTTTTTTTTAGGCATGCTTTCATCTCCTTTTGGAGAGGAGTTTTTTCCCACCAGGTTTTCTCCTTTTTCTCCACTTTACAGAGATTTAGTTGTATTTGGGTACCTCATCAGGCCTAGTTGCTAGGACCCATCTTTTCTTTCATGCATTTGTCCTTAGGATTTTAGCTTCTCCCTAAGTTCATCTTAAGGGGGGGTGTTAGCATAATAGGTTAATTACTTAATTTTAATTTAATCATATTGATTAATTAATTAAGTCACCTTTACTTTATTTCACTTAAGCTAAACTTAGGCACCTTAATAATTTATTATTAATCCTAGGGTTCTCACTTTTAGGGTTTTGATCTCCTTTCATAAGGATTGATCTTATTGTAGTTATTCATTCTTTAAGCATTTTGCTTCAGGTTTGTAGAGCACCATTATGGTGCCTCTTGGTCTCCTTTGTGTGACATGTTTTTTCCTTGTAGGTGTTGATTGGGATATGTGAGGTTGGTTTATCAACTTCCACATAACCCATGTGGTTTCAAGATCACCTAATTATGAATCTTGTAAACATGCTAAGACAAGTCAATCTAGAATTCCTCTAGTTTCTCAATACTACTTGCTACAACATAATTGCAATTAAGCATAGATCAATATCATGGAGCTAACAAGACCTAATTATCCCATAAATATATGTCAATCTTTATGATCATAATTATCCTTGATATATATTCATGTACATATCCAAAGTCATAGTTAAGGTAAGATGTTAGATATCACCAATTTTCATCACTAAATGTAGTTTTTCCTATCTTTAAGGACCAATGCAAGTATCAAGCCTACTTTTACACTTGACCACCCTCATGTAGTCAGTTGTTTAACATCACAAGGTGATGGTGAGGTGCAAAGCCATTAAGAAGCCTCCACTATTTTGATTAATGTAAGTTTTAGTCCTATTGGTAATTTTCTCTGAATCGGTAGAGGGTTTGCCAGTTTCTATGCACAAGTTGATTCAGCCAACAGAAACAAGAGGTTGTGTGAGCTGCCTCCCTTTCACTTCTGGTTCTGCCGCACTAAGGGGGGTATCCCTTTTTTCTAAAGATATGACTTTGACTCACCCAATGACAAAATGATTTAGTTTTTCAATGACAGGCATAATACTCTCATGTGTGGATCAAGATCTAAATGATAGATCACAAGTTGGCAACTTTCTTGGACATATATGACTAGTTAGGGATGAGAGTATGCAGGGGTTCCTAATCCTACTCCTACAACTAACAGGTTGGGAAGATGGAATGGTTTGAGTTTGATGGTGTGGATGCAAGACAGGGGTTTTGGATCATAACTACTTCACAAGAGTAGACCGGTGTCTATCTCAAGGCAATGAGTCAAATAGATGTATACATGAGAATGGCTTGCAACTGGCATTCGAGTTTCAAGGGGTTAGACTGATACTTGCCTTACAAACATCACCCAAGGATGGGTACTTAACTGTTCATGCTTACAAACATCCTAGCTGACATACATTCTTCTCCATACCTTAACCTAAAACAATTTAATCCACTCCTTGAATGGAAGTTAGAGATCAAGCATGTGATACAGAAACCTGTATCCCTGAATCTATGGAACCCTTAGCAACTAGATTCAAAAGAAGAAATTGCATGCAATAAATGGAGACAAATAGATAAATACATGCAGCAATGCATTTTTCATATAACATTAACACTGAAAATGAATATATGTGCAAGATACATCACATATGCAACACATAAACTCCAAAATGAGATCGAGCAGATAGGAAATGCTCTATTTTTTGTTATTCACACAAAAGTTACCTAGGTCTTCAACCACCATAGACTAAGTAACACAGTCTACTTAATACAGCAAGAAAGTGTACTCCACATTAATTACATGGCACATCAAAAATCCACTAGATACAATGCATGAGAAATGGTGCTCAAAATTGAATGTGGTAGAGGGACAAAGAGGAAGGATCAAGTATGTTCGGGATTTGAGCCACTGCTCCAAGATTTTCTTCATCAATTCGGGTGTTTGACCTATCAACATGACCCATACTTCCCTGCACAATTTGCCATTAAAGCCTCAACTACCAGTAGCCTCTGGAATGCAGTAATGGCGTGCCTCAGAAGTTATCCTAGTTAAAAAAATGCGGCCACATACAAAGAAAACCTTCACTGCTGGACATTAAAACACTGCTGTCGATCACCTCCCCATCACCAGGATCAACGATGCCAAAAAATGTTGACCAAGTCACCAGCCAATCAGATCATGCCATGGAGGCACCTCATGTTTCTATCGCTAGCTTTTCCTTTTCCTTATTTTGCCATTTTCACCCTTGTATATGCATAAACATATGCATATACAAATTCACTTTTTAAATCTTTGTATAATAGGATGCATATACATACAACTCGTACATACAAGGCACAAATTTCAAATTATCATGAAGCATGCTGAAGTTGCTTTGAAATTCGGCTTGTATCTAACTCCTCTTGTATATCGGCACACATACAAGCACTCAAACATACGAGCCAGAGATGCCAACCCTGAATTTGTTGAATTTGATCTTTGCATCGGATCCAGCTTGCATATTTACCTTTGTATATTTGTTTGTATGTCGCATATATAATGTGAACATACAAGCCAAATATACAAACAACGGACCCCAAATTTTGTACACTGCAGTTGATTTCTTCTTCGGGTCCGAAATGTATGTCTTCTTTTGTATATCGGCTTGTATGTGCAAACATACAAGCGAATGCATATACAACTGGTGGGCCCCATTTCTGACATTGACCGCTGCTAACCTGTTTGCATGTTTTACCTTGTACATTTCCTTTGAATGCCAAATATACAAACTTGTTTGTATATACCTGCGGGCCCTACCACATGTATCACCTCTGTTGCACTGTAGCAAATGTATATTTGTACCTTCTTGTATATTTTGCTTTGCATGTAACCCGATATACAAAGTGAGAATATTCCCAAGAATCTAGAAAGATTCCCCCTTTGTATATGCAACCCGATATGCATCTAAAATGCATATAACTCAATTTTTATCAACTTTTTGGAGGCCAACAGAGATTTTACAAGCCCGCCAATGCATATTTTTGACTGCATGCATATAAAAACCTCTTTGTAGATACAAAGACACTTGCATACAATAGATTTTTGCATCTTTTACAACTACAAAAGCCGAAAGTGATAGAATTTTTAGATTTTTTGGAAGGTACCTGCATATTTAAATGTTTGAAACCTGAATGTTTATGCAGGCACCACCAGTGGCTCTGTTCAGGGATGCATGCCCCCTGCAGGCATGGCGAGGACCTCAGAATCTCTGGTTTCATAGATTAGGCCTTATCCATTAGGCATAGAGTCAAAACTGTACTAACCTACATCACAAAACATATTGATCTAAAATTTACTTGGTGGCCTAGGGCCACCAAAAAAAGGAAATACCAAAATTTTCCTCTGTCAAACACTTGATTTTCTTCTGATCTCACTGGGTCAAGCCTAAAGATGTTGCCATGATTTACCCACAAACAACCGTTGTCATTTTCATATTCAAACATCTCATTTAGCTTGCTCCTGTCAACCTTATGTAAACAACCATCAGCATCAAGCAACATGTGAATGTTATATTTATGAAACAATGCATATTTATATGGCATATAGCACTTGTCATCATCTGTATCAGCAACATGCATTGTAAAATGATCTCCCAGCTGGACTGAAAACTGAAAACATTCATAGTCCACCATATAGCTAGGAACATCAGATATCATTCTATCATAAGCTGGCATATCAAAGATAAAGCTCTTAAATTTATATTTGTGTACATCATGCACACAACCATCAGCTGCACCAAGCTAGAAAGAATCGGGCTCTAGTACCTCTCTACAATAACCTTCATGATGTATGTTGGTTTCTCTTTCATCAGGATGAGAACTAGAATCCATATCAACATTAGTGCCTAGATTCCCACCATACTCAAACAGATCCTCATCGCAATATGTGTCAAAAATGGGTGATCAAGGTGTTTCAACTTCATCATGGTATGCCGCTAGTTCATGGGCAAAAGAACATGCATTTTCATTATTAGTGAATTCTCTTTGTAATGGAGTATCAGCCTGTGTGCCATAAGCAAAACTATAATCATACAAAGAACAATCATGCTCAGCACTAGCACTTGTTTCAATTTCTGATTGCTCTTCATCATCTCCATGTATCTGAATAAAAGGCAATGACTCAAACATGGAATGGCTCCTTTGTTTGCTGATTTCTTCTCTATCTTGTGCACAATACTCACAATCATCTCCACAAACCCACTCAAACAAGTATTCACTACTGTCCATAATCACATCATTATTTTCAGAATTAGGTACCTTAACCTTGCAATGGGAGTCACCACTGATCCTCTTTTTGGCATCCTTAATTGGTGAATAATCCAGTTGAGCATTGTTATCAGCATTATGTTCAAATACAGCAGTCTCAACTGTTATATTTTCATTTTCACTTTTATCATCACATGATGCCATGATCAGTTGCTCATTTGTAGCCATACAACTGTTATTCACACCAAAGCCTGTGGACAGGGAATTCCGCACATGTTCATTTCTCATTTTTTCTATATTTTCTAAAAACTTGTATGCCATCTGCATACTTGTTATCTTGAATTCCCTCAATAATGCACTAGAGTCCTCCTCGAAAGCTTCAAAATATATGCCAATGCAGGCTGAAATATCAGGTCTGAAGTCATCAAGGATTTGTGAAAGGGCAACTACAAATCTATGACTGAAATCAATAGCAGGCTCTTTATCTTGTCTTCTAATTTCCATTAATCTTGCAACAAGATTAGCAGGTTCTCTTGCAAATTCTTTTCTAAAATAGTCAGCAAGTTCATCCCAATAGGCAAAGAATTTTTTTGGAAAGCTCAAATACCAATCTTTGGCTCTAGCACCAAAGGATCTAACAAAAAAGCTCATCCACATATCCTCATCCCTAAATGAATGTCTCTCCATGAAGCAGTGAAAGTTTTGGATATGTGCACCCCCATCACACACATTGCATTCATTAAATCTAGGCATATGATTGTAAATTTTAGCAAGCATACTTTCAACTTGATAATCAACCCATGACAAATCTAATTGGTCATACAAAGGATCAAAAGAACTAACAAGAGGTTTAGCATTTTGATTGGTAGACACAACAGGGTTACTATTTAATTGAGCTTGCCTAGCCTCTAAGGATATCAACCTATTCTTTATCTCTTCAATTTTTTTACACAACATTTCATCCCCCTCTTGACTGAGTATGGGTGAATATATATTTGGATTCATGTTAACTTTACCATTAGACATCTTATATCTACCTAAGACCTAAGGCTTCCCCTTAGCATTTAACTTATGCAATCAAACAAATGAAAGTGGGAAGAAACTAGGTACCTTTTCTCATCCAGATGCTGAAATCTTGAACAGAACATTCTTAGATCACAATAACATACATCAGTCTTTCATGTGCACTAAATTTTTTTGCAGAGTCGCCACCTCTTCAAAGAGGCTAAAACCTTCAAATAATTGAAAGCTCATCATAGAACAAATATTTTTCTAAGTTCATTCCACCATCAGAGCACCATATTCACATGAAAGAACTAGATATGCAGCAATGATTTCACACTATTTGAATTTCTTCCGCAGCGGAGTCGCCAATTCTGTTGGTGACTCGGATGGATAAAATATAACAATTCTTTTTTCATCAATCCCTCCTCAGTGGAGTCACCAATTCTGTTGGTAATTTTCTCTGAATTGGCAGAGGGTTTGCTAGTTCCTATGCACAAGCTGATTCGGCCAACAGAAACAAGAGGTTGTGTGAGCTACCTCCCCTTCACTCCTAGTTCTGCCACACCAAGGGGGGTATCCCTATTTGCTAAAGATATGACTTTGACTTACCCAATGACAAAATGATTTAGCTTTTCAATGACAGGCAGAATACTCTCATGTGTGGACCAAGATCTAAATGATAGATCACAAGTTGGCAACTTTCTTGGATATATATGACTAGTTAGGGATGAGAGTATGTAGGGGTTCCTAATCCTACTCCTACAACTAATAGGTTGGGAAGATGGAATGGTTTGAGTTTGATGGTGTGGATGCAAGACAAGGGTTTTGGATCATAACTACTTCACAAGAGTAGACCAGTGCCTATCTCAGGGCAAGGAGTCAAATAGATGTATACATGAGAATGGCTTGCAACTGGCATTCGAGTTTCAAGGGGTTAGACTGATGCTTGCCTTACAAACATCACCCAAGGATGGGTACTTAACTGTTCATGCTTACAAACATCCCAACTAACATACATTCTTCTCCATACCTTAACCTAAAACATTTTAATCCACTCCTTGAATGGAAGTTGAAGATCAAGCATGTGATACAGAAACTTGTATCCTTGAATCTATGGAATTAGCAACTAGATTCAAAAGAAGAAATTGCATGCAACAAATGGAGAAAAACATATAAATACATGCAACAATACATTTTTCATATAACATTAACACTGAAACTGAACATATGTGCAAGATACATCACATATGCAACACATAAACTCCAAAATGAGATCGAGCAGATAGGAAATGCTCTATTTTTTGTTATTCACACAAAAGTTACCTAGGACTTCAACCACCACAGACTGAGTAACACAGTCTACTTAATACAGCAAGAAAGTGTACTCCACATTAATTACATGGCACATCAAAAATCCACTAGATACAATGCATGAGAAATGGTGCTCAAAATTGAATGTGGCAGAGGGACAAAGAGGAAGGAGTAGGTATGTTCAGGATTTGAGCCGCCGCTCCAAGATTTTCTTCATCAATTCAGGTGTTTGACCTATCAACACGACCCATACTTCCCTGCACAATCTGCCATTAAAGTCTCAACTACCAGTAGCCTCTGGAATGCAGCAATGGTGCGCCTCAGAAGTTTTCCCGCTTAAAAAAAATGCGGCCACATACAAAGAAAACCTTTGCTGCTGGACATTAAAACACTGCCATCGATCACCTCCCCATTGCCAGGATCAATGGCACCAAAAAAAGTTGACCAAGTCACTGGCCAATCAGATCGTGCCATGGAGGCACCTCATGTTTCTATCGCTAGCTTTTCCTTTTCCTTATTTTGTCATTTTTGCCCTTGTCTATGCATAAATATATGCATATACAAATTCACTTTTTAAATCTTTGTATATATAGGATGCATATACATACAACTCATACATACAAGGCACAGATTTCAAATTATCATGAAGCATGTTGAAGTTGCTTTGAAATCTGGCTTGTATCTAACTCCTCTTGTATATCGGCACACATACAAGCACTCAAACATACGAGCCATGGATGCCAACCCTGAATTTGCTGAATTTGATCTTCGCATCGGATCCGTCTTGCATATTTACCTTTGTATATTTGCTTATATGTCGCATATAAAATGCGAACATACAAGCCAAATATGCAAACAACAGACCACAAGTTTTATACACTGCAGTTGATTTCTTCTTCGAGTCTGAAATGTATGTCTTCTTTTGTATATCGTCTTGTATGTGCAAACATACAAGTGAATGCATATACAACTGGTGGGCCCCATTTCTGACATTGACCGTTGCTGACCTGTTTGCATGTTTTACCTTGTACATTTCCTTTGCATGCCAAATATACAAACTTGTTTGTATATACCTGCGGGCCCTACCACATGTATCACCTCTGCTGCATTGTAGCAAATGTATATTTGCACCTTCTTGTATATTTTGCTTTGCATGTAACCCAATATACAAAGCAGGAATATTCCCAAGAATCTGTGAAAGATTCCCCCTTTGTATATGCAACCCGATATGCATCTAAAATGAATATAACTCAATTTTTATCAATTTTTTGGAGGCCAATAGAGATTTTACAAGCCCACCAATGCATATTTTTGACCGCATGCATATACAAACCTCTTTGTATATACAAAGACACTTGCATACAACAGATTTTTGCATCTTTTACAACTGCAGAAGCTGAAAGTGATAGAATTTTTGGATTTTTTGGAAGGTGCCTACATATTTAAATGTTTGAAACCTGAATGTTTATGCAGGCACCACCAAGTCCTCCTCTGTGACTCCATGAAAATATTCTCTTAGTCCTTTACCTAATCAACCTTGCATATTATTTATATATAAATCTCAACCACTCATCAATTAGAGTCACATATCACACAAGCATATAGATCTCTATTGGACCTAACATATAGACCTACCTTGAATCAATCACATAAAATAGGAGGCTAAGCACAAGGGATACAAGAAATTGCCTTGCTACATCAAGGCAATAACACCTCACAACAACAAGGAAATGTAAATCAATCATTAATTACTAATCATGACACACTAAGTATTCCCCATCATTGGATTACCTAGATTGTTAATTATAATTCATTATCTAGATCATATGCAAGACACATAGATATACACATATAGATATTACATGTATATTGTGCTAAAATATATTATTGAGATACACACACAAGAGTTAGATCCAAAGACTCAATTATACAAACATTCATTTAATCACATACATAGACATAAATTTTAACAAAACTAACCCCTAACCTAGATATATACCTTATCAAGACTTCTCCAATTCCTCTTGTTTGGGATTGTAGCGTAGAAAATTACATACCCTTGCAATTTCATGCTATATTTTGGGCTTGCTTTAGTGTCCATTCCGTTGGAACATTTTAGGGATCATTTTAGCCTAGCTTTAGTCTCTTCCTTCACTAGATTGCCAAATTTTTCTATCAAATTCTAATTCTTCTTATTATGTTGGGAACATGTGTTGAATTTTGTGAAATTTATGTAGGACACTAGCACTACATGCAGATGTCCACATGATGTGCTGGCATCTTGAAAGTATCAAAATTTAAAAATGTTAGTTTCCCACTTAGCCACTTGCTATCACTTTTTGTAATGCTTGGTCATTAGAAAATGCTTCCAACATTCGAATCTCACCCTTCAACTTCACTCAAACCTTTATGCAAAACTAATTTTTGGACATCTCTCATGCTCTGTCAATCTATCTCCCTTGGATATGCTTGGCTACACTTACCTCCATTGTTGAGCTTGTTTAAGTTGCATGCTATTCGTGGAAGCTCCCTCAAGGATTCACATTGCTACACATTGATTGATTCCTCTAAATAGCTCACTTTCCTTCTTCTACATTATGCTAGCAATATTTTTATTTCGATTAGTAAATTACAAGCTTGGCACTTGCTCCCTTATATTATAATAATAAAAAGTTTAACATATTTGTAGAACATTGCATGGAAGTCCCAACATAATACAAAAAAATAGGGGAGAAAACAAAAACCATGTTGAAATGCAACCACCCTATCAACAACTACAAACTAGAAGTAAAGCTTTCAGATTATGCAAAAAGAGTCTATCTACAATCTACGTACTAATAGCCCTAGTCATGTATTTTCATCAATAGCATAGTACGATTCAAGCACCTCCATCATCCAAGCATCCTCGGCCACTAGACCTACAAGTTTCTTCGAAAAAGAAATGCAACTTGCTGCACGCCTCCTTCGACTAGCTATTTTTTTACCACTGCTTCATCCACAAAAGAAATCCAATTCATCACATCCCTGGTAGCATTGATTTTATGGAATTCATCCACACGTGGAATACCAATTCCATACCTTGCCACACTCAACACCTCTTTCCAACTACCCTGGAAATCCTTCTCCAAAAAAGTTTCCATCAGTGATTGAATAACCACCTTCTCTTCATTGAAGTCCAATAGAACAACTAAGAACATAGAATCTAGGTCTATATTGACCCGATATCTATGCTCAACCACCGTGAATTTCTCCCCCAACACCAACTCTATTGCAAATAAAACAATTCCACTCTTAAGTTTAAACACTTGCTTTAATCACCTCTCTGTAGTAAGGCCTAAGAAAGACATCTACCTCTTTTTGTAGGTAAGTTGAATAGGCGTGTCCATCTTTTGTAACCTACAACAAACAATCCCCACTACAACCGGAAAGGAAAAACCTTGAGAACCTCACCCAAGCACTCCACCAAATATCTTTCCTTGCATGCTTCGCTTCCATCATCTCTTTGCTAGAACAAGACTATATGTCAGTCGAGTGAGTTGGCATTGTTATTAAGCATCACCTCCTAATGTACTGCTTGTCATGAGTTGATGGCCAAGTTGGCCAGTGCATCCACTTCTTTATTGCCTTCCCTGAACATGTGGTTAATAACCATGCTCTCAAAGCCTTCTAATAAACATAGAGCCTCCCTGAATAAAGCATTGAGTTTTCAATTAGCCAATCCCCCTTTCCTTAATGCATTAATCACCACAAGGGAAACACCTTCAATCTCTACCCTAGGCACCTTAAGCTGGCAACACAAATTTAGGCCTAAGATGAAAGCCAAGATTTCCACTTCATTGTTTGATCCAATAGCCAATTTCTTTGCCACCTTACCTAAGACAACTCCTTTGTTGCTCCTAACTAGACAATCATCACCTGAAACTCTCGAGTTATCCTTAGATGCTCCATCAAAATTCAACTTCACCCATCCCTCTAATGGTGGCTGCCATTTCATATCCTTCCTCTTCCTTGCAATGTCAATACCCCCAACATCATTAACAGGGGTACATTATGCTAGTAATATTCTTTTTATTTTTGTCTTAAATAATATTGCTGCAACTTCCTTATTATATTTCTTCTTTATCTACATTGGCAAATCTTGGTGTAGACCAACACCTTAAACTTATCTTTTGTAAATTAGTGTCTTTCCCTATAGACCATGGATAATTATCTTAGTTTTATTTTGTTGTCACTGCTGTTAATTCCTAGATGCACATAGGATAGGAACACACACTGCTTTTTATATTTTTCTCTATCTATTGGCTATTATAGAGCTCAAAAGACCAAAATAGGGATTTAACTGAGGCAAACCCCAAATAGCCCTAAACATTTTTCCCATTTTGTGTTGTGTAGGTTGTGGAGAAAGAATCATACACACAAAGGTTTGTTGGTTTCTTCCCTTCCCTTGTCCATTTTGTTTTTTCATTTTTTTTAATGAGTTTATTCTTGTTATTTCTACTTCTATTAGTATCTAGTAGTTTTATTTTGTCTCCCCTTTTTTGGTTTTGTAGACTAGGTGAGTTGTGGTGTTGGATTTTCATGTTTCTAGGCCATACAAATGAAAATGATTAGTGCAAACATCTGTGTGATGCACCAGCATCCTAGACAGTGAGCTTCTCCTTTTAGTACCAAGTTCCTCTTTGTATCCTATCTTTTACTCTGCATTTCATTTTTGTAAATTATTTTCCAGTTTCAATTAGTTCATGTTTTCTATTCTAGCACTTATGTAATGTAATGTAAAAAGTGATCCTTTCAATTTTTCTTCATTACATTTTTGTGAAATTCTATCCTCTTTTGGAGAATCAATTAGTCACTCTTACCACTATGTGCAAGAAATTTTCTAAGCATGATCATTCCATACTTCCTTCTTGTGGGTATCATAGAGTGCTTTGTCATTCTACCAATCAATGTCAAGCATTAAAAGACATAATACAAGGACTTATTGATATAGGTGTCATTAATGTCTCATCTTATGATGCACCTTTTCCTTCTTTACATAATGACAACATTGATTTAGTTGTTGAATCTACACAAAGTCATGATACTTTTCTTGTTCATGATGAATATGATATTGGATATGATGCTTCTCACACATGTACTTCTCCCATAGCTCAACCTCTTGTAGCTATGGAGCCTATTTCTATTCATACCAACTCTTATAATTCTCTTCATGCAAAAATTGAACAAACCTCTTCTAATGAGTTGATGTTTTAGTCTCTTGTTGATGTTCCTTCTCTATCTTCTACATTTATTGTAGGCACTTTGTTATCTTCATAGAATTTTCTTTCTTCTCTTGGCTAGGTGAACTTTATTGGGACATTGAGATTTACCTCTATCTAGCTCACCTAGGCTTTCATGCTTCTTTGACATTTACACATGGCATTAAGATTAGCTTTGTTGTCATATTATGACTCTTCTATTATGACATTCAGATTACCTCTGTTATAGTATTAAGAGTCCTTACTTATGATATTTAGCTTACCTTTATGGTCACATTGAGATTCCTCTATTATGACATTGAGCTTACCTATGTTACAATATTGAGAGTCCTTAGTTATGATCTAGATCTTACCTTTGTCATCACTTTGAGACTTCCTCTATTATGACATTGAGCTTAGATCTCTTTCCTAGGAACTTGTTGCCACATATTCGATAGGCTATGCTCTTTGAGCAGTTCCATTCTCTTTTTGAATTGGTTCTTCTATTTCAAGAAAAAGAAAAGTACATAAAAATTGGAGAGAATTAAAAGAATAGCAAAGGAATAGAAAGAAATGAGAAATATAAAAAACAATATTTATTTTTATATGTTTTTCATTTTAAATTGGAAGGTTTTAAATTCTAGGATTTGATGTATTATTAGTTCTTTTATTATAGCCGACTTGGCCAAAAATGACATGAAATGAGATTAAATTATTATTATTATTCTAATATGTAACTAAGTCTTCATTATATTTTAATTGAAATTTAGACTTTCATTAATGTCCTTTTGATTTAGCTTATCTTTTAAGATGTTATGTAAATAAAACCCAATAAAATAAATGAATATATAATAAATATTATGATTATTTATTATTTTAGTAAGTTTTATTAATTTATGATCTATGTTTTATTATAGAAATAGTTTTTTTATTTAAATTGTTTTATAATTTATGTAGATTGAGCATAATTTAAAAAAACAAAAATTAAAAAGAAAAGAAAATGAAGAGATTAGAAGAAAGGCATAAAGCTTTATATGCTTTAGTTTGAGTGAGAATAAGACTGTAATTATTTATTTTATTGATTTATGCTCACACATATCCCCAAAATTTAACCAACCTAATCCTCATTTAGAGGATTATTTTAATGGCCTTGTATTTAAATTATTTATTTACAATAATTAGTTAATGAGATAAAATAATTCAATTATATTAGATGTTGAATAAATATAAATAAAGGAAATTATTGCATTATTTATTTCTTTGTTTTATTATTTATTTTAAAATTATAATCATGCTTATTAAATTTATGAAGTGAGGTGTTTTTTTAATTTTTTTGATTTAAATTTATTCAAATAGTAAGTTTAAATTTTATTTTAATTTTTGTGAGTTAACATAATGTTGTGATTTAATTTCTAATTTGATCATATGATTTTTGTAGTGCTTATCAATGGAAAAAAGAATAGAGAAGAGGCCCATTGCAGAGGAAAAGGAGGTCATGACTCACAAATCTGTAGAAAAGGAGAAGGTTTGTAAGGTTGAAAAGAAGGTACCTACAAAAGGTCAAGATGAGAAATGTACAAAAATAAATAAAAAGAACAAGTGGATCTTTAAGATCTACTTGTTTAAAACTCTCAAGCAAGTGCACCCAAATATCAATATTTCAAGCAAAGCTATGGTAATTATTGATAAGTTTATCAATGAGATGTTTGAGAAAATTGTGACTGAGGCAGCCAACTTTACTCACCACAACAAAAATAATATCATCAACATATGAGAGTTTCAAACAACTGTGAGGGTTTGTCTTCCTCAAGAGCTTGCAAAGTGTGTAGTCACTCAGTGTTCAAAGATTGTTACTTAGTTCATGAAGGCTTGATCTTTTTGTCTCTATTTTGAATTAGATTTTAGTTTGTGTAAAGGGTGATTATCCTTCACTTTTGTATAAGGGAAGTCTCCATTAATTATTTATAAAGGAATTTTTGGTTTTAGATTATTGAATCTTGATATTAAACTTTCATATTAATCTTTCAAATTATGTCTTACTTTTTAAAAATAAAAATTCAAAGATATAAAAATATGAGTAGACAATTACAAAACAAGTTTTGAAAAAAGTAAAACTAGAGGTAGTAGTTTCATTATAGCTTGAAAATTTAAGCTCTTAATTGCCATGTAATTGTTAAAAAGGGCCTATAATATACATTAGAAAATGACACCATCTAGACCAAAATAAATATTGTGGACCTCAAATGGAAAACATAACTAATAATCTAATATATTACCTACTCCCAACTATTGAAAAGGGATAAAATAACTTCCTCACTTAAGGCATAAATAATTTAAATAGAATAACATATAGCCAAATTATGTAATGTAATATTTTTCTAAATATCAAAAGAAGGTACATAATAATAATATATATAATCAAAATTATATATAATATTATTAATAATAATAGTATATAAGCCTAATCCTAACTCAATCCTTAAACAAAACCCTAATTCTAAACCTTACCTTCATTTAAATCCTAACTCTAAACCTAACCCTAACCTTAACCATAATTTGGTACATTGTAACTAGATTTATAAATTTCTTATATAATCAAAATGTAATAGTATTCTAAAGATCAAAAAAAGGTACATAAAGTAATTATTTGATGATGATCATAGATTCATAGAGGCTTGAACCTACATACTTCATACTATTTTGAAAGAGGCTACTCAGAGGCCCTATGATCAAAGTATTCATGCTAGCAATAGTTGGATCCTCTCCATTCAATAGATAAAAATCAGGCCAATTTGGTGGAGAGGTCTATACTAAGGATAGTAAACAAAAACAACCTTTAAGCAAAGAGGTCATCCTTTTTTTTTTTAACAATGCAATTCAATTATTTTACACTTTAGAGTTATAATTAAGGTTACAGTTAGAATTAGAATTATGGTTAGTATTAAGGATACAATTAGGGTTAGGGTTATAGTTACATTTTGGGATAGGGTTAGAATTATAGATAGCGATAGAGTTTAGGTTATAATTAAGGTTCAAGTTAGAATTAGGGTTACAAATTATAACAATTAGGGTCTAGAAATAAGGTTTAAGTTAGGAGTAGGGTTAGAACTATGATTAGAATTAGGGTTAGGGCCAGGGTTAAAATTAGGTCTAGTATTGGCCTAAATGTTAGGGTTAGGTTTACAGTTAGAATTAGGGTTAGTGTGAGTAAGAATTACTGTTAGAATTATGATTCAAGTTAAAATTAGGATGAGGATTAGGGTTAGGGTTATGATTAGGGTTATAAATAGGGTTAGGGTTGGAATTACATATAGAATTAGGGTTAGGATTAGGGTTAGAATTATAATTAGAATTCAGGTTATAGTTTAAAGAAAGGTGACAATTAGAATGAGAATTAGGGTCAAAACTAGGGTTAAAGTTATAATAAGGGTTAGGGTTAGGTTTGATTAGGGGTACAATTAGGGTTAGGGTTAGGGTTAGAAATAGAATTAGGGTTACTTAATTATTTCTTTCTTTGTAATCAATTCAACATCAACTACATCCATAAATTGTTCCCAAGTGACTCTATTTCCTGGGTATTTGAAAGAAAGCCCCTCATATTTACAAATGGAAGTATAGACACACAGAGTACCAATGACATTTTCCAAACTCTGACGAGAGAAGTTAAATATGAATGAAGGGTGGTCAATGGAGAATATTTTAATCCTAAACATTAAGCCTTAAATTTGAACACTAGAATTTCAACAAAGAACCCAAAGCATTAAACCTTCAAACCTAAACTCTATACCTTAAACAAAACCCTAACCCCTAAAGGTTAAACCTTGTGGCTTAATTATTAAAATGTTAACAATGAACCTTAATGTTGAACCATGTAAATAAACAACTTAATTTGAACATTATAATATAGGTTAGAATTATTATATAATATATTATAACAATATATATAACCTATATTAAGCTTAGAATTATAATAATATATCTACCCTATATTATAATATATAATAATATATCTAAACAATATTAAGGTTAGAATTATTTCAATTTACTCTAAACTATATTTTAATATATAATAATTCTTAGAATTATATGATATAGTTAGAATTAGGATTACCACTCTGGATGATACTAGCATACATATATTTAAAAAATATATCTAAAGTACACTAAGAGATATCCTTCTCGAGGTGCTTGATATGATGGCGAATGATTTTACATGATGTTTGAAGATGTTGTCATTCATGGAAACAAAGAAAGGAATAAGGTTGAGACAAAGTTTTGGGTTCAGTGAAGAAGACTTAGTCATTTTGGCTAAGTGTTGGTAGTATATTGAAGAAGTGATAGGGAGACAATGTTTGAGCTAGTATTGGTCTGCATTAGAAGATCATATTATGTGGTTCAAGTGTGTTGTTAATAGTTCTCAAATGATCATTTTTCCAAGATTTCAATTCTTGATGAGTGCCGATATCCTATCTTCAAGAAGTCTAAGTCCAACAGTGTAGAGAACAGAGGATATTATAATAGAACACTCAATTGAATTGGTCTACATTCCTCTGGTGTTACATATTTTGCTATGTGGTTTTGAGGAATTGTAAAAACTTATATGAAGTGTCTAATTCTAGATTTTTAGATTCAAAGGTCCATCGAAAAGATAGTTGTGAGTGTCCAAGAATCGCTACTTGGTTTGGTAAAGCTTGACTGTGATTGGACAGGTGTTTTTGAAGTCTGCATTCTACTACAAGAGGATATTTTGACTTGTGATTCTAGAGGTATGATCTAGGATGTCTGAAGAGTTCTTGATATGGATGTGAGCATGTTTTGTGGTCCACAATGAAAGGTGATGTCTGACACATAGAGTGGATTAGTAGTAGTCTGTGTTTTAAGGCCAACATGAGAATGTGGTATGTATGCGGTAAGTTTTATTGTTTAGAAATTTATTATAAGTGATTGGATAGTTGGAGCTAACATATTTGAATGTGATTCAAGTATTGTTTAGGTCTGTTGTCTGTTTTGGTAAATGATTTTGGTTGACAAGATGCATCAGACATGACTACATGCTATCCCTAATTAGGCTGACCTAATATGAAGTTTTTAAGTGTTGAAGATATATATGTGATTGGATTTGGTGTTTGGGTGTGTGGTGCAAATGTGCATGGTGTGTGAAGTATAGTGCAGGTGATAAGAGTAGAAGAAGAGATATCTTGTTCTCATGTAAGAACAAAGCAGTATAGAAGAGCTGTTAAGATGAAGAGTTTTGAGTAAACTTCTTCTGAGCTTAATTGGAACTGTAACCATGCATGTGTAGATGCAATCTAAGTAGTTCAACCTGGTAGTGAGCCATCCCTTCTTCCTTCTTTCTTTCTTAAGGTAGTGAGTATTTATTTGGGTAGTGAGCCTTCTTGTAATTCAATATTGTTCCTACATAATATATTGTGAGCTAACACTCACCGTGGTTTTTCCCTGTTTAGGGTTTTCCATGTAAAAAACCTGGTGTTTATGTGTGATGCTTTGTGGTTGGTTCTTTTGTGCTTAATTTTCTTTGTTGTTATCAAATGTCAAAAATGGTTTAATGATTTAATAAGTAAAAGGTTTAATAGAATACCGATTCAACCCCCCTCTCTATATTCTGGGTGCTCAGCAATTGGTATCAAAGCCTGGTTCCTTGGAAGAAGTTTAACAACTTCAGGAAGATCTTGGAAATTGAATACATGGCTAGTAAAAGATATCGTACTCCTCCTAAAGAAATTGATCCAACTAAAGGTATATAAGAAGAATGCATTGAAGATCTTCTTACAGTGGCTCTTGAATATCTTGAAAAAATTGAAATAGAAAATAGGGATATGAAAGATAATGTCAATGAAGCAGATGAGTGTATCAAAAAATTGAGGGAGCAAGTCATGAAGTTCAAAGAAAAATACAAGGAAGTTAGTGAATAATTGATATCAGCAAATGAAACCTTGAATGATTTAAAAGTAGAAGTTGTAGAAAGAGCAAACACATAAGACCTAAATAAGTTGGTGAAAAACAAATCTGAAGACTGTACAAATCTTGAACAAGAAATTGTGGATCTAAAAGTTGATTTGAAACAGGCATGGATTCAAGAAGTTAAATTTAGAGTGACTGTTGCCTAGCTTGATAGAGTACTTGCAAGTCAGAAAAGTCCTGATGACAAGGAAGGTTTGGGATTTGAGGAAGGTGAAAGCTATAAAGCCGGTTAAGATAAGAAAGCTAAGATCAAAAAGGATAAAGGTAAACAAATCTAGAATGAAAGGAACAGACCTAGAAGACCACCCATCAGGCAACCAAATGCTCAAAGGTACCCTTCTTTCAATGGTTATTGTAATACATGTAATAAGTTTGGTCACAAGGCTACTCAATGTAGGAGTAGAGTAAATCAAAATGTTGCATCATTCTCTAGTCAGTGTTTTACTTGTAATAAAGTATGTCATAAGGCTAATGAATGTAGAAGTCAGATAAGGAATAGTTACAATAATGGAAGGAATGTTCAAACCTTCAAAGGTAACTTCTTTATATGCAAAAGATTTGGTCATAGAGCTAGTGAATGCAGAAGTCAGATAAGAAATAACTACAACAATGTATGGAACGCTCAATATTTCAATGGCAATTGCTTTGCATGTAATAATTTTGTACATAGAGATAACCAATGTAGGTCAAGGATGAATGGAAGGAACAATGTTTAGAAAAATGTTGTATGCTTCAATTGCAATAGGCCTGGACATTTTACAAGGTTTTGCATAAGTAAGAACATGAAGGATAATTAGGCAGAGTTGAAGAAACTAGTGGAAAAGGTTGATTTGGCTGAGATCAAGAAGGAGATGACCCCGATGTGCATCAAGAAGGAAGTACAAGAGGTCAAGGATGGGTCCACACTACCCTTTGGTGCAGATACTTCCTCTGAGAAGTAAATTGGGAGCTCTGGCTCAAGGGGAGCTTTAGTAAAAATTCTTAATCCCCTAGCTAGGAAAGTGGTGCTAATATCCAGTACGGAGATATAAGTTAGAGAACATATTGACAAACATTTTGAATAAGATTCTAATAGAAAAGAATCTAATGTGGTGAATTGTAGAGCAATCTTGATCAACTAAGGACAACAGAGAAAGGGTTTGACAACTCTTTTAACGAAGCATTTATGGCAATTAAGTCTTAATGAAAAGAGAATATAAGGGATCCATTTGAAAGAAAAATCACTTTGCATTCAAACTTTTAAGTTACTAAACTAATCTAAGAAGTGAGTCAAAACAAATTCAAGTGTCTGGTGAAGAAACCCTAACAAAGGCAATAGGTATTTACCGCTCTCTTTTGAAAAATTTCATGTTTTGAGTTTGTAAAGATGGCTACCCCTCAAGTAGTTAAGATAATAGAGAGTTCCTGCCCTAAGTTCAAGAAAAATTCCTTTAAATTGTTAATGACTGATCCAAATGGTGCATTTTTTGAGGTTCCACATGGTGTTATGCATATGGAAGATGTTAGGGTATACATACATGCAAACCTAGAGGAATATGATTACATGAAATTAGGGAAATTGTACTTGGATGAGCTGACTACTAATAATATTGTGTTGAAAGAAGAATACAATGTTTTGCATGAGAAGAACTTGGATACCTAGCTAGACTTTTTGGTATTCTTAGATGATGTGTGGGTTAGATATGTTCTAAATAGAATTTATGATGAATTCTTTTGGCTTGATGTACCCCACATGATAAAAAAGGATGCTATCAAAGCAGTAACTGGCATGTGCTCTACCAAAAAGGTTCCAACCTTGAAAACCATGAAGAACAATACTGTAATGTAGTTAACTAGTGCAAAATTTGATAAGAGGGCACTAACTGTGAATGACATTGCAGATCCGACAGTTAGATTTGCATTGATGGTTATTGGGTACACGGTCTATTTCTCCAACATGGAGAACTCAGTATCTGCATTAGCCATATACACAGCATATGATATGGTCAAGAATAACACACACTATGACCTATGTGAGTTGCTCTGGGAACAACTAATAGGGAACTTGAAAAGAACAAAGGAAACAAAATATCCCTTTAAGTATGGAAATCTAATCATTTGTTTGTTCTTCTATTTTTTGAGAGAGTTACTTGGTATGGGAATATTGGTTGGCTTAGTCATGCACCTGTAGAGCTGTTCAAACTAGAAATCATTTACAGAGTTTGGGAAATGCTGACCAAAAAAATGTAGCTTTATGGGGTTATTTCAAGAATTTCCAAAAGAAAATACAGGCCAGGGCTAGGATCCCTGAAAAAGTTGTGAAGAAGTATGAAAAGGGTATTGTGTTCATGGTGGACAAGGACAAATGCCTCATGGAGGCTGTAGAACATAGAATTGTATGGGTCCCAGCCAGGGATTAAATTTGACAATCCACCTTGCCTGTCAGGGAATGTTTTTCTTACAACTTAGTCTTCATTATTGCTTGTCACATGACAATTAATTTTTTTAAATGCAAGTCAAATTTTATATATCAAGCTAGAGCTTCCTCAAGAAATGGTCCAGCTGTGCATCAGTATTCAAAACCCAAATTGGTGAATGCAAGTTAAAGCAAGTAGTTGAGAGGCGTGATAAAAATCGGTGAATGGTCTCCTATCCATCGAACAAAAAGTCTACAGGTTTTATGTTTCTTGTTCACCATGCTAGCAGGCATTAGAAACACCAAAGTTAGTGAGAGAGTTTTTCTTTTTAATTTTAATTTATTTCTTGTAAAGTTGGGATTCAGTCTATCTAGTTGGTGTGGAAATTGTGAGGGATTTTGGGTTCCCATTGACATCTATGACCCAACAGCATTATCTTGTCATCTACAGCAAAATTTGAATTACATTATCCTATAGTTGCTTTTGCATTCTACAAGTGGGATAGACCTGTGGGCTTGGAAGAGGAGGAGAAGACAGACAAAGCAAGGTTTTTCAATTGATATCAAATGAAATTAGATCAAATGCAGCCAACAAAATGCACATCTGTCCATCTCTTAGTAGTCTAATTAAAATTGCTTCAATCTAGAAACTAAAATTATTGGCTGAAATGTTAAATGGGACAAGATTATTGCCAGCCATTTTGTTTGCTGCTCTATTAATATTCAAAAAAACCATGTCTTGACAATTTTTTGTGCTTTAATGTAGTGTTGTGCTACTTCTATATATTCTGATCAACTCCATAAACATGAACATGAAGAGCAATAGTATATAAATGGGAAGGAATGGTCCATGAGCATTGACAAAATGTTTCAGTCATATATATGCATAGTGTATACAGTCATATTTTCATATTAATTTTTTTTTTACATTTTTAAAAATAAATTACATGTATATCAATATAGTCAAATATTTATTTTCATTGTAATTTATAGCTAAAATCTTCAAATACAGCTATACAACTATCAAATTTAAGCCCTGGTCCCAGCCATATGATACGATGTCTTAGAGGAAGTGTTAACTAGTTTGGAAGATCTTATATTGAGCAAACCAAAAGACCCCAAGGAGGAAAGGTTTGGCACATTTGAGGAACTATCTCTCAAAGTTCATCTGGAACAAAAATAATTGAAAATAAAGAAGAATGCAAGGAAAATAGTAGATGAGTTTGTCAAAAGGCAAGGATTCATATATGAACAAATGAGTGAAGCAAGAGCAAAGGTAGAGGCATCCAAGGCTGCAAGTGCTCTGGAGAAGAAGAAAGAGGAGAAATTTGAGAAAGAGAAGCCTGCATCTATCCTTGTAAGAAGAACAAGGGCCTCCATCTCTGCAGCTACTTCCAAGAGTTCTAGACCTTCTATTGTAAGGACAAAAGCTACAAGTGCTGAGAAAGAGATACTTGAGAAAAAGGATGAAAAAGAAAAGACAAAGCCTAAAAATCAATTATCAGTGAAGAAAATTGTAGAGAAGAAGAAAACAAAGAAAACAAAGGCAACAAAAAGAGTGTATATGAGCCTGTGTGAAGGAGAAGAAGAAGAAGAGGAAATAGAGATAGATGAGGAGATTAAAGCAAAATAGGAAAGAACAAAGGAAACCACTCCCAGTAAAAAGGAGAAGCCCTCAGGAAATACCAAGAAGAAGAAGATGAGAAGACCAATAGTGAAGCAATGCTATCCTTGTAAACCTTAGTCTTGATGCATTTGCTCAACATGGAAATTTGAAACCCATGTAGCTGAAATGTATGATGAAAGATCTGATGCAAACAAGGTAATCATTGAAAAAGCAATTGTCAAATATTTGGAAATATTTAGAAAGGCTTTAATTAAAATCATAGATCAATTACCAGATAGCCTAGCCAACATCATGACAAGAAGGAAGGAAGGGGCTATGGCCAAAGATGTTGAGATAAGAGAATATGTCCTATTGAGTCTTTGCCCAGATATAACAAGTGAAGAAAGAGCCAAAGTCATAAAGATACGCAATGAATGATTTAAAACAAAGAAAAGAATTAATACACTTATGGCTAGTGATATTGAGATACCAGTAAAAGAAATAAAGGAGATAACCCTGAGCGTGTTGCATGAATTGCAAATCACAACTATTATAGACACTGATGGGGAAGAGCAAGCTAACAATGTTGACACTTCTAATGCTGCTGAACGAAAGTGAAAGTTGAGCAGAGAATGGACAAAGGCACAGTCACTTCTCTAAGGAGTTTAGGAAAGGTTGAAGAAATGAAAGAAACTGAAGAAGAGAAGAAGTCTGAAGAAGGAAAGATGACATCTGATGAAAAGGCATCTGAGGAACAAGAAAAGAAGAGAGAAGAGGAAAATGAACAAATAATGGACATTCCTTCTTCGAAACTAGAAATAAATGTTGCAAGTATGGGTTTAACTGGTGTTGTCATTGATGTCAATATACTCATGTTGCATTAATGATAAGGATTGGATGAGCGGTGAGCTAAGGATATTGAGAAAATTAGTCTCAATCAGGAACAGTGAAAAACAATGATGACAGTAAGGCAAAAGTCCAAGATAGGATGAGGATCAGAGGATGTAGTTTAAAGGGTTTGTAGATATGTGTCTTAATGTGGTCCAGTAGAGATTTCAGAGGTCCACATGAAGATCTAAAGAATTTATGGCTGTTCAAGTTAAACCAGTTCTGACAGGTGTTCAAAGGTGACAGAGTGACACAGATAGGTCCGGTGAGATCCGAAAATGAATTATCCTATTCTGTAGATTTGAGGGAGTGTTGAGGAAGTCTCTTTGAAGTGTCAACTTGATTGGTTCATGGTTTGAAGGTCCGCAAGCTTCTATTCCTTTGTAACAGTGGTGACAGACTGTGTTCTTAAGGTTCTGGATGAAGAAGGGAAGGATTTCAGTATGCAGATGAAGTGTGGATGATCTTGGTGATTCAGGCAAGCTTGTGGAGGTCTTTGGATCATGTCCGGTTCATGTCGATGGTCCGCATTGGAGTTGGAGCTCGCAATTGAGGAATAACTTCTGGATGATGGTGTTCTTCTTGAGATTAGCCGACCAGATGAGTTACACATCCTGCGGATGTTCTTGTTGATGTTTGCTGACTTAGATGATCATTCCTTAGTTGATGTTTTGTATAAATAAGGGATTGCGAAGTCATTTCAAAGGTGTCCTTGTGAAGATGAGAGTGTGGTAGCAAGGAGGAGAGCGAAAGGCAGAGCATAAGTATTGGGCTTAAATGGAACTGAGTCAAGCATGGTGAAGATGCTATTTTCCAGTTCAAGTAGGTGATACTTATTTCTTTGTAGATAGTGTGTCTCTTGTAGGCAGTGGGCCTCTTGTGAGCAGTGTGCTCGGGCAGTGAGCCCTAATTGGCATGTGCCATTTTGTTCTTTCTATTCTTCTAACAGAGAATACAATCTTGGGTTAATCACCCTATGGTTTTTCCCTTAACTGGGTTTTCCACGTCAAAATCTTGGTGTCTCATATGTTGATGTGTTTATGCTCTTGATTCATTACATTATGTTTCCTTGATTATTTGCAAAGTGAAGTTAAGTGTTTAATTGGAAGAAATTTTTGTACAATTGATTCACTCCCCCTCTTAGTTGTCTGCCCTAAGTCTAATAATTGGTATTAGAGCCAAGTTCTTCTAAAAGGACCTTAACTGCTTGAGGAGATCCAGAATGACATCTTACAAGAAGGATAGTCTGAAGTTTGATAGAACCAATTTTAATCTTTGGAAAGGTCGCATGAAATGTCACATGCAATGTATGGGAATGGCGTATTGGACCATGGTTACAACAAAGTATACACCTCCACAGGGTGGTCCGAAAGCTCCAAATGAAATCACAGATGCTAAAAACAATCTATGGACTATAGAAGCTCTTCTAAGCGCATTATTTGATTCAAAGCTCTCAAATGTTATTGACCTACCAACTGCTTTTGAGATTTGGGAAAAATTGGAACTTCTGCATGAAGGAGACAAGTATGTTAAATGTGCAAGGCTACAAAGTCTGAAAGGGAAATTTGAAAATCTAAAGATGAGAGATGATGAAAATATTACTACTTTTATGCCAAGAGTAAATGAGATTGTTTGTGGAATTAGAAATGCTGGTGGAATCTTGGATGAAGATGAGATTGTTGGCAAAATTCTCAGATCCCTTCCTACCTCTTATAAAATCAAGGCTGCTGCCATTGAAGAATTCAGAGCCCATGCAACTGTCACAAGAGATCAATTGGCTGCATTTGAAATGACTGAGTTTAGAGATTCCCCTCCTAAGACTGAATCTACATTCAAAGCCAGTGCCTCTGTGAAAGGTAAACAAAGGTTTGATCCAAGAGAGAACTCTTCAAGAAAACTCTCATGGTATGAAAAAACAAGAAAAGACCTAGAAGAGGAGGAAGCAGAAACTGCTCAACTTGAAGCCCTTATTGCAAAAAGACTACCAAGAGGATTTGGTAAGTATGAAGAAAAAATGCCTTTTAAGTGTTTTAACTACAATAAGATTGGTCATTTTTCCTCCAAGTGTTCAGAAAGATTTTCAAGGCCAAATCCTAACAGATCAAGGTTCCAAAAGAACTGTTACTATGCTCATGAGGAAGATGATAATGAAACAAATCCAGAAGTGAATGGGTGTTCATTGCCATCAAGGAAGAAGATCCAATGTCCTCTGTATCTGTCAATCATAAGACTGTGGAAAGAGTTCTGGCTGCCCAAGTTGAAGAGAAGGATGATTGGGTCATTGACAGTGGATGCTCTCACCATATGACAGGGGACAAAACTAAGTTCATAGATTTGGAGAGGTATGAAGGAGGAGTGGTAAAGTTTGGTGATAATTCTACTGGTAGAATCAGAGGAAGAGGAACTATTTCTTTTGATGGAAGGAACAAAACTGACAATGTACTGTATGTTGAAGGTTTGAAGCACAATCTTCTCAGTGTTGGATAGTTGGTGGACAAAGACTATGATCTCTAATTCAAGAATGGAAAATGCAAGATCTTTGAAAGTTTTGAAACAAAGATTGCATCTAGTACTCAAACAAAAGGTAATATCTTTCATTTGGTTGGTACTAGTAAAAGTTGCTTATTTGTTCAAGTTGATCAGAGTTGGTTATGGCATAGGAGGATGTGTCATGTGAATTTTGATAATATCATCAAGATAAGCAATACTCAAGCTATAAGAGATCTTCCAAAATTGGTGAAACCTACTAATAGCTTGTGCAAAGAATGTCAATTGGGTAAGATGAGTAGAATCACATTCAAGAGTAAGGAACTATCCTCTACCAGATTATTGGACTTAGTTCATACTGATCTTTGTGGTCTGGCAAGAATCAGGAGTGTGCAAGGTGACAGATACTTCATGCTACTAATTGATGACTATTCCCAGATGATGTGGGTAACCTTTCTGAAAGAGAAATCAGAAGCTCTTGAGAAATTCAAAATATTCAAGGCTATAGTAGAGAATGAAACTGGATTAAAATTGAAATGTCTGAGGTTTGATAGAGGTGGAGAATTCACATCCGGTGAGTTCATAGAATTCTATGAGAGGCATGGAATAAAGAGACAGTTGTTTGCTCCTAGGACTCCACAATAGAATGGAGTAGTGGAAAGAAAGAACCAGACCATCCAGGAAGCATCGAGGACCATGATGATGGAAGCAAATGCTCCTCAGATCTATTGGAGAGAAGCTATCAGCACTACAGTCTATACTCTCAATCGAGTTCAAATTAGAAGCAATACTAGTAAGACTCCTTATGAACTCTGGTTTGGCATTACTCCTACTGTAAGGTATTTCAGAGTCTTTGGTAGCAAATGTTACATCAAAAGAGATGAAGATCTAGGCAAGTTTGATGCCAGAAGTGATGAAGGAATATTCTTGGGTTACTCTACTCAAAGCAAAGCATACCAGTGCTATAACAAGAGATTGAGAAAGATTATAGAAAGTACAAATGTGAAGGTTGATGAAGGAATTGAAAAACCCTCAAGGTTTTATGAATACGATGAAGATGATCAGAATGGTGTTCTGACTCAAGGGGTCCAAGTCTCTTCTGAAAGTTAGATTCAAACTGATTCAGTAAATCAGGAAGAAGAGATGAGTTTTAATGAACCTAATCAAGAAATAGAAATGTAAGAAACTCCCAAAGTTCCTAGGTATATAAGACTAAACCACTCTGAAGATCAAATCATAGGTGATAAAAGCAAAGGTGTACAAACAAGAAGAAGGATTGTTCAAGATTCAAGAAGAATGAAGCTTGCAATGATGAAAACTGGACTAAAGCAATGGAGGAAGAACTGATGCAAATTGAGAAAAATCACACTTGGGATCTTGTTCCCAGACCTAGAAACAAGAATGTGATTGGAACAAAATGGGTCTTCCGGAACAAACTGAATGAAGTTGGTGAAGTAATCAGAAATAAAGCCAGATTGGTCTGCAAGGGTTACTCTCAAATAGAAGGAGTTGATTTTGAAGAAACTTTTTCTCCGGTGGCAAGAATTGAAGCAGTCAGATTATTTCTTGCTTTTGCTGCCTTCAAGGATTTCAAAGTATATCAGATGGATGTCAAGTCTGCCTTCCTGAATGGTGACTTGGAAGAAGAAGTATACATTGAGCAACTGGATGGATTTCAATTGTCTGATCATGGTGATATGGTCTGCAAATTGAAGAAGGTACTGTATGGACTGAAGAAAGCCCTAAGAGCCTAGTATGAAAGATTGGATAAAAATCTTTTGAAGATTGCTTTCAACAAAGGTACTGCTAATAGTAATTTGTATTTCAAAATTGACCATGAAAATATCTTGATTGTTGAAGTGTTTGTTGATGATATCATTTTTGGAGGAAGAGATAGTATTTGTAAAACCTTTGCAAATCAAATGAAAAGTGAATTTGAGATGTCCATGCTTGGGGAAATAAATTTCTTCTTGGGTCTATAAATCACTCAAACAAAGAAAGGAATCTTCATTTCTCAGACCAAATATGTGAAAGAATTGTTGAAGAAATTTGGGATGGAAGACTCAAAGAAAATGAGTACTCCCATGACAACTAGATGTAAGTTGAGCAATGATGATGACTCTCCCAAGGCTAATTAGAAAAAGTATAGGTCAATGATTGGAGGACTGTTGTATCTTACTCAAACTAGACTAGACATTATGTAGGCTGTTGGTCTTGTTGCTAGATTTCAGTCTGATCCTAGAGAATCTCATGTCATGGCAATCAAGAGGATTTTTAGATATCTAAAAGGGATAGTTGAGTATGGTCTGTGGTATCCTAGAGATCATGATTTCTCTCTTCATGCTTATATAGATGCTAATTGGGCAGGAGATGTGGATGAATGGAAGAGTACCAATGGTGGAGCATTCTTTTTGGGGAAGAGATTGGTTTCTTGGCTAAGAAAGAAACAAGAGGCAATATCTCTGTCCATGATAGAAGTAGAATATATTACAGTAGTAGGTAGTTGCACTCAAGTTTTGTGGATGAAGCAGATGCTAAGAGATATCAGAGTGGAGTATGAGGAGCCTATCACAATTTTCTGTGACAATTCAAGTGTAATAAATATATCTAAGAATCCGGTGTTGCATTCAAAGACTAAACATATATCCATCAAGTTTCACTTTTTGAGAGAGAAAGTGAACAAGAATGAAGTTAGATTGGAGTTTGTGCCTTCCAAGGATAAGATTGCAGACATCTTTACTAAACCTTTACCTAAGGAATCTTTTGATACCTCAGGGAGAAGTTAGGGGTTATTGCCCCTCCGGTGATGAACTAAGGAGCATTGATGTGTATTAGTCCAGTGGATATCATAGTCCTATCTTGTGGTCCAGATTGATGATGAGGAGTTGCTACTCAGGGGGAGCAGCAGGTATGATTCTGAAGTGGTGAAATTGCAAGTATGTGTCCTTTGCCATTGATGTCAAAGGGGGAGAGAAGACATGTGAAAAACAAGTGGTTGTTGATCAAAGGGGGAGCAGTAAAGGGAGAGAAGACATGTGAATGGTTGTTACTGATAAGGGGAGTTGTGACAATAAGGAGAAGTTCTTGTCTTGATGTTCAAAATAGTTTTTCACATCACATGTTGCCATCAATGACAAAGGGGGAGATTGTTGCAAGTATGGGCTTAACTGGTGTTGTCATTGATGTCAACATACTCCTGTTGCATTAATGATAAGGATTGGATGAGCGGTGAGCTGAGGATATTGAGAAAATTAGTCTCAATCAGGAACAGTGAAAAATAGTGATGACAGTAAGGCAAAAGTCCAAGATAGGATGAGGATCAGAGGATATAGTTTAAAGGGTTTGTAGATATGTGTCTTAAGGTGGTCCAATAGAGATTTTAGAGGTCCACATGAAGATCTAAAGAAGTTATGGTTGTTCAAGTTAAACTGGTTTTGGCAGGTGTTCAGAGGTGACAGAGTGACATAGATAAGTCTAGTGAGACCTGGAAATGAATTATCCTATTTTACAGATTTGAGGGAGTGTTGAGGAAGTCTCTGTGAAGTGTCAACTCAATTGGTTCATAGTTTAAAGGTCTGCAAGCTTCTATTCCTTTGTAACAGTGGTGACAGACTATGTTCTTTTGGTTTTGGATGAAGGAGAGAAGGATTTCAGTATGCAGATGAAGTACGGATGATCTTGGTGATTCAGGAAAGCTTGTGGAGGTCTTTGGATCGTGTCCAGTTTGTGTTGATGGTCTGCATTGGAGTTAGAGCTTGCAATTGAGAAATAACTTCTGGATGATGGTGTTCTTCTTGGGATTGGCCGACTAGATGAGTTACACATCCTGCGAATGTTCTTGTTGATGTTTGCTGACTTAGATGATCATTCCTAAGTTGATGTCTTGTATAAATAAGGGATTACAAAGTCATTTCAAAGGTGTCCTTGTGAAGATGAGAGTGTGGTAGCAAGGAGGAGAGTGAAAGGTAGAGCAGAAGTATTGGGCTTAAATGGAACTGATTCAAGCATGGTGAAGATGCTATTTTCTAGTTCAAGTAGGTTATACTTATTTTTTTGTAGACAATGTGTCTCCTGTAGGCAGTGGGCCTCTTGTGAGCAGTGTGCTCAGGTAGTGAGCCCTAATTGGCATGTGCCATTTTGTTCTTTCTATTCTTCTAATAGAGAATACAATCTTGGGTTAATCACCCTATGGTTTTTCCCTTAATCAGGTTTTTCACGTCAAAATCTTGGTGTCTCATGTGTTGATGTGTTTATGCTCTTGATTCATTGCATTATGTTTCCTTGATTATTTGCAAAGTGAAGTTAAGTCTTTAATTGGAAGAATTTTTTGTACAACTAATTCACCCCCCCTCTTAGTTGTATGCCCTAAGTCTAACAATAAATGAACAAGAGCATAGTCAAGAACCTCCTCCGGAGAGTCAAGAAACAAAAATGTATCAAGTTGAAATAAAAAGAGGCACTACTGATTCATTAATGGAATTTTTGTTGAAACAGAAGGAAGCACAAATTGTAGACACATCTGGACTACTGCAAGGTCAAATAAACTTGGCAACCATGTGTCCCCTACAAAAATTAAAGTTGGGTATAATGTTCCAAGCAACTACCTAGGAAGAAATAATAAAGTCTCGCATGGAAGACAGTGAGCTACTTGGTGAAGCAATAAACATTTTTGAGAAGATCATTCCCAAAGTTTAGAGAAATAGAACACTCACTCCCATATCACAAAAGAAAAAGCTTATGGAGTCTATGAATTACCATTTTGAATCCTTTGAGAAATCTGTTGATAAAAAGGTAAGAGCTGAAATAGACAATAAGAGATTAGTTGAGGTAAAAGATAAAGCTTCTCAAGATAAAGTTCTATTAGAAAAGAGTATAGAGTTTTCACAAATAGCCATCAAAGAGGTGAATGAAATCTATCAGATCTGTCTTACATGGCCTGAGAGAACAAATGACATAAAGGAGAAGATAAATTAATGGGAAGCCAAGATAATGGACATCTCCAAAACATTTGATCAGGTAAAAGATGTTGTAGGCCAGCAAAGGGCAGAAGTGGAGACTATCCACTCTAATATACATAAGTCACAAATGTAGAAAGAGGTCACAAAGCATAGAATGAGTCAGCTCAGGGAGATTGTGAGCTTCAAAATTACATCCATGGCCAAATTAGTAGTAGCTGCAGAGCAAACAAATCAAATTTCTAAGGTCCTTGCTATGGTAAATAAGGTAGAAGATCTGGTGTCTTAGATAAATGGACACATATTAGTTTTGAGTGATGTCAAGGTCAGATGGGATCAAGATGTGGTCCAACTAAGGAATCTTTATTTAGATATTCTATCGGTAAAGCAGTAAGATGTTTTGATTTCATTTGTATATATGCAGAGTATAGAAAAACAATTTTGAAGTTTTGGTAACTTGTACATATCCTTGTATCATACACCTTTGCCATTGATGTCAAAGGAGAAGAATGAAGCATTTGAAAAAAACTTGGAAAGTAAGAAGAGAAGCATGAAGTTAGGGGGATCAGTGTGTAAAGAGTAAGGGGGAGTAGTATGACAAATTTTCACATCAAGTGTTGCCATCAATGCCAAAGGGGAAGATTGTTAGCAACTTGAAAAACATCACTAAGAGAGAGACACTGCTGGTATGATGGTGAATGATTGTGCATGATGTTTGAAGATGTTATCATTGATGGAATCAAAGAAAGGAATAAGGTTGAGACAAAGTTTTTGGTTTGGTGAAGAAGACTTAGTCATTTTGGCTAAGTGTTGGCAGTATACTGAAGCAGTGATAGGGAGACAATATTTGAGTTGGTATTGGTTTGCAATAGAAGATCATATTATATGGTTTAGGTGTGTTGTTCACAATTCTCAAATGATCATTTGTTCAAGATTTTAGTTCTTAGTGAATACCGAAAGCCTATCTTCAAGAAGTCTAAGTTTGGCACTGGAGAGAATAGAGGAAATCAGAACATTAAACACTCAATTGAATTGGTCCACATTCCTCTGGTGTTATATATTTTTCTATGTGGTTGAGGCATTGTAAACACTTATATGAAGTGCCTAATTCTAGAGTTTCAGATTTAGAGGTCCACCAGAAAGATACTTGTGAGTGTCCAAGAATCACTACTTGGTTTGGTGAAGCTTGACTGTGACTGGACATGTGTTCTTGAAGTCTGTATTCTACCGCAAGAGGATATTTTGACTTGCAGTTCAAGAGGTATGATCTAAGATGTCTAAAGAGTTCTTGATATGGATGTGAGCATGTTTTCTAGTCTACAGTGAAAGGTGTTGTCTGACAAATAAACTAGATCAGTAGCAGTCTGTGTTTTGAGGCCGACATGACAGTGTAGTATGTATTCAATAAGTTCTATTGTTTAGAACTTTATTATAAGTGATTGGATAGTTGGAGCCGGCATATGTAGATGTGATTCAAGCATTGTTTAAGTCCACTATGTGTTTTGGTAAATGATTTTGGCCAACAAGATGCATAGGACAGGACTACATGCTATCCCTAATTAGGTTGAACTAATATGAAGTTTTTAAGTTTTGTAGATATATATATGTGATTGAATTCGGTGTTTGGGTGTGTGGTGTAAATGTGAATGTGTATGCTGTGTGAAGTATAGTGCAGGTGATAAGAGTAGAAGAAGAGAGATTATGTTCTCATGTAAGAACATAGTAGTATCTAGCAAAGCTATTAAGATGAAGAGTTTTGAGTCAGTCTTCTGAGCTTAATTGGAACTGTAAGCATGAATGTATAGATGCAATTTGAGTAGTTCAACCTAGCAGTGAGGCATCCCTTCTTCCTTTTTTCTTTCTTAAGGTAGTGAGTTTTTTTTTGTAGTGAACCTTTCTTGCAGTGAGCATTTCTTTGGACAGTGAGCCCTAAGGTAGTGAATCTTCTTGTAATTTGGTATTGTTCCTACATAATATATTGTGAGCTAACACTCGCCATGGTTTTTTCTTGTTTAGGGTTTTCCATGTAAAAATCTTGGTGTTTATGTGTGATGCTTTGTGGTTGCTTCTTCTCTGATTAATTTTCTTTGTTGTTATCAAATGTGGAAAATGCTTTAATGATTTAATAAGTAAAAGGTTTAATAGAATATTGATTCACCCCCAATCTTAGTATTCTGGGTGTTCAACAATTGGTATCAGAGCCTGGTTCCTTGCACGAAGTTTAACAACTTGAGGAAGATCTTGGAAACTGAACACATGGATGGAAAAAGATATCCTACTCCCCCTAAAGAAATTGATCTAATTGAAGGTACAAAAGAAGAATGCATTGAAGATCAACTCAGAGTGGCTCTTGAAGATCTTGAAAAGACTGAAATAGAAAATAGCGATCTAAAAGATAATGTCAAGGAAGTAGATGAGTGTATCAAAAAATTAAGGGAGCAAGTCAAGAAGTTCAAAGAAAAATAGAAGGAAGTCAGTGAATAATTGATATCAGCAAATGAAACATTGAATGATTGAAAAGTAGAAGTTGTAGAAAGAGAAAAAATAAACGAAGAGCTAATTCAGTTGGTGAAAAACAAATTTGAAGACTATACAAAGCTTGAACAAGAAATTGTGGATCTCAAACCTGATCTAAAATAAGCATGGATTTAGGAAGATAAATTCAGAGTGAGTGCTACCCAGCTTGATAGAATACTTGCAAGTCATAAAAGTCCTGATGACAAAGAAGGTTTGGGATAGGAGAAAGGTGAAAGCTCTAAATTCAGTCAAGATAAGAATGTTGAGATAAAAAAGGATAAAGATAAACAACTCTAGAATCAAAGGAATAGACCTAGAAGACCACTGGTCAGGTAACCAAACACTCAAAGGTACCCTTCTTTCAATGGTTATTGTAATACATGCAATAAGTTTGGTCATAAGGCTACTCAATGTAGGAGCAAAGTAAATCAAAATGTTCCATCATTCTTTGGTCAGTGTTTTACTTGCATTAAAGTAGGTCATAAGGCTAATCAATGTAGAAGTCAGATAAGGAATGGTTACAACAATGGAAGGAATGTTCAAACCTTCAAAGGTAACTACTTGATATGCAAAATATTTGGTCATAGAGCTAGTGAATGCAGAAGTCAGATAAGAAATAACTACAACAATTGATGGAATGCTAAATATTTCAATCGCAATTTATTTGCATGTAATAAGTTTGGACACAGAGCTAACCAATGTAGGTCAAGGATGAATGGAAGAAACAATGGTTAGAAAAATGTTGTATGCTTCAATTGCAATAGGCCTAGACATTTTGCAAGGTTTTGCAAAAGTAAGAACATGAAGAAGGATAATCAGACAGAGTTGAATAAATTGGTGGAAAAGGTTGATCCAACTAAGATCAAGAAGGAGATGAACTAGATGTGGGTCAAGAAGGAAGTATAAGAGGTCAAGGATGGGTCTGCACTAGCCTCTGGTGCAAATACTTCCTTCGGGAAATAAATTGGGAGCTCTGGCTCAGGGGGAGCTTTAGTGAAAATTCTTATCCCCCAGCTATGAAAGTGGTGCTGATACCCAGCATGGAGATATAAGTTAGAGAACATCTTGACAAACATTTTGAAGAAAATTCTGGTAGAAAATAATCTAGTGCAGTGAATTGCAGAGCAATCTTGATCGACTGAGGACAACAAAGAAAGGATTTGATAGCTCTTTGAACAAAGCATTTATGGTGATTAAATCTTGATGAAAAGAGAATATAAGGGATCCATTTGAAAGAAAAATCACTTTGCATTCAAACTTTCAAGAGACTAAAATGATCTAAGAAGTAGTCAAAGCAAATTCAAGCATCCAGTGAAGAAACCCTAATAGAGGCATAATGTATTTACCACTCTCCCTTTTAAAAAAGTTCATGTTTTGAGTTTGTAAAGATGGCTACTCCTCAAGTACTTTAGATAACAGAGAGGCCCCTCCCTAAGTTCAAGATACATCCCTTTAAATGATTAATGACTAATATGATTTTCTGAGGTTCCACATGGTGTTATGCATATGAAAGATGTTAGGGCATACGTACATGCAAACCTGGAGGAATATGATCACATGAAATTAGGGAAATTATACTTGGATGAGCTGACTACTAATAATATTGTGTTGAAAGAAGAATACAATGTTGTGCATGAGAAGAACTTGGATACCTAGTTATATTTTTTGATATTCTCAGATGATGCATGGGTTAGATATGTTCTTAGCAGAATTCATGATGCATTAGTTTGGCTTGATGTACCCCAAATGATAACAAAGGATGCTATCAAAATAGTAATTGGCATGTGCTCTACCAGAAAGGTTCCAACCTTGAAAACCATGAAGAACAATACAGTAATGTAGTTAATTGGTGCAAAATTTGATAAGAGGGCACTAACTATGAATGACATTGCGGATCTGATAGTTAGATTTGCATCGATGGTTATTCGGTATAAGGTCTATTTCTCCAACAAGGAGAACTTAGTATCTACAATAGCCATATACACAACATATTATATGGTCAAGAATAACATAGACTATGACCTATGTGAGTTTCTCTGAGGACAACTAATGGAGAACCTGAAAAGAACAAAGGAAACGAAATATCCCTTTAAGTATGGAACTCTGATCATTTGTCTGTTCTTCTATTCTTTGAAAGAGTTACCTGGTATGGGAAATATTGGTTGGCTTAGTCATGCACCTATAACTGCTCAAATTATAAATCATTTACAGAGTTTGGGAAATGTGGACAAACAAAACGTAGCTTTATGGGGTTATTTCAAGAATTTCCAAAAGAAAATGCAAGCTAGGGCTAGGATCCCTGAAAAAGTTCTGAAGAAGTATGAAAAGAATTGTGTTCATGGTGGACAAGGACAAATGCCTCTTGGAGGTTGTAGAACCTATGATTGTATGGGTCGCAACCATGGGATACGAAGTCTCAGAAGAACTGTTAACTGGTTTGCTAGATCTTATATTGAGAAAACCAAAAGACCTTGAGGAAAGGTTTGTCACATTTGAGAAACTATCTCTCAAAATTCATCTAGAGCAAAAACAACCTGAAATAAAGAAGAATGCAAGGAAAATGGTAGATGAGTTTGTCAAAATCCAAGGATTCATAGATGAACAAATAAGTGAAGCAAGAGCAAAAGTAGAGGCATCCAAGGTTGCAAGTGCTCTAGAAGGGCAAACATAAAAGCTCTAGAGAAGAAGCAAGAGGAGAAAATTGAGAAAGAGAAGCCTGCATCTGGCCCTGTAAGAAGAACAAGGGCCTCCATCTCTGCAGCTAAGTCCAAGAGTTTCAAACCTTCTATTGTAAGTGTTGCAAATATGTGCCTAAGTGGTGTTGTCATTGGTGTCAACTGTATCCTATTTTGATGTCTGTACAGAAGACTGGATTGTTGAGGATATTGAGAAAATTAATGACAATCAATGTACACGGACCATATGGATGTGTAGAGGTCTTCTTGAAGAAGCTCCAGTTATGATTTAAGAAGTTCACATTAAGATCTGAGGATGTTATGGCCATCTGAGTAGAACTAGTTCCTGCAATACTCAGGAGATATAGAGTAATAGGGAAGTGGTTCGGATTGCTCTGGTAACATAAAATGATAATCTGTTGATCTAGAGGCATGTTTGGGAAGTCAGTGTGTATCATCAATACAAGTGGTTCATGGTTTGGAGGTCCACAAGCTATCTTTCTAGTTTGACAGTCATGGTAGACATCGTTCTTGAGGTTCCAGAGGAAGATACAAATGATTCTGGTAATTTGGTATAGAGTGGATGATATTGGTGAATTCAATGTGCTTGTGGAGGTCTCTGGATCATGTGACTACTATGATAGAGGTCTGCATTTAAGTTTGAACTTGTTGTTGAAGATTTCTTCTTTGAGGTTTATGTTCTTCCCAGTTCATGGCCGACCGGATGTTCCTAGCATGTTGCGGAGATCTAAGAGCATTTTATGAAGCATGATGTATGTGTAGAGGATGATTCAAGTCTCAGTTGTGTTTGGTCAATAGTCTAATGATCCGCGTTAAGTTTAGCCGACCTTGTTGATCATTCCAAGGTTGATGAAGTGTATAAATACTTGTTGAAGAGTTGTTGAAAGTCATCCTTGTACAAAATGAATTAAATTCAAAGAAAGGATCAAAAGTAGAGTAGAGAAGAAGAGGAGCGAAAGGAGTACAGAGTGAAGAGTCAGTGAAGAAGAATTTGAAGATAGAAGTAGAAGATTTTGTGAGCCTTCAAAGGGAGTGAATTAGGCATGAATGTAGATGTTATTTCTCAGTTCATTATCTCTATGTAAATCATAATTCCTTATAGGCAGTGAGCCTCCTTTTGAGCAGTGAGCTCTGGGAAGTATGCCCGAAGGCATGTGCCTTCTATTTTCTTAAGTACTTTTAATAGGGTACGCATTTTTGTGGGTTAACCCCCATCATGGTTTTTTCCCTTAACTGGGTTTTCTATGTCAAAAATTCTGGTGTTGTATGTTCATGTTGTTTCTACTCATGTGTTGATTCATGCCTAAATGTTTACAACATTAATTTGTTTATAAATTAAGAAAGAAGATTAAAAGTGCAGAAAAGGTTAAAGTTTGGGGACAACTGATTCACCCCCCCTCTCAGTTGTCTAGACTAATTCTAGAAATTGGTATCAGAGCCAAGTACCTCTAAAAGAAGCTTGATCGCTTGAGGAGATCCAAGATGTCGTGTTATAAGAAGGAAAGTCTGAGATTTGATGGAACAAATTATTCCCTGTACAAGGTACACATGCAGTGTCATCTTGAATGTATGGGTGATGCCTTTTGGTTAATAACCAAGAATGTGTATAAGATTCTAAAGAATGGACCTTCAAATATAGACGAGATCAGAGATGTTGAACATAACATTCGAGCCAAAGAAGCATTGTTAAGTGCCCTGTCTGATACTGAATTGGCAAATGTCCTGGATTTGCCAACTCCTCATGAAATCTGGATTAAGTTGGAAAATCTGTATGAAGGTGATAAATATGTTAAATGTGCCAAGCTACAAAGCCTGAAGGGTAAATATAAAAGATTGGTAATGAGTGAAGATGAGAACATTAATTCCTACATGCAGAAAGTAAATGAACTTGTGACCGGTATCAGAAATGCAGGTGGAGTATTGGAAGAATCATAAATTGTTGCCAAAGTGCTCATATCCTTACTGGTAGCTTACAAGCATAAGGCTGCAGCCATTGAAGAAATAAGGACAGTAACAACTATCACAAGGGATTAGTTAGTTGGCAAGCTCTCAGCATTTGAAATGAGTGAGTTTGGTGACTCTCTCCCTAAGTCTGAATTTGCATTCAAGGCTAGTGTATATGGAAAGCAAAGATATGATCCGAGAAAAAGTTCTTCAGGAAGATCAAATAGATATTTGAAGACAAGGAAGGATCTTGAAGATGATGAAATTGAGACTGCAGATCTTGAAGCTCTTATTGCCAAAAGAATGCCAAGAGGATCTAGTAAGTATGAAGGAAAGTTGCCATTAAAATGTTTTTCTTATAATAAGATTGGTCATTTTTCCTCAAGGTGTTTGGAGAGGTTTTCAAAACCAAACCCTAATAGATACAAAAGTTAGAAGAATTGTTACTATGTCCAAGAAGCTGGAGAAGGAGTCACAGATGATGAATCTAATCATGGAGAAGGCAATTGGGTGTTCATTTCCATTAAAGAAGAAGATCTAATATCTACTGAATCTGCTAGCTGTACAAATGTGGAAAGTGCATTAGCTACTTAGGTTGTTGAAAAGGATGAATGGGTGATTGATAGTGGATGTTCTCATCATATGACTGGTGACAAGAGTAAGTTTGTGAATTTTGAAAAATATGAACGTGGGCTTGTGAAATTTGGAGACAACTCAGCTGGTAGAATTCGTGGTAAAGGATCCATCTCTTTTGATGGTAAGAATTGCACCAATGATGTTCTATATGTGGAAGGACTGAAACATAATCTTCTTAGTGTTGGACAATTGGTTAACAGGGGTTATGATCTTCAGTTCAAGGATGGAAAATGCATAATCTTGGAGAGCTTCAGAACTGAAACTGCATCTGGCACTCAAACTAGAGGTAACATCTTTCATTTAAGAAGTTCTGGCAAAAGTTGTTTGATTGTTTAGATAGATCAAAGTTGGTTATGGCATAGGAGGATGTGTCATGTGAATTTTGATAACATTATCAAAATAAGTTCCACTCAGATTGTAAGAGATCTTCCAAGACTTGTGAAACCCGATAACATATGTAGAGAATGTCAATTGGGTAAACAAAACAAAATTTCATTCAAAAGAAAAGAACAACCTTCTAGTGGGTGATTGGAACTAGTACATACTGATCTCTGTGGTCCTGCTACAATTAGGAGTGTGCAAGGAGATAGATATTTCATGTTGTTGATTGATGATTACTCCCAGATGATGGTAGCTTTTTTAAAAGAAAAATCAGAAGCTCTTGATAAGTTTAAAGTGTTCAAGATGATGGTTGAAAATGAGATTGGTGGGAAACCGAAGTGTCTAAGACCTGACAGAGGTGGAGAATTTACTTTAGGTGAGTTTGATGCTTTCTATGAAAAGAATGGAATAAAAAGATAGTTATCTGCTCCTAGGACTCCTCAGCAAAATGGAGTTGTGGAAAGGAAGAACCAAACCATTCAAGAAGCTGCCAGGACCATGATGATGGAAAAAAATGTTCCTCAAGTTTATTGGAGAGAAGCCGTGAGTATTGTTGTCTACACTCTTAACCGGGTGTAGATCAAAGGAAATTCTGGTAAGACTCCTTATGAACTATGGTTTGGTCATCCTCTTACTATGAGATATTTTAGAGTTTTTGGTAGTAAATGCTATATCAAAAGAGATGAGGATTTAGGCAAGTTTGATGTAAGAAGTGATGAAGGAATATTTTTGGGATACTCTACTCAAAGTAAGGATTACCGGTGCTTCAACAAGAGGTTGGAAATGATTGTTGAAAGTGCTAATGTTAAAGTTGATGAAAGCAAAGAAGGACATTTTAGGTATTGCGAATATGATTCAGATGATCAAGATGAAAGTCAAAGTCAAGGAAGGCAAATTAAAATTTAGACTCAGATCCAAATTGATTCGGTAACTCGAGTAACCCAAGAGGTTAGTGCAGATGATGAGGAACAAGTTCAAGAAACAAAAGTTCAAACAATTCCCAAAACCCCTAGGTATGTAAGAATGAATCATCCTGAAGATCAAATCATAGGAGATAGAAATAAAGGCATTCAAACTAGGAGAAGAGTTGCTAAAGATCAAGAAGAGATTTGTTTGATTTCAAAGATTGAACCTAAATAAGTAAGTGAAGCCTACAAAGATGAAAACTAGGTTAAAGCAATGGAAGAAGAATTGATGCAAATAGAGAAAAATCACACTTGGGATCTTGTTCCTAGACCTGAGGACCAAAATGTGATTGGAACCAAATGGGTCTTCTGGAATAAGCTAAATGAAGATGGTGGGGTTGTAAGAAACAAGGCAAGGTTTGTATGTAAAGGCTACTCTCAAGTGGAAGGAATTGATTCTGAAGAAACTTTTGTTCTGCTAGCAAGGATAGAGGTAGTTAGATTGTTTCTTGTATTTTCTCCCTTCAAACATTTTAAAGTATATCATATGGATGTCAAATCAGCATTCTTGAATGGAGATTTGGAGGAAGAAGTCTACATTGAGCAACCGAAAGGATTTTAGTTGACTGATCAGGGAGATATGGTTTGTAGACTGAGAAAAGCCTTGTATGGACTCAAGCAAGCTCCAAGAGCCTGGTATGCTAGATTGGATAAGCATTTGTTTAAGCTAGGATTTAGCAACGGTACCATTGATAGCAATTTGTACTTCAAGATTAATCATGAGGACATTCTAATTGTTGAGTTCTTTGTTGATGATATCATTTTTGGTGGAAATGAATGTATATGCAAAGCATTTACTAATTAGATGAAAAGTGAATTTGAGAGTCAATGTTTGGAGAGATGAATTTCTTTCTAGGTCTACAAATCGTTCAGTCAAATAAAGGTATCTTCATATCTCAATCCAAGTATGTGAAAGAATTATTAAAGAAGTTTAGAATGGAAGACTCAAAGCCAGTAGGTACACCTATGGTAACCAGATGCAAGTTAAGTAAAGATGACTCCCCCAAGGAAAATCAAAAAAGGTATAGATCAATGATTGGAGGATTGTTCTATCTAACTCAGACTAGACCTGACATCATGAATGCAGTTAGACTTGTTGCCAAATTTCAAGATGATCCAAAAGAATCCCATGTTGTGGCAGTCAAAAGAATTTTTAGATATCTCAAGGGGACAATTGATCATGGATTGTGGTATCCAAAGGATAATGACGTCATTCTTCATGCATATACCGATGTTGATTGAGTAGGAGATGTGGATGACAGAAAAAGTACTAGTGGTGGTGCATTCTTCTTGGGAAGAAGATTGGTCTCTTGGATGAGCAAAAAACAAGAGGCAATATCTCTATCTATTGCAGAGGTAGAGTATATAGCAACATCAAATAATTGTACTCCGGTTCTGTGGATGAAGCAAATGTTGAAGGACATCATAATTGTGTTTGAGGAGCTAGTCACAATCTTTTGTGATAATTCTAGTGCAATAAGCATCTCAAAGAATCAAGTGTTACATTCAAAGACAAAACATATATCTATCAAGTTTCATTTTTTGAGTGAGAAGGTAAATGAGAATGAAGTCAAGTTGGAGTTTGTGTCTTCCAAAGATCACATTGCGGATATCTTCACTAAGCCTCTTCCCAAGGATACTTTTGAGTATCTCAAAGAGAAGTTAGGGGTTATTACCCCTCTTGATCAGAACTAAGATGCACTTATGTGCATCAGTCTAGTGAGATTCTCAGTCATAGCTTGAGATCCAGATTGATGTTGAGAAGATACTACTCTAATGGTGCAGGGGCACCATAGTAAAATCTACTATGTTGAAATAAGGCCTATTTGGCCATGTCATCTTGTTCATGTTTTGTTTTCTAAAAACCTAGAAGTTTTTGTATTCCATTTGGAAAATAATGGACACATTTTGTATCTAATAGAATCCAAAAAGGTCAATAGGAGTCGGTTGGGATTCAGGGCAGTTGGCCTTCCCTAATTGTTGAGCAACCATTGATCTTCCAACTCTGGCTTAATAAAAGCACACGGGAGCAACCGAGAAGAGGGTTCTCTAGACTCAAAGATTGTGATTCAGAAATCATCTGAGCAATAATAAGTTATGTCCATCATTTTTTGTGTTTGATCTGTGTCGTAAATATTTCCTAACTGTTCATAATAGCTTTCTATTCTTTGCAATTGAAATAGTTTAGTCTAAATTGTTGAGGATGAGTCGATAACCATTCCACTGGTGGATTTCCAAAGAAATCAGTGGAATGGCATCAGTTTGTACATATTTCTATTTGTTTTTCCTTTCATTTACCAGTTTGGTGGGGTAGATGTTCCAGATTGAGGAGTGTGCATAGTAGCATGTCCTAGCATCTCTATGTGCTAGGTGTAGAGTGTAGATCAAACTTTGTGAGAGTTGACAACCCTATCGGGCCAACAGAGAGACAAGTTCCGGTGACATAAGGGACTCTGGGCAATAGCAAAGAGAGGATGTTATCAGAGTATTGGGTTGATAATATTTGGCTCCACCGATAGGCATATGTCTTGCCGAAACCGTGACGGCAAATGCTAATTTGTCTTAGTCACATTAGGGTGAAAAGAAGTCAAGCCTCGCTGATATTGAGGGCCATCGCCCATCAGAGGAACAATATACCATGGGGAAAGCACTCTTCTGAATAGCGATGAGAGATTGGTCACTATTGAGCTAACCATCGGCCCAAATGAAGAAGAAGTCTTGCTGATAGGAGGTATCAGACAGACTTGGTGTTCGGCAAAATAGTTCAAAGTTCTACCGATAGAAGTGAGTCATACTAACATAGTCACGGTTAAGACAACAAGGGATATCAGTTAAGGCATTAAGGCATTGGCTGAAGGATAGAAGACTTCATCGATAGAAGTAAGTCTCAGCGAAGGAAGTTTTGTGGTCACATTGGCGTAAGTTTGATCATGGAGAGACTTAAGAAAGTCATTCTGACCGACGGTTATCTGACCGATCGAGGTGTATCGGTGGCTAGTAAGTGGAGTCTTACCAACAAAAAACAAATTTTGATTTTATCTATGTTACCACTGTGCGCTCCCCATCATCTAAGGAGTAGTCAGTATGCAAATTTTGGAGATCAGTCTAAAATAAAAATGGAGAGAAAAGATAGCAAATATGTGCCCTTTGCCATTGATGTCAAAGGAGGAGAGAAGTCGTGAAAAACTTGGAAGTGAATAGTTGCTGGTGAAAGGGGAAGAAATGAAGAAAGTGGTTGTAGGCAAGAGAAATGGGGAGAAGTTCTTGTCTTGATGGTTGAATTTAGTTTTTCACATCATATGTTTCCATCAATGACAAAGGGGGAGATTTTTGCAAATAAGTGCCTAACTGGTGTTGTCATTGATGTTAACATATCCTTGTTGCCATTGGTGTCAACTATATCCTATTTTGTTGTCTGTATAAAAGACCAGATTATTGAGGATATAGAGAAAATTAATGACAATCAATGTATGTGGACCATATGGATGTGTAGAGGTCTTCCTGAAGAAGCTCCAGTTATGATTTGAGAAGTTCACATTAAGATACGAGGAAGTTATGGCCATCTAAGTAGAACTAGTTCCTGTAATGCTCAGGAGAGATAGAGTAATAGGGAAGTGGTTTGGATTGCTCTAGTAACGTAAAATGATAATCTATGGATCTAGAGGCATGTTTGGGAAGTTAGTGTGTATCATCAGTACAAGTGGTTCATGGTTTGGAGGTTTGCAAGCTATCTTTCTAGTTTGACAGTCATGGAAGACAGTGTTTTGAGGTTCTAGAGGAAGATACAAATAATTCTAGTAATTTGGTATAGAGTGGATGATATTGGTGAATTCAATGTGCTTGTGGAGGTCTCTGGATCATGTGGCTACTATGTTGGAGGTCTGCATTGAAGTTTGAGTTTGTTGTTGAAGATTTCTTCTTTTAGGTTGTTCTTCCCAGTTCTTGGCTGATTGGATGTTCCTAGCATGTTATAGATGATCTAAGAGCATTTTATGAAGCATGGCATATGTCTAGAGGAAGATTCAAGTCTTAGTTGTGTTTGGCCGATAGTGTAATGATCTGCGTTAAGTTTAGCTGACCTTGTTGATTATTCCAAGGTTGATGAAGTGTATAAATACTTGTTGAAGTGTTTTTGAAAGTCATCCTTATACAAAATGAATTAAGTCTAAAGAAAGGATCAAAAGTAGAGTAGAGAAGAAGAGGAGCGAAAGGAGTATAGAGTGAAGAGTTAGTGAAGAAGAATTTGAAGATAGAAGTAGAAGATTTTGTGAGCCTTCAAAGGGACTGAATCAAGCATGAATGTAGATGATATTTATCAGTTCTTTATCTCTGTGTAAATCATAATTCCTTATAGGTAGTGAGCCTCCTTTTGAGCAATGAGCTCTGGGCAGTGCACTTGAAGGCATGTGCCTTCTATTTTCTTAAATACTTTTAATAGGGTACACATTTTTGTGGGTTAACCCCCACTGTGGTTTTTTCCCTTAATCAGGTTTTCCATGTCAAAAATTCTGGTGTTGTATGTTCATGTTGTTTCTGCTCATGTGTTGATTCATGCTAAAATGTTTACATCATTAATTTGTTTGTAAATTAAGAAAGAAGATTAAAAGTGCAGAAAAGGTTAAAGTTTAGGGACAACTGATTCACCCCCCCTCTCAATTGTCTGGACTAATTCCAATAGTAAGGACAAAGGCTACAAGTGATGAGAAAGAGATACTTGAGAAAAGGGCTGAGAAAGAAAAGACAAAGCTTGAAAAACAAGTACCGGTGAAGAAAACTGTAGAGAAGAAGAAAAAGAAAACAAAGGCAACAAAAAGAGTGTATATGAGCCTAGGTGAAGGAGAAAAAGAAGAGGAAACAAAAACAGATGAGGAGATTAAAGAAAAATAGGCAAGAACAGAGGAAACCACTCCCAGTAAAAAGGAGAAGCCTTCATGAAAGACCAAGAAGAAGAAGGAAGATGAGAAGACTGAAAGTGAAGCAATGTTATCCTTGGAAACCTTAGTCAATGCATTTTCTCAGCATGGAAATTTGAAACCCATAGCTGAAATGTATGGTGAAAGATATGATGTAGACAAGGTAATCATTGAAATAGCAGTTATCAGATATTTGGACATGTTTAGAAAGGCTTTAATTGAAATCATAGATTAATTATTGGACAGCCTAGACATCATCATGATAGCAAGGAAGGAAGGGGCTATGCCCAAAGATGTTTAGATAAGAGAATATGTCCTATTGAGTCTTTTCCCAGATATAACAAGTGAAGAAAGAGCTAAAGTCACAAAGATACTTAATGAAATATTTAGAACAAAGAAAAGAGTTAATACACTTATGGCTGGTGACACTAATATATTGGTAAAAGAAACAATGGAGATAACCATGAGCGTGTTTCATGAATTGCAAATCACAACTATTGTAGATATTGATGGGGAAGAGCAAGCTAACAATGTTGACACTTCTAATGCTACTTTGAAAGTGAATGTTGAGCAGAGCATGGACCAAGGCACAATCACTCCTCCAGAGAGTTCAGGAAAGGATGAAGAAATGAAAGAAACTAAAGAAGAGAAGAAGCCTAAAGAAGCAAAGATGACATTTGATGAAAAGGCATCTGAGGAACAAGAAAAGTAGAGAGAAAAGGAAAATGAAAAAATAATGGACATTCCTATTCTAGAACCAAAAAGAAATGAACAAGAGCACAATCAAGAACCTCCTTCAGAGAGTCAAGAAACTGAAATGTCTCAAGTTGAAATAAAAAGAAACACTGCTAATTCATTAAGGGAATTTTTGTTGAAACAAAAGGAAGCACAAATTGTAGACACATCTGGACTAATGCAAGGTCAAATAAACTTGGCAATCATGTCTCCCCTGTAGAAACTGAAATTTAGTACAATGTTCCAAGCAACTACCCAAGAAGAAATAATAAAGTATCACATGGAAGACAGTGAACTACTTGGTGAAGTAATAATTTTTTTTGAGAAGATCATGCCCAAAGTTTAGAGAGATAGAACACTCACTCTCATAGGACAAATGAAAAAGCTTATGGAGTCTATGAATTCCCATTTTGAATCCTTTGAGCAAGTTGCTAATAAAAAGGTAAGATCTGAAATAGACAGTGAGAGATTAGTTGAGCTAAAAGATAAAGCTTCTCAAGATAAAGTTTTATTAGAAAAGAGTATAGAGTTTGCACAAACAACCATCAAAGAGGCCAGTGAAATCTATCAGATCTATCTTACATGGCCTAAGAGAAAAAAGGACATAAAGGAGAAGATAAATGAATGGGAAGCCAAGATAATGGACATGTCCAAAACATATGATCTGGTAAAAGATGTTGTAGGCTAGCAAAGGGAAGAAGTGGAGACTATCCAATCTAATATACATAAGCTAAAAATATAGAAAGAGGTCAAAAAGCATAGAATGAGTGAACTGAGGGAGATTGTGAGCTTCAAAATTACATCCATGGCCAGATTAATAGCAACAGCAGAGTAGACAATGCAAATTTCTAAGGTACCTGCTATGGTAAAGAAGGCATGAGATCCGGTGTCTCAGATAAATGGACACATATTAGTTTTGAGTGATGTCAAGGTTAGATGGCATCAAGATGTGGCCCTACTAAAGTATCTTTATTCAGATATTCTACTGGAAAAGCAGTAAGATGTTTTGATTTCATTGGTATATTTGCGGAGTATAGAAAAATAATTTTGAAGTTTTGGTAACTTGTACATATCCTTGTATCATACACCTTTACCATTGATGTCAAAGGGGTAGAATGAAGCATGTGAAACACACTTGGAAAGTAAGAAGAGAAGCATGAAGTTTGGGGGAGCAGTCTATAAAGAGTAAGGGGGGGTAGTATACTATTTTTCACATCAAGTGTTGCCATCAATGCCAAAGGGGGAGATTATTGGCAACTTGGCAAACATCACTAAGAGAGAGACACTACTGGTATGATGGTGAATGATTTTGCATGATGTTTGAAGATGTTGTCATTTATGGAAACAAAGATAGGAATAAGGTTGAGACAAAGTTTTTGGTCTAGTGAAGAAGACTTTGTCATTTCGACTAAGTGTTGGCAGTATACTAAAGCAGCGACAGGGAGACAATGTTTGAGCTGGCATTGGTCCACAGTAGAAGATCATATTATGCAGTTCAAGTGTGTTGTTCACAATTATCAAATGATCATTTCTCCAAGATTTTAGTTCCTGATGAGTACCAGAAGCCTATCTTCAAGAGGTCTAAGTCCAGCGGTGTAGAGAACAGAGGAAATCAGAACAAAACACTCAATTTAATTGGTCTACATTCCTCTTGGTGTTACATATTTTTCTATGGTTTTGAGGCATTGTAAACACTTATATGAAGTGTCTAATTCCAGAGTTTTAGATTCAGAGGTCCATCGGAAAGATAGTTGTGAGTGTCCAAGAGTCTCTACTTGGTTTGGTGAAGCTCGACTGTGACTGGATAGGTGTTTTTGAAATCTGCATTCTGCCGCAAAAGGATATTTTGACTTGCGATTCTAGAGGTATGATCTAGGATGTCTAAAGAATTCTTGATATGGATGTGACCATGTTTTGTGGTCCATAGTGAAAGGTGTTGTTTGACAGATAGAATGGATCAGTAACAGTCTGTGTTTTGAGGCTGACATGATAGTGTAGTATGTATGCAGTAAGTTCTGTTGTTTAGAACTTTAATATAAGTGATTGGATAGTTGGAGTTGACATATGTGGATGTGTTTCAAGTATTTTTTAGGTCCAATCTTTGTTTTGGTAAATGATTTTGGCCAACAAGATGCATAGGACATGACTATATGCTATCCCTAATTAGGTCCACCTAATATGAAGTTTTTAAGTGTTACGGATATATATATGTGATTGAATTTAGTGTTTGGGTGTGTGGTATAAATATGAATGTGTATGGTGTGTGAAGTATATTGTAGGTGATAAGAGAAGAAGAAGAGAGATCTTGTTCTCATGTAAGAACATAGTAGTAGAGTAGAGCAGTTAAGATGAAGAGTTTTGAGTCAGTCTTCTGAGCTTAATTGGAACTGTAACCATGCATGTGTAGATGCAATTTGAGTAGTTCAACCTGGCAGTGAGCCATCCCTTCTTCCTTCTTTCTTTCTTAAGGTAGTGAGCCTATTTTGGTAGTTAGTCTTTCTTGCAGTGAGCATTTCTTTGGGTAGTGAGCCCTAAGAGAGTGAGCCTTCTTGTAATTCAGTATTGTTCCTACATAATCTATTGTGAGTTAACACTTGCCATGATTTTTCCCTGTTTAGGGTTTTCCACGTAAAAATCTTGGTGTTTATGTGTGATGCTTTGTGGTTGCTTCTTTTGTGCTTAATTTACTTTTTTGTTATCAAATGTGTCAAATGGTGTAATGATTTACTAAGTAAAAGGTTTATTAATACAATACTAATTCATCCCCCCTCTCAGTATTCTAGGTGTTCAACATATACTACACATAGGTGGAAATAGGCGCCTCAAGAAGGATATCTCTCAGTGTACTTTAGATATATTTTTTAAATATAGATATGCTAGTTGGATAACTAATAGAAAATTTAATGAATTTATGTGGGAATGTGGAAATTTGTTTAAATATATTCTCACTAGACAGAAATATTAATTATCCCATTCCACTCTACTCAAATATAATCCACTTCAATGGTTATACAATTAATAGCAATTTCTACTCTACTTAAATATCATATATAATTCATGATTATACAAAGAATAGTAATTTGTATTAGCTAAACTTACAAGTGGGTTGAAAGCCCCCTCATGAATGCAGAGCACCTTAGTAGTAATTAGGCAACATCTATACAACATAGTGGATGCCCATTATAATAAGGGGAATTTAAAAAATTCTATGTGTGTTGTTCTACTGAAGGCAATGGTAAATAAATGAGACTGTAGCTTCACTAAATTCTGGCCATTAAATACTTAGGATAAACATGCCTTGACTATTAATTATAAAGAACCCTTAAAAAAATTACAAAGAACCCTATGTTTAGAGGGAGACAATATTGAGGATGACTATTCTTAAATATTATCCACTTCAATAGTGAAAAGTAATTTTTGGCCAATAAAAAAAGATAAATATTTACTAGTTTTTGTTGAAGCTAAGACTTAAAATTGTAATGGACTATATAATCATTGAAGTTGATGATGTTTAAGTAGAATGTTCCGAAGACACTTTTTGGGAAGTGCATCCATCATGGAGGGAGACAATACTCCCTTGACCTGATAATGAGATGGATAGACATTGGGCCGAGGCATCAGATTTAGATTGTAATAGATGATGGGATATTGAGAATCATTGCCTTGAGTGGTAAATTTAGTAGAATGGCGTGCACAAAATCTTTAAAACTCCCTTCTATGTTAATGAGGAGGTTTAAGCTTCCCTATACAAGTATTAAGTGATAGAGAATTTTGGAAGGAATAAATATGGATATGCAAGAAAAACAAGATGAACAAGATTTGGTCATGGGCTTGAGTGACAATAGAGGTCATAATGATGTGGAAGAGAAAGAGACGATGTGGAAGAGAAAGAGACATTGTCACACCAATCAATGTAGTGTCCAGTAGAAGCACAAAGTCTTGAGGAGGTGGAAAGCTATGAACAGTTAGGCAACAATAGGGAGGAAGCCTTGTGGAATGTCTGCAATTCTTGTGACAACATCAACCATGGTGTTGTAGTTGTGGTTTCAAAAGAAACGAGAGTTAGCGACAACTTAAACAGAGTATTGGGGTTTCGTGTTTGAGTCTTGGGAAGGGAAAATATTGATGTAAAAATGTACATTTCATCATTGTGAATAATATATAAATATTTAGAAGAAGAGAAGCCTACAATATTAATTAAGGAGGAATTATTGTTGTATATATTTTTAATAATAAATTTGTCCTCTATCAATTTGTGTTAGGTTAGGAAATCAAACTATGAAAATTGAATTGGAAAATTGTAGTGATGTAAATGTAGAATTCTATAATTCAAAATGAGACATGAAACATGTATTTACCAACAATGAATGATCATTTAGTTCATCTTTATAATGATTGTTTAGTTCATCTTAAAAAAAAACATATATTTATAAAATACTATAACCTAGGATTATGTACCTAATATTACATCCCCCTTAATTTATAGGGATTATATTGAGACCAATCATGCCCCTAAATTTTTAAATTTTTATTTTCCAAGCACTTTTGTTAAGCTATCAAATGGTTGTTCTATGGTTGGACAATATATTAATTTGACAATGCCATCTTTCACATAATGGTGAATCAAATGGAATTTGATTTTGATGTGCTTGGTCAAGTCATGAAATAAAACCATGACTGTTGTTGATGAAACTTGCTTTTCCTACAAATCCTTAAGAAGATTTCTAAGCTACAATATTTCCCTAATTTCCCCTAAGGCTACCATGTATTCTACATTTGCTAAAGAAAATGTTAGCACATACTAGTTCTTTGACTTCCAAGTGATGACTATGGATCTTTAATTCATCAAGAAACTTGAAGTAGATTTTCTAACTTCAATATCATCTACATAGTCTGAATTTTTTGGAGTATTTTAGCTCAAAGTTTTGAGTTCCCTTTATATATTGAAGAACTCCCTTTGCTATTACCTATTGATTTTCTCTGGATTGTTGTGCATGAATCTAGAGACAACACCAAAAATAAAAGAAATATCAAGTATAGTTGTGGTTATATAGATTAGTCTTTCAATGAGTTTTTTATACTTTATTATGTATTCAAACTCTATAATATCATCTAATTTTAACTTCATATTGAGTTCCATGAACACGTCAAGTGGTTTAAATTTTGCCATTCCATATTTTCCTAGAATTTCAGTAATATGCTTTTGTTGTGTGAGGACAATATATATGGATTTTTTAATCACTTCGATACTCAAATAGTTAAGAAGATGAACCAAATCTATTATTTAAAATCCTTTCAATAGTTATACTTTGGCTTTTGTAGTGTAACTTTCATGGTTTCCTATTATGAGCATATCATACACATATACAATTAGGCATCTAGCTATTTTATTGGTTATCTTGACAAAAAGAGTGGCATCTTCAAATTTAAAATGCTTGAAGTTCATGCTTAAGAGATGCTTGGTGAGATTTTCATATCAAACTCTTGGGGTTTGTTTCAAGCCATATATCAATATTATCAATTTGCAAAAGCTTTGTTCATGACCTTCAACTACAAAACCTTCTAGTTGAGTATGTAAACTATTTGATGCAAGAGCATCTAGTGGTGTAAAGGCAATCTTGCATCACCCAAAAAGATGTTGATTCAAAATCATTGAATTTGTTTTCATTTCTTTCCATAATTAGTATTTCTGGTTCCATAATTGGTTGAATAATGATGTAGGACTTTCAATTTTTTTCAAACTACTATTTTTTGAAAAGTTTACTGCGATTTCAGGAAAGTTTGCATTTGGGCATGGATTGAAGTGAAAAATTACAGGATGCTTCATAAATTAAATATAATACCTTTGGCAAAGGAATCAAGTAAAGATCATTTGTGAACTGAAAGATATTAAAGTTTCTATTTTCTGAAAAACCCCTTAAAATTTTTGAAATTAGATATGAGGCACTAAAACGTCCCATAATGCCCTAAAAAGTTGACAAAAATCCATTTACGTATTTCCAACATGATAGTTCACTTTGCGAGCTTTCTGGCACTTAAAACAGTTCGTCAATCAGACACCCGGATCAAAAGTTATGCTTCCCGGAAGTTGACCTACTTTTGGAGGGAGTTGTAAATTTCAAAATTTAGCTGGATGCCCCCAAAAAAGGCTATTTATGACTATTTTTAGGATCTCTGGGTAGTAGTAGAATAAGGGGGAAGGTGTAGAGTCAAGAATAGGTGGGAAAATAGAAACCCTAGTTGATTTGGGGTTACAGAAGGTTGAAGATTCTAGAGTCTTGTGATAGGAAGCTGAAATGTATTGCAACCTATGGAGGATTGATTCCTCTGATTGTATGTAAGCTTCTGTAATGTAATGAGTTGTCCAAATTAATAAAATATCATTCTATTTTCTATGTGCAATTTATGTTGTTGTGTGATTTGTGATTTACGCCCATGATCAAGTGGTATCCGAGTAAGGGTTCTTGAGTGTGCAGACATATCGCTGACCATGAGGCAGTTTGCACTAGGGCTTGAGGTTGTGGGTTTACTGTGGAGATCAAAATGCCTACACAAAGAAATCATGTTGGGAAAAATGCTTTGATGGAAGAGGGTTTTAGAGCCCTACAAAGGTAGATCGATGCAATGCAAGAAGAGCTACAAGGAGGGTTTGAGCCAAGAACAAGAGAAGAAAGAGAGGATGAAGCTGAAGAAGAGCTATTTGAGGAAGACCAAGAAGCTGTAGGAGATCCTACAAAGGCTAGGTTGTTAAGGGCCATTTTGAAGATCAGAAAGAGGCCCAAGATCAAAGTTTCTACTTATTTTGGAGATTCGAATCTGGAACACCTTATTGATTGGATCAATGATATGGAAAAATATTTCAAGTATGGAGATGTGGAGGACCCATATTAGGTCAAGTTTGTAAAAAAAAAGTTGAAGGGCCATGCTAGTACTTGGTGGAAGGAGGTCTAGTTGGAGAAGAATAGAAGAGGAAAAGGAAAGATTACCAGATGGGATCAGATGGTGGAGAAACTGGAGAAGTAATTCATTCCTGTGGACTATGAGGTGGAGTTGCTGAAGAAGCTGCAAGGATTGAAGCAAGGTAACAAGTCTATCAAGGAGTATACAGAAGAGTTTTATAAGATTACTATTAGGATAGGCCATGTAGAGGCCAATAAGGAAAGGGCAGCCCATTACATTAATGGGTTAAGGACAAGTATTCAAGAGGAGTTGAACCTGGTCAAAATGACCACCATAGAAGATGCGTACTAGTTTCCCTAAAGGTGGAAGAGAAGCTGAATAGAAGATTTGATAGAAAGAAAAGGGAAAGAGGTCAAGGTGAAAGGACTAGTGGAAGATCCTATGGAAGCTTAAATGAAGATCAAAATGTTGGCAAGAGACACTATATGGATTCATGAATGTTGTCATTGATGGCAACAAAGATCATCCCACACATCCGCAGGACATGGTATGTCTATACCGGAAGTCAGAGTGAAGAATGTTGTGGTCTGGTAAACAAGAATAGAGAATCAGTAAGGTCTGATAGACAGGTTCGGATCTCTCAGCAGAAGTATCTCAGTGAAGTGTGGATTTGGAGAAGTCAAGAGGAGTATCTTGACTAATAGATTCCAAGGTTTGAGCCTCCGGTGTGGAAAGGATAAAGAGATATGAATGCTTGAGTGTCGGGTTCCCAAGTGACAGTGTGAACAGAGGAAGAACTGACTGGTAGAACATCAGACATTATTCTGGATGTGTTACTGATGTTGGTAAAGGTTATGAAGGCATGAATTATGTTTGGCCAACATGATTAATGATTTCTACAAGTATATGCTTGATCTGCATTACTTGGTGTGCAAGGATTCAGCCGACAGAACAGAGTTTGTGAAAAGATTGACTATTCCGGGTGCTGACTAGAAAGGTGATGAAATCACTTGTGTGGATATATATACATGGTGGATTTAGTTATGAGGTGTGTTGTTGTGGAAAGCGATGTGCAAAGAAAAGTAGTAGAGCCGAATAAAAGTAGAAAGGAAGATCTGGTATGTGAAAGAAGAGCAGCATAAAAGAAGAAGAAAGATGAAGTGCAGTAGAACAGTATACAGAGCCTAATCAGAACTGAACTCCAGCATATGTTGATGCTTCTTATCAGTTCAGGTATTGTATTACACTCTTTATAAATTGTAGATAGTGTGTCTCTTGTAGGCAGTGTGCCTCTTGTGAGCAGTGTGCTCGAGCAGTGAGCCCTAATTGGCAAGTGCCATTTTGTAATCCTATTCTTCTAACAGAGAATACAATCTTGGGTTAATCACCTCGTGGTTTTTCCCTTAACAGGGTTTCCATGTCAAAAATATTGTGTCATGTGTATTTCCTTTTCATGATTAAGTTTGCTTGTTTGAATTGATGCTGCATTAATTATTAAGAAAGTTTAGAAAGCTAAAATAATTAAGATAACTGATTCACCCCCCCTCTCAGTTATCAACTAAACAGAGTCTAACAGCTTGAGGAAGATCTGGGAATCCAAATGGATGCATATGGTTTAATGGAGCAACTCAAGACTGCCCTTGATGTTCTTGAGCAGTCAAACTCTAAAGTAAATGAATTAAAGGAAAGACTCAAACAGGCTGATGATTTCATGAGAGAACTAAAAGACAAATTAAGTCTCTCTATGAAAAAGAGAAAAGAGCTACTTCAGCAATTGGCAAGTCAAGGTGAAGCAAATGATGCAAATGAAGATCTGACGGAGAAAACCAAGTTATGTAAAAAATTATCAAAAGAAATCATTATGGTAAGACATGAAATGGAATCAGGAGTTATAAAGTTTACCCAAGAGATTGAAGAGAAAAGAAAAACTGAAGATAATCTAAGACAATCTCTCAAGGAGAAATCAGAAGATTGCCACAAGATGGATAGAATTATCAAACATCTTGAATCTGATCTTGAAGATGCTAAAGATAATGAAGAAAAACTTGAGGATCAAATTGTCTCTCTCAAAAGAGATCTTCAAGCAACAAATAAATATAAAGAGAAATTCAAGATAAGTTCTGCTCAACTTGAAGTTCTTCTTGGAAGTCAAAAGAGGGTAGATGACAAGTGTGGTTTGGGTTATGAGAAAGGAGAAAGCTCCGGATCCGGTTAGAAGAATTTTGGATTAGAAAATCCAAGGAACAGGCCTAGAAGACCTCCAGTAATGCAGCCTAATGCTCAAAGATATCCATCCTTCAATGGATACTGCCACAACTACAATAACTTTGGTCATAAAGCTAATCAGTGTAGAAAGAGAATGAATCAGACTAACTCATCCTTCTCCAAACAGTGCTTCAACTGCAAAAGGTATGGTCACAAATCTCATGAATGTAGAAATATGCAAATGAATAATTCATTCAATGGTAGATGCTTCGCATGCAATAGAATGGGTCATATGGCTAACCAATGCAGATCAAGAGGATATCAATCAAATATGCAAAGAAATGTTGTTTTCCAAATTTGCAATAGATCCGGTCATATAGCAAAATTCTGTAGAAGCAAGAATCAGGATAAAAGAGGTCCGGTATATTATAATCAGAATCAATATAAGGGAAAATAGAAAGTAAATGCGGATGAAGTTCAAAGTGAGATGAACAAGATTTAGGTGAAGAAAAGTATAGAGAATGTAGGGGATGGATTTGCACCAGACTCTGGTGCTGATATTCCTTCCGAAACTAAAAAGTGAGCTTTGGCTCAGGGGGAGACACAAAGAAAACCTTGTTCCCCCAACCAGTCAATTGGTGCCGGTATTGGCACAAGAAGAGTTGTGGATTAAAGGGTTCATAAGGAAAACATCCAAATAAACTATGGTTAAGATTTGGAAGATCTGCAAGAAGATTTGAAGAATCTAATCCTTCTAGAATTGATCCGGTAAAACAATCTTCCGGTAAAAATAGATTCCTTACAAGTTCGGTCTGGTATGATTCAAACTATGGTGTCTTGATCTGTAAATAGATCAAATGACTAATGAAAGGAAGATAGATTATCACTACTCTCCTAGAATAACTTCAAAATTTGTCTCAGTGATCCGGAAAGGTTTTGTCTCTGAATAAGGCAAACAAGGCTAACCGGAATGAATTAGGTTGCACATTTATTGCAGAATGAAAATTAGGGCTTCTCATAAATAAAAGAGTTCATTCACTCATCATTTGTACACTCACATTCAAAGAAAAGAGAAAAGGAGCTCTGCAACAACCTCTCCCAAAGATCAAGACGACTCCTCATACAGCTCAATCTGAATTTCATCGTGTGCCCTAAATAGCATAAAAGGTATTCTTCGTTCTTGATGTCTCTTAGTAAGATTCATTGATGATGGCTACTCCGAATATAATAAAGATTTCTGATAGACCTCACCCCATATTTAAGAAGCATCCATACAAATCCATGGAGGTAGATCCCCTAGGAGCCTTCTCTAGTGTTTCGCATGGTGTTTTGCACACAGAAGACATTAGGGTTTACATACACGCAAATGTTGAAGAGTTTGGGGAATTCAAACTAAGAGATATCTATCACAAACAATTGATAGATGATGCATTTGAGCTCAAACCCCAATACAAGGGCCTCCGGAATAAGTACTTTGCACAATACATACATTTCCCCTGTTTTATTGAGGATGAATGGGTCAGGTATATTTTGAACAGAATACATGACAACTTCATGTGGTTAAATGGACCATTCAAAATCACAAAAGATGCCATCAGGGTAGTTACTGGATTTCACTCATCTAGTGGGATTCCTGTTCTTAAATCTATGAAGAATCAAACTGTAAGTGAGGCTACTGGATCCAAGTTTGACAAAAGAGCAATGGCAGTAGATGACATCTCTGATCCGGATGTCAAGTTTGCCTCCATGATCATTGGATATAAAATATATCATTCTAGCAGGGAAAATTTAGTACTTGGAATGGCCATCTACACAGCTTATGAAATGCTAAGAAAGGATGCAGACTACGATCTTTGTCAGCTTCTCTTGAACCAACTCTTGGAGAATCTATAGAAAATAAAGAAAGATAAAAAGAATTCATTCAAGTATGGTGGATTAATATTGTGCTTATTATTCTACTTTATGAATGAGCTTCCTGGATCTAATGGCTGGGTGTGGGAGAATGATAGACCAGTATCTATCCAAATTAGAGATTATTTGCATGGACTTGGTGATGTCAAAGCACAAAATATAGCCCTGTGGGGATACTTCAAGAATTTCCATAACATGATGTAAGCAAGAGAAATGATTCCTCAGTCTTTTGTTGAGAAGTACAAAGACACAGTATGTTTTATGGTAGAAACTGATCAGTGCCTAATGGAGGTAGTAGAACCAAGAACTGTATGGATCATGCCCATGGGGTATGAAGTTGATCAACAAATTGTGGAGCTGCATGTTCAACACATGCTAAGTCAGCCAAAGGATCCAAAGGCTGAAAGGTTTGGAACCTTTGAGGAACTGAGTGTAAAGATTCATGTGGAACTTAGAGAACCAGAGATCAAGAGGAAGGTGAGAAAAGAAGTAGAAAATGTTGCCAAAGGCCTTGTCATCTCAAAGGAGGCACTTGATGCCCACAGGAAAAAGATTGAAAGGGCTGAGGAAGAGAAGAAGAAGGCAGAAAAGAAAAATGAGGAAAGTGCTCTGGCAAAACCTTCCACCCGGACCAGATCATCAAAGAGATCTACACCTACCACTGCCAAAGGCTCAAGGACATCAGAACTGGAAGCAAAATCATTCGGGAAAGGAGAGAAAAGAACAAAGACAAAAGCTACAAGAGCTTATGCCAGTCAAAGGGATGAAGAGGAGAATGAATCTGATGAAGAAATCAAGAAAATGAAGAAAAAGAAGAAAACATCCAGTCAACCCTCTACTGGACAGCAGGAAGAAGAAAAGACAGAGGAATATGTTGAAAATCCCACTCTTCACATTGATGACATAATCAAATTAGTCACAGTGAATGGAAATCTTCAGCCAATGGTTGAGTTCTATGATGATTATGGTGAAGCAGATCAGAAGATATTACGAGATGCCACAGTTAGGTATCTAAATATCTACAACAAAGCATTCATTGAAATTATATCTCTGATCCCCAAAAGCTTGGAGAAGGGACTAGAAATAAGAAAGAACAATGCCCAAGCCAAAGATCTAGAAATCTGGGAACAGTTAGCAATCTAGCTATATCCTTCAATCGACCCCAAGACAATGAATATGGTATTCAAAGATTGTAAGGATGAATTCAAAAGCAAAGCAAGGATGAATCAACTTATGCTTGGTGAGACTAACAAGGTAGCCAAGGACACAGAAGAGATCCTCTGAAAGGCCTTCAAAAGATTTAATCTTCTTGTTATAGAGGACTTGGGTACTGACCCCTCAACCACAAATGTTGCAGAATAGTGTATTGAGAAAACAACAGAAGAGGTAATGAATATCAGTGCAGAAGCAGCTAAGGACTTGGAATCCTCTACTCCAGAAGAAGTGGCCCATGAACAGACCGACATCACTCCTTCAGGTTCCCCTGGTGACTCCGGATCTAAAGGAGAAGAAAGAATAAAAGAGAAAGAAGCAAAGGTGAAGGGAAAAGAGGATATTAGTACAAAGGTTGTGGAAGGGGAGAAAGCTCCAAAAGATAGTTTTGTGTCTGCAGAAGAAAAGAAAAATCTGTCTCTGGCAAGAGACACTGCAAAAACTGTCCAAGAATTCCTGAACAAAGAAACAATGGAGATTGATGAACCAGAGCTTCTACAAGGACCATTTAATTTTGATTCTCTTTCTCTAGTACAAACAATGAAGATAGCCTCATTTGCTAATGCAAAGGTTAAAGAAAAACTCCTGAAGTCTCACATGGAAGACTGTGAGTTGATAGAAGCTACTTCCGGAGTGCTTGAAAAGATTATGCAATTGTTTCAGAAAGATCACATAGCCTCCACATCCGGTAATCTCAAAACTCTAGTCAACAGTGTTAGCACACATTTTGGTTCTCTAGAGAAGTTAGCTGAAGAAAAGGTCCGAAAGGAGTTTTTGGATAAGAGATTCTCTGAAGCACAGGGTCTGATAACAAATGGCAGGAAAGTCATGGATATTGGGATAAAGAGCTTGGAAAATGCTCTTAAGGATGGCAGAAATATGTACAAATTTTGCTTATCTTGGTCCACAGTGACCAAAGATATTGAGAGGAAAGTAAAAGAACAAGAGGATAAACTATTAAGTCTGTCTCAAAGTTTTGATCCTCTCTCATCCTCCATAGTAAATCAAGAGTGTCAGTCTATTGCAATCACTAATGCAATAAACAATTTTGAGAAGGAAAGGAAGAATATAATTAGTCAGACGAGTGAACTTAGAAGGATCATTATCCCTAAGTTAGAGGCAATGCATGAGGCCATAAGTGAAGCTCAAATCACAGCCCAAACCAATGATCCAATAGATCTAAAAAGGGTAGATGCGTTTGCATTCCTGTTGAGTGGTCATATATCAATTTTGGACAGAATGAAGCAAAGTTGGGCTACAGAATTTGTTCAATTGAAGACAACTTTTGCAGACATACTCAAGTATATGTAAGTATGCCATATGTATATACTTATGCTGCTAAGTATAGTTGAATTTTTGAAAGTTTTGATATGCAGACCCTACCCTTTGCCATTGATGTCAAAGGGGGAGTGAAGAGCAGTGAAAAATGAGGAATCTAACTAAGGGGAAGCTCCAGAAAATGTATATAAAAATAGAGCATCAGCCAAGGGGGAGCATAGTGTAAACACTTAGTCATTTTTCACTAAGTGTTGCCATCAATGCCAAAGGGGGAGATTGTTGGCAAGAGACACTATATGGATTCATGAATGTTGTCATTGATGGCAACAAAGATCATCCCACACATCCGCAGGACATGGTATGTCTATACTGGAAGTCAGAGTGAAGAATGTTGTGGTCCGGTAAACAAGAACAGAGCAGTCAATAAGGTCCGACAGACATGTCTGGATCTCTCAACAGAAGTATTTCAGTGAAGTGTGGATTTGGGGAAGTCAAGAGGAGTATCTTGACTGATAGATTCCAAGGTTTGAGCCTCTGATGTGGAAAGGATAAAGAGATATGAATGCTTGAGTGTCGGGTTCCCAAGTGACAGTGTGAACAGAGGAAGAATTGACTGGCAGAACATCAGACATTATTTTGGATGTGTTACTGATGTTGGTAAAGGTTATGAAGACATGAATTATGTTTGGCTGACATGATTAATGATTTCTACAAGTATATGCTTGATCCGCATTACTTGGTGTGCAAGGATTCAGTCGACAGAACAGAGTTTGTGAAAAGATTGACTATTCCAGGTGCCGACTAGAAAGGTGATGAATTACTCGTGCGGATATATATACATGGTGGATTTAGTTATGAGGTGTGTTGTTGTGGAAAGTGATGTACGAAGAAAAGAAATAGAGTCGAATAAAAGTAGAAAGGAAGATCCGGTATGTGAAAGAAGAGCAGCATAAAAGAAGAAGAAAGATGAAGTGCAGTAGATCAGTATACAGAGCCTAACTGGAACTAAACTACAACATATGTTGATGCTTCTTATCAGTTTAAGTATTGTATTACACTCTTTATAAATTGTAGACAGTGTGTCTCTTGTAGGCAGTGTGCCTCTTGTGAGCAGTGTGCTCGGGTAATGAGCCCTAATTGGCAAGTGCCATTTTGTAATCCTATTCTTCTAACAGAGAATACAATCTTGGGTTAATCACCTCGTGGTTTTTCCCTTAACAGGGTTTCCACGTCAAAAATATTGTGTCATGTGTATTTCCTTTTCATGATTAAGTTTGCTTGTTTGAATTGATGCTACACTAATTATTAAGAAAGTTTAGAAAGCTGAAATAATTAAGATAACTGATTCACCCCCCCTCTTAGTTATCAACACAAAAGAAAAGTGAAGAACCTGACACCATTTGAAATTAGAGAGGGGATAATGCCTACCGCCCTTGTGACCAGAATAATGGTGAGCAAAGAGGAAGAGGAAGAGGCAGACCTAGACAAGGACCTAGAAGAGGAGGTTTCAAAGGAACTTGTTTCCAATGTGGAGAAGAAGGGCATCGAGCATACGAGTGTCTGCAACATCAAGGACAATAGAAGACCTAAAGGTAATGCACGAGTTGTACATGTAGATGAAAATGCACAGTCTGAGCATTCTGAAGATGCTGAAAGGGGAGAAACCCTAATTTTCAGAAGAATCTTGTTGAATGAGGAGAAAGAACCAGATTAGAGGAAGAGTTTGTTCCACACAAGGTGCAAGTGTGAAGGTAAGTGTTGTGATATTGTTATTGATAGTGGAAGCACTGACAATCTTCTTTCAGAGGAGATGTATAACAAGTTGAAGTTCACAAGAAGAAAGCCTCCACATCCATATCTGATTGCATGGTTGCAGAAGGACCATAGAGCTTTGGTCAATGAACAGTGTTTAGTCAAGTTCAAGATTGGGGATTACCATGATGAGGTGCTATGTGATATCATACCGATGGATGCATGTCATATGCTATTGGGGAGGCTATGGCAATATGATAGGTGTGCTGTTCATGATGGCCATGCAAAAACATATTCCCTTACAAACGATGGAGTTCGTCACAAGTTGAAGCCCTTAAAGGAGGTGGAAGAAAATGTATGTAGTACTGCTAGAATTTGCTTGGTAGATGGTAGGAAAGTTTTGGAGGGTATGAAGCATGAGAGTCATTGCTTTGCATTGATTCCTAAGATTAGTCAAGAGAAATGTGAAGATGTACCAGCAGAAGGTTTACCAGATGGTTTACCACCGGTGAGGAAGATAAGTCATTAAATGGATTTGATACCAGGAGCTAGTTAGTTAAATAAGGCAGCCCATAGAATGACTCCTGTAGAGAATGAAGAGCTGAACAAACAAGTTCAAGAGTTGTTAATGAAGGGACTGATAAGGGAGAGCCTAAGTCCATGTGCGATACCTGCAGTACTAGTACCAAAGAAAGATGAAGAGTGGAGAATGTGTATAGATTCCCGATCCATCAATAAGAACATGATCAAGTACAGATTTCCATCACCAAGAATGGATGACATAATGGATTGTTTGAGTGGAGCCAAATACTTCATGAAGATTGACCTGAAGACTGGGTATCACCAGATTCAAATTAGAGAAGGAGACAAATGGAAGATAGCCTCTAAGACAAAGGAAGGTTTGTATGATTGGTTAGTCATGTCATTTGGGCTAACCAATGCACCGAGCACATTCATGCAGCTCATGAATGAGGTACTGAAAGAATTTTTGGGAAGTTTTGTTATTGTTTATTTTGATGATATTTTAATATTTAGTAAGACTTGGGATGAGCACCTGATGGATATCAGAAGAATTTTGGAGAATCTGAGGGAGGAGAAGTTGTTGATTAATCTGAAGAAATGTAGTTTTACAAAGAAGGATTTGGTATACCTAGGATTTGTTGTCTCAGAGGAAGATCTTAAGATGGACCCAGAGAAGGTAAGGGCTATCATTAAATGGCCTACACTAAGGAGTGCTACAAAGGTATGATCTTTTCATGGTTTCACAAGTTTTTACAGAAAGTTTATCAAGAATTTTAGTAGCATTTGTGCATCCCTAATTGAGACAATGAGAGGGGATAGAAAAGAGTTTAAATGGACTATAGGAGAAAACAAGAGTTTTAATACATTGACATAGAAGGTCATAGAAAAACTTGTTTTGGCACTTCCAGATTTCAATAAGGCATTTAAGGTAGATTGTGATGCTAGTGGAAGTGCTATAGGAGTTGTTTTGAGTCAAGAAGGTAAGCCCATTGCCTATTTTAGTGACAAGATTAATGATGCCATGAAAAAGTATTTTGTTTATGATCAGGAGTTTTATGCAATAGTTTAGGCTTTACAGAAATGGAGACATTATCTGTTGCCAAAAGAGTTTGTTTCATATACCGATCATCAGGCTTTACAATATCTTAATAGTCAAGGAAAGTTAAATCAAAGGCACTTAAAATGGGTTGAGTTTTTACAGAGTTATACTTTTGTTTTTAAGCATAGGAGTGGTAAGTCCAATAGAGTTGTAGATGCCTTAAGCAGAAGGCAAAATTTGTTGACAGAAATGAAGATAGAGGTTGTTGGGTTCGATGAGCTCAAAAGTTTGTATCTTGAAGATCCAGATTTTTTAGAGGCTTGGAAAACTTGTTTGGAACCTGTTACTTTGGACATGACAAAATGGTTGGATTTCATAACCCAAGATGGCATGTTGTTTATGTTGGCAAGAGACACTATATGGATTCATGGTTGTTGTCATTGATGGCAACAAAGGTCATCCCACATATCCGCAAGTCATGATATGTCTCTACCGGAAGTCAGATTAAAGATTGTTGTGGTCCGGTGAACAAGAACAGAGCATGTGGCAAGGTCCGACAGATTGGTCCGGATCTCTCAGAGGAAGTGTCTTGGTGCAGTGCGGATCTGGGGAAGTCAAGAGGACTATCTTGAGTAGTATATTCCAAGGATTTAGCCTCCGGAGATGGACAAAGAAAAAGATATGAATAGTTGAGTACCGGATTCCTGAGAGACAGTGAATACAGAGAAAGAACTGACTGACAGAGTATCAGACTACTTTCCGGATGTGTTACAGATGATGATAAAGGTTGCGGAGGCATGAATCATGTTTGGCCGACATAATTGATGATATCTACAAGTATATGCTTGATCCGCATTGCTTGGTGAGCAAGGATTCAGCCGACAGAACAAAAGTTTGTAAGAAACTAGACTGTTCCGGATGCCGACTAGAAAGGTGATGAAATTACTTGTGCGGATATATATAGAGGATAGATTTAGTTGTGAAGTGTGTGAAATGAATATAGGGATATGCGAACAAGTCCAGAGCAGAGCAGAAGTAGCAAGAAAGATCCGGTATGTGAAAGATAGCAGACTAAAGAACAGAGGAAAGATGAAGTGCAGCAGATCAGTGTACTGAACCTAACCGGAACTGAACTCCAGCATATGCAGATGCTTCCAATCAGTTCAAGACTGTGATTCTTATCACTTTGTAAGACAGTGTGTCTTCTTGTAGGCAGTGAGCCTCTTGTGAGCAGTGTGCTCGGGCAGTGAGCCCTAATTGGCAAGTGCCATTTTTGTAATTTCCTATTCTTCTAACAGAGAATAATTCTTGGGTTAATCACCCCGTGGTTTTCTCCCTTAACAGGGTTTCCACGTCAAAAATACTGTGTCATGTGTTTCTTATTTCATGGTTAATGTTTTGTGTTTGATTTTATGCTGCTTCAATTAAAAGGAAAGTTCAATAAGGGAAATAATTAGGATAACTGATTCACCCCCCCCCTCTCAGTTATCAACAATTGGTATCAGAGCTAAGTTCCTCCTAATAGAGCCTAACAGCTTGAGGAAGATCTGGGATTTCAAATGGATGCATATGGTTTAAGGGAGCAACTCAAGACTGCCCTTGAGGATCTTGAACAGTCAAATTCTGAAGTCAGTGAATTAAAAGAAAGACTCAAACAGGCTGATGAATTCATGAGGGAATTAAAAGACAAATTAAGTCTCTCTATGAAAAAGAGAAAGGAGCTGCTCCAACAGTTGGCAAGACAAAATGAAGAAAGCAATACAAATGAAGAATTGACTGAGCAAACCAAGTTATGTGAAAAGTTATCAAAAGAAGTCATTATGTTAAGACATGAAATGGAATCAGGAACTATAAAGTTCACTCAAGAGATTGAAGAAAAAAGAAAGGCTGAAGACAATCTAAGACAATCTCTTAAGGAAAAATCAGAAGAATGCCACCAGATGGACAGGATTATCAGACATCTTGAATCTGATCTTGAAGATGCTAAAGATAATGAAGAAAAACTTGAGGATCAAATTACCTCTCTCAAAAGAGATCTTCAAACAGCAAATGAATATAAAGAGAAATTCAAGATAAGTTCTGCTCAACTTGAAGTTCTTCTTGGAAGTCAAAAGAGGACTGATGACAAGTATGGTTTGGGATATGAGAAAGGAGAAAGCTCCGGATCCGGTCAGAGGAATCTTGGATCAGAAAATCCAAGGAGCAGGCCTAGAAGACCTCCGGTAAGACAGCCAAATGCTCAAAAATATCCATCCTTCAATGGATACTGCCACAGCTGCAACCATTTTGGTCACAAAGCTAATCAGTGCAGAATGAGAATGAATCAGATTAATTCATCCTTCTCCGGACAGTGCTTCAACTGCAAAAGGTATGGACACAAATCCCATGAATGCAGAATTATGCAAGTAAACAAATCATTCAAAGGTAGATGCTTTACATGCAATAGAGTAGGTCATATGGCTAATCAATGCAGATCAAGGGGATATCAGTTAAATATGCAAAGAAATGTTATTTGCCAAACCTGCAATAGGTCCGGTCATAATGCTAAAGTCTGCAGAAACAAGAATCAGGACAAAAGAGGTCCGGTGTATAATCAGAATCAAGACAAGGGTAAACAAAAGATGAATGCGGATGAAGTTAGGAATCAGATGAGCAAGATTTGGGTGAAGAAAAGCTCAGAGAATGTAGAGGTTGGATCCGCACCAGATTCTGGTGCTGATATTTCTTCCGAAAATTAAAAAGTGAGCTCAGGCTCAGGGGGAGACTCAAAGAAGATTCTGTTCCCCCAGCCAAACAAGTTGTGCCGGATGTGGCACAAGATGCGGATTAAAGGGTTTGTAGATATGAGTCCTGAGATGCTTCAGTCAAGTTTTCAGAGGTCCGCATGGAGTTATGAAGAAGATGTGTTCGATTAAGTTAGACCTGTTTAGGGAAATGCTCCGGAATGATAAAAGATTACAAAAAGATCCGGAGAGATCCGGAAATGCACGATCCTGTTCTGCGGATTGGACAGAGTGTTTGGGATGTTCTTGTAATGTGTTACCTCGATTTATTCATGATTTAAGGATCCGGATGATATTCAGTGATCAGGACTAATCCGGGATACTCCAAGCTGTCCAGACAGGGCAAACCGGAATAATGCAGGTGAAGCATTTATTACAGACAAGATATTAGGGTTTGCGGAGCAATATAAGGATTTCTCAAAAGTCATTTGCTCATTCTACACTCAAGAAGAAGCGAAAAGTGGAGCTCTGCAACAAAATTCATCAAGCACACCAAGGATCTCCTGCCGAAGCTATTGCATAAAGAAATCAATCCAACCACTCCGTGCAAACCGAAGGCGCATAAGGTATTCTCCGTTTTTCATTACCTCACTGCAAATCTTTGAAGAATGGCTACTCCAAACATAGTTAAGATCTCTGATAGACCTCGCCCCTCATTCAAGAAACATCCCTACAAATCATTGGAGGTAGATCCACTAGGAGCCTTCTCTAGTGTTCCCCACGGAGTTTTACATACTGAAGATATTAGGGTTTACGTACATGCTAACATTGAGGAATTTGGGGAATTCAAATTAAGAGACCTCTATCACAAGCAACTGATAGACAATGCTTTTGAGCTCAAACCAGAGTATAAGGGCATCCAGAAGAAACAATTTGAGCAATTTATTCATTTCCCTAGCTTTGAAGAAGATGAATGGGTCCGGTATGTACTGAGCAGGATGCATGACAACTTCCTTTGGCTAGATAGACCCTGTAAGATCACAAAAGAAGCAATTAGAGCAGTAACTGGTCTATACTCTTCCGGAGGGGTACCTATCCTCAAATCTGTCAAGAACAACGTTGTAACTGAGGCCACCGGATCAAAATATGATAAGAGGGCAATGACCATTGAAGATATTTCGGATCCGGATATCAAATATGCATCAATGATAATAGGATACAAGATCTATCACTCCAGCAGGGAGAATTCTGTATCCGGAACTGCAATATACACAGCCTATGAAATGCTAAGAAAGAATGCAGAATATGATCTTTGTGAACTACTACTAAGCCAATTAATGGAAAATGTACAGAAAATCAAGAAAGACAAGAAGAACTCCTTTAAGTATGGTACTCTCATTGTATGTCTATTCTTTTACTTCATGAATGAGCTACCCAGAACAAGTGGATGGGTATGGCAGAATGACAAACCTGTTGCAGTCCAGATAAGAGACTATTTGCATGGACTTGGGGATGCAAAAGCGAGAAATACAGCTCTATGGGGATACTTCAAAAACTTTCAGAGCATGATGCAAGCAAGAGAGAGAATTCCCCAGTCTCTCATTGAGAAATACAAGGACTCAGTGTGCTTTATGGTTGACACTGATCAGTGCCTAATGGAGGCAGTGGAGCCAAGGACTGTCTGGATCATGCCCATGGGGTATGAAGTGGATGAACAAATAGTGGAGCTGCATGTTCAACACATGCTAAGTCAGCCCAAAGATCCAAAGGCAGAAAGGTTTGGAACCTTTGAGGAGCTGAGTGTGAAATTACATGTAGAACTCAGGGAACCTGAGATTAAGAGAAAAGTGAGAAAAGAAGTAGAGCACATTGCTCAAGGCTTAGGCATCTCAAAAGAGGCACTTGATGCCAGCCGGGAAAAGAGGAGAAAGGCTGAGGAAGAAGAGAAAAGCAAAGAAAGTGCTCCGGTTGAAACCCCCACCCGGACCAGATCATCAAAGAGATCTGCACCTTCCACAACCAAAAGCTCAAAACCGGAAGTCCAGGCATCCGGTAAAAGATCCAAGACAAAAGCATCAAGGGCTTATGAAAGCCAAAAGGATGAAGAGGAAACAGAATCAGATGAGGGAGTAAGGGAAGTAAAGAAACAGAAGAAGAAAGGATCCGGTAAGCCCTCCACAGGCCAAGACAAGGATGAAATGGCAGAGGTAACTGTTGAAGAGCCCACTCTGTCACTAGAGAGCGTAATCAAGTCAGTCACGGTGGATGGAAACCTTCAACCAATGACTGAATCCTATGATAACTTCAGTGAGGCAGACCAAAAGACTCTGCAGGAAGCCACAGTTAAATATCTGAACACATACAATAAGGCTTTCATTGAGATCATATCTCTCATTCCTAAAAGCCTAGAGAAGGAAATGGAAGTAAGAAAGAATAATGCTCATGCCAAAGATCTTGAGATCCGGGAGCAGATAGCTATTCAGCTATATCCTCAAATTGATCCCAAGACAATGAACATGATCTTCAAGGACTGCAAAGATGAGTTCAGAAGTAAAGCCAGGATGAATCAACTCATGCTTGGTGAGACTGACAAAGTGGCACAAGAGACAGAAGAGATCCTCCGGAAGGCCTTCAAAAGGTTCAATCTTCCTGTTGTAGAGGACTTAGGTGCAGAAACAGCTGCTGATTTGGAATCTTCTGTTCCGGAAGAAGTAAGCCCTGAACAGACAAGTGAGGACTTGGGACCCTCTGCTCCAGAAGAAGTGGCCCATGAACAAGCAAGCATCTCTCCTCCGGTTTCCCCTACAGTCTCCGGATCCAAAGAAGAAGAGCAATTGCAGGAGAAGGAAGCAGTGGTGACAGACAAAGAGGTTGACAGTTCTAAGACTGCAGAAGAAAAGAAACATCTGTCTCCGGCAAGAGACACTGCACAAACTGTTCAACAATTTTTGAGCAAAGAAACTCTAGAGATTGATGAACCGGAGCTTCTAAAAGGTCCATTTGATTTTGACTCTCTCTCTCCGGTACAAACAATGAAGATAGCTTCATTTGCAAATGCCAAGGCAAATGAAAAGCTCCTGAAGTCTCATATGGAAGACTGTGAGTTGATAGAGGCTGCTTCCGGAGTACTTGTAAAGATCATGCCATCAATCCAGATAGATCCGACAGCCTCCACTTCCGGTAATCTAAAAACCTTAGTCAGCAGTATTGACACACATTTTAATTCTCTAGAAAAATCAGCTGAAGAAAAGGTCCGGAAGGAATTTTTGGATAAGAGATTTTCTGAAATATTAGAATTAATCTCTAAGGATAGGAAGATTGTAAGCATTGGAATAAAGAGCTTAGAAAATGCTCTTAAGGATGGCGGTGACATCTACAAATTTTGTATATCTTGGTCAAAGGCAACAGCAGCAATTGACAAGAAAATAAAAGAGGAATAGGACAAGCTTCAAAGCTTATCTCAAAGTTTTGATCCTCTCTCTTCCTCTATAATAAATCAAGAATGTCAGACTATTGCAGTCTTGAATGAAATAAAGAATCTTGAGAAGGAGAGGAAGAACATTACCAACCGGATGGGAGAACTTAGAAGGATTATAGTCCCTAAGTTGGAAACTATGCATGAGGCCATCAGTGATGCCCAGACCACCGCCCATACAAAAGATCCGACAGATCTCAGGCGGGCAGAAGCTTTTGCATTTTTGTTGAGTGGTCACATTTCAATCTTGGACAGAATGAAGCTAAGTTGGGCTACTAAAATGGTTCAACTGCAGACATCCTTTGCAGACATTCTGCAGTATATGTGAGTATGTAAATATGCGGCTATATATAGAAAATTTTTGAAAATTTTGGTGTGCGGACCCTACCCTTTGCCATTCATGTCAAAGGGGGAGTGAGGAGCAGTGAAAAATGAGGAATCCAACTCAGGGGGAGTTCCGGAAATTGTATATAAAGACAGAGCATCAGCAAAGGGGGAGCATAGTGTAAACACTTAGTCATTTTTCACTAAGTGTTGCCATCAATGCCAAAGGGGGAGATTGTTGGCAAGAGACACTATATGGATTCATGGTTGTTGTCATTGATGGCAACAAAGGTCATCCCACATATCCGCAAGTCATGATATGTCTCTACTGGAAGTCAGATTAAAGATTGTTGTGGTCCGGTGAACAAGAACAGAGCATGTGGCAAGGTCCGACAGATTGGTCCGGATCTCTCAGAGGAAGTGTCTTGGTGCAGTGCGGATCTGGGGAAGTCAAGAGGACTATCTTGAGTAGTATATTCCAAGGATTTAGCCTCCGGAGATGGACAAAGAAAAAGATATGAATAGTTGAGTACCGGATTCCTGAGAGACAGTGAATACAGAGAAAGAACTGACTGACAGAGTATCAGACTACTTTCCGGATGTGTTACAGATGATGATAAAGGTTGCGGAGGCATGAATCATGTTTGGCCGACATAATTGATGATATCTACAAGTATATGCTTGATCCGCATTGCTTGGTGAGCAAGGATTCAGCCGACAGAACAAAAGTTTGTAAGAAACTAGACTGTTCCGGATGCCGACTAGAAAGGTGATGAAATTACTTGTGCGGATATATATAGAGGATGGATTTAGTTGTGAAGTGTGTGAAATGAATATAGGGATATGCGAACAAGTCCAGAGCAGAGCAGAAGTAGCAAGAAAGATCCGGTATGTGAAAGATAGCAGACTAAAGAACAGAGGAAAGATGAAGTGCAGCAGATCAGTGTACTGAACCTAACCGGAACTGAACTCCAGCATATGCAGATGCTTCCAATCAGTTCAAGACTGTGATTCTTATCACTTTGTAAGACAGTGTGTCTTCTTGTAGGCAGTGAGCCTCTTGTGAGCAGTGTGCTCGGGCAGTGAGCCCTAATTGGCAAGTGCCATTTTTGTAATTTCCTATTCTTCTAACAGAGAATAATTCTTGGGTTAATCACCCCGTGGTTTTCTCCCTTAACAGGGTTTCCACGTCAAAAATACTGTGTCATGTGTTTCTTATTTCATGGTTAATGTTTTGTGTTTGATTTTATGTTGCTTCAATTAAAAGGAAAGTTCAATAAGGGAAATAATTAGGATAACTGATTCACCCCCCCCCTCTCAGTTATCAACAGTTTAGAGGAAGCCAATTGTGCATTCCAAGGAGTTCCATGAGAGAGAATGTGATTAAGGTGAAGCATAATGGGGGATTAGCTGGACACTTGGCTGGAGATAAGACCATTACTATTGTTGGTGAGAATTACTATTGGCCACAATTGTAGCAAGATGTGAGGAAATTTGTGCATAGTTGCAGAGTGTGTCAGATGGCAAAAGGAGCAAGTCAGAATATAGGGCTATATTAGCCTTTTCCTATACCAGAGAAGCCATGGGATGATATTAGTATGGATTTTGTTCTCGGTTTACCTAGGACATAGAGGGGACATGATTCCATTTTTGTGGTGGTGGACAGATTTTTGAAGATGGCACATTTCATTCCTTGTAAGAAGACTAATGATGCTATTCATATTGTAGAGTTATTTTTCAAGGAGGTGGTGAGACTACATGGTTTACCTAAGAGCATAGTTTCAAATCGAGATACCAAGTTTGTTGGTTATTTCTTGAGGACATTATGGGAGAAGTTGAAGACAAATTTCAAGTTTAGTTATGTACACCATCCATAGACTGGTGGATAGATAGAAGTGGTGAATAGGAGTTTGGGTAACCTACTATGATTCTTAGTAGGAGATAAGCCCAAGGGACAGGATTTGATTTTACCATAGGTAGAATTTGCTTACAACAATTCTGTCAATAGGAGTACTAGTAAATCAGCATTCCAGATTGTATATGGGAATAGTCCAAGAAATGGTTTAGAGTTAAGGAAAATGGACAAAGGAGAAAAGACAAGTACTGAAGCTGAAGACTTTGCAGAACACCTAAAGAATTTGCATGAAGAGGTGAGAAAGCACATTAATAAGTTGAATATTTAGTACAAGGCTAAGGTAGATCAAAAGAGGATATATAAGGAGTTCCAGGTAGGAGATGAAGTTATGGTTCACTTGAGAAAAGAAAGGTTCCCAATTGGAACATATAGTAAGCTGAAAATGAAGAAATTTGGACCATGCAGAATCTTGAAGAAGTATGATTCAGGAAATGCATATGAGGTAGAGTTGCTGGATAAAGATTTCACTTGTGTTTAAAATTTTTGATTTAATAGAATATCATGAAGGTGGCATAGAGGATGGACCAACAAAAGAATAGTGGAGTATTTTGGCATCTACTTCAATGGAGGAGATAGAAGAGATCTTGGATAGCCGTGTGGGAAGAAGTACTCAGAATAGGCAATATGAAGAATATCTGGTTAAATGGAAAGGAAGGTTTGTTGAAGATTCTTCTTGGTTGTCTAAGGCACAAGTTGACCGTTTGGGTTTTCCTCAAACAAACACCTGAGACGTGACAAGGTCACTTCTAAATTACCCTAGGTGTCTAATGCAGGAGCATCTACTGGTGTAAAGGCAATCTTGCATCACCCAAAAAGATTCAAAATCATTGAATTTGTTTTCATTTCTTTCCATAATTAGTATTTTTTGTTCCATAATCGCTTGAATAATGATGTAGGACTTTTAGTTTTTTTCAAACTGTTAAAAATAGCAAACTACTATTTTTGGAAAAGTTTACTACCATTTCAATAAAGTTTGTATTTGGGCATGGATTGAAGTGAAAATTTATAAGAAGCATCATAAATGAAATATAAGACCTTTGGCGAAGGAATTAGGCAAAGATCATTTGTGAGTTGAAAGATATTAAAGTTTTCATTTTCCAAAAAGCCCCTAAAAATTTCTGAAATCAAATATGAGGCACTAAAACGTACCATAACACCCCAAAAAGTTGATGGAAATCTGTTTATGTATTTTCATCGTGATATTTCATTTTGTGATCTTTTTGATGCTTAAAACGGTTTATCAATCGAACACCCGGATCAAAAGTTATGCTTCCCGGAAGTTGACCTACTTTTAGAGGGAGTTGCAAATTTCAAAATTTGGTTGGAGGCTACCAAAAAGGGCTATTTATGACTATTTTTAGGAACCTTGGGAAGTAGTAGAGATAAAGGGGAAGGTGTAGAGTCAAGAACAGGTAGGAAAATAGAAACCCTAGCTAATTTAGGGTTACAAAATGCTAAAGATTCTAGAGTCTTGTGATAGGAAGCTGAAATGTGTTGCACCCTGTGGAGGATTGATTCCTCTGATTGTATGTGAGCTTATGTAATGTAATGAGTTGTCCAAATCAATAAAATATCATTCTATTTTCTGTGTGCAATTTATGTTGTTGTGTGTTTTGTGATTTAACCCCTTCATCACTATTTCTTTGAGATCACTATTTAGACAATTGATTTTTAGGTCCATTTAACTTTCTATCCATTTTATGTTGCCAAAGTTGACAAAACTTTAATGGTAATACATTTTTCTATTGGTGCAAGGGAATCCTCATAGTCTATCCCTTCTTTTTTACCATATCCCTTTGTGACAAGCCTAGCTTTGCATTTTTCAAGTGAGCCACATGCTTTGTATTTCTTTCAAAAGACCCACTTTCAATGAATTGATTTACAATTAGGTGGAGAAATAGCCAACTCCTAAGTTCTATGCTTGACCAAGGCATCATATTCAATTTTCATTGCTTTTCCCCACACATTGAGCTTTTCAAATTGTTTAAACAAAGTTGGTTTTGAATCAAAAGCAATATTAATTTCTTCTTCTAAATGCCAATCTAAGGTAAAATTTTCTAGCTTATCTTAAATCACTTCAATCTAGAATTTTATTATTGTCTAGCTTTGTATGCATTTGCAGTACTTGGTTTTCAAACTTCATCAAGTCTAACATCTTTAAATGTCTATGTGAAACATTTTGCCATATTTTTATGTGTTCCTTTTGAAACAAGAGATCTTATTATGTGTTTCATATTGAATAATTAGTTCCTCATTTTATTGATCTAAAGATCCATCTTTTCATTGTTGCTCAAATGCTCTAGAAACATGTTATCATCTTATGATAAAATTTTAATTTCTTATTTAGGGCGAATTTATTTTTCAATTACTAAAGGAAAACTATATTCAATAGATTTCAAACTATATATACCCCCTTGAATGTTTAGAATCTCTGAATCATTCTCCTTGAAAACATCAAATTTTGTAAATTTATTAAGTACTCAATTGTCAATCAAAGGTGGTTATGTCATTTATAGAACAAAAAAAAGATCTCTTGAAATAAAAAAATATTGTTTATTTTTCATCAAACAATCTATAAGCCTTTGAGGATTTTAAATATCCCAAAACATGATTTTCTTACCCTAGTAGCCATATTCCTTTTATCATTGAGAATCAATGCATAGAATGTGGATCAAAAAATCCTATGATATCAAGCTAAAGGAAGATCACACCAAACTTCATATCAACCCTTCATTTGAAGAGTTGTTAAAGGAAACATATTGAAGAGATAGACTATTATTTAAGTTATTTCTACCTAGAAATATAGTTTCACTCCTTTCAAATACAACATTAGCCAAACCATGTTCTTTATTTATTTCTTCATCCTCTCAACTATTCCATGCTATTGAGGAGTGTGATGGACTATGAGATGATTCTTGATTCCATTTTTCTTGAGATATTATTCAAACACACCTTTGATGTGAATTCAACAGCACTATCAATCTATAATGTGCCAATATGAAATTGTTCTTCATCTTCAACCATTTTGTGAAATTTTTGAAAAGTTTTGAAAGATTGTAAATATCACATCAAAAGGTAGATCTAGGTAATTCAACTTTTTTCATTAATGAATAGCATGAAGTAATTATTTCCACCACCTCTATAACACAAAAATTGAGTTTTTCTGTTTTTATGACAAAAATTTGCACTTTCTATAATTTTAAGTTTGAGAGACCTTTGCTAACATTTTCCTACTTGTTGAACACCTTGAAAGAGAAAAGAGAGTATCAACACCATGATTTAATTGCTAGGAGCTAAGAGGCCCATAGACTCTAAACACCATCTAAACTTAGTGTTAGTATTTCTGGAAAAAATTGTGTTGCCTTTTTGTCTCAATGTTTCAGATCACACTCCATGATCCATCATCAGGAGGAAAGGAAGAGAATGCAAATGAGTTTGACTTGTAGAGAGGTTTCTTAAAATGAGAGAATAAAGGTAGGCATGGATGACAAGAAAAGATGGAGGAGACATTAAAGGGAGAAGAAAAGAGGAGTTAAGTTTCCAAGGAGATAAAAATAAAATAGACAATAAAGAGCAAAACATTAATATAATAAGATAAATAGAGAGATCCTCAAAAAGTAAATACAGTATAAATAGCTATAAAGCATGATGATATAACTATATATATGTACATATAAAACCATAATAATAAATAAGTATGTAAAAATAAGTAATTAAGTAAATGTATATCTAAATATTATATAGCTATAAAAATGTAAAAATACAGGCATATGAATAACCAAGTCTATAAATATAAGTAATTATGTAACTATATCCCTATATATAGAGATATACAAATAAGAAGAAAATAAACCTAAATATGAATACAAAAGAAGAAACTCAAAGATAAGAGAGGAGTAGAGGGAAACGGAGAAGGAAAATAGAGAAAAGCAAGTGGGAGTGAACATGTAAGTGAAATGAGTGCAAAAGGAATGAGGGCACGTAAATGTGAGAAAATAGCAACAAAGATAAGAATGGGAAGTAAGTGCAAAAGAGAGATGAATGTAGAAGGAATCGCAAGTGAAAATGTGAGAAAATAGAAAAAGAAGAAACCCAAAAGATAAGAGAAGAGTCAAGGGAAATAGAGAGAGGAAATGGAGAAATAAGAGTAAGGGGGAGAAAATAAGTAAGTGCAAAAGGAATGAGGGCACATAAATGTGAGAATATAGCAACAAAGATAAGAATGGGAGGTAAGTGAAAAAGAGAGATGAATGCAGAAGGAATCGCAAGTGAAAATGTGAGAAAATAGAAAAAGAAGAAACCCAAAAGATAAGAGAAGAGTCAAGGGAAATAGAGAGAGGAAATGGAGAAATAAAAGTAAGGGGGAGAAAATAAGTAAGAGTAAATGAATGCAAAACGAATTGAGGGTGAAAATGTGAGAAAATGCAATAGAGATAAGAATTGGGAGGAAGGTGCAAATGAGAGATGAATGCAAATGGAAATATAAGTGTAAATGTGAAAAAATAGTAAGCAAGAGAAGAATTGAGAGGTGAGTGCAAATGATAGATTAAAGTAAAAGGAGATGTGAGTGTAGATGTGAGAAGATTGTAAAGGAGGGGGAAATGTAAAAGAGAGAATAAAGAGACAAAACCAAGAGAGAAGAGAAACAAGGAAAAAGAAAAGAGAAAAAAGAGAATGAAGATAGGAATATATATACGCCTATGAGGGGAAAAAACAATTAAGAGAAAATATAGAGAGATCAATTGTAAATGCACAAGAGGGACCAATGAATAAGAGAGATATAAATGAGAAAAAATGGAAAGGCAAAAGAGAGATACATGCAAAAGAGAAAATAGAATAGACATGTATATGCCTATATATATATATATATATATATATATATATATATATATACATTTGTGAGAAATGATAATGGATGTAAATGAGAGAAATTGTCATGGTGAGAAAAAGGTAAAGGAAAAGGAGGAAAGAACAATGAATATATGTATGAGTATATATATATATAGATACAAATATAGGTATATATATAAGTAAACAAAAATATAGAAACAAGAAACGCGAAGGGATAAGGCAAGAAAATAGAGAGATGAAAGAGAAAAATAAGGTGCAAATATATATATATATGAAAAATGAATAAAAGGAGTCTAAATTCTAAATATAAATATAAGAATAGATATGGAAGAAAATTATATATATATAGATGGGGCGGCCAAAAAATGACCAAAATTCTTAAAACTTTTTAAAAAGCCATAATGCAAGCGCGTTATAATGTGCTGGTGTTGCCGAGCCTTTGGCTCGGCAACACAAAACCATAACGCACTTGTGCTATAACACGAGCATGTTATTGTTTTCTTTGTATTTTTTTCTTTTTTGCAAAAATTTGCCCAATGTTTGTCAAGTTTGACGTTGTTTATTGAATGTTTTATGTTCAAGTTTGTTAAGTATGTTTGATGTATGTATGTTTGTATATATATTTGTATTTATGTATGTATGTATGTATGCCAAATTGTATGTGTGCTTGTATGTATGTATTAATGGTTGTATGTATGTATGTATGTATGTATGCATGCTTGTATGTATGTATATATGTATGCATGTTTGTAAATATGGTTGTATGTATGTATGTATGCTTGTATGTATGTATGTATGAATGCTTGTATGTATGTATGTATGCTTGTATGTATGTATGTATGTATGTATGTATGTATGTAAGGGTTTTGGGTTTAGGGTATATAAGGACCTGAGCCCGTATAGGTTTTAGGGTTGAGGGTTGAGGTTTTTGGATTTAGGGTTTAAGGTATAGGGTTGAGGGTTGAGGGATTAGGGTTGAAGGTTTAAGGGTTGAGGGATTAGGGTTTAGGGTTGAGGGATTAGGGTTTAAGGTATAATGTCGAGGGTTGAACCCTAATCCCTCAACCCTTGACACTATACCTTAAACCCTAAACCCTAAACCCTAAACCCTAAACCCTAAACCCTATCACTTAACCCTAAACCCTAAACCCTATCCCTAAAGACTCAACCCTCAACCCTTAAACCTTAAATCCTAAACCCTATCCCTAAACCCTCAACCCTTAAACCTTAAACCCTAAACCCTAAACCCTATCCCTAAACCCTCTACCCTCGACACTATACCTTAAACCCTAATCCCTAAACCCTAAATGCTAAACCCTATCCCTAAAGCCTCAACCCTCAACCTGTAAAGCCTCAACCCTAAACCCTATCCCTAAATCCTTTACCCTGGACACTATACCTTAAACCCTAATCCCTTAACCCTTAGCCCTAAATCCTCAACCCTCAACCCTTAAACCTTCAACCCTATACCTTATCCCTAAATCCTCAACCCTTAACACTATGCCTTAAACCCTAATCCCTCAACCCTTAAACCCTTAATCCCTAAAACCTTAAACCCTTAAACCCTAAACTCTCAACCCCTAGATACACTTAAACCCTAATCCCTCAACCCTAAACCCTAATCCCTCAACCCTCAACCCTAATTTTGATTTTCTTCCATTCCTTCAACATCATTGTTGTTTTCCCCATCAGAAACCAATTCATTTAGCAACTTGTTGCCCATTGGTTGACTTGAACTCCATACTCTATTAGAAGAAGGGCATATTTTATTTGTATCAAAGTTGGTATTCATAAACTAGAGAGTATTGACATTTTTCACACACGCTATTCTTTGAAATATCTTAACCTTAAAATATGACTTAGATATGTACTTGAACATAGCCAAATCTCTAATCTCCAACCCATGATGGTTCACAAAATTTTCCCAACCCTGTCTAAATTCTAGTTTATTTATTATATACCCTCAACCCTAATCCCTCAACCCTAATCCCTCATCCCTAAACCCTAAACACTATCCCTATTCCTAAACCCTCAACTCTCAACATTAAACCCTAATCCATCAACCCTAAACCCTAATCCCTCAACCCTAAATCCTATCCCTAAACCCAACAAAATTGCTTTGCCTTATGTTAGGTTGTTTTAGACAAAATATTACAATCCTCATGAAGACCTTTTCTTGTATATAATTTTCTCCTTTAATCTTTGGCCTATCTTTTCCCTCCTAGAAGTTCTTTCAAAAGGATCCTTATTTTATCTTTCGATCTATATGAAATCTAAACATAAATCTATATTTCTTTCTGTCCACCTACTCAAAGATGCAAATGTCTCCTTGATATTATTATGGTGTACAAAATATGCCCATCCCACACTTAGGGCAGGTATATTGTTATGAAACAGGCAAAAAATCTCCCATTGTTTACTGTATCTATCCACAAGAACTACTAAACTTTTTTCTCTTGGTAATTGTAGAGGACATTCACCTATTTTTGGCAACTCCTGCATTCCCAAACCATTACAAAAACTAAGTTATTTTAACCCAATAAATAGATGATTGCATTGATTTAATATTCTACTATTAAAGCTTAGCATTCACACAAATGCAGATGTTCATATTATAGAAGACTGCATTATATTAGACTATTAGAGATCACTCAGAAAAATGTAATAACAAAACTGCTTTGCCTTACAATTATTTACCCATTCTTTTTGACACTCTTCTTTTAATAAAGTAAGAGTAATAAGAATAGAAGGCAGATAATTTGATCTTACTAGCATTTATGGTCATTTACATTATGTGACTTCATTTTCATTGAATAAAAAGGTAAATATCTAATTTGAAAGGTGGGGCAGAGTTCATTGTCATGTGCTTTTCTAGATGATAGGGTCCATAATGTCCAGGGTTCTTCAAAGAAAGGCTTATAACATAATTAAGTTTTTTAAATACCAATCCTCCAGGCAAAGCTACAATTCAAATGCCTGCTTTGAAAGTTGAAATAAATTAAATTAGACTTACAATTTTGATTTTCTTCCATTTCTTTAACAACATCATTGTTTTCTTCATCAAAAACCAATTCAATCAGCAACTTGCTGCCCATTGGTTGACTTGAACTGCATCCTTTGTTAGAAGAAGGACATTTTTTATCTGTATCAATGTTGGTATTCATAAGCTGAAGAGCATTGATATTTTTCACACACCGTATTCTTTGAAATATCTTAACCTTAAAATATGGCTTGAATATGTACTTGAACATAGAAAATCTCCAATCTCCATCCCATGATGATTCACAAAATTTTCCCAACCCTGCCTAAATTGTAGTTTATTTATGGTACCCCCTAATTGTACATCCCACTCCTGCCCACCTGGGCCTCGCAACACTCTATGTTTGTTTGTGTTGTCTATAAACTGTGAAACAAATGCAGGAGGAATGCACTACCATAAACACATTACATAATTAGATTTTACAAGTTCTTAATAGTGAAAAAGAAATAAAAGAATGAAAAATAATGTATAGAGTTACCAGTTTTTGTGTAAAGTTTCCAAGCATAACTTTGAAGAAGGAGGCACACCCATTAAACCAATTCAATCAGCAACTTGCTGCCCATTGGTTAATGTGAACTGCATCCTTTATTAGAAGAAGGGCATCTTTTATCTGTATTAATGTTGGTATTCATAAGCTGAAGAGCATTCATGTTTTTCACACCACATGTTCTTTGAAATATCTTAACCTTAAAATATGACTTGGATATGTACTTGAACATTTAACAAAATCTCCAATCTCCAGCGCATGATGATTCACAAAATTTTCCCAACCCTACCTAAATTCTAGTTTATTTATGGTACCCCCTAATTGCACATCCCACTCTTTCCCACCTAGGCCTTGCAACACCATATGTTCATTTGTGTTGTCTATAAATTATGAAACAAATGCACGAGGAATGCGCTACCATAAACACATTACACAATTAGATTTTACAAGTTCTTAACATTGTAAGGAAATAAAAGAATGAAAAATAATGTATAGAGTTACCAGTTTTTGTGTAAAGTCTCCAAGCATAACTTTGAAGAAGGAGGCACACCCATTAAACCAATTCAATCAACAACTTGCTGCCCATTGGTTGACTTGAACTACATCGTTTGTTAGAAGAAGGGCATCTTTTATCTGTATCAATGTTTGTATTCATAAGCTGAAGAGCATTGATGTTTTTCACACACTATGTTCTTTGAAATATATTAACCTTAAAATATGACTTGGATATGTACTTGAACATGAAACAAAATCTCCAATCTCTAGCCCATGATGAGTTGACTTGAACTGCATCCTCTGTTAGAAGAAGGACATCTTTTATCTATATCAAAGTTGGTATTCATAAGCTAAAGAGCATTGATGTTTTTCACACACCGTGTTCTTTGAAATATATTAACCTTAAAATATGACTTGGATATGTACTTGAACATGTAACAAAATCTCCAATCTCTAGCCCATGATGAGTTGACATGAATTGCATCCTTTGTTAGAAGAAAGACATCTTTTATTTGTATCAATGTTGGTATTCATAAGCTGAAGAGCATTGATGTTTTTCACACACCATGTTATTTGAAATATCTTAACCTTAAAATATGACTTGGATATGTACTTGAACATGTAACAAAATCTCCAATCTTCAGCCCATGATGAGTTGACTTGAACTGCATCCTCTGTTAGAAGAAGGGCATCTTTTATCTGTATCAATGTTGGTATTCATAAGCTAAAGAGCATTGATGTTTTTAACACACCATGTTCTTTGAAATATCTCAACCTTAAAATATGACTTGGATATGTAATTGAACATGTAATAAAATCTCCAATCTCTAGCCCATGATGAGTTGACTTGAACTGTATCCTCTGTTAGAAGAAGGGCATCTTTTATCTATATCAATGTTGGTATTCATAAGCTGAAGAGCATTGATGTTTTTAACACACCCTGTTCTTTGAAATATCTTAACCTTAAAATATGACTTGGATATGTACTTGAACACAACAAAATCTCCAATCTCCAGCCTATGATGATTCACAAAATTTTCCCAACCCTGCCTAAATTCTAATTTATTTATGGTACCCCCTAATTTCACATCCCACTCCTGTCCACCTAGGCCTTGTAACACCATATGTTTGTCTATATTGTCTATAAACTATGAAACAAATGCAAGAGGAATGTGCTTCCATAAACACATTACACAATTAGATTTTACAAGTTCTTAATAGTGTACAGGAAAAAAAATGAAAAATAATGTATAGAGTTACCAGTTTTTGTGTAAAGTCTCCAAGCATAACTTTGAAGAAGGAGGCACACCCATTAAACCAACTCATTCAATAACTTTCTGTCCATCGGTTGACTTGAACTGCATACTCTGTTAGAAGAAGGGCATCTTTTATCTGTATCAATGTTGGTATTCATAAGCCAGAGAGCATTGATGTTTTTCACACACCTTGTTCTTTGAAATATCTTAACCTTAAATTATGACTTGGATATGTACTTGAACACAACAAAATCTCTAATCTCCAGCCCATGATGATTCACAAAATTTTCCCAACCCTGCCTAAATTCTAGTTTATTTATGGTACCCCTTAATTGTACATCCCTAAACCCTAAACCCTAATCCCTAATCCCTAAACCATAAACCCTAATCCCTAATTATAATTTATGGTGCCCTAATCCCTAAACCTTAAACCCTAATCCCTTATCCATAAACCATAAACCCTATCCCTAAATCCTCAACCCTCAACACTTAAACCTTAAATCCTAAACCCTATCCCTAAACCCTCAACCCTCAACACTATACCTTAAACCCTAATCCCTCAAGGTCCTAAATTCTAATCCCTTATCCCTAAACTCTAAATCCTATCCCTAAACCCTCAACCCTCAATCCTCAACCTTAAACCTTAATCCCTAAACCCTAAACCCTAATCCCTCTTGACCTTAAACCCTCAACCCTTATCCACCCCTCTCCTTCCCTATCTGCCTCACCCCCATCTCTACCCTCCTCTACCCTCGACACTATACATACATACATATAGGCATACATAGATACATACATACATACATATAAGTATACATACATACATACAGGCATACATACATACATACAAACATACATACATACATCATTAATAACCTTGAACATAAAAAAATCCAAGGGGGTCATAACGCGAGTGCATTATAACGTGCTCATGTTATGTAAAACATGACAAACATTGAGCAAACTTTTGCGAAAAAGGAAAAAATGCAAAACATAACATAATGCACTCGCGTTATGTTTTTCTTTGGGAATCCCAAGCCTTAAGCTTTGGATTTGCTTTGGATTTCCAACCCAAAGGCTTGGAGTGCCTTCCCAATGTTCAAAGACATGTTTTTGTATATTCTACAGGATTTCACATAATTTCGTTCGTGCTAACCCTCATATTTGCATGTGTTTCAAGGTCGAACAAATCAAACACTTGGGTAATGTTAGGCTTTCTCTTAGTTATTTAACAATGTAATTTTTTTCACATTTTGACAATGTTAAGGCTTTCATCTTTAATTTCTTTTGTTTGTGTCTATTTTTGGGCAAAAACCACTATTTGGTCTTTTTTTCATTGTAAATTAACCATTCATTGAAATTTAAAAAAAAATGCATATTTACAAACTAGACTCCATTCTACACATATTTAAAAAAATGATTTTTAATTAGTTTTTAAAATTTATAGGGGTAGCATGGCCAAAATTCTATTTTTTAGGATGTGTCCACTTTGAAAATTAGTAAAAAATCAAATATTCATCAAAAAATTATTAGAAAAATCAGGCATAAACTACATGTTGTTAGCTAATTTCTCACTAAAGCGATTTTAAAAATACCAAAAAAAAGTTGACCTTTTGAGGGAGCCACAAGACATGCTATGTTATGTTTTTTTGATAGAAACAACACCAATTTTTGTGGCTCCCTCTTTTGAACCTCTTAATCTATACCATTTTTTTTAAAAAATAGTAGTTTAGAAAGTAGACTCGGAGTACTACGAACATTGTTTTGGTTGCATCTCTAAATTTTGAGTGTAACTATGCTCAATTTCTCATCCAAGGCCAGCATTTCCTGATTTCAAAAAAAAAGTGGCCACTTAAGACCCCTTTGTGGCCCCCCATCTTTTTGCACTTGCCCATATATATATATATATATATATATATATATATATATATATATATATATACATACACATACATACATACATATATAAGAAGAAAAATAGGAAGGGAAAAACTAAAAAAATATGCAATGAGAGTTACATGTATAAGTAACAACTATATCCAAGTAAAGGCAAGCAAAAAAAGTATAAGATTATATAAGCATATGTACAACACCATGTACATACATATATAACTATACACCACATAAAGAAGAGGATAAGAAGAAGAAAGGAGGAGAGATAGAGACCAACGTAAAAATCCTAAGGAAGAAGAAACTAAACAAGGAAAACAAAGTAAAACAAGAAAGAAAGGTTAGTGACCACAAGGAGAAGAACAAAGAGAACATGACCCAAGGGTGAGAAAAGGAGAAAAACAAGAAGAAGAAGAGGAGGCAAGAAAAAGAAGAGGGAAGGATGAGAAGTAAGTTACAATGGGAAGATAGGAATAAGAGGGAAGGGAAAGGGGGAAGGATGGGGAAAAAGGATGGAAAAGAGAGTGAGGTCTCAAGGATAGGTACAAAGAGAGGAGGAATGAGAGCACAAGGGTGGGGAGAAAAGGGAGAGGAAAAATAAAATCAAAAAAAGGGGGGGGAAAGTGAGGTCAAGGCGTGGTCAAAGGGGGGACAAGAGGAGGCCAAGGAAGATAATTTCTTCAAGAGAAAACTCAAAGAGGCTATTTTCATTAGAAACCACCTACCAACCTCAATAGAGATGACGGGTGGAACTTAAGCCAAACTTGGAACCCACTTCTAAACTCCCTCAAAACTCACCATCCACCCTCCTGATCATCTTTGGCCTCCTGTCTGCCCTTTGATCGCACCTTGACCTCACTTTTTCCCCCTTTTTCTTCTTTTCTTTTTCCTCTCCCTTTTCTCCCCACCCTTGTTCTCTCATTTCTCCTCTCTTTGTACCTATTCTTGAGACCTCACTCTCTTTCCCATCCTTATTTTTCCCCCATCCTTCCCCCTTTCCCTTCCCTCTTATTCCTACCTTCCCCGTGTCCCTTACTTCTCATCCTTCCCTCTTCTTTTTCTTTCCTCCTCTTCTTCTTCTTTTTCTTGTCTTCTCACCCTTGGGTCATGTTCTCATTGTTCTCCTCATGGTTAGGGTCATCCCACAATAATGGGTTACACTTTTTGGCCAAACTTGACATTGAAATCAACATTTTGAACTAAATCTTCACTTTCTGACACCTATAGCCTCTAAACCATTAGTAATTTGAAGATGATGCAAATTAGTGATTTGTGAGATTTTGTTTATAGATTCTAAATATATTTTTTTAAAAAAAATTGGACTTAAATTGTAATTTTTTTGGCATCTCCTTTGATAATTAGTTTTTAATAGTAAACAACATTTTTTTAAAGTGATGTGTATTCTGTAGCACATAACCTTTTTTCTACAAAGGATAAAATTTTGATTCTTTTGAATTTATATTGGTAACACCGATATATAGGGCATGCATTTGGTTTCATAATATTTTTTTGAATTTTTTTTAATTAAGTTCTAAAGTCAAACAAATTATAATTTAGATAGAAGCATATTCCGTAAAACATAACTTTTTCTGTATGTATTGAAATTTATTTATTTATTTGTTGAAACAAGGACATCAATACCTAGGGCATAGATATTTTTCAGAATTTTTTTTACTAATTTACTAATTTTCCATGTGTGTAGAATAGAGAACTTGATTTTCGGTGAAAAACCTGCATTCACAAGAAATAAAAAATAAATATAACAATCAAATTAAATATGTTTAAAATTATACTTTTTGGGAAGCTTATAACAAGGACTACATACTTACAAAACATAAATTTTAAATTAATTCATTTGATCGCTCAAAAGGTAAATCAAAAGTGGCTTTTTATCAACATTTTGATAGGTGTAGAGGAGACTCCATTATAGGTATGGTTTAAAACTAGCAGGCTTCTATCAAAGGGGGTTTGAATCTAAGGGGGTTTGATCAAACCCTCTTCAATTAAAATCCTTTAAATGGAACCTTTCAAGTCTTAAATCATTATATTTTCTAAAAATATGTGATTTCAACAAAAATCAGGATGTCCCAGAAAGTGTAACCCATTGTTGTGGCAGCACCCGTCACTAACCTCTTCTTTCTCTTTTTACTTTGTTTGCCTTGTTTAGTTTCTTCTTCCTTAGGATTTTTACATTGGTCTCTATCTCTCCTCCTTTCTTCTTCTTATCCTCTTCTTTTTTTGTGGTGTATACTTATATACGTATGTACATGGTGTTGTACATATGCTTATATAAGTTTATACTCTTTTTTGCTTGCCTTTACTTGGATATAGTTATTACTTATACATGTAACTCTCATTGCATATTTTCTTAGTTTTTCCCTTCCTATTTTTCTTCTTTTATACATATTATTATTATATATAATTACATTATTATTGATATATATATATATATATATGTATATTTATTTATTTATATACATACACACACACATACACACACGCACACACACACACACACACACAGAGAGAGCGAGATGAATGGAAAAGGAATAAAAGGAGTCTAAATTCTAAATATAAGAATAGATATGGAAGAAAATTATAGTTATATGTGTGTGTGTGTGTGCACCTTATTTTTCTCTTTCATCTCTCTATTTTCTTGCCTTATCCCTTCACGTTTTCTTTTTCTACATTTTATTTATTTATATATATATATACCTATATTTGTATCTATCTATCTTTATATATATATGTCTCATTTACATCCATTATCATTTCTCACAAATGCATATATATATATATATATATATATATGGGCATATACATATCTATTCTCTTTTCTCTTTTGCATGTATCTCTCTTTTGCCTTTCCATTTTTTCTCATTTATATCTCTCTTATTCAGTGGTCCCTCTTGTGCATTTACAATTGATCTCTCTCTACATTTTCTCTTAATTGTTTTTTTCCCCTCATAGGTATATATATATATATATTCCTATCTTCATTCTCTTTTTTCTCTTTTCTTTTTCCTTGTTTCTCTTCTATCTTTTGCATTCTCCCTCTCTTGGTCTTGTCTCTTTTTTCTCTCTTTTACATTTCCCCCTCCTTTACAATCTTCTCACATCTACACTCACATCTCCTTTTACTTTAATCTCTCATTTGCACTCACCTCTCAATTCTTCTCTCATTTACTATTTTCGCACATTTACACTTACATTTCTGTTTGCATTCATCTCTCATTTGCACCTTCCTCCCAATTCTTATCTCTATTGCATTTTCTCACATTTTCCCCTCAATTCCTTTTCCATTAATTTACTCTTACTTCTTTTTCCCCCCTTACTGTTATTTCTCCATTTCTTCTCTCTATTTCCCTTGACTCTTCTCTTATCTTTTGGGTTTCTTCTTTTGCTATTTTCTCACATTTTCACTTGCAATTCCTTCTACATTCATCTCTCTTTTGCACTTACTTCCCATTCTTATCTCTATTGCTATTTTCTCACATTTACACCCTCATTCCTTTTGTACTCATTTTCACTTACATGTTCTCTCCCAATTGCTTTTCTCTATTTTCCCTCTCCTTTTCCCTCTACTCCTCTCTTATCTTTGAGTTTCTTCTTTTGTATTCATATTTAGGTTTATTTTCTTCTTATTTGTATATCTCTATATATAGGGATATAGTTACATAATTACTTATATTTATAGAATTGGTTATTCATATGCTTGTATTTTTACATTTTTATAGCTATATAATAGTTAGATATATTTACTTAATTACTTATTTTTACAGACTTATTTATTATTTTGGTTTTATATGTACATATATATAGTTATATCATCATGCTTTACAACTATTTATATTGTATTTACTTTTTGAGGATCTCTCTATTTATCTTCTTGTATCAATTTTTTGCTCTTTATTGTCTATTTTATTTTTATCTCCTTGGAAACTTAGCTCCTCTTTTCTTTTCCCTTTAATGTCTCCTCCATCTTTTCTTGTCATCCGTGCCTTGCTCTATTCTCTCTTTTTAAGAAACCTCTTTGCAAGTCAAACTCATTTGCATTCTCTTCCTTTCCTCCTGATGATGGATCATGGAGTGTGATCCAAAATGTTGAGACAAAAAAAGCAACACAGTTTTTTCCAAAAACACTAACACTATCATCATGGACTGTTGAAATATCATGTCTACAACCATCTAAAGTTCTCTATGTTCATAGGCTAAGTTAATGAATTTGCAACAATCATCAAAGTCTCTACCTTAACTAGCTTCACCCTACCATCCTCGACCATATCTCTAACAAAATGATATTGTACATCAATGTACTTGATCCTGACATGAAATGTCTGGTTCTTAGATAGGTAAAAGACTCTCTAAAAATCACAATAAATTATCACTACATCATGTTTTATTCTAAGATCTGAACATAATCTCTTAAGCCAAATGGCTTCTTTATAGGCATGAGTAGCTTCCATATACTCAACCTCAGTAGTGGACAAAGCAACTATATCCTATTTCTTACTCATCCAACTAATTGTACCACTAAATAAAATAAACACATAAGCACTAGTAGATCTTCTACCTTCAACATCATCTACCTAGTCTAAATCCACATAACTACAAATATCAATAGAATTTTCATCTCTTATCAAATTACTATGATAACACAAGGAATACCTTGAGATAATCTACAAACATATGAAGAATTTTTACACCACATTCCAGTGAACTCTACCAGGATTAGACATATATCTAGAAAGAACTCCCACTGATTGGGCAATGTTTGGTCTAGTACAGACTATAACATACATCAAACTTTTGACCACCCTCTAGTAAGGCACTCTGTTCATATCTTTTGTCTCCAATAGGGATGTTGGAAATTGTGAAGCAAATAACTTTGTTTAAGCTATATAAGGAACACACAATGATCTACAATCTTGCATGTTAAACCTATATCAAATTGAATTGACATACTTGCTATAGCCAAGCCATAGTTTTTATTCACTCTATCTCTCTAGATTTCCATCCCAAGAATGTGTTTAGCTACACCAAGATCTTTCATTTCAAATTTAGCTACAAGTTGAGACGTTAGTTTTGAAATAATTTCTTTCTCTATACCAATAAATAACATATCATCAACATATAATGCAATAAATAAGAAACAATCACCATTAGATTTATAATAAACATAATGATCTAATTTATAATTTTCAAATCCCAAAATCAACACATATGTATAAAATTTTTGGTAGTACATCCTAGGACTCTGTTTGAGGCCATATACAGATTTCGTCAATTTACAAACCAAATTACTTTTACCTTGTTGGTAAGAGACACTATATGGATTCATGGTTGTTGTCATTGATGGCAACAAAGGTCATCCCACATATCCGCAAGTCATGGTGTGTCTCTACCGGGAGTCAGAATGAAGACTGTTGTGGTCCGGTGAACAAGAACAGAGCATATGGCAAGGTCCGACAGATTGGTCTGGATCTCTCAGAGGAAGTGTCTTGGTGTAGTGCGGATTTGGGGAAGTCAAGAGGACTACCTTGAGTGGTATATTCCAAGGATTTAACCTCTGGTGATGGACAAGGAAAAGATATGAATAGTTGAGTACCGGATTCCTGAGAGACAGTGAGAACAGAGGAAGAACTGACTGACAGAGTATCAGACTATTTTCCGGATGTGTTACTGTTGATAGTAAAGGTTGTGAAGGCATGAATCATGTTTGGCCGACATGATTAATGATATCTACAAGTATATGCTTGATCCGCATTGCTTGGTGAGCAAGGATTCAGCCGACAGAACAGAGTTTGTAAGAAACTAGACTGTTCCGGATGCCGACTAGAAAGGTGAGGAAATTACTTGTGCGGATATATATAGAGGATGGATTTAGTTGTGAAATGTGTGATGGTGTGATGGTATGCGAATAAGTGCAGAACAGAGCAAAAGTAGTAAGAAAGATCCGGTATGTGAAAGGATAGTAGAATAAAGAACAGAGGAAAGATGAAGTGCAGCAGATTAGTGTACTGAGCCTAACCGGAACTAAACTCCAGCATATGCAGATGCTTTCAATCAGTTCAAGACTATGATTCTTATCACTTTGTAGACAGTGTGTCTCCTTGTAGGCAGTGGGCCTCTTTGTGAGCAGTGTGCTCGGGCAGTGAGCCCTAATTGGCAAGTGCCATTTTTGTAATTCCCTATTCTTCTAACAGAGAATAATCTTTGGGTTAATCACCCCGTGGTTTTCTCCCTTAACAGGGTTTCCACGTCAAAAATACTGTGTCATGTGTTTCTTATTTCATGGTAATGTTTTTGTGTTTGATTCAATGCTGCATTAATTAATAAGAAAGTTCAAAGAGGGAAATAATTAGGATAACTGATTCACCCCCCCTCTCAGTTATCAACATACCTTTCACCACATAGTGCTTTGGCTATGTCATATTTAAATATCCTCCCCCAAATCACCATAAAGAAATATCATTTTTACATGCATTTACTCAACTCCTGTATCATTTGATGCAATAATAGAAAGCAGGAATCTAATGGATGTCATTTTTGTAACAAGAGAAAATATCTCATTGTAATCAACACCCTTAACCTATGAGTAACCTTTTGTAACCAACCTTGCTTTGTACTTCTCAATACCTCCATATGAGCCTTGATCTTTTTCTTGAACACCCATTTGTAACCAACAGGTTTTCATCCTTCAAGCAATGGTACTAGATCTCATGTATCACTTTTTTAAATCTGCCATTTTTCATCCATGGAAATCTTCCAAGATTTTACATCATTCATACCTAATGCATCTTCTACAGATATCGGTTCATCCATGTTAGTATTCAAAGAAAAAATACATCTACAGTCATTAGGTGAATACCTTTCTAGTGGGTGTCTATACTTCCTATATCTTCAAATAAGATGAGTTGGAGGTTCTTCCTCCTCTTCTGAAGATTTAGCACTAGATGAGATCTCCTTTGTTGGAAAGAGACACTGCAAGGCATGTCATGTGTTGTCATTGATGGCAACTAAGTCCATTCCACACATCCGTAGTGTAGTATCAGATCATACCAGAGTCAGCTTCAAGATTTATCAACTCTGGATAGACAGGAACATGGTATATGGCAGAGTTCAGTATTTTGGTCAGTGGATCTCTCCAGTTAATTATTGTGTGTTGCAAATCTGAGGGAGTGTAGAGGAATGTCAGGATAATCTAAATCTAAGATTTCAGCCTCCGATGACAAAAAGATTAAAAGTTATGAGCATCTAAGTACCAGGTCATAATATGACAAAACAGTTCAATGAAGAACATGCTAAGTTGTGTTAGATCGTTGTGCGGATCTAGTAGAAGTGTTTTGGTAAGTTATGTATGGGATATAATGTTAGTGGCCAACATGTATGGTGACCTTAAATTGTTATTCTTGGTACGCATCAATATTGATGTATGGATTCAGCCGACAGAACAAAGTACTTGTATTGCTTATTAAGTTCTTCATAAGGCTGACAAAAAAGTGATTGAATTTCTTGAGGTGGATATATAGCCAATGGATTCGAGTGTATTGGTATGTATGAGGTGTATGATGATGGAGTAAGTGTGAATAATTAGATTAAGGTGTGGAAGAGAAGAGATTTGAGGTCTAGATTATGGCATAGTAGTAAACAGGGTAGAATAAAGATGAAGTGTGTAAGATCAGTATTTTGTACTTAACTAGAACTGAATTCTTGCATTGGCAGATGCTATTCATCAGTTCAAAGAATCTGTAATCCTTTTGTAATCATTCTTGTAGGTAGTGAGCCCGAAGGCATGTGCCTTCCCCTTTTGTAATACTTTTAACAGAGTATAATCCTTGTGGGTTAACCCTCACCGTGGTTTTTCCCTTAACCGGGTTTCCATGTTAAAAATCTTCATGTCAAGTGTGTTATTTGTGCTTCTACTCATGAGTTATTGATTCTTGTTTTTCATGATTATATCATTAATATGTTAAGAAGTTCTAAAGAAGAAATTAACTGTAGCAAGCATTAAAGTTTTATAACAATTGATTCACCCCCCTCTCAATTGTCAGCCCTAATTCCAACAATTGGAATCAGAGCAAGGTTCCTTGAAAGAAGCCTAACAGCTTGAGGAAGATTTGGGAAGGAGTTTTAATGGGTTCACTCAGAGAACAACTTCAATTGGCCTTAGAAGATCTTGATCAATCCAAAGAAGAAATAGATGATATGAAAGTGAACCTTTAGGATGCTGATGATTGTATAGACTTGCTAAAAGATAAACTAAAGAAATCAATGGAAAAAAGGAAGGAACTACTTAATCAGCTAGCTAATCTTATTGAAGAAAATGACAGGAATGAAGCTTTGGAAGAAAAGACAAAGGAATGTGAGAAGCTGACAAAAGAAGTTTCTATTCTAAAACATGAGATGGAATCTGGGGTAATGAGAATAACCAAAGAAATTGAGCAAAGGAAGAAGACTGAAGAAGACCTAAATCAAACTCTAAAAGAAAGAATTGAAGAATGCTGCAGATTGGATAGAATAGCTGGCCATCTAGAGTTTGATCTACAAGAAAGAAGAGACAATGAGAGAGAACTTGAAAGGCAAATTGTCATTCTTAGACATGACCTAGAAGTTGCAAATGAATACAAGGAGAAGTTCAAGAGAAGCTTAGCTAAACTTGAAGCAATACTTGAGTGTCAGAAGAAGGCTGATGATAAGCTTGGTCTTGGGTATGAGAAAGGTGAAAGCTTCGGATTCGGACAACAAAATTTTCAACCAAAGAATGGGAGAAACATACCCAGAAGACCTCCGGTAAGATAGCCTAATGCTCAAAGATATCCATCTTTCAATGAAAATTGTTTCAATTGTAATAAATTTGGTCATAGAGCTACTCAGTGTAGAAGAATAGTAAATCAAAGTAGTCCATCCTTCTCCGGTCAATGCCTTAATTGTAAAAGGTATGGTCATAGATCCAATGAATGCAGAAGTATGATAATAACTAACTCTAATGGAAATTCCTTCAATGGATACTATTTTTCTTGCAATGGATTTGGACACATGGCCAATTAGTACAGATCGAGAGTGAATCAAGTAAATAAACAAAGAAATGTTGTATGCTTTAATTACAATAGGTCTAGTCATATTGCAAAATTCTATAGAAGCCAGAACAATGATGGAAAAAGTCTGATAAATAGAGATTAGAAACTAGACAAAGGAAAGGGCAAAGTTGAAGCAAATGAGACTCAGAGTGAAATGAACAAAATTTGGGTAAAGAAAGGTGTAATGAACAATGGTGATGGGTCCGCACCAGAATCAAGTGCTGATAATCCTTCCGATAATTAAACAAGAAGCTCTAGCTCAGGGGGAGCTGAAATAAAATCTAATTCCACCAGCCAATAAGTGGGTACCTAAATTTGGCACAATGAGAGAAAATAATTTGGATTATTATACATCATTTGAAAGGATTTTCAGAAGATAAAAAGTATATATGACGATTTGCAGAGCAATTGAAGATCGACTGTATGTAGAAATAGTGTAACTAGATGTGTTAGGGAAGAGCATTTATTACAAAGGCAAATTAGTTTTTACGGAGCATAAAAGGGTCGTTCTTTCCTCTCTTGAACCACTTCACATTCGAAGATAGAAAGACTAAGAGCGTCTGAGATAAGATTTCAAGGATTTAAAGTGTGACCAAAAAATTTGTCTACTAAACCTAACTCCGTGGAAGAAAAAGGTATTTATCTGTGAAGCCTTGAATTTGTAATCTTTTGCAATGGCCACTCCTCTTGTTGTTGATATTACTGAAAGGCCCTATCCAAAATTTAAGAAACATCCATAAAAATCAGTCGAAATTGAACCTTTAGGAGCATTTTCTGATGTCTCATACGGAGTTTTGCATGTTGAGGATATTAGGGCATACATCAACTATAGCATAGATGAATTTGGAAGCCTAAAACTCTTGGATTTGTTTAACAACTACCCAAGGGATGATAGCTATAAATTGAAACTGGAATACAAAGCCCTAGAAAGCAAACATTTTCTGCAAGTCATCAAATTTTTGACATTTGATGAGAATGAGTGGGTTCGATATATCTTGAGCCGAATGCATGATGAGTTCATATGGCTATTAAAACCATTCAAGATTACAAAGGATGTTATCAAGATTGTAACTGGGTTAAATTTAACTGGTGGATTACCCATGCTGAAAGCCATGAAAAACCAGATAGTGACTGATGCTACCTGTGCCAAGTTTGACAAAAGGGTAATGACCATCAATGATATTATAGAACCGGATGTTAAGTTTGCCTCTATGGTGATTGGCTACAAAATTTACCACTCCAGCAGGGAGAATTCTGTCTCTGGAACTGCCATATATGCAGTATATCAAATGTTGAAAGAAAATGCAAATTATGACCTATGTGAGCTGTTACAGAACTAACTGATTGAAAATTTGAGAAAAATAAAAAAGGATAAGAAAAATACCTCCAAATATGGTTCCCTAGTTATATGTTCATTCTTCTATTTTATGAATGAAGTGCCTAGAGTACAAGGTGTGCACTAGACGAATGAAAGGCCAATTGCATGGCAAATAAGAGATCATCTACTCAGCATTGGAGACTCAAGTGTACAGAAGACTACAATTTGGGGTTACTTTAAAAATTTTCAAAATATGATGCATTCTAGGGAAAGAATCCCTAAGTCAGTAGTTGAGAAGTACAAGGATGAAATCTACTTTATGATAGACATAGATCAATGCCTAATGGAGGCTGTGGAACCCAAAACTGTATGGATTATGCCTATGGGCTATGAGGTTGATGAGAAGATATTAGACATGTATGCTTAACATCTCCTGAGAAAATCAAAAGACACCTCTGTTGAAAGGTTTGGAACGTATAAGGAGCTAAGTCTAAAATTGCATGTTGAGCTCAGGCAACTAGAGATCAAGAGAAGAGTTTAGAGGTTAGTTGAAAATATGTTGAAAGCATTGGCCTTTAACCAAAGAAGTAGTAAAGCAAAATAGAGAAAGAATTGAAATGACTAAAAAGGAGAAACATGATAAGAAACAAGAAGATGCTCTAGTGGAATCATCCTCCACTTCAAGGACTACTAGAAGCTCTATTGCTGCCTTTGTTCCCCTTAAACCTACAAAACTAGAAGACAAATCATCCAATAAGGAAAAGAAAAGAACAAAAGTAATGGTAAAAAGGCCATATGAAAGTTTGGAAGAAAAGGATGAAGAGAAGACAGATACAAATGATGAACTTAAGGAGATAAAGGCCATAGGTGCTAAAGCCATTAAAGTATCTGAAGAGAAGCCTTCTAGAAGAAAGAAGACAATAAAAAGAAAAAAATCAAAAGTTGATGCTAAGAAGAAAATTCCCTCTGTGAAAAACATTGTCAAGACAATCACTGTTGATGGGAACTTAAAACCATTAACTAAATTCTATGATCTCTGTAATAATGCTGACAAAAGACTCTTGGAAGAAGCTACTATCAAGTACTTGAATGCATTCAATCAAGCACTGGTAGAAATTCTGTCAGAAGTTCCAAAAAGTTTGACGGATATATTGGAAATTAGGAAAGAAGTTGCCAAGGCAAAAGATATGGAGTTAAGAGAACATGTACTAATCACTCTATATCCGGTAATCTCCAGCAGAGAAGCATACAAAATCTTCAAAGAGGTCAAAAATGAATTCAGGAGCAAGAAGAGAATGAATAAACTGATGATTAGAGAGATAGATGAAATAGTTCAAGAAACTGAACAAATCTTGAGAAAAGCATTGGACAAGAACAAGTTCTTTGTTGTGTCAGATGAGCATACTGATGACACACTAGTTCTGAATGAAGAAGAGTAGCAGAAGGATGAGAAACAATATGGAATAGATGACTCCTCTACTCTGGAAGTGGAGCAAATAAACAATACAGATACATAGATGGTGGATAAAACTAATGATGCAGGAGATACTCTAACTCTTCCTGATCAATCCAAAAAAGAAGACAATGATGAGAATACTGCTGCTACACAAGATCCTCTGGAATAGATTTCAAATAGTGAGGACAAGGGAAAGAATCCCCCTACAGATGACATAGAGAAAGGTGAAGTAGAGAAAGAAGAAGAAGTCAAAGGTAAGGAAGATAAAGCAGAAGAAGATGGTGCAAATATTGATGCACCCAAACAAAATAGTCATGTCACTGAGAAAACCCAAGGAAAGGAAGGTGGTCCAGAAATTGTGGCAAGAGACATTGCAGATGCAGTGAAGAGCTTTTTTAGTAAAGAGATGCTAGATTTTGATGAACCTAAACTGATTCAAGGACCACTCAACCTGGATACTCTCTCCAGTCCAAATGATGAAGATAGCATCTTTCACACAATCCAAGTCAAGAGAAAAGGTATTGAAATCTCACATAGAGGACAATGAGCTACTAGGCCTTGCATCTGATATATTGGAAAAGATAATGCCAACATTCCAGAAGAATCCATTTGATTCTCCCTCTGGAAATCTGAAGAGCCTTGTAAATTCTATAAGTACACACTTTGAGTCCTTTGAAAAATCTATAGAAGTTAAAGTTCAAAATGAATTTAATAGCAAAAGATTTGATGCACTGAAAGGCATGATTGGGGTAGATAGATTGGTGCTAGATAACAGTATAAAGAATATTCAAAATGCTCTTTTAGAATGAGACACTATATATAAGTTTTGTTTATCTACTCCTAAAGTCATAGAGGATATAGAAGATAAAATAAAGGACTCCAAATAGAAATTGTCAAGTATGTCCCAAGCTTTTGATCCATTGATAGTATCAGTGGCAAGTAAGGAGTGTCAAGCAATCAACCTGATGGAAGAAATAACAAAATTGACAAGAGAAAAGGAGAACATTGAAGCAAGAATGCGTGAGCTCTGGCGATTGATTTCCCCTAAGATAGAATCAATGTTCAATGCTATAACAGAAGCCCAAACTGCTACTCAAATAGGTGATCCCATTGACCTCCGAAAGGTTGAAGCACAAGCATTTTTGTTCAATGGCCACATTACAACTTTGAATAGTGTGAAGAAGAGTTGGGATACAGAGTTGGCCCTGCTGAGGAATATGTTTGGAGATATACTTAAGAATATGTAAATATAACTTAAGTATTGGTTGTACATATGTGGCATTGTATATAGATTTTTTGGGTGAGTTTTGGTTTACGAATTCCATCCTTTGCCATTGATGTCAAAGGGGGAGAGAGAGACAGTGAAAAAATGAAAGAAAATGAAGAATCCATCAAAGGGGGAGTAGTGGAAGAATATATAAGTGTACACAGTAGGGGTAGTCAGTCATGACACTTAGTCATTTTTCACTAAGTGTTGCCATCAATGCCAAAGGACGAGATTGTTGGCAAGAGACACTTCAAGGCATGTCATGTGTTGTCATTGATGGCAACTAAGTCCATTCCACACATCCACAATGTAGTATCAGATCATACCAGAAGTCAACTCCAAGATTTGTCAAGTTCAGATAGATAGGAACATGGTATATGGCAGAGTCTAGTATTTTGGTCAGTGGATCTCTCCATTTAATTATTGTGTGTCATGAATCTGAGGGAGTGTATGTTGCAAGTATGGGCCTAACCAGTGTTGTCATTGATGTCAACATACTCCTGTTGCATTGATGTCAAGGATTGGATGAGCTGTGTGTTGAGGATATTGAGAAAATTAGTCCTATCAGAAACAAAGAAGAATAGTGAAGACAGTGAAGCTCTATGAAGTGAAGATCTTAGCAAAGATGAAGATCAAAGGATGCGCATCAAAGGGTTTGTAGATATGTGTCTAAAGATGATCCATTCAAGATTTGAGAGGTCCTCATGAAGATTTGGAGAAGTTATAGCCATATGAGTAAAACTGGTTCTGGTAGATGTTCAGAGGTGATAGAGTGACACAAATAGGTCCGGTGAGATCTAGAAATGCAATATCTTGTTTTACAGATTTGGTGGAGTGTTTAGGAAACTAGTGTGAATTGACAACTCAATTGGTTCACAGTCTGGAGGTCTGCAAGCATTTATTCCAATGTGACAGTGATGACAGACTGTGTTCTTGAGGTTCCAGATGAAGATGAGAATGATTTTAGTAAGAAGAAGTGGTGTGGATGTTCATGGTGTTTCAAGAAAGCTTGTGGAGGTTTCTAGATTGTGTCTGGTTCGTGTTGACAGTCCGCATTAAAGATTGAGCTCGTAATTGAAGATTTACTTCCAGGTGATGATGTTCTTTCTAAACATGGCCGACCGGATGTTTACACATCTTGCGGATGATCTTGATGATGTTCTATGAAGCATGGCATGTTCCTCAAAGAAGTTTGAAGTCCCAGATATGTGTGGTTAACAGTGTGGTGATACGCATGAAGTTCTTGTAATAAATCAAGTTGTATTTGTGTATTTGCTCTGTAATAAAATAAGGTATGTATTGTGCCGACTTTGATGATTATCCCAAAGTCAATGTCTTGTATAAATAAGAGTTGTGAAGTCATTTCAAAGCATCCTGGATGAGATGAGAGTGTGATAGAGAGAAGAAGAGAAAAAGGTAGAGTAGAAGTATTGATCTTAAATGGAACTGACTCAAACATGGTTAAGATGCTAATCTCCAGTTCACATTTGTAATATTTATTAATATGTAGACAATGTGTCTCCTGTAGGCAGTTGGCCTCTTGTGAGCAGTGTGGTCGGGCAATGAGCCCTAATTAGCAAGTTCCATTTTGTTCCTCATATTATTTTAATAGAGAATACAAACTTGGGTTAGTCACCCTGTGGTTTTTCCCTTAACTGGGTTATCCACGTTAAAATCTTGGTGTCATATGTGTCAATATGTTTCTGCTCTTGAATTATTGCATTGTGCTTCCATGATTGAATTATTATTATGTTGTTGAAATACAAGAAGGATTTAAGTGTTTAAAGAAAAATAAAGTTTTGAGACAATTGATTCACCTCCCCCCTCTCAGTTGTCTATCCTAAAACTAACAATTGGTATCAGAGCTAAGTTCCTCTAAAAGAGCTTAACGTCTTGAGGAGATCCAGGATGTCTTCCTACAAGAAGGATAGTCTGAGGTTTGATGGAACTAATTACACTCTTTGGAAAAGCCACATGGAATGTCACTTGCAATGTATGGGAATGCAATATTGGACCATAACTTCAAAGAAGTATGTTCCTACAAAGAATGGTCTAACAACTATAGATGAAATCAAAGATGCTGAAGACAATCTTCAGGCTAAAGAAGCTTTACTAAGTGCCTTATCTGATTCAGAGCTGACAAATGTTATAGATTTAAAAACTGCATATGAGATTTGGGAAAAACTAGAACTTCTACATGGAGGAGACAAATATGTTAAGTGTGCCAAGCTACAGAGTTTGAAAGGAAAATTCAAAAACCTGAAGATGAATGAAGATGAGAATATCACTACATTTATGCCAAAAGTTAATGAGCTTGTTTGTGCCAATAGGTGTGCTGGTGGAACCTTGGATGAAGATGAGATTGTTACCAAAGTTCTCAAATCCCTACCTCCTGCTTTCAAACACAAGGTTGCTACTATTGAAGAGTTCAGATCTTTATCAAATATCACAAGAGATCAATTGGTTGGAAGATTAGCTATATTTGAGTTGGCTGAGTTTGGAGATGTCCCCCAAGACTGAATCTGCATTCAAAGCTAGTGCCTCTATAAAAGGAAAACAAAGGTATGATTTAGGAGAGAACTCCTCAAAGAAACTATCATGGTATGAAAAAGAAAGAAAAGATCTGGAAGAAGATGAAGCAGAAGCTTCTCAACTTGAAGCCCTTATTGCAAAAAGACTGCCAAGAGGATCTGGCAAGTATGAAGGAAAATTGTCCTTCAAATGTTTCAACTACAATAAGATTGGTCATTTTGCCTCAAGATGTCCGAAAAGATTTTCAAGGAAAAATCCAAATAGATCAAGGTTCCAAAATAAATGTTACTATGTTCATAAAGATGATGATGAAGGAGTAACAGATGATGAATCAGAGATAGGAAACAAATCCGAAAGTGACTGGGTGTTTATTGCCATCAAGGAAGAAGATCCAATGCCCTCTAAATCTGTCAATCATAAAATGATAGAAAGAGCTTGAGCTGCCCAAGTTGAAGAAAAGGATGATTGGGTCATTAACAGTGGATGCTCCCACCATATGACCGGTGACAAAAATAAGTTTATAGATTTGGAAAGATATGGAGTTGTAAAATTTGGTAATATTTCTGCTGGCAAAATCATAGGCAAAGGAACTATTTCTTTTGATGGAAAGAACAAAACCAATGATGTACTATATGTTGAAGGTCTGAAGCACAATCTTCTCAGTGTTGGGCAGTTGGTGGACAAAGGCTATGATCTTCGATTCAAAAAAGGAAAATGTAAGATCTTTGAAAGTTCTAGAACAGAGATTGCATCTGGTACTCAAACAAAAGGTAACATCTTCCACTTGGTTGGTACTGGCAAAAGTTGTTTATTTCTTTAAATTAATCAGAGTTGGTTGTGGCATAGGAGAATGTGTCATGTGAATTTTGATAATATCATCAAGATAAGTAACACTCAGGCTGTAAGAGATCTTCCAAGACTGGTAAAACCTACTATCAATTTGTGCAAAGAATGTTAGTTGGGTAAGCAGAGCATAGTCACATTCAAAAGTAAGGAACAATCTTCTACCAGATTGTTAGACTTAGTACATACTAATCTATGTGGAATGGCAAGAATCAGGAGTTTACAAGGTGATAGATATTTCATGTTACTAATTGATGATCATTCCTGGATGATGTGGGTGGCTTTTCTAAAAGAGAAATCTGAAGCTCTTGAGAAATTCAAAATATTCAAGGCTATGGTAGAAAATGAAACCGGGTTAAACATAAAGTGACTTAGGTCTGATAGAGGTGGAGAATTCACATTCAGAGAGTTGATAAAATTCTATGAGAAATATGGGATAAAAAGATAGTTATCTACTCCAAGGACTCCACAACAGAATGGAGTAGTGGAGAGAAAAAATTGGACCATCTAGAAAGCATCTCAAACCATGATGATGGAAGCAAATGTTCCTCAGATCTATTGGAGAGAAGCTGTAAGCACTTCTGTCTATACTCTTAATCGAGTACAAATCAGAAGCAATACTGGTAAGACCCCTTATGAACTCTGGTTTGGCATCACTCCCACTATAAAGTATTTTAGAGTCTTTGGTAGTAAATGTTACATTAAAAGAGATGAAGACCTTGGAAAATTTGATGCTAGAAGTGATGAAGGAATATTCTTGGGTTATTCTACTCAAAGCAAATCATACCAGTGTTATAACAAGAGATTGAGAAAGATTATAGACTGTACAAATGTGAAGGTTGATGAAGGCATTGAAAAACCCTCAAGGTTTTATGAATATGAAGAAGATGATCAGAATGATGTTTTGGTCTAAGAAGTTCAAGCCCCTTCTGAAATTTAGATCCAGACTGATTTGGAGAATCTTGAAATACAGGAAGAGGAGATAAGTTTGAATGAACCTATCCAAGAAATAGAAGTGCAAGAAATTCCCAAAACTCCCAGATATGTAAGACTAAATCATTCTGAAGCCTAGATCATAAGTGATAAAAGCAAAGGTGTTCAAACAAGAAGAAAGATTGCTCAAGACTCAGAAAAGTATTGTCTGATTTCAAAGATTGAACCAAAGACAGTAAGTGAAGCATGTAATGATGAAAGATGGACTAAAGCAATGAAGGAAGAATTGATGCAGATTGAGAAAACTCACACTTGGGATCATGTTCCCAGACCTGGAAACAAAAATGTGATTGGAACCAAATGGGTCTTCCAGAATAAACTGAATGAAGATGGTGAAGTGGTCAAAAACAAAGCTAGATTGGTCTGTAAGGGTTATTCTCTAGTAGAAGGAGTTGATTTTGAAGAAACTTTGGCTCTGGTGGAAAGAATTGAAACAGTCAGATTATTTCTTGCCTTTGCTGCCTTCAAGGATTTCAAAGTATATCATATGGATGTCAAGTCCACCTTCCTAAATGGTGACTTGGAAGAAGAAGTATACATTGAGCAACTGATGGATTTCAATTGTCTAATCATGGTGATATGGTCTACAAGTTGAAGAAAGCACTGTATGGACTCAAACAAGCCCCAAGAGCCTAGTATGAAAGACTGGATAAACATCTTTTGAAGATTGGTTTCAACAAAGGTACTGTTGAGAGTAATCTATACTTCAAGATTGATCATGAAAATATCTTGATTGTTGAAGTATTTGTTGATGATATCATTTTTGGAGGAAGAGATAGTATGTACAAGACTTTGCAAATCAAATGAAAAGTGAATTTGAGATGTCCATGTTTGGGGAAATGAATTTCTTCTTGGGTCTACAAATCACTCAAACAAAGAAAGGAATCTTCATTTCACAGACCAAATATGTGAAAGAATTGTTGAAGAAATTTGGAATGGAAGACTCAAAACCAATGAATACTCCCATGGCAACCAGGTGTAAACTGAGCAAAGATGATGACTCTCCTAAGGCTGATCAGAAAAAGTATAGGTCAATGATTAGAGGACTACTGTATCTTACTCAAGATAGACCTAACATTATGAATGTTGTTGGTCTTGTTTCCATATTCCAAGCTGATCCTAGAGAATCTCATGTCATGGAAATCAAGAGGATTCTTAGATATCTAAAAGAAACAGTTGAGTATGGTTTATGGTATCCTAGAGATAATGATTTCTCTCTTCATGCATATATAGATGCGGATTGGGCAGGAGATGTGGATGACCGGAAGAGTACCAGTGGTGGTGCATTCTTTTTAGGGAAAAGATTGGTTTCTTGGTTGAGCAAGAAACAAGAGGCAATATCTCTATCTACTGTAGAAGCAGAATATATTGCAGCAGAAGGTAGTTGCTCTCAAGTATTGTGGATGAAGCAAATGCTAAGAGACATCAGAGTGGAGTATGAGGAACCTATCACAATCTTCTGTGATAATTCAAGTGTAATAAATATATCAAAAAATCTAGTGTTGCATTCAAAGACAAAACACATATCCATCAAGTTTCACTTTTTGAGAGAGCACGTGAACAAGAATAAAGTTAGATTGGAGTTTGTGCTCTGCAAGGATCAGATTGCCGATATTTTTACTAAACCTCTACCTAAGGACTCTTTCGAGTATCTCAGGGAGAAGTTAGGGGTTATTACCCCTACAGTTCTGAATTAAGGTGCACTAATGTGCATCAGTCTGGTGGATCTCATAGTCATATCTTGTGGTCTGGATTGATGATAGGAAGCTACTACTTAGGGGGAGCAGTTCGTATGATTTTGATTGTTGCAAGTATGTGCCCTTTTCCATTGATGTCAAAGGGGGAGAGAAGACGTGTGAAAAAAAAAGTGGTTTCTAATCAAAGGGAGAGCAGTAAAGAAAGAGAAGACATATGAATGATTGGTATTGTTAGGGGGAGCTATGTCAGTTAGTGAGGAGAAGTTCTTGTCTTGATGGTTAAAATAGTTTTTCACATCATATGTTGCCATCAATGACAAAGGGGGAGATTGTTGCAAGTATGGGCCTAATCGGTGTTGTCATTGATGTCAACATACTCATGTTGCATTGATGTCAAGGATTGGATGAGTTGTGTGCTGAGGATATTGAGAAAATTAGTCCTATCAGAAACAAAGAAGAATAGTGAAGATAGTGAAGCTCTATGAAGTGAAGATCCTAGCTAAGATGAAGATCAGAGGATACACATCAAAGGGTTTGTAGATATGTGTCTAAAGATGATCCAATCAAGATTTGAGAGATTTGCATGAAGATTTGGAGAAGTTATGGCTATATGAGCAAAACTAGTTCTGGTAGATGTTGAGAGGTGACAAAGTGACACAAATAGGTCTGATGAGATCTAGAAATGCAATATCTTGTTCTGCGGATTTGGTGAAGTGTTTAGGAAACCAATGTGAATTGACAAATTGGTTCGCAGTCTGGAGGTCTGCAAGCATTTATTTCAATGTGATAGTGATGACAGACTACGTTCTTGAGGTTCTGGATGAAGATGAGAATGATTTTAGCAAGAAGAAGTGGTGTGGATGTTCATGGTGTTTCAGGCAAGCTTGTGGAGGTTTCTAGATTATGTCCAGTTCATGTTGATGGTCTGCATTGAAGATTGAGCTCGTAATTGAAGATTTACTTCTGGGTGATGATGTTCTTCCTAAACATGGCCGACCGGATGTTTACACATCTTACAGATGATCTTGAAGATGTTCTATGAAGCATGGCATGTTCCTTAAAGAATTTTGAAGTCCCAGATATGTGTGGCTGATAGTGTGGTGATACGCATGAAATTCTTGTAACAAATCAAGTTGTATTTGTGTATTTGCTCTTTAATGAAATAAAGTATGTATTGTGCCAACTTTGATGATTATCCCAAAGTCAATGTCTTGTATAAATAAGAGTTGTGAAGTCATTTCAAAGCATCCTGGCTGAGATGAGAGTGTGGTAGAGAGAAGAAGAGTGAAAGGCAGAGCAAAAGTATTGAGCTTAAATGGAACTGACTCAAGCATGGTGAAGATGCTAATCTCTAGTTCAAGTATGTAATATTTATTATTCTATAGATAGTGTGTCTTCTATAGGAAGTGGGCCTCTTGTGAGCAATGTACTTGGGTAGTGAGCCCTAATTGGCAAGTGCCATTTTGTACCTCATATTCTTTTAACAGAGAATACAATCTTGGGTTAGTCATCCTGTGGTTTTTCCCTTAACCCAGTTTTCCACATTAAAATCTTGGTGTTATATGTGTCAACGTGTTTTTTCTCTTGAATTATTGCATTGTGCTTCCATGATTGAATTATTATTATGCTGTTGAAATACAAAAAGGATTTAAGTGTTTAAAGAAAAGAAAGTTTTGAGACAACTGATTCACCCCCCCTCTCAGTTGTCTATACTAAAACTAATAGTGTAGAGGAATGTCAAGACAATCTAAATCTAAGATTTCAGCCTTTGGTGACAAAGAGATTAAAAGTTATGAGGATCTGAGTACCGAGTCCTAATATGACATAACAGTTCAGTGAAGAACAAGTTGACTTGTGTTAGATCCTTGTACGGATTTAGTAAAAGTGTTTTGGTAAGTTGCATATGGTATATAATGTTAGTGGCTGACATGTATGGTGACCTACAAGTGTTATTCCTAGTACACATCAATATTGATGTATGGATTCAGCTGACAGAACATAGTACTTGTATTGCTTATTAAGTTCTTCATAAGGTTGGCAGAAAAGTCATTGAATTTCATGATGCAGATATATATAGCTGATGGGTTTCAGTGTATTGGTATGTATGAGGTGTGTGATGATGGAGTAAGTGTGAATAATCAGATTAAGGTGCAGAAGAGAAGAGATCTGAGGTCCAGATTATGGCAGAGTAGTAAATAGGGAAGAATAAAGATGAAGTGTGTAAGATTAGTATTTTGTGCTTAATCAAAACTAAATTCTTGCATTAGCAGATGCTATTCATCAGTTTGAACAATTTGTAATCCTTTTGTAATCATTCTTGTAGGTAGTGAGCCTCTCTTGAGCAGTGAGCCCGAAGTCATGTGCCATCCCCTTTTGTAATACTTTTAACAGAGTATAATCCTTGTGGGTTAACCCCCATTGTGGTTTTTCCCTTAATCGGGTTTCCACATTAAAAATCTTGGTGTCAAGTGTGTTATTTGTGTTTCTGCTCATGAGTTATTGATTTTTTCTTTTCATGATTATATCATTAATCTGTTAAGAAGTTGTAAAGAAGAAATTAGCTATAGCAAGCATTAAAGTTTTATAATAACTGATTCACCCCCCCCTCTGAGTTGTCAGCCTCAATTCCAACATCCTCAACTTCTTGTCTATCTAGGGGCCTCAATTCAACTTTATCAGGCATACAAGGAAGTTGAATCACATATTTCTGTTTAATTTTTTTGGTTGCAATATAGTAGAAGGATTAGTTTCTCTAAATATCACACTTCTACTACATATTACCTTTTGTGGAATAGGTCCCAAATACTGTATTATTTCACACCATAACTATACCTAATGAAAACACATTTCACAACCTTGTTTTCCAACTTTGTTTGCTTCTCCTTTAGCACATGTGCATATGCCTCACAACCAAAAAAATTAATGTCTCAATGAAGGCTTGTGAACCAACCATGCCTCCATAGGTGTTTTATTAACAAGAGTGGATGTAGGATACTTTTAAATCAAGTACAAGCAGTGACAACAGCTTTAGCCCAAAACATTTGTTCAAGACCATCACCACTAAGCATATTCCTAGCCTTCTCCATCAGTTTCTTGTTCATTCTTTTTGCAACTCCATTTTGTTGTGGAGAATATAGAGTTGTCTTTTTCCTTGAATGCTACAATCTTTACAAAATCTATCAAAATAATTAGAGCAAAATTCACTTCCATTGTCAGTCTCAAGCATTTTATTTTATTTCTAGTCTACAACTTAGTTGTTTCTTTAAATTCTTTAAATCAACTAAAAAATTCATATTTACTCTTTAGAAAATATACCCATGTCCTTCTACTATAATCATCAATAAATTAAATATAATATGTGGATTTTCTAATGGAAGGAACATCTATAGGACCAAACACATTAGAATGAATAAGATCCAATACACCACAAGATTGATGAGAACTTGAGTAAAATTGAACGTGGTTTTATTTTCCATAAATACAATTCTCATAGAAATCAAAATCAAGATTACAATAAATCAAACCTTCAATAAGGTTTTTATTTTTTAAGGTCCTTAGACCCTTCTATCCAATGTCACCAAGTATCTAGTGCCATAACATAGTCTTCCCTATAGGCAATTTTGATTTATAATAAAGAGCAACCTTAGGTATCCAAAAGCCATGACCATCCACTAAAGAGGAAATCCTCACTTTTTTTCAATGAAGTAGTCACACTTTCTTTTCTCAGAAGTACTATTACACTTAACACTGTATGCATCAAGCTTATACAATGTGCCAAATATGACACCCATAGTGATCACCATAGCACCTATAACCATCTTGCATTAGAAAAGACTACCTACACATATGCATCTATTAGTTTACTCACAGATAATAAATTTCATGCTAACCTAGGGATATGCAACACACCATTAATTATTTTTACTCTAGACCATCACAAAATCTAATTTTAACTTTACCATGACCAATAATATTTAAATAGGAATCATCACCCAAGTACACCTTACCTCTATTAAATTCTTCAAATTTAGAAAACCAATCTCTATTAGGGGTCATATAGAAAGATGCACCTAAGTCAATTAACTATGCATCATTACATGCACAAGTGGCCAAATTTGTAATGAATGCATCACCATCTTCCTTCTCAGATTCAGAATTAGAATCAAATTTATTCTTTTTCTTCTTCTTTTCTTCTTTGTACTCCTTAATGAAGTGTCTAGGCTTACTACAATTCTAGAAAATAACTTTAGACTATCTAGGAGATTTGGATCTCCCCTTGGACTTGGATTTGTATCACTTCTCACTCATTTTGGCTTTTTCTTTAGATTTTCCATGAACATTCAAGGCCTCTTTGGTGCTGATGGATAGCTTCCTTTTCATCTCTTTAGAAAGTAAAGAACTCACAACATCTTCAACTTTTAAGACAACATAAGTACCCACAATATCCATAACAAGAAAATCCCATGAATTAGACAAAGAATAAAGAAGGATCTGACATCTCTCCTCCTCATCCATTTTTACACCAACTAATACCAATTGAGCTACCAATATATTGAGTTCTTTTAGGTGGTCTATAATTCATTAACCCCTTCCATTCTCAATAAATATAACTTCTTCCTCAAGAAAATCTTGTTCACTAAAGATTTGGCTTGATATATCTCACCAAGTTTTTTCCATAGTTTCTTTGTAGATGTTTCTTCATGGACATTTATTGATATAAAGTCTTCTAGGCATAATTTTATTAAACCCTTGGCTTTCTGGTCTATAACTAAAAGGAAATTTGCAGCCATAATAGATAGTTTTCACATACCCCTATGAGAGATAAATATGTAAAACATTATCCAAAAATTCATATGCAAAAGAATAGACAAACATAACACCAAGGTGACACAATATATACCTTGGAAAAACCCTCCATGAGGGAAAAAACCAACCTCCAAAAGTATCCAAACCCATTGTATTATCTCATTAACAAATATTACAATACATAACCTCCATGAATACTTATAAATCATCAAGCTCCCTAATTGCACTCCATGTGAAATTGCAATTGAGAATCATGTAACCACACCTCCCAATCCATGCTTTATCTACTCACATATGCAACCTATAAGAGAAGCTCAAACTTACCAAATAGCCAACCCTAAAAACTACTCATGTGCTTTCTTTTATAGATATACCTTGGGAAAATGTTCCATGATAGAAAAACCTAGCCTCTAAAAGCATTCATACCCATTGTAGTATCTCATAAACAAAGATTACAATAAATAGCTTCCATGAATACTTCTAAATCATCAAGCTCCCTAATTGCACTCCATATAAACAAGAAATGAGAATCATGTAACCACACATCCCAATCCATGCTTTCTCTCCTCACATATGCAACCTACAAGAAAAGTTCAAACTTGCCAAATAGCCAACCCCAACAACTACTCATGTGCTTTCTTTTATAGAAATAAGATTGCACAAAACCACTAAGTGGCATTACATAACCATGTCCCTCAAAACCATGAGCTCCCTAAATGATGTCCCCCTCATTTACCTTTTGGTACTAAGTTTTCCCAATATTAAATATCTTCCAAATGTGCAACCTACGTTAAATATTTATCCCAATATTACATACAATTTACAAGTGGCCCTAATAATGTCTAACCCATTTTGATGTTCGCATCTCTAGGATGCACCACAATTAAATATTACATTTTATATTATGTGTATTATGCAAGGTTATTTAAGGTGTAAAACACAACTATCCCAACATTCTCCCACTTGCTATATACATTGCATAAGGGGTCAAAAAAATAAACTCAAACATAAAAGAAATGATCCATATGTCCAAAATGTACCATGTAAACATCCATGTGCTCCATAAAGATACCTACAACAATAATAAAGGTGACCACCATCTCAAACAAGAATACTCTCATCCTGCATCATGCCAAAACCATGAAAGATAAGATTCTCCAAAGAGATGCCACACTAAACTGTCACAAAGAAGTGAGAAGCCTACATCAAATGATATTAAAACACAAAAACCAAATCTAATGTTAACAAATAAGCATGAGTAGCTGACAAGAAGTAATCACCATAGCTAAAATAGCAACCACAACTAGTTGGTAACACATCCAACTAACCATACCTCTAAACCAAAGTATACAAATCATAAAAAAGTAGACCTTATGCCATCAACATATCCAACCCAAACCACAATAATCACAAGTCCATATATATAATCTATCCTACATAAAGAAGTCCTCCAAGGCATCAACACATAAACATGTTATAACATACCTCAAGACCATCAACACCCTAGTATAATGAGAACATCCAACAAAGGACACATATACATCTTGGAACTCCCACTTCATGGGTAAATGTCAAATTAGAAACCAATCAAGACATATAAATATGCACTAGTAGCATTTGTTGGAGTCCAGGACAACATTGAGAGGGGGGGGTAAATCAATGTTGTATAAACTTTTAAAATCTTTTTGTACCTTTTAACTTACAAGACAAAGAGAAAGGAAGACATCAATGATCTGTTAAACACATATGCAAAAGTATGATAATAAAAAATATGAATCAAGACCTTAAGAACAAATCATTAGAGCACATGAACACATGAAGACAAACAAGAACCATGACACCTGATTTGATGTGTGGAAAACCCACTAGGGGAAGAAAAACCACTCTAAAATGCTTCACTAGATTAATCAAGAAGCTCGTTAGTTACAGACAGGTCTCACTGACCATACAAGCCTCACTGGCTACAAAGAGGTCTCACTGACCATACAAGCCTCATTGACACATAAAGCCTAACTGGAAAATACAATCACCATCATCAAAACATAATGCTTAGTGTGCAAGAAATGATTGCAAGTCAATCTAATTTGCACCATTACATAACCTGTGATTCATCACTCACACAAAGATTCAAATACAATCATTATACAAAGAATACAATAACTTTGTTCCCTGAGTTTGCATATCCCTTTGCAATCATACTCAATTCAATCTTCATATCAGTCTCATGATTTCTGCACAATTAATTCACCTGATGCACAATCAATTGCATATTGTCTTCATACTTGACATGGTTCAATCAATAAGTTCTTTGCATAATGTCTTTGTCACTACATATTAGTCCACACACAAATTCAATCACACTGCACCTGCAAATTCATTATATAAAAAGTGACACTTTATCTTCCTCTCACATTCTTCTTCTTCTCTGATTCATTTTCACCTTCACAAAAATAAATATTTTTCATTTGCTCACAAATAATATCTTCAATATTCCATTTTGTTCTCAATAAAATCTTTCATAATTCATATGCAAAATTATTAAAAAGAATGACCCTTGACATTTCTTTTCTTTGCATATTCATCTTCACCTGCAAAAAATAAAATCATATATCTCTTCTTCAAAACCATTCACATTCCTGTTCTATCTGATTCAATTTCCCTTTCATAAAAATTTCCATCTACTTTTATTGAATGTCTTCATCAATGCAAAAATCATCTTTAATAACTTTCAATATAAAAATTGCTCCCATAAAAATAATATCTTCAAAAATAATACTCTCATCTATACATCTTCTCCAGAACAAAACTAATATCTTTTGTCCATTTTCACTGCAAGACAACTTGCCGCATTCTTCATAAAAGCATTCTTTAATATTAACCCTTCACCAAAAAAAAAACACTTTATATCCCTTTAAGAAAAATATAACCTTCCTTTCTAATTTTTCCAAAAAGAAATTTTCTTTCCTTAAAAATAAACTTCTTATTTTTGGTCTTCCATATCATGAGTGGAGAAAATAGAATAAATCCCCTAAAAATATGATCTTTCAAATCCCTTAAAACTCTTCCTTTTTGGAAGGCTAAAAAATAGCTTAAAAAATCTTGTTTTCTGTAGCCTTAGTGCTTTTGACTGTCATCAGCACTTCAAAGTTCATGCTCAAAGGATGGAGGTTGAAAATCAAATATAAACCATTGATTTAACTCTGTGCACTCATTCCATTTTAAATAAAGACCACTAATTGCCTTTTAGTGCCCAATGCATTCATATGAAGCCTGATGCTATCAGTTGAAGGGTCAAGGGGGCCAGTTAAGGAATGTTTTAACAACCCTCTAGCGGGTTACCTTAAGTGATATGACCTGTATTCATAGGTCAACTCCTAAATAAAACAAAAGTGCACTTATATGTGATGGGCAATGAAGATACACTTATATAATTTATTAGGGTTTTAAAGAACTTGAAAAAGCTCATAAAACTAGACATTTTCAAAAGAATTTAGGTCACATACAACTTTAATAACCTTTGAATTTGCCTGGATCTCTGCATTCTGCATTGCTCCATGAAGCACATGAAGTCATATGGTATAATATGAACAAAATATATGATGACATAACTTGTCATTATGAAGCAACTTAACACACCAATCAACTTCCAACTTGCATCTTGTTTCAATATTACCTTCACTTAAGTCACACCTTGAGTCATATCAACACACAGTTCCTGACACAATAAGAATTCTCTAAAGACATAATTAAGACATCTCCTGCAACCTATTTTGATGATCAACTGCTTGCATCTTGTTTTGATACATACATGAACATACATCTTGACATGAACCTTGCATCATCTCTCATCATATACCTCTTATCTTGAACAACATTGAACATGTTGCTGCCCCTATTGAGAAGGCATTCTGAAAACACAAGACTAATACTTGAAGCACCAAAGACAATGGTATGTCTTGAACATGCATGTGTGAACCTGATCATCACCATCACCATTAATTATCACCATCACTGTGATCATAACAAAACCAATAACAACATACACATAGTGGAGCCAAACCATAATATAAATCTATCCAATGACCTTATGTCTTGATCTCTCTGCTAGTAATACTGCACCTAAGACTTGAATGGGTGATTCTTCATGACCACTTATGAAACATCAAATGAACTCCACAATGAAGACATCAATGACAAACAGTATAACACCTTTTTGACATCAATGCCAATCAATCTCCATCAGCATTGACATAGAAGATGTGGCTAAATCCTCTATTACATAGTGTTGAAGAACACACACATAGATATGCAAAACCTGCAAACTAAAATAGCTACAACATAACTCTCACCACAAGTCCATATGTCTCCCAAGTTCTCCACATCATAGAAGATAGACAAACCAACTCCAAAGTCATGTGAACAAAAAATATAGGAAGAAGCATAAGACCAACAAGAGATAACTTGCAAATAAAAATCATGTCTTTCTATAGACACCAATGTGCTATATATGTGAAAAATAAGATCTCCTTCAAGAAACCCCAAATCAAGAAGTATCCTAAACATCCAACAAATCAATATAAAAGCCTCACAAACTAAAGGAAGATAAAAAAACCTCCATTCCCACAATGAGGAATATGTCCAAATCCACTAACCATAGATCATTTAAATATGATGACCTCAAAACAACTTAGGATCAAACATAAGGAGATAACAAATCATAATCATGCATCTACTTCTCAATCAATTGCTCAAAACTAATATTCATAACTCAAGACTTAAGCATTGTAGCACCCCTCCATTCTCACCTTGGATGTGCAGGTAGTTTGGTTAAGGAACCTGATGATGAGGATGGAACAAGAGCTTCTGTTAATACTTTTGGGAGCATGATGCATATTGTTATTATGCAGAGATTTATTTGGATAAGGTGATGCAGTAGTATGTTGTTAGGATAGGTGGAAAGGGTGGTATCATACCATTGGACTATGGGTGACATATGAGTATGAGATATGATTGCTAGAGTCCCTTCCCTAGTGCTTTGGCTATTATGTACATGTGCTCTAACTTGTATGTTTGAGTGAACAGGTACCAGGCATTGACTCCACCTGAATTGGCAAGTTTGAGCGTGCCTTGCACCCAATGTAAGTAGTTGACTAGAGATAGCACTTGGTCCCCCACCCTAACCATCATCCTTGAAGAGGATGAGTACCTAGTTTGATACCTTGTCAAGTACTATCAGTGGCCAGTCAGTGTTGCTTGAAGTTTTGCCTTTTGACCCTGGTTAGTGGTTAGGTAATTGTTTTGGCTTTTGGTTTAATTTGTCTGATAATATGCCTTGGTTATCTTATGCATTAAAATGGATTGATAAATAATATATATAATCCTAGTTGATAATAAAATAAAATTATAGTGTAATATTATAATTAAGAAATAATAATAAAATAGTAAATAAATAGAATATTATAAAGTTGGTTATATAATTAATTATAATATGTGAGTGAGTGTGGGTAAATGGTTTTACCCATTTGTAAAATTATTTATTGTGTGTATGTTTAAATTATGTTGGTTGCATATATTTTATTTATTTTTTAATAAGGGTTAGTAGGTAGTTAGTTGGGGTAGTTGTAAATTTATTTTGTACAGGAGTGGGAAAAATAACTTCCCTCCCTTCATTATTTATTAAATGGGGAGGGGGAATTTTGACCTGGAGAATTTGGGGGCTTTTTAATCTTTTTGGAAATTACTTTATTGGGAAGACTGTGCATTATAAATTTCCATGGAGTTTTTTTTAAGAGGTGGCTGCAATATTTTAGACCCGAAGAATAGAAGTTAATTGAATGGTAAGTGCATTATATTTTATAGATTTTGTCACCAATTTTTACTTATGTTTTCTACACAATGAAATTTAAATTATTATCTTTTCATTGTTCTTTATAATTATATTTTGTTAGGGTTTAATATAGTGCTATAAAATAATATTTTATACTATCTTTTAAATTTACATCACTCTATTTTATTTACAAGTGTGGTACAATATTTTATGTTTTATAAAGGTTATTTCCAACACTACATTTTATTTACTGTAAAGCTGGTATAAAATATACTATTAGGGTAAAATATACTATTTTATTAGGGTTTATTTCTAGTACTATATTGTCATGTCCCCATATTAAAGCCTTGTTTAAATTGAAGATTTAAACAATATATTTAATTACACATAAATATTAATAATTAAATATTAATAAGTTATATAATATATTATCATGTTACATGAATATAAATATCAAATATTATTATTATACTCATAAGATAATAATAGATATAAATATTATTATAATATATATTATTAATATGAATTAATTAATTAAATTATATATATATATATATATATATATATATATATATATATATATATATATATATATATATATATATTAGATATTAATATTATGTATGTGACTCTTTGAAGAGTCACCATTCTTCGTAAGAGGCATAATGGAACATACATAATATAAAGAGCAGCAGCAAGGAAGGAAAGGGGATCAGATTTGGGGATATAAGAAAATAAGGAAGTCTAAAGTAAGCAAACAGAAGTCTTTAAATATGAAAGTCAGAAAGTATGGAATAACAGTAGCTTGCATTTAATTTAAGAGGAAGTATTATAAATATATGGGAAATAAATAAATACAAAGAATATCGGCATTATAAATAAATATTCTTAAATCCGCATTATATTTATATATTTAAATCTGCATTATATTTATATATATATATAAATATATATATATATATATTTCTGAGTCATAAGTAGGAAAGATATCATAAATACATATAGGGAGGAATTATTCAAGTAAAAATAAATAAATATATATATATACAATAATATTAATAGCATATATAATAATATAATATAGAGATATTATTAATATTATAACAAATATTATAATATATAGGCAAAAGAGAATAGAATCCAGTGAGCAGATTCAACAAGACAAACAGCATAAAGAGGTACATGCACTTTCCTTTATTAATAGGTTAGGTAATATAAATGTTGTAGATGAATAATATGAATATAAATAAATGAATATTGCTTATATCAGCATAATAATAATTGGAATATTTTACCATCATTGATGTATATACATTCATTATGTATAAGTATGCACACAGAATAGGTATAATAATATGAGAATAAATAGGAGTGTAGAAATAAGGTAAATCTACTTACATATATGAAAATGGATATAAATATGAATATGAAAGTGAATATAAAAATTATTATGAATATGAAATGGGATTATGAGATCATAAGCATAAGGACATAAGTTTGAAAGGATTTTTAACTGTGTACTTATCAATTAAATCAAGCTTTTAGTGATGAATAAATATATTGGTCAGTGGATTGATTACTTCTTATAGATAAGTCATTGAGAGTTGGGGACATTTAAAATAAATACATAAATTACATTATGTCTAATTATAAACTTTGTTAGGAATAAGTAGTTATAACGTTTCTTATACCATTTAAACAATGTTTTGTTTATTTTGATTTCTCATTAAATGTTCATGAGATTCAGTTAGGAATAAATGTTTACAATATAGAAATTAAAACCATACAACAACTCTACAGACTTAAGTTCCAAATTAAGGCTTAGTTGATGTTTTAATTGAGTAGAGTCATGTATAGGTAAGAATAGTAAGTAGTTAATCTTAATTAGATTTTAATTAATTATGAATTATCTTTTTTTATGCTATCTTTGAATAAAGAGAGAAAGAGTTATCATAGACGGATCCCATGTTTAGAATATAGGATTTTCTTAATTTTCTGTTATAATAAAAGTTGGCTCTTTGTGTAAAGTAAGAATAGATTATTGTGAAATAATTACATATAGGTAATTGTCTTTTATGTTTACTATCTACTTACACTATGCATAGAATTATGAAATTGGTCTATTCTAAAATTGAGATTGGATAATAACCAAGTTACAATCTTATATTGATAACTTTGTTATGATAAATTCTCTGTAGTAACCAATGTATCTAGACTATTGGATTAAATGTTCATGCTTTTGTTATAGTGGGATGTAAGTTCTGTGTCATTGGGAAGTTGGATTGTAGAGGCTAAGAAGGGTGTAGTTGTGTGTATGGTCCTTGTGATATGTAACCCTAAAATGTTGTCTCCTTTTCTGACATGAACTCATTTAATTGTGATGAACATTCAAAGATGATTAATGCCTTCTTTGGTGTATGGATTATGTGGTTATGATGGTTGTGTAAGATGGTCAATGCCTTGCCCAGTGTAGGGTTTACTAGTTGCAAAGTAGGGAGAGTGGCTCTCAATGGGGGCCGGAACCCATAGTGGTGTCCAGGACAACCCATTGAAGGGTTTCTTAATCCAATGATAACATTAATAATGAAATAGGGGAATGGGTAGAATTCACATTAATCAAGATAATGTATGCCTCACTCATGGCTCAAATGCTCATTTAGGCTTGAGATGAGATGAGAAGGCCTGGAATGGTAAGATCAACTACCTTGTCCCCATGAAAGGTACATTGATTCTGCATGAGTTTGTATGGGGACCGGGGATCAGGAGAGGCTGCCAAGACAACCCAAAGATGGGAGTCAGGGCTTAGTGAAGTCCACCAGGACAACCCATATCAATCCATGTGATGACACTCCTCCCTATTGTAGTCTAGCACTCCCTAGTTGTATTTCCTCCCTCAATTGCGTAAGTGCCTCTGGAAGTGCAGTTAAGTATGTCAGTGATGTTTATTGTGGACAGTTTGATAATTGGTGTCATGTATAACCCTACTGCTTGTGTTAGTCTATTGTTCTCCTTACTATCTGTGAGTGTGGAATCTTGTGTTATCTCTTAGCTCGGGAGGTGGACCTTAGGGTTCCACATGGTCAGGTGAAAGAGCTTTTATTTCCATTGGTTTTTCCCTTGCTGATGTTCGTGGGTGAGGAGGATGTATCTTGTGTATTAGATATCAGATCTTGTACCAGTTTGAGGAAGATGATTATGCATACTCATGGTCTAGCCTTGTGTGACAGTCGATTCATAATGTATGTATTCAGAAAGGTGATAATGTAATCAATGTAATGAATTACTCATGTGTATAGGAATTTGTACATTCACATGTAATCCTTATCATGTTGATTATTCATCTGATGTTATGATATGGAGATGTATATGTTTATTCATTTAATGCTATAGATTTAGAATGATCTACTAATGTTAGTTAATAATGTATGTTGAATTATGTTAATTGATTTGGCAAGTAATGCAACCATGAAACCTTAGAGGACAAGTCGTTAGTTCAAATGATGTGTATAGATGTGTTAACATTACTTGTTATCTTATTCATATAAAAAAAAAATTATTATCCTACTTTGCATAGCATAGATATGTTGTTCTCTAAGGTGTTCATGGCGGGGCTTTACAAGCATACACGAGAAGACAAGGCATAAAAAATGCATCTAAAAATTAGGTGGGCAATGCCTATCAAATCATTCACTACCAAGAGGGCCAAGAGTGGGGAATTAGATTGCTCCTCCAGGATGCACCAAGCCTCAATGACTCTCTCCAAGAACAATCTCCTTAATAGGTCCATGTTGAACTAACATTCAACCCAGGTGTAGGCTCCTTGGTCGTACTATTAAAACCTCATCAAATAGTAACCATCTTAGCACATGATCTCCAAGAAATAAGAAATCTCTAGCCTCACCCAAATCTCCAAGTATCCATGAGCACCTACAATTGATCAATTCATGCTAAGCTCCAAATACAAAAATGCACTATCATGAAGCTCCCAAGCACATGATCAATGTACTAAATACAAAGAGAACTGGCAAGAACATTGCCAAAGTGATGCAAGAGCATCCAGTGGTGTTAGGGCAATCTTGTATCACCCAAAAAATGATGATTTTATTTTCTGTTCTTTTCAATTTTTATATTTTTGGATATCCATTTGCTTGAATAATGATTCAAAACCCTCAAAGTTTCCAAAAAAGATAAGAATACTAGGACCTACTATTTTTAGTAACCATATATCAGAGAAGTATTTGGTTCTAAAATTTTCTGCAAAGCTTTGGAATATCAACATAAACATTCTTGGTAAGTTTCAGCCCAAGATCATGTCTAGATTTCAAGATATTAAGGTTTTAGTTTTTGAGGTTCATGGAAAAAGTTTCAAAATTTTTTTTGAGTCACTTAGAGGTTCCTAAACATCCTAGAATTCAATTGAAAATCAAAATGTCCCTTAACAACACATCAAACGGTTTGTTAATTAGATACCTGGTTCAAAGGTTATGACCCCTAGAAGATGCGCTACCTAATTTCTCAATTTTTAAAATTTGAAAACTATTTCTTTGGTGGGAAAAATGAATAGTTGGGTTCATTTGGACACCCAAATGGAAGTTACACATTTCAAATCAAGCAAACTTTGGGGAAATTACTTTAAGTGGCGTTGATGCATATTTATAGTCCATTTTTTATAGTTCTAGGGGAGTGGTAGAAGGGAGTTATTGGGAAGTCCTATTCGTGTGAATTAGGAGGTCAGGTAGATATTGGAAGGCTCTATAAGTCATATATTTCTATTGTAGGACAACCCATATTTCTATAATAAGTGGGCATATGACCCTAGAAATTGTATTTTAGATTTGTAGCCTATTACGGGCAAGTTTAATCAAGAAATTCTGAAACAGTTACAATTTACTTAACTAATATTTCTTGAGATCTTGTTCTTTTTTATTTGAAATGTATAAATTGTTTTTGTATGTGTTCTATGTGGAGTCCACCCTCATCACAAATCTCCCACTACATATTTGCATAATCTAGGAACACATCATGACATCATAATATAACATCTCCTCAAAGGAAGATCATATCTCAAATGAACATATATGATATAAAAAGCACTTGTATCATGCCAAAACTCTAATGCACAATCAAGATTCCACCAGGGCACAATAACATCCATCCTAAAACAAGGATCAACTCTCAAAACTAACAAATCACAACCAACACCTCAACCAAAGACTATAAGAGTACTCCATGGTACCAAGATACCAACATCTCCAAATAACATGAAGATAACCATCCCCTATCAATAGAACTCAAGATGTTAAATAACTCTCATTGCATACAAAAAATAGGATTCAAGAGCTCATCCATCACACCAAAAACCACTGTAGAAGATCATCCATCACCAAGTGATGAATCCAAATCACTACCAAAGCTCCCATTGAATCGTGATAATATGCTACACACAACATCATGATAACCATCTACTAATTTAAGATCATCCATGACCCCAACACAACCAAGGAATTCAATTGCAACATTAAAAGGCCCAAAAGGTAGAGTAAAACCATGATCTCCAAACCAAGAAGATAAACCACCACCTGTAAATAGGAATCAATCCAACAATACCAGCAATGTAACTGCATAATAACCATGTCATGCAAAAGTCCTCAAAGGTACAAGGAACCTCCATGACACCATGATCATCACCTAATGTAACTGCATCAAACTCCCACTGAATCTCACACAGCTATACCATATAGTTAACATGTCTAGGTCCCATAACACAATTTTATTATCTAACCCCCCTTCTCTTTCTCTCTCTCTCATAATGACAACCAAACTAATGAGCCAAGTGACCAAACTAGGTCAATCAAATAGAATCTACATAAACACTAAATTATTTATGGGTATAGATAGTCCATATCTGAGTTATATATGCAACCTATAAGTATAGACAACCTACAACACTGCACAACTCATAGATCTCACAATACAATAAATCACCTCTAGATTCAATTTTCCATAAAATTAAAAAGTACTAGAGTCAAAGGAACCAATAAATAGCTCAAACAGAAATGTAAGTAAAAAACCACATAATAACATCTTCAAACCTAATCCACTACATATTTCTCAAAAAATTCTCTCCATTGCCTATAAGAAGTCCCACATTGGACACCATATGCACAAGATATGACCTATCAAGTCACAAGGAGAAAAACTTTTCTATCCAATATAGCAAGATCTAGAAAAACCTATAATACCACAATGTAGTACTAAGAAAGAGCTTTCTATTAGCTATAATAAATTGAAAAATGACATGCTAGACAAAAATTATGCCCTAAAAAAAAATCAAGCCTACTAGGCCTTCAAACCTAAATCCTAATGGCTGGCCGGTTGAGACTCAATGCCAGAGTGGTGGTTGGAAGCCCATTGGTTGAGTCTAGGTGGTGCTTTTGGGTAGCGATGGTGGTATTAGTGGCTCTAAGGTGTTTTATGTCGGTATTGATGGTTGGGGCTGGTTACCTACTGATGGCTCAACCCACCCACCGCTTGAGGGTTTATCCCCCATGGGCTAGGCGTGATTGCCTACTAGTCCTAGCTATTGGTCACCTAGGTGACAATGGGTTATGCCCCTTTGAACTTTGGAGTTTCCATTTTCTTTAATTTTTAATTTAACTTTTGATATTTTAGAATTCTTTTTTTTAAAATAATTTCCTACAAACTTGTATTTATGTGGGCACATGACTTGGGGAATATTCTTTGTTTGTACCATAAATTCCATCATCTTATGGTATTACATATTCCATATGTTGATATGGATTCTTTATGGTTGTACAAAATCTTTTTTTCCAAGATTTCCCTAGGGCACAAAAAATGGTGAAACTTTTTTGTCTCCAATCATAGTCATGTTTTATATGAAAAAATAGGATTTTTGAATTTTTGGATTCAATGGTGAGGTTTTTTTTTTTAAATCTTGGAGGCTTCTAGCAAAAGTTCACCCCCAAAATCCTCATAGAAAGATCGCAAACCAAAAACCCACTTGCCAAATCTCCATCAAAACCTAGATTTGCAACAATCCAAGTCTAAAAACACACTTGTAACCTTGAAAATGCCTTTGTTCTTTTTCTGGCAAGGCCATGGATTTAACTATGCAAAAAATTTACTCATAGAAAGGGTTACAAATACCTAAGAGATCTCCTCCCACAACCTGACAACCATGCTCTGATACCAAATGAAAGGAAAATTGTACCCATAATAGACAAACTACCATCAAGGTGACACAAGATATACCCTAAGAAAACCCTCCATGAGGGAAAAATCCAACCTTCAAAAGCATCCACACCTATTTTATTATATCATGAATAAATGTTATAATACATAGCCTTGATGAATACCTTTGAATCATCAAGCTCCCTAATTGCACTCCATGTCAATAAGCAAATGAGAATCACTTAACCATGCATCCAATTCCTTGCTTTCTCTCCTTACATATGCAGTCTACAAGAAAATCTCAAAGTTGCCAAATAGCCAACCCTAAAAAGTACTTATGTGCTTTCTTTTATAGAAATAAGCTTGCACAAAACAAATAAGTGGTATTACATACCCATTTCCCTCAAAACCATGAGCTCACTAAACCATGTCCCTCTCATTTACTTTTTGGTATTAAGTTTTTGTAATATTAAATATTTTCCCAATGTGCAACCCACATTAAATTTTTATCGCAATGTTACATACAACTTACAAGTGGTCCCAATAATGTCTAATCTATTGTGATGTTCACATCTCTAGGATGCACCACAATTTAATATTACATTTTACATTATATATATTATGCAAGGTTATGCAAGGTGGACAACAACCTATCCCAACAATAACATCATATTGAGTAGCCAAAGTGATAACTTTAGGCCTTGAAACATGCTCATCAAGAGCATCCCATAGTTCTCTATCAATTGATAGATCTTCCATCTTCCACTTCCACATCTCAAAATTGTTACCAGGAAATTTCTCTACCTCTATTCTCCTTGATGTGCTAGCCATCTAAAAATACCTATAACAAGATCACAAAGTATCTTTTGCACAAGCTCCCACTCAAAATTGTATTAGTTAAAAAACCAAAAACCCACAATTAAAACCAAAGGTGATCAATCTCTAATACCAATTGTAATGAAAGCTAAGGTAGCAAAACAACTTCCTACATTGATATTGAGAGGAAGGGTATGCAAAACTTTTTAAATATTTACAACAATTATAAAAATTATATAGAAATAAACATAAATAAAAATCATACCACAACACAATGGTTTTTGTGGGGAAGACCGTTTCAAGAGAAAAACCTCACACTCCAAAAACATCTCAATATTTTATTCAAAAATCTTAAAAAGATTACAATATACTTGTATAGAAAGATTTCACATGAGTATCACCAATCAAAGATATAGAGGCAATTTAAAAACATATATAAGACTCTTACACATAACCTCCATCTCAAGCATGTAATATATAGGAGATACAATACATGAAATTGCCAAATAGTAATTAGAAAACCATGAGCCAAAACCACCCAAAATTGCCACCTAATTTCTTAGGGTTTCATTATCTCCAATAAAATATACCTTATGATGTGTCATAACATGCATCAACATGTGTAACTCTCCCTTGTAGCTCTTTTTTGTGTCTAACAAGGTTTTACATTTTCCAATGTGGGAGGCCCAACTTTTGGAGGCCATGACTTTTGATTTGGGAGGCCGATTGAGCCCATTTTTTAAATTGAAGAGCTTGAAGCGATCTACACATTAGAAACCATTGATGGTAGTGCCAAACAACCTAAAATTTTAATTTTGGCCAAAGATGAACTCTATATCCTAGAAATTAGTTTTTTGTTTTTATAATTGAAAAATTATACTTTATGTAATTGCAAGTTTGAGATACATTTCCTAACATATTCATCAGATCCAAAGGTGAAGGTTAAATTCTTATAGAAAGAGTGGGATAAAACTAAGACCAATAGTGTTCTATACTCCAACATTGATGATCTTAAGACAAGACTAGTGAAGGTGAAAAACAAATAGGATTCATTGATGTCATCCTTAGATAAGGTTATTCATTTAAGCATAACTACAATTAAGAATTATGGTGCAGGTTTCTCAATGCTTTTATGATAGTCTTCTCAAGAGGAAGAAGTCAATGGTGACCGAGGGGCCTAGTAAGAGAACTAGTTCCTATTTGCTTAAAAGAAATAATGGTGTGATAACACAATAGTGTGTTCCACTTTTTGGCCTAAGTCGGATTCTCAAAATTAGCATTTCTTAGTATGTATTAATTATAGGGAATAAATGGTCAAGAATTTAAGGATGATGTAAACTAATGAGTTGTGGAATTTTCTATGTAGATTCAAGCTATATTTTTTTATATTTTTAAAAGAATTATTTCTATCATTTTTTATTTTCATTTTTAATCATTTTTTTATTTTTCTATTATTTTTTATTAAGTGACATTATTCCATAACACATATCTTTCACTATAAATAATTTTTTTCCTGATTTATTGGAATTAGACCATTAACTTCAAAATCTAGTGCATGGATCTTTTTTGGTAATTTTTTATTAAATATTGTATTTATTATTAATTTTGAATTAGTACTAGCAAAAATTAATTATCTTGCAATCAAATATTGTGGCAAGAAGATGAAACTTCAAGGCTACCATATAAGCTAGCAAATTGTAGGCATTATTTACAAATGAAAATTAAAGTCAATTTCAAAGGGGACCTCAATCTCAAAAGGGTCATCTAGTGGTGGGTAATTGCATTAATTTTAATCTCATTAAGGTTAGATTTAGGAAGGATAAAGGTGGGAGTTTTACATAGGGTGGGACTAGGCATAACATTTAATACTTTGAGAAGGGAGTAAAGTGGGAAAATCAATTAAGATTAAGGTGCCATCAAACTTGTAAATCTTATGATTTAATTATTCCAAAAATTCTCTGAAAATGCACTCATAAGGGATGAAGGATTTACCATCTGTAATTACTTTCTTATTGGTATGATAATTAATTATTTACTAGGGTTAGTATTTAATCTTTTACTGATAGGGAGTTACTATTTACTGGTCAAGCATCTTGGAGGTTATGAAAGAATCAATGTGTCCAACTTCTCCTTGGGTTTGTAGGACACTTGTCATCATTTTTGAATGGCTATTATCAGCCCATAAAACCTTGTACAATAAGATGAAAACTACCTTGAGACTCTAAGAGAAAGGATAAACTAGGTGCCCATTTTAGAGGTTAGTAAGTTGGTTACAACCTGTCATGGGTTTTGTTGGGATATTTTCAAGGTAGGGGGATTGGGATATGTAACCATTGGAATGCTTCATATAGGTGTTGAAATTCTATATAATAGGTTCTTAGGAAGGTAGAAATGATATGCTATGAGAAAGAGTGAAAACTTTGTATAAAGGTGTTGAAGGATTGAAGGCTGAAGAGGAGTAAGGAAGTTATTGTGTTGTAATCTCTCTTTTAAAGATAATATAGACTTAGCCTCTCTTCTTGGTGGAGTTTTCTCTTGAAAGGGTTTCTCCACATAAATACTATGTTATGTGTTGATCTCTTCTGTTCTCTATGTTTTTGTTGCAATTATTTACATTATTGCAATATCCATTTGGTTGTCTATTGATTAAGTTCATATTTGGAATTAAATTCTAGATTTTTATTTTATATTTGTTTACCTTCATTTATAACATTTGGTATCAAATCCTAGCTAGTTTTTCTTCTTGGGTGTAAGGGTGAAGGTTTTATGAGCTATAGTGGGAGTTCTAGTTAAATTTGTTTTATAGATTCATGTGTAGAATCCATGGCTACATCCTCATATCAATTAGATATTGAGAAGTTAAATGGAACAAAATATAAATTATGGAAGATGGATATGGAGGATCTCCTTGAAGAGAGAGATCAATGGCTAGTTGCAACTAAGGAAAATGTACTCTAGACAAAATAGATCAAGATGAGTGGGATAAGAAGGACATGAAATCATGGGAGGCAATTTAACTTTATATTGCATATTCAATTATATTGAATGTAGTTAAATAGTCCACTACATATTCTCTAGGAAACATTTGGGTGAAATCTACCAAACCAAGAGTCTGGTAAATAAATTATATTTGAAAAGAAAATTATTTTCTCTAAAAATGGAAGGTGATTTAATAGTTGAGTATTTAAATACCTTTGATTTTATTTTGAGTCAATTATCATCTATTGATGTTAATATTGAGGAAGAAGATAAATGCATTATGCTTCTTTGTTATTTTCCTGAGTCATGGGAGAATTTGATTCTTTCTATTAGTGATAATCTTTAAGATTCCAAGATGGATTCTCTAGTTGCAATATTGTTGTCATAGGAAATAAGAAAGAAAGCTATGTATAGCTCATAAAATTCTCTTCATGTCATGGAAGGCCCAAGGAAAGAGGTGGATCTAAAGGAGATTAAAAGGGGCCTAAAGAAAAGTCTAAGGCTAGATCTAAGAATCCTAGTAAAAAGAATAGAGTGAAGTGTTAGAGTTGCAGAAAGAGAGGACATGTAAAAATAGAATGTAGAAACAAAAAGAAACAATAGGATTCTACCATAGAAAAGTCCTCAAAATTAGGTGATGAAGCTTTCATTTCTTCATGTAATGTGTAATGCCCCACCATGCAACCCTAGAGAAAAGTTCAACTAAAGCAATAAAAGGCAGATTTTATCAAGCTAAACTAACATCTATAGGGATTACATAGCTACATTATTGATACAACACAATATTCAACAACATACTTAACTTATTCAAATAAGTCAAAGAGTCAACTAACAACTTTTGTTACATCATCAGATAGATACATCATTCTTTCAATAATAATTACAAGTACAAACAGGGTATTCTACAAAAGGAGTTACATAATTTCAATGATACATAAGCTCTTTCCTGAATACATCAATTTACAAAATGATCTCCACTGATACAAAAACCTAGGTACAAGCAGTACAAATGTTTGTCCTTAGATATAAATGCAAAACTAGAAACATGAGAGACACATCCTCTTCACACACGAGCCTCGACGCCAAAGAACCAATGGAGTAAGCACAACCACCCGACCATGTGGAACCCTAAGGTCCACCCCTTGTAGTAGGAGATAACAATGAGGTCCCATAATGACAATAGTCAAGATGACCAAATAAAATAGATGGAAGACTAACATGAATTCCAACAACTCAGTCAAGAAATAAACATCACAAGTAGCTCAATCAATGCTCACAGAGGCAATATGAACAACAAGGAAAGAGTATAAAAGGGAAAACTAGACTACAGTAGGTAGAGTGTCATCGCATGGTCCTGACATGGGTTATCCTGGCTATCTATCACTAGACGTCGGCACCCACCTATGGTTATCCTGGCAGCCTCTCTCTAGGCACCAGCCCCATAGGGTGACACATGCGGAACCAACTATCCTTTCATGAAGACAAGGAAGTCGATCATGCCAAGCAGGCCTTCTCATCCCATCCTTAGCCTGAATGAGTGCTACAAGCATGGGTGATGCATCTAATTATCTTATTAAATGAGTTAACTACCCAACCCCCTAGGTTAATTATTAGGTTATCACTTGATTACAACTTTCAAAGGGTTATCCTAGTAGCCACTTTGGGCACTGGCCCCACAATGAAAGCCACTCTCCTACATGGACCCAGTAACCCTAACCATCTAACAAGAAAATTTATCTCCATTGGTTTCCCTTGTTGTTGTTCGTGTGGGAGAAGGATGTACCTTGTATCACAGATTTCAGATCTTACTCTAGCTTGAGGAGACAGATACTTATGATCATGTTTCAGTCTTGTATTTCAGTTGAATCATGTACTGTTATCTTGATATATGTACTCCAATGTAATGTTGTACTCTCTTGTAAAGGAACTTGTCTATGTACTCATTGTTGCAAGGTGTGACCCTTGGTCTTCTTATTCAGCACTGCGTTGTGGTGGTTTGCGACAAGGGCTTAACCGCCTCCCGTGCTTGTTAAGTCAAGTGGTTGTATCAGGCATTAATAGGTCGATCTTTTAGTGCAATGGCAACTAATAGTTGGTATCAGAGCCGAGGTCACGGGTTCAAACCCCGCACTTGCACTGGGGGGGATTGTTGCAAGGTGTGACCCTTGGTCTTCTTATTTAGCATTGCGCTGTGGTGGTTTGTGACAAGGGCTTAACTGCCTCCCATGCTTGTTAAGTCAAGTGGTTGTATCAGGCATTAATAGGTTGATCTTTTGGTGCAACGGCAACTAACACTCATGATTCTATGTACAGGATCTTAATGTTACTTATTTGATGATATAATATGGAATTGTATGTGTTTATTTATCTGATGCAATTAGACTTAAAATGAACTGTGTTTGTTAGTTAATTCATAATGTTGGTTAGATCTTGTTTTAGTTCATTAGTAAGGCAACCATGGCACTCTAGAGGATAAATCTTAATTTAAATGTTATGAACAACTGGGGAACCTCATGTCAGGACCATGCGATGAAACTCTACCTACTATAGCCTAGTTTTCCCTTTTGTACTCTTTCCTCATTGTTCATATTGCCTCTGTGAGCATTGATTGAGCTACTTGTGATGTTTATTTCTTGACTAAGTTGTTGGAATTCACGTTAGTCTTCTACTTATTTTATTTGGTCATCTTGACTATTGTCATTATGGGACCTCATTGTTATCTCCTAGCATGGGGGTGGACCTCAGGGTTCCACATGGTTGGGTGGTTGTGCTTACTCCATTGGTTCTTTGGCGTCAAGGCTCGTGTGTGAAGAGAATGTGTCTCTTATGTTTCTAGTTTTGCATCTGTATCTGAGGACAAACATTTGTACTACTTGCACCTAGATTTTTGTATCAGTGGAGATCATTTTGTAAATTGATGTATTTAGGAAAGAGCTTAGGTATCATTGAAATTATGTAACTCCTTTTGTAGAATACCCTATTTGTACTTGTAATTATTATTGAAAGGATGATGTATCTATTTGATGATGTAACAAAAGTTGTTAGTTGACTCTTTGACTTATTTGAATAAGTTATGTATGTTGTTGAATATTGTGCTGTATGGTGCAGAAGCACCTAGAAAATCTTGTTTTCTTTTGTAATAAGGTCAAATAGACCAATGCATTTTCATTTCCATTTGTCTCTAGGTCCTTCAGGACCTAGAACCCATTTTGTAAGTCCTAAGTGACTTAAAACACACTTTTGTCATATTGTAATCACATAGTGCCAAAACAGGGCAGTAGGACAGTTTGAGGTAGTTTGGATCGGTTGGTCTTCCAACTATTTGCATCGGTTGGTTTTCCAACTGCTGGCAGGTTGGGTTGATAAAAACCAGAGGAAGGAACCATCTGAGAAAAAAAAGGAGAAGTGTGTGAGTGTGTATTGTTCTAAGGAGAAATAAAACTATTTTGTTTCGTCAATTTGATTTCTGTTCCGTGTAACTGTAATTTGCATAACTGTAGATTTCTATTCTTTCTGCATGCTTTCCATCATTGCAGTATGTCATTGTGAAGCATTCCACTGGTATGATGGCTTCATTGTACAAGTATTTGTTTTTGTTTCTTGTTTTGTTTTGGTGTTTGATGGTGCAGAGGATCTAGACAGAGTGTTTTGCACAGTAGGTTGACCTAGCATCTCCATGTGCTAGGGTTCGGTAGAAGAGGGAGAAAGTAAACTATGCATCAGTGTATCAACGAAGCAAATTCTAACATGGCTGATAGTAATTGTCTTTCTGATAGGCAAGAAGCGTAGAGTCACCCATTGGGAAGAGTTGCAATGTCGGAGTGACAAGTTCGAAGATGGCTGATGGTTATTTTCTTTCTGATAAGCAAAGAGTTTTGAACCTCACATTAGAGTGACTAAAAATTCAGAGAGATAAGTTGTAAAGTGTTGCTGAAAATAAACGGTTCAAAGGTTCAAAGGTTAAAAGGTTCAAAGACCTGATCATCGAGACTAGAAATGGTTCAAAGGTTCAAAGGTTCAAAGATCTGTTCACTGAGCCTAGAAATGGTTCCAAAAGGTTCAAGAGTTCAAAAGTTCAATTTATGATCAATTGTCTATTTCTACTGTGCACTCCTCTTCATATTGGTATTAGAGCTCAAAAAGATTTGGGCAACAAGTTGAATTAAGGATTTGTAGGAGTGTTGGTGTTTGGGTGCTGTCTGTGAATAGTGTATGTCAGACAGAGAAAGTGAGACAGAGGCAAAGAGGATGCCTCCCAAAAGTATGTCGCAAGATGCCATTAAGAAGCTGATTGAGGAGATGCTTGAATCCAAGTTGGGAGAGTTCAAGCAGTCGAAAGGCAAAGATAGGGAAGATGAAAGTGACAACGATGAACGAGATACAGAAATTGATGGAACTAATAAGAGGATAGAGGAGATACCAGCAGACCAGAGGGCATTTGTAGATGCTTTGAAGTCAGTCAATAGGGACACCATAGATGGGTTACCTATGTATGGTGGAAGTGTGGAAGCTAAAGAGGTGATTGATTGGATTGAGGCATTGAACAATCATTTCAAATACAAAGAAGTCCCTGATGATAAGAGGGATAAATTGGCAAAGGCAAGATTGAAGGGATCCACTCTTGTATGGTGGAGTTATAAGCAAGGAGAGAGAGTCAAGGAGGGGAAGAATATGATAACCTCCTGGGAAAGGATGAAGACCAAAATCAAGGCACAATTCTCAACTCTAGACTATAATGTGCAGATGTATAAGAAATTGTAGAATCTCAAACATAGAGACCTTGATGTGAATGCATACACACAAGAGTTTCATAAACTTAGTCTCAAGTCAAAGAGACAAGAATAAAAGTCAGAGAAGGTGGCAAGGTATCTGAATGGCCTAAGGATGAACATCCAAGATGAGATCAACATCTTAGCACCAGAAACAGTGAACAAGTGTTTCCAAATGGACTTAAGGGCTGAAGAGAAGATAAAGAGAAAGAGTGAGAAGAATAATAGAGGTAGAGGAGGAAGAAATTTCAGAGGCAGAGGTAGTTTTGGAGGAAGAAGTCCTAACCAGAGGCCTAGTGGTGAGTCTAACCAAGAAGAGCAAGTTGGAGACTCAAGTAGCAGAGGAGGCTACCAAGGAAGAAGACCTAATGGAAGAGGTGGGAAAAATGGATCAGGTAGAGGATCCAAGTTCTCCAATATGAGATGTTATAACTACAATCAGATAGGGCACCCAACATACAAGTGTCCAGAGAAGGCCTCAACTTCTCATGGTGGTGAGAAGAGAACCACTTTGATTCAAGAAGATGCAAGGAGTGTGATATCTCCTAAAGTGAATTTAGCATCAGAAATGGGAGAAAATCTGATGATCAAAAGAACGCTGCTCAAGGAATCACTGTAGACTGAACCATCTCAAAGAAGGGCTTTGTTTAGAATTAACTACAAGATCCATGGTAAGGTTTGTAAAGTTATTATTAACTCTGGTTCTACTAATAATGTCATATCTTTGGAAGTAGTGAATAAGTTGAAGTTAGAAAGGATACCCCATAGCAGTCTATATAAAATCAGTTGGTTGAATAAGGGGCAGCACATACTCATCAATGAACAAGCATGGGTAGAATTTTGTATTGGGGGGTATAGAGATAAAATCTTGTGTGACATCCTTCCAATGGATGCTTTCCATCTTTTGTTAGGCAGACCATGGCAATTTTACAGAAAGGCTCATCATGATGGAGAAAAGAATGCTTACTCATTCCAAAAGGATGGTGTAACTTATATGATACAGTCATTGGTAGAAGGGGATCCACAACCTATAGGATCTAGTGTAATGCTGGTAGGAGAAAAAGAATTCATGGATACAATAAAGGAAGGTGGTGGAGTAGGTTTTGCTTTGATTGTTAAGCCTAAGGGGGAAAAGAAGGAAAATGTGAGAGAAGTAGGGCCTAAGGAGGTCAGAGATTTACTTGAGAGTTACAAAGGAGTGATTGCAAAAGATATACTTGATTCCCTACCACCTGTTAGAGATATTAGCCACCAGATAGACCTCATACTAGGAGCAGTACTTCCTAATAAGGCAGCATATAAAATGACCCCTTAGCAGAATGAAGAGATAGAAAATTAGGTTCAAGAACTCCTAAACAAAGGACTGATAAGAAAGAGCCTTAGCCCATGTGCAGTACCTACTATTTTAGCCCCAAAGAAGCATGGGAAATGGAGGCTTTGTACCAATTCTAGAGCCATAAATAGGATAACCATTAGGTATAGGTTTCCTATTCCTAGAATAGAAGATCTAATGGATTATTTGGGAGGGGCTACTTATTTCTCCAAGATAGACTTAAAGAGTGGGTATCACCAAATACGAGTAAGAGAGGGGGATGAGTGGAAGACAACATTCAAAACCAATGAAGGGTTGTATGAGTGGATTGTGATGCCTTTTGGTCTTTCAAACACCCCTAGTACTTTTATGAGACTAATGAATGAGGTGTTGCAGGAATTCATAGGGAAATTTGTGGTAGTCTACATTGATGATATCTTGGTGTTCAGTAAGAGCAAGGAAGAACACTTGAAACATTTGGAGATAGTTTTGAAGAGGCTACAAGATCAAAAGTTAATGATAAACTTGGAAAAGTGTGACTTCATGAAACAAGAATTGGTTTACCTAGGCTTTGTCATCTCAAAGGGTGATTTGATAATGGATTCTTCCAAGGTAGAAGCTCTTTTGAATTGGCCTACACCTAGGACAGCAGGAGAGGTCAGAAGTTTTCATTGTTTGGCCACATTTTATAGAAAATTTATTAAGAACTACAGTGATATTTGTGTACCTATGTTAGAGACCATCAAGGGTGGAGGTAAGGTGAAGTTTGTGTGGACAAAAGAGGCAAATTAGAGTTTTGAAAGTTTGAAGCAGAAAGTTGCCAAGTATCCTGTCTTAGTACTTCCTGATTTTAATAAAGTTTTCACCATTGAATGTGATGCAAGTGGGTTGGCCATAGGGGCAGTGTTGAGCCAAGAAGGCAAACCAGTAGCCTTTTTCAGTGAAAAATTGAATGAAGCTAAGAGGAAGTACTCCTCTTATGATTCAGAGTTGTATGCCATGGTACAAGCTCTGAAAAAATGGAGGCACTACTTGCTTCCTAAAGAATTTATTGTATACACTGACAATCATGCTCTCAGTTTTTTAAATGGATAGGAAAAGATCAGTCATAGACACATGAAGTGGGTGGAAAGTCTTCAAGCATACACCTTCATCATCAAACATAAGAAGGGGATAACCAATAACATTGCTAATGCTTTAAGCAGAAGGGTGTTGACAGTACAAGAAGTGCAATTACAAAGCATGGGTGTTGAGGCACTCAAAGGATTGTATGAAGAGGACCAAGATTTCAAGGAGATTTATAAGGTATGCAGTGAGTTTGCTAATGCTTTCCACAGTCAATTTTTAGATTATACATTGTAGGATAGACTTTTGTTTAAAGGGAGTCAACTATGTATCCCTAAGTGTTCAATGATGGATAATATAGTGAAGGAGAAACATAGTGGTGGTTTAGGAGGACATTTTGGGCTCAATAAGACCTTAGATCTAGTAAGAAGATTTTACTTTTGGCCAAAGATGGAATATGATATCAGAAGGTTTGTTGAGAGTTGCATGATTTACCAGAGAGCAAAGGGGGTCTCAACCAATGCAGGACTGTACCAACCTTTGTCCATACCAGACAGGCCTTGGGAAAGTTTGAGTATGGATTTTGTGATGGGATTGCCCAAGACAAGGATAGGTTGTGACAGTGTGTTTGTTGTGGTAGATAGATTCAGCAAAATGGCACATTTTATTCCTTGTAAAACCACCAATGATGCTAGCTACTTTGCAGGTTTGTTCTTTAAAGAAATTGTCAGGATTCATGGATTGCCTTTGAGTATTGTATCTGACAGAGACATCAAATTTGTAGGACATTTTTGGAGAACCTTGTCGAAAATATTCGGTACAAATTTGTCCTTTAGCTCAGCCTATCATCCTTAGACTGATGGCCAAACTGAGGTTGTGAATAGGTCATTAGGCAATTTGCTGAGATGTTTGACAAGAGAACATGGAGGTAGTTGGGATGTGGTACTCCCACAAGTAGAATATGCCTATAATGATTCTACAAATAGAAGTATAGGTCTAAGTCCTTTTGAAGTTGTCTATGGTAGTCATCCTAGAGGAATTTTTGAATTGAGAGATGTTCAAGGGTTGGACAAAAGGATTGGACATGCTGATACATTTGCAGAGGCTATGAAAGAGATCCATCAACAAGTCAGAGATACTCTACACAAGAATAGTTAGAAGATCAAGGCTAGATTGGATCAAAGGAGAAGGGATGTGCAGTACCAATTAGAAGATATGGTCATGGTTCATCTCAACAAGAACAGACTACCCAAGGGAAGCCACAACAAGTTGATGATGAGAAAATTTGGACCTTGTAATATTTTAGAGAAATATGGTCCTAATGCTTACAAAATTGAACTCCCTGATGATATTGCTATTTCACCTATATTCAATGTTGTTGATCTAACATTATATAGGAGTCCTGATACAAGAGAAGGTATAGTAGATTCTATCCAAGACAATGTAGAGTGGGTGCAACATTTACCACCTAAGGAACCACCTAAAATGGAGTGCATCTTGGATAGCAGGACAACCAAAAAGATAAGAAATCAGACCTACTTTGAGCACTTAGTCAAATGGCAAGGACTTCCAGACTCAGAAGCCACATGGATATTGGAAGAAGACATCAAAAAGCAGGGTGGTGATTTGCAGCAGTTAGTCTCTAAGAGGACTTGAGAGAACTTTTACCTGGGGAGTATGGTGCTGGAGTACCTAGAAAATCCTATTTTCTTTTGTAATAAGGTCTATTTGACCAATGCATTTTCATTTCCGTTTGTCTCTAGGTCCTTCAGGACCTAGAACCCATTTTGTAAGTCCTAAGTGACTTAAAACACACTTTTGTCATATTGTAATCACATAGTGCCAAAACAGGGCAGTAGGATAGTTTGAGGCAGTTTGGATCGGTTGGTCTTCCAACTATTTGCATCGGTTGGTTTTCCAACTACTAGCAGGTTGGGTTGATAAAAACTAGAGGAAGGAAGCATATGAGAAAAAAAAGAAGGAGAAGTGTGTGAGTGTGTATTGTTCTAAGGAGAAATAAAACTATTATGTTCCATTAATTTTATTTCTGTTCCCTGTAATTGTAATTTGCATAACTATAGATTTCTATTCTTTCTGTGTGCTTTCCATCATTGCAGTATGTCGTTGTGAAGCATTCTATTGGTATGATTTTTGTTGAAATCAGTGGAATGGCTTCATTGTACAAGTATTTGTTTTTGTTTCTTATTTTTTTGGTGTTCAATGGTGCAGAGGATCCAGACAGAGTGTTTTGCACAGTAGGTCGACCTAGCATCTCCATGTGCTAGGGTTCGGTTGAAGAGGGAGAAAGTAAACTGTCCATTAGCATATTGGCAAAGCAAATTCTAACATGGCCGATAGTAATTGTCTTGCTGACAGGAAAGAAGTGTAGAGTCACCCATCGGGAAGAGTTGTGATGTCGGAGTGACAAGTTTGAAGATGACCGATGGTGATTTTTTTGCCAATAAGCAAAGAGTGTTGAACCTCACATCAGAGTGACTAAGACTTCAGAGAGATAAGTTGTAAAGTGTTGCCGAAAATAAACGGTTCAAAGGTTCAAAGGTTCAAAGATCTGTTCACCGAGCCTAGAAATGGTTCCAAAAGGTTCAAGAGTTCAAAAGTTCAATTTATGATCAATTGTCTATTTCCCCTATGCACTCCTCTTCACTGTATCAATAATGTAGCTATGTAATCCCTAGAGATGTTAGTTTAACTTGATACAATTACATTATGTGATATTTTGTTAATGTTATTTCTTTATTAAAAAAAATTGACCTTTTTGTAAGTTTAGTTGTGTTATCCTCTGGGTTCCTTGGTGGGGCATTACATAATGTTATTTCTAATGAAGATTTGTTTCTTGAATCATGATGCTCTTATCATATGAATCCTCATAAGGAGTGGTTTTCCACATATGAAGAATATAGTTGAAGTAAAGTCTACCCTGGGGAAAAGAGTTCATATCCTATTGTTGGATAGGGAAAGGTATAGTTGTGTTTCAGTGATGGGAGGATAAAATCCATCCTTGGTGTTTCACATATTCTTTGGTTAACAAGAAATTTAATTTTTGTCTCTAATTTTAATGATTCAGGAATGCATGTAACATTTGCTAAGCATAGTTGCAAATAGGTGAGAGTGAGTATGGTAAGAGAAAGGGGTGAAAGAATGAGAACTTTGTTTAGGATAGATGCCACTATTGTTTTTAAATCCACCAATGCAACTCAAAAGTTTGAAAATACATGTATCTTGTAGCACCATAGATTGGACGACATAAGTGAAACTAGTTTAAAAAACATTTTAAATAAAAAATTGTTAGAAGATTTTTCTTATTCTGTTGATTATTTTGAATTTTGTGAGCACTATGTGTTTGGGAAACAAAATAGAGCATTATTTCCTTCAAGAAGTAATAAAAAAAGTAGTACATTAGAAATTATTTATACAAATGTATTTGATCATGTGGATATTGATTCTATTGGAAAATCATGATATTTTGTGTCCTTCATTGATGATGTATTAGGATTTACTTGGATTTATTTTTTGAGACATAAATTAACTAAAGTTTTCATTAAGTTTAAGGAATTTAAAGTCTTAGTAGAAAAGTAATTAGAACATAAGATAAAGGTTTTGAGATCTGTTAATGGCGGAGAATATTTTTCTAAGTAATTTGATGAGTTTTGCAAGCATACAAGTATTGTTAGGAAAAAGACTACTCGGTACACTCTAAAATAGAATGGGGTGGTAGAAAGGATGAATTGAACTATAATGGAAAGAGCTAGAAGTATGTCAAGTGGTGCACAATTTGTGAGTATCACTTGTTACTTGATTAATATATCTTGTAAGGCTCTTGATTTAACACATTATGAACTGTGGATAAGTAAGAAACCTTATGTTTCATATTTAAGGGTTTTTAGTTGTGAGGATTTTGTTCATGTACTTAAAGAAAAGTGTTGTAATTTGGATCTAAAAGTAAAAAGATGTATTTTCATTGGATATGGTGAGAATGTTAAAGGTTATAAGATTTGGAACCCTCAAACCAAGAAAGTATAAATCTATTTTAAAGATGTAATTATTAAGGAACCTAGAGCTATTTCTAATCCTAAATATCTAGAATATAAAGGGAAATGAAAGTACATAATTTTGAAATTAAGCAGGAAGATGCACACTAGAAATAACATAATGATGGATTTGAAGATAGAGAGGTAAAAGAAGAGGAAGAAGATGAAGAGTGCTCTAAGAAAATTAAAGAGGTTAGTGAAGATAACCATGAAGAAGTTGAGCAAGCTCAAGAATAGACAAAGCCTCATACTCCTACCTTGAGAAGATCCACAAGATAAAGAAATCTAGTTGATAGGTATAGCCCACTAGATCATAGGATTTTTTTCATTTTTCCAAAGGAAGGAAGGCCATTATATGTAAGTGGGTCTACAAGAAGAAATTTGGAGTAGGTTGTTCATTAGAAAAATTATGAGGCTAGACTAGTGGCCAAGGGATACTCCAAGAGAGTGGTGCAGAAGCACCTCGAAGACATTAAGAATCTGAGGATTCTATACATTTTATGTTATGTCCAAAATGTTATGTTGTAAGGCCTTAGGCCACTTTGAGTCTTAGTTAGCCGCATAATCACATGTATGTCAAGAAACAGCTTAAAAGCTTGTAACCAAACTGGAAGAGTGTAACCAATTGGCAGTGGTGGTTCGTTTTCCACCATGTGTAACTGTCAATTGAGAGTCTTTATATAGTTGGTCTCTGTTTGTGTAGACAGAGAAGAAGAACAAATCTGTATTAATATTTAGAAGAAGGAAATAAAGAGCTTCTATTGTTTTGGTGTAACCCCTGGGATGTAGTACAGAAGCATTCCACTGGTTGAGGTTTCTTCGAAACCAGTGGAATGTCTTCCTTAGAGTAGGTTGTTTTTTTGTTATGTAGTTTTAGTGTTTCTGTGCTTGGTTGTTTGGTTACAAGAGCTGTGGAGAGAAGCCATCGGTGTGAGGAAAGCACATCGGGCGAAGCTTTGGAAGTTATGCCGATCGACGGAGTCACGCCGATAGAAGGAGCATCATGGAGAGCAAGACATTCGTCTCACCAAAGGAAAAGTTTGGTGTTTATTGTTCCGGCATAAGGTCATCGGACTGACTACATCTATCGAGTAGATAAAGGTGCATTGAACCGATAACATTAATCTTGCCGATCGTGTTTGTATCAGGGAGATCATTAGGGAAGTGTTGCCGATGGAGAAGTGGGAGTTAGACGCTCATCAGTGTGACCGATAGCGTCGGCAGAAGATTCGAGGAGCTCGCCGATAGGATAATATCATGCCGATAGGCACATAACCGAAGCCACTCATCGCTGAGAGATATGTATCGGCGAAAGTCTCTTTCGTTTGACCGATGGTGTATAGTCATGCCGATAGGCAAGAATAGGTATATTTCGGTGTGACATTTAAATTGTCTTGCCGATATACCCTCAAGTGGCTATTTTTGGACCTTCAAATGGAGTCTTCAACCTGTTTTATCTGTTAACTAGTTTTTCCTCTGCATCAGTTGGTATCAGAGCTAGCAAAAGCTTTGGGAGAAGATGTTGTATTGATTCTGTCACTGAATAGGCAGAAGAAGAAAGAAGAAGAAGAGAGAAGCAAGAAGCTGAAAGAAAGTGTGCTAGAAAAGAATTTTGCTGACTTCCGGTTGCAGGTGCAGATTCACTCACTACAGTAGGCAGATGAGAGATCTGTCATGGGCCTGAGAAGGAGGTCCAATTTGTGTCGCCAAAAGTCCTGGGGCGAGAGGCGAGAAAGGAATCCCAGGTGAGGGACAGATGTGTTGGTGTAGCATGAAGGAGTGGATTTCAGTTGTTGCATTTCGGAGGCAGCCATTGATAGAAGGCACAGTTGAGGATGAAGAGGAAGCAGCAGAGGCATCTAGTTAGCATTGCAGACATCGAGAAAGTCAAAAGATATTGCAGGCTTTTCACTGAGCATTTCCATGGGACATGGAAAATTTTTAAGTCTGGGAGTATGGTGCAGAAGCACCTCGAAGACATTAAGAATCTGAGGATTCTATACATTTTATGTTATGTCCAAAATGTTATGTTGTAAGGCCTTAGGCCACTTTGAGTCTTAGTTAGCTGCATAATGACATGTATGTCAAGAAACAGCTTAAAAGCTTGTAACCGAACTGGAAGAGTGTAACCGATTGGCAGTGGTGGTTCGTTTTCCACCATGTGTAACTGTCAATTGAGAGTCTTTATATAGTTGGTCTCTGTTCGTGTAGACAGAGAAGAAGAACAAATCTGTATTAATATTTAGAAGAAGGAAATAAAGAGCTTCTATTGTTTTGGTGTAACCCCTGGGATGTAGTACGGAAGCATTCCACTGGTTGAGGTTTCTTCGAAACCAGTGGAATGTCTTCCTTAGAGTAGGTTGTTTTTCTGTTATGTAGTTTTAGTGTTTCTGTGCTTGGTTGTTTGGTTACAAGAGCTGTGGAGAGAAGCCATTGGTGTGAGGAAAGCACATCGGGTGAAGCTTTGGAAGTTATGCCGATCGATGGATTCACGCTGATAGAAGGAGCATCGTGGAGAGCAAGACATTCGTCTCACCGAAGGAAAAGTTTGGTGTTTATTGTTCCGGCATAAGGTCATCGGACTGACTACGTCTATCAGGTAGATAAAGGTGCATTGAACCGATAACATTAATCTTGCCGATCGTGTTTGTATCAGGGAGATCATTAGGGAAGTGTTGCCGATGGAGAAGTGGAAGTTAGACGCTCATCGGTGTGACCGATAGCGTCGGCAGAAGATTCGAGGAGCTCGCCGATAGGATAATATCATGTCGATAGGCACATAACCAAAGCCACTCATCGTTGAGAGATATGTATCGGTGAAAGTCTCTTTCGTTTGACCAATGGTGTATAGTCATGCCGATAGGCAAGAATAGGTATATTTCGGTGTGACATTTAAATTGTCTTGCCGATATACCCTCAAGTGGCTATTTTTGGACCTTCAAATGGAGTCTTCAACCTGTTTTATCTGTTAACTGGTTTTTCCTCTGCATCAGAGAGGGAGTTGATTTTGGTGAAATTTTCTCTCCTATTGGTAAAATATCCTTGATTAGATTTCTTTAATCCATAGTTGTTGCTAGTGATTTTGAAATTGAGAAAATGGATGTTAAAACTACATTTTTGCATAGGGATCTAGAATAAGAAATTTACATGCAATAACCTAGAGGTTTTGAGGTAAAATGAAAAGAATAGATGGTTTATAGATTAAAATAGTCTCTTTGTGGTTTGAAACAATCACCCTAGATGTGGTATCAAAAGCTTGATTCATTTATTTTGAATTTGGGTTTTATAAGAAGTGAAGAGGATCATTGTATTTACATTAGACATATTGAAGATTATATACTAATTGTTGCCTTTTATATGGATGATATGTTAATTTTAGTAACACCAAGGGTATGATTAGTGAGCTAAAAGATCAACTTTTAGGTACATTTGACAAGAAATATCTACATGTTGCAAGATGCATATTAGGAATGGAAATCGGGAGGGATAATGTACATAGAAAACTCTCGTTATCCCAAATAAGTATATTGATACTATTTTACATAGATTTGGTATGAAAGACTATAAGCCAGTTAGAATTCCCTTACCCATTGGCATTGAACTTACTTTATATATGTGTCCTAAGAGGGAAGATGATTTTGAGGATATGTATAATGTGTCATATGCTACTGTAGTAGGCACTTTGATGTATGTCATTGTTTGTAATAGGCCAGATATGCCCAAGCAGTGGCAGTATTGAGTAGGTTTATGTGTAACCTTGGTAGAGAGCATTGGAATTATGTGAAAAGGGTGTTGATATTTGAATGTTACTTTTGATTATTGTTTGGTTTATTCTAGTACTAATAGTAAGGATAAGACATTGGACATATAGAGCTTTGTTGATGCAGATTGGGCAAGTGACCTAGATAGATGAAGGTCCACTAGCAGATATGTATTTAATTTTTTGGAGTGCAATGAGCTTGATGAGCAAGAGGCAACACACAGTTGCATTATCCACCACTAAAGTAGAGTATATGGCTGCTACCTGTGTATCTAAAGAGGAATTTTTATTACAAAAATTATCTACATGTATTGGTTTTGATTGCAGGACAATTTAGACTGGTTGTAATAGCCAAAGTTTTGTTTAGCTAAGAATCCTATGTATCATTTTGAGACTAAGAATAGTGATATTCAATACCATTTTTTTCATGAAATGATTGCAAATGGAAAGATAGAGTTGAATAAGGTTAACACTCAAGAGAAAGTTGTAGAATCTCTTACCAAGCCTGTGAGCATAGAAAAGTTCACGTGGTGCAGGGAGGCCATATGTCATGTATCCTATAATTAGTTGATTTATGTTTCCCTATGGATGTATTTACAATGTATGATGTCAAGTGGGAGAATGTTAGGATTAAGGTACCATAAACCTTATAAATCCTATTTATTTAATTATTTCAAATATTGTTTGTAAATGCACTCATCAGGGATGAGGGATTCACCATTAACTATAATTACTATTTTATTTGTATGGTAATTAATTATTTACTAGGGTCAATAATTAATTATTTACCAGTAAGGAGTTACTTTTTACTAGGCAAGCATCTTAGAGGTTATGGAAGAATAGATAGGCATCTCACTTCTCCTTGGGTTGCTAGGACACTTGTCATTTTGGCATGGTTATTATTATCCCATAACACATTGTACAAGAAGACTGAAACTACCTTGAGAGTAAGCACCCATTTTAGAGGTTAGTAAGTTGGTTACAACCTATCGTGGGCTATGTTGGGAAATTTCCAAGGTATGGGCATTGGGATATGTAACCATTTGGAATGCCTCATTTAGGTGTTGAAATGCTATATAATATGTTATGAGAAAGAGTGAAAATTTTGTATACATGTGCTAAAGGATTAAAGATTGAAGAGGAGTAAGGAAGTGATTATGTTGTAATCTCTCTTTTGAAGATAATATACATGTGGCCTCTCTTCTTGGCGGAGTTTTTTTTCTGAAAGGGTTTTGCTACATAAATACTATGTTATGTGGTGACCTCTTATGTTCTCTCTTTTTTCTTGTTGCAATTATTTACATTATTGTAATCTCCATTTGGCTATCTATTGGTTAAGTTTAGATTTGTAGTTGAATTCTAGATTTTAATTTTATAGTTGTTTACCTTCATTTCTAACATAATCAGTGGAAAATTAAAAGTGGGGTTAGGACATGGATGGGGATAAAAATTAAATGAAAAAGAACACATAGGAAATATAAACAAGACAATGAGGACAATATAGGAAAGGGGACATAGATGGCTAGGGGTTACATAAGCTAGACAAAAGGTTATGGATCACAACTCAAACACCTAAATGCAAAATATGTAACGAACATATATGCTCATTTTATTCAATTAAAACTTGGAGAAACTTACATAAATCTGCAACATTATAAAAAAAATAAACTTATTACATTTGTCCTTCCATGGCTTCTCATACAAGAATCTATTTCTTTCCTTATGCTCTTATCTTTTCATTTTTGCCATCCCCTCTCATCCACATATTTATTACTCTCAAAACTCTTTTTTAAAATCTCCAGTTGAAAACCCTTTTAATACCTCTAAGATTTGCATTTCAAAACTTGCAATAACATTCCAGAATTGAACAAGACATGGTGTTCAACTTTGGAATTTTTCTTTCTTCCAACATAGCCATTTCATTTAGAAAGTGAAGAGTTTCTTTAATGAATCTTATTATAACTAGAATCCACCTCTTTCATTTTGAATATTTCTCTTAATTCTAGGCAATTACTATTTTATATTTGATTTTTCCATATTCTTGCCTCATCCGAAGTGGTTACATATAAAATCAAATATTAAAACTGAAGATTCGTTGCCTCCACCCACATTAATATTTGAACTTTAATTAAAATAATTTAAATAACTTACATAATATCTTCAAAATCTTCTCAAATAAATTTGGAGAATAAATTTTTACTTCATGAATTCAACACTATGCATCGGGATATCTAAAAATTGACTTTTTCCATATCTTTTTAATAGAAGATTCTTTGTGCGTGAAAACTTGCCAAGATGTGTATAATAATATTTAAAACCTTTCCACCAAGCCATTTTTCTCTAGATTTCATAAAACTTGATATTTTAATTTTCCTGTAAAACTGCTAGAACAAACTTTTGGCATTAAAATATCCTAAACGGTGAAAGATATGACTTCAATTATTTTTGCATATTTAGTAAAATATCTTCAAGAATATTCTTGTCAAAGTATTTTAGTCCAGACTTGCAAAATCTTCATAAAAAAATGTTTTCACAAAAACTGCCTTATGGAGCCTTAAAACTGCAATAGAGCAAAAACTTGAAATTTACAAATCTCTACGACCACCAAAACAAACAAAAACACACACAAAACCTAAAAATCAAAAATTAAATATTTTTTGGGTGATGCAAGATCACCTGTGGACCTGGATGCTCCTGCATCATGCACGTCAGGTAAGAAGTTTGTGAGCATGGGCTCACAAAATAGAGTTTAATAGTATAACTACCCTTCCAAGTTGTAGAAAACCTGTAGTGAACTCCATCACTATAGTGTGTTCATCAGAAACTTTCTTCCTTTGCCTCTTCTAACATTTTGCTAGGAACCGTGCCATCCTTTTCCACCAAATCTTTTCTTCACTCCTCCTTTTCCTTGTGGAATTTGATCCACCATAGCTCAACCTTCTCCACCAATATGCATCTACATCATCCTTTCTAAAATTGGTATATAAATTTGCACTAGTAATTTCATGGAAATAAAAATTTTCCATCTGCTTCCGTGCATTCCCCTCTTCACACTCTTCAACTCCATCATATTCTTCTATCATCTTCATGTCCTCTGAAGGTCTCATAACTACTAAAACATTATTTCCTCTTTAGTTGCTGCAACTTCACTTTGATTTTCAACCTCTACTACGATCTCTTCAACTTCATCTTGATCCTTTTGCACAAGGACTTCCTCATCTTCCATGCCTCCAACGAGGTATGTTGCTGCAAACTTTTCATCTACTTCATCCTCTTGCAAGGGAATTTCATCTTCAATATCAAATATATGATATTCTATTGTACCTTCTCTTTCATCTATCATTTGTCTTTCAAATAAAATATCTATCTTTTTCAATAGGAGATCTTCTTCATCTTCACCTAGTTCTTCATCAAATTTAGGACCCTTAACATGCAAATCTTCTTCTTCATTTCTTGCAAACAAAACAATATTAAAAAAAATAGTATCTTCTTCTTTTTCATCTTTGATATTTGATTCTTTCATTTCTCCATATTCACTCAAATCTTCCTTTTCACCCACAACCATTGTAGGTTCTTCATTCTTCAAATTTTCTCTTTTGTTGTCTTCTCCTCTTACATACTACAGTTCTACTTATTCATTAGTACATTTTATCATATATTTTTCCTTCAAGACATCTAATCTCTTGGAAATCTTTGTACATATTTTCTTAATTCTTTAAAAAATTCTCTTGCTTCTCTCAATGAAATAAATTTTTAAAACCTTAGCTAAGGCCAAACTCTTACTCTTTTTCTTCAATATTTCATCAAACACTTGCTACACATTCACAATCTGCAATTTTTATAATTTGCACATATAAACACTTTAGATACAATGCTCTCTGTAGTTACATGTCCTGTCTACAACAAAACTTACTCATAACTATCCTCTACCCAACAATGATTCTAGATGATGCACCTCTCTAACACCTTTTCTACCCACTTCTCTTAGTGGAAGAAGTCTCTACACCTTCTACCTAGCTTTATCTTTGTTGGAGGACAGCCAACATATCTCACACAAATTTAACTCTCCTCTACCCAACAAAGACTCTAGAAGATGCACCTCTTCAAGACCTCTTCTACCCACTTTATCTCAATGGAAGAAGTATGTACACCTTCTAAACAGTTTTTATCTCTATTGGAGGATAACCAACATATCTCAAACAAATTTAACTCTCCTCTACCCAAAAAAGACTCTGGAAGATGCACCTCTTCAAGACCTCTTCTACCCACTTTCTCTAAGTGGAAGAATTATGTATATCTTCTCTACCCAACTTTATCTCTATTAGAGGATAGCCAACATATCTCTTACAAAGTCAATTTCCTTTGTAGTTGCAAAAATTTTTCATAGGTCTCAACACATAGGAAAACAACTTATTTTACAATATCTTCTCGATCCTGGTGCATACACTGCACACTCAAGATCAACCCACTCTGATACCAAATGATGTAGCACAACTCAAACACCCAAATGAAAATTATGCAACAAACATAGATGCTCATTTTATTGAATTCAAACTTGTAAAAACTTACATAAATCAGCAACATTACAAAAATTAAACTTATTACATTTGGTCTTCCATGGCTTCTTATACAAGAATCTATCTCTTTCCTTATGCTCTCAGCTTTTCATTTTTTTCCATGATTTCTTACTCTCAAAACTCCTTTTTTTAATCTCCAGCTAAAAGCCCTGTTAAAACCTCTAAAATTTGCATTTTAAAACTTGCAATAATATTCCAGAATTGAACAAGACATGGTGTTCAACTTTGGAAACTTTCTTTCTTCCAACATAGCTATTTCATTTAAAAAGTGAGAAGTTTATTTGATGAATCTTTTTATAATTAGAATCTACCTCTTTCATTCTAAATATTTCTCTTGATGCCAAGAAATTACTATTTTATATTTGATTTTTTCATATTCTTGCCTCATCCGAAGCAGTTACATATAAAATCAAATATTAAAACTAAAGATCCACTGCCTCCACCCACATTGATATTTGAAATTTAATTAAAATGATTTAAATACCTTACACAATATCTTCAAAATCTTCTCAAATAAATTTGGAGAAGAAATTTTGACTTCATGTCTTCAACACTACGCACCAGGATGTCTAAAAAATTGACTTTTCCATATCTTTTTAATGGAAGATCCTTTTTGTATGAAAAATTTCCAAGATGTGTATAATGAAATTTAAAACCCTTCCACCAAGCCATTTTTCTCCAGATTTCATAAAACTTGATATTTTAATTTTCTGATAAAACTGCCAGCACAAACTTCTCGCATTAAAATATCCTAGAAATGTGAAAGATATGATTTATATTATTTTTTCATATTTAGTGAAATGTCTTCAAGAATATTCCTATCAAAGTATTTTATCCTAGCCTTCCAAAATGTTCATAAAAATTTGTTTTCGTGAAAACTACCTTACGAAGCCTTAAAACTGTGACATAGTGAAAAATTAAAATTTACAAATCTAGATTCCTGATATAGAGAGATGTCTGAGACCACCAAAACAACTAAAACACACACAAAAATTGAAATTTAAAAAAAAAAAATTGGGTGATGTAAGATCGCTTGTGGACCTGGATTCTCGTTCATCAAAAGGGGTCAAAATGACACAAAATGGGCTAGGAGATAAAACAGACATAAAAATGTAATAAGGAAGTTGTAGGGTATAGAAATTTCATTATTACAATCAAGAAGAATCAAGCTATAACTCCTCCCTTGAAGGGAGATAGAGAAGATCTCCCTAGTGTTTAAGATTACTAGATCTTGGCTATGCTAAGATAATATAGAGGCTAATGTCCTTTTATTTCACAAGGGGATACAATGATTGATTAATGTTTCTAGGTAATATTTCACTCTAATTAGTTAGTTCTTTCCCTTAGACAAATATAGCCATGTACGCAGTTAAAATAAAGATGATCTCTACATCAATGTTTAATGTGCTTACAACAACATATAGTAATAAATCTAAACATAAACTAATCTAAAGTTCTAAACAACTCTTAAACTAATAAAAAGGGTAAAACATATCAAAAGACTAAGGAAGATAGATAAAGGGTTAAAAAGAGATGGAGAGAGGAGGAATGAGAAAGGAGAATCTACCAACCAAAAGAGCAACCATTTACTTAGTGAGCCCCCTTCACAAACATAAGAAACTACTCAAATAATTGTCAGTCCAAACTCATTATGAAAGTAAGAGAAATTCAATAATATAAGGATAAGGGTATCTTGCAACATAAAATAACCACAATTTACATCTATAATTTAGAATCTAGCATTCATAGACTTAATAGAAAAATATCATATATGTAAGTTGTTGATGCATAAATCTGTGGGTCTAATCCAGCAGCAACATGGGAAACTCTGAGACACGGGATTGCTCCTCAGAGTGACCTCTAGATTTTAGGGAAGCTTGCTCTTCCGTTCTTCAATGGGGATTTGGGAAAAAGGTCAGAAGGAAAACAAGGTTGCAAAAAATAAATGCCTAATCTATGGCGATCTGCTGGATTTGAAACTTAACTCGGTTGCATAGTGTTAACTTTGAAAGATTAACTAGAATTTTAAAGAGCATCAATGCATGGTTAAAATCAATTTGTAAACATATTAAAGAGAGGTAGAATAAATAGCGGAATAAGAAGAAAGAAGCGGAGATATCCAAATATGCAGATAACACCACCTCATTATTTGAATAGTAACAAGTTACAAAGGCAAAAGTTCCTGCACAAAAATAACTGTTACATTCTCATAAAGAAAAAACTGCAAAGGCAAGAAGAAACTCTGTCTGCTGCTCCAACTCTCTGATCTATGAAAATGTAGAACTATGAATGTATGAAGAACTCCCTTGAATGTGACCCGAATTTGGCAATTTGTAGCCCCAAAACCTCAATAAAAATACCTCAATGGCCTCAACTAAAAATCTACAACTACCTGCAAAATTCAGCACCAATCTGGCAAATGCAACTGCATTGAAATTGAACTGTAGCTTTCATTATTTCCATGGCTGGAAAATGCATCTCTGTGTGAGAGAGAAGGTCTCCTGTCGCCACTTCTCTTCAACTTGCTGTGAAAAATATAATGGCTGCATATATATTTTAGGGCTAAACTTTTGTATCTCTCGTAAAAGAGAGTCATTATAGTGTCTTAATAAAGTTTCATTTAATAAAGATCCACTTAACAACTAGAGGGCCCCACATGTAACTCCCTTTATTAATAAAGATTTAATCTTTATTTAAAACTAAAATCATGTCCCCATAGCTTATTTTAAAATGAGACTCATACATTTAATAAGTTTCAACTTATTAAAGGAGGGACCCACATGTGTCTAATAAGAAACTTTTAATAATAAAAGACTCCTTATGACTTATCATGAAACACTTGAAAAATGAAACAAGACATTTATTTATTTCCTTCGGGTTTATCCACATGGCAGGCTCTACTTCTTCATTTTCTTCCTTTTTACTGCAACCTCCACGTGGTGCTCTTCGCATCATTTTTAAGTTTCTCCCTATTGCCTTTTGCAACTGACATGTGTCACTCTCTGATGATTTTTGAAACAAATGAAACTCCATTACATTTATTTAAATGATTCTTAGCTTTAAAGGAGGGCCCACCAGTTATTTAATGATTTTGCCTTCCTTCTTAAGACTTTCACGAATCCTTAGCATTTATGAATTTTACAAAAATAACACCAACTTTTATCTCTTCTCCGCAGCTGCCACGTGGTCTACTCCGGTGGTCTCTTGAGCCTCTTTTGAATTTCTTGGGTGCCTCCACATGTCCTTCTCCGTAGCCTCTAGAGAAACTTTATAGCTGTTCTCTTTGTATCCAATCCATTGACTCCACTTTAGATCTTACGGTTACTGTGTATTGCTCCTCAAAATCCCAACTCTGCATTTTCATGAGCATCTTTTGAGTGATGGCCATGAATCCAACCACATTGTAAAATCAAAATTTAATGGTGGACAATTGTATCTTTAAAAAGCTAGCCCCAAAACCAACCATGGCCAAGCCACATCATTCTACCTAATTGAATCTTATTGAATTTTCACCAAAACTTAATGTCATTGAAAGATTTTGAATCCTACTAAAAATTTGGAGTAAGAAATTTATCAATATTTCTTGGCGACGGGCTGGGAGAGTGGGCCTACTCACTCAGAACCCAAAATTTTTGGTTTTGTATATCAGTGCCTTAATCATTGGGCAATAGAGTCATGAACATTCAGAAACTGAAACATTCATAAAACTAACCAACATCTGTGGCACTAGGCCAATACAAGCTGCCTAGAAACATTACTGAGGCTAAGACTGAAGCACTACTGGCTGAAAACACACTCTGCAACTAATAGACCACTAAAACAAATTGGTGACAACTAGCTATACTGATATTCTAGAACTGAGATTAGCTGAAACAAATTTCTGAAATTTACATAGAACTGAAACATAGAACTGACTTCCCTCCTTATAGCAGCAACTTATTGAAAGAAAACTAACTAAAATTGAAAACTATTACTACTGTTGTAGCTTATTGAGCATCTGGCATCAAACTACTAACATATGGGATGCATAGGAATATGTCCATTCACTGGAATGGCAAAATAACTGCCAAATCTAATAATGTTTCTCTAATGAATCCTCATCATGCTGAAAATGAACCAGACAAACTGTATGAAGAAATATAACAATATTTTGTACCTTTTTACTTTTCTACATTCTAGAGGCTCATCCTAGTTGGCATCAAAACACCAGTTAGATTGATTTGCATATTGTGCGTGCTCCAGTGGAGGGTGAGAAGGGAAAATAAAATACTGAGGCTCTTTCCTCTATTTGCATCTGAAAAATTCTACCAACAAGACTCCATTGGTGACTTCTTTTGTTGACTCTTCAACAACATTATGACTCAAGATAGTTTTGAAAATAGATTTGTAGGAGACAGAGATGCCAAGTACAGTCTTGAATCTGATTGGAACTCCCTCTTGTACGAAGAAAGGTGTAGAATGGGACCCCATATGGGATTCTTGAATTTTGTAGAAATCTGTGCGGACCATATCACCATGGATCCTCTTTTGCATTTGAATAACTTCATCAAGAAGAAGACAATATCCCTCTTCAAGAATTGAAAACAAATTAGATCTTGCATCATCTTTTGTTTCAGGACTTTCTCCATGATCACCCTCAACAGGCTTTGTGAATGAACCATGCACTTGCTGAATTGTAGGCTCTTCTACATCAAGAAGCTGGTATCCTTGTTGTAAGATCAAGAATAAATCCTCATCATGCTCCAAATGTTCCTCATGTATCTCCATGGCTTTTACCTTAAAATGTGAAGCTTCATGACAAAAATAAAGACATTCATTCTTTGTAGACTCTAGTATAATATCATTTGCAACCTCTTCCTCAAAATGAGATACAGATGTAGTGCCAGTCTAGACCCAGTACTTTTCAACTTCAAAATGCTTCCTAAAATACTTTTCATCTTCTAGAAATGTCACCTCATCAGCATCTTCTGAAGGCTTTGAATCACATGTTGCCACATATGTTTGATGCTAAAGATCAGAAAGACACACACAAGCCACTTTCATGCTTGTAATTTGACTCTTGATAATTGATTCTTCTTGGATGTCAACGTGACAGAGGACCTAGTCCGTGACTTCTATAGGTTGATTTGTAGCTATGGGGGCTTGTAGAGGATAATTTTCAAGACAATTGGGAATTCTCTGGCTATATTTATACTGATGTTCATAAGAATCTTGAGGCATTAAACATAGATCAACATGGTACAGGTTTTGACCTTTTAACTCATTGATCTCATGGGAGAGGGTTTTAATTAGTTCTTTCACATCACTCATCTCCTCATGATTTGGAAAATCAGTAGGGAGGGTGGGTGGACTAAAATTTGTATGCATCTGGTTACAAGAAAGAACCTGAGATAAGGTATTTACATGAGGTATCAATGGTTTTAAGGGTAGGGGAGGCAGTTTACTAGACAATATGAGGCTACTTTCATCCTTAATGGTAAGATCATATGATTGAGGAAGAGTTTGACCTCCTAGGGATTGTATCATGATAGAGATCTCAGGGTTTAAAGCCTGTAAATAATACAAGAAAGTAAAGACTGGAGGGGGCCTCACGTCTATAGAAATTTTTTTCCATACCTTGTCAAATCTTGAATTGCAATCATGTATGGGCTCCATAGGATGCCTCTTGATGGTGATGAGATTTTGGATAAGTGTGCTGACATCCATCCTATCTCTAAACTGATTGTAGATGAACCCACCAAGTTGATCCCATCTGGTGATCGAACCAGGCTGCAAACTTTTGTACCATTCTTTTGCTTTGCCTTTGAGGGAATATACAAGCAACAAGAGCACATGATTCTCAGTTATAACATTATGAATAGAGCATAAACTAGATACATCTTGAATATGATCTACAGGGTAAACAAAGCCATCTCCTAGAAAGTGAGGTAGTGCCTTCTAGGCTGTGTCAGGAAATTGACCCTGCTGCTAAAAAATAAGGGGACTTGAATCCCAGGCTACAAAAGGTAGATCTCTGACTATATTCAGATGCACATATATACCAGGGGCTGCCATGATCTACAAGAGCAAAGATTTGTGAAAGAACCTTTAGTGGAGTCGCCAGATGGATGATTCACGCTCCTATGAGTAGATGTTTCTGTGATTTTCCATCAAAACTAAAAAATATAGGGCAAAGATTCACTGAAAAAACAAAGAACAAAGTCTTTGAATCCAGTCCCACCGGGGCGTGCCAAAAACTGTTGATGCATAAATCTTGGGTCTAATCCAGCAACAACATGGGAAACTTTGAGACGTGGGATTGCTCCTTAGAGTGACCTCCAGATTTTAGGGAAGCTGGCTCTTCTGTTCTTCAATGGGGGTTTGGGAAAAGGGTCCAACGGAAAACAAGATTGTAGAAAATAAATGCCTAATATATGGCGATCCACCAGATTCAAAATTTAACTCGGTTGCACAGTGTTAACTTTGTAAGATTAACTGGAATATTAAAGAGCATCAATGCATGGTTAAAATTAGTTTGTAAATAAATTAAACAAAGGCAAAATAAACAGAGGAATTAGAAGCAAGAAATAGAGATATCCAAATATGCATAGAAGACCATCTCATTATTTGAATAGCAACAAGTTACAGAGGCAAAAGTTGCTGCACAAAAATAACTCTTACATTCTCATAAAGAAAGAACTACAAAGGCAAGAAGAAACTCTATCTGCTGCTCCAACTCTCTGATCTATAAAAATGTAGAACTTTGAATGTATGAAGAACTCCCTTGAATGTGACCCGGATCTAGCTATTTGTAGCCCCAAAACCTTAATAAAAATACCTCAACAACCTCAACTAAGAATCTACAATTGCCCGCAAAATTTGGCACCAATCTAGCAACTGCAACTGCATTGAAACTAAACTGTGGCTTTCATTATTTCCATGGCTGAAAAATGCATCTTTGTGTGAGAGAGAAGGTCTCCTGCTGCCACTTTTCTTCTACTTGCCATGAAAAATATAATGGCTGCATATATATTTTAGGGCTGCACTTTTGTATCTTCCATAAAAGAGAGTCATTATAGTGTCTTAATAAAGTTTCACATAAGAAAGACCCACTTAACAATTGGAGGGCCCCACATGTAACTCCCTTTATTAATAAAGATTTAATCTTTATTTAAAACTAAAATCATCTCCCCGTAGCTTATTTTAAAATGAGACTCATACATTTAATGAGTTTCAACTTATTAAAGGAGGGACCCACATGTGTCTAATAAGAAACTTTTAATAATAAAATACTCCTTATGACTTCTTGTGAAACACTTGAAAAATGAAACAAGACATTTATTTACTTCCTTCGGGTTTATCCATATGGTGGGCTCCGCTTCTTCATTTTGTTCCTTTTTACTGTAGCCTCCACGTGGTGCTCTCTACATCATTTTTAAGCTTCTCCCTATTACCTTTTGCAACTGACATGTGTCACTCTCCGATGATTTTTGAAACAAATGAAACCCCATTACATTTATTTAAATGATTCTTAGCTTTAAAGGAGGGCCTACCACTTATTTAATGATTTTTCCTTCCTTCTTAAGACTTTCGTGAATCCTTAGCATTTATGAATTTTATAAAAATAAAACCAACTTTTATCTCTTCTCTGCAGCTGCCACATGGTCTACTCTGATGGTCTCTTGAGCCTCTTTTGAATTTCTCAGGTGCCTCCACGTGTCCTTCTTCGCAGCCTCTAGAGAAACTTTATAGCTGCTCGCTTTGTATCCAATCCATTGACTCCACTTTAGATCTTACAATTACTGTGTATTGCTCCTCAAAATCCCAACTCTGCATTTTCGTGAGCATCTTTTAAGTGATGGCCATGAATCCAACCACATTGTAAAATTAAAATTTAATGGTGGATAGTTGTTTCTTTAAAAAGCTAGCCCTGAAACCAACCATGGCTGAGCCACATCATTCTGCCTACTTGAATCTTATTGAATTTTCACCAAAACTTAATGTCACTGAAAGATTTTGAATCCTACTAAAAATTTGGAGTAAGAAATTTATCAATATTTCTTGGTGACTGGCTGGGAGAGTGGGCCTACTCACTCAGAACCCAAAATTTTTGGTTTTGTACATCAGTGCCTTAATCATTGGGCAATAGAGTCATGAACATTCAGAAACTGAAACATTCATAAAACTAACCAACATCTGTGGCACTAGGCCAATACAAGCTGCCTAGAAACATTACTGAGGCTGAGACTGAAGCACTGCTGGCTAAAAACACACTCTGCAACTAATAGACCACTAAAACAAATTGGTGACAACTGGCTATACTGATATTCTGTAACTAAGATTAGCTGAAACAAATTTCTAAAATTTACACAGAACTGAAACATAGAACTGATTCCCTCCTTATAGTAGCAACTTATTGAAAGAAAACTAACTGAAATTGAAAACTATTACTACTGTTGTAGCTTATTGAGCATCTGACATCAAACTACTGACATATGGGATGCATAGGAATATGTCCATTCACTGGAATGACAAAATAACTGCCAAATCTGATAATGTTTCTCCAATGAATCCTCATCATGCTGAAAATGAACCAGACAAACTATATGAAGAAATATAACAATATTTTGTACCTTTTTACTTTTCTACATTATGGAGGCTCATCCTGGTTGGCATCAAAACACCAGTTAGATTGATTTGCATATTGTGCGTGCTCCAGCAGAGGGTGGGAAGGGAAAATAAAATACTGAAGCTCTTTCCTCTGTTTGCATCTAAAAAATTCTACCAACAAGACTCCATTGGTGACATCTTTTGCTAACTGTTAAACAACATTATGACTCAAGATAGTTTTGAAAATAGATATACAGGAGATAGAGATGCCAAGTACAGTCTTGAATCTGATTGGAACTTCCTCTTGTAAGAAGAAAGGTGTAGAATGGGACCCCATATGGGATTCTTGAATTTTGTAGAAATTTGTGCAGACCATATCACCATGGATCCTCTTTTGCATCTGAAGATCTTCGTCAAGAAGAAGATAATATCCCTCTTCAAGAATTGAAAACAAATTAGATCTTGCATCATCTTTTGTTTCAGGACTTTCTCCATGATCACCCTCAACAGGCTTTGTGAATGAACCATGCACTCGCTAAATTGTAGGCTCTTCTACATCAAGAAGCTGGTATCCTTGTTGTAAGATCAAGAATAAATCCTCATCATGCTCCAAATGTTTCTCATGTATCTCCATGGCTTCTACCTTAAAATCTAAAGCTTCATGACTAAAATAAAGAAATTCATTCTTTGTAGACTCTGGTATAATATCATTTGCAACCTCTTCCTCAAAATGAGATACAGATGTAGTGCCAGTCTAGACCTAGTACTTTTCAACTTCAAAATGCTTCCTGAAATACTTTTTAGCTTCTAGAAATGTCACCTCATCAGCATCTTCTGAAGGCTTTGCAAAATATGACTAAATTTTTGAATCACATGTTGCCACATATGTTTGATGCTGAAGATCAGAAAGACACACAAGCCACTTTCATGCTTGTAATTTGATTCTTGATACTTGATTCTTCTTGGATGTCAAAGTGACAGAGGACCTAGTCCGTGACTTCTATAGGTTGATTTGCAGCTATGGGGGCTTGCAGAGGATAATTTTCAAGACAATTTGGAATTCTCTGGCTATATTCATACTGATGTTCATAAGAATCTTGAGGCATTAAACATAGATCAATATGGTATAAGTTTTGACCTTTTAACTCATTGATCTCATGGGAGAGGGTTTTAATTAGTTCTTTCACATCACTCATCTCTTCATGATTTGGAAAATCAGTAGGGAGGGTGGGTGGACTAAAATTTGTATGCATCTGGTTACAAGAAAGAACCTGAGATAAGGTATTTACAGGAGGTATCAATGGTTTTAAGGGTAGGGGAGGCAGTTTACTAGACAATATGAGGCTACTTTCATCCTTAATGGTAAGATCATATGATTGATGAAGAGTTTCACCTCCTAGGGATTCTATCATGATAGCGATCTCATGGTTTAAAGCCTTTAAATAATACAAGAAAGCAAAGACTGGAGGGGGCCTCATGTCTATAGAAATGTTTTTCCATACCTTGTCAAATCTTGAATTGAAATCATGTATGGGCTCCATAGGATTCCTCTTGATGGTGATGAGATTCTGGACAAGTGTGCTGACATCCATCCTATCTTTGAACTGATTGTAGATGAGCCCACCAAGCTGATCCCATCTGGTGATGAAACCAGGTTGCAAACTTTTGTACCATTCTTTTGCTTTGCCTTTGTGGAAAGATGCAAGCAAAAAGGGGGCATGCTTCTCAGTTATGACATTATGAATAGAGCATAAACTAGATACATCTTGAATATGATCTGTAGGGCAAACAAAGCCATCTCCTAGAAAGTGAGGTAGTGCCTTCCAGGCTGTGTCAGGAACTTGACCTTGCTGCTGAAAAACAAGGGGACTTGAATCCCAAGCTACAAAAGGTAGATCTCTGACTATATTCAGATGCACATATATACCAGGGGCTGCCATGATCTGCAAGAGCAAAGATTTGAGAAAGAACCTTCAGTAGAGTCACCAAATGGATGATTCACTCTCCTATGAGTAGATGTTTGTGATTTTCCATCAAAACTAAAAAATACAGAGCAAAGATTCACTGAAAAAACAAAGAGCAAAGTCTTTGAATCCAGTCCCACCGGGTGTGCCAAAAACTGTTGATGCATAAATCTTGGGTCTAATCTAGTAGCAACATGGGAAACTCTGAGATGTGGGATTGCTCCTTAGAGTGACCTCCAGATTTTAGGGAAGTTGGTTCTTCCATTCTTCAATGGGGGTTTGGGAAAAAGGTCAAAAGGAAAACAAGATTACAGAAAATAAATGCCTAATCTATGGCGATCCGCGGGATTTGAAACTTAACTCGGTTGCACAGTGTTAACTTTGTAAGATTAACTGGAATTTTAAAGAGCATCAATGAATGGTTAAAATTAGTTTGTAAACAAATTAAACAAAGGCAGAATAAACAGAGGAATTAGAAGCAAGAAATAGAGATATCCAAATATGCACAGAAGACCATCTCATTATTTGAATAGTAACAAGTTACAGAGGCAAAAGTTGTTGCACAAAAATAACTGTTAGATTCTCATAAAGAAAGAACTACAAAGGCAAGAAGAAACTCTGTCTACTACTCCAACTCTCTGATCTATAAAAATGTAGAACTCTGAATGTATGAAGAACTCCCTTGAATGTGACCTGGATCTGGCTATTTCTAGCCCCAAAACCTTAGTAAAAATACCTCAACGACCTCAACTGAAAATCTGCAACTACCTGCAAAATCTGACACCAATCTGGCAACTGCAACTACATTGAAACTAAACTGTGGCTTTCATTATTTCCATGGCTGAAAAATGCATCTCTGTGTGAGAGAGAAGGTCTCCTGCTACCACTTCTCTTCTACTTGCCGTGAAAAATATAATGGCTGCATATATATTTTAGGGCTGCACTTTTGTATCTCTCGTAAAAGAGAGTCATTATAGTGTCTTAATAAAGTTTCACTTAATAAAGACCCACTTAACAACTGAAGGGCCCCCCATGTAACTCCCTTTATTAATAAACATTTAATCTTTATTTAAAACTAAAATCATCTCCCCGTAGCTTATTTTAAAATGAGACTCATACATTTAATAAGTTTCAACTTATTAAAGGAGGGACCCACATGTGTCTAATAAGAAAATTTTAATAATAAAATACTCCTTATGACTTCTCGTGAAACACTTGAAAAATAAAACAAGACATTTATTTACTTCCTTCGGGTTTATCCACATGGCGGGCTCCGCTTCTTCATTTTGCTCCTTTTTACTGTAGCCTCCACGTGGTGCTCTCTGCATCATTTTTAAGCTTCTCCCTATTGCTTTTTGCAACTGACATGTGTCAGTCTTCGATGATTTTTGAAAAAAATGAAACTCCATTATTTTTATTTAAATGATTCTTAGCTTTAAAGGAGGGCCTACCAGTTATTTAATGATTTTTCCTTCCTTCTTAAGTCTTTCAGGAATCCTTAGCATTTATGAATTTTATAAAAATAAAACCAACTTTTATCTCTTCTCCGCAGCTGCCACGTGGTCTACTCCGGTGGTCTCTTGAGCCTCTTTTGAATTTCTTGGGTGCCTCCACGTGTCCTTCTCCACGGCCTCTAGAGAAACTCTATAGCTGCTCTCTTTGCATCCAAGCCATTGATTCCACTTTAGATCTCACGGTTACTATGTATTGCTCCTCAAAATCCCAACTCTGCATTTTCATGAGCATCTTTTGAGTGATGGCCATGAATCCAACCACATTGTAAAATCAAAATTTAATGGTGGACGGTTGTATCTTTAAAAATCTAGCCCCGAAACCAATCATGGCTGAGCCACATCATTCTGTCTAATTGAATCTTATTGAATTTTCACCAAAACTTAATGTCACTGAAAGATTTTGAATCCTACTAAAAATTTGGAGTAAGAAATTTATCAACATAAGTAAAACATAGATAGTAGGAATTAATCACCATAAGACCATGCATAGACTACATCCAACAAAATCACTTCTAGATATACATTAAAGCTTAAAAAAAGTTGTTTATAGAGATGAGTCATTTAAGCTAAAATAGGTCCTTTCCTAGGTAAAAGACTTAGACTAAAAGATAGGAAGACTCCCAACCAAATTAATTTTACAAAAGGAAACCTATTTTTATCTATCACCAACTCAACTCCTAAACCCACAAATGACGAGTCTAGTTTATATAGAATTTTCATTTTACAAGGCTTAGTAAGTTTTCCTACCTAAGCCACCAAACTCTATCAAAATATAATGCATGTTTAGAATAATTTCTTCTATTTAGATACAATCATCCTAGAAGAATTTAGTCACAAATCCTAAGAAGGCATGATTTTAATTTAATTTCATGAAACCATGAGCATCTTGAATCATCTTTACGGCCACAAGTACCCATCAAGCCACCTAAACTATTCATCCAGATCATTCCACAAGGTCCTACAACTACTCAAAGTAACTACTCAGATAACATTGAGCTAAATTTGATTTGCATTAAATTCTAGCTAACCCCTTGATAGTCTACTAGAAGCCTCCAAAATGGTCCAACTTAGTAATTGATGATAATATTCCCACACACAAGAAAAGACAAATTTAGATTCATGATAAATATTGTTAAATCAATCTATTAATGCATGTTAGAAAACTAGATTCTACATTAAACCTATAATTACATAGATTTTTAGGTCATCCAAACTCATTTCATGTGAAATAATCATTAAGTTTATGTATAGGCTAATTCCATGTGGTAGGCATAGAAAAAGATATTTATCACATTCATGTAACAAGATACAATGTAAAATGTGGGTCTTGGAGCATATTTAATTCACAAAGATAATTCATGAAGTTCCATCACATCAAGATCCACATGGAAAGGTTAGATAAGAGGACATGATAATAGGGTAAGATGTGTAGGCACAATTGAAAGGCATCTAGATGTGTCTAACATGATTTACTATAAATAAAGGTTCTAATCAGTATATTTGACTAGGCAACTCAAATATAAAAGGATGGATCAAGCATTAATCATATAACAAGTCAGATGTGATCCCTTGAGTGAATCAAATTTAATAATAATCTTGGGTCCATAAATAAAACTAAAATGAAATCTATAATGAAGCAGAATTTATAAGGGCCTAGGGATATATAGAGAACACTAGATATCAAAGATTTACACATTCAAGCATAAATCTCCAAATAAAATTAGTTTCAAATTCATCTTGGGTCTAGATAATAGGGTCATCCTAGAATAGATAAATATGGCACGACCATGTCGCAAAAAAGAATTTGTGCATAGGAAAATACACAAGACACAAGATTTAAACATGTGATATCAAACATGAATCTATTTTTTAATTGTAATGAATAGGGTCTAGGGTCCACAAGGTTCAAAATTTGTACTAGTCATGGACATGAGAGAGTGAATAATATAGGCAACATACAGATCTTGAGTCTAGACATGAACATTTATACTAGTGGACATGAGGGGTTCAATTAGTCAAAATGCATAAGGTGTCTCAATTCTATTGAAGAAGTAACATTTTGAATTTCAAATATGAGTGTATAGATGGATTAGAGTCATTATTTTTCTCAAATATAAGGAATAAAAAGTATTCATACACTTGAATTTATAATTTTTAATGCTGCGAGACACTAGTCATAGAATTAAATGTGACCTATATGTGCTCTTAGGTTCATAATTGAAGTTTTATTTAACCAATGGATGTAAGAGAATGAATAAAACATGAGACATAACAAATTTGGGTCTACACGAATTGGAAGACATTGACCATATATGTGACATGTTATTTATCAATGAATGTGAGAACGTCAACATTATAGGCTTAAGGCCTCTACTCAAACAACATAGATATGGACTTTATGGTCCACTAGATGTTCAAACAGAAAAAAAAAGTTTATTCCTAGATGTGAGAAAGCAAATTAAGTCAAATTAATAACATTTTGGCTCTAGAGATGATAAGTTACTAGGATAAAATGTAAGATATCCTAAGTAGGTAGTAATAAGATGGTGGCTAGAGAGAATGTGTTCAATAGGAGAAGTGAAGATCATGAACCCAAGTTGAAGGATTAGAGACATGAAAAGTTAAAATGGGACCAAAATCTCTCATGTAATTTTGAATAAGAAGATAGCCATAGACATGAAACATGATGTAATTGGAGGGAAGCAAGTGATGTGCAAACTAGAGAATACATGACTCCTAATAAAGTTTTAAGAAAGTTTTAAGATTAAATATCAATAGAAGCACAATAAATAGTTTACAAAGAGTGGTAGGGGTATACATAGTAAAAAAAAAATTAAGAGATTAGGTGTTGAAATAATTTAAGGGTCTAAATTCAATGGCCCCAAGTTAAATTGGACTCGGGTGTATTGATCCCTCAATAATTTTATTTCAGTATTTTAAACTTATAGATTTATGCCAAACAATCATTCTAGGTTTAGTAGAGAATGAAAAAGTTTTTAGTGATTTAACATTTGTGAAGTCAATGTTAAGAAAAAAATTTGAAAAAAGTTTAGAGAATTATTTTAGGCTCTATATGACAAGATATAATGTTCAAATATTTTCATTTGATAAAGCTATTACAATTTGGAGTTCTATTTGTGAAAGAAGAGATATGACAAATATTTTATCTCAGTGTAATGGAGACCACAACTAACCAAGTACTTCAAAAATGGATTTAGAGCAGTCAATAATCAAATACTAGATGATGAAGATGAAGATGGATCCCAACCAATCTCCAATACAAACATCTAGAATATTTGGTAAATTACATATTTAGATTCATAAAATGAGTTTTATTTAGTGTCTCTATGGTCATGATGGATTTATGTAATTAGAATTTAGAATCTAAATATTAATATTGTAATTACTTCTACCAATATATAAATAATTAATTCATAGATTACAAGTTGTTGTTATTTAGTTTCTTCATAATTTTATGTAGCCAACTTGTTCTTCCTTAGATAGAAAAGTGAATACTATCAGTCTAATATAAATATTTATGCAATTATTTAAATGCACAAATGGCTTAAATTATTTATGTAAGAGTTTCCAAATTTAAAATAATACAACTAACGAAATCTACAAAAAAAACCTTTACTAATCCATGACATTCCATACTTTATAGACCATAAAAGTCTCAATCACACTATTTATCATGATACCCCATTTACTAAGACAAAAATATTTTACAACCAATACTTAAATGGAATACTAACTACTTATTAATATAATAACAATAAATGTGGGCCTAGGGAATTGTTAGATCCCCTAAAATTCCAAGCAAGCAAATAAAAGAGACAATGTGTAGATAAAATAGAGAGACATATACTAATTTCTAGAAATGAAAGTATAGTTTCAATCTATTACAATAGAACTAATCTTTCAATAATTCTTACTCACTAGGAGCTTGTTAGTGGATACTACAATAAAAACTACTCACAAAAATAGTAAAGTATTCTCAAATATTTTATTCCACCATACATGTGCATTTCTTATTTTATTACATTTGTTGTATCATGGGCATTACTTTGTTGTCACTAAGATTCATTTTTAAAATTTTAATCAAAACAACTATTGTTAACATATGTCACATGCTACTCATTTTTAGAATTTAAAATAAATTAATTGTATTAATCATTTCAATATCCATGGTGTAATTCTTCTTTGTGTGGTTTTTCTATTTTGATATGCACACTGTAAATGTTCTTTGTAATGTATCATAATGATTTGATTATATGATCCTTTCAATTCTAAAGAACAATTTTAAAAGCATGGAAGAAAATACTTGAAATTCAACTCTCTTATTAAAACAAGACTTTTTGAAGTATACCTTAGAAATATGTGTTTGATGAATGCTATAAAAAATATTATATGAACTCTATAATGTAGATTTATGATACCAATCTTGCATCTTATAGAATTTGAGATATATGGATTATTTTAGACATATTTGGTAGCCTAATCTAACTTCATCTACCTTTAAGGATTCTTTTCACAAGTACCGAGCATTGGATTGAAGCCATTAGAAAAATTGTATCTCAATAGACTATTTGCCTAATTTTAACAAGAATGTGATAACTTTAAAAATGGAAGACTTGATATATTAAAGTTGCAATATGGACTAAGCTTTGCATCATTAATAGTGTGTAGCTGAATGTGGCATCGTGGTCTTTAGAACCATAGGTGGTGTTGAATTTTCATTAGATCTCATAGAGTGGTTGAAAGGAAACACGTGTTTTGATAGCAAGGTTGATTGGGGAGAAACAATGGTTTAAATGAGAAATCTTGATCCACAATGAAAAAACTCAACAAAATTCTAAGGTGTTCCAACTGCTCAACCTGTTGGTGTAAAATTATATTTACATATTATCATAAGTTAATTAGGAAAACATTTGCCTCTATTATGTGTCAATCTTATCACATAGGATAAGATTGCTTTCTACTTTGTCTATTTTTGAAAAATGTGTATATATAACTATGTACTATTCCTTTGCAAATAATTTAATGCACATGAAGTATTGGTTGCATAATGATCTCTCATTTTAGATTTTTATTTTTACAGAAATCCTCTTGTGTAGAAAAAATACTATAGATGATTTTTGGAATCTAACATGCTATCAGATCTCTAGATAGCTTCTTGAATTTGATAGGGTTTTAGCCATGAGTTCATGATTAGTGCTTCTTGATGTGAAAAATACATCATAGATGAGTGTAGAAGGTGTCAAAACCTAAGGATTGAATGTCTAAACACTAAAATCGAGCATAAAGAAATTTATCAAATTTTTTGTCTTAATTTTTGTTTGTGTAAAAAAACCATACATCATACAAAATACATACAAGACCATTTAGTTTGTATAATATGTAAGACACCTTTGTACAATACCTACATCATTCAATTCTACCTATGCAAAAATCTAGCATCCCTGTGTTATTTATTGGTGCTTTGGCATTATTTCCATACTAGGAATATTCAACAACAATTTTAATTTTTTGGTTTAGTCCAACCAATAGATCTTTTTTTGTAGTGGGTTTTCATTTGTTTCTATAGTCCACAATATTTTGGCAGGCTTTTTTATTTTAAATCCTTATTCAAGATGGCCCAGTCAGTCTAGTAAGTCCCTATTTAGGACCATGTGAGACCCCAAAATAGGCTTGCAGAAAGGAAATCTAGCCACCTCTGACCTACACTTGGCCTCCACAAGTTCTCTACTCAAGTGCCATCACCACCACCCCACTATACCCTATCTGCCACCACCAGTGAGTGGCATCACATAGATTCTGCTACCACCACTAGCTCAACCACTCAAGCACCACCCGACTACCACTAAGGGGCCACCTCTAGCCTATTTGCATTTGTAAGAGGGGAGTTTTTTGAAGAGCATATCTCAGTCATATGGTATCACTTTTTTGCAAACAAATAGGCATCAAAGGCTAGTTCTATGACTTATCTAGTGGTGCTAGTTTTTTGCCAAATTATGCAACTAATCCATTTTATTGTAGGTTGAATTCTAGGAATCTTTTTTGGCTTCTGAGCTCATAACTTCCACCCAAAATCTCCAATTTTTGAGACCAAATAGGTGTTGCAAAAGTTTTGAGTATATCTATGTATAGTCACCCATGTGACTTTTCTAGATTTAGCCCTAGGTTTCATTTATTTAGTTTGTTGATTTTTTGCACTTTGTTTAATAACTTGGATTTTAACACTTTTTTTGATAACTTGGACATACTAGTACTTGGAGAACTTTTTGTTGGAGTATAGACAACACTGAGAGGGGGGGTGAATTAGTGTTGTAGATAAAAACACTTCATTTGAAACTTTAAAAATCAAAAAGTAATGATGCTGATCTGAGACTTTATCAAAGCAAGAAACTGTGCATTCAAGTGTGAAGGACAAATGAACCATGCATCAAATAAGACCATAAAACAAATATTTTAGGAGTGGAAAACCCTCATGGGGTAGAAAAAACCACTCAGTAAATGCCTCACTAGTTTATTTAGAATGATGCCTCACTGGCTACATAAAAATGCCTCACTGGCAAATACAAATGTGTCTCACTGACATGAATATGCCTCACTAGATGAGTGTACCTCACTAGCTTTTGGATGCCTCACTAGTTATTAAACAATCAGGTGAGCAAGAAAAAAATACTCAATTCAAGGGGTTTCCCTGATTCATTACAATGCAATAACATATATAGCTCCAAAACCCTTATCTCTCCTCTTATACAAGTTTGAGAATCTTTGTGCAAACAAGCACTATTACATAGCCTATGTCTCCTTTGTCAAGTTTACAAAAGAATGGTATAAAAAGTTGAACTTCTAATCACAATGCTATCATGATGCAATATGAATCCAACCCCACTATGTTCTCAAAATAAATCTCACTTACAAGAGCTTCCAAGAGTATTAGTATTATCAAGAACCGATCAACCAAGTATTTTTACTACATTAGCAACCTTAACTAATCCATTCTTCCTTTACAAAATCTTCTTAAATAAATGATGATAACAATGGTGACAAATATCTTATCACTTCACTACAAGTACATAAGAGACAGACATTTGACCTTTCATTCAAACCCTTACACATAACACCATCTTATGAAAATTACATAGTTCTCCTTTCACTGCAAATCAATACAACAGAGATTCAACTGTATGTAAGAAAATCTTACCTCCTGAAGATAGTACACCATATCTCATAGGTAAAACCTCCTCCATTCATTTGGAAATCTTCATCAGTTCTTAAGCATACCAAAAGTAAGTTTCCTTGACAAATATAAAGCTCATCTTTACTGTGAAGGTAACCCCCATATGTTCTCAGGTGCTTTTGTTTTAATGCATTTAAACTCTCCATGCTTGACCAAATGATATGCTACACATATAGACATGAATACATGTCTCTCCTGAACCCAACACACCAATTATCTCATCTGTAGACAACATACAAAGCCTGCAATTAAAATCCCTAGCCCTTGGTAGTTTTTAATTAGTTTTAGAAGGGTAGTTAGGGCTTCATAATACACTGCCCACAAATTTTATTAAGCATAAAAAACTATTGACATTTGAATTTATTTTGAAATGTGGCCATCGATCATAGTTTCCCTCCTTCGAAATCGAGGGATATAATTTAAGGTTACATTCGTTTGAATCTAGACTTGATTAGCCAGTTAGGGGGGAGTTTAGATTGGTAAATACTATGACTTGAGAATGCTTTAGTAGGTCAATGTTAAGTGAAGAACCTGTGGTTATAGGTCAACCAAAAATTAGAACATAAAGTAACTCCTATTTTTGATGGCTTAATGACACATTTAGGGCTTGGTTCTTGACTTAGAAAAATACAAATAACTTATCTTTGAAAAGCTTTAGGGCTTGATCTTCAAGAAAACCAGTTAAACCTTATGTAGAAGAAATCAAGAGTTTTCACTACAAAATATCAAGTGATAATGAAGAATGCAGAACACCCTTGAGAGTGATTTTACAACTTAGTGATCCTAGGGTTCTCAGAATAAGTATAAAAACATCATGAGCACTTTGATAAATAATTGATGAGCAACAACACCATGAGCATGCACACAACTCTTGTAAAATCTGAACATCATGAAGACCCTTGTATATCATATCAATGCCTACTCAAGTCAATACTTTGTCAACTCATCAAACACAAGAAGTATGGTCCTCCAATCAATAACATCAAGTAATATGATGGACATCAAACAATCCTGATGAGATAAGAAGAACATCCATATCAATGCCAACACACTAACTCACCATATCAATAGAAACTCACCACATGAAGGTTATCAAGAAGACCTCAAAGATCATGCCAATGATACCTTTTTAAATGAAGAAAATAGTTCCTATGCCCCTTTGAAGATGATCAAAACTTGGTGAGGACAACATCAAAGAATCTGAATACTGATCAAACTGAAACAAGAAATCTTCCATATCAAAAATGAACATTACTTGCATAATGGATCAAGTGCCTCATTCAACTCAGGTGAATCATACTCATTTTCAACATAATCATATTGCCAAGGAGATAAAAACACTATGCAAGTAAAGGAGATCATGCCATACTACCAACTGAACATCATTGCCAACTCTAGAGTACACTACCAACTAAACATCCTTGCCAACTCTAGAGTAACCATGACAAACATACCTAACGATATGAACCTCATCATGATATCATGGAACAACATCTTAATTTACATCACAAGAATTCCTGCAACTGTGAAGCAACTCCTCCTGCACTAGCAACTCCTCCAATATCTAGTTGACACCTTTTTGTCATCAATGACAAGCTACCATCAATCTCCCCCTTTGATATTGATGGTAAAACTTATACCTCCTCTCTCACTCCCCCTTTTTGTCATCCAATGACAAAGAACAACCTTCCATTATCCTGCAACCTCAGTGAAAGATATCATCACTATGTGCCTATTAAAAGATATGCGTACAGTCCATATGAAAGTCTGTAACAACAAATTTCAAGAACCAAAAACAATGTCAGAGATAGAAACAAAAGATCATAGTGAAATGTGATCAGACACTGTGAACATGGATCACTGTACAACCAAATGAAACTATGATAGACTTCATATTCTAGTTCAAGACCTATTCATTGGCATCATAACTTGTCTAAGAAAATTTTTCCCATATCAAAAAGATCTAATCACTGTACTTGTAGATAAAACATTGTCTCTGTAAACCTAAGATCTGAGACAAGAGAAAAGATAACCACCATCAGATCAACATGACTAATCATCTACAACTGCTGACTTAACACCATTGTTAAAGTAAGCATAAGATTCTAAAATTTGTATAATGTCCATCACTTGAAGATCATCAACTCATTGTAGCATGCCAAGAAACCATTGATCATGAAGATTGTAAATGAGAACATTATTGTGTCACAAAAAGAAGATATCAACTTGTATATCTTTTGAACTTTAAGACTACCCCTTAAGTTAGCATTAGACATCATCAACTTGCAAAAATTGAGCATTAGACACTTGATTTTCAAAGCATAAAAGCATGTCTTGAAACATGAAGTTTGAGGGAATATGCAACATGAGGTTAACGACTCTGATCCTCATAAACCATGATCAATGTTATCTCTGCCACATATACCATGGCAAGACAGTCACTCATGAAGGTAAGCAAAGTAAATGAGGTGTATATTCATTGTACCACTGATCAGATCATAGAATCACTGTGCAACAATCAAGAATCACTGTCACCAAAGACAAAACTGTCAAAACACTATATATCACTTGGATCCACTATATATCAATGACTAAGAATCAAGAATCAAGAAAGAAAGGTATCAAGAGAACATCTGTATACACCACTGTACTACTGAAGACATCAAGAGAACCACTGTACCACTGAAAACATCAAGAGAACATTGTAGCATCAAATAAGGCACCAAGAAACACTTGTAACAGTCACTATATAACTACATTTTCCAAGGTCTATTCATGGCATCAAGACTTGTCACTAAATTCAAACCTACAACCTTGAACTAATATGTATAAGGCATATGAAGTACATGAAGACTTTATCAAACCAAATGAAGATTCCAAATCATGCATAACACATGATCACACTATTGTCAATCAGGATTACACTACTAGTCAAGTCAAGCTTGACTATCCTATTGAAACATGGAAACCCTCCCAGATTGTGGGTGATCTATGTCGAGAGGGAATCTCCAGAGTGAGCTGGTTCTCCTTATGATTTTCCTAACCTAATGACTTATCTGGGAAAAGGGATGAGAGAGGTAAACTGAAGTAAATAACTGAAATGAAATCTAAGGTGATGCACCAATACTAAAATCCTATTAGATCTTACTCATAATCCGATCACAGAACATTAATCTTCACAACACTTTGATTTTTACCCAATTCATAAATATTTCAATGAAGGTTTGATCAAAAATTAAATGCAACCTGAATTAAGCAAAATAACTGCATAACCTATCACAAAACTAAGACAAAATAGAGATAAATGTTTATCATAGTGTAGTATCAAATTAATTTTGCAAAAAAGAGAGGCAAAAAGTGAAGGAAAACTATTGTTCTATATCTGAAGGAATAATGAGTACATAGGCTAAATACAACACTCTCAGTGTTAGAGGAAGACTCTGGTATCTCTACACTCTGATCTCTACTCTACGTTGTAAAAACTCTAACTAGAACTACTAAAAAAGAAGTGAATCTCTGACATATATGCTCTGAAATCAATCTTTCCCTGAAAGCTGGAAAAAAGCTCCTAAAAATAGACTTTCATGTCCATTTTTGAGTTCCTTAGAAAATAAAAAATAAAAGCCCTCCAAAAGAGTCCAGACTATGAAAACATGATGCCAAAAGATCCCCTCATGTGACCCCACCACAAATCTACTTTCCTCTGCTCATGAGATCTCAAATTTTGTCTTTATCTGCCTCTAAATAAAACAAATCAAGAAAGGAATATTTGATTTGTCTTATTAGCTTAAACTGCCTAAAAATAGTTTAAGTTTTAAAGCAATTTATAAATGATTACTTTAAAACTAACTTTATAACACTAGCAGTTTTATTTATCCCTATTTGATTTGAAAGTAAAAATAAAAGGCTTTACATTTTGCTTACTTGCCAAGTACATTGCAATTACAATATTTGATTTTTTCAATAAAAAAATCATAAAAATAATTATGGGATCATATGATATTTGCAAAAAATGAAAAGCCCTGATGACTTATCTCCACATGAACTGGCGATCTCTATGGCACATATGGCATGTAGACTTGTCTCACATCAAAATGAAAGGTTTGCATATATTCCTAAGGCGTGAAATTCATCTCCAAGGGGTTGAATATGTTTGAGGCATTAAACATTTTGAGGGAGCCATGGGCTCTACCTCACTTGATATCATGGAACCTAGGCATCACAATGTGAACACATAGCACCTCGAAGGTATTAATTTGTGGCATAAAAAATTATTAGATGTGATAAAATGCCATATTAAGGTTAGGGAAAAAAGAAAATCTAAGAACAAAATAGTACTCACCCTATCTTATCGGGCTCATTTTGACTTTGGCATTTTTTGGAATGACTCTCTACTACCAACAATGAAACCCTTAGGGTTTCAAGCTTGAAAATTGGATTCTTCTATCATTTTTGTGCTCGATCCCCATGGATTTTTGCAGAAAAGAAGGTAAAAATGTTTATCTGATGTATATATGACTTTTTTCCTTCATTTCCTTCCATTCTGTGATGTGAAAATGGCTTTTATAGTAGCAGCCTATGTGCATATTTTGATGATTTTTTTTACCTTTGTTCACTCTCACACCTTCCTCTGTATTTGGCCACCACTATTACATTTCGAGAGATGAAAATGAAGCAAAAAAGAAAGAAAGCCTTTCATCTCTGTTCACTATACATTGTGTCTAAACACGGGTAAGTTTCATTTGTCACTATATGTTTCATTTCTTCATGGCATTTGTAACTTCTGTGGATTAAAAACCTACGGCCATATTTTTACTTTCTTGTAGCTGTGTTTTTGGCATTTTCCCTATATATTTGTATCTGGTTCAAAAAACCCTAGATGGGGCTTGAATAAAAATTCATTTCTCACTTTGTATTACCATTAACCAGTCAAAGCTCAGAACTGTGAGACATTTTGCATTCTCTGAATTTTCTTGTTGAAACTTTGAAACCCACGGGCTGTAGCTTTGCATTTCTTCACAAAATGAAATGGGTTTTTGAATTCTTGAGGGAAGATTGTATCTTTGGTAGTGGCTTTAGCTATATACTCCTACACAATCCTTGTCTTTCTATGGCTCGAAACCACTCATGATACTCTATCTCTGCATAGAACTTCTTGTATACTACTCTCGTTTCTTGAAACCCTAGGTAGATTTGGCATATTATGAGGAAATGTTTGTAACTCTATGTTTCTCCCTTTTGATACATTCTTATTTCAGCAGCCATGGGGCCACAGCTGGTTAAAACACTTTTGCATTTTTGACCTATCCTGAAACCCTCATCTAGCAGTGTATAAATTTGTATGACTCTGAAACAATCAAGAAGAAAAATGGGTTCTTTCTATGCACAACATTTCATGCATTTGATACATATATCTATGCATTCATAACTTACAAGGTTGCGACTATGGTCTTGTAATTCTTTTATTCAATCTTGGGATGTCTTGAATGAAAGGCATTTCTATATCATTATTTGGTTGTTTCTGGAGCAAGACACATACTCTGGCAAATACATCACATACTATAATGAATGACAACATTATATCCATTACCGTATAATGGCAGATGACAGTTTGACTACATTTTTGTTCAATGAAAAGGATGACCATTTGATCTGCAATATGTGATCTTTACTAGTTGTTCCATTTATGCACTTCTAGTTCCATCATTTCCATGGCAATTACTCTCTTTCTTCTCTTATCTAATGTAGTCACCTCAATACTGCCGAAATGATTATGTAACCTATAGCATATACATGTGATGTTGATTTAGTTCATATTCTTTATGTTAGTACTTTGACTGCTTCATTATGTACTGTAACATCTTCTCATGGATAGAATATAAAGAACTGAGGCACATGTTGATTTCTTTATAACTCTTGTAGCTCTTCACTCTCTTTTGGATGGGCATTTGTCATGATGCTACATGTTGACTATCCTTTTCTATAGAAGTGGCATCCATTTCCCTATAAACATTGCTTCTATATGTATTGCAATTGATCTGCATACGATAAGTGGAACATTATATGTTGTTTCTGTCACATGGCACATCCTCTTGGCAATTATATCATGTCATTTTAAATGATAACACTTTTCCAATAATATAACAATATGATATATATGATGATTATTAACTAGCTGCTCTATTACTACACCACATATAGTATGAAATTTATTTATTGGTTGTCCACATAGAAACTTATGATGTCTTGTAAATGTTTACAAAAGATATAATTTTCTAGAGAATTCTCTTATGGATTCATTTGGTATTTATTACTTGATACAACACCCTCCTGTTGGATGAACATGAGATATCAACTGCTTCATACTTTGGTTGTTCTATTTGTCTTTCTCCTATAGCATTGTCTGCTAGAATCTATTTTGGTCTCTCCATGATACAAGATCATCTCATGCTTAAAAAATGATAGCTCTATATGATGAATGTACCTTGTTTCAACATGAAAGAGAAATGACAGCATATGATGCTCATATGATGCTCTATGTTTTGTTGTCTGCCATTGTATTTAGCTTCAATCATGTAGCTATACTCATATTTTTCTGAAACAAGTCTAAAAATGTGAAAGGAAACTAGATAGCTTGTATCTGTGTTTACTTTTGATATGCATACATTAGATGTTTTCAAACAAATTTGCCTCATTGCATTAACTTTTGATTATTAATTCAATATATCATATCAAATGCAAATGCATATACATACCAAATAAATCATTCCAGCTCCTTCACTACCTACAACTGCATCCTGGTGTCTTGTTTATTGCACTCATCTGATATTATTTCTGATAAATTGAAACAATAATGATAGATGTCATTTTACATTGAATACCATCTTGATTAGTTCAGTTTACTCTTATGATTCCATTTCATCCTTTGAAGTGCAGTCATAGGTGTATCATGTGCTTGTTATCAACGCATCTAACTACTTTCTACTCCTTTAGTTTGTCATGCAATGAAACAATATAAGTAATGATCTTCTCTTTCTATTTCATCCCTTGAGTTTAAAGGGAGACAACAGGCTGGGCTCAACCCTTGTGGGAGCCCACTTTACACCACATGATGATATGTCTTCAATCAACTACATGACTTATCCTATACCTACACATGATAAAAATAGATTAGAATAAAATAGTGAAGTTCCATGGTTGTTTCTTTCTCAGTTCCTCTTGCATGTGGATGTGTTTATTGATCAGTGCATTATAAGCAAAGTGTTATGCCTCTTCTAATAAGACATATTGAGATCTCATAACCAGAGCTCTAACAGGACCCTCCCACATTTTTTGCAGGTTCATGTTGAAGATCGAGAGTAGAGACATGAGACAACTTTGAAGATTGAAGACCTTCAAGGCAATGATGGCTATGACCACCTCTTTCTTATCCTTAGATGCATAGCATTTTCTTTATACTTGCATTTGTTCATCTATACCCACGGCTTGTGTGGGAGATTCATTCAATGCAATATTTATCCTTTTATGTATTTCAACTTGTAAATGAATAATCATTGTGGTGAATGAAATACTTATCTCTCCTGTGAATGTTTTGCAATGCAATGAATGATCTGAAATCTTTTCTTTTCTTAAACAGCACAACTAAACCACAATATCTCTGAAACACAATAACTATGCAAAAAACTTATAATAGAAGAAATGTTAACCTTCACCCTAAAAATGAATTTGTCACATCAACTCTGCCATTTTTTGAGTTGTGGTGAAAAAATGGTAACACACACCTAGCATACCTTGCACACCATGATATCCTGAAGAAACATGAACAACTACAAGAAGAGGCAATACAAACCTTCCTTCAAAGACAAAATTCATGTGAATCTCAGAGCATCCTGATCTCAGATGAGACACTTCAAATCATTGAGGCACACTGTGACCTTCCAACATCCTTTAGTCATCAACAAACTCAACTTCATACCAATGAATGCAATGAGAACAAACAATGTCTAAGAGACCTTTCAAACACTTACAACTACTGAACATGAAGATTTGATTCCAATTCCATCAAGGTGGACAATAACCTTAAGCACATCCTGTCATTAGGCAAATTGAAAACTATCATGAAGATGTGTCATTAGATGATATCTATTGCTTGTTATTCTAACAAAGGAGTATCCTTTGAACACCTTGTTAGCATCCTTTCATTAAAGGCCATTCTTGGAAGGCATAAAACTTAGACCACCCAAGCACACCTTGACATTGGTTCATAGTAAATTTAATGACGACAAACTATGTGTCTAAAATTGTCTCCATAAACAATTCTAGATGCAAAAACAAACACGTCAGTCTCATGACAATATTGTTATATCAATACAAAGTGAAGAGCATCAAGTCATGAGACAAAGCAACCTCTATTGTTGATTTCTTTAAGGAATTTGAAGGATACATTACAAATCAACTCCCACTTGATTCATTCTATTCTTTATGCATTCATGGATATCTCTTGTGTAGTATGCACAAGCTTAGACCCTTCTATCTCTTGGTTTAGCTTTCTTCTCCAAACTAACATAGAATCTTTGTTTTCCTTGCCCAAGGTATTCACTTGCTTTTTCTTGAACATGTAACCTCTCGATGACTTTATCAACCTTCCTCTACACCATTGTGCTTTGTGCCCAAACATATTACATCTATAACACAAAATATTGTAGTCTTGACCAAGAGAGAAGTAGTTTCTTCTAGGTGATCTAAGAGACCTTCTATAATCATATCTTTCATGATCCCAACAATTTCTTTCTAGATGGCCAACTTGATTAAAGTTATAACACTCATTATTATGATCCTGATTTGACAAACTATAAAAGATCTTCTTTTTATTCCAATCAAAAACATTTCTTTCACAATCTATAGCTTTATGACCATAAACATGGCATGAATAGAAATAACCATGGAATTGAGAATAGTTGTACCTAACTGAATGATATTGCCTAGTAGATGAAGCTCTTGAGTGCTTGTTTGTACTTTTTCTATCAGCGACTTTGTCTTTTTCTTTCTTCTTAGCTTCATCCTCAAGAGAAGTAGAGTAAGTAGTCAGGTCTATCTTCTTCCTAGGACCATCTCTTGTCTTGGAACATTCTCCTTTCTCATAACCCAAGCTAGTAGTGTCCCTATAATACTATTGCTTTCTCAACATATCATTCAGCTAGATAGTACTTTTTTCAAATTGATTATTCTTATGTAATTTTGAAGATGCTTTTTCCAAATCCTTTCTCAGAGAGACTATTTCTTTTTCTAGTTTTAAGCATTCACTAGTCTTAACTTCAAGATCAGATTTTGTAAAGTCAACCACTCTTTTGGCTTCTTCTACTTTTGTCTTTAGACTAATAATCAATTTGTTAGACTCATCAACTTGACTCTTTAAGTTAACAATCTGATTTCTTGCCTCTTCAAACTCTAGAGAAACTTTAGCCAAATCTGAACATACCTTGTCTTTTGAAACTCTTTCTTGTTGAAGCTGATCTTCCAACCTCTTATTCTCTTTTCTGAGTTGCTTGATTATATCCAGGGCACACAAGAGTTCACCTTCAACATCTACTTCACATTTGTCTTCATCTAACTCCTGTCCATCTTCATTCACAAAGAAATCTCCTTCTGCATCATCAATCTTAACAATGAAATCATTTTCTTGATCACACTTTGTATCAACTTTCAAGGGTGACTCATGTAACAACTTATTGCTTGATTTGACTAGGGCTTGTTTTACAACTTCTCTTTGTTTGGCATCCTTCTTTTCTCTGTTTCTTTTACACTTTCCCATGGTACTCCACTATCAGGACCTACCCAAGCCTGTTAGACTCCTATAGGGAACCTATGGTCTGATACCACTTGTTGGAGTATAGACAACACTGAGAGGGGGGTGAATCAGTGTTGTAGATAAAAACACTTCATTTGAAACTTTAAAAATTAGAAAGTAATGATGCAGATCTAAGACTTTATCAAAGAAAGAAACTGTGCATTAAAGAACTGAACATTCAAGTATGAAGGACAAAACCCTCATGGGGTAGGAAAAAACACTCAGTAAATGCCTCACTAGCTTATTTAGAATCATGCCTCATTGGCAAATACAAATGTGTCTCACTGACATGAATATGCCTCATTGGTAGAATGTACCTCACTAGCTTTTGGATGCCTCACTAGTAAATAGAAATGTGTCTCACTGGCAGAATGTACCTCATTAGCTTTTGGATGCCTCACTAGCTATTGGACAATTAGGTGAGCAAGAAAGAAAAAACTCAATTCAGGGGGTTGCCCTAATTCATTACAATGCAATAACATATATAGCTCCAAAACCCTTATCTCTCCTCTTGTACAACTTTGATAATCTTTGTGCAAACAAGCACTATTACATAGTATATGTCTCCTTTGTCAAGATTACAAAAGAATAGTACAAAAAGATGAACTTCTGATGGGTGCTGCCACAATAATGGGTTACACTTTCTGGGACATCCTGATTTTTGCTGAAATCACATATTTTTAAAAAATATAATGATTTAAGCCTTGAAATGTTCCATTTAAAGGATTTTAATTGAAGAGGGTTTAATCAAACCCCCTTAGATTCAAACCCCCTTGTATAGAACCCCACTAGTTTTAAACCATACCTATAATGGAGTCTCCTCTACACCTATCAAAATACTAATAAAAACCCACTTTTGATTTACCTTTTGGGGGATCAAATGAATTCATTTAAAATTTATGTTTTGTATGTATGTAGTCCTTATTATAAGCTTCCCAAAAAGTATAATTTTAAATATATTTAATTTGATTATTATATTTATTTTTTATTTCTTGTGAATGTAGGTTTTTCACCAAACATCAAGTTTTATGTTCTACACACATGGAAAATTAGTAAATTAGTAAAAAAAAAATTCTAAAAAATATCTATGCCCCAGGTATTGATGTCCAAATGTTTCAACAAAAAAAGAAAAATTGAATTTCGATACATACAGAAAAAGTTATGTTTTACGGAATACGCCTATTTCTAAATTATAATTGGTTTGACTTCAAAACTTAATTAAAAAAATATTTTAAACAAAACATTATGAAACCAAATGCATGCCCTATATATCGGTGTTACCAATCTAAATTCAATAGAATCAGAATTTTATCCTTTGTAGAAAAAAAATTATGTGCTACGGAATACACATCACTTTAAAAAAATGTTGTTTACTATTAAAAACTAGTTATCAAAGGAGATGCAAAAAAATACAATTTAATTCCAATTTTATATATATATATATATATATATATAGAATCTACAAACAAAATCTCACAAATCACTAGTTCACATCATCTTTAAATTCCTAATGGATTGACGGTTATAGGTGTCAGAAAGTGAAGATTTAGTTCAAAATGTTGATTTCAATGTCAAGTTTGGCCAAAAAGTGTAACCCATTATTGTGGGATGACCTTTATCACAATGCTATCATGATGCAATATGAATCCAACCCCACTATGTTCTGAAAATAAATCTCACTTACAAGAGCTTCCAAGAGTATCAGTATTATCAAGAACCAATCAACCAAGTATTTTCACTATATCAGCAACCTTAACTAATCCATTCTTCCTTTACAAAATCTACTTAAATAAATGATGATAACAATGGTGACAAATATCTTATCATTTCACTACAAGTACATAAGAGATAGGCATTTGACCTTTCATTCAAACCCTTCCACATAACACCATCTTATGAAACTTGCACCTTTCTCCTTTCATTGCAAATCAATACAACAGAGATTCAACTACATAAGAGAATCTTACCTCCTAAAGATAGCACACCATATCTCATAGATAAAACCTCCTCCTTTCATTTGGAAATCTTTATCAGTTCTTAAGTAGACCAAAAGTAAGTTTCCTTGACAAATACAATGCTCATCTTTACTATGAAGGAAACCACCATATGTTCTCATGTGCTTCTATTTTAATGCATTTAAACTCTCCATGCTTGACCAAATGATATGCTACACATATAGACATGAAGACATGTCTCTCCCGAACCCAACACACCAACTATCTCATATGTAGACAACATACAAAGCCTACAATTAAAATCCCTGGCTCTCGGTAGTTTTCAATCAGTTTTAGAAGGGTAGTTAGGGATTCATAATACGCCGCCCATCAAAGTTTATTGAGCATAAAAAACCATTGACATTTGAATTTCTTTTGAAATGTGGCCATCGATCATAGTTTCCCTCCTTCTAAATAAAGGGATATAATTTAATGTTGCATTTGTTTGAATCCAAACTTGATATAGCCGATTAGGGGCAAGTTGGGGCTGGTAAATACTACAACTTGAGAACCCTTTAGTAGGTCAATGTTAAGTGAAGAACATGTGGTTATAGGTCAACCAAAAATTAGAACATAAAGTAACTCCTAGGGTTGATGGATTAATGACACATTTAGGGCTTGGTTCTTGACTTAGAAAAATACAAAGAACTTATCTTTGAAAAGCTTTAGGGCTTGATCTTCAAGAAAACCAGTTAAACCATATGTAGAAGAAGTCAAGAGTTTTCACTACAGAATATCAAGTGATAATGAAGAATGCAAAAGACCCTTGAGAGAGATTTTACAACTTAGTGTTCCTAGGGTTTTGGGAATAAGTAAAAGAACATCATGAGCACTTTGATAAACAACTGATGAGCAACAACACCATAAGCATGCACACAACTCTTGTAAACTCTAAACATCATGAAGACCCTTGTATATCATATCAATGCCTACTCAACTCAATCCTTTGTCAACTCATCAAACACAAGTATGGTCCTCCAATCACTGACATCAAGTAACATGATGGACATCAAACAATCCTAATGAGATAAAAAGATCATCCATATCAATGCCAACACACTAACTCACTAACTCACCATATCAATGTAAACTCACCATATGAAGGTCATCAAGAAGACCTCAAAGATCATGCCAATGATACCTTTTGAAATGACACAAATAGTTCTTGTGCCCCTTTGAAGATGATCAAAACTTGGTGAGCACAACATCAAAGAATCTGAATACTGATCAAACTGAAATAAGAAATCTTCCATATCAGAAATGAACATTACTTGCATAATGGATCAAGTGCCTCATTCAACTTAGGTGAATCATGCTCATTTGCAACATAATCATATTTCCAAGGAGATAAAAACACTGTGCAAGTAAAGGAGATCATGCCATACTACCAACTCAACATCATTGCCAACTCTAGAGTAACCATGACCAACATACCTAACCATATGAACCTCATCATGATATCATGGAACAACATATTACATGAATACATCTTAATTTGATGACCAACATATCTGACCATATGAACCTCATCATGATATCATAGAACAACATCTTAATCGACATCACAAGACATCCTGCAACTGTGAAGCAACTCCTACACTAGCAACTCCTCCTGCACCTAGTTGACACCTTTTTATCATCAATGAAAAGCTTGCCATCACTTTTAATTTTTGGGTGGCCTTCATCTCTGCTTCATTATTTTTGCACTTTATTTTCCTAGTGTAATGATGTCTCCTAATTTATGGAAATTAGGTTGTGATTATTATGGGATGTTATGATCTTAATATGCTATATTCCTAATGATAATAAGTTAAGCACTTGTGGCATTCCTAACCTTAATAGTTTCATTTATTAGTCTTAGTTATTACTTAATACATGACTTAGTTGGGATGAAGGGGTGTGTCCCTATATAGTTATGAATATAAATAAGGAAGAGAGAGACTCTTAGAAACCATCATATCATCTAATATTTATTAGAAATGAAGGTGCAAACCACACAACAAAAATTTGATTCAAACCTTATTAATATCCTCTAGTTAATGTAGAATCAATGGAGATTACAACAAAAATAAAACCCACTACACAGAAATAACAAGCATTAAGAACTAAACACATAACACAGTATGTAACGTGGAGAAAACCCTTTCGGATAAAAATCTCCATCAAGAAAAGAGGCTCCAAATTGTATTATTTTCAAATATGAGTTTACTATACATGCACTTTCTTTTCTTCTTTAGTATTCAATCCAATGACACCTGTTACTCTCAACTCTGCTAAAAAAGTATTACAATTATCCTTATAAAAGGGGGTTGCCTTCTAGGGAAAAAAAACCCAACATTATATTGACCGTCAAATTTGTGACCTAATGACGAATGGTCTAAATTTATAATAATAAAATATAAATAAAAATGTGGTTTTGGGAGCACTACCCTGAACCCCTACTGGGGCGCATGGCCCACAGACCCCCCACCGGGGGGATGATCCCCTCAAACCCCTCGCAGGGGAGAAACCCCCCTGCAACCCCCTTGTCACAGACAAATTACTATCAGGTACTAGATGTAAACATGTGGCTAAAACAAGATCACTGCTAGTGAAATGTCTCATCCCTTATGGGTGATTTACAAACAATAATAGCAATAATAAATTACATAGGATTTACAAGGTTGATGACACCTTAATCCTAATAATTTTGAATTCACATATTATTTTCTAATTATTGGAGGCCACCCCATCGAACTGGTACATGCTATTTTACTAAATTTTACATTTATTCCAAGAAATATTATAACAAATGGTATCAGAGCTATGATTTGGGCCAAGATTTTTGTTTCCACCATAACTTTCAAACAATTGCAAACTTGGACCTAATTGTTTATGGGTTTTGAGGTATTTGTAGGTAAGGTTCTAGCTAAAAATTTAGAATTGTGTCACGTTTTACACAAGTTATTTTAATTTTATGTTTTTTCATTAATTAGCTCTATAGGTCGAAAAGTTTAATTTTTTTTTTAAAATAACATTTCTATAAATATTATGAAAAATTAGGTGGGGTTAGTTCCTTGTAATTTATTATTAGAGATAAAATATAGTCCCAAATTTAGTGGTCAAATTTAGGTCAAAATATTTTATTATTCTACTCTATAGGTCAAATTTTTTGGAAATTTTGGATTTTTTTTAATATTTTTGGAAAGATATTGAAAAACTAGAGTTTAAAATACATTCACATCAAAATCCATGTCATCTTTTGGATTCAAATACTTTTGTAAAAAATTGAATCCAACGACCTAAAATTGAGGGTAAAATTCCTTCGAGATGTGAGACAATGGTACATTTTATTAAGGATAATTTGATTGACCCATTTGTGTCATATTTCAATAAAGGTTTAGATAGATTTAAACAAGAACCATTACGTGAATTGAAGTCCCAACAAAACCACCTAGGTGGGCACAACCCTAATGGACAAAATTAAGGGATAAAACAACCTTTCCAAGATCCAAAATTGAACCTACCCAAAATAAATATCCCTAAATTTGATGGTATAGATATTACTTCATAGACAAGTCTCATAAGATACTAGACAATGCAATGGTTAGCATAGCCTCACGATATTTAGAATCAAAGCCTCATATATGGTACCAATGGAGGATAGATAACAAGAAAGGGAAAATGCTTAGTTGGAAAGAGTTTAGTAATGACTTAGAAACCCTCTATTAGCAACCATGGAATGTAATCTGTGATACCCAATTAAAAATTTTAAAACAATTAAGGTTTGTATCTAAATATAGTTCTGAGTATATGAGGTTGGTAGTTTGATCTCATGAGGTGACACCTTATCAAAGGCTACAACTCTACATCAATAGAATTAATGATAAAATTAAGCATGATGCTTGTTTGTTGGAACCTTGCACAGTTAGGAAAGCTATGCAACAAGTATTGCTTATTGTGAAACATAAATCCACCACCAAAAGTTTCACACAAGGTCAAACCACAAGATTGGAAGACAAAATTATGACTAATCCTTTTGATAGAAATGAGGAAAACTTATTTAACCGAAGAAAAATTACTAAGCACTCTCCTCAACAAGACAAAAATTAAAGAGAAAAATATATATACTTAATTTGTGATAGAAAATGGTTTAGGGATCATAACTATGGTAATAGTGATAAATTACTAACAATTATCAAGAATGAGGTTGATGAAGAGAGAGAAGTAGCTACAAAAGAACTATAAGTGTGGAACTTAAGAAATTAAACTCCACCACCAAAAGTTTCACACAAGGTCAAACCATAGGATTTAAAAACAAAACTAATTCTATTGAAGGAAATGGGGACGACTTCTATAACCCAATAAAAATATGTAAACTCTCTACCTCTTGTTGGAAAGGTGATAGAAAATGGCCTAGGAATCATAAGTGTACTAATAGTGAGAAAACACTAATGATTGTCAAGAATGAGGTTGAAAAAGAGAGAGAAGTAGCTACAAAAGAACCAAATGTGGAACTTGAGCATGAGAATTCTAGTAAAGTAGAATGAAATACTATCTCGTTACATGCATTCAAGGGAAAAACTACACCGCAAACACTCAAACTAATTGGTTATATCAAAAAATAAAAGTGAGAGTGTTTCTTGATACATGTAGTACACACAACTTTATTGATAAAAAAATAGCTAATGAGCTCAATTGTCTTTTTATCCAATCTCTAATTTCCATGTCATGATAATTGATGGGAAACAAATCTCTTGTGGTGGTAAATAACATCATATAAAACTCTCAATAGGAAATTATCAACTAGATTAAAAAATGTTTGCTATCCCAATTGGGGAAGTAGATATAGTTTTGGGCATGCAATGGCTTAAACAGTTAGGAACATTCTCTTTCAATTTTCAATACATATACATGGCTTTTATTACACGTGGGGAAAACTATAAAGTTATAGGGATACAATCACCACCAAGAGATATTATTAGCTCCCATAGGATGGATAAATTTCCTAAGAAAGGTTCTTACAACACAAGGACACAACTACATTTAATAGAAGCATGAGATGTGAAAAATCAAGATTGAACAAAACTTCAAGAGATCATTCAACACCATCAACATGTATATCAAGAACCCAAAGGTCTACCTCCAATCAGAGACCATAATCAAGCAAGCCATTTAATTGATACTAAGAACTATTTTTCATCCCAATAAAGTGCCTATTCTTCCCCAATGATTATGGTTAACAAGAAGGATGAGTCATGGAAAATGTGTCCAAATTACATGGAGTTGAAGAAGATCACTCTTATAGATAACCTTCATATTCCTATTATTGATGAATTGGTAGATGATTATGTTTAGGGTAAAATTGTAAGAGGGTTTGATTTGATGGTTTATGTTGATCCTCGTTTTACCTCTAAACATTAAAGGACTTCAGCTGAATAGGAAGTCTACTACAGGCCTTCAGTCACTCAAAATATAGGGGAAAATTGGAATTGTGTAATTTAGTTGTTCAATTAAGCCCAATTATGCTCAAAACCCTAATTATACAAATTTAGAAATGCTCACACACAGAGATATAAAATGACAATCAAATGCGTACTAGGTTTCAAAGTTTGGAAAATGGAAAAGTCAAGGACTAATAAGCCGACACCCTAGTCCAATGCCACAATTTTCTTCGGGATCTAGGAATCTTCTCTACAACTTGTTCCTACAGTTCTAGAGATTTTTCTGTTACAGGATCTGGAGGACTAATGAGCAGATGCCTGAGTCCAGGTCCCTATTTTCTTCTTTGATCTGCAATTCTAATAGTCGACACTGCTCCCCTGAAGCTCCACTTTTTCTGTGTTCGCAACCTGTAACCTACAATCACAAAAAATGGGTTGGGGGTTGTGGTATTTAGAGGCTTGCCCCAGTCAAGCCCTAGAGAGACATTCAAGTCTTTCGAACACCATTTTCAGATAAAGAGTGTGTATCCCTATGGAATAGAGGAAAAATCCAAATGATAGATGATTGAAAACACAATTGATATCACCTTGTAGTGAAGATCTCATGGAAGGAAGATTCTCTTCATGCCATGAGGAGATGGATGCCAAATCTACAAACACAAACACAAGAACAATGCTCTGCTCTGCAACACAATGAATATTTGGAATTCTCTAATCACAAGAATGCATAAAGTTCACAATTGCCATCTAGTTTACAAATGATAACCTAATCATTCTTATATATGCAACTACAAACATTCCTGCTAAGAATTTCGTAATTGAAACTTACCGTGTCGGCATCGGACCTAAATAATGGTCACAAACCAACACTCCAAAATTGGTCCTAACCTAAAATAAGACAAGAATAGGGCATGGGCACCCAAGTCCGCCCCCTATTTCAAGAAAGATTTGTGTTAAGTGCATCCCTTGAGTCCAAATTGGCAGGAAACTTCAAGGTTTTTTCATCAGGATATCAAATTAGCATGAAAAATTCTCTAAATGCATAAACAGGACTCAGGAGCTAAACCTTAAGAGCGAAAAGCCCCCAAGGGGACATTTTCTGATGTAACATTTATCCCCCACTTTAATGTATGTATAAACACAAGGACAATACATGCATTAAAGTAAGGTCAACAAGCACAACAAACATGCCAAGCACAGAGAAGACACGCCAATCACAGAGAAAATAGTAACAAGCACACAAAACATGGAGAAGACAATTACAGTCACGTAAAACATGGAGAAGACAACATTGGAGACATGCAAAACATAGTGAATACAATGAATGCAATGAAGACAATGATGATTTTCTTTTTCTTTTTCATTTTCATATATGAAATGCAGATGCAAGTACAAGGAAAGTAAACACACCACCCATAATGTAGGAGGGACTCATCACCACCAGTCTTTAAGAGTGCATATGGGGCAACAAACATGCCATACAAATCCCAAAGGATAGGGGGGAATCATCGCCATCGATCTTTAAGACTATGCTTGGGAACAAACACACAATACACACACACTTAGAAGACACGGAAAAAACACGGCAGGCAAAAGATGGAGTGTTCCTATTTCTAGGTTCAACACCATCTCAGGCACATTACAGGAACACACTAATGATTGGGCTTCATCACAACAATCGCCAAAGACATCCTTAAGGGTTGAGTTAGTCACAAAACTGCTCCTCGCCTCACGATGAGGCCTTAAGATAGAAAAAAGGGATGCAATATCCCCACCTCATGATGAGGGCTTAAATGATTGTAATAGATTTCAAACAAAACTCAGAGTGCAGGAGGGACTCGTCACCACTAGTCTGTAAGACTACACTTGAGAACAAGCACATTGCTAACATCTACAACAGACAACTTACCTTATATATGCCCCTACCTTAAGGTGGTTGATATCAAGTACTGATATCAAGCACATTAAGGTAGGTAGAAAACACACAAGGGAACACAAGCTCTCAGAAAGCCCATCCCCCCCAGAGGTGACATGTACTTTACAATCGTGAAATATTCCCACAAACACATTCCTATAAGAAAAAGTGTTAGTGTCCATATAATCATGATAAATGACAACATCAATGCATATGATCAATCACACAAAGAGCCAAGGTTATACTACAGATTTAGACACTGAGTATAACCATGGGGCTATACAATAGAAATCTCAAAACCAAGTGTAACCAAGGCAAGATTCAAAGACAAACAAAGTGCACGGAGCAGCAATATTGTTATGGTTTGTAATAGAGATAAGACAACATCAAGATCACATGGAGTGATTCTATTAGCCAAGCATCAGATAATATATAACAACCCCATTGTCATGTATGGACTTGGTCCATTTTTTAATTTCTCGCTAAAGGAACGCTAGGTCTGCATCTATATAAATTTTTTTTCGTCATCCGCCCGCTAGATAGAAACACTAGAGGAAGGGAAACAATAAATCACGAGAGGAGAAACAAGTGCCTTAGGGACAATTAGGTAGGAGGGTGCCCCTAAGTCACCAACCACAATGCTATGTCCATAAGACACAATACACAACAGTGAAAAATAGAGGAGAAGCACTATAGAAGAATGATGATACAAATAGAAAAAGGGTCATAACAGAGGCGGTCTCCTAGTACCCTGTACCTTATGAGAGAATCAAGGATCATCCTAGGAGGCCTAGACAACACATAACACATCACGGGGGAAACACAACATGAGAGGTAAAGGGTTAAAAATACTTACCTGGTTCATCCTAATGTTAAGAGCATACATATCTAGGAGTAGGTCACTCTTGTGAGCAACTATAAGAATTTCTACAACAAGTGTGGCCTATCGGCTCAAGATATTGCACAAGTTGATTTGGTCTTGTTGAAATTACATTAACATTGAGTTTAGGATGACAAGAGGCTTTGAAGGAATGATATCCAATACTCGCTGTGTAGTTAATTCCAGCAACTTGCAAAGGTACTCTAATTCCTTGTTGATTTACACCACATCTATTACCTGCATAGTTGTGATTTTTGTACAATATATTTGAATCTAGGACCATAAAGAGAGCCCATTTCTTTAGAAGATGGTGAAGCCTCATAGGTCTCATAATTTGTAGTATAAGTGAAAGTATTGTCGTTGTTTTCTACCAAGGAGACTTTACATTTTTCGGATGCTTCAAAGATTTCTTAGATGAGATCAATGCTGCTTTTGATGAGTTAGGGTTATTAAGCTTATATTCTCCATTAAAGGAAGGAGTAAAATCTAATGAACCCCAATCATCACCACAAAGTGCATTCGATGGTGTATAATCTTTCACAACATCATTCATGGCTAGAGACATTGATGAATCAGCTCGCAAATTGTTTAAGCTCATATGATTGTAAACTAGTTTTTGTATTTCAATATGTAAACAATTATCTGGTTCAGGATCAGCATGAATAGTATGAAGTTTATCTTTGAATATGAATTTTATTGAATGATGTAGAGTGGAATGGATTGCCCCCAATGCATGAATCCAAGGTCTGCCAAGAATCATGTTGTAGGATAGAGAACCAGGCATGACATGAATTAGGGTAGGTACAATCATAGGATCCACCTGTATAGGTAAGGTTATAGTACCTACCGATTGACTATGATGATTATCAAAGCCATGAATGCTAAGTTTATCTAGCTTGATTTGTGATGTGTCAATCATGATTTTGTGTAGTAGGTCAATGCTACAAACATTAAGAGCTGATCCATTGTCAATCATAACTCATTTTACCAACATTTTATTTATGGTGACAAAGATTATAAGTGGGCCACATTCATCTTTTATCGATGGTATCTCATGTGGTTGAAAGAGGATGTCTATTTTTGTCGCATGTATTTAGTCTAACAGAGTTGCTACATCATTAGGCTTAGCAGTAGATGGAACAATCACCTTTTGTAAATCTTCTTTGAGCATTCCATGGTATGTAGGCAATGTTTCTATCAAATCCTAGAGAGAGATCTTAGCCGGAGTAGCGCGAAGCTATTCGACAAGATCATAGTCATGACCACTTTTATGAGTAAGACGAGGTGGTGGAGGGAGCATAGGTTGAGAACATGGAAGAAAGACAGGCACATGCAGTGCTTGCTTACTTTGCTTGTTATTATAGGTATTGTATGTGTGAGCAATCACATTATGGTGTGGTTGTTGTAACACATTTTGAACACCTTGACTTGGTTGAGAAATTTGTTGTGCATATTTGTAGATACAATCGGAAGGTCTACCTTGAACCGTAATCACCGACTTTAAGCAAGAGGGTGCACTAGGTTCCCTCAGACAATCATATTAGGAATATTTCTACAAAGTCTATTAATGAAGATTGAATTAACATTGTTGGCCTCTTCATTATATCCAACATCTATCCCTAAATGATTTAATGTGAGAGACCTTCTCTCATCCACTAATGCTACATCTTGGCCAGGGAGAGTATTGGGATGAGAGGAAGGTATGGTGTTGTTAGGAAAAATAGAGCTATCCATAGTCTTCTCATTGAAGGTTCTTGAGTTTTCAATCAAAGGTGGAAGATCTAATGGATTATCCGTAGAGGTCTCATGCACCATATGATCATTAGGTAAATAGTCTTTTTCCATCCATTAAGAATCCTTCTTGAGAGGAGCCCTTTATCCACTGGTGTTTCATTTTCCAAAGAGGGTAGGGTAATGTTTTAAAATGTGTCAATGATTTCATCCTCTTGTGCTAGTATATCCTCATAGGAGGAATCATTTTCTATGTCATCATCACATGTTTTAGCTATGAATTCCAACACATTAAGAGGAGTTTCACACTCATTATTCTCAATGTGTCTTGTTAAATCTTCTACTACCCAAGGGTATTTACTCATGAGAGATATGAATTTGTCATAATTAGATACAAAGTCAAGGGTTTCAAATGAAGAACATTTAAATATATCCTTGTGATACATAGCTTGTATATAAGTGAGAACATGAGGATTCATATTAAGAAATTTGTAGAAACTCTCAAAGTTTTTGATATATGCATGTAAAGATACCAAAGAGAAATGAGATGAAGATGCCATGGTTAAATTTATTGTAACATAAATGTAAAATAATATTTTAAAATCTTTTCAAAAGATATGCAAAAGACAAGTGCAAAACTATGTGTAAAAATGACCTAAAATGCTTGATTTTTTCAACTTTTTTCAATGCAAATAAGTGAAAGAAAGAGTGTTGTAAGGAAATTTATGAATTGCAGAAAATAATATGCCTGATATCAGTCCAATAAAGTAATAATATCTTTCACAACACACTTTTGATGCAAATCTAGAATGATGACAAGTCAAAACCTAGTGAAAATACACAAAAATATGCAAATTTTCACAAATTTTCAATGCAAAAGAGTAGGAAAATGGGTGTTGTGAGGAAAATAATGATTGACAAAAAATTAAAAAAGTAATAACATCCACCTAATGCCAAAAAATATTTCAAAACACACTTATAGTGCAACTCAAGGTAAAACCCTAGGGAAAATATAGCCAAAATATGTGATTTTTTACCAAGTTTCCATTGTAAGAGCCCAATAAAAAGGTGTTGTAAAAATTTTTAGGAGGGGAATAAGATAATAACCCTGATGAAAGACAATTATTTTATAAAAATATTTTACAACAAGCCTATGATGCGAATCTAGAGAGACGATAAGGCCAAAATCTAGTGAAAAATCAAGGTTTTCAAACCCTAGACATGAAATTTTACAAACAAACCACTATGATGCAACACTACAGTTATAAATAAGTAATAATGAGTGTTTTAAAATGGTAGTAAAATTTGAAACAAGATTTTGACTACAAACCCTAGCTAATGCAAAACTAGGTTATATGAAAAAATACACAATTTCAAGCAATTTTTATCAATTTAAGCATGAAAATGCAATCTAAATTAATGATGAATGAAAAATTTATGTATTTTAAATTAGATCTAATGATAAATACATAAATTTATTGAAATTAAGTGTAAATATTTCAAATTATTTGAAAATGCAAGCTAAAAATGCCAATTTTTAAAAAAAAATTTCAAACTTTTCAATATTTTTGTAATTTTTCAAATGCAATAAGATGAACAATGAAATGAATGAATTAAATGAATGTAGATCTGAAGAAAAACACTCAAAAAGTTGAAAAACTCATTAAAAACATGGGTTCACCAAAATGTTTAGGGTAAAATTGTAAGAGGGTTTGATTTGATGGTTTATGTTGATCCTCCTTTCACCTCTAAACATTCAAGGACTTTAGCTGAGTAGGAAGTCTACTAGAGGCCTTCGGTCACTCAGAATATAGGGGAAAATTGGAATTGTGTAATTTAGTTGTTCAATTAAGCCCAATTATGCTCAAAACCCTAATTATGCAAATTCGGAAGCAAATGAACAAATTACAGAAAATGCTCTCACACAAAGATACCAAATGACAATCAAATGCATACTAGGTTTTGAAGTTCAAAAAATAGAAAAGTCAGGGACTAATGAGTGGGTGCCCTAGTCCAGTGCCACCATTTTCTTCAAGATCTTGGAATCTTGTCTACAACCTATTCCTGTTGTTCCATAGATTTTCTTGTTGCGGGAACCGGAGGACTAATGAGCGGGCGCCCGAGTCCAAGTCCTTATTTTCTTCTTTGATCTGCAATTTTGAAAGTCTGTACTGCTCCCCTACAACTCCACTTTTTCTTCTTTTGCAACATGTAACTTGCAATCACAGAAAAATGGGTTGGGGGTTATGGTGTTTAGAGGCTTGCCTCAATCAAGCCTCGGAGAGACATTCAAGTCTTTCGAACACTATTGTCAGATAAAGAGTGTGTATCCCTATGGGATAGAGGTAAAATCCAAATGATAAATGATTGAAAACATAATTTATATCACCCTGTAGTGAAGATCTCATGGAAAGAAGATGCTCTTCATGCCATGAGGAGATGGATGCCAATTCTGCAAACACAAACACAAGAACAATGCTCTACTCTGCAACATAATAAATATTTTGAATGCTCTAATCACAAGAATGCATAAAGTTCACAATTTCCATCTAGTTTACAAATGATAACCTAATCATGCTTATATATGCAACTACAAACATTCCTGCTAAGAATTTCATAATTGAAACTTATCGTGTCGGCAGAGGACCTAAATAATGATCACAAATCGACACTCCAAAATTGGTCCCAACCTAAAATAAGGTAGGACTAGGGTGTAGACGCCCAAGTACACCCCCTATTTCAGGTAGGATTTGTGTTAAGTGCATCCCCTAAGTCCAAATTGCCATGAAACTTCAAGGTTTTCTCATCGGGATGTCAAATTAAAATGAAAAATGCTCTAAGTGCATAAACAGGACCCGAAAGCTAAACCTTACGAGGGAAAAGCCCCAAAGGGGACATTTTCTGATGTAATAGATTATAATATTGTATTTTTCTTTACTAAGTTAGATTCACATTTATATTATCATCAAATTCAGCTCAAGAAAGAGGATATAGGTAAGACTACATTTAGAACATGTAAGCATCATTATGAATTATTTATGTCATTTCGTGTCACTAACACCCAATTAACTTTTCAAAGACTCATAAATTTAGTGTTCCACCCATTTGTTCAAAAATTGGTGTTGGTATCCTTTGATGACATATTCATCTATAGAAAAACATGGAATGATGAACAATTCATAAAAATGATTCTAGAGTTACTAAGTGTTGAGGGAAACACTTTTTTGAAGGGGATGGGAATGTTATGATCCTAATATGCTATATTCCTAATGATAATAAGTTAAGCACTTGTGGTATGCTTAGCCTTAATAGTTTTATTTATTAGTCTTAGTTATTACTTAAAATGACTTAGTTAGGATGAAGGGGTCTTTCCCTACATAGTTATGCATATATATAAGGAAGAGAGATTCTCACAAACCATCATATCATCTAATATTGAATTCACATATTATTTTTGATTATTGGAAGTGACCCCATCAAAGTGGTTTGCTATTCTACTGATTTTTACATTTATTTCCAAGAAATATCATAACATGGGAATAAAAGGAACACTATAGATGATTGCATGCTAAAACAACTTGATGAATTAAAAAACCTTATAAGATTCATCAATTAAAACAACCTTATATTGCAAATTGCCTTAGTTTGCTATATTCTTCTAACCCAATAGTTGTAGAAACATATTCATCACCTGTTGCTTCATCTAAGTCTAGTATTGCTTCATAAAGAGCTTCTAGTGATTCCTTATAGCAAGACATTATCAATATTCGAGAGATAACTCATTGGGACACACTTTTGCATAACATATCTTGCTTTTTTTTGTAGATTCCCACATTACATATTTGGGATACACTTTGGAGGGCATTTAGTTTCTCTTTGATGATAGATACAATGGAGTTGCATCACCATCATCTTCTATGTTTCCAAGTGTTGTTCGCATTTTATCCTTTCTTGTTTGTTCTTCTTTGATTGAACATTTTGTTCCTATTTTTGAGGAGATATATTTTTCTAGCATGATCATAATAGAGTTACACTTAGAGGCACATGAACACATTTGGATTTGGATTCCCTATTCATCTAGGATATGGGAAAGGCCTCTACACTCATTGGTGGATATCTTTCCTTCAAAGGGAAAAAATGTTGTTTGTAGGAAGTGGATTGGATTATGTCTTCAAGAACTCATCATCGGTATTGGAACTACTTCTTGGAGGGGATTTAGAATATCATTCATTCACTCTCTCTTATTGGGGTATTTATTCTGTATTTGGGATGGACTTAGATGTTTTAGTTCACATCACTTGTATATACCTATAGTTTTCTCTCTTTTGGAGAGGAGTTTTCTCTCACTAGGTTTTTTCCTTTACGACGATTATGAGAGATCTTTTTTTGTAAATGGGTGCTTGATTAGGCCTTGTTGCTAGGACCCATCTTCATCTCCATCTTTCTTTTTAGATTGTGTGTAACCTCCCTAAGTTGTACTTATGGGGGGATGATGGTGTAAAATTATATTTACACATTAGCATAAGTTAATTAGGGAGTTTATTAGGAAAGTTTTTCCTTTATTATGTGAATCATATCACATAGGATAATATTAATTTTTTATTTTCTACTTTGTCTATTTTGACAAATGCATATGTATAACTATATATATTCTTTTGTGAATAATTTAATACACGTGAAGTATTGGTTGCATATTGATATCTAATTGTGGATTTTTCTTTTTGAAACAATCCTCTTGTGTAGAAGAAATACTACAGATGATTTTAGGAATCTAACACAAGTTCCCACCCAAATCAATAGTCAATACTAACCCAATTGATAAAGACATGTATTCATGCCGAATTCTACATCATTTACCATACCAGATTCTACACCAATGTTTGACAATATTTTTCACACCAAATCGATTACTCCAAACTTGAAGGTCACACCAAATTCATTAGACAACTATGTCATTAGGTTCATATCAATAACTACCTTAAGTCACCAGTTCCAAGAAACAAGTTTGAATCAAATAAACTAGGCTATGGAAAAGTGTCATGCCAAAGACAAGTCTGGACCAAAGGCTTCTCTAGCTCCAAAGGGAATAAGAAATGGATTTGCACCAAAGTGGCCAAACTACATCAAAGACTAGTCTATATTAAAGGCTTCTATAGCTTAGAAAAACAAAATAAAATAGACACAAAGAGCACTTGAACCAATATTGTGTTAAAACTTGATTTTTCAACCAATATATTGTTCCAAGAATCCCCTATAGTTGACTCATGAGAATCATATACATAATTCTAATATTTTATAGAGGTAGTATTGATATCATAAATTACATTGTACTATGGTTGGACAATTGTTAAACAATTGGTTTATAACTTTAAACAAGTTATGTATTTAAAAATTTGTGGTAGGAGCATGATAGTTAAAAGTATGAATACCTATACAATCTAGTTCATTTTACTAATAAACCATGTTACATGAAACTTGTATTTCATGAAGAATTTTATAAAAAGTTAAATATGTTTTGAATCACCCTTCCTTTTTTGAAATTAATTTTTGAACTGATTGACATAATTAAACTCATTATTGTAAGGTGCATTAATAAGTAAATAGTAGAATAGGGTTCCCTAAATTAGAATAGATGTGAAGCTGAGAACAAATGTTGACTCAATCCTAATAAATACATCAAAAGATCTTGATAACTACCTTGTTATGTCAATACATAAATATCCTTGCCCCACAACATACATATTTAAATAAATTCAAATTAAAATAAATATTAACTTGTTAATTCACATAATATACATTAAGTTAGTGAGCTATGAGGCTAGCACCTTCCAATGCAAAAACTTAACCCTAGTGTAAACATCCCCTAATATCTACATTGGGAGAACATATCTAATGCTTTAATGATATAATTATGTGTTGTGACTAAGATTTGTATTGTAAAATTTTCCTACATGGTGTTGTAATATTGTTTTAGCTAACATGATGTCTATATATGCCCTGTATTCTATTTTGTTGGCATGGTTGAGTTGGGATAGATATACCATTGTAACAACCATTTAAGACACTTGTCTAGTGTCATAGACATTGTATCTAGCAATCCTTGTACTAGGCAAAATTTTCATTAGATAATAAGGGTATTCTTTGCAAGCATAAATCATATCAAATGTTCTGTTAGAATAATTACATTCTCAATATAATGTTAGATGGTATTGAGAGAGTTATAATTAGTGTATGATTTCACTTGGCATCTCATCTGGAATGAATATTATGGTGCAAGGATCCTAGTAGCATGTTTAGGATGTCTTTATGGTGTCTCTTATGGACACAAACATTCAAGATTACTCCATTTCACCAGCAATTCTTAGAAGTCTCCTAACAGTGCTCTTAACAAATATCCAAAAAAATGAATTTATTCTCACAAACTTATTGGAACCCTATCATGCCCACCCTCTAAACTAACCCTATAAAAAAATAATCACTAATTTTTTTTATTGTGGGATTACTCGACCTCTAGAAAAGTAATCCATTTATTTAGCAAAATAAGAACATTTTCTAGTTGTAGGAATTGTTGCAAGTATGGGCCTAACCGGTGTTGTCATTAATGTCAACATACTCCTGTTGCATTGATGTCAAGGGTTGGATGAGTTGTGTACTGAAGATATTGAGAAAATTAGTCCTATAAGAAACAGAGAAGAACAATGAAGACAATGAAGCTCTTTGAAGTGAAGATGCTAGCTAAGATGAAGATTAGAGGATGCACATCAAAGGGTTTGTGGATATGTGTCTAAAGGTGATCCAGTAGAGATTTGAGAGGTCCGCATGAAGATTTGAAGAATTTATGGCCATATGAGTAAAACCAGTTCTGGCAGATGTTTAGAGGTGATAGAGTGACACAAATAGGTCTAGTGAGATCCAGAAATGCAATATCTTGTTCTATGGATTTGGTGGAGTGTTTAGGAAGTCAATGTGAATTGACAACTCAATTGGTTTGTCGTCTGGAGCTCTGCAAGCATCTATTCCAATATGATAGTGATGACAGACTATGTTCTTGAGGTTCCAAATGAAGAAGAGAATGATTTCAATAATCAGAAGTGGTGTGGATATTCTTGGTGTTTCAGGCAAGCTTGTGGGGGTCTCTAGATTGTGTCTAGTTTGTGTTGGTGGTCCACATTGAAGATTGCAATCGTAATTGAAGAATTACTTTCGGATGATGATGTTCTTCCTAAACTTGGCCGACCAGATGATTTACACATCTTGCAGATGATCTTGAAGATGTTTTGCGAAGCATGACATATTCCTCAAAGAAGATTTAAGTCCCAGATCTGTGTAGCTGATAGTTTGGTGATTCGCATGAAGTCTTGTGTAATAAATCAAGTTATATTTGTATATTTTCTCTGTAAAGTATGCCGACTTTGATGATTATCCCAAAGTTGATGTCTTGTATAAATAAGAGTTGTGAAGTCATTTCAAATGCATGGATGAGAAGATGAGAGTGCGGTAGAAAGGAGAAAAGTGAAAGGTAGAGAAGAAGTATTGAACTTAAATGGAACTGACTCAAGCATGGTGAAGATGCTAATCTTCAGTTCAAGTATGTAATATTTATTATTCTATAGACAGTGTGTCTCATGTAGGCAGTGGACCTCTTGTGAGCAGTGTGCTTGGGCAGTGAGCCCTAATTGGCATGTGCCATTTTGTTCTTCTTATTCTTTTAACAGAGAATACAATCTTGGGTTAGTCACCCCGTGGTTTTTCCCTTAACCGAGTTTTCCACATTAAAATCTTGGTGTCATATGTGTTAATGTGTTTCTGCTCTTGATTTGTTGTATTGTGTTTCATGATTGATTTATTATTATGTTACTGAATTACATGAAGGATTTAAGTGGTTAATAAAAGGAAAGTTTTGAGACAACTGATTCACCCCTATCAGTTGTCTATCTTGAAACTAACAATTGGTATTAGAGCTAAGTTCCTCTAAAAGGAGCTTAACTACTTGAGGAGATCCAAGATGTCTTCCTACAAGAAAGATAGTCTGAGGTTTCATGGAACCAATTACACTCTTTGGAAAAGTAGCATGGAATGTCACTTGCAATGTATGGGAATGCAATATTGGATCATGACTTCAAAGAAGTATGTTCCTCCAAAGAATGGTCCGACAACTGTAGATGAAATCAAAGATGCTAAAGACAATCTTCAAGCTAAAGAAGCATTATTAAGTGCCTTATCAAATTCTGAGCTAACAAATGTTACAGATCTAAAAATTACATATGAGATTTGGGAAAAACTACAACTTCTGCATGAAGGAGACAAATATGTAACTTGAAAATGAATGAAGATGAGAATATCACTACATTTATGCCAAAAGTAAATGAGCATGTTTGTGGCATTAGGTGTGCTGGTGGAATCTTAGATGAAGATGAGATTGTTGCCAAAGTTCTCAGATCCCTACCTCCTACTTACAAACACAAAGTTGATGCTATTGAAGAATTCAAATCTTTTTCAAATATCACAAAAGATCAATTGGTTGGAAAATTAGCTGCATTTGAATTGGCTGAGTTTGGAGATGTACCCCCCAAGACTTAATCTGCATTCAAAGCTAGTGCCTCTATAAAAGGAAAACAAAAGTTTGATCTAGGAGAGAACTCCTCAAAGAAACTATCATGGTATGAAAAAGAAAGAAAAGATCTAGAAGAAGATGAAGTAGAAGCTCCTCAACTTGAAGCCCTTATTGCAAAAAGGCTGCCAAGAGGATCTTGTAAGTATGAAGGAAAATTGCCCTTCAAATGTTTCAACTACAACAAGATTGGTCATTTTGCCTCAAGGTGTCCGAAAAGATTTTCAAGGGAAAATCCAAATAGATCAAGATTCCAAAAGGAATGTTACTATGTTCATGAAGATGATGATGATGAAGGAGTAACAGATGATGAATCAGAGACAGGAAACAAATTTGAAAGTGACTAGGTGTTTATTGTCATCAAGGAAGAAGATCCAATGCCCTCTGAATCTATCAATCATAAAATGATAGAAAGAGCTCTGGCTGCCCAAATTGAAGAAAAGGATTATTGGATCATTGATAGTGGATGCTCCCACCATACGACAGGTGACAAAAATAAGTTCATAGATTTGGAAAGATATGAAGGAGTTGTAAAATTTGGTGATAATTCTACTGGCAGAATCAGAGGTAGAGGAACTATTTCTTTAGATGGAAAGAATAAAACCAATGATGTATTGTATATTGAAGGTCTGAAGCACAATCTTCTTAGTGTTGGATAGCTGGTGGACAAATGCTATGATCTCTAATTCAAAAATGTAAAATGTAAGATCTTTGAAAGTTCTAGAATAGAGATTACATCCGGTACTCAAACAAAAGGTAACATCTTCCACTTGGTTGGTATTGGCACAAGTTGTTTATTTGTTCAAATTGATCAGAGTTGGTTGTGGCATAAGAGAATGTGTCATGTGAATTTTGATAATATCATCAAGATAAGCAACACTCAGGCTGTAAGAGATCTTCTAAGACTAGTGAATCCTACTAATAGTTTGTGCAAAGAATGTCAGTTGGGTAAGCAAAGCAGAGTCACATTCAAAAGTAAGGAACAATCTTCTACCAAATTGTTTGACTTAGTACATACTAATCTATGTAGATCGACAAGAATCAAGAGTTTGCAAGGTGATAGATACGTCATGTTATTAATTGATGAGCACTCTCAGATGATGTGGGTGACTTTTTAGAAAGAAAAATCTGAGGCTCTTGAGAAATTCAAAATATTCAAGGCTATGGTAGAGAATGAAACCGGATTAAACATAAAATGTCTGAAGTCTGATGAGGTAGAGAATTCACATCTGGAGAATTCATAGAATTCTGTCAGAAACATGGGATAAAAATATAGTTAACTGCTCTAAGGACTCCACAACATAATGGAGTAGTGGAGAGAAAGAACCAAACCATCCAGGAAGCATCTAGAACCATGATGATGGAAGCAAATGTTCCTCAGATTGAGTACAAATCAGAAGCAATACTGGTAAGACCCCTTATGAACTCTGGTTTGGCATCACTCCCACTGTGAAGTATTTCAAAGTCTTTGGTAGCAAATGTTACATTAAAAGAGATGAAGACCTTGGCAAATTTGATGCTAGAAGTGATGAAGGAATATTCTTGGGTTATTCTACTTAAAGCAAAGTATATCGGTGTTATAACAAGAGATTGAGAAAGATTATAGAAAGTATAAATGTGAAGGTTGATGAAGGTATTGAAAAACCCTCAAGGTTTTATGAATATGAAGAAGATGATTAGAATGACGTTTTAGTCCAAGAGGTTCAAGTCCCTTCTAAAATTTAGAGCCAGACTGATCTGGAGAATTAGGAAGAAGATATAAGTTTGAATGAACCTATCCAAGAAATAGAAGTGCAAGAAATTTCCAAAACTCCCAAGTATGTAAGACTGAATCACTCTAAAGATCAAATCATAGGTGTTAAAAGCAAAGGTGTTCAAACAAGAAGAAAGATTGCTCAAGACTCATAAAAGTATTGTCTAATCTCAAAAATTGAACCAAAAATAGTAAGTGAAGCATGCAATGATGAAAGCTGGACTAAAGTAATGAAGGAAGAGTTGATGCAGATTGAGAAAAATCACAATTGGGATCTCGTTCCTAGACCTAGAAACAAAAATGTAATTGGAACCAAATGGGTCTTCTAGAATAAACTGAATGAAGATGGTGAAGTAGTCAGAAACAAAGCCAAATTGGTCTGCAAGGGTTATTCCCAAGTAGAAGGAGTTGATTTTGAAGAAACTTTTTCTCCGGTGGCAAGAATTGAAGCAGTCAGATTATTTCTTGCCTTTGCTACCTTCAAGGATTTCAAAGTATATCAGATGGATGTCAAGTCTGTCTTCCTGAATGATGACTTGGAAGAAGAAGTATACTTTGAGCAATCAGATGGATTTCAATTGTCTGATCATGGTGATATGGTCTGCAAGTTGAAGAAAGCATTGTATGGACTCAAACAAGCCCCAAGAGCCTGGTATGAAACACTAGATAAGTATCTTTTGAAGATTGGTTTCAACAAAGGTATTGCTGACAATAACTTGTACTTAAAAATTGATCATGAAAATATCTTGATTGTTGAAGTATTTGTTGATGATATCATTTTTTGAGGAAAAGATAGTATGTGCAAAATTTTTGCAAATCAAATGAAAAGTGAATTTGAGATGTCCATGTTTGGGGAAATGAATTTCTTCTTGGGTCTGCAAATCACTCAAACAAAGAAAGGAATCTTCATTTCATAGACCAAATATGTGAAAGAATTGTTGAAGAAGTTTGGGATGGAAGTTTCAAAACCAATGAATACTCCCATGGCAACTGGATATAAACTGAGCAAAGATGATGACTCTCCTAAGGCTGATCAGAAAAAGTATAGGTCAATGATTGGAGGACTACTGTATCTTACTCAAACTAGACCTAACATTATGAATGTTGTTGGTCTTGTTGCCAGATTCCAAGTTGATCCTAGAGAATCTCATGTCATGGCAATCAAGAGGATTCTTAGATATCTAAAAGGAATAGTTGAATATGGTTTATGGTATCCTAGAGATCATGATTTATCTCTTCATGCATATACAGATGCAAATTGGGTAGGAGATGTGGATGATCAAAAGAGTACCAGTGGTGGAGCATTCTTTTTAGGGAAAAGATTGGTTTCTTGGCTTAGCAAGAAACAAGAGACAATATCTCTGTCCACTGCAGAAGTAGAATATATTGCAGTAGCAGGTAGTTGCACTCAAGTATTGTGGATGAAGCAAATGCTAAGAGACATCAGAGTGGAGTATGAGGAACCTATCACAATCTTCTGTGATAATTCAAGTGCAATAAATATATCAAAAAAATTGAGTGTTGCATTCAAAGACAAAACATATATCCATCAAGTTTCACTTTTTGAGAGAATAGGTGAACAAGAATGAAGTTAGATTGGAGTTTGTGCCCTTCTAGGATTAGATTGCAGACATTTTTACTAAACCTCTACCTAAGGACTCTTTTGAGTATCTCAGGGAGAAGTTAGGGGTTATTACCCCTCCGGTTCTGAATTAAGGTGCACTGATGTGCATCAGTCCGGTGGATCTCATAGTCATATCTTGTGGTCTGGATTGATGATAGGAAGCTGCTACTCAGGGGGAGTAGTCTGTATGATTCTGAGTAATGCAAGTATGTGCCCTTTGCCATTGATGTCAAAGGGGGAGAGAAGACATGTGAAAAACAAAAGTGGTTGCTGATCAAAGGGGGAGTAGTAAAGGAAGAGAAGACGTGTGAATGATTGTTATTGATAGGAGGAATTATGTCAGTCAGTGAGGAGAAGTACTTGTCTTGATGGTTAAAATAGTTTTTCACATCATATGTTGCCATCAAGGACAAAGGGGGAGATTTTTGCAAGTATGGGCCTAACCGGTGTTGTCATTGATGTCAACATACTCTTGTTGCATTGATGTTAAGGGTTGGATGAGTTGTGTGCTGAGGATATTGAGAAAATTAGTCCTATCAGAAACAAAGAAGAACAGTGAAGATAGTGAAGCTCTTTGAAGTGAAGATCCTAGCTAAGATGAAGATCAGAGGATACGCATCAAAGGGTTTATAGATATGTGTCTAAAGGTGATCCAATAGAGATTTGAGAAGTCCGCATGAAGATTTGAAGAAGTTATGGCCATATGAGTAAAACTGGTTCTAGAAGATGTTCAAAGGTGATAGAGTGACACAAATAGGTCTGGTGAGATCCAGAAATGCAATATCTTATTCTACAGATTTGGTGGAGTGTTTAGGAAGTCAATGTGAATTGACAACTCAATTGGTTCATGGTCTGGAGGGCCTCAAGCATCTATTCCAATATGATAGTGATGACAGACTGTGTTCTTGAGGTTCTGGATGAAGAAGAGAATGATTTCAGTAATCAGAAGTGGTGTGGATATTCTTGGTGTTTTAGGCAAGCTTGTGGGGGTCTGTAGATTGTGTCTAGTTTGTGTTGGTGGTCCACATTGAAGATTGAGATTGTAACTAAAAAATTACTTCTGGATGATGATGTTCTTCCTAAACTTGGCTAACTGGATGATTTACACATCTTGCGGATGATCTTGAAGATGTTTTGCGAAGCATGGCATGTTCCTCAAAGAAGATTTAAGTCCCAGATCTGTGTAGCAGATAGTGTGATGATTCGCATGAAGTCTTGTGTAATAAATCAAGTTGTACTTGTGTATTTGCTCTGTAAAGTATGCCAACTTTGATGATTATCCCTTAAGTTGATGTCTTGTATAAATAAGAGTTGTGAAGTCATTTCAAATGCATGGATGAGAAGATGAGAGTGCGGTAGAAAGGAGAAAAGTGAAAGGCAGAGCAACAGTATTGAGATTAAATGGAACTGACTCAAGCATGGTGAAGATGCTAATCTTTAGTTCAAGTATGTAATATTTATTATTCTATAGACAGTGTGTCTCCTGTAGGCAGTGGGCCTCTTGTGAGAAGTGTGCTTGGGTAGTGAGCCCTAATTGGCATGTGCCATTTTGTTCTTCTTATTCTTTTAACAGATAATATAATCTTGGGTTAATCACCCCGTGGTTTTTCCCTTAACCGGGTTTTCCACATTAAAATCTTGGTGTCATATGTGGTAGTGTGTTTCTACTCTTGATTTGCTGCATTGTGTTTCATGATTGATTTATTATTATGCTGCTAAATTACAAGAAGGATTTAAGTGGTTAATAAAAGGAAAGTTTTGAGACAACTAATTCACCCCCCCTCTCAGTTGTATGTCTTGAAACTAACAGGAATCTCTAGTTTATTGATTAGGAGATAGAGGGCTCAATATGACAAATTTGTGAATCTTGTAATAGAGTAGCCTTGATGTATCTAAGGTTGTCAATAGTGAGGTTTCAAATTGCATATTAACTATTATCTACATATAAATTTACAATGCTTCAATGTGGGTTCAATCTATAATTTTTGGTGAATTGTTACATTAAAGTTGCATATTACATTCTTGGCCTTTTATCAACCTATCTTGAAATAGGATAATGATGCATTAGTGCAAAAGGTAGAAACACAAACCCAAAAGTCTATTCAACTACAATAAATGGACCAATCCTCAAATTCACATCAATCCTTGCCTCCTAAGTAATCTTCACAAACTTGACCAGATGAAAATGGTCTTCAAAGTAATACTACATAATCACATATATTAAAGTTTACCTATTTTATCAAACTACAGTTAGTGTGAAAGAGTGAGGCTTGTAACAAAATAAACTTCAATGTATCATACAAAAAATAGTAAATAGCAATTTGAAGAACATATGTGATGAGTCAAACTAGTCTTTATCATTTGTACATGGAATCTTCCTTTTGAATGCTCTTTACTTGTTAATTTCTTCACATCCAATATTTAAAGGAGAGATGTGATCAATTCTTTTTAAAATTTATGTTATGACCAGGCATAGCTCAGAGTATTAGACACATCAAGGATTTTGCATGTCAACTTATTTTAAGTCATTTATATTTTCCTTTATTAAACAAAGAATTGGCTTGAGCTTTGATTGTTATGTTGGGGTAGAAAATGTATTATGACTCTCTTGTTTTGCTAAAAAATATACTATTTGTTGAGAATCTTTATCACTCTTAACATGAATACTACAACATTATATTTGTCATGAAAATGTATTGTTATTTTGCAAGAAGACTAACAGAAATGACAAGATTCAACTTCCAATTAGTGATAGTATTTATTGACAATGATTTGTATATTTAAATAAATTTTATTTCATCTCAGGGAAGAATGTTTGTGTCATTCCCAAGTTGTTACACTTGAGCATGAAGCACAATCTTTGATTATTTTCATATTTAACTTCCAATTGTTTAACTCTAGTCTATTAATAGTAAAACCAAAAGTACAAAATTTTAAACTAACATACAATATCCTACATGCATTAAATAATTTTGTGTATCTGACATAATTTTTGTATCAATCATCATAAATGTAAATCAAAGGTTTAAACATTTTTCACATAGCTAAACACAACTATAATCAACATAATGCGATAGACAATTGGCAAGATAGAAAATTTTAGTTATGTAAGGTAAATTTTTTGACACATCATGGTGCAATTCCTAAATGAAGGTGTAGATCAACATAGAAAAGATTAATCCTAGGATGTACATTACTTAGGACATCGAAGTTTACCTAAGAATTTTACAAACCAATCATAATTGGGACACTTATCATGTAAGGTCTATTTTATCAAGAGAGATCGAAAATGAATTATTGTTGAACTGCTAATTTTATTGTTACTAAGTATGAAACAAATCACACAAAATTTTTAACATAAATTCAATGTGTTGATTTAAGATAATACTCTAGTTTGTAAAGAAGGATATCATTGTAAACATTAAATATAGGATATGAACATACAACTACCTACCTTATATATATATATAATCCACCAAGTGGTAAAGAATTCTATTATGTTCAACTCGTACCATACATCTATTTCTAACTAACATCCCATGTAGTTAACCTGACAATTGGAAGAACAACTGTAATGGATTGGATATAACAAAATCTATATAAAAATATTAACTTAAGCATAATAACTAGAATTAAATGAATCATTTGTACCTTTGGATTCCTTCATTTTACCTTGCACCATATTTGAATAACTTTCCTTTCCTCGATATCCTATGTCCTTGAAAAGTCACATTTTCTACACACTAGACCAAAGACTTATCCTTTTGTTGAAACATAAATCAATTGGATGCATGAAATACAATTAGGAAAGATCAAGACCTAAGGCCTAGACCTAATGCCTTGGGGGCTCATCCCAAATGGTTGTTGTAAAAGGGACAATAAATAATTCTTAAACAAGATCTTTACTAAAAGAAAGGCTCTCTCTTCTAAATCAAGAAGGAAACGACATCAGATAGATAAGATCTCTTGACATAAGTAGATGTTTGACAAGGTCATTACATAACAAATGTTCTATCAACAATACCTTGGTTCTCAAGATTGAATTTACATTATGCAAATTCTATATTAGGTCATATACTAAGTCATTCAATATATAGAACTATTATTTTGATGTAAGGAGAATGTAGATAAAATATAAAATATCAACACGGTCTTAACCCAAAAGAACTATACCACTTAGAGATGATCTATCTTACCAAAAAAATACCTATTCCATCTCATTATCAAATAATATGGCATTAAAAAAATGACACTCATTAGTGTCATCAAGAGAACAATACCAAGAAAAATCATTGAGTATAACTTTGCTAGGAAGGGTTAGTATAAAATAGTTAAATACTCTAGTAACTATGTCAAGCTAGATCTAAACATAATCATGGTTATTCTATTTAACTCAAGTTAATGCTACTTCCAAGATAGGAATAATACATCTACCAAGTCCAATATTTCTCTATCTACTTTTTATGCATAGAGATATCTCTTAACTGATACTCACACATTAACAACATAAGGTTGTTCACATTTATTATATATGAAGGATGAACCATATCATTCCACACGAGGTCTCAACCAAATGATTTATTTTTGTTGAGAACAAAATGACATTAGGTAGAAAACTTCTAAATGATCTCTAATTTTCAAGGAATCTTACAAGGTTAGCCCTAGAAATTTCATATTGTGTTTTAAGTTAAAAGTGCATGCATTGGATTCTATACCAATATTAACCTATTTCTAGCTTGCTATACATATAAGAAACTTTTGCATGAGAGTATAGGCATGAGATAGCATGCTTCAAATTCTAGCACAATATCCATTGTTGTCTAGTATAAACTTCCCAAGTATAATTAAACCTATTAAATCTCCACAATTATGGGTGGGTGGGTTTAGTAGTTGGGGTGGGTGTTTAAGACCTCCATGAAACCACTCAATTTGTGAAGAAAAGTTCTTACAAGTTGTCTTTCCTACAATCTCTAGATACCATCAATGACATAGATATGTAAATGTTGTCTATTGGAGGCTCAAACTATCCTAGTTGTATTAATAAAATTGCCTGGGATGAATGATAACACCAATAGAGTGAACTAAAATTAAATCTATGCTTAATAATATGCACCTAAGATTATATAATTGAAGCAATTAGATAAAAGTGTGTGAGAAACTATTAGATTTAAATACTAAAAGGTATTTCTTCAATGCAGATTAAAGCATTAATCCTTTGTTAGATATTCTAGTTGGAAAATCTTTTATCAACATGCATGTAAAACATGAAAGCAAAGACAAGGCTCATGAACTATATGACAAATGCCTTAGAGAATATGGTCTCAAGGAATACCATAACATAGGATAGGTGCAAGAACTGCATGACAAAATGCCTTAGAAGTGCGAGATCATATGGAAAGCACAAATTGTAAGATATGCACAAAGTGGTAATGTTGAGAAGGCTTAAGAGAATTTCAAACTAATTGAAATCAAATATACATGGAGCAAAAGAGAAAACATATTGACAAGGATAATTATACAAGGTGATTTAGAACACTTATAGGTAGAAATAAAGTATTTTTCAAAGTTATTAATAAGGTGAGGATCTAGAGATTACACAAGCTAATCAAAGATTAAGCTTGGCCAACATCCAAAGCATGACTTCTAAGTCAATTTTGTAAGGAAGCAAAGGTGTGCAGAAATGCTTCTTATGCTAACCTTGACAGGAGTGTTATGTAAATTTCAAATAAAATATTATAGAGATTCTAATAAACACATAATACCATAAACACAATAACAATAAAACTAAAATCCAGTGATTTACGTGGTGAAGAACCTTTTGGGAGGAAAATCCCACACTCCAAAATCTACACAATGTATATCAAATCTTGAAACAGATTACAACACACTTGCAATGCAAGTTCATACAGGAGTCTTCACTTTAACTCAATCTAGAGGAATTTCGGCAGCATTATGACAACATATAGACTTACAAACTAACTCTCACTCCAAAATGACTATCTCAAAGTACCAATATATATAATATTACATTACATATGAGAACCTTCTAGAGATAAAGAATTTCTTTTTAGAAACATCTAATAAAATCTCATAGCCAACTTATCTCTATCTCCATTTAAAAATATACTTGTCAAAATAGCCGCTTTTCACCTACCACAAAATTCTTCTTTTCTTGGCTTGCTTTATTTTTATTTCCATGCAAGGTTGAGACACTTTCCTTTTTTATCTTTTTTTTTATTTTGAAAATGCTTTATTTCTAACATTCTCCACTTGTCGAACACCTTACAAGAGCCTATCGAAAATAGGTAATTAATTGCTAGGGGCCAAAAGGCCCATTAATTTGGAACACCATCTGAACTTATCTGTGCTCATAGGATTTGTTAATGCATCTGCAACATTCGCCACAGTCTCTACCTTTACCAGCTTCACCGTTCCATCCTCGACCATATCTCTCATTAAGTGATACTGTACATCAATGTGTTTGGTCCTAGCATGGAAAGTCAGGTTCTTCGCAAGGCAAATTGCATTCTGACTGTCAAAATAAATTGTAACTACACCGTGTTTCAATCTAATATCTGAACACAAATGCTTTAGCCAAATGGTTTCTTTATAGGAATGCGTAGCTTCCATATACTCTGCCTCTATAGTGGACAAAATGACCACAACTTGTCACTTGCTCATCCAATTGATTGCACCACCATGAAGAGTACATACAAATGCACTGGTGGACTTTCTGCTATTGACATCACTAGCCTAGTCTAAATCCACAAAACCACGAATACTCAAGGAATGTTGATCTCCTATACCATGAAAAAATATAGAGTACTTTGTTGTACCCTATAAATATCTAAAGACCCTCTTAACTATATCCCAATGTACTCTTCCATGATTAGACATAAAATGAGAAAGAACTCCCACTGCTTGGACAATGTCTAGTCTTGTACAAACCATAGCATGAAATAAGCTTCCATCTACACTCTAGTAAGGCAATCTTCTCATGTCTTGCATCTCTGATGGGGATGTAGGATATTGTGAAATAGAGAGCTTCATTCCCAATGTAACATGAACACAAATTGGTTTAAAATCCTGCATGTTAAACCTTTGTAAAACTAAACAAACATACTTACTCTAGCCAAGCCATACCTTTCTATTCTCACAATCTCTTCTAATCTCCATCCTAAGTATGTGTTTTACTACACCAAGATCTTTCATTTCAAATTTTCCAGAAAGCTAATATTTTAATTCTGCAATCAAACCTTTGCCTTTCCCAATAAATAACATGTCATCAACATATAAAGCAATTAGTAGGAAACAATCACCATCAGATTTAAACTATACACAATGATCAGATTTAGACTACACGAATCCCACACTTAACACATATGTATCTAACTTTTGGTACCACATCCTAGGACTTTGTTTAAGGCCATACATATATTTGTTTAACTTACAAACAAACTTGCTTTTACCTTTCACCACATAGTGCTCTGGGTGTGTCATATAGATTTCTTCCTCCAAATCACCATGAAGGGAATCAGTTTTCACATCCATTTGTTCAACCTCTAGGTCATAAGATATTGTAATAAATAATAAAAACTAAAAGGATAACATTTTAGAAATAGGATAAAATATCTCACTGTAATCAATACCCTCAACCCGAGAGTATCCCTTTGCAACCAACCGTGCCTTATAATTTTCAACATTTCCATCTGAACCAATCTTTTTCTCAAACACCCATTTACATCCAACAGGTTTCCATCCTTCAGGCAATGGTACTAAGTCCCATGTATCATTTTTTTAGGGGCTACCATCTCTTCATCCATGGCTATTTTCCAAGACTCTACATCATTCATACCCAAAGCCTCTTGTACAGATCTCGATTCATCAATGTTAACTTACTCAAAGCAAATATACACTTCCAATCATCAGGTGAATACCCATACCATTCAAGTGGTTTCCTATGGCTTGTAGACCTTTGAACAAGCTGAGGTGGAGATTCTTCCATTTCTTCATCATCTTCTTCCTCTTCTAAAGATTCAGAGCTTGATGAGCTCTCTTCAACTTCTGGTCTATCTTGGGGCATCGATTCAACTTTCTTAGGCATAGAAGAAGTTGAATCACATCCTTTTTATGTTAAATTTCTTTATGCTATTCTGGCTGAAAAGTAACATGAGAAGATTTAGTCTCTCTAAAAATAACACTTCTGGAATAAATTACCTTCTATGCAACAGGATCCCAAAGCTTGTAGCCTTTCTCACCATAACTGTATCTAATGAAGATACATTGAACAACCTTGTTATCCAACTTTGTCCACTTCTCCTTTGGCACATGTGCATATGTCTCACAACCAAAAACTCATAGATGTCTAAGTGAATTTTTTTCCCTGACCATGCCTCCATTGGTGTTTTATCAATAAGCGTTGATGTAGGAGATCTATTGATCAAATAACAAGTAGTGGCAACAACTTCAACCCAAAAATTTTGTTCTAAGTTAGCTCCACTCAACATGGTCCTAGCCTTCTCCATCAACGTTTTGTTCATTCTTTTTGCAACTCCATTCTGCTACAGAGAATACAGAGTTATCTTTTATCTTTTAATCCCACAATCTGTACAGAATCTGTCAAAATTTGCATAACAATACTTACCACCATTGTCAGTCCTCAAACATTTAATTTTCTCTCTAGTCTAAGTTTCTACCATAACCTTGAACTCCTTAAAATGAATGAAAACTTTAGATTTACTCTTTAAAAAATATACCCATGTTCTCCTACTAAAATCATCAATGAAAGTAACATAATAAACTAATTTACCAATAGAAGCAACATCAACATGACCAAATACATCCGAATGAATTAGATCCAAGATACATGAAGACTTATGATAAGATGAGTAAAAATGAACGTGGTTCTATTTACCATGAATACAATACTCACAGAAATCAAACTCTAGATTGCAATCATTTAACCCCTCTACAAGCTTCTTATTTCTCAAGGCTTTCAAACCCTTCTCTCCAATGTGGCCAAGCCTTTGGTGCCATAACAAGGTCTTCTCTGCAAGAAAATTTAATTCGGTAGATAGAGCACCCTTGGGTACCTAGAAGCCATGACCATCCATAGAAGAGGAAACCATCTCTTTTTTAGCAAAGTAGTTTCTAGCTTAAGTTTATCAAAAGTGCTATTGCACTCAACTGTGCATGCATCAAGATTGTACAATGTACCCAATCTGCTTCCTCTTCCTATCACCATATCACCTCTGACTATTTTCACACCTTCTTTAGAAAATTGTACATACACAACCACATATATTAGGTTGCTAACAGATTATAAATTTCTTACTAGTCTTGGGATATGCAAGACACCATGAAATCGTCTAACTCTACCATCAAAAAATTTCACATGAATACTACCATGGCTAACAATGTCAAGGAAAGAATTATCACCCAAATACATCTTACCACCATCATAGTTTTCATACTTACTAAACCAATTTCTATTAGGAGTCATGTGGAAAAATGCACCTAAGTTTATCAACCATGCATTATCACCTGCATGAGTGGCCAAGGCTACAATAAAGGTGTCTCCATCTTCCTTTTTAGACTCAGAATCAGAATCTTGCTTCTTCTTCTTATTTTTCTTCTCTTCTTTACATTCCCTTCAAAAGTCTTTGGATTTGCACAGTTCCAACATATTTCCTTGGACTTACCAAGAGATTTTGATCTCCCCTTATTCTTGGACTTGGAACGACCATGCTACTTCTCATCTTTGCCTCATTCTTTTGGTCTTCCTTGAACACTCAAATCCTCTTTGGCATTCAAAGACACCTTCCTTCTCATCTCTTTAGAGAATAGAGAACCAACAACATTCTCCATCTTCAAGGTGACTGAAGTGCTCCCAATGGCCATGACTAGGTTGTCCCATGAGTCTAGCAGCGAACACAACAAAATTTGGCACTTTTTTTCTTCATCCATCTTAACTCCAACTGAGGTCAATTGAGTCACCAACATATTGAAAGTTTTCATATGCTCAGAAATATGTCCACCTTCTTCCATTCTCAAGGAATACAACTTGTTCCTCAAGAAAATCTTAGTTACTAGAGTTTTGGCTTGATATATTTCACCCAGCTTCTTCCATAGCTTCTTTTAAGTGGGTTCTTCATGAAAATTTTTTAGAACTAATTCTACAAGGCATAATCTTATGAGACCTTTAACTTTTCTATCCATTACATCATATCTTGTAGCCAAATTTGGATCTGTAGGCCTCTGTACATTATCATCCACAACATCCCATAGATCTCGATCAATCAATAGATCTTCCATCTTCAGCTTCCACATTTCAAAATTTGTACCAAAAAACTTCTCTACCTGAACTCTTCTAGATGTGCTCCCCATCTCTATTATCCTACAATACAGAATATGAAATACTCTACACAAGCTCCCACTCAAATTTGATTAGCTTAAAAAGCCTTGTACCCAACAAATAGAACCAAAACTTGTCAGGATCTGATACCACTTGTAAGGAAGCCAAGGTGTGTGGAAATGCTTCCTATGCTAACCTTGAGAGAAGTGTTATGCAAATTTCAAATAAAATATTATAGAGATTCCAAGAAACACAATACTATAAACAAAATAACAATAAAACCATAACTCAGTGATTTATGTGGGGAAAACCCTTTCGAGAGAAAAACTCCACACTCCAAAATCTGCACAATTTATTATCAAATCTTGAAATAGATTACAACACACTTTCAGTGCAAGTTCTTATAGAATTCTTCACCTCAACTCATTCTAGATGAATTTTGGAAGCATTTCGACATCATACATACTTGCAAACTGACTCTCACTCCAAAATGACTATCTCAATTTACCAATATATAATATTACATTGCATATGAGAACCTTCTAGAGATAAAGCATTTCATTTTAGAAACATCTAATAAAAACTCATAGCTAACTTATCTCTATCTTCATTTAAAAGATACTTCTCAAAATAGCCACTTTTCACCTATCACAAAAATCTTCTTTTCTTGGCTCTCTTTATTTTTATTTCCATGCAAGGTTGAGACACTTTCCTTTTTTTATTTTTGTTTTTATTTTTAAAATGCTTTATTTCTAACAAATTTTCCCTTCCATCACGTGGGCATTGCATTCCCCTCTGATATGCCTTCATGTCACGTTTGTATGAGTACCTCCAAAAAATGCCCCCTTTCCCCTTTTTCCACAGGCATTTTAATAAGTAATTTTTTACTGACCTCATGATTAAGAGTGCCCCTCCTCTACATGCAAAACTAAAGATGGAATAAAAGATCCACCTATCAAAAAGGCTAATTTAGGAGTCAAAAACATTCCATTATTGGTTGATCTTCTGAAAAATGGAAACTAAAATAGATTTTTTCATTTAGTAACTCCTACTTTATGGTGAAAGTTTCAAACATTAAGAAACTTCTAAAATATAAAACTACCCACTATAAAATCAGTGAATAAATATATCCCAATGCAAGTATCCATATGTGGATCTAGCAATAATCAAAAGGATCCTCACTAAAACTTACAATGCCTTCAGTAGGAGAAGATCTAGATCGTGGCTTGACTACCAAAATAATAGAAGAAGGAAAATTATCTATTTTCTAAGCAGTAATTACCATATAAGTGTAAGAAAATGGTTTTTTTTTATGGTTAGAAAATTTTCTTTATCACATTTGAAATTCCAACTTAATTTTTTAAAACTAGATAATAATATTTAAGTGAAATGCATATTATTCTTTTCTAATATTTTACTTAGGTAATGACTATTCAACTAAAAATGTATTTTATCCTTTTTAACTATACATATATCTTAAGTGCATTTAGCTACAATTATTATAGGCTCACATAATTATTAAATCCCTTTTAACTCAATTGCAACTTAGGCATATTGAATGTATTATATGACATTCTTAAAATTTACATAGATGCAAAATCAAGCAAGAGTACTTAAAACTCATGCAAATTTGACATAAGAGGAATCACTAAAAGAGTCCAACAGTCCACTACTAAATTATTTATGTATTACCATACCTAATAATCCATTAAATTATTTTAAATACTCAAGGTAACTAATCTGCATTTCAAGAATACAATAATGCACAAAGAAATATAGAATCACAACTTTGACACAATAGCAATCTGGAATGAGAATTGAGTTTGATTACTAGTGAACTAGATAACCATGGGGAGTATATTTTCACTTGAAATTGAATAGGATGGCTTACACAACTATACTTACCTACAAGAGTCATTGTGTCACCAAGTCAACCACATGAAATCTATACATTGTCCTCCATATTCCTTCCATTGGCCATTTAAGTATAAATTTCTTCTGTACCTCAATGTTTGTACAGGATCCACCCTTAGCATTATCACCTATCCACATTGACCAATACATTGATATCTCCAATTGTATAGGTTTAAGTGAATCAAAACTCTAGATGAGTGATAAGAGTCAGGTGGCCTTATAGTTTGTAATTGTATATACAAGTTATTTGTAATTGTATATATACATGTTCCTCCTCTCCTAGGCCCATCAAAAGAAAGCAAAAACCAACATACACTTTATCAAATATAAACATGAGCTGTGAGGAAATAAGACATCTTTGAGTATTGTATATATATCTTCTTGGGATCGTGTCTTCCTATTTGTATATATATTTGATGGATTAATGGGTGGTTTTCACTGGGTCATCCTCCTATTAAATCAATAAAAAAAGGAAACACACACACACCAAGGCACGGTAGAAGCACCACAACCCATCCTTGGAAACAATCAATAAGTTCTATTACACATTTCTTTCTTCAAATAATAGGAGTGCTCCAACAAAATTATGTACATCCTTTAGAAATTTGCAATTCTATTGAAGCTACAACAATAGACTACTTGTGGGTAGGTCAAAAAGAATGTCACCAAAGTAATCCTATTTGAAATGATGAAAGTAGTTTGCTTCTCTTATAGTTACTTTTCTTGAAATAATTTTGAACAAATGGTTACAAAATGGAAGACTTGAGATATTTAAAAAGAATCTTGACACATCTACAAGTTGTTCTAGGGAATCTTTTTAACACCAATCAGCAAGGGATTAGCACCTAGCTCTTGTAACTCCAATCATTTTGATACAAATCTACTAGGCACTCACAACCACCACAAACATAAATCTACCTTTAATTATTTTGATGGGATCTAATTTAGAGCACCAAGTTTGACACTATTTCAGATGATGTTGTGTATGAAAGATGAATCTAGTTTCATAGTTACATTTACAATTTCTTAATTGTTTGATCATTAGGCATATCTTTTTACATATACAGTAGTGATTATATCATTATAAACTGCATCCTTTTGAGACATTGTATTACAATTCTTGTTCCATCTATATGTATGTTTGCAACACTTAAATTCATATAACACCTAGATGTCATAATTAAAGTCTAGAACTCGCATCAAGGGATCAAGGAGATGAACTATAGTTTTGATAATGTTTTTGATAAGTAGTGAAACTTTTCATGAAACATACATTCTCCATAAAAGGTGAATTTGTAGTATGCAAAATACTTAATAGTTATTGTTGGTAGTACTAACTTATTTAGTGAATGTTCTTTACAAAATAGATTTCTTTCCAAATTTCTTCTTAAACACATTAGAAACTTTTAAAACTTGTAATGGCTATTGTAAAATATGAGTTATAATAGCACCTTTGATTTTAACCCTAACCCTAATTCTAAGCCCAACCCTAACCTTAACCCTATTCCTAACTCTACCCTAATTATGACACTATTTCAAACCCTAACCCTAATTCTAAACCCTTATCCTAACTGTAACCCTAATTATGACCCTAATCCTAATTATAGCCTAACACTAATCCTAATTTTGATCCTAATTCTAACCCTAACCCTAACCCTAATTCTAAATCTAGTGTATTTAGATGAATGGAATTGATTTAATTTATTTAGAATAAGTTTAATTTAAAATCATTTAAAATCTTAGCATTTGGGGATCATCTATTTTTTATCCTTTCCTGTCCCCTCAATGAGCAGGCCTTCAATGGGTGTGTTGATGGAATCTTTCTTTCAAAATATGTACCATCATTTGCTGATCTTGCCATTGTGTCCATTGGTAGATCTTTATTGGGGACAATTTTTCTTATGGCGGCTATGTTTAGTGGGCCGCTATGTATGGGCTTTTAGGTTGAGACATTTGTGGTGCAATCATGACTAGGGAGCCTTATCAAGAAACCCAATTGCGTAGCTCAACAACACAACAGAAACATAAACTCATAAAAAAACTCATAAACAAATCTAAAACTATTTTATTAAAATTCACAACACCTACAATTACAAACTTATTGGCCTTCTAGGCCTCACCCTTAGGATTTACAATACAATACCCAATTGATTATGTTCTTACAACATCAAATCACATCCCAAGGAATACAAAGATCACCCCAATCTACTATCATTCCACCTTTGTTCCGCAAGGAGTAACCACACGCTTTTGTGTTGAGCAGAACCCTTAATCCACAACAATCTCACTTCTGATCCTCACCCCTTAAGGAATTCATTTCCTAAGGAATCTGCTAAAAAAAATGACAATCACCTTTTTATTCTTCCTGAGTGGAAGTTGAAATAGTTATGGAACTGAACAGACAGATATTCAAACAGTCTTTAATGTTTCAGATTAATGATAACACTGTTCAAATACTAAAATAAACACCCACATTTATGAGTCCAAAGGTAATTTATCTCTTCATGAACCATTCATGTTTGCCTCGACATTCTTTCAAGTTTAATACAACAGTATAAGAATGTTATCAACAAAAGTGTCATTTCATGAACTGAAGGGGTCATCGATACACATTTTATCAGTGAATTTGTTATTTTGCAAACTAACAAACTTACTGATACAATGCCTTCATCCATCAATTGCTCTTACCGGCAAGAATCTTCTTTCATGAACTTAAGCATATTTCCTTCATTATTAGTAAAATAGCCATTTTACAAACTAAGACTTGCCAGTACAATCCCTTTAGTTACCATGCTCTTTGTTAGCAAAACATAACTTTTCTGAACCTTGGAATCAGTCAATAGTTTAACTTCAACATTATCATCAATATCACCAGTCGGTGAACTAAAGCAACCATGAACTTCATTCCTAAAGACTTTATCAACAAAATATGTTTTTCCCAAACCATTATCGACATATGATAAAATTTTTAAAACCACAAACTAGTTCACTAGTGGAATTGTTTGTTGATACCAAGTTATAAGACATCAACTCCTATCGGCAAAGTTTGACTTCCATGAACCCTTTGTCGATGCATCGGCAACTTTTGAAAACCATTAACTAGTTCGAGACTTACACATTTCCTTTCTATCAACGAATTGACCATTCCACAAACTTGGGAAATTTATCCTTCAATTTATGCAATTAGTAGAACTTACAAAATTTGAACTTCCTTCCAAAGCTTGTCGGCGATCTTCTTGATTGGAGAACTAATAAGTTCACAAACTAATGTTTCAGTCAACTAAAGAGAAAATTTTGATGGTAGAAGCTAGAATTTCTAACTTTAATTCACAAGGCTATTGACTAGAAAGGATGTTGGCGAACTGCTAGGTCAATGAACTAAGCATTTCACAAATTGGAGAAATCCCTGACTGGCTATAACTTAGCCAATTTTAAGCCAAATTTCACCAAATTGGAACTGGAGATACCCAATTGGCTCTTCTACATGATGATGCTCTTAACTTGGCTGAATTAATATGAAATTGCCTCCTGAATAAAAAGACAAAAAACTAACACAAAAGAAGACAAAGAACAACAAAAACTAAAAACCTAAATATTTTTAGGTGATGTTGATTGCTTAAGGACTTGGATGCTCCTGCATCAGACACACTAGAAAAAACATTTGTGAGCACGAGCTCATAAAATAGAGACAAATAGTAGAACTACCCTTCCAGGTTGCAAACAACATGCATGAATCTCCATCACTATAATAGGTTCATCAGAAACTCTCTTCCTTCGTGTCTTCCAACATATGGCTGGGACACTGGTCGTCCTCCTCCACCAAGTGTACACCTTCTTACTCCTTCCTCTCATGGACTCACATCCACTATAGACCATCCTCCTCTGCTAAAGGCTCTATCTTCTTCTCCTCCAAATACTCTCCTCTTTCATGTGATCCAACCCTCTATCACCCAACCTCCTCCACCAAAGTTCCTCTTCCCAATAGATCTCATCCACACCACAAATTGTGATATCTACATACAAATATAAATGGAATACATCCATTTTCTCCCCTACATTCACTATCTCTTTTTTACCATCCTCTTCTACTCCCACCATTGAAGGTAAATCATCATAACTGAGTTCAAAATAAAAAATTACCTCATCCTTCTTCACTGCTACAACTTTTCCTTCTTCACCATTCACCGCAATGTTTTCATTTTCACCATCCACTTCTATCACTATCTTAATGTCCTCCAAAGGACTTGCAATTGCATACTCTACCTTCTCATTCTCAGCAATCTTCGTTGCAACTTATCTACTTACTGCTACACTTTTCTCTTCCTCACTCTTTCTTTTCATGCCTTCATCATGGCATACTATTGCAATCCCTTCACTGTTTATTTCTTCTTGACCCTCTTTACCTACATATAAAACATCACTTGCAAACACAGCTCTGTCAGAAAAATAATGGGACTCCTTCATACCCATATTTTCCTCTTTAGTCTTCACATCCTCAACTTGTTTCACCACCTCTTTCTGCTTATCTTGCAATGGACTCAAAACATATTCTTCCCCATCCTTTATTATGCTATACATATTCTTCCTACCATCATGCACAACTTCTCTATCCCAAATCCAAGGTCAACCCAACAAAGCATGGCATGTATCCATAGGTACTATATCACTTACAATGCCATCCTTATATCTACAAATTTGAAAATCAACAATACATTGTTCACTTACCCATATCTAGTGATCTTCTTACAACCAAGAAATATTGTAAGGGTTAAGATGCTTTCTTCTCTTCAAACTCAACTTCTTGACCATCTCTAGTGACACCAAATTAACAGTGCTACTTCTACCCACAACCACTCTACATAATTTTCATTTGACTTGCAAATAGTTTGAAACACATTATTCCTCTGGATGGGCTCTTGCTTCTATTTCTGTGGCTTTAGAAATTATTTCTTAATCATAAAACATTCTCCTAGCTTCTAAGACATTCTACCCAACACTCTCCTACACACTCACAAAACCAACTCTCTACAACCTGCACACACTTAAAGGTACACATCAATCAAAAAACTCTTTCCAGTTATAGGTCCTCCCTACAACAAAATCACACTCACAACCAACTCTCTCTCATGGCTTCAATGTGTGATGCCCCATCATGCAACCCTAGAGAGTTAGACCATCAAGTGCAAAATTTATAGAAATAATTTTATTTTTTTTTTAAAGCAAGAAATTGCAATAACAATTACCAACGATATCATAATACACATCATAAAGAAAAGTGCACTTCTAACTCCTCTAGGGAAACATAACTGCATTAATAGATCATAAAAGTCTAGTCAACACAAGAGATAAACATCATACTATTATAGATAAGGACCACTGTTACATTTGCAAGGAAAGTTAGTTTTACAAAGTTACAGTACAAGATTACAAGACCGATCATATTGGTTACAAATGAATACATATAAAAGTATACAACAACTCTGAAGGTGTAAAGCAATCTAGAACTAGATCACTTCTGTATTGAACTCGATCTGATTCTCCATGAAGACCAATAGATAGCTCTGCCTCCCAACCATGTGGAACCCTGAGGTCCACCCCACCGAGCTAGGAGATAATGATGAGGTTCTGCTAGGACAAGGTTACAACCAAGAACATAATCACAAGATTGAGACTCCATGCAGACAAACAAGATATCCAAACTGTACATACCTAACAGTACTCCACAAGACAAATCAAACATCAAGCTAAGATCAAACAAGACAGTAGGACTTCACTCTAGAGGTAACAACCAATAAGAAGCAACTGAATTGCGTAAGGAGAGTGTCATCCCATGGTCCTAGCATGGGTTACCCAAGCTATCTCTCACCAAAAGTTGGCCCCCATCTATGGTTACCCTGGAAGCTCTCTATCGGCACTGGCCCCATAGGGTGACACATGTGAAGCTGACATGTCCCCTCATGAAGACAAGGAGGTCGGCCTTACCAACTAGGCCTTCACATCCCATCCTTAGCCTGCGAAAGCACTCAAGGCATGGGTGAGGTATTATTTTTTATCTTGTTATGTGTTTTTCTACCCCAACCCTCCTAATAACATTATTAAGTTTTCACTTACTTAAAACTTCCATGGGGTTACCCAGGTGGCCTCTCAATAGGCACCGGCCCCACCATGAAAGCCACTCCCTTAGCATTCTCTGATCAATCATACATACCACAACATACAAGGATACGGGTTACTAATTAGTTCTGACCCATAACATATGCCATTCACTAGGCCACAACAATAAGTCCTTTGATTCCCTTCAAAATTTGAAACAATACAATCAAGAAACCAAATTGACACAAGTAACAAGTCCAACGGTTAAGCCTCTGGAGTTGGTAATAGAGTCCTTTACTAGGTTACCATAGTGCCTTTCCCAACATGGAAACTAGATTAAAACGACCATGGCCATAAATGATAAAAAAAATGACAAGGGATCAAGAGAAAGAGAATAGCACAACACCAATATATCCTTGCCACTATACCACATTGGATTCCAAGGTGACAAGTCTCTGGAGTTACATAGATCTAACATGACTATCAAAATCAACTAACCAAACATGATGCTTACCAACTTGACCTCCTACGAGACTCACATGCTCACCATGGAAAAGCACAACCACAAGACCCAGCACTGAAATAATTGCAATAATCCAACAGCATCACTAGTATACTTTGGTTCAAAGTCAACAATAACATCGGAGAGTATATATCAAAACATTAATCAATCTATTTTACTATAGACTCAAGAAAATGCTTAATTTCTTCCTCTCTCTAAAGTTTAACTCAAAGATTTACTTATGCTAACACATTCTAATCACATCACAAGGCTATAAAATTACAACTAGATCATCATTTTTTAATTATTCTATTCAAGTTATTGAAACAATGAATTCGTTAAACTTTATCACTCTAACACAAATAAGAGGCACCAAAATATGACCACCAAAATTCCTAAATTATGGTGAAAACTATACATCATGGATAACATTTAAAATTCAAAAGTAATCGGTCCTAACATGCACTATTAGGATGACGTAAAGGTGATACAATTGACAATCATGGTTGTTTAAGAGACTAAAAATAATATTAATTACTTTAAACTAAAATGTCAACTACCAATCATCAATCTAAAAGGATTACGCCTATCTAAAAATGGTCCCTTTCTACTAAAATAAGAAAGATCACATTGTAAGATAAGATGAATTTAAAACTAATCTCCTAACCACAAGATATTCCTTTTCGATCTTCTAAATTTCAATTACTTTAAATAGGTCAAAACATATAATATTTAATAATAGTAACAATTGGTTACACAAATCTTAATTTCCTTATGACAGAACAATTAAGGACATTTCTAAAATATAACATGTGTGCTAAGAGCAAGATCAAAATGTCATCTATAATTCTTTCGTATAAACCTAAGTCACTAGCTAACATTATTACAATTTCAAACAATTACTATAAACCTATTTAATTTTCCTAACATACTACTACTTCAATCTTCAAATTGATACCAATGTATTATCCTAAGAGCATAGATCTCTATTTATCATGTTACTAAAATTACTAATAAACCTATCTATAAGAAAATGTATTTGTTTTATGTCCGTATGAGCCTCCCCTACGAACCTACTAACTAGGATTCCAAACAAAGCCATTTTGACTAATAAAATGCAGTTTGCTAGACTTCTATTGGAGACATTATGTTAAATGAGTCAGTCAAAAGACTTTAAAAGCACGTAAAAGTAATGAATAAATAACATTCAAGCTAGAGTAATGATATGGTTTTGCATTAACTTGTGATTTTATTTAATGCAAGTGGTTTTGTATTATATAACAATATTTACAACCATATTATGTTGCTATTAAAGTCGACTAGCCATTGAGCCACTACCGTGCTAGATAACAATGACTACAACAAAACAAAGTGTATCATTCCTAAAATATACGCCAACATAGTTTGCTGGTCTTCTGAGGATAACTCACAAATAGAGAGGGATCTTTCTAAGAAACAACTTCAAATCTATCCTAAGAAATGCACGCTGACCCCACAAGGAAGAGTTGTTATAAGGATTAGCATAGAAAAGTTTCAAAATTGAGAAGTGAGCACTCTATACATTCCTACCGATAGGGATATCCTAAGCAACCTACAGAGGTTTACAACAGAAATTTTCTGGCAGAGAGAGTTGGTAGCATCACTCACAAGAACAAAACAAGCACGTAATCCATCTACAAAGCTAAAACTCATGAAGGCATTCGAGAAATGGCTCAAGAGGATGATCAAGCTCAGGTGAAGAATTTCTCATTTCTAACAGTATCTATCTTCAGATAGAAATAGAGATATTAGGTTCAAAAGGAAGAAATGGAATCCTTGAAAGGCTAACACTTGGTCAAATTGCTGGCTCATCTACAGGGGGAATCATTATATGCAGATCGGTTAAACCAAATTAAGCTTTTATCCCCATCTCACATGATACCGTGAGGAGGCTTGAGCAGAGAATTCAAATTTTCTAAATTGAAAAGATTAGCCAGACTTGCAAGAGGAAACACAAGCAAGGCACATGAGGTAAAAGAAGATTGACTCAAAATTTGCCATTCCATGGACTTAGATGATTACAAGATATGTACAAAAGGAATCCACTGCAAGAGGTTTACAAAGGTGACAATCAGTAAACGAAGGACAAACAACATAAAGATGATATGAGTGGAGGAAAGGAAGCTAGGATGCCCCATCAATGATGGTAAAACACTAACGACTTAAAGACAGTTTGTAGGTCAAGAGGTCATCAATGTCATCCCTAAGACAGGGTGCAAGAAGAAACACAATAGTTTTCATTAGTGACAAATGATGTACCAAAAGAAAATGATTGGAAGATCAATGTGATACGCTCAACATTGAACAACTTAATTATTTTGCTCTTGAAAGAATACATGTGGCACAATGACTCCAGAGAGCCAATATAAAAGTCTAAAATGAAGGTGAAACAATTATGGTCATGGAAGAATAGTTCGCTTCCCACATGCATCAAAACAAGAGAATTACTTTGGCTTAGCCAAAAGTTCAGATGGATAGGGAAAAACACAGAGTGACAAAAAGGTCTACCGACAGAGCAAAAATTGAGGAAAGGTTCGTAAAGCAATAAGTTACAAGGGCAAGGGTGAAAATAGATCAATTCCATGTGAGAAACCCTTAGCAAGAAATCTAATTCTATAGAGAAAACAAAGACAAGAAAACACAGAATTTCACAAGACATACCCGTAAAATTCATGCTCCAAAGTCAAATCTTCTTTCAGAATTTCCTTTGCTTTTTCTGGGAAATATTTCTCTGAAACATGCCTCTTCCCCCAAACTTTTTCTTCAGAACCAAACATAACCCTAGACATAAAAACCCTCTTGCACCATAACCTCCCTGAGACCAAAATTAGACAACAGCCATTAATTCTAGTAACCCCCAAATCAGTTACACAATCCCTCTCCATAAGGGAAATTTGAAATTTTACTTAACATAGAGATTCTCAAATCTCCAAATATATCCGACAACTATCAACATTAAATTATTCACCCAAAATATATTTTTAAATCAACTATGTGCTAATTTACACCTAGAAATAGCTTAAGACTCAAATCCATTTAAAACATTATAATAACTAATTTTGTCAGTAATGGACTTTACTTCAACAATATTCAAATTTTACAACTATACAAAAATACTATAAGATTTAGCATAAAGATAACAAGGAACACATAGACAAACTTAAACAACTTCAACATTGCGCCATAACACGTGATGACTAACAACAAGAAACAAGGATCAAACATCACATCACGGCACATGACTACAACAAAAGACTAGAACTAGCCTAGCGGCATAAACCTCATGTTATCTCCATCAACATTATCCATGGTGTAGGGCCCACTCAGACTTGCTAAGTCAGGTGGAGTTGAGGCCCGGTACCTGCAACCTACGTGAGAACTAATGGGTTATATATGATCAATATATATGTATATATATCAACACACATCGAGACAAAGAATCGCAGCATAGTAGGGTGCTCGATCCGAGCAGTACTACACCATCCCTGCTCTGAAACAAGACTATAACTATTTCTATTTAAAATCAGATGCATAAACATGATATTATCAAATCATCACTAAACATGTCCATCTCATCATAACTAGAAAAACAACAATGTCATCAAAACACATTCCACATGTCAAAATTAGATTAGTCAAATATAATCTATCACAATCAGAATAAGCATAAACCATAATCTTAATAGCTCAAATGTCTCAAAACTATCTGGATGCACAGAAAAGGCTAACAACTATCTCAAATCAAGTAGAGAGTAATGCAAAACTAACAACTATCACAAGCCAAAAATGAGGGGGCATTACACAATGTCTTCTCTCAGCTCTCAATTACTCAGGACTCCTCACACACTTACAAAAATTCTCTCGAGCTCCTCAAACAACACATCCACTTCACTTTGCACCCACAGGTCCTGGCGTAGACTGCCTCATGTTTGATGCTCTTTACTCAAGACCATAGCTCTGGTACCACTTGGTGCAGTTGTGACCAGGGAACCTTATTAGGCAACTCAATCACACAACTCAACAACACAAGAACATAAACTCATAAACAAATCTGAAACTATTTTATTAAAATTCACAATACCAACAATTACAAACTTATTGGCCATCTAGGCCTTAGCCTCAAACTTTACAATGCAAAAACCAATCAATTGTGTGCTTACAACACCAATCACCTCCTAATGAATATAGAGATCGCACAAATCTATATCATTCCACCTTTGTTATGTGAGGAATAACCACACCCTTCTTTTCTAAGTGGAACCCTTAATATACAACAATCTGACCTTTGTTCCTCCCCCCAAGGAATTCCCCTCCTAAGGGATCTACCTAAACAAGAATGACAATCACCATTTTATTCTTCCTAAGTAGAATTGAAACTACTATGGAGTTATTTAGTTATGGAGCCAAATAGATATGTATTCAAACAACCTTTAACTTTTCAAATTAATGATAACATTGTTCGATTACTAAAACAAACACCAACATTTATTAGTCCAATAGGAAATTTATGTCTTCATGAACAATTCATGTCTGCTTCAATGTTCTTTCAAGTTTGATACAACAGCATAAGAATGTTATAAGCAAAGGTACCACTTCACAAACTGAAGGGGTCACTGACACACGCTTTATCAGTGAATTTGTTGTTTTGCAAACTAACAAATTTACTAATACAACACATTCATCCATCAAGTGCTCTTATCGAGAAGAATTCACTTTCATGAACTTAAGCATATTTCCTTCATTATCAACAAAATAGCCATTTTACAAACTAAGACTTGTCAGTACAATCCATTTAATCACCATGCCTTTTGTCGGTAAAACTTAACTTTTATGAACCTTGGAAACAGTCAATAGTTTGACTTCAACATTATCATCAATATTACTAGTCGGTGAACTAAAGCAACAATGAACTCCATTCCTGTTTATCCTTTATCAAAAAAACATGCTTTCCTCAAACCATTATCGACATGTTAGCAAATTTTAAAAACCACAAACTAGTTCGCAAGTTGAAAGGTTTGCTGATACGAAGTTATAAGCTATCAACTCCTTCTATCGACAAAGTTTGTCTTCCATGAACCCTTTTTTAGCGCATCGGCAACTTTTAAAAATCATTAACTAGTTTGAGACTTATACATTTCCTTTCTATCAATGAATTCACCATTCCATAAACTTGGGAGATTTATCCTTCAAAGTATGCAATCGGCAGAACATGCAAAATTTGGACTTCCTTCTAAAGCTTGTCGGTGATCTTCTTGATTGGTGAACTAATAAGTTCACAAACTTATGTTTCAGTCGACTGAAGAGAAATCTTTGTCAGTGGAAGGTAGAATTTCTAACTTTAATTCACAAGGCTATCGTAAAGAAAGGATTTTGGCAAACTGTCGGGTTGGCAAACTGAGCAGTTAACAAACTGGAGAAATCACCGACTGGCTATAACTTAGCCAATTTTTAGCCAATTGGAACTGGAGATACCCAATTGGCTCTTCTACATGATAATGCTCTTAACTTGGTGAAATTAATATGAAATTGCCTCCTGTAGCAAAAAACCAAAAACCAACACAAAAGAAGACAAAGCACAACAAAAACTGAACTAAAATAGAAAATAAAAACCTAAAATATTTTTGGGCAATGTTGATTGCTTGTGGACCTCAATGCTCTTGCATCAATTTTCTTCCCTTTTATATCTTTGTATTTGGTGATTTCTTTAATATATTTTGGTATGAGTGGTCTTCCACATTTTTAAAAATAAATTTCAATTTATAATGAATTACTTAATTTAATTTAACATATTTTTTACATTCTCACAAAAAATTTAAATTTATTTTATATGAAATAATAGGATTGATCCACATTATTTCAAATAACTCTAATTTATTCAAAATGAATTTCAATCAATTTTGAAAATAATTTAAAAGTCTAAATTAATTGTAAATCTAGATTATTCAAAATAATCATTTGTATACACATATCTCTTAAACTATCATAAAACTACCATAATCATCTATATTATTTTGTTGTATATTAATATTATCTACCAAATTAATACTAGATGTTTCTTTATTCTTTTACCTAAAATATTCTTGATCGTTTCTGAAAAAGATACAAACCCAAATTTAATATAAACAAATGTAAATTTTCTAATTTCCATGATCTTCATCTCTGCTTCCATGTCACCCATTGTAATCTTCTACTTCTTCAATGCTTCTCTTTTTAATCTATTTTACTATCAATACAATTGATAAATCTCATCTCAAACTACAATAATGTAACATTTAGATGCATTTAAAAAAAACATTGTTTACATAATTTAATAAATTAATAAAAAATTGGATTGAATGCTTCTAGATTTAATTGTGTTAGATATTTTCCCTCAACATTTTTGATCACACTCAATGAACCATCATCAAGAGATAGAGATCAAGAGAAGAGAACACCTGATGATGGTTCACTTCTCTTTGTATTTGTGTTCTCTTCTCTTTCTCTCTATATCCTAATGATGGTTCACTAAGTGTTATTTGAAACATTGAGGAAAAATATCTAACATAGTTAAATCCAAAAGCATTCAATCCAACATTATGGACTATGGAAAACTAATGACTTCCATAATAAAAAATTATGAAGTTGGAGTTGGAGTATAATTTCCTCTTTAATTAAATTGAAGAGAGCAGAGTAGGAAATAGTAGGTGATGTCAAAAATCCCTACTACTACCATGATTATTTTAAATAGAAAGTAAAAGATATATTGCCTTTCCATTTTCAATTTACCTATACACCACTCTACATAGACATTGAATGTTTTATTAAAGTCCACCCATTAACAATTTCCATTTTAATTATTGTGTGGAATGGTGCGCATGCACTCCAAGCCCTTTGTAATGAATCTACACCTTGAAAATGATGGGTACTCCTAATGCCCACACCCACCGTTCACCCCAAATGAGTAGTCCACACTTGTGTTACCATAGAAGGTCATGTGTACTCTACTTCTTGCCATCACAACCACCACTACCAATGCTATGATCTTCCATGCATGTGAAAACAACATTGTGGCCATGGCACACGCATCTACTCTCTTCCTCTCTACTATGCAAACACACTTACACAAATTGTTTCTTTTTATTCAAAGATGAAAGTGAGAACTTGCCAGTCACTTTTTCTAATTCCTCTTCTTTTATTTCCAACTTCTAGCATGTTGGAAGGACATTAAGTGATGGGAAAATATGGAGCCCATAAAATGTAATATAAATTTATGTATAATGAATACAATACCCATATGCAAGAAAATCAACTTGGCCTCTGTCATTTTACTAATCTTCAACATAACAAGATATAAAGTAGATTGAACACTTCTAAACCAATATACAATAGATTATATAAATAAAGGAAATATGAATAAACACAATGGGCTATGGACATAAACAAAACAAAATGCTTGATGAATAAACACAATAGATTATATAAAGACTATGCTTTTTAAGCCATGTAAAAGGAGAGAAACCATTAATAGGGTATTGGCCAACACAATTATGGAACTTTCTATAAACTATTGCATGGAGGAAATATAGGAGATGAAGTTTGCTAACTAAATCTAAATCTTCAATGGCCTAAATCTAGAATGGGGAAGAATAAGAGCATATTTGAGAAACAAAGGCATCAAAGATTTGATTCAGATCACCAATAAAATCATAGAGTGACTCTAAGGTGGAAAGTGGGATTTGATTTTCCAATTTGACATCTTTCATGACATATAAATACAAACCTTGACCTAATCCGAGACTATGGAATGGGTTGCCACCATCTGAATGTGATTGTTGTTGATAAGGTAGTCTATTTTTATCTTATTAATGATTACACCTATCTGAATGATAAGAATACACCTCATACTCATATCAAAATCACCGCAATTCCTGGAGTTCTTCTATTCTTTTTAGATATCACATTGTTATTGGGAAGGTAATAGGGTAGCAGACTGGCTAGCAAATCTTGCCATTGATTAGGTAGAACATGTAGTCATGTTTGAGCAATCCTCTACTAATTGGCTTGAACGACCCATCTCATCTCATGTGACTTTGATGCTTGATTGACCTAATTAAGAGAGGGGATGGAGAATAATGAAAGTCAATGGAATATCATTCTCTCTGTCTAAAGTTGGTAGGGTGGTGGTGGGAGGGTGATCGGGTTCCCCAGTTAATTATTTTCTAGGGCTTGATTTGACTCTCAGTAACCATTTAAAGCATCAACGGTCATGTAAATGTCCCCTTATTAGATCTATTTACTACTAAATGGGGAGGGTATACAAGTACAAGCTACCATTGTTAATTTACAATGTTTAATGAAACACCTCATAGTGTTGGTTACACGGTGCCCTCTTTGCCCACCTCAAAAGCTCATTGGACATGTATGAACTTTAAAGGTGACGTGGCCTGAGTATTTATTTCTATGAAGAGGATAGTCTATTGATGGGTGCTCTTGACACATACTTCTAGCTGAGACCTACCAATGGTATAATTAACACCATTGTTTAAGTTCTATTGGCTAGATACATCCCTCCTATGAAGGGCTATGCATTCAAATTACTCCAATGTTCATAGATATGATGTGATTTGTACTCCATTTGTTTAGACACCATCTCCAGGCTTAGAAGGAGGATTTTTGTATCAATTGGCTAGCCTTGTTTAGTTGCAAATGTGACTAGGAGTTACTCCACAGGCTCATTAGAGTTATTCCTTCCTTGAATGTTCCCCCTTGTTTCTTTCACAGCTAGGATGGGACAGAAGTGATGGCCTTAATGAGTGAAGGTGGTGAATGTCATTTTTGTGTGTGGACAATTGTCCTGATATTCATTTCACACCCTAGTGCCTTAATTACAGGATGTACCTCCTTGTTCTATTTAAGGACATCTATAGAATGTTTCTTAAAACATCTATCGGCTATCTCATCATTTTCTCCACCCAGGCCAGGTGCCTTAGCTAAAATTGAGGCCATTTCTCTTGTAGCTTGCTTGCTTCTTGTTTGTTTGTGTGTAGGTAAAACAATTCCATGGAGAGCAAGGCTACAAACCAAAGAATCCTATCTAGACCCTACTCATGGAAGCTAATTATTAGGGGGAAAGTCAATATATTAGATTTGAACCAAATCTTCAAGTTTGATTGCATGTCGACTCAGTTCATTATGAGCAAAATTTGCAACCAAAGGTGGCTCGATGGCTTGGAGGATCATGAGATAAAGGGATTCGATGTGGTTCAGTATTTATCTCTAACTTGATGGAGATTGTGCTTGATGCTAATTATATCCTTCTGATTGAGATGGGTCTGATAAACAAAAGATTCTTTAGTGTGGATCAATGGAATTTAGCCTTCAAAATTATGACATCCTAGTAGGGGAGGTGATGGTTGGGGGGCTCTTCTCACTACATCAACTATGCTCCATTAAGGCCTATGAGTGTATTTATAGAACTATGTAGAGGGGTCTTATGTGTAGCTACATTAATGAGCTCAAGTGAGCAATCAAAGGTCACAACTTCACCGTGTCAAAACAACTGAGGGTCTAGTGCAAAGAAGTTTTTATTGCCATTAGGTTGCTCTATTTACATGCTACAAATCAAGCTTTGCATCTTCACAGGAACTCAGATGCTCTAGTCGATGACTCAGACACGGAAGAGGACCTAGAGAAGAATGACATAGATGAACTAGTTGCAGAGGCTAGAAGTGTGGTTGGCTTGATGATGTTGGGTGATGTGTAGTGGTTCCCTAGTGTTTAGTCTTGAAAGGTGGCATTTTTTGGATGTTTTTTGTTTATATGTTTTTAAGCCTTGTGGATATGTCATGAATTTGACTGGCTCTATTTATAGCACATTTTGGTTGCTTTAAGGGGTTGTATGATTATCTCCCTTTTGTATTTTGATATCTTTTTTATTAATATATGTTTGAGGATCCTCCTCTTTCCGCTTAAAAAAATTACCATAAGCTAAAAAAATACATTTAAAAAGAAGACGAGAGATCATGGTATTTTTTAAATTTGGACAACAAACACTACATTGATATTTTATAAATTAAAATATGTTATCCACTAAAGGGAAGACTAAACTAGCAATGATATATTTAAGGGAGTATGTGTGAGCAATGATCCATGCTCTCAGTACCGCTAGATCTTTTACACATTGGCAGCACTGGATCTTTTGAAGTTGTAGCACAAGTAACTCAAACACAAAAAAAATCATTATAGACAATTCTCCACAAATGGTATATGAGATAGAAGGACCGAATCACTCTTTTTTCTTATACAAGCCTCATGAACTTGCTCACATTTTTTTTGAGGGGGCATAAAAGGTGGTAGACCACCCAAACTTATATTAATAAAAAGAGGTTATTACAAAAAGGAGATGAAGTTCCTCCAAAAAGCATAAAGCATAACAAGCATATACATATCAAACAAAAGAGGCTCTATAATGGCCTAAACACTGGACTAAAACCAAAACATGACCACCAAAACAAACTAAATAGACCACCATCGACCAAGAAACACCCAACCAAAAAGGACCCACCTAGATGATGTAGGGGCATCGACCTAAGTTTTTGATTTTTACTTTTTCTCATGTTTTAAGTTCAGTAGTAGTAGGTTTTTAGGTGAGGAAGTTTTGGGTTTGATGAAAGAATAAGGATAGGTTGAGTTAGGTTGTGGTACTATCACTATATGGACAAGAAGATCAAAAGTTAGGAGAATATGGATAGACTTTGATTACTATCACTAGGTGGGCAGAATGAAGGTAATTTATATAAGTGGCCCTTGGCACAAAAATAATAAGTGGTTATGAGTTAGACAGTCATGGACAGCTAGGAGTCAGTTACACTGCACATGATTGAATAGTTTAGGAAAAGACAATGTGGAGATGAAGAGTCATGGGCAACTAGAATCGACAGTTATGGCACACGTTATCAAGCAATTAGAGGACGGTTCAAATTCTATGTGGAATGGACAAGAGAAAATGCTTAAAACAAGATTCGAAAGGAAGATGAGGGGGTCGTGTGTGTAAGAATAAGGCCAAGCAGAAGGCCAAGCAAGAAGGAGGTGAAAAGTTGAACCTGGGTTGGTCACCGAAGATTGAAGAAGGTCGAACTGGCAAGTCCAACGAAGGGACCATAGAAGGAAAGAGTAATCAACATAGTTGTTGGGCTAAATAGAAGGTTGGTGAGAAGAATCAGAGCCAACTGGTGGAATGAGACCCAAAGATTAAGAAGGGGCCAATTGGAGAAGATCAAATATTTAGATGATCAGACTCTGTGGTAGTTGATAATGTTAGGTTGAAAGGGAAACGGATGCATCAAAGAAGATGAAGTATGAACAAAATAGGTTGAGTGTTCAAAGAAAGGTCTCGAGGTGAATAGAGAGACAATGAGTGAAATGGTCAAAGATTATAGCAGAGAATGAGTTTGAGGATCGACAAGGAGTGCCAGTCATTTTGGCAGATCAAGATTATAGACTGTTGAAGGTCTCTGAATTGTGAATGAGTGTCATGCCTGAGAGTCTGATTCTTGTGTGAGTCAAGCATATTGTAATAAGTTGTTTAATCCTGGAATAAAGTGTTGTGTTGTTTATGATCTTATTAATTGTCTGAGACTATTATCATATTCTGTTCATTTGTTCCTATCATCTGGTTAGGAAGGTTTAGTATTCTAACTCTAGTGTGACATAAGTTCGGATGTATGAATATTGTGAAGCTTAAGTTGGGGTATGGGTCATTAGACTAATTATAGTATATGAAGTGTTATTGTTTCCCTATTCCGATTTAGTGGATAAGTTCCTAGTTGGAGTTTGCCAGAAGGGTCTACCATTAAAATGTTGGGAATTAAGGTGTCTCAACCTTTGCAAATTCCTAATGTTATATTTATTTATCCCATGTTGAGTTGGCATAGTCAGCACATTGTGTATATGCAGCACGGTAAATTTTGGTGACATTGGCAGCCGCGGTTTCCCCCTTGAATAATTAACAGAGGTCTGGGGACAATACCCCCAAGACAGGGTCAAGGGGCATAGCCCCTTGCGGGGTCCAGGGGCAGTGCCCTCGTGGGGGTTCGGGGGCAACACCCCTGAAACCTCAAACATTTTTTAATTAATGACAAGTGTCGGTGAGTATCTTTGCATGAGAGAAAGGCATCTTTGGGTGGTCAAGGGTGGTTATGACATGTAAAAGGAATATGATATTTTTAGTCAGTGTATGATGGATTCTATGACAGCTGTAAGGTGCATAAGAGCATCTATCGTAACCTATCTTGGGACCAGGCACCCACTTCAAGATGGGATGTTGGACAAGTGTCCTTAGGTATGGGTTTTGGGGCATGAGTCCAAGATGGATGCCCATCTCTAGAAGGTTCCATATTTGCCTTGTAAACTCTATATAAATAGGTGCTTCGATGGGAGATAGATAACTTTGGTACAAGTACTGTTATGCTACCGAAATATCTCTAGATTCAACATTCGAAGACTCCTGAAAGAGCATTGGCTCTGAAACTGTATTGTAATCTGTTATTGTTTACTGTAATACATTTGAGCTATGTTTTGGAGTGTGGGGTTTTTCACCTATAAGGGTTTTCCCCACGTATATCTTGTCTCTCTCTCTTCTGTCTACTTTCTATGTGTATGCGTATTGTTGCAATATCTCTGTTAGATGTTCTATGTTGCTGTAGTTGTAAGAATTAAATTGAATTTGCATACATCTCTCCTCATTAGATTAGTTTAGGAAGCGATTTCCGCACATCTAGCTTCCTTCCATAAAAGGCAACCATGCAAATCTGTGCCACCATTTGGTATCAGAGCATGTGTATAGGGAGAGTGCCATCATTTGGTATCAAAACTAGGTTGGTTCAGAGTGCTGAGTATATCACCGAAGTGAGTCAACTTATCCAAGACCTACAGATAGTAGAGGAAGAAGAATATTAACTGGTTGTGGAAGGTGTTAGGTCTCAGAAATGCAGGTTGTCAATCCTAAGGGGATGCCAAGCTCTATGTTTAGGTTGGCAAAATTTTAGAACTAACTTGACGAAATCAACCTTCAAGGTTAGTTGATTTCCTTCGCTTTGGGTCCTACTACACCTAGGTGGGTAAACCTTGGAAGATTAAAGCAGATTGAATGTGAATGTGTGGACTAACTAAATCTATCTATAGTGGCACAGGATGTAGGATAGATGAAATGCTCGCTAACTGACTTTATGTTTAATATCTAATGGTAGAAATTGTATAAGCAATATCAAGGTAAAAGTTTTTAAATAAAATAGGACTAGTGCCTTGTTGGGTAATAGAGTCAATTTGAAGGACCAGGACTAATGGTTTCCTATTGGCAATAATTTAGTTGTTTGGCACAGTTTTAGTTTATAGCTTGTATAAACGTGCAAGTAAATGACTGACAGACTCTTCTTGATAATCCAACCAAATAAAATCAGATATCTTATAATTCACCAGAAGGTACTTTAATCCTTACTTGAAGGAACCAAATGAAATGAATAGACAAGATTAATAGATAATATTTACTAGAGACAGAATGGCAATCTAATTGTATGGCCCTACTTAGTAATCCAAGCTTAATACTTCCAGGCTACTGTAATTAAATCAGAAGGGTTTAATTCCTCAAATGGATACCAACCTATTTAATCACACAGATACAGCAAATGTGTATTGACAGATCAAATATATACTTGATATGTTTAATCTGAATATCAAGGAAATGAAGAAATGGAGACAGCCACACAACTGAATAATCTTAACAAACAACTGATACCAAAGCAGAACCACTGAATTAGAGAACTTCAAACTTCTTCTTCAAATAAAATATGCAACATAGTCATTTTGAAACATTGTATATATGATATATCTGAATATATTCTACTGCTGATGATTTTTCAGCACCAATTGTTTGAGCCTATATAGATGTTTCTATGAAGAGACATGACTCTTCGATAAGTCTTTTGGGAACTTCAACTAACATTAACAATTTATAACATAATTATGATTAGGCTCTATTTAGCCACAAGTAGACTTTTGCCAAGTAATCCAAGTAATCCTGCTCACGATGAGAATCAATAAGGTGAACAGCACTTCTGGTAATTATGTCAAGTGTAATCATGCTCTCCAATTGTTTGCAAACTTATTTAGACGCAGAGGCTTTGTCTTTCAGAGCTCCTGTGGCTTTGTGTAATATACTTTGACAATCAATAATCCATTCTTCCTTGCTCTTCACCTCTCCATTGTCTTTAAATATTCTGGGCACTCCTGCGTTTGAGGCATCATCTCCTCCTTTAGCATCAGCTTTAAGTTTGTCATAATAATTTTGATGCTGTTTGAGAAATGCTTTTGCATCAGAGATATCTGTACTATCAGCAGTACTTCTATTTTGTATCTCAGTCAATTTTTCTCGTATTCTCTTTTCAAGTCTTTCATGTTCTTGAACTGCTTTATGATTCTCTGAGAAGTTATCCAAAAACTTGTTTAACCATCGCACCATGTTTGCATACCTGCTCTGTAGTATTGTAACAAATGCATCCATCTGAATTTGGGTTGCCTGATCAAGGGATAACACTTGAATGCCCTGTGAGCTCTCACCTTGAGTTATTCTTTTTGTGGACTGGCCAAAAGTACTTTTAACAGCATCCTTCAAGTAATCATTTTCTTTTGTCAGTCTTTCACAATTCAATTTGTATGCATCCCTTTCTTTGATCAACATTTGAGCTTGTGCTTTATTCAATTTGGCAACATTGATACCAATGTCTACTGTAATTATAGGGTCAGTTTCCCCTGCTTTCAAAGTCATCACGTGGCCAAAAGTCTTTTCAGTATCAATGATGGCCGTCTTCTTGTGGGGAGGGTATAACGCCCATATCATCAGGGAATTTTCATCATTGTTATACCTTGTTCCTATATATACTTCATTAACTCCTTCTGGAGTAAGTTTATACTTATCATCCGTGTTATTCAAAAAACTGTCAAAAACCAAAGTAGAATTTAAATCCAGACCAGGAAAAATCATGACCCCTCCATCTTTAAGTAACTGTCTACCCTTGCTAGGTGTCATGTCTTGCATCTCTTTATCTACTGTTTCCTTCAGCGTATCTAATAATTGTCTTTCATTATCAACAGAGACATCATCTACTGACTCTCTGATTTCTTTCCCTTTGTATTTATATAAAAATGATTTAAATTCTTTTGATTGAATAAACTCATCATCTGCAATGAAAGAATCATAGGCTGTCTGGCATGGATCCTCATCAGCAGACCCCTCCTCATCATGTAGTACGACAGGAGGCTGATATTGTTGCATTTTCCTCTTGGACATCTCTACCTTTTCACCTGGTGGCTGTTCTTGCCCTGTCAGTTCTTCATCTTCAGAGGATACAACCTCAATTGCTGCTAACTACTTTTTCTTTTCATCTAAATCCATGTTATATTTTTCTACCACCAATTCGACTTCTGCTTCTTCTAAATTTCTAATGACATCATCATGTGGATAATGTATGTGCATGTATCCACTGAGATTCTATTTTCTTCTTGCAGAATCAATAAAGCCTTCAGGGTCAAATCCTTTTCTCATCTCAGCAATCTTCATGTTATAATGCATTAATTTATCCAGAATGAGACTGTAACCTTCTTTAGAAACTACAGTAAAATCTCCAAAACATAAAGTACTGGGCATAAATGATTGTTTGTCATGTGAACTCAAATGCATCACATTTGAACAATGCATTTGTCTGATTATCTCTAGATATGCAAGCCTGTCAGGGACAGTCTTGGGCAATATGAATGGAGCATCTTCAAAACCATAAACTCTGATCATAGTAGCATCCTCAAAACAATACCAGTCTCCCCAATTATGAGTGACAGTAGGGGGGCCACCAAATTCTTTTGGTCTGAGGAATCTTTTTATCTCAGTTGAAATTGAATATTCACAGGGGTGATTAAAATACCTATACAGTACTTTTACACAATGCTCTTCAAATTGAGCATAGCTGGAATGGGCATATCTACTTTCTCAAATTCTGGTCCACAGTTGTATAGGTATCTTTTCCCCTTTCTTATCTGCAGCAACAACTTGAAACTCACTTGGCCATAACCCTACCTCCTGGCCATAATATAACACCATGTGCATAAGCATTGAGTCATGCTCAAAAGAGCATGCTGGAGCACTATTTTTTATTGCAGATAGACCAGAGTCCATTCTATTAGCAATATAGGAAGCATAATCAAATTGCCTTGCATTAGGACACTAAATGTCAGAGGCTATGACCATCATAGGAATAGTCATGAACTCAGGGACCTCTGAACCCAGGATTTGGCCTACAGAGTAATAGGTATATTGTATATATGGTTCAAATATGGCTACATGAAAGGGAGGGCCATCATTTTCAGTTAAGGGCATCACTTCTCCTTCAATCCTAGGCCTATGAATGGGCAACCTCCATCCATTGTAAGTTGTGTCCATTCTCCAATACTCCTTATCCATATCTTCATAAATGATAGGGACAGTGCATAAATCATCTAAATCAAAAACCTCACAAATAGCATTTTTTGACAAATGCACAATTGGTTCTCCCTGTGGGTTACAGATGGCTTTCAGGTTTGAATTATAATGTCTGGCAAGTAATTGAAGGAGTTCCACATTCAGGAATACATTGGGTACAACCAGTTTTCCTAAATTCATGTGCCATGGGTTTGACACAGGAGCATTCCTAAACCTTCTATTGTAGTGGAATCTAAAAAGTTCATATCCCCGAATTGGGGTCCAGATATCTCTTAGGCGTTTGTGTTTATCTTCTAATTTCTCCACTTCTGCTCTGAGTTGGGCAAACCTTCTAGCCTTGGGAGTTGACCCAGGCAATTGATCAATTAGGTCCTGGTTCAGTTTTCTCTCTTTTACTTTCTCCTCAGGGGTTTGTTCAGTTTTTTGTTTCTTGGGTTTACTGGTTTCCCCTTGTAACTTTCTGCCTTTTCCCTTCCCCGGAGTTTCCATTTTAAAACTTTGGCAGAGAATTTAAACACAGGCTATACAGTGGTTTGGTATATGTACCTGTCGTTTGGTGGCTGGAATTGGAATCCTCTGCTTTAGCCTTAAGAGTTCTTCTGTATTCTCTTCTCGGACGGTTTTTTGCAACTATAATGATCATTGAAATTTCGTAGCCGTTTGTATTTAATCATCTGATCAATTCAATGTTCATCACTGTGAAATGTCACATCGCCATAACTCCTCTTATCAGCGTGAATTTTGAAATGTCTGGGCGACCTTAATGTTTTTATGGCACGAACAATCAATCGGCGTGACCCCTTATTTGTATTCCCGATGCTATGAAATGTCATATCTTCAAGTGGGCGCGACCATCGGCATGACTTCCTTCATCGCCATATGATTTAGATTTCACTCCGATGTAATGAGTCTTACCGATATGATTTGTTTATCGGGATGATTACTACTATCGGGATAACATAATTATGTTTCCCTGACTCTTGTTGTCCCACCGATAGTCATATTACTTTAGATCGGAATGACTATTTTAATGTCTTGCCGATAGAGCATACCCATCGGAGTGAAACATACTATCAGGATAGCTTTCAAAAGATAACCCGATCCGAATCATCTCACCGATGGTTCTTTCATATTCTTTATTGGGCAGAGTATGTCAAAGTATCACCGATACCTTTTGATCGCTGTGACTTGTGAATCAGTGAGACCTAATTCCCTTGTTCCGATATGTTGAGTCATCCCGACAGATAATAGTATCGCTGTGAGTCTTGCCGAAAGCTCTCTTATCACCAAGACATTTAGTATCGGAAACTTCCTTGTATCTTATCCCGATAGTTTACTTCTTGCCGATGGTCGTTTGCTTCATTACCTCCGCAAGATGTTCGGTGAGACTCTTGCCAAAATACTTTATCGGTATGATATATACCGTCGGGGCAACTTTTAAAAGGTCATCCGATAGTTGTCTGTCATACCGATCGGTATGACCACTCGCTTTTCTTGCCGATGTAAAGTCATCAGTATCACTTATTCCATCGATGACTTCTATAAATCTCCTTCCGATCTCTATTCTCATGCCGATGGTTATTTCCAAATGATCCCTTATGTATCGGTGTAAACAACACAACATCTTGCCGATAGATTGTCCTTGATATAATTTAACACTGCTCATCCATAGACACCTTGTGAAAAATTTTTATTATGATTTTGGGATATTTTTAGGATTATGTTCAAACATGATGGAGTGAGAAAACAATAAAATTTTAAAATTTTTACTGTCCTAACAGAAGGAACCTAGAGCCCCAAAAGATCTAGGCTGTAAATGGTTGTTGATTATTTTGGTAGATTGATGGAAGCATAAATTATTGGAAAGTTTTATTTTGCAGATTGACAAAGGGAAGAGTAGCCCGAGGTAGGTATCAGAAGACAGAAGGAGACAACAAGTTTGTATGGGTAGAGCGCCAAAGGAGAGGCAACATGTGCTATAATTTATAGTGACATGTGTTGTTGTGTGAACCAATCACCGAAGAAGAGGCAGTTTGCACTTAAGGATTGAGCAGAGTTTGTGGATTGTAGTAGTAAGAGGAATGGGTATTAGTGTAGGAAGACGCATCATAATCCCATTTTGGGATAGATATTGGGATGGAGTGGAAAGCAGAAAATTTTGAGAGGAATTGGAGAAGATTGCAAGAAGAATGGATACGTTGGAAAAGAGTTATTTTCCTGCTAATGTTGTGGTTGCAGGACGTGGACAAGAAGAAAAGAGGAAAGTTCTCATTGTAGAGGACTTGGATAAAAATAGTAAGGGAAGGAAAAAAGAGAAAGTATAGAAAGGAGCACTAGAAGAAGAGAAGATACTATTTATGGAAGAGGCACTTGAAGAGACATCTTGGTCTCTTGCTTCATTTTCTATGTAGGGATGAAGAAAGCTGAGAACAAGCCTTTGGAGGCAAAAGGAGAAAAAATAAGAAGAGAGACCGTTGACAAAGATGAAGATAAGAATGAAAGAAGACAAGTTGTAGCAATAGATAAAAGAAGACAATTTGTAGCAGCGGTACATTACCAGGTACCTAAGGATGAAGAGAGGGCTAATCAAGAAAAGAAGAAAGCCTGTAAAGAGGAAGAGGTGGCAAGACATGAAGCCAAGAATGTAAGTAAATTGGGACAATAGATCGATGAAGAGGTAAAAGTGATTTTTGGTGGTGATTTTATTTATGCAAGTGAAAATAGGAATGTAAACCTACAAGTTAGAAAGGAGAAGAGTAAATTAGTGGATCATGGCTATATAATACCATATTGGCAAAGGAAATCAGTTGTAAATATACAGCAAAGAGAAGTGAGGCAAGGAGTGGTTTGTACTAACCTTTATGACAATAAAATAGCATCAAAGATGGAAGATATGAAAAAGAATCAGAGAAGATAGTAGGATAGGCCAAGTGTAGAGGTAGCAAGGCATCAATTTAGGAAGATGAAGAACCCAGTGTGGGTAGTGAAGCATGTAACAGTAGTAGAAGAAGTTGATACTAAGAATAAGACAATACAAGAGAAGAGGAAAGGTGTTGATGTGAACAAATCCAATGAACCGGAGAACATAATAGAGCCCATAGAGGATGAAAAGGAAGATAATGCCCCAGAGCATGCAACAGAGTTAGAGGAAAAGTAACATGGTAAGTATAAGGTAAAAGGTAGCCAAAACTGATTTGTATAAAGATGATTTTGTGACTTTGAATGAAATTTACAAACATGAGGAAAATAAGTGGCTGACTGTGGATGAAAAGAAAATGAGAAGAGAGAGATATAAAATGAGAAAGGACAACAAAGGAAGGCAGAGTGGAATTTCTAGTAATGAGTACAAAAGGGATATGAAGAAGGAGTTGGCCAAGGAGAATGGAAACCAAAGGGGAAAAGAAAAGAAAGACATGAAGAGTGAAGGAGGAGTAGCAGAAAATGCAAATGAGGAAGCTGGAGTAGCAGAGAACAAAGATGAAGAAGCTGAGGCACCAAAGAGTACAGAAGATGAAGACATTCTTAAGGGAAGCATAAAAGAGGCAAAATTTAAAGTTAGGTCAGCAAACAGGAATGGTGTTTTATGGGCACAATCCTCTGTGATTGAACAAGAATTATAGGAAGATATTGGAATGTACATATATGTGGGACATCAAAAAAGAATGAAGAAAAAGAGATTGTAGATGGTAATAGGGAGGTTGGAGCAACAAGGCAGACTGAGGTAAACAAAAATGTCTTTTATAAGAATGTGGATTTGTATTTCTTTAGTGTTCTGATCAATGAAAGGGTTGAGCATAAATTTGTAAGAGAGCATGATATTGTGGTTTGTGATAAGAGAAAGGATATTAAAAATGATTTGTGATTGTTTAATTGGGACATGGAAAAGGAAGTATATGGAATGATGAATGTAGATTTGTTGAAGGCTGAGCATGCTTTTATTGGAGTTGACAGACTAATAGATAAGGTGGAAATAATTGGGAAAACAAATGCAGAATGGACTGATTTATGTGTATGTCGAAGGAATATATTAATGGTTCCAGAATGTTTGTGGAGGAAGTGGAAGAAAGACGAGCCAATATGCTTAATGGCCTCATGTGTAGGAGCACACAATCTTTTGTCCCTTAAGGAGTCTGATGCAGGGGCATCGACCTAAGTTTCTGATTTTTAGTTTTTCTCATGTTTTAAGTTTAGTAGTAGTAGGTTTTTGGGCTAGGAAGTTTTGGGTTTGATGAAAGAATAAGGGTAGGTTGAGTCAGGTTGCGGTATTGTCACTATATGGACAGGAAGATCAAAAGTTAGGAGAATATGGATAGACTTTGATTATTGTCACTACATAGGCAGAATGAGGTAATTGATATAAGTGGCCCTTGGTACAGAAAGAATAAGCGGTTATGAGTCAGACAATCATAGACAACTAGGAGTCAGTTACACTGTGCAGGATCAAATAGTTTAGGAAAAGACAATGTGGAGATGAAGAGTCACGGGAAGCTGGAATTAACGGTTATGGCACATGTTATCAAGTGATTGGAGGATGGTTCAAATTTTGTGTGGAATGGACAAGAGAGAATGCATAAAAAAAGATTCGGAAGGAAGATGAGGGGGTCATGTGTGTAAGAATAAGGCTGAGCAGAAGGCCAAGCAAGAAGGAGGCGAAAAGTTGAAGATGGGTTGGTTGCCGAAGATTGAAGAAGGCCAAATTGGTAAGGCCAAGGAAGGGGCCACAGAAGGAAAGAGTAATCTACATAGCTGTTGGGCCGAATAGAAGGTTGGTGAGAAGAATCAGAGCAGACCAGTCGAATGAGACCCAAAGATTGAGAAGGGGCCGATTGGAGAAGAGATTGAATGTTCAGATAATCAGACTGCATGGTAGTTGATAATGTTAGGTTGAAAGGGAAGCAAATGCATCAGAGAAGCCAAAGTATGAACAGAACAGTTTGAGCATTGGGAGAAAGGTCTCGAGGTGAATAGAGAACCAAGGAGTGAAATGGTCGAAGATTATAGCAGAGAGCTAGTTCGAGGATCAACAAGGAGTGCCAATTGTTTTGGCAGATCATGATTATAGAGCGTTGAAAGTCTCTGAATTGTGAATGAGTGTCATGCCTGAGAGTTTGATTCCTGTGTGAGTCGAGTATATTGTAATAAGAGTATATTGTAATAAGTTGTTTAATCCTGGAATAAAGTGTTGTGTTGTTTCTATTCTTATTCTGTTCGTTTGTTCCTGTCATCTGGTTAGGAAGGTTTAGTATTCAGACTCTATTGTGACATAAGTCCGGAAGTATGAATGTTGTGAAGCTTAAGTTGGGGTATGGGTCCTTAGATTGATTATAGTATATGAAGTGTTATTGTTTCCCTATTCCGATTTAGTGGATAAGTTCCTTGCTGGAGTTTTCCAGAAGGGTCTGCCATTAAAAGGCAACCATGAGAATCTGTGCCATCATTTGGTATCATGGCATGTGTGTAGGGAGCGTGCCATCACTAGACTACCATACTGCAATAATAGATGACACCATCAGATGTTTTCCTCCCACGCCTCAGTATCATCCTCCTACACAGGCACTTGACGCCCCAAGCTCATACCAGTCCTAGGTGGCTCCAACTGGTTGACAGGCTCATTTACTTCTTGCTTTTCAGCTGCATCTTCCATGACAAGGAACTCCCTTGGAAGGTGGGGAGCCCAATCTAGTGCATGAACAAGTAAGAAGCAAATAGAAACAAAGACATCCCTACACCTCTTTGCCATGCATTTAGAGAAACAATGGCTATGTCCATGAAGAACTCTCTCCAACTCATTAATACACCTGCAGGCCAGGCCCGACTACATTTCCTTATACATATATTCACTTGCCACTGAAGTTCTAAGAGTTTGAATACGAAACAAGCCTCCAATCATAGCCTCACCTCGCATCATATCATAGCCTTGCAATGCCGGTTTCCATCTCTCCACACTATAGAGGTGATTAAAGAGAAAACCCGTGGGAATAGCATGCACATAATTATCGTCCTGAACGATATCCATAATGTTTGACAGGATGTGAGAGACTATATCGGACAATTTCAGCAGCCTCTCCTCATAGCCTTGAATCCACCTAAGACCATAGATATTGCACACTGCAAACTAGACCATAGTGCAATCCGAGTCAATGATTTGAGCCATGTCTGTAATCTTAACTTTGCCTCATATCTCCGGTTCCCACTCCATGGCGGGAAACAAGAGGTGCTGGTTAAGTTTTTCTATAATCTTAGCTTTGCCTCATATCTACTACGTCAGTCCTTTGGTTTTGTGTGAACATGCTCACATATTGCTACAAATTGCTAACAAATGCATATGTAACTAATGTTTTTTTAAAGAAAGAGGTGATATACACCTATATCATATATTAAAATACTTGAGATATCATTACATCATAGAGGGTCCTAAGAGTAAGGGAAAATTGAAAGATTCAGTACAAAAAGAAATAGGTGCTAAACCTTGTAACAGTAGAATAAATGAACTGTAAAGTGGCCAACGACCTCGGAGAAGTGATATAGAATGCATAGTGAAAACCCAAAAAGAACACCACATTAAAATATACCATTAATTTGGGCCCTAAGAATCCAAGGAATTGTCGTTGAGAGGAGGCAAAGGGGGCTAACAAGACAAGTGGATTGGCAACCAAATGTTGAGGGGCCACATATGAGGCATGTATACGTAGGAATTGAATTGCATTGAACACTCCATTATTTTGGTTCTGAATCCTAGAGGCAGTTAAAAACGATGCAACTCCAACATAGAACAAAGGGCATTGCCACAATCATTTCGTAGACCTTTTTGAAGGGTATTGTAAACACATGCAACCACAAGAGAATTGTGAAGGAGTTCTGTAATAAACATTCCCCCAATGGTGTCTCACCTACAAAACATGTCATAGGTTTCCATACTGGGCTTCAATCTATCAGCATTAACCAAAAACTCATGTATGTAAGAGAAATCCAGTGTCTTCACAAACTCAACATCTTGTACCAATTCCATGATGTTAAAGAGAAATATGGACGTGACCTCAGAATAAGTAGCACCCTCATATGTATTCCTTATGCAATGACAACCAACTGTAGAAGTGTTTCAATAGGGAATGAGGAATTAGACCATACCAATCCAATTTCCCGTAGATCCAGTGCCAACATTTACTATTGAAAGGACAACAAAGGAGAAAATGATATATATCTTCTTCCATTTTGCCACATAAAACACATTTGAAAGAATTTGATATGCCCATTTTCTAGAGCCATTTACCCATGAGGATTTTATTGTCCAATGCTAACCAAGCAAACGCTCTCTCTTTTCTTTCGAACTGTTATGAGATTTATTTGGATGTAACTAATAATAATAATCATGGTATTTATATGATATTTACAAATCTTGTAAACAATAGCCTTACCAACTGGGAATCTTAGTAGCTACTCATACTATCTAAATGAAAGCCTGGGCCAATATTGAATGTTTATTTTGTGTTGTGAGCATGCGTCAATTGTTGAACTTAATCTAGAAGCAAACATACACATATAAAAGTTTTGATTTAAAAAGTTTTCGTAGCCATTGATCATGCTATGATTTTTAGATCTCCAACCCCATCTCCATCTCTATCTCTATATGCTGACCAATATAGAGGAGCACATAGAAGCCATGCAGTTATTGCAGTAGATATAAATATTAGCACACATAATAGATATAATATAGAGATCATAAAGGAATTTTAGGGATAATATATTTAATAAAAATAATAACTTTTACTAAGATTACAGGTTTTCTAGCATTCAGCACTATGTAAACACATAGATGAGTGAAGTTTTGGCATGTAAGAATTCGGCTAAATAAGAGTCACCACCAAAGCTAATATAGAGGTGTTCTACACTCATAGTAAGGGCTAAAAGATTCAGATTCACGTAAACAATTAAGATTTAGATTCCCAAGTAAACAAAATTCATAAAATGTGTAAATAAATAAATTCGTGGAAGCCAAATGAATAGAAAATTAGAAAAACTTGGACAGTTATGGGGTGAAATCTTTATTAAGTTAAACAATATATAAACTAGCTTACAAAAATATTATAATATAGATTAAATATATTATTATAATATAATATATAATAATATATATATATATATATTTTTAATGCGCCTGGTAAACTTTTTAACGTGACCGGCGACGCTAGTGCGACACGCCCTCCGGCTCCACGCGAATGCTTTTGCCCGGAGCAATGAACCGGTGAGGCCACAACTGGGGGACCTCATCCCCTAGGAAGAACACTTCAAACCCGCGAGCTCATTGGCCCAGCGAAGGCGTAAAGCCTTGCGAGCTCGTTGGCCCAGCGGGGGTTTGAACTCTGGTGGCCGCCACTACATCCTGAGCGACTTAACCACTGAACCATGCCATCATCGGCATAATATATAATAATATTATTATAAGTATACATATTAATTAAAAATATATATTATATTATATTATAATTAGGGTTACGATTAGTTTAGAGTTAGGATTTGAATGAAGGTAAGGTTTAGAATTAGGGTTTTGTTTAGGGTTAGATATAGTGTTAGTCTTATAAAACAATGGTAAGTGTGATCTTACGACAATGGTTAGAATTAGCGTTAGATTTAGAAATAGGGTTTTGGTTAAGGTAAGTACCAAGGTTAGATTAGAAGTAAGGTTAGATTGAGGGTTATGATTAAATTGATTTAGGTCATAATTACTACCATGCTTAAAATTAGGGTTAGAATTATGTTATTATAATTAGGGCTTCGATCATAGTTATAATATAACCTTAACCCTTTCCTAATTTGATCATAATTCCAACCCTAATTATTTTCCTAACTATAATACTAACCCTAACCCTAATTCCAACCCTAATCTAAACACTAATTAAAATCATAATTATAATTGTAACCATAACCCTAACCTTAATCTAACACTAATGCTAACATAACTCTAATTGTAACGCTAACGAAACCCTAATTCTATCCTAAATTTGAACTATAACTCTAACCCTAATTCTATCCTAAATTTGACCTGTAATCCTTACCCTAATTGTATCGCTAACCTTAATTCTATGCTTAACCCTAACCCTAATTTAATTTGAATAGTAACCCTAAACCTCATTCTATTAAGGACCTTAATATTATATTGACAGCATTATCATTTTTGAGATCTTTTGAGGGATTATATTCTTACTTATCGTTACTCCATTATTATATCTTTTCTTTAAGAGTTTTGTGCTATTGTAATGTCCCCTTCTAGCAAGCCAAAATTTTTGCACCCTTGCAAACAATTTCAACTTACCAAAAGAGAACATTAGTATTCCATTTTTCATTTCCTTTTAATCTTGATGATATTCATAAACATAACCTTATACTATTTGCCATTTCATGAATCCATTTTTCCATACATCATGATTCTCCTTGGGTGAGATAATTCTTAGGCCTCTTATTAACCTCACCTTCCACCTTGTGAGAGAAGATTCATTGGGTAGGTGATGTCATCTTAATCCTATGGGTCTATTAATATTATTCCTTAGTTTGTCAACCAATGCCCATAATTCCTTAGTTCGTCAATCAAGGCCCATTCCCATGGAATGATCAATACCTACCATAACTATCTACCCCACCTTCTTAGCATTAGGTGGTTAATTACGAAGTCTCGTATCTACCCTTAGGAATTCATGTCTTTATTAATCTTTAGGTTTTACCCTAGAGCCTTCTCCTTAGGTTTTACCCTAAGGCCTTAATTAATCTTCATCTATACATATACATACTTGTTATCTCTCATACGTCATTTATTAACAACTTATGTGAAATGAGATGAGAGTTACCATTATCCACCATGGGGCTCTAATGTCTCCCATCCTTACTCAAGAAGTACCTTTGTACTCTTGGAGCTAAGGCCTCTGTGAGACTCCTTGGTACTCTAGGTAGCCAAGGCCATTAATTCACAATCCTTGCACTATGGGTACCTCATAACTCATGTGATAAGGCCTCTATGTGATAAATATTCATGAATGACCTCTTGGCACTTTCTACTCTTTGCCACATATGGTGTTAATAAATCACTTATGAATTCAAATCATACAAGATACATATTTAAAATATAAATTTCAAACATAAATGTATATATCACATATATCAGTTTCTACTTAATAACCTTATTATTTATATCTTTCAAGTTATAAATTGAACAAGTAATTATAAATTCTTACAAATCATAAATTGAATAAGTAAGTATAAATACTTACTTACTTGCTTTACCTGGGATTCCTTATCTATGTTGCGGTAATATAGTCTTTATTGTATTGCTATTATAAAATGTAGATCTAAATATATGTATTTATCCCATACTCTTTTTATATTTTCTCCTGATGATCTTTTCCTTCTATCTCACAACCTTTATTTATTTCCCTTTCAAGGGATATGTTCGAAGAGGTATGTCTCTTATTATTTTTATTACTTTATATTAATTCCCATAAAACTAGTTCTAACCATACGTAACTCCCTTATCATAAGAGGATAGGTTAAAAGATGTTTATTATTATTTATTTACATTATTTGTATTTATATTATATCATTATAATAAATGATATATTATTTATTTTATATTATATCATTTATATCATAATAAATGATATATAATTTATATTATATTATTTATATTTATATTACAATATAAGATAATAATAATAATAATATTTGTATTTATATTATTAGATATATTTATAATATATTATTTATTAATGTGTTGCACTTATAAATATCTTCCTTCCACCTCCCCTTAATCTTTTTAAAGTACATTATTTATATAATATATATATAGTATAAATAAATACATTTGTTATTAAGTATGGGAGCTCTTTTATTTTATTTTATTTCCAAGCATATAATTTATTTAACCGTATTACTTTGTCTTATTCCAAATTACTTTACTTTCTAACTTTAATAGGTAAGACTCTTCATAATATTTATTTTTATATATAATAATATATCTTATTAATTACTCACCTAAATATTATATTAAAATATTTATATTTATAATATATCTAGTTAATTAATATATAAATATATATATTTCATATATTTTATAATATTTAAATTATATTAAATTAATAATATTATTTATTAAATAATACATATTAATAATATATTTTAAATAAATATATTATATATTTAGTTTATATAAGGCTAACTTATTATTTAAATAAACAATTCAATTATAAATCATTATAGGGACATGACAACCCTCCCCACTCAAGATTGCTTGTCCTCAAGCAATTATAATTAGGTATCCTAAAGTAATTTTTAATAACATTATATTTTATTAGGTTTCCTTATATAAAATAAGGTTTCACTCACCAATAATATAAAATAACCTTTAGAAAATGTAACAAATTAATATAGCTAATAAACTATAGTGCTATAAATAATATAGGGGCCTAAAATAATAATTTATAAATTTGGGTTTACCCTTTTTAATTTTCAGCACTAAATTTTATAAATAATTAAATGATAGCTATATATATATATATATTTATATTTATAATAGTAATATATTATATATGTTAATAATAAAATAACAATAGAATTCATGCGCTGGGCAAGCAATCAAATATATATATATAATACTATTAATAACATATATAATCATATAATATAGAGATATTATTAATATTATAACAAATACTATAATTAATAAATATTAAAGAATAGGCATAGGGACATTGCAAATATATCTCATGTTGTATCATATATTAGTGTATAACATCATTCATAATAATAAAGGCAAATTGTATGTTTTGGAAATGTGTGTGGAAACTGCATGTATTGCGTTTGTGATTCTACATTATTTCCAAGCATATAATTTATTAGACTTGAATATGCATGATGCTACATGTACTAATTCAAAAGAATGTGTGATCTATTCAACCCAAGGTTAGCCCATTAAAAGAGAAGAAACCCTAAACCTAATTCATAAGTGAATTCTAGGGCAAACTGGGGAAGGGGACATTACAGCTATGTTGCAATCTATCCTTTACCCACTCTAGCCATCCTTGCCAATCCCATTAGGTTTCCATTTTCATATCTAATATACCACTAATTCTAAACCTAACCCTAGTTCTAACATTGGAGTTAGTATTAGGGTTAGGGTTAGAATTATGGTTAGGGTTAGGGTTGGGTCATTTCAAATGATTTCGTTGGTGCAACGTTAATTCCCAATTTTATATTAATAGATAAAACCATTTGGTATGGAGTAACTATTTAACGACATCATTTGACATCATGAGACAAAAATGTAATATGAAGTATTCCGACACATGTACATTGCCACCCTAGTACTCATACACATAAGAATAGTATTTTTCTACATAATATTCTTATCTATTTATTTGAAAATACTCTTACCCTTCAAAATTACACAAACCATTCATATCATGGTTGTTTGATTTGAGTTCCACAAATCACTCATGCTTTGTTTGCATCTCTTAGCATATTCCTAATCATATTTTACATATTCCTAATAATGAAGTGCATATTCTTGAATATTTTAAAACTTTGTTTCAAGGTTTTGTAAGTATTTGTAGTGACTATATTTAAACCACAATAATCTCAATGGTCAAGGGTAAATTTTAGCTAATAATAGAATAACTATTTACCACATTTTGACATGGACGAAGCGTAAAATTACTATTAACTATTTAGCTATCAACATAGGATGGTATTGACAAATAATATTATCATATCTTGGAAGTGATGTTGTGTGTTGTATGCCTTATCAAGAATACATAAATATTTGTTTGAAAATTCAAACATGTATTTAATAGCTTTTACAATCATTATAGGAACAACATTTCCTACCTCCCCCATTACTTACTAAAGAAGTTGGTACTTAAATTTGATCGCTAAGTTTAGAGGATTAGCCATTTTTTAGTAAACCCTTTGAATATATATTTTTGCTTACCTAGTCTTCGCCAATTTCATCTACTAACTATTCATTAGATAGAATATGGAATATGTGAATTTATAATGAGTACTTATATCTTTTCTTGTTGAATGTTTTAGATTAACAACCTATAATAATATTAACAAATAATATTATTAAATGTTAAAAGTGAGGCAATCTATTGGACTCAAGACTTCAATAGGCTACAGGGACAACGTTTCTTGGCTTCTTCATTGCTAGCTGAATAAGTGTATGCTTAAATTTCATGGCTATTTAGATGTTTGGCCATTGCTTTAGTAAATCATCTTTTATATACTTTTTGTTTACCAGCCCTTGACCAACTATGAATTACATAGAATATGAAATATATGAATATAATGAGTATATTGTTTTCTTCTTGAACATTTTATTTAACAAGTGCATTTTTATCATTCAAAATTCTATTAATTCATTCAATTTAATTGATGAAAATTTAAATTTCAAAGTAATTATGTAATTTTATCTTTTAGAGATATCCTTCCATAAAATTTTCTTTAAAGTTATTCACACACTATATACTCTTAATTAGCAAGTGAGTATTTTAAATATTTTTTTCATCTTTGATATGTTTTAAATTTTAATAGTGAGTTTGTTATGTTTGGTATTCCATTCTAAGAAGTTCATTTCTTTAAGATTTTTCTCCTTAAAAAAAATGTGAGTACTCCAACACAATATATTTAACAACTCATAGTGTCTTCTAAATTTAATATTCATAGTTGTCAATGAACAAACACAGGTGAATTATATATAACTATAATACAAAATTATATAAATTTTTAAGTATAAAAAATATTAAAAATTTATATTTAATTATCTACAAAATTATATAAATGAGATATCTAAAAAATATAAATCTATAACTTTAATTTTAAAAGGCTGATTTTAAGATTTCTTAAATGCTTTATTATAGATTAAATGCTTTATTAATGAAGCAATTTTTCCTTAACTATTTTAGAGGACCATTAGCATTGACAGCCTAAAATAAAGAAAACAACATCAAAGATTTAGTTTCTCCTTTTTTTTCTCTTCTTTTTTTTAAGGAAAGGAAAACTAAATGGAAAGAACAGATAGTCATGATTTTAATAAGCTAAAAAGCTATCCATTTCTATGGAGGAGCGCATTATAATTTAACAAAAACAGGTTTAATAATTGGAATAGATCTGGTAACATTTATGCATAATGTGGAAGCATAAACAAAGCGTTCAATGGATAGGTAAAATGCCTCAAAGATACGACAAAATTCAATGATATGTAAATTAAGTATTATATATATATATATAAAGAGATTTCTGCAAGGGTGCTTTCACAGTTTTGGCAGAGCCATATATCTAGAGGATACACAATGTCGGTAGACTATTAATATGGAGAATACATGGTGCCAGCTGAAGAAAGCCCATTAGCTTATTAAAATCACCCCTCAAAATTGTGCCAGACATATAATGCCTTTACGCATTCCTTCATTAAACTGCTGCATTGCATTTTTGGGAACAAAGGATTTTATTGTTTATTATTATTATGGAATCTTATATTTTTTTTAATGAGAATTAGAAAAATAAAAAAATTTGGGAAGTTATGGAGTGAAATCTTTATTACGTTTGAAAAAGATGAAAAGTCTCACAGTATATCAAATATTCTAACTCCAAATAATTTATAACGTATTGTAAATATATTCTTTTAAATATAAATATACTAATAGATATTGCAATGAAACTGATGCTAGCTACCTCCTCAATGAAATCTTTCACATTTATCAGGCTATCACCACTCAACCAAATATTTATGGAAACTAAATAGCTATTATTTGTATTTTCTATATTTTTTATTATATTTTTTTGGACAATGAAAAACTTAAAGTTATTTTTTAGACAATGAAAAAGTTAATTTTTATTGAACAAAGAACTACAATTTTTTTGGTAGTTACAAGATGTGTTCACATATAATAACCTATCAGCCAAATTAAAATAAAATTATATATTTTTTAATAATTTGGTATTAAGATTATATCTATTACCTAAGAACTAATAAATTAATCTAGCAATAGAACATATTAAATCATATCTATTACCTGAGATCTAGCAATAGGACATATTAAATCGTATCCATTACCTAATTACATAACATCCTTGGGACTGATCTTTAAACCACTAGATAATCTTATTATCCTCCATGCATATTAAGTCTCCATGATTGAATAATTATTAGAAAATTTAATTGAATCTATGTGGGAATGTGGAAACTTGTTTAAGTATATTGCCCCTTGATAAAATATTAAGTATCCCACTATAGCTGAGCTTCCTAGTGGATTGAAAGCCCCTATCATGGATGCAAAGAACCTCAGTCGTAATTAGAAAATGTCTATACAACATAGTGGATGCTAATCATAATTAAAGGGAATTTAAGATATTCTATGCATGCCTTACTAATAAATTTACCACTAGAGGCAATTGGAAAATTTAATCTAGAGTCAGACATTTAATGCATTCCTGTCAAAAATATTGTTTGGAGATCTGTTTATTCTACCGCTTTGATCAAATAATTAATGTTGGTTGGTAGTCCTTATACTTTTATTTTTGGTAGATACATTTCAATTTTTTTATGTGAGAGTGAAAGTTAAAAAGTCAAAAGAAAAGAAAAATGAAAAGAGGTGAGAATCATTGAGTGAGTGTGTGTGAAGATATGTTGTAGTAGTAGAAGAGAGAACAACTATGTAGAGAAGAACATTGCAAAGCTCCAGGAAAGGCACACAATAGAAACTAAAAAATAGAAAGAATAACAGTAGCAACTACAAAAGCACTTAGCACTTAGCAGCCAACTAAGGAATAGTAACAACTACAAAATCACACTACAACTATAGAAAGTAGAAGAATAGCAACACTAGTGTCCAGTCATCTTTAGAATCTTGGAAAAGGGTGTGTAATCATTGTAGAAGAGAACTATAGAATAGTAGCTCTACAGATTGATTTTAATTTTTGTAATGTAAATTTTTTTCATACATATATAAATAGAAATTTTTGTCTACTTGTTTTCATCATGTGCCTCTCTCTCTATCTCTCTTCCCTTATTATTCTCTCCAACAAGTGGTATTAAAACCTATTTTTTTTTTTAGGTATTGAGAGCTTTTCTCTTAATTTACAAAATGGTTGGAGATGATAGTAGGAACTAGCAGTAGCTACCTACATTTGATGGAAAAATTATGATGTTCAGAAAAAGAAGATGAAGACAATAATTGTAGAAAATGATTTGTGGTGGCTTGTGGTCAATGGATTCATAGATGTGACTAACAAAACAACCTATGCAATATTAACAAATTCTCAAAAGAACCAACTAAAGGAGACTAGAACAAAATATGCAAAATCCCTAAGTTTGATTGAAGTAGTAATGGTTGAAGCCATATTCACTCAAATAGAAATAGCTAACTACTCAAATGAGGCTTGGGAGATTCTTCAAAACTCTTAGAAAGGGACTAATAAGGTACAATTAAAGTAAAACTCTAGCTACTTCAAAGAGATTTTGAAAATCTTCAAATGAAAGATGGAAAGTCCATTCCAGACTTCCATACAAGGGTTTCTAGTTTAACAAATCAATTAAGGATTAATGGAGAAACTATGGAAGAGAAAAGGATTATTGAGAAAATCCTTAGGAGTCTACCTTTAAGATTTGACCTCATTGTAATTACAATCGAAGAGGTGAAAGACCTCTCAATGATAATAGTGGATGAGTTGATGGGTTCTCTACAAATCCATGAGCAGTGGTTGAATAGATCCACTCCTTCCCTAGAGCAACCATTCAAGGATCGGATCAGTGTGAGAGGTAGGGCAAGAGGAAAAAATAATAGAGGTAACTTAGCTCAAAGAGGCAAGGGAAGATGCTACTCTAGAAGAGCAAGTTCAAATAGCCAAGATGAAGAAAACAACTCACAGCTAGACTTCCAAGATAAGAAAAAGAGAAGTATCTCAAATCAAAGGCATGATAAAAGTAATCTTCAGTGCTATTTGTTATGCCCAATTTTAATGGAGCAATTTAGTTTTAACTTCTATGTTAAATACTATTTTGATGTAGGATGATGTCATTATAATATTTAATGTTTTGATGAAATAATATGCAATGAGATGTTTTTGTATTTAAATGAATAGATGATATTTAATCCACATTATGTTTTGTTGTGATTTTTAACGGATAACTACATGAATGTTTCTCTAAGTGAAATGTAGGATAATTTCTTGCCCTCTAGAGAGTAAGGGAGAGTATCACCCATGAGAAGGGAATAGACTCTGGAAAATCAGATATTGCAATTTGAGTTTCCACACACTCACGTAGGTCTATTATAAACTGCGTTGAGTCAATTGAGTTATTTTTGGAATTGGTAGGTTATGTTGGACCTAGTTGAGTCGATTTGTGTCTTGGTCTCTTTTCCATTAATGAAAATTAAAAATTATTTAATGTTATGTTGACAATGTTAATTGATTATGGGAAATTGATATATAAATATATATATATATATATGTATATATATATATATATCTACATATATGTATATCTATATGTATATCTACATATATATCAATATATACATATATACACACACACACATATATATATGGGATAAATACTTATATGTATATATATATATATATATATATATTCAAATATATATGTATATATATAGTATTAGGAATTATATATATATATATATATATATATATATATATATATATATATATATATATATATATATATATATATATATATATATATATATATATATAAATGTTCCTTGCTAGTTAAAACTTGTTTTGGATTGTGCACTTCATGGGCATAATAAGCCACCACCGAAGGCTAAATAAAAGACTTAAGGTTGGAGTGGCAACAACACCTTCCCCATTTTTGAGGTCGCAGTTCTAACAAAACTTTGTTGATTTTAAACTTACCATGCTAAAGCCTTGGAGAAAGGCATTATGGAATGGTATCCAAGTCTTAATTTATGCCGATATGCATGTATACTGGGCAATTCAAAACAATTCTTTTTATTTTTGTTTTTCTAACTAGTATGGGAGATGACAAGAGAAGAAGACATATATTGCTCTTAAATTTTTGAGATATATAATCTCTTGCCTTTTAAAAAGAGGCATGGTTTTGTGTGAGGAAGTTGCATGTTTACTGGTGGTGTCTGATAAAGGAAAATAGGAACAATAGGATAAGTCTTGGAAAAGACTATAGCATTACTTGGATACTGAAACCCCTAAGTTAGAATATAATGAAAAGAGATATACAGGCAAGTTTTTATATCGAACTCCTATACATTCATACAATCTAGTTATATTTTTGTTTCTTAGTAAGGAGACTTTCATTCTTTTCTCTCCATGCCTATATAAAGGCTATGTTTTATACACATACCACCTGTAACAAAAAATGTCTTTGGGCCAAAAAGTCATGATATCTTCACATACAATAAGTAGAGAGTTTGTCTTGTATATTGAATGCAGTGAAATTATTATGTATATCATATTTAGATAAGTTATTTGTTTTAAACTCCACTATGAAATTGTGGCAAGACCAAACCATGATGACAACTTAAGAGCCAAAAGTAAAAATAAAAGTGTAGACAAATGTTGACTCTCATTTCTCAGCAAACTATATGTACTATTCTTGATATTTTATTCATACATTTTCAGAGAATATAAGATATGGTATATTATCAAACTTAGTGATAGACAACACCCATTTTGAGTGGTCCAAGATTGGACACTATAGTAAACAAAATTGATGATGAATAATCAATACAAGAAATGGATATTATTTGTGAGAATTCAAATGAGATTATACTTATAAATTAACCAACATTAATATGGGTTTCTTCGTAAACAGAACCATATGTTTTATATCAAAAAATTGAAATCTTTTTATGAAGAAGTAATTTTTATAAAATATATAGTATCATGGAAATTACTGGGCATATTGTCAATATAATATTATTTGAGACGAAGAAGGTCGAGTTGATGACATTTTGTCATCATGGCTAACTAAAGTACTTATAACAATAGAGTAGTTACTCTTGTGGTTAATAGAAAGAACTTGAACAAGTGGCAGTAGCCAAGACCCAAGAGGTTACTAGAATGTAACATGGGTGTTCAAAGTTAGAGAAACTAACTAGCTAGTCATGTATTGACTTAACGAGTCTTCTCTATTCAAATAAGATCATTATGAAAAGTCAAATATTTTGGTCAAACAAAAGTTTAACTTAACCATATGACATTGAAGGTTCCTAAGTTGAGTTAGAGGTGGGTGAACATATGACTTCACTTTTCATGTGGTAGATATTATTCAAAAATGTTGGCCAAAGTAAGTGTAAAAGTCTCTGCTTGCACTTGTCAACTCACTGTTCTCTAGATTGTATAACCATCTAGTAGTGTAATACTCGGTTAGGAGTCTATAGTTGTGTGATCATGTTGGTTATGTAGGGAACAACACTAGAAACTTAGATGGTATTACTATGGGGTCCTTAGTCTATACTCTTCGTTGAAGGGTAGGGTCACTTCCAGATGGAAGGTGTACGGGGGACCACCTATCTGTGGATGGAGATAAAGTGCTTGGGTAATGCTCTCCCTCTTGCAGATGACATGCTGAGGCTTGTGAAATAGAATACTAATCTAGATATGGAAGTCTTGACCTTGTAATTATTTGTAAATTGTAAATCTATTACTTGATTTATTTATTTTTTTGGTAAGTTGTAGACAAGGGGTCCACTCCCAGCTAAAATGGAAATAAAATAATAAGACTTGCATGACCCAAATGGGTGTGCATCAAAACTAAAAATTCATCAAAATTCTCTATTCTTTGATGATCTTAAAGACATATGGTGATTTGCTTTTGAAGAAGGGGATTTCTTCCTCTTGACTTCTGTCCATTCCGATTCATTACTAGATGGGGTCTCTGTTACAGAGCTTTCTTCCTTCATCAAAGAATCTCCATGGCTGGCATTTGTAAGTGTCCCAGCTAAAACTAGAGAGGAGGCCACAATGCATGAGTGTGTGTCTAAATTCTCCCCTAAAGTAGTAAAGGCCTTTTTGCAACCTTCATCAGAATTAGCTTCTTTCACTGGCTCAGGCGCAGGAGCATGATGGTCAAGATGCGAGGGGGCACATGGCCCATGAGTGTCAACATGAAGGTCATTTGGGACATCTAAAACTGATTTCTTAATGGGAGGAACAACAAAGTGGTGGGATTCAACCCCTTGTCAGCAAGTAGGCTTTTCCTACTCATGGGCGTTCTTCTTGTTGTACTGGGGAGTAAAGTGTTCTGTTGAAAAACATATCCTACATCTAAAAGCAATCTTTTCATAATCGACTGGTTGTCTCCAGCATCTTTTACCAGCCCTCAAGGAAATCTCTGTTGAAAGCCCTTTTGACAGATCCATTTCGACAGAAAGTCTTGCACAAGTGGAGGATTCATAACTGATAGTTTCTTTTGAAATGCCTTGAATTTTACCCAGACTGTTGCCAATGGCTTTGAGGCACTCAATTTCCCAATATTGTAAGGGGAGATAAGGAAGATGCACCCATAGAAATGCAGAGGAAAATGTTTCTAGTCGAGGGTCAAAGGAAGGAAACCATGGCTTCATGCATAAAAAATGCCCACAAAAAACCCAAGGTCCAGTATTAAGCACCAAATCCTTGTCTTCCTAACACTCAAATTCCAAGACGAAAAAACCCCTGGCACAGGGGTAAATGCTGATTTCATTTGCCAAATGTTCTCTCCAATTCTCTCTTATCCAGGCATGGATATCTCGCAAATTTGGCTAAGTTCTCATAAATCTGCAAATAAGGGCATTGCTCTGTAGGAAGTCCTCTCTATCACTAATGAAGCTGCCCACATTAATCTCTAGAATCGAAGCTGAAGGAAGAATAGAGAAAGGAGGATTTAGATTACCAATAAAGCATGGAGAAGAGGGGCGAGAAGGAGAAGCACACTGAGGGGGGTGGGGTGGAGGCTTACACCCTACATCCTGGTTCAGAGCTGCTTTGAAGTCCATAGGGATATCAATCTGCCTTCATGGGGAGGTAATCTCTACACAACTTCCACTATCAATGGCATCCACATTCTTACTCCAACCTAGATCTATCCTGAGGTCCGCATCCCTGGTTGATCCTCATGGGACAGGGAAATATTGTTTCAATGGTGACATACCCTTTGCAGGAATAGAAGGCGAGGATGAACAAAAACCCTCAGAGCCCAAACCCTCAGGGAATTCCTTACTGGCGCGGCACCGTATAGCAACAGATCCACCATTAGAAGTATCTATGGTGTGACTCCTAGTAAACTGCCAAGGGTAAGAAAATCTGTTGCCCAAATTCTCTGATCCATTATGCGCACAGAGACCTGAATCGCCCTTCGAAGTAAAGGAGAAGCGAGATTTAGCAGAGTGAGGCATTGGAATGGATTATATATATATATATATATATATATATATATATATATATATATTTGTTATTTAATTTACCGAATCTATTAATTGATTTTAAATCATATATGAAAATTGTAATCGAACAGATGTATTTCTTTTACAAATTGAAATGAAATGTTATTTAATTGTGAAATAATTTATGATCATATCAATTACAAAATGCAAATAATGATGATGTCAAAAAAAGAAAAATTTTATTTCCTACTTTCTAAGGATTTGAATTATTTACTTTAGTTGAAAACCAAAGAGTTTACTATGTTGTATGGGTAGATTTGTTACCCTATTATTGTCATAAGTATAGTCATTTTACAAGTTAATGTAGAAAGAGGCAGTGTGACCAAGGAAAACAAAATTCAAATGTAGACAATGAAAGCATGGCTGAAAATAAAGACCCCTCAAACACGTTCATTGTGTACAATATTGTTGGGTAGAGCAACGCTAAAGTTTGGTATTTGGACAACACTTTTAGTAACCACATGAGTGGTAATACAAACCTATTTGTCTGCATCGAAAAGAATATTAAGTCTGGAATAACAATAGGGAACAATGAAAAGGTTCTAGTCATGGGAAGATGTACAATCATCATTCAAACCAAGCTTGGTGATAAAAAGAAAATTTGAGATGTCTATTATGTCCCAGGAATAAAACATAATATTTTGAGTATTAGACAACTGATCCAAAAAGGATATACAGTCTTGATGGATAATAAAAGAATGAATAATCGTTGACAAGAAGGGTAGCAAGAACAAGATTGTAGTAGTCCAAATGAGAAGAAATATAATCTTTCCCCTTAGGATGTAAATTGATTTTTCATCACAATCTGGAGCTACACCTTCAAAGTACATGAAGGCTATGGAAATGGGACAACAGTCCACCTTTAAGACAATCATCAAAGACCCATCCAAACTTTGGCATCTAAGATATGGGCATTTAAGTTATTTTGGTTGGAATATTTTGTCAAAGAAAGATATGCTTAGTGACTACCAAAAAATGTAGAACTCGATAGACAATGTGAGGTTTGTATCCTAGGAAATAAACATAGGTAACCCTTTCAATTAGGGCAATCTAGGAGGCAAAAAACACCATTGGAGTTGGTGCACTTAGATTTATGTGGTCCCATGAAAAATCTCACCATATCCTAGAATATATATATATATATAGGGTTTATTTCTTAAAAAATAAATCTAAGGCATTTAAAAAATTCAAGTTGTTTAAGGTCTGGGATGAGAAACTAAGTGGTTTGTTCATCAAGGTCCTCAAAATGGATAGAGGGGGAGAGTATATCTCTAGGGAATTTTTTAACTTTTGCAAGAATGAAGGCATTGAAAAATAATTCACAACTAGATACACTCCATAGAAAAATAGAGTTGCTAGGAGGAAAACTAGAGCCATCCAAGAGATGGCTACATGCATGCTGAAGGCCAAAGGACTGTCAAAAGAATTTTGGGGTGAGGTTGTAGAAACAACAGTATATCTACTAAATAGAAGGCTCATAAAGGATGTATGAGACAAGATTCCACAAGAAGCATGGACAAATATGTTTAAGAATTAAGTTGTCATCAACCTTGTATATCCTACGTAATGAATTACTCTTAATGTTATTTGTAAATTTCCATAAGGGAAGATGTATCCACCAAGAAGTGGTCCTGTTTCATTTGCATTTGAATCCCAATACCCCATGGTGGGTGTGGGGGGCTTGCCCCCCCCACTACTATCACAAGGGGATCTAGGGGAAGTGATGAAAATTAATGGAGCTCCCCTAGATGTGGTTTGGGGGTAGTTTCTTCTAAGAGAAATATTTAGAAAATTATCTTATAAAATATTGAAATTTCGTAGTCAATTTGGACCGTTCATTATTAGGTTGCAGATCTGATGGTAGAAGTTATGTTAGGGAACTATTTTCCATAGAACGCAACACTCTTTTTATGAGGGAATTGTATTAAGACTGTAGTATTAGAGAGTTGAGATTGGAAAAATAGGTGTTGCTAGATTGAAGACTGAAGAGGAGGTTATTAGTGATGTATTGTAAACTCTATTGAAGTTAATACAAACTAATGGATCTCTTCTTGTGTGGAGTTTCTTTCTGAAAGAGTTTCTCCACATAAACACTATGTTATGTTTTCAATCCTTCTATTCCTTTATTTCTTTGTATTATTTATTTGATTTCCTATAATGTCCATTTGGTTTTGTACTAGATTTATGTATTCAATTTAAATCATATTTCTATTCTCTAGTCTAATCACTATGCTGAAGCTATGGAGGCCTACCATAGTATCAAGATAGCCTATTCAAAAGGTTACAAGAAAGTTTGGGTTGAACCTAGGACTCACTTAACATCATAAAATGCCTTAAGAACATTCAAGCCCCTAGCTGGACTATTCATATGTTAATTAAGGATTCAATCAATAAGATCAATTCCTTCGAATAATTGTCATGGCCAATGAGGGAGTTATTTACCATGCACTTAAATGATGGGAAATGTACTCAGAATTGCCTAGTGAGGTGAAGTCTATTATTTCCAATGAAGGAAATAATGATTGAATCTTATGCTTTAATTATGAGAGTTAATCTGATGATTACTCTACAACAACTCACACACTTTCTGGGTAGGTCAAGGACCTTCTCGGTTCAAACTAGCAAGGTTTTTTTCTTTTACAGAAGTGGGACTAGAAATCTAAAAGAGGCAATTTTACTATTATAGGAATAAGAGGAGAGCGAAATAGAGTGGAGCCCTGCTCTTGTAATGGGGTCCGCAAAAGACCTCATTTGTTGAAAGTAATGATGGATATGGGGCTAGTCCCTTTCATGGAGAAGTTGCATGGGTCAAACTCAATCATAACTAACCTATTTGTCAAAGGGTGGCATGGTATAAAAATCAAAGCTTATGGGACTGAGATGGAGATTAATGAAGAATTCATAGCTAGAATTACGGGCCTGTTGGAGGAAGGTAGAAAGGTGTTTAAGGACTGCATAGTGGGTGAGGAGGTGCTTAAAGTTTTCTTTAAAGGAAATGAGAGGAACCTGCTTGTCAAATTCCACTCAAGAGGCTACGAAAGGAAGTCCATCAATCCAATCTGGAGAGAGGTAGCAAAGGTGATCATGAGGTACATCTCCCTCAAAGGTAGGTTTACCACCATCTATACCTATCATTTCATGCTCCTAAATCACTTCAGACATAAAATGGATGTTTCTTTCCTATTTTATCTTTTATCTTCAACGAAGTTTGTCATAAAAGAGAAATAAAGAAACCCTAGATTACTTATATTACATGAGAATCTAATTCTGCTTATTATGGAGCACATTAAAACCCTAGTGCCTAGTGCAGAGGTAAAGGGCAGTTTTGTGAAGAGGGCAAAGTGCTCCATTGTGGATTACTCTATTTCTATGAATGGTGATACAAGGAAGGAGGAACATGACCCTAATTGGGCTGAGGAGGAGGAGTTGGGGGAGGTCCTTTCTACTTCACACTCCTATAAGGCTAAGGAGGGAGATACTTCCAAAAAGAAAAAGAGGAGTGTTGGCAAGCGAATCTCGAATAAACAAAGTAGGAAGGAGGAGGATTCCTGGTCCATGGGTTTCACCTTTGAAGAAGAAAGAGATGAGGAGTATACTGAGGAGAAGTGGTTTAAACACAATAATGATGAGAAAAAGGTAGGTATGTAGAGTCAGAAAGAAATTGATATCTATGGGGGTAAGCAAACTGGTGAGCACGGGAAAGGAAAAAATAAGGCAAATATTCAAAAAGGGAGGAATGAGAATCCTAAAGGGGAACATATTAAGGGTGTTTTGGCTGATGATCCTAGAGTTGGGATGCCTTTTCCTCAAATTCTAGACCCCTCTAGTAATATTCCTGAGAACTTTTCTTTCTTGTTGTCCCTTGCTACTAGTAGGGAGGATCTTTCAGAGGCCTTGGAGATGGTGAAGGAAGTGGTGGACAATCAACACCGATCGATGAAGTGGTTCTTCATAGAAATCAATAGGATTAACATAAGGTTGAGTGCAATTCAGTAGAGGATTGGTAGTAGAGTTGAGATTGATGACAAGCTAGATGCTAAGATTTAGGTTTTTTGGCAAGCCATCCCTAAAGTTGATCAGCTAGAAAAGGATCTTGTTACCCACAATTAGGACCATGATAACCATTTGGACAAAATTGAAACCTAGAAAGGATGCTTGAGGTCAAAAAATGTAACTATTAGGACCTACAAAAAAATTTCTCCCAACAATGCCTAATTTTGCCCCCAATTTCTATCTGAATCTCGTTTTATGCCTTTACCATTGAAAAACCCTTGTATAAATCTGACTAGAGATAGCTCATAGGGGTATTTTTCCTCAAAAAATGACTAGATATAGGTTCCCCAAGTCTTTTCCCCTTTTTCCCTTAAAAAATTCATTTTCTGCCTTTGGTTGGCGAATCGGTGAAAGTATGAACTACCGAACTAGTTTAGAAGTTCGCATGTTTGTCAATTCACCAATAAGGTGACGACAAGGTAGAAGGAGAAAAGGAAAGGTTGCAACAAGGTGATAAAGAGAAAATAAAAAGAGTTTGTCAGCATTTTCTTTTGGTTCGAAAACCTGAAGGTTCATCAATAGAAATTTTGGCTGACAAAGAAATCACCAACAGAGAAAGCAAAGGTATGTAAAGGAGGGCAAGTTAGGAAATTTTCAGATTTTTTGATAAGGAAAATCAAAGGTACAGAATTCATGAAAACAACTAAGTAAGGAAGGGCTCATGTCAGGGAAGTGACATAGTCCTGAACCTTCAAAAGTTCAAAACTTTCATAGTTTGCTGACAAAGCGGGGTTTGTTGACAAAGGAAGCATAAAAGAAAGGGAAGGAATGAAAAGTTCTGAAAAGAAGTAGATTTATTGATAAGAAGAAAAAAGACTAGGGCATGAAGTCTATCAGTAAATTGGAAAAAGGACGAACTAGTCAAATAGTTTGAAAATTGGAGATTCACTGATAAGGTGGAAAAGAAGAAGATGGCAGAGTTACCAAAAGTCAATTTTGTTGATAAGATGAACACAAGTGTAATTTGACTAAGGCAAACAAGATAGAAATGATAGAAAAGTGTTCATTCAAAGAATTGAAGCAAAGTTGAACTAGTAAAGTGGCTCAGATTTTTGATGATTTGTCAATAGGGCAAGATGGTCGATAGGGTTAAGTAGAGAAAAAGATGAAAAGGGCTAGCAAGTTCAAAAATGATTAGATTTTTTGAAAAGGAAAATCAAAAGGAATTTTCTCCCTTGGTTCATAAAATTGAAGATTTGTCGAATAAGGCAGGATAGACTAAGGATCTAAAATTTAAAGATCTATCGACAAAGGGCAAAGGTAGCCTAGTTCAAAAAAATCCTTGTTTGCTAATTGAAAGAGAAAATGAGCCAAGTTTTAGAATCTGATGAAGTTTTGCTGATAAGGCAAAGAAGAGGTAGAAATTGAAGATGTCTCCCATGGTTTGAATATGTGCCAGTTTACGATCAATATGAATAAGGAAGTTTGTCATGAAGAAGATTGGCAAATAAAGGTATGAAGATGCATAGGGTATAGTCAGAGATCAGATGGCTCAAAACTAAAAAATTTGGACAACACATTGGGAGTGTTGTAAATGCTTTAAAAGGGTAATTCCCTAAAAGTACGCCATGATTGTAGGAATTTTTAAAGTTGATTTGTACCCATAATTTAATCAGTCTGCAAAACAATGTCATGCAAGTGATTGACATAGTGAAATCCTTCAATACATAGGTACATAAAGAGGACAAATCAGATATGTCAAAGGTTGTAGATGTCAGAAAAAGGGATTAGAACCTTCCTTGTTCATTGTCCAAGGTACAAAATGAGTGCAAGCAATCTTCCTTCTAACAATTTTCATAGTCGATAGAGCATGGACAAACTTCCAACATGCATTTCTTCTATCATTGTAGTGAGGTTAAATTTAATGTAGGATGGGTTACTTTCTTACTAGTGCATCGCTTTAAATGAGGCATTAAATTTTAATGCTATATATGCATATTTTTTAGATGCAATAGGGGTTGGTTAGTTAGTTGGGCAATTTATCAACAGGGTTGTGAGCTCCAGAAGGCAAATTAGGAAATGCTATTTTGTAGTCTTTTTTTAACATGAAGTAGCCATGAAATGTATGTAATAGAGTTCACAAATCTTTTTATCAAATTACTATTTTTCTCCATTGTTGTAGGTATTTTTTTAAGCAAACTGTAATCACAGTTATAGTTTGCTCTTGCCACATTTAGTGGTATGAATGTAAGCTCTAATTTGAATGAATGTGACAATTCTTAATCCATGTTCAAGCTTTGTAAATGGTCATTTCAGTATTGGATAGGGAAAAATATGGTATGGTGTTGGATTATTAAGTATTCTTAGTGGTTTGGTATTGATTTCCATGCATTTGATTATCAAATAGGTAGTTATACACTTCTGTGTGGTAGTTTTCCTCTATTGAACATTACACTCTTTAGCCCAATGGATAGAAACCAATCTAAGTACTCTTAGATTATCAAATCTTCAAAACAAAACAATACATCTTATCTTTAGAAGCAGTAATAGTTTTATGCATCCTCATTCTTTAGGATTGTCATTATCATCTATATAGGGCTCTTAAGACCAACCAACTATTCTTAGTACAATGACAAATTTGGGGCTAAGCAAGTGATTTGGGTTTGGTTATTAATATTTTTAGTTGTTCATATGGTTTGATGTTAATACCTAGTTAGGTATACCCCTTGTCCAATATCCCTCTAGAGTTTAAGCTGAGCTCAAAGAGCAGAGGAGTCTACCCACTCCTGTTAGTTGGCCAAGATCACCCCAAAACTTGTTGATAAATTTCTTCCTATCACCCTAACGACAGTCCCTAGCCTAGGTGATTTAGGAATGTTTTAGATTTTTGTGTTGCCGTTATTTTGGGTCCCAACAGATTGGTGTCATTTTTGGCGAGTTTGAATTTTATTTTTGGTTCTTGTAATATTGAAATATACAATGTTTTTTTGAATTTTTCTTTCCAGTAGGGGAAGTGACGACTTTGTTTAATATCCTAGATTTAATTTTAGTTTTAAAAAAAAGGTTTCATTATGGATAGAGGAAGAAACTAGGAGTAGCCTAGACATGAGGAATCCTCTAGTAATACTAGAAATAGGAGGAGTAGGTATAGGGTAAGGAGACCCAATATGGTACCTACAAGAAATGTCAAAGGCAATATATTTATTGATCTCAGAAACCAATACAATTATACTTCTAAGGACTTTGCATATAACATACTCAGGACAAGCAGAAGGATGAATAGGAATGAGTATGATGTTAGGATAAATAAAAATATTATTGGTAGAGGAAGTAGAGATAGATCGCATGATCCACATTTGACAACATTCAAGATGCCCAATGATAATGAAGAGATATATTAGCATACCAGGCATCCTAATTCTCCCACATGATTACCTGGAAGTTAGCATCATACCATTCCTAATGAGGAAAATCAGCAACAACAACTTGATGATGAGGAAAGAGAAAGAAGTATCTAGGATGAACTAGATTTGCTTGATCATCTCAAAAATAGACAAAGGTAAGTGCAGGCTTTGCTTGATCAACAACAAGCTCAATTTGCCTAGCAAGCCTAGCAAAATCAGAATGCATAGCAGGAGGGCCTAAATCAGAATGTTAATTAGAAATGTGCACCTCAACAACACTACAATCAACAACATAACCAGAGACAACAACAACATCAAATGGGACAATAAGGTGTAAATCAGGCTCGTGCTCAAAATATCAACATTCCACCACAACCGAATCAAGCCCATCACTAGCATGACAACATTTACAATGTTGAACCTGCACAACGAAGATAAGCACATAGGTTTATTTCATAGAGGCAGCCACTAGGAGCTGAAAAGTATAAGCAACTTGATTTCATTGGCATGTCTGATTTTTTTAATCCCATTCTAACTGATATTAGAGGGAAGATTCCTAGATTTCAACGCAATAATGTTGTCACTGGTGGGGAACACTTGAGGCATTTTTTTAATTTCACTGATGAATATGAGATTGAAGATGAAGATGTGCTAATGAAGTTATTTGTGAATTCATTGGAAGAAAGTGCCAAAGAATGGTACAAGGCTCTCCCTGATAACAATATTGATTCTTGGGAGGAATTCATGAGGGTGTTCAAAATGCAATATGGAGATAGGATTGACCCCAATTTTGTCATTCATGAACTAACATCCATCAAAAAGGCCATCAATGAGATAGTAGCTGATTTCAATAGCCACTTCATCATGACAATGAGAAAGGTACCTCCTAATATGAGACCTAATGAATCTATGTGCTTGGTTTTATATTATGGTGCTTTTGATTCAAAAATAGGTCATTTTTTAGGGACAAGAGTCTACAAACATTAAGAGAGGTATATGCTACAACCATAAACATAGAAAGTAACATGAGACCTTTAGGGAAGTACATCAAAAGGTATGATGTAAAATTGCCCCAACCAAATAAGCCATCTTTCAACAAACCCCTCACTACTGATGAAAAATTAGACAAAATCATGGGGGTTGTGAAAGATGTATCCTATAAAGTTGCTAGAAATGACAAAGAGTTGCCGCCTTAGGGTGCTACAACACATTTCAATGAAGGTCAAAGATTGTACAATAGGCCTTATAGTACTGATTGGTTTAAGAGACCACAAAAAAATTACAGACAAGCTGCTCCCAGGCATGTAAGTTTCAAATAGCCTGAAAGGTACACTCCTGATCCTTTGAGAAAGGATCAAGATAATTTTCAAGATGAATCATTATAGTGTCAGGCTTGTTTCATTCCCCATGATCTAGCAAATTGTGTGGTGGTTCATTCATTGAGAAGAGAAGAAGAATTTCCAAATGAAGAGGGTGCAGCTGAGTATTACGAAGAAGAAATAAATCAATTTGATGTAGAAGATTATGAGTAAATAGGGTAGGATGTTGATTGTGATAGTTATGATGAAGATGATCATATTTTCCAATATGATTATGATGAAGGTCCAAAAAAGTATCAATTGCTAGCTCATGATTTTGGGCACTTGAGGGACCTTGTGCAAAAAAATATCAGTAGTCCAAACCTTCAAAAGAGGACATGAAAGCATTGACCGATGCAGCCATCTTGTAAGTACAAGGAGGCTATCAACTAAGAAATAGTCCCTATGCATAATGCCCTTGCCAAGGAATCAAAACAACAAAAATTGTATGGAGATAGGGAAATATATAAGGGGAATGTGGAGCAAAAAAGAAGTGGTGCTCCAAAGAAGAATGTACCTCAAAAGAAGAAGCTTCCAGTGTTGCCACTAGCAGCAAAAAAGAAGTATGTGCAGAAGAATCTAGCACCAACAAAACAACCAGTTACTATACCCATTTTAGGGGTCCATTATCCAAAAGGCTATAATAAGTGTGATAAGCCTCAGGGACAAAAAGAACCAAAAAAGGAGAAGACAAAGGAGGAAGGTAAGGATATTTCATCTAATCAAATCATACCTTACATTCCTTGTGCAAATGATGTAACCATTTCATGTGATACTCCTTTGCCCAATTATAACCATATTGACATGGCTCAATTCTTTAGCCAAATCAAAATTTATGTGCCAATAGTGGAACTCCTTAGAACTCTTGAACATAGAGATAGAGCAGAGTCTTTTATTACTATTGTAGATGCACAAAAATAGTTTGTTATTGTTCCCAACAGTAATGATGAGGGTATAGGTCATGATGAAATAGTTGAGGTATATTTAGGGTCATCCATGATTAATAGCAGGATGGGAGTGGACCCTTTTTATACCACTTTGATCATAAATGGTTGGTTGTGTATACAACTGTATGCTTGATTCTAGGGTATCTAGCAATGTGTCGCCGCTAGAAATCATGATTGAATTAGGACTGAAGGTGTCCAAATCCTTTGGAAAATGCTTTTCCATGGATTCCAGGGAAGTTAATGTTATAGGTTTGGTCAAAGAAGTTGAGGTCAAATTAGCTACATATCTTGATAAATCCTTCCTAATGGATATAATTATTGTGGATTGCCTTGTCAATTTGGGTATGTTGTTATCAAGAAAGTGGGTAACCTATATGGGTAAAAGCATTCAGATGGATCTTTCATACACCACTATTCTAGTCCAAGGCGTAAAAGTAAAGTTGTATAGGGAAAAGAAGGTGGAAGATCAAAACATAGAGGACATATATAAAACAAAGGAAGATCATGCAAATTTCTTTGACAATGAAATAGACCATTTTATGGCATATAGTAGTGATGATAATCCTTGCATAAATGTTTAACCTTCTAAACTTCTTATTTATAATATTGAAGCATCTGATTTGTGGACGTTATATTTTGATGGTGCATGCTCAAGGGAAGGCTCATGCGCTAGAATTATTTTGATAGCCCCAAATGGTGAACAATTTGGCATGTGTTTTAGACTTAATTTTCAGTACAATAACAACATAGCTAAATATGAAGCATTGTTGTTAGGATTAAATATTGCTCACAAGCATAAGGTCAAGTGCCTGAAGATATTTGGTGACTCATAATTAGTTGTGCAGCAGATTAGAAATAAATTTTCTACCAACGATAAAAGGTTAAGGGGATACAAGAATGTTGTATGAGATACCATGGAGTTGTATGATGCCATTGATATCGAATGGGTTGATAGAACCAGAAATGAAAAGGAAGATTCCCTAGTTGTAGCTGCATCAAAATTTGATCCTAGATGAAATTTTCCTCATGGCCATCATGTTGCTGAAGTACTTACTAGGCCAACAATCCTAGATAATATATATAGTTGGAAAGTATTCAATGATAGTAATAAGATTTTGCAATTTTTTAAATTGCATGGATGAGTTTGATAGTCAAGTGATTGACTCACAGATCACAATCAAAATGGATAATGGTAAGGAAATATTATTTGGTAGTGATGTCGTGAAATTGAAGACCAATACCATTCCTAAGGGATTTGTGGCACTAGAAAGAATGTTTGACAATGTAGACCACTGGAAGAGTAAAGGTAAACCTATTGAAGTAGATAATGTTGAAGATGTTAACCTTGGAACTAAGGAGGCACCTAAGATGGTTTACATAGGTAAGAAATTGAAGCCCCGTGAAAAGAAAATGTTGATTGCTTTGTTGAAAAAGTTTAGAAAGTGTTTTGCATGGTCCTATGATGATATGAAAGCTTATAGGGAGGATTTATTTCAGCATATTATCACCCTTCAACCTAAAGCAAAATGATTTAGGCAAAAATAGAGGCCTATAAACCCCACTATAGCTCCCAAAATGCAAAAGGAACTATTAAAAATGAAAGAGGGAGGTATCATTAAACCAATCAGGCATTCTGAGCGAGTGTCTAATCTTGTCCCAGTAAGGAAGAAAAATGAGGCGATTATATTGTGTGTAGATTTCAGAAATTTGAACATCAAATCCCTCAAGGATAATTATCTTCTTCCAAGATGGATCATCTTTTGTAGAGGGTTGTTGGTTGAGAGATGATGTCTATGATGGATAGGTTCTCAAGGTATAACTAGGTGTTGGTCAAGGAGTCAAAATAGTACAAAACAACATTCACCACTCCTTGGGGGAAATATGTTTATCTGAGAATGTCCTTTGGATTGAAAAATGTAGGATCTACATTTCAAAGAGCAATGGATGTGGCCTTTGTTGGCCTCATTGATGAGATCATGGTTGTTTACCAAGATGATCTAACTGCATTTTCAAAGGATAGGAATGATCATTGCAAGCATTTGCAATTGATTTTTGAGAGATGTTTAGAGTATGGGATCCCATTGAATCCTATGAAATGTCAATTTGAACTGGAAGAAGGAAAGTTGTTGGGACATATTATATCCAAGGATGGGGTCAAAAATTGATCTAGAAAGAGTTAAGGCTATTGAACTTATCCCTCAGCCTAAAACAATCAAGAGTGTTCAGTCCTTCTTTGGACAAATTAACTTTGTGAGGAGATTTGTTCCTAACATTGTTGAGAAGACTAAATCCATCTCCAAGATGCTCAAGAAGGGATAGTCCATCACATGGGACAATGATTTAGCTGAAGCTTTTCTTTACATAAAGGAGGCTCTCAAGAATGCACCAGTACTAGTAATCCTAGACCATTCCAAGCCTTTCCAATTCTTTTCCTTTGCTTCATTTTATACTATTGTTGATGTATTATTACAAAAGAACAATGATGGATTCGAGCATCCCAAAGGATTTTTTAGCAAGTCTTTGCAAACTGTTGAGTTAAATTATTCCTTTATGGAAAATCATGCATATGCTTGGTAAAGGCAGTAAATTTTTTAGACCATATCTCATGGGTACAAAGACTATTGCATATGTGCCCCATTCAGTTGTGAAAAATATTTTCACACGATAGGAGGCTTCTAGAAGAAGATGTAGGTGGATCAACAGGATCCAAGAGTTTGACTTTGAGGTACATATCACCAAACTAGTTAGAGGTCATGGTATAGCTAAGTTGATGGCTAATTCCAACTTAGAGGCCACTGAGGTAAATGAAGTGGATACTTTTCCATTTTTTGATGGATGTGTTTTGACAAATGATCCATGGTATAAAGATATTGTCTTTTATATTGTCGGCATGCAATATCCCTAGATATGAGTGTCACCCAGTAGAGGACCCTTAAGCTCCAATCTCAAAAATATGTCTTGATTCAAGGTGTATTAATGTGGAGAAATTATGAGGGACTGCTATTGAAATGTTTGGACCAGCAACAGTCTAAGGTAGTTATTGAAGAATATCATCAAGGAATATGTGGTGGGCACTTCCATGCCAAAACCACAATGCATAAGATTATCAAAGCAGGCTTTTGGTGGCATAGTCTCTTCAAAGATGTTAAATAGGTTAGAAAATGTGATGTTTTCTGACATTTCTCTGGCAAGATGAGATTTGCTAGAGCATTACCCCTTTTTCCTTTTGTTGTTGATGCACCTTTTTAGTAGGAGATACAATAAAAATCTAGCAATGGATTTAAATGGATTCTTGTGGCCACTGATTACTTCACCAAGTGGGTAGAAGCAATTCCCACTAATAATGCAACTTTTAAAGTGGTAATTGATTTCATAATCAGCAATATAATCACTAGATTCGAAGTGCCAGATAGGATTTTGGCTGATAATGCCATGTGTTTCAGGTCACAAGCAATTATGGACATGTGTTCTAAGTTTAGAATAACTCTTGTGCATTCATCGCCTTATCATCCCCAAAGCAATGAATAAAAAGGACATTGGATTAGAATAAGAAAAGATGGGATGACAGATTGAAGTATACTGTATGGGTTGATAGGATAACCTTCAAATGATCCATTGGAAGGAGCCCGTTTGAGCTAGTGTATGGAGTAGAAGTAAAGATGCCAATTAGCATGGAACTACTAGTTTACCAACTACTATATGATATAGAAGAGGATCAGTATGATGCAATGTCCTAGAGGATATTACAGCTGAGTGAATTAGAAGAACAGAGGAGAGATGCACATGATAAAATGTTGAATCACAAGCAGAAAATGAAGCTCTTATTTGATAATAATATTGTATCAAGAGAGTTCCAGGTTGGTGACTTGGTGCTTCTTTGGGATGCCAAATCTGAAGATAAGGGGAAACATGGAAAATTTGACCCATTGTGCCTTGGGCCATATGGGGTAGCTAAGAAATTAGAGCTCAATGTTTACCATTTGATGACTTTAAAATGAGTGCTTCTGAAGCTGCCCATTCATTGACAGCATCTGAAGCATTATTTTTCATAGTTAACACTTCCCCTAAATTTTGAATATAGTCAATAGTATTTTGTGCTCTAATGTTTATGATTGTATTTTGTCATCTATATAGGCCTTACTCTAAATACGTTTGTGTTTTTCCCTTTTATTTTTTTGTGTGTTTTGTGCCTTTCTGTTTTGCCCAGAGATCTAAATCCTCTCTATGACACTGCTTGTCACACATCCCCAACTAGAGCCATTGTTGGGACCTGCAAAAATTTTGCTCCCAAGAATGCCTCATTTTGCCCCCAATTTCTATTTGAATCCCCTTTATGCCTTTACCATTGAAATCCCCTTGTTTAAATTAGATCAAAGATAGTTCTCAAGGGCTTTTTCCTCAAAAATAACTAGGTATAGGTTCCCCAAGTCTTTCCCCCTTTTTTCCCTTAATTTTTTTTCATTTTCTACCTTTGGCTGATGAATCGATGAAAGTCTGAACTAACGAACTAGTTCAAAATTTTACATGTTTACCAATTTGCTAATAAGGTGATGGCAAGGTAGAAGGAGACAAGGAAAGGCTATGGTAAGGTGATAAAGAACAAAGAAAAAGAATTTTTCAGCATTTTTTTTGGTTTGAAAACTCGAAGCTTCACTGATAGAAAGTTTAGTCGATGGAGAAATCACCAACAGAGAAATAAAAGGTAAGTAAAGGAGGGCAAGTTAGGAAATTTTTAGAATTTCTAATAAGGCAAATCAAAGATGCAAAACTTGAGAAAATAGCTAAGTAAGGAAGGGCTCATGTCGAGGAAGCAGCAAAGTCCTGGACCTTCAAAAGTTTGAAACTCTACTAGTTTGCTGACAAAGTAGGATTTGTTGACAAAGGAAGCATAAAAGAAAGGGAAGGAAGTCAATGTTTTGAAAGGAAGTATATTTGCCAATAAGAAAAAAAAACTAGGGCATGAAGTCTATCAATAAATCAAAAAAAAGATGAACTAATCAAATAGTTTGAAAATTTGGAGATTCATCGATAAGGCGAAAAAGAAGAAGATGGTAAAGTTAGCAAAAAGTCAAGTTTGCTGATAATACAAACACAAGTGCAATTTGAATAAGGCAAAAAAGGAAGAAAAGACAACAAAGTGTTCAGTCAAGGAATCAGAGGGAAGCCAAACTAGTAAAGTGGTTTGGATTTTTGATGATTTGCCAATAGGGCAAGTTGGCCAATAGGGTCAAGTAGAGAAAAGGATGAAAAAGGCCAACAAGTTTGAAAATGATTGGATTTTCTGATAAGGCAACTCAAAATGAATTTTTGCCCTTGGTTCGTAGAATTGAAGATTTGCTGACTACGGGAAGATAGACTAAGGTTTATAAAATTAAAGATTTTCTGATAAAGGGCAAAGGTAGCCTAGTTTAGAAAAGTCATAGTTTGCTGACTAAAGGACAAAATGAGCCAAGTTTTAGAAGATAAAATTTTGTTGATAAGACAAAGAAGAGGCAAAATTGAAGATGTCTCCCATGGTTTGAATATGTGCTAGTTTACTAACAATATGATTAAGAAAGTTTGTGATGAAGAAGATTGACCAATAAAAGTAGGAAGATGCCCAAGGTACAGTCAAAGATCAGATGGCTCAAAACTAAAAATTTGGATAACACATTGGGAGTGTTGTAAATGCTTTAAAAGGGCATTTCTCTAAAAGTACGCCATGATTGTAGGAATATTCAAAGCTGATTTGTACCTAGAATTTAATGAGTTTGCATGATACACTGCCATGCAGGTGGTTGACATAGTGAAATCCTTGAATGCATAGGTACATAAAGAGGACAAATCATATATGTAAAAGGTTGTAGATGTCAGGAAAAGGGATTAGAACCTTCCCTCTTTATTGTCCTAGGTATACAATGAGTGCAAGCAATCATCCTTTTGACAATTTTCATAGTCGACAGAGCATGGGCAGGCTTCCAACATTCAACAATTTTCATAGTTGACAGAGCATGGGTAGGCTTGCAACATGCATTTAATCTATCATTGCGGTGGGGTTGAATTTATTGCAACATGGGTTACTTTCTAACTAGTGCAACACTTTAAATGAGGCATTGAATTGTAATGCTATATATGCATAGTTTTTAGATGCAATAGGGGTTGGTTGGTTAGTTGGACAATTTCTCAGTAGGGCTATGAGATCTAGAAGATAGATAAGGAAAGGATATTTTGCAGTCCTTGTTTAAGATGAAGCAGTCATGAAATGTATGTAATAGAATTTGTTGGGAATTAAGGTGTCTCAACCTTGGTAATTCTCTGCACTTGTAATGTTTGTATTTATTATTCAATTGCCTATGTTGTAAATAATTAGAAATTCCACTTTGTCATATTGTGGGATGTGGCACGGTGATGTGTCAATCCTACATGGATTATAACAACTTGTTATTTTGTCCTCACATGAGGAGATAGGTGTCCCACTTAGTGGTAGGAATATTCTGCCATGTGTCGACATCTTCTATGTTGTGTAAGCAATGTTTGACCGAAACGGTTATGATGGATTCCTATGACGAATCTATGACATGTAAGAGTCGAGAATAGAAGGTTGTAAGCCAGGTAATGACATGTGTCATGTAGCATCTTTGAATGAGGCATATTTGTTTTCCCCAAGGTGGAATATGATGTGTTGTAAGAGAATATGTTATTTATAGCATGTGTATGACAGATTCTCTTACAGCTGTAAGTTGTAACTGCTATGACAGATTCTATAACAGTCGTAAGTGTCGAAGAGCCTGTCATAGCCCATTTTTGAAGTAGGCGACCTCTTTGGGATGGGAGCTATGGACAAGTGTCAGACACATTCTATAATGTTGACCAAGTGTCCCTAGGCATGGGTTTTGGTCCAAGATGCCATATTGGATGCCCATTCCAAGAAAGGTCCAAAATTGCCCTGTATGTTCTATTTAAACAGATGCTTGGAGATGGAGTTTGTATCACAGGTTTACAAGTACTGTTATGCTACTAGATTGACTCTAGACACAAGTGTTGAAGACCATTGAAGCTTACATTTCAATTGTATTGTAAACATTCTTTCAGATTTGTTAATACATTGTGCAAGTTTCTGAGTGTGGCGTTGTTCACCCGATAATGGTTTTCCCCACCGTAAATCTTTCTCTCTTCTTCTGTCTACTTTATGGTTCTTGTGTTTTACTACTATATCTCATGTTAATGGTTTTAACATCACTGTAATAGTTAGGATAAAGTTGAATTTGCATAGCCCTCTCCTCAATAGATTAGTGTAGGAAGCATTTCTGCACACTTAGCTTCCTTTGAGTTGGTATCAAAGCTTGATCACCTTTGGTCCTAGTTGTAGGCTAGGGGTTTTTTGAGCTAATCTTAGGTTGAGTGGGAGTTTGAGCAAGGAAGGTTTGAAGTAGAGAAGTTCAATGGCAATAATTTTGAGCTGTGGAAGCTCAAAATGGAAGACATGTTAGTTGACCGAGACCTTTGGGAAAGTGTGAATGGACTAAACTAGCTACAGTGACTCAAGATGAGTGGGATCTCAAGGATTGGAAGGCTAAGGGTCTCATAAGACTTAGTCTTGCTGACTCTGTGTTCTTAAATGTCCATGAGGAGGCTACTGCAAAACTCCTTTGGAAGAAGTTGGGGGATGTGTATCAAGCTAAATCCCTAGTTAATAAACTTTTTCTAAGAAAGAAGTTGTATTCTCTTCAAATGGAGGACAGAGGATCTATGGCTGAGAATATGAATGCCTTTAATATGCTAGTTGCATAATTAACATCTATTGGTGTAAAAATGGAGGAGGAGGATCGATGTATGACCCTACTTTGTTCTCTACCAGACTCATGGGATCATCTTGTCATGGCAATCAGAAGCACCACATCCACATTCAAAATGGAAGAAGTGGTTTCTTCACTGTTGTCTAAAGAGATGCAGAGAAAGTCTTCTGAGGTAGCCAAAGAAGCCCTTGCAGTTTGTGGAAGACCCAAGGAGAAAGGGAAAAAGAAGGACAAAAAAGATGAGAAGGGTAGATCCAAATCCTGTGGGAGATCCAAATCTCCTGGAAAGTCCAAGGCTCTTTGTTGGAACTGTAGCAAGACCGGGCATTTCTGAAAGGAATGGAAAGAGGAGAAGAAGAAAAAAAAGAAAGCTCTTGATTCAGATTCTGACAAATCACAAGATGACGGTGGTGCTTTCATCGCAGCCCTGGAAACCCATGCATCTAATGATGTGTGGCTAATTGACTCTAGTGCATCATTCCACATGACCTCGCATTGAGACTGCTTCACTAAGTATGAGGAGTTTGATGGTGGAAAGGTGTATTTGGGTGATGACTCTCATCTGAAGATCATTGGTTGTGGAAGAGTCTCTATCCGATTCCCTAATGGTCGAGTGAAGGGGATCTTTGGGGTTATGCACATCCCAGGCTTAGCATGGAACCTGCATTCTGTAAGTAGTTTGAATGATGCAAGTGTGTAGGTTGTCTTTTTGAAAGAAGGATGCAAGATGACTAGAGGATCTATGGTGCTTGCTAAGGGTACTTGGAGAGGTACTCTGTTTCAGTTGAAAGCATGCATTGCACAATGCAATAGTTCTTCTGACTCAAGGAAGAGGGCAGCAGTCACTTCATCCCCACCATCTGAACGAGCAGTGAAGAAATCTATTGTTTCTAGTCTTGCTGGTTGTAATCATGCATTGGAAGTTAAACTTCCTGCAGAAAATACAATGTTATGGCATAAGAGATTTGGCCACATTGGTGAGAAGGGTCTGCGTACCCTGAAAAATAAGAACCTCATTGAGGGGTTAGATGATTGTAATCTTGAGTTCAACTTTTACGAACATTGCATTTATGGAAAACAAAACCATGTTAAGTTTTACTCAAGTTCTCATAAGTCTTCTAGTGTGTTGGACCTTATTCATTCTGATGTGTTTGGTCCTATTAATGTTCCTTCATTATCAAAATCTATATACTTTGTATCTTTTATAGATGATAATAGTAGAAGGACATGGATTTATTTTCTCAAAAGCAAATTTGAAGTCTATAGCAAGTTTAAGGAGTTTAAAGCTTTTGTTAAAAATTAGACTAGTAAAAAGATTAAATGTTTGAGAACTGACAATGGTGGTGAGTTTTGTTCTACAGAATTCAATAAGTATTGCAAGGAACTTGGGATTGAAAGACATAAGACAACTCCATACACACCGCAGAAAAATGGAGTTGCAGAGAGGATGAACAGGACACTGATGGAGAAGGCTAGGAGTATACTTAGTGGAGCTGGTCTAGAACAAAAGTTTTGGGCTGAAGCTATTGCCACTGCTTACTATCTGGTAAACAGATCTCCTACATCAGCTCTTTTTGGAACAACACCCATGGAGGTGTGGTCTGGTAGAAAGCCTTCAGTAAGGCATATTCGTGTTTTTAGTTGTGAGGCATATGCACATGTGCCTAGGGAGAAGCGGTCAAAGTTGGAGAACAAAGCTGTTAAGTGTATCTTCATCGGCTATGGTGTTGGTGTGAAAGGATACAAACTTTGGAACCCCGTGGCTGAAAAAGTCTTGTATAGCAGAAGTGTCATCTTTAGAGAGCTTACACCTTCATCCACTGTTTTGCAGCCAGAAGAAAAAGAAAAGAAAGACGATGTTGTTCAGTTTCCTCTCACCCTTGAGAAGACTAAATAGAAAGACAATGTTGGACCTGATGATGAGGAGAGCTCTAGCAGCTCTAAAAGCTTAGAGGAAGAAACTAAACCTCAACCTCAACTCTTGAGGAGGTCTACATGGATAAGAAAGCAACCTAAAAGGTTTGGTTTTACATCGCTTGATTCTAGTTGTGCTTATGCTTTAATCACTAACAGTGATGAACCTAGAACTATATTAGAGGCTTTGGATATGAAGGATGTAGGTTCCTAGAAGGAGGCCACGGAGGAAGAAATTGTTTCTTTGGAAAAGAATCAAACTTGGGACTTGGTGCCTTTGCCTTCTAGATGGAAACACGTTGGATGCAAATGGGTGTTCAAGAAGAAGATTGGTGTAGATGGCAGTATTGAGAAGTATAAGACCAGATTGGTTGCGAAGGGGTATTCACAAGTGGATGGTTGTAACATCCAAAACCGAAATGACAAGAAGTAACTAAGTTTTCACAACGGTAATTTTTTTTTTAACTAGGTAATCAAATACAAAAGTAACTCATCTATAATCCAATACAACATTTTTTTTTTTTTAATCATAAACATGATCTCATTTTCATAAAGCTGAAAGAAATGATATACATTAAACATTTTGTTTTCTAACAAATGAAATTTTCTTGAAACAAAAAATATTGGAAACATACCATTATCATGCATCTTGATTGTCGACCCATCACATTCAAGACTTGGCATTCCTCAGTATTTGGAAGAGAAAGTATCTTCAAGGAGCTTAACCTCCAACCACAGACCGTCGGTCTCCCGCACTCCTTCCTAACCGGAAGTGGCCCTACCCTACTCAAGAGGATAGACTTAGGATAACCATCGGTGTTTGCCATCTGAGCTTTGGTGTTGTAACCTACGTGTCTTGTTATCGCGCAGATCCCTAGATACCCTCTAGTCATGCACGACACTCCACAAGAAACGCCATCCAGTTACGGTGAACGTTCGATGCACTTGAGGATAGTACACCACCTTGGCCAAAGGATTTGTTTTTAAATTAGCGTTCTAAGAATGCGTGAACTTGGTTCACCCACCCTACTCGACTTGAACTGGTCAAAATCCTAAAGTTTCCTATTTGTATAGTTTTAACTAATTGCCGACCTTGATGACCTCAAGGGTTTAGGATACCCTCCTATAATAGCACATGGCGCAACTTTTACTCTAATCTTGAGTTCAAAGATTCATAATCCATTTTCATGTAAAAACATTGCTTATAAGCGCCCACTCCTAAGTGATTTCATATTTGTGTACTCAGTTTCCAAAATTGCACAACACACTCAAATATCTAAAACCATTTCCCATTATCCCAAAATTTGAGGATTCTAGACTCATATGGTCTACAAGGTAAAACGATACTAGTACCATCGCATGCAACGTAATCTTGACTCACATGCAGGTTTTCAACTCTAATTGTTCATTTTAGAACTATGACTGTTTTCGATCATTACTATTACTTTAACTCCCTACTCCTCTTTCTGTGTCATTTAGTTTCACATGATTCATAAAGATGAGAGTCGTAAATAAAATATAAATGGTTTAGGAATCTTTCATATGTCAATAAAGATGTTAAACAGATAAGACATCGGCTATTTACAACTGTATTTTCTGGCTATCAAACATACTAAATTTTACGTCAAAACATGCTTAAAAACTACGGTTTTGACTCCTGCATAGCATGCACATGGAGCAACGTGTTTTCTTGCTATGGAGCTATCATTCAAAGCCTCCAAGGGCAGTTTTATGTTCATAATTCAGTCTTAAAGGAAACTCTTCTATCTTACGTCATTGCCGATCGTTCACAGAAGGTAAATTACATCTTGCATCATGATGAGTTCGTTCCTAATTGCATATACTCTAGAGAACAACGTTCTTTTATTATACAATGTCATTTATGACAAGAAATGCTATAGTTTCTAAGTTCACAAATCCTAGAAGACATCCATATTTCTATTTCTGAGTTTTTAAATCTCAAAACACAGTAATGAGACAGCAATACTTCTATTTCTGAGTTTTTAAAACTCAAAGCACAGTAATGAGACAACAATACTTCTATTTCTGAGTTTTTAAATCTCATAACATAGTAAGGATACCATTTTAATGACCAACTTCATGCAGAACTCATGATAGAGGACAATATCATCATATTTGATTGATTGAATGTATTTATTCATGCACAGCTATGACACATATACAGATCTACGCTGAGCAAATGAAAGTATGGGAAACAAACCTGTCGAAGGACTGAAGTTTGCTGTGGCTAAATCCATGTACTCCTCAAGCAAAACGTGCCTCCTCTGGACTCCTATCCCAATCACTGCCGATTGCTACACAAGACAATGACAGTTTCTCTTTTTACTCTCCTCTCACTCCTTCTAAACCGTGCAAAACTACTTCCTCACACAGCGACTGCCTGCAAACATCTATCCTCTCTTCACACAGCTATCCTCTCTACATGTAGCTATCCTCTCTACAAACAGTTATTCTCTCTTCCCACAGTTATGCTCTCTACACAGCGTTCTCTACCCAGCGTTCTCTACACAGCGTTCTGCCCTCTACACCGCAAAAATGACTCTATTAACTCTCTTCCCCACTCAAAAGAATCTCTCCCTTATCTCTCATGATGGCCTTTCAAACAATAACAACTACCATTTTTTTCCTCCACTCAAGCCACGACCGAATCCTCCTATGTTCTCTGCCGTTCCCTTATTCTTTACACCGCGATCCCTTCCTTCATTTTCCCACGTCGAAAGAGTCTTTTTTTTTTCTCTACCTTAAGTCTCATTTCCCTAACAACTAAAACCACCCCATCTCTTTCACAACTTCCAACCTCTCCACCCTTTCCATGATGCCCCTCAAATAACTCACCTCCTGTCATCTTTAACTATCATTCCTCCACTTAACCACGACAGACTACATCTCTCTCTCTCCACCTCATGAGGGAATCTCTCATAATTAAGTCTTCCTCTCCAGTTTCTAACTATCACCCTCATAACTTCCTTACCATGCAGGAAAAAAAAACTCCCTATGTTTCTTCTGTTTTCCTTATGATTATTAATAACAACCAGCCGTTGCCTCTGCATCCGCCATGATGAAGGAATATCTAGCGTAAATAAATAGTTACACCCGTTTTCTTAAAGGATAACTTTGACACCAATCTCAATCGCCAACACTCGAACAAAATGACATCCAACTTTCCAAGACCAACTTAAAGATTAAATCGAGGAGTTAAACACAACAAGGTGGTGGATAAACAAATGCATAAGGCCTCTCTATGGTTGAAATAAGAAAAGGAGATAAAGACCATTCTAGATAAGAGACTCAAGGTCAGACCAAAATAACTCGCGGTCAAAGCTAAAAGAAAGGACTCAAGCTGAACAACGACCATAACAAATTATTTCATGCTATGGCTACAAATCGACATTCATCGATCTACACAAAAAGAATAAATTCACAACACAAGTTCGACGCATTTTACGACCATCACGACGAATTGGTCGTAACACAAATGAGTTTCTTACACTGTTAGACGTGCAAAGCCGACTTCTCGCATCTTTTGACTACGAGACATGATTTATGATTTTGCCACAAGATGGTCCATTAAATACTTATAAACAAAAATAATAAACGTCTAAATAAGTCGACTTGCTATGATGGACTTACGACGACATCGACGACTCCAAGATTCTATATGACGACTTTCAACTAGGATGTTATACTTTATCCTCTGACATCAACATCTAGTCAACTAACCCAACCGACAAACAAGACTAACTTGATGGTTCCAGGGTTTATCTACCTATTTGGCGATCTTAGTAACAAACACCCATGGTTAATTTCCAGAGTCTATACTCTCTCTCGAAGATACTTTCTCTTCCCGTCGAACACGGTCCACCTATTCCTGTAATGACAGACTCATATACAATTTGGTGGTCAAAGCACCTATGTTCAAATCAAAGCATAATATATCCAAACATCATTGCATTTATTATAAAGACATTTAGTCTACAATATCACCTTGATCGTAATCATTAGATTCCACAATTTCATATAACAACCTTGTAAGATAAATCGTCAGTTTCCATGTCGTTCACAACATATTAAATTACTAAAATTTGCAAGAAAGTAAATAACATAATTGTTTCCAAAAAGAGGGATGTAACATATCCTTCCCCTTTAAAAATCATCGTCCCCAATGATTAAGTTTATCAAGCAAAATCTTAAACTTAAAAAAAACTTTCTATAATGCAACATTAATGTCTTTAAAAAGTTTTGGAAATCTTTGATAAATGTCTTTGTAGTCTTCCCAAGTGGTGCTATCCTCGCCATATTGGTCCCACTGAATTTTGCATTGCAAAACTTCTTGATTACGTAAACGAAGTTTACGCATTTCGAGCACCTTGAGTGGCTTGATCACAACCACCCCGGGTTCTTGCATCTGTAAGGAATTCCAGTTAAGTATGTGGTTATTACCTACAAAATATTTCTTTAAATACGAAACATGAAAAACATTATGCATCTTAGACAAGGCTGGAAGTAGAGCAACTTTGTAGGCAACCGGATTGATAATCTCAAGAACTTCGAAAGGTCCGAAATAATGAGGAGCCAATTTCAAAGATTTACCAAACTTTATAGAACTCTTTTGGGGTTTCACCCGCAAAAGCACCTTCTTGCCAACAGAGAAGTGCCTAGGCACTCGCTTGTGATCTGCATAACTCTTTTGCCTGTCATTGGCTTCTACCAACCTCTTCCTAATCACTTTAACTTTTTCTTCCATATCAGCAAGCATTTTAGGTCCAATGCTTATCCTATCTTCCAGCTTATCCCAGTTTATAGGAGTTCTACATTTCCTTCCATATAATGCTTCAAATGGCGCCATCTTAATGGCAGAATGATAGGAATTGTTATAGGCAAATTCGACAAGAGGTAGATATTCCTCCCATCTGTATTGCTGATCCATGCAATACATTCTCAAAAGGTCTTCTAATACCTGATTCACTCTTTCTGTCTGTCCATCAGTTTCGGGATGATAAGCAGTACTTACATTTAGTTTAGTCCCTAATGCAGAAAATAAGGTTTGCCAAAACTATGATGTTATCTGAGCATCTCTATCAGATATTATCTTTTCAGGTACCCCATGCAATCTGAAAATTTCTTGTACAAATTTTTGGGCCAAAAGATGTGCTCCATCTGTCAAATTTCTTGGTATGAAATGTGCAACCTTGGTTAGTTTATCCACAACAACCAATATTGCATCATGCCTATTCTTAGACATTGGTAATCCCTGGACAAAATCCATACTAATAACTTGCCATTTCCATTCCAGAATATCATGTGGGTACAACAACCCAGCAGGATGTTGGTGTTCTGCCTTCACTCTCTGACACTCCAAACAACTAGCTACAAACTTTGTAGCATCGCTTTTCATTCCCTTCCAGAAATATAACGGCTTGACATCTACTAACAGTTTTGTTACACCATGGTGTCCAGAGTAAGGAGCACAGTGAACTTCCTTCCACACAAGGTTTCTAAGTTCAACTGAATCAGGAACATATATTCTTCCCTTGAATCTCAGCAATCCACTGGATACAAAATTGAATCCATCATATCTTGGGTCCTTAGGGTTTGAGTGCAGAGCCTGTTTCACTTGTTCATAATACTCATCTCCAGATAAGTTTTGCAATACTAAGTCTTTAAAGTTAGCATGTATGGAAATTATAGAGACTATGTGCCTTCTTCTGCTTAAGGCATCTGCTACTCAGTTTTCCTTGCCTTTGATATAAGAAATTTCAAAGTCATAATCTGATATTAATTCCAACCATCTCCTTTGCCTTGCATTGATATTAGGTTGTGTGAATATGTAGCGAAGGCTTAGGTGATCAGATTTTAAAATAAAAGTCCTTCCCAACAAATAATGTCACCACATCTGAAGGGCGTGAACCACTGCTGCCATCTCTAGGTCATGAGGAGCGTAGTTCTGCTCATAATTTTTTAGCTTCCTTGACTCATAGGCTACTACCCTCCCATCTTGCATAAGCACACCTCCCAATCCTTCCCCGAGGCATCAGTGATAACCTCAAACTCTCCCTCAGGATCTGGAACATTCAGAATTGGAGCGGTTGTTAATTTTTCTTTTAACAAGTCAAAAGCCTTTTGACATTCATCTGTCCAAACAAACCTTTTTCCTTTTCTTTGCAAAGAGGTAATGGGGCTAGCTATGCTTGAGAAATTCAACACAAATTTCCTGTAATACCCTGCCAATCCCATGAAACTTCGTACCTCTGACACATTTGTAGGTTCAGGCCATTCCATAATAGCTTTTATTTTGGCCGGATCAACTAATATCCCATCGGCTGATATTATGTGCCCTAAATACTGTACTTCTTTCTGAAAGAAAGTGCACTTGGAGATTTTTCACATATAATTTATGTTCTCTTAATCGTTGCAAGACTATTTGAAGATGTCATGCATGCTCCTCTTCATCCTTGGAATAGATCAGAATGTCATTAATGAAAACAAACACAAACTTATCAAGACAATCTCTAAAAACACTATTCATAAGATTCATGAAGGCAGCAGGTGCGTTGGTCAATCCAAACGGCAGCACCGTAAACTCATAATGACCATACCTCGTTCTAAAAGCTGTCTTGGGAATGTCTTCATCTTTCAACCTTAACTGATGGTATCCAGATCTCAGATCTATCTTGGAAAAGACCGATGCGCCACGCATTTGGTCAAATAGATCATCTATTCATGGCAAGGGATACTTGTTCTTTATAGTTGCCTTGTTAAGCATCCTATAATCTATGCACAGCCTTAGAGTTCCATCTTTCTTTTTGACAAAGATAACTAGGGCTCCCCATGGTGATACACTTGGTCTAATTAGATTCTTAGACAATAGCTCCTGCAACTGAGCTTTTAATTCCATAAGTTCTGTGGTAGTCATATGATACAGAGCTTTAGAGATTGGCTCTGATCCTGGTTTAATGTCTATACCAAAGTCAAATGTTCTCTTCGAAGGCAAGCCTGGTAACTTCTCGGGAAATACATCTCTGAAGTTGCACAGAAATGGATATCTTTCCTCAAAAGATTGCTTCTCTAAGGTTTCCTCTACTAGGTCCATCTTAACTGCAAAAAGTTGACATCCCTTTCGCCTAGCCCGCTTTAGTTGTTTCGAAGAAATGGATCTAACCCTTATTTCCCTTTGAATTCCTTGGAGATTCACTGTTTTGCCTGTCTCATCCAAACACTCAATGGTTTTATGATAGCAATCTACTTTGGCTCGATGTTTCCACAACCAATTCATTCCTAGGATGACATCGTAGGACCCTAAAGGCGCTACGTATAAGTTTGCCTCAGTGGTGAAGTTAGAAACATCAATCCTAGCTTCGAACAAACATTGCTCTACCTGAGCCTTTGAGTTATTTGCATACTCTACTGTCTAAGGTTTTGACATAAAACCAGCTTTTCTAGAGAATTTACTTAAGATTCTAGGTAACACAAATTTTTTTGTTGCACCAGTATCAAATAGAATAGAAACAGGAACTCCAAATAAGGTACCTGTCATCTCAATAGGAGTGATCTGATACTCCACTTGCTGATTGTCAAGAGCGGCATGAATCCTTTGCTGAAAGGCTTCCTGTTGTGAAGGAAGCTCCGTGTTCCTGGGCCTCCCATTCAGCTTCTTGTTGGGGCAACGGTTGGCATAATGATCACCTCCACACGAAAAGCATCCTCCTATAGGTCCTCACTTCTTAGATGGCCTACTTGCAGAATCACCATTCTTCTTAAAATTTGCATTTCTCTTAAAATCTTCACCTCTTCGTACATTACCAAATCCTCCTTGATTCTTTCGATTTCCCTTATCAAACCTCCTATTTCCATATCCCTTATCATTTTTCCTTTTATAGGACTGATCGTTATAGTTCTTATCAAACTTCTTGCATTTCTTGTCACGGTAAGCAGAGATAGATTTAATCTTCTGCTCCTGTTTAATTGCCTTTTCATAAACTTGATCCATTGTGCTTGGACCATGCACCTCCACCTCACCGCCGATCTGAGGATTGAGTCCCATGATGAACTTTCTGATTCGGAACCTTTCGTCCTTTTGGTATTGGGGAACATACTTCAGTAGCCTAGTGAATTTTTCTGCGTACTCGACCACAAATAGTTCACCTTGCCTGAGGTTTTGGAAATCTGTTAACTTCTGATCAAAGTATAACTGAGGTAACCACCATTTTGGGAATAGTTCCACGAACTCATCCCATGTCACCTTCAAGGGACTTAATTCCAACTCCATTTTCTTATTCATCCACCAAGTGGACACTTCCCCAGACAGCTGATAGGCTCCACACACGGCTTTAGTAACCTTAGAGTATTTTCTGATCTCAAAATATTTCTCCATCTCCGTCAACCATGCTTTAGCTGCATCTCCAGTTTTCGTTCCATCAAACTTTGGAGGGTTAACCTTCTTCATATCCTTACATAACTCTAATGCAAGTTTATCCTTGGTTCTTCTTTGGGCTTCACTGTCGTCAGGATGTTCACTTGACGTGCCATTTTCCCAATGCTTACTCTTGCTTGTATAATGTGAGTTCTTGTTTCCACCCTCTGTGTTGCCAGTTTCATCCATTTTCTTGTCTAGTTTGTTCAACCTTTCCTTAGTTTTAGTGAGCATGTTAAGAATCCTATCCAACTTGTCAGTGGAGTTTTCCTGAGAGTTATGACCTTCCCGATCCTCCCCCTCATTAAACCCTGATTGGTCCATGCTAGTTTAGTTTCACACCTGATTAAACATATACTAATCAGTTTTACGCTTATTATATTAAATATCAATAAAAGAACACAACAATTGATCATAATCATAATTGTTCTCAAACCAAAATTTTGTCTTTATTCATTTTGCAAAATTGTTTCAACATCATTAGAGATAGACAAATCTCATGTTTCTACTTAGTGTTATCTAGTGGAGTGTAACCTTCGGATTCATTGTCTGACACATAATCACGAGGTGTATACCCCTCAAATTCACTATCAGAAGATAGCTCAATAATCTCAGTTCTAGGTACTACACGAGGATCCCTAGTGATCATGGGTATTGTACTAGGTACAATCTTAGGTACACTATCAGTTACAATCCAGGAGCAGCGGTTGATCATGATTCGAGCTGCCGTCACTACTCCCTCTAGGAGTTCTCTCCTCACTCGCTTAAGTCGTGACATTGCATTGGCTAAAGTTTCCACATCATCAAGCCAAATGTCATTTTCATCATTAGTTTTCTCTATGGTCTTGATCATCGCAAGTCATTTTTGCTTACCTTGCAGATAACGCTTCTTACCCGCGAAGGATTTTCTTGCGGTTTTCTTGGTGTATACCATCCTGGCACAATAAACCAAATCATTAGCTACCCGCATAATAATGATTTCCTAATCAGGTTAGTGGACTCATCAACCCTAGTGCTAAACCTGGTTAGCTCTGATACCATATGTAACATCCAAAACCGAAATGACAAGAAGTAACTAAGTTTTCACAATGGTAATTTCTTTTTAACTAGGTAATCAAATACAAAAGTAACTCATCTATAATCCAATACAACATTTTTTTTTTATCATAAACATGATCTCATTTTCATAAAGCTGAAAGAAATTATATACATTAAACATTTTGTTTTCTAACAAATGAAATTTTCTTGAAACAACAAATATTGGAAACATACCATTATCATGCATCTCGATTGTCGACCCATCACATTCAAGACTCGGCATTCCTCAGTATTTGGAAGAGAAAGTATCTTCAAGGAGCTTAACCTCCAACCACAGACCGTCGGTCTCTCGCACTCCTTCCTAACCGGAAGTGGCCCTACCCTACTCAAGAGGATAGACTTAGGATAACCATCAGTGTTTGCCATCTAAGCTCTGGTGTTGTAACCTACGTGTCTTGTTATCGCGCAGATCCCTAGATACCCTCTAGTCATGCATGACACTCCACAAGAAATGCCATCCAATTATGGTGAATGTTTGATGCACTTGAGGATAGTACACCACCTTGGCCAAAGGATTTGTTTTTAAATTAGCGTTCTAAGAACGCATGAACTTGGTTCACCCACCCTACTCGACTTGAACTGGTCAAAATCCTACAGTTTCCTATTTCTATAGTTTTAACTAATTGCTGACCTTGATGACCTCAAGGGTTTAGGATACCCTCCTATAATAGCACATGGCGTAACTTTTACTCTAATCTTGAGTTCAAAGATTCATAATCCATTTTCATGTAAAAACATTGCTTATAAGCGCTCACTCCTAAGTGGTTTCATATTTGTGTACTCAGTTTCCAAAATTGCACAACACACTCAAATATCTAAAACCATTTCCCGTTATCCTGAAATTTGAGGATTCTAGACTCATATGGTCTACAAGGTAAAATGATACTAGTACCATCGCATGCAACGTAATCTCGACTCACATGCAGGTTTTCAACTCTAATTGTTCATTTCAGAACTATGACGGTTTTCGATCATTACTATTACTTTAACTCCCTACTCCTCTTTCTGTGTTATTTAGTTTCACATGATTCATAAAGATGAGAGTCGTAAATAAAATATAAATGGTTTAGGAATCTTTCATATGTCAATAAAGATGTTAAACGGATAAGACATCGGCTGTTTACAACTGCATTTTCTGGCTATCAAACATACTAAATTTTACATCAAAACATGCTTAAAAACTGCGATTTTGACTCCTACACAGCATGCACGTGGAGCAACGTGTTTTCTTGCTGTGGAGCTATCGTTCAAAGCCTCCAAGGGCAGTTTTATGTTCATAATTCAGTCTTAAAGGAAACTCTTCTATCTTACATCATTGCTGATCGTTCACAGAAGGTAAATTACATCTTGCATCATGATGAGTTCGTTCCTAATTGCATATACTTTAGAGAACAGCATTCTTTTATTATACAATGTCATTTATGACAAGAAATGCTACAATTTCTAAGTTCACAAATCCTAGAAGACATCCATATTTCTATTTCTGAGTTTTTAAATCTCAAAACATAGTAATGAGACAACAATACTTCTATTTCTGAGTTTTTAAAACTCAAAGCACAGTAATGAGACAACAATACTTCTATTTCTGAGTTTTTAAATCTCATAACACAGTAAGGATACCATTTTAATGACCAACTTCACGCAGAACTCATGATAGAGGACAATATCATCATATTTGATTGATTGAACATATTTATTCATGCACAGCTACAACACATATATAGATCTACGCTGAGCAAATGAAAGTATGGGAAACAAACCTGTCGAAGGACTGAAGTTTGCTGTGGCTAAATCCACGTACTCCTCAAGCAAAACGTGCCTCCTCTGGACTCCTATCCCAATCGCTGCCGATTGCTACACAAGACAATGACAGTTTCTCTTTTTACTCTCCTCTCACTCCTTCTAAACCATGCGAAACTACTTCCTCACACAGCGACTACCTGCAAACATCTATCCTCTCTTCACACAGCTATCCTCTCTACACATAGCTATCCTCTCTACACACAGTTATTCTCTCTTCCCACAGTTATGCTCTCTACACAACGTTCTGCCCTCTACACCGCAAAAACGACTCTATTAACTCTCTTCCCCACTCAAAAGAATCTCTCCCTTATCTCTCATGACGGCCTTTCAAACAATAACAACTACCATTTTTTTCCTCCACTCAAGCCACGACCGAATCCTCCTATGTTCTCTGCCGTTCCCTTATTCTTTACACCGCGATCCCTTCCTTCATTTTCCCACGTCGAAAGAGTCTTTTTTTTTTCTCTACCTTAAGTCTCGTTTCCCTAACAACTAAAACCACCCCATCTCTTTCGCAACTTCCAATCTCTCCACCCTTTCCACGATGCCCCTCAAATAACTCGCCTCCTGTCATCTTTAACTGCCGTTCCTCCACTTAGCCACGACAGACTACATCTCTCTCTCCACCTCGCGAGGGAATCTCTCATAAATAAGTCTTCCTCTCCGGTTTCTAACTATCACCCTCATAACTTCCTTACCATGCAGGAAAAAAAACTCCCTATCTTTCTTCTGTTTTCCTTATGATTATTAATAACAGCCAGTCGCTACCTCTGCATCCGCCATGATGAAGGAATATCTAGCGTAAATAAATAGTTACACCTATTTTCTTAAAGGATAACTTCGACACCAATCTCAACCGCCAACACTCAAACAAAACGACATCCAAGTTTCCAAGACCAACTTAAAGATTAAATCGAGGAGTTAAACACAACAAGGTGGCGAATAAACAAATGCATAAGGCATCTCTATGGTTGAAATAAGAAAAGGAGATAAAGACCATTCTAGCTAAGAGACTCAAGGTTAGACCAAAATAACTCGCGGTCAAAGCTAAAAGAAAGGACTCAAGCTAAACAACGACCATAACAAATTATTTCACGCTATGGCTACAAATCGACATTCGTCGATCTACACGAAAAGAATAAATTCACAACACAAGTTCGACGTGTTTTACGACCATCACGACAAATTGGTCGTAACACAAATGAGTTTCTTACACCATTAGACACACAAAGCTGACTTCTCGCATCTTTCGACTATGAGACATGATTTACGATTTCGCCACAAGATGGTCCATTAAATACTTATAAACGAAAATAGTAAATGTCTAAATAAGTCAACTTGCTATGATGGACTTATGACGACATCGATGACTCCAAGATTCTATATGATGACTTTCGACTAGGATGTTATACTTTATCCTCTGACGTCAACATCTAGTCAACTAACCCAACCGACAAACAAGACTAACTTGATGGTTCCAGGGTTTATCTACCTATTTGGTGATCTCAGTAACAAACACCCATGGTTAATTTCTAGAGTCTATACTCTCTCTCAAAGATACTTTCTCTTTCTGTCGAACACGGTCCACCTGTTCCTGCAATGACAGACTCATATACAATTTGGTGGTCAAAGCACCTATGTTCAAATCAAAGCATAATATATCCAAACATCATTGCATTTATTATAAAGACATTTAGTCTACAATATCACCTTGATCGTAATCATTAGATTCCACAATTTCATATAACAACCTTGTAAGATAAATCGTCAGTTTCCATGTCATTCACAACATATTAAATTACTGAAATTTGCAAGAAAGTAAATAACATAATTGTTTCCAAAAAGAGGGACGTAACAAGGGTATAGGTTGTGGTGAGATCTTATCTCCTATTGCAAAGCTAGCATCCATTCAATTCCTGTTGTCACTCGCAACAGCTTATGACTTGGAAGTAAAATAGATGGATGTGAAGACAACTTTTCTTCATGGTGACTTGGAAGAAGAGATCTACATGTCACAGACAGAGCATTACATGGTAAAAGGTAAAGAAAATCTGGTTTGCAAACTTAAGAAGTCTTTGTATGGTTTGAAGCAATCCCCTAGGAGATGGTACTTGAAGTTTGATGCCTTTGTGTTGTCAATTGGATTTGTGAGATCGAAATTGGATCACTGTGTTTATTATAAGTTTGATGGTGATCGTATTCTCATTGTTCCACTATATGTTGATGATATGTTGCTCATTGGGAAGGGTAAGAATATGATTTCTAATTTTAAATCTTAGTTTTTAGCTCAATTCGAAATGAAAGATTTAGGGGCAGCCAGGTACATTCTTGGAATGGAAATTAGAAGAAACAGAACCAACAGAAAACTTTGGTTAAGCCAGAGTAAGTATGTGAAGTCCGTGTTGGACAGATTCAGCATGGCAGATTGTAGACTATTGTGTGTTCCCGTTTCTTTGGGGACAAAGTTGTTTGTTGAGGATTATCCAAAATCTCCTAGTGAGGTGGAGGACATGAGTAGAGTACCTTATGCTAGTGTTGTTGGTAGTTTGATGTATGCTAAGGTCTGTACAAGACCAGACATTACCCAAGCAGTGGGAGTCCTTAGTCAATTTATGGCTAATCTTGGATGGGTTCATTGGGATGCAGTTAAGAGAGTGTTCAGATAATTGAGGGGTACTTCCAAGTATTCCATTTTCTATCATGGTAATGTTTCAAGACCTCCACATTCTATTGATATTCGTGGATTTATGGATTCATATTGGGCATGTGACATTGACAGCAGGAGATCCACCAGTGCTTATGTTTTTACACTATTTGGTGGTGCTATTAGTTTGATGAGTAAGCGACAACCTGTTGTTGCTTTGTCCATGATAGAAGGTGAGTATATGGCAGCAACTCATGCTTGTAAGGAAGCCATTTGGCTTAAGAGATTGTGTTTCGATATTGGTGTTGATGCAGGTCAGATCATGATCAGTTGTGATAGTCAGAGTGCAATTTGCTTTGCAAAGAATCCAACTTTCCATGCTAGAACCAAGCACATTGATGTTCAGTTTCACTTCGTGAGGGACATGGTTAAGGATAGAAAGGTAAATATGGAGAAGATAGATACTTTGAAGAATGTTGCAGATGCATTGACGAAACTAGTGGGCATAGAGAAGTTTAGATGGTGTTCGGAGTCTATGGACCTCTCGGCTTATAGCAGTTAAATCCTATTTTTCTATTGGCTCTTACAAGGTGTTCGAAAAGTGGGAGAATGTTGGGAATTAAGGTGTCTCAACCTTGGTAATTCTCTGCATTTGTAATGTTTGTATTTATTATTCAATTGCCTATGTTGTAAATAATTAGAATGTCCACTTTGTCATATTGTGGGATGTGGCATGGTGATGTGTTAATCCTACATGGATTATGAACAACTTGTTATTTTGTCCTCACATGAGGAGATAGGCGTCCCACTTAGTGGTAGGAATATTCTACCATGTGTCAGCATCTTCTATGTTGTGTAAGGATTGTTTGACCAAAACGGTTATGACGGATTCCTATGACGAATCTATGACATGTAAGAGTCGAGAATAGAAGGTTGTAAGACAGGTAATGACATGTGTCATGTAGAATCTTTGAATGAGGTATATTTGGGCACCCCGAGGTGAAATATGATGTGTTGTAAGAGAATATGCTATTTATAGCATGTGTATGACAGATTCTCTTATAGCTGTAAGTTGTAACCGCTATGACAGATTCTATGATGGTCATAAGTGTCGTAAGAACATCTGTCATAGCCCATTTTGGAAATAGGTGACCTCTTTGGGATGGGAGCAATGGACAAGTGTCAAACACATTCTACAATGTTGACCAAGTGTCCCTAGGCATGGGTTTTCGTCTAAGATGCCATATTGGACACCCATTCCAAGAAAGGTCCAAAATTACCTTATCTGTTCTATTCAAACAAGTGCTTGGAGATGGAGTTTGTATCACAGGTTTATAGGTATTGTTATGCTGCCAGATTGACTCTAGATATGAGTTTCAAAGACCATTGAAGCTTGCATTGCAAGTGTATTGTAAACATTCTTTCAGATTTGTTAATACATTGTGCAGGTTTCTGAGTGTGGGGTTTTTCACTCGATAAGGGTTTTCCCCACCGTAAATCTTTGTCTCTCTTCTTCTATCTACTTTCTGGTTCTTGTGTTTTGTTGCTATATCTCATCTTAATGGTTTTAACATCACTATAATAGTTAGGATAAAGTTGAATTTGCATAGCCCTCTCCTCAATAGATTAGTGTAGGAAGTGTTTCCGCGCACCTAGCTTCCTTTCAGAATTTGCAAATCTTTGTATCAAATTATTGTTTTTCTCCATTGTTGTAGGTGTTTTTTTAAGAAAACCATAATCACATTTATAGTTTTCTCTTGCCACATTTAGTAGTATGAATGTAAGCTCTGATTTGAATGAATTTGATAGTTCTTAATCCATTTTCAAGCTTTGTAAATGGTCATTTAGTATTTTATAGGGAAAAATATGGTATGGTGTTGGATTATTAAGTATTCTTAGTGGTTTGGTATTGATTTCCATGCATTTTATTTATCAAATAAGTAGTTATACACTTCTGTGTGCTTCTCTTTCCTTTGTTAAACATTAGACTATGTAGCCCAATGGATAGGCACCAATCTAAATAGTCTTAGATCATCCATTCTTCAAAACAAAACAATACATCTTATCTTTAGAAGTAGTAATTGTTTTATGCATCCTCATTCTCTAGGATTGTCATTATTAGCTATATAGGGGTCATAAGAACAACCAGTTGTTCTTAGTTCAGTGATAGATTTGGGGCTAAAGAAGTGATTTGGGTTTGGTTGTTAATATTATAGTTGTTCATTTTGTTTGATGTCAGTACCTACTTAGGTACACCCCTTGGAATATCCCTCAAGAGTTTAAGTTGAGCTTAAAGAGAAGAGGAGTCTAGCCACTCCTATTAGTTGGCCAAGATCACGCAAACTTGTTGATAAACCTCTTCCTATCACCCTGACGATAGTCTGTGGCCTAGGTGATCTAGGAATGTTATAAAGTTTTGTGTTGCCATTATTTTGGGTCCCAACAATACCATGTAGAATAGTGCTGAGGGGATTAGAATCCTCACCAAAAATGTGAAAGAGCTAAAGGAAGAGCACATGGCAGTTATGGGTGGGAAGAAAGATGCAAAAGACTGGCAGCAAAGGAAAATAGGGAAAGATTAATGAACAAGGTGGCCCTAGCTCAAGGACACATGGCAACAAAAAGAAATCTTTCCAAGAGGAGAAGGATGAAATCCTAGGATTCGCAAAACTTCATGAGGAATTCTATAAGAAGGAGTTGACATTGGCTAAGACACTTAAAAATATGTGACAATGTTGATGGGTTCCTATAGGCTAGTTGTTTGTTTTTCTACTTTCTATTGGTTGGTAGTTTCTATAAATAGATATATATCTAGGCCTATTTTAGTTTATGTTTAAGTGTTTTTGGTCTTTTGGCTACTATACAGTTATGTCTAATCTTTGGGGCAACATTTTGTTGTAGGGTTTCAGGGCCCCTTCTAAACCCATTTTACCCATTTTATCAAAAACATTTGGTATTAGAGCCTGGCTAGTTTTGTGTTTTGGAGGGGTTTGCTCAAATAGGGGTGTTCATTCGAACCCCCCTGTGAAGTGAACCCACTTTTTGTTGGCCAATTTTTTTTAATAAAATAAGGGGTTTGATCAAACCCCCTTAATGTTATTTCATTTTTTTAATGTTATTTTTATAAGGTTCTAATGAAAAGAGGTTCATTCAAACCCCCTTTCACTCAAACCCCCTTATTTTGCCCATGCCCCTCTCCAGCTACAATTTTATGCAATTTTTTGGGTTTAGAGGCTCGGGTTGAGGATCAAAATAGAATCAACTTGACAAACCTAGCTAGAGGATTATAGTCCTTGGAATGAGCTTTCTATCAAGTATAATTTTAATATATTTTGGTTTTATTATACATTTTTTTTAGTTTAATTAAACATACATTTTTCATCAAAATCAAGCTCTTAGTTCTGCACATGTGGAAAAATAGTATATTACCAAAAAAAATTATGAAAAATATCTATCCTCCTGGTATTCATGTCCTTGATCCAAGAAAAAAAATTGAATTCTGATACATACAAAAAAAGTTATGCTTTACACAGTACATGTATGTCTAAATTGTAATTGGTTTGACTTCAAAAGTTAATTAAAAGAAAAATATTCAATAAAAAATTATGAAACCAAATGCATCCTCTAGATATCATAGTAAAAATCTAAAATAGAAAAAAAATAGAATTTTATCCTTCATAGAAAAAATGTTATGTTTTACACAGTACACATCACTAGTTAAAAATGGTGTTTACTATTAAAAACTAGTTATTAAAGGAGATGGAAAAACAAATGCAATTTGATTCCAAAATTTTTTTTTAAAATATATTTAGAATCTACAAACAAAATGTGACAAATCACTAGTTTACATCATCTTCAAATTCCTCATGGTTTAGCAACTATAGGTGTCCGAAAGTGGATTTGTTTTCAAAATATTCATTTCAATGTCAACTTTGGCCAAAAAGTGTAACCCACTATTGTGGGATTCAAACTGTAGCGAGAATTTTGGTTGAATTTGTTTTGCCTATTTTGTGTAGAAGCCATGGCTACATCCTCATCCCCATTGGATATTGAAAAATTCAATGGAACAGGTTATGAGTTGTGGAAGTTGAAAATGGAGGATCTACTTGAATAAATAGATCAATGGTTGGTTGCGACAAAAGAAAAGAAACCCAATGCAACTAGTCAAGATGAGTTGGACAAGATGGACAAAAAGGCACATAGTGCAATCTAGTTATGTCTTGTCTATCCTACTAAATGTCTCTGAAGAAAAGACCACATTTACATTATGGAAATGGTTGGGTGAGATCTCCCAAGCCAAAAGTCTAGTAAATAAACTTTATCTAAAAAAATTATTTTCACTTAAAAAGGAGGGTGATTCGATAGTATTTCATTTGAACACATTTAATTTGATTTTGAGTCAGTTGGCTTCTGTTGATGTTAAGATAGATGAAGAAGATAAATGTATCATGTTACTTTGTTCTTTACCTGAGTCATGGGAAAATTATATCCTTGCTATTAGTGCTAATCTCAAAGATCTAAAACCGGATGCTCTTGTTGCAACTCTATTGGCATGGGAAATGAGCAAGAAGGCTATGGATAGTTCAAATGATGCACTCCATGTCAAGGGAAGGTCCAAGGAAAGAGGACAAAAAGGAAATAAAAAGGGAGATCAAAAGGAACCCAAGGACATTTCTAAGGGCATATCTAAGACTCCCAACAAAAAGAACATAGTGAAGTGTTGGAACTGCAGAAAGAGGGGACATGTGAAGAAGGAATACGATAATAAAAAGAAGCAATTTAATTCTTCTACAAAGAAGTTCTCAGATTCTAGTGATGATGTTTTGATTTATTCTTGCAGTGTCATGTGTAACAAATAGTGGTTGATTGACTCAGGTTTCTCTTACCATATGACTCCTCATAGAGAATGGTTTTCCACATATGAGAAGTATGATGGAGGTAAAGTATACCTTGGTGACAACAGTTCATATCCTATCACTGGTAGAATCAAGGTACAGTTGTGTTTCAATGATGGGAGGATGAAAACCCTCCCTTGTGTTTTGCATATTCTAGGTTAAGATAGGAATTTGATTTTGGTTTCTAAATTAAATAATGTTGGAATGCATGTAACATTTGATAAGCATGGTTGCAGATTGATAAGAGGGAGTTTGGTGATAGCGAGAGGGATAAGGAAGTGGACTTTGTTTAAGCTAGAAGCCACTACTATTTATAACTCTACCAATGTAACTAAAAAATCTAAAAATATTTGTATATTGTAGCATCACAAATTGGGCCACATAAGTAGAATTGGTTTAAAAACCATTTTGAATAAAAAATTGTTAGATGGTTTATCTCATTCTAATGAGTATTTTGTTTCTATGAACATTGTGTGTTTGGAAAATAGCAAAGAAATCCATTTCCTTTAGGTAGTTATAAATCTAAGAATAAATTGGAACTTATTCATTCAGATGTATTTGGTCCTATGGATGTTGAATCAATTAGAAAATCTAGATACTTTGTTCCTTCATTGATGATATCTCAAGGTTTACCTAGATTTATTTTATGCAACATAAATCTGAAGTATTCACTAGGTTTAAGGAATTTAAAGCATTAGTTGAAAAGCAATCAAATTGTAAAATAAAGGTTTTGAGATGTGACAATGGAGGGGAATATTGTTCTAAGAACTTTGATGAATTCTATAAGCATGCAAGAATTGTTAGATAGAAGACTACTCCATAGCATAATGAAGTGGCAGAAAGGATGAATCAAACAATCATGGTAAGATCCAAAAGTATGCTAAGTGGTTCACAGGTGGATAGATGATTTTGGGCAGAAGCTTAGAGTGTACTGTTTGTTATTTTTTGAATAGATCTCTTTGTAAGGCTCTTGAACAACTACTTATGAGGTATGGATAGGTAAGAAACCTTTTGTTTCACATTTAATGGTATTTGGTTGTGAAGCTTATGTTCATGTACCTAAATAAAAATGATCTAAGTTGAACCTAAAAGTTGAAAAGTGTATTTTCATTGGATATGGTGATAATGTTAAATGTTATAAGCTTTGGAATTCACTAGCCCACAAGATTATCTATTCTAGAGATGTCATTTTTAGGGAACTTAGAGTTATTTTAGATTTTGAATAGCCAAGAGAAAAAGATAAGGAAGGGAGAGTGCACTTTGAGATTAAGTAGAAGGATGCACCTCTAGAAGAATAGAGAGATATATTTGAGGATGAGGAGGATGAAGATGAAGAAGAATAGGGTTTGGGTGAGGTTATTGAGAAAACTGAAGAGGTTGGGGAAGATAACCAAGAAAAAGTTGAGAAAGCTCAAGAACAAGAAGAGCCCCTTACTCCTATTCCTAAAAGATCCATAAGAGAACATAATCTAGTTGACATGTATAGCCCACCAGATTTCTATTGTATATTTTCTTTATTAAGTACTGATGATGAACCTAGATCTTATAGGGAGGCTATAGATTCAATTCATAGTGAGTCTTGACAACATGCCATGTTGGAAGAGATGATGACATTAGAACCATGTGGCACCTGGGATCTTGTGCATTTGTCTAAAGGTAGAAAGGTCATCGAATGCAAGTGGGTCTTCAATAATAAGTTTGGAGAAGATGATTCATTGGAGAAGTACAAGGCTAGATTGGTGGCCAAGGGCTACTCCCAGAGAGAGGGAGTTGATTTTGGTGAAATATTCTCTCCTATTGCTAAATTATCCTTGATTAGATTTTTGTTAGCTATTGTTGTTGATAATGACTTTGAGATTAAGAAAATGGATGTTAAAACAACTTTTTTAGATGAAGACTTAGAAGAGGAAATTTAGATGCAACAACCTATAGGGTTTGAGGTAAAAGGGAAAGAACACTAGGTATGGAAATTAAAATGATCTCTTTATAGTTTAAAACAATATCCCCAAATGTGGTATCAAAAGTCTAACTTTTTTTTTTAAATTGGGTTTTGTTAGAAGTGAAGAGGATCACTATATTTACATTCAATGTATTGATGATCATATACTAATTGTTGCCTTGTATCATGTGGATGATATGTTATTTTTAGTAACACTAAGGGTATGATCAGTGAGCTAAAAGCCCAACTTTTAGGTGCATTTGAGATGAAGGATTTGGGAGTAGCCAGGTATATTCTAGGGATGGAGATCAAAATAGATAAGGTAAATAGAAAGCTTTAGTTTTTACAGAGTATGTTCATACAATTTTGAATAGATTTAGTATGCAAGATTGCAATCCAGTTAGAATTCCTTTGTTGGTTAGTACTAAGATTTCATTAGATCTGTTTTCTAAGAATGAATATGATTTAGAGGATATGTCTAAGGTGCCATATGCTAGTGTTGTACCTAAAGTTTGATGTATGAAATAGTTTGTACTAGACCAAATATTGCCCAAACAGTGAGAGTTTTGAGAAGGTATATGTATAACCCTGGTAGATAGCATTAGAATTATGCAAAGAGGGTGTTTAGATATTTGGTTGGTACTTCTAATTATAGTTTGGTTTATTCTAATACTAACAATGTGGAAAAAATATTGGACATACATGGTTATGTTAATGCATATTGGGAAGGTGACTTAAACAGTCGAAGGTCCAAAAGTGGGTATGTATTTACTCTGTTTGAAGGAGTAGTGAGTTGGATGAGTAAGAGGTAGCATATAGTTTCAATGTCAACCACTCAAGTAGAGTACATGGTAGCTACCCATGTCTTTAAAGAAGCAATTTGGTTATAGAGACTATGTGTAGGTATTGCTTTTGATTGCAGGACTATTTAGATTGGTTGTGATAGCTAGAGTGTGATATGTTTGGCCAATAATAGTATGTATCATGCATGGAAAAAGTGTGTGGATGTTAAGTACCAATTTGTTTGTGAATTGATTGTTAATGGAAAGATTGAGCTGAAGAATATTGACACTCATAAGAATGTTGTAGATTCAATTACTAAATATATGAGCACAGAGAAGTTTATGTGGTACAAGGAGGCCATGGGCCTTGTTCATAGTACTTAATTATTTTATGTCTTCTTATGGATTAACTTACAATGTATGATGTCAAGTGGGAGAATGTTAAGGATTAAGGTGCCATCAACCTTGTAAATCCTATGTAATGAATTACTCCTAATGTTATTTGTAAATTTCCTTAAGGGAAGATGTATTCACCAAGCAATGGTCTTGTATCAGCTGTATTTGGATCCCAATACCTAATAGGTATGTGGGTGGCTTGACCCCCCATTATTGTCACTAGGGGGTCCAAGGGGGAGACAAACAATGGAGGCCTCTTGGAGGGGGTTCAAGGATAGCACCCCCGAAGAGAAATTTTTAGAAAATTGCCTTGTAAAATATTATGATTTTGTAGTCAATATAGACCATTCATAATTAGGTCACGATTTGACAGTAGAAATTATGTTAGGGTTTTTTTCCTTGGAAGGATGAAAGGAAGCAAGGTGCATGGAAAATGCTTCCTACACTGATCTACTGAGGAAAGATTATGCAAATTTTAACCTTTTATAGTTACAAATTAAGATGCACATTAATAGAAAGATAATAACAACTTCCAAATGCAAACACAAAACTCACAACACAAGATATATGTGGGGAAAACCCTTTCAGGTAAAAAACCCCACACTCCAAATCCACCCAATATATTATTCAGGAATCACGAAGATTACAATATACTTGCAGAGCAAACTTTTACAAGAGTATATCCAACTAGAGATCTAGGAGGTAATTCGACATCTATAAGATTCTTACACACAACCTCTATCTCAAGCTCCTAATATATAGGAGATGCATTATAGTACACCACCAATGGTAATTACAAAACCATGAGCTAAAACCACCCAAAAGAGGCACCTAGATTATCTCCAATCAAAGATACCTTGTGATGTGCCAAAACACACACCAACACATGTAACTCTCCTCTTTACAACTCTTTTATGTGTCCAACACATTTTTACATTTCCCAAAAATAGAAGGTCCAACTTCCAGAGGCCATAACTTTTGATTCGGGTGTCTGATTGACGAACCGTTTGATGCGTTGAAAATCTTGTGAAGAGATCTATCACCCTATAGATCACTATGCTGGTTACAACAATTTTTGAGACATTTAGGGAAGTTTTGATTCTGGTAATTGAGTTCAAAGACTTTTTCCAGCAAATTCAAAAAATAGAAACTTTAATATCTCACAATCCAGATATGATCTTGAGATGAAACTCACCTGAGATGTTCACTTAGTTGTTCCACACCTTCTAGAAAAAAATTTAGGTCAATCCGAGCTCAATCAAATGACTTAGTAAAAATAGTAAGTCTCACTATTTTTAGCTCGTTTAGAAACTTTTGGAAACTTTGAAAGTTCCAGACCATTATCCAAGATAAAGGGTATTCGAAAAGACCAAAACTAGGAAGAATAGAAACCTTTCAAAGTTGCAAGGTTGAGACACTTTTCTTAACAAAGGAAACACTCTTTTTGTTAGGATTAAGGTGCCATCAACCTTGTAAATCTTATGTATTTAATTACTCCTAATATTTTTTGTAAATCATCAAGGGATGAAATATTCACCTAGTAGTGATCTTGTTTCAACTGCACTTTGGATCCTTGTAGTCAACAGGGGTGTGCGGGGGGTTTGACCCCCCACTACTATCACTGGGGGGTCTAGGGGGCAGAAACAACTTCCTATCCCCCTGGCAGGGGTTCGGGGGCAACGCCCCGAAAGAGTTTTTTTTAGAAAATTGCCTTGTAAAGTATTGTAATTTTGTAGTCAATCTAGACTATTCATCGTTAGGTCATAGATTGGATGGTGGAGGTTATGTTAGGGTTTTTTTCACTAGAAGGCAACACTCTTTTAAGATCATATTGTATTATGGCTATGGATGAATATTACATGTGCTATAGGATTGAACACCAAAGAGGAGATTATTAGTGTTTTATTGTAAACTCTATTGAAGTTAATATAGACTGGTGCACATCTCTTCTTGTGTGGAGTTTTTTCTTGAAAGGGTTTTTCCACATAAATATTGTGTTATGTGTTTGATCTTATGTTCCATTATTTCTTTGTGTTGATTTCATCCATCTTAATTTTCATTCTACACAATTAAATATCTATATTACAATTGTAACCAATTTTCTGCACTCCTCTATCGATTACAAGGATCCAAAGTGCAGCTGAAACATGAACACTACTAGGTGAATAATTCTCCCCTTATGAATGATTTACAAACAATATTAGGATTAATTAAATACATAAGATTTACAAGGTTGATGACACCTTAATCCTAACATTTTTATGAGGGAATTGTATTACATCTGTAGTAGTAGAGAGTTGAGACTGGAAAAATAGGTGTTGTTGGATTGAAGACTGAAGAGGAGGTTGTTAGTGATGTATTGTAAACTCTATTGAAGTTAATATAGACTAGTGTATCTCTTCTTGTGTGGATTATTCCTTGAAAGGGTTTCTTCTATTTCTTTGTATTGCTGATTTGATTTTCTATAATCTCCATTTGATTTTGCATTGGATTTATAACAATTTAAATCATATTTCCATTCTATAGTTGTTCACCTTCATTTCTAACAATAGGAAATGGAATGTGGAGAACCTAATGATTTTTGGGTGTGTAGAATATGCATTTGTGCCAAAGGAGAAAAGAAAAAATATGATGACAAAGGAGAAAAGTGCATCTTTGTTGGGTATATAGAAGAATCCAAAGCATACAAATTGTATAACCCTATTACTAAGAAGGTTGTGATCAACATGGATGTTGAATTTATTGAGAATGAATCATGGGATTGTACGATTGACACCTCATTGGGAATCTCAATAACAGTGTCCATAGATGATGAATAAGGTGGAAATAAAGAAGGAATTTCTGATTGTCAAGAAGAATCCACTCTAGTTTCTAGATCCAAAATAGAGCCACATAATTAGCTCCAAAATCATGTACTGAGCAATATAGAATCTAGCTCCAAACAACTACAGAATTATCTCTAGAATACTCTAGAGTCAAGTAGCTCCAAAAGTACTTTTAAGATCCTACGCTCACTTCTCTAGTTCAAAAAAAGACTATGAGTGTAAGAGAGATTTATGAAAGCACAAGGTATGATGATTTTGATGAAATTCTGAACTTTTCTTTATTTTCCCAATGTGATCCAATATATTTTTATGATTTTGTGAAAGAAGAAGCATGGTGTAAGGTCATGAATAAGGAGTTGGATATAATAGAAAGAAATGAAACATGGGATTTTACTAAATTACCCAAGGATAAATAAGTGTTGAGTGGATCTATAAGACCAAGAGTACTGTTGATGGAAACATTGAAAGACATAAAGTAAGGTTGGTTGTTAAGGGATACAAACAACAACCTAGAAGAGATTATGATGAGACAATATGCACCAATTACAAGGATGAAAATAGTGTGGGTTGTCTTAGCAATAACAGCCCAGCATAAGTGAAAGATATATCAAATGGACATCAAGTTATCCTTCTTGAATGGAGTGCTCAAAGAAGTATATGTTGAACAACCAGCTGGCTATGAAGTCAAATGATAAGAAAACAAAGTATGCAGGCTGAAGAAAGCTCTCTATTGGCTTAAGCAAGCATCTTGGGCATGGACACCAAAATTCATTCATATTTGTTGAGTAATAGCTAAATAGTAAAAGTGACAATGAACCCACACTCAATATCAAAGCAACTCATGGTAATATATTAATTGTTGTTTTCTATGTGTATGATTTAATCTTCACATGGAATAATGATTTGTTCACTGCTAATTCCAAAGAGGTAATGAAAATAGAATCTGAGATAACAAACTTAGGTTTGCTGAAATATTTCCTTGACATTGAGATCCAACAAATGGATCATAGAATACTTGTTTCATAATCTAACTATGCCACATAGATTTCAAAGATAGGTCCCAAACACCAATAACTATAGGTCCAAAATTGAGCAAGGAAGGCAAAAACAATGATGTAAGCCCAACCTTATACAAAAGCATGGTTGGAAGTCTAATATATTTTATAGCTACTAGCCCTGATGTAATGTACATGGTTAAGTTTGATCTCTAAGTTCATGGAGGTGCCTAAGAACACACACTCGAAAGAAGGGAAAAAAATCCTCAAATATGTGAATGACACCAAGTGCTATGGAATTATGTATACCACATCCAACAATTTTGAGTTGGTTGGTTACATTGACATTGATTGGGTGGGTACTATAGATGATAGGAAGATCACATTGGGATATGTGTTCCACATGGGATTAGGATCCATTTCATGGGCATCTAAGAAATATTTCATAGTTTCTCTCTCCACAACAAAATCTAAATATTCAATAACTTGATACAAGCACATAATACTATTCCCTTAAAGCAAAAAAAGACAGTTGATTTCTCATCACATTAACCATTAGAGGAAAGATAATGTAACTTACAGATCTAAGTAAATTTTAGCAAAATAATGACGTGTAAATCAACACTTTAAGAGCATGAAAGAAGATGAATAGAAGAAAGATAGACAAAAAAGTAGAGACACCAATATAGTGGGGAAAACCCTTTTGGGTAAAAAACCCCACACTCTAAAGCATCAAACCAATTTATTAGTCTACAACAATAAACATGTTACAATACACTTGCAGGCTCAAAGCCTTAACATGGAGATTTTTACTTGCTTCTCTAGAGGAAGACTAATAGCATAACCCTGTAGAAAACTCTCCTCAATGATTCCATCTTAAGCATTCAATATATAGACTCCTAAAGGCCCAAAAAAACAATCATAAGGTATTACCATGGGCCCAAACAAGGTCCAAAAATACATTGGTAAAAATCCATATGACCCACATTTTCATGACATAAATTCCAATGCATAGGCTAAGTCTTGGCTTCCATATGACCCACCGATTTAGGTGACAAAATTATGGCATTTACCTGCTTTGGAAAGATGCGTATGACAAATGTCATAAACTCTCATTATACCAGTCAAGAATCAAGATTCCTAGTTCACAATTAGTAACTTATGCATCATAAGAATATTTCATAGAATCTGACATAAAATTTGTCATAAGAATATACTATAAATGAACCTTTTGATGACATCTTACAACTCACCACAATATGCAGTGCCACCTTGGAAATCCCATGCCCCATTTTGGTAGAGCATAATTATTATAATAATTTCCAAATAATTAGGGAAAATGATTCATAATAAATAAATAAATTCAAGAACTTGCAAAAGTTGAGACATTAATTCCCAACATTTCTTTCACTGTAATTTTTTGAATGTAAAATTTTTGCACACATTTATAATACATTTATAATAGATATTTTTGTCTACTTGTTTTCATCGTGTGCCTCTCTCTCTACCGTATTCTCTCAAACAAAGAAAATGATTCTGAACATCTCATTATCAGTTACAAACAATTTGAATGCCATGCCTCACTCCAGTGTCTCATATTTATTATTAAAACTTAAATGTTCCACTCATGCCTTGACTATTAAATACTGAGTACAAGCGTGCCTTGAGTATTTAATAGTCAAGGAATGCCTGTGGCTCATTAAGCTGCTAAAATTTGGACGTGTGAGATGGATAGACAGGCATTCATTGTTTGTAACCGATGATGGGATTTGAGAATCATTGCCTTAGCGGTAAATTTAGTAGAAGTTTAAGCTTCCCTATAAAAAGCATGTACATGATTAATTATATACGAGTATGATGCTGTCCTAAACTGAGAACCTTTAATAGCCTGTTAATTCAGGCAGCCAACTTCTTAAAACTAAAAATGCACTAAACAGCAAAGTGTGACAGTTTAATAAAATCCAATAAAATCCAGTGAATTATAAATGATATAAGTGTTGGATTAACTGTCACATTTTGGGAATTGATCTCGTGAACTAATGTCATTCTGAGTTTAGGTAAAGGTGGGGGTTTAGAATGTTCACTAACACTTGCATGTTTTGATGTAAACACAAACTTACAAATGGTATCAGAGCCTCAACCCAAGTTCAATTCCCCCAAATTGTGTAAGACGGGGTTCTGGACTAACTGCCACACCTGGAGAATTGATCTTGTAGACTATCCACCACTCTGGATTTAGAATGTTCACTAACACTTACAGATCTCGGTGTATGGGCAAAATTACAATAAGCTGAACAGCCAAACCGGCCCAAACTACTAACAATAACTTGAATTATAGAAACTACAAGCCTATACAGACTTTTCTTCAGAGAAATTCATTTTCTCCTACCCACACTTACAGACTATTAATTGAAAATATCGATCCTCCTGATTCTTCATGGAACGTCCTCTTAAATCTGTGTCAAAATCACGAACCCCTTTTAATTAATAACGTCTGTTTTTTAAAATCATGACCTTCCCTTTTTAAAATGTTTACCTCAGATTTTATGGATAGTGGAAAATTATGACTCACGCCCAAAATAGACCATTCCCAGAATAGTTGAACGATGCCGCCGGCTAAAACTAAATATAATAGCCATGATTTATTTCCTTTGTTGTGATTAAGAGGTGGTGGGTCTTGCAAACGGCCGCCATCCTTCTCTTTGTGCCAGACCCTAAGAAGAAAGGTAAACAAGAGAATTTTTTCTTGGTTTTGCAGGATTGCCTTTAATCCAGATGCTCCTGCATAGAGCATTTTGAAAGGAGCAGAGTAACTTGTTTTGTTATATGGATTCGCAAGCAAAACAAGATTTGGTCGTGGACGACAGCGGAGGTCACAATGATGTGGAAGAGGAGGAGACACTGTCAGAGCAATCAGTACAGTGTTTGAGTTCCAAGAATCACAAAAGTCTGAACCCCAATGCTCCCGACTTCACTCCTGCTCCCCCAATCTTGTATCCACAGCCCATATTCAGTCCTCATCACATCTACGGACACATGGATGAAATGCTTCAGCAGCAGCAGAAGCTATTGTGGTATTGGGAGGCGAGGCCAAATGGTCTGATGCACAGTGGAGGCGTCCATCATTTGAGGACTCCACGGACTTCTTCCAGAGGTTTAGGAGCTCATTACATCTTTGACGAGAAAACAGCAGAATCATATCAGGGCACCCCTCGCACTACCCTCATGGTCAGAAATATTCCCAACAAGTTCAGGTATTCAATAAATTCCACTTTCTTCATTTCCAATTTCAATTCACTCTACTTAAACATCATCTATTTCCATTCACTCTATTTAAACATCATCTATGTCAATAACGAATTTATACCTCATCCATAAAAATCCTATTTGATTGCATACAGTAGATTACAAAACTAAAATCGGCCTAGTTACTCACTCACCATCTTTATGCTGCAGCCAGATTAAGCTGATAAAATTGCTTGATGAGCACTGTATACAGCAAAACAGTAAAAACTCTGGTTCAAATGATCTTGATTCTGCCTATGATTTTGTCTATTTGCCTATTGATTTCAGGTGAGTTATGACCTTTTTTACTTCATGTCCCATTAAAATCAAACAAATCTCACTGTTTTGCAATGGCTTGTATGATCTAATGTATAATGTAGACAACTTTTGTGGTATGTTAACAGAAACCGGTGCAACTTGGGTTATGGGTTTGTAAATTTTACCAACGTTCAAGGGGCACTGAGGTTCTACAAGGCTCACCATTTAAAAAAGTGGGAACGTTTCAACTCAAGGAAGATTTGTGAGATAAGTTATGCTCGCCTGCAGGTGCGTTAAGTTGTTTGTTATATTTCATTTTTGGGGTTCCTTTTTTATACAAGTAGTGGACTTGAACTTCGTCTCTTTCTTTCCTCAGGGGAAGGCAGCTTTGGAAGAGCATTTTCTGCACTCCACGTTTCCATGCAACACCGACAAATATTTGCCGGTTAAATTCTCACCACCACGCAATGGAACCCAATGCACGCCACCAACTGTTGTAGCGTCTCGCCTCTCAGGGAAGCGTAGTTTTAGAAATGACTTTGGGTGGGCAACTGTTCAGATTTAAGTGGATATATTTAGGTTATGAATGAATAAGTGTAATCAATCCATACATAAAATAATGTATTAGGGTTTTCTTTAAAGACAAAGGTTAGAGAAATGAATTTAACTTTTTATAAAGATAAAGGTTAGAGAAATGAATTTAACTTCTGACATAATTGTGGCCATGATACATGTATTAAGTCATGTTCTTAAGTTTTTTCTTTTTAATTTTAAAATTAAAAAATTGAACAATATTGTTGTCTTAAATTTTTATAACTTTTAAATATTATGAACTTTTTTGAATTAAGAAAATTTTCCCTCTTTTATGTTTAAAAATTTTTGTTGTAGAAAGAATCTATGCAAAACACTTAAATTTTTGGATTTGTTGTATACACTACCACTTTCTTTTGGTTGCAATTTTGTAAAATCTATTAAGCTTCTCTCACAAACCATAAGATTTGTTTTTGCTATATTTCACAAATAAATGTGTAGATTCTTTCACTTCTTTACTCTCAATGCACAAAAAAATAGGATTGTGCTCTTCACTAGTCTACTTCCAACTCTCACAAGTTTTTCTTCTTTGATACTAAATGTTGGAACTAATAATAGTTTAATCTTATAAGAAGTGCATATTATGGTTAGAATAATTATATGTTTCTTAATTGTGACTAACCAAAAAAATATTCTACAAATGTGCATAACAAACTATAGCAACAAGATTTTAACTAATAAATACTTTAATAATTATGTATGTAGTTTAGTTTATTTGATAGTTTATATCATTTGGGCACATTGATATAAATTATTTCTTTCTTTCTTTCTTGGGCTTCAATGCATGTATAGGTTTCATTAAATGTTAAAGTTTTCTTCTAGAACAGAGCAGATTAGAAGCATTAAACGTGTCTTCCAAATATATTTGGTGCTATGTGAGATTTTTAATTAGGTGTATTATGTTAATACAAAGTAAATAATTTCCATGAGTTTTACTTTTTGCGAATTAGCTGGTAACAGTGAGATGAAATTCAAATCAGTCAAAACGATTTATTTTTTGACTTAATGGTAAAATACCTCCTCAATAGATTGCTTTTGAAACCCTCAGTTATTAGACTTGTGGTAGTTTATTTTTCAGACTTGATCTCTTGGTGAGAAGTATATTTTAGGCTACACTGAAGTTTTGCAAGCAAAATAAACTTATACCCACATTATCAGTTCCTTTCCTGACAATTGAATGAAGGATTACTACATGAGATGATTCTTGCTTGTTAATCTGGGGTACACATATCTTAGGTATTGGATGGGCACTTTGTAATGGTACGTGTCCCTGCACCAGTGAAGCAAACTGTTACGTCTGAGGATGCTTGGGTTCAGGAATGTCTTCTGGCATCTTATGTGGTTACCTTCACTACTGAAGGAAAGGAAAATAAAGGAAAAGCCCCTGAAAAAAGCTTTTGTCACAAATCTCTTCAACAAATATGCTAGAGGTGCATATTTTGAAAGTTCAAAAGCGATAATCACCCAATCTCACTTGAATGAAAATTGGAAGAAAATAAAAAGCATTAAGATTGCAACAAAGTTGCTAGATATTTCTCCTTTCCTTACCAGATATGTGTATCTGCATATCAGACATGATATGGATATGACACTCTTGGATACGGCGCGGAGACCATATCCATATCCGGATGTATCCCTATACAAGTCCATATTTGAGCTGTTTCTGGCTAAGGCACCTGAATGACTGGTGCCATATCCAATTTAGGATTATGGAAATTAAAAAAAAAACCAATTTTTTTTTTTAAAAAAGAGAAGAAAACATTTCACATAAATTGTTCACATATTTATGATTAAAATTATGAAGACACAAATATAAACATAACAACATATCAAAATAAAATTATAAACTAATAATATAAAAATAAAAAAAATATAAATAAATATTTTAAATGTTATGTTCTATGCTTTAGATGTATAAATAATTGAATATATGTGTATTTTTTAAAATGTTATATCTAGCCATATCTGTATTGGGGATCTCTTAAGAATTCGTGATATCCTTGTGCGATACTGTATCAGTTTCCGTTCAACTTTGGACCGCATTGATTGTTTTAAACTTCTATGTTTTGTATGTCACATGGAGGTGCCGGTATGAAGCCTATGTTTTGATGGCCATTCGCAAACTAACTGGGGTATGCTTTCTTGTACTTTTTGTTATTTAAACAACTTTGTAGCATACCAGGATGCATAACATAGGGCATGTGTTCGTTGTTAAAAATTAAAATAGAGCAACTCCAGAGAGGATGATTGATTTTGATACACACAATCTGGGGATCCCTTCAGCAGGCCTCTCTACAATCATGAGAGAGGGGTTCCACATTTTCACATAGTAAGTTGGTATTGTGGGTCAAGCTGTTTCTAACAGACTCTCATACCAATCATCCTCTATCCAATTTTCAGCTCCAGCAAGCATGCATATGCTGTATGTTTATTTAAAATTTAATCCCAGTTTGCATTACAGATAAGGAATATTAAAGTTCTATGGCATCCGTTTCTGCCCTAGCTTGAACTATCATTGTGTGACAAGCATGTTTTACAAACCAAAAAAGGATATAAGTTTCTTGATTCAGATACAATTTTTTTCTTGCACAATTGAATAGAGCAACAAAACTATAAGAAGAAGATAAATAAACCTTATTTATCCAAACTTTATGATTTTGTAATTAACTTATCTAATAAAAAATAGTTTCAAACCTAACTATAACTCTCTATTCTAAAAGTTGGAACTAATAATGGACTAATCTTGGACTAATCTTATGAGAAGTGTATATTTAAAATAACTCTGTATGACTACAAAAAAAACTATGTTTCTTAGTTGTGGCTAACAAAAAAATATTCTATTGAGAAGTGTATATTTAAAATAACTCTGTATGACTACAAAAAAACTATGTTTCTTAGTTGTGGCTAACAAAAAAATATTCTACAAATGTGGATAACTATAGCAATAAGATTTGAACTAATAAATACTTAATTAGATTTATTATTCTTAGTGTCACTTCTAGATCCTCTCAATAAAAACTATATATTGTTTTTGGTATGAAGATTGTTTTAGATAATCTACAAGATCTTTTAAAATAATAGTCTAAGTGAACTTTTTAAGAGAATTATGTACTATGTGAAAGAGTGTCTAGATATTTTTTTCATTTTTAGTTTCTGTCAAGGAAACTATAGGTGAGGCTGTTCCTAACTAGTTATTAATAATTTTTTTTTGCAACCAATGAGAACTGAAATAGTTTTTCCATTTAAAAAATATTTAGCTATTGCTATTTATAGACGCAAAAATTAAAACAAAACATATTTGAAAAATAATTTTTCTTTAATCTATGAAAACTTTTACCCCAGAAGGGCAATTAATGCTTATCCATTACAATAATGGCAGTAATATTAGCTTATGGAAAGGGAGTGGCAATGAGTTTTATTATCTAGTAATTATTCTATCCAAAATAAACCAATGACAAGAGAGTATTTTTTTAAACCATTATACAAATATTAAATTTTTCCTAAGTCTACATGCAAATATTTTAACAAAAATACATTGAAGAATTAATCATCAATCTTGTTTTTATTTAGAAATAATGGGGACTAGTACTTTTATATTTGCATATCAATCATGTGTAGTTGCATATTTGTTTACTTTCATTAAACTAAAATAATTTTTTTCTTTGCTAATTAATTTAGTTAGTTCTAATAATTAATTTTTAATGAAATATTTTCAATAATTTAATCTAAATGATACCAAAAACTTATTATATTTTTTTACAAGAATTAATTGTCATAGTAAAAAAAACTTATTATAATTTTTTAAAGCAATTAATTCCCATTGTAAAAATCTAAAACAAAGGTCATTAAACTAAATATTTATTTTCTTTGTGACTTTTAAAGATTGAAGAGGCCTATCCCTGTTGTTAATATTAATTTATTTAATAATTTAGCCTTGGTTTTCAAAGATTTGTTTATACAATAAGAATATTAAATAAAGAACCCTATCCCTATTGTTAATATTAATTTATTTAATAATTTAGCCTTGGTTTTCAAACATTTGTTTATGCAATAAGAATATTAAATAAAGTATAGTTTATGTAAGGTGCACTTTAAGTACAATAATAATAATAATAATACGCAATGCCTAATCTAACCTTCTATAAATCATAACAACATTGTATCACTTCATAAATTCATTTGGCAAGAAAAAACAAAAAAAATGGAGCATAGTGCCCTTACCAATTAAACTTCTCTCTTCATTGATTTAATAAACTATTTAGGCTAAAAAAAACTATGTCTGGCTCTATTTTTTTATGTACCTTAATGCCACTGCACTCCTCTGGTGTAATTATTTTTATATGTCACTCTTTAATAGGTTTTGTTAACACACTTACGCCATTAATTATTAGCTTTAATAATTAGTTTTTAATGAAATATTTTCAATAATTTAATCTAAATGATACCAAAAACTTATTATATTTTTTTACAAGAATTAATTAGCTCTTGTTAATTATATTTTCACATTAAAGTATTTTAGGAGATTTTCATTTACATGTAAATATTTATGTCAAATTATATATTCCATCATTGTGAATAGTATATAATTAATTAGAAGAAGAGAAGCCTACGTATATTAATTAAGGAGGAATAATTGTTCTATATGTTTTTAATAATAAATTTTTCTTCTTTGAAATTTATGTTAGATTGGGAAATTGGAATATGAAAATTGAATTAGAAAATTGTATTGATGCAGATGGAGCAGTCTATAATTCAAAATGAAACACAAAATATATATTTACCAACAATGAATGATCGCAGTTCAATCCTTTAGTTCATCTTAAGAAAACAAATATTTACTAGTATATATTGAATAAAGGGTTGATAGAGAAAGTCTCAATCCATGTGTTGTATCGGTAGTATTGACACTCAAAAAGGATGGGGAATGGAGGATGTGTACATATTTGAGAGCCATCAATAACATAACAATAAAGTATAGGTTTCCATTACCTCAAATGGATGATATGATGGATTGTTTGATTGTAGCTAAGTACTTTATGAAGATTGATTTGAAGAGTGAATACCATCAAATAAGGATAAGAGAAGTAGATGAGTGGAAGACAACTTTCAAGATGAAAGATGGCCTGTATGAATGGTTGGTAATTCCTTTCAGGCTGACGAATGCCCCCAACACCTTTATGAGGTTGATGAATGAAGTGTTGAAGTCTTTTCTTGATAATTTCGTAATTGTATATTTGGATGATATTTTGATTTTTAGTAAAATAAAAGAAGAGCATTTGCAGCATGTTAGGGAAGTCTTGGAAAGGCTAAAAGAGAAAAAGTTGCTAGTTAATTTGAAGAAGTGTAGTTTTATGAAAAATGAGTTGGTATATTTGGGATTTGTTGTGTCTAGAGAAGGACTAAAAATGGATCCAAAAAAGGTCAAATAAATTGTAGATTGGCCTTCACCAAAGAGTATGTTTGAAGCAAGGACTTTTCATGGATTGTTGAACTTCTATAGGAAGTTCATCAAGAATTTTAGTGGACTTTGTATACCTCTTAGGAAGACCATGAAGAGTAATAGGAAAGAATTTGTTTGGATAAGAACAATAGAGAAAATATTTCAGCTATTGAAAGAATAAGTCATAGAATAGTCGGTGTTGGCATTGCCTAATTTTGGAAAAGTGTTCCAAGTAGATTGTGATGCAAGTGGGACAATGATTGGAGGAGTCCTAAGTCAATATGGAAGACCAATAACATACTTTAGTGAGAACTTAAATTAAGCCAAAAGGAAATATTCTATATATGATCAAGAGTTTTATGCAATTGTTCAAGCACTCAAGAAATGGCAACATTATTTGCTACCTAAGGAGTTTGTGTTGTATACTAATCATCATGCATTGCAGTTCATAAATAGACAAGGTAAGTTAAATCAGAAACACATGAAGTGGGTTAATTTTTTGTAGATTTATTCATTTGTTTTGAAACATAGAAGTGGAAGATCTAACTAGATAGTTGATGCATCGAGTCAAAGATGTTTGTTGCTGAATGAAATGAGAGTGAATTTTGTTGGTTTTTATTTTATATGAGAGTTATATGAAGAAGATCCTGATTTCAAAGAAGCATGGGCAACATGCAATAATCTAGTGGAGAAGGATAGAACCCCATGGTTAGAATATTCTGTACAAGAAGGTTTCTTATTCAAAGGGAAGAGATTGTACATACCTTAGGGATCAATGAGGGAAAATTTAATTAGGGAGAAACATAATGGAGGTATTAGTGGATATTTTAGAGTGGACAAAACATTGGCACAACTGAATGAAGGTTATTATTAGCCTTGGATGAATGCAGATGTAGAAAAAATGGTGCATGGTTGTAGAGTTTGCCAAGATGCCAAAGGAGTAAGAAAAACATAGGGTTGTATCAGCCATTGCCTATACTAGAGAGACCATGGGAACACATAAAAATGGATTTTGTTTTGGGATTGCCACAAACACAAAGAGGTAATGATTCTATGTTTGTTGTGGTTAATAGATTTTCAAAGCAAGTTCATTTTATTATGTGTCAAAGGTGTAATGATGCTAAACCCATATAGCTACATTGTTCTTTAGAGAGGTAGTTAGGTTGCATGGATCACCAAAAAGTATTTTTGCAAATTAGGATACCAAATTTGTTTCCCATTTTTGGCATACTTTGTGGAAAAAGATGGGAATTCAGTTGGGGTTTAGTTCAACTTACAATCCCCAGACTGATGGTCAAACTAAAGTTGTAAATAGAAGTCTTTATAATTTTTGATGTTTTTAGTAGGTGATAAACCCAATCAATGGGATTTGATTTTGGCTCAGGTAGAGTTTACTTACAATAATTTAGATAATTAGAGAGTAGGGTAGAGCCCATTCCATATTATTTATGGTTACAGTCCTTGAGGTGTTGATGAAGTGAGGGATAGTGTAGATTTGGGTAGAAAGGGTGTTGTTGTAGAGGATTTTGCTAAGTATCTTCATGAATTACATAAAGAAGTTGTAACATTCCACACTGCAAACCCCGAAGGGTGAGGCCCAAAAGAGGGCAAGAATATTTTTTTGACATACAAGTGATAACATACATAGATATGGTTGCTGATTCAATAGATCAACAACATTCATGGCCAAGTATGGACAAATGCACAACCCACCAGAGAGGACTAAATCACTCTCTAGAGAAACATTAATAAACTTTGTTCATTTTAAACACCAACCCAAATGTTCCTATAACCCATTCTAGATTATAAACATGAACTCGAAAGCATCATAGTACAAGTGGATCCAATACCCACACCGGAATCTATAAACCAAATAGGAAACATCTCATTTCTTCTCATTACTTTGCATGATTACATCTTCTCTCTTAAGAGAGTACAATTACATAAAAGAATATACAGTGCAATGGCACAGCCATGAGTATGATATACAAGTACAATAACATAGTCATGAATATGATACAATAACTGAATAGGTACAACAATAGATAAGGTAATAGAGAGTGAGAACATCTCCAATCTGGTGCTTCAATAATTTGTTCACTAGTCCCCAATGGCGGTGGCAATGCCTCCCAACCATGTCGACTCATACGAGACCACCCCACCATGCTCAAAGGTAGTCACAAGGCCCAAACAAAAGTAACAAGGAAAGGGTATATAGGATGGCCAACACTCACACCAATCACAGAGAAGACACGAAAAACAACACATAATGCCATAGTCATAACATAGAGATGCTCATCAAATAGAATGTCAGGTACTACTCACGACTACCAAGGCACTAGACACTATGATGTAGGTTGGATGGAGTGTCGTCATGTGTGCTCAAAGGAATGGCACCACATAGACTCAAGTGCACCTCTCATACAAACGAGGAGACTCAATTATGCCTGAATCAATGCCCTGCAGATAGGTCTGCCTTCTCGTATGCATCCTTAGCATTTACAAATGCTCAAAGCCATGCATGAGGACTCAATATCCTAGACCTAAGCTCATCCCATTTAACCAAACGGGGCATACAAAACCCAATTAAAAATAGTCCAATAAAAATAGGTGACATGGTGAGTGTCCCATCTACATCCCCAAGGTATTTGGACTAGCCATAGAGGGTAGGGGACATGTCCTAAAGACACCACAGCTATAAAATACATAGCTCAACATCTACTATATAGGGTTAGAAAATATTCTTTGATTATCTTTGTTATACCTTCCTACGGTAGACCACAGAGATTCTTAATGTAAGAGGTTTTCCTCTGTGCTAGTCATTGCTTAAGAATTTGCTTACTCTTGTGACATAGTTTTATGTCCACTAGATTTTATAAGTTTTTGGTACATCTATAGTTCGCAAGACCAATCTAATCAGCTTCGTCTGTAGATATTATATCTTATCATGTTCATGTCTATTCCTATTAATACATTATATCTTATCTTCACCTCTAATAATTTTTATCATGGTCATGTGTATTTCCTACTAATTAGTGTTCAGAGAAGAGATATCATACAGGGTATCCTATCTAATAGACCATAGTAATAACCCATATAAAACATACACTTAGATCTCTAGTATGCTCATAATGGTGTGTCTAGATCTAAAACTTCAAATTCCCCCAAAATATATTCCATTCAAATTCAATAGAAATCTATTCAATATATGTATATAAAATTAACCATTGACATGAATATCTCTTCATAACGAATAAATATTTGTTGATCTAGGGTAAGATTTAAACATGTATCTAGTATTGGCATATTCATAAACCTTTCCACTATTAGAGAAGGTGATTACAACCACTGCTGCATCACATAGCACTGAGAGCTCGCACTCCCCTTCACCTCATCTAACATCTTACAACTTGATATGCTCACCTAAGTTCTTCCTTTCCTCAAGGTGATGTCATCTCATGAGATGCACTGATTGCAGGATACACATCAAATGGATTTGTTGAAAAGACTTTAGAAACTTTTAAGACAATGCCCTTTGGCAGGCATAAAATCAAATTCCTAAACCTTTGCCAGAAACCTCGCTGCCTACGCTAGAATGGGAGCTTCGAAATAGGGTATAGGTATCCATCAAAGCATGAAGGATAGAGGAATTTTTAATAGATCTTATAGTTGGGAAAGCTCTAGTCGACATATCTGTAAACTATGGAGGCATAGACCAGGCACGTGATCCCCAAAATGGTAATTTTATTTTGCAGATGCCCTCCTCTCTATTCTCCACACCAGATCCAACCATTTCAACGACCTAAAAACCAAAACACCCACCTAAATCAAACCACGACCCACACTACCAACCAAGATTTGGTAGAGGGAAAACCCCAAACTAGGCCAAAATTGATAACCACTATCTAAAAAAAATTTTGAAACAATCAATGACTGTAACAACTCAACACCCATAACACTCAATCCCTCATTTCTTCTCCAGATTTACATCACAAAACTCTCAATTTCCCTCACCATCACAGAACCCAAAAGAAACCTTGATATTCAAGAAAATGTTTCAATAAAGACCCTCCAAATTTAATAAAATTTCTTCTATTTAAGAAACGGAACCCAATTGTTGCAAGAGGAGCATATGCTTTTGAAAACTAAGATGTCTTGTATCAAATGCCACAAAACTTTGAAAGCCCTATCATTCAAAGTCTGATGGTCTATGAATTGCGTGTATGCGTAGGAGAATTCTCCACATCACTATACTAGAAATAGCCTAGAAAGAAGAAATGACTAAGAAAATGTGATGGAGACTCAAATTATTTCTGCCCTTGGTGGGTCTTTTAGCACATTGTTAATGAAATTGCAAAAGATAGGTACCTGGGCATCAATTTGTTCACCTCCCACCAAGATATTTCTGGCTGCAACATTAAACCAACTCATCCACCTCACCATGCCACAACTCTCTCTCTCTCTCTCTCTCTCTCTCTCTCTCTCTCTCTCTCTCTCTCTCTCTCTCTCTCTCTCTCTCTCAGGCAATCCATTCATTCACCTAACTAGTAGATATTTCTTTTCAGCATTAAAACATTTACCAACCTTTCCCATGCACCTCTCAATGCCAATAGGGAGGATTGTTACAAAAGTGAAAGAAAACTTGGAGAAGAGTGCCACTAAATACAAAGAGCATGTTGATATGTGCAAGAGAGAAATAATTTTAGGTGGTTGATTTGGTATTGGTACATTTGCAGAAAGAAAGGTTCCCATAGGGAATGTATAACAAATTGAAGTGGAAAAAGATAGGTCCATGCAGAGTATTGAAAAAGTCTTCATCTAATGCATATGAAATTAAAATTCTAGTAGGTATATAGATATATCTCCTATAGTCAATGTTGTTGATTTGTATAAGTATTATGAAGGAGAAACAAGTACACAAGGAGATACACATTTAGATTTGTAGGATGAAGAAGAATGCATGTAAATCAATTGCCTAAGAAGAAACTTGAAGAAGTGAACAAAGTGATAGATTCTTCAGTCATCAAAAGGACAAGGGGAAAGGAGTATAGGGAATATTTGGTCCATTGGAAGAACATAATAGCTGATAAAGCTTCTTGGGTGAACACTTTAGATTTGGTTAAGTATCAAATTCCCATTCTAGACTTATTGAAATGTTCATGAGTTGCACACTCATGAAAAATTTCTCTTACTTGACGTGTCTAATGTAGGAGCATCCAGATGCATGCACTATCCTATATCCCCCAAAAACATTTCAATATTTTGTTTTCAGTTTTGTCATGTTCAGTTGTTGTGGTTGTTTTCTTCAAGGGAAATTCTCAGATTTGAAATTGGTCAAGTTTGGAATTAGTTTGTGCAATTGAAACACCTTGGTGAAAATTAAAGTTCATGTATTCCTTTGTTCTCCAAAATGTGGCTTGAATAACAAGTTAAGTTGTGAGGTCCATGCTCCATACATTTCAACAAAGGCTTTTATCTTTGAATCCAAGGGAAATGTTGAAAGGAAGCCTCTTGTGGACTGGTACAGATTCACTCAAGACACATGGAATCAAAGTTGCGCTCTTGCTAACTTTCTAATAAAGTTCCTTTGTTTACTTTTATGTCGGATTACAGATGAAGGACATAATGTGTAGATAGAAGAGCTAATTTTTCTAAAAGATAAGTTTGGAGGTTCATGCTAAAGTCAAAATATTTAATGAGGGAGACTTTGTACAACTTTTTAGCTTCATTGAGGAAGCCTCTATCGTGGCTTTGCATCTTTGTTCAAGGGAAAGAATTTGACTTTTTGTTCTTGTTTTAACTTTTTGATAAAGGATTGTTTGAAGTCTTGAAGGGGTTGACTCATTAAAGAAGAAATCTATGGTTCCCCAAGATCCTAAAATACTGAAGAACATAGATTTAGTGATGGTGTTAGTGAAAATCATTAAAAGTCCGGGCATCTTTTATTTCTCCCCTACTATTGGTTAGTGTGATGGTCGACGGTTTAGTAACTATTCACTTTGAAAGTGGTTCATATTTGATGGATCTTTATGACAAAAGGCATATTGTTGTTTTTGCTACGTTTTAATGTATTTTGGAGTGAATGTTGGAGAAGAGTATTGAAGGAAGAAGACTATAATAGTTTTAATTGCCTATTATACTCCTAATGCTACATACATGAATAAAGACATTAAAATTGATTGTTGTTGTGATTGAGGATATTGTTGTCCTCTTGTAATCTTGTGAGTCTTGGTTTCTAATTTGATAAAACTTCTAGGTTTAGGATGCATAAATGACTTTAAATGTGGTCAACACTACTCACAAAGTGATCTATGCAAGCTTTGGCCCCTTTGTCTCACTAGAACTAGGGGCTAAAATCCCTAGAAGACCATGGGTTGGGAGTTGGTGATAGGTTATGGTCATGTGTGTGACTAGCAGGTTTATGCAAGTGGCAAGCCCTAGTTACTAATGTGACCAGGAGCCAAGCAATGGGAGCAAGAGGTTTTGAACTCCATAGGTGGGAGGTGGCAAACCCATGGTTAAAACTATTACCCCATGGATAAATAGTAATATTTTTTTTGATAGAACCTATGGATGTAGCCAAGGCCATGTAAATAAACTCTAGTATACCAAAATTTAAGATCTTTGACTTGTAGCTATAGCCTAACATATTAAGCTTTGATCTTATGGTTAGAAAACTAGGCAAGTGATTTTAAAATATTTTAAAACTAATGATTTAAAATAATCAATAAAACCCACTTTTTTAATATATGTATATATATTTTTTAAACCAATTTTTTAAAATATTTAATAAAGAACCTTCCTATGATGATAGAGGTTCATAGACTGTGCAAAGAGTGTTGTACATATCTATATGAATCCATATGGTATGGATCTGAAGTAAAACCCCTATACCTTCAAAGTATATTAAGTTTTATATGAATCCTAAGGTCTTTGGACCTTTCACACTCAATTGTGAGGTCATTTTCACCCTAGAATACTCAGCAAAATTTCACACTTAGATCTCCCCTAAAAAGAGAGTTAAACTTGCAATATCAAGCTAGAAAAAACCTAAAAAACTAAGATCAAGCAAGGGACAAGGTCTCATCGGGTGTGCCAGAATGTATATGCTAAAATATGAAACAAAATGAGGAACAATGCATCAAAATAAAGATTGTATTTCATATCTAACAACACATTCGATTGAGAAAAGGATTAGCAAAATCAAATGAAAAACTAGAAAGCTCTCACCAAAAATAGCTCTTGTTGCAACAAGAAGTGGTGGTTGTGCTCTAATGGATTCTTGGTGGTAAGATTGATTGTTGGTTCCTCACTTGGACAACATGATATACATTGCAAAATATTGTTCAAATTAACAACATGGAATCACATTCCAAAGATTTTATACAAATGGCTTGATTGAGGGTTAATTTATAGATTTTTGGATGATAGGATGAAGGGTTAAGATTTGATTAAAAATGGATGGCTAGGATTGAATGAGAATAATTAGGGAAAGATTAGAATCTTCTAGGGCTTATCCTTATGCGAATGGATAGGATTAAAAGATGTAGTATCAAGTGGATGATGGATATCATATAAAGTTGGTTTGACTTTTGTGGGAGTGTCTAGTTTCAATGAGTCTAGATAACTCTTTAGTGTAGTCATGTGACTTTTTGAATTTTTAGTTAATTTATTTGAGCATAATGGATAAGGATGGGATTTAATTAGGATAAATGGGGGGTTAGAATAGGTTTTAGGATTTTTATATGGATTAATCAAATAATGAAATTATTTAATTAATTAATGGAGAGGGATGTGAGAAAAAATAGATTAATTAAATAAATTATGTTTATTTAATTAATTTAATGATGAAATGAATGATAAAAGTATAATCCTAATGAATTAAATAAATACTCTATCTAATTAATTAGTGTGAATATGAATGTGGTTAGGACGGGACTAGGATAGTGTTGAAAGGTGTTGAAAGGTGTCGAAAGTGTCAAAAGTGATGTTAGAGGTGTTGTGAGTGATTTGGTCAACAATAGAAAATTGAGATTTACTAACACTTAACTATCTAACTTGGTACCTCTAAGACTTCTATTGCCAACACTATAACTAACACATGTTTAATTATTTAAATTCATTACAACACATAAGCACATGTGGATGTTGAATGTGCATTTATCTTCAATAGTTTTTTATTTTTATGAGAGGTTAATCTTTTAACCTAGGGACTTAGCCTACCACGATCTTATCTAAGGTCTTTTTACTAGTGACACTCCATTTCTACCAATTATCCCAACTTGATGATTATATATTGATGCAGAGTGCACAATGATGATGCAGGCCAAAACCTTAGCATGCATTCAGAAAATACATTCGATGAAGCTGACCGTTGACTTCCTTTGTATGTCGATGTAAAACTTAACTATCACTGTCTCCAACTAGTCAACCAGTGTAGGGTCCCCAAATACCACCCATATGGTCGGTCGTCCCTTTGTATCTAATTCAATGTACATTCACAACGTGCATTCTAAAGATTCATTCACCCTAAACTTCTATGACATACACACTCAACAAGCCTTTGTGATATACACATGAACATTCAACTATGAGATACACATGAAATGGACCCTGACATACATTAGCGATATACACACAGAATGTATACCTGGAAAAACAACACGATCTTCACCGATCTGAACCTCTAGGAACCCTGACGATTACCTAGATCTATTTCTCCAACAATCACACAGATCTTAGACTTTGCCAACCTAGCACATGATGGCGCTAGGATCTATCTGCACCCTACATGTGATCCTGCAAGCATGAAATCAAACAAAATAGAAAACACAAATCGAAAGCATTGTATAACCATTCCAGTGATTTCGAAGAAATCTAACCAATGGAATGGATTAAGAAATCCATCCAGCCACAAAACAACAAATTGATTGCACAGAGAAAACTAAAGGAATCTAAAGATAGAAAGATGCACAACACAAAATTTTATTATGCCTTTCAGAAAGTGTATACAAATGCTCTGTTTCTCAAATACAAATCACACTATTCTGATCTCTCTTACCACTGATTACAATTGATGATCTCTGGGGTATTTATCTACTTACCCTCAGTAGTACTGAATTGACTCCAAGTGGCTGGGAGATTTAACAACCTCCAACTGCCTAACAACTTCCTAACTGTCTAACAACCCTTGTGATTACAGATTGACAAGTGTCCTTGGGACTTACAACATAAACCTAAATACAAACTAAAATAACATGCATTGGTCAAACAGACCTTATTACATTGAATGGTTAGCTTAGGACCTTATTGGAAACATCAAAATGAACTATAAATAGTTAATACCTCATGGAGGCCACTGTGGATTGGGTGCACCTGCAGCATACACCCCACCGTGAAAAGAACTCATGTCCCATGAGTTAATCCTTAGGTTTATTCCACCTTTACTCTTTGTTGTCTCATGTCTGCCCCATGATCTCTGGACTGCAACCTGCTACCATGGGATCAAAGACTCATACCTAGCATTGTAGGCTCTTCTCACACCTATCCTTTTCTTTCCATTCTATTTTACCATCAACTCTGCCTGAACACTACCATTGGAAACCTTGGTAAGTGCTTCTTGTACTGCTGTTATGGCAGAATCTATTTGCCTTTCAACCCTTGTTGGTGCTAGAGGACAAACAATAGTCCCTACTATGATAGCATCCTTATCTTTCTAATCAACTTGTAACTACTTGTTAACTTGTTCTTTGAGCTTCTGCTGATCCATCTGATGTCCATCAGCCAAAACTGAAATCATCTTCAAACTCTGATCTCCACACCTTGAGACATCATCAACCTTCTTTGTCTTTTCTTCATTGATCTGCACAAACTCTTTCTTAACCATCAAAATAACCTTAGCTATCTTCTTTGCTTCAGCATCCTCCTACAATGGTGTCATCACAAAAATCCTCCCATCCTTCTTGATGGTGTAGGTGTTAGCATAACCATCATACAATGCTCTCCTATCAAATTGCCATGGCCTACCCAAAAGTAGGTGACAACATTCCATGGGCAATATGTCACACAAAACTCTATCCTGATATTCTCCAATCTGAAAATCAACATATGCTTGTTCATATACCAAAAGTGATTGACTATCACTGACCCAAGATGCTTTGTAAAGATTTTGATGAGGAATCCTTTCTAATTTTAGTTTATTCACCATTTCCTGAGATACCATATTATCTGTAGAACCAGAATCTATTACTACCTTGCATAGTTTACCTTTAGTTTTGCATTTGGTCCTGAAAAGCTCTCCTCTGTAGCATGTCCTTGGATGTCTTCAAGCGTGTTCTCTGTAGCATCAATGATTCTCCATCTTGACATGGTGCTGCACTCCCAATTGGAGAGTTAACACTTTCACCTACCTCCTCTTCTTGTATGTATTGAACCCTTTCGTCATTCTTCCTATCACCTCATGATGATGAACATTGCCTTTCTGGACATTTGAATGATGTGTGACCAATTTCATTACAATGATAACATCTCCTAGTGAAAACATTAGAACTTCTACCACTTCCAAATCTGCCTCTTGTGCCTTTCCATCCACCCTTGCAATTAGATTGCTCTTGTCCTTTACCAGTCTCTTCTTGGTTAGACTCACCACTAGGTCTCTGGTTAGGACTTCTTCCTCCAAAACTGCCTCTAAAATTTCTATCACCTCTTCCTCTATTCTACTACTCACCTTTCCTCTTCAGCTTCTCTTCAGCTCTTAATGCTAATTGGAAACACTTGTTCACTATTTCCGGTGCTAAGATGCTGATCTCATCTTGGATGTTCATCCTTAGACCATTCAAGTACCTGGCCACCGTCTCTAACTCTTCTTCTTGTCTCTTTGATCGGAGACTGAGTTTATGAAACTCTTGTGTGTATGTATTCACATCAAGATCTCTCTATCTAAGATTCTACAATTTCTTATACATCTGCACATCATAGTCCAAGGGTAAGAACTGTGCCTTGAGTTTGGTCTTCATCCTTTCCCAGGAGGTTATCATATTCTTCCCCTCCTTGACTCTCTCTCCTTGTTCATAATTCCACCATGCAAGAGTAGATCCCTTCAATCTTGCTTTTGCCAACTTAACCCTTTTATCATCAGGGATTTCTTTATAGTCGAAATGATTGTTCAATGCCTCAATCTAGTCAATCACCTCTTCAGCTTCCATACTTCCACTATACATAGGTAACCCATCTATGGTGTCCCTATTGACTAACTGTAATGCATTTAAAAATGCCCTCTGGTCTGTTGGTATCTCCTCTGTCTTTTTACTAGTTTCGGTAATTTTCGCATCGCCTTCATCACTGTCACTTTCATATTCCCTTTCTTTGCCTTTGGACTGCTTGAACTCTCCCAACTTGGTTACAAGCATCTCCTTGATCAGCTTCTTGATGCCATCCTATGACATACTTTTGGGAGGTATCCTCTCCGCCTCTGTCTCACTCTCTTTGTCTAACATAAACATTCACAGACAACACCCAAACGCCAATACTCCTACAGATCCTCAATTCAACCTACCCGCCCAAATCTTTTCCTAAGCTCTAATACCACTATGATGCAGAGTGTACAGCGATGATGCAAGCCAAAACCTTAACATGCATTCAGAAAATACATTCGATGAAGCCGACCGTTGACTTCCTTTGTATGCCGATGTAAAACTTAACTATCACCGTCTCCAACCGGTCAACCAGTGTAGGGTCCACAAATACCACCCATGCGGCCAGTCATCCCTTTGTATCTAATTCAATGTACATTCACAATGTACATTCGCAACATGTATTCTAAAGATGCATTCACCCTAAACTTTTGTGACATACACACTCAACAAGCCTTTGTGATATACACACGAACATTCAACTACGAGATACACATGAAATGGACCCTAACATACATTAGCGATATACACACAGAATGTATACCTAGAAAAACAACATGATCTTTGCCGATCTAAACTTCTGCGAACCCTGGCGATTACCTAGATCCATTTCTGCAACAACCACACAGATCTTAGACTTCACCAACCGAGCACATGATGGTGCTAGGATCTATCTACACCCTGCATGTGATCCTGCAAGCATGAAATTGAACAAAATAGAAAACACAAATCGAAAGCATTGTACAACCATTCCACCGATTTCGAAGAAATCTAACCGGTGGAATGGATTAAGAAATCCATCCAGCCACAAAATAGCAAATTGATTGCATAGAGAAAACTAAAGGAATTGAAAGACAGAAAGATACACAACACAAAATTTTATTATGCCTTTCAGAATGTGTATATAGATGCTCTATTTCTCAAATACAAATCACATTGTTCTGATCTCTCTTACCACTGATTACAATTGATGATCTCTGGGGTATTTATCTACTTACCCTCAGTAGTACTGAATTGACTCCAAGCAGTTGGGAGACAAATCCAAGCAGTTGGGAGATCTAACAACCTCCAACTACCTAACAACTTCCTAATTGTCTAACAACCCTTGTGATTATAGATCGACAAGTGTCCTTGGGACTTACAACATAAACCTAAATACAAACTAAAATAACATGCATTGGTCAAACAGATCTTATTACATTGAATGGTTAGCTTAGGACCTTATTGGAAACATCAAAATGAACTATAAACAGTTAATGCCTCATGGAGGCCACTATGGATTAGGTGCACCTGCACCATATATTTCCCTCTTAAATTTTGTTCTTATGTGATTTAATTAAAGCAAATTACAATACAAGAAGGGATGGTCATGTATGTGTGTGTACATACATACATACATACATACATACATTCAAAGTATGTTTACTCCTTTCATTTCCCTCTTCTCAATCATTTTAGGTATAAGAGGCTTGCCATATTTCCTTTCTATTTGTTTCAATATCCTTAGCACAATCTGTGGTTGACATTGTACTTAATAAATTGTAGCTCCCTCTTCATCAAGAGTTGATATTCTACCTAATTTTGTTTGAGAAAGCGCAGTTGGCCTTTCCTAGAGCTACCCCTAGATTTGTGACATGTGACAAAGGCAAGTCCAATGGAAGTTCCCTTATAGATCACCTACATGTGGGATTAGCCCTTCTTCTAATCCCATGATCACCATAAAAACTCCTTCCTTTTAGTCTCATTTTTTTCATTCTATTACTAGAGCCATGATGGTGGGTCCCCTCCCTCTTCCCTATCTTTTAAGTTGGATAAATCTATTAGTGTTAATATTGGTAGGATTGTGGAACCCATTCTCAAGGATAAAGATTTAAGCAACCTTTGGATAAGGACCCTTTTGGTGAAAGGTGTGTTCCCCCTTCTATTGGTCTCAATATTCAATGTGATAATAATTCTAACTAGATGAAACATTTGGAGAATAGGGTTCAGGATATGCTTCATATTTTCTAGCACTACTTAAAATAGGAGAAAATTAAATCTAGATTTACAACCTTGGAAGATAATTTTAACCTACAACATAGTATCCAAAAGTGGTTCAAAGATAAAAATGAAAGAGTAAAGGAAATACTATCTAAAATCTATAGTTAGGTCAACGTAGATTCATCAAATCTAGAGGTAAAGGTTACAATATTAGAGAAAGAGTGAGATAAAACTATTCTACAAGTTTTGCACACCATATCAAAAAATTTAATATCATTAAAAAGGTGCAGTTACTATGAAGTTTAAGTAACACAGCCTTATTATGAGGCACAATCCTAAAAGATCAAATGCAACACTAAAAGCTTCAAGGCTCAACCACCATAGATCAAGCATTCATCCAACAAACCAAGTAACTTTGAGGAGAAAAAAAGGGGATGTTAATGGAAATGAGTGCCAGTGCGCCATGTGTATAAAGGAGCAGCCTATACGAAATCAAAGCAATGCCTATCTAAACACAGCATAGTATAAAAGAGAGACACTTTTTCAAATGGTGGCACTATCAGTGTTGGAATCTAGCCAACTAGGAGGAATATGCAAGTTATAATACAAAAGTGTTTCCTTATGAATCAACACACCATAATGTAATATTAAGGTATTTAAAGCCTTTTCCAAACCTATGGTGCACACCTGAATACAAAGTTGTTGTCTAAGATATGAGGCTCAGACTCACTTTGAAGAAAGGCGCTACTAGTCTATGAAGTGCCAGCAAGTATAAACGCTGCCTCTTAGAAACCAAAGGAGTTGCCTACAATACAAAGATGTTGCAAATAATAAAAGGAGATTTGAGCCAAAACAAAGATGCATTGCATCAAAAACATAGCATTGGCCTATAAAGGAAGGCATCATCTAATATAATGGTGACTTGTCAGAACCAATGCATAAGCCTTTAGAAAGTAAGACGATATGTTGAAATCAAGCTTGTTGATGTTGGAAATAAGCCACACCCGGACCAACGATGGACTGGTCCAAGAGGGCCCAGTAGCTCAGTGGTAGAGCACTCCAGCAACAAATGGAAGGTCCTAGGTTCAAGTCCTAGCTGGTCCATGTCTCAACATGGTATCAAAGCCAGGCCTAGACTAGGAGCCCCAAGCACACGAGAGGTGTGGCTTAAGGGGGGTGTTGGTGTTGGAAATAAGCCACACCCAGACCGACGATGGACTAGTCTAAGAGGGGCTAGTAGCTCAATGGTAGAGCACTCCAGCAGTGAATGGAAGGTCCTAGGTTTGAGTTCTAGCTGGTCCATGTCTCAACAAAGCTGTTGTCTCTAAATGAAGAAAGATTTTCTAATATAATTGCTACCATTTCAAAATAATGGCTCAACTAAAGAGTAAAACAGAGCTCACAAGGCTAAAAGCACAATAAGATAGAGGTCATGATAGCGCAAGCCTTAGATGGAGGCGTCAGCTTTATAAGAGGAGACTCAACTCATTTCAAGGAAGATATAACACGGTTCATCCTCTCAAAGGAAATGTAGCCTTAGCGAAGGGAGGTAAAAAAGGGTGGTCTCAGCATAAGATGAGGCATGGCCTCTAAGAAGGAAAGCATAGGCCATTATCCACTAGCAGCCACATGAAAAGTAAGACCCATGATAGTCATTCAAATAATGAAGGAGCTGCCAGGAAACAAAGGCTCCAAGAATGATATGCAGTAATAAATAATTGGCAAAACATCTACGATAAGACACCTCCTTTCAGGTCCCAAGCATATCAAATCAAGCTCCCGTAGCATAGAAATATATGGTGCAGCCATAGAGGTGTGAAAAGTGAATAAATTCAAAGTTTCAATGTTGCATATGTAAATTGTAGCCATTCAATAGGTGCAACCACCATGAGATTGGCACTGCCCATCATAAGACATAGGAGCCTTGGATTTCAATGTGGCTAGTTTGTAATGTGAGCATGTTCTTCAAAAATGGCGCATGCCATCAAGAATGAAAGTCCGGTGATCAGAGGAGGCTCAGATTCTATAATCATGACTTGCCCATTACACAAGTAAGATGCTACAAGCCAAGAAAATAATAAAGACTCAGCCACCATAGATGCAGAAATAATCCAATAGCTAGCACATTTTTAAGAAATGCTAGAGATGATTTAAACTAAAATGAGTGCCATCATGATAGGTGGGGAAAGAGGAGAAGCAAGGAGCATCAGAATAGGAGGGGTACATATTTTCCACATATACCTAGTGGCCAATGGCACATCAAGGGAGGAGAGTCAGAAGTTTTATTTTCAAGGAGCACTGACCAAACACGTGATAGAGGAAGAAAGGTTCCATTGTCTTTTATTTTCTCACCAAATGGTCTTATTTGAATCTTTATTAAAATCTTTTTAAAGATTTTATAAAGTGATTGGAAATGAGATATGAGTTATGGGTAAATAAAGTTGAGTCAAGTAAAAAAAATCTAGTGGGCCCCTTAGAAATAAAGCTAGAAGCTTTATTATTTAAATGAACATGGTAAAAGGCTCATGTGGAAGATGAGATAGGGTTTCAAATAAAGAAACTTTTGTTTTAAAGAAACTTTATCAAAAGAAACATGCAGCCTCTTAAAGAAAATAAAGCGAACGCTTTATTACTCATGTGAATCCAGCAAAGAAAAATAAAGCATCACTTTATTTGGTCTCTCACACAAAACTAAAGCTACGACAAGTAAAAATAAAGTGGGAATTTTATTCTCAAGAAGATCTACAGCATTGGATCTGAAATAGAAGAGTCAATTAGCTGGAGTAACCATATCTAATATTTGTGGGATTTATAGTTTGAAGATTTTGGCGATTACAGGGAATCTTGAAAGGATTTTTGTGCTTTAAATCTAGCATGAATCAAAGACAAATATATACCGAGACAGGGAAGATCAAGGAGTTTTTACCAGCAGCTAGAGTAGAAGCATTTTTATTGCCTTAAGAATTGCCTCTCCTGAGGGTTTGAATGTTGTATTTTGTGCAAATCTTTGCATCTATATTTTGTTCTCCTACCAAATAATGAAGATAGATTGGTGTTCTATGCTATCATGATATGTTTCTAATTCTTTCTTTCTGTATGAACCTTTGATAAATTTGATATATATGTTGTGAATGTTAATCATACTTCATGCTCTTTAACTTTACCAGTGAATTTTGTAAGTTTAATAATTGTGTTGTTAGTTTGGATAATGATTCTAGCGCATCACCTTAGCAGTTTTAAGTATTTCTTTATAATCTTATTTTTTCTTTCCTTTTCCCCAAAAAAACATAGAGAAGAACTAGCTTCTTTAAATCTGGAGATTATTTCAAGAGTCACGTCACACATTCTTGAAATTTCCCATTGTTGGTGATTTCTTGCAAAATTAAACATCAACAATTTCTGGCATGCCTCGTGGACCTCAAATCAGAGATTTTAGTCTTTGTTTCCATAGTCTTTGTTCTACATTTTGTGATTTTGATGGAAAATCACAAAAATATCTACTCATATGAGCATGAATTTTCCATCTGGGGACTACAGTGGTGACTTTGTCTCAGTTCTTCACTACTTTAGATCATGGAAGCCCCAAATATTTTTGTGCATCTTAATATTCTAGAAAGAAACTTGCCTTTTGAAACTTGGGATTCAAGTCCTCTTCTTCTACAACAACAAGGTTAGGTTCGTGAAGTAGCATGAAAAGTATTACCTCATTTTTTTGGAGATGGACCTGTTTGTCCTGTAGATCATATTCAAGATGTTACAAGTTTGTGCACTATACACAATGTCATAGTTGAGAATGAAGCTCTTCTGTTACAAGCCTACATCTTCTCTCAGAGACAAAGCATGAGAATGTTATAGAGGTTTGCATCCTAGTTCAGTCACAAGATGGGATGAGCTTGGAGAGCTCATTTACAATCAATTCCAAGAGAATACGGATGTTATCTCTCTCACTCAAAATCTCATTACCATCAAAAGGTATCCTACAGAGTACATGTATGATTTCAATGCAAGATTTGATAAGGTATGCAATTTTTTTTAGTAGATATGAGATCTCCTCTAGTTTTTGGATTTTTATATTATTTGAAGGCTTTAGCTCCTAAAATTTCTATTATGATACAAGCCTTAGGAGGTGAAACCCTACCTCAATCATATGATCTTGCTATTAGTACTTAAATGAACCCATAGAAACTGGTAAATTATCCTTTTTGTCTTTAAAACCACTATTTCCTTATGCAAGTATTCCATCCCAAGCTCTTCCTTATAGCCAAATGCAAATTTGTTCTAATCCACTGACTTTCCCTATTGAGTTGCCAAATCATGAGGAGATGAGTGCAATAAAGGAACTTATAAAAACCTTCACCCATGAGCTCAATGAGCTAAGAGATCTTGAAGCATGTATCACACTAATCCAAGTTTCATGCCTCAAAGCCCTTATGGACATCCATATAAAAGAAATCAATTTGTAGAAGAGATACTCTATCAAGCACATAAGAGACCCACTTATTCAAAAAATTCCACTTTACAAGTCTCTATGGCTATAGATCTAAAATTTCAGCAAACAGAAGTCACAGATCCGATATTTTGTCACTATGATATCAAAGAAGATTCCAGCCTCAAGGATCAAAATTCAAGTAAAAGAGTTTCTCCTATTTATCTACTGTTCCTAGCCAATCCTAAGCATCATGCACATATGGAAAAAGATGATTCAAAGATACAGTCAATTAAAGAAGAGGATTTAGATGATGATGATGATGGCTTGATTCTCTTTGAAGCTGAAAAAGTACTGAGTGAAGTGTGATGCATAGTCTTTATCTCATCTTAAGGAAGTTGTAAAGGAAATTTCTGAATCTATACAGAGTGAATGCTTTTATTTTTGTAATGATTTTTTAAATCTTGCAGAGGATAGTGTTGAAAAGAATGAGGAGCAGCAAAATGAGGATTTATTCTTGGTTTTTCAACAAGGGTATCATATTCTTGATTAAGGGGATCCCACCATTGAGCAAGCACATGGCTCATTTACAAAGCCTCTTTTAGGTGATTATGGAGAAAATTTTGAAGAAGAGATAGATGCAACCATTGATCTAATTTCTATTTTTAAAAATGGGTATTCTCTTTTTCTTGATAAGATCCACTGATGTATGTAAAGCTACATTATAATGAGGCCCCAAGAGACATTTGCAATAGTGAATATTTGCACAAAAAGTTGCATCATACACCATTCTTCTTGCAAAAAGAAATTCCAATCAGATTCAAGATAGTTATGGGCAGCTCCATCATATTCAAGCCTAATTTTGATGCTATCTTGGGTCGTGATCCTGTAGAACAATATGCAAAAGAGATCACTGATAAGTTCCTATTACCAAATCCTTTCATATGCAAGCAAAGAGTTAAGCTCAAACACTTTATATGCCCATCCCACCCTCCACCGGATGTAGATCAGCTTGTATGGTATTGTGCTGCTAAAGAAGAGTCTTGAGAATGCAGGAAGGCCAAAAGGTACAAGTTTTAGTTATTTTTCTTCATGTATTTCATTTGGTCAATTCTTAGTGCAATATGGATCCACTAGAGCAACATCATCAGATCTAAGAGTTATTTTCCCATTACTGTGAATGGGCATGTCTCTGTGAGTTTCATATGTCAATAATTTAGTCTTAGTAATAAGTTGCAGCTATGACACTAGATAGATTTCAATTTCAGTTTGTTTGCTTTCAGTAAAGGTTTCAATGGTGTAAGTCTGAGCTACAATAAAGGATTCGAAGGTTTCATTGGTCATCAGTTGGTCCCAATTGAAAAATTTTAGTTGGTTGTGATAATTTTAGTTTTGCTAATTGTTTCTAAGTTTTTGACCTCTATGCCCAATGGATTCAAGGCCTTTTATTCTAGGGTTTGACATAAGTAGGCTCACTTTCCCAACTAGTCACCAAAATTTTGTGCAAGTTTTGCACACCATATAAAAAATTTTGATATCATTAAAAAGGTGTAGTCACTTTGAAGTTTAAGTAACACAGCCTTATTATGAGGTACAAGCTTGAAAGATCAAATGCAACACTGAAAGCTTCAAGACTCAGCCACCATAGATCAAGAATTCATCCAACGAACCATGCAACTTTGAGGAGAAAATAAGGGGATGTCAATGTAAATGAGCACTAGTGCACCATGTGTATAGAGGAGTGATCTATATGAAATCAAAGAATTGCTTATCTAAACATGGCACAGTATAAAAGAGATAGGTTCTTTTTCAAATGGTGGCATTGTCAGTGTTGGAAGCCAACCACCAAAGAGGAACATGCAAGCTATAATACAAAGGCACTGCCTTATGAATCAACATACAACAATGTAATATTAAGGTATTTTAATCCTTTTCCAAACATATGGTGTACACCTAAATACAAAGTTGTCCAAGATATGAGGCTCGGTCTCACTTTGAAGAAAGGTGCTACTAGTCTACGAAGTGCAGCAAATATAAACGCTGCCTCTCATAAACCAAAGGTGTTGCCTACAATATAAAGATGTTGCAAATAATAAAAGGAGGTTTGAGACAAAAGAAAGATGCATTGCATCTAAAATATAGCATTAGCCTATAAAGAAAGGCACAATCTAATACAATGGTGCAGCTTGCCAGAACCAATGCATAAGCCTTTAGAAAGTGAGATGACCTATTGAAATCAAGGCGTTGTCTCTAAATGAAACAAGATTTTCCAATATAAGTGCTACCATTTCCAAATAATGGCTCAGTTAAATAGAAAAACAAAACTCACAAGGTACAAAGTGCAATAAGATAGAGGTCATGATAGCGCAAGCCTTAGATGGAGGTGTCGACATTATAAGAGGAGACTCAACTCATTTCAAGGAAGATATAACAAGGGTCATCCGCTCAAAGAAAACATAGCCTTGGTGAAGAGAGGTAAAAAGGGGGTCTCAACATAAGATGAGGCATGGCCTCTAAGAAGGAAAGTGCAAGCCATTATCCACTAGTAGTCACATGAAAAGTAAGACACATGGTAGTCATTCAAACAATGAAGGCACTGTTAGGAAACAAAGGCTCTAAGAATGATATGCAACAATAAATAATTGGCACAACATCTAAGATAAGACACCACCTTTTAAGGCCCAAGCGTTGAGAGGAACCTCCTGCAACAGTATAATAAAAAATGCATGAAATAAAAGAAATAGCAGAAACACAGAAGGAATTTATTGATCGCATGCCACTTCGAGGGGGCAACCTCCTTTGAACAAGCTCAATACAATAAATTCATGGATGCCTTCATTGGTGTCAACACGTACTTATATACTAAGTCTAATCTAAACAACTATTACTTCCCATGAATGTGGGATAATACAATATGCTCATGGGACGACTTACAAAGCATATGTGTCCAAATGTAATATACTAACAAAGTAAAGAGAAGGGTTAAACACGGATTCATAACATCCCCTCCCTCTTATAAAAGCTTTGTCCTCAAAGATTAAGATATGAAAATTGTTGTTGAATCTGAAGGAGTGGTTCCCATGTATTATCCTCTAGTTACATTCTGTGCCACTGAATTAATACATCTGTGATGGATCAGGAGCGAAGATGATGAGTGCACCTATCGAGGATTGCCTCCTACTCCAAAATGATGGATCCTTCATTATTCAGTTCTGGTAAAATAGTTTGTGTTCTAACGTTGGTGCCAAGAACTTTCTTTAGACAAGAGACATGAAATACTGGATGAACGTAGGAAGGAGGAAGCTCCAATTTATAAGCAACTGACCCAATCTTCTAAAGAACCTTATATGGCCCATAGAGCTTTGGAGCCATCTTATGATTCCCTTTGAGTTTTAGGGATGATTTCTTATGTGGCTGTAGACAAAGAAAAACTATATCACCTCCTTGAAAAGTGTGCTTAGAACGGTGATGATTAGCTTGTTGTTTCATTCAATTTTTGGCCATGTGAAGATTGTCTTGCAAGATGTGGAGAATCTGATCTTAGGTTCAGAGAACTGTGTCGACTTCCTAAACTAGAGAACTGCTAGGGGTGTATGGAAGGAGCACTGGTAGTGCCTAACCATAGACTGCTTCATATGGAGTCATTTTAGATGCAGTGTGGTAGGAGGTATTGTACCACCATTTAGCGAGAGGGAGCCACTTTGCCCACTGATGTTGTTACATTCTAAGGTGAAGCAACAAAGATAAGTTTCTAAACATTTATTGATAATTTTAGTCTAACCATCTATTTGTTGGTGATAGCTAGAACTCATCTTCAGTTTGGTGCAAGTGTGTCAAAATAGTTCTGTCTAAAAATGACTAGTGAAAGTTGCATCACAATCTAAGACAATGGAAGAAGAATGCCATGAAGCCAGAAGATCTGGTCCATGAAAATTTGTACGACAGAGGAAGCAATATAGGGATGGATGAGGGTACAAAAATGACTATATTTGGAGAGGCGATCAACCACAACCAAGATCACTGTCTTCCCTCTAGATTTAGGGAGCCCCTTAATGAAATCCATAGAAATATCTATCCAAATCCATGTAGGGATGGGCAGGGGTTTGAGCAATCCCAGAAGGAGTGTTCTTTCACCCTTGTTGCATTGGTAGGTATCACATTCAGCCACCATCTATTGAATTTCCCTTTTTCAGTCCCTTCCAAAAGAAATTACATCGTACCCACTCATAAGTTTTGAGAAACCTAGAGTGCCCTGCTAATGGAGAAGCATGGAGTTCATAGAAGACAGCCTGCTAAAGATCTGTGCTCTGGGGAAGCACCAGACAACCCTTGTATCATAGAGAAGCACCATCCCAAGAGTAATACGGGACAGCAGAAGGGTTATTGGCCAACTATTCAATGATTTGAGATAATGAAGAGTCATTGACATATCCCTGCTAGATAGATTCCAACAAATTTGGAACATGCATAGAAACATCTGAAAGGGAAGCTTGGTCATCAAATGTGTGAGAAAGAGCATCTGCTACAATATTTTGCTTACCCTTCTTATAAGTGATCTCATAGTCATAACCCATGAGTTTGCTAACCCATTTCTATTGTGATGGGGAGGAGACCCGTTGTTCCAAGAAATATTTCAGACTCTAGTGATAAGTCTTGATGTAAAAATGATTCCCTAGTAGGTATGGCCACCACTTTTGTACTACATGCAAAATAGACATCATTTCCTTCTCATAAGTAGAGAGTACTAAATTCTTTCTAGAAAGGGCTTTCCTGGTGAATGCATGGGGACGTTCTTCTTGAAGGAGAACAACACTAAGTCCATTGCCACAAGCATCACTCTCAATACAGAAGGTCTTGGAAAAATCTAGCATAGCTAGAATAGGTGTACTTGTAGGAGTACAATCAACACTGAGAGGGGGGGTGAATCAGTGTTGTGTGAATTTTCAAATCTTTTTATACACTTTAACTTTCAGAGCACAAGAAGAGAAAGATAGCATTGATTTGTCAAATACATATGCACATGACTGTGAATACAGAAAGAGAACAAAACTTCATAAGTAAATCATACACACACAGAGAAAATTATGACACAAGAATTGCATGAGTGGAAAACCCTCCAAGGGTAGAAAAACCACTCTAAACTACCTCACTGGCTTAACTGATCAAACATGCCTCACTGGCTACAATATGTGTCTCACTAACAAATGTTAAGGTCTCACTGGCCTACAAGCCTCACTGGCATACTATGCCTCACTGGCATATTGTGTCTCACTGGCATAGACAATTTTCAATCATAAAATTCTGTGTGCAAGAATTGATTGCTATTTAATCTGATTTGCACCATTATGCAACCTGTGTTTCATCATACACCCTTATACCTCCTATTTGATTTTCAAATCAAGATCATACAAAACAATTCCTTTTACAAATCTTTACAACAATCTCTGCAAATTTGATTCACCTGATGCATATTCACCTGTATTTTATCTTCATGATTCAATCTTTATTTTCATGGTTCAATCTGTAAGATTATTGCATGATGTCCTCATACTGTATTTGATCCATTCCTGCACAAACATAATCTCACATACAATAAAATGATTCATCTGTAAAATATCTTCAATACTCCATATTGATCCACATCACCACACACTGTATATTCAACCTCTAAAACTTATCATCTGTGTATTTCATCTCTTTCCTTCTTAATTCATACCATCAATGCACCTGAAAAACAAATTTATACAAGTTGAATGTCTTTTCACTGCCTTGGAACCTTTCACATTCCTTCATAAATTTCTCCTGCATTTGATCACACAAATTTTGCAATTATAAACAACAAGACTTTTGAAATTTCACTTCTCAAAAACACATTTCCCTTTCTTCATCTCTCCTGCAAATAAACTCTTCAATTTTGATTCATATTCCTGAAAAAAAAACATTCTCTCATTGCAAACAAAAATAATAATAAGTAAATCTTTAATATAATTTTCTCACAAAACAAATTATCTCCATTAAACATCATTCAATCCTGTTGATCTTCCTCACAAAATTATCTTCATGAAAACCTTTCAACTTCTCTGTATCTTAAAAAAAAAAACATTTCCAATTCTCCTTCTCTATAAATTCCTGCATTCAAACTCTCCAATAAATCTTTAATCTTCCTTGATAATAAAATCTTTATCTCCACAAATCTAATCAATGCTCTGTAAAATAAAAAATCTCTGATAAAATCTTTTTCATTTTCTTCAAACAAGACTCTTCATATTCTTCATACAAAAATCTCTTCTCTGAAAAAAAATTTTCAATGACAAAATATCAATCTCAAAAAAATTCTCTTCTTTCCTTTTACTCTCCAAAAATCTCTCTTAAAAAGTTTCTTAGTATAAAGTTTCTAAAAAAAAACTAAAGCCATAAAAGGCTTAGTGGCTTCGTATCCATAATAGAAACTTTTAAAATTAAATACTCCCTAAAAAATAATTTTAATGCCTTACATATCGGGCTCCCTCTTGGCATCTATTCTATACTCACTTATAATTCAATGGCTTTAAAAAAAACTTTATAAATTCGAACTCCTTTATAAATGGCAAAAAGTGCTTTTCATAAAAAATCCTCCTCCTTAACATGGTTTCCAATATAATCTTAAGGCATAAATCGTGCCTTTTACTAAATACATTTTATGCTTTATAAAATAAAGATTTCCTCGAAAATATGCCTTTTCTTCTTTTAAAAAATTAAAACCAATTAAATCCATGTTATGGCATTTCTTCTTTTGGAGGTCTTTTCAATAAAAATTTGAATGGAGTAATAAACTTTCATCGGGCTCTCCTTAAACCCATGTCCACTCCACATTTGGCGCTCACAACATTGATAACCTTTTTAAAACAGCCCGCATGCAATTTAAAACAAAGACCACCGGTTTCCTTAGCCATGGGGCCGGTTTACAATGTTTTGACAACACATTAGAAGGTCACATTAAATGACTTAACCTGCAAGCTCAGCTCATCACTTAAATATAAAGTGTGATGTTTGTTTCAAAAAAATTTTTTGAATAGACTTAATATATTTTGAAACTAAAGTTTCAAAGAATTTTGCCTCCTTGTAATATAAGCCCTTTTTGATTTTATTCAAACACAACCCACTATCACTGACCTCAACTGATCTTGAAGCAACCTCTCTCAAATCAATGCACAACAAGAAAACACTGCAAACAATCTTTCATGAATGCATCAAGAACACATTGCATAACCATGGATGATGAACATTTGTCAACACTTGACAACCCCAAACAAATCACCTTGTGACATCACTTACCAAAGAACATATGAAGACATCATTGGAGGCCAAACCTAATCAAACAAGTCCTGTGATTAATCATAAACCAACACCAAACATCAAGTGTATTCATGTGATACTATAAGCACTTGAAACACCAATATAATGAGCATGATTGGTACATGAATGTTATCAAACACTTGTAATGTTATCATCCATTTATCAAGTCAATCCCACTGACAACATCCTTCAACACTATGTGAACAACTGTGAAATTCATGATCATGAACAAATTTTGTCAATAGTACAAGTGATGCACAAATGACCTGTAGCCTGATGATACTTTGCACAACTCAACTTTCTCAATACCTTTTGACATCAATGACAAACTATCACCATCAATCTCCCCCTTTGTCATTGATGGAAAAAACTTCATGAAACATTTTCTCTTTCTCCCCCTTTTCGACTTCAGATGACAAAGCCTGAATTTACTCCCCCTAAGAACAACTCCACTGAAATGTTAAAGCTTGATCAACATATTTACAAGCACATTGCATTATGAGGGCTTTGAAGACATAAACTCTTGTTATCATGTTATCTTCAAAAAAAATTAGAACCACTTACCAAAAACATTGATACCACTTGTCTTTCAAAATATTGAAGGCACTGAATATAAATTTGCCAAATTTATCCTGTACACCAACATTTCAAACTTGAGACCATGAAACTTTCATCAGAAGCACAATACCACTTCTTGAAATAGTCCTGAAGCAACATATCAACCTATCAACCTGAAGTATACCATCCATTTACTGACATTCAACCTTCTGAACAATTTTTCAAAGAAATCATTAGCATACCAATATTCTTTGATAAAGCTTCAAATATGTTCAAATTTACAGGCAAAAAAAAATCATGAAGACTCCTCATCAATTAGTTCCCAACACCAAATGACATGATGACCACTTTTTATTAAAACTATTCAAGTTTTCCATGATAGTGACAACTCAGTCCTGATACAACTTCAAAACTGGAGGCACACAATTTGCACATACCTTTCTGAGTCATATTAATGAGGAAGATCATTAATGGAACATGTAAAATTATTACTTCAGAAAACTCCTCAATATCTCTTGTTTGTCATCTTCTTTTGACACCTGAAAGCTCCAAGATACATGTCATAAAAACATAACTCAACAAAGTAATAGATATAATCATCAAACTGATTTCCTGATATAAACTATCATCCTGCATATTTTGACACCTTTTCTTGACATGAATAGAATAAAGACCATCTTGCTGTTCCTGCACATTTTATACTGTCAAATTTGATATACAACACTCTGGCAAATCTGATAGATACATAATCATATCTGAAACATACTGCAATCAACAAAAAAACTCTTGCCTCTTGACTTCATCATTCAAAACAAGATCAACTGATCTTCTCCTGTAACTTCTTGGGGATAAAAAATAGAACAAGAACAACTCCCCCTCACATTATGCTATCTGTTACGCAACAGATGAAATGACTTGTGCAAGATGCACAAGCTTAGTATTTGACTTCTCTTGACTATGTTTCTGCTTCCAAATCTTAACAGGCTCTTTCTTCCTCCAAACCTTTTCTATCTTTTTCTTTTCCCAACCTTTCAAATTAGGTGGAGCTCTCCTGCAACTGTGTGCTTTATGACCAAGAGAGTTGCAATTATAACAAACTATGTCAAAATCATAATTAAATGAATGATAGTACCTTTGAGAACTCATGTTAGACTTCCATGCAGAATCATACCTTTTACAATTTCTTTGTATATGTCCAATATCTTTGCACTTGTAACAAATAATGTTAGTATTCCTTCTGCAAACAATTGCTTTGTGCCCAAATTGATTACAAGTATAACAAAAACCATTAAATGAATAGTTATACATGTACATGTATGCTTGTCTAACCGGAGCACTTCTTCTGAAATTTCTTCTTCTTTGATTATGCATTTTGTTTTCAGTGGCAGTATTCAAATCAATCTTCTTTTTGGGAGTTTCTCTGACTTTTGAACATTCTCCTTCTTCAAATCCTAATCTAGTTGTGTCATTATGCTACTTCTGTTTGCCCAACAACACAAGTAACTTGATTGTGCTTTCTTCAAACTCCTGATACTTCTTAGATAAAGTCTTGAGACCATCATAATCTTTTCTGAGTTTTATAATTTCACCTTCTAGTTTTAGATTCTCACTCCTAACTTCAAGGTCAGATATTGAGACATCAGCTATCCTCTTAGCTTCTTCAATTTCTGTCTTCAATCTAGCAATTAGTTTGTCAGAATCATCAATATATGTCTTTAAACTAATAATCTAACATCTAGCCTCTTCAAAATCTGTAGATACAATTTCAAGTTCTGAAAGTGCATTGACTTTAGATTCTCTTTCTTTTGCAGCTGCAAGTTTAGTTTATGATTCTCTCTTTTATACTTCTTGAGCTCACTTAGAGCATATATAAGCTCTCCTTCCATATCAATCTCACAATCCTGATCATCATCACTTGTGATGCTAGCTTCTTCTGATTCTGATTGAGTTTGAACTTCAACTCCTTCATTGCCACTTTCCTCACACAGCAGAGTGTCCTCTTGTTTATCTTTATCTTGATAAATTCTTGTTAGTTCTTTCTAGATATCCTGAGCTATTTCACACTACACAACCTTACAAGAAATATTATTAGATAAACTAGATAAAATAACTTTCTTGGCTATATGATTGCTTTTAAGAGCCTCTTTTTTATTTGAAGAATTACCATTCTCAACTGACATTAGAACATCCTATCCTAAGGAGGATAAATACACTTGCATTCTAACATACCAAACTGGAAAATTTGAACCATCAAACTGAGGAACATCTAAAAAATTTTCTTCTAACACAATATCAGATTCAACTTGGAGAACATTTTTATCAACTGTCTTTATATCAACATTTGAATTTGATATGAATGATTTCTTTTGTGTCTTCTGACTAGAAATAATCTTAACATTTCTCATGTTCTTATTTCTCCTGCACTTACCCATTGAACTCCACACACAGGACCTACCCAATCTGATTAAGCTGCAGAAGGGAAACCTTGCTCTGATACCAATTGTAGGAGTACAATCAACATTGAGAGGGGGGGTGAATCAGTGTTGTGTGAATTTTTAAATCTATTTACACACTTTAACTTTCAGAGCACAAGAAGAGAAAGATAGCATTGATTTGTCAAATACATATGCACATGATTGTGAATACAAAAAGAGAACAAAACTTCATAAGTAAATCATACACACAGAGAAGATTATGACACAAGAATTGAATGAGTGGAAAACCCTCCAGGGGTAGAAAAACCACTCTAAACTACCTCACTGGCTACAAAGAAGCCTCACTGGCTACAATATGTGTCTCACTGACAAATGTTAAGGTCTCACTGACCTACTAGCCTCACTGGCATACTGCGCCTCACTGGCATAGACAATTTTCAATCATAAAATTTTGTGTGCAAGAATTGATTTCTATTCAATTTGATTTGCACCATTATGCAACCTGTGTTTCATCATACACCCTTATACCTCCTATTTGATTTTCAAATCAAGATCATACAAAACAATTCCTTTTACAAATCTTTACAACAATCTCTGCAAATTTGATTCACCTGATGCATATTCACCTGTATTTTATCTTCATGATTCAATCTTTATTTTCATGGTTCAATCTGTAAGATTATTGCATGATGTCCTCATACTGTATTTGATCCATTCCTGCACAAACATAATCTCACATACAATAAAATGATTCATCTATAAAATATCTTCAATACTCCATATTGATCCACATCACCACACACTGTATATTCAACCTCTAAAACTCATCATCTGTGTATTTCATCTCTATCCTTCTTAATTCATACCATCAATGAACCTGAAAAACAAATTTATACAAGTTGAATGTCTTTTCACTGCCTTGGAACCTTTCACATTCCTTCATAAATTTCTCCTGCATTTGATCACACAAATTTTGCAATTATAAACAACAAGACTTTTGAAATTTCACTTCTCAAAAACACATTTCCCTTTCTTCATCTCTCCTGCAAATAAACTCTTCAATTTTGATTCATATTCCTGAAAAAAAAACATTCTCTCATTGCAAACAAAAATAATAATAAATAAATCTTCAATATAATTTTCCCACAAAACAAATTATCTCCATTAAACATCATTCAATTATTTTGATCTTCCTCACAAAATTATCTTCATGAAAACCTTTCAACTTCTCTGTATCTCCAAAAAAATCTTTATTTTGCAAAAAAAACATTTCCAATTCTCCTTCTCTGTAAATTTCTGCATTCAAACTCTTCAATAAATCTTTAATCTTCCTTGATAATAAAATCTTTATCTCCACAAATCTAATCAATGCTCTATAAAATAAAAAATCTCTGATAAAATCTTTTTCATTTTCTTCAAACAAGACTCTTCATATTCTTCATACAAAAATCTCTTCTCTGAAAAAAAATTTTCAATGACAAAATATCAATCTCAAAAAAATTCTCTTCTTTCGTTTTACTCTCCAAAAATCTCTCTTAAAAAGTTTCTTAGTATAAAGTTTCTAAAAAAAAACTAAAGCCATAAAAGGCTTAGTGGCTTTGTATCCATAATAGAAACTTTTAAAATTAAATACTCCCTAAAAAATAATTTTAATGCCTTACATATCGGGCTCCCTCTTGGCATCTATTCTATACTCACTTATCATTCGATGGCTTTAAAAAAAACTTTATAAATTCAAACTCCTTTATAAATGGCAAAAAGTGCTTTTCATAAAAAATCCTCCTCCTTAACATCGTTTCCAATATAATCTTAAGGCATAAATCATGCCTTTTACTAAATACATTTTATGCTTTATAAAATAAAGCTTTCCCCGAAAATATGCCTTTTTCTTTTAAAAAAAAATTAAAACCAATTAAATCCATGTTATGGCATTTCTTCTTTTGGAGGTCTTTTCAATAAAAATTTGAATGGAGTCATAAACTTTCATCGGGCTCTCCTTAAACCCATGCCCACTCCACATTTGGCGCTCACAACATTGATAACTTTTTTAAAATAGCCTGCATGCAATTTAAAACAAAGACCACCGGTTTCCTTAGCCATGGGGCCGGTTTACAATGTTTTGACAACACATTAGAAGGTCACATTAAGTGACTTAACCTACAAGCTCAGCTCATCACTTAAATATAAAGTGTGATGTTTGTTTCAAAAAAAAAATTTGAATAGACTTAATATATTTTGAAACTAAAGTTTTAAAGAATTTTGCCTCCTTGTAATATAAGCCCTTTTTGATTTTATTCAAACACAACCCACTATCACTGACCTCAACTGATCTTGAAGCAACCTCTCTCAAATCAATGCACAACAAGAAAACACTGCAAACAATCTTTCATGAACACATCAAGAACACACTGCATAAACATGGATGATGAACATTTGTCAACACTTGACAACCCCAAACAAATCACCTTGTGACATCACTTACCAAAGAACATATGAAGACATCATTGGAGGCCAAACCTGATCAAACAAGTCCTGTGATTAATCATAAACCAACACCAAACATCAAGTGTATTCATGTGATCCTGTAAGCACTTGAAACACCAATATAATGAGCATGATTGGTACATGAATATTATCAAACACTTGTAATATTATCATCCATTTATCAAGTCAATCCCACTGACAACATCCTTCAACACTATGTGAACAACTGTGAAATTCATGATCATGAACAACTTTTGTCAATAGTACAAGTGATGCACAAATGACCTGTAGCCTGATGATACTTTGCACAACTCAACTTTCTCAATACCTTTTGACATCAATGACAAACTATCACCATCAATCTCCCCCTTTGTCATTGATGGAAAAACTTCATGAAACATTTTCTCTTTCTCCCCCTTTTTGACATCAGATGACAAAGCCTAAATTAACTCCCCCTAAGAACAACTCCACTGAAATGTTAAAGCTTGATCAACATATTTACAAGCACATTGCATTATGAGGGCTTTGAAGACATAAACTCCTGTTATCATGTTATCTTCAAAAAAAATTAGAACCACTTACCAAAAATATTGATACCACTTGTCTTTCAAAATATTGAAGGCACTGAATATAAATTTGCCAAATTTATCCTGAACACCAACATTTCAAACTTGAGACCATGAAACTTTCATCAGAAGCACAATACCACTTCTTGAAATAGTCCTGAAGCAACATATCGACCTATCAACCTGAAGTATACCATCCATTTACTGACATTCAACCTTCTGAACACTTTTGCAAAGAAATCATTAGCATACCAATATTCTTTGATAAAGCTTCAAATATGTTCAAATTTGCAGGCAAAAAAAATCATGAAGACTCCTCATCAATTAGTTCCCAACACCAGATGACATGATGACCACTTTTTATAAAAACTATTCAAGTTTTCCATGATAGTGACAACTCAGTCCTGATACCACTTCAAAACTGGAGGCACACAATTTGCACATACCTTTCTAAGTCATATTAATGAGGAAGATCATTAATGGAACATGTAAAATTATTACTTCAGAAAACTCCTCAATATCTCTTGTTTATCATCTTCTTTTGACACCTGAAAGCTCCAAGATACATGTCATAAAAACATAACTCAACAAAGTAATAGATATAATCATCAAACTGATTTCCTGATATAAACTATCATCCTACATATTCTAACACCTTTTCTTGACATGAATAGAATGAAGACCATCTTGCTATTCCTGCACATTTTATACTGTCAAATCTAATATACAACACTCTGGCAAATCTGATATATACATAATCATATCTGAAACATACTGCAATCAACAAAAAAACTCTTGCCTCTTGACTTCATCATTCAAAACAAGATCAACTGATCTTCTCCTGTAACTTCTTGGGGATGAAAAATAGAACAAAAACAACTCCCTCTCACATTATGCTATGTGTTATGCAACAAATGAAATGACTTGTGCAAGATGCACAAGCTTAGTATTTGACTTCTCTTGACTATGTTTCTGCTTCCAAATCTTAACAGACTCTTTCTTCCTCCAAACCTTTTATATCTTTTCCTTTTCCCAACCTTTCAAATTAGGTGGAGCTCTCCTGCAACTGTGTGCTTTATGACCAAGAGAGTTGCAATTATAACAAACTATGTCAAAATCATAATTAAATGACTGATAGTACCTTTGAGAACTCATGTTAGACTTCCATGCAGAATCATACCTTTTACAATTTCTTTGTATATGTCCAATATCTTTGCACTTGTAACAAATAATGTCAGTATTCCTTCTGCAAACAATTGCTTTGTGCCCAAATTAATTACAAGTATAACAAAAACCATTAAATGAATAGTTATACATGTACATGTATGCTTGTCTAACAAGAGCATTTCTTCTGAAATTTCTTCTTCTTTGATTATGCATTTTGTTTTCAGTGGCAGTATTCAAATCAATCTTCTTTTTGGGAGTCTCTCTGACTTTTGAACATTCTCCTTCTTCAAATCCTAATCCAGTTGTGTCATTATGCTGCTTATGTTTGCCCAACAACACATGTAACTTGCTTGTGCTTTCTTCAAACTCCTGATACTTCTTAGATAAAGTCTTGAGACCATCATAATCTTTTCTGAGTTTGATAATTTCACCTTCTAGTTTTAGATTCTCACTCCTTCTAACTTCAAGGTCAGATATTGAGACATTAGCTATCCTCTTAGCTTCTTCAATTTTTGTCTTCAATCTAGCAATTAGTTTGTCAGAATCATCAATATATGTCTTTAAACTAATAATCTGACATCTGGCCTCTTCAAGATCTGTAGATACAATTTCAAGTTCTGAAAGTGCATTGACTTTAGATTCTCTTTCTTGTTGCAGCTGCAAGTTTAGTTTATGATTCTCTCTTTTATACTTCTTGAGCTCACTTAGAGCATATATAAGCTCTCCATCCATATCAATCTCACAATCCTGATCATCATGACTTGTGATGCTAGCTTCTTCTGAATCTAATTGAGTTTGAACTTCAACTCCTTCATTGCCACTTTCCTCACACACCAGAGTGTCCTCTTCTTTATCTTTATCTTGATAAATTTTTATTAGTTCTTTCCAGATATCCTGAGTTGTTTCACACTGCACAACCTTACAAGAAATATCTTTAGATAAACCAGATAAAATAACTTTCTTGGCTATATGATTGCTTTTAAGAGCCTCTTTTTTATTTGAAGAATTACCATTCTCAACTGACATTAGAACATCATATCCTAAGGAGGATAAATACACTTGCATTCTAACATACCAAACTGGAAAATTTGAACCATCAAACTGAGGAACATCTGAAAAATTTTCTTCTAACACAATATCAGATTCAACTTGGAGAACATTTTTATCAACTGTCTTTATATCAACATCTGGATTTGATATAAATGATTTCTTTAGTGTCTTCTGACTAGAAAGAATCTTAACATTTCTCATGTTCTTATTTCTCCTGCACTTACCCATTGAACTCCACACACAGGACCTACCCAAGCTGATTAAGCTGCAGAAGGGAAACCTTGCTCTGATACCAATTGTAGGAGTACAATCAACACTGAGAGGGGGGGTGAATCAATGTTGTGTGAATTTTCAAATCTTTTTACACACTTTAACTTTCAAAGCACAAGAAGAGAAAGATAGCATTGATTTGTCAAATACATATGCACATGACTGTGAATACAGAAAGAGAACAAAACTTCATAAGTAAATCATACACACACAGAGAAGATTATGACACAAGAATTGCATGAGTGGAAAACCCTCCAGGGGTAGAAAAACCACTCTAAACTGCCTCACTGGCTTAACTAATCAAACATGTCTCACTGGCTACAAAGAAGCCTCTTTGGCTACAATATGTGTCTCACTGACAAATGTTAAGGTCTCACTGACCTACAAGCCTCACTGGCATACTGTGCCTCACTGGCATACTATGCCTCACTAGCATAGACAATTTTCAATCATAAAATTCTATGTGCAAGAATTGATTTCTATTCAATCTGATTTGCACCATTATGCAACCTGTGTTTCATCATACACCCTTATACCTCCTATTTAATTTTCAAATCAAGATCATACAAAACAATTCCTTTTACAAATCTTTACAACAATCTCTACAAATTTGATTCACCTGATGCATATTCACCTGTATTTTATCTTCACGATTCAATCTTTATTTTCATGGTTCAATCTGTAAGATTATTGCATGATGTCCTCATACTGTATTTAATCCATTCCTGCACAAACATAATCTCACATATAATAAAATGATTCATCTGTAAAATATCTTCAATACTCCATATTGATCCACATCACCACACACTATATATTCAACCTCTAAAACTCATCATCTGTGTATTTCATCTCTATCCTTCTTAATTCATACCATCAATGCACCTGAAAAACAAATTTATACAAGTTGAATGTCTTTTCACTGCCTTGGAACCTTTCACATTCCTTCATAAATTTCTCTTGCATTTGATCACACAAATTTTGCAATTATAAACAACAAGACTTTTGAAATTTCACTTCTCAAAAACACATTTCCCTTTCTTCATCTCTCCTGCAAATAAACTCTTCAATTTTGATTCATATTCCTGAAAAAAAAAAACATTCTCTCATTGCAAACAAAAATAATAATAAATAAATCTTCAATATAATTTTCTCACAAAACAAATTATCTCCATTAAACATCATTCAATCCTGTTGATCTTCCTCACAAAATTATCTTCATGAAAACCTTTCAACTTCTCTGTATCTCCAAAAAAATCTTTATTTTGCAAAAAAAACATTTCCAATTCTCCTTCTCTATAAATTCCTGCATTCAAACTCTTCAATAAATCTTTAATCTTCCTTGATAATAAAATCTTTGTCTCCACAAATCTAATCAATGCTCTATAAAATAAAAAATCTCTGATAAAATCTTTTTCATTTTCTTCAAACAAGACTCTTCATATTCTTCATGCAAAAATCTCTTCTCTGAAAAAAAATTTTCAATGACAAAATATCAATCTCAAAAAAATTCTCTTCTTTCCTTTTACTCTCCAAAAATCTCTCTTAAAAAGTTTCTTAGTATAAAGTTTCTAAAAAAAAACTAAAGCCATAAAAGGCTTAGTGGCTTTGTATCCATAATAGAAACTTTTAAAATTAAATACTCCCTAAAAAATAATTTTAATGCCTTATGGGCTCCCTCTTGGCATCTATTCTATACTCACTTATCATTCGATGGCTTTAAAAAAAACTTTATAAATCCGAACTCCTTTATAAATGGCAAAAAGTGCTTTTCATAAAAAATCCTCCTCCTTAACATGGTTTCCGATATAATCTTAAGGCATAAATCGTGCCTTTTACTAAATACATTTTATGCTTTATAAAATAAAGCTTTCCCCGAAAATATGCCTTTTTCTTTTTTTAAAAAAATTAAAACCAATTAAATCCATGTTATGGCATTTCTTCTTTTGGAGGTCTTTTCAATAAAAATTTGAATGGAGTAATAAACTTTCATCGGGCTCTCCTTAAACCCATGCCCACTCCACATTTGGCGCTCACAACATTGATAACCTTTTTAAAACAGCCCGCATGCAATTTAAAACAAAGACCACCGGTTTCCTTAGCCATGGGGCCGGTTTACAATGTTTTGACAACACATTAGAAGGTCACATTAAGTGACTTAACCTGCAAGCTCAGCTCATCACTTAAATATAAAGTGTGATGTTTGTTTCAAAAAAAAAATTTGAATAGACTTAATATATTTTGAAACTAAAGTTTTAAAGAATTTTACCTCCTTGGAATATAAGCCCTTTTTTATTTTATTCAAACACAACCCACTATCACTGACCTCAACTAATCTTGAAGCAACCTCTCTCAAATCAATGCACAACAAGAAAACACTGCAAACAATCTTTCATGAACACATCAAGAACACACTGCATAACTATGGATGATGAACATTTGTCAACACTTGACAACCCCAAACAAATCACCTTGTGACATCACTTACCAAAGAACATATGAAGACACCATTGGAGGCCAAACTTGATCAAACAAGTCTTGTGATTAATCATAAACCAACACCAAACATCAAGTGTATTCATGTGATCCTGTAAGCACTTGAAACACCAATATAATGAGCATGATTAGTACATGAATGTTATCAAACACTTGTAATATTATCATCCATTTATCAAGTCAATCCCACTGACAACATCCTTCAACACTATGTGAACAATTGTGAAATTCATGATCATGAACAACTTTTGTCAATAGTACAAGTGATGCACAAATGACCTATAGCCTGATGATACTTTGCACAACTCAACTTTCTCAATACCTTTTGACATCAATGACAAACTATCACCATCAGTACTACACATAGCTTGTTTCAATTTTTCAAATGCACACTCAGCAGCATGTGTCCAGGTATAAGCATCCTTTTTTAACATGGCTGTTAATGGAGCTGTAATCTTCCCATAATCCTTGACAAACTTGCAGTAGTAGCCAGTCAGCCCCAAAAAACCATAGAGGCTCTTGAGTGTCTGAGGATGGGGCTAATTTTTTATGGCATCTATTTTTGCAGGATCCATTCAAACCCCTTGGGCTGAAACAATATGCCCGAGATACTCCACTTCCTCCTAGCCAAAAACACATTTAGACTATTTTGTACAGAGATGATGATTAGAGAGAAGTTGTATTATGAGATCCAGGTGTTGGAGATTCTCAGCCCATGTTTTACTATAGATGAGGATATCATCAAAGAAGACCATAATGAATTTCTGCAGGTAGGGCCAAAATATTTTATTCATCAATGCCTAAAATGTTGAAGGAACATTAGTGAGGCCAAAGGGCATGACCAAAAACTCATAGTGGCCATCATGTGTGTGGAAAGATGTTTTAGGGATATCACCCTCATGAACCCAAATTTGGTGATACCTAGAACGAAGATCCAACTTGGAGAAAAATTAAGCACCATGAAGCCCATCAAGAAGCTCATCAACAACAAGAATCATAAACTTATCCTTGATTGTGATGTGATTAAGTGCTCAGAAGTCAATACAAAGGCACCATGACCCATGTTTTTTCTAGACAAGAAGAACTGGTGAAGAAAAGGAACTGGTAATAGGGTGAATAATGCCTTGCTTCAATAAGATTGAATGAGCATCTAAATCTCTATCTTTTGGCTTTATGTTGGGAGGAACGCTTCTAGGAAGGAGCTAAATATGGTGGTCCTTTGGTCGTGAAGGTGGCAATCCCACTAGTTCGGCAAAGACATATGCATACCTATCCAAAATTCATTGTAGATTAGAAGGAGTAGAGGAGACCATTGATGGTTACATCTGAAAGGAATGGAGCTGAGCAATGACACCATGTGAATTCTTCTTAAGAAACTTTTCCATGCGATGTGAACTTATGTTGCTGAGAGACCCCAGTTGTAAGCCCTTTAATATGTGTTTTTTCCCATTGTCTAAAAACTGCATCTAAAGTTTACCAAAATCCCACAAGATGGGTCCAAGTGTGCATAACCATTGGGTGCCCAAAACCACATCACACCCGCCTAACGGTAAGGCAAACATATCAGAGCATAGGTTATAATCTCCAATAGAGATACACACATTACGACACTTCCCTTTGCAAGGTAAAGTGCCCCCATTGGCAATCATGACTTCAAAGCTAGAGCAAGGATGGACAAAACAATCAGCCTATTTGGTGATCCGAGGGTCAATGAATTTATGAGTGCTACCAAAATCAATGAGTATTGTAAGAGGGAGCTTCTTGAAGTAACCCTTGACCCGCATGGTTTGTGGGGTGGTGACTCCTGCTAAAGCATGGAGAGAGATATTTGGGTGGTCGCCCTGAGAAGCAAGGTCAACAAGCGGTTGCTGAGTTTCAACCTGATCATCCACTATATCCTGAGCATCCACATAAACTTCAGTTTCAGGCGGTGAATCCACATCCAAGAGATAGAGCTTTTTCTCAACACATCTATGTCCCTGAGTGAATTTCTCATCATAATTATAACAAAGCCCTTTTTCTCAACGTGCCTGCATCTCTGCTTCTTTCAATTGCTTGATAGGAGTTGTTCTAGGAGCTGGCATTATTTGAGGTCTTTGGGAGACTGTATTTCTGAATGAAACAAAATTGGATTTGGATCATTGTTAAGCTGTGATCTTATCCTCTACTAACTTAGCCAACCCTAGGGCTTCCATCATTGTGCTGGGATGAAACATTTTAACCTCAGATCGAATTACATCCTTTAGACCATTGACAAAACAACTCCTGAAGAATTCATCAGACAATCCCTCTGTGTGATTGGCTAATTTTTCAAATTATGTCTGATATTCTCTCACAGTGTCTATTTGGTGAAGTTTAGTGAGTGCTCATGTGAAGTCATCAAAAGCACTAGGGCCAAATTGTTGCAAAATGAGTTTGTAGAAATCTATCCATTTTGGCTCTTCATGAGCCTTGATGTGCCAACAGAATCATTGAAGGGCTTCATGTTCGAAGTGAAAGGATGCAACTGGGACGTTGTTGACATCAGAAGTATTATACAGACTAAAATATTGTTCTACATTATATATCCATCTAGTCGAATCATCACCATTGAAGCGAGGAAAATCAAGCTTCGGCCCACAAAAATTGCTCGAAGAAGAAAACCCAGTGTCTGCAGAAGACTCTGACTGCCGTCTATTGTTGATGGTTGAATGCTAAAGATTGAGGCTAAGAATTTTTTCATCCAGATCCTGGAGTTTTGTCTTGAGGGCTGTAATTCCATCTTCCATATTTTTTGCTCCTGATCGGGTTCCAACCATAGCCAGAAGATTTTTTTTGTTTTTTGTTTTTTTTGGGAATGGGTAAAAAACAAAAACAGAAACTTTTTTAGTAAAGAAATATTTGGGTTTGGGAAAAACTACAATGGGTAATTGGGGTTTGATTAGGATTTGGACACTTTCTAAGGGAAAAGGGAGAAGAAAATGGGGATTTCAGAAGCGGGGTGAAAGAATGGGAAAATTTGTCCAAGAGGGACAAATGAGCAGAAATATGAAATAAACATTGTGGTAAAATTTGAAGGCTATTGGGTGAGAATCAAAGAAGTTATGGAAAACCCTAGAAATAGACAAATGTGGGATTTCTAGCTTGTATAAGTGCAATTTGGGATAGGGTCCTCAAGGAAGGAAATATGTAGAATGAAATTTTAGGGGTTCTAGTGAATTTTGAGAGGAAACAGAGCTAAAGCAAGGAAGATATGGCGAAAAAACATATATTTTTTTTTCTAGAAATGATCTTCCAACTGCTCTGGATGGATTCAATCTACGATTTGCCAACTGTCAATAGATATGGGTCCCAAGTATGTTCGACTATCTAAAGGATCAGGGGAGTCACTCAGCCACCAATGCTATCTAACAACTTGCGTATTGGGACAGTACCCCTCACTCCACAGCTCAGGTAAAACTGATAACCGCTTTGCCACAAATGATAGCTCTTGGTTTACCTCACAGATGAGAACTAGTCAATCAGGTAGGGGCCATTGCCCTTTTTGCTGGCAGGTCCTCTCACTGGGCCAGCTACTTTGGGGTTCATGTGGTACTCCTCACAATGAATTTTAGGGCTATATGCCGAGACACTTCCCACAGTTAAGTGAATAGTGATATTCCCTGATCCATACCTACAATTGAAATGAACAATACAAATACGAAAAAGAAAGAACTACTACAATAATTACAATGCCTGGAGGCCACTGCGGAAAAAAAAAATTGGCAAAAATTTTCACCCAGCAAGCCCAAGAAAGCGCTCTAATACCAGATGAGAGGAACCTCCTACAATAGTATAACGAAAAATATACAAAATAACAGAAATAGCAGAAACATAGAAGGAATTTATTGATCGCGGGCCAATTAGAGAGGGCCAACCTCCTTTAAGCAAGCGCAATACAAAAAATTCATGGATGCCTTCATTGGCCTCAACACGTACTTATATACTAAGTCTAATCTAAACAACTATTACTTCCCATGAATGTGGGATAATACAATATGCTCACGGGATGACTTACAAACCATGTGTCCAAATTTAATACACTAAAAAAGTAAAGAGAAGGGTTAAACACGGATTCATAACAAGCGTATCAAATCAAGCTCCCATAGCATAGAAATATATGGTGCAGCCATAAGAGGTGCGAAGAGCAAACAAATTCAAAGTTTCAATGTTTCATATGTAAATTTGAGGTATTCAATAGGTGCAACCACCATGAGATTGGTGATGCCCATCATAAGACATAGGAGCCTTGGATTTCAATGTGGCCAGTTTGTAATGTGAGCATGTTCTTCAAATATGGCATGAGCCATTAAGAATGAAAGTGTGGTGATCAGAGGCGGCTCATCCTCTACAATCATGAATTGGCCATTACTCAAGTAAGATGTTGCAAGCCAAAAAACAATAAAGACTTAGCCACCGTAGATTCAAAAACAATCCAAAGGCTAGCGCACTTTTAAGAAATGCTAGAGATGATTTGAGCTAAAATGAGTGTCATCATTACATGTGGGGAAAGAGGAGAAGCAAGGAGCATCAGAATAGGAGGAGCGCATATCTTCCACGTATACCTAGTAGCCAATGGCATATAAAGGGAGGAGAGTCAGAAGTTTTATTTTCTAGGAGGAGTGTTGATCAAACACGTGGCAGAGGAAGAAAGGTTTCGTTGTCTTTTATTTTCTCACGGAATGGTCTTCTTTGAATCTTTATTAAAATATTTTTAGATTTTATAAAGTGATTCCAAATGAGATATTGGTTATGGGTAAATAAAGTTGAGTCAAGTAAAACAAATCTGCTGGGCCCCTCATAAATAAAGATAGAAGCTTTATTATTTAAATGAACATGCTAAAAGGCTCACGTGGAAGATGAGATAGGGTTTCAAATAAAGAAACTTTGGTTTTAAAAAAACTTTCTCAAAAGAAACATGCAGCCTCTTAAAGAAAATAAAGTGAACACTTTATTACTCATGTGAATCCAACAAAGAAAAATAAAGCATCACTTTAGCTGGTCTATCACGGAAAACAAAAGCTACGGCAAGTAAAAATAAGTAGGAATTTTATTCTCAAGAAAATTTGCAGCATTGAAGCCGAAACAAAAGAGTCAGTTAGCTAGAGTAACCAGAGAAGATATTAGTGGGATTTATAGTTGGAAGATTTTAGTAGTTACAAGGAATCTTGGAAGGATTTTTGTGCTTTAAATAGTATGAATCAAAGACAAATATATACTCTAAGAGGGGAGATCATGGATTTTTTTACCAGTAGCTAGAGTAGAAACATTTTTATTGTCTTAACAAGTGCCTCTCTTGAGGGATTGAATGTTGTATTTTATGTAAATCTTTGGCTCTGTACTTTGTTGTCCTATCAAATAATGAAGAGAGAGTGGTGTTCTGTGCAATCGTGATATGTTTTTCATTCTTGTTTCTTAGTTTCTGTATGAACCTTTGATAAACCTAATATATATGCTATGAATGTTAATCATGTTTCATGCTCTTTAACTTTACCAGTGAATTATGTAAGTTTAATCACTTTGTTGTTAGTGTGGATGATGATTCTGGCACATTGCCTTGGTATTTTTAAGTATTTCTTTATAATCTTGTTTTCTCTTCCCTTTTCCTCAAAAACACATAGAGAAGAACCAGCTTCTTTAAAATCTAAAGGATATTTCAAGAGTCACATCCCACATTCTTAGAATTTCCCATTGTTGGTATTTTTTGAAAAATTAAACATCAACAAAAACCAAGACCAATAGTGTTATGTATGTCAAAATTGATGATCTTAAGAGAAGACTAGTGAAGGTGAAAAAAAAGTAGGATGCATTGATGTCATCCTTAGAGATGGCTATTCATTTAAGCATAACTAGATTAAGAATTATGTTGCAAGTAAGAGAGCTAGTTCCCATATGCTTCAAAAAGATAATGTTGTTATTGACCTAGATAATGAGGTCTTGGATGACCATTTGCAATTTATCCATGAGGAGTGGTAGACAATGAATGGCCTCAAAACAAGTTGTGTAATCTACTTTGTTTTCCTCTACTCTGTGCTCTACTATTAGTGTTTTTTTTATTTGTTGTTACTTGGATTTTTTGGTGATGTTTTTGGTATTTGTGGACTCCACCAATACTAGAGTCCTATCCTTCATTCTTCTATCTTTTGGGGTTTCTCTTTGGTTTTTAGCCCATTGTAAAAGGGTTTGGCCCCTTTCAAAAATCCACTTTTACCTATAATAACAAAAAAAATTAGAATAATTTTAAAATAAAATATAAAATTATTATTCTTCATCATGAATGAATTTTTTTATTATATGAATTTAGAGTTTTTTTTAACTTTTAGTGATCTTGATAAATTTCATATTTTTCAAACAATATATATTTTTCTAAAAATGTTAATTAAAAAGTAGCTAAATGATCAAATTGTCATGAATTTATATATTATAGATAGGGATGACTATCAAATTCTAGGTTTAAATGGAAATGTGATTCCTAGGATCCAAACTATCTACAAGTGAAAGCTATGTTGTTACTTTGGATTTAAATTAAATTTGGAGTTTGTGTTCAATGGTTAAGTGACTTTTTTTCTTCCTAAGTTCCATATGACTAGGTTTAGTAGTACACATTTTATATCCAGTTTTACAAATATATAAATAAAAATAGGAAACATAAAAATATTTTAAAAATAACTATATCAACACAAAATAATATATTAAGGAAATATTATTATAAAATTGAATTCTTTAGAGGTTAATCTATCAATGGTTTTAAATATGACTGCTAGTTATAGGAATATTACAAAAGATTCAAAAACTATAGATAGAAATGTAATTTTCCATAACAAATAATATTAAAGAAAATATAAATAACTAAAGAAGAAACACGTGTAGTGAAATTACTATTTTGTGTGTTGTATTCCTACATAGAGGCCTAAGTATAGCTACCATTCAAGTATATTGTCAAATATAGTGAATTTTTTTTAGTGGTGATTGGTTGGAAATCTCCATATTTCAATCTTTCTCTATCTTGAAAATGGTGAATAATTTGTATTTAATATTCAATACTTTCACCCAATTTGATAAAGTTTTTATGTATGTATATACATTCACCCTAAAATAGTTATTTTGATTTATTTGAACAAAATTTGATCATCACATCGTTGTTAAGGACCAATCATCCAATTTTGATTGAGCCAATTTTTAATCTTAAGTTTAGTTGTCTATCATTTGAATTTGAATTTTTAAAATTGTGGTTCAATCACTTAACATTTTACATTAATTTATTCCCCAATTTGATAGAATCACTCCAGAATTATTTTTAATTTATCTAAAAGTTAGTAGGATCACTAGTGTAATTATGGGCAACTTAGGGAAAACAAATGAAATTATATATAATATAGATTTAATATGTTTAATCATCTATTTAAAATATATTTTTTTGCATGGCCTTGATGACAAAAAATGTAGTGTGGATTCATATTTAAGAAAGAAAATATCTCCATTCACTCATTAGACATTCATTTCATTTGTTTCTCACATTCTAAATTTGCAATTTCTAAATTTGCATTAGATTAATCTACTATCAACTATCAAATATGAGGGTAGTTTCTCAAAATTTAACAAATAGATCATAGACAAAGGATGCAACCCAACTTGGTTACCAATTTTGGATTACCTCAAAGGATTTTCCAAGTGACAACATGTCATTTGTTTTACATATACAATTTCATTGACTTGTGCAATAAATATGGGATAAACATCACTTATTCATCCCCATATAGCCCTCAAGGTAATGGACAAGTAGAATCTAGTAATAAAAACTTGATGAAGATTATTTAGAGGAACCTTGAGTGGAATAAGAAAGGGTGGGATGACAAATTAAAGTTTGTAGTATGAGCTAACAAGATTGTACTTCTAAGAGGCCTACAAGTAAAGTATTTTCAACTTGGTATAAATGACACATACTATGTTTCCCATTAATTTGGAAGTGCCTATATAGAATCTATTTCAACAAGTTGATGATGCTAAAGATGATTTAGAGGATGAATCAATTGATTGAGTTGGATGAAATTAGAAGATCAACACTTGACAATAATTTGGCATGTTAGAGAGGCATCAAAAGATTGTTTAACAAAAGTTCTAAGAAGGGGTGTTTTCTATTAGGAGACATTGTTCTGTTTTTTGGAATTCAAGGTTAGAAGACAAAGGAAAGTATTAAAAATTTGATTCCCTATGGTTAGGCCTATATGTCATTGATAATTATTATGGACAATGCACATTTTACTTGAGGACCTTGAATAGTGATTTCCTAGAGTTGTGAGTACATGGGTAACATTTGAAACATTATACTAGTTACTCTTTATTTCTCTCCTTGTGTAATTATGACTACAAGTTTTCTCATAATGAAGTGTCTAGGTGTTCTTGTCAATATTGGTTTGCTTATATTTATGTGTTTTCTTGTTTCTTTCTATTTTTTTATATTTTAGTATCATCCTTTATTCTACTATTTTGGTCTACACCCAAAGACTAAATTCTTATTATACCTACTAGAGGTACACATCCATAACTAGAGCTACTATTGACCACATTTCCTATCATTTCCATTTATGGCTTTTCCTATCACTTACATGACTTATTCTTTACAACTAATCATAGATATACATGATATATTGATTCTATGTTTTCTTCACCACTCAGTTTTTTATTTAGTCATGTTCTCTACTAGTATCCTAGCTTCATGGTTGATTTCCATCATTGTGTGTGTACATTAAGCTTAAATATTTTAGACATGACTATTTATTATCATGCCTTACTAAGTGCTTGCATTGTAAGTCACATTTCCTCCTAGGTTCATGGCTTGTTTCTATGCTTTATTCTAGGCCCAAGATGCTCACGAGGCAAGTTCTAAAGGGGCATTCATGTCTTAGGATTCAATTGGTATGTTTATCATGTTCTCTTTGGACCCAAGTCTCCTTGTGTGTTTAACTTAAGTGTCAACCTCACTTTTAAGGATGTCTTAAGTGTTCAAGTGTTCAAGTCTGAAGCGAGTGGTAGATCTATGTTCAAGTCTGAAGCGAGTGGTGATGATCTAAAAAAAATTAATTAGTGTTGCAAAACATTTAAGAATTGTTTTGAGGTTGCTACATAATGTTCTATCACTAAACTGCGTAATCTAAAACTCTATATTTTGCGTTTCAGTACCTGCATTATATCCAGCTCGGAGTTGGGAGTATTTTATTGAGTTGGAATTATATTGGAAGAAAGCCCAATTATGCGTTACTCTAGATTAGACCATATACCACCTCCTCTGCAGAGACGCCTTAGATATTCAATGAAGTATATTTAGCTGTTACAGGCATGCCTTGACTATTAAATACCGAGGACATGCGTGCCTTGAGTATTTAATAGTCAAGGCATGTCCGCTCATTAAAATTGAGATTGTTTGTAGAACGGCCCACAGCGAATCTTTGAAATTTTCCAGTTTAAGCTTCCCTATAAAAGCATGTACATGATGAATTACATACGAGTATGATGTCCTGAACTGACAACCTTTAATAGCCTGTTAATTCAGGCAGCCAACTTCTCAAAACTAAAAATGCACTAAACAGCAAAGTGTGACAGTTTTATAAAATCCAGTGTATTAAAGACCTTCTTCAGAAATTCTTTTGTATAAGAGCCTAGAGGCAGTTGGTTTCTTGGAAGGTGTTCAGCTATGTCCGTGAGCCATTTCTGAGCTTTGCATATGCTGCTTTTTGGGGTGACTTCTGGTTTTACACAGGGTGAGGGGGATGTTTGATATTGCAGCTGTGCTTTGGACATAGAGATATGTTCAGGTTTGTTTGTACCCTGCTCATTTTCACCTTACCAATGGTGCCTTTTCAGAGGACATTTTGCAGATTCTCTCTGCGTTTTTAAGCTGCCAGTGTTCTGTTTAACAGTTGGATTTAATGTGATTCTTGATGTGCATTGCATCATGAAGATTGCCTCTATTCAGCAGCTGCCTTTGTAATATTCTCTTTGTTTGAATCGGTCAGTAGTTTTAGAGGGTTTTGGATTTCTGTTTTTCAGCATTGTTCAGTGGCTGGTGTTCTCTTTGTTGTGGCCGGTTTTTCAAAACATGCTGCCTCCTGCCAGGCTGTTCTTGTTGCTTCTGTAGGAGTATATTTGTATACTGACACTTAATTTTTTAAGAGTTGTTTTCCTTTGTACATTTACATTTTTTCAATTTAAAAAAAGATTCAGGAACATTCCTCATGTCTTCTGGGTCCACAAAATAAACCCTAAGAAGAAAGGTAAACAAGAGAATTTTTCTTTGTTTTGCAGGATTGTCTTTAACCCAGATGTTAAACCCCAATGCTCCCGACTTTATTCCTGCTCTCCCAGTCTTGTATCCACAGCCCATATTCAGTCCTCATCAGATCGGATACATGGATGAAATGCTGCAGCAGCAGACGCTATTATGGTATGGGGGGGCGAGGCATAACGGTCTGATACACAGTGGAGGCCTGACTCCACGGACTCCTCCCAGAGGTTTAGGCGCGCATTACATCTTTGATGAGAAAGCAGCAGAATCATATCAGGGCACCCCTCGCACTACCATCATGCTCAGAAATATTCCCAACAAGTGCAGGTATTTGATCACTGTACTTTAAAATCATTGGTAACCAAAATTGATATTTAACTATTAAAATTGATATTTAACTATTAAAATTGATGATGTTTCAGAATACTCTATTTGATTACATAATGTGGAAAAACTAAAATCAGCCTAGTTGCTCACTTACCATCTTTATGCTGCAGCCAGATTAAGCTGATAAAATTGCTTGATGAGCACTGTATAGAGCAAAACAGTAAAAACTCTGTTTCAAATGATGTTGATTCTGCTTATGATTTTGTTTATTTGCCTATTGATTTCACGTGAGTTATGACCTTTTTTACTTCGTGTCCCATTAAATCAAACCAATCTCACTGTTTTGCAATGGCTTGTATGATCTAATGTAGACAACTTTTGTGGTATGTGAACAGAAACCGGTGCAACTTGGGTTACGGGTTTGTAATTTTTACCAAAGTTCAAGGGGCACTTTTTAAAAAGTGGGAACATTTCACTTCAAGGAAGATATGTGAGATAAGTTATGCTCGCCTGGAGGTGCGTAAAGTTGATTGTTATATTTCATTTTTGGGGTTCTTTTTTTATACAAGTAGGTGGACTTGAACTTGGTCTCTTTCTTTCCTCAAGGGAAGGCAGGGGAAGGCAGCTTTGGAAGAGCATTTTCTGCACTCCACGTTTCCATGCAACATGGATAAATATTTGCTGGTTAATGTAACATCCCGCTACGTAACTCCCCAAGGGTAAGAGCCAAAAGAGAACTAGAATATTTTTTTTTTTTACATAAATAGACAACATACAGAGATTCAGTTGCCGATTTGATAGATCAACAGCATTCATGGTCAAGTATGGTCGAATGTACAACCCACAAGAGAGGACTAAATTACTCTCCAGAGAAACATTAATAAAACTATGTTCATTTTAAACACCAATTTAAATGTTCCTATGTCCCAATTCTAGATTATAAACACGAATCCAAAGTATCATAGTACAAGTGAATTCGATGCCCACACCAGAATTCGTAAACCAAAAAGGAAACATCTCATTTCTTCTCATTATTTAGCATGGTTACATCTTCTCTCTTAAGAGAGTACAATAACATAAAAGAATATACAAGTACAATGATAAAGTCTTGAATATGATACAATGACTGAACAAGTACCACAACTAAAAAAGTAACAGAGAGAAGGGACATCTTCAACCTGATGCTGCGATAACCTATTCACCAGTCCATGATGGCAGTGGCAATGCCTCCCAACTATGTGGACTCATAAGAGACCACCCCACCATGCTTGGAGGTAGTCACAAGGCCTAAACAGAAGAACAAAAACAATGAGATATAAGATGGCCAACACTCACATTAATCACAGAGCAGACACAGAGAACAATGCATACAACCAAAGTCATAACATAGAGGTACTCATCTAAGTCATAGGTTAGGTACTACTCACGACTACTAAGGTATTAGATACTATAGTATAAATCAGATGGAGTGTCATAATACGTGCTTGAAGGGATGGCACCACATGGAACCAAGTACTCCTCTCATGCAAACGAGGAGACTCAATCATGTCTGAATCAACACCCTGCAGACAGATTACTCGACGCCCCACAGACGGATAGGCCTTCTCATTGCATCCTTAGCCTTTACAAGCACTCAAGGCCATGCAAGAGGACTAATTATCTTATTAATATTTTTACCCCAATATTTTCATTTAGTTATCACTTATTAATGTAACTCTGCTACTAGTTCTCCTAGCGGCCACTTGTGGGCCCCGGGCCCATTGAGAGCCACTCCAAATGACAACTCTAATTACCTAGACCAAACTCATCTTGTTTAACCCAAACAAGGTATCCAAAGTTGATTGGAACACTGAAGTATAAATTTAAAATAGTAAATATGAAAAATGTGATCTACAAGACCAAAACTTTCAACGACATTGAAAATTATTGAAAACAACCCTATGCCAGTTAGATCAGTTTTGTAATAACCCTAGTGTCCCCAATTTGGTCACTATTCACATAGAAATGCACAGACATAATTAGAAAAGTATGGAAAATGGCATTGCAAGTCTTCTCACAGCCAAAGTTTTGCATATTGGCTACCATATTTAGCATAATAGAAAAGAAAATATAAAAAGACAAACAAAATGGAGATCTTAATTTTCCCTCCTCCAGTGATTTCCTTTTATGCGTGACAGAAAAACTTAATAAGGAATTATGGAAGCAAATATTAATGCACAACACAGGTCGATGCATCTAAGATATTTCAGTGCCATAACATTCATTAAAATCAAGGTCAATGGTTCCCACAAGGCTGGCACTTAGCAGAAAATGACAGAAATGACCCAAAAAGGGGTCGCCGCAATTTATTAAGAGGAGTTGATATGAATATTAAATCAAAGAATCAACGTATAACAAAGGGTTACATCGGACTTAGATCTCTGAAATCTCTATGGTGGCATCCCAGTTTATTGGTATGGATGCACTCAATATAATCTCAGTAAAATCGAACCCCTTTTATTTTTTCACTACAATTTATAAATCAAATAGACACGATCTTTCATTAAAAACCCATTTATCAATGAATGAGGAGATTGTTCTACAATTTAAAAAATAAATTCAAGAACAAAGGCAATATAAATATCTTGCATCAAATAAATTTTGGCATATGTTCTTTGGACAATAGTAATGGAGTTTCAGTTTCTCTGTGCTTAACGAAACAACAACAAACATGATTTAGTTTTTGTTAAGGCAATAATGGGGTTTCAGTTTTTCTGTGCTTAATGAAACAACAATGAATATTTTTTAGTTTTTGTGTTGAAAGAACAAAGATCTAAAGTAAATACCTCTAAACCAAATCACACCCCCCTTGATTAGTCGCACTCCCCTCTTGCTAGTTGCACTCCCTCCAGCGCACCTCTAATCTTGCAATATGATACGCTTTCTAAGAATCTATGCCTATTCGCACTCCCCTTAGCTCGCCTCAGATCTTGCAATTTGATCCGCTTGCCTGAGTAAATCCATCCCCTATCTTTCTCTCTATCATTCTCTTTGTTTTCTTTTTATTTTAAACCCTCTCTTCCCCCCTCCTAGGCATTGACTACCCTCTAGATCATATATCTTTCCTTCTACCAAAATAGATTTATGCATTTACATTCTCCACCTAATCCTCCCAATGCAGCAAGGAGAAATTTCCTCCCTACATTGCCCACAGATATTTTTTGCATTTAACACCATCACCAACTTCTCCAAGTGCCATAGACTAAGGCATGGTAAGAGTTTTTTTAAATAAAATAAAAACTGACTCTCTTTATGAAGAGTGATTCAGAAATAGGAGGTTTTCTAATGGAACATCATGCAACTCCTTGGGGATAAAATGACTAAGTTTTCCATTTAATGTTAAAGTGGTTTCAACGAATATTTCTATATTAACTATTACATACTACGTTGAAGTGATGCATGAAAGATGAATGCTAGAAATTATACATGTGGGAGTAAGATAAAAAACATCCCACACAACAAAGAATAATAGCTATATGTTTAATATATTTAGTAAAGAATAATCTGCATTTGAAACCATGCAAAGATGCCAATGAAACCACATCGAAACACTAACAACAAAAATATATAGTCACCTAGTACGATAAATGGAGGCCAAGACAAAATCCCACAACAAGACAAACTGGTAAACCACATATGACCAGAAGGTAAAATGACGACACAGGAACACTGCACTAATCAGGTGCAATGAACTAGGGTAGGGAATAGGGCCTATCACTATCTCCAATAACCACCATCAGGGATAATAAGAGTATGCTCAGGCCTGTGAATCCAGATGGAGTCAATACTTAGTACCTTCAACACTCCAAGCACATGTCAAGGTACCTGTGCATATGCATATATCCTATAGCCAAAGCAACGCAAATCATGTAATCCTGAAATCCATCATAAGTAATAATCATGTCACATCATAATAGTATCGAGATTGCACATCGCCAGTGCCAATACAAAACAATAACAAGATGCATAATCCAATACAAAGTATATAGTCATCGAAGTCCTTCAAGATAAGCAAAAGTATAATACAATCATGGGGGTTGTTACATCCTACCCCCTATGACTAGGCTTACTCCTGGAACCCTGCAAAAAGATATGGATAAAGGTCTCTCATCCTCACCACATCTTCCCAAGATGCTGAGGACTCACCATCAGGATCCCACTGGACCCTTACCTGCCCTATGTTTCGACCCCTAAGGGTCAACCTCTGATGTTAAAAGATGCGTATGGGCTCCAAAGAAAGCTACCTGTCCACCTCGATCTGCAAAGCAGTCCACTCATGAACATGGGTCACATCAGGAATATATTGTCTAAGAATTGAAACATGGGAAACATCTAAATGTGTGATTGACTCGGTGGCAATGCAAGGCAATAGGCAACAGGACCAATCCTCTCAAGGATCTCAAAAGGGCCAGCAAAATGAGGTGCCAACTTCGAGCCTTTCCCATAACGGATGGGGCTCTTCTGCGGACAAACTCTTAGAAACACATGGTCACCCACCGAGAAGTGGCGATCCAACCTATGGGAATTGGCATACTTCCTCTGCCGATCCTGAACTGTACCCAACTGCTCTCTAATCTGCACTACCTTCTATTCCATATCCTAAAACATCTTCGGACCAAAAGAACTCAGTCCTCTAAGCGATCCCAACTCAAGGGAGTGCGACATGGCCTACCATACAAGGCCTGGAAGGGAGACATACCGAGGGAATTGTGGTACCCATTATTATAAGCAAACTCAATCAGGTACAAGTAGTCCTCCCAACAAGACTGCTGATCCATAATGTACATCCAAAGCATATCCTCTAAGACCTAATTAACCCGCTCCATTTGTCCGTTGGTCTCGGGATGGTATGCTGAGCTGAAATTAAGCTGAACTCCCAAAGCATGTTGGAGAGAAGTCCACAAAGCTGAGGTGAACACTAGATCACGATTAGAAATGATCCTATGACGAATACCATGCAAACGCATAATATCCTCCATAAACACTCAAGCTATGGATGCTGCAGTGTAGGAAGATCTCATGAGTGAGAAGTGTGCCACCTTGGTCAACTTGTCCACTGTAACCATAATAGCATCATGATGATGCAAAGACATAGGTAGCCCCACTATGAAATCAAGAGATATTGCATCCCACTTCCATCCAGGGATGGAATGAGGTTGCAATAGTCCTGTTGGGTGCTGATGCTCTACCTTCACCCGCTAGAACTCAAGACACCAAGCCACAAAATCGGCAATGTCATGCCACAAACCTACCAAATGATACAACTGTCGAAGATCGACATGCATCTTCGTGACACCCAGATGAGCTGAATAGGGTGCACAATGGGCCTCTGACAAAACCAAGGAACAAAAATCACCAGAATCTGGAACATAAATACGACCAAGATGCCACAAAAGTCCATTAGACTCAAGAGAGAAACCTACAAACCTGCCCTCAAGGACTCTCCCAAACTCAATCTCTACCCTCACCTCCTAATACCAAGTACCACTAGGAAGTGACTCCAAAATATGGCTCTACAAATCCGCTCCAAGAGACAAAACTGAAATCTCATGTCTCCTCCTGCTCAAGGCATCCACAACAACATTCTCCTTACCCTGGATATAGCGAACCTCAAAGTCATACTCACAAAGGAACTCCATCCAATGGCACTACCGAGTATTTAAAATCGGCTGAGTGAAGATATAGTGCAAACTACGGTGATTACTATGGAACTCAAACCAATGTCCCAAGAGGAAATGTCTCTAACGCACAAGTGCATGGATGATAGCCACTAACTCCAAATCATGAGTGGGGTAGTTCAGCTCATCATCCTTGAGCTTATGAGACTCATATGCAATCACTCATCCCTCCTACATAAGAATTGCCCCCACACCCTCCAACGAAGCATCGGTGCACACTACAAAATCACCAGTAGGATCTAGCACTACTAGGATAGGTGCACTGTTCAGCTACTCCTTAACCTAAAAAGCTAACTCACACTGGTCTGACCACACAAACTTCTTCCCTTTCCACTGAAGAGAAGTGATGGGATGGGCTACCCGAGAGAAATATCTCACAAAACGGCGATAGTAATGTGCCAATCCTATGAACTATGAACCTCAACCACATTCGTTGGCACTGGCCAATCCACAATGGCCTAAATCTTAGAGGGATCCACTAAGATACCCTCTTCTGAGATGATGTGACCCAAATATCTCACCTTAGTCTGGAAGAACTCACACTTGGCCAAATTACCAAACAATTGATTATCCCGCAAGCACTTCAACACTTGCTGCAAATGGCCTTCATGCTCCTCCATAGTCCTAGAATAAATCAAAATATCATCAAGGAACATGAGAACAAACCGGTCAAGATAGGGAAGAAACACCCCATTCATCAAACTCATGAAAACTGATGGAGCATTGGTCAACCCAAAAGGGACAACCGTGAACTCATAATGCCCATAGCATATACGAAATGTCGTCTAATGAATGTGTACCTCACAAATACAAAATTGATGGTATCTTGAATTCAGATCTATCTTGGAGAACACCTTGGCTCCCCTCATCTGATCGAACAAATCATCTATCTGAGGTAAGGGGTAATGATTCTTCACTGTCACTTTGTTTAATTGGCGATAATCAATGCACAAGCGAAGAGATCCATCCTTCTTCTTCACGAAGATGACAGGCACTCCCCAAGGGGATACACTAGGATGAATGAAACCCTTCTCTAGTGACTCCTCTAACTACAACCACAACTCACTGAACTCCTGAGTAGTCATATGATACGGTCCCTGAGAAATAGGCTCTGCACCAGGAATGAGATCAATACGGAAGTCTATGTCACGCTTAAGCGGCATACCTGGAATATCACTTAGAAAGACATTTGCAAACTCCTGAAGAATAGGATGACCATCAAGAGATACCTCCTAAATCCCAACCTCAACGAGATCACTAACTGAAATAGTGAACATCTGACAACCCTGCCATATGGCACGAATCAGTTTCATAGCTGAAATCACATGGAGAGAAATGGGTCTCTGAACCCCAACTAACTCAACACACTGAACTAACTTACACTAACAATATTTACTAGCCAGATGGGTCTCCAAATAATCCATGCCTAAAACAATCCTGTAGGACCCCAAAGGCAACACACGGAGATCCACTATGGTAGTGAAGGTGCCCAAATCCAACACAACCACAAACAAGGGAGTCTACATCCACCTTGGCTCCAGTAGCTAACTCACCCTACCAACCAACATCTTACCTTGCCACCACGAGTCCACAACGCTCCACGAGAGAAGGAGAAATGAAAGAATATGAAGCTCGTGAATTAAACAAGACAAATGTGGTAATCCCACATAACACACTTGAATACTTGACCACAATGCCCTAATGCTCAGCCTGACAGTTATCAACCACCGTAGAAACTCTATGCGATCTACCAGTATCACCTACTATAGGCTCTAAAGTAGCTTATCTCTGACTACCTCTAGCCACTGATCTCTAAGGATAATGAGTAGCTATATGACCATGCTGTCCACAAGAAAAACAACCACTCCTGCCAAAACCTTGGCCTAAAAATGGTGCACGCGACTGTTGGGATCAACACACCCCTAGAACTCTATTGTGCACTCTAATAACTCTGTGTCAGACCAATTTGATGCCTACTCTGAGAATGATGACATGAATGATCTCTAGAAAATGGAGTACTAGGACTCTGCCCACTCTGCTGAGATTGAACAGATCTATGCCTCTGTCACTGACCAGATCTAGAAGGTGTAGACTAAGATCTAGACGGTTCAACCCCCTGAGACTAGGTATCCTGAGCAACTGATCCTAAAGGAGGGGCAGTACCAATCTAAACACTTGCTTGACCACCAAAGCCTCTAGCCAAATTCTCCTCTATCAACATTGCCTTCTCCATGGCGATCTCTAAGGTCTTTGGCTCAAACACATGGACACCACCACTGATATGGGCATTCAATCCCCTAATGAAATGCTACACTAACATCATCTTGTCATAAAAAATGCTAGTATATTGCTTAAGATCAAAGAAATGGTGCTCATACTAATATACCATCATAGTCAACTGACGAAGTTCGTGGAACTCATTAGCACATCTTTGCCAGTAGTAATCTGAAAGAAATCATGCATGTAACCTCTCTAAGAATAGTTCCCATGACATGGAAGCAATGTCTAGATGAAGCTTCTGTTTCTCTACTCTCCACAATTAGATGCAAAACCACTGAGATGCATAATGGTACATCGAGCTTTAGTATTTCTACTATAAGGATGCATAGCAAAGCATCGACCAAGATCGATCAACCAAATCTCTGCCTCGGTACCTATACCAGAACCAACAAAAGTATGGGGATGAGCTCTAAGAAGATCCCTCATGTGACCTACAGCAACACTATTTCCATCCACTGTATCCCTCACAACTACTGCTCTCGAATAACCCATACTATGGGAATGCTCATGCTCAGCTCTAGCATCCTGACCATCCTAACGAAAAGGGTGTAACTCCATCTCATGAGATAACTCCTTACGAGGTTCTAATCTATCCATAATCTTCTGTAATAGAGCTAAAACCTGAGCACCCTTGAGCCCTTCGGCTAGATTCTCAGCACACGGTTCCTCCTGGCACTCACCCCAATTACCCTGATCGGCATTATGCTAGGTGCTACATCAAAGAATAGTGGCTATACCTCTAACTCTACCTCTGGCTCTACCCCTAGGAGGCATCCTAAAGGAAACAAAGGAGGCATCCTAAAGGAAACAAAGAACACATCAAAATAGATCATCACAAGGATGACCTATACACCATACTAAGGCATGAAAGCATAAAAATAGACTGTAAAACAATATAACAACCTCACGCCACACATGCCAAACACAGCAAATAGAAGGCTCAAGTATGCCAAAGGTCCTAGTGTGTGAACATGGGCTCTGATATTAGATGTAACATCCCGCTATGTAACCCACAAAGGGTAAGAGCCAAAGGAGAACCAGACTATTTTTTTTTACATAAGTAGACAACATACACAGATTTGGTTGCCAATTCGATAGATCAACATCATTCATCACCAAGTATGGCCGAATGCACAACCCACAAGAGATGACTAAATCACTCTCCAGAGAAATATTAATAAAACTACATTCATTGTAAACACCAATTTAAATGTTCTTATGTCCCAATTCAAGATTATAAACATGAATCCAAAGCATCATAGTACAAGCGGATCTGATACCCACACCAAAATCCATAAACCAAAAAGAAAACATCTCATTTCTTCTCATTATTTTGCATGGTTACATCTTCTCTCTTAAGAGAGTTCAATAACATAAAAGAATATACAAGTACAATGATAAAGTCTTGAATATGATACAATGACTGAATAAGTACAACAGCTGAAAAAGTAATAGATAGAGAGAGAGATTATATCTCCAATCTGGTGCTCCGATAACCTGTTCACTGGTCCCCAATAGCGGTGGAAATGCCTCCCAACCATGTGGACTCTAAGAGACCACCCCACCATGCTCGGAAGTAGTTACAAGGCCCAAACAGAAGAACAATAACAATGGGATATAAGATGGCCAACACTCACATCAATCACGGAGCAGACACAGAGAATAATGCATACAACCAAAGTCATAACATAGAGGTATGCATCCAAGTCATAGGTTAGGTACTACTCACAACTACTAGGGTACTAGATACTAGAGTGTAAATCAGATGGAGTGTCATCATGCATGCTCGAAGGGATGGCACCACATGGAACCAAGTATTCCTCTCATGCAGACGAGGAGACTCAATCATGCCCAAATTAATGCCCCGCAGATGGATAGGCCTTCTCATTACATCCTTAGCCTTTACAAGTGCTCAAAGCCATGCACAAGGACTAATTATCTTATTAATGTTTTTACCCCAATATTTTCATTTAGTTATCACTTATTAATGTAACTCTGCTACTAGTTCCCCTGGCAGCCACTTGCGGGCCCCAGGCTTGTAGAGAGCCACTCCAAATGACAACTTTAATTACCTAGACCAAATTTGTCTTGTTTAACCCAAACGAGGTATCCAAAGTTGACTAGAAAACTGAAGTATAAATTTAAAATAGTAAATATGAAAAATGTGATCTACAAGACCAAAACTTTTGACGACATTGAAATTTATTGAAAACAACCCTATGCCAGTTAGATCAATTTTGTAATAACTTGAAAGTGGCCCCAATTTGGTCACTCTTTGTGCAAAGAAATGCACGGACATAATAAGACAAGTACAACAAATGGTATTGTGAGTCTTCTCACAGCCAAAGTTTTGCATATTGGCTACCATATTTAGCATAATAGAAAAGAAAATGTAAAAAGACTAACAAAATGGAGATCTTAATTTTCCTTCCTCCAGTGATTTCGTTTTTGTGTGACAAAAAAACTTAATAAGGAATTATGTAACCAAATTTAAATGCACAACATAGGTTGATGCATCTAAGATATTTTAGTGCCATAACATTCGTTAAAATCAAGGTCGATGGTTCCCACAAGGATGGTACTTAGCAGAAAATGATAGAAATGACCCAAACAAGGGGCTGCCCCAGTTTATTAAGAGGAGTTGATATGAATATTAAATCAGAGAATCAACATATAACAAAGGGTTACATGGGACTTAGATCGCTGAAATCTCTATGGTGGCATCCCAATTTATTGGTATGGCTGCACTCAATATAATCTTAGTAAAATCGAACCCCTTTTATTTTTTCACTACAATTTATAAATCAGACACACATGATCTTTCTTTAAAAACCCATTTATCATCGAATGAGGAGATCTTTCTGCAGTTTAAAAAAATAATTTCAAGAATAGAGGCAATATAAATATCTTGCATTGAATAAATTTTGGCATATGTTCTTTGGACGACAGTAATGGAGTTTTGATTTCTCTATGCTTGACGAAACAGTAGAAAACATGATTTAGTTTTTGTTAAGGCAGTAATGGGGTTTCAGTTTTTCTGTGCTTAATGAAAGAATAGTGAACATATTTTAGTTTTTATGTTGAAAGAACAAAGATCTGAGGTAAATACCTCTAATCCAAATCACACCCCCTTGACTGGTCGCAGTCCCCTCTGGTTGGTCACACTCCCTCCACCGTACCTCGATCTTGCAATATGATACACTTCCTAAGAATCTCTACATATTTCCACTCCCCTCAGCTCACCTCAGATCTTGTAATTTGATCTACTTGCCTGAGTAAATCCATCCCATGTCTTTCTCTCTGTCATTCTCTCTATTTTTTTATTTTAAACCCTCTCTTCCCCCCTCCCAAGCATTGACTACCCTCTAGATTAGATATCCTCCCTTCTACCAAAATATCTTTCTTTATTTGCATTCCCCACCTAATCCTCCCAACATAGTAAGGAGGAATTTTCTCCCTATGTTGCCCACATATATTGTTTTGCAGTTAACACCCTCACCAACTTCCCCAAGTGCCATCGACTAAGGCATGGTAAGAGTTTTTTTTAAATAAAATAAAACTGACTCTCTTTATGAAGAGCGATTTAGAAATAGGAGGATTTCTAATAGAACATCATGCAACTCCTTGGGGATAACAATGACTAAGTTTTCTATTTAATGTAAAAGTTTTTTCAATGAATATTTCTAGATTAACTATTACATACTACATTGAAGTGATGCATGAAAGATAAATGCTAGAAATTATACATGTGGCAGTAAGATAAAGAACATCCCACACAACAAAGAATAATAGCTATATGTTTAATGTATTTAGTAAAGAATAATCCACATTTGAAACCATGCAAAGATGCCAGTGAAACCACATCAAAACACTGACGACAAAAATATATAGTCACCTAGTACGATAAACGGAGGCCAAGACAAAATCCCACAACAAGACAAACTGGTAAACCACATAGAACCAGAAGGTAAGACAATGACACAGGAACGCTGCACTAACTAGGTGCAGTAGACTAGGGTAGGGAACAAGGCCTATGACTATCTCTAGTAACAACCATCAGGGATAATAGGAGTATGCTTAGGCATGCGAATCCAGGCGGTGTCGATACTCAGTACCTACAACACTCCAAACACACGTCAAGGTACCTGTGCATATGCATATATCCTATAGCCAAAGCAACGTAAATCATGTAAACCTAAAATCCATCATAAGTAATAATCATGTCACATCATAATAGTATCGAGATTGCACATCATCGGTGCCAATACAAAACAATAACAAGATACATAATCCAATACAAAGTATACGGTCATTGAACTCCTTCAAGATAAGAAAAATCATAATACAAACATGGGGGTTGTTACATATAAATTCTCACCACCATGCAATGGAACCTAATGCACAACACCAACTGATGTAGCAGCTCACCTGTCAGTGAAGCGTATTTTTAGAAATGACCGTGGGTGGGCTACTATTCATATTTAAGTGGATATATTTAGGTTGATGAATGAATAAGTGTAATCAATCCATATATAAAATAATGTATAAGGGTTTTTTCTTATAAAGACAAAGGTTAGAGAAATGAATTTAACTTCTAACATAATTGTGGCCATGATACATGTATTAAGTTATGTTCTCTCATAAGGTTTTCTACATTGATATTAAATGTTGGAACTATTAATGGACTAATCTTATGAGAAGTATATATTTAAAACAACTTGGTATGGCTACAAACAACAATATGTTTCTTAGTTGTGACTAAAAAAAATTCTACAAATGTACATAACAAACTATAGCAATAAGATTTTAACTAATGAATATTTTAATAATTATTTGCACTGTTTTTCTGCCACTTGCACCTTGGTATAAAGCTATTAGCAAGAATCTCTCATTATTTTTCACCTTACCAAGAATTCTTGCCACTTTACTTGTATGCAAAAAAACATGATCCTGAAGAAGTCCAATCCAACAACGACCAAGGAAGGTTGAATTATTTAGAAGTAAAGGAACTAAGGATGAATATTCTAACTAAGGATAAATATTTTGTATTACTAAGACCATTTTTAATGCAATAATATGCATATATCTTGACAGTGACAAAATATTTGTGGCCATCTCAAGACTTGCATCAAAGTGAATTGGGACAGTAGATGCATCTATAGTTGTTCAAACAGCAGAAATAATTATGCCTGATACTGCTCTATCAAAAAGTGCCCAGGGAGTTCTAGATCTTCTATTTTCTCAAACTTATCTACTATTGTATTGAGCAATGTTACCCTTAGTGGCCACATCTTCTCAAAGGTGTCGGTATTTACCTGGTAAGAAAGAGAAACTAGCTCTGCAAAATGAACAACAAACCAATCACCACCAATTTGTACACCATGAATCATTTTCCCTTTTCATGCTTGTAATAGGTCAAAGTGAGTTGGTTCCTCTCCAACCACATTAGGCAACCTACTCAAACACATTTGATTAGCATGACTTTACATCTGCCAATTGTGAGATTTCACGTTACATCTGCCAATTGCATTTATTTGAAAGTTTCTAAATCTTTCAAATATCCATTTGAAAATATCATGTAAAATAATTGTACTTGTTTTCCTTAACAAAGTTGTGGTCTTTTTGGTGCTGGACTCATACCAACTTTTAGTTGACACCACATCTTGCATATGTATCCACCTGAGCATTTCTAATCATGATATCTGACCAAATTTTGTGTTTTATCTATTGTTTCTATTTTGACACATGCAAGGAGAAAGTTGGCTAAGTTTGAGGATACAAGGGCTTAAATTTGACAGTCCACCTTTCCTGTCAAAGGAATTTTTTTCCCGCAGTTTAGTCTTCATTAGTGCCTTTCACAAAATTAATTTTTTTATGCAAGTCAAATTTTATATGTCAAGCTAGAGCTTCCTTAAGAAATGGTCCAGTTGCGCATCCTGCATGAGAACTGATGTTGAATGTTCCAGTCATTATATTATTTTACTTTAATTATTCGATCCACGCTGCTATGGAGGAAATAATTAGCTTTGCAAACCATATATATTATCCCTAATGCCATGTGTACATTCAGATATTCTATGGAAAAACAATGCAATGATTACCCACAAACAAATGTGCACACACAACGCATTCTGCTTTAGTATGGTAATAAAATCATGGAATCTCTTAAACCCATGGTACAAATATGAATTTTATGACTTTGTTTAAAGAGAGAATGTGAAGATTTTAAAAAAAATATGAAAGATTTATATATTTTTCAAATTCATCTAACTTTATAAAAATGAACTATAAATAAAATATTTAATATTTAAATTTACACATTTCAATAATAGATATGCATGTAAAATACAAAAGCAATAGTTATGTATATAAAATGCAGAAGCAATAAAAGAATAAGAAAACATGCATAGCATAGTCTTCTAGTCACATCCCTGGGCTACGGTCTTAGTCACTTCCTTATTTTCTTTTCAAATCGTCATTTTCACATGCATAGCACAGTCTTACCTCTAGTCACATCCATGTGCTGCGATCTTAGTCACTTCCTTATTTTATTTTTAATTCACCATTTTTCTCCAATGCAAAACCAAAGCATTCCAAACTGGAGTTACTTATAATACTTGTTCAATTATAGGTATAATATTTAGTTGAAATCTGGTAAGATTTTGTTCTCTTTGGCCTATGTTGGAAATTGGAATTGATTGGGTCTGAAACTTATTCTGAAAGCATGGTTCCGAATCAGGGTTTAAATTTGACAGTTATATAGCTACATTTAAATATTTTAACTTTAAAATACAATTTAAAAAATATTTGACTATATTGATATACAACTAATTTATTTTAAAAACTATAAAAAAAACAACTAATATGAAAATCTAAATAGATATACATAGATATATATATACACATACACATATACATATACATTTATTCCATTTATTTTTAAATTTTTTAATAGGAACTATTATTTAAAAATAAAATTTTGAGATTTTTAGATTTATTTTTCTATAGAATATATTTATTCTAAATTATATAATATATATATTTTCTTTTTATTTTTAAATTTTTAATAGGAACTTCAATTATTTAAGAAAAATTTCTCAAATTTTTAGATTTGTTTTTTATGAATATAATTATATATTCATTCTAAATTATATAATATATATATTTTTTCCTTTTATTTTTAAATTTTTTATTATTTAAGAAAAAATTTCCCAAAACTATATTCATTCTAAATTTCTAGTTTTTTCCTTTTATTTTTAATTTTTTTAATAGGAACTTCTATTATTTAAGAATTTTTTTTATATAAATATATTCATTCTAAATTTTTAGGCATTTTCACACAACTCTCTAAGATATATATATATATCTTTTATTTTTAAATTTTTAATAGGAACTTCTATTATTTTTAAAAAAACCCTTAGATTTGTTTTTTTAATAAAAAAAATTATCTATTCTAGGTTTTTTCAACACAACTTTCTAAGCTTTTGATGCACATCAAAAATAGTGAAATAGAAAGAATTTGGAACCATGTTTTCAGAATAAGTTGAAGTTTCAGACCCAATCAATTCCAATTTTCAACATAGTCCAAAGAGAACAAAATCTTACCAGATTTCAACTAAATATTATACCTGTAATTGAACAAGTATTATAAGTCACTCTAGTCTCGAATGCTTTGGTTTTGCATTGGAGGAGAATCATAAATTGAAAAGAAAATAAGGAAGTGACTAAGACTGTAGCCCAAAGGTGTGGCTAGAGGTAAGACTGCCCTATTCATGTTTTCTTATTCTTTTATTGCTTCTGCATTTTATATACATAACTATTGCTTCCATATTTTACATGCATATTTATTACTGAAATGTGTAAATTTAAATATTAAATATTTTATTAATGATTCAATTTTTATAGAATGAGATCTTTTGAAGGATGTTGATTTTTTGCTCTGCATGTCGGGCTAGGGCTTTCATGCCCTAGCCCGATCCTCTGGTTTTTTCTTGGTCGTGCGAAGTGTGGGGAGTGCATGCGTTTTGGGGAGGTTTGGGGTTGTGTTTTTTATCAGTGCAAAGTTTTTTCAGCGGCATCGGTGTCTCTTTCTCCCTGAGCGTGCGGGGGTTTTGTGCCTGGTTGGTTTGGGTCTGCAGTTCGAAGGCAGTGCTGGGTGGTGGATCGGTTAAACCCTAGTGGTGGTTCTTTTTTCTTGGGGGCTTGCTTGCCCGCCTTGGATCTTGTTTAGTTTCAAAGCCGATCGGGGAGTCTTCAAGGGCTAGTCCCAAGATGGATTTTCACTCAGCAATAGTTGGTGCAAATTCTCCTTCGCACGCTTCGAAGGTTTTTAATAATAACTTGTTCTCACCAGATCCAGGGTTGGTTGGTTCGGGTTTGTTTGGTGGTACTCGGATTACAAAGATCAATGGATGTCTTGAACGTTGTGAGGAGAGGCCAAAATTGGTTATCCCGCTGGAGATGATTGCGGAAGATATTGATTATTATTCGAAGCATGCATTGCTGTGCAAGTTTATGGGGATGCGGGTTTCTTTACAATTTCTTGAATCATGGGCCCAACGGACTTGGATGCCAGAGGGAGAAATGGAGGTTATGCTTTTAGCAAATAACTTTTTCATGGTTTCATTCAATTGCTTGGTAGATCGCAATAAGGCCTTTGAAGGAGGCCCCTATTTTCATAATCATATTGGGTTATTCATTAAACCTTGGCATGCGGGATTCAATCCTACTGAAGAGCTTCCAAACCGGGTTCTAGTGTGGGTTCGGCTTCCAAGGTTTCCTGTGGAATGTTGGCGAGATGATGTTTTACACTTGTTAGCTTCAATGCTAGGAAAACCAGTTGGTGCTTCACAGCAGACTCAAGTTAAAAAGGTGATGACTTTTGCTCGTATATGTGTTGAGATTGATTTAAGTAAACCCTTGCCAGATTCGGTGGATATGTGTGCGGGTCCTTACTCTTGGGTGCAGCAGTTGGACTATGAGACTCTTCCTTTTCGGTGCCGTCTCTGTCATGAATATGGACATTTATAGAGGAGATGCCCTAAGGCTAGGCCTGTGGACTCCCAGTCTTCGCAGCCTCCCCGCAATCCCCCTAGAGTTGAAAAGGGGAAGGAACCCATTCCTGGTGATGTGGATGGGGCTGATGGTTTCGTTCCTGTCAAGGCTCGAAATAGGAATCGAGGTCAAAAGAGGACTTTGAAGGAAAGGCAGGATGAAGATTCTTTCAACAGATTTGAAGTTTTAGATGATCTCAGTCAGCAGGAAGTGAATCCAGGCTTGGTGAATATGGATCAGGGTGCTTCAGGTACAGGACAGGAGGGCCTTCTTTTTGAAGCTACTCAGGTTTTGTAGGATAATAGGGCTTTGCAAATGGACACAGACGTTCAAATGGAAGTCCAGGTGGAATCGGTTCCTATTATAGTAGGGAAGAAGGGTGGTGAGGATGGATCTCCTCTTGTTTCAAATGTAGGTACTGAGGGGGTGAAGATTAATAAGTCTTCTTCTTCTCATTTGGGTCTTCATCAAAAGGATCCAAAAAAAGGGGCTGGGGAGAAGTCTTCCAAGCTTGGTAGAAAAAAAGATTTGGATAAGATTAAATTAACAGGGGAAACTTTGGTAGAGTCAGGGTCTGTTAAGACTCTAGATTCTCATTTTTCGAGCCCCTTGAAATGATTGTTCTATCCTGGAATGTAAGGGGCTTGAACAGTGGCCCTCGACAAAAAGCTGTTTGTGATTTGGTTAGAAGTCAATCTCCTGATGTTCTTTTCCTGCAGGAGACTAAGTTATCAGTGGAGTGTATGTTTGGTTTAGTGCCTAAGTTGTGGGGGAGTGGAGAGTGCCAGTGTATTGGTGCTCAAGGGTCTGCTGGAGGAGTGGCTTGTTTATGGAATCCTTAGAAGATCCACCCTCTTTGGTGGTTGTCCTTTCAGTCTTCTATCTCTATGATTGCTTCTTGTTTTGAGACAGGGGAGTCTGTTCTCTTCTCCAATATCTATGCGCCTACTGAACTTCAGGGTAAACAACTGTTGTGGTCCCATATCCGGTTTGTCCGAAGCATGGTTCCTTTCCATCCGTGGATTATGGCTAGAGACTTCAATGCTATTTCTGAGTTGGCTGAGAAGAGGGGTGGTATTGCGAGGCTTGAGCCTTCTGCACTACTACTTCAGGATAACATTTCAGCTTTAAATCTGGTGGATATCAAGCCCATTAATGGCCAGTTTACTTGGAATAATCGGAGGATTGGGAATAACTGCATTGCGGAACGACTTAACCGCTTTCTGGTTTCTTGCTACTGGGTTGGTGGGTTGTGGTCTTCTAGCTCTAAAATTTTGGATTGGAGGGGATCAGATCATTGGCCTATCAAGCTGGCTATTTCTTCAGCTCATGTGCCTCGGTCTTCTTCTTTCAAGTTCCAGCTTATGTGGTTGCGTGACTCCTCTCTCCATGACTATATTGTTGAGTGGTGGAGGCATGGTAGACCTACTTATGGTACAGCAATGTATACTTTTGCTAAGTTACTTCAATTTGTCAAGTATCAACTTAAACGTTGGAATCGGTAGTGCTTTGGAAACATTTTCCATGCTAAGACTGCTGCCCAGGCTGAGTTGGATGGTATTACGAGGTTGATCAAGGAGGATGGAGTGACTGAGGACCTGCTTCAGGAAGAGACTAGGGCTTTGAAAGCATTGGAAGAGTGTGAGATATGAGAGGAAGTTTTTTGGAAACAAAAGGCTTGGATTGAGTGGCTTCAGGAAGGGGATAAAAATACCACTTTTTTCTTCAACTCGGTGAAAGCCAGGAGACATGGCAATTCTATTTCTACTCTGGTGAATGATAGGGGTGAAACTCTTTCTTCTTTGCAGGAAATCACATGTGAAGCTATGCAATATTTTGCTTCTTTATTTAGGGAGGACTCGCAGGGGGGTTCTGATGAGGAAGCTTAGGTCCTTTCTTGTATCCCTTCTTTGGTTTCTAGGGAGATGAATGAGCATCTTATGAGTGATATTTCGATTGAGGAGCTAGAGGGGATCGTGTTTCAAATGAAGAGGGGGAAAGCTGCTGGCCCTAATGGTTTCCCGATTGAGTTCTTTCAAGAATTCTGGGAGATTATCAAGTTGGACTTGTTGGCAGTTGTTCAGGAGTCTCATAAGAATAAACAGATGTTATGGGCTTTGAATTCTACCTTCCTTGCTCTCATCCCAAAGTGTGATGGGGCGGATAGGTTAAGTCAATTTTGTCCTATCTCTCTTTGCAATGTGATTTATAAAATTACCTCTAAATTAATTGCTGATAGGTTGAAAAAGTGGCTTAAAGTGCTGATTTCTGAGGAACAGAGTGGTTTTGTGGCGGGACGTTAGATTCTGGATGGGGTTGTTATTGCAACTAAAACCATTCACTCTATGGCTAATTCCAAAGATAAGGCAATGTTCATCAAGCTTGATATGGCTAAGGCTTATGACCGTGTTTGATGGTCCTTCCTTCGGAAGGTTCTTGGTGCTTTTGGTTTTGGGGATGCGTGGATTTATTGGGTTATGAGTTGTGTTACTTTAGTCTCCTTCTCAGTGTTAGTAAATGGTGAGCACTCTGAGCTTTTTGGCACCTCTCGGGGTTTGCGGCAGGGTGACCCCCTCTCTCCTTACTTGTTTCTTCTTCTTGTTGAGGGTCTGGGACGCTTGATAAGAAGGAATGTGGAGTTAGGTTTCATTCAGGGCTGGGGGTGGGGAGGTGAGTTACTTCCACAATCTCACTTGCAGTTTGTTGATGACACTACTTTGATGGGTATGGCTACAATTAGGGAAGCTTTGAATTTGCACAAGGTGTTGGATGTTTATCTTCTAGCTTTGGGCCAATTGATCAATGAAGATAAGTCTTCCATCTTTTTCTTCAATACTCCAGGTTCCATTCAGAGGCGAATTGCTCATATCTTGAGATTTCAGACTGGGGTTCTCCCTTTGACCTATCTTGGTATTCCCATCTCTATTGGACGACTTCCCAAGGAGTCTTGGCAGAATATTCTAGATAAATTTCATGTGAAAGTTAATCATTGGACCCATCGCTGGTTGTCCTTTGCGGGTCGTGTTCAGTTGCTCAAGTCTGTGGTGCAGGCCCTCCCCATTTATAGATGTATGATTCAGGTGGCCCCTTTGGGTTTTGTTAGGGAATTGGATTCCTTAGCAAGACAGTTTTTATGGGCTGGTAGCTTATTGTCCTCTAAATGGAGCCTTGTTAGATGGGACATTATTTGTAGCCCGAAGCAGTTTGGCGGCCTTGGGTTAAGGCAGTCATCATTGTCAGGGATGGCATTGGCTGCTAAATTGTATTGGCGGTGGTGTGTGGAGCAGGATGGGATCTGGGCCAGGATATTAACTCAAAAATACTTCCTAGGGATCCCTCAAATTGATATTCCTCGGTATCCACTGGTGGGGAAAGGCTCGGTGATTTGGAGTACGCTCAAGAAAGGGGCTACTCTGGTCAAGGATGGTTTATTTTGGATTTGTAAAAGAGGGACAAAAGCTCATTTTTGGTCTGATTCTTGGGATGGTTTTCCTCCCATTGTTTCTCAGTTTCCTAATTTGGTGACTCTGTGCCAGAGGTTCTGTGAAGTTGGTTGGTCAAGGGTGAGTGACTTCAAGTCCTTTTCTTCTCATGGGCAGTTGGTGGTGGTAAGATGGAAGAATCCTGATGAGTGGCTTGTTGTTGGTATGGAGGAGGAGTGTGCTGAGCTTCATAGTATCCTTTCTCGTAGACGTTGTAGCTCCCTCCAGGAAGGGGATGTTCTTTCTTGGTCTCCTAATTCTAAGGGTGTCTATACTGTTGCTTCTGGTTATCAGGTGTTGTTATCTAACCAGCTGGAGGGGGTGGAGGTTCACTGGTGGAAGAAAGTGTGGAATAAGCTTTCTTGGCTGAAGTGTAACTGCTTTATTTGGACTTTGGCTTGGAATAGGTGCTTGACTTGGGATAATATTCAGAAGCGGGGTTTTCAAGGTCCTTCTATGTGTGTTATGTGTGGATGTGGAGAGGAGGACTCCTCTCACTTGTTTTTCCGTTGTCCCTTGACTTTGCAGCTTTGGCATTTTTGGTGGGCCGTTTGGAAAAGCCCCTGTGTTCATACTTCATCCCTGGTGGATTTTTGGAGTAGTCTGGGTAGACCTCCTTCTATGGCCTCTTTCTTGCAAGATGTGTGGTATGCTGGGCCTTCCTTCATACTATGGCAGATTTGGTTGGAACAGAATCGCAGAATATTTCGAGGTGAGAAGTTGTTGATTCAACAAGTTTGGCACAAAATTATGAGTATGATTCGGGAGACGGTGGAATCTAAGTGTGATGTGGAGTTCCCTTTGGAGAAAGGAGATGCTGAGTTGGTGGATAGATTGGGTATTCAGGGGTTGTCTCCAGCTTCTGCTTGTGTCAGGAAAGGAAGGCGAGTGAAAAAGAAAGTGCAAAGGGTGGGAAGATGGCTTCCCCCTCCGTCTGGCATTCTGAAGCTCAATACTGATGGTTCTTCAAGGGGCAATCCTGGGCCTGCTGGGATTGGTGGGACTGGCAGGGATTTTTTGAGATCGGTGGTTTTTCTCTACTCTGTTCATGAAGGATGGCAAACTATCAACCTTATGGAAGGTTTGGCGATCCTCTATGCTTTGGAGAGGGCTTATGCTTTGGGATGGCGCAAGGTTATCTGTGAGTCTGATTCATAGGTTTTGATTAATTTGCTGAATACACAGAAGGTTTCTGATGTTAGTTGGCAGTTGGCTATGATGGTGCAACAAATTCTGCAGATAAGTTCTTTGATGGAGATGGTGTCTTTTGTCCATATTCCAAGGGAGTGGAATAGGGCAGCAGATTGTTTGGCTAAGTGGGCTTTTGAGCATTTAGATGGTTGGAAGGTTGATGAATGGGAGCAGGTTCCTCATGAGCTGCGATATGACTTGGAGAAGATTCTTGCTGAGGATAGGAATGGTATTGGTGAAGGATGATGTTGTTTCAAGCTTTGTATGGCTGTTTCTTATGGATAACTAGGGCCTTGGCCCTTTGATGCTTTGTAATGTTCTTTTCTGAATTTCAATAAAGTTTTTACCCCTTTTATTAAAAAAAAAAAGATTCAATTTTTATAGAACAAAATATCTAAATCTTTCATATTTTTTTTAAATCTTCACATTCTCTCTTTAAATAAAGTCATAAAGTTCATATTTATACTATGGGTTTAAGAGATTCCATGATTTTATTACCAAACTAAAGAAGAATGCCCTATGTGTGTGCATTTGTTTGTGGGTAATCGTTGCTTTGTTTTGCCATTGAATATCTGAAGGCACACATGGCATTAGGGATAATATATGTGGTTTGTAAAGCTAATTATTGCCTCCATAGCAACGTGGCTCGAAGAAGTAAAGTAAAATAATATAATGACTAGAACATTCAACATCAGTTCTCATGTAGGATGCGCAGCTGGATCATTTCTTAAGCAAGCTCTAGATTGACATATAAAAAAAATTAATTGTCATGTGAAAGGCACTAATGAAGACTAAACTACACAAAAAAATTCCTTTGATAGGCAAGGTGGACTGTCAAATTTAAGCCCTGTTCTGAATTCTTTCTATTTCACTATTTTTTATGTGTAGCAAAAGCTTAGAAAATTGTCTTGAAAAAGCCTAGAATAAATAAAATATTTTATTAAAAAACAAATCTAAGGGAATTTTTTAAAAAATAATAGAAGTTCCTATTAAAAAATTTATAAATAAAAGAAATATATATATATAAAAAGCTTAGAGAGTTATGGTAAAAAACCTTAAAATTTTAGAATGAATATATTTATCAAAAACAAATCTAAAAATTTGAGAAATTTTTTCTTAAATAATAGAAGTACCTATTAAAAAATTTAAAAGTAAAAGGAAAAAACTAGAAATTTAGAAATTTATTCTCGGGAAATTTTTTCTTAAATAATAAAAGTTTCTATTAAAAAATTTAAAAAATAGTATTTATATTTAAAAATATATATCTAAAAGTTCCAATTTCTTTTTTTGTTTGATATTTTCGGTGATTTTCGATAGCTTTTTCTCTTCCAACTATTTCCAATTTCTTTTTTGCTTTTTATTTTTATTTTTTTCCAATTTCTTTTTTGCTTTTTTATTTTTATTTTTTTCCAATTTCTTTTTTGCTTTTTATTTTTTATTTTTCTCAATTTCTTTTTTGGTTCCATAGTTTTTTTAATTTAGCTTTTCTCCTTCAACGTTTTTAATTTCTTTTTTTTTTTATTTTTATTTTTTTCCTTAAGTTTTATTTTTTATTTCCTTTTTGGTATTTTAATTTTTTTAATAAATTTAGGCAGAAAAAATGGGTGCTCTCATCCCCACCCCATTGTGAGTGTACTAGTATATTTATATTTAAAAAATATATCTAAAATATGCGAGGGATATCTCTTTTCCATACTTTATTTTCACTTTTTTTTCTTCTATCATTTTGCCTTTTTAATTTTTCCATTTTCTTTTTGGTTTGATATTTTTGGTGTTTTTTTTTAGCTTTTTCTCCTTCCAACTGTTTCCAATTTCTTTGTTGGTTTGCATTTTATATTTTTTCCAATTTCTTTTTTGGTTTTTATTTTTTATTTTTCGAATTGGTTCTTATGTTTTATTTTTTCCAATTTCTTTTTTGGTTCTTGTGATTTAATCAACTTTTGTTTCAATGGTTTTTTATTTCTTTTTTGGTTTTTATTTTTTATTTTTTCAATTTTTTGTTTTTTGTTTTTTTTTTTAATTTGTTAAGTTTTATTTTTATTTCCTTTTTCATATTTAATTTATTTTTATAAATTTAGGTAGAAAAAATAAGTGCTCTCATCTCCATCCGACTATGAGTACTAGTATATTTATATTTGAAAATATATATCTAAAGTACGTCGACAAATATCTCTTTTCCATAGTTTATTTGATTTTCTCACTTTTTTTTTTCTTCCATCATTTTTTTTTTTAATTTTTCTAATTTCTTTTTTGGTTTCATATTTTTAGTGATTTTCTCAGCTTTTTCTCCTTCCATCTGTTTCCAATTTTTATTTTTGGTTTTTATTTTTTCTTTCCTTTTTGATATTTTAATTTTTTATATAAATTTATGTAGAAAAAATGAGTGCTCTCATCCCCACCCGCTGTGACTATACTAGTATATTTATATTTTAAAAAATATATCTAAAAGTACACCAGAGCGATATCTTTTTCCATAGTTTCTTTCATTTTTTCACTTTTTTTTGGTTTGCAATTTCTTTTGTTGTTTTTATTTTATAATTTTTCCAATTTATTTTTTGGTTCCATAGTTTTCTCCAGCTTTTTCTCCTTCCAACAATTTCCAATTTTTTTTTGGTTTTTATTTTTTATTTTTTCCAATTTCTTTTTTTAGTTTTTAGTTTTTTTTTTCCAATTTCTTTTTTGGTTAGATTTGATTTTCTGAAGTTTTATTCTTTCTTTCCTTTTTGATATTTTAAAAAAATGAGTGCTCTTATCCCCACCCTGACGTAATAATGCCTCTTGACGTTATATATATATATATATATATATAAACAAATTTAAAAATTTGAAAAAAATTTCTTAAATAATAGAAGTTCCTATAAAAAAATTTAAAAATAAAAAGAATATATATATATATATATATATTCTATAAAAAACAAATCTAAAAATTTGGAATTTTTTTAAATAATAGTTCCTATTAAAAAAATTAAAAATAAAAGTTATATATATATATAAACAAATCTAAAAATTTGAGAAAATTTTCTTAAATAATAGAAGTTCCTATAAAAAAATTTAAAAATAAAAAGAATATATATATATATATATATATATATATATATATATATATATATATATATATATATATATATATATATATATATATATATATATACTATAAAAAACAAATCTAAAAATCTGGAATTTTTTTTAAATAATAATTCCTGTTAAAAAAATTAAAAATAAAAGTTATATATATTAGTTATTTTTTTATAGTTTTTAAAATAAATTATTTGTATATCAATACTGTCAAATATTTTTTTTAATTGTATTTTACAGTTAAAATCTTTAAATACAAATATACAACTGTTAAATTTAAGCCCATGCCATATGCATTTCCTCGAAAGTTCCTTCTAGGCCTTTTTTATAAATCAATTTTATATGCAACAATATTTCAAATTGTTGCCTTTGTCTATATCTTCACATTTTGCATACCAGGTTTGAAGCACAATGGAAAAATGCTTATGCCAACCAAATTGCTAGATGGATGAGCTCAAACATAGATAGCTTCTTTGTGTTATATTCATGTTTTGCGTATATGCTATCAGAGTCGCTAAGGAAAACCGGTAGCTACAACTTCATCATTCTTCATAGAATAAGCTGCGGCCTCATGTATGCTTCCACTTTTGTATACATATCCACCTTTATATTTTTTTTTTTTATGTTGTTTATATTTCCACCTTCCATAATCTCATATGCCAACTTTGATAGACATTTCTAACTCTCCCATGAACCTCGAGTTTGAGCTTGACTCGTAATGTGTTGGGCGCATCATCATCAGCAATTAATGTCCGCTTATGAACTTCACATAGAGCATGTGTAGAAAGTTGTCATAATAGCTCCATAAGCCTTTGATAACATCTTTGCACGACACTAAAATTGAACTTCTTGGATCTCATTTAACAATCTATCTTGGAGAAGACACAGTTGCATTATTCCTTGTCTATTTTAAGGCCATGGACTTATATATTGCTTTCCAACTGTAGAAAGATCATCACTCTCTTTCTCTATTACCTAAAGGCAGTGTCTATTTTAGATCACAACTTTTGAGCGGTCTCAAGACTTAGGATAAACATCCCCATATATATATATATATACAAAGTAGTCACCATGATGTTTTGATTTTTGATGCCAATTCGTATACCAAGTTCGTGACTTTTTATATAGCTTTTCATTACGTTTCAAATGACATCTCTCTGTGACATTCTTTTCATATAGTTGCAAGCATAAATCCCGACTATGTTTTTGAAACAACTTGCATAAGAGAAATCAATCTTGTTTCACTGCAATGACATTTAAATTGTGCCTCAATAATTTTAAGGGAGCCACCTTTTGATGAAAGAAATTTCCTCTATATTGAATGTGTCAATAAATGTTGAAGCCTTGGGCCTTCTTTCTAAAGTTGCTTTGACCATGCTTCATCCACATCCATACACTTTTTGGATGATATGAAATCCAAAGGAAACGAATTGGAAATCCCAAGTTCAAAGCTTCATTTCCATTGTTGTATACTAATTTTATACCACCATTTTCTGCCTATTCCATGTGTTTGCAGAGCATTGACATGTATAAAGATGAATTCATTATGAACAGTTATGTGCATAGAAATTGCAAGTGACCAGTGGCCATTGAAAGAGTGTAGATTTGCAACAATGAAGATATGCAAGGAATTTTCAGGAGGATGTGGAGTAAGTAGAATATATAACACCTCCTTCAACTACCCTTTTCTAAATAAAGTTGTGAGATTGAAAAGAACAGTCCAGACAACAATGGCATTTTAGGACTATAGAAAATGGATGACTTCATTGGTGACTAAGGGGGAAAAATTTAAAATTTTCTAGGATTAAAACTTGGGTAACACACACAAAAACCTTTTTTAACAAACTTTTTTGTGAAATTGACTAAAAAATCACAACAAATCTCATAATCATATCTATTTTGTTGTTGTATAATATTATTTTCTATTTTTTGCAAGGATTTTTTCAATTCTAACACCTTTTCTTGAAGCATTTCACTAGTCAAAGACTATTTTATCAAACTACTAATATCATTGTTCTCAACTCAGTTGTCCAAGACTATATTTTTATCACTAGATTAGTTGTACATTTTATATTCTTAAAGGTCAATTAATCTTTTATACCATGTTTGTGTAAACTATTTGTTGTGTATGCTCTCTCCTCGCATCATAAGATGATCTTGGAGATAAAAAATACCTCATAGTTTACTTTGTGTTTTGTTAAACCTAAGAATATAAGTGTGTATGCTCTCTCCTCATAATGTAAGGTGATCTTAGAGATAACAAAGATTTAGACTTCTTTCCTTTTAGTACGCCTATATGTAAGGATTTTATCACCATAGAGGATGACCTAAACCATGTGATCTGATAAGGTATATAAAGGGGGGAGAGTGAAATTTATACCTAAAAGGAGCTATTATTATGTCTGTCACAACCTTGGTACCCCTTTGTATAAGGAGTCAAGGTGAACTAAAATTAGACTTGACCAAGAACACATGATTGTAGATGGGCTCTAGTTCATGGATTTTGGCCTCACATACCTAGCGTATAATGAGGACATTCTCTATTTGCATGTATAGCCTAGATAAGACCTTTTCTTCATCCTTTTTCATGGTCCATTGATAAGACGTTAGCCCTAAGATCTATTACTCACATTGTGCTTTTGAGTTTATAGAGATAGAGCTTATTGTGGGAAAGGTCTTTGCCTCCACAATAAGGGGTGTATAAGTGGTACATGACCTTACATTCCCTATCTATTTGTAACTTCATAGATAACATATTAGTGAGCCCACAGAAATTGGCACTCCCACTTGAATAATCTAGGATGTTCATATGCTTGATCTATTTTCATTTGTGTGAAACCTATGCATTATCCCTTTACATCCAAAATAAATCAAAATCCTACAAAAGCCAAAAAATACTCTCTAGTCAAAGCTAAAATCCATTCAATCCAAATCTTTGATCAAATCCTTCCATCTTCCATTCACCCATCCAAAAATCAAAATCCCCATCACATCATCTCAATCAAACCCCCAATCTTATCCAAGCTCAAATCTCATTCAAATCCAACCATCATCCATTTCAAATCCAACCTTCCGATCAAAGACCAAGATCTTAAATCAAACCCATTATCCTTAATCCAATCTTTCTTAGGAACTTAACATTTTCTTTAAGTGTGGTTATCCAATCAAATCAATCCCCACCCTCTTGCTTAAGAAATTTTCCTATCTTAAGTAGAGATAAAATCCACAATCAAACCCAATCAATTCTTTCTTATGAATTTGGCATATCTTAAGTAGAGAGATTCATCCCTCACCTAATCAATTTGAATTATCCCAATGTCTTGAAATTTGATCCCCAATCATCCATCACCTAAATCAAATAATCTTCAATTTAGAAATTTAATGATCAAATCAACACGAATTCAATGCTAATCCAATCCAATTTAGCCCATATCCAATCCAACATCAAGCTACATAAGGTCCTAGACTTAATATTGCAAATCTAAAATCCCCAAGAAATAAAATATTAAGGTCCACACCTTTGTATTCTAACATCATTAAATCCATCCATCATCCCACATCATCAAATCTTGTCAAGTCTTCATCATTCAACCTAAGTACTCACCTTGATTAAAGTCCCTTGTAACTTTGACATGGAAAAACTCAAAGGTCTCGTCCTTTCTAATTCACCATCACCACTCAAGTTCAAAACCTTCTAGACCATTTATAGATAAACACTCAACTCATGACCATACTAGCCACCACAATGATCAAGAAGTTGGTGGTAGTGTAATGCCCCGTCATGTAACCCTAGAGAGTTAGGCTAACAAAAGCAAAATTCCAGGAATAATTTTTTTTGAAAGCAAGATAGTGCAAAAATAGAAACCAAATATACCTTAATTCACAACATAAAGGAAATTGCTCTTCTAACAACTCTAGGGAAACACAACTGCATTAGCGAATAGAAAATTAAAACCACACAAGTGAAATACATTATACTTCTTCTACAGATAAGATCAACTTTTACATTAGCAAGATAGATAATATACAAAGTTACAATACAAGATTACAAGACTGATCACGTCGGTTTACAAAAGAATTCATCTGAAAGTATACAACAACTCCGAAGGTGGAAAGCAAACTAGAATTGGAACACCTCTGCATAGGACTCGAACTAAATCTCCAAGAAGGCCAATGGATAGCTCTGCCTCCCAACCATGTGGAACCCTGAGGTCCACCCCTCTGAGCTAAGAGATAATGATGAGGATCCCACTAAGCTAAGAAACAACATCCAAAAATAAAAGAACGACAAATAACATGACACATTCGACCAAATCAACAAAATTACACAAGACAAGACATCACTCCAGAGGCACAACCAAAAAGAAACAACTGAACTGCATAAGGAGAGTCTCATCGTATGGTCCTAACATGGGTTACCCAGGCTATCAATCACCAGAAGCCAGCCCCCATCTATTGTTACCCTGGCAGCCCCTCTCTAGGCATTGGCCCCATAGGATGACACATGCGGAGCCGACAGGTCCTCTCATGGAGATAAGGAGGTCAGCCTTGCCAACCAGGCCTTCTCATCCCATCCTTAGCCTGTGAGAGCACTCAAGGCATGGGTGAGGTCTCTTAGTTATCTTGTTAAGTGTTTTGATACCCCAACCCTCTTGATTAAGTTATTAAGTTTTCCACATGCTTACAACTTCCATGGGGTTACCCAAGCGGCCTCTCACTAGGCACCGGCCCCACCACGAAAGCCACTCCCTTAGTGTTCTCTGATCAATCATACATACCACAACATGCAAGTAAAAGTCACAAATCAGATCCGAGCCATAACTTATGCCATTCACTAAGCCTCCACATATAGCCCATAGAATCCCATCAAAATAGAAGCAATACCATTTAGAAACCAAGTACTATATCCATGAGCCATTCCCCATTCATTACAAGATAGGAAAAATCCAGTGGAACCAATGCCATAATTTTTGAACCAAAGCCAAAAATTACACCTCTAGAGTTAGGTACACAAACACTATAACACAAAGAGGTTCCTCATCCAAAATGGAAACCAAGGTTGAACAACTTGACCCCTGATTGCAACATGAGACTCAAACTAAGAAATGAAAATAGACCAATTACATCATTCTTTCCCGTTACATTGCAAGGTTCCCCACACATGAACAAGAACCATAATATAGCATATTAACTGAAATAAACACATAAACATCATAGGCCTTGGAAATACAACTTGACACTTGACTAAAATTCATTCCGACAATATATCGTCTGCACAAGAAACCACTCATAAACACAACTCACCCCCAAGATAGACACAAAGATCCAACATCAGTGTAAAGATACAACAAGGCGGCAATCAAGCATAAGAAATTCAATGAACTCCTAATCCAATCAAGGAAACCACTTACACCAAGTTATCACAAATAGAAAAACATGATAACTCTAGGAATTAATAAGGCAAAGAAGGTGAACCATAAACCAAACATCCCTTCTTCACAAAAGTCAAGGAAAGCTCATAAAGTAATTCCATTAACACCACAAACCCAAGTTAATGACACTCCAATTTCCCATTATAAAATCAAAACACAATTCCTTGTTTTCCAAAATAAAAGAATCTAAAATGGAGCAAATACCTATACAATGACATTCACCGATTTACAAGCACGGAAAGGAATATTACAAGCCCAAAACAAACAAATTAATATTTTAACAGGGTAATTGATACTCAAAGCACAATATTGTTGCCTCATGGAACAAGGGCATTAATACAAATTACTCTAAAATTTCCAAAGACCACTATAAATAAATACATTTCCTTAAATCAATTTCCTAACAATTACCAATTGTAAAACCACAACAATAATCGTAATTTCCTTTACGTGTAATCTACTAACTGCCATACTACGATCTTCAAATCATTAGAAACCTAATTAATTTAACTTACCATTTAAGATTTGCCACTTACCATTTCTACTAAAAACATCACTAAGTACTTATTTACAGAGCAAAGTTTTTCTTTGACGTTAATTACAAACATAATCAACAACTTATAACATAAATACTTTTCCAATAAACACCCTCCAATCCAACACTCTACGAACATATCTATGAAATAGGATAAATATCTTTAAATGAACAAGTTACTATTGAAATAGACTATTTACCACCATCCACTAAATCAACCTTTATAAACCCTTACGAGCTTAGACTACAAGCTCTACATTGATTCATAAACATCCCATTCCAAGAGCATACGAACCTCCTAATGACAAGCTACAACCCCATTCATAAAAAGATCTTCTAGAAAGTTACATACATTTGATCTAGTGCACAATCTATAAGAAACCTAGTTCTATACTCTAGTCATTATCCATTAACTAAATGCCTATATCCTTGGCAAGAGTAAACTTATACAATTTTAACCATAATTTCAAATAAAACTGTTATAGGCACCAAGGGTTCGATCTATACCAAAAAAAATCACTAAAACATTTCCAATTCCAAACAAACTACCTATTACCGCAATAAAATCAAACCATTGAATCTAAAAACAACAAGTTACCAAAGCGAATTAACAACTAAGCATAATTCTAAGAAAAGTGTTACACAAACATCCTATCGAACGGGGCTCCCTTTCGAACTTAGCAACAACGACGGCTACCACTAAGGTTCCAAGTAACAATTCTAACACATACTTTTATTCCATTCGACTAGGATTCCCAATTAACCTAAGACTTCTTATGAAGCTGCAACAACTACACTCTAATCTCTATGCCGTCGACGATATGCTACACCACCTACATCTACAGGACCTACAAACAACAACCTTAAGAAAGAATAGTCCGAGGCTTGAGAAATATATATAACCCGGGACCATACTGCAGATGGAAACACCACTGCTATTCGTCGGCAACCATAATTGCCACTAAACCATTCCGATGGTCAGAATAAAAAGCAAGCGACAAGATCATGATATACCATTCACTAAAACACAACTACCACCTAGCTCACAGGTCCACAACTAACTCAGGAATAGACTTAACATGTTATACTACCCAACCAGTCAAGGTTAACACTTCAAGCAATGCAATGAGTGTCGACTACCTCCATTTACTACCTGCCCACTAAAGGTGACAACGGAAACATCCACACAAAGAGGAATTCTAACCAGGAGACACTACCCTTTAGACATTCGATACATACTATCATTGACATGAAAGCCGACAGTAACCACGCCTATCGACGGTAGAGACATAACCCAAACATAAGACGTACCAAAGCTCAAATTCTCTACCTTAAAGTTTTTACCAAAAGGGAATTCATGGAAAAAGTAATTTAGATTGCCAAAAGTAATGATAATCCAAAATGTTAGAGTTATGGGTCCTAAAACTTATTCATACATTTCTGATTTGTGAGAGAACGATAATAGAAAGGAATCTTGCTAAAAGGAACTTCAACAAATAAAGAAACTTACAAAACTAAGAACAATACCTACCGAAAAGATCCTCAAAAGGATGAAAAAATCACCCAAATTGGCATAACTTGATAGGAATCTACTAAATAAATGACAACTCAAGAAAAGGGAGAACAAAACAGAACATTCCACACAATACTCAACTGACTACTAAAAAGGAGAATGGCCATCTGATGTCATACTATACTGATATGCTGCATTCAGGTAAAGAAAACGGTGATGATCCCAACGCTGCCAAAGAGATACAATAAAAGATGAAAGATAAGATTACTAGATATGTAGTAAAGAATTTGCTGAGAAGGATTTGTAAGACTCTGAAACTTGCAAGTAATGCAACGGTAGGTGTAAAGCCAAATACTAGTTAAAAAAAATAAAACCACAGATGGGCGCAATAGTTGGTAGAATGCTTCAGTAGAAGGACATCTCATGGAATTCAATGACCACATGACATGCACAAAAGGCATTGCAGGAGAACGTTAGAACTTTAAGCAAATGCAATGGCAATTTCCATAACATCGGTAGAGGTAAGATTGCTCTCTTAACATTGCCTTTGGTTGAAAACGGTTTCCAGGTTCATAACCAAGGATTTACTTTCAAGTCACCATCACTCGAAGAATCACCGTGGTTTGGAATCCAACATTTGAAAGAGGTTTGAATGCAGATGGGGAAGAATCTTAAAATAAATTACAAGGTTTAACCTCACACAATAGGGTGATCCCCAAGGTGCAAGCAAGCTCGGGGCATCAACATTGAATCACACAGGACACAAGGCAATATAGGCTATAAGATAATAAAATTCTCAATTACAGAACATACAAAACTCACCCACAGAACATGTTGCAATAAGATAAAAGTTACAAACCACAACCATTGCAAATTTTTACGGAGAGAAGAAAATCACATACCTAGATTCCAGTCCTTCCTTGAAATTTTCCCTCATTTCTACAACCCACTTCCCTTCCTTTCTTTTTTTCTAAAATGATTCAACTCAAGAAATAGATGCAGACATGCATCCGTTACCCAACAACCCACTCTTCTGCAAATTTAAAATTTTACTAATAATAGAGATTCAAATCTCCCAACTTCAAATTGACAACTCAAGGCATTTATTTCACATAGCAAAATTATTCTGAAACCAAAAACTAAAAAACATAAACTAATAATTACCCGTAACACCCATTTATGACATAAATACTCTTGGGCAATTAATTAATTCTAGACTATTATAAAATTAGCCAAGGCATGAATCCCAGTTCTAAGCAAAACACATAATACCCAATAAACATAAAAGAAGCATCATTAATTAATAATAACACATTAAAGTATTTTCCAACCACACACAAGCATAAATAACCCAATTCGACTATACTCCAAAACACAGATTACCAAACATACCAGACAAGGACCAAGCGTCACAACATGACTCGAGACTACAATAGAAGACAAGGACCGACCTAGTGGAATAGACCTCGCATTATCTCCCATCACTGATACCCATTGGTGTAAGAACCCGCTCGACCCTGCTATATCAGGTGGAGTCAAGGTTCGGTACCTGCAGCCTTCATCCGAGCAATTGGTTGTATATAATCAAACACATATATGTCAACACACACAAAGAGTCAGAAAATCGCGGCATAGTAGGGTACTCGAAGCGAGTAGTACTACACCATCTCTACTCTTGAAATAATATCATAACAACTTTTATCTGAATTCAACCACCACAATCAAATGACATATGATGATATTAATTTGCATCATAACTGAAATAAAAGTAGTGCCATCATAAAACTCATAACACATGTCTAATTATATTAGTCAAACATAGATCATCAGAATAAACATAAATCATAACCTACTCATCAACTCTCTCAGAACTGAATCAATGCAACGAACTAATAACAACTGTCTCTGATTGATAGAGAGCAATACAAAACCACCGCTATCACAAGCCAACGATGAGGGGGCACTACATCCTCCCCCCCTAAAACTTGACTTACTCCTGGAAGTCACGGATCAGGGTAGAAACATAATATATTAACATTGCCATATACCATCGCCAACATTCTCATCTATATTCAACAATTGTTTATAAATGAGCACTAATGTTCAATAAAAGACAAGAAGAACACCTATTCTTTACCTTTATGGTGCATCATGTGATCTACTCATAACCAATTTCATTTTCTTTAGCAATCCCATACAATCAAAATAATTGCAGCCACATGCAACTACTAAAAGATTCATCTTATATCTTATTTCCGCTAATTACCAACCATGCAAAGTGCAATTCTCCGTGGAGTCCTCCCTTGAACATACTATCAGAGGTTCAAATTGAACATGATAGAAACAACACTTACTATAAAATGGGGTCAACAGAATCAAACATTCAAATTATCCACCATAGAAAATTTAAAAACAAATACAAATGCACACGAAACAAAACACTCCAATGCAACTTCAAGTCACAAAGTACTGGCAAATTTCAATAATTCAAGAATAAAGAAAAGAGTCTTGGTGACCATTCCTAACATAAGAAGGTTCAAAGAAAGAAAACTCACTGTTAACCCCCGTACTACATATGAAGCAACTGTCAAAATAACCAAATTACAACAAATTTACATCACGATGTGACTAATTTTAGCCACAAAAAAGGAATATCCGCTACACAACACTCAAGGACGCAATGTCCAGAATGTGTTAGAGAATGTACACCAATACTCAAACAATTACGTTAACTACATCCTCTTATCTAAGCAACTTCTATCTTTACTACAATACCATTCCTTTCTACCAAACTATGGAAATATGCAATTGCTTCCTTATGCAAGAAGACATAAAGGAATATATGATATCACATACAGGAATGATTCAAACTGTAATTGACTTACATTATCACATACCTGATCTCATAGGCCCAACACAAGCTCTTCTTTGATCCCCTGCATACAGTTCTTACACGAGCATATATGATGATACTTACAACAATTCTTCCATAAGAGGTCATGACCATCTAGGGGTTAGATGTAGATTTTCAAGCAACCATGCAAAGATGTCAACATCACGTAACCAAATAACTCATACTGCATGATGCCACCAGATGATTAGATGCATTAACATTCAGAGAGAACATATTGATAGATATAACATCCCATTTCCAGAAAAGAAGACAGCAGACACATAAGTAGCATAAAGCATTCATTTCTAAAAGAGAAAGGCTATAAACTTATCAACTTTCATACCAACTCACTACAATGAGAAAATCATTTAACCTAAGGCAACCACAACAATCCAGAGGTCTTAGTGTTGTAACCTAGGATACAGTTAATCTACAGAGTTTAAGCACTAGGTCACATAATGGGCCCAATTGTAACCAGAGTACCCAGTGTTTAAACCTGGCTCTGATACCAAATGTAATGCCCCATCATGTAACCCTAGAGAGTTAGGCTAACAAAAGCAAAATTCCAGGAATAATTTTTTTTTGAAAGCAAGATAGTGCAAAAACAGAAACCAAATATACCTTAATTCACATCATAAAGGAAATTGCTCTTCTAACAACTCTAGGGAAACACAACTGCATTAGTGAATAGAAAATTAAAACCACACAAGTGAAATACATTATACTTCTTCTACAAATAAGATCAACTTTTACATTAGCAAGATAGATAATATATAAAGTTACAATACAAGATTACAAGACCAATCACATCGATTTACAAAAGAATTCATCTGAAAGTATACAACAACTCCGAAGGTGGAAAGCAAACTAGAACTAGAACACCTCTGCATAGGACTCGAACCGAATCTCCAAGAAGGCCAATGGATATCTCTGCCTCCCAACCATGTGGAACCCTGAGGTCCACCCCTCCGAGCTAGGAGATAATGACGCGGATCCCACTAAGCCAAGAAACAACATCCAAAAGTAAAAGAATGACAACTGACATGACACATTCGACCAAATCAACAAAACTGCACAAGATAAGACATCACTCTAGAGGCACAACCAAAAAGAAACAACTGAACTACATAAGGAGAGTGTCATCGCATGGTCCTAGCCTGGGTTACCCAGGCTATCAATCACTAGAAGCCGGCCCCCATCTATGGTTACCCTGGTAGCCCCTCTCTAGGCACCGGCCCCATAGGGTGACACATGCGGAGCCAACAGGTCCTCTCATGGAGACAAGGAGGTCGGCCTTGCCAACTAGGCCTTCTCATCCCATCCTTAGCCTATGAGAGCACTCAAGGTATGGGTGAGGTCTCTTACTTATCTTGTTAAGTGTTTTGATACCCCAACCCTCTTGATTAAGTTATTAAGTTTTCCACATGCTTACAACTTCCATGGGGTTACCCAGGCGGCCTCTCACTAGGCACCGGCCCCACCATGAAAGCCACTCCCTTAGCGTTCTCTGATCAATCATACATACCACAACATGCATGTAAAAGTCACAAATCAGATCCGAGCCATAACTTATGCCATTCACTAGGCCTCCACATATAGCCCATAGAATCCCATCAAAATAGAAGCAATACCATTTAGAAACCAAGTATTATATCCATGGGCCATTCCCCATTCATTACAAGATACAAAAATCTAGTGGAACCAATGCCATAATTTTTGAACCAAAGCCAAGAATTACACCTCTGGAGTTAGGTACACAAACACTATAACACAAAGAGGTTCCTCATCCAAAATGGAAACCAAGGTTGAACAACTTGACCCCTGATTGCAACATGAGACTCAAACTAAGAAATGAAAATAGACCAATTACATCATTCTTTCCCGTTACATTGCAAGGTTCCCCACACATGAACAAGAACCATAATATAGCATATTAACTGAAATAAACCCATAAACATCATAGGCCTTGGAAATACAACTTGACCACTTGACTAAAATTCATTCCAACAATATATCGTCTGCACAAGAAACCACTCATAAACACAACTCACCCCCAAGATAGACACAAAGATCCAACACCAGCGTAAAGATACAACAAGGTGGCAATCAGGCATAAGAAATTCAATGAACTCCTAATCCAATCAAGGAAACCACTTACACCAAGTTATCACAAATAGCAAAACATCATAACACTAGGAATTAATAAGGCAAAGAAGGTCAACCATAAACCAAACATCCCTTCTTCACAAAAGTCAAGGAAAGCTCATAAAGTAATTCCATTAACACCACAAACCCAGGTTAATGACACTCCAATTTCCCCTAATAAAATCAAAACACAATTCCTTGTTTTCCAAAATAAAAGAATCTAAAATGGAGCAAATACCTATACAATGACATTCATTGATTTACAAGCACGGCAAGGAATATTACAAGCCCGAAACAAACAAATTAATATTTTAACAAGGTAATTGATACTCGAAGCACAATATTGTTGCCTCATGCAACAAGGGCATTAATACAAATTACTCTAAAATTTCCAGAGACCACTATAAATAAATACATTTCCTTAAATCAATTTCTTAACAATTACCAATTGTAAAACCACAACAATAATCGTAATTTCCTTTACGTACAATCTACTAACTGCCATACTACAATCTTCAAATCATTGCAAACCTAATTAATTTAACTTACCATATAAGATTTACCACTTACCATTTCTACTAAAAACATCACTAAGTACTTATTTACAGAGCAAAGTTTTTCTTTGACGTTAATTACAAACATAATCAACAACTTGAAACATAAATATTTTTCCAATAAACACCCTCCAATCCAACACTCTACAAACATATCTATGAAATAGGATAAATATCTTTAAATGAACAAGTTACTATTGAAATAGACTATTTACCACCATCCACTAAATCAACCTTTATAAACCCTTACGAGCTTAGACTACAAGCTCTACATTGATTCATAAACATCCCATTCCAAGAGCATACGAACCTCCTAATGACAAGCTACAACCCCATTCATAAAAAGATCTTCTAGAAAGTTACATACATTTGATCTAGTGCACAATTTGTAAGAAACCTAGTTCTATAATCTAGTCATTATCCATTAACTAAATGCCTATATCCTTGGCAAGAGTAAACTTATACAATTTTAACCATAATTTCAAATAAAACTGTTATAGGCACCAAGGGTTCGATCTATACCAAAAAAAATTGCTAAAAGCATTTCCAATTCCAAACAAACTACTTATTACTGCAACAAAATCAAACCATTGAATCTAAAAACAACAAGTTACCAAAGCGAATTAACAACTAAGCATAATTCTAAGGAAAGTGTTACACGAACTTCCTATCAAACGAGGCTCCCTTTCGAACTTAGCAACAACAACGGCTACCACTAAGTTTCCAAGCAACAATTCTAACACATACTTTTATTCCATTTGACTAGGATTCCTAATGAACCTAAGACTTCTTATGAAGCCGCAACAACTACACTCTAATCTCTATGTCGTTGATGATATGCTGCACCACCTACATCTGTAGGACCTACAAACAGCGACCTTAAGAAAGAATAGTCTGAGGCTTGAGAAATATATATAACCCGCGACCATACTGCAGATGGAAACACCACTGCTATCCGCCGACTACCATAATTTCCACTGAACCATTCCGATGGTCAGAATAAAAAGCAAGCGACAAGATCAGGATATACTATTCACTAAAACATAACTACCACCTAGCTCGCAGGTCCACAACTAACTCAGGAACAAACTTAACATGTTATACTGCCCAACCAGTCAAGGTTAACACTTCAAGCAATGCAATGAGTGTGAACTACCTCCGTTGATTACCTGCCCACTAAAGGAATTCTAACCAGCAAACACTACCCTTCAGACATTCGATACATACTATCATTGACATGAAAGCCGACAGTAACCATGCCTATCGATGGTAGAGACATAACACAGACATAAGATGCACCAAAGCTCAAATTCTCTACCTTAAAGTTTTTACCAGAAAGGAATTCATGGAAAAAGTAATTTAGATTGCCGAAAGCAATGACAATCCCAAATGTTAGAGTTACGAGTCCTAAAACTTATTCATACATTTCTGATTTGTGAGAGAACAGTAATAGAAAGGAATCTTGCTAAAAGGAACTTCAACAAATAAAGAAACTTACAAAACTGAGAACAATACCTACCGAAAAGATCCTCAAAAGGATGAAAAAATTACCCAAATCAGCATAACTTGATAGGAATCTACTAAATAAATGACAACTCAAGAAAAGGGAGAACAAAATAGAACATTCCACACAATACTCAATCGACTACTAAAAAGGAGAATTGCCATCTGATGTCATACTATACTGATATGCTGCATTCAGGTAAAGAAAACAGTGATGATCCCAACACTGCCAAAGAGATACAATAAAAGACGAAAGATAAGATTACTAGATATGTAGTAAAGAATTTGCTGAGAAGGGTTTGTAAGACTCTGAAACTTGCAAGTAATGCAATGGTAGGTGTAAAGCCAAATACTAGTTATAAAAAATAAAACCACAGTTGGGCACAACAGTTGGCAGAATGCTTCAGTAGAAGGACATCTCATGGAATTCAATGACTACATGACATGCACAAAAGGCATTGCAGGAGAATGTCAGAACTTTAAGCAAATGCAATGGCAATTTCCATAACATCGATAGAGGTAAGATTGCTCTCTTAACATTGCCTTTGGTTGAAAACGGTTTCCAGGTTCATAACCAAGGATTTACTTTCAAGTCACCATCACTCGAAGAATCACCGTGGTTTGGATTCCAACATTTGAAAGAGGTTTGAACGCAGATGGGGAAGAATCTTAAAATAAATTACAGGGTTTAACCTCACACAACAGGGTGATCCCCAAGGTGCAAGCAAGCTCGGGGCATCAACATTGAATCACACAGGACACAAGGCGATATAGGCTATAAGATAATAAAATTCACAATTATAGGACATGCAAAACTCACCCATAGAACATGCTGCAATAAGATAAAAGTTACAAACCACAACCATTGTAAATTTTTACAGAGAGAAGCAAATCACATACCTAGATTCCAGTCCTTCCTTGAAATTTTCCCTCATTTCTGCAACCCACTTCCCTTCCTTTCTTTTTTTGTAAAATGATTCAACTCAAGAAATAGATGCAGACCTGCATCCGTTACCCAACAACCCACTCTTCTGCAAATTTAAAATTTTACTAATAATAGAGATTCAAATCTCCCAACTTCAAATTGACAACTCAAGGCATTTATTTCACATAGCAAAATTATTCTGAAACCAAAAACCAAAAAACATAAACTAATAATTACCTGTAACACCCATTTATGACATAAATACTCTTGGGCAATTAATTAATTCTAGACTATTATAAAATTAGCCAAGGAATGAATCCCAGTTCTAAGCAAAACACATAATACCCAATAAACATAAAAGAAGCATCATTAAGTAATAATAACACATTAAAGTATTTTCCAACCACACACGAGCATAAATAACCCAATTCGACTATACTCCAAAACACAGATTACCAAACATACCAGACAAGGACCAAGTGTCACAACACAACTCGAGACTACAACAAAAGACAAGGCCCAACCTAGTGGAATAGACCTCGCATTATCTCCCATCACTGATACCCATTGGTGTAAGAACCCGCTTGACCCTGCTGTATCAGGTGGAGTCGAGGTTTGGTACCTACAGCTTGCATCCAAGCAATTGGTTGTATATAATAAAACACATATATGTCAACACACATAGAGAGTCAGAAAATCGCGGTGTAGTAGGGTACTCAGAGCGAGTAGCACTACACTGTCTCTGCTCTTGAAACAATATCATAACAACTTTTATCTGAATTCAACCACCACAATCAAACGACACATGATGATATTAATTCGCATCATAACAGAAATAAAAGTAGTGCCATCATAAAACTCATAACACATGTCTAATTATATTAGTCAAACATAGATCATCAGAATAAACATAAACCATAACCTACTCATCAACTCTCTCAGAACTAAATCAATGCAATGAACTAATAACAACTATCTCCGATTGACAGAGAGCAATACAGAACCACCGCTATCACAAGCCAATGAAGAGGGGGCACTACGGGTAGCATCCTACCACCTCCACCTCCTCTTAATCCCACTTCATCTTCTAACTCACATCAACAAAATTAGTCTTCATCACTTCCCTCACAAACTACAATCCCTTCTACAACATCCCATCAATATGTTCCTACACTTTCCAATCCACTCCCAACTTAATATTCACTAATGACAAACCTCATTCAATCACTCCCACTTCTCTCCATCCCTCAACAAATAACTCCAATTCAACCCATATTACTGCCATATATTCTATAACAACATATCTCATATCAACCCACATAAAATCATTCAAACCCTTCACAAAAGACACAACAATTAGACCAACCCCAACTTATCATCAATCCAATCCCACATCAACTTATCCCATGGATATTCCTCAAAATATGTATCCACAATCTTCCACTTCTTCTAATACCCCTCAAAACATGTATCAACAATGTTCCATTTATTCAAAAATCATCCAACACCCATATCAACAACCTCCCACTTCTCCAAATATCCCTCAAAATATGTATCAATAATCTCCCACTTCTTCAAATTCCATTTAGCATCCATATGAACAATCTCCCACTTCTTCAAATATCATCTAGCATGCATATCAACAACCTACACAAAATAATCCATCAAGCCCAATAACACATTTTTTGGTCATCGGGCCATGGTAACTTTGACAAGGGAAACACCACTCTAGACTTTGTATCCTATATAAATCCGCCATCCTCACAACCTCTGCAATCCAACTCATTACATCAAGCCAACTACCACCCAATCAAAACATCTAATTCATCCAATCAATATAATCACTCATCTTCTCAAACTGCCTCTCAATCACCTAATCCTCCCTTATCTAAACAATTCATGAAAGACTTTAAATGCAAGCACTACTAGCGTCACCTACCCCCTCAAATAAAAAACAAAACAAAACTTCAAAATCTTCTCTAAGAACTACTAGCAAAGGATCCCAAGTACAAATGAAAAAAAAATGTTGTGGAGTCATTCAACTCCACTCATCCAATGTCATCCCACTCTAGCACATGCATGCATGTTGTCACTAAGAAAGTCATCAATCCACCATCCATCAAGAACATTCAAGATCTTGTACATCTACCTAGCCTATCAAAGAGTCTCTTAGTGCCATCCTTGTCCAAAATCAAACATCGTCATGCAATCCAATGCCTATCTTTGAACCTATCAAAGAGCCTCCTAGTACCATGCCTATCCATGAAGTACCATCATGTGATCCAATTCCTATCAAGCCTAGTAAAGAGTCTCTACCCATAAGATCAAGTCAAAATCCATTATGCAACCATGTTTTCAATTATTTAAAGCCTATCAAGCCCATCCAAGAAACCTCTATTCTTATCCAAACTCAAGAGCTAGGTCAAGAATCAAATCCAAAGCATGATCAACCTTTCTCCTCACCAAGACAAGATCAAACTATCCAAGCTACTCAAGGTCAAATTATCTAAACTACTCAAGATTAAACTATCCAAGCTGCTCCCATCCATGATCAAGATAATATTTTTTTAAAAAAGGTGACGAGTATCACCTATACTAATATTAAAGTCAAAAATTACAGCACAATCGTATGAACAAGAACAACATGGATGACTGAGACCCCAAGGTTGGGCAGGACAAAACACATAAAGCTTGTAAAATAGACCATATCGGGCAAAACAAGCGAAAGATACCAAAGAACCCAATCAAATTTATTGGAGCAGGATTTACAGGTGCCATTAGCAAGCGGAGCCACATAAGCAATAGAAAATAGCATCGAGAGTGCCATGGAAGGAAGTCTTGGAGCCATGTCTAGACAATGGAGCCAGATGAAGTGGATGGTGCCAAAGAATTCCTTAGCCTTAGCTTCTAAACCAATGGGCAACTGGAAACTATAAGCCTCCAAAGTCGTATTAAGAGTATTGAAACACCCTGAGCGAATGCCTTTTTTGAAGGCATTATATTTATGCAGGAGACCGTCAAAGAAGAACGTAGCAAACACGGGAAAAAGACCTCCCAAAGCTGCATTAAACTCCTAGATACTGTATGTGTCAAGGGTGGATGTCCAGCGATAAAGGTGGACTAGGGAGAATGCAATGGACTAGGGTTAAATGCATGCTCAAAGAGAAATTTGGCCGTTGGCAGCATAGTAGAGAGAGAGACAATAATAACACGCCACCTTTGTTCTATGATAGATCACCTAAAATAATTAATTAGCCATAAATAGAATTGATCTGAGGAAGGAAAGAAATTGCCTCCACCCCACAGAGGATCCCATCTGTAGATATAATTTGATATAATGACATCAATGACTTGATAGTTCAAGTAGACATCACACTCTCTTTAAGATATTTCACCATGCACATGGTAGATGGCCAAAGAGAGCACTCTTGACATTCATTCATCTCTCCACAAAAAAAATCCAACTAAAATTATTGAGATTGAGATATTTCTAATACCTGGGGATTGATGAAGAAATATTACCATTTTCCTTGTCAATCAATTTGATCAACCCTTCTAGAAAATTACTCCGGTACAAATCAAAAGTACTATCATGGCTGTGCTGATCTATAGCTAGGTTAGCCAGATAGTCAGCAGTAAAATTTGCTTCTCTGTAGCAACGTGATATTTGGAAGGAATCCATTTCCTCCAGGTGCTTCCAGATGGCTTGGAGAATATATTTCAATTTCTGGTTTTCAATGCACTTTGATTTTAAAGCCTTGATAATTATCAAGGAGTTACCTTCGATCCAGACGTGTTTAATGTGGAAATCTCTTGCCAATTGCAATCCATGAAGAAAGGAAGAAGGGCATGGACTTTACCAATGAATTTTGAGACTGGTGATAGCTTGGTCGCCCTAGGTACAATAGCTTTCGTGCATGAGTCCCGAAGGATGCAACCTTTACCTGATTCGCTTGGATTAGCTCAGGAGGATCCATCAAAATTTAGCTTGATAAATGGAGGAGATGGTGCCATCCATTTGACCTTGGTCCTATCAACCTTATCCTTATTTGATTAAACTAAACTAGTATGCACGGACGATGTTAGAAAATAATGAATAACTGAAGACTAAGTGTAAGTGCTGGCAATATTATTTTGTGTTGTCAATCAATTGCTGTAGATGTGTCAACAAGAGTTGTAGAGGTGTCAGTTAGATTGAGTTAAGTGTCATGTTAGATTCCAGATTTATAGGGAGTTGTTGAGCTCCTCTCCTATTATAAATTTGTAATATCTTTGATGAATAATATGTGTTACATTTGTTTGGTTTATTATTTACTCAATATTTTATCATGGTATCAGAGCTGGTTTGGGTGTGACTCCACCATTGGAGTGCCCAAGATTATGAGAGTGTGGAGTGTTAGCTGCAAGTCTAAAAGTGAAGTGCCGGTCACAATTGGTGTAAAAATTTTGTTTGCAATTGGTCAAGACAAAAGGTGAAAGTAGCCAAAATTTCAATGCTATTGCTGTGTTAAGAGACTATCGAAAGAGGACTGCAGTGATTGAATTAAACTTTGTTAGCTGTATAAAGATCGGCCATTTGTAAAGCCAAGGTGTGGCTTTGACCGGGAGCTGTTTACTGTCATTTCTTTCTTCAATTTGATGTTGAATCTTTGTCGCTGGGTCTTGATCTATTCTTGCGGTGGCAAAGCACCCTGTGGTTCGTGGAAATGGAAAGCCTTTTTCTTTTGCTGCAGTGATCTGCTGATTTGGGACTGATTTGTCCAAGGTTTTCTTCGATTGCACAAATAACCATTGAAAAACACTTGCTGCTGTTATGAGTTTGCAGAGCTGTTGGTGGGAAAGGAGATAGCTGTGAGAGTATAGTGTTTCCTTCAAACTGTCAATGTGTTAAATAATGTGTCAAATATTTATGTCAAATATTTCTATGTAAAAGTGTTGGTGTTGTGATTGGCAGTATTAGTTGTATGAAGAAGAAGAAATCATTCAATTATTTGAATGACTGTTAGATTTTTGAGATCATCAAAGCACAATTTAAAAAGGTTGTCAGAGGAAATATGGGTTCCTCGACATGCCTCCATTTATGGTGATGGAGGAGGAGTGGTGCATGAGATCGTAGAGGAGCAATGTTGTGCTCATGTGAGAGTTAGACTTATTTTAAGTTATTCATTAAGAGGGGATGTTAGAAAATAATGAATAATTGAAGACTAAGTGTAAGTGCTGGCAATATTAGTTTGTGTTGTCAATCAATTGCTGTAGATGTGTCAACAACAGTTGTAGAGGTGTCAGTTAGATTGAGTTAACTGTCATGTTAGATTCCAGATTTATAGGGAGTTGAGCTCCTCTCCTATTATAAATTTGTAATATCTTTCATGAATAATATGTGTTACATTTGTTTGGTTTATTATTTACTCAATATTTTATCAGTTCTAATGTACTTCCATTTCTTGAGCAAAGATGAATCCCAGTTGGAGAACTTATCATTTGCTCTGAAGTATTTGGTTACATTTGAGGTTACTACTTCTAAGATCAACAAAGTTTATACGGCTAATCTGATTTGTGGGTTATCGACAACACTTTATAGCCTTTCTTTACTGAGTATAACCCTGACTTAGCAATGATCCAACTTAATTCATCTTCCTTTTCTGATCTAAAAATCTCTCTCAACAAATATTTGCCTTAGAATGTCCTGGTGTGAGGGGAAATTACAATCCTTAGAACATTTCCATCAGATTTTCCAAAAAGATTTTTCTTGCTCGTCCTCCTAGTAGTCCTAGATTCTCTTTTCCTGTGATCAAGATATTATTTATGATCAAAAGAACCAAGTTGATCCCTTCATCCAAGATACTCTCATCTATGATCAAGAAACCAACACTAATCCTATCCATCATCTAACCAGTCATATCCATTATCCAACAGCATCCCATGATGAGACACTTGGTCCCTGTGAACACATAGACAATAAAGTAAATGACATTGATCCTATCAAGCATATCAATGAGCAAGCTAGCATTGAGCATTTAAATGATGAATACATGACAAGCAAACACAATGATCAAGATGCAACAAGAACAAACAATTATCAAGGCATGAAAAGCACAAACAATGGTCAAGGATACACAATAAGAAAGCACAAGCATCTTATCAACTAGGATCTACCACCTTCATCCAATCAAGTTTTCTTGTAGATGAGACAATAGAAAGCTCTAGTATTTATTGGAAACACACCAATAGACTAGCATCATGCTTCAAAAACAATAAGTATCCTCTTGCAAACAAGATATAAAAGCATGTACCATCAAGGAAAAGGATCGGGCCTTCATGAGCAAGGGATCCTAGAGCCTATGCCAATCTACATCAATGATGGTCAAGGCATCAACTTTCAATCATCTAAATAATCTAATGATGTTTGTGATACTTTAATGATCACTAAGGCAGCTTCATCCAATGCAAGCATCAAGATAGGGACCATTCATATAGCCTCTACAACAAGCTTGTTAGCAACAATCACTCCACCTCCACTATCCCTACCATCAAACTTTATCTTCCACATCCCAAACCCATCAATTGGTACTAAAAAAATTGTAAAGCATACAAAGAAACATATCCAAACGAAGATCAACTTGGTTCTTTTGATTGAATGGGTGGACGGTGGGCTCTAGTATGTTTGTAATTAGTATAGTTTATTACTACATCTAGGCTCTTTTGCTTTCTGTAGTATTTTTTTATGTTTGGTTGCTATCTTACCATGTATAATCTTTGGGGCAGATTTTGGTTGTAGGGTTTTGGGGTCCCTTCAACACCCGTTTTACCCCTTTAATCAAAAACATATCCAAATCAAGCATTAAAGATAAAGGAATCTACAAATCAAGGAAGACACATAGAATCAATGGATGAGCCCACATTAGTGTGTCCCACTTATAGTCCACATCCTGACTTTTTCTTGAAATCACATATTTTTTAGAAAAACTAATAATTTAAGCATTAAGGGGTTCAATCCAAGGGTGTTTGATTAAATGGGGTTAGATCAAACCCTCTTATATCTAACCCCATTGGATAGAAGCTCCTAGGCTTAAATAAAACCATTGATAGAGTCTCCTTCGCACCTATCAAAATACTGACAAAAATATTGTTCTACTTCATCTTTTAGGGGATCAAATGAAGTCATTTGGAAATGCCATTTTGTAGGATGTAGCCCTTAGTATTCACTTTACAAAAATTATAATATTTAATATATTTTCTCTAATATTGTTTTTTAATTTTTTTTTAATGAATGTAGGTTCATTATGAGAAAACAATGAGCTCTATTCAAGATACTAGGAAAAATAACAACCATTATTAGAAAAATCTCAAAAATTTCACTACACTCCACTTAGATGTCCTTGTTTAAATGAAAAAATAATAATTTTGACATATATTCTAAGAAAAACATGACACGAAATAATATGGGTCTAAAATGTTTGTTAGTACTAATTTAAAAAACATTTTAATAATAAATCAAATATCTAATAAGAAATTACCATGCAATAGACATTGGATTGAAGGATCTAATTCTAATAAATCATAGATTTTTTTTATTTTTAGTGAAAGTTATGCATGACAGAGTAATATCACTAAATCAAAAATAATACAAAAAATAAAAATTAATTAAAGACTAAAAATAGAAAATTATAGAAATAATTATTTCAAAATATAAAAAAAATATAGCTTGATTTTTCATTAAAAAATTCCAGAACTCATTAGTTTATATCATACTTAAATTCTTGACCATTTGTTCCCTATAATTGATACAAATTGGAAAATATTGAAAAATGTTGATTTTGAGCATCCCACTTAGGCTAAAAAGTGGGACACACTATTGTGGGATCACCCCAATATGGGTCCCCAAGCAGCATGGATCAAATCGAATCAAGTGAAGTAAAGTATTCAAATCCAACAATCACTCAAAACAAGGATCCACATCAAAAGATGCACCTTGCAAATAATAGGTGTCCACCACCTTCCGGCTTGTATACAAATGTTGGTCCTAAATATCCAAATCCAATAATCACTCATAACAAGGAGTCACATCAATTGATGTCCCTTGCATATAATAGGTTCCCATCACCTTCCAACTTGTATATGAATTTTGATCATAAGTATCAAAATTTAGTAATCACACAAAACATGGAGCGACATCAAAAGATGCACGTTGCATATAATAGGTGTCCACCACCTTCAATCTTATCATTTCTCCCAACACATAAGGTGTATACGAATGTTGTATATAATAGGTGTCAACTGCCTTCCAATTTGTATATGAATGTTGGTCCTAAGTGTCTAAATATAGAAATCGCTCAAAACAAGGAGCCACACCAAAAGATGCACCTTGCATATAATAGGTGTCCACCACCTTCTAGTTTTTATATGAATGTTGGTCCTAAGTATCCAAATTTAGTAATCATACAAAACATAGAGCCACATCAAAAGATTCATGTTGCATATAATAGGTGTCCATTGCATTCAAGCTTATCATCACTCCCAACACAAAAGGTGTATAATAATGTTGTATATAATAGGTGTCCACTACCTCCCAAATTGTATATGAATTTTTGTCCTGATTTCAATCCCAATCCAAAATTAAAATTCTCTAATCTCCCATCCCAAGTATGGAGAGTCAAGAATCCTCCAATTCAATCTAAATCACTAACCCATCCACCTAAATCCTACAAAACTCAATCACCTAATTCCACATCCAACATCCAATATCCAAATCCAAAATCATGCCTCAAATCTAAAAACCCCAACTTCTAAATCTACAGCATTGTGGAAGCAATACTTTATCATAAGGGCTATGATGGTACCCTAACAAGATACAAACATTTAGATAAGGCCAACTCTATTATTAACAATGATCATACCAACATCAATGAATTGCACATGATCACTCTGATTCTAATAAAGTAATTACTACAAGAAAATCACTATTAGCATGTTATGACAAGAGCATCTACACTGACTATACCAGATGGACCAGGACATGTGAATACCCTTTGAATATTAAACTATCAATACTATCCAATCAATAGAATAAAAATTCTAAGAAAATCAATCAAAAAATCAAAATCAAAACCAAAATATTAAAGATAAATCATTTGTCCAATGGTGAAAACCATTTCAAGGCACCTTGGATAAGCACTATAATGAAACCCATTCATAGGCATCATTTGTATATTTATTATCTATGTTCCTTACACTTGGGGGAGAGTTGTCTATTCTATCCCATCCTATTACTCCAATCTTATCATACCCACTCCTAATATCCTCATACCTAGATCCCATTGTCTCCCCAAACCATCCAGCCTCCACAATTTTGACCTTGATAAGGATAGGGGCATAATCATGAAACATGCTTTGGACATCTCTTGATATAACCAATCTTTTACAACAAATCCTACCATATATCATCACAAACATAATCGTGGAACATCATGAGTGGCATATCTAGAGTGGGGCATGCTATTCCTATGTGACATAGTCCTTGGAGATTACATCCCAAACCCCTCCATCCATCCACCATGCATCCCCCATATGTCCCACCCACTAGTGACCATCCCTTAATCCATCCATCTAATCATCCCTTCATTGTTGTCCTTAGACTTGGTTTTCCCTTTTCATTGATATCCAATAAAAATTCTATCGAAATGCAATCCAATGCAACCATCCCATAGAAAAAAATCAAAATATCCAAGTGCAAGAAATCCTTAATCTTCACCAATCTAACCAAGCAATCTAAGAACATGATCCATAAGCATCCATAATTTTTGTTTCAAGCCTTTATGCAAACTTGATCAGATCCAATCATCATCATTAGGATATATTGTTCCCAATCCTTGCATCATTTTTAGGATATATCATTTCTACATCAACAACGCTATTATCATCAGGATATATCATTCCCAATCATTGTGTTGTTGTTAGGATATATCATTCCCAAATTAACAACACTATCCCCATCATCAATCAATCAATTATTAGTTTTTAGCTTGACAGGGGAACAATCTTGTTTGTCTTTATATCATTTATGCATGCTTTCTTTCTTTCTTGTGTGCGTTATCATTTTTATTGTATCTCCAATTGGTCATTCTAGCATATTTTCACAAAGACATAATGGTCTTCCATATCATGGTGCCATATGGCATATGTTTTCTTGCAACCTTTTCTTTTGAGTTAGTCCTTTATGCACGAGACACGTTGTCACCCTATTCTTTATACCTTGGTGCATAATGTCTAGTGCTATATCATACTTGATGGTTGCTCATCCAATGTAGCATGACCTATGATTCATCTATCTAATCCATCACCTCTCTGTCTCCTCCATACATTCAACCAATTAATATATCTTCTAAATCATTTCTATTTATTATATAACATCCCTTTATCCAAACCTCTATTCTCATCCTTCTTTTCATCATCTACCCATATTTTCATCCATTTCAAAAGGAAAGCCATGTTTAAACCCACCTATCGTTTTGAGGGGGCATCCCATCCCTACATCATTCCTCCTCATCACTCCTCTTCTTAGTGGCTGGAGCATCCATTTCTAACCATAATATCTTATCTTCTTTTAAATAATGTCACTTCTCTTAGTCGCAACATCATCTCAAAGAGGGGCAAAATGTAGATACATAAAATTGACCACATCACTCTCAATACCTCTAACATCACTTTCATTAATTTCAACACCTTTCAACATTGTTTTAATCCCATCCTAACTACATTAATCTTCACACTAATTAATTAGATAAATTATATTTATTTAATTAGTTAAGATAATTCTTTAAACATTTAGTCCATCATTAAATTAAATAAATTATATTTATTTAATTAATCTAATTTCCCACATCTCTCTCCATTAATTAATTAAATTATTTCACTATTTGATTAATTAATCTACAAAATCCTAAATCCTAGTCTAATCCAATATTTATCCTAATTAAATCACATCCTTATCCATTATCTTCAAATAAATATATTTAAAATTCAAAAAGGCACATGACTAGCTAAGAGTTATCTAGATTCATTGAAACTAGACACTCACACAAAATTCAAACCAACTTTAATCTCCATCATCCATTCACATAAGGATAAGCCCTATCACTAATTATTCACATTCAATCCTAGCCATCAGTTTTTAATCAAATCTTAACCCTTCATCCTATCATCAAAAATATATAAACTAACCCGCAATCAATCCATTTGCATATAATATTTAGAATGTAATGATATGTTATCATTTTGAACAAGCTTTTTCAATTTAATGTCATGTTGTCCAACTAAGCAACCAGCAATCAATCTAAACACCAAAAATCCTTTAGAGCACAACCACCACTTCTTGGTGCAACAAGGACTAGTTTTTGTGAGATCTTTCTAGTTTTTCATTTGATTTTGCTAACCCTTTGATTAATTAGAGGTGTTGTTAAATATGAAATAGAATCTTTGTTTTCATACATTGTTCCTTTTTTTCATATTTTTAGCATACACATCTATCTTGTTTAGTTCCTTGATTATAGGACTTGTTGTACTTCTTTGTAGTTATTAAATATAACCATCCTTCATTAAACAATATGTAATTTTTCTATTCAATAATGTCACTATTATATTGTACAATGGCAGGAGCAGGCGAAGGAGCGAGGGCAAATCTAGAGGACTGGGTTACAAAGGTGGAGTAAGCTTTTCCAATGGAACAAATTAGGATACGTGCGGCTAGTGAAGAATGGTGTGATGGACAATGGAAAGGTCAACATGGTAAATGGGATTGGTAGAACGATTGGGATAGGAGGATGAGGTATGTGACAAAATAGGGACTTTACCTTAGGGCTCACAAGAATCTAGAATGACTCTAGGGAAAAGGCTTTGAGATTGAGAAATACAATAGGTGACAAGATGAAAAGAGATATACACAATTCAGATCACAACCCTCATTTGCATTGGTTTGAATGCTATATCAATGGGTAAGGAATGGATGATGAGAACAATTGTCACACAAGGAAGATTTAGCAATCAAGGTAGACCTGTGGTAGGGCGACAAATGGAGAGACAAGCGAATCAAGGAAAGAGAAGAACCTTTTAGAGGAACATATACCAAATCCATGGTAATCAGAGACAAGATAACGAGACCAATCATACAATGCTTGGAAAGGTATGTAATTTTAGTTAAATGGTATGGAAGGGACTTGAATTGGAATTTTCTGATGAAATGGTGGATGAACCGTTGGGGAAAGACTTACAATTCAAACAATTGGCAAATGGTTATTTCACTATAATTTGTCCTTCGCAAAAAAAAAAACAAGAAATTGAAAATGGTATTTGGATAATGGATGATTTTGGTTTCTACATAAGAAATTGGGAAGAAAACTTTGATCTGTATAGGCATAGTATGGAAAAAAATTAGGATTGGTTAAAACTCCCAAATCTTCCACTTGAATTTTGGGAGATTGAATCCATAAAGGAAATAGGAAGTCAACTGGGAAATTATATCTATGCAGAAGAAACAACAAATCCCAATGGAGGTGGGTCATATGTGAGGATTTGTGTGGAGAACAAACCAAATAGTACACTTTGGAAAGACATTGAAATAATAATGGATCGAGGAAAATGGAAAAAAAGTCTGGAATTCGACTTAAATCCTAAAGGTCAAAAAATTAGGGTTTTGGGTTTTAGAGGCCAGCAATAGAAGGAAGAATCTAAAAGGATATGGCTAGAGGAGCATGTATCTGAAAAAAAAATCTTGGATAGGGTAGAGGCAGCAGAGGAAAAAGAGATTCCAAATCAATTGACATTAGATTCTTGAGCTCATGAAGCAGTGAATCAAAGGATTGATGAAGAGTTAGACCAAAAAGGGGAAGAACAGATAGAACATAAGGAAGACTTTAAGGAGAAACTATCAAAGGTCATTACTCTATTAGGTAATACTTTCAGGGAAGAAGATATAATTTTTTTAATATAAGTAGGAAACAATCTTGTGAAGTTGGCTAGGGAAACTAAGGCAGGTATGATGAAAGAAAATGAAGAAATAGAAGACCTGGAGGAGGAATGAGAAACAAATCCTAAATTAGGGCAAGAGGAAAGAGAAATGGAGGGTACAGAGGGCATCCTATCCACAAATAATATGTAGAACATTATGTTCTATCAGGAGGAGGGAGGAAATTTAGGCATTTCACAAAGTGAGGCAATCGGGAAATCTTCTGATTGTGGAGACAGTAAGAAGAGGGGAAGGATCCCAAATTAGGAAAAGAGAAAATTAGATGGAGAAGCAGTATGGTAGAAGAAGATCAATGAAATGCTTAGGTCAAGGAAGGGCGAAACCCTTCCTGAGGAACAATGAGAATAATATCTTGGAATGTCAGGGGCTTAAATGCCCCTAACAAAAAATGTCTGGTTAGACACCAGCTGGAAGTGTGAGAAGCAGATATATTTTTGATTTAGGAAACAAAATTACAAAAAGATGAAGTGGAACAATATAGAAAAAGTTTGAGGATGTGGAAAATGGGGCATAGGCTTTGCGAACACTCTTGTTCCCTTGTGTGGTTTCTCTCTACCTTAATGTACTTGATATCGGTATACAACATCAACCACCTTAAGGTGGGGGCATATATAATGATATCTTTCTGATGATTTTGGTACTAATGAAGCATGTTTGTAAGCCCTCTCCATGAGATAGGATGTTGTATCTCTAGCGCGAGTACACATCTTTATTTATATTGCAATCAAAGAAGCCCTCTACGTGAGGCGAGATAACATATCTCTTGAGCTAGTGTGTATCCTCTTATTCAAAAGCCCTTCTATAGAAGGCGGGATGGTGTATCTCTTGAGCTAGTGCACATCCTTTTATCAAAAATTCCTCTATGGAGGTAGGGTTGGATCTTGAGACTATCCTCCCTTAAGTGTGTCTTTGGCAGTTGTTGTTGCATAAGCCTAACCATCAGGTGTGCCTGTAACATGTTTGAGATGGTGGGACTTAGCAATAAGCTCCTTCCATCACCCCTTTTTGTAATCTTTAAACATATACTATGTCTATGGCATGCTATATGGTGCTCGTGTATTCTATGTGTTTTCCCCCTTGTGTAGTGTAAAGGGTGTGGCGATGAGTCCTCCTACACTTGGGTTTTCTATGGTGTGTTTTCCCCCTAGTGTAGTGTAAAGTGTGTGGCGATGAGTCCCCCTACACTTGGGTCTTGTATGACATGTTTTACCTCTGGTGTAGTGTAAAGGGTGTGGCAATTAGTCCCCCTTACACTCAAGTTTTGTATGGCATGTTTTTTACCCTAGTGTAGTGTAAAGGGTGTGGTGACAAGCCCCCCCTACATTTTACGGTTTTGTGTTGTAATTTTATTTCCATGCATATATGTATATATGAAAATGAAAATATTATATTAGTTTATTCATCGTGTTTTACGTGAATTCTCTTAGTGTATTCATCATGTTTTGCATGTCTTCAATACTATCTTCTCCATGTCTTGCATGCTTCCTACTATCTTCATTGTATTTTACGTGTCTGCAATGTGTTTTCTAGTGCTTACTTGAGATTGGGGGCTAAAAATAGTTCCTCAATCTTTGTGTATGCCTTAGCTTCAAGTGCCTAGTGTGTTTAATGTGTTTTCGACCATACTTTAATGCATGTATGGGTCATAAGATCATACATACATTAAAGTGGGGGCTAAATGTTATGTTGTAAAATATTCCCCTAGGAATTTTACCTCCTAAGTTTAGCTCCTGAGTCCCTTAGATTTAATTATGCATGTTAAAATGAATCCCAGAGAAAAATCCCCTGAAACCCATGTCAAATGGGACTTAGGGGACTATCTTGAGCTTAATCTAGTCCCAAAATAGGATCCTAGACACGAGCACCCACTCCCTTGTCCTGCCCTATTTTGTTAGGACCCAAATTTTAGATGTCGGCAAAGTGACTGTTAAAAGGTTTCCATTTGTCGGCCTATTCAATTTAATTTATGAAAGTTTAGTGGGAATGCATATTTAAGTAGATTAATGAATTTATTTTACACTTAGATGGACAATTCAAACTTGTGATCTTATGCTGAGGATATTCAAGGCTTTCATTATGTTGCAGAGTAGTATTGTATTGTGTTTGTACATGTTTGTTGCGGATTTGTCTTCATCAATCCATCTCCTCATGAAGTGAAAGATCTTCATCTCCCCATGAGAGCTTACATCTACTAAGGTGATATTTACTTTGTGCTTCAATTAATTTATCATATCATTTGCTTTTACCTCTATCCACCAAAGACACACACTCTCTCTAACAATAGTGTTGGAAGGATTGAATGTCATTTCGGGGCTTGATCAAGGAAACCTCCTAAACATCACAACCCCCAACCCCTCTCTTGTGATTGCAGGTGATAGGTGTCAGATCTTGTAGAGAGGAGTTGCAAGAGATTAGAGCAGAGAATAAAGATTCTAGCTCTGAAGAAAATGATAGAAAATAACCCTAATTAGACAAGGGCACCTGCTCTCTTGTCCTCCAGTTTTGCAGTGTTAGGAATATCTGAGAAGGTTACATTTTGAAGCATATTTTACTCTGAAGCCCTAAGAAAAAGCACTACATTGGACAAGGGTGTCCACTCTTTTGTCCCCAAAGTTTCCACTTTCTGGAACCCAATAACTGGTTACAGTCTAAAGCATATTTTACTCTGGAGCCCTCAGAAAAAGCACTATATTAGACAAGCACGTCTACTCTTTTGTTCCCAAAGTTTCCACTTTCTAGAACCCGAAATCTAGTATGTATCTAATCTACATTTAGTGCCTTCTTGTGTGAGCATTTGTCATGTTTTGTATGTTTGTTTATGATTTTAGATAATTAGTGTTTTAGGCCTAATCAGACTAAGGTTTTACAAATCAATTAATAAATTCCAAATTTACTTATCATTCCAAGTGACACAAAACCTGTAGGTGATTCCTCTTGCATAATTTGTGACTTAACTTGGTTTAATGTCCTTGAATGTTATATGTGAAAGGAGGGTCTAATTAAACTATCAATCTCATCATCTTCCCTCTTTTCCTTCATAATAGGTTGTGATGTAGTAGATTTGAGGCTGGAAAAATAGGTGTTGTTGGATTGAAGACTGAGTAGGAGATTGATAGTATTGTGTTGTAAACTTTGTTGAAGTTAATACAAACTAGTGCATCTCTGGAGTTTTTTTCTTGAAAGAGTTTCTCCATGTAAACATTGTGCTATGTGTTTGATCTTATGTTATGTTATTTCTTTGTGCTTATTTCATATTGTCTGCATTTTGGTTTTGCATAGTTAAATATCTATATTACAGTTGTAATCAAATTCTCATTAATAGTTGTTTACCTTCATTTTAACAAAAATAAGATAGGACAACTCATAGAAGAGATTTCCAACCTAAAAATGATAGCATAGTCCAGCTAAACACTAAATTGGATGGAATGCAAGCAATGAACAAAAACATAAAAACCCTATCTATCTATTACCCTAGGTGCTAGAATAAGCATCTCCTTAGAGACTGCTGATGGGGGTTTTCAATCCTCTTCATTAAATATTATCAATCTAGGGTTGATGTTCAAAGGAAATTTGCAATATGGGAAAGAGATCTTCTAAAAACATTCCCTTCTACTTCACACTTGTAGGAATTGAAAAGTACACTTGCAAAATTAAAGATCACACTTAATCTAAACCACACTTGCATGAAATTAAAGTAAATCTGAAAGAAAGAAAATTTTTGAATTTAAAAAGAATTTGATAAAATAGAAATTGAAAAGAAATGACAACATAGAGAACACCTACAGGTTAACAACAAAATGGAGTCTACATAATCAGGGCTTAAATTTGACAGTCGACCTTGCCTATCAAGCAATTTTTTAATGACAGTTGTCTTTTCAATATTGCCTTTAAAATACTATGACATATCTTAGTATAAGTAGATTATCTAAAAACCAAATATATATATCAGCATAATCCTATGTAAATTTTGATAGTTTGTCCAAAATATTTCCTTTCATATGATACAGTCTTTTTAAAATTTTGATTGTATTTTACAGCAAAAATGGCTAAATACAGCTATACAACTGTCAAATTTAAGCCATGTACATAATACAAAGAAAACGACACCAATTCACAACAAAAGGACAATTATAGAATGAAGAAATAATACAACACATTGATCCATCTTCTTCAGAACGAGTGGCCATCTCATTCTTTGGAAGAGGATTTTTAACCAAATTCACAAACTTGTTGCCACAAACATTTAATGAATTATTTAAAAAGAATGGATTTATTATTCAATAGTATAGAAGATTGCATTTATAATTGCATGCGTCCAATAAAATCCTTATTTTGAGGTGTAGATCTCAAGTCAATCTCAATCTCCAAAAACAATGGAGAGAGATTATTGGAATCAAAATCTTAACTAAAATAGAAGATTATGGTAAGATTTGCTCACAAATCTTCTTCCTTTATATTTGGTAAAGAGAATCTATCCTAATGATTTGATTCTCACTTTATTGTGAGAATCAAAATAAATATTGATTCCTTTGTTTTCTACAGAACTCGATCTTCACTTGGAGTAATTGCTAGAGCTACTAGTAACCTCTGGAGTTAACTATGTGACTTAGCTGTACTAAACTCCCTTTTTATTTCAAATGATGCATGCTATAGAAAAACTAAAGTAGATTTTTGTTCAAATCGTTGTTATAGTGAAAACCTCTCAGATTTCTATTTTGTCTTTTTTTTCTCAAATTATCCAACTTCTAGTACTACCTGGCAGATATTTTCTGGACTATAACATAAGAGTTTACTAAAAACTACTTTTCTTCCAAATGGCAACACCTGTAGAAAATCTGACTTGGATGTTTTTGTTCAACTAATTGTTATGACCAAAAACCACTCTTAATTTTCTTTTTGACTTTTCTTACTCTAATTATGTAGAATCTGGAGCTATCTGAAGCTAACTGAAATGACCATAACTTTTGTATACAAAGAGCTGCTCACCTAATTGTTATACATTTTTGGAGCTAATATGAACTGCATATGCACAAATTGACATGTTTTTCTCAATAATCATTAGAAATATCTAACAAAGAGATAACAATAAATTCTAAAGAAATAACCATTATATATATACTCACTCTATTTTATTCTAAATAAAGCATAACTTCAGAAAATACACTTAGATCCACTTGTGTATGTGATTATGCAAGGAAAAATACTGTCATTTTTTTGTATATGATGAGCCATTTTTGGGGCTCATCATCTCCCCCACGGTCTCATATTTATTATTAAAATTTAAATGCCTTGACTATTAAATACTGAGGACATGCGTGCCTTGAGTATTTAATAGTCAAGGCATTCCGCTCATTAATAGTCAAGGTATGCCCGCTCATTAAAATAGCGAATATTTAAAATTTTCCAGTTTAAGCTTCCCTATAAAAGCATGTACATGATGAATTATATACGAGTATGATGTCCTGAACTGAGAACCTTTAATAGCCTGTTAATTCAGGCAGTCAACTTCTTAAAACTAAAAATGCACTAAAGAGCAAAGTGTGACAGTTTTATAAAATCCAGTGTATTACAGACCTTTTGTCAGAAATTATTTTGTATAAGAGCCTAGAGGCAGTTGGTTTCTTGGAAGGTGTTCAGCTTTCGCCGTGAGCCCTTTCTGAGGGGGATGTTTGATATTGCAGCTGTTCAGGTTTGTTTGTACCCTGCTCATTTTTACCTTACCAATGCTGCCTTTTCAGAGGAAATTTTGTGGATTCTCTCTGCGTTTCTAAGCTGCCAGTGTTCTGTTTAACAGTTGGGTTTAATGTGATTCTTGATGTGCATTGCATCATGGAGATTGCCTCTATTCAGCAACTGCCTTTGTAATATTCTCTTTGTTTGAATCGGTCAGCAGTTTTAGAGGGTTTTGTATTTCTGTTTTCCAGCATTGTTCAGTGGATCTTTGTTGTGGCCGGCTTTTTAAAACATGCTGCCTCCTGGCAGGGCTGTTCTTGTTCCTTCTGTATGTGTTGGCAGTGTTCTGTAGGACCATGTTCATGCGCTCTCTCTATATTTGTATACTGACAATTTTTTCAAGAGTTTTTTTCCTTTGTACATTTACATTTTTTCAATTTAAAAAAAGATTCGGGAACATTCCTCATGTCTTGTGGGTCTACAAATCAAACCCTAAGAAGAAAGGTAAACAAGAGAATTTTTCTTGGTTTTGCAGGATTGCCTTTAACTCAGATGTTGAACCCCAATGCTCCCGACTTTATTCCTGCTCGCCCAGTCTTGTATCCACAGACCATATTCAGTCCTCATCAGATCTACGGACAAATGGATGAAATGCTGCAGCAGCAGACGCTATTATGGTATGGGGGGGCGAGGCATAACGGTCTGATACACAGTGGAGGCCTGACTCCATGGACACCCTTCGCACTACCCTTCGCACTACCCTCATGCTCAGAAATATTCCCAACAACTGCAGGTATTTCATCACTGTACTTAAAAATCATTCATTTCAATGGTTAAATAATCAAATAGTCAATTTATACTTCATGAATATCAAAAAGTGGTAATTATTTATCCTATTTTTATTGATCAAAATTGATGTTTCACTATTAAAATTGATTATGTTTAAGAATAGCCCTATTTGATTACATAAAATTTGATTACATAAAATTAGTTGCTCGCTTACCATCTTTATGCTGCAGCCAGATTAAGCTGATAAAATTGCTTGATGAGCACTGTATAGAGCAAAACAGTAAAAACTCTGGTTCAAATGATGTTGATTCTGCCTATGATTTTGTTTATTTGCCTATTGATTTCACGTGAGTTATGACCTTTTTTACTTTATGTCCCATTAAATCAAACAAATATCACTGTTTTGCAATAGCTTGTATGATATAATGTAGACAACTTTTGTGGTATGTGAACAGAAACCGGTGCAACTTGGGTTACGGGTTTGTAAATTTTACCAACGTTCAAGGGGCACTGAGGTTCTACAAGGCTCGCCATTTAAAAAAGTGGGAACATTTCAATTCAAGGAAGATTTGTGAGATAAGTTATGCTCGCCTGCAGGTGCGTTAAGTTGATTGTTATATTTCATTTTTGGGGTTCCTTTTTTATACAAGTAGGGGTTCCTATGTTAACTTCGTCTCTTTCTTTCCTCAGGGGAAAGCAGCTTTGGAAGAACATTTTGTGCACTCCACGTTTCCATGCAACACGGAGAAATATTTGCCGGTTAAATTCTCACCACCACGCAATGGAACCCAATGCACCCCACCAACTGTTGTAGCCGCTCGCCTGTCACGGAAGCGTAGTTTTAGAAATGACTTTGGGTGGGCATCTGTTCAGATTTAAGTGGATATATTTAGGTTGATGAATGAATAAGTGTAATCAATCCATAGATAAAATAATGTATTAGGGTTTTTTCTTTAATAAAGACAATGGTTAGAGAAATGAATTTAACTTCTGACAAAGGTTAGAGAACAGCAACAATCAACTTGATATTTTCTTCCAAACTTTGGCCATCTTCGAATTCCGTACTCAATATGTATATAAAACTAAATCTTCCTTCACAACAAGGTTAGTATGATGTGGTTTTGTTTCTTGGATCATATCTAAATTCCTAATTGCAATAATCTATATTTTAGAAAATAAATTTTAATCTATTTTGCAGGTAGTAAATTCTAATCTATTTTGCAGAAAAATAAATTCTAATCTATTTTATAGATTGTTTTTTTTAAGAAATTGTTAACTAAGTACCTCCTATCACAAAATTTTCTAAGAGACATTCCCTCCCACTAGGAACTTTGTTTATCTACTGTCACTAGATAATTCTCTTAGAAAATTTTGAATCTCCTAATAACACCATGTTTCCTAGCAATGATGCCAAAATGATGGGGTCTTTTAATCCTCTTGATTAAATAATAACAATCCAGGGTTGGTCTCCAATGACAATCTGCAATAGGAGAAAGAGATCTTTGGAAAATAGACCCTTCACTTGTAGGAGTTGAAAAGCACACTTATAGAAATTAAAGAGCACACTTAATCTAAATCACACTTGCATGAAATTAAAGAAAATCTAAAAGAAATCAAATTTCTGAATTTAAAAAGAAATGATAAAATAGTAATTGAAAAGAAATGACAGTATAGAGAACACCTGCATGTTAACAACAAAAGGAAGTTTATATAATTCAAAGAAAAAGACAACAATTCACAACAAAAAGGACAATTACAAAATGAAGAAATAACACAACATATTGATCTAATGAGTGGCCATCTCATTCCTTGGAAGATGATTTTTAACCAAATTCACAAACTTGTTGGCACAAACTTTTGAATGAATTATTCAAAAATATTTGAGATATTATTCAATAGTATGGAAGGTTGCATTTGTAATTGCATTAAATCTTAACTAAAATAGAAGATTATGGCAAGATTTGCTCACAAATCTTCTTCCCTGTCATTTGGTGAAGAGAATCTATCCTAATGATTTGATTCTCACTTTATTGTGAGAATCAAAATAGATATTGATTCATTTATTTTCTATAGAACTCAAACTTCTCTTGGAGTTATTACTAGAGCTTACTAGTAACCTTTGGAGTTGACTATGTGACTTAAGTTGTACTAAACTCCCTAAAGGATGGGCTTTTCCTTTCTACACTTCTAGGGTAGAAGTGTTAACTAGACCCACTATAGCTAATAATATATAATTGACAAGTGTTTGATGATAATGATTAAATGTATAGATTCCATAACTATGCAAGAGAATTTTATAATTAGCTTATTAACTAGGAGCCCATGATAGAGAATAATGAGAGAAGAAAAACTTTGTTTGGGGCTAATATAAATTAGTTGAAGATCAATAAAATTCCTAGAGGTCTTGTAGCAAATTAGAAAGGGCTTTTTATGGATCAAATTATAAAAAATTTAGAAATAAACCTATCAATGGTGTTGATCTTGAAAATGTAAACCAGGCATAGAATTATAGAATTATCTCCTAAAATGGTATATATAAATAGTAATTAAATCTAGAGTATAGAGAAGATTTATTTTAGCATGCAATCCCATTACAAGTAGATACAAATCCATTAAGATAGATATAAAGCCTAATTATTAAATATAAAAAAGAACTCATGAAGTTAAGAGATGAGGGTATCATAAGGCTTATTATGCATTCTTCATAGGTGTCAAGCCTTATTTTAGTGAGAAAGAAGAATGAGGATATTCGATAATTTGTGGATTTAAAAAAAAATTGAATTTGACATCATTGAAGGACATTTATTCATTGTCTAATATGGATAATTTGTTATAAAGAACAACATGAGTTAATGTTCATGAGGGAAGGTTGTTTTTTTTGGGGGGATACAACCAAGTTTTTTTTAAAGAGTTAGAGAAACACAAAGCAACTTTGGCTAGGCCATGGGGCAAGTATATTTATTGTTACAACCCTCTTTGTGGTAATTATAAATACCTAGAATTAATTACACAAAAATTATAATTAGATTAGAAAATAATTGAGTTAATTAAAGTATAATATCAATCCAATGATAATTATGCTAAGAGACATTAGTAATAAGGCATGAAGCATCATGTTGTGACCATAAACATAAAAATTAAAACACATGTTACATATATTCAAAAAATAAAAATAAAAATAAAATAAAGTTATAAAATTACTTTTATATTCAAAAAATTAAAATAAAATAAAATTATAAAATTACTTTTAAGTAGATAAAATAACTAATAGTGATATTTCTATATTCTTTTAGATAGTTATATTTAAAATATCTAAAATAGTTTAAAAATAATAATAATAACGGAAGAAATATATATATTTAAATTAAAATAAATGGGGTATAGAATTTAATTGATAAATAGAGAAGTTATTTGAAAAATAAATAGATATTTCTTAAGAAATATGTTCAATATAATTCGTTGAAGTTTATTTAAGGCAGGTATTTTATGCTTTGAGTGGGATTTTATATATATATAAGGAAATAACTATCCATGAAAAGGGCAACGACAGAGGATTAAAGGCTGTAAAAAAGGAAATTTCCATACAATTTTGAGGGGCTCTCCTTTTGGGCAAGAAGTTTCAGTGAGAATATTGCATGTACAGGATGGAGGATATCAATAAGGGAATCTATCACTTTTCATTTTAACTTATATTCTTCTCAGATTCGTTAAGGGTTGGCTGTAAGAGACGCACATACAGTCACTACTTAGGAAGAAGAATTAGGTTTATAGCTGCAAATTGTGTTCTTCATATCAGAGCTTCATTCTCTTCGGAACTATGGGGTATTATCTTATCTTTTGTTTTTGAATATGGTAAATAGATTTTGAAAGGACTATAAAAACGTAAATAGGTTTTGTGAGCTTTATGTCAGAACTGCATTCTTTTCAGAGCTCTTAGGTACTATCTTATCTTTTGTTTTATGAGACCACTTTCGAGGAATTCTATTAGAACAGTTTACTTCCATTGTCTATGCTTCTACATTTTGCTAAGAGGTATTTTGTCAAACAGTTCTTATGTCTTATGTTTTGCATTTTGTCAAGGGCATTTTATCAAAACAATTAGGTGCCTACTTTATGTTTAAATTCTGAGGCAAATTGTAAATCAGTCATGTGTATTGTGCATGCTTCCATGCTTTGCCTACATGTCTAACCATGCAGTTGCAATTACAACATCTGACAAAATTCCTCTATCTTTTACCCTTTACCAACATAGTTGGACGCCTTTACCCTATTCCAACACCGCATTTTTGTTTTTCTGAGCAAGCTGTAAGGATGCTGAAGGATGGCGTAGATGTCTGGTATTATACCTATAACCATATTTACTTAAAAGTTCTTTAAGCCTTTCAAGGCATTTGAATAGTTTAAGTTTGTTCGCCGTCAACTTTTGAAGAATTCAAGCCTATCTCTCTCTGCAATTTCATCTACAAGGTAATCTCCAAGGCAACGGCATCCAGATTAGCGTCCTTCCACAAATCATCTCAGAGGAGCAGGGAGCTTTTGTACCCGGAAAGGAAACAGTAGAGGGAGCCATCCTTACGCATGAAGTACTCCATTCAATCAACAAAGAGAGAACCCCCAGCATGGTTTTAAAACTCGACATGTCCAAGGTATATGATAGAGTGGAATGGGATTTTCTGTTCCTTTCCTCCCTTGGGTTCTCTCTCTGCTAGATAAAATGGATCTTCTCATGCCTTAGAGGTGTTAGATGTTTGGTATTAATCAATGGAAGTGAATCCCTCCCCTTTTAGATGTCAACGGGCCTGAGACAAGGGGACCCCATCTCACCTTATCTATTTATCTTGATGATTGAAGCTCTTATTTGGATCATAAGACAGGCTAGAAGTAACAAAATTTGGAGGGGTACAAGATTGAAGTCCTACAATGATCCCCTCACCCACACTCTTTTTGCGGATGACACAATTCTTTTTGGTAAAGCTAGTAAGAGAGAAGCCTCTGCTATCAAAAGGATGATGGCAATGTATTGTGAGGCCTCTGGCCAACTGGTCAACCCAATGAAGTCTAAAATCTACCTTTTCAACACCCCGCATGAAGAACAGCTAGGGATTTCAAGTTTTTTTAGCTTCAAGTTGGAATCTCTGCTAGGTAAATACTTAGGAGTTCCACTTTTTAATGGATGACATACAAAGCTCCTATGGAGTGGGGTTATAGAAAACCTACTTCACAAAGTCAGCACATGGAAAGGTAGTTGGTTATCTCTGGCTGGTAGACTCACCCTTTTAAAAGCAGTCCTCTCTGCAATGCCAATTTATATGATGTCATCCCTGCAAATTCCAAAGGGTATCCTAGCTGAAATTGGGAAAATTTGCAGAAAATTTTTATGGCAAGGAACTTTAGACACAAGGAAGATTCACTTAATTGCCTAGGACAAGATCTGTTTACCGAAACTTTAATGGGTGCAGGTGTCATCAACCTGGAACTACAAAACTTGGCTCTAGGAGCAAAACTGGCATGGAAAATGTCATGTCCCCATATTAAGGCATTGTTTAAATTAAAGATTTAAACATCATGGACAGAGAAATCACTTTGGTCAAATATATTTAATCAACATATATACTAATATTAATTAATATTATGAAAATACAATATATTTATTGTATTATTGATTTAAGTATTATTATATAATATAATAATACTATTATATAATTTATAGCATATAAATATAACATCATTATGACTATTTTATATTATAAATATATATATATAAGCATAAATATTAAATATCCAATATTATAATTTAAATATATATATAATCTTATATAAATAAATATTATTATAACATTATAAATTTATATAAATAAATATATTTATATATATATTATAAGACTTGACTTTTTGCAGCAAATATCTCATATAAGAGAATAACGTAGTAATTGTTAAGTAACTATTAATATTCCTTACAAGCAGCGAATACAAGAGTAGACACTCTAATAAAGGAGTGATTATTATTAAATAATATTAACTAAGCAGTGAATGAACAAATAGGTCAGTGATCACCATATAAAGTGGTGACTATTGATGAAAAGGCATCGATCAAGATATAAAGAGAAAATTGGTGGGCATTGTGAAGATATCTCATCAGAATTAAAAAAAACACAAAACAGAAATGCAATGGAAGTTAGATCACCATCATCATTCATTCAATAGGAAAAGGATAAAGGAGAATAAAATACTTTACTAAAATTAAGAATATATATATTCTAATGTAAAGTACATAACTAAGCATACCAGCATCAAGAGAGAATAAGATATATATATTATGAAATTAAAGACAATAATTGCAGCATATTCATATGAGACATAAGAAATTGATGATGTGTTCATCAAGGCTCAGGTGAGATTCCTCACTCAGTCCTAGCATCTAGTTCCCTCTATTCAACAATAATATTAATTCATATGCTTTGTTTTTCTCATTTAAAATGCATAAACCTATCCCTGACATGGTTTAATTCATTCCGCTGTGAGGAAATTGGGACTAGGAAATAAGGGAATTGTGTCATGGCAATTGTGACTTTCATTAGGATAATAACTGTAGATTATTATGATATGTCTAGGTACTAATTTCCATCTGCAGGTGTATATAAATAATGGCTGTTATATTGTACAGTAGTTTGTATCTGAATGAAGCCATAAAACTAGAAAACTATAAGAAGGATGACTGTGAATAAATATAACTTCTCTGATTATTGTTTTTGTCCTGTCATCTACATTTCTGTTTGAATCTCTTATAGCATAATGGAAGCAGAATGAAAATAGATAAAAGAATAACTGCATATTTGAAACTGGCTAGAAACTGTTTGCACTCTGATATATTGTATGTTGCATCATATACTACTATATGATTCATTTCCTAGTGCTAAAGGCAAATTGTATAAATTGGAAATGTGTGGAAACTGCATATATTTTGTTTGTGATTTAGCCAGGAGGGGTGAATGCATAAGTCTTAGTAGATTGCCTATAAACCCCATCTAAGGTTCCGTCCCCATAGGCCTGAGACAAGGGTTTGGGCATTATGCTCTCGTAGGCCTGAGTCAAAGGTTTGGACCATGGAGGGATGGGGGTCCCACATTGGAATATGCCCCCATAGGCCCGGACGAGGGATTCGGCAAAAGGACCAGCTCCCATAGGCCCTCATCAAGGGTTCGGGCAATAAGACTGTGGTAGGCCTTAGGCTACTAAGGATTTATGACTTCTCCTCCCTGGCATGCTGAGTGACTCTTCTTTCTTATGTGTTTTCATTTGTAAGTTGATTATGTTGAATTGCTAGGAAATTGATATTAGAACTGACGTATGGCAATATGGATTTGTACATATATATACTGTTACAGGTACGATTCCAAGAGAATATTTAAAGAAAATAAAATCCACAAGCGAATTCTAGGGCAAGTCGGGTAAGGGACATTACAGAAAATGTATAAGCATCCTCAAACCAGATGGGTGAAAATTTTACAGAAGAAGTATTTGGACAGAAAAGCACCGAAGAGAATTTTCACAGTTGCCAATCCTCTGAAGGGCTCGTCAATTTGGAATTTCATTGTTAAATAGCACCACTTAATTCTCCCTATGTTATCATGGACTATCCATAATGGAAAGAAAGCATCCTTCTACGATGACCAATGGAATCGCTGGCCATCATCTCAGGGAAATTTTTGGGAAGCAACAGCTTACCTTAAAAGGTTTTGGGGAGAAAATGTATGTTCCTATTTTACAATGGACACAGGCACAATTCCTTTGAAAATTAGATGGAAAAGATTTGATAATTGTAACTTTTCTCTTGAACAAAAAGTCACCCTTAGAAAGATCTTGGAGTAAGGATTTCTCTTTTTTCTCCACAAGAGGATGAACTGATCTGGATGGGAGATGGCTTCGGAAGATACAAAGCCCAATCTATTTATAAATTTCTATCTACAAGAGTGAAAATGGACTGGCCTACTAATCTCTATTGGGCGGATCCTATTCTACCTAAAGCTGGCACTTTTACATGGTTGGCTCTGAATAATAGGATCCTTACGGGGAATAGGATTGAAAAGCTTTCTTTAGGCTTGGGTTTTGGTTGTGTGTTGTGTCAGGAAGAAAATGAATCATTAGATCATCTACTTGTTCGTTGTAGTTTAGTCAACATTGCTGGAAGCACATAATGCTGCTTTTGAATTGGTCTTCTCCTCTCTCATGTATGTTTAAGCAATGGTTGAGAGGTTGGCCTACTCTAAACAAAGAGGCTTATTTTCATGATCTTTGAGTTGTATGCCCATCTATTATATTGTGGTTACTCTGGAAGGAGAGAAACTTTAGGATTTTTAGGAACACCTCAAGATCTATTGTTGAGGTTTGTGGGAGATGGAGACTTTGATTGTTGAAACAAATTTGGCAAAAAAAAGGCATTCACAGTCTAAAGAGCCTAGATGGACCAGTTGGGATGCTCTCATGTCTAAAAATTGGAAAGGCCTTAAGAAGCAACCACAAAGTACGAATTTGGTGAATTCTCACTTAGTTGTGGATAGATCTTCAATCAAATGGTTACTGCCTAATCCCCCTTTGTGAAAATAAATTTTGATGGAGCAAGTAGAGGAAATCCTGGGCCTTCAGCCTTAGGATGTGTGATTAGAAACAGTGAAGGTAAACTCCTAGCAGCTAAAGCAATGAAGCTCCTAGAAGGCAAAAAACAATAGGGTAGAAGCTCTGGCTCTTCTCAACACCATACAATTTGCTCAAGAAAAGGGGTACAAGAAGGTCTCAATTGAAGGAGATTCTCTACTAATTATTTCAACTTTACAAGTAGAGAAAGTTGAGAATTGGTCGATTTGGTATATTCTCAATCAAGCCAAGGAAGTTATGAAAGTCTTTGACTCCTTTGAAATCATGCATTGCTACAAGGAAGGAAACAAAGTAGTCAACTAGTTGGTGAACTTCACTTTAGACCAACAAGAGAAAGAAGTCTCTTTTGAGCATAACTGGTGCAGGAGCACCTAACACAAGGTGGACTTCGTGAGGCATTCAACTTTAGGTTTTGTTTTGATGTAATATTTTGATGTAATAAGGTCCAATGGACCACTTCCTAAGTGTTTGTAATAAGTTTGGATCCATTTTGTAGGCATTTGTCCAAAATGCCATGTTTTTGTCAATGTTGTCATATTGTTGTCACGTGGTGAAAATGTAACCAAGGATGGATCCAATGAATGTAATAGGGTTTTTTGAGTCTCCTTAGGTGTGTCTAGGGTGTTTGTGGCCCTTTGAAGGTAGTTGGTCTCTTGTAGCCTTCAATATTGTCAAAATGTGCAAAGTTGTTTGGCAACTTTTACAAATTGTAAAGCAAACAAAGGGCAAAACTATAAAAAACCAATGGTCACCCTCTTGAAAAGTAGTTGGGGATAGTTGGAACTGTAATTATATGCTTAAAATGCCTCCCAAGGGTCGAGGCAAGGCAGTAGTTGGAGTTGGTGATCAAGAAATACAAACAAACATTGTGATTTCTAGAATTTTCTACATTTTTTCTGCTATAACATTCATAACTTTCACATACAGATGAATTAGAAGGTGAGGTCAGACTTTTTGGAAAGCCATGTGTCTTACCTTTCATTAAAGACTAATTTTGTGACATTTGGTTGAGATTTGTGCATTCGGTGAATGTTTTTTTCTAAAATCTGTCCTAAAACTCTGTTTTCCTGAACTTCCACGATGTTACAGTCCGTACTGTGCAAAGGTACAAGGTTGTTTCCACTTTTTCATGATTTTATCAGTTAGAGAATGGAGTTAGATTTCATTTGAATTTAGTTTGGTGCTTTGACATTTCTGTGGTAGGGAGATATAAGGTTTTTTCTAAAACTTGGTTTGTGAAACCCTACCTTAGGGTTTTGATGATAATTTATGCATTCTCCTCCATTCCACTGATGTAAGACCTCATAGATCAGTGGCATGGACTGTTATGATGTTGTTTCAATGTTTTCTTGCAAGAGTTTTGGGTAGAACAGGGATTGGTGGCAGTTTATGTGAAAGACCCTAGCAAAACCATGTGCTAGGAGTGTAGAAAGAACAACAGCATAAGGTAATTCTTGAACAGTCAGTTGTGAGACCAGAAAAATCATAAAATCCATTATTTTTCCATCCATGTGAAGTGTCCAAGGGGTCCAGAGAGTTTGGTGGTTTCATTCAAGGGTAGTTGCTTCACAAATTTGGCCTAATTGGGGCTCTAGGTCATTAGGAGGGGTTATAGGTTGGACCATACTGTCCAAAACAACCCATACCCATTTTGTAATATGTCATGGGGGATCCAAATGGGTATCTATAGATTATCTAAGTTCTAAGTTTGCAGGTCTGGGTGAGAAGATATTGTTGACTGTTCATGTTAGGAGAGCTACAGGGGAAATGGAGGCCTAAAGAAGGAAATACCATAACCAAGTTTGTTCTACCTTTGCAAATAGTTTGGATGGGTCCCATGGCATGCCAAATCAACCTTTCAATGATGATTTTAGAACCACTAACTGTTGTTCCTACTTTTGCAAATTGATCCTTGAATTTGGGTGTAGTAAAAACCTTGTCTATTTGTGAAGACCTCTACATATTCAAGTGTCTCTACATCAATAACCCTCATAATTGGCCAGAAATGCTTAATTCTTTGCTTATGGATGACACATGGTTTTCCTCTCCTTCTTCTAGCCTTTCGTGAAATGACTGCTAAGATAGATATGTTCATAAGGTCCTTATAGGCCTTTAGCTAGCTAGGGATGGGGTGGGTGGGAAGCTCAGGACATGTCATGCAGACTTCTTCCCCTAACGTTCACATGTACTCTCAGGCCACATATCCTAGAGTGGACCCAAATCGTATACCCCCCAACGTACCCCTCTCTCTAACTATAGGGAAGAGCCTTTAATGCTGCATTTATTTACACCAACTGACAAATTGCTCTTAGATTTCCTTCATCATCCACTTGTCATCTTGTCCTACTTGTTATTCCTTGGCCTGATTGCCACCTCGCATTCATCCCACGCAGGGCTTTTTAAGGTAAATCTCCTTCCTATCCTTTGTTGTCTAATCCCACCTCAGGCTCCAGGGGCCGTCGTCATCCGTACAGCAAGGAGATCTTTTTCTACAGGGAATTTTTAAATGGACAGCTGCTCTATTTAAGTTTTCTATTCCCCAAAGGGAACGGATGGCATCATACGGGGTGTGTGCAAGAAGTTGAGTCCACTTTTTGGCCAAAAAGTGGAAGTGTTTTCCCTGATTTTCAGAATTTGTCACATTTGACCTAAAATTTTGAAGCACTTAAAGGTGGAATCTTGAAAACAATCAGTAAATATGAAATGTAGTACTCAGAGTCTAGTTTCCAAATATGTAATTTTTTTAATACCTAGATGATACAAATTAATTTTTAATATGCGTTTCTAAAAACCACTGTTTAAAAGTCACTTTTTTTTTACTATACCATACACATGTGCGTCATCCATGTTTTGACCTAAATAATCATATTTTTCTAAATCCTTTCGGAAAAAGATTTGTAACTCACTGAAGCATGTTTTCCATATTTTTTTGTAATTTTTTATTGAATTTTTTTTTTGTTAATTTTTTTTTACCATTTTTGGTGTTTTAAAAAATTTTCGTGTATGTCATGCATAAGATGACCTAAACTTATCATTTTTTGAAACTTTTTTTTCCAAATTGAAAAGAATCGTTTGAAGTACGTTTTTGTACTGTTTTTTTACAAAAAATTATTTTGATAAAAAGTTATTAAAATATTAAAAAACCTTAATAATTCAAGTTTATGGACTTGTTTCATCATAAATTAATTGAAAATAGAAAAATAATCCAATCATAAAAAAATTTACATATTTGGAATCTACACTATCTCATCTATAATGTTTTTTAATTTCATCAAAAAAATTTGCAAAAAAGGCCTTCAGACATATGCCCAAAGTCACTATTTTGTTGTGACATTGACAGGACCTTCAACTTGTAGGTCAAACTAGGTCCAAAGCCAATGGTCGGGTTCCCAAGCCTTTTTTCGGACCCAAAACCCATAGCAAAAATTGGATCAGAAATTCAAATTTTATGAAACAGGATCTCGTTTTTTAGAAACGAGATCCCATTTCTAGAACGGGATCCCGTTTCTAGAACAGGATCCCGTTTCTAGAAAACAAGATCCCGCTTTTGGCTCAGGATCCCAAAGCATAATGGGATCCCGTTTCATACAAAGCAGGATCCTATTTTGGTTTACCCAATTTTGGGTTTTTTTCTAAGTCTGAAACTTCCACCTTAAGTGGACTCATCTTTGTGCATTTATCCTATGCCTCTTACGAACAAGCCAACTTAATTGCAGTCAATTTTTCATTAATAATTGGTGCCATTCCCCCTTTTTAAGGCCATCGTCCCTTCTTTTTTTACCACCTTCTATTCATTTTTTCCTGCAGCCATGCTTCATTGTTGCTTGCAATCCCTTGTATTCGTGTTGTGTTCAGTTTCTTACAGGTCTTGTGCAAATGGAGAGTGAGGTTGCTAATTTCAGGATCTTCTTCCCTCCATTTCAATGGGAGCCAACCATTAGAGGAAGCATGAGAATTGTGGAGTTAAACTGTGTTTTCCAGCTTGACTGCACCCTTGCAAAGTTTGCAGTTCAGATGATGTGTAACCAAAAATGGCTACAAAGCACTCCAGATTGAGAGGTAAAATGGTCAGAGGTAGTCTCCATTTTTGTCTCCAATTTAATGGATATTGTGTAGGATCCTCATTTCATCCCTCCCATTGCAATGGGAATTATCAATTGGTGCCTGTTCAGTGTGGAGTGATGGAATGAAACAGTGGCCAACTATGACATTATAGTTGGTGATGCCTGGGTTGGAGGACTTTTTCCTTCCTGCAAGCTCTGTACCAGAAGGTCCTACAAGTGCATTTATAGGAAAATGCAACATGGTCTAAGTTGCAGGTGAATTTTCTTACTTGAAAGAGCCCTTAAGGGACATGCTCACTCAGTCCTAAAGTTTGTGAGGTTGAGGTGCAAAGACTTGTTCATAGCCATCTACTTTCTAAGGTTTCATGCTATGAATTTAGCCCCATGCCATCACAAGGTCTCTGATGAGGTAGAGGATGTCTCAGACACAGAGGATCCCCTGGACCAGAATGAGGACAAGGAAATGGCAGCAGTTGAAAGTGGGGTCTTAGGTGCGGGTGTAGGTATGGATGACTAATGGTGCTCTCCTCTGTGGTAGGTCTCGGGTAGCGGCTGGGTGGTGTTTAACATTGGTGGCTTTTTTGTTTTTTGATTATCTTATGTTTGTTTTAAGCAACTTTTGTCATCATGGACGCTTCGAGGGGTGTGGAAATACTGATCCCCCCTCCTTTTTTGTATGACAAACTATATATTTTTAATATCAATATAAGTCTGGGGCTATACCCCTTTCTCTTAAAAAAATAAAAACTCTACAAAAACTAATATGCTCCCCTCCCTCTTAAAAATCTCCTTAGTTGGGATGCCTTCTTAGTGCATCTGTAATGTTTGAAGTTGTATATATTTTGTAAGTATGATTAATTATCAATCTAGAATAGTATTTGAACTGAATCCTCAGAGCAATGCAAAAGGAAAACAAAATAGCTAGAAGAAAAATTCAAATAACTAGTGCACCCTATGAGAGGGTACACCATTTCAAATGTTTGAATACATGAAATAATAGATATTCTGAAGATTTTAAATTAAAATCCTTAGTTCCAAACCTGATTCAAACTTAAATTTTATTTTTGTCTATCGTCTCACTTTAACTATTCGTAAATACACTTTGTTTTCATTATATTACATGTGTACAAATCTCACAAGGGATGGGCATCTGGTACTGGTTTTGGGTTATTATAAGAATTGAGACCACTCCTTACATCATGGAGTGATACAACCTCATCTATGGCCTACTTAATATACATTGGATAGTCTATTGTGTCTAGAATTCTTTAGACAATAACATTGAACTTGGCTAACATGAAATTTTGTATGATACTAAGGAGGTTGAACTTCACTTAGTTTATTTAGTCCTTATGTCTTTACCTTATTTACATATTTTTCAAAGGAATAGATTTTATATCTATATGTTGTAAAGGATCTTTACATTTCATTAAATCACCTTAATTGGTAGTATTACATAAAAACACTATTTAAACATCATATATTTTAAATCCTAATAAAAATGTTTGGTGCCACTCAATGTTATTCTAGTAATGAAAAGGCCAAATGGCTCTCTATAATAGACTATGGGGCGTAATTGATTTTATCTATACTAAAGACTAAGATGCCCTGGAATATGGATTAGGCTTAGCATTGTTGTTAATTGAAGAATATTCAAGTTTTTAGTGATGTAGATATTTGAAGGTTTTAAGCAAAGTAGTACTATTTGGAAGAATATAGGTATTGATATGCTTATATAACTCCTTGGGAGGGTTATCTCATGCTTAGAAGTGTAATATCTTATTATGAATTTATGCAAATTACAAGTCGGAAACCTTAACATATTAGTAGCTTTGAGGATTTACCTGCATTACTCATAATTCAATAGACTTAGGGATTTGTTAGGTATGCCTTAGTCAAAGGTTGTCTTTAAGGAGTTAATTCATTAGTACATTTCAAATAGTTATGGACATGGCTTTTGTAGGTTTGATCAATGAAATTCTAGTTATTTTCCAAGATGATTTAAAAACTTTGTCTAAGCACAGGGATGACCATTGTAAACATCTAGAGCTTATTTTTAAAAGATGCATAGTATATGGGATTGCATTGAACCCCAAGAAATGTATATTTGGGGTAGAAGAAGGAAACTTGCTTGGACATATTATGTCAAAGGATAGAGCTAGAGTTGATCTTGATAGAGTCAAGGCCATTGATGATATAATTGAACCTAAGAATCTAAATTGAATTCAATCATTTGAAGATTTGTGCCAAATTTTGCTAAAAAGACCAAGCCCATTCGTAAGATGATGAAGAAAGGACAATCAATTCATTTAGACAGTGAGCTTGCTAGGTCATTTTAGAGATTAAGGAATATCTAAAGCAAGCACTACTATTAACCAATCTTGAGTATGGGAATCCTTTTCAATTTTTCTCATTTACATTTGTTATACTATTGTTGTTTTATTGCAAAAGAACATGAATGTATAAGTAGCCAATCACCTTTTTCTAAATATTACTCTAGAATGTATAATTAAAGTACCTAGTGATGGAAAAAAAGGCATATGCATTAGTTAAGGTAATGAAAAATTTAAACCTTATCTCATTGGCGCCAAGATTGTAGCCTATGTACCTCACATGTAGTAGTCAAAGACATTTTCACTTAGCAAGAGGCATCATGAAGGAGATGTAGATGGATTAACATGATTAGATAGAAATTTGATTGGAGGTTTAGATTATAAAGCTAGTTAGAGGTCAAGGATCAGCCAAAATCATGGTATAGTCAAACTTGGAGGCCACTAAAATTAACAATGTAAGTAATGGTAATGCTCATACTCCTTTGCATTAGAAAATGATCCATTGTATTTAGACATTGTATATTTTATTTATTGGGTGGGGGGCTTGGCTCTATTGGCTAAAGCATCCTATTGTAGGCAACAAGTCATGAGGTCCAATCCCCCCGCCCACTTGGTATTGAAGGACATGTCATGCCAACGTCACCGGTCATGTTAAAAAATTTACCAGGTATATTGCAGGTTATAGGGGCTATGTCAATTCCTATATATATATATATATATATATATATATATATATATATATATATATATATATATATATATAATATGTCTTGTCTATGCCATATGGATACCACTAAGAAAAGGAATTTGAAGGTCACTACACAGAATAGATTTTGTTTTTAAAGGTCATCTCAATGTTAAAAAAGTCTTAGCTCAGGTGTTGCTAAAATATGTAAAGTTGGATAAGTCTTAGAGAATCATGGGTGAATGGCATAAGTGAATATGTGGACACTTCATGGAAACAACTAAAATTAATAAAATACAAAGGTGGATTATTGTTGTCCTACATTGTTCAAGGATGTAGCTAAAATGGTGAGATGTTCTGACTCATGTCAAAGACTTTCATGAAAAATGAAGGTTCCTAGTATATTACCTCTCACTACAATTTTAATTGAGACTATGTTTTAGTAGTATAAAATGGATTTTATATGTGATATTACTAAGATATCAAATAATTGTTTTAAATGGAATCTTGTAGCTACTTATTATTTTACTAAATGGCTTGAAACTATTCCCACAAAGAAAGCTACATCCAAGGCTATCATTGACATCTTGTTGAATAACATAGTTACCATATTTGGATTCCGTCAAAGGATTTTCCTTGACAACATGTCATTTGTTTTACATATACAATTTCATTGACTTGTGAAATAAATATGGGATGAACATTACTTATTCATCCCCATATATCCCTCAAGGTAATGAATAGGTAGAATCTAGTAATAAAAACTTGATGAAGATTATTTAGAGGAACCTTGAGTAGAATAAGAAAATGTGGGATGATAAATAAAGTTTGTAGTATGAGCTAGCAATATTACTTCTAAGGAAAGTTGTTGGGATATATTATGTCAAAGGACAAAGTTAGAGTCGATCCTAATAGAGTCAAGGTCATTGATGATATATCTCAGCCCAAGAATCTCAAATGAATTCAACCTAGGAAAATCAATTTCATAAGAAGATTTATGCCATTTTTCTAAAAAGATCAAGCCCATTTGTAAGATGATGAAGAAAGACAAATATTCCATTCAGATGGTGAGCTTCCTATGTGATTTTTAGAGATTAAGGAAGCTCTAAATAAAGAACCAATCCTAATCAATTTTAAGTATGCGAAGCCTTTTCATCTTCTCATTTGCATCTTTTTATACTATTGTTGTTGTTTTATTGCAAAAGAATATGAATGGTTATGAGCAACCAATCACCTCTTTCTATAAATTGCTCCAAAATGTAGAATTGAAGTACCTAGTTATGGAAAAGAAGACATATACACTAGTTAAGGTTATGAAATATTTTAGATCTTATCTCATTGGTGCCAAGACTATAGACTATGTACCTCACATAGTAGTCAAAGATATTTTCACTTAGCTAGAGGCATCAGGAAGGACATGTAGATCTAGATCAACAAGATCTAGAAATTTGACTTGGAGATTTAGATTACAAATCTAGTTAGATGTTAGGGACTATCCAAACTCATAGTAGAGCCAAACTTGGGAAGCCACTAAAATTAACAAAGTAATTGATGATAATGCTCTAATTCCTTGTTCCTTGGAAAATGATCCATGGTATTTTGACATTGTATATTTTATTTATTGAATATGTCTTGTCCACCACATATACATACCACTAAGAAAAAGAATTTGAAACTAACTACACAAAAAACATGTCTTGTTAAAAGGTGAGCTCACATTGAAAAGCTTTCAAAGTGGATGGTACTAACATGTGTAAACTTGGACAGGTCTCAATGAATCATTGATGAATGGCACAAGGGGATATGGGTAGGACACTTCATGGAAATAAATACAATTCATAAAATATTAAGGAAAAGTTATTGGTGGCCCACATTGTTCAAGGACATGTTACTAAAATGGTGAGATGTTGTGACTCATACATTCAAATATTTTCATGAAAAATGAAGGTTCCAAGTGTATTACCTCTCACTACCATTTTAGTTAAGGCTCCTTTCCAATAGTGAGAAATGGTTTTTATAGGTGATATTATTGACAATTCAAGTACTGATTTTAAATTTAATCTTGTAGCTATTGATTATTTTACTATGTGGGTTGAAGTTATTCCCACAAATAAAGTTACATCCAAGGTTGTCCTTGACTTCTTGTTGAATAACATAGTGGCTAGATTTGGATTGCCCTAATGGATTATCTTGACAATGCTAGGTGTTTTAGGTCATATTATTTCATTGACTTGTGTAATGAACTCAGATAAACATCACTTATTCATACGCATATAGCCCACAAGGTAATGGATAGGAAAAACCTAGTAATAAAAACTTGATGACTATTATTTAGGGGAACCTTGAGTAGAATAAGAAAAGGTGGGATGACAAATTAAAGTTTGTAGTATGGGCTAACAAGATTACTTCTAAGAGACCTACAAGTAAAAGTCTTGTCAACTTGGTATATGACACAAATACTATGTTTCCCATTAATTTGGAAGTGCCTATATAGAATCTATTGAAACAAGTTGATGATGATAAAGATGATCTAGAGGATTAATCAATTGATTGAGTTGGATGAAATTACAAGATCAACACTTGAGAATAATTTGGCGTGCTAGAGAGGTGTCAAAAGATTGTTTAAAAAAAGTTCTAAGTAGGGGTGTTTTCAATTAAGAGACATTGTTCTTTTTTGGAATTTAAGGTTAGAAGACAAAGGAAAACATTAAAAATTTGATTCCCTATGGTTAGGCCTATATTTCGTTGATAATTATTGTGGACAAGGCACATTTTACTTGAGGACCTTGAATAGTGATTTCCAAGAGTTGGGAGTACATGGGTAGTATTTGAAACATTATAGTAACTCTTTAATTCTCTCCTTGTGTAATTATGACTACAAGTTCTCTCATAATGAAGTGTGTAAGTGTTCTTTTCAATATTTTTTTTTGTGCCTGGTAAACTTTTTTCACGTGACCAGTGACGCTGGCACGACACGCCCTCTGATACCATGGGGATGGCGGGAGACTAGACCTCGTGACCATCTTTACCGCAATGGAATTACTTAGCCAATCAAGCCATGGCCCCTACTCGTGAGTATTCGTTTCAATATTGGTTTGCTTCTAATTATGTGTTTTCTTGTTTTCTTTCCCATTTTTTTAATATTTCAATCTCATCCTTTATTCTACTATTTTGGTCTACACTGAGAGATGACATTCTAAATTCTTATTATACCTACTAGAGGTACACATCCATAACTAGAGCTACTATTGACACCATTTCCTATCATTTCCATTTATGGCTTTTCCTATCACTTCCATGACTTATTTTTTACAACTAATCATAAATATACATGATATGTTCTATGTTTTCTTCAACACTAAGTTTCTAGTTTAGTCATGTTCTCTACTAGTATCCCAGCTTCATGGTTAATTTCCATCATGGTGTGTCTACATCAATCTTAAATATTTTAGACATGACTATTTATTATCATGCCTTACTAAGTGCTTGCATTGTAAGTCACATTTCCTCCTAGGTTCATGGCTTGTTTCTATGCTTTATTCTAGGCCCAAGATACTCATGAGGCAAGTTCTAAAGGGGCATTCATATCTTAGGATTCAATTGGTATGTTTATCATGTTCTCTTTGGACCCAAGTCTCCTTGTGTGTTTAACTTAAGTGGAAGCCTCACTTTTAAGGTTGTCTAAGTGCTCAAGTCTGAAGCGAGTGGTAGATCTATGTTCTTTTAAGTTTCCCAACTTGGTGAGTATTTGAAATCTAAATATTGACCATGTATAATTTTCTAGACCTAACCTTCCTATAGGTTAGACTTAAGTCACTTGCTCATATCTATGTTTATTCATTTTCAAGTCCAAGGGGCTTGATAGAGCTAATGTATTTATCCATCGGGGCTAAGTGAGAATCTAAATTCTAGAGATGTACCTTAAAATATGAATTCAAGCTTTCAATTTTTTGGGGTTCACCGATAGTAAACCTAAGATTTTATGTCTCAATCCTATGGGAATTTCACATCCAAATGTCAAGTATTCTTATGCCCAAGATGCAAACTAGATTGAGATGTTTATATGTTAGATTGAGATATTTATACGTTATAGTTCATTGGTGTTTCAAATCTATAGTCAAGTGTATTTTGTTAGGACTGAAAGTAAAACTCAATTGCAGAAAGAGAAGTAAAAACAGAGCACAGATGTAATTAGAAAGCAAACAGAAAATGAGACACCAGATTTATCGTGGTCCACCAAACTTGGCTACATCCACACTGAGCAGAGGAATTGTATTGATAATCAAATTGTGTTTTACAATGAGATATCAAGCATATATAATGCTTCGTTATACATCACAAGAGGAATGTGAAAGGTCAAGCAATTGGCGGGAAAAGATGTGTCCGTTGGTCTTCATTTCCTTACAATCTCCCACTTGAAGGTCAACGGATGCTGCAACTCGCCAATCATTCCCCTACTCTAAACTTCTGATTACTTCTTCTTAACAAGACCAAGAGAAGTCCTGGCACATTCGAACTTCTCTTTGGGAACAACCTTGGTGAAAATGTCTGCCGGATTGACCTTTGTGTCAATTTTTGCAACTTGTAACTTGCCCTCTTCAACTACATGACGAATGAAATGAGCATGTATGTCAATATGCTTAGAACGACGCTGAGATGAATGATTATGAGCCATAAAAATGGCGCTGCGACTATCACAAAACAAAACATAGTCACTTTGTTGACATTTCAAATCACCAAACAACTGCTGTAACCAAATCATCTCCCTAGCACCTTCGGAAAGAGCCATGTACTCAGCTTCGGCAGAAGAAAGAGCAATAGAATGTTGCAGCCTTGAGACCCAACTAATGGTAGCTCCAGCAAACATAAAAACATAGCCAGTAGTAGATCTCCGCTTATCTAAATCTCCAGCAAGATCAGAATCAATGAAACCTTGCAGTTGTGCCTTATTGCCACCAAAACACAAAGCATAATCAGAAGTACCTTTAAGATACCTTAATATCCATTTGACAGCTTCCCAATGAGGCTTACCAGGATTGCTCATGAACCTGCTCACAACTCCCACTGCATGAGCGATATCGGGACGAGTGGAGATCATAGCATACATAATGCTACCAACAGCTGATGTATAAGGAACACCTTGCATAAACTCTTTATCCTCTTGTGTTTTTGGATACAAATCAGAAGATAAACGAAAATGGGCAGCAAGAGGAGTAGAAACAACCTTTGCATCAGCCATACCAAATCTGTCTACAACCTTGTCAATGTATGCCTTTTGTGACAACATGATCTCCTTCTTTTGTCTATCCCTAGTGATGGTCATTCCAAGAATCTTCTTGGCTGGGCCTAAGTCTTTCATAGCAAATCTCTTAGCTAATTGAGACTTTAATTCAGAAACAATTTTCATACTTGTGCCGGCTACCAAAATGTCATCAACATAGAGCAAGAGAATGACAAACTCACCATTAGGAAGTCGCTTATAGTAGACACAAGGATCTGATTCACATCTCAAGAAGTTATGCTCAGTCATAAAGCGATCAAACTTGAGATACCATTGGCGTGGGGCTTGCTTGAGCCCATACAAGCTGCGCTTCAATCTGCAATAAAGATGTTCCAGTCCCTGTTTCTTAAATCCTTCCGGCTGTTCCATGTACAGCTCTTCATCAACATCACCATGTAAAAACGCTGTTTTAACATCCAACTGATCAAGTTCAAGATCCCAAACTGCAACCAAACCCAAAACTGCCCGGATTGTGGTCATTCTCACAACTGGTGAGAAAATCTCATTAAAATCTATGTCTTTCTGTTGATCATACCCCTTGACAACTAGTCTAGCGCGATAGCGCTTGTTGCCTCCATCTTCCTCTTTCAACTTGTATACCCAGCGGTTCTTCAAGGGTCTTCGATCAGGCGGAAGTTACACTAAATCCCAAGTGTTATTTGCCTGCAATGAATGCATTTCATCTTGCATCGCTTCTTGCCACTTCGAAGAATCAACTGCCTTGCAAGCCTGTTTATAGGTAGCTGGTTCAGGTTGATCAGAAATCAATGATTCTGGCTGTGTCTCCTCTGAATATAATAAATCATAATCAGAAAATTTAGAAGGACGTCTCCTCTCCCGGGTAGACCTCCTTAACTGAGAAACCTCCTCTTGCAAATTTGAATCATCTGGATTCATTCTGTGTAACTGGTTTTGAATATTTGCTATGTCATTTTGCAAATTAGCCTTGTTCTGAACAATGTCTGTTGCAAGTATGAGGTAAACCAGTGTTGTCATTGATGTCAACATACTCATATTGCTTTGACAAGAAGGATTCAATGAGCAGTGTGCTGAGGATATTGAGAAAATTAGCCTCAGTCAGGAACAGTAAAGAACAGTGATGAGAAGAAGGCAAATGTACTATATAGGATGCAAACTGGAGGATGCGGATTAAAGGGTTTGTAGATATGGGTCTTGAGATGCTTCAGTTAAGATTTCAGAGGTCCGCATGAAGATCTGAAGGAGTTGTGGCTGTCAGTGTAGAACCGGTTCCGGCAAGTATTCAGAGGTGACAGAGGATCACAAAAGGTCCGGAGAGGTCCGGAACTGTATAATCCTAATCTGCGGATTGGAAGGAGTCTTTGGGATGTCCTTGTGATGTGCCATCTCGAGTTGTGTATGATTTGGAGGTCCGGAAGTACCTCTTGCATTATGACAGTGGTGACAGACAGTGTTCTTGAAGTTCCGGACAAGGAGGATAAGACATTTCAGTAAGTAAAGGAAATGTGGACGTACCTGGTCATTCAGGCAGACTTGTGAAGGTTCTTGGATCATGTTGAGGTTGTGTTGTTGGTCCGCATTGACAGTAGAGCCCAGAATTGAAGATATTCTTCCGGATGAAGTTTTTGCTCTGTTTAGCCGACCGGATGAGTTGTTCATCCTGCGAATGTTCTTATGGTGGCCGACCGGATGTGTCATTCATCTTGCGGATATTCTTATGATCGATTGCCGACTTAGATGATTGTTCCTAAGTTGATGTCTTGTATAAATAAAGATTTGTGAGTTCATTTTGAGGTGTGGCTTATGTGGAAAAAGGTGAAGTAGCGAAGAGAAGTGCAAAAGGCAGAGCAGATGTTTCTGGGCTTAATGGAACTGATCCGGACATGGTAAAGATGTCATTCTCCAGTTCAAGACTGTGATTCTTATCACTTTGTAGACAGTGTGTCTCCTTGTAGGCAGTGGGCCTCTTTGTGAGCAGTGTGCTCAGGCAGTGAGCCCTAATTGGCATGTGCCATTTTGTAATTCCTTATTCTTCTAATAGAGAATAATCTTTGGGTTAATCACCCCGTGGTTTTCTCCCTTAACCGGGTTTCCACGACAAAATACTGTGTCATGTGTTTCTCATTTCATGACAATATTTGTCTGTTTGATTCAATACTGCTTTGATTAAGAAGAAGGTTCAAAAGAAGAAATAATTAGGATAACTGATTCACCCCCCCCTCTCAGTTATCAACAATTGGTATCAGAGCCAAGTTCCTCTAAAAGAAGCTTAACCGCTTGAGGAGATCTAGGATGTCGTCATACAAAAAGGATAGTCCGAAGTTCGATGGAACCAATTTCACTCTCTGGAAGGGTCGCATGAAATGTCACCTGGAGTGTATGGGAAAAGCATACTTGGCCATGGTTTCAAAACCATATGTACCTCCACAAGGTGGTCCGACAACTCTGAATGAAATCACAGAAGCTGAAAACAATCTGCGGACCAAGGAAGCTCTTTTAAGTGCATTAAATGACTCAGATCTCTCAAATGTTATTGACCTACCAACTGCATATGAGATCCTGACTAAACTGGAACTTCTGTATGAAGGAGATGAGTTTGTCAAGAGTGCAAGGTTGCAAAGTCTGAAAGGGAAATTCGAAAGATTGAAGATGAGAGATGATGAAAACATCACTACTTTTATGCCAAGAGTGAATGAACTAGTGTGTGGAATTAGAAATGCTGGTGGAACTCTGGATGAAAATGAGATTGTTTGCAAAATCCTTAGATCCCTTCCTGCTGCCTACAAAATCAAGGTTGCTGCAATTGATGAATTCAGAGCCCACACAACTGTCACAAGAGAACAATTGGCTAGCAAGCTAGCTGCATTTGAAATGACCGAGTTTGGAGATGATCTTCCCAAGACTGAATCTGCTTTCAAAGCCAGTGCCTATGTGAAAGGCAAACAGAGAATTGATCCGGGAGAAAACTCTTCAAGGAAGATGACATGGTATGATCAAGCAAGAAGAGACATGGAAGAAGAAGAAGCAGAAACAGCTCAACTTGAAGCCCTCATTGCAAAAAGACTACCAAGAGGATCTGGTAAGTATGAAGGAAAACTACCCTTTAAGTGCTTCAACTACAATAAGATTGGTCATTTTGCTTCAAGATGTCTGGAAAGATCTGCAAGATCTAATACTAACAGACAAAGGTTTCAAAAGAATTGCTATTATGTTCATGAAGAAGATGACAATGAAGGAGTAACAGATGATGAATTAGAACTAGGAAGCAAATCCAGAAATGAGTGGGTGTTTATTGCCATCAAGGAAGAAGATTCAATACTCTCTGAATCTGTCAATCACAAAGTTCTTGAAAAAGCTTTGGCTGCTCAAGTGGAAGAAAAGGATGATTGGGTTATTGACAGTGGATGTTCTCACCATATGACTGGTGACAAGAATAAGTTCTTGAATTTGGAAAGGTATGAAGGAGGAATGGTAAAGTTTGGTGACAATTCTGCTGGCAGAATCAGAGGCAGGGGAACTATTTCCTTTGATGGAAAGAGCAAAACAGGTAATGTACTATATGTTGAAGGATTGAAGCACAATCTTCTCAGTGTTGGTCAGTTAGTAGACAAAGGCTATGATCTTCGGTTTAAGAATGGAAAATGTAGAATCTTTACAAGCTCCGGAACTGAAATTGCATTCGGTACTCAGACAAAAGGTAATATCTTTCATCTGGTTGGTTCAAATAAAAGTTGTTTGTTTGTTCAAATTGATCAGAGTTGGTTATGGCATAGAAGAATGTGTCATGTAAATTTTGATAACATCATCAAGATAAGCAATACTCAGGCTGTAAGAGATCTTCCAAAATTGATGAAACCTACAAATAGTTTGTGCAAAGAATGTCAGCTAGGTAAACAAAGCACAGTCTCTTTCAAAAGCAAAGATCAGTCTTCTACCGGATTGTTGGAATTAGTACATACTGATCTCTGTGGTCCGACAAGAATCAAGAGTCTGCAAGGTGATAGATATTTCATGTTGTTAATTGATGATCATTCCCGGATGATGTGGGTTACCTTTCTAAAAGAAAAATCTGAAGCATTTGAGAAGTTCAAAATCTTCAAAGCTTTGGTAGAGAATCAAACCGGATTAAAACTAAAGTGTCTAAGGTTTGATAGAGGTGGTGAATTTACATCTGGAGAGTTCATTGACTATTGTGAGAAGCAGGGTATAAGGAGACAATTGTCTGCTCCTAGGACTCCACAGCAGAATGGAGTAGTTGAAAGAAAGAACCGGACCATCCAGGAAGCTGCCAGGACAATGATGTTGGAAGCAAATGTTCCTCAGATGTTCTGGAAAGAAGCTATCAGCACTGCAGTCTACACTCTAAATCGAGTTCAAATCATAAACAATACCGGTAAGACCCCCTACGAACTCTGGTTTGGCATCACTCCCACTGTGAAATATTTCAGAGTATTTGGTAGCAAGTGTTATATCAAAAGAGATGAAGATCTAGGAAAGTTTGATGCTAGAAGTGATGAAGGAATTTTCTTGGGCTACTCCACTCAAAGCAAAGCATACCGATGTTACAATAAGAGACTGAGGAAGATGATAGAAAGCACTAATGTGAAAGTTGATGAAGGAATTGAGAAGCCCTCAAGATTTTATGAATTTGATGAAGATGACCAAGATGGTGTTCAGATTCAAGGAACTCAATCCTCTCCGGTAAGACAGAGTCAGCCTGTTCCGGTAAATCAGGAAGAAGAGATAGGTTTGAATGAGCCTGATCAAGAAGCAGCAGTGCAGGATACTCCCAAAATTCCAAGGTATGTAACACTAAACCACTCTGAAGATCAGATCATAGGTGATAGAAGCAAAGGTGTGCAAACTAGAAGGAATGTTGCTCAAAATTAGGATGAATGTTGTCTGATTTCAAAGATTGAACCTAAAATAGTAAATGAAGCCTGCAATGATGAAAACTGGACTAAAGCAATGAAAGATGAATTAATGTAAATTGAGAAAAATCATACTTGGGATCTTGTTCCCAGACCTAGAGACAGGAATGTGATTGGAACCAAATGGGTCTTCCGGAACAAATTAAATGAAGCTGGTAAAGTAATCAGAAACAAAGCTAGATTGGTTTGCAAAGGCTACTCCCAAATAGAAGGAATTGATTTTGAAGAAACCTTTGCTCCCATGGCAAGAATTGAAGCAGTCAGATTATTTCTTGCATTTGCTGCCTTCAAAGACTTCAAGGTATATCAGATGGATGTCAAGTCTGCCTTCCTAAATGGTGATCTGGAAGAAGAAGTTTACATTGAACAACCGGATGGATTTCAATTATCTGACAATAATGATATGGTCTGTAAGTTGAAGAAAGCATTGTATGGATTAAAACAAGCTCCAAGAGCATGGTATGAAAGGTTGGATAAGCACCTTGTACAGATTAGATTCAGCAAAGGTACTGCTGACAGCAACTTATATTTCAAAATTGATCATGAAAACATTTTGATTGTTGAAGTATTTGTGGATGATATCATTTTTGGAGGAAGAGATAGTATGTGCAAAACTTTTGCAAATCAGATGAAATGTGAGTTTGAAATGTCTATGCTTGGTGAAATGAATTTCTTCTTGGGTCTGCAAATTACTTAAAAAAGGAAAGGGATCTTCATTTCTCAGACCAAATATGTGAAAGAATTGTTAAGGAAATTTGGTATGAAAGATTCAAAACCAATGAACACTCCCATGGCAACCGGATGTAAGTTGAGCAAAGATGATGACTCCCCAAAGGCAGATCAGACAATGTATAGATCAATGATTGGTGGACTGTTGTATCTCACTCAGACCAGACCAGATATAATGCAGGCTGTTGGTCTTGTGGCAAGATTCCTGATCCTAGAGAATCTCATGTTATGGCAATCAAAAGAATTTTTAGGTACTTGAAAGGAACAGTTGAGTATGGTCTATGGTACCCTAGAGATCCGGACTTCTCTCTTCATGCTTACACAGATGCAGATTGGGCAGGAGATGTAGATGATCGAAAGAGCACCAGTGGTGGAGCATTCTTTTTGGGAAAGAGATTGGTTTCTTGGCTAAGCAAGAAACAAGATGCAATATCTCTGTCTACAACTGAAGCAGAATACATTGCAGCAGCAAGTAGTTGCACTCAAATCCTATGGATGAAGCAGATGCTAAGAGATATTAAAATTGAATATGCGGAGCCTATCACAATTTTCTGTGATAATTCAAGTGCAATTAATATTTCCAAGAATCCGATATTACACTCTAAGACTAAGCACATATCTATCAAGTTTCACTTCTTGAGAGAACAAGTGAACAAGGAAGAAGTCAGGTTGGAGTATGTTCCCTCCAAGGATCAGATTGCAGATATCTTTACTAAACCTCTTCCCAAGGACTCTTTTGAATATCTCTGGGAGAAGTTAGGGGTCATGGCCCCTCCAGTGATGAACTAGGATGCACTGATGTGCATCAGTCCGGTGGATATCACAGTCATATCTTGTGATCCGGATTGCTGATTGGGAGCTGCTACTAAGGGGGAGCAGCTGGTATGATTCTGATGTGTCACAATTGCAAGTATGAGCCCTTTGCCATTGATGTCAAAGGGGGAGAGAAGACATGTGAAAAACAAGTAGCTGATGATCAAAAGGGGAGTAGCAAATGAGAAGACATGTTGCTAATAGGGGGAGAAGTGACAAAAAGGAGAAGTCTCCTGTCTTGATGGTTTTTCACATCATATGTTGCCATCAATGACAAAGGGGGAGATTGTTGCAAGTATGAGGTAAACCAATGTTGTCATTGATGTCAACATACTCATATTGCTTTGACAAGAAGGATTCAATGAGCAGTGTGCTGAGGATATTGAGAAAATTAGCCTCAGTCAGGAACAGTAAAGAACAGTGATGAGAAGAAGGCAAATGTACTGTATAGGATGCGAACCGGAGGATGCGGATTAAAGGGTTTGTAGATATGGGTCTTGAGATGCTTCAGTTAAGATTTCAGAGGTCCGCATGAAGATCTGAAGGAGTTGTGGCTGTCGGTGTAGAACCAGTTCCAGCAAGTATTCAGAGGTGACAGAGGATCACAAAAGGTCCGGAGAGGTCCGGAACTGTATAATCCTAATCTGCGGATTGGAAGGAGTCTTTGGGATGTCCTTGTGATGTGCCATCTTGAGTTGTGTATGATTTGGAGGTCCGAAAGTACCTCTTGCATTATGACAGTGGCGACAGACAGTGTTCTTGAAGTTCCGGACAAGGAGGATAAGAGATTTCAGTAAGTAAAGGAAATGCAGACGTACCTGGTCATTCAAGGAGACTTGTGAAGGTTCTTGGATCATGTTGAGGTTGTGTTGTTGGTCCGTATTGACAGTAGAGCCCGGAATTGAAGATATTCTTCCGGATGAAGTTTTTGCTCTGTTTAGCCGACCGGATGAGTTGTTCATCCTGCGAATGTTCTTATGGTGGCCGACCGGATGTGTCATTCATCTTGCGGATATTCTGATGATTGATTGCTGACTTAGATGATTGTTCCTAAGTTGATGTCTTGTATAAATAAAGATTTGTGAGTTCATTTTGAGGTGTGGCTTATGTGGAAAAAGGTGAAGTAGCGAAGAGAAGTGCAGAAGGCAGAGCAGATGTTTCTGGGCTTAATGGAACTGATCCGGACATGGTAAAGATGTCATTCTCCAGTTCAAGACTGTGATTCTTATCACTTTGTAGACAGTGTGTCTCCTTGTAGGCAGTGGGCCTCTTTGTGAGCAGTGTGCTCGGGCAGTGAGCCCTAATTGGCATGTGCCATTTTGTAATTCCTTATTCTTCTAATAGAGAATAATCTTTGGGTTAATCACCCCGTGGTTTTCTCCCTTAACCGGGTTTCCACGTCAAAATACTGTGTCATGTGTTTCTCATTTCATGATAATATTTGTCTGTTTGATTCAATACTGCTTTGATTAAGAAGAAGGTTCAAAAGAAGAAATAATTAGGATAACTGATTCACCCCCCCCTCTCAGTTATCAACAATGTCTTCATGACTCTGCCTCTGAACACTTCCTTGTTGCACAGTCCCTTGCATCTGTATATTTCCTTGTGCTATTTCTCCAATGTTCTGCCCCTGCACACCAATCGGCTGAGGCAACAAAAACTGAGAATGTACTGGAGGCAGTGTATGGGCCATATGAGGCTGCGATGACACATGTGGCAGCGCTCTATCCAAAGGAGGCTGCATAGTATTTATCAGAGGCTGCGTGTGAGTGGTGGGAGGCAGCGATGAGTTTAATGAGGGCTGCATTACACATAAAGGCAGCGAACTATGCAAAGAAGGTTGCGTTGGATGTGAGGGAGGCATCATAGATGTTAAATCACTTCCAACGTGAGCTGTGGGGTTTGAAAAAGGTTACTGTGTAGGAGTTAGAGGCAGCGAACATGTTTGGGTAGGGTGCACAACAGGGGTGCTACCATTTAAAGATGCCAAACTTACATTTAATGGTTGTGTAAAAGAAACACCATTATCAAACAAATCAATATTAACATATTCTTTTGAAGATGTACTATCTCTGTGCAAACCTGGGAAAACTCTTTCGTTGAAGACGACATCCCGACTGCGAGTGACCTTTTTGGTGACGGGATCCCATAACCTGAATCCATACTGATCCTCGCCATACCCAACAAAGATACACTTCTGCGACTTGGGATCCAATTTGGATCGTTTCTCATGAGGAATAAGAGCAAACACTTCACATCCGAACACCCGTAGATGACTATAAGAAATACGCTTGCCCAACCACCTTTCCTCGGGAATGTCAAGATTTAACTGAGATGAGGGAGCTCGATTAATGAGGTAAACTGCTGTGTTGCAAGCTTCTGCCCAGAATTCTTTTCCCAGTCCAGCATTGGAAAGCATACACTGTGCTTTTTCCAAAATCGTTCTATTTAGCCTCTCCGCAGCCCCATTTTCTTGTGGTGTATAAGGAACAACTTTGATTCTTCGAATACCATTGTCAGCACAAAAAACTATCAAACTCTAGTGAACAAAATTTGCTGCCATTATCAGTTTGCAAACACTTGATATTATGCCCACTTTGATTTTCAACTAGAGCTTTAAAAATTTTGAACTTGCTGAACACTTCAGATTTTTTGTTAAGCATAAAAATCCAAACTTTCCTAGTGCAATCATCAAGGAAAGTTAAAAAATAATTAGCACCTCAAAGAGAAGTTACCTCAGTTGGCCCAAAAACATCTGAATAAACCAGCTCCAAAGGTGAGGTGTTCTTCTCATGACCCATCTTTATGAAGCTGATCCGCTTCTGCTTGCCATAGAGACAATGTTGGCAAAAATCCAAATCCACGGATTTCAACCCCGATAGTTGTTCTCTTTTGATCATGACTTCAAGACCTTTTCTACTCATATGTCCAAGCCGTTGATGCCACAGCTCAGTTTTGCTGTCGGTCACTGTCATAGCAGCTCCCACTTGAGAGTCATTCTCAAAAACATATAAACTACCCTCTCTATTTCCTTTGGCAATCTGCATGACACCTTTAGTAACCTTCCATGAATCTGGATAGAAGGTAGTATTGCAGCCTTGTGAGAACAATTGGGTTATAGAAATTAGATTCTTTTTCAGTTTTGGGACATGCCTAACATCTTGCAAAAGCCATTTGCTTCCATTTTTAGATTGTAGGAGAACATCACCTTTACCAATGATGTCCAATGAATTGTTATCCCCCAAGTAAACCTTCCTGAATTGTCCTCCTTGATAATTAGAGAAGGCATCCGGGCAAGAGGTGGCATGAAAGGATGCGCCCAAATCTAGAACCCATGAAGCTGAAGTGGTTTCACTTACGGACAAAACCAAAATATTATCACCCTTGTCATAAACAGCATTGACCTCGCTGTCTTTAACCTTCTCTTGCGCCTTCTTATAGGAATAAGAATTTTTCTTGGTGTGACCGGGCTTACCGCAGAACCAACAGTCACCAACTCTACCTCTGGATTTTGACCTCTTCGCTGATTTTGATCTTCTTCTGTTATTGTCTTTGCCTCTATTATGAGGCCTTCCTCTACTAACAGCGGTTAAGGCTTCACTGAAAGATATTTCTTGGTTCTTTCTACGCATATCTTCACTAAGGAGTGTAGTTGCTACATCATCAAACACCAATTTTGTTTTGGCTGAAGCTGAAGTACTTATGGCCATCACGACACCTTCCCAGCTGTTGGGCAATGAGCATAGTAGCAAGATTGCTTTAATTTCATCTTCCAACTTTATCTCCACCGAAGTCAGCTGGGTAAGTAAGGTATTAAACTCATTAAAATGGTTAGACATAATTCCGCCTTCTTTCATTTTCAGGTTATAAAGCTTTTTCATGATAAAAACTTTATTAGATGCTAAAGCCATCTCATACATCTTACAAAGTTTATCCCACAGCTCCTTCGAAGTCTTCTCCGCTGAAACATTAAACAACACATTGCTGGACAGCGAGAGGAAAATCATAGCTCTTGCCTTCTTATCCATCTTGTCCCATTCTTCATCCGTCATTGAGCTTGGTTTCTTTGCTACCCCTTCAAGCGCAAGTGAGAGGTCTTGTTTTATCAGCAAAGACTCCATATGTACTTTCCACAGTCCAAAATTCTGACCGGAGAACTTCTCAATCTTCGGTTCCTCCATGGCTCGAAAATCCAACACCGATTTTCGCAATCAGCTATACCGTCACCGTATAGCTCTGATACCAATTGTTAGGACTGAAAGTAAAACTCAATTGCAGAAAGAGAAGTAAAAACAGCGCACAGATTTAATTAGAAAGCAAACAGAAAATGAGACACCAAATTTATCGTGGTTCACCAAACTTGGCTACATCCACACTGAGCAGAGGAATTGTATTGATAATCGAATTGTGTTTTACAATGAGATATCAAGCATATATAATGCTTCGTTATACATCACAAGAGGAATGTGAAAGGTCAAGCAATTGGCGGGAAAAGATGTGTCCGTTGGTCTTCATTTCCTTACATATTTCAAGTCTGAATACTCATTTTTATGTCTTTGTTAGATCCAAATACCACTTATGCGTTACTCTAGATTAGACCCACCTCCTCTGCAGAGATGGCTTAGATATTCAAAGAAGTATATTTAGTCTCCGCACAGACGGATTAGATATTCAAAGAAGTATATTTAGCAAAGCCACGGTCTCATAAGAGCCTAGAGGCAGTTGGTTTCTTGGCAAGGTGTTCACCTATGGCGTATGGTGCCTTTTGGGGTGACTTCTGGTTCTACACAGGCTGAGGAGGATGTTTGATATTGCAGTTGTGCTTTGGACATAGAGATATCTTCAGGTTTGTTTGTATCCTGCTCATTTTCACCTTACCAATGGTGCCTTTTCAGAGGAAATTTTGCGGATTCTCTCTGCGTTTTTAAGCTGCCAGTGTTTTGTTAACAGTTGGATTTAATGTGATTCTTGATGTGCATTGCAGCATGGAGATTGCCTCTATTCAGCAGCTGCCTTTGTAATATTCTCTTTGTTTGAATCGGTCAGCAGTTTTAGAGGGTTTTGCATTTCTGGTTTTTCAGCATTGTTCAGTGGCTTGTGTTCTCTTTGTTGTGGCCCGTTTTTTAAAACAAACCCTAAGAAGCATGTGTTGGCAGGCTGTTCTTGTTCCTTCTGTATGTGTTGGCAGTGTTCTGTAGGAGCATGTTCATGCGTTGTCTGTATATTTGTATACTGACTCTTGATTTTTTTTGGAGTTTTTTTCCTTTGTACATTTACATTTTTTCAATTTAAAAAAAGATTCAGGAACATTCGTCATTCCACAAAACAAACCCTAAGAAGAAAGGTAAACAAGAGAATTTTTCTTGGTTTTGCAGGATTGCCTTTAACCCAGATGTTGAACCCCATGCAACACGGACAAATATTTGCCAGTTAAATTCTCACCACCACGCAATGGAACGCAATGCACCCCACCAACTGTTGTAGCGGCTCGCCTGTAATGGAAGCGTAGTTTTTGAAATGACTTTGGGTGGGCAACTGTTCAGATTTAAGTGGATATATTTAGGTTGATGAATGAATAAGTGTAATCAATCCATAGATAAAATAATGTACTAGGGTTTTATCTTATAAAGACATGATGGTAAGAGGGAGAGGAGTAAAAGAAAAACAGAGCAGAAATAAGGAACAGAGAAATGAAAAGCAGATAACAAAAGAGATAAACTGCTTGAAATATATATAACTTCTGATAAAAAACTCATTCAAGTATTGCACCAAATAAACAAAGAGCTTCAGCTCTTTCTGTATTTGCAAGAAAAATGATAAAAACAGAGTGCTCTGTTTATAGTAGCTTCATACTTTCTCTTTTAAAACTGTTACAACAACAGACTTCACTTCTTTTTTTGTTCATTCATTATCACATAATAAACAGTCCAATGTAGCGTATATCTCAGCAAAAGAGAGGGAAAACTAAGGAGCATTAAATACAAGTTTATTGCTGATTAAACAGCCAGCAAGGAAATCTGAATATGGAGATATACAATTAAAACAAAATCAGAAATAGATCTGAATTGAAGACCAAAAAAGATGGACTGAGCTGGAGAAAATATGTTTCGCATGAGTGAGAGATGGAGAGAGGATACATTAACAGGGAGATTGGAGAGATATTAATGTTGGTAGTTGGGATTATTTCCAACACTCCCCCTTAATCACAACTACTGCCATCTATGATGCCCAATCGATCTCTTTGGTAGACAAAACTTTATTTCTCTAATGCTTTGGTGAAAATGTCTGCACACTGATCTTTAGACCTACAAAATTCCAAAAAGATTTCTCCATTGTTGATTAGTTCTCTGATGAAATGATATCTGGTGTCAATATGTTTGCTTCTTTTGTGAAAGACTGGATTCTTGGACAATGCTATGGCCGAGTTGTTGTCACAATGTATCTTTGTTGCATCTTCTTGTTTATGTTTCAACTCTTTCAACACTCTTTTGATCCAAACTAGTTGGCATGTTGCCCCTATTGCTGCTACATACTCTGCTTCAACAGACAAAAGTGTGATAATTAGTTGTTTCTTTGAAGCCCAAGATACTACACCAGTGCCAAAATGAAAAATATAACTAGATGTACTCTTTCTATCATCAATGCTTCCAGCACAATCACTATCCATATATCCTATCAGCTTGAACTCATTTGAACTTGAATATTGAATGCCATAATTCTTTGTTCCACTCACATACCTTAGGATTCTTTTTCCTGCTTACCAATGAGAAACTTTTGGAGACTCTATAAACCTTGAAATGAGACTAACTACATACATTATATTAGGCCTTGTGGCTGTTAAATACATGAGGCTACCAACAAACCTTTTATACAAAGTTGGATCAACATTGGATCCTTCATCATCCTTGCTTAGCTTCAAACCTGTGACAATTGGTGTTGGTGTTGATTTGCAATTTATCATATTAAACCTTTTCAAAATGTCACTTGCATACTTAGTTTGAGAAATGTATATGCCATTTTCATTTTGGTTGACCTCAATGCCTAAAAAATATTTCATGAGTCCCAAATCAGTCATTTCAAATTCTTTTTTCATAGCTCCTTTGAACAAATCAATTCCCAATTCTCCCGTGAATATCAAATCATCAACATACAAGCAAATAATTAAGAAATCACCTTGATCATTCATCTTGGTATATAATGTAGGCTCACTGCTGCATCTATTGAAGCCATTTTGTAAAAGATAAGAGTCAATTCTGCTATACCAAGTTCTTGGGGCTTGCTTGAGTCCATAGAGTGCCTTTTTCAGTTTGTAGACTTTGTCTTCTTGACCCAAAATCTCATACCCCGGTGGCTGCTCCACATAAACTTCTTCTTCAAGATAACCATTCAAAAAGGCTGATTTCACATCCATTTGGTAAACAAGCCATTTTTTTTGAGCTACTATGGCAAGTATCATTCTTATGGTATCTAGACGGGCTACAGGAGCAAATGTCTCATTGTAATCAACTCCGGGCTGTTGTGAATAACCTTTAGCAACTAGCCTTGCCTTATGTTTTTGCACATCATCATTTGCACTTAACTTAGTTTTGTAAACCCACTTCACTCCTATAACATACTTTCCTTTTGGAAGGCTCACTAACTCCCATGTTTGATTCTTTTCAATTGCATTAATTTCTTCATCCATTGCATTTACCCATTTTTCATCATTAATAGCATCTTCATAATGAATTGGATCTTCTACTTGTGAATAAAATGCAAAAAGAGAAATCATACCAGCATTATTCTCACCTTCATTTTCCTCATAAATATCTCTTAAACTTCTAATTTTTTGTCTTCTTAAGCTTGCCAATGTTGGATTTGACATATCACTTGCACTAAAACTTGTGGAATGTTGACTTGATGGTACTGCACCTTGATTGCCACTTGTAGATGGTGTTTGTTGTACATTTGAAGGAATGGATGCTTGAATACGTGAGGCTATCCTTACACTTGATGATGGTGTCATTTGTTGACCACTTTGTTGAGCTAGAATGGGTGTGGAAAGAGTCACATTTGAAGGAGTATTTGCAGATATAAAAACTTCATTTTCCTCTTGTGGTATGCTTGCTGATATGTTGACTATTTTTTCTACACTTCCATCCCATGCTTCCTCTTCTATCAACTGCACATCCCTGCTGATTATAACCTTCTTTGTTATTGGATTATACAACTTGTAGGCCTTTGATTCATCACAATATCCAACAAATATGAATTTCTCTCCTTTGTTGTCTAATTTTCTTCTTAATTCATCTAGCACATGTGCATATGCAACACATCCAAAAACTCTTATATGAGCAACACTATGTTTTCTTCCACTCCAAGCTTCTTTTGGAATCATATTCTTGATACTTTTGGTTGGACATCTATTCATTATATAACTTGCACATGAAACAACTTCAGCCCAATATTCATTTGACAAATGATTTGCTTTCAACATGCTTCTAGCCATTTCCATGATTGTTCTATTTTTCCTTTCAGCTACCCCATTTTGTTGAGGTGTGTATCTAGTTGTGAATTGTTTGTGAATTCCATGGTCTTTGCAAAATCTTAGAAAGTCATTAGAGATGTATTCACCACCTCTATCTATTCTCAATGCTTTGATGTAATGACCACTTTACTTCTCAATAAGAGCCTTGAATTGACAGAAATATTCAAACACTTCACTCTTATGCTTTAGAAAGTAAACCCATGTTTTCCTTGAGTAGTCATCAATGAATGTCAAAAAGTAGAATCTTCCACCAATTGAAGGTGTTTGCATTGGTCCACACAAATCTGAATAAACAATTTTTAAAAGTGTTTTTGCCCTCATTGACTTACCTGCCGGAAATGATTCTCTATGTTGCTTTCCCAAGATGCACCCTTCACATACTCTTTCTAGTTTCTCTATTAGAGGAAATCCCTTCACCATGCTTTTCCTATGAAGCAAATTTAGACCTCCAAAGTTTAAATGCCCAAATCTTAGATGCCAAAGCCAATTTTCATCTTTTATTTCTGCTTGAAAGATGGTTTGTGTGACTGCTGCAACTTCTTCTTTATCCAATTGTGTGTTCGTTGTGGGGTGTGCTTGAGCATATTCCACATTCAAATCTAGCTTAATCTTTAGGGGAAACATTCTATTGTTTGTCATTTGAACCTTGGCAATGAGTTGTGTTGTGCAATTTTGCACACCATTTCAAAATTTTTGATGCAAGGCAGTTTTGTAACAATTCAGATTCTTATCGAGAGTTTTCTGTTTCTATTATTCTTCAAGGAAAGGTTGTAGATTCTCTTGTAAGACATTGAGGCAGTGTGTCTAGAACAATCAAACATAGAGGGGCCAAGAGATCTTTAAGTACTTAAGCTGAATGGCTACACAAGTCTTTAGGTGCTCCAGATTTAGCCAATCATACATTACTTATACAATTGGAGCTCCATGGTTGTATAGAGTTAATGGCTTTACCAGAGTCCATTGGACATCTAACAGAGCTTAAGTACCTGGATCTGTCAACCGCTTCAACATAAGCCAACTTCTTGACACTATATCTAACCTCAATTCTCTGAAGGTGCTCTTTTTATCTAATTATCATAGCATAACAAAGTTACCTGACTCATTTGAAGAGCTAAGGGTTCTCAAAAGAAATCAAAATGGATGGAATGCCTTTGAAGAATTTGCCTAAAACCTTGAGATGGTTGTCTTACTTGGAGATATTGTCTCTTCATTGTTGCCATGATTTAAAAAACATTTCTACGAGATAGGTGAATTAAATTGCCTGTAGTATCTGAATATACATGGTTGTTCTAGTTTACAGGCTCTCCCTGATTCAATATATAAACTCAGAAGATTATGCCAATTAGATATGACTAGTTGCAATAGTAAGGTGTTTCAAGCCTCAAGCTCTAAAGCTCAGCAGCAACTAATTAGAAGCGTGACCTTCAAATAAAGGTGAAGTCCAAAGTCAAAGGCTCAAGTCATGAAGGGATAACATAGCTTGCAACTGATAATACAAAGAGCCACCAGCAAATTAAGGTGCCAGCTATATAGAGTGGGGAGTCATTGAAAAGATGGCGTAACCTTTAAAACAAGGGCATCACTCATCAAGCATAGCAATCTTAGCTTCATTAAAAGGAACACTGCTATTTTTAAGGTACAGTGAACCATTAGCAAACTAGCTGAAAGCCATACAAGGAAGGTGCCTTCTCCTTCTAATCGTGTCAAGCATAAAAGGAGTCAAGGCACAACTTATAAAATGAGCAGCTAGCCATTATTAAAATGCAGACCCTCAAATGACAAAGATGCTACCAGCATCAAGCAAAGAGGTGGCTCATATAAGAATAGGGCACAACCTATATCATATAGCATGGCCTCTAAAAAGAAGAAATTTAGCTATATTTGAGTTGTCTCTATTCAAAGGAAGCATGAGCCATTTCAAATCAAGACATAGCTTTCAAAGATGATGGTGCCACTCTTGTAGGCACTCAGCCAGTATGAAATGCAGTTTCCATTTCAATAGAAGGCACATTCTTTATGGTAGGAGAATCAGCCTAAAATAGAAACATAGCAACACTATTTTCAAATGTAGCATCAAGGAAGATAGTATTCTTCTCTGATGATGCTAAGTAATAGTGGTGTTGTCATGTGAAAATGAACATGGTGCCATTAGCATCAGCCATTCAATGGTCACAAAGCTTTGGCCTATCAGGAAATGTAGTTTAAAACTCTAATGCATCCTATATGTAACAAGGCACAACATATACAATTAAAAAAGTACGGCCTACTCATAACAAATGGTGCTACCAAAATAGCGGCCTCCATTCTAAGTGAAGGCATAATGCATCATCTGAGGCACTGCTCATATGATGGCGTAGGTTTCTATCAAAAGTGTCATTATGAAGATTCATATGAAGGCACTCAGCATAGCCATGAACAATGGCAGCGAACTAAAGACATAGAAACCCTAGTTTCTACGCATACAAAGAAACACTTAGGCATTGTAAGATAAAGATCACATCAATGGCTCGGGTAGTTTTAGAATAGAAGAAGTGGAGCTTGCCACATGTTTTAACCATAGCCATTTGAAAATAAAACTAAGGGTGATGCAAGAGCATCCCTGGTTCAAGAGCAATCTTGCATCAACCAAAAACATTTGCATTTCAGTTTGTTTGCATTTTAGTTCTTTCATTTTCTAGTTCAGTTCAGGCAGTTCAATCAGAAGCAGTTTTAGCTTGTGGTCTGATTTTGGCATTTTACACCTTACGGATTTGGACTTAGCACCTACATTCATTCATCTACATCATATCAAGAATTCAAAACATTTGGATCAGTTACCAGAAAGTTATCGCTATCAGAAGATCCTCTATTTTCTCAGTGTAGAGCTTTCTGATAGTCATAAACAATCTATTGAAGGAGAAGATTTGTGAGCTTTGGCTGACTTGTGGATCCTAATGATACATTCTACAATGTTCCTTGGTTCGTCGCCGACCTCCCTCATAGGTCCGCACTTCATTGTATCCGTTGGAGAAGGATTTTCAAGCCAATACGTCCAACCTATCCAAGAGCACACGTTACACCTCTTCATCAGGATTCCTAACCTCTTGTGGTCAACACGGAGGAATCTATTGGTCTGAAAATGATATATAAAGATGTAATAGATCCTTAGGAAAGAAGCAATTCACATAGGAAAGATCTGATAGTTTAGATTTGTGCAAAGGAGATTCAAAGCTTTATTTTACGCATGTTTGTAATCAAGCCTTTGAGCCCAGTTGTAAGCCCGCATGTTGCCAGCTAGATTGTATTTGAGTTCTTTGATATACTGAATGACTAAATTTGCATTTGTTTCATTTCTTTGGATTGTTTCCATTGTGTTTACTCTTGCTGCACGGTCTGGATAGTTCATTCTGTGAACCCTCCTACCGTGACTATACCATGTGGTATCAAAGTGAAAATTTGATTCTTTGGAGCGAATTGGTGAAGGAGATTCTGTAAGATCTTGTTGTGAGAAGATCGCCGATATGAGGCAGGTTACTTGTGTACAACCGATCACTGATTGAGAGGTAGTTGTCGCTGGTAGCCCGATTGTCGAATCTGAGGTAGTTTGTACTTGATCCTAGGAAGATTGCTGCCGCGAAGAGTTCCTCCTATTGGTACAATGGATAATAGAATGGATGAAATGATGGAATTGATGAGAACAATGCGAATTCGTTTGGATGTTGTTGAGGAAGATAGGCGAAGAGGATTGACACTGAGACCTAATGTTGAAAGTGATGAAGAAGAATTTTAATCTACTGAACAAACTAGAGAAACCCTAGAAGGTCATGAAGAAGAAGAATTAGATTAGGTAAAGATGTTGTGATCTATTTCAAAGATTGGAAAGAGACCTAGAGTTGATGTGTCGAATTATATTGGTAATTTGAACCTTGAAGAGTTGATTGATTGAATAAATGATATGGAAGAATACTTTGAATATGAAGAGATGGAAGATCTGAAGAGAGTGAAATTTGCAAAGACAAAGTTAAAAGGACATGCTGCTATATGGTGGAAAGAAGTTCAGTTGGAAAGAAATAGAAGAGGAAAAGAAAATATTACAAAATGGGACCGGATGGTGACAAAGTTGAAGGATCAGTTTATACCCGCTGACTATGAGTTGGAACTGTTGAAGAGATTACAAAACCTGAGACAGAAGGAGAAATCTGTGAAGGAGTATACTGAAGAATTTCATAAGATGATCAGAAGGACAGGACATAGTGAAGCAAGCAAGGAGAAAGTGGCTAGATACATCAATGGACTGAGATTGAACATTCAAGAGGAACTGAGTTTGGTAAGAATGATATCTTTGGAGGAAGCATATCAGTTTGCCTTGAAAGTTGAAGAGAAGCTGAATAAGAGACATAATCAGAGACAGAGAGGCAGAGGACGTAAATTTCAGAGAAATAGGACTTATTCAAGAGGATACAGATCATTTGTGGAGCAAAACAAGTTTGACAACCCGTTGAAGAAGGATGACAGAGATAACAATGCTTACCAGAGAGGAAACCCTAGTGCATATCGGAATGAAGGATACAGAAGAGAAGGAAGAGGATTTGATAGGAGAACATTCAAAGGTACTTGTTTCAAGTGTGGAGGTGAAAGACATAGAGCATTTGAATGTAATCAGGGTAGTACAAGCAAGAAGATAGAGAACAATGGGAGAGCAGCCTATGTTGAGGAAGAACCTATTGAATCACCTAGTTTAGTTGGCAATCTGGAAAAAGGAGAATCATTGGTGATGAGTTTCAAGTAGAGACACATGAGGAACCATCACAAAGGAAAAGACTATTCAGAACAAGATGCAAATCAGGAGGCAAGTGTTGTAAAGTTGTAATTGATAGTGGTAGTTCAGATAACCTAGTTTCAGAGGAGATGGTGACTAAGCTAAAGTTGGAAAGATTGAAACACCCTAAGCCCTATCAGATAGCATGGATTCAGGATGATCATAAGGTACTGGTGAGTGAACAATGTCTGGTGAAATTTTATATTGGATCTTATCATGATGAAGTCTTGTGTGATATCATGTCAATGGATGTTTGTCATATATTGTTGGGTAGACCTTAGCAATATGATAGAAAAACTATACATGAAGGAAGAAAGAATACATATACTATAACAGAAAATGGAAAGATAATTACCTTGATTCCTTTGGAGGATGATGCTAAGAGTGAAGTATGTGGGAATGCTAGAATCTATTTGGTAGATTCTGGATGGTTTGAGACATGATAATATGTGCTATGCCTTGATTCCTAAGAAGCCTGAAGCATTGAAGAAAGAGACTGAAGAAGAACAACCGGAGAAGATAAGAGAGTTGTTGACAAAGTATGAAGACATCATATTAGATAATGTGCTTCAAGGATTACCACCTATAAGGAGTATTAGTCATCACATGGATCTTATACTGAGAGAAAGTTTGCCTAACAAAGCAGCACATAAAATGACACCGGCAGAGAATGAAGAAATCAATAGACAGATACAAGAGTTGTTGAGAAAAGGTTTGATTAAAGAAAGTTTAAGTCCTTATGTAGTACCTACAGTGTTTGCACCTAAGAAAGATGGAGAATGGAGAATGTGTACTAACTCTAGAGCAATAAACAACATCACAGTTAAGTATAGATTTCATTTACCTAGGATGGATGATATCATGGATTGTTTGAGTGGAGTGAGATATTTCACAAAGATAGATTTGAAGAGTGGATACCATCAGATTAGAATCAGAGAAGGTGACGAATGGAAGACTGCTTTTAAGACAAATGAAGGATTGTATGAGTGGTTGGTGATGCCTTTTGGATTGACAAATGCACCGAGTACTTTCATGAGATTGATGAATGAAGTTCTGAAGAAATTTTTGGGTAAGTTTGTGATTGTATACCTAGATGATATTCTAATTTTTAGTAAGACAAAAGAAGAACATTTGTGGCATATTAGACAAGTTTTGCAAAGACTGAGAGAAGAGAAATTGTTGATAAACATCAAGAAGTGTAGTTTCATGAAGGAAAAACTAGTATATTTGGGATTTGTGATTTCAGCAGAAGGACTGAAGATGGAGCTTGAGAAGGTGAGAGTAATTGTTGAATGGCCTACACCAGAGAACATTGGAGAGGTTAGATCATTTCATGGATTGGCTAGTTTCTACCAAAAGTTCATCAGAAATTTCAGCTCAATTTGTAACCCTATGACAGAGATGATGAGAGGTGATAGAAACGATTTCAAGTGGACATCAGGAGCAGATAGAAGTTTTGAGTTGTTGAAGTAGAAAGTGACAAACCAACCTATTTTGGCATTACCGGATTTCAATAAGGTATTTCAAGTTGATTGTGATGCAAGTGGAAATGCAATTGGAGCAGTGTTAAGTCAAGAAGGTAGACCAGTAGCATATTTCAATGAAAAGTTGAATGATGCAAGGAGAAGATATTCAGTTTATGATCAAGAGTTCTATGTCATAATTCAAGCCTTGAAGAAGTGGAGACATTACTTGTTTCCTAAGGAGTTTGTGTTGTATACAGATCATCAAGCTTTGCAATATTTGAACAGTCAAGGTAAGTTGAATCAGAGACATATGAGATGGGTAGAGTTCATGTAGAGTTATACTTTTGTGTTGAAGCATAGAAGTGGTAAATCAAACAAAGTTGATGATGCCTTAAGTAGAAGAAGAAACTTGTTGGCAGAGATGAGAGTTGAAGTGTTGGGTTTTGATGAATTGAAGAACATGTATGAGGGAGACACTAATTTTGTAAAACCTTGGAAAGCATGTAAAGAACCTGTTGTAGAAGATAGAAGTAAGTGGATGGATTATTTCATTCAAGAGGATATGTTGTTCAAAGGAAGTCAATTGTGCATATCTAAAAGTTTAATGAGAGATAATTTGATCAAGAAGAAGCATAGTGGTGGATTGGTGGGACATTTTGGCATTGATAAGACAGTAGCTTTGGTGAGTGAAATTACTTTTGGCCTCAGATACATAAGAATGTTCGGAGATTTGTGCAAAGTTGTAGAGAGCTTGTCAAGTTGCAAAAGGGAGTAGTCAGAACACTGGATTGTATAAACCTTTGACAGTACCGGAGAGACCTTGGGAAGACATAAGTATGGATTTTGTAATGGGATTACCTAAGACACAGAGAGGATATGATTTAATATTTGTAGTGGTTGAAAGATTTTCAAAGATGGCTCATTTCATAACTTGCAAGAAGACAACTGATGCAGTGCAGTAGTTGACCTATTTTTCAAAGAGATTGTGAGATTGCATGGATTACCTAAGAGTATAGTTTCAAACAGAGACACAAAGTTTGTTGGATACTTTTGGAAGACACTTTGGAAGAAGATGAAGATAGATTTGAAGTTCAGTTCAACTTTTCATCCATAGATAGATGGACAGACAGAGATAGTGAATAGGAGTTTGGGAAACCTATTGAGGTATTTGGTTGGAGAGAAAGCCAGAAGTTGGGATTTGATTCTTTCACAAGTAGAGCTTGCATACAATAATTCAATAAATAGGAGTACTGGAAGGACACCTTTTGAGATTGTTACCAGAATAAATCCTAGAGGAGTAGCAGAGTTAAAAGATATTAGCATAGAAGAAAAGAGGAGTGCAGAAGAAGAAGAATTTGCAGATCATATGAAGACAGTGCATAATCAGGTGAAGAAGCATTTGGAGGAAATGAACAGTAAGTACAAAGAGAAGGCTGATGAGAAGAGAAGACATAAGGAATTTGAAGTTGGAGATGGCATGATGGTGTACATGAGGAAAGAAAGATTTCCAATAGGGACATATAACAAGTTGAAGATGAATAAGTTTGGACCTTGTAAGATACTCAAGAAATTTGATTCAGGAAATGCATATGAAGTAGAGCTACCGGAGACATTGGGTATGTCACCTATTTTCAACATTGCAGACTTATATCAGTATCATGAAGCAGAGTTCAGTGACAGCATGGAAGAAGACTTGAAGAAGCAGTTACCACACAAAGCACCAGAGCAAATAGAAGACATTTTGGACAGCAGAGTTGGGTGTAGCACTAAAGGAAGACAATACAAAGAATACCTTGTGAAGTGGAAAGGGAGACTGGAAGAAGACTCATCTTGGATTTCTCAGACTGAGGTGGACCGTCTTGGTTCTCCCCTAGCCCCAGCAAAGTGAGGGACTCACTTTCTTCAATAACCCCAGATGTCTGATGTAAGAGCATCTTTGGTTCAAGAGCAATATTGCATCAACCAAAAACATTTGCATTTCAGTTTGTTTGCATTTCAGTTCTTTCATTTTCTAGTTCAGTTCAGGCAATTCAGTCAGAAGTAGTTTCAGCATGTGGTCCGGTTTTGGCATTTCACACCTTACAAATCTGGACTTAGCACCTACATTCATTCAACTACATCATATCAAGAACTCAGAACATTTGGATCAGTTACCGGAAAGTTATCTCTATCAGAAGATCCTTTGTTTTCTCAGTGCAGAGCTTTCTAACAGTCGTGAACAATCTGTTGAAGGAGAAGATATGTGAGCTTTGGCTAACTTGCAGATCCTAATGATACATTCTACAATGTTCCTTGGTTTGTGGCTGACCTCTGTCATAGGTCCGCACTTCATTGTATCTGCTGGAGAAGGATTTTCAAGCCAATAGGTTTGACCTATCGAAGAGCACACGTTACACCTCTTCATTGGGATTTCAAACCTCTTGTGGTCGACGCAGAGGAATCTATTGGTCTAGAAATGATATATAAAGATGTAATAGATCCTTATGAAAGTAGCAATTCACATAGGAAAGATCTGATAGTTTAGATTTGTGCAAAGGAGCTTCAAAGCTTTATCTTGTGCATGTTTGTAATCAGTTCTTTGAGCCCAGTTGTAAGCCCGCATGTTGCCGACTAGATTATATTTGAGTTCTTGGATATACTGAATGACTGAATCTGTATTTGTTCCATTTCTTTGGATTGTTTCCATTGTGTTTACTCTTACTGCATGGTCCAGATAGTTCATTTTGTGAACCCTCCTACTGTGACTGCACCAAAGGGACATGGAAGCCATTAAATGTCACAACTGCGGGAGTTCAAGGGAGCTGTAAGAAATGTTTCTCTAGGAGAGCGCGGTGCTTCCACATGGGTGAAGTGGGAGGCAAATAAATGTGTTTTATTAAATCATTTAAAAGGTTTTAATATGAGTCATTAGAGCCTCTAATAAGCTAAGATTTGTTAAATTTATAGTCTCTTTTAATATATATGCTCATAGGAAGTTTTAGAATAAGTTTTAAATAAATGATGAAGAGTCCATTTTAGTGAGATACGGTGGGTCCCATAAGTAACATAAAGCTAAGGCTTTATAAAAAGTGACTCTTATTTGACTCCTCACGAGAGATGAAGCAAATGTAACCCTAAGTTTTCAACGCAGCCACTTTATTTTCATGGTAGCTATGGAAAAGAGGGAGTGGGAATAGAAACTCATGCAAGTCCAAGAAGCTACAGCCATGGAGGGAAAAATAGAAGACTTAGTTAACTAAAGTTACAGTTACTAGTTACAACTATTTGAGCCAGATTTTGTGGGATTTTCAGTGGAAGAGATTTTCTAGGCAGTTAGAGAAGGTTGGAGAAAGATTTTGAGCTATAAATACATGGATCCGAGATAGAGAAAAGGAGTTCTATGGAGTTCTACAGTTAGACACATACAAATATTTTTGAGTAGTAGTAGAGATATTTTCTTGGCCTTAGCATTTACCTCAAATGAGGGTTGTAATATTTTAATTTGTGTAGTTATTTTGCCTCTATATCTTATTCTTCCTCGAATAATCTAAAGAAGTGATGCTTAAGGCGGATCTAAGTCTATTTTCTACTCTATTTTTCTTTTCTCTATTTCAGTCTCTTTTAAATTTGATTTATAAACTGGGTTATTGACCATGCATTCTGCTCTTTAGTTTTCCAATAATCTGTTAGGGTTTGACATTGTGCCAATGGGTAGGTTTTAAATCTAGTGCATTGCCTTAGCAGTTTAGTTTTACATTGTGTCTATAATCTTGTTTTATTGCCCCTTTCCAAAAACCCCCATAAAAATGAAGAGCTAGCTTCTGTAAAATCTAGAGGCTATTCTAAGAGTTATCCCACATTCTTGGAATCTCCCATCTCGGTGATGGATTAAACCCACAAATTTATGCATCAACAGTTTCTGGCACGCCTGATGGTACTAGAATCAAAGACTTGGGTCTTTGTTTTCACTGAATCTTTGCCCTATATTTTGTGGTTTTGGTAGTAAATCACAAAAATATTTTCTCATGGGAGCATGAATCTTCCACCTGGTGACTCTACTGGAGACTCTTTCTTGAATCTTTGCTCTTGTAGGCCATGGTAGCCCCACACATTTATGTGCATCTGAACATTCCTGCAAAAAACCTACCTTTTATGTCTTGGGATTCAAGCCCTCTTCATCTGCAGTGGCAGGGTCAGGTTCCTGAGACAGCATGGAAGGCATTGCCTTACTTTCTGGGAGATGGCTCTGTTTGTCCTATAGATCATATTCAGGATGTTGTAAATTTGTGCACCATTCACAATATCACAACTAAGAGTCATGCCCTTCTATTGTTGGCATCTTCCCTTAAAGGCAAAGCAAAAGAATGGTAAAGAAGTTTGCAACCTGATTCAATCACTGGATGGGACCAGCTTGGTGAGCTCATTTACAATTAGTTATAAGAGAGGACATATGTTAGCTCACTTACCCAGAATCTCATCACCATCAAGAGACATCTTGCAGAGAGCATGTGTGACTTCAATTCAAGATTTGATAAGGTATGGAGGAAATTCTCTGTTGATATTAGACCATCTCTAGTTTTTGCATTCTTGTATTATTTAAAGGCTCTAGACCTTGAAATCTCTATTATGATACAAGCCTTAGGAGGTGAAACCCTACCCCAATCATATGATCTTACCATTAGGGTTGAGAATAACCTCATAGATACTAGTATACTATCCCTTATGACTTTGAAACCATTGTTCCCTCATGCAAATAACCTATCTCAGGCTTTTTCTTGTAGCCAAATGTATATAGATTCTAGTCCATCCACCCTCTCTGCTGATTTGCCAAATCATGAGGAGATGAGTGTAGTAAAAGAACTTATAAAAACCCTCACCCGTGAGATCAATGAGCTAAAAGATCAAGCCCTGTATCAAGTTGATCCATATTTCATGCCTCAGAATCCTTATGAACAGTAATACCAATGCAATCAATTAGTAGAAGAAACTCTCCCACAGATACAAAAGGTACCCCCTTATCTTGAGAATTGTTCTTCACAAGCCTATGTAGTTGCTAACCAGTCTATAGAAGGCACGGATCAGGTACTTTGTCATTTTGACATTAAAGAAAGTTTGAGTCTTAAGGATCAAAATGCCAGCAAGAAGGTGGCTCCTGTTATTTAAAGGTGTCTTTTTGGTTATCAACATCAGACACATGTGGCAACATGTAATTCAGAGACTCAGTCAAGTCATGAAGAAGACTTGGAAGTTGCTTATGAATTGACTCTTCTAGAAGCTAAAAAGTACTTAGAACGGGACTTTGAAGCTGAAAAGTACTAGGTAAATGGTGATGCACAGTCTGTAACTCATCTTGAGGAAGAGGTTGTAAAGGAAACCTCTAAATCTACAAATACGAAGTGTCTTTATTTCTGCAATGAGTTTTCACATCTTGAAATAGATAGCACAAAGATGCATGAGGGGCAGCAAGATGAGGACTTATTCTCAATTTTTCATTAAGGGTATCAACTACTCGATGGAGAAGATCCCACCATTGAACATGTGAATGGCTTCTTTGTAAAGCCTCATATAGTAGATCATAAAGAAGATTGTAAAGAGGGAACTTGTGCAAGAGCTGATATGTTCTCCATTCTTGAAAAGGGGTATTGTCTTCTTCTTGATGAAGATTCACAGCTACAAGATGATGAGGTCCAAAGAGACATTTGCAAAAATGAAGAGTCACACATTGAGTCACATTATACACCCTTCTTCTTGCAAGAAGGAATCCCTATCAGATTCAAGGTTGTGATGAGTAGCTCCATCACCTGCAAGCCTAATTTCAATGTTGTCTTGAGTCATGAACCTGTCAGAGGACATAAAAAAGAGGTCACTGAAGAAGTTCTATTAATAGAAGCTTTCAAATGCAAGCAGAGAAGTGAGTTTCAACACTTGATTTTCCCTTCCCACCCTTCGCTGAAGCAAGAGCAGCATATAGATCAACCTGATTGGTGTTTTCATGCTTAGGATGAGCCTCCGGAATGCAAGAAGGCAAAAAGGTACAAGTTCCTGATATTTTTCTTCATGCATTTCATTTGGTATATCATTAGTTCAATATGGATACACTAGAGCAACATCATCAAACATGGAAGGTACTTTGTTGTCCTGATTAATGGACATATTCCTATATGTTCAATATGTCAGTAATTTAAATTCAGTGATTCAGAACAAGCTAGAGTAGTAGCATTAGTTTTCATATTTAGTTGTTTTGTTTTCAATAAGTCTCAACTGCAATAATCGATCTATGGTCAATTTTAGTGGTCATTAGTTGTGGGTTACTGTCTCTCTTTAGTTCAACAGTATTTCATTGTTAGAATTTGTGTTTTTATGGATAGTCTGCATCAGTTATGGTGGTACAGTTTTGGGTGCCAATCTATTTTTTGTTTTGTGGATGTTTAGTTTGAGTACTTGACTCCATGCCCACTGGATAGGCTCAGTCTTGAAACTAGAGATTCTGTTATTTGAGCAAGCAAGCTCACTTTCCCAGCCAGTCACCAAGAACTATTGTGCAATTTTGCACACCATTTCAAAAAATTTGATCCAACGTAGTTTAGTAACAATTCAAATTCTTATCAAGAGTTTTTGTTTCTATTATTCTTCAAGGAAAGGTTGCAGATTCTCTTGTAAGACATTGAGGCAGTGTGGCTAGAACAATCAAACATAGAGGGGCCAAGAAATCTTTAAGTACTTAAGTTGAATGGCTACACAAGTCTTCAAGTGCTTCCAGATTTAGCCAATCATACATTACTTATACAATTGGAACTCTGTGGTTGTATAGAGTTAAGGCCTTTACCAGAGTCCATTGGACATCTAAAAGAGCTTAAGTACCTGGTTCTGTCAAACTGCTACAACATAATCCAACTTCTTGACAGTGTATCTAACCTCAATTCTCTGGAGGTGCTCTTTTTATCTAATTATCATAGCATGTAAGAAAGTTACCTGACTCATTTGAAGAGCTAAGGGTTCTCAAAAGAAATCAAAATGGATGGAATGCCTTTAAAGAATTTGCCTAAATCCTTGAGATGGTTGTCTTGCTTGGAGATGATGTCTCTTCATTGTTGTCATGATTAAAAAAACCTTTCTACCAGATAGGTGAATTAAATTGCTTGCAGTATCTGAATATACATGGTTGTTCTATTTTACAGGCTCTCCTTGATTCAATATATAAACTTAGAAGCTTATGCCAATTAGATATGACCGGTTGCAATAGTAAGTTGTTTCAAGCCTCAAGCTCTAAAGCTCAGCAATAGCTAAATAGAAGCATGACCTTCAAATAAAGACAAAGTCTAAAGTCAAAGGCTCAAGTCATGAAGGGATAACATAGCTTGCAGCTGATAATATAAAGAGCCACCAGCAAATTAAGGTGCCAGCTATATAGAGTGGGGAGTTATTGAAAAGATGGCATAGCCTTTAAAACAAGGGCGTCACACATGAAGCATAGCAATCTTAGCTTCATTAAAAGGAACACTACTATTTTTAAGGTACAGTAAGCCATTAGCAAGCTGGTTGAAAGCCATACAAGGAAGGCGCCTTCTCCTTCTAATCGTGTCAAGCATAAAAGGAGTCAAGGCACAATTATAAAATGAGCAGCTAAGCATTATTAAAATACAGACCCTCAAATGACAAAGATGTTGCCAACATCAAGCAAAGAGGCAGCTCATATAAGAATAGGGCACAACCTATATCATATAGCATAGCCTCTGAAAAGAAGAAATTTAGCTACATTTGAGTCGTCTCTATTCAAAGGAAGTACGAGCCATTTCAAATCAAGACACAGCTTTCAAAGATGATGGTGCCACTCTTGTACGAACTCAGCTAATATGAAATGTAGTTTCCATTTCAATAGAAGGCACATTCTTTATGGTAGGAGAATCAACCTGAAATAGAAACACAACAACACTATTTTCAAATGTAACATTGAGGAAGATAGTATTCTTCTCTGATGATGCTGAGTAATAGTGACGTTGTCATGTGAAAATGAATATGGTGTGGCATTAGCATCAGCCATTCATTGGTCACGGAGCTTTGGCCTATCAGGAAATGCAGTTTAAAAATCTAATGCAGCCTCTTTGTAACAAGGCACAACATATACAATTAAAAAAGTGCAGCCTACTCATAATAAATGGTGCTACCAGAATAGCAGCCTCCATTGTAAGTGAAGGCATAATGCATCGTCTGATGCACTACTCATATGATGGCATAGGCTTCTATCAAAGGTATCATTATGAAGATTCATATGAAAGCACTCAGCATAGCCATGAACAATGGTACCAAAGTAAAGACACATAAACCCTAGTTTCTATGCATACAAAGAAACACTCAAGCACCATAAGATAAAGATCCCTTCAATGGCTCAAGCAATTTCAAAATAGAAGAAGTCGAGCTTGCCACATGTTTTAACCATAGCCATTTGAAAATAAAAGTAAGGGACGCGGAAGCCGCCATATGTCACAACTGCGGGAGTTCATGGGAGTTGCATAAAATGTTTCTCCAGGAGAGCGCAGTGCTTCCACATGGGTGAAGCGGGAGGCAAATAAATGTGTTTTATTAAATCATTTAAAAAGTTTTAATATGAGTCATGAGAGCCTCTAATAAGCTGAGCTTTTTTAAATTTATAGAGTCTCTTTTAATATATATGCTCATGGGAAGTTTTAGAATAAGTTTTAAATAAATGATGAAGAGTCCATTTTAGTGAGATACGGTGGGTCCAATAAGTAACACAAAGCTAAGGATTTATAAAAAGTGACTCTTATTTGACTCCTCACTAGAGATGAAGCAAATGCAACCCTAAGTTTTCAACGTAGCCATTTTATTTTCACAGCACCTATGGAAAAGAGGGAGCAGGAATAGAAACTCACGCAGGTCAAAGAAGCTATAGCCATGGAGGGAAAAATGGAAGACTTGGTTAACTAAAGTTGCAGTCACCAGTTATAGCTATTTGAGCCAGATTTTGTGGCATTTTTAGTTGAAGAGATTTTCTAGGCAGTTAGAGAAGGTTGGAGAAAGATTTTGGGCTATAAATGCATGGATCTGAGACAGAGAAAAGGAGTTCTATGGAGTTCTATTGTTAGACACATACAGAGATTTTTGAGCAGTAGCAAAGATATTTTCTTGGCCTCAGCATTTACCTCAAATGAGGGTTGTAATATTTTAATTTGTGTAGTTATTTCACCTCTGTATCTTATTCTTCCTCAAATAATGAAAAGAAGTGATGCTTTGGGCAAATCTGATTCTATTTTCTGCTCTGTTTTTCTTTTCTCTATTTCAACCTTTGTTAAATCTGATTTATAAACTAGGTTATTAATTATGCATTCTGCTCTTTATTTTTCCAGTAATCTATTAGGGTTTGACATTGTGCCAATGGGTAGGTTTTAAATCTGGTGCATCACCTTAGTAGTTTAGTTTTACATTGTATCTGCAATCTTGTTTTTTCTGCCCCTTTCCAAAAACCCCCATAAAAAGGAAGAGCCAGCTTCTATAAAATCTGGAGGTTATTCTGAGAGTCATCCCATGTTCTCAGAATCTCCCATGTTGGTGATGGATAAAACCCACAAATTTATGCATCAACAAGTTGATTGCTAGGAAATCTATCTAAAATTGTGCACTATCCATTTTTGAAAGATACTTTATACCCTTTTTGAACAAGCCACCCAATGCTCATCAAATTATGTTTTAAACCAAGCAAAAAATACACATCTGAAATATACTTCTTCTCCCCCTGTTTAGTTAGAATGTTGATGTTCCCTTTTCCTTTGACTGCTACCTTATTGTCATTTCCTAAAGTGACATCAGATTTTATATTTTCATCCAATCTTGAAAACATTTCTAAATTCCCTATCATGTGGTTTCTACAACCTGAATCTAAAAACCATACATCTTTTTCACTTGCTTGTGCTACATTGGATGCCAAAAACATAGTGCCTTGATCTGGTTTTTGGTTTTGATTTTCTTTTGTGAAATTTGCATTTTGTTTGCTAAAATCATATTGCTTCTTCCTACATTCATTTGAATAATGCCCATACTTTTTACAATAGTGACATTAGACTTGAGATTTGTCATGCCTTTGGCCTTGAGGCTAATTTTGAGTTGCATTTTGAGTTGGGTATTGGTTGCTACCTCTTCCACTTGAGTTTGATGGGATGCTTCTTCCACCTCTATACAAATTTCATCCTCTACCTTTGAAATTTTTTCTGCCTCTGCCTCTACCATGGCTGATTGAAACTTGTGGTCCTTGAATGCATGCTCCAATGATGAGTTTGCTAACTTGCTAAGCCTATGCTTATGAGAAATGAGAGATGCATGGAGCTCCTCAACTAAATATTGTGAGAGATTCTTTGTCTCCTCTATGGTCACAACTATAGATTCAAACCTTGTGGGTAAACTCTTTAAAATCTTTTCAACAATCCTTCTATCTTCAAGCATCTCACCATGAGATCTAATTTGACTAATTAAACCCATCACTTGCGTGAAGAAAGTATCTATTGAATCTGAATCCTTCATAAAAATTGTTTCAAAGTCCCTTTTTAGCATTTATAGCTTTGTTGTTTTCACCTTTGTCATTCCTTGGTATGCTATTTGGAGAATATCCCATGCTTGGATGGACTTTGTTGCTGCTACAATCCTTGGAAAAATGCTCTCATGCACTGCTTGGAAGATGTAGAAGAGAGATTTTAAATCCTTTTTCCTATTATCCTTCAATAAATATTTCTCTGCTTGAGTTAAGGCATTATATGTTGTTGCATCTGCTAGTTCTGGGTAACCATTCTCAACAAGATCCCAAATGTCTTGAGAGCAAAACAATGCCTTATTGTAACTGCCCAATAATCATATTTTTTGCCATTAAACTGGGAAATTTGTGGATTTGTGAGACTTGTTCTACATGCAGATGTCATTGGTGGCTATGATAACCTGCTCTAAAATCCTTGCCTTAAATACCCTTCAGCTCCAATAACCTTTGGCTCTGGTACCACGTGATGGTAAGAGGCAAAGGAGTAAAAGAAAAATAGAACAAAAATAAGGAACAGAGAAATGAACAACAGATAACAAAAGAGATAAACTACTTGAAATATATATGCAACTTCTGATCAAAAACTCATTCAAGTATTGCACGAAATAAACAAAGAGCTTTAGTTCTTTCTGTATTTGCAAGAAAAATTACAAAAATAGAGTGCTATGTTTAACATCTCTTTTTGTTCATTCATTATCACATAATAAACAGTCCAATGTAGCGTATATCTCAGAAAAAGAGAGGGAAAACCAAGGAGCATTAAATACAAGTTTATTTATGATTAAACAGCCAGCAAGGAAATTTGAATATGGAGATATACAATTAAAACAAAATCAGAAATAGATCTGAATTGAAGACCAAAAAAGATGGACTGAGCTGGAGAAAATATGTTTTGCACACGTGAGAGATGGAGAGAGGATACATTAATAGGGAAATCATATGGAGAGATATTAATGTTGGTAGTTGGGATTATTTCCAACAAGAGAAAGGTTAGAGAAATGAATTTAACTTCTGACATAATTATGGCCATGATACATGTATTAAGTTATGTTTTCTCATAAGTTTTTCTACATTAATACTAAATGTTGGAACTAATAATGGACTAATCTTATGAGAAGTGTATATTTAAAACAACTTCATGTGGCTACAAATAACTATATGTTTCTTAGTTGTGACTAAATAAAATTCTACAAATGTGCATAACAAACTATAGCAATAAGATTTTAACTAATAAATACTTTAATAGTTATTTTCACTGTTTTGCTGCCACTTCCACCTTGGTATAAAGCTATTAGCAAGAATCTCTCATTATTTTCTACCTTACCAAGAATTCTTGCCACTTTATTTGTATGCAGAAATACATGATCTTGAAGAAGTCTAATCCAACAAGGACCAAGGAAGGTTGAATTTTTTTTTAAGAAAAAGGTGGTAAACCATCCATACCAAGAATTATATTAAATAGTTTACATTGATTAGAAGATAGAGGGGAGGCAAGGGCCTCAACCCCAAAGAACATACAATTTAGACCAACAAAACCTCACTACTAGCACCAGTCACATCCTAAAAAGGAAGGTTGAATTATTTAGAAGTAAAGGAACTAAGGATGAATATTCTATATTACTAAGACCATTTTTAATGCAATAATATGCATATATCTTGACAGCACTAGCAAAATCTTTTTGGCCAGCTAAAGACCTTAATCAAAGAGAATTGGGCCAGCAGATGCATCTATACCTATTCAAACAACAAAAACAAGTTGTACCTGATACTGCTCCATCGAAAAGTGCCCAGGGAGTACTATGTAACAATCCTCCAAGCTTTAGGTGGAAGTCAGTATATTTTTATGATTATTTTATTTCATCCTTTCTCATGCCACATTCGATAGCTTTTGGGGAAGTTGGTGGTAAATAAATTCAAAAAATATCTCTTTGAAGGGGTCGTGGCATGTAGAGGTGGGCAGAGACATAAATTTTGAGAAAATATTTGCCTAGTAGGTAGCGACTATAGAAGTAGAGATGGGGAGAGTTGTTAGATTTAGGGCACACAACTGAGAGGAGGGGGGGTGAATTAGTTGTACAAAACTTGCTCTTATTTCAAACACTTAAATCCTCTTTGTTATTTAACAGCATATCAATTAATTACTCATGAAAGCATAAAGCATAAACACCAGAGTAGATACACATCAACACATGAGACACCAAGATTTTGACATGGAAAACTCGGTCAAGGGAAAAACCACGGGGTGATTAACCCAAGGATTATTCTCTATTAGAAGAATAATAAAAATAAATGGCACTAGGGCTCACTACCCGAGCACACTGCTCACAAGAGGCACACTGCCTACAAGAGACAAACTGTCTACAAAGTAACAAGTATCACAAACTTGAACTGGGGATTGACATCTTTACCATGCCTGGATCAGTTCCATTTAAGCCCAAAAAGTCCTGCTCTACCTTTTGCTCTTCTTCTTTGCTATATCACATTCATCTGCTCCAAGACACACTTCAAAATGAATTCACAATCCCTTATTTTTACAAGGCATTGACTTAGGAACAATCATCTAAGTCGGCAAACACCTACAAGATCATTCGCAAGATGTGTAATACATCCGATCGGCCAGTCTCAAGAAGAACACCAATATCCATGGTTATTCTTCAAAAGCAAACTCTAACTTCAATGCAGACTGCCAATAAGATTTGTACATGATCCAAAGATCACCAAAACCTTTTCTGAGTCATCAAGAGCATCCACACTTTATCAGCTTACTGGAATTCTTCTGTTCTTCATCCGGAACTTCAAGAACACAGTCTGTCATCACTGTCATAATAAAAAAAGGAGCTTTCGGACCTCCAAACCATGAACAAATCTATTTGTCACTTTGCACAAACTTCTTCAACACTCTCTCCAATCCGCAGAATGAGATAATGCAATTCCAGAGCTCACCGGACCAATCTATGACACTCTGTCACCACTGAACACCTGTCGGAACCGGTTCTACTTGAGCGATCATAACTTCTTCAGATCTTCATGATGACCTCTGAAATCTTGACTAGAACATCTCAAGACTCATAACTACAAACCCTTTAAACTGTATCCTCTGATCCTCAACCTATTGAGGACTTTTGCCTTCTTGTCATCACTGTTATTTATTGTTCCTGATTGAGACTAATTTCCTCAATAACCTCAGCACACAGCTCATCCAATCCTTCTCATTAATGCAATATGAGTATGTTGACATCAATGAGAACACTGGTTATCCTCATACTTGCAATAAGAGTCAATGTGTTTTGGGAGAAAAAGAGAGAGTTTAAAACAAAAGAAAAACAGAGAGAACAAAAGCAAGAAAATAGAGGAACGTAGGGGACATCAATAGGCAGGTAGGGATACCCATTTGCAAGTTGGGGAGGTGCACTGGAAAGGAGTGTGAGCAGTCTACAAGGGGATGCAAATTTTTAGAAGATATTTATATCTGACTTTTGCTTTTCCAGCACAAACCCACCTAGTGCGATTTGAAAGGAGGTAATCCCATTAGTTCTTGTTTTTCTAGCACATAAACTAAGATATGTATGCTACAATTTCCTTAAAACCATAGAAACTTTAGTTGCCTATTTTTCCAGCACAAAAACTAAACATGGTTGCTGCAATTCTAGTTACCTCAGAAAAAAAAAATGAAACCCCTACTGCGTAAAATCTATGCCAAAGTTTATTCCAATGCAAGATATTTACACTGCCTCTCTCTCCTAAAGCAATATCATGTGCCAGAAAGTTTATTTAAATGCAAGATTTGGTTACATCATCTCCTTCCTAGAATTATTTCTTTTAAACCTGTAGAGATTTCCTATTTTCATTTGATCAATAGGGTTTCCAAAGAAAGATCATATGTTTTCTGAGTTAATATATATATCAGGCAAACAAAAGAGGGTCGATCTTATAGAGAATAGAATGAGGCAACCATACAAGATTGGGACGTATGATAGAGATTGAAGAGATCTCAGTCCCATGAAACCTGGTTGTTATATGATGACTTCTCTAATGAGATTTTCATTACAACTCTTCTTAGAAAATCTGAGTGGTCTTTGGTTTTAATCATTACAGTCATTTCTGTTAAATCTCCAGCCTTGGAAAAACCATCATCTTTGAGTTAAAGAATGTTATGGCACTAAAATACATTAGATCCATTGACCTGCGTTGTGAATTAAAATTCGGTTACAAAATTTTGATTAAGGGAATCTATCACTCAAGCCAAGGATCTAAGGGAACTACTATAAGAGGGAAAATTAAGATTTTGATTTTGTGAGCCTTTTTAATATATTATTTTGTTATTTAAAAAATGGTAGACAATATGCAAAATTCAGGCAGTGAGTTGACTTGTGTCACCATTTGTCATACTTCTCTTATGATATCCATGCATTCCTTTGTGAAGAGTGATTAAATAGGGGTCACAGGAGTTATTACAAAACTGATCTAACTTGCAAAAGGTTGTTTTCAACAAATTACACTGTCCACAAAAGCTTTTGTCTTGTAGATCACATTTTTATATTTCTAATTTAAACTTTAGTGTTACAGTCTATTTTGGATACCTCATTTGGTTAAATGAGATGACAATGGTCTAGGTAATTAGAGTTGTCTTTTGGAGTGGCTCTCTACGAGCCCAGGGCCCGCAACTGACTGCCAGGGGAACTAGTAGCAAAGTTACATTAATAAGTGATAACTAAATGAAAACCTTGGGGTAAAAACATTAATAAGATAATTAGTCATCATGCATGGCCTTGAATGCTTGTAAAGGCTAAGGATGCAACGGGAAGGCCTATCCATCTACAGGGCATTGATTCAGGCATGATTGAGTCTCCTCGTCTATATGAGAGGAGCACTTGGTTTCATGTGGTGCCATCTCTTCGAGCACGCATGATGACACTCCATCTGATTACACTCTAGTATATAGAACCTTAGCAGTCATGAGTAGTACTTTGGCCTATGACTTGGATGAGTACCTCTATGTTATGACTTTGGCTGTATGAATTGTTCTCTGTGTCTTCTCTATCATTGACATGAGTGTTGGCCATCTTGTGTACCCTGGTTCTTGTTACTTCTGTCTAGGCCTTGTGACTATCTTCGAGCATGGTGGGGTGGTCTTGTATGAGTCCACATGGTTGGGAGGCGTTGCCACCGCCACTGGGGACCAGTGAACAGGTTATTCGAGCACCAGATTGGAGATGTTCTCTCTCTGTTACTTCATTCAGTTATTGTACTCTTTTAGTTATTGTATCATATTCATGGCTATGCCATTGCACTATATATTCTTTTATGTAATTATACTCTCTTAATAGAGAAGGTGTAATCATGCAAGTTAATGAGAAGAAATGAGATGTTTCCTATTTGGTTTACGGATTCTGATGTGGGTATCGGATCTGTTGTACTTTGATGCTTTGGGTTCAGGTTTATATTAGATATGGGATTAGGAACATTTTCTTTGGTGTTTAAAATGAATATAGTTTTATAATGTTTTCTCTAGAGGGTGAATTAGTCCTCTCCTTCAGGTTGTGCATTCAGCCATACTTGGCCATGATGCTATTGATTTATCAATCGGCCACTGTATCTGTGTATCTTATCAATTTATGTAAAAAAATATTATTATCTTGCTCTCTTTTGGCTCTTACCCTTCAGGATTACATAGCGAGATGTTACATCTAGTATCAGAGCCCATGTTCACACATAGGGAGCTCTAACATACTTGAGCCTTCTATGATTTGTTGTGTTTGGCGTATGTGGCATGAGCTTGTTATATTGATTTATAGTCTGTTGTTATGCTTTCATGCCTTAGTATGGTGTATAGGTCATCCTTGTGATGGTCTATTTTGATGTGTTCTTTGTTTCCTTTAGGATGCCTCCTAGGGGCAGAGCCAAAGGAAGAATTATAGGTATAGCCACTATTCTTCGATGTAGCACCCAGTGTAATGCCGATCTAGGTAATCAGGGTAATAGGGTGAGCGTTAGGAGGAACCACATGCTGAGAACCTAGACAAAGGGCTCAGGGGTGCTTAGGTTTTAGCTCTTTTGTACAGAAGATTATGGACCGATTAGGACCTTGTCGGGAGGTATCTCATGAGGCTAAGTCACAACCTTCTCATCAGGATGGTCAGGATGCTAGAGCTGAGTGTGAGCAAACTCCCGTAGTCTGGATCATTCAAGAGCAGTTGTTGTGAGGGATAGGGTGGATGGAGACAGTGTTGCTGGAAGTCATATGAGGGATCCTCTTAGAGGTCATCCCCCTACTTTTGATCGTTCTAGTACAGGTATCGAGGCAGAGACTTGGTTGATCGATCTCAATCGATGCTTTGCTATGCATCCTTATAGTAGCAATACTAGTGCTTGATGTGTCATTATGCATCTCAGAGGTTTTGTGTCTACATGGTGGAGAGTAGAGGAGCATAAGCTTCACCTAGACTGTAAAGTACTAAAAATTCACACATCATGAAACTGGAGTAAAACATAGACTTACTGTAAGTAAATGCAATGGCGGTAATTAAATAACTTCTATTTCATCATTCCGAAGGAAATATAATAAGATAACATTCGAGAGTCCAAGCGAATTTTTAGATTAACAAGTAAAGGTACAACCACAATTACAATGTGTGAATAGATACATCGGAAGTCATTTACAGAGTATGTAGAAATAATATTACAAGAGTCAAATAATGGCATCAAGCCTTACAATCATTTAAGTACAAGAAGTGCAACTATAATCAATGTCAAATAAATCTAACAAGGAGTCCTCGACCGCCATCGACCAACTGGCCATCTGCTACGTCGTAGGACAAGAACATGGTTCAAGCGCTTTTTCCGCCCAACCACGAAGCTTGCGCTTCCCCGGTACCCTTCAAACTGAAGGATGCCCGACCCTGCTTGAAGAGCCTAGCAACCTAGAAACATATGCAGGGTGGAATCTGGTATGTGCCTATCAATCTACATGCATTGCTAAAATGAATGCAGCATCTCATCAATAGGATGTGGTAGGAAAAAAAATAATGTACAATGTATAGCTAGGAAAAGTCCATCTATTTCAATGGTGCATGTCTATTTCAACATTCTATTAGCTTTGGCCAAAGCGTTACTCCGTAATAACGGCATGCAAGTTTGAAAAAGAAACTTACTTCCCTAATAACCCACATTCGATACCCCTCCCGGAAGACAATCTTTCTGTAACATAAAAAAAATAGAGATAAAGAGATTGCTCAAGTTGTTTCTATATAAGCAAGATTACAAGGTCATAATTATAAAGTACTAATCTCCTAGTACACATTCATGAGACAGAAAGTTTCATTGAGTTAAGATAACTAGCATAATTCCTATAACAATCAAAACACTATTTCATACATTTCCACCGTAGTATACATTCCTTACTGTCTCCTAACATTCAAAAACTACAAGTTATTTGATTAAGAATATGATTTTTAATTTATTTAGTTGGCTTTACACTCCTTTTGTCCAGGGTATAGATCTGATATAGTAGACTTCTACGGTTGTGCTCTCATTTCATCCCTGTTTTATATGATTAAAAGAATAAAGTATAAACTATTCAATTAATTACCCATTACAACCCATTTGTTAAGATGATCAAAAGATTCTTTCCAATTGAATGGAACAACAATAAAGAAATGCAAACTATCTCATGGAATCAATGCATTCACTCAAAATATAAAAAAAAAATGTTCTTGGAATCAGTGTATTCAACCAAGAGATGAAAGGCATTCTTTGATTCATGGATCCCTAAACTTGGTAAATATCTGATTACAGAATATATCTTGAAGCTTCTATAAGGAAAAGAACCATGGAATATCCTATAGAGACACTAGATCTTTACAACTACAGCTAATGGAAGCCATGAAGGGAAGAAACACCGCAGCAACAGACATAGCACAACTCCCTGGACATTTATATTCTGGTCGCTCACTCTAGACATAAATTGGGTGAGCTTCAAAAGGTACTTCTTTCAATGTCTAGGCTCTTTACTACCTGGAGGAGGATCGATATTTTAACTTTTAAAAACAACGATACATACATAACCGTGATACATACAGAAACTGTGTTGATAAACCAATATAAACAACGAAAGGTTCTCTTTTAACCTGAGTCGATTTTACTACCTGGAGGAGGATCGATATTTTAACTTTTAAAAACAACGATACATACATAACCGTGATACATACAGAAACTGTGTTGATAAACCAATATAAACAATGAAAGGTTCTCTTTTAACCTGAGTCGATTTTACATGGAGACGGCGATCTAAGAAAAGGTCTTAACAAAAAGTATTCAGCTTATCATTGCTATTAGTGTTGAGATAACAGAACAAGGTAGACGAGATGGTATAAGATAATTTTAAATCAGCTTCACTATAGGCAACGACGCTCATGTACTATAGTCGGAGTAATTTATTTATCAAGCAAAACCATAGTCAGAATTTTTGCAGAAATCGGTTTTGAAACTAACACAGTTAACTTGGCTTTGAGTGCGTCGGTTGCATGAATGTTGATCTATGAAATTATGAGCCAAAACAAATGGTAGTCACCCTACACAACAATGACTTTCAAAAGCATGGATCGGCACAAGACAGTGCATATTGGTTTCATTCGTGCAGAGTGACGTGGAAGTCTCTGACGATACCTCAAGATAGCCGGAAGCAAGAAAAAAGAACAGTTTGGATAGTTCGAAAGACAAGGCAGGGAAAGTTTGACTTAAAAAGACAGCTAAAGCCATTACATCTGCTAGAAGGATTCGCAGTAGCAACGAAGAGCATAAAAACAACTAGAGATCACTTCGTTGAACAACAAAATAGCATCTAAAACCAAAAATGGAGAGAAATCTTCTTACAGGAACGCCTTTATTCAGACAAGAATGAAGAATCCATATTTTTACTAAGAAGAATACCTGTATTCAATAACTGATCTGAATTCGATCCTTGCGGTTGCTTTCCTCCTTTCTGATCGCCCAACTCTGTTTCCTTATCTTTTTTCTCCGTCCCTGCTCCTTTCAGCTCTGTGTGTCTCTTTTTAATAACCTTAACCTAAATTTGACTCGCAGATCCCCTCCCACCATGCAAGGGCTTGATTACATAACTTACCTTTGAATAACTCTTTCCCTCCTTAATTTGCATGCGTGTGCATGCTGATATAGTTTCTTTTCCTATTCTCTAAAAATAATTAAAAAAAAACAAATATATAATTTATATTACCTTCTATTCATATATATTTATTAATTTAGGTTTATCTTTGATTTATTTGTATTTTATTTTTATTATTATTATTTTTTAATTAAAATAAACAATGGTATACTAATTTAGAAATAAGTAATAAAAATACATTCTAAATAACATAAAGATAAAATATCTTTTATTAGGTCTACGTATATTTTTTTTTTTAATTCGCAATTTGCTCACGTTAAATTCTTTTTATGAGAACCATATAGGAATAAGGTTAGCATTCTATTTTAATTTTGAACAATATATATATATATATATATATATATTCATCTGTCTTTCAAGATTCTAACTTATTGTTTTGATGCATAAACAGGTGTCGAGTTCGAAGATAAGACAAATAAAGACATTCATAGTGATTCCGACCATACGAGAGCATCATCATCCCTCCGATAATTACGATAAACATAATCAATGAATTTAACATGCAAGTATTACTCGTCGAAAACACACGCAATGCATATGCAAGATAAATCAAACTACGTGAGTGTGTGGAATTCCCAGATAAAACCCGTCAGATGTTGCCACGTAGCTAGGACTCCCCTACCTGAGCCATGCTCTTGTCGTTGACAAGGCTGCAAAAGTCAAACTCATAAGACCATCAATAAGTTAGTCCCAATATAGCCAAAGCGAAGGAAATAGCCAAAGCGAATCAGTTTAACTAATCAATGTAATTATTGAAATTGTAACCTTTCAATCAAGTATGCAAAGTATGAGACGTGACATAGACATTGCTTTTGTTTCTTGGGGACTATTCTTAGAGAGGTTCCATGCATGATTTCTTTCAGACTACTACCGGCAGAGATGTACTTATGAGTTGCATGAGCTTCATCAGTTGACTATGACAGTAGATCAGTATGACCATCATTTCTTTGAGCTTAAGTAGTATGCTAGCATTTCTAATGATGAATCGATGTTAGTGCATAATTTCATCAGGGGCTTGAATGCCTATATTAGTGGTGGTGTCCGTGTGTTTGAGCCAAAGACCTTAGAGATCACCGTGGAGAAGGCAAGGTTGATAGAGGAGAATTTGGCTAGAGGCTTTGGTGGTCAAGCAGGTGTTCAAATTGGTAGTGCCCCTCCTTCAGGATCAGTTGCTCGGGGTACATAGTCTCAGGGAGTTGGACTGCCTAGATCTCATTCTGTACCTCCTAGATCTGGTTAGCGACAGAGGCATTGGCCTACTCAGTCTCAGCAGAGTGGGTAGAATCCTGGTACTCCATTTTCTAGAGATCATTTGTGTCATCGTTCTCAGAGTAGGCAGCAGAGTGGTCTAACAAAGAGTTTTTAGAGTGCGCAACAGAGTTCTAGGGGTGGTGGATCCCAGCAGTCGCATGCACCATTTTTGGGCTGAGGTTTTGGCATGGGTGGTTGTTATGCTTGTGGGCAGCATGGTCATATAGCTGCTCATTATCCTCAGAGATCAGTGGCTAGAGGTAGTCAGAGACAAGCTACTTCAGAGCCTACAGTAGGTGATGCTAGTAGATCACATAGAGTTTTTGTGGTCGTTGATAACCGTCAATCTGATCATCAGGGCACCATGGTTGAGTATTCAGGTGTGTTATGTGGGATTACCACATCTATCTTGTTTGATTCAGGAGCTTCAGATCCTTTCATTTATCCTACTCTCGTGGAGTGTTGTGGACTCGTGGTGGCAAGGCAAGACATTGGTTGGCAGGTTGAGTTAGCTATTAGATTCAAGGTGGATGTAGACTCCTTTGTTTGTGGTTGTGTGTTGGATTTGGGCACCTTCACTACCACAGTGGATCTCCACATATTGTCTTTGGTGTCCTACGGGATTGTTTTAGGCATGGATTGGTTGGAGACCCACCTAGCCATTATAGATTGTCGGCGTAAGTCAGTTCAGTGTGTTGAAGATGTTGGAGAGTGTGTTGAGTTAGTTGGGGTTCAAAGACCCATTTCTCTCTATGTGATTTTAGCTATGCAATTGAAGCGTGCCATGCGGTAAGGTTGTTAGATGTTCGCTATTTTAGTTAGCGATCTTGCTGAGGGTTGGATTCAGGAGGTATCTATTGATGATCATCCTATTCTTCAGGAGTTTGCAGATGTCTTTCCAAGTGATATTCCAAGTATGTCACCTAAGCATGACATAAACTTCCATATTGATCTCATTCCTAGTGTGGAGCCTATTTCTCGGGCACCATATCGCATGACTACTGAGGAGTTGAGTGAGTTACGATTGTAGTTAGAGGAGTTACTAGAGAAGGGTTTCATTCATCCTAGTGTATCCCCTTGGGGAGCGCCTGTCATCTTTGTGAAGAAGGACAAATCTCTTTGCTTGTGCATTGATTATCTCCAGTTGAACAAAGTGACGGTGAATAATCGATACATGTTGCCTCGAATAGATGATTTGTTCGATCAGATGAGGGGAGCCAAGGTGTTCTCCAAGATAGATTTGAAGTCAGGATACCATTAGCTTCGCATTCAAGAGGCAGACATTCATTAGATGGCATTTTGTATATGCTATGGGCATTATGAGTTCACGGTTGTCCCTTTCAGGTTGACCAATGCTCCATCAGTTTTCATGAGTTTGATGAATGGAGTGTTTTGCACCTATCTTGACCGGCTTGTTCTTGTGTTCCTAGATGATATTTTGATTTATTCTAGGACTATAGAGGAGCATAAAGGCCATTTGCAGCAAGTGTTGTAGTGCTTGTGAGATAATCAGTTGTTTGGCAATTGTTGATTGGCCAGAGCCAACGAATGTGGCTGAGGTTCACAGTTTCATGGGAATGGCAGGTTAATATCATTGATTTGTGAGAGATTTCTCTCGAGTAGCCCATCCCATCACTTCTCTTCAGCAGAAAGGGAAGAATTTTGTGTGGTCAGATCAGTGTGAGTCAGGTTTTTAGGCTCTTAAGGAGCAGTTGACTAGTGCACCTATCCTGGTAGTGCCAGATCCTACAGGTGATTTTGTAGTGTGCACCAATGCTTCGTTAGAGGGTGTGGGGGTAGTTCTTATGCAGCAGGGATGAGTGATTGCATATGAGTCTCGTAAGCTCAAGAATCATGAGCTGAACTACCCCACCCATGATTTGGAGTTAGCGGTCGTTGTCCATGCACTTGTGTGTTGGAGACATTTCCTCTTGGGACATTGGTTTGAGTTGCATAGTGATCATCGCAGTTTGCAGTATATCTTCACTCAGGCGAATTTGAATGCTCGGTAGTGTCATTGGATGGAGTTCCTCTATGAGTACAACTTCGAGGTTCACTACATTTAGGGTAAGGAGAATGTTGTTGTAGATGCCTTGAGTAGGAGGAAACATGAGATTTCAGTTTTGTCTCTTGGAGTGGATTTGCGGAGCCATATTTTGGAGTCACTTCCTAGTGATAGTTGGTATCAGGAGGTTAGAGTAGAGATTGAGTCTGGGAGAGTCCTTGAGGGCAGGTTTGTAGGTTTCACTCTCAAGTTTGATGGACTTTTACAACATCTTGGTCATATTTATGTTTTAGATTCTGGTGATCTTTGTTCCTTGGTTTTGTTAGAGGCCCATTGTGCACCCTATTCAGCTCATCCGAGTGTCACGAAGATGCATGCCTATCTTCAACAGTTGTATCATTGGGCAGGTTTGCGGCAAGATATTGCTGATTTTGTGGCTCAGTGTCTTGAGTGCCAGCAAATGAAGGTAGAGCATTAGCACCCAGCAGGACTATTGCAACCTCATTCCATTCTAGGATGGAAGTGGGATACGATATCTCTTGATTTCATAGTGGGGCTACCTGGGTAAATGTACAAAGATGAGTCCACTTAAGGTGGAAGTTTTAGACTTATAAAAAACCTAAAATCAGGAAACCAAAATGGGATCCTGCTTTTTATGAAACAGGATCCCATTTTGCTTCGAGATCCCAAGCCAAAAGCAGGATCCCGTTTCATAAAAGGTTAAAATATTAACCTTTTATGAAATGAGATCCCGTTTTGTAGAAATGGGAGCCCATTTCATAAAATTTGAATTACTAACCCAATTTTTGCTATGGATTTTGGGTCAGAAAAGAGCCTTCAGAACCTGACCCTTGGCTTTGGACCTAGTTTGACCTATAAGTTAAAGGTCATGTCAATGCCACAACAAAATAGTGACTTTGGGCATATGTCTGAAGGCTTTTTCTGTGAAATTTTTTGACAAAATTAAAACCCATTATAGATGAGATAGTGTAGATTCCAACTATATAATTTTTTTACAATTGGATTATTTTTTCTATTTTTTAATTTATTTCTAATGAAACAAGTCCATAAACTTAAATTATCAGGGTTTTTCAGTATTTTAATAACTTTTTATTAAAATAATTTTTTGTAAAAAAAATTGTACGAAAACATACTTCAGACAATTCTTTTCCATTTGAAAAAAAAAAATTTAAATGATAAGTTTAGGTCATCTTATGCTGACGTACATGATGCTTTTTTAAAACACCAAAAATGACCAATAAAAAATTAACAAAAAAAAATATTCACTAAAAATTATAAAAAAAATATGGAAAACGTGCTTCAGTGAGTTACAAATCTTTTCCCAGAAGGATTTAGAAAAATATGATTATTTAGGTCAAAATATGGATGACGTACACGTGCATGGTATAGTAAAAAAAAAAGTGACTTTTAAACAGTGGTTTTTAGAAATGCCTATTAAAAATCAATTTGTATCATCTGGGTATTAAAAAAATTACATATTTAGAAACTAGACTCTGAGTACTGCATTTCATATTACTGACATTTTTCAAGATTCTACCTTTAAGTGCTTCAAATTTTTAGATCAAATGTGACAAATTCTAAAAATCAAGGAAAACACTTCCACTTTTTGGCCAAAAAGTGGACTCAACTTCTTGCACACACCCACCTATGTCTTCACGTCATCATGATGCTATTATGGTTACAGTGGACAAGTTGTCCAAGGTGGTTTACTTCTCACATATGAGATCTTTGTACACTGCAGTGTCCGTGGCTCGAGTGTTTATGGAGGATATTGTGTATCTACATGGTATTCCTCATAGGATCATTTCCGATCGTGATCTAGTGTTCACTTCAACTTTATGGACTTCTCTTTAGCATGCTTTGGGAGCTTAGCTCAATTTTAGCTCTGCATACCATCCCAAGACTGACGGACAGACAGAGCAAGTTAATCAGGTCTTAGAGGACATGCTTCAGATGTACGTTATGGATTAGCAGTCTCGTTGGGAGGACTACTTGTACCTGGTTGAGTTTTCTTATAACAATGGGTATCACAGTTCTCTCGGTATGTCTCCCTTTCAGGCCTTGTATGGTAGGCCATGTCGCACTCCATTGAGTTGGGATAGCTTAGAGGACTGAGTTCTTTTGGGTCCAGAGATGCTTCAAGATATGGAGAAGGAGGTAGTACAGATTAGAGAGCAGTTGGCTATAGCTCAGGATCAGCAGAGGAAGTATGTCGATGCCTATAAGTTGGATCGCTACTTCTCAGTGGGAGACCATGTGTTTCTGAGATTTCATCCGTGGAAGAGCCCCATCTCTTATGGGAAAGGCTCGAAGTTGGCACCTCATTTTGTTTGACCTTTTGAGATCCTTGAGAGGATTGGTCCTGTTGCCTATCACCTTGCATTACCACTGAGTCTATTGCATATTCATGATGTTTTCCATGTTTTAGTTCTTAGACAATATATTCCTGATGTGACCCATGTTCTTGATTGGACTACTTTGTAGGTTGAGGCAAACAGGTAGCTTTCTTTGGAGCCCATACGCATCGTTCAGCATCGAAGGCTGACCCTCGGGGGTCGGGACATAGAGCGGGTAATGGTCCAATGGGATCCTGATGGTGAGTCCTCATCATCTTGGGAAGATGTGGCAAGGATGAGAGACCTTTATCCATATCTTTTTGTAGGATTCTAGGAGTAAGCCCAGTCCTAGGGGATGTAACGACCCCCATGTTTGTATTATACTTTTGCTTATCTTGATGGACTTCGATGACTATATGTTTTGTATTGGATTATGCCTCCTGTTATTATTTTGTATTAGCACTGGTGATGTGCAATCTTAATACTATTATGATGTGGACATTATTATTACTTATGATGGATTTCATGCTTACATGATTGATGTTGCTTTGGCTACATGATGTATGTATATGCACAGGTACCTTGACGTGTGCTTGGAGTGTTGCAGGTACTGAGTATCGACTCCGTCTAGATTCACAAGCTTGAGCGTACACTTATTATCCCTGATGGTGGTTACTAGAGATAGTCACAGGCCCCGTTCCCTACCCTAGGCCACTATACCCTACTAGTGCAGTGTTCCTGTGTTGTTGTCTTATCATCCGATTACCTAATGGTAATGTCTAGATTGCCCCTTATGGTCATGTGTAGTTTGCCAGTGCGGTTGTTGAGACTTTTCTCCTTGGTTTCTGTTGATTGTTCGATATGGCTTCCTTGGCATCATTCTTTATTTTGATTGGAGAAAATTGTTTTATACTAATGTATATTTAGTTGGAAATGAGTACCTTGTCTATTCCTTACCCATGTACTGGGACTGATTGCATGTAAATTTTGTGCATGTGATAACCTATTTCTTTTATCGTATCGAGTTTCATGGACTAGTGTGTGCTTGGGCTACATCTTAGCATTTATAGGCTTCCAAGAGCAACCCTAGTCCTAGGGGGTAGGATGTAACAATCCTCCAGGCTTTAGGTGGAAGTCAGTATATTTTTATGATTATTTTATTTCATCCTTCCTCATGCCACATTAGATGGCTTTTGGGGAAGTTGGTGGTTAATAAATTCAAAAAATATCTCTTTGAGGGGGTTGTGGCATGTGGATGTGGGCAGAGACATAAATTTTGAGAAAATATTTGCCTGGTAGGTATCGACTACAGAAGTAGAGATGGGGAGAGTCAACGTGTTTTGGGAGGAAAAAGAGAGTATAAAACAAAAGAAAAATAGAGAGAACGGGAGGAAGAAAATAGAGGAACATAGGGGACAGTGATAGGAAGGAAGGGAGGTGCGCTAGAAGGGAGTGCGAGTAGTCTGCAAGGGGGTGCAAATTTTTGGAAGGTATTTATATCTGACTTTTGTTTTTCTAGCACAAAACCACCAAGTGCGATTTGAAAGGAGGTATTCCCATTAGTTCTTGTTTTTCCAGCACATAAACTAAGATATGTATGCTACAATTTCCTTAAAATCATAGAAACTTTAGTTGTCTATTTTTCCAGCACATAAACTAAACATGGTTGCTGCAATTCCAGTTACCTCAAAAAAAAAATGAAACCCCTGCTACATAAAATCTATGCCAAAGTTTATTCCAATGCAAGATATTTACACTATCTCTCTCTCCTAAAGTGATATCATATGCCAGAAAGTTTATTTACATGCAAGATTTGGTTACATCGTCTCCTTCCTAGAATTATTTCTTTTAAACCTATAGAGATTTCATGTTTTCATTTGATCAATAGGGTTTCCAAAGAAAGATCATATGTTTTCTGAGTTTATATATGTGTGTGTGTGTGTGTGTGTGTGTGTGTGTGTGTGTGTGTGTGTGTGTGTGTGTGTGTGTGTGTGTGTATCAGGCAAACAAAAGAGGGTCGATCTTATAGAGAATAGAATGAGGCAACTGTACAAGACTGGTACATATGATAGAGATCGAAGAGATCTCAGTCCCATGAAACCCGGTTGTTATATGATGACTTCTTTGATGAGATTTTCATTACAACTCTCTTTAGAAAATCTGAGTGGTCTTTGTTTTTAGTCATTACAGTCATTTCTGCTAAATCTCCAGCCTTAGAAAAACCACCATCTTTGAGTTAAAGAATGTTATGGCACTAAAATACATTAGATCCATCGACCTATGTTGTGAATTGAAATTCAGTTACAAATTTTGATTAAGGAAATTTGTCACTCAACCTAAGGATCTAAGGGAACGACTAGGTGAGTACAGGATTATGATGGGCCAAACACTACCCCTAAGTGGCAATGTAAATGTGAAAAACATACTTAAGTAACTTCATGTCAAAAATTGAATGAGTTACCTACACAATCTAAAAATAAGGTAGTAATAAAAGTTGTAATAAATTGAATGTAATTGTTATGGACTACTACTTTTTTTTTGAAAATTTTAAAAATAATTTGGTGAAAATTGGATATTTCAATGAAGCACTACTAAAATTTTCAGAAAAAACATAAAAAGTAGGTGCCATTCCGACCAACCTAAGTATGATAAAAAGATAATATTTTTTCTCCATGATTTGGATTTAAGTAAACGACACATGAGCGGATGTGACACATATTTTTTTGAATTTTTTAAGTAAATATATAATTATTCATGAATTTTTTACCGTGGCTTTTTAAAAAATATTAAAAATTAATTTTCCAACCAACCTAACTTGGTCAGAAATATATAAAACTCAAAAATTTCAAATTTTAATGTATACCCAATAAATCCTAGAATGTGACATCTTTTGGATTTAAAAAAGGATTAATATGTTGAAAGTTATGGATGTTTTTAAATATGTATATCTATTAGGAAATCAGACATAGCGTATGTAGAAAATTAATAATAATTACCTATTAACATCATTATGAAGTATATATTAGATTTTTAGAATCTTAAAATCTTCCTCTATAAACCTTTTCATTTGATTAAATTTAGTTACAAACTTCAAGGATGAAATGTGGAAAATTTTTAGGATAACAATAAATGGGTAGTTTTCCAAATTTATTTAGCAAGTTTTGGGATTCCCACTTGCCTAAATATGAGGTAATCCTAAGGCATTTTTGGAGGAAATCCATATTTCAGCTAGAAATATTAATATCCTTTCCATCAAAATCTAAATGTTAGTCTAAATGTTAGCACTTTTTCATCCAGCAAGTTTTTTCTCCATTGCCATTGTTTGGCCCATCATGATCTCACTCCCACCCTAGTACTGTAAGAGGGAAAATTAATATTTCCATTTTGTGAGCCTTTTTAATATATTATTTTGTTATTTTAAAAAATGGTAGACAATATGCAAAATTTAGGATGTTAGTTGACTTGTGTCACCATTTACCATACTTCTCTTATGATATCCATGCATTCCTTTGTGAAGAGTGATTAAATAGGGGTCACAGGAGTTATTACAAAACTGATCTAACTGGCAAAAGGTTGTTTTCAACAAATTACACTGTCCACAAAAGCTTTTGTCTTGTAGATCACATTTTTCTATTTCTAATTTATACTTCAGTGTTACAGTCTATTTTGGATACCTTGATTGGCTTAACGAGATGATAATGGTCTAGGTAATTAGAGTTGTCTTTTGGAGTGGCTCTCTATGAGCCTGGGGCTCGTAAGTGGCTGCTAGGGGAACTAGTAGCAGAGTTACATTAATAAGTGATAACTAAATGAAAACCTTGGGGTAAAAACATTAATAATATAATTAGTCCTCATGCATGGCCTTGAGCGCGTGTAAAGGCTAAGGATGCAATGGGAAGGCCTATCCGTCTGCGGGGCATTGATTTGGGAATGATTGAGTCTCCTCGTTTGTATGAGAGGAGTACTTGGTTCCATGTGGTGCCATCTCTTTGAGCATGCATGATGACACTCCATCTGATTACACTCTAGTATCTAGCACCATAGCAATCGTGAGTAGTACCTAACCTATGACTTGGATGAGTACCTCTATGTTATGACTTTGGCTATATGCATTATTCTCTATGTTTTCTTTGTGATTGATGTGAGTGTTGGCCATCTTGTGTACCCTGGTTCTTGTTACTTTTGTCTGGGCCTTGTGACTATATGTAAGCATAGTGGGGTGATCTTGTATGAGTCCACATGGTTGGGAGGCATTGCCACCACCATTGGGGACCGACGAATAGGTTATTGGAGCACCAGATTGGAGATGTTCTCTCTCTCCATTACTTCATTTAGTTATTGTATCATATTCATGGCTATGCCATTGCACTATATATTATTTCATGTAATTGTACTCTCTTAAGAGAGAAGATGTAATTATGCAAGTTAATGAGAAGAAATGAGATGTTTCCTATTTGGTTTATAGATTTCGGTGTGGGTATCGAAACTGTTGTACTATGATGCTTTGGGTTCATGTTTATATTAGATATAGGATTAGGAAAATTTGCTTTGGCGTTTAAAATGAATGTAGTTTTATAATGTTTTCTCTAGAGGGTGAATTAGTCCTCTCCTTCAGGTTGCACATTTAGCCATACTTGGCCATGAATGCTATCGATTTATCGATCAGCAACCGTATCTGTGTATCTTATCGATTTATGTAAAAAAAGGTTATTATCTTGCCCTCTTTTGGCTCTTACCCTTCGGGGTTACGTAGCGGGATGTTACATTCTAGGTATTCTATTTTCTCAATCTTATCTAGTATTGTACTGAGTAATGTTACCCATAGTGGCCACATCTTCTCAAAGGTGTCGGTATTGATCTGGTAAGAAAGAGAAACCAACTCTACAAGATGATGAACAAACCAATCACCACCAGTTGTACACCATGAATCATTTAAATCCCTTTTCATGCTTGTAATAGGTCAAAGTGAGTTGGTTCCTTTCCAACCGCATTAGGCAACCTACTCAAACACAATTGATTTGCATGACTTGCAATAGGAAATCATCAAGGCTGCTAAACCACCAATATAGTGATAGGTTTTTGAAGATGGTATTGACATTTGTGACTCCTTCCTTGGACATGCATCGTGTAACCCTACCCCTAAAAGTTGCCATGAAGCTCATGCAATAACAACTATCATTTGTTTCACCTTTACAATTAATCATCATCTCAGCTAGAGGATTCTTTGCTAATGAATCAAATTCTTTCATTTCAATCATCCTCCCATTGCAAGACTTCATAAACTTTGATCATTTCTAGACCACTCAAAATGCATCTCGTACCAAAAGAAATAAGCCTAAATTTCAATAAAATGAGAGGATGTGGTATACTTGCGAGCCTATATCCCATTGTCAAAAATATCTGACAGCGCCTGCTGTTGGTAGTGGATATCACATCCACAAGACACTTTCAAAAATATATCAACACACAAAAACATACAAACACAAACATTGATCCTCAACAATGTGCTACTGCACCATATATCATTGATTCAAAACATGATTACAATCATACAGTGAATGTTGCTGCATTCAACACTTAGACACTTGATTGACCACAAATATTTGACTTGATTGCTTGCATTACATTATGTCTCTTTTATAGATGGCTTTCATTCATGTCTTGCCTTTCTACGCTCTTCTATTTCCCATCTAGAAACAATTTGTTTCTGGAAACTTCCTCTAGAACTTTCTATTCTAGAACATTCTTTCTTTCTAGACTTTTCTCTCTTTTATCGTTTTCTCATTTAATTAATCGATTACAATTGATGGGAGAGATTACATATGCCAACACTCCCCCTTAATTTCAACCATATATTTTTCATTCCCAAATTTTGTCTTCCATATCTTGTCTTCCAAGTCTGCTGACTCAAATCCTTTGCTTGCATGATACTATCTTCAAGATCTTAAGATCTTTCCTCTTCCAATTCTCACTCACTGTTGTGGTAGTCCTTCAATCTTTAGAACTTCAAACTGGAAGTCCTTTCTCTATTTTTATCTTTCCACTTTGCATGATGCCTCAAACCTTCAAATCCTTTTTGATTGTTATCATCTTTCACAAATGAAGATCTATACCTGAACAAACTTTTTAGCATACCTGTAATTTGTTGCTAACTCGATCAAAGGCTCCAACCACAATCCATTTTCATACATCCTGTCATAGATTCACTTTTCCACTCTATCCCAATAAATCTTTTCCCAATTATTTCTTAATCCACATATGCTACAAGGATGAATATCCCAACACATTTCCCTACTATGTCCTTTCCTGTTAGAATGAGTACATTGAACATTCCTCTTTTCTTGAACAAACTTGTTTGTACCTGTATAATCCATTTTTCTATATTCAAGCCCTGCATACTTTGGCCTCACTATCAGCTCAATTGGTTCTTTGATTCCTTTTCCATACTTGCCTAGTCCTTTTCCTGTATATCCTATCTTCTTCATCATCTTGAAACCAACATTTTCTTTATTACAATTGACATGATTTTTAGATTCAAACAACTTGTCATCTTCATCTTTACATTCTTCATCAATATTATCACAACATGCAAATTTTTCTGATCCAACCTCTTCAACCTTGCATTCTTTAGCTTCAGCTACACATAAATCACTTGTATCACATGAAACATCACAAACTAATGGCTTTGTCTTCAAACATTCATTTTCTTCTTTTAACTTCAATATTTCTTCTTTTTGTAAACTATTTTCCTCTTCTAATCTCTCTATCTTTTCTTTCATTTCATCAAATAACTTCAATCTTTATTCTAACTCTTCATTCCTCTTTTTAACACCATCAAACAATTTCAAGTTTTCTTCTAATTCTTCATTCTTTCTTTTAACTTTACTCAATTCCATATCAAGATGATACATTTTACTTTCATAGTCTAGTATATCTATTAATAGTTCTTTTCTTTCTTTTTCCAAATCACTTTTCTCATTTTTGCCAATCTCTTTCTATCTTCTCTCTTTTATCTTTTTCCATTGAAAATAAACTATTTACTTACCTTGATTTGATGCTGCACTTTCCTCGATTGTCGATTTCCCTTAGTTTGGCAACTTCACATGCCTTCACTCCTTTTTCAATGTCTTCAATCTGCCCTTTTGTTTATTGCCTTCTTCTCTACCTTCTAGCACCCTTAAATTACATCTGATTTCCTCCATGATCTGTCTTTGAGCAACCTGTAGTACCAGCAACCTTTATAGTCTTCAAACTTGATCTTTTGCAGCTTCACCACTACTATTTCGCCTCTATTTTGGATAGAGATTCTTGATCTCTCTTCAATAGCTATGACTTGTGATGTGAGCTGAGAATTTTTGCACCAACAAAAACTTGGCAATTTCAACGATGATCTTATGTTTCAAATCGGTGTCTTTAGCGGCTCATTTCCTTTCAAAAACTGTAGTCAAACAAGCAGCTCAAAAAATGAGCAATAAACCCTTTGCGTCTTCCAAATTTGACCTTTAATTTTCAATGATCCTCCTCATGCAATGATCCTTATGATTTCCTCCTGTTCAGCGATTTAACCCTCGATTTTCCTTTGGCAACTCAAAAATTGGCTTCATGAAAACTTCAATATCTTCGGTACTTCTCTATTAGTGACACCTTTCAAAATTTGATTGTGCCTCATATCTAAACCCTTGTGAAAAATTGTCAGCTTCTCCTTGGCGTCTCAAATTTCAGCAATTTCTCATCTCTACTTTAACACTATTCTCTGTGATTTGATCTATGAGGGTGGTGGACAAACATGTGCTTTTGTGTAATGTCCCAAATTATGAGCTAAGTGTGTTTTTGAGATACATGGGAAATGCAATATTGGAATTGTATTTTCAATTATGAGGTTGGTTTTGATTTTTAATGATTGCATATGATTCATAGCTGGCTGCCAAACATGAAGGAAGGATATATTAAATGCAACATTTATTTATTAAATGATTGCATTGGATCGATGGAATATGAGGTCGATTGGGTTTGTGGAAATTAAATGATTGCATTTAATTTGATATTGAGCTTTGAAAATATTTTAAATGCAAATTTTATTATTAAATATTTGCATTGGAGCAGTTGAGGGTTTTTATTAAATGCAAATATCATCATTTAATGCATGCACATGGGGTAGTTGTGGATTGAACCAAGAATAGAGGAGCATTTTAAATGCAAGTTTATAAATTAAATGCCAAGTTGGTTATGTCAAGGATCAAGATTTTAAATGCTTTGAAGGTTATTAAATGCTTGCATTTGGATAGATTGGTTTATTTAATGCAATCGCCCAATCATTGCAAGTACTAGTTGGAGATTAGAAGGATTTTAAATGCATTTCAAACACAAAATTAAATGCATGTAGCTGATCGCCCAAGCAAAGAGGAAGATTTTAAATGATTGCAATCTCAAAATTCAATGCAAGTGTCAAAGGCAAAGCTTAAGGAGGATCAATCCATAGAGGAGGAGCAAAATTCATTTAAAATAATTGAAGATTGTTTTAAATGAAAGCATTTCAAGTGAAGATCATTCAATATTGCTCCATTTCCTTAATTTCTATTGATGGATTTCAAAATGCATTCCAAAATTGCCAAGAGGATGGACATCAAAGCTTGAGGAGTTTAAATAGATGACTTGAGCTTCATTTTGGAATGAATAATGCGATGGTATGTTTTCTTTATTATTGTTTATGACTGAAAATTCCGATTTTCTAGTTATTTTTCAAGGAGATGCTCCCTTGAGTGTTGTGGTGATGACCCCATAACAATTTGTGAGATGTTGTCATACAGATTTCATCATTGGATTACATTTGCAGGTTATTTGAAGAATTTGGAAGTGACATTGATATCTATTTGAAGCTCTTGGTGTAGAGGATTGACTACCAAGGTAGTTTAGTAAATTTGGAGTACATTGTGGATGGTATTTTCATATTTTGCAGGGTCTGATTTTGCAACAGCAAGGTCTGATTTTTATAACAGCAACTTTACATTGGCATTACAGGGCTTTTTAGATGAATTTGATCAAGGGTTTGAAGATTGAAGAGTGGTTCTTGATAGAAGACATTCCTATGCATCCATAGAATGCATTTGGAGGAGTTATTTCATGATATTTCATTGTAAACCCTTGGCTGGGCAAAAAGTACACTTTCAGCAGTCATATCAGCATACAGAAAGTTTACATCAGAATTTTATTGAAGCTCTTTCAAGGGTGTTTTGTGTCCATTTGATAGCCATCATCATTCTAGAGGCTTTGGGCTATATTTGTATGCAAAGTTTGATGTATTTGGGCTTCAAATTGATTTGTAATTAAGTCTGATATAAAATCAGACATGGACTGAAATAAATTCCAGCCACTTGACATTTCATGTTTCATTTTCATATGTGCAAAGTTGATGTGAGTTTGATGTGCTACAATTCCTTATTCATTTGGTGAAGTTATTTAATTGAAGTGTGCAAGAAATCTTATCTAAATTTGCAAAAAATTTCAGTCATTTCTGGAAGGGTATTTTACAGTGTTATCAGAGCTATATACAGAATCATAGCCAATATCCATCAGGGATGCTACAGTGGTATCAGAGCTTTACAATTTCAGTCCAATATCCATTAGTGATATTATATTTTTGGTGATCAACTTTCTTGGACAACAATCTGCACTTTTAAGAACTTTCTATATTTTTTTAATCGGCTTCTCTACATTTATTAATAACTCCAAGCTTGGCAATTTCAAATCTGTGACTTGTCTGGGGAGCGGACTCAAATTTCACAGATTCAAACCCTAGCCTATCCTTGTTCTGTGACAACTTTTATCTTTATTCTCCAGTCTAATGGCTAAATAAATGTGACCTATTTTGGAAGTTTCTTTACCACATGCGATTTGATCAGTGGCATACAATAATACAAATGTATTCAAATTAGGGACCTCACGATTACCTCAACTTCCAGTAATTGTCGGCGGCATGCGATCTCCCTTTGGTGGCATTATCCTTTTGTCTAAGTCTTACAACATATAATTCTCTAACGATACCTATTCTTCTCTTGGCTACGATAGATTTTTTTCTTTCGTCTTCAGTTATTTTCTCAGCAGCTTAGATCTTCTAGCAATAGGCAACGACCTTCGTGTGCTTCCTACTATTGCTCCAATCGTTGCTCCTGATGGATTCATAGACAACTTAAAAATACCTCTGTTTGGCACTCAGATCTCTTCACATAGTGAACCGCATCAAAAAACTCTCAATATCCTTATAGATATGTGGCTCCTTTGTGGATTGAGTCAATGCATGAAACCCTATCCTACTCTCTTCACAAAATCAACCTGAAACAACACATAACACAAACTAACTTATCTCTGATAACCTGGCACAGCTCTCCCATGATCATCCTGCTCTAATACCACTTGTTGGTGGTGAATATCACATCCACAAGACACTTTCAGAAATATATCAACACACAAAAACATACAAACACAAACATTGATCCTTAACAACGTGCTACTACACTATATATCATTGATTCAAAACATGATTACAATCATACAGTGAATGCTAATGCATTCAACACTTAAACACTTGATTGACCACACATGCTTGACTTGCTTGCTTACATTACATTATGCCTTATTTATAGAGGGATTTCATTAATGTCTTGCCTTTCTAGGCTCTTCTATTTCGCATCTAGAAACAATTTGTTTCTGGAAACTTCCTCTAGAACTTTCTACCCTAGAACATTCTTTCTTTCTAGACTTTTCCCTCTTTTGTCTTTTTGTCTTTTGCCTTTTTCTCATTTAGGAGAAATTACATATGCCAACACCCGCTTCTCCAACATAGCAGACATGCTTTGTGTGTATCCTAGAATCAAGGTGAAAACACTATAACACAGCTCATATGCCTTGTTTATTCTTCTACATAAAACTTGAAGATATAGACAAAGGCGATAATTTGAAATATTGTTGCATATAAAATTGATTTATAAAAAAAAAGCTAGAGGGAACTTTCGAGGAAATACAAATGGCATGCGTAATGCGGCACACCAATATCCTCAAACTTAGCCAGCTTTCTCCTTGCCTATGCCAAAATAGAAACAACAGATAAAACACAAGCTTCTGTTAGATAGCATGATTAGAAATGCTTAGGTGGATAGATATGCAAGATGTGGTGTCAACTAAAAGTTGGTATGAGTCTAGCACCAAAAAGACCATAGCTTTGTTAAGGAAAACATGTAGAACGTTTTAAAAAAAGAAAATGTTATCTCATATCATGATGGCAGGATATTTTCAAATGGATTTTTGAAAGATTTAGAAACTTTCAAATAAATGCAATCTTATCTTTCCAAGCTTCTTTGGGAGCCGTCCATCTACCAATTTATTTAAATTCACGTTTCCGCTCTAATCTCTTATTTTATCTCAGATAAAGAAGATACATTTATTGGAAAGATAAGATTGCATTTATTTGAAAGTTTCTAAATCTTTCAAAAATCCATTTGAAAATATCCTACCATCATGATATGAGATAATGTTTTTTTTATAGCGTTCTACATGTTTTCCTTAACGAAGCTATGGTCTTTTTGGTGCTGGACTCATACCAACTTTTAGTTGACACCACATATTGCATATATATCCACCTAAGCATTTCTAATCATGAATTTCCAATCATGATATCTGACAGAATCTTGCGTTTTATCTCTTGTTTTTATTTTGGCATAGGTAAGGAGAAAGCTGGCTAAGTTTCAGGATATTGGTGTGTTGCATTACGCACGCCATTTGTATTTCCTCGAAAGTTCCCTCTAGCCCTTTTTTTATAAATCAATTTAATATGCAACAATATTTCAAATTATGATATTTTATTTCAGGGTTTAACTGCGTAGTTTTTGAGTCAAACATATGACCCATATTTCATGAGTAGTGGTTCACATGAACCCATCTCTCATGTTAATGAATGGTCCACTTAGCACTCATTGCATCTAGGTGATGCACACAGGGGTGAAGCATCGGGACTTCCCGGGAGGTCACCCATCCCAGTACTACTCCGACTCAAGCGCTTGAGTCGGAGTAGTACTGGGATGGGTGACCTCCCGGGAAGTCCCGATGCTTCACCCCTGTGTGCATCACCTAGATGCAATGAGTGCTAAGTGGACCATTCATTAACATGAGAGATGGGTTCATGTGAACCACTACTCATGAAATATGGGTCATGTGTTTGACTCAAAAACTACGCAGTTAAACCCTAAAATAAAATATCATAATTTGACATGCTGCGAAAAATACCTCCTACTTATCAATATTTCAAATTGTCACCTTTGTCTATATCTTTAGGTTTTACATACCAGGTTTGAAGCACAATGGAAAAATACCTACACCAACCAAATTTCTAGATGGATGATCTCAAACATAGATAGCTTCTCTATGTTATATTCATGTTTTGCATATATGCTATAAGAGTTGCTAAGGAAAACCGGTAGCTCAAACTTCATCATTCTTCATAGAATAAGCTATGACCTCATGTATATGCTTCCACTTTTGTATACATATCCTGTAAGGACCCGCTTGATCCAAACTTGACTTTTCAAAAATTTTACTTTATTAACAAGTTCTTAAGAGATATATCAAGACTTCCATTGAGTACTCAGGAAAAACTTCAGCCAAACGGGCCATATGTTCAAAACGGAACATTAATTTTGGCCAAAACGGGCCATATGTTCAAAATGAAACATTAATTTGAGCCAAAACGGGCCATATGTTCAAAACGGAACATTAATTTTGGCCAAAACAGGCCATATGTTCAAAACAAAACATTCTTAAGCCAACCCAGGCTCTTCTATCCTTTGGGCAAATAGGTTCATACAGAACCAGGTCAAACAGACCTTATCGCTACCCGAAATAGGGTAAAACAAATGGTGGCAAAATGGCCTGGTGGTCAAACGGACCAAGACTTTATCCAATATGGGATAAGTAAACACAACAGCCAACCAGGCTAAATAGGACAGGAATCATTATGCTCCAATCTGAGATGCATAAACATAACAGCCAAACGGGCTAAAGAGGACAAGAATCATTATGCTCCAATCTGGGATGCATAAACATAACAGCCAAACGGGCTAATGAGGATAAGAATCATTATGCTCTAGCCAGAGACTTCTGACTCACTCAGAACCAATATAGATTCATCAGTCACTTCCTGGGGACCACAGTCTACCCAGACACTGTACTGAGGATGTCGACCAGGGAACACATAACATCAACTTGTACTCACCTTAGTTTACGGCAATGCCTGGTACAAGTAATCCACCCCAAGGATTCTTCTGAGTACTAGGAGAGTTCTTGAGTTACCTAGATAACCTTTTAGCTAGAGATCAAGATTATGAAGTTGATTATTAAAGAGTACCCTATATCTGAGGGACCTGAGTACTGGGGGCATCCTTCGCTGTCCAAACTGCCTACATACCCTGTATCCACGGGATCAAGGCCCTCTACGGATGCGATCTATACGATGAAGGCAAACATGTAGTTCTATCTTGCACTATGTTTTATGTAACTTTGGTTAGTACATAGTTCTTCACCAACTGTCCATTCACTCAAGTGATACAGAGATGGAATTCCTAAGAAACTAGTATTGCAAACACACCTCCCGAGAGTGTTTGGTGTTTAAATTTTCGAGTGTGAATAATTCACCTATCACGCATATTTCTCCGATGAGGTCTTCCCATTGATCGTCCTACAACAATTTTTGATAGTCTCACCTTTTTCTTTTTCTTAATCTTTTTAGTCAGGTATCCGAGGAGATTTTCCCTTCCTGCAGATTTCACTTAGACATGTTCCTTATTACTCCCCGATGATTTAGAGGGACGGTGCCTAGACGTCGTTGTTGCAGCTATGTTAGGCGCGAGGTACTTGGTTCAACGCGACGACATTACCTGTAAACGTGACCCAAAGGTACCGTAAATACCGAACACTGCGATTTGTTTGAGTTTGGACATTTCTTTACAAGGTTTACCTATTTAGATGAAAAGAAAACTTATACGATAGCTTATAAGGAAATGAGAAGAATTAAACTTCTTTGCTTGCATGTAAAGAATACAGCTAGATGTTATTCATAAATACATAAGGAAGAGTAAAGTAACAACATTCAAACAATTGTAAACATAATTTCAGAAGATACTAATTCAATTACGTTAATCACATACATAAATTAGAAAAGATACTTAAATCATTCTGTTTTCAAGGTGATATGATAGTTAATTTGCCATACATCAGTGATCTTTATTCAAGGTAAAACAATGATGTATAATCACATATCAAATTAATCTTTGTTCCAAGAGTAGGATACTAGATGATTTCCTTGCATCTTATGTGTACAATTAGAACCAAATTAAGGCTTGTAATCATGATAGGATAAGATATCCAACACGAATTTAACTCAACTCCATTGGTAAATAATGTTGACTTCTAGGTCAAATCAGGATTCTTCGATCACATTTTGAGATTAGGAAAAATTGTTTTCAAAATGATTGTTTAAAGAATTATTGCAATCCATCCTTGATTCTCTGTTTAGGCTTCTGCTAAATATTGACCCAACCCTTTATGTTGAAATCTATTCCTCAAGGAAATTTGTTCATTATTGTTCATTCCACTTTGTCGTAATACATAATCTACTTAAATAGTTAGGGTTGACATAGGTAACACTATTATTGATCTTAACAATAGTAATGAGTAATAGGGTTTCGTTGTTCTATAAGGTACTTATACATAAATTTCATGTTGTTTATTGTATTCATCGATTGGGAAGACCTTTGTTTGAAATATTAAGCTTAAGAGACAAGTTAGTTTATATACTCTGGTTTTCCTTATTGTTGATTTAAGTAAATTTAGTGTATTCTTACCTAAGGGAGCATTCATATTAAGATAACATTTTTTTATTTTTTTATTGGTCTATAACAATACTTAAGCATATGGTTGTTTGTTCGAGAAATGAGGGAATAGAAAAGTAAAGTTAATCTATTATCTAAGTCTGTTTATAATTATTAAAGCTTAATGTTTTAATATTACAAATTAATTATGCCCATATTTATTTTGACTACAAATTCATATTTCTATAAGTAATGGCATCTAGACAAGATGCAAAAATATAAGGTATTAAAAGAAAGAAGCAAGTTAAAATATAAATTTTCAATTAAATCGATTGCCCAAAAGATATGCAATAAACTACTAAACTTATCACTACACTACTACTAATCCTATCTAAAGGTTTGTAATGGTGGGTCGATGCCCATCAAACAGATTCAACAATTTCCTGTGTGACTCCGGGAGTGCAAACTATGTCTTTTCTAGAGGAAACCTCCTCAACTGTTGTGGCAGAATAGTCTAACTAAAATCCAAGGATGAAAGGCAAAGGGAGCTTTGAATAGGATACGATCAACCAGTGCACGATAAGGAAGGTGGATACCCCCTTTTTGTTAAAAGAAATTAGTTTTAAAAAAAACTCATAATTGCAAAATGTGGGAGCACGCGAAGGCATAGTAACCACTTGGCAAAATGAGAGAACATAGACAAGGCACACCAACTATTTTGCCAGATGAGAAGGCACAGTCAAGGCACACCAATTGTTTGGCCAGATTCATTTGAAATGAGGGAGAATAGACAATGCACATAGACTGTTTGACAGAAAACAACTGAAATGAGGAAGCAAAGACAAGTCATGTTAACTATTTGGGAGAATTGCAAATAAAAATGAGGAAGCACAGATAAGTCACATTAATTGTTTGGCAAAATCCCTCAAAGAAATGTGGTCTGCAACGTTTTAGGGTATGGAAGAAAAATGTATTGTTAGCTGTAAATTCAATTTCTACGACCTCTGCCAGCGTCCTCCCTGCCTGTCAGTATGGAAGCTTTGGAACAGGATATTGACATTCATCAAAGCATAATGGAAAGGGCATTTTTTGTCAGATATTATAGTTGGAAACTATCTGCCAAAAGTGGAAGCATAGACTAGGCATGCAAACCGTTTGACAGAATGCCTCAGATGGATGTCATCTCATGGAATGCATGACCACAAAATGCACAAAATGGAGTCGTTGAAAGGGCTTTAGAAACTTTTAGGCAAATGCAATCGTCAGTTGTGAATCAAAATTCCACAACCTCTGCTAGCATCCTCCAGTGCCAGCGTGGGAGCTTTGGAACAAAATATTAACATTCATCAAAGCATAATGGAAAGGGGATTCTTGTTAGTCCCTGATTAACATGTATGCAAATTGTGGAAGCATAGACAAGGCACGCCAAATGTTTGACAAAATGCCTGAAAGAAATGTCTTCACGTGGAAATGATTTCAGTCTCTACATAAAATGGATTTGAAAGAGAGGCTTTAGAAAATCTCAAGGAACTGGGATTGGCTGGTGAAAAGTCAAATTCTACAATCTTTGCTAATATCTTCCCTGCCTGTGCACAAAATGGGAGCTTCGATGCAGGGTATAAACATTCATCAGGCGTTAAAAACTATCAAGTAGATGCAATTGAATCTAAATTCCACAACCTGTGCTAACGGTTGTAGGATGTGCACAAATTGGATACATATATACTTCTTCAAGGTTTTTGCTATACAATTTCTGCAGTATTATTATTTAATCATGGAGCAATCACAGCCTAGCCCTGACTTTTAACATATTATCAAAGTGATAACTTTCTTGTGACGTTGATTGCCACGAATATCTTTGTTGCTGCAAATAGATTGTTGAATATTACAGACTAGATTATTGACAATTGTCTCCTCTTTATCAAATAAATGAAATTGGCAGCTATAAAGTCAAATTTCACAAAGAAAAGTAACGAATGCAGGATGTGCACAGAATGGATTTGATGCATAGGCTTTAAAAACTTTCAAGCGAATATGGATGTTCAGGTATGCAAGGAGATATTTATCAGACAAATAATAGTTACAATGCCACTACAAATTCTCTCATAATTGATTTAATTAACCTAAGACATATCATCAAAATGAATTCAAAACTAAAATTGAACTAACATAATTCTAGAACCAAAATCTTCAAAAGAAAAGAACAACAGATGGAGAGAAGAACTCTTACAGATTTCTCCAGCATTCCCAAACCAAAGATGAATGCCTTCTTCCTCACAATTCTAGGTAATTTATAGAAATTTACAACCTTTAATGCATCCTCCACTCTTATTTTTTTAATGATAATGCATCCTCCACTTTCTTTGTTTAATGATAATGCATCCTCACTCTCTTTGTTTAATGATAATGCATCCTCCACTCTTTAGTGGATTTGCAAATCTTATCCTCCATTTTTTTAAGTGTAATCCATTGTTAATTATTTATTATTTGTTTTTTTTAAATGAATATACATTTTATGTTTAGTTTTCAAATTTAGAATGCAAAATAAATTGAGTTGTGACATATCCACCTTTATATTTCTTTTTACATTGTTTATATTTCGACCTTCCATCAACTCATATGCCAACATTGATAGACATTTCTAACTCTCCCATGAGCCTCAAGTTTGAGCTTGACTCGTAATGTGTTGGGCGCATAATCATCAGCAATAAATGTCCGCTTATGAACTTCATGTAGAGCATATGTAGAAAGTTGTCATAAACCTTTGATCACATCTTTGTATGACACTGAAATTGAACTTCTTGGCTCTCGTTTAACAATCTATCTTGGACATCAATATGCATTCTATCTTGGAGAAGACATAGTTGCATTCTTCCTTATCTATTTTAAGGCTACGGACTTATATATTGTTTTCCAACTGTAGAAAGATCATCACTGTCTTTCTCTATTACCTAAAGGTAGTGTCTATTTTAGATCACAACTTTTGAGCGGTCTCAAGACTTAGCATAAACATACCCAAATATATATATATATATATATATATATATATATATATATATATATATATATATATATATATATATATATATATATATACACAAAGCAGTCGCCATGATGCCAATTTGTATACCAAGGCCGCGACTTTTTATATAGCTTTTCATTATGTTTCGAATGACATCTCTATGTGACATTCTTTTCATACAGTTGTAAGAATATATCCCGACTATGTTTTTGAAACACCATGCATAAGAGAAATCAATCTTGTTTCACTGCAATGACATTTAAATTGTGCCTTAACAATTTTAAGGGAGCCACCTTTTGATGAAAGAAATTTACTCTATATTGAATTTGTCAATAAATGTTGAAGCCTTGAACCTCCTTTCTAAAGTTGCTTTGACCATGCTTCATCCACATCCATGCACTTTCTTGATGACATGAAATCCAAAGGAAAAGAATTGGAAATCCCAAGTTCAAAGCTTCATTTCCATTGTTATATACTAATTTTATACCACCATTTTCTGCCTATTCCATGGGTTTGCAGAGCATTAACATGTATAAAGATGAATTCATTATGAATAATTATGCGCATAAAAATTGCAAGTGCCTAGTGGGCATTGAAAGAGTGTAGATTTGCAACAATAAATATATGTAGGGAATTTTTAGGAGGATGTGGAGTAAGTAGAATATATAACACATCCTTCAACTACCCTTTTTCAAAATAAAGCTATGAGATTGAAAAGAACAATGGATAACAATGGCATTTTAGAAGTATAGAAAATGGATGACTTCATTAGTGATTCAAGGGGGCAAAATTTAAAATTTTCTAGGATTAAAACTTGGGTAACACACACAAAAGCCTTTTTTAACAAACTTTTTTGTGAAATTGATTAAAAAATCACAACCAATCTTGTAATCACATCTATTTTGTTGTTGTGTAACATTATTTTTTATTTTTTTCAAGGATTTTTTCAATTCTAACACCTTTTCTTCAAACACTTGGCTAGTCAAAGACTATTTTATCAAACTACTAATATCATTGTTTTCAACTCGGTTGTCTAAGACTATATTTTTATCACTAGATTAGTTGTACATTTTATATGCTTAAAGGTCAATTAATATTTTATACCATGTTTGTGTAAACTATTTGTTGTGTATGCTCTCTCCTCGCATCATAAGGTGATCTTGGAGATCAAAAATACCTCTTAGTTTACTTTGTGTTGTGTTAAACCCAAGAAAATAAGTACGTATGCACTCTCCTCATAGTGTACGCTGATCTTAGAGATAACAAATGACTTCTTTCCTTTTAGTAGGCCTAGATGTAAGGATTTTATCACCATAGAGGATGACATAAACTATGTGTTCTGATGAGGTATATAAAGGGGGGAGAGTGAAATTTATACCTAAAAGTGATGCAGGAGCATCCAGTAGTGTAAGAGCAATCTTACATCACCCAAAAAAAGATGTGTTTCAAAATTGTTGATGTTCTTTCCATTTCTTTTCAAAATTTGTGGTTCTGGTTCCATAATTGCTTGAATAATGATGTAGAACTTTCAGTTTTTCCAAACTGCTAAAAATAGCAACCTACTATTTTAGGAAAGTTTACATTTGGGCATGGATTGAAGTGAAAATTTACAAGAAGCTTCATAATTGAAAAATAAGACCTTTGGCGAAGGAATCACACAAAGATCATTTGCGCGCTGAAAGATATTAAAGTTTTTGTTTCCTAAAAAAATGCCTGAAAATTATTCAAACTTAGGTTTGAGGCACTAAACGGACCCGTATGGGCCCAAAAATTGTCAGTATTAGTAGAACTAGTTCCTAGCACATAGAGCACTTCGTGAACTTTTCGGCGCATAAAACGGTTCGTCAATCCGACACCCGAATCAAAAGTTATGGCTCCCGGAAGTTGACCTATTTTTAGAGGGAGATGCAAATTTCAAAATTAGGTTGTTGGCCGCCAAAAAGGCTATTAATAACCATTTTTGGGAACCCTGGGCAATAGTAGAGTTAAGGGGGAAAGTGTAGAGTCAAGAATAGGCAGGAAAATAGAAACCCTAGCATATTTGGGGTTGTAAATGGTAGATGATTCTAGAGTCTTGTGAGAGGAAGATGTAATGTGTCGTACCCTGTGGAGGGTTGATTCCTCTAATTGTATTTAAGCTTCTGTAATGTAATAAGTAGTCCAAATCAATAAAGAAAGTTCTATTTTCTATGTGTAATTTCTATTGTTGTGTGTTTTATGATTTACCCCCTTCATCAAGTGGTATCAAAGTAAGGGTTCCTGAGTGTGTAGACAGATCACCGACTGTGAGGCAATTTGCACTAGGACCTGAGGTTGTGGGTTTATTGCGGAGATCAAGATGCCTCCACGAAGAAATCATATTGGGAGGAATGCTTTGACGGAAGAGGGGTTTAGAGCCCTGCAAAGGCAAATCGATGCATTGCAAGAGGAGCTACGAAGAGGGTTTGAGCTGAGAACAAGAGAAGAAAGCGAAGATGAAGCTAAAGAAGAGCTACTTGAGGAAGAACAAGAGGCTGCAGGAGATCCTGCAGAAGTTAGGTTGTTGAGGGCCATTTGAAAGATCAGAAAGAGGCCTAGGATTGAATTTTCTACATATTCTAGAGATTTGAATCTAGAACAACTTATTGATTGGATCAATGACATGGAGGAGTATTTTGAGTATGAAGATGTGGAGGACCCAGATCGGGTCAAGTTTGCAAAAACAAAGTTGAAGAGCCACGCCAGTATTTGGTGGAAGGAGGTCCAATTAGAGAGGAACAGAAGAGGAAAAGAAAAGATCACCAGATGGGATTGAATGGTGGAGAAAATGAAGAAGCAGTTCATTCCTATGGACTATGAGATGGAGCTGCTAAAGAAGCTGCAAGGACTGAAGCAAGGTGACAAGTCTGTTAAGGAGTATACAGAAGAGTTTTATAAAATTACTATCAGGACAGGTCATGCAAAGCCCAACAAGGAGAAGGTAGCCCATTACATTAATAGGTTGAGGCCAAGTATTCAAGAGGAGCTGAGCCTAATCAGAATGACCACCATAGAAGATGCATACCAGTTTTCCCTGAAGGTGGAAGAGAAGATGAATAAAAGATTCAATAGTAAGAAAAGGGGAAGAGGTTAGGGCAGAAGGACTGGTGGAAGACCCTATGAAGGCCATAATGAAGATCAAAAGAAAAGTAAAGAAGCTGGCACCAGTCGAAATCAGAGGGGATAATGCCTACCACCCTCATGACCAGAACAATGGTGAGCAAAGAGGAAGAGGAAGAGGCAGACCCGGGCAAGGATCCGAAAGAGGAGGTTTCAAAGGAACATCTTTCCAATGTGTAGAAGAAGGGCATCGAGCATACGAGTGTCCACAACATAAAGAAAGGATGAATAGAAGACCTAAAGGTAGTGCACGAGTTGCACATGTAGATGAAGATGCACAATCTGAGTGCTCTGAAGATGCTGAAAGGGGAGAAACCCTAGTTGTCAGAAGAACTTTGTTGAATGAGGAGAAAGAACCCAATCAGAGGAAGAGTTTATTCCGCACAAGGTGCAAATGTGAAGGTAAGTGTTGTGATATTATTATTGATAGTGGGAGCACTGATAATCTTATTTCAGAGGAAATGGTTGACAAGTTGAACCATTATCATGTTTGCCATAGCCTTGGTGCCCCTTTGCATAAGGAGTCAAGGTGAAGTGAAATTAGAATTGACCATGAACACATGCTTGTAGATGGGCTCTAGTTCATGGATTTTGGCCTCACATACCTAGTATATAATGAGGACATTCTCTATTTGCATGTAGCCTAGATAAGACCTTTTCTCCATCCTTTTTCATGGTCCATTGATAAGATGTTAGCCCTAAGATGTTACTCACATTGTGCTTTTGAGTTTATAGAGATAGAGCTTATTGTGGGAAGGGTCTTTGCCTCCACAGTAAGGGGTGTATAAGTGGTACATGACCTTACATTCCCTATCTATTTGTAACTTCATAGATAGCATATTAGTGAGCCCATAGAAATTGGCATTCCCACTTGAATAATCTAGGATGTTCATATGCTTGATCTATATTCATTTGTGTGAAACCTGTGCATTATCCCTTTGCATCCAAAATAAATCAAAATCCTACAAAATCCAAAAAGTCCCCTCAAGTCAAAGCTGAAATCCATTCAATCTAAATCTTTAATCAAATCCTTCCATCTTCCATTCACCCATTCAAAAATCAAAATCCCCATCACATCATCTCAATCAAACCCCCAATCTTATCCAAGCTCAAATCTCATTCAAATCCAACCATCATCCATTTCAAATCCAACCTTCAAATCAAAGACCAAGACCTTAAATCAAACCCATTATCCTTAATCCAAACTCTCTTAGGAACTTAACATTTTCTTTAAGTGTAGTTATACAATCAAATCACAAACCCCACCCTCTTGCTTAAGATATATTCCTATCTTAAGTAGAAATCAAATCCACAATCAAACCCAATCAATTCTTTCTTAAGAATTTTGCATATCTTAAGTACAGATATTCATCCCTCACCCAATCAATTTGAATTATCCCAATGTTTTGACATTTGATCCCCAATTATCCATTACCTAAATCAAATCATCTCCAATTTAGAAATTTAATCATCAAATCAACACCAATTCAATCCTAATCCAATCCAATTTAGCCCATATCCAATCCAACATCAAGCTACATAAGGTCCTAGACTTAATATTGCAAATCTAAAATCCCCAACAAATAAAATATTAAAGTCCACACCTTAGTATTCTAAAGTCATTAAATCCATCCATCATCCCACATCATCAAACCTTGTCAAGACCACATCATTCAACCTAAGTACTCACCTTGATTCATGACATATCTCAATAGGATGGACCAATTTGTAGGCGATAAATATGTTCTCATCCAATATCTTATTAAAGAAGAGGTAACTTTGACATGGAAAAACTCAAAGGTCTCATCCATTCTATTTCACCATCACCACCTACCTTGAAAACCTTCTAGACCATTCATCTAAACACTCAACTCATGACCATATTACCCACCACAATGATCAACAAGTTGGTGGTAGCATCCAACCACTCCACCTCCTCATAATCCCACTTCATCTTCTAACTCACATCAACAAATTCAGTCTTCATCACTTCCCTTACAAACTACATTCCCTTCTATAACATCCCATCAATATGTTCCTACGTGTTTTCCAATGCACTCCCAACTTAATCTTCACCGATGACAAACCTCATTCTATCACTCCCACATCTCTCCATCCCTCAACAAATAACTCCAATTCAATCCATATTACCACTATATATTCCATACCAACATATCTCATATCAACCCACATCAAATCATTCAACCCCTTCACAAAAGACACATCATCAAGCCAATCCCACATCAACTTATCCTATGAATATTCCTCAAAACATGTATCCACAATCTCCCACTTCTTCTAATACCCCTCAAAACATGTATCAACAATGTTCCATTTATTCAAATATCATCCAACACCCATATCAACAACCTCCCACTTCTCCAAATATCCCTCAAAATATGTATCAATAATCTCCTACTTCTTCAAATATCATCTAGCATGCACATCAACAACCTACACAAAATAATCCATCAAGCCCAAATAACACATTTTTTGGTCATCAAGCCATGGTAACTTTGACAAGGGAAACACCACTCTAGCCTCTCTATCCTATGTAAATCCTCCATCCTCATAGCCTCTACAATCCAACTCATCCCATCAAGCCAACCACCACCCAATCCAAACATCTAATTCATCCAATCGATGCAATCACTCATCTTCTCAAACCACCTCTCAATCACCTAATCCTACCTTATCTAAACAATTCATGAAAGGATTTAAATCCAAGCACTACTAGCATCACCTACCCCCTCAAATCCAGAAAAAAACAAAATTGGAAATATTCTCCAAGAACTACTAGCAAGGGATCTTAAGTACAAAAGAAAAAGAAATGTTGTGGAGTCATTCAACTCCACACATCCAATGTCATCCCACTCTAGCACATGCATGCATGTTGTCACTAAGAAAGTAATCAATTGACCATCCCTCAAGAACATTCAAGATCTTGTGCATCTACCTAGCTTATCAAAGAGTCTCTTAGTACCATCCTTGTCCAAAATCAAACATCGTCATGCAATCCAATGCCTATCCTTGAACCTATCAAAGAGCCTCCTAGTACCATGCATATCCATCAAGTACCATCATGTAATCCAATTCCTATCAAGCCTATTAAAGAGTCTCTTCCCGTAAGATCAAGTCAAAATCCATTATGCAACCATGTTTTCAATTATTTAAAGCCTATCAAGCCCATCCAAGAAACCTCTATTCTTATCCAAACTCAAGAGCTAGGTCAAGAATCAAATCCAAAATATGATCAACCTTTCTCCTCACCAAGACAAGATCAAACTATCCAAGCTACTCAAGGTCAAATTATCCAAGCTACTCAAGATTAAACTATCCAAGCTGCTCCCATCCATGATCAAGATAATATTTTTTTTAAAAAGGTGACGAGTATCACCTATACTAATATTAAAGTCAAAAATTACAGCACAATCTTATGAACAAGAACAACATTGACGGCTGAGGCCCCAAGGTTGGGGGGAACAAAACACATAAAGCTTGTAAAATAGACCATATCGGGCAAAACAAGCGAAAGATACCAAAAAACCCAATCAAATTTATTGGGGCAGGATTTACAGGTGTCATTAGCAAGCGGAGCCACATAAGCAATAGAAAATAGCATCGAGAGTGCCATGGAAGGTCTTGGGGCCATGTCTAGACAATGGAGCCGGATGAAGTGGATGGTGCCAAAGAATTCCTTAGCCTTAGCTTCTAGACCAATGAGCAACTGGAAACTATAAGCCTCCAAAGTCGTATTAAGAGTATTGAAACACCCTGAGCGAATGCCTTTTTTGAAGGCATTATATTTATGCAGGAGACCGTCAAAGAAGAATGTAGCAAACACAGGGGAAAAAGACCTCCCAAAGCTGCATTAAACTCCTAGATACTGTATGTGTCAAGGGTGGATGTCTAGCGATAAAGGTGGACTAGGGAGAATGCAATGGACTAGGGTTAAATGCATGCTTTTGAGTTTATAGAGATAGAGCTTATTGTGGGAAAGGTCTTTGCCTCCACAATAAGGGGTGTATAAGTGGTACATGACCTTACATTCCCTATCTATTTGTAACTTCATAGATAACATATTAGTGAGCCCACAGAAATTGGCACTCCCACTTGAATAATCTAGGATGTTCATATGCTTGATCTATTTTCATTTGTGTGAAACCTATGCATTATCCCTTTGCATCCAAAATAAATCAAAATCCTACAAAAGCCAAAAAATCCTCTCTAGTCAAAGCTAAAATCCATTCAATCCAAATCTTTTATCAAATCCTTGCATCTTCCATTCACCCATCCAAAAATCAAAATCCCCATCACATCATCTCAATCAAACCCCCAATCTTATCCAAGCTCAAATCTCATTCAATTCCAACCATCATCCATTTCAAATCCAACCTTCCGATCAAAGACCAAGATCTTAAATCAAACCCATTATCCTTAATCCAATCTTTCTTAGGAACTTAACATTTTCTTTAAGTGTGGTTATCCAATCAAATCAATCCCCACCCTCTTGCTTAAGAAATTTTCCTATCTCAAGTAGAGATAAAATCCACAATCAAACCCAATCAATTCTTTCTTAAGAATTTGGCATATCTTAAGTATAGAGATTCATCCCTCACCCAATCAATTTGAATTATCCCAATGTCTTGAAATTTGATCCCCAATCATTCATCACCTAAATCAAATAATCTTCAATTTAGAAATTTAATGATCAAATCAACATGAATTCAATGCTAATCCAATCCAATTTAGCCCATATCCAATCCAACATCAAGCTACATAAGGTCCTAGACTTAATATTGCAAATCTAAAATCCCCAACAAATAAATATTAAGGTCCACACCTTTGTATTCTAACATCATTAAATCCATCCATCATCCCACATCATCAAAGCTTGTCAAGTCTTCATCATTCAACCTAAGTACTCACCTTGATTCATGACATATCTCAATAGGATAGACCAATTTGTAGGTGATGATAAAAATGTTCTCATCTAATATCTTATTAAGGAAGAGGTTAAAGTCCCTTGTAACTTTGACATGGAAAAACTCAAAGGTCTCGTCCTTTCTAATTCACCATCACCACTCACCTTCAAAACCTTCTAGACCATTCATAGATAAACACTCAACTCATGACCATATTAGCCACCACAATGATCAAGAAGTTGGTGGTAGCATCCTACCACCTCCACCTCCTCTTAATCCCACTTCATCTTCTAACTCACATCAACAAAGTTAGTCTTCATCACTTCCCTCACAAACTACAATCCCTTCTACAAGATCCCATCAATATGTTCCTACACTTTCCAATCCACTCCCAACTTAATATTCACCAATGACAAACCTCATTCAATCACTCCCACTTCTTTCCATCCCTCAACAAATAACTCCAATTCAACCCATATTACCACCATATATTCTATAACAACATATCTCATATCAACCCACATAAAATCATTCAAACCCTTCACAAAAGACACAACAATTAGACCAACCCCAACTTATCATCAATCCAATCCCACATCAACTTATCCCATGAATATTCCTCAAAATATGTATCCACAATCTCCCACTTCTTCTAATACCCCTCAAAACATGTATCAACAATGTTCCATTTATTCAAAAATCATCCAACACCCATATCAACAACCTCCCACTTCTCCAAATATCACTCAAAATATGTATCAATAATCTCCCACTTCTTCAAATTCCATTTAGCATCCATATGAACAATCTCCCACTTCTTCAAATATCATCTAGCATGAATATCAACAACCTACACAAAATAATCCATCAAGCCCAAATAACACATTTTTTGGTCATTAGGCCATGGTAACTTTGACAAGGGAAACACCACTCTAGCCTTTGTATCCTTTTATAAATCCGCCATCCTCACAACCTCTGCAATCCAACTCATTGCATCAAGCCAACTACCACCCAATCAAAACATCTAATTCATCCAATCAATATAATCACTCATCTTCTCAAACTGCCTCTCAATCACCTAATCCTCCCTTATCTAAACAATTCATGAAAGACTTTAAATCCAAGCACTACTAGCGTCACCTACCCCCTCAAATAAAAAAAAAAAACAAAACTTGAAAATCTTCTCTAAGAACTACTAGCAAAGGATCCCAAGTACAAATGAAAAAGAAATGTTGTGGAGTCATTCAACTCCACTCATCCAATGTCATCCCACTCTAGCACATGCATGCATGTTGTCACTAAGAAAGTCATCAATCCACCATCCATCAAGAACATTCAAGATCTTGTACATCTACCTAGCCTATCAAAGAATCTCTTAGTACCATCCTTGTCCAAAATCAAACATCGTCATGCAATCCAATGCCTATCTTTGAACCTATCAAAGAGCCTCCTAGTACCATGCCTATCCATCAAGTACCATCATGTGATCCAATTCCTATCAAGCCTATTAAAGAGTCTCTACCCATAAGATCAAGTCAAAATCCATTATGCAACCATGTTTTCAATTATTTAAAGCCTATCAAGCCCATCCAAGAAACCTCTATTCTTATCCAAACTCAAGAGCTAGGTCAAGAATCAAATCCAAAGCATGATCAACCTTTCTCCTCACCAAGACAAGATCAAACTATCCAAGCTACTCAAGGTCAAATTATCTAAACTACTCAAGATTAAACTATCCAAGCTGCTCCCATCCATGATCAAGATAATATTTTTTTTAAAAAAGTGACGAGTATCACCTATACTAATTTTAAAGTCAAAAATTACAGCACAATCATATGAACAAGAACAACATGGATGACTGAGACCCCAAGGTTGGGCAGGACAAAACACATAAAGCTTGTAAAATAGACCATATCGGGCAAAACAAGCGAAAGATACCAAAAAACCCAATCAAATTTATTGGGGCAGGATTTACAGGTGTCATTAGCAAGCGGAGCCACATAAGCAATAGAAAATAGCATCGAGAGTGCCATGGAAGGTCTTGGGGCCATGTCTAGACAATGGAGCCGGATGAAGTGGATGGTGCCAAAGAATTCCTTAGCCTTAGCTTCTAGACCAATGAGCAACTGGAAACTATAAGCCTCCAAAGTCGTATTAAGAGTATTGAAACACCCTGAGCGAATGCCTTTTTTGAAGGCATTATATTTATGCAGGAGACCGTCAAAGAAGAATGTAGCAAACGCAGGGCGAAAAGACCTCCCAAAGGTGCATTACCTTCCTAGATACTGTATGTGTCAAGGGTGGATGTCCAGCGATCAGGGTTAAATGCATGCTCATGGACTATGGGAGAATGCAATGGAGACCACATAATCTAGGTCTTGTACCAAATACATAATGTTGGATAAGAAAATGGATGCTACGTTGGAGTATTTCTGCTTGTTAGGAGAAGCTCGTAGGAGAGAGTTCCCAACCACCCACATGAATTGGAAGCAAGTTGCAACTTCGAAGGGACATGCGGAGATAATTGGCCGTTGGCAGCATAGTAGAGAGAGAGACAATAATAACACGCCACCTTTGATCTATGATAGATCACCTCCAATGATTAATTAGCCATAAATAGAATTGATCTGAGGAAGGAAAGAAATTGCCTCCACCCCACAGAGGATCCCATCTGTAGATATAATTTGAATTATTCCTGCCTGTCAATCTGTTGGAGCCATTGGGGAATGACATCAATGACTTGACAGTTCAAGTAGACATCACACTCTCTTTAAGATATTTCATCATGCACATGGTAGATGGCCAGAGAGAGCACTCTTGACATTCATTCATCTCTCCAAAAAAAAATCCATCTAAAATTCTTGAGATTGAGATATTTCTAATACATGGGGATTGATGAAGAAATATTATCATTTTCCTTGTCAATCAATTTGATCAACCCTTCTATTCTAGAAAATTACTCTGGTACAAATCAAAAGTACTATCATGGCTGTGTTGATCTATAGCTAGGTTAGCCAGCTAGTCAGCAGTAAAATTTACTTCTCTGTAACAATGTGATATTTGGAAGGAATCCATTTCCCAGGTGCTTCCAAATGGCTTGGAGAATATATCTCTGTAAAAACTTTTAATATAATATTATGGGTGGTTCACCACTTTTTTTCATTATATATATATATATATATATATATATATTTTCCAGTTTTGAATGCACTTTGATTTTAAAGTGTTGATAATTATCAAGGAGTTACCTTCAATCCAGACGTGTTTAATGTAAAAATCTCTTGCCAATTGCAATCCATGAAGAAGGGAAGAAGGGCATGGACTTTAGCTATGAATTTTGAGACTACTGATAGCTTGGTCACCCTAGGTACAATAGCTTTTGTGCATGAGTCCTGAAGGATGCAGCCTATACTTGATTCGCTTGGATTACCTTGGGAGGATCCATCAAAATTTAGCTTGATAAATGGAGGAGATGGTGCCATCCATTTGACCTTGGTCCTATCAACCTTATCCTTATTTGATTAAACTAAACCATGCACAGATAGTGTTCTAATGTATTTCCATTTCTTGAGGAAAGAAGAACCCCAGTTGGAGAACTTATCATTTGGTCTGAAGTATTTGTGGTTACATTTGAGGTTACTACTTCTAAGACACTCTACTTAAATATCATCCACTTCAATGGTCAAACAATCCATAGTAATTTTTTACACCTCATTCACAACAAAAAGTGGTAAATATTTATCTTATTCTTATTGGCCAAAATTAGTCTTTGACTATTGAAGCGAATGATATTTAAGAACAACCCTTCTAAGATAGCATATTCCATATTTTCTATAACCTTGCCAAGAGTTGATGTAGACTTCTTGAAAATTTTGAAGTTCCTTTGTCGCGAGATATGCCAAATCCTGATTGAGGGGCTCACGTCCCATATACAAGAAATAGTTGAATCTGTGTAGAGAGAAGGCCAACTTTTGAATAGATCGAGAAGGAATTTAGGAAGTGGGGAGAGCCAATTAAGACATTTGAAGACTCAGTACCAACAATATGAGCTAAATGGGTAGTGAACAAGCAAATGGTCAACATCCTCCTCATATTCTCCACATAGAACACATTTAAACATTGAACAAATATTCATGTTTTCTTAGCCTTGTGCCTATAAGGATCCTATTATGTACGGCAACCGAGAGAAAGCACTTACCTTAGGTAGAATTGAGTCATTTGAAGAAAGTTTATATGGCTAATCTAATTTGTGGGTTGTCAACAACACTTTATAGTCTTTATTTATTGAGTATAACCCTGACTTAGCAGTGATTCAACTTAATTCATCTCCCTTTTCTGATCTAAAAATCTCTCTCTGCAAATATTTTCCTAAGAATGTCTTGGTGTGAGGGGAAATTACAATCTTTAAAACATTTCTATCTAATTTTCCCAAAAGATTTTTCTTGCTCGTCCTCCTAGTAGCCCTAGATTCTCTTTCCCTATGATCAAGATAATATTTATGATCAAAAGAACCAAGTTGATCCCTTGATCCAAGATACTCTCATCTATGATCAAGAAACCAACACTAATCCTATCCATCATCCAACCAGTCCTATCCATTATCCAATAGCATCTCATGATGAGACACTTGGTCCCCATGAACGCATAGACAATGAAGTAAATGACATTGATCCTATCAAGCGTATCAATGAGCAAGCTACCAATGAGCATTCAAATGATGAAGGCATAACAAGCACACACAATGATCAAGACACGACAAGAACAAACAATTATCAAGGCATGACAAGCACAAACAATGGTCAAGGAATGCCAACTATACACAATGAGAAAGCACAAGCATCTTATCAACTAGGATCTACCACCTTCATCCAATCAAGTTTTCTTGTAGATGGGGCAATAGAAAGCTCTAGTATTTATTGGGAACACACCAATAGACAAATGCTTCAAAAACAATAAGTATCCTATTGCAAACAAGATATAAAAAAGCATGTACCATCAAGGAAAAGGATTGGGCCTTCATGAGCAAGGGATCCTACAGCCTATCCGAATCTACATCAATCATGGTCAAGGCATTGACTATCAATCATCTAAATAATCTAATGATGTTTGTGATACTTCAATGATCATTGAGGCAACTTCATCCAATGTAAGTATCAAGATAGGGATCATTCATATAGCCTCTACAACAAGCTTGTTACCATCAATCACTCGACCTCCACTATCCCTACCATCAAACTTTATCTTCCACATCCCAAACCCATCAATTGGGACCAAAAAAATTGTAAAGCATACAAAGAAACATATCCAAATCAATATCAACTTGGTTCTTTTGATTGAATGGGTGGACGGTGGGCTATAGTATGTTTGTTGTTAGTATAGTTTATTACTATATCTAGGCTTTTTTTTTCTACTACACATTTTTTTATGTTTGGCTTCTATCCTACCATGTATAATCTTTTGGGGCAGCTTTTGGTTCTAGGGTTTCGGGGTCCCTTCAAAATCCATTTTACCCCTTTAATCAAAAACACATCCAAATCAAGCATTAAAGATGAAGGAATCCACAAATCAAGGAAGACACATAGAATCAATGATTGAACCCACATTAGTGTGTCCCACAGTTTATAGTCCACATCCTAACTTTTTCTTGAAATCACATATTTTTTAGAAAAAACTAATGATTTAAGCATTGAGGGGTTCAGTCTATAGGGGTTTGATTGAATTGGGTTAGATCAAACACTCTTATTTCAAACCCCATTGGATAGAACCTCCTAGGCTTAAATCAAACTATTGATAGAGTCTCCTTCGCACCTATCAAAATACTGACAAAAAGTAGTTTTACTTCATCTTTTGGGGGATCAAATGAAGTCATTTGGAAATGCCATTTTTTAGGATGTAGCCCTTAGTATTCGCTTTACAAAAATTATAATATTTATTATATTTTCTCTAATATTATTTTTATTTTTATTTTTTTATAATGAATGTAGGTTCATTATGAGAAAATAATGAGCTCTATTCAAGATACTAGGAAAAATAACAAACATTATTAGAAAAATGTCAAAAAATTCACTACAGTCCACTTAGATGTCCTTGTTTAAATGAAAAAAAAAATTGACATATATTCTAAGAAAAACATGACACGAAATAATATGGGTTTGAAATGTTTGTTAGTACTAATTTAAAAAATATTTTAATAACAAATAAAATATCTAATAAGAAATTACAAAAAATATCCATGCAATAGACATTGGATTCAAAGATCTAATTCTAATAAATCATAGAAATTTTTTATTTCTAGTGACAGGTATGCATGACAGAGTAATGTCACTAAATCAAAAATAATAGAAAAAATAAAAATTAATTAAAGAATAAAAATAGAAAATTATAGAAATAATTATTTCAAAATAAAAAAAAATTATATCTTGAGTTTTCATAAAAATTCCACAACTCATTAGTTTACATCATCCTTAAATTATTGACCATCTGTTCCTATAATTGAAACAAATTAAAAAATATTGAAAAATGTTGATTTTGATCATCCCACTTAGGCTAAAAATTGGGACACACTATTGTGGGATCACCCCAATATGGGTCCCCAAGAAAAATAGATCAATCAAATCAAGTGAAGTAAAGTATCCAAATCCAACAATCACTCAAAACAAGGATCCACATCAAAAGATGCACCTTGCATATAATAGGTGTCCACCACTTTCCAGCTTGTATACAAATGTTGGTCCTAAATATCCAAATCCCGTAATCATTCATAACAAGGAGCCACATCAAATGATATGCCTTGCATCTAATAGGTGCCCATTACCTTCCAACTTGTATACAAATGTTGGTCATAAGTATCAAAATTTAGTAATCACGCAAAACATGGAGCCACATCAAAAGATGCACATTGCATATAATAGGTGTCCACCACCTTCAATCTTATCATCGCCCCCAATACATAAGGTGTATATGAATGTTATATATAATAGGTTTCAACTTCCATCCAATTTTTATATGAATGTTGGTCCTAAGTGTCTAAATATAGAAATCACTCAAAACAAGGAGCCACATCAAAAGATGTACCTTGCATATAATAGGTGTCCACCACCTTCTAGTTTTTATATGAATGTTGGTCCTAAGTATCCAAATTTAGTAATCATGCAAAACATAGAGCCACATCAAAAGATTCACGTTACATATAATAGGTGTCCATTGCATTCAAGCTTATCATCACTCCCAACACATAAGGTGTATAAGAATGTTGTATATAATAGGTGTCCACTACCTCCCAAATTGTATATGAATTTTGGTCCTAATTTCCATCCCAATCCAAAATCAAAATTCCCTAATCTCCCATGCCAAGTATGGAGAGTCAAGAATCCTCCAATCCAATCTAAATCACTAACCCATCGACCTAAATCCTACAAAACTCAATCGCCTAATTCCACATCCAACATCCGCTATCCAAATCCAAAATCATGCCTCAAATCCAAAAACCCCAACTCCCAAATCTACCACATTGTGGCAGAAATACTTTATCATAAGGGCTATGATGTTACCCTAACAATATACAAACATTTAGATAAGGAAAACTATATTATCAACAATGATCATACCAACATCAATGAATTATACATGATCACTCTGATGCAAATAAAGTAATTACTACAAGAAAATCACTATTAGCATGTTATGACAAGAGCATCTACATTGACTATTCCAGATGGACAAGGACATGTGAATACCCTTTGAATATTAAACTATCAATACTATCTAATCAATAGAATAAAAAAATTAAAAAATCAATCAAAAAATCAAAATATTAAAGATAAATCATTTGTCCAATGGTGAAAACCATTTCAAGGCACCTTGGATAAGCACTATAATGAAGCCCATTCATTGGCATCATGTGTATATTGATTATCTATGTGCCTTACACTTGGGGCAAGTTGTCTCTTCTATCCTATCCTATCACTCCAATCTTATCCTACCCACTTATAATATCCTCATACATATCCCATTGTCTCCCCAAACCATCCATCCTCCACACTTTTGACCTTGATAAGGATAGGGGCATAATTATGAAACATGCTTTGGACATCTCTTGATATACCCAATCTTTTACAACAAATCCTACCATATATCATCACAAACATAATCGTGAAAGATCATGAGTGACATATCTAGAGTGGGGAAAGCTATTCCTATGTGACATAGTCCTTGGAGATCACATCCCAAACCCCTCCATCCATCCACCATGCATCCCCCATATGTCCTACCCACTATTGACCATCCCTTAATCCATCCATCTAATCATCCCTTTATCCTTGTCCTTAGACTTGGTTTTCCCTTGCCATTGGTATCCAATAAAAAGTCTATCCAAATGCAATCCAATGTAACCATCCCAAATTAAAAAATCAATAAATCCAAGTGCAAGAAATCCTTAATCCTCACCAATCTAACCAAGCATTCTAAGAACATTATCCACAAGAATCCGTAATTTTTATTCCAAGCCTTGCCTCAAACTTGATTAAATCCAATCATCATCATCGAGATATATTGTTCCCAATCCTTGCATTATTTTTAGGATATATCATTCCTACATCAACAATGTTGTCATCATCAATAATCATCAGGATATATCATTCCCACTCATTATGTTGTTCTTAGGATATATTGTTCCCACATTAACAACCCTATCCCCATCATCAATCAATCAATCAATTATTAGTTTTTAGCTTGATCTGGGAACAACCTTGTTTTTCTTTATATCATTTATGCATGATGTTTTCTTTCTTGCTTGTGTGCATTATCATTTTTATTGTATCTGCATTGGTCATTCTAGCATATTTTCACAACGGCATCATGGTCTTCCATATCATGGTGCCATATGGCATATACTTTTTTTCAACCTTTTCTTTTGAGTTAGTCCTTTATGTACGAGACACATTTTCACCCTAGTCCATATACCTTGGTGCATAATGTCTAGTGCTATATCAAACTTGATGGTTGCTCATCCAATGTAGCATGGCCTATCATTCATCCATCTCATCCGTCACCTCTCTCTCTCTCTCTCTCCTCCATTAATTCAACCAATTAATATATCATCTAAATCATTTCTATTTATTATATCACATCCCTTTATCCAAACCTCTATTCTCATCCTTCTTTTCCTCATCTACCCATATTTTCATCCATTTCAAAAGGAAAGTCATGTTCAAACCCACCTATCCTTTTGAGGGGACATCACATCCCTACATCATTCCTCCTCATCACTTCTCCTCTTAGTGCTTGGGGCATCCATTTCTAGCATCCATTTCTAACCATAATATCTTATCTTCTTTGAAATAATGTTACTTCTCTTAGTCGCAACATCATCTCAAAGAGGGGCAAAACATAGATACATAAAATTGACCACATCACTCTCGACACCTCTAACATCACTTTCATTACTTTCAACACCTTTCAACATTGTTCTAATCTCATCCTAGCCACATTAATCTTCACACCAATTAATTAGATAAATTATATTTATTTAATTAATTAAGATAACCCTTTTAACATTCATTCCATCATTAAATTAAATAAATTATATTTATTTAATTAATCTAATTTTTCCCACATCCCTCTCCATTAATTAATTAAATAATTTCACTATTTGATTAATTAATCTAAAAAATCCTAAATCCTAGTCTAATGCACTACTTATCCTAATTAAATAACATCCTTATCTATTATCTACAAATAAATAAATTTAAAATTCAAGAAGGCACATGACTAGCTAAGAGTTATCTAGATTAATTGAAACTAGACATTCACACAAAAATTAAACCAACTTTATATCTCCATCATCCACTCCATACTCCATCTTTTAATCTTATCCATTCACATAAGGATAAGCCCTACAAGCTTCTAATCTTACCCCAATTCTTCACATTCAATCCTAGCCATCGATTTTTAATCAAATCTTAGCCCTTCATCCTATCATCCAAAATATATAAACTAACCCTCAATCAATCCATTTGCATAGAATATTTCGAATGTAATGACATGCTATCATTTTGAACAAGCTTTTGCAATGTAATGTCATGTTGTCCAACTAAGCAACCAACAATCAATCTGAACATCAAAAATCCATTGGAGCACAACCATCACTTCTTGGTGCAACAAGGACTAGTTTTTGTGAGAGCTTTCTAGTTTTTCATTTGATTTTACCAACCCTTTGATTAATTAGAGGTGTTCTTAAATATGAAAGAGAATCTTTGTTTTCATGCATTGTTCCTTATTTTCTTTCATATTTTTAGCATACACATCTATCTTATTTAGTTCCTTGATTATAGAACTTGTTGTTGTACTTCTTTGTAGTTATTAAGTATAATCATCCTTCATTAAACAATATGTAATTTTTCTATTCAATAATATCACTATTATATTGTGTAATGACAGGAGTAGATCCAAAGGACTAGGCTACAGAGGCGGAGTAAGCTTTTCCAATGGAACAAATCAAGATATGCATGGCTAGTGAAGAATGGTGTGATAGACAATGGAGAGGTAAGAATGGTAAACAAGATTGGAAAAGAGATAGATAGGAGCCGAAGTATGAGACAAAACAGGGGCTTTAACCTAGGGCTCTCAAGAATCTAGAACAACTCTAAGGCAAAGGCTTCAAGATTGAGAAAAACAACAAGTAGCAAGGTGAAAAGAGATATACACAATTCAGATCAGAACCCTCATTTGTATCTAGTGCGAATGCTATATCAATGGGTAAGGAATGGAGGATGAGAATAATTGTCCCACAAGGAAGATTTAGCAATCAAGGTAGGTGGTAGGGCAAGAAAGGGAGAAACAAGTGAATCAAGGAAAGAGAAGAACCTTTCAAAGGAACATATACCAAATCCATGGTAATGAGAGACAAAATAATGGGACCTCTAATACAATGCTTAGAAAGGTATGGAATTTTAGTTAAATTGTATGGAAGGGATTTGAAGTGGAATTTTCTGATGAAATGGTGGATGAACCGCTAGGGGAAGACTTACAATTCAAACAATTGGCAAATGGCTATTTCACTATAATTTGTCCTTCACAAAAAATTAAATTGAAATGGTATTTGGATAATGGATGATTTTGGTTTCTACATAATAAATTAGGAAGAAAACTTTGATCCATATAGGCATAATATGGAAAAAATTTAGGATTGGTTAAAACTCCCAAATCTTCCACTTGAATTTTGGGAGCTTGAAGCCATAAAGGAAATAGGAAGTCAACTAGTAAATTATATCTATGCAGAAGAAAGAGAAAATCCCAATGGAGGTGGGTCATATGTGAGGATTTTTGTGGAGAACAAACCAAAAAACACACATTGGAAAGAGATTGAAATAATAATGGGTCGGGGAAAATGGAAACAAAGTCTGGAATTCAACTTAAATCCTGAAGGTTGAAAAATTAGAGTTTTGGGTTTTAGAGGCTAGTGACAAAAGGAAGAAGCTGAAAGGATAAGGTTAGAGAAGCATGTATCTGAAAAAGAAGACTTCGATAAGGTAGAGGCAGTAGAGGAAAAAGAGATTCAAGATCAATCAACATTAGATTCTCAAGCTCATGAAGCAACAAATCAAAGGATTGATGAAGAGTTAGACCAGCAAGGGGAAGAACAAATAGAACATAAGGAAGACTTTGAGGAGAAACTGTCAGAGGTCATTACTCTATTAGAGAATACTTTCAGGGATGAAGATATCAATTTTTTAATAGAAGTAGGAAGCAAGCTTGTGAAGTTGGCCAGGGAAGCTAAGGTAGGTATGATGGAAGAAAACCTAGAAACATGAGACCTGGAGGAGGAATGGGAAGCAGGCAAGAGGAAAGGGAATTGAAGGGTGCAGACGACGTCCTCTCCACAAATAATATGTATAACATTATGTCCTATCAAGAGGACGGAGGAAATTTAGGCATTTCACAAAGTGAGGCAATCAAGAAATCTTTTGATTGTGGAGACAATAAGAAGATAGGAAGGATCCTAAATCAAGAAAAGAGAAAATTAGATGGAGAAGTAGTAGGGTAGAAGAAGATCAATGAAATGCAGCTCAGGGAGGGGAGAAACCCTTCTTGAGGAACAATGAGAATAATATCTTGGAATGTTAGGGGCTTAAATGCCCCTAACAAAAAATGCTTGGTTAGACATAAACTGGAGGTGTGACAGGCATATATCTTTTTGATTCAGGAATCAAAATTAAAACAAGATGAAGTGGAACAATATAGAACAAAATTAACGATGTGGAAATTGGAGACAGTTAATAAGGAGCTTCAGGAGGATTACTAACGATATGGAAGCTGCAGAAAACGGTGCTTGAAAAAGTGGACTCGAGCAAACACACACTAGCTTGTAAGGTTAGAAGTCTATCATCTGATCTATGTTTTATGCTTTTTAATGTCTATGGTCCTTCATCACGAATACAAAAAAAAGAGATGTGGAGAGAAGTAGAAACCATGTGCAACAATCTTGCACCATAATTTTGTATCATGGGGGGATTTTAATGCAATTTTGAGAGCATTAGACAAAAGAGGAGGGGTAATTAGGAAAATTCGATCTCAATTAGACTTTGAAGAATTTTTAGAAAGAAACTCTCTCATGGAAATTCAAATGGGGAATGGGTTATACACCTGGACAAATAGAAGAACTAGGTTTTGCAGTATAGCAGAAAAGTTGGACAGATATCATTTCAAAGGAGATCTAGGATCCTTTCCATTCACATTGGAAAGCAATATCATGTTGATATTAGGCTCTGATCACTACCCAATACAACTAGACATACAGGGGGAAAAGAAGCCAATTAGATGTCCTTTAAAATTTGAAAAAATATGGTTTAGGGATGAGAATTTGATGCCTCTAATTTAGAAGTGGTGGGGTGAAGTGCATACAGAGGGATAAAAAATGTTCATTATGACAAAAAAATTGAAAATAGTGAAACAACAATTGAAAAATGGAACAAGAGTAATTTCAAAAACATTTTTGAAGAGAAAAGAAAGATTGAAGAACAAATGGGGAATCTAAATGAGGATGTGATAGCTAATGGAATAGATGAAACAAAATATATGTTGGAAAAAGAATTTCTAAGAAAACAAGAAGATATTTTAGTAATAGAAGAGATCTACTAGAGACAAAAGTCTCAGGAGCTATGGATAAGAGAGGGAGACCAAAACATGAATTATTTTCATAACGTAACAAAATCTAGGAGGGAAGTTAATAAAATTTCAAGCATCAAGTCTACGGAAGGTAGAAATCTTGAGAAAATTGAGGATATTATTTCTAAAAAAGTAAATTTATTTCATAATCTGCTTAATAGTTGGGATGGCTCAAGGAGGCAAGAACAACAATAAATTCTAGAAAACATCCCAAAATTAGTGACTGGGGTTCAAAATAAAATGCTAATGGGGAGGTTCATAGAGGCAGAAATCAAAGAAGTTGTGTTTCAACTCCACTCGAATAAGGCCCTTGGATTGGATAGTTTTCAGGCTTTGTTATTTCAAAAATGCTAGGACTTTATAGGGGTGAAATAACTGAAGCAATTGAGGATTCAAGAAGTATGAATAAACTACTGAAGGAAATAAAAAACACATTCATATCTCTTATAACAAAAAATGAAAAACCAAGCTCTTTAGACAAATTCAGGCCAATAGCCCTTTGCAATACAATATACAAAATACTGGCCAAATTTGTAGCAAATAGATTAAATAAGATTCTTCTAGACATAATATCGAAAGAACAAATAGGGTTTGTGCCAGGGAGATCAATTCTAGATGGGTTGATAATAGCACAAGAGGCTATTCACTCTACACAAAAGCTAAGGAAATAGAAAATATTGATAAAATTGGACGTTAAAAAAGCATATGACATGGTATATTGGTGGTTCTTGTTCAAAGTGATGGAGGCATTTGGATTCACTAAGAGTTGGTTGGATTGGATCTTCAATTGTGTTTCCAGTCCAAGATTCTCAATTCTAATAAATAGTTCTCCAGAAGGCTTCTTTGGGGTCTCAAGAGGTCTAAGGCAAGGAGATCCATTATCTCTTTTCTTATTTATCATAATGACAGAGGCCATGGGGAGATCTATAAGAAAAGCTTTGATGGAAGGAAAGGTGAAAGGAATTCAAGTGACCAGAGAGTTGCCTTCTATAACACATCAACAATTCACTGATGGTCCATGATGTTGTTTGGGCCTACTCAAATTAAGGAAGAATGAAACTTCAAAAGGATTTTGGATGACTACACAGCGGCTTCTGGACAAGAGGTGAGCAAAGAGAAATCAAATGTATTTTTCTTCTTCACAAATCAAAGAATAGAAAATCAGATCTTGAGAGTGCTAAATTTTTAAAGGGCAATTTACCAAGTAAGTATTTGGGTTTGTTGGATGGACTGCAATCAAGTAAACTCTCAGATTCTTTGCTATCAAGAATAGATAATAAGTTAGCATCTTGGAAAGGTAGATGGATTTCCTGGGTAGTAGGATAATGATGCTAAAAGTTGTGATAAATGCATTAGTGATACATGATGTCATGTTTGCCAATGCCAGTTGATGTAAGCTCCAAGATTAACTAAAAAATGAGAAGTTTTTTTGACAAGGGAATAGTGATTGGAATAAGTACCCTCTCATCAAGTGGGACAAAATTTGTAAGGCAAAGACTACAGATGGAGTAGTATTGAAAAATTTACTTCTTTGAATAATAAGGCACTTGGAGCAAAGATGGTCTAGAAGATATATGCAAACCAAGATCTAAAGTGGGTCAAGATAATGAAAGAAGAGTATTTAGATGCATGGGAATTAAGTATTTTCAAGTCAAGAACTCTTTCTGTAGGTTCAATAATCTAGTATTTTCTGAGAAGTTGTAGAAATCTAGTCAGCAACTTTCTAACTTGGGACACAACGGATGGTAGGACTGCTCTCTTTTGGCAAGATTCATGGGGAGGTTTCCGAGGTTGGATAGGAGAAGTGAATTGGACCAAGTCAAGGAAATAACAAAGCAAATGTGGGGATGTCATGTAAGGGACTACCTTCATGAGAGCATGATTGATGGGATTACACAATGGAATTGGAAAGATGTGAGAAGGTTAGGCTATTCAAATGAGGTGGCTACAGAATTTGAAGAAGTGTTGCATGAGAGAATCATCTTCATTAGGGAAGGTAGTGATTCTCTAAGATGGAATGGAGCTAAAAATGGTGAGTGTAATGTCAAAGATGGATACAGAATCCTAGAAAAAGTAATGGAATCTTCTTTCCAAATACCAGTTAATATCTGTTGGAACAAAAGTTGTTTACCCAAGGTAGGATCATTTTCTTGGGTAGCTATCCAAAATAGGATTTTGACAGCAGACAAATTTATAAAAATGGGTTGTCATGGTCCATCTAGATGCACTTTGTGTAAAAAAGCAAAGGAATCAGGAAACTATTTGTTACTCAATTGTCCCTTTACCCAAAAATGTTGGCAATGGTTGTGTGCCAAGATTTCTTGGAAAAGTGCATTGTCAAATGATATCCTAAGTTTGATTCAAGCTTGGCCAGTATTAAACAATTCAGCATTGTTCTCAAGTTTGTCAACTTTGTTAGTCCATCCTTATTGATTTGGTAGGTTTGGAAAGAACCTTTCAAGAAAAGGAACTGTCGATTTCTTCCTTGATGAACAAGTTGGAAGCAACCATTGTGGAAGTGGTGAACAATAGAGCAAATGAACATAGTCAAAGAAATACTAATTTTATAGAATGGGATGCTTTAATGAGGAAATCTTGGCATGGATTAAAAGTTCCTTCCTTCTTGGGAGAAGGAGGGAAAAAAGCTAAGGAGTCCAGGAAGAATGTGGAATGGAAGGCTCCAGGATTTGGATGCTATAAATTAAATTTCAATGGGGCTACTAGGGGCAATCTGGGATCTTCTAGAGTAGGTTGCATCATAAAGGATTGGAATGACAAAGTGATTAGAAAAATGGCCAAGGTTCTTCCCATTGGCACCAACAATGCAACTGAACTTTAGGCACTTTTGCAAGGAATTAAGTTTTATCATGAATTGAAGATAGATCAGGTGATAATAGAAGGAGATTCTACACTAGTAATAAATGCAATTAGGTCTGAACAAATACAAAATTGGAAACTTAAAAGCATCCTAGATGTGCTAACTAAACGAATGGAAGGATTCAAAAATTTTATGGTTAATCACACATACCAGAAAGGGAATAAGGAGGCAAATGTATTGGCTAATATGGGAGTAGATGGAAACAACTTAAAAGAATGTTGGCCTTTCAACTCTAATTAAGTAAAATTAAAAGAGAGTCACATTGAAAAGATTTGGAAGTATGAAAATCTTTGGAACAATAATCAATTCAAAATTTTATGTCATAAGAGAATTAGGTGGTTTTAGCTTTCCACATTATTGTTGTGAAAAGCTAATTGAAGAGAATAGATAAAATTAGTGGTTACTTTATTGGCAGGGATTTTTTTTAGTCTAGTAGTTAATTATTAAACAACAATCGGGTGAACCCCTGATGATTCTAGTTTATGGCTCAATTTTGTTAAACTTTATTATCCACTTGCTGTAGTTATCTTGGACTTTGATACTTTGATCTTGATCTTTTTATGTCATTGCCTCAAAACTATAAGATGTTGAGCATAGGTCATTTCTTATATTCTTTTATGACAAAGACATGCTATATGAACTATCTATGTTAATTTTACATATGGTTAATGAATGTTACTCCAAGGTAGTTATGGATGTGCAATTATTGTGTGTACTAATATTGTTATGCAAATATAATCAGCATCCATAAAGTAGAGGAAGATTCTGCTGGTTGGTTACTTGCCATAAAAAGTCAAACATGGTGATCGTTCAAATGTCAAATGGAGGGAAGACAACTGCCTTGTAACTAATCTTAAATACTTGTTGAGAAAATTTAGGAGATACTATTATGCTAGATCTATGTTGAAGCAACTTGTTTGACCAGATTCCACGCATGCGTAACCTCCTTTCCACTTTCTATGTTTTCCATAAAGAGGCATCCTCCTATTCTGTTGGAGTTGACCGCCTTACTAGGTAGTTAGTTTTGTAGTTTTCCTTATATAAATAAGACTTTGATGCTCCTTCTATGGGGTGGTTGATTAATCAGAGATTGTATTTGCATCATCCAATTTTCAGTAATATAGTTATGATGTTCGGTTGTACTCATCTTTTCCAATGAATAAAATGAAGTTATAAGTTCACATTTCTGAGTTTACATTTGTCTTAGGGAATATTCATCCAAGGGGGTCCACTTGGTGAGAATTCCATCTTCTAGTTTAGCTATATTTTATGTTAAGCATTTAGTTAAATCTGGCATTGAATGTTCCTGCAGCCACTAGAATTCCATTTTGTGTCTGTTCCTGTAGCCAAAGCAGACAGAGTAGTTTCCTGTTTGTTTGCCCAGACTTTTATTTTATGTTATGTACTTGATCTTAGAATAGTTGTTGGTTGATTTTCAACATTCCTATTATTTCTTTCCTAGCAGTTTATCTTCAACATTATGTCTTTCTTAGCTATAGAATAAATGTGGCTACTTTGGAAGTTCTTAGTGCACATACCGTGCTAACCCATTTCAAGTTCACGTCCCTGGGTTGACAAGTGAAATGCATCTCCATAGTGATTAAGACAGCTATTCAGGTTAGATGTCCAATCTCTGAGTTACAGCTTTAAAGAGCTTAGTTGTTAAATCATTGTAAGAGACCAACATTTTTGGCGCTATTGTCGAGGATGGTGTCAAACTAAGAAGATCTTTGGAGTCATCTTTAGTATTATTCCTTGCAATTTTTTTCCCTTAAAATTTGTTTTTAGTCAGGAAGTAACCATCTACAACCCATCCACAACGATTTTTGTGTGAGAGGTGGTTGATACTGAGTATATTGCATGCATAGAGGTAGGAGAAGAGATGCTTTAGGGAGATTCCTTCCTAATGATTCAACTTACCTAGCAAAAGAAGTAGAAGTAAATCCTTTCCTTGATGCATTCCCTGATTTGAATAGTTCTGAAACATCCTCTGAAGAACAAGTTACCCCAAACCTGGTTGAAAATCCATTTGCCTTGATAATAGGTCAAGCAGTTATGGTTGCCCAAAACGTAACTAATCAACCAACCTTTCCATTTCTGATTGCTTATCAAAATGAAGTGGATAATCTCAAGAACATCCCTGCTTTAGCTCTCCCCAATTTCTATGGACTTGCAATAGAGGACCCAAACACCTTCTTGTTTGAATTTGATATCCTCTACAGAAGCTATGACTACACTACTGATGCTCATATACTTAAGTTGTTTCCTACTACCATAAAAGAGGCTGCATTAAGGTGGTTTATGAGTCTAGGTAGTGATATTGTCAATACTTGGGAAGAAATGAAAGATAAATTTATTGAGAAATATAAAGACTACTGTAGGAGTGGGGATATGAGAGGAAATGATATTTTTAGAATGCAGCAGAAAGAAGATGAAAGTTTGGAGAAATACATCTCAAGATTTCTATTTTGTTTACAAAAGTCTCCCCATCATGCACTCAATGAGGAGTCTTAGAAATTGCTCTTCCTCAGGGGAATAAGTGAGCATTGCACAGATGCCTTGGATTTAATGGGAGGAGGAGATATTACCCAAGTGTCTTGGGATGATATTAAGAAGTTGTGTCAGAATTATTCCAGAGTAGCCATGAAGAAAGGAAGAGGTTACCATTCCCTTATGGGCAAAACCTCTACCAATGGAGTTTCAAAGATGGAGATAAGTCACTTGCTATCTGATTTTAAGCAAGATATTATAAATAATATGGCCACCCAGTTAGACACACTCCAGGAAAAGAAGAAGCATGAAGAGGCTAAGGCAATGTTGGCAGAATATTGTCCTCATTCCAGACAAAAGAAGAGGGATTGCAAATGCAAGATGGTAGCTAACATTGACAGCAAGCAGATTCCACCTGAGTTCAAGCCAATACAAGTTGAAGAATATCAAGTCTTCTATGTTGCACAAAGGAGTCCATGGGATCCAAGACAAGGTATGTCACCAGATCCATTATCATATGTTGGACCACATTTTAATACTTATGCATCTGGTAACCAATGGCAACAACCATTCCCATCTAGTTATGGAGGATATCTGCCTCAGCCTTGGAACAACCCTCAAAATACTTGGCAAAATTACCAAAACCCTGCACCTCAATGGCAACAACCTCAGGGGAATTGGCAATCACCTCCAGGAAATTGGCAGCAAACATCTCAATCAGACCACTAATTACATGCAGTCACCTCCTCGGCCCCAACAGCCTGCTATAATGCCTCCACCTACTAGCTTCAATTCAAATACACCTAAACCTACTCAGTTACTAGCTCAAGCCTCACCTAACCCAAATAATAGACCACAGCAACAACTAGTATATTCTATTGATCCAAACCAATTCCCTACATATGCTATGACTGTAAGTGATATACATCTGCGTTCAGGAACTACCTTGGCAGCTCCTTCAAGACCCATTATTACTGATCTTTCTGAGGAAGAAGAGGAGCCTATCAAAACCCCCATTCAATCAATTATACTTGGAAATCTTGAACCAATGACAGTCAAACAAACTACCCAAGAATCACCATTTCCACAAAGGTTAGAAACTATGAAACAAAAGGTAGAAGAAGAAGAACCCACTTTTGACATTCTAGAGCAGTTGAAGCATGTATGTGTCAAGATCCCTCTATTTCAAGCCATAAAAGATGTTCCTATTTCTGGCAAAGCAATTAAAGAAGCATGCCTTAAGAAGCCAGGTAGAAAAAGGAAAGATCCCACTATGGTTCATGTGGTGGGACAATTGGCTGACATCATGCTTGGAAAAGTGACTGTTCCCAAATATAATGATCTAGGAAGTCCTATGGTAGGAGTTGTTATAAATGGAATCCAAATCAGAAATGCTCTGATTGATCTTGGAGAAACCATAAATGTAATGACAAAGGATATCCTACAACAACTAAATGTTGCAACCATGCGACCAACTCCTACTGTCTTGCAGCTTGCTGATAGCTCTATTGTTAAACCTGATGGGATAGTCAAGGACCTTGTGGTATCCCTAGACTCATGGGAATATCCAACTGATTTCATGATACTTTCTCCTAAAACTCCATTGGGAGGATACCCCATCATTTTGGGAAGGTCGTGGTTAGCCACAGCAGATGCTTATATTGGGTGCTGGTCAGGAGACATGACCATCTCTGATGGGAGAAGCACTAAAACACTTGTTCTTTACCCACCTGCATAGCCATCTCATGATATGGATAATCCTGTTTGGCCTTGTGTTGGTGAAGAGGTAGAGGAAGCTAATTCTGTGGAGCAGCTTATGATGTTAGGTAGAAGTTCTTTCCTGCATCTTTAAGGAGAGGAGGAGGTGTTGTCTAATATAATTCAAAATCATTGTGAAGTAGAGGAAGCATCACCCTCTCATTCTGCTGATCCAGTGAGGATACTTATTCCAATTTTTCTTGCAGCATTAGGTATGTTACATACATTGCTTCCACAAGAAATTAAGGTACTAAGCATTAATGAAGTAACTATGGTTGACTTAACAACTCAAGTGGAAATTTGAGAAGAAAGATATCTCAATATTAATAGTAACTTGACTCAAGCACAACAATTGTCCTTGACAAATTTGTTAAAGAAACATAAAAATGCCTTTGCATGGGATTATCATGACATGAAAGGATTAGATCCTACATTATGCACCCATAGGATTTACATAAAGAAAGATTGTACACCAGTAAGACTACCACAAAGGAGAATCAACCCTGCACTAAGAGAAATTGTCAAAGAGGAATTGCAGAAGCTATTATGGTGCAGGAGCACCTTACTAGCTTTAAGCCTCCATGAGGCAACTTTTGGTTTTAATCTAGTTTTGGTGTTTTAATGATGTAATAAGGTCATGAATTGACCATTGGCAATGTATTAGAGGCATTTGATTAGGTTCTAGTGGGATTTGGAGTTATTGTGTAAAGGATTGCAAAAAATGCAAAAAAAAGGAAAACAAAAGACGAATATGAAGGGTCATAGGGAGTTTAAAAGGTAGTTTCTCATATTGGAGGAGTTTTATTTTATTATTGTTGTAATAAAGGTCTATTTAAGACCACACTTATATATTTAGAGGTCATTTGGTAGTGGAGCTTTAAGTTTGCTCAAGTTTAGTACTTTCTAAGTTGAGTAGTGTTAGTGGTTTGCCTATTTTTAGCCTCTTCTTTTTGCATATAAAAGAGAGTGGAGTGATGGAACAAAAAAATATGGATGTAAAGATATTATTTATGCCTTGAAATTTTGTGCAAGAGGCAGAGATGAAGGAGAGATGGAGGAGAGATGAAGTTTAGAGAAGAGAAATGAAATAAAAGTTTAGTTTTCTGCATTTTTTTTTTACTATTTTTCATTGTTCCCGAGGCTAATATAGACATGTATAGAATCCAAATGGCATAAAATTAGATTTGTTGGAAAGATCTCAGAGTATTATTTCTTTTGGCATTGGTTGTATCAATTTTTATTATGTTTTGTGAAATCTATGATGAATTTAGTGTTTGATACTTCTAGTTCTGTTTACTGTAACAGTCATCTTGTTTGGCATGATACGGATTGTACGGATCAAGTACAGGTTTGAAACCAATGGGAAAAGATAGGGATATGAGTCTAGTTTCATATTATTTTAGTTTGGGAAATTGTTATTAAAAATTAAGTGAGTTATGCCATTTTTGGTGAGGGAAGGTCTGCAAACTACTAGGGTCTCCATCTCTATAATTGTCCATTTTTTAAGCATACTTTCAAAAACAACCTATGTTACATGTGAGATATGTTGTGTAATAGGATAATGGGTATCTAAATCAGTTTTTATATCATGGGTTTGAGTTGTATTCTGAAAATTATGTTGAATTTACCTTATTTGCTGCTCTCATCAAACCATAGTGGAAGTTTGTGAGATAAGTCTTTTATTTGAAGTGTGTGAGTTTGAGTGAATCCTCCATGTCTCTGCATCATATTAGATGTAGGATTTATCTATCCAATCTTAGATAGCTAATGGGTGTCTCCTCTGGTTCTTGTGCCCAAGAAGGGAGGAAAATGGAGAGTCTGTATTGATTACAGAGAATTAAACTCTGCCACCAAAAAGGATCATTTTCCCCTTCCTTTCATAGAACAAGTATTAGACTCACTTCCAAGAAAATAGTACTTTTCCTTTTTGGATGGATTCAGCAGTTACAATCAGATTTAGATTGCACCTGAAAATCAAGAGAAAACAACATTTACTTATCCTTGGGGAACATATGCCTACTCAGTACTTCCATTTGGCTTATGCAATGCACCTGCAACTTTCCAAAGGGTAGTCATTAGTATATTTTCAGATATCTCACATGATTGTATGGAAATATATATGGATGATTTCACTACTTATGGTGCTACTTTTGAAGAGGCATTAGCAAACTTAGGGAATGTGTTGGAAAGATGTGAAGACCATAGCCTATCCTTAAACAGTGCAAAGTGCTTCATGATGATGCGGGAAGCAGTAGTACTTGGCCACTACATTTCTCCAAAAGGAATATAGGTAGACCCAGTAAAGATTGAAGTCATCATCAATCTACCCATTCCTGCAAAGAAAAAAGATGTCAGAAGCTTCTTGGGTCATGAAGGGTATTATAGACGTTTCATCAAAGATTTCAGCAAAATGGCATCCCCATTATATACTCTTCTCACAAAGGATGTTGAATTTTAGTGGAATGAAGACTGTAACAAAGCATTTTCTGATTTAAAGGTAGCATTAACCCATGCTCTTGTACTTAAAGGGCCCAATTGGGAACTTCCTTTCCACATTCATACTGATGCATTAGATTATACCATAGGAGCAGTTTTAGGCCAGAAAGAAGGAGTCATTGAGCATGCTATTTATTTTATTTGCAAAAACTTACAGGGTGTTGAGTTCAACTATACAGTAACAGAGAAGGAAATGCTAGCAGTCATCTATGCACTTAATAAATTTAGGCACTACATAACCGGCTATCAAATCTTTGTGCACACAGATCATGCAACCATTAGGTATCTCATGGACAAACCTCTAATATCTGGTCGATTAGCAAGATGGGTGTTGCTAGTGCAGGAATTTGACATCACTATTGTGGATAAGCCAAGGAAGGCCAATGTGGTTGTAGACTTTCCTTCAAGAATGACTACATCAGAGGATAATCAAGTCATTGATGACTCTTTTCCTGATGAACATTTGTTTTCACTCACTGTGCAAACACCCTGGTATGCTGACACAACCAATTACCTGGTAATAGGAAGATTCCCTCCTCACTTCTCTCCTAAGGAGAGAAGGGTACTCATTGAAAAATCTTTTTTCCTTTTTCATGGATTGCTGGATGTTTGTTCTACACTGGACCAGACAATGTCATGAGGAGATGTGTGAGAGAAGATGAAACATATGACATTTTGCATGCATGTCACAATGAACCTTGTGGAGGACATTTTGCAGCAAAGCAAACAGCAATGAAGATTTTGAATGCAGGTTATTACTAGCCTACACTCTACAAGGATGCAGCAAGATATACCAAGAAATGTGACAGTTGTCAAAGGATGGGATGGCCAACAAAATCTGATGAGATTTCCCTTTATCCTCAGCTTGTGATTACTCCATTTGATAAGTGGGGATTAGATTTTGTAGGACCCATTGATCCTCCATCTAATGGTAAATCCTATATCTTAGTATGCACTGATTATGTAACTAAATGGGTAGAAGTTAAGGCCATGAAGCATGCAAGAGACAGTAAGGTTGCATAATTTCTCTATGAGGAAATCTTTACACAATATGGAGTTCCCAGAGAATTAATGACTGATCAAGGAGCTCAATTCACCTCAACCCTAGTTGCAGTACTAGTATAGGAGTACAACATAAGGCACAAGAAATCTACTCCTTATCACCCTCAGGCTAATGGCCAAGTTGAGGTGACTAACAGAGAAATAGAAGCCATTTTGACCAAAACTATGGCTATCCATAGGAAGGATTGGGCGAACAGGTTGCCAGAAGCTGTCTAGGCCTATAGGACAACCTGGAAAACCACTACTGGATTCACCCCTTTTGAGTTACTGTATGGCAAAACTACCATGATGCCTATTGAATTTGAACATAAAACTCTTCAGACTGCACTTGACTTGTGGATGGACTCTCTAAGGCACAAAAAGAAAGAATCATGCAGCTCAATGCTTTAGATGAGATGAGAAAAGCAGCTTTACATCATACAGAAGTGGTGTAGAATCAGAGAATAAAGTGGCATGACAAATACATAAAAGATAAGAAATTCTAGCCTAGTGACAGGGCTTTGCTTTATGACTCAACATATCAGGATAATGTAGGGAAATTATAGACAAGGTGGCTAGGACCATATGAGGTTGCTAAAGTTTTTTCCAATCGTGCTGTTCAACTTACTACTATTGACCCTGTTAGATTTAAGCTGTTAGTCAATGGTCGTCACCTCAAGTTATATCACAAGCCAACCTCAAAAGAAGAATTCCTACAATAATTCACTCAACATGCAACTCCTGAACTTCCTGCAACCAAAGGTAGTGGACCTAGTGTCCCTCCTTCTGGCTAACCAAGGTACGACACTTGTCATAATAAAGACTTCCACATTTGTGGGAGTCCACTTTTTCATTTCTTCACCCATCCACCCACCCATATCCATTATTCTCTCTTCCATCACGTGTATTGATTACACTTCATCCCACCTCGCTTCATCCCACTCCACTTTCATTCATTGCTCAATAAATTCTTAAGCATTAACGGTACTTTCTCCATGATTTTTGCAACTGATCTTCCACAAATCAAGGTACGCACACTTTAATAATTCTCTCTTAATTATCTTTTGGTACATTCATTTAATTATTGTACATTAATATCAATATTTCCCATAGAATGTCATTATTCCCTTCCTTGTCCTGTGTCACGTCACCATTCCGCATGTGTGGACACATGCTCAAATTTAGGTTGGGGAGGGAGTGTTAATATGATGTCCACGTGTCGGTCCATATGCTTTATGCCAGCATGTCAACAAAGTTTTAAAATTGAATGATTTGAATTCTAAGTGAGGTGACGGCTCGCAAGAGTGATATGATAGCCTTCATCAATCATTCATTACTGCCTGTACCACCCTTGTCTTGTGTTCCCAAAAAAAAAAAGCCAAAAAGGAAAATACAGACGACATGAGTTATTAAAAATTTAGCAGGGTTGCAGGAAGATGAAGTTAGTTTTCAAACTTTTTGTAGAAAAAAATTTGTAGTGCGATTATTTTCAGATAGCTAAGTCAATGGGAGGTGGATTAATTCAGAATGAACCCATAGTTCATGATGTATTATTGCAGGATGCACTTAGCTAGGCCAAGTTTAGAAATTGTGGATGGATGGACTATTTCTTGAATCTGAATGGTTTTGATGAAAATGTTGCGTTAGAATTTGCTCAGACATTGTCTAATGGTAAAGCCATGGTAAGGGGGTTGGAGGTGTTGGCTACTAAAGAAAGAATTGTAAAAGTTACAGGTCTGCCTATTGATGGTGAGAATTACCCTATTGCCAGAGATGCCAGGTCAGCTAGGGCTGAATTTATAGAACTTGGTGATCCTCAATTGACTATAGACAAGCAGGGAACCAAAGGAACCTCTCTGCCTGAGCCATGGAAACAGGTAGTTGTTCATGTGGTGAAGTACATTACTTGTGAAGGTCATCTATCAAATCTTCATTCTGTGCATTTCAAACTACTGAATCATATGAGGCATGGGAGAAGAATGAATGTGCCAAATGTGCTATACCACCTTCTCTCAATCATGGCCGTCGAGACCCAAAAATGTAGGGCTAATTCTATCTCTCACCATTGTTTGATCAAATTGCTAGTTGAAAAGTCTCTACATGATGTGTCTGATATGACTTGAGAGGAATTTCTGAATATTGATCAAATAAGACCAAGCCATTTGCGACTTGTGGTTGTGCTGCAACATCATAGAACTAGGAGAACAGTGTGTTTTGTTGAAGCTACTTCAAGAACCTTAACTTCCAGTGCAAACCCTCCTACGGCAAAACAAGCTATTGATATTAGTTCTTCTGAAGCAGAGCATGTAGACAAAGAAAGATTTTTTAGATTCTGACGATGATGATATTCCTCTTAGTAATTTAATTCAAACTAGGGCACAGAGGAGAAGGGCAGAAAAAAAAAGAGGGTTAAACCAAAAAGCAAACTGCAGGAAGGAAGGTGTTGTGCTCTAGGAAACAGAAGGCTAACACTATTCTTCCTACAGCTAAAGAGAAACATGAGAGTCCTTCTAGTAAATCAAGACCTGTTGAGCCTACCTCCAGTGCGTCTACATAGACAAGCCCTAGGGTTGAAGAAATGACAGTTGAGGATACAGAGGCCCCAATGGGGCATGTGAATGATGTAGAAAAAGACATAATTGAGGAAGCAATAGATGTAACTCTAGCAGACTTTGCTGCCGCTACTGAACATATTGATAGACAAGAACATGAAGATAAACAGGGGTTCCTACAGCAAGACACCCTATAGCTAGAATTGGCTGAACAATCAGAAACTCTACAACTTATGTTATATGAAGGTCAACCATCTGTGCCAAGAAAGCCTTTGGTAGGAATACATAGACCTAATTTTTTAATGCATATGGTAGCAATGAATTTGTGGAATGAGATGCAGAGGAGAGAAGAAGAATGGAAGAAGGAGAAATGTAGATTAAAGGATGAAATTCAAAAGAAGGATGAAGAGATTAAAGACAAGAATGCAAAAATTGCAACTTTAAAAGAGAGAGTGGATAATATGGCAACTTTGGTGCCTCGGGTATTAGAATGCAGGACTCCCCCAAGAGTCTATGCTCTACATTTAAAGTAAAGATACCTCTCTTTTAAGTTAGCAAGTATTGTTTCTGGTTTGAACCCTTCCATTGAATCTCCTCTTGAATTTTCAATTCTTATAGGATTGATCCTATGGAAATAAAGAATTTGTTGTGTAAATTCTATTTACTTAATTTTGTTGTGCCCCAAGATCATGAGTGGAACCCCTTGTTGTATGTTGGGGATATTCAATTGAGGGCATTTATGTCCTAGATGCAAAATGAGATTAGTCGGGGATAACAGTTCAGGGCTTATAAACAATTAGAATTCAGTACTCCATTGCCCATTAGAGCTTAATCTGGAAATCTAGGAAGCATTTTCAATTATTGGCATAGAATGCTTTATAGGCCAAGCTATGGTAACAGAATCCTACCTGAGAGAGAAGCAGCTTACAGAGAATATGAGAAGATTGCACACACTATTGGAGAATCTGTGAATGGACATTTGACACAAAGGTGGAATAGTTTGTCTAATGAGCTAAAACAAGAAGAACCTCACTCTCTGCAGAATTATACTGCAGCATGTAAAAGAGTGGATAGATATATACAGATTGGGAGGACAAAAGGGAAAATTCTGGCCTCCCTTAATCTTTCAACCACCTATCCTATTGTGGCCTATGCCAAATTACAAATTTTACTAGTATGATATTGCTGAAGAGAGGCAGAGATGGAACAGATTGGATAGGCAGCAAGGGTTCTATTGGGATCCTAACTCACGCACCAGAGAAACTGATACAGGACAACCGGTAGTTGCTAATTTTAGGGCGTTAACCAAGTAAAAGAATAACCCTTCCTCTGCTGGAGGACCAGAAAAGTCTTAGGTTGGGGAGAGTGATGAGTCTAGTTTATGACTTAATTTTGTTAAACTTTATTATCCACTTGCTGTAGTTATCTTGGACTTTGGTACTTTGGTACTTTGATCTTGATCTTTTTATGTCATTGCCTCAAAACTATAAGATGTTGAGCATAGGTCATTTCTTATATTCTTTTATGACAAAGACATGCTATATGAACTATCTATGTTAATTTTACATATGGTTAATGAATGTTACTCCAAGGTAGTTACAGATGTGCAATTATTGTGTGTACTAATATTGTTATGCAGATATAATCAGCATCCATAAAGTAGAGGAAGATTTTGCTGGTTGGTTACTTGCCATAAAAAGTCAAACATGGTGATCGTTCAAATGTCAAATGGAGGGAAGACAACCACCTTGTAACTAATCTTAAATACTTGTTGAGCAAATTTAGGAGTTACTCTTATGCTAGATCTGCGTTGAAGCAACTCACTTGACCAGATTCCATGCATGTGTAACCTCCTTTCCACTTTCTATGTTTTCCATAAAGAGGCGTCTTATTCTATTGGAGTTGACCACCTTGCTAGGTAGTTAGTTTTGTAGTTTTCCTTCTATAAATAAGACTCTGATGCTCCTTCTATGGGGTGGTTGATTAATTAGAGATTGTATTTGCATTATCCAATTTTCAGTAATACAGTTATGATGTTTGGTTGTACTCATCTTTTCTAATGAATAAAATGAAGTTATAAGTTTGCATTTCTAAGTTTACATTTGTCTTAAGGAATACTCATCCAAGGGGGCCCACTTGATGAGAATTTCATCCTCTAGTTTAGCTATATTTTATGTTAAGCATTTAGTTAAATCTGGCATTGAATGTTCCTACAGCCACTAGAATTCCATTCTGTCTGTTCCTGTAGCCAAAGCAGATAGAGTAGTTTCCTGTTTGTTTTCCTAGACTTTTATTTTCTGTTATGTACTTGATCTTAGAATAGCTGTTGATTGATATTCAGTATTCCTGTTATTTCTTTCCTAGAAGTTTATCTTCAGCATTATGTCTTTCTTAGCTATAGAATGAATGTGGCTACTTTGGAAGTTCTTAGTGCACATACCGTGCTGACCCATTTCAAGTTCACATCCCTGGGTTGACAAGTGAAATGCATCTCCATAGTGATTAAGACAACTATTCAGGTTAGATATCCAATCTCTGAGTTACAGTTTTAAAGAGATCAATTGTTAAATCATTGTAAGAGACCAACAACCCCTAGGTAATAAATTTTGAAAAGCAAGAAAGAGAATTCCTTTCACCAATTAATGATTTTTATTGGGGCATTTCAGACCAAGTTGATGGGACCTTGGGTAATCATTAAGCAAAAAGAAAGCAAGGATACAAGACTTTCCAAGTTAGATTATTAAATAATTGTCAGATTTCGAGGGATAGGAAAGATTTAAATCCATACAGAGGATGGATTTGGTCATCACCACCGAGAGTCTACTAATCGAAGCATGTGGTAACTACTTAATAAGTACTAGTGATTGAACCAGAGAAGCTCATTCCTCCTCTATAAAATTGCAAAACCTTGCATAAAATGAAGGAAAGGTCAAAATTTGTTATGTATATGTCTGCTAACAACCTTTTTGTGGTGGCGTGGATACCCTGATCCATTTAGTGAGCAAGATGTGACAAATGGCTCTCTTGGGTAAGGTTACTGAACTACAACTTAAGAGAATTCTTTTGGAAAATGACTTCTTGATGATTGGAGATACAAAGTTGATTCTGGGAAGGGTGTTTTTGGAAGATGGTGAACACTATATATTTGATATAGACATCACTTCTAGGTTTGTGGATTCACTTCTTGATCTGAATAATCCCAAAATAGAGGTGGAGTCCATTGCTCAAAGAATGCTCAAACCAGACCTATTAGGTGACCTAGAGGAGGTGCTAGTGGCTACTACTTTGGGAGCTGGGGTGCCTCGGCCCCATGATATGGAACTATTGAACATTCCTGGGGAAGTGGTGAAATACTACTCCTTCATCCTTGATATCAGGGCCATAGATCTACTAGTGCACTCTGAAAAGGTGATGGTTGGGGTCAACTTTCTGAAGAAAATGTTGCAACTGGTTCCTATGCAATATTTCGATTGGGTAGTTGAGTTCTCACACTTCATTCAGGAGAATGGTGAAGTATGAATAGCTGTTATCTATGAATATTTTGTAATGGTTTCTAGTTTAGTTGAATTTAGGGCCGGGGCTTCAAGATTTCAATATGAAAGTTCAACATAGTATCGAAGTGGGGTGATGTAAGGTTTTTATGGCCATGCATGGACTTTTTAGTGATATTGTTATACAATTGGTTTATTTTAGGTGGTCTAGGGTTCCATAAATAGAATCTTGGTGTATATAGACATTTTTCTATATACTTTCTACCAGATAGGCAAAAGGCAAAGATGTAAACTTTTTTGAATATTTAATATAATATACTAGCTCTTACGAATAAAAAAATATCACTATTATATTACTTCTACTATAATTTTCTTAGTTTAGTCATGGTATCAAAGTTGGACTAGGTGTAACTCCATTATATAGGTACCCATGTAAATGAAAGCAACTTGAAAGTATTTATAGGCCATCCCTTATGGTGTAGTTGACATAGGAGAGGACAATCTATCTAGGATTATTTTGAAGTTGTCATAAAAAGAGTGCTAATGTGAAGTGATGTTTTTTCCTTTTTGAAAAAAAAGGAAAGGAGGTGCCACCTTGTTAGAGTGAGAGAAACTATATGAAAATGGAGAATTTTAATTACTTTAGAAAGGGCAAGCATATATTTCTACTACTATTGCAAACAAACTATGTGTTTATGTGTGTGTGGGCATAGATTGATTTATAATCTATTACTCGTGAAGTGTAAGGAGTAGACCATCTTCTTACTAAGTTTGTTTTTGTGTAGTAAGAAATCTAGTATGATTGGAAACACATGAGCATACACAAAATGTCATATATTTATGACAATATTGATGAGGCCAATGAAGAAATCATCTGACTATTTTAAAAATATTATATATGTTGATATTATCAAATCAAATTTTAAAAAGGTTGTAAGGTGAAATATAGGTTCCTCATTATGCCTCCATTTTGGTTTTTGAGGAGGAGAGGTGCTTGAGGTCTCAAAAAGGTAGTGGTGTGCTCATTTTATAGTTTAGTGGATGCTTGGCTATAGGGATGGTGTTGGAGATAACTACGCATCTGACATCTACATGTGTATGTGTGTTATCAAGAATTTGAAGAATTAAACATGTGTTGGTTATAGCACTAGCAATAGGAGTCTTAGAGGTGTTCGTGTTAGATAGTTAAGTGTCAATAAATTATAGTTTTTTGTCATGTTTAGTTCCTTGATTATAGGAGGTTGTTACACGTCTTTGTACTTATAAAATGTAATCATCCTTCACTGAATGATATAATAATTTTTCTATTGAATAATATCTTTTCCATATTACTTCTACTAAAATTTTCTTAGTTTTATAAAACGTTGGGGGAAATGGTAGATACAGAGAGGGAGTAGGGAATAGATAATTGAAACAATATAGGAGTCATTAAATGGAAAAAATCTTTAGCCAATAAATAAAATACAAAGAAACTGATAGAGTTTTCCTAGTAAGCTATACTTCTTTCATTGAGCATATATAGATAATAAATTCAAAGTAGGGTATCTCCTACAATAACATTCAAGAATACAGGAATAATTAAAACAATGTAATACTTTGTAAGAATTGTGAGACCTCCTTTGGTTGGAACTTATTGCTCAATAGGCCAAACCATTCCATAAAGTGCTCTACTTTGTTTCAAAAATAACACTTGTATTTTTCTTCTGTACTTAACAAAAATTATACAGAAATTTCCCTTACAATAAAGATACCAAACTAAGGATGTTTTCCATGGAGGGGATTTCAAGGTTTATTTTTATGGGATGGGAGGTCTCATGAGATGAAAACAAATTTTACAAGATAAATTAAAATCTTGTTCTTGAAAATAAAATCCTCTAGTTGTTAGTTCTCAATTTCTAGTAGGTTCCTTTAGGATAGGCCTAAAAATTTCCTCCATTGATGTAGGAGAGTTTTCTACCACATGTCATGCATCTATTGATGGTGGATGGAATAAAAAAACATACACCACATGAATGCCAAGTTTTCCAACACATGAATGCTACAACATTACTTTATATCTTGATGAAACATTATTACAAGATGCCTCAATATCTAGAGGTTTTTACCATACAATACTAGTACAATACATTTAATACTTTTCCCCTTCTAGAAACTTCCTAGCCTTATCCAACCTCATTTAGAAACTTACTAAGCAAGATACTTAATAGTTTTCCTATTTTCTAAAATTTTACATCACACTTTTCTCTTTTTATTTAATTATGCAATTACAATAATTAATTATGGTAACAAAATGATGGAAGAAATTACATGATTATTCCAACACCCCCTTAATTTCTACCAATAACTGCTTTAGCATATATAATACCCAAATTTTATCTTAGATATTCAAAATTCTCCTTTTCTAATGCCTTTGTGAATAAATCTACAAGTTGGTCTTTAGATATACTAAACTCCAAGTAGATTTCTCCATTGTTCACTAGTGACTTCCTTTGAGTCATAAGAAACAATTATCAACTACACAACTCAAACATTCAAACCTTGCTTGATTTCTTATTTGTTCGACTTGTGAATATTTATGCTTGTACAAATTTTTAAACATGTTTGTGACCTTTTGCCAAATAGATACACCAATGCATCCATAATTCATCTGTATATAATTTTTCATAGATTGCTTATTTCACTCTCTATTGGACGAAACATTTTTTCAAAATGATTCTTCAATCCACAAATAGTACAAAGATGAATATCCCAACGCATTTCCTTTGTATGTCCTTGTCTAATATAAAGAGAGTACTTGAATCATTGCATTTCTTGAATTTGTAACTATATTGCCGGTAACATCATTTGTATTATATTTACCTCTAACATATCCAAGGCCTTCATTCATTAGACTTACTCTTGATTCAATGGGCTCTTAAATTCCTTGCCCATACTTTCCCAAACCTTTTCTATCGTAATCCATTCTTTTCATAATCTTAACCAACATTCTTTACAAAACATCCTTTGTTAATCTCATCACAACTAGCAAGATTTGTAGATTCAAACACATTGTTATCACCAACCTTACACTTTTTATCTAAAGAAGTTTTAGCTATATCAAGTGATTCAATAAGTGAATAACACAAATCACTCATATCACATGAGACATCACATAGTGAAGGCTTTGACCTTAGATACTCATTTTCCTTTACATATGGTGCAAGTAATTGACCTAACTAATTATTTTGTTCTTTCAATTTTGATATGTCATCCTTTTCACAAATATTCAACTTTTCCTCCAATTCTTTATTTTTCTTTTTAACTTTCACTATTTCTTCTTGTAAAGTATCATTTTTCCACATTAAATTTTTATTGTTTTTCTTCACTTTTTTACCAATCTTGAAACAAATGATTTATACAATTAAAGTTTCCTAGTGCTGCTTCTTGTGCACTTAGTTGCGATTCGTCTTGCTATAGTGATTAAAGATTTCCTTCTTCCTTGATGACAATTGTTTAGCCGCTTCGCACACCTTTCTTTCCTTTGTTATGTGATCTTTTCATACTTGTCTGGTTGGCTTCACACTAATTTCCTTCTAGTGGCTTCTTCTTAATCTAACTCAGTGATTAATCTCCTTCTAACTTTCTTAGACACAAAATCTTCAAATCTACAGTTTCATCCTTTTGACAATGGCAACTCTTCAGACATGTTGAAGTCCAAATGATTACAATTGTTGGGAAATGAGGTGTCTCAACCTTGAATATTTACCATAATAGTTATTTTTCATTTAATATTTTCCTACAGTTGTTACACATTGTCGATGCTTTGAAAAATTGGTTTATTAGGTGTCAAAAGATGCCCACATGGTGGTATATTGTGGAAGGCCTATTTTCAAGCATATTATGATAGATTCTATGACATCTGTAAGGGTCAAAAATAGGGGATTTCATTTTGGATGTGAGAGCTTATTTTTGGACTGGAATCTTTGTTGAGAAGCTTTGCACATGGTTTTGTAAAACCACAGATGGTTTCTTGTATAGCTAGAAGTCTATAAATTGGAAGCTTGAGGAGTAGTTTGTGTATGTTGAGTTTGCAGGTATTGTTATGCTACTGGAATGCTGTTGGAATTCTTCTAGAATTGATTATTGGTGATACTCTTGTAATAAACTTGCTCTGCAAGTGTATGTAATCTTGGTATTGGATTTGAAATACATTGAGTAGGCCTTTGGAGTGTGGGGTTTTTCACCTGAAAGGATTTTCCCCACGTATATCTGGTGTTTTGTGTTTTATTGTTTATTTCATGTTTTGTGTAATGTTCCCTATTTAGCTCACTACATCAGAGGTTTGGGATTAGCCTATAATCGACTCTCGTAGGCTAATAGATATGTGTAGGGAGTCATTTCAGTGACTTACTATTTTTAGTAAGTTGAGAGTTAGAGTTTCTATTTTTAGCAGGGCAGGCATGGATGGACAGGACCTGAGAATTCAAGATCTCGATACAACTAGAAACTTCATTTGGTGCGAAATGAATTAAATTAAAGATTTAATTCATATTTATGAGATTGACATAATATGAAGTTATGTTATAAGGTCACTTTATAAACTTTAAGTTGTAACTTAAAAGTGGCCCCTCTAGGGATGAGCGCTCATGGTACTCAAAAACAATATTTTAAAATGCAAAATAAAGTAATTTCCCTCACTTCTTGGGCTTTGAGTCTTGGAGGAAATAAAAGAGCAAAAGAGAACTTCATTTTATTATGCTTGCTTTATGATACTTTCACTCTGATATTGAGTTTGCCTATGCTAGGGTTTGAGCTTGGCTCTTAGTATTTCAACATCAATTTGCAGAGACAGAAACCTTTGCAAATTGCCTTTCCTTGTGTATGAAAGAGTGCATTAGGAGGGGATTCAAGGAGGCTTCATCCAGGAGTCTCATTTGGGCTTTCAGCTGATCCATTCCAGTGAAGAATTGAGCTTGTAATGGAGATATTTGAGAGTGTAATATTGCAGATGGAAAAAGAACTATATTGGGCAGTTTTCTATATTTCCCTTTGTGTTTATTGTTGCTGCAACATTTCCTAGTGTGGTCGTACCATTTTTTGCAGGTCGTACCTTTCTAGGAGGCCGTATTGCTATTTGAGATCGATTTGGGAGGTTTAATGCAGATTTTTGACTTCATTTCTGGTCATTTGGGATTGTGAACTGTTGTAGATCAGCTAGGATCAGTTTTTGGAGGGATTCCTATGAGATTGTTGTTGTCCTTTGCTCTATGGTGGCCATACAACCTAATTGAGGATGTGGGTATTGGAGAGCAATAAATCTTCTTTGATTTCTACCATTTCTTCCTTCTAATCTTGGTGTCTAAGGACATGTCTATTGTTGTTGCTCCATATTATACAATATATCTTCATATCTTGGAGTTGCAAGCATTTTTATGGTGCCATATTGTTGATCTGGCTTCAGCATCTGGATGAAGTTATGAAACTTGATCTGGGTATGTACTTGTAATTCATATTTTGGGTAAATACAATCTGGGTCATTGTTCTTTTGTTGATATCTATTCTAGATTTTCTGGGTTTTCCTTTATATGTTGCATTTTCTATGATATTGTTGCAAAAACCATACATGCAAACACATGCAATTAAACCCTAAACTACAAACATCAAAAACACAAAAAAAAATTAGTCAGACAAACCTATACAGAGGGGTGTATGTTACAGTGGTATCAGAACATAAAATCTTGCCATCCTGTGGGGTTAATATGACATGCAGTTGAAAAAATGAGACATACGACCGACAGACAGATACCCTTTTAGAAATACTAGGGCAAGACAAGGAACACAAGAAAGAGAAATTCTATAGTTTGTAGAACCTGAGCAACCAGTGCCTCTAGTAGATCCATTTGAGGAAGAGATAGTGGTTGCAGCTACTAACGAAGATTCCTTAGTTTCACGCATAGACCCATTTTTAGAAGAGTTATCGCCTGTTACAGAACACACAGAAGAAATGGGTGACAAGGAGGTTGACGAGCTTAGTTTACGAGAGATCCTAAATGTGCTCACCAAGAGCTCAGTGGCTTTAGAGAGAGTTGAGGGATTCTCGGTGGGAGATGATGGAGACACAGGCTGAGATAGGACACTCCCTCACATAGTTGCTTGATGGATTGAATAACAGGGAAAATCACTGTGACAAGAACAAGTACAATGGTGACAGGAATAGAAACAACAACGGTGATATACATAGAAACAATAATGGTGACAGGAACAGGAACAATGATGGAGACAGGAACAGGCAAAATGTGGGTGATAGACATAATGGTGACAGGAATCAGGGGGACAAGAATAATGGGGATAGAAACCAGGGTGACAAACATAGGGGAAGAGATGATGAGGATGAGGCCTCAGTGACTCATAGGAGGGCTACTTAGTTTATAGTAGGTGACAGACCTAGTATCCCTACATTTGATCCCAACAACCAAGTTCCTGAACGGGATCCCACACAAGCCAAGTTTTAGGAGGAGATTCTAAGGGATTGGAGAGCATCTAGTGTAGAGTTTAGGGTAGAGATGACTTTTGTAGAGTACTCTGATGTTAGGATAAAGAATAGACCTTGCAGAGGAGGCAGACCTTAGAACTAGGAGTTACAGAAGAAGGTGAGTAAGATGACACTTCCCTATTTTGACAGATTTGGAAAGACCACTGCTAGGGCTTGGGTACAGAAGTTGGATAGCTACTTGCAAATCAGTCCTATGCCTAAGGAGGATGCCATCACTTATGCTACATTACATTTGGAGGGATTGGCACACAAGTGGTGGAGTAATGGGAAGGTTACTTTCGGGCATGATCAGATCACTTCATATGTGGAGTTTACAGCTCGTCTGATCGACAGATTTGACAAGAAGGATCCAAAACTTCAGTTTAAAGAGTTAGCACAGCTAAGGCAAAGTGGATCATTAGACTCCTACATCTCTAAGTTTTAGGACCTATCTATTATGGTCCCAGATTTATCTGAGCACAGATTAGTGATTATCTTCATTGATGGATTATCTAACCCACTTCATGGTTGGGTTAAGGGTTTTGACCCTGCTACACTCCAGGAGGCCATGAAAAAGGCCCAGGACATGGATTCATTAATGTGGAGGAGTAAATTCCAATCTAAGGGGTTTTCTCACAGGAGGGACAAGGAGAAGGAGAGGAAACCATTTCACCAAGATGCTAATCAGCACAAGGATTGATCTAGTAGGTTAACAGATGAACAGTTGAATGAGTATAGAAGGAAGTTGTACTTTCATTGCAAAGAACCATGGGATCCTTCGCATAAGTGCTCACATAAGGCTAAGGCCAAACTCATTGAGTACTATTTAGCTAAGGAGACACATTCAGAGGCATCAGATATAGAGTCAGATCAGCATTTAGAGCATGGTGACAGTGGGGATGAGAGAGCTTCACATCACAGTGCTGACAGTAGAGGTGTTATTGCATAGTTGTCAATTTTTAATAAGTTTGGCTCTTTTAGGGTGCGTGGTGTACTAGGTGGGCAGCGTATTATCACCCTTATCGATATAGGAGCTACTCACAATTTCATTGATGAGGGGTTAGTTGCTCGCAGGGGGCTGAAAACTGAAGAATTCGAAGGCTTTAAGGTGATGGTGGCCAACGGATTCAAAATGCATTGCACTAGGAAGATATCAGAACTAAGAATCATTATGGGTGATTATGAGCTAGTTGATGACTTCTATGTGGTTGGTAGAGAGGAGATAGATGTAGTGCTTGGCATGCATTACATGAGCCAGTTGGAGGACTTCACCATAAATCTTAAGAAAATGGAGATGAGATTTGAGTATAATGGAAGGAAAATATTGCTTAGGGGAATTTTAGATGGTGGACCTAGAGTTGTGTCACTAAAGAGAATGGAGAGGCTCTTGAGACATGATCAGGTTGAGTGGGCAGCAGAGTGCCTTATTATGCCAGAGTCCCAACCACGATAGAAGGATAGCTACCATCCTGATGTTCAGAATTTGCTAACCAAGCACAATAAGGTGTTTGGGGGATATACCACCTGCAGTGCCTCCTGATAGAGGCATAGAGCACGTCATCGAGTTGGAGGATCGGACTAAGCCCATCATGATCACACCATACCACCATCCGAAGAGTCTTAAGGATGAGATTGAGAAAACCATTAAGGAGCTTCTGGAGATGGGACATATTAGGCCTAGCAAAATCCCATTTGCTTCTGCAGTTGTATTGGTCAAGAAGAAGGATGGGACAATCAGAATGTCTATTGATTATAGGGCCTTAAACAAGAAAACTATAAAAAATAGGTACATGCAATTCCTAGGATAGATGAACTGATAGATGAGCTACATGGTGCCTGTTACTTTACTAAGATTGATTTGAGATCTAGATACCATCAGATCAGGATGCTGGTAGAGCACATTGAGAAGACTGCTTTTAGATGCCACTATGGCTATTTTGAGTTTTTAGTCATGCCCTTTGGTTTGACTAATGCACCTGCTATTTTTCAAAGTTGTATGAATCAAATTTGCAGGCAGTAGCTTAGGAAATTTGTTTTGATTTTCTTTGATGATATTCTGATATTCAGCAGGACTTGGGAGGACCACTTGAGACATCTAGAGGAGGTTCTGAGCATCTTGGAGAGTAATTCACTCTATGCCAAGGAATCTAAGTGTGATTTTGGTATGACAGATTACTTTACCTTGGCCACATTATCAGTGCATAGGCAGTCAGAGTGGATCTAAAGAAGATTAAGGCGATACTTGATTGGCCTCCACCCACAAACCTCACACAGCTTAAGGGGTTTTTCAGGCTTTGTGGGTTTTACATATGATTTGTTAAGGGGTTCTCACATATAGTAGCATCGTTAACTGATCTGACAAAGAAGGGAGCCTTTGAATGGAGTGACACAGTCCAACAGTGCTTCGATAGGTTTAAGCACTTGATGTCTACATGCCTGGTTTTAGCAATCCTTGACTTTGCTAAACCATTTGAGTTACAGTGTAATGCCTCTGGAGAGGGGATCGGGCGTATGCTTATGCAAGAGAAGCACCTGATAGCTTTTGAGAGTAGAAAACTTTGGGGTGTGGAGAGGAGCTACTCGGTATATGATTGAGAGATGTTGGCTATTATGCATGCATTGGCCAAATTTAGGCAGTATCTAGTTGGGGGTAGATTTATAATCAGGATAGATCATAACAGCATTAAATACTTCATGAACCAAAAAGACCTAAATGACAAACAACAAAAGTGGATCAACAAGCTGCAGGCTTATGGTTTTGACATAGAGTATGTCAAAGGGAAGAAAACTGTAGTTGCAGATGCTTTGTCCAGACGACCTCACTTGTGTTTGGTAGGAGAGATCTCTGCTAATTGGAAAGAGGAGATCATGGCAGAGTATGTTAAGGACTCTTAGACTGTAGGATTCATTGAGGGCATAGTCAGAGATGAGAGATATTCTATGGTGAGTGATTTGATCATGTATAAAGACAGGATATTTTTGGTGCCCAATTCACAGTTTAAGTAGAAGGCTATCAAAACTTTCCATAACACACCAATGGCTGGCCATCCTAGATTCTTCAAGACATATAAACAGATTCGGGAGAGGTTTACATGGAAAGGACTGAAGGATGAAGTGCAGAAGTATGTTTGTGAGTGTCCCATTTGCCAACAGAATAAGCATGAGCATACATTTCCTACGGGACTACTACAGCCATTACCCATTCCCAATCAGAAATGGGAATGTATCTCCATGGACTTCATTACAGGGTTGCCGAAGGTATAGGGGAAGGACTGTATTTATGTGGTGGTCGATAGACTCACCAAATTTGCACATTTCTTTGCTATTTCAACAACTTATACAACTGCTCAGGTGGCTGATCTATTCTTCAGGGAGATATTCAGGTTACATGGGGTACCCAAGAGCATAGTCAATGACAAGGACAGTAGGTTCCTGAGTATATTTTGGCAGTTGTTCAAGTTGTGTAGAATAGAGTTGACACCTAGCACTAGCTACCACCCGCAGATGGATGGACAAATAGAGGTGGTAAATAAATGGTTAGAAGGGTACCTACGTAACTATGTTTCAGGGAAGCAAAAGGCATGGATCAGATGGTTACACCTAGGGGAGTATTGTTATAATACTACACATCACATGTCCATTTAGATGACTCCTTTCAGGGCACTCTACAGTTATGATGCCCCTTGCTTCACAGATCTCTTACTTGGTGACAGTCAGGTGCCTAAGGCTAAGGATCTTCTATAGGACAGCCAAGACATTCTGAGGGAGCTTAAGGAGAACATACAGCAGGCACAGAATCAGCAAAAGTTGTATGCTGATTAGCACCTAGTGGAGAGGAGTTTTGAGGCTGGAGACATGGTGTATTTGAGGCTCCAACCCTATAGGCAGTCCACTCTCAAGAAGAGTGGAGCAGAGAAGCTAAAACCCAAATTTTATGGTCCTTTCAAGATTGTTAGACAAGTGGGTAAGGTGGCTTATGAGCTTGAGCTTCCATCAGATAGCAAGGTGCATAATGTGTTTCATGTTTCTAGGCTGAAGAAATCTCTTGGCCACAATATAGTTTTATCTACAGAGCTTTCACCATTAGATGAGGAGGGTAGGTTGATCTTAGTACTAGAAGCTATCATTGACACCAGGGAGAGACATATGAGAAAACAAGTTATCAGAGAGTACTTGGTTAAGTGGAAGAACCTGCCAGTTGAGGATGCCACGTGAGAGAGAGCAGATATCCTAAATTAATATGAAATTGCCTCCTGAATAAAAAGACAAAAAACTAACACGAAAGAAGACAAAGCACAACAAAAACTGAACTGAAACAAAAACTAAAAACCTAAATATTTTTAGGTGATGTTGATTGCTTGTGGACTCAGATGCTCCTGCATCAAACACACTAGGAAAAAGTTTGTGAGAATGGGCTCATAAAATGGAGACAAATAGTAGAACTTCCCTTCCAGGCTGCAAACAACATGCAGGAATCTCCATCACTATAACAGGTTCATCAAAAACTTTCTTCCTTCACGTCTTCCAACACATAGCTGGGACACTTGTTGTCCTCCTCCACCAAGTGTGTACCTTCCTCCTCCTTCCTCTCATGGACTCACATCCACTATATACCATCCTCCTCTGATAAAGGCTCTATCTTCTTCTCCTCCAAATACTCTCCTCTTTCATGTGATCCAACCCACTATCACCCAACCTCCTCCACTGAAGTTCCTCTTCCCAATAGATCTCATCCACACCACAAATTGCAGTATCTACATACAAATATAAATGGAATACATCCATTTGCTCCCCTACATTCACTATGTCTTTTTTGACACCCTCTTCTACTCCCACCATTGAAGGTAAATCATCATAACTAAGTTCAAAATAAAAAATTACCTCATCCTTCTTCACTGCTACAACTTTTCCTTCTTCACCATTTGCTGCAATGTTTTCATTTTCACCATCCACTTCTATCACTATCTTAATGTCATCCAAAGGACTCGCAGCTGCATATTCCGTCTTCTCATTCTTAGCAATATTCATTGCAACTTCTCTACTTACTGCTACACTTTCCTCTTCCTCACTCTCACTTTTCATGCCTTCATCATGGCATATTGCTGCAATCCCTTCACCATTTCTTTCTTCTTGACCCTCTTTACCAGAAAACTTTGACGGTAGAAGCTAGAATTTCTAACTTTAATTCACAAGGCTATCGACTAGAAACGATGTTGGTGAAATGCTGGGTTAGTGAACTGAGCATTTCCCAAATTGGAGAAATCCTTGACTGGCTATAACTTAGCCAATTTTAAGCCAAATTTCACCAAATTGGAACTAGAGATACCCAATTGGCTCTTCTACATGATGATGCTCTTAACTTGGATGAATTAATATGAAATTGCCTCCTGAATAAAAATACAAAAAACTAAGACAAAAGAAGACAAAGCACAACAAAAACTGAACTGAAACAAAAACTAAAAACCTAAATATTTTTAGGTGATGTTGATTGATTCTGGACTCGGATGCTCCTGCATCAAACACACTAGGAAAAAGTTTGTGAGAATGGGCTCATAAAATGGAGACAAATAGTAGAACTTCCCTTCCAGGTTGCAAACAACATGCAGGAATCTCCATCACTATAACAGGTTCATCAGAAACTTTCTTCCTTCACGTCTTCCAACACCTAGCTAGGACACTTATTGTCCTCCTCCACCAAGTGTGTGCCTTCCTCCTCCTTCCTCTCATGGACTCACATCCACTATATACCATCCTCCTCTAATAAAGGCTCTATATTCTTCTCCTCCAAATTCTCTCCTATTTCATGTGATCCAACCCACTATCACCCAACCTCCTCCATTGAAGTTCCTCCTCCCAATAGATCTCATCCACACCACAAATCACAGTATCTACATACAAATATAAATGGAATACATCCATTTGCTCCCCTACATTCACTATCTCTTTTTTGACATCCTCTTCTACTCCCACCATTGAAGGTAAATCATCATAACTAAGTTCAAAATAAAAAATTACCTCATCCTTCTTCACTGCTACAACTTTTCCTTCTTCACCATTTGCTGCAATGTTTTCATTTTCACCATCCACTTCTATCACTATCTTAATGTCATCCAAAGGACTCGCAGATGCATACTCCGTCTTCTCATTCTCAGCAATCTTCGTTGCAACTTCTCTACTTACTGCTACACTTTCCTCTTCCTCACTGTCGCTTTTCATGCCTTCAGCATGGCATATTGTTGCAATCCCTTCACTATTTCTTTCTTCTTAACCCTCTTTACCAAAAAACTTTGACGGTAGAAGCTAGAATTTCTAACTTTAATTCACAAGGCTATCGACTAGAAAGGATGTTCGTGAAATGCTAGGTCAGTGAACTGAGCATTTCCCAAATTGGAGAAATCCCTAACTGGCTATAACTTAGCCAATTTTAAGCCAAATTTCACCAAATTGGAACTGGAGATACCTAATTGGCTCTTCTACATGATGATGCTCTTAACTTGGATGAATTAATATGAAATTGCCTCCTAAATAAAAATACAAAAAACTAAGACAAAAGAAGACAAAGCACAACAAAAACTGAACTGAAACAAAAACTAAAAACCTAAATATTTTTAGGTGATGTTGATTGCTTGTGGACTCAGATGCTCCTACATCAGACACACTGGGAAAAATGTTTGTGAGCATGGGCTCATAAAATGGAGACAAATAGTAGAACTACCCTTCCAGGTTGCAAACAACATGTAGGAATCTCCATCACTATAACAGGTTCATCAAAAACTTTCTTCCTTTGCGTCTTCCAACATCTGGAGGACACTTGTTGTCCTCCTCCACCAAGTGTACACCTTCCTCCTCCTTCCTCTCATGGACTCACATCCACTATAGACCATCCTCCTCTGATAAAGGATCTATCTTCTTCTCCTCCAAATACTCTCCTCTTCTCTCCTCTTTCATGTGATCCAACCCACTATCATCCAACCTCCTCCACCGAAGTTCCTGTTCCCAATAGATCTCATCCACACCACAAATTACAGTATCTACATACAAATATAAATGGAATACATCCATTTTCTCCCCTACATTCACTATCTCTTTTTTGACATCCTCTTCTAATCCCACCATTGAAGGTAAATCATCATAACTAAGTTCAAAATAAAAAATTACCTCATCCTTCTTCAATGCTACAACTTTTCCTTCGTCACCATTCGTTGCAATGTTTTCATTTTCACCATCCACTTCTATCACTATCTTAATGTCCTCCAAAGGACTCACAGCTGCATACTCCATCTTCTCATTCTCAGCAATCTTCATTGCAACTTCTCTACTTACTACTACACTTTCCTCTTCCTCACTCTCTCTTTTCATGCCTTCATCATGGCATACTACTGCAATCCCTTCACTGTTTCTTTCTTCTTGACCCTCTTCACCTGCATATAAAACATCACTTGCAAACATAGCTCTGTCAAAAAAATAATGGGACTCCTTCATACCCATATTTTCCTCTTCAGTCTTCACATCCTCAACTTGTTTCACCACCTCTTTCTACTTATCTTGTAATAAACTCAAAACATATTCTTACCAATCCTTTATTATGCTATACATATTCTTCCTACCATCATGCACAACTTCTCTATCCCAAAGCCAAGGTCAACCTAATAAAGCATGGCATGTATCCATAGGTACTATATCACTCACAATTTCATCCTTATATCTACAAATTTGAAAATCAACAATACATTGTTCATGTACCCATATCTAGCGATCTCCTTACAACCAATAAATCCTATAAGGGTTAGGATGCTTTCTTCTCTTCAAACTCAACTTCTTGACCATCTCTAGTGACACCAAAATATCTATGCTACTTCTATCCACAACTACTCGACAACACTTTCCGTTTGACTTGCAAATAGTTTGAAACACATTGTTCCTCTGGATGGGATCTTGCTTCTCTTTTTGTGGCTTCAAAAATTCTTTCTTCATCATAAAACATTCTCCTAGCTTCCAAGACATTCTACCCAAAACTCTTCTACACACTCACAAAACCAACTCTGTCTCATAGCTTCGATGTCTTCTCTCAGCTCTCAATTAGTCAGGACTCCTCATACACTTGCAACAATTCTCTCAAGCTCCTCAGACAACACATCCACTTCACTCTCCACCCACAGGTCCTGGTGTAGACTACCTCATGTTCAACACTCTTTCTACACACTCAAGACCATAGCTATGATACCACTTGGTGCAATCATGACTAGGGAACCTTATCAAGCAACCCAATCACGTAGCTCAACAACAAAAGAACATAAACGCATAAACAAATCTGAAAATATTTTATTAAAATTTACAACACCACAATTACAAACTTATTGGCCTTCTAGGCCTCGGCCTCAAGCTTTACAATGCAATACCTGATTGATAATTTGCTTACAACACCAATCACCTCCCAATGAATACAGAGATCACACCAATCTATATCATTCCACTTCTGTTCTGTAAGGAATAACCACACCCTTCTTTGCTAAGTGGAAGCCTTAATTTGCAACAATCTCACCTCTATTCATCTCGCCCAAGGAATTCCCCTCCTGAGGGATGTACCTAAACAAGAATGACAATGACCATTTTATTCTTCCTGAGTAGAAGTTGAAACAATTATGGAGTTATTCATTTATGGAACCAAATAGACAGGTATTCAAACAACCTTTAACTTTTCAGATTAATGATAACATTGTTCGATTACTAAAACAAACACCCACATTTATTAGTCCAATAGGCAATTTATCTCTTCATGAACAATTCTTATATGCTTCAATGTTCTTTCAAGTTTGATACAACAATATAAGAATGTTATAAGCAAAAGTACTGCTTCACAAACTGAAGGGGTCATTGACACATGATTTATCTATGAATTTGTTGTTTTGCAAACTAACAAATTTACTAATACAACACATTCATCCATCAAGTGCTCTTATTGAGAAGAATTCACTTTCATGAACTTAAGCATATTTCCTTCATTATCAGCAAAATAGCCATTTTGTAAACTAAGACTTGCCAGTACAATCCCTTTAGTCACCATGCCCTTTGTTGGTAAAACTTAACTTTTTTCAACCTTGGAAATAGTCAACAATTTGACTTCAACATTATTGTCAATATCACTAGTCGGTGAACTAAAGCAACAATGAATTCCATTCCTATTTACCCTTTATCAGCAAAACATGCTTTTCTCAAACCATTATTGGCATGTCGGCAAATTTTAAAAACCACAAACTAGTTCACAAGTTGAAAGGTTTCCTAATACGAAGTTATAAGCTATCAACTCCTTCTATCGACAAAGTTTGTCTTCCATGAACCCTTTTTTAGCGCATTGGCAACTTTTAAAAATCATTAACTAGTTTGAGACTTATACATTTCCTTTCTATCAATGAATTGACCATTCCATGAACTTGGGAGATTTATCCTTCAAAGTATGCAATCAGTAGAACATACAAAATTTGAACTTCCTTCTAAAGCTTGTCGGTGATCTTGATCAGTGAACTAATAAGTTCGCGAACTTATGTTTCGGCTGACTGAAGAGAAAACTCTGTTAGTGGAAGCTAGAATTTTTAACTTTAATTCACAAGGCTATCATAAAGAAAGGATTTTGGCAAACTAAGTAGTTAACAAACTGGAGAAATCACCGACTGGCTATAACTTAGCCAATTTTCAGCCAAATTTCACCAAATTGGGATTGGAGATACCCAATTGTCTCTTCTACATGATGCTCTTAACTTGGACAAATTAATATGAAATTGCCTCCTGCAGCAAAAGACCAAAAACCAACACAAAAGAAGACAAAGCACAACAAAAACTGAATTGAAATAGAAACTAAAAACCTAAAATATTTTTGGGTAATGTTGATTGCTTGTGGCCCTAGATGCTCTTGCATCAATTTTCTTCCCTTCTATATGTTTGTATTTGGTGATTTCTTTAATATATTTTGGTATGAGTGGTCTTCCACCTTTTCAAAAATAAATTTCAATTTATAACGAATTACTTAATTTAATTTAACATATTTTTTACATTCTCGCAAACAATTTAAATTTATTTTATATGAGATAATAGGATTGATCCACATTATTTCAAATAACTCTAATTTATTCAAAATGAATTTCAATCAATTTTGAAAAGAATTTAAAAGTCTAAATTAATTATAAATCTAGATTATTCAAAATAATCATTAATTATAAATCTAGATTATTCAAAATAATCATTTGTACACACATATCTCTTAAACGATCATAAAACTACCATAATCATCTATATTATTTTGTTGTATATTAATATTATCTACCAAATTAATACTAGATGTTTCTTTATTCTTGACCATTTCTGAAAAAGATACAAACCCAAATTTAATATAAACAAATGTAAATTTTCTAATTTCCATGATCTTCATCTCTGCTTCCATGTCACCCATTGTAATCTTCTACTTCTTCAATGCTTCTATTTTTAGTCTATTTTACTATCAATACAATCGATAAATCTCATCTCAAACTACAATAATGTAACATTTAGATGCATTTTTTAAAAAATTGTTTACTTAATTTAATAAATTAATAAAAAAATTGGATCGAATGCTTCTGGATTTAACTGTGTTAGATATTTTTCCTCAACGTTTCAGATCACACTCAGTGAACCATCATCAAGAGATAGAGAGCAAGAGAGGAGAACACCTGATGATGGTTCACTTCTCTTTGTATTTGTGTTCTCTTCTCTTTCTCTCTATCTCTTGATGATGGTTCACTAAGTGTTATTTGAAACATTGAGGAAAAATATCTAACATAGTTAAATCCAAAAGAATTCAATCCAACATTATGGACTGTGGAAAACTAATGACTTCCATAATAAAAAAATTATGAAGTTGGAGTTGGAGTATAATTTCCTCTTTAATTAAATTGAAGAGAGCAGAGTAGGAAATAGTAGGTAATGTCAAAAATCCCTATTACTACCATGATTATTTTAAATAGAAAGTAAAAGATATATTACATTTCCATTTTCAATTTGCCTCTACACCACTCTACATAGACATTGAATATTTTATTAAAGTCCACCCATTAACAATTTCCATTTTAATTATTGTGTGGAATGGTGTGCATGCACTCCAAGCCATCTGTAATGAATCTACACCTTGAAAATGATGGGTACTCCCAGTGCCCACACCCATCGTTCACCCCAAATAAGTAGTCCACACTTGTGTTTCCATAGAAGGTCCTGCACACTCTACTTCTTGTGATCACAACCGCCACTACCAATGCTATGATTTTCCATGCATGTGAAAATGTAACATTGTGGCCATGGCACATGCATCTACTCTCTTCCTTTCTATTGTGCAAACACACTTACACAAATTGTTTCTTTTCATTCAAAGATGAAAGTGGGCACTTGCCAGTCACTTTTTCTAATTCCTCTTCTTTTATTTCCAACTTCTAGCATGTTGGAAGGATATTAAGTGATGGGAAAATATGGAGCCCATAAAATGTAATATAAATTTATGTATAATGAATACAATACCCATATGCAGGAAAATCAACTTGGTCTCTGTCATTTTACTAATCTTTAACATAAGAAGATATAAAGTGGATTGAACACTTCCAAACCAATATACAATAGATTATACAAATAAAGGAAATATGAATAAACACAATGGGCTATCCACATAAACAAAATAGAATACTCGATGAATAAACACAATAGATTATATAAAGACTATATTTTTCAAGCCATGTAAAAGGAGAGCAACCATTAATAGGGCATTGGCCAACACAATTATGGAACTTTCTATAAACTATTGCATGGAGGCAATATAGGAGATGAAGTTTTCTAACTAAATCTAAATCTTCAATGGCCTAAATCTAGAATGGGGAAGAATAAGAGCATATTTGAGCAACAAAGGCCTCAAAGATTTGATTCAGATCACCAATAAAATCATAGAGTGACTCTAAGGTGGAAAGTAGGATTTGATTTTCCAATTTGACATCTTTCATGACATATAAATACAAACCTTGACCTGACCTGAGACTATGGAATGGGTTGCTGCCATCTGAATGTGATTGTTGTTGATAAGGCAGACCATTTTTATTTTATTAATGATTAAACCTATCTGAATGATAAGAATACACCTCATACTCATTTCAAAATCACTGTAATTCTTGGAGTTCTTCTATTCTTTTTAGATATTGCATTGTTATTGGGAAGGTAATAGGGTAGCGGACTGGCTAGCAAATCTTGCCATTGATCAGGCAGAACATGTAGTTATGTTTGAGCAATCCTCTACTAATTAGCTTGAAAGCTTGACCCATCTCATCTCATGTGACTTTGATGCTTGATTGACCTGATTAGGAGAGGGGATGGAGAGCAATTAAAATCAATGGAATTTCATTCTCTTTGTCTAAAGTTGGTAGGGTGGTGGTGGGAGGGTGATTGGATTCCCCAGTTAATTATCTTCTAGGGCTTGATCTAACTCTCAGAAACCATTTAATGTGACAACGGTCATCTAAATGTCCCCTTATTAGATTTGTTTAGTACTGAATGGGGAGGGTATACAAGTACAATCTACCATTGTTAATTTATAATGTTTGATGAAACACCTCATAGTGTTGGTTACACTGTGCCCTCTTTGCCCACCTTAGAAGCTCATTGGACATGTATGAACTTTAAAGGTGACGTGACCTGACTATTTATTTCTATGAAGAGGATAGTCTACTGATGGGAGCTACTGACACACACTTCTAGCTGAGACCTGCCAATGGTATAATTAATACCCTTGTTTAAGTTCTATTGTCTAGATACATCCCTCCTATGAAGGGGTATGTGTTCAAATTACTCCAAAGTCATAGATGTGATGTGATTTGTACTCCATTTATTTAGACACCATCTCCAGCCTTAGAAGGAGGATTTTTGTATCAATTGGCTAGCCTTGTTTAGTTGCAAAGGTGACTAGGAGTTACTCTGTAGGCTCATTAGAGTTATTCCTTCCCTGAATGTTACCCCTTCCTTATTTCTTTCATAGCTAGGATGGGACAGAAGTGATGGCCTTAATGAATGAAGGTGGTGAATGTCATTTATGTGTGTGGACAACTATCCCAATCTTTATTTCACACTCTAGTGCCTTAATTATAGAATGCACCTCCTTGTTCTATTTAAGGACATCTACAGAATGTTTCTCATAACATCTTGTAACATCCACATTCTATAAACATAGTAAAAACCAAAAATTCACCATAAAGTAAATTTACAAGGTAAAAATGAGACAGAGAAAATTTTTCTTTTATTCAACATATAGTTGAGTAACTACAATTACAAGATATCTCATCACAAATACAATAAACCATATTGTCTTTCTCAAGTACAATATTTACAAAAATAAATCAATTACAAATACCTGAATCAAATAATGTTGTACTTAGTCTCAATAAACACAAGTCTCAGAGATATACTGCATCCGAAAATCTGACATCTTTATCGTAAGCCTTGGCATGTCTTCTGCTAGAGAGAGAGAGAGTATCTTTCCAGTGATTTACCTCAAACCATAGACCGGCGGTCTCCCACACATCTTCCACATAGGAAGTGGCCCTACCCTTCACGAGAAGTATAGACCAAGGTGACTAGTGGTAATTTGCCTTTCCGAGTACATAGTGTTGTATCCTACACAACTCTATCAATCATACAACCCTAGATACCCTCTAGCTAAGTATGATTCCCGATAGGATGTGCAATCCAGATACAGTGAACTGACAATGCATGCAGAGACATATGCATTACTATGGCCATAGTTTTCAATACAAATTGACATTCGCAATGAACGTTGTCATAATGTTCACCCACTCCAACTCAACTTGGATACTCTCATATTCCTACAGTTCGACTTGGTCAACTATGTTTAACTTGTGAAGTCATGATGATTTCAACAATTTAGTCTTCCCGACCCAAAACATGTTTTCTTTCACTGTCTACAATCCTTAGACCTATTCAACTTTCTTTCCTTATGAGGACTCTCATTGCATCATTGCAATACCTGAGGTCCTCAACTTATTGTCTCATAATAAATATAGATAGATTAATTATGACTAAGATGATAACCTTACCCAAGTTAAGCAATATAGTCTAGGAATCTAATTCCCTTCTTGCAAGTAAGAATAATTACACATAGTCAGGGCACATGACCCTTCAATCACAATCTAAATAATGATCTCAATGTCTTAATATAATAATTACCATATCTAGGTTAAGTCAAGGTTTAACTAAAGAGTTTAATCTAACTCCAATCTAGTCTTTCTAACTTAGGTGAATTCATAAGACACTGTCATTCCTCTATTAACATTATGGAATGACTATCCATTCTTATGTATCTCTCTTTGCATCCTTGCAACATTTGAGTTTCACCCCTTGTCGAGAAGTAATAGATTAAAAGAAATTGTGCTAAAAAGGTATAATGAATTAATGTTTGATGTAACCATTTAATGGTACCTCTTGCATTTTTGCAAAATCTAAGACTTACGACTTGTATTTTAAGTAGACTTGTAGCCCAACAAATAGTTTTCCCTACCTAAGGTTAATCATTGTTGACTAGTAACAAATCTCATTTCAACAAGATAGATATGAACATTTACTAAATTAGGGTTCGCGACCCTTTAATGTCTACTCACATGTATTAACTAAAATAGGTTATATCCATAAGAGTGTCATCAAAAATCTTTAACCCTTCTAGGTTAAAGTAGGGTTTTATTTAGCTTATCCCAACCCAACGGAATAATGAAAAAACTTTTTCTAGGAAGTAAGAGTATCGTAAGAACAATTATCTATTAGTCTTCTTTCGACCAAAGGATCAAATGTACCTTTCCATCCATGATTGGATCATTAACACATCATTACTTGCAACCTAAAGTTGTTCTATCAAAACTTGAGTAGGTTTTCAACCCAACTCTAAATGTTATTTCTTGAGGTACATAACCCCTTATGACAAGAGTCAAAATATCTTCATAATTAGGGTTCGTACTTCCTCATTATTGTTTTTTTTGATATAGCTATCAAAATACGAAAATAACTAGATATTTAGAAAAGATATCACCCTACTAGGTTATCTTAGGGTTTTTGCTCTTTTCTTTTACAAAGAAATCTTAAAATAGGAAACCCTTAATTTCTAAAGGAGTCTACTTAATGTCTAAGATTGATTAGCCATTAATGATATACAAAGACTAATTCAAATTGATGTCATCCTAGCTTTAATATACAAGTGTATACTTAGATTTACCTAATCCAAGGTTCTATATGAGTATAAACTTAACTAAATTTGGTTTGATTCAAAAAGATGTAAAGGATTGAATCAAGTTGTTTTCATCATAAGTTTAATGTCAAATACTACTCTTTTTATTTATCCAATGTCATCTTTGAACAATGTCATCTACTTCATTTTGAGCAATACTTGAAAACTAACTTGTAGATTCTCAAGCTTGATAACTTTTCCATTGAACATTTACATAAAACAACATACTTTCTACTTCACAAATACAATATAAATATATATGCATATATTCTCGTGAAACACTACTAATACTTGAGTGTTTGTAATCACAAAGAATAGGTTGAAAGGCTTATATTTACATCAAAACAAAGATGAAAGATGATTCTATCCCTTCTCCTCATATATAAACTACCGAATATAGTTCTTTATGGTTAATGAAAACAATAATTCACTATCATCTCCTGCTAATAGAAAAACATTGATATAGCCTCCTTGCCAACTCTTATCCGGCATGTAAATCAATTATATTGGTTCTAAGAAACGTCATAATACTATCTATTCAAGATAAAGAACCCACGTTCTCATAAAATCATAACTACTGTTATCAAAGAGTTTCTTTCATCATGAGTTTTAAGAAGTACTGCATAAGAGAATGTGGTCGACTCTTACCGGATTATACCATCAATATCTCTTTTCCTTGGCAATGGATTGAGAGTTCTTCTCTGAAAATAGCATAGTTGTTTCTCACAACAATGATGCTCTGCTCAGAAGATCACCCCAATTAATCCCTAAGTCCCATAGACTTGTACCCATAAGAAGTTCAAGGAGTACGCCGATCAGAAAACCGTTGAGATGGAAAACCTTTTCCTCGTGGTACCAACCCTGAGCAATTTAATGCTCACATATAAGAGCCTATCAACTCTTTTTCCTTTAGCACTGAGATTATGATTACCTACAAGGTTCCCTTGACACATGCCTGGTTGGAGATTGACTTCCAAAGGTCTAACAACGGTTTCAAGCTCATTCCTTGCTCCACACGTTGCCAACAACTAGAAATTCACTTCTCAGACATATGGCTCCGTTGTATCTACTAGGTTATGGCAATCTAAACAAAACTCCATAAGGTTTTTCCATGGAGAATTCTATTAACTCTCAGACTCTTTTTTTTTTTTTCCTTTTGACTCCTGTAGAGTCTGATGCTAGGATGGGCATGGCTTGCTAAAGGTGAGGATGCAGATTTTACACCATGACCAGGCACTGAAGACCACCATATAAAGTCAGGTGCATCCCTAAGTCCCACGGACGCACACCCATAAGAGGTTCCCCCCCTGAAATACCCTAATAGGAATCACCCCAATGATGGAAAAACATCCCCCTCGACTTAACACAGTCCTCCCTACTAATACCTGCCCACAGCGAAGGAATAAATGCGCTCACCATACTGCCAACCATGCCTATCAAGATGGGAATCCATTTCGGCATGCAAAAACAACTCCTATCCTTAAGCGACCACTCCCCAAATGGAGCTCCACAAGGCAAGGTGGCAGTTGGTAAACTTAACAACCCGTCCACCACTCATGAGTTAAGGGCCACAAAACCATATAATTCACCACTACTCATAAAAGTGGGGCTCAGATTCTTATGAGGTGGCAAATTTAAATAATAAAAACATCCCCATACTCTAAACCGACCACGAGTATAGACGATTGCCACCTTAGCAAAAATAGTTTGATCGATAACTAAATGGTGGTCTATAACTAGAGCACAAAAAGAGTTATTCAAAAGAAAAGACATCATAAAAAGAACTAAAAAGTGTTCCTCTTCGAACTTCAAATCGATTCCGTCAACAGACAAGAATAAAGGAATTCCTCAACGTCTACTAAAATATAACTATATAATTTAGCATATTCCTTTACATTACGACAAGGGTTAAAACACACCTAGGTCTCTAATTCGACGTCCGTCGAATTTTCACAAAAGGAGTTTATGACATACGCTTGAAGCGCTTTACAATGAAAAAGACGACTTGGATGCAAATGTAGAACAAGACTCAAGATTTCGTTTAGTTATCACATAGCTGTGAAAAACCTCTACCAGAATTTGTTAAAAACTCCTCTATTTGTCCCATTTTTATCACTAAGGATTACACATGATGTGAATGGGTCGAGTTTACCTCCTCATCACAATCCATCAACAATATTCACATCATCTAACTTGATGAGAATGTCTTGACATTTAAGAAGTGACAGCAAAACCTCAAGTGACTCAAGAAGAATAACACAACTGTTTTACGTCTATGACATTGTTTACTTTACAAATGACTATGTTGACTCACCCTCGACTTGACTAGATGATAATCAAGATATTGACTACCTGTCGATTACATTCAAAAGTAACTAGCAAGACAAGACTTACTTCATACGACTCATTGGTTCACATTATCATTTAACACTAAACTCGTTTGGCATATAGACCACTTGTAATCCAAGGTCTATCTTTCTCTTCTCGAAAGATACTCTCTCTCTCTTCTCTGAGAGTCGATAACTTGTAATCCTATTTCACTTGTCATCAAACAATATGTAATCAGTGCATCATTATTCAATTAATTCAGCTAGTAAATCAAATCTCATAATACAATTATTAAATCAACAATAACATAATCATTTCCATGATTTCATAAATGATATTCAATATAATTCCATGTCATATCTTGTCATAAATCTATAACATCACAATAAATTTACTTATGTCCAAGTAAAAAGTAAAAGTATAGCAAGTCAGAAATTAGGGATGTAACACAGCTATTGGCTATCGCATCATTTTCTCCACCCAAGCCAAGTGCCTTAGCTAAATTTGAGGCCATTTCTCTTGCATCTTGCTTGCTTCTTGTTTTTTTGTGTGCAGGTACGATGATTCCATGGAGAGCAAAGCCACAAACCAAACAATCCTATTCAGACCCTACTCATGGGAGGTAAAATTTATCAGAGGGAAAGTCAATATATTGGATATGAACCAAATCTTCGAGTTTGATTGCATGCCAACTCAGTTTGTTGTGAGGTAAATTTGCAACCAAAGGGGTTCGATGTGGTTCAGTATTTCTCTCGAACTCGATGGAGATTGTGCTTGGTGCTAATTATATCCTTCTGGTTGTGATGGGTCTGATAAACAAAAGATTGTTTAGTGTGGATCAATGGAATTTATCCTTACAAAATTATGGCATTTTGGTAGGGGAGGTGATGGTTGGGGGCTCTTCTCACTACATCAACTACGTTCCATTAAGGCCTATGAGTGTGTTTACAAAACTATGTAGAGGGGTCTTATATGTAGCTACATTAATGAGCTCAAGTGAGCAATCAAAGGTCACAGCTTCACCGTACCGAAACAACTAAGGGTCTGGTGAAAAGAGTATTTATTGCCATCAGGTTGCTCCATTTACATGTTGCAGATCAAGCTCTACATCTTCATAGGAAACCAGATGAACTAGTCGATGACTCAGACACGGAAGAGGACCTAGAGAAGAATGACATAGATGAACTAGTTGTAGAGGCTAGCCGTGTGGTTGGCTTGATGGTATTGGGTGATGTGTGGTGTTGGGTGATGTGTAGTGGTTCCCTGGTGTTTAGTCTTGAAAGGTGGTAGGCTTTTGATGTTTTTTGTTTATATGTTTTAAGCCTTGTGGATATGCTATGAATTTGACCAGCTCTATTTATAGCACATTTTGGTCCCTTTAAGGGGTTGTATAATTATCCCCCTTTTGTATTTTGATATCTTTTTATTAATATATGTCTAAGGATCCTCCTTTTTCCGCTTAAAAAAAATACCATAAGCTAAAAAATACATTTAAAAAGAAGACGATAGATCATGGTATTTTTTTAATTTGGAAAACAAACAATACATTGACATTTTATAAATTCAAATATGTTATCCACTATAGGGAAGACTAAACTAGCAATAATATATTTAAGGGAGTATGTGTGAGCAATGATCCACGCTCTCAGTACCACTAGATCTTTTCACATTGGCACCATTGGATCTTCTGAAGTTGCAACACAAGTAACTCGAACACAAAAGAATGATTATAGACAATTCTCCACAAATGGTATATGAGATAGAAGAACCGGTTCACTCTTTATTCTTCTACAAGCCTCATGAACTTGCTCACATATTTTGCTTTTTTTGGGGCATAAAAGGTGGTAGACCACCCAAACTTATATTAATAAAAAGAGGTTATTACAAAAAGGAGATGAAGTTCCTCCAAAAAGTGTACAGCATAACAAGCATATACATATCAAACAAAAGAGGCTCTATAATGGCCTAAACATTGGACCAAAACCAAAACATAACCACCAAAACAAACTAAACAGACCACCATCGACCAAGAAACACCCAACCAAAAAGGACCCGCCTAGATGATGCAGGGGCATCGACCTAAGTTTCTGATTTTTAGTTTTTCTCATGTTTTAAGTTTAGTAGTAGTAGTAGGTTTTTGGATTAGGAAGTTTTGGGTTTGATGAAAGAATAAGAGTAGGGTGAGTCAAGTTGCAGTACTGTCACTATATGGATAGGAAGATCAAAAGTTAGGAGAATATGGGTAGACTTTGATTACTATCACTATGTGGGCAGAATGAAGGTAATTGATATACGTGGCCCTTGGCATAGAAAGAATAAGTGGTTATGAGTCAGACAATCATGGATAGCTAGGAGTCAGTTACACTATGCAAGATCAAATAGTTTAGGAAAAGACAATGTGGAGATGAAGAGTCACTGGAAACTAGAATCAACAGTTATGACACACATTATCAAGCAATTGGAGGATGGTTCAAATTCTGTGTAGAATGGACAAGAGAGAATGCATAAAACAAGATTTGAAAGGAAGATGAGGGGGTCATGTGTGTAAGAATAAGGCCGAGCAGAAGGCCAAGCAAGAAGGAGGAGAAAAGTTGAAGCTGGGTTGGTCCCCGAAGATTGAAGAAGGCTGAACTGGTACGGACAACAAAGGGCTTGTAGAAGGAAAGAGTAATTGACATAGTTGTTGGACTGAACAGAAGGCTGGTGAGAAGAATCAGAGTAGATTAGTCGAATGAGACCCAAATATTGAGAAGGGGATGATTGGAGAAGATCGAATGTTCAGGTAATCAGACTGTGTAGTAGTTGATAATGTTAGGTTGAAAGGGAAGCGGATGCATAAGAGAAGATGAAGTATGAATAGAACAAGTTGAGTGTTGTGAGAAAGGTCTTGAGGTGAATAGAGAGCCAAGGAGTGAAATGGTCAAAGATTATAGTAGAGAGTGAGTTCGAGGATTGACAAGGAGTACTAGTCGTTTTGACAAATTAGGATTATAGATTGTTGATGGTCTCTGAATTGTGAATGAGTGTCATGCCTGTGAGTCTGATTCCTATGTGAGTCGAGCATATTGTAATAAGTTGTTTAATCCTGGAATAAAGTGTTGTGTTGTTTCTATTCTTATTCATTGTCTGAGACTATAATCATATTTTGTTTGTTTCTTCCTGTCATCTAATTAGGAAGGTTCAGTATTCTAACTCTACTGTGACATAAGTCTGGAAGTATGAATGTTGTGAAGCTTAAGTTGGGGTATGGGTCCTTAGAGTGATTATAGTATATGAAGTGTTATTGTTTCCCTATTCCAGTTTAGTGGATAAGTTTCTAGCTAGAGTTTGCCAGAAGGTTCTACCATTAAAAGGCAACCATGAGAATCTGTGCCATCATTTGGTATCAGAGCATGTGTGTAGTGAGCATGCCATCATTTGGTATCAGAACTAGGTTGGTTCTAAATGCTGAGTAGATCACTGAAGTGAGGCAACTTAGCCAAGACCTATGGATAGTAGATGAAGAAGAATATTAACGGGTTGTGGAAGGAACCTAGAGCCCCAAAAGATATGGGCTATAAATAGTTGTTGATTATTTTGGTAGATTGATGGAAGCATAAATTATTGGAAAGTTTTGTGTTACAGATTGACAAAGGGAAGAGTAGCCTAAGGTAGGTATTAGAAGACAAAAGGATACAACAAGTTTGTATGGGTAGAGTGCCGAAGGAGAGGCAACATGTGCTAGAATTTACAGTTACATGTGTTGTGTGAACCGATCACCGAAGGAGAGGTAGTTTGAACTTAAAGATTGAGCAAAGTTTGTGGATTGTAGTAGTAAGAGGAATGGGTATTAGTGTAAGAAGACCCATCATAATCCCATTTTTGGATAGATATTGAGATGCAGTGGAAAGTAGAAAATTTTGAGAGGAATTGGAGAAGATTGCAAGAAGAATGGATATGTTAGAAAAGAGTTATTTCTCTACTAATGTTGTGGTTGTAGGAAGTGGACAAGAAGAAAAGAGGAAAGTTCTCATTGTAGAGGACTTGGATAAAAATAGTAAATGAAGGAGAAAAGAGAAAGTACAGCAAGGAGCACTAGAAGAAGGAGAGAAGATAGTGTCTATAGAAGAGGCACTTGAAGAGACATCTTGGTCTCTTGCTTCATTTTCTATGCAGGGATGAAGAAAGTTGAGAACAAGCCTTTGGAGGCAAAAGGAGAAAAGTCAAGAAGAGAGCCTATAGACGAAGATGAAGATAAGAATGAAAGAAGACAAGTTGCAGTAATAGATAAAAGAAGACAATTTGTAGCAGCGGTGCATTACCAAGTACCCAAGGATGAAGAGAGGGCTAATCAAAAAAAGAAAAAAGCCTATAAAGAGGAAGAGGTGGCAAGACATGAAGCCAAGAATGTAAGAAAATTGGGACAGCAAACCGATGAAGAGGTAAAAGTGAGTTTTGGTGCTGATTTTGTTTATGCAAGTGAAAATAGGAATGTAAACCTACAAGTTAGAAAGGAGAAGAGTAAATTAGTGGATCATGGCTATATAATACCATATTGGTAAAGGAAATCAGTTGTAAATATACAGCAAAGAGAAGTGAGGCAAGGAGTGGTTGTACTAACCTTTATGACAATAAAAGAACATCAAGGATGGAAGATATGACAAAAAATCAAAGAAGACAAGAGGATAGGCCAAGTGCAGAGGCAACAAGACATCAATTCAAGAAGATGAAGAACCCAGTGTGGGTAGTGAAGCATGGGACAGCAGTAGAAGAAGTTGATATTGAGAAGAAGACAATACAAGAGAAGAGGAAAGGTGTCAATGTGAACAAATTCAATGAACCAGAGAACATAATAGAGTCCATAGAAGATGAAAGGAGGATAATGCCCTAGAGCATGCAATGGAGTTAGAGGAAAAGCACCATGGTAAGTATAAGGTAACCAGTAGCCAAACTGATTTGTATAAAGATGATTTTGTGACTTTGAATGAAATTTATGAACATGAGGAAAAGATGTGGCTGACTATGGATGAAAAGAAAATGAGAAGAGAGAGATATAAAATGAGGAAGGACAACAAAGGAAGGCAGAGTGGAATTTCTAGTAATGAGTACAAAAGGGATATGAAGAAGGAGCTGGCCAAGGAGAATGGAAACCAAAGGGGAAAAGCAGATAAAAATATGAAGAGTGGAGGAGTAGCAAAAAATATAGACGAGGAAGCTGGAGCAGTAGAGAACAAAGATGAAGAAGCTGAGGCAACAAAGAGTACATAAGATGAAGACATTCTTAAGGGAAGCATAAAAGGGGCAAAATTTAAAGTTAGGGCAGCAAACAAGAATGGTGTTTTATGGGCACAATCCTCTATGATTGAACAAGAATTATAGGAAGATATTGGAATACATATACGTGGGACATCAAAAAATGATGAAGAAAAAGAGATTGTAAATGGTAATAGGGAGGTTGGAGCAACAAGGCAGGCTGAGGTAAACAAAAATGTCTTTTATAAGAATGTGGATTTGTATTTCTTTAGTGTTTTGATCAATGAAAGGGTTGAGCATAAATCTGTAAGAGAGCATGATATTGTGGTTTGTGATAAGAGAAAGGATATTAAAAATGATTTGTAGTTTTTTAATTGGGACATGGAAAAGGAAGTATATGGAATGATGAATGTAGATTTGTTGAAGGCTGAGCATGCTTTTATTGGAGTTGACAGACTGATAGATGAGGTGGAAATAATTGGGAAAACAAATTTAAAATGGACTAATTTATGCGTGACTGAGCAAGCCAGGTATCTTATGCATGGGAAATTGAATGGAGAACAACAATGTTGAAGGAATATATTAATGGTTCTAGAATGTTTGTGGAGGAAGTGGAAGAAAGACAAGAGACAGTATGCTTAATGGCCTCATGTGTAGGACAACATGATCTTTTGTGCCCTGGGGAGTCTGATGTAGGGGCATTGACCTAAGTTTCTGATTTTTAGTTTTTCTCATGTTTTAAGTTTAGTAGTGGTAGGTTTTTGGGTTAGGAAGTTTTGGGTTTGATGAAAGAATAAGGGCAAGTTGAGTCAGGTTGTGGTATTGTCACTATATGGATAGGAAGATCAAAAGTTAGGAGAATATGGGTAGACTTTGATTACTGTCACTACGTGGGTAGAATGAAGATAATTGATATAAGTGGCCCTTGGCATAGAAAGAATAAGCGGTTATGAGTCAGACAGTCATGGACAATTGGGATCAGTTACACTGTGCAAGATCGAATAGTTTAGGAAAAGACAATGTGGAGACGAAGAGTCACGGGAAGCTGGAATTGACGGTTATGGCACATGTTATCAAGCGATTGGAGGACAGCTCAAATTCTTGTGGAATGGACAAGAGAGAATGCATAAAACAAGATTCAGAAGGAAGATGAGGTGGTCGTGTGTGTAAGAATAAGGCTGAGTAGAAGGCCAAGCAAAAAGGAGGTGAAAAGTTGAAGCTTGGTTGGTTGCCAAAGGCTGAAGAAGGCCGAACTGGCAAGGCCAACAAAGGGGCCATAAAAGGAAAGAGTAATCGACATAACTATTGGGCCAAATATAAGGTTGGTGAGAAGAATCAGAGCAGACCGGTCGAATGAGACCCAAAGATTGAGAAGAGGCTGATTGAGAAGATCGAATGTTCAGATAATCAGACTACGTGGTAGTTGATAATGTTAGGTTTAAAAGGAAGCAGATGCATCAGAGAAGCCAAAGTATGAATGAAACAAGTTGAGCATTGGGAAAAAGGTCTCGAGGTGAATAGAGAGCCAAGGAGTGAAATGGTCAAAGATTATAGCAAAGAGCAAGTTCGAGGATCGACAAGGAGTGCCAGTTGTTTTGGCAAATCAAGATTACAGACTATTGAAGGTCTCTGAATTGTGAATGAGTGTCATGCTTGAGAGTCTGATTCCTATGTGAGTTGAGCATATTGTAATCAGTTGTTTAATCCTGGAATAAAGTGTTGTGTTGTTTCTATTCTTATTCATTGTCTAAGACCATTATCATATTCTATTCATTTTCTCCTATCATCTGGTTAGGAAGGTTTAGTATTCTGACTCTATTGTGACATAAGTTCAGAAGTATGAATGTTGTGAAGCTTAAGTTGGGGTATGGGTCCTTAGACTGATTATAGTATATGAAGTGTTATTGTTTCCCTATTCCAATTTAGTGGATAAGTGCCTGGCTTGAGTTTGCCAGAAGGGTCTGCCATTAAAAGGCAACCATGAGAATCTGTGCCATCATTTGTAATCAGAGCATGTGTATAGGGAGCGTGCTATCACTAGACTACCATACTGCAATAACAGATGACACCATCTGATATTTTCCTCCCATGCCTTAGTATCATCCTCTTGCATAGGCACTTGCTTCTTCCATGACAAGGAACTCCCTTGGAAGGTGGGGAGCCCAGTCTAGTGCATCAACAAGTAGGAAGCAAATAGAAACAAAGACATCCCTACACCTATGTGCCATGCATTTAGAGAAACAATGGCTATGTCCATGAAGAACTCTCTCAAACCCATTAATACACCTGCAGGCCAAGCCCGGCTACATTTCCTTATACACACATTCACCTGCCACTGAAGTTCTAAGAGTTTGAATAGGAAACAAGCCTCCAATCATAGCCTCACCTCGCATCATATCATAGCCTTGCAATGCCAGTTTCCATCTCTCCACACTATAAAGGTGATTAAAGAGCAAACCCGTGGGAATAGAATGCACATAATTATCGTCCTGAACGATATCCATAATGTTTGACAGGATGTGAGAGACTACATCGGACCAGTTCAGCAGCATCTCCTCATAGCCTTGAATCCACCTAAGACCATAGATATTGCACACTGCAAACTAGACCATAGTGCAATCCGAGTCAACGATTTGAGCCATATCTGTAATCTTAACTTTGCCTCATATCTCCGGTTCCCACTTCATGGCGGGAAAGAAGAGGTGCTGGTTATGTTTTTCTATAATCTTAGCTTTGCCTCATATCTACTATGATAGTCCTTTAGTTTTGTGTGAACATGCTCACATATTGCTACAAATTGCTAACAAATGCATATGTAACTAATGTTTTTTTTAAAGAAAAAGGTGAGATACACCTATATCATATATTAAAATACTTGAGATATCCTTACATCATAGAGGGTCCTAAGAGTAAGGGAAAATTGAAAGATTCAGTACAAAAAGAAATAGGTGCTAAACCTTGTAACAGTAGAAAAAATGAACTACAGTGGCCAACGACCTCGGAGAAGTGATATAGAATGCATAGTGAAAACCCAAAACGAACACCACATTAAAATAGACCATTAATTTGGGCCCTAAGAATCCAAGGAATTGTTGTTGAGAGGAGGCAAAGGGGGCTAACAAGACAAGTGGATTGGTAACTAAAGGTCGAGGGGCCACATATGAGGCATGTATACGTAGGAATTGAATTGCATTGAACAACTCCATTATTTTGGTGCTGAATCCTAGAGGCAGTTGAAAACGATGCAACTCAACATAGAACAAAGGGCATTGCCACAACCATTTCGTAGACCTTTTTGAAGGGTATTGTAAAGTGGTAAACACATGCAACCACAAGAGAATTGTGAAGGAGTTCTGTAATAAACATTCCCCCAGCAGTGTCTCACCTACAAACATGTCATAGATTTCCATAGTGGGCTTCAATCTATCAGCATTAACCAAAAACTTATGTATGTAAGAGAAATCCAGTGTCTCCACAAACTCAGCATCTTGTACCAAGTCCCCGATGTTAAAGAGAAATATGGACGTGACCTCAGAATAAAGTAGCACCCTCATATGTATTCCTTATGCAACGACAACCAACTGTAGAAGTGTTTCAATAGGGAACGAGGAATTAGACCATACCAATCCAATTTCCCACAGAGCCATTGCCAACATTTACTATTGAAAGGACAACAAAGGAGAAAATGATATGTATCTTCTTCCATTTTTCCACATAAAACACATTTGAAAGAATTTGATACGCCCATTTTCTAGAGCCTTTTACCCATGAGGATTTTATTATCCAATGCTAACTAAGCAAATGCTCTCTCTTTTCTTTCGAACTATTATGAGATTTATTTGGATGTAACTAATAAGAAGAATCATGGTATTTATATGATATTTAGAAATCTTGTAAAGAATAGCCTTATCAACTAAGAATCTTAGTAGCTACTCATACTAGCTAAATGAAAGCCTGTGCCAATAATGAATGTTTATTTTGTGTTGTGAGCATGCATCAATTGTTGAACTTAATCTAGAAGACAACATACACATGTAAAAGTTTTGATTTAAGAAGTTTTTGTAACCATTGATCATGCTATGATTTTTAGATCTCCATCTCCATCTCTATCTCTATATGCTGACCAATATAGAGGAGCACATAGAAGCCATGCAGTTATTGCAATAGATATAAATATTAGCACACATAATAGATATAATATAAAGATCATAAAGGACTTTTAGAGATAATATATTTAATAAAAATAATATACTTTTACCAAGATTATAGGTTTTCTAGAATTCACCTTCTATGTAAACATATAGACGAGTGAAGTTTTGGCATGTAAGAATTAGGCTAAATAAGATTCGTCACCAAAGTTAATAATTACGCCAAGAGGTATTCTACACTCATAGCAAGGGCTAAAAGATTTAGATTCCCATAAACAATTAAGATTTAGATTTCCAAGTAAACAAAATTCATAAAATATGTAAACAAATAAATTTGTGGAAGCCAAATGGATAGAAAAATAGAACTAAAGTACGTGAGGCGCCTATAGATACGCAATGGCAAGCCTGATTACAACTATATTATATACATATAATATTATAATATAGATTAAAAATATTATTATAATATAATATATAATAATATTATTATAAGTATAGATATTAATTAAAAATATATATTATATTATATTATAATTAGGGTTAGTGTTCAAGTAAGAATTAGGGTTATGATTAGTTTAGAGTTAGGATTTGAATGAAGGTAATGTTTAGAATTAGGGTTTTGTGTAGGGTTAGATATATTGTTAGTCTTATAAAACAATGGTAAGTGTGATCTTACGGCTATGGTTAGAATTAGGGTTAGATTTAGAAACAAGGTTTCGGTTAAGCTAAGTACCAAGGTTAGATTAGAAGCAGGGTTAGATTGAGGGTTATGATTAAATTGATTTAGGTCATAATTACTACCATGCTTAAAATTAGGGTTAGAATTAGGGTTATTATAATTAGGGTTTTGATCATGGTTATAATCTAACCTTAACCATTTCCTAATTTTGATCATAATTCCAACCCTAATTATTTTCCTAACTATAATACTAACCTAACCCTAATTCCAACCCTAATCCAAACACTAATTAAAATCATAATTATAATTGTAACCATAACGCTAACCTTAATCTAACACTAATGCTAACATAACTCTAATTGTAACTCTAACGAAACCCTAATTCTATCCTAAATTTGAACTCTAACTCTAACCCTAATTCTATCCTAAATTTGACCTATAATCCTAACCCTAATTATATCGCTAACCTTAATTCTATGCTTAACCCTAACCCTAATTTTATTTGAATAGTAACCTTAAACCTCATTCTATCGAGGACCTTAATATTATATTGATGGCATTATCATTTTTGAAATCTTTTAAGGGATTATATTCTTACTTATCATTATTCCATTATTATATCTTTTCTTTTAAGAGTTTTGTGCTATGTTGTGATCTATCCTTTACCCACTCTAGCCATCCTTGCCAATCCCATTAGGTTTCCATTTTCATATCTAATATACCACTAAATCTAAACCTAACCCTAGTTCTAACACTGGAGTTAGTGTTAGGCTTGGGGTAAGAATTATGTTTAGGGTTAGGGTTGGGTCATTTCAAATGATTTTGTTGGTGCAATATTAATTCCCAATTTTATATTAATAGATAAAACCATTTGGTATGGAGTAACTGTTTAAAGACATCATTTGACATCATGAGACAAATATATAATATGAAGTATTCCAACGCATGTACATTGCCTCCCAAGTACTCGTACACATAAGAGTAGTATTTTTATACATAATATTCTTATCTATTTATTTGAAAATACTTTTACCCTTCAAAATTACACAAACCATTCATATCATGGTTGTTTGATTTGAGTTCCACAAATAACTCATGTTTTGTTTGCATCTCTTAGCACATTCCTAATCATATTTTACATATTCCTAATAATGAAGTGCATATTCTTGACTATTTTAAAACTTTGTTTTAAGGTTTTGTAGGTATTTGTAGTGACTATATTTAAACCACAATCAGCTCAATGGTCAAGGGTAAATTTTAGCTAATAATAGAACAACTATTTACCACTTTTTGACATGGATGAAGTGTAAAATTACTATTAACTATTTAACTATTGAAAAATAATATTTAAATAGAGTGGTTTGAAGCTATCAACATAGGATGGTATTGACAAATAATATTATCATATCTTGGAAGTGATGTTGTGTGTTGTATTCCTTATCAGGAATACAGGTCACATTCAATGTAGATATTTGTTTTAAAATTCAAACATGTCTTTAATAGCTTTTACAATCATTATAGGAACAACATTTCCTGCATCCCCCATTACTTACTGAAGAAGTTGGTACTTAGATTTGATGGCTAAGTTTAGAGGATTAGCCATTCCTTTAGTAAACCCTTTGAATATATAGTTTTGCTTACCTAGTCTTGACCAATTTCATCTACTAACTATTCATTAGATAGAATATGAAATATGTGAATTTATAATGAGTACTTATATCTTTTCTTGTTGAATGTTTTAGATTAACAACCTATAATAATATTAACAAAAAATATTATTAAATGTTAGAAGTGAGGCCATCTATTGTATGCTTTATCATGATACCACTCACTCTCAAATTAGACATTTGCTTCAAAATTGAAATAAGTCTTTAATAGCTTTTTTTACAACCATGGACTCAAGACTTCAATAGGCTACAGGGACAACGTTTCTTGGCTCCTTCATTGCTAGCTGAATAAGTGTATGCTTAAATTTCATGGCTATTTAGATGTTTGGCCATTGCTTTAGTAAATCATATTTTATATACTTTTTGTTTACCCACTCTCGACTAACTATATATACTAACTATGAATTACATAGAATATGAAATATATGAATATAACAAATATATTGTTTTCTTCTTGAACATTTTATTTAACAAGTGCATTTTTATCACTCAAAATTCTATTAATTCATTCAATTTAATTGATGAAAATTTAAACTTCAAAGTAATTATGTAATTTTATCTTTTAGAAATATCCTTCCATAAAATTTTCTTTAAAATTATTCACACACTATATACTCTTAATTAGCAAGTGAGTATTTTAGATTATTTTTTCATCTGTGATATGTTTGATATTCCATTCTAGGAAGCTCATTGCTTTAAGATTTTTCTCCTTAAAAACGATGTGAGTACTCCAACACAATATATTTAACAACTCATAGTATTTTCTAAATTTAATACTCATAGTTGTCAACAATGAACAAATACAGGTGAATTAAATATAACTATAGTACAAAATTATATAAATTTTTAAGTATAAAAATATTAAAAATTTATATTTAATTATCTACAAAATTATATAAATTAGATATCTAAAAAATATAAATCTATAACTTTGATTTTAAAAGGCTGATTTTAAGATTTCTTAAATACTTTATTAATGAAGCATTTTTTCCTTAGCTGTTTTAGAGGACCATTAGCATTGGCAGACTAAAATAAAGAAAACAACATCAAAGAATAATCATTAAATAATCATCAAACAACATAATCAATTTTTTTTTTTAAAAGAAAGACTAAAGCTAAAAAAAAAATAATAGTGATTATACGTGAGGCTAAGCTTTTCTAACTAAAAAAATTTATTTCTAAAATCAAAGATTTATTTTCTCTTTTTTTTCTCTTCCTCTTTTTTAAGGAAAGGAAAACTAAATGGAAAGAACAAATAGTCATGATTTTAATAAGCTAAAGAGGAGCGCATTTTAATTTAACAAAAAAAATTTTATTAATTGGAATAGATCTGGTAACATTTATGCATGGAAGCATAAACAAGGCGTTCAATGGATAGGTCAAATGCCTCAAAAATACGATGAAATTCAATGATTGCAGATTAAGTATTTTAAAAGATTTCTGCAAGGGTGCTTTCACAGTTTTGGCAGAGCCATATATCTAGAGGATACACAATGGCGGTAGACCATTAATATGGAGGATACATGGTGCCCGCTGAAAGAAAGCCCGTTAGCTTATTAAAATCACCCCTCAAAATCGTGCCAGACATATAACGCCTTCACGCGTTCCTTCCTTAAACAGCTGCCTTGCATTTTGGGGAACAACGGATTTTAATGTTTATTATTATTATGAAATCTTATATTTTTTTTAATGAGAATCTTATAAGGATAGAAAAATAGAAAAACCTTGCGCAGTTATGGAGTGAAATCTTTATTACGTTTGAAGCATATCAAATATTCTAACTGTAGGTAATTTATAAATGCCAACAAATTGGAAAATCTCTCTCTTTGTAGATATATTTTTTAAAATATAAATATACTAGTAGTTATTGCAATGAAACTACAATTTTTTTGGTAGTTACAAATGTGTTGACATATAATAACCTATCAGCCAAATTAAACTAGTAAAATCACCAAAGGTACTATCAAATGGCCGATAGGCACAAATATTTATAGGCTTATAGTTAAATAGCATATATTTATTATTGAAAAGTCATTACATGTAGTAGTTGGTGGCCAAGGCTATAAAACTTTAAGAAATTCAATTTTTTTTACAAATAAAAATAATGGAATAGTATTAAATGAATAACCACATGAACTAAATAATGAATGAACCATTAGAGAACTAAATCATAAACAAACCATAGAGAACTATGGCCTCCCATTCAACCAAGATGAAGTGGCATATTTACTAGTGCCCCAAAGTTATCCACTAAATAAATTTTAAGCGATCAAGACATTAGGTGAACCTTGCAGTACCTAAATAATGTAGGATAATACAAACTCCATGTTACTAATTTTCCTCCTGATAGACACACATATTTATAGCCATATTGTTAAATAACCTTATTGGCAAATAAAACTGCCAATTGTAAGAACAATAACCCCATTCATTTGAAAATTTAAGCATTGACAAGCAATTCTTTGTTTAAACCCGTATTTAAAATTGCTTGAAAATGCTCAAAGCATTTCACCAGTGTATATAAAATAAGACAACAGGTGGGAGTGTTTTTCAATTTACCTAGCAAAGAAATTATTAGAGTATGGAGTAAAGTATTTTGTATGTGCATTCTTTTAAGCCTTGTCAAACTATTAATTTGTGTGGAATTAAGACTTACCATTGAAAGTACAGAACATTATCAGGCAAAGTTCCTCAAGCAAGGAAAGAGTATATGTCTGACTTTCCCAAGATAGTTATTCTTGCTTTCTAATATTTAATATACTTCGCATCTATTACTACAATTCTTCAACATGAGAAACAATGTTATTTTTTTCCAAAGATCAACATAAACCCAACCAGCCATAGGAGCATTCATTCTAGGCTTATTTTTCACAAGAATAAAAACATTGATAACAATTTAATATCCATGATTGGAGAGTTGAAAAGGAAGCAAACATGAAGAAATTCCATAAGAAATCCAATTGAAGAATACAATACAAAACCATAATTGAAACAAACCTCCAAATCTTCACACACACACATATATATTGTGTGTGTGCAAGATCAAATGAAATGACATTTGAAAACACAAATCAGAAAAACAAACCATAGAGGTATGAAGTTTTCTACTAATGATTCACAACATGCATTTGAAACTTTTTGTCGATTTATAGAGTAAAAAAGTTTTCGTTTAAGAAGTTTGATCACAAAATGTACACCATATACAACATCTGTCTCGCTCAATATAATTGTGAAAATTAAGTTCATATTCATAGAGCTAGCATCCATAGTGATAACTGATGGAGCAAGATTTGTTGCAAAGGTAGGTGTTCCCTCATTTCCCACTTAGCAAACCACCACAATTCCACTTTTTGTTGCTTGAAATGATCCCACTACAATTGCATCGTTCATGTAGTCATTTTCAGGAGAATTAGGATCTTCTGACGAAGGTATAATGTCTACTGTGAATAACATGATATTAATAGTAGTAAGCTAGACACTTTATAGAAATGTGCATGCGTCATCCATGCTTGGATAACTCCTATTTCTTTGTTGTAGGCATATCAAAGTTTGGAAATGGTGTTAAGGATACAACTGTCAACTACATTAATTATCACCTCACTAGGAGCAGCAAATGAATAGAGAATGAGATTACAAATGAAAACTACCCTATCCTTTACAAGTCAGCCCATAATTAGGGAGGAGCTTTAATATTCAGTACATGAAGGTGGAAGAATAAATTGAATATCTATAGATAACACAATCTCATCACATAAGAAAATTGGAATAAATAAATGGGTGAGCATATTACACCTTGAGAATAGAAAAATTGAGTTTGTTGTATTGGCAACATGCAAACTAATCACTGATTTGCCTTATTGCAAATTACTTCAAACATTGAGTGGTAGGGGACTGCTAAAAAAAAATTCACTTAGTTGTGATGATTTTCTAAGTTCTTTCTTATTGACTATATTATAGTTATTAAATTAAATAAAAAAGGTTTGTCACACACCCAAACTCTCTAGTGAGGAAGGCAGTAGGAAGCCCAATTTTGATTGCAACTTCAGAAAGCAATCACATGACATTACTAGGAAGAAATATGCATTTACTATGCATTTCCTTGAATCTTTCATTAGCCTATATTCAGAGATGGCAGATTTGGGGAAAATAAGATAAACCATCATATCAGATATCCATAAAACCCTCCTTGCAAGGGAAAAGGATTTATAACTGAGATCTACACATTTTTTGCAAAACTATAATTATCTATCTCATGTGCTACGTTAGATCATTTGATTCTCATGTAATTCCTCATAGGACCACATAATTATTGTCTTTCTTCTAAAACAATAAGTAGAGCTGCAATTTTTCTCCCAAGATGTCCAGATCATATGAAATTTATTTAAATATTGATACTATTGTAAAGATCGAATATCCAAAATTCATCTGAATATATGTAACATCCCGCCCTGCGAACCACGAAGGGTAAGGGCCAAAAGAGGACAAGATAATTTTTTTTTCACATGAAGTGATAACATACACATAAGATATGGTTGCAGATTCGATGTATTGACAACAATCATGGCCAAATATGGCCGAAAGTACAACCCAAAGGAGGGGACTAATTCACCCTCCAGATGAAAATATTATAACACTACATTCATTTTAAACACCAATTCAAATGTTTCTAATCCCATTTCCAAAAAAACATAAATCCATAAACAACATAGTACACGCGGATCTGATACCCACACCAGAATCCGTAAGTTAAATAAGAGGCAACATCACATATCTTCTCATTACTATAATTCACACCATCTCTCGCAAGAGAGTACAAAATTACATAAAAGAATATACATATACAATGATAGAGCCATGAAAATGGAATAAAAGTACAATGAAATAGTCCTGAATATAATACAATGATTGAATTAGGTACAACAATAGGTAGGATAACAGAGAGTGAGAACATCCTCTATATGGTGCTGCAAAACCTGTTCATCGGTCCCCAATGGCGGTGGCAACGCCTCCCAACCATGTGGACTCAAAAGAGAACACCCCACCATGCTCGAAGGTAGTCACAAGGCCCAAACAAAAGAATACAGGCAAGTGTATACATGATGGCCAACACTCACATCAATCACGGAGCAGACACGGAAAACAGTGCATAAGGCTAAAGTCAACACATAGAGATGCTCATCAATATAATGTCGGGTGCTACTTACAACTACAAAGGTACAAAACACCAAGGTGTTCCATAGAATCAATCATGCCCAAATCAACGCCCCATAGACGGATAACTCGACGTCCCGCAAATGGATCGGCCCTCTTGTGTGCATCCTTAGCCTTTAAAAGTGCTCAAGGCCATGCACGGGGACTCAATAACCTTGACCTAAGCTCATCTCGTTTAATCAATGAGGTATACATAACCAAATCAAAACAATACTTTAATCACTGATGATCCAAGATAATCATCAAATAGACCCATTGAGTAAAAACCCCTATTTAAAATATGTGAATCAGCCAAGGACGAACAAGGTGATCTACAGGACAAAAGCTTTCAATGATAGTGTAATTTTATTGAAAATATCCCTTTGTCAGTAAGGATAGTTTTGTAATAACTCCAGTGACCCCAATTTGGTCTCGATTCATGAAGGAGTGCATGGACATAAGAAAAAGCACAACAAATGGTATTACAAGGTTACTCATAGCCTAAAATTACATATTGTCAACCATATTTAACATAGCAAAGTAAAAATATTAAAAAGGCTTACAAAATGGAAAACTTAGTCATTTTCTCCTACAGTAGTTTTCTTAAATCCTTGTGTTGCATGGCAGATTTTTTTTTTTTATAATTAGAAATTATGTGACCCATTTTTCAATGCACAACCACATATCAATGTATCTAAGGTATTTTAGTGTCGTAACATTCTTTAACTCAAAATGGTGGTTTCCACAAGGCTGGTGATTTAACAGACACTGACCATAATGAGCAAACAGAAGGCTGTACGATTCTCTTAAGAAGAGTTTTAACAAAATTCTCATCCGAGAAGTCATCGTATAACAAAAGGGTTCCATGAGACTAGATCTCTTCAATCTCTATCATGATGTCCTAGTTTTTTTTGTATGTTTCCCTCATTATATATCCTCTATAAAATGGAACTCAGAAAACACATGATCGTTCTTTGAAAACCCTCATATCTAAAGAATAAGGAAGTAGTTCTACATTTTAACAATAATTTCAAGGACATAGCTAATGTAAATATCTAGCATTGAATTAAATCTTGGCATATCTTGTAAAGAAATAACAGCCTAGGTTTTCAATTGTTTGTGGTGAAGGAATTGCAGCAAACAGATATTAGTTTTTTTTTTTTCTTGTACTGGAATAACAAATGACTGATGGACCTACCTCTCCTAGTCGCACTCCCCCAAACACATTGACTTCCTCCCCTCTGTGTGCCCTCAGCTAGGGCTTAATACTCCCAACAACAGCTGCCCCCACACGTGGTTTTCTTCCTCCAAAATAGACTCCCCTTCTTTTTCAAGCGATTCACTCCTCAGTGTCTTGCACCCACTCCATTAAAAACATAACAATGTTGAAATCGGCAGCCATAAACTTTGCTTCAATAGATCCCGTCTGCAGCAATTGACTCCACTTCTTGGCTATCCCAAGCACTTCTTCCTTTGTGTGAGGCACATCAAGGTGAAGCTTGATAAAACTGTTAGAAGGGCCAGAATGTCTCTTCAACATCTCTACCTGGATCCAAGCCGGTGAAATCTGGAGGTGGGTCAAATGGTTGGATTTTCTATTTGGGTTTCCCCCATTCTTTCCATTCTTCATCTTCTTCATCATCTACCACATCGTCTAGCTTGTCTGGGATGTGAACAACAGGTTTCCTCTCTATCCACTTGCTTAAAGTGGATACTTTTAGATTGTATTTGATGGTTGCTCTATGCATTCTGATAGCAAGAAACACTTATCCACAGCTGGTTATGAAGGTATCTGATTCCTGCCTAAATAAGCAACAGCAAACTAATGTTGTCTGCTTCTTGTCCTCCCAGAAAATTGGTATGTACTACTTTGATCATCAGAGTGGAGAGCAGTAGATACTTGAAGTTACCAAGTTTCTCCCATGGCCATCATGTAAGTGGCCCTGGCTTAGATGCCATTCTCTTCACCTAGGGTTTTAGTTTAACTTCAGAAAAGCTCAATAAGACTGGTGAGTGCAATCTTCCTGAATTTTAAGAAAAACTCTAGACAGAGGCTAAGAACTCTTCTTGCACAAGAATAGCGACATTAATTTTGGATTGCTATCCCTATTGATCTATGCAGAATTCTTCTTAGCTGTGTAGTGAATTTGCAATCCACGTTTTGATTCTAGTTTGGTAAGCTTATTTACTTATGCATTTATGGGAGTACCTTTCAGTCCTCTGTAACATGAAAAATTAATGCTGCAACCTAGGAACAACATCCTAAAGCTACTACCTATCTATTACACAGTGCACATATTTCAACTCTACCCCCATTTCTCAACGTTCCTCCTCTCCCATCCCGTCTGGAATTAACTTTGATGTGATCAAAACTTGTCATTTGATCCCTCCTCGAGCTATGGCCAGCTCTCCACCGCCCATCTCTTTATTACTCGAGTTGACTCCTCTCACCGACACCATCCTTGGCACTCCACCCACTTTTAGATATTTTCTCCCCACCTTAAACATGCTTACCTCACGACCAAGACATCTTTGGCTGCAACAATTAATAAACTTCATCCACCTCACCAACAATTTGATCACCTTTTCCAAAGATATTTTTTTGGGTTGTTACATCCTACCCCCTAGGACTAGGCTTACTCCTGGAAGCCTGCAAATGCTAAGATGCAGCCAAAGCACACACTAGTCCAAGAAACTCAATACAATAATAAAAAATAGGTTATCACATGCACAAATACATGCAATCAGTCCCAGAACATGGGTAAGGAATAGGCAAGGCAATCATTCCAAGTACAAAATATATATTAGCATAAGACAATTTCCTCCAATCAAAATAAAGAATGATGCCAAGGAAACCACATTGAAGAATCAATAGAAACCAAGGAGAAAAACCTCAACCACCGCACTGGCAAACTACACATGACCATAGGGGCAATCCAAACATTACCTTTAGGTAATTCAGATGATAAGACAACAACACAAGAACACAGCACTAGTAGGGTACAGTGGCTAGGGTAGGGAACAGGGCCTGTGACTATCTCTAGTAACCACCATCGAGGAATAAGAGTACGCTCAGGCCTGTGAGTCTAGGCAGAGTCGATACCCAGTACCTGCATCACTCCAATCACACATCAAAACACATGTGCATATGTCATATAATAGCCCAAGCATCAATGGACATCAGGAAGACAGTCATGACATCATAAGCTTCTCAAATATGAGTGTTATGACATCATCCCTTTCCTATCCATGATCATCTAAAAGTAATGATATCAGTATATAAACATATAAGCATGTAATCCAACATGATAACCAATCGTGTCAACATCATGATAGTATTAGAATCCATCAAGGAAAAGAAACAACCATCAATTTGCACATTTACATTAAAATAAATCACATAGTTTTCTCATAATTTATAAAAACTGCACTTTCAAGACATAAAATTTTTCAATTCTCTAACTTCTATATGCAGCTATCCATAAAATGGAGTACACAACACACACATACATAATCTCAACCTCTAATTTCATAGCATGCATGACCTCTCTTTACATAAAATGCAATAGTTTGTCACTTTTCAAGGCATAATGATGCAAATTTTGTTCTCTTCTATATTTTAATATGCAACCAGATACATGACAAATTGTACCACTTACATATACATACATACTCATACACATCTCAAGGCTACATAGGGGTTCACGTGGATGTCATAGTACCATCTGGATATCCAAAATATCTATGAGTCCATAACCAATAACTATGTCCAATATCCAAAACCATGTGTCTTGATGGCATTGACCCACCTAGTGAGCCATCCATACAAGCCACAATGACATATCTCTTGTTTGTGTAAGGGTTTTAGCCTCCAAGAGATAGTCAAGCAATAGGAAGGTAGTGAATTAGAGCTTAGAACAGCTCACACATAGCCCCATCCTCAAGGGTTTCCCTACGTCTACTTCCTCGTATACACTCAAACGAGTGGATCTCACCATACCCAATGAGGAATAACATCACAACACAAGACCAACATTTGAAAACAAAAAGGTCACTTAGTTTAGCCACCAAAATATAAATAAGAAAGAGTAAATCTCAATTCCAACAATAAAATATGAAAAATGCCCATAGTTTCAACAATAAATCAAATGTAACCACAAGAGTTACATGCCAAGAAAATCATCTGTGGCTAAACCAATACAAGCAAGATAACCCAAAGTGCTGGTCCACACAAGCAAAGTAAAAGTCACCAATAGCCGAAAGGAGATCCGTAGTCTTTGAAATATACACATCACAACACTACGTGACTATCGCTAGTCACCACACGAGGAAGGAGGAAAACAAGCATGACTGTTTCAACAGTCCTTCATGTGGGTGTGGCCTACTCATGCAACCCTCACATGGAAAAGTAATGTGCCGGCCACCCAGGTCACATACCTCATGTAGCATGACTGCGCATGGTATACGCCAAGTGGAGAAAGCACACAAGCTGAATACCGCATGGCAATGTTCTACTCATAGGAACATCCCACATAGTGTGTACCCATGGAGAAAACACATGCAGTAACACACTGAGCCAAAGGTGCACATGGCTAGATTCCACTCGCATGCCAATCGATCGAAATCGAGGCCCTCTTGAGTGAATCCTCTACTCTGTGCGAGCAACCACTCCTCTTAGCACAAGTAGGAATACAACATATATACTACTCCTTCACGCATCTAAGTATGTGGCATCGTGTCCTCGAGCTTAGCTCGCTACCATCAGCGACACAGCATCCTCACCAGCACTGTGTCAGAACACAAGTGGGGGGTGGCATCATATCTAAAACAATCACATCAAGGTAAGATCATAGCTGTCATAGGTGCTCATACCACAACTAATATCATCCTCAAGAACTATGTAGATTAGGCTAACACTGTATGAACCAAGTATCTGGTCCATTAATAAGGGGATGTAGTGAGTACTTTCCTGGGAGGTTGAAACGATCGCTGTCATTTCGTGCTGCCATTATGTGTACGCCATGCAATTCCCTCCCAAGGAACTTTGTTTCTTCTACTACCCTCCACATATTGACCTATCAACAACCCTTAGGTTGGCAGTCAATAAGGTGACAACAAAAAACACATACATGGTATGGTTTTCTCCCATGCACATAATCCATATATATCCTCCATGGATGGGTACACAGTATCACCATCCCATGGGCACACATCTCAAGCACTGGTTAATCACAACACTCAACAAGAATACATCAATGGATGTTCACATAACGGGGAATACAATCACAATTTCTCTTACCCAGACATACCCAGAGCCCACACATGACTATGCAACATAATGCAAGATACACAACTTTACCCAACAATAGGTACTCCCAAACATCCATACTAATTTTCTCTTTTCAGAAGGGCAACTCATTTACCCAAAACATCATAATTTCACTTTGCAATTCTATCATCATAACACAAATAGTGTATGAACATGTATAGCATCATCACTATCACTTTTACCTCTGCATAAACATAAGTAACATTTCACAAAAAAAAATTAAATGCTCATAATAATAATGAAATGGGTTTGTTTAAGGAACTCCAATCCATTCCTCATGTTCACAACCATACATATAATCTTAAGTAACCATGGCTATGTCAAGGCATGCAATAGCTCATCAAGCAAGATATGCAACATTCCTACTACCCTACATGCATTAGTTTCAGTTTGTATTAAATAAAAGAATTCACCTATAAGATCTCATTCAAGTCCACAATGCAAGGGAGAAAATAAGTTTTCAACAACAAGATATATCCACTAAGCAATTACTATTCTCATGTAAACTTGTTGAGTAAGGAGGCACTAATAAGCATGTAATCAGCTTCAATGCATAACCATAACAAATATCAGGTCTCCTTCACTAATTCTTTTACTTATTGCAACTTTAACTTACTAATTAAATCCATAAGCCATCAATCTAACATCTTGCCAACTAAGAAGAGAAGAGAAAGATAAATTTCATCTCAAGTCAAGACATTACATGCCATCCAAAATTCACCATATGTAAACATGTAGATTCTATTAAGGGAAAGTCTAAGGCACCATTAGTATTCCAATGACTTCAATATATTATCAAGGGTGATAAATGGTAGCAACTCAAGCACATTGAGAGGTGATAAGAAAAATCAGCAATCATCCAACACTTACAAGAGAGCATGGAACAATCAAACTAATTTGTCCACGTCCGCAAACAACTACATCCTACCATCCTTTACATCTATAGCACAAAGTATACAAGACCAGTCCAAACAAGGGTATTTAGGCAATCTAAGCTACCTTTAACCCACAAACATACAAGAGTCAACACTCTAGTCCCACTAAGTAAGGTAGGGCCAAAGAGATTATTTTGTCCATGGTTTCTAATAATGGGGTTGTAACTTAACCCACTAATGCCATGCTAAGGCATGAAAGCAATCAAGACTATAAAGACAATATAACAAGCTCACGCCACACACGCCAAACACAACGAAACATAGAAGGCTCAAATATGCCAGAGCTCCCAGTGTGTGAACATGGGCTTTGATACCAGATGTAACATCCCACCCTGCGAACCCCGAAGGGTAAGGGCAAAAAGAGGACAAGATAATTTTTTTTGACATGAAGTGATAACATACACATAAGATATGGTTGCCGATTCGATGTATTGACAACAATCATGGCCAAATATGGCTGAAAGTACAACCCAAAGGAGGGGACTAATTCACCCTCCAGATGAAAATATTATAAAACTACATTCATTTTAAACACCAATTCAAATGTTTCTAATCCCATTTCCAAAAATAAACATGAATCCATAAACACCATAGTACAAGCGGATCCGATACCCACACCAGAATCCGTAAGTTAAATAAGAGGCAACATCACATATCTTCTCATTACTATAATTTACATCATCTCTCACAAGAGAGTACAAAATTACATAAAAGAATATACATATACAATGATAGAGCCATGAAAATGGAATACAAGTACAATGAAATAGTCTTGAATATAATACAATGATTGAATTAGGTACAACAATAGGTAAGATAACAGAGAGTGAGAACATCCTCTATCTGGTGCTCCAAAACCTGTTCATCAGTCCCCAATGGCAATGGCAATGCCTCCCAACCATGTGGACTCAAAAGAGACCACCCCACCATGCTCGGAGGTAGTCACAAGGCCCAAACAGAAGAATACAGGCAAGCGTATACATGATGGCCAACAATCACATCAATCACAGAGCAGACACAGAAAACAGTGCATAAGGCCAAAGTCAACACATAGAGATGCTCATCAATATAATGTCGAGTGCTACTTACAACTACAAAGGTATAAAAACACCAGGGTGTTGCATAGAATCAATCATGCCCAAATCAATGCCCCACAGATGGATAACTCGACGTCCCGCAAATGGATCGGCCCTCTTGTGTGCATCCTTAGCCTTTAAAAGTGCTCAAGGCCATGCATGGGGACTCAATAACCTTGACCTAAGCTCATCTCGTTTAATCAACGAGGTATACATAACCAAATCAAAACAATACTTTAATCACTGATGATCCAAGATAATCATTAAATAGACCCATTGAGTAAAAACCCCTATTTAAAATATGTGAATCAGCCAAGGACGAACAAGGTGATCTACAGGACAAAAGATTTCAATGATAGTGTAATTTTATTGAAAATATCCCTTTGTCAGTAAGGATAGTTTTGTAATAACTCCAGTGACCCCAATTTGGTCTCGATTCATGGAGTGCATGGACATAAGAAAAAGCACAACAAATGGTATTACAAGGCTACTCATAGCCTAAAATTACATATTGTCAACCATATTTAACATAGCAAAGTAAAAATATTAAAAAGGCTTACAAAATGGAAAACTTAGTCATTTTCTCCTATAGTAGTTTTCTTAAATCCTTGTGTTGCGTGGCAGATTTTTTTTTTTTTATAATTAGAAATTATGTGACCCATTTTTCAATGCACAACCACATATCAGTGTATCTAAGGTATTTTAGTGTCGTAACATTCTTTAACTCAAAACGGCGGTTTCCACAAGGCTGGTGATTTAACAGACACTGACCATAATGAGCAAACAGAAGGCTGTATGATTCTCTTAAGAAGAGTTTTAACAAAATTCTCATCCAAGAAGTCATCGTATAACAAAAGGGTTCCATGAGACTAGATCTCTTCAATCTGTATCGTGATGTCCTAGTTTTTTTTGTATATTTGCCTCATTATATCCTCTATAAAATGGAACTCAGAAAACACATGATCGTTCTTTGAAAACCCTCATATCTAAAGAATAAGGAAGTAGTTCTACATTTTAACAATAATTTCAAGGACATAGCTAATGTAAATATCTGGCATTGAATAAAATCTAGGCATATCTTGTAAAGAAACGACATCCTAGGTTTTCAATTGTTTGTGGTGAAGGGATTGCAGCAAACAGATATTAGTTTTTTTTTTTTTTTTCTTGTACTAGAATAACAAATGACTGATGGACCTACCTCTCCTGGTTGCACTCCCCCAAACATAGCGATTTCCTCCCCTCTGTCTACCCTCAACTAGGGCTTAGTACTCCCAACAATAGCCACCCCCACACGTGGTTTTCTTCCTCCAAAATAGACTCCCCTTCTTTTTCAAGCGATTCACTCCTCAGTGTCTTGCACCCACTCCATTAAAAACATAACAATGTTGAAATCGACAACCATAAACTTTGTTTCAATAGATCCCATCTGCAGCAATTGACTCCACTTCTTGGCTATCCTAGGCACTTCTTTCCTTGTGCGAGGCACATCAAGGCAAAGCTTGATAAAACTGTTAGAAGGGCCAGAATGTCTCTTTGACATCTCTTCCTAGATCCAAGCCGGTGAAATCTGGAGGTGGGTCAAATGGTTGGATTTTCTATTTGGGTTTCCCCCATTCTTTCCATTCTTCATCTTCTTCGTCATCTACTACATCGTCTAGCTTGTCTGGGATGTGAACAACAGGTTTCCTCTCTATCCACTTGCTCAAAGTGGATGCTTTTAGATTGTATTTGATGCTTGCTTCGTGCATTCTGATAGCGAGAGACACTTATCCACAGCTGGTTATGAAGGTATTTGATTCCCACCTGAATAAGCAGCAGCAAACTAATGTTGTCTGCTTCTTGTCCTCCTAGAAAATTGGTATGTACTACTTTGATCATCAGAGTGGAGAGCAGTAGATACTTGAAGTTACCAAGTTTCTCCCATGGCCATCATGTAAGTGGCCCCGGCTTAGATGCCATTCTCTTCACCTAGGGTTTTAGTTTAACTTCAGAAAAGCTCAATAAGACCAGTGAGTGCAATCTTCCTAAATTTTAAGAGAAACTCTGAACAGAGGCTAAGAACTCTTCTTGCACAAGAAGAGCGACATTAATTTTGGATTGCTATCCCTATTGATCTATGCAGAACTTTTCTTAGCTGTGTAGTGAATTTGCAATCCACGTTTTCATTCTAGTTTGGTAAGCTTATTTACTTCTGCATTTATGGGAGTACCTTTCAGTCCTCTGTAACGTGATGAAAAATTAATGCTGCAACCTGGGAACAAAATCCTAAAGCTACTACCTATCTATTACATAGTTCACATATTTCAACTCTACCCCCATTTCTCAACGTTCTGTTAGAATAATTCATAACAGAATCATGCATGTGTCTAGAGTTGCAGTGGTGTCACAATTAGTTATAGAGGTGTCCAGTTTGCTGTCAAAGACTCTACAGTTCACTGTCACAAGCACTCAGTCTGCTATCAGTTATCTTTACATATTTTTAGGAAGTTGTTAAGCTATTTTCAACTATATGTATGTAACCATTTTTCATTGAATACAACGGATTCCTTTCATTGTTATTTTTCAATCTCTATTAATTCTTTTATGGTATCAGAGCTCTCTCAAAATCTTGGGTGAGTCAGCAAGGATTGAAGGCAGTATCAAATGATCTATGAATGACTGCTATGTGTGATGAGGCCTGTAGAAGAGTTGTATGTGCTTACTACTGCTAGAGAAAGAGTCTAACAGAGCAGTTAAGAAGGTTCCTAAGGCCATGCTGCAAATCCCTCTACTGTGAAACATTCACAAAGGTATTTTTTGTCTCAAAGTACAGATTTGTTTTTTTGTTTATTACAGAAGTTTTTTGAAAATGGAAACACCTCTAGATAAATTCAATGGTCATAATTTTCACACATGGAAGGTGAAAATACAAATGCAATTGATGAACAAAAATTTATGGGGTATAGTGAATGGCACTGAAGTGGTACTAGCAGATGCTAAAAGGAAGATTGATTGGGAAAGTAGAGATGAAAAAGCCAAGTCCATTATTGATCTTGCTCTTTCAGATTCAGAATTACACCATGTGGATCTAGAAAAATCATCTAAAGAAATCTGGGATGAATTAAATAAGTTGTTTGGAGCAAAAGCAACAAATGCAAAGTTCTCTCTGAAACTACAATTATTTAGCAACAAGATGTCTAATGAAATCACCATGTCTAACCACATAAACAATCTGAGATCTCTCATTAAACAACTAGCTGAAGTCAGTGTTGTGGTAGATAAAGAGGATACTAAAGCTGTCTTGTTAAATAGTTTGCCTTAGAAATATAGCAATATTATTTTTACTCTCAGTCAAATGCCTTCACAAACTTTAGAAGACATGATTTCAGTACTCTTAGTTGAAGAAAAGAGAGCTGCTACAGGAGATCCAAGAGAAGATACTCAACAAGAGCTTGCATTATACTCAAATAAAAGGATGGGAAAGAGAATGTTAGGTAAGAGTGAGATCGAGTGTTACTATTGTAGGAAAAAAGGTCATACAGCAATTAATTGTAAAACTCGTGCAAGTGACCTTCTCAAAGGGAAAGTTAAAGAATCAGTAAATATAGCCATTACTGAAGAACCACCAGATATTGATAGTGATGATGATTTCATTGAAGATGAGGCACTTGTTTTATTTTGAAGAAGCCGACACCTTGAAGACAGGGAAGGATGCAGTAGACGATAGATAGATGTTCAATAGTCCAAGATGCTTGTGGATCGGAGAAACTACACCTCATTGGGGTTATGAGACATGCATGTGAGGATTGATGTCCAATAGTTCAGGGGAGATCCAGAAATCTAGAAGTTCAGCATCATATCTTTACGAGGGTAATGAGACACTTCATGTGCAAATGGTGTCCAATGATGTTGGGAACTTGGATTACAGCTAGGAGGCTACTGGAGCAGCTTGCAGAAGTTTCACTGGTCCAAGAACTATTTTTCAAAGAACAGTTTCTGAATAATGTAATTTTGAATTTTATGTTGTTAGTTAGTTTAGTGGTGTAGGGGTGTTGGAATATTTGCTCCAACATAAATAAATGTAACAACAAACTATTTTGTTGTAGTCAGTTCACAGATATGTTATTCATTAAGAGGGGGTGTTAGAATAATTCATAACAGAATCATGCATGTGTCTAGAGTTGCAGTGGTGTCACAATCAGTTATAGAGGTGTCCAGTTTGCTGTCAAAGACTCTACAGTTCGCTATCACAAGCACTCAGTCTGCTGTCAGTTATCTTTACATATTTTTAGGAAGTTGTTAAACTATATGTATGTAACCGTGTTTCATTGAATACAACGGATTCCTTTCATTGTTATTTTTCAATCTCTATTAATTCTTTTACATTCCTCCTCTCCCATCCCATCTGGAATTAACTTTGATGTGATCAAAACTTGTCATTTGATCCCTCCTCGAGCCGTGCCTAGCTCTCCACCACCCATCCACCACCCATCTCTTTATTACTCGAGTTGACTCCTCTCACCGACACCATCCTTGGCACTCCACCCACTTTCAGATATTTTCTTCCCACCTTAAACACGCTCACGACCAAGACATCTTTGGCTGCAACAATTAATAAACTTCATCCACCTCACCAACAATTTGATCACCTTTTCCAAAGATATTTTCTTGGTTTGTTACAATATAAGTGTTATTGGGTTTTTGGATGCAGTGTTACTACGACTATGGACCACATTCATTTTTTCATTTTAACCTAATGATTTTGCTTAAAAAATCGTACTGAATAAATATTGATGGATTCTATTGGTAATATCAATAAATAAATCAGTCAGTTAGAAGCCTACCAAACATGATATTGAAAGAAATTGAATAAAGGGGCACTAAAAACAAGGGGCTGGTGTCCCCTGCTGCACCTATTCTCTCCCTTGCCCTGCCCGGCTACTGTCACATTGCCACAAAAGTTTATTAGCAAATCAAAGCCTATATGGATTTCATTCCTTCTACATAAAATCATCAAGGTCGTGTTTGAGATAGTTTGGTAGACAAATAAACTATTAGATGTGGTGCCACAAAATTAGAGATAATATTTGGAAAATATTATAAACCTGAGTATAGAGAAAAAGATCTGCCACAAAATTGCTTGGATGAGTGCTATCAGAGGTGGATGTCTATGTAAATATAAGATTAGAAACAAGCCAGGCTGCACTCCCATCAATCTGGACTCCTTCCTGTTTGATTGAATTATTTAAAAATTGGACCCTTGAGTTAAGCATTCCTTAACAAATTGCAACACTATCATATCCTATCGGTCCCTTTAATAGAAAATAGAAGATTAATAAAAACATAAACAAAGTGCAGTCTAAGATTACATAAATCTACTCAGGAATTCTGCCCAAATACATGCTATTGTGAAAATATTGAAAAAACATCAACGAATAACGGTGCTCTGCATATTCTTTTTCATAGAAAACAATCCCTACTTCCTACTAAAGCAGATGCTGCCTTAGGTTTACGTTTCAGATACCTTGGCCATGCAGCGCCACACATGGTGGGAAGGATTGTAGCCTGTAACTAAGTAGTTGATTTTCTCAATGCACCATGGAACATTAAGATAAAAATTAAAGTATCTTGACTGTTTCTAGCCAAGTGTAAATGTGACAAGGTAGATGAACTTTGTCAAAAGAGGCCTATTTAGCAGGTTGAAGCATAGGTCAAGATTTCTAATCCGAGAATATGTCCCTAATACAAGAGGAAGAAGACTTTCTAAGACATTGTGTGATAAATTCAGATAGGTTAGTCTTAAAAATAGAGAAGTATCACTAGGCAACGATTGTATAAATGAATTCTGACTCAGATCAAGCATTTCCAAGTCATTCTCCAAATTCCGCATGGCAGACAAAATCCCAGATAAATTGTTATTGCTCAAATCCACAACTGAACAACTACAAAATTAGATTTTTAGGGAAAAAAACTGAGTAATTGAAGTGCATTTTGCCTCAATTGTATCAGCGCTTTGAGAAAGTCCTGCTTGAAGTCAAGGAACTACCTTTGCCCTTTGATTGTTTCCTCCGCCTGGTATTACCACTGTACCCATATTGTCAAATGGTGGTGGTTTTTAGACTCAATCTTTTCCACCTTTGCTATAGATTTGTGCCTATCCTGGACTCCTCTGTTAATACCCACTGCCAACATTTATCGTCATTGCCCCAAGTGATGGCCAAATAATGCGCAGATGCCTTCAAGCCTACTTTTCCCGTCGATTGATCCAGCCAAACAATCTGTATTGTTTGGAAAAATGAAATAAATATCAGTCAATTCAAGACAAGGAAAAAATTTGAAAAGATTTTTTTGTTTTCTTAAGCACTCCTTTCTTCTACTAATTAAATGTCATGAGTTCCACACGCCACCATCTCTGTAACCAAAGCTTCACTAAAAGCCCCCATGACTTAATTATATCGGTGAAAAATTCATAAAATCTGTTTAATGCATCTATTTTTCTGGTTTTAGACACAAAAATTACCCAGTTTTTTTCTAGTGCTCTTTCTGTGATGAATTGATGATCTCCTTTAATGTTTTGGGCCATCCCGATGATCTCTCAACCTCAGCCAAAATAAAAATTTTAACTGCAATTTCAACACTAATGATTAAATATTCCTTACCAATTCAAGAAACGTAATACAAAGAATAAAAACCCCCCAAAACAAAGGGTGGAAATAAGGATTGAAATAAATTTTGGCATATTTTAAAAAAAAAACAGTAATGGGGTTTCAGTTTTTCTGTGGTGCAAACAGAATTTAGGTTTTGTGCTAGAAAAACAGAGAATTGATGCAAATACCTTAAAAAAATTTACTCCACGGCCTTGGATCGATTAGTCCGAAGGCGATTCTTTTGTTTTCTGTTCTAACTTTTCTTCAAAAACAAATAAAATAGAAATCTTAAAGTATCCAGCGGTGACATAGGACGTTTTCTAACATGATTTTTTTCCATCGACATAATTTTTGGACGACGAAAAATAAAATAAAATTTAGGACTACCAAAATTTAGGACTATGAAATTTTTGACAGTTATAAGATGTGTGCATATATAGAATGGTCTATCGACCAAAATATAATTATATATTTTTTTAGTAATTTTATATTAAGATTATATCTATTAAGAACTAATAAATTAATCTAGCATTAGGACATATTAGATCATATCCATTACCTAATTACATAACATCCTTGGGACTAATCTTTAAACCACTAAATAATCTTATTATCCTCCATGCATATTAAGTCTCAATGATTGAATAATTATTAAAAAATTTAATTGAATCTATGTGGGAATGTGGAAACTTGTTTAAGTATATTGCCCCTTGATAAAATATTAATTATCCCACTATAGCTGAGCTTCCTAGTGGATTGAAAGCCCCTATCATGGATGCAAAGAACGTCAGTAGTAATTAGAAAATGTCTATACAACATAGTGGGTGCTAATCATAATTAAGGGAATTTAAAAGATTCTATGCATGCCTTACTATTAAATTTACCACTAGAGGCAATTGGAAAATTTAATCTAGAGTCAGCAGACATTTAATACATTCCTGTCAAAATATTTTTTGGAGATCTGTTTATTCTACCGCTTTGATCAAATAATTAATGTTGGTTGGTAGTCCTTATACTCTTATTTTTGGTAGATACATTTCAATTTTTTTGATGTGAGCGAGAAAGTTAAAATGTCAAAAGAAAAGAAAAATGAAAAAAGGTGAGAAACATTGAGTGAGTGTGTGTGAAGATATGTTGTAGTAGTAGTAGAAGAAGAGAGAGAGAACAACTATGTAGAGAAGAACATTGCAAAGCTCCAGGGAAACTAAAAAATAGAAAGAATAACAGTAGCAACTACAGAAGCACTTAGCAGCCAACTAAGGAATAGTAACAACAACTACAAAATCATACTACAACTATAGAAAGTAGAAGAATAGTAACACTAGTGTCCACTCATCTTTAGAATCTTGGAAAACGGTGTGTAATCATTGTAGAAGAGAACTATAGAGTAGTAGCTCTACAGATCGATTGTAATTTTTTTAATGTAAATTTTTTTGCATACATATATAAATAGAAATTTTTGTCTCTCTCTTCCCTTATTATTCTCTCCAACAAGTGGTATTAAAACCTATTTCTTTTTTAGGCATTGAGAGCCTTTTTTTTAATTTACAAAATGGTTGGAGATGATAATAGGAACTAGCAGTAGCTACCTACATTTGATGGAAAAATTATGTTCGGAAAAAGAAGATGAAGATAATAATTATAGAAAATGATTTGTGGTAGCTTGTGGTCAATGGATTCATAGATGTGACTGACAAAACAACCTATGCAACATTAACAAATTCTCAAAAGAGCCAACTAAAGGAGACTAGAACAAAATATGCACAATCCCTAAGTTTGATTGAAGTAGTAATGGTCAAAGCCATATTCACTCAAATATAAATAGATAACTACTCAAATGAGGCTTGGGAGATTCTTCAAAACTCTTAGAAATGGACTAATCAGGTGCAATTAAAGTAAAACGCTAGCTACTTCAGAGAGATTTTGAAAATCATCAAATGAAAGATGGAGAGTCCATTCCAGACTTCCATACAAGGGTTTCTAGTTTAACAAATCAATTAAGGATAAATGGAGAAACTATGGAAGAGATTTAAAGGATTATTGAGAAAATCCTTAAGAGTCTACCTTTAAGATTTGACCTCATTGTTATTGCAATCGAAGAGGTGAAAGACCTCTCAATGATAACAGTGGATGAGTTGATGGGTTCTCTACAAATCCATGAGCAGTGGTTGAATAGATCCACTCCTTCCCTAGAGCAACCATTGAAGGATCAGATCAGTGTGAGAGGTAGGGCAAGAGGAAGAAATAATCGAGGTAACTTAGCTCAAAGAGGCAAGGGAAGATGCTACTCTAGAAGAGCAAGTTCAAATAGCCAAGAGGAAGAAAACAACTCACAGTTAGACTTCCAAGATAAGAAAAAGAGAAGTCTCTCAAATCAAAGGCATGATAAAAGTAATCTTCAGTGCTATTTGTTACACCCCAATTTTAATGGAGAAATTTAGTTTTAACTTCTATGTTAAATACTATTTTGATGCAGGATGATGACATTATAATATTTAATGTTTTGATGAAATAATATGCAATGAGATGTTTTGCATTTGAATGAATATATGATATTTAATCCACATTATGTTTTGTTGCGATTTTTAATGGCTAACTACATGAATGTTTCTCTAAGTGAAATGTAGGATAATTTCTTGCCCTCTAAAGAGTGAGGGAGAGTATCACCCATGAGAGGGGAATAGACTCTGGAAAATCAGGTATTGCCATTTGAGTTTCCACACACTCACGTAGGTCTATTATAAACTACGTTGAGTTAATTGAGTTATTTTCGGAATTGGTAGGTTATGTCGAACCTAGTCGAGTTGAGTTGTGTCTTGGTCTCTTTTCCATTAATGATAATTAAAAATTATGTAATGTTATGTTGATAATGTTAATCGATTATGGGAAATTGATATATATATATATATATATATATATATATATATATATATATATATATATATAAACGTTCCATGGTAGTTAAAACTTGTTTTGGATCGTGCACTTCATGGGCATGATAAGCCACCACCGAAGGCTAAATAAAAGACTTAAGGTTGGAGTGGCAACACCACCTTCCCCATTTTTAAGGTGGTAGTTCTAACAAAACTTTGTTGATTTTAAACTTACCATGCTAAAGCCTTGGAAAAATGCATTATGGAATAGTATCCAAGCCTTAATTTATGTCGATATGCATGTATACTGGGTCGTGACTCTTGTCTGCTATAAAGCCACAAAGTGGCAATTCAAACCAATTCTTTTTACTTTTGTTTTTCTAACTAGTATGGGAGACGACAAGAGAAGAAGACATATATTGCTCTTAAATTTTTGAGATAAATAATCTCTTGCCTTTTAAAAAGAGGCATGGTTTTGTGTGAGGAAGTTGCATGTTTACTAGCGGTGTCTGATAAAGGAAAATAGGAACAACAAGATAAGTCTTGGAAAAGACTATAGCATTACTTGGAGACTGAAACCCCTGAGTTAGAATACAATAAAAAGAGATATACAGGCAAGTCTTTATATTGAACTCCTATACATTCATACAGTCTAGTTATATTTTTATTTCTTAGTAAGGAGAACTTCATTCTTTTCTCTCCATGCCTATATAAAGGCTGTGTTTTATACACATACCACCTGTAGCAAACAATGTCATTGTGCTGAAAAGTCATGATATCTTCACATGCAATAAGTAGAGTTTGTCTTGTATACTGAATGCAATGAAATTATTATGTATATCATATTTAGATAAGTTATTTGTTTTAAACTCCACTATGAAATTGTGGCAAGACCAAACCATGTTGACAAATTAAGAGCCAAAAGTAAAAATAAAAGTGTAGACAAATGTTGACTCTCATTTCTCAGCAGACTATATGTGCTATTCTTGATATTTTATTCATAAATTTTTGGAGAATATAAGATATGGTATATTATCAAACTTACTGATAAACAACACCTATTTTGATTGGTCCAAGATTGGACACTATAGTAAACAAATTTGATGATGAATAATCAATACAAGAAATGGATATTCTTTGTGAGAATTCAAATGAGATTATACTTATAAATTAACCAACATTAATATCGCTTTCTTCATGAACAGAACCATATGTTTCATATCTAAAAACTGAAATCCTTTTATGAAGAAGTAATTTTTATAAAATATATAGTATCATGGAAATTACTGGGCATATTGTAAATATAATATTATTTGAGACCAAGTTCAGGTCAAGTTGATGACATTTTGTCATCATGGCTAACTAAAGTACTTATAACAAAAGAGTAGTTACTCTTGTGGTTAATAGAAAGGACTTGAACAAGTGTCAGTAGCCAAGACCCAAGAGGTTACTAGAATGTAACATGCATGTACAAAGTCAGAGAAACTAACTAGCTAGTCATGTATTGACTTAATGAGTCTTCTCTATTCAAATAAGATCATTATGAAAGTCAAAACTTTTGGTCAAACAAAAGTTTAACTTAACCATATGACATTGAAGGTTTCCAAGTTGAGTTAGAGGTGGGTGAATGTATGACTCCACTTTTCAGGTGGTTGATATTATTCAAAAACTTTGGCCAAAGTAACTACAAAATTCTCTTCTTGCACTTGTCAACTCACTATTCTCTAGATTGCATAACCATCTAGTAGTGTCATACTTGGTTAGAAGTCTATAATTGTATGACCATGTTGGTTATGTAGGGAACAACACTAGAAACTTAGATGGCATTACTATGGGGTCCTTAGTCTATAGTTTTCATTGAAGGGTAGGGCCACTTCTAGATGGAACGTGTGTGGGGGACCGCCAATCTGTGGATGGAGATAAAGTGCTTGGTTGGTGCAGGAGTGCCTTCATAAACTGATGCTTCATAGATTAAATTTTGGAGTTTGATTAAATTTTATATGATTCAATATTGTATTGAGGTCCATCAAGTCATCTTTCATGTGTTAAGGTCATTAGGAGGTTCAAATATGCAAAATAGTGCATACTATGTAAAGGTTGCCAATGTAAAATGCAGAAAAAAGAACAAATAGGGGAATACCAAAGGTCATAGGGTATTTTGAGTAGTTTCATTCATTTGGAGAAGTTGGAAACTGAAGAGTCAAGCATGGAATGCCTTTAAGAGGATTTGTAACCTTTGAAGATGGCAGGGGTGATTGTATAACTGATCCTAAGTGAATAAAGACACTATTTTTCTGTATTTTCTCTCTGAAAATCACTGTATTCTTGTTGTGTATGGCCCTGTATGGGCAAGGACTAGTACCAAGTTGGTTGTAAGTGATAGTTCTATCAATAACCCTCCATTTCCATTTTGTTGCATGCATTTTGATTATGTTTTGAGTTAGTTCTTGCAAATTTGGTAAAAACTATCAAAACCCTAATTTAGGGTAAATAGTCAACATTTAAGATCGTTATTTCTCTTCATATGTTCAATGGATCTCACTATAAGTTGGTATGAAGCAAGTTTTGAGTATGTTTTAAAGGATCTCAAGCATGCAAAGTCTAAAGAAGTAGTTTGGGGCAGCTATCATGAAGCCATAGGTCTGTAAATGGAGAAGATGACTGGTAAAACCAGTGCACAGTGATGTTTATTGGAGTTTTGTTTATGTTGCATGAGTCCATCATGGTTATTTCTGTTTGAATGGTTATTAAAGTGCATTAAAGGACTTTGCAGTTTGATTTAGGGTAAATCATAATTTTCTAATCCCTTTAAGATGACTGTCCTGATAAGGCAGTCTTGTTTGACAGTCACAGTCATGACTGGTTAGGAAACTATTTTGTGTTCCACTAAAGTTTATAAACCCTAGAAGGGTGTGGAAGGGGATGTTTTAAGGGTTGTCAATCCCTAATGATGCTTGAAGATTCAGGAGAAGTGTATGTCTATGGATCTTGGATGCTTTTGACTATGTCACAGTCCAGAAAACTGAGTTCAGGACAGTCAAGAAGGTAAGCCTTAGGGTTGTACTCATATCATTGAAAGAAATGGATTTTTTGTGTTGTTAATATCTTGGGCAGGTTAGAGAGAATATATCCCAAGTGTTGGTTGGGAGAGTTTGAAGCTGAAGGTTATAGAAGCAATAAGACCCTATGCATGCAAAGCCTATTAGGCCTATTTAGTACAGCGACAGTCCTATTTTTCAGACATTCTTTACAAAGTAATAGATATTTATTTCTTGATATGTTTTAAAGTACCTTAATGGGTACTCAAAACACCCATAACAGTCTTGTGGAAGGTTCTATGGTAAAAGTTATGTTTGACAGTTCTATAAAACAGGGCTACTAGGAATGGAGCAGCCTATATGTGAAAAGGGCATTGATGGAGTCTCCTAACTCTTGGAGTGGTTTGGGTGTGCTTGGTGAGTGGAGTTAATCTTGTTATATGTCTCTATTACCCTGGTGAAAGGGTTGAATCATTACAATGCATTAAAACTAGTTCATTGAAGTTTCCTTATATGGTTTTGTGAGGCCCAATCTGGAAGACAAGCTTTGAAATTTGGTATAAGATATGTGTTTATCATTTTCCTCTGCATCAGATTGGTATCAGAGCTAGCAAAAGCTCTGGGAGGAGATGTTATGTATTTGATTTATGAGATGAAGAACTAAAGGAAAGATTGTGTTGGTGACCATTATTTTTCTTGCTAAGTTGTTTGGTTGCAAGTGCTTTGTCCATCTAGCTGCAGAAGGATGTTTTCTGAGGTTACGTGTGTGGGAAGACAAGATGAGGTCTATCATGACCATTCTCCAATGGAGATTAGGCTGGATAAGGGTGCAGAGAGAAACCACTGAGGAGAGAGTGGTAGGTGCATCACCAGGATCTGCTATTGGGTGAGATGAATGGTTTGGTGAGTTGGTGTTGTGAAGCAGTATAGAGATGGATACCTAAAGAAGCACTTGATGTTGTAGCCTGAAGAGTACTCCACTGATGGGAGTAGATGGAGCCTAAAGAAGCTCTAAAGATGATGGTAGTTCAGATTTTGTTAGTTGGTTGATCACCTTTCTATGAATGAGAAGATTTGAAGCTTGAAGCTGAGAAGATTGAAGATAAAGATAGAGGAAAAAGACTTTATTGCAGGTACATTTCCAAGGGACTTAGAAATTCTGTTGGTTGGTTGTATGGTGCAGGAGCACCTTCATAAACTGATGCTTCATAGATTAAATTTTGGAGTTTGATTAAATTTTATATGATTCAATATTGTATTGAGGTCCATCAAGTCATCTTTCATGTGTTAAGGTCATTAGGAGGTTCAAATATGCAAAATAGTGCATACTATGTAAAGGTTGCCAATGTAATTTATGCAAACAAAAGAACAAATAGGGGAATACCAAAGGTCATAGGGTATTTTGAGTAGTTTCATTCATTTGGAGAAGTTGGAAACTGAAGAGTCAAGCATGGAATGCCTTTAAAAGGCTTTGTAACCTTTGAAGATGGTGGGGGTGATTGTATAACTGATCCTGAGTGAATAAAGACACTATTTTTCTGTATTTTCTCTCTAAAAATCACTATATTCTTGTTGTGTACGGCCCTGTACAGGCAAGGACTGGTGCCAAGTTGGTTGTAAGTGATAGTTCTATCAATCACCCTCCATTTCCATTTTGTTACATGCATTTTGATTATGTTTTGAGTTAGTTCTTGCAAATTTGGTAAAAACTGTCAAAACCCTGATTTAGGGTAAACAGTCAACATTTAAGATCATTATTTCTCCTCATATGTTTGATGGATCTCACTATAAGTTGGTATGAAGCAAGTTTTGAGTATGTTTTAAAGGATCTCAAGCATGCAAAGTCTAAAGAAGTAGTTTGGGGCAGCTATCATGAAGCCAGAAGTTAGTAAATGGAGAAGATGACTGGTAAAACTAGTGCACAGTGGTGTTTATTGGAGTTTTGTTTATGTTGAATGAGTCCATCACGGGTATTTCTGTTTGAATGGTTATTAAAGTGCATTAAAGGACTTTGCAATTTGATTTAGGGTAAATCATAAGTTTCTATCCCTTTAAGATGACTGTCCTGATAAGGCAGTCTTGTTTGATAGTCACAGTCATGACTGGTTAGGAAACTATTTTGTGTTCCATTAAAGTTTATAAACCCTAGAACGGTGTGGAAGGGGATGTTTTAAGGGTTGTCAATCCCTAATAATGCTTGAAGATTCAGGAGAAGTGTATGTCTATGGATCTTGGATGCTTTTGACTATGTCACAGTCCAAAAAACTGAGTTCAGGACAGTCAAGAAGGTAAGCCTTAGGGTTGTACTCATATCATTGAAAGAAATGAATTTTTTGTGTTGTTAATAGCTTGGACAGGTTAGAGAGAATATATCCCAAGTGTTGGTTGGGAGAGTTTGAAGCCGGAGGTTATAGAAGCAATAAGACCCTGTGCATGCAAAGCCTATTAGGCCTATTTAGCACAACGACGGTCCTATTTTTCAGACATTCTTTACAAAGTAATAGATATTGATTTCTTCATATGTTTTAAAGAACCTTAATGGGTACTCAAAATACTGATAACAATCTTGTGGAAGGTTATATGGTAAAAGTTATGTTTGACAGTTCTATAAAATAGGGCTACTAGAAATGGAGTAGCCTATATGTGAAAAGGGCATTGATGGAGTCTCCTGACTCTTGGAGTGGTTTGGGTGTGCTTGGTGAGTGGAGTTAATCTTGTTAGATGTCTCTATTACCCTGGTGAAAGGGTTGAATCATTACAATGCATTAAAACTAATTCATTGAAGTTTCCTTAAATGGTTTTGTGAGGCCCAATCTAGAAGACAAGCTTTGAAATTTGGTATAAGATATATGTTTATCATTTTCCTCCGCACCATTGGGTGATGCTCTCCCTCTTGTAGGTGACATGCTGAGGCTTGCGAAATAGAATACTAATCTAGATATGGAAGTCCTGACCTTGTAATAATTTGTAAATTGTAAATCTATTACTTGATTTTAAATCATATATGAAAATTGTAATCAAACAGATGTATTTCTTTTACAAATTGAAATGAAATATTATTTTGTTGTAAAATAATTTATGATCATATCAATTATACAAATGCAAATGATGATGATGTCAAAAAAAGAGAAATTTTATTTTCTACTTTCTAAGGATTTGAATTATTTACTATAGTTGAAAACCAAAGAGTTTACAATGTTGTATGGGTAGATTTGTTACACTATTATTGTCATAAGTATAGTCATTTTACAAGTTAAGGTAGAAAGAGGCAATGTGATGAAGGAAAACAAAATTCAAATGTAGATAATGAAAACATGGTTGAAAATAAAGACCCCTCAAACACGTTCATTGTGTGCAATATTGTTGGGTAGAGAAACACTAAAGTTTGGTATTTGGACAACACTTTTAGTAACCACATGAGTGTAATGCAAACCTATTTGTCTGCATTGAAAAGAATATTAAGTTTGAAATAACAATAGGGAACAATGAAAAGGTTCTAGTCATGGGAAGAGGCACAATCATCATTCAAACCGAGCTTGGTGATAAAAAGAAAATTTGAGATGCCTATTATGTCCCAGACATAAAACATAATATTTTGAGTATTAGACAACTGATCCAAAAAGGATATACGATCTTGATGGATAATAAATTATGCATAATTGTTGACAAGAAGGGCAGCAAGAACAAGATTGTAGTAGTCCAAATGAGAAGAAATATAATCTTTCCCCTTAGGATGTAAATTGATTTTTTATCACAATCTAGAGCTACACCTTCAAAGTACGTGAAGGCTATGGAAATGGGACAACGGTCCACCTTTAAGACAATCATAAAAGACCCATTCAAACTTTGGCATCTAAGATATGGGCATTTAAGTTATTTTGGTTGGAATATTTCGTCAAAGAAAGATATGCTTATCAGCTACCAAAAATTGAAGAACTCGATAGACAATGTGAGGTTTGTATCCTAGGAAAGAAACATAGGTAACCCTTTCAATTAGGGCAATCTAGGAGGCAAAAAACACCATTGGAGTTGGTGCACTTAGATTTATGTGGTCCCATGAAAACTCTCACCATATCCTAGAATATATATATATATACTTCACGACCTTCATAGATGATTATAGTAAAAAATATTGGGTTTATTTCTTGAAAAATAAATCTAAAGCATTTAAAAAATTCAAGTTGTTTAAGGTCTTGGATGAGAAACTAAGTGGTTGGTTCATCAAGGTCCTCAAAATGGATAGAGGGAGAGTATATCTCCAAGGAATTTTTTAACTTTTGCAAGAATGAAGGCATTGAAAAATAATTCATGACTAGATACACTCCATAGAAAAATAGAGTTGCTAGGAGGAAAACTAGAGCCATCCATGAGATGGCTAAATACATGCTGAAGGCCAAAGGACTGTCAAAAGAATTTTGGGGTGAGGTTGTAGAAACAATAGTATATCTACTAAATAGAAGTCCCATAAAGGATGTACGAGACAAGATTTCACAAGAAACATGGACAAATATGTTTAAGAATTAAGTTGCCATAAACCTTGTATATCCTATGTAATGAATTACTCCTAATGTTATTTGTAAATTTCCATAAGGGAAGATGTATTCACCAAGAAGTGGTTTTGTTTCATCCGCATGTGGATCCCAATACCTCATGGGGGGTGTGGGGGCCTTGCCCCGCGCCCCGGCCGCCCCCCCCCCCCCCCCCCCAACTACTATCATAATGGGGTCTAGGGGCAGTGATGACAATTAGTGGAGCCCCCTAGAGGTGGTTTGGGGGTAGTTCCTTCTAAGAGAAATTTTTATAAAATTATCTTATAAATTATTGAAATTTCGTAGTCAATTTGGACCATTCATCATTAAGTTGCAGATGTGATGGTAGAAGTTATGTTAGGGTTATTTTTCATAGAACGCAACACTCTTTTTATGAGGGAATTGTATTACAACTGTAGTATTAGAGAGTTGAGATTGGAAAAATAGGTGTTGCTGGATTGAAGACTGAAGAGAAGGTTGTTAGTAATGTATTGTAAACTCTATTGAAGTTAATACAGACTAATGCATCTCTTCTTGTGTGGAGTTTCTTTCTGAAAGAGTTTCTCCACATAAACACTATGTTATGTTTTCAATCCTTCTATTCCTTTATTTCTTTTTATTATTGATTTGATTTCCTATAATCTCTATTTGGTTTTGTACTAGATTTATGTATTCAATTTAAATCATATTTCTATTCTCTAGTCTAATCACTATGATGAAGCTGTGGCAGCCTAACGTAGTATCAAGATAGCCTATTCAAAAGGTTACAAGAAAGTTTAGGTCAAACCTAGGACTCACTTAACATCACAAAATGCCTTAAGAACATTCAAGCCCCTAGCTAGACTATCCATATGTTAATTAAGGACTCAATCAATAAGATCAATTCCTTCAAAAATCCCTTATTTCTCATATTTTCTAGGAAGGAAATGGGGTGGCTGATGTCACAAACAACAAGGGAGTTATTTACCATGCACTTAAACGATGGGAAATATACTCAAAATTACCTAGTGAGGTGAAGTCTATTATTTCCAATGAAGGAAATAATGATTGAATCTTATGCTTTAGTTATGAGAGTTAATCTGATGATTACTCTACAACAACTCACACACTTTCTGGGTAGGTCAAGGACCTTCTCGGTTCAAACTAGCAAGGTTTTTTTCTATTGTAGAAGTGGGAGTGGAAATCTAAAAGAGGCAATTTTACTATTATAGAAATAGGAGAGAGAAATAGAGTGGAGCCCTGCTCTTGCAATGGGGTCCATAAAAGACCTCATTTGTGGAAAGTAATGATGGATACGGGGCTAGTCCCTTTCATGGAGAAGTTGCATTGGTCAGACTCGATCGTAACTAACCTATTTGTCAAAGGGTGGTGTGGTATAAAAATCAAATCTTGTGGGACTAAGATGATTACTAAAGAATTCATAGCTTGAATTATGGGCCTGTCAGAGGAAGGTAGAAAGGTGTTTAAGGACTATAGAGTGGGTGAGGAGGTGCTTAAAGTTTTCTTTAAAGACAATGAGAGGAACCTTCTTGTCAAATTCCACTCAAGAGGCTATGAAAGGAAGTCCATAAAGCCAATCTAGGGAGAGGTAGCAAAGGTGATCATGAGGTACATCTCCCTCAAAGGTGGGTTTACCACCATCTATACCTATCATTTCATGCTCCTGAATCACTTCAGACATACAATGGATGTTTCTTTCCTATTTTATCTTTTATCTTCAATGGAGTTTTCCATAAAAGAGAAATAAAGAAACCCTGGATTACCTATATTACATGAGGGTTTAATTCTACTTATTATGGACTACATTAAAACCATAGTGCCTAGTGCAGAGGTAAAGGGTGGTTTTGTGAAGAAGGCAAAGAGCCCCATTGTGGATTACTCTATTTCTACAAATGTTGATACAAGGAAGGAGGAACATGACCCTAATTGGGCTGAGGAGGAGGAGTCGGTGGAGGTCCTTTTGTACTCCATGCTCCTCTAAGGCTAAGGAGGGAGATACTTCCAAAAAGAAAAAGAGGAGTGTTGGCAAGAGAATCCCGAATAAACAAAGTAAGGAGGAGGATTCCTAGTCCATGGGTTTCACCTTTGAAGAAAAAAGAGATGAGGAGTATACTAAGGAGAAGGGGTTTAAACACAATAATGATAATAAAAAGCTAGGGATGTAGAGTCAGAAAGAAATTGGTATCTATGGGGGTAAGGAAACTAGTGAACAGGGGAAAAGAAAAAATAAGGCAAAGATTCAGAAAGGGAGGAATGAGAATCCTAAAGGGGAACATATTAAGGGTGTTTTGACTGATGATCCTAGAGTTGGGATGCCTTTTCCTCAAATTCTAGTCCCCTCTAGTAATCTTCCTAAGAACTTTTCATTCCTGTTGTCCCTTGCTACCAGTATGGAGGATCTTTTAGAGGCCTTGCAGATGGTGAAGGAAGCGATGGACAGTCAACACCAATTGTTGAAGTGGTTCTTCATACAAATCAATAAGATTAACATAAGGTTGAGTGCAATTCAGTAGAGGATTCGTAGTGGAGTTGAGATTGATGACAAGCTAGATGCTAAGATTTAGCTTTTTTGGCAGGCCATCCCTAAAGTTAATCAGCTAGAAAAGGATTTTTTTACCCACAATTAGGACCATGATAACCGTTTGGACAAAATGGAAAATGAAATCAAAGAAATTAAGAAGAACCTAGAAAGAATGATTGAGGTCAACAAATGTAACTATTAGGACCTATAAAAAAATTTCTCCCAAGAATGCCTGATTTTGCCCCCAATTTCCATCTGAATCCCATTTTATACCTTTACCATTAAAAAACCCTTGTTTAAATCTGATTAGAGATAGTTTTTAGGGGTATTTTTCCTTAAAAAATGACTAGGTATAGGTTCCCCAAGTCTTTTCCCTATTTTCCCTTTAAAAATTTATTTTCTGCCTTTGGTTGGCGAATCGGTGAAAGTTTGAACTACCGAACTAGTTCAGAAGTTCGTATGTTTGCCAATTCACCAATAAGGTGATGACAAGGTAGAAGGAGAAAAGGAAAGGTTACAACAAGGTGACAAAGAGCAAAGAAAAAGAGTTTTTTGGCATTTTCTTTTGGTTCAAAAACCCGAAGGTTCATCAATAGAAAGTTTGGCCAATAGAGAAATCACTGATAGAGAAAGCAAAGGTATGTAAAGGAGGGCAAGTTAGGAAATTTTGAGATTTTTTGATAAGGAAAATCAAAGGTGCAAAATTCATGAAAACAACTAAGTAAGGAAGGGCTCATGTTAGGGAAGCGACAAAGTCTTGAACCTTCAAAAGTTAAAAACTTTTGTAGTTTGCTGACAAAGCAAGATTTGTTGACAAAGGAAGCAAAAAGAAAGGGAAGGAATGAAAAGTTCTGAAAAGAAGCAGATTTTTTGATAAGAAGAAAAAATACTAGGGCATGAAGTCTATTGGTAAATTGGAAAAAGGACAAAGTAGTCAAATAGTTTGAAAATTGGAGATTCACTGATAAGGCAGAAAAGAAGAAGAAGATGGTAGAGTTAGAAAAAGCCAATTTTGTCGATAAGACAAACACAAATGCAATTTGACTAAGGCAAACAAGAAAGAAATGATAGCAAAGTGTTCTTTCAAGGAATTGAAGGGAACCGAAACTAGTAAAGTGGCTCATATTTTTGATGATTTGTCGATAGGGCAAGATGGCCGACAGGGTTAAGTAGAGAAAAGGATGAAAAGGGCTGGTAAGTTCGAAAAATGATTGGATTTTTTGAAAAGGATAATGAAAAGGAATTTTCTCCCTTGGTTCATAGAATTGAATATTTTCCGAATAAGGCAAGATAGAGTAAGGATCGGAAAATTAAAGATTTGTCTATAAAGGGCAAAGGTAGCCTAGTTCAAAAAATTCCTCATTTGCTGATTGAAAGAGAAAATGAGCCAAGATTTAGAAGATAAAGTTTTGCCGATAAGGCAAGGAAGAGGTAAAAATTGAAGATGTCTCCCATGGTTTGAATATGTGCTAGTTTATTGATAATATGAATAAGGAAGTTTGTCATAAAGAAGATTGGAAAATAAAGGTATGAAGATGCATAGGGTATTGTCAGAGATCAGATGGCTCAAAACTAAAAAATTTGGACAACACATTGGGAGTGTTGTAAATGCTTTAAAAGGGTAATTCCCTAAAAGTACGCCATGATTGTAGGAATATTCAAAGCTGATTTGTACCAATAATTTAATTAGTCTACAAAATAGTGCCATGCAGGTCGTTGACATAGTGAAATCCTTCATTGCACAGATACATAAAGAGGACAAATCAGATATGTCAAAGGTTATAGATGTCAGAAAAAGGGATTAGAATGTTCCCTATTTATTGTCCCAGGTACAGAATGAGTGCAAGCAATCTTCCTTCTAACAATTTTCATAGTCAACAGAGCATGGACAAACTTCCAACATGCATTTCTGCTATCATTGCAATGAGGTTGAATTTAATGCAACATGGGTTACTTTCTTACTAGTACAGTGCTTTGAATGAGGCATTAAATTTTAATGCTATATATGCATATTTTTTAGATGCAATAGGGGTTAGTTAGTTAGTTGGGCAATTTCTCAGCAGGGTTGTGAGCTCTAGAAGGCAGATCAGGAAATGATATTTTGCAATCTTTTTTAACATGAAGTAGCCATGAAATGTATGTAATAGAATTCACAAATCTTTTTATCAGATTACTATTTTTCTCCATTGTTGTAGGTATTTTTTAAGCAAACTGTAATCGCAGTTATAGTTTGCTCTTGCCACATTTAGTGGTATGAATGTAAGCTCTAATTTGAATGAATGTGATAGTTCTTAATCCATGTTCAAGCTTTGTAAATGGTCATTTCAATATTGGATAGAGAAAATATGGTATGGTGTTGGATTATTAAGTATTCTTAGTGGTTTGGTATTGATTTCCATGCATTTGATTTATCAAATAGGTAGTTATACACTTCTGTGTGGTTGTTTTTCCTCTATTGAACATTACACTTTGTAGCCCAATAGATAGAAACCAATCTAAGTATTCTTTGATCATTGAATCTTCAAAACAAAACAATACATCTTATCTTTAGAAGCAGTAATAGTTTTATGCATCCTCATTCTCTAGGATTGTCATTATCAGCTATATAGGGGTCGTAAGACCAACCAACTATTCTTAGTCCAGTGACAGATTTGGGGCTAAGCAAGTGATTTGGGTTTGGTTATTAATATTTTTAGTTGTTTATTTGGTTTGATGTCAATACCTAGTTAGGTATACCCCTTGTCCAATATCCCTCCAGAGTTTAAGCTGAGCTTAAAGAGCAGAGGAGTCTACCCACTCCTGTTAGTAGGGCAAGATCACCCAAAACTTGTTGATAAACCTCTTCCTATCACCCTGACGATAGTCCCTAGCCTAAGTGATTTAGGAATGCTTTAGATTGTTGTGTTTCCATTATTTTGGGTCCCAATAGATTGGCGTCATTTTTGGGGAGTTTGAATTTTATTTTTGGTTCATGTAATATTGAAAGATACAATGTTTGTTTAAATTTTTCTTTCCAGTAGGGGAAGTGGCAACTTTGTTTTAATAAGCTAGATTTAATTTTAGATTAAAAAAAGTTTCATTATGGATAGAGGAAGAATCTAGGAGTAGCCTAGATGTGAGGAATCCTCTAGTAATTCTAGAAATAGGAGGAGTAGGTATAGAGTAAGGAGACCTAATATATCACCTACAAGAAATGCCCAAGATAATATATTTGTTGATCTTAGAAGCCAATACAATTATACTTCTAAGGACTTTGCAGATAACATACTTAGGACAAGCAAAAGGATGAATAGGAATGAGTATGATGTTAGGAGAAATGAAAATATTATTGGTGGAGGAAGTAGAGATAGATCGCATGATCCACATTTGAGAACATTTGGGATGCCTAATGATAATGAAGAGATATATTAGCATACCAGGCATCTTAATTCTCCCACATGATTACTTGGAAGTTCGCATGATACCATTCCTAATGAGGAAAATTAGAAACAACTTGATGATGAGGAAATAGAAAGAAGAATCCAGGATGACCTGGATTTGCTTGATTATCTCAAAAATAGACAAAGGTAAGTGTAGGCTTTGCTTGATCAACAACAAGCTCAATTTGCCTAGCAATCCTAGCAAAATTAGAATGCATAGCAGCAGGGCCTAAATTAGAATGTTAATCAACAATGTGTACCTCAACAACACTACAATTAACAACATAACTAGAGACAACAACAACATCAAATGGGACAACAAGGTGCAAATCAGCCTCATGCTCAAAATATCAACATTTCACCACAACTAAATCAAGCCAATCACTAGCATGACAACATTTACAACGTTGGACATGGACAACAAAGACAAGAATAGAGGTTTATTTGATAGAGGCATCCATTGGGAGTTGAAAGGTATAAGCAGCTTGATTTCATTGGGATACTTGATTTTCCTAATCCCATTCTAACTGAGATTAGAGGGAAGATTCCTAGATTTCAAGGCAATAATGTTGTCACTAGTGAGGAACACTTGAGGCATTTTATTAATTTCACTGATGAATATGAGATTGAAGATGAAGATGTGATGATGAATTTATTTGTGAATTCATTGGAAGAAAGTGCCAAAGAATGGTACAAGGCTCTCCTTGATAACAACATTGATTCTTGGGATGAATTTGTGAGGGTGTTCAAAATGCAATATGGGGATAGGATTGACCCCAATTTTGTCATTCATGAACTCACATCCATCAAAAAGGCCATCAATGAGATAGTAGTTGATTTCAATAGCCACTTTATCATGAGAATGAGAAAGGCACCTCCTAATATGAGACCTAATTAATCTATGTGCTTGGTTTTATATTGTGGTGCTTTTGATTCAAAAATAGGTCACCTGTTAGGGACAACAATCCTCAAACATTAAGAGAGGTATATGCTACAGCCATAAATGTAGAAAGTAACATGAGAGCTTTAGGGAAGCACATCAAAAGGTATGATGTAAAATCACCCCAACCAAATAAGCCAGCTTTCAATAAACCCCTCACTACTGATGAAAAATTAGACAAAATCATGGGGGTTGTGAAAGATGTATCCTATAAAGTTGGTAGAAATGACAAAGAGTTGTCGCCTTAGGATGCTGCAACACATTTCAATGAAGGTCAAAGATTGCACAATAGGCCTTATAGTACTGATTAGTTTAAGAGACCACAATAAAATGATAGACAAGTTGCTCCCAAGAATCAATTTGATGTAGAAGATTATGAGTAAATAGGTCAAGATGTTTATTGTGATAGTTATGAGGAAGATGATCAGATTTTCCAATATGATTATGATGAAGGTCCAAAAAAGTATCAATTGCTAGCTCATGATTTTGGGCACTTCAAGGACCTTGTGCAAAAAAATATCAGCAGTCTAAACCTTCAAAAGAGGACATGAAAGCATTGACTGATGCAGCCATCTTGCAAGTACAAGGAGTCTATCAACTAAGAAACAATCCCTATGCATAATGCCATTGCAAAGGAATGAAAACAACAAAAATTGTATGGCAATAAGGACAAATATAAGGGGAATGTGGAGCAGAAAAGAAGTGTCGCTCCAAAGAAGAATGTACCTAAAAAGAAGAATCTTCCAGTGTCGCCACTAGCAACAAAAAAGAAGTATGTGTAGAAGAATCCAACATCAACAAAACAACCAGTTACTATACCCACTTTAGGGGTCCATTATCCAAAAAGCCAACAATAAGTGTGATTAGTCTCAGGCACAAAAGGAACTAGAAAAAGAGAAGAAAAAAGGATGAAGGTAAGGATATTTCATCTAATCAAATCATACCTTACTTTCCTTGTATAAATGATGTAACCATTTCATGCGATACCCCTTTGCCCAATTATAACCCTATTGACATGGCTCAAGTCTTTAGCCAAATCAAAATTTTTGTGCCAATAGTGGAACTCCTTAGAACTCTTGAACATAGAGATAGAGCATAGTCTTTTATTACTATTGTAGATGCACAAAAAAAGCATGTTGTTGTTTCCAACAGTAATGATGAGGGTATAAGTCATGATGAAATAGTTGAGGTATATTTAGGGTCATCCATGGTTAATAGTAGGATAGGAGTGGACTCTTTTTATACCACTTTGATCATAAATGGTTGGTTGTTATACAACTATATGCTTGATTCTAGGGCATCTAGCAATGTGTCGCCACTAGAAATCATAAATGAATTGGGACTGAATGTGTCCAAATCCTTTGGAAAATGCTTTTCCATGGATTCTAAGGATGTCAATGTTTAGGTTTGGTCAAAGAAGTTGAGGTCAAATTAGCTACATATCTTGACAAATCCTTCTTGATGGATATAATTATTATGGATTGCCTTGCCAAGTGGGGTATGCTATTATCAAGAAAGTGGGTAACCTATATGGGTGAAAGCATTTAGGTTGATCTTTCATACGCCACTATTCTAGTCCAGGGCATGGAAGTAAAGTTGTATAGTTAAAAGAAGGTGGAAGATCAAAACATAGAGGACATATATAAAATAGAGGAAGATCATGCAAATTTCTTTGAGCCTGAAATAGACCATTTTATGGCATATAGTAGTGATGATAATCCTTGCATAATGTTTAACCTTCTAAACTTGTTATTTATAATATTGAAGCATCTGATTTGTGGATGCTATATTTTGATGGTGCATGCTCAAGGGAAGGCTCATGTGCTAGAATTGTTTTGATAGCCCCAAATGGTGAACAATTTGGTGTGTCTTTTAGACTCAATTTTTAGTGCAATAACAACATAGTTGAATATGAAGCATTGTTGTTAGGATTAAATATTTCTCACAAGCATGAGGTCAAGTGCCTGAAGATATTTGGTGACTCATAATTAGTTGTGCAACTGATTAGAAATAAATTTTCTACCAAGGATAAAAGGTTAAGGGGATACAGGAATGTTGTATGAGATACCATGGAGTTGTATGATGCCATTGACATTGAATGGGTTGATAGAACCAAAAATGAAAAGGTAGATTCCCTAGCTATAGCTACATCAAAATTTGATCCTAGATGAGATTTTCCTCATGGCCATTATGTTGTTGAAGTACTCACTAGGCCAACAATCCTAGATAATATATACAGTTGGAAAGTATTTAATGATAGTAATAAGATTTTTTAGTTTTCTTAATTGCATGGATGAGTTTGACAGTCAAGTGATTGACTGGAAGCCCATGATCAAAATGGATAATGGTAAGGAAATATTATTTGGTAGCGAGGTCGTGAAATTGAAGACCAATACCATTCCTAAGGGATTGGTGGCACTAGAAAGAATGTTTGACAATGCTAACCACTGGAAGAGTAAAGGTAAACCTATTAAAGAAGATAATGTTGAAGGTGTTAACCTTGGAACTAAGGAGGCACCTAAGATGGTTTACATAGGTAAGAAATTGAAGCCCCATGAAAAGAAAATGCTGATTGCTTTGTTGAGAAAGTTTAGAAAGTGTTTTGCATGGTCCTATGATGAGATGAAAGCTTATAGGGAGGATTTATTTCAGCATACTATCCCCCTTCAACATGATGCAAAATGATTTAGGAAAACATAGAGGCCTACAAACCCCACTATAGCTCCCAAAATGCAAAAGGAATTGCTAAAAATGAAAGAGGGAGGTATCATTAAACCAATTAGGCATTCTGAGTTAGTGTCTAATCTTGTCCCAGTAAGGAAGAAAAATGAGGAGATTAGATTGTGTGTAGATTTCATAAATTTGAACATCAAATCCCTAAAGGATAATTATCCTCTTCCAAGATGGATCATCTTTTGTAGAGGTTTGTTGGTTTAGAGTTGATGTCTATGATGGATAGGTTCTCAGGGTATAACCAAGTATTGGTCAAGGAGTCAAAATAGTACAAAATAACATTCACCACTCCTTGGGGGAAATATGTTTATCTGAGAATGCCCTTTGGATTGAAAAATGTAGGATCTACATTTCAAAGAGCAATGGATTTTGCCTTTGCTAGCCTCATTGATGAGATCATGGTTGTTTACCAAGATGATGTAACTGCATTTTCAAAGGATAGGAATGATCATTGCAAGCATTTGTAATTGATTTTTGAGAGATGTTTAGAGTATGGGATCCCATTGAATACTAAGAAATGTCAAATCAGATTGGAAGAAGGAAAGTTGTTGGGACATATTGTATCCAAGGATGGGGTCAAAATTAATCCAGAAAGAGTTAAGGCTATTGAAATTATACCTCAACCTAAAACAATCAAGAGTGTTTTGTCCTTCTTTGGACAAATTAACTTTGTAAGGAGATTTGTCCCTAACATTGTTGAGAAGACTAAATCCATCTCCAAGATGCTCAAGAAGGGACAGTCCATCACATGGGACAATGAATTAGCTGGTAATCCTGGACTATTCCAAGCATTTCCAACTCTTCTCCTTTGCTTCATTTTATACTATTGTTGTATTATTAAAAAAGAACAATGATGGATTTAAGCAGCCCATAGGATTTTTTAGCATGTCTTTGCAAACTGTTGAGTTAAATTATTCCTTTATGGAAAATCATGCATATGCTTTGGTTAATGTAGTAAAATTTTTTAGACCATATCTCATGGGTGTAAAGACTATTAAATATGTGCCCCATTCAATTGTGAAAAATATTTTCACACAACAGGAGGCTTCTAGAAGAAGATGTCGGTGGATCAACAGGATCCAAGAGTTTCACATTGAGGTGTAGATCACCAAACTAGTTAGAGGTCAGGGTTTAGCTAAGTTGATGGATAATTCCAACTTAGAGGCCACTGAGGTAAATGAAGTGGATACTTTCCCATCTACTGATGGATGTGTTTTGACAAATGATCTATGGTATAAAGATATTATCTTTTATCTTGTCAACATGTAGTATCCCTATATATGAGTGTCACCCAGTAGAGTCTTTAACCTTTTTTGAACCTTTTAAATATTCGTTATAATAAGATTAATGATGAAAACATTTAAGCATAAATCAACATATGAGAAGAAACAACATGAACACACAACACCAGAATTTTGACATGGAAAACCTGGTTAAGGGAAAAACAACGGTGGGGGTTAACCCAAAAAAATGCGTACCCTGTTAAAAGTACTTAAGAAAATAGAAGGCACATGCCTTCAGGTGCACTACCTAGAGCTCATTGCTCAAGAAGAGGCTCACTACCTATAAGAAATTATGATTTATATAGAAATAATGAACTGAGAAATAGCATCTACATTCATGCCTGAATCAGTCCTTTTGAAGGCTCAAAACTTCTGCTCTTATCTTCAAATTCTTCTTCACTGACTCTTCACTCTATACTCCCTTTGCTCCTCTTCTTCTTTGCTCTACTTTTGATCCCTTCTTCAGATTTAGTTCCTTGTATACAAGGATGCTTTTTAACAACTCTTCAACAAGTATTTATATGCTTCATTAACCTTGGAATGATCAACAAGGTTGGCTAAACTTGACACAGATCATCACACTATTAGCCAAGCACAACTATGACTTGAATCTTCTTCTACAACCATGCCACGCCTCATAAAAATGCTCTTAGATTATCTGCAACATGCTAGGACATCCAGTCGGCCAAGACTAGGAAGAACATCAACCTCAAAGAAGAAATCTTCAATCAATAAGCTCAAACTTCAGTGCAGACCTCCAACATAGTAGTCACATGATTTAGAGACCTCCACAAGCACATTGACATTAACAATAACATTCACTTTAAACCAAATTACCAGAATCATTTGTATCTTCCTCTAGAACCTTAAGAACACTATCTTCCATGACTGTTAAACTAGAAAGATAGATTGCAGACCTCCAAACCATGAACCACTAGAGTTGATGATACATACTAATTTCCCAAACATGCCTTAAGATATGTAGACCATAATATTTCACTGTAGAGCAATCCAGACCAACTTACTATTACACTGTCTCTTCTGTATACTGTAAAATCTAGTTCTGCTCATATGGCCATAACTTCTTCAAATCTTCATGTCGACTTCTCAAATCTTAACTGGAGCAACCTCTAACAATCATCTACATAGCTATATGGTCCGTATGCATTGATTGTCATTAATTTTCTCAATATCCTCAATAGTATGGTCTTCTATACAGATAACAAAATAGGATACAATTGACACCAATGGCAACAAGGATATGTTGACATCAATGACAACACCACTTAGACACATATTTGCAACAATCTCCCCCTTTGTCATTGATGGCAACATATGATGTGAAAAACTAAATTTAACCATCAAGACAAGAACTTCTCCCCCTTTCTCTTCTCACTTTTGCAAGTACTTTCTTTACTGTTCCCCCTTACATCAACAACTAGTTTTTCACATGACTTCTCTCCCCCTTTGAAATCAATAGCAAAGGGCACATATTTGCTATCTTTTCTCCCCTTTTGCTTCAAAATAATCCTAAAATTTGCATACTGACTACTCCCCCTTTGAGTAGTACCTCCTTAAAATCAATCTAGATCACAAGATATGAATGTAAATTCCACCAGACTGATGCACCTTAGTGCATCTTAGTTCTGATCAGGAGGGGTAATAACCCCTAACTTTTCTTTGAGATACTCAAAAGTATCTTTGGGAAGAGGCTTAGTGAAGATATCCATAATCTGATCTTTGGAAGACACAAACTCCAACTTGACTTCATTCTCATTAACTTTCTCTCTCAAGAAATGAAACTTGATAGATGTATGCTTTGTCTTTGAGTGCAATACTGGATTCTTGGAAATGCTTATAGCACTTGAATTATCACAGAAAATTGTGACTAGCTCCTCAAACACAATTTTGATGTCCTTCAGCATTTGCTTCATCCACAAAACTTGAGAACAATTATTTGTTGCTACTATATACTCTGCCTCTGCAGTAGACAGAGAAATTGCCTCTTTCTTTTTGCTCATCCAAGATACCAATCTTCTTCCCAAGAAGAATGCACCACCACTAGTACTTCTTATGTCATCCACATCTCCTGTCTAATCAGCATCTATATATTCATGAAGAGTGAGATCATTGTCGTTTGGATACCATAGTCCATAATTAATTGTCCCTTTTAGATATCTAAAAATTCTTTTGAATACCACAACATGGTATTCTTTTGGATCAGCTTGAAATATGGTAACAAGTCCAACTGCATTCATGATGTCAGGTCTGGTCTAAGTCAAATAGACCAATCCTCCAATCATTGATCTATACCTTTTCTAATTTGCCTTTGGGGAGTCAGCATCTTTGCTTAGCTTGCATCCAGTTACCATAGGGGTACCTACTAGCTTTGAATCTTCCATTCCAAACTTCAATAATTCTTTCACATACTTGGACTAGATATGAAGATACCTTTATCTGATTGAACAATTTGTAGACCTAGGAATAACTTCATCTCACCAAACATTGACATCTCAAACTCACTTTTCATCTTATCAGCAAATGCTTTGCTCATACATTCATTTCCACCAAAAATGATATCATCAACAAAGACCTCAACAATTAGAATGTCCTCATGATTTATCTTGAAGTACATATTACTATCAGTAGTACCTTTTCTAAATCCTAGCTTAAGCAAATGCTTATCCAATCTAGCATACCAAGCTCTTGGAGCTTGCTTGAGTCCATACAAGTCTATTCTTAGTCTAAAAACCATATCTCTTTGATCAGACAACTAAAATTCTTTTGGTTGTTCAATGTAGACTTCTTCCTTCAAATCTCCATTTAGAAATGCTAATTTGACATCCATCTAATAAACTTTAAAATCTTTGAAAGTAGCAAAGGTAAGAAATAATCTGACTGCCTCTATCCTTGCCACTGGAGCAAAAGTTTCTTCAAAATCAATTCCTTTCACTTAAGAATAACCTTTACATACCAACCTTGCCTTGTTTCTTACAACCTCACCATCTTCATTCAGTTTATTTCGGAAGACCCATTTGGTTCCAATCACATTTTTGTCCTCAGGTCTAGGAACAAGATCTCAAGTGTGATTCTTTTCAATTTGCACCAATTCTTCTTCCATTGCCTTAACCCAGTTTTCATCATTGAAAGCTTCACTTACTAATTTAGGTTCAATCTTTGAAATCAAACAAATCTCTTCTTGATCTTCAGTAACTCTTCTCCTAGTTTGAACACATCTATTTTTATCTCATATGATTTTCTCTTCAGGATGATTCATTCTTACATACCTGGGGGTTTTGGGAATTGTTTGAACTTCTATTTCTTGAACTGGTTCATCTTCTACACTAATCTCTTGAGTTACTGGAGTTATCAGATCAATTTGAATCTAACTTTGAATTTGATCTTCCCTTCCTTAACTTTGACTTTCATCTTGATCATGTGAATCATAAATGCAATACTTGGAATGACCTTCTTTGCTTTCATCAACTTTAACATTAGCACGTTCAACAATCTTTTTTCAACCTCTTGTTGAAGCACTGATAAGCCTTACTTTGAGTAGAGTATCCCTAGAATATTCCTTCATCACTTCTTGCATCAAACTTGCCTAAATCCTCATCTCTTTTGATATAGCATTTACTACCAAAAACTCTGAAATATCTTATAGTAGGAGGATGACCAAACCATATTTCATAAGGAGTTTTACCAGAATTTCCTTTGATCTACACCTGGTTAAGATTGTAGATAGTAGTACTCATAGCTTCCCTCTAATAAACTTGAGGAACATTTGTTTCCATCATCATGGTCTTGGCAGCTTCTTGAATGGTACGGTTCTTCCTTTCCACAACTCCATTTTGTTGAGGAGTCCTAGGAGTAGATAATTATCTTTTTATCCCATGCTTTTCACAAAAAGCATCAAACTCACTAGAAGTGAATTCTCCACCTCTATCAAATCTCAGACGTTTCAATTTCCCACCAATCTCATTTTCAACCATCATATTAAACACCTTAAACTTATCAAGAGCTTCTAATTTTTCTTTTAGGAAGGTTACACACATCATCCGGGAGTAATCATCAATCAGCAGCATGAAAAATATGTCTCCTTGCACACTCCTAATTCTAGCAAGACCATAGAGGTCAGTATGTACCAGTTCCAATCTCCCATTTGAACCTTGTTCCTTACTTTTGAATGAAATTTTCTTCTGTTTACCCAATTAATATTATCTACATATACTATCAGGTTTCACAAGTCTTGGAAGATGTCTTACAGCTTGAGTGGAACTTATTTTGACATTGTTATCCAAATTTACATGACACATCCTCCTATGCCATAACCAACTTTGATCTGTTTGAGCAATCAAACAATTTTTGCTTGAACTACTTAAGTGAAAGATGTTACCTTTAGTTTGAGTACCGGATGCAATTTCAGTTCTGGAGCTTTCCAAGATTCTACATTTTCCATTCTTGAAACGAAAATCATAACCCTTGTCAACCAACTGTCCAACACTAAAAAGATTATGCTTCAATCTTTCCACATATAGAACATTATTGGTCCTGTTCTTACCATCAAAAGAGATGGATCCTCTACCACGGATTCTGCCAGCTAAGTTGTCTCCAAATTTCACAAGTCCTCCTTCATAATTTTCAAAACTCAAAAACTTACTCTTGTCTCCAGTCATATGATGAGAACATCCACTATCAATCACCCATTCATCCTTTTCAACAACCTGAGAAGCTAAGGCACTTTCTACATTTGCACAGATAACAGATTTAGTAGACATTGGATCTTCTTCTTTAATAGAAATGAACACCCAATCACCTTCTCCATGATTAGATTCATCATCTGTGACTCCTTCTCCAGCTTCTTGGACATAGTAACAATTCTTCCGACCCTTATAATTGTTAGGGTTTGGTTTTGAAAACCTCTCCAGGCACCTTGAGGTAAAATGACCAATCTTATTACAAGCAAAGCATTTGAGTGGCAACTTTCCTTCATACTTACCAAATCCTCTTGGCATCCGTTTGGCAATGAGAGCTTCAAGATCTACAGTTTCTATTTAAATATCTTCAAGATCCTTTCTTGTCTTCACAAATCTATTTGATCTTGTAGAGGAGCTTTCACCCGGATCATATCTTTGTTTTCCATACATACTAGCCTTGAATGCAGATTCAAAATTAGGAAGAGAATCACCAAACTCACTCATTTCAATTGCAGAAAGCTTTCCAACTAACTGATCCCTTGTGACTGTTGTTATTGTCTATATTTCTTCAATGGCTATAGCCTTGTGTTTGTAAGCTACAAGTAAGGATCTGAGCACCTTGGCAACAATTTCTGATTCATCCAATACTCTGCCTACATCTGATACCAGTCACAAGTTTATTTACTTTCTGCATGTATGAAGTAATGTTTTCATCTTCACTCATTACCAATCTTTCATATTTACCCTTCAGGCTTTCTAGCTTGGCACATTTAACATATTTGTCACCTTCATACAGATTTTCCAATTTACTCCAGATTTCATGAGTAGTTTGCAAATCCAAGACATTTGCCAATTCGGTATCAGATAAGGCACTCAACAATGCTTCTTTGGCTCAAGTGTTACATTCAGCATCTCTGAGTTCATCTATATTTGAAGGTCCATTCTTCGAAATCTTATACACATTCTTGGTTATTGTCTAAAAGCCATCACCCATACATTCTAGATGACACTACATGTGTACCTTCTAGAGGGAGTAATTTGTTCCATCAAATCTTAGACTTTCCTTCTTGTAGATTGACATCTTAGATCTCCTCAAGTGGTCAATCTTCTTTTAGAGGAACTTGGCTTTGATACCAATTGTTGGAAACAGTCTGAACAACTGAGAGGGGGGGTGAATCAATTGTCCCTAAACTTTAACCTTTTCTAAACCTTTTAAATCTTCTTTATAATCATATTAATGATGAAAACATTTAAGCATAAATCAACATATGAGAAGAAACAACATGAACACACAACACCAAAATTTTGACATGGAAAACCCAGTTAAGGGAAAAACCACGGTGGGGGTTAACCCATAAAAATGCATACCCTATTAAAAGTACTTAAGAAAATAGAAGGCACATGCCTTCAGGAGCACTACCTAGAGCTCACTGCTCAAGAAGAGGCTCACTACCTATAAGAAATTATGATTTATATAGAAATAATGAACTGAGAAATAGCATCTACATTCATGCCTGAATCAGTCCTTTTGAAGGCTCAAAACTTCTGCTCTTATCATCAAATTCTTCTTCACTGACTCTTCACTCTATACTCCCTTTGCTCCTCTTCTTCTTTGCTCTACTTTTGATCCCTTCTTCAAATTTAGTTCCTTGTATACAAGGATGCTTTTTAACAACTCTTCAACAAGTATTTATATGCTTCATCAACCTTGGAATGATCAACAAGGTCGGCTAAACTTGACACAGATCATCACATTGTTAGCCAAATACAACAAAAACTTGAATTTTCTTCTAAAACCATGCCACACTTCATAAAAATGCTCTTAGATCATCCACAACATGCTAGGAACATCTGGTCGACCAAGACTGGGAAGAACATCAACCTCAAAGAAGAAATCTTCAATCAACAAGCTCAAACTTCAGTGCGAACCTCCAACATAGTAACCACATGATCCAGAGACCTCCACAAGCACATTGAAATTACCAATAACATTCACTTTAAACCAAATTACCAGAATCATTTGTATCTTCCGCCAGAACCTTAAGAACACTATCTGTCGTGACTGTCAAACTAGAAAGATAACTTGCGGACCTCTGAACCATGAACCACTAGAGTTGATGATACATATCGATTTCCCAAACATGCCTTCAGATCTGCAGACCATAATATTTCACTGCAGAGCAATCTGGACCAACTTACTATTACACTGTCTCTTCTATATACTGCAAAATCTAGTTATGCTCAGATGGCCATAACTTCTTCAAATCTTCATGCGGACTTCTCAACTCTGAACTAGAGCAATCTCTGACAATCCTCTACACAGTTATATGGTTTACATGCATTGATTGTCATTAATTTTCTCAATATCCTCAAGAATCTAGTCTTCTATACAGACAACAAAATAGGATATAGTTGACACCAATGGCAACAAGGATATGTTGACATCAATGACAACACCACTTAGGCACATATTTGTAACACAGAGTACCCTTAAGCTCCAATCTCAAAAATATATCTTGATTCAAGGTGTATTAATGTGGAGAAATTATGAGGGACTACTATTGAAATGTCTGGACCAGCAATAGTCTGAGGTAGTCATTGAAGAATATCATCAAGGAATATGTGGTGGGCACTTCCATGCCAAAACCACAATGCATAAGATTATTAGAGCAAGCATTTGGTGGCCCAGTCTCTTCAAAGATGTTAAATAGGTTAGAAAATGTGATGCTTTCCAACATTTCTCTAGCAAGATGAGATTTTCTAGAGCATTACCCCTTTTTCCTTTTGTTGTTGATGCACCTTTTCAATAGTGGGGAATTGATTTTATTGGGGAGATACAGGAAAAATCCAGTAATGGATTTAAATGGATTCTTGTGGCCACTAATTACTTCACCAAGTGGGTAGAAGAAATTCCCACTAATAATGCAACTCCTGAAGTGGTAATTGATTTCATAATCAGTAATATAATCACTATATTTGGAGTGCTAGATAGGATTGTGGCTGATATTGCCATGTGTTTCAAGTCACAAGCAATTATGGACATGTGTTCTAAGTTTAGATTACCTCTTGTGCATTCATCCCCTTATCATCCCCAAAGCAATGGATAGGTTGAATCTAGTAATAAAATCTTGATGAAGATCATAAAAAGGACATTGGATCATAATAAGAAAAGATGGGATGATAGATTAAAGTATACTTTATGGGTTGACAGGATAACCTTCAAATGATCCATTGGAAGGAGCTCGTTTGAGCTAGTGTATGGAGAAGAAGTAAAGATGCCAATTAGCATGGAACTACCAGTTTACCAACTACTATATGATACAGAAGAGGATTAGTATGATGCAATGTCCCAGAGGATATTGCAGCTGAGTGAATTAGATGAATAGAGGAGAGATGCACATGATAAAATGTTGAATCACAAGAAAAAAATGATGCTCTTAATTGATAAGAATATTGTATGAAGAGAGTTCCAAGTTGGTGACTTTGTTCTTCTTTGGGATGCCAAATCTAAAGATAAGGGGAAACATGGCAAATTTGACCCATTGTGCCTTGGGCCATATGAGATAGCTAAGAAATTGGAGGTCAATGTTTACCATTTGATGACTTTAAAATGAGTTCGTCTGAAGCTACCCATTCATGGACATTATATGAAGCATTATTTTTCATAGATAATACTTCCCCTCAATTTTGAATATAGTCAATAGTATTCTGTGCTCTAATGTTTATGATTGTATTTTGTCATGTATATAGGCCTTGCTATATATACGTTTGTGTTTTTCCCTTATGTGTTTTTGTGTGTTTTGTGCCTTTTTGGTTTGCCTAGAGATCTTAATCCTCGCTATGACACTGCTTGTCACACATCCCCAACTAAAGCCATTGTTGGGACCTGCAAAAATTTTGCTCCCAAGAATGCTTCATTTTGCCTCCAATTTCCATCTGAATCCCCTTTTATGCCTTTACCATTGAAAACCTCTTGTTTAAATTTGATCAGAGATAGTTCTTAGGGGTCTTTTTCCTCAAAAAATAACTAAGTATAGGTTCCCCAAGTCTTTCCCCTTTTTTCCCTTAATTTTTTTTCATTTTCTGCCTTTGGTTGACGAATTGGTGAAAGTCTGAACTAGCAAACTAGTTCAAAATTTTACATGTTTACCAATTCACTAATAAGGTGATGGCAATGTAGAAGTATTGAAAATATGTGCCTAATCAGTGTTGTCATTGATGTCAATATATTCTTGTTGCCATTGGTGTCAACTGTATCCTATCTTATTCCTTCACTAGAAGAATGGAATGTTGAGGATATTGAGAAAATTAATAAAGATCAATGGATGTGGATCATACGGCAGTATAGAGGATTATGTGAAGTAGCTCCAGTCAGGATTTGAGAGGTCCGCATGAAGATTTGAAGAAACTATGGCCATCTGAGTAGAACTAGTTTTGCATAGACAGAGCGACAGAGAAGTGGTCCAGATCCTTCCGGATATGTCAAATAATGATATGAGGATCTAAAGGCATGTTTGGGAAGTTAGTGTGTATCATCCATTCAAGTGGTTCATGGTTTGGAGGTCCACAAGCAATCTTTTTAAGATGACAGTCACAGCAGATAGTATTCTTAAGGTTCTGGATCAAGATGTAAGTGATTCTGATGATTTGGAGGAGTACAGATGTTTTTGTTGAATTCATTATGCTTGTGGAGGTCTCTGGATTGTGTGACTATTGTGTTGGAGGTTAGCATTGAAGTTAGAGCTTGTTGGTGAAGATTTCCTTCTTGGTGTTGATGTTCTTCCTAGTCCTGGCCGACCAGATGATTCAAGCATATTGCGGATGTTCCAAAAGCAATTCTTTGGAGTGTGGTGTGTTGTTGAAAGAAGATTCAAGTCTTAGCAATGTTTGGCTGATAGCTTAGTGGTTCGCATTAAGTAAGATGTTTGGTGTGCCGACCTTGATGTTTATTCTAAGGTTGATGAAGCATATAAAGGAGTGTAGCTAAGTCATGGAAAATCATCCTTGAGCAAAAATAATAAATCCAAAGAAAGGATCAGGAGCAGAGCAAAGAAGAGGAGGAGTAGAAGAGCAAAAGTAGCATAGAGTGAAAAGTTAGTGAAGAAGAGTTTGGAAGAAGAAGAGAAGTTTATGAGCATTCAATGAAACTGAATTAGGCATGAAGTAGATGCTATCTCTCAGTTAAATCTTTCTGTGTTAAAATTAAAATTCTTGTAGGCAGTGAGCCTCTCTTTCGAGCAATGAGCCCAAAGGCAAGTGCCTTCCCATTCTTTTTAAGTACTTTTAATAGGGTACGGATCTTGTGGGCTAACACCCACTGTGGTTTTTCCCTTAACTAGGTTTCCACGTCAAAACTCTTGGTGTCAAATGTGTTGATTAATTTTCTGCTTATGTGATGTTGTTTCATGCTTTAATGTTTACATCATTAATCAATTTGTAAATTGTGAAAGAAGATTAAAAGGAATAAACTTAGGTTAATTTTTGGGACAATTGATTCACCCCCCCTCTCAGTTGTCCAGTCTAATTTCAACAATTGGTATCAGAGCCAGATCCTCTAAAAGAAGCTTGATCGCTTGAGGAGATCCAAGATGTCAACTTATAAGAAGGAAAGTCCAAGATTTGATAGAACAAATTACTCCCTTTGGAAGGTACGCATGCAGTGTCATTTGGAATGTATTGGTAATGACTTTTGGATGATAACAAAGAGTGAGTATAAGATTCCAAAGAATGCCCCTATTACTCTAGATGAACTCAGGGAAGTTGAATGCAATATTTGAGCCAAAGAAGCTTTATTGAGTGCCTTGTCTGATATAGAATTGGCAAATGTCCTAGATTTGAAAACTGCCCATGAAATCTGAAAAAAGTTGGAAAATCTATATGAAGGTGACAAATATGTTAAATGTGCCAAGCTACAAAGTCTTAAGGGTAAATATGAAAGATTGGTAATGAGGGAAGATGAAAACATTACTTCCTACATGCAGAAAGTAAATGAACTTGTGACCGGTATCAGAAATGCAAGTAGAGTATTGGAAGAATCAGAAATTGTTGCCAAAGTGCTCAGATCCTTACCTGTAGCATACAAGCATAAAGCTACATCCATTGAAGAAATCAGGACAGTAACAAATGCCACAAGGGATCAGTTAGTTAGTAAGCTTTCAGGATTTGAAATGAGTGAGTTTGGTGATTCTCTCCCTAAGTCTGAATCTGCATTTAAGGCCAGTGTGTATGGAAAGCAAAGAAATGCTCCAAGTGAAAGTTCTTCAGGAAGATCAAACCAATTTGTGAAGACAAGGAAGGATCTTGAAGATGATGAAATTGAGACTACAGATCTTGAAGCTTTTATTGCCAAAAGAATACCAAGAGGATTTGGTAAATATGAAGGAAAGTTGCCACTCAAATGTTTTTCTTGTAATAAGATTGGTCACTTTGCCTCAAGATGTCTGGAGAGGATTTCAAAACCAAATCCTAACAAATATAAAGGTTAGAAAAAATGTTACTGTGTCCAAGAAGCTGGAGAAGAAGGAGTCACAGATGATGAATCTGATCATGGAGGTTCCACTGAAGATGATTGGGTGTCCATTGCTATCAAGGAAGAAGATCTGGTGTCTACTGAATCTACTAGATGTACAAATGTGGAAAGTACCTTGGCTGCTCAAGTTGTTGAAAAGGATGAATGGGTGATTGATAGTGGATGTTCTCATCATATGACTGGTGATAAAAGTAAGTTTGTAAGCTTTGAAAATCATGAAGGTGCAATTGTGAAATTTGGAGACAACTCAGCTGGTAGAATCCATGGCAGAGGATCCATCTCTTTTGATGGTAAGAATAATACTAATTATGTTCTATATGTGGAAGGACTGGAGCATAATCTTCTTAGTGTTGGATAGTTGGTTGACAAGGGTTATGATCTTTGATTCAAGGATGGAAAATGTAGAATCTTGGAAAGCTCCAAAACTGAAATTGCATCTAGTACTCAAACTAGAGGTAACATCTTTCATTTAAGTAGTTTTGGCAAAAGTTGTTTGATTGCTCAGTCAAATCAAAGTTGGTTATGGCATAGGAGGATGTGTCATGTAAATTTTGATAACATTGTCAAGATAAGTTCTACTCAAGCTGTAAGAGATCTTCCAAAACTTATGAAACCTAATAACATATGTAGAGAATGTCAATTGGGCAAATAGAACAAAATTTCATTCAAAAGTAAAGAACAATTTTCAAGTGAATGGTTGGAACTTGTGCATACTGATTTATGTGGTCCTACTAGAATTAGGAGTGTGCAAGGAGACAAATATTTTATGTTGCTGATTAATGATTACTCCCAGATGATGTGGGTAACCTTCTTAAAAGAAAAATCAGAAGCTCTTGACAAATTCAAGGTATTCAAAGTTATGGTGGAAAATGAGATTGGTGTGAAGATAAAGTGTCTGAGATCTGACAGGGGTGGAGAATTTACCTCGGGTGAGTTTGATTCATTCTATGAAAAGTGTGGAATTAAAAGACAATTATCTGCTCCTAGGACTCCTCGGCAAAATGGAGTTGTGGAAAGAAAGAACCGAACCATTCAAGAAGCTTCTAGGACCATGATGATGGAAACAAATGTTCCTCAAGTTTATTGGAGATAAGTTGTGAATATTGTTGTCTACACTCTTAACCGAGTACATATCAAAGGCAATTCTAGTAAGACACCTTATGAACTATGGTTTGGTCATCCTCCTACTGTAAGATACTTCAAAGTTTTTGGTAGTAAATGTTATATCAAAAGAGATGAGGATCTAAGCAATTTTGAAGCAAGAAGTGATGAAGGAATTTTGTTGGGTTACTCTACTCAAAGCAAAGCATACCGGTGCTTTAACAAGAGGTCGAAAAAAATTATTGAAAGTGCTAATGTCAGAGTTGATGAGAGTAAAGAAGGACATTCCAAATCTTGCAAATATGATTCAGATGATCAAGATGAAAATCCAAGTCAAGAAAGGCAAGTGCAAACTCAGATCTAGATCTAGTTTGATCCAAAAAATCTAGTAATTCAAGAGGATAGTGCAGAAGTCGAGAAACAAGCTCAAGAAATAGAAGCTCAAACAATTCCCCAAACTCCCAAGTATGTAAGGATGAATCATCCTGAAGATCAAATTATAGGAGATAGAAATAAAGGTGTCCGAACTAGAAGAAGAATTGCTGAAGATCAAGAAGAGATTTGTCTAATCTCAAAGATTGAACCGAAAATAGTAAGTGAAGCCTACAAAGATGAAAACTAGGTAAAGGCAATGAAAGAAGAATTAATGCAAATTAAAAAATATCACACTTGGGATCTTGTTTCTAGACCTAAGGACAAAAATGTGATTGGAACTAAATGGGTCTTCAGGAACAAGCTAAATGAAGAAGGTGAAGTTGTAAGAAATAAAGCAAGGTTGGTATGCAAAGGATATTCTCAAGTGGAAGGGATTGATTTTGAAGTAACTTTTTCTCAGGTGGCAAGAATAGAGGCAGTCAAATTGTTTCTTTCTTTTGCTCCTTATAAAGATTTTAAAGTCTATCAGATGGATGTCAAGTCAGCATTTCTAAATGGAGAGTTAGAAGAAGAAGAAGTCTACATTGAGAAACTAGAAGGATTTCAGTTGTTTGGTCAGGGAGACATGGTCTGCAAATTAAGGAAAGCATTGTATGGACTCAAACAAGATTCAAGATCCTGGTATGCAAGATTAGATAAGTATTTGCTAAAGCTAGGTTATAGAAAAGGTACTGCTGACAGTAATCTCTACTTCAAGATTGATCATGAGAATATTTTGATTATTGAGGTATTTGTTGATGATATCATTTTTGGTGGAAATGAGAGTATGTGCAAAATATTTGTTGATTAGATGCAAAGTGAATTTGAGATGTCCATGTTTGGTGAAATGAACTTCTTCTTAGATCTGCAAATCAATTAATCAAAGAAAGATATCTTTATATCTTAGTCTAAGTATGTGAAAGAATTGTTGAAGAAGTTTGGAATGGAAGATTCAAAGCCATTAGGTATGCCTATTGTAACCAGATGTAAGTTGAGCAAAGATGATGACTCCCCTAAGGCAAATTAGAAAAGGTATAAATCAATGATTGGAGGACTGCTCTATCTAACTCAAACCAAACCTAATATCATGAATGCAATTGGGCTTGTTGCTAGATTCCAAGTTGATCCTAAAGAATCCCATGTTGTAGCAGTCAAAAGATTTTTTAGATATCTCCAAGGGATAATTGAATATGGATTATGGTATTCAAAGGATAATGAATTCACTCTTCATGCATTTATAGATGTTGATTGGGTAGATGTGGATGACAGAAAAAGCACTAGTGGTGGTGCATTCTTCTTGGGAAGTAGATTGGTTTCTGGTCTAAGTAAAAAGTTGGAGGCAATTTCCCTATCTACAACAGAGGCTAAGTATATAGCAATAGCAAACAATTGTACTCAAGTCTTGTGGATGAAGCAAATGTTGAAGAATATCAAAATTGTGTTTGAGGAGCCTGTCACAATCTTCTGTGATAATTCGAGTGTAATAAGTATCTCAAAGAATCCAGTGTGGCATTCAAAGACAAAGCATATATCCATCAAGTTTCATTTCTTGAGAGACAAGGTAAATGAGAATGAAGTCAAGTTGGAGTTTGTGTCCTCAAAGGATTAGATTGCAGATATTTTCACTAAGCCTCTTCCCAAGGATACTTTTGAGTATCTCATAGAGAAGTTAGGGTTATTACCCCTCCTAATCAAAATTAAGATGCACTAGAGTGCATTAGTCTTGTGGAATTCAAAGTCATATCTTGTGATCCAGATTGATGTTAAGGAAGGACTACTCAGGGGGAGTAATCTACATGCAATTTTTGAGTTATATCTAAAACAAAACTAAGGAGAAAAGACTGCAAATATGTGTCCTTTGCCATTGATGTCAAAGGGGGAGAGAAGTAATGTGAAAAACTAGTTGCTGGTGAAAGGAGGAGTAGTGAAGATAGTGGTTTCATAAGTGATAAGATAAAGGGGGAGAAGCTCTTGTCTTGATGGTTGAATTAGTTTTTTATATCATATATTTCCATCAATGACAAAGGGGGAGATTGTTGCAAAAATGTGCCTAATCAGTGTTGTCATTGATGTCAACATATTCTTGTTGCCATTGGTGTCAAATGTATCCTATCTTGTTGCTTGACTAGAAGACTAGAATGTTGAGGATATTGAGAAAATAGTAAAGATCAATGGATGTGGATCATACAAAAGTATAGAGGATTATGTGAAGTAGCTCTAGTCAGGATTTGAGAGGTCCACATGAAGATTTGAAGAAACTATGGCCATTCGATTAGAACTGGTTTTGCAAAGATAGAACAACAGGGAAGTGGTCTGGATCCTTCCAGATATGTCAAATAATAATCTACAGATCTAGAGGCATGTTTGGGAAGTCAGTGTGTATCTTCCATTTAAGTGGTTCATGGTTTGGAGGTCGGAAAGCAATCTTTTTAAGATGACAGTCATGGCAGATTGTATTCTTGAGGTTCTAGATGAAGATGCAAGTGATTCTGATGATTTGGAGGAGTGCGGATATTTTTTTTGAATTCATTGTGCTTGTGGAGGTCTCTGGATCGTGTGACTGCTATGTTGGAGGTTCACATTGAAGTTTGAGCTTGTTGGTGAAGATTTCCTTCTTGGTGTTGTTGTTCTTCCCAATCCTGGCTGACCGGATATTTCAAGCATATTGCGGATGTTCCAGAAGCAATTCTTTGGAGTGTGGTGTGTTTTTGAAAGAAGATTCAAGTCTTAGCAATGTTTGGCTGATAGCTTAGTGATTCATATTATGTAAGATGTTTGGTGTGCTGACCTTGATGTTTATTCCAAGGTTGATGAAGCATATAAAGGAGTGTAGCTGAGTCATGAAAAATCATCCTTGAGCAAAAATAATAAATCCAAAGAAAGGATCAGGAGCAAAGCAAAGAAGAGGAGGAGCAGAATAGCAAAAGCATAATAGAGTGAAAAGTTAGTGAAGAAGAGTTTGGAAGCAGAAGATAAGTTAATGAGCATTGAATGAAATTGAACCAGGCATGAAGTAGATGCTATCTCTTAGTTAAATCTTTCTATGTTAAACTTAAAATTCTTGTAGGCAGTGAGCCTTGCTTTTGAGCAGTGAGCTCTGGGCAGTGAGCTTGAAGGCAAGTGCCTTCCCATTCTTTTTAAGTACTTTTAACAGGGTACAAATCTTGTGGGCTAACACCCACCGTGGTTTTTCCCTTAACCAGGTTTCCACGTCAAAAATCTTGGTGTCAAATGTGTTGATTATGTTTTTGCTTATGTGATGTTGTTTCATGCTTTAATGTTTACATCATTAATCAATTTGTAAATTGTGAAAGAAGATTAAAAGGAAGAAAAGGTTAATTTTTTGGACAACTGATTCACCCCCCCTCTCAGTTGTTTGTTCTAATTCCAACAAGAAGGAGACAAGGAAATGCTATGGAAAGGTGATAAAGAGAAAAGAAAAATAATTTGTCAACATTTTGTTTTGGTTTGAAAACTCAAAGGTTCATCGATAGAAAGTTTGGCCGATGGAGAAATCACTGATAGAGAAAGCAAAGGTAAGTAAAGGAGGGCAAGTTAGGAAATTTTTAGGATTTTTGATAAGGCAAATCAAAGGTGCAAAATTTGAGAAAATAGCTAAGTAAGGAAGGGCTCATGTTAGGGAAGCGGCAAAGTCCTAAACCTTCAAAAGTTTAAATCTCTACTAGTTTTCTGACAAAGTGGGATTTGTCGACAAAGGAAGCATAAAAGAAAGGGAAGGAAGTTAATGTTTTGAAAGGAAGTAGATTTACCGATAAGAAGAAAAAAAACTATGGCATGAAGTCTATTGATAAATCAAAAAAAGGATGAACTAGTCAAATAGTTCAAAAATTTGGAGATTCATCGACAAGGCAGAAAAGAAGATGGTAAAGTTAGCAAAAAGTCAAGTTTGCCGATCTAACACAAAACAAGTGCAATTTGACTAGGGCAAAAAAGGAAGAAAAGACAGCAAAGTGTTTAGTTGAGGAATCAGAGGGAAGCCAAACTAGTAAAGTGGTTTGGATTTTTGATGATTTGCTGATAGGGCAAGTTGGTCAATAGGGTCAAGCAAAGAAAAGGATGAAAAAGCCCAACAAGTTTGAAAATGATTGGATTTTCCGATAAGGCAACTCAAAATGAATTTTTTCCCTTGGTTCATAGAATTGAAGATTTGCTGACTAAGGGAAGATAGAGTAAGGTTCAAAAAATTAAAGATCTGCTGATAAAGGGCAAAGGTAGCCTAGTTCAGAAAAGTCACAGTTTGCCGACTAAAGGAGAAAATGAGCCAAGTTTTAGAAGATAAAATTTTTCTGATAAAGCAAAGAAGAGGCAAAAATTGAAGATGTCTCCCATGGTTTGAATATGTGCTAGTTTACTAACAATATGATTAAGAAAGATTGCTATGAAGAAGATTGGCCAATAAAGGTAGGAAGATGCACAAGGTATAGTCAAAGATTAGATGGCTCAAAACTAAAAATTTGGATTACACATTGGGAGTGTTGTAAATGCTTTAAAAGGGTATTTCCCTAAAAGTATGCCATGATTACAGGAATATTCAAAGCTGATTTATACCTAGAATTTAATGAGTTTGCAGGATACACTGCCATGCAAGTAGTTGATATAGTGAAATCCTTCAATGCATAGGTACATAAAGAGGACAAATCATGTATGTCAAAGGTTGTAGATGTCAGGGAAAGGGATTAGAACCTTCCCTCTTTATTGTCCCAGGTACAGAATGAGTGCAAGCAATCCTCCTTTTGACAATTTTCATAGTCGACAGAGCATGGGCAGGCTTCCAACGTGCATCAATTTTCATAGTTGATAGAGCATCGGTAGGCTTGCAACATGCATTTATTCTATCATTGCAGTGGGGTTGAGTTTTTTGCAGCATGGGTTACTTTCTAACTAGTGCAACACTTTAAATGAGGCATTGAATTGTAATGCTATATATGCACAGTTTTTAGATGTAATAGGGGTTGGTTGGTTAGTTGGGAAATTTCTCAGTAGGGCTATGAAATCTAGAAGGTAGATAAGGAAAGGATATTTTGCAGTCTTTGTTTAACATGAAGCTATCATGAAATGTATGTAATAGAATTTCCAAATCTTTGTATCAAATTATTGTTTTTCTCCATTGTTGTAGGTGTTTTTTTAAGCAAACCATAATCGCAGTTATAGTTTTCTCTTGCCACATTTAGCTTAGTATAAATGTAAGCTCTGATTTGAATGAATTTGATAGTTCTTAATCTATTTTCAAGTTTTGTAAATGGTCATTTTAGTATTGTATAGGGAAAATATGGTATGGTGTTGGATTATTAAGTATTCTTAGTGGTTTGGTATTGATTTCCATGCATTTGATTTATCAACTAAACAGTTATACACTTCTGTGTGTTTCTTTTTCCTCTGTTGAACATTAGAGTCTGTAGCCCAATGGAAAGGCACCAATCTAAGTAGTCTTAGATCATCCAATTTTCAAAACAAAACAATACATCTTATCTTGAGAAGTTGTAATTGTTTTATGCATCCTCATTCTCTAGGATTGTCATTATCAGCTATATAGGGGTCATAAGAACAACCAATTTTCTTAGTTTAGTGATAGATTTGGGGCTAAAGAAGTGATTTGGGTAAATGGTTGTTAATATTTTAGTTGTTCATTTGGTTTGATATCAAGAAATACTTAGGTACACTCCTTGGAATATCCCTCTAGAGTTTAAGTTGAGCTTAAAGAGAAGAGGAGTCTACCCACTCTTATTAGTTGGCCAAGATCACCCAAAACTTGTTGATAAACCTCTCCCTATCACCCTGACAATAGTCCTTGGCCTAGGTGATCTAAGAATGTTATAGAGTTTTGTGTTGCTATTATTTTGGGTCCCAACAATACCATCTCGAATAGTACTGAGGGGATTAGAATCCTCACCGAAAATGTGAAAGAGCTAAAGGAAGAGCACATGGTAGTTATGGGTGGGGAGAAAGATGAAGGGGGTAAGATGCAGAGGACTAGCAGCAAAGGAAAATAGGGAAAGGTTAATGAACAAGGTGGCCCTACCTCAAGGACACATGGTAGAAAAAAGAAATCCTTCCAAGAGGAGAAGGATGAAATCCTAGGATTTGTGAAACTTCATGAGGATTTCTATAAGTAGGAGTTGACATTGGCTAAGACACTCAAAAATATGTGACAATGCTGACGGGTTCCTATGGGCTAGCTGTTTATTTTTCTACTTTCTATTGGTTGGTAGTTTCTATAAACAGATATATATCTAGGCCTATTTTACTTTATGTTTAAGTGTTTTTTTGTCTTTTGGCTACTATCCAGTTATGTCTAATCATTGGGGCAACACTTTATTGTAGGGTTTCTGGGCCCCTTCAAAACCCATTTTACCCCTTTTATCAAAAACATTTGGTATTAGAGCCTGGCTAGTTTTGTGTTTTGGAGGGGTTGCTCTAATAGGGGTGTTCATTAGAGTCCAAAAATGGGTTCGTTCGAACCCCCCTATGAAGTGAGCCCACTTTCTATTAGCCAAATTTTTTTAATAAAATAAGGGGTTTGATCAAACCCCCCTTAATGTTATTTCATTTTTTTAATGTTATTTTTATAGGGTTCTAATGAAAAGGGGTTCATTTGAACCCCCTTTCACTCAAACCCCTCTATGTGGGTTCATTCGAACCCCTTTTCACTCAAACCCCCTTATTTTACCCATGCACCTCTCCAGCTGCAATTTTATGCAATTTTTTGGGTTTAGAGGCTCAAGTTGAGGATCGAAATGGAATCAACTTGACAAACCTAGCTAGAGGATTATAGTCCTCAGAACGAGCTGTCTATCAAGTATAATTTTAATATATTTTGGATTTATTATACTTTTTTTTTAGTTTAATTAAACATAGGTTTTTCATCAAAAATCAAGCTCTTAGTTCTACACATGTGGAAAAATAGTATATTACCAAAAAAAATTATGAAAAATATCTATCCTCTTGGTATTCATGTCCTTGATCCAACAAAAAAAATTCAATTCTGATACATACAAAAAAAGTTACGCTTTACACAGTACACAGTATATGTCTAAATTGTAATTGGTTTGACTTCAAAAGTTAATTAAAAGAAAAATATTCAATAAAACATTATGAAACCAAATGCATCCTCTAGATATCATAGTTAAAAATCTAAATTAGAAACAAATAGAATTTTATCCTTCATAGAAAAAATGTTATGTTTTACACAGTACACATCACTCTTTAAAAATAGTGTTTACTGTTAAAAACTAGTTACTGAAGGAGATGGAAAAAGAAATGCAATTTGATTCCAAAAATTTTTAAAAAAATATATTTAGAGTCTACAAACGAAATGTGACAAATCACTAGTTTACATCATCTTCAAATTTCTCATGGTTTAGCAACTATAGGTGTCTGAAAGTGGAGATTTTTTTCAAAATGTTCATTTCAATGTCAACTTTGGCCAAAAAGTGTAACCCACTATTGTCAGATTCAAACTATAGAGAGAATTTTGGTTGAATTTGTTTTGCCTATTTTATGTAGAAGTCATGGATGCATCCTCATCCCCATTGGATATTGAAAAATTCAATGGAATAGGTTATGAGCTGTGGAAGTTGAAAATGGAGGATCTACTTGAAGAAATAGATCAATGGTTGGTTGCGACAAAAGAAAAGAAACCCAATGCAACCAGTCAAGATGAGTTGTACAAGATGGACAAAAAGGCACATGGTGAAATCTGGATATGTCTTGTTTGTCCTACTAAATGTCTCTGAAGAAAAGACCACATTTGCATTATGGAAATGGTTGGGTGAGATCTAACAAGCCAAAAGTCTGGTAAATAAACTTTATCTAAAAAAAAAATTATTCACTTAAAATGAAGGAGGGTGATTCGATAGTAGATCATTTGAACACATTTAATTTGATTTTGATTCAATTGGCTTTTGTTGATGTTAAGATAGATGAAGAAGATAAATGTACTATGTTACTTTGTTCTTTACCTGAGTCATGCGAAAATTATATCGTCGCTATTAGTGCTAATCTCGAAGATCTAAAACCGAATGCTCTTGTTGCAACTCTATTGGCATGGGAAATGAGAAAGTAGGCTATGGATAGTTCAAATGATGCACTCCATGTCATGGGAAGGTCTAAGGAAAGAGGACAAAAAGGAAATCAAAAGGGAGATCAAAAGGGATCCAAGGACAGTTCTAAGTGCATATCTAAGACTCCCAACAAAAAGAACGGAGTGAAGTGTTGGAACTGCGGAAAGAGGGGACATGTGAAGAAGGAATACGATAATAAAAAGAAGCAATTTGATTCTTCTACAGAGAAGTTCTCAGATTCTGGTGATGATGTTTTCATTTCATCTTGTAGTGTTATGTGTAACAAATAGTGGTTGATTGACTCAGGTTTCTCTTATCATATGACTCCTCATAGAGAATGGTTTTCCACATATGAGAAGTATGATGGAGGTAAAGTATACCTTGGTGACAATAGTTCATATCCTATCATTGGTAGATGCAAGATACAGTTGTGTTTCAATGATGAGAGGATGAAAACCCTCCCTTGTGTTTTGCATATTCTAGGTTAAGATAGGAATTTGATTTTGGTTTCTAAATTAAATGATGTTGGAATGCATGTAAACATTTGATAAGCATGGTTACATATTGATAAGAGGGAGTTTGGTGATAGCGAGAGGGATAAGGAAGTGGACTTTGTTTAAGCTAGAAGCCACTACTATTTATAACTCTACCAATGTAACTGAAAAATCTAAAAGTATTTGTATATTGTGGCATCACAGATTGGGTCACATAAGTGGAATTGGTTTAAAAACCATTTTGAATAAAAAATTGTTAGATGGTTTATCTTATTCTAATGAGTGTTTTGTTTTTGTGAACATTGTGTGTTTAGAAAATAGAATAGAAATCCATTTCCTTTAGGTAGTTATAAATCTAAGAATAAATTGGAACTTATTCATTCATATGTATTTGGTCCTATGGATGTTGAATCAATTAGAAAATCTAGATACTTTGTTCCTTCATTGATGATTTCTCAAGGTTTACCTAGGTTTATTTTATGCAACATAAATCTAAAGTATTCACTAAGTTTAAGGAATTTAAAGCATTAGTTGGAAAGCAATCAAATTGTAAAATAAAGGTTTTGAGATGTGACAATGGAGGGGAATATTATTCTGAGAACTTTGATGAATTCTATAAGCATGCAATAATTGTTAGACAGAAGAGTACTCCATATACTCCATAGCATAATGGAGTGGCAGAAAGAATGAATCAACAATCATGGTAAGATCCAAAAGTATGTTAAGTGGTTCACAAGTGGATAGATGATTTTAGGCAGATGCTTAGAGTGTACTATTTGTTATTTTTTGAATATATATCTTTGCAAGGCTCTTGAACAACTCCTTATGAGGTATGGATAGGTAAGAAACCTTTTGTTTCACATTTAAGGGTATTTGGTTGTGAAGCTTATGTTCATGTACCTAAATAAAAATGATCTAAGTTGAACCTAAAATTTCAAAAGTGCATTTTCATTGGATATGGTGATAATGTTAAATGTTATAAGCTTTGGAATCCACTAGCCCATAAGATTATCTATTCTAGAGATGTTATTTTTAGGGAACTTAGAGTTATTTTAGATTTTGAATAGCCAAGAGAAAAAGATAAGGAAAGGAGAGTGCACTTTGAGATTAAGTAGAAGGATACACCTCTAGAAGAATAGAGAAATATATTTGAGGATGAGGAGGATGAAGATGAAGAAGAATAGGGTTTGGGTGAGGTTATTGAGAAAATTGAAGAGGTTAGGGAAGATAACCAAGAAAAAGTTGAGAAAGCTCAAGAACAAGAAGAGCCCCTTACTCCTATTCCTAAAAGATCCACAAGAGAACATAATCTAGTTGACATGTATAGCCCACTAGATTTCTATTGTATATTTTCTTTATTAAGTACTGATGATGAACCTAGATCTTATAGGGAGGCTATAGATTCAATTGATAGTGAGTCTTGACAACATGCCATGTTGGAGGAGATGATGACATTAGACCCATGTGACACTTAGGATCTTTTGCATTTGTCTAAAGGTAGAAGGGTCATCGAATGCAAGTGGGTCTTCAGGAATAAGTTTGGAGAAGATGGTTCATTGGAGAATTACAAGGCTAGATTGGTGACCAAGGGATACTCCCAGAGAGAGGGAGTTGATTTTGGTGAAATATTCTCTCCTATTGCTAAATTATCCTTGATTAGATTTATGTTATCTATTGTTGTTGATAATAACTTTGAGATTAAGAAAATGGATGTTAAAACAACTTTTTTACATGAAGACTTAGAAGAGGAAATTTAGATGCAACAACCTATAGGGTTTGAGGTAAAAGGGAAAGAACACTGGGTATGGAAATTAAAATGATCTCTTTATAGTTTAAAACAATATCCCCGAATGTGGTATCAAAAGTCTAACTTTTTTTTTTGAAATTGGGTTTTGTAAGAAGTGAAGAGGGTCACTATATTTACATTCAATGTATTGATGATCATATACTAATTGTTGCCTTGTATCATGTGGATGATATGTTATTTTCAGTAACACTAAGGGTATGATCAGTGAGCTGAAAGCTCAACTTTTAGGTACATTTGAGATGAAGGATCTGGGAGTAGCCAAGTATATTCTGGGGATGGAGATCAAAATAGATCAGGTAAATAGAAAGATTTAGTTTTTGCAGAGTATATTCATACAATTTTGAATAGATTTAGTATGCAAGATTGCAATCCAGTTAGAATTCCTTTGTTGGTTAGTACTAAGATTTCATTAGATATGTGCTCTAAGTATGAATATGATTTAGAGGATATGTCTAAGGTGCCATATACTAGTGTTGTACCTAAAGTTTGATGTATGCAATAGTTTACACTAGACCAGATATTGCCCAAGCAGTGAGATGTTAGGGTTAGTCGGCAGAAGATATCAATTAAATGCAAATAAAGATTAAATAGAGGAATGAAAAATACACAGAAATAATAACAGTGAGAGACAAGTTTTAACGTGGTTCACCCAAACTCGGGCTACATCCACCAATAGAGAGTCCAATATTATTATCCAGTAAATCAAACCAATTACAAGCAACAATCCCTACAACTCAAATACCATTGCAAATGCTACAATACAATATATCAACCAAAACCCTAACCCTTAGCCACTTTTATCAAGCCTTATGTCAGTTACAAAAATAGGGTTTTTTTATGTTAGCTCAGAAAAAGTTTTTTAGGGGCTGCGCCCCCAAACCCTGGTGAGGATACATGGCTAGTGTATAGTACTTTCCTAATTAGTTGCCACCTACCAACAATCTCCCACTTGGAGATTGATCAAACTCCACACTAAACATGAGAGTTTTGAGCAGGTATATGTCTAACCCTGGTAGATAGCATTGGAATTATGCAAAGAGGGTGTTTAGATATTTGGCTGGTACTTCTAATTATTGTTTGGTTTATTCTAATACTAATAGTGTGGAAACAATATTAGACATACATGGTTATGTTAATGCATATTAGGAAGGTGACTTAAACAGTCGAAGGTCTAGAAGTGGGTATGTACTTACTCTGTTTGGAGGAGCAGTGAGTTGGATGAGTAAGAGGTAGCATATAGTTGCATTGTCAACCATTGAAGTAGAATACATGGCAGCTACCCACGTCTTTAAAGATGCAATTTGGTTACAGAGACTATGTGTAGGTATTGGTTTTGATTGTATGACTATTTAGATTGGCTGTGATAGCTAGAGTGCGAGATGTTTGGCCAATAATATTATGTATCATGCATGGAAAAAGTGTGTGGATGTTAAGTACCAATTTGTTTGTGCATTGATTGTTAATGAACAAATTTAGCTGAAGAATATTGACACTCATAAGATTGTTGTAGATTCAATTACTAAATATGTGAGCAGAGAGAAGTTTATGTGGTACAGGGAGGCCATAGGCCATGTTCATAGTACTTAATTATTTTATGTCTTCTTATGGATTAACTTACAATGTATGATGTCAAGTGGGAGAATGTTAAGGATTAAGGTGCCATCAACCTTGTAAATCCTATGTAATGAATTGTTCCTAATGTTATTTGTAAGTTTCCTTAAGGGAAGATGTATTCACCAAGCAGTGGTCTTGTATCAGCCGCATTTGGATCCCAACACCTAATAAGGATGTGGGGGGCTTGATCCCCCATTATTGTCACTAGGGGATCCAAGGGGGAGACAATTAATGGAGGCCCCTTGGAGGGGGTTCAAGGATAGCACCCCCGAAGAGAAATTTTTAGAAAATTGCCTTGTAAAATATTATGATTTTGTAGTCAATATAGACCATTCATAATTAGGTCACAATTTGACAATAGAAGTTATGTTAGGGTTTTTTGCCCTAGAAGGATGAAAGGAAGCAAGGTACATGGAAAAATGCTTACTACACTAATCTACTGAAGAAAGATTATGCAAATTTTAACCTTTTATAGTTATAGATTAAGATGCACATTAACAAAAAGATAATAACAACTTCCAAATGCAAACACAAAACTCGCAACACAAGATATATGTGGGGAAAACCCTTTCAAGTAAAAAACCCCACACTCCAAAGCTGTCCAATATATTATTCAGGAATCACGAAGATTACAATATACTTGCAGAGAAAGCTTTTATAGGAGTATATCCAACCAGAGATCTAGGAGGTAATTCTATATCTATAAGATTCTTAACACAACCTCCATCTCAAATTCCTGATATATAGGAGATACAATACAGTACACTGCCAATGGTAATTACAAAACCATGAGCTAAAACCACCCAAAAGTGGCGCTCAAATTAGCTCCAATCAAAGATGCCTTATGATGTGCCAAAACACACACCAACACATGTAACTCTCCCCTTTACAGCTCTTTTATGTGTCTAACATGTTTTTATATTTCCCAAAAATAGAAGGTCTAACTTCCGGAGGCCATAACTTCTAATCCAGGTGTTCGATTGAGAAACCGTTTGATGCGTCGGAAAGATCATGAAGAGATCTATCACCCTATAACTCGCTATGCTGGTTATGACAATTTTTGAGATGTTTAGGGAAGTTTCAATTCCAGTAATTGAATTCAAAGACTTTTTCTAGTAGTTTCAAAAAATAGAAAATATAATATCTCGTGATCTAGATATGATCTTGAGACAAAACTCACCTGAGGTGTTCACTTAGTTGTTCCACACCTTCTGGGAAAAATTTTAGGTCAATCTAAGCTCAATCGAAGGACTTACTAAAAATAGTAAGTCTCTCTATTTTTAGCTCGTTTGGAAACTTTGAAAGTTCTAGACCATTATCCAAGAAAAAAGGTATTCAAAAAGACCAAAACTGGGAAGAATAGAAACCTTTCAAAGTTGCAAGGTGGAGACACTTTTCTTAACAAAGGAAAAACTCTTTTTTGTTAGGATTGAGGTGCCATCAACCTTGTAAATCTTATTTATTTAATTACTCCTAATATCTTTTGTAAATCATTCATAAGGGATGAAGTATTTACCTAGTAGTGATCTTGTTTCAACAGCACTTTGGATCCTTGTAGTCAATGGGGGGTGTGGGGGGGCTTGACTCTCCACTACTATCACTGGGGGGTCTAGGGGGTAGAAACAACTTCCTATCCCCCCTAGCAGGGGTTCGGGGGCAGCGCCCTTGAAGAGATTTTTTTTACAAAATTGCCTTGTAAAATATTGTAATTTTTTAGTCAATCTAGACCATTCATCGTTAGGTCACAAATTTGATAGTGGAAGTTATGTTAGGGTTTTTTTCCCTAGAAGGCAACACTCTTTTAAGATGATATTGTATTATGGCTATGGATGAGTATTACATGTGCTATAGGATTGAACACTGAAGAGGAGATTGATAGTGTTTTATTGTAAACTCTATTGAAGTTAATATAGACTGGTGCATCTCTTCTTGTGTGGAGTTTTTCTTGAAAGATTTTTTCCACGTAAATATTGTGTTATGTGTTTGATCTTATGTTCTGTTATTTCTTTGTGTTGATTTCATCCATTTTGATTTTGGTTCTGTACAATTAAATATCTATATTATAATTGTAATCAATTTTCCACTCCTCTGTCGATTACAAGGATCCAAAGTGTAGCTGAAACAAGAGCACTACTAGGTAAATACTTCATCCCTTATGAATGATTTACAAACAATATTAGGAGTAATTAAATACATAAGATTTAGAAGGTTGATGACAACTTAATCCTAACATTTTTATGAGGGAACTATATTACAACCATAGTAGTAGAGAGTTGAGACTAGAAAAATAGGTGTTGTTGGATTGAAGACTGAAGAGGAGGTTGTTAGTGATGTATTGTCAACTCTATTGAAGTTAATATATACTAGTGTATCTCTTCTTGTGTGGATTTTTCCTCGAAAGGGTTTCTTCTATTTCTTTATTTCTTTGTATTGTTGATTTGATTTTCTATAATCTCCATTTGATTTTGCATTAGATATATAACAATTTAAATCATATTTCCATTCTATAGTTGTTCACCTTCATTTCTAACAATAGAAAATGGAATGTGGAGAACCTAATGAGTTTTGGGTGTGTAGAATGTGTATTTGTGCCAAAAGGAAAAAATATGATGACAAAGGAGAAAAGTGCATCTTTGTTGGTTATATGGAAGAATCCAAAGCATACAAATTGTATAACACTATTACTAAGAAGGTTGTGATCAACATGGATGTTGAATTTATTGAGAATAAATCATGGGATTGTATGATTGACACCTCATTGGGAATCTCAATAATAGTGTCCATAGATGATGAATAAGGTGGAAATAAAGAAGAAATTTTTGATAGTCAAGAAGAATCATCTATGGTGGAAATAAAGAAGAAATTTTTGATAGTCAAGAAGAATCAACTCTGGTTTCTACCTCCAAAATAGAGCCACATAATTAGCTCCAAAATCATGTACTGAGCAATATAGAATCTAGCTCCAAACAACTATAGAATCATCTCTAGAATACTCTAGAGTCAAGTAGCTCCAAAAGTACTTTTAAGATCCTACGCTCACTTCTCTAGTTCCAAAAAAGACTATGAGTGTAAGAGAGATTTTTTAAAGCACAAGGTATGATGATTTTGATGAAATTCTAAACTTTTCTTTATTTTCCCATGGTGATCCAATATATTTTGATGATTTTGCGAAAGAAGAAACATGGTGTAAGGTCATGAATAAAGAGTTGGATATAATAGAAAGAAATGAAACATGGGAGTTAACTAAATTACCCAAGGGTAAACAAGTGTTAAGTGGATCTATAAGACCAAGAGTACTGTTGATGGAAACATTGAAAGACATAAAGCAAGGTTGGTTGTTAAGGGATACAAACAACAACCTGGAAGAGATTATGATGAGACAATATGCACCAATTGCAAGGATGAAAATAGTGTGGGTAGTCTTAGCAATAACAACCCAGCACAAGTGAAAGATATATCAAATGGACATCAAGTTATCTTTCTTGAATGGAGTGCTCAAAGAAGTATATGTTGAACAACCACCTGGCTATGAAGTCCAATGATAAGAAAACAAAGTATGCAGGCTGAAGAAAGCTCTCTATTGGCTTAAGCAAGCACCTTGGGCATGGACACCAAAATTCATTCATATATGCTGAGTAATAGCTAAATAGTAAAACTGGTAATGAACCCACACTCAATATCAAAGCAACTCATGGTGATATATTAATTGTTGTTTTGTATGTATATGATTTAATCTTCACATGGAATAATGATCTCTTCATTGCTAATTCCAAAGAGGTAATGAAAAGAGAATCTGAGACAACAAACTTAGGTTTCCTTAAATATTTCCTTGGCATTGAGGTCCAACAAATGGATCATAGAATACTTGTTTCATAATCTAACTATGCCACATAGATTTTGAAGATGTTTAGAATGCTGAACAATAGTCTACCCCAACACCAATAACTATAGGTCCAAAATTGAACAAGGAAGGCAACAACAATGATGTAAACCCAACCTTATACAAAAGCATGGTTGGAAGTCTAATATATTTTATAGCTACTAGGCCTGATATAATGTATGTGGTTAAGTTTGATCTCTAAGTTCATGGAGATGCCTAAGAACACACACTAGAAAGAAGGGAAAAGAATCCTCAAATATGTGAATGACACCGAGTGCTATGGAATTATGTATACCACATCCAATGATTTTGAGTTGGTTGGTTGCATTGACATTGATTGGACTTGGGTAGTGTAGATGATAGAAAGATCACATTGGGATATGTGTTCCACATGGGATTAGGATCCATTTCATGGGCATCTAAGAAATATTTCATAGTTTCTCTCTCCACAACAAAATCTAAATATTCAATAACTTGATACAAGCACATAATACTATTCCCTTAAAGGAAAAAAAGACAGTTGATTTCCCATCACATTAACCATTAGAGAAACGATAATGTAACTTACAGATCTAAGTAAATTTTAGCAAAATAATGGAGTGTAAATCAACACTTTAAGAACATGAAAGAAGATGAATAGAAGAAAGATAGATAAAAAAGAAGAGACACCAATATAGTGGGGAAAACCCTTTTAGGTAAAAAGCCCCACACTCTAAAGCATCAAACCAATTTATTAATCTGCAACAATAAACATGTTACAATACACTTGCAGGCTCAAAGCCTTAACATGGAGATTTTTACTTGCTTCTCTAGAGAAAGACTAATAGCATAACCCTATAGAAAACTCTCCTCAATGATTCCATCTCAAGCCTTCAATATATAGACTCCTGAAGGCCCAAAAAAAACAATCATAAGGTATTACCATGGGCCCAAACAAGGTCCAAAAATACATTGGTAAAAATTCATATGACCCACATTTCCATGACATAAATTCTAATGCATAGGCTAAGTTTTGGCTTCCAAACTATTAATAGAATATTCCTTACATATGTAAAATGTTGTCATAAGTTGTCATAGTCAACCAACCCATTTAGGTGACAAAATTATGGCATTTACCTGCTTTGGAAAGATGCCTATGACAAATGTCATAAATTCTCATAATACTAGTCAAGAATCAAGATTCCTAGTTCACAATTAGTAACTTATGCATCATAAGAATATTTCGTAGAATCTGACATAAAATTTGTCATAAGAATATACTATAAATGAACCTTTTGATGAATCTTACAACTCACCACAATATGCTCACACATGGAAAGAAGTGCCACCTTAGAAATCCCATGCCCCATTTTGATGGAGCATAATTATTATAATAATTTCCAAATAATTAGGAAAAATGATTCAGAATAAATAAATAAATTCAAGAACTTGCAAAGGTTGAGACATTAATTCCCAACATTTCTTTCACTGTAATTTTTTGAATGTAAAATTTTTGCATACATTTATAATAGAAAATTTTGTCTACTTGTTTTCATCGTGTGCCTCTCTCTCTACCGTATTCCCTCCAACAAAGAAAATGATTCTGAACATCTCATTATCAGTTACAAACAATTTGAATGCCATGCCTCACTCCAGTGTCTCATATTTATTATTAAAACTTAAATGTTCCACTCATGCCTTGACTATTAAATACTGAGTACAAGCGTGCCTTGAGTATTTAATAGTCAAGGAATGCCTGTGGCTCATTAAGCTGCTAAAATTTGGACGTGTGAGATGGATAGACAGGCATTCATTGTTTGTAACCGATGATGGGATTTGAGAATCATTGCCTTAGCGGTAAATTTAGTAGAAGTTTAAGCTTCCCTATAAAAAGCATGTACATGATTAATTATATACGAGTATGATGCTGTCCTATAGCCTATTAATTCAGGCAGCCAACTTCTTAAAACTAAAAATGCACTAAACAGCCTGTTAATTCAGGCAGCCAACTTCTTAAAACTAAAAATGCACTAAACAGCAAAGTGTGACAGTTTAATAAAATCCAGTGAATTATAAATGATATAAGTGTTGGATTAACTGTCATACTTTTCTGGGTCTAGGTAAAGGTGGGGGTTTGGAATGTTCACCAACACTTGCATGTTTTGATGTAAATACAAACTTACAAATGGTATCAGAGCCTCAACCCAAGTTCAATTCCTCCAAATTGTGTAGGAGGGGGTGTTGGACTAACTGCCACACCTGGAAAATTGACCTTATAGACTATCCACCACTCTGGATTTAGAATGTTCGCTAACACTTACAGATCTATGTTGGTATAACGGCAAAACTACAATAAGCTGAACAGCCAAACCGGCCCAAACTACTAACAATAACTTGAATTATAGAAACTACAGTCCTGTACAGACCTTTCTTCAGAGAAATTCATTTTCTGCTACCCACACTTACAGACTATTAATTGAAAATATCGATCCTCCTGGTTCTTCATGGAACGTCCTCTTAAATCTGTCTCCCTTGATGTCCCAGATAAAAAATCACGAATCCCTTTTAATTAATAACGTCTGTTTTTTAAAATCATGACCTTCCCTTTTTAAAATGTTTACCTGAGATTTTATGGATAGTGGAAAATTATGACTCACGCCCAAAATAGACCATTCCCAGAATAGTTGAATGATGCCGCCGGCTAAAACTAAATATAATAGCCATGATTTATTCCCTTTGTTGCGATTAAGGGGTGGTGGGTATTGCAAACGGCCGCCATCCTTCTCTTTGTGCCAGACCCTAAGAAGAAAGGTAAACTAAGAGAATTTTTTCTTGGTTTTGCAGGATTGCCTTTAATCCAGATGCTCCTGCATAGAGCATTTTGAAAGGAGCAGAGTAACTTGTCTTGTTATATGGATTCACAAGCAAAACAAGATTTGGTCGTGGGCGACAGCGGAGGTCACAATGATGTGGAAGAGGAGGAGACACTGTCAGAGCAATCAGTACAGTGTTTGAGTTTCAAGAATCGCAAAAGTCTGAACCCCAATGCTCCCGACTTCACTCCTGCTCCCCCAATCTTGTATCCACAACCCATATTCAGTCCTCATCACATCTACGGACAGATGGTCGTGAGCTACCTCAGAGATGAAATACTGCAGCAGGAGCAGAAGCTATTGTGGTATGGGGAGGCGAGGCCTAATGGTCTGATGCACAGTGGAGGCGTCCATCATTTGAGGACTCCACGGACTTCTTCCAGAGGTTTAGGAGCTCATTACATCTTTGACGAGAAAACAGCAGAATCATATCAGGGCACCCCTCGCACTACCCTCATGGTCAGAAATATTCCCAACAAGTTCAGGTATTCAATAAATTCCACTTTCTTCATTTCCAATTTCAATTCAGTCTACTTAAACATCATCTATTTCCATTCACTCTATTTAAACATCATCTATTTCAATAGCAAATTTATACCTCATCCTTAATAATCCTATTTGATTGCATACAGTAGATTACAAAACTAAAATCGGCCTAGTTACTCACTTACCTTTATGCTGCAGCCAGATTAAGCTGATAAAATTGCTTGATGAGCACTGTATACAGCAAAACAGTAAAAACTCTGGTTCAAATGATCTTGATTCTGCCTATGATTTTGTCTATTTGCCTATTGATTTCAGGTGAGTTATGACCTTTTTTACTTCATGTCCCATTAAATCAAACAAATCTCACTGTTTTGCAATGGCTTGTATGATCTAATGTAGACAACTTTTGTGGTATGTTAACAGAAACCGGTGTAACTTGGGTTACGGGTTTGTAAATTTTACCAACGTTCAAGGGGCACTGAGGTTCTACAAGGCTCACCATTTAAAAAAGTGGGAACGTTTCAACTCAAGGAAGATTTGTGAGATAAGTTATGCTCGCCTGCAGGTGTGTTAAGTTGTTTGTTATATTTCATTTTTGGGGTTCCTTTTTTATACAAGTAGTGGACTTGAACTTCGTCTCTTTCTTTCCTCAGGGGAAGGCAGCTTTGGAAGAGCATTTTCTGCACTCCACGTTTCCATGCAACACCGACAAATATTTGCCGGTTAAATTCTCACCACCACGCAATGGAACCCAATGCACGCCACCAACTGTTGTAGCGTCTCGCCTCTCAGGGAAGCGTAGTTTTAGAAATGACTTTGGGTGGGCAACTGTTCAGATTTAAGTGGATATGTTTAGGTTATGAATGAATAAGTGTAATCAATCCATACATAAAATAATGTATTAGGGTTTTTTTTAAAGACAAAGGTTAGAGAAATGAATTTAACTTTTTATAAAGATAAAGGTTAGAGAAATGAATTTAACTTCTGACATAATTGTGGCCATGATACATGTATTAAGTCATGTTCTTAAGTCTTTTTTTTTTAATTTTAAAATTAAAAAATTGAACAATATTGTTGTCTTAAATTTTTATAACTTTTAAATATTATGAACTTTTTTGAATTAAGAAAATTTTCCCTCTTTTATGTTTAAAAATTTTTGTTGTAGAAAGAATCTATGCAAAACACTTAAATTTTTGGATTTGTTGTATACACTACCACTTTCTTTTGGTTGCAATTTTGTAAAATCTATTAAGCTTCTCTCACAAACCATAAGATTTGTTTTTGCTATATTTCACAAATAAATGTGTAGATTCTTTCACTTCTTTACTCTCAATGCACAAAAAAATAGGATTGTGCTCTTCACTATTCTACTTCCAACTCTCACAAGTTTTTCTTCTTTGATACTAAATGTTGGAACTAATAATAGTTTAATCTTATGAGAAGTGCATATTATGGTTAGAAATAATTATATGTTTCTTAATTGTGACTAACCAAAAAAATATTCTACAAATGTGCATAACAAACTATAGCAACAAGATTTTAACTGTAATTTAGTTTATTTCATAGTTTATATCATTTGGGCACATTGATATAAATTATTTCTTTCTTTCTTTCTTGGGCTTCAATGCATGTAAAGGTTTCATTAAATGTTAAAGTTTTCTTCTAGAACAGAGCAGATTAGAAGCATTAAACGTGTCTTCCAAATATATTTGGTGCTATGTGAGATTTTTAATTAGGTGTATTATGTTAATACAAAGTAAACAATTTCCATGAGTTTTACTTTTTGCGGATTAGCTGGTAACAGTGAGATGAAATTCAAATCAGTCAAAACGATTTATTTTTTGACTTAATGGTAAAATACCTCCTCAATAGATTGCTTTTGAAACCCTCAGTTATTAGACTTGTGGTAGTTTATTTTTCAGACTTGATCTCTTGGTGATAAGTATATTTTAGGCTACACTGAAGTTTTGCAAGCAAAATAAACTTATACCCACATTATCAGTTCCTTTCCTGACAATTGAATGAAGGATTGCTACAAGAGATGATTCTTGCTTGTTAATCTGGGGTACACATATCTTAGGTATTGGATGGGCACTTTGTAATGGTACGTGTCCCTGCACCAGTGAAGCAAACTGTTACGTCTGAGGATGCTTGGGTTCAGGAATGTCTTCTGGCATCTTATGTGGTTACCTTCACTACTGAAGGAAAGGAAAATAAAGGAAAAGCCCCTGAAATAAGTTTTTGTCACAAATCTCTTCAACAAATATGTTAGAGGTGCATATTTTGAAAGTTCAAAAGCGATAATCACCCAATCTCACTTGAATGAAAATTGGAAGAAAATAAAAAACATTAAGATTGCAACAAAGTTGCTGGATATTTCTCCTTTCCTTACCAGATATGTGTATCTGCATATCAGACATGATATGGATATGATACTCTTGGATACGGCGCGGAAACCATAGCCATATCCGGATGTATCCCTATACAAGTCCATATTTGAGCTGTATACAAGTCCATATTTGAGCTGTTTCTGGCTAAGGCACCTGAATGACTGGTGCCATATCCAATTTAGGATTATGGAAATTTAAAAAAAAAACAATTTTTTTTTTTAAAAAAGAGAAGAAAACATTTCACATAAATTGTTCACATATTTATGATTAAAATTATGAAGACACAAATATAAACATAACAACATATCAAAATAAAATTATAAACTAATAATATAAAAATCAAAAAAATATAAATAAATATTTTAAATGTTATGTTCTATGCTTTAGATGTATAAATAATTGAATATATGTGTATTTTTTAAAATGTTATATCTAGCCATATCTGTATTGGGGATCTCTTAAGAATTCGTGATATCCTTGTGCGATACTGTATCAGTTTCCGTTCAACTTTGGACCGCATTGATTGTTTTAAACTTCTATGTTTTGTATGTCACATAGAGGTGCCGGTATGAAGCCTATGTTTTGATGGCCATTCGCAAACTAACTGGGGTATGCTTTCTTGTACTTTTTGTTATTTAAACAACTTTGTAGCATACCAGGATGCATAACATAGGGCATGTGTTCGTTGTTAAAAATTAAAATAGAGCACTCCAGAGAGGATGATTGATTTTGATACACACAATCTGGGGATCCCTTCAGCAGGCCTCTCTACAATCATGAGAGAGGGGTTCCACATTTTCACATAGCAAGTTGGCATTGTGGGTCACGCTGTTTCTAACAGACTCTCATACCAATCATCCTATATCCAATTTTCAGCTCCAGCAAGCATGCATATGCTGTATGTTTATTTAAAATTTAATCCCAGTTTGCATTACAGATAAGGAATATTAAAGTTCTATGGCATCCGTTTCTGCCCTAGCTTGAACTATCATTGTGTGACAAGCATGTTTTACAAACCAAAAAAGGATATAAGTTTCTTGATTCAGATACAATTTTTTTCTTGCACAATTGAATAGAGCAACAAAACTATAAGAAGAAGATAAATAAAGTTTATAAACTTTATTTATCCAAACTTTATGATTTTGTAATTAACTTATCTAATAAAAAGTAGTTTCACCTAACCATAACTCTCTATTCTAAATGTTGGAACTAATAATGGACTAATCTTGGACTAATCTTATGAGAAGTGTATATTTAAAATAACTCTGTATGACTACAAAAAACTATGTTTCTTAGTTGTGGCTAACAAAAAAATATTCTACAAATGTGCATAACTATAGCAATAAGATTTGAACTAATAAATAAGATTTTAACTAATAAATACTTATTTGGATTTATTATTCTTAGTGTCATCCTCTCAATAAAAATTATCTATTTTTTTGGTATTAAGATTGTTTTAGATAATCTATAAGATCTTTTAAAATAATAGTCTAAGTGAACTTTTTAAGAGAATTATGTACTATGTGAAAGAGTATCTAAGATACTTTCTTTTCATTTTTAGTTTCTGTTAAAGAAACTATAGGTGAGGCATGTTCCTAACTAGTTATTAATAATTCTTTTTACAACCAATGAGAACTGAAATAGTTTTTCTATTTAAAAAATATTTAGCTATTGCTATTTATAAATGCATATTTGTTTACTTTCATTAAACTAAAATAAATTTTTTCTTTGCTAATTAATTTAGTTAGTTCTAATAATTAGTTTTTAATGAAATATTTTCAATAATTTAATCTAAATAGTACCAAAAACTTATTATATTTTTTTACAAGAATTAATTGCCATAGTAAAAAACTTATTATAATTTTTTAAAGCAATTAATTCCCATAGTAAAAATCTAAAACAAAGGTCATTAAACTAAAAATTTATTTTCTTTGTGACTTTTAAAGATTGAAGAGCCCTATCCCTGTTGTTAAGATTAATTTATTTAATAATTTATCCTTGGTTTTCAAACATTTGTTTATGCAATAAGAATATTAAATAAATTATAGTTTATACATTACATAATTTAAGGTGCACTTTAAGTACAATAATAATAATAATACGCAATGCCTAATCTAACCTTTTATAAATAATAACAACATTGTATCACTTCATAAATACATTTGGCAAGAAAAAAAAAAAAATGGCGCATAGTGCCCTTATGTCGGCTCTATTTTTTTTATGTACGTTAATGCCACTGTATCACTCCTCTGGTGTAATTATTTTTATATGTCACTCTTTAATAGGTTTTGTTAACACACTTACGCCATTAATTGTTAGCTCTAATAATTAGTTTTTAATGTAATATTTTCAATAATTTAATCTAAATGATAGCAAAAACTTATTATATTTTTTCACAAGAATTAATTAGCTCTTGTTAATTATATTTTCACTTTAAAGTATTTTAGGAGATTTTCATTTACATGTAAATATTTATGTCAAATTATATATTCCATCATTGTGAATAATATATAATTAATTAGAAGAAGAAAAGCCTACTATATTAATTAAGGAGGAATAATTGTTCTATATGTTTTTAATAATAAATTTGTCTTCTATGAAATTTATGTTAGATTGGGAAATTGGAATATGAAAATTGAATTAGAAAATTGTATTGATGCAGATGGAGCAATCTATAATTCAAAATGAAACACAAAATATATATTTACCAACAATGAATGATCCTAGTTCAATCCTTTAGTTCATCTTAAGAAAACAAACATTTACTAGTATATATTGAATAAAGGGTTGATAGAGAAAGTCTTAGTCCATGTGTTGTATCGATAGTATCGACACTCCAAAAGGACGGGGAATGGAGGATGTGTACATATTTGAGAACCATCAATAAGATAACAATAAAGTATAGGTTTCCATTACCTCAAATGGATGATATGATGGATTGTTTGATTGTAGCTAAGTACTTTATGAAGATTGATTTGAAGAGTGAATACCATCAAATAAGGATAAGAGAATCAGACGAGTGGAAGACAACTTTCAAGATGAAAGATGGCCTGTATGAATGGTTGGTAATTCCTTTCAGGCTAACAAATGCCCCCAACACCTTTATGAGGTTGATGAATGAAGTGTTGAAGTCTTTTCTTGATAATTTCGTAATTGTATATTTGGATGATATTTTGATTTTTAGTAAAACAAAAGAAGAGCATTTGCAGCATGTTAGGGAAGTCTTGGAAAGGCTAAAAGAGAAAAAGTTGCTAGTTAATTTGAAGAAGTGTAGTTTTATGAAAAATGAGTTGGTATATTTGGGATTTTTTGTGTCCAGAGAAGGACTAAAAATGGATCCAAAAAAGGTCAAATAAATTGTAGATTGGCCTTCACCAAAGAGTATGTTTGAAGCAAGGACTTTTCATGGATTGTTGAACTTCTATAGGAAGTTCATCAAGAATTTTAGTGGACTTTGTATACCTCTTAGGAAGACCATGAAGAGTAATAGGAAAGAATTTGTTTGGATAGCAACAATAGAGAAAATATTTCATCTATTGAAAGAATAAGTCATAGAATAGTCGGTGTTGGCATTGCGTAATTTTGGAAAAGTATTCCAAATATATTGTGATGCAAGTGGGACAATGATTGGAGGAGTCCTAAGTTAATATGGAAGACCAATTACATACTTTAGTGAGAAGTTGAGTTAAGCCAAAAGGAAATATTCTATATATGATCAAGAGTTTTATGAAATTGTTCAAGCACTCAAAAAATGGCAACATTATTTTCTACCTAAGGAGTTCATGTTGTATACTGATCATCATGCATTGCAGTTCATAAACAGACAAGGTAAGTTAAATCAGAAACACATGAAGTGGGTTAATTTTTTGCAGATTTATTCATTTGTTTTAAAACATAGAAGTGCTAACTAGATAGTTGATGCATCGAGTCAAAGATGTTTGTTCCTAAATGAAATGAGAGTGAATGTTGTTGGTTTTGATTTTATGTGAGAGTTATATGAAGAAGATCCCGATTTCAAAGAAGCATGGGCAACATGCAATAATCTAGTGGAGAAGGATAGAACCCCATGGTTAGAATATTTTGTACAAAAAGGTTTCTTATTCAAAGGGAAGAGATTGTGCATACCTCAGGGATCAATGAGGGGAAATTTAATTAGGGAGAAACATAATGGAGGTATTAGTGGACATTTTAGAGTGGACAAAACATTGGTACAACTAAATGAAGGTTATTATTAGCCTGGGATGAATGCAGATGCAGAAAAAATGGTGCATGGTTGCAGAGTTTGCCAACATGCCAAAGGAGTAAGAAAAACATAGGGTTGTATCAGCGATTGCCTATACTAGAGAGACCATGGGAACACATAAAAATAGATTTTGTTTTGGGATTGCCACAAACACAAAGAGGTAATGATTCTATGTTTGTTGTGGTTAATAGATTTTCAAAGTGGGTTCATTTTATTCTGTGTCAGAGGTGTAATGATGCTGAACCCACATAGCTACATTGTTCTTTAGAGAGGTAGTTAGGTTGCATGGCTTGCCAAAAAGTATTTTCACAAATTGGGATACCAAATTTGTTTCCCATTTTTGGCGTACTTTGTGGAAAAAGATGGGAATTCAGTTGGGGTTTAGTTCAGCTTACCATCCCCAGACTGATGGTCAAACTAAAGTGGTAAATAGAAGTCTTTATAATTTGTTGAGGTGTTTAGTAGGTGATAAACCCAATCAATGGGATTTGATTTTGGCTTAGGTAGAGTTTTCTTACAATAATTTAGATAATCAGAGAGTAGGGTAGAGCCCATTCCATATTATTTATGGTTACAGTCCTTAAGGTGTTGATGAAGTGAGGGATAGTGTAGATTTGGGTAGAAAGGGTGTTATTGTAGAGGATTTTGCTAAGTATCTTCATGAATTACATAAAGAAGTTGTAACATCCCGCACTGTGAACCCTGAAGGGTGAGGGCCACAAGAGGGCAAGAATATTTTCTTTTGACATACAAGTGATAACATACACAGATATGGTTGCTGATTCAATAGATCGACAACATTCATGGCCAAGTATGACCAAATGCACAACCCACCAGAGAGGACTAAATCACTCTCTAGAGAAACATTAATAAACTATGTTTATTTTAAACACCAACCTAAATGTTCCTATAACCCATTCTAGATTATAAACATGAACCTGAAAGCATCGTAGAACAAGTGGATCCAATACCCACACCAAGAATCTATAAACCAAATAGGAAACATCTCATTTCTTCTCATTACTTTGCATGATTACATCTTCTCTCTTAAGAGAGTACAATTACATAATAGAATATACAGTACAATGGCATAGCCATGAGTATGATATACAAGTACAATAACATAGTCCTGAATATGATAAAATGACTGAATAGGTACAAAACTACATAGGGTAACATAGAGTGAGAACATCTCCAATCTAGTGCTCTAATAACCTGTTCACCGGTCCCCAATGGTGGTGGCAATGCCTCCCAACCATGTGGACTCATACGAGACCACCCCACCATCCTCAGAGATAGTCACAAGGCCCAAACAAAAGTAACAAGGCAAGGGTATATATAGGATGGCCAACACTCACATCAATCACAGAGCAGACACAGAAAATAATGCATAATGCCACAGTCATAACATAGAGATGCTCTTCAAATAGAATATCAGGTACTACTCATGTAACGTCTCACTACGTAACCCCAAAGGGTAAGAGCCAAAAGGGGACAAGATATATATATTTTTTACATAAGTAGACAATATACACATATTCAGTTGCCAATATGATAGATTAAAAGCATTTATTTTAAACACCAAAGATAATGTTCCTAATCCCATCTGATAAAAACATGAATCCATAAGAATAAAATACAGGCAAATCCGATACACACACCAAAATCCGTAAAGTAATAAAGGAACATCACATTTCTTCTCATTAATTACAATGATTACAACTTCTCTCCTAAGAGAGTTCAATTACATAACTGCATATACAATTACAATGATATATTCCAGAATATGATACAAGTATAATAACATAGTCCTGAGTATGATACAAGGATTGAATGGGTATAATAGCTGAATGAAGTAATGGAAAGAGAGATCATATCCAACTAGTGCTCCAAACCCTGTTTGTCGATCCCCAATAGTGGTGGCAACGCCTCCCAACCATGTGGACTCCTAAGAGACCACCCCACCATGCTCGGAGATAGTCACAAGGCCCAAACGGATGAACAACAACAAGGGGATACAAGATGGCCAACACTCACATCAGACACAGAGAAAACATGGAGAATAGTGCATACAAGCAAAGTCATAATATAGGTGTACTCATCTAAGTCATAAGTCGGGTACTACTCATGACAGCTAAGGTGCTAGATACTAGAGTGTAATCATATGGAGTGTCATCATGTGTGCTCGAAGCGATGGCACACATGGGACCAAGTAATTCTCATACAGACAAGGAGACTCAATCGTGCCTGAATCCATGCCCCGCAGATGGATGACTCAACATCCCGTAGACAGATAGGCCTTCTCGCTGCACCCTTAGCCTTTACAAGCACTCAAGGCCATGCATGAGGTTTAATTATCTTATTAGTGTTTTTACCCCAATGTTTTATTTTTAGTTATCACTTATTAATGTAACTCTGTTACTAGTTCCCCTAGCAGCCACTTGCGGGCCCCGGGCCCATAGAGAGCCACTCCAAACAACCACTCTAATGCCTAGACCTTGTTCATCTCATTTGACTAAACAAGGCATCCAAAAAGACTAAAATCACTGAGTTATAAATTTAAAATAGTAAAGGTGAAAAATATGATCTACAAGACCCTAACTCTCATGGACATTGTAATTTGTTGAAAATGGCCTTCTGCTAGTTAGATCAGTTTATAAACACTCTCAAGACCCCCAATTTAATTAATCTTCACAAAGGAATGCATGGATATCATAAGAGAAGTACGGCAAATGGTGACACAAGTCAACTCAGCCTAAATTTTACATCTTGTCATCCATTTTTAACATAACAAAAAAAAAAGTAAAAAGACTTACAAAAATGGTAATCTTAATTTCCCTCCTACAGTAGTTCCTTTAGATCTTTGGGTTGCTAATTTTTCCTAATAAGAGTTTATGTGACCAATTTTATTGTACAAACACATGTAGATGTTTCTAAGGTATTTTAGTGCCATTTCATTCTTTAACTCAAAGATGGTGGTTTCCACAAGGCTGAGATTTAGCAAAAATGACCAAAACAAAAGCCACTAATTTTTTTATTTTTATTACTATTTTTTTTTAGAAGAGTTGTCATGAAAATATCCTCAAAGAAGTCATCGTACAGCAAGGGTTTCATGGGATTTAGATCTCTTCAATCACTATCCTTGTGTCCCATGTTTTTCAGTATGGCTGCCTCTTATATTTTCCAAAAATGAAACCTACGTTTTACCCAAAACATAAAAATCAGAACACCTTTGTTTTTATTACAAATTATAAATCAGAAACCAAGTAATCTTTCTTTGAAGAGCCCTTTGACTAAGGAACTAGGAAAATAGTTCTGCATAAGAGATATAATTTCAGGAAAGAGGCAATGTAAATATCTTGCATTGAAATATCCTTGGCATAATTTTTTTTAAAGGTAGAAATGGGTTTCAGTTTTTCTGTGCTAATTAGATAATAGCAAACATATTTTAGATTTTTCAAAAGGCAATAATGGAGTTTCGTTTATTTTTTTGTGCCAAAGAAATAATAGCAAACATATTTTAGATTTTTCAAAAGGCAGTAATGGAGCTTTGGTTCTTCTGTGTTAATGAAATTGCAGCTAACAAACTTTAGTTTGTATGCTGGAAGAATAGAAAGAGGTAAATACATCTAAAACAATTGCACTCCCCTTCATCTAATCACTCTCCACTTTAGTGCACCTCTGATCTTCCAATTTGATATGCTTACCTAAGTTATCCACTCTGCCCTCCCTCAGTTCTTCTTTTGTCCTTTTTTTGCTCTGTTCTCTAAAAACCCCAAAATATCTTTTTCCTCCTATTTTTTTGTTTCATAGCCTATTTACCATTTGGTGTTTACCCAGCAGAAGAAGAGCCTCCTTCTACATGCAACCTCCTCATTAATCTCTCACCAAACAATTTGATCCACCTCTCCCAGATATTTTTCCAGCATCGACTAAACTCTCCATTAGATATTTTATGCAATTACATTCTCACCTAACTTCTCCAAAGGCCGTCGACCAAGGCATTGGGAAGAGATTCATATAAATATCCTAAAAAAAATTTGATTTAGTTGACTTAGCCCTCTAGATATTTTCTTGTTGCAACAACTCCTTCCACCAACTCGCCACAACCAACGCAACAAGGAGGGTTGTTACATCCTATCCCCTAGAGTTAGGCTTACTCCTAGAAGCCTACAAATGCCAAAATGTAGCCAAAGCACACACTAGTCCATGAAACTCAATACAATCAAAGGAAGCCAAGGAGAAAAGTCTCAACCATCAAACTGTCAAACTACACATGACGATAAGGTAATCCAAACGGTAAGACCACAACACAGAAACCTAACACTGACAAGGTACAATGGGCTAGGGTATAGGGAATAGGGCCTATGACTATCTCTAGTAACCACCATCGAGGATAATAAGAGTATGCTCAAGCCTATGAATCTAGGTAGAGTTGATACTCAGTACCTCCAACACTCCAAGCACACGTCAAGGTACCTGTGCATATATATACATCATATAGCCAAAGCAACATCAATCATGTAAGTATTGAATCCATCATAAGTAATAATAATGTCCACATCATAACAGTATCAAGATTGCACATCACTGGTGCCAATACAAAATAATAACAAGATGCATAATCCAAAAATAAAGTATACAGTCATCCAAGTCCATCAAGATAAGAAAAACATAATATGAACACAAGGGTCATTACATCTCCTAGAAGTCTACAAAAAGATATGGATAAAGGTCTCTCATCCTCGTCGCATCTTCCCAAGATGCTAAGGACTCACCATCAGGATCCCATTGGACCTTTACCTAGTCTATGTTCTGAACCCTAAGGGTCAACCTCCAATGCTGAAGGATGTGTATGGGTTCCAAAGAAAGCTGCCCATCTACCTTGACTTGCAAAGCAGTCCAATCGAGAACATGAGTCACATCAAGAATATACTATCTAAGAACTGAAACATGGAACACATCGTGGATGCGTGATAGACTCGGTGGTAATGCAAGGTGATAGGTAATAGGACCAATCCTCTCAAGGATCTCAAAAGGCCCAACAAAATGAGGTGCCAGCTTCGAGCCTTTCCCATAATGAATGGGGCTCTTCCGCGGATGAACTCTCAAAAACACACGGTCACCCACCGAGAAATGGCGATCCAACCTATGGGCATCGGCATACTTCCTGTGCCGATCCTGAGCTGTAGCTAACTGCTCTCTGATCTGCACTACCTACTACTACATATCCTGAACCATCTCTGGACCCAAAATAACTTGATCCTCTAAGCAATCCCAACTCAACGAAGTGCGGCATGGCCTACCATACAAGGCCTGGAAGGGAGACATATCGAGAGAACTGTGATACCCATTGTTATAAGCAAACTCAACTAGGTACAAATAGTCCTCCCAACAAGACTACTGATCCATAACGTACATCCAAAGCATATCCTCTAAGACCTGATTAACTCGCTCCGTCTGTCCGTTAGTCTTAGGATGGTATGCAGAGCTGAAATTAAGCTAAGCTCCCAAAGTATGTTGTAGAGAAGTCCACAAAGTTGAAGTGAACACTGGATCATGATAAAAAATGATCCTACGAGGAATACCATGCAGACGCACAATATCCTCCATAAACACTCAAGCTACAGATGCTACAGTATAGGAAGATCTCATAGGTGAGAAGTGTGCCACCTTGGAGAACTTGTCCACTGTGACCATAATAGTATCATGATGACACGAAGACATAGGTAGCCCAACTATAAAATCTAGAGATATCATATCCCACTTCCATCCAGGGATGGAATGAGGCTGCAACAATCCTGCTGGATGGTGATGCTCTGCCTTCACCCGCTGGCACTCAAGACATTGAGCCACAAAATCAGCAATATCTCACCGTAAACCTGCCCAATGGTACAACTGTCAAAGATCAACATGCATCTTTGTGACACCTAGATGAGCTAAATAGGGTGCACAATGGGGTTCTGATAAAACCAAGGAATGAAGATCACCAGAATTCAGAACATAAATACGACCAAGATGTCACAAAAGTCCATCAGGATTGAGTGAGAAACCTACAAACCTACCCTCAAGGACTCTCCTAGACTCAATCTCCGCTCTCACCTCCTAATACCAAGTATCGCTAGGAAGTGACTCCAAAATATGGCTCTGCAAATCCACTCCAAGAGATAAAGATGAAATCTCATGACTCCTCCTACTCAAGGCATCCGCAACAACATTCTCCTTACCCTGAATCTAGTGAACCTCAAAGTCGTACTCACAAAGGAACTCCATCCAATGGCGCTACCGAGCATTCAAATTTGGCTGAGTGAAGATATACTGCAAACTATGATGATCACTATGCAACTCAAACCAATTTCCCAAAAGGAAATGTCTCCAACACACAAGCGCATGGATGACAACCGCTAACTCCAAATTGTGGGTGGGGTAGTTCGGCTCATGATCCTTGAGCTTACAGGACTCATATGCAATCACTCGTCCTTCCTACATGAGAACTGCCCCCACACCCTCCAATGAAGCATCGGTGCACACTACAAAATCACTTGTAGGATCTGGCACTACCAAGATAGGTGCACTAGTTAACCGCTCCTTAAGAGCCTAAAATGTTGACTCACACTGATCTGACCACACAAACTTCTTCCCTTTCTATTGAAGAGAAGTGATGGGATAGGCTTGTTGATAACTGAGAGGGGGGGTGAATCAGTTATCCTAATTATTTCTTCTTTTGAACTTTCTTATTAATCAATGTAGCATTGAATCAAACAAACAAACATTACCATGAAATGAGAAACACATGACATAGTATTTTTGACGTAGAAACCCTGTTAAGGGAGAAAACCACGGGGTGATTAACCCAAAGATTATTCTCTATTAGAAGAATAAAGAATTACAAAATGACACTTGCCAATTAGGGCTCACTGCCCGAACACACTGCTCACAAAGAGGCACACTGCCTACAAGGAGACAAACTGTCTACAAAAGAAAGTTATACAATACTTGAACTGATTGGAAGCATCCACATATGCTAGAGTTCAGTTCCAGTTAGGCTCAGTACACTAATCTGCTGCACTTCATCTTTCCTCTTCTCTTTATTCTATTTTTCTTTCACATACTGGATCTTTCTTACTGCTTTTGCTCTGCTCTACTCTTATTCGCATATATCACATCACAACAACTTATATTGTCACAACTAAATCCATCGTGCATATATATCTGCACAAGTAATTTCATCACCTTTCTAGTCAGCATCTGGAACAGTCTATCTTCTCACAAACTATGTTCTGTCGGCTGAATCCTTGCACATCAAGTAATGTGAATCAAGCATATACTTGTAGATATCATTAATCATTTCGGCCAAACATGATTCATGCCTTCACAACCTTTACCATCAACAGTAACACATCTAGAAAATAGTCTGATGTTCTGTCAGTCAGTTCTTCCTCTGTTCACACTGTCACTCAGGAATCTGGTACCCAACTATTCATATTTTTTTTCTTGTCCATCACCGGAGGATAAATCCTTGGAATATACTACTCAAGGTAGTCCTCTTGACTTCCCCAGATCCATACTGCACCAAGATACTTCCTCTGAGAGATCCGGACCTATCTGTCGGACCTTGCCACATGCTCTGTTCTTGTTCACCGGACCACAATAATCTTCATTCTGACTTCCGGTAGAGACACACCATGACTTACGGATATGTGGGATGACCTTTGTTGCCATCAATGACAACAACCATGAATTCATATAGTGTCTCTTGCCAACAATCTCCCCCTTTGGCATTGATGGCAACACTTAGTGAAAAATGACTAAGTGTTTACACTATGCTCCCCCTTGGCTGATGCTCTGTCTTTATATACATTTTCTGGAGCTCCCCCTTAGTTGGATTCCTCAATTTTCACTACTCCTCACTCCCCCTTTGACATCAATGGCAAAGGGTAGGGTCCGCACATCAAAATTTTTAAGAATTTTACTATACTTGGCTGTATATTACATATTCACAAAAACTGAAGAATGTCTGCAAAGGATGTCTTCAATTGGATGAGTTTTGTAGCCGAACTTTGCTTCATTCTATCCAAAATTGAAATGTGACCACTTAGAAAAAATGCAAAAGCTTCTGCCCTCTTGAGATCTGTCGGATCATTGGTTTGGGTGGTAGTCTGAGCATCACTTATGGCCTCATGCATGGTTTCTAACTTAGGGATAATAATCCTTCTAAGTTCTCCCATCCGGTTAATTATATTCTTCATTTCCTTTTCAAAGTTCTTTATTGCATTTGTGATTGCAATATTTTGACATTCTTGATTTACTATGGAGGAAGAGAGAGGATCAAAACTTTGAGACAAACTCAGTAGTTTGTCTTGTTCCTCTTTTATTTTCTTCTCAACTTCTACTATTGCTTTTGACCAGGAGATACAAAATTTGTAAATGTCACCGCCATCCTTAAGAGCATTTTCTAAGATCTTTATTCCAATACTCATATTTCTCCTGTCATTAGAGATTAATCCTAGTACCTCTGAGAATCTCTTATCTAAGAACTCCTTCCGGACCTTTTCTTCAGCTGATTTTTCTAGGGATTCAAAATGTGTACCAACACTGCTAACTAAGGTTTTGAGATTACCGAAAGAGGAGGCTGTGGGATCTTTCTGGACCAATGGCATAATCTTCTCAAGTACTCCGGAAGCAACCTCTATCAACTCACAGTCTTCCATATGAGACTTTAGGAGTTTTTCATTTGCCTTAGCATTTGCAAATGAAGCTATCTTCATTGTCTGCACTGGAGAGAGGGAATCAAAATTGAATGGACCTTGTAGAAGCTCCGGTTCATCAATCTCTATTGCTTCTTTGCTCAAAATTTTTTGGATAGTTTGTGTAGTGTCTCTTGCCGGAGACAGATGTTTCTTCTCTTCTGCAGTCTTGGAGCTGTCCTTTGGAATTTTCTCTTTCTCCACATTCTTACCACTATCAGTTGTGGTTTTCTTTGTTGGAGTCTTCTCTTTCTCTGCACCCTTGGTACTGTCAGCTTCTCTTTCTTTTACCACTACTTCTTTCTCTTGTAATTTCTCTTCTTCTTTGGATCCGAAGACTGTAGGGGAAACCGGAGGAGAAATGTTGGTTTGTTCAGGGCCCATCTCTTCTGTTGCTTTCTCAGAAGTTTCTTCTGCAGCACTTGTGTATGAGGGATCAGTACCCAAGTCCTCTACAACAGGAAGGTTAAACCTTTTGAAGGCCTTCCAGAGGATCTCTTCTGTATCTATGGCCACCTTGTCAGTCTCACCAAGCATGAGTTGATTCATCCTTGCTTTACTCCTGAACTCATCTTTGCAGTCTTTGAATATTATGTTCATTGTCTTGGGATCAATTTGAGGATATAGCTGAATAGCTATCTGCTCCTAAATCTCAAGATCTTTTGCCTGGGCATTGTTCTTTCTTATTTCTAATTCCTTTTCTAGGCTTTTAGGAATTAGAGATATAATCTCAATGAAAGCCTTATTGTATATGTTCAGATACTTGATTGTGCCTTCCTGCAAGATCTTTTGGTCAGCCTCATTGTAGTCATCATAGAATTCAGTCATTGGTTGAAGGTTTCCATCTACAGTGACTGACTTGATTACACTCTCTAGAGACAAGGTGGCCTTTTCAACAAATTCCTCTGCCATTTCTTCCTTGTCTTAGCCTGTGGAGGGTTTACCAGATCCTTTCTGCTTCTTTATTTCTTTTACCCCCTCATCTGATTCTGTTTCCTCTTCATCTTTCTGACTTGTATAAGCCCTTGTGGCTTTTATTTTAGACCTTTTCTCTCCTTTACTGGATGTCTGACCTTACAGTTTAGATATTTTTGGGCTTTTGGTTCTGACAAGTGTAGATCCTTTTGATGATCTAGTCCGGGTTGAGGTTTCCACCGGAGCACTTTTCTTGCTTTTCTTTTCTGCCTCTTTCTTTTCTTCCTCAGCCTTTCTCCTCTTTTCCTGGTTGGCATCAAGTGCCTCCTTTGGGATGCCTAGGCCTTGGGCAATATGTTCAACTTCTTTTCTTACTTTCCTTTTTATCTCAGGTTCTCTGAGTTCCACATGGATCTTCACACTCAGCTCCTCAAAGGTTCCAAACCTTTCTGCTTTTGGATCTTTGGGTTGACTAAGCATGTGTTGAACATGTAGTTCCACAATCTATTCATCAACCTCATACCCCATGGGCATGATCCAAACTGTTCTTGGCTCAACTGCCTCCATTAGGCACTGATTAGTATCAACCATAAAGCAGACTGAGTCTTTGTATTTTTCAACAAGAGACTGGGGAATTCTTTCTCTTGCTTGCATCATACTCTAGAAGTTTTTGAAGTATCCCCACAGAGCTATATTTCTTGCTTTGGCATCCCCAAGTCCATGTAAGTAATCTCTGATCTGGACTGCTACAGGTTTGTCATTCTGCCATACCCATCCACTTGATCTGGGCAGCTCATTCATAAAATAGAAAAATAGACATAATATAAGTGTACCATACTTGAAAGAATTCTTTTTGTCCTTTTTGATCTTTTTTATATTTTCCATTAATTGACTTAAAAGAAGTTCACAGAGGTCATAATCTGCATTCTTCCTTAGCATCTCATAGGCAGTATATACTGCAGTTCCAGATACAGAATTCTCCCTACTGGAGTGATAAATCTTGTATCCTATTATCATGGATGTAAACTTGATATCCGGGTTAGAGATATCTTCAATGGTCATTGCCCTCTTATCAAATTTTGATCTGGTGGCCTCAGTTACAATGTTATTTTTTATGGATTTGAGGATAGGTATCCCTCCGGAAGAGTATAGACCAGTCACTGCCCTAATTGCCTCTTTTGTGATCTTGCAGGGTCTATTCAGCCATAGGAAGTTGTCATGCATCCTACTCAATACATACCGGACCCATTCATCTTCTTCAAAGCAGGGGAAATGAATGAATTGATCAAACTATTTCTTCTGGATACCCTTATACTTTGGTTTAAGCTCAAAAGCATTGTCTATCAGTTGTTTGTGATAGAAATCTCTTAATTTGAATTCCCCAAATTCCTCAATGCTTGCATGTATGTAAACCCTAATGTCTTCTGTGTGTAAAACGCCATGAGGAATACTAGAGAATGCTCCTAAGGGATCTACCTCCAATGACTTGTATGGGTGTTTCTTAAATTCTAGTTGGGGCCTATCTGAGATCTTTACTATATTTGGAGTAGCCATTTTTCAAAAGATTTTGTAGTAAGATATCGAAAACAGAAAATACCTTATGCACCTTCGGTTACACAGAGTGGTTGGATTGATTTCTGTATGTAATGACTTCTGCAAGAGATCTTTGGTGAACTTGATGAATCTTGTTGCAGAGCTCCACTTTTCGCTTCTTCTTGAGTGCAGAATGAGCAAGTGATTTATGAGAATTCCCTTATATTACTCCGCAAACCCTAATATCTGATGGCAATAAATGCTCGACCTACATTATTCCAGTTTGCCTTATTCGGATAACTTGAAGAACTGGATCAGTCCTGATCTATGAACATCATGCGGATCTTCCAACCATGAACAAATCAAGATGACACATCACAAGGACATCCCAAACACTCTGTCTAATCCACAGAATAAGACAATGCACTTCCAGATCTCTCCGGACCTTTTTGTAATCCTTTGTCATTCTGGAGCATCTCCCAGAACAGGTCTTACTTGATCGATCGCAACTTCTTCACATCTTCATGCGGACCTCTGAAATCTTATCTAGATCATCTCAAGACTTATATCTACAAACCCTTTACTCTGCATCTTGTACCACATCCGGCACCACTTGATTGGCTGGGGGAACAGGATTTTCTTTGAGTCTCCCCCTGAGCCAGAGCTTACCTTTTAATTTCTGGAAGGAATATCAGGACCAGAGTCTGGTGCGGATCCAACCTCTACATTCTCTGAACTTTTCTTCACCCAAATCTTGTTCATCTAATTCCTAACTTCATCCACATTCATCTTTTGTTTACCCTTGTCTTGATTCTGATTATACACCAGACCTCTTTTGTCCTGATTCTTGTTTCTGTAGACTTTTGCATTATGACCAGACCTATTACAGATTTGGCAAATAACATTTTCTTGCATATTTAACTAATAACCTCTTGATCTGCATTGATTAGCCATATGACCTACTCTATTGCATGCAAAGCATCTACCATTGAATGATTTGTTTATTTGCATATTTCTGCATTCATGAGACTTGTGTCCATACCTTTTGCAGTTAAAGCACTATCTGGAGAAGAATGAATTAGTCTGATTCATTCTCTTTTTGCACTGATTAGCTTTGTGACCAAAGTGATTGCAGTTGTGGCAGTATCCATTGAAGGATGGATATCTTTGAGCATTGGGCTATCTTACCGGAGGTCTTCTAGGCCTATTCCTTGGATTTTCTGATCCAAAATTCTTTTGACCAGATCCGAAGCTTTCTCCTTTCTCATATCCCAAACCATACTTGTCATCTGCCCTCTTTTGACTTCCAAGAAGAACTTCAAGTTGAGCAGAACTTATCTTGAATTTCTCTTTATATTCATTTGTTGTTTGAAGATCCCTTTTGAGAGAGACAATTTGATCCTCAAGTTTTTCTTCATTATCTTTGGCATCTTCAAGATCAGATTCAAGATGTCTGATAATCCTGTCCATCTGGTGGCAATCTTCTAATTTCTCTTTAAGAGATTGTCTTAGATTGTCTTCAGCTTTTCTTTTCTCTTCAATCTCTTGAGTAAACTTTATAACTCCTGATTCCATTTCATGTCTTACCATAATGACTTCTTTTGATAACTTTTCACATAACTTGGTTTTCTCAGTCAATTCTTCATTTGTATTACTTTCTTCACTTTGTCTTGCCAATTGTTGGAGCAGCTCCTTTCTCTTTTTCATAGAGAGACTTAATTTGTCCTTTAGTTCTCTCATGAATTCATCAGCTTGTTTGAGTCTTTCCTTTAATTCATTGACTTCAGAGTTTGACTATTCAAGATCCTCAAGGGCAGTCTTGAGTTACTCCCTTAAACCATATGCATCCATTTGAACTCCCAGATCTTTCTCAAGCTGTTAGGCTCTATTAGGAGGAACTAAGCTCTGATACCAATTGTTGATAACTGAGAGGGGGGGTGAATCAGTTATCCTAATTATTTCTTCTTTTGAACTTTCTTATTAATCAATGCAGCATTGAATCAAACAAACAAACATTACCATGAAATGAGAAACACATGACATAGTATTTTTGACGTGGAAACCCTATTAAGGGAGAAAACCACGGGGTGATTAACCCAAAGATTATTCTCTATTAGAAGAATAAGGAATTACAAAATGGCACTTGCCAATTAGGGCTCACTGCCTGAGCACACTACTCACAAAGAGGCACACTGCCTACAAGGAGACACACTATCTACAAAAGAAAGTTATACAATACTTGAACTGATTGGAAGCATCCACATATGCTGGAGTTCAGTTCCGGTTAGGCTCAGTACACTGATCTACTGCACTTCATCTTTCCTCTTCTCTTTATTCTATTTTTCTTTCACATACTGGATTTTCTTACTGCTTCTGCTCTGCTCTACTCTTATTCGCATATATCACATCACAACAACTTATATTGTCACAACTAAATCCATCATGCATATATATCTGCACAAGTAATTTCATCACCTTTCTAGTCGGCATCCAGAACAGTCTATCTTCTCACAAACTCTGTTCTGTCGGCTGAATCCTTGCACATCAAGTAATGCGGATCAAGCATATACTTGTAGATATCATTAATCATGTCGGCCAAACATGATTCATGCCTTCATAACCTTTACCATCAACAATAACACATCCGGAAAATAGTCTGATGTTCTGTCAGTCAATTCTTCCTCTGTTCACACTGTCACTCAGGAATCCGATACTCAACTATTCATATCTTTTTCCTTGTCCATCACCAGAGGCTAAATCCTTGGAATATACTACTCAAGGTAGTCCTCTTGACTACCCTAGATCTGCACTGCACCAAGATACTTCCTCTGAGAGATCCGGACCTGTCTGTCAGACCTTGCCACATGCTCTGTTCTTGTTCACCGGACCACAATAATCTTCATTCTGACTTCCGGTAGAGACACACCATGACTTGCAAATATGTGGGATGACCTTTGTTTCCATCAATGACAACAACCATGAATTCATATAGTGTCTCTTGCCAACAGGGCTACCCGAGAGAAATCTCTCACAAATCGGCAATAGTAAACCACCAATCCTATGAAACTGCGAACCTCGATCACATTCATTGGTGCTGGTCAATCCACAATAGCCTGACTCTTAGAAGGAACCACTGAGATACCCTCTCTTGAGATGATGTGGCCCAAATATCTCACCTCAGTCTAGAAGAACTCACACTTGGCCAAATTGCCAAACAATTGGTTATCTCGCAAGCATTGCAACACTTGCCGCAAATGGCCTTCATGCTCTTCCATAGTCCTCGAATAAATCAAAATATCATCAAGGAACATGATAACAAACTGGTCAAGATACGTGTGAAACACCCCATTCATTAAACTCATGAATACTGATGGAGCATTGGTCAACCTGAAAGGGACAACTGTGAACTCATAATGCCCATAGCATGTACGAAATGCTATTTGATGAATGTCTGCCTCATGAATGCGAAGCTGATGGTATCTTGACTTCAGATCTATCTTGGAGAACACCTTGGCTCCCCTCATTTGATCAAACAAATCATCTATCCGAGGCAACGGGTATCGATTCTTCACCATCACTTTGTTCAACTGGCGATAATCAATGTACAATCGACGAGATCTGTCTTTCTTCTTCATGAAGATGACAGGTGCTTCCCAAGGGGATACACTAGAACAAATGAAATCCTTCTCCAGTAACTCCTCTAACTACAACCGCAACTCACACAACTCCTGAGTAGTCATGCAATATGGTGCCTAAGAAATAGGCTCCTCCCCAGGAATGAGATCAATATAGAAGTCTATGTCGCGCTTAGGCAGGATACTTGGAATATCAGTTAGACTCCTAAAGAATAGGATGATCATCAAGAGATACCTCCTAAATCCCACCCTCAGCAAGATCACTAACTAAAATAGCGAACATTTGACAACCTTTCCACATGGCACACTTCAGCTGCATAGCTGAAATCACACAGAGAGAAATGGGTCTCTGAACCCCAACTAACTCAACACGCTCTCCAACATCGTCAATACACTGAACTAACTTATGCCAATAATCTATACTGGATAGGTGGTTCTCCAACCAATCTATGCCTAAAACAACCCGGTAGGACCCCAACGACAACACACGGAGATCCACTGTGGTAGTGAAGGTGCCCAAATCCAACACACAACCATGAACAAGGGAGTCTACAGCCACCTTGGATCCAGTAGCTAACTCAACCTACCAACCAATGTCTTGCCTTGCCACCATGAGTCAACAACGCTCCACGAGAGAAGGAGAAATGAAAGAATCTGAAGCTCCTAAATTAAACAACATAGATGTGGTAATCCCACATAACAAACCTGAATACTCAACTACAGTGCCCTGATGCTCAGCCTGACGGTTATCAACCACCGCAAAAACTCTATGTGATCTACCAGCCTCACCTACTGTAGGCTCTGAAGTAGCCTATCTCTGACTACCTCCAGCCACTGATCTCTGAGGACACTGAGCAGCTATATGACCATGTTGCCCACAAGCATAACAACCACCCCTGCCAAAACCTCAGCCCAAAAATGGTGCACATGACTGCTGGGATCCACCACCGCTAGAACTCTGCTGAGTACTCTGAAAACTTTGTGACAGACCACTCTGCTGCCTACTCTAAGAATGATGACGTGAATGATCTCTAGCAAATGGAGTACCAGGGTTTTGCCCACTCTGCTGAGACTGAGCAGGCCTATGCCTCTGTCGCTGACCATGTCTAGGAGGTGTAGTATGAGATCTAGATGTTCCAGCTCCCTGAGACTGTGTACCCTAAGCAACTAATTCTGAAGGAGGGGCACTACCAATCTAAACACCTGCCTGACCACCAAAACCCATAGTCAAATTCTCCTCTATCAACCTTGCCTTCTCCACGATAACCTCTAAGGTCTTCAGCTCAAACACACAGACACCACCACTAATACGGGCATTCAATCCCCTGATGAAATGTTGTACTAACATCGGCTCATCATCAGAAATGCTAGTATATTGCTTCAGCTCAAAGAAGTGGTGCTCATACTGATCTACTGTCATAGTCCATTGACAAAGTTCATGGAACTCATCAGCACATCTCTGTTAGTAGTAATCTGAAAGAAATCATGTACGGAACCTCTCTAAGAATAGTCCCCATGACACAGAAGCAATGTTTAGGTGAAGCTTTTGCTCCTCTACTCTCCACCATGTAGATGCAAAACCTCTAAGATGCATAATGGCACATCGAGCTCTAGTATTGCTACTATAAGGATGCATAGCAAAGCATCGATCAAGATCGATCAACCAAGTCTCTGCCTCGATACCTATACCAAAACCATCAAAAGTAGGGGGATGAGCCCTAAGAAGATCCCTCATGTGACCTATCGTAACACTATCTCCATCCACTCTATCCCTCATAACAACTACTCTCAAATGATCCAGACTACAAGAATGCTCACGCTCAGCTCCAGCATCCTAACCATCCTAACAAGAAGGGTGTGACTCTGCCTCTTGAGATACCTCCTAATGAGGTCCTAATCGGTCCAAAATCTGCTATAAAATAGCTAAAACATGAGCACCCCCGAGCCCTTCGGCTTGATTCTCAATATACGGTTCCTCTTGACGCTCACCCTAATTGCCCTGATTTTATTGATTGCCCTGATTGGCATCATGCCGGGTGCTATGTCGAAGAACAGTGGCTATACCTCTAATTCTGCCTCTAGCTCTACTGCTAGGAGGCATCCTAAAGGAACAAAGAACACATCAAAATAGATCATCACAAAGATGACCTAAGCACCATACTAAGGCATGAAAGCATAACAACATGACTAAAAACAATATAACAAGCTCACACCACACACACCAAACACAGCCAAAACATAGAAGACTCAAGTACGCCCGAGCTCCCAGTGTGTGAACATGTGCTCTAATACCAGATGTAACATCCTGCTACGTAACCCCGAAGGGTAAGAGCCAAAAGGGGACAAGATAATATTTTTTTTTACATAAGTAGACAACATACCAATATTCGGTTGCCAATATGATAGATTAAAAGCATTCATTTTAAACACCAAAGAAAATGTTCCTAATCCCAATGGATAAAAACATGAATCCATAAGCATAAAATACAAGTGGATCAGATACCCACACCAGAACCCGTAAAGAAATAAAGCAAAATCACATTTCTTCTCATTAATTACAACGATTACAACTTCTCTCCTAAGATAGTTCAATTACATAATTGCATATACAATTACAATGATATATTCCAGAATATGATACAAGTATAATAACATAGTCCTGAGTATGATACAAGGACTGAATGGTTACAATAGCTGAATGAAGTACTGGAAAGAGAGATCATCTCCAACTGGTGCTCCAAACCCTATTCGTCGGTCCCCAATGGTGGTGGCAATGCCTCCCAACCATGTGGACTCCTAAGAGACCACCCCACCATGCTTAGAGATAGTCACAAGGCCCAAATGGATGAACAACAACAAGGGGATACAAGATGGCCAACACTCACATCAGACACAGAGCAGACATGGAGAATAGTGCATACAATCAAAGTCATAATATAGGTGTATTCATCTAAGTCATAAGTCAGGTACTACTCATGACAGCTAAGGTGCTAGATACTAGAGTGTAAACATATGGAGTGTCATCATGTGTGCTCAAAGGGATGGCACACACTGGACCAAGTACCTCTCATACAGACGAGGAGACTCAATTGTGCTTGAATCCATGCCCCGCAGACAGATGACTCAACGTCCTGTAGACGGATAGGCCTTCTCGTTGCACCCTTAGCCTTTACAAGTGCTCAAGGCCATGCATGAGGTTTAATTATCTTATTAGTGTTTTTACCCCAATGTTTTAGTTTTAGTTATCACTTATTAATATAACTCTGCTACTAGTTCCCCTGGTAGCCACTTGCGGGCCCCGGGCCCGTAGAGAGCCACTCCAAATGACCACTCTAATGCCTAGACCTTGGTCATCTCGTTTGACTGAATGAGGCATCCAAAAAGACTAAAATCACTGAGTTATAAATTTAAAATAGTAAAGGTGAAAAATATGATCTACAAGACCCTAACTCTCGTGGACATTGTAATTTGTTGAAAATGGCCTTCTTCTAGTTAGATCAGTTTATAAATACTCCCAAGACCCCCAATTTAATTAATCTTCACAAAGGAATGCATGGATATCATAAGAGAAGTACAAAAAATGGTGACGCAAGTCAACTCACAACCTAAAGTTTACATCTTGTCATCCATTTTTAATATAAAAAAAAAAAGTAAAAAGACTTACAAAAATGGTAATCTTAATTTCCCTCCTACAGTAGTTCCTTTAGATCTTTGGGTTCCTAATTTTTCCTAATAAGAGTTTATGTGACCAATTTTATTGCACAAACACGTGTAGATGTTTCTAAGCTATTTTAGTGCCATTTCATTCTTTAACTCAAAGATGGTGGTTTCCACAAGGCTGAGATTTAGCAAAAATGACCAAAACAAAAGCCACTAATTTTTTTATTTTTATTATTTTTTTTTTTTAGAAGAGTTGTCATGAAAATCTCCTCAAAGAAGACATCATACAGCAAGGACTTCATGGGACTTAGATCTCTTCAATCACTATCCTTGTGTCCCCTATTTTTCAGTATGGCTACCTCTTATATTTTCCAAAAATGAAACCTATGTTTTACCCAAAACATAAAAATCAAAACACCTTTGTTTTTATTACAAATAATAAATCAGAAACTAGGTTATCCTACTTTGAAGACCCCTTTGACTAAAGAACTAGGAAAATAGTTCTGCATAAGAGAAATAATTTCAAGAAAGAGGCAATGTAAATATCTTGCATTGAAATATCCTTGGCATAATTTTTTTTTTAAAGGTAGAAATGGATTTCAGTTTTTCTGTGCTAATGAGATAATAGCAAACATATTTTAGATTTTTCAAAAGGCAGTAATGGAGTTTCATTTATTTTTCTGTGCCAAAGAAATAACAGCAAACATATTTTAGATTTTTCAAAAGACAGTAATGGAGTTTCAGTTCTTTTGTGTTAATGAAATTGCAGCTAACAGACTTTAGTTTGTATGCTGGAAGAATAGAAAGAGGTAAATACCTCTAAAACAATTGCACTTCCCTTCAACTAATCACTCTCCACTTCAATGCACCTCTGATCTTCCAATTTGATACGCTTCCCTAAGTTATCCGCTCTGCCCTCCCTCAGTTCTTCTTTTGTCTTTTTTTTGCTCTGTTCTCTGAAAACCCCAAAATATATTTTTCCTCCTATTTTTTTGTTTCATAGCATATTTACCATTCAATGTTTACCCAACAGAAGAAGAGCCTCCTTCTACATGCCACCTCGTCATTAATCTCCCACTAAACAATTTGATCCACCTCTCCCAGATATTTTTCCAGCATCGACTAAACTCTCCATTAGATATTTTCTACAATTACATTCTCACCTAACTTCTCCAAGGGCCATCAACCAAGGCATGGGGAAGAGATTAAAATAAATATCCTAAAAAAAATCTGACTTATCTTTTTAGCCCTTTAGATATTTTCTTGTTGCAATAACTCCTTCCACCAACTCGCCACAACCAACAAAGCAAGGAGGCTTGTTACAACTCACGACTACCAAGGCACTAGACACTACGATGCAAGTTCGATGGAGTGTCACCATGTGTGCTCAAAGGAATTGCACCACATAGACTCAAGTGCACCTCTCATACAGACGACGAGACTCAATCATGCCTGAATCAACGCCCCGCAGATGGGTCTGCCTTCTCATATGCATCCTTAGCATTTACAAGTGCTCAAGGCCATGCATGAGGACTCAATATTCTAGACCTAAGCTCATCCTATTTAACCAAATGGGGCATACAAAACCCAATTAAAAATAGTCCAATAAAAATAGGTGACACGGTGAGTGTACCATCTACATCCCCAAGGTATTTGGACTAGCCATGAAGGGTAGGGGACATTTCCCAAGGACACCACAGATATAACTACATAGCTCAATATCTACTATATAGGGTTAGAAAATATTCTTTGATTATCTTTGTTATACCTTCCTACAGTAGACCACAAAGATTCTTAATGTAAGAGGTTTTCCTTTGTGCTAGTCATCTTACTCTTGTGACATAGTTTTATGTCCACTAGATTTTATAAGTTTTTGGTACATCTATAGTTCTCAAGACCAATCTGATCGGCTTCATCTGTAGATATTATATCTTATCATGTTTGTGTCTATTCCTATTAATACATTATATCTTATCTTCACCTCTGATAATTTTTATCATGGTCATGTTGCAAGTATGGGTCTAACCGGTGTTTTCATTGATGTCAACATACTCATGTTGCATTAATGAGAAGGATTGGATGAGTTGTGTGCTGAGAATATTGAGAAAATTAGTCTCAATCAGGAATAGTGAAGAATAGTGATGACAACAAAGTAAAAGTCCTAGATAGGTTGAGGATCAGAGGATGCAGTTTAAAGGGTTTGTAGATATAAGTCTTGAGATGCTCCAGTCAATTTTTCAGAGGTCCGCAGGAAGATCTGAAGAAGTTATGGTTGCTCAAGTAGAACTGGCTCAGTTGAGGTCTGGTAATGCATTATCCCATTCTACGAATTTGAGGAAGTGTTGAGGATGTCCTTGTGAAGTGTCAAGTAGGTTGGTTTGTGGCTTGAAGGTCCGGAAGAACCTATTCCTTTGTGACAGTGATGACAGACTGTGTTCTTGAGGTTCTGAATGAAGGAGAGAAGGATTCTAGTAAGCAGAGGAAGTGCGGATGTTGTTGGTGTTTCAGGAAATCTTGTGGTGATCTATGGATCGGTTCTAGTTCATGTTGGTGGTTCGCATTGAAGCTAAAGTTCATATTTGAAGAATAACCACTGGATGTTGGTGTTCTTCCTGAGACTGGCTAACCGGATGTATTACATGTCTTGCAGATGTTCTTGTAGGTGTTTGCCAACTTAGATGATTGTTCCTAAGTCAATGCCTTGTCTAAATAAGGGATTATGAAGTCATTTTGAAGTGTCTTGTGGAGATGAGCGAGTGGTAGCGAAAGGTAGAGTAGAAGTATTGAGCTTAATGGAACTAATTCAAGAATGGTGAAGATGCTATTCTCCAGTTCATGTATGTGATACTTATTTCTTTGTAGACAGTGTGTCTCTTGTAGGCAGTGAGCCTCTTGTGAGCAGTGTGCTCAGGCAGTGAGACCTAATTGGCATGTGCCATTTTGTTCTTTCTATTCTTCTAATAGAGAATGCATTCTTGGGTTAATCACCCCGTGGTTTTTCCCTTAACCAGGTTTTCCACATCAAAATCTTGGTGTCTCATGTGTTGATGAGTTTCTACTTTTGATTTGAATGCATTATGTTTCATGTTTAATATACTACTAATCACTAAGAGGATTTAAGTGTGTAAATTCAAGAAAGTTTTGCACAACTGATTCACCTCCCCTCTCAGTTGTGTTCCCTAAGTCTAACAATTGGTATCAAAGCCAAGTTCCTCTAAAAGGAGCTTAACCACTTGAGGAGATCCAGGATGTCATCTTACAAGAAGGATAGTCTGAAGTTTGATGGAACCAACTTTGCTCTTTGGAAAGGTCGCATGAAATGCCACTTACAGTGTATGGGAATGGCGTACTGGTCCATGGTTACAAAAGCATATGTACCTCCACAGGGTGGTCTGACAACCCTAAATGAAATCACAGATGTTGAAAACAATCTACGGACCAAAGAGGCTCTTCTAAGCGCATTATCTGACTCAGAGCTCTCAAATGTTATTGACCTACTGACTACTTTTGAGATTTGGAATAAACTAAAAATTTTGCATGAAGGAGACGAGTATGTTAAATGTGTAAAGTTACAGAGTCTAAAAGGGAAATATGAAAAATTGAAGATGAGAGATGATGAAAATATTACTACTTTTATGCCAAGAGTAAATGAGCTGGTTTGTGGAATTAGAAATGCTGGTGGAGTCTTGGATGAAAATGAGATTGTTGGCAAAATTCTCAGATCCCTTCCTACCTCTTACAAAATCAAGGTTGCTGCCATTGATGAATTCAGAGCCCATACAACTGTCACAAGAGCCCAATTGGCTAGCAAACTGCTACATTTGAAATGACCGAGTTTGGAGATGATCCCCACAAGGCTGAATATACATTCAAAGCCAGTGCCTCTATGAAAGGTAAACAAAGATTTGATCCAGGAGAGAACTCATCAAGGAAATTGTCATGGAATGAAAAAATAAGAAAAGACTTGGAAGAAGAAGAAGTAGAAACTGCTCAACTTGAAGTCCTCATTGCAAAGAGACTACCAAGAGGATCCGGTAAGTATGAAGGAAAATTGCCTTTTAAGTGTTTTATCTACAATAAGATTGGTCATTTTGCCTCAAGATGTCAAGAAAGATTTTCAAAGCCAAATCCTAACAGATCAAGGTTCCAAAAGAATTGTTACTATGTTCATGAAGAAGATGATAATGAAGGAGTAACAGATGATGAATCAGAGACATGAAACAAATCCGGAAGTGAATGGGTGTTTATTGCCATCAAGGAAGAAGAACCAATATCCTCTGTATCTATCAATCATAAAGTTGTAGAAAGAGCTCTAGCTGCCCAAGTTGAAGAAAAGGATGATTGGGTCATTGACAGTGGTTGCTCTCACCACATGACAGGTGACAAAAATAAGTTCATAGATTTGGAAAGGAATGAAAGAGGAGTTGTGAAGTTTGGTGATAATTCTACTGGTATAATTAGAGGAAGGTACTGTATGTTGAAGGTGTGAAGCACAATCTTCTCTGTGTTGGACAGTTGGTGGATAAAGGCTATGATCTCCGATTCAAGGATGGAAAATGCAAAATCTTTGAAAGTTCTAAAACAGAGATTGCATCTGGTGCTCAAACTAAAGGTAATATCTTCCACTTGGTTGGCACTGGTAAAAGCTTTTTATTTGTTCAAGTTGATTAGAGTTGGTTGTGGCATAGAAGGATGTGTCATGTGAATTTTGATAATATCATCAAGATAAGCAATACTTAGGTTGTAAGAGATCTTCCAAAATTGGTAAAACCTTCTAACAGCTTGTGCAAGAAATGTCAGTTGGGTAAGATGAGCAGAGTCACATTCAAAAGCAAGGAACTGTCTTCTACCAGATTATTGGACTTAGTTCACACTGATCTTTGTGGTCTGGCAAGAACCAGGAGTATTCAAGGTGATAGATACTTCATACTGGTAATAGATGACTATTCCTGGATGATGTGGGTAACTTTTCTAAAAGAGAAATCAAAAGCTTTTGAGAAATTCAAAATATTCAAGGCTATGGTAGAGAATGAAACCGGATTGAAGTTGAAATGTCTGAGGTCTGATAGAGGTGGAGAATTCACATCCGGTGAGTTCATAGAGTTCTATGAGAAACATGGAATAAAGAGACAGTTGTCTGCTCCTAGGACTCCACAACAGAATGGAGTAGTGGAGAGAAAGAACCGGACCATCCAGGAAGCATCTAGGACCATGATGATGGAAGCAAATGTTCCTCAGATCTATTGGAGAGAAGTTGTCAGCACTGCAGTCTATACCCTTAATCGAGTTTAAATCAGAAGCAATATCGGTAAGACCCCTTATGAACTCTGGTTTGGCATTACTCCTACTGTAAGATATTTCAAAGTCTTTGGTAGCAAATGTTACATCAAAAGAGATGAAGATCTAGGCAAGTTTGATGCTAGAAGTGATGAAGGAATATTCTTGGGTTACTCTACTCAAAGCAAAGCATACCGGTGTTATAACAAGAGACTAAGAAAGATGATAGAAAGTACAAATGTGAAGGTTGATGAGGGAATAGAGAAACCCTCAAGGTTTTATGAATATGATGAAGATGATCAAAATGGTGTTCTGGTTCAAGGAGTTCATTCCTCTTCTGAAAGTTAGATTCAGACTAATCTGGTAAATTAGGAAGAAGAGATAGGTCTGAATGAGCCTGATCAAGAAGTAGAAGTGCAAGAAACTCCCAAAGTTCCAAGGTATATAAGACTAAACCACTCTAAAGATCATATCATAGGTGACAAAAGCAAAGGTGTGCAAACTAGAAGGAAAATTGTTCAAAATTTAGATGAATATTGTCTGATTTCAAAAATTGAACCTAAGACAATAAATGAAGCCTACAATGATGAAAATTGGACCAAAGCAATGGAGGAAGAGTTGATGCAAATTGAGAAAAATCACACTTGGGATCTTGTTCCCAGATCTAGAAACAAGAATGTGATTGGAACCAAATGGGTCTTCCGGAACAAACTAAATGAAGTTGGTGAAGTAATCATAAATAAAGCTAAATTGGTCTGCAAAGGTTACTCTCAAATAGAAGGAATTGATTTTGAAGAAACTTTTGCTCTAGTGGCAAGAATTGAAGCAGTCAGATTATTTCTTGCATTTGTTTCCTTCAAGGATTTCAAGGTGTATCAGATGGATGCCAAATCTACCTTCCTGAATGGTGACTTAGAAGAAGAAGTGTACATTGAACAACCGGATGGATTTCAATTATCTAAGCATGGTGCTATGGTCTGCAAGTTGAAGAAGGCACTGTATGGACTAAAGCAAGCCCCAAGAGCCTGGTATGAAAGATTGGACAAACATCTTTTGAAGATTGGTTTCAACAAAGGTACTGCTGACAGTAACTTATATTTCAAAATTGACCATGAAAACATCTTGAGTGTTGAAGTATTCGTTGATGATATCATCTTTGGAGGAAGAGACAGTATGTGTAAAACCTTTGCAAATCAAATGAAAAGTGAGTTTGAGATGTCAATGCTTGGTGAAATGAATTTCTTCTTGGGTCTGCAAATTACTCAAACAAAGAAAGCAATCTTCATTTCTCAGACCAAATATGTGAAAGAACTGTTGAAAAAAATTGGGATGGAAGATTCAAAGCCTATGAATACTCCCATGGCAACTAGATGTAGGTTGAGCAAAGATAATGACTCTCCTAAGGCAGACCAGACAAAGTATAGATCAATGATTGGAGGATTGTTGTATCTCACTCAAACTAGACCAGATATAATGCAGGTTGTTGGTCTTGTTGCGCGATTCTAGGCTGATCCCAGAGAATCTCATATCATGGCAATCAAGAGGATCTTTAGATATCTAAAAGGGACGGTTGAGTATGGTCTGTGGTATCCTAGAGATCATGATTTCTCTCTTCATGCATAGACAGATGCTGATTGGGCAGGAGATGTGGATGACCGGAAGAGTACCAGTGGTGGAGCTTTCTTTTTGGGAAAGAGATTGGTTTCTTGGCTAAGAAAGAAACAAGAGGCAATATCCTTGTCTACAACTGAAACAGAATACATCGCAGCAGTAGGTTGTTGCGCTCAAGTCTTGTGGATGAAGCAGATGCTAAGAGATATTAAAGTAGAGTATGAGGATCCTATTATAATCCACTGTGATAATTCAAGTGCTATAAGTATATCTAAGAATCTGCTGTTGCATTCAAAGACAAAGCATATATCTATCAAGTTTCACTTTCTAAGAGAGCAAGTGAATAAGAATGAAGTCAAATTGGAGTTTGTGTCATCCAAGGATCAGATTGCAGATATCTTTACTAAACCTCTTCCCAAGGACTCTTTTGAGTATCTCAAGGAGAAGTTAGGGGTTAATGCCCCTTCGGTGATGAACTAGGATGCACTGATGTGCATCAGTCCGGTGGATATCATAGTCATATCTTGTGATCCAAATTGATGATGGGGCACTGCTACTCAGGGGGAGCAGCAGGTATGATTCTGAAGTATTGGAGTTGCAAGTATGAGCCCTTTGCCATTGATGTCAAAGGGGGAGAGAAGACATGTGAAAAACAAGTGGTTAATGATCAAAGGGGGAGCAGTAAAGGAAGAAAAGACATGTGAATAGTTGTTGTTGATAGGGGGAGCTATGACAATAAGGAGAAGTTCTTGTCTTGATGGTTTTTCACATCATATGTTGACATCAATGACAAGGGGGAGATTGTTGCAAGTATGGGTCTAACTAGTGTTGTCATTGATGTCAACATACTCATGTTGCATTAATGAGAAGGATTGGATGAGCTATGTGCTGAGGATATTGAGAAAATTAGTCTCAATCAGGAACAGTAAAGAACAGTGATGACAACAAAGTAAAAGTCCCAGATAGGTTGAGGATTAGAGGATACGGTTTAAAGGATTTGTAGATATAAGTCTTGAGATGCTCCAGTCAAGTTTTTAGAGGTCCACATGAAGATCTGAAGAAGTTATGGTCGTTCAAGTAGAACTGGCTCCGGTAGGTGTCCAGAGGTGACAGAGTGACACAGATAGGTCCGTTGAGGTCTGGTAATGCATTATCCCATTCTGTGGATTTGAGGAAGTGTTGAGGACGTCCTTGTGAAGTGTCAAGTAGATTGGTTTGTGGCTTGAAGGTCTGGAAGAACCTATTCCTTTGTGATAGTGATGACAGACTGTGTTCTTGAGGTTCCGAATGAAGGAGAGAAGGATTACAGTAAGCAGAGGAAGTGCGAATGTTGTTGGTGTTTCAGGAAAGCTTGTGGTGATCTGTGGATCAGTTCCAGTTCATGTTGGTGGTCCACATTGAAGCTAAAGTTTGTATTTGAAGAATAACCACCAAATGTTGGTGTTCTTCCTGAGACTGGCCGACCAGATGTATTACACGTCTTGCGGATGTTCTTGTAGGTGTTTGCCGACTTAGATGATTGTTCCTAAGTTGATGCCTTGTATAAATAAGGGATTGTGAAGTCATTTTGAAGTGTGTCTTGTGGAGATGAGCGAGTGATAGTGAAGAGGAGAGCGAAAGGCAGAGCAGAAGTATTAAGCTTAATGGAACTAATTCAAGCATGGTGAAGATGCTATTCTCCAATTCATGTATGTGATACTTATTTCTTTGTAGACAGTGTCTCTTGTAGGCAGTGAGCCTCTTGTGAGTAGTGTGCTCAAGCAGTGAGCCCTAATTGGCATGTGCCATTTTGTTCTTTCTATTCTTCTAATAGAGAATACATTCTTGGGTTAATCACCCCATGGTTTTTCCCTTAACTAGGTTTTCCACGTCAAAATCTTGGTGTCTCATGTGTTGATGAGTTTCTGCTTTTGATTTGAATGCATTATGTTTCATGTTTAATATACTGCTAATCACTAAGAGGATTTAAGTGTGTAAATTTGAGAAAGTTTTACACAACTGATTCACCCCCCTCTTAGTTGTGTGCCCTAAGTCTAACAGGTCATGTGTATTTCCTACTAATTAGTGTTCAGAGAAGAGATATCATACGGGGTATCCTATCTGATAGACCATAGTAATAACCCATATAAAACATACACTTAGATCTCTAGTATGCTCATAATGTTGTGTCTAGATCTAAAACTTCAAATTCCCCCAAAATATATTCCATTCAAATTCAATAGAAATCTATTCAATATATGTATATAAAATTAACCATTGACATGAATATCTCTTCATAACAAATAAATATTTGTTGATCTAGGGTAAGATTTAAACATGTACCTAGTATTGGCATGTTCATAGACCTTTCCACTGTTAGAGAAGGTTATTACAACCACTTCTGCATCACATAGCACTGAGAGCTCGCACTCCCCTTCACCTCATCTAACATCTTGCAACTTGATATGCTCACCTGAGTTCTTCCTTTCCTCAAGGCGATGTCATCTCATGAGATGCACTAATTGTAGGATACACACCAAATGGATTTGTTGAAAAGACTTTAGAAACTTTCAAGACAATGCCCTTTGGCAGGCATAAAATCAAATTCCTAAACCTTTGCCAGAAACCTTGCTGCCTACGCCAGAATGGGAGCTTCCAAATAGGGTATAAGCTTCCATCAAAGCATGAAGGATAGAGGAATTTTTAACAAATCTTATAGTTGGGAAAGTTCTAGTCAACGTATCTGCAAACTGTGGAGGCATAGACCAGGCACGTGATCCCCAAAATGGTGATTTTATTTTGCAAATGCCCTCCTCTCTATTCTCCACACCAAATCCAACCATTTCAACATCCTAAAAACTAAAACACCCACCTAAATCAAACCATGACCCACGCTACCAACCAAGATTTGGTAGAGGGAAAACCCCATACTAGGCCAAAATTGATAACCACTATCTAAAAAAAACTTTGAAACAATCAACAACTGTAACAACTCAACACCCATAACACTTAATCCCCCGTTTCTTCTCCAGATTTACATCACAAAACTCTCAATTTCCCTCACCATCACAAAACCCAAAAGAAACCCTGATATTCAAGAAAATGTTTCAATAAAGACCCTCCAAATTTAATAAAATATCTCCTATTTAAGAAACTAAATCCAATTGTTGCAGGAGAAGCATATGCTTTTGAAAACTAAGAAGATGTCTTGTATCAGACACCACAAAACTTTGAAATCCCTATCATTTGAAGTTTGATGATCTATGAATTGCGTGTATGCAGCCAAGATGGGAGTAGGAGAATTCTCCACATCCCTATGCTAGAAATAGCCTAGAAAGAAGAAATGAATGAGAAAACGTGATGGAGACTCAAATTATTTCTGCCCTTGGTGGGTCTTTTAGCACATTGTTAATGAAATTGGAAAAGATAGGTACCTGGCCATCAATTCGTTCACCTCCCACCAAGATATTTCTAGCTGCAACATTAAACCAACGCATCCACCTCACCATACCACAACTCTCTCTCTCTCTCTCTCTCTCTCTCTCTCTCTCTCTCTCTCTCTCCCCCCCCAGGTAGTCCATTCATTCACCTAACTAGCAGATATTTCTTTTCAGCATTAAAACATTTACCAACCTTTCCCATGCACCTCTCAATGCCAATAGGGAGGATTGTTATAGAAGTGAAAGAAAACTTGGAGAAGAGTGCCACTAAATACAAAGACCATGTTGATATGTGCAAGAGAGAAATAATTTTAGGTGGCTGATTTGGTATTGGTACATTTGCAGAAAGAAAGACTCCCATAGGGAATGTATAACAAATTGAAGTGGAAAAAGATAGGTACATGCAGAGTATTGAAAAAGTCTTCATCTAATAAATATGAAATTGAAATTCCAGTAGGTATATAGATATATCTCCTATATTGAATGTTGTTGATTTGTATAAGTATTATGAAGGAGAAACAAGTACACAAGGAGATACACATTTAGATTTGTAGGATGAAGAAGAATGCATGTACATCAATTGCCTGAGAAGAAACTTGAAGAAGTGAACAAAGTGATAGATTCTTGAGTCATCAAAAGGACAAGGGGAAAGGAGTATAGGGAATATTTGGTACGTTGGAAGAACATAATAGCTGATGAAGCTTCTTGCGTGAACACTTTAGATTTGGTTAAGTATCGAATTCCCATTCTAGACTTATTGAAATGTTCATGAGTTGCACACTCATGAAAAATTTCTCTTACTTGACGTGTCTAATGCAGGAGCATCCAGATGCATGCACTATCCTATATACCCCAAAAACATTTCAATATTTTGTTTTCAGTTTTGTCATGTTCAATTGTTGTGGTTGTTTTCTTCAAGGGAAATTGTCAGATTTGAAATTGGTCAAGTTTGGAATGAGTTTGTGCAATTGAAACACCTTGGTGAAAATTAAAGTTCATGTATTCCTTTGTTCTCCAAAATGTGGCTTGAATAACAAGTTAAGTTGTGAGGTCCATGCTCCATACATTTCAACAAAGTCTTTTATCTTTGAATCCAAGGGAATTGTTGAAAGGAAGCCTCTTGTGCACTGGCACAGATTCACTCAAGACACATGGAATCAAAGTTGCACTCTTGCACTAACTTTCTAATAAAGTTCCTTTGTTTACTTCTATGTCAGATTATAGATGAAGGACAGAATGTGTACATAGAAGAGCCAATTTTTCTAAAAGATAAGTTTGGAGGTTCATGCTAAAGTCAAAATATTTAATGAGGGAGACTTTGTGCAACTTTTTAGCTTCATGCAAAGTGTATGGAGTTAAGTTGTGCCCATGTGCTAATTGTCCATTGAGGAAGCCTCTATCATGGCTTTGCATCTTTGTTCAAGGGAAAGAATTTGACATTTTGTTCTTGTTTTAACTTTTTGATAAAGGATTGTTTGAAGTCTTAAAGGGGTTGATTTGTTGAAGAAGAAATCCATGGTTCCCCAAGATCCTAAAATACCGAAGAACATAGCTTCAGCGATGGTGTTAGTGAAAATCATTAAAAGTCCTGACATCTTTTATTTCTCCCCTACTATTGGTTAGTGTGATGGTCGATGGTTTAGTAACTGTTCACTTTGAAAGTGGTTCATCTTCCATGGATCTTTATGACAAAAGGCATATTGTTGTTTTTGATGCGTTTCAATGTATTTTGGAGTGAATGTTGGAGAAGAGTATTGAAGGAAGAATACTATAATAGTTTTAATTGCCTATTATACTCCTAATGCTACATACATGAATAAAGACATTAAAATTGATTGTTGTTGTGATTGAGGATATTGTTGTCCTCTTGTAATCTTGTGAGTCTTGGTGGCTAATTTGATACAAATTCTAGGTTTAGGATGCATAAATGACTTTAAGTGTGGTCAACACTACTCACAAAGTGATCTATGCAAGCTTTGGCCCCTTCATCTTAGTAGAACTGGGGGCTAAAATCTCCAGAAGACCATGGGTTGGGCGTTGGTGATAGGTTATGGTCATGTGTGTGACCAACAGGTTTATGCAAGTGGCAAACCCTGGTTACTAATGTGACCAAGAGCCAAGCAATGGGAGTGAGAGGTTTTGAACTCCATAGGTGGGAGGTGGCAAACCCATGGTTAAAACTTTTACCCCATGGATAAATAGTAATAGTTGTTTTGATAGAACCTATAGATGTGGCCAAGGCCATGTAAATAAACTCTAGTGTACCAAAATTTAAGATCTTTGACCTGTAGCTATAGCCTAACATATTAATCTTTGATCTTGTGGTTAGAAAACTAGGTAGGTGATTTTAAAATATTTTAAAACTAATGATTTAAAATAATCAATAAAACCCACTTTTTTAATATATGTATATATATTTTGTAAACAATTTTTTAAAAATATTTAATAAAGAACCTTCCTATGATGATAGAGGTTCATAGACTGTGCAAAGAGTGTTGTACATATCTATATGGATCCATATGGTATGGATCTAAAGTAAAACCCCTATACCTTCAAAGTATATTAAGTTTTATATGAATCCTAAGGTCTTTGGGCCTTTCACACTCAACCATGAGGTCATTTTCACCCTAGAATACTCCTTAGCAAAATTTCACACTTAGATCTCCCCTAAAAAGAGAGTTAAACTTGCAATATCAAACTAGAAAAAACCTAAAAAACTAAGATCAAGCAAGGTACAAGGTCTCATTGGGTGTGCCAGAATGTGTATGCTAAAATATGAAACAAAATAAGGAACAATACATCAAAATAAAGATTGTATTTCATATCTAATAACACATTTGATTGAGAAAAGGGTTAGCAAAATCAAATGAAAAACTAGAAAGCTCTCACCAAAAATAGCTCTTGTTGCAACAAGAAGTGGTGGTTGTGCTCTAATGGATGCTTGGTGGTAAGATTGATTGTTGGTTCCTCACTTGCACAACATGATAGAGATTGCAAAAGATTGTTCAAATTAACAACATTGAATCACATTCCAAAGATTTTATACAAATGGCTTGATTGAGGCTTAATTTATAGATTTTTGGATGATAGGATGAAGGGTTAAGATTTGATTAAAAATGGATGGCTAGGATTGAATGAGAAGAATTAGGGAAAGATTAGAAGCTTCTAGGGCTTATCCTTATGTGAATGGATAGGATTAAAAGATGTAGTATCGAGTGGATGATGGATATCATATAAAGTTGGTTTGACTTTTGTGGGAGTGTCTAGTTTCAATGAGTCTAGATAACTCTTTAGTGTAGTCATGTGACTTTTTGAATTTTTAATTAATTTATTTGTGCATAATGGATAAGGATGGGATTTAATTAGGATAAATGGGGGGTTAGAATAGGTTTTAGGATTTTTATATGGATTAATCAAATAATGAAATTATTTAATTAATTAATGGAGAGGGATGTGAGAAAAAATAGATTAGTTAAATAAATTATGTTTATTTAATTAATTTAATGATGAAATGAATGATAAAAGTATAATCCTAATGAATTAAATAAATATTATTTATCTAATTAATTAGTGTGAATATGAATGTGGTTAGGATGGGACTAGGATAGTATTGAAAGGTGTCAAATGTGTCAAAAGTGATGTTAGAGGTGTTGTGAGTGATGTGGTCAACAATAGAAAATTGAGATTTACTAACACTTAACTATCTAACTTGGATACCTCTAAGACTTCTATTGCCAACACTATAACTAACACATGTTTAATTATTTAAATTCATTACGACACATAAGCACATGTGGATGTTGAATGTGTATTTATCTTCAATAGTTTTTTATTTTTATGAGAGGCTAATCTTTTAACGTAGGGACTCAGCCTACCATGATTTTATCTAAGGTCTTTTTACTAGTGACACTCCATTTCTACCAATTATCCCAACTTGATGATTATATATTTCCCCCTTCAAATTTGTTCTTATGTCATTCAATTAAAGCAAATTACAATACAAGAAGGGATGGTCATGTATGTGTGTGTACATACATACATACATATATACATACATTCAAAGTATGTTTACTTCTTTCATTTCCCTCTTCTCAATCATTTTAGGTATAAGAGGCTTGCCATATTTCCTTTGTATTTGTTTCAATGTCCTTAGCACAATCTGTTGTTGACATTGTGCTTAATAAATTGTAGCTCCCTCTTCATCAAGAGTTGATATTCTATCTAATTTTGTTTGAGAAAGCTAAGTTGGCCTTTCCTAGACCTAACCCTAGATTTGCAACGTGTGACAAAGGCAAATCCAATGGAAGTTCCCTTATACCACCTACATGTGGGATTAGCCCTTCTTCTAATCCCATGATCACCATAAAAACTCCTTCCTTTCAGTTTCATGTTTTTCATCCTATTACTAGAGCCATGATGGTGGGTCCCCTCCCTCTTCCCTATCTTTTAAGTTATTAGTGTTAATATTGGTAGGATTGTGGAACCCATTCTCAAGGATAAAGATAAGCAACCTTGGGATGAGGACCCTTCTGGTGAAAGGTGTGTTCCCCCTTCTATTGGTCTCAATATTCAATGTGATAATAATTCTAATTAGATGAAACATTTGGAGAATAGGGTTCAGGATATGCTTCATATTTTCTAGCACTACGTAAAACAAGAGAAAATTAAATCTAGATTTACAGCCTTGGAAGATAATTTTAACCTATAACATAGTATCCAAAAGTGGTTCAAAGTTAAAAATGAAAGACTAAAGGAAATATTATCTAAAATCTACAGTTAGGTCAATGTAGATTCATCAAATCTAGAGGTAAAGGTTACAATATTAGAGAAAGAGTGAGATAAAACTATTCTGTAAGTTTTGCACACCATATCAAAAATTTTGATATCATTAAAAAGGTGCAGTTACTGTGAAGTTTAAGTAACACAGCCTTATTATGAGGCACAATCCTAAAAAATCAAACGCAACACTGAAAGCTTCAAGGCTCAACCACCATAGATCAAGCATTCATCCAACGAACCATGTAACTTTGAGGAGCAAAAAAGGGGATGTTAATGGAAATGAGCGCCAGTGCGCCATGTGTATAAAGGAGCAGCCTATACGAAATCAAAGCAATGCCTATCTAAACACAGCATAGTATAAAAGAGAGACACTTTTTCAAATGGTGGCGCTATCAGTGTTGGAATCTAGCCACCTAGGAGGAATATGCAAGATATAATACAAAAGTGTTGCCTTATGAATCAACACCCCATAATGTAATATTAAGGTATTTAAAACCTTTTCCAAACCTATGGTGCACACCTGAATACAAAGTTGTTGTCTACGATATGAGACTCGGACTCAATTTGAAGAAAGGTGCTACCAGTCTATGAATTGCCAGCAAGTATATACGCTGCCTCTCAGAAACCAAAGGAGTTGCCTACAATACAAAGATGTTGCAAATAATAAAAGGAGATTTGAGCCAAAACAAAGATGCATTGCATCAAAAACATAGCATTGGCCTATAAAGGAAGGCATCATCTAATATAATGGTGACTTGTCAGAACCAATGCATAAGCCTTTAGAAAGTAAGATGACATGTTGAAATCAAGCTTGTTGGTGTTGGAAATAAGCCACACCCGGACCGATGATGGACTGGTCCAAGAGGGGCCAGTAGCTCAGTGGTAGAGCACTCCAGCAGCGAATGGAAGGTCTTAGGTTCGAGTCCTAGCTGGTCCATGTCTCAACATGGTATCAGAACCAGGCCTAGGCTAGGAGCCCCAAGCACACGAGAGGTGTGGCTTAAGGGGGGGTGTTGGTGTTGGAAATAAGCCACACCCAGACCAATGATGGACTGGCCCAAGAGGGGCCAGTAGTTCAGTGGTAGAGCACTCCAGCAGTGAATGGAAGGTCCTAGGTTTGAGTCCTAACTGGTCCTTGTCTCAACAAAGCTATTGTCTCTAAATGTAGCAAGATTTTCCAATATAAGTGCTACCATTTCAAAATAATGGCTCAACTAAAGAGTAAAACAGAGCTCACAAGGCACAAAGCACAATAAGATAGAGGTCATGATAGCGCAAGCCTTAGATGGAGGCGTCATCTTTATAAGAGGAGACTCAGCTCATTTCAAGGCAGATATAACAAGGCTCATCCTCTCAAAGGAAATGTAGCCTTGGCGAAGGGAGGTAAAAAAGGGTGGTCTCAGCATAAGATGAGGCATGGCCTCTAAGAAGGAAAGCATAAGCCATTATCCACTAGCAGCCACATGAAAAGTAAGACCCATGGTAGTCGTTCAAATAATGAAGGCGCTGCCAGGAAACAAAGGCTCCAAGAATGATATGTAGCAATAAATAATTGGCAAAACATCTACGATAAGACACCACCTTTCAGGTCCCAAGCGTAACAAATCAAGCTCCCGCAACGTAGAAATATATGGTGCAGCCATAAGAGGTGTGAAGAGTGAACAGATTCAAAGTTTCAATCTTGCATATGTAAATCGGAGCCATTCAATAGGTGCAGCCACCATGAGATTGGCGCTGCCCATCATAAGGCTCACACAGGAGCCTTGGATTTCAATGTGGCCAGTTTGTAATGTGAGCATTTTCTTCAAATATGGCGCGTGCCATCAAGAATGAAAGTCTGGTGATCAGAGGAGGCTCGGACTCTATAATCATGACTTGGCCATTACACAAGTAAGATGCTACAAGCCAAGAAAACAATAAAGATTCATCTACCGTAGATGCAGAAATAATCCAACAGCTGGCACATTTTTAAGAAATGATAGAGATGATTTGAACTAAAATGAGTGCCATCATGACAGGTGGGGAAAGAGGAGAAGTAAGGAGCATCAGAAAAGGAGGGGTGCATATTTGCCACATATACCTAGTGGCCAATGGCGCATCAAGGGAGGAGAGTCAGAAGTTTTATTTTCAAGGAGGAGCACTGATCAAACACGTGATAGAGGAAGAAAGCTTACATTGTCTTTTATTTTCTCACCGAATGGTCTTATTTGAATCTTTATTAAAATCTTTTTAGATTTTATAAAGTGATTGGAAATGAGATATGAGTTATGGGTAAATAAAGTTGAGTCAAGTAAAAAAAATCTAGTGGGCCCCTTAGAAATAAAGCTAGAAGATTTATTATTTAAATGAACATGCTAAAAGGCTCATGTGGAAGATGAGATAGGGTTTCAAATAAAAAAACTTTTGTTTTAAAGAAACTTTATCAAAAGAAACATGCAGCCTCTTAAAGAAAATAAAGAGAACGTTTTATTACTCATGTGAATCCAGCAAAGAAAAATAAAGCATCGCTTTATTTGGTCTCTCACACAAAACAAAAGCTACGACAAGTAAAAATAAGTAGGAGTTTTATTCTCAAGAATATCTACAGCTTTGGATCCGAAATAGAAGAGTCAATTAGCTAGAGTAACCATATCCGATATTTGTGAGATTTATAGTTTGAAGATTTTGGCAATTACAGGGAATCTTGGAAGGATTTTTGTGCTCTAAATCTAGCATGAATCAAAGACAAATATATACCGAGACAGGGAAGATCAAGGAGTTTTTACCAGCAGCTAGAGTAGAAGTATTTTTATTGCCTTAAGAAGTGCCTCGCCTGAGGGTTTGAATGTTGTATTTTGTGCAAATCTTTACATCTATATTTTGTTCTCCTACCAAATAATGAAGAGAGAGTACTGTTCTATGCAATCTTGATATGTTTCTAATTCTTATTTCTTTCTTTCTGTATAAGTCTTTGATAAATCTGATATATATGTTGTGAATGTTAATCATACTTCATGCTCTTTAACTTTACTAGTGAATTCTGTAAGTTTAATAATTGTGTTGTTAGTTTGGATAATGATTCTGGCGCATCACCTTAGCAATTTTAAGTATTTCTTTATAATCTTATTTTTTCTTCCCTTTTCCTCAAAAAAACATAGAGAAGAACTAACTTCTTTAAAATCTAGAGGTTATTTCAAGAGTCACATCACACATTCTTAGAATTTCCCATTGTTGGTGATTTCTTGCAAAATTAAACATCAACAGTTTCTGGCATGCCTAGTGGGCCTCGAATCAAAGATTTTTGTTTTTGTTTCCATAGAGTCTTTGTTCTACATTTTGTGATTTTGATGGAAAATCACAAAATATCTGCTCATACGAGCATGAATTTTCCATCCGGGGACTACAGTGGTGACTTTGTCTCAGTTCTTCACTACTTTAGATCAGGGAAGCCCCAAATATTTTTGTGCATCTCAATATTCTAGAAAGAAACTTGTCTTTTGAAACTTGGGATTCAAGTCCTTTTCTTCTACAACAACAAGGTTAGGTTCCTGAAGTAGCATGAAAAGCATTACCTCATTTTTTTGGAGATGGACCTATTTGTCCTGTAGATCATATTCAAGATGTTGCAAGTTTGTGCACTATACACAATATCACAGCTAAGAATGAAGCTTTTCTGTTACAGGCCTGCACCTTCTCTTAGAGGCAAAGCATGAGAATGTTATAGAGGTTTGCATCCTAGTTCAGTCACAAGATGGGATGAGCTTGGAGAGCTCATTTACAATCAATTCCAAGAGAATACGGATGTTAGCTCTCTCACTCAAAATCTCATTACCATCAAAAGGTATCCTACATAGTACATGCATGATTTCAATGCAAGATTTGATAAGGTATGTAATTTTTTTTAGTAGATATGAGACCTCCTCTAGTTTTTGGATTTTTATATTATTTGAAGGCTTTAGCTCCTAAAATTTCTGTTATTATACAAGCCTTATGAGGTGAAACCCTATCTGAATCATATGATCTTGCCATTAGTATTGAAATGAACCCCATAGAAACTAGTAAATTGTCATTTTTGTCTTTAAAACCACTGTTTCCTTATGCAAGTATTCCATCCCAAGCTCTTCCTTATAGCCAAATGCAAATTTGTTCTAATCCACTAACTTTCCCTGTTGAGTTGCCAAATCATGAGGAGATGAATGCAATAAAGGAACTTATAAAAACCTTCAACCATGAGCTCAATGAGCTAAGAGATCTTGAAGCATGTATCACGCTAATCCAAGTTTCATGCCTCAAAGCCCTTATGGACATCCATATAAAAGAAATCAATTTGTAGAAGAGATACTCTCTCAAGCACATAAGAGACCCACTTATTCAAAAAATTTCACTTTACAAGCCTCTGTGGCTACAGATCTAAAATTTCAGCAAATAGAAGTCACAGATCCGATATTTTGTCACTATGATATCAAAGAAGATTCCAGCGTCAAGGATCAAAATTCAAGTAAAAGAGTTTCTCCTATTTATCCAGTGTTCCTAGCCAATCCTAAGCATCATGCACATATGGCAAAAGCTGATTCAAAGATACAGTCAATTAAAGAAGAGGATTCAGATGATGATGATGGCTTGATTCTCTTTGAAGCTGAAAAAGTACTGAGTGAAGTGTGATGCATAGTCTTTATCTCATCTTAAGGAAGTTGTAAAGGAAATTTCTGAATCTATACAGAGTGAATGCTTTTATTTTTGTAATGAGTTTTCACATCTTGCAGAGGATAGTGTTGAAAAGAATGGGGAGCAGCAAAATGAGGATTTATTCTCAGTTTTTCAACAAGGGTATCATATTCTTGATTAAGGGGATCCCACCATTGAGCAAGCACATGGCTCGTTTACAAAGCCTCTTTTAGGTGATTATGGAGAAAATTTTGAAGAAGAGATAGATGCAAGTGTTGATCTGATTTCTATTTTTAAAAAAGGGTATTCTCTTTTTCTTGATAAGATCCACTGATGTATGTAAAGCTACATTATAATGAGGTCTCAAGAGACATTTGCAATAGTGAAGATTTGCATGAAAAGTTGGATCATACTCCATTCTTCTTGCAAAAAGAAATTCCAATCAGATTCAAGATAGTTATGGGCAGCTCCATCATATTCAAGCCTAATTTTGATGCTATCTTTGGTCATGATCCTATAGAACAATATGCAAAAGAGATCACTAATAAGGTCCTATTACCAAATCCTTTCATATGGAAGCAAAGAGGTAATCTCAAACACTTTATATGCCCATCCCACCCTCCACCAGATGCGGATCAGCTTGTATGGTATTGTGTTGCTAAAGGAGAGTCTTGAGAATGCAGGAAGGCCAAAAGGTACAAGTTTTAGTTATTTTTTTTCATGTATTTCATTTGGTCAATTCTTAGTGCAATATGGATCCACTAGAGCAACATCATCAGATCTGAGAGTTATTTTTCTATTACTGTGAATGGGCATGTCCCTGTGAGTTTCATATGTCAATAATTTAGTCTCAATAATAAGTTGCAGTTGTGACACTAGATAGATTTCAGTTTCAGTTTGTTTGCTTTTAGTAAAGGTTTCAATGGTGTAAGTCTGAGCTACAATAAAGGATTCGAAGGTTTCATTGGTCATCAGTTGGTCCCAATTGAAAAATTTTAGTTGGTTGTGATGATTTCATTTTTGCTAATTGTTTCTGAGTTTTTGACCTCTATGCATAATGGATTCAAGGCCTTTTATTCTAGAGTTTGACATGAGTAGGCTCACTTTCCCAACCAGTCGCCAAAATTTTGTGCAAGTTTTGCACACCATATAATAATTTTTGATATCATTTAAAAGGTGTAGTCACTGTGAAGTTTAAGTAACACAGCCTTATTATGAGGTACAAGATTGAAAGATCAAATGCAACACTAAAAGCTTCAAGACTCAGCCACCGTAGATCAAGAATTCATCCAATGGACCATGCAACTTTGAGGAGAAAACAAGGGGATGTCAATGTAAATGAGCACTAGTGCACCATGTGTATAAAGGAGTGATCTATATAAAATCAAAGAATTGCCTATCTAAACATGGCATAGTATAAAAGAGATAGGTTCTTTTTCAAATGGTGGCATTGTCAGTGTTGGAAGCCAACCACCAAAGAGGAACGTGCAAGCTATAATACAAAGGCACTGCCTTATGAATCAACACACAACAATGTAATATTAAGGCATTTTAATCTTTTTCCAAACATATGGTGCACACCTAAATACAAAGTTGTTGTACAAGATATGAGGCTCGGTCTCACTTTGAAGAAAGGCACTACTAGTCTACAAAGTGCACCAAATATAAATGCTATCTCTCAAAAACCAAAGGTACTGCCTACAATATAAAGATGTTGCAAATAATAAAAGGAGGTTTGAGACAAAATAAAGATGCATTTCATCTAAAATATAGCATTAGCCTATAAAGAAAGGCACAATCTAATACAATGGCGCAACTTGCCAGAACCAATGCATAAGCCTTTACAAAGTGAGATGCCCTGTTGAAATCAAGGCATTGTCTCTAAATGAAACAAGATTTTCCAATATAAGTGCTACCATTTCTAAATAATGGCTCAGTTAAAGAGAAAAACAGAACTCACAAGGCACAAAGTACAATAAGATAGAGGTCATGATAGCACAATCCTTAGATGGAGGTGTCGGCATTATAAGAGGAGACTCAACTCATTTCAAGAAAGATATAACAAGGGTCATCCTCTCAAAGAAAACATTGCCTTGGTGAAGAGAGGTAAAAAGGGGGTCTCAACATAAGATGAGGCATGGCCTCTAAGAAGGAAAGTGCAGGCCATTATCCACTAGTAGTCACATGAAAAGTAAGACACATGGTAGTCATTCAAACAATGAAGGCACTGCCAGGAAACAAAGGCTCTAAGAATGATATGCAACAATAAATAATTGGCACAACATCTAAGATAAGACACCACCTTTTAGGGCCCAAGCATTGAGAGGAACCTCCTACAACAATATAATAAAAAATGCATGAAATAAAAGAAATAGCAGAAACACAGAAGGAATTTATTGATTGCAGGCCACTTGGAGGGGATAACCTCCTTTTAGCAAGCTCAATACAATAAATTCGAGGATGCCTTCATTGGTGTCAACATGTACTTATATACTAAGTCTAATCTAAACAACTATTACTTCCCATGAATGTGGGATAATACAATATGCTTATGGGATGACTTACAAAGCATATGTGTCCAAATGTAATATACTAACAAAGTAAAGAAAAGGGTTAAACATGGGTTCATAAAATCCCCTCCCTCTTATAAAAGCTTTGTCCTCAAAGCTTAAGATGTGGAAATTATTGTTGAATCTAAAGGAGTGGTTCCCATGTAGTATCCTCTGGTTGCATTCCATGCCACTGAATTAATACCTCTGTGATGGATCGAGAGCGAAGATTACGAGTGTGCTTGTCGAGGATTGCCTCCTGCTCCGAAATGATAGAGCCTTCATTATTCAATTCTGGTAAAATAGTTTGTGCTCTGACGTTGGTTCCAAGAACTTTCTTTAGACAAGAGACATGAAATACTAGATGAACACGGGAAGAAGGAGGAAGCTCTAATTTATAAGCAATCGACCCAATCTTCTAAAGAACCTTATATGGCCCATAGAACTTTGGAGCCATCTTATGATGCCCTTTGATTTTAAGGGATGATTGCTTGTATGGCTATAGATGAAGAAAAACCATATCACCTACTTGAATAGTGTGCTTAGAACGGTGATGATCAGCTTTTTATTTCATTCAATTTTTGGCCATGTGAAGATTGTCCTACAAGATGCAGAGAATCTGATCTCAGGTTCAGAGAACTATGTCAACTTCCTGAACTGGAGAACTACTGGGGGTGTATGGAAGGAGCACTGGTGCTACCTAACCATAGACTGCTTCATATGGAGTCATTTTAGATGCAGTGTGGTAGGAGGTATTGTACCACCATTCAGCGAGAGGGAGCCACTTTGCCCACTGATGTTGTTACATTCTAAGGTGAAGCAACGAAGATAAGTTTCTAAACATTTATTGATAATTTTAGCCTAACCATCTATTTGTGGGTGATACCTAGAACTCATCTTCAGTTTGGTGCAAGTATGTTGAAATAGTTCTGTCCAAAAATGACTGGTGAAAGTTGCATCACAATCTGAGACAATGGAAGAAGGGATGCCATTAAGACAGAAGATCTGGTCCATGAAAATTTGTGCAAGAGAGGAAACAATATAGGGATGGATGAGGGCACAAAAATGACTATATTTGGAGAGGTGATCAACCACAACCAAGATCACTGTCTTCCCTCCAGATTTAGGGAGCCCCTTAATGAAATCCATAGAAATATCTATCCAAATCCATGTAGGGATGGGCAGGGGTTCGAGCAATCCTAGAAGGAGTGTCGTTTCACCCTTGTTGCATTGGTAGGTATCACATTTGGCCACCATCTATTGAATTGCCCTTTTTCATTCCCTTCCAAAAGAAGTTAGGTCGTACCCACTCATAAGTTTTCAGAAACCCAGAGTGCCCTGCTGATGGAGAAACATGGAGTTCATAGAAGACATCCTGTTGAAGATCTGTGCTCTAGGGAAGCACCAGACGACCCTTGTATCATAGAGAAGCACCATCCCAAGAGTAATACTAGACAGTAGAAGGGCTATTGGCCAACTATTGAATGATTTGAGATAATGAAGAGTCATTGACATATCCCTCCTAGACAAATTCCAACAAATTTGGAACAGGCATAGAAATATCTGAAAGGGAAGCTTGGTCATCAAATGTGTGAGAAAGAGCATCTGCTACAATATCGTCCTTACCCTTCTTAAAAGTGATCTCATAGTCATAACCCATGAGTTTGCTGACCCATTTCTATTGTGATGGGGAGGAGACCTGTTGTTCCAGGAAATATTTCAGACTCTAGTGATCAGTCTTGATGCAAAAATGATTCCCTAGTAGGTATGTCCACCACTTCTGTACTGCATGCAAAATAGCCATCATTTCCTTCTCATATGTAGAGAGTACTAAATTCTTTCCAGAAAGGGCTTTGCTGGTGAATGCATGGGGACGTTCTTATTGAAGGAGAACAACACTAAGTCCATTACCCCAAGCATCACTCTCAATAGAGAAGATCTTGGAAAAATTTGGCATAGCTAGAACAGGTGTACTACACATAGCTTGTTTCAATTTTTCAAATGCACACTTAACAGTATGTGTCCAGGTACAAGCATCCTTTTTTAACATGGCTATTAATGGAGCTACAATCTTCCCATAATCCTTGACAAGCTTGCAGTAGTAGCTAGTCAGCCCCAAAAAACCACAAAGGCTCTTGAGTGTCTGAGGATGCGGCCAATTTTTTATGGCATCTATTTTTGCAGGATCCAGTTGAACCCCTTGGGCTGTAACAACATGCCCGAGATACTCCACTTCCTTCTGGTCAAAAACACATTTAGACTATTTTGTACAGAGATGATGATTAGAGAGAAGTTGCAGTATGAGATCCAAATGTTGGAGATTCTCAGCCCATGTTTTAATATAGATGAGGATATCATCAAAGAAGACCATAATGAATTTCTGCAAGTAGGGCTGAAATATTTTATTCATCAATGCCTGGAATGTTGATGGAACATTAGTGAGGCCAAAGGGCATGACCAAAAACTCATAGTGGCCATCATGTGTGCAGAAAGCCATTTTAGGGATATCACCCTCATGAACCCAAATTTGGTGATACCCAAAACGAAGATCCAACTTGGAGAAAAATTGAGCACCATGAAGCTCATCAACAATAGGAATCATAAACTTATCCTTGATTGTGATGTGATTAAGTGCTCAGAAATCAATGCAGAGGCACCATGACCCATCTTTTTTCTGGACAAGAAGAACTGGTGAAGAAAAGGAACTGGTACTAGGGTGAATAATGCCTTGCTTCAATAAGATCAAATGAGCATCTTAATCTCTATCTTTTGGCTTTATGTTGGGAGGAACGCTTCTAGGAAGGAGCTGAATATGGTGGTCCTCTGGTCATAAAGGTGGCAATCCCACTAGTTCGGCAAAGACATATGCATACCTATCCAAAATTCATTGTAGATTAGAAGGAGTAGAGGAGACGGTTGATAGTTACATCTGAATGGAATGGAGCTGAGCAATGACACCATGTGAATTCTTCTTAAGAATCTTTTCCATGCGATGTGAACTTATGTTGCTGAGCCCTTCAATATATGTTTTTTCCCATTTTCTAAAAATTGCATCCAAAGTTTAGCATAATCCCACAAGATGGGTCCAAGTGTGCATAACCATTGGGTGCCCAAAACCACATCACACCCACCTAACGGTAAGGCAAACATATCAGAGCGTAGATTATAATATCCAATAGAGATACACATATTACGACACTTCCCTTTGCAAGGTAAAGTGCCCCCATTGGTAATCATGACTTCAAAGCTAGAGCACGGATGGACAAAACAATCAACCTATTTGGTGATCTGAGGGTCAATGAATTTGACTGCTACCAGAATCAATGAGTATTGTAAGAGGGAGCTTCTTGAAGTAACCCTTGACCCGCATGGTTTGTGGGATGGTGACTCCTGCTAAAGCATGGAGAGAGATCTCTGGGTGGTCGTCCTGAGAAGCAAGGTCAACAAGCGGTTGTTGAGTTTCAACTTGATCATCCACTATATCCTGAGCATCCACATAAAGTTCAGTTTCAAGCAGTGAATCCACATCGAAGAGATAGAGCATTTTCTCAACACATCTATGTCCCTGAGTGAATTTCTCATCATAATTATAACAAAGCCCTTTTTCTCGGCGTGCCTGCATCTCTGCTTCAAACAATTGCTTTATAGGAGTTGTTCTAGGAGCTAGCATTATTTGAGGTCTTTGGGAGACTATATTTATGAATGGAACAAAATTGGATTTGGATCATTGTTAAGCTATGATCTTATCCTCCGCCAACTTAGCCAACCCTAGGGCTTCCATCATTATGCTAGGACGAAACATTTTAACCTCAGATTGAATTGCATCCTTCAGACCATTGACAAAACAACTCCTGAAGAATTCATTAGACAATCCCTTTGTGTGATTGGCTAGTTTTTCAAATTATGTCTGATATTGTCTCACAGTGCCTATTTGGTGAAGTTTAGTGAGTGCTCCTATGAAGTCATCAAAAGCACTAGGGCCAAATTGTTGCAAAATGAGTTTGTAGAAATCTGTCCATTTTGGCTCTTCATGAGCCTTGATGTACCAATGAAATCATTGAAGGGCTTCATGTTTGAAGTGAAAGGATGCAAGTGGGATGTTATTGACATCAAAAGTATTATGCAAACTGAAATATGTTCTACTTGATATATACATCCAGTCGAATCATCACCATTAAAGTGAGGAAAATCAAGCTTTGACCCACAAAAATTGCTTGAAGAAGAAAACCCAGTGTCTGCAGAAGACTCTGACTGTCCTCTGTTGTTGATGGTTGAATGCTGAAGATTGAGGCTGAGAATTTTTTCATCCAGATCCTGGAGTTTGGTCTTGAGGGCTGTAATTTCATCTTCCATGTTTTTTGCTCCTGATCGGGTTACAACCATAGCCAGGAGATTTTTTTTGTTTTTTGCTTTTTTTTTGGAATGGGTAGAAAAACAAAAACAAAAACTTTTTTAGTAAAGAAAAATTTGGGTTTGGGAAAAACTTCAATGGTAATTGGGGTTTGACTAGGTTTTGGACACTTTCTAAGGGAAAATGGAGAAGAAAATGGGGATTTCAGAAGCGGGGTGAAAGAATGAGAAAATTTGTCCAAGAGGGACAAAGGAGCAGAAATATGAAATGAACATTGTGGTAAAATTTGAAGGCTATTGGGTGAGAATCAAAGAAGTTATGGAAAACCCTAGAAATAGACAAATGTGGGATTTCTAACTTCTATAAGTGCAATTTGGGATAGGGTCCTCAAGGAAGGAAATATGCAAAATAAAATTTCAGGGGTTCCAGTGAATTTTGAGAGGAAATAGAGCTAAAGCAAGGAAGATATGGCAAAAAAACATTTTTTTTTTTCTGGAAATGATCTACCAACTGCTCTGGATGGATTCAATCTATGATTTGCCAGCTGTCAATAGATATGGGCCCCAAGTATGTTTGGCTAGCTAAAGGATCAGGGGAGTCACTCGACCACCAATGTTGTATAACGGCTTGTGTATTGGGGCAGTACCCCTCACTCCATAGCTTAGGTAAAACTGATAACCGCTTTGCCACAAATGATAGCTCTTGATTTACCTCATAGATGGGAACTAGTCAATCAAGTAGGGGTCGGTGCCCTTTTCGCTGGCAGGTCCTCTCACTGAGCCAGCTACTTTGGGGTTCATGTGGTACTCCTCACAATGAGTTTTAGGGCTATATACCCAGGCACTTCCCACAGTTAAGCGAATAGGGATATTCCCTGATCCAAACCTGCAATTGAAATGAACAATACAAATGCGAAAAAGAAAGAACTACTACAATAATTACAGTGCCTAGAGGCCACTGCGGGAAAAAAAATTTGGCAAAACTTTCCACCCTGCAAGCCCAAGAAAGCGCTCTGATACCAGATGAGAGGAACCTCCTGCAATAGTATAATGAAAAATATACGAAATAACAGAAATAGCAGAAACATAGAAGGAATTTATTGATCACGGGCTACTTAGAGGGGGCCAACCTCCTTTGAGCAAGCTCAATACAAAAAATTCATGGATGCCTTCATTGGCCTCATCACATACTTATATACTAAGTCTAATCTAAACAACTATTACTTCTCATGAATGCGGGATAATACAATATGCTCACGGGATGACTTACAAACTATATGCGTCCAAATTTAATAAACTAACAAAGTAAAGAGAAGGGTTAAACATGGGTTCATAACAAGTGTATCAAATCAAGCTCCCACAACATGGAAATATATGGTGCAGCCATAAGAGGTGCGAAGAGCGAACAGATTCAAAGTTTCAATGTTTCATATGTATATCAGAGGTATTCAATAGGTGCAACCACCATGAGATTGGTGTTGCCCATCATAAGACATAGGAGCCTTGGATTTCAATGTGGCCAGTTTGTAATGTGAGCATGTTCTTCAAATATGGCATGAGCCATTAAGAATGAAAGTGTGGTGATCAGAGGCAGCTTATCCTCTACAATCATGAATTGGCCATTACTCAAGTAAGATGTTGTAAGCCAAAAAACAATAAAGACTTAGCCACCATAGATGCAAAAACAATCCAAAGGCTAGCGGACTTTTAAAAAATGCTAGAGATGATTTGAGCTAAAATGAGTGTCATCATTACATGTGGGGAAAGAGAAGAAGCAAGGAGCATCAAAACAGGAGGAGCGCATATCTGCCATGTATACCTAATGGCCAATGGCATATGAAGGGAGGAGAGTCAGAAGTTTTATTTTCCAGGAGGAGTGTTGATCAAACACGTGGCAGAGGAAGAAAGGTTTCGTTGTCTTTTATTTTCTCACCAAATGGTCTTATTTGAATCTTTATTAAAATCTTTTTAGATTTTATAAAGTGATTCCAAATGAGATATTGGTTATGGGTAAATAAAGTTGAGTCAAGTAAAACAAATCGGCTGGGTGCCTCATAAATAAGGATAGAAGCTTTATTATTTAAATGAACATGCTAAAAGGCTCACGTGGAAGATGAGACAAGGTTTCAAAAAAAGAAATTTTTTTTTTTTAAAGAAACTTTCTCAAAAGAAACATGCAACCTCTTAAAGAAAATAAAGCGAACACTTTATTACTCATGTGAATCCAACAAAGAAAAATAAAGCATCACTTTAGCTAATCTCTCACGGAAAACAAAAGCTACAACAAGAAAAAATAAGCGGGAATTTTATTCTCAAGAAAATTTGCAGCATTGAAGCCAAAACAAAAGAGTCAGTTAGCTGGAGTAACCAAAGTAGATATTTGTGGGATTTATAGTTGGAAGATTTTAGTAGTTACAAGGAATCTTGGAAGGATTTTTGTGCTTTAAATAGTATGAATCAGAAACAAATATATACTGAGAGAGGGGAGATCATGGATTTTTTACCAATAGCTAGAGTAGAAGCATTTTTACTGCTTAACAAGTGCCTCTTTTGAGGGATTGAATGTTGTATTTTATGCAAATCTTTGGCTCTGTACTTTGTTGTCCTATCAAATAATGAAGAGAGAGTGGTGTTCTGTACAATCATGATATGTTTTTCATTCTTGTTTCTTAGTTTCTATATGAGCCTTTGATAAACCTGATATATATGCTATGAATGTTAATCATGCTTCATGCTCTTTAACTTTACCAATGAATTCTGTAAGTTTAATCACTTTGTTGTTAGTGTGGATGATGATTATGGTGCATCGCCTTGGTAATTTTAAGTATTTCTTTATAATCTTTGTTTTCTCTTCCCTTTTCCTCAAAAACACATAGAGAAGAACCAGCTTCTTTAAAATCTAGAGGATATTTCAAGAGTCACATCCCACATTCTTAGAATTTCCCATTGTTGGTATTTTTTGGAAAATTAAACATCAACAAAAACCAAGACCAATAGTGTTATGTATGTCAAAATTGATGATCTTAAGAGAAGACTAGTGAAGGTAAAAAAAAAAAAGGATGCATTGATGTCATCCTTAGAGATGGCTATTCATTTAAGCATAACTAGATTAAGAATTATGTCTCAAGTAAGAGAGCTAGTTCCCATATGCTTCAAAAAGATAATGTTGTTATCAACCTAGATAATGAGGTCTTGGATGACCATTTGCAATTTATCCATGGGGAGTGGTAGGCAATGAATGGCCTCAAAACAAGTTGTGTAATCTACTTTGTGCTCTACTATTAGTGTTCTTTTGATTTGTTGTTACTTGGATTTTTTGGTGATGTTTTTGGTATTTGTGGACTCCACCAGTACTAGAGTCCTATCCTTCATTCTTCTATCTTTTGGGGTTTCTCTTTGGTTTTTAGCCCATTGCAAAAGGCTTTGGCCCCTTTCAAAAATCCACTTTTACCTATAATAACAAAAAAAAAAAGAATAATTTTAAAATAAAATATAAAATTATTATTCTTCATCATGAATGAATTTTTTTAATATATGAATTTAGATTTTTTTTAAACTTTTATTGATCTTGATAAATTTCATATTTTTCAAACAATATATATTTTTCTAAAAATGTTAATTAAAAAGTAGTTAAATGATCAAATTGTCATGAATTTATATATTATAGATAGGGAGGGATGACTATCAAATTCTAGGTTTAAATGGAAATGTGATTCCTAGGATCCAAACTATCTATAAGTGAAAGCTATGTTGTTACTTTGGATTTAAATTAAATTTGGGGTTTGTGTTCAATGGTTAAGTGATTTTTTTTTTCTTCCTAAGTTCCATAGGACTAGGTTTAGTAGTACACATTTTATATCCAGTTTTATAAATATATAAATAAAAATAGGAAACATAAAAATATTTTAAAAATAACTGTATCAACACAAGATAATATATTAAGGAAATATTATTATAAAATTGAATTCTTTAGAGGTTAATCTATCAATGGTTTTAAATATGACTGCTAGTTATAGAAATATTACAAAAGATTCAAAACTATAGATAGAAATGTGATTTTCCATAACAAATAATATTAAAGAAAAGATAAAGAACTAAAGAAGAAACACTTGTAGTGAAATTACTATTTTGTGTGTTGTATTCCTACATAGAGGCCTAAGTATAGCTACCATTCAAGTATATTGTCAAATATAGTGAATTTTTTTAGTGGTGATTGGTTGGAAATCTCCATATTTCAATCTTTCTCTATCTTGAAAATGGTGAATAATTTGTATTTAATATTCAATACTTTCACCCAATTTGATAAAGTTTTCATGTATGTATATACATTCACCCTAAAATAGTTATTTTGATTTATTTGAACAAAATTTGATCATCACATCGTCATTAGGGACCAATCATCCAATTTTGATTGAGCCAATTTTTAATCTTAAGTTTAGTTGTCTATCATTTGAATTTGAATTTTTAAAATTCTGGTTCAATCACTTAACATTTTACATTAATTTATTCCCCAATTTGATAGAATCACTCCACAATTATTTTTAATTTATCAAAAGTCAGTAGCATCACTAGTGTAATTATGGGCAACTTAGGGAAAACAAATGAAATTATATATAATATAGATTTAATATGTTTAATCACCCATTTAAAATATATTTTTTGCGTGGCCTTGATGACAAAAATTGTAGTGTGGATTCGTTTTTAAGAAAGAAAATATCTCCATTCACTCATTAGACATTCATTTCATTTGTTTCTCACATTCTAAAATTGCAATTTCTAAATTTGCATTGGATTGATCCACTATCAACTATCAAATATGAGGGTAGTTTCTCAAAATTTAACAAATAGATCATAGACAAAGGATGCAACCCAACTTTGTTACCAATTTTGGATTACCTCAAAGGATTTTCCAAGTGACAACATGTCATTTGGGTTACATATATAATTTCATTGACTTGTGCAATAAATATGGGATAAACATCACTTATTCATCCCCATATAGCTCTCAAGGTAATGGACAAGTAGAATCTAGTAATAAAAACTTGATGAAGATTATTTAGAGGAACCTTGAGTAGAATAAGAAAGGGTGGGATGACAAATTAAAGTGTGTAGTATGGGCTAACAAGATTGTACTTCTAAGAGGCCTGCAAGTAAAGTATTTTCAACTTGGTATATATGACACATACTATGTTTCCCATTAATTTGGAAGTGCCTATATAGAATCTATTGCAACAAGTTGATGATGCTAAAGATGATCTAGAGGATGAATCAATTGATTGAGTTGAATGAAATTAGAAGATCAACACTTGACAATAATTTGGCATGCTAGAGAGGCGTCAAAAGATTGTTTAACAAAAGTTATAAGAAGGGGTGTTTTCTATTAGGAGACATTGTTCTTTTTTTGGAATTCAAGGTTAGAAGACAAAGGAAAGCATTAAAAATTTGATTCCCTATGGTTAGGCCTATATGTCATTGATAATTATTGTGGACAATGCACATTTTACTTGAGGACCTTGAATAGTGATTTCCTAGAGTTGTGAGTACATGGGTAGCATTTGAAACATTATACTAGTTACTCTTTATTCCTCTCCTTGTGTAATTATGACTACAAGTTTTCTCATAATGAAGTGTCTAGGTGATCTTGTCAATATTGGTTTGTTTATATTTGTGTGTTTTCTTGTTTCTTTCTCATTTTTTTATATTTTAGTATCATCCTTTATTCTACTATTTTGGTCTACACCCAGAGACTAAATTCTTATTATACCTCCTAGAGGTACACATCCATAACTAGAGCTACTATTGACCACATTTCCTATCATTTCCATTTATGGCTTTTCCTATCACTTACATGACTTATTCTTTACAACTATGATATCCATGATATATTGATTCTCTGTTTTCTTCACCACTAAGTTTTTGATTTAGTCATGTTCTCTACTAGTATCCTAGCTTCATGGTTGATTTCCATCATTGTGTGTGTACATTAAACTTAAATATTTTAGACATGACTATTTATTATCATGCCTTACTAAGTGCTTGCATTGTAAGTCCCATTTCCTCCTAGGTTCATGGCTTGTTTCTATGCTTTATTCTAGGCCCAAGATGCTCATGAGGCAAGTTCTAAAGGGGCATTCATGTCTTAGGATTCAATTGGTATGTTTATCATGTTCTCTTTGGACCCAAGTCTCCTTGTGTGTTTAACTTAAGTGTCAGCCTCACTTTTAAGGATGTCTTAAGTGTTCAAGTGTTCAAGTCTGAAGCGAGTGGTAGATCTATGTTCAAGTCTGAAGCGAGTGGTGATGATCTAAAAAAAATTAATTAGTGTTGCAAAACATGTAAGAATTGTTTTGAGGTTGCTACATAATGTTCTATCACTAAACTCCGTAATCTAAAACTCTATATTTTGCGTTTCAGTACCTGCATTATATCCAGCTCGGAGTTGGGAGTATTTTATTGAGTTGGAATTCTATTGGAAGAAACCCCAATTATGCGTTATTCTAGATTAGACCATATACCACCTCCTCTGCAGAGACGCCTTAGATATTCAAAGAAGTATATTTAGCAAAGCCACGGTCTCATATTTATTATTAAAATTTAACTGTTACAGGCATGCCTTGACTATTAAATACCGAGGACATGCGTGCCTTGAGTATTTAATAGTCAAGGCATGTCCGCTCATTAAAATTGAGATTGTTTGTAGAACGGCCCACAGCGAATCTTTGAAATTTTCCAGTTTAAGCTTCCCTATAAAAGCATGTACATGATGAATTACATACGAGTATGATGTCCTGAACTGACAACCTTTAATAGCCTGTTAATTCAGGCAGCCAACTTCTTAAAACTAAAAATGCACTAAACAGCAAAGTGTGACAGTTTTATAAAATCCAGTGTATTAAAGACCTTTCTTCAGAAATTCTTTTGTATAAGAGCCTAGAGGCAGTTGGTTTCTTGGAAGGTGTTCAGCTATGTCCGTGAGCCATTTCTGAGCTTTGCATATGCTGCTTTTTGGGGTGACTTCTGGTTTTACACAGGGTGAGGGGGATGTTTGATATTGCAGCTGTGCTTTGGACATAGAGATATGTTCAGGTTTGTTTGTACCCTGCTCATTTTCACCTTACCAATGGTGCCTTTTCAGAGGACATTTTGCAGATTCTCTCTGCGTTTTTAAGCTGCCAGTGTTCTGTTTAACAGTTGGATTTAATGTGATTCTTGATGTGCATTGCATCATGAAGATTGCCTCTATTCAGCAGCTGCCTTTGTAATATTCTCTTTGTTTGAATCGGTCAGTAGTTTTAGAGGGTTTTGGATTTCTGTTTTTCAGCATTGTTCAGTGGCTGGTGTTCTCTTTGTTGTGGCCGGTTTTTTCAAAACATGCTGCCTCCTGCCAGGCTGTTCTTGTTGCTTCTGTATGTGTTGGCAGTCTTCTGTAGGAGTATATTTGTATACTGACACTTAATTTTTTTAAGAGTTGTTTTCCTTTGTACATTTACATTTTTTCAATATAAAAAAAGATTCAGGAACATTCCTCATGTCTTCTGGGTCCACAATATTAAACCCTAAGAAGAAAGGTAAACAAGAGAATTTTTCTTTGTTTTGCAGGATTGTCTTTAACCCAGATGTTAAACCCCAATGCTCCCGACTTTATTCCTGCTCGCCCAGTCTTGTATCCACAGCCCATATTCAGTCCTCATCAGATCGGATACATGGATGAAATGCTGCAGCAGCAGACGTTATTATGGTATGGGGGGGCGAGGCATAACGGTCTGATACACAGTGGAGGCCTGACTCCACGGACTCCTCCCAGAGGTTTAGGCGCGCATTACATCTTTGATGAGAAAGCAGCAGAATCATATCAGGGCACCCCTCGCACTACCCTCATGCTCAGAAATATTCCCAACAAGTGCAGGTATTTGATCACTGTACTTTAAAATCATTCATTTAAAAATCATTCATTTCAATAGTTAAATCATCAATAGCAAATTTATACCTCATGGATATCAAAAAGTGGTAACCAAAATTGATATTTAACTATTAAAATTGATGATGTTTCAGAATAGTCTATTTGATTACATACTGTGGAAAAACTAAAATCAGCCTAGTTGCCAACTTACCATCTTTATGCTGCAGCCAGATTAAGCTGATAAACTTGCTTGATGAGCACTGTATAGAGCAAAACAGTAAAAACTCTGTTTCAAATGATGTTGATTCTGCTTATGATTTTGTTTATTTGCCTATTGATTTCACGTGAGTTATGACCTTTTTTACTTCATGTCCCATTAAATCAAACAAATCTCACTGTTTTGCAATGGCTTATATGATCTAATGTAGACAACTTTTGTGGTATGTGAACAGAAACCGGTGCAACTTGGGTTACGGGTTTGTAAATTTTACCAAAGTTCAAGGGGCACTTTTTAAAAAGTGGGAACATTTCACTTCACGGAAGATATGTGAGATAAGTTATGCTCGCCTGGAGGTGCGTAAAGTTGATTGTTATATTTCATTTTTGGGGTTTTTTTTTATACAAGTAGGTGGACTTGAACTTGGTCTCTTTCTTTCCTCAAGGGAAGGCAGGGGAAGGCAGCTTTGGAAGAGCATTTTCTGCACTCCACGTTTCCATGCAACATGGACAAATATTTGTTGGTTAATGTAACATCCCGTTACGTAACCTCCCAAGGGTAAGAGCCAAAAGAGAACCAAATTTATTTTTTTTTGACATAAATAGACAACATACAGAGATTCGGTTGTTGATTTGATAGATCGACAGCATTCAAGGTCAAGTATGGTCGAATGCACAACCCACAAGAGAGGACTAAATTACTCTCTATAGAAACATTAATAAAACTACGTTCATTTTAAATACCAATTTAAATGTTCCTATGTCCCAATTCCAGATTATAAATATGAATCCAAAGCATCATAGTACAAGTGAATTTGATGCCCACACCAGAATTCGTAAACCAAAAAGGAAACATCTCATTTTTTCTCATTATTTTACATGGTTACATCTTCTCTCTTAAGAGAGTACAATAACATAAAAGAATATACAAGTACAATGATAAAGTCTTGAATATGATACAATGACTGAACAAGTACCACAACTAAAAAAGTAACAGAGAGAGGGGACATCTTCAACCTGATGCTACGATAACCTATTCACCAGTCCGTAATAGCGGTGGCAATGCCTCCCAACCATGTGAACTCATAAGAGACGACCCCACCATGCTTGGAGGTAGTCACAAGGCCCAAACAAAAAAATAAAAACAATGAGATATAAGATGGCCAACACTCACATCAATCATGAAGCAGACACGGAGAACAATGCATACAACCAAAGTCATAACATAGAGGTACTCATCCAAGTCATAGGTTGGGTTCTACTCACGACTGCTAAGGTATTAGATACTAGAGTATAAATCAGATGGAGTGTCATAATACATGCTCGAAGGGATGGCACCACATGGAACCAAGTACTCCTCTCATGCAGACGAGGAGACTCAATCATGTCCGAATCAATGCCCTGCAGACAGATTACTCAATGCCCCACAGACAGATAGGCCTTCTCATTGCATTCTTAGCCTTTACAAGTGCTCAAGGCCATGCAAGAGGACTAATTATCTTATTAATATTTTTACCCCAATATTTTTATTTAGTTATCACTTATTAATGTAACTCTGCTACTAGTTCTCCTAGCGGCCACTTGTAGGCCCTGGGCCTATAGAGAGCCACTCCAAATGACAACTCTAATTACCTAGACCAAACTCATCTCGTTTAACCCAAACGAGGTATCCAAAGTTGACTGGAACACTGAAGTATAAATTTAAAATAGTAAATATGAAAAATGTGATCTACACGACCAAAACTTTCGACGACATTGAAATTTATTGAAAACAACCCTATGCCAGTTAGATCAGTTTTGTAATAACCCAGTGGCCCCAATTTGGTCACTATTCACATAGAAATGCACGGACATAATCAGAAAAGTATGGAAAATGGCATTGCAAGTCTTCTCACAGCCAAAGTTTTGCATATTGGCTACCATATTTAGCATAATAGAAAAGAAAATATAAAAAGACTAACAAAATGGAGATCTTAATTTTCCCTCCTCCAATGATTTCCTTTTGTGCGTGACAGAAAAACTTAATAAGGAATTATGTAAGCAAATTTCAATGCACAACACAGGTCTATGCATCTAAGATATTTCAGTGCCATAACATTCATTAAAATCAAGGTCGATGGTTCCCACAAGGCTGGCACTTAGCAGAAAATGATATAAATGACCCAAAAAGGAGCTGCTGCAGTTTATTAAGAGGAGTTGATATGAATATTAAATCAAAGAATCAACGTATAACAAAGGGTTACATGGGACTTAGATCTTTGAAATCTCTATGGTGGCGTCCCAGTTTATTGGTATGGATGCACTCAATATAATCTTAGTGAAATTGAACCCCTTTTATTTTTTCACTACAATTTATAAATCAGACAGACACAATCTTTCATTAAAAACCCATTTATCAATGAATGAAGAGATCGTTCTGCAGTTTAAAAAATAAATTCAAGAACAAAGGCAATATAAATATCTTGCATCAAATAAATTTTGGCATATGTTCTTTGGACAGCAGTAATGGAGTTTCAGTTTCTCTGTGCTTAACGAAACAACAGCAAACATGATTTAGTTTTTGTTAAGGCAATAATGGGGTTTCAGTTTTTCTATACTTAATGAAACAACAACGAATATTTTTTAGTTTTTGTGTTGAAAGAACAAAGATCTAAAGTAAATACCTCTAAACCAAATCGTACCCCCCTTGACTAGTCGCACTCCCCTCTGGCTAGTTGCACTCCCTCCAGCACACCTCTAATCTTGCAATATGATATGCTTTCTGAGAATCTATGCCTATTCGCACTCCCCTCAGCTCGCCTCAGATCTTGCAATTTGATCCACTTCCCTGAGTAAATCCATCCCCTGTCTTTCTCTCTATCATTCTCTTTGTTTTCTTTTTGTTTTAAACCCTCTCTTCCCCCCTCCTAGGCATTGACTACCCTCTAGATCATATATCTTCCCTTCTACTAAAATAGATTTATGCATTTACATTCCCCACCTAATCCTCCCAACGTAGCAAGGAGGAATTTCCTCCCTACATTGCCCACAGATATTTTTTGCATTTAACACCCTCACCAATTTCTCCAAGTGCCATTGACTAAGGCATGGTAAGAGTTTTTTTAAATAAAATAAAAACTGACTCTCTTTATGAAGAGCAATTCAGAAATAGGAGGTTTTCTAATGGAACATCATGCAACTCCTTGGGGATAAAATGACTAAGTTTTCCATTTAATGTTAAAGTGGTTTCAATGAATATTTCTATATTAACTATTACATACTACATTGAAGTGATGCATGAAAGATGAATGCTAGAAATTATACATGTGGGAGTAAGATAAAAAACATCCCACACAACAAAGAATAATAGCTATATGTTTAATGTATTTAGTAAAGAATAATCTGCATTCGAAACCATGCAAAGATGCCAATGAAACCACATCGAAACACTAACGACAAAAATATATAGTCACCTAGTACAATAAATGGAAGCCAAGACAAAATCCCACAACAAGACAAACTGGTAAACCACATACGACCAGAAGGTAAGATGACGACACAGGAACACTGCACTAATCAGGTGCAGTGGACTAGGGTAGGGAACAGGGCCCATCACTATCTCCAATAAACACCATCGGGGATAATAGGAGTATGCTCAAGCCTGTGAATCCAGACGGAGTCAATACTCAATATCTTCAACACTCCAAGCACACGTCAAGGTACCTATGCATATGCATATATCCTATAGCCAAAGCAATGCAAATCATGTAATCCTGAAATCCATCATAAGTAATAATCATGTCACATCATAATAGTATCGAGATTGCACATCATCGGTGCCAATACAGAACAATAACAAGATGCATAATCCAATACAATGTATACAGTCATCGAAGTCCTTCAAGATAAGCAAAAGTATAATACAAACATGGGGGTTGTTACATCCTACCCCCTATGTCTAGGCTTACTCCTGGAACCCTGCAAAAAGATATGGATAAAGGTCTCTCATCCTCGTCACATCTTCCCAAGATGTTGAGGACTCACCATCAGGATCCCACTGGACCCTTACCTACTTTATGTTCTGACCCCTGAGGGTCAACCTCTGATGGTAAAAGATGAGTATGGGCTCCAAAGAAAGCTACCCGTCCACCTCGATCTGCAAAGCAGTCCACTCATGAACATGGGTCACATCAGGAATATATTGTCTAAGAACTAAAACATGGAAAACATCATGAATCTGTGATAGACTCGGTGGCAACGCAAGGCGATAGGCAACAAGACCAATCCTCTCAAGGATCTCAAAAGGTCCAGCAAAATGAGGTGCCAACTTTGAGCCTTTCCCATAATGGATGGGGCTCTTCTGCAGACAAACTCTCAGAAACACATGGTCACCCACCAAGAAGTGGCGATCCAACCTATGGGAATTGGCATACTTCCTCTGCTGATCTTGAACTGTACCCAACTGCTCTCTGATCTGCACTACCTTTTGTTCCATATCCTAAAGCATCTCCAAACCAAAAGAACTCAGTCCTCTAAGCGATCCCAACTCAAGGGAGTGCGACATGGCCTTCCATACAAGGCCTGGAAGGGAGACATACCAAGGGAATTGTGGTACCCATTATTATAAGAAAACTCAATCAGGTACAAGTAGTCCTCCCAACGAGACTGCTGATCCATAATGTACATCCAAAGCATATCCTCTAAGACCTGATTAACCTGCTCCATTTGTCCATTGGTCTCGGGATGATATGCTGAGCTAAAATTAAGCTGAACTCCCAATGCATGTTGGAGAGAAGTCCACAAAGCTAAAGTGAACACTGGATCATGATTGAAAATGATCCTATGACATCCACAAAGCTAAAGTGAACACTGGATCACGATCGGAAATGATCCTATGACGAATACCATGCAAACGCACAATATCCTCCATAAACACTCAAGCTATGGATGCTGCAGTGTAGGAAGATCTCATGGGTGAGAAGTGTGCCACCTTGGTCAACTTGTCCACTGTAACCATAATAGCATCATGATGATGCAAAGACATAGGTAGCCCCACTATGAAATCAAGAGATATCGCATCCCACTTCCATCCAGGGATGGAATGAGGTTGCAACAGTCCTGTTGGGTGCTGATGCTCTACCTTCACCCGCTAGAACTCAAGACACTGAGCCACAAAATCGGCAATGTCATGCCACAAACCTACCGAATAATACAACTGTCAAAGATCGGCATGCATCTTCGTAACACCCAGATGAGTTGAATAGGGTGCACAATGGGCCTCTGACAAAACCAAGGAACGAAAATCACCAGAATTTGGAACATAAATACGACCAAGATGCCACAAAAGTCCATTAGGCTCAAGAGAGAAACCTACAAACCTGCCCTCAAGAACTCTCCCAAACTCAATCTCTGCCCTCACCTCCTGATACCAAGTATCACTAGGAAGTGACTCCAAAATATGGCTCTGCAAATCCACTCCAAGAGACAAAACTGAAATCTCATGTCTCCTCCTGCTCAAGGCATCCACAACAACATTATCCTTACCCTAGATATAGTGAACCTCAAAGTCATACTCACAAAGGAACTCCATCCAATGGCACTACCGAGTATTTAAAATCAGCTGAGTGAAGATATAGTGCAAACTACGGTGATCACTATGGAACTCAAACCGATGTCCCAAGAGGAAATGTCTCCAATGCACAAGTGCATGGATGATAGCTACTAACTCCAAATCATGGGTGGGGTAGTTTAGCTCATCATCCTTGAGCTTATGAGACTCGTATGCAATCACTCATCCCTCATGCATAAGAATTGCCCCCACACCCTCCAACGAAGCATTGGTGCACACTACAAAATCACCAGTAGGATCTGGCACTACTAGGATAGGTGCACTAGTCAGCTGCTCCTTAAGAACCTAAAAAGCTAACTCACATTGGTCTGACCACACAAACTTCTTCCCTTTCCATTGAAGAGAAGTGATGGGATGGGCTACCCGAGAGAAATATCTCACAAAACGGTGATAGTAATGTGCCAATCCTATGAAACTATGAACCTCAACCACATTCGTTAGTGCTGGCCAATCCACAATGGCCTAAATCTTAGAGGGATCCACTGAGATACCCTCTCCTGAGATGATGTGGCCCAAATATCTCACCTTAGTCTGGAAGAACTCACACTTGGCCAAATTACCAAACAATTGATTATCCCGCAAGCACTTCAACACTTGCTACAAATGGCCTTCATGCTCCTCCATAGTCCTAGAATAAATCAAAATATCATCAAGGAACATGAGAACAAACCAATAAAGATAGGGAAGAAACACCCCATTCATCAAACTCATGAAAACTGATGGAGCATTGGTCAACCCAAAAGGGACAATTGTGAACTCATAATGCCCATAGCGTGTACGAAATGTCGTCTAATGAATGTGTACCTCATAAATGCGAAGCTGATGGTATCTTGACTTCAGATCTATCTTGGAGAACACCTTGGCTCCCCTCATCTGATCGAACAAATCATCTATCTGACGCAAGGGGTAACGATTCTTCACCATCACTTTGTTCAACTGGCGATAATCAATGCACAAGCGAAGAGATCCATCCTTCTTCTTCATGAAGATGACAGGCACTCCCCAAGGGGATACACTAGGATGAATGAAACCCTTCTCCAGTGACTCCTCTAACTACAACCGCAACTCACTCAACTCCTAAGTAGTCATACGATACGGTGCCTGAGAAATAGGCTCTGCACCAAGAATGAGATCAATACGGAAGTCTATGTCGCGCTTAAGCGGCATACCTGGAATATCACTCGGAAAGACATTTGCAAACTCCTAAAGAATAGGATGACCATCAAGAGATACCTCCTAAATCCCAACCTCAACGAGATCACTAACTGAAATAGCAAACATCTGACAACCCTGCCATATGGCACGCATCAGTTTCATAGCCGAAATCACACAGAGAGAAATGGGTCTCTGAACCCCAACTAACTCAACACACTAAACTAACTTACACTAACAATATATACTAGCCAGATGGGTCTCCAAATAATCCATGCCTAAAACAATCCCGTAGGACCCCAAAGGCAACACACGGAGATCCATATGGTAGTGAAGGTGCCCAAATCCAACACAACCATGAACAAGGGAGTCTACAGCCACCTTGGCTCTAGTAGCTAACTCAACCTGCCAACCAACATCTTGCCTTGCCACCACGAGTCCACAACGCTCCATGAGAGAAGGAGAAATGAAAGAATATGAAGCTCCTGAATCAAACAAGACAGATGTGGTAATCCCACATAACACACTTGAATACTCGACCACAGTGCCCTGATGCTCAGCCTGATGGTTATCAACCACCACAGAAACTCTATGTGATCTACCAGTATCACCTACTATAGGCTCTAAAGTAGTCTATCTCTAACTACCTCCAGCCACTAATCTCTAAGGATAATGAGTAGCTATATGACCATGCTGTCCACAAGAAAAACAACCACTCCTGCCAAAACCTTGGCTTGAAAATGGTGCACGTGATTGTTGGGATCAACACATCCCTAGAACACTATTGTGCACTCTGATAACTCTGTGTCAGACCACTCTGATGCCTACTCTGAGAATGATGACATGAATGATCTCTAGAAAATGGAGTACTAGGACTCTGCCCACTCTGCTAAGACTGAGCAAATATATGCCTCTGTCACTGACCAGATCTAGAAGGTGCAGACTGAGATCTAGATGGTCCAACCCCCTGAGACTAGGTATCCCGAGCAACTGACCTTGAAGGAGGGGCACTACCAATCTAAACACCTGCTTGACCACCAAAGCCTCTAGCCAAATTCTCCTCTATCAACATTGCCTTCTGCATGGCGATCTCTAAGGTCTTCGGCTCAAACACATGGACACCACCACTGATATGGGCATTCAACCCCCTAATGAAATGCTACACTAACATCAGCTCGTCATCAAAAATGCTAGTATATTGCTTAAGCTCAAAGAAATGGTGCTCATACTAATATACCATCATAGTCAAGTGACGAAGTTCATAGAACTCATTAGCACATCTTTGTCGGTAATAATCTGAAAGAAATCATGCATGTAACTACTCTAAGAATAGTTCCCATGACATGGAAGTAATTTCTAGATGAAGCTTTTGCTTCTCTACTCTCCACAATTAGATGTAAAACCACTGAGATGCATAATGGCACATCGAGCTTTAGTATTTTTACTATAAGGATGCATAGCAAAGCATCAATCAAGATCGATCAACCAAGTCTCTGCCTCGGTACCTATACCAGAACCATCAAAAGTATGAGGATGAGCTCTAAGAAGATCCCTCATGTGACCTACAGCAACACTATCTCCATCCACTATATCCCTCACAACTACTGCTCTCGAATGACCCATACTATGGGAATGCTCATGCTCAACTCTAGCATCCTGACCATCCTAACGAAAAGGATGTAACTCCATCTCATGAGATAACTCCTGACGAGGTCCTAATTGGTCCATAATCTTTTGTAATAGAGCTAAAACCTGAGCACCCCTGAGCCCTTCGGCTAGATTCTCAACACACGGTTCCTCCTAGCACTCACCCCGATTACCCTGATCGGCATTATGCTAGGTGCTACATCGAAGAACAGTGGCTATACCTCTAAATCTACCTCTAGCTCTACCCCTAGAAGGCATCCTAAAGGAAACAAAGAACACATCAAAATAGATCATCACAGGGATGACCTATACACCATACTAAGGCATGAAAGCATAAAAATAGACTATAAAACAATATAACAACCTCACGCCACACATGCCAAACATAGCAAATAGAAGGCTCAAGTATGCCAGAGGTCCTAGTGTGTGAACATGGGCTCTGATACCAGATGTAACATCTTGCTACGTAACCCACAAAGGGTAAGAGCCAAAAGATAACCAGACTATTTTTTTTTTACATAAGTAGACAACATACACAGATTCAGTTGCCAATTCGATAGATCAACATCATTCATCACCAAGTATGGCTGAATGCACAACCCACAAGAGATGACTAAATCACTCTCCAGAGAAATATTAATAAAACTACGTTCATTTTAAACACCAATTTAAATGTTTCTATGTCCCAATTTAAGATTATAAACATGAATCCAAAGAATCATAGTACAAACAGATCTGATACCCACACCGGAATCCATAAACCAAAAAGAAAACATCTCATTTCTTCTCATTATTTTGCATGGTTACATCTTCTCTCTTAAGAGAGTACAATAACATAAAAGAATATACAAGTACAATGATAAAGTCTTGAATATGATACAATGATTGAATAAGTACAATAGCTGAAAAAGTAATAGACAGAGAGAGAGAGTATATCTCCAATTTGGTGCTCCGATAACCTGTTCACTGGTCCCCAATGGTGGTGGAAATGCCTCCCAACCATGTGGACTCTAAGAGACCACCCCACCATGCTCAGAAGTAGTTACAAGGCCCAAACAGAAGAACAATAACAATGGGATATAAGATGTCCAACACTCACATCAATCACGGAGCAAACACGGAGAACAATGCATACAGCCAAAGTCATAGGTCAAGTACTACTCACAACTGCTAAGGTACTAGATACTAGAGTGTAAATTAGATGGAGTGTCATCATGCATGCTCGAAGGGATGGCACCACATGGAACCAAGTACTCCTCTCATGCAGACGAGGAGACTCAATCATGCTCGAATCAACGCCCCACAGACAGATTACTCGATGCCCCATAGACAGATAGGCCTTCTCATTGCATCCTTAGCCTTTACAAGTGCTCAAAGCCATGCATGAGGACTAATTATCTTATTAATGTTTTGACCCCAATATTTTTATTTAGTTATCACTTATTAATGTAACTCTGCTACTAGTTCCCCTGGCGGCCACTTGTGGGCCCCAGGCTTGTAGAGAGCCACTCCAAATGACAACTTTAATTACCTAGACCAAATTTGTCTTGTTTAACCCAAACGAGGTATCCAAAGTTGACTGGAACACTAAAGTATAAATTTAAAATAGTAAATATGAAAAATGTGATCTACAAGACCAAAACTTTTGACGACATTGAAATTTATTGAAAACAACCCTATGCCAGTTAGATCAGTTTTGTAATAACTTGAAAGTGACCCCAATTTGGTCACTCCTCATGCAAAGAAATGCACGGACATAATAAGAAAAGTACAACAAATGGTATTGTGAGTCTTCTCACAGCCAAAGTTTTGCATAGTGGCTACCATATTTAGCATAATAGAAAAGAAAATGTAAAAAGATGAACAAAATGGAGATCTTAATTTTCCCTCCTCCAGTGATTTCCTTTTTGCATGACAGAAAAACTTAATAAGGAATTATGTAACCAAATTTAAATGCACAACATAGGTTGATGCATCTAAGATATTTCAGTGCCATAACATTCATTAAAATCAAGGTCGATGGTTCCCACAAGGCTGGTACTTAGCAGAAAATGATAGAAATGACCCAAACAAGGGGCCGCCCCAGTTTATTATGAGGAGTTGATATGAATATTAAATCAGAGAATCAACATATAAAAAAGGGTTACATGGGACTTAGATCGCTGAAATCTCTATGGTGGCATCCCAGTTTATTGGTATGGCTGCACTCAATATAATCTCAATAAAATCAAACCCCTTTTGTTTTTTCACTACAATTTATAAATCAGACACACACGATCTTTCATTAAAAACCCATTTATCATCGAATGAGGAGATCGTTCTATAGTTTAAAAAAATAAATTCAAGAATAGAGGCAATATAAATATCTTGCATTGTATAAATTTTGGCATATGTTCTTTGGACGACAGTAATGGAGTTTTGATTTCTCTATGCTTAACAAAATAGTAGCAAACATGATTTAGTTTTTGTTAAGGCAATAATGGGGTTTCAATTTTTCTATGCTTAATGAAAGAACAGTGAACATATTTTAGTTTTTGTGCTGAAAGAACAAAGATCTGAGGTAAATACCTCTAATCCAAATCACACCCCCCTTGACTGGTCGCACTCCCCTCTGGCTAGTCGCACTCCCTCCACCGTACCTCTAATCTTGCAATATGATACACTTCCTGAGAATCTCTGCCTATTTCCACTCCCCTTGGCTCACCTCAGATCTTGTAATTTGATCCACTTGCCTGAGTAAATCCATCCCATGTCTTTCTCTCTGTTGTTCTCTCTATTTTTTTATTTTAAACCCTCTCTTCCCCCCTCCCAGGCGTTGACTACCCTCTAGATCAGATATCCTCCCTTCTACCAAAATATCTTTCTATATTTGCATTCCCCACCTAATCCTCCCAACACAGTAAGGAGGAATTTTCTCCCTATGTTGCCCACATATATCTTTTTGCAGTTAACACCCTCACCAACTTCTCCAAGTGCCATCGACTAAGGCATGGTAAGAGTTTTTTTTAAATAAAATAAAAACTGACTCTCTTTATGAAGAGTGATTCAGAAATAGGAGGTTTTCTAATAGAACATCATGCAACTCCTTGGGGATAACAATGACTAAGTTTTCCATTTAATGTAAAAGTGGTTTCAATGAATATTTCTAGTTTAACTATTACATACTACATTGAAGTGATGCATGAAAGATAAATGCTAGAAATTATACATGTGGCAGTAAGATAAAGAACATCCCACACAACAAAGAATAATAGCTATATGTTTAATGTATTTAGTAAAGAATAATCCACATTTGAAACCACGCAAAGATGCCAGTGAAACCACATCAAAACACTGACGACAAAAATATATAGTCACCTAGTACAATAAACGGAGGCCAAGACAAAATCCCACAACAAGACAAACTGGTAAACCACATACAACCAGAAGGTAAGACAATGACACAGGAATGTTGCACTAACCGGGTGCAGTAGACTAGGGTAGGGAACAGGGCCTATGACTATCTCTAGTAACAACCATCGAGGATAATAGGAGTATGCTTAGGCATGCAAATCCAAGTGGTGTCGATACTTAGTACCTACAACACTCCAAGCACACGTCAAGGTACCTATGCATATGCATATATCCTATAGCCAAAGCAACGTAAATCATGTAAACCTAAAATCCATCATAAGTAATAATCATGTCACATCATAATAGTATCGAGATTGCATATCATCGGTGCCAATACAAAACAATAACAAGACACATAATCCAATACAAAGTATACGGTCATTGAACTCCTTCAAGATAAGAAAAATCATAATACGAACATGGGGGTTGTTACATATAAATTCTCACCACCATGCAATGGAACCCAGTGCACACCACCAACTGATGTAGCAGCTCACCTGTCAGCGAAGCGTAGTTTTAGAAATGACCGTGGGTGGGCTACTATTCAGATTTAAGTGGATATATTTAGGTTGATGAATGAATAAGTGTAATCAATCCATATATAAAATAATGTATTAGGGTTTTTTCTTATAAAGACAAAGGTTAGAAAAAGGAATTTAACTTCTAACATAATTGTGGCCATCATACATGTATTAAGTTATGTTCTCTCATAAGGTTTTCTACATTGATATTAAATGTTGGAACTATTAATGGACTAATCTTATGAGAAGTGTATATTTAAAACAACTTGGTATGGCTACAAACAACAATATGTTTCTTAGTTGTGACTATAAAAAATTCTACAAATGTACATAACAAACTATAGCAATAAGATTTTAACTAATAAATATTTTAATAATTATTTTCACTATTTTTCTGCCACTTGCACCTTGGTATAAAGCTATTAGTAAGAATCTCTCATTATTTTTCACCTTACCAAGAATTCTTGCCACTTTATTTGTATGCAAAAAAACATGATCCTGAAGAAGTCCAATCCAACAACGACCAAGGAAGGTTGAATTATTTAGAAGTAAAGGAACTAAGGATGAATATTCTAACTAAGGATGAATATTTTGTATTACTAAGACCATTTTTAATGCAATAATATGCATATATCTTGACAGTGGCAAAATATTTGTGGCCATCTCAAGACTTGCATCAAAGAGAATTGGGACAACAGATGCATCTATAGTTGTTCGAACAGCAGAAACAAGTTATGCCTGATATTGCTCTATCAAAAAGCACCCAAGGAGTTCTAGATCTTCTATTTTCTCAAACTTATCTACTATTGTACTGAGCAATGTTACCCTTAGTGGCCGCATCTTCTCAAAGGTGTCGGTATTTACCTGGTAAGAAAGTGAAACTAGCTCTGCAAAATGAACAACAAACCAATCACCACCAATTTGTACACCATGAATCATTTTCCCTTTTCATGCTTGTAATAGGTCAAAGTGAGTTGGTTCCTTTCTAACCGCATTAGGCAACCTACTCAAACACATTTGATTAGCATGACTTTACATATGCCAATTGTGGGATTTCACGTTACATCTGCCAATTGCATTTATTTGAAAGTTTCTAAATCTTTCAAATATCCATTTGAAAATATCTTGCCATCATGATATGAGATGATGTTTTATTTTTTTTTAAATAATTGTACTTGTTTTCCTTAACAAAGTTGTGGTCTTTTTGGTGCTGGACTCATACCAACTTTTAGTTGACACCACATCTTGCATATGTATCCACCTAAGCATTTCTAATCATGCTATCTGACCAAATTTTGTGTTTTATCTGTTGTTTCTATTTTGACACATGCAAGGAGAAAGTTGGCTAAGTTTGAGGATACAAGGGCTTAAATTTCACAGTCCACCTTGCCTGTCAAAGGAATTTTTTTCCTGCAGTTTAGTCTTCATTAGTGCCTTTCACAAAATTAATTTTTTTATGCAAGTCAAATTTTATATGTCAAGCTAGAGCTTCCTTAAGAAATGGTCTAGTTGCGCATCCTACATGAGAGCTGATGTTGAATGTTCCAGTCATTATATTATTTTACTTTAATTATTTGATCCACGCTGCTATGGAGGAAATAATTAGCTTTGCAAACCATATATATTATCCCTGATGCCATGTATACATTTAGATATTCTATGGAAAAATAATGCAATGATTACCCACAAACAAATGTGCACACACAGCGCATTCTGCTTTAGTACGGTAATAAAATCGTGGAATCTCTTAAACCCATGGTACAAATATGAACTTTATGACTTTGTTTAAAGAAAGAATGTGAAGATTTTTAAAAAAATATGAAAGATTTATATATTTTTTTCAAATTCATCTAACTTTATAAAAATGAACTATAAATAAAATATTTAATATTTAAATTTACACATTTCAATAATAGATATGCATGTAAAATACAGAAGCAATAGTTATGTATATAAAATGCAAAAACAATAAAAGAATAAGAAAACATGCATAGCATAGTCTTCTAGTCACATCCCTAGGCTACGGTCTTAGTCACTTCCTTATTTTCTTTTCAAATCATCATTCTCACATGCATAGTGCAGTCTTACCTCTAGTCACATCCATGTGCTGCGATCTTAGTCACTTCCTTATTTTATTTTCAATTCACCATTTTCCTCCAATGCAAAACCAAAGCATTCCAGCCTGGAGTTACTTATAATACTTGTTCAATTATAGGTATAATATTTAGTTGAAATCTGGTAAGATTTTGTTCTCTTTGGCCTATGTTGGAAACTGGAATTGATTGGGTCTGAAACTTATTCTGAAAGCATGGTTCCAAATCAGGGCTTAAATTTGACAGTTGTAGAGCTACATTTAAAGATTTTAACTTTAAAATACAATTAAAAAATATTTGATTGTATTGATATACAACTAATTTATTTTAAAAACTGTAAAAAAAAAAACAACTAATATGAAAATCTAAATAGATATACATAGATATATATACACATACAAATATACATATACATATATTCCATTTATTTTTAAATTTTTTAATAGGAACTATTATTTAAAAATAAAATTCTGAGATTTTTAGATTTGTTTTTTTATAGAATATATTTATTCTAAATTATATAATATATATATTTTCTTTTTATTTTTAAATTTTTAATAGGAACTTCAATTATTTAAGAAAAATTTCTTAAATTTTTAGATTTGTTTTTTATGAATATAATTATATACTCATTCTAAATTATATAATATATATATATATATTCCTTTTATTTTTAAATTTTTTATTATTTAAGAAAAAAATTCCCAAAACTATATTCATTCTAAATTTCTAGTTTTTTCCTTTTATTTTTAATTTTTTTAAAAGGAACTTCTATTATTTAAAAGTTTTTTTTTTTTTATAAATATATTCATTCTAAATTTTTAGGCATTTTCACACAACTCTCTAAGATATATATATCTTTTATTTTAAAATTTTTAATAGGAACTTCTATTATTTAAAAAAAATCCCTTAGATTTGTTTTTTTAATAAAAAAAATTATCTATTCTAGGCTTTTTCAACACAACTTTCTAAGCTTTTGCTGCACATCAAAAATAGTGAAATAAAAAGAATTTGGAACCATGTTTTCAGAATAAGTTGAAGTTTCAGACCCAATCAATTCTAATTTCCAACACAGTCCAAAACAAAATCTTACCAGATTTCAACTAAATATTATACCTGTAATTGAACAAGTATTATAAGTCACTCTAGTCTCGAATGCTTTGGTTTTGCATTGGAGGAGAATCCTAAATTGAAAAGAAAATAAGGAAGTGACTAAGACCGCAGCCCAAAGGTGTGATTAGAGGTAAGACTGCCCTATTCATGTTTTCTTGTTCTTTTATTGCTTCTGCATTTTATATACATAACTATTGCTTCCATATTTTACATGCATATTTATTACTGAAATGTGTAAATTTAAATATTAAATATTTTATTAATGATTCAATTTTTATAGAACAAAATATCTAAATCTTTCATATTTTTTTTAAATCTTCACATTCTCTCTTTAAACAAAGTCATAAAGTTCATATTTATACTATGGGTTTAAGAGATTCCATGATTTTATTACCAAACTAAAGAAGAATGCCCTATGTGTGTGCATTTGTTTGTGGGTAATCATTGCTTTGTTTTGCCATAGAATATCTGAAGGCACACATGGCATTAGGGATAATATATGTGGTTTGTAAAGCTAATTATTGCCTCCATAGCAACGTGGATCGAAGAAGTAAAGTAAAATAATATAATGACTGGAACATTCAACATCAATTCTCATGCAGGATGTGCAGCTGGATCATTTCTTAAGCAAGCTCTAGCTTGACATATAAAAAAAATTAATTGTCATGTGAAAGGCACTAATGAAGACTAAACTACACAAAAAAAATCCTTTGATAGGCAAGGTGGACTATCAAATTTAAGCCCTGTTCTGAATTCTTTCTATTTCACTATTTTTTATGTGCAGCAAAAGCTTAGAAAATTGTGTTGAAAAAGCCTAGAATAAATAAAATATTTTATTAAAAAAATAAATCTAAGGGAATTTTTTTAAAAATAATAGAAGTTCCTATTAAAAAATTTATAAATAAAAGAAATATATATATATATATATATATATATATATATATATATATAACTTAGAGAGTTGTGGTAAAAAACCTTAAAATTTTAGAATGAATATATTTATCAAAAATAAATCTAAAAATTTGAGAAATTTTTTCTTAAATAATAGAAGTTCCTATTAAAAAATTTAAAAATAAAAGGAAAAAACTAGAAATTTAGAAATTTATTCTCAGGAAATTTTTTCTTAAATAATAAAAGTTCCTATTAAAAAATTTAAAAAATAGTATTTATATTTAAAAAAATATATCTAAAAGTTCCAATTTCTTTTTTTGTTTGATATTTTCAGTGATTTTAGAGAGCTTTTTCTCTTCCAACTGTTTCCAATTTCTTTTTTGTTTTTTATTTTTATTTTTTTCCAATTTCTTTTTTTCTTTTTTATTTTTATTTTTTTCCAATTTCTTTTTTGCTTTTTATTTTTCTCAATTTCTTTTTTGGTTCCATAGTTTTTTTAATTTAGCTTTTCTCCTTCAACGTTTTTAATTTCTTTTAATTTTTTTTTTTTCTTAAGTTTTATTTTTTATTTCCTTTTTGGTATTTTAAGTTTTTTTAATAAATTTAGGCAAAAAAAAATGGGTGCTCTCATCCCCACCCCATTGTGAGTGTACTAGTATATTTATATTTAAAAAATATATCTAAAGTACGCGAGGGATATCTCTTTTCCATACTTTATTTTCACTTTTTTTTCTTCTATCATTTTTCTTTTTTAATTTTTCCATTTTCTTTTTTGGTTTGATATTTTTGGTGTTTTTTTTTAGCTTTTTCTCCTTCCAACTGTTTCCAATTTCTTTGTTGGTTTGTATTTTATATTTTTTCCAATTTCTTTTTTAGTTTTTATTTTTTATTTTTCGAATTGGTTCTTATGTTTTATTTTTTCCAATTTCTTTTTTGGTTCTTGTGATTTAATCAACTTTTGTTTCAATAGTTTTTTATTTCTTTTTTGGTTTTTATTTTTTATTTTTTCAAATTTTTTTTTTGGTTTTTATTTTTTTATTTCTTAAGTTTTATTTTTATTTCCTTTTTCATATTTAATTTCTTTTTATAAATATAGGTAAAAAAATGAGTGCTCTCATCTCCATCTGACTATGAGTACTAGTATATTTATATTTAAAAATATATATCTAAAGTATGTCGACGAATATCTCTTTTCCATAGTTTATTTGATTTTCTCACTTTTTTTTTTCTTCCATCATTTTTTATTTTTTTAATTTTTCCAATTTCTTTTTTGGTTTCATATTTTTAGAGATTTTCTAACTTTTTCTCCTTCCAACTGTTTCCAATTTTTATTTTTGGTTTTTATTTTTTTATTTCTTAAGTTTTATTTTTTCTTTCCTTTTTGATATTTTAATTTTTTATATAAATTAATGTAGAAAAAATGAGTGCTCTCATCCCCACCTGCTGTGACTATACTACTATATTTACATTTTAAAATATATATCTAAAAGTACACGAGAGCAATATCCTTTTTCCATAGGTTCTTTCATTTTTTCACTTTTTTTTTGGTTTGCAATTTCTTTTGTTGTTTTTATTTTATAATTTTTCCAATTTATTTTTTGGTTCCATAGTTTTCTCCAGCTTTTTCTCCTTCCAACAATTTCCAATTTCTTTTTTGGTTAGAGTTAATTTTTTCTCCTTTGATTTTCTGAAGTTTTATTCTTTCTTTCCTTTTTGATATTTTTATTTTTATTTTTTAAATTTAGGTAGAAAAAATGAGTGCTCTTATCCCCACCACGATGTGACTGTAATAACGCCTCTCAATGTTATATATATATATAAACAAATCTAAAAATTTGAGAAAATTTTCTTAAATAATAGAAGTTCCTATAAAAAAATTTAAAAATAAAAAGAAAATATATATATATTAATATTATGAATAAATATATTCTATAAAAAACAAATCTAAAAATTTGGAATTTTTTTTAAATAATAGTTCCTATTCAAAAAATTAAAAATAAAAGTAATATATATATATATATATATATATATATATATATAAAATAAAAAACAAATTTAAAAATTTGAGAAAATTTTCTTAAATAATAGAAGTTCCTATAAAAAAATTTAATAATAAAAAGAATATATATATATATATATATATATTCTATAAAAAACAAATCTAAAAATCTAGAATTTTTTTTAAATAATAGTTCCTATTAAAAAAATTAAAAATAAAAGTAATATATATATATATATTAGTTGTTTTTTTTTAGTTTTTAAAATAAATTATTTGTATATCAATACAGTCAAATTTTTTTTTAATTGTATTTTACAGTTAAAATCTTTAAATACAGATATACAACTGTTAAATTTAAGCCCATGCCATTTGCATTTCCTCGAAAGTTCCTTCTAGGCTTTTTTAATAAATCAATTTTATATGCAACAATATTTCAAATTGTTGCCTTTGTCTATATCTTCACATTTTATATGCAATTTGGTTGGCATAGGCATTTTTCCATTGTGCTTCAAACCTGGTATGCAAAATGGAGCTCAAACATAGATAGCTTCTTTGTGTTATATTCATGTTTTGCGTATATGCTATCAGAGTCGCTAAGGAAAACCGGTAGCTACAACTTCATCATTCTTCATAGAATAAGCTGCGGCCTCATGTATGCTTCCACTTTTGTATACATATCCACCTTTATATTTTTTTTTTATGTTGTTTATATTTCCACCTTCCATCAACTCATATGCCAACTTTGATAGACATTTCTAACTCTCCCATGAGCCTCGAGTTTGAGCTTGACTCGTAATGTGTTGGGCGCATCATCATCAGCAATTAATGTCCGCTTATGAACTTCACATAGAGCATGTGTAGAAAGTTGTCATAATAGCTCCATAAGCCTTTGATAACATCTTTGCACGACACTAAAATTGAACTTCTTGGATCTCATTTAACAATCTATCCTGGAGAAGACACAGTTGCATTCTTCCTTGTCTATTTTAAGGCCATGGACTTATATATTGCTTTCCAACTGTAGAAAGATCATCACTCTCTTTCTCTATTACCTAAAGGCAGTGTCTATTTTAGATCACAACTTTTGAGCGGTCTCAAGACTTAGCATAAACATCCCCATATATATATATATATATACAAAGTAGTCACCATGATGTTTTGACTTTTGATGCCAATTCGTATACCAAGTTCGTGACTTTTTATATAGCTTTTCATTACGTTTCAAATGACATCTCTCTGTGACATTCTTTTCATATAGTTGCAAGCATAAATCCCGACTATGTTTTTGAAACAACTTGCATAAGAGAAATCAATCTTGTTTCACTGCAATGACATTTAAATTGTGCCTCAATAATTTTAAGGGAGCCACCTTTTGATGAAAGAAATTTCCTCTATATTGAATGTGTCAATAAATGTTGAAGCCTTGAACCTTCTTTCTAAAGTTGCTTTGACCATGCTTCATCCACATCCATACACTTTTTGGATGATATGAAATCCAAAGAAAACGAATTGGAAATCCCAAGTTCAAAGCTTCATTTCCATTGTTGTATACTAATTTTATACCACCATTTTCTGCCTATTCCATGCGTTTGCAGAGCATTGACATGTATAAAGATGAATTCATTATGAACAGTTATGTGCATAGAAATTGCAAGTGACCAGTGGCCATTGAAAGAGTGTAGATTTGCAACAATGAAGATATGCAAGGAATTTTCAGGAGGATGTGGAGTAAGTAGAATATATAACACCTCCTTCAACTACCCTTTTCTAAATAAAGTTGTGAGATTGAAAAGAACAGTCCAGACAACAATGGCATTTTAGGACTATAGAAAATGGATGACTTCATTAGTGACTAAGGGGGAAAAATTTAAAATTTTCTAGGATTAAAACTTGGGTAACACACACAAAAACCTTTTTTAACAAACTTTTTTGTGAAATTGACTAAAAAATCACAACGAATCTCATAATCACATCTATTTTGTTGTTTTATAATATTATTTTCTATTTTTTGCAAGGATTTTTTCAATTCTAACACCTTTTCTTGAAGCATTTCGCTAGTCAAAGACTATTTTATCAACTACTAATATCACTGTTCTCAACTCAGTTGTCCAAGACTATATTTTTTATCACTAGATTAGTTGTACATTTTATATTCTTAAAGGTCAATTAATCTTTTATACCATGTTTGTGTAAACTATTTGCTGTGTATGCTCTCTCCTCACATCATAAGATGATCTTGGATATAAAAAATACCTCATAGTTTACTTTGTGTTGTGTTAAACCTAAGAATATAAGTGTGTATGCTCTCTTCTCATAGTGTAAGGTGATCTTAGAGATAACAAAGATTTAGACTTCTTTCCTTTTAGTACGCCTATATGTAAGGATTTTATCACCATAGAGGATGACCTAAACCATGTGATCTGATAAGGTATATAAAGGGGGGGGAGTGAAATTTATACCTAAAAGGAGCTATAATTATGTCAGTCACAATCTTGGTACCCCTTTGCATAAGGAGTCAAGGTGAACTAAAATTAGACTTGACCAAGAACACATGATTGTAGATGGGCTCTAGTTCATGGATTTTGGCCTCACATACCTAGCGTATAATGAGGACATTCTCTATTTGCATGTATAGCCTAGATAAGACCTTTTCTTCATCCTTTTTCGTGGTCCATTGATAAGACGTTAGCCCTAAGATCTATTACTCACATTGTGCTTTTGAGTTTATAGAGATAGAGCTTATTGTGGGAAAGGTCTTTGCCTCCACAATAAGGGTGGTATAAGTGGTACATGACCTTACATTCCCTATCTATTTGTAACTTCATAGATAACATATTAGTGAGCCCACAAAAATTGGCACTCCCACTTGAATAATCTAGGATGTTCATATGCTTGATCTATTTTCATTTGTGTGAAACCTATGCATTATCCCTTTGCATCCAAAATAAATCAAAAACCTACAAAAGCCAAAAAATCCTCTCTAGTCAAAGCTAAAATCCATTCAATCCAAATCTTTGATCAAATCCTTCCATCTTCCATTCACCCATCCAAAAATCAAAATCCCCATCACATCATCTCAATCAAACCCCCAATCTTATCCAAGCTCAAATCTCATTCAAATCCAACCATCATCCATTTCAAATCCAACCTTCTGATCAAAGACCAAGATCTTAAATCAAACCCATTATCCTTAATCCAATCTTTCTTAGGAACTTAACATTTTCTTTAAGTGTGGTTATCCAATCAAATCAATCCCCACCCTCTTGCTTAAGAAATTTTCCTATCTTAAGTAGAGATAAAATCCACAATCAAACCCAATCAATTCTTTCTTAAGAATTTGGCATATCTTAAGTATAGAGATTCATTCCTCACCCAATCAATTTGAATTATCCCAATGTCTTGAAATTTGATCCCCAATCATCCATCACCTAAATCAAATAATCTTCAATTTAGAAATTTAATGATCAAATCAACATGAATTCAATGCTAATCCAATCCAATTTAGCCCATATCCAATCCAACATCAAGCTACATAAGGTCCTAGACTTAATATTGCAAATCTAAAATCCCCAACAAATAAAATATTAAGGTCCACACCTTTGTATTCTAATGTCATTAAATCCATCCATCATCCCACATCATCAAAGCTTGTCAAATCTTCATCATTCAACCTAAGTACTCACCTTGATTCATGACATATCTCAATAGGATGGACCAATTTGTAGGTGATGATAAAAATGTTCTCATCTAATATCTTATTAAGGAAGAGGTTAAAGTCCCTTGTAACTTTGACATGGAAAAACTCGAAGGTCTCGTCCTTTCTAATTCACCATCACCACTCACCTTCAAAACCTTCTAGACCATTCATAGATAAACTGTAATGTCCCCTTTTGGAAACAATACCAATTTTTCCCTAGGAGAATGGTTTCTTGCCTTTGTACCCTTGAGAGTTTTTAAGAATCTCTTTTCTACAGCCAATATGCTATTGTATCTTTATATTTCAAAGCTGCCCTTACATATACTTTCCCAACTCAGGAATATGAATATTCTAAACTCAGAAAATATCTCCTTATTCCTTTTGATCTGCTGTTTATCCAAAAATATATTTTTCTCTAACTCCCCATTATATTCCCCCTTTGATGATGCTGCTATTTATATTATATATGTTCCATTATGCCTCTTACGAAGAATAGTGACTCTTCAAAGAGTCACATACATTGGTCCCCTCTTATATTTAATATCTAGTCACTTATAAAATTAATATATAATATATATTATTTAATTTATTCATTCATATTAATAATATATATTATAATAATATTTATATCTATTAATATCTTATGAGTATAATAATAATAATATTTGATATTTATATTCATGTAATATGATAATATATTATATAACTTATTAATATTTAATTATTAATATTTATGTGTAATTAAATATATTGTTTAAATCTTCAATTTAATTAAGGCTTTAATATGGGGACATGACATAAACACTCAACTCATGACCATATTAGCCACCACAATGATCAAGAAGTTGGTGGTAGCATCCTACCACCCCCACCTCCTCTTAATCCCACTTCATCTTCTAACTCACATCAACAAAGTTAGTCTTCATCACTTCCCTCACAAACTACAATCCCTTCTACAACATCCCATCAATATGTTCCTACACTTTCCAATCCACTCCCAACTTAATATTTACCAATGACAAACCTCATTCAATCACTCCCACTTCTCTCCATCCCTCAACAAATAACTCCAATTCAACCCATATTACTGCAATATATTCTATAACAACATATCTCATATCAACCCACATAAAATCATTCAAACCCTTCACAAAAGACAAAACAATTAGACCAACCCCAACTTATCATCAATCCAATCCCACATCAACTTATCCCATGAATATTCCTCAAAATATGTATCCACAATCTCCCACTTCTTCTAATACCCCTCAAAACATGTATCAACAATGTTCCATTTATTCAAAAATCATCCAACACCCATATCAACAACCTCCCACTTCTCCAAATATCCCTCAAAGTATGTATCATTAATCTCCCACTTCTTCAAATTCCATTTAGCATCCATATGAACAATCTCCCACTTCTTCAAATATCATCTAGCATGCATATCAACAACCTACACAAAATAATCCATCAAGCCCAAATAACATATTTTTTGGTCATCAGGCCATGGTAACTTTGACAAGGGAAACACCACTCTAGCCTTTGTATCCTATATAAATCCACCATCCTCACAACCTCTATAATCCAACTCATTGCATCAAGCCAACTACCACCCAATCAAAACATCTAATTCATCCAATCAATATAATCACTCATCTTCTCAAACTGCCTCTCAATCACCTAATCCTCCCTTATCTAAACAATTCATGAAAGACTTTAAATCCAAGCACTACTAGCGTCACCTACCCCCTCAAATAAAAAACAAAACAAAACTTGAAAATCTTCTCTAAGAACTACTAGCAAAGGATCCAAGTACAAATGAAAAAGAAATGTTGTGGAGTCATTCAACTCCACTCATCCAATGTCATCCCACTCTAGCACATGCATGCATGTTGTCACTAAGAAAGTCATCAATCCACCATCCATCAAGAACATTCAAGATCTTGTACATCTACCTAGCCTATCAAAGAGTCTCTTAGTACCATCCTTGTCCAAAATCAAACATCGTCATACAATCCAATGCCTATCTTTGAACCTATCAAAGAGCCTCCTAGTACCATGCCTATCCATCAAGTACCATCATGTGATCCAATTCCTATCAAGCCTATTAAAGAGTCTCTACCCATAAGATCAAGTCAAAATCCATTATGCAACCATGTTTTCAATTATTTAAAGCCTATCAAGCCCATCCAAGAAACCTCTATTCTTATCCAAACTCAAGAGCTAGGTCAAGAATCAAATCCAAAGCATGATCAACCTTTCTCCTCACCAAGACAAGATCAAACTATCCAAGCTACTCAAGGTCAAATTATCTAAACTACTAAAGATTAAACTATCCAAGCTGCTCCCATCCATGATCAAGATAATATTTTTTTTAAAAAGGTGACGAGTATCACCTATACTAATATTAAAGTCAAAAATTACAGCACAATCGTATGAACAAGAACAACATGGATGACTGAGACCCCAAGGTTGGGCAGGACAAAACACATAAAGCTTGTAAAATAGACCATATCGGGCAAAACAAGCGAAAGATACCAAAAAACCCAATCAAATTTATTGGGGCAGGATTTACAGGTGCCATTAGCAAGCGGAGCCACATAAGCAATAGAAAATAGCATCGAGAGTGCCATGGAAGGAAGTCTTGGAGCCATGTCTAGACAATGGAGCCAGATGAAGTGGATGGTGCCAAAGAATTCCTTAGCCTTAGCTTCTAGACCAATGGGCAACTGGAAACTATAAGCCTCCAAAGTCGTATTAAGAGTATTGAAACACCCTGAGCGAATGCCTTTTTGAAGGCATTATATTTATGCAGGAGACCTTCAAAGAAGAACGTAGCAAACACAGGGGAAAAAGACCTCCCAAAGCTGCATTAAACTCCTAGATACTGTATGTGTCAAGGGTGGATGTCCAGCGATAAAGGTGGACTAGGGAGAATGCAATGGACTAGGGTTAAATGCATGCTCAAAGAGAAATTTGGCCGTTGGCAGCATAGTAGAGAGAGAGACAATAATAACACGTCACCTTTGATCTATGATAGATCACCTAAAATAATTAATTAGCCATAAATAGAATTGATCTGAGGAAGGAAAGAAATTGCCTCCACCCCACAGAGGATCCCATCTGTAGATATAATTTGATATAATGACATCAATGACTTGATAGTTCAAGTAGACATCACACTCTCTTTAAGATATTTCACCATGCACATGGTAGATGGCCAAAGAGAGCACTCTTGACATTCATTCATCTCTCCACAAAAAAAATCCAACTAAAATTATTGAGATTGAGATATTTCTAATACCTGGGGATTGATGAAGAAATATTACCATTTTCCTTGTCAATCAATTTGATCAACCCTTCTAGAAAATTACTCCGGTACAAATCAAAAGCACTATCATGGCTGTGCTGATCTATAGCTAGGTTAGCCAGCTAGTCAGCAGTAAAATTTGCTTCTCTGTAGCAATGTGATATTTGGAAGGAATCCATTTCCTCCAGGTGCTTCCAGATGGCTTGGAGAATATATTTCAATTTCTGGTTTTGAATGCACTTTGATTTTAAAGCCTTGATAATTATCAAGGAGTTACCTTCGATCCAGACGTGTTTAATGTGGAAATCTCTTGCCAATTGCAATCCATGAAGAAAGGAAGAAGGGCATGGACTTTACCTATGAATTTTGAGACTGGTGATAGCTTGGTCGCCCTAGGTACAATAGCTTTCGTGCATGAGTCCCGAAGGATGCAGCCTTTACCTGATTCGCTTGGATTAGCTCAGGAGGATCCATCAAAATTTAGCTTGATAAATGGAGGAGATGGTGCCATCCATTTGACCTTCGTCCTATCAACCTTATCCTTATTTGATTAAACTAAACTGGTATGCACGGACGATGTTCTAATGTACTTCCATTTCTTGAGCAAAGACGAATCCCAGTTGGAGAACTTATCATTTGGTCTGAAGTATTTGGTTACATTTGAGGTTACTACTTCTAAGATCAACAAAGTTTATACGGCTAATCTGATTTGTGGGTTATCGACAACACTTTATAGCCTTTCTTTACTGAGTATAACCCTGACTTAGCAATGATCCAACTTAATTCATCTTCCTTTTCTGATGTAAAAATCTCTCTCAACAAATATTTTCCTAAGAATGTCCCGGTGTGAGGGGAAATTACAATCCTTAGAACATTTCCATCTGATTTTCCAAAAAGATTTTTCTTGCTCGTCCTCCTAGTAGTCCTAGATTCTCTTTTCCTGTGATAAAGATATTATTTATGATCAAAAGAACCGAGTTGATCCCTTCATCCAAGATACTCTCATCTATGATCAAGAAACCAACACTAATCCTATCCATCATCTAACCAGTCATATCCATTATCCAACAGCATCCCATGATGAGACACTTGGTCCCCATGAACACATAGACAATGAAGTAAATGACATTGATCCTATCAAGCATATCAATGAGCAAGCTAGCATTGAGCATTCAAATGATGAATACATGACAAGCAAACACAATGATCAAGATGCAACAAGAACAAACAATTATCAAGGCATGAAAAGCACAAACAATGGTCAAGGATACACAATAAGAAAGCACAAGCATCTTATCAACTAAGATCTACCACCTTCATCCAATCAAGTTTTCTTGTAGATGAGACAATAGAAAGCTCTAGTATTTATTGGAAACACACCAATAGACTAGCATCATGCTTCAAAAACAATAAGTATCCTCTTGCAAACAAGATATAAAAGCATGTACCATCAAGGAAAAGGATCGGGCCTTCATGAGCAAGGGATCCTAGAACCTATGCCAATATACATCAATCATGGTCAAGGCATCAACTTTCAATCATCTAAATAATCTAATGATGTTTGTGATACTTTAATGATCACTAAGGCAGCTTCATCCAATGCAAGCATCAAGATAGGGACCATTCATATAGCCTCTACAACAAGCTTGTTAGCAGCAATCACTCCACCTCCACTATCCCTACCATGAAACTTTATCTTCCACATCCCAAACCCATCAATTGGTACCAAAAAAATTGTAAAGCATACAAAGAAACATATCCAAACCAAGATCAACTTGGTTCTTTTGATTGAATGGGTGGAGGGTGGGCTATAGTATGTTTGTAATTAGTATAGTTTATTACTACATCTAGGCTCTTTTGCTTTCTGTTGTATTTTTTTATGTTTGGTTGCTATCTTACCATGTATAATCTTTGGGGCAGATTTTGGTTGTAGGGTTTTGGGGTCCCTTCAACACCCGTTTTACCCCTTTAATCAAAAGCATATCCAAATCAAGCATTAAAGATAAAGGAATCTACAAATCAAGGAAGACACATAGAATCAATGGATGAGCCCACATTAGTGTGTCCCACTTATAGTCCACATCCTGACTTTTTCTTGAAATCACATATTTTTTAGAAAAATTAATAATTTAAGCATTGAGGGGTTCAATCCAAGGGGGTTTGATTAAATGGGGTTAGATCAAACCGTCTTATATCTAACCCCATTGGATAGAAGCTCCTAGACTTAAATAAAACCATTGATAGAGTCTCCTTCGCACCTATCAAAATACTAACAAAAATATTGTTCTACTTCATCTTTTAGGGGATCAAATGAAGTCATTTGGAAATGCCATTTTGTAGGATGTAGCCCTTAGTATTCGCTTTACAAAAATTATAATATTTAATATATTTTCTCTAATATTGTTTTTTAATTTTTTTATAATGAATGTAGGTTCATTATGAGAAAACAATGAGCTCTATTCAAGATACTAGGAAAAATAACAACCATTATTAGAAAAATCTCAAAAATTTCACTACACTCCACTTAGATGTCCTTGTTTAAATGAAAAAATAATAATTTTGGCATATATTCTAAGAAAAACATGACACGAAATAATATGGGTCTAAAATGTTTGTTAGTACTAATTTAAAAAACATTTTAATAATAAATAAAATATCTAATAAGAAATTACCATGCAATAGACATTGGATTGAAGGATCTAATTCTAATAAATCATAGATTTTTTTTATTTTTAGTGAAAGTTATGCATGACAGAGTAATGTCACTAAATCAAAAATAATAGAAAAAATAAAAATTAATTAAAGACTAAAAATAGAAAATTATAGAAATAATTATTTCAAAATATAAAAAAAATATAGCTTGATTTTTCATAAAAAAATTCCAGAACTCATTAGTTTATATCATACTTAAATTCTTGACCATTTTTTCCCTATAATTGATACAAATTGGAAAATATTGAAAAATGTTGATTTTGAGCATCCCACTTAGGCTAAAAAGTGGGACACACTATTGTGGGATCACCTCAATATGGGTCCCCAAGCAGCATGGATCAAATCGAATCAAGTGAAGTAAAGTATTCAAATCCAACAATCACTCAAAACAAGGATCCACATCAAAAGATGCACCTTGCAAATAATACGTGTCCACCACCTTCCGGCTTGTATACAAATGTTGGTCCTAAATATCCAAATCCAATAATCACTCATAACAAGGAGTCACATCAATTGATGTCCCTTGCATATAATAGGTTCCCATCACCTTCTAGCTTGTATATGAATTTTGATCATAAGTATCAAAATTTAGTAATCACACAAAACATGGAGCCACATCAAAAGATGCACATTGCATATAATAGGTGTCCACCACCTTCAATCTTATCATTTCTCCCAACACATAAGGTGTATATGAATGTTGTATATAATAGGTGTCAACTACCTTCCAATTTGTATACGAATGTTGGTCCTAAGTGTCTAAATATAGAAATCGCTCAAAACAAGGAGCCACACCAAAAGATGCACCTTGCATATAATAGGTGTCCACCACCTTCTAGTTTTTATATGAATGTTGCTCCTAAGTATCCAAATTTAGTAATCATACAAAACATAGAGCCACATCAAAAGATTCATGTTGCATATAATAGGTGTCCATTGCATTCAAGCTTATCATCACTCCCAACACACAAGGTGTATAATAATGTTGTATATAATAGGTGTCCAATACCTCCCAAATTGTATATGAATTTTTGTCCTGATTTCAATCCCAATCCAAAATTAAAATTCTCTAATATCCCATCCCAAGTATGGAGAGTCAAGAATCCTCCAATGCAATCTAAATCACTAACCCATCCACCTAAATCCTACAAAACTCAATCACCTAATTCCACATCCAACATCCAATATCCAAATCCAAAATCATGCCTCAAATCTAAAAACCCCAACTTCCAAATCTACAGCATTGTGGAAGCAATACTTTATCATAAGGGCTATGATGGTACCCTAACAAGATACAAACATTTAGATAAGGCCAACTCTATTATTAACAATGATCATGCCAACATCAATGAATTGCACATGATCACTCTGATTCTAATAAAGTAATTAATACAAGAAAATCACTATTAGCATGTTATGACAAGAGCATCTACACTGACTATACCAGATGGACCAGGACATGTGAATACCCTTTGAATAATACTATCCAATCAATAGAATAAAAATTCTAAGAAAATCAATCAAAAAATCAAAATCAATTTACCAAAATATTAAAGATAAATCATTTGTCCAATGGTGAAAACGATTTCAAGGCACCTTGGATAAGCACTATAATGAAACCCATTCATAGGCATCATTTGTATATTGATTATCTATGTTCCTTACACTTGGGGGAGAGTTGTCTATTCTATCCCATCCTATCACTCCAATCTTATCCTACCCACTCCTAATATCCTCATACCTAGATCCCATTGTCTCCCCAAACCATCCATCCTCCACAATTTTGACCTCGATAAGGATAGGGGCATAATCATGAAACATGCTTTGGACATCTCTTGATATACCTAATCTTTTACAACAAATCCTACCATATATCGTCACAAACATAATCGTGGAACATCATGAGTGGCATATCTAGAGTGGGGCATGCTATTCCTATGTGACATAGTCCTTGGAGATTACATCCCAAACCCCTCCATCCATCCACCATGCATCCCCCATATGTCCCACCCACTAGTGACCATCCCTTAATCCATCCATCTAATCATCCCTTCATTGTTGTCCTTAGACTTGGTTTTCCATTTTCATTGGTATCCAATAAAAATTCTATCGAAATGCAATCCAATGCAACCATCCCATAGAAAAAAATCAAAATATCCAAGTGCAAGAAATCCTTAATCTTCACCAATTTAACCAAGCAATCTAAGAACATGATCCATAAGCATCCATAATTTTTGTTTCAAGCCTTTATGCAAACTTGATCAAATCCAATCATCATCATTAGGATATATTGTTCCCAATCCTCGCATCATTTTTAGGATATATCATTTCTACATCAACAACGCTATCATCATCAGGATATATCATTCCCAATCATTGTGTTGTTGTTAGGATATATCATTCCCAAATTAACAACACTATCCACATCATCAATCAATCAATTATTAGTTTTTAGCTTGACAGGGGAACAATCTTGTTTGTCTTTATATCATTTATGCATGCTTTCTTTCTTTCTTGTGTGCGTTATCATTTTTATTGTATCTCCAATTGGTTGTTCTAGCATATTTTCACAAAGACATAATGGTCTTCCATATCATGGTGCCATATGGCATATGTTTTCTTGCAACCTTTTCTTTTGAGTTAGTCCTTTATGCACGAGACACGTTGTCACCCTATTCTTTATACCTTGGTGCATAATGTCTAGTGCTATATCATACTTGATGATTGCTCATCCAATGTAGCATGACCTATGATTCATCTATCTAATCCATTACCTCTCTCTCTCCTCCATTCATTGAACCAATTAATATATCTTCTAAATCATTTCTATTTATTATATAACATCCCTTTATCCAAACCTCTATTCTCATCCTTCTTTTCATCATCTACCCATATTTTCATCCATTTCAAAAGGAAAGCCATGTTTAAACCCACCTATCATTTTGAGGGGGCATCACATCCCTACATCATTCCTCCTCATCACTCCTCCTCTTAGTGGCTGGAGCATCCATTTCTAACCATAATATCTTATCTTCTTTTAAATAATGTTACTTCTCTTAGTCGCAACATCATCTCAAAGAGGGGCAAAATGTAGATACATAAAATTGACCACATCACTCTCGATACCTCTAACATCACTTTCATTAATTTCAACACCTTTCAACATTGTTTTAATCCCATCCTAACTACATTAATCTTCACACTAATCAATTAGATAAATTATATTTATTTAATTAGTTAAGATAATTCTTTAAACATTCAGTCCATCATTAAATTAAACAAATTATATTTATTTAATTAATCTAATTTCCCACATCTCTCTCCATTAATTAATTAAATTATTTCACTATTTGATTAATTAATCTACAAAATCCTAAATCCTAGTATAATCCACTATTTATCCTAATTAAATCACATCCTTATCCATTATCTTCAAATAAATATATTTAAAATTCAAAAAGGCACATGACTAGCTAAGAGTTATCTAGATTCATTGAAACTAGACACTCAAACAAAATTCAAACCAACTTTAATCTCCATCATCCATTCACATAAGGATAAGCCCTAGCCCTAATTATTCACATTCAATCCTAGCCATCAATTTTTAATCAAATATTAACCCTTCATCCTATCATCAAAAATATATAAACTAACCCACAATCAATCCATTTGCATATAATATTTAGAATGTAATGATATGTTATCATTTTGAACAAGCTTTTTCAATTTAATGTCATGTTGTCCAACTAAGCAACCAGCAATCAATCTAAACACCAAAAATCCATTAGAGCACAACCACCACTTCTTGGTGCAACAAGGACTAGTTTTTGTGAGAGCTTTCTAGTTTTTCATTTGATTTTGCTAACCCTTTGATTAATTAGAGGTGTTGTTAAATATGAAATAGAATCTTTGTTTTCATACATTGTTCCTTTTTTTCATATTTTTAGCATACACATATATCTTGTTTAGTTCCTTGATTATAGGACTTGTTGTTGTACTTCTTTGTAGTTATTAAATATAACCATCCTTCATTAAACAATATGTAATTTTTCTATTCAATAATGTCACTATTATATTGTGCAATGGTAGGAGCAGGCGAAGGAGCAAGGGCAAATCCAGAGGACTGGGTTACAAAGGTGGAGTAAGCTTTTCCAATGGAACAAATCAGGGTACACATGGCTAGTGAAGAATGGTGTGATGGACAATGGATAGGTCAACATGGTAAATGGGATTGGCAGAACGATTGGGATAGGAGGATGAGGTATGTGACAAAATAGGGGCTTTACCTTTGGGTTCACAAGAATCTAGAACAACTCTAGGGAAAAGGCTTTGAGATTGAGAAATACAACAGGTGACAAGATGAAAAGAGATATACACAATTAAGATCACAAACCTCATTTGCATTGGTTCGAATGCTATATCAATGGGTAAGGAATGGATGATGAGAACAATTGTCCCACAAGGAAGATTTAGCAATCAAGGTAGACCTGTGGTAGGGCAACAAATGGAGAGACAAGCGAATCAAGGAAAGAGAAGAACCTTTTAGAGGAACATATACCAAATCCATGGTAATCGGAGACAAGATAACAAGACCATTAATACAATGCTTGGAAAGGTATGTAATTTTAGTTAAATGGTATGGAAGGGACTTGAATTGGAATTTTTTGATGAAATGGTGGATGAACTGTTGGGGAAAGACTTACAATTCAAACAATTGGCAAATGGTTATTTCACTATAATTTGTCCTTCGCAAAAAAAAAAACAAGAAATTGAAAATGGTATTTGGATAATGGATGATTTTGGTTTCTACATAAGAAATTGGGAAGAAAACTTTGATCTGCATAGGCATAATATGGAAAAAAATTAGGATTGGTTAAAACTCCCAAATCTTCCACTTGAATTTTGGGAGATTGAATCCATAAAGGAAATAGGAAGTCAACTGGGAAATTATATCTATGCAAAAGAAACAACAAATCCCAATGGAGGTGGGTCATATGTGAGGATTTGTGTGGAGAACAAATCAAATAGTACACTTTGGAAAGACATTGAAATAATAATGGATCGAGGAAAATGGAAGAAAAGTCTAGAATTCGACGTAAATCCTAAAGGTCAAAAAATTAGGGTTTTGGGTTTTAGAGGCCAGCAATAGAAGGAAGAATCTAAAAGGATATGGCTAGAGGAGAATGTATCTGAAAAAAAAACTTGGATAGGGTAGAGGTAGCAGAGGAAAAAGAGATTCCAGATCAATCGACATTAGATTCTTGAGCTCGTGAAGCAGTGAATCAAAGGATTGATGAAGAGTTAGACCAAAAAGGGGAAGAATAGATAGAACATAAGGAAGACTTTAAGGAGAAACTATCAGAGGTCATTACTCTATTAGGTAATACTTTTAGAGAAGAAGATATAATTTTTTTAATAGAAGTAGGAAGCAATCTTGTGAAGTTGGCTAGGGAAACTAAGGTAGGTATGATGGAAGAAAACGTAGAAATAGAAGATCTGGAGGAGGAATGAGAAGCAAATCCTGAATTAGGGCAAGAGGAAAGGGAATTGGAGGGTACAAAGGGCATCCTATCCACAAATAATATGCAAAACATTATGTTCTATCAGGACGAGGGAGAAAATTTAGTCATTTCACAAAGTGAGGAAATCAGGAAATCTTCTGATTGTGGAGACAGTAAGAAGAGGGGAAGGATCCCAAATTAGGAAAAGAGAAAATTAGATGGAGAAGCAGTATGGTAGAAGAAGATCAATGAAATGCTCAGGTCAAGGAAGGAAGAAACCCTTCCTGAGGAACAATGAGAATAATATCTTGGAATGTCAGGGGCTTAAATGCCCCTAACAAAAAATGTCTGGTTAGACAACAGCTAGAAGTGTGAGAAGCAGATATATTTTTGATTTAGGAAACAAAATTACAAAAAGATGAAGTGGAACAATATAGAAAAGGTTTGAGGATGTGGAAAATGGGGGCATAGGCTTTGCGAATGCTCTTGTTCCCTTGTGTGGTTTCTCTCTATCTTAATGTACTTGATATCGGTACACAACATCAACCACCTTAAGCTAGGGGCATATATAATGATATCTTTCTGATGATTTTGGTACTAATGAAGCATGTTTGTAAGCCCTCTCCATGAGATAGGATGTTGTATCTCCAGCGCGAATACACATCTTTATTTATATTGCAATTAAAGAAGCCCTCTACGTGAGGTGGGATAACTTATCTCTTGAGCTAGTGTGTATCCTCTTATTCAAAATCCCTTCTATAGAAGGTGGGATAGTGTATCTCTTGAGCTAGTGCACATCCTTTTATCAAAAATTCCTCTACAGAGGCAGGGTTGGATCTTGAGACTATCCTCCCTTAAGCGTGTCTTTGGCAGTTGTTGTTGCATAAGCCTAACCATCAGGTGTGCCTGTAACATGTTTGAGATGGTGGGACTTAGCAATAAGCTCCTTCCATCACCTTTGTTTGTCATCTTTAAACATATACTATGTCTATGGCATGCTATACGGCGCTCGTGTATTCTGTGTGTTTTCCCCCTTGTGTAGTGTAAAGGGTGTGGCGATGAGTCCCCCTACACTTGGGTTTTCTATGGCGTGTTTTCCCCCTAGTGTAGTGTAAAGGGTGTGGCGATGAGTCCCCCTACACTTGGGTCTTGTATGACATGTTTTACCTCTAGTGTAGTGTAAAGGGTGTGGCGATTAGTCCCCCTTACACTCAAGTTTTGTATGGCATGTTTTTAACCCTAGTGTAGTCTAAAGGGTGTGGTGACAAGTCCCCCCTACATTTTACGGTTTTGTGTTGTAATTTTATTTCCATGCATATATGTATATATGAAAATAAAAATATTATATTAGTTTATTCATCATGTTTTACTTGAATGCTCTTAGTGTATTCATCATGTTTTGCATGTCTTCAATACTATCTTCTCCATGTCTTGCATGCTTCCTACTATCTTCATTGTATTTTATGTGTCTGCAATGTGTTTTCTAGTGCTTACTTGAGATTGGGGGTTAGAAATAGTTCCTCAATCTTTGTGTATGCCTTAGCTTCAAGTGCCTAGTGTGTTTAATGTGTTTTCGACCATACTTTAATGCATGTATGGGTCATAAGATCATACATACATTAAAGTGGGGGCTAAATGTTATGTTGTAAAATGTTCCCCTAGGAATTTTACCTCCTAAGTTTAGCTCCTGAGTCCCTTAGATTTAATTATGCATGTTAAAAATGAATCCCAGAGAAAAATTCCCTGAAACCCATGTCAAATGGGACTTAGGGGACTATCTTGAGCTTAATCTAGTCCCAAAATAGGATCCTAGGCATGAGTACCCACTCCCTTGTCCTGCCCTATTTTGTTAGGACCCAAATTTTAGATGTTGGCAAAGTGACTGTTAAAAGGTTTCCATTTGTCAGCCTATTCAATTTAATTTATGAAAGTGTAGTGGTAATACATATTTAAGTAGATTAATGAATTTATTTTACACCTAGATGGACAATTCAAATTTGTGATTATGCTAAGGATATTCAAGGCTTTCATTGTGTTACAGAGTAGTATTGTATTGTGTTTGTACATGTTTGTTGCAGATTTGTCTTCATCAATCCATCTCCTCATGAAGTGAAAGATCTTCATCTCCCCATGAGAGCTTACATCTACTAAGGTGATATTTACTTTGTGCTTCAATTAATTTATCATATCATTTGCTTTTACCTCTATCCACCAAAGACACACACTCTCTCTAACAATAGTGTTGGAAGGATTGAATGTTATTTCGGGGCTTGATCAAGGAAAGCTCCTAAACATCACAACCCCCAACCCCTCTCTTGTGATTGCCGGTGATAGGTGTCAGATCTTGTAGAGAGGAGTTGCAGGAGATTAGAGTAGAGAATAAAGATTCTAGACCTAAAGAAAATGATAGAAAATAACCCTAATTGGACAAGGGCACCTGCTCTCTTGTCCTCTAGTTTTGCAGTGTCAGGAATATTTGAGCAGGTTACATTTTGAAGCATATTTTACTCTGAAGCCCTAAGAAAAAGCACTACATTGGACAAGGGCATCCACTTTTTTGTCCCCAAAGTTTCCACTTTCTAGAACCCAAAATCTGGTTACAGTCTAAAGCATATTTTACTCTAGAGCCCTCAGAAAAAGCACTATATTAGACAAGCACGTCTACTCTTTTGTTCCCAAAGTTTCCACCTTCTGGAACCCGAAATCTAGTATGTATCTAATCTACATTTAGTGCCTTCTTGTGCGAGCATTTGTCATGTTTTGCATGTTTATTTACGATTTTGGATAATTAGTGTTTTAGGCCTAATCAGACTAAGGTTTTACAAATCAATTAATAAATTCCAAATTTACTTATCATTCCAAGTGACACAAAACCTGTAGGTGATTCCTCTTGCATAATTTGTGACTTAACTTAGTTTAATGTCCTTGAATGTTATATGTGAAAGGAGGGTCTAATTAAACTATCAATCTCATCATCTTCCCTCTTTTCCTTCATAATAGGTTGTGATGTAGTAGATTTGAGGCCGGAAAAATAGGTGTTGTTGGATTGAAGACTGAGTAGGAGATTGATAGTGTTGTGTTGTAAACTCTGTTGAAGTTAATACAAACTAGTGCATCTCTGGAGTTTTTTTCTTGAAAGAGTTTCTCCATGTAAACATTGTGCTATGTGTTTGATCTTATGTTATTTTATTTCTTTGTGCTAATTTCATACTGTCTGCATTTTGGTTTTGCATAGTTAAATATCTATATTACAGTTGTAATCAAATTCTCATTAATAGTTGTTTACATTCATTTTAACAAAAATAAGATAGGACAACTCATGGAAGAGATTTCCAACCTAAAAATGATAGCATAGTCCAGCTAAACACTAAATTGGATGGAATGCAAGCAATGAACAAAAACATAAAAACCCTATCTATCTATTACCCTAGGTGCTAGAATAAGCATCTCCTTAGAGACTACTGATGGGGGTTTTCAATCATCTTCATTAAATATTATCAATCTAGGGTTGATGTTCAAAGGAAATTTGCAATATGGGAAAGAGATCTTCTAAAAACATTCCCTTCTACTTCACAGTTGTAGGAATTGAAAAGTACACTTGCAAAATTAAAGATCACACTTAATCTAAACCACACTTGCATGAAATTAAAGTAAATCTGAAAGAAAGAAAATTTTTGAATTTAAAAAGAATTTGATAAAATAGAAATTGAAAAGAAATGACAGCATAGAGAACACCTACAGGTTAACAATAAAACGGAGTCTACATAATCAGGGCTTAAATTTGACAGTCGACCTTGCCTATCAAGCAATTTTTTAATGACAATTATCTTTTCAATGTTGCCTTTAAAATACTATGACATATCTTAGTATAAGTAGATTATCTAAAAACCAAATATATATATCAACATAATCCTATGTAAATTTTGACAGTTTGTCCAAAATATTTCCTTTCGTATGATACAGTCTTTTTAAAATTTTGATTGTATTTTAAAACAAAAATGGCTAAATACAGCTATACAACTGTCAAATTTAAGCCCTGTACATAATACAAAGAAAATGACAACAATTCACAACAAAAGGACAATTATAGAATGAAGAAATAATATAACACATTGATCCATCTTCTTCAGAACGAGTGGCCATCTCATTCTTTGGAAGAGGATTTTTAACCAAATTCACAAACTTGTTGCCACAAACATTTAATGAATTATTTAAAAAGAATGGAGTTATTATTCAATAGTATAGAAGATTGCATTTATAATTGCATGCTTCCAATAAAATCCTTATTTTGAGGTGTAGATCTCAAGTCAATCTCAATCTCCAAAAAACATGGAAAGAGATTATTGGAATCAAAATCTTAACTAAAATAGAAGATTATGGTAAGATTTGCTCACAAATTTTCTTCCTTTATATTTGGTAAAGAGAATCTATCCTAATGATTTGATTCTCACTTTATTGTGAGAATCAAAATAAATATTGATTCCGTTGTTTTCTACAGAACTCAATCTTCACTTGGAGTAATTGCTAGCTACTAGTAACCTCTGGAGTTAACTATGTGACTTAGCTGTACTAAACTCCCTTTTTATTTCAAATGATGCATTCTGTAGAAAAACTAAAGTAGGTTTTTGTTCAAATCATTGTTATAGTGAAAACCTCTTAGATTTCTATTTTGTCTTTTTTTTCTCAAATTATCCAACTTCTAGTACTACCTGGCAGATATTTTCTGGACTACAACATAAGAGTTTACTAAAAACTACTTTCCTTCCAAATGGCAACACCTGTAGAAAATCTGACTTGGATGTTTTTGTTCAACTAATTGTTATGACCAAAAACCACTCTTAGATTTTCTTTTTGACTTTTCTTACTCTAATTATATAGAATCTGGAGCTATCTGGAGCTGACTGAAATGACCATAACTTTTGTATACAAAGAGCTGCTCACCTAATTGTTGTACATTTTTGGAGCTAATATGGACTGCATATGCACAAATTAACATGTTTTTCTCAATAATCATTAGAAATATCTAACAAAGAGATAACAATAAATTCTAAAGAAATAACCATTATATATATACTCACTCTATTTTCTTCTAAATAAAGCATAACTTCAGAAAATACACTTAGATCCACTTGTGTATGTGATTATGCAAGGAAAAATACTGTCATATTTTGTATATGATGAGCCATTTTTGGGGCTCATCATCTCCCCCACGGTCTCATATTTATTATTAAAATTTAAATGCCTTGACTATTAAATACTGAGGACATGCGTGCCTTGAGTATTTAATAGTCAAGGCATTCCGCTCATTAATAGTCAAGGTATGTCCGCTCATTAAAATAGCGAATCTTTAAAATTTTCCAGTTTAAGCTTCCCTATAAAAGCATGTACATGATGAATTATATACGAGTATGATCTCCTGAACTGAGAACCTTTAATAGCCTGTTAATTCAGGCAGTCAACTTCTTAAAACTAAAAATGCACTAAAGAGCAAAGTGTGACAGTTTTATAAAATCCAGTGTATTACAGACATTTTGTCAGAAATTATTTTGTATAAGAGCCTAGAGGCAGTTGGTTTCTTGGAAGGTGTTCAGCTTTCGCCGTGAGCCCTTTCTGAGGGGGATGTTTGATATTGCAGCTGTTCAGGTTTGTTTGTACCCTGCTCATTTTTACCTTACCAATGCTGCCTTTTCAGAGGAAATTTTGCGGATTCTCTCTGCGTTTCTAAGCTGCCAGTGTTCTGTTTAACAGTTGGGTTTAATGCGATTCTTGATGTGCATTGCATCATGGAGATTGCCTCTATTCAGCAACTGCCTTTGTAATATTCTCTTTGTTTAAATCTGTCAGCAGTTTGAGAGGGTTTTGTATTTCTGTTTTCCAGCATTGTTCAGTGGATCTTTGTTGTGGCCGGTTTTTTAAAACATGCTGCCTCCTGGCAGGGCTGTTCTTGTTCATTCTGTATGTGTTGGCAGTGTTCTGTAGGACCATGTTCATGTGCTCTCTCTATATTTGTATACTGACAATTTTTTCAAGAGTTTTTTTCCTTTGTACATTTACATTTTTTCAATTTAAAAAAAGATCGGGAACATTCCTCATGTCTTGTGGGTCTACAAAACAAACCCTAAGAAGAAAGGTAAACAAGAGAATTTTTCTTGGTTTTGCAGGATTGCCTTTAACCCAGATGTTGAACCCCAATGCTCCCGACTTTATTCCTGCTCGCCCAGTCTTGTATCCACAGCCCATATTCAGTCCTCATCAGATCTACGGACAAATGGATGAAATGCTGCAGCAGCAGACGCTATTATGGTATGGGGGGGCGAGGCATAACGGTCTGATGCACAGTGGAGGCCTGACTCCACGGACTTCTCCCAGAGGTTTAGGCGCTCATTACATCTTTGATGAGAAAGCAGCAGAATCATATCAGGGCACCCTTCGCACTACCCTCATGCTCAGAAATATTCCCAACAACTGCAGGTATTTCATCACTGTACTTAAAAATCATTCATTTCAATGGTTAAATAATCAAATAGTTAATTTATACTTCATGGATATCAAAAAGTGGTAATTATTTATCTTTTTTTTATTGATCAAAATTAATGTTTCACTATTAAAGTTGATGATATTTAAGAATAGCCCTATTTGATTACGTACAGTTAGTTGCTCACTTACCATCTTTATGCTGCAGCCAGATTAAGCTGATAAAATTGCTTGATGAGCACTGTATAGAGCAAAACAGTAAAAACTCTGGTTCAAATGATGTTGATTCTGCCTATGATTTTGTTTATTTGCCTATTGATTTCACGTGAGTTATGACCTTTTTTACTTCATGTCCCATTAAATCAAACAAATATCACTGTTTTGCAATGGCTTGTATGATATAATGTAGACAACTTTTGCGGTATGTGAACAGAAACCGGTGCAACTTGGGTTACGGGTTTGTAAATTTTACCAACGTTCGAGGGGCACTGAGGTTCTACAAGGCTCGCCATTTAAAAAAGTGGGAACATTTCAATTCAAGGAAGATTTGTGAGACAAGTTATGCTCGCCTGCAGGTGCGTTAAGTTGATTGTTATATTTCATTTTTGGGGTTCCTTTTTTATACAAGTAGGGGTTCCTATGTTAACTTCGTCTCTTTCTTTCCTCAGGGGAAGGCAGCTTTGGAAGAACATTTTCTGCACTCCACGTTTCCATGCAACACGGACAAATATTTGCCGGTTAAATTCTCACCACCACGCAATGGAAGTAGCGGCTCGCCTGTCACGGAAGTGTAGTTTTAGAAATGACTTTGGGTGGGCAACTGTTCAGATTTAAGTGGATATATTTAGGTTGATGAATGAATAAGTGTAATCGATCCATAGATAAAATAATGTATTAGGGTTTTTTTTATAAAGACAAAGGTTAGAGAAACGAATTTAACTTCTGACATAATTGTGGCCATGATACATGACTTGTTGTCTTAAATTTTTATAACTTTTAAATATTGTGAACTTTTTTGAATTAAGAAATTTTCTTTTTTTTAAGCTTAAACACTCTTCATGCGTTGTAAATGACTTCAGTCGAATCAGTCGAAACTGGAGTACGACAGGTCGAATTGCTGCTGGTCGATGAGTTTTGAGCTGAAAGGTTATTAATGATTGTCAACTTGTGCCACCTTGGAGCCCAGCCGTACAACCGGTCGAACACAACTCACCGGCTGTTTACACTATGCTTCTTGTTGTATGTTGTCAAATTTTTGAACATGAAAAATTTTAAACTTTCCACTGTGGTTTCATTGGCATGTGTCATAGTCCACCTTGTTCCTTTCTCATTTAGTCTTGATTACAAAATTTCAAATCATCCTCAAAATCCATGACATGTCAAATTATGTTGTCAGTATGTTTTGTTGTTTGAAGGCATTTCTGATGCATGAAGACTTACAAAATTAGCTTCTAGAAAGGAAGAGAAGAATGCTATTGCCTTGGCTGCAGGCTTAGAATGGCAGAGTGATTCAAATTATGAAGAATTTCTAGAACCTGTGATAAAGGGGCCTCCCTTATTAAATCTACTTAAGGATGAAGACCATTATCAATGAATTACTGAATTATGCAAGACTTGTGCCTTTTGTAATTGCAGCAAAGTAGCACTCATATGGAGTTTATCATGATGCTCGCAGTGTTCTTGCAATACATAACCTTGCATTTGTTTGGAGGAGGTGCAACAATTTTGTTATGGTTGTGTTGTCACTTCATCAAAGTGATGTTTTGATGGTGTTGACTTGCAGGCAATGAGTGGTTTAGTGTTTGTACGAGGAGACATATGTGATTGGTTGGGTTCGGTTAATTTTGGCAGAGCAATATTTAATCTCTTGCAAAGAATGCAGTCAAACTCGTAATCAAATACTCTTGAATAGACTATACAACACAAAGGTATCAGAAGATGAAGTTGTGTCAAATTGTGAGTTGGATTATGTGTCTACATTGCCTTTAACAAAGATGCCTCTGCTAGCTATCTCTCCACCATCATTGAAGAGTGCAAAGCTCTAGCAATATTGAATCTGGAGGGTTGATCTCTAATGGTAAACCTTAACTAGCCAGTACATTGCAAACGACCGGTCGGTCGAGATTTGTACATCACCCAGCAGTCAACAGAAATTCATGTATGGCAGGCCACCAACAGGTTGGTCGAAACAAATCCAATAAAAACATTAATTAAATTCTTCTGATTGCTCCCCTAGTCGAAGATGTCATACAGTCAGTGAGTTACAACTCACCATCTGTTTACTGCTGGCGATCTCTAACCAGCAGAACGAGTCATAGGATTTCCAATGCATTGCCTTTGGAGTTTGGACTTGTGAAACTATTAATTGGTAAAAATCACATTTATGAAAAATTACATGTCAGATCTGTTAAACAATAAATGGAAGAAAAAATAAAATAGAGATTCAGAAACAAGAACACAACAACACAAATTTACAGTGGTTCACCATAAAGGCTACATCCACTCTCAAGCAGGGCAATATTATTATTCACTATCTCAAATCTGATACATCACAATACAACAACATGCTTTATATAAGAAAACATAATAGAATGTGAAGAGTCAAGAGTCATTGGAGAGAAAAACCAAGTGACTGTTGGGTTTTACATTCAACAATCTCCCACTTGAAACCCAACATTTGCTGCTATGAAGAATGATATCCCCTGTATTTCCATTCCTATCATTACTTTGAAAACAAGCCCACATTGCAAGGCTTTAACCTCTGTTCAAGGACACTCTGTATAAATCTTTTCCAAACTTCCCAATCAATCGCAACACCTTCCTTATGCAAAATTTTGCCCATTGCTTTCTTCCCTTTCTTCACCTTTGTCAAGAACTGATCCAAACCAAATGGATCTTCTTCCTCTGCATCCTTCTCAAGCTCCACAGACCTATTGACATGATCGGTAATAACCTCAAGTAACTTATCCCAATCCCCTGAACATCTAAACAACCTCAAGATACTCAAATTCTTGGACCCACCATCAAACAATGCCTTCATCTCCTTAAACTCAGTGTAATTAACCATTCCATCACCTTCCATATCAACTTGACGAATCATATTTTGGCAATTTGTAGCTATCCATCCTTCCTACAAACCAAGCGAACACGTAACAAATTGCAGCTCCTCCTCAGTTATCAAGCCATTGCCATTCCCATAAAAAGCAGCAAAAGTCTGCCAAATCTGGATCCAAATTTGGATCAACATCAAATTCAAAGCTTGTTCCACATGCAATTCCAAGTACAACTCCTCCAACTTTGATAGCAGTTTTCTTAGATTTAGCTGCTCCATCTTCCATATTGATTGACATATTTCCAAATGCACAAGTTTTTCTACCAGCACCATTACAAATTGTCTCATCTTCATTCACCTTCAAATTTTCACTTTCATCGCCATTAATTTCATCTACCCTAGGTTCTTTGGCATCAACCTGCCCACCATCATCTAACTAATCCCCAAAATTTTCACTATCAAACATACTCAGAAAATAATTAATAATAGAATCAATTTTAGCATCTAATTGATCCTGTATACACCTAAAATTGACATGACTCTACTTAAATAAATTTTTTTTTCACCTTCGCATTCCTCTATCAATAAATAAATACATTTATTTATTTATTTGATTTGCTTCCTCTCATTTAATTAAATAAATTACCTTTTATTTAATTAATTAAATTCATCTACATCAACTTCATTCTTCTAAATAATTAAATAATTTCAATTATTTAATTAAAATCTTTTATTCTTCCAAATTTAAATAAAATGCAAATTTTATTTAAATAAAATCCAAATTTTATTTAAATAAAATCCAAATTCTCCACTAAATAAAATATATTTTTATATTTTATTTTAATCTTCAAATATCTTCACAAAAATAAAATATATTTCTATATTTTATTTATTCCTCTCAATTATCTACAAAATAATTAAATAATAAATCTTTTTATTTAATTATGCCTTCTTATCTTCACAAAAATCATTCTTATCTTCCAAAAATACTTTCCTCTTGTCACATAAAAGCAAAAGCTGAGTTACAAAAGTAAAATCAGTTTTAAAGCATCTTTAAAGCAAATCTTCTCTTAAATTAGAAAAATAAATTCTAATTTAAGAAAATCAAATCTCATCCTCATCAAGAGAGGAGTTAACTCAACAAGGATGCTTTTCGAATGACATGTGTCCTCCTTTCATTTGTTGCATGTTCCTCAACAATCCTCCTCCATTGATTTTCTCTTTTCTTCTCAACCATTGTTCTTCCCTCACCTTTTTCTATAAATACAACTTTCTTCTCTTCATTTCATATATCTGATCATTTATGCAAACTTATGCTGTAGGAAATCAAGCGCACCTTTGGCACCCATTTTCTTAAGCATTCATCTCATCCTCTATTTAGTGTGTTGAAGCTCACCTTCAATCACACAAATATCAGAGCCATTTTGTCTTTGTCATCTTCCAACAAGCAAGGGAGCAATGCTTCTGAGGGTTTCATCATCAAGATCAAGGACAAATAGGTGAAAAATGGAAAACGATAGGTAAAGAGGTTGTAAGTACATTTACTTTTTCTTGTTTTAATCTTCTTGGCTTTCAACTTCCATTGATGTTTGGGTCTTATTATCATTGATTTGATTAACTTATTTTCCCCCTTACATTTTGGCACCCACCGTGGGGCCCTTGCCCCTCTAACTAATCAAAAAACTAAGTATTTTTAAGTGATAGGTCCATACAGGTGACGAAGCAGGTTTTTGACAGAGGCATCTGGCACATATAACTTCCGAAACGATGCATTTACCTTCCGAGTTGGCGCATCCGATCATTCGGCGCATCTAACCTCGCAAGTGACGCATATGACCTTTGCAACACCACATCTGTCACTCTGACACATATGACCTCTGCAACGCCGCATCTGACCTTTCAGTGCATTTGACCCCCGCAATGGCGCATTTGACCCTTATTTTGGTGCCTGTGTCTGAGTTACACATTTACTCTATCTTTTGGCGCATATGCACTGTAAAATGACGTATCTATCATAGTTACACATATACCTCTAGTTTTTGTGCATTTACCTTCTGTTGTTGCACTTTTGTACAACACCGCATGCACTCACTGTTTCTGCGCATTCAGGCTGCAGTGCGGAGCATTTGATTTTGCTCTCTATTTTTAGGGTTTCTGATTTTATGCGTTGGATCTAATAGTTGTTTTGCAGGCTTAATAGCTGGATTAGGTCATTTAGATGCTTTGCCTAGTTCATTTAGACTAATTAGGGGAGAAGTAAGCAAGTGCATTTCATACAAACTTCACATAGTTCATAACTAGGAAGGAAGTAACAGGATCCAAATTGCTAGCTTTGCATTGTTCATTTAGTTTCCTAGATTAGACCACTGTTATCTTTACAAACAAGAAAATGAACATTGCTATGTCTTATCACTTTTAAGTTAACAAATGGGAAAATGAACAATGCTATGATCTAAACACTTCCAAGTTAACAATCGTGTGAGTGCACAAATAGTTTAGCTCATTTAGTTTTTCTATTTTTAACTAGGTTGGATTAACCATTGTACTCTATGCTTGCGAATGACAATAGGTGTATGCTCTCCCCTTAATTGGGTGATCAAAGTGCCAAACTTGTCATTCTATTTGTCAAACTTTTAGGGGGGCCTACCCTTGGATGCATGCTTGTCCAAGTGGGAACGACCCTGAGTGGTAACAGGCTAAAGCCAAGCCCTACCAAGCCACTTAAAATAAATTGTGCTTGAGGTGAAAACCTCAAGCAATGAGTGCTGCTGTGTTACACTGACGGCCAACCCCCCCCAAAACCCTCATAGGCGTAACCCTTTGAGGCTGGGAGACTCCATAATAGAGAGTGGTACCGCCGCACATGTAACCACTTGAATGATTGCCCTAACTAAGAACCAATTGTGTAGCAAGCCAAAAACCCCTATTTGTTGATGCAAAGGTCAGAGCCCTTGAAGTGGCCTCGATTCAAGTGACTCTTAGTAGAGGTTGCAGGGACAATCCTAAGGTTTGGTGGGCGTACGAGCCTAAGGAAACCCAGATCTGGTATGCGTGAGAAGTGAGTGCCGTGGAGGGGAGCCGGTGCTACCAAATCCTGGAGCTACACACTTTGAGTGGCACAGCTAGAGGATTCAACGAATATTGTCACATCCAGCCTAGGTTGGACTTGTTTTGAGTCAAAATAGTCCAAAAAATACAAAAAAATATAAAAAGATAAAAATCATGGAAAACTTCTATGTGTTTGCTGTGTTTTTTCCATAATTGAATATCAGACTTGTCAGAAACACCAAGTTTTTCAAATCAAAAGCAAAAAAATCTTGAAAACATTCCAAAATCTTCTAAAATTCTGAGAAAACAAGACAAAAAGCCAGAGTTGCGCATTTGCCACGACCTGTGGTGCATTTGATTTGACTTTTTGCACAACTGAACTCTATTGTGGCGCATTTGCCAGTATTGCACATCTGATTTGACTTTTTGTGCATCAGAACTCTGTTGTGGCGCATTTGCCAGTATTGTGCGTTTGACCTAACTTTTTGCACATTTAACATCTGCTATGGTGGATTTAAAACCTCGCCAGTGTTGCGCATTTGAACTGACTTATTGCGCATTTACTCCAACTGCTGGTGCATCTGACTTATGTTGTTGCGCATTTAAACCTGAGAACAAAATTTAGTACCTTCCAAGAGCAAAACTGTCAAAAACTTTTCAAAAACCATCTTCAAAACCTATTTTAGTTTTTCAAAGATCTAATCAAGACCTTGCAAATCAACCATTTCTCCCTCTGTTCCATACCATATCTACTTTTTCATCGACAATCTCACAAAATTTTCCCAAATTCGTACAAGGTTAGAACCAAGATTATTCTAGATCACAATCAATACTCAAACAAACCTAGTAAGTGTCCAATATCAAGGGTTACTTATCCTTTCTCTCGGCACTCTACTAGTGGCTTATATAAGACTAGTCAACATCAAGTATTTGGATTTCTGACATCCCTACCTTGACTATAGCTTTGTATACCCAACTTGTTTGACATCACATAGATCTCAGAAGAACCTTGCTAAAACTTTGTATCATCCTAGCATCTTGCTCAAAGAATCTTTTTCACCCCATCCCATCTCTTTACCACTTTGCATGGTCTTAACAAGATTATAAAAACAAAAATAGATCGAAATGGCAGAGAAAATCATTCCAAACACTCACGAAAGTGAAGAAGAAATTTCCATGGACAAGATCCTTCACATGCAGCACGACCCAAAATTTCAACGCCTATTAGAAGGAGTACTTGCTCAAGACCCCACAAAATTCTTTTTACATCTGGCAAGTCTAGGAGTCAAGCTCCCTAAGGATTATGATGTAGAGACTCTCAAGGAAACTAAGGGAAGTAGACATGAGAAAGAAACACCTTCAGACAAAAGCAAAACCAACACTGATGCTACAGATGCCCTAAGTCTAATGAACCAAAAATATGAAGATCTCCAACAACAAATTTTAGACATGAAAATGGGAGCATCAACTAAACATTACACCCTAGAGGATATTTCACCATATCCTTTTGATAGAGCCTTGGTCATGATACCTTTCCCCTCAAAATTTGAGGTGCCTAAGTTTGACAAATATCGAGGAAAGGGTGACCCAAGGGATCACATCAGAGAATTCAACGCTGCTTGTCTCAAGGTTGCACATAATGACACCTACCTTATGCGACTCTTCCCACGAAGCCTAGGTGGGCAAGCCATGGAATGGTTCTCTAGACTGCCACCCAGTATTAAAACCTTCAATGAGCTTGTAAACAAATTTGTCACCCACTTCTCTTACAATATTGAGCATGACACCTCAATATTGGATCTTTGTAACACCAAATAGAAAGGAGGAGAATCTTTCGCTACCTTCTTATAGAGATGGAGACAACTGGTAAGCAAGTGCCCACACCAAATGCCAGAGAAATAGATGCTAGAAATGTTCGTCCACAATCTGCAAATGAACCTAAGCTACCAAATCCAAATCCAATGTCCTACTTCTTTTAGCAAGGTCATTGAGATGGGCCTCATCATAGAAAAAGCCCTAATCGTGAAAGGCCAAATCAATCTCTACAAAGACACTCCTAATACCAACACCAACAATGATAAACCTAGATTCTGGATGAAAAATAAGAACATCGTAAATGACGGGGTAGTAGATGCCAAAAATGCGGCACCTAAGCAACCAATTTTCAATCTATCAACACCTCAAAGTAACCCCCCACAAAACAAACCAAGAAATACCGAATCTAGGTTTTCCAACTTTCGGCCTAGGAGAAAGTTCACACCTTTGGATGAGTCACTAGAAACTGCCCTACAGAAGCTAATCGCCAACAATCTCATAATGCTTCCCTCAGCATGAGAGTATGAACCAAATGTCAAACCCCATTGGTGGAACGACAATGACTTCTGCGAATACCACCGAAATAGGGGGCACAAGACAAATGATTGTATTGCACTCAAGCATATAATCCAAGACTTAATAGAGCAAAACAAAATGTCTGTTAATAGACAATCTCATGGACATACTTCCAACAGCGATCATCAGGCATTCAAGGATCCTCTTCCTAACTACGAGCAGGGAAGACCTTCCAACAGAAATAACAGTGGCTCTCACAATGCAAACTACACAAATGTCAGCTTCAACTATGTTGTTAACCATATCTTAGGAGGTGATTCACACATCAATGTGATCACTATTAACAAGGATCCGGATTACAATGTTACTACCCATAGTAACAGGGTCACCCTTAGAGGAGCTTTCGCTCCCCCGTCTAGTCAATACAGTATCGTGGATCAACTCCACAAAACACCTACACACATCTCCATGTTAGAACTTCTATGTCTGTCTCCTTCTCATAGGTCCAAACTTGACAAAAGCCTTAGCAGAAGCCTCCGTCTCCACGAACTTAGCTGAAGAACAATTCTAAACCATGGTCGATCACATCACCTCACCGCATTCCCTATCATTCACTGAGAAGGATGATATGTCAATCACTCAACCCCATAATGCTTCCCTACATATTGAAGCTTTCATACATAAACACAAGATCAAAAGAGTCCTAATAGATGGAGGGGCTGGTTTGAATATCTACACATTGAAGCTAATCCTTACATTGGGGTTTACAGAGAAGACTATCGATCCAAAAAGAAAAATCACCATAAAAGCCTATGATGAGGAAGAAAGAACGTCTAAAGGAATTGTTACCCTACCAATTAGGGTGGGCCCCGTAGTGAAATATGTAGCTTGTCAAGTCCTTGACATGGAGCTAGCATACAACAATCTTTTTGGGCAACCATGGATCCACACTTTGAAAGCAGTACCTTCCACATACCATCAATGTATCAAGTTCCCACATGAAGGTCAAGAGATCACCATCCAAGGTGACCCTAACCCCTTTCAATACTGCAACTCTATTCAGCCCAAACTAGAAGTTATAATCCCCACCAACCATGCTTCTGTCGCCTCTTCATCTTGTGTACATCCAGCTACACTTGCTTCCTCTTCAGGAGCGTCTCAACCTAAACTTCAACTCCAAGATAAGGGCCTGGGTGAGTACATGGTCTCCCAATCCCTCTATTTGGCACAACTACCTCTATCTCCTAGATCCTATGGGAGACCCATCCTAAGGACACCCAAAGCAGAGAGAACCACCAAAGGACCATTTGTGAAATGGGGAAGCCTAGAAGATGAAAGTGATGAAAAAGATATGCTACAGTGGCTATACAAAGATGAAGGTAGTTCCTCAACACAACATAACCATCCATTTATACAAACGGCACAATATGGTCAAGGCTTTCAAATGCTGTAGGGAATGGGGTATGAGGGACACGGTCCACTTGATTCAAGAAAGGATGGCATCACTAAACTCATCCAACCTCATACCTTAACAGCCCGAGACACTATAGGGCTAGGGTACACTGGAGCATCAAGAAACAACAGAACCAACAAGAACAAAGGCAAACAACCAGAAGCATCCACTAGCAATCTGGTTGAAAAAATTTAGAGAATGCAAATGGGGAGCGAAACTAATTCTAACGAGTATGAGTGGGACAACCTCTCTTAGATGTCTTGTGACGAAAAGGATATTGACGTTGTCCATGAGTACGACCCGGCCCATGCCAACGAGAGACAAGGTCGAAGGGCTAGACTGCTAGAGTCCGACCCGCATAGCAACAATAGTGAAAATCATGAGGAAGGAATGATACCCCCCTTGACAGATCCACTAATAGAGGGTACCATCACAGACTTTGTCCAGGCCTTTAATAATTCTATCCTAACCATCAACGCCATTGAACCAGACCAACCTAATGATCCCTTACCTTTAGTACACCCTAAACTTATCGACTGGGACCTAGAAGGCACCACCCCTGAGCTAGACACCTTTGAAAATGACAAAGCCATCATTGATTATCTTGAGCTTAGAAATCACATACCTACAGGAGACCACAGAGCTGGCTATGCTATTGAACTCAACGAGAAGGCCTATTTTGGAGAGAGTGCCAAGCCTTTCAGTCATAAAAATACCAAGATAAAAGAACGATCTAATGGTGAAAACTACTCTGCGGTAGTATTAGATCATCAAAATAGTAAAAATAAAGACGTATCCAACAGTGAAAACCTCTCTGAGGCATCGAAGGATGGAAGGCTTAACCCTCTCCCCAATCTTACACATCAGGAAAGATCGTCGATCTTAATAGAACCGGCAGAACCAATCAATGTCAGCACAGGTGATGAGCCTAGAATGATCCACATGGCAAAAGCTCTCACAGAACATGAAAAACTAGCATTTATAGACTTCTTCAAAAGAAAACAAATCAACTTCGCATGGACATACACTAACATGCCAGGGCTAGATCCGAATCTTATCATGCATCATTTATCTCTAGCTCCAGGAGCTAAACCGGTCAAACAAGAACTCAGAAAGATGCATCCACATGTGGCCCTCATGGTAAAGGAAGAGCTAAAGAAACTGCTAGATGTCAGATTTATTAGGCCTATAGACTATCCTGAATGGGTTTCGAATATAGTACCAGTGGCTAAACCAGATGGTAGGGTCAGAATATGTAATGATTTCAAAGACTTGAACAAGGCTTGTCCCAAAGATGACTTCCCCCTATCCAACATAGACATGATTGTAGATCTCACGATAGGCCACACTATGCTTTCACTCATGGATCATTTTTCGGGCTATAACCAGATAAAGATTGCACCCGAAGACCAACACAAAATGGCGTTCACATGTCCTTGGGGCACCTACTATTGGTGTCTCATGCCATTCAGTCTAAAAAATGCTGGGGCGACATATCAGAGAGCCATGACAACAATCTTCCATGACATGATGCACACCATAATGGAAGACAACGTCGACGACATTCTGGAAAAATCACTTACTAGAGAAGGACACCTAGCAGTTTTAGACAAAATCTTCAACAGGTTGGAATAGTTTAATGTACGACTTAATCCAAAGAAGTGTGTGTTTGGGGTTACATCAGGTAAATTACTAGGCTACATAGTGTCTACAAATGGTATTGAAGTTGATCCAGCTAAGGTGAAGGCCATAATGGAGATGCCACCTCCTAAGAACCTGACTCAATTAAGATCCCTACAAGGCAAACTACAATCTATTAGAAGGTTCATTTCCCAATTAGCAGACAAGTGCCACCCATTCTCTCATCTTCTACACAAAAATGTCCCCTTCAAATGGAACGAGTCATGTGAACAGGCATTCCAGCAACTAAAGGAATATCTCATGAAACCACCGGTATTAATGCCACCAATTCGGGGCAAGCCTCTATTACTGTATATCTCAGCTACACCAATAGCTCTGGGAGCTCTCCTTGTACAACAGAACTATGATGGGAAGGAATAGGCTATCTACTACATTAGTCAAACACTTCTTGGGTATGAACTACAATACACACCAATCGAAAGAGCATGTCTAGCTGTTGTCTTCACCTCACAAAAATGGAGACATTACATGCTGTCACACTCTATCAAATTGATAGCAAAGATAAACCCACTCAAGTATTTACTCAACAAGGCAGCCCTAACAGGTAGATTGTCTAAATGGGTCATGCTTCTTAGTGAATTCGATATTGAATATGTCGACAGGAAAGCAATAAAGGGACAAGTACTAGCAGATCAACTGGCAGAAGCACCTTTAATAGATGACAACCCTCTGAGCTTTGAATTTCCAGATGACTCTATCTTCCACATAAATATAGCAACCTGGAAAATGTATTTTGATGGCTCATACACTCAGCATGGATCAAGAGCAAGTATCTTATTAATCACACCTAATGGTGACACTATTCCAAAGTCATATAGGTTAATGTTCCCTTGCACTAACAATGTAGTAGAATATGAAGCCCTGGTCATCAGTATCAAGTTGGCAGTTGAGTGGAACATCAAGGAACTTCAATTCTATGGGGACTCATAGCTAGTCATCAATCAAGTGAATGACGACTACCAAACGAAGGATGAGAAACTGATTCCTTACAAATGAATGGTAGATGACTTCAAAGAATATTTTGTCAAGATATCTTTTGAACAGATACCAAGGATCGAGAACAAAGCTGCAGACACAATGGCTACAATCACATCTCTCCTCAACATTCCAGGTCATCAAACACAATATGAGTTCTTAGTAGAGCCAGTGTCCTATCCTGCATATGACACCCTAGAATCCCATATCATATGCCACATCATAGGAGCTGATTCCCCTCTCTATGGTAAAATATTTGCCTATCTAAAAGAGAATACCCTCCCACCTGACCTCTCCAGTAACCAAAAAAGAACCTTCATCTAGCAGGCATCCCAGTATGCCATTGTCGCCAACACCCTATATCATCGAGGTCTCGATGGTACTCTCCTTAGGTGTCTTGATAGTGAGGAATATCAAACCACCCTGAGCGAAATACACGACGGTATATGCGGGGCTCACTCTAGTGGCCCTACCCTAGCCAAGAAACTCATCTGTATGGGGTACTACTGACCAACTATGGAACAAGACTCCTATCAGTTTGTAAAGAAATGCAAAAAGTGCCAAATCCATGGGAACCTAATCCATGCACCAACGCAGGAGCTACAGCCATTAACAACTCCTTGGCCTTTCTGTCAGTGGGGACTCGACTTAGTGGGCAAGATCCACCCTCCTTCCTCAAGCGGCCATAAATTCATTATCACTGCCACAGAGTACTTCACAAAGTGGATTGAAGCCATGCCCTTAGCCAACATCACAGGTAAACAGATTGCCTCTTTTATCCTGAACTATATCATTTGTCGTTATGGTGTCCCTTCATCCATTATCACGGATAATGGATGACCCTTCAAAAACCAAGATGTCAGGGAACTATGTGACAAATTCCATATCCAGCACCACTTTTCAACCCCCTACTACCCACAAGGTAACAACCAAGCTGAGGCATCAAATAAAACCATCCTAAAAATCCTAAAAAAGACTGTCAATGATGCTAGTCATGATTGGCATGTCCAACTAAATCCCGCACTGTGGGCCTACCGCACAAGCATCTGCACACCCACATGTGCAACACCATACTCCCTAGTCTATGGATCTGAAGCTATCTTGCCCATTGAAGTCGAGATCCCATCCTTGTGAGTCTCATTAAAAGGCCTCATATCAGATGAAGAGTACAGAGTAACTAGACTCCAAGAATTAGAATTGCTTGAAGAGCGAAGGCAATAGGCCTTTAACCACTTGAAAGTATATCAACAACGCATGTCCAGAAGCTACAATCACAAAGTAAAACCCCAGATATTCCAAGTCGGTGACCTAGTCCTAAGAGAAAATCCCAGAAATCAGCAAGATAGAGAAAAGAAAGGAAAGTTTAAACCTAACTGGCTGGGTCCCTATGTCGTCATCACAGCTTATGGATCGGGGGCATATCAATTGGCTACATCTGAAGGTGAACAGTTCGAAGATCCTATCAATAGCATGCACCTTCGCAAGTTCTATACCTGAAAGCCCCAATGCAAGGGAGTCCTGAAAAAATAAAAAAAAACAAAAAAAGTGATAAAAAATAGAACAAAAAAATTGAAAAAATGAGAAAAATAGCAAAAAAATCATCCTATGGTGAAAACCTAGCAAACAGGGATCATGTGTACTTTTAGCTTCTCATGCAAATAAAAGCAAGTGGTGAAAACCTAGTAAATAGGCACTATCTGCGACAAACCACTTCCTCCATCCATTCTGACTTCATGTCTCATGTGTCCATCATATTGTTCATCTTGAACCAGTCCTTTGAACCGTTGTCGAACTACGTCGCCTCTGAGTTATCACATAGGCAAAGCCATTCTTAAATGCGCCCTCAAAGCTTCACTTCACTTCACTCCACTCCACGGTCCCGTCTGTTCCATGTCTAGTCCTTCTGTCAATCTAAGTCCACACCACTTTACCATCGCCTAGCCTTAGGTCCACTAGGGTCTACCCCAAACTACGTTGCCTCTACGTCGTCACATAGGCAAGGCCATTTAGAAATGAGCCCCTGAGGCACTAGGTCAGTCCATTAGGGTTCGTCTCTCCATGTCTGTCTGTCGTCTCACCCATAATAAGTCGATCCTTGTCTAAACTAGGGGCAACTCCTTGACCTAGTTACAGATTTGGATTCTTGAATGCCACTTTTCTCAGAGGATACCAATAAGGATTGTGATACCTTTCACTAGACAAACAAGCACAACAAAAACAAGCTACCCAAACCAAAAGTCTTGATGCAAAACATCAACTTATCCAAAAATAAAAATGCAGCACCATATCAAAACACTCAAAATGATTCTCTATCAATTATGAAAAAAGACACATCTAATGCAAAGAAGTTTTGTCAACAGGTTAATTTACAAGGTCTTGAATTTTTGTTATTATGTCTTCCTATGCTACTCAAGGATGCCAAAAGCTAGAGATGCTATGATGGGGGCATAATTGTTTTCTTTGTCTGCTGCTTGTGGATTAAACTTTAGTAATGTGACGACTTTTGTCTAATGACATGATCAGAAAAAGATCATCGAGGACTCCAAGGTCTAAACATGAAAAGGGGCAATCCTTGTCTGTTAAAATGCAAGAAGTACTCAGGTCATCTAGATTCAAGTTTGACTAGATGCTTGTATCAACTTGCTATATCAAAATCCATGCAAGGAATGCTCAGGTCATCTCAGTTTAGTTATACCTCGATGCTTGTACTTCCTTCCAACATTTCAAAAAGTGAAAAATACCAAAAAGCGCCCAATGATGAAAGCAAAAACCTTGCAAAAATCTCAAAATGACAATCCACACCCATATCCATCTCGTATCTAGCAAATCCATATCATCCATGCAATAAATAACATCCTACAGCTTATCAAGTGCAAAATCCTCATTTCCTCCACCTCTTTTCTTCTACTTATCTATATCATCTCTGTGTCGATTAAGTACATTTGGACATCTCAAAAACATAGCATAGACAACATATCATATCACATGAGATAGTCATCCACATGATTAAATCATTTTGCATACATACATTAGGTTATCCACATACATTTTCATTAGTATATCAATAGCAACAAAATCAAAAACATAGACATTTCCATATAGAGCTGCATAATCATATCCATACACATTTACATTTACATATCAAATCATCCTAACATCCATCTAGTATGCATCACATATACAAGTATGTCACTAAATCGATTGCATCCATAGAATATAAATGTAAGAACACATGCATGTAGACCATGAACAATTGCACCATCATATAATCATCAAAAACATGTCCAAATGTACAACATATCAAAATCTCTATCCAATCTCTCATAGTCATATCATAAGTGTATACAAAAAATGACAAATGGTGATACATGTCTCAGGGCACAATAAGTACATATATCGGCTATCTTAGCCATCCATCAAACATGGGTACAAATCTGATCACAAATGGAACAACTATCTGGGTGTGCCTAACCCTACCGCTGGGGAACACTGCTCCCTGCACTGGCCTCTCCCCTATCTCCCCCTATCTATTGTGGGCCCCTCACTGAGCCTATAGACCGAGACCCACCTGCCCTCTGTAATGCCTCTAACTAGCTCCTGAAGCTAGGGGCACGATGCTCTACTAAAACAGCTCCGTGATATAACCCTTTGTAGTATTGAGCTTGTACCTAGGCTCTAGTAAGCTCACTCTACACCTGGACCACCTATGATTGTGCCTACTGCACCTATGAAACCAAAAAACTGGATGTCCCATCTGTGCCCATGGCCATCACGGTTGCATCTCTCTCTGCCCTCATAGCCCGCATACTGGCTAAGGCTACGTCTCTCTCTCTAGTCAACTCTGATAACCGAGTCGCATCTGACTCTCTCCGTGACTCTGCTACTCTTAGATGAGCCCCCAGCTGCCCAATCTAGCTCTGTAGTGAAACCATGACCTGCTACTACACATTAGGCTGTGGAGCCTGCTCTGCCTATGCCACCTATTGCGCTGACACCTGTCCCTGTATCAGCTATGCCACCTGCTGTGGCGTCGACATCTGTCTCTGTGCTACCTCTGGCTGAACTGGTACCTGGACCTGTGCCTGTCCAATTGCTGGCCCACAAGCCCCTCTCTAACCCTCTACCTCTGTCTCAGTCTCCCATCATCTCCCTGCTCTCTCCTCCTCCTCCTCCTCCGTCCTCCCCTCCTCCTGCCAGCTGCACCCTCACCATCTAAATCATCCTCACTATATGACGAGCTAACTCCCCTGGCCCTAAATATCTTAGGAATGGGTGTGCCGCGAACCACTCCTAGTAGTTTGGCGTCATGCCAGCGTCCACTATCTCCCTCCGCATGGGCCAAGCTGCATGAGGAATATGTCAAAAGTCTGTCAAGGCCTCCTCATATGATGCCACAGGACCCCACCTGTACCTCTCTGCATGAGTCCTGGCAAAGCGTGCCTCCCCCTGTGGTCTGCCCATCCTACCAATAAGCCACCGCGTCTGGAAGCAATACGGAAGCTCATCTGCCTCATCGTCCCATACATCACAGTCTATGTAGGGACGCCAGACAACTGCATCTAAGCCATCAAAAGCATGCCTCTAGTACTCCAACTTCCCCAGCCTATGCTAGGAAATCACACCTACATAGCCATAATTATAGGGCTCACCCCTCTGCCTGTGAAATACGCATATCGACTGTGTGATAGCAATGTGCTCCCACAACCAAAACTGCAACAACGACATACCTGCAAATAAACTGACTCCTCTGTGATAGACCACCTAGTGCATGTCCCTATATAAGTGTGCAAGCACACACACCCCCCATGCATACCGGGTCTCATCTGTGATCATACTCTCCAGCACCCTACCCCAGCCGATCGGGAAGCCATGCGATCTCCTATCGGGGCATATCATGCCACTGATCAGTCCAGCCACTATGCCCAGGAAGTAGTCATAGCAGTCATGCATGTCCTGCCATGAAATCTCCTCCCCCACCAACTCTAGATCATCAAATACGCGTCTACACTCCTCTAAGCCATCATCCTGCTGTGACTCATACTCAACCAGCTCTCCCTGAATCGGGAGGTATAGAATCTGGTACACATCCTCGAGAGTAACTGCCATCTCCCCTGTCGGTAGATGGAATGTACCATCCTCGCTATGGAATCGCTCCACCACTGCCATCAACATAGCTCGATTCATGCGAACCTCGGGCATAAAGCAAACATAGTGCAGACCCATAGCACCTAGAGCCTCGTGCTCTATCTCGGTCAACATATACCGTTGCAACAATGGCAACGGGAACTACTCTTGTGACGTCAAGACAGCTCGAATATCCTCCTGCAACCAAACAACACATAACGTCAAAGAAGTCCATATCCAAGCATAGCATACCGTCAACAAAATCCATATCCAAGCAAGCCTACTCATATCCTATCAATGACTTAACATATCAAATTAATCAAAACAGCATATCATCTCTCGACTAGAATCCCGGCAATCTCAGAGATCGCTTATCAATTGACGCATCGATCAAGGTGCCAATTGGGTTAATTTCATTAAGTCATTTGAGTTTTTAGTGCAAATGCGCCAATCCAGGTAGCAGATGCGCTGATCCATATCACATGTGCCACTTCCTCATGAATGCACTGATCCATAGCTTGTATGCACCGTTCTGGCACATGCACCAATCCTTAGGTCACACGCGCCATTTCCCAATAAATGCGCCAATTCATGACTCAAATGTGCAAAACTATCAAATGCGCCACCTCACAGCTCAAATGCACCATAACACAACAGATGCGTTAGTTCTTATGTCAAATGCACAAATACTAGAAAATGTGCCCATTCAGGATGCAGATGCGTCATTTCTTGATATATGCGCCAGTTCATAGCTCAAATGCGCAATAATGACAAATGCACCAATTTAAGGATCAAAAGCACAACATTATCAAATGCACCACTTCACAGCGTAAATGCACCATAACACAATAGATGTGCCACTTCGGAGATCATATGCACCAAAAGAGTGTTTCGACACATCTATCCTAGTTGGTTTTTCCTAGCCATTAATACGCATAAAAATTGACTTTTGACAAGTTTTGAAGAACTACATACCAGGGGTCCTGCCTCTGCTAGTCGATCAAACTGTCGAATCTGCTCAAACCAGTGCTCCTCACAAGGAATATCCATCTGTCTAGCTGCCATACTATCCTAAGCTCTCTAGAGGACTAATCAACTATGGCCAAGTGTACAAATGATTAGAATGTGTGGACCCAGCTCCTTTATATAGCAAATGACCCATACCTGACTGCATGACAACTGTGGCTACTTCCCATGTCATTTTCTCTACACCATATCCCATTTTTCACCCTCTTCTTCATGAGATTGTCCGTCTCATGCCTTTTACCTTCTTCCTGTCCCATCTCCCAAGGGGGCATCCTGTCGTTAAACTTATACCAGGGGAAAACTGGGGCATGTATCACTGTCAAAAATTATTTTTCTTCAAAACAACGTGATAAAATACATTGCATCAAAGAGGGGCAAAATGTATACACCTAAAATTCACATGACTCTAGTTAAATAAATATTTTAAATATTTATTTCACCTTTGCATTCCTCTATCAATAAATAAATACATTTATTTGTTTATTTGATTCACTTCCTCTCATTTAATTAAATAAATTACCTTTTATTTAATTAATTAAATTCATCTACATCAACTTCATTCTTCTAAATAATTAAATAATTTCAATTATTTAATTAAAATCTTTTATTCTTCCAAATTTAAATAAAATGCAAATTTTATTTAAATAAAATCTAAATTCTCCACTAAATAAAATATATTTTTATATTTTATTTTATTCTTCAAATATCTTCACAAAAATAAAATATATTTCTAGATTTTATTTATTCCTCTCAATTATCTACAAAATAATTAAATAATAAATATTTTTATTTAATTATGCCTTCTTATCTTCACAAAAATCATTCTTATCTTCCAAAAATACTTTCCTCTTGTCACATAAAAGCAAAAGCTGAGTTACAAAAGCAAAATCAGTTTTAAAGCATCTTTAAAGCAAATCTTCTCTTAAATTAGAAAAATAAATTCTAATTTAAGAAAATCAAATCTCATCCTCATCAAGAGAGGAGTTAACTCAACAACGCTGCTTTTCGAATGACATGTGTCCTTCTTTCATTTGTTGCACGTTCCTCAACAATCCTCCTCCGTTGATTTTCTCTTTTCTTCTCAACCATTGATCTTCCCTCACCTTTTTCTATAAATACAACTTTCTTCTCTTCATTTCATATATCTGATCATTTATGCAAACTTATGCTGTAGGAAATCAAGCGCGCCTTTGGCACCCATTTTCTTAAGCATTCATCTCATCCTCTATTTAGTGTGTTGAAGCTCAACTTCAATCACATGAATATCAGAGCCATTTTGTCTTTGTCATCTTCCAACAAGCAAGGGAGCAACACTTCTGAGGGCTTCATCATCAAGATCAAGGACAAATAGGCGAGCAATGGAAAATGATAGGTAAAGAGGTTGTAAGTACATTTACTTTTGCTTGTTTTAATCTTCTTTCCTTTCAACTTCCATTGATGTTTGGGTTTTATTATCATTGATTTGATTAACCTATTTTCCCCCTCACAGATCCAAAAAAAATTTCTCGGCAGTCCATATTTCACACAATGATGAATCATGGTCACTAAACCTTTCAATCTTTACTTCTTCAATTGACATTGCTCCCACTCAAACTCGAATCTCTCCTACCACACGATCGAGCACAACCAGCTCTGATACCAATTGTTAAACAATAAATGGCAAAAAAAATAAAACAGAGATTCAGAAACAAGAACACAACAACACAAATTTACAGTGGTTCACCATAAAGGCTATGTCCATTCACAAGCAGGGCAATATTATTATTCACTATCTCATATCTGATACATCACAATACAACAACATGCTTTATATAAGCAAACATAATAGAATGTGAAGAGTCAAGAGTCATTAGAGGGAAAAACCAAGTGACTGTTGGGTTTCACATTCAACAAGATCTGCTGAAGAAGCCATCTAAGTTAAAAAGTTTTTCAAATCTTGACTTACAATGTGGAGTTGAATTAAAATTGATAGCCTTTGCCAACTTCTTCAAACATCATCTAGTATTGAAAAGGTTTTAGAAACTTCTAAGCAAACGCAATTTGTCAGTTGTAAGGCCAAGGTCCACAACCTTTGCCAATTTTCCCCTTCCTTGGTTGCTCCCTAATAGGAAGTTTGCTATCAAATGTTATGGTTGGAAAATTATTTTGTCAGCATGCATACCAAATATAGACCATAAAACAAGGCACGTGAGTTGTGTGGCACTACAGATTAGAAAAAGAAAAGAAGCATTTCTAATGAAATGCAAACAAATGCGAGATCTTCACAGATTCGTGGAAAAATCTTGAGAAACAGATATAATTGGCATACATAATGCCCAAGTTTATTATCTTTTGCCAGCGTATTTCAAGTACAGAAATGCGAACAACATAATAAAGATAGATTTTTGTCCAATATCATGAGAGTCTTCAAGCAGATAAGCATACACGAAAAATGTGAAAGCATTAAAAGACTATGGCTCGAATAAAATGTTCACTATCAAAAGTTGGAGAAAAGAGCTATATCTACAGCAAATTATGCTAGGAGGATGGCTCGAATAAAATGTTTTGGTATTGTTGATTAATATGTCCTTCAAATAGGGTATGTGTTGAGCAAAGAAATAAACAATAAAGACAAGAGTAGATAAATAAATCAAAACGTGAATCGATGCAAAAGAGAAACAACAAGTTTTTTAACGTGGTTCACCAAATGGCTACATCCACTTTGAGCTGGGGATTGCTCTCTATATTAAAATCTAGAATCAAAATTATATTATTACAATATATCTGCAGCTCACTATACATATCCTCCATCACACTGCTATTCCTATAGCTATATACAATTAACTCCACTCCAAGAATAAAAATATTCAATACAAAAGCCGCATGCGAAAGGCATTAACTTCATCATGGAAGAGAGCATACAATGGTCGATACCAAAAGAGGGACTAGTGGGAGTAACAGCAAAACCATTACATTACGAGGATTGGGTTGTAGAACCGTTACACCAACAATCTCCCAATTGAAGTCTAATCCGAGCTGTAAGAGTTGCTCCGAGACATCCCCCACTCTAGGCTTATTGTCAAAACTTGACAATGCCAAGAGAAGTCCTACAAAACTTGAACTTCTCCCTTGGAACAAGCTTTGTCAAAGCATCCATTGAATTAACTTTCATATCAGTAGCAAATCCTTTATCAAACTCCACATTCTCAACCTCATTCTCAAACAACTTACAAGGCTCTAGTAGTGTTGACCTCACCTCTTCATTGCTCAAAAAATTTTCAATCCATCCATTCTCAATACCATAAGCACTAATATTACCTATATCCCTAACCCAAGAGGGAGGTTCATATTCCCCAATTGAAATGAAGCCGTCATGGTTCTTATAATACAACTCAATGTCTCAATCGGTGTGGTGCATGACCTCCTTCAATGCCTGGCGCAGGTACCAATCCTTAAGCTCCTAGCTGCTCAACAAACCATCGGTAGGAGCCACATCCACATTGGGGAAAAGTGTGCTAAGTCTATAGGACACATTGAATCAATCCTCATCGTTGAGATAATCCCTTGCATTCATAAAGTCCTCCCATTCTGGCTGAGATTGAGTGGCAGGAGCTAAATCATTATGATGATGATTATCATTATTACTATATTTAGCTTGTTCAAGATAGTGGCGCTCCCACTCCCAGTCCTCTCTGCGGCGCTCCATTTCAGCGACCAGGGGATCAAAGGCCGTGGGCTCATGTTTATTGTAATTAAAAGAGGACCTAAGTTTAAGAAGCCTGCCAGGGCCCACCCTGCAATGTAATGCCTTGCTACCACCATTGTTACCGTTGTTTCCTCGATTCCAAATGAGTACCAGTGCTACCATACCCAGAAATATGTAGACATAAACGACCTTCATCCAACCTAAATTTCCCTTTTTAGCTATGTGTTTGTCTCATCTACCCTTTGTTCCAGACTTAGTCAATTCCAATTTTCCAATGTTCAAAACCTCTAAGTCCATCTTTACCAATGATTCCTCTGTCAATTTTAGAGAATTAACCTGATCAACTGCATCGACTTCCCCTTTATCATCCAGATCTTCTAATCCCTGGGAGCTCTACCAGCACAATGGAGAAAGGCCACAGCTAGAAGTAGCAATAGCAATACTAGCACCACCATTACTATTTGCCTAATTATCAACATTAGTAGCATGTAGAGTATTATCATTATTGTTTACAGTTGCAAGAAGAGACTCCAATTTGTCTAGCTTGCCATCAATTTCATCGGCTCAAGGTTCTATGGCATCAACCTGCTTGCCATCATCTAACTAATCCCCAAAGCTGTCACTATCAAACATACTGAGAAAATTATTAATAACAGAATCAAGTTCAACATCTAATTGATCCAAAGACCTTTGCTTAGTAGTCGACAATGACCAATCTGAAGTAGGATGAACAACTCCCTCTTCAGCATGACTCTCTATCACATACAGGGTGCCTAATTTACTACCCCTTGCAATTACCAAGGCCCCCTTTTTAACCTTTCATCTATTTGATTCAAAACTAATCTCACAACCTTAAGAACCCAATTGTCCAACCGAGATTACATTTTGTTTGAGCTAGGGAACATATCTAACATCATGTAACAACCAAGTATATCCATTTTTTAGTTTTAATGAAATATCTCCTTTGCCAACAACATCACAAGATTCATTGTTACCAAGAAAAACCTTACCAAAGTCACCAATTTGTAGATTTTTGAAATATTCCTTGCATAGAATGACATGAAATGATGAACCTGAATCAAGCACCCAACCATTCGATTAAAATAAGAACACCTGCATCTTCTTGGTAGGTTGTGTTGGCTTTGTTATTGCTCACCTTTTCTTGTGCCTTTTTGTAGTTCCAACAATTCTTTTTTGTGTGATCTTGCTTGCCACAAAACCAACATTCTCCATTTCTACTCCTAGAATTCAACCTTCGTCTATCGTTATTTCTGTCTTTATCTTGACCCCTTCCTCTATTGTCAATACTTACTGCAGTCAAGCGTTAGTAGTTGCTCTATTTTTCCCTCTTCTCATATCTTCATTGAGAAGAGTGGCTACTACATCATCATACCTCAGCATTGTTTATTTATTCTTATCCTCCCCTTCTTTGGATCTACTTTTACCAGATACTTAATTACTTATGGTCATTATGACACTGTCCCAGCTATCAAGAAGAGAGCACAACAACAACATGGCTCTCATTTCTTCTTCAATGTTAACATCCACAGAAAGTAATTGACTGATAACAATATTAAATTCATTTAAATGATTCGACGTGCTGTTACCTTCTTTAATTTTCAAGTTTACCAGTTTCTTAAACAAGAAAACTCGATTCGTTGTTGAAGCCCTTTCATACATATCACATAGCTTGTCCCAAATCTGTTTAGCTATTATCTCCATGGCAACATTGAAGAGGACATTGCTGGACAACGATAGAATGATGGTTGCAGCTACTTTTTGGTCCAAGATATCCCAGTCTTCATCTGACATCTTTTTCGATTTCTTAGACTTCCCTTGTAGCGCAATGGCAAGATCCTTTTGAATCAGGAAAGCATGAATCTGAAGCTTCCATAGACTGAAGTTCTATCCTGAAAACTTTTTGATCTTCCATTTATCTACTTCGTCCATTCTTCTAGAAATTCTTCACTGATTTCCAACCAGCTTTACCACTGAGTTTCTTTACCGAACTTCTTCACCAAAGCTCTGATACCAATTGTTTAGCGAAGAAATAAACAATAAAGACAAGAGCAGATAAATAAATCAAAGCACATAAACATAGAATTGATGCAAAAGAGAAACAATAAGTTTTTAACCTAGTTCACCAAATGGCTACATCCACTTTGAGTAGGGGATTGCTCTCTATATTAAAATCCAGAATCAAAATTATATTATTACAATATATTTGCAGCTCACTATATATATATATCCTCCATCACACTATTTTTCCTATAGCTATATACAATTAACTCCACTCCAAGAATAAAAATATTCAATACAAAAGCCGCATGCGAAAGGCATTAACTTCATCGTGGAAGAGAGCATGTAATGGTCGATACCAAAAGAGGGAGTAGTGGCAGTAAAAGAAGAACCGTTACATTACGAGGATTGGGCTGCAAAACCATGAAACCAATAGTATGGAGGATCACCATGAGCAATAAAGTGTGGGATAAGCTTAGACCACCTTTAATTTCTCTTCCTATGATGTATGGAAAGGCAAGGATTTTGAGAAGGAACTCAGAAAAGAAAATAGTAAATGTTACGGCTGAGAAGTGGATGCGCAACCAAATAGAAAACAATATAGAATGGGTTCAAATGATCTGGGCTGAAATGGTGGAGAGCAAATCATCGAGAGTATCCATAGGCATTTCTCTAAGCCATGCAAGGATAGGCAGTTTGAGAATAGTCTGCAACAAAAATCTTTGAAAGATACTATGGTTAAGGCATGGGTGGATGGCATAAGAACAAGAAACATAACCTGTGGAAATTGTTGTAGGTTTGATAGTCATCAACTGACCATACTTTCAAAGAAGTTGAAATTACCTATCAAAGATAGGATCTACGTACCTGTGGGTTATGATGATTTAGTTGATAACACACAATGAAGTCATAGAAGAGGCAATGCAAGAAGCATCTGATGGGTAAAAGAAAGAAACTTGGTCCACATGTAGGGGAAGTCATGTGGGCAAAAAAATTCCTGACAGGAACGGGTACCCGTTTAGTAACGGGTACCCAAGCCTAAACAGGTACTCGTTATATAATAGAAACGAGTACCCATTATAAAACGGGTCCCGTTCTTAAATATAACAGGTACCCATTTTATTTATAAACAGGTACCCACTCTATGAATTTTGAAATCACCGACCACCTTTTTCCTTCCCTTTGCTTGGGTTTTAGGCTCGAGATAGGCATGGTTAGCCGACCTTGAGCCTTGGACCTGCAAGTTTTTTTCTAAGTATAGAACAAGAGGAAAGACTAAGTTTACCTATATGGCTGACGACTTTTTTTTCTAAATTTTTTTACGAAATGAAAACCCATTACAAATGACAATGTATAGTTTTTAAATATGTAATTTTTTTTGTTATTAGACATGTTTTTCTATTTATTATTTAATTTATGAGAAAACTGGTCCAAAAACTTGAAATGACAGGTGTTTGTATTTTTTTAATAACTTTTAATTTTTAAAGTTTTTTTAAAAACAAATTATATGTCATCAATCTACACATCATTCTTTACACAATGAAAAAAAAATAATTTTATGATTTTTTTTGCTCAAATTATGTCGGCTATACACAAGGGGTTTTCAAAAGTAGCAATTAGGCCTAATAAAAAATTAATAAAAAAAATTATTTGGAAAAAAATTATAAAAAATTATCCTCATCAAATTTCACTATACTACACATCTTTTCCCAAAAAGATTTTGAAAAATAATTTTATTTAGGTCAAATTATGTTGGTTGTACACGTGCATGGTATGGTTTAAAAAGTGACTTTTAAACAGTGGTTTTTAGAAATACCTGTTGAAAATCAATTTGTATCATCTGGGTATTGAAATAAATTACATATTTGGAAACTAGACTCCGAGTACTACATTTTATATTTAGTGATGTTTTTAAAGATTCCATTTCTAAGTGCTTCAAATTTTAAGGTCAAATGTGACAAATTTTGAAAATCAGGGAAAACACTTCCACTTTTTGGCCAAAAAGTGGACCCAACTTCTTGCACTGACCCAGCTGCTACTCACAGTGCCATGGTCAGTGTTATTGGACTTAATACCTTTCTCTGACTACTTCCAACCATTGATCTCTGAGAACAATGAGTAGCTATATGACCATGCTGCCCACAAGCAAAACAACCACTCCTACCAAAACCTCAGCCTGAAACTAGTGCACACAACTGTTGGGATCAACACACCCCTAGAACTCTGTTGTGTGCTTTGATAAATCTATGTTGTACCACTCTGATGCCTACTCTGAGAATGATGATGCGAACGATCTCTAGAAAATAGAGTACCAAGACTCTGCCCACTCTGCTGAGACTGAGTAGACCTATGCCTCTATCACTGACCGGATCTAGAAGGTGCAAACTGAGATCTAGACGATCCAACCCCCTGAGACTGGGTACCCTGAGCAACTGATCCTAAAGGAGGGGCACTACCAATCTAAACACCTACCTGAGCACCAAAGCCTCTAGCCAAATTCTCCTCTATCAACATCATCTTCTCCATGGTGATCTCTAAGGCCTTCGGCTCAAACACACGGACACCACCACTAATACGGCCATTCATGCCCCTAATGAAATGTTGCACTAACATCAGCTCGTCATCATAAATTCTAGCATACTGCTTAATCTCAAAGAAATGGTGCTCATAGTAATCTACCATCATAGTCAACTAACTAAGTTCATGGAACTCATCAGCACATCTTTGCTAGTAGTAATCTGAAAGAAATCATGCATGGAACCTCTCTAAGAATAGTCCCCATGACACGGAAGCAATGTCCAGATGAAGCTTATACTCCTCTGCTCTCCACAATGTAGACGCAAAACCTCTAAGATGCATAATGGCACATTGAGCTTTAGTATTGCCACTCTAAGGATGCATAGCAAAGCATCAATCGAGATTGATCAACCAAGTCTCTGCCTCGGTGCCTATACCAGAACCATTAAAACTAGGGGGATGAGCTCTAAGAAGATCCCTCATGTGACCTGTAGCAACACTATCTCCATCCACTGTATCCCTCACAACTACTGCTCTCGAATGATCCAGACTACGAGAATGCTCATGCTCAGCTCTAGCATCCTAACCATCCTAACAAGAAGGGTGTAACTTCATCTCATGAGATACCTCCTGACGAGGTCCTAATCGGTCCATAATTTTTTGTAATAGAGCTAAAACCTTAGCACTCCCGAGCCCTTCGGCTAGATTCTAAGTACACAGTTCCTCCTGACACTCACCCCGATTACCATGATTACCCTGATCGACATTACGCTGGGTGCTACGTCGAAGAACAGTGGCTATACCTCTAACTCTACCTCTGGCTCTACCCCTAGGAGGCATCCTAAAGGAAACAAAGAACACGTCAAAATAGATCATCACAAGGATGACCTATACACCATACTAAGGCATGAAAGCATAACAACAGACTGTAAAACAATATAACAAGCTCACACCACACACGCCAAACATAGCAAATAGAAGGCTCAAGTATGCCAGAGCTCCTAGTGTGTGAACATGGGCTCTGATACCATATGTAACATCCCGCTACGTAACCCACAAAGGGTAAGAGCAAAAAAGAACTAGAATATTTTTTTTTGACATAAGTAGACAACATACACAGATTCAGTTGTCGATTCGATAGATCGACAGCATTCATCACCAAGTATGGCTGAATGCACAACCCACAAGAGAGGACTAAATCACTCTCCAGAGAAATATTAATAAAACTACGTTCATTTTAAACACAAATTTAAATGTTCCTATGTCCCAATTCCAGATTATAAACATGAATCCAAAGCATCATAGTACAAGTGGATCCAATACCCACACCAGAATCAATAAACCAAAAAGGAAACATCTCATTTCTTCTCATTAATTTGCATGGTTACATCTTCTCTCTTAAGAGATTACAATAACATAAAAGAATATACAAGTACAATGATAAAGTCCTTAATATGATACAATGACTGAATAAGTACAATAGTTGAAAAAGTAATAGAGAGAGAGAGGACATCTCCAATCTGGTGCACCGATAACCTATTCACCGGTCCCCAATGGTGGTGGCAACACCTCCCAACCATGTGGACTCTAAGAGCCCACCATGCTCGGAGATAGTCACAAGGTCCAAATAGAAGAACAACAACAATGGGATATAAGATGGCCAACACTCACATCAATAATAGAGCAGATATGGAGAACAATGCATATAGCCAAAGTCACAACATAGAGGTACGCATCCAAGTCATAGGCCGAGTACTACTCATGACTACTAAGGTACTAGATACTAGACTGTAAATCAGATGGAGTGTCATTATGCGTGCTCGAAAGGATGGCACCACATGAAACCAAGTACTCCTCTCATGCAGATGAAGAGACTCAATCATGTTTGAATCAATGCCCCACAGACAGATAGGCCTTCTCATTGCATCCTTAGCCTTTACAAGTGCTCAAGGCCATGCACGAGGACTAATTATCTTATTAATGTTTTTACCCCAATGTTTTCATTTAGTTATCACTTATTCATGTAACTCTGCTACTAGTTCCCCTGGCGGCCACTTGCGGGCCCCGGGCTTGTAGAGAACCACTCCAAATGATAACTTTAATTACCTAGACCAAACTCATCTCGTTTAATCCAAATGAAGTATCCAAAGTTGACTGGAACACTAAAGTATAAATTTAAAATAGTAAATACTAAAAATGTGATCTACAAGACCAAAACTTTCGACGACATTGAAATTTATTGAAAACAGCCCTATGCCAGTTAGATTAGTTTTGTAATAACTCAGGTGGCCCCAATTTGGTCACTCTTCGTGCACAAAAATGCATGGACATAATAACAAAAGTATGGTAAATGGTATTGTGAGTCTTCTCACAGCCAAAGTTTGGCATATTGCCTACCATATTTAGCATAATAGAAAAGAAAATGTAAAAAGACTAACAAAATGGAGATCTTAATTTTCCCTCCTCCAGTGATTTACTTTTTGCATGATAGAAAAAATTAATAGGGAATTACGTAACCAAATTTCAATGCACAACACAAGTCGATGCATCTAAGATATTTTAGTGTCAGAACATTCATTAAAATCAAGGTCGATGGTTCCCACAAGGCTGGCACTTAGCAAAAAATGATAGAAATGACCCAAACAAGGGGCCACCCTAGTTTATTAAGAGGAGTTGATATGAATATTAAATCAGAGAATCAACATATAACAAAGGGTTACATGGGACTTAGATCTCTGAAATCTCTATGGTGGCATCCCAATTTACTGGTATGGTTGCACTCAATATAATCTCAGTAAAATCAAACCCCTTTTGTTTTTTCACTACAATTTATAAATTAGACACAGACAATCTTTCATCAAAAACCTATTTATCAAAGAATGAGGAGATCGTTCTGTAGTTTAAAAAAAATAAATTCAAGAATAGAGGCAATATAAATATCTTGCATTGAATAAATTTTGGCATATGTTCTTTGGATGATAGTAATGGAGTTTCAGTTTCTCTGTGCTTAACGAAATACCAGCAAACATGATTTAGTTTTTGGTAAGGCAATAATGGGGTTTCAGTTTTTCTATGCTTAATGAAACAATAGTGAAGATATTTTAGTTTTTGTGCTGAAAGAACAAAGATTTGAGGTAAATACCTGTAAACCAAATCATAGCCCCCTTGACTAGTCGCACTCCCTCTAGCGCACCTCTAATCTTGCAATATGATACGCTTCCTAAGAATCTCTGCCTATTTGTACTCCCCTCAGCCTACCTCAGATCTTGCAATTTGATCTGCTTGCCTGAGTAAATCTGTCCCATGTCTTTCTCTCTGTCGTTCTCTCTATTTTTTTAATTTTAAACCCTCTCTTCCCCCCTCCCAGGCGTTGACTACCCTCTAGATCAGATATCTTCCCTTCTTCCAAAATATCTTTCTGCATTTACATTCCCCACCTAATCCTCCCAACACAGCAAGGAGGAATTTCCTCCCTATGTTACCTACATATATTTTATGCAATTAACACCCTCACCAACTTCTCCAAGTGCTGTCGACTAAGGCATGGTAAGAGTTTTTTTAAAATAAAATAAAAATTGACTCTCTTTATGAAGAGCAATTCAGAAATAGGAGGTTTTCTAATAGAACATCATGCAACTCCTTGGGGATAACAATGACTAAATTTTCCATTTAATGTAAAAGTGGTTTCAATGAATATTTCTAGATTAACTATATTGAAGTGATGCATGAAAGATGAATTCTAGAAATTATACATGTGGGAGTAAGATAAAGAACATCCCACACAACAAAGAATAATAGCTATATGTTTAATGTATTTAGTAAAGAATAATCCACATTTGAAACCACACAAAGATGCCAGTGAAACCACATCAAAACATTGACGACAAAAATATATAGTCACCTAGTACAATAAACTGAGGCCAAGACAAAATCCTACAACAAGACAAACTGGTAAACCACATACAACCAGAAGGTAAGACAACAACACAGGAACACTGCACTAACCAGGTGCAGTGGACTAGGGTACGGAATAGGGCCTATGACTATCTCTAGTAACTACCATCGAGGATAATAGGAGTATGCTTAGGCCTGCGAATCCAGGCAGAGTCAATACTCAGTACCTGTAACACTCCAAGAACACGTCAAGGTACCTGTGCATATGCATATATCCTATAGCCAAAGCAACGCAAATCATGTAAGCCTAAAATCCATCATAACTAATAATCATGTCACATCATAATAGTACCGAGATTGCACATCATCGGTACCAATACAAAATAATAACAAGACACATAATCCAATACAAAGTATATGGTCATCGAACTCCTTCAAGATATGAAAAATCATAATACAAACATGGGGGTTCTTACATCTAAATTCTCACCACCACGCAATGGAACCCAATGCACACCACCACTTATTGTAGTGGCTCACCTATCAATGAAGCGTAGTTTTAGAAATGACCGTGGGTGGGCGACTGTTCAGATTTAAGTGGATATATTTAGGTTGATGAATGAATAAGTGTAATCAATCCATAGATAAAATAATGTATTAATATTTTTTTTTATAAAGACAAAGGTTAGAGAAATGAATTTAACTTTTGACATAATTGTGGCCATGATACATGTATTAAGTTATGTTCTCTCATAAGTTTTTCTACATTGATATTAAATGTTGGAACTAATAATGGACTAACCGTATGAGAAGTGTATATTTAAAACAACATGGTATGGCCACAAACAATGATATGTTTCATAGTTGTGACTAAAAAAAATTCTACAAATGTGCATAACAAACTATAGCAATAATATTTTAACTAATAAATATTTTCACTGTTTTGCTGCCACTTCCACCTTGGTATAAAGCTATTAGCAAGAATCTCTCATTATTTCCCACCTTACCAAGAATTCTTGCCACTTTATTTGTATGCAGAAATACATGATCTTGAAGAAGTCCAATCCAACAATGACCAAGGAAGGTTGAATTATTTAGATGTAAAGGAACTAAGGATGAATATTCTGTATTACTAAGACCATTTTTAATGCAGTAATATGCATATATCTTGACAGTGACAAAATATTTGTGGCGAACTGAAGACTTACATCAAAGAGAATTGGGCCAGCAAATGCATCTATAGCTGTTTGAACAATAGAAACAAGTTATTCCTGATATTGCTCCATCAAAAAGTGCCCAGGGAGTTCTAGATCTTCTATTTTCTCAAACTTATCTACTATTGTACTGAGCAATGTTATCCTTAGTGGCTGCATCTTCTCAAAGGTGTCGGTATTAACCTGGTAAGAAAGAGAATCTAGCTCTACAAGATGAACAACAAACCAATCACCACCAGTTTGTACACCATGAATCATTTTCCCTTTTCATGCTTGTAATAGGTCAAAGTGAGTTGGTTCCTTTCCAACCACATTAGGCAACCTACTCAAACACATTTGATTTGCATGACTTTACATCTGCCAATTATGGGATTTGACGTTACATCTACCAATTGGATTTATTTGAAAGTTTCTAAATCTTTCAAATATCCATTTGAAAATATCCTGCCATCATGATATGAGATAATGTTTGCTTTTTTTAAAACATTGTACCTGTTTTCCTTAACAAAGTTGTGGTTTTTTTGGTGCTAGACTCATACCAACTTTTAGTTGACACCACATCTTGCATATGTATCCACCTGAGCATTTCTAATCATGCTATCTGACAAAATCTTGCATTTTATCTATTGTTTCTATTTTGGCACAAGCAAGGAGAAAGCTGACTAAGTTTGAGGATACAAGGGCTTAAATTTGACAGTCCACCTTGCCTGTCAAAGGAATTTTTTCCTGCAATTTAGTCTTCATTAGTGCCTTTCACACAACTAATTTTTTTTACGCAAGTCAAATTTTATATGTCAAGCTAGAGCTTGCTCAAGAAATGGTCCAGTTGCACATCCTGCATGAGAACTGATGTTGAATGTTCCAGTCATTATATTATTTTACTTTAATTATTCAATCAATGCTACTATGGAGGCAATAATTAGCTTTGCAAACCATATATATTATCCCTAATGCCATGTGTACATTCAAATATTATATAGCAAAACAATGCAATGATTAACCACAAATAAATGCGCACACACAGCGCATGCTACTTTAGTTTAGTAATAAAATCGTGGAATCTCTTAAACCCATGGTACAAATATGAACTTTATGACTCTATTTAAAGAGAGAATGTGAATATTTTAAAAAAATATGAAAGATTTATATATTTTTTTCAAATTCATCTAACTTTATAAAAATAAACCATAAATAAAATATTTAATATTTAAATTTACACATTTCAGTAATAGATATGCATGTAAAATATGTAAGCAATAGTTATGTATATAAAATGCAGAAACAATAAAAGAATAAGAAAACATGCATATTAGAGTCTTCTAGTCACATTCCTGGGCTATGATCTTAGTCACTTCCTTATTTTCTTTTCAATTCACCATTCTCACATGCATAGCGCAGTCTTACCTCTAGTCATATCCATGGGCTGCGATCTTAGTCACTTCCTTATTTTCTTTTCAATTCACCATTTTCCTCCAATGCAAAACCAAAGTATTCCAGACTGGAGTTACTTATAATACTTGTTCAATTATAGGTCTAATATTTAGTTGAAATCTGGTAAGATTTTGTTCTCTTTGGTCTATGAAAATTGGAATTGATTGGGTCTGAAACTTATTCTGAAAGCATGGTTCCGAATCAGGACTTAAATTTGAAAGTTGTATTGCTGCATTTAAAAATTTTAACTGTAAAATACAATTAAAAAAATATTTGACTGTATTGATATACAAGTAATTTATTTTAAAAATTGTAAAAAAAAAACTAATATGAAAATCTAAATACATATACACAAATATATATATATATATATACATATATTCCATTTATTTTTAATTTTTTTAATAGGAACTTCTATTATTTAAGAAAAAATTTCTCAATTTTTTAGATTTGTTTTTTATAAATATATTCATTCTAAATGTTTAAGCTTTTTCACACAACTCTCTAAGCTTTATATATATATATATATATATATATATATATATATATATATATATATATATATATATATATATATATATATATATATATACATACATACATACATACATATATATATACATACATACATACATACATATATATATATATATACATACATACATACATATATATATACATATATATATACATATATATATATATTATTTTTAAATTTTTAATAGGAACTTCTATTATTTAAAAAAAAATCCTTAGATTTGTTTTTTTAATAAAAAAAATATTTATTCTAAGTTTTTTCAACACAACTTTCTAAGCTTTTGCTACACATAAAAAATAGTGAAATAGAAAGAATTTGGAACCATGTTTTCATAATAAGTTGAAGTTTCAGACCCAATCAATTCCAATTTCCAACACAGCCCAAAGAGAACAAAATCTTACCATATTTCAACTAAATATTATACCTGTAATTGAACAAGTATTATAAGTCACTCTAGTCTAGAATGTTTTGGTTTTGCATTGGAGGAGAATCGTAAATTGAAAAGAAAATAAGGAAGTGACTAAGACCGCAACCCAAAGGTGTGACTAGAAGTAAGACTGCCCTATTCATGTTTTCTTATTCTTTTATTGCTTCTGCATTTTATATACATAACTATTGCTTCCGTATTTTACATGCATATTTATTATTGAAATGTGTAAATTTAAATATTAAATATTTTATTAATGATTCAATTTTTATAGAACAAAATATCTAAATCTTTCATTTTTTTTTAAATCTTTACATTCTCTCTTTAAACAAAGTCATAAAGTTCATATTTATACTATGGGTTTAAGAGATTCCACGATTTTATTACCAAACTAAAGTAGAATGCCCTGTGTGTGTGCATTTGTTTGTGGGTAATCCTTGTTTTTTTTCCATAGAATATGCCTCCATAGTAGCGTGGATTGAAGAAGTAAAGTAATATAATATAATGATTGGAACATTCAACATCAGTTCTCATGCAGGATGCGCAGCTGGACCATTTCTTAAGCAAGCTCCAGCTTGACACATAAAAATTGACTTTCATAAAAAAAAATTAATTACCTCATGTGAAAGGCACTAATGAAGACTAAACTACAGGAAAAAAATTCCTTTGATAGGCAAGGTGGACTGTCAAATTTAAGCCCTATTCCGAATTCTTTCTATGTGCAGCAAAAGTTTAGAAAGTTGTGTTGAAAAAGCCTAGAATAAATAAAATATTTTATTAAAAAACAAATCTAGGGTTTTTTTTTTAAAATAATAGAAGCTCCTATTAAAAAATTTATAAATAAAAGAAATATATATATATATATAAAGCTTAAAGAGTTGTGGTAAAAAAGCCCAAAATTTTAGAATGAATATATTTATAAAAAACAAATCTAAAAATTTGAGAATTTTTTTTTTAAATAATAGAAGTTCCTATTAAAAATTTTAAAAATAAAAGGAAACTAGAAATTTAGAATGAATTTATTCTGTGAAATTAAATAATAAAAGTTCCTATTAAAAAATTTAAAAACTAGTATTTATATTTAAAAATATATATCTAAAGTAGGCCAAGGGATATCTCTTTTCCATAGTTTATTTGATTTTCTCACTTTTTTTTTCTTTCATCATTTTTATTTTTTTATTTTTTTTTACTTTTTTTCTTTTATTATTTTCATTTTTTAATTTTTCCAATTTTTTTTGTTTGATTTTTTCCATGATTTTCTACAGCTTTTTCTCTTCCAACTGTTTCCAATTTCTTTTTTGTTTTTTATTTTTTATTTTTTCCAATTTCTTTTTTGGTTTTTATTTTTATTTTTTTCATTTTTTTTTCCAAATTTTTTTTCGTAAATCACATATTTTGCTCCTTCAATGGTTTTTAAGTTCTTTCTAATTTTTAATTTTAATTTTTAATTTTTTTATTTTTCAACTATTTTATTTTTATTTTTTAAGATAATGCACCTGGTAAACTTTTTAACATGACCGGTAATGCTGGTGCGACATGCCCTCCGGCTCCACGCAAATGCTTTTGCCCGGAGCAATGAACCGGTGAGGCCACAACACGGGGGACCTCATCCCCTAGCAAGAACACTTCAAACTCGTGAGCTCGTTAGCCCAGGGAAGGCATAAAGCATGTGAGCTCGTTGGCCCAGTGGGGGTTTGAACTCTAGTGGCCGCTGCTACAACCGAGCGACTTAACCACTGAACCACGCCCTTATCGGCCCTAAGTTTTATTTTTTATTTCCTTTTTGGTATTTTAATTTTTTTTTATAAATTTACGTAGGAAAAATGAGTCCTCTCATTCCCACCTTGCTCTGACTGTACTAGTATATTTATATTTAAAAATATACATTTAAAAGTACATCGAGCGTTATCTTTTTTCTATAGTTTCTTTGATTTTCTCACTTTTTTTTCCTTTGAATTTCTTTTTTGGTTTTTATTTTTTAGTTTTTCCAATTTTTTTTTGGTTCCATAGTTTTTTGTGATTTTCTCCATCTTTTTCTCCTTCCAACAGTTTCCAATTTATTTTTGGGTTTTTATTTTTTATTTTTTCCAATTTCTTTTTTAGTTTTTATTTTTTATTTTTCTCAATTTCTTTTTTGGTTCCATAGTTTTTTTTATTTAGCTTTTCTCCTTCAACATTTTTAATTTCTTCTTAGTTTTTTTTTTTCTTAAGTTTTATTTTTTATTTCCTTTTTGGTATTTTTTTTTTTTTAATAAATTTAGGCAGAAACAATGGGTGCTCTCATCCGCACCCCGTTGTGAGTGTACTAGTATATTTATATTTAAAAAATATATCTAAAGTGCGCGAGGGATATCTCTTTTCCATACTTCATTTTCACTTTTTTTTCTTCCATCATTTTTCTTTTTTAATTTTTCCATTTTCTTTTTTGGTTTGATATTTTTGGTGTTTTTTTCGAGCTTTTTCTCCTTCCAACTGTTACCAATTTCTTTGTTGGTTTGTATTTTTTATTTTTTCCAAATTCTTTTTTGGTTTTTATTTTTTATTTTTCGAATTGGTTCTTATTTTTTATTTTATCCAATTTCTTTTTTGGTCCTTGTGATTTAATCAATTTTTGCTTCAATGGTTTTTAATTTCTTTTTTGGTTTTTATTTTTTATTTTTTCAAATTTCTTTTCTAGTTTTTTTTTTTTAATTTCTCAAATTTCATTTTTATTTCCTTTTTGATATTTCAATTTCTTTTTATAAAGTACTTCGACGAATATCTCTTTTCCATAGTTTATTTGATTTTCTCACTTTTTTTTCTTCCATCATTTTTTTTTTTTAATTTTTGCAATTTCTTTTTTGGTTTCATATTTTTAGTGATTTTCTTATCTTTTTTTCCTTCCAAATGTTTCCGATTTCTTTTTTGGTTTTTATTTTTTTATTTCTTAAGTTTTATTTTTTATTTCTTTTTTTATATTTTATTTTTTTTAATAAATTTATGCAAAAAAAATGAGTGCTCTTATCCCCACCCACTGTGACTATACTAGTATATTTATATTTTAAAAAATATATCTAAAAGTACGGTGGAGCGATATCTTTTTTCCATAGTTTCTTTCATTTTTTCACTTTTTTTTTGTTTGCAATTTCTTTTTTTGTTTTTATTTTATAATTTTTCCAATTTCATTTTTGGTTCCATAGTTTTCGTGATTTTCTCTAGCTTTTTCTCCTTCTAACAGTTTCCAATTTCCTTTTTGGTTTTTATTTTTTATTTTTTCCAATTTCTTTTTTTAGTTTTTATTTTTTTTATTTTTTCCAATTTCTTTTTTGGTTAGATTTAGTTTTTTCTCCTTCAATGGTTTTTAATTTTTTTTTTGTTTTTCTTTGATTTTCTTAAGTTTTATTCTTTTTTTTCCTTTTTTTCTTTTTGATATTTTAATTTTTTTTTATAAATTTAGGTAGAAAAAATGAGTGCTCTCATCCCCACCCTGATGTGACTGTATAACGCCTCTCGGCGTAATAATGCCTCTCAGAGTAATAACGCCTCTCGACATAATAAAAGGAAAAGAAATATATATATATATATATATATATATATATATATATATATATATATATATATATATTAGAATGAATATATAACTATATTCATAAAAACAAATCAAAAAAATTGAGAAAATTTTCTTAAATAATTGAAGTTCCTATTAAAATTTTAAAAATAAAAAGAATATATATATTATATAATTGAGAATAAATATATTCTATAAAAAACAAATCTAAAAATTTAGATTTTTTTTAAAATAATAGTTCCTATTAAAAAATTTAAAAATAAGCCTCAGCCTTTTACTAGTTAAAAAAAAAAATTAAAATAAAAGTAATATATGTATATATATATATATATATGTTTTTGATAATATAAGGCGGCTAAACAAGGGGCCGAACCCTTATACAAAACCAAGCCCAGGGGGCAAGAACACAACGTGCTGACAGTACTCAGCCAACACAGAGAAAGACCAGCAGCAAAGGCACAGCAGCCTTTCTAAAAAAGAAACAACAGCAAAGCCTAACAGACTAAACAACAAGGTTGGAAGGAGCAACAACCTAAACAATAGCAGAACCAGACCTAATAGGTCGAACACCCTTGGCACGAGTGCGGTTCAAAGAAACATGCTTGGGAAGACCTCACTTCCTCCTTTGGACAATAGTCCAACGAACATCATCTCCATCCCCAGAAATAGGAGAAGGAGAAACTCTCTCCAAATCTATGGAAAGGGGTGGAGCTTGGGGCACAACAACATCAGCCCCAGCAACATGTGCACCTATATTAACAGTGCGAGACATATCAGCAGCTGAGATCTCTGCAGCAAAACCACCAGTAACACCAGCAATCCTAGCAGTAGAACCACCAGCAACACCAGCGATAAAACCACCAGCAACACCAGCAATCCCAGTAGTAGAACGACCAACAACACCAGTAATCCTAGCCGCAGAACCGCCAGCAACACTAGCAATCCCAGCAGCAGAACTGCCAGCAACATCAGCAATCCCAGCAGCAGAACTACCAGCAGCAGTATCCATAGCTGTAAAATCTGGAACCCTCACAATATCAGGAGTAGACCCATCATCATCAGCGAAAGAATCAACTGCCTCTGACCCAGAAATATCCTCAGTAGTACCAACTGTAAGATGTTCATGCAAAGAATTCTTCCACCAGGAAGAAGAATGAGGGATCTTTAAGCGAGGACACCTAACTCGTAGCAAAGCATCTACGACACTGGAAGGGAATACCTTCATAGTCCAAAGTTTGCCTCCAAGAATTATCAGCAACCTGTAGTATAATCTCAGCTGGGAGAGGCTTAGAGAGATCAAGATTCACAAGAACATGAGCATATGTGGTATGAGAAAATAAGGTAGTCGCTTGATCAACCATAATAAAAGAGCCCAAAGAATTACCAATACCTTCATAACAAGATTTGCACCAAAGATGCAGTGGAAGATTCAGGAGACGAATCCAAATAGGCATTCTATTGAAAGACTCGGTCAATGGGTTAAAGGAGGGAACCCAAGGCTTGAGAAGGAGGGCATGAATGCCCCAAAACCAAGCCTGGGTATGAAGAATAGCATTCCGATCAGAAACTAAAGCAAAAACAACTACAAAGAAACCCTTTGCACAAGGGTAAATTTCTATTTTCCCCTCCGTTAAAGGGCGCCAATGCTCAGAAATCTAGAGGCTCAAATCACCCAGCCGAGGCCACTAACGGTCAAATCTACAAATCAAACCCTGCTCAGAGAAATAGTCAATATTTTTTAAAACCTCATCCGCTAAGACCACTATAGGGGGAGGCAAGTTTGACTAAGAAATAGATCTCCTAGATACTAGAACAGCAGCAGCATTAGCAGACTTCTCACATTGCCGAGGAGAACCACTACTAACAATCTTTGCATAAGATGTAGCAACAATAGCAGCAGCACCAGAAATGGGCGGCGTACCAACAGCCGCAGAGACCCCAACAGCAGATGGAACCCCTGCAAATAAAGTAATAGACGAACCCTGAAAAGTAGCAGTCGTAGTCACTGACGGCACTCCTACTGCAATTCCAGCAGTTGCATGCATGGACGGCACATTAACAGCTGTAGCCACACTATCAGTAGAAGAAACCACACCAGCCGCAGGCACCCCAGTAGCAGACGGAACCCTAACCATAGATATAGACAGCGCATCGACAGCACGGACAGCCGCAGCCGCACGAGCCGCAAATCCCACAGACGGCACACGAACAGCCACAGCCACACCATCAATAGAAGAACACCCAACAGCAGCAGACGGACCCCCTGCATGTAAAGTAGCAGACGAACCCTGTAAGGTAGCAGTTGTAGGCACAGACGGCGCTCCAATAGCAAAAGAAGCTAATGCCACAAACAGCGCACCAACAGCTGCAGCCACACCAGCAGCAGAAGAAGACCCTGCAAATACCCTAGCAATAGACGAATCCTGTGAACTAAGAACATGGGCAGGAAGAGGAGCGGGAGAGCCCATTTCAAAAATGAATATTCTAGGAAATCTATTTGTTATCGTAATATTGTTCTTCTGATTTAGGGAGATTATGTATATGTATATGTTATGTGTGCGTGTGTATATATATTCATATTAGTTGTTTTTTTTACAGTTTTTAAATAAATTACTTGTATATCAATACAGTCATTTTTTTTTAATTGTATTTTATAGTTAAAATCTTTAAATACAGATATACAACTGTCAAATTTAAGCCCATACCATTTGCATTTCATCGAAAGTTCCCTCTAGCCATTTTTTATAAATCAATTTTATCTGCAACAATATTTCAAATTGTCGCCTTTGTCTATATCTTCACATTTTGCATACCAAGTTTGAAGCACAATGGAAAAATGCCTATGCCAACCAAATTGCTAGATGGATGAGCTTAAACATAGATAGCTTCTTTGTGTTCTATTCATGTTTTTCTTATATGCTATCAGAGTCACTAAGGAAAACCAGTAGCTACAACTTCATCATTCTTCATAGAATAAGCTGCGGACTCATGTATGCTTCCACTTTTGTATACATATCCACCTTTATATTTTTTTTACGTTGTTTATATTTCCACCTTCCATCAACTCATATGCCAACTTTGATAGACATTTCTAACTCTCCCATGAGCCTCGAGTTTGAGCTTGACTCGTAATGTGTTGGGCACATCATCATTAGCAATAAATGTCCACTTATGAACTTCACATAGAGTATGTGTAGAAAGTTGTAATAATAGCTCCATAAGCCTTTGATAACATCTTTGCATGACACTAAAATTGAACTTCTTGGGATCCCACTCAACACGTAGGCTAGCCAATGGATACAAGAAATTTTCCTAATTGATGGTTTTACAGATGATGATCTGGTTAGAATGAAGTGGATGTTGGGGATTGGAAGAGAGCAAGGTAATGCTCCTGATATTCATCATTGCCAGAGTGGGGTTTTGAGCAACCCACAGAAACAGCCAGAGTCAGTGCCTTATATGGAGGTTCTGAACCAGGAACCAAATGAGGAAGAGATTTCTATAGGAATGGAAATTTATGAGAGGGCTGAAGAGGAGAACACAGTTTTATGCAAAATGGTTGTAGAGGAAAATACAGAAGATTGGAACTCTGGCTCCTTTGATATCCCTTTTGAAGGTTTCAAGACTAGATTTGGGAAACTCCAGGGACAAGAAGAAGAGCTTTCTTTTTCACAAGGAAATGAGGTAGAGTCAGAACTGTCCTCTATACGTCAGGCTTTGGTTGAGGACTACAGCGAAGTCAAAGACATAGAGGGGCAGCTTACAGAGCAGGCAAGGAAGAACGAAAATAGTACATTTAGAGGCCCTTCTATCTACCCTAACAAGCAACCTAAAGACAATGAGACCTTGAAAGCATTGCTTGATGAAGTTCTAAACAAGGTTCCATATAACATTTGTGATGAGATTGCAGTAGAGGTTCTTGCGGAGGAAGATGATATAGAGGTGAACAGACCTCCATGTATTTCACAGACATTTTTAAACCCCAAATTGGGTAAGAAAAAGTCAGCCTCAACAAGAAAGAGTGGTAGGAGGAGGAAGCCCAATATTGGTAATGAAGGCCACGATAAGGCACGCTCCAAAAGGATTTCTTTCCAAGACCCTCTTGTGTCACCTCACAGCACTATTGCGGAGGCTGGCCTGAAGAAGCTTTCAAATTTGGTTAATCCTTTAGTTAATGGTTTTGAGGGTGTAGAGAGTGAAGAGGACGGATGCTGCAGCTGGGTTGCCAGCAGAGAGGCTTTAGGTAAAGAGAAGAATCTGGATCTAAGTTATGCCCCTGAGACCAGTCCTCGGTCTCTTTTCAACTAAGTCTCACTTCACAGATGAATTTTCTTCGGAGGGGAACGTCTTTGATTCAGGAAAGTAAACTAACATATCAGTGGACCTACAAGTGTTGATTCCATCCTCTTCAGGGCATGAAATTGGTACAGACTGCTTTAGTGACAAGGATTTGACTGTGGATGAGAATCTTCTGAATGAGGTTTGCCAACTAAAGAATTAGTTTTTGTCAAAGGATGGCGTTAGGGAAACTTTGGAGGAGGATAGTGATTTTTTGTCACGAGAAGCAAATGCCTCAGAACAAGCCTTGAGACCCATGATAGGGGATGTTTGCTTTCAGGAAGGATCCGACTTCTATGATGATTTGACTGGAGATTTTCTTCGAGAGGATTCTGATCTAACAGGCATGACAAACCTGGGTTTGTTTCGGTCAAACCAGGTCAAGAAATCAAAGATGACCGCTTCGAGTTGCAGCAAGAAGAATCGTAGAGCCAAAAGCAAGAGGGATGGGGAAGATTTAAGTTCAGACCACCAATCAGTGTTAGAGAAGATTTTGAGGGCAACGAGGGGGATTTCTCTCCCCCGAGAAATGTTTGCTTCTCCCCCAACTTTTAAGGGCAATATACCCTCATATTGCCCCAATAGGGGTAAACAACGTAGGCATGACTTATGGTGGTGTGGATCGAGGATGGGATTGGTATCATTGATTGTGGCTCTATGATTTCTCTTTTTCCTTTTTGGGTGTTTGAGGGAGGGTGATGGTTGCTTTAGTGTTTTTCATACAGCTTTTTGGCGTTGGGAGGTGCCTGGTTTTTTATGTCATTTTATAGCTGGTTGCGGTGCCTCTCCAAGGAGGGTCTTAGTTCCATGCCCATTTTTGTCATGTGACTGCTGAGTTGAGCCATCATTCTACATGTTTTAACAGCTTTTTGGCGCTAGGAGGTGCTTGGTTTTTCGTGTCATTTTTATAGCTGGTTGAGAGGCCTCTCCAAGGAGGGTCTTAGTTCCATGCCCATGTTTTGACTTTGTTTTCACATTCTACATGCAAGTCAATCAGCGAATCCTCAACTATTTTATCTAAAAATAATCTTCCTTCCGTAATGCCATCATGGAGTTGTTTTGTGTATACACTGAATGGTATTATGGGCCTGGACACCATTAAAGCTTTAGGATTTGCCACAACTACACAAATTAGATGCTTGAAGTGCAGAAGGTGGAGTGGGACATGTACAAGCCTGCCAGGTGGTTGTTCACCTTGCTTCGTGGAATATAGATTTTCATATATTACCATGTCGGCTCCAAATAATATAGATTTCAAACTAGCAACTCTCCACAATGTCTTCTTTTTTCTTGAGCGACACGTCACTTACAAGGTGGTTCCCATAGTAACAAATGAATTTTCATATGTGTTTTCTTCAGAGTTTTTCACAGTTGGGTTTTTTCTCAGTAGAAGGCTTTTCTAGTTTTTGTTTATAGATCTCATGGCTTCAGGGCTTTTTTTGATGTCTCTCTCTAATGGACCCTTACACGGACGAATGAAATGGTTTCTCCTTGTCACTTCAACATTTTTCTTTCCGCCTAGTATTGTTGAAGTTCTGCTGCGGAGATTCTTGGGTTAGCTTCAAAGTATTAGAAATCTTGATTTCAATATCATGCATTAAAGGCGTATAACTCCTGTGCTCCCTAAAACGGTTGTATCTTGGGCAATTTGTTAGGCTTCTCTGACATTTAAAATGGGCTGATTGTATGGATAAATGATGTGGTTTTACCTCCTTGTCACCTCAAGGTCTTTTCATTCCACCTAGTTTTGTTGAATCTCTGTTGCGCAGGCTCTTGGGATAGCTTCAGAGTACTGGGAATCTTGATCTCAAAATCCTGCATTAAAGGCGTATACCTCCTATGCTCCCTGAAATGGTTGTATCTTGGGCAATTGGCTAGCCTTCTCTGACATTATAACGGGCAGACCCCTGTAGGTTTTGGTGTAGCTTTTATGTTCTTTTTGGGGTTATTTATTGTGCCCTTCCAGATTTTGCCCATTGGCAACTCTTTCACAAAGACTTGACTAGCTTTAGCAGCTATGTGTAGTCGGCTTGGATTGTATGTTCTTTGGGTTGAGGCCTTTGCCTCCCTTTCTCCTTGTAATGGATTTTTCTTTAATTTAATTTGGTATGGGTGTCTTACCACCTTTTTCTTTAAAAAAAAAAATTGAACTTCTTGGATCTCATTTAATAATCTATCTTGGAGAAGACACAGTTGCATTCTTCCTTGTCTATTTTAAGGCCATGGACTTATATATTGCTTTCCAACTGTAGAGAGATCATCACTCTCTTTCTCTATTACCTAAAGGCAGTGTCTATTTTAGATCCCCTTATATATATATATATATATATATATAAAGTAGTCGCCATGATGTTTTGATTTTTTATGCCAATTCTTATACCAAGTTCGTGACTTTTTGTTGGCAAGAGGCACTGCATAGAATTGATAGGTGTTGTCATTGATGGCAACTAAGATTGTTCCACACATCCACAGTGCAATATCTGATCTTACCGGAAGTCAAAATGATAATCTATCTAAGTCCAGGAGCCTGAAACAAAGCATATAGCAGAGTCCGGTATTTTGGTCAATAGGTCTCTCTAGTTAATCATTATGTGTTGCCGATATGAAGGATTGTAGAGGGACACCAGGACAATCTAAATCCAAGTTTTTAGTCTCCGGTGATAATGGGATCAGAAGTTATGAGCATCTGAATACTGGGTCCTATTATGATAGAATAGTTCAGTGAAGAACATGCAAACTTAGGTAAATCTTTGTGCGAACCCAATAGAAGTGTTTTAATGAACTATGTATGAGATAGGATGTTAGTGGCCGACATGTATGATGATCTACATGTGCTATTTTTGGTACGCATCAATATTGGTGTATGGATCTAGCCGACAGAGTAGAGCACTCTTAAAAAGTTCTAAGTGTTTGTTGTTGCCGACTAGCAAGTGATTGCAATTCATGATAAGAATATACATAGTCGATGATTGTGGATATTGTGGAAGTATGTATTTTTGCGATGATGAAGAAAGTGTAAAAAGAAGTAGAAATCTAATATCCGAATGAGGGCAAAATAAAGAAGAGTGGGATAAAGATGAAGTGTACAAAGTCAGTATTTGCACTTACCAGAACTAATCTCTAGCATTGGCAGATACATCTTAGTAGTTCAAAATCTCTGTAAATCTCTTGTAAACTTTTCTGTAGGCAGTGAGCCTCCACTTGAGCAATGAGCTCGGGGCAGTGAGGTCAAATGCATGTGCATTCTCATTTGTAAAATACTTTTAACAAGGTATTATTTTTTGTGGGTTAACCCCCACCATGGTTTTTTCCTTAACCAGGTTTCCACGTCAAAATCTTGGTGTCAAATGTGTCATTCATGTTTTCTTCTCACATGCTATTGTCTAATGCTGAAATGTATATATCATTGATTTAATTTTAAGTTGTAAAAGGGAACAACAATAGAAAAAGATTGAATAGAGCAACAACTGATTCTCCCCCCCCTCTCAGTTGTCCAGACCTATTCCAACAATTGGTATCAGAGCTAAGTTCCTTTGAAAAAGATTAACAGCTTAAGGAAGATCTGGAAAGACAGCAGAATGGATGATATGACCTTCAAGGGCAACTTAATCTTTCCCTAAGGTAGATGATCTTAAGCAGACCAAGACAGAAGTTCAAGAGCTGCAAGACAACCTTAAAAAGGCTGAAGACTTCATAAAAGTTTTAAAAGAAAAATTGAGCAAATCCAATGCAAAAGAAAAGGAGCAACCTCTTCAAATAGGAAAACATTTTGAAGACAAGGCCCTGGATGAGAAGACAAAGGAATGTGAAAAGTTAACTAAATAAGTTACTATTCTAATACATGAGATGGAAACTAGAGTGATGAGACTAACCAAGGAAATTGAAGATAAGAAGAAAGCTAAAGAAGAGTTAAATCAAAATCTGAAAAAGAGTTTTGAAGAATGTTACAAATTGGATGTGATAGCTAGCCTTCTAGAATCTAATCTACAAAAAAGTAGAGACAATGAAAGAGAACTTGAGAGATAGATTATCACACTCATACATGACCTAGAAATTGCAAATGAGTATAAGGAGAAATTCAAGATAAGCTCAGCTAAACTTGAAGCACTCATTGAAGGGTAGAAAAAGGATGTTGATAAGCATGAGAAAGGTGAAAGTTCTAGATCCAGACAGAGAAATTTTCAACCTAGGAATGGAAGAAATAGATCTAGAAAACCTCTAGTAAGACAGCCAAATGCTCAAAGATATTCATCATTCAATGGAAATTGTTTCAACTGCAACAAATTTGGTCATAGAGCTACTCAATGCAGAAACTGAGCAAATCAAAATGGTCTATCCTTCTCCAGTCAATGCTTCAAGTGTAACAGGTATAGTCATAGATCAAATGAATGTAGAAGTATGACAATGAATAATCCAAATAATAGAAGATTTAGAAATTCTTTCAATGGTTACTATTTTGTTTGCAATGGGTTTGGACATATGGCTAATAAGTACAGATCAAGAGAAAATCAGTTTTATAAGAAAGGAAATGTTGCATGCTATAATTGCAATAAATCTGGTCATATTGCAAGATTCTGTAGAAGTAAAGATTTTGGAAGAAAAGGTCCGGTAAATAGAAAACTGAATGTGCAGAAACAAGATATAAGCAAAAGGAAAATTGATGTGGATGAGATACAGAGTGAAATGAACAAGATTTGGATAAAGAAAGATACAGTAAACAATGATAATGAGTCCGCACTGGAATCCGGTGCTGACAATTCCTCTGAGAATTAAGTTAGAAAACTCTGGCTTAGGGGGAGCTACATAGAACATCAAATTCCCCTGGTAAGTACGGGCTCCCGATAAGGCTAATGAGTGGGCATGTCACTCATCGAGGGAATCTTTCACCTCGTGAATCCAACGAAAGACATGGACCCTACCATGTTCTAAAGGGGGCAACACGTCACCATAGTGCGTGTACGAGTTATTCCTCTCGTTTGTAAAAGGAAGTGTCGGTCGACCTTATCTTGTTCACGAGCAATTGGGTCCCACCTTTTTGGGATGCTCTTCGGATAAGGTGTGTTCGTGTCAGTCTCTTGTGGTCGGATTTCAAATGGAATCTAATGACGATTGTGATCGGGGTAAAAAGATCTGCCCTCAACCGCCTATAAAAGGAAGTCAGGGCCGCCTGCATTTCACAAGTCATTCGGAGAGAAAGAAAGACATCCGCAAGATAGAGTCTCTGAGATAGAGTCATAGAGTCCTATAGTTAAGAGTGCTTTCTTAGTAAGCCTAGTCCGGCATTAAAGTGTTGTAAAAGCTTGAAGTCCCCAAGCTTGTTATGTCTGTAAGCTTTATAAGCGCGCCTTGTATTAGATGAACTACTTTGTAAGCTTCCTGTTTTTAAATAATAGAATACTTAATGTGCGTGTTCGTAATATAGTTGTGCCAGAATACGGTGCTCCTTATGTTTGTCTATGGCAGCTCATATTTGGTATCAGAGCTTCTACTTCTAGTAACGATATTATAGCTGAGTGTTATCGTTGTCGCCAAACAATAACTCCATTATAATCTCTTTATCTGTACTGCTCTCTGTATATGCTCCCTGTATTGTCTCAGGTCGCCAGTTACTGTCGTAAGTCCCAGTTGTAAGACCCGCTGAAGCCGTGTGAAGGCGTAAGGGCAGTGTGGGCGGTTATCAGATCTTTTGAGCGCAGGTTCCGAGCGCAGATTCGAGCGCAGATGGCATCTTCTTCTTCTTCCAGTTCTCAGTTTGTTGGTGGCATCGATCTCACAGCAGATCGTAACTCAGAGGTCAGATTTACTGATTTTTATGCAAATAATGAATCTATGTTCACAGAAGGTGAAGTTAGTAGTAATGCTTTAGATGAAGTGTCTGCAGTAGGTGTAGAGTCTGAAAAGCCTTTTAAAGTCCCTAAGATACCTTCTCACGAGATTTACAAAGATATTCCTAAAGGTATCATTGATATGATAAATAATAAGGATATAGGTTTGCGTGATTGGTTTGGTTATAAGTCTTCTCAGAACTGTCATGTTGCGGAATTGTCTCATGTAGTGAAAGGTGGAAACCAGGGAAAGCTGAATATATTTTCTGATGAGTTAATTAAGAAATTCAGAAAGAGAGCTTATGAAAGTAAGTCAAATCCCCAGTTTATGCATTTGTCATATATTAGAATCGGGATATGTGGTCACTACAGAAAAGGTTTGCCGATCATTGTTTTAATGATGCTTAAAGATGCTAGGTTTTTAAAGCTGTCTCACTCTCTGCTAGGCGCAGGATGTGATTCAATGGCAAGAGGTCCCATTTTTGTTGACTGTTTGTTAGACTTTCCTGTCAGTCTAAAAGATGACAATCTAAGAGATGTTCTAGAATACAAGTTCAAAACTATGAATCTGTTCATGAAGCAGGATTCTGTTGATCACTCTCTTGTATTCCTTGTTCATTATAGACTGTATAACAAAGTAATGCCCATGATGATAAATCCTAGAAAAAGTATGGGATTAGAAGGAATGTCTACCATATGGACCTCCAGTAGTGATAGTACTCAATTGACAGCTCCTAAAATTGTTCAGCATAAGGAAATCAAAATGCCTGAAGAATGGGCAGTAGAGCTTTGGGATTCCGAAGCCAGAGAGTTACCAAAACAGAATAGGTTAAGAGGAATTTCCATAGAGGAATTAGATGATCAAGCTGTTATTAGATTTGGAAGTGTTCCAGGAAATGTTCCAGGAAGTCAGTCTTCAAGTCAAGCCTCTAGCAGTCGGTCTACTCCCGCTGTTAGTAGAGAAACTTCCTTTAGACAGCAATCCTCTGTTTTGCCTAGAGCCCAGTCTGTTAAAATTCAGCCCAATCAAGGTTTTGAAAGTTTGTTCAAGATTCCGAGAGCTCCAGCTCCGTCTAGATCTTTCAGATATACTGAAACGACACCGCCACCTGTTCAGTCAATGACTAGGTGTAATCATCAAAAGTTTTCTGAATTAGAAAATGGTTTATGTCAGTGTGAAGATTGTTCATTCGTCTTCCCTCAAAGTTCTGGTCATGTTCGCATGATGATATCTCAAACTTCATTTGATTTTCCAGAACAGAATATAGAAATTGAAGAGACCAAAATTGTGGATACTCCTGGTGGTAGTTGTACTGTTCCAGGTCGTCTGCCTCCTTTCAAGGATTTTATGATCATTGAGCCCAAAGGTAATTATAAGATTCAGTGTTGGCCAATGCATGTTTTCCCTATAGGTGCTTCTGGTTCTAGCCAGAGTAATCTAATGAATTGGACCAATCTGTGTATGAGGAAAACTATGTTAATCCTTGAGGATAGAAAGAAATGGGCAGAAATAGAATCTGTAAGGTTTCAAAAAGCACATCTCAGTCATCAGCAGAATTTCCATACAGTTGTCCAGCTCTTAGAAAAGTTAGAGCATAGGTTATCAGAAGATTGGACAAAGCAGGTTAATGCAGAAATTGCAGAATTAAGAGCCCAGTATGAAGTCTTTAAAGCTTATTATGAAGCTCTTAAGTTAGAATCTGATGTGACTGGATCTAAAGTATCTTCTTTAGATTTGCATGTGAAACATAATGGTCAAAGACTTACAGAGTTGAAAGAAGATTTCGGTCTTATGAGAACCGAATTAAATAATTTGGTTACTGCAGAGTCTGGTAATATACAGGCTACTGTGAGACAAGAGTCGGTGACTGTTCAGCAATCATCCGTCTCTAAGTCAAAGGTTAAGCATTTTCCGAGCAATTCTCAAGGTTTTCTTGATGCTCAGTATGAAGGTCCGTCCCTTACATTCAAGACTCCTGCAGTCTATAATCCTTTAACAGGTCAGTATGAGCAGCAGCCTCAGCCTCCGTCTCAAGGTCAAGTTCAAATGGCCCGGGGGGGAAATGGTAGTTCTCCAAAAGAGGATCCATTTAAAAATATCCAGACATACAAAGCCGACACACCTCCTCTAGTAAATTTTGATAAGCTAGAAATTCTAGAAAATACTAGAGCCATTGATGCAATGAGGTCATGGATAACTAATTATACTTCTACTAATCCTGATGTAGAAGAAAAAGAAGTAATCAAACAGGCTTTGAATGCTATGACTGGTACAGCTAAGCATGTTTGGGAAAGGTTGTCAAATGATTACAGAGAAAATCTGTTGGACAAAGGAACTGATCAGGTATGTGCACAACTTCTCAGAATGTTTGTTGGTAAAAGGGATGTGATGGAAAAACTTGAATATAATAAATTCATTAAGGGAAAGTGCAAAGATCTCAGAGATTTCAAGTCTTACTGTAAGAAACAGTATGAACATTTTTATTTATCAGGCCATGAACAAAAGCATGATTTAATGTATACTACTTTCTTGAAAAGTTTTAGCAATCCGATAGGAGATTTCTATCATAAGAAAGTATTAGAGAATATGGTCAGTGATGGACTTGAAATGAAGGAAATTACTTTTCCTCAGTTAATCCAGTTTTTAGAACAGATTAACTCTGATATTTGTGATGAAGCCAAGTTGAAGAAAGAAGTTAAAAAAGTACAGCCTATTCTGTCAAGCACTATTTGTCATCGTCTCGATGATGAAAAAGGAGATTCGTGTGCTGGCTGCCGAAAGGAAAAGCCAGAAAAGTATGACAGAAAGTTTCGTAAGAGATTCAAAGGCCTTGGCGTAAAGGATCACAAAATGAAGAAACGACAGAAAAAAGGTTTCTTCAGAAAGAAGGATAAGTCCGGTAAAGGCAAATCTAAGTGGAAGCCAACCTGTTACATATGTAAAGGAAACCACTTTGCCAATAAGTGTCCGGAAAGAAAAAAGAAGAAAGGACGTGGTAAGATGCGTAGCATGCAAGCTCACGGCATCACAGAACCAGATTACATCTATATAGATGACTACCCATCGGACTCTGAAGACATAATTCTGAGTTCAGATTCTGAGTCATCTTCAGAAGAAGAATATCAGTCTGCTGAAGAAGAAGCTGTTGTTGCAAAGCTTAATAAGTTATCAGCAGAGCAAGTAACTTCTGACGAAGAAGAAAGTTCTGGTTCGGAAATTTCATTTTATTGCAGAATGTTTCGAAGTGCGCCAGTTCAAGGTGAATTGAACTCCATTGTGGAGCAGATCATGGAGATCGAAGTTCGGTTAAGCAAGATGGACATGGGTCCAGAAACTTGGGCCAAGCTCAAGGCTCAGCTGGAACAATTGAAAGCAAGGAAGCTGTATTTATTACAGCCTCGAGAGACCAAAAGGCCTTTTCAAGGACCTTTTCAAGGCTCGTCCTCCAGCCATTCTCTTCATGAGAGCCATGGCTATCATCCAGCTCCGTGGCAAAGAAAGCCTCCATCTCCACCGCACAGTCCCAGCCAAGCTAGTTTGGCATCTACTCTGCCTCTTGCTCAGAGAGGAATTGTTGAAGCTCCTGCTCCAGGAAGTATGGCTCGACGCATATGGCGCAGGCATCGAAAGGAGTACCTCCATAAGGTAATAGCTCAAGCTAAAGCTGAAATTGAGGATCTAGATGAAGAAGAAAATTTTAATCTTCATGAGGAATTGCAGAAGAATCCTGACTTAGAAAGTTATATAAATAGGATTAATTCTCAAAAGGAAGTATCTAGTGATTTTCTTAGATGCAGTGAACCTTCCTTTAGTCCTATGTTGCAAAAGTCAGTAGAGACGCCTCTGAAGGCTCCAGTCTATGGCCCTGTATCTATCTATGGTCCAGTAGAACCTACTGTATCCTTAAGGCCAAATCAGAGACCTCCTCCTAGGCAAATTCCAAAGCTTGAACTATCAGAAGACCCATTATCTGTTTTAGCCACAGAAGCTTTTGAGGGTCCTACTCCTATTGAAGTGGTGAATGTTGAATCTGATCACCATGTTAATATGTTAAAGGATCATAAGTATGTCCGAAGTGCTAAGATTGCTTCTATCTGTCCAGCCGTCATACTTACAATCCATTTCAGAGGAATCCAAGCTTATCCTCTGTCTTTCCTAGTTGATACCGGCGCAGATATCAATCTGGCCCGAAAGAATTGTTTTCCTGAAGATGCCTGGAAAAAGGGAAACACAAGGATTACTTTTGCTAATCAAGACAAAGAAGGCAGTGATGCATACTGTGTAGCTCCTGTAAGATTGGGTACTGAGGATAATCCTACCCAAGTTGTATTCATACAGTATGAAGTTGAAGATTATGATGGTATTCTTGGTAGCAACGCCATCAGAGATTGGGAACCATTTATAATAGATTCTGATTTTCTGACTTTCAGAAATTTCTATCAGATTCCCAGAGTTTATCAGCCTTTGTCTTTCACTCACAAAATTGTGAAGCCAGGCAAGCCAAAAGTAAGGCAAGTCAGTCATGCCTTTCTGATCCAGCAATATGCAGAAGCTCAAGAAGATATTGCTGAAATGAAGAAGGAGTTCGAGGATGCTGTGTTCACCAAAGATCTCACAAAGCATCAGCGCAGAATCACCTGTGATCTCACTTTGAAAAGAGATGTTAATAATCAGGAACTTCTTCCCAAAGGTAAGGCCAACTATTTTCTCATGTCTCCTCTAGAAACAGAAACATGTGCGAAAGAAATTGCTAGCCTCTTAGATCAGAAACTAATTCAAGTTTCAGAGTCTCCATTTTCTTGTCATGCCATGTATGTCCCAAAAGTAGATGAGGAAGGTAATGAATTACCAGAGAAAAGATTAGTTGTCAATTATAAGCCTTTAAATGAGTGTCTAGTAGATCATCGCCATCCATTGCCCAGTAAGGATCATATCTGGCAGATTATCCAAGGTAGTAATATCTATTCCAAGTTTGATCTTACCAAAGGATACTGGCAAATTAGTTTGAAGCCTCAGGACTATTACAAAACGGCTTTTTCAGTACCTCAGGGTCTGTATGAATGGAAAGTCCTTCCATTTGGTATTAAAACTGCACCCTCCATCTTTCAACAGAGAATGGATGCTTTGTTCCGACCCTATGCTAAGTTTATTCAGCCGTACATTGATGATATTTTAGTTTTCAGTCCTGAAATGAAAACACATCTCCAACATCTTCGCCAATTCTTAGATGTTTGTAAACACCATGGTCTTGCAGTGAATCCCACCAAGTCAGTCTTTGCTCAGACTTCCATTGTTTTTATTGGGATCAAACTTCTTCCAGGGGGGAGAATGGAGGCACAACCGCATATATTGAATAAAATTGCCCATTTACCTGTCACCAATGTGAAAGAACTTCAGAGGTTCTTAGGTTTGGTCAATTACATTGCTGGTTTTTATCACAAACTTGCAGAAGATCGAGTTGATCTGAATAAGTTATTAGGCAAGAAACCTCCACCATGGACAAGTTACCATGATAAGTTGATTCAGAACATTAAGGACAAATGTGCCAAGTTGCCACCCTTGAAATTACCTGGTCCAGGATTTAAAATTGTAGAAACCGATGCTAGTGAATATGCATGGTCAGGAATCCTGAGAGAACAGAAAACTCCAGAGTATAATCCTAAGGATAAGGGTGAAATTGTTAGAACAGTTTCAGGTGCCTTCAAGAATGCTGAAAAAGATTATCACAGTACTCACAAGGAAATCTTAGCAGTAGTAAATACATTTGCAGCTTTTCAGATGTTTATTGCTGACAGAAGGTTTTTACTAAAAAGTGATTTGCAGCATTTGAAAGGATTCTTCAAGAAAGAATCTAGGAATAAGATTACCAGAGGAAGGCTCCTCAGATGGGCACAGCAGCTCAACACCTATGTATTTGATTTCATACACTTACCTGGTGTTGATAATATTTTTGCAGATTTTGAATCAAGAGAAGGATTTATGATTAAAGAGAAGCTGGCAGAAAAGGAAAAGAAAGCTGACACAGCTAAGGTAAGAAACATGTCTGGTAAGGTAAATGTCATAAGAATCAGAGAACAGCGTTGGTCTGAACCAAGCGTTGAACAGTGGAGTTGTAATCCCTTTCCTCATAGGGATCTTCACAACCATCAAATGGCCGCTGATTTCTTAAGTGATAGACATGAAATGCTTGTGTCTAAGTTGAAGCTAACCACTCCAGGATTATGGTCTGATAGTCCATTTTTCCAGTTTTCAGCCGAAGCAGAGCCGATTGACCCAGATGTTGGTCATGCTCTCCAAAATTGGTGTGGTGATTTTGTGTTACCAGTTAACTTCTTAAATCCAGAAATTGGTAATCCCTTTCAATGGCTTCATAATGAATTTGGTGTAACGACAATTCGTAAGATGTTTTCAGGTCCATACCCTCAAGCAGCAGAGTTGCAGTTCAATGGAACAACTGCCTATACGGGATGTATTTTCCGTCTACAGTTTACTTCAGCCGCTGAGAATGCTATCAGTCGACACATGCTCCAGATGTATGGCCCCGGTGGACCTACCTCCAGATACAACAATTGGACTATTGGGAATCGTCTCAATTATTTTGTACAACATCAGACTCCCATATGATTGCATACGAAGACATACAGAGTAGCCAGAGGTCTACCCTACACCAGTAATGCCGTGCTAGCTCATCCTCATAAGATTAAAGTTATGAGCATAATTTGGCGAGAAGAAGACAGTTTGCCAGGCTGCATCCCACATTCATCAACTCAGGATTGCGCCAACTGTCATGATTATTCTCTAGATGATCCAAGAGTGCCCCAGTACGATACGCAAGGTTTCTATCGTTCACCGACTTGCACTCATCCAGAAGGACACGTTTGTGAAGAATGTTTGAACTGGAGCCCATGGGATGTAGACAGTACCCCATCAAATAGTACGGGCTCCCGATAAGGCTAATGAGTGGGCATGTCACTCATCGAGGGAATCTTTCACCTCGTGAATCCAACGAAAGACATGGACCCTACCATGTTCTAAAGGGGGCAACACGTCACCATAGTGCGTGTACGAGTTATTCCTCTCGTTTGTAAAAGGAAGTGTCGGTCGACCTTATCTTGTTCACGAGCAATTGGGTCCCACCTTTTTGGGATGCTCTTCGGATAAGGTGTGTTCGTGTCAGTCTCTTGTGGTCGGATTTCAAATGGAATCTAATGACGATTGTGATCGGGGTAAAAAGAGCTGCCATAGACAAACATAAGGAGCACCGTATTCTGGCACAACTATATTACGAACACGCACATTAAGTATTCTATTATTCAAAAACAGGAAGCTTACAAAGTAGTTCATCTAATACAAGGCGCGCTTATAAAGCTTACAGACATAACAAGCTTGGGGACTTCAAGCTTTTACAACACTTTAATGCCGGACTAGGCTCACTAAGAAAGCACTCTTAACTATAGGACTCTATGACTCTATCTCAGAGACTCTATCTTGCGGATGTCTTTCTTTTTCTCCGAATGACTTGTAAAATGCAGGCGGCCCTGACTTCCTTTTATAGGCGGTTGAGGGCAGATCTTTTTACCCCGATCACAATCGTCATTAGATTCCATTTGAAATCCGACCACAAGAGACTGACACGAACACACCTTATCCGAAGAGCATCCCAAAAAGGTGGGACCCAATTGCTCGTGAACAAGATAAGGTCGACCGACACTTCCTTTTACAAACGAGAGGAATAACTCGTACACGCACTATGGTGACGTGTTGCCCCCTTTAGAACATGGTAGGGTCCATGTCTTTCGTTGGATTCACGAGGTGAAAGATTCCCTCGATGAGTGACATGCCCACTCATTAGCCTTATCGGGAGCCCGTACTATTTGATGGGGTACTGTCTACATCCCATGGGCTCCAGTTCAAACATTCTTCACAAACGTGTCCTTCTGGATGAGTGCAAGTCGGTGAACGATAGAAACCTTGCGTATCGTACTGGGGCACTCTTGGATCATCTAGAGAATAATCATGACAGTTGGCGCAATCCTGAGTTGATGAATGTGGGATGCAGCCTGGCAAACTGTCTTCTTCTCGCCAAATTATGCTCATAACTTTAATCTTATGAGGATGAGCTAGCACGGCATTACTGGTGTAGGGTAGACCTCTGGCTACTCTGTATGTCTTCGTATGCAACCATATGGGAGTCTGATGTTGTACAAAATAATTGAGACGATTCCCAATAGTCCAATTGTTGTATCTGGAGGTAGGTCCACCGGGGCCATACATCTGGAGCATGTGTCGACTGATAGCATTCTCAGCGGCTGAAGTAAACTGTAGACGGAAAATACATCCCGTATAGGCAGTTGTTCCATTGAACTGCAACTCTGCTGCTTGAGGGTATGGACCTGAAAACATCTTACGAATTGTCGTTACACCAAATTCATTATGAAGCCATTGAAAGGGATTACCAATTTCTGGATTTAAGAAGTTAACTGGTAACACAAAATCACCACACCAATTTTGGAGAGCATGACCAACATCTGGGTCAATCGGCTCTGCTTCGGCTGAAAACTGGAAAAATGGACTATCAGACCATAATCCTGGAGTGGTTAGCTTCAACTTAGACACAAGCATTTCATGTCTATCACTTAAGAAATCAGCGGCCATTTGATGGTTGTGAAGATCCCTATGAGGAAAGGGATTACAACTCCACTGTTCAACGCTTGGTTCAGACCAACGCTGTTCTCTGATTCTTATGACATTTACCTTACCAGACATGTTTCTTACCTTAGCTGTGTCAGCTTTCTTTTCCTTTTCTGCCAGCTTCTCTTTAATCATAAATCCTTCTCTTGATTCAAAATCTGCAAAAATATTATCAACACCAGGTAAGTGTATGAAATCAAATACATAGGTGTTGAGCTGCTGTGCCCATCTGAGGAGCCTTCCTCTGGTAATCTTATTCCTAGATTCTTTCTTGAAGAATCCTTTCAAATGCTGCAAATCACTTTTTAGTAAAAACCTTCTGTCAGCAATAAACATCTGAAAAGCTGCAAATGTATTTACTACTGCTAAGATTTCCTTGTGAGTACTGTGATAATCTTTTTCAGCATTCTTGAAGGCACCTGAAACTGTTCTAACAATTTCACCCTTATCCTTAGGATTATACTCTGGAGTTTTCTGTTCTCTCAGGATTCCTGTCCATGCATATTCACTAGCATCGGTTTCTACAATTTTAAATCCTGGACCAGGTAATTTCAAGGGTGGCAACTTGGCACATTTGTCCTTAATGTTCTGAATCAACTTATCATGGTAACTTGTCCATGGTGGAGGTTTCTTGCCTAATAACTTATTCAGATCAACTCGATCTTCTGCAAGTTTGTGATAAAAACCAGCAATGTAATTGACCAAACCTAAGAACCTCTGAAGTTCTTTCACATTGGTGACAGGTAAATGGGCAATTTTATTCAATATATGCGGTTGTGCCTCCATTCTCCCCCCTGGAAGAAGTTTGATCCCAATAAAAACAATGGAAGTCTGAGCAAAGACTGACTTGGTGGGATTCACTGCAAGACCATGGTGTTTACAAACATCTAAGAATTGGCGAAGATGTTGGAGATGTGTTTTCATTTCAGGACTGAAAACTAAAATATCATCAATGTACGGCTGAATAAACTTAGCATAGGGTCGGAACAAAGCATCCATTCTCTGTTGAAAGATGGAGGGTGCAGTTTTAATACCAAATGGAAGGACTTTCCATTCATACAGACCCTGAGGTACTGAAAAAGCCGTTTTGTAATAGTCCTGAGGCTTCAAACTAATTTGCCAGTATCCTTTGGTAAGATCAAACTTGGAATAGATATTACTACCTTGGATAATCTGCCAGATATGATCCTTACTGGGCAATGGATGGCGATGATCTACTAGACACTCATTTAAAGGCTTATAATTGACAACTAATCTTTTCTCTGGTAATTCATTACCTTCCTCATCTACTTTTGGGACATACATGGCATGACAAGAAAATGGAGACTCTGAAACTTGAATTAGTTTCTGATCTAAGAGGCTAGCAATTTCTTTCGCACATGTTTCTGTTTCTAGAGGAGACATGAGAAAATAGTTGGCCTTACCTTTGGGAAGAAGTTCCTGATTATTAACATCTCTTTTCAAAGTGAGATCACAGGTGATTCTGCGCTGATGCTTTGTGAGATCTTTGGTGAACACAGCATCCTCGAACTCCTTCTTCATTTCAGCAATATCTTCTTGAGCTTCTGCATATTGCTGGATCAGAAAGGCATGACTGACTTGCCTTACTTTTGGCTTGCCTGGCTTCACAATTTTGTGAGTGAAAGACAAAGGCTGATAAACTCTGGGAATCTGATAGAAATTTCTGAAAGTCAGAAAATCAGAATCTATTATAAATGGTTCCCAATCTCTGATGGCGTTGCTACCAAGAATACCATCATAATCTTCAACTTCATACTGTATGAATACAACTTGGGTAGGATTATCCTCAGTACCCAATCTTACAGGAGCTACACAGTATGCATCACTGCCTTCTTTGTCTTGATTAGCAAAAGTAATCCTTGTGTTTCCCTTTTTCCAGGCATCTTCAGGAAAACAATTCTTTCGGGCCAGATTGATATCTGCGCCGGTATCAACTAGGAAAGACAGAGGATAAGCTTGGATTCCTCTGAAATGGATTGTAAGTATGACGGCTGGACAGATAGAAGCAATCTTAGCACTTCGGACATACTTATGATCCTTTAACATATTAACATGGTGATCAGATTCAACATTCACCACTTCAATAGGAGTAGGACCCTCAAAAGCTTCTGTGGCTAAAACAGATAATGGGTCTTCTGATAGTTCAAGCTTTGGAATTTGCCTAGGAGGAGGTCTCTGATTTGGCCTTAAGGATACAGTAGGTTCTACTGGACCATAGATAGATACAGGGCCATAGACTGGAGCCTTCAGAGGCGTCTCTACTGACTTTTGCAACATAGGACTAAAGGAAGGTTCACTGCATCTAAGAAAATCACTAGATACTTCCTTTTGAGAATTAATCCTATTTATATAACTTTCTAAGTCAGGATTCTTCTGCAATTCCTCATGAAGATTAAAATTTTCTTCTTCATCTAGATCCTCAATTTCAGCTTTAGCTTGAGCTATTACCTTATGGAGGTACTCCTTTCGATGCCTGCGCCATATGCGTCGAGCCATACTTCCTGGAGCAGGAGCTTCAACAATTCCTCTCTGAGCAAGAGGCAGAGTAGATGCCAAACTAGCTTGGCTGGGACTGTGCGGTGGAGATGGAGGCTTTCTTTGCCACGGAGCTGGATGATAGCCATGGCTCTCATGAAGAGAATGGCTGGAGGACGAGCCTTGAAAAGGTCCTTGAAAAGGCCTTTTGGTCTCTCGAGGCTGTAATAAATACAGCTTCCTTGCTTTCAATTGTTCCAGCTGAGCCTTGAGCTTGGCCCAAGTTTCTGGACCCATGTCCATCTTGCTTAACCGAACTTCGATCTCCATGATCTGCTCCACAATGGAGTTCAATTCACCTTGAACTGGCGCACTTCGAAACATTCTGCAATAAAATGAAATTTCCGAACCAGAACTTTCTTCTTCGTCAGAAGTTACTTGCTCTGCTGATAACTTATTAAGCTTTGCAACAACAGCTTCTTCTTCAGCAGACTGATATTCTTCTTCTGAAGATGACTCAGAATCTGAACTCAGAATTATGTCTTCAGAGTCCGATGGGTAGTCATCTATATAGATGTAATCTGGTTCTGTGATGCCGTGAGCTTGCATGCTACGCATCTTACCACGTCCTTTCTTCTTTTTTCTTTCCGGACACTTATTGGCAAAGTGGTTTCCTTTACATATGTAACAGGTTGGCTTCCACTTAGATTTGCCTTTACCGGACTTATCCTTCTTTCTGAAGAAACCTTTTTTCTGTCGTTTCTTCATTTTGTGATCCTTTACGCCAAGGCCTTTGAATCTCTTACGAAACTTTCTGTCATACTTTTCTGGCTTTTCCTTTCGGCAGCCAGCACACGAATCTCCTTTTTCATCATCGAGACGATGACAAATAGTGCTTGACAGAATAGGCTGTACTTTTTTAACTTCTTTCTTCAACTTGGCTTCATCACAAATATCAGAGTTAATCTGTTCTAAAAACTGGATTAACTGAGGAAAAGTAATTTCCTTCATTTCAAGTCCATCACTGACCATATTCTCTAATACTTTCTTATGATAGAAATCTCCTATCGGATTGCTAAAACTTTTCAAGAAAGTAGTATACATTAAATCATGCTTTTGTTCATGGCCTGATAAATAAAAATGTTCATACTGTTTCTTACAGTAAGACTTGAAATCTCTGAGATCTTTGCACTTTCCCTTAATGAATTTATTATATTCAAGTTTTTCCATCACATCCCTTTTACCAACAAACATTCTGAGAAGTTGTGCACATACCTGATCAGTTCCTTTGTCCAACAGATTTTCTCTGTAATCATTTGACAACCTTTCCCAAACATGCTTAGCTGTACCAGTCATAGCATTCAAAGCCTGTTTGATTACTTCTTTTTCTTCTACATCAGGATTAGTAGAAGTATAATTAGTTATCCATGACCTCATTGCATCAATGGCTCTAGTATTTTCTAGAATTTCTAGCTTATCAAAATTTACTAGAGGAGGTGTGTCGGCTTTGTATGTCTGGATATTTTTAAATGGATCCTCTTTTGGAGAACTACCATTTCCCCCCCGGGCCATTTGAACTTGACCTTGAGACGGAGGCTGAGGCTGCTGCTCATACTGACCTGTTAAAGGATTATAGACTGCAGGAGTCTTGAATGTAAGGGACGGACCTTCATACTGAGCATCAAGAAAACCTTGAGAATTGCTCGGAAAATGCTTAACCTTTGACTTAGAGACGGATGATTGCTGAACAGTCACCGACTCTTGTCTCACAGTAGCCTGTATATTACCAGACTCTGCAGTAACCAAATTATTTAATTCGGTTCTCATAAGACCGAAATCTTCTTTCAACTCTGTAAGTCTTTGACCATTATGTTTCACATGCAAATCTAAAGAAGATACTTTAGATCCAGTCACATCAGATTCTAACTTAAGAGCTTCATAATAAGCTTTAAAGACTTCATACTGGGCTCTTAATTCTGCAATTTCTGCATTAACCTGCTTTGTCCAATCTTCTGATAACCTATGCTCTAACTTTTCTAAGAGCTGGACAACTGTATGGAAATTCTGCTGATGACTGAGATGTGCTTTTTGAAACCTTACAGATTCTATTTCTGCCCATTTCTTTCTATCCTCAAGGATTAACATAGTTTTCCTCATACACAGATTGGTCCAATTCATTAGATTACTCTGGCTAGAACCAGAAGCACCTATAGGGAAAACATGCATTGGCCAACACTGAATCTTATAATTACCTTTGGGCTCAATGATCATAAAATCCTTGAAAGGAGGCAGACGACCTGGAACAGTACAACTACCACCAGGAGTATCCACAATTTTGGTCTCTTCAATTTCTATATTCTGTTCTGGAAAATCAAATGAAGTTTGAGATATCATCATGCGAACATGACCAGAACTTTGAGGGAAGACGAATGAACAATCTTCACACTGACATAAACCATTTTCTAATTCAGAAAACTTTTGATGATTACACCTAGTCATTGACTGAACAGGTGGCGGTGTCGTTTCAGTATATCTGAAAGATCTAGACGGAGCTGGAGCTCTCGGAATCTTGAACAAACTTTCAAAACCTTGATTGGGCTGAATTTTAACAGACTGGGCTCTAGGCAAAACAGAGGATTGCTGTCTAAAGGAAGTTTCTCTACTAACAGCGGGAGTAGACCGACTGCTAGAGGCTTGACTTGAAGACTGACTTCCTGGAACATTTCCTGGAACACTTCCAAATCTAATAACAGCTTGATCATCTAATTCCTCTATGGAAATTCCTCTTAACCTATTCTGTTTTGGTAACTCTCTGGCTTCGGAATCCCAAAGCTCTACTGCCCATTCTTCAGGCATTTTGATTTCCTTATGCTGAACAATTTTAGGAGCTGTCAATTGAGTACTATCACTACTGGAGGTCCATATGGTAGACATTCCTTCTAATCCCATACTTTTTCTAGGATTTATCATCATGGGCATTACTTTGTTATACAGTCTATAATGAACAAGGAATACAAGAGAGTGATCAACAGAATCCTGCTTCATGAACAGATTCATAGTTTTGAACTTGTATTCTAGAACATCTCTTAGATTGTCATATATTAGAATCGGGATATGTGGTCACTACAGAAAAGGTTTGCCGATCATTGTTTTAATGATGCTTAAAGATGCTAGGTTTTTAAAGCTGTCTCACTCTCTGCTAGGCGCAGGATGTGATTCAATGGCAAGAGGTCCCATTTTTGTTGACTGTTTGTTAGACTTTCCTACTCTAAATTAGTCCAGAACCTATGAAGGGATTTCTAGAAGAAAAGATGCTAATATATGAGGAACTCTCTAAACAATGTAACCAGATACAATTAGGGCAACACATTTATTGCAAAGGCAAATTAGGTAATATGAAGCTTTAAAAGGTCACTTGATCACTCATTTGAATCACCTTGCATTTGAAGTAAACAAAAGAAGAGCACTTGAGCTATAAATTCCAGAGACTAAGGCAGAGAACGAATTCAATCGGCAAGTGATCAACCCTAACACCGCGAAAGAAAAAGGTACCTCTCTATAAATCTTTGAATCTAAAATTTGTTGAAATGGCTACCCCTCATGTTATTGACATTATCGAAAGGCCTCGACCCAAATTCAAGAAGTATCCTCACAAATCAATTTAAGTCAATCCGTTAGGTGCTTTCTTAAGTGTCCTGAATGGGGTACTACATGTAGAAGACATTAGGGTTTACATTCATACAAATATAGATGAGTTTGGAGATTCAAGGCATGTAGATTTGTTTGAAAAATAACTCATGGATGAAAACAAAGAACTTAAACCCAAATACAAGGCTCTACAGGATAAACACTTTGTTCAGGTTATGGGGTTTCCAACATTTGCTGAGGATGAGTGGGTCTGATATGTCTTAAGTCAGATACATGATGAATTCATGTGGCTGTTAAACCATTCAAGATTGCCAGGGATGCTATCAAAAATGTAACTGGTTTAAACTCAACTAGAGGATTGCCCATGCTGAAAGCTGTGAAAAACTAGACAGTAACTGATGCTACCAGAGCTAAGTTTGACAGAAGAACAATGACCATAAATGATATTATAGAGCCGGATGTCAAATTCACCTCCATGGTGATTAGATACAAGATTTACCACTCAAGCAGAGAAAATTCTATTTCTGGAACAGCCATTTATGCTACATACAAGATGCTAAAAGAAAATGTTGCTTATGACTTGTGCAAACTATTACAGAATCAATTAATTGAAAATCTAAACAAGATCAAAAGGGATAAGAAGAATACTTTCAAGTATGGTACACTGATTTTATGTCTATTCTTTTACTATATGAATGAGGTACCTGGGGTAAAAAATGTACACTGGACTAAGGATGAGCCAGTTGCCATTCAAATCAAAACTCATCTTTGCAGAATTGGTGACTTCAATGCTCAGAAAATGACAATATGGGGTTACTTAAAAAAAAATTAGAATATGATGCACTCAAGGGAAAGAATTCCCAATTCAATTGCTGACAAGTATAAAAATGAAGTATGCTTCATGGTTGATACTAACAAGTGTTTAATGGAAGTAGTGGAACCCAGAGCTATTTGGATCATGCCTATGGGGTATGAAGTAGATGAAAAGATCTTGGATATGTATGCTCAACATCTGCTAAGCAAGCCCAAAGACACAATGGTTGAAAGATTTGGAACTTATGAGGATCTGAGTTTAAAGTTGCATACTGAGCTAAGAGAACCTGAAACCAATAGAAGAGTAAGAAAAGAAGTTGAGCAGCTAGCTGAAAATCTTGGCCTAACAAAGGAAGCTGTGAAGAAATTTAGAGAAAGAACAGAAAAGGATGAGAAAGAAAAACAAGAAAAGAGACAAACAAGTGATCCAGTGGAACCTTCATCCACTTCAAGAACTACTAGAAGTTCTACTACTGCCTCTGCTCCTTCCAAATCTACAAAACTGGAAGCAGAATCATCTGGAAAACGTGAGAAAAGGAAGAAAACAAAAGCTTTCTAGACCTATGAAAGCATAAGAGAAGATGAAGTAGTTATAGACTCTGACATTGAAATCAAGGAAACAAAAGTCATTGGAACAAAAGCTGCAAAGTTAACCAAAGAAAAGTCCTACGGAAGCAAAAGGACTAGCAAAAAGTGAAAGACTAAAGAACATGAAGAATATGTTGAGAAACCCACACTCTCGCTATAAGATGTGATAAAATTAGTCACTGTGGATCATAATCTAAAACCCATGATTAAATTCTATAATGAATACAATGATATGGATAAAAGGGTGGTGGAGGAAGCAACGGTCAGATATCTCAACATCTACAACAAGGCACTAATTGAGATAACTTTTGAGTTACCACAAAGTCTGGCAAATATCTTGGAATTGAGAAAAGAAAATGCCAAGTGCAAGGATGTGGAAATTAGAGAACATGAGCTAATAAATCTGTGTCCTCAAATTTCTCCTGAACAAATAGATATGATACTTAAGGAAGTCAAAGATGATTTTAAAATCAAAAGGAGAATGAACAAGCTCATGCTTGGAAAAACAAGTGAAATAGTTGAAGAAAATCAAGAGATTATTTTGAAAGCATTAAAGAAGCATAATCTTCATATAGTCACAAAAGAAGTGTTGGATGTTGAATAAGAGAACATTATTGAGAAGCAATCTGAGTTGGGTGGAGCCTCTGTTTCGGAAGTAGAACAAGCAATTCAGGAGCATACAGAAATGTTGGATAAAATATTTGATGCAGAAGATACTCCCAATCCATCTGATACAACAAGAAAGGAGGATAATGTTACTATTTTACAAAGCCCTTCTGATTAGATAGCAAGTGATGAACAAACAAGAAAAAATTCCTCTACAGAGAACACAGAAAAGGATAAAGCAGAGTCAGAAGAAGAAAGAGAAAAGATAGATAATATAGAAGAAGATGGTGTAAATATTGAAGCATCTAAAGCAGAGACTGAGAAATCAGGAGATCAAAAGGTTGATTCTGAAATGGCTACAAGAGACATTATAGATGCAGTAAAAGGTCTTCTTGGAAAAGAAGTGATTGAGCTTGATGAACTAGAACTACTCCAAGGTCTAGCCAATCCGGATGCTCTCTCTCCAATTCAACTGATGAAGATAGCATCATTCACCCACATAAAGTCTAGAGATAAGATGTTAAAGTTCCACATGGAGGAGATATATACAAGTTTTGTCTATCTTGGTCTAAAGTAAATAAAGATATTGAGAAGAAGATAAAAGAAAAAGAACAGAAAATATCAGTTCTATCTCAAAAATTTATCCTTTAATTGTCTCTCCCATAAGCCAGGAGTGTCAAGTTATTAGCTTGATAGACGAAATGAAGGCACTTGTAAAAGAGAAAAGCAACACTATTAAGAGGATGTGTGAACTTAGGGGATTGATTGCTGCCAAATTGGAATCCATTCACAATGCCTTATCCAAAGCTCAGAATGTACTTCAGACAAGTTATCCTCCAGATCTAGAAAAGACAGAAGCATATGCATTTTTGTTGAGTGGGCACATTTCCATTTTGGATGGAATGAAGAATGCTTGGGCCTTCGAAATTGCCCAATTAAAAATTAGTTTTGCAGATGTCCTCAAGTTCATGTGAATGGTGTAGGAATACAATCAACACTGAGAGGGGGGGTGAATCAGTGTTGTTTAACAATTTTAACAATTTTTGCTCCTTTTTAATTTAAATTCAGAATTCTTCAAATAGAACCAGAAAACATATGCAGAGTATCAAAAACAAAAACTTGACACAAGAAATTTCCCGAGTGGAAAACCCTCCTGGGGTATAAAAACCACTCAACTGCCTCACTGGCTTAACTCAAAATTTTTGATTACAATTGTCTCACTGACATTACAATTTTGCCTCACTGGCATATTGTATCACTATGCATGTCTCACTGACATTTCAACATCTGAAAATTCAATGACCATTACAACACAGGGATTTTCCTGTTTCAATAAAATCAATACCTTATTTCTCCTTTTCAAGAACAATCAAATGTATATTTTCTGTAATCAACCTTCAACTGTTATCATATCATCTTTACAACAATCAATCAAATTTGATCTTTAAGATATTTCATACCTCTGTCTATGCAAATCAACAAATCAATTCATACTCTGCAAATTCATAGATTCTTTCACTGCAATATTGAAAAAAATTTAACCTTCTCCAAAATCATTTTTCAAAGCTTTATTCTTCTCTAAGAAAACATTGTTCAATTCTGATCAAAAATCTCCATCCTTGATTTCACCAACACATCTCCAAAACTGAGCAAATTTCTCTATCAAAAATGTCTCTTCATGAAAAACTTTCTCTGCAAAAGATTATCTTACTTCAAACCATACTTCTTCACATTCAAAAATTCTCAAGTCAAATCTTCACTCATCTGCAACACTTTTTTATATCTGTCATAACAAAAATCTCTATTTGCAAAAATGATTTCAATAAAAAAAACAAAACATCTTCAATAACCGGTTCAACTTCAACTTTGTTTTTCTTCTCAAACTTATCATCTTCTCACATGAAAATCAAACAACAAAACAAAAAAAATGAATCCTCTTCTAACAACACTGCCTTTTCCTATTCTTCATAATTGGAAACCTTCTACAACTCACTCTTTCTTTTACATAACTTTCTAAATTCACACTCTCTTGAACTTCGGTGAGGAAAGACTAAAAAGGCATGTTTTAGCTTTAAAGCAACAAAACAACCGTCAAATTTACACCAAAAGGCCAACCGTTGGAAGCAACTAACAGTTTAAACCTTATCCCTCCGATTCGCGCGGCCCGCCATCCATCATTCAAACCTTAGCCGTTGATCGGCTTTTTCCCGCCTGCTATTGAGTCTTCCACCGGCGCTCACCCGAGGCCTAGCACAAGGGGCCGGTAACATCAACGAGTTTGATACCCTTTCATTATAACTTAAAGCCCCGATGACCTCTTTTACCAGTCAATTTAAGTTTATAACATAAAGTGCATAGAGTTATGACGGGCAGAGGTTAAACAATGTATAGACAATGTATAAGACTTAGTCAATGTTGAAACAACCACACTTACCATATTAAATATTATATGCCTTGTCAAAAATCACATACTCCAAAATACTAAAATACTGAAATGAAACACCATGCTTCATCAGACTGTCACTGTAATGAACTCAATGTAGATGGAGTTAATATAATGCATATTAACATTTGTCAAATGATGCAAGCCCTTGCCCTAATCCAAAAATTGATAATATGCAATGAATGTCATCCACTGAAATGACTAAGTCACAGAACAACTTCACACAAGATCAACATTGATGTCATTATCATGAAGGACCACTGAAAGATCAAAACTGAGAGATCTAACAACCATTGTCACTGATGCAGACCATATCACTGAACAGAAAACCATTGCCATTGATGAAGACCATGTCACTGATGAAGACCATTCATAAAGCCAACCTTATGAAAAAAAACTTTCACAACACTGATTGCAACTTCACAACACTGTTTGCATACTTCACAACACTGATTGCAACTTCACAACACTGATTGCATAACCTGATATCCTGATATTTTGACATCAATGAAAAGACAACATCCTAAACTGTGAAATGTGCTACAAAACTCCCCCTTTGTCTTTGACATTGATGGCAAAACCATAACTGATTTCTCCCCCTTTTTGACATAAAAATGTCAAAGGCAAAAAAAAATAACACCACAATCAATAGATTCCTATTCTTGTAAATACAATCCTCTGAAAAAATTTGTCAAAACCAACACTTTACTTCAAACTGATCAAATGTACAATACTATACCACTACCGACCACAAAAATATGTACAAAAACTATATACAGGCTATGTACAAATGAGATTCAGGACATTAAAATAATCTAGAAAACAACTCCCCCTGAATCTAATATCTCTGTAACTTACTGAAGAGAGACAAGAGACAGAACTCCCAGTCTCTGTCTCAGAGTTTCAAATGTCTCCTTTGGCAAAGGCTTTGTGAAGATGTCATCCAACTGATCACTTGTATGCACATATTCCAAAGCAACTTCATTTTCAATCACCTTTTCCCTTAGAAAATGATATCTAATAGCAATATGTTTAGTTCTTGAATGCATTATAGGATTCTTTGACATATTGATAGAACTTGTGTTATCACAAAGAATAGACACAGGCTTTTTGACCTCAACCTTAATATCAAGAAGTGATTGTACCATCCAAAGTACCTGTGTACAACATGATGAAGCAGCAATGTACTCAGCTTCAGCTGTAGATAGAGAAACACAATCTTGTTTCTTACTATGCCATGCAACCAATCTGCCACCTAGAAAGAAAGCTGCCCCACTTGTGCTTTTTCTGTCATTAGGACACCCTGCCCAATCTGCATCTGTATAGGCAAGAAGTGTAAAATCATTGTGTCTAGGATACCATAAACCAAAATCAAGTGTACCCTTAATATATCTAAAGATTCTCTTAACAGCATTCAAATGTGATTGTTTAGGACAAGCTTGAAATCTAGCAACCAAACAAACAGCGTGCATAATATCAGGCCTAGAAGCAGTGAGATATAAAAGACTCCCAATCATAGATCTATACAGAGATTGTTCTACTTCAGGTGATTCATCATTTTTACTTAGCTTATGCCCTGTCTCCATAGGAGTACCCAAAGGTTTGCAATCATCCATTTGAAACCTCTTTAACATCTCTTTGGCATATTTATTTTGTGAGATGAATATTCCCTTTTCAAGCTGAGATACCTGAAGACCAAGAAAGAAAGACAATTCTCCCAACATAGATATTTCAAATTCTAATTTCATGATGTTAGGAAATGAATGACTCATATCATCATTGTTACTACCAAAAATGATATCATCTACATAAATTTCAACAACCAGAATATCCTCACCTTTGATTAAATAGTACAAATTATTATCCACCCCTCCTTTTGTGAACCCCTGTTCCTGCAGATACTTATCCAGTCTATAATACCAAGCCCTTGGAGCTTGCTTTAAACCATATAAAGCCTTTTTCAACCTGTAAACATGATCTGAATTATCTTTATTCACAAAACCTTCTGGTTGTTCCATGTAGACTTCTTCTTCAAGATCTCCATTTAGAAATGTTGATTTTACATCCATTTGGTAAACTTTGAAATTTTTATAAACTGAAAAAGCTAAAAACATCCTTATAGCTTCTAATCTAGCAACAGGAGCAAATGTTTCTTCAAAGTCAATACCTTCAATTTGTGAATACCCTTTGCAAACCAGTCTGGCTTTGTTTCTAACAACTTTACCTTTATCATCAAGCTTATTCCTAAACACCCATTTTGATCCAATGACATTCTTACCTTCTGGTCTTGGAACAAGTTCCCATGTTTTGTTCTTTTCTATTTGGCTTAACTCCTCTTCCATGGCATTAACCCATGCTTCATCTTTGCTGGCCTCAACATAATTCTTTGGTTCCATTTCAGATATCAAACACACATGTGCTTGATTATGTGCAGCAACTTGCTTTCCTCTTCTTGTTAACACACCACTGTCCTTATCCCCAATGATCAACTCATGAGGATGATCTCTTTGAAATGCCTTTGAAAGAGTCTTTGTCTTAACATCAACAGATTTTTCAGGATCTTCTTTCTCTTCCTAAATTTCTTCTTCCTTTTGTGAATGATGATCAACTTCAATGTCATGAATCAACTGCATACAGGGCTGCAAATCCTCATCCACCTTAACATTAGTACTTTCAATTATTCTTTTGAGCCTATTGTTAAAACATTTATATGCCTTGCTATGTGTAGAATAACCAAGAAAAATGCCTTCATCACATCTAGACTCAAAACCACATAAGCTATCATTATCTTTCTTGATGTAACACTTACTTCCAAAAATTTTGAAATACCCAACATTAGCTGACTTACCATACCACAGTTCATAAGGAGTATAATTTGACTTTACCCTTAATTGAACTCTATTCAGAGTATATACAGCTGTATGAACAGCTTCTCTCCAATAGACATTAGGTAGATTTGCATCATGTAGTAAAGTTCTTGCCATTTCTTTTACAGTCCTATTTTTCCTTTCAGCTACTCCATTTTGCTGTGGAGTTCTAGGAGTGGAGAATTGCCTTCTTATCCCATGTTTCTCACAATACTCCTCAAATTCCTTTGAAGTGTACTCTCCTCCATTGTCTGACCTTAGACATTTTAGCTTGAAATCAGATTCCTTTTCAACCATCTTCTTGAAGATTTTGAATCTATCAAATGCCTCTGATTTATGCCTTAAGAATGTTACCCATGTCATTCTTGAAAAGTCATCAATGAAAAGCATAAAATACTTTTCTCCTCCCAAAGCTTTAGTCCTTGTAGGACCACACAAATCTGAATGTACCAGCTGCAGAGGTTTTGAAGTAAAATACTCCTTAGGCTTGAAACTAACTTTGGTTTGCTTACCCAGCTGACACTCTTTGCATATAGTATTACTTGGTTTTGAAATATGAGGCATATTTCTGACATTGTGATTCCTGCTGATTCTCACAAGATTGTCAAAATTCACATGACCAAGTCTTCTATGCCACAACCAGCTTTCCTCAATTTGACCCATGAAACAGATATGACTATCAACACTTTTAGTTTTTGAATTATGAAGATTGTAGATGTTACCACTAGTCCTTAGACCTGCTGCAATAACTTTACCTGATTTCTTTTTGATCTCACATCCATGTGCATCAAAAACCACACTAAAACCATTGTCACATATTTGACTGACACTTAACAGGTTGTGCTTCAGTCCTTCTACAAAATACACATCATTTAGTGGTGTTTCATCATCAAGAAGAATTGTACCTTTGCCTCTGATCATAATACAATCATTATTTCCAAACATAACAGAGCCTTCATTAATGTCTTCAAACTTAACAAATTTATCTTTGTCCCCTGTCATGTGGTTGGAGCAACCACTGTCAATCACCCACTGTTCCTTCTTTTTGGCATGAAAAGCAGCTTGTGCAATCATAACATCTAAGCTCTTATTGATTACCTTAGGTTTCCAAACAAGCAATTTCTTTTCAGAACCCAAAGAAGACAAACCTGAGACAGTATTTCTTGTTGTTTGCTGCATTTGCAATGAAGATCTACAGAATTTTGCAATATGCCCAAAATTTTTACAATTGTGACACTTCAAACTTCTTAAGAACATGAATGGATGCATTTCTCTTCTGATTCCAAATCTGCATTCACTGGCTTTGTGTCCAAACCTGTTGCAACAAAAACAATATCTAGTAAAGTGAGCATTATACCTGAAAGTATCACTTCTGTTGTAGTTTGTTGTCCTTATGATTGATTTGCCTTTTATACTAGCCTTTTGAGAACATTGTCCCTCTTCAAATCCAAGACCTGATTTATCTTTGAATCCTTTTTGTCTATCAAGAAGATCATCTAATTTATCACTGCTTCTACACATATCAAGTCTTCTTCTTAGACCAACAATTTCAGCTTCAAGTGTATGACATTCCTTGTCCTTGTTATTCAATTCTTTGTCTTTATCATCAATAATTTTCTTACTTTCTTCAAGAGAAAGAATTAGATCAGTAATATGTTTCTCATAACAAGTTAACTTGTTATTCATGATATCATTTTCTTTTTGAAACTGACTTCTTTGAGCAATGATTTCCTTCTTAAGTTTCTTGACTTGACTTAATGCACATATCAATTCTCCTTCAAAGTCAATAACAGCTTCACAACTGTTTGATTGTTCTTCACATTTTTCATTTTCATTTAGAATAGCCATAAACAAAGTTTGTGCATTTTCATCAAGAAAATCATCTGAATCACTTTCAGTCATATCAACATTTTTTATGAACAGACTTCTTTTCTTTCTAAAATTATTTTTCCTTCTAGAAACAAACTGTTTCTTTTTGAATTGCTTCTTGTTTTCATCTTCATCACTGTCTGGATCTTTGTAAGGACACTGAGCTGCATAGTGTCCAATCTTTCCACACTCAAAACATTTGAATGGAAGCTTACCTTTGTACTTACCAACAGATCCCTTCTTTAACTTGCTTGCAAGAGATATTTCTTGTTCATCATCCAATTCATCTGAATCAGAAATCTCCTTTTCTTTTCTGACTGATTTGAAAGTAGCTTCTTTGCTTGAAGGTATGTCATTACTAATCCTCATCTCATAAGCTGTGAAAGTGCCATGAAGTTCATCAAAAGTAACTTTGCTTAAATCTCTTTCTTCAACAGCAGACACTTTGGATTCATATTTTGGATTTAAGGTCCTTAAGATTTTTGTAACAATTGTCTTCTCTTCCAGTGTATCACCAAGTCCTCTGATAGCATTTACAATTTCTTGGACCCTTAGAAGATATTCTGCCACTTTCTCATCATCACTCATTCTGAGACTTTCAAATTTTGCTCTGTAGGATTGCAGTTTTGCTTCTTTGATTTTATCATCTCCTTGATAAATATTAGACAATTTGTCCCATATTTCCTTGGCTATTTTACACTCCATGATTTTTACAAGTATGTCATTGGTAAGACCACAACATAATGCATTTTTAGCCTTAGCATTATTTTCATATGCCCTTTTCTCATCAGCTGTGCTAGGAGGGTTTGTAGCAGTATATCCAGTAACAATAGCATCATACACATCATAGCCCAGAGATGACAAATATGACTCCATCTTGAATTTTCAAAAAGCATAGTTAGAGCCATCAAACATAGGTGCCTTATAATTTGAGTAACCTTCTTGACTTGCCATGATAAGTATTCCAGAAATATGATCTACCCAAGCTGATTAAGCTTTGACAGGGTACCAGGCTCTGATACCAATTGTAGGAATACAATCAACACTGAGAGGGGGGGTGAATCAGTGTTGTTTAACAATTTTAACAATTTTTGCTCCTTTTTAATTTAAATTCAGAATTCTTCAGATAGAACCAGAAAACATATGCAGAGTATCAAAAACAAAAACTTGACACAAGAAATTTCCCGAGTGGAAAACCCTCCTGGGGTATAAAAACCACTCAACTGCCTCACTGGCTTAACTCAAAATTTCTGATTACAATTGTCTCACTGACATTACAATTTTGCCTCACTGGCATATTGTATCACTATGCATGTCTCACTGACATTTCAACATCTGAAAATTCAATGACCATTACAACACAGGGATTTTCCTGTTTCAATAAAATCAATACCTTATTTCTCCTTTTCAAGAACAATCAAATGTATATTTTCTGTAATCAACCTTCAACTGTTATCATATCATCTTTACAACAATCAATCAAATTTGATCTTTAAGATATTTCATACCTCTGTCTATGCAAATCAACAAATCAATTCATACTCTGCAAATTCATAGATTCTTTCACTGCAATATTGAAAAAATTTTAACCTTCTCCAAAATCATTTTTCAAAGCTTTATTCTTCTCTAAGAAAACATTGTTCAATTCTGATCAAAAATCTCCATCCTTGATTTCACCAACACATCTCCAAAACTGAGCAAATTTCTCTATCAAAAATGTCTCTTCATGAAAAACTTTCTCTGCAAAAGATTATCTTACTTCAAACCATACTTCTTCACATTCAAAAATTCTCAAGTCAAATCTTCACTCATCTGCAACACTTTTTTATATCTGTCATAACAAAAATCTCTATTTGCAAAAATGATTTCAATAAAAAAAACAAAACATCTTCAATAACCGGTTCAACTTCAACTTTGTTTTTCTTCTCAAACTTATCATCTTCTCACATGAAAATCAAACAACAAAACAAAAAAAATGAATCTTCTTCTAACAACACTTCCTTTTCGTATTCTTCATAATTGGAAACCTTCTACAACTCACTCTTTCTTTTACATAACTTTCTAAATTCACACTCTCTTGAACTTCGGTGAGGAAAGACTAAAAAGGCATGTTTTAGCTTTAAAGCAACAAAACAACCGTCAAATTTACACCAAAAGGCCGACCGTTGGAAGCAACTAACAGTTTAAACCTTATCCCTCCGATTCGCGCGGTCCGCCATCCATCATTCAAACCTTAGCCGTTGATCAGCTTTTTCCCGCCCGCTATTGAGTCTTCCACCGGCGCTCACCCGAGGCCTAGCACAAGGGGCTGGTAACATCAACGAGTTTGATACCCTTTCATTATAACTTAAAGCCCCGATGACCTCTTTTACCGGTCAATTTAAGTTTATAACATAAAGTGCATAGAGTTATGACGGGCATAGGTTAAACAATGTATAGACAATGTATAAGACTTAGTCAATGTTGAAACAACCACACTTACCATATTAAATATTATATGCCTTGTCAAAAATCACATACTTCAAAATACTAAAATACTGAAATGAAACACCATGCTTCATCAGACTGTCACTGTAATGAACTCAATGTAGATGGAGTTAATATAATGCATATTAACATTTGTCAAATGATGCAAGCCCTTGCCCTAATCCAAAAATTGATAATATGCAATGAATGTCATCCACTGAAATGACTAAGTCACAGAACAACTTCACACAAGATCAACATTGATGTCATTATCATGAAGGACCACTGAAAGATCAAAACTGAGAGATCTAACAACCATTGTCACTGATGCAGACCATATCACTGAACAGAAAACCATTGCCATTGATGAAGACCATGTCACTGATGAAGACCATTCATAAAGCCAACCTTATGAAAAAAAACTTTCACAACACTGATTGCAACTTCACAACACTGTTTGCATACTTCACAACACTGATTGCAACTTCACAACACTGATTGCATAACCTGATATCCTGATATTTTGACATCAATGAAAAGACAACATCCTAAACTGTGAAATGTGCTACAAATGGAACTTAATGGTTACTTGTACATATGCGGCAATGTATACAGAAATTTTGGAGAATTTTTGCAGATCCCACCCTTTTCCATTGATGTAAAAGGGGGAGTGAAGGGCAGTGAAAAATGATGTATTCAACAAAGGGGGAGCACTGAAATAAGTGAAGTGTACGAATGTATAGACAAAGGGGGAGTTGTACAAAGACACTTAGTCATTTTTCATTAAGTGTTGCCATCAATGCCAAAGGGGGAGATTGTTGGCAAGAGGCACTACATAGCATTGATAGGTGTTGTCATTGATGGCAAGTAAGATTGTTCCACACATCCATAGTGTAGTATCTGATCTTACCGGAAGTCAAAATGATAATCTATCTAAGTCCGGGAGCCTGAAATGGAGCATATAGTAGAGTCTAGTATTTTGGTCACCAGATCTCTGCAATTAATCATTATGTGTTGTGGATTTGAAGGAGTTTAGAGGGACACCAGGACAATCTAAATCCAAGTTTTTAGCCTCCGGTGATAATGGGATCAGAAGTTATGAGCATCTAAATATCGAGTCCTATTATGACAGAACAGTTCAGTGAAAAACAGGTAGACTTATGTAAATCCTTGTGCGGACCCAATAGAAGTGTTTTGATGAACTATGTATGAGATAGGATGTTAGTGGCCGACATGTATGATGATCTACATGTTCTATTTTTTTTACGTATCAATATTGGTGTATGGATCTAGCCGACAGAACAGAGCACTCTTAAAAAGTTCTAAGTGTTTGTTGTTGCCGACTGGCAAGTGATTGCAATTCATGATAAGAATATATATAGTCGATGATTGTGGATATTGTGGAAGTATGTATTTTTGAGATGATGAAGAAAGTGTAAAAAGAAGCAGAAATGTAATATCTGAATGAGGGCAGAATAGAGAAGAGCAGGATAAAGATGAAGTGTACAAAGTCAATATTTGCACTTAACCGGAACTGATCTCTAGCATTGGCAGATGCATCTTACCAGTTCAAAATCTCTATAAATCTCTTGTAAACTTTTCTGTAGGTAGTGAGTCTCCACTTAAGTAGTGAACTCGGGGCAGTGAGCCCGAATGCATGTGCATTCTCATTTGTAAAATACTTTTAACAGGGTATTATTTTTTGTGGGTTAACTCCCACCGTGGTTTTTCCCATAACCAATTTTCAATGTCAAAATCTTGGTGTCAAATGTGTCATTCATTTTTCCTGCTCACATTCTATTGTGTAATGCTGAAATGTGTATATCATTTATTTAATTTTAAGTTGTAAAAGGGCACAACAATAGAAAAAGATTAAATAGAGCAACAACTGATTCACCCCCACCCCCCATCCTCAGTTGTCTGGATCTATTCCAACACTTTTTATATAGCTTTTCATTACATTTCAAATGACATCTCTCTGTGACATTCTTTTTATATAGTTGCAAGCATAAATCCCGACTATGTTTTTGAAACAACTTGCATAAGAGAAATCAATCTTGTTTCACTGCAATGACATTTAAATTGTGCCTCAATAATTTTAAGGTAGCCACCTTTTGATGAAAGAAATTGGACCTCTATATTGAATGTGTCAATAAATGTTGAAGCCTCAAACCTTCTTTCTAAAGTTGCTTTGACCATGCTTCATCCACATCCATACACTTTTTGGATGATATGAAATCCAAAGGAAATGAATTGGAAATCCCAAGTTCAAAGCTTCATTTCCATTGTTGTATACTAATTTTATACCACCATTTTCTGCCTATTCCATGCATTTGCAGAGCATTGACATGTATAAAGATGAATTCATTATGAACAGTTATGTGCATAGAAATTGCAAGTGACCAGTGGCCATTGAAAGAGTGTAGTTTTGCAACAATGAAGATATGCAAGGAATTTTCAGGAGGATGTTGAGTAAGTAGAATATATAACACCTCCTTCAACTACCCTTTTTTCTAAATAAAGTTGTGAGATTGAAAAGAACAGTCCAGAAAACAATGGCATTTTAGTACTATAGAAAATGGATGACTTCATTAGTGACTCAAGGGGGCAAAATTTAAAATTTTCTGGGATTAAAACTTTGGTAACACACATAAAAACCTTTTTTAACAAACTTTTTTGTGAAATTGATTAAAAAATCACAAGGAATCTCATAATCACATCTGTTTTGTTGTTGTATAACATTATTTTCTATTTTTTACAAGGATTTTTTCAATTCTAACATCTTTTCGTAAAGCATTTCACTAGTCAAAGACTATTTTATAAAACTACTAATATCACTGTTCTCAACTCAGTTGTCCAAGACTATATTTTTTATCACTAGATTAGTTGCACATTTTATATTCTTAAAGGTCAATTAATCTTTTATACCATGTTTGTGTAAACTATTTGTTGTGTATGCTCTCTCCTCACATCATAACATGATCTTGGAAATAAAAAATATCTCGTAGTTTACTTTGTGTTGTGTTAAACCCAAGAATATAAGTGTGTATGATCTCTCCTCATAGTGTAAGGTGATCTTAGAGATAACAAAGATTTAGACTTCTTTCCTTTTAGTAGGCCTATATGTAAGGATTTTATCACCATAGAGGATGACCTAAACCATGTGATCTGATAAGGTATATAACAGTGGGAGAGTGAAATTTATACCTAAAAGGAGCCATTATTATGTCTATCACAACCTTGGTGCCCCTTTGCATAAGGAGTCAAGGTGAACTAAAATTAGACTTGATCAAGAACACATGATTGTAGATGGGCTCTAGTTCATGGATTTTTGCCTCACATACCTAGCATATAATGATGACATTCTCTATTTGCATGTATAGCCTAGATAAGACCTTTTCTCCATCCTTTTTCATGGTCCATTGATAAGACATTAGCACTAAGTTGTTACTCACATTGTACTTTTGAGTTTATACAGATAGAGCTTATTGCCGGAAAGGTCTTTGCCTCCATAGTAAGAGGTGTATAAGTTGTACATAACCTTACATTCCCTATCTATTTGTAACTTCATAGATAACATATTAGTGAGCCCACAAAAATTGGCACTCCCACTTGAATAATCTAGGATGTTCATATGCTTGATCTATTTTCATTTGTGTGAAACCTATGCATTATCCCTTAGCATCCAAAATAAATCAAAATCCTACAAAAGCCAAAAAATCCCCTCTAGTCAAAGCTAAAATCCATTCAATCCAAATCTTTAATCAAATCCTTCCATCTTCCATTCACCGATCCAAAAATCAAAATCCCCATCACATCATCTCAATCAAACCCTCAATCTTATCCAAGCTCAAATCTCATTCAAATCCAACCATCATCCATTTCAAATCCAACCTTCTGATCAAAGACAAAGATCTTAAATCAAACCCATTATCCTTAATCTAATTTTTCTTAGGAACTTAACATTTTCTTTAAGTGTAGTTATCCAATCAAATCAATCCCTACCCTCTTGCTTAAGAAATTTTCCTATCTTAAGTAGAGATAAAATCCACAATCAAACCCAATCAATTCTTTCTTAAGAATTTGGCATATCTTAAGTATAGAGATACATCGCTCACCCAATCAATTTGAACTATCCCAATGTCTTGAAATTTGATCCCCAATCATCCATTACCTAAATAAAATAATCTTGAATTTAGAAATTTAATGATCAAATCAACACGAATTCAATGCTAATCCAATCCAATTTCGCCTATATCCAATCCAACATCAAGCTACATAAGGTCCTAGACTTAATGTTGCAAATCTAAAATCCCCAACAAATAAAATATTAAGGTCCACACCTTTGTATTCTAACGTCATTAAATCCATCCATCATCCCACATCATCAAAGCTTGTCAAGTCTTCATCATTCAACCTAAGTACTCACCTTGATTCATGACATATCTCAATAGGATGGACCAATTTGTAGGTGATGATAAAGATGTTCTCATCGAACATCTTATTAAGGAAGAGGTTAAAGTCCCTTGTAACTTTGACATGGAAAAACTCAAAGGTCTCATCCTTTCTAATTCACCATCACCACTCACCTTCAAAACCTTCTAGACCATTCATAGATAAACACTCAACCCATGACCATATTACCCACCACAATGATCAACAAGTTGGTGGTAGCATCCTACCACCTCCACCTCCTATTAACCCCACTTCATCTTCTAACTCATATCAACAAAGTCAGTCTTCATCACTTCCCTCAAAAACTACAATCCCTTCTACAACATCCCATCAATATGTTCCTACACTTTCTAATCCACTCCCAACTTAATATTCACCAATGACATACCCCATTCAATCACTCTCACTTCTCTCCATCCCTCAACAAATAACTCCAATTCAACCCATATTATTGTCATATATTCTATAACAACATATCTCATATCAACCCACATAAAATCATTCAAACCCTTCACAAAAGACACAACAATTAGACCAACCTCAACTTATCATCAATCCAATCCCACATCAAATTATCCCATGAATATTCCTCAAAATATGTATCCATAATCTCCCACTTCTTCTAATACCCCTCAAAACATGTATCAACAATGTTCCATTTATTCAAATATCATCCAACACCCATATCAACAACCTCCCACTTCTCCAAATATCCCTCAAAATATGTATCAATAATATCCCACTTCTTCAAATTCCATTTAGCATCCATATGAACAATCTCCTACTTCTTCAAATATCATCTAGCAGGCATATCAACAACCTACACAAAATAATCCATCAAGCCCAAATAACACATTTTTTGGTCATCAAGCCATGGTAACTTTGACAAGGGAAACACCACTCTAGCCTTTGTATCCTATGTAAATCCTCCATCCTCACAACCTCTGCAATCCAGCTAATCACATCAAGCCAACCACCACCCAATCCAAACATCTAATTCATCCAATCAATATAATCACTCATCTTCTCAAACCGCCTCTCAATCACCTAATCCTCCCTTATCTAAACAATTCATGAAAGACTTTAAATCCAAGCACTACTAGCATCACCTACCCCCTCAAATAAAAAAAAAAAAACATGAAAATCTTCTCTAAAAACTACTAGCAAAGGATCCCAAGTACTAATGAAAAAGAAATGTTGTGGAGTCATTCAACTCCACTCATCCAATGTCATCCCGCTCTAGCACATGCATTCATGTTGTCACTAAGAAAGTCATCAATCCACCATCCATCAAGAACATTCAAGATCTTGTACATCTACCTAGCCTATCAAAGAGTCTCTTAGTACCATCCTTGTCCAGAATCAAACATCGTCATGCAATCCAATGCCTATCTTTAAACGTATCAAAGAGCCTCCTAGTACCATGCCTATCCATCAAGTACCATCATGTGATCCAATTCCTATAAAGCCTATTAAAGAGTCTCTACCCATAAGATCAAATCAAAATCCATTATGCAACCATGTTTTCAATTATTTAAAGCCTATCAAGCCCATCCAAGAAACCTCTATTCTTATCCAAACTCAAGAGCTAGGTCAAGAATCAAATCCAAAGCATGATCAACCTTTCTCCTCACCAAGACAAGATCAAACTATCCAAGCTACTCAAGGTCAAATTATCTAAGCTATTCAAGATTAAACTATCCAAGCTGCTCCCATCCATGATCAAGATAATATTTTTTTTGAAAAGGTGACGAGTGTCACCTATACTAATATTAAAGTCAAAAATTACAGCACAATCGTATGAACAAGAACAACATCAATGACTGAGACCCCAAGGTTGGGCAGGACAAAACACATAAAGCTTGTAAAATAGACCATATCGGGCAAAACAAGCGAAAGATACCAAAAAACCCAATCAAATTTATTGGGGCAGGATTTACAGGTGCCAGTAGCAAGCGGAGCCACATAAGCAATAGAAAATAGCATCGAGAGTGCCATGGAAGGAAGTCTTGGAGCCATGTCTAGACAATGGAGCCAGATGAAGTGGATGGTGCCAAAGAATTCTTTAGCCTTAGCTTCTAGACCAATGGGCAACTGGAAACTATAAGCCTCCAAAGTCGTATTAAGAGTATTGAAACACCCTGAGCGAATGCCTTTTTTGGAGGCATTATATTTATGCAGGAGACCGTCAAAGAAGAACGTAGCAAACACGGGAAAAAGACCTCCCAAAGCTGCATTACCTTCCTAGATACTGTATGTGTCAAGGGTGGATGTCCAGCGATAAGGGTGGACTAGGAAGAATGCAATGGACTAGGGTTAAATGCATGTTCAAAGAGAAATTGGCCGTTGGCAGCATAGTAGAGAGAGAGACAACAATAACACGCCACCTTTGATCTATGATAGATCGCCTCCAATAATTAATTAGCCATAAATAGAATTGATCTGAGGAAGGAAAGAAATTGCCTCCACCCTACAGAGGATCCCATCTGTAGATATAATTTGATATAATGACATCAATAACACGCCACCTTTGATCTATGATAGATCACCTCCAATAATTAATTAGCCATAAATAGAATTGATCTGAGGAAGGAAAGAAATTGCCTTCACCCTACAGAGGATCCCATCTGTAGATATAATTTGATATGATGACATCAATGACTTGATAGTTCAAGTAGACATCACACTCTCATTAAGATATTTCACCATGCACATGGTAGATGGCCAAAGAGAGCACTCTTACATTCATTCATCTCTCCACAAAAAAAATCCAACTAAAATTATTGAGATTGAGATATTTGTAATACCTGGGGATTGATGAAGAAATATTATCATTTTCCATGTCAATCAATTTGATCAACCCTTCTAGAAAATTACTCCGGTACAAATCAAAAGTACTATCATGGCTGTGCTGATCTATAGCTAGGTTAGCCAGCTAGTCAGCACTAAAATTTGCTTCTCTGTAACAATGTGATATTTGGAAGGAATCCATTTCCTCCAGGTGCTTCCAGATGGCTTGGAGAATATATTTCAATTTCTTGTTTTGAATGCACTTTGATTTCAAAGCCTTGATAATTATCAAGGAGTTACCTTCGATCCAGACGTGTTTAATGTGGAAATCTCTTGCCAATTGCAATCCATGAAGAAGGGAAGAAGGGCATGGACTTTAGCTATGAATTTTGAGACTGGTGATAGCTTGGTCGCCCTAGGTACAATAGCTTTCGTGCATGAGTCCCGAAGGATGCAGCCTTTACCTGATTCGCTTGGATTAGCTCAGGAGGATCCATCAAAATTTAGCTTGATAAATGGAGGAGATGGTGCCATCCATTTGACCTTGGTCCTATCAACCTTATCCTTATTTGATTAAACTAAACTGGTATGCACGGACGATGTTCTAATGTACTTCCATTTCTTGAGCAAAGACGAATCCCAGTTGGAGAACTTATCATTTGGTCTGAAGTATTTGGTTACATTTGAGGTTACTACTTCTAAGATCAACAAAGTTTATATGGCTAATCTGATTTGTGGGTTATCGACAACACTTTATAGCCTTTCTTTACTGAGTATAACCCTGACTTAGCAATGATCCAACTTAATTCATCTTCCTTTTCTGATCTAAAAATCTCGTTCAACAAATATTTGAATAAGAATGTCCTGGTGTGAGGGGAAATTACAATCCTTAGAACATTTCCATCTGATTTTCCAAAAAGATTTTTCTTGCTCGTCCGCCTAGTAGTACTAGATTCTCTTTTCCTGTGATCAAGATATTATTTATGATCAAAAGAACCAAGTTGATCCCTTCATCCAAGATACTCTCATCTATGATCAAGAAACCAACACTAATCCTATCCATCATCTAACCAGTCATATCTATTATCCAACAGCATCCCATGATGAGACACTTGGTCCCCGTGAACACATAGACAATGAAGTAAATGACATTGATCCTATCAAGCATATCAATAAGCAAGCTAGTACTGAGCATTCAAATGATGAATGCATGACAAGCACACACAATTATCAAGATGCAACAAGAACAAACAATTATCAAGGCATGACAAGCACAAACAATGGTCAAGGATACACAATGAGAAAGCACAAGCATCTTATCAACTAGGATCTACCACCTTCATCCAATCAAGTTTTCTTGTAGATGAGATAATAGAAAGCCCTAATATTTATTAGAAACACACCAATAGACTAGCATCATGCTTAAAAAACAATAAGTATCCTCTTGCAAACAAGATATAAAAGCATGTACCATCAAGGAAAAGGATCAGGCCTTCATGAGCAAGGGATCCTAGAGCCTATATCAATCTACATCAATCTTGGTCAAGACATCAACTTTCAATCATCTGAATAATCTAATGATGTTTGTGATACTTCAAAGATCACTAAGGCAACTTCATCCAATGCAAGCATCAAGATAGGGACCATTCATATAGCCTCTACAACAAGCTTTTTAGCAGCAATCACTCCACCTCCACTATCCCTACCATCAAACTTTATCTTCCACATCCCAAACCTATCAATTGGTACCAAAAAAATTGTAAAGCATACAAAGAAACATATCCAAACCAAGATCAACTTGGTTCTTTTGATTGAATGGGTGGACGGTGGGCTATAGTATGTTTGTAACTAGTATAGTTTATTACTACATCTAGACTCTTTTGCTTTCTATTGTATTTTTTTAATGTTTGGTTGCTATCTTACCATGTATAATCTTTGGGGCAAATTTTGGTTGTAGGGTTTTGTGGTCCCTTCAACACCTATTTTACCCCTTTAATCAAAAGTATATCCAAATCAAGCATTAAAGATAAAGGAATCCACAAATCAAGGAAGACACATAGAATCAATGGATGAGCCCACATTAGTGTCTCCCACTTATAGTCCACATCCTGACTTTTTCTTGAAATCACATACTTTTTAGAAAAATTAATGATTTAAGCATTGAGGGGTTCAATCCAAGGGGGGTTTGATAGAATGGGGTTAGATCAAACCCTCTAATATCGAACCCCATTGGATAGAAGCTCCTAGGCTTAAATAAAACCATTGATAGAGTCTCCTTCGCACCTATCAAAATACTGACAAAAAATTGTTCTACTTCATCTTTTAGGGGATCAAATGAAGTCATTTGGAAATGCCATTTTGTAAGATGTAGCTCTTAGTATTCGCTTTACAAAAATTATAATATTTAATATATTTTCTATAATATTGTTTTTTAATTTTTTTATAATGAATGTAGGTTCATTATGAGAAAACAATGAGCTCTATTTAAGATACTAGGAAAAATAACAACCATTACTAGAAAAATCTCAAAAATTTCACTACACTCCACTTAGATGTCCTTTTTTAAATGAAAAAATAATAATTTTGACATATATTCTAAGAAAAACATGACACGAAATAATATGGGTCTAAAATGTTCGTTAGTACTAATTTAAAAAATATTTTAATAATAAATAAAATATCTAATAAGAAATTACCATGCAATAGACATTGGATTCAAGGATCTAATTCTAATAAATCATAGAATTTTTTTTATTTTTAGTGAAAGTTATGCATGACAGAGTAATGTCACTAAATCAAAAATAATAGAAAAATTAAAAATTAATTAAAGACTAAAAATAGAAAATTATAGAAATAATTATTTCAAAATATAAAAAAAAATATAGCTTGATTTTTCATAAAAAATTCCAGCACTCATTAGTTTATATCATACTTAAATTCTTGACCATTTGTTACCTATAATTGATACAAATTGGAAAATATTGAAAAATGTTCATTTTGAGCATCCCAATTAGTCTAAAAAGTGGGACACACTATTGTGGGATCACCCCAATATAAGTCCCCAAGCAAAATGGATCAATCAAATCAAGTGAAGTAAAGTATCCAAATCCAACAATCACTCAAAACAAGGATCCACATCAAAAGATGCACCTTGCATATAATAGGTATCCACCACCTTCTAGCTTGTATACAAATCTTGGTCCTAAATATCCAAATCCAATAATCACTCATAACAAGGAGCCACATCAAATGATGTCCCTTGCATATAATAGGTTCCCATCACCTTCCAGCTTGTATATAAATTTTGATCATAAGTATCAAAATGCAGTAATCACGCAAAACATGGAGCCACATTAAAAGATGCACATTGCATATAATAGGTGTCCACCACCTTCAATCTTATCATTTCTCCCAATACATAAGGTGTATATGAATGTTGTATATAATAGGTGTCAACTGCCTTCCAAATTGTATAAGAATGTTGGTCCTAAGTGTCTAAATATGGAAATCAATCAAAATAAGGAGCCACACCAAAAGATGCACCTTGCATAGAATAGGTGTCCACCACCTTCTAGTTTTTATATGAATGTTGGTCCTAAGTATCCAAATTTAGTAATCATGCAAAACATAGAGCCACATCAAAAGATTCATGTTGCATATAATAGGTGTCCATTGCATTCAAGCTTATCATCACTCCCAACACACAAGGTGTATAATAATGTTGTATATAATAGGTGTCCACTACCTCCCAAATTGTATATGAATTTTGGTCCTGATTTCAATCCCAATCCAAAATTAAAATTTCCTAATCTCCCATCCCAAGTATGGAGAGTCAAGAATCCTCCAATCCAATCTAAATTACTAACCCATCCACCTAAATCCTACAAAACTCAATCACCTAATTCCACATCCAACATCCCATATCCAAATCCAAAATCATGCCTCAAATCTAAAAACCCCAACTCCCAAATCTACCACATTGTGGAAGCAATACTTTATCATAAGGGCTATGATGGTACCCTAACAAGATACAAACATTTAGATAAGGCCAACTCTATTATTAACAATGATCATAACAACATCAATGAATTACACATGATCACTCTGATTCTAATAAAGTAATTACTACAAGAAAATCTCTATTAGCATGTTATGACAAGAGCATCTACACTGACTATACCAGATGGACAAGGACATGTGAATACCCTTTGAATATTAAACTATCAATACTATCCAATCAAGAGAATAAAAGTTCTAAAAAACTCAATCAAAAAATCAAAATCAAAACCAAAATATTAAAGATAAATCATTTGTCCAATGGTGAAAACCATTTCAAGGCACCTTGGATAAGCACTATAATGATACCCATTCATAGGAATCATTTGTATATTGATTATCTATGTTCCTTACACTTGGGGGAGAGTTGTCTTTTTTATCCCATCCTATCACTCCAATCTTATCCTACCCATTCCTAATATCCTCATACCTAGATCCCATTGTCTCCCCAAACCATCCATCCTCCACAATTTTGACCTCGATAAGGATAGGGGCATAATCATGAAACATACTTTGGACATCTCTTGATATACCCAATCTTTTACAACAAATCCTACCATATATCATCACAAACATAATCGTGGAACATCATGAGTGGCATATCTAGAGTGGGGCATGCTATTCCTATGTGACATAGTCCTTGGAGATCACATCTCAAACCCCTCCATCCATCCACCATGCATCCCCCATATGTTCCACCCACTAGTGACCATCCCTTAATCCATCCATCTAATCATCCCTTCATTGTTGTCCTTAGACTTGGCTTTCCCTTTTCATTGCTATCCAATAAAAATTCTATGGAAATGCAATCCAATGCAAACATCCCAAAGAAAAAAATTAAAATATCCAAGTGCAACAAATCCTTAATCTTCACCAATCTAACCAAGCAATCTAAGAACATTATCCATAAGCATCCATAATTTTTGTTCCAAGCCTTGATGCAAACTTGATCAAATCCAATCATCATCATTCAGATATATTGTTCCCAATCCTTGCATCATTTTTAGGATATATCATTTCTACATCAACAATGCTATCATCATCAAGATATATCATACCCAATCATTGTGTTGTTGTTAGGATATATCATTCCCAATTAACAACACTATCCCCATCATCAATCAATCAATTATTAGTTTTTATCTTGACAGGGGAACAATCTTGTTTGTCTTTATATCATTTATGCATGCTTTCTTTCTTTCTTATGTACGTTATCATTTTTATTGTATCTGCAATTGGTTGTGCTAGCATATTTTCACAAAGACATAATGGTCTTCCATATCATGTTGCCATATGGCATATGTTTTCTTGTAACCTTTTCTTTTGAGTTAGTCCTTTATGCACGAGACACGTTGTCACCCTATTCTTTATACCTTGGTGTATAATGTCTAGTGCTATATCATACTTGATGTTTGCTCCTCCAATGTAGCATGACCTATCATTCGTCTATCTAATCCATCACCTCTCTCTCTCCTCCATTCATTCAACCAATTAATATATCTTCTAAATCATTTCTATTTATTATATAACATCCCTTTATCCAAACCTCTATTCTCATCCTTCTTTTCATCAACTACCCATATTTTCATCCATTTCAAAAGGAAAGCCATATTTAAACCCACCTATCCTTTTGAGGGGGCATCCCATCCCTACATCATTCCTCCTCATCACTCCTCCTCTTAGTGGCTAGAGCATCCATTTCTAACCATCATATCTTATCTTCTTTGAAATAATGTTACTTCTCTTAGTCGTAACATCATCTCAAAGAGGGGAAAAATGTAGATACATAAAATTGACCACATCACTCTCGATACCTCTAACATCACTTTCATTACTTTCAACACCTTTCAACATTGTTTTAATCCCATCCTAACCACATTAATCTTCACACTAATTAATTAGATATATTATATTTTATTTAATTAGTTAAGATAATTCTTTTAACATTCAGTCGATCATCAAATTAAATAAATTATATTTATTTAATTAATCTAATTTCCCACATCTCTTTCCATTAATTAATTAAATTATTTCACTATTTGATTAATTAATCTAAAAAATCCTAAATCCTAGTCTAATCCACTATTTATCCTAATTAAATCACATCCTTATCAATTATCTTCAAATAAATATATTTGAAATTCAAAAAGGCACATGACTAGCTAAGAGTTATCTAGATTCATTGAAACTAGACACTCACACAAAATTCAAACCAACTTTAATCTCCATCATCCATTCCATACTACATCTTTTAACCCTATCCATTCACATAAGGATAAGCCCTAGAAGCTTCTAATCTTGCCCTAATTATTCAGATTCAATCCTTGCCATCAATTTTTAATAAAATCTTAACCCTTCATCCTATCATCAAAATTATATAAACTAACCTGCAATCAATCATTTTGCATATAATATTTAGAATGTAATGATATGCTATCATTTTGAACAAGCTTTTGCAATGTAATGTCATGTTGTCCAACTAAGCAACCAGCAATCAATCTAAACGCCAAAAAACAATTAGAGCACAACCACCACTTCTTGGTGCAAAAGGACTAGTTTTTGTGAGAGCTTTCTAGTTTTTCATTTGATTTTGCTAACCCTTTGATTAATTAGAGGTGTTGTTAAATATGAAATAGAATCTTTGTTTTCATACATTGTTTCTTAGTTTTTTTTTCATATTTTTAGCTTACACATCTATCTTGTTTAGTTCCTTGATTATAGGACTTATTGTTGTACTTCTTTGTAGTTATTAAATATAACCATCCTTCATTAAACAATATGTAATTTTTCTATTCAATAATGTCACTATTATATTGTGCAATGGCAGGAGCAGGTGAAGGATTGAGGGAAAATCCAGAGGACTGGGTTATAAAGGCAGAGTAAGCTTTTCCAATGGGGCAAATCAGGATATGCGCGGCTAGTGAAGAATGGTGTGATGGACAATGGGGAGGTCAACATGGTAAATAGGATTGGAAGAAAGATTAGGATTGGAAGAAAGATTGGGATAGGAGGCTGAGGTTTGAGACAAAATAGGGGCTTTACCCTAGGGCTCACAAAAATCTAGAATGACTCCAGGGCAAAGGCTTTAAGATTGAGAAAAACAATAGGTGGCAAGATGAAAAGAGATATACACAATTCAGATCACAACCCTCATTTGCATTGGTTTGAATGCTAAATCAATGGGTAAGGAATGGATGATGAGAACAATTGTCCCACAAGGAAGATTTAGCAATCAAGGTAGACCTGTGGTAGGGCAACAAATGGAGAGACAAGTGAATCAAGGAAAGAGAACCTTTTAGAGGAACATATACCAAATCCATCGTAATTGGAGACAAGATAATGGGATCAATAATACAATGCTTGGAAAGGTATGTAATTTTAGTTAAACGGTATGGAAGGGATTTGAATTGGAATTTTTTGATGAAATGGTGGATGAACCACTGGGGAAAGACTCACAATTCAAACAATTGGCAAATGGTTATTTCACTGTAATTTGTCCTTCGCAAAAAATAAACAAGAAATTGAAAATGGTATTTGGATAATGGATGATTTTGGTTTCTACATAAGAAATTGGGAAGAAAACTTTAATCCGTATAGGCATAATATGGAAAAAAATTAGGATTGGTTAAAACTCCCAAATCTTCCACTTGAATTTTGGGAGCTTGAAGCCATAAAGGAAATAGTGTAAGGAAAGCACAGGTGCGGAAGACAGCTTCCCTAATGTTAATTCCAAGGGGACGATGCAGACAAGTCACTTTTAAAAACTAAATAACACAGATAAGTACATGAGAGAAACCAAATAGACAATATTCAGAACACAGACACACAGTATTACGTGGGAAAACCCTTACGGGTAAAAAACCCACCACCACAAGAAAACAATCTTTATTACAGTAAGATATACAGTTACAATAAAGAACTCAACTTCTTGCTCTGGTTTTGATTCTCGACTCCCTACCAACAGTTCGCTCACTGTATATTTATAGAACAAACCTTTCTTCAAGTCTCATCATCATAATACCAACAACACCTGTAGACTTATCATTCTATTTCCAGTCTGCAAGAACAGGAGTCGTTACACACTTCTGCTCTAACTGATAGAACAAATTCCTTAGGTGTCATAGCCATCTAACCATCGCAACGGTTCATATTTCAGTGAGACATTTAGTCCCACATATACCAAGTCGCCAATGACATTGCAGTTTATAAATGCCAACGAACCAAAGGCTATTGTCAGCAATTTTGTTGCCAACAATACCAAGCCTCCAAGCCTCCAAGTCCATCGGCATAACAACTACCATCGGCTCACAGACTTCACCCTCCACCGATGAGCATAGTCTCCCCGATCACCAATGGTACCATCAGAATAACTTTCACTATCGGCACAAGAATTAGCTCCCGCTCTAACAGTGCTCTGTCTCACCGATACCTCCATCAGAATGACCGCAGTACATCAGCTCACAACCTTTAGGCCATCAATGTAACAACCCATATCGGACAAGACCTCAAAAGTCACACCGAACCTCAGACTCCCGCCGATAGATATAAGTCATCGGAGTGACTACTCCTATCGGAGTAACTCCACATAGCTTGGCCGATAGGCCTTGTCTCGCTGACGACCAACCCGTAACCTTCGTCGGAGTGACTACTCCTGTCGGAGTAACTCCACAAAGTTTGGCCAATAGGCCTTGTCTTGCCGACGGTTGAATGCTTCCATCGGGGTGACACTCAGCATCGGACAAACCTTCGATGCTTATTCCGACGGCCCTTGTCTCACCGATGCCAATGGTCTTCAACACGGTCCTGCCGATAGTACTTCGTCACAGCGATGCCAACATTGCATATCCTCAAACCAATGAACCAAGGAACAGTTGAACTAAAATTCATTGAACCTACCAAATGAACTCTAGAAAGGTTCAACAAAGAGGTTCAAACAAGAGGTTCAATGAAGTGGTTCAATGCATAGGTTCAACTAAGAGGTTCAAGTAGTAATTTGAGACACAAGTTCTCTTCAATCTCCCACTTGTCGAAGACATTACTGCTACCTCTTAGTCCTCATTCGATTATTGAGAACTATGGGCCCCAAGACCCATTTCATCTGAGCACCATTTGAACTTGGCTGTGTTCACTGGTTTAGTTAAGGCATCAGCAACATTTTCCAAAGTGTCAACTTTTTCCATCTTCACCTTCCTGTCTTCCACCATATCACGAACAAAGTGATATTGGACATCAATATGTTTTGTCCTAGCATGAAATGTAGGATTCTTTGCCAAACATATGGCCCTTTGACTGTCACAATGAATTTGTATTTGCCCTACATTAAAACCAACATCAGAACACAACCTCTTCAACCAAACAGCTTCTTGGCATGCACGAGTGGTTGCCATGTACTTTGCCTCTGTTGTGGACAAAGCAACTATAGCCTGTCGCTTGCTCATCCAATTGATAGCACCACCATGTAACGTGAACACGTATCCACTGGTGGATCTCCGACTGTCAATGTCCCCTGCCCAATCAGAATCAACATATCCCTGAATACTGATAGATCTCTTAGACCCTTCTGAGTTTCCATGATAACAAATAGCATAGTCAGAAGTTCCCTTCAAATACCTCATAACTCTTTTCATAGCATCCCAATGTGATCTGCCTGGATTCACCATAAACCGGCTCAAAACTCCCACTGCTTGGGCAATGTCTGGTCTGGTACAGACCATTGCATACATTAAACTGCCAACAGCACTTGCATAAGGTACTCTCTTCATGTCATCAATTTCATTTGAAGATTCTGGACAATCTTCAACAGATAATTTCGTTCCCTGCAAAACTGGAACAACTAACTGTTTAGAATCAGACATATGAAACTTATCAAGAACATTGGTAATATACTTCCTCTGGCTTAGCCAAATTTTTCTCTTAGATCTGTCCCTTTTGATCTCCATTCCTAGAATGTACTTTGCTGCCCCCAGATTTTTCATTTCAAATTTCAAGGACAACTGAGATTTTAATTCTGAGATCATCCCCTTACCATTGCCAATGAACAACATGTCATCCACATATAGTGCAATTATAAGAATCTGGTCACCTTCAGTTTTATAATAGACACAATGATCAGATTTAGATCTCACATACCCCAAGGATAAAACATACGTATCAAACTTTTGATACCACATTCTGGGAGACTGTTTCAAACCATAAAGAGACTTTTTAAGTTTACATACCAGATGTTCTTTACCTTTTTCCACAAAATGCTCTGGCTGGGACATATAAATTTCTTCTTCAAGGTCTCCATGAAGAAACGCTGTTGTCACATCCATCTGCTCAATTTCAAAATCATATGCTGCTGCAAGTGACAACAGAAATCTAATGGATGTCAGCTTAGCTACAGGAGAAAAAATTTCTCCATAATCAATACCTTCCTTTTGGGAATACCCCTTAGCAACTAGTCTTGCCTTGTACTTCTCAATACTACCATCTAGACCATATTTCTTCTTAAATACCCACTTACAGCCTACAGGTTTTCTTCCTTCAGGCAAGGGCACCAGATCCCAGGTTCCATTCTTCTCCAATGATGTCATTTCACTATGCATGGCTTCCAAACAAGAATCTGAATCAGGTATACTAATAGCTTTTTTCACAGTCCTAGGTTCATCAGTATTAGTAAGTAAAGCATAGGCACAAGTTGAATCAAGTACTGAAAATCCATACCTATTTGGTTGTCTTCTTTCACGTGTAGATCTCCTCAAAGGTTGAGGTGCAGGTTCAAGTTCTTGCTCTGGATCAGAATCTTCGGAGCTACTTGAACTCTCATCTGAACCATCTACACTTGGTGCTTGTTGTTCCTCTTTTACAGGGGTCAGAGGAACATTCACAACACTCTTTTCTTTCTTTTCTTCTGTCTTTTCTGGCTGAGGATCAACAACCAATGGTTTCAGCTCTCTGAAAATTACATTCCTGCAGTAGATTACCTTTTTAGTTTCAGGATTCCAAAGCTTGTATCCTTTAATACCGACTCCATAGCCAACAAAGATACATTTAACTGCCTTGTTATCCAACTTAGATCTTTTAACTTCAGGAATATGAGCATATGCCTCACAGCCAAAGACTCGAATATGTCTTAGAGAGGGCTTCTTACCAGACCATGCTTCCATAGGTGTCTTATCAACCAATGCTGATGTAGGAGAACGATTCAGCAAGTAACAAGCTGTAGCAATTGCCTCAGCCCAGAACTTCTGTTCAAGACCAGCATAACTCAACATACTTCTTGCTTTCTCCATCAACGATCAATTTAACCTTTCAGCAACTCCATTCTGTTGTGGAGTATAAGGTGTAGTTTTATGCCTTTTAATTCCATGGTCTACACAATACTTATCAAAATCCGCATTGCAATATTCACCACCATTATCTATTCTCAAGCATTTTAGTTTTCTACCAGTCTGATTTTCCACAAGAGTTTTAAATTCTTTAAATCAACTGAACACTTCTGATTTGTTTTTCAAAAAATATACAAATGCCCTTCTTGAATAATCATCAATGAACGATACATAGTATCTTGATTTAGATAAAGAAGGAACATCAACTAGACCAAAAACATCAGAATGCACATAGTCCAGAACACCAGAAGATTTATGAGAACTAGAGTAAAATGAAACACAGTTTTGCTTTCCATATATACAATGTTCGCAGAAATCGAACTCCAGATTACAATCAATCAGCCCATCTACTAGATTTTTGTTTTTCAAGGTTTTTAAACCTTTCTCACCTATGTGACCAAGTCTATGATGCCAGAGCATTGTTTTCTCCGCAGGAAGTTTAACTTCCATAGAATTTACGTCATGTGTTACAATAGTAGCTTTTTCAGATTTTGCAGAGACATTATTATAGCACACTGGTTTAGCATCTAACCTATACAGAGTTCCAATGCGTTCACCTTTTGCCAGAACAATAGAACCTCTAGCCATCTTACAGCCACCATTCACAAAAGTAACTTGCACTCCAACATCATTAAGCTTACTAACAGAAAGTAAATTTCGAGCCAGACCTGGTATATGAAGAACTTCATTCATTCCCTTTATTCTGCCATCCAGGAACTGGATTCTGACTCGACCTCGGCCAACAATTTCCAGCGTTGAATCACTAGCCAGGAACACCTTTCCACCAGCATAGGGTTCATACTTCGTGAACCACTCTCTATGAGATGTCATATGAAAAGATGCTCCTGAATCAATCAGCCAAACATCTTCAGAAGCAGGTGTTGCCAGAGTAGCAATGAAAGCATCAGCATCACTGTGTGAAGACTCAGAGTCAGAGAAGTTCTTCTTCTTCTTTTTCTCCTCTTTGCAGTTTTTCTTGACATGACCTTTCTGCCCACAATTCCAGCACTTCACCTTGGACTTCTTGCCAGGAGATTTTGATTTCCCCTCTGATTTGGACTTAGACTTCTTGTCCTTCTTCTTGCCTCTTTCCTTTGATCTACCATGAACTGACAGAGCCTCTTTGGCCATTCCAGAAGATTTCCTCCGCATCTCTTCAGACAACAAAGAGGCAACAACAGTTTCCTGAGAAAACGTAGTTGTTGTACTTCCAATAGCCATCACCAGATGGTCCCACGAGTTAGGTAAGGAACATAACAGAAGCATACAGCGATCTTCCTCTTCTATTTTTACACCTATAGATGTCAACTGAGCAACAATCGTATTGAATGCACTCAGATGTTCTGCTACAGACGCACCTTCATCCATCTTCAGAGAATACAATTTCTTTCTGAGGAAAAGTTTATTTACCAAGGACTTGCCCTGATAAATATTATTCAACTTTTTCCACAAATCACTTGCAGATTTCTCCTCATGGATGTTCAATAGAACAGAGTCAGATAAACTCAATCTTATCAATCCTTTGGCTTTTCTGCATATCAGTTCCCAATCTTCTTGCTTCATGCCTGTAGGTTGAACTCCAGACACAGCAACCCAAAGATCTCTATAGACTAACATGTCTTCAACTTTAAGTTTCCACAACTCAAAGTTTGTGCCATTGAATTTCTCAATGTCTATTTTGTCTGATGTATTTGCCATCTCTATTTAATTTAAAAATAACTCTCTACAGAACTCCCACACAATAGAATTAACACAAAAAACCCAAACTACCGACAAGGATAACACAACGAGCCAGGCTCTGATACCACTTGTAAGGAAAGCACAGGTGCGGAAGATAGCTTCCCTAATGTTAATTCCAAGGGGACGATGCAGACAAGTCACTTTTAAAAACTAAATAACACAGATAAGTACATGAGAGAAACCAAATAGACAATATTCAGAACACAGACACACAGTATTACGTGGGAAAACCCTTACGGGTAAAAAACCCACCACCACAAGAAAACAATCTTTATTATAGTAAGATATACAGTTACAATAAATAACTCAACTTCTTGCTCTAGTTTTGATTCTCGACTCCGTACCAATAGTTCACTCACTGTATATTTACAGAACGAACCTTTCTTCAAGTCTCATCATCATAATACCAACGACACCTGTAGACTTATCATTCTATTTCTAGTCTGCAAGAACAGGAGTTGTTACACACTTCTGCTCTAACTAATAGAACAAATTCCTTAGGCATCGTAGCCATCTAACCATCGCAACGGTTCATATTTCAGTGAGACATTTAGTCCCACATATACCAAGTCGCCAATGACATCGCAGTTTATAAATGCCAACGAACCAAAGGCTATTGTCGGCAATTTTGTTGCCGACAATACCAAGCCTCCAAGCCTCCAAGTCCATTGGCATAACAACTACCATCGGCCCATAGACTTCACCCTCCACCGATGAGCATAGTCTCCCCGATCACCAATGGTACCATCGGAATAACTTTCACTATCGGCACAAGAATTAGCTCCCGCTCCGACAGTGCTCTGTCTCACCGATACCTCCATCGGAATGACCGCAGTACATCGGCTCACAACCTTTAGGCCATCGATGTAACAACCCATATCGGACAAGACCTCAAAAGTCACACCGAACCTCAGACTCCCGCCGATAGATATAAGTCATCGGAGTGACTACTCCTATCGGAGTAACTCCACATAGCTTGGCCGATAGGCCTTGTCTCGCTGACGACCAACCCGTAACCTTCGTCAGAGTGACTACTCCTGTCGGAGTAACTCCACAAAGTTTGGCCGATAGGCCTTGTCTTGCCGACGGTTGAATGCTTCCATCGGGGTGACACTCAGCATCGGACAAACCTTCGATGCTTATTCTGACGGCCCTTGTCTCACCGATGCCAATGGTCTTCAACACGGTCTTGCCGATAGTACTTCGTCACAGCAATGCCAACATCGCATATCCTCAAACCAATGAACCAAGGAATAGTTGAACTAAAATTCATTGAACCTACCAAATGAACTCTAGAAAGGTTCAACAAAGAGGTTCAAACAAGAGGTTCAACGAAGTGGTTCAATGCATAGGTTCAACTAAGAGGTTCAAGTAGTAATTTGAGACGCAAGTTCTCTTCAAATAGGAAGTCAACTGGGAAATTATATCTATGCAGAAGAAATAGCAAATCCCAATGGAGGTGGGTCATATGTGATGATTTGTGTGGAGAACAAACCAAATACTACAAATTGGAAAGAAATTGAAATAATAACAGATCGAGGAAAATGGAAACAAAGTCTGGAATTCAACTTAAATCCTAAAGGTCAAAAAATTAGGGTTTTGGGTTTTAGAGGCCAGCAATAGAAGGAAGAATCTAAAAGGATATGGCTAGAGGAGCATGTATCTGAAAAAGAAAACTTGGATAGGGTAGAGGTAGCAGAGGAAAAAGAGATTCCAGATCAATCGACATTAGATTCTTGAGCTCATGAAGCAGTGAATCCAAGGATTGATGAAGAGTTAGACCAAAAAGGGGAAGAATAGATAGAACATAAGGAAGACTTTAAGGAGAAACTATTAGAGGTCATTACTCTATTAGGTAATACTTTCAGGGAAGAAGATATAAATTTGTTAATATAAGTAGGAAGCGATCTTGTGAAGTTGGCTAGGGAAACTAAGGTAGGTATGATGGAAGAAAACCTAGAAATAGAAGACCTGGAGGAGGAATGAGAAGCAAATCCTGAATTGGGGCAAGAGGAAAGGGAATTGGAGAGCACAAAGGGCATCCTATCCACAAATAATATGCAAAACATTATGTTCTATCAGGAGGAGGGAGGAAATTTAGGCATTTCACAAAGTGAGACAATTAGGAAATCTTCTAATTATGGAGATAGTAAGAAGAGAGGAAGGATCCCAAATAAGGAAAAGAGAAAATTAGATGGAGAAGTAGTAGGGTAGAAGAAGATCAATGAAATGCTCAGGTCAAGGAAGGGGGAAACCCTTTCTGAGGAACAATGAGAATAATATCTTGGAATGTTAGGGGCTTAAATGCCCCTAACAAAAAATGTCTAGTTAGACACCAACTAGAGGTGTGAGAAGCAAATATCTTTTTGATTTAGGAATCAAAATTACAAAAAGATGAAGTGGAACAATATAAAAAAAAATTAAGGATGTGGAAAATGGGGGCATAGGCTTTGTGAAAGCTCTTATTCCCTTGTGTGTTTTCTCTCTACCTTAATGTCCTTGATGTAGGTACACAACATCAACCACCTTAAGGAGGGGGCATATATAATGATATCTTTCATATGATTTTGGTACTAATGAAGCATGTTTGTAAGCCCTCTCTATGAGGCAGGATGTTGTATCTCCAGTACAAATACACATCTTTATTTATATTGTAATCAAAGAAGCCCTCTACGTGAGGCGGGATAACATATCTCTTGAGCTAGTGTGTATCCTCTTATTCAAAATCCCTTCTATAGAAGGCCGGATGGTGTATCTCTTGAGCTAGTACACATCCTTTTATCAAAAATTCCTCTGCAGAGGCAGGGTTGGATCTTGAGCCTATCCTCCCTTAAGCATGTCTTTGGTGATTGTTCTTGCATAAGCCCAACCATCAGGTGTGCCTGTAACATGTTTGAGATGGTGGGACTTAGCAATAAGCTCCTTCCATCACCCTTATTTGTCATCTTTAAAATGTATACTATGTCTATGGCATGCTATAGGGCGCTCATGTATTCTATGTGTTTTTCCCCTTTTGTAGTGTAAAGGGTGTGGTGATGAGCCCCCCTACACTTGGGTTTTCTATGGCATGTTTTCTCCCTAGTGTAGTGTAAAGGGTGTTGCGATGAGTCCCCCCTACACTTGGGTCTTGTATGACATGTTTTCCCCCTGGTGTAGTGTAAAGGGTGTGGTGATTAGTCCCCCTTACACTCAAGTTTTGTATGGCATGTTTTTCGCCCTAGTGTAGTGTCAAGGGTGTGGTGATAAGTCCCCCCTACATTTTATGGTTTTGTGTTGTAATTTTATTTCCATGCATATATGTATATATGAAAATGAAAATATTATATTAGTTTATTCATCATGTTTTACGTGACTTCTCTTAGTGTATTCATCATGTTTTCCATGTCTTCAATACTATCTTCTCTATGTCTTGCATGCTTCCTACTATCTTAATTGTATTTTGTGTGTCTGTAATGTGTTTTCTAGTGCTTGCCTAAGACTGGGGGCTAGAAATCGTTCCTTAATCTTTGTGTATGCCTTAGCTTCAAGTGCCTAGCGTGTTTAATGTGTTTTTGACCATACTTTAATGCATGTATGGGTCATAAGATCATACATACATTAAAATGGGGGCTAAATATTTTGTCAAAATGTTCCCCTAGGAATTTTACCTCCTAAGTTTAGCTCCTGGGTCCCTTAGATTTAATTATGCATGTTAAAAATGAATCCCAGAGAAAAATCCCCCAAAACCCATGTCAAATGGGACTTAGCGGACTATATTGATCTTAATCTAGTCCCAAAATAGGATCCTAGACACAAGCACCCGCTCCCTTGTCTTGCCCTATTTTGTCAAGACCCAAATCTTAGATGTCGACAAAGTGACTGTTAAAAGTTTTCCGTTTGTCAACCTATTCAATTTAATTTATGAAAGTTTAGTGGGAATGCATATTTAAGTAGATTAATGAATTTATTTTACACCTAGATGGACAATTCAAACTTGTGATCTTATGCTAAGGATATTCAAGGCTTTCATTGTGTTGCAGAGTAGTATTGTGTTGTGTTTGTACATGTTTGTTGCAGATCTTCATCAATCCATCTCATGAAGTGAAAGATCTTCATCTCCCCATGAGAGCTTACACCTACTAAGGTGATATTTACTTTGTGCTTCAATCAATTTATTATATCATTTGCTTTTACCTCTATCCACCAAGGACACACACTCTCTCTAACAATAGTGTTGGAAGGCTTAAACGTCATTTCAGGGCTTGGTCGAGGCAAGCTCCTAAACATCACAACCCACAACCCCTCTCTTGTGATTGCAAGTGATAGGTGTCAAATCTTGCAGAGAGGAGTTGCAGGATATTAGAGCAGATAATAAAGATTCTAGATTTGAAGAAAATGATAGAAAATATCCCTAATTGGACAAGGGCACCTGCTCTCTTGTCCTCCAGTTTTGCAGTGTTAGGAATATCTGAGCAGGTTACATTTTGAAGCATATTTTACGCTGAAGCCCTCAGAAAAAGCACTACATTGGACAAGGGCGCCCGCTCTTTTGTCCCCAAAGTTTCCACTTTCTAGAACCCAAAATCTGGTTACAATCTAAAGCATATTTTACTCTGGAGCCCTCAAAAAAAGCACTATATTGGACAAGCACGTCTGCTCTTTTGTCCCCAAAGTTTCCACTTTTCAGAACCCAAAATCTGGTATGTATCTAATCTACATTTAGTGCCTTCTTGTATGAGTGTTTGTCATGTTTTGTATGTTTGTTTACGATTTTGAATAATTAGTGTTTTAGGCATAATCAAACTAAGGTTTTACAAATTAATTAACAAATTCCAAATTTACTTATCATTCCAAGTGACACTAAACCTGTAGTTGAGTCCTCTTGCAAAATTTGTGACTTAACTTGGTTTAATGTCCTTGAATGTTATATGTGAAAGGAGGATCTAACTAAACTATCAATCTCATCATCTTCCCTCTTTTCCTTCATAACAGGTTGTGATGTAGTAGAGAGTTGAGGCTGGAAAAATAGGTGTTGTTGGAATGAAGACTGAGTAGGAGATTGATAGTGTTGTGTTGTAAACTCTGTTGAAGTTAATACAAACTAGTACATCTCTGTAGTTTTTTTCTTGAAAGAGTTTCTCCATGTAAACATTGTGCTATGTGTTTGATCTTATGTTATGTTATTTCTTTGTGCTGATTTCATACTATCTGCATTTTGATTTTGCATAGTTAAATATCAATATTACAGTTGTAATCAAATTCTCATTAATAGTTGTTTACCTTCATTTTAACAAAAATAAGATAGGACAAAAACCCTATCTATCTATTACCCTAGGTGTTAGAATAAGCATCTCCTTAGAGACTGCTGATGGGGGTTTTCAATCCTCTTCATTAAATATTATCAATCTAGGGTTAGTGTTCAAAGGAAATTTGCAATATGGGAAAGAGATTTTTGGAAAATATTCCCTTCTACTTCACACTTGTAGGAATTGAAAAGTACACTTGCAAAATTAAAGATCACACTTAATCTAAACCACACTTGCATGAAATTAAAGTAAATCTGAAAGAAAGAAAAATTTTGAATTTAAAAAGAATTTGATAAAATAGAAATTGAAAAGAAATGACAGCATAGAGAACACCTATAGGTTAACAACAAAAGGGAGTCTACATAATCAAGGCTTAAATTTGACAGTCGACCTTCCCTATTGAGCAATTTTTTTATGACAGTTATCTTTTCAATGTTGCCTTTAAAATACTATGACATATCTTAGTATAAGTAGATTATCTAAAAACCAAATATATATATCAGCATAATCCTATGTAAATTTTGACAGTTTGTCCAAAATATTTCCTTTCATATGATACAATCTTTTTAAAATTTTGATTGTATTTTACAACAAAAATGGCTAAATACAACTATACAACTATCAAATTTAAGCCATGTACATAATACAAAGAAATCGACAACAATTCACAACAAAAGGACAATTATAGAATGAAGAAATAATACAACACATTGATCCATCTTCTTCAGAACGAGTGGCCATCTCATTCTTTGGAAGAGGATTTTTAACCAAATTCACAAACTTGTTGCCACAAACGTTTGAATGAATTATTTAAAAATAATGGAGTTATTATTCAATAGTAGGGAAGATTGCATTTATAATTGCATGCTTCCAATAAAATCCTTATTTTGAGGTGTAGATCTCAAGTCAATCTCAATCTCCAAAAAACATGGAGAGAGACAAAAAACATGGAGAGAGATTATTGGAATCAAAATCTTAACTAAAATAGAAGATTATGGTAAGATTTGCTCACAAATCTTCTTCCTTCATATTTGGTAACTAATGATTTGATTCTCACTTTATTGTGAGAATCAACATAAATATTGATTCCTTTGTTTTCTACAGAACTCGATCTTCACTTGGAGTAATTACTAGAGCTAAGTGAAGTAATTACTATAGCTACTAGTAACCTCTTGAGTTGACTATGTGACTTACCTGTACTAAACTCCCTTTTTATTTCAAATGATGCATGCTTTAGAAAAACTAAAGTAGGTTTTTGTTCAAATCATTGTTATAGTGAAAACCTCTCAGGCAGATATTTTCTGGACTATAACATAAGAGTTTACTAAAAACTACTTTTCTTCCAAATGACAACACCTTTAGAAAATCCGACTTGGATGTTTTTGTTAACTCATTGTTATGACCAAAAACCACTCTTAGATTTTCTTTTTGACTTTTCTTACTCTAATTATGTAGAATATGGAGCTATCTGAAGCTGACTGAAATGACCATAACTTTTGTATACAAAGAGCTGCTCACCTAACTGTTGTACATTTTTGGAGCTAATATGGACTGCATATGCACAAATTGACATGTTTTTCTCAATAATCATTAGAAATATCTAACAAAGAGATAACAATAAATTCTAAAGAAATAACCATTATATATATACTCACTCTATTTTATTCTAAATAAAGCATAACTTCAGAAAATATACTTAGATCCACTTGTGTATGTGATTATGCAAGGAAAAATGCTGTCATATTTTGTATATGATGAGCCATTTTTGGGGCTCATCATCTCCCCCACGGTCTCGTATTTATTATTAAAATTTAAATGCCTTGACTATTAAATACTGAGGACATGGGTGCCTTGAGTATTTAAGAGTCAAGGCATTCCGCTCATTAATAGTCAAGGTATGTCCGCTCATTAAAATAGCGAATCTTTGAAATTTTCCAGTTTAAGCTTCCCTATAAAAGCATGTACATGATGAATTATATACGAGTATGATGTTCTGAACTGAGAACCTTTAATAGCCTGTTAATTCAGGCAGTCAACTTCTTAAAACTAAAAATGCACTAAAGAGCAAAGTGTGACAGTTTTATAAAATCCAGTGTATTACAGACATTTTGTCAGAAATTATTTTGTATAAGAGCCTAGAGGCAGTTGGTTTCTTGGAAGGTGTTCAGCTTTCGCCGTGAGCCCTTTCTGAGGGGGATGTTTGATATTGCAGCTGTTCAGGTTTGTTTGACCCTGCTCATTTTTACCTTACCAATGCTGCCTTTTCAGAAGAAATTTTGCGGATTCTCTCTGCGTTTCTAAGCTGCTACTGTTCTGTTTAACAGTTGGGTTTAATGTGATTCTTGATGTGCATTGCATCATGGAGATTGCCTTTATTCAGCAACTGCCTTTGTAATATTCTCTTTGTTTTAATCGGTCAGCAGTTTTAGAGGGTTTTGTATTTCTGTTTTCCAGCATTGTTCAGTGGATCTGTGTTGTGGCCGGTTTTTTAAACATGCTGCCTCCTGGCAGGGCTGTTCTTGTTCCTTCTGTATGTGTTGGCAGTGTTCTGTAGGAGCATGTTCATGCGCTCTCTCTATATTTGTATACTGACAATTTTTTCAAGAGTTTTTTTCCTTTGTACATTTACATTTTTTCACTTTAAAAAAAGATTCGGGAACATTCCTCATGTCTTGTGGGTCTACAAAACAAACCCTAAGAAGAAAGGTAAACAAGAGAATTTTTCTTGGTTTTGCAGGATTGCCTTTAACCCAGATGTTGAACCCCAATGCTCCCGACTTCATTCCTGCTCGCCCAGTCTTGTATCCACAGCCCATATTCAGTCCTCATCAGATCTACGGACAAATGGATGAAATGCTGCAGCAGCAGACGCTATTATGGTATGGGGGGGCGAGGCATAACGGTCTGATACACAGTGGAGGCCTGACTCCACGGACTTCTCCCAGAGGTTTAGGCGCTCATTACATCTTTGATGAGAAAGCAGCAGAATCATATCAGGGCACCCCTCGCACTACCCTCATGTTCAGAAATATTCCCAACAACTGCAGGTATTTCATCACTGTACTTAAAAATCATTTCAATGGTTAAATAATCAAATAGTCAGTTTATACTTCATAGATATCAAAAAGTGGTAATTATTTATCCTATTTTTATTGATCAAAACTAATGTTTCACTATTAAAGTTGATGATGTTTAAGAATATCCCTATTTGATTACGTACAGTTAGTTGCTCACTTACCATCTTTATGCTGCAGCCAGATTAAGCTGATAAAATTGCTTGATGAGCACTGTATAGAGCAAAACAGTAAAAACTCTGGTTCAAATGATGTTGATTCTGCCTATGATTTTGTTTATTTGCCTATTGATTTCACGTGAGTTATGACCTTTTTTACTTCATGTCCCATTAAATCAAACAAATATCACTGTTTTGCAATGGCTTGTGTGATATGATGTAGACAACTTTTGTGGTATGTGAACAGAAACCGGTGCAACTTGGGTTACGGGTTTGTAAATTTTACCAACGTTCAAGGGGCACTGAGGTTCTACAAGGCTCGCCATTTAAAAAAGTGGGAACATTTCGATTCAAGGAAGATTTGTGAGATAAGTTATGCTCGCCTGCAGGTGCGTTAAGTTGATTGTTATATTTCATTTTTGGGGTTCCTCTTTTATACAAGTAGGGGTTCCTATGTTAACTTCGTCTCTTTCTTTCCTCAGGGGAAGGGAGCTTTGGAAGAACATTTTGTGCACTCCACGTTTCCATGCAACAGGGACAAATATTTGCCGGTTAAATTCTCACCACCACGCAATGGAACCCAATGCACCCCACCAACTGTTGTAGCGGCTCGCCTGTCACGGAAGCGTAGTTTTAGAAATGACTTTGGGTGGGCAACTGTTTAGATTTAAGTGGATATATTTAGGTTGATGAATGAATAAGTGTAATCAATCCATAGATAAAATAATGTATTAGGGTTTTTTCTTTAATAAAGACAATGGTTAGAGAAATGAATTTAACTTCTGACAAAGGTTAGAGAACAACAACAATCAACTTGATATTTGCTTCTAAACTTTGGCCATCTTCGAATTTCGTACTCAACATGTATATAAAACTAAATCTTCCTTCACAACAAGGTTAGTATGATGGGTTTTTGTTTCTTGGATCATATCTAAATTCCTAATTGCAAAAGAATAAATTATAATCTAATTTTTAGGAAAATAAATTTTAATCTATTTTACAGGTAGATAAATTCTAATCTATTTTGCAGAAAATTAAATTCTAATCTATTTTGTAGATTTTTTTTTAAAGAAATTGTTAACTAAGTACCTCCTATCACAAAATTTTCTAAGAGACATTCCCTCCCACTAGGAACTTTGTTTATCTACTGTCATGCCAAAATGATGGGGTCTTTTAATCCTCTTGATTAAATAATAACAATCCAGGGTTGGTCTCCAATGGCAATCTGCAATAGGAGAAAGAGATCTTTGGAAAATAGACCCTTCTACTTCTCACTTGCAAGAGTTGAAAAGCACACTTATAGAAATTAAAGAGCACACTTAATCTAAATCGCACTTGCATGAAATTAAAGAAAATCTAAAAGAAATCAAATTTCTGAATTTAAAAAGAAATGATAAAATAGAAATTGAAAAGAAATGGCATTATAGAGAACACCTACATGTTAACAACAAAAGAAAGTTTATATAATTCAAAGAAAAGAACAACAATTCACAACAAAAAGGACAATTACAAAATGAAGAAATAACACAACATATTGATCCAATGAGTGGCCATCTCATTCCTTGGAAGATGATTTTTAACCAAATTCACAAACTTGTTGGCACAAACTTTTGAATGAATTATTCAAAAATATTTGAGATATTATTCAATAGTATGGAAGGTTGCATTTGTAATTGCATGCTTCCAATAAAATCCTTATTTTGGGGTATACATCTCAAATCAATCAAAATCTTAACTAAAATAGAAGATTATGGCAAGATTTACTCACAAATCTTCTTCCCTGTTATTTGGTGAAGAGAATATATCCTAATGATTTGATTCTCACTTTATTGTGAGAATCAAAATAAATATTGATTCATTTATTTTCTATAGAACTCTAACTTCTCTTGGAGTTATTACTAGAGCTAACTAGTAACCTTTGGAGTTGACTATGTGACTTAAGTTGTACTAAACTCCCTAAAGGATGGGCTTTTCCTTTCTACACTTCTAGGGTAGAAGTGTTAACTAGACCCACTATACCTAATAATATATAATTGACAAGTGTTTGATGATAATGATTAAATTTATAGATTCCATAACTATGAAAGATAATTTGATAAGTAGTTTACTAACTAGGAGCCCATGATAGAGAATAATGAGGGAAGAAAAACTTTGTTTGGGACTAATATAAATTAGTTGAAGATCAATAAAATTCCTAGAGGTCTTGTAGCAAATTAGAGAGGGTTTTTTATGGATCAAATTATAAAAAAATTAGAAATAAACTTATCAATTGTGTTGATCTTGAAAATGTAAACCAGGCATAGAATTATCTCCTAAAATGGTATATATAAATAGTAATTAAATCTAGTATATAGAGAAGATTTATTTTAGCATGCAATCCCATTACAAGTAGATACAAATCCATTAAGATAGATATAAAGCCTAATTATTAAATATAAAAAGAACTCATGAAGTTAAGAGATGAGGGTATCATAACGCTTATTATGCATTCTTCATAGTGTCAAGCCTTATTTTAGTGAGAAAGAAGAATGAGGATATTCGATAATTTGTGGATTTCAAAAAAAATTGAATTTGACATCATTGAAGGACATTTATCTATTGTCTAATATGGATAATTTCTTAAAAAGAACAACATGAGTTAATGTTCATGAGGGAAGGCTTTTTTTTTGTGGATACAACCAAGTTTTTTTTTAAAGAGCTAGAGAAACACAAAGCAACTTTCGTTAGGCCACTGGGCAAGTATATTTATTGTTACAACCCTCCTTTGTGGTAATTATTAATACCTAGAATTAATTACACAAAAATTATAATTAGATTAGAAAATAATTGAGTTAATTAAAGTATAATATCAATTCAATGATAATTATGCTAAGAGACATTAGTAATAAGGCATGAAACATCATGTTGTGACCATAAACATAAAAACTAAAACATGCGTTACATATATTCAAAAAATAAAAATAAAAATAAAATAAAGTTATAAAATTACTTTTAAGTAGATAAAATAACTAATAGTGATATTTCTATATTCTTTTAGATAGTTATATTTAAAATATCTAAAATAGTTTAAAAATAATAATAATAACGGAAAAAATATATATTTAAATTAAAATAAATGGGGCATAGAATTTAATTGATAAATAGAGAAGTTATTTGAAAAATAAATAGATATTTCTTAAGAAATATATGTTCAATATAATTCGTTGAAGTTTATTTAAGGCAGGTATTTTATGCTTTGAGTGGGATCTATATATATATATATATAAGGAAATAACTATCCATGAAAAGGGCAACGACAGAGGATTACAGATGATTAAAGGGTGTAAAAAAAGGAAATTTCCATACAATTTTGAGGGGCTCTCCTTTTGGGCAAGAAGTTTCAGTGAGAATATTGCATGTACATGATGGAGGACATCAATAAGGGAATCTATCACTTTTCATTTTAATTTATATTCTTCTCAGATTCGCTAAGGGTTGGCTGTAAGAGACGCACATACAGTCACTGCTTAGGAAGAAGAATTAGGTTTATAGCTGCAAATTGTGTTCTTCGTATCAGAGCTTCATTCTCTTCAGAACTATGGGGTATTATCTTATCTTTTGTTTTTGAATATGGTAAATAGATTTTGAAAGGACTATAAAAACTTAAATAGGTTTTGTGAGCTTTATGTCAGAACTTCATTCTTTTCAGAGCTCTTAGGTACTATCTTATCTTTTGTTTTATGAGACCACTTTTCGAGGAATTCTATTAAAACAGTTTACTTCCATTGTCTATGCATCTACATTTTGCTAAGAGGTATTTTGTCAAACAGTTCTTATGTCTTATGTTTTGCATTTTGTCAAGGGCATTTTATCAAAACAATTAGGTGCCTACTTTATGTTTAAATTCTGAGGCAAATTGTAAATCAGTCATGTGTATTGTGCATGCTTCCATGTTTTGCCTACATGTCTAACCATGCAGTTACAATTACAACATCTGACAAAATTCCTCTATCTATTACCCTTTACCAACATAGTTGGACGCCTTTACCCTATTCCAACACCCCATTTTTGTTTTTTTGAGCAAGTTGTAAGGATGCTGAAGGATGGCGTAGATGTTTGGTATTATATCTGTAACCATATTTACTTAAAAGTTCTTTAAGCCTTTCAAGGCATTTGAATAGTTTAAGTTTGTTCACCGTCAACTTTTGAAGAATTTGGGCCTATCTCCCTCTGCAATTTCATCTACAAGGTAATCTCCAAGGCAACAATGTCCAAATTAGCGTCCTTCCACAAATCATCTCGGAGGAGCAGGGAGGTTTTGTACCTAGAAAGGAAATAGTAGAGGGAGCCATCCTTATGCATGAAGTACTCCATTCAATCAACAAAGAGAGAACCTCCAGCATGGTTTTAAAACTCAACATGTCCAAAGTCTATGATAGAGTGGAATGGGATTTTCTATAGCATATCCTTTCCTCCCTTGGGTTCTCTCTCTGCTGGATAAAATGGATCTTCTCAGGCCTTAGATGTGTTAGATGTTTGGTATTAATCAATGGAAGTGAATCCCTCCCCTTTTAGACGTCAAGGGGCCTAAGACAAGGGGACCCCATCTCACCTTATCTATTTATCTTAATGATTGAAGCTCTTACTTGGATCATAAGACAGGGCAGAAGTAACAAAATTTGGAGGGGTATAAGATTGAAGTCCTACAATGATCCCCTCACCCACGCTCTTTTTGCAGATGACACAATTCTTTTTGGTAAAGCTAGTAAGAGAGAAGCCTCTCCTATCAAAAGGACGATGGCAATGTATTGTGAGGCCTCTGGCCAACTAGTCAACCCAATGAAGTCTAAAATCTACCTTTTCAACACCCTGCAGGAAGAACAACTAGGGATTTCAAGTTTTTTTAGCTTCAAGTTGGAGTCTCTGCTAGGTAAATACTTAGGGGTTCCACTTTTTAATGGCTGACATACAAAGATCCTGTGGAGTGGGGTTATAGAAAACCTACTTCACAAAGTCAGCATATGGAAAGGTAGTTGGTTATCTCTAGCTGGCAGACTCACCCTTTTAAAAGTAGTCCTCTCTGCAGTGCCAGTTTATATGATGTCATCCCTACAAATTCCAAAGGGTATCCTGGCTGAAATTACTAAAATTTGCAGAAAATTTTTATGGCAAGGAAATTTAAACACAAGGAAGATTCGCTTAATTACCTAGGACAAGATCTGTTTACCGAAACTTTAACGAGGTGTAGGTGTCATCAACTTGGAACTGCAAAACTTGACTCTAGGAGCAAAACTAGTGTGGAAAATGTATAAGCGTCCTCAAACTAGATGGGTGAAAATTTTATAGAATAAGTATTTGGACAGAAAAGCACCGGAGAGAATTTTCACAGTTGCCAATCCTCTGAAGGGCTCGTCAATTTGGAATTTCATTATTAAATGGCACCAAGTAATTCTCCCTATGTTATCATGGACTATCCATAATGGAAAGAAAGCATCCTTCTAGGATGACCAATGGAATGGCTGGCCATCATCTCAGGGAAATTTTTGGGAAGCAGCAGCTTACCTTAAAAGGTTTTGGGGAGAAAATGTATGTTCCTATTTTATAGTGGACATAAGCATAGTTCATTTGAAAATTAGATGGAAAAGCTTTGATAATTGTAACTTTTCTCTTGAACAAAAAGTCACCCTTAGAAAGACCTTGGAGTAACGATCTCTCTTTTTTCTCCACGAGAGGATGAATTGATCTGGATGGGAGATGGCTTGGGAAGCTACAAAGCCCAATCTGGTTATAAATTTCTATCTACAAGAGTGAAAATGTGTTAGTGTAGGTTTTTATTTCCTAGTTGGGTTATTTATTTTCCCCTATATTCCTAGGTTTTTCCTACACTTCTATTAATCTTGCTTAGGTTAATAAAGCATGTCTTATTAGGTGAGTAGTTGAGAGGTGTCACCTTCCTACATGTGAGCATCCATTAGCTATCTTGAGAAGATACTTTGCAATCTTTAGTCTGATAGATGGTTGCTCCTCATTGGTCAGTGTTGCCACCTCCTCCCTCTCCCTGGTCTATATAAGCATGCTACCTGGCTTGTATTTTGTATCTTTTACTTTTGCATCCTCTTAATGCTATTTTTCTTTTAGCATTTGTATTACTCTCTTGGAGACTAACTCTGTGTTGCTATTTTGATTTCGTATCATTTGCATTCATAGTTTAAATATCTATTCATTTGCACTAGTTTTCTGGGTTAATAATCTTTTCAGATTCTAACATAGTATCAGAGTTGTTCTATGTGCAAGGGTAGATTTATTTTCTATATTTGAGAGATTCAGAGGGGGCTAATAAATTTTATTACAATTTTTTGAAAAACCCAGTATGCTCTTCTCTTGCATCTTCGGATGATCTTGAGAATCAGAAAAGTTTGACGGAAACTTTTTTAATCTCTGGGGTTTGCACATGTGTTTTATGAAATCTGGGTGATTGCAGCATTTTTAGTTCTATTGGCAGCATTTCCATCTATTCCAACTCGTCCAGGAGGCTTGAGAAAGTCAAATTTGGCTTTCGTTTCACCGAAATCAGAGATCGTCATACACAATTGCGAAACTGAGGTTTCAAGCTCAAATCTGACAACCAGCTTGCATATTTAGTGTTTTCAATCAATATTGCAAGTTCTAACATGTCATTTCTTGTCTTAGGTAACTAATTCAGCCTTTGCATGTCATTTTTTGGTTGTTGGGGTCATTTTTGTAGCTAAAGACATTTTGTTTACACTAGATCAACATCTTTTGTATATCAGCAAGAAAACCACCTTTTGGGTTTTGTTCGCAACATAGAAAAACCATCTGGGTATCTTTCTATTTTTGCATGTAGTCTATATATTTTGTAAAAATACGCTCAGAAAGCTACAGCAAGACCCCTCTTCGTTGGCAGTTGCAGTTTTAAGGCAATTTTCAAATGCTCCGTTCTTGCTCATACAGACTCCTTTTCCCATGAAATTTTTTTTTATTCTAGCTATTGTTTCGTGATCTATGCACTAGTGAAGACATTTTTTGATTTTGATGCTGAGATTTTTCATAAATTAGAGATTCTCAGTCGTAACATTGCACAATTCTTATTTTGGGAACTTCGAAGGATCATAACTTTCACATACGACCTCGTATCGAGGCGATTCTTTTTTTGAAAGTGCATGATTTTTTTATTAGATCACAGTGGTGCTGTTTATTTCTCTAGATATTGTGCCAAAGTTATATTTTTAGCATATACTCTTTGTGAGGGTTTTGTAATGCATTAAAATCAAGTCCACTTAGTATTTCTTGCTAGTGGCAGTTGTAAACGCACTAATATAAAGTGCCAAATCATATTTTCTTGGGGGGATTCTTTGATTGAGTGAAAGGGGGGGGATCGTCTTGGTTGGGTTCTCTTCTTTTCAGCACTTCTTCCTTGCATTTCTTCATCATGGATCAAACAAATCTGCCCATCCTAACTCCATACAATTACTTTGAGTGGAAATCACGTGTGAAAATTTACTTAAGAAAAGCTGGATTAAATAGGATAACTATGGGACTTGAAACTGAACCAGCTAAAGATGAAGATAAGCCTAAGTGGTTTAACAAATGTGATGAAGCATATGGAACATTGTGTTGGTCTGTTTTTCCTAATTTTCTCTTTCACATTGAGTCTTTGAATACACCAAATGAAATCTGGACAAAGCTAGAAAAACTATTTGGCACACAAGATTCAATGAGGGGTCATATGTTGGAAAATGAACTAATTAGTTTAAGTCCAGGCAATTTCAACACAATCCAGGATTTCTTTACTAAATTGAAATCACTAAGGCTACAGTTAAAACAATGTGGAATTGAAAAGAAAGATGAACAACTGATTCTTAGTATTCTCTCTAAGCTAAGTTTAGAATATTCTGTATTTGTTTCTACCTTCTATGCTACTAAGGGTGCACTTGGTACTCAATTCACCATGTCATCTTTAGATGATTTTGCTATCAATCTCACTTAGGAACAGGACAAGCTAATCTAGATGGGCACTCTTAAGTCCTCTAAGTCACATGCCTTGACTGCCAACCAAGGCACAAAAGAACAGAAAGGACAAAGTAGTAACAACAATAGTAAGGATAAGAAACAAAAGAATAGCAAGGAGAAGAAGGATCAGATATTGATTGCTTCAAAAGCAACTAATGAGACCCAATCTTCCAAGGGAGACAAGCCTAAGAAAGAGAGGGTCTAATGTGCCTATTGTAAAAGACCCGGTCATGATGAACATAAATGTCTGAAGAAACAAATTGATCACTTGACACACATTCTTGAGAAGAATAATATCAGTGTTCCTGAGTCTATCAAACAAAGTTCTAATGAGGGGTCTAATAAGGCAAAAGAAAACAGCAAGGGGAAAGGAAAGGGCAAGGCCCTTGTTGCAGTTGCTTCTTCACCATCCACTTGAGTTCTTGATTTGGGTGCTTCACACCACATGGCTTCATCTAAGGAAGAACTTGCATCTTTAGAGCAGTGTACTATGCCTTCTATTTTGATGGGTGATGACACTCTTGTTGAGGTGTGTGGGAGAGGGTCTGTTGATGTGGGAGATGGCAAATTCCATGATGTTCTTTGTGTTCCCTCATTATCAACTAATCTCCTATCAGTATACTAGATCACTCACACAGGTTCAGGCAAGTAGGTTGAGTTCACTCCTGATTCAGTGGAGATTCGTGAGTTGCACAGTGGTTCTACAGTTGTAGTTGGGAGAGCAGATCATCAGTCATGGCTCTATCTGTTTTCTCACTTTGTTCCTGATCCTCCTTCGACTATTTTTCTCACTCATTCTAATGATGTGAGTAGATTATGGCATGAGCGGTTTCACCATCTAAACTTCTGCTACTTGCAGTAGCTCAACCAGCAGAGCATGGTCACAGGGTTGCCTTCAGTTTAGTTTTCAGGTGGTGTTTGCCAAGGTTGCATTCTTGGTAAGCTTCCTAAGGAAAAGTTTGACAAAGGTAAGGCATGGAGAGCTTCACAAATATTGGAGTTAGTTCACAGTGGTTTGGCTGGTCCATTTCAGCATCCTTCTTTCAGCAGGGCCCGATATGTCCTCACATTCATTGATGAAATTTCTCGATATACTTGGGTGTACTTTCTCAAATAGAAGTATTTGATCACTTTTAGGACTTCAAGACTTTTGTAGAGAAGCAATCCGGGAAAGCCATCAAAGTTTTATGCACTGACAATGGTGGTGAGTATGTCAACCATCGGTTTGAGAGGTTTTGCACTTAAGAGGGGACTGATTTGCAGCATTCAGTTCCATACAATCCTTAGCAAAATGGTGTTGTAGAATGGAAGAATAGGTCCTTGAAGGAAATGGTGAACTGCATGATTCACTCTAGATCTCTTGCACCACAGCATTGGGCAGAGGCCATTAACTATGCTTGTTATATCTAGAACCGTGTTCCTCACCGAGCCTTAAAGGGAGTCACTCCTTTTGAAGCTTGGAGCAGGTGAAAACCATCAGTTAAGCACTTTCAAGTTTTTGGTTCTCCTGCATGGGCCCACATTCCTACGGAGAAATGCAAGGCCTTGGATCTGCAGAGTAGACCTTGCATATTTGTAGGTTATCCTAATGGTGTGAAGGGTTATCAGTTGCTCCACCCTACTACACATGAGTTATTCATTGAGAGGAGTGTTCAATTTGAGGAGGGCTCTTCGAGCTCACTTTCTATCACTTCTCCAACTCCTTCTACTTTGACATTGGAGTCACTTAGGATACATGACAGATCTTCTGATGAATCAGATTCACCTAAGCAGTCTTCTACCTCCACTTCTGATGTAGAGAGCGATTCAGAGGACTCACCTCCTTCCTCTCCTAGTCATAATTCAGAGGTTGATGATTCTCCTCCAGATTCTCTATCTTCTGGTCCACTTTGGGCTAGACAGACCTTGCAGTCTGTAGGTGATTGGGTTGGGGATCCATCAGACACCAAGTGGACTCATTCACAATTCCAGGATGCTCCACATGTCTTCATTACTACTACCTCAGATCCACAGTCTTTTCATGAGGCTTCTGGTATTCTTGAGTGGGATACAGCTATGCAGGAGTATAGTTCCTTGATGAGGAACCACACTTGGGATCTTGTCCCTCTTCCTAAGGGAAGAAAACTTGTTCGATGTAAGTGGATCTATCAGACAAAATTTGTAGCAGATGGGTCGGTTGACAAGCATAAGGCTTGCTTGGTTGCCAAAGGATTCTCCCAAGTTCCTGGGATTGACTACTCTGAGACTTTTGCGCCAGTTGCCCAAATGAATTCCATCTGACTTGTTCTTGCCATTGCTATAGCTAATCGTTGGGAAGTACACCAGATGGATGTGAAGAGTACTTTTCTTCACGGTGACCTTCAAGAGGAGATCTACATGGAGTAGCCACAAGGGTTCCTTCAGGATTCTTCACTTGTGTACCGTCTTTGGAAGTCTCTCTATGGCCTCAAATAGGCTCCTTGGGCCTAGTATGCCAAGATGGACTCCTTCCTTCTATCAGTTGGGTTCACTCGATGCCATTCTGATCCTAATGTCTACATTCTGTAGCAGGATGATTCACTCCTATTTTTGGTTATGTATGTTGATGACTTGCTAATCACAGGGAGTTCTTCATCCACCATTGGGGCTGTCAAAATTGCCCTTCATGACAGGTTTTTGATGACTGACTTAGTCTTGTTGCATTACTTTCTTGGGATTGAGATCTACCAGACTACTTCCGGGATCACCATCAACCAATCCAAGTATGCTCTAGATTTTCTCTCAAGGTTTCATATGGCTAATTGCAAGCCTGCTCCGACTCCCTTTCTTTCTAGAGTCAAACTTGAGGCTCAGTGTTCTTCTCCACTTGTTGATGGCACTTTGTACCAACAGCTTGTTGGGAGTTTCATTTATCTGACTCATATGAGACCCGACATTTCATATGTTGTAGGCATGGTCTCTCAATTCATGCAGGAGCCTCATGAACTGCACTGGAAAGCAGCAAAGTGGATCCTTCACTACATTTAGGGTTCTCACAATTTTGGGATTCACTATGCAGAGGGCATTGATCTTGACTTGGTGGGATACACAGATTGGGCAGGCGATTCTTAGGATCGCAAGTCTACTTCAGGTTACAGCTTCTCACTTGGTTCAGTTCCTGTTTGTTGGTCGAACAAGAAGCAGTCTACTATTGCTCTATCTTCTACTGAGGCTGAGTATTGGCGGGCTATGAATGCCGCCACTGAGGCCATTTGGCTTCAAAATCTTCTCACTGAGTTTGGTATCCAAATCAGATGGCCATCAGTCATATTTTGTGACAACCAAAGTGCCATTCAGATCTCATGGAATCTGGTCCATCATCAGTGGACCAAACACATCAAGGTCCACATTCACTACATCTGGGAGCTCATCCATGGCCACTTCATTGACCTTCGCTACTGTCTGACTTCCGAGCAGGTTGCTGATATCTTCACCAAACCCTTCACTGAGATCAAGTTCCTTCATTTGCGAGCTTTGCTGGGGGTGCAGGATGCTTCATCTTCTAGGGGGCTTCTTCCTCTCACTCAGAGTCCTGACTCTCTCTACTTTGGGGGGATCTCTTCTCTCTATTTTGGGGGGGGGGGGGCTTTTCTCTCTCCTTGGGGGGGAATTTTATGTACATGGGTACCTCATCAGGCTTGATTTGCTGGGACCCATTTCTACATCCACCTAAGCTTCGCTTATGGGGGGTCTTAGTGTAGGTTTTTATTTCCTAGTTGGGTTATTTATTTTTCCCTATATTCCTAGGTTTTTCCTACACTTCTATTAATCTCGCTTAGGTTAATAAAGCATGTCTTATTAGGTGAGTGGTTGAGAGGTATCACCTTCCTACATGTGAGCATCCATTAGCTATCTTGGGAAGATACTTTTCTATCTTTAGTCTGATAGATGGTTGCTCCTCATTGGTTGTTGCCACCTCCTCCCTCTCCCTGGTCTATATAAGCATGCTACCTAGCTTGTATTTTGTATCTTTTGCTTTTGCATCCTCTTAATGCTATTTTGCTTCTAGCATTTGCATTACTCTTTTGGAGACTAACTCTATGTTACTATTTTGATTTTGTATCATTTGCATTCATAGTTTAAATATCTATTCATTTGCACTAGTTTTCTGAGTTAATAATCTTTTCAGATTCTAACAAAATGGACTGGCCCACTAATCTTTGCTGGGCGGATCCTATTCTACCTAAAGCTGGCACTTTTACATGGTTGGCTCTGAATAATAGGATCCTCATGAGAGATAGGATTGAAATCCTTTCTTTAGGCTTGGGTTTTGGTTGTCTGTTGTGTCAAGAAGAAAATGAATCATTAGATCATCTACTTGTTCGTTGTAGCTTTAGTCAACATTGTTGGAAGCACATAATGCTGCTTTTGAATTGGTCTTCCCCTCTCTCATGTATGCTTAAGCAATGGTTGAGAGGCTGGCCTGCTCTAAACAAAGAGGCTTACTTCCATGATCTCTAGGTTGTATGCCCATCTATTATATTGTGGTTACTCTAGAAGGAGAGAAACTTTAGGATTTTCAGGATCACCTCAAGATCCATTGTTGAGGTTTGTAGGGAGATGAAGATTTTGATTATTGAAACAACATTGGCAAAAAAAGGCATTCATAGTCTAAAGAGCCTAGATGGACTAGTTGGGATGCTCTCATGTCTAAAAATTGGAAATGCCTTAAGAAGTAACCACAAAGTGCAAATTTGGTGAATTCTCACTTAGTTGTGGATAGATCTTCAATCAAATGGTTACTACCTAATCCCCCTTTGTGAAAATAAATTTTGATGATGCCAATAGAGGAAATCCTGGGCGTTCAGCCTTAGGATGTATGATTAGAAATAGTGAAGGTAAACTCCTAGCAGCTAAAGCAATGAAGCTCCTAGAAGGCACAAACAATAGGGTAGAAGCTCTGTCTCTTCTCAACACCATATAATTGGCTCAAGAAAAGGGGTACAAGAAGGTCTCAATTGAAGGAGATTCTCTGCTAATTATTTCAACTTTACAAGCAGAGAAAGTTGAGAATTGGTCGATTCATTATATTCTCGATCAATCTAGGGAAGTTATGAAAGTCTTTGACTCCTTTGAAATCATGCATTACTATAGGGAAGGAAACAAAGTAGCTAACTAGTTGGTGAACTCCACTTTAGACCAACAAGAGAAAGAAGTCTCTTTTGAGCATAACCGTCATAATTGGCCAGAAATGCTTAATTCTCTACTTATGGGCAACACATGGTTTTCCTCTCCTTCTTCTAGCCTTTCGTGAAATGACTGCTAAGATAGATATGTTCTTGAGGTCCCTATAGGCCTTTAGCTGGCTAGGGATGGGGTGGGTGGGAGGCTCAGGACATGTCATGTAGACTTCTTCTGCTAATGTTCACATGTACTCTCGGACCACGTATCCTAGAGCGGACCCAAATCATATACCCCCAACGTACCCCTCTCTCTAACTGTAGGGAACAGCCTTTAATGTTGCATTTATTTACACTAACTAACAGATTGCTCTTAGATTTCCTTCATCATCCACCTGCCATCTTGTCCTACTTGTTGTCCCTTGGCCTGATTGCCACCTCACATTCATCCCACGCAGGGCTTTTTAAGGTAAATCTCCTTCCTATCCTTTGTTGTCTAATCCCACCTCAGGCTCCAGGGGCCGCCGTCATCCGTACAGCAAGGAGATCTCTTCCTGCAGGCAATTTTTAAATGGACAGCTGCTCTGTTTAAGTTTTCTATTTCCCAAAGGGGATGGATGGCATCATACGGGGTGTGTGCAAGAAGTTGAGTCCACTTTTTGGCCAAAAAGTGGAAGTGTTTTCCCTGATTTTCAAAATTTGTCAAATTTGACCTAAAAATTTGAAGCACTTAAAGATGGAATCTTGAAAAAAAATCAGTAAATATGAAATGTAGTACTCAGAGTCTAGTTTCCAAATATATAATTTTTTTAATACCTAGATGATACAAATTGATTTTTAATAGGCATTTCTAAAAACCACTATTTAAAAGTCACTGTTTTTTTAACTATACCATGCACATGTACATCATCCATATTTTGACCTAAATAATCATATCTTTCTAAATCCTTTTGGGAAAAGATTTGTAACTCACTGAAGCACGTTTTCCATATTTTTTTGTAAATTTTTATTGAATTTTTTTTTTGTTAATTTTTTTTGGCCATTTTTGGTGTTTTAAAAAATCACCGTGTATATCATGCAAAAGATGACCTAAACTTATCATTTTTTGAAATTTTTTTTTCCAAATTGAAAAGAATTGTTTGAAGTACATTTTTGTACTTTTTTTACAAAAATTTATTTTGATAAAAAGTTATTAAAATACTAAAAACCACTAATAATTCAAGTTTATGGACCTATTTCATCAGAAATTAATTGAAAAATAGAAAAATAATCCAATCATTAAAAAAATTACATATTTGGAATCTACACTATCTCATCTATAATGGGTTTTAATTTTGTCAAAAAATTCTGTAAAAAAGGCCTTCAGACATATGCCCAAAGTCACTATTTTGTTGTGACATCGACAAGACCTTCAACTTATAGGTCAAACCAAGTCCAAAGCCAAGGGTCGGGTTCCCAAGCCTTTTTTCTGACCCAAAACCCATAGCAAAAATTGGGTCAAAAATTTAAATTTTATGAAATGGGATCCTGTTCTAGAAATGGGATCCCGTTTCTATAAAATGAGATCCCGTTTTGAAACGAGATCTCATTTCAAAATGGGATCCCGTTTCTAGAAAATGAGATCCCACTTTTGGCTCGGGATCCTGAAGCATAACGGGATCCTGTTTCATACAAAGCAAGATCCTATTTCGGTTTACCCGATTTTGGGTTTTTTTCTAAGTCTGAAACTCCCACCTTAAGTGGACTCATCTTTGTGCATTTACCCTATGCCTCTTACGAACAAGCAAACTTAATTGCAGTCAATTTTTCATTAATAATCGGTGCCGTTCCCCCTTTTTAAGGCCATCGTCCCTTTATTTTTTACCACCTTCTATTCATTTTTTCCTGCAACCGTGCTTCATTGTTGCTTGCAATCCCTTGTATTCGTGTTGTGTTCAATTTCTTACAGGTCTTGTGCAAATGGAGGGTGAGGTTGCTAATTTCAGGATCTTCTTCCCTCCATTTCAATGGGAGCCAACCATTAGAGGAAGCATGGGAATTGTGGAGTTAAACTATGTTTTCCAGCTCGACGGCACCCTTGCAAAGTTTGCAGTTCAGATGATGTGTAACCAAAAATGGCTACAAGGCACTCCAGACTGAGAGGTAAAATGGTCAGAGGTAGTCTCTGTTTTTGTCTCCAATTTAATGGATATTGTGCAAGATCCTCATTTCATCCCTCCCATTGTGACTGGAATTATCAATTGGCATTTGTTCAGTGTGGAGTGATGGAATGAAATAGTGGCCAACTATGACATTACAGTTGGTGATGCCTAGGTTGGAGGACTTTTTCCTTCCTGCAAGCTATGTACTAGAAGGTCCTATGAGTGCATTTATAAGAAAATGCAACATGGTCTAAGTTGTGGGTGCATTTGCTTACTTGAAAGAGCCCTCAAGGGAAATGCTCACTCAGTCCTGAAGTTTGTGAGGCTGAGGTGCAAAGACTTGTTCATAGCCATCTGTTTTCTAAGGTTTCATGCTATGAATTTAGCCCCATACCATAGCAAGGTCTCCGATGAGGTAGAGGATGTCTTAGACATGGAGGATCCCCCAGACTAGAATGAGGACGAGGAAATGGCAGCAGTTGAAAGTAGGGTCTTAGGTGTAGGTGCAGGTATGGATGACTAATGGTGCTCTCCTCTGTGGTAGGTCTCAGGTAGCAGCTGGGTGGTGTTTAATGTTGGTGGCTTTTTTGTTTTTTGATTATCTTATGTATGTTTTGAGCGGCTTTTGTCCTCATGGCCACTTCGAGGGGTCTAGAAATATTGATCCCCCCTCCCTTTTTGTACAACAAACTATATATTTTTAATATCAATATAAGTCTCGGGCTATACCCCTTTCTCTTAAAAAAATAAAAACTCTACAAATACTAATATGCTCCCCTCCCTCTTAAAAATCTCCTTAGTTGGGATGCCTTCTTAGTGCAGCTGCAATGTTTAAAGTTGTATATATTTTGTAAGTATGATTAATTATCAATCTAGAATAGTATTTGAACTGAATCCTTAGACCAATGCAAAAGGAAAACAAAATAGCTAGAAGAAAAATTCAAATAACTAGTGCACCCTATGAGAGGGTACACCATTTCAAATGTTTGAATACATGAAATAATAGATATTCTGAAGATTTTAAATTAAAATCCTTAGTTCCAAACCTCATTCAAACTTAAATGTTATTTTTGTCTATCGTCTCACTCTAACTATTCGTATATACACTTTGTTTTCATTATATTACATGTGTACAAATCTCACAAGGGATGGGCATCTGGTACTAGTTTTGGGTTATTATAAGAATTGAGACCACTCCTTTCATCATGGAGTGATACAACATCATCTATGGCCTACTTAATATACATTGGATAGTCTATTGTGTCTGAAATTCTTTAGACAATAACATTGAACTTAGCTGACAAGAAATTTTGTATGATACTAAGGAGGTTGAACTTCACTTAGTTTATTTAGTCCTTATATCTTTACCTTATTTACATATTTTTCAAAGGAATAGATTTTATATCTATATGTTGTAAAGGATCTTTACATTTCATTAAATCACCTTGATTGGTAGTATTACATAAAAACACTATTTAAACGTCTTATTTTTGAAATCCTAATAAAAATGTTTGGTGCCACTCAATGTTATTCTAGCAATGAAAAGGCCAAATGGCTCTCTATAATAGACTATGGGGTGTAATTGATTTTATCTATACTAAAGACCAAGATGCCCTAGAATATGGATTAGGCTTAGCATTGTTGTTAATTGAAGAATATTCAAGTTTTTAGTGATGTAGATATTTGAAGGTTTTAAGTAAAGTAGTACTATTTGGAAGAATATAGGTATTGATATGCTTATATAACTCCTTGGGAGGGTTATCTTATGCTTAGAAGTGTAATATCTTATTATGAATTTATGCAAATTATAAGTTGGAAACCTTGACATATTAGTAGCTTTGAGTATTTACCTGCATTACTCATAATTCAATAGACTTAGGGATTTGTTAGGCATGCCTTAGTCAAAGGTTGTCTAAGGAGTTAATTCATTAGTACATTTCAAATAGTTATGGACATGGCATTTGTAGGTTTGATCAATGAAATTCTAGTTATTTTCCAAGATGGTTTAAAAACTTTGTCTAAGCACAGGAATGACCATTGTAAACATCTAGAGCTTATTTTTAAAAGATGCATAGTATATGGGATTTAATTGAACCCCAAGAAATGTATATTTGGGGTAGAAGAAGGAAACTTGCTAGGACATATTATGTCAAAGGATAGAGCTATAGTTGATCTTTGTTACATCCCTAATTTCTGACTTGCTATACTTTTACTTTTTACTTGGACATAAGTAAATTTATTGTGATGTTATAGATTTATGACAAGATATGACATGGAATTATATTGAATATCATTTATGAAATCAAGGAAATGATTATGTTATTATCAATTTAATATTTGTATTATGAGATTTGATTTATTAGTTGAATTAATTGAATAATGATGCACTGATCACATATTGTTTGATGACAAGTGAAACAGGATTACAAGTTATCAGATGACTCTCAGAGAAGAGAGAGAGAGTATCTTTCGAGAAGAGAGATATAGACCTCAGATTACGAGTGGTCTATTTACCAAATGAGTATAGTGTTAAACGATAATGTGAACCAATGAGTTGTAAGAGGTAGGTCTTGTCTTGCTAGTTTACTTTTGAATCTAATCGACAGGTAGTCAATATCTTGATTATCATCTAGTCAAGTCGATAGTGAGTCGACATAGTCGTTTGTGAAGTAAACAATGTCATTGACGTAAAACGGTTGTGTATTCTTCTTGAGTCACTTGAGGTTTTATTATCGATTCTTAATGTCAAGACGTTTTCATCAAGTTAGATGACGTGAATATTGTCGACGGATTGTGATGGGGAGGTAAACTTGACCCATTCACATCATTTGTAATCCTTAGTGGTCAAATTGAGTTGATCATCAAATTACTAATAATCGCTTTCTCTATTATCATGTCTATCTATTCTTTACTTGTGATGTATTGAAGAGGGAATCTTTTATACATTTATGAGGAAATTACTACCTCATTGTCATTTTAACCATTCATGCCTATCCTTTAGGAGAAGTCCATGATGAGTATGTAGGCTTTTAAACTTTTTAGATAGTGATCAAAGCGGGACAAATAGAGGAGTTTTTAACAACTTCAGGTAGAGGTTTTTCATAGCTATGATAACTAAACAAAATCTTGAGTCTTGTTCTGTGTTTGTGCCCAATTTGTCGATATCATCGTAAAGCGCTTCAAGTGTATGTCGTAAACTCCTCTTTGCAAAATTCAACGGATGTTGAATTGTTCTAGAGACCATGGTGTGTAATAACTTTGGTCGTATTATAAAGGAATATACTAAATTATATAAGTTATATTTAATAGTCGTTTGAAGTACTTCTTTATTCTTTTACGATGTTAGTAATCGAGCAATAGTTCAAGGAGATCACTCAAGTCTTTATTTATGATGTCTTGTATTTTGAAACAACTTATTTCTTTTTTTTAGCTCTAACCCTTAGGAGTGGGTTGTCGGCTTATCCATTTCTTTTAATTATGCATTTGTTTTATACTCATGAATGGTTATGAGTAGTGGAATATCTTATTCAACTAATTCTGCCACCCCGCAAGAGATTGAACTCCACTTTTCTGTGTAGTTGCGAATTAAGTGGGTAATGAAGCCTTTATTCTTAAGTAGTGGATGGGTTGTTAAGTCTGCCAACCACCACCTTGCCTTCATGGAGCTTGATCTTGAAGAGTGATCGCAATTTGTGGGAGTTTCAAACCAATTTCTAGTTGAGGTCGCATAAGGTGGGGGACCTTCTTGCATGTCGGGTGAGATTCCCTTCTTGATAGGCATGGTCGGGAGTGGTGAGTCCATTATTCCTTCGCAGTGAACGGGGATATAGAATAGTTTTGAGTCAGTTTTGAATAGACAGATTTGGGGAGGAGAAGAGAAATGAGACTGAGTAAGGAGCTTAGAGGAAAAACGGCTGAGAGAATAGCAAGTGTCTGGACAGTTTGTAAGTGAACACTTGAGACTAACGACAGGTTCTCATTCTCTTTCACTGCACAATCTTAGTTCCTTGTTATGAGTAATATCTTTACAAGCATTTGCGATGGAACCTAGAATGTGTTTGAAAATGCAAAGTGTTATTTAATAACTGAAATCTGTGTGAGTTTGTCATCAGTAAAAATGAAAGCACTCTTTAAATCTACTACACTACACTATGCCGCACCAAAAGTGCAAAAACCACAGTTTTTAGTATGTTTTGACGTAGGCCGAGAATGATTGTGAAGCCAATGGTTTTGCTTTAGAAGGTTTGTAGTTAACATAGGGTGCAAATATGAGTATGAGTTGGATTCAAAACATCTCACAGCTAATGCAAGACGTAGTGGCAAACCATTAGTGGATAGAGAATAAGATCTCTTAGAACAGTCGAATACAAACCTTGGCTCTAAAGGCCAGCTAGTATTAGAGTGAAAGACTTGTTTGTGTCAACCATCGATGGAGGATTGTTATTAGTGAGAGGTGCAGGTCGTAACATGCAAAGTCTTTACAATCATCCTCTCTTTTTGAGTTAAAACTAGTCGGATTGACCATGGCGAAGTTGTTAACTAGCTGTGAATGAAAACAAGATTAAAGATTATATGCTTTTGAAGGTAATACTTTTGCTATTGAAGTATTTAAACTATTATTTTTCCAAGAAAAGACCTTTTTGTTAAACTAATTATTATTATGAAGTTTTTACAAACAAGTAATGAGTCTTTTGTCAAGTCTCAAGCTTAGACTTGCATGCAATATAAATTGTTAGAAGAAACGATATGACAAGGTTCTCTAATGTATAGATCGACAAGATTAAGCTATGTTGAAGATTTTGACACATCGAAGTAGAACATTGTGAGTGTTAAATTTTAACGTACGGTTTTTGAACATTGTATTCTTTAAATTGGCTTTTAGTGAAACCCTTCCAAAACAACGGAGATGAGTTCAGTGTCCACTCAAGAGTGGATAATTTAAACATTGGGTTAAATTAGAGATCGTTGTGACAACACGTAGCGTTATCCGAATAATCAATATGCTAGGAAACCGTTCTTTTATCATGAAGATGGAGAGGTTCCCATGAGCTTGTAGAGAGAAGAGTAAACCTCAATGCCATGTGTTAATGCATGATGAATTTCAAACACCTTGAGGTTATCGAGGTTGTTATATAGAACATATAAATAGGTAACTGTTGGATTGTGATTAATTCGAGTCAAGTGGGGTGAACTTATTTCATGAGTGAACTTATTTTGCGAACCCTAATTTAGTAAATGTTCATATCTATCTTATTGAAAATAGATTTGTTATTAGTCGACAATGTTTAACCTTAGGTAGGGAAAACTATTTATTGGGCTACAATTTGACTTGAAACATAAGTCATAAGCTTCAGGTTTTGCAAGCATGCAAGACGTACTATTAAATGGTTAATCAAACATAAAGTTTATTATACCTTTTGGTCACAATTTCTCTTAGTTATTACTTATTGAAAGTAAGGAATCTAAAATGATTGCAAAGATGCAAGGGATACCTAAGAATGGATAATCATTTCATAAGGATTATGGAGTGATGACAATGTCGTGTGAATCCACCTAAATCATAAAGACTAGGTTTGAGTTAGTCAAAACTCTTTAGTTAAACTTTAACTTAACCTAGATATGGTAATTATTATAATAAGGCATTGAGATCATTATTTAGATCATGATTGAAGGGTCAAGTGCCCTGACTATGTGTAATTATTCTTACTTGCAAGAAGGGAATTAGATTCCTAGACTATAATGCTTAACCTGGGTAAGGTTATCATCTTAGTCGTAATTAATATATCTATAATTCTTATGAGATAATAAGTCATGGACCTTAGGTATTGCAATGATGCAATGAGAGTCCTCGTAAAGAAAGAAAGATGAATAGGTCTGTGGATTATAGACAGTGAAGGAAAACATGTAAGGGTCGAGAAGACTATATTGTTGAAATCGTCATGACTCCATAAGTTAAACATAGTTGACCAAGTCAAACTGTAGGAATATGATAGTATCCAAGTCGAGTTGGAGTGGGTGAACATTATGACAACATTCATTGTGAACGTTAATTTATATTGAAACTATGGCCATAGTAATGCATATGGCTCTGCATGCATTGTCGGTTCACTGTATCTGGATTGCACATCCTATCGAGAATCATACTTAGCTAGAGGGTATCTAGGGTTGTATAATTGATAGAGTTGTGTAGGATACAACACTATGTACTCGAAAAGGCAAATTACCACTGGTCACCTTTGGTCTATATTCCTCATGAAGGGTAGGGCCACTTCCTATGTGGAAGATGTGTGGGAGACCACCGGTCTGTGGTTGGAGGTAAATCACTAGAAAGATACTCTCTCTCTCTAGTAGAAGACATGCCAAGGCTTGTGATAAAGATGTCACATTTCTGGATGCAGTAATCTATGAGACTTGTGTTTATTGATACTATGTAAAACATTATCTAATGTAGATACTTGTAATTGATTTACTTTTGTAAACATTGTACTTGAGAAAGACAATATGGTTTATTGTATTTTGTAGTGAGAAATCTTGTAATTGTACTTACTTGATTATATTGAATAAAAGAAAAAAAAATCTCTATCTCATTTTTACCTTGTTAAATTACTTTATGGTAAATTACTAGTTTTTATTATGTTTATAAAACATGGATGTTACAATCTTGATAGAGTCAAGGCCATTGATGATATAATTAAACCCAAGAATCTCAATTGAATTCAATCATTTGAAGATTTGTGCCAAATTTTGCTTAAAAGACCAAGCCCATTCATAAGATGATGAAGAAAGGACAATCAATTCATTTAGACAATGAGCTTGCTAGGTCATTTTAGAGATTAAGGAATATCTAAAGCAAGCATTACTACTAACCAATCTTGAGTATGGGAATCCTTTTCAATTTTTCTCATTTACATTTTTTATACTATCATTGTTTTATTGCAAAAGAACACGAATGTATAAGTAGCCAATCACCTTTTTTCTAAATATTACTCTAGAATGTATAATTAAAGTACCTAGTGATGGAAAAAAAGGCATATGCATTAGTTAAGGTAATGAAAAATTTAAACCTTATCTCATTGGCACCAAGATTGTAGCCTATGTACCTCAGATGTAGTAGTCAAAGACATTTTCACTTTGCAAGAGGCATCATGAAGGAGATGTAGATGGATTAACATGATTAGATAGAAATTTGATTAGAGGTTTAGATTATAAAGCTAGTTAGAGGTCAAGGATCTGCCAAAATCATGGTATAGTAAAACATGGAGGCCACTAAAATTAACAATGTAAGTAATGGTAATGCTCATACTCCTTTGCTTTAGAAAATGATCCATTGTATTTAGACATTGTATATTTTATTTATTGGGTGGGGGGCTTGGCTCGATTGGATAAAGCATCCTATTGTAGACAACAAGTCACGAGGTCCAATCCCCCCGCCCACTTGGTATTAAAGGACATGTCGTGCCAATGTCACCGGTCATGTTAAAAATTTTACCAGGTATATTGCAGGTTATAGGGGGCTATGTCGGTTCCTATATATATATATTGAATATGTCTTGTCTATGCCATATGGATACCACTAAGAAAAGGAATTTGGAGGTCACTACACAAAATAGATTTTGTTTTTAAAGGTCATCTCAATGTTAAAAAAACTCTTAGCTCGTGTGTTGCTAAAATATGTAAAGTTGGATAAGTCTTAGAGAATCATGGGTGAATGGCATAAGCGAATATGTGGACACTTCATGGAAACAACTAAAATTAATAAAATACAAAGGTGGATTATTGTTGTCCTACATTGTTCAAGGATGTAGCTAAAATGGTGAGATGTTCTGAGACTCATGTCAAAGACTTTCATGAAAAATGAAGGTTCCTAGTATATTACCTCTCACTACAATTTTAATTGAGACTCCATTTTAGTAGTATAAAATGGATTTTATATGTGATATTACTAAGATGTCAAATAATTGTTTTAAATGAAATCTTGTAGCTACTTATTATTTTACTAAATGGGTTGAAACTATTCCCACAAAGAATGCTACATCCAAGGCTATCATTGACATCTTATTGAATAACATAGTTACCAAATTTGGATTACCTCAAAGGATTTTCCTTGACAACATGGCATTTCTTTTACATATACAATTTCATTGACTTGTGAAATAAATATGGGATGAACATTACTTATTCATCCCCATATATCCCTCAAGGTAATGGATAGGTAGAATCTAGTAATAAAAAGTTGATGAAGATTATTTAGAGGAACCTTGAGTAGAATAAGAAAACGTGGGATGATAAATAAGGTTTGTAGTATGGGCTAACAAGATTACTTCTAAGGAAAGTTGTTGGGACATATTATGTCAAAGGACAAAGTTAGAGTCGATCCTAATAGAGTCAAGGTCATTGATGATATATCTCAGCCCAAGAATCTCAAATGAATTCAACCTAGGAAAATCAATTTCATAAGATGATTTATGCCATTTTTCTAAAAAGATCAAGCCCATTTGTAAGATGATGAAGAAAGACAAATATTCCATTCACATGGTGAGCTTGCTAGGTGACTTTTAGAGATTAAGGAAGCTCTAAATAAAGCACCAATCCTAATCAGTTTTAAGTATGCGAAGCCTTTTCATCTTTTCTCATTTGCATCTTTTTATACTATTGTTGTTGTTTTATTGCAAAAGAATATGAATGGTTATGAGTAGCAAATCACCTCTTTCTATAAATTGCTCCAAAATGTAGAATTGAAGTACCTAGTTATGGAAAAGAAGACATATACACTAGTTAAGGTTATGAAATATTTTAGATCTTATCTCATTGGTGCCAAGACTATAGACTATGTACTTCACATAGTAGTCAAAGATATTTTCACTTAGCTAGAGGCATCGAGAAGGACATGTAGATCTGGATCAACAAGATCTAGAAATTTGACTTGGAGATTTAGATTACAAAGCTAGTTAGATGTTAGGGACTATCCAAACTCATAGTAGAGCCAAACTTGGGAAGCCACTGAAATTAACAATGTAATTGATGATAATGCTCTAATTCCTTGTGCCTTGGAAAATGATCCATGGTATTTTGACATTGTATATTTTATTTTTTGAATATGTCTTGTCCACCACATATGCATACCACTAAGAAAAAGAATTTGAATCTTACTACACAAAAAACATGTCTTGTTAAAAGGTGAGCTCACATTGAAAAGATTTCAAAGTGGATGATACTAACATGTGTAAACTTGAACAGGTCTCAATGAATCATTGATGAATGGCACAAGGGGATATGGGTAGGACACTTCATGGAAATAAATATAATTCATAAAATATTAAGGAAAAGTTATTGGTGGCCCACATTGTTCAAGGACATGTTACTAAAATGGTGAGATGTTGTGACTCATACATTCAAATATTTTCATGAAAAATGAAGGTTCCAAGTGTATTACCTCTCACTACCATTTTAGTTGAGGCTCATTTCCAATAGTGAGAAATGGTTTTTATAGTTGATATTATTGACAATTCAAGTAGTGATTTTAAATGTAATCTTGTAGCTATTGATTATTTTACTATGTGGGTTGAAGTTATTCCCACAAATAAAGTTACATCCAAGGTTGTCCTTGACTTCTTGTTGAATAACATAGTGGCTAGATTTGGATTGCCCTAATGGATTATCTTGACAATGCTAGGTGTTTTAGGTCATATTATTTCATTGACTTGTGTAATGAACTCAGATAAACATCACTTATTCATACCCATATAGCCCACAAGGTAATGGATAGGCAGAACCTAGTAATAAAAACTTGATGACGATTATTTAGGGGAACCTTGAGTAGAATAAGAAAAGGTGGGATGACAAATTAAAGTTTGTAGTATGGGCTAACAAGATTACTTCTAAGAGACCTACAAGTAAAAGTCTTTTCAACTTGGTATATGACACAAATACTATGTTTCCCATTAATTTGGAAGTGCCTATATAGAATCTATTGAAACAAGTTGATGATGCTAAAGATGATCTAGAGGATTAATCAATTGATTGAGTTGGATGAAATTAGAAGATCAACACTTGAGAATAATTTGGCGTGCTAGAGAGGTGTCAAAAGATTGTTTAAAAAAAGTTCTAAGTAGGGGTGTTTTCAATTAAGAGACATTGTTCTTTTTTGGAATTTAAGGTTAGAAGACAAAGGAAAACATTAAAAATTTGATTCCCTATGGTTAGGCCTATATTTCGTTGATAATTATTGTGGACAAGGTACATTTTACTTGAGGACCTTGAATAGTGATTTCCAAGAGTTCGGAGTACATGGGTAGTATTTGAAACATTATAATAACTCTTTATTTCTCTCCTTGTGTAATTATGACTACAAGTTCTCTCATAATGAAGTGTGTAAGTGTTCTTTTCAATATTTTTTTTTTGTGCCTGGTAAACTTTTTTCACGTGACCTGTGACGCTGGCACAACATGCCCTCTGATACCACGAGGACAGGGGGATACTGGACCTCGTGACCATCTTTACCGCAACAGAATTACTTAGCCAATTGAACCATGGTCCCCGCCTGTAAGTATTCTTTTCAATATTGGTTTGCTTCTAATTATGTGTTTTCTTGTTTTCTTTCCCATTTTTTTAATATTCCAATCTCATCCTTTATTCTACTATTTTGGTCTACACTAAGAGATGACATTCTAAATTTTTATTATACCTACTAGAGGTACACATCCATAACTGGAGCTACTATTGACACCATTTCCTATCATTTCCATTTATGGCTTTTCCTATCACTTACCTGACTTATTTTTTACAACTAATCATAGATATACATGATATGTTCTATGTTTTCTTCAACACTAAGTTTCTGGTTTAGTCATGTTCTCTACTAGTATCCTAGCTTCATGGTTGATTTCCATCATGGTGTGTCTACATCAACCTTAAATATTTTAGACATGACTATTTATTATCATGCCTTACTAAGTGCTTGCATTGTAAGTCACATTTCCTCCTAGGTTCATGGCTTGTTTCTATGCTTTATTCTAGGCCCAAGATGAAAGTGATGAAAAAGATATGCTACAGTGGCTATACAAAGATGAAGGTAGTTCCTCAACACAACATAACCATCCCATTATACAAACGGCACAATATGGTCAAGGCTTTCAAATGCTGTAGGGAATGGGGTATGAGGGACACGGTCCACTTGATTCAAGAAAGGATGGCATCACTAAACTCATCCAACCTCATACCTTAACAGCCCGAGACACTACAGGGCTAGGGTACACTGGAGCATCAAGAAACAACAGAACCAACAAGAACAAAGGCAAACAACCAGAAGCATCCACTAGCAATCTGGTTGAAAAAATTTAGAGAATGCAAATGGGGAGCGAAACTGATTCTAACGAGTATGAGTGGGACAACCTCTCTTAGATGTCTTGTGATGAAAAGGATATTGACGTTGTCCATGAGTACGACCCGGCCCATGCCAACGAGAGACAAGGTCGAAGGGCTAGACTGCTAGAGTCTGACCCGCATAGCAACAATAGTGAAAATCATGAGGAAGGAATGATACCCCCCTTGACAGATCCACTAATAGAGGGTACCATCACAGACTTTGTCCAGGCCTTTAATAATTCTATCCTAACCATCAACGCCATTGAACCAGACCAACCTAATGATCCCTTACCTTTAGTACACCCTAAACTTATCGACTGGGACCTAGAAGGCACCACCCCTGAGCTAGACACCTTTGAAAATGACAAAGCCATCATTGATTATCTTGAGCTTAGAAATCACATACCTACAGGAGACCACAGAGCTGGCTATGCTATTGAACTCAACGAGAAGGCCTATTTTGGAGAGAGTGCCAAGCCTTTCAGTCATAAAAATACCAAGATAAAAGAACGATCTAATGGTGAAAACTGCTCTGCGGTAGTATTAGATCATCAAAATAGTAAAAATAAAGACGTATCCAATAGTGAAAACCTCTCTGAGGCATCGAAGGATGGAAGTCTTGACCCTCTCCCCAATCTTACACATCAGGAAAGATCGTCGATCTTAATAGAACCGGCAGAACCAATCAATGTCAGCACAGGTGATGAGCCTAGAATGATCCACATGGCAAAAGCTCTCACAGAACATGAAAAACTAGCATTTATAGACTTCTTCAAAAGAAAACAAATCAACTTCGCATGGACATACGCTAACATGCCAGGGCTAGATCCGAATCTTATCATGCATCATTTATCTCTAGCTCCAGGAGCTAAACCGGTCAAACAAGAACTCAGAAAGATGCATCCACATGTGGCCCTCATGGTAAAGGAAGAGCTAAAGAAACTGCTAGATGTTAGATTTATTAGGCCTATAGACTATCCTGAATGGGTTTCGAATATAGTACCAGTGGCTAAACCAGATGGTAGGGTCAGAATATGTAATGATTTCAAAGACTTGAACAAGGCTTGTCCCAAAGATGACTTCCCCCTATCCAACATAGACATGATTGTAGATCTCACGATAGGCCACACTATGCTTTCACTCATGGATCATTTTTTGGGCTATAACCAGATAAAGATTGCACCCGAAGACCAACAGAAAATGGCGTTCACATGTCCTTGGGGCACCTACTATTGGTGTGTCATGCCATTCGGTCTAAAAAATGCTGGGGTGACATATCAGAGAGCCATGACAACAATCTTCCATGACATGATGCACACCATAATGGAAGACAACGTCGACGACATTCTGGCAAAATCACTTACTAGAGAAGGACACCTAGCAGTTTTAGACAAAATCTTCAACAGGTTGGAATAGTTTAATGTACGACTTAATCCAAAGAAGTGTGTGTTTGGGGTTACATCAGGTAAATTACTAGGCTACATAGTGTCTACAAATGGTATTGAAGTTGATCCAGCTAAGGTGAAGGCCATAATGGAGATGCCACCTCCTAAGAACCTGACTCAATTAAGATCCCTACAAGGCAAACTACAATCTATTAGAAGGTTCATTTCCCAACTAGCAAACAAGTGCCACCCATTCTCTCATCTGCTACACAAAAATGTCCCCTTCAAATGGAACGAGTCATGTGAACAGGCATTCCAGCAACTAAAGGAATATCTCATGAAACCACCGGTATTAATGCCACCAATTCGGGGCAAGCCTCTATTACTGTATATCTCAGCTACACCAATAGCTCTGGGAGCTCTCCTTGTACAACAGAACTATGATGGGAAGGAATAGGCTATCTACTACATTAGTCAAACACTTCTTGGGTATGAACTACAATACACACCAATCGAAAGAGCATGTCTAGCTGTTGTCTTCACCTCACAAAAATGGAGACATTACATGCTGTCACACTCTGTCAAATTGATAGCAAAGATAAACCCACTCAAGTATTTACTCAACAAGGCAGCCCTAACAGGTAGATTGTCTAAATGGGTCATGCTTCTTAGTGAATTCGATATTGAATATGTCGACAGGAAAGCAATAAAGGGACAAGTACTAGCAGATCAACTGGCAGAAGCACCTTTAATAGATGACAACCCTCTGAGCTTTGAATTTCCAGATGACTCTATCTTCCACATAAATATAGCAACCTGGAAAATGTATTTTGACGGCTCATACACTCAGCATGGATCAAGAGCAAGTATCTTATTAATCACACCTAATGGTGACACTATTCCAAAGTCATACAGGTTAATGTTCCCTTGCACTAACAACGTAGTAGAATATGAAGCCCTGGTCATCAGTATCAAGTTGGCAGTTGAGTGGAACATCAAGGAACTTCAATTCTATGGGGACTCATAGCTAGTCATCAATCAAGTGAATGATGACTACCAAACGAAGGATGAGAAACTGATTCCTTACAAATGAATGGTAGATGACTTCAAAGAATATTTTGTCAAGATATCTTTTGAACAGATACCAAGGATTGAGAACAAAGCTGCAGACACAATGGCTACAATCACATCTCTCCTCAACATTCCAGGTCATCAAACACAATATGAGTTCTTAGTAGAGCCAGTGTCCTATCCTGCTTATGACACCCTAGAATCCCATATCATATGCCACATCATAGGAGCTGATTCCCCTCTCTATGGTAAAATATTTGCCTATCTAAAAGAGAATACCCTCCCACCCGACCTCTCCAGTAACCAAAAAAGAACCTTCATCTAGCAGGCATCCCAGTATGCCATTGTCGCCAACACCCTATATCGTCGAGGTCTCGATGGTACTCTCCTTAGGTGTCTTGATAGTGAGGAATATCAAACCACCCTGAGCGAAATACACGACGGTATATGCGGGGCTCACTCTAGTGGCCCTACCCTAGCCAAGAAACTCATCTGTATGGGGTACTACTGACCAACTATGGAACAAGACTCCTATCAGTTTGTAAAGAAATGCAAAAAGTGCCAAATCCATGGGAACCTAATCCATGCACCAACGCAGGAGCTAGAGCCATTAACAACTCCTTGGCCTTTCTGTCAGTGGGGACTCGACTTAGTGGGCAAGATCCACCCTCCTTCCTCAAGCGGCCATAAATTCATTATCACTGCCACAGAGTACTTCACAAAGTGGATTGAAGCCATGCCCTTAGCCAACATCACAGGCAAACAGATTGCCTCTTTTATCCTGAACTATATCATTTGTCGTTATGGTGTCCCTTCATCCATTATCACGGATAACAGATGACCCTTCAAAAACCAAGATGTCAGGGAACTATGTGACAAATTCCATATCCAGCACCACTTTTCAACCCCCTACTACCCACAAGGTAACAACCAAGCTGAGGCATCAAATAAAACCATCCTAAAAATCCTAAAAAAGACTGTCAATGATGCTAGTCGTGATTGGCATGTCCAACTAAATCCCGCACTATGGGCCTACCGCACAAGCATCTGCACACCCACATGTGCAACACCATACTCCCTAGTCTATGGATCTGAAGCTATCTTGCCCATTGAAGTCGAGATCCCATCCTTGCGAGTCTCATTAAAAGGCCTCATATCAGATGAAGAGTACAGAGTAACTAGACTCCAAGAATTAGAATTGCTTGAAGAGTGAAGGCAATAGGCCTTTAACCACTTGAAAGTATATCAACAACGCATGTCCAGAAGCTACAATCACAAAGTAAAACCCCAGATATTCCAAGTCGGTGACCTAGTCCTAAGAGAAAATCCCAGAAATCAGCAAGATAGAGAAAAAAAAGGAAAGTTTAAACCTAACTGGCTGGGTCCCTATGTCGTCATCACAGCTTATGGATCGGGGGCATATCAATTGGCTACATCTGAAGGTGAACAGTTCGAAGATCCTATCAATAGCATGCACCTTCGCAAGTTCTATACCTGAAAGCCCCAATGCAAGGGAGTCCTGAAAAAATCAAAAAAACAAAAAAAGTGATAAAAAATAGAACAAAAAAATTGAAAAAATGAGAAAAATAGCAAAAAAATCATCCTATGGTGAAAACCTGGCAAACAGGTATCATGTGTACTTTTAGCTTCTCATGCAAATAAAAGCAAGTGGTGAAAACCTAGTAAATAGGCACTATCTGCGACAAACCACTTCCTCCATCCATTCTGACTTCATGTCTCATGTGTCCATCATATCGTTCATCTTGAACCAGTCCTTTGAACCGTTGTCGAACTACGTCGCCTCTGAGTTATCACATAGGCAAAGCCATTCTTAAATGCGCCCTCAAAGCTTCACTTCACTTCACTCCACTCCACGGTCCCGTCTGTTCCATGTCTAGTCCTTCTGTCAATCTAAGTCCACACCACTTTACCATCGCCTAGCCTTAGGTCCACTAGGGTTTACCCTGAACTACGTTGCCTCTACATCGTCACATAGGCAAGGCCATTTAGAAATGAGCCCCTGAGGCACTAGGTCAGTCCATTAGGGTTCGTCTCTCCATGTCTGTCTGTTGTCTCACCCATAATAAGTCGATCCTTGTCTAAACTAGGGGCAACTCCTTGACCTAGTTACAGATTTGGATTCTTGAATGCCACTTTTCTCCGAGGATACCAATAAGGATTGTGATACCTTTCACTAGACAAACAAGCACAACAAAAACAAGCTACCCAAACCAAAAGTCTTGACGCAAAACATCAACTTATCCAAAAATAAAAATGCAGCACCATATCAAAACACTCAAAATGATTCTCTATCAATTATGGAAAAAGACACATCTAATGCAAAGAAGTTTTGTCAACAGGTTAATTTACAAGGTCTTGAATTTTTGTCATTATGTCTTCCTATGCTACTCAAGGATGCCAAAAGCTAGAGATGCTATGATGGGGGCATAATTGTTTTCTTTGTCTGCTGCTTGTGGATTAAACTTTAGTAATGTGACGACTTTTGTCTAATGACATGATCAGAAAAAGATCATCGAGGACTCCAAGGTCTAAACATGAAAAGGGGCAATCCTTGTCTGTTAAAACGCAAGAAGTACTCAGGTCATCTAGATTCAAGTTTGACTAGATGCTTGTATCAACTTGCTATATCAAAATCCATGCAAGGAATGCTCAGGTCATCTCAGTTTAGTTATACCTCGATGCTTGTACTTCCTTCCAACATTTCAAAAAGTGAAAAATACCAAAAAGTGCCCAATGATGAAAGCAAAAACCTTGCAAAAATCTCAAAATGACAATCCACACCCATATCCATCTCGTATCTAGCAAATCCATATCATCTATGCAATAAATAACATCCTACAGCATATCAAGTACAAAATCCTCATTTCCTCCACCTCTTTTCTTCTACTTATCTATATCATCTCTGTGTCAATTAAGTACATTTGGACATCTCAAAAACATAGCATAGACAACATATCATATCACATGAGATAGTCATCCACATGATTAAATCATTTTGCATACATACATTAGGTTATCCACATACATTTTCATTAGTATATCAATAGCAACAAAATCAAAAACATAGACATTTCCATATAGAGCTGCATAATCATATCCATACACATTTACATTTACATATCAAATCATCCTAACATCCATCTAGTATGCATCACATATACAAGTACGTCACCAAATCGATTGCATCCATAGAATATAAATGTAAGAACACATGCATGTAGACCATGAACAACTGCACCATCATATAATCATCAAAAACATGTCCAAATGTACAACATATCAAAATCTCTATCCAATCTCTCACAGTCATATCATAAGTGTATACAAAACATGACAAATGGTGATACATGTCTCAGGGCACAATAAGTACATATATCGGCTATCTTAGCCATCCATCAAACGTGGGTACAAATCTGATCACAAATGGAACAACTATCTGGGTGTGCCTAACCCTACCGCTGGGGAACACTGCTCCCTGCACTGGCCTCTCCCCTATCTCCCCCTATCTGTTGTGGGCCCCTCACTGAGCCTATAGACCGAGACCCACCTGCCCTCTGTAATGCCTCTGACTAGCTCCTGAAGCTAGGGGCACGATGCTCTACTAACACAGCTCCGTGATATAACCCTTTGTAGTACTGAGCTTGTACCTAGGCTCTAGTAAGCTCACTCTACACCTGGACCACCTATGCTTGTGCCTACTGCACCTATGAAACCAAAAAACTGGATATCCCATCTGTGCCCATGGCCATCACGGTTGCATCTCTCTCTGCCCTCATAGCCCGCATACTGGCTAAGGCTACGTCTCTCTCTCTAGTTAACTCTGATAACCGAGTCGCATCTGACTCTCTCCGTGACTCTGCTACTCTTAGATGAGCCCCCAGCTGCCCAATCTAGCTCTGTAGTGAAACCATGACCTGCTGCTACACATTAGGCTGTGGATCCTGCTCTGCCTATGCCACCTATTGCGCTGACACCTGTCCCTGTATCAGCTATGCCACCTGCTGTGGCGTCGGCATCTGTCTCTATGCTACCTCTGGCTAAACTGGTACCTGGACCTGTGCCTGTCCAATTGCTGGCCCACAAGCCCCTCTCTGACCCTCTACCTTTGTCTCAGTCTCCCATCATCTCCCTGCTCTCTCCTGTTGGATCTAGGGCATACAACTGAGAGGGGGGGGGGTGAATCAGTTGTATAAAACTTCTTGTTATTTCAAACACTTGATTCTTTGTTGTTAGTTAGCAGCATATCAAATAATCATCCATGAAAGCATAATACATAAACACAAGAGCAGATAAGTATCAACACATTGAACACCAAGATTTTGACGTGGAAAACCCGGTTAAGGGAAAAACCACGGGGTGATTAACCCAAGAATTATTCTCTGTTAGAAGAATAAAGAAAAATGAATGGCACATGCCAATAAGGGCTCACTGCCCGAGCACACTGCTCACAAAGAGGCCCACTGCCTACAAGGAGACACACTGTCTACAAAGTGATAAAAATCACAGTCTTGAACTGGAGAATGACATCTCTACCATGTCCGGATCAGTTCCAATTAAGCCCAAAAACCTCTGCTCTGCCTTTCGCACTTCTCTTCGCTATGCCACACTCATCCACACATCACACACACTGAAATGAACTCACAAACCGATATTTATACAAGACATCAACTTAGGAACAAACATCTAAGTTGGCAAACAACCATAAGAACATCCGCAAGATGAATAACACATCCGGTCGGCCACCACAAGAACATTCGTAGGATGAACAACTCATCCGGTCGGCTAAACAGAGCAAGAACTTCATCCGGAAGAATATCTTCAATTCCGGATTCTACTATCAGTGCGGACCGACAGCATAACCTCAACATGATCCAAGAACCTTCACAGGCCTGCCTGAAAGACCGGATACATCCGCACTTCCTTTACCTACTGGAATCTCTTGTTTTCCTCATCCGGAACTTCAAGAACACAGTCTGTCACCATTGTCATAATGCAAGAGATACTTCCGGACCTCCAAATCATACACAAATCAATGCGGACCAACAACACAACCTGAACATGATCTAAGAACCTTCACAAGCTTGCCTGAATGACCAGGTACGTCCGCATTTCATTTTCTTACTGAAATCTCTTATCCTCCTTATCTGGAACTCCAAGAACACTGTTCGTTGCTACTGTTATAATGCAAGAGGTATTTCCGGACCTCCAAATCATACACAACTCGAGATGGAACATCACAAGGACATCTCAAACACTCTTGCCAATCCGCAGATTAGGATTGTACAATTCCGGACCTCACCGGACCTTTCTGTGATCCTTTGTCACCTCTAAGCACTTGCCGGGACTGGTTCTACACCGGCAGCCACAACTTCTTCAGATCTTCATGCGGACCTCTGAAATCGTAATTGAAGCATCTCAAGACTCATATCTACAAACCCTTTAATCCGCATCCTCCGGTTCTCAACCTATACAACACATTTGCCTACTTCTCATCACTGTTCTTCACTGTTCCTGACTAAGGCTAATTCTCTCAATATCCTCAGCATACAGCTCATCAAATCCTTCTTGCCAATGCAATATGAGTATGTTGACATCAATGACAACACTGGATCACCTCATACTTGCAACAATCTCCCCCTTTGTCATTGATGGCAACATATGATGTGAAAAACCATCAAGACAAGAACTTCTCCTTTCTGTCACAGCTCCCCCTATCAACAACAACTTTTCACATGTCTTCTCTTCCTTTACTGCTCCCCCTTTGATCATCAACCACTTGTTTTTCACATGTCTTCTCTCCCCCTTTGACATCAATGGCAAAGGGCTCATACTTGCAATTCTAATACATCAGAATCATACCAGCTGCTCCCCCTTAGTAGCAGCTCCCCATCATCAATCCGGATCACAAGATATGACTGTGATATCCACCGGACTGATGCACATTAGTGCATCTTAGTTCATTACCGGAGGGGCCATGACCCCTAACTTCTCCCGGAGATATTCAAAAGAGTCCTTGGGAAGAGGTTTTGTAAAGATATCTGCAATCTGATCCTTGGAGGGAACATACTCCAATCTGACTTCTTCCTTGTTTACTTGTTCTCTCAAGAAGTGAAATTTGATAGATATGTGCTTAGTCTTAGAATGCAATACCGGATTCTTGGAGATATTAATTGCACTTGAATTATCACAGAAAATTGTGATAGGCTCCTCATATTCAACTTTGATGTCTCTTAGCATCTGCTTCATCCATAAGATTTGAGTGCAACTACCTGCTGCTGCAATGTATTCTGCTTCAGTTGTAGACAGAGATATTGCATCTTGTTTCTTGCTTAGCCAAGAAACCAATCTCTTCCCCAAAAAGAATGCTCCACCACTAGTGCTCTTCCTGTCATCCACATCTCCTGCCCAATCTGCATCTGTGTAAGCATGAAGAGAGAAGTCCGGATCTCTAGGGTACCATAGACCATACTCCACTGTTCCTTTCAAGTACCTAAAAATTCTTTTGATTGCCATAACATGAGATTCTCTAGGATCAGCCTGGAATCTTGCCACAAGACCAACAGCCTGCATTATATCTGGTCTAGTTTGAGTGAGGTACAACAATCCACCAATCATTGATCTATACTTTGTCTGATCTGCCTTTGGAGAGTCATCATCTTTGCTTAACTTACATCCGGTTGCCATAGGAGTGTTCATAGATTTTGAGTCTTCCATACCAAATTTCTTTAACAATTCTTTCACATATTTGGTCTGAGAAATGAAGATCCCTTCTTTTGTTTGAGTAATTTGCAGACCCAAGAAGAAATTCATTTCACCAAGCATAGACATTTCAAACTCACTTTTCATCTGATTTGCAAAAGTTTTGCACATACTATCTCTTCCTCCAAAAATGATATCATCCACAAATACTTCAACAATTAGAATATTTTCATGATCAATTTTGAAATATAAGTTACTGTCAGCAGTACCTTTGTTGAATCCAATCTGCACAAGATGCTTATCCAACCTTTCATACCATGCTCTTGGGGCTTGCTTCAATCCATACAGAGCTTTCTTCAACTTGCAGACCATATCATCATTATCAGACAATTGAAAACCATCCGGTTGTTCAATGTAGACTTCTTCTTCCAGATCACCATTTAGGAAGGCAGACTTGACATCCATCTGATATACCTTGAAGTCTTTGAAGGCAGAAAATGCAAGAAGTAATCTGACTGCTTCAATTCTTGCCACCGGAGCAAAAGTCTCTTCAAAGTCAATTCCTTCTATTTGAGAGTAGCCTTTGCAGACCAATCTAGCTTTGTTTCTGATTACTTCACCAGCTTCATTTAGTTTGTTCCGGAAGACCCACTTGGTTCCAATTACATTCCTATCTCTAGGTCTGGGAACAAGATCCCAAGTATGATTTTTCTCAATTTGCATCAATTCATCTTCCATTGCTTTGGTCCAGTTTTCATCATTGCAGGCTTCATTTATTGATTTAGGTTCAATCTTTGAAATCAGACAACATTCATTCTGATTTTGAGCAATATTCCTTCTAGTTTGTACACCTTTGCTTTTGTCACCTATGATTTGATCTTCAGAGTGATTCAGTTTTACATACCTTGGAATTTTGGGGGTATCCTGCACTGCTGCTTCTTGATCAGGCTCATTCAGACCTATCTCTTCTTCCTGATTTACCGGATCAGGCTGACTCTGTCTCACCGGAGAGGATTGAGGTCCTTGAACACTCTCTTGGTCATCTTCATCAATCTCATAAAATCTTGAAGGCTTCTCAATTCCTTCATCAACTTTCACATTGGTGCTTTCTATCATCTTCCTCAATCTCTTATTGTAACACCGGTATGCTTTGCTTTGAGTGGAGTAACCCAAGAAAATTCCTTCATCACTTCTAGCATCAAACTTTCCTAGATCTTCATCTCTCTTAATATAACACTTGCTACCAAATACTCTGAAATATTTCACAGTAGGAGTGATGCCAAACCAGAGTTCATAGGGGGTCTTACCGGTGTTGTTTCTGATTTGAACTCGATTGAGAGTGTAGACTGCAGTGCTGATAGCTTCCTTCCAAAACATTTGAGGAACATTTGCTTCCAACATCATTGTCCTGGCAGCTTCCTGGATGGTCCGGTTCTTTCTCTCAACTACTCCATTCTGCTGTGGAGTCCTAGGAGCAGACAACTGTCTCCTTATACCCTGTTTCTCACAAAAGTCAATGAATTCACCAGATGTAAATTCACCACCTCTATCAGACCTTAGACACTTTAGTCTCAATCCGGTTTGATTCTCCACCATAGCTTTGAAGGTTTTGAACTTCTCAAAAGCTTCTGACTTTTCTTTTAGAAAGGTAACCCACATCATCCGGGAATGATCATCAATCAACAACATGAAATATCTATCACCCTGCAGACTCTTGATTCTTGTTGGACCACATAGATCAGTATGTACTAATTCCAGCAATCCGGTAGAAGACTGATCTTTGCTTTTGAAAGAGACTCTGCTTTGTTTACCTAGCTGGCATTCTTTGCACAAACTATTTGTAGGTTTCATCAATTTTGGAAGATCTCTTACAGCCTGAGTATTGCTTATCTTGATGATGTTATCAAAATTTACATGACACATTCTTCTATGCCATAACCAACTCTGATCAATTTGAGCAAACAAACAGCTTTTATCTGAACCAACCAGATGAAAGATATTACCTTTTGTCTGAGTACCGGATGCAATTTCAGTTCTGGAGCTTGTAAAGATTCTACATTTTCCATTCTTGAACCGGAGATCATAACCTTTGTCCACTAACTGACCAACACTGAGAAGATTGTGCTTCAATCCTTCAACATACAGTACATTTCCTGTTTTGCTCTTACCATCAAAGGAAATAGTTCCCCTACCTCTGATTCTGCCAGCAGAATTGTCACCAAACTTTACCATTCCTCCTTCATATCTTTCCAGATCTAAGAACTTGTTCTTGTCACCAGTCATATGGTGAGAACATCCACTGCCAATAACCCAATCATCCTTTTCTTCCACTTGAGCAGCCAAGGCTTTTTCAATAACTTTGTGATTGACAGATTCAGAGAGTATTGAATCTTCTTCCTTGATGGCTATAAACACCCACTCATTTCTGGATTTGCTTCCTAGTTCTGATTCATCATCTGTTACTCCTTCATTGTCATCTTCTTCATGAACATAATAGCAATTCTTTTGAAACCTTTGTCTGTGAGTATTAGATCTTGCAGATCTTTCCGGACATCTTGAGGCAAAATGACCAATCTTATTGCAGTTGAAACACTTAAAGGGTAGTTTTCCTTCATACTTACCGGATCCTCTTGGCAGTCTCTTTGCAATGAGGGCTTCAAGTTGAGCTGTTTCTGCTTCTTCTTCTTCCATGTCTCTTCTTGCTTGATCATACCATGACATTTTTCTTGATGAGTTTTCACCCGGATCAAATCTCTGTTTGCCTTTCACATAGGTACTGGCTTTGAAAGCAGATTCAGTCTTGGGAGGATCATCTCCAAACTCGGTCATTTCAAATGCAGCTAGTTTGCCAGCCAGTTGTTCTCTTGTGACAGTTGTGTGGGCTCTGAATTCATCAATGGCAGCAACTTTGATTTTGTAAGCAGCAGGAAGGGATCTTAGGATTTTGCAGACAATCTCATTTTCATCTAAAGTTCCACCAGCATTTCTGATTCCACATACCAGCTCATTTACTCTTGGCATGAAGGTAGTGATGTTTTCATCATCTCTCATTTTCAGTCTTTCAAATTTCCCTTTCAGGCTTTGTAACCTTGCACTTTTGACAAACTCATCTCCTTCATACAGAAGTTCCAGCTTAGTCAGGATCTCATATGCAGTTGGTAGGTCAATAACATTCGAGAGATCTGAGTCATTCAATGCGCTTAGAAGAGCTTCCTTGGTCCGCAGATTGTTTTCAGCTTCTGTGATTTCATTCAGAGTTGTCGGACCACCTTGTGGAGGTACATATGGTTTTGAAACCATATCCAAGTATGCTTTTCCCATACATTCCAAGTGACACTTCATGCGACCTTTCCAAAGAGTGAAATTGGTTCCATCGAACTTCAGACTATCCTTCTTGTATGACGACATCCTGGATCTCCTCAAGCGGTTAAGCTCCTGTCAGAGGAACTTGGCTCTGATACCAATTGTTGGATCTAGGGCATACAACTGAGAGGGGGGGGGTGAATCAGTTGTATAAAACTTCTTGTTATTTCAAACACTTGATTCTTTGTTGTTAGTTAGCAGCATATCAAATAATCATCCATGAAAGCATAATACATAAACACAAGAGCAGATAAGTATCAACACATTGAACACCAAGATTTTGACGTGGAAAACCCGGTTAAGGGAAAAACCACGGGGTGATTAACCCAAGAATTATTCTCTGTTAGAAGAATAAAGAAAAATGAATGGCACATGCCAATAAGGGCTCACTGCCCGAGCACACTGCTCACAAAGAGGCCCACTGCCTACAAGGAGACACACTGTCTACAAAGTGATAAAAATCACAGTCTTGAACTGGAGAATGACATCTCTACCATGTCCGGATCAGTTCCAATTAAGCCCAAAAACCTCTGCTCTGCCTTTCGCACTTCTCTTCGCTATGCCACACTCATCCACACATCACACACACTGAAATGAACTCACAAACCGATATTTATACAAGACATCAACTTAGGAACAAACATCTAAGTCGGAAAACAACCATAAGAACATCCGCAAGATGAATAACACATCCGGTCGGCCACCACAAGAACATTCGTAGGATGAACAACTCATCCGGTCGGCTAAATAGAGCAAGAACTTCATCCGGAAGAATATCTTCAATTCCGGATTCTACTATCAGTGCGGACCGACAGCATAACCTCAACATGATCCAAGAACCTTCACAGGCCTGCCTGAAAGACCGGATACATCCGCACTTCCTTTACCTACTGGAATCTCTTGTTTTCCTCATCCGGAACTTCAAGAACACAGTCTGTCACCATTGTCATAATGCAAGAGATACTTCCGGACCTCCAAATCATACACAAATCAATGCGGACCAACAACACAACCTGAACATGATCTAAGAACCTTCACAAGCTTGCCTGAATGACCAGGTACGTCCGCATTTCATTTTCTTACTGAAATCTCTTATCCTCCTTATCCGGAACTCCAAGAACACTGTCTGTTGCTACTGTTCTAATGCAAGAGGTATTTCCAGACCTCCAAATCATACACAACTCGAGATGGAACATCACAAGGACATCTCAAACACTCTTGCCAATCCGCAGATTAGGATTGTACAATTCCGGACCTCACCGGACCTTTCTGTGATCCTTTGTCACCTCTAAGCACTTGCCGGGACTGGTTCTACACCGGCAGCCACAACTTCTTCAGATCTTCATGCGGACCTCTGAAATCGTAATTGAAGCATCTCAAGACTCATATCTACAAACCCTTTAATCTGCATCCTCCGGTTCTCAACCTATACAACACATTTGCCTACTTCTCATCACTGTTCTTCACTGTTCCTGACTGAGGCTAATTCTCTCAATATCCTCAGCATACAGCTCATCAAATCCTTCTTGCCAATGCAATATGAGTATGTTGACATCAATGACAACACTGGATCACCTCATACTTGCGACATCTCCTCCTCCTCCTCCTCCGTCCTCCCCTCCTCCTGCCAGCTGCACCCTCACCATCTAAATCATCCTCACTATACGACGAGCTAACTCCCCTGGCCCTAAATATCTTAGGAATGGGTGTGCCGCGAACCACTCCTAGTAGTTTGGCGTCATGCCAGCGTCCACTATCTCCCTCCGCATGGGCCAAGCTGCATGAGGAATATGTCAAAAGTCTGTCAAGGCCTCCTCATATGACGCCACAGGACCCCACCTGTACCTCTCTGCATGAGTCCTGGAAAAGCGTGCCTCCCCCTGTGGTCTGCCCGTCCTACCAATAAGCCACCGCATCTGGAAGCAATACGGAAGCTCATCTGCCTCATCGTCCCATACCTCACAATCTATGTAGGGATGCCAGACAACTGCATCTAAGCCATCAAAAGCATGCCTCTAGTACTCCAACTTCCCCAGCCTGTGCTAGGAAATCACACCTACATAGCCATAATTATAGGGCTCACCCCTCTGCCTATGAAATACGCATATCGGCTGTGTGATAGCAATGTGCTCCCACAACCAAAACTGCAACAACGACATACCTGCAAATAAACTGGCTCCTCTGTGATAGACCACCTGGTGCATGTCCCTAAATAAGTGTGCAAGCACACACACCCCCCATGCATACCAGGTCTCATCTATGATCATACTCTCCAGCACCCTGCCCCAGCCAATCGGGAAGCCATGCGATCTCCTATCGAGGCATATCATGCCACTGATCAGTCCAGCCACTATGCCCAGGAAGTAGTCATAGCAGTCATGCATGTCCTGCCATGAAATCTCCTCCCCCACCAACTCTAGATCATCAAATACGCGTCTACACTCCTCTAAGCCATCATCCTGCTGTGACTCATACTCAACCAGCTCTCCCTGAATCGGGAGGTACAGAATCTGGTACACATCCTCGAGAGTAACTGCCATCTCCCCTGTCGGTAGATGGAATGTACCATCCTCGCTATGGAATCGCTCCACCGCTGCCATCAACATAGCTCGATTCATGCGAACCTCGAGCATAAAACAAACATAGTGCAGACCCATAGCACCTAGAGCCTCGCGCTCTATCTCGGTCAACATATACCGTTGTAACAATGGCAACGGGAACTACTCTTGTGACGTCAGGACAGCCCGAATATCCTCCTGCAACCAAACAACACATAACATCAAAGAAGTCCATATCCAAGCATAGCATACCGTCAACAAAATCCATATCCAAGCAAGCCTACTCATATCCTATCAATGACTTAACATATCAAATTAATCAAAACAGCATATCATCTCTCGACTAGATTCCCAGCAATCTTAGAGATCGCTTATCAATTGACGCATCGATCAAGGTGCCAATTGGGTTAATCTCATTAAGTCATTTGAGTTTTTAGTGCAAATGCGCCAATCCAGGTAGCAGATGCGCTGATCCATATCACATGTGCCACTTCCTCATGAATGCACTGATCCATAGCTTGTATGCGCCGTTCTGGCACATGCACCAATCCTTAGGTCACACGCGCCATTTCCCAATAAATGCGCCAATTCATGACTCAAATGTGCAAAACTATCAAATACGCCACCTCACAGCTCAAATGCACCATAACACAACAGATGCGTTAGTTCTTATGTCAAATGCACAAATACTAGAAAATGTGCCCATTCAGGATGCAGATGCGCCATTTCTTGATATATGTGCCAGTTCATAGCTCAAATGCGCAATAATGACAAATGCACCAATTTAAGGATCAAAAGCGCAACATTATCAAATGCACCACTTCACAGCGTAAATGCACCATAACACAATAGATGTGCCACTTCGGAGATCATATGCACCAAAAGAGTGTTTCGACACATCTATCCTAGTTGGTTTTTCCTAGCCATTAATACGCATAAAAATTGACTTTTGACAAGTTTTGAAGAACTACATACCAAAGGTCCTGCCTCTGCTAGTCGATCGAACTGTCGAATCTGCTCAAACCAGTGCTCCTAACAAGGAATATCCATCTATCTAGCTGCCATACTATCCTAAGCTCTCTAGAGGACTAATCAACTATGGCCAAGTGTACAAATGATTAGAATGTGTGGATCCAGCTCCTTTATATAGCAAATGACCCATACCTGACTGCATGACAACTGTGGCTACTTCCCATGTCATTTTCTCTGCACCATATCCCATTTTTCACCCTCTTCTTCATGAGATTGTCCGTCTCATGCCTTCTATCTTCTTCCTGTCCCATCTCCCAAGGGGGCATCCTGTCGTTAAACTTATACCAGGGGAAAACTAGGGCATGTATCACTGTCAAAAATTCTTTTTCTTCAAAACAACGTGATAAAATACATTGCATCAAAGAGGAGCAAAATGTATACACCTAAAATTCACATGACTCTAGTTAAATAAATATTTTAAATATTTATTTCACCTTTGCATTCCTCTATCAATAAATAAATACATTTATTTGTTTATTTGATTCACTTCCTCTCATTTAATTAAATAAATTACCTTTTATTTAATTAATTAAATTCATCTACATCAACTTCATTCTTCTAAATAATTAAATAATTTCAATTATTTAATTAAAATCTTTTATTCTTCCAAATTTAAATAAAATGCAAATTTTATTTAAATAAAATCTAAATTCTCCACTAAATAAAATATATTTTTATATTTTATTTTATTCTTCAAATATCTTCACAAAAATAAAATATATTTCTAGATTTTATTTATTCCTCTCAATTATCTACAAAATAATTAAATAATAAATATTTTTATTTAATTATGCCTTCTTATCTTCACAAAAATCATTCTTATCTTCCAAAAATACTTTCCTCTTGTCACATAAAAGCAAAAGCTGAGTTACAAAAGCAAAATCAGTTTTAAAGCATCTTTAAAGCAAATCTTCTCTTAAATTAGAAAAATAAATTCTAATTTAAGAAAATCAAATCTCATCCTCATCAAGAGAGGAGTTAACTCAACAACGCTGCTTTTCGAATGACATGTGTCCTTCTTTCATTTGTTGCACGTTCCTCAACAATCCTCCTCCGTTGATTTTCTCTTTTCTTCTCAACCATTGATCTTCCCTCACCTTTTTCTATAAATACAACTTTCTTCTCTTCATTTCATATATATGATCATTGATGCAAACTTATGCTGTAGGAAATCAAGCGCGCCTTTGGCACCCATTTTCTTAAGCATTCATCTCATCCTCTATTTAGTGTGTTGAAGCTCAACTTCAATCACATGAATATCAGAGCCATTTTGTCTTTGTCATCTTCCAACAAGCAAGGGAGCAACACTTCTGAGGGCTTCATCATCAAGATCAAGGACAAATAGGCGAGCAATGGAAAATGATAGGTAAAGAGGTTGTAAGTACATTTACTTTTGCTTGTTTTAATCTTCTTTCCTTTCAACTTCCATTGATGTTTGGGTTTTATTATCATTGATTTGATTAACCTATTTTCCCCCTCACAGATCCAAAAAAAATTTCTCGGCAGTCCATATTTCACACAATGATGAATCATGGTCACTAAACCTTTCAATCTTTACTTCTTCAATTGACATTGCTCCCACTCAAACTCGAATCTCTCCTACCACACGATCGAGCACAACCAGCTCTGATACCAATTGTTAAACAATAAATGGCAAAAAAAATAAAACAGAGATTCAGAAACAAGAACACAACAACACAAATTTACAGTGGTTCACCATAAAGGCTATGTCCATTCTCAAGCAGGGCAATATTATTATTCACTATCTCATATCTGATACATCACAATACAACAACATGCTTTATATAAGCAAACATAATAGAATGTGAAGAGTCAAGAGTCATTAGAGGTAAAAACCAAGTGACTGTTGGGTTTCACATTCAACAAGATCTGTTGAAGAAGCCATCTAAGTTAAAAAGTTTTTCAAATCTTGACTTACAATGTGGAGTTGAATTAAAATTGATAGCCTTTTCCAACTTCTTCAAACATCATCTAGTATTGAAAAGGTTTTAGAAACTTCTAAGCAAACGCAATTTGTCAGTTGTAAGGCCAAGGTCCACAACCTTTGCCAATTTTCCCCTTCCCTGGTTGCTCCCTAATAGGAAGTTTGCTATCAAATGTTATGGTTGGAAAATTATTTTGTCAACATGCATACCAAATAAAGACCATAAAACAAGGCACGTGAGTTGTGTGGCACTACAGATTAGAAAAAGAAAAGAAGCATTTCTAATGAAATGCAAACAAATGTGAGATCTTCACAGATTCGTGGAAAAATCTTGAGAAACAGATATAATTGGCATACATAATGCCCAAGTTTATTATCTTTTGCCAGCGTAGTTCAAGTACAGAAATACGAACAACATAATAAAGATAGATTTTTGTCCAATATCATGAGAGTCTTCAAGCAGATAAGCATACACGAAAAATGTGAAAGCATTAAAAGACTATGGCTCGAATAAAATGTTCACTATCAAAAGTTGGAGAAAAGAGCTATATCTACAGCAAATTATGCTAGGAGGATGGCTCGAATAAAATGTTTTGGTATTGTTGATTAATATGTCCTTCAAATAGGGTATGTGTTGAGCAAAGAAATAAACAATAAAGACAAGAGTAGATAAATAAATCAAAACATGAATCGATGCAAAAGAGAAACAATAAGTTTTTTAACGTGGTTCACCAAATGGCTACATCCACTTTGAGCTGGGGATTGCTCTCTATATTAAAATCTAGAATCAAAATTATATTATTACAATATATCTGCAGCTCACTATACATATCCTCCATCACACTGTTGTTCCTATAGCTATATACAATTAACTCCACTCCAAGAATAAAAATATTCAATACAAAAGCCGCATGCGAAAGGCATTAACTTCATCATGGAAGAGAGCATACAATGGTCGATACCAAAAGAGGGACTAGTGGGAGTAACAGCAAAACCGTTACATTATGAGGATTGGGCTGTAGAACCGTTACACCAACAATCTCCCAATTGAAGTCTAATCCGAGCTGTAAGAGTTGCTCCGAGACATCCCCCACTCTAGGCTTATTGTCAAAAATTGACAATGCCAAGAGAAGTCCTACAAAACTTGAACTTCTCCCTTGGAACAAGCTTTGTCAAAGCATCCATTGAATTAACTTTCATATCAGTAGCAAATCCTTTATCAAACTCCACATTCTCAACCTCATTCTCAAACAACTTACAAGGCTCTAGTAGTGTTGACCTCACCTCTTCATTGCTCAAAAAATTTTCAATCCATCCATTCTCAATACCATAAGCACTAATATTACCTAAATCCCTAACCCAAGAGGGAGGTTCATATTCCCCAATTGAAATGAAGCCGTCATGGTTCTTATAATACAACTCAATGTCTCAATCGGTGTGGTGCATGACCTCCTTCAATGCCTGGCACAGGTACCAATCCTTAAGCTCCTAGCTGCTCAACAAACCATCGGTAGGAGCCACATCCACATTGGGGAAAAGTGTGCTAAGTCTATAGGACACATTGAATCAATCCTCATCGTTGAGATAATCCCTTGCATTCATAAAGTCCTCCCATTCTGGCTGAGATTGAGTGGCAGGAGCTAAATCATTATGATGATGATTATCATTATTACTATATTTAGCTTGTTCAAGATAGTGGCACTCCCACTCCCAGTCCTCTCTGCGGCACTCCATTTCAGCGACCAGGGGATCAAAGGCCGTGGGGTCATGTTTATTGTAATTAAAAGAGGACCTAAGTTTAAGGAGCCTGCCAGGGCCCACCCTGCAATGTAATGCCTTGCTACCACCATTGTTACCGTTGTTTCCTCGATTCCAAATGAGTACCAGTGCTACCATGCCCAGAAATATGTAGACATAAACGACCTTCATCCAACCTAAATTTCCCTTTTTAGCTATGTGTTTGTCTCATCTACCCTTTGTTCCAGACTTAGTCAATTCCAATTTTCCAATGTTCAAAACCTCTAAGTCCATCTTTACCAATGATTCCTCTGTCAATTTTAGAGAATTAACCTGATCAACTGCATCAACTTCCCCTTTATCATCCAGATCTTCTAATCCCTGGGAGCTCTACCAGCACAATGGAGAAAGGCCACAGCTAGAAGTAGCAATAGCAATACTAGCACCACCATTACTATTTGCCTAATTATCAACATTAGTAGCATGTAGAGTATTATCATTATTGTTTACAGTTGCAAGAAGAGACTCCAATTTGTCTAGCTTGCCATCAATTTCATCGGCTCAAGGTTCTATGGCATCAACCTGCTTGCCATCATCTAACTAATCCCCAAAGCTGTCACTATCAAACATACTGAGAAAATTATTAATAACAGAATCAAGTTCAACATCTAATTGATCCAAAGACCTTTGCTTAGTAGTCGACAATGACCAATCTGAAGTAGGATGAACAACTCCCTCTTCAGCATGACTCTCTATCACATACAGCGTGCCTAATTTACTACCCCTTGCAATTACCAAGGCCCCCTTTTTAACCTTTCATCTATTTGATTCAAAACTAATCTCACAACCTTAAGAACCCAATTGTCCAACCAAGATTACATTTTGTTTGAGCTAGGGAACATATCTAACATCATGTAACAACCAAGTATATCCATTTTTTAGTTTTAATGAAATATCTCCTTTGCCAACAACATCACAAGATTCATTGTTACCAAGAAAAACCTTACCAAAGTCACCAATTTGTAGATTTTTTAAATATTCCTTGCATAGAATGACATGAAATGATGAACCTGAATCAAGCACCCAACTATTCGATTAAAATAAGAACACCTGCATCTTCTTGGTAGGTTGTGTTGGCTTTGTTATTGCTCACCTTTTCTTGTGCCTTTTTGTAGTTCCAACAATTCTTTTTTGTGTGATCTTGCTTGCCACAAAACCAACATTCTCCATTTCTACTCCTGGAATTCAACCTTCGTCTATTGTTATTTCTGTCTTTATCTTGACCCCTTCCTCTATTGTCAATACTTACTGCAGTCAAGCGTTAGTAGTTGCTCTATTTTTCCCTCTTCTCATATCTTCATTGAGAAGAGTGGCTACTACATCATCATACCTCAGCATTGTTTATTTATTCTTATCCTCCCCTTCTTTGGATCTACTTTTACCAGATACTTAATTACTTATGGTCATTATGACACTGTCCCAGCTATCAAGAAGAGAGCACAACAACAACATGGCTCTCATTTCTTCTTCAATGTTAACATCCACAGAAAGTAATTGACTGATAACAATATTAAATTCATTTAAATGATTCGACGTGCTGTTACCTTCTTTAATTTTCAAGTTTACCAGTTTCTTAAACAAGAAAACTCGATTCGTTGTTGAAGCCCTTTCGTACATATCACATAGCTTGTCCCAAATCTGTTTAGCTATTATCTCCATGGCAACATTGAAGAGGACATTGCTGGACAACGATAGAATGATGGTTGCAGCTACTTTTTGGTCCAAGATATCCCAGTCTTCATCTGACATCTTTTTCGATTTCTTAGACTTCCCTTGTAGTGCAATGGCAAGATCCTTTTGAATCAATAAAGCATGAATCTGAAGCTTCCATAGACTGAAGTTCTATCTTGAAAACTTTTTGATCTTCCATTTATCTACTTCGTCCATTCTTCTAGAAATTCTTCACTGATTTCCAACCAGCTTTACCACTGAGTTTCCTTACCGAACTTCTTCACCAAAGCTCTGATACCAATTGTTTAGCGAAGAAATAAACAATAAAGACAAGAGCAGATAAATAAATCAAAGCACATAAACATAGAATTGATGCAAAAGAGAAACAATAAGTTTTTAACCTAGTTCACCAAATGGCTACATCCACTTTGAGTAGGGGATAGCTCTCTATATTAAAATCCAGAATCAAAATTATATTATTACAATATATTTGCAGCTCACTATATATATATATCCTCCATCACACTATTTTTCCTACAGCTATATACAATTAACTCCACTCCAAGAATAAAAATATTCAATACAAAAGCCGCATGCGAAAAGCATTAACTTCATCGTGGAAGAGAGCATGTAATGGTTGATACCAAAAGAGGGAGTAGTGGCAGTAAAAGAAGAACCGTTACATTACGAGGATTGGGCTGCAAAACCATGAAACCAATAGTATGGAGGATCACCATGAGCAATAAAGTGTGGGATAAGCTTAGACCACCTTTAATTTCTCTTCCTATGATGTATGGAAAGGCAAGGATTTTGAGAAGGAACTCAGAAAAGAAAATAGTAAATGTTACGGCTGAGAAGTGGATGCGCAACCAAATAGAAAACAATATAGAATGGGTTCAAATGATCTGGGCTGAAATGGTGGAGAGCAAATCATCGAGAGTATCCATAGGCATTTCTCTAAGCCATGCAAGGATAGGCAGTTTGAGAATAGTCTGCAACAAAAATATTTGAAAGATACTATGGTTAAGGCATGGGTGGATGGCATTAGAACAAGAAACATAACCTGTGGAAATTGTTGTAGGTTTGATAGTCATCAACTGACCATACTTTCAAAGAAGGTGAAATTACCTATCAAAGATAGGATCTACGTACCTGTGGGTTATGATGATTTAGTTGATAACACACAATGAAGTCATAGAAGAGGCAATGCAAGAAGCATCTGATGGGTAAAAGAAAGAAACTTGGTCCACATGTAGGGGAAGTCATGTGGGCAAAAAAATTCCTGACAGGAACGGGTACCCGTTTAGTAACGGGTACCCGAGCCTAAACAGGTACTCGTTATATAATAGATATAATAGAAACGAGTACCCATTATAAAACGGGTCCCGTTCTTAAATATAACAGGTACCCATTTTATTTATAAACAGGTACCCGCTCTATGAATTTTGAAATCACCGACCACCTTTTTCCTTCCCTTTGCTTGGGTTTTAGGCTTGGGATAGGCATGGTTAGCCGACCTTGAGCCTTGGACCTGCAAGTTTTTTTTCTAAGTATAGAACAAGAGGAAAGACTAAGTTTACCTATATGGCTGACGACCTTTTTTTCTAAATTTTTTTACGAAATGAAAACCCATTACAAATGACAATGTATAGTTTTCAAATATGTAATTTTTTTTGTTATTAGACATGTTTTTCTATTTATTATTTAATTTATGAGAAAATTGGTCCAAAAACTTGAAATGACAGGTGTTTGTATTTTTTTAATAACTTTTAATTTTTAAAGTTTTTTTAAAAACAAATTATATGTCATCAATCTACACATCATTCTTTACACAATGAAAAAAAATTAATTTTATGATTTTTTTTGCTCAAATTATGTTAGCTATACACAAGGGGTTTTCAAAAGTAGCAATTAGGCCTAATAAAAAATTAATAAAAAAAATTATTTGGAAAAAAATTATAAAAAATTATCCTCATCAAATTTCACTATACTACACATCTTTTCCCAAAAAGATTTTGAAAAATAATTTTATTTAGGTCAAATTATGTTGGTCGTACACGTGCATGGTATGGTTTAAAAAGTGACTTTTAAACAGTGGTTTTTAGAAATGCCTGTTGAAAATCAATTTGTATCATCTGGGTATTGAAATAAATTACATATTTGGAAACTAGACTCCGAGTACTACATTTTATATTTAGTGATGTTTTTAAAGATTCCATTTCTAAGTGCTTCAAATTTTAAGGTCAAATGTGACAAATTTTGAAAATCAGGGAAAACACTTCCACTTTTTGGCCAAAAAGTGGACCCAACTTCTTGCACTGACCCAGCTGCTACTCACAGTGCCATGGTCAGTGTTATTGGACTTAATACCTTTCTCTGACTACTTCCAACCATTGATCTCTGAGAACAATGAGTAGCTATATGACCATGCTGCCCACAAGCAAAACAACCACTCCTGCCAAAACCTCAGCCTGAAACTAGTGCACACAACTGTTGGGATCAACACACCCCTAGAACTCTGTTGTGTGCTTTGATAAATCTGTGTTGTACCACTCTGATGCCTACTCTGAGAATGATGATGCGAACGATCTCTAGAAAATAGAGTACCAAGACTCTGCCCACTCTGCTGAGATTGAGTAGACCTATGCCTCTATCACTGACCGGATCTAGAAGGTGCAAACTAAGATCTAGACGATCCAACCCCCTGAGACTGGGTACCCTGAGCAACTGATCCTAAAGGAGGGGCACTACCAATCTAAACACCTACCTGAGCACCAAAGCCTCTAGCCAAATTCTCCTCTATCAACATCATCTTCTCCATGGTGATCTCTAAGGCCTTCGGCTCAAACACACGGACACCACCACTGATACGGGCATTCATGCCCCTAATTAAATGTTGCACTAACATCAGCTCGTCATCATAAATTCTAGCATACTGCTTAATCTCAAAGAAATGGTGCTCATAGTAATCTACCATCATAGTCAACTAACGAAGTTCATGGAACTCATCAGCACATCTTTGCTAGTAGTAATCTGAAAGAAATCATGCATGGAACCTCTCTCAGAATAGTCCCCATGACACGGAAGCAATGTCCAGATGAAGCTTATACTCCTCTGCTCTCCACAATGTAGACGCAAAACCTCTAAGATGCATAATGGCACATTGAGCTTTAGTATTGCCACTCTAAGGATGCATAGCAAAGCATCAATCGAGATTGATCAACCAAGTCTCTGCCTCGGTGCCTATACCAGAACCATTAAAACTAGGGGGATGAGCTCTAAGAAGATCCCTCATGTGACCTGTAGCAACACTATCTCCATCCACTGTATCCCTCACAACTACTGCTCTCGAATGATCCAGACTACGGGAATGCTCATGCTCAGCTCTAGCATCCTAACCATCCTAACAAGAAGGGTGTAACTTCATCTCATGAGATACCTCCTGACGAGGTCCTAATCGGTCCATAATTTTTTGTAATAGAGCTAAAACCTTAGCACTCCCGAGCCCTTCGGCTAGATTCTAAGTACACAGTTCCTCCTGACACTCACCCCGATTACCCTGATTACCCTGATCGACATTACGCTGGGTGCTACGTCGAAGAATAGTGGCTATACCTCTAACTCTGCCTCTGGCTCTACCCCTAGGAGGCATCCTAAAGGAAACAAAGAACACGTCAAAATAGATCATCACAAGGATGACCTATACACCATACTAAGGCATGAAAGCATAACAACAGACTGTAAAACAATATAACAAGCTCACACCACACATGCCAAACATAGCAAATAGAAGGCTCAAGTATGCCAGAGCTCCTAGTGTGTGAACATGGGCTCTGATACCATATGTAACATCCCGCTACGTAACCCACAAAGGGTAAGAGCAAAAAAGAACTAGAATATTTTTTTTTGACATAAGTAGACAACATACACAGATTCAGTTGCCGATTCGATAGATTGACATCATTCATCACCAAGTATGGCCGAATGTACAACCCACAAGAGAGGACTAAATCACTCTCCAGAGAAATATTAATAAAACTACGTTCATTTTAAACACAAATTTAAATGTTCCTATGTCCCAATTCTAGATTATAAACATGAATCCAAAGCATCATAGTACAAGTGGATCCAATACCCACACCAGAATCAATAAACCAAAAAGGAAACATCTCATTTCTTCTCATTAATTTGCATGGTTACATCTTCTCTCTTAAGAGATTACAATAACATAAAAGAATATACAAGTACAATGATAAAGTCCTTAATATGATACAATGACTGAATAAGTACAATAGTTGAAAAAGTAATAGAGAGAGAGAGGACATCTCCAATCTGGTGCACCGATAACCTATTCACCGGTCCCCAATGGCGGTGGCAACACCTCCCAACCATGTGGACTCTAAGAGCCCACCATGCTCGGAGATAGTCACAAGGTCCAAATAGAAGAACAACAACAATGGGATATAAGATGGCCAACACTCACATCAATCATAGAGCAGACATGGAGAACAATGCATATAGCCAAAGTCACAACATAGAGGTACGCATCCAAGTCATAGGCCGGGTACTACTCATGACTACTAAGGTACTAGATACTAGACTGTAAATCAGATGGAGTGTCATTATGCGTGCTTGAAGGGATGGCACCACATGAAACCAAGTACTCCTCTCATGCAGATGAAGAGACTCAATCATGTTTGAATCAATGCCCCACAGACAGATTGCTCGACGCCCCACAGACAGATAGGCCTTCTCATTGCATCCTTAGCCTTTACAAGTGCTCAAGGCCATGCATGAGGACTAATTATCTTATTAATGTTTTTACCCCAATGTTTTCATTTAGTTATCACTTATTCATGTAACTCTGCTACTAGTTCCCCTGGCGGCCACTTGCGGGCCCCGGGCTTGTAGAGAACCACTCCAAATGATAACTTTAATTACCTAGACCAAACTCATCTCGTTTAATCCAAATGAAGTATCCAAAGTTGACTGGAACACTGAAGTATAAATTTAAAATAGTAAATACTAAAAATGTGATCTACAAGACCAAAACTTTCGACGACATTGAAATTTATTGAAAACAACCCTATGCCAGTTAGATTAGTTTTGTAATAACTCAGGTGGCCCCAATTTGGTCACTCTTCATGCACAAAAATGCATGGACATAATAACAAAAGTATGGCAAATGGTATTGTGAGTCTTCTCACAGCCAAAGTTTGGCATATTGCCTACCATATTTAGCATAATAGAAAAGAAAATGTAAAAAGACTAACAAAATGGAGATCTTAATTTTCCCTCCTCTAGTGATTTACTTTTTGCATGATAGAAAAAATTAATAGGGAATTACGTAACCAAATTTCAATGCACAACACAGGTCGATGCATCTAAGATATTTTAGTGTCAGAACATTCATTAAAATCAAGGTCGATGGTTCCCACAAGGCTGGCACTTAGCAGAAAATGATAGAAATGACCCAAACAAGGGGCCACCCTAGTTTATTAAGAGGAGTTGATATGAATATTAAATCAGAGAATCAACATATAACAAAGGGTTACATGGGACTTAGATCTCTGAAATCTCTATGGTGGCATCCCAATTTACTGGTATGGTTGCACTCAATATAATCTCAGTAAAATCAAACCCCTTTTGTTTTTTCACTACAATTTATAAATTAGACACAGACAATCTTTCATCAAAAACCTATTTATCAAAGAATGAGGAGATCGTTCTGTAGTTTAAAAAAAATAAATTCAAGAATAGAGGCAATATAAATATCTTGCATCGAATAAATTTTGGCATATGTTCTTTGGATGATAGTAATGGAGTTTCAGTTTCTCTGTGCTTAACGAAATACCAACAAACATGATTTAGTTTTTGGTAAGGCAATAATGGGGTTTCAGTTTTTCTATGCTTAATGAAACAATAGTGAAGATATTTTAGTTTTTGTGTTGAAAGAACAAAGATTTGAGGTAAATACCTGTAAACCAAATCATAGCCCCCTTGACTAGTCGCACTCCCTCTAGCGCACCTCTAATCTTGCAATATGATACGCTTCCTAAGAATCTCTGCCTATTTGTACTCCCCTCAGCCTACCTCAGATCTTGCAATTTGATCTGCTTGCCTGAGTAAATCCGTCCCATGTCTTTCTCTCTGTCGTTCTCTCTATTTTTTTAATTTTAAACCCTCTCTTCCCCCCTCCCAGGCGTTGACTACCCTCTAGATCAGATATCTTCCCTTCTTCCAAAATATCTTTCTGCATTTACATTCCCCACCTAATCCTCCCAACACAGCAAGGAGGAATTTCCTCCCTATGTTACCTACATATATTTTATGCAATTAACACCCTCACCAACTTCTCCAAGTGCTGTCGACTAAGGCATGGTAAGAGTTTTTTTAAAATAAAATAAAAATTGACTCTCTTTATGAAGAGCAATTCAGAAATAGGAGGTTTTCTAATAGAACATCATGCAACTCCTTGGGGATAACAATGACTAAATTTTCCATTTAATGTAAAAGTGGTTTCAATGAATATTTCTAGATTAACTATATTGAAGTGATGCATGAAAGATGAATTCTAGAAATTATACATGTGGGAGTAAGATAAAGAACATCCCACACAACAAAGAATAATAGCTATATGTTTAATGTATTTAGTAAAGAATAATCCACATTTGAAACCACACAAAGATGCCAGTGAAACCACATCAAAACACTGACGACAAAAATATATAGTCACCTAGTACAATAAACTGAGGCCAAGACAAAATCCTACAACAAGACAAACTGGTAAACCACATACAACCAGAAGGTAAGACAACAACACAGGAACACTGCACTAACCAGGTGCAGTGGACTAGGGTACGGAATAGGGCCTATGACTATCTCTAGTAACTACCATCGAGGATAATAGGAGTATGCTTAGGCCTGCGAATCCAGGCAGAGTTAATACTCAGTACCTGTAACACTCCAAGCACACGTCAAGGTACCTGTGCATATGCATATATCCTATAGCCAAAGCAACGCAAATCATGTAAGCCTAAAATCCATCATCACTAATAATCATGTCACATCATAATAGTACCGAGATTGCACATCATCGGTACCAATACAAAATAATAACAAGACACATAATCCAATACAAAGTATATGGTCATCGAACTCCTTCAAGATATGAAAAATCATAATACAAACATGGGGGTTCTTACATCTAAATTCTCACCACCACGCAATGGAACCCAATGCACACCACCACTTATTGTAGTGGCTCACCTATCAATGAAGCGTAGTTTTAGAAATGACTGTGGGTGGGCGACTGTTCAGATTTAAGTGGATATATTTAGCTTGATGAATGAATAAGTGTAATCAATCCATAGATAAAATAATGTATTAATATTTTTTTTTATAAAGACAAAGGTTAGAGAAATGAATTTAACTTTTGACATAATTGTGGCCATGATACATGTATTAAGTTATGTTCTCTCATAAGTTTTTCTACATTGATATTAAATGTTGGAACTAATAATGGACTAATCGTATGAGAAGTGTATATTTAAAACAACATGGTATGGCCACAAACAATGATATGTTTCATAGTTGTGACTAAAAAAAATTCTACAAATGTGCATAACAAACTATAGCAATAATATTTTAACTAATAAATATTTTCACTATTTTGCTGCCACTTCCACCTTGGTATAAAGCTATTAGCAAGAATCTCTCATTATTTCCCACCTTACCAAGAATTCTTGCCACTTTATTTGTATGCAGAAATACATGATCTTGAAGAAGTCCAATCCAACAATGACCAAGGAAGGTTGAATTATTTAGATGTAAAGGAACTAAGGATGAATATTCTGTATTACTAAGACCATTTTTAATGCAGTAATATGCATATATCTTGACAGTGACAAAATATTTGTGGCCAACTGAAGACTTACATCAAAGAGAATTGGGCCAGCAAATGCATCTATAGCTGTTTGAACAACAGAAACAAGTTATTCCTGATATTGCTCCATCAAAAAGTGCCCAGGGAGTTCTAGATCTTCTATTTTCTCAAACTTATCTACTATTGTACTCAGCAATGTTATCCTTAGTGGCTGCATCTTCTCAAAGGTGTCGGTATTAACCTGGTAAGAAAGAGAATCTAGCTCTACAAGATGAACAACAAACCAATCACCACCAGTTTGTACACCATGAATCATTTTCCCTTTTCATGCTTGTAATAGGTCAAAGTGAGTTGGTTCCTTTCCAACCACATTAGGCAACCTACTCAAACACATTTGATTTGCATGACTTTACATCTGCCAATTATGGGATTTGACGTTACATCTACCAATTGGATTTATTTGAAAGTTTCTAAATCTTTCAAATATCCATTTGAAAATATCCTGCCATCATGATATGAGATAATGTTTGCTTTTTTTAAAACATTGTACCTGTTTTCCTTAACAAAGTTGTGGTTTTTTTGGTGCTAGACTCATACCAACTTTTAGTTGACACCACATCTTGCATATGTATCCACCTGAGCATTTCTAATCATGCTATCTGACAAAATCTTGCATTTTATCTATTGTTTCTATTTTGGCACAAGCAAGGAGAAAGCTGACTAAGTTTGAGGATACAAGGGCTTAAATTTGACAGTCCACCTTGCCTGTCAAAGGAATTTTTTCCTGCAATTTAGTCTTCATTAGTGCCTTTCACACAACTAATTTTTTTTACGCAAGTCAAATTTTATATGTCAAGCTAGAGCTTTCTCAAGAAATGGTCCAGTTGCACATCCTGCATGAGAACTGATGTTGAATGTTCCAGTCATTATATTACTTTACTTTAATTATTCAATCCATGCTACTATGGAGGCAATAATTAGCTTTGCAAACCATATATATTATCCCTAATGCCATGTGTACATTCAAATATTATATAGCAAAACAATGCAATGATTAACCACAAATAAATGCGCACACACAGCACATGCTACTTTAGTTTAGTAATAAAATTGTGGAATCTCTTAAACCCATGGTACAAATATGAACTTTATGACTCTATTTAAAGAGAGAATGTGAATATTTTAAAAAAATATGAAAGATTTATATATTTTTTTCAAATTCATCTAACTTTATAAAAATAAACCATAAATAAAATATTTAATATTTAAATTTACACATTTCAGTAATAGATATGCATGTAAAATATGTAAGCAATAGTTATGTATATAAAATGCAGAAACAATAAAAGAATAAGAAAACATGCATATTAGAGTCTTCTAGTCACATTCCTGGGCTATGATCTTAGTCACTTCCTTATTTTCTTTTCAATTCACCATTCTCACATGCATAGCGCAGTCTTACCTCTAGTCATATCCATGGGCTGCGATCTTAGTCACTTCCTTATTTTCTTTTCAATTCACCATTTTCCTCCAATGCAAAACCAAAGTATTCCAGACTGGAGTTACTTATAATACTTGTTCAATTATAGGTCTAATATTTAGTTGAAATCTGGTAAGATTTTGTTCTCTTTGGTCTATGAAAATTGGAATTGATTGGGTCTGAAGCTTATTCTGAAAGCATGGTTCCGAATCAGGACTTAAATTTGACAGTTGTATTGCTGCATTTAAAAATTTTAACTGTAAAATACAATTAAAAAAATATTTGACTGTATTGATATACAAGTAATTTATTTTAAAAATTGTAAAAAAAACAACTAATATGAAAATCTAAATACATATACACAAATATATATATATATATACATATATTCCATTTATTTTTAATTTTTTTAATAGGAACTTCTATTATTTAAGAAAAAATTTCTCAATTTTTTAGATTTGTTTTTTATAAATATATTCATTCTAAATGTTTAAGCTTTTTCACACAACTCTCTAAGCTTTATATATATATATATATATATATACATATATATATATTATTTTTAAATTTTTAATAGGAACTTCTATTATTTAAAAAAAAAATCCTTAGATTTGTTTTTTTAATAAAAAAAAATATTTATTCTAAGTTTTTTCAACACAACTTTCTAAGCTTTTGCTACACATAAAAAATAGTGAAATAGAAAGAATTTGGAACCATGTTTTCATAATAAGTTGAAGTTTCAGACCCAATCAATTCCAATTTCCAACACAGCCCAAAGAGAACAAAATCTTACCATATTTCAACTAAATATTATACCTGTAATTGAACAAGTATTATAAGTCACTCTAGTCTAGAATGTTTTGGTTTTGCATTGGAGGAGAATCGTAAATTGAAAAGAAAATAAGGAAGTGACTAAGACCGCAACCCAAAGGTGTGACTAGAAGTAAGACTGCCCTATTCATGTTTTCTTATTCTTTTATTGCTTCTGCATTTTATATACATAACTATTGCTTCCGTATTTTACATGCATATTTATTATTGAAATGTGTAAATTTAAATATTAAATATTTTATTAATGATTCAATTTTTATAGAACAAAATATCTAAATCTTTCATTTTTTTTAAATCTTTACATTCTCTCTTTAAACAAAGTCATAAAGTTCATATTTATACTATGGGTTTAAGAGATTCCACGATTTTATTACCAAACTAAAGTAGAATGCCCTGTGTGTGTGCATTTGTTTGTGGGTAATCCTTGTTTTTTTTCCATAGAATATGCCTCCATAGTAGCGTGGATTGAAGAAGTAAAGTAATATAATATAATGATTGGAACATTCAACATCAGTTCTCATGCAGGATGCGCAGCTGGACCATTTCTTAAGCAAGCTCCATCTTGACACATAAAAATTGACTTGCATAAAAAAAAATTAATTACCTCATGTGAAAGGCACTAATGAAGACTAAACTACAGGAAAAAAATTCCTTTGATAGGCAAGGTGGACTGTCAAATTTAAGCCCTATTCCGAATTCTTTCTATGTGCAGCAAAAGCTTAGAAAGTTGTGTTGAAAAAGCCTAGAATAAATAAAATATTTTATTAAAAAACAAATTTAGGGTTTTTTTTTTTAAATAATAGAAGTTCCTATTAAAAAATTTATAAATAAAAGAAATATATATATATATATATATATATATATATATATATATATATATATATATATATAAAGCTTAAAGAGTTGTGGTAAAAAAGCCTAAAAATTTAGAATGAATATATTTATAAAAAACAAATCTAAAAATTTGAGAATTTTTTTTTTAAATAATAGAAGTTCCTATTAAAAATTTTTAAAATAAAAGGAAACTAGAAATTTAGAATGAATTTATTCTGTGAAATTAAATAATAAAAGTTCCTCTTAAAAAATTTAAAAACTATTATTTATATTTAAAAATATATATCTAAAGTAGGCCAAGGGATATCTCTTTTCCATAGTTTATTTGATTTTCTCACTTTTTTTTTCTTTCATCATTTTTATTTTTTTTATTTTTTTTCACTTTTTTTCTTTTATTATTTTCATTTTTTAATTTTTCCAATTTTTTTTGTTTGATTTTTTCCATGATTTTCTACAGCTTTTTCTCTTCCAACTGTTTCCAATTTCTTTTTTGTTTTTTATTTTTTATTTTTTCCAATTTCTTTTTTGGTTTTTATTTTTATTTTTTTCATTTTTTTTTTCCAAATTTTTTTTCGTAAATCACATATTTTGCTCCTTCAAACTCGTGAGCTCATTAGCCCAGGGAAGGCATAAAGCCTGTGAGCTCGTTGGCCCAGCGGGGGTTTGAACTCTAGTGGCCGCTGCTACAACCGAGCGACTTAACCACTAAACCACGCCCTTATCGGCCCTAAGTTTTATTTTTTATTTCCTTTTTGGTATTTTAATTTTTTTTTATAAATTTACGTAGTAAAAATGAGTCCTCTCATTCCCACCTTGCTCTGACTGTAATAGTATATTTATATTTAAAAATATACATTTAAAAGTACATCGAGCGTTATCTTTTTTCTATAGTTTCTTTGATTTTCTCACTTTTTTTTCCTTTGAATTTCTTTTTTGGTTTTTATTTTTTAGTTTTTCCAATTTTTTTTGGTTCCATAGTTTTTTGTGATTTTCTCCATCTTTTTCTCCTTCCAACAGTTTCCAATTTATTTTTGGGTTTTTATTTTTTATTTTTTCCAATTTCTTTTTTAGTTTTTATTTTTTATTTTTCTCAATTTCTTTTTTGGTTCCATAGTTTTTTTTATTTAGCTTTTCTCCTTCAACATTTTTAATTTCTTCTTAGTTTTTTTTTTCTTAAGTTTTATTTTTTATTTCCTTTTTGGTATTTTATTTTTTTTAATAAATTTAGGCAGAAACAATGGGTGCTCTCATCCGCACCCCGTTGTGAGTGTACTAGTATATTTATATTTAAAAAATATATCTAAAGTGCGCGAGGGATATCTCTTTTCCATACTTCATTTTCACTTTTTTTTCTTCCATCATTTTTCTTTTTTAATTTTTCCATTTTCTTTTTTGGTTTGATATTTTTGGTGTTTTTTTCGAGCTTTTTCTCCTTCCAACTGTTACCAATTTCTTTGTTGGTTTGTATTTTTTATTTTTTCCAAATTCTTTTTTGGTTTTTATTTTTTATTTTTCGAATTGGTTATTATTTTTTATTTTATCCAATTTCTTTTTTGGTCCTTGTGATTTAATCAATTTTTGCTTCAATGGTTTTTAATTTCTTTTTTGGTTTTTATTTTTTATTTTTTCAAATTTCTTTTCTAGTTTTTTTTTTTTTAATTTCTCAAATTTCATTTTTATTTCCTTTTTGATATTTCAATTTCTTTTTATAAAGTACTTCGACGAATATCTCTTTTCCATAGTTTATTTGATTTTCTCACTTTTTTTTCTTCCATCATTTTTTTTTTAATTTTTGCAATTTCTTTTTTGGTTTCATATTTTTAGTGATTTTCTTATCTTTTTTTCCTTCCAAATGTTTCCGATTTCTTTTTTGGTTTTTATTTTTTTATTTCTTAAGTTTTATTTTTTATTTCCTTTTTTATATTTTAATTTTTTTAATAAATTTATGCAAAAAAAATGAGTGCTCTTATCCCCACCCACTGTGACTATAGTAGTATATTTATATTTTAAAAAATATATCTAAAAGTACGCTGGAGCGATATCCTTTTTCCATAGTTTCTTTCATTTTTTCACTTTTTTTTGGTTTGCAATTTCTTTTTTTGTTTTTATTTTATAATTTTTCCAATTTCATTTTTGGTTCCATAGTTTTCGTGATTTTCTCTAGCTTTTTCTCCTTCTAACAGTTTCCAATTTCCTTTTTGGTTTTTATTTTTTATTTTTTCCAATTTCTTTTTTTAGTTTTTATTTTTTTTATTTTTTCCAATTTCTTTTTTGGTTAGATTTAGTTTTTTCTCCTTCAATGGTTTTTAATTTTTTTTTGGTTTTTTCTTTGATTTTCTTAAGTTTTATTCTTTTTTTTCCTTTTTTTTCTTTTTGATATTTTAATTTTTTTTTATAAATTTAGGTAGAAAAAATGAGTGCTCTCATCCCCACCCTGATGTGACTGTATAACGCCTCTCAGCGTAATAATGCCTCTCAGAGTAATAACGCCTCTCGACATAATAAAAGGAAAAGAAATATATATATATATATATATATATATATATATATATATATATATATATATATATATATATATATATATATATATATATATATATATATTAGAATGAATATATAACTATATTCATAAAAACAAATCAAAAAAATTGAGAAAATTTTCTTAAATAATTGAAGTTCCTATTAAAATTTTAAAAATAAAAAGAATATATATATTATATAATTGAGAATAAATATATTCTATAAAAAACAAATCTAAAAATCTAGATTTTTTTTAAAATAATAGTTCCTATTAAAAAATTTAAAAATAAGCCTCAGCCTTTTACTAGTTAAAAAAAAAAATTAAAATAAAAGTAATATATATATATATATATATATATATATATATATATATATATATATATATATATATATATATATATATATATATATATATATATATATGTTTTTGATAATATAAGGCGGCTAAACAAGGGGTCGAACCCTTATATAAAACCAAGCCCAAGGGGCAAGAACACAACGTGTTGACAGTACTCAGCCAACACAGAGAAAGACCAGCAGCAAAGGCACAGCAGCCTTTCTAAAAAAGAAACAACAGCAAAGCCTAACAGACTAAACAACAAGGTTGGAAGGAGCAACAACCTAAACAATAGCAGAACCAGACCTAACAGGTCGAACACCCTTGGCACGAGTGCGGTTCAAAGAAACATGCTTGGGAAGACCTCACTTCCTCCTTTGGACAATAGTCCAAAGAACATCATCTCCATCCCCAGAAATAGGAGAAGAAGGAGAAACTCTCTCCAAATCTATGGAAAGGGGTGGAGCTTGGGGCACAACAACATCAGCCCCAGCAACATGTGCACCTATATTAACAGTGCGAGACATATCAGCAGCTGAGATCTCTACAGCAAAACCACTAGCAACACCAGCAATCCTAGCAGTAGAACCACCAGCAACACCAGCGATAGAACCACTAGCAATCCCAGCAGCAGACCCACCAGCAACACCAGCAATCCCAGTAGTAGAACGACCAACAACACCAGTAATCCTAGCCGCAGAACCGCCAGCAACACTAGCAATCCCAGCAGCAGAACTGCCAGCAACATCAGCAATCCCAGCAGCAGAACTACCAGCAGCAGTATCCATAGCTGTAAAATCTGGAACCCTCACAATATCAGGAGTAGACCCATCATCATCAGCGGAAGAATCAACTGCCTCTGACCCAGAAATATCCTCAGTAGTACCAACTGTAAGATGTTCATGTAAAGAATTCTTCCACCAGGAAGAAGAATGAGGGATCTTTAAGCGAGGACACCTGACTCGTAGCAAAGCATCTACGACACTGGAAGGGAATACCTTCATAGTCCAAAGTTTGCCTCCAAGAATTATCAGCAACCTGTAGTATAATCTCAGCCGGGAGAGGCTTAGAGAGATCAAGATTCACAAGAACACGAGCATATGTGGTATGAGAAAATAAGGTAGTCGCTTGATCAACCATAACAAAAGAGCCCAAAGAATTACCAATACCCTCATAACAAGATTTGCACCAAAGATGCAGTGGAAGATTCAGGAGATGAATCCAAACAGGCATTCTATTGAAAGACTCGGTCAATGGGTTAAAGGAGGGAACCCAAGGCTTGAGAAGGAGGGCATGAATGCCCCAAAACCAGGCCTGGGTATGAAGAATAGCATTCCGATCAGAAACTAAAGCAAAAATAACTACAAAGAAACCCTTTGCACAAGGGTAAATTTCTATTTTCCCCTCCGTTAAAGGGCCCCAATGCTCAGAAATCTAGAGGTTCAAATCACCCAGCCGAGGCCACTAACGGTCAAATCTACAAATCAAACCCTGCTCAGAGAAATAGTCAATATTTTTTAAAACCTCATCCGCTAGGACCACTACAGGGGGAGGCAAGTTTGACTAAGAAATAGATCTCCTAGATACTAGAATAGCAGCAGCATTAGCAGACTTCTCACATTGCCGAGGAGAACCACTACTAACAATCTTTGCATAAGATGTAGCAACAATAGCAGTAGCACCAGAAATGGGCGGCGTACCAACAGCCGCAGAGACCCCAATAGCAGATGGAACCCCTGCAAATACAGTAACAGACGAACCCTGAAAAGCAGCAGTCGTAGTCACTGACGGCACTCCTACTGCAATTCCAGCAGTTGCATGCATGGACGGCGCATTAACAGCTGTAGCCACACTATCAGCAGAAGAAACCACACCAGCCGCAGGCACCCCAGTAGCAGACAGAACCCTAGCCATAGATACAGACAGCGCATCGACAACACGGACAGCCGCAGCCGCACGAGCCGCAAATCCCACGGACGGCACACGAACAGCCACAGCCACACCATCAACAAAAGAACACCCAACAGCAGCAGACGGACTCCCTGCATGTAAAGTAGCAGACGAACCCTGTAAGGTAGCAGTTGTAGGCACAGACGGCGCTCCAACAGCAAAAGAAGCTAAGGCCACAAACAGCGCACCAACAGCTGCAGCCACACCAGCAGCAGAAGAAGACCTGTAAATACCCTAGCAATAGACGAATCCTGTGAACTAAGAACATGGGCGGGAAGAGGAGCGGGAGAGCCCATTTCAAAAATGAATATTCTAGGAAATCTATTTGTTATCGTAATATTGTTCTTCTGATTTAGGGAGATTATGTATATGTATATGTTATGTGTGCGTGTGTATATATATTCATATTAGTTGTTTTTTTTACAGTTTTTAAATAAATTACTTGTATATCAATACAGTCAATTTTTTTTAATTGTATTTTATAGTTAAAATCTTTAAATACAGATATACAACTGTCAAATTTAAGCCCATACCATTTGCATTTCATCGAAAGTTCCCTCTAGCCATTTTTTATAAATCAATTTTATCTGCAACAATATTTCAAATTGTCGCCTTTGTCTATATCTTCACATTTTGCATACCAAGTTTGAAGCACAATGGAAAAATGCCTATGCCAACCAAATTGCTAGATGGATGAGCTTAAACATAGATAGCTTCTTTGTGTTATATTCATGTTTTTCTTATATGCTATCAGAGTCACTAAGGAAAACCAGTAGCTACAACTTCATCATTCTTCATAGAATAAGCTGCGGACTCATGTATGCTTCCACTTTTGTATACATATCCACCTTTATATTTTTTTTACGTTGTTTATATTTCCACCTTCCATCAACTCATATGCCAACTTTGATAGACATTTCTAACTCTCCCATGAGCCTCGAGTTTGAGCTTGACTCGTAATGTGTTGGGCACATCATCATTAGCAATAAATGTCCACTTATGAACTTCACATAGAGTATGTGTAGAAAGTTGTAATAATAGCTCCATAAGCCTTTGATAACATCTTTGCATGACACTAAAATTGAACTTCTTGGGATCCCTTCTAAAAAGTTTCAGGGGAGAGCCCTAATGGTGCGCAATTACAGAACGACTAGTTTTTCAAATCAGATGGCTCCCTATTGATCTTCCACTGCCCTTCCTGAGGCTCGACATGGTAACTTACCTCCAGAAGATTTTAGGAATCTGGGAAGAGACAAGTTTTTTAGCTCAAGAAGGTTGCAGCATCAAGATGGATATGAGTAGCTCTCAAGGTTTAACAAGACTTTCAAAGTGAAAAAGAAGATTTCATCCATGGAGAAAACTGTTAGCTTCCCAGTGGCAAGAGTTTAACAACTTCTTGAGTAAAAATGGTCCAATCTGAGGTGCTTCAAATTTCCATCCACCCAAATGGAGCTCATTCCATGAACAAAGGAAGAAGCGTCATAGGTGTCTAAGGGGACAACGAAAAAGGAAACTTAAAAAAGATTTCTCCATACAAAGAATCTATCACCAAGAAAAGAGGAACCCAAATTTGAGGGCCAAGGAGGTCTAGGTTCCCAAACCGACTATCAAGAAGGTTACAAGAAAAGAAGAGAAGCAGCTCAGTGTTTACCTTAATGGTGATGGTCTGAAAGAGAGGACTTCTAATCTCTTAGTGGCGGCTCTAATATGTAAAGTTTTATCCCCCAATTTATCCTCTGATGAATTCATAGAATGGTTCAAAAAGTGTTGGCCAGAACCAAAAGAGGTTAGCTCAATGGGGAAAGGGTTTTATACATTTATTTTTCATAACTTAGAAGATAGAGACTTTGTGCTCCACAAAAACCTATGGAAATTTGCAAACACAGCCATCTTTTTCCAGGGCTGGAGACAAAACTTTGATGTTGGGGTAGAAAAAGTTCCCTATCTCCCCATATGGTTGGAACTTCCATTCTTACTGGCTGAGTATAGGGAAGAGATTTCCATTTAGGCCATAGGCAATGAACTAGGTTTCTTCCAAGATTTTAAGATTAGCTTTGACCAATTTCTAACCCCATATGTTAAAATTTGCATAGTCTTGAAGGCAGAGGAGTTACCTCCAAAGCATACCCTGCTCAACACGTAGGCTAGCCAATGGATACAAGAAATTTTCCTAATTGACGGTTTTACAGATGATGATCTGGTTAGAATGAAGTGGATGTTGGGGATTGGAAGAGAGCAAGGTAATGCTCCTGATATTCATCATTGCTAGAGTGGGGTTTTGAGCAACCCACAGAAACAGCCAGAGTCAGTGCCTTATATGGAGGTTCTGAACCAGGAACCAAATGAGGAAGAGATTTCTATAGGAATGGAAATTTATGAGAGGGCTGAAGAGGAGAACACAGTTTTATGCAAAATGGTTGTAGAGGAAAATACAGAAGATTGGAACTCTGGCTCCTTTGATATCCCTTTTGAAGGTTTCAAGACTAGATTTGGGAAACTCCAGGGACAAGAAGAAGAGCTTTCTTTTTCACAAGGAAATGAGGTAGAGTCAGAACTGTCCTCTATACGTCAAGCTTTGGTTGAGGACTGCAGCGAAGTCAAAGACATAGAGGGGCAGCTTACAGAGCAGGCAAGGAAGAACGAAAATAGTACATTTAGAGGCCCTTCTATCTACCCTAACAAGCAACCTAAAGACAATGAGACCTTGAAAGCATTGCTTGATGAAGTTCTAAACAAGGTTCCATATAACATTTGTGATGAGATTGCAGTAGAGGTTCTTGCGGAGGAAGATGATATAGAGGTGAACAGACCTCCATGTATTTCACAGACATTTTTAAACCCCAAATTGGGTAAGAAAAAGTCAGCCTCAACAAGAAAGAGTGGCAGGCGGAGGAAGCCCAATATTGGTAATGAAGGCCACAATAAGGCACGCTCCAAAAGGATTTCTTTCCAAGACCCTCTTGTGTCACCTCACAGCACTATTGCGGAGGCTGGCCTGAAGAAGCTTTCAAATTTGGTTAATCCTTTGGTTAATGGTTTTGAGGGTGTAGAGAGTGAAGAGGACGGATGCTGCAGCCGGGTTGCCAGCAGAGAGGCTTTAGGTAAAGAGAAGAATCTGGATCTAAGTTATGCCCCTGAGACCAGTCCTCGGTCTCTTTTCAACTAAGTCTCACTTCACAGATGAATTTTCTTCGGAGGGGAACGTCTTTGATTCAGGAAAGTAAACTAACATATCAGTGGACCTACAAGTGTTGATTCCATCCTCTTCAGGGCATGAAATTGGTACAGACTGCTTTAGTGACAAGGATTTGACTGTGGATGAGAATCTTCTGAATGAGGTTTGCCAACTAAAGAATTGGTTTTTGTCAAAGGATGGCGTTAGGGAAACTTTGGAGGAGGATAGTGATTTTTTGTCACGAGAAGCAAATGCCTCAGAACAAGCCTTGAGACCCATGATAGGGGATGTTTGCTTTCAGGAAGGATCTGACTTCTATGATGATTTGACTGGAGATTTTCTTCGAGAGGATTCTGATCTAACAGGCATGACAAACCTGGGTTTGTTTCGGTCAAACCAGGTCAAGAAATCAAAGATGACCGCTTCGAGTTGCAGCAAGAAGAATCGTAGAGCCAAAAGCAAGAGGGATGGGGAAGATTTAAGTTCAGACCACCAATCAGTGTTAGAGAAGATTTTGAGGGCAACGAGGGGGATTTCTCTCCCCCGAGAAATGTTTGCTTCTCCCCCAACTTTTAAGGGCAATATACCCTCATATTGCCCCAATAGGGGTAAACAACGTAGGCATGACTTATGGTGGTGTGGATCGAGGATGGGATTGGTATCATTGATTGTGGCTCTATGATTTCTCTTTTTCCTTTTTGGGTGTTTGAGGGAGGGTGATGGTTGCTTTAGTGTTTTTCATACAGCTTTTTGGCGTTGGGAGGTGCCTGGTTTTTTATGTCATTTTATAGCTGGTTGCGGTGCCTCTCCAAGGAGGGTCTTAGTTCCATGCCCATTTTTGTCATGTGACTGCTGAGTTGAGCCATCATTCTACATGTTTTAACAGCTTTTTGGCGCTAGGAGGTGCTTGGTTTTTCGTGTCATTTTTATAGCTGGTTGAGAGGCCTCTCCAAGGAGGGTCTTAGTTCCATGCCCATGTTTTGACTTTGTTTTCACATTCTACATGCAAGTCAATCAGCGAATCCTCAACTATTTTATCTAAAAATAATCTTCCTTCCGTAATGCCATCATGGAGTTGTTTTGTGTATACACTGAATGGTATTATGGGCCTGGACACCATTAAAGCTTTAGGATTTGCCACAACTACACAAATTAGATGCTTGAAGTGCAGAAGGTGGAGTGGGACATGTACAAGCCTGCCAGGTGGTTGTTCACCTTGCTTCGTGGAATATAGATTTTCATATATTACCATGTCGGCTCCAAATAATATAGATTTCAAACTAGCAACTCTCCACAATGTCTTCTTTTTTCTTGAGCGACACGTCACTTACAAGGTGGTTCCCATAGTAACAAATGAATTTTCATATGTGTTTTCTTCAGAGTTTTTCACAGTTGGGTTTTTTCTCAGTAGAAGGCTTTTCTAGTTTTTGTTTATAGATCTCATGGCTTCAGGGCTTTTTTTGATGTCTCTCTCTAATGGACCCTTACACGGACGAATGAAATGGTTTCTCCTTGTCACTTCAACATTTTTCTTTCCGCCTAGTATTGTTGAAGTTCTGCTGCGGAGATTCTTGGGTTAGCTTCAAAGTTTTAGAAATCTTGATTTCAATATCATGCATTAAAGGCGTATAACTCCTGTGCTCCCTAAAACGGTTGTATCTTGGGCAATTTGTTAGGCTTCTCTGACATTTAAAATGGGCTGATTGTATGGATAAATGATGTGGTTTTACCTCCTTGTCACCTCAAGGTCTTTTCATTCCACCTAGTTTTGTTGAATCTCTGTTGCGCAGGCTCTTGGGATAGCTTCAGAGTACTGGGAATCTTGATCTCAAAATCCTGCATTAAAGGCGTATACCTCCTATGCTCCCTGAAATGGTTGTATCTTGGGCAATTGGCTAGCCTTCTCTGACATTATAACGGGCAGACCCCTGTAGGTTTTGGTGTAGCTTTTATGTTCTTTTTGGGGTTATTTATTGTGCCCTTCCAGATTTTACCCATTGGCAACTCTTTCACAAAGACTTGACTAGCTTTAGCAGCTATGTGTAGTCGGCTTGGATTGTATGTTCTTTGGGTTGAGGCCTTTGCCTCCCTTTCTCCTTGTAATGGATTTTTCTTTAATTTAATTTGGTATGGGTGTCTTACCACCTTTTTCTTTAAAAAAAAAAATTGAACTTCTTGGATCTCATTTAATAATCTATCTTGGAGAAGACACAGTTGCATTCTTCCTTGTCTATTTTAAGGCCATGGACTTATATATTGCTTTCCAACTGTAGAGAGATCATCACTCTCTTTCTCTATTACCTAAAGGCAGTGTCTATTTTAGATCCCCTTATATATATATATATATATATATATAAAGTAGTTGCCATGATGTTTTGATTTTTGATGCCAATTCTTATACCAAGTTCGTGACTTTTTGTTGGCAAGAGGCACTGCATAGAATTGATAGGTGTTGTCATTGATGGCAACTAAGATTGTTCCACACATCCACAGTGCAATATCTGATCTTACCGGAAGTCAAAATGATAATCCATCTAAGTCCAGGAGCCTGAAACAAAGCATATAGCAGAGTCCGGTATTTTGGTCAACAGGTCTCTCTAGTTAATCATTATGTGTTGCCGATATGAAGGATTGTAGAGGGACACCAGGACAATCTAAATCCAAGTTTTTAGTCTCCGGTGATAATGGGATCAGAAGTTATGAGCATCTGAATACTGGGTCCTATTATGATAGAATAGTTCAGTGAAGAACATGCAAACTTAGGTAAATCCTTGTGCGAACCCAATAGAAGTGTTTTAATGAACTATGTATGAGAATCTCTGTAAATCTCTTGTAAACTTTTCTGTAGGCAGTGAGCCTCCACTTGAGCAATGAGCTCGGGGCAGTGAGGTCAAATGCATGTGCATTCTCATTTGTAAAATACTTTTAACAAGGTATTTTTTTTGTGGGTTAACCCCCACCATGGTTTTTTCCTTAACCAGGTTTCCACGTCAAAATCTTCGTGTCAAATGTGTCATTCATGTTTTCTTCTCACATGCTATTGTCTAATGCTGAAATGTATATATCATTGATTTAATTTTAAGTTGTAAAAGGGAACAACAATAGAAAAAGATTGAATAGAGCAACAACTGATTCACCCCCCCCCCCCCTCTCAGTTGTCCAGACCTATTCCAACAATTGGTATCAGAGCTAAGTTCCTTTGAAAAAGATTAACAGCTTAAGGAAGATCTGGTAAGACAGCAGAATGGATGAATATGACCTTCAAGGGCAACTTAATCTTTCCCTAAGGTAGACGATCTTAAGCAGACCAAGACAGAAGTTCAAGAGCTGCAAGACAACCTTAAAAAGGCTGAAGACTTCATAAAAGTTTTAAAAGAAAAATTGAGCAAATCCAATGCAAAAGAAAAGGAGCAACCTCTTCAAACAGGAAAACATTTTGAAGACAAGGCCCTGGATGAGAAGACAAAGGAATGTGAAAAGTTAACTAAATAAGTTACTATTCTAATACATGAGATGGAAACTAGAGTGATGAGACTAACCAAGGAAATTGAAGATAAGAAGAAAGCTGAAGAAGAGTTAAATCAAAATCTGAAAAAGAGTTTTGAAGAATGTTACAAATTGGATGTGATAGCTAGCCTTCTAGAATCTAATCTACAAAAAAGCAGAGACAATGAAAGAGAACTTGAGAGATAGATTATCACACTCATACATGACCTAGAAATTGCAAATGAGTATAAGGAGAAATTCAAGATAAGCTCAGCTAAACTTGAAGCACTCATTGAAGGGTAGAAAAAGGATGTTGATAAGCATGAGAAAGGTGAAAGTTCTAGATCCAGACAGAGAAATTTTCAACCTAGGAATGGAAGAAATAGATCTAGAAAACCTCTAGTAAGACAGCCAAATGCTCAAAGATATTCATCATTCAATGGAAATTGTTTCAACTGCAACAAATTTGGTCATAGAGCTACTCAATGCAGAAACTGAGCAAATCAAAATGGTCTATCCTTCTCCAGTCAATGCTTCAAGTGTAACAGGTATAGTCATAGATCAAATGAATGTAGAAGTATGACAATGAATAATCCAAATAATAGAAGATTTAGAAATTCTTTCAATGGTTACTATTTTGTTTGCAATGGGTTTGGACATATGGCTAATAAGTGCAGATCAAGAGAAAATCAGTTTTATAAGAAAGGAAATGTTGCATGCTATAATTGCAATAAATCTGGTCATATTGCAAGATTCTGCAGAAGTAAAGATTTTGGAAGAAAAGGTCCGGTAAATAGAAAACTAAATGTGCAGAAACAAGATAGAAGCAAAAGGAAAATTGATGTGGATGAGATATAGAGTGAAATGAACAAGATTTGGATAAAGAAAGATACAGTAAACAATGATAATGAGTCCGCACTGGAATCCGGTGCTGACAATTCCTCCGAGAATTAAGCTAGAAAACTCTGGCTTAGGGGGAGCTACATAGAACATCAAATTCCCCTGGTTAGTAAGTGGGTGCCTGAATCTGGCACATCAAATACTCTAAATTAGTCCAGAACCTATGAAGGGATTTCTAGAAGAAAAGATGCTAATATATGAGGAACTCTCTAAACAATGTAACCAGATACAATTAGGGCAACACATTTATTGCAAAGGCAAATTAGGTAATACGAAGCTTTAAAAGGTCACTTGATCACTCATTTGAATCACCTTGCATTTGAAGTAAACAAAAGAAGAGCACTTGAGCTATAAATTCCAGAGACTAAGGCAGAGAACGAATTCAATCGGCAAGTGATCAACCCTAACACCGCGAAAGAAAAAGGTACCTCTCTATAAATCTTTGAATCTAAAATTTGTTGAAATGGCTACCCCTCATGTTATTGACATTACCGAAAGGCCTCGACCCAAATTCAAGAAGTATCCTCACAAATCAATTTAAGTCAATCCGTTAGGTGCTTTCTTAAGTGTTCTGAATGGGGTGCTACATGTAGAAGACATTAGGGTTTACATTCATACAAATATAGATGAGTTTGGAGATTCAAGGCATGTAGATTTGTTTGAAAAATAACTCATGGATGAAAACAAAGAACTTAAACCCAAATACAAGGCTCTACAGGATAAACACTTTGTTCAGGTTATGGGGTTTCCAACATTTGCTGAGGATGAGTGGGTCTGATATGTCTTAAGTCAGATACATGATGAATTCATGTGGCTGTTAAACCATTCAAGATTGCCAGGGATGCTATCAAAAATGTAACTGGTTTAAACTCAACTAGAGGATTGCCCATGCTGAAAGCTGTGAAAAACTAGACAGTAACTGATGCTACCAGAGCTAAGTTTGACAGAAGAACAATGACCATAAATGATATTATAGAGCCGGATGTCAAATTCACCTCCATGGTGATTAGATACAAGATTTACCACTCAAGTAGAGAAAATTCTATTTCTGGAACAGCCATTTATGCTACATACAAGATGCTAAAAGAAAATGTTGCTTATGACTTGTGCAAACTATTACAGAATCAATTAATTGAAAATCTAAACAAGATCAAAAGGGATAAGAAGAATACTTTCAAGTATGGTACACTGATTTTATGTCTATTCTTTTACTATATGAATGAGGTACCTGGGGTAAAAAATGTACACTGGACTAAGGATGAGCCAGTTGCCATTCAAATCAAAACTCATCTTTGCAGAATTGGTGACTTCAATGCTCAGAAAATGACAATATGGGGTTACTTCAAAAAAATTTAGAATATGATGCACTCAAGGGAAAGAATTCCCAATTCAATTGCTGACAAGTACAAAAATGAAGTATGCTTCATGGTTGATACTAACAAGTGTTTAATGGAAGCAGTGGAACCCAGAGCTGTTTGGATCATGCCTATGGGGTATGAAGTAGATGAAAAGATCTTGGATATGTATGCTCAACATCTGCTAAGCAAGCCCAAAGACACAATGGTTGAAAGATTTGGAACTTATGAGGATCTGAGTTTAAAGTTGCATACTGAGCTAAGAGAACCTGAAACCAATAGAAGAGTAAGAAAAGAAGTTGAGCAGCTAGCTGAAAATCTTGGCCTAACAAAGGAAGCTGTGAAGAAATTCAGAGAAAGAACAGAAAAGGATGAGAAAGAAAAACAAGAAAAGAGACAAACAAGTGATCCAGTGGAACCTTCATCCACTTCAAGAACTACTAGAAGTTCTACTACTGCCTCTGCTCCTTCCAAATCTACAAAACTGGAAGCAGAATCATCTGGAAAACATGAGAAAAGGAAGAAAACAAAAGCTTTCTAGACCTATGAAAGCATAAGAGAAGATGAAGTAGTTATAGACTCTGACATTGAAATCAAGGAAACAAAAGTCATTGGAACAAAAGCTGCAAAGTTAACCAAAGAAAAGTCCTACGAAAGCAAAAGGACTAGCAAAAAGTGAAAGACTAAAGAACATGAAGAATATGTTGAGAAACCCACACTCTCGCTATAAGATGTGATAAAATTAGTCACTGTGGATCATAATCTAAAACCCATGATTAAATTCTATAATGAATACAATGATATGGATAAAAGGGTGGTGGAGGAAGCAACGGTCAGATATCTCAACATCTACAACAAGGCACTAATTGAGATAACTTTTGAGTTACCACAAAGTCTGGCAAATATCTTGGAATTGAGAAAAGAAAATGCCAAGTGCAAGGATGTGGAAATTAGAGAACATGAGCTAATAAATCTGTGTCCTCAAATTTCTCTTGAACAAATAGATATGATACTTAAGGAAGTCAAAGATGATTTTAAAAGCAAAAGGAGAATGAACAAGCTCATGCTTGGAGAAACAAGTGAAATAGTTGAAGAAACTCAAGAGATTATTTTGAAAGCATTAAATAAGCATAATCTTCATATAGTCACAAAAGAAGTGTTGGATGTTGAATAAGAGAACATTATTGAGAAGCAATCTGAGTTGGGTGGAGCCTCTGTTTCGGAAGTAGAACAAGCAATTCAGGAGCATACAGAAATGTTGGATAAAATATTTGATGCAGAAGATACTCCCAATCCATCTGATACAACAAGAAAGGAGGATAATGTTACTGTTTTACAAAGCCCTTCTGATTAGATAGCAAGTGATGAACAAACAAGAAAAAATTCCTCTACAGAGAACACAGAAAAGGATAAAGTAGAGTCAGAAGAAGAAAGAGAAAAGATAGATAATATAGAAGAAGATGGTGCAAATATTGAAGCATCTAAAGCAGAGACTAAGAAATCAGGAGATCAAAAGGTTGATTCTGAAATGGCTACAAGAGACATTACAGATGCAGTAAAAGGTCTTCTTGGAAAAGAAGTGATTGAGCTTGATGAACTAGAACTAATCCAAGGTCTAGCCAATCCGGATGCTCTCTCTCCAATTCAACTGATGAAGATAGCATCATTCACCCACGTAAATTCTAGAGATAAGATGTTAAAGTTCCACATGGAGGAGATATATACAAGTTTTGTCTATCTTGGTCTAAAGTAAATAAAGATATTGAGAAGAAGATAAAAGAAAAAGAACAGAAAATATCAGTTCTATCTCAAAAATTTATCCTTTAACTATCTCTCCCATAAGCCAGGAGTGTCAAGTTATTAGCTTGATAGACGAAATGAAGGCACTTGTAAAAGAGAAAAGCAACACTATTAAGAGGATGTGTGAACTTAGGGGATTGATTTCTGCCAAATTGGAATCTATGCACAATGCCTTATCCAAAGCTCAGAATGTACTTCAGACAAGTTATCCTCCAGATCTAGAAAAGACAGAAGCATATGCATTTTTGTTGAGTGGGCACATTTCCATTTTGGATGGAATGAAGAATGCTTGGGCCTTTGAAATTGCCCAATTAAAAATTAGTTTTGCAGATGTCCTCAAGTTCATGTGAATGGAACTTAATGGTTACTTGTACATATGCGGCAATGTATACAGAAATTTTGGAGAATTTTTGCAGATCCCACCCTTTTCCATTGATGTAAAAGGTGGAGTGAAGGGCAGTGAAAAATGATGTATTCAACAAAGGGGGAGCACTGAAATAAGTGAAGTGTACGAATGTATAGACAAAGGGGGAGTTGTACAAAGACACTTAGTCATTTTTCATTAAGTGTTGCCATCAATGCCAAAGGGGGAGATTGTTGGCAAGAGGCACTACATAGCATTGATAGGTGTTGTCATTGATGGCAAGTAAGATTGTTCCACACATCCGCAGTGTAGTATCTGATCTTACCGGAAGTCAAAATGATAATCTATCTAAGTCCGGGAGCCTGAAATGGAGCATATAGTAGAGTCTAGTATTTTGGTCACCAGATCTCTGCAATTAATCATTATGTGTTGTGGATTTGAAGGAGTTTAGAGGGACACCAGGACAATCTAAATCCAAGTTTTTAGCCTCCGGTGATAATGGGATCAGAAGTTATGAGCATCTAAATATCGAGTCCTATTATGACAGAACAGTTCAGTGAAAAACAGGCAGACTTATGTAAATCCTTGTGCGGACCCAATAGAAGTGTTTTGATGAACTATGTATGAGATAGGATGTTAGTGGCTGACATGTATGATGATCTACATGTTCTATTTTTGTTACGTATCAATATTGGTGTATGGATCTAGCCGATAGAACAGAGCACTCTTAAAAAGTTCTAAGTGTTTGTTGTTGCCGACTGGCAAGTGATTGCAATTCATGATAAGAATATATATAGTCGATGATTGTGGATATTGTGGAAGTATGTATTTTTGAGATGATGAAGAAAGTGTAAAAAGAAGCAGAAATGTAATATCTGAATGAGGGCAGAATAGAGAAGAGCAGGATAAAGATGAAGTGTACAAAGTCAATATTTGCACTTAACCGGAACTGATCTCTAGCATTGGCAGATGCATCTTACCAGTTCAAAATCTCTATAAATCTCTTGTAAACTTTTCTGTAGGTAGTGAGTCTCCACTTAAGTAGTGAGCTCGGGGCAGTGAGCCCGAATGCATGTGCATTCTCATTTGTAAAATACTTTTAACAGGGTATTATTTTTTGTGGGTTAACTCCCACCGTGGTTTTTCCCATAACCAATTTTCCATGTCAAAATCTTGGTGTCAAATGTGTCATTCATTTTTCCTGCTCACATTCTATTGTGTAATGCTGAAATGTGTATATCATTTATTTAATTTTAAGTTGTAAAAGGGCACAACAATAGAAAAAGATTAAATAGAGCAACAACTGATTCACCCCCACCCCCCATCCTCAGTTGTCTGGACCTATTCCAACACTTTTTATATAGCTTTTCATTACATTTCAAATGACATCTCTCTGTGACATTCTTTTTATATAGTTGCAAGCATAAATCCCGACTATGTTTTTGAAACAACTTGCATAAGAGAAATCAATCTTGTTTCACTGCAATGACATTTAAATTGTGCCTCAATAATTTTAAGGTAGCCACCTTTTGATGAAAGAAATTGGACCTCTATATTGAATGTGTCAATAAATGTTGAAGCCTCAAACCTTCTTTCTAAAGTTGCTTTGACCATGCTTCATCCACATCCATACACTTTTTGGATGATATGAAATCCAAAGGAAATGAATTGGAAATCCCAAGTTCAAAGCTTCATTTCCATTGTTGTATACTAATTTTATACCACCATTTTCTGCCTATTCCATGCATTTTCAGAGCATTGACATGTATAAAGATGAATTCATTATGAACAGTTATGTGCATAGAAATTGCAAGTGACCAGTGGCCATTGAAAGAGTGTAGTTTTGCAACAATGAAGATATGCAAGGAATTTTCAGGAGGATGTTGAGTAAGTAGAATATATAACACCTCCTTCAACTACCCTTTTTTCTAAATAAAGTTGTGAGATTGAAAAGAACAGTCCAGAAAACAATGGCATTTTAGTACTATAGAAAATGGATGACTTCATTAGTGACTCAAGGGGGCAAAATTTAAAATTTTCTGGGATTAAAACTTTGGTAACACACATAAAAACCTTTTTTAACAAACTTTTTTGTGAAATTGATTAAAAAATCACAAGGAATCTCATAATCACATCTGTTTTGTTGTTGTATAACATTATTTTCTATTTTTTACAAGGATTTTTTCAATTCTAACATCTTTTCGTAAAGCATTTCACTAGTCAAAGACTATTTTATAAAACTACTAATATCACTGTTCTCAACTCAGTTGTCCAAGACTATATTTTTTATCACTAGATTAGTTGCACATTTTATATTCTTAAAGGTCAATTAATCTTTTATACCATGTTTGTGTAAACTATTTGTTGTGTATGCTCTCTCCTCACATCATAACATGATCTTGGAAATAAAAAATATCTCGTAGTTTACTTTGTGTTGTGTTAAACCCAAGAATATAAGTGTGTATGATCTCTCCTCATAGTGTAAGGTGATCTTAGAGATAACAAAGATTTAGACTTCTTTCCTTTTAGTAGGCCTATATGTAAGGATTTTATCACCATAGAGGATGACCTAAACCATGTGATCTGATAAGGTATATAACAGTGGGAGAGTGAAATTTATACCTAAAAGGAGCCATTATTATGTCTATCACAACCTTGGTGCCCCTTTGCATAAGGAGTCAAGGTGAACTAAAATTAGACTTGATCAAGAACACATGATTGTAGATGGGCTCTAGTTCATGGATTTTTGCCTCACATACCTAGCATATAATGATGACATTCTCTATTTGCATGTATAGCCTAGATAAGACCTTTTCTCCATCCTTTTTCATGGTCCATTGATAAGACATTAGCGCTAAGTTGTTACTCACATTGTACTTTTGAGTTTATATAGATAGAGCTTATTGCGGGAAAGGTCTTTGCCTCCATAGTAAGAGGTGTATAAGTTGTACATAACCTTACATTCCCTATCTATTTGTAACTTCATAGATAACATATTAGTGAGCCCACAAAAATTGGCACTCCCACTTGAATAATCTAGGATGTTCATATGCTTGATCTATTTTCATTTGTGTGAAACCTATGCATTATCCCTTAGCATCCAAAATAAATCAAAATCCTACAAAAGCCAAAAAATCCCCTCTAGTCAAAGCTAAAATCCATTCAATCCAAATCTTTAATCAAATCCTTCCATCTTCCATTCACCGATCCAAAAATCAAAATCCCCATCACATCATCTCAATCAAACCCTCAATCTTATCCAAGCTCAAATCTCATTCAAATCCAACCATCATCCATTTCAAATCCAACCTTCTGATCAAAGACAAAGATCTTAAATCAAACCCATTATCCTTAATCTAATTTTTCTTAGGAACTTAACATTTTCTTTAAGTGTAGTTATCCAATCAAATCAATCCCCACCCTCTTGCTTAAGAAATTTTCCTATCTTAAGTAGAGATAAAATCCACAATCAAACCCAATCAATTCTTTCTTAAGAATTTGGCATATCTTAAGTATAGAGATACATCGCTCACCCAATCAATTTGAACTATCCCAATGTCTTGAAATTTGATCCCCAATCATCCATCACCTAAATAAAATAATCTTGAATTTAGAAATTTAATGATCAAATCAACACGAATTCAATGCTAATCCAATCCAATTTCGCCTATATCCAATCCAACATCAAGCTACATAAGGTCCTAGACTTAATGTTGCAAATCTAAAATCCCCAACAAATAAAATATTAAGGTCCACACCTTTGTATTCTAACGTCATTAAATCCATCCATCATCCCACATCATCAAAGCTTGTCAAGTCTTCATCATTCAACCTAAGTACTCACCTTGATTCATGACATATCTCAATAGGATGGACCAATTTGTAGGTGATGATAAAGATGTTCTCATCGAACATCTTATTAAGGAAGAGGTTAAAGTCCCTTGTAACTTTGACATGGAAAAACTCAAAGGTCTCATCCTTTCTAATTCACCATCACCACTCACCTTCAAAACCTTCTAGACCATTCATAGATAAACACTCAACCCATGACCATATTACCCACCACAATGATCAACAAGTTGGTGGTAGCATCCTACCACCTCCACCTCCTATTAACCCCACTTCATCTTCTAACTCAGATCAACAAAGTCAGTCTTCATCACTTCCCTCAAAAACTACAATCCCTTCTACAACATCCCATCAATATGTTCCTACACTTTCTAATCCACTCCCAACTTAATATTCACCAATGACATACCCCATTCAATCACTCTCACTTCTCTCCATCCCTCAACAAATAACTCCAATTCAACCCATATTATTGTCATATATTCTATAACAACATATCTCATATCAACCCACATAAAATCATTCAAACCCTTCACAAAAGACACAACAATTAGACCAACCTCAACTTATCATCAATCCAATCCCACATCAAATTATCCCATGAATATTCCTCAAAATATGTATCCATAATCTCCCACTTCTTCTAATACCCCTCAAAACATGTATCAACAATGTTCCATTTATTCAAATATCATCCAACACCCATATCAACAACCTCCCACTTCTCCAAATATCCCTCAAAATATGTATCAATAATATCCCACTTCTTCAAATTCCATTTAGCATCCATATGAACAATCTCCTACTTCTTCAAATATCATCTAGCATGCATATCAACAACCTACACAAAATAATCCATCAAGCCCAAATAACACATTTTTTGGTCATCAAGCCATGGTAACTTTGACAAGGGAAACACCACTCTAGCCTTTGTATCCTATGTAAATCCTCCATCCTCACAACCTCTGCAATCCAACTAATCACATCAAGCCAACCACCACCCAATCCAAACATCTAATTCATCCAATCAATATAATCACTCATCTTCTCAAACCGCCTCTCAATCACCTAATCCTCCCTTATCTAAACAATTCATGAAAGACTTTAAATCCAAGCACTACTAGCATCACCTACCCCCTCAAATAAAAAAAAAAAAACATGAAAATCTTCTCTAAAAACTACTAGCAAAGGATCCCAAGTACTAATGAAAAAGAAATGTTGTGGAGTCATTCAACTCCACTCATCCAATGTCATCCCGCTCTAGCACATGCATGCATGTTGTCACTAAGAAAGTCATCAATCCACCATCCATCAAGAACATTCAAGATCTTGTACATCTACCTAGCCTATCAAAGAGTCTCTTAGTACCATCCTTGTCCAGAATCAAACATCGTCATGCAATCCAATGCCTATCTTTAAACGTATCAAAGAGCCTCCTAGTACCATGCCTATCCATCAAGTACCATCATGTGATCCAATTCCTATAAAGCCTATTAAAGAGTCTCTACCCATAAGATCAAATCAAAATCCATTATGCAACCATGTTTTCAATTATTTAAAGCCTATCAAGCCCATCCAAGAAACCTCTATTCTTATCCAAACTCAAGAGCTAGGTCAAGAATCAAATCCAAAGCATGATCAACCTTTCTCCTCACCAAGACAAGATCAAACTATCCAAGCTACTCAAGGTCAAATTATCTAAGCTATTCAAGATTAAACTATCCAAGCTGCTCCCATCCATGATCAAGATAATATTTTTTTTGAAAAGGTGACGAGTGTCACCTATACTAATATTAAAGTCAAAAATTGCAGCACAATCGTATGAACAAGAACAACATCAATGACTGAGACCCCAAGGTTGGGCAGGACAAAACACATAAAGCTTGTAAAATAGACCATATCGGGCAAAACAAGCGAAAGATACCAAAAAACCCAATCAAATTTATTGGGGCAGGATTTACAGGTGCCAGTAGCAAGCGGAGCCACATAAGCAATAGAAAATAGCATCGAGAGTGCCATGGAAGGAAGTCTTGGAGCCATGTCTAGACAATGGAGCCAGATGAAGTGGATGGTGCCAAAGAATTCTTTAGCCTTAGCTTCTAGACCAATGGGCAACTGGAAACTATAAGCCTCCAAAGTCGTATTAAGAGTATTGAAACACCCTGAGCGAATGCCTTTTTTGGAGGCATTATATTTATGCAGGAGACCGTCAAAGAAGAACGTAGCAAACACGGGAAAAAGACCTCCCAAAGCTGCATTACCTTCCTAGATACTGTATGTGTCAAGGGTGGATGTCCAGCGATAAGGGTGGACTAGGAAGAATGCAATGGACTAGGGTTAAATGCATGTTCAAAGAGAAATTGGCCGTTGGCAGCATAGTAGAGAGAGAGACAACAATAACACGCCACCTTTGATCTATGATAGATCACCTCCAATAATTAATTAGCCATAAATAGAATTGATCTGAGGAAGGAAAGAAATTGCCTCCACCCTACAGAGGATCCCATCTGTAGATATAATTTGATATAATGACATCAATAACACGCCACCTTTGATCTATGATAGATCACCTCCAATAATTAATTAGCCATAAATAGAATTGATCTGAGGAAGGAAAGAAATTGCCTTCACCCTACAGAGGATCCCATCTGTAGATATAATTTGATATGATGACATCAATGACTTGATAGTTCAAGTAGACATCACACTCTCATTAAGATATTTCACCATGCACATGGTAGATGGCCAAAGAGAGCACTCTTACATTCATTCATCTCTCCACAAAAAAAATCCAACTAAAATTATTGAGATTGAGATATTTGTAATACCTGGGGATTGATGAAGAAATATTATCATTTTCCATGTCAATCAATTTGATCAACCCTTCTAGAAAATTACTCCGGTACAAATCAAAAGTACTATCATGGCTGTGCTGATCTATAGCTAGGTTAGCCAGCTAGTCAGCACTAAAATTTGCTTCTCTGTAACAATGTGATATTTGGAAGGAATCCATTTCCTCCAGGTGCTTCCAGATGGCTTGGAGAATATATTTCAATTTCTTGTTTTGAATGCACTTTGATTTCAAAGCCTTGATAATTATCAAGGAGTTACCTTCGATCCAGACGTGTTTAATGTGGAAATCTCTTGCCAATTGCAATCCATGAAGAAGGGAAGAAGGGCATGGACTTTAGCTATGAATTTTGAGACTGGTGATAGCTTGGTCACCCTAGGTACAATAGCTTTCGTGCATGAGTCCCGAAGGATGCAGCCTTTACCTGATTCGCTTGGATTAGCTCAGGAGGATCCATCAAAATTTAGCTTGATAAATGGAGGAGATGGTGCCATCCATTTGACCTTGGTCCTATCAACCTTATCCTTATTTGATTAAACTAAACTGGTATGCACGGACGATGTTCTAATGTACTTCCATTTCTTGAGCAAAGACGAATCCCAGTTGGAGAACTTATCATTTGGTCTGAAGTATTTGGTTACATTTGAGGTTACTACTTCTAAGATCAACAAAGTTTATATGGCTAATCTGATTTGTGGGTTATCGACAACACTTTATAGCCTTTCTTTACTGAGTATAACCCTGACTTAGCAATGATCCAACTTAATTCATCTTCCTTTTCTGATCTAAAAATCTCGTTCAACAAATATTTGAATAAGAATGTCCTGGTGTGAGGGGAAATTACAATCCTTAGAACATTTCCATCTGATTTTCCAAAAAGATTTTTCTTGCTCGTCCGCCTAGTAGTACTAGATTCTCTTTTCCTGTGATCAAGATATTATTTATGATCAAAAGAACCAAGTTGATCCCTTCATCCAAGATACTCTCATCTATGATCAAGAAACCAACACTAATCCTATCCATCATCTAACCAGTCATATCTATTATCCAACAGCATCCCATGATGAGACACTTGGTCCCCGTGAACACATAGACAATGAAGTAAATGACATTGATCCTATCAAGCATATCAATAAGCAAGCTAGTACTGAGCATTCAAATGATGAATGCATGACAAGCACACACAATTATCAAGATGCAACAAGAACAAACAATTATCAAGGCATGACAAGCACAAACAATGGTCAAGGATACACAATGAGAAAGCACAAGCATCTTATCAACTAGGATCTACCACCTTCATCCAATCAAGTTTTCTTGTAGATGAGATAATAGAAAGCCCTAATATTTATTAGAAACACACCAATAGACTAGCATCATGCTTAAAAAACAATAAGTATCCTCTTGCAAACAAGATATAAAAGCATGTACCATCAAGGAAAAGGATCAGGCCTTCATGAGCAAGGGATCCTAGAGCCTATATCAATCTACATCAATCTTGGTCAAGACATCAACTTTCAATCATCTGAATAATCTAATGATGTTTGTGATACTTCAAAGATCACTAAGGCAACTTCATCCAATGCAAGCATCAAGATAGGGACCATTCATATAGCCTCTACAACAAGCTTTTTAGCAGCAATCACTCCACCTCCACTATCCCTACCATCAAACTTTATCTTCCACATCCCAAACCTATCAATTGGTACCAAAAAAATTGTAAAGCATACAAAGAAACATATCCAAACCAAGATCAACTTGGTTCTTTTGATTGAATGGGTGGACGGTGGGCTATAGTATGTTTGTAACTAGTATAGTTTATTACTACATCTAGACTCTTTTGCTTTCTATTGTATTTTTTTAATGTTTGGTTGCTATCTTACCATGTATAATCTTTGGGGCAAATTTTGGTTGTAGGGTTTTGTGGTCCCTTCAACACCTATTTTACCCCTTTAATCAAAAGTATATCCAAATCAAGCATTAAAGATAAAGGAATCCACAAATCAAGGAAGACACATAGAATCAATGGATGAGCCCACATTAGTGTCTCCCACTTATAGTCCACATCCTGACTTTTTCTTGAAATCACATACTTTTTAGAAAAATTAATGATTTAAGCATTGAGGGGTTCAATCCAAGGGGGGTTTGATAGAATGGGGTTAGATCAAACCCTCTAATATCGAACCCCATTGGATAGAAGCTCCTAGGCTTAAATAAAACCATTGATAGAGTCTCCTTCGCACCTATCAAAATACTGACAAAAAATTGTTCTACTTCATCTTTTAGGGGATCAAATGAAGTCATTTGGAAATGCCATTTTGTAAGATGTAGCTCTTAGTATTCGCTTTACAAAAATTATAATATTTAATATATTTTCTATAATATTGTTTTTTAATTTTTTTATAATGAATGTAGGTTCATTATGAGAAAACAATGAGCTCTATTTAAGATACTAGGAAAAATAACAACCATTACTAGAAAAATCTCAAAAATTTCACTACACTCCACTTAGATGTCCTTTTTTAAATGAAAAAATAATAATTTTGACATATATTCTAAGAAAAACATGACACGAAATAATATGGGTCTAAAATGTTCGTTAGTACTAATTTAAAAAATATTTTAATAATAAATAAAATATCTAATAAGAAATTACCATGCAATAGACATTGGATTCAAGGATCTAATTCTAATAAATCATAGAATTTTTTTTATTTTTAGTGAAAGTTATGCATGACAGAGTAATGTCACTAAATCAAAAATAATAGAAAAATTAAAAATTAATTAAAGACTAAAAATAGAAAATTATAGAAATAATTATTTCAAAATATAAAAAAAATATAGCTTGATTTTTCATAAAAAATTCCAGCACTCATTAGTTTATATCATACTTAAATTCTTGACCATTTGTTACCTATAATTGATACAAATTGGAAAATATTGAAAAATGTTCATTTTGAGCATCCCAATTAGTCTAAAAAGTGGGACACACTATTGTGGGATCACCCCAATATAAGTCCCCAAGCAAAATGGATCAATCAAATCAAGTGAAGTAAAGTATCCAAATCCAACAATCACTCAAAACAAGGATCCACATCAAAAGATGCACCTTGCATATAATAGGTATCCACCACCTTCTAGCTTGTATACAAATCTTGGTCCTAAATATCCAAATCCAATAATCACTCATAACAAGGAGCCACATCAAATGATGTCCCTTGCATATAATAGGTTCCCATCACCTTCCAGCTTGTATATAAATTTTGATCATAAGTATCAAAATGCAGTAATCACGCAAAACATGGAGCCACATTAAAAGATGCACATTGCATATAATAGGTGTCCACCACCTTCAATCTTATCATTTCTCCCAATACATAAGGTGTATATGAATGTTGTATATAATAGGTGTCAACTGCCTTCCAAATTGTATAAGAATGTTGGTCCTAAGTGTCTAAATATGGAAATCAATCAAAATAAGGAGCCACACCAAAAGATGCACCTTGCATAGAATAGGTGTCCACCACCTTCTAGTTTTTATATGAATGTTGGTCCTAAGTATCCAAATTTAGTAATCATGCAAAACATAGAGCCACATCAAAAGATTCATGTTGCATATAATAGGTGTCCATTGCATTCAAGCTTATCATCACTCCCAACACACAAGGTGTATAATAATGTTGTATATAATAGGTGTCCACTACCTCCCAAATTGTATATGAATTTTGGTCCTGATTTCAATCCCAATCCAAAATTAAAATTTCCTAATCTCCCATCCCAAGTATGGAGAGTCAAGAATCCTCCAATCCAATCTAAATTACTAACCCATCCACCTAAATCCTACAAAACTCAATCACCTAATTCCACATCCAACATCCCATATCCAAATCCAAAATCATGCCTCAAATCTAAAAACCCCAACTCCCAAATCTACCACATTGTGGAAGCAATACTTTATCATAAGGGCTATGATGGTACCCTAACAAGATACAAACATTTAGATAAGGCCAACTCTATTATTAACAATGATCATAACAACATCAATGAATTACACATGATCACTCTGATTCTAATAAAGTAATTACTACAAGAAAATCTCTATTAGCATGTTATGACAAGAGCATCTACACTGACTATACCAGATGGACAAGGACATGTGAATACCCTTTGAATATTAAACTATCAATACTATCCAATCAAGAGAATAAAAGTTCTAAAAAACTCAATCAAAAAATCAAAATCAAAACCAAAATATTAAAGATAAATCATTTGTCCAATGGTGAAAACCATTTCAAGGCACCTTGGATAAGCACTATAATGATACCCATTCATAGGCATCATTTGTATATTGATTATCTATGTTCCTTACACTTGGGGGAGAGTTGTCTTTTTTATCCCATCCTATCACTCCAATCTTATCCTACCCATTCCTAATATCCTCATACCTAGATCCCATTGTCTCCCCAAACCATCCATCCTCCACAATTTTGACCTCGATAAGGATAGGGGCATAATCATGAAACATACTTTGGACATCTCTTGATATACCCAATCTTTTACAACAAATCCTACCATATATCATCACAAACATAATCATGGAACATCATGAGTGGCATATCTAGAGTGGGGCATGCTATTCCTATGTGACATAGTCCTTGGAGATCACATCTCAAACCCCTCCATCCATCCACCATGCATCCCCCATATGTTCCACCCACTAGTGACCATCCCTTAATCCATCCATCTAATCATCCCTTCATTGTTGTCCTTAGACTTGGTTTTCCCTTTTCATTGCTATCCAATAAAAATTCTATGGAAATGCAATCCAATGCAAACATCCCAAAGAAAAAAATTAAAATATCCAAGTGCAACAAATCCTTAATCTTCACCAATCTAACCAAGCAATCTAAGAACATTATCCATAAGCATCCATAATTTTTGTTCCAAGCCTTGATGCAAACTTGATCAAATCCAATCATCATCATTCAGATATATTGTTCCCAATCCTTGCATCATTTTTAGGATATATCATTTCTACATCAACAATGCTATCATCATCAAGATATATCATACCCAATCATTGTGTTGTTGTTAGGATATATCGTTCCCAATTAACAACACTATCCCCATCATCAATCAATCAATTATTAGTTTTTATCTTGACAGGGGAACAATCTTGTTTGTCTTTATATCATTTATGCATGCTTTCTTTCTTTCTTATGTACGTTATCATTTTTATTGTATCTGCAATTGGTTGTGCTAGCATATTTTCACAAAGACATAATGGTCTTCCATATCATGTTGCCATATGGCATATGTTTTCTTGTAACCTTTTCTTTTGAGTTAGTCCTTTATGCACGAGACATGTTGTCACCCTATTCTTTATACCTTGGTGCATAATGTCTAGTGCTATATCATACTTGATGGTTGCTCCTCCAATGTAGCATGACCTATCATTCGTCTATCTAATCCATCACCTCTCTCTCTCCTCCATTCATTCAACCAATTAATATATCTTCTAAATTATTTCTATTTATTATATAACATCCCTTTATCCAAACCTCTATTCTCATCCTTCTTTTCATCAACTACCCATATTTTCATCCATTTCAAAAGGAAAGCCATATTTAAACCCACCTATCCTTTTGAGGGGGCATCCCATCCCTACATCATTCCTCCTCATCACTCCTCCTCTTAGTGGCTAGAGCATCCATTTCTAACCATCATATCTTATCTTCTTTGAAATAATGTTACTTCTCTTAGTCGTAACATCATCTCAAAGAGGGGAAAAATGTAGATACATAAAATTGACCACATCACTCTCGATACCTCTAACATCACTTTCATTACTTTCAACACCTTTCAACATTGTTTTAATCCCATCCTAACCACATTAATCTTCACACTAATTAATTAGATATATTATATTTTATTTAATTAGTTAAGATAATTCTTTTAACATTCAGTCGATCATCAAATTAAATAAATTATATTTATTTAATTAATCTAATTTCCCACATCTCTTTCCATTAATTAATTAAATTATTTCACTATTTGATTAATTAATCTAAAAAATCCTAAATCCTAGTCTAATCCACTATTTATCCTAATTAAATCACATCCTTATCAATTATCTTCAAATAAATATATTTGAAATTCAAAAAGGCACATGACTAGCTAAGAGTCATCTAGATTCATTGAAACTAGACACTCACACAAAATTCAAACCAACTTTAATCTCCATCATCCATTCCATACTACATCTTTTAACCCTATCCATTCACATAAGGATAAGCCCTAGAAGCTTCTAATCTTGCCCTAATTATTCAGATTCAATCCTTGCCATCAATTTTTAATAAAATCTTAACCCTTCATCCTATCATCAAAATTATATAAACTAACCTGCAATCAATCATTTTGCATATAATATTTAGAATGTAATGATATGCTATCATTTTGAACAAGCTTTTGCAATGTAATGTCATGTTGTCCAACTAAGCAACCAGCAATCAATCTAAACACCAAAAAACAATTAGAGCACAACCACCACTTCTTGGTGCAAAAGGACTAGTTTTTGTGAGAGCTTTCTAGTTTTTCATTTGATTTTGCTAACCCTTTGATTAATTAGAGGTGTTGTTAAATATGAAATAGAATCTTTGTTTTCATACATTGTTTCTTAGTTTTTTTTTCATATTTTTAGCTTACACATCTATCTTGTTTAGTTCCTTGATTATAGGACTTATTGTTGTACTTCTTTGTAGTTATTAAATATAACCATCCTTCATTAAACAATATGTAATTTTTCTATTCAATAATGTCACTATTATATTGTTCAATGGCAGGAGCAGGTGAAGGAGTGAGGGAAAATCCAGAGGACTGGGTTATAAAGGCAGAGTAAGCTTTTCCAATGGGGCAAATCAGGATATGCGCGGCTAGTGAAGAATGGTGTGATGGACAATGGAGAGGTCAACATGGTAAATAGGATTGGAAGAAAGATTAGGATTGGAAGAAAGATTGGGATAGGAGGCTGAGGTTTGAGACAAAATAGGGGCTTTACCCTAGGGCTCACAAAAATCTAGAATGACTCCAGGGCAAAGGCTTTAAGATTGAGAAAAACAATAGGTGGCAAGATGAAAAGAGATATACACAATTCAGATCACAACCCTCATTTGCATTGGTTTGAATGCTAAATCAATGGGTAAGGAATGGATGATGAGAACAATTGTCCCACAAGGAAGATTTAGCAATCAAGGTAGACCTGTGGTAGGGCAACAAATGGAGAGACAAGTGAATCAAGGAAAGAGAACCTTTTAGAGGAACATATACCAAATCCATCGTAATTGGAGACAAGATAATGGGATCAATAATACAATGCTTGGAAAGGTATGTAATTTTAGTTAAACGGTATGGAAGGGATTTGAATTGGAATTTTTTGATGAAATGGTGGATGAACCACTGGGGAAAGACTCACAATTCAAACAATTGGCAAATGGTTATTTCACTGTAATTTGTCCTTCGCAAAAAATAAACAAGAAATTGAAAATGGTATTTGGATAATGGATGATTTTGGTTTCTACATAAGAAATTGGGAAGAAAACTTTAATCCGTATAGGCATAATATGGAAAAAAATTAGGATTGGTTAAAACTCCCAAATCTTCCACTTGAATTTTGGGAGCTTGAAGCCATAAAGGAAATAGTGTAACGAAAGCACACGTGCGGAAGACAGCTTCCCTAATGTTAATTCCAAGGGGACGATGCAGACAAGTCACTTTTAAAAACTAAATAACACAGATAAGTACATGAGAGAAACCAAATAGACAATATTCAGAACACAGACACACAGTATTACGTGGGAAAACCCTTACGGGTAAAAAACCCACCACCACAAGAAAACAATCTTTATTACAGTAAGATATACAGTTACAATAAAGAACTCAACTTCTTGCTCTGGTTTTGATTCTCGACTCCCTACCAACAGTTCGCTCACTGTATATTTACAGAACAAACCTTTCTTCAAGTCTCATCATCATAATACCAACAACACCTGTAGACTTATCATTCTATTTCCAGTCTGCAAGAACAGGAGTCGTTACACACTTCTGCTCTAACTGATAGAACAAATTCCTTAGGCGTCGCAGCCATCTAACCATCGCAACGGTTCATATTTCAGTGAGACATTTAGTCCCACATATACCAAGTCGCCAATGACATTGCAGTTTATAAATGCCAACGAACCAAAGGCTATTGTCGGCAATTTTGTTGCCAACAATACCAAGCCTCCAAGCCTCCAAGTCCATCGGCATAACAACTACCATCGGCCCACAGACTTCACCCTCCACCGATGAGCATAGTCTCCCCGATCACCAATGGTACCATCAGAATAACTTTCACTATCGGCACAAGAATTAGCTCCCGCTCTGACAGTGCTCTGTCTCACCGATACCTCCATCGGAATGACCGCAGTACATCAGCTCACAACCTTTAGGCCATCAATGTAACAACCCATATCGGACAAGACCTCAAAAGTCACACCGAACCTCAGACTCCCGCCGATAGATATAAGTCATCGGAGTAACTCCACATAGATTGGCCGATAGGCCTTGTCTCGCTGACGACCAACCCGTAACCTTCGTCGGAGTGACTACTCCTGTCGGAGTAACTCCACAAAGTTTGGCCGATAGGCCTTGTCTTGCCGACGGTTGAATGCTTCCATCGGGGTGACACTCAGCATCGGACAAACCTTCGATGCTTATTCCGACGGCCCTTGTCTCACCGATGCCAATGGTCTTCAACACGGTCCTGCCGATAGTACTTCGTCACAGCGATGCCAACATTGCATATCCTCAAACCAATGAACCAAGGAACAGTTGAACTAAAATTCATTGAACCTACCAAATGAACTCTAGAAAGGTTCAACAAAGAGGTTCAAACAAGAGGTTCAATGAAGTGGTTCAATGCATAGGTTCAACTAAGAGGTTCAAGTAGTAATTTGAGACACAAGTTCTCTTCAATCTCCCACTTGTCGAAGACATTACTGCTACCTCTTAGTCCTCATTCGATTATTGAGAACTATGGGCCCCAAGACCCATTTCATCTGAGCACCATTTGAACTTGGCTATGTTCACTGGTTTAGTTAAGGCATCAGCAACATTTTCCAAAGTGTCAACTTTTTCTAGCTTCACCTTCCTGTCTTCCACCATATCACGAACAAAGTGATATTGGACATCAATATGTTTTGTCCTAGCATGAAATGTAGGATTCTTTGCCAAACATATGGCCCTTTGACTGTCACAATGAATTTGTATTTGCCCTACATTAAAACCAACATCAGAACACAACCTCTTCAACCAAACAGCTTCTTGGCATGCACGAGTGGTTGCCATGTACTTTGCCTCTGTTGTGGACAAAGCAACTATAGCCTGTCACTTGCTCATCCAATTGATAGCACCACCATGTAACGTGAACATGTATCCACTGGTGGATCTCCGACTGTCAATGTCCCCTGCCCAATCAGAATCAACATATCCCTGAATACTGATAGATCTCTTAGACCCTTCTGAGTTTCCATGATAACAAATAGCATAGTCAGAAGTTCCCTTCAAATACCTCATAACTCTTTTCATAGCATCCCAATGTGATCTGCCTGGATTCGCCATAAACCGGCTCAAAACTCCCACTGCTTGGGCAATGTCTGGTCTGGTACAGACCATTGCATACATTAAACTGCCAACAGCACTTGCATAAGGTACTCTCTTCATGTCATCAATTTCATTTGAAGATTCTGGACAATCTTCAACAGATAATTTCGTTCCCTGCAAAACTGGAACAACTAACTGTTTAGAATCAGACATATGAAACTTATCAAGAACATTGGTAATATACTTCCTCTGGCTTAGCCAAATTTTTCTCTTAGATCTGTCCCTTTTGATCTCCATTCCCAGAATGTACTTTGCTGCCCCCAGATTTTTCATTTCAAATTTCAAGGACAACTGAGATTTTAATTCTAAGATCATCCCCTTACCATTGCCAATGAACAACATGTCATCCACATATAGTGCAATTATAAGAATCTGGTCACCTTCAGTTTTATAATAGACACAATGATCAGATTTAGATCTCACATACCCCAAGGATAAAACATACGTATCAAACTTTTGATACCACATTCTGGGAGACTGTTTCAAACCATAAAGAGACTTTTTAAGTTTACATACCAGATGTTCTTTACCTTTTTCCACAAAATGCTCTGGCTGGGACATATAAATTTCTTCTTCAAGGTCTCCATGAAGAAACGCTGTTGTCACATCCATCTGCTCAATTTCAAAATCATATGCTGCTGCAAGTGACAACAGAAATCTAATGGATGTCAGCTTAGCTACAGGAGAAAAAATTTCTCCATAATCAATACCTTCCTTTTGGGAATACCCCTTAGCAACCAGTCTTGCCTTGTACTTCTCAATACTACCATCTGGACCATATTTCTTCTTAAATACCCACTTACAGCCTACAGGTTTTCTTCCTTCAGGCAAGGGCACCAGATCCCAGGTTCCATTCTTCTCCAATGATGTCATTTCACTATGCATGGCTTCCAAACAAGAATCTGAATCAGGTATACTAATAGCTTTTTTCACAGTCCTAGGTTCATCAGTATTAGTAAGTAAAGCATAGGCACAAGTTGAATCAAGTACTGAAAATCCATACCTATTTGGTTGTCTTCTTTCAAGTGTAGATCTCCTCAAAGGTTGAGGTGCAGGTTCAAGTTCTTGCTCTGGATCAGAATCTTCGGAGCTACTTGAACTCTCATCTGAACCATCTACACTTGGTGCTTGTTGTTCCTCTTTTACAGGGGTTAGAGGAACATTCACAACACTCTTTTCTTTCTTTTCTTCTGTCTTTTCTGTCTGAGGATCAACAACCAATGGTTTCAGCTCTCTGAAAATTACATTCCTGCTGTAGATTACCTTTTTAGTTTCAGGATTCCAAAGCTTGTATCCTTTAATACCGACTCCATAGCCAACAAAGATACATTTAACTGCCTTGTTATCCAACTTAGATCTTTTAACTTCAGGAATATGAGCATATGCCTCACAGCCAAAGACTTGAATATGTCTTAGAGAGGGCTTCTTACCAGACCATGCTTCCATAGGTGTCTTATCAACCAATGCTGATGTAGGAGAACGATTCAGCAAGTAACAAGCTGTAGCAATTGCCTCAGCCCAGAACTTCTGTTCAAGACCAGCATAACTCAACATACTTCTTGCTTTCTCCATCAACGATCAATTTAACCTTTCAGCAACTCCATTCTGTTGTGGAGTATAAGGTGTAGTTTTATGCCTTTTAATTCCATGGTCTACACAATACTTATCAAAATCTGCATTGCAATATTCACCACCGTTATCTATTCTCAAGCATTTTAGTTTTCTACCAGTCTGATTTTCCACAAGAGTTTTAAATTCTTTAAATCAACTGAACACTTCTGATTTGTTTTTCAAAAAATATACAAATGCCCTTCTTGAATAATCATCAATGAACAATACATAGTATCTTGATTTAGATAAAGAAGGAACATCAACTGGACCAAAAACATCAGAATGCACATAGTCCAGAACACCAGAAGATTTATGAGAACTAGAGTAAAATGAAACACAGTTTTGCTTTCCATATATACAATGTTCGCAGAAATCAAACTCCAGATTACAATCAATCAGCCCATCTACCAGATTTTTGTTTTTCAAGGTTTTTAAACCTTTCTCACCTATGTGACCAAGTCTATGATGCCAGAGCATTGTTTTCTCCGCAGGAAGTTTAACTTCCATAGAATTTACGTCATGTGTTACAATAGTAGCTTTTTCAGATTTTGCAGAGACATTATTATAGCACACTAGTTTAGCATCTAACCTATACAGAGTTCCAATGCGTTCACCTTTTGCCAGAACAATAGAACCTCTAGCCATCTTACAGCCACCATTCACAAAAGTAACTTGCACTCCAACATCATTAAGCTTACTAACAGAAAGTAAATTTTGAGCCAGACCTGGTATATGAAGAACTTCATTCATTCCCTTTATTCTGCCATCTAGGAACTAGATTCTGACTCGACCTCGGCCAACAATTTCCAGCGTTGAATCACTAGCCAGGAACACCTTTCCACCAGCATAGGGTTCATACTTCGTGAACCACTCTCTATGAGATGTCATATGAAAAGATGCTCCTGAATCAATCAGCCAAACATCTTCAGAAGCAGGTGTTGCCAGAGTAGCAATGAAAGCATCAGCATCACTGTGTGAAGACTCAGAGTCAGAGAAGTTCTTCTTCTTCTTTTTCTCCTCTTTGCAGTTTTTCTTGACATGACCTTTCTGCCCACAATTCCAGCACTTCACCTTGGACTTCTTGCCAGGAGATTTTGATTTCCCCTCTGATTTGGACTTAGATTTCTTGTCCTTCTTCTTGCCTCTTTCCTTTGATCTACCATGAACTGACAGAGCCTCTTTGGCCATTCCAGAAGATTTCCTCCACATCTCTTCAGACAACAAAGAGGCAACAACAGTTTCCTGAGAAAACGTAGTTGTTGTACTTCCAATAGCCATCACCAGATGGTCCCACGAGTTAGGTAAGGAACATAACAGAAGCATACAACGATCTTCCTCTTCTATTTTTACACCTATAGATGTCAACTGAGCAACAATCGTATTGAATGCACTCAGATGTTCTGCTACAGACGCACCTTCATCCATTTTCAGAGAATACAATTTCTTTCTGAGGAAAAGTTTATTTACCAAGGACTTGCCCTGATAAATATTATTCAACTTTTTCCACAAATCACTTGCAGATTTCTCCTCATGGATGTTCAATAGAACAGAGTCAGATAAACTCAATCTTATCAGTCCTTTGGCTTTTCTACATATCAGTTCCCAATCTTCTTGCTTCATGCCTGTAGGTTGAACTCCAGACACAGCAACCCAAAGATCTCTATAGACTAACATGTCTTCAACTTTAAGTTTCCACAACTCAAAGTTTGTGCCATTGAATTTCTCAATGTCTATTTTGTCTGATGTATTTGCCATCTCTATTTAATTTAAAAATAACTCTCTACAGAACTCCCACACAACAGAATTAACACAAAAAACCCAAACTACCGACAAGGATAACACAACGAGCCAGGCTCTGATACCACTTGTAAGGAAAGCACAGGTGCGGAAGATAGCTTCCCTAATGTTAATTCCAAGGGGACGATGCAGACAAGTCACTTTTAAAAACTAAATAACACAGATAAGTACATGAGAGAAACCAAATAGACAATATTCAGAACACAGACACACAGTATTACGTGGGAAAACCCTTACGGGTAAAAAACCCACCACCACAAGAAAACAATCTTTATTACAGTAAGATATACAGTTACAATAAATAACTCAACTTCTTGCTCTAGTTTTGATTCTCGACTCCCTACCAATAGTTCACTCACTGTATATTTACAGAACGAACCTTTCTTCAAGTCTCATCATCATAATACCAACGACACCTGTAGACTTATCATTCTATTTCTAGTCTGCAAGAACAGGAGTTGTTACACACTTCTGCTCTAACTAATAGAACAAATTCCTTAGGCATCGCAGCCATCTAACCATCGCAACGGTTCATATTTCAGTGAGACATTTAGTCCCACATATACCAAGTCGCCAATGACATCGCAGTTTATAAATGCCAACGAACCAAAGGCTATTGTTGGCAATTTTGTTGCCGACAATACCAAGCCTCCAAGCCTCCAAGTCCATCGGCATAACAACTACCATCGGCCCATAGACTTCACCCTCCACCGATGAGCATAGTCTCCCCGATCACCAATGGTACCATCGGAATAACTTTCACTATCGGCACAAGAATTAGCTCCCGCTCCGACAGTGCTCTGTCTCACCGATACCTCCATCGGAATGACCGCAGTACATCGGCTCACAACCTTTAGGCCATCGATGTAACAACCCATATCGGACAAGACCTCAAAAGTCACACCGAACCTCAGACTCCCGCCGATAGATATAAGTCATCGGAGTGACTACTCCTATCGGAGTAACTCCACATAGCTTGGCCGATAGGCCTTGTCTCGCTGACGACCAACCTGTAACCTTCGTCAGAGTGACTACTCCTGTCGGAGTAACTCCACAAAGTTTGGCCGATAGGCCTTGTCTTGCCGACGGTTGAATGCTTCCATCGGGGTGACACTCAGCATCGGACAAACCTTTGATGCTTATTCCGACAGCCCTTGTCTCACCGATGCCAATGGTCTTCAACACGGTCTTGCCGATAGTACTTCGTCACAGCAATGCCAACATCGCATATCCTCAAACCAATGAACCAAGGAATAGTTGAACTAAAATTCATTGAACCTACCAAATGAACTCTAGAAAGGTTCAACAAAGAGGTTCAAACAAGAGGTTCAACGAAGTGGTTCAATGCATAGGTTCAACTAAGAGGTTCAAGTAGTAATTTGAGATGCAAGTTCTCTTCAAATAGGAAGTCAACTGGGAAATTATATCTATGCAGAAGAAATAGCAAATCCCAATGGAGGTGGGTCATATGTGATGATTTGTGTGGAGAACAAACCAAATAGTACAAATTGGAAAGAAATTGAAATAATAACGGATCGAGGAAAATGGAAACAAAGTCTGGAATTCAACTTAAATCCTAAAGGTCAAAAAATTAGGGTTTTGGGTTTTAGAGGCCAGCAATAGAAGGAAGAATCTAAAAGGATATGGCTAGAGGAGCATGTATCTGAAAAAGAAAACTTGGATAGGGTAGAGGTAGCAGAGGAAAAAGAGATTCCAGATCAATCGACATTAGATTCTTGTCAAGCTCATGAAGCAGTGAATCCAAGGATTGATGAAGAGTTAGACCAAAAAGGGGAAGAATAGATAGAACATAAGGAAGACTTTAAGGAGAAACTATTAGAGGTCATTACTCTATTAGGTAATACTTTCAGGGAAGAAGATATAAATTTGTTAATATAAGTAGGAAGCGATCTTGTGAAGTTGGCTAGGGAAACTAAGGTAGGTATGATGGAAGAAAACCTAGAAATAGAAGACCTGGAGGAGGAATGAGAAGCAAATCCTGAATTGGGGCAAGAGGAAAGGGAATTGGAGAGCACAAAGGGCATCCTATCCACAAATAATATGCAAAACATTATGTTCTATCAGTCCAGGAGGGAGGAAATTTAGGCATTTCACAAAGTGAGACAATTAGGAAATCTTCTAATTATGGAGATAGTAAGAAGAGAGGAAGGATCCCAAATAAGGAAAAGAGAAAATTAGATGGAGAAGTAGTAGGGTAGAAGAAGATCAATGAAATGCTCAGGTCAAGGAAGGGGGAAACCCTTTCTGAGGAACAATGAGAGTAATATCTTGGAATGTTAGGGGCTTAAATGCCCCTAACAAAAAATGTCTAGTTAGACACCAACTAGAGGTGTGAGAAGCAAATATCTTTTTGATTTAGGAATCAAAATTACAAAAAGATGAAGTGGAACAATATAAAAAAAAATTAAGGATGTGGAAAATGGGGGCATAGGCTTTGTGAAAGCTCTTATTCCCTTGTGTGTTTTCTCTCTACCTTAATGTCCTTGATGTTGGTACACAACATCAACCACCTTAAGGAGGGGGCATATATAATGATATCTTTCATATGATTTTGGTACTAATGAAGCATGTTTGTAAGCCCTCTCTATGAGGCAGGATGTTGTATCTCCAGTACAAATACACATCTTTATTTATATTGTAATCAAAGAAGCCCTCTACGTGAGGTGGGATAACATATCTCTTGAGCTAGTGTGTATCCTCTTATTCAAAATCCCTTCTATAGAAGGCCGGATGGTGTATCTCTTGAGCTAGTACACATCCTTTTATCAAAAATTCCTCTGTAGAGGCAGGGTTGGATCTTGAGCCTATCCTCCCTTAAGCATGTCTTTGGTGATTGTTCTTGCATAAGCCCAACCATCAGGTGTGCCTGTAACATGTTTGAGATGGTGGGACTTAGCAATAAGCTCCTTCCATCACCCTTATTTGTCATCTTTAAAATGTATACTATGTCTATGGCATGCTATAGGGCGCTCATGTATTCTATGTGTTTTTCCCCTTTTGTAGTGTAAAGGGTGTGGTGATGAGCCCCCCTACACTTGGGTTTTCTATGGCATGTTTTCTCCCTAGTGTAGTGTAAAGGGTGTTGCGATGAGTCCCCCCTACACTTGGGTCTTGTATGACATGTTTTCCCCCTGGTGTAGTGTAAAGGGTGTGGCGATTAGTCCCCCTTACACTCAAGTTTTGTATGGCATGTTTTTCGCCCTAGTGTAGTGTCAAGGGTGTGGTGATAAGTCCCCCCTACATTTTATGGTTTTGTGTTGTAATTTTATTTCCATGCATATATGTATATATGAAAATGAAAATATTATATTAGTTTATTCATCATGTTTTACGTGACTTCTCTTAGTGTATTCATCATGTTTTCCATGTCTTCAATACTATCTTCTCTATGTCTTGCATGCTTCCTACTATCTTAATTGTATTTTGTGTGTCTGTAATGTGTTTTCTAGTGCTTGCCTAAGACTGGGGGCTAGAAATCGTTCCTCAATCTTTGTGTATGCCTTAGCTTCAAGTGCCTAGCGTGTTTAATGTGTTTTTGACCATACTTTAATGCATGTATGGGTCATAAGATCATACATACATTAAAATGGGGGCTAAATATTTTGTCAAAATGTTCCCCTAGGAATTTTACCTCCTAAGTTTAGCTCCTGGGTCCCTTAGATTTAATTATGCATGTTAAAAATGAATCCCAGAGAAAAATCCCCCAAAACCCATGTCAAATGGGACTTAGCGGACTATATTGATCTTAATCTAGTCCCAAAATAGGATCCTAGACACAAGCACCCGCTCCCTTGTCTTGCCCTATTTTGTCAAGACCCAAATCTTAGATGTCGACAAAGTGACTGTTAAAAGTTTTCCGTTTGTCAACCTATTCAATTTAATTTATGAAAGTTTAGTGGGAATGCATATTTAAGTAGATTAATGAATTTATTTTACACCTAGATGGACAATTCAAACTTGTGATCTTATGCTAAGGATATTCAAGGCTTTCATTGTGTTGCAGAGTAGTATTGTGTTGTGTTTGTACATGTTTGTTGCAGATCTTCATCAATCCATCTCATGAAGTGAAAGATCTTCATCTCCCCATGAGAGCTTACACCTACTAAGGTGATATTTACTTTGTGCTTCAATCAATTTATTATATCATTTGCTTTTACCTCTATCCACCAAGGACACACACTCTCTCTAACAATAGTGTTGGAAGGCTTAAACGTCATTTCAGGGCTTGGTCGAGGCAAGCTCCTAAACATCACAACCCACAACCCCTCTCTTGTGATTGCAAGTGATAGGTGTCAAATCTTGCAGAGAGGAGTTGCAGGATATTAGAGCAGATAATAAAGATTCTAGATTTGAAGAAAATGATAGAAAATATCCCTAATTGGACAAGGGCACCTGCTCTCTTGTCCTCCAGTTTTGCAGTGTTAGGAATATCTGAGCAGGTTACATTTTGAAGCATATTTTACGCTGAAGCCCTCAGAAAAAGCACTACATTGGACAAGGGCGCCCGCTCTTTTGTCCCCAAAGTTTCCACTTTCTAGAACCCAAAATCTGGTTACAGTCTAAAGCATATTTTACTCTGGAGCCCTCAAAAAAAGCACTATATTGGACAAGCACGTCTGCTCTTTTGTCCCCAAAGTTTCCACTTTTCAGAACCCAAAATCTGGTATGTATCTAATCTACATTTAGTGCCTTCTTGTATGAGTGTTTGTCATGTTTTGTATGTTTGTTTACGATTTTGAATAATTAGTGTTTTAGGCATAATCAAACTAAGGTTTTACAAATTAATTAACAAATTCCAAATTTACTTATCATTCCAAGTGACACTAAACCTGTAGTTGAGTCCTCTTGCAAAATTTGTGACTTAACTTGGTTTAATGTCCTTGAATGTTATATGTGAAAGGAGGATCTAACTAAACTATCAATCTCATCATCTTCCCTCTTTTCCTTCATAACAGGTTGTGATGTAGTAGAGAGTTGAGGCTGGAAAAATAGGTGTTGTTGGAATGAAGACTGAGTAGGAGATTGATAGTGTTGTGTTGTAAACTCTGTTGAAGTTAATACAAACTAGTACATCTCTGTAGTTTTTTTCTTGAAAGAGTTTCTCCATGTAAACATTGTGCTATGTGTTTGATCTTATGTTATGTTATTTCTTTGTGCTGATTTCATACTATCTGCATTTTGATTTTGCATAGTTAAATATCAATATTACAGTTGTAATCAAATTCTCATTAATAGTTGTTTACCTTCATTTTAACAAAAATAAGATAGGACAAAAACCCTATCTATCTATTACCCTAGGTGTTAGAATAAGCATCTCCTTAGAGACTGCTGATGGGGGTTTTCAATCCTCTTCATTAAATATTATCAATCTAGGGTTAGTGTTCAAAGGAAATTTGCAATATGGGAAAGAGATTTTTGGAAAATATTCCCTTCTACTTCACACTTGTAGGAATTGAAAAGTACACTTGCAAAATTAAAGATCACACTTAATCTAAACCACACTTGCATGAAATTAAAGTAAATCTGAAAGAAAGAAAAATTTTGAATTTAAAAAGAATTTGATAAAATAGAAATTGAAAAGAAATGACAGCATAGAGAACACCTATAGGTTAACAACAAAAGGGAGTCTACATAATCAAGGCTTAAATTTGACAGTCGACCTTCCCTATTGAGCAATTTTTTTTATGACAGTTATCTTTTCAATGTTGCCTTTAAAATACTATGACATATCTTAGTATAAGTAGATTATCTAAAAACCAAATATATATATCAGCATAATCCTATGTAAATTTTGACAGTTTGTCCAAAATATTTCCTTTCATATGATACAATCTTTTTAAAATTTTGATTGTATTTTACAACAAAAATGGCTAAATACAACTATACAACTATCAAATTTAAGCCATGTACATAATACAAAGAAATCGACAACAATTCACAACAAAAGGACAATTATAGAATGAAGAAATAATACAACACATTGATCCATCTTCTTCAGAACGAGTGGCCATCTCATTCTTTGGAAGAGGATTTTTAACCAAATTCACAAACTTGTTGCCACAAACGTTTGAATGAATTATTTAAAAATAATGGAGTTATTATTCAATAGTAGGGAAGATTGCATTTATAATTGCATGCTTCCAATAAAATCCTTATTTTGAGGTGTAGATCTCAAGTCAATCTCAATCTCCAAAAAACATGGAGAGAGACAAAAAACATGGAGAGAGATTATTGGAATCAAAATCTTAACTAAAATAGAAGATTATGGTAAGATTTGCTCACAAATCTTCTTCCTTCATATTTGGTAACTAATGATTTGATTCTCACTTTATTGTGAGAATCAAAATAAATATTGATTCCTTTGTTTTCTACAGAACTCGATCTTCACTTGGAGTAATTACTAGAGCTAAGTGAAGTAATTACTATAGCTACTAGTAACCTCTTGAGTTGACTATGTGACTTACCTGTACTAAACTCCCTTTTTATTTCAAATGATGCATGCTTTAGAAAAACTAAAGTAGGTTTTTGTTCAAATCATTGTTATAGTGAAAACCTCTCAGGCAGATATTTTCTGGACTATAACATAAGAGTTTACTAAAAACTACTTTTCTTCCAAATGACAACACCTTTAGAAAATCCGACTTGGATGTTTTTGTTAACTCATTGTTATGACCAAAAACCACTCTTAGATTTTCTTTTTGACTTTTCTTACTCTAATTATGTAGAATATGGAGCTATCTGAAGCTGACTGAAATGACCATAACTTTTGTATACAAAGAGCTGCTCACCTAACTGTTGTACATTTTTGGAGCTAATATGGACTGCATATGCACAAATTGACATGTTTTTCTCAATAATCATTAGAAATATCTAACAAAGAGATAACAATAAATTCTAAAGAAATAACCATTATATATATACTCACTCTATTTTATTCTAAATAAAGCATAACTTCAGAAAATATACTTAGATCCACTTGTGTATGTGATTATGCAAGGAAAAATGCTGTCATATTTTGTATATGATGAGCCATTTTTGGGGCTCATCATCTCCCCCACGGTCTCGTATTTATTATTAAAATTTAAATGCCTTGACTATTAAATACTGAGGACATGGGTGCCTTGAGTATTTAATAGTCAAGGCATTCCGCTCATTAATAGTCAAGGTATGTCCGCTCATTAAAATAGCGAATCTTTGAAATTTTCCAGTTTAAGCTTCCCTATAAAAGCATGTACATGATGAATTATATACGAGTATGATGTTCTGAACTGAGAACCTTTAATAGCCTGTTAATTCAGGCAGTCAACTTCTTAAAACTAAAAATGCACTAAAGAGCAAAGTGTGACAGTTTTATAAAATCCAGTGTATTACAGACATTTTGTCAGAAATTATTTTGTATAAGAGCCTAGAGGCAGTTGGTTTCTTGGAAGGTGTTCAGCTTTCGCCGTGAGCCCTTTCTGAGGGGGATGTTTGATATTGCAGCTGTTCAGGTTTGTTTGACCCTGCTCATTTTTACCTTACCAATGCTGCCTTTTCAGAAGAAATTTTGCGGATTCTCTCTGCGTTTCTAAGCTGCTACTGTTCTGTTTAACAGTTGTGTTTAATGTGATTCTTGATGTGCATTGCATCATGGAGATTGCCTTTATTCAGCAACTGCCTTTGTAATATTCTCTTTGTTTTAATCGGTCAGCAGTTTTAGAGGGTTTTGTATTTCTGTTTTCCAGCATTGTTCAGTGGATCTGTGTTGTGGCCGGTTTTTTAAACATGCTGCCTCCTGGCAGGGCTGTTCTTGTTCCTTCTGTATGTGTTGGCAGTGTTCTGTAGGAGCATGTTCATGCGCTCTCTCTATATTTGTATACTGACAATTTTTTCAAGAGTTTTTTTCCTTTGTACATTTACATTTTTTCACTTTAAAAAAAGATTCGGGAACATTCCTCATGTCTTGTGGGTCTACAAAACAAACCCTAAGAAGAAAGGTAAACAAGAGAATTTTTCTTGGTTTTGCAGGATTGCCTTTAACCCAGATGTTGAACCCCAATGCTCCCGACTTCATTCCTGCTCGCCCAGTCTTGTATCCACAGCCCATATTCAGTCCTCATCAGATCTACGGACAAATGGATGAAATGCTGCAGCAGCAGACGCTATTATGGTATGGGGGGGCGAGGCATAACGGTCTGATACACAGTGGAGGCCTGACTCCACGGACTTCTCCCAGAGGTTTAGGCGCTCATTACATCTTTGATGAGAAAGCAGCAGAATCATATCAGGGCACCCCTCGCACTACCCTCATGTTCAGAAATATTCCCAACAACTGCAGGTATTTCATCACTGTACTTAAAAATCATTTCAATGGTTAAATAATCAAATAGTCAGTTTATACTTCATAGATATCAAAAAGTGGTAATTATTTATCCTATTTTTATTGATCAAAACTAATGTTTCACTATTAAAGTTGATGATGTTTAAGAATATCCCTATTTGATTACGTACAGTTAGTTGCTCACTTACCATCTTTATGCTGCAGCCAGATTAAGCTGATAAAATTGCTTGATGAGCACTGTATAGAGCAAAACAGTAAAAACTCTGGTTCAAATGATGTTGATTCTGCCTATGATTTTGTTTATTTGCCTATTGATTTCACGTGAGTTATGACCTTTTTTACTTCATGTCCCATTAAATCAAACAAATATCACTGTTTTGCAATGGCTTGTATGATATAATGTAGACAACTTTTGTGGTATGTGAACAGAAACCGGTGCAACTTGGGTTACGGGTTTGTAAATTTTACCAACGTTCAAGGGGCACTGAGGTTCTACAAGGCTCGCCATTTAAAAAAGTGGGAACATTTCGATTCAAGGAAGATTTGTGAGATAAGTTATGCTCGCCTGCAGGTGCGTTAAGTTGATTGTTATATTTCATTTTTTTGGGTTCCTTTTTTATACAAGTAGGGGTTCCTATGTTAACTTCGTCTCTTTCTTTCCTCAGGGGAAGGGAGCTTTGGAAGAACATTTTGTGCACTCCACGTTTCCATGCAACAGGGACAAATATTTGCCGGTTAAATTCTCACCACCACGCAATGGAACCCAATGCACCCCACCAACTGTTGTAGCGGCTCGCCTGTCACGGAAGCGTAGTTTTAGAAATGACTTTGGGTGGGCAACTGTTTAGATTTAAGTGGATATATTTAGGTTGATGAATGAATAAGTGTAATCAATCCATAGATAAAATAATGTATTAGGGTTTTTTCTTTAATAAAGACAATGGTTAGAGAAATGAATTTAACTTCTGACAAAGGTTAGAGAACAACAACAATCAACTTGATATTTGCTTCTAAACTTTGACCATCTTCGAATTTCGTACTCAACATGTATATAAAACTAAATCTTCCTTCACAACAAGGTTAGTATGATGGGTTTTTGTTTCTTGGATCATATCTAAATTCCTAATTGCAAAAAAATAAATTATAATCTAATTTTTAGGAAAATAAATTTTAATCTATTTTACAGGTAGATAAATTCTAATCTATTTTGCAGAAAAATAAATTCTAATCTATTTTGTAGATTTTTTTTTAAAGAAATTGTTAACTAAGTACCTCCTATCACAAAATTTTCTAAGAGACATTCCCTCCCACTAGGAACTTTGTTTATCTACTGTCATGCCAAAATGATGGGGTCTTTTAATCCTCTTGATTAAATAATAACAATCCAGGGTTGGTCTCCAATGGCAATCTGCAATAGGAGAAAGAGATCTTTGGAAAATAGACCCTTCTACTTCTCACTTGCAAGAGTTGAAAAGCACACTTATAGAAATTAAAGAGCACACTTAATCTAAATCGCACTTGCATGAAATTAAAGAAAATCTAAAAGAAATCAAATTTCTGAATTTAAAAAGAAATGATAAAATAGAAATTGAAAAGAAATGGCATTATAGAGAACACCTACATGTTAACAACAAAAGAAAGTTTATATAATTCAAAGAAAAGAACAACAATTCACAACAAAAAGGACAATTACAAAATGAAGAAATAACACAACATATTGATCCAATGAGTGGCCATCTCATTCCTTGGAAGATGATTTTTAACCAAATTCACAAACTTGTTGGCACAAACTTTTGAATGAATTATTCAAAAATATTTGAGATATTATTCAATAGTATGGAAGGTTGCATTTGTAATTGCATGCTTCCAATAAAATCCTTATTTTGGGGTATACATCTCAAATCAATCAAAATCTTAACTAAAATAGAAGATTATGGCAAGATTTACTCACAAATCTTCTTCCTTGTTATTTGGTGAAGAGAATATATCCTAATGATTTGATTCTCACTTTATTGTGAGAATCAAAATAAATATTGATTCATTTATTTTCTATAGAACTCTAACTTCTCTTGGAGTTATTACTAGAGCTAACTAGTAACCTTTGGAGTTGACTATGTGACTTAAGTTGTACTAAACTCCCTAAAGGATGGGCTTTTCCTTTCTACACTTCTAGGGTAGAAGTGTTAACTAGACCCACTATACCTAATAATATATAATTGACAAGTGTTTGATGATAATGATTAAATTTATAGATTCCATAACTATGAAAGATAATTTGATAAGTAGTTTACTAACTAGGAGCCCATGATAGAGAATAATGAGGGAAGAAAAACTTTGTTTGGGACTAATATAAATTAGTTGAAGATCAATAAAATTCCTAGAGGTCTTGTAGCAAATTAGAGAGGGTTTTTTATGGATCAAATTATAAAAAAATTAGAAATAAACTTATCAATTGTGTTGATCTTGAAAATGTAAACCAGGCATAGAATTATCTCCTAAAATGGTATATATAAATAGTAATTAAATCTAGTATATAGAGAAGATTTATTTTAGCATGCAATCCCATTACAAGTAGATACAAATCCATTAAGATAGATATAAAGCCTAATTATTAAATATAAAAAGAACTCATGAAGTTAAGAGATGAGGGTATCATAACGCTTATTATGCATTCTTCATAGGTGTCAAGCCTTATTTTAGTGAGAAAGAAGAATGAGGATATTCGATAATTTGTGGATTTCAAAAAAAATTGAATTTGACATCATTGAAGGACATTTATCCATTGTCTAATATGGATAATTTCTTAAAAAGAACAACATGAGTTAATGTTCATGAGGGAAGGCTTTTTTTTTGTGGATACAACCAAGTTTTTTTTTAAAGAGCTAGAGAAACACAAAGCAACTTTCGTTAGGCCACTGGGCAAGTATATTTATTGTTACAACCCTCCTTTGTGGTAATTATTAATACTTAGAATTAATTACACAAAAATTATAATTAGATTAGAAAATAATTGAGTTAATTAAAGTATAATATCAATTCAATGATAATTATGCTAAGAGACATTAGTAATAAGGCATGAAACATCATGTTGTGACCATAAACATAAAAACTAAAACATGCGTTACATATATTCAAAAAATAAAAATAAAAATAAAATAAAGTTATAAAATTACTTTTAAGTAGATAAAATAACTAATAGTGATATTTCTATATTCTTTTAGATAGTTATATTTAAAATATCTAAAATAGTTTAAAAATAATAATAATAACGGAAAAAATATATATTTAAATTAAAATAAATGGGGCATAGAATTTAATTGATAAATAGAGAAGTTATTTGAAAAATAAATAGATATTTCTTAAGAAATATATGTTCAATATAATTCGTTGAAGTTTATTTAAGGCAGGTATTTTATGCTTTGAGTGGGATCTATATATATATATATAAGGAAATAACTATCCATGAAAAGGGCAACGACAGAGGATTACAGATGATTAAAGGGTGTAAAAAAAGGAAATTTCCATACAATTTTGAGGGGCTCTCCTTTTGGGCAAGAAGTTTCAGTGAGAATATTGCATGTACATGATGGAGGACATCAATAAGGGAATCTATCACTTTTCATTTTAATTTATATTCTTCTCAGATTCGCTAAGGGTTGGCTGTAAGAGACGCACATACAGTCACTGCTTAGGAAGAAGAATTAGGTTTATAGCTGCAAATTGTGTTCTTCATATCAGAGCTTCATTCTCTTCAGAACTATGGGGTATTATCTTATCTTTTGTTTTTGAATATGGTAAATAGATTTTGAAAGGACTATAAAAACTTAAATAGGTTTTGTGAGCTTTATGTCAGAACTTCATTCTTTTCAGAGCTCTTAGGTACTATCTTATCTTTTGTTTTATGAGACCACTTTTCGAGGAATTCTATTAAAACAGTTTACTTCCATTGTCTATGCATCTACATTTTGCTAAGAGGTATTTTGTCAAACAGTTCTTATGTCTTATGTTTTGCATTTTGTCAAGGGCATTTTATCAAAACAATTAGGTGCCTACTTTATGTTTAAATTCTGAGGCAAATTGTAAATCAGTCATGTGTATTGTGCATGCTTCCATGTTTTGCCTACATGTCTAACCATGCAGTTACAATTACAACATCTGACAAAATTCCTCTATCTATTACCCTTTACCAACATAGTTGGACGCCTTTACCCTATTCCAACACCCCATTTTTGTTTTTTTGAGCAAGTTGTAAGGATGCTGAAGGATGGCGTAGATGTTTGGTATTATATCTGTAACCATATTTACTTAAAAGTTCTTTAAGCCTTTCAAGGCATTTGAATAGTTTAAGTTTGTTCACCGTCAACTTTTGAAGAATTTGGGCCTATCTCCCTCTGCAATTTCATCTACAAGGTAATCTCCAAGGCAACAATGTCCAAATTAGCGTCCTTCCACAAATCATCTCGGAGGAGCAGGGAGGTTTTGTACCTGGAAAGGAAATAGTAGAGGGAGCCATCCTTACGCATGAAGTACTCCATTCAATCAACAAAGAGAGAACCTCCAGCATGGTTTTAAAACTCAACATGTCCAAAGTCTATGATAGAGTGGAATGGGATTTTCTATAGCATATCCTTTCCTCCCTTGGGTTCTCTCTTTGCTGGATAAAATGGATCTTCTCAGGCCTTAGAGGTGTTAGATGTTTGGTATTAATCAATGGAAGTGAATCCCTCCCCTTTTAGACGTCAAGGGGCCTAAGACAAGGGGACCCCATCTCACCTTATCTATTTATCTTAATGATTGAAGCTCTTACTTGGATCATAAGACAGGGCAGAAGTAACAAAATTTGGAGGGGTATAAGATTGAAGTCCTACAATGATCCCCTCACCCACGCTCTTTTTGCAGATGACACAATTCTTTTTGGTAAAGCTAGTAAGAGAGAAGCCTCTCCTATCAAAAGGACGATGGCAATGTATTGTGAGGCCTCTGGCCAACTAGTCAACCCAATGAAGTCTAAAATCTACCTTTTCAACACCCTGCAGGAAGAACAACTAGGGATTTCAAGTTTTTTTAGCTTCAAGTTGGAGTCTCTGCTAGGTAAATACTTAGGGGTTCCACTTTTTAATGGCTGACATACAAAGATCCTGTGGAGTGGGGTTATAGAAAACCTACTTCACAAAGTCAGCATATGGAAAGGTAGTTGGTTATCTCTAGCTGGCAGACTCACCCTTTTAAAAGTAGTCCTCTCTGCAGTGCCAGTTTATATGATGTCATCCCTACAAATTCCAAAGGGTATCCTGGCTGAAATTACGAAAATTTGCAGAAAATTTTTATGGCAAGGAAATTTAGACACAAGGAAGATTCGCTTAATTGCCTAGGACAAGATCTGTTTACCGAAACTTTAACGAGGTGTAGGTGTCATCAACTTGGAACTGCAAAACTTGACTCTAGGAGCAAAACTAGTGTGGAAAATGTATAAGCATCCTCAAACTAGATGGGTGAAAATTTTATAGAATAAGTATTTGGACAGAAAAGCACCGGAGAGAATTTTCACAGTTGCCAATCCTCTGAAGGGCTCGTCAATTTGGAATTTCATTATTAAATGGCACCAAGTAATTCTCCCTATGTTATCATGGACTATCCATAATGGAAAGAAAGCATCCTTCTAGGATGACCAATGGAATGGCTGGCCATCATCTCAGGGAAATTTTTGGGAAGCAGCAGCTTACCTTAAAAGGTTTTGGGGAGAAAATGTATGTTCCTATTTTATAGTGGACATAAGCATAGTTCATTTGAAAATTAGATGGAAAAGCTTTGATAATTGTAACTTTTCTCTTGAACAAAAAGTCACCCTTAGAAAGACCTTGGAGTAACGATCTCTCTTTTTTCTCCACGAGAGGATGAATTGATCTGGATGGGAGATGGCTTGGGAAGCTACAAAGCCCAATCTGGTTATAAATTTCTATCTACAAGAGTGAAAATGTGTTAGTGTAGGTTTTTATTTCCTAGTTGGGTTATTTATTTTCCCCTATATTCCTAGGTTTTTCCTACACTTCTATTAATCTTGCTTAGGTTAATAAAGCATGTCTTATTAGGTGAGTAGTTGAGAGGTGTCACCTTCCTACATGTGAGCATCCATTAGCTATCTTGAGAAGATACTTTGCAATCTTTAGTCTGATAGATGGTTGCTCCTCATTGGTCAGTGTTGCCACCTCCTCCCTCTCCCTGGTCTATATAAGCATGCTACCTGGCTTGTATTTTGTATCTTTTACTTTTGCATCCTCTTAATGCTATTTTTCTTTTAGCATTTGTATTACTCTCTTGGAGACTAACTCTGTGTTGCTATTTTGATTTCATATCATTTGCATTCATAGTTTAAATATCTATTCATTTGCACTAGTTTTCTGGGTTAATAATCTTTTCAGATTCTAACATGGTATCAGAGTTGTTCTATGTGCAAGGGTAGATTTTAGTTTCTATATTTGAGAGATTCAGAGGGGGCTAATAAATTTTATTACAATTTTTTGAAAAACCCAGTATGCTCTTCTCTTGCATCTTCGGATGATCTTGAGAATCAGAAAAGTTTGACGAAAACTTTTTTAATCTCTGGGGTTTGCACATGTGTTTTATGAAATCTGGGTGATTGCAGCATTTTTAGTTCTATTGGAAGCATTTCCATCTATTCCAACTCGTCCAGGAGGCTTGAGAAAGTCAAATTTGGCTTTCGTTTCACCGAAATCAGAGATCGTCATACACAATTGCGAAACTGAGGTTTCAAGCTCAAATCTGACAACCAGCTTGCATATTTAGTGTTTTCAATCAATATTGCAAGTTCTAACATGTCATTTCTTGTCTTAGGTAACTAATTCAGCCTTTGCATGTCATTTTTTGGTTGTTGGGGTCGTTTTTGTAGCTAAAGACATTTTGTTTACACTAGATCAACATCTTTTATATATCAGCAAGAAAACCACCTTTTGGGTTTTGTTCGCAACATAGAAAAACCATCTGGGTATCTTTCTATTTTTTCATGTAGTCTATATATTTTGTAAAAATACGCTCAGAAAGCTACAGCAAGACCCCTCTTCGTTGGCAGTTGCAGTTTTAAGGCAATTTTCAAATGCTCCGTTCTTGCTCATACAGACTCCTTTTCCCATGAAATTTTTTTTTATTCTAGCTATTGTTTCATGATCTATGCACTAGTGAAGACATTTTTTGATTTTGATGCCGAGATTTTTCATAAATTAGAGATTCTCAGTCGTAACATTGCACAGTTCTTATTTTGGGAACTTCGAAGGATCATAACTTTCACATACGACCTCGTATCGAGGCGATTCTTTCTTTGAAAGTGCATGATTTTTTTATTAGATCACAGTGGTGCTGTTTATTTCTCTAGATATTGTGCCAAAGTTATATTTTTAGCATATACTCTTTGTGAGGGTTTTGTAATGCATTAAAATCAAGTCCACTTAGTATTTCTTGCTAGTGGCAGTTGTAAACGCACTAATATAAAGTGCCAAATCATATTTTCTTGGGGGGATTCTTTGATTGAGTGAAAGGGGGGGGATTGTCTTGGTTGGGTTCTCTTCTTTTCAGCACTTCTTCCTTGCATTTCTTCATCATGGATCAAACAAATCTGTCCATCCTAACTCCATACAATTACTTTGAGTGGAAATCACGTGTGAAAATTTACTTAAGAAAAGCTGGATTAAATAGGATAACTATGGGACTTGAAACTGAACCAGCTAAAGATGAAGATAAGCCTAAGTGGTTTAACAAATGTGATGAAGCATATGGAACATTGTGTTGGTCTGTTTTTCCTAATTTTCTCTTTCACATTGAGTCTTTGAATACACCAAATGAAATCTGGACAAAGCTAGAAAAACTATTTGGCACACAAGATTCAATGAGGGGTCATATGTTGGAAAATGAACTAATTAGTTTAAGTCCAGGCAATTTCAACACAATCCAGGATTTCTTTACTAAATTGAAATCACTAAGGCTACAGTTAAAACAATGTGGAATTGAAAAGAAAGATGAACAACTGATTCTTAGTATTCTCTCTAAGCTAAGTTTAGAATATTCTGTATTTGTTTCTACCTTCTATGCTACTAAGGGTGCACTTGGTACTCAATTCACCATGTCATCTTTAGATGATTTTGCTATCAATCTCACTTAGGAACAGGACAAGCTAATCTAGATGGGCACTCTTAAGTCCTCTAAGTCACATGCCTTGACTGCCAACCAAGGCACAAAAGAACAGAAAGGACAAAGTAGTAACAACAATAGTAAGGATAAGAAACAAAAGAATAGCAAGGAGAAGAAGGATCAGATATTGATTGCTTCAAAAGCAACTAATGAGACCCAATCTTCCAAGGGAGACAAGCCTAAGAAAGAGAGGGTCTAATGTGCCTATTGTAAAAGACCCGGTCATGATGAACATAAATGTCTGAAGAAACAAATTGATCACTTGACACACATTCTTGAGAAGAATAATATCAGTGTTCCTGAGTCTATCAAACAAAGTTCTAATGAGGGGTCTAATAAGGCAAAAGAAAACAGCAAGGGGAAAGGAAAGGGCAAGGCCCTTGTTGCAGTTGCTTCTTCACCATCCACTTGAGTTCTTGATTTGGGTACTTCACACCACATGGCTTCATCTAAGGAAGAACTTGCATCTTTAGAGCAGTGTACGATGCCTTCTATTTTGATGGGTGATGACACTCTTGTTGAGGTGTGTGGGAGAGGGTCTGTTGATGTGGGAGATGGCAAATTCCATGATGTTCTTTGTGTTCCCTCATTATCAACTAATCTCCTATCAGTATACTAGATCACTCACACAGGTTCAGGCAAGTAGGTTGAGTTCACTCCTGATTCAGTGGAGATTCGTGAGTTGCACAGTGGTTCTATAGTTGTAGTTGGGAGAGCAGATCATCAGTCATGGCTCTATCTGTTTTCTCACTTTGTTCCTGATCCTCCTTCGACTATTTTTCTCACTCATTCTAATGATGTGAGTAGATTATGGCATGAGCGGTTTCACCATCTAAACTTCTGCTACTTGCAGTAGCTCAACCAGCAGAGCATGGTCACAGGGTTGCCTTCAGTTTAGTTTTCAGGTGGTGTTTGCCAAGGTTGCATTCTTGGTAAGCTTCCTAAGGAAAAGTTTGACAAAGGTAAGGCATGGAGAGCTTCACAAATATTGGAGTTAGTTCACAGTGGTTTGGCTGGTCCATTTCAGCATCCTTCTTTCAGCAGGGCCCGATATGTCCTCACATTCATTGATGAATTTTCTCGATATACTTGGGTGTACTTTCTCAAATAGAAGTATTTGATCACTTTTAGGACTTCAAGACTTTTGTAGAGAAGCAATCCGGGAAAGCCATCAAAGTTTTATGCACTGACAATGGTGGTGAGTATGTCAACCATCGGTTTGAGAGGTTTTGCACTTAAGAGGGGATTGATTTGCAGCATTCAGTTCCATACAATCCTTAGCAAAATGGTGTTGTAGAATGGAAGAATAGGTCCTTGAAGGAAATGGTGAACTGCATGATTCACTCTAGATCTCTTGCACCACAGTATTGGGCAGAGGCCATTAACTATGCTTGTTATATCTAGAACCGTGTTCCTCACCGAGCCTTAAAGGGAGTCACTCCTTTTGAAGCTTGGAGCGGGCGAAAACCATCAATTAAGCACTTTCAAGTTTTTGGTTCTCCTGCATGGGCCCACATTCCTACAGAGAAATGTAAGGCCTTGGATCTGCAGAGTAGACCTTGCATATTTGTAGGTTATCCTAATGGTGTGAAGGGTTATCAGTTGCTCCACCCTACTACACATGAGTTATTCATTGAGAGGAGTGTTCAATTTGAGGAGGGCTCTTCGAGCTCACTTTCTATCACTTCTCCAACTCCTTCTATTTTGACATTGGAGTCACTTAGGATACATGACAGATCTTCTGATGAATCAGATTCACCTAAGCAGTCTTCTACCTCCACTTCTGATGTAGAGAGCGATTCAGAGGACTCACCTCCTTCCTCTCCTAGTCATAATTCAGAGGTTGATGATTCTCCTCCAGATTCTCCATCTTCTGGTCCACTTTGGGCTAGACAGACCTTGCAGTCTGTAGGTGATTGGGTTGGGGATCCATCAGACACCAAGTGGACTCATTCACAATTCCAGGATGCTCCACATGTCTTCATTACTACTACCTCAGATCCACAGTCTTTTCATGAGGCTTCTGGTATTCTTGAGTGGGATACAGCTATGCAGGAGTATAGTTCCTTGATGAGGAACCACACTTGGGATCTTGTCCCTCTTCCTAAGGGAAGAAAACTTGTTCGATGTAAGTGGATCTATCAGACAAAATTTGTAGCAGATGGGTCGGTTGACAAGCATAAGGCTTGCTTGGTTGCCAAAGGATTCTCCCAAGTTCCTGGGATTGACTACTCTGAGACTTTTGCGCCAGTTGCCCAAATGAATTCCATCTGACTTGTTCTTGCCATTGCTATAGCTAATCGTTGGGAAGTACACCAGATGGATGTGAAGAGTACTTTTCTTCACGGTGACCTTCAAGAGGAGATCTACATGGAGTAGCCACAAGGGTTCCTTCAGGATTCTTCACTTGTGTACCGTCTTTGGAAGTCTCTCTATGGCCTCAAATAGGCTCCTTGGGCCTAGTATGCCAAGATGGACTCCTTCCTTCTATCAGTTGGGTTCACTCGATGCCATTCTGATCCTAATGTCTACATTCTGTAGCAGGATGATTCACTCCTATTTTTGGTTATGTATGTTGATGACTTGCTAATCACAGGGAGTTCTTCATCCACCATTGGGGCTGTCAAAATTGCCCTTCATGACAGGTTTTTGATGACTGACTTAGTCTTGTTGCATTACTTTCTTGGGATTGAGATCTACCAGACTACTTCCGGGATCACCATCAACCAATCCAAGTATGCTCTAGATTTTCTCTCAAGGTTTCATATGGCTAATTGCAAGCCTGCTCCGACTCCCTTTCTTTCTAGAGTCAAACTTGAGGCTCAGTGTTCTTCTCCACTTGTTGATGGCACTTTGTACCAACAGCTTGTTGGGAGTTTCATTTATCTGACTCATATGAGACCCGACATTTCATATGTTGTAGGCATGGTCTCTCAATTCATGCAGGAGCCTCATGAACTGCACTGGAAAGCAGCCAAGTGGATCCTTCACTACATTCAGGGTTCTCACAATTTTGGGATTCACTATGCAGAGGGCATTGATCTTGACTTGGTGGGATACACAGATTCAGATTGGGCAGGCGATTCTTAGGATCGCAAGTCTACTTCAGGTTACAGCTTCTCACTTGGTTCAGTTCCTGTTTGTTGGTCGAGCAAGAAGCAGTCTACTATTGCTCTATCTTCTACTGAGGCTGAGTATTGGCGGGCTATGAATGCCGCCACTGAGGCCATTTGGCTTCAAAATCTTCTCACTGAGTTTGGTATCCAAATCAGATGGCCATCAGTCATATTTTGTGACAACCAAAGTGCCATTCAGATCTCATGGAATCTGGTCCATCATCAGTGGACCAAACACATCAAGGTCCACATTCACTACATCTGGGAGCTCATCCATGGCCACTTCATTGACCTTCGCTACTGTCTGACTTCCGAGCAGGTTGCTGATATCTTCACCAAACCCTTCACTGAGAGCAAGTTCCTTCATTTGCGAGCTTTGCTGGGGGTGCAGGATGCTTCATCTTCTAGGGGGCTTCTTCCTCTCACTCAGAGTCCTGACTCTCTCTACTTTGGGGGGATCTCTTCTCTCTATTTTGGGGGGGGGGGGCTTTTCTCTCTCCTTGGGGGGGAATTTTATGTACATGGGTACCTCATCAGGCTTGATTTGCTGGGACCCATTTCTACATCCACCTAAGCTTCGCTTATGGGGGGTCTTAGTGTAGGTTTTTATTTCCTAGTTGGGTTATTTATTTTTCCCTATATTCCTAGGTTTTTCCTACACTTCTATTAATCTCGCTTAGGTTAATAAAGCATGTCTTATTAGGTGAGTGGTTGAGAGGTATCACCTTCCTACATGTGAGCATCCATTAGCTATCTTGGGAAGATACTTTTCTATCTTTAGTCTGATAGATGGTTGCTCCTCATTGGTTGTTGCCACCTCCTCCCTCTCCCTGGTCTATATAAGCATGCTACCTAGCTTGTATTTTGTATCTTTTGCTTTTGCATCCTCTTAATGCTATTTTGCTTCTAGCATTTGCATTACTCTTTTGGAGACTAACTCTATGTTACTATTTTGATTTTGTATCATTTGCATTCATAGTTTAAATATCTATTCATTTGCACTAGTTTTCTGAGTTAATAATCTTTTCAGATTCTAACAAAATGGACTGGCCCACTAATCTTTGCTGGGCGGATCCTATTCTACCTAAAGCTGGCACTTTTACATGGTTGGCTCTGAATAATAGGATCCTCATGAGAGATAGGATTGAAATCCTTTCTTTAGGCTTGGGTTTTGGTTGTCTGTTGTGTCAAGAAGAAAATGAATCATTAGATCATCTACTTGTTCGTTGTAGCTTTAGTCAACATTGTTGGAAGCACATAATGCTGCTTTTGAATTGGTCTTCCCCTCTCTCATGTATGCTTAAGCAATGGTTGAGAGGCTGGCCTGCTCTAAACAAAGAGGCTTACTTCCATGATCTCTAGGTTGTATGCCCATCTATTATATTGTGGTTACTCTAGAAGGAGAGAAACTTTAGGATTTTCAGGATCACCTCAAGATCCATTGTTGAGGTTTGTAGGGAGATGAAGATTTTGATTATTGAAACAACATTGGCAAAAAAAGGCATTCATAGTCTAAAGAGCCTAGATGGACTAGTTGGGATGCTCTCATGTCTAAAAATTGGAAATGCCTTAAGAAGTAACCACAAAGTGCAAATTTGGTGAATTCTCACTTAGTTGTGGATAGATCTTCAATCAAATGGTTACTACCTAATCCCCCTTTGTGAAAATAAATTTTGATGATGCCAGTAGAGGAAATCCTGGGCGTTCAGCCTTAGGATGTATGATTAGAAATAGTGAAGGTAAACTCCTAGCAGCTAAAGCAATGAAGCTCCTAGAAGGCACAAACAATAGGGTAGAAGCTCTGTCTCTTCTCAACACCATATAATTGGCTCAAGAAAAGGGGTACAAGAAGGTCTCAATTGAAGGAGATTCTCTGCTAATTATTTCAACTTTACAAGCAGAGAAAGTTGAGAATTGGTCGATTCATTATATTCTCGATCAATCTAGGGAAGTTATGAAAGTCTTTGACTCCTTTGAAATCATGCATTACTATAGGGAAGGAAACAAAGTAGCTAACTAGTTGGTGAACTCCACTTTAGACCAACAAGAGAAAGAAGTCTCTTTTGAGCATAACCGTCATAATTGGCCAGAAATGCTTAATTCTCTACTTATGGGCAACACATGGTTTTCCTCTCCTTCTTCTAGCCTTTCGTGAAATGACTGCTAAGATAGATATGTTCTTGAGGTCCCTATAGGCCTTTAGCTGGCTAGGGATGGGGTGGGTGGGAGGCTCAGGACATGTCATGTAGACTTCTTTCGCTAATGTTCACATGTACTCTCGGACCACGTATCCTAGAGCGGACCCAAATCGTATACCCCCAACGTACCCCTCTCTCTAACTGTAGGGAACAGCCTTTAATGTTGCATTTATTTACACTAACTAACAGATTGCTCTTAGATTTCCTTCATCATCCACCTGCCATCTTGTCCTACTTGTTGTCCCTTGGCCTGATTGCCACCTCACATTCGTCCCACGCAGGGCTTTTTAAGGTAAATCTCCTTCCTATCCTTTGTTGTCTAATCCCACCTCAGGCTCCAGGGGCCGCCGTCATCCGTACAGCAAGGAGATCTCTTCCTGCAGGCAATTTTTAAATGGACAGCTGCTCTGTTTAAGTTTTCTATTTCCCAAAGGGGATGGATGGCATCATACGGGGTGTGTGCAAGAAGTTGAGTCCACTTTTTGGCCAAAAAGTGGAAGTGTTTTCCCTGATTTTCAAAATTTGTCAAATTTGACCTAAAAATTTGAAGCACTTAAAGATGGAATCTTGAAAAAAAATCAGTAAATATGAAATGTAGTACTCAGAGTCTAGTTTCCAAATATATAATTTTTTTAATACCTAGATGATACAAATTGATTTTTAATAGGCATTTCTAAAAACCACTATTTAAAAGTCACTGTTTTTTTAACTATACCATGCACATGTACATCATCCATATTTTGACCTAAATAATCATATTTTTCTAAATCCTTTTGGGAAAAGATTTGTAACTCACTGAAGCATGTTTTCCATATTTTTTTGTAAATTTTTATTGAATTTTTTTTTTGTTAATTTTTTTTGGCCATTTTTGGTGTTTTAAAAAATCACCGTGTATATCATGCAAAAGATGACCTAAACTTATCATTTTTTGAAATTTTTTTTTCCAAATTGAAAAGAATTGTTTGAAGTACATTTTTGTACTTTTTTTACAAAAATTTATTTTGATAAAAAGTTATTAAAATACTAAAAACCCCTAATAATTCAAGTTTATGGACCTATTTCATCAGAAATTAATTGAAAAATAGAAAAATAATCCAATCATTAAAAAAATTACATATTTGGAATCTACACTATCTCATCTATAATGGGTTTTAATTTTGTCAAAAAATTCTGTAAAAAAGGCCTTCAGACATATGCCCAAAGTCACTATTTTGTTGTGACATTGACAAGACCTTCAACTTATAGGTCAAACCAGTCCAAAGCCAAGGGTCGGGTTCCCAAGCCTTTTTTCTGACCCAAAACCCATAGCAAAAATTGGGTCAAAAATTTAAATTTTATGAAATGGGATCCTGTTCTAGAAATGGGATCCCGTTTCTATAAAATGAGATCCCGTTTTGAAACGAGATCTCATTTCAAAATGGGATCCCGTTTCTAGAAAATGAGATCCCACTTTTGGCTCGGGATCCTGAAGCATAACGGGATCCTGTTTCATACAAAGCAAGATCCTATTTTGGTTTACCCGATTTTGGGTTTTTTTCTAAGTCTGAAACTCCCACCTCAAGTGGACTCATCTTTGTGCATTTACCCTATGCCTCTTACGAACAAGCAAACTTAATTGCAGTCAATTTTTCATTAATAATCGGTGCCGTTCCCCCTTTTTAAGGCCATCGTCCCTTTATTTTTTACCACCTTCTATTCATTTTTTCCTGCAACCGTGCTTCATTGTTGCTTGCAATCCCTTGTATTCGTGTTGTGTTCAATTTCTTACAGGTCTTGTGCAAATGGAGGGTGAGGTTGCTAATTTCAGGATCTTCTTCCCTCCATTTCAATGGGAGCCAACCATTAGAGGAAGCATGGGAATTGTGGAGTTAAACTATGTTTTCCAGCTCGACTGCACCCTTGCAAAGTTTGCAGTTCAGATGATGTGTAACCAAAAATGGCTACAAGGCACTCCAGACTGAGAGGTAAAATGGTCAGAGGTAGTCTCTGTTTTTGTCTCCAATTTAATGGATATTGTGCAAGATCCTCATTTCATCCCTCCCATTGTGATTGGAATTATCAATTGGCATTTGTTCAGTGTGGAGCGATGGAATGAAATAGTGGCCAACTATGACATTACAGTTGGTGATGCCTAGGTTGGAGGACTTTTTCCTTCCTGCAAGCTATGTACTAGAAGGTCCTATGAGTGCATTTATAAGAAAATGCAACATGGTCTAAGTTGTGGGTGCATTTGCTTACTTGAAAGAGCCCTCAAGGGAAATGCTCACTCAGTCCTGAAGTTTGTGAGGCTGAGGTGCAAAGACTTGTTCATAGCCATCTGTTTTCTAAGGTTTCATGCTATGAATTTAGCCCCATACCATAGCAAGGTCTCCGATGAGGTAGAGGATGTTTTAGACATGGAGGATCCCCCAGACTAGAATGAGGACGAGGAAATGGCAGTAGTTGAAAGTAGGGTCTTAGGTGTAGGTGCAGGTATGGATGACTAATGGTGCTCTCCTCTGTGGTAGGTCTCGGGTAGCAGCTGGGTGGTGTTTAATGTTGGTGGCTTTTTTGTTTTTTGATTATCTTATGTATGTTTTGAGCCGCTTTTGTCCTCATGGCCACTTCGAGGGGTCTAGAAATATTGATCCCCCCTCCCTTTTTGTACAACAAACTATATATTTTTAATATCAATATAAGTCTCGGGCTATACCCCTTTCTCTTAAAAAAATAAAAACTCTACAAAAACTAATATGCTCCCCTCCCTCTTAAAAATCTCCTTAGTTGGGATGCCTTCTTAGTGCAGCTGCAATGTTTAAAGTTGTATATATTTTGTAAGTATGATTAATTATCAATCTAGAATAGTATTTGAACTGAATCCTTAGACCAATGCAAAAGGAAAACAAAATAGCTAGAAGAAAAATTCAAATAACTAGTGCACCCTATGAGAGGGTACACCATTTCAAATGTTTGAATACATGAAATAATAGATATTCTGAAGATTTTAAATTAAAATCCTTAGTTCCAAACCTCATTCAAACTTAAATGTTATTTTTGTCTATCGTCTCACTCTAACTATTCGTATATACACTTTGTTTTCATTATATTACATGTGTACAAATCTCACAAGGGATGGGCATCTGGTACTAGTTTTGGGTTATTATAAGAATTGAGACCACTCCTTTCATCATGGAGTGATACAACATCATCTATGGCCTACTTAATATACATTGGATAGTCTATTGTGTCTGAAATTCTTTAGACAATAACATTGAACTTAGCTGACAAGAAATTTTGTATGATACTAAGGAGGTTGAACTTCACTTAGTTTATTTAGTCCTTATATCTTTACCTTATTTACATATTTTTCAAAGGAATAGATTTTATATCTATATGTTGTAAAGGATCTTTACATTTCATTAAATCACCTTGATTGGTAGTATTACATAAAAACACTATTTAAACGTCTTATTTTTGAAATCCTAATAAAAATGTTTGGTGCCACTCAATGTTATTCTAGCAATGAAAAGGCCAAATGGCTTTCTATAATAGACTATGGGGTGTAATTGATTTTATCTATACTAAAGACCAAGATGCCCTAGAATATGGATTAGGCTTAGCATTGTTGTTAATTGAAGAATATTCAAGTTTTTAGTGATGTAGATATTTGAAGGTTTTAAGTAAAGTAGTACTATTTGGAAGAATATAGGTATTGATATGCTTATATAACTCCTTGGGAGGGTTATCTTATGCTTAGAAGTGTAACATCTTATTATGAATTTATGCAAATTATAAGTTGGAAACCTTGACATATTAGTAGCTTTGAGTATTTACCTGCATTACTCATAATTCAATAGACTTAGGGATTTGTTAGGCATGCCTTAGTCAAAGGTTGTCTAAGGAGTTAATTCATTAGTACATTTCAAATAGTTATGGACATGGCATTTGTAGGTTTGATCAATGAAATTCTAGTTATTTTCCAAGATGGTTTAAAAACTTTGTCTAAGCACAGGAATGACCATTGTAAACATCTAGAGCTTATTTTTAAAAGATGCATAGTATATGGGATTTAATTGAACCCCAAGAAATGTATATTTGGGGTAGAAGAAGGAAACTTGCTAGGACATATTATGTCAAAGGATAGAGCTATAGTTGATCTTTGTTACATCCCTAATTTCTGACTTGCTATACTTTTACTTTTTACTTGGACATAAGTAAATTTATTGTGATGTTATAGATTTATGACAAGATATGACATGGAATTATATTGAATATCATTTATGAAATCAAGGAAATGATTATGTTATTATCAATTTAATATTTGTATTATGAGATTTGATTTATTAGTTGAATTAATTGAATAATGATGCACTGATCACATATTGTTTGATGACAAGTGAAACAGGATTACAAGTTATCAGATGACTCTGAGAGAAGAGAGAGAGAGTATCTTTCGAGAAGAGAGATATAGACCTCAGATTACGAGTGGTCTATTTACCAAATGAGTATAGTGTTAAACGATAATGTGAACCAATGAGTTGTAAGAGGTAGGTCTTGTCTTGCTAGTTTACTTTTGAATCTAATCGACAGGTAGTCAATATCTTGATTATCATCTAGTCAAGTCGATAGTGAGTCGACATAGTCGTTTGTGAAGTAAACAATGTCATTGACGTAAAACGGTTGTGTATTCTTCTTGAGTCACTTGAGGTTTTATTGTCGATTCTTAATGTCAAGATGTTTTCATCAAGTTAGATGACGTGAATATTGTCGACGGATTGTGATGGGGAGGTAAACTTGACCCATTCACATCATTTGTAATCCTTAGTGGTCAAATTGAGTTGATCATCAAATTACTAATAATCGCTTTCTCTATTATCATGTCTATCTATTCTTTACTTGTGATGTATTGAAGAGGGAATCTTTTATACATTTATGAGGAAATTACTACCTCATTGTCATTTTAACCATTCATGCCTATCCTTTAGGAGAAGTCCATGATGAGTATGTAGGCTTTTAAACTTTTTAGATAGTGATCAAAGCGGGACAAATAGAGGAGTTTTTAACAACTTCAGGTAGAGGTTTTTCATAGCTATGATAACTAAACGAAATCTTGAGTCTTGTTCTGTGTTTGTGCCCAATTTGTCGATATCATCGTAAAGCGCTTCGAGTGTATGTCGTAAACTCCTCTTTGCAAAATTCAACGGATGTTGAATTGTTCTAGAGACCATGGTGTGTAATAACTTTGGTCGTATTATAAAGGAATATACTAAATTATATAAGTTATATTTAATAGTCATTTGAAGTACTTCTTTATTCTTTTACGATGTTAGTAATCGAGCAATAGTTCAAGGAGATCACTCAAGTCTTTATTTATGATGTCTTGTATTTTGAAACAACTTATTTCTTTTTTTTAGCTCTAACCCTTAGGAGTGGGTTGTCGGCTTATCCATTTCTTTTAATTATGCATTTGTTTTATACTCATGAATGGTTATGAGTAGTGGAATATCTTATTCAACTAATTTTGCCACCCCGCAAGAGATTGAACTCCACTTTTCTGTGTAGTTGCGAATTAAGTGGGTAATGAAGCCTTTATTCTTAAGTAGTGGATGGGTTGTTAAGTCTGCCAACCGCCACCTCGCCTTCATGGAGCTTGATCTTGAAGAGTGATCGCAATTTGTGGGAGTTTCAAACCAATTTCTAGTTGAGGTCGCATAAGGTGGGGGACCTTCTTGCATGTCGGGTGAGATTCCCTTCTTGATAGGCATGGTCGGGAGTGGTGAGTCCATTATTCCTTCGCAGTGAACGGGGATATAGAATAGTTTTGAGTCAGTTTTGAATAGACAGATTTGGGGAGGAGAAGAGAAATGAGACTGAGTAAGGAGCTTAGAGGAAAAACGGCTGAGAGAATAGCAAGTGTCTGGACAGTTTGTAAGTGAACACTTGAGACTAACGACAGGTTCTCATTCTCTTTCACTGCACAATCTTAGTTCCTTGTTATGAGTAATATCTTTACAAGCATTTGCGATGGAACCTAGAATGTGTTTGAAAATGCAAAGTGTTATTTAATAACTGAAATCTGTGTGAGTTTGTCATCAGTAAAAATGAAAGCACTCTTTAAATCTACTACACTACACTATGCCGCACCAAAAGTGCAAAAACCACAGTTTTTAGTATGTTTTGACGTAGGCCGAGAATGATTGTGAAGCCAATGGTTTTGCTTTAGAAGGTTTGTAGTTAACATAGGGTGCAAATATGAGTATGAGTTGGATTCAAAACATCTCACAGCTAATGCAAGACGTAGTGGCAAACCATTAGTGGATAGAGAATAAGATCTCTTAGAACAGTCGAATACAAACCTTGGCTCTAAAGGCCAGCTAGTATTAGAGTGAAAGACTTGTTTGTGTCAACCATCGATGGAGGATTGTTATTAGTGAGAGGTGCAGGTCGTAACATGCAAAGTCTTTACAATCATCCTCTCTTTTTGAGTTAAAACTAGTCAGATTGACCATGGCGAAGTTGTTAACTAGCTGTGAATGAAAACAAGATTAAAGATTATATGCTTCTGAAGGTAATACTTTTGCTATTGAAGTATTTAAACTATTATTTTTCCAAGAAAAGACCTTTTTGTTAAACTAATTATTATTATGAAGTTTTTACAAACAAGTAATGAGTCTTTTGTCAAGTCTCAAGCTTAGACTTGCATGCAATATAAATTGTTAGAAGAAACGATATGACAAGGTTCTCTAATGTATAGATCGACAAGATTAAGCTATGTTGAAGATTTTGACACATCGAAGTAGAACATTGTGAGTGTTAAATTTTAACGTACGGTTTTTGAACATTGTATTCTTTAAATTGGCTTTTAGTGAAACCCTTCCAAAACAACGGAGATGAGTTCAGTGTCCACTCAAGAGTGGATAATTTAAACATTGGGTTAAATTAGAGATCGTTGTGACAACACGTAGCGTTATCCGAATAATCAATATGCTAGGAAACCGTTCTTATATCATGAAGATGGAGAGGTTCCCATGAGCTTGTAGAGAGAAGAGTAAACCTCAATGCCATGTGTTAATGCATGATGAATTTCAAACACCTTGAGGTTATCGAGGTTGTTATATAGAACATATAAATAGGTAACTGTTGGATTGTGATTAATTCGAGTCAAGTGGGGTGAACTTATTTCATGAGTGAACTTATTTTGCGAACCCTAATTTAGTAAATGTTCATATCTATCTTATTGAAAATAGATTTGTTATTAGTCGACAATGTTTAACCTTAGGTAGGGAAAACTATTTATTGGGCTACAATTTGACTTGAAACATAAGTCATAAGCTTCAGGTTTTGCAAGCATGCAAGAGGTACTATTAAATGGTTAATCAAACATAAAGTTTATTATACCTTTTGGTCACAATTTCTCTTAGTTATTACTTATTGAAAGTAAGGAATCTAAAATGATTGCAAAGATGCAAGGGATACCTAAGAATGGATAATCATTTCATAAGGATTATGGAGTGATGACAATGTCGTGTGAATCCACCTAAATCATAAAGACTAGGTTTGAGTTAGTCAAAACTCTTTAGTTAAACTTTAACTTAACCTAGATATGGTAATTATTATAATAAGGCATTGAGATCATTATTTAGATCATGATTGAAGGGTCAAGTGCCCTGACTATGTGTAATTATTCTTACTTGCAAGAAGGGAATTAGATTCCTAGACTATAATGCTTAACCTGGGTAAGGTTATCATCTTAGTCGTAATTAATATATCTATAATTCTTATGAGATAATAAGTCATGGACCTTAGGTATTGCAATGATGCAATGAGAGTCCTCGTAAAGAAAGAAAGATGAATAGGTCTGTGGATTATAGACAGTGAAGGAAAACATGTAAGGGTCGAGAAGACGATATTGTTGAAATCGTCATGACTCCATAAGTTAAACATAGTTGACCAAGTCAAACTGTAGGAATATGATAGTATCCAAGTCGAGTTGGAGTGGGTGAACATTATGACAACATTCATTGTGAACGTTAATTTATATTGAAACTATGGCCATAGTAATGCATATGGCTCTGCATGCATTGTCAGTTCACTGTATCTGGATTGCACATCCTATCGAGAATCATACTTAGCTAGAGGGTATCTAGGGTTGTATAATTGATAGAGTTGTGTAGGATACAACACTATGTACTCGAAAAGGCAAATTACCACTGGTCACCTTTGGTCTATATTCCTCATGAAGGGTAGGGCCACTTCCTATGTGGAAGATGTGTGGGAGACCACCGGTCTGTGGTTGGAGGTAAATCACTAGAAAGATACTCTCTCTCTCTAGTAGAAGACATGCCGAGGCTTGTGATAAAGATGTCACATTTCTGGATGCAGTAATCTATGAGACTTGTGTTTATTGATACTATGTAAAACATTATCTAATGTAGATACTTGTAATTGATTTACTTTTGTAAACATTGTACTTGAGAAAGACAATATGGTTTATTGTATTTTGTAGTGAGAAATCTTGTAATTGTACTTACTTGATTATATTGAATAAAAGAAAAAAAAATCTCTATCTCATTTTTACCTTGTTAAATTACTTTATGGTAAATTACTAGTTTTTATTATGTTTATAAAACATGGATGTTACAATCTTGATAGAGTCAAGGCCATTGATGATATAATTAAACCCAAGAATCTCAATTGAATTCAATCATTTAAAGATTTGTGCCAAATTTTGCTTAAAAGACCAAGCCCATTCATAAGATGATGAAGAAAGGACAATCAATTCATTTAGACAATGAGCTTGCTAGGTCATTTTAGAGATTAAGGAATATCTAAAGCAAGCATTACTACTAACCAATCTTGAGTATGGGAATCCTTTTCAATTTTTCTCATTTACATTTTTTATACTATCATTGTTTTATTGCAAAAGAACACGAATGTATAAGTAGCCAATCACCTTTTTTCTAAATATTACTCTAGAATGTATAATTAAAGTACCTAGTGATGGAAAAAAAGGCATATGCATTAGTTAAGGTAATGAAAAATTTAAACCTTATCTCATTGGCACCAAGATTGTAGCCTATGTACATCAGATGTAGTAGTCAAAGACATTTTCACTTTGCAAGAGGCATCATGAAGGAGATGTAGATGGATTAACATGATTAGATAGAAATTTGATTAGAGGTTTAGATTATAAAGCTAGTTAGAGGTCAAGGATCTGCCAAAATCATGGTATAGTAAAACTTGGAGGCCACTAAAATTAACAATGTAAGTAATGGTAATGCTCATACTCCTTTGCTTTAGAAAATGATCCATTGTATTTAGACATTGTATATTTTATTTATTGGGTGGGGGGCTTGGCTCGATTGGCTAAAGCATCCTATTGTAGACAACAAGTCACGAGGTCCAATCCCCCCACCCACTTGGTATTAAAGGACATGTCGTGCCAATGTCACCGGTCATGTTAAAAATTTTACCAGGTATATTGCAGGTTATAGGGGGCTATGTCGGTTCCTATATATATATTGAATATGTCTTGTCTATGCCATATGGATACCACTAAGAAAAGGAATTTGGAGGTCACTACACAAAATAGATTTTATTTTTAAAGGTCATCTCAATGTTAAAAAAACTCTTAGCTCGAGTGTTGCTAAAATATGTAAAGTTGGATAAGTCTTAGAGAATCATGGGTGAATGGCATAAGCGAATATGTGGACACTTCATGGAAACAACTAAAATTAATAAAATACAAAGGTGGATTATTGTTGTCCTACATTGTTCAAGGATGTAGCTAAAATGGTGAGATGTTCTGAGACTCATGTCAAAGACTTTCATGAAAAATGAAGGTTCCTAGTATATTACCTCTCACTACAATTTTAATTGAGACTCCATTTTAGTAGTATAAAATGGATTTTATATGTGATATTACTAAGATGTCAAATAATTGTTTTAAATGAAATCTTGTAGCTACTTATTATTTTACTAAATGGGTTGAAACTATTCCCACAAAGAATGCTACATCCAAGGCTATCATTGACATCTTATTGAATAACATAGTTACCAAATTTGGATTACCTCAAAGGATTTTCCTTGACAACATGGCATTTCTTTTACATATACAATTTCATTGACTTGTGAAATAAATATGGGATGAACATTACTTATTCATCCCCATATATCCCTCAAGGTAATGGATAGGTAGAATCTAGTAATAAAAAGTTGATGAAGATTATTTAGAGGAACCTTGAGTAGAATAAGAAAACGTGGGATGATAAATAAGGTTTGTAGTATGGGCTAACAAGATTACTTCTAAGGAAAGTTGTTGGGACATATTATGTCAAAGGACAAAGTTAGAGTCGATCCTAATAGAGTCAAGGTCATTGATGATATATCTCAGCCCAAGAATCTCAAATGAATTCAACCTAGGAAAATCAATTTCATAAGAAGATTTATGCCATTTTTCTAAAAAGATCAAGCCCATTTGTAAGATGATGAAGAAAGACAAATATTCCATTCACATGGTGAGCTTGCTAGGTGACTTTTAGAGATTAAGGAAGCTCTAAATAAAGCACCAATCCTAATCAGTTTTAAGTATGCGAAGCCTTTTCATCTTTTCTCATTTGCATCTTTTTATACTATTGTTGTTGTTTTATTGCAAAAGAATATGAATGGTTATGAGTAGCCAATCACCTCTTTCTATAAATTGCTCCAAAATGTAGAATTGAAGTACCTAGTTATGGAAAAGAAGACATATACACTAGTTAAGGTTATGAAATATTTTAGATCTTATCTCATTGGTGCCAAGACTATAGACTATGTACTTCACATAGTAGTCAAAGATATTTTCACTTAGCTAGAGGCATCGAGAAGGACATGTAGATCTGGATCAACAAGATCTAGAAATTTGACTTGGAGATTTAGATTACAAAGCTAGTTAGATGTTAGGGACTATCCAAACTCATAGTAGAGCCAAACTTGGGAAGCCACTGAAATTAATAATGTAATTGATGATAATGCTCTAATTCCTTGTGCCTTGGAAAATGATCCATGGTATTTTGACATTGTATATTTTATTTTTTGAATATGTCTTGTCCACCACATATGCATACCACTAAGAAAAAGAATTTGAATCTTACTACACAAAAAACATGTCTTGTTAAAAGGTGAGCTCACATTGAAAAGATTTCAAAGTGGATGATACTAACATGTGTAAACTTGAACAGGTCTCAATGAATCATTGATGAATGGCACAAGGGGATATGGGTAGGACACTTCATGGAAATAAATATAATTCATAAAATATTAAGGAAAAGTTATTGGTGGCCCACATTGTTCAAGGACATGTTACTAAAATGGTGAGATGTTGTGACTCATACATTCAAATATTTTCATGAAAAATGAAGGTTCCAAGTGTATTACCTCTCACTACCATTTTAGTTGAGGCTCATTTCCAATAGTGAGAAATAGTTTTTATAGTTGATATTATTGACAATTCAAGTAGTGATTTTAAATGTAATCTTGTAGCTATTGATTATTTTACTACGTGGGTTGAAGTTATTCCCACAAATAAAGTTACATCCAAGGTTGTCCTTGACTTCTTGTTGAATAACATAGTGGCTAGATTTGGATTGCCCTAATGGATTATCTTGACAATGCTAGGTGTTTTAGGTCATATTATTTCATTGACTTGTGTAATGAACTCAGATAAACATCACTTATTCATACCCATATAGCCCACAAGGTAATGGATAGGCAGAACCTAGTAATAAAAACTTGATGACGATTATTTAGGGGAACCTTGAGTAGAATAAGAAAAGGTGGGATGACAAATTAAAGTTTGTAGTATGGGCTAACAAGATTACTTCTAAGAGACCTACAAGTAAAAGTCTTTTCAACTTGGTATATGACACAAATACTATGTTTCCCATTAATTTGGAAGTGCCTATATAGAATCTATTGAAACAAGTTGATGATGCTAAAGATGATCTAGAGGATTAATCAATTGATTGAGTTGGATGAAATTAGAAGATCAACACTTGAGAATAATTTGGCGTGCTAGAGAGGTGTCAAAAGATTGTTTAAAAAAAGTTCTAAGTAGGGGTGTTTTCAATTAAGAGACATTGTTCTTTTTTGGAATTTAAGGTTAGAAGACAAAGGAAAACATTAAAAATTTGATTCCCTATGGTTAGGCTATATTTCGTTGATAATTATTGTGGACAAGGTACATTTTACTTGAGGACCTTGAATAGTGATTTCCAAGAGTTCGGAGTACATGGGTAGTATTTGAAACATTATAATAACTCTTTATTTCTCTCCTTGCGTAATTATGACTACAAGTTCTCTCATAATGAAGTGTGTAAGTGTTCTTTTCAATATTTTTTTTTTGTGCCTGGTAAACTTTTTTCACGTGACCTGTGACGCTGGCACAACATGCCCTCTGATACCACGAGGACAGGGGGATACTGGACCTCGTGACCATCTTTACCGCAACAGAATTACTTAGCCAATTGAACCATGGTCCCCGCCTGTAAGTATTCTTTTCAATATTGGTTTGCTTCTAATTATGTGTTTTCTTGTTTTCTTTCCCATTTTTTTAATATTCCAATCTCATCCTTTATTCTACTATTTTGGTCTACACTAAGAGATGACATTCTAAATTTTTATTATACCTACTAGAGGTACACATCCATAACTGGAGCTACTATTGACACCATTTCCTATCATTTCCATTTATGGCTTTTCCTATCACTTACCTGACTTATTTTTTACAACTAATCATAGATATACATGATATGTTCTATGTTTTCTTCAACACTAAGTTTCTGGTTTAGTCATGTTCTCTACTAGTATCCTAGCTTCATGGTTGATTTCCATCATGGTGTGTCTACATCAACCTTAAATATTTTAGACATGACTATTTATTATCATGCCTTACTAAGTGCTTGCATTGTAAGTCACATTTCCTCCTAGGTTCATGGCTTGTTTCTATGCTTTATTCTAGGCCCAAGATGAAAGTGATGAAAAAGATATGCTACAGTGGCTATACAAAGATGAAGGTAGTTCCTCAACACAACATAACCATCCCATTATACAAACAGCACAATATGGTCAAGGCTTTCAAATGCTGTAGGGAATGGGGTATGAGGGACACGGTCCACTTGATTCAAGAAAGGATGGCATCACTAAACTCATCCAACCTCATACCTTAACAGCCCGAGACACTATAGGGCTAGGGTACACTGGAGCATCAAGAAACAACAGAACCAACAAGAACAAAGGCAAACAACCAGAAGCATCCACTAGCAATCTGGTTGAAAAAATTTAGAGAATGCAAATGGGGAGCGAAACTGATTCTAACGAGTATGAGTGGGACAACCTCTCTTAGATGTCTTGTGATGAAAAGGATATTGACGTTGTCCATGAGTACGACCCGGCCCATGCCAACGAGAGACAAGGTCGAAGGGCTAGACTGCTAGAGTCTGACCCGCATAGCAACAATAGTGAAAATCATGAGGAAGGAATGATACCCCCCTTGACAGATCCACTAATAGAGGGTACCATCACAGACTTTGTCCAGGCCTTTAATAATTCTATCCTAACCATCAACGCCATTGAACCAGACCAACCTAATGATCCCTTACCTTTAGTACACCCTAAACTTATCGACTGGGACCTAGAAGGCACCACCCCTGAGCTAGACACCTTTGAAAATGACGAAGCCATCATTGATTATCTTGAGCTTAGAAATCACATACCTACAGGAGACCACAGAGCTGGCTATGCTATTGAACTCAACGAGAAGGCCTATTTTGGAGAGAGTGCCAAGCCTTTCAGTCATAAAAATACCAAGATAAAAGAACGATCTAATGGTGAAAACTGCTCTGCGGTAGTATTAGATAATCAAAATAGTAAAAATAAAGACGTATCCAATAGTGAAAACCTCTCTGAGGCATCGAAGGATGGAAGTCTTGACCCTCTCCCCAATCTTACACATCAGGAAAGATCGTCGATCTTAATAGAACCGGCAGAACCAATCAATGTCAGCACAGGTGATGAGCCTAGAATGATCCACATGGCAAAAGCTCTCACAGAACATGAAAAACTAGCATTTATAGACTTCTTCAAAAGAAAACAAATCAACTTCGCATGGACATACGCTAACATGCCAGGGCTAGATCCGAATCTTATCATGCATCATTTATCTCTAGCTCCAGGAGCTAAACCGGTCAAACAAGAACTCAGAAAGATGCATCCACATGTGGCCCTCATGGTAAAGGAAGAGCTAAAGAAACTACTAGATGTCAGATTTATTAGGCCTATAGACTATCCTGAATGGGTTTCAAATATAGTACCAGTGGCTAAACCAGATGGTAGGGTCAGAATATGTAATGATTTCAAAGACTTGAACAAGGCTTGTCCCAAAGATGACTTCCCCCTATCCAACATAGACATGATTGTAGATCTCACGATAGGCCACACTATGCTTTCACTCATGGATCATTTTTCGGGCTATAACCAGATAAAGATTGCACCCGAAGACCAACAGAAAATGGCGTTCACATGTCCTTGGGGCACCTACTATTGGTGTGTCATGCCATTCGGTCTAAAAAATGCTGGGGCGACATATCAGAGAGCCATGACAACAATCTTCCATGACATGATGCACACCATAATGGAAGACAACGTCGACGACATTCTGGCAAAATCACTTACTAGAGAAGGACACCTAGCAGTTTTAGACAAAATCTTCAACAGGTTGGAATAGTTTAATGTACGACTTAATCCAAAGAAGTGTGTGTTTGGGGTTACATCAGGTAAATTACTAGGCTACATAGTGTCTACAAATGGTATTGAAGTTGATCCAGCTAAGGTGAAGGCCATAATGGAGATGCCACCTCCTAAGAACTTGACTCAATTAAGATCCCTACAAGGCAAACTACAATCTATTAGAAGGTTCATTTCCCAACTAGCAGACAAGTGCCACCCATTCTCTCATCTGCTACACAAAAATGTCCCCTTCAAATGGAATGAGTCATGTGAACAGGCATTCCAGCAACTAAAGGAATATCTCATGAAACCACCGGTATTAATGCCACCAATTTGGGGCAAGCCTCTATTACTGTATATCTCAGCTACACCAATAGCTCTGGGAGCTCTCCTTGTACAACAGAACTATGATGGGAAGGAATAGGCTATCTACTACATTAGTCAAACACTTCTTGGGTATGAACTACAATACACACCAATCGAAAGAGCATGTCTAGCTATTGTCTTCACCTCACAAAAATGGAGACATTACATGCTGTCACACTCTGTCAAATTGATAGCAAAGATAAACCCACTCAAGTATTTACTCAACAAGGCAACCCTAACAGGTAGATTGTCTAAATGGGTCATGCTTCTTAGTGAATTCGATATTGAATATGTCGACAGGAAAGCAATAAAGGGACAAGTACTAGCAGATCAACTGGCAGAAGCACCTTTAATAGATGACAACCCTCTGAGCTTTGAATTTCCAGATGACTCTATCTTCCACATAAATATAGCAACCTGGAAAATGTATTTTGACGGCTCATACACTCAGCATGGATCAAGAGCAAGTATCTTATTAATCACACCTAATGGTGACACTATTCCAAAGTCATACAGGTTAATGTTCCCTTGCACTAACAACGTAGTAGAATATGAAGCCCTGGTCATCAGTATCAAGTTGGCAGTTGAGTGGAACATCAAGGAACTTCAATTCTATGGGGACTCATAGCTAGTCATCAATCAAGTGAATGACAACTACCAAACGAAGGATGAGAAACTGATTCCTTACAAATGAATGGTAGATGACTTCAAAGAATATTTTGTCAAGATATCTTTTGAACAGATACCAAGGATCGAGAACAAAGCTGCAGACACAATGGCTACAATCACATCTCTCCTCAACATTCCAGGTCATCAAACACAATATGAGTTCTTAGTAGAGCCAGTGTCCTATCCTGCTTATGACACCCTAGAATCCCATATCATATGCCACATCATAGGAGCTGATTCCCCTCTCTATGGTAAAATATTTGCCTATCTAAAAGAGAATACCCTCCCACCCGACCTCTCCAGTAACCAAAAAAGAACCTTCATCTAGCAGGCATCCTAGTATGCCATTGTCGCCAACACCCTATATCGTCGAGGTCTCGATGGTACTCTCCTTAGGTGTCTTGATAGTGAGGAATATCAAACCACCCTGAGCGAAATACACAACGGTATATGCGGGGCTCACTCTTGTGGCCCTACCCTAGCCAAGAAACTCATCTGTATGGGGTACTACTGACCAACTATGGAACAAGACTCCTATCAGTTTGTAAAGAAATGCAAAAAGTGCCAAATCCATGGGAACCTAATCCATGCACCAACGCAGGAGCTAGAGCCATTAACAACTCCTTGGCCTTTCTGTCAGTGGGGACTCGACTTAGTGGGCAAGATCCACCCTCCTTCCTCAAGCGGCCATAAATTCATTATCACTGCCACAGAGTACTTCACAAAGTGGATTGAAGCCATGCCCTTAGCCAACATCACAGGCAAACAGATTGCCTCTTTTATCCTGAACTATATCATTTGTCGTTATGGTGTCCCTTCATCCATTATCACGGATAACAGATGACCCTTCAAAAACCAAGATGTCAGGGAACTATGTGACAAATTCCATATCCAGCACCACTTTTCAACCCCCTACTACCCACAAGGTAACAACCAAGCTGAGGCATCAAATAAAACCATCCTAAAAATCCTAAAAAAGACTGTCAATGATGCTAGTCGTGATTGGCATGTCCAACTAAATCCCGCACTATGGGCCTACCGCACAAGCATCTGCACACCCACATGTGCAACACCATACTCCCTAGTCTATGGATCTGAAGCTATCTTGCCCATTGAAGTCGAGATCCCATCCTTGCGAGTCTCATTAAAAGGCCTCATATCAGATGAAGAGTACAGAGTAACTAGACTCCAAGAATTAGAATTGCTTGAAGAGTGAAGGCAATAGGCCTTTAACCACTTGAAAGTATATCAACAACGCATGTCTAGAAGCTACAATCACAAAGTAAAACCCCAAATATTCCAAGTCGGTGACCTAGTCCTAAGAGAAAATCCCAGAAATCAGCAAGATAGAGAAAAGAAAGGAAAGTTTAAACCTAACTGGCTGGGTCCCTATGTCGTCATCACAGCTTATGGATCGGGGGCATATCAATTGGCTACATCTGAAGGTGAACAGTTCGAAGATCCTATCAATAGCATGCACCTTTGCAAGTTCTATACCTGAAAGCCCCAATGCAAGGGAGTCCTGAAAAAATCAAAAAAACAAAAAAAGTGATAAAAAATAGAACAAAAAAATTGAAAAAATGAGAAAAATAGCAAAAAAATCATCCTATGGTGAAAACCTGGCAAACAGGTATCATGTGTACTTTTAGCTTCTCATGCAAATAAAAGCAAGTGGTGAAAACCTAGTAAATAGGCACTATCTGCGACAAACCACTTCCTCCATCCATTCTGACTTCATGTCTCATGTGTCCATCATATCGTTCATCTTGAACCAGTCCTTTGAACCGTTGTCGAACTACGTCGCCTCTGAGTTATCACATAGGCAAAGCCATTCTTAAATGCGCCCTCAAAGCTTCACTTCACTTCACTCCACTCCACGGTCCCGTCTGTTCCATGTCTAGTCCTTCTGTCAATCTAAGTCCACACCACTTTACCATCGCCTAGCCTTAGGTCCACTAGGGTTTACCCCGAACTACGTTGCCTCTACATCGTCACATAGGCAAGGCCATTTAGAAATGAGCCCCTGAGGCACTAGGTCAGTCCATTAGGGTTCGTCTCTCCATGTCTGTCTGTTGTCTCACCCATAATAAGTCGATCCTTGTCTAAACTAGGGGCAACTCCTTGACCTAGTTACAGATTTGGATTCTTGAATGCCACTTTTCTCCGAGGATACCAATAAGGATTGTGATACCTTTCACTAGACAAACAAGCACAACAAAAACAAGCTACCCAAACCAAAAGTCTTGACGCAAAACATCAACTTATCCAAAAATAAAAATGCAGCACCATATCAAAACACTCAAAATGATTCTCTATCAATTATGGAAAAAGACACATCTAATGCAAAGAAGTTTTGTCAACAGGTTAATTTACAAGGTCTTGAATTTTTGTCATTATGTCTTCCTATGCTACTCAAGGATGCCAAAAGCTAGAGATGCTATGATGGGGGCATAATTGTTTTCTTTGTCTGCTGCTTGTGGATTAAACTTTAGTAATGTGACGACTTTTGTCTAATGACATGATCAGAAAAAGATCATCGAGGACTCCAAGGTCTAAACATGAAAAGGGGCAATCCTTGTCTGTTAAAACGCAAGAAGTACTCAGGTCATCTAGATTCAAGTTTGACTAGATGCTTGTATCAACTTGCTATATCAAAATCCATGCAAGGAATGCTCAGGTCATCTCAGTTTAGTTATACCTCGATGCTTGTACTTCCTTCCAACATTTCAAAAAGTGAAAAATACCAAAAAGTGCCCAATGATGAAAGCAAAAACCTTGCAAAAATCTCAAAATGACAATCCACACCCATATCCATCTCGTATCTAGCAAATCCATATCATCTATGCAATAAATAACATCCTACAGCATATCAAGTACAAAATCCTCATTTCCTCCACCTCTTTTCTTCTACTTATCTATATCATCTCTGTGTCAATTAAGTACATTTGGACATCTCAAAAACATAGCATAGACAACATATCATATCACATGAGATAGTCATCCACATGATTAAATCATTTTGCATACATACATTAGGTTATCCACATACATTTTCATTAGTATATCAATAGCAACAAAATCAAAAACATAGACATTTCCATATAGAGCTGCATAATCATATCCATACACATTTACATTTACATATCAAATCATCCTAACATCCATCTAGTATGCATCACATATACAAGTACGTCACCAAATCGATTGCATCCATAGAATATAAATGTAAGAACACATGCATGTAGACCATGAACAACTGCACCATCATATAATCATCAAAAACATGTCCAAATGTACAACATATCAAAATCTCTATCCAATCTCTCACAGTCATATCATAAGTGTATACAAAACATGACAAATGGTGATACATGTCTCAGGGCACAATAAGTACATATATCGGCTATCTTAGCCATCCATCAAACGTGGGTACAAATCTGATCACAAATGGAACAACTATCTGGGTGTGCCTAACCCTACCGCTGGGGAACACTGCTCCCTGCACTGGCCTCTCCCCTATCTCCCCCTATCTGTTGTGGGCCCCTCACTGAGCCTATAGACCGAGACCCACCTGCCCTCTGTAATGCCTCTGACTAGCTCCTGAAGCTAGGGGCACGATGCTCTACTAACACAGCTCCGTGATATAACCCTCTGTAGTACTGAGCTTGTACCTAGGCTCTAGTAAGCTCACTCTACACCTAGACCACCTATGCTTGTGCCTACTGCACCTATGAAACCAAAAAACTGGATGTCCCATCTGTGCCCATGGCCATCATGGTTGCATCTCTCTCTGCCCTCATAGCCCGCATACTGGCTAAGGCTACGTCTCTCTCTCTAGTCAACTCTGATAACCGAGTCGCATCTGACTCTCTCCGTGACTCTGCTACTCTTAGATGAGCCCCCAGCTGCCCAATCTAGCTCTGTAGTGAAACCATGACCTGCTGCTACACATTAGGCTGTGGAGCCTACTCTGCCTATGCCACCTATTGCGCTGACACCTGTCCCTGTATCAGCTATGCCACCTGCTGTGGCGTCGGCATCTGTCTCTATGCTACCTCTGGCTGAACTGGTACCTGGACCTGTGCCTGTCCAATTGCTGGCCCACAAGCCCCTCTCTGACCCTCTACCTTTGTCTCAGTCTCCCATCATCTCCCTGCTCTCTCCTCCTCCTCCTCCTCCGTCCTCCCCTCCTCCTGCCAGCTGCACCCTCACCATCTAAATCATCCTCACTATACGACGAGCTAACTCCCCTGGCCCTAAATATCTTAGGAATGGGTGTGCCGCGAACCACTCCTAGTAGTTTGGCGTCATGCCAGCGTCCACTATCTCCCTCCGCATGGGCCAAGCTGCATGAGGAATATGTCAAAAGTCTGTCAAGGCCTCCTCATATGACGCCACAGGACCCCACCTGTATCTCTCTGCATGAGTCTTGGAAAAGCGTGCCTCCCCCTGTGGTCTGCCCGTCCTACCAATAAGCCACCGCGTCTGGAAGCAATACGGAAGCTCATCTGCCTCATCGTCCCATACCTCACAATCTATGTAGGGATGCCAGACAACTGCATCTAAGCCATCAAAAGCATGCCTCTAGTACTCCAACTTCCCCAGCCTGTGCTAGGAAATCACACCTACATAGCCATAATTATAGGGCTCACCCCTCTGCCTATGAAATACGCATATCGGCTGTGTGATAGCAATGTGCTCCCACAACCAAAACTGCAACAACGACATACCTGCAAATAAACTGGCTCCTCTGTGATAGACCACCTGGTGCATGTCCCTAAATAAGTGTGCAAGCACACACACCCCCCATGCATACCAGGTCTCATCTGTGATCATACTCTCCAGCACCCTGCCCCAGCCGATCGGGAAGCCATGCGATCTCCTATCGGGGCATATCATGCCACTGATCAGTCCAGCCACTATGCCCAGGAAGTAGTCATAGCAGTCATGCATGTCCTGCCATGAAATCTCCTCCCCCACCAACTCTAGATCATCAAATACGCGTCTACACTCCTCTAAGCCATCATCCTGCTATGACTCATACTCAACCAGCTCTCCCTGAATCGGGAGGTACAGAATCTGGTACACATCCTCGAGAGTAACTGCCATCTCCCCTGTCGGTAGATGGAATGTACCATCCTCGCTATGGAATCACTCCACCGCTGCCATCAACATAGCTCGATTCATGCGAACCTCGAGCATAAAGCAAACATAGTGCAGACCCATAGCACCTAGAGCCTCGCGCTCTATCTTGGTCAACATATACCGTTGCAACAATGGCAACGGGAACTACTCTTGTTACGTCAGGATAGCCCGAATATCCTCCTGCAACCAAACAACACATAACATCAAAGAAGTCCATATCCAAGCATAGCATACCGTCAACAAAATCCATATCCAAGCAAGCCTACTCATATCCTATCAATGACTTAACATATCAAATTAATCAAAATAGCATATCATCTCTCGACTAGATTCCCGGCAATCTCAGAGATCGCTTATCAATTGACGCATCGATCAAGGTGCCAATTGGGTTAATCTCATTAAGTCATTTGAGTTTTTAGTGCAAATGCGCCAATCCAGGTAGCAGATGCGCTGATCCATATCACATGTGCCACTTCCTCATGAATGCACTGATCCATAGCTTGTATGCGCCGTTCTGGCACATGCACCAATCCTTAGGTCACACGCGCCATTTCCCAATAAATGCGCCAATTCATGACTCAAATGTGCAAAACTATCAAATACGCCACCTCACAGCTCAAATGCACCATAACACAACAGATGCGTTAGTTCTTATGTCAAATGCACAAATACTAGAAAATGTGCCCATTCAGGATGCAGATGCGCCATTTCTTGATATATGCGCCAGTTCATAGCTCAAATGTGCAATAATGACAAATGCACCAATTTAAGGATCAAAAGCGCAACATTATCAAATGCACCACTTCACAGCGTAAATGCACCATAACACAATAGATGTGCCACTTCGGAGATCATATGCACCAAAAGAGTGTTTCGACACATCTATCCTAGTTGGTTTTTCCTAGCCATTAATACGCATAAAAATTTACTTTTGACAAGTTTTGAAGAACTACATACCAGGGGTCCTGCCTCTGCTAGTCGATCGAACTGTCGAATCTACTCAAACCAGTGCTCCTAACAAGGAATATCCATCTGTCTAGCTGCCATACTATCCTAAGCTCTCTAGAGGACTAATCAACTATGGCCAAGTGTACAAATGATTAGAATGTGTGGACCCAGCTCCTTTATATAGCAAATGACCCATACTTGACTGCATGACAACTGTGGCTACTTCCCATGTCATTTTCTCTGCACCATATCCCATTTTTCACCCTCTTCTTCATGAGATTGTCCGTCTCATGCCTTCTACCTTCTTCCTGTCCCATCTCCCAAGGGGGCATCCTGTCGTTAAACTTATACCAGGGGAAAACTGGGGCATGTATCACTGTCAAAAATTCTTTTTCTTCAAAACAACGTGATAAAATACATTGCATCAAAGAGGAGCAAAATGTATACACCTAAAATTCACATGACTCTAGTTAAATAAATATTTTAAATATTTATTTCACCTTTGCATTCCTCTATCAATAAATAAATACATTTATTTGTTTATTTGATTCACTTCCTCTCATTTAATTAAATAAATTACCTTTTATTTAATTAATTAAATTCATCTACATCAACTTCATTCTTCTAAATAATTAAATAATTTCAATTATTTAATTAAAATCTTTTATTCTTCCAAATTTAAATAAAATGCAAATTTTATTTAAATAAAATCTAAATTCTCCACTAAATAAAATATATTTTTATATTTTATTTTATTCTTCAAATATCTTCACAAAAATAAAATATATTTCTAGATTTTATTTATTCCTCTCAATTATCTACAAAATAATTAAATAATAAATATTTTTATTTAATTATGCCTTCTTATCTTCACAAAAATCATTCTTATCTTCCAAAAATACTTTCCTCTTGTCACATAAAAGCAAAAGCTGAGTTACAAAAGCAAAATCAGTTTTAAAGCATCTTTAAAGCAAATCTTCTCTTAAATTAGAAAAATAAATTCTAATTTAAGAAAATCAAATCTCATCCTCATCAAGAGAGGAGTTAACTCAACAACGCTGCTTTTCGAATGACATGTGTCCTTCTTTCATTTGTTGCACATTCCTCAACAATCCTCCTCCGTTGATTTTCTCTTTTCTTCTCAACCATTGATCTTCCCTCACCTTTTTCTATAAATACAACTTTCTTCTCTTCATTTCATATATCTGATCATTGATGCAAACTTATGCTGTAGGAAATCAAGCGCGCCTTTGGCACCCATTTTCTTAAGCATTCATCTCATCCTCTATTTAGTGTGTTGAAGCTCAACTTCAATCACATGAATATCAGAGCCATTTTGTCTTTGTCATCTTCCAACAAGCAAGGGAGCAACACTTCTGAGGGCTTCATCATCAAGATCAAGGACAAATAGGCGAGCAATGGAAAATGATAGGTAAAGAGGTTGTAAGTACATTTACTTTTGCTTGTTTTAATCTTCTTTCCTTTCAACTTCCATTGATGTTTGGGTTTTATTATCATTGATTTGATTAACCTATTTTCCCCCTCACAGATCCAAAAAAAATTTCTCGGCAGTCCATATTTCACACAATGATGAATCATGGTCACTAAACCTTTCAATCTTTACTTCTTCAATTGACATTGCTCCCACTCAAACTCGAATCTCTCCTACCACACGATCGAGCACAACCAGCTCTGATACCAATTGTTAAACAATAAATGGCAAAAAAAATAAAACAGAGATTCAGAAACAAGAACACAACAACACAAATTTACAGTGGTTCACCATAAAGGCTATGTCCATTCTCAAGCAGGGCAATATTATTATTCACTATCTCATATCTGATACATCACAATACAACAACATGCTTTATATAAGCAAACATAATAGAATGTGAAGAGTCAAGAGTCATTAGAGGGAAAAACCAAGTGACTGTTGGGTTTCACATTCAACAAGATCTGTTGAAGAAGCCATCTAAGTTAAAAAGTTTTTCAAATCTTGACTTACAATGTGGAGTTGAATTAAAATTGATAGCCTTTGCCAACTTCTTCAAACATCATCTAGTATTGAAAAGGTTTTAGAAACTTCTAAGCAAACGCAATTTGTCAGTTGTAAGGCCAAGGTCCACAACCTTTGCCAATTTTCCCCTTCCCTGGTTGCTCCCTAATAGGAAGTTTGCTATCAAATGTTATGGTTGGAAAATTATTTTGTCAACATGCATACCAAATATAGACCATAAAACAAGGCACGTGAGTTGTGTGGCACTACAGATTAGAAAAAGAAAAGAAGCATTTCTAATGAAATGCAAACAAATGCGAGATCTTCACAGATTCGTGGAAAAATCTTGAGAAACAGATATAATTGGCATACATAATGCCCAAGTTTATTATCTTTTGCCAGCGTAGTTCAAGTACAGAAATGTGAACAACATAATAAAGATAGATTTTTGTCCAATATCATGAGAGTCTTCAAGCAGATAAGCATACACGAAAAATGTGAAAGCATTAAAAGACTATGGCTCGAATAAAATGTTCACTATCAAAAGTTGGAGAAAAGAGCTATATCTACAGCAAATTATGCTAGGAGGATGGCTCGAATAAAATGTTTTGGTATTGTTGATTAATATGTCCTTTAAATAGGGTATGTGTTGAGCAAAGAAATAAACAATAAAGACAAGAGTAGATAAATAAATCAAAACATGAATCGATGCAAAAGAGAAACAATAAGTTTTTTAACGTGGTTCACCAAATGGCTACATCCACTTTGAGCTGGGGATTGCTCTCTATATTAAAATCTAGAATCAAAATTATATTATTACAATATATCTGCAGCTCACTATACATATCCTCCATCACACTGTTGTTCCTATAGCTATATACAATTAACTCCACTCCAAGAATAAAAATATTCAATACAAAAGCCGCATGCGAAAGGCATTAACTTCATCATGGAAGAGAGCATACAATGGTCGATACCAAAAGAGGGACTAGTGGGAGTAACAGCAAAACCGTTACATTATGAGGATTGGGCTGTAGAACCGTTACACCAACAATCTCCCAATTGAAGTCTTATCCGAGCTATAAGAGTTGCTCCGAGACATCCCCCACTCTAGGCTTATTGTCAAAAATTGACAATGCCAAGAGAAGTCCTACAAAACTTGAACTTCTCCCTTGGAACAAGCTTTGTCAAAGCATCCATTGAATTAACTTTCATATCAGTAGCAAATCCTTTATCAAACTCCACATTCTCAACCTCATTCTCAAACAACTTACAAGGCTCTAGTAGTGTTGACCTCACCTCTTCATTGCTCAAAAAATTTTCAATCCATCCATTCTCAATACCATAAGCACTAATATTACCTAAATCCCTAACCCAAGAGGGAGGTTCATATTCCCCAATTGAAATGAAGCCGTCATGGTTCTTATAATACAACTCAATGTCTCAATCGGTGTGGTGCATGACCTCCTTCAATGCCTGGTGCAGGTACCAATCCTTAAGCTCCTAGCTGCTCAACAAACCATCGGTAGGAGCCACATCCACATTGGGGAAAAGTGTGCTAAGTCTATAGGACACATTGAATCAATCCTCATCGTTGAGATAATCCCTTGCATTCATAAAGTCCTCCCATTCTGGCTGAGATTGAGTGGTAGGAGCTAAATCATTATGATGATGATTATCATTATTACTATATTTAGCTTGTTCAAGATAGTGGCGCTCCCACTCCCAGTCCTCTCTGCGGCACTCCATTTCAGCGACCAGGGGATCAAAGGCCGTGGGCTCATGTTTATTGTAATTAAAAGAGGACCTAAGTTTAAGGAGCCTGCCAGGGCCCACCCTGCAATGTAATGCCTTGCTACCACCATTGTTACCGTTGTTTCCTCGATTCCAAATGAGTACCAGTGCTACCATGCCCAGAAATATGTAGACATAAACGACCTTCATCCAACCTAAATTTCCCTTTTTAGCTATGTGTTTGTCTCATCTACCCTTTGTTCCAGACTTAGTCAATTCCAATTTTCCAATGTTCAAAACCTCTAAGTCCATCTTTACCAATGATTCCTCTGTCAATTTTAGAGAATTAACCTGATCAACTGCATCGACTTCCCCTTTATCATCCAGATCTTCTAATCCCTGGGAGCTCTACCAGCACAATGGAGAAAGGCCACAGCTAGAAGTAGCAATAGCAATACTAGCACCACCATTACTATTTGCCTAATTATCAACATTAGTAGCATGTAGAGTATTATCATTATTGTTTACAGTTGCAAGAAGAGACTCCAATTTGTCTAGCTTGCCATCAATTTCATCGGCTCAAGGTTCTATGGCATCAACCTGCTTGCCATCATCTAACTAATCCCCAAAGCTGTCACTATCAAACATACTGAGAAAATTATTAATAACAGAATCAAGTTCAACATCTAATTGATCCAAAGACCTTTGCTTAGTAGTCGACAATGACCAATCTGAAGTAGGATGAACAACTCCCTCTTCAGCATGACTCTCTATCACATACAGCGTGCCTAATTTACTACCCCTTGCAATTACCAAGGCCCCCTTTTTAACCTTTCATCTATTTGATTCAAAACTAATCTCACAACCTTAAGAACCCAATTGTCCAACCAAGATTACATTTTGTTTGAGCTAGGGAACATATCTAACATCATGTAACAACCAAGTATATCCATTTTTTAGTTTTAATGAAATATCTCCTTTGCCAACAACATCACAAGATTCATTGTTACCAAGAAAAACCTTACCAAAGTCACCAATTTGTAGATTTTTGAAATATTCCTTGCATAGAATGACATGAAATGATGAACCTGAATCAAGCACCCAACTATTCGATTAAAATAAGAACACCTGCATCTTCTTGGTAGGTTGTGTTGGCTTTGTTATTGCTCACCTTTTCTTGTGCCTTTTTGTAGTTCCAACAATTCTTTTTTGTGTGATCTTGCTTGCCACAAAACCAACATTCTCCATTTCTACTCCTGGAATTCAACCTTCGTCTATCGTTATTTCTGTCTTTATCTTGACCCCTTCCTCTATTGTCAATACTTACTGCAGTCAAGCGTTAGTAGTTGCTCTATTTTTCCCTCTTCTCATATCTTCATTGAGAAGAGTGGCTACTACATCATCATACCTCAGCATTGTTTATTTATTCTTATCCTCCCCTTCTTTGGATCTACTTTTACCAGATACTTAATTACTTATGGTCATTATGACACTGTCCCAGCTATCAAGAAGAGAGCACAACAACAACATGGCTCTCATTTCTTCTTCAATGTTAACATCCACAGAAAGTAATTGACTGATAACAATATTAAATTCATTTAAATGATTCGACGTGCTGTTACCTTCTTTAATTTTCAAGTTTACCAGTTTCTTAAACAAGAAAACTCGATTCGTTGTTGAAGCCCTTTCGTACATATCACATAGCTTGTCCCAAATCTGTTTAGCTATTATCTCCATGGCAACATTGAAGAGGACATTGCTGGACAACGATAGAATGATGGTTGCAGCTACTTTTTGGTCCAAGATATCCCAGTCTTCATCTGACATCTTTTTCGATTTCTTAGACTTCCCTTGTAGTGCAATGGCAAGATCCTTTTGAATCAATAAAGCATGAATCTGAAGCTTCCATAGACTGAAGTTCTATCCTGAAAACTTTTTGATCTTCCATTTATCTACTTCGTCCATTCTTCTAGAAATTCTTCACTGATTTCCAACCAGCTTTACCACTGAGTTTCTTTACCGAACTTCTTCACCAAAGCTCTGATACCAATTGTTTAGCGAAGAAATAAACAATAAAGACAAGAGCAGATAAATAAATCAAAGCACATAAACATAGAATTGATGCAAAAGAGAAACAATAAGTTTTTAACCTAGTTCACCAAATGGCTACATCCACTTTGAGTAGGGGATAGCTCTCTATATTAAAATCCAGAATCAAAATTATATTATTACAATATATTTGCAGCTCACTATATATATATATCCTCCATCACATTATTTTTCCTACAGCTATATACAATTAACTCCACTCCAAGAATAAAAATATTCAATACAAAAGCCGCATGCGAAAGGCATTAACTTCATCGTGGAAGAGAGCATGTAATGGTCGATACCAAAAGAGGGAGTAGTGGCAGTAAAAGAAGAACCGTTACATTACGAGGATTGGGCTGCAAAACCATGAAACCAATAGTATGGAGGATCACCATGAGCAATAAAGTGTGGGATAAGCTTAGACCACCTTTAATTTCTCTTCCTATGATGTATGGAAAGGCAAGGATTTTGAGAAGGAACTCAGAAAAGAAAATAGTAAATGTTACGGCTGAGAAGTGGATGCACAACCAAATAGAAAACAATATAGAATGGGTTCAAATGATCTGGGCTGAAATGGTGGAGAGCAAATCATCGAGAGTATCCATAGGCATTTCTCTAAGCCATGCAAGGATAGGCAGTTTGAGAATAGTCTGCAACAAAAATCTTTGAAAGATACTATGGTTAAGGCATGGGTGGATGGCATAAGAACAAGAAACATAACCTGTGGAAATTGTTGTAGGTTTGATAGTCATCAACTGACCATACTTTCAAAGAAGGTGAAATTACCTATCAAAGATAGGATCTACGTACCTGTGGGTTATGATGATTTAGTTGATAACACACAATGAAGTCATAGAAGAGGCAATGCAAGAAGCATCTGATGGGTAAAAGAAAGAAACTTGGTCCACATGTAGGGGAAGTCATGTGGGCAAAAAAATTCCTGACAGGAACGGGTACCCGTTTAGTAACGGGTACCCGAGCCTAAACAAGTACTTGTTATATAATAGATATAATAGAAATGAGTACCCATTATAAAACGGGTCCCGTTCTTAAATATAACAGGTACCCATTTTATTTATAAACAGGTACCCGCTCTATGAATTTTGAAATCACCGACCACCTTTTTCCTTCCCTTTGCTTGGGTTTTAGGCTCGGGATAGGCATGGTTAGCCGACCTTGAGCCTTGGACCTGCAAGTTTTTTTCTAAGTATAGAACAAGAGGAAAGACTAAGTTTACCTATATGGCTGACGACCTTTTTTTCTAAATTTTTTTACGAAATGAAAACCCATTACAAATGACAATGTATAGTTTTCAAATATGTAATTTTTTTTGTTATTAGACATGTTTTTCTATTTATTATTTAATTTATGAGAAAATTGGTCCAAAAACTTGAAATGACAGGTGTTTGTATTTTTTTAATAACTTTTAATTTTTAAAGTTTTTTTAAAAACAAATTATATGTCATCAATCTACACATCATTCTTTACACAATGAAAAAAAATTAATTTTATGATTTTTTTTGCTCAAATTATGTCAGCTATACACAAGGGGTTTTCAAAAGTAGCAATTAGGCCTAATAAAAAATTAATAAAAAAAATTATTTGGAAAAAAATTATAAAAAATTATCCTCATCAAATTTCACTATACTACACATCTTTTCCCAAAAAGATTTTGAAAAATAATTTTATTTAGGTCAAATTATGTTGGTCGTACACGTGCATGGTATGGTTTAAAAAGTGACTTTTAAACAGTGGTTTTTAGAAATGCCTGTTGAAAATCAATTTGTATCATCTGGGTATTGAAATAAATTACATATTTGGAAACTAGACTCCGAGTACTACATTTTATATTTAGTGATGTTTTTAAAGATTCCATTTCTAAGTGCTTCAAATTTTAAGGTCAAATGTGACAAATTTTGAAAATCAGGGAAAACACTTCCACTTTTTGGCCAAAAAGTGGACCCAACTTCTTGCACTGACCCAGCTGCTACTCACAGTGCCATGGTCAGTGTTATTGGACTTAATACCTTTCTCTGACTACTTCCAACCATTGATCTCTGAGAACAATGAGTAGCTATATGACCATGCTGCCCACAAGCAAAACAACCACTCCTGCCAAAACCTCAGCCTGAAACTAGTGCACACAACTGTTGGGATCAACACACCCCTAGAACTCTATTGTGTGCTTTGATAAATCTGTGTTGTACCACTCTGATGCCTACTCTGAGAATGATGATGCGAACGATCTCTAGAAAATAGAGTACCAAGACTCTGCCCACTCTGCTGAGATTGAGTAGACCTATGCCTCTATCACTGACCGGATCTAGAAGGTGCAAACTGAGATCTAGATGATCCAACCCCCTGAGACTGGGTACCCTGAGCAACTGATCCTAAAGGAGGGGCACTACCAATCTAAACACCTACCTGAGCACCAAAGCCTCTAGCCAAATTCTCCTATATCAACATCATCTTCTCCATGGTGATCTCTAAGGCCTTCGGCTCAAACACACGGACACCACCACTGATACGGGCATTCATGCCCCTAATTAAATGTTGCACTAACATCAGCTCATCATCATAAATTCTAGCATACTGCTTAATCTCAAAGAAATGGTGCTCATAGTAATCTACCATCATAGTCAACTAACGAAGTTCATGGAACTCATCAGCACATCTTTGCTAGTAGTAATCTGAAAGAAATCATGCATGGAACCTCTCTCAGAATAGTCCCCATGACACGGAAGCAATGTCCAGATGAAGCTTATACTCCTCTGCTCTCCACAATGTAGACGCAAAACCTCTAAGATGCATAATGGCACATTGAGCTTTAGTATTGCTACTCTAAGGATGCATAGCAAAGCATCAATCGAGATTGATCAACCAAGTCTCTGCCTCGGTGCCTATACCAGAACCATTAAAACTAGGGGGATGAGCTCTAAGAAGATCCCTCATGTGACCTGTAGCAACACTATCTCCATCCACTGTATCCCTCACAACTACTGCTCTCGAATGATCCAGACTACGGGAATGTTCATGCTCAGCTCTAGCATCCTAACCATCCTAACAAGAAGGGTGTAACTTCATCTCATGAGATACCTCCTGACGAGGTCCTAATCGGTCCATAATTTTTTGTAATAGAGCTAAAACCTTAGCACTCCCGAGCCCTTCGGCTAGATTCTAAGTACACAGTTCCTCCTGACACTCACCCCGATTACCCTGATTACCCTGATCGACATTACGCTGGGTGCTACGTCGAAGAATAGTGGCTATACCTCTAACTCTGCCTCTGGCTCTACCCCTAGGAGGCATCCTAAAGGAAACAAAGAACACGTCAAAATAGATCATCACAAGGATGACCTATACACCATACTAAGGCATGAAAGCATAACAACAGACTGTAAAACAATATAACAAGCTCACACCACACATGCCAAACATAGCAAATAGAAGGCTCAAGTATGCTAGAGCTCCTAGTGTGTGAACATGGGCTCTGATACCATATGTAACATCCCGCTACGTAACCCACAAAGGGTAAGAGCAAAAAAGAACTAGAATATTTTTTTTTGACATAAGTAGACAACATACACAGATTCAGTTGCCGATTCGATAGATTGACATCATTCATCACCAAGTATGGCAGAATGCACAACCCACAAGAGAGGACTAAATCACTCTCCAGAGAAATATTAATAAAACTACGTTCATTTTAAACACAAATTTAAATGTTCCTATGTCCCAATTCCAGATTATAAACATGAATCCAAAGCATCATAGTACAAGTGGATCCAATACCCACACCAGAATCAATAAACCAAAAAGGAAACATCTCATTTCTTCTCATTAATTTGCATGGTTACATCTTCTCTCTTAAGAGATTACAATAACATAAAAGAATATACAAGTACAATGATAAAGTCCTTAATATGATACAATGACTGAATAAGTACAATAGTTGAAAAAGTAATAGAGAGAGAGAGGACATCTCCAATCTGGTGCACCGATAACCTATTCACCGGTCCCCAATGGCGGTGGCAACACCTCCCAACCATGTGGACTCTAAGAGCCCACCATGCTCGGAGATAGTCACAAGGTCCAAATAGAAGAACAACAACAATGGGATATAAGATGGCCAACACTCACATCAATCATAGAGCAGACATGGAGAACAATGCATATAGCCAAAGTCACAACATAGAGGTACGCATCCAAGTCATAGGCCGGGTACTACTCATGACTACTAAGGTACTAGATACTAGACTGTAAATCAGATGGAGTGTCATTATGTGTGCTCGAAGGGATGGCACCACATGAAACCAAGTACTCCTCTCATGCAGATGAAGAGACTCAATCATGTTTGAATCAATGCCCCACAGACAGATTGCTCGACGCCCCACAGATAGATAGGCCTTCTCATTGCATCCTTAGCCTTTACAAGTGCTCAAGGCCATGCACGAGGACTAATTATCTTATTAATGTTTTTACCCCAATGTTTTCATTTAGTTATCACTTATTCATGTAACTCTGCTACTAGTTCCCCTGGCGGCCACTTGCGGGCCCCGGGCTTGTAGAGAACCACTCCAAATGATAACTTTAATTACCTAGACCAAACTCATCTCGTTTAATCCAAATGAAGTATCCAAAGTTGACTGGAACACTGAAGTATAAATTTAAAATAGTAAATACTAAAAATGTGATCTACAAGACCAAAACTTTCGACGACATTGAAATTTATTGAAAACAACCCTATGCCAGTTAGATTAGTTTTGTAATAACTCAGGTGGCCCCAATTTGGTCACTCTTCATGCACAAAAATGCATGGACATAATAACAAAAGTATGGCAAATGGTATTGTGAGTCTTCTCACAGCCAAAGTTTGGCATATTGCCTACCATATTTAGCATAATAGAAAAGAAAATGTAAAAAGACTAACAAAATGGAGATCTTAATTTTCCCTCCTCCAGTGATTTACTTTTTGCATGATAGAAAAAATTAATAGGGAATTACGTAACCAAATTTCAATGCACAACACAGGTCGATGCATCTAAGATATTTTAGTGTCAGAACATTCATTAAAATCAAGGTCGATGGTTCCCACAAGGCTGGCACTTAGCAGAAAATGATAGAAATGACCCAAACAAGGGGCCACCCTAGTTTATTAAGAGGAGTTGATATGAATATTAAATCAGAGAATCAACATATAACAAAGGGTTACATGGGACTTAGATCTCTGAAATCTCTATGGTGGCATCCCAATTTACTGGTATGGTTGCACTCAATATAATCTCAGTAAAATCAAACCCCTTTTGTTTTTTCACTACAATTTATAAATTAGACACAGACAATCTTTCATCAAAAACCTATTTATCAAAGAATGAGGAGATCGTTCTGTAGTTTAAAAAAAATAAATTCAAGAATAGAGGCAATATAAATATCTTGCATCGAATAAATTTTGGCATATGTTCTTTGGATGATAGTAATGGAGTTTCAGTTTCTCTGTGCTTAACGAAATACCAACAAACATGATTTAGTTTTTGGTAAGGCAATAATGGGGTTTCAGTTTTTCTATGCTTAATGAAACAATAGTGAAGATATTTTAGTTTTTGTGTTGAAAGAACAAAGATTTGAGGTAAATACCTGTAAACCAAATCATAGCCCCCTTGACTAGTCGCACTCCCTCTAGCGCACCTCTAATCTTGCAATATGATATGCTTCCTAAGAATCTCTGCCTATTTGTACTCCCCTCAGCCTACCTCAGATCTTGCAATTTGATCTGCTTGCCTGAGTAAATCCGTCCCATGTCTTTCTCTCTGTCGTTCTCTCTATTTTTTTAATTTTAAACCCTCTCTTCCCCCCTCCCAGGCGTTGACTACCCTCTAGATCAGATATCTTCCCTTCTTCCAAAATATCTTTCTGCATTTACATTCCCCACCTAATCCTCCCAACACAGCAAGGAGGAATTTCCTCCCTATGTTACCTACATATATTTTATGCAATTAACACCCTCACCAACTTCTCCAAGTGCTGTCGACTAAGGCATGGTAAGAGTTTTTTTAAAATAAAATAAAAATTGACTCTCTTTATGAAGAGCAATTTAGAAATAGGAGGTTTTCTAATAGAACATCATGCAACTCCTTGGGGATAACAATGACTAAATTTTCCATTTAATGTAAAAGTGGTTTCAATGAATATTTCTAGATTAACTATATTGAAGTGATGCATGAAAGATGAATTCTAGAAATTATACATGTGGGAGTAAGATAAAGAACATTCCACACAACAAAGAATAATAGCTATATGTTTAATGTATTTAGTAAAGAATAATCCACATTTGAAACCACACAAAGATGCCAGTGAAACCACATCAAAACACTGACGACAAAAATATATAGTCACCTAGTACAATAAACTGAGGCCAAGACAAAATCCTACAACAAGACAAACTGGTAAACCACATACAACCAGAAGGTAAGACAACAACACAGGAACACTGCACTAACCAGGTGCAGTGGACTAGGGTACGGAATAGGGCCTATGACTATCTCTAGTAACTACCATCGAGGATAATAGGAGTATGCTTAGGCCTGCGAATCCAGGAAGAGTTAATACTCAGTACCTGTAACACTCCAAGCACACGTCAAGGTACCTGTGCATATGCATATATCCTATAGCCAAAGCAACGCAAATCATGTAAGCCTAAAATCCATCATCACTAATAATCATGTCACATCATAATAGTACCGAGATTGCACATCATCGGTACCAATACAAAATAATAACAAGACACATAATCCAATACAAAGTATATGGTCATCGAACTCCTTCAAGATATGAAAAATCATAATACAAACATGGGGGTTCTTACATCTAAATTCTCACCACCACGCAATGGAACCCAATGCACACCACCACTTATTGTAGTGGCTCACCTATCAATGAAGCGTAGTTTTAGAAATGACTGTGGGTGGGCGACTGTTCAGATTTAAGTGGATATATTTAGGTTGATGAATGAATAAGTGTAATCAATCCATAGATAAAATAATGTATTAATATTTTTTTTTATAAAGACAAAGGTTAGAGAAATGAATTTAACTTTTGACATAATTGTGGCCATGATACATGTATTAAGTTATGTTCTCTCATAAGTTTTTCTACATTGATATTAAATGTTGGAACTAATAATGGACTAATCGTATGAGAAGTGTATATTTAAAACAACATGGTATGGCCACAAACAATGATATGTTTCATAGTTGTGACTAAAAAAAATTCTACAAATGTGCATAACAAACTATAGCAATAATATTTTAACTAATAAATATTTTCACTGTTTTGCTGCCACTTCCACCTTGGTATAAAGCTATTAGCAAGAATCTCTCATTATTTCCCACCTTACCAAGAATTCTTGCCACTTTATTTGTATGCAGAAATACATGATCTTGAAGAAGTCCAATCCAACAATGACCAAGGAAGGTTGAATTATTTAGATGTAAAGGAACTAAGGATGAATATTCTGTATTACTAAGACCATTTTTAATGCAGTAATATGCATATATCTTGACAGTGACAAAATATTTGTGGCCAACTGAAGACTTACATCAAAGAGAATTGGGCCAGCAAATGCATCTATAGCTGTTTGAACAACAGAAACAAGTTATTCCTGATATTGCTCCATCAAAAAGTGCCCAGGGAGTTCTAGATCTTATATTTTCTCAAACTTATCTACTATTGTACTCAGCAATGTTATCCTTAGTGGCTGCATCTTCTCAAAGGTGTCGGTATTAACCTGGTAAGAAAGAGAATCTAGCTCTACAAGATGAACAACAAACCAATCACCACCAGTTTGTACACCATGAATCATTTTCCCTTTTCATGCTTGTAATAGGTCAAAGTGAGTTGGTTCCTTTCCAACCACATTAGGCAACCTACTCAAACACATTTGATTTGCATGACTTTACATCTGCCAATTATGGGATTTGACGTTACATCTACCAATTGGATTTATTTGAAAGTTTCTAAATCTTTCAAATATCCATTTGAAAATATCCTACCATCATGATATGAGATAATGTTTGCTTTTTTTAAAACATTGTACCTGTTTTCCTTAACAAAGTTGTGGTTTTTTTGGTGCTAGACTCATACCAACTTTTAGTTGACACCACATCTTGCATATGTATCCACCTGAGCATTTCTAATCATGCTATCTGACAAAATCTTGCATTTTATCTATTGTTTCTATTTTGGCACAAGCAAGGAGAAAGCTGACTAAGTTTGAGGATACAAGGGCTTAAATTTGACAGTCCACCTTGCCTGTCAAAGGAATTTTTTCCTGCAATTTAGTCTTCATTAGTGCCTTTCACACAACTAATTTTTTTTACGCAAGTCAAATTTTATATGTCAAGCTAGAGCTTGCTCAAGAAATGGTCCAGTTGCACATCCTGCATGAGAACTGATGTTGAATGTTCCAGTCATTATATTATTTTACTTTAATTATTCAATCCATGCTACTATGGAGGCAATAATTAGCTTTGCAAACCATATATATTATCCCTAATGCCATGTGTACATTCAAATATTATATAGCAAAACAATGCAATGATTAACCACAAATAAATGCACACACACAGCGCATGCTACTTTAGTTTAGTAATAAAATCGTGGAATCTCTTAAACCCATGGTACAAATATGAACTTTATGACTCTATTTAAAGAGAGAATGTGAATATTTTAAAAAAATATGAAAGATTTATATATTTTTTTCAAATTCATCTAACTTTATAAAAATAAACCATAAATAAAATATTTAATATTTAAATTTACACATTTCAGTAATAGATATGCATGTAAAATATGTAAGCAATAGTTATGTATATAAAATGCAGAAACAATAAAAGAATAAGAAAACATGCATATTAGAGTCTTCTAGTCACATTCCTGGGCTATGATCTTAGTCACTTCCTTATTTTCTTTTCAATTCACCATTCTCACATGCATAGCGCAGTCTTACCTCTAGTCATATCCATGGGCTGCGATCTTAGTCACTTCCTTATTTTCTTTTCAATTCACCATTTTCCTCCAATGCAAAACCAAAGTATTCCAGACTGGAGTTACTTATAATACTTGTTCAATTATAGGTCTAATATTTAGTTGAAATCTGGTAAGATTTTGTTCTCTTTGGTCTATGAAAATTGGAATTGATTGGGTCTGAAGCTTATTCTGAAAGCATGGTTCCGAATCAGGACTTAAATTTGACAGTTGTATTGCTGCATTTAAAAATTTTAACTGTAAAATACAATTAAAAAAATATTTGACTGTATTGATATACAAGTAATTTATTTTAAAAATTGTAAAAAAAACAACTAATATGAAAATCTAAATACATATACACAAATATATATATATATATATATATATATATATATATATACATATATTCCATTTATTTTTAATTTTTTTAATAGGAACTTCTATTATTTAAGAAAAAATTTCTCAATTTTTTAGATTTGTTTTTTATAAATATATTCATTCTAAATGTTTAAGCTTTTTCACACAACTCTCTAAGCTTTATATATATATATATATATATATATATATATATATATATATATATATATATTATTTTTAAATTTTTAATAGGAACTTCTATTATTTAAAAAAAAAATCCTTAGATTTCTTTTTTTAATAAAAAAAAATATTTATTCTAAGTTTTTTCAACACAACTTTCTAAGCTTTTGCTACACATAAAAAATAGTGAAATAGAAAGAATTTGGAACCATGTTTTCATAATAAGTTGAAGTTTCAAACCCAATCAATTCCAATTTCCAACACATCCCAAAGAGAACAAAATCTTACCATATTTCAACTAAATATTATACCTGTAATTGAACAAGTATTATAAGTCACTCTAGTCTAGAATGTTTTGGTTTTGCATTGGAGGAGAATCGTAAATTGAAAAGAAAATAAGGAAGTGACTAAGACCGCAACCCAAAGGTGTGACTAGAAGTAAGACTGCCCTATTCATGTTTTCTTATTCTTTTATTGCTTCTGCATTTTATATACATAACTATTGCTTCCGTATTTTACATGCATATTTATTATTGAAATGTGTAAATTTAAATATTAAATATTTTATTAATGATTCAATTTTTATAGAACAAAATATCTAAATCTTTCATTTTTTTTTAAATCTTTACATTCTCTCTTTAAACAAAGTCATAAAGTTCATATTTATACTATGGGTTTAAGAGATTCCACGATTTTATTACCAAACTAAAGTAGAATGCCCTGTGTGTGTGCATTTGTTTGTGGGTAATCCTTGTTTTTTTTCCATAGAATATGCCTCCATAGTAGCGTGGATTGAAGAAGTAAAGTAATATAATATAATGATTGGAACATTCAACATCAGTTCTCATGCAGGATGCGCAGCTGGACCATTTCTTAAGCAAGCTCCAGCTTGACACATAAAAATTGACTTGCATAAAAAAAAATTAATTACCTCATGTGAAAGGCACTAATGAAGACTAAACTACAGAAAAAAAATTCCTTTGATAGGCAAGGTGGACTGTCAAATTTAAGCCCTATTCCGAATTCTTTCTATGTGCAGCAAAAGCTTAGAAAGTTGTGTTGAAAAAGCCTAGAATAAATAAAATATTTTATTAAAAAACAAATCTAGGGTTTTTTTTTTTAAATAATAGAAGTTCCTATTAAAAAATTTATAAATAAAAGAAATATATATATATATATATATATATATATATATATATATATAAAGCTTAAAGAGTTGTGGTAAAAAAGCCTAAAAATTTAGAATGAATATATTTATAAAAAACAAATCTAAAAATTTGAGAATTTTTTTTTTAAATAATAGAAGTTCCTATTAAAAATTTTTAAAATAAAAGGAAACTAGAAATTTAGAATGAATTTATTCTGTGAAATTAAATAATAAAAGTTCCTCTTAAAAAATTTAAAAACTATTATTTATATTTAAAAATATATATCTAAAGTAGGCCAAGGGATATCTCTTTTCCATAGTTTATTTGATTTTCTCACTTTTTTTTTCTTTCATCATTTTTATTTTTTTTATTTTTTTTCACTTTTTTTCTTTTATTATTTTCATTTTTTAATTTTTCCAATTTTTTTTTGTTTGATTTTTTCCATGATTTTCTACAGCGTTTTCTCTTCCAACTGTTTCCAATTTCTTTTTTGTTTTTTATTTTTTATTTTTTCCAATTTCTTTTTTGGTTTTTATTTTTATTTTTTTCATTTTTTTTTTCCAAATTTTTTTTCGTAAATCACATATTTTGCTCCTTCAATGGTTTTTAAGTTCTTTCTAATTTTTAATTTTAATTTTTAATTTTTTAATTTTTCAACTATTTTATTTTTATTTTTTAAGATAATGCACCTGGTAAACTTTTTAACGTGACCGGTAATGCTGGTGCGACATGCCCTCTGGCTCCACGCAAATGCTTTTGCCCGGAGCAATGAACCGGTGAGGCCACAACACGGGGGACCTCATCCCCTAGCAAGAACACTTCAAACTCGTGAGCTCATTAGCCCAGGGAAGGCATAAAGCCTGTGAGCTCGTTGGCCCAGCGGGGGTTTGAACTCTAGTGGCCGCTGCTACAACCGAGCGACTTAACCACTGAACCACGCCCTTATCGGCCCTAAGTTTTATTTTTTATTTCCTTTTTGGTATTTTAATTTTTTTTTATAAATTTACGTAGTAAAAATGAGTCCTCTCATTCCCACCTTGCTCTGACTGTACTAGTATATTTATATTTAAAAATATACATTTAAAAGTACATCGAGCGTTATCTTTTTTCTATAGTTTCTTTGATTTTCTCACTTTTTTTTCCTTTGAATTTCTTTTTTGGTTTTTATTTTTTAGTTTTTCCAATTTTTTTTTTGGTTCCATAGTTTTTTGTGATTTTCTCCATCTTTTTCTCCTTCCAACAGTTTCCAATTTATTTTTGGGTTTTTATTTTTTATTTTTTCCAATTTCTTTTTTAGTTTTTATTTTTTATTTTTCTCAATTTCTTTTTTGGTTCCATAGTTTTTTTTATTTAGCTTTTCTCCTTCAACATTTTTAATTTCTTCTTAGTTTTTTTTTTTCTTAAGTTTTATTTTTTATTTCCTTTTTGGTATTTTATTTTTTTTAATAAATTTAGGCAGAAACAATGGGTGCTCTCATCCGCACCCCGTTGTGAGTGTACTAGTATATTTATATTTAAAAAATATATCTAAAGTGCGCGAGGGATATCTCTTTTCCATACTTCATTTTCACTTTTTTTTCTTCCATCATTTTTCTTTTTTAATTTTTCCATTTTCTTTTTTGGTTTGATATTTTTGGTGTTTTTTTCGAGCTTTTTCTCCTTCCAACTGTTACCAATTTCTTTGTTGGTTTGTATTTTTTATTTTTTCCAAATTCTTTTTTGGTTTTTATTTTTTATTTTTCGAATTGGTTCTTATTTTTTATTTTATCCAATTTCTTTTTTGGTCCTTGTGATTTAATCAATTTTTGCTTCAATGGTTTTTAATTTCTTTTTTGGTTTTTATTTTTTATTTTTTCAAATTTCTTTTCTAGTTTTTTTTTTTTTAATTTCTCAAATTTCATTTTTATTTCCTTTTTGATATTTCAATTTCTTTTTATAAAGTACTTCGACGAATATCTCTTTTCCATAGTTTATTTGATTTTCTCACTTTTTTTTCTTCCATCATTTTTTTTTTTAATTTTTGCAATTTCTTTTTTGGTTTCATATTTTTAGTGATTTTCTTATCTTTTTTTCCTTCCAAATGTTTCCGATTTCTTTTTTGGTTTTTATTTTTTTATTTCTTAAGTTTTATTTTTTATTTCCTTTTTTATATTTTAATTTTTTTTAATAAATTTATGCAAAAAAAATGAGTGCTCTTATCCCCACCCACTGTGACTATACTAGTATATTTATATTTTAAAAAATATATCTAAAAGTACGCTGGAGCGATATCCTTTTTCCATAGTTTCTTTCATTTTTTCACTTTTTTTTGGTTTGCAATTTCTTTTTTTGTTTTTATTTTATAATTTTTCCAATTTCATTTTTGGTTCCATAGTTTTCGTGATTTTCTCTAGCTTTTTCTCCTTCTAACAGTTTCCAATTTCCTTTTTGGTTTTTATTTTTTATTTTTTCCAATTTCTTTTTTTAGTTTTTATTTTTTTTATTTTTTCCAATTTCTTTTTTGGTTAGATTTAGTTTTTTCTCCTTCAATGGTTTTTATTTTTTTTTTGGTTTTTTCTTTGATTTTCTTAAGTTTTATTCTTTTTTTTCCTTTTTTTTCTTTTTGATATTTTAATTTTTTTTTATAAATTTAGGTAGAAAAAATGAGTGCTCTCATCCCCACCCTGATGTGACTATATAACGCCTCTCAGCGTAATAATGCCTCTCAGAGTAATAACGCCTCTCGACATAATAAAAGGAAAAGAAATATATATATATATATATATATATATATATTAGAATGAATATATAACTATATTCATAAAAACAAATCAAAAAAATTGAGAAAATTTTCTTAAATAATTGAAGTTCCTATTAAAATTTTAAAAATAAAAAGAATATATATATTATATAATTGAGAATAAATATATTCTATAAAAAACAAATCTAAAAATCTAGATTTTTTTTAAAATAATAGTTCCTATTAAAAAATTTAAAAATAAGCCTCAGCCTTTTACTAGTTAAAAAAAAAATTAAAATAAAAGTAATATATGTATATATATATATATATATATATATATGTTTTTGATAATATAAGGCGGCTAAACAAGGGGCCGAACCCTTATACAAAACCAAGCCCAGGGGGCAAGAACACAACGTGCTGACAGTACTCAGCCAACACAGAGAAAGACCAGCAGCAAAGGCACAGCAGCCTTTCTAAAAAAGAAACAACAGCAAAGCCTAACAGACTAAACAACAAGGTTGGAAGGAGCAACAACCTAAACAATAGCAGAACCAGACCTAACAAGTCGAACACCCTTGGCACGAGTGCGGTTCAAAGAAACATGCTTGGGAAGACCTCACTTCCTCCTTTGGACAATAGTCCAAAGAACATCATCTCCATCCCCAGAAATAGGAGAAGAAGGAGAAACTCTCTCCAAATCTATGGAAAGGGGTGGAGCTTGGGGCACAACAACATCAGCCCCAGCAACATGTGCACCTATATTAACAGTGCGAGCCATATCAGCAGCTGAGATCTCTGCAGCAAAACCACCAGCAACACCAGCAATCCTAGCAGTAGAACCACCAGCAACACCAGCGATAGAACCACCAGCAATCCCAGCAGCAGACCCACCAGCAACACCAGCAATCCCAGTAGTAGAATGACCAACAACACCAGTAATCCTAGCCGCAGAACCGCCAGCAACACTAGCAATCCTAGCAGCAGAACTGCCAGCAACATCAGCAATCCCAGCAGCAGAACTACCAGCAGCAGTATCCATAGCTGTAAAATCTGGAACCCTCACAATATCAGGAGTAGACCCATCATCATCAGCGGAAGAATCAACTGCCTCTGACCCAGAAATATCCTCAGTAGTACCAACTGTAAGATGTTCATGTAAAGAATTCTTCCACCAGGAAGAAGAATGAGGGATCTTTAAGCGAGGACACCTGACTCGTAGCAAAGCATCTACGACACTGGAAGGGAATACCTTCATAGTCCAAAGTTTGCCTCCAAGAATTATCAGCAACCTGTAGTATAATCTCAGCCGGGAGAGGCTTAGAGAGATCAAGATTCACAAGAACACGAGCATATGTGGTATGAGAAAATAAGGTAGTCGCTTGATCAACCATAACAAAAGAGCCCAAAGAATTACCAATACCCTCATAACAAGATTTGCACCAAAGATGTAGTGGAAGATTCAGGAGACGAATCCAAACAGGCATTCTATTGAAAGACTCGGTCAATGGGTCAAAGGAGGGAACCCAAGGCTTGAGAAGGAGGGCATGAATGCCCCAAAACCAGGCCTGGGTATGAAGAATAGCATTCGGATCAGAAACTAAAGCAAAAACAACTACAAAGAAACCCTTTGCACAAGGGTAAATTTCTATTTTCCCCTCCGTTAAAGGGCGCCAATGCTCAGAAATCTAGAGGTTCAAATCACCCAGCCGAGGCCACTAACGGTCAAATCTACAAATCAAACCCTGCTCAGAGAAATAGTCAATATTTTTTAAAACCTCATCCGCTAGGACCACTACAGGGGGAGGCAAGTTTGACTAAGAAATAGATCTCCTAGATACTAGAATAGCAGGAGCATTAGCAGACTTCTCACATTGCCGAGGAGAACCACTACTAACAATCTTTGCATAAGATGTAGCAACAATAGCAGCAGCACCAGAAATGGGCGGCGTACCAACAGCCGCAAAGACCCCAATAGCAGATGGAACCCCTGCAAATAAAGTAACAGACGAACCCTGAAAAGCAGCAGTCGTAGTCACTGACGGCACTCCTACTGCAATTCCAGCAGTTGCATGCATGGACGGCGCATTAACAGCTGTAGCCACACTATCAGCAGAAGAAACCACACCAGCCGCAGGCACCCCAGTAGCAGACGGAACCCTAGCCATAGATACAGACAGCGCATCGACAGCACGGACAGCCGCAGCCGCACGAGCCGCAAATCCCACGGACGGCACACGAATAGCCACAGCCACACCATCAACAGAAGAACACCCAACAGCAGCAGACGGACCCCCTGCATGTAAAGTAGCAGACGAACCCTGTAAGGTAGCAGTTGTAGGCACAGACGGTGCTCCAACAGCAAAAGAAGCTAAGGCCACAAACAGCGCACCAACAGCTGCAGCCACACCAGCAGCAGAAGAAGACCCTGTAAATACCCTAGCAATAGATGAATCCTGTGAACTAAGAACATGGGCGGGAAGAGGAGCGGGAGAGCCCATTTTAAAAATGAATATTCTAGGAAATCTAATTGTTATCGTAATATTGTTCTTCTGATTTAGGGAGATTATGTATATGTATATGTTATGTGTGTGTGTGTATATATATTCATATTAGTTGTTTTTTTTACAGTTTTTAAATAAATTACTTGTATATCAATACAGTCAATTTTTTTTTAATTGTATTTTATAGTTAAAATCTTTAAATACAGATATACAACTGTCAAATTTAAGCCCATACCATTTGCATTTCATCGAAAGTTCCCTCTAGCCATTTTTTATAAATCAATTTTATCTGCAACAATATTTCAAATTGTCGCCTTTGTCTATATCTTCACATTTTGCATACCAAGTTTGAAGCACAATGGAAAAATGCCTATGCCAACCAAATTGCTAGATGGATGAGCTTAAACATAGATAGCTTCTTTGTGTTATATTCATGTTTTTCTTATATGCTATCAGAGTCACTAAGGAAAACCAGTAGCTACAACTTCATCATTCTTCATAGAATAAGCTGCGGACTCATGTATGCTTCCACTTTTGTATACATATCCACCTTTATATTTTTTTTACGTTGTTTATATTTCCACCTTCCATCAACTCATATGCCAACTTTGATAGACATTTCTAACTCTCCCATGAGCCTCGAGTTTGAGCTTGACTCGTAATGTGTTGGGCACATCATCATTAGCAATAAATGTCCACTTATGAACTTCACATAGAGTATGTGTAGAAAGTTGTAATAATAGCTCCATAAGCCTTTGATAACATCTTTGCATGACACTAAAATTGAACTTCTTGGGATCCCTTCTAAAAAGTTTTAGGGGAGAGCCCTAATGGTGCGCAATTACAGAACGACTAGTTTTTCAAATCAGATGGCTCCCTATTGATCTTCCACTGCCCTTCCTGAGGCTCGACATGGTAACTTACCTCCAGAAGATTTTAGGAATCTGGGAAGAGACAAGTTTTTTAGCTCAAGAAGGTTGCAGCATCAAGATGGATATGAGTAGCTCTCAAGGTTTAACAAGACTTTCAAAGTGAAAAAGAAGATTTCATCCATGGAGAAAACTGTTAGCTTCCCAGTGGCAAGAGTTTAACAACTTCTTGAGTAAAAATGGTCCAATCTGAGGTGCTTCAAATTTCCATCCGCCCAAATGGAGCTCATTCCATGAACAAAGGAAGAAGCGTCATAGGTGTCTAAGGGGACAACGAAAAAGGAAACTTAAAAAAGATTTCTCCATACAAAGAATCTATCACCAAGAAAAGAGGAACCCAAATTTGAGGGCCAAGGAGGTCTAGGTTCCCAAACCGACTATCAAGAAGGTTACAAGAAAAGAAGAGAAGCAGCTCAGTGTTTACCTTAATGGTGATGGTCTGAAAGAGAGGACTTCTAATCTCTTAGTGGCGGCTCTAATATGTAAAGTTTTATCCCCCAATTTATCCTCTGATGAATTCATAGAATGGTTCAAAAAGTGTTGGCCAGAACCAAAAGAGGTTAGCTCAATGGGGAATGGGTTTTATACATTTATTTTTCATAACTTAGAAGATAGAGACTTTGTGCTCCACAAAAACCTATGGAAATTTGCAAACACAGCCATCTTTTTCCAGGGCTGGAGACAAAACTTTGATGTTGGGGTAGAAAAAGTTCCCTATCTCCCCATATGGTTGGAACTTCCATTCTTACTGGCTGAGTATAGGGAAGAGATTTCCATTTAGGCCATAGGCAATGAACTAGGTTTCTTCCAAGATATTAAGATTAGCTTTGACCAATTTCTAACCCCATATGTTAAAATTTGCATAGTCTTGAAGGCAGAGGAGTTACCTCCAAAGCATATCCTACTCAACACGTAGGCTAGCCAATGGATACAAGAAATTTTCCTAATTGACGGTTTTACAGATGATGATCTGGTTAGAATGAAGTGGATGTTGGGGATTGGAAGAGAGCAAGGTAATGCTCCTGATATTCATCATTGCCAGAGTGGGGTTTTGAGCAACCCACAGAAACAGCCAGAGTCAGTGCCTTATATGGAGGTTCTGAACCAGGAACCAAATGAGGAAGAGATTTCTATAGGAATGGAAATTTATGAGAGGGCTGAAGAGGAGAACACAGTTTTATGCAAAATGGTTATAGAGGAAAATACAGAAGATTGGAACTCTGGCTCCTTTGATATCCCTTTTGAAGGTTTCAAGACTAGATTTGGGAAACTCCAGGGACAAGAAGAAGAGCTTTCTTTTTCACAAGGAAATGAGGTAGAGTCAGAACTGTCCTCTATACGTCAGGCTTTGGTTGAGGACTGCAGCGAAGTCAAAGACATAGAGGGGCAGCTTACAGAGCAGGCAAGGAAGAACGAAAATAGTACATTTAGAGGCCCTTCTATCTACCCTAACAAGCAACCTAAAGACAATGAGACCTTGAAAGCATTGCTTGATGAAGTTCTAAACAAGGTTCCATATAACATTTGTGATGAGATTGCAGTAGAGGTTCTTGCGGAGGAAGATGATATAGAGGTGAACAGACCTCCATGTATTTCACAGACATTTTTAAACCCCAAATTGGGTAAGAAAAAGTCAGCCTCAACAAGAAAGAGTGGCAGGCAGAGGAAGCCCAATATTGGTAATGAAGGCCACAATAAGGCACGCTCCAAAAGGATTTCTTTCCAAGACCCTCTTGTGTCACCTCACAGCACTATTGCGGAGGCTGGCCTGAAGAAGCTTTCAAATTTGGTTAATCCTTTGGTTAATGGTTTTGAGGGTGTAGAGAGTGAAGAGGACGGATGCTGCAGCCGGGTTGCCAGCAGAGAGGCTTTAGGTAAAGAGAAGAATCTGGATCTAAGTTATGCCCCTGAGACCAGTCCTCGGTCTCTTTTCAACTAAGTCTCACTTCACAGATGAATTTTCTTCGGAGGGGAACGTCTTTGATTCAGGAAAGTAAACTAACATATCAGTGGACCTACAAGTGTTGATTCCATCCTCTTCAGGGCATGAAATTGGTACAGACTGCTTTAGTGACAAGGATTTGACTGTGGATGAGAATCTTCTGAATGAGGTTTGCCAACTAAAGAATTGGTTTTTGTCAAAGGATGGCGTTAGGGAAACTTTGGAGGAGGATAGTGATTTTTTGTCACGAGAAGCAAATGCCTCAGAACAAGCCTTGAGACCCATGATAGGGGATGTTTGCTTTCAGGAAGGATCTGACTTCTATGATGATTTGACTGGAGATTTTCTTCGAGAGGATTCTGATCTAACAGGCATGACAAACCTGGGTTTGTTTCGGTCAAACCAGGTCAAGAAATCAAAGATGACCGCTTCGAGTTGCAGCAAGAAGAATCGTAGAGCCAAAAGCAAGAGGGATGGGGAAGATTTAAGTTCAGACCACCAATCAGTGTTAGAGAAGATTTTGAGGGCAACGAGGGGGATTTCTCTCCCCCGAGAAATGTTTGCTTCTCCCCCAACTTTTAAGGGCAATATACCCTCATATTGCCCCAATAGGGGTAAACAACGTAGGCATGACTTATGGTGGTGTGGATCGAGGATGGGATTGGTATCATTGATTGTGGCTCTATGATTTCTCTTTTTCCTTTTTGGGTGTTTGAGGGAGGGTGATGGTTGCTTTAGTGTTTTTCATACAGCTTTTTGGCGTTGGGAGGTGCCTGGTTTTTTATGTCATTTTATAGCTGGTTGCGGTGCCTCTCCAAGGAGGGTCTTAGTTCCATGCCCATTTTTGTCATGTGACTGCTGAGTTGAGCCATCATTCTACATGTTTTAACAGCTTTTTGGCGCTAGGAGGTGCTTGGTTTTTCGTGTCATTTTTATAGCTGGTTGAGAGGCCTCTCCAAGGAGGGTCTTAGTTCCATGCCCATGTTTTGACTTTGTTTTCACATTCTACATGCAAGTCAATCAGCGAATCCTCAACTATTTTATCTAAAAATAATCTTCCTTCCGTAATGCCATCATGGAGTTGTTTTGTGTATACACTGAATGGTATTATGGGCCTGGACACCATTAAAGCTTTAGGATTTGCCACAACTACACAAATTAGATGCTTGAAGTGCAGAAGGTGGAGTGGGACATGTACAAGCCTGCCAGGTGGTTGTTCACCTTGCTTCGTGGAATATAGATTTTAATATATTACCATGTCGGCTCCAAATAATATAGATTTCAAACTAGCAACTCTCCACAATGTCTTCTTTTTTCTTGAGCGACACGTCACTTACAAGGTGGTTCCCATAGTAACAAATGAATTTTCATATGTGTTTTCTTCAGAGTTTTTCACAGTTGGGTTTTTTCTCAGTAGAAGGCTTTTCTAGTTTTTGTTTATAGATCTCATGGCTTCAGGGCTTTTTTTGATGTCTCTCTCTAATGGACCCTTACACGGACGAATGAAATGGTTTCTCCTTGTCACTTCAACATTTTTCTTTCCGCCTAGTATTGTTGAAGTTCTGCTGCGGAGATTCTTGGGTTAGCTTCAAAGTATTAGAAATCTTGATTTCAATATCATGCATTAAAGGCGTATAACTCCTGTGCTCCCTAAAACGGTTGTATCTTGGGCAATTTGTTAGGCTTCTCTGACATTTAAAATGGGCTGATTGTATGGATAAATGATGTGGTTTTACCTCCTTGTCACCTCAAGGTCTTTTCATTCCACCTAGTTTTGTTGAATCTCTGTTGCGCAGGCTCTTGGGATAGCTTCAGAGTACTGGGAATCTTGATCTCAAAATCCTGCATTAAAGGCGTATACCTCCTATGCTCCCTGAAATGGTTGTATCTTGGGCAATTGGCTAGCCTTCTCTGACATTATAACGGGCAGACCCCTGTAGGTTTTGGTGTAGCTTTTATGTTCTTTTTGGGGTTATTTATTGTGCCCTTCCAGATTTTGCCCATTGGCAACTCTTTCACAAAGACTTGACTAGCTTTAGCAGCTATGTGTAGTCGGCTTGGATTGTATGTTCTTTGGGTTGAGGCCTTTGCCTCCCTTTCTCCTTGTAATGGATTTTTCTTTAATTTAATTTGGTATGGGTGTCTTACCACCGTTTTCTTTAAAAAAAAAAATTGAACTTCTTGGATCTCATTTAATAATCTATCTTGGAGAAGACACAGTTGCATTCTTCCTTGTCTATTTTAAGGCCATGGACTTATATATTGCTTTCCAACTGTAGAGAGATCATCACTCTCTTTCTCTATTACCTAAAGGCAGTGTCTATTTTAGATCCCCTTATATATATATATATAAAGTAGTCGCCATGATGTTTTGATTTTTGATGCCAATTCTTATACCAAGTTCGTGACTTTTTGTTGGCAAGCGGCACTGCATAGAATTGATAGGTGTTGTCATTGATGGCAACTAAGATTGTTCCACACATCCACAGTGCAATATCTGATCTTACCGGAAGTCAAAATGATAATCTATCTAAGTCCAGGAGCCTGAAACAAAGCATATAGCAGAGTCCGGTATTTTGGTCAACAGGTCTCTCTAGTTAATCATTATGTGTTGCCGATATGAAGGATTGTAGAGGGACACCAGGACAATCTAAATCCAAGTTTTTAGTCTCCGGTGATAATGGGATCAGAAGTTATGAGCATCTGAATACTGGGTCCTATTATGATAGAATAGTTCAGTGAAGAACATGCAAACTTAGGTAAATCCTTGTGCGAACCCAATAGAAGTGTTTTAATGAACTATGTATGAGATAGGATGTTAGTGGCCGACATGTATGATGATCTACATGTGCTATTTTTGGTACGCATCAATATTGGTGTATGGATCTAGCCGACAGAGTAGAGCACTCTTAAAAAGTTCTAAGTGTTTGTTGTTGCCGACTAGCAAGTGATTGCAATTCATGATAAGAATATACATAGTCGATGATTGTGGATATTGTGGAAGTATGTATTTTTGTGATGATGAAGAAAGTGTAAAAAGAAGTAGAAATCTAATATCCAAATGAGGGCAAAATAAAGAAGAGCGGGATAAAGATGAAGTGTACAAAGTCAGTATTTGCACTTACCAGAACTAATCTCTAGCATTGGCAGATACATCTTAGTAGTTCAAAATCTCTGTAAATCTCTTGTAAACTTTTCTGTAGGCAGTGAGCCTCCACTTGAGCAATGAGCTCGGGGCAGTGAGGTCAAATGCATGTGCATTCTCATTTGTAAAATACTTTTAACAAGGTATTATTTTTTGTGGGTTAACCCCCACCATGGTTTTTTCCTTAACCAGGTTTCCACGCCAAAATCTTGGTGTCAAATGTGTCATTCATGTTTTCTTCTCACATGCTATTGTCTAATGCTGAAATGTATATATCATTGATTTAATTTTAAGTTGTAAAAGGGAACAACAATAGAAAAAGATTGAATAGAGCAACAACTGATTCACCCCCCCCCCTCTCAGTTGTCCAGACCTATTCCAACAATTGGTATCAGAGCTAAATTCCTTTGAAAAAGATTAACAGCTTAAGGAAGATCTGGTAAGACAGCAGAATGGATGAATATGACCTTCAAGGGCAACTTAATCTTTCCCTAAGGTAGATGATCTTAAGCAGACCAAGACAGAAGTTCAAGAGCTGCAAGACAACCTTAAAAAGGCTGAAGACTTCATAAAAGTTTTAAAAGAAAAATTGAGCAAATCCAATGCAAAAGAAAAGGAGCAACCTCTTCAAACAGGAAAACATTTTGAAGACAAGGCCCTGGATGAGAAGACAAAGGAATGTGAAAAGTTAACTAAATAAGTTACTATTCTAATACATGAGATGGAAACTAGAGTGATGAGACTAACCAAGGAAATTGAAGATAAGAAGAAAGCTGAAGAAGAGTTAAATCAAAATCTGAAAAAGAGTTTTGAAGAATGTTACAAATTGGATGTGATAGCTAGCCTTCTAGAATCTAATCTACAAAAAAGCAGAGACAATGAAAGAGAACTTGAGAGATAGATTATCACACTCATACATGACCTAGAAATTGCAAATGAGTATAAGGAGAAATTCAAGATAAGCTCAGCTAAACTTGAAGCACTCATTGAAGGGTAGAAAAAGGATGTTGATAAGCATGAGAAAGGTGAAAGTTCTAGATCCAGACAGAGAAATTTTCAACCTAGGAATGGAAGAAATAGATCTAGAAAACCTCTAGTAAGACAGCCAAATGCTCAAAGATATTCATCATTCAATGGAAATTGTTTCAACTGCAACAAATTTGGTCATAGAGCTACTCAATGCAGAAACTGAGCAAATCAAAATGGTCTATCCTTCTCCAGTCAATGCTTCAAGTGTAACAGGTATAGTCATAGATCAAATGAATGTAGAAGTATGACAATGAATAATCCAAATAATAGAAGATTTAGAAATTCTTTCAATGGTTACTATTTTGTTTGCAATGGGTTTGGACATATGGCTAATAAGTGCAGATCAAGAGAAAATCAGTTTTATAAGAAAGGAAATGTTGCATGCTATAATTGCAATAAATCTGGTCATATTGCAAGATTCTGCAGAAGTAAAGATTTTGGAAGAAAAGGTCCGGTAAATAGAAAACTAAATGTGCAGAAACAAGATAGAAGCAAAAGGAAAATTGATGTGGATGAGATATAGAGTGAAATGAACAAGATTTGGATAAAGAAAGATACAGTAAACAATGATAATGAGTCCGCACTGGAATCCGGTGCTGACAATTCCTCTGAGAATTAAGTTAGAAAACTCTGGCTTAGGGGGAGCTACATAGAACATCAAATTCCCCTGGTTAGTAAGTGGGTGCCTGAATCTGGCACATCAAATACTCTAAATTAGTCTAGAACCTATGAAGGGATTTCTAGAAGAAAAGATGCTAATATATGAGGAACTCTCTAAACAATGTAACCAGATACAATTAGGGCAACACATTTATTGCAAAGGCAAATTAGGTAATACGAAGCTTTAAAAGGTCACTTGATCACTCATTTGAATCACCTTGCATTTGAAGTAAACAAAAGAAGAGCACTTGAGCTATAAATTCCAGAGACTAAGGCAGAGAACGAATTCAATCGGCAAGTGATTAACCCTAACACCGCGAAAGAAAAAGGTACCTCTCTATAAATCTTTGAATCTAAAATTTGTTGAAATGGCTACCCCTCATGTTATTGACATTACCGAAAGGCCTCGACCCAAATTCAAGAAGTATCCTCACAAATCAATTTAAGTCAATCCATTAGGTGCTTTCTTAAGTGTTCTGAATGGGGTGCTACATGTAGAAGACATTAGGGTTTACATTCATACAAATATAGATGAGTTTGGAGATTCAAGGCATGTAGATTTGTTTGAAAAATAACTCATGGATGAAAACAAAGAACTTAAACCCAAATACAAGGCTCTACAGGATAAACATTTTGTTCAGGTTATGGGGTTTCCAACATTTACTGAGGATGAGTGGGTCTGATATGTCTTAAGTCAGATACATGATGAATTCATGTGGCTGTTAAACCATTCAAGATTGCCAGGGATGCTATCAAAAATGTAACTGGTTTAAACTCAACTAGAGGATTACCCATGCTGAAAGCTGTGAAAAACTAGACAGTAACTGATGCTACCGGAGCTAAGTTTGACAGAAGAACAATGACCATAAATGATATTATAGAGCCGGATGTCAAATTCACCTCCATGGTGATTAGATACAAGATTTACCACTCAAGCAGAGAAAATTCTATTTCTGGAACAGCCATTTATGCTACATACAAGATGCTAAAAGAAAATGTTGCTTATGACTTGTGCAAACTATTACAGAATCAATTAATTGAAAATCTAAACAAGATCAAAAGGGATAAGAAGAATACTTTCAAGTATGGTACACTGATTTTATGTCTATTCTTTTACTATATGAATGAGGTACCTGGGGTAAAAAATGTACACTGGACTAAGGATGAGCCAGTTGCCATTCAAATCAAAACTCATCTTTGCAGAATTGGTGACTTCAATGCTCAAAAAATGACAATATGGGGTTACTTCAAAAAAATTTAGAATATGATGCACTCAAGGGAAAGAATTCCCAATTCAATTGTTGACAAGTACAAAAATGAAGTATGCTTCATGGTTGATACTAACAAGTGTTTAATGGAAGCAGTGGAACCCAGAGCTATTTGGATCATGCCTATGGGGTATGAAGTAGATGAAAAGATCTTGGATATGTATGCTCAACATCTGCTAAGCAAGCCCAAAGACACAATGGTTGAAAGATTTGGAACTTATGAGGATCTGAGTTTAAAGTTGCATACTGAGCTAAGAGAACCTGAAACCAATAGAAGAGTAAGAAAAGAAGTTGAGCAGCTAGCTGAAAATCTTGGCCTAACAAAGGAAGCTGTGAAGAAATTCAGAGAAAGAACAGAAAAGGATGAGAAAGAAAAACAAGAAAAGAGACAAACAAGTGATCCAGTGGAACCTTCATCCACTTCAAGAACTACTAGAAGTTCTACTACTGCCTCTGCTCCTTCCAAATCTACAAAACTGGAAGCAGAATCATCTGGAAAACATGAGAAAAGGAAGAAAACAAAAGCTTTCTAGACCTATGAAAGCATAAGAGAAGATGAAGTAGTTATAGACTCTGACATTGAAATCAAGGAAACAAAAGTCATTGGAACAAAAGCTGCAAAGTTAACCAAAGAAAAGTCCTACGGAAGCAAAAGGACTAGCAAAAAGTGAAAGACTAAAGAACATGAAGAATATGTTGAGAAACCCACACTCTCGCTATAAGATGTGATAAAATTAGTCACTGTGGATCATAATCTAAAACCCATGATTAAATTCTATAATGAATACAATGATATGGATAAAAGGGTGGTGGAGGAAGCAACGGTCAGATATCTCAACATCTACAACAAGGCACTAATTGAGATAACTTTTGAGTTACCACAAAGTCTGGCAAATATCTTGGAATTGAGAAAAGAAAATGCCAAGTGCAAGGATGTGGAAATTAGAGAACATGAGCTAATAAATCTGTGTCCTCAAATTTCTCTTGAACAAATAGATATGATACTTAAGGAAGTCAAAGATGATTTTAAAAGCAAAAGGAGAATGAACAAGCTCATGCTTGGAGAAACAAGTGAAATAGTTGAAGAAACTCAAGAGATTATTTTGAAAGCATTAAAGAAGCATAATCTTCATATAGTCACAAAAGAAGTGTTGGATGTTGAATAAGAGAACATTATTGAGAAGCAATCTGAGTTGGGTGGAGCCTCTGTTTCGGAAGTAGAACAAGCAATTCAGGAGCATACAGAAATGTTGGATAAAATATTTGATGCAGAAGATACTCCCAATCCATCTGATACAACAAGAAAGGAGGATAATGTTACTGTTTTACAAAGCCCTTCTGATTAGATAGCAAGTGATGAACAAACAAGAAAAAATTCCTCTACAGAGAACACAGAAAAGGATAAAGTAGAGTCAGAAGAAGAAAGAGAAAAGATAGATAATATAGAAGAAGATGGTGCAAATATTGAAGCATCTAAAGCAGAGACTGAGAAATCAGGAGATCAAAAGGTTGATTCTGAAATGGCTACAAGAGACATTACAGATGCAGTAAAAGGTCTTCTTGGAAAAGAAGTGATTGAGCTTGATGAACTAGAACTAATCCAAGGTCTAGCCAATCCGGATGCTCTCTCTCCAATTCAACTGATGAAGATAGCATCATTCACCCACGTAAATTCTAGAGATAAGATGTTAAAGTTCCACATGGAGGAGATATATACAAGTTTTGTCTATCTTGGTCTAAAGTAAATAAAGATATTGAGAAGAAGATAAAAGAAAAAGAACAGAAAATATCAGTTCTATCTCAAAAATTTATCCTTTAACTGTCTCTCCCATAAGCCAGGAGTGTCAAGTTATTAGCTTGATAGACGAAATGAAGGCACTTGTAAAAGAGAAAAGCAACACTATTAAGAGGATGTGTGAACTTAGGGGATTGATTTCTGCCAAATTGGAATCTATGCACAATGCCTTATCCAAAGCTCAGAATGTACTTCAGACAAGTTATCCTCCAGATCTAGAAAAGACAGAAGCATATGCATTTTTGTTGAGTGGGCACATTTCCATTTTGGATGGAATGAAGAATGCTTGGGCCTTCGAAATTGCCCAATTAAAAATTAGTTTTGCAGATGTCCTCAAGTTCATGTGAATGGAACTTAATGGTTACTTGTACATATGCGGCAATGTATACAGAAATTTTGGAGAATTTTTGCAAATCCCACCCTTTTCCATTGATGTAAAAGGGGGAGTGAAGGGCAGTGAAAAATGATGTATTCAACAAAGGGGGAGCACTGAAATAAGTGAAGTGTACGAATGTATAGACAAAGGGGGAGTTGTACAAAGACACTTAATCATTTTTCATTAAGTGTTGCCATCAATGCCAAAGGGGGAGATTGTTGGCAAGAGGCACTACATAGCATTGATAGGTGTTGTCATTGATGGCAAGTAAGATTGTTCCACACATCCGCAGTGTAGTATCTGATCTTACCGGAAGTCAAAATGATAATCTATCTAAGTCCGGGAGCCTGAAATGGAGCATATAGTAGAGTCTAGTATTTTGGTCACCAGATCTCTGTAATTAATCATTATGTGTTGTGGATTTGAAGGAGTTTAGAGGGACACCAGGACAATCTAAATCCAAGTTTTTAGCCTCCGGTGATAATGGGATCAGAAGTTATGAGCATCTAAATATCGAGTCCTATTATGACAGAACAGTTCAGTGAAAAACAGGCAGGCTTATGTAAATCCTTGTGCGGACCCAATAGAAGTGTTTTGATGAACTATGTATGAGATAGGATGTTAGTGGCTGACATGTATGATGATCTACATGTTCTATTTTTGTTACGTATCAATATTGGTGTATGGATCTAGCTGACAGAACAGAGCACTCTTAAAAAGTTCTAAGTGTTTGTTGTTGCCGACTGGCAAGTGATTGCAATTCATGATAAGAATATATATAGTCGATGATTGTGGATATTGTGGAAGTATGTATTTTTGAGATGATGAAGAAAGTGTAAAAAGAAGCAGAAATGTAATATCTGAATGAGGGCAGAATAGAGAAGAGCAGGATAAAGATGAAGTGTACAAAGTCAATATTTGCACTTAACCAGAACTGATCTCTAGCATTGGCAGATGCATCTTACCAGTTCAAAATCTCTATAAATCTCTTGTAAACTTTTCTGTAGGTAGTGAGTCTCCACTTAAGTAGTGAGCTCGGGGCAGTGAGCCCGAATGCATGTGCATTCTCATTTGTAAAATACTTTTAACAGGGTATTATTTTTTGTGGGTTAACTCCCACCGTGGTTTTTCCCATAACCAATTTTCCATGTCAAAATCTTGGTGTCAAATGTGTCATTCATTTTTCCTGCTCACATTCTATTGTGTAATGCTGAAATGTGTATATCATTTATTTAATTTTAAGTTGTAAAAGGGCACAACAATAGAAAAAGATTAAATAGAGCAACAACTGATTCACCCCCACCCCCCATCCTCAGTTGTCTGGACCTATTCCAACACTTTTTATATAGCTTTTCATTACATTTCAAATGACATCTCTCTGTGACATTCTTTTTATATAGTTGCAAGCATAAATCCCGACTATGTTTTTGAAACAACTTGCATAAGAGAAATCAATCTTGTTTCACTGCAATGACATTTAAATTGTGCCTCAATAATTTTAAGGTAGCCACCTTTTGATGAAAGAAATTGGACCTCTATATTGAATGTGTCAATAAATGTTGAAGCCTCAAACCTTCTTTCTAAAGTTGCTTTGACCATGCTTCATCCACATCCATACACTTTTTGGATGATATGAAATCCAAAGGAAATGAATTGGAAATCCCAAGTTCAAAGCTTCATTTCCATTGTTGTATACTAATTTTATACCACCATTTTCTGCCTATTCCATGCATTTGCAGAGCATTGACATGTATAAAGATGAATTCATTATGAACAGTTATGTGCATAGAAATTGCAAGTGACCAGTGGCCATTGAAAGAGTGTAGTTTTGCAACAATGAAGATATGCAAGGAATTTTCAGGAGGATGTTGAGTAAGTAGAATATATAACACCTCCTTCAACTACCCTTTTTTCTAAATAAAGTTGTGAGATTGAAAAGAACAGTCCAGAAAACAATGGCATTTTAATACTATAGAAAATGGATGACTTCATTAGTGACTCAAGGGGGCAAAATTTAAAATTTTCTGGGATTAAAACTTTGGTAACACACATAAAAACCTTTTTTAACAAACTTTTTTGTGAAATTGATTAAAAAATCACAAGGAATCTCATAATCACATCTGTTTTGTTGTTGTATAACATTATTTTCTATTTTTTACAAGGATTTTTTCAATTCTAACATCTTTTCGTAAAGCATTTCACTAGTCAAAGACTATTTTATAAAACTACTAATATCACTGTTCTCAACTCAGTTGTCCAAGACTATATTTTTTATCACTAGATTAGTTGCACATTTTATATTCTTAAAGGTCAATTAATCTTTTATACCATGTTTGTGTAAACTATTTGTTGTGTATGCTCTCTCCTCACATCATAACATGATCTTGGAAATAAAAAATATCTCGTAGTTTACTTTGTGTTGTGTTAAACCCAAGAATATAAGTGTGTATGATCTCTCCTCATAGTGTAAGGTGATCTTAGAGATAACAAAGATTTAGACTTCTTTCCTTTTAGTAGGCCTATATGTAAGGATTTTATCACCATAGAGGATGACCTAAACCATGTGATCTGATAAGGTATATAACAGTGGGAGAGTGAAATTTATACCTAAAAGGAGCCATTATTATGTCTATCACAACCTTGGTGCCCCTTTGCATAAGGAGTCAAGGTGAACTAAAATTAGACTTGATCAAGAACACATGATTGTAGATGGGCTCTAGTTCATGGATTTTTGCCTCACATACCTAGCATATAATGATGACATTCTCTATTTGCATGTATAGCCTAGATAAGACCTTTTCTCCATCCTTTTTCATGGTCCATTGATAAGACATTAGCGCTAAGTTGTTACTCACATTGTACTTTTGAGTTTATACAGATAGAGCTTATTGCGGGAAAGGTCTTTGCCTCCATAGTAAGAGGTGTATAAGTTGTACATAACCTTACATTCCCTATCTATTTGTAACTTCATAGATAACATATTAGTGAGCCCACAAAAATTGGCACTCCCACTTGAATAATCTAGGATGTTCATATGCTTGATCTATTTTCATTTGTGTGAAACCTATGCATTATCCCTTAGCATCCAAAATAAATCAAAATCCTACAAAAGCCAAAAAATCCCCTCTAGTCAAAGCTAAAATCCATTCAATCCAAATCTTTAATCAAATCCTTCCATCTTCCATTCACCGATCCAAAAATCAAAATCCCCATCACATCATCTCAATCAAACCCTCAATCTTATCCAAGCTCAAATCTCATTCAAATCCAACCATCATCCATTTCAAATCCAACCTTCTGATCAAAGACAAAGATCTTAAATCAAACCCATTATCCTTAATCTAATTTTTCTTAGGAACTTAACATTTTCTTTAAGTGTAGTTATCCAATCAAATCAATCCCCACCCTCTTGCTTAAGAAATTTTCCTATCTTAAGTAGAGATAAAATCCACAATCAAACCCAATCAATTCTTTCTTAAGAATTTGGCATATCTTAAGTATAGAGATACATCGCTCACCCAATCAATTTGAATTATCCTAATGTCTTGAAATTTGATCCCCAATCATCCATCACCTAAGTAAAATAATCTTGAATTTAGAAATTTAATGATCAAATCAACACGAATTCAATGCTAATCCAATCCAATTTCGCCTATATCCAATCCAACATCAAGCTACATAAGGTCCTAGACTTAATGTTGCAAATCTAAAATCCCCAACAAATAAAATATTAAGGTCCACACCTTTGTATTCTAACGTCATTAAATCCATCCATCATCCCACATCATCAAAGCTTGTCAAGTCTTCATCATTCAACCTAAGTACTCACCTTGATTCATGACATATCTCAATAGGATGGACCAATTTGTAGGTGATGATAAAGATGTTCTCATCGAACATCTTATTAAGGAAGAGGTTAAAGTCCCTTGTAACTTTGACATGGAAAAACTCAAAGGTCTCATCCTTTCTAATTCACCATCACCACTCACCTTCAAAACCTTCTAGACCATTCATAGATAAACACTCAACCCATGACCATATTACCCACCACAATGATCAACAAGTTGGTGGTAGCATCCTACCACCTCCACCTCCTATTAACCCCACTTCATCTTCTAACTCATATCAACAAAGTCAGTCTTCATCACTTCCCTCAAAAACTACAATCCCTTCTACAACATCCCATCAATATGTTCCTACACTTTCTAATCCACTCCCAACTTAATATTCACCAATGACATACCCCATTCAATCACTCTCACTTCTCTCCATCCCTCAACAAATAACTCCAATTCAACTCATATTATTGTCATATATTCTATAACAACATATCTCATATCAACCCACATAAAATCATTCAATCCCTTCACAAAAGACACAACAATTAGACCAACCTCAACTTATCATCAATCCAATCCCACATCAAATTATCCCATGAATATTCCTCAAAATATGTATCCATAATCTCCCACTTCTTCTAATACCCCTCAAAACATGTATCAACAATGTTCCATTTATTCAAATATCATCCAACACCCATATCAACAACCTCCCACTTCTCCAAATATCCCTCAAAATATGTATCAATAATATCCCACTTCTTCAAATTCCATTTAGCATCCATATGAACAATCTCCTACTTCTTCAAATATCATCTAGCATGCATATCAACAACCTACACAAAATAATCCATCAAGCCCAAATAACACATTTTTTGGTCATCAAGCCATGGTAACTTTGACAAGGGAAACACCACTCTAGCCTTTGTATCCTATGTAAATCCTCCATCCTCACAACCTCTGCAATCCAACTAATCGCATCAAGCCAACCACCACCCAATCCAAACATCTAATTCATCCAATCAATATAATCACTCATCTTCTCAAACCGCCTCTCAATCACCTAATCCTCCCTTATCTAAACAATTCATGAAAGACTTTAAATCCAAGCACTACTAGCATCACCTACCCCCTCAAATAAAAAAAAAAAAACATGAAAATCTTCTCTAAAAACTACTAGCAAAGGATCCCAAGTACTAATGAAAAAGAAATGTTGTGGAGTCATTCAACTCCACTCATCCAATGTCATCCCGCTCTAGCACATGCATGCATGTTGTCACTAAGAAAGTCATCAATCCACCATCCATCAAGAACATTCAAGATCTTGTACATCTACCTAGCCTATCAAAGAGTCTCTTAGTACCATCCTTGTCCAGAATCAAACATCGTCATGCAATCCAATGCCTATCTTTAAACGTATCAAAGAGCCTCCTAGTACCATGCCTATCCATCAAGTACCATCATATGATCCAATTCCTATAAAGCCTATTAAAGAGTCTCTACCCATAAGATCAAATCAAAATCCATTATGCAACCATGTTTTCAATTATTTAAAGCCTATCAAGCCCATCCAAGAAACCTCTATTCTTATCCAAACTCAAGAGCTAGGTCAAGAATCAAATCCAAAGCATGATCAACCTTTCTCCTCACCAAGACAAGATCAAACTATCCAAGCTACTCAAGGTCAAATTATCTAAGCTATTCAAGATTAAACTATCCAAGCTGCTCCCATCCATGATCAAGATAATATTTTTTTTGAAAAGGTGACGAGTGTCACCTATACTAATATTAAAGTCAAAAATTACAGCACAATCGTATGAACAAGAACAACATCAATGACTGAGATCCCAAGGTTGGGCAGGACAAAACACATAAAGCTTGTAAAATAGACCATATCGGGCAAAACAAGCGAAAGATACCAAAAAACCCAATCAAATTTATTGGGGCAGGATTTACAGGTGCCAGTAGCAAGCGGAGCCACATAAGCAATAGAAAATAGCATCGAGAGTGCCATGGAAGGAAGTCTTGGAGCCATGTCTAGACAATGGAGCCAGATGAAGTGGATGGTGCCAAAGAATTCTTTAGCCTTAGCTTCTAGACCAATGGGCAACTGGAAACTATAAGCCTCCAAAGTCGTATTAAGAGTATTGAAACACCCTGAGCGAATGCCTTTTTTGGAGGCATTATATTTATGCAGGAGACCGTCAAAGAAGAACGTAGCAAACACGGGAAAAAGACCTCCCAAAGCTGCATTACCTTCCTAGATACTGTATGTGTCAAGGGTGGATGTCCAGCGATAAGGGTGGACTAGGAAGAATGCAATGGACTAGGGTTAAATGCATGTTCAAAGAGAAATTGGCCGTTGGCAGCATAGTAGAGAGAGAGACAACAATAACACGCCACCTTTGATCTATGATAGATCACCTCCAATAATTAATTAGCCATAAATAGAATTGATCTGAGGAAGGAAAGAAATTGCCTCCACCCTACAGAGGATCCCATCTGTAGATATAATTTGATATAATGACATCAATAACACGCCACCTTTGATCTATGATAGATCACCTCCAATAATTAATTAGCCATAAATAGAATTGATCTGAGGAAGGAAAGAAATTGCCTTCACCCTACAGAGGATCCCATCTGTAGATATAATTTGATATGATGACATCAATGACTTGATAGTTCAAGTAGACATCACACTCTCATTAAGATATTTCACCATGCACATGGTAGATGGCCAAAGAGAGCACTCTTACATTCATTCATCTCTCCACAAAAAAAATCCAACTAAAATTATTGAGATTGAGATATTTGTAATACCTGGGGATTGATGAAGAAATATTATCATTTTCCATGTCAATCAATTTGATCAACCCTTCTAGAAAATTACTCCGGTACAAATCAAAAGTACTATCATGGCTGTGCTGATCTATAGCTAGGTTAGCCAGCTAGTCAGCACTAAAATTTGCTTCTCTGTAACAATGTGATATTTGGAAGGAATCCATTTCCTCCAGGTGCTTCCAGATGGCTTGGAGAATATATTTCAATTTCTTGTTTTGAATGCACTTTGATTTCAAAGCCTTGATAATTATCAAGGAGTTACCTTCGATCCAGACGTGTTTAATGTGGAAATCTCTTGCCAATTGCAATCCATGAAGAAGGGAAGAAGGGCATGGACTTTAGCTATGAATTTTGAGACTGGTGATAGCTTAGTCGCCCTAGGTACAATAGCTTTCGTGCATGAGTCCCGAAGGATGCAGCCTTTACCTGATTCGCTTGGATTAGCTCAGGAGGATCCATCAAAATTTAGCTTGATAAATGGAGAAGATGGTGCCATCCATTTGACCTTGGTCCTATCAACCTTATCCTTATTTGATTAAACTAAACTGGTATGCACGGACGATGTTCTAATGTACTTCCATTTCTTGAGCAAAGACGAATCCCAGTTGGAGAACTTATCATTTGGTCTGAAGTATTTGGTTACATTTGAGGTTACTACTTCTAAGATCAACAAAGTTTATATGGCTAATCTGATTTGTGGGTTATCGACAACACTTTATAGCCTTTCTTTACTGAGTATAACCCTGACTTAGCAATGATCCAACTTAATTCATCTTCCTTTTCTGATCTAAAAATCTCGTTCAACAAATATTTGAATAAGAATGTCCTGGTGTGAGGGGAAATTACAATCCTTAGAACATTTCCATCTGATTTTCCAAAAAGATTTTTCTTGCTCGTCCGCCTAGTAGTACTAGATTCTCTTTTCCTGTGATCAAGATATTATTTATGATCAAAAGAACCAAGTTGATCCCTTCATCCAAGATACTCTCATCTATGATCAAGAAACCAACACTAATCCTATCCATCATCTAACCAGTCATATCTATTATCCAACAGCATCCCATGATGAGACACTTGGTCCCCGTGAACACATAGACAATGAAGTAAATGACATTGATCCTATCAAGCATATCAATAAGCAAGCTAGTACTGAGCATTCAAATGATGAATGCATGACAAGCACACACAATTATCAAGATGCAACAAGAACAAACAATTATCAAGGCATGACAAGCACAAACAATGGTCAAGGATACACAATGAGAAAGCACAAGCATCTTATCAACTAGGATCTACCACCTTCATCCAATCAAGTTTTCTTGTAGATGAGATAATAGAAAGCCCTAATATTTATTAGAAACACACCAATAGACTAGCATCATGCTTAAAAAACAATAAGTATCCTCTTGTAAACAAGATATAAAAGCATGTACCATAAAGGAAAAGGATCAGGCCTTCATGAGCAAGGGATCCTAGAGCCTATATCAATCTACATCAATCTTGGTCAAGACATCAACTTTCAATCATCTGAATAATCTAATGATGTTTGTGATACTTCAAAGATCACTAAGGCAACTTCATCCAATGCAAGCATCAAGATAGGGACCATTCATATAGCCTCTACAACAAGCTTTTTAGCAGCAATCACTTCACCTCCACTATCCCTACCATCAAACTTTATCTTCCACATCCCAAACCTATCAATTGGTACCAAAAAAATTGTAAAGCATACAAAGAAACATATCCAAACCAAGATCAACTTGGTTCTTTTGATTGAATGGGTGGACGGTGGGCTATAGTATGTTTGTAACTAGTATAGTTTATTACTACATCTAGACTCTTTTGCTTTCTATTGTATTTTTTTAATGTTTGGTTGCTATCTTACCATGTATAATCTTTGGGGCAAATTTTGGTTGTAGGGTTTTGTGGTCCCTTCAACACCTATTTTACCCCTTTAATCAAAAGTATATCCAAATCAAGCATTAAAGATAAAGGAATCCACAAATCAAGGAAGACACATAGAATCAATGGATGAGCCCACATTAGTGTCTCCCACTTATAGTCCACATCCTGACTTTTTCTTGAAATCACATACTTTTTAGAAAAATTAATGATTTAAGCATTGAGGGGTTCAATCCAAGGGGGGGTTTGATAGAATGGGGTTAGATCAAACCCTCTAATATCGAACCCCATTGGATAGAAGCTCCTAGGCTTAAATAAATCCATTGATAGAGTCTCCTTCGCACCTATCAAAATACTGACAAAAAATTGTTCTACTTCATCTTTTAGGGGATCAAATGAAGTCATTTGGAAATGCCATTTTGTAAGATGTAGCTCTTAGTATTCGCTTTACAAAAATTATAATATTTAATATATTTTCTATAATATTGTTTTTTAATTTTTTTATAATGAATGTAGGTTCATTATGAGAAAACAATGAGCTCTATTTAAGATACTAGGAAAAATAACAACCATTACTAGAAAAATCTCAAAAATTTCACTACACTCCACTTAGATGTCCTTTTTTAAATGAAAAAATAATAATTTTGACATATATTCTAAGAAAAACATGACACGAAATAATATGGGTCTAAAATGTTTGTTAGTACTAATTTAAAAAATATTTTAATAATAAATAAAATATCTAATAAGAAATTACCATGCAATAGACATTGGATTCAAGGATCTAATTCTAATAAATCATAGAATTTTTTTTATTTTTAGTGAAAGTTATGCATGACAGAGTAATGTCACTAAATCAAAAATAATAGAAAAATTAAAAATTAATTAAAGACTAAAAATAGAAAATTATAGAAATAATTATTTCAAAATATAAAAAAAAATATAGCTTGATTTTTCATAAAAAATTCCAGCACTCATTAGTTTATATCATACTTAAATTCTTGACCATTTGTTACCTATAATTGATACAAATTGGAAAATATTGAAAAATGTTCATTTTGAGCATCCCAATTAGTCTAAAAAGTGGGACACACTATTGTGGGATCACCCCAATATAAGTCCCCAAGCAAAATGGATCAATCAAATCAAGTGAAGTAAAGTATCCAAATCCAACAATCACTCAAAACAAGGATCCACATCAAAAGATGCACCTTGCATATAATAGGTATCCACCACCTTCTAGCTTGTATACAAATCTTGGTCCTAAATATCCAAATCCAATAATCACTCATAACAAGGAGCCACATCAAATGATGTCCCTTGCATATAATAGGTTCCCATCACCTTCCAGCTTGTATATAAATTTTGATCATAAGTATCAAAATGCAGTAATCACGCAAAACATGGAGCCACATTAAAAGATGCACATTGCATATAATAGGTGTCCACCACCTTCAATCTTATCATTTCTCCCAATACATAAGGTGTATATGAATGTTGTATATAATAGGTGTCAACTGCCTTCCAAATTGTATAAGAATGTTGGTCCTAAGTGTCTAAATATGGAAATCAATCAAAATAAGGAGCCACACCAAAAGATGCACCTTGCATAGAATAGGTGTCCACCACCTTCTAGTTTTTCTATGAATGTTGGTCCTAAGTATCCAAATTTAGTAATCATGCAAAACATAGAGCCACATCAAAAGATTCATGTTGCATATAATAGGTGTCCATTGCATTCAAGCTTATCATCACTCCCAACACACAAGGTGTATAATAATGTTGTATATAATAGGTGTCCACTACCTCCCAAATTGTATATGAATTTTGGTCCTGATTTCAATCCCAATCCAAAATTAAAATTTCCTAATCTCCCATCCCAAGTATGGAGAGTCAAGAATCCTCCAATCCAATCTAAATTACTAACCCATCCACCTAAATCCTACAAAACTCAATCACCTAATTCCACATCCAACATCCCATATCCAAATCCAAAATCATGCCTCAAATCTAAAAACCCCAACTCCCAAATCTACCACATTGTGGAAGCAATACTTTATCATAAGGGCTATGATGGTACCCTAACAAGATACAAACATTTAGATAAGGCCAACTCTATTATTAACAATGATCATAACAACATCAATGAATTACACATGATCACTCTGATTCTAATAAAGTAATTACTACAAGAAAATCTCTATTAGCATGTTATGACAAGAGCATCTACACTGACTATACCAGATGGACAAGGACATGTGAATACCCTTTGAATATTAAACTATCAATACTTGATGGTTGCTCCTCCAATGTAGCATGACCTATCATTCGTCTATCTAATCCATCACCTCTCTCTCTCCTCCATTCATTCAACCAATTAATATATCTTCTAAATCATTTCTATTTATTATATAACATCCCTTTATCCAAACCTCTATTCTCATCCTTCTTTTCATCAACTACCCATATTTTCATCCATTTCAAAAGGAAAGCCATATTTAAACCCACCTATCCTTTTGAGGGGGCATCCCATCCCTACATCATTCCTCCTCATCACTCCTCCTCTTAGTGGCTAGAGCATCCATTTCTAACCATCATATCTTATCTTCTTTGAAATAATGTTACTTCTCTTAGTCGTAACATCATCTCAAAGAGGGGAAAAATGTAGATACATAAAATTGACCACATCACTCTCGATACCTCTAACATCACTTTCATTACTTTCAACACCTTTCAACATTGTTTTAATTCCATCCTAACCACATTAATCTTCACACTAATTAATTAGATATATTATATTTTATTTAATTAGTTAAGATAATTCTTTTAACATTCAGTCGATCATCAAATTAAATAAATTATATTTATTTAATTAATCTAATTTCCCACATCTCTTTCCATTAATTAATTAAATTATTTCACTATTTGATTAATTAATCTAAAAAATCCTAAATCCTAGTCTAATCCACTATTTATCCTAATTAAATCACATCCTTATCAATTATCTTCAAATAAATATATTTGAAATTCAAAAAGGCACATGACTAGCTAAGAGTTATCTAGATTCATTGAAACTAGACACTCACACAAAATTCAAACCAACTTTAATCTCCATCATCCATTCCATACTACATCTTTTAACCCTATCCATTCACATAAGGATAAGCCCTAGAAGCTTCTAATCTTGCCCTAATTATTCAGATTCAATCCTTGCCATCAATTTTTAATAAAATCTTAACCCTTCATCCTATCATCAAAATTATATAAACTAACCTGCAATCAATCCATTTGCATATAATATTTAGAATGTAATGATATGTTATCATTTTGAACAAGCTTTTGCAATGTAATGTCATGTTGTCCAACTAAGCAACCAGCAATCAATCTAAACACCAAAAAACAATTAGAGCACAACCACCACTTCTTGGTGCAAAAGGACTAGTTTTTGTGAGAGCTTTCTAGTTTTTCATTTGATTTTGCTAACCCTTTGATTAATTAGAGGTGTTGTTAAATATGAAATAGAATCTTTGTTTTCATACATTGTTTCTTAGTTTTTTTTTCATATTTTTAGCTTACACATCTATCTTGTTTAGTTCCTTGATTATAGGACTTATTGTTGTACTTCTTTGTAGTTATTAAATATAACCATCCTTCATTAAACAATATGTAATTTTTCTATTCAATAATGTCACTATTATATTGTGCAATGGCAGGAGCAGGTGAAGGAGTGAGGGAAAATCCAGAGGACTGGGTTATAGAGGCAGAGTAAGCTTTTCCAATGGGGCAAATCAGGATATGCGCGGCTAGTGAAGAATGGTGTGATGGACAATGGAGAGGTCAACATGGTAAATAGGATTGGAAGAAAGATTAGGATTGGAAGAAAGATTGGGATAGGAGGCTGAGGTTTGAGACAAAATAGGGGCTTTACCCTAGGGCTCACAAAAATCTAGAACGACTCCAGGGCAAAGGCTTTAAGATTGAGAAAAACAATAGGTGGCAAGATGAAAAGAGATATACACAATTCAGATCACAACCCTCATTTGCATTGGTTTGAATGCTATATCAATGGGTAAGGAATGGATGATGAGAACAATTGTCCCACAAGGAAGATTTAGCAATCAAGGTAGACCTGTGGTAGGGCAACAAATGGAGAGACAAGTGAATCAAGGAAAGAGAACCTTTTAGAGGAACATATACCAAATCCATCGTAATTGGAGACAAGATAATGGGATCAATAATACAATGCTTGGAAAGGTATGTAATTTTAGTTAAACGGTATGGAAGGGATTTGAATTGGAATTTTTTGATGAAATGGTGGATGAACCACTGGGGAAAGACTCACAATTCAAACAATTGGCAAATGGTTATTTCACTGTAATTTGCCCTTCGCAAAAAATAAACAAGAAATTGAAAATGGTATTTGGATAATGGATGATTTTGGTTTCTACATAAGAAATTGGGAAGAAAACTTTAATCCGTATAGGCATAATATGGAAAAAAATTAGGATTGGTTAAAACTCCCAAATCTTCCACTTGAATTTTGGGAGCTTGAAGCCATAAAGGAAATAGTGTAAGGAAAGCACAGGTGCGGAAGACAGCTTCCCTAATGTTAATTCCAAGGGGACGATGCAGACAAGTCACTTTTAAAAACTAAATAACACAGATAAGTACATGAGAGAAACCAAATAGACAATATTCAGAACACAGACACACAGTATTACGTGGGAAAACCCTTACGGGTAAAAAACCCACCACCACAAGAAATCAATCTTTATTACAGTAAGATATACAGTTACAATAAAGAACTCAACTTCTTGCTCTGGTTTTGATTCTCAACTCCCTACCAACAGTTCGCTCACTGTATATTTACAGAACGAACCTTTCTTCAAGTCTCATCATCATAATACCAACAACACCTGTAGACTTATCATTCTATTTCCAGTCTGCAAGAACAGGAGTCGTTACACACTTCTGCTCTAACTGATAGAACAAATTCCTTAGGCGTCGCAGCCATCTAACCATCGCAACGGTTCATATTTCAGTGAGACATTTAGTCCCACATATACCAAGTCACCAATGACATTGCAGTTTATAAATGCCAACGAACCAAAGGCTATTGTCGGCAATTTTGTTGCCGACAATACCAAGCCTCCAAGCCTCCAAGTCCATCGGCATAACAACTACCATCGGCCCACAGACTTCACTCTCCACCGATCAGCATAGTCTCCCCGATCACCAATGGTACCATCAGAATAACTTTCACTATCGGCACAAGAATTAGCTCCCGCTCTGACAGTGCTCTGTCTCACCGATACCTCCATCGGAATGACCGCAGTACATCAGCTCACAACCTTTAGGCCATCAATGTAACAACCCATATCGAACAAGACCTCAAAAGTCACACCGAACCTCAGACTCCCGCCGATAGATATAAGTCATCAGAGTGACTACTCCTATCGGAGTAACTCCACATAGCTTGGCCGATAGGCCTTGTCTCGCTGACGACCAACCCGTAACCTTCGTCAGAGTGACTACTCCTGTCGGAGTAACTCCACAAAGTTTGGCCGATAGGCCTTGTCTTGCCGACGGTTGAATGCTTCCATCGGGGTGACACTCAGCATCGGACAAACCTTCGATGCTTATTCCGACGGCCCTTGTCTCACCGATGCCAATGGTCTTCAACACGGTCCTGCCGATAGTACTTCGTCACAGCGATGCCAACATTGCATATCCTCAAACCAATGAACCAAGGAACAGTTGAACTAAAATTCATTGAACCTACCAAATGAACTCTAGAAAGGTTCAACAAAGAGGTTCAAACAAGAGGTTCAACGAAGTGGTTCAATGCATAGGTTCAACTAAGAGGTTCAAGTAGTAATTTGAGACACAAGTTCTCTTCAATCTCCCACTTGTCGAAGACATTACTGCTACCTCTTAGTCCTCATTCGATTATTGAGAACTATGGGCCCGAAGACCCATTTCATCTGAGCACCATTTGAACTTGGCTGTGTTCACTAGTTTAGTTAAGGCATCAGCAACATTTTCCAAAGTGTCAACTTTTTCCAGCTTCACCTTCCTGTCTTCCACCATATCACGAACAAAGTGATATTGGACATCAATATGTTTTGTCCTAGCATGAAATGTAGGATTCTTTGCCAAACATATGGCCCTTTGACTGTCACAATGAATTTGTATTTGCCCTACATTAAAACCAACATCAGAACACAACCTCTTCAACCAAACAGCTTCTTGGCATGCACGAGTGGCTGCCATGTACTCTGCCTCTGTTGTGGACAAAGCGACTACAGCCTGTCGCTTGCTCATCCAACTGATAGCACCACCATGTAACGTGAACACGTATCCACTGGTGGATCTCTGACTGTCAATGTCCCCTACCCAATCAGAATCAACATATCCCTGAATACTGATAGATCTCTTAGACCCTTCTGAGTTTCCATGATAACAAATAGCATAGTCAGAAGTTCCCTTCAAATACCTCATAACTCTTTTCACAGCATCCCAATGTGATCTGCCTGGATTCGCCATAAACCGGCTCAAAACTCCCACTGCTTGGGCAATGTCTGGTCTGGTACAGACCATTGCATACATTAAACTGCCAACAGCACTTGCATAAGGTACTCTCTTCATGTCATCAATTTCATTTGAAGATTCTGGACAATCTTCAACAGATAATTTCGTTCCCTGCAAAACTGGAACAACTAACTGTTTAGAATCAGACATATGAAACTTATCAAGAACATTGGTAATATACTTCCTCTGGCTTAGCCAAATTTTTCTCTTAGATCTGTCCCTTTTGATCTCCATTCCCAGAATGCACTTTGCTGCCCCCAGATTTTTCATTTCAAATTTCAAGGACAACTGAGATTTTAATTCTGAGATCATCCCCTTACCATTGCCAATGAACAACATGTCATCCACATATAGTGCAATTATAAGAATCTGGTCACCTTCAGTTTTATAATAGACACAATGATCAGATTTAGATCTCACATACCCCAAGGATAAAACATACGTATCAAAATTTTGATACCACATTCTGGGAGACTGTTTCAAACCATAAAGAGACTTTTTAAGTTTACATACCAGATGTTCTTTACCTTTTTCCACAAAATGCTCTGGCTGGGACATATAAATTTCTTCTTCAAGGTCTCCATGAAGAAACGTTGTTGTCACATCCATCTGCTCAATTTCAAAATCATATGCTGCTGCAAGTGACAACAGAAATCTAATGGATGTCAGCTTAGCTACAGGAGAAAAAATTTCTCCATAATCAATACCTTCCTTTTGGGAATACCCCTTAGCAACCAGTCTTGCCTTGTACTTCTCAATACTACCATCTGGACCATATTTCTTCTTAAATACCCACTTACAGCCTACAGGTTTTCTTCCTTCAGGCAAGGGCACCAAATCCCAGGTTCCATTCTTCTCCAATGATGTCATTTCACTTTGCATGGCTTCCAACCAAGAATCTGAATCAGGTATACTAATAGCTTCTTTCACAGTCCTAGGTTCATCAGTATTAGTAAGTAAAGCATAGGCACAAGTTGAATCAAGTACTAAAAATCCATACCTATTTGGTTGTCTTCTTTCACGTGTAGATCTCCTCAAAGGTTGAGGTGCAGGTTCAGGTTCTTGCTCTGGATCAGAATCTTCGGAGCTACTTGAACTCTCATCTGAACCATCTACACTTGGTGCTTGTTGTTCCTCTTTTACAGGGGTCAGAGGAACATTCACAACACTCTTTTCTTTCTTTTCTTCTATCTTTTCTGGCTGAGGATCAACAACCAATGGTTTCAGCTCTCTGAAAATTACATTCCTGCTGTAGATTACCTTTTTAGTTTCAGGATTCCAAAGCTTGTATCCTTTAATACCGACTCCATAGCCAACAAAGATACATTTAACTACCTTGTTATCCAACTTAGATCTTTTAACTTCAGGAATATGAGCATATGCCTCACAGCCAAACACTCGAATATGTCTTAGAGAGGGCTTCTTACCAGACCATGCTTCCATAGGTGTCTTATCAACCAATGCTGATGTAGGAGAACGATTCAGCAAGTAACAAGCTATAGCAATTGCCTCAGCCCAAAACTTCTGTTCAAGACCAGCATAACTCAACATACTTCTTGCTTTCTCCATCAACGATCGATTTAACCTTTCAGCAACTCCATTCTGTTGTGGAGTATAAGGTGTAGTTTTATGCCTTTTAATTCCATGGTCTACACAATACTTATCAAAATCCGCATTGCAATATTCACCACCATTATCTGTTCTCAAGCATTTTAGTTTTCTACCAGTCTGATTTTCCACAAGAGTTTTAAATTCTTTAAATCAACTGAACACTTCTGATTTGTTTTTCAAAAAATATACAAATGCCCTTCTTGAATAATCACCAATGAACGATACATAGTATCTTGATTTAGATAAAGAAGGAACATCAACTGGACCAAAAACATCAGAATGCACATAGTCCAGAACACCAGAAGATTTATGAGAACTAGAGTAAAATGAAACACGGTTTTGCTTTCCATATATACAATGTTCGCAGAAATCGAACTCCAGATTACAATCAATCAGCCCATCTACCAGATTTTTGTTTTTCAAGGTTTTTAAACCTTTCTCACCTATGTGACCAAGTCTATGATGCCAGAGCATTGTTTTCTCTACAGGAAGTTTAACTTCCATAGAATTTACGTCATGTGTTACAATAGTAGCTTTTTCAGATTTTGCAGAGACATTATTACAGCACACTGGTTTAGCATCTAACCTATACAGAGTTCCAATGCATTCACATTTTGCCAGAACAATAGAACCTCTAGTCATCTTACAGCCACCATTCACAAAAGTAACTTGCACTCCAACATCATTAAGCTTACTAACAGAAAGTAAATTTCGAGCCAGACCTGGTATATGAAGAACTTCATTCATTCCCTTTATTCTGCCATCCGGGAACTGGATTCTGACTCGACCTCGGCCAACAATTTCCAGCGTTGAATCACTAGCCAGGAACACCTTTCCACCAGCATAGGGTTCATACTTCGTGAACCACTCTCTATGAGATGTCATATGAAAAGATGCTCCTGAATCAATCAGCCAAATATCTTCAGAAGTAGGTGTTGCCAAAGCAGCAATGAAAGCATTAGCATCACTGTGTGAAGACTCAGAGTCAGAGAAGTTCTTCTTCTTCTTTTTCTCCTCTTTGCAGTCTTTCTTGACATGACCTTTCTGCCCACAATTCCAGCACTTCACCTTGGACTTCTTGCCAGGAGATTTTGATTTCCCCTCTGATTTGGACTTAGACTTCTTGTCCTTCTTCTTGTCTCTTTCCTTTGATCTACCATGAACTGACAGAGCCTCTTTGGCCATTCCAGAAGATTTCCTCCGCATCTCTTCAGACAACAAAGAGGCAACAACAGTTTCCTGAGAAAACGTAGTTGTTGTACTTCCAATAGCCATCACCAGATGGTCCCACGAGTTAGGTAAGGAACATAACAGAAGCATACAGCGATCTTCCTCTTCTATTTTTACACCTATAGATGTCAACTGAGCAACAATCGTATTGAATGCACTCAGATGTTCTGCTACAGACGCACCTTCATCCATCTTCAGAGAATACAATTTCTTTCTGAGGAAAAGTTTATTTACCAAGGACTTGCCCTGATAAATATTATTCAACTTTTTCCACAAATCACTTGCAGATTTCTCCTCATGGATGTTCAATAGAACAGAGTCAGATAAACTCAATCTTATCAGTCCTTTGGCTTTTCTGCATATCAGTTCCCAATCTTCTTGCTTCATGCCTGTAGGTTGAACTCCAGACACAGCAACCCAAAGATCTCTATAGACTAACATGTCTTCAACTTTAAGTTTCCACAACTCAAAGTTTGTGCCATTGAATTTCTCAATGTCTATTTTGTCTGATGTACTTGCCATCTCTATTTAATTTAGAAATAACTCTCTACAGAACTCCCACACAATAGAATTAACACAAAAAACCCAAACTACTGACAAGGATAACACAACGGGCCAGGCTCTGATACCACTTGTAAGGAAAGCACAGGTGCGGAAGACAGCTTCCCTAATGTTAATTCCAAGGGGATGATGCAGACAAGTCACTTTTAAAAACTAAATAACACAGATAAGTACATGAGAGAAACCAAATAGACAATATTCAGAACACAGACACACAGTATTACGTGGGAAAACCCTTACGGGTAAAAAACCCACCACCACAAGAAAACAATCTTTATTACAGTAAGATATACAGTTACAATAAAGAACTCAACTTCTTGCTCTAGTTTTGATTCTCGACTCCCTACCAATAGTTCGCTCACTGTATATTTACAGAATGAACCTTTCTTCAAGTCTCATCATCATAATACCAACGACACCTGTAGACTTATCATTCTATTTCTAGTCTGCAAGAACAGGAGTTGTTACACACTTCTGCTCTAACTAATAGAACAAATTCCTTAGGCATCGCAGCCATCTAACCATCGCAACAGTTCATATTTCAGTGAGACATTTAGTCCCACATATACCAAGTCGCCAATGACATCGCAGTTTATAAATGCCAACAAACCAAAGGCTATTGTCGACAATTTTGTTGCCGACAATACCAAGCCTCCAAGCCTCCAAGTCCATCGGCATAACAACTACCATCGGCCCATAGACTTCACCCTCCACCGATGAGCATAGTCTCCCCGATCACCAATGGTACCATTGGAATAACTTTCACTCTCGGCACAAGAATTAGCTCCCGCTCCGACAGTGCTCTGTCTCACCGATACCTCCATCGGAATGACCGCAGTACATCGGCTCACAACCTTTAGGCCATCGATGTAACAACCCATATCGGACAAGACCTCAAAAGTCACACCGAACCTCAGACTCCCGCCGATAGATATAAGTCATCGGAGTGACTACTCCTATCGGAGTAACTCCACATAGCTTGGCCGATAGGCCTTGTCTCGCTGACGACCAACCCGTAACCTTCGTCGGAGTGACTACTCCTCTCGGAGTAACTCCACAAAGTTTGGCCGATAGGCCTTGTCTTGCCGACGGTTGAATGCTTCCATCAGGGTGACACTCAGCATCGGACAAACCTTCGATGCTTATTCCGACGGCCCTTGTCTCACCGATGCCAATGGTCTTCAACACGGTCCTGCCGATAGTACTTCGTCACAGCGATGCCAACATCGCATATCCTCAAACCAATGAACCAAGGAATAGTTGAACTAAAATTCATTGAACCTACCAAATGAACTCTAGAAAGGTTCAACAAAGAGGTTCAAACAAGAGGTTCAACGAAGTGGTTCAATGCATAGGTTCAACTAAGAGGTTCAAGTAGTAATTTGAGACACAAGTTCTCTTCAAATAGGAAGTCAACTGGGAAATTATATCTATGCAGAAGAAATAGCAAATCCCAATGGAGGTGGGTCATATGTGAGGATTTGTGTGGAGAACAAACCAAATAGTACAAATTGGAAAGAAATTGAAATAATAACGGATCGAGGAAAATGGAAACAAAGTCTGGAATTCAACTTAAATCCTAAAGGTCAAAAAATTAGGGTTTTGGGTTTTAGAGGCCAGCAATAGAAGGAAGAATCTAAAAGGATATGGCTAGAGGAGCATGTATCTAAAAAAGAAAACTTGGATAGGGTAGAGGTAGCAGAGGAAAAAGAGATTCCAAATCAATCGACATTAGATTCTTGAGCTCATGAAGCAGTGAATCCAAGGATTGATGAAGAGTTAGACCAAAAAGGGGAAGAATAGATAGAACATAAGGAAGACTTTAAGGAGAAACTATTAGAGGTCATTACTCTATTAGGTAATACTTTCAGGGAAGAAGATATAAATTTGTTAATATAAGTAGGAAGTGATCTTGTGAAGTTGGCTAGGGAAAATAAGGTAGGTATGATGGAAGAAAACCTAGAAATAGAAGACCTGGAGGAGGAATGAGAAGCAAATCCTGAATTGGGGCAAGAGGAAAGGGAATTGGAGAGCACAAAGGGCATCCTATCCACAAATAATATGCAAAACATTATGTTCTATCAGGAGGAGGGAGGAAATTTAGGCATAGGCTTTGTGAAAGCTCTTATTCCCTTGTGTGTTTTCTCTCTACCTTAATGTCCTTGATGTTGGTACACAACATCAACCACCTTAAGGAGGGGGCATATATAATGATATCTTTCATATGATTTTGGTACTAATGAAGCATGTTTGTAAGCCCTCTCTATGAGGCAGGATGTTGTATCTCCATTACAAATACACATCTTTATTTATATTGTAATCAAAGAAGCCCTCTACGTGAGGCGGGATAACATATCTCTTGAGCTAGTGTGTATCCTCTTATTCAAAATCCCTTCTATAGAAGGCCGGATGGTGTATCTCTTGAGCTAGTACACATCCTTTTATCAAAAATTCCTCTGCAGAGGCAGGGTTGGATCTTGAGCCTATCCTCCCTTAAGCATGTCTTTGGTGATTGTTCTTGCATAAGCCCAACCATCAGGTGTGCCTGTAACATGTTTGAGATGGTGGGACTTAGCAATAAGCTCCTTCCATCACCCTTATTTGTCATCTTTAAAATGTATACTATGTCTATGGCATGCTATAGGGCGCTCATGTATTCTATGTGTTTTTCCCCTTTTGTAGTGTAAAGGGTGTGGTGATGAGCCCCCCTACACTTGGGTTTTCTATGGCATGTTTTCTCCCTAGTGTAGTGTAAAGGGTGTGGTGATGAGTCCCCCCTACACTTGGGTCTTGTATGACATGTTTTCCCCCTGGTGTAGTGTAAAGGGTGTGGCGATTAGTCCCCCTTACACTCAAGTTTTGTATGGCATGTTTTTCGCCCTAGTGTAGTGTCAAGGGTGTGGTGATAAGTCCCCCCTACATTTTATGGTTTTGTGTTGTAATTTTATTTCCATGCATATATGTATATATGAAAATGAAAATATTATATTAGTTTATTCATCATGTTTTACGTGACTTCTCTTAGTGTATTCATCATGTTTTCCATGTCTTCAATACTATCTTCTCTATGTCTTGCATGCTTCCTACTATCTTAATTGTATTTTGTGTGTCTGTAATGTGTTTTCTAGTGCTTGCCTAAGACTGGGGGCTAGAAATCGTTCCTCAATCTTTGTGTATGCCTTAGCTTCAAGTGCCTAGCGTGTTTAATGTGTTTTTGACCATACTTTAATGCATGTATGGGTCATAAGATCATACATACATTAAAATGGGGGCTAAATATTTTGTCAAAATGTTCCCCTAGGAATTTTACCTCCTAAGTTTAGCTCCTGGGTCCCTTAGATTTAATTATGCATGTTAAAAATGAATCCCAAAGAAAAATCCCCCAAAACCCATGTCAAATGGGACTTAGCGGACTATATTGATCTTAATCTAGTCCCAAAATAGGATCCTAGACAAAAGCACCCGCTCCCTTGTCTTGCCCTATTTTGTCAAGACCCAAATCTTAGATGTCGACAAAGTGACTGTTAAAAGTTTTCCGTTTGTTAACCTATTCAATTTAATTTATGAAAGTTTAGTGGGAATGCATATTTAAGTAGATTAATGAATTTATTTTACACCTAGATGGACAATTCAAACTTGTGATCTTATGCTAAGGATATTCAAGGCTTTCATTGTGTTGCAGAGTAGTATTGTGTTGTGTTTGTACATGTTTGTTGCAGATCTTCATCAATCCATCTCATGAAGTGAAAGATCTTCATCTCCCTGTGAGAGCTTACACCTACTAAGGTGATATTTACTTTGTGCTTCAATCAATTTATTATATCATTTGCTTTTACTTCTATCCACCAAGGACACACACTCTCTCTAACAATAGTGTTGGAAGGCTTAAACGTCATTTCAGGGCTTGGTCGAGGCAAGCTCCGAAACATCACAACCCACAACCCCTCTCTTGTGATTGCAAGTGATAGGTGTCAAATCTTGCAGAGAGGAGTTGCAGGATATTAGAGCAGATAATAAAGATTCTAGATCTGAAGAAAATGATAGAAAATATCCCTAATTGGACAAGGGCACCTGCTCTCTTGTCCTCCAGTTTTGCAATGTTAGGAATATCTGAGCAGGTTACATTTTGAAGCATATTTTACGCTGAAGCCCTCAGAAAAAGCACTACATTGGACAAGGGCGCCTGCTCTTTTGTCCCCAAAGTTTCCACTTTCTAGAACCCAAAATCTGGTTACAGTCTAAAGCATATTTTACTCTGGAGCCCTCAAAAAAAGCACTATATTGGACAAGCACCTCTGCTCTTTTGTCCCCAAAGTTTCCACTTTTCAGAACCCAAAATCTGGTATGTATCTAATCTACATTTAGTGCCTTCTTGTATGAGTGTTTGTCATGTTTTGTATGTTTGTTTACGATTTTGAATAATTAGTGTTTTAGGCATAATCAAACTAAGGTTTTACAAATTAATTAACAAATTCCAAATTTACTTATCATTCCAAGTGACACTAAACCTGTAGTTGAGTCCTCTTGCAAAATTTGTGACTTAACTTGGTTTAATGTCCTTGAATGTTATATGTGAAAGGAGGATCTAACTAAACTATCAATCTCATCATCTTCCCTCTTTTCCTTCATAACAGGTTGTGATGTAGTAGAGAGTTGAGGCTGGAAAAATAGGTGTTGTTGGAATGAAGACTGAGTAGGAGATTGATAGTGTTGTGTTGTAAACTCTGTTGAAGTTAATACAAACTAGTACATCTCTGTAGTTTTTATCTTGAAAGAGTTTCTCCATGTAAACATTGTGCTATGTGTTTGATCTTATGTTATGTTATTTCTTTGTACTGATTTCATACTATCTGCATTTTGGTTTTGCATAGTTAAATATCAATATTACAGTTGTAATCAAATTCTCATTAATAGTTGTTTACCTTCATTTTAACAAAAATAAGATAGGACAAAAACCCTATCTATCTATTACCCTAGGTGTTAGAATAAGCATCTCCTTAGAGACTGCTGATGGGGGTTTTCAATCCTCTTCATTAAATATTATCAATCTAGGGTTAGTGTTCAAAGGAAATTTGCAATATGGGAAAGAGATTTTTGGAAAATATTCCCTTCTACTTCACACTTGTAGGAATTGAAAAGTACACTTGCAAAATTAAAGATCACACTTAATCTAAACCACACTTGCATGAAATTAAAGTAAATCTGAAAGAAAGAAAAATTTTGAATTTAAAAAGAATTTGATAAAATAGAAATTGAAAAGAAATGACAGCATAGAGAACACCTATAGGTTAACAACAAAAGGGAGTCTACATAATCAAGGCTTAAATTTGACAGTCGACCTTCCCTATTGAGCAATTTTTTTATGACAGTTATCTTTTCAATGTTGCCTTTAAAATACTATGGCATATCTTAGTATAAGTAGATTATCTAAAAACCAAATATATATATCAGCATAATCCTATGTAAATTTTGACAGTTTGTCCAAAATATTTCCTTTCATATGATACAATCTTTTTAAAATTTTGATTGTATTTTACAACAAAAATGGCTAAATACAACTATACAACTATCAAATTTAAGCCATGTACATAATACAAAGAAATCGACAACAATTCACAACAAAAGGACAATTATAGAATGAAGAAATAATACAACACATTGATCCATCTTCTTTAGAACGAGTGGCCATCTCATTCTTTGGAAGAGGATTTTTAACCAAATTCACAAACTTGTTGCCACAAACGTTTGAATGAATTATTTAAAAATAATGGAGTTATTATTCAATAGTAGGGAAGATTGCATTTATAATTGCATGCTTCCAATAAAATCCTTATTTTGAGTTGTAGATCTCAAGTCAATCTCAATCTCCAAAAAACATGGAGAGAGACAAAAAACATGGAGAGAGATTATTGGAATCAAAATCTTAACTAAAATAGAAGATTATGGTAAGATTTGCTCACAAATCTTCTTCCTTCATATTTGGTAACTAATGATTTGATTCTCACTTTATTGTGAGAATCAAAATAAATATTGATTCCTTTGTTTTCTACAGAACTCGATCTTCACTTGGAGTAATTACTAGAGCTAAGTGAAGTAATTACTATAGCTACTAGTAACCTCTTGAGTTGACTATGTGACTTACCTGTACTAAACTCCCTTTTTATTTCAAATGATGCATGCTTTAGAAAAACTAAAGTAGGTTTTTGTTCAAATCATTGTTATAGTGAAAACCTCTCAGGCAGATATTTTCTGGACTATAACATAAGAGTTTACTAAAAACTACTTTTCTTCCAAATGACAACACCTTTAGAAAATCCGACTTGGATGTTTTTGTTAACTCATTGTTATGACCAAAAACCACTCTTAGATTTTCTTTTTGACTTTTCTTACTCTAATTATGTAGAATATGGAGCTATCTGAAACTGACTGAAATGACCATAACTTTTGTATACAAAGAGCTGCTCACCTAACTGTTGTACATTTTTGGAGCTAATATGGACTGCATATGCACAAATTGACATGTTTTTCTCAATAATCATTAGAAATATCTAACAAAGAGATAACAATAAATTCTAAAGAAATAACCATTATATATATACTCACTCTATTTTATTCTAAATAAAGCATAACTTCAGAAAATATACTTAGATCCACTTGTGTATGTGATTATGCAAGGAAAAATGCTGTCATATTTTGTATATGATGAGCCATTTTTGGGGCTCATCATCTCCCCCACGGTCTCGTATTTATTATTAAAATTTAAATGCCTTGACTATTAAATACTGAGGACATGGGTGCCTTGAGTATTTAATAGTCAAGGCATTCCGCTCATTAATAGTCAAGGTATGTCCGCTCATTAAAATAGCGAATCTTTAAAATTTTCCAGTTTAAGCTTCCCTATAAAAGCATGTACATGATGAATTATATACGAGTATGATGTTCTGAACTGAGAACCTTTAATAGCCTGTTAATTCAGGCAGTCAACTTCTTAAAACTAAAAATGCACTAAAGAGCAAAGTGTGACAGTTTTATAAAATCCAGTGTATTACAGACATTTTGTCAGAAATTATTTTGTATAAGAGCCTAGAGGCAGTTGGTTTCTTGGAAGGTGTTCAGCTTTCGCCGTGAGCCCTTTCTGAGGGGGATGTTTGATATTGCAGCTGTTCAGGTTTGTTTGACCCTGCTCATTTTTACCTTACCAATGCTGCCTTTTCAGAAGAAATTTTGCGGATTCTCTCTGCGTTTCTAAGCTGCTACTGTTCTGTTTAACAGTTGGGTTTAATGTGATTCTTGATGTGCATTGCATCATGGAGATTGCCTTTATTCAGCAACTGCCTTTGTAATATTCTCTTTGTTTTAATCGGTCAGCAGTTTTAGAGGGTTTTGTATTTCTGTTTTCCAGCATTGTTCAGTGGATCTGTGTTGTGGCCGGTTTTTTAAACATGCTGCCTCCTGGCAGGGCTGTTCTTGTTCCTTCTGTATGTGTTGGCAGTGTTCTGTAGGAGCATGTTCATGCGCTCTCTCTATATTTGTATACTGACAATTTTTTCAAGAGTTTTTTTCCTTTGTACATTTACATTTTTTCACTTTAAAAAAAGATTCGGGAACATTCCTCATGTCTTGTGGGTCTACAAAACAAACCCTAAGAAGAAAGGTAAACAAGAGAATTTTTCTTGGTTTTGCAGGATTGCCTTTAACCCAGATGTTGAACCCCAATGCTCCCGACTTCATTCCTGCTCGCCCAGTCTTGTATCCACAGCCCATATTCAGTCCTCATCAGATCTACGGACAAATGGATGAAATGCTGCAGCAGCAGACGCTATTATGGTATGGGGGGGCGAGGCATAACGGTCTGATACACAGTGGAGGCCTGACTCCACGGACTTCTCCCAGAGGTTTAGGCGCTCATTACATCTTTGATGAGAAAGCAGCAGAATCATATCAGGGCACCCCTCGCACTACCCTCATGTTCAGAAATATTCCCAACAACTGCAGGTATTTCATCACTGTACTTAAAAATCATTTCAATGGTTAAATAATCAAATAGTCAGTTTATACTTCATAGATATCAAAAAGTGGTAATTATTTATCCTATTTTTATTGATCAAAACTAATATTTCACTATTAAAGTTGATGATGTTTAAGAATATCCCTATTTGATTACGTACAGTTAGTTGCTCACTTACCATCTTTATGCTGCAGCCAGATTAAGCTGATAAAATTGCTTGATGAGCACTGTATAGAGCAAAACAGTAAAAACTCTGGTTCAAATGATGTTGATTCTGCCTATGATTTTGTTTATTTGCCTATTGATTTCACGTGAGTTATGACCTTTTTTACTTCATGTCCCATTAAATCAAACAAATATCACTGTTTTGCAATGGCTTGTATGATATAATGTAGACAACTTTTGTGGTATGTGAACAGAAACCGGTGCAACTTGGGTTACGGGTTTGTAAATTTTACCAACGTTCAAGGGGCACTGAGGTTCTACAAGGCTCGCCATTTAAAAAAGTGGGAACATTTCGATTCAAGGAAGATTTGTGAGATAAGTTATGCTCGCCTGCAGGTGCGTTAAGTTGATTGTTATATTTCATTTTTTTGGGTTCCTTTTTTATACAAGTAGGGGTTCCTATGTTAACTTCGTCTCTTTCTTTCCTCAGGGGAAGGGAGCTTTGGAAGAACATTTTGTGCACTCCACGTTTCCATGCAACAGGGACATATTTGCCGGTTAAATTCTCACCACCACGCAATGGAACCCAATGCACCCCACCAACTGTTGTAGCGGCTCGCCTGTCACGGAAGCGTAGTTTTAGAAATGACTTTGGGTGGGCAACTGTTTAGATTTAAGTGGATATATTTAGGTTGATGAATGAATAAGTGTAATCAATCCATAGATAAAATGGATCTTCTCAGGCCTTAGAGGTGTTAGATGTTTGGTATTAATCAATGGAAGTGAATCCCTCCCCTTTTAGACATCAAGGGGCCTAAGACAAGGGGACCCCATCTCACCTTATCTATTTATCTTAATGATTGAAGCTCTTACTTGGATCATAAGACAGGGCAGAAGTAACAAAATTTGGAGGGGTATAAGATTGAAGTCCTACAATGATCCCCTCACCCACGCTCTTTTTGCAGATGACACAATTCTTTTTGGTAAAGCTAGTAAGAGAGAAGCCTCTCCTATCAAAAGGACGATGGCAATGTATTGTGAGGCCTCTGGCCAACTAGTCAACCCAATGAAGTCTAAAATCTACCTTTTCAACACCCTGCAGGAAGAACAACTAGGGATTTCAAGTTTTTTTAGCTTCAAGTTGGAGTCTCTGCTAGGTAAATACTTAGGGGTTCCACTTTTTAATGGCTGACATACAAAGATCCTGTGGAGTGGGGTTATAGAAAACCTACTTCACAAAGTCAGCATATGGAAAGGTAGTTGGTTATCTCTAGCTGGCAGACTCACCCTTTTAAAAGTAGTCCTCTCTGCAGTGCCAGTTTATATGATGTCATCCCTACAAATTCCAAAGGGTATCCTGGCTGAAATTAGGAAAATTTGCAGAAAATTTTTATGGCAAGGAACTTTAGACACAAGGAAGATTCGCTTAATTGCCTAGGACAAGATCTATTTACCGAAACTTTAACGAGGTGTAGGTGTCATCAACTTGGAACTGCAAAACTTGACTCTAGGAGGCAAAACTTGACTCTAGGAGCAAAACTAGTGTGGAAAATGTATAAGCATCCTCAAACTAGATGGGTGAAAATTTTACAGAATAAGTATTTGGACAGAAAAGCACCGGAGAGAATTTTCACAGTTGCCAATCCTCTGAAGGGCTCATCAATTTGGAATTTCATTATTAAATGGCACCAAGTAATTCTCCCTATGTTATCATGGACTATCCATAATGGAAAGAAAGCATCCTTCTAGGATGACCAATGGAATGGCTGGCCATCATCTCAGGGAAATTTTTGGGAAGCAGCAGCTTACCTTAAAAGGTTTAGGGGAGAAAATGTACATTCCTATTTTATAGTGGACATAAGCATAGTTCATTTGAAAATTAGATGGAAAAGCTTTGATAATTGTAACTTTTCTCTTGAACAAAAAGTCACCCTTAGAAAGACCTTGGAGTAACGATCTCTCTTTTTTCTCCACGAGAGGATGAATTGATCTGGATGGGAGATGGCTTGGGAAGCTACAAAGCCCAATCTGGTTATAAATTTCTATCTACAAGAGTGAAAATGTGTTAGTGTAGGTTTTTATTTCCTAGTTGGGTTATTTATTTTTCCCTATATTCCTAGGTTTTTCCTACACTTCTATTAATCTTGCTTAGGTTAATAAAGCATGTCTTATTAGGTGAGTGGTTGAGAGGTGTCACCTTCCTACATGTGAGCATCCATTAGCTATCTTGAGAAGATACTTTGCAATCTTTAGTCTAATAGATGGTTGCTCCTCATTGGTCAGTGTTGCCACCTCCTCCCTCTCCCTGGTCTATATAAGCATGCTACCTGGCTTGTATTTTGTATCTTTTACTTTTGCATCCTCTTAATGCTATTTTTCTTTTAGCATTTGTATTACTCTCTTGGAGACTAACTCTGTGTTGCTATTTTGATTTCGTATCATTTGCATTCATAGTTTAAATATCTATTCATTTGCACTAGTTTTCTGGGTTAATAATCTTTTTAGATTCTAACATGGTATCAGAGTTGTTCTATGTGCAAGGGTAGATTTTAGTTTCTATATTTGAGAGATTCAGAGGGGGCTAATAAATTTTATTACAATTTTTTGAAAAACCCAGTATGCTCTTCTCTTGCATCTTCATATGATCTTGAGAATCAGAAAAGTTTGACGGAAACTTTTTTAATCTCTGGGGTTTGCACATGTGTTTTATGAAATCTGGGTGATTATAGCATTTTTAGTTCTATTGGCAGCATTTCCATCTATTCTAACTCGTCTAGGAGGCTTGAGAAAGTCAAATTTGGCTTTCGTTTCACCGAAATCAGAGATCGTCATACACAATTGCGAAACTGAGGTTTCAAGCTCAAATCTGACAACCAGCTTGCATATTTAGTGTTTTCAATCAATATTGCAAGTTCTAACATGTCATTTCTTGTCTTAGGTAACTAATTCAGCCTTTGCATGTCATTTTTTGGTTGTTGGGGTCGTTTTTGTAGCTAAAGACATTTTGTTTACACTAGATCAACATCTTTTGTATATCAGCAAGAAAACCACCTTTTGGGTTTTGTTCGCAACATAGAAAATGAGATCCCACTTTTGGCTCGGGATTCTGAAGCATAACGGGATCCTGTTTCATACAAAGCAAGATCCTATTTCGGTTTACCCGATTTTGGGTTTTTTTCTAAGTCTGAAACTCCCACCTTAAGTGGACTCATCTTTGTGCATTTACCCTATGCCTCTTACGAACAAGCAAACTTAATTGCAGTCAATTTTTCATTAATAATCGGTGCCGTTCCCCCTTTTTAAGGCCATCGTCCCTTTATTTTTTACCACCTTCTATTCATTTTTTCCTGCAACCGTGCTTCATTGTTGCTTGCAATCCCTTGTATTCGTGTTGTGTTCAATTTCTTACAAGTCTTGTGCAAATGGAGGGTGAGGTTGCTAATTTCAGGATCTTCTTCCCTCCATTTCAATGGGAGCCAACCATTAGAGGAAGCATGGGAATTGTGGAGTTAAACTATGTTTTCCAGCTCGACTGCACCCTTGCAAAGTTTGCAGTTCAAATGATGTGTAACCAAAAATGGCTACAAGGCACTCTAGACTGAGAGGTAAAATGGTCAGAGGTAGTCTCTGTTTTTGTCTCCAATTTAATGGATATTGTGCAAGATCCTCATTTCATCCCTCCCATTGTGATTGGAATTATCAATTGGCATTTGTTCAGTGTGGAGCGATGGAATGAAATAGTGGCCAACTATGACATTACAGTTGGTGATGCCTAGGTTGGAGGACTTTTTCCTTCCTGCAAGCTATGTACTAGAAGGTCCTATGAGTGCATTTATAAGAAAATGCAACATGGTCTAAGTTGTGGGTGCATTTGCTTACTTGAAAGAGCCCTCAAGGGAAATGCTCACTCAGTCCTGAAGTTTGTGAGGCTGAGGTGCAAAGACTTGTTCATAGCCATCTGTTTTCTAAGGTTTCATGCTATGAATTTAGCCCCATACCATAGAAAGGTCTCCGATGAGGTAGAGGATGTCTTAGACATGGAGGATCCCCCAGACTAGAATGAGGACGAGGAAATGGCAGCAGTTGAAAGTAGGGTCTTAGGTGTAGGTGCAGGTATGGATGACTAATGGTGCTCTCCTCTGTGGTAGGTCTCGGGTAGCAGCTGGGTGGTGTTTAATGTTGGTGGCTTTTTTGTTTTTTGATTATCTTATGTATGTTTTGAGCGGCTTTTGTCCTCATGGCCACTTCGAGGGGTCTAGAAATATTGATCCCCCCTCCCTTTTTGTACAACAAACTATATATTTTTAATATCAATATAAGTCTCGGGCTATACCCCTTTCTCTTAAAAAAATAAAAACTCTACAAAAACTAATATGCTCCCCTCCCTCTTAAAAATCTCCTTAGTTGGGATGCCTTCTTAGTGCAGCTGCAATGTTTAAAGTTGTATATATTTTGTAAGTATGATTAATTATCAATCTAGAATAGTATTTGAACTGAATCCTTAGACCAATGCAAAAGGAAAACAAAATAGCTAGAAGAAAAATTCAAATAACTAGTGCACCCTATGAGAGGGTACACCATTTCAAATGTTTGAATACATGAAATAATAGATATTCTGAAGATTTTAAATTAAAATCCTTAGTTCCAAACCTCATTCAAACTTAAATGTTATTTTTGTCTATCGTCTCACTCTAACTATTCATATATACACTTTGTTTTCATTATATTACATGTGTACAAATCTCACAAGGGATGGGCATCTGGTACTAGTTTTGGGTTATTATAAGAATTGAGACCACTCCTTTCATCATGGAGTGATACAACATCATCTATGGCCTACTTAATATACATTGGATAGTCTATTGTGTCTGAAATTCTTTAGACAATAACATTGAACTTAGCTGACAAGAAATTTTGTATGATACTAAGGAGGTTGAACTTCACTTAGTTTATTTAGTCCTTATATCTTTACCTTATTTACATATTTTTCAAAGGAATAGATTTTATATCTATATGTTGTAAAGGATCTTTACATTTTATTAAATCACCTTGATTGGTAGTATTACATAAAAACACTATTTAAACGTCTTATTTTTGAAATCCTAATAAAAATGTTTGGTGCCACTCAATGTTATTCTAGCAATGAAAAGGCCAAATGGCTCTCTATAATAGACTATGGGGTGTAATTGATTTTATCTATACTAAAGACCAAGATGCCCTAGAATATGGATTAGGCTTAGCATTGTTGTTAATTGAAGAATATTCAAGTTTTTAGTGATGTAGATATTTGAAGGTTTTAAGTAAAGTAGTACTATTTGGAAGAATATAGGTATTGATATGCTTATATAACTCCTTGGGAGGGTTATCTTATGCTTAGAAGTGTAATATCTTATTATGAATTTATGCAAATTATAAGTTGGAAACCTTGACATATTAGTAGCTTTGAGTATTTACCTGCATTACTCATAATTCAATAGACTTAGGGATTTGTTAGGCATGCCTTAGTCAAAGGTTGTCTAAGGAGTTAATTCATTAGTACATTTCAAATAGTTATGGACATGGCATTTGTAGGTTTGATGAATGAAATTCTAGTTATTTTCCAAGATGGTTTAAAAACTTTGTCTAAGCACAGGAATGACCATTGTAAACATCTAGAGCTTATTTTTAAAAGATGCATAGTATATGGGATTTAATTGAACCCCAAGAAATGTATATTTGGGGTAGAAGAAGGAAACTTACTAGGACATATTATGTCAAAGGATAGAGCTATAGTTGATCTTTGTTACATCCCTAATTTCTGACTTGCTATACTTTTACTTTTTACTTGGACATAAGTAAATTTATTGTGATGTTATAGATTTATGACAAGATATGACATGGAATTATATTGAATATCATTTATGAAATCAAGGAAATGATTATGTTATTATCAATTTAATATTTGTATTATGAGATTTGATTTATTAGTTGAATTAATTGAATAATGATGCACTGATCACATATTGTTTGATGACAAGTGAAACAGGATTACAAGTTATCAGATGACTCTCAGAGAAGAGAGAGAGAGTATCTTTCGAGAAGAGAGATATAGACCTCAGATTACGAGTGGTCTATTTACCAAATGAGTATAGTGTTAAACAATAATGTGAACCAATGAGTTGTAAGAGGTAGGTCTTGTCTTGCTAGTTTACTTTTGAATCTAATCGACAGGTAGTCAATATCTTGATTATCATCTAGTCAAGTCGATAGTGAGTCGACATAGTCATTTGTGAAGTAAACAATGTCATTGATGTAAAACGGTTGTGTATTCTTCTTGAGTCACTTGAGGTTTTATTGTCGATTCTTAATGTCAAGACGTTTTCATCAAGTTAGATGACGTGAATATTGTCGACGGATTGTGATGGGGAGGTAAACTTGACCCATTCACATCATTTGTAATCCTTAGTGGTCAAATTGAGTTGATCATCAAATTACTAATAATCGCTTTCTCTATTATCATGTCTATCTATTCTTTACTTGTGATGTATTGAAGAGGGAATCTTTTATACATTTATGAGGAAATTACTACCTCATTGTCATTTTAACCATTCATGCCTATCCTTTAGGAGAAGTCCATGATGAGTATGTAGGCTTTTAAACTTTTTAGATAGTGATCAAAGCGGGACAAATAGAGGAGTTTTTAACAACTTCAGGTAGAGGTTTTTCATAGCTATGATAACTAAACGAAATCTTGAGTCTTGTTCTGTGTTTGTGCCCAATTTGTCGATATCATCGTAAAGCGCTTCGAGTGTATGTCGTAAACTCCTCTTTGCAAAATTCAACGGATGTTGAATTGTTCTAGAGACCATGGTGTGTAATAACTTTGGTCGTATTATAAAGGAATATACTAAATTATATAAGTTATATTTAATAGTCGTTTGAAGTACTTCTTTATTCTTTTACGATGTTAGTAATCGAGCAATAGTTCAAGGAGATCACTCAAGTCTTTATTTATGATGTCTTGTATTTTGAAACAACTTATTTCTTTTTTTTAGCTCTAACCCTTAGGAGTGGGTTGTCGGCTTATCCATTTCTTTTAATTATGCATTTGTTTTATACTCATGAATGGTTATGAGTAGTGGAATATCTTATTCAACTAATTCTGCCACCCCGCAAGAGATTGAACTCCACTTTTCTGTGTAGTTGCGAATTAAGTGGGTAATGAAGCCTTTATTCTTAAGTAGTGGATGGGTTGTTAAGTCTGCCAACCGCCACCTCGCCTTCATGGAGCTTGATCTTGAAGAGTGATCGCAATTTGTGGGAGTTTCAAACCAATTTCTAGTTGAGGTCGCATAAGGTGGGGGACCTTCTTGCATGTCGAGTGAGATTCCCTTCTTGATAGGCATGGTCGGGAGTGGTGAGTCCATTATTCCTTCGCAGTGAATGGGGATATAGAATAGTTTTGAGTCAGTTTTGAATAGACAGATTTGGGGAGGAGAAGAGAAATGAGACTGAGTAAGGAGCTTAGAACAGTCGAATACAAACCTTGGCTCTAAAGGCCAGCTAGTATTAGAGTGAAAGACTTGTTTGTGTCAACCATCGATGGAGGATTGTTATTAGTGAGAGGTGCAGGTCGTAACATGCAAAGTCTTTACAATCATCCTCTCTTTTTGAGTTAAAACTAGTCGGATTGACCATGGCGAAGTTGTTAACTAGCTGTGAATGAAAACAAGATTAAAGATTATATGCTTTTGAAGGTAATACTTTTGCTATTGAAGTATTTAAACTATTATTTTTCCAAGAAAAGACCTTTTTGTTAAACTAATTATTATTATGAAGTTTTTACAAACAAGTAATGAGTCTTTTGTCAAGTCTCAAGCTTAGACTTGCATGCAATATAAATTGTTAGAAGAAACGATATGACAAGGTTCTCTAATGTATAGATCGACAAGATTAAGCTATGTTGAAGATTTTGACACATCGAAGTAGAACATTGTGAGTGTTAAATTTTAACGTACGGTTTTTGAACATTGTATTCTTTAAATTGGCTTTTAGTGAAACCCTTCCAAAACAACGGAGATGAGTTCAGTGTCCACTCAAGAGTGGATAATTTAAACATTGGGTTAAATTAGAGATCGTTGTGACAACACGTAGCGTTATCCGAATAATCAATATGCTAGGAAACCGTTCTTATATCATGAAGATGGAGAGGTTCCCATGAGCTTGTAGAGAGAAGAGTAAACCTCAATGCCATGTGTTAATGCATGATGAATTTCAAACACCTTGAGGTTATCGAGGTTGTTATATAGAACATATAAATAGGTAACTGTTGGATTGTGATTAATTCGAGTCAAGTGGGGTGAACTTATTTCATGAGTGAACTTATTTTGCGAACCCTAATTTAGTAAATGTTCATATCTATCTTATTGAAAATAGATTTGTTATTAGTCGACAATGTTTAACCTTAGGTAGGGAAAACTATTTATTGGGCTACAATTTGACTTGAAACATAAGTCATAAGCTTCAGGTTTTGCAAGCATGCAAGAGGTACTATTAAATGGTTAATCAAACATAAAGTTTATTATACCTTTTGGTCACAATTTCTCTTAGTTATTACTTATTGAAAGTAAGGAATCTAAAATGATTGCAAAGATGCAAGGGATACCTAAGAATGGATAATCATTTCATAAGGATTATGGAGTGATGACAATGTCGTGTGAATCCACCTAAATCATAAAGACTAGGTTTGAGTTAGTCAAAACTCTTTAGTTAAACTTTAACTTAACCTAGATATGGTAATTATTATAATAAGGCATTGAGATCATTATTTAGATCATGATTGAAGGGTCAAGTGCCCTGACTATGTGTAATTATTCTTACTTGCAAGAAGGGAATTAGATTCCTAGACTATAATGCTTAACCTGGGTAAGGTTATCATCTTAGTCGTAATTAATATATCTATAATTCTTATGAGATAATAAGTCATGGACCTTAGGTATTGCAATGATGCAATGAGAGTCCTCGTAAAGAAAGAAAGATGAATAGGTCTGTGGATTATAGACAGTGAAGGAAAACATGTAAGGGTCGAGAAGACGATATTGTTGAAATCGTCATGACTCCATAAGTTAAACATAGTTGACCAAGTCAAACTGTAGGAATATGATAGTATCCAAGTCGAGTTGGAGTGGGTGAACATTATGACAACATTCATTGTGAACGTTAATTTATATTGAAACTATGGCCATAGTAATGCATATGGCTCTGCATGCATTGTCAGTTCACTGTATCTGGATTGCACATCCTATCGAGAATCATACTTAGCTAGAGGGTATCTAGGGTTGTATAATTGATAGAGTTGTGTAGGATACAACACTATGTACTCGAAAAGGCAAATTACCACTGGTCACCTTTGGTCTATATTCCTCATGAAGGGTAGGGCCACTTCCTATGTGGAAGATGTGTGGGAGACCACCGGTCTGTGGTTGGAGGTAAATCACTAGAAAGATACTCTCTCTCTCTAGTAGAAGACATGCCGAGGCTTGTGATAAAGATGTCACATTTCTGGATGCAGTAATCTATGAGACTTGTGTTTATTGATACTATGTAAAACATTATCTAATGTAGATACTTGTAATTGATTTACTTTTGTAAACATTGTACTTGAGAAAGACAATATGGTTTATTGTATTTTGTAGTGAGAAATCTTGTAATTGTACTTACTTGATTATATTGAATAAAAGAAAAAAAAATCTCTATCTCATTTTTACCTTGTTAAATTACTTTATGGTAAATTACTAGTTTTTATTATGTTTATAAAACATGGATGTTACAATCTTGATAGAGTCAAGGCCATTGATGATATAATTAAACCCAAGAATCTCAATTGAATTCAATCATTTAAAGATTTGTGCCAAATTTTGCTTAAAAGACCAAGCCCATTCATAAGATGATGAAGAAAGGACAATCAATTCATTTAGACAATGAGCTTGCTAGGTCATTTTAGAGATTAAGGAATATCTAAAGCAAGCATTACTACTAACCAATCTTGAGTATGGGAATCCTTTTCAATTTTTCTCATTTACATTTTTTATACTATCATTGTTTTATTGCAAAAGAACACGAATGTATAAGTAGCCAATCACCTTTTTTCTAAATATTACTCTAGAATGTATAATTAAAGTACCTAGTGATGGAAAAAAAGGCATATGCATTAGTTAAGGTAATGAAAAATTTAAACCTTATCTCATTGGCACCAAGATTGTAGCCTATGTACCTCAGATGTAGTAGTCAAAGACATTTTCACTTTGCAAGAGGCATCATGAAGGAGATGTAGATGGATTAACATGATTAGATAGAAATTTGATTAGAGGTTTAGATTATAAAGCTAGTTAGAGGTCAAGGATCTGCCAAAATCATGGTATAGTAAAACTTGGAGGCCACTAAAATTAACAATGTAAGTAATGGTAATGCTCATACTCCTTTGCTTTAGAAAATGATCCATTGTATTTAGACATTGTATATTTTATTTATTGGGTGGGGGGCTTGGCTCGATTGGCTAAAGCATCCTATTGTAGACAACAAGTCACGAGGTCCAATCCCCCCACCCACTTGGTATTAAAGGACATGTCGTGCCAATGTCACCGGTCATGTTAAAAATTTTACCAGGTATATTGCAGGTTATAGGGGGCTATGTCGGTTCCTATATATATATTGAATATGTCTTGTCTATGCCATATGGATACCACTAAGAAAAGGAATTTGGAGGTCACTACACAAAATAGATTTTATTTTTAAAGGTCATCTCAATGTTAAAAAAACTCTTAGCTCGAGTGTTGCTAAAATATGTAAAGTTGGATAAGTCTTAGAGAATCATGGGTGAATGGCATAAGCGAATATGTGGACACTTCATGGAAACAACTAAAATTAATAAAATACAAAGGTGGATTATTGTTGTCCTACATTGTTCAAGGATGTAGCTAAAATGGTGAGATGTTCTGAGACTCATGTCAAAGACTTTCATGAAAAATGAAGGTTCCTAGTATATTACCTCTCACTACAATTTTAATTGAGACTCCATTTTAGTAGTATAAAATGGATTTTATATGTGATATTACTAAGATGTCAAATAATTGTTTTAAATGAAATCTTGTAGCTACTTATTATTTTACTAAATGGGTTGAAACTATTCCCACAAAGAATGCTACATCCAAGGCTATCATTGACATCTTATTGAATAACATAGTTACCAAATTTGGATTACCTCAAAGGATTTTCCTTGACAACATGGCATTTCTTTTACATATACAATTTCATTGACTTGTGAAATAAATATGGGATGAACATTACTTATTCATCCCCATATATCCCTCAAGGTAATGGATAGGTAGAATCTAGTAATAAAAAGTTGATGAAGATTATTTAGAGGAACCTTGAGTAGAATAAGAAAACGTGGGATGATAAATAAGGTTTGTAGTATGGGCTAACAAGATTACTTCTAAGGAAAGTTGTTGGGACATATTATGTCAAAGGACAAAGTTAGAGTCGATCCTAATAGAGTCAAGGTCATTGATGATATATCTCAGCCCAAGAATCTCAAATGAATTCAACCTAGGAAAATCAATTTCATAAGAAGATTTATGCCATTTTTCTAAAAAGATCAAGCCCATTTGTAAGATGATGAAGAAAGACAAATATTCCATTCACATGGTGAGCTTGCTAGGTGACTTTTAGAGATTAAGGAAGCTCTAAATAAAGCACCAATCCTAATCAGTTTTAAGTATGCGAAGCCTTTTCATCTTTTCTCATTTGCATCTTTTTATACTATTGTTGTTGTTTTATTGCAAAAGAATATGAATGGTTATGAGTAGCCAATCACCTCTTTCTATAAATTGCTCCAAAATGTAGAATTGAAGTACCTAGTTATGGAAAAGAAGACATATACACTAGTTAAGGTTATGAAATATTTTAGATCTTATCTCATTGGTGCCAAGACTATAGACTATGTACTTCACATAGTAGTCAAAGATATTTTCACTTAGCTAGAGGCATCGAGAAGGACATGTAGATCTGGATCAACAAGATCTAGAAATTTGACTTGGAGATTTAGATTACAAAGCTAGTTAGATGTTAGGGACTATCCAAACTCATAGTAGAGCCAAACTTGGGAAGCCACTGAAATTAATAATGTAATTGATGATAATGCTCTAATTCCTTGTGCCTTGGAAAATGATCCATGGTATTTTGACATTGTATATTTTATTTTTTGAATATGTCTTGTCCACCACATATGCATACCACTAAGAAAAAGAATTTGAATCTTACTACACAAAAAACATGTCTTGTTAAAAGGTGAGCTCACATTGAAAAGATTTCAAAGTGGATGATACTAACATGTGTAAACTTGAACAGGTCTCAATGAATCATTGATGAATGGCACAAGGGGATATGGGTAGGACACTTCATGGAAATAAATATAATTCATAAAATATTAAGGAAAAGTTATTGGTGGCCCACATTGTTCAAGGACATGTTACTAAAATGGTGAGATGTTGTGACTCATACATTCAAATATTTTCATGAAAAATGAAGGTTCCAAGTGTATTACCTCTCACTACCATTTTAGTTGAGGCTCATTTCCAATAGTGAGAAATGGTTTTTATAGTTGATATTATTGACAATTCAAGTAGTGATTTTAAATGTAATCTTGTAGCTATTGATTATTTTACTACGTGGGTTGAAGTTATTCCCACAAATAAAGTTACATCCAAGGTTGTCCTTGACTTCTTGTTGAATAACATAGTGGCTAGATTTGGATTGCCCTAATGGATTATCTTGACAATGCTAGGTGTTTTAGGTCATATTATTTCATTGACTTGTGTAATGAACTCAGATAAACATCACTTATTCATACCCATATAGCCCACAAGGTAATGGATAGGCAGAACCTAGTAATAAAAACTTGATGACGATTATTTAGGGGAACCTTGAGTAGAATAAGAAAAGGTGGGATGACAAATTAAAGTTTGTAGTATGGGCTAACAAGATTACTTCTAAGAGACCTACAAGTAAAAGTCTTTTCAACTTGGTATATGACACAAATACTATGTTTCCCATTAATTTGGAAGTGCCTATATAGAATCTATTGAAACAAGTTGATGATGCTAAAGATGATCTAGAGGATTAATCAATTGATTGAGTTGGATGAAATTAGAAGATCAACACTTGAGAATAATTTGGCGTGCTAGAGAGGTGTCAAAAGATTGTTTAAAAAAAGTTCTAAGTAGGGGTGTTTTCAATTAAGAGACATTGTTCTTTTTTGGAATTTAAGGTTAGAAGACAAAGGAAAACATTAAAAATTTGATTCCCTATGGTTAGGCCTATATTTCGTTGATAATTATTGTGGACAAGGTACATTTTAATTGAGGACCTTGAATAGTGATTTCCAAGAGTTCGGAGTACATGGGTAGTATTTGAAACATTATAATAACTCTTTATTTCTCTCCTTGTGTAATTATGACTACAAGTTCTCTCATAATGAAGTGTGTAAGTGTTCTTTTCAATATTTTTTTTTTGTGCCTGGTAAACTTTTTTCACGTGACCTGTGACGCTGGCACAACATGCCCTCTGATACCACGAGGACAGGGGGATACTGGACCTCGTGACCATCTTTACCGCAACAGAATTACTTAGCCAATTGAACCATGGTCCCCGCCTGTAAGTATTCTTTTCAATATTGGTTTGCTTCTAATTATGTGTTTTCTTGTTTTCTTTCCCATTTTTTTAATATTCCAATCTCATCCTTTATTCTACTATTTTGGTCTACACTAAGAGATGACATTCTAAATTTTTATTATACCTACTAGAGGTACACATCCATAACTGGAGCTACTATTGACACCATTTCCTATCATTTCCATTTATGGCTTTTCCTATCACTTACCTAACTTATTTTTTACAACTAATCATAGATATACATGATATGTTCTATGTTTTCTTCAACACTAAGTTTCTGGTTTAGTCATGTTCTCTACTAGTATCCTAGCTTCATGGTTGATTTCCATCATGGTGTGTCTACATCAACCTTAAATATTTTAGACATGACTATTTATTATCATGCCTTACTAAGTGCTTGCATTGTAAGTCACATTTCCTCCTAGGTTCATGGCTTGTTTCTATGCTTTATTCTAGGCCCAAGATGAAAGTGATGAAAAAGATATGCTACAGTGGCTATACAAAGATGAAGGTAGTTCCTCAACACAACATAACCATCCCATTATACAAACGGCACAATATGGTCAAGGCTTTCAAATGCTGTAGGGAATGGGGTATGAGGGACACGGTCCACTTGATTCAAGAAAGGATGGCATCACTAAACTCATCCAACCTCATACCTTAACAGCCCGAGACACTACAGGGCTAGGGTACACTGGAGCATCAAGAAACAACAGAACCAACAAGAACAAAGGCAAACAACCAGAAGCATCCACTAGCAATCTGGTTGAAAAAATTTAGAGAATGCAAATGGGGAGCGAAACTGATTCTAACGAGTATGAGTGGGACAACCTCTCTTAGATGTCTTGTGATGAAAAGGATATTGACGTTGTCCATGAGTACGACCCGGCCCATGCCAACGAGAGACAAGGTCGAAGGGCTAGACTGCTAGAGTCTGACCCGCCTAGCAACAATAGTGAAAATCATGAGGAAGGAATGATACCCCCCTTGACAGATCCACTAATAGAGGGTACCATCACAGACTTTGTCTAGGCCTTTAATAATTCTATCCTAACCATCAACGCCATTGAACCAGACCAACCTAATGATCCCTTACCCTAAACTTATCGACTGGGACCTAGAAGGCACCACCCCTGAGCTAGACACCTTTGAAAATGATGAAGCCATCATTGATTATCTTGAGCTTAGAAATCACATACCTACAGGAGACCACAGAGCTGGCTATGCTATTGAACTCAATGAGAAGGCCTATTTTGGAGAGAGTGCCAAGCCTTTCAGTCATAAAAATACCAAGATAAAAGAACGATATAATGGTGAAAACTGCTCTGCGGTAGTATTAGATCATCAAAATAGTAAAAATAAAGACGTATCCAATAGTGAAAACCTCTCTGAGGCATCGAAGGATGGAAGGCTTGACCCTCTCCCCAATCTTACACATCAGGAAAGATCGTCGATCTTAATAGAACAGGCAGAACCAATCAATGTCAGCACAGGTGATGAGCCTAGAATGATCCACATGGCAAAAGCTCTCACAGAACATGAAAAACTAGCATTTATAGACTTCTTCAAAAGAAAACAAATCAACTTCGCATGGACATACGCTAACATGCCAGGGCTAGATCTGAATCTTATCATGCATCATTTATCTCTAGCTCCAGGAGCTAAACCGGTCAAACAAGAACTCAGAAAGATGCATCCACATGTGGCCCTCATGGTAAAGGAAGAGCTAAAGAAACTGCTAGATGTCAGATTTATTAGGCCTATAGACTATCCTGAATGGGTTTCGAATATAGTACCAGTGGCTAAACCAGATGGTAGGGTCAGAATATGTAATGATTTCAAAGACTTGAACAAGGCTTGTCCCAAAGATGACTTCCCCCTATCCAACATAGACATGATTGTAGATCTCACGATAGGCCACACTATGCTTTCACTCATGGATCATTTTTCGGGCTATAACCAGATAAAGATTGCACCCGAAGACCAACACAAAATGGCGTTCACATGTCCTTGGGGCACCTACTATTGGTGTGTCATGCCATTCGGTCTAAAAAATGCTGGGGCGACATATCAGAGAGCCATGACAACAATCTTCCATGACATGATGCACACCATAATGGAAGACAACGTCGACGACATTCTGGCAAAATCACTTACTAGAGAAGGACACCTAGCAGTTTTAGACAAAATCTTCAACAGGTTGGAATAGTTTAATGTACGACTTAATCCAAAGAAGTGTGTGTTTAGGGTTACATCAGGTAAATTACTAGGCTACATAGTGTCTACAAATGGTATTGAAGTTGATCCAGCTAAGGTGAAGGCCATAATGGAGATGCCACCTCCTAAGAACCTGACTCAATTAAGATCCCTACAAGGCAAACTACAATCTATTAGAAGGTTCATTTCCCAACTAGCAGACAAGTGCCACCCATTCTCTCATCTGCTACACAAAAATGTCCCCTTCAAATGGAACGAGTCATGTGAACAGGCATTCCAGCAACTAAAGGAATATCTCATGAAACCACCGGTATTAATGCCACCAATTCGGGGCAAGCCTCTATTACTGTATATCTCAGCTACACCAATAGCTCTGGGAGCTCTCCTTGTACAACAGAACTATGATGGGAAGGAATAGGCTATCTACTACATTAGTCAAACACTTCTTGGGTATGAACTACAATACACACCAATCGAAAGAGCATGTCTAGCTGTTGTCTTCACCTCACAAAAATGGAGACATTACATGCTGTCACACTCTGTCAAATTGATAGCAAAGATAAACCCACTCAAGTATTTACTCAACAAGGCAGCCCTAACAGGTAGATTGTCTAAATGGGTCATGCTTCTTAGTGAATTCGATATTGAATATGTCGACAGGAAAGCAATAAAGGGACAAGTACTAGCAGATCAACTGGCAGAAGCACCTTTAATAGATGACAACCCTCTGAGCTTTGAATTTCCAGATGACTCTATCTTCCACATAAATATAGCAACCTGGAAAATGTATTTTGACGGCTCATACACTCAGCATGGATCAAGAGCAAGTATCTTATTAATCACACCTAATGGTGACACTATTCCAAAGTCATACAGGTTAATGTTCCCTTGCACTAACAACGTAGTAGAATATGAAGCCCTGGTCATCAGTATCAAGTTGGCAGTTGAGTGGAACATAAAGGAACTTCAATTCTATGGGGACTCATAGCTAGTCATCAATCAAGTGAATGACGACTACCAAACGAAGGATGAGAAACTGATTCCTTACAAATGAATGGTAGATGACTTCAAAGAATATTTTGTCAAGATATCTTTTGAACAGATACCAAGGATCGAGAACAAAGCTGCAGACACAATGGCTACAATCACATCTCTCCTCAACATTCCAGGTCATCAAACACAATATGAGTTCTTAGTAGAGCCAGTGTCCTATCCTGCTTATGACACCCTAGAATTCCATATCATATGCCACATCATAGGAGCTGATTCCCCTCTCTATGGTAAAATATTTGCCTATCTAAAAGAGAATACCCTCCCACCTGACCTCTCCAGTAACCAAAAAAGAACCTTCATCTAGCAGGCATCCCAGTATGCCATTGTCGCCAACACCCTATATCGTCAAGGTCTCGATGGTACTCTCCTTAGGTGTCTTGATAGTGAGGAATATCAAACCACCCTGAGCGAAATACACGACGGTATATGCGGGGCTCACTCTAGTGGCCCTACCCTAGCCAAGAAACTCATCTGTATGGGGTACTACTGACCAACTATGGAACAAGACTCCTATCAGTTTGTAAAGAAATGCAAAAAGTGCCAAATCCATGGGAACCTAATCCATGCACCAACGCAGGAGCTAGAGCCATTAACAACTCCTTGGCCTTTCTGTCAGTGGGGACTCGACTTAGTGGGCAAGATCCACCCTCCTTCCTCAAGCGGCCATAAATTCATTATCACTGCCACAGAGTACTTCACAAAGTGGATTGAAGCCATGCCCTTAGCCAACATCACAGGCAAACAGATTGCCTCTTTTATCCTGAACTATATCATTTGTCGTTATGGTGTCCCTTCATCCATTATCACGGATAACGGATGACCCTTCAAAAACCAAGATGTCAGGGAACTATGTGACAAATTCCATATCCAGCACCACTTTTCAACCCCCTACTACCCACAAGGTAACAACCAAGCTGAGGCATCAAATAAAACCATCCTAAAAATCCTAAAAAAGACTGTCAATGATGCTAGTCGTGATTGGCATGTCCAACTAAATCCCGCACTATGGGCCTACCGCACAAGCATCTACACACCCACATGTGCAACACCATACTCCCTAGTCTATGGATCTGAAGCTATCTTGCCCATTGAAGTCGAGATCCCATCCTTGCGAGTCTCATTAAAAGGCCTCATATCAGATGAAGAGTACAGAGTAACTAGACTCCAAGAATTAGAATTGCTTGAAGAGCGAAGGCAATAGGCCTTTAACCACTTGAAAGTATATCAACAATGCATGTCCAGAAGCTACAATCACAAAGTAAAACCCCAGATATTCCAAGTCGGTGACCTAGTCCTAAGAGAAAATCCCAGAAATCAGCAAGATAGAGAAAAGAAAGGAAAGTTTAAACCTAACTGGCTGGGTCCCTATGTCGTCATCACAGCTTATGGATCGGGGGCATATCAATTGGCTACATCTGAAGGTGAACAGTTCGAAGATCCTATCAATAGCATGCACCTTCGCAAGTTCTATACCTGAAAGCCCCAATGCAAGGGAGTCCTGAAAAAATAAAAAAAAACAAAAAAAGTGATAAAAAATAGAACAAAAAATCAAAAAAATGAGAAAAATAGCAAAAAAAATCATCCTATGGTGAAAACCTGGCAAACAGGTATCATGTGTACTTTTAGCTTCTCATGCAAATAAAAGCAAGGGGTGAAAACCTAGTAAATAGGCACTATCTGTGACAAACCACTTCCTCCATCCATTTTGACTTCATGTCTCATGTGTCCATCATATCGTTCATCTTGAACCAGTCCTTTGAACCGTTGTCGAACTACGTCGCCTCTGAGTTATCACATAGGCAAAGCCATTCTTAAATGCGCCCTCAAAGCTTCACTTCACTTCACTCCACTCCACGGTCCCGTCTGTTCCATGTCTAGTCCTTCTGTCAATCTAAGTCCACACCACTTTACCATCGCCTAGCCTTAGGTCCACTAGGGTTTACCCCGAACTACGTTGCCTCTACATCGTCACATAGGCAAGGCCATTTAGAAATGAGCCCCTGAGGCACTAGGTCAGTCCATTAGGGTTCGTCTCTCCATGTCTGTCTGTCGTCTCACCCATAATAAGTCGATCCTTGTCTAAACTAGGGGCAACTCCTCGACCTAGTTACAGATTTGGATTCTTGAATGCCACTTTTCTCAGAGGATACCAATAAGGATTGTGATACCTTTCACTAGACAAACAAGCACAACAAAAACAAGCTACCCAAACAAAAAGTCTAGACGCAAAACATCAACTTATCCAAAAATAAAAATGCAGCACCATATCAAAACACTCAAAATGATTCTCTATCAATTATGGAAAAAGACACATCTAATGCAAAGAAGTTTTGTCAACAGGTTAATTTACAAGGTCTTGAATTTTTGTCATTATGTCTTCCTATGCTACTCAAGGATGCCAAAAGCTAGAGATGCTATGATGGGGGCATAATTGTTTTCTTTGTCTGCTGCTTGTGGATTAAACTTTAGTAATGTGACGACTTTTGTCTAATGACATGATCAGAAAAAGATCATCGAGGACTCCAAGGTCTAAACATGAAAAGGGGCAATCCTTGTCTGTTAAAACGCAAGAAGTACTCAGGTCATCTAGATTCAAGTTTGACTAGATGCTTGTATCAACTTGCTATATCAAAATCCATGCAAGGAATGCTCAGGTCATCTCAGTTTAGTTATACCTCGATGCTTGTACTTCCTTCCAACATTTCAAAAAGTGAAAAATACCAAAAAGTGCCCAATGATGAAAGCAAAAACCTTGCAAAAATCTCAAAATGACAATTCACACCCATATCCATCTCGTATCTAGCAAATCCATATCATCCATGCAATAAATAACATCCTACAGCATATCAAGTACAAAATCCTCATTTCCTCCACCTCTTTTCTTCTACTTATCTATATCATCTCTGTGTCAATTAAGTACATTTGGACATCTCAAAAACATAGCATAGACAACATATCATATCACATGAGATAGTCATCCACATGATTAAATCATTTTGCATACATACATTAGGTTATCCACATACATTTTCATTAGTATATCAATAGCAACAAAATCAAAAACATAGACATTTCCATATAGAGCTGCATAATCATATCCATACACATTTACATTTACATATCAAATCATCCTAACATCCATCTAGTATGCATCACATATACAAGTACGTCACCAAATCGATTGCATCCATAGAATATAAATGTAAGAACACATGCATGTAGACCATGAACAACTGCACCATCATATAATCATCAAAAACATGTCCAAATGTACAACATATCAAAATCTCTATCCAATCTCTCATAGTCGTATCATAAGTGTATACAAAACATGACAAATGGTGATACATGTCTCAGGGCACAATAAGTACATATATCGGCTATCTTAGCCATCCATCAAACGTGGGTACAAATCTGATCACAAATGGAACAACTATCTGGGTGTGCCTAACCCTACCGCTGGGGAACACCGCTCCCTGCACTGGCCTCTCCCCTATCTCCCCCTATCTGTTGTGGGCCCCTCACTGAGCCTATAGACCGAGACCCACCTGCCCTCTGTAATGCCTCTGACTAGCTCCTGAAGCTAGGGGCACGATGCTCTACTAACACAGCTCCGTGATATAACCCTCTGTAGTACTGAGCTTGTACCTAGGCTCTAGTAAGCTCACTCTACACCTGGACCACCTATGCTTGTGCCTACTACACCTATGAAACCAAAAAATTGGATGTCCCATCTGTGCCCATGGCCATCACGGTTGCATCTCTCTCTGCCCTCATAGCCCGCATACTGGCTAAGGCTACGTCTCTCTCTCTAGTCAACTCTGATAACCGAGTCGCATCTGACTCTCTTCGTGACTCTGCTACTCTTAGATGAGCCCCCAGCTACCCAATCTAGCTCTGTAGTGAAACCATGACCTGCTGCTACACATTAGGCTGTGGAGCCTGCTCTGCCTATGCCACCTATTGCGCTGACACCTGTCCCTGTATCAGCTATGCCACCTGCTGTGGCGTCGGCATCTGTCTCTGTGCTACCTCTGGCTGAACTGGTACCTGGACCTGTGCCTGTCCAATTGCTGGCCCACAAGCCCCTCTCTGACCCTCTACCTTTGTCTCAGTCTCCCATCATCTCCCTGCTCTCTCCTCCTCCTCCTCCTCCGTCCTCCCCTCCTCCTGCCAGCTGCACCCTCACCATCTAAATCATCCTCACTATACGACGAGCTAACTCCCCTGGCCCTAAATATCTTAGGAATGGGTGTGCCGCGAACCACTCCTAGTAGTTTGGCGTCATGCCAGCGTCCACTATCTCCCTCCGCATGGGCCAAGCTGCATGAGGAATATGTCAAAAGTCTGTCAAGGCCTCCTCATATGACGCCACAGGACCCCACCTGTACCTCTCTGCATGAGTCCTGGCAAAGCGTGCCTCCCCCTGTGGTCTGCCCGTCCTACCAATAAGCCACCGCGTCTGGAAGCAATACGGAAGCTCATCTGCCTCATCGTCCCATACCTCACAGTCTATGTAGGGACGCCAGACAACTGCATCTAAGCCATCAAAAGCATGCCTCTAGTACTCCAACTTCCCCAGCCTGTGCTAGGAAATCACACCTACATAGCCATAATTATAGGGCTCACCCCTCTGCCTATGAAATACGCATATCGGCTGTGTGATAGCAATGTGCTCCCACAACCAAAACTGCAACAACGACATACCTGCAAATAAACTGGCTCCTCTGTGATAGACCACCTGGTGCATGTCCCTAAATAAGTGTGCAAGCACACACACCCCCCATGCATACCAGGTCTCATCTGTGATCATACTCTCCAGCACCCTGCCCCAGCCGATCGGGAAGCCATGCGATCTCCTATCGGGGCATATCATGCCACTGATCAGTCCAGCCACTATGCCCAGGAAGTAGTCATAGCAGTCATGCATGTCCTGCCATGAAATCTCCTCCCCCACCAACTCTAGATCATCAAATACACGTCTACACTCCTCTAAGCCATCATCCTGCTGTGACTCATACTCAACCAGCTCTCCCTGAATCGGGAGGTACAGAATCTGGTACACATCCTCGAGAGTAACTGCCATCTCCCCTGTCGGTAGATGGAATGTACCATCCTCGCTATGGAATCGCTCCACCACTGCCATCAACATAGCTCGATTCATGCGAACCTCGAGCATAAAGCAAACATAGTGCAGACCCATAGCACCTAGAGCCTCGCGCTCTATCTCGGTCAACATATACCGTTGCAACAATGGCAACGGGAACTACTCTTGTGACGTCAGGACAGCCTGAATATCCTCCTGCAACCAAACAACACATAACATCAAAGAAGTCCATATCCAAGCATAGCATACCGTCAACAAAATCCATATCCAAGCAAGCCTACTCATATCCTATCAATGACTTAACATATCAAATTAATCAAAACAGCATATCATCTCTCGACTAGATTCCCGGCAATCTCAGAGATCGCTTATCAATTGACGCATCGATCAAGGTGCCAATTGGGTTAATTTCATTAAGTCATTTGAGTTTTTAGTGCAAATGCGCCAATCCAGGTAGCAGATGCGCTGATCCATATCACATGTGCCACTTCCTCATGAATGCACTGATCCATAGCTTGTATGCGCCGTTCTGGCACATGCACCAATCCATAGGTCACACGCGCCATTTCCCAATAAATGCGCCAATTCATGACTCAAATGTGCAAAACTATCAAATGCGCCACCTCACAGCTCAAATGCACCATAACACAACAGATGCGTTAGTTCTTATGTCAAATGCACAAATACTAGAAAATGTGCCCATTCAGGATGCAGATGCGTCATTTCTTGATAGATGCGCCAGTTCATAGCTCAAATGCGCAATAATGACAAATGCACCAATTTAAGGATCAAAAGCACAATATTATCAAATGCACCACTTCACAGCGTAAATGCACCATAACACAATAGATGTGCCACTTCGGAGATCATATGCACCAAAAGAGTGTTTCGACACATCTATCCTAGTTGGTTTTTCCTAGCCATTAATACGCATAAAAATTGACTTTTGACAAGTTTTGAAGAACTACATACCAGGGGTCCTGCCTCTGCTAGTCGATCGAACTGTCGAATCTGCTCAAACCAGTGCTCCTCACAAGGAATATCCATCTGTCTAGCTGCCATACTATCCTAAGCTCTCTAGAGGACTAATCAACTATGGCCAAGTGTACAAATGATTAGAATGTGTGGACCCAGCTCCTTTATATAGCAAATGACCCATACCTGACTGCATGACAACTGTGGCTACTTCCCATGTCATTTTCTCTACACCATATCCCATTTTCACCCTCTTCTTCATGAGATTGTCCGTCTCATGCCTTTTACCTTCTTCCTGTCCCATCTCCCAAGGGGGCATCCTGTCGTTAAACTTATACCAGGGGAAAACTGGGGCATGTATCACTGTCAAAAATTCTTTTTCTTCAAAACAACGTGATAAAATACATTGCATCAAAGAGGGGCAAAATGTATACACCTAAAATTCACATGACTCTAGTTAAATAAATATTTTAAATATTTATTTCACCTTTGCATTCCTCTATCAATAAATAAATACATTTATTTGTTTATTTGATTCACTTCCTCTCATTTAATTAAATAAATTACCTTTTATTTAATTAATTAAATTCATCTACATCAACTTCATTCTTCTAAATAATTAAATAATTTCAATTATTTAATTAAAATCTTTTATTCTTCCAAATTTAAATAAAATGCAAATTTTATTTAAATAAAATCTAAATTCTCCACTAAATAAAATATATTTTTATATTTTATTTTATTCTTCAAATATCTTCACAAAAATAAAATATATTTCTAGATTTTATTTATTCCTCTCAATTATCTACAAAATAATTAAATAATAAATATTTTTATTTAATTATGCCTTCTTATCTTCACAAAAATCATTCTTATCTTCCAAAAATACTTTCCTCTTGTCACATAAAAGCAAAAGCTGAGTTACAAAAGCAAAATCAGTTTTAAAGCATCTTTAAAGCAAATCTTCTCTTAAATTAGAAAAATAAATTCTAATTTAAGAAAATCAAATCTCATCCTCATCAAGAGAGGAGTTAACTCAACAACGCTGCTTTTCGAATGACATGTGTCCTTCTTTCATTTGTTGCACGTTCCTCAACAATCCTCCTCCGTTGATTTTCTCTTTTCTTCTCAACCATTGATCTTCCCTCACCTTTTTCTATAAATACAACTTTCTTCTCTTCATTTCATATATCTGATCATTTATGCAAACTTATGCTGTAGGAAATCAAGTGCGCCTTTGGCACCCATTTTCTTAAGCATTCATCTCATCCTCTATTTAGTGTGTTGAAGCTCAACTTCAATCACATGAATATCAGAGCCATTTTGTCTTTGTCATCTTCCAACAAGCAAGGGAGCAACACTTCTGAGGGCTTCATCATCAAGATCAAGGACAAATAGGCGAGCAATGGAAAATGATAGGTAAAGAGGTTGTAAGTACATTTACTTTTGCTTGTTTTAATCTTCTTTCCTTTCAACTTCCATTGATGTTTGGGTTTTATTATCATTGATTTGATTAACCTATTTTCCCCCTCACAGATCCAAAAAAAATTTCTCAGCAGTCCATATTTCACACAATGATGAATCATGGTCACTAAACCTTTCAATCTTTACTTCTTCAATTGACATTGCTCCCACTCAAACTCGAATCTCTCCTACCACACGATCGAGCACAACCAGCTCTGATACCAATTGTTAAACAATAAATGGCAAAAAAAATAAAACAGAGATTCAGAAACAAGAACACAACAACACAAATTTACAGTGGTTCACCATAAAGGTTATGTCCATTCTCAAGCAGGGCAATATTATTATTCACTATCTCATATCTGATACATCACAATACAACAACATGCTTTATATAAGCAAACATAATAGAATATGAAGAGTCAAGAGTCATTAGAGGGAAAAACCAAGTGACTGTTGGGTTTCACATTCAACAAGATCTGCTGAAGAAGCCATCTAAGTTAAAAAGTTTTTCAAATCTTGACTTACAATGTGGAGTTGAATTAAAATTGATAGCCTTTGCCAACTTCTTCAAACATCATCTAGTATTGAAAAGGTTTTAGAAACTTCTAAGCAAACGCAATTTGTCAGTTGTAAGGCCAAGGTCCACAACCTTTGCCAATTTTCCCCTTCCCTGGTTGCTCCCTAATAGGAAGTTTGCTATCAAATGTTATGGTTGGAAAATTATTTTGTCAGCATGCATACCAAATATAGACCATAAAACAAGGCACGTGAGTTGTGTGGCACTATAGATTAGAAAAAGAAAAGAAGCATTTCTAATGAAATGCAAACAAATGCGAGATCTTCACAGATTCGTGGAAAAATCTTGAGAAACAGATATAATTGGCATACATAATGCCCAAGTTTATTATCTTTTGCCAGCGTAGTTCAAGTACAGAAATGCGAACAACATAATAAAGATAGATTTTTGTCCAATATCATGAGAGTCTTCAAGCAGATAAGCATACACGAAAAATGTGAAAGCATTAAAAGACTATGGCTCGAATAAAATGTTCACTATCAACAGTTGGAGAAAAGAGCTATATCTACAGCAAATTATGCTAGGAGGATGGCTCGAATAAAATGTTTTGGTATTGTTGATTAATATGTCCTTCAAATAGGGTATGTGTTGAGCAAAGAAATAAACAATAAAGACAAGAGTAGATAAATAAATCAAAACGTGAATCGATGCAAAAGAGAAACAACAAGTTTTTTAACGTGGTTCACCAAATGGCTACATCCACTTTGAGCTGGGGATTGCTCTCTATATTAAAATCTAGAATCAAAATTATATTATTACAATATATCTGCAGCTCACTATACATATCCTCCATCACACTGTTGTTCCTATAGCTATATACAATTAACTCCACTCCAAGAATAAAAATATTCAATACAAAAGCCGCATGCGAAAGGCATTAACTTCATCATGGAAGAGAGCATACAATGGTCGATACCAAAAGAGGGACTAGTGGGAGTAACAGCAAAACCGTTACATTATGAGGATTGGGCTGTAGAACCGTTACACCAACAATCTCCCAATTGAAGTCTAATCCGAGCTGTAAGAGTTGCTCCGAGACATCCCCCACTCTAGGCTTATTGTCAAAACTTGACAATGCCAAGAGAAGTCCTACAAAACTTGAACTTCTCCCTTGGAACAAGCTTTGTCAAAGCATCCATTGAATTAACTTTCATATCAGTAGCAAATCCTTTATCAAACTCCACATTCTCAACCTCATTCTCAAACAACTTACAAGGCTCTAGTAGTGTTGACCTCACCTCTTCATTGCTCAAAAAATTTTCAATCCATCCATTCTCAATACCATAAGCACTAATATTACCTAAATCCCTAACCCAAGAGGGAGGTTCATATTCCCCAATTGAAATGAAGCCGTCATGGTTCTTATAATACAACTCAATGTCTCAATCGGTGTGGTGCATGACCTCCTTCAATGCCTGGCGCAGGTACCAATCCTTAAGCTCCTAGCTGCTCAACAAACCATCGGTAGGAGCCACATCCACATTGGGGAAAAGTGTGCTAAGTCTATAGGACACATTGAATCAATCCTCATTGTTGAGATAATCCCTTGCATTCATAAAGTCCTCCCATTCTGGCTGAGATTGAGTGGCAGGAGCTAAATCATTATGATGATGATTATCATTATTACTATATTTAGCTTGTTCAAGATAGTGGCGCTCCCACTCCCAGTCCTCTCTGCGGCGCTCCATTTCAGCGACCAGGGGATCAAAGGCCGTGGGCTCATGTTTATTGTAATTAAAAGAGGACCTAAGTTTAAGGAGCCTGCCAGGGCCCACCCTGCAATGTAATGCCTTGCTACCACCATTGTTACCGTTGTTTCCTCGATTCCAAATGAGTACCAGTGCTACCATGCCCAGAAATATGTAGACATAAACGACCTTCATCCAACCTAAATTTCCCTTTTTAGCTATGTGTTTGTCTCATCTACCCTTTGTTCCAGACTTAGTCAATTCCAATTTTCCAATGTTCAAAACCTCTAAGTCCATCTTTACCAATGATTCCTCTGTCAATTTTAGAGAATTAACCTGATCAACTGCATCAACTTCCCCTTTATCATCCAGATCTTCTAATCCCTGGGAGCTCTACCAGCACAATGGAGAAAGGCCACAGCTAGAAGTAGCAATAGCAATACTAGCACCACCATTACTATTTACCTAATTATCAACATTAGTAGCATGTAGAGTATTATCATTATTGTTTACAGTTGCAAGAAGAGACTCCAATTTGTCTAGCTTGCCATCAATTTCATCGGCTCAAGGTTCTATGGCATCAACCTGCTTGCCATCATCTAACTAATCCCCAAAGCTGTCACTATCAAACATACTGAGAAAATTATTAATAACAGAATCAAGTTCAACATCTAATTGATCCAAAGACCTTTGCTTAGTAGTCGACAATGACCAATCTGAAGTAGGATGAACAACTCCCTCTTCAGCATGACTCTCTATCACATACAGGGTGCCTAATTTACTACCCCTTGCAATTACCAAGGCCCCCTTTTTAACCTTTCATCTATTTGATTCAAAACTAATCTCACAACCTTAAGAACCCAATTGTCCAACCAAGATTACATTTTGTTTGAGCTAGGGAACATATCTAACATCATGTAACAACCAAGTATATCCATTTTTTAGTTTTAATGAAATATCTCCTTTGCCAACAACATCACAAGATTCATTGTTACCAAGAAAAACCTTACCAAAGTCACCAATTTGTAGATTTTTGAAATATTCCTTGCATAGAATGACATGAAATGATGAACCTGAATCAAGCACCCAACTATTCGATTAAAATAAGAACACCTGCATCTTCTTGGTAGGTTGTGTTGGCTTTGTTATTGCTCACCTTTTCTTGTGCCTTTTTGTAGTTCCAACAATTCTTTTTTGTGTGATCTTGCTTGCCACAAAACCAACATTCTCCATTTCTACTCCTGGAATTCAACCTTCGTCTATCGTTATTTCTGTCTTTATCTTGACCCCTTCCTCTATTGTCAATACTTACTGCAGTCAAGCGTTAGTAGTTGCTCTATTTTTCCCTCTTCTCATATCTCCATTGAGAAGAGTGGCTACTACATCATCATACCTCAGCATTGTTTATTTATTCTTATCCTCCCCTTCTTTGGATCTACTTTTACCAGATACTTAATTACTTATGGTCATTATGACACTGTCCCAGCTATCAAGAAGAGAGCACAACAACAACATGGCTCTCATTTCTTCTTCAATGTTAACATCCACAGAAAGTAATTGACTGATAACAATATTAAATTCATTTAAATGATTCGACGTGCTGTTACCTTCTTTAATTTTCAAGTTTACCAGTTTCTTAAACAAGAAAACTCGATTCGTTGTTGAATCCCTTTCGTACATATCACATAGCTTGTCCCAAATCTGTTTAGCTATTATCTCCATGGCAACATTGAAGAGGACATTGCTGGACAACGATAGAATGATGGTTGCAGCTACTTTTTGGTCCAAGATATCCCAGTCTTCATCTGACATCTTTTTCGATTTCTTAGACTTCCCTTGTAGTGCAATGGCAAGATCCTTTTGAATCAGGAAAGCATGAATCTGAAGCTTCCATAGACTGAAGTTCTATCCTGAAAACTTTTTGATCTTCCATTTATCTACTTCGTCCATTATTCTAGAAATTCTTCACTGATTTCCAACCAGCTTTACCACTGAGTTTCTTTACCGAACTTCTTCACCAAAGCTCTGATACCAATTGTTTAGCGAAGAAATAAACAATAAAGACAAGAGCAGATAAATAAATCAAAGCACATAAACATAGAATTGATGCAAAAGAGAAACAATAAGTTTTTAACCTAGTTCACCAAATGGCTACATCCACTTTGAGTAGGGGATAGCTCTCTATATTAAAATCCAGAATCAAAATTATATTATTACAATATATTTGCAGCTCACTATATATATATATCCTCCATCACACTATTTTTCCTACAGCTATATACAATTAACTCCACTCCAAGAATAAAAATATTCAATACAAAAGCCGCATGCGAAAGGCATTAACTTCATCATGGAAGAGAGCATGTAATGGTCGATACCAAAAGAGGGAGTAGTGGCAGTAAAAGAAGAACCGTTACATTACGAGGATTGGGCAGCAAAACCATGAAACCAATAGTATGGAGGATCACCATGAGCAATAAAGTGTGGGATAAGCTTAGACCACCTTTAATTTCTCTTCCTATGATGTATGGAAAGGCAAGGATTTTGAGAAGGAACTCAGAAAAGAAAATAGTAAATGTTACGGCTGAGAAGTGGATGCGCAACCAAATAGAAAACAATATAGAATGGGTTCAAATGATCTGGGCTGAAATGGTGGAGAGCAAATCATCGAGAGTATCCATAGGCATTTCTCTAAGCCATGCAAGGATAGGCAGTTTGAGAATAGTCTGCAACAAAAATCTTTGAAAGATACTATGGTTAAGGCATGGGTGGATGGCATAAGAACAAGAAACATAACCTGTGGAAATTGTTGTAGGTTTGATAGTCATCAACTGACCATACTTTCAAAGAAGGTGAAATTACCTATCAAAGATAGGATCTACGTACCTGTGGGTTATGATGATTTAGTTGATAACACACAATGAAGTCATAGAAGAGGCAATGCAAGAAGCATCTGATGGGTAAAAGAAAGAAACTTGGTCCACATGTAGGGGAAGTCATGTGGGCAAAAAAATTCCTGACAGGAACGGGTACCCGTTTAGTAACGGGTACCCGAGCCTAAACAGGTACTCGTTATATAATAGATATAATAGAAACGAGTACCCATTATAAAACGGGTCCCGTTCTTAAATATAACAGGTACCCATTTTATTTATAAACAGGTACCCGCTCTATGAATTTTGAAATCACCGACCACCTTTTTCCTTCCCTTTGCTTGGGTTTTAGGCTCGGGATAGGCATGGTTAGCCGACCTTGAGCCTTGGACCTGCAAGTTTTTTTCTAAGTATAGAACAAGAGGAAAGACTAAGTTTACTTATATGGCTGACGACCTTTTTTTCTAAATTTTTTTACGAAATGAAAACCCATTACAAATGACAATGTATAGTTTTCAAATATGTAACTTTTTTTGTTATTAGACATGTTTTTCTATTTATTATTTAATTTATGAGAAAACTGGTCCAAAAACTTGAAATGACAGGTGTTTGTATTTTTTTAATAACTTTTAATTTTTAAAGTTTTTTTAAAAACAAATTATATGTCATCAATCTACACATCATTCTTTACACAATGAAAAAAAATTAATTTTATGATTTTTTTTGCTCAAATTATGTCAGCTATACACAAGGGGTTTTCAAAAGTAGCAATTAGGCCTAATAAAAAATTAATAAAAAAAATTATTTGGAAAAAAATTATAAAAAATTATCCTCATCAAATTTCACTATACTACACATCTTTTCCCAAAAAGATTTTGAAAAATAATTTTATTTAGGTCAAATTATGTTGGTCGTACACGTGCATGGTATGGTTTAAAAAGTGACTTTTAAACAGTGGTTTTTAGAAATGCCTGTTGAAAATCAATTTGTATCATCTGGGTATTGAAATAAATTACATATTTGGAAACTAGACTCCGAGTACTACATTTTATATTTAGTGATGTTTTTAAAGATTCCATTTCTAAGTGCTTCAAATTTTAAGGTCAAATGTGACAAATTTTGAAAATCAGGGAAAACACTTCCACTTTTTGGCCAAAAAGTGGACCCAACTTCTTGCACTGACCCAGCTGCTACTCACAGTGCCATGGTCAGTGTTATTGGACTTAATACCTTTCTCTGACTACTTCCAACCATTGATCTCTGAGAACAATGAGTAGCTATATGACCATGCTGCCCACAAGCAAAACAACCATTCCTGCCAAAACCTCAGCCTGAAACTAGTGCACACAACTGTTGGGATCAACACACCCCTAGAACTCTGTTGTGTGCTTTGATAAATCTGTGTTGTACCACTCTGATGCCTACTCTGAGAATGATGATGCGAACGATCTCTAGAAAATAGAGTACCAAGACTCTGCCCACTCTGCTGAGATTGAGTAGACCTATGCCTCTATCACTGACCGGATCTAGAAGGTGCAAACTGAGATCTAGACGATCCAACCCCCTGAGACTGGGTACCCTGAGCAACTGATCCTAAAGGAGGGGCACTACCAATCTAAACACCTACCTGAGCACCAAAGCCTCTAGCCAAATTCTCCTCTATCAACATCATCTTCTCCATGGTGATCTCTAAGGCCTTCGGCTCAAACACACGGACACCACCACTGATACGGGCATTCATGCCCCTAATTAAATGTTGCACTAACATCAGCTCATCATCATAAATTCTAGCATACTGCTTAATCTCAAAGAAATGGTGCTCATAGTAATCTACCATCATAGTCAACTAACGAAGTTCATGGAACTCATCAGCACATCTTTGCTAGTAGTAATCTGAAAGAAATCATGCATGGAACCTCTCTAAGAATAGTCCCCATGACACGGAAGCAATGTCCAGATGAAGCTTATACTCCTCTGCTCTCCACAATGTAGACACAAAACCTCTAAGATGCATAATGGCACATTGAGCTTTAGTATTGCCACTCTAAGGATGCATAGCAAAGCATCAATCGAGATTGATCAACCAAGTCTCTGCCTCGGTGCCTATACCAGAACCATTAAAACTAGGGGGATGAGCTCTAAGAAGATCCCTCATGTGACCTGTAGCAACACTATCTCCATCCACTGTATCCCTCACAACTACTGCTCTAGAATGATCCAGACTACGGAAATGCTCATGCTCAGCTCTAGCATCCTAACCATCCTAACAAGAAGGGTGTAACTTCATCTCATGAGATACCTCCTGACGAGGTCCTAATCGGTCCATAATTTTTTGTAATAGAGCTAAAACCTTAGCACTCCCGAGCCCTTCGGCTAGATTCTAAGTACACAGTTCCTCCTGACACTCACCCCGATTACCCTGATTACCCTGATCGACATTACGCTGGGTGCTACGTCGAAGAATAGTGGCTATACCTCTAACTCTACCTCTGGCTCTACCCCTAGGAGGCATCCTAAAGGAAACAAAGAACACGTCAAAATAGATCATCACAAGGATGACCTATACACCATACTAAGGCATGAAAGCATAACAACAGACTGTAAAACAATATAACAAGCTCACACCACACATGCCAAACATAGCAAATAGAAGGCTCAAGTATGCCAGAGCTCCTAGTGTGTGAACATGGGCTCTGATACCATATGTAACATCCCGCTACGTAACCCACAAAGGGTAAGAGCAAAAAAGAACTAGAATATTTTTTTTTGACATAAGTAGACAACATACACAGATTCAGTTGCCGATTCGATAGATTGACATCATTCATCACCAAGTATGGCCGAATGCACAACCCACAAGAGAGGACTAAATCACTCTCCAGAGAAATATTAATAAAACTACGTTCATTTTAAACACAAATTTAAATGTTCCTATGTCCCAATTCCAGATTATAAACATGAATCCAAAGCATCATAGTACAAGTGGATCCAATACCCACACCAGAATCAATAAACCAAAAAGGAAACATCTCATTTCTTCTCATTAATTTGCATGGTTACATCTTCTCTCTTAAGAGATTACAATAACATAAAAGAATATACAAGTACAATGATAAAGTCCTTAATATGATACAATGACTGAATAAGTACAATAGTTGAAAAAGTAATAGAGAGAGAGAGGACATCTCCAATCTGGTGCACCGATAACCTATTCACCGGTCCCCAATGGCGGTGGCAACACCTCCCAACCATGTGGACTCTAAGAGCCCACCATGCTCGGAGATAGTCACAAGGTCCAAATAGAAGAACAACAACAATGGGATATAAGATGGCCAACACTCACATCAATCATAGAGCAGACATGGAGAACAATGCATATAGCCAAAGTCACAACATAGAGGTACGCATCCAAGTCATAGGCCGGGTACTACTCATGACTACTAAGGTACTAGATACTAGACTGTAAATCAGATGGAGTGTCATTATGCGTGCTCGAAGGGATGGCACCACATGAAACCAAGTACTCCTCTCATGCAGATGAAGAGACCCAATCATGTTTGAATCAATGCCCCACAGACAGATTGCTTGACGCCCCACAGACAGATAGGCCTTCTCATTGCATCCTTAGCCTTTACAAGTGCTCAAGGCCATGCACGAGGACTAATTATCTTATTAATGTTTTTACCCCAATGTTTTCATTTAGTTATCACTTATTCATGTAACTCTGCTACTAGTTCCCCTGGCGGCCACTTGCGGGCCCCGGGCTTGTAGAGAACCACTCCAAATGATAACTTTAATTACCTAGACCAAACTCATCTCGTTTAATCCAAATGAAGTATCCAAAGTTGACTGGAACACTGAAGTATAAATTTAAAATAGTAAATACTAAAAATGTGATCTACAAGACCAAAACTTTCGACGACATTGAAATTTATTGAAAACAGCCCTATGCCAGTTAGATTAGTTTTGTAATAACTCAGGTGGCCCCAATTTGGTCACTCTTCGTGCACAAAAATGCATGGACATAATAACAAAAGTATGGCAAATGGTATTGTGAGTCTTCTCACAGCCAAAGTTTGGCATATTGCCTACCATATTTAGCATAATAGAAAAGAAAATGTAAAAAGACTAACAAAATGGAGATCTTAATTTTCCCTCCTCCAGTGATTTACTTTTTGCATGATAGAAAAAATTAATAGGGAATTACGTAACCAAATTTCAATGCACAACACAGGTCGATGCATCTAAGATATTTTAGTGTCAGAACATTCATTAAAATCAAGGTCGATGGTTCCCACAAGGCTGGCACTTAGCAGAAAATGATAGAAATGACCCAAACAAGGGGCCACCCTAGTTTATTAAGAGGAGTTGATATGAATATTAAATCAGAGAATCAACATATAACAAAGGGTTACATGGGACTTAGATCTCTGAAATCTCTATGGTGGCATCCCAATTTACTGGTATGGTTGCACTCAATATAATCTCAGTAAAATCAAACCCCTTTTGTTTTTTCACTACAATTTATAAATTAGACACAGACAATCTTTCATCAAAAACCTATTTATCAAAGAATGAGGAGATCGTTCTGTAGTTTAAAAAAAATAAATTCAAGAATAGAGGCAATATAAATATCTTACATCGAATAAATTTTGGCATATGTTCTTTGGATGATAGTAATGGAGTTTCAGTTTCTCTGTGCTTAACGAAATACCAACAAACATGATTTAGTTTTTGGTAAGGCAATAATGGGGTTTCAGTTTTTCTATGCTTAATGAAACAATAGTGAAGATATTTTAGTTTTTGTGTTGAAAGAACAAAGATTTGAGGTAAATACCTGTAAACCAAATCATAGCCCCCTTGACTAGTCGCACTCCCTCTAGCGCACCTCTAATCTTGCAATATGATACGCTTCCTAAGAATCTCTGCCTATTTGTACTCCCCTCAGCCTACCTCAGATCTTGCAATTTGATCTGCTTGCCTGAGTAAATCCGTCCCATGTCTTTCTCTCTGTCGTTCTCTCTATTTTTTTAATTTTAAACCCTCTCTTCCCCCCTCCCAGGCGTTGACTACCCTCTAGATCAGATATCTTCCCTTCTTCCAAAATATCTTTCTGCATTTACATTCCCCACCTAATCCTCCCAACACAGCAAGGAGGAATTTCCTCCCTATGTTACCTACATATATTTTATGCAATTAACACCCTCACCAACTTCTCCAAGTGCTGTCGACTAAGGCATGGTAAGAGTTTTTTTAAAATAAAATAAAAATTGACTCTCTTTATGAAGAGCAATTTAGAAACAGGAGGTTTTCTAATAGAACATCATGCAACTCCTTGGGGATAACAATGACTAAATTTTCCATTTAATGTAAAAGTGGTTTCAATGAATATTTCTAGATTAACTATATTGAAGTGATGCATGAAAGATGAATTCTAGAAATTATACATGTGGGAGTAAGATAAAGAACATCCCACACAACAAAGAATAATAGCTATATGTTTAATGAATTTAGTAAAGAATAATCCACATTTGAAACCACACAAAGATGCCAGTGAAACCACATCAAAACACTGACGACAAAAATATATAGTCACCTAGTACAATAAACTGAGGCCAAGACAAAATCTTACAACAAGACAAACTGGTAAACCACATACAACCAGAAGGTAAGACAACAACACAGGAACACTACACTAACCAGGTGTAGTGGACTAGGGTACGGAATAGGGCCTATGACTATCTCTAGTAACTACCATCGAGGATAATAGGAGTATGCTTAGGCCTGCGAATCCAGGCAGAGTCAATACTCAGTACCTGTAACACTCCAAGCACACGTCAAGGTACCTGTGCATATGCATATATCCTATAGCCAAAGCAACGCAAATCATGTAAGCCTAAAATCCATCATCACTAATAATCATGTCACATCATAATAGTACCGAGATTGCACATCATCGGTACCAATACAAAATAATAGCAAGACACATAATCCAATACAAAGTATATGGTCATCGAACTCCTTCAAGATATGAAAAATCATAATACAAACATGGGGGTTCTTACATCTAAATTCTCACCACCACGCAATGGAACCCAATGCACACCACCACTTATTGTAGTGGCTCACCTATCAATGAAGCGTAGTTTTAGAAATGACTGTGGGTGGGCGACTGTTCAGATTTAAGTGGATATATTTAGGTTGATGAATGAATAAGTGTAATCAATCCATAGATAAAATAATGTATTAATATTTTTTTTTATAAAGACAAAGGTTAGAGAAATGAATTTAACTTTTGACATAATTGTGGCCATGATACATGTATTAAGTTATGTTCTCTCATAAGTTTTTCTCCATTGATATTAAATGTTGGAACTAATAATGGACTAATCGTATGAGAAGTGTATATTTAAAACAACATGGTATGGCCACAAACAATGATATGTTTCATAGTTGTGACTAAAAAAAATTCTACAAATGTGCATAACAAACTATAGCAATAATATTTTAACTAATAAATATTTTCACTGTTTTGCTGCCACTTCCACCTTGGTATAAAGCTATTAGCAAGAATCTCTCATTATTTCCCACCTTACCAAGAATTCTTGCCACTTTATTTGTATGCAGAAATACATGATCTTGAAGAAGTCCAATCCAACAATGACCAAGGAAGGTTGAATTATTTAGATGTAAAGGAACTAAGGATGAATATTCTGTATTACTAAGACCATTTTTAATGCAGTAATATGCATATATCTTGACAGTGACAAAATATTTGTGGCCAACTGAAGACTTACATCAAAGAGAATTGGGCCAGCAAATGCATCTATAGCTGTTTGAACAACAGAAACAAGTTATTCCTGATATTGCTCCATCAAAAAGTGCCCAGGGAGTTCTAGATCTTCTATTTTCTCAAACTTATCTACTATTGTACTCAGCAATGTTATCCTTAGTGGCTGCATCTTCTCAAAGGTGTCGGTATTAACCTGGTAAGAAAGAGAATCTAGCTCTACAAGATGAACAACAAACCAATCACCACCAGTTTGTACACCATGAATCATTTTCCCTTTTCATGCTTGTAATAGGTCAAAGTGAGTTGGTTCCTTTCCAACCACATTAGGCAACCTACTCAAACACATTTGATTTGCATGACTTTACATCTGCCAATTATGGGATTTGACGTTACATCTACCAATTGGATTTATTTGAAAGTTTCTAAATCTTTCAAATATCCATTTGAAAATATCCTGCCATCATGATATGAGATAATGTTTGCTTTTTTTAAAACATTGTACCTGTTTTCCTTAACAAAGTTGTGGTTTTTTTGGTGCTAGACTCATACCAACTTTTAGTTGACACCACATCTTGCATATGTATCCACCTGAGCATTTCTAATCATGCTATCTGACAAAATCTTGCATTTTATCTATTGTTTCTATTTTGGCACAAGCAAGGAGAAAGCTGACTAAGTTTGAGGATACAAGGGCTTAAATTTGACAGTCCACCTTGCCTGTCAAAGGAATTTTTTCCTGCAATTTAGTCTTCATTAGTGCCTTTCACACAACTAATTTTTTTTACGCAAGTCAAATTTTATATGTCAAGCTAGAGCTTGCTCAAGAAATGGTCCAGTTGCACATCCTGCATGAGAACTGATGTTGAATGTTCCAGTCATTATATTATTTTACTTTAATTATTCAATCCATGCTACTATGGAGGCAATAATTAGCTTTGCAAACCATATATATTATCCCTAATGCCATGTGTACATTCAAATATTATATAGCAAAACAATGCAATGATTAACCACAAATAAATGCGCACACACAGCGCATGCTACTTTAGTTTAGTAATAAAATCGTGGAATCTCTTAAACCCATGGTACAAATATGAACTTTATGACTCTATTTAAAGAGAGAATGTGAATATTTTAAAAAAATATGAAAGATTTATATATTTTTTTCAAATTCATCTAACTTTATAAAAATAAACCATAAATAAAATATTTAATATTTAAATTTACACATTTCAGTAATAGATATGCATGTAAAATATGTAAGCAATAGTTATGTATATAAAATGCAGAAACAATAAAAGAATAAGAAAACATGCATATTAGAGTCTTCTAGTCACATTCCTGGGCTATGATCTTAGTCACTTCCTTATTTTCTTTTCAATTCACCATTCTCACATGCATAGCGCAGTCTTACCTCTAGTCATATCCATGGGCTGCGATCTTAGTCACTTCCTTATTTTCTTTTCAATTCACCATTTTCCTCCAATGCAAAACCAAAGTATTCCAGACTGGAGTTACTTATAATACTTGTTCAATTATAGGTCTAATATTTAGTTGAAATCTGGTAAGATTTTGTTCTCTTTGGTCTATGAAAATTGGAATTGATTGGGTCTGAAGCTTATTCTGAAAGCATGGTTCCGAATCAGGACTTAAATTTGACAGTTGTATTGCTGCATTTAAAAATTTTAACTGTAAAATACAATTAAAAAAATATTTGACTGTATTGATATACAAGTAATTTATTTTAAAAATTGTAAAAAAAACAACTAATATGAAAATCTAAATACATATACACAAATATATATATATATATATATATATATATATATATATATATATATATATATATATATACATATATTCCATTTATTTTTAATTTTTTTAATAGGAACTTCTATTATTTAAGAAAAAATTTCTCAATTTTTTAGATTTGTTTTTTATAAATATATTCATTCTAAATGTTTAAGCTTTTTCACACAACTCTCTAAGCTTTATATATATATATATATATATATATATATATATATATATATATATATATATATATTATTTTTAAATTTTTAATAGGAACTTCTATTATTTAAAAAAAAAATCCTTAGATTTGTTTTTTTAATAAAAAAAAATATTTATTCTAAGTTTTTTCAACACAACTTTCTAAGCTTTTGCTACACATAAAAAATAGTGAAATAGAAAGAATTTGGAACCATGTTTTCATAATAAGTTGAAGTTTCAAACCCAATCAATTCCAATTTCCAACACAGCCCAAAGAGAACAAAATCTTACCATATTTCAACTAAATATTATACCTGTAATTGAACAAGTATTATAAGTCACTCTAGTCTAGAATGTTTTGGTTTTGCATTGGAGGAGAATCGTAAATTGAAAAGAAAATAAGGAAGTGACTAAGACCGCAACCCAAAGGTGTGACTAGAAGTAAGACTGCCCTATTCATGTTTTCTTATTCTTTTATTGCTTCTGCATTTTATATACATAACTATTGCTTCCGTATTTTACATGCATATTTATTATTGAAATGTGTAAATTTAAATATTAAATATTTTATTAATGATTCAATTTTTATAGAACAAAATATCTAAATCTTTCATTTTTTTTTAAATCTTTACATTCTCTCTTTAAACAAAGTCATAAAGTTCATATTTATACTATGGGTTTAAGAGATTCCACGATTTTATTACCAAACTAAAGTAGAATGCCCTGTGTGTGTGCATTTGTTTGTGGGTAATCCTTGTTTTTTTTCCATAGAATATGCCTCCATAGTAGCGTGGATTGAAGAAGTAAAGTAATATAATATAATGATTGGAACATTCAACATCAGTTCTCATGCAGGATGCGCAGCTGGACCATTTCTTAAGCAAGCTCCAACTTGACACATAAAAATTGACTTGCATAAAAAAAAATTAATTACCTCATGTGAAAGGCACTAATGAAGACTAAACTACAGGAAAAAAATTCCTTTGATAGGCAAGGTGGACTGTCAAATTTAAGCCCTGTTCCGAATTCTTTCTATGTGCAGCAAAAGCTTAGAAAGTTGTGTTGAAAAAGCCTAGAATAAATAAAATATTTTATTAAAAAACAAATCTAGGGTTTTTTTTTTTAAATAATAGAAGTTCCTATTAAAAAATTTATAAATAAAAGAAATATATATATATATATATATATATATATATATATATATATATATATATATATATATATATATATATATATATAAAGCTTAAAGAGTTGTGGTAAAAAAGCCTAAAAATTTAGAATGAATATATTTATAAAAAACAAATCTAAAAATTTGAGAATTTTTTTTTTAAATAATAGAAGTTCCTATTAAAAATTTTTAAAATAAAAGGAAACTAGAAATTTAGAATGAATTTATTCTGTGAAATTAAATAATAAAAGTTCCTCTTAAAAAATTTAAAAACTATTATTTATATTTAAAAATATATATCTAAAGTAGGCCAAGGGATATCTCTTTTCCATAGTTTATTTGATTTTCTCACTTTTTTTTTCTTTCATCATTTTTATTTTTTTTATTTTTTTTCACTTTTTTTCTTTTATTATTTTCATTTTTTAATTTTTCCAATTTTTTTTTGTTTGATTTTTTCCATGATTTTCTACAGCTTTTTCTCTTCCAACTGTTTCCAATTTCTTTTTTGTTTTTTATTTTTTATTTTTTCCAATTTCTTTTTTGGTTTTTATTTTTATTTTTTTCATTTTTTTTTTCCAAATTTTTTTTCGTAAATCACATATTTTGCTCCTTCAATGGTTTTTAAGTTCTTTCTAATTTTTAATTTTAATTTTTAATTTTTTAATTTTTCAACTATTTTATTTTTATTTTTTAAGATAATGCACCTGGTAAACTTTTTAACGTGACCGGTAATGCTGGTGCGACATGCCCTCTGGCTCCACGCAAATGCTTTTGCCCGGAGCAATGAACCGGTGAGGCCACAACACGGGGGACCTCATCCCCTAGCAAGAACACTTCAAACTCGTGAGCTCATTAGCCCAGGGAAGGCATAAAGCCTGTGAGCTCGTTGGCCCAGCGGGGGTTTGAACTCTAGTGGCCGCTGCTACAACCGAGCGACTTAACCACTGAACCACGCCCTTATCGGCCCTAAGTTTTATTTTTTATTTCCTTTTTGGTATTTTAATTTTTTTTTATAAATTTACGTAGTAAAAATGAGTCCTCTCATTCCCACCTTGCTCTGACTGTACTAGTATATTTATATTTAAAAATATACATTTAAAAGTACATCGAGCGTTATCTTTTTTCTATAGTTTCTTTGATTTTCTCACTTTTTTTTCCTTTGAATTTCTTTTTTGGTTTTTATTTTTTAGTTTTTCCAATTTTTTTTTTGGTTCCATAGTTTTTTGTGATTTTATCCATCTTTTTCTCCTTCCAACAGTTTCCAATTTATTTTTGGGTTTTTATTTTTTATTTTTTCCAATTTCTTTTTTAGTTTTTATTTTTTATTTTTCTCAATTTCTTTTTTGGTTCCATAGTTTTTTTTATTTAGCTTTTCTCCTTCAACATTTTTAATTTCTTCTTAGTTTTTTTTTTTCTTAAGTTTTATTTTTTATTTCCTTTTTGGTATTTTATTTTTTTTAATAAATTTAGGCAGAAACAATGGGTGCTCTCATCCGCACCCCGTTGTGAGTGTACTAGTATATTTATATTTAAAAAATATATCTAAAGTGCGCGAGGGATATCTCTTTTCCATACTTCATTTTCACTTTTTTTTCTTCCATCATTTTTCTTTTTTAATTTTTCCATTTTCTTTTTTGGTTTGATATTTTTGGTGTTTTTTTCGAGCTTTTTCTCCTTCCAACTGTTACCAATTTCTTTGTTGGTTTGTATTTTTTATTTTTTCCAAATTCTTTTTTGGTTTTTATTTTTTATTTTTCGAATTGGTTCTTATTTTTTATTTTATCCAATTTCTTTTTTGGTCCTTGTGATTTAATCAATTTTTGCTTCAATGGTTTTTAATTTCTTTTTTGGTTTTTATTTTTTATTTTTTCAAATTTCTTTTCTAATTTTTTTTTTTTTAATTTCTCAAATTTCATTTTTATTTCCTTTTTGATATTTCAATTTCTTTTTATAAAGTACTTCGACGAATATCTCTTTTCCATAGTTTATTTGATTTTCTCACTTTTTTTTCTTCCATCATTTTTTTTTTAAATTTTTGCAATTTCTTTTTTGGTTTCATATTTTTAGTGATTTTCTTATCTTTTTTTCCTTCCAAATGTTTCCGATTTCTTTTTTGGTTTTTATTTTTTTATTTCTTAAGTTTTATTTTTTATTTCCTTTTTTATATTGTAATTTTTTTTAATAAATTTATGCAAAAAAAATGAGTGCTCTTATCCCCACCCACTGTGACTATACTAGTATATTTATATTTTAAAAAATATATCTAAAAGTACGCTGGAGCGATATCCTTTTTCCATAGTTTCTTTCATTTTTTCACTTTTTTTTGGTTTGCAATTTCTTTTTTTGTTTTTATTTTATAATTTTTCCAATTTCATTTTTGGTTCCATAGTTTTCGTGATTTTCTCTAGCTTTTTCTCCTTCTAACAGTTTCCAATTTCCTTTTTGGTTTTTATTTTTTATTTTTTCCAATTTCTTTTTTTAGTTTTTATTTTTTTTATTTTTTCCAATTTCTTTTTTGGTTAGATTTAGTTTTTTCTCCTTCAATGGTTTTTAATTTTTTTTTGGTTTTTTCTTTGATTTTCTTAAGTTTTATTCTTTTTTTTCCTTTTTTTTCTTTTTGATATTTTAATTTTTTTTTATAAATTTAGGTAGAAAAAATGAGTGCTCTCATCCCCACCCTGATGTGACTATATAACGCCTCTCAGCGTAATAATGCCTCTCAGAGTAATAACGCCTCTCGACATAATAAAAGGAAAAGAAATATATATATATATATATATATATTAGAATGAATATATAACTATATTCATAAAAACAAATCAAAAAAATTGAGAAAATTTTCTTAAATAATTGAAGTTCCTATTAAAATTTTAAAAATAAAAAGAATATATATATTATATAATTGAGAATAAATATATTCTATAAAAAACAAATCTAAAAATCTAGATTTTTTTTAAAATAATAGTTCCTATTAAAAAATTTAAAAATAAGCCTCAGCCTTTTACTAGTTAAAAAAAAATTAAAATAAAAGTAATATATGTATATATATATATATATATGTTTTTGATAATATAAGGCGGCTAAACAAGGGGCCGAACCCTTATACAAAACCAAGCCCAGGGGGCAAGAACACAACGTGCTGACAGTACTCAGCCAACACAGAGAAAGACCAGCAGCAAAGGCACAGCAGCCTTTCTAAAAAAGAAACAACAGCAAAGCCTAACAGACTAAACAACAAGGTTGGAAGGAGCAACAACCTAAACAATAGCAGAACCAGACCTAACAGGTCGAACACCCTTGGCACGAGTGCGGTTCAAAGAAACATGCTTGGGAAGACCTCACTTCCTCCTTTGGACAATAGTCCAAAGAACATCATCTCCATCCCCAGAAATAGGAGAAGAAGGAGAAACTCTCTCCAAATCTATGGAAAGGGGTGGAGCTTGGGGCACAACAACATCAGCCCCAGCAACATGTGCACCTATATTAACAGTGCGAGACATATCAGCAGCTGAGATCTCTGCAGCAAAACCACCAGCAACACCAGCAATCCTAGCAGTAGAACCACCAGCAACACCAGCGATAGAACCACCAGCAATCCCAGCAGCAGACCCACCAGCAACACCAGCAATCCCAGTAGTAGAATGACCAACAACACCAGTAATCCTAGCCGCAGAACCGCCAGCAACACTAGCAATCCCAGCAGCAGAACTGCCAGCAACATCAGCAATCCCAGCAGCAGAACTACCAGCAGCAGTATCCATAGCTGTAAAATCTGGAACCCTCACAATATCAGGAGTAGACCCATCATCATCAGCGGAAGAATCAACTGCCTCTGACCCAGAAATATCCTCAGTAGTACCAACTGTAAGATGTTCATGTAAAGAATTCTTCCACCAGGAAGAAGAATGAGGGATCTTTAAGCGAGGACACCTGACTCGTAGCAAAGCATCTACGACACTGGAAGGGAATACCTTCATAGTCCAAAGTTTGCCTCCAAGAATTATCAGCAACCTGTAGTATAATCTCAGCCGGGAGAGGCTTAGAGAGATCAAGATTCACAAGAACACGAGCATATGTGGTATGAGAAAATAAGGTAGTCGCTTGATCAACCATAACAAAAGAGCCCAAAGAATTACCAATACCCTCATAACAAGATTTGCACCAAAGATGCAGGTGAAGATTCAGGAGACGAATCCAAACAGGCATTCTATTGAAAGACTCGGTCAATGGGTTAAAGGAGGGAACCCAAGGCTTGAGAAGGAGGGCATGAATGCCCCAAAACCAGGCCTGGGTATGAAGAATAGCATTCGGATCAGAAACTAAAGCAAAAACAACTACAAAGAAACCCTTTGCACAAGGGTAAATTTCTATTTTCCCCTCCGTTAAAGGGCGCCAATGCTCAGAAATCTAGAGGTTCAAATCACCCAGCCGAGGCCACTAACGGTCAAATCTACAAATCAAACCCTGCTCAGAGAAATAGTCAATATTTTTTAAAACCTCATCCGCTAGGACCACTACAGGGGGAGGCAAGTTTGACTAAGAAATAGATCTCCTAGATACTAGAATAGCAGCAGCATTAGCAGACTTCTCACATTGCCGAGGAGAACCACTACTAACAATCTTTGCATAAGATGTAGCAACAATAGCAGCAGCACCAGAAATGGGCGGCGTACCAACAGCCGCAAAGACCCCAATAGCAGATGGAACCCCTGCAAATAAAGTAACAGACGAACCCTGAAAAGCAGCAGTCGTAGTCACTGACGGCACTCCTACTGCAATTCCAGCAGTTGCATGCATGGACGGCGCATTAACAGCTGTAGCCACACTATCAGCAGAAGAAACCACACCAGCCGCAGGCACCCCAGTAGCAGACGGAACCCTAGCCATAGATACAGACAGCGCATCGACAGCACGGACAGCCGCAGCCGCACGAGCCGCAAATCCCACGGACGGCACACGAACAGCCACAGCCACACCATCAACAGAAGAACATCCAACAGCAGCAGACGGACCCCCTGCATGTAAAGTAGCAGACGAACCCTGTAAGGTAGCAGTTGTAGGCACAGACGGCGCTCCAACAGCAAAAGAAGCTAAGGCCACAAACAGCGCACCAACAGCTGCAGCCACACCAGCAGCAGAAGAAGACCCTGTAAATACCCTAGCAATAGACGAATCCTGTGAACTAAGAACATGGGCGGGAAGAGGAGCGGGAGAGCCCATTTCAAAAATGAATATTCTAGGAAATCTATTTGTTATCGTAATATTGTTCTTCTGATTTAGGGAGATTATGTATATGTATATGTTATGTGTGCGTGTGTATATATATTCATATTAGTTGTTTTTTTTACAGTTTTTAAATAAATTACTTGTATATCAATACAGTCAATTTTTTTTTAATTGTATTTTATAGTTAAAATCTTTAAATACAGATATACAACTGTCAAATTTAAGCCCATACCATTTGCATTTCATCGAAAGTTCCCTCTAGCCATTTTTTATAAATCAATTTTATCTGCAACAATATTTCAAATTGTCGCCTTTGTCTATATCTTCACATTTTGCATACCAAGTTTGAAGCACAATGGAAAAATGCCTATGCCAACCAAATTGCTAGATGGATGAGCTTAAACATAGATAGCTTCTTTGTGTTATATTCATGTTTTTCTTATATGCTATCAGAGTCACTAAGGAAAACCAGTAGCTACAACTTCATCATTCTTCATAGAATAAGTTGCGGACTCATGTATGCTTCCACTTTTGTATACATATCCACCTTTATATTTTTTTTACGTTGTTTATATTTCCACCTTCCATCAACTCATATGCCAACTTTGATAGACATTTCTAACTCTCCCATGAGCCTCGAGTTTGAGCTTGACTCGTAATGTGTTGGGCACATCATCATTAGCAATAAATGTCCACTTATGAACTTCACATAGAGTATGTGTAGAAAGTTGTAATAATAGCTCCATAAGCCTTTGATAACATCTTTGCATGACACTAAAATTGAACTTCTTGGGATCCCTTCTAAAAAGTTTTAGGGGAGAGCCCTAATGGTGCGCAATTACAGAACGACTAGTTTTTCAAATCAGATGGCTCCCTATTGATCTTCCACTGCCCTTCCTGAGGCTCGACATGGTAACTTACCTCCAGAAGATTTTAGGAATCTGGGAAGAGACAAGTTTTTTAGCTCAAGAAGGTTGCAGCATCAAGATGGATATGAGTAGCTCTCAAGGTTTAACAAGACTTTCAAAGTGAAAAAGAAGATTTCATCCATGGAGAAAACTGTTAGCTTCCCAGTGGCAAGAGTTTAACAACTTCTTGAGTAAAAATGGTCCAATCTGAGGTGCTTCAAATTTCCATCCGCCCAAATGGAGCTCATTCCATGAACAAAGGAAGAAGCGTCATAGGTGTCTAAGGGGACAACGAAAAAGGAAACTTAAAAAAGATTTCTCCATACAAAGAATCTATCACCAAGAAAAGAGGAACCCAAATTTGAGGGCCAAGGAGGTCTAGGTTCCCAAACCGACTATCAAGAAGGTTACAAGAAAAGAAGAGAAGCAGCTCAGTGTTTACCTTAATGGTGATGGTCTGAAAGAGAGGACTTCTAATCTCTTAGTGGCGGCTCTAATATGTAAAGTTTTATCCCCCAATTTATCCTCTGATGAATTCATAGAATGGTTCAAAAAGTGTTGGCCAGAACCAAAAGAGGTTAGCTCAATGGGGAATGGGTTTTATACATTTATTTTTCATAACTTAGAAGATAGAGACTTTGTGCTCCACAAAAACCTATGGAAATTTACAAACACAGCCATCTTTTTCCAGGGCTGGAGACAAAACTTTGATGTTGGGGTAGAAAAAGTTCCCTATCTCCCCATATGGTTGGAACTTCCATTCTTACTGGCTGAGTATAGGGAAGAGATTTCCATTTAGGCCATAGGCAATGAACTAGGTTTCTTCCAAGATTTTAAGATTAGCTTTGACCAATTTCTAACCCCATATGTTAAAATTTGCATAGTCTTGAAGGCAGAGGAGTTACCTCCAAAGCATATCCTGCTCAACACGTAGGCTAGCCAATGGATACAAGAAATTTTCCTAATTGACGGTTTTACAGATGATGATCTGGTTAGAATGAAGTGGATGTTGGGGATTGGAAGAGAGCAAGGTAATGCTCCTGATATTCATCATTGCCAGAGTGGGGTTTTGAGCAACCCACAGAAACAGCCAGAGTCAGTGCCTTATATGGAGGTTCTGAACCAGGAACCAAATGAGGAAGAGATTTCTATAGGAATGGAAATTTATGAGAGGGCTGAAGAGGAGAACACAGTTTTATGCAAAATGGTTATAGAGGAAAATACAGAAGATTGGAACTCTGGCTCCTTTGATATCCCTTTTGAAGGTTTCAACACTAGATTTGGGAAACTCCAGGGACAAGAAGAAGAGCTTTCTTTTTCACAAGGAAATGAGGTAGAGTCAGAACTGTCCTCTATACGTCAGGCTTTGGTTGAGGACTGCAGCGAAGTCAAAGACATAGAGGGGCAGCTTACAGAGCAGGCAAGGAAGAACGAAAATAGTACATTTAGAGGCCCTTCTATCTACCCTAACAAGCAACCTAAAGACAATGAGACCTTGAAAGCATTGCTTGATGAAGTTCTAAACAAGGTTCCATATAACATTTGTGATGAGATTGCAGTAGAGGTTCTTGCGGAGGAAGATGATATAGAGGTGAACAGACCTCCATGTATTTCACAGACATTTTTAAACCCCAAATTGGGTAAGAAAAAGTCAGCCTCAACAAGAAAGAGTGGCAGGCAGAGGAAGCCCAATATTGGTAATGAAGGCCACAATAAGGCACGCTCCAAAAGGATTTCTTTCCAAGACCCTCTTGTGTCACCTCACAGCACTATTGCGGAGGCTGGCCTGAAGAAGCTTTCAAATTTGGTTAATCCTTTGGTTAATGGTTTTGAGGGTGTAGAGAGTGAAGAGGACGGATGCTGCAGCCGGGTTGCCAGCAGAGAGGCTTTAGGTAAAGAGAAGAATCTGGATCTAAGTTATGCCCCTGAGACCAGTCCTCGGTCTCTTTTCAACTAAGTCTCACTTCACAGATGAATTTTCTTCGGAGGGGAACGTCTTTGATTCAGGAAAGTAAACTAACATATCAGTGGACCTACAAGTGTTGATTCCATCCTCTTCAGGGCATGAAATTGGTACAGACTGCTTTAGTGACAAGGATTTGACTGTGGATGAGAATCTTCTGAATGAGGTTTGCCAACTAAAGAATTGGTTTTTGTCAAAGGATGGCGTTAGGGAAACTTTGGAGGAGGATAGTGATTTTTTGTCACGAGAAGCAAATGCCTCAGAACAAGCCTTGAGACCCATGATAGGGGATGTTTGCTTTCAGGAAGGATCTGACTTCTATGATGATTTGACTGGAGATTTTCTTCGAGAGGATTCTGATCTAATAGGCATGACAAACCTGGGTTTGTTTCGGTCAAACCAGGTCAAGAAATCAAAGATGACCGCTTCGAGTTGCAGCAAGAAGAATCGTAGAGCCAAAAGCAAGAGGGATGGGGAAGATTTAAGTTCAGACCACCAATCAGTGTTAGAGAAGATTTTGAGGGCAACGAGGGGGATTTCTCTCCCCCGAGAAATATTTGCTTCTCCCCCAACTTTTAAGGGCAATATACCCTCATATTGCCCCAATAGGGGTAAACAACGTAGGCATGACTTATGGTGGTGTGGATCGAGGATGGGATTGGTATCATTGATTGTGGCTCTATGATTTCTCTTTTTCCTTTTTGGGTGTTTGAGGGAGGGTGATGGTTGCTTTAGTGTTTTTCATACAGCTTTTTGGCGTTGGGAGGTGCCTGGTTTTTTATGTCATTTTATAGCTGGTTGCGGTGCCTCTCCAAGGAGGGTCTTAGTTCCATGCCCATTTTTGTCATGTGACTGCTGAGTTGAGCCATCATTCTACATGTTTTAACAGCTTTTTGGCGCTAGGAGGTGCTTGGTTTTTCGTGTCATTTTTATAGCTGGTTGAGAGGCCTCTCCAAGGAGGGTCTTAGTTCCATGCCCATGTTTTGACTTTGTTTTCACATTCTACATGCAAGTCAATCAGCGAATCCTCAACTATTTTATCTAAAAATAATCTTCCTTCCGTAATGCCATCATGGAGTTGTTTTGTGTATACACTGAATGGTATTATGGGCCTGGACACCATTAAAGCTTTAGGATTTGCCACAACTACACAAATTAGATGCTTGAAGTGCAGAAGGTGGAGTGGGACATGTACAAGCCTGCCAGGTGGTTGTTCACCTTGCTTCGTGGAATATAGATTTTAATATATTACCATGTCGGCTCCAAATAATATAGATTTCAAACTAGCAACTCTCCACAATGTCTTCTTTTTTCTTGAGCGACACGTCACTTACAAGGTGGTTCCCATAGTAACAAATGAATTTTCATATGTGTTTTCTTCAGAGTTTTTCACAGTTGGGTTTTTTCTCAGTAGAAGGCTTTTCTAGTTTTTGTTTATAGATCTCATGGCTTCAGGGCTTTTTTTGATGTCTCTCTCTAATGGACCCTTACACGGACGAATGAAATGGTTTCTCCTTGTCACTTCAACATTTTTCTTTCCGCCTAGTATTGTTGAAGTTCTGCTGCGGAGATTCTTGGGTTAGCTTCAAAGTATTAGAAATCTTGATTTCAATATCATGCATTAAAGGCGTATAACTCCTGTGCTCCCTAAAACGGTTGTATCTTGGGCAATTTGTTAGGCTTCTCTGACATTTAAAATGGGCTGATTGTATGGATAAATGATGTGGTTTTACCTCCTTGTCACCTCAAGGTCTTTTCATTCCACCTAGTTTTGTTGAATCTCTGTTGCGCAGGCTCTTGGGATAGCTTCAGAGTACTGGGAATCTTGATCTCAAAATCCTGCATTAAAGGCGTATACCTCCTATGCTCCCTGAAATGGTTGTATCTTGGGCAATTGGCTAGCCTTCTCTGACATTATAACGGGCAGACCCCTGTAGGTTTTGGTGTAGCTTTTATGTTCTTTTTGGGGTTATTTATTGTGCCCTTCCAGATTTTGCCCATTGGCAACTCTTTCACAAAGACTTGACTAGCTTTAGCAGCTATGTGTAGTCGGCTTGGATTGTATGTTCTTTGGGTTGAGGCCTTTGCCTCCCTTTCTCCTTGTAATGGATTTTTCTTTAATTTAATTTGGTATGGGTGTCTTACCACCTTTTTCTTTAAAAAAAAAAATTGAACTTCTTGGATCTCATTTAATAATCTATCTTGGAGAAGACACAGTTGCATTCTTCCTTGTCTATTTTAAGGCCATGGACTTATATATTGCTTTCCAACTGTAGAGAGATCATCACTCTCTTTCTCTATTACCTAAAGGCAGTGTCTATTTTAGATCCCCTTATATATATATATAAAGTAGTCGCCATGATGTTTTGATTTTTGATGCCAATTCTTATACCAAGTTCGTGACTTTTTGTTGGCAAGAGGCACTGCATAGAATTGATAGGTGTTGTCATTGATGGCAACTAAGATTGTTCCACACATCCACAGTGCAATATCTGATCTTACCGGAAGTCAAAATGATAATCTATCTAAGTCCAGGAGCCTGAAACAAAGCATATAGCAGAGTCCGGTATTTTGGTCAACAGGTCTCTCTAGTTAATCATTATGTGTTGCCGATATGAAGGATTGTAGAGGGACACCAGGACAATCTAAATCCAAGTTTTTAGTCTCCGGTGATAATGGGATCAGAAGTTATGAGCATCTGAATACTGGGTCCTATTATGATAGAATAGTTCAGTGAAGAACATGCAAACTTAGGTAAATCCTTGTGCGAACCCAATAGAAGTGTTTTAATGAACTATGTATGAGATAGGATGTTAGTGGCCGACATGTATGATGATCTACATGTGCTATTTTTGGTACGCATCAATATTGGTGTATGGATCTAGCCGACAGAGTAGAGCACTCTTAAAAAGTTCTAAGTGTTTGTTGTTGCCGACTAGCAAGTGATTGCAATTCATGATAAGAATATACATAGTCGATGATTGTGGATATTGTGGAAGTATGTATTTTTGTGATGATGAAGAAAGTGTAAAAAGAAGTAGAAATCTAATATCCAAATGAGGGCAAAATAAAGAAGAGCGGGATAAAGATGAAGTGTACAAAGTCAGTATTTGCACTTACCAGAACTAATCTCTAGCATTGGCAGATACATCTTAGTAGTTCAAAATCTCTGTAAATCTCTTGTAAACTTTTCTGTAGGCAGTGAGCCTCCACTTGAGCAATGAGCTCGGGGCAGTGAGGTCAAATGCATGTGCATTCTCATTTGTAAAATACTTTTAACAAGGTATTATTTTTTGTGGGTTAACCCCCACCATGGTTTTTTCCTTAACCAGGTTTCCACGCCAAAATCTTGGTGTCAAATGTGTCATTCATGTTTTCTTCTCACATGCTATTGTCTAATGCTGAAATGTATATATCATTGATTTAATTTTAAGTTGTAAAAGGGAACAACAATAGAAAAAGATTGAATAGAGCAACAACTGATTCACCCCCCCCCCCTCTCAGTTGTCCAGACCTATTCCAACAATTGGTATCAGAGCTAAGTTCCTTTGAAAAAGATTAACAGCTTAAGGAAGATCTGGTAAGACAGCAGAATGGATGAATATGACCTTCAAGGGCAACTTAATCTTTCCCTAAGGTAGATGATCTTAAGCAGACCAAGATAGAAGTTCAAGAGCTGCAAGACAACCTTAAAAAGGCTGAAGACTTCATAAAAATTTTAAAAGAAAAATTGAGCAAATCCAATGCAAAAGAAAAGGAGCAACCTCTTCAAACAGGAAAACATTTTGAAGACAAGGCCCTGGATGAGAAGACAAAGGAATGTGAAAAGTTAACTAAATAAGTTACTATTCTAATACATGAGATGGAAACTAGAGTGATGAGACTAACCAAGGAAATTGAAGATAAGAAGAAAGCTAAAGAAGAGTTAAATCAAAATCTGAAAAAGAGTTTTGAAGAATGTTACAAATTGGATGTGATAGCTAGCCTTCTAGAATCTAATCTACAAAAAAGCAGAGACAATGAAAGAGAACTTGAGAGATAGATTATCACACTCATACATGACCTAGAAATTGCAAATGAGTATAAGGAGAAATTCAAGATAAGCTCAGCTAAACTTGAAGCACTCATTGAAGGGTAGAAAAAGGATGTTGATAAGCATGAGAAAGGTGAAAGTTCTAGATCCAGACAGAGAAATTTTCAACCTAGGAATGGAAGAAATAGATCTAGAAAACCTCTAGTAAGACAGCCAAATGCTCAAAGATATTCATCATTCAATGGAAATTGTTTCAACTGCAACAAATTTGGTCATAGAGCTACTCAATGCAGAAACTGAGCAAATCAAAATGGTCTATCCTTCTCCAGTCAATGCTTCAAGTGTAACAGGTATAGTCATAGATCAAATGAATGTAGAAGTATGACAATGAATAATCCAAATAATAGAAGATTTAGAAATTCTTTCAATGGTTACTATTTTGTTTGCAATGGGTTTGGACATATGGCTAATAAGTGCAGATCAAGAGAAAATCAGTTTTATAAGAAAGGAAATGTTGCATGCTATAATTGCAATAAATCTGGTCATATTGCAAGATTCTGCAGAAGTAAAGATTTTGGAAGAAAAGGTCCGGTAAATAGAAAACTAAATGTGCAGAAACAAGATAGAAGCAAAAGGAAAATTGATGTGGATGAGATATAGAGTGAAATGAACAAGATTTGGATAAAGAAAGATATAGTAAACAATGATAATGAGTCCGCACTGGAATCCGGTGCTGACAATTCCTCCGAGAATTAAGTTAGAAAACTCTGGCTTAGGGGGAGCTACATAGAACATCAAATTCCCCTGGTTAGTAAGTGGGTGCCTGAATCTGGCACATCAAATACTCTAAATTAGTCTAGAACCTATGAAGGGATTTCTAGAAGAAAAGATGCTAATATATGAGGAACTCTCTAAACAATGTAACCAGATACAATTAGGGCAACACATTTATTGCAAAGGCAAATTAGGTAATACGAAGCTTTAAAAGGTCACTTGATCACTCATTTGAATCACCTTGCATTTGAAGTAAACAAAAGAAGAGCACTTGAGCTATAAATTCCAGAGACTAAGGCAGAGAACGAATTCAATCGGCAAGTGATTAACCCTAACACCGCGAAAGAAAAAGGTACCTCTCTATAAATCTTTGAATCTAAAATTTGTTGAAATGGCTACCCCTCATGTTATTGACATTACCGAAAGGCCTCGACCCAAATTCAAGAAGTATCCTCACAAATCAATTTAAGTCAATCCGTTAGGTGCTTTCTTAAGTGTTCTGAATGGGGTGCTACATGTAGAAGACATTAGGGTTTACATTCATACAAATATAGATGAGTTTGGAGATTCAAGGCATGTAGATTTGTTTGAAAAATAACTCATGGATGAAAACAAAGAACTTAAACCCAAATACAAGGCTCTACAGGATAAACATTTTGTTCAGGTTATGGGGTTTCCAACATTTGCTGAGGATGAGTGGGTCTGATATGTCTTAAGTCAGATACATGATGAATTCATGTGGCTGTTAAACCATTCAAGATTGCCAGGGATGCTATCAAAAATGTAACTGGTTTAAACTCAACTAGAGGATTACCCATGCTGAAAGCTGTGAAAAACTAGACAGTAACTGATGCTACCGGAGCTAAGTTTGACAGAAGAACAATGACCATAAATGATATTATAGAGCCGGATGTCAAATTCACCTCCATGGTGATTAGATACAAGATTTACCACTCAAGCAGAGAAAATTCTATTTCTGGAACAGCCATTTATGCTACATACAAGATACTAAAAGAAAATGTTGCTTATGACTTGTGCAAACTATTACAGAATCAATTAATTGAAAATCTAAACAAGATCAAAAGGGATAAGAAGAATACTTTCAAGTATGGTACACTGATTTTATGTCTATTCTTTTACTATATGAATGAGGTACCTGGGGTAAAAAATGTACACTGGACTAAGGATGAGCCAGTTGCCATTCAAATCAAAACTCATCTTTGCAGAATTGGTGACTTCAATGCTCAAAAAATGACAATATGGGGTTACTTCAAAAAAATTTAGAATATGATGCACTCAAGGGAAAGAATTCCCAATTCAATTGCTGACAAGTACAAAAATGAAGTATGCTTCATGGTTGATACTAACAAGTGTTTAATGGAAGCAGTGGAACCCAGAGCTATTTGGATCATGCCTATGGGGTATGAAGTAGATGAAAAGATCTTGGATATGTATGCTCAACATCTGCTAAGCAAGCCCAAAGACACAATGGTTGAAAGATTTGGAACTTATGAGGATCTGAGTTTAAAGTTGCATACTGAGCTAAGAGAACCTGAAACCAATAGAAGAGTAAGAAAAGAAGTTGAGCAGCTAGCTGAAAATCTTGGCCTAACAAAGGAAGCTGTGAAGAAATTCAGAGAAAGAACAGAAAAGGATGAGAAAGAAAAACAAGAAAAGAGACAAACAAGTGATCCAGTGGAACCTTCATCCACTTCAAGAACTACTAGAAGTTCTACTACTGCCTCTGCTCCTTCCAAATCTACAAAACTGGAAGCAGAATCATCTGGAAAACATGAGAAAAGGAAGAAAACAAAAGCTTTCTAGACCTATGAAAGCATAAGAGAAGATGAAGTAGTTATAGACTCTGACATTGAAATCAAGGAAACAAAAGTCATTGGAACAAAAGCTGCAAAGTTAACCAAAGAAAAGTCCTACGGAAGCAAAAGGACTAGCAAAAAGTGAAAGACTAAAGAACATGAAGAATATGTTGAGAAACCCACACTCTCGCTATAAGATGTGATAAAATTAGTCACTGTGGATCATAATCTAAAACCCATGATTAAATTCTATAATGAATACAATGATATGGATAAAAGGGTGGTGGAGGAAGCAACGGTCAGATATCTCAACATCTACAACAAGGCACTAATTGAGATAACTTTTGAGTTACCACAAAGTCTGGCAAATATCTTGGAATTGAGAAAAGAAAATGCCAAGTGCAAGGATGTGGAAATTAGAGAACATGAGCTAATAAATCTGTGTCCTCAAATTTCTCTTGAACAAATAGATATGATACTTAAGGAAGTCAAAGATGATTTTAAAAGCAAAAGGAGAATGAACAAGCTCATGCTTGGAGAAACAAGTGAAATAGTTGAAGAAACTCAAGAGATTATTTTGAAAGCATTAAAGAAGCATAATCTTCATATAGTCACAAAAGAAGTGTTGGATGTTGAATAAGAGAACATTATTGAGAAGCAATCTGAGTTGGGTGGAGCCTCTGTTTCGGAAGTAGAACAAGCAATTCAGGAGCATACAGAAATGTTGGATAAAATATTTGATGCAGAAGATACTCCCAATCCATCTGATACAACAAGAAAGGAGGATAATGTTACTGTTTTACAAAGCCCTTCTGATTAGATAGCAAGTGATGAACAAACAAGAAAAAATTCCTCTACAGAGAACACAGAAAAGGATAAAGTAGAGTCAGAAGAAGAAAGAGAAAAGATAGATAATATAGAAGAAGATGGTGCAAATATTGAAGCATCTAAAGCAGAGACTGAGAAATCAGGAGATCAAAAGGTTGATTCTGAAATGGCTACAAGAGACATTACAGATGCAGTAAAAGGTCTTCTTGGAAAAGAAGTGATTGAGCTTGATGAACTAGAACTAATCCAAGGTCTAGCCAATCCGGATGCTCTCTCTCCAATTCAACTGATGAAGATAGCATCATTCACCCACGTAAATTCTAGAGATAAGATGTTAAAGTTCCACATGGAGGAGATATATACAAGTTTTGTCTATCTTGGTCTAAAGTAAATAAAGATATTGAGAAGAAGATAAAAGAAAAAGAACAGAAAATATCAGTTCTATCTCAAAAATTTATCCTTTAACTGTCTCTCCCATAAGCCAGGAGTGTCAAGTTATTAGCTTGATAGACGAAATGAAGGCACTTGTAAAAGAGAAAAGCAACACTATTAAGAGGATGTGTGAACTTAGGGGATTGATTTCTGCCAAATTGGAATCTATGCACAATGCCTTATCCAAAGCTCAGAATGTACTTCAGACAAGTTATCCTCCAGATCTAGAAAAGACAGAAGCATATGCATTTTTGTTGAGTGGGCACATTTCCATTTTGGATGGAATGAAGAATGCTTGGGCCTTCGAAATTGCCCAATTAAAAATTAGTTTTGCAGATGTCCTCAAGTTCATGTGAATGGAACTTAATGGTTACTTGTACATATGCGGCAATGTATACAGAAATTTTGGAGAATTTTTGCAAATCCCACCCTTTTCCATTGATGTAAAAGGGGGAGTGAAGGGCAGTGAAAAATGATGTATTCAACAAAGGGGGAGCACTGAAATAAGTGAAGTGTACGAATGTATAGACAAAGGGGGAGTTGTACAAAGACACTTAGTCATTTTTCATTAAGTGTTGCCATCAATGCCAAAGGGGGAGATTGTTGGCAAGAGGCACTACATAGCATTGATAGGTGTTGTCATTGATGGCAAGTAAGATTGTTCCACACATCCGCAGTGTAGTATCTGATCTTACCGGAAGTCAAAATGATAATCTATCTAAGTCCGGGAGCCTGAAATGGAGCATATAGTAGAGTCTAGTATTTTGGTCACCAGATCTCTGTAATTAATCATTATGTGTTGTGGATTTGAAGGAGTTTAGAGGGACACCAGGACAATCTAAATCCAAGTTTTTAGCCTCCGGTGATAATGGGATCAGAAGTTATGAGCATCTAAATATCGAGTCCTATTATGACAGAACAGTTCAGTGAAAAACAGGCAGGCTTATGTAAATCCTTGTGCGGACCCAATAGAAGTGTTTTGATGAACTATGTATGAGATAGGATGTTAGTGGCTGACATGTATGATGATCTACATGTTCTATTTTTGTTACGTATCAATATTGGTGTATGGATCTAGCCGACAGAACAGAGCACTCTTAAAAAGTTCTAAGTGTTTGTTGTTGCCGACTGGCAAGTGATTGCAATTCATGATAAGAATATATATAGTCGATGATTGTGGATATTGTGGAAGTATGTATTTTTGAGATGATGAAGAAAGTGTAAAAAGAAGCAGAAATGTAATATCTGAATGAGGGCAGAATAGAGAAGAGCAGGATAAAGATGAAGTGTACAAAGTCAATATTTGCACTTAACCGGAACTGATCTCTAGCATTGGCAGATGCATCTTACCAGTTCAAAATCTCTATAAATCTCTTGTAAACTTTTCTGTAGGTAGTGAGTCTCCACTTAAGTAGTGAGCTCGGGGCAGTGAGCCCGAATGCATGTGCATTCTCATTTGTAAAATACTTTTAACAGGGTATTATTTTTTGTGGGTTAACTCCCACCGTGGTTTTTCCCATAACCAATTTTCCATGTCAAAATCTTGGTGTCAAATGTGTCATTCATTTTTCCTGCTCACATTCTATTGTGTAATGCTGAAATGTGTATATCATTTATTTAATTTTAAGTTGTAAAAGGGCACAACAATAGAAAAAGATTAAATAGAGCAACAACTGATTCACCCCCACCCCCCATCCTCAGTTGTCTGGACCTATTCCAACACTTTTTATATAGCTTTTCATTACATTTCAAATGACATCTCTCTGTGACATTCTTTTTATATAGTTGCAAGCATAAATCCCGACTATGTTTTTGAAACAACTTGCATAAGAGAAATCAATCTTGTTTCACTGCAATGACATTTAAATTGTGCCTCAATAATTTTAAGGTAGCCACCTTTTGATGAAAGAAATTGGACCTCTATATTGAATGTGTCAATAAATGTTGAAGCCTCAAACCTTCTTTCTAAAGTTGCTTTGACCATGCTTCATCCACATCCATACACTTTTTGGATGATATGAAATCCAAAGGAAATGAATTGGAAATCCCAAGTTCAAAGCTTCATTTCCATTGTTGTATACTAATTTTATACCACCATTTTCTGCCTATTCCATGCATTTGCAGAGCATTGACATGTATAAAGATGAATTCATTATGAACAGTTATGTGCATAGAAATTGCAAGTGACCAGTGGCCATTGAAAGAGTGTAGTTTTGCAACAATGAAGATATGCAAGGAATTTTCAGGAGGATGTTGAGTAAGTAGAATATATAACACCTCCTTCAACTACCCTTTTTTCTAAATAAAGTTGTGAGATTGAAAAGAACAGTCCAGAAAACAATGGCATTTTAATACTATAGAAAATGGATGACTTCATTAGTGACTCAAGGGGGCAAAATTTAAAATTTTCTGGGATTAAAACTTTGGTAACACACATAAAAACCTTTTTTAACAAACTTTTTTGTGAAATTGATTAAAAAATCACAAGGAATCTCATAATCACATCTGTTTTGTTGTTGTATAACATTATTTTCTATTTTTTACAAGGATTTTTTCAATTCTAACATCTTTTCGTAAAGCATTTCACTAGTCAAAGACTATTTTATAAAACTACTAATATCACTGTTCTCAACTCAGTTGTCCAAGACTATATTTTTTATCACTAGATTAGTTGCACATTTTATATTCTTAAAGGTCAATTAATCTTTTATACCATGTTTGTGTAAACTATTTGTTGTGTATGCTCTCTCCTCACATCATAACATGATCTTGGAAATAAAAAATATCTCGTAGTTTACTTTGTGTTGTGTTAAACCCAAGAATATAAGTGTGTATGATCTCTCCTCATAGTGTAAGGTGATCTTAGAGATAACAAAGATTTAGACTTCTTTCCTTTTAGTAGGCCTATATGTAAGGATTTTATCACCATAGAGGATGACCTAAACCATGTGATCTGATAAGGTATATAACAGTGGGAGAGTGAAATTTATACCTAAAAGGAGCCATTATTATGTCTATCACAACCTTGGTGCCCCTTTGCATAAGGAGTCAAGGTGAACTAAAATTAGACTTGATCAAGAACACATGATTGTAGATGGGCTCTAGTTCATGGATTTTTGCCTCACATACCTAGCATATAATGATGACATTCTCTATTTGCATGTATAGCCTAGATAAGACCTTTTCTCCATCCTTTTTCATGGTCCATTGATAAGACATTAGCGCTAAGTTGTTACTCACATTGTACTTTTGAGTTTATACAGATAGAGCTTATTGCGGGAAAGGTCTTTGCCTCCATAGTAAGAGGTGTATAAGTTGTACATAACCTTACATTCCCTATCTATTTGTAACTTCATAGATAACATATTAGTGAGCCCACAAAAATTGGCACTCCCACTTGAATAATCTAGGATGTTCATATGCTTGATCTATTTTCATTTGTGTGAAACCTATGCATTATCCCTTAGCATCCAAAATAAATCAAAATCCTACAAAAGCCAAAAAATCCCCTCTAGTCAAAGCTAAAATCCATTCAATCCAAATCTTTAATCAAATCCTTCCATCTTCCATTCACCGATCCAAAAATCAAAATCCCCATCACATCATCTCAATCAAACCCTCAATCTTATCCAAGCTCAAATCTCATTCAAATCCAACCATCATCCATTTCAAATCCAACCTTCTGATCAAAGACAAAGATCTTAAATCAAACCCATTATCCTTAATCTAATTTTTCTTAGGAACTTAACATTTTCTTTAAGTGTAGTTATCCAATCAAATCAATCCCCACCCTCTTGCTTAAGAAATTTTCCTATCTTAAGTAGAGATAAAATCCACAATCAAACCCAATCAATTCTTTCTTAAGAATTTGGCATATCTTAAGTATAGAGATACATCGCTCACCCAATCAATTTGAATTATCCTAATGTCTTGAAATTTGATCCCCAATCATCCATCACCTAAGTAAAATAATCTTGAATTTAGAAATTTAATGATCAAATCAACACGAATTCAATGCTAATCCAATCCAATTTCGCCTATATCCAATCCAACATCAAGCTACATAAGGTCCTAGACTTAATGTTGCAAATCTAAAATCCCCAACAAATAAAATATTAAGGTCCACACCTTTGTATTCTAACGTCATTAAATCCATCCATCATCCCACATCATCAAAGCTTGTCAAGTCTTCATCATTCAACCTAAGTACTCACCTTGATTCATGACATATCTCAATAGGATGGACCAATTTGTAGGTGATGATAAAGATGTTCTCATCGAACATCTTATTAAGGAAGAGGTTAAAGTCCCTTGTAACTTTGACATGGAAAAACTCAAAGGTCTCATCCTTTCTAATTCACCATCACCACTCACCTTCAAAACCTTCTAGACCATTCATAGATAAACACTCAACCCATGACCATATTACCCACCACAATGATCAACAAGTTGGTGGTAGCATCCTACCACCTCCACCTCCTATTAACCCCACTTCATCTTCTAACTCATATCAACAAAGTCAGTCTTCATCACTTCCCTCAAAAACTACAATCCCTTCTACAACATCCCATCAATATGTTCCTACACTTTCTAATCCACTCCCAACTTAATATTCACCAATGACATACCCCATTCAATCACTCTCACTTCTCTCCATCCCTCAACAAATAACTCCAATTCAACTCATATTATTGTCATATATTCTATAACAACATATCTCATATCAACCCACATAAAATCATTCAAACCCTTCACAAAAGACACAACAATTAGACCAACCTCAACTTATCATCAATCCAATCCCACATCAAATTATCCCATGAATATTCCTCAAAATATGTATCCATAATCTCCCACTTCTTCTAATACCCCTCAAAACATGTATCAACAATGTTCCATTTATTCAAATATCATCCAACACCCATATCAACAACCTCCCACTTCTCCAAATATCCCTCAAAATATGTATCAATAATATCCCACTTCTTCAAATTCCATTTAGCATCCATATGAACAATCTCCTACTTCTTCAAATATCATCTAGCATGCATATCAACAACCTACACAAAATAATCCATCAAGCCCAAATAACACATTTTTTGGTCATCAAGCCATGGTAACTTTGACAAGGGAAACACCACTCTAGCCTTTGTATCCTATGTAAATCCTCCATCCTCACAACCTCTGCAATCCAACTAATCGCATCAAGCCAACCACCACCCAATCCAAACATCTAATTCATCCAATCAATATAATCACTCATCTTCTCAAACCGCCTCTCAATCACCTAATCCTCCCTTATCTAAACAATTCATGAAAGACTTTAAATCCAAGCACTACTAGCATCACCTACCCCCTCAAATAAAAAAAAAAAAACATGAAAATCTTCTCTAAAAACTACTAGCAAAGGATCCCAAGTACTAATGAAAAAGAAATGTTGTGGAGTCATTCAACTCCACTCATCCAATGTCATCCCGCTCTAGCACATGCATGCATGTTGTCACTAAGAAAGTCATCAATCCACCATCCATCAAGAACATTCAAGATCTTGTACATCTACCTAGCCTATCAAAGAGTCTCTTAGTACCATCCTTGTCCAGAATCAAACATCGTCATGCAATCCAATGCCTATCTTTAAACGTATCAAAGAGCCTCCTAGTACCATGCCTATCCATCAAGTACCATCATGTGATCCAATTCCTATAAAGCCTATTAAAGAGTCTCTACCCATAAGATCAAATCAAAATCCATTATGCAACCATGTTTTCAATTATTTAAAGCCTATCAAGCCCATCCAAGAAACCTCTATTCTTATCCAAACTCAAGAGCTAGGTCAAGAATCAAATCCAAAGCATGATCAACCTTTCTCCTCACCAAGACAAGATCAAACTATCCAAGCTACTCAAGGTCAAATTATCTAAGCTATTCAAGATTAAACTATCCAAGCTGCTCCCATCCATGATCAAGATAATATTTTTTTTGAAAAGGTGACGAGTGTCACCTATACTAATATTAAAGTCAAAAATTACAGCACAATCGTATGAACAAGAACAACATCAATGACTGAGATCCCAAGGTTGGGCAGGACAAAACACATAAAGCTTGTAAAATAGACCATATCGGGCAAAACAAGCGAAAGATACCAAAAAACCCAATCAAATTTATTGGGGCAGGATTTACAGGTGCCAGTAGCAAGCGGAGCCACATAAGCAATAGAAAATAGCATCGAGAGTGCCATGGAAGGAAGTCTTGGAGCCATGTCTAGACAATGGAGCCAGATGAAGTGGATGGTGCCAAAGAATTCTTTAGCCTTAGCTTCTAGACCAATGGGCAACTGGAAACTATAAGCCTCCAAAGTCGTATTAAGAGTATTGAAACACCCTGAGCGAATGCCTTTTTTGGAGGCATTATATTTATGCAGGAGACCGTCAAAGAAGAACGTAGCAAACACGGGAAAAAGACCTCCCAAAGCTGCATTACCTTCCTAGATACTGTATGTGTCAAGGGTGGATGTCCAGCGATAAGGGTGGACTAGGAAGAATGCAATGGACTAGGGTTAAATGCATGTTCAAAGAGAAATTGGCCGTTGGCAGCATAGTAGAGAGAGAGACAACAATAACACGCCACCTTTGATCTATGATAGATCACCTCCAATAATTAATTAGCCATAAATAGAATTGATCTGAGGAAGGAAAGAAATTGCCTCCACCCTACAGAGGATCCCATCTGTAGATATAATTTGATATAATGACATCAATAACACGCCACCTTTGATCTATGATAGATCACCTCCAATAATTAATTAGCCATAAATAGAATTGATCTGAGGAAGGAAAGAAATTGCCTTCACCCTACAGAGGATCCCATCTGTAGATATAATTTGATATGATGACATCAATGACTTGATAGTTCAAGTAGACATCACACTCTCATTAAGATATTTCACCATGCACATGGTAGATGGCCAAAGAGAGCACTCTTACATTCATTCATCTCTCCACAAAAAAAATCCAACTAAAATTATTGAGATTGAGATATTTGTAATACCTGGGGATTGATGAAGAAATATTATCATTTTCCATGTCAATCAATTTGATCAACCCTTCTAGAAAATTACTCCGGTACAAATCAAAAGTACTATCATGGCTGTGCTGATCTATAGCTAGGTTAGCCAGCTAGTCAGCACTAAAATTTGCTTCTCTGTAACAATGTGATATTTGGAAGGAATCCATTTCCTCCAGGTGCTTCCAGATGGCTTGGAGAATATATTTCAATTTCTTGTTTTGAATGCACTTTGATTTCAAAGCCTTGATAATTATCAAGGAGTTACCTTCGATCCAGACGTGTTTAATGTGGAAATCTCTTGCCAATTGCAATCCATGAAGAAGGGAAGAAGGGCATGGACTTTAGCTATGAATTTTGAGACTGGTGATAGCTTAGTCGCCCTAGGTACAATAGCTTTCGTGCATGAGTCCCGAAGGATGCAGCCTTTACCTGATTCGCTTGGATTAGCTCAGGAGGATCCATCAAAATTTAGCTTGATAAATGGAGGAGATGGTGCCATCCATTTGACCTTGGTCCTATCAACCTTATCCTTATTTGATTAAACTAAACTGGTATGCACGGACGATGTTCTAATGTACTTCCATTTCTTGAGCAAAGACGAATCCCAGTTGGAGAACTTATCATTTGGTCTGAAGTATTTGGTTACATTTGAGGTTACTACTTCTAAGATCAACAAAGTTTATATGGCTAATCTGATTTGTGGGTTATCGACAACACTTTATAGCCTTTCTTTACTGAGTATAACCCTGACTTAGCAATGATCCAACTTAATTCATCTTCCTTTTCTGATCTAAAAATCTCGTTCAACAAATATTTGAATAAGAATGTCCTGGTGTGAGGGGAAATTACAATCCTTAGAACATTTCCATCTGATTTTCCAAAAAGATTTTTCTTGCTCGTCCGCCTAGTAGTACTAGATTCTCTTTTCCTGTGATCAAGATATTATTTATGATCAAAAGAACCAAGTTGATCCCTTCATCCAAGATACTCTCATCTATGATCAAGAAACCAACACTAATCCTATCCATCATCTAACCAGTCATATCTATTATCCAACAGCATCCCATGATGAGACACTTGGTCCCCGTGAACACATAGACAATGAAGTAAATGACATTGATCCTATCAAGCATATCAATAAGCAAGCTAGTACTGAGCATTCAAATGATGAATGCATGACAAGCACACACAATTATCAAGATGCAACAAGAACAAACAATTATCAAGGCATGACAAGCACAAACAATGGTCAAGGATACACAATGAGAAAGCACAAGCATCTTATCAACTAGGATCTACCACCTTCATCCAATCAAGTTTTCTTGTAGATGAGATAATAGAAAGCCCTAATATTTATTAGAAACACACCAATAGACTAGCATCATGCTTAAAAAACAATAAGTATCCTCTTGCAAACAAGATATAAAAGCATGTACCATCAAGGAAAAGGATCAGGCCTTCATGAGCAAGGGATCCTAGAGCCTATATCAATCTACATCAATCTTGGTCAAGACATCAACTTTCAATCATCTGAATAATCTAATGATGTTTGTGATACTTCAAAGATCACTAAGGCAACTTCATCCAATGCAAGCATCAAGATAGGGACCATTCATATAGCCTCTACAACAAGCTTTTTAGCAGCAATCACTTCACCTCCACTATCCCTACCATCAAACTTTATCTTCCACATCCCAAACCTATCAATTGGTACCAAAAAAATTGTAAAGCATACAAAGAAACATATCCAAACCAAGATCAACTTGGTTCTTTTGATTGAATGGGTGGACGGTGGGCTATAGTATGTTTGTAACTAGTATAGTTTATTACTACATCTAGACTCTTTTGCTTTCTATTGTATTTTTTTAATGTTTGGTTGCTATCTTACCATGTATAATCTTTGGGGCAAATTTTGGTTGTAGGGTTTTGTGGTCCCTTCAACACCTATTTTACCCCTTTAATCAAAAGTATATCCAAATCAAGCATTAAAGATAAAGGAATCCACAAATCAAGGAAGACACATAGAATCAATGGATGAGCCCACATTAGTGTCTCCCACTTATAGTCCACATCCTGACTTTTTCTTGAAATCACATACTTTTTAGAAAAATTAATGATTTAAGCATTGAGGGGTTCAATCCAAGGGGGGGTTTGATAGAATGGGGTTAGATCAAACCCTCTAATATCGAACCCCATTGGATAGAAGCTCCTAGGCTTAAATAAAACCATTGATAGAGTCTCCTTCGCACCTATCAAAATACTGACAAAAAATTGTTGTACTTCATCTTTTAGGGGATCAAATGAAGTCATTTGGAAATGCCATTTTGTAAGATGTAGCTCTTAGTATTCGCTTTACAAAAATTATAATATTTAATATATTTTCTATAATATTGTTTTTTAATTTTTTTATAATGAATGTAGGTTCATTATGAGAAAACAATGAGCTCTATTTAAGATACTAGGAAAAATAACAACCATTACTAGAAAAATCTCAAAAATTTCACTACACTCCACTTAGATGTCCTTTTTTAAATGAAAAAATAATAATTTTGACATATATTCTAAGAAAAACATGACACGAAATAATATGGGTCTAAAATGTTTGTTAGTACTAATTTAAAAAATATTTTAATAATAAATAAAATATCTAATAAGAAATTACCATGCAATAGACATTGGATTCAAGGATCTAATTCTAATAAATCATAGAATTTTTTTTATTTTTAGTGAAAGTTATGCATGACAGAGTAATGTCACTAAATCAAAAATAATAGAAAAATTAAAAATTAATTAAAGACTAAAAATAGAAAATTATAGAAATAATTATTTCAAAATATAAAAAAAAAATATAGCTTGATTTTTCATAAAAAATTCCAGCACTCATTAGTTTATATCATACTTAAATTCTTGACCATTTGTTACCTACAATTGATACAAATTGGAAAATATTGAAAAATGTTCATTTTGAGCATCCCAATTAGTCTAAAAAGTGGGACACACTATTGTGGGATCACCCCAATATAAGTCCCCAAGCAAAATGGATCAATCAAATCAAGTGAAGTAAAGTATCCAAATCCAACAATCACTCAAAACAAGGATCCACATCAAAAGATGCACCTTGCATATAATAGGTATCCACCACCTTCTAGCTTGTATACAAATCTTGGTCCTAAATATCCAAATCCAATAATCACTCATAACAAGGAGCCACATCAAATGATGTCCCTTGCATATAATAGGTTCCCATCACCTTCCAGCTTGTATATAAATTTTGATCATAAGTATCAAAATGCAGTAATCACGCAAAACATGGAGCCACATTAAAAGATGCACATTGCATATAATAGGTGTCCACCACCTTCAATCTTATCATTTCTCCCAATACATAAGGTGTATATGAATGTTGTATATAATAGGTGTCAACTGCCTTCCAAATTGTATAAGAATGTTGGTCCTAAGTGTCTAAATATGGAAATCAATCAAAATAAGGAGCCACACCAAAAGATGCACCTTGCATAGAATAGGTGTCCACCACCTTCTAGTTTTTCTATGAATGTTGGTCCTAAGTATCCAAATTTAGTAATCATGCAAAACATAGAGCCACATCAAAAGATTCATGTTGCATATAATAGGTGTCCATTGCATTCAAGCTTATCATCACTCCCAACACACAAGGTGTATAATAATGTTGTATATAATAGGTGTCCACTACCTCCCAAATTGTATATGAATTTTGGTCCTGATTTCAATCCCAATCCAAAATTAAAATTTCCTAATCTCCCATCCCAAGTATGGAGAGTCAAGAATCCTCCAATCCAATCTAAATTACTAACCCATCCACCTAAATCCTACAAAACTCAATCACCTAATTCCACATCCAACATCCCATATCCAAATCCAAAATCATGCCTCAAATCTAAAAACCCCAACTCCCAAATCTACCACATTGTGGAAGCAATACTTTATCATAAGGGCTATGATGGTACCCTAACAAGATACAAACATTTAGATAAGGCCAACTCTATTATTAACAATGATCATAACAACATCAATGAATTACACATGATCACTCTGATTCTAATAAAGTAATTACTACAAGAAAATCTCTATTAGCATGTTATGACAAGAGCATCTACACTGACTATACCAGATGGACAAGGACATGTGAATACCCTTTGAATATTAAACTATCAATACTATCCAATCAAGAGAATAAAAGTTCTAAAAAACTCAATCAAAAAATCAAAATCAAAACCAAAATATTAAAGATAAATCATTTGTCCAATGGTGAAAACCATTTCAAGGCACCTTGGATAAGCACTATAATGATACCCATTCATAGGCATCATTTGTATATTGATTATCTATGTTCCTTACACTTGGGGGAGAGTTGTCTTTTTTATCCCATCCTATCACTCCAATCTTATCCTACCCATTCCTAATATCCTCATACCTAGATCCCATTGTCTCCCCAAACCATCCATCCTCCACAATTTTGACCTCGATAAGGATAGGGGCATAATCATGAAACATACTTTGGACATCTCTTGATATACCCAATCTTTTACAACAAATCCTACCATATATCATCACAAACATAATCGTGGAACATCATGAGTGGCATATCTAGAGTGGGGCATGCTATTCCTATGTGACATAGTCCTTGGAGATCACATCTCAAACCCCTCCATCCATCCACCATGCATCCCCCATATGTTCCACCCACTAGTGACCATCCCTTAATCCATCCATCTAATCATCCCTTCATTGTTGTCCTTAGACTTGGTTTTCCCTTTTCATTGCTATCCAATAAAAATTCTATGGAAATGCAATCCAATGCAAACATCCCAAAGAAAAAAATTAAAATATCCAAGTGCAACAAATCCTTAATCTTCACCAATCTAACCAAGCAATCTAAGAACATTATCCATAAGCATCCATAATTTTTGTTCCAAGCCTTGATGCAAACTTGATCAAATCCAATCATCATCATTCAGATATATTGTTCCCAATCCTTGCATCATTTTTAGGATATATCATTTCTACATCAACAATGCTATCATCATCAAGATATATCATACCCAATCATTGTGTTGTTGTTAGGATATATCGTTCCCAATTAACAACACTATCCCCATCATCAATCAATCAATTATTAGTTTTTATCTTGACAGGGGAACAATCTTGTTTGTCTTTATATCATTTATGCATGCTTTCTTTCTTTCTTATGTACGTTATCATTTTTATTGTATCTGCAATTGGTTGTGCTAGCATATTTTCACAAAGACATAATGGTCTTCCATATCATGTTGCCATATGGCATATGTTTTCTTGTAACCTTTTCTTTTGAGTTAGTCCTTTATGCACGAGACACGTTGTCACCCTATTCTTTATACCTTGGTGCATAATGTCTAGTGCTATATCATACTTGATGGTTGCTCCTCCAATGTAGCATGACCTATCATTCGTCTATCTAATCCATCACCTCTCTCTCTCCTCCATTCATTCAACCAATTAATATATCTTCTAAATCATTTCTATTTATTATATAACATCCCTTTATCCAAACCTCTATTCTCATCCTTCTTTTCATCAACTACCCATATTTTCATCCATTTCAAAAGGAAAGCCATATTTAAACCCACCTATCCTTTTGAGGGGGCATCCCATCCCTACATCATTCCTCCTCATCACTCCTCCTCTTAGTGGCTAGAGCATCCATTTCTAACCATCATATCTTATCTTCTTTGAAATAATGTTACTTCTCTTAGTCGTAACATCATCTCAAAGAGGGGAAAAATGTAGATACATAAAATTGACCACATCACTCTCGATACCTCTAACATCACTTTCATTACTTTCAACACCTTTCAACATTGTTTTAATCCCATCCTAACCACATTAATCTTCACACTAATTAATTAGATATATTATATTTTATTTAATTAGTTAAGATAATTCTTTTAACATTCAGTCGATCATCAAATTAAATAAATTATATTTATTTAATTAATCTAATTTCCCACATCTCTTTCCATTAATTAATTAAATTATTTCACTATTTGATTAATTAATCTAAAAAATCCTAAATCCTAGTCTAATCCACTATTTATCCTAATTAAATCACATCCTTATCAATTATCTTCAAATAAATATATTTGAAATTCAAAAAGGCACATGACTAGCTAAGAGTTATCTAGATTCATTGAAACTAGACACTCACACAAAATTCAAACCAACTTTAATCTCCATCATCCATTCCATACTACATCTTTTAACCCTATCCATTCACATAAGGATAAGCCCTAGAAGCTTCTAATCTTGCCCTAATTATTCAGATTCAATCCTTGCCATCAATTTTTAATAAAATCTTAACCCTTCATCCTATCATCAAAATTATATAAACTAACCTGCAATCAATCCATTTGCATATAATATTTAGAATGTAATGATATGTTATCATTTTGAACAAGCTTTTGCAATGTAATGTCATGTTGTCCAACTAAGCAACCAGCAATCAATCTAAACACCAAAAAACAATTAGAGCACAACCACCACTTCTTGGTGCAAAAGGACTAGTTTTTGTGAGAGCTTTCTAGTTTTTCATTTGATTTTGCTAACCCTTTGATTAATTAGAGGTGTTGTTAAATATGAAATAGAATCTTTGTTTTCATACATTGTTTCTTAGTTTTTTTTTCATATTTTTAGCTTACACATCTATCTTGTTTAGTTCCTTGATTATAGGACTTATTGTTGTACTTCTTTGTAGTTATTAAATATAACCATCCTTCATTAAACAATATGTAATTTTTCTATTCAATAATGTCACTATTATATTGTGCAATGGCAGGAGCAGGTGAAGGAGTGAGGGAAAATCCAGAGGACTGGGTTATAGAGGCAGAGTAAGCTTTTCCAATGGGGCAAATCAGGATATGCGCGGCTAGTGAAGAATGGTGTGATGGACAATGGAGAGGTCAACATGGTAAATAGGATTGGAAGAAAGATTAGGATTGGAAGAAAGATTGGGATAGGAGGCTGAGGTTTGAGACAAAATAGGGGCTTTACCCTAGGGCTCACAAAAATCTAGAACGACTCCAGGGCAAAGGCTTTAAGATTGAGAAAAACAATAGGTGGCAAGATGAAAAGAGATATACACAATTCAGATCACAACCCTCATTTGCATTGGTTTGAATGCTATATCAATGGGTAAGGAATGGATGATGAGAACAATTGTCCCACAAGGAAGATTTAGCAATCAAGGTAGACCTGTGGTAGGGCAACAAATGGAGAGACAAGTGAATCAAGGAAAGAGAACCTTTTAGAGGAACATATACCAAATCCATCGTAATTGGAGACAAGATAATGGGATCAATAATACAATGCTTGGAAAGGTATGTAATTTTAGTTAAACGGTATGGAAGGGATTTGAATTGGAATTTTTTGATGAAATGGTGGATGAACCACTGGGGAAAGACTCACAATTCAAACAATTGGCAAATGGTTATTTCACTGTAATTTGCCCTTCGCAAAAAATAAACAAGAAATTGAAAATGGTATTTGGATAATGGATGATTTTGGTTTCTACATAAGAAATTGGGAAGAAAACTTTAATCCGTATAGGCATAATATGGAAAAAAATTAGGATTGGTTAAAACTCCCAAATCTTCCACTTGAATTTTGGGAGCTTGAAGCCATAAAGGAAATAGTGTAAGGAAAGCACAGGTGCGGAAGACATCTTCCCTAATGTTAATTCCAAGGGGACGATGCAGACAAGTCACTTTTAAAAACTAAATAACACAGATAAGTACATGAGAGAAACCAAATAGACAATATTCAGAACACAGACACACAGTATTACGTGGGAAAACCCTTACGGGTAAAAAACCCACCACCACAAGAAATCAATCTTTATTACAGTAAGATATACAGTTACAATAAAGAACTCAACTTCTTGCTCTGGTTTTGATTCTCGACTCCCTACCAACAGTTCGCTCACTGTATATTTACAGAACGAACCTTTCTTCAAGTCTCATCATCATAATACCAACAACACCTGTAGACTTATCATTCTATTTCCAGTCTGCAAGAACAGGAGTCGTTACACACTTCTGCTCTAACTGATAGAACAAATTCCTTAGGTGTCGCAGCCATCTAACCATCGCAACGGTTCATATTTCAGTGAGACATTTAGTCCCACATATACCAAGTCGCCAATGACATTGCAGTTTATAAATGCCAACGAACCAAAGGCTATTGTCGGCAATTTTGTTGCCGACAATACCAAGCCTCCAAGCCTCCAAGTCCATCGGCATAACAACTACCATCGGCCCACAGACTTCACCCTCCACCGATGAGCATAGTCTCCCCGATCACCAATGGTACCATCAGAATAACTTTCACTATCGGCACAAGAATTAGCTCCCACTCCGACAGTGCTCTGTCTCACCGATACCTCCATCGGAATGACCGCAGTACATCAGCTCACAACCTTTAGGCCATCAATGTAACAACCCATATCGGGCAAGACCTCAAAAGTCACACCGAACCTCAGACTCCCGCCGATAGATATAAGTCATCGGAGTGACTACTCCTATCGGAGTAACTCCACATAGCTTGGCCGATAGGCCTTGTCTCGCTGACGACCAACCCGTAACCTTCGTCGGAGTGACTACTCCTGTCGGAGTAACTCCACAAAGTTTGGCCGATAGGCCTTGTCTTGCCGACGGTTGAATGCTTCCATCGTGGTGACACTCAGCATCGGACAAACCTTCGATGCTTATTCCGACGGCCCTTGTCTCACTGATGCCAATGGTCTTCAACACGGTCCTGCCGATAGTACTTCGTCACAGCGATGCCAACATTGCATATCCTCAAACCAATGAACCAAGGAACAGTTGAACTAAAATTCATTGAACCTACCAAATGAACTCTAGAAAGGTTCAACAAAGAGGTTCAAACAAGAGGTTCAACGAAGTGGTTCAATGCATAGGTTCAACTAAGAGGTTCAAGTAGTAATTTGAGACACAAGTTCTCTTCAATTTCCCACTTGTCGAAGACATTACTGCTACATCTTAGTCCTCATTCGATTATTGAGAACTATGGGCCTGAAGACCCATTTCATCTGAGCACCATTTGAACTTGGCTGTGTTCACTGGTTTAGTTAAGGCATCAGCAACATTTTCCAAAGTGTCAACTTTTTCCAGCTTCACCTTCCTGTCTTCCACCATATCACGAACAAAGTGATATTGGACATCAATATGTTTTGTCCTAGCATGAAATGTAGGATTCTTTGCCAAACATATGGCCCTTTGACTGTCACAATGAATTTGTATTTGCCCTACATTAAAACCAACATCAGAACACAACCTCTTCAACCAAACAGCTTCTTGGCATGCACAAGTGGCTGCCATGTACTCTACCTCTGTTGTGGACAAAGCGACTACAGCCTGTCGCTTGCTCATCCAACTGATAGCACCACCATGTAACGTGAACACGTATCCACTGGTGGATCTCTGACTGTCAATGTCCCCTACCCAATCAGAATCAACATATCCCTGAATACTGATAGATCTCTTAGACCCTTCTGAGTTTCCATGATAACAAATAGCATAGTCAGAAGTTCCCTTCAAATACCTCATAACTCTTTTCACAGCATCCCAATGTGATCTGCCTGGATTCGCCATAAACCGGCTCAAAACTCCCACTGCTTGGGCAATGTCTGGTCTGGTACAGACCATTGCATACATTAAACTGCCAACAGCACTTGCATAAGGTACTCTCTTCATGTCATCAATTTCATTTGAAGATTCTGGACAATCTTCAACAGATAATTTCGTTCCCTGCAAAACTGGAACAACTAACTGTTTAGAATCAGACATATGAAACTTATCAAGAACATTGGTAATATACTTCCTCTGGCTTAGCCAAATTTTTCTCTTAGATCTGTCCCTTTTGATCTCCATTCCCAGAATGTACTTTGCTGCCCCCAGATTTTTCATTTCAAATTTCAAGGACAACTGAGATTTTAATTCTGAGATCATCCCCTTACCATTGCCAATGAACAACATGTCATCCACATATAGTGCAATTATAAGAATCTGGTCACCTTCAGTTTTATAATAGACACAATGATCAGATTTAGATCTCACATACCCCAAGGATAAAACATACGTATCAAAATTTTGATACCACATTCTGGGAGACTGTTTCAAACCATAAAGAGACTTTTTAAGTTTACATACCAGATGTTCTTTACCTTTTTCCACAAAATGCTCTGGCTGGGACATATAAATTTCTTCTTCAAGGTCTCCATGAAGAAACGCTGTTGTCACATCCATCTGCTCAATTTCAAAATCATATGCTGCTGCAAGTGACAACAGAAATCTAATGGATGTCAGCTTAGCTACAGGAGAAAAAATTTCTCCATAATCAATACCTTCCTTTTGGGAATACCCCTTAGCAACCAGTCTTGCCTTGTACTTCTCAATACTACCATCTGGACCATATTTCTTCTTAAATACCCACTTACAGCCTACAGGTTTTCTTCCTTCAGGCAAGGGCACCAGATCCCAGGTTCCATTCTTCTCCAATGATGTCATTTCACTATGCATGGCTTCCAACCAAGAATCTGAATCAGGTATACTAATAGCTTCTTTCACAGTCCTAGGTTCATCAGTATTAGTAAGTAAAGCATAGGCACAAGTTGAATCAAGTACTGAAAATCCATACCTATTTGGTTGTCTTCTTTCACGTGTAGATCTCCTCAAAGGTTGAGGTGCAGGTTCAGGTTCTTGCTCTGGATCAGAATCTTCGGAGCTACTTGAACTCTCATCTGAACCATCTACACTTGGTGCTTGTTGTTCCTCTTTTACAGGGGTCAGAGGAACATTCACAACACTCTTTTCTTTCTTTTCTTCTGTCTTTTCTGGCTGAGGATCAACAACCAATGGTTTCAGCTCTCTGAAAATTACATTCCTGCTGTAGATTACCTTTTTAGTTTCAGGATTCCAAAGCTTGTATCCTTTAATACCGACTCCATAGCCAACAAAGATACATTTAACTGCCTTGTTATCCAACTTAGATCTTTTAACTTCAGGAATATGAGCATATGCCTCACAGCCAAAGACTCGAATATGTCTTAGAGAGGGCTTCTTACCAGACCATGCTTCCATAGGTGTCTTATCAACCAATGCTGATGTAGGAGAATGATTCAGTAAGTAACAAGCTGTAGCAATTGCCTCAGCCCAGAACTTCTGTTCAAGACCAACATAACTCAACATACTTCTTGCTTTCTCCATCAACGATCGATTTAACCTTTCAGCAACTCCATTCTGTTGTGGAGTATAAGGTGTAGTTTTATGCCTTTTAATTCCATGGTCTACACAATACTTATCAAAATCCGCATTGCAATATTCACCACCGTTATCTGTTCTCAAGCATTTTAGTTTTCTACCAGTCTGATTTTCCACAAGAGTTTTAAATTCTTTAAATCAACTGAACACTTCTAATTTGTTTTTCAAAAAATATACAAATGCCCTTCTTGAATAATCACCAATGAACGATACATAGTATCTTGATTTAGATAAAGAAGGAACATCAACTGGACCAAAAACATCAGAATGCACATAGTCTAGAACACCAGAAGATTTATGAGAACTAGAGTAAAATGAAACACGGTTTTGCTTTCCATATATACAATGTTCGCAGAAATCGAACTCCAGATTACAATCAATCAGCCCATCTACCAGATTTTTGTTTTTCAAGGTTTTTAAACCTTTCTCACCTATGTGACCAAGTCTATGATGCCAGAGCATTGTTTTCTCTACAGGAAGTTTAACTTCCATAGAATTTACGTCATGTGTTACAATAGTAGCTTTTTCAGATTTTGCAGAGACATTATTACAGCACACTGGTTTAGCATCTAACCTATACAGAGTTCCAATGCGTTCACCTTTTGCCAGAACAATAGAACCTCTAGTCATCTTACAGCCACCATTCACAAAAGTAACTTGCACTCCAACATCATTAAGCTTACTAACAGAAAGTAAATTTTGAACCAGACCTGGTATATGAAGAACTTCATTCATTCCCTTTATTCTGCCATCCGGGAATTGGATTCTGACTCGACCTCGGCCAACAATTTCCAGCGTTGAATCACTAGCCAGGAACACCTTTCCACCAGCATAGGGTTCATACTTCGTGAACCACTCTCTATGAGATGTCATATGAAAAGATGCTCCTGAATCAATCAGCTAAACATCTTCAGAAGCAGGTGTTGCCAAAGCAGCAATGAAAGCATTAGCATCACTGTGTGAAGACTCAGAGTCAGAGAAGTTCTTCTTCTTCTTTTTCTCCTCTTTGCAGTCTTTCTTGACATGACCTTTCTGCCCACAATTCCAGCACTTCACCTTGGACTTCTTGCCAGGAGATTTTGATTTCCCCTCTGATTTGGACTTAGACTTCTTGTCCTTCTTCTTGCCTCTTTCCTTTGATCTACCATGAACTGACAGAGCCTCTTTGGCCATTCCAGAAGATTTCCTCCGCATCTCTTCAGACAACAAAGAGGCAACAACAGTTTCCTGAGAAAACGTAGTTGTTGTACTTCCAATAGCCATCACCAGATGGTCCCACGAGTTAGGTAAGGAACATAACAGAAGCATACAGCGATCTTCCTCTTCTATTTTTACACCTATAGATGTCAACTGAGCAACAATCATATTGAATGCACTCAGATGTTCTGCTACAGACGCACCTTCATCCATCTTCAGAGAATACAATTTCTTTCTGAGGAAAAGTTTATTTACCAAGGACTTGCCCTGATAAATATTATTCAACTTTTTCCACAAATCACTTGCAGATTTCTCCTCATGGATGTTCAATAGAACAGAGTCAGATAAACTCAATCTTATCAGTCCTTTGGCTTTTCTGCATATCAGTTCCCAATCTTCTTGCTTCATGCCTGTAGGTTGAACTCCAGACACAGCAACCCAAAGATCTCTATAGACTAACATGTCTTCAACTTTAAGTTTCCACAACTCAAAGTTTGTGCCATTGAATTTCTCAATGTCTATTTTGTCTGATGTACTTGCCATCTCTATTTAATTTAAAAATAACTCTCTACAGAACTCCCACACAACAGAATTAACACAAAAAACCCAAACTACCGACAAGGATAACACAACGGGCCAGGCTCTAATACCACTTGTAAGGAAAGCACAGGTGCGGAAGACAGCTTCCCTAATGTTAATTCCAAGGGGACGATGCAGACAAGTCACTTTTAAAAACTAAATAACACAGATAAGTACATGAGAGAAACCAAATAGACAATATTCAGAACACAGACACACAGTATTACGTGGGAAAACCCTTACGGGTAAAAAACCCACCACCACAAGAAAATAATCTTTATTACAGTAAGATATACAGTTACAATAAAGAACTCAACTTCTTGCTCTAGTTTTGATTCTCGACTCCCTACCAATAGTTTGCTCACTGTATATTTACAGAACGAACCTTTCTTCAAGTCTCATCATCATAATACCAACGACACCTGTAGACTTATCATTCTATTTCTAGTCTGCAAGAACAGGAGTTGTTACACACTTCTGCTCTAACTAATAGAACAAATTCCTTAGGCATCGCAGCCATCTAACCATCACAACGGTTCATATTTCAGTGAGACATTTAGTCCCACATATACCAAGTCGCCAATGACATCGGAGTTTATAAATGCCAACGAACCAAAGGCTATTGTGGGCAATTTTGTTGCCGACAATACCAAGCCTCCAAGCCTCCAAGTCCATCGGCATAACAACTACCATCGGCCCACAGACTTCACCCTCCACCGATGAGCATAGTCTCCCCGATCACCAATGGTACCATCGGAATAACTTTCACTATCGGCACAAGAATTAGCTCCCACTCCGACAGTGCTCTGTCTCACCGATACCTCCATCGGAATGACCGCAGTACATCGGCTCACAACCTTTAGGCCATCGATGTAACAACCCATATCAGACAAGACCTCAAAAGTCACACCGAACCTCAGACTCCCGCCGATAGATATAAGTCATCGGAGTGACTACTCCTATCAGAGTAACTCCACATAGCTTGGCCGATAGGCCTTGTCTCGCTGACGACCAACCCGTAACCTTCGTCGGAGTGACTACTCCTGTCGGAGTAACTCCACAAAGTTTGGCCGATAGGCCTTGTCTTGCCGACGGTTGAATGCTTCCATCGGGGTGACACTCAGCATCGGACAAACCTTCGATGCTTATTCCGACGGCCCTTGTCTCACCGATGCCAATGGTCTTCAACACGGTCCTGCCGATAGTACTTCGTCACAGCGATGCCAACATCGCATATCCTCAAACCAATGAACCAAGGAATAGTTGAACTAAAATTCATTGAACCTACCAAATGAACTCTAGAAAGGTTCAACAAAGAGGTTCAAACAAGAGGTTCAACGAAGTGGTTCAATGCATAGGTTCAACTAAGAGGTTCAAGTAGTAATTTGAGACACAAGTTCTCTTCAAATAGGAAGTCAACTGGGAAATTATATCTATGCAGAAGAAATAGCAAATCCCAATGGAGGTGGGTCATATGTGAGGATTTGTGTGGAGAACAAACCAAATAGTACAAATTGGAAAGAAATTGAAATAATAACGGATCGAGGAAAATGGAAACAAAGTCTGGAATTCAACTTAAATCCTAAAGGTCAAAAAATTAGGGTTTTGGGTTTTAGAGGCCAGCAATAGAAGGAAGAATCTAAAAGGATATGGCTAGAGGAGCATGTATCTAAAAAAGAAAACTTGGATAGGGTAGAGGTAGCAGAGGAAAAAGAGATTCCAGATCAATCGACATTAGATTCTTGAGCTCATGAAGCAGTGAATCCAAGGATTGATGAAGAGTTAGACCAAAAAGGGGAAGAATAGATAGAACATAAGGAAGACTTTAAGGAGAAACTATTAGAGGTCATTACTCTATTAGGTAATACTTTTAGGGAAGAAGATATAAATTTGTTAATATAAGTAGGAAGCGATCTTGTGAAGTTGGCTAGGGAAACTAAGGTAGGTATGATGGAAGAAAACCTAGAAATAGAAGACCTGGAGGAGGAATGAGAAGCAAATCCTGAATTGGGGCAAGAGGAAAGGGAATTGGAGAGCACAAAGGGCATCCTATCCACAAATAATATGCAAAACATTATGTTCTATCAGGAGGAGGGAGGAAATTTAGGCATTTCACAAAGTGAGACAATTAGGAAATCTTCTAATTATGGAGATAGTAAGAAGAGAGGAAGGATCCCAAATAAGGAAAAGAGAAAATTAGATGGAGAAGTAGTAGGGTAGAAGAAGATCAATGAAATGCTCAGGTCAAGGAAGGGGGAAACCCTTTCTGAGGAACAATGAGAATAATATCTTGGAATGTTAGGGGCTTAAATGCCCCTAACAAAAAATGTCTAGTTAGACACCAACTAGAGGTGTGAGAAGCAAATATCTTTTTGATTTAGGAATCAAAATTACAAAAAGATGAAGTGGAACAATATAAAAAAAAATTAAGGATGTGGAAAATGGGGGCATAGGCTTTGTGAAAGCTCTTATTCCCTTGTGTGTTTTCTCTCTACCTTAATGTCCTTGATGTTGGTACACAACATCAACCACCTTAAGGAGGGGGCATATATAATGATATCTTTCATATGATTTTGGTACTAATGAAGCATGTTTGTAAGCCCTCTCTATGAGGCAGGATGTTGTATCTCCAGTACAAATACACATCTTTATTTATATTGTAATCAAAGAAGCCCTCTACGTGAGGCGGGATAACATATCTCTTGAGCTAGTGTGTATCCTCTTATTCAAAATCCCTTCTATAGAAGGCCAGATGGTGTATCTCTTGAGCTAGTACACATCCTTTTATCAAAAATTCCTCTGCAGAGGCAGGGTTGGATCTTGAGCCTATCCTCCCTTAAGCATGTCTTTGGTGATTGTTCTTGCATAAGCCCAACCATCAGGTGTGCCTGTAACATGTTTGAGATGGTGGGACTTAGCAATAAGCTCCTTCCATCACCCTTATTTGTCATCTTTAAAATGTATACTATGTCTATGGCATGCTATAGGGCGCTCATGTATTCTATGTGTTTTTCCCCTTTTGTAGTGTAAAGGGTGTGGTGATGAGCCCCCCTACACTTGGGTTTTCTATGGCATGTTTTCTCCCTAGTGTAGTGTAAAGGGTGTGGTGATGAGTCCCCCCTACACTTGGGTCTTGTATGACTTGTTTTCCCCCTGGTGTAGTGTAAAGGGTGTGGCGATTAGTCCTCCTTACACTCAAGTTTTGTATGGCATGTTTTTCGCCCTAGTGTAGTGTCAAGGGTGTGGTGATAAGTCCCCCCTACATTTTATGGTTTTGTGTTGTAATTTTATTTCCATGCATATATGTATATATGAAAATGAAAATATTATATTAGTTTATTCATCATGTTTTACGTGACTTCTCTTAGTGTATTCATCATGTTTTCCATGTCTTCAATACTATCTTCTCTATGTCTTGCATGCTTCCTACTATCTTAATTGTATTTTGTGTGTCTGTAATGTGTTTTCTAGTGCTTGCCTAAGACTGGGGGCTAGAAATCGTTCCTCAATCTTTGTGTATGCCTTAGCTTCAAGTGCCTAGCGTGTTTAATGTGTTTTTGACCATACTTTAATGCATGTATGGGTCATAAGATCATACATACATTAAAATGGGGGCTAAATATTTTGTCAAAATATTCCCCTAGGAATTTTACCTCCTAAGTTTAGCTCCTGGGTCCCTTAGATTTAATTATGCATGTTAAAAATGAATCCCAAAGAAAAATCCCCCAAAACCCATGTCAAATGGGACTTAGCGGACTATATTGATCTTAATCTAGTCCCAAAATAGGATCCTAGACAAAAGCACCCGCTCCCTTGTCTTGCCCTATTTTGTCAAGACCCAAATCTTAGATGTCGACAAAGTGACTGTTAAAAGTTTTCCGTTTGTCAACCTATTCAATTTAATTTATAAAAGTTTAGTGGGAATGCATATTTAAGTAGATTAATGAATTTATTTTACACCTAGATGGACAATTCAAACTTGTGATCTTATGCTAAGGATATTCAAGGCTTTCATTGTGTTGCAGAGTAGTATTGTGTTGTGTTTGTACATGTTTGTTGCAGATCTTCATCAATCCATCTCATGAAGTGAAAGATCTTCATCTCCCTGTGAGAGCTTACACCTACTAAGGTGATATTTACTTTGTGCTTCAATCAATTTATTATATCATTTGCTTTTACTTCTATCCACCAAGGACACACACTCTCTCTAACAATAGTGTTGGAAGGCTTAAACGTCATTTCAGGGCTTGGTCGAGGCAAGCTCCTAAACATCACAACCCACAACCCCTCTCTTGTGATTGCAAGTGATAGGTGTCAAATCTTGCAGAGAGGAGTTGCAGGATATTAGAGCAGATAATAAAGATTCTAGATCTGAAGAAAATGATAGAAAATATCCCTAATTGGACAAGGGCACCTGCTCTCTTGTCCTCCAGTTTTGCAATGTTAGGAATATCTGAGCAGGTTACATTTTGAAGTATATTTTACGCTGAAGCCCTCAGAAAAAGCACTACATTGGACAAGGGCGCCCGCTCTTTTGTCCCCAAAGTTTCCACTTTCTAGAACCCAAAATCTGGTTACAGTCTAAAGCATATTTTACTCTGGAGCCCTCAAAAAAAGCACTATATTGGACAAGCACGTCTGCTCTTTTGTCCCCAAAGTTTCCACTTTTCAGAACCCAAAATCTGGTATGTATCTAATCTACATTTAGTGCCTTCTTGTATGAGTGTTTGTCATGTTTTGTATGTTTGTTTACGATTTTGAATAATTAGTGTTTTAGGCATAATCAAACTAAGGTTTTACAAATTAATTAACAAATTCCAAATTTACTTATCATTCCAAGTGACACTAAACCTGTAGTTGAGTCCTCTTGCAAAATTTGTGACTTAACTTGGTTTAATGTCCTTGAATGTTATATGTGAAAGGAGGATCTAACTAAACTATCAATCTCATCATCTTCCCTCTTTTCCTTCATAACAGGTTGTGATGTAGTAGAGAGTTGAGGCTGGAAAAATAGGTGTTGTTGGAATGAAGACTGAGTAGGAGATTGATAGTGTTGTGTTGTAAACTCTGTTGAAGTTAATACAAACTAGTACATCTCTGTAGTTTTTTTCTTGAAAGAGTTTCTCCATGTAAACATTGTGCTATGTGTTTGATCTTATGTTATGTTATTTCTTTGTACTGATTTCATACTATCTGCATTTTGGTTTTGCATAGTTAAATATCAATATTACAGTTGTAATCAAATTCTCATTAATAGTTGTTTACCTTCATTTTAACAAAAATAAGATAGGACAAAAACCCTATCTATCTATTACCCTAGGTGTTAGAATAAGCATCTCCTTAGAGACTGCTGATGGGGGTTTTCAATCCTCTTCATTAAATATTATCAATCTAGGGTTAGTGTTCAAAGGAAATTTGCAATATGGGAAAGAGATTTTTGGAAAATATTCCCTTCTACTTCACACTTGTAGGAATTGAAAAGTACACTTGCAAAATTAAAGATCACACTTAATCTAAACCACACTTGCATGAAATTAAAGTAAATCTGAAAGAAAGAAAAATTTTGAATTTAAAAAGAATTTGATAAAATAGAAATTGAAAAGAAATGACAGCATAGAGAACACCTATAGGTTAACAACAAAAGGGAGTCTACATAATCAAGGCTTAAATTTGACAGTCGACCTTCCCTATTGAGCAATTTTTTTATGACAGTTATCTTTTCAATGTTGCCTTTAAAATACTATGACATATCTTAGTATAAGTAGATTATCTAAAAACCAAATATATATATCAGCATAATCCTATGTAAATTTTGACAGTTTGTCCAAAATATTTCCTTTCATATGATACAATCTTTTTAAAATTTTGATTGTATTTTACAACAAAAATGGCTAAATACAACTATACAACTATCAAATTTAAGCCATGTACATAATACAAAGAAATCGACAACAATTCACAACAAAAGGACAATTATAGAATGAAGAAATAATACAACACATTGATCCATCTTCTTTAGAACGAGTGGCCATCTCATTCTTTGGAAGAGGATTTTTAACCAAATTCACAAACTTGTTGCCACAAACGTTTGAATGAATTATTTAAAAATAATGGAGTTATTATTCAATAGTAGGGAAGATTGCATTTATAATTGCATGCTTCCAATAAAATCCTTATTTTGAGTTGTAGATCTCAAGTCAATCTCAATCTCCAAAAAACATGGAGAGAGACAAAAAACATGGAGAGAGATTATTGGAATCAAAATCTTAACTAAAATAGAAGATTATGGTAAGATTTGCTCACAAATCTTCTTCCTTCATATTTGGTAACTAATGATTTGATTCTCACTTTATTGTGAGAATCAAAATAAATATTGATTCCTTTGTTTTCTACAGAACTCGATCTTCACTTGGAGTAATTACTAGAGCTAAGTGAAGTAATTACTATAGCTACTAGTAACCTCTTGAGTTGACTATGTGACTTACCTGTACTAAACTCCCTTTTTATTTCAAATGATGCATGCTTTAGAAAAACTAAAGTAGGTTTTTGTTCAAATCATTGTTATAGTGAAAACCTCTCAGGCAGATATTTTCTGGACTATAACATAAGAGTTTACTAAAAACTACTTTTCTTCCAAATGACAACACCTTTAGAAAATCCGACTTGGATGTTTTTGTTAACTCATTGTTATGACCAAAAACCACTCTTAGATTTTCTTTTTGACTTTTCTTACTCTAATTATGTAGAATATGGAGCTATCTGAAGCTGACTGAAATGACCATAACTTTTGTATACAAAGAGCTGCTCACCTAACTGTTGTACATTTTTGGAGCTAATATGGACTGCATATGCACAAATTGACATGTTTTTCTCAATAATCATTAGAAATATCTAACAAAGAGATAACAATAAATTCTAAAGAAATAACCATTATATATATACTCACTCTATTTTATTCTAAATAAAGCATAACTTCAGAAAATATACTTAGATCCACTTGTGTATGTGATTATGCAAGGAAAAATGCTGTCATATTTTGTATATGATGAGCCATTTTTGGGGCTCATCATCTCCCCCACGGTCTCGTATTTATTATTAAAATTTAAATGCCTTGACTATTAAATACTGAGGACATGGGTGCCTTGAGTATTTAATAGTCAAGGCATTCCGCTCATTAATAGTCAAGGTATGTCCGCTCATTAAAATAGCGAATCTTTAAAATTTTCCAGTTTAAGCTTCCCTATAAAAGCATGTACATGATGAATTATATTCGAGTATGATGTTCTGAACTGAGAACCTTTAATAGCCTGTTAATTCAGGCAGTCAACTTCTTAAAACTAAAAATGCACTAAAGAGCAAAGTGTGACAGTTTTATAAAATCCAGTGTATTACAGACATTTTGTCAGAAATTATTTTGTATAAGAGCCTAGAGGCAGTTGGTTTCTTGGAAGGTGTTCAGCTTTCGCCGTGAGCCCTTTCTGAGGGGGATGTTTGATATTGCAGCTGTTCAGGTTTGTTTGACCCTGCTCATTTTTACCTTACCAATGCTGCCTTTTCAGAAGAAATTTTGCGGATTCTCTCTGCGTTTCTAAGCTGCTACTGTTCTGTTTAACAGTTGGGTTTAATGTGATTCTTGATGTGCATTGCATCATGGAGATTGCCTTTATTCAGCAACTGCCTTTGTAATATTCTCTTTGTTTTAATCGGTCAGCAGTTTTAGAGGGTTTTGTATTTCTGTTTTCCAGCATTGTTCAGTGGATCTGTGTTGTGGCCGGTTTTTTAAACATGCTGCCTCCTGGCAGGGCTGTTCTTGTTCCTTCTGTATGTGTTGGCAGTGTTCTGTAGGAGCATGTTCATGCGCTCTCTCTATATTTGTATACTGACAATTTTTTCAAGAGTTTTTTTCCTTTGTACATTTACATTTTTTCACTTTAAAAAAAGATTCGGGAACATTCCTCATGTCTTGTGGGTCTACAAAACAAACCCTAAGAAGAAAGGTAAACAAGAGAATTTTTCTTGGTTTTGCAGGATTGCCTTTAACCCAGATGTTGAACCCCAATGCTCCCGACTTCATTCCTGCTCGCACAGTCTTGTATCCACAGCCCATATTCAGTCCTCATCAGATCTACGGACAAATGGATGAAATGCTGCAGCAGCAGACGCTATTATGGTATGGGGGGGCGAGGCATAACGGTCTGATACACAGTGGAGGCCTGACTCCACGGACTTCTCCCAGAGGTTTAGGCGCTCATTACATCTTTGATGAGAAAGCAGCAGAATCATATCAGGGCACCCCTCGCACTACCCTCATGTTCAGAAATATTCCCAACAACTGCAGGTATTTCATCACTGTACTTAAAAATCATTTCAATGGTTAAATAATCAAATAGTCAGTTTATACTTCATAGATATCAAAAAGTGGTAATTATTTATCCTATTTTTATTGATCAAAACTAATGTTTCACTATTAAAGTTGATGATGTTTAAGAATATCCCTATTTGATTACGTACAGTTAGTTGCTCACTTACCATCTTTATGCTGCAGCCAGATTAAGCTGATAAAATTGCTTGATGAGCACTGTATAGAGCAAAACAGTAAAAACTCTGGTTCAAATGATGTTGATTCTGCCTATGATTTTGTTTATTTGCCTATTGATTTCACGTGAGTTATGACCTTTTTTACTTCATGTCCCATTAAATCAAACAAATATCACTGTTTTGCAATGGCTTGTGTGATATGATGTAGACAACTTTTGTGGTATGTGAACAGAAACCGGTGCAACTTGGGTTACGGGTTTGTAAATTTTACCAACGTTCAAGGGGCACTGAGGTTCTACAAGGCTCGCCATTTAAAAAAGTGGGAACATTTCGATTCAAGGAAGATTTGTGAGATAAGTTATGCTCGCCTGCAGGTGCGTTAAGTTGATTGTTATATTTCATTTTTGGGGTTCCTCTTTTATACAAGTAGGGGTTCCTATGTTAACTTCGTCTCTTTCTTTCCTCAGGGGAAGGCAGCTTTGGAAGAACATTTTCTGCACTCCACGTTTCCATGCAACACGGACAAATATTTGCCGGTTAAATTCTCACCACCACGCAATGGAACCCAATGCACCCCACCAACTGTTGTAGCGGCTCGCCTGTCACGGAAGTGTAGTTTTAGAAATGACTTTGGGTGGGCAACTGTTCAGATTTAAGTGGATATATTTAGGTTGATGAATGAATAAGTGTAATCGATCCATAGATAAAATAATGTATTAGGGTTTTTTTTATAAAGACAAAGGTTAGAGAAACGAATTTAACTTCTGACATAATTGTGGCCATGATACATGACTTGTTGTCTTAAATTTTTATAACTTTTAAATATTATGAACTTTTTTGAATTAAGAAATTTTCTTTTTTTTAAGCTTAAACACTCTTCATGCGTTGCAAATGACTTCAGTCGAATCAGTCGAAACTGGAGTATGACAGGTCGAATTGCTGCTGGTCGATGAGTTTTGAGCCGAAAGGTTATTAATGATTGTCAACTTGTGCCACCCTGGAGCCCAGCCATACAACCGGTCGAGCACAACTCACCGGCTGTTTACACTGTGCTTCTTGTTGTATGTTGTCAAATTTTTGAACATGAAAAATTTTAAACTTTCCACTGTGGTTTCATTGGCATGTGTCATAGTCCACCTTGTTCCTTTCTCATTTAGTCTTGATTACAAAATTTCAAATCATCCTCAAACTCCATGACTTGTCAAATTATGTTGTCAGTATGTTTTGTTGTTTGAAGGCATTTCTGATGCATGAAGACTTACAAAATTAGCTTCTAGAAAGGAAGAGAAGAATGCTATTGCCTTGGCTGCAGGCTTAGAATGGCAGAGTGATTCAAATTATGAAGAATTTCTAGAACCTGTGATAAAGGGGCCTCCCTTATTAAATCTACTTAAGGATGAAGACCATTATCAATGAATTACTGAATTATGCAAGACTTGTGCCTTTTGTAATTGCAGCAAAGTATCACTCATATGGAGTTTATCATGATGCTCGCAGTGTTCTTGCAATACATAACCTTGCATTTGTTTGGAGGAGGTGCAACAAGTTTGTTATGGTTGTGTTGTCACTTCATCAAAGTGATGTTTTGATGGTGTTCACTTGCAGAGAAGCAATGAGTGGTTTAGTGTTTGTAGGAGGAGACATATGTGATTGGTTGGGTTCAGTTAATTTTGGCAGAGCAATATTTAATCTCTTGCAAAGAATGCAGTCAAACTCGTAATCAAATACTCTTGAATAGACTATACAACACAAAGGTATCAGAAGATGAAGTTGTGTCAAATTGTGAGTTGGATGATGTGTCTACATTGCCTTTAACAAAGATGCCTCTGCTAGCTATCTCTCCACCATCATTGAAGAGTGCAAAGCTCTGGCAATATTGAATCTGGAGGGTTGATCTCTAATGGTAAACCTTAACTAGCCGGTACATTGCAAACGACCGGTCGGTCGAGATTTGTACATCACCCAGCAGTCAATAGAAATTCATGTACGGCAGGCCACCAACGGGTTGATCGAAACAAATCTAGTAAAAACATTAATTAAATTCTTTTGACTGCTCCCCTAGTCGAAGATGTCATACAGTCAGTGAGTTACAACTCACCATTTGTTTACTGCTAGCAATCTCTAACCAGCAGAATGAGTCATAGGATTTCCAATGCATTGCCTTTGGAGTTTGGACTTGTGAAACTATTAATTGGTAAAAATCACATTTATGAAAAATTACATGTCAGATCTGTTAAACAATAAATGGAAGAAAAAATAAAACAGAGATTCAGAAACAAGAACACAACAACACAAATTTACAGTGGTTCACCATAAAGGCTACATCCACTCTCAAGTAGGGCAATATTATTATTCACTATCTCAGATCTGATACATCACAATACAACAACATGCTTTATATAAGAAAACATAATAGAATGTGAAGAGTCAAGAGTCATTGGAGAGAAAAACCAAGTGACTATTGGGATTTACATTCAACAATCTCCCACTTGAAACCCAACATTTGCTGCTATGAAGAATGATATCCCCTGTATTTCCATTCCTATCATTACTTTGAAAACAAGCCCACATTGCAAGGCTTTAACCTCTATTCAAGGACACTCTGTATAAGTCTTTTCCAAACTTCCCAATCAATCGCAACACCTTCCTTATGCAAAATTTTGCCCATTGCTTTCTTCCCTTTCTTCACCTTTGTCAAGAACTGATCCAAACCAAATGGATCTTCTTCCTCTGCATCCTTCTCAAGCTCCACAGACCTATTGACATGATCGGTAATAACCTCAAGTAACTTATCCCAATCCCCTAAACATCTAAACAACCTCAAGATACTCAAATTCTTGGACCCACCATCAAACAATGCCTTCATCTCCTTAAACTCAGTGTAATTAACCATTCCATCACCTTCCATATCAACTTGACGAATCATATTTTGGTAATTTGTAGCTGTCCATCCTTCCTACAAACCAAGCGAACACATAACAAATTGCAGCTCCTCCTCAGTTATCAAGCCATCGCCATTCCCATAAAAAGCAGCAAAAGTCTGCCAAATCTGGATCCAAATTTGGATCAAAATCAAATTCAAAGCTTGTTCCACATGCAATTCCAAGTACAACTCCTCCAACTTTGACAACAGTTTTCTTAGATTTAGCTGCTCCATCTTCCATATTGATTGACATATTTCCAGATGCACAAGTTTTTCTACCAACACCATTACAAACTATCTCATCTTCATTCACCTTCAAATTTTCACTCTCATCGCCATTAATTTCATCTACCCTAGGTTCTTTGGCATCAACCTGCTCACCATCATCTAACTAATCCCCAAAACTTTCGCTGTCAAACATACTCAGAAAATAATTAATAATAGAATCAGTTTTAGCATCTAATTGATCCTGTATACACCTAAAATTGACATGACTCTACTTAAATAAATATTTTTTTCACCTTCACATTCCTCTATCAATAAATAAATACATTTATTTATTTATTTGATTCACTTCCTCTCATTTAATTAAATAAATTACCTTTTATTGAATTAATTAAATTCATCTACATAACTTTATTCTTCTAAATAATTAAATAATTTCAATTATTTAATTAAAATCTTTTATTCTTCCAAATTTAAATAAAATGCAAATTTTATTTAAATAAAATCCAAATTTTATTTAAATAAAATCCAAATTCTCCACTAAATAAAATATATTTTTATATTTTATTTATTCTTCAAATATCTTCACAAAAATAAAATATATTTCTATATTTTATTTATTCCTCTCAATTATCTACAAAATAATTAAATAATAAATCTTTTTATTTAATTATGCCTTCTTATCTTCACAAAAATCATTCTTATCTTCCAAAAATACTTTTCTCTTGTCACATAAAAGCAAAAGCTGAGTTACAAAAGTAAAATCAGTTTTAAAGCATCTTTAAAGCAAATCTTCTCTTAAATTAGAAAAATAAATTCTAATTTAAGAAAATCAAATCTCATCCTCATCAAGAGAGGAGTTAACTCAACAAGGCTGCTTTTCAAATGACATGTGTCCTCCTTTCATTTGTTGCATGTTCGTCAACAATTCTCCTCCATTGATTTTCTCCTTTCTTCTCAACCATTGATCTTCCCTCACCTTTTTCTATAAATACAACTTTCTTCTCTTCATTTCATATATCTGATCATTTATGCAAACTTATGCTATAGGAAATCAAGCGCACCTTTGGCACCCATTTTCTTAAGCATTCATCTCATCCTCTATTTAGTGTGTTGAAGCTCACCTTCAATCACACGAATATTAGAGCCATTTTGTCTTTGTCATCTTCCAACAAGCAAGGGAGCAATGCTTCTGAGGGCTTCATCATCAAGATCAAGGACAAATAGGCGAGAAATGGAAAATGATAGGTAAAGAGGTTGTAAGTACATTTACTTTTGCTTGTTTTAATCTTCTTGGCTTTCAACTTCCATTGATGTTTGGGTCTTATTATCATTGATTTGATTAACCTATTTTCCCCCTTACATTTTGGCACCCACCGTGGGGCCCTTGCCCCTCTAACTAATCAAAAAACTGAGTATTTTTAAGTGATAGGTACATACAGGTGATGAAGCAGGTTTTGACAGAGGCATCTAGCACATATAACTTCCGAAACGACGCATTTACCTTCCGAGTTGGTGCATCCGATCATTCGGTGCATCTGACCTCGCAAGTGATGCATATGACCTCTACAACACCACATCCGTCACTCTGACGCATATGACCTCTGCAATGCCACATCTGACCTTTCAGCGCATTTGACCCCCGCAATGGCACATTTGACCCCTATTTTGGCACCTGTGTCTGAGTTACACATTTACTCTATCTTTTGGCGCATATGCACTGTAAAATGACGCATCTATCATAGTTGCACATATACCTGTAGTTTTTGCGCATTTACCTTTTGTTGTTACGCTTTTGTACAACACCACATACACTCACTGTTTCTGCACATTCAGGCTGCAGTGCGGCGCATTTGATTTTGCTTTCCATTTTTAGGGTTTCTGATTTTATGCGTTGGATCTAATAGTTGTTTTGCAGGGTTAATAGCTGGATTAGGTCATTTAGATGCTTTGCCTAGTTCATTTAGACTAATTAGGGGAGAAGTAAGCAAGTGCATTTCATACAAACTTCACATAGTTCATAACTAGGAAGGAAGTAACAGGATCCAAATTGCTAGCTTTGCATTGTTCATTTATTTTCCTAGATTAGACCATTGCTATCTTTACAAACAAGAAAATGAACATTGCTATGTCTTATCACTTTTAAGTAACAAACAGGAAAATGAACAATGCTATGATCTAAACACTTCCAAGTTAACAATCGTGTGAGTGCACAAATAGTTTAGCTCATTTAGTTTTTCTATTTTTAACTAGGTTGGATTAACCATTGTACTCTGTGCTTGCGAATGATAATAGGTGTATGCTCTCCTCTTAATTGGGTGATCAAAGTGCCAAAATTGTCATTCTATTTGTCAAACCTTTAAGGGGGCCTACCCTTGGATGCACACTTGTCCAAGTGGGAACGACCCTGAGTGGTAACAGGCTAAAGCCAAGCCCTACCAAGCCACTTAAAATAAATTGTGCGTGAGGTGAAAACCTCAAGCAATGAGTGCTGCTGTGTTACACTGACGGCCAACCCCCCCCAAAACCCTCATAGGCGTAACCCTTTGAGGCTGGGAGACTCCATAACGGAGAGTGGTACCGCCGCACGTGTAACCACTTGAACGGTTGCCCTAACTAAGAACCAATTATGTAGCAAGCCAAAAACCCCTATTTGTTGATGCAAAGGTTGGAGCCCTTGAAGCGGCCTCGATTCAAGTGACTCTTAGTAGAGGTTGCAGGGACAATCCTAAGGTTTGGTGGGGGTACAAGCCTAAGGAAACCCAGATCTGGTATGCTGAGAAGTAAGTGCCGTGGAGGGGAGCCGGTGCTACCAGATCCTGGAGCTACACACTTTGAGTGGCACAGCTAGAGGATTCAACGAATATTGTCACATCCAGCCTAGGTTGTACTTGTTTTGAGTCAAAATAGTCCAAAAAATACAAAAAAATATAAAAAGATAAAAATCATGGAAAACTTCTATGTGTTTGCTGTGTTTTTTCCATAATTGAACATCAGACTTGTCAGAAACACCAAGTTTTTCAAATCAAAAGCAAAAAAATCTTGAAAACATTCCAAAATCTTCTAAAATTCTGAGAAAACAAGACAAAAAGCCAGAGTTGCGCATTTGCCACGACCTGTGGTGCATTTGATTTGACTTTTTGCGCATCTAAACTCTATTGTGGCGCATTTGCCAGTATTGCGCATCTGATTCGACTTTTTGTGCATCAGAACTCTGTTGTGGCGCATTTGCTAGTATTGTGTGTTTGACCTAACTTTTTGCGCATTTAACATCTGTTGTGGTGGATTTAAAACCTCGCCAGTGTTGTGCATTTGAACTGACTTATTGCGCATTTACTCCAACTACTGGCGCATCTGACTTATGTTGTTGCGCATTGAAACCTGAGAACAAAATTTAGTACCTTCCAAGAGCAAAACTGTCAAAAACTTTTCAAAAACCATCTTCAAAACCTGTTTTAGTTTTTCAAAGATCTAATCAAGACCTTGCAAATCAACCATTTCTCCCTCTCTTCCATACCATATCTACTTTTTCATCGACAATCTCACAAAATTTTCCCAAATTCGTACAAGGTTAGAACCAAGATTATTCTAGATCACAATCAATACTCAAACAAACCTAGTAAGTGTCCAATATCAAGGGTTACTTATCCTTTCTCTCGGCACTCTACTAGTGGCTTATATAAGACTAGTCAACATCAAGTATTTGGATTTCTGACATCCCTACCTTGACTATAGCTTTGTATACCCAACTTGTTTGACATCACATAGATCTCAGAAGAACCTTGCTAAAACTTTGTATCATCCTAGCATCTTTCTCAAAGAATCTTTTTCACCCCATCCCATCTCTTTACCACCTTGCATGGTCTTAACAAGATTACAAAAACAAAAATAGATTGAAATGGCAGAGAAAATCATTCCAAATACTCATGAAAGTGAAGAAGAAATTTCCATGGACGAGATCCTTCACATGCAGCACGACCCAAAATTTCAACGCTTATTAGGAGTACTTGCTCAAGACCCCACAAAATTCTTTTTACATCTGGCAAGTCTAGGAGTCAAGCTCCCTAAGGATTATGACGTAGAGACTCTCAAGGAAACTGAGGGAAGTAGACATGAGGAAGAAACACCTTCAAACAAAAGCAAAACCAACACTGATGCTACAGATGCCCTAAGTCTAATGAACCAAAAATATGAAGATCTCCAACAACAAATTTTAGACATGAAAATGGGAGCATCGACTAAACATTACACCCTAGAGGATATTTCACCATATCCTTTTGATAGGGCCTTGGTCATGATACCTTTCCCCTCAAAATTTGAGGTGCCTAAGTTTGACAAATATCGAGGAAAGGGTGACCCAAGGGATCACATCAAAGAATTCAACGCTGCTTGTCTCGAGGTCACACATAATGACACCTACCTTATGCGACTCTTCCCATGAAGCCTAGGTTGGCAAGCCATGGAATGGTTCTCTCGACTGCCACCCAGTATTAAAACCTTCAATGAGCTTGTAAACAAATTTGTCACCCACTTCTCTTACAATATTGAGCACAACACCTCAATATTGGATCTTTGTAACACCATACAGAAAGGAGGAGAATCTTTCGCTGCCTTCTTACAGAGATGGAGACAACTGGTAAGCAAGTGCCCACACCAAATGCCAGAGAAACAGATGCTAGAAATGTTTGTCCACAATCTGCAAATGAACCTAAGCTACCAAATCCAAATCCAATGTCCTACTTCTTTTAGCAAGGTCATTGAGATGGGCCTCATCATAGAAAAAGCCCTAATCGCGAAAGGCCAAATCAATCTCTACAAAGACACTCCTAATACCAACACCAACAATGATAAACCTAGATTCTGGATGAAAAATAAGAACATCGTAAATGATGGGGTAGTAGATGCCAAAAATGCGGCACCTAAGCAACCAATTTTCAATCTATCAACACCTCAAAGTAACCCCCACAAAACAAACCAAGAAATACCGAATCTAGGTTTTCCAACTTTCGGCCTAGGAGAAAGTTCACACCTTTGGATGAGTCACTAGAAACTGCCCTACAGAAGCTAATCGCCAACAATATCATAACGCTTCCCTCAGCATGAGAGTATGAACCAAATGTCAAACCCCATTGGTGGAACAACAATGACTTCTGCGAATACCACCGAAATAGGGGGCACAAGACAAATGATTGTATTGCACTCAAGCATATAATCCAAGACTTAATAGAGCAAAACAAAATGTCTGTTAATGGACAATCTCATGGACATACTTCCAACAGCGATCATCAGGCATTCAAGAATCCTCTTCCTAACTACGAGCAGGGAAGACCTTCCAACAGAAATAACAGTGGCTCTAACAATGCAAACTACACAAATGTCAGCTTCGACTATGTTGTTAACCATATCTCAGAAGGTGATTCACACATCAATGTGATCACTATCAACAAGGATTTGGATTGCAATGTTACTACCCATAGTAACAGGGTCACCCTTAGAGAAGCTTTCGCTCCCCCGTCTAGTCAATACAGTATCGTGGATCAACTCCACAAAACACCTACACACATCTCCATGTTAGAACTTCTGTGTCTGTCTCCTTCTCATAGGTCCATACTTGACAAAAGCCTTAGCAGAAGCCTCCATCCCCATGAACTTAGTTGAAGAACAATTCTAAACCATGGTCGATCACATCACCTCACCGCATTCCCTATCATTCACTGAGAAGGATGATATGTCAATCACTCAACCCCATAACGCTTCCCTACATATTGAAGCTTTCATACATAAACACAAGATCAAAAGAGTCCTAATAGATGGAGGGGCTGGTTTGAATATCTACACATTGAAGCTAATCCTTACATTGGGGTTTTCAGAGAAGGCTATCGATCCGAAAAGAAAAATCACCATAAAAGCCTATGATGAGGAAGAAAGAACGTCTAAAGGAATTGTTACCCTACCAATTAGGGTGGGCCCCGTAGTGAAAGATGTAGCTTGTCAAGTCCTTGACATGGAGCTAGCATACAACATTCTTTTTGGGCGACCATGGATCCACGCTTTGAAAGCAGTACCTTCCACATACCATCAAGGTATCAAGTTCCCACATGAAGGTCAAGAGATCACCATCCAAGGTGACCCTAACCCCTTTCAATACTGCAACTCTATTTAGCCCAAACCAGAAGTTGTAATCCCCACCAACCATGCTTCTGCCGTCTCTTCATCTTGTGTAGATCCAGCTACACTTGCTTCCTCTTCAGGAGTGTCTCAACCTAAACTTCAACTCCAAGATAAGGGCCTAGGTGAGTACACGGTCTCCCAATCCCTCTGTTTGGCACAACTACCTCTATCTCCTAGATCCTATGGGAGACCCATCCTAAGGACACCCAAAGCAGAGAGAACCACCAAAGGACCATTTGTGAAATGGGGAAGCCTAGAAGATGAAAGTGATGAAAAAGATATGCTACAGTGGCTATACAAAGATGAAGGTAGTTCCTCAACACAACATAACCATCCCATTATACAAACGGCACAATATGGTCAAGGCTTTCAAATGCTGTAGGGAATGGGGTATGAGGGACACGGTCCACTTGATTCAAGAAAGGATGGCATCACTAAACTCATCCAACCTCATACCTTAACAGCCCGAGACACTACAGGGCTAGGGTACACTGGAGCATCAAGAAACAACAGAACCAACAAGAACAAAGGCAAACAACCAGAAGCATCCACTAGCAATCTGGTTGAAAAAATTTAGAGAATGCAAATGGGGAGAGAAACTAATTCTAACGAGTATGAGTGGGACAACCTCTCTGAGATTTCTTGTGACGAAAAGGATATTGACGTTGTCCATGAGTACGACTCGGCCCATGCCAATGAGAGACAAGGTCGAAGGGCTAGACTGCTAGAGTCCGACCCGCATAGCAATAATAGTGAAAATCATGAGGAAGGAATGATACCCCCCTTGACAGATCCACTAATAGAGGGTACCATCACAGACTTTGTCCAGGCCTTTAATAATTCTATCCTAACCATCAACGCCATTGAACTAGACCAACCTAATGATCCCTTACCTTTAGTACACCCTAAACTTATCGACTGGGACCTAGAAGGCACCACCCCTGAGCTAGACACCTTTGAAAATGACAAAGCCATCATTGATTATCTTGAGCTTAGAAATCACATACCTACAGGAGACCACAGAGCTGGCTATGCTATTGAACTCAACGAGAAGGCCTATTTTGGAGAGAGTGCCAAGCCTTTCAGTCATAAAAATACCAAGATAAAAGAATGATCTAATGGTAAAAACTGCTCTGTGGTAGTATTAGATCATCAAAATAGTAAAAATAAAGACGTATCCAACGGTGAAAACCTCTCTGAGGCGTCGAAGGATGGAAGGCTTGACCCTCTCCCCAATCTTACACATCAGGAGAGATCGTCGATCTTAATAGAACCAGCAGAACCAATCAATGTCAGCACAGGTGATGAGCCTAGAATGATCCACATGGCAAAAGCTCTCACAGAACACAAAAAACTAGCATTTATAGACTTCTTCAAAAGAAAACAAATCAACTTCGCATGGACATACGCTAACATGCCAGGGCTAGATCCAAATCTTATCATGCATCATTTATCTCTAGCTCTAGGAGCTAAACCGGTCAAACAAAAACTCAGAAAGATGCATCCACATGTGGCCCTCATAGTAAAGGAAGAGCTAAAGAAACTGCTAGATGTCAGATTTATCAGGCCTATAGACTATCCTGAATGGGTTTCAAATATGGTACCAGTGGCTAGACCAGATGGTAGGGTCAGAATATGCAATGATTTCAAAGACTTGAACAAGGCTTGTCCCAAAGATGACTTCCCCCTACCCAACATAGACATGATTGTAGATCTCACGGCAGGCCACACTATGCTTTCACTCATGGATCATTTTTTGGGCTATAACCAGATAAAGATTGCACCCGAAGACCAATACAAAATGGCATTCACATGTCCTTGGGGCACCTACTGTTGGTGTGTCATGCCATTCGGTCTAAAAAATGCTAGGGTGACATATCAGAGAGCCATGACAACAATCTTCCATGACATGATGCACACCATAATGGAAGACTACGTCGACGACATTCTGGCAAAATCACTTGCTAGAGAAGGACACCTAGCAGTTTTAGACAAAATCTTCAACAAGTTGGAATAGTTTAATGTGCGACTTAATCCAAAGAAGTGTGTGTTCGGGGTTACATCAGGTAAATTACTGGGCTACATAGTGTCTTCAAATGGTATTGAAGTTGATCCAGCTAAGGTGAAGGCCATAATGGAGATGCCACCTCCTAAGAACCTGACTCAGTTAAGATCCCTACAAGGCAAACTACAATCTATTAGAAGGTTCATTTCCCAACTAGTAGACAAGTGCCACCCATTCTCTCATCTGCTACACAAAAATGTCCCCTTCAAATGGAACGAGTCATGTGAACAGGTATTCCAGCAACTAAAGGAATATCTCATGAAACCACTGGTATTAATGCCACCAATTCGGAGCAAGCCTCTATTACTGTATATCTCAGCTACACCAATAGCTCTGGGAGCTCTCCTTGTACAACAGAACTATGATGGGAAGGAATAGGCTATCTACTACATTAGTCAAACACTTGTTGGGTATGAACTACAATACACACCAATCGAAAGAGCATGTCTAGCTGTTGTCTTCACCTCACAAAAATGGAGACATTACATGCTGTCACACTCTGTCAATATGATAGCAAAGATAGACCCACTCAAGTATTTACTCAACAAGGCAGCTCTAACAGGTAGATTGTCTAAATGGGTCATGCTTCTTAGTGAATTTGATATTGAATATGTCGACAGGAAAGCAATAAAGGGACAAGTACTAGCAGATCAACTGGCAGAAGCACCTTTAACAGATGACAGCCCTCTAAGCTTTGAATTTCTAGATGACTCTATCTTCCACATAAATATAGCAACCTGGAAAATGTATTTTGATGGCTCATACACTCAGCATGGATTGGGAGCAAGTATCTTATTAATCACACCTAATGGCGACACTATTCCAAAGTCATACAGGTTAATGTTCCCTTGCACTAACAACGTAGTAGAATATGAAGCCCTGGTCATCAGTATCAAGTTGGCAGTTGAGTGGAACATCAAGGAACTTCAAGTCTATGGGGACTCACAGCTAGTCATCAATCAAGTGAATGACGACTACCAAACGAAGGATGAGAAACTAATTCCTTACAAATGAATGGTAGATGACTTCAAAGAATATTTTGTCAAGATATCTTTTGAACAGATACCAAGGATCGAGAACAAATCGCATCTCTCCTCAACATTCCAAGTCAGCAAACACGATATGAGTTCTTAGTAGAGCCAGTGTCCTATCCTGCTTATGACACCCTAGAATCCCATATCATATGCCACATTGTAGGAGCCGATTCCCCTCTCTATGGTAAAATATTTGCCTATCTAAAAGAGAATACCCTCCCACCCAACCTCTCCAATAACCAAAAAAGAACCTTCATCTAGCAGGCATCCCGGTATGCCATTGTCGCCAACACCCTATATCGTCGAGGTCTCGATGGTACTCTCCTTAGGTGTCTCGATAGTGAGGAATATCAAACCACCCTGAGCGAAATACACGACGGTATATGCGGGGCTCACTCTAGTGGCCCTACCCTAGCCAAGAAACTCATCTGCATGGGGTACTACTGACCAACTATGGAACAAGACTCCTATCAGTTTGTAAAGAAATGCAAAAAGTGCCAAATCCATGGGAACCTAATCCATGCACCAGCGCAGGAGCTACAACCATTAACAACTCCTTGGCCTTTCTGTCAGTGGGGACTCGACTTAGTGGGCAAGATCCACCCTCCTTCCGCAAGCGGCCATAAATTCATTATCACTGCCACAAAGTACTTCACAAAGTGGATTGAAGCCATGCCCTTAGCCAACATCACAGGCAAACAGATTGCCTCTTTTATCCTGAACTATATCATTTGTCGTTATGGTGTCCCTTCATCCATTATCACGGATAACAGATGACCCTTCAAAAACCAAGATGTTAGGGAACTATGTGACAAATTCCATATCCAGCACCACTTTTCAACCCCCTACTACCCACAAGGTAATGACCAAGCTGAGGCATCAAATAAAACCATCCTAAAAATCCTAAAAAAGACTGTCAATGATGCTAGTCGTGATTGGCATGTCCAACTAAATCCCGCACTGTGGGCCTACCACACAAGCATCTGCACACCCACAGGTGCAACACCATACTCCCTAGTCTATGGATCTGAAGCTATCTTGCCCATTGAAGTCGAGATCCCATCCTTGCGAGTCTCATTAAAAGGCCTCATATCAGATGAAGAGTACAGAGTAACTAGACTCCAAGAATTAGAATTGCTTGAAGAGCGAAGGCAATAGGCCTTTAACCACTTGAAAGTATATCAACAACGCATGTCCAGAAGCTACAATCACAAAGTAAAACCCCAGATATTCCAAGTCAGTGACCTAGCCCTAAGAGAAAATCCCAGAAATCAGCAAGATAGAGAAAAGAAAGGAAAGTTTAAACCTAACTAGCTGGGTCCCTATGTCGTCATCACAGCTTATGGATCAGGGGCATATCAATTGGCTACATCTAAAGGTGAACAGTTTGAAGATCCTATCAACAGCATGCACCTTCGCAAGTTCTATACCTGAAAGCCCCAATGCAAGGGAGTCCTGAAAAAATTAAAAAAAACAAAAAAAGTGATAAAAAAATAGAACAAAAAAATCAAAAAAATGAGAAAAATAGCAAAAAAATCATCCTATGGTGAAAACCTGGAAAACAGGCGTCATGTGTACTTTTAGCTTCTCATGCAAATAAAAGCAAGTGGTGAAAACCTGGTAAACAGGGACTATCTGTGACAAACCACTTCCTCCATCCATTCTGACTTCATGTCTCATGTGTCCATCATATCATTCATCTTGAACCAGTCCTTTGAACCGTTGTCGAACTACGTCGCCTCTGAGTTATCACATAGGCAAGGCCATTCTTAAATGCACCCCCGAGGCTTCACTTCACTTCACTCCACTCCACGGTCCCGTCTGTTCCATGTCTAGTCCTTCTATCAATCTGAGTCCACACCACTTTACCATCGCCTAGCCTTAGGTCCACTAGGGTTTACCCCGAACTACGTTGCCTCTACGTCGTCACATAGGCAAGGCCATTTAGAAATGAGCCCCCGAGGCACTAGGTCAGTCCATTAGGGTTCATCTCTCCATGTCTGTCTGTCGTCTCACCCATAATAAGTCAATCCTTGTCTAAACTAGGGGCAACTCCTCGACCTAGTTACAGATTTGGATTCTTGAATGCCACTTTTCTCAGAGGATACCAATAAGGATTGTGATACCTTTCACTAGACAAACAAGCACAACAAAAACAAGCTACCCAAACCAAAAGTCTTAACGCAAAACATCAACTTATCCAAAAATAAAAATGCAGCACCATATCAAAACACTCAAAATGATTCTCTATCAATTATGGAAAAAGACACATCTAATGCAAAGAAGTTTTGTCAACAAGTTAATTTATAAGGTCTTGAATTTTTGTCATTATGTCTTCCTATGCTACTCAAGGATGCCAAAATCTAGAGATGCTATGATGGGGGCATAATTGTTTTCTTTGTCTGCTGCTTGTGGATTAAACTTTAGTAATGTGACGACTTTTGTCTAATGACATGATCAGCAAAAGATCATCGAGGACTCCGAGGTCTAAACATGAAAAGGGGCAATCCTTGTCTGTTAAAACGCAAGAAGTACTCAGGTCATCTAGATTCAAGTTTGACTAGATGCTTGTATCAACTTGCTATATCAAAATCCATGCAAGGAATGCTCAGGTCATCTCAGTTTAGTTATACCTTGATGCTTGTACTTCCTTCGAACATTTCAAAAAGTGAAAAATAGCAAAAAGTGCCCAATGATGAAAGCAAAAACCTTGCAAAAATCTCAAAATGACAATCCACACCCATATCCATCTCGTATCTAGCAAATCCATATCATCCATGCAATAAATAACATCCTGCAGCATATCAAGTGCAAAATCCTCATTTCCTCCACCTCTTTTCTTCTACTTATCTATATCATCTCTGTGTCGATTGAGTACATTTGGAAATCTCAAAAACATAGCATAGACAACATATCATATCACATGAGATAGTCATCCACATGATTAAATCATTTTGCATACATACATTAGGTTATCCACATACATTTGCATCAGTATATCAATAGTAACAAAATCAAAAACATAGACATTTCCATATAGAGCTGCATAATCATATCCATACACATTTACATTTACATATCAAATCATCCTAACATCCATCTAGTATGCATCACATATACAAGTACGTCAGCAAATCGATTGCATCCATAGCATATAAATGTAAGAACACATGCATGTAGACCATGAACAACTGCACCATCATATAATCATCAAAAACATGTCCAAATGTACAACATATCAAAATCTCTGTCCAATCTCTCATAGTCATATCATAAGTGTATACAAAACATAACAAATGGTGATACATGTCTCAGGGCACAATAAGTACATATATTGGCTATCTTAGCCATCCATCAAACGTGGGTACAAATCTGATCACAAATGGAACAACTATCTGGGTGTGCCTAACCCTACCGCCGGGGAACACTACTCCCTACACTAGCCTCTCCCCTATCTCCCCCTATCTGCTGTGGGCCCCTCACTGAGCCTATAGACCGAGACCCACCTGCCCTCTGTAATGCCTCTAACTAGCTCCTGAAGCTAGGGGCACGATGCTCTACTGACACAGCTCCGTGATATAACCCTCTGTAGTACTGAGCCTATGCCTAGGCTCTAGTAAGCTCACTCTACACCTGGACCACCTATGCTTGTGCCTACTGCACCTGTGAAACCAAAAAACTGGATGTCCCATCTGTGCCCATGGCCATCACGGCTGCATCTCTCTCTGCCCTCATAGCCCGCATACTGGCTAAGGCTACATCTCTCTCTCTAGTCAACTCTGATAACTGAGTCGCATCTAACTCTCCGTGACTCTGCTACTCTTAGATGAGCCCTCAGCTGCCTAATCTAGCTCTGTAGTGAAACCATGACCTGCTGCTGCACATCAGGCTGTGGAGCCTGCTCTGCCTATGCCACCTATTGTGCTGACACCTGTCCCTGTATTAGCTATGCCACCTGCTGTGGCGGTGGCATCTGTCTCTGTGCTACCTCTGGCTGAACTGGTACCTGGACCTGTGCCTGTCCAATTGCCTGCTAGCCCACAAGCCCCTCTCTGACCCTCTACCTCTGTCTTAGTCTCCCATCATCTCCCTGCTCTCTCCTCCTCCTCCTCCTCCTCCGTCCTCCCCTCCTCCTGCCAGCTGCACCCTCACCATCTGAATCGTCCTCATCTATACGAGGAGCTAACTCCCCTGGCCCTAAATATCTTAGGAATGGGTGTGTTGCAAACCACTCCTAGTAGTTTGGTGTCATGCCAGCGTCCACTATCTCCCTCCGCATGGGCCAAGCTGCATGAGGAATCTGTCAAAAGTCTGTCAAGGCCTCCTCATATGATGCCACAGGACCCCACCTGTACCTCTCTGCATGAGTCCTGGCAAAGCGTGCCTCCCCCTGTGGTCTGCCCGTCCTGCCAATAAGCCACCGCGTCTGGAAGCAATACGGAAGCTCATCTGCCTCATTGTTCCATACCTCACAGTCTATGTAGGGATGCCAAACAACTGCATCTAAGCCATCAAAAGCATGCCTTTAGTACTCCAACTTCCCCAGCCTGTGCTAGGAAATCACACCTGCATAGCCATAACTATAGGGCTCACCCCTCTGCCTGTGAAATATGCATATCGGCTGTGTGATAGTAATGTGCTACCACAACCAAAACTGCAACAACAACATACCCGCAAATAAACTGGCTCCTCTGTGAGAAACCACCTGGTGCATGTCCCTATATAAGTGTGCAAGCACACACACCCCCCACGCATACCCGGTCTCATCTGTGATCATACTCTCCAGCACCTTGCCCCAGCCGATCGGGAAACCGTGCGATCTCTTATCGGGGCATATCATGCCACCGATTAGTCCAGCCACTATGCCCAGGAAGTAGTCATAGTAGTCATGCATGTCCTGCCACGAAATCTCCTCCCCCACCAACTCTAGATCATCAAATACACATCTACACTCCTCTAAGCCATCATCCTACTGCGACTCATACTCAACCAGCTCTCCCTGAATCGGGAGGTACAGAATCTGGTACACATCCTCGAGAGTAACTGCCATCTCCCCTGTCGGTAGATGGAATGTACCATCCTCGCTATGGAATCGCTCCACTGCTGCCATCAACATAGCTCGATTCATGCGAACCTCGGGCATAAAGCAAACATATTGCAGACCCATAGCGCTTAGAGCCTCGCGCTCTATCTCGGTCAACATATACCATTGCAACAATGGCAACGGGAACTACTCTTGTGACATCAGGATAGTCTGAATATCCTCCTGCAACCAAACAACACAACGTCAAAGAAGTCCATATCCAAGCATAGCATACCATCAACAAAATCCATATCTAAGCAAGCCTACTCATATCCTATCAATGACTTAACATATCAAATTAATCAAAACAGCATATCATCTCTCGACTAGATTCCTGGCAATCTCAGAGATTGCTTATCAATTGACGCATCGATCAAGGTGCCAATTGGGTTAATTTCATTAAGTCATTTGAGTTTTTAGTGCAAATGCACCAATCCAGGTAGCAGATGTGCTGATCCATATCACATGCGCCACTTCCTCGTGAATGCACTGATCCATAGCTTGTATGCGCCGTTCTGGCACATGCACCAATCCTTAGGTCACATGTGCCATTTCCCAATAAATGTGCCAATTCATGACTCAAATGCGCAAAACTATCAAATGCGCCACCTCACAGCTTAAATGCACCATAACACAACAGATGCGTTAGTTCTTATGTCAAATGCACAAATACTAGAAAATGTGCCCATTTAGGACGCAGATGCGCCATTTCTTGATATATGCACCAGTTCATAGCTCAAATGCGCAATAATGACAAATGCGCCAATTTAAGGATCAAAAGTGCAACATTATCAAATGCACCACTTCACAGCGTAAATGCGCCATAACACAATAGATGTACCACTTCGGAGGTCATATGAACCAAAAGAGTATTTCAGGGCATCTATCCTAGTTGGTTTTTCCTAGCCATTAATACGCATAAAAATTGACTTTTGACAAGTTTTGAAGAACTACATACATGGGTTCCTGCCTCTGCTGGTCGATCGAACTGTCAAATCTGCTCAAACCAGTGCTCCTCGCAAGGAATATCCATCTGTCTAGCTGCCATACTATCCTAAGCTCTCTAGAGGACTAATCAACTATGGCCAAGTGTACAAATGATTAGAATGTGTGGACCCAGCTCCTTTATATAGCAAATGACCCATACCTGACTGCATGACAACTGTGACTACTTCCCATGTCGTTTTCTCTGCACCATATCCCATTTTTCACCCTCTTCTTCATGAGATTGTCCATCTCATGCCTTCTACCTTCTTCCTGTCCCATCTCCCAAGGGGGCATCCTGTCGTTAAACTTGTACTAGGGGCAAAACTGGGGCATGTATCACTGTCGAAAATTCTTTTTCTTCGAAACAACGTGATAAAACACATTGCATCAAAGAGGGGCAAAATGTATACACCTAAAATTGACATGACTCTACTTAAATAAATATTTTAAATATTTATTTCACCTTCACATTCCTCTATCAATAAATAAATACATTTATTTGTTTATTTGATTCACTTCCTCTCATTTAATTAAATAAATTACCTTTTATTTAATTAATTAAATTCATCTACATCAACTTCATTCTTCTAAATAATTAAATAATTTTAATTATTTAATTAAAATCTTTTATTCTTCCAAATTTAAATAAAATGCAAATTTTATTTAAATAAAATCCAAATTCTCCACTAAATAAAATATATTTTTATATTTTATTTTATTCTTCAAATATCTTCACAAAAATAAAATATATTTCTATATTTTATTTATTCCTCTCAATTATCTACAAAATAATTAAATAATAAATCTTTTTATTTAATTATGCCTTCTTATCTTCACAAAAATCATTCTTATCTTCCAAAAATACTTTCCTCTTGTCACATAAAAGCAAAAGCTGAGTTATAAAAGCAAAATCAGTTTTAAAGCATCTTTAAAGCAAATCTTCTCTTAAATTAGAAAAATAAATTCTAATTTAAGAAAATCAAATCTCATCCTCATCAAGAGAGGAGTTAACTCAACAAGGCTGCTTTTCGAATGACATGTGTCCTTCTTTCATTTGTTGCACGTTCCTCAACAATCCTCCTCCGTTGATTTTCTCTTTTCTTCTCAACCATTGATCTTCCCTCACCTTTTTCTATAAATACAACTTTCTTCTCTTCATTTCATATATCTGATCATTTATGCAAACTTATGCTGCAGGAAATCAAGCGCGCCTTTGGCACCCATTTTCTTAAGCGTTCATCTCATCCTCTATTTAGTGTGTTGAAGCTCAACTTCAATCACACGAATATCAGAGCCATTTTGTCTTTGTCATCTTCCAACAAGCAAGGGAGCAACGCTTCTGAGGGCTTCATCATCAAGATCAAGGACAAATAGGCGAGCAATGGAAAATGATAGGTAAAGAGGTTGTAAGTACATTTACTTTTGCTTGTTTTAATCTTCTTTCCTTTCAACTTCCATTGATGTTTGGGTTTTATTATCATTGATTTGATTAACCTATTTTCCCCCTCACAGATCCAAAAAAAATTTCTTGGCAGTCCATATTTCACACAATGATGAATCATGGTCACTAAACCTTTCAATCTTTACTTCTTCAATTGACATTTCTCCCACTCAAACTCGAATCTCTCCTACCACACGATCGAGCACAACTAGCTCTGATACCAATTGTTAAACAATAAATGGCAAAAAAAATAAAACAGACATTCAGAAACAAGAACACAACAACACAAATTTACAGTGGTTCACCATAAAGACTATGTCCATTCTCAAGCAGCGCAATATTATTATTCACTATCTCATATCTGATACATCACAATACAACAACATGCTTTATATAAGCAAACATAATAGAATGTGAAGAGTCAAGAGTCATTAGAGGGAAAAACCAAGTGACTGTTGGGTTTCACATTCAACAAGATCTGCTGAAGAAGCCATATAAGTTAAAAAGTTTTTCAAATCTTAACTTACAATGTGGAGTTGAATTAAAATTGATAGCCTTTGCCAACTTCTTCAAACATCATCTAGTATTCAAAAGGTTTTAGAAACTTCTAAGCAAACGCAATTTGTCAGTTGTAAGGCCAAGGTCCACAACCTTTGCTAATTTTCCCCTTCCCTGGTTGCTCCCTAATAGGAAATTTGCTATCAAATGTTATGGTTGGAAAATTATTTTGTCAGCATGCATACCAAATATAGACCATAAAACAAGACACGTGAGTTGTGTGGCGCTACAGATTAGAAAAAGAAAAGAAGCATTTCTAATGAAATGCAAACAAATGCAAGATCTTCACAGATTCGTGGAAAAATCTTGAGAAATAGATATAATTGGCATACATAATGCCCAAGTTTATTATCTTTTGCCAGCGTAGTTCAAGTACAGAAATGCGAACAACATAATAAAGATAGATTTTTGTCCAATATCATGAGAGTCTTCAAGCAGATAAGCATACACGAAAAATGTGAAAGCATTAAAAGACTATGGCTCGAATAAAATGTTCACTATCAAAAGTTGGAGAAAAGAGCTATATCTACAGCAAATTATGCTAGGAGGATGGCTCGAATAAAATGTTTTGGTATTGTTGATTAATATGTCCTTCAAATAGGGTATGTGTTGAGCAAAGAAATAAACAATAAAGACAAGAGTAGATAAATAAATCAAAACATGAATCGATGCAAAAGAGAAACAACAAGTTTTTTAATGTGGTTCACCAAATGGCTACATCCACTTTGAGCTGGGGATTGCTCTCTATATTAAAATCTAGAATCAAAATTATATTATTACAATATATCTGCAGCTCACTATATATATCCTCCATCACACTGTTGTTCCTATAGCTATATACAATTAACTCCACTCCAAGAATAAAAATATTCAATACAAAAGCCGCATGCGAAAGGCATTAACTTCATCATGGAAGAGAGCATACAATGGTCGATACCAAAAGAGGGACTAGTAGGAGTAACAGCAAAACTGTTACATTACGAGGATTGGGCTGTAGAACTGTTACACCAAAAATCTCCCATTTGAAGTCTAATCCAAGCTGTAAGAGTTACTCTGAGACATCCCCCACTCTAGGCTTATTGTCAAAACTTGACAATGCCAAGAGAAGTCCTACAAAACTTGAACTCCCTTGGAACAAGCTTTGTCAAAGCATCCATTGAATTAACTTTCATATCAGTAGCAAATCCTTTATCAAACTCCACATTCTCAACCTCATTCTCAAACAACTTACAAGGCTCTAGTAGTGTTGACCTCACCTCTTCATTGCTCAACAAATTTTCAATCCATCTATTCTCAATACCATAAGCACTAATATTACCTAAATCCCTAACCCAAGAGGGAGGTTCATATTCCCCAATTGAAATGAAGCCGTCATGGTTCTTATAATACAACTCAATGTCTCAATCGGTGTGGTGCATGACCTCCTTCAATGCCTGGCACAGGTACCAATCCTTAAGCTCCTAGCTGCTCAACAAACCATCGGTAGGAGCCACATCCACATTGGCGAAATGTGTGCTAAGTCTATAGGACACATTGAATCAATCCTCATCGTTGAGATAATCCCTTGCATTCATAAAGTCCTCCCATTCTACCTGAGATTGAGTGGCAGGAGCTAAATCATTATGATGATGATTATCATTATTACTATATTTAGCTTGTTCAAGATAATGGCACTCCCACTCCCAGTCCTCTCTATGGCACTCCATTTCAGTGACCAGGGGATCAAAGGCCGTGGGCTCATGTTTATTGTAATTAAAAGAGGACCTAAGTTTAAGGAGCCTGCCAGGGCCCACCTTGCAATGTAATGCCTTGCTACCACCATTGTTACCATTGTTTCCTCGATTCCAAATGAGTACCAGTGCTACCATGCCCAGAAATATGTAGACATAAACGACCTTCATCCAACCTAAATTTCCCTTTTTAGCTATGTGTTTGTCTCATCTACCCTTTGTTCCAGACTTAGTCAATTCTAATTTTCCAATGTTCAAAACCTCTGAGTACATCTTTACCAATGATTCCTCTGTCAATTTTAGAGAATTAACCTGATCAACTGCATCTACTTCCCCTTTATCATCCAGATCTTCTAATCCCTGGGAGCTCTGCCAGCACAATGGAGAAAGGCCACAGCTAGGAGTAGCAATAGCAATACTAGCACCACCATTACTATTTGCCTAATTATCAACATTAGTAGCATGTAGAGTATTATCATTATTGTTTACAACTGCAAGAAGAGACTCCAATATGCCTAGCTTGCCATCAATTTCATCGGCTCAAGGTTCTATGGCATCAACCTGCTTGCCATCATCTAACTAATCCCCAAAGCTGTCACTATCAAACATATTGAGAAAATTATTAATAACAGAATCAAGTTCAACATCTAATTGATCCAAAGACCTTTGCTTAGTAGTCGACAATGACCAATCTGAAGTAGGATGAACAACTCCCTCTTCAGCATGACTCTCTATCACATACGGGGTGCCTAATTTACTACCCCTTGCAATTACCAAGGCCCCCTTTTTAACCTTTCATCTATTTGATTCAAAACTAATCTCACAACCTTGAGAACCCAATTGTCCAACCGAGATTACATTTTGTTTGAGCTAGGGAACATATCTAACATCATGTAACAACCAAGTATATCCATTTTTTAGTTTTAATGAAATATCTCCTTTGCCAACAACATCACAAGATTCATTGTTACCAAGAAAAACCTTACCAAAGTCACCAATTTGTAGATTTTTGAAATATTCCTTGCATGGAATGACATGAAATGATGAACCTGAATCAAGCACCCAACCATTCGATTAAAATAAGAACACCTGCATCTTCTTGGTAGGTTGTGTTGGCTTTGTTATTGCTCACCTTTTCTTGTGCCTTTTTGTAGTTCCAACAATTCTTTTTTGTGTGATCTTGCTTGCCACAAAACCAACATTCTCCATTTCTACTCCTGGAATTCAACCTTCATCTATCATTATTTCTGTCTTTATCTTGACCCCTTCTTCTATTGTCAATACTTACTGCAGTCAAGCATTAGCAGTTGCTCTATTTTTCCCTCTTCTCATATCTTCATTGAGAAGAGTGGCTACTACATCATCATACCTCAGCATTGTTTATTTATTCTTATCCTCCCCTCCTTTGGATCTACTTTTACCAGATACTTAATTACTTATGGTCATTATGATACTGTCCCAGCTATCAAGAAGAGAGCACAACAACAACATGGCTCTCATTTCTTCTTCAATGTTAACATCCACAGAAAGTAATTGACTGATAACAATATTAAATTCATTTAAATGATTCGACATGCTGTTACCTTCTTTAATTTTCAAGTTTACCAGTTTCTTAAACAAGAAAACTCGATTTGTTGTTGAAGCCCTTTCGTACATATCACATAGCTTGTCCCAAATCTGTTTAGCTATTATCTCCATGGCAACATTGAAGAGGACATTGCTGGACAACAATAGAATGATGGTTGCAGCTACTTTTTTGTCCAAGATATCCCAGCCTTCATCTGACATCTTTTTCGATTTCTTAGACTTCCCTTGCAGCGCAATGGCAAGATCCTTCTAAATCAGGAAAGTGTGAATCTGAAGCTTCCACAGACTGAAGTTCTATCCTGAAAACTTTTTGATCTTCCATTTATCTACTTCATCCATTCTTCTAGAAATTCTTCACCGATTTCCAACCAGCTTTACCACTGAGTTTCTTTACCAAACTTCTTCACCAAAGCTCTGATACCAATTGTTTAGCGAAGAAATAAACAATAAAGACAAGAGCAGATAAATAAATCAAAGCACATAAACATAGAATTGATGCAAAAGAGAAACAATAAGTTTTTAACCTAGTTCACCAAATGGCTACATCCACTTTGAGTAGGGGATTGCTCTCTATATTAAAATCCAGAATCAAAATTATATTATTACAATATATTTGCAGCTCACTATATATATATATCCTCCATCACACTATTTTTCCTACAGCTATATACAATTAACTCCACTCCAAGAATAAAAATATTCAATACAAAAGCCGCATGCGAAAGGCATTAACTTCATCATGGAAGAGAGCATGCAATGGTCGATACCAAAAGAGGGAGTAGTGGGAGTAAAAGAAGAACCATTACATTATGAGGATTGGGCTGCAAAACCATGAAACCAATAGGATGGAGGATCACCATGAGCAATAAAGTGTGGGATAAGCTTAGACCACCTTTAATTTCTCTTCCTATGATGTATGGAAGGCAAGGATTTTGAGAAGGAACTCAGAAAAGAAAATAGTAAATGTTACAACTGAGAAGTGGATGCGCAACCAAATAGAAAACAATATAGAATGGGTTCAAATGATCTGGGCTGAAATGGTGGAGAGCAAATCATCGAGAGTATCCATAGGCATTTCTCTAAGCCATGCAAGGATAGGCAGTTTGAGAATAGTCTGCAACAAAAATCTTTGCAAGATACTATGGTTAAGGTATGGGTGGATGGCATAAGAACAAGTAACATAACCTGTGGAAATTGTTGTAGGTTTGACAGTCATCAACTAACCATACTTTCAAAGAAGGTGAAATTACCTATCAAAGATAGGATCTACGTACCTGTGGGTTATGATGATTTAGTTGATAACACACAATGAAGTCATAGAAGAGGCAATGCAAGAAGCATCTGATGGGTAAAAGAAAGAAACTCGGTCCACATGTAGGGGAAGTCATGTGGGCAAAAAAATTCCTGACACGAACGGGTACCCGTTTAGTAACGGGTACCTGAGCCTAAACAGGTACTCGTTATATAATAGATATAATAGAAATGAGTACCCATTATAAAACGGGTCCCGTTCTTAAATATAACAGGTACCCATTTTATTTATAAACGGGTACCCGTTCTATGAATTTTGAAATCACCGACCACCTTTTTCCTTCCCTTTGCTTGGGTTTTAGGCTTGAGATAGGCATGGTTAGCCGACCTTGAGCCTTGGACCTACAAGTTTTTTTCTAAGTATAGAACAAGAGGAAAGACTAAGTTTACCTATATGGCTGACGACCTTTTTTTCTAAATTTTTTTACGAAATGAAAACCCATTACAAATGACAATGTATAGTTTTCAAATATGTAATTTTTTTTGTTATTGGACATGTTTTTCTATTTATTATTTAATTTATGAGAAAACTGGTCCAAAAACTTGAAATGACAGGTGTTTGTATTTTTTTAATAACTTTTAATTTTTAAAGTTTTTTTAAAAACAAATTATATGTCATCAATCTACACATCATTCTTTACACAACGAAAAAAAATTAATTTTATGATTTTTTTTGCTCAAATTATGTTGGCTGTACACAAGGGGTTTTCAAAAGTAGCAATTAGGCCTAATAAAAAATTAATAAAAAAAATTATTTGGAAAAAAATTATAAAAAAATATCCTCATCAAATTTCACTATACTACACATCTTTTCCCAAAAAGATTTTGAAAAATAATTTTATTTAGGTCAAATTATGTTGGTCATACACGTGCATGGTATGGTTAAAAAAGTGACTTTTAAACAGTGGTTTTTAGAAATGCCTGTTGAAAATCAATTTGTATCATCTGGGTATTGAAATAAATTACATATTTGGAAACTAGACTGCGAGTACTACATTTTATATTTAGTGATGTTTTTAAAGATTCCATTTCTAAGTGCTTCAAATTTTAAGGTCAAATGTGACAAATTTTGAAAATCAGGGAAAACACTTCCACTTTTTGGCCAAAAAGTGGACCCAACTTCTTGCACTGACCCAGATGCTACTCACAGTGCCATGGTTAGTGTTATTGGACTTAATACCTTTCTCTGACTACTTCCAACCATTGATCTCTGAGGACAATGAGTAGCTATATGACCATGCTGCCCACAAGCAAAACAACCACTCCTGCCAAAACCTCAGCCCGAAACTAGTGCACACAACTGTTGGGATCAACACACCCCTAGAACTCTGTTGTGCACTTTGATAACTCTGTGTTGTACCACTCTGATGCCTACTCTGAGAATGATGATGCGAACGATCTCTAGAAAATAGAGTACCAAGACTCTGCCCACTCTGCTGAGATTGAGTAGACCTATGCCTCTATCACTGACCGGATCTAGAAGGTGCAAACTGAGATCTAGACGGTCCAACCCCCTGAGACTGGGTACCCTGAGCAACTGATCCTAAAGGAGGGGCACTACCAATCTGAACACCTACCTGAGCACCAAAGCCTCTAGCCAAATTCTCCTCTATCAACATCATCTTCTCCATGGTGATCTCTAAGGCCTTCGGCTCAAACACACGGACACCACCACTGATACTGGCATTCATGCCCCTAATGAAATGTTGCACTAACATCGGCTCGTCATCATAAATTCTAGCATACTGCTTAAGCTCAAAGAAATGGTGCTCATAGTAATCTACCATCATAGTCAACTAACAAAGTTCATGGAACTCATCAGGACATCTCTGCCAGTAGTAATCTGAAAGAAATCATGCATGGAACCTCTCTAAGAATAGTCCCCATGACACGGAAGCAATGTCCAGATGAAGCATATACTCCTCTGCTCTCCACAATGTAGACGCAAAACCTCTAAGATGCATAATGGCACATTGAGCTTTAGTATTGCCACTCTAAGGATGCATAGCAAAGCATCGATCGAGATTGATCAACCAAGTCTCTGCCTCGGTGCCTATACTAGAACCATTAAAACTAGGGGGATGAGCTCTAAGAAGATCCCTCATGTGACCTATAGCAACACTATCTCCATCCACCGTATCCCTCACAACTACTGCTCTCGAATGATCCAGACTACGGGAATGCTCATGCTCAGCTCTAGCATCCTAACCATCCTAACAAGAAGGGTGTAACTTCATCTCATGAGATACCTCCTGACGAGGTCCTAATCGGTCCATAATTTTCTGTAATAGAGCTAAAACCTTAGCACTCCCGAGCCCTTCGGCTAGATTCTAAGTACACAGTTCCTCCTGACACTCACCCCGATTACCCTGATTACCCTAATCGGCATTACGCTGGGTGCTACGTCGAAGAACAGTGGCTATACCTCTAACTCTGCCTCTAGCTCTGCCCCTAGGAGGCATCCTAAAGGAAACAAAGAACACGTCAAAATAGATCATCACAAGGATGACCTATACACCATACTAAGGCATGAAAGCATAACAACAGACTGTAAAATAATATAACAATCTCACACCACACACACCAAACACAGCAAATAGAAGGCTCAAGTATGCCAGAGCTCCTAGTGTGTGAACATGGGCTCTGATACCATATGTAACATCCCGCTACGTAACCCACAAAGGGTAAGAGCAAAAGAGAACTAGAATAATTTTTTTGACATAAGTAGACAACATACACAGATTCGGTTGCCGATTCGATAGATCGACATCATTCATCACCAAGTATGGCCGAATGCACAACCCACAAGAGAGGACTAAATCACTCTCCAGAGAAATATTAATAAAACTACGTTCATTTTAAACACAAATTTAAATGTTCCTATGTCCCAATTCCAGATTATAAACATGAATCCAAAGCATCATAGTACAAGTGGATCCAATACCCACACCAGAATCAATAAACCAAAAAGGAAACATCTCATTTCTTCTCATTAATTTGCATGGTTACATCTTCTCTCTTAAGAGATTACAATAACATAAAAGAATATACAAGTACAATGATAAAGTCCTTAATATGATACAATGACTGAATAAGTACAATAGTTGAAAAAGTAATAGAGAGAGAGGACATCTCCAATCTGGTGCACCGATAACCTATTCACCGGTCCCCAATGGCGGTGGCAACACCTCCCAACCATGTTGACTCTAAGAGACCACCCCACCATGCTCGGAGATAGTCACAAGGTCCAAATAGAAGAACAACAACAATGGGATATAAGATGGCCAACACTCACATCAATCATAGAGCAGACATGGAGAACAATGCATACAGCCAAAGTCATAACATAGAGGTACGCATCCAAGTCATAGGCCGGGTACTATTCATGACTACTAAGGTACTAGATACTAGACTGTAAATCAAATGGAGTGTCATTATGCGTGCTCGAAGGGATGGCACCACATGAAACCAAGTACTCCTCTCATGCAGATGAAGAGACTCAATCATGCTCGAATCAATGCCCCACAGATAGATAGGCCTTCTCATTGCATCCTTAGCCTTTACAAGTGCTCAAGGCCATGCACGAGCACTAATTATCTTATTAATGTTTTTACCCCAATGTTTTCATTTAGTTATCACTTATTCATGTAACTCTGCTACTAGTTCCCCTGGCGGCCACTTGCGGGCCCCGGGCTTGTAGAGAACCACTCCAAATGATAACTTTAATTACCTAGACCAAACTCATCTCGTTTAATCCAAATGAAGTATCCAAAGTTGACTGGAACACTGAAGTATAAATTTAAAATAGTAAATACTAAAAATGTGATCTACAAGACCAAAACTTTCGATGACATTGAAATTTATTGAAAACAGCCCTATGCCAGTTAGATTAGTTTTGTAATAACTTAGGTGGCCCCAATTTGATCACTCTTCATGTACAAAAATGCACAAACATAATAACAAAAGTATGACAAATGGTATTGTGAGTCTTCTCACAGCCAAAGTTTGGCATATTGCCTACCATATTTAGCATAATAGAAAAGAAAATGTAAAAAGACTAACAAAATGGAGATCTTAATTTTCCCTCCTCCAATGATTTACTTTTTGCATGATAGAAAAACTTAATAGGGAATTATGTAACCAAATTTCAATGCACAACACAGGTCGATGCATCTAAGATATTTTAGTGTCAGAACATTCATTAAAATCAAGGTCTATGGTTCCCACAAGGCTGGCACTTAGCAGAAAATGATAGAAATGACCCAAACAAGGGGCCACCCTAGTTTATTAAGAGGAGTTGATATGAATATTAAATCAGAGAATCAACATATAACAAAGGGTTACATGGGACTTAGATCTCTGAAATCTCTATGGTGGCGTCCCAATTTATTGGTATGGTTGCACTCAATATAATCTTAGTAAAATCAAACCCCTTTTGTTTTTTCACTACAATTTATAAATTAGACACAGACAATCTTTCATTAAAAACTTATTTATCAAAGAATGAGGAGATTGTTCTGTAGTTTTAAAAAAAAAAATTCAAGAATAGAGGCAATATAAATATCTTGCATCGAATAAATTTTGGCATATGTTCTTTGGACGACAGTAATGGAGTTTCAATTTCTCTGTGCTTAACGAAATACCAGCAAACATGATTTAGTTTTTGGTAAGGCAATAATGGGGTTTCAGTTTTTCTATGCTTGATGAATCAATAGTGAAGATATTTTAGTTTTTGTGCTGAAAGAACAAAGATCTGAGGTAAATACCTGTAAACCAAATCATAGCCCCCTTGACTAGTCACACTCCCCTCTGGCTAGTCGCACTCCCTCTAGCGCACCTCTAATCTTGCAATATGATACACTTCCTATGAATCTCTGCCTATTTGCACTCCCCTCAGCCTACCTTAGATCTTGCAATTTGATCTGCTTGCCTAAGTAAATCCGTCCCATGTCTTTCTCTCTGTCGTTCTCTCTATTTTTTTAATTTTAAACCCTCTCTTCCCCCCTCCCAGGCGTTGACTACCCTCTAGATCAGATATCTTCCCTTCTTCCAAAATATCTTTCTGCATTTACATTCCCCACCTAATCCTCCCAACACAGCAAGGAGGAATTTCCTCCCTATGTTACCTACATATATTTTATGCAATTAACACCCTCACCAACTTCTCCAAGTGCTGTCGACTAAGGCATGGTAAGAGTTTTTTTAAAATAAAATAAAAATTGACTCTCTTTATGAAGAGCAATTTAGAAATAAGAGGTTTTCTAATAGAACATCATGCAACTCCTTGGGGATAACAATGACTAAATTTTCCATTTAATGCAAAAGTGGTTTCAATGAATATTTCTAGATTAACTATATTGAAGTGATGCATGAAAGATGAATTCTAGAAATTATACATGTGGGAGTAAGATAAAGAACATCCCACACAACAAAGAATAATAGCTATATGTTTAATGTATTTAGTAAAGAATAATCCACATTTGAAACCACACAAAGATGCCAGTGAAACCACATCAAAACACTGACGACAAAAATATATAGTCACCTAGTACAATAAACTGAGGCCAAGACAAAATCCTACAACAAGACAAACTGGTAAACCACATACAACCAGAAGGTAAGACAACAACATAGGAACACTGCACTAACCAAGTGCAGTGGACTAGGGTACGGAATAGGGCCTATGACTATCTCTAGTAACTACCATCGGGGATAATAGGAGTATGCTTAGGCCTGCGAATCCAGGCAGAGTCAATACTCAGTACCTGTAACACTCCAAGCACACGTCAAGGTACCTGTACATATGCATATATCCTATAGCCAAAGCAACGCAAATCATGTAAGCCTAAAATCCATCATAACTAATAATCATGTCACATCATAATAGTACCGAGATTGCACATCATCGGTACCAATACAAAATAATAACGAGACACATAATCCAATACAAAGTATATGGTCATCGAACTCCTTCAAGATACAAAAAATCATAATACGAACATGGGGGTTCTTACATCTAAATTCTCACCACCACGCAATGGAACCCAATGCACACCACCAACTATTGTAGTGGCTCACCTATCAATGAAGCGTAGTTTTAGAAATGACTGTGGGTGGGCGACTGTTCAGATTTAAGTGGATATATTTAGGTTGATGAATGAATAAGTGTAATCAATCCATAGATAAAATAATGTATTAATATTTTTTTTTTATAAAGACAAAGGTTAGAGAAATGAATTTAACTTTTGACATAATTGTGGCCATGATACATGTATTAAGTTATGTTCTCTCATAAGTTTTTCTACATTGATATTAAATGTTGGAACTAATAATGGACTAATTTTATGAGAAGTGTATATTTAAAACAACATGGTATGGCCACAAACAATGATATGTTTCATAGTTGTGACTAAAAAAAATTCTACAAATGTGCATAACAAACTATAGCAATAATATTTTAACTAATAAATATTTTCACTGTTTTTCTGCCACTTCCACCTTGGTATAAAGCTATTAGCAAGAATCTCTCATTATTTCCCACCTTACTAAGAATTCTTGCCACTTTATTTGTATGCAGAAATACATGATCTTGAAGAAGTCCAATCCAACAATGACCAAGGAAGGTTGAATTATTTAGATGTAAAGGAACTAAGGATGAATATTCTGTATTACTAAGACCATTTTTAATGCAGTAATATGCATATATCTTGACAGTGACAAAATATTTGTGGCCAACTGAAGACTTACATCAAAGAGAATTGGGCCAGCAAATGCATCTATAGCTGTTTGAACAACAGAAACAAGTTATTCCTGATACTGCTCCATCAAAAAGTGCCCAGGGAGTTCTAGATCTTCTATTTTCTCAAACTTATCTACTATTGTACTGAGCAATGTTATCCTTAGTGGCTGCATCTTCTCAAAGGTGTCGGTATTAACTTGGTAAGAAAGAGAATCTAGCTCTACAAGATGAACAACAAACCAATCACTACCAGTTTGTACACCATGAATCATTTTCCCTTTTCATGCTTGTAATAGGTCAAAGTGAGTTGGTTCCTTTCCAACCACATTAGGCAACCTACTCAAACACATTTGATTTGCATGACTTTACATCTGCCAATTATGGGATTTGACGTTACATCTACTAATTGGATTTATTTGAAAGTTTCTAAATCTTTCAAATATCCATTTGAAAATATCCTGCCATCATGATATGAGATAATGTTTGCTTTTTTTAAAACATTGTACCTATTTTCCTTAACAAAGTTGTGGTTTTTTTGGTGCTAGACTCATACCAACTTTTAGTTGACACCACATCTTGCATATGTATCCACCTGAGCATTTCTAATCATGCTATCTGACAAAATCTTGCATTTTATCTATTGTTTCTATTTTGGCACAAGCAAGGAGAAAGCTGACTAAGTTTGAGGATACAAGGGCTTAAATTTGATAGTCCACCTTGCCTGTCAAAGGAATTTTTTTCCTTCAGTTTAGTCTTCATTAGTGCCTTTCACACAACTAATTTTTTTTACGCAAGTCAAATTTTATATGTCAAGCTAGAGCTTGCTCAAGAAATGGTCCAGTTGCGCATCCTGCATGAGAACTGATGTTGAATGTTCCAGTCATTATATTATTTTACTTTAATTATTCGATCCATGCTACTATGGAGGCAATAATTAGCTTTGCAAACCATATATATTATCCCTAATGCCATGTGTACATTCAAATATTATATAGCAAAACAATGCAATGATTAACCACAAATAAATGCACACACACAGCGCATGCTACTTTAGTTTAGTAATAAAATCGTGGAATCTCTTAAACCCATGGTACAAATATGAACTTTATGACTCTATTTAAAGAGAGAATGTGAATATTTTAAAAAAATATGAAAGATTTATATATTTTTTTCAAATTCATCTAACTTTATAAAAATGAACCATAAATAAAACATTTAATATTTAAATTTACACATTTCAGTAATAGATATGCATGTAAAATATGTAAGCAATAGTTATGTATATAAAATGCAGAAACAATAAAAGAATAAGAAAACATGCACATTAGAGTCTTCTAGTCACATTCCTGGGCTATGATCTTAGTCACTTCCTTATTTTCTTTTCAATTCACCATTCTCACATGCATAGCGCAGTCTTACCTCTAGTCATATCCATGGGCTACGATCTTAGTCACTTCCTTATTTTCTTTTCAATTCACCATTTTCCTCCAATGCAAAACCAAAGTATTCCAGACTGGAGTTACTTATAATACTTGTTCAATTATAGGTCTAATATTTAGTTGAAATCTGGTAAGATTTTGTTCTCTTTGGTCTATGTTGAAAATTGGAATTGATTGGGTCTGAAACTTATTCTGAAAGCATGGTTCTGAATCAGGACTTAAATTTGACAGTTGTATTGCTGCATTTAAAAATTTTAACTATAAAATACAATTAAAAAAATATTTGACTGTATTGATATACAAATAATTTATTTTAAAAATTGTAAAAAAAACAACTAATATGAAAATCTAAATATATATATATATATATTCCATTTATTTTTAAATTTTTTAATAGGAACCATTATTTAAAAATAAAATTCTCAGATTTTTAGATTTGTTTTTTTATAGAATATATTTATTCTAAATTATATAATATATATATTTTCTTTTTATTTTTAAAATTTTAAGAGGAACTTCTATTATTTAAGAAAAAATTCTCAAATTTTTAAATTTGTTTTTTATGAATATAATTATATATTCATTCTAAATTATATAATATATATATTTTTTCCTTTTATTTTTAAATTTTTTATTATTTAAGAAAAATTTTTCCCAAAAATATATTCATTCTAAATTTCTAGTTTTTTCCTTTTAGTTTTAATTTTTTTAATAAGAACTTCTATTTAAGAAAAAATTTCTCAATTTTTTAGATTTGTTTTTTTATAAATATATTCATTCTAAATGTTTAAGCTTTTTCACACAACTCTCTAAGCTTTATATATATATATATATATATATATATATATATATATATATATATATATATATATATATATATATATATATTATTTTTAAATTTTTAATAGGAACTTCTATTATTTAAAAAAAAAAATCTTAGATTTATTTTTTTAATAAAAAAAATTATTTATTCTAAGCTTTTTCAACACAACTTTCTAAGCTTTTGCTGCACATAAAAAATAGTGAAATAGAAAGAATTTGGAACCATGTTTTCAGAATAAGTTGAAGTTTTAGACCCAATCAATTCCAATTTCCAACACAACCCAAAGAGAACAAAATCTTACCATATTTCAACTAAATATTATACCTGTAATTGAACAAGTATTATAAGTCACTCCAGTCTGGAATGTTTTGGTTTTACATTGGAGGAGAATTGTAAATTGAAAAGAAAATAAGGAAGTGACTAAGACCGCAACCCAAAGGTGTGACTAGAAGTAAGACTTCCCTATTCATGTTTTCTTATTCTTTTATTGCTTCCACATTTTATATACATAACTATTGCTTCCGTATTTTACATGCATATTTATTACTGAAATGTGTAAATTTAAATATTAAATATTTTATTAATGATTCAATTTTTATAGAACAAAATATCTAAATCTTTCATATTTTTTTTTAAATCTTTACATTCTCTCTTTTAACACAGTCATAAAGTTCATATTTATACTATGGGTTTAAGAGATTCCACGATTTTATTACCAAACTAAAGTAGAATGCCCTATGTGTGTGCATTTGTTTGTGGGTAATCCTTCTTTTTTTTTCATAGAATATGCCTCCATAGCAGTGTGGATTGAAGAAGTAAAGTAATATAATATAATGATTGGAACATTCAGCATTAGTTCTCATGCAAGATGCGTAGCTGGACCATTTCTTAAGCAAGCTCCAGCTTGACATATAAAATTTGACTTGCATAAAAAAAAATTAATTACCTCATGTGAAAGGCACTAATGAAGACTAAACTATAGGAAAAAAATTCCTTTGATAGGCAAGGTGGATTGTCAAATTTAAGCCCTATTCCGAATTCTTTCTATGTGCAGCAAAAGTTTAGAAAGTTGTGTTGAAAAAGCCTAGAATAAATAAAATATTTTATTAAAAAACAAATCTAGGGTATTTTTTTTTTTAAATAATAGAAGTTCCTATTAAAAAAATTATAAATAAAAGATATATATATATATATATATATATATATATATATATATATATATATATATATATATATATATAAAGCTTAGAGAGTTGTGGCAAAAAAGCTATATTTATAAAAAATAAATCTAAAAATTTGAGAATTTTTTTTTTAAATAATAGAAATTCCTATTAAAAATTTTAAAAATAAAAGGAAAACTAGAAATTTAGAATGAATTTATTCTGTGAAATTATATAATAAAAGTTCCTATTAAAATTTAAAAACTAGTATTTATATTTAAAAATATATATCTAAAGTAGGCCAAGGGATATCTCTTTTCCATAGTTTATTTGATTTTCTCACTTTTTTTTTTCTTTCATCATTTTTTTTTTTTTTTTCACTTTTTTTCTTTTATTATTTTCATTTTTTAATTTTTCCAATTTTTTTTGTTTGATATTTTCTATTATTTTCTAAAGCTTTTTTTCTCTTCCAACTGTTTCCAATTTCTTTTTTGCTTTCTATTTTTTATTTTTTCCAATTTCTTTTTTGGTTTTTATTTTTTATTTTTTCATTTTTTTTTTCATAAATCACATATTTTGCTCCTTTAATGGTTTTTAAGTTCTTTCTAATTTTTAATTTTTTTATTTCCCAACTTTTTTATTTTTATTTTTTAAGATAATGCACCTGGTAAACTTTTTAACGTGACCGGTGATGCTGGTGTGACATGCCCTCCGGCTCCACGCGAATGTTTTTGCCCGGAGCAATGAACCGGTGAGGCCACAACATGGGGGACCTCATCCCCTAGCAAGAACACTTCAAACTCATGAGGTCATTGGCCTAGCAAAGGTGTAAAGCCTATGAGCTCGTTGGCCCAGTGGGGGTTTGAACTCTAGTGGCCGTTGCTACAACTGAGCGACTTAACCATCGAACCACGCCCTTATCGGCCCTAAGTTTTATTTTTATTTCCTTTTTGGTATTTTAATTTTTTTTATAAATTTACGTAGAAAAAATGAGTCCTCTCATTCCCACCCTACTCTGACTATACTAGTATATTTATATTTAAAAATATACATTTAAAAGTACATCGAGGGTTATCTTTTTTCTATAGTTTCTTTGATTTTCTCACTTTTTTTTCCTTTGAATTTCTTTTTTGGGTTTTATCTTTTAATTTTTCCAATTTCTTTTTTGGTTCCATAGTTTTTGTGATTTTCTCCATCTTTTTCTCCTTCCAACAGTTTCCAATTTATTTTTTGGTTTTTATTTTTTATTTTTTCCAATTTCTTTTTTAGTTTTTATTTTTTATTTTTCTCAATTTCTTTTTTGGTTCCATAGTTTTTTTTATTTAGCTTTTCTCCTTCAACATTTTTAATTTCTTTTTAGTTTTTTTTTATTTTCTTAAGTTTTATTTTTTATTTCCTTTTTGGTATTTTAATTTTTTTTAATAAATTTAGGTAGAAAAAATGGGTGCTCTCATCCCCACCCCATTGTGAGTGTACTAGTATATTTATATTTAAAAAAAATCTAAAGTACACGAGGGATATCTCTTTTCCATACGTTATTTTCACTTTTTTTTCTTCCATCATTTTTCTTTTTTAATTTTTCCATTTTCTTTTTTGGTTTGATATTTTTGGTGTTTTTTCGAGCTTTTTCTCCTTCCAACTGTTACCAATTTCTTTGTTGGTTTGTATTTTTTATTTTTTCCAAATTCTTTTTTAGTTTTTATTTTTTATTTTTCGAATTGGTTCTTATTTTTTATTTTTTCCAATTTCTTTTTTGGTCCTTGTGATTTAATCAACTTTTGCTTCAATAGTTTTTAATTTCTTTTTTGGTTTTTATTTTTTATTTTTTCAAATTTCTTTTCTATTTTTTTTTTATTTCTCAAATTTCATTTTTATTTCCTTTTTGATATTTTAATTTCTTTTTATAAATTTAGGTAGAAAAAATGAGTGCTTTCTTCCCCATCCCACTATGAGTACTAGTATATTTATATTTAAAAATATCTATCTAAAGTACTTCGATGAATATCTCTTTTCCATAGTTTATTTGATTTTCTCACTTTTTTTCTTCCATCATTTTTTTTTTTAATTTTTCCAATTTCTTTTTTGGTTTCATATTTTTAGTGATTTTCTCATCTTTTTTTCCTTCCAAATGTTTCCAATTTCTTTTTTGGTTTTTATTTTTTTATTTCTTAAGTTTTATTTTTTATTTCCTTTTTGATATTTTAATTTTTTTTAATAAATTTATGCAGAAAAAATGAGTGTTCTCATCCCCACCCACTGTGACTATACTAGTATATTTAAAAAAATATATCTAAAAGTACACCAGAGCGATATCCTTTTTCCATAGTTTCTTTCATTTTTTCACTTTTTTTTGGTTTGTAATTTCTTTTTTTTATTTATTTTATAATTTTTCCAATTTCATTTTTGGTTCCATAGTTTTCGTGATTTTCCCCAGCTTTTTCTTCTTCCAACAGTTTCCAATTTCCTTTTTGATTTTTATTTTTTTTTTTTTCCAAATTCTTTTTTTAGTTTTATTTTTTCCAATTTCTTTTTTGGTTAGATTTAGTTTTTTCTCCTTCAATGGTTTTTAATTTTTTTTTTTGTTTTTCTTTGATTTTCTTAAGTTTTATTCTTTTTTTTTCCTTTTTTTTCTTTTTGATATTTTAATTTTTTTATAAATTTAGGCAGAAAAAATGAGTGCTCTCATCCCCACCTCGATGTGACTGTATAACGCCTCTCGGCGTAATAATGCCTCTCAAAGTAATAACAGCTCTCAACATAATAAAAGGAAAAGATATATATATATATATATATATATATATAAACAAATCAAAAAAATTGAGAAAATTTTCTTAAATAATTGAAGTTCCTATTAAAAATTTAAAAATAAAAAATATATATATATTATATAATTGAGAATAAATATATTCTATAAAAAAACAAATCTAAAAATTTGGATTTTTTTTAAAATAATAGTTCCTATTAAAAAATTTAAAAATAAGCCTCAGCCTTTTACCAGTTAAAAAAAAAAAAAAATTAAAATAAAAGTAATATATGTATATGTATATGTTATGTGTGCGTGTGTGTATATATATATATATATATATATATTCATATTAGTTGTTTTTTTTACAGTTTTTAAAATAAATTACTTGTATATCAATATAGTCAAAAAAAAAAATTTAATTGTATTTTACAATTAAAATCTTTAAATACAGATATACAACTGTCAAATTTAAGCCCATACCATTTGCATTTCATTGAAAGTTCCCTCTAGCCTTTTTTTATAAATCAATTTTATCTGCAACAATATTTCAAATTGTCACCTTTGTCTATATCTTCACATTTTGTATACCAAGTTTGAAGCACAATGGAAAAATGCTTATGCCAACCAAATTGCTAGATGGATGAGCTCAAACATAGATAGCTTCTTTGTGTTATATTCATGTTTTTCTTATATGCTATCAGAGTCACTAAGGAAAACCAGTAGCTACAACTTCATCATTCTTCATAGAATAAGCTGCGGACTCATGTATGCTTCCACTTTTGTATACATATCCACCTTTATATTTTTTTATGTTGTTTATATTTCCACCTTCCATCAACTCATATGCCAACTTTGATAGACATTTCTAACTCTCCCATGAGCCTCAAGTTTGAGCTTGACTCGTAATGTGTTGGGCACATCATCATCAGCAATAAATGTCCGCTTATGAACCTCACATAGAGTATGTGTAGAAAGTTGTAATAATAGCTCCATATGCCTTTGATAACATCTTTGCATGACACTAAAATTGAACTTCTTGGGATCCCTTCTAAAAGTTTCAGGGGAGAGCCCTAATGGTGCGCAATTATAGAATGGCTAGTTTTTCAAATCAGACAGCTCCCTATCGATCTTCCACTGCCCTTCCTGAGGCTCGACATGGTAACTTACCTCTAGAAGATTTTAGGAATCTGGGAAGAGACAAGTTTTTTAGCTCAAGAAGGCTACAGCATCGAGATGGATATGAGCAGCTCTCAAGGTTTAACAAGAGACTTTCAGAGTGAAAAAGAAGATTTCATCCATGGAGAAAACCGTTAGCCTCCCAGTGGCAAGAGTTTAACAACTTCTTGAGTAAAAATGGTCCAATCCGAGGTGCTTCAAATTTCCAACTGCCCAAATGGAGCTCATTCCATGAACAAAGGAAGAAGCGTCATAGGTGTCTAAGGGGACGAGGAAAAAGGAAACTTAAAAAAGATTTCTCCATACAAAGAATCTATCACCAAGATAAGAGGAACCCAAATTTGAGGGCCAAGGAGGTCTAGGTTCCCAAACCGACTATCAAGAAGGTTACAAGAAAAGAAGAGAAGCAGCTCAGTGTTTACCTTAATGGTGATGGTTTGAAAGAGAGGACTTCTAATCTCTTAGGGGCAGCTCTAATATGTAAAGTTTTATCCCCCAATTTATCCTCTGATGAATTCATAGAATGGTTCAAAAATTGTTGGCCAGAACCAAAAGAGGTTAGCTCAATGGGGAATGGGTTTTATACATTTATTTTTCATAACTTAGAAGATAGAGACTTTGTGCTCCACAAAAACCTATGGAAATTTGCAAACATAGCCATCTTTTTCCAGGGCTGGAGACAAAACTTTGCTATTGGGGTAGAAAAAGTTCCCTATCTCCCCATATGGTTGGAACTTCCATTCTTACCGGCTGAGTATAGGGAAGATATTTCCATTCAGGCCATAGGCAATGAACTGGGTTTCTTCCAAGATTTTAAGATTAGCTTTGACCAATTTCTAACCCCATGTGTTAAAATTTGCATAGTCTTGAAGGTAGAGGAGTTACCTCCAAAGCGTATCCTGCTCAACACATAGGCTAGCCAATGGATACAAGAAATTTTCCTAATTGACAGTTTTACAGATGATGATCTGGTTAGAATGAAGTGGATGTTGGGGATTGGAAGAGAGCAAGGTAATGCTCCTAATATTCATCATTGCCGGAGTGGGGTTTTGAGCAACCCACAGAAACAGCCAGAGTTAGTGCCTTATATGGAGGTTCTGAACCAGGAACCAAATGAGGAAGAGATTTCTATAGGAATGGAAATTTATGAGAGGGCTGAAGAGGAGAACATAGTTTTATGCAAAACAGTTGTAGAGGAAAATACAAAAGATTGGAACTCTGGCTCCTATGATATCCCTTTTGAAGGTTTCAAGACTAGATTTGGGAAACTCCAGGGACAAGAAGAAGAGCTTGCTTTTTCACAAGGAAATGAGGTAGAGTCAAAACTGTCCTCTGTACGTCAGGCTTTGGTTGAGGACTGCAGCGAAGTCAAAGACACAGAGGGGCAGCTTACAAAGTAGGCAAGGAAGAACGAAAATAGTACATTTAGAGGCCCTTCTATCTACCCTAACGAGCAACCTAAAGACAATGAGACCTTGAAGGCATTGCTTGATGAAGTTCTGAACAAGGTTGCATATAACATTTGTGATGAGATTGTAGCAGAGGTTCTTGCGGAGGAAGATGATATAGAGGTGAACAGACCTTCACGTATTTCACAGACATTTTTAAACCCCAAACCGGGTAAGAAAAAGTCAGCCTCAGCAAGAAAGAGTGGCAGGCAGAGGAAGCCCAATATTGGTAATGAAGGCCACGATAAGGCACGCTCCAAAAGGATTTCTTTCCAACACCCTCTTGTGTCACCTCACAGCACTATTGCGGAGGCTGGCCTGAAGAAGATTTCAAATTTGGTTAATCCTTTGGTTAGCGGTTTTGAGGGTGTAGAGACTGAAGAGGACGGATGCTGCAGCCGGGTTGCTAGCAGAGAGGCTTTAGGTAAAGAGAAGAATCTAGATCTAAGTTATGCCCCTGAGGCCAGTCCCCGGTCTCTTTTCAACTAAGTCTCACTTCACAGATGGATTTTCTTCAGAGGGGAACGTCTCTGATTCAGGAAATTAAACTGACATATCAGTGGACCTAGGATGAAATTGGTATAGACTGCTTTAGTGACAAGGATTTGACTGTGGATGAGAATCTTCTAAATGAGGTTTGGCAACTAAAGAATTGGTTTTTGTCAAAGGATGGTGTTAGGGAAACTTTGGAGGAGGATAGTGATTTTTTATCACAAGAAGCAAATGCCTCAGAACAAGCCTTGAGACCCATGATAGGGGATGTTTGCTTTCAAGAAGGATCTGACTTCTATGATGATTTGACAGGAGATTTTCTTCGAGAGGATTCTAATCTAACGGGCATGACAAACCTGGGTTTGTTTCGGTCAAACCAGGTCAAGAAATCAAAGATGATCGCTTCGAGTTGCAGCAAGAAGAATCGTAGAGCCAAAAGCAAGAGGGATGGGGAAGATTTAAGTTCAGACCACCAACTAGTGTTAGAGAAGATTTTGAGGGCAACGAGGGGGATTTCTCTCCCCCGGGAAATGTTTGCTTCTCCCCCAACTTTTAAGAGCAATATGCCCTCATATTGCCCCAATAGGGGTAAACAACATAGGCATGACTTATGGTGGTGTGGATCGAGGATGGGATTGGTATCATTGATTGTGGCTCTATGATTTCTCTTTTTCCTTTTTGAGTGTTTGAGGGAGGGTGATGGTTGCTTTAGTGTTTTTCATACAGCTTTTTGGCGCTGGGAGGTGCCTGGTTTTTTATGTCATTTTTATAGCTGGTTGCGGTGCCTCTCCAAGGAGGGTCTTAGTTCCATGCCCATTTGTGTCATGTGACTGCTGAGCTGAGCCATCATTCTACATGTTTTAACAGCTTTTTGGCGCTAGGAGGTGCTTGGTTTTTCATGTCATTTTTATAGCTGGTTGAGAGGCCTCTCCAAGGAGGGTCTTAGTTCCATGCCCATGTTTTGACTTTGTTTTCACATTCTACATGCAAGTCAATCAGCGAATCCTCAACTATTTTATCTAAAAATAATCTTCCTTCCGTAATGCCATCATGGAGTTGTTTTGTGTATACACTGAATGGTATTATGGGCCTGGACACCATTAAAGCTTTAGGATTTGCCACAACTACACAAATTAGATGCTTGAAGTGCAGAAGGTGGAGTGGGACATGTACAAGCCTGCCAGGTGGTTGTTCACCTTGCTTCGTGGAATATAGATTTTCATATATTACCATGTCGGCTCCAAATAATATAGATTTCAAATTAGCAACTCTCACAATGTCTTCTTTTTTCTTGAGCGACACGTCACTTACAAGGTGGTTCCCGTAGTAACAAATGACTTTTCATATGTGTTTTCTTCAGAGTTTTTCACAGTTGGGTTTTTCTCAGTAGAAGGCTTTTCTAGTTTTTGTTTATAGATCCATGGCTTCAGGGCTTTTTTTAATGTCTCTCTAATGGACCCTTACACGGATGAATGAAATGGTTTCTCCTTGTCACTTCAACATTTTTCTTTCCGCCTAGTATTGTTGAAGCTCTGCTGCGGAGATTCTTGGGTTAGCTTCAAAGTATTAGAAATCTTGATTTCAATATCATGCATTAAAGGCGTATAACTCCTGTGCTCCCTAAAACGGTTGTATCTTGGGCAATTTGTTGGCCTTCTCTGACATTTAAAATGGGCTGATTGTATGGATAAATGAAGTGGTTTTACCTCCTTGTCACCTCAAGGTCTTTTCATTCCACCTAGTTTTGTTGAATCTCTGTTGCGCAGGCTCTTGGGATAGCTTCAGAGTACTGGGAATCTTGATCTCAAAATCCTGCAGTAAAGGCGTATACCTCCTATGCTCCCTGAAATGGTTGTATCTTGGGCAATTGGCTGGCCTTCTCTGACATTATAACGGGCAGACCCCTGTAGGTTTTAGTGTAGCTTTTATGTTCTTTTTGGGGTTATTTATTGTGCCCTTCCAGATTGTGCCCGTTGGCAACTCTTTCACAAAGACTTGACTAGCTTTAGCAGCTATGTGTAGCCGGCTTGGATTGTATGTTCTTTGGGTTGAGGCCTTTGCCTCCTTTTCTCCTTGTAATGGCTTTTTCTTTAATTTAATTTGGTATGGGTGGCTTACCACCTTTTTCTTTAAAAAAAAAATTGAACTTCTTGGATCTCATTTAACAATCTATCTTGGAGAAGACACAGTTGCATTCTTTCTTGTCTATTTTAAGGTCATGGACTTATATATTGCTTTCCAACTGTAGAAAGATCATCACTCTCTTTCTCTATTACCTAAAGGCAGTGTGTATTTTAGATCCCCATATATATATATAAAGTAGTCACCATGATGTTTTGATTTTTGATGCCAATTCTTATACCAAGTTCGTGACTTTTTGTTGGCAAGAGGCACTACATAGAATTGATAGGTGTTGTCATTAATGGCAACTAAGATTGTTCCACACATCCACAGTGCAATATCTGATCTTATTGGAAGTCAGAATGATAATCTATCTAAGTCCAGGAGCTTGAAACAAAGCATATAGCAGAGTCCAGTATTTTGGTCAACAGGTCTCTCTAGTTAATCATTATGTGTTGCCGATATGAAGGATTGTAGAGGGACACCAGGACAATCTAAATCCAAGTTTTTAGCCTCTGGTGATAATGGGATCAGAAGTTATGAGCATCTGAATACCGGGTCCTATTATGACAGAATAGTTCAGTGAAGAACATGCAAACTTAGGTAAATCCTTGTGTGAACCCAATAGAAGTGTTTTGATGAACTATGTATGAGATAGGATGTTAGTGGCCAACATTTATGATGATCTACATGTGCTATTTTTGGTACCCATCAATATTGGTGTATGGATCTAGCCGACAGAGCAGAGCACTCTTAAAAAGTTCTAAGTGTTTGTTGTTGCCGACTGGCAAGTGATTGCAATTCATGATAAGAATATACATAGTCGATGATTGTGGATATTGTGGAAGTATGTATTTTTGCGATGATGAAGAAAGTGTAAAAAGAAGTAGAAATCTAATATCTGAATGAGGGCAAAATAAAGAAGAGCGGGATAAAGATGAAGTGTACAAAGTCAGTATTTGCACTTAACCAGAACTGATCTCTAGCATTGGCAGATATATCTTAGCAGTTCAAAATCTCTGTAAATCTCTTGTAAACTTTTTTGTAGGTAGTGAGCCTCCACTTGAGCAATGAGCTTGGGGCAGTGAGCCCGAATGCATGTGCATTCTCATTTGTAAAATACTTTTAACAAGGTATTATTTTTTGTGGGTTAACCCCCACCATGGTTTTTCCCTTAACCAGGTTTCCATGTCAAAATCTTGGTGTCAAATGTGTCATTCATGTTTTCTGCTCACATGCTATTGTCTAATGCTGAAATGTGTATATCATTGATTTAATTTTAAGTTGTAAAAGGGAACAACAATAGAAAAAGATTGAATAGAGCAACAACTGATTCACCCCCCACCTCTCAATTGTCCGAACCTATTCCAACAATTGGTATCAGAGCTAAGTTCCTTTGAAAAAGCTTAACAACTTAAGGAAGATTTGGGAAGACAGCAGAATGGATGAATATGAACTTCAAGGGCAACTTAATCTCACCCTAAGGTAGATGATCTTAAGAAGTCCAAGACAGAAGTTCAAGAGCTGCAAGACAACCTTAAAAAGGCTGAAGACTTCATAAAAGTTTTAAACGAAAAATTGAGCAAATCCAATGCAAAAGAAAAGGAGCAACCTCTTCAAACGGGAAAACATTTTGAAGACAAGGCCCTGGATGAGAAGACAAAGGAATGTGAAAAGTTAACTAAATAAGTTACTATTCTAATACATGAGATGGAAACTAGAGTGATGAGACTAACCAAGGAAATTGAAGATAAGATTAAAGCGGAAGAAGAGTTAAATCAAAATCTAAAAAAGAGTTTTGAAGAATGTTGCAAATTGGATGTGATAGCTAGCCTTCTAGAATCTAATCTACAAAAAAGCACAGACAATGAAAGAGAACTTGAGAGACAAATTATCACACTCAGACATGACCTAGAAATTGCAAATGAGTATAAGGAGAAATTCAAGATAAGCTCAACTAAACTTGAAGCACTCATTGAAGGGCAGAAAAAGGATGTTGATAAGCATGAGAAAGGTGAAAGCTCCAAATCTGGACAAAGAAATTTTTAACCTAGGAATGGAAGAAACAGATCTAGAAAACCTCTAGTAAGACAGCCAAATGCTCAAAGATATTCATCATTCAATGGAAATTGTTTCAACTGCAACAAATTTGGTCATAGAGCTACTCAATGTAGAAACTGAGTAAATCAAAATGGTCTATCCTTCTCCGGTCAATGCTTCAAGTGTAATAGGTATGGTCATAGATCAAATGAATGCAGAAGTATGACAATGAATAATCCAAATAATAGAAGATTTAGAAATTCTTTCAATGGTTACTATTTTGTTTGCAATGGGTTTGGACATATGGCTAATGAGTGTAGATCAAGAGAAAATCAGTTTTATAAGAAAGGAAATGTTGTATGCTATAATTGCAATAAATCTGGTCATATTGCAAGATTCTGCAGAAGTAAAGATTTTGGAAGAAAAGGTCCGGTAAATAGAAAACCGGATGTGCAGAAACAAGATAGAGGCAAAAGGAAAATTAATGTGGATGAGATACAGAGTGAAATGAACAAGATTTGGATAAAAAAAGATACAATAAACAATGATAATAAGTCCGCACTGGAATCCGGTACTGACAATTCTTCTGGGAATTAAGTTAGAAAACTTTGGCTTAGGGGGAGCTGCATAGAACATCAAATTCCCCCGATCAGTAAGTGGGTACCTAAATCTAGCACATCAAATACTCTAAATTAGTCTAGAACCTATGGAGGGATTTCTAGAAGAAAAGATGCTGATATATGAGAAACTATCTAAACAATGTAACTAGATACAATTAGGGCAACACATTTATTGCAAAGGCAAATTAGGTAATACGGAGCTTTAAAAGGTCACTTGATCACTCATTTGAATCACCTTGCATTCGAAGTAAACAAAAGAAGAGCACTTGAACTATATAAATTCCAGAGACTAAGGTAGAGAATGAATTCAATCGGCAAGTGATCAACCCTAACACCACGAAAGAAAAAGGTACCTCTCTGTAAATCTTTGAATCTAAAATTTGTTGAAATGGCTACCCCTCATGTTATTGACATTACCGAAAGGCCTCGACCCAAATTCAAGAAGTATCCTCACAAATCAATTTAATTCGATCCGTTAGGTGCTTGCTTAAGTGTTCTAAATGGGGTGCTACATGTAGAAGACATTAGGGTTTACATTCATGCAAATATAGATGAGTTTGAAGATTCAAGGTATGTAGATTTGTTTGAAAAATAACTCATGGATGAAAACAAAGAACTTAAACCCAAATACAAGGCTCTAAAGGATAAACACTTTGTTCAGGTTATGGGGTTTCCAACATTTGATGAGGATGAGTGGGTCTGATACGTCTTAAGTCAGATACATGATGAATTCATGTGGCTGTTAAAACCGTTCAAGATTATTAGGGATGCTATCTGAAATGTAACTAGTTTAAACTCAACTGGAGGATTGCCCATGCTAAAAGCTGTGAAAAACTAGACAGTAACTGATGCTACCGGAGCTAAGTTTGACAGAAGAATAATGACCATAAATGATATTATAGAGCCGGATGTCAAATTCACCTCCATGGTGATTAGATACAAGATTTACCACTCGAGCAGAGAAAATTTTGTTTCTGGAACAACCATTTATGCTGCATACAAGATGCTAAAAGAAAATGTTGCTTATGATTTGTGCAAACTATTACAAAATCAATTAATTGAAAATCTAAACAAGATCAAAAGGGATAAGAAGAATACTTTCAAGTATGGTACACTAATTTTATGTCTATTCTTTTACTATATGAATGAGGTACCTGGGGTAAAAAATGTACACTGGACTAAGGATGAGCCAGTTGCCATTCAAATCAAAAATCATCTTCGCAGAATTGGTGACTTCAATGCTCAGAAAACAACAATATGGGGTTACTTCAAAAAAATTTAGAATATGATGCACTCAAGGGAAAGAATTCCCAATTCAAATTGTTGACAAGTACAAAAATGAAGTACGCTTAATGGTTTATACTGACAAGTGTTTAATGGAAGCAGTGGAACCCAGAACTATTTAGATCATGCCTGTGGGGTATGAAGTAGATGAAAGGATCTTGGATATGTATGCTCAACATCTGCTAAGCAAGCCCAAAGACACAATGGTTGAAAGATTTGGAACTTATGAGGATTTGAGTTTAAAGTTGCATACTGAGCTAAGAGAACCTGAAGCCAATAGAAGAGTAAGAAAAGAAGTTGAGCAGCTAGCTGAAAATCTTGGCCTAACAAAGGAAGTTGTGAAGAAATTCAGAGAAAGAACAGAAAACGATGAGAAAGAAAAATAAGAAAAGAGACAAACAAGTGATCTAGTGGAACCTTCATCCACTTCAAGAACTACTAGAAGTTCTACTACTGCCTCTGCTCCTTCCAAATCTACAAAACTAGAAGCAGAATCATCCGGAAAATGTGAGAAAAGGAAGAAAACAAAAGCTTTTTGTACCTATGAAAGCATAAGAGAAGATGAAGTAGTTACAGACTCCGACATTGAAATCAAGGAAACAAAAGCCACTGGAACAAAAGCTACAAAGTTAACCAAAGAAAAGTCCTACGGAAGCAAAAGGACTAGCAAAAAGTGAAAGACTAAAGAACATGAAGAATATGTTGAGAAACCCACACTCTCGCTATAAGATGTGATAAAATCAGTCACTGTGGATCGTAATCTAAAACCCATGATTAAATTCTATGATGAATACAATGATATGGATAAAAGGGTGTTGAAGGAAGCAATGGTCAAATATCTCAACATCTACAACAAGGCACTAATTGAGATAACTTCTGACTTACCACAAAATCTGGCAAATATCTTGGAATTAAGAAAAGAAAATGCCAAGTGTAAGGATGTGGAAATTAGAGAACATGAGCTAATAAATCTGTGTCCTCAAATTTCTCCTGAACAAATAGATATGATACTTAAGGAAATCAAAGATGATTTTAAAAGCAAAAGGAGAATGAACAAGCTCATGCTTGGAGAAACAAGTGAAATATTTGAAGAAACTCAAGAGATTATTTTGAAATCATTAAAGAAGCATAATCTTCATATAGTCACAAAAGAAGTGTCAGATGTTGAATAAGAGAACATTATTGAGAAGCAATCTAAGTTGGGTGGAGCCTCTATTTCAGAAGTAGAACAAGCAATTCAAAAGGATACAAAAATGTTGGATAAAATATTTGATGCAAAAGATACTCCCAATCCATCTGATACAACAGGGAAGGAGGATAATGTTATTGTTTTACAGAGCCCTTCTGATCAGATAGCAAGTGATGAACAAACAAGAAAAAATTCCTCTACAAAGAACACAGAAAAAGATAAAGTAGAGTCAGAAGAAGAAAGAGAAAAGATAGATAAGATAGAAGAAGATGGTGCAAATGTTGAAGCATCTAAAGTAGAGACTGAGAAATCAGGAGATCAAAAGGTTGATTTTGAAATGGCTACAAGAGACACTGCAGATGTAGTAAAAGGTCTTCTTGGAAAAGAAGTGATTGAGCTTGATGAACTAGAGCTACTCCAAGGTCTAACCAATCTAGATGCTCTCTCTCCAATTCAACTGATGAAGCTAGCATCATTCACCTAAGTAAAGTCTAGAGAGAAGATGTTAAAGTTCCACATGGAGGAGATATATACAAGTTTTGTCTATCTTGGTCTAAAGTAAATAAAGATATTGAGAAGAAGATAAAAGAAAAAGAACAAAAAATATCAGTTATGTCTCAAAATTTTGATCCTTTAACTATCTCTCCCATAAGCTAGGAGTGTCAAGTTATTAGCTTGATAGATGAAATGAAGGCACTTGTAAAAGAGAAAAGCAACACTATTAAGAGGATGTGTGAACTCAGGGGATTGATTTCTCCCAAATTGGAATCCATGCACAATGCCTTATCCAAAGCTCAGAATGTACTTTAGACAAGTTATCCTCCGGATCTAGAAAAGGCAGAAGCATATGCATTTTTGCTGAGTGGGCACATTTCCATTTTGGATGGAATGAAGAATGCTTGGGCCTTCGAACTTGCCCAATTAAAAATTAGTTTTCTAGACGTCCTCAAGCTCATGTGAATGGAACTTAATGGTTACTTGTACATATGCGGCAATGTATACAGAAATTTTGGAGAATTTTTGTGGATCCCACCCTTTTCCATTGATGTCAAAGGGGGAGTGAAGGGCAATGAAAAATGATGTATTCAGAAAAGAGGGAGCACTGAAATAAGTGAAGTGTATGAATGTACAGACAAAGGGGGAGTTGTACAAAGACACTTAGTCATTTTTCATTAAGTGTTGCCATCAATGCCAAAGGGGGAGATTGTTGGCAAGAGGCACTGCATAGCATTGATAGGTGTTGTCATTGATGGCAAGTAAGATTGTTCCACACATCCACAATGCAGTATCTGATCTTACCGGAAGTCAGAATGATAATCTATCTAAGTCCAGGAGCCTGAAATGGAGCATATAGCAGAGTCTAGTATTTTGGTCACCGGATCTCTCCAATTAATCATTATGTGTTGTGGATCTAAAGGAGTTTAGAGGGACACCAAGACAATCTAAATCTAATTTTTTAGCCTCCGGTGATAATGGGATTAGAAGTTATGAGCATCTGAATACCGAGTCCTATTATGATAGAACAGTTCAGTGAAGAACAGGCAGACTTAGGTAAATCCTTGTGCGAACCCAATAGAAGTGTTTTGATGAACTATGTATGAGATAGGATGTTAGTGGCCGACATGTATGATGATCTACATGTGCTATTTTTGGTACGCATCAATATTGGTGTATGGATCTAGTTGACAGAGCAGAGCACTCTTAAAAAGTTCTAAGTGTTTGTTGTTGCCGACTGGTAAGTGATTGCAATTCATGATAAGAATATACATAGTCAATGATGTTGAGTAAGTAGAATATTCATGTTTCAGGAGGATGTTGAGTAAGTAGAATAAATAACACCTCCTTCAACTACCCTTTTTTCTAAATAAAGTTGTGAGATTGAAAAGAATAGTCCAGAAAACAATGGCATTTCAGTACTATAGAAAATGGATGACTTCATTAGTGACTCAAGGGGGCAGAATTTAAAATTTTCCAGGATTAAAACTTTGGTAACACACATAGAAACCTTTTTTAACAAACTTTTTTGTGAAATTGATTAAAAAATCACAAGGAATCTTATAATCACATCTGTTTTGTTGTTGTATAACATTATTTTCTATTTTTTACAAGGATTTTTTCAATTCTAACACCTTTTCTTAAAGCATTTCACTAGTCAAAGACTATTTTATAAAACTACTAATATCACTGTTCTCAACTCAGTTGTCCAAGACTATATTTTTTATCACTAGATTAGTTGTACATTTTATATTCTTAAAGGTCAATTAATCTTTTATACCATGTTTGTGTAAACTATTTGTTGTGTATGCTCTCTCCTCACATCATAAGGTGATCTTGGAGATAAAAAATTATCTCGTAGTTTACTTTGTGTTGTGTTAAACCCAAGAATATAAGTGTGTATGATCTCTCCTCATAGTGTAATGTGATCTTAGAGATAACAAAGATTTAGACTTCTTTCCTTTTAGTACGCCTAAATGTAAGGATTTTATCACCATAGAGGATGACCTAAACCATGTGATCTGATAAGGTATATAACAGTGGGAGAGTGAAATTTATACCTAAAAGGAGCCATTATTATGTCTGTCACAACCTTGGTGCCCCTTTGCATAAGGAGTCAAGGTGAACTAAAATTAGACTTGACCAAGAACACATGATTGTAGATGGGCTCTAGTTCATGGATTTTTGCCTCACATACCTAGCATATAATGAGGACATTCTCTATTTGCATGTATAGCCTAGATAAGACCTTTTCTCCATCCTTTTTCATGGTCCATTGATAAGACGTTAGCCCTAAGCTGTTACTCACATTGTACTTTTGATTTTATAGAGATAGAGCTTATTGCGGGAAAGGTCTTTGCCTCCACAGTAAGGGGTGTATAAGTTGTACATGACCTTACATTCCCTATCTATTTGTAACTTCATAGATAACATATTAGTGAGCCCACAGAAATTGGCACTCCCACTTGAATAATCTAGGATGTTCATATGCTTGATCTATTTTCATTTGTGTGAAATCTATGCATTATCCCTTTGCATCCAAAATAAATCAAAATCCTACAAAAGCCAAAAAATCCCCTATAGTCAAAGCTAAAATCCATTCAATCCAAATCTTTAATCTAATCCTTCCATCTTCCATTCATCGATCCAAAAATCAAAATCCCCATCACATCATCTCAAGCAAACCCTCAATCTTATCCAAGCTCATATCTCATTCAAATCCAACCATCATCCATTTCAAATCCAACCTTCTGATCAAAGACAAAGATCTTAAATCAAACCCATTATCCTTAATCTAATCTTTCTTAGGAACTTAACATTTTCTTTAAGTGAGTTATCCAATCAAATCAATCCCCACCCTCTTGCTTAAGAAATTTTCCTATCTTAAGTAGAGATAAAATCCACAATCAAACCCAATCAATTCTTTCTTAAGAATTTGGCATATCTTAAGTATAGAGATTCATCGCTCACCCAATCAATTTGAATTATCCCAATGTCTTGAAATTTGATCCCCAATCATCCATCACCTAAATAAAATAATCTTGAATTTAGAAATTTAATGATCAAATCAACACGAATTCAATGCTATTCCAATCCAATTTAGCCTATATCCAATCCAACAGAAAGCTACATAAGGTCCTAGACTTAATATTGCAAATCTAAAATCCCCAACAAATAAAATATTAAGGTCCACACCTTTGTATTCTAATGTCATTAAATCCATCCATCATCCCACATCATCAAAGCTTGTCAAGTCTTCATCATTCAACCTAAGTACTCACCTTGATTCATGACATATCTCAATAGGATGGACCAATTTGTAGGTGATGATAAAGATGATCTCATCGAATATCTTATTAAGGAAGAGGTTAAAGTCCCTTGTAACTTTGACATGGAAAAACTCAAAGGTCTCGTCCTTTGTAATTAACCATCACCACTCACCTTCAAAACCTTCTAGACCATTCATAGATAAACACTCAACTCATGACCATATTACCCACCACAATGATCAACAAGTTGGTGGTAGCATCCTACCACCTCCACCTCTTCTTAACCCCACTTCATCTTCTAACTCACATCAACAAAGTCAGTCTTCATCACTTCCCTCAAAAACTACAATCCCTTCTACAACATCCCATCAATATGTTCCTACACTTTCCAATCCACTCCCAACTTAATATTCACCAATGACGAACCCCATTCAATCACTCCCACTTCTCTCCATCCCTCAACAAATAACTCCAATTCAACCCATATTATTGTTATATATTCTATAACAACATATCTCATATCAACCCACATAAAATCATTCAAACCCTTCACAAAAGACACAACAATTAGACCAACCTCAATTTATCATCAATCCAATCCCACATCAACTTATCCCATGAATATTCCTCAAAATATGTATCCATAATCTCCCACTTCTTCTAATACCCCTCAAAACATGTATCAACAATGTTCCATTTATTCAAATATCATCCAACACCCATATCAACAACCTCCCACTTCTTTAAATATCCCTCAAAATATGTATCAATAATATCCCACTTCTTCAAATTCCATTTAGCATCCATATGAACAATCTCCCACTTCTTCAAATATCATCTAGCATGCATATCAACAACCTACACAAAATAATCCATCAAGCCCAAATAACACATTTTTTGGTCATCAAGCCATGGTAACTTTGACAAAGGAAACACCACTCTAGCCTTTGTATCCTATGTAAATCCTCCATCCTCACAACCTCTACAATCCAACTAATCGCATCAAGCCAACCACCACCCAATCCAAACATCTAATTCATCCAATCAATATAATCACTCATCTTCTCAAACCGCCTCTCAATCACCTAATCCTCCCTTATCTAAACAATTCATGAAAGACTTTAAATCCAAGCACTACTAGCATCACCTACCCCCTCAAATTAAAAAAAAAAACATGAAAATATTCTCTAAGAACTAGTAGCAAATGATCCCAAGTACAAATGAAAAAGAAATGTTGTGGAGTCATTCAACTCCACTCATCCAATGTCATCCCACTCTAGCACATGCATGCATTTTGTCACTAAGAAAGTCATCAATCCACCATCCATCAAGAACATTCAAGATCTTGTACATCTACCTAGCCTATCAAAGAGTCTCTTAGTACCATCCTTGTCCAAAATCAAACATCGTCATGCAATCCAATGCCTATCTTTGAACCTATCAAAGAGCCTCCTAGTACCATGCCTATCCATCAAGTACCATCATGTGATCCAATTCCTATAAAGCCTATTAAAGAATCTTTACCCATAAGATCAAGTCAAAATCCATTATGCAACCATGTTTTCAATTATTTAAAGCCTATCAAGCCCATCCAAGAAACCTCTATTCTTATCCAAACTCAAGAGCTAGGTCAAGAATCAAATCCAAAGCATGATCAACCTTTCTCCTCACTAAGACAAGATCAAACTATCCAAGCTACTCAAGGTCAAATTATCTAAGCTACTCAAGATTAAACTATCCAAGCTGCTCCCATCCATGATCAAGATAATATTTTTTTTTAAAAGGTGACGAGTGTCACCTATACTAATATTAAAGTCAAAAATTACAGCACAATCGTATGAACAAGAACAACATGGATGACTGAGACCCCAAGGTTGGGCAGGACAAAACACATAAAGCTTGTAAAATAGACCATATCGGGCAAAACAAGCGAAAGATACCAAAAAATCCAATCAAATTTATTGGGGCAGGATTTACAGGTGCCATTAGCAAGCGGAGCCACATAAGCAATAGAAAATAGCATCGAGAGTGCCATGGAAGGAAGTCTTGGAGCCATGTCTAGACAATGGAGCCAGATGAAGTGGATGGTGCCAAAGAATTCCTTAGCCTTAGCTTCTAGACCAATGGGCAACTGGAAACTATAAGCCTCCAAAGTCGTATTAAGAGTATTGAAACACCCTGAGCGAATGCCTTTTTTGGAGGCAATATATTAATGCAGGAGACCGTCAAAGAAGAACGTAGCAAACACAGGGGAAAAAGACCTCCCAAAGCTGCATTACCTTCCTAGATACTGTATGTGTCAAGGGTGGATGTCCAGAGATAAGGGTGGACTAGGAAGAATGCAATGGACTAGGGTTAAATGCATGTTCAAAGAGAAATTTGGCCGTTGGCAGCATAGTAGAGAGAGAGACAACAATAACACGCCACCTTTGATCTATGATAGATCACCTCCAATAATTAATTAGCCATAAATAGAATTGATCTGAGGAAGGAAAGAAATTGCCTCCACCCTACAGAGGATCCCATCTGTAGATATAATTTGATATAATGACATCAATAACACGCCACCTTTGATCTATGATAGATCACCTCCAATAATTAATTAGCCATAAATAGAATTGATCTGAGGGAGGAAAGAAATTGCCTCCACCCTACAGAGGATCCCATCTGTAGATATAATTTGATATGATGACATCAATGACTTGATAGTTCAAGTAGACATCACACTCTCATTAAGATATTTCACCATGCACATGGTAGATGGCCAAAGAGAGCACTCTTACATTCATTCATCTCTCCACAAAAAAAATCCAACTAAAATTATTGAGATTGAGATATTTCTAATACCTGGGGATTGATGAAGAAATATTATCATTTTCCATGTCAATCAATTTGATCAACCCCTCTAGAAAATTACTCCGGTACAAATCAAAAGTACTATCATGGCTGTGCTGATCTATAGCTAGGTTAGCCAGCTAGTCAGCAGTAAAATTTGCTTCTCTGTAACAATGTGATATTTGGAAGGAATCCATTTCCTCCAGGTGCTTCCAGATGGCTTGTAGAATATATTTCAGTTTCTTGTTTTGAATGCACTTTGATTTTAAAGCCTTGATAATTATCAAGGAGTTACCTTCGATCCAGACGTGTTTAATGTGGAAATCTCTTGCCAATTGCAATCCATGAAGAAGGGGAAGAGGGGCATGAATTTTGAGACTGGTGATAGCTTGGTCGCCCTAGGTACAATAGCTTTCGTGCATGAGTCCCGAAGGACGCAGCCTTTACCTGATTCGCTTGGTAAAATTTAGCTTGATAAATGGAGGAGATGGTGCCATCCATTTGACCTTGGTCCTATCAACCTTATCCTTATTTGATTAAACTAAACTGGTATGCACGGACGATGTTCTAATGTACTTCCATTTCTTGAGCAAAGACGAATCCCAGTTGGAGAACTTATCATTTGGTCTGAAGTATTTGGTTACATTTGAGGTTACTACTTCTAAGATCAACAAAGTTTATATGGCTAATCTGATTTGTGGGTTATCGACAACACTTTATAGCCTTTCTTTACTGAGTATAACCCTGACTTAGCAATGATCCAACTTAATTCATCTTCCTTTTCTGATCTAAAAATCTCGCTCAACAAATATTTGAATAAGAATGTCCTGGTGTGAGGGGAAATTAGAAATTACAATCCTTAGAACATTTCCATCTGATTTTCCAAGAAGATTTTTCTTGCTCGTCCGCCTAGTAGTACTAGATTCTCTTTTCCTGTGATCAAGATATTATTTATGATCAAAAGAACCAAGTTGATCCCTTCATCCAAGATACTCTCATCTATGATCAAGAAACCAACACTAATCCTATCCATCATCTAACCAGTCATAAATATTATCCAACAGCATCCCATGATGAGACACTTGGTCCCCGTGAACACATAGACAATGAAGTAAATGACATTAATCCTATCAAGCATATCAAGCTAGTACTGAGCATTCAAATGATGAATGCATGACAAGCACACACAATTATCAAGATGCAACAAAAACAAACAATTATCAAGGCATGACAAGCACAAACAATGGTCAAGGATACACAATAAGAAAGCACAAGCATCTTATCAACTAGGATCTACCACCTTCATCCAATCAAGTTTTCTTGTAGATGAGACAATAGAAAGCTCTAATATTTATTAGAAACACACCAATAGACTAGCATCATGCTTCAAAAACAATAAGTATCCTCTTGCAAACAAGATATAAAAGCATGTACCATCAAGGAAAAGGATCAGGCCTTCATGAGCAAGGGATCCTAGAGCCTATGTCAATCTACATCAATCTTGGTCAAGACATCAACTTTCAATCATCTGAATAATCTAATGATGTTTGTGATACTTCAAAGATCACTAAGGCACCTTCATCCAACGCAAGCATCAAGATAGGGACCATTCATATAGCCTCTACAACAAGCTTGTTAGCAGCAATCACTCCACCTCCACTATCCCTACCATCAAACTTTATCTTCCACATCCCAAACCTATCAATTGGTACCAAAAAAATTGTAAAGCATACAAAGAAACATATCCAAACCAAGATCAACTTGGTTCTTTTGATTGAATGGGTGGACAGTGGGCTATAGTATGTTTGTAATTAGTATAGTTTATTACTACATCTAGGCTCTTTTGCTTTCTATTGTATTTTTTTTATGTTTGGTTGCTATCTTACCATGTATAATCTTTGGGGCAGATTTTGGTTGTAGGGTTTCATGGTCCCTTCAACACCCATTTTACCCCTTTAATCAAAAGCATATCCAAATCAAGCATTAAAGATAAAGGAATCCACAAATCAAGGAAGACACATAGAATCAATGGATGAGCCCACATTAGTGTCTCCCACTTATAGTCCACATCCTGACTTTTTCTTGAAATCATATATTTTTTAGAAAAATTAATGATTTAAGCATTGAAGGGTTCAATCCAAGGGGGGTTTGATAGAATGGGGTTAGATCAAACCCTCTAATATCGAACCCCATTGGATAGAAGCTCCTAGGCTTAAATAAAACCATTGATAGAGTCTCCTTCGCACCTATAAAATACTGACAAAAATATTGTTCTACTTCACCTTTTAGGGGATCAAATGAAGTCATTTGGAAATGCCATTTTGTAGGATGTAACTCTTAGTATTCGCTTTTAAAAAATTATAATATTTAATATATTTTCTCTAATATTGTTTTTTAATTTTTTTATAATGAATGTAGGTTCATTATGAGAAAACAATGAGCTCTATTTAAGATACTAGGAAAAATAACAACCATTACTAGAAAAATCTCAAAAATTTCACTACACTCCACTTAGATGTCCTTTTTTAAATGAAAAAAAAATAATTTTGACATATATTCTAAGAAAAACATGACACAAAATAATATGGGTCTAAAATGTTTGTTAGTACTAATTTAAAAATATTTTAATAATAAATAAAATATCTAATAAGAAATTACCATGCAATAGACATTGGATTCAAAGATCTAATTCTAATAAATCATAGAATTTTTTTTATTTTTAGTGAAAGTTATGCATGACAGAGTAATGTCACTAAATCAAAAATGATAGAAAAATTAAAAATTAATTAAAGACTAAAAATAGAAAATTATAGAAATAATTATTTCAAAATATAAAAAAAATATAGCTTGATTTTTCATAAAAAATTCCAGCACTCATTAGTTTACATCATACTTAAATTCTTGACCATTTGTTACCTATAATTGATACAAATTGGAAAATATTGAAAAATGTTCATTTTGAGCATCCCACTTAGTCTAAAAAGTGGGACACACTATTGTGGGATCACCCCAATATAAGTCCCCAAGCAAAATGGATCAATCAAATCAAGTGAAGTAAAGTATCCAAATCCAACAATCACTCAAAACAAGGATCCACATCAAAAGATGCACCTTGCATATAATAGGTGTCCACCACCTTCTAGCTTGTTTACAAATGTTGGTCCTAAATATCCAAATCCAATAATCACTCATAACAAGGAGCCACATCAAACGATGTCCCTTGCATATAATAGGCTCCCATCACCTTCCAGCTTGTATATGAATTTTGATCATAAGTATCAAAATGCAATAATCACGCAAAACATGGAGCCACATTAAAAGATGCACACTGCATATAATAGGTGTCCACCACCTTCAATCTTATCATTTCTCCCAATACATAAGGTGTATATGAATGTTGTATATAACAGGTGTCAACTGCCTTCCAATTTGTATAAGAATGTTGGTCCTAAGTGTCTAAATATAGAAATCGATCAAAATAAGGAGCCACACCAAAAGATGCACCTTGCATAGAATAGGTGTCCACCACCTTCTAGTTTTTATATGAATTTTGGTCCTAAGTATCCAAATTTAGTAATCATGCAAAACATAGAGCCACATCAAAAGATTCATGTTGCATATAATAGGTGTCCATTGCATTCAAGCTTATCATCACTCCCAACACACAAGGTGTATAATAATGTTGTATAGAATAGGTGTCCACTACCTCCCAAATTGTATATGAATTTTGGTCCTGATTTCAATCCCAATCCAAAATTAAAATTTCCTAATCTCCCATCCCAAGTATGGAGAGTCAAGAATCCTCCAATCCAATCTAAATTACTAACCCATCCACCTAAATCCTACAAAACTCAATCACCTAATTCCACATCCAACATCCAATATCCAAATCCAAAATCATGCCTCAAATCTAAAAATCCCAACTCCCAAATCTACCACATTGTAGAAGCAATACTTTATCATAAGGGCTATGATGGTACCCTAATAAGATACAAACATTTAGATAAGGCCAACTCTATTATTAGCAATGATCATAACAACATCAATGAATTGCACATGATCACTCTGATTCTAATAAAGTAACTACTACAAGAAAATCTCTATTAGCATGTTATGACAAGAGCATCTACACTGACTATACCAGATGGACAAGGACATGTGAAGACCCATTGAATATTAAACTATCAATACTATCCAATCAAGAGAATAAAAATTCTAAAAAACTCAATCAAAAAATCAAAATCAAAACCAAAATATTAAAGATAAATCATTTGTCCAATGGTGAAAACCATTTCAAAGCACCTTGGATAAGCACTATAATGATACCCATTCATAGGCATCATTTGTATATTGATTATCTATGTTCCTTACACTTGGGGGAGAGTTGTCCTTTTTATCCCATCCTGTCACTCCAATCTTATCCTACCCATTCCTAATATCCTCATACCTAGATCCCATTGTCTCCCCAAACCATCCATCCTCCACAATTTTGACCTCGATAAGGATAGGGGCATAATCATGAAACATGCTTTGGACATCTCTTGATATACCCAATCTTTTACAACAAATCCTACCATATATCATCACAAACATAATCATGGAACATCATGAGTGGCATATCTAGAGTGGGGCATGCTATTCCTATGTGACAGTCCTTAGAGATCACATCTCAAACCCCTCCATCCATCCACCATGCATCCCCCATATGTCCCACCCACTAGTGACCGTCCCTTAATCCATCCATCTAATCATCCCTTCATTGTTGTCCTTAGACTTGGTTTTCCCTTTTCTTTGGTATCCAATAAAAATTCTATGGAAATGCAATCCAATGCAAAGATCCCAAAGAAAAAAATTAAAATATCCAAGTGCAAGAAATCCTTAATCTTCACCAATCTAACCAAGCAATCTAAGAACATTATCCATAAGCATCCATAATTTTTGTTCCAAGCCTTGATGAAAACTTGATCAAATCCAATCATCATCATTCAGATATATTGTTCCCAATCCTTGCATCATTTTTAGGATATATCATTTCTACATCAACAATGCTATCATCATCAGGATATATCATACCTAATCATTGTGTTGTTGTTAGGATATATTGTTCCCAATTAACAACAATATCCCCATCATCAATCAATCAATTATTAGTTTTTATCTTGGCAGGGGAACAATCTTGTTTGTCTTTATATCATTTATGCATTCTTTCTTTCTTTCTTGTGTGCATTATCATTTTTATTATATCTGCAATTAGTTGTTCTAGCATATTTTCACAAAGACATAATGGTCTTCCATATCATGTTGCCATATGGCATATGTTTTCTTGTAACCTTTTCTTTTGAGTTAGTCCTTTATGCACGAGACACATTGTCACCCTATTCTTTATACCTTGCTGCATAATGTCTAGTGCTATATCATACTTGATGGTTGCTCATCCAATGTAGCATGACCTATCATTCATCTATCTAATCCATCACCTCTCTCTCTCCTCCATTCATTCAACCAGTTAATATATCTTCTAAATCATTTCTATTTATTATATAACATCCCTTTATCCAAACCTCTATTCTCATCCTTCTTTTCATCATCTACCCATATTTTCATCCATTTCAAAAGGAAAGCCATGTTTAAACCCACCTATCCTTTTGAGGGGGCATCCCATCCCTACATCATTTCTCCTCATCACTCCTCCTCTTAGTGGCTAGAGCATCCATTTCTAACCATCATATCTTATCTTCTTTGAAATAATGTTACTTCTCTTAGTCGTAACATCATCTCAAAGAGGGGGAAAATGTAGATACATAAAATTGACCACATCACTCTCGATACCTCTAACATCACTTTCATTACTTTCAACACCTTTCAACATTGTTTTAATCCCATCCTAACCACATTAATCTTCACACTAATTAATTAGATAAATTATATTTATTTAATTAGTTAAGATAATTCTTTTAACATTCAGTCAATCATTAAATTAAATAAATTCTATTTATTTAATTAATCTAATTTCCCACATCTCTCTCCATTAATTAATTAAATTATTTCACTATTTGATTAATTAATCTAAAAAATCCTAAATCCTAGTCTAATCCACTATTTATCCTAATTAAATCACATCCTTATCCATTATCTTCAAATAAATATATTTGAAATTCAAAAAGGCACATGACTAGCTAAGAGTTATCTAGACTCATTGAAACTAGACACTCACACAAAATTCAAACCAACTTTAATCTCCATCATCCATTCCATACTACATCTTTTAACCCTATCCATTCACATAAGGATAAGCCCTAGAAGCTTCTAATCTTGCCCTAATTATTCACATTCAATCCTAGCCATTGATTTTTAATCAAATCTTAACCCTTCATCCTATCATCAAAATTATATAAACTAACCTGCAATCAATCCATTTGCATCTAATATTTAGAACGTAATGATATGTTATCATTTTGAACAAGCTTTTGCAATGTAATGTCATGTTGTCCAACTAAGCAACCAGCAATCAATCTAAACACCAAAAAACCATTAGAGCACAACCACCACTTCTTGGTGCAACAAGGACTAGTTTTTGTGAGAGCTTTCTAGTTTTTCATTTGATTTTGCTAACCCTTTGATTAATTAGAGGTGTTGTTAAATATGAAATAGAATCTTTGTTTTCATACATTGTTCCTTAGTTTTTTTTTCATATTTTTAGCATACACATCTATCTTGTTTAGTTCCTTGATTATAGGACTTGTTGTTGTACTTCTTTGTAGTTATTAAATATAACCATCCTTCATTAAACAATATGTAATTTTTCTATTCAATAATGTCACTATTATATTGTGCAATGGCAGGAGCAGATGAAGGAGTGAGGGAAAATCCAGAGGACTGGGTTATGGAGGCAGAGTAAGCTTTTCCAATGGAACAAATTAGGATACACGCGGCTAGTGAAGAATGGTGTGATGGACAATGGAGAGGTCAACATGGTAAATAGGATTGGCAGAAAGATTGGGATATGAGGCTAAGGTTTGAGACAAAATAGGGGCTTTACCCTAGGGCTCACAAGAATCTAGAATGACTCCAGGGCAAAGGCTTTAAGATTGAGAAAAACAATAGGTAGCAAGATGAAAAGAGATATACACAATTTAGATCACAACCCTCATTTGCATTGGTTCGAATGCTATATCAATGGGTAAGGAATGGATGATGAGAACAATTGTCCCACAAGGAAGATTTAGCAATCAAGGTAGACCTGTGGTAGGGCAACAAATGGAGAGACATGTGAATCAAGGAAAGAGAACCTTTTAGAGAAACATATAACAAATCCATCGTAATTGGAGACAAGATAATGGGATCAATAATACAATGCTTGGAAAGGTATGTAATTTTAGTTAAATGGTATGGAAGGGATTTGAATTGGAATTTTCTAATGAAATGGTGGATGAACCACTAGGAAAAGACTTACAATTCAAACAATTGGCAAATGGTTATTTCACTGTAATTTGTCCTTCACAAAAAATAAACAAGAAATTGAAAATGGTATTTGGATAATGGATGATTTTGGTTTCTACATAAGAAATTGGGAAGCAAACTTTAATCCATATAGGCATAATACGAAAAAAAATTAGGATTGGTTAAAACTCCCAAATCTTCCACTTGAATTTTGGGAGCTTGAAGCCATAAAGGAAATAGGAAGTCAACTAGGAAATTATATCTATGCAGAAGAAATAGCAAATCCCAATGGAGGTGGGTCATATGTGAGGATTTGTGTGGAGAACAAACCAAATAGTACAAATTGGAAAGACATTGAAATAATAACAGATCAAGGAAAATGGAAACAAAGTCTGGAATTCGACTTGAATCCTAAAGGTCAAAAAATTAGGGTTTTGGGTTTTAGAGGCTAGCAATAGAAGGAAGAATCTAAAAGGATATGGCTAGAGGAGCATGTATCTGAAAAAGAAAACTTGGACAGGGTAGAGGTAGTGGAGGAAAAAGAGATTCCAGATCAATCGACATTAGATTCTCGAGCTCATGAAGCAGTGAATCAAAGGATTGATGAAGAGTTAGACCAAAAAGGGGAAGAATAGATAGAACATAAGGAAGACTTTAAGGAGAAACTATCAGATGTCATTACTCTGTTAGGTAATACTTTCAAGGAAGAAGATATAAATTTGTTAATATAAGTAGGAAGCAATCTTGTGAAGTTAGCTAGGGAAACTAAGGTAGGTATGATGGAAGAAAACCTAGAAATAGAAGACCTGGAGGAGGAATGAGAAGCAAATCCTAAATTGGGGCAAGAGGAAAGGGAATTGGAGGGCATAGAGGGCATCCTATCCACAAATAATATGCAGAACATTATGTTCTATTAGGAGAAGGGAGGAAATTTAGGCATTTCACAAAGTGAGACAATTAGGAAATCTTCTGATTGTGGAGACAGTAAGAAGAGAGGAAGGATCCCAAATAAGGAAAAGAGAAAATTAGATGGAGAAGCAGTAGGGTAGAAGAAGATCAATGAAATGCTCAGGTCAAGGAAGGGGGAAACCCTTCCTGAGGAACAATGAGAATAATATCTTGGAATGTTAGGGGCTTAAATGCCCCTAACAAAAAATGTCTGGTTAGACACCAACTAGAGGTGTGAGAAGCAAATATCTTTTTGATTTAGGAATCAAAATTACAAAAAGATGAAGTGGAACAATATAAAAAAAATTAAGGATGTGGAAAATGGGGGCATAGGCTTTGTGAAAGCTCTTTTTCCCTTGTGTGTTTTCTCTCTACCTTAATGTGCTTGATGTCGGTACACAAGATCAACCACCTTAAGGAGGGGGCATATATAATGATATCTTTCATATGATTTTGGTACTAATGAAGCATGTTTGTAAGCCCTCTCCATGAGGTAGGATGTTGTATCTCTAGTGTGAGTACACATCTTTATTTATATTGTAATCAAAGAAGCCCTCTACTCGAGGCGGGATAACATATCTCTTGAGCTAGTGTGTATCATCTTATTCAAAATCCTTTCTACAGAAGGCTGGATGGTGTATCTCTTGAGCTAGTACACATCCCTTTATCAAAAATTCCTCCACGGAGGCAGGATTAGATCTTGAGCCTATCCTCCCTTAAGCGTGTCTTTGGTGATTGTTGTTCAATAAGTCCAACCATCAGGTGTGCCTGTAACATGTTTGAGATGGTGGGACTTAGCAATAAGCTCCTTCCATCACCCTTGTTTGTCATCTTTAAAATGTATACTATGTCTATGGCATGCTATAGGGCGCTCATGTATTCTGTGTGTTTTCCCCCTTGTGTAGTGTAAAGGGTGTGGCGATGAGCCCCCCTACACTTGGGTTTTCTATGGCGTGTTTTCTCCCTAGTGTAGTGTAAAGGGTGTGGCGATGAGTCCCCCCTACACTTGGGTCTTGTATGACATGTTTTCCCCCTGGTGTAGTGTAAAGGGTGTGGTGATTAGTCCCCCTTACACTCAAGTTTTGTATGGCATGGTTTTTGCCCTAGTGTAGTGTCAAGGGTGTGGTGATAAGTCCCCCCCTACATTTTACAGTTTTGTGTTGTAATTTTATTTCCATGCATATATGTATATATGAAAATGAAAATATTATATTAGTTTATTCATCATGTTTTACATGACTTCTCTTAGTGTATTCATCATGTTTTGTGTGTCTTCAATACTATCTTCTCCATGTCTTGCATGCTTCCTACTATCTTCATTGTATTTTGTGTGTCTGCGATGTGTTTTCTAGTGCTTACCTGAGACTGGGGGCTAGAAATAGTTCCTCAATCTTTGTGTATGCCTTAGCTTCAAGTGCCTAGCGTGTTTAATGTGTTTTCGACCATACTTTAATGCATGTATGGGTCATAAGATCATACATACATTAAAGTGGGGGCTAAATGTTCTGTCGTAAAATGTTCCCCTAGGAATTTTACCTCCTAAGTTTAGCTCTTGGGTCCCTTAGATTTAATTATGCATGTTAAAAATGAATCCCAGAGAAAAATCCCCCAAAACCCATGTCAAATGGGACTTAGGGGACTATATTGATCTTAATCCAGTCCCAAATTAGGATCCTAGACATGAGCACCCGCTCCCTTGTCTTGCCCTATTTTGTCAAGACCCAAACTTTAGATGTCGACAAAGTGACTGTTAAAAGGTTTCCGTTTGTCGGCCTATTCAATTTAATTTATGAAAGTTTAGTGGGAATGCATATTTAAGTAGATTAATGAATTCATTTTACACCTAGATGGACAATTTAAACTTGTGATCTTATGCTAAGGATATTCAAGGTTTTCATTGTGTTGCAGAGTAGTATTGTGTTGTGTTTGTACATGTTTGTTGCAGTTCTTCATCAATCCATCTCCTCATGAAGTGAAAGATCTTCATCTCCCCGTGAGAGCTTACACCTACTAAGGTGATATTTACTTTGTGCTTCAATCAATTTATTATATCATTTGCTTTTACCTCTATCCACCAAGGACACACACTTTCTCTAACAATAGTGTTGGAAGGGTTGAACGTCATTTCAGGGCTTGCTCAAGGCAAGCTCCTAAACATCACAGCCCCCAACCTCTCTCTTGTGATTGTAGGTGCTAGGTGTCAGATCTTGCAGAGAGGAGTTGCAGGATATTAGAGCAGATAATAAAGATTCTAGATCTGAAGAAAATGATAGAAAATATCCCTAATTGGACAAGGGCACCTGCTCTCTTGTCCTCTAATTTTGCAGTGTCAAGAATATCTAAGCAGGTTACATTTTGAAGCATATTTTACACTGAAGCCCTTAGAAAAAGCACTACATTGGACAAGGGGGCCCGCTCTTTTGTCCCCAAAGTTTCCACTTTCTAGAACCCAAAATCTGGTTACAGTCTAAAGCATATTTTGCTCTAGAGCCCTCAGAAAAAGCACTATATTGGACAAGCACATCTGCTCTTTTGTCCCCAAAGTTTCCACTTTCCAAAACCCAAAATCTGGTATGTATCTAATCTACATTTAGTGCCTTCTTGTACAAGTGTTTGTCATGTTTTGTATGTTTGTTTACGATTTTGAATAATTAGTGTTTTAGGCATAATCAGACTAAGGTTTTACAAATTAATTAACAAATTCTAAATTTACTTATCATTCCAAGTGACACTAAACCTGTAGTTGAGTCCTCTTGCAAAATTTGTGACTTAACTTGGTTTAATGTCCTTGAATGTTATATGTGAAAGGAGGATATAACTAAACTATCAATCTCATCATCTTCCCTCTTTTCCTTCATAACAAGTTGTGATGTAGTAGAGAGTTGAGTCTAGAAAAATAGGTGTTGTTGGAATGAAGACTGAGTAGGAGATTGATAGTGTTGTGTTGTAAACTCTGTTGAAGTTAATACAAACTAGTACATCTCTATAGTTTTTTTCTTGAAAGAGTTTCTCCATGTAAACATTGTGCTATGTGTTTGATCTTATGTTATGTTATTTCTTTGTGCTGATTTCATACTATTTGCATTTTGGTTTTGCATAGTTAAATATCTATATTACAGTTGTAATCAAATTCTCATTAATAGTTGTTTATCTTCATTTTAACAAAAATTAGATAGGACAAAAACCCTATCTATCTATTACCCTAGGTGTTAGAATAAGCATCTCCTTAGAGACTGTTGATGGGGGTTTTCAATCCTCTTCATTAAATATTATCAATCTAGGGTTGGTGTTCAAAGGAAATTTGCAATATGGGAAAGAGATTTTTGAAAAATATTCCCTTCTACTTCACACTTGTAGGAATTGAAAAGTACACTTGCAAAATTAAAGATCACACTTAATCTAAACCACACTTGCATGAAATTAAAGTAAATCTGAAAGAAAGAAAATTTTTGAATTTAAAAAGAATTTGATAAAATAGAAATTGAAAAGAAATGACAGCATAGAGAACACCTATAGGTTAACAACAAAAGGGAGTCTACATAATCAAGGCTTAAATTTGATAGTCGACCATCCCTATCAAGCAATTTTTTTATGACAGTTATCTTTTCAATGTTGCCTTTAAAATACTATGACATATCTTAGTATAAATAGATTATCTAAAAACCAAATATATATATCAGCATAATCCTATGTAAATTTTGACAGTTTGTCCAAAATATTACCTTTCATATGATACAGTCTTTTTAAAATTTTGATTGTATTTTACAGCAAAAATGGCTAAATACAACTATACAACTATCAAATTTAAGCCATGTACATAATACAAAGAAAACGACAACAATTCACAACAAAAGGACAATTATAGAATGAAGAAATAATACAACACATTGATCCATCTCCTTCAGAACGAGTGGCCATCTCATTCTTTGGAAGAGGATTTTTAACGAAATTCACAAACTTGTTGCCACAAACGTTTGAATGAATTATTTAAAAATAATGGAGTTATTATTCAATAGTAGGGAAGATTGCATTTATAATTGCATGCTTCCAATAAAATCCTTATTTTGAGGTGTAGATCTCAAGTCAATCTCAATCTCCAAAAAACATGGAGAGAGATTATTGGAATCAAAATCTTAACTAAAATAGAAGATTATGGTAAGATTTGCTCACAAATCTTCTTCCTTCATATTTGGTAACTAATGATTTGATTCTCACTTTATTGTGAGAATCAAAATAAATATTGATTCCTTTGTTTTCTACAGAACTTGATCTTCACTTGGAGTAATTACTAGAGCTAAGTGAAGTAATTACTAGAGCTACTAGTAACCTCTGGAGTTGACTATGTGACTTACCTATACTAAACTCCCTTTTTATTTCAAATGATGCATGCTTTAGAAAAACTAAAGTAGGTTTTTGTTCAAATCATTGTTATAGTGAAAACCTCTCAGACAGATATTTTCTGGACGATAACATAAGAGTTTACTAACACCTTTAGAAAATCCGACTTGGATGTTTTTGTTAACTCATTGTTATGACCAAAAACCACTCTTAGATTTTCTTTTTGGCATTTCTTACTCTAATTATGTAGAATATGGAGCTATCTGAAGCTGACTGAAATGACCATAACTTTTATATACAAAGAGCTGCTCACCTAACTGTTGTAATTTTTGGAGCTAATATGGACTGCATATGCACAAAATAAAGCATAACTTCAGAAAATATACTTAGATCCACATATATATACTCACTCTATTTTATTCTAAATAAAGCATAACTTCAGAAAATATACTTAGATCCACTTGTGTATGTGATTATGCAAGGAAAAATGCTGTCATATTTTGTATATGATGAGCCATTTTTGGGGCTCATCATCTCCCCCACGGTCTCATATTTATTATTAAAATTTAAATGCCTTGACTATTAAATACTGAGGACATGCGTGCTTTGAGTATTTAATAGTCAAGGCATTCCGCTCATTAATAGTCAAGGTATGTCCGACCACGAAAATAGCGAATCTTTAAAATTTTCCAGTTTAAGCTTCCCTATAAAAGCATGTACATGATGAATTATATAACGAGTATGATGTCCTGAACTGAGAACCTTGAATAGCCTGTTAATTCAGGCAGTCAACTTCTTAAAACTAAAAATGCACTAAAGAGCAAAGTGTGATAGTTTTATAAAATCCAGTGTATTACAGACATTTTGTCAGAAATTATTTTGTATAAGAGCCTAGAGGCAGTTGGTTTCTTGGAAGGTGTTCAGCTTTCTCCGTGAGCCCTTTCTGAGGGGGATGTTTGATATTGCAGCTGTTCAGGTTTGTTTGTACCCTGCTCATTTTTACCTTACCAATGCTGCCTTTTCAGAGGAAATTTTGCGGATTCTCTCTGCGTTTCTAAGCTGCCAGTGTTCTGTTTAACAGTTGGGTTTAATGTGATTCTTGATGTGCATTGCATCATGGAGATTGCCTCTATTCAGCAACTGCCTTTGTAATATTCTCTTTGTTTTAATCGGTCAGCAGTTTTAGAGGGTTTTGTATTTCTGTTTTTCAGCATTGTTCAGTGGATCTTTGTTGTGGCCGGTTTTTTAAAACATGCTGCCTCCTGGCAGGGCTGTTCTTGTTCCTTCTGTATGTGTTGGCAGTGTTCTGTAGGACTATGTTCATGCGCTCTCTCTATATTTGTATACTGACAATTTTTTCAAGAGTTTTTTTCCTTTGTACATTTACATTTTTTCAATTTAAAAAAAGATTCGGGAACATTCCTCATGTCTTGTGGGTCTACAAAACAAACCCTAAGAAGAAAGGTAAACAAGAGAATTTTTCTTGGTTTTGCAGGATTGCCTTTAACCCAGATGTTGAACCCCAATGCTCCCGACTTCATTCCTGCTCGCCCAGTCTTGTATCCACAGCCCATATTCAGTCCTCATCAGATCTACGGACAAATGGATGAAATGCTGCAGCAGCAGACGCTATTATGGTATGGGGGGGCGAGGCATAACGGTCTGATACACAGTGGAGGCCTGACTCCATGGACTCCACCCAGAGGTTTAGGCGCTCATTACATATTTGATGAGAAAGCAGCAGAATCATATCAGGGCACCCTTCGCACTACCCTCATGCTCAGAAATATTCCCAACAACAGCACTGTACTTAAAAATCATTCATTTCAATGGTTAAATAATCAAATAGTCAATTTATACTTCATGAATATCAAAAAGTGGTAATTATTTATCCTATTTTTATTGATCAAAATTGATGTTTCACTATTAAAATTGATTATGTTTAAGAATAGCCCTATTTGATTACATAAAGTTAGTTGCTCGCTTACCATCTTTATGCTGCAGCCAGATTAAGCTGATAAAATTGCTTGATGAGCACTGTATAGAGCAAAACAGTAAAAACTCTGGTTCAAATAATGTTGATTCTGCCTATGATTTTGTTTGTTTGCTTATTGATTTCACGTGAGTTATGACCTTTTTTACTTCATGTCCCGTTAAATCAAACAAATATCACTGTTTTGCAATGGCCTGTATGATATAATGTATTCAACTTTTGTGGTATGTGAACAGAAACCGGTGCAACTTGGGTTACGGGTTTGTAAATTTTACCAACGTTCAAGGGGCACTGAGGTTCTACGAGGCTCGCCATTTAAAAAAGTGGGAACATTTCAATTCAATGAAGATTTGTGAGATAAGTTATGCTCGCCTGCAGGTGCGTTAAGTTGATTGTTATATTTCATTTTTTGGGTTCCTTTTTTATACAAGTAGGGGTTCCTATGTTAACTTCGTCTCTTTCTTTCCTCAGGGGAAGGCAGCTTTGGAAAAACATTTTGTGCACTCCACGTTTCCATGCAACACGGACAAATATTTGCCGGTTAAATTCTCACCACCACGCAATGGAACCCAATGCACCCCACCAACTGTTGTAGCCGCTCGCCTGTCACGGAAGCGTAGTTTTAGAAATGACTTTGGGTGGGCAACTGTTCAGATTTAAGTGGATATATTTAGGTTGATGAATGAATAAGTGTAATCAATCCATAGATAAAATAATGTATTAGAGTTTTTTCTTTAATAAAGACAATGGTTAGAGAAATGAATTTAACTTCTGACAAAGGTTAGAGAACAACAACAATCAACTTGATATTTTCCTCCAAACTTTGGCCATCTTCGAATTTCGTACTCTGTATATAAAACAAAATCTTCCTTCACAACAAGGTTAGTATGATGGGGTTTTTGTTTCTTGGATCATATCTAAATTCCTAATTGCAATAATCTAATTTTTAGAAAATAAATTTTAATCTATTTTGCAGGTAGATAAATTCTAATCTATTTTGTAGAAAAATAAATTCTAATCTATTTTGTAGATTTTTTTTTTAAAGAAATTGTTAACTAAGTACATCCTATCACAAAATTTTCTAAGAGACATTCCCTCCCACTAGGAACTTTGTTTATCTACTGTCACTAGATAATTCTCTTAGAAAATTTTGAATCTCCTAATAACACCATGTTTCCTGGCAATGATGCCAAAATGATGGGGTCTTTTAATCCTCTTGATTAAATAATAACAATCCAGGGTTGGTCTCCAATGGCAATCTGCAATAAGAGAAAGAGATCTTTGGAAAATAGACCCTTCTACTTGCACTTGCAGGAGTTGAAAAGCACACTTATAGAAATTAAAGAGCACACTGAATCTAAATCACACTTTCATGAAATTAAAGAAAATCTATAAGAAATCAAATTTCTAAATTTAACAAGAAATGATAAAATAGTAATTGAAAAGAAATGGCAGTATAGAGAACACCTACATGTTAACAACAAAAGGAAGTTCATATAATTCAAAGAAAAAGACAACAATTCACAACAAAAAGGACAATTACAAAATGAAGAAATAACACAACATATTGATCCAATGAGTGGCCATCTCATTCCTGATGATTTTTAACCAAATTCACAAACTTGTTGGCACAAACTTTTGAATGAATTATTCAAAAATATTTGAGATATTATTTGGAAGGTTGCATTTGTAATTGCATGCTTCCAATAAAATCCTTATTTTGGGGTATACATCTCAAGTCAATCTCAATCTCCACAAAATATGGAGATAGATTATTGAAATCAAAATCTTAACTAAAATAGAAGATTATGGCAAGATTTGCTCACAAATCTTCTTCCCTGTTATTTGGTGAAGAGAATCTATCCTAATGATTTGATTCTCACTTTATTGTGAGAATCAAAATAAATATTGATTCATTTATTTTCTATAGAACTCGAACTTCTCTTGGAGTTATTACTAGAGCTGACTAGTAACCTTTGGAGTTGACTATGTGACTTAAGTTGTACTAAACTCCCTAAAGGATGGGCTTTTCCTTTCTACACTTCTAGGGTAGAAGTGTTACCTAGACCCACTATACCTAATAATATATAATTGACAAGTGTTTGATGATAATGATTAAATTTATAGATTCCATAACTATGCAAGAGAATTTGATAAGTAGCTTATTAACTAGGAGCCCGTGATAGAGAATAATGAGGGAAGAAAAACTTTGTTTGAGGCTAATATAAATTAGTTGAAGATCAATAAAATTCCTAGAGGTCTTGTAGCAAATTAGAGAGGGCTTTTTATGGATCAAATTATAAAAAAATTAGAAATAAACCTATCAATGGTGTTGATCTTGAAAATGTAAACCAGGCATAGAATTATCTCCTAAAATGGTATATATAAATAGTAATTAAATCTAGTGTATAGAGAAGATTTATCTTAGCATGCAATCCCATTACAAGTAGATACAAATCCATTAAGATAGATATAAAGCCTAATTATTAAATATAAAAAGAACTCATGAAGTTAAGAGATGAGGGTATCATACGGCTTATTATGCATTCTTCATAGGTGTCAAGCCTTATTTTAGTGAGAAAGAAGAATGAGGATATTCGATAATTTGTGGATTTCAAAAAAAATTGAATTTGACATCATTGAAGGACATTTATCCATTGTCTAATATGGATAATTTGTTAAAAAGAACAACATGAGTTAATGTTCATGAGGGAAGGTTTTTTTTTTTTTGGATAAAACCAAGTTTTTTTTAAAGAGCTAGAGAAACACAAAGCAACTTTTGCTAGGCCACGGGGCAAGTATATTTATTGTTACAACCCTCCTTTGTGGTAATTATTAATACCTAGAATTAATTACAAAAAAATTATAATTAGATTAGAAAATAATTGAGTTAATTAAAGTATAATATCAATCCAATGATAATTATGCTAAGAGACATTAGTAATAAAGTATGAAGCACCATGTTGTGACCATAAACATAAAAACTAAAACACACATTACATATATTCAAAAAATAAAAATAAAAATAAAATAAAGTTATAAAATTACTTTTAAGTAGATAAAATAACTAATAGTGATATTTCTATATTCTTTTAGATAGTTATATTTAAAATATCTAAAATAGTTTAAAAATAATAACAATAACGGAAAAAATATATATTTAAATTAAAATAAATGGGGTATAGAATTTAATTGATAAATAGAGAAGTTATTTGAAAAATAAATAGATATTTCTTAGGAAATATATGTTCAATATAATTCGTTGAAGTTTATTTAAGGCAGGTATTTTATACTTTGAGTGGGATTTTATATATATATATATGAGAGGAAATAACTATCCATGAAAAGGGCAACGACAGAGGATTACAGAGGATTAAAGGGTGTAAAAAAGGAAATTTCCATACAATTTTGAGGGGCTCTCCTTTTGGGCAAGAAGTTTCAGTGAGAATATTGCATGTACAGGATGGAGGATATCAATAAGGGAATCTATCACTTTTCATTTTAATTTATATTCTTCTCAGATTCGCTACGGTTTGGTTTAAGAGACACACATACAGTCACTGCTTATGAAGAAGAATTAGGTTTATAGCCGCAAATTGTGTTCTTCATATCAGAGCTTCATTCTCTTCGGAACTATAGGGTATTATCTTATCTTTTGTTTTTGAATATGGTAAATAGATTTTGAAAGGACTATAAAAACTTAAATAGGTTTTCTGAGCTTTATGTCAGAACTTCATTCTTTTCAGAGCTCTTAGGTACTATCTCATCTTTTGTTTTATGAGACCACTTTTCGAGGAATTCTATTAAAACAGTTTACTTCCATTGTCTATGCTTCTACATTTTGCTAAGAGGTATTTTGTCAAACAGTTCTTATGTCTTATGTTTTGCATTTTGCCAAGGGCATTTTATCAAAACAATTAGGTGCCTACTTTATGTTTAAATTCTGAGGCAAATTGTAAATCAGTCATGTGTATTGTGCATGCTTCCATGTTTTGCCTACATGTCTAACCATGCAATTGCAACTACAACATCTGACAAAATTCCTCTATCTTTTAACCTTTACCAACATAGTTGGACGCCTTTACCCTATTCCAACACCCCATTTTTGTTTTTTTGAGCAAGCTGTAAGGATGCTGAAGGATGGTGTAGATGTCTGGTATTATACCTATAACCATATTTACTTAAAAGTTCTTTAAGCCTTTCAAGGCATTTGAATAGTTTAAGTTTGTTCGTCGTCAACTTTTGAAGAATTCAAGCCTATCTCCCTCTGCAATTTCATCTACAAGGTAATCTCCAACACAACGGCGTCGAGATTAGCGTCCTTCCACAAATCATCTTAGAGGAGCAAGGAGGTTTTGTACCCGGAAAGGAAACAGTAGAGGGAGCCATCCTTATGCATGAAGTACTCCATTCAATCAACAAAGAGAGAACCCCAGCATGGTTTTAAAACTTGACATGTCCAAGGTATATGAGAGAGTGGAATGGGATTTTCTGTAGCATGTCCTTTCCTCCCTTGGGTTCTCTCTGCTGGATAAAATGGATCTTCTCAGGCCTTAGAGGTGTTAGATGTTTGGTATTAATCAATGGAAATGAATCCCTCCCCTTTTAGACATCAAGGGGCCTGATACAAGGGGACCCCATCTCACCTTATCTATTTATCTTGATGATTGAAGCTCTTACTTGGATCATAAGACAGGCCAGAAGTAATAAAATTTGGAGGGGTATAAGATTGAAGTCCTACAATGATCCCCTTACCCACGCTCTTTTTGCAGATGACACAATTGTTTTTGGTAAAGCTAGTAAGAGAGAAGCCTCTCCTATCAAAAGGACGATGGCAATGTATTGTGAGGCCTCTGGCCAACTGGTCAACCCAATGAAGTCTAAAATCTACCTTTTCAACACCCCACAGGAAGAACAGCTAGGGATTTTGGTGCAGGAGCACCTAAGGGAACATTTTGGAACATGGAGACACCAGTGACTAAGAGAGGAGCCCATGGAGTCCATCAAGTCAAATGGAACATCCTAAAACCAATTATGGCATGTTATGATGGACAAAAAGATGTAATGATCAAATGTCCTGAGGGTCCTGGTAAGGATCCTAGGACCAAAAAGTGATGTAAGTTGGGCCAATAGTGCCTCTAGAGTCAAATAAGAGTCAAGTATGGGTCTCTAGGATAAGGAATAAGATATAATGATCCTGAGAAGATCAAACATGATGTTTTGGTAGGGAAAAAATCCTTTAAACCAAAGTTTTAAATTCAAATTTTTGAATTAAGCTTTTAGGCGGGAAATCATTTTGATTAGTTTTTGGTGGTTGAACCAACTCCAACCGATGGGAATTGGTTGTGGAAGTTGAGGAAAAGGTTATGTAAGCCTGTCTAAGGCATGAGATAGTACGGTGGAAGCATTTAGAGGCCTGGGTTGTACGGCAGGCTGCAAATAACAGTAAAATTCAATTTTTTCTTCCATCTCCTTCTTGTTTCTGTTGGTCTTTTTGATTGTTGAGTGTTGGAAAATGTCTTAGGACCTCAGTTAACAATAATAGACTCTTTTCCATGCTTTGAGGAGGTTCTGAAAGTGAGTTTTGCTTCTGTTTGTCTGACTGCTACAAGGAACAGCAGACTGTCCTATGTATTTTGAGAGGTTACAATGTATTTTTGGACCTTTCCATGAATGTAGGATCATAATACTCATGGAATAGGTCCTTAATAACATGTGTAATATGATTCCTAACCTTTGCAAAGCAGGAGGAGTGAAAATGGAGAGGTGACCACTGTTGGAAGTCTAGTTTGCATGTGAAAAGAACATGAGAATGGTGGCATGGTTATAAAAACTAGAGATCTGCCTTAACAAGGTGGTGTTTTTATGAATGATATTGTTTAATATGGTCAAGGAGATGGTGTTAGACCTTTGAATGAGGTCTGGAAGTGATTGGAAGTGGGAGATTTGATAAACCCTAGGTTTTGGGTCCTAAAAATGGGGGTTTAATACTTGAACATTCAAATGAGCAAGTCATTGTCTGAAACCTTGAAAATCCCTTGTTTTGGAACCTCTTTTAAGACTGTTTCAAGGTTTGGAGTGAGTATGGCAAGTATCTAATAGAGTTCCTTTGTAAAGTGGGCAAATTAGGCCTTGTAGGAAGGCAGCAGGGGGTTAGGACAGTCAAGTTTGGTCCAAAACAATAGTATATGAATCTTGGGTATGTTGTAGATCTTGATAAAGGGTACTTAGATCAGTCATTAGTTTTGGAGGTGCTTTGGGAAAGTTTAGAGAAAAGTGCAAGTTAGTCCCTGAATAGGGCTACTAGGATTAGGCCTGGTTGATAGGAGTTGTCAAGAACATATCAAAATGGTTTGTGAAACCTTTTGAATCTTGTTGGTTGTGGTTGGTTGAGAACCTAGAAGGTGGAAGATTGTATCTTGGGAGTTGGAAACAAGTTTGAGCCTCTGGTGGAGTTTAGGACAAGAGGAAGACTAGTGAAGTCTTATTTGGTTGAAGCCCACAAACTATTTGAACCTTTTGATCTTGCTAGATTATCATTGGAGACCTGACCTCTCTGCATCATAGTGGTATCAGAGCAGCAAGTAGGTCCTTGAGGGAGTAGTAGGATCTTGTGAAAGAGTTAAGGTTTGGTGAGAGTTGTAAAGATGCCCCCTAAGAATCAGATGGCTAGGGAGAATAATGAATTGAGAGAAGCCTTAGAGGCTAGAGAAAAAGAGTTGAGGGAGAGAAGAGAATAGGATGCTACAAGACAAAGAGAGTTAAGACAAGTGAAAAGAGAGAATGCATCAATCTTGGCAAGGTTGGAAGCATTGGAGAAGATTCCTAGAAGAGATGAACAAGATGATCAAGAGGGAGATGATGAGGCAGATGAGAACCCTCCTAAGGATGAATTGGAACCGGAAGAAAGGAGATTTATGAGATTGCTTAAGGCAGTTCAAGGTAGTGGAACAAAGGCAAATGTAGAGTTGCCTATCTATCAAGGGAAGATGGATAGTGAAGAGGTATTAGGGTGGATAGATGCCCTTGAAAAAAAATTTGAGTATGAGGAAATAAGTGATGACAAGAAGGTTAAATTTACAAAGACAAAGTTGAGAGGGACAGCACTTACTTGGTGGAGTAGTGTACAAATAGAGAGAGTGGCTAGAGGTGGAACAAGAATCACTTCTTGGGGTAGGATGAAGGATATGATGAAGGATCAGTTTCTTCCATCTGATTATTCTATTCAAACAAAGAGGATGAGGCAGAACTTGATGCAGAAGGATATGGATGTTATGTCCAATACTGAGCAATTTCATAAGCTTAGTATTAGAGGAGGATTGGAAGATGAAGAAGAGAAAGTGGCAAGATACCTTAATGGGCTTAGGTATAACTTGCAAGATGAAATTGGTTTGACCATACCAAAATCACTTGGAGAATGTTTTGAGTTAGCCATAAGGGCTGAAGAGAAGGTGAAGAGGAAGCAAGAAAGACAAGGAGGTAGTGGTAGAGGATATAGAGGTAGGGGCAGACCTACTAATGAAGGGCAGAGCAGCAATGAGAAAGGTAAGGAGTTTTTTGCAGATCAGAGAGGTGGATATAGAGGTGGAGGTAGTTTGGATTAGGCAGAGGAGTATTCACAGGTAGATGTTATCATTGCAATGAAGTGGGACACACATCTTTCAAATGTCCTAAGAGGGATGATGTTGATAAGAGCAAGGAGAGAAGAGTTCATTTGGCACAAGAAGAGGAAAAGAAAGAAGACCAAGAACTAGTAGCAACCTATCCAGAAACAAATGGAGAATTGCTCATGGTGAAAAAAGGCAAAGTGCAGCAAGCACCACAGGTATCCATTTTTAAAACTAATTGTTTAAGCCATGGAAAAATGTGCAAGTTGATTATAGATTCAGGTTCACATGATAATTTAGTCTCCTGGGATATGGTACACAAATTGGGATTGAAGACATTTGATCATCCTAGTCCTTACAATGCCACTTGGGTAAGTCGAGAGCAGCAAGTAAGGGTTAATCAGAGGGCATATGTTGATTTTTCAATTGGTCCATATCATGATTTTGTTTTATGTGATGTTATTTCAATGACATGTGGGAATGTAATCTTGGGTAGACCATGGCAACATTTGAGAAGGACAGTTCATGATGGTTATACAAATAGTCATTTGGTGCACAAAGATGGTAAAAAGTTTAAACTAACGCCTTTACCTTGTGAAGACAAGAAGGAACATGCCATTGTCTATTTTGGAGAGAAATTAAAGTTGAATGTGCAGGTTAAGGATGTTTGGAAGTAGCAGGAACAGTTGCAGCAGCAGAAGGTTTATGACAGCCCTAAAAGACAGCAAGTTTGGGACTTAAGTTGCATCACAATTGGGGACACTGATTGCCCTATAAGGAGGCAGGAAAAGGAAGATAGACAGCAGACATTACAGAGAAGAACAAATCAGATGGAGAAAGCAGAAGCATTCAAGCAGCAAGGTCCTAGGCAAGGACACCAAAACATGTTTTATGATGCTAACATTTTTTGTAAGGGTCATGCAGGTTGGAGAAGGAGGAGGATAACCCTTGGAGAATTCCTGTTCCCTATCACAAATCAGACGAACATTTCCAAGAGACTGCAGGAGGTTTGGAGTAGATCACATGACTCTTGCGACAAGAGTTTTTACCATGCTGGGGAGTATGGTGCAGGAGCACCTAAGGGAACATTTTGGAACATGGAGACACCAGTGACTAAGAGAGGAGCCCATGGAGTCCATCAAGTCAAATGGAACATCCTGAAACCAATTATGGCATGTTATGATGGACAAAAATATGTAATGATCAAATGTCCTGAGGGTCCTGGTAAGGATCCTAGGACCAAAAAGTGATGTAAGTTGGGCCAATAGTGCCTCTAGAGTCAAATAAGAGTCAAGTATGGGTTTCTAGGATTAGGAATAAGATATAATGATCCTGAGAAGATCAAACATGATGTTTTGGTAGGGCAAAAATCCTTTAAACCAAAGTTTTAAATTCGAATTTTTGAATCAAGCTTTTAGGCAAGAAAATCATTTTGATTAGTTTTTGGTGGTTGAACCAACTCCAACCGATGGGAATTGGTTGTGGAAGTTGAGGAAAAGGTTATGTAAGCCTATCTAAGGCATGATATAGTACGATGGAAGCATTTAGATTCCTAGGTTGTACGGCAAGCTGCAAATAACAGTAAAATTTAGTTTTTTCTTGCATCTCCTTCTTGTTTCTGTTGGTCTTTTTTATTGTTGAGTGTTGGAAAATGTCTTAGGACCTCAGTTAACAATAATAGACTCTTTTCCATGCTTTAAGGAGGTTCTAAAAGTGAGTTTTGCTTATGTTTGTCTGACTGCTACAAGGAACATTAGACTGTCTTGTGTATTTTGAGAGGTTACAATGTATTTTTGGACCTTTCCATGAATGTAGGATCCTGATACTCATGGAATAGTTCCTTAATAACATGTATAATATGATTCCTAACCTTTGCAAAGTAGGAGGAGTGAAAATGGAGAGGTGACCACTGTTGGAAGTCTAGTTTGCATGTGAAAAGAACATGAGAATGGTGGCATGGTTATAACAGCCAAAGATCTGCCTTAACAAGGTGGTGTTTTTATAAATGATATTGTTTAATATGGTCAAGGAGATGGTGTTAGACCTTTGAATGAGGTCTGGAAGTGATTGGAAGTGGGAGATTTGATAAACCCTAGGTTTGGGTCCTAGAAATGGGGATTTAATACTTAAACATTCAAATGAGCAAGTCACTATCTGAAACCTTGAAAATCCCTTGTTTTGGAACCTCTTCTAAGACTTTTTCAAGGTTTGGAGTGAGTATGGCAAGTATCTAATAGAGTTCCTTTGTAAAGTGGGCAAATTAGGCCTTGTAGGAAGGCAGCAGGGGGTTAGGATAGTCAAGTTTGGTCCAAAACAACAGTATATGAATCTTGAGTATGTTGTAAAGATTGATAAAGGGTACTTAGATCAGTCATTAGTTTTGGAGGTGATTTAGGAAAGTTTAGAGAAAAGTGCAAGTTAGTCGCTGAACAAGGCTACTAGGATTAGGCCTAGTTAATAGGAGTTGTCAAGAACATATCAAAATGGTTTGTGAAACCTTTTGAATCTTGTTGGTTGTGGTAGGTTGAGACCCTAGAAGGTGGAAGATTGTATCTTGGGAGTTGGAAACAAGTTTGAGCCTTTGGTGGAGTTTAGGACAAGAGGAAGACTAGTGAAGTCTTATTTGGTTGAAGCCCACAAACTATTTGAACCTTTTGATCTTACTAGATTATCATTGGAGACCTGACCTCTCTACATCATAAGACCTAACCTCTCTACATCAGATTTCAAGTTTTTTTAGCTTCGAGTTGGAGTCTCTGCTAGGTAAATACTTAAGGGTTCCACTTTTTAATGGATGACATACAAAGCTCATGTGGAGTGGGGTTATAGAAAACCTACTTCACAAAGTCAGCACATGGAAAGGTATTTGGTTATCTCTGGCTGGCAGACTCACCCTTTTAAAAGTTAAAAGTAGTCCTCTCTGTAGTGCCAGTTTATATGATGTCATCCCTACAAATTCCAAAGGGCATCCTAAATGAAATTGGGAAAATTTGCAAAAAAATTTTATGGCAAGGAACTTTAGACACAAGGAAGATTCACTTAGTTGCCTAGGACAAGATCTGTTTACCGAAACTTTAACAGGGTGCAGGTGTTATCAACCTGGAACTGCAAAACTTGGCTCTAGGAGCAAAACTGGCGTGGAAACTGTATAAGCATCCTCAAACTAGATGGGTGAAAATTTTACAAAAGAAGTATTTGGACAGAAAAGCACCAGAGAGAATTTTCACAGTTGCCAATCCTCTGAAGGGCTCGTCAATTTGGAATTTCATTGTTAAATGGCACCAGGTAATTCTCCCTATGTTATCATGGACTATCCATAATGGAAAGAAAGCATCCTTCTAGGATGACCAATGGAATGGCTGGCCATCATCTCAGGGAAATTTTTGGGAAGCAGCAGCTTACCTTAAAAGGTTTTGGGGAGAAAATCTATGTTCCTATTTTACAGTGGACACAAGCACAGTTCCTTTGAAAATTAGATGGAAAAGCTTTGATAATTGTAACTTTTCTCTTGAACAAAAAGTCACCCTTAGAAAGATCTTGGAGTAATGATTTCTCTTTTTTCTCCATGAGAGGATGAACTGATTTGGATGGGAGATGGCTTGGGAAGATACAAAGCCCAATCTGGTTGTAAATTTCTATCTGCAAGAGTGAAAATGGACTGGCCCACTAATCTCTGCTGGGCGGATCCTATTCTACCTAAAGCTAGTACTTTTACATGGTTGGCTCTGAATAATAGGATCCCCACGAGGATAGGATTGAAAATCTTTCTTTAGGCTTGGGTTTTGGTTGTGTGTTGTGTCAGGAAGAAAATGAATCATTAGATCATCTACTTGTTCGTTGTAGCTTTAGTCAACATTGCTGGAAGCACATAATGTTGCTTTTGAATTGGTCTTCCCCTCTCTCATGTATGCTTAAGCAATGGTTGAGAGGCTGGCCTGCTCTAAACAAAGAGGCTTACTTTCATGATCTTTGGGTTATATGCCCATCTATTATATTGTGGTTACTCTGGAAGGAGAGAAACTTTAGGATTTTTAGGAACGCCTCAAGATTTGTTGTTGAGGTTTGTAGGGAGATGGAGACTTTGATTGTTGAAACAACTTTGGCAAAAAAAAGGGCATTCACAGTCTAAAGAGCCTAGATGGACCGGTTGGGATGCTCTCATGTCTAAAAATTGGAAAGGCCTTAAGAAGCAACCACAAAGTGTGAATTTGGTGAATTCTCACTTAGTTGTGGATAGATCTTCAATCAAATGGTTACTGCCTAATCCCCCTTTGTGAAAATAAATTTTGATGGAGCAAGTAGAGGAAATCCTGGGCCTTCAGCCTTAGGATGTGTGATTAGAAACAGTGAAGGTAAACTCCTAGCAGCTAAAGCAATGAAGCTCCTAGAAGGCACAAACAATAGGGTAGAAGCTCTGGCTCTTCTCAACACCATACAATTGGGTCAAGAAAACGGGTACAAGAAGGTCTCAATTGAAGGAGATTCTCTACTAATTATTTCAACTTTACAAGCAAAGAAAGTTGAGAATTGGTCGATTCGTTATATTCTCGATCAAGCCAGGGAAGTTATGAAAGTCTTTGAGTCCTTTGAAATCATGCATTGCTATAGGGAAGGAAACAAAGTAGCCGACTAGTTGGTAAACTTCACTTTAGACCAACAAGAGAAAGAAGTCTCTTTTAAGCATAACCCTCATAATTGGCTAGCAATGCTTAATTCTCTACTTATGGGTGACACATGGTTTTCCTCTCCTTCTTCTAGCCTTTCGTGAAATGATTGTTAAGATAGATATGTTCCTTAGGTCCCTATAGGCCTTTAGCTAGCTAGGGATGGGGTGGGTGGGAGGCTTAGGACATGTCACACAGACTTCTTCCCCTAACATTCACAAGTACTCTCAAGCCACGTATCCTAGAGCGGACCCAAATCCTATACCCCCCAACGTACCCCTCTCTAACTGTAGGGAAGAGCCTTTAATGCTGCATTTATTTACACCAACTAACAGCTTGCCCTTAGATTTCCTTCATCATCCACCTATCGTCTTGTCCTACTTGTTGTCCCTTGGCCTGATTGCCACCTCACATTCGTCCCATGCAGGGCTTTTTAAGGTAAATCTCCTTCCTATCCTTTGTTGTCTAATCCCACCTCAAGCTCCAGGGGCTGTCGTCATCCGTATAGCAAGGAGATCTCTTCCTACAGGCAATTTTAAAATGGATAGCTGCTCTGTTTAATTTTTCTATTCCCCAAAGGGGAGGGATGGCATCATACGGGGTGTGTGCAAGAAGTTGAGTCCACTTTTTGGCCAAAAATTGGAAGTGTTTTCCCTAATTTTCAGAATTTGTCACATTTGACCTAAAAATTTGAAGCACTTAAATGTGGAATCTTGAAAAAAATTAGTAAATATAAAATGTAGTACTCAGAGCCTAGTTTCCAAATATGTAATTTTTTTAATACCTAGATTATACAAATTGATTTTTAATAGGCGTTTCTAAAAACCACTGTTTAAAAGTCACTTTTTTTTTACTATACCATGCACATGTACGTCATCCATATTTTGACCTAAATAATCATATTTTTCTAAATCCTTTTTGGAAAAGATTTTTAACTCACTGAAGCACATTTTCCATATTTTTTTGTAATTTTTATTTGAATTTTTTTTTTTTGTTAATTTTTTTTGGCCATTTTTGGTGTTTTAAAAAATCGTCGTGTATGTCATGCATAAGATGACCTAAACTTCTCATTTTTTTAAAAAAAATCCAAATTGAAAAGAATTGTTTGATGTTTTTGTACAATTTTTTTACAAAAATTATTTTGATAAAAAGTTATTAAAATATTAAAAAAACCCTAATAATTCAAGTTTATGGACCTATTTCATCAAAAATTAATTGAAAAATAGAAAAATAATCCAATTATAAAAAAAAATTACATATTTGGAATCTACACTATCTCATCTATAATGGGTTTTAATTTCGTTAAAAAATTCTGCAAAAAAGGCCTTCAAACATATGCCCAAAGTCACTATTTTGTTGTGACATTGACAGGACCTTCAACTTGTAGGTCAAACCAGGTCCAAAGCCAAGGGTCAGGTTCCCAAGCCTTTTTTCTGACCCAAAACCCATAGCAAATATTGGATCAGAAATTCAAATTTTATGAAACAGGATCCTGTTCTAGAAACGGGATCCCATTTCTAAAAAACGAGATCCCGTTTTGAAATAGGATCCCGTTTTACAATGGGATCCTGTTTCAAAATGGGATCCCATTTCTAGAAAATGAGATCTTGCATTTGGCTCAGGATCCCGAAGCATAACGGGATCTCATTTCATACAAAGCAGGATCCTATTTTGGTTTACCCGATTTCGGGTTTTTTTCTAAGTCTGAAACTTCCACCTTAAGTGGACTCATCTTTGTGCATTTACCCTACACCTCTTACGAACAAGCCAACTTAATTGCACTCAATTTTTCATTAATAATCGGTGCCATTCTCCCATTTTAAGGCCATCATCCCTTCTGTTTTTACCACCTTCTATTCATTTTTTCCTGCAGCCGTGCTTCATTGTTGCTTGCAATCCCTCGTATTCGTGTTGTGTTTAGTTTCTTACAGGTCTTGTGCAAATGGAGGGTGAGGTTGCTAATTTCAGGATCTTCTTCCCTCCATTTCAATGGGAGCCAACCATTAGAGGAAGCATGGGAATTGTGGAGTTAAACTATGTTTTCCAGCTTGATTGTACCCTTGCAAAGTATGCAGTTCAGATGATGTGTAACCAAAAATGGTTGCAAGGCACTCCAAACTGAGAGGTAAAATGGTTAGAGGTAGTCTCTGTTTTCATCTCCAATTTAATGGATATTGTGCAGGATCCTCATTTCATCCCTCCCATTGCAATGGGAATTATCAATTGGCGCATGTTCAGTGTGGAGCGATGGAATGAAACAGTGGCCAACTATGACATTACAGTTGGTGATGCCTGGGTTGGAGGACTTTTTCCTTCCTTCAAGCTATGTACTAGAAGGTCCTACACGTGTATTTATAGGAAAATGCAACATGGTCTAAGTTGCGGGTGCATTTGCTTACTTGAAAAAGCCCTCAAGGGACATGTTCACTCAGTCCTGAAGTTTGTGAGGCTGAGGTGCAAAGACTTGTTCATAGCCATTTGCTTTCTAAGGTTTCATGCTATGAATTTAGCCCCATGCCATCACAAGGTCTCCGATGAGGTAGAGTATGTCTCAGACACGGAGGATCCCCCGAACCAGAATGAGGACGAGGAAATGGCAGTAGTTGAAAGTGGGTTCTTAGGTACGAGTGTAGGTATGGATGACTAATGGTGCTCTCCTCTGTGGTAGGTCTCGGGTAGCGGCTAGGTGGTGTTTAACATTGGTGGATTTTTCGTTATTTGATTATCTTATGTTTGTTTTGAGCTTTTGTCCTCATGGCCACTTCGAGGGGTGTGGAAATACTGATCCCCCCTCCTTTTTTGTACGACAAACTATATATTTTTAATATCAATATAAGTCTGGGGCTATACCCCTTTCTCTTAAAAAAATAAAAACTACAAAAACTAATATGCTCCCCTCCCTCTTAAAAATCTCCTTAGTTGGGATGCCTTCTTAGTGTTGTTTAAAGTTGTATATATTTTGTAAGTATGATTAATTATCAATCTAGAATAGTATTTGAACTAAATCCTCAGAGCAATGCAAAAGGAAAACAAAATAGCTAGAAGAAAAATTCAAATAACTAGTGCACCCTATGAGAGGGTACACCATTTCAAATGTTTGAATACATGAAATAATAGATATTCTGAAGATTTTAAATTAAAATCCTTAGTTCCAAACCTCATTCAAACTTAAATTTTATTTTTGTCTATCATCTCACTTTAACTATTCGTAAATACACTTTGTTTTCATTATATTACACATGTACAAATCTCACAAGGGATGGGCATCTGGTACTGGTTTTGGGTTATTATAAGAATTGAGACCACTCCTTACATCATGGAGTGATACAACCTCATCTATGGCCTACTTAATATACATTGGATAGTCTATTATGTCTAGAATTCTTTAGACAATAACATTGAACTTGGCTGACAAGAAATTTTGTATCATACTAAGGAGGTTGAACTTCACTTAGTTTATTTAGTCCTTATATCTTTACCTTATTTACATATTTTTCAAAGGAATAGATTTTATATCTATATGTTGTAAAGGATCTTTACATTTCATTAAATCACCTTAATTGGTAGTATTGCATAAAAACACTATTTAAAAGTCTTATTTTTAAAATCCTAATAAAAATGTTTGGTGCCACTCAATGTTATTCTAGCAATGAAAAGGCCAAATGGCTCTCTATAATAGACTATGGCGTGTAATTGATTTTATCTATATTAAAGACTAAGATGCCCTGGAATCTAGATTAGGCTTAGCATTGTTGTTAATTGAAGAATATTCAAGTTTTTAGTGATGTAGATATTTGAAGGTTTTAAGTAAAGTAACTAGTACTATTTGGAAGAATATAGGTATTGATATGCTTATATAACTCCTTGGGAGGGTTATCTTATGCTTAAAAGTGTAATATCTTATTATGAATTTATGCAATTACAAGTTGGAAACCTTGACATATTAGTAGCTTTGAGGATTTACCTGCATTACTCATAATTCAATAGACTTAGGGATTTGTTAGGCATGCCTTAGTAAAAGGTTGTCTAAGGAGTTAATTCATTAGTACATTTCAAATAGTTATGGATATGGCATTTGTAGGTTTGATCAATGAAATTCTAGTTATTTTCCAAGATGGTTTAAAAACTTTGTCTAAGCACAAGAATGACCATTGTAAACATCTAGAGCTTATTTTTAAAAGATGCATAGTATATGGGATTTCATTGAACCCCAAGAAATGTATATTTGGGGTAGAAGAAGGAAACTTGCTAGGACATATTATGTCAAAGGATAGAGCTAGAGTTGATCTTGATAGAGTCAAGGCCATTGATGATCTAATTGAACCCAAGAATCTCAATTGAATTGAATGATTTGAAGATTTGTGCCAAATTTTGCTAAAAAGACCAAGCCCATTTGTAACATGATGAAGAAAGGACAATCAATTCATTTAGATAGTGAGCTTGCTAGGTCATTTTAGAGATTAAAGAATATCTAAAGCAAGCACTACTACTAACCAATCTTGAGTATGGGAATCCTTTTCAATTTTTCTCATTTACATTTTTTATACTATTGTTGTTTTATTGCAAAAGAACATGAATGTATAAGTAGCCAATCACCTTTTTCTAAATATTACTCTAGAATGTATAATTAAAGTACCTAGTGATGGAAAAAAAGGCATATGCATTAGTTAAGGTAATGAAAAATTTAAACCTTATCTCATTGGCGCCAAGATTGTAGCCTATGTACCTCAGATGTAGTAGTCAAAGACATTTTCACTTAGCAAGAGGCATCATGAAGGAGATGTAGATGGATTAACATGATTAGATAGAAATTTGATTGGAGGTTTAGATTATAAAGCTAGTTAGAGGTCAAGGATCGGCCAAAATCATGGTATAGTCAAACTTGGAGGCCACTAAAATTAACAATGTAAGTAATGGTAATGCTCATACTCCTTTGCTTTAGAAAATGATCCATTGTATTTAGACATTGTATATTTTATTTATTGGGTGGGGGGCTTGGCTCAATTAGCTAAAGCATCCTATAGTAGGCAACAAGTCATGAGGTCTAATCCCCCTGCCCACTTGGTATTAAAGGACATGTCGTGCCAATGTCACTGGTCATGTTAAAAATTTTACCAAACTCTTTGCTCAGGTGTTGCTAAAATATGTAAAGTTTGATAAGTCTTAGAGAATCATGGGTGAATGGCATAAGCGAATATGTGGACACATCATGGAAACAACTAAAATTAATACAATACAAAGGTGGATTATTGTTGTCCTACATTGTTCAAGGATGTAGCTAAAATGGTGAGATGTTCTGACTCATGTCAAAGACTTTCATGAAAAATGAAGGTTCCTAGTATATTACCTCTCACTACAATTTTAATTGAGACTCTGTTTTAGTAGTATAAAATGTATTTTATATGTGATATTACTAAGATGTCAAATAATTGTTTTAAATGGAATCTTGTAGCTACTTATTATTTTACTAAATGGGTTGAAACTATTCCCACAAAGAAAGCTACATCCAAGGCTATCATTGACATCTTGTTGAATAACATAGTTACCAAATTTGGATTACCTCAAAGGATTTTCCTTGACAACATGTCATTTGTTTTATATTACAATTTCATTGACTTGTGAAATAAATATGGGATTAACATTACTTATTCATCCCCATATATCCCTCAAGGTAATGGATAGGTAGAATCTAGTAATAAAAACTTGATGAAGATTATTTAGAGGAACCTTGAGTAGAATAAGAAAACATGAGATGATAAATAAAGTTTGTAGTATGGGCTAACAAGATTACTTCTAAGGAAAATTGTTGGGACATATTATGTCAAAGGACGAAATTAGAGTCGATCCTAATAGAGTCAAGGTCATTGATGATATATCTCAGCCCAAGAATCTCAAATGAATTCAACCTAGGAAAATCAATTTCATAAGAAGATTTATGCCATTTTTCTAAAAAGATCAAGCCCATTTGTAAGATGATGAAGAAAGACAAATATTCCATTCAGATGGTGAGCTTGCTAGGTGAATTTTAGAGATTAAGGAAGCTCTAAATAAAGCACCAATCTTAATCAGTTTTAAGTATGCAAAGCCTTTTCATCTTTTCTCATTTGCATCTTTTTATACTATTGTTGTTGTTTTATTGCAAAAGAATATGAATGGTTATGAGCATCCAATCACCTCTTTCTATAAATTGCTCCAAAATGTAGAATTGAAGTACCTAGTTATGGAAAAGAAGACATATACACTAGTTAAGGCTATGAAATATTTTAGATCTTATCTCATTGGTGCCAAGACTATAGACTAAGTGCCTCACATAGTAATCAAAGATATTTTCACTTAGCTAGAGGCATCAAGAAGGACATGTAGATCTGGATCAACAAGATCTAGAAATTTGACTTGGAGATTTAGATTACAAAGCTAGTTAGATGTTAGGGACTATCTAAACTCATAGAAGAGCCAAACTTGGGAAGCCACTGAAATTAACAACATAATTGATGATAATGCTCTAATTCCTTGTGCCTTGGAAAATGATACATGGTATTTTGACATTGTATATTTTATTTTTTGAATATGTCTTGTCCACCACATATGCATACCACTAAGAAAAAGAATTTGAATCTTACTACACAAAAAACATGTCTTGTTAAAAGGTGAGCTCACATTGAAAAGCTTTCAAAGCAGATGCTACTAACATGTCTAAACTTGGACAGGTCTCAATGAATCATTGATGAATGGCACAAGGGGATATGGGTAGGACACTTCATGGAAATAAATACAATTCATAAAATATTAAGGAAAAGTTATTGGTGGCCCACATTGTTCAAGGACATGTGACTAAAATGGTGAGATGTTGTGACTCATACATTCAAATATTTTCATGAAAAATGAAGGTTCCAAGTGTATTACCTCTCACTACCATTTTAGTTAAGGCTCCTTTCCAATAGTGAGAAATGGTTTTTATAGGTGATATTATTGACAATTCAAGTAATGATTTTAAATGTAATCTTGTAGCTATTGATTATTGTACTACGTGGGTTGAAGTTATTCCCACAAATAAAGTTACATCCAAGGTTGTCCTTGACTTCTTGTTGAATAACATAGTGGCTAGATTTGGATTGCCCTAATGGATTATCTTGACAATGCTAGGTGTTTTAGGTCATATTATTTCATTGACTTGTGTAATGAACTCAGATAAACATCACTTATTCATACCCATATAGCCCACAAGGTAATGGATAGGCAGAAGCTAGTAATAAAAACTTGATGACGATTATTTAGGGGAACCTTGAGTAGAATAAGAAAAGGTGGGATGACAAATTAAAGTTTGTAGTATGGGCTAACAAGATTACTTCTAAGAGACCTACAAGTAAAAGTCTTTTCAACTTGGTATATGACACAAATACTATGTTTCCCATTAATTTGGAAGTGCCTATATAGAATCTATTGAAACAAGTTGATGATGCTAAAGATGATCTAGAGGATTAATCAATTGATTGAGTTGGATGAAATTAGAAGATCAACACTTGAGAATAATTTGGCATGCTAGAGAGGTGTCAAAAGATTGTTTAAAAAAAGTTCTAAGTAGGGGTGTTTTCAATTAAGAGACATTGTTCTTTTTTGGAATTTAAGGTTAGAAGACAAAGGAAAACATTAAAAATTTGATTCCCTATGGTTAGGCCTATATTTTGTTGATAATTATTGTGGACAAGGCACATTTTACTTAAGGACCTTGAATAGTGATTTCCAAGAGTTGGGAGTACATGGGTAGTATTTGAAACATTATAGTAACTCTTTATTTCTCTCCTTGTGTAATTATGACTACAAGTTCTCTCATAATGAAATGTGTAAGTGTTCTTTTCAATATTTTTTTTTGGTGCCTGGTAAACTTTTTTCACGTGACCGGTGACGCTGGCACGACACGCCCTCTGATACCACATGGACAGGGGGAGACTAGACCTCATGACCATCTTTACCGCAACGAAATTACTTAGCCAATTGAGCCATGGCCCCCGCCAGTAAATATTCTTTTCAATATTGGTTTGCTTCTAATTATGTGTTTTCTTGTTTTCTTTCCCATTTTTTTAATATTTCAATCTCATCCTTTATTCTACTATTTTGGTCTACACTAAGAGATGACCTTCTAAATTCTTATTATACCTACTAGAGGTACACATCCATAACTAGAGCTACTATTGACACCATTTCCTATCATTTCCATTTATGGCTTTTCCTATCACTTCCATGACTTATTTTTTACAACTAATCATAGATATACATGATATGTTCTATGTTTTCTTCAACACTGAGTTTCTGGTTTAGTCATGTTCTCTACTAGTATCCTAGCTTCATGGTTGATTTCCATCATGGTGTGTCTACATCAAGCTTAAATATTTTAGACATGACTATTTATTATCATGCCTAACTAAGTGCTTGCATTGTATGTCACATTTCCTCCTAGGTTCATGGCTTGTTTCTATGCTTTATTCTAGGCCCCAAGATATTCATGAGGCAAGTTCTAAAGGGGCATTCATATCTTAGGATTCAATTGGTATGTTTATCATGTTCTCTTTGGACCCAAGTCTCCTTGTGTGTTTAACTTAAGTGGAAGCCTCACTTTTAAGGATGTCTAAGTGCTCAAGTCTGAAGCGAGTGGTAGATCTATGTTCTTTTAAGTTTCCCAACTTGGTGAGTATTTCAAATCTAAATATTGACCATGTATAATTTTCTAGACCTAACCTTCCTATAGGTTAGACTTAAGTCACTTGCTCATATCTATGTTTATTCATTTTCAAGTCCAAGGGGCTTGATAGATCTAATGTATTTATCCATCGGGGCTAAGTGACAATCTAAATTCTAGAGATGTACCTTAAAATATGAATTCAAGCTTTCAATTTTTGGGGGTTCACTGATAGTAAACCTAAGATTTTATGTCTCAATCCTATGGGAATTTCACATCCAAATGTCAAAGTATTCCTATGTCCAAGGTGCAAACTAGATTGAGATGTTTATATGTTAGATTGAGATATTTATATGTTATAGTTCATTGGTGTTTCAAATCTATAGTCAAGTGTATTTCAAATCTGAATACTCATTTTTATGTCTTTGTTACATCCAAATACCAATTATGCGTTACTCTAGATTAGACCCACCTCCTCTGCAGAGATGGCTTAGATATTCAAAGAAGTATATTTAGTCTCCGCACAGACGGATTAGATATTCAAAGAAGTATATTTAGCAAAGCCACGGTCTCATATTTATTATTAAAATTTAACTGTTTCACACATGCCTTGACTATTTAATAGACAAGGCATGAGCGGCCCACAGAGAATCTTTAAAATTTTCCAGATTAAGCCTCCCTATAAAAGCATGTACATGATGAATTATATACGAGTATGATGTCCTGAACTGAGAAACTTCAATAGCCTCTTAATTCAGGCAGCCAACTTCTTAAAACTAAAAATGCACTAAACAGCAAAGTGTGACAGTTTTATAAAATCCAGTGTATTAAAGACCTTTCTTCAGAAATTCTTTTGTATAAGAGCCTAGAGGCAGTTGGTTTCTTGGAAGGTGTTCACCTATGGCGTATGGTGCCTTTTGGGGTGACTTCTGGTTCTACACAGGCTGAGGAGGATGTTTGATATTGCAGCTGTGCTTTGGACATAGAGATATCTTCAGGTTTGTTTGTACCCTGCTCATTTTCACCTTACCAATGGTGCCTTTTCAGAGGAAATTTTGCGGATTCTCTCTGCGTTTTTAAGCTGCCAGTGTTCTGTTTAAGAGTTGGATTTAATGTGATTCTTGATGTGCATTGCATCATGGAGATTGCCTCTATTCAGCAGCTGCCTTTGTAATATTCTCTTTGTTTGAATCAGTCAGCAGTTTTAGAGGGTTTTGGATTTCTGTTTTTCAGCATTGTTCAGTGGCTGGTGTTCTCTTTGTTGTGGCCTGTTTTTTAAAACGTGCTGCCTCCTTTCAGGCTGTTCTTGTTCCTTCTGTATGTGTTGGCAGTGTTCTGTAGAAGCATGTTCATGCGCTGTCTGTATATTTGTATACTGACTCTTGATTTTTTTTGGAGTTTTTTTCCTTGTACATTTACATTTTTTCAATTTAAAAAAAGATTCGGGAACATTCGTCATTCCACAAAACATACCCTAAGAAGAAAGGTAAACAAGAGAATTTTTCTTGGTTTTGCAGGATTGCCTTTAACCCAGATGTTGAACCCCATGCAACACGGACAAATATTTGCCGGTTAAATTCTCACCACCACGCAATGGAACCCAATGCACCCCACCAACTGTTGTAGCGGCTCGCCTGTAACGGAAGCGTAGTTTTTGAAATGACTTTGGGTGGGCAACTGTTCAGATTTAAGTGGATATATTTAGGTTGATGAATGAATAAGTGTAATCAATCCATAGATAAAATAATGTACTAGGGTTTTATCTTATAAAGACATGATGGTAAGAGGGAGAGGAGGAAAAGAAAAACAGAGCAGAAATAAGGAACAGAAATGAAAAGCAGATAACAAAAGAGATAAACTGCTTGAAATATATATGCAACTTCTGATCAAAAACTCATTCAAGTATTGCACCAAATAAACAAAGAGCTTCAGCTCTTTCTGTATTTGCAAGAAAAATGATAAAACAGAGTGCTCTATTTATAGTAGTTTCATACTTTCTCTTTTAAAACTGTTACAACAGCAGACTTCACTTCTTTTTTTGTTCATTCATTATCACATAATAAACAGTCCAATGTAGCGTATATATCAGCAAAAGAGAGGGAAAACCAAGGAGCATTAAATACAAGTTTATTGTTGATTAGACAGCCAGCAAGAAAATCTGAATATGGAGATATACAATTAAAACAAAATCAGAAATAGATCTGAATTGAAGACCAAAAAAGATGGACTGAGCTGGAGAAAATATGTTTCACATGCGTGAGAGATGGAGAGAGGATATATTAACACAGAGATCGGAGAGATATTAATGTTGGTAGTTGGGATTATTTCCAACACTCCCCCTTAATCACAACTACTACCATCTATGATGCCCAATCGATCTCTTTGGTAGACAAAACTTTATTTCCCTAATGCTTTGCTGAAAATGTCTGCACACTAATCTTTAGACCTGCAAAATTTCAAAAAGATTTCTCCATTGTTGATTAGTTCTTTGATGAAATGATATCTGGTGTCAATATGTTTGCTTCTTTTGTGAAAGACTGGATTCTTGGACAATGCTATGGCCGAGTTGTTGTCACAATGTATCTTTGTTGCATCTTCTTGTTCATGTTTCAACTCTTTCAACACTCTTCTCATCCAAACTACTTGGCATGTTGCCCCTATTGATGCTACATACTCTGTTTCAACAGACGAAAGTGTGATAATTGGTTGTTTCTTTGAAGCCCAAGATATTACACCAGTGCCAAAATGAAAAATATAACCAGATGTACTTTTTCTATCATCAATGCTTCCAGCACAATCACTATCCATATATCCTATCAACTTGAACTCATTTGAACTTGAATATTGAATGTCATAATTCTTTGTTCCACTCACATACCTTAGGATTCTTTTTCTTGCTTGCCAATGAGAAACTTTTGGAGACTCTATAAACCTTGAAATGAGACTAACTGCATACATTATATCAGGCCTTGTGGCTGTTAAATACATGAGGCTACCAACAAGCCTTTTATACAAAATTGGATCAACATTGAATCCTTCATCATCCTTGCTTAGTTTCAAACCTGTGACAATTGGTGTTGGTGCTGATTTGCAATTTATCATATTAAACCTTTTCAAAATGTCACTTGCATACTTAGTTTGAGAAATGAATATGCCATTTTCATTTTGGTTGACCTCAATGCCTAAAAAATATTTCATGAGTCCCAAATCAGTCATTCAAATTCTTTTTTCATAGCTCCTTTGAACAAATCAATTCCCAAATCTCCCATGAATATCAAATCATCAAAATACAAGAAAATAAGTAAGATCTCACCTTGATCATTCATCTTGGTATACAATGTATGCTCACTGCTGCACCTATTGAAGGCATTTTGTAAAAGATAAGAGTCAATTCTGCTATACCAAGTTCTTGGGGCTTGCTTGAGTCCATAGAGTGCCTTTTTCAGTTTGTAGACTTTGTCTTCTTGACCCAAAATCTCATACCCCAGTGGCTGCTCCACATAAACTTCTTCTTCAAGATAACCATTCAAAAAGGTTGATTTCACATCCATTTGGTAAACAGGCCATTTGTTTTGAGCTACTATGGCAAGTATCATTTTTATGGTATCTAGACGGGCTACAGGAGCAAATGTCTCATTGTAATCAACTCTGGGCTGTTGTGAATAACCTTTAGCAACTAGCCTTGCCTTATGTTTTTGCACATCATCATTTGCACTTAACTTAGTTTTGTAAACCCACTTCACTCCTATAACATATTTTCCTTTTGGAAGGCTCACTAACTCCCATGTTTGATTCTTTTCAATTGAATTAATTTCTTCATCCATTGCATTTACCCATTTTTCATCCTTAATAGCATCTTCATAATGAATTGGATCTTCTACTTGTGAATAAAATGCAAAAAAAGAGAAATCAGACCAGCATTATTCTCACCTTCATTTTCCTCATAAATATCTCTTAAACTTCTAATTTTTTGTCTTCTTAAGCTTGCCAATGTTGTATTTGACATATCACTTGCACTAGAACTTGTCGAATGTGGACTTGATGGTACTACACCTTGATTGCCACTTGTAGATGGTGTTTGTTGTACATTTGAAGGAGTGGATGCTTGAATGAGTGAGGCTGCCCTTACACTTGATGATGGTGTCATTTGTTGACCACTTTGTTGAGCTAGAATGGGTGTGGAAGGAGTCACATTTGAAGGAGTATTTGCAAATATAAAAACTTCATTTTCCTCTTGTGGTATGCTTGCTGATATGTTGACTGTTTTTTCTACACTTCCATCCCATGCTTCCTCTTCTATCAACTACACATCCTTGCTGATTATAACCTTCTTTGTTATTGGATTATACAACTTGTAGGCCTTTGATTCATCACAATATCCAACAAATATGAACTTCTCTCCTTTGTTGTCTAATTTTCTTCTTAATTCATCTGGCACATGTGCATATACAACACATCCAAAAACTCTTATATGAGCAACACTATGTTTTCTTCCACTCCAAGCTTCTTCTGGAATCATATTCTTGACACTTTTGGTTGGACATCTATTCATTATATAACTTGCACATGAAACAGCTTCAGCGCAATATTCATTTGACAAATGTTTTGCTTTCAACATGCTTCTAGCCATTTCCATAATTATTCTATTTTTCCTTTTAGCTACCCCATTTTGTTGAGGTGTGTATCTAGTTGTGAATTGTTTGTGAATTTCGTGGTCTTTGCAAAATCTTAGAAAGTCATTAGAGATGTATTCACCACCTCTATCTGTTCTCAATGCTTTGATGTAATGACCACTTTGCTTCTCAACAAGAGCCTTGAGTTGACAAAAATATTCAAACACTTCACTCTTATGCTTTAGAAAGTAAACCTATGTTTTCCTTGAGTAGTCATCAATGAATGTCAAAAAGTAGAATCTTCCACTAATTGAAGGTGTTTGCATTGGTCCACACAAATCTGAATAAACAATTTTTAAAAGTGTTTTTGCCCTCATTGACTTACCTGCCGGAAATGATTCTCTATGTTGCTTTCCCAAGATGCACCCTTCACATACTCTTTCCGGTTTCTCTATTAGAGGAAATCCCTTCACCATGCTTTTCCTATGAAGCAAATTTAGACCTCCAAAGTTTAAATGCCCAAATCTTAGATGCCAAAGCCAATTTTCATCTTTTATTTCTGCTTGAAAGATGGTTTGTGACTGCTACAACTTCTTCTTTATCCACTTGTGTGTTCATTGTGGGGTGTGCTTGAGCATATTCCACATTCAAATCCAGCTTAATCTTTAGGGGAAACATTCTATTGTTTGTCATTTGAACCTTGGCAATGAGTTGTGTTGAGCAATTTTGCACACCATTTCAAAATTTTGATGCAAGGCAGTTTCGTAACAATTCAAATTCTTATCGAGAGTTTCTATTTCTATTATTCTTCAAGGAAAGGTTGTAGATTCTCTTGTAAGACATTGAGGTAGTGTGTCTAGAACAATCAAACATAGAGGGGCCAAGAAATCTTTAAGTACATAAGCTGAATGGCTGCACAAGTCTTTGGGTGCTCCAGATTTAGCTAATCATACATTACTTATACAATTGGAGCTCCATGGTTGTATAGAGTTAATGGCTTTACCAGAGTCCATTAGATGTCTAACAGACCTTAAGTACCTAGATCTCTCAAACTGCTTCAACATAAGCCAACTTCTTGACACTGTATCTAACCTCAATTCTCTGGAGGTGCTCTTTTTATCTAATTGTCATAGCATAAGAAAGTTACCTGACTCATTTGAAGAGCTAAGGGTTCTCAAAAGAAATCAAAATGGATGGAATGCCTTTGAAGAATTTGCCTAAATCCTTGAGATGGTTGTCTTACTTGGAGATGTTGTCTCTTCATTGTTGTCATGATTTAAAAAACATTTCTACCAAATAGGTGAATTAAATTGCCTGCAGTATCTGAATATACATGGTTGTTCTAGTTTGCAGGCTCTCCCTGATTCAATATATAAACTCAGAAGATTATGTCAGTTAGATATGACCAATTGCAATAGTAAGGTGTTTCAAGCCTCAAGCTCTAAAGCTCAGTAGCAACTAAATAGAAGCGCGACCTTCAAATAAAGGTGAAGTCCAAAGTCAAACTCTCAAGTCATGAAGGGATAACATATTTTGCAACTAATAATACAAAGAGCCACCAACAAATTAAGGTGCTAGCTATATAGAGTGGGGAATCATTGAAAAGATGGTGTAACCTTTAAAACAAGGGTGTCACTCATCAAGTATAGCAATCTTAGCTTCATTAAAAGGAACACTGCTATTTTTAAGGTACAGTAAGCCATTAGCAAACTGGCTAAAAGCCATACAAGGAAGGTGCCTTCTCCTTCTAATCGTGTCAAGCATAAAAGAAGTCAAGGCACAGCTTATAAAATGAGCAGCTAGCCATTATTAAAACGTAGACCCTCAAATGACAAAGATGCTACTAGCATCAAGCAAAGAGGTGGCTCATATGAGAATAGGGCACAACCTATATCATATAGCATGGCCTCTAAAAAGAAGAAATTTAGCTATATTTGAGTCGTCTCTATTCAAAGGAAGCATGAGCCATTTCAAATCAAGACATAGCTTTCAAAGATGATGGTGCAACTCTTGTAGGCACTCAGCTAGTATGAAATGCAATTTCCATTTCAATAGAAGGTACATTCTTTATGGTAGGAGAATTGCCTGAAATAGAAACATAGCAACACTATTTTCAAATGTATCATCGAGGAAGATAGTATTCTTCTCTGATGATGCTAAGTAATAGTGGCGCTGTCATGTGAAAATGAACATGGTTCCATTAGCATCAGTCATTCACTCGTCACAAAGCTTTGGCCTATCAGGAAATGTAGTTTAAAACTCTAATGCAACCTGTATGTAACAAGGCGCAGCATATACAATTAAAAAAGTGCGTCCTACTCATAAAAAATGGTGCTACTAGAATAGTGACCTCCATTCTAAGTGAAGGCATAATGCATCATCTGAGGCACTGCTCATATGATGCTGCAGGCTTCTATCAAAGGTGCCATTATGAAGATTCATATGAAGGCACTTAGCATAGCCATGAATAATGGCACTGAACTAAAGACATAGAAACCCTAGTTTCTATGCATACAAAGAAACACTCAGGCGCCATAAGATAAAGATCACATCAACGACTCGGGCAGTTTCAAAATAGAAGAAGTGGAGCTTGCCACATGTTTTAACCATAGCCATTTGAAAATAAAAGTAAGGGTGATGCAAGAGCATCCCTGGTTCAAGAGCAATCTTGCATCAACCAAAAACATTTGCATTTTAGTTCTTTCATTTTCTAGTTCAATTCAGGCAGTTCAGTCAGAAGAAGTTTCAGCTTGTGGTCTAATTTTGGCATTTCACACCTTACAGATCTGGACTTAGCACCTATATTCATTCATCTACATCATATCAAGAATTCAAAACATTTGGATCAGTTACCAAAAAGTTATCACTATCAGAAGATCCTCTATTTTCTCAGTGCAGAGCTTTCTGACAGTCATGAACAATCTACTGAAGGAGAAGATTTGTGAGCTTTGGCTGACTTGCGGATCCTAATGATACATTCTACAATGTTCCTTGGTTCATGGCTAACCTCCCTCATAGGTCCGCACTTCATTGTATCCATTGGAGAAGGATTTTCAAGCCGATAGGTCCGACCTATCCAAGAGCACACGTTACACCACTTCATCAGGATTCTGAACCTCTTGTGGTCGACGCAAAGGAATCTATTGGTCTGGAAATGATATATAAAGATGAAATAGATCCTTAGGAAAGTAGCAATTCACATAGGAAAGATCTAATAGTTTAGATTTGTGCAAAGGAGCTTCAAAGCTTTATCTTGCGCATGTTTGTAATCAAGTCTTTGAGCCCAGTTGTAAGCCCACATGTTGCAGGCTAGATTGTATTTGAGTTCTTTGATATACTGAATGACTGAATCTGCATTTGTTCCATTTCTTTAGATTGTTTCCATTGTGTTTACTCTTGCTGCACAGTCTGGATAGTTCATTCTGTGAACGCTCTTACCGTGACTGCACCAAGTGGTATCAAAGTGAAAGTTTGATTCTTTGGAGTGAATTGGAAAAGGAGATTCTGTAAGATCTTGTTGTGAGAAGATCGCCAATCTAAAGCAGGTTACTTGTGTGCAACCGATCGCTGATTGAGAGGTAGTTGTCGCTGGTAGCCCGATTGTCAAATTTGAGGTAGTTTGTACTTGATCCTAGGAAGAATGCCACCGCAAAGAGTTCCTCCTATCGGTACAATGTCTAATAGAATGGATGAAATGATAGAATTGATGAGAACAATGCGAATTCATTTGGATGTTGTTGAGGAAGATAGGCAAAGAGGATTGACACTGAGACCTAATGTTGAAAGTGATGATGAAGAAGAATTTCAATCTACTGAACAAACTAGAGAAACCCTAGAAGGTCATGAAGAAGAAGAATTACATCAGGTAAAGATGTTGCGAGCTATTTCAAAGATTGGAAAGAGACCTAGAGTTGATGTGCCGAATTATACTGGTAATTTGAACCTTGAAGAGTTGATTGATTGGATAATTGATATGGAAGAATACTTTGAATATGAAAAGATGGAAGATCTAGAGACAGTGAAATTTGCAAAGACAAAGTTGAAAGGACATACTGCTATATGGTGGAAAGAAGTTTAGTTGGAAAGAAATAGAAGAGCAAAAGAAAAGATTACAAAGTGGGACCGAATGGTGACAAAGTTGAAGGATCAGTTTATACCTGCTGACTATGAGTTGGAACTACTGAAGAGATTGCAAAACCTGAGACAGAAGGAGAAATCTGTGGAGTATACTAAAGAATTTCATAAGATGTTCATAAGTGTTGGTTAACAGATTTGTCTTTTTTCTGAAAATAATCTATTCTGACTCTATACCCCTCTTTAAAATAACAAATGAGTTAAACAACAAATGGGTGAACCCTTTAAATTAGTTCCCCTCTGAATTTTTAGGTACAGCTCCCTTTGTGATTTTCAATGAATTTAACCTATTCAATTAATCAAATGCATTTTTAACCAGAAAACGCTTAAGGCAGACTAACATTCATACATAGCCATGTCATGAACGCGATAATTTATACAACAACAAGATAGAATATACAGATTTTGCTTTGATATCTTCGAATATGTGAATACATTCATAGGAACTTGTTCAACCAATAAAGAACTAAACACATATGATAAATTGTCCAAATAAAGAGCAATTACCAAGTGAAAGGGGATTTCACACAGAAAATCTGATTCCACACATTTAGACGCACAGATCCAAATAAGCAGCAATTGTTCTTTTCTCATTCACAGATGAAGATTTACTCAAACAATCATCATATAATGCAAAGTTAAGTATAGTATTTCTGAAATTCACCTCTTTTTTTTAACTTCTCTCTCCCTCCTCTACTCTAAAAAGAAAAACATATATATATGAATATCTTAACCAAGTCCTTGAGCAAATTAAACCCAGAGTTAACATAACTCTGACCCGTATGGGATTTAGTTTTAACAACTGATTATAAAAGATCAAAGATGCTGGAAATAACATAAATTGAGGAACAGAAAAAGAACGAGCTGGCATGGTTATGACTGGGGCGATGAATCAGCATCTCCTGATTTGCTGTCGGTAGCCTAGGAAGTATGCTAGGCTTTCCACTCCTGAAAGGCAGCCACGAACTCCTGAATTTTAGGGAAGTTTGGTATACCTATCTGTTTCATCCTTAATTTCCAGACCTCATTTTCCCTTCGCATCCTCCCAAATTTTTCCTTGTGCTTAGGGAGTGCATCAATGCAGAGATAGAGCAGAGATTTGACTTTGGAAACCCTAGAGAAATCCTCGATCAGAATATTATCATTTTCTTTAATAAAGTGGATTTTGTTTCTGAAGGATTGGACTACTGCTTCAACATCCTCCACAGGCTTTCCATCATCCTTTAAGTATTTTACATCGATACACTGCAAATCATGTTGTAGTGATTGAGTAAATTCTGCTATTTCTTTAATCAGCTTTGAGAGTTCAAAGCGCCCTTGTCTGGATATGGAGTTCCTCCATTCGATATTCTTCTTGTTCATGTACAACAAATCTTCGTCCACTCCAGTCAAGTTCTTTTCTGCCAAAAACTTTTCCAGTCCATATTTCTGGACTTCCTCTATTTGATTTATCACACTTGTCCACTTACCTTCATCCTTAGCCCAGACAGCAACCTGTGTTTTAAGATCTTCAATGGTAGTGGTGGTCAGATCATATATGCCTTTGAGTTCATAAATATATTCAGTTCCCTTTTGCTCTATGCTGTCTAACCAACTGTCAAAAGTTTTTGAGACCATTTTGCTTCGATGCACTTGATCTAACATTTTTTGATTGACAGGCGACTTTGGGTCGAAAGACAAGGGGACTTGTGAGATTGGCTGTGGGTTAGGATTGTTAATGGCTTCAATATATTCTGCCATTGCACGCAGAGCTTGTTTTAACTCTCTTTTGTCCTTTTCATCTTTCATCGTTCGATTGACCATTCTTTTAGTGGAAGCTTCAAGATGGTGTACATCTGCAGCTCTGGAGGCAGTACTGAGATCTATCCTCTCCACAGTGAAGTCATGCACTGTAGGATCTTGAACCTCTCCCTCCGTCACTAGCTTGGCTATTTCTGCACTCCAGTTACCAGTGTTTGGGTCAACATCTATCCTGGACATTGTTTTAAGTCTCTTGGACTTGGGGGTCTTCCCCAGACATTTACTTACCATGTCCTCCAGAGGGAGAACAAAAGGAATCACCTTCTTTTTGTCAAATATAGAGCTTTCTAGCCATTTCCGTGCAGGGTCCGAGACTGTCTTCCTGGGCTTCTCTCTATCAGAGGGTTCATTTGAAATCATCAACACCTCAGGGATGTCTAGAAAGGTCTCTGACTGTGAACCAGTGTCAGTTGTCTCTGTTCTATTTGGGCTTGCCTCTTTGTCCCCCATAGGCTCTTCTACTTCTTCCTCTGAATTTAAGTCAACAATTATTGTCTCAGAAGTCTGCTTCTTTCTCTTCCCCTTTGTCCTCAATCTGGTAACACGGGATGGTAGAATGTCCGTGAGGACCCTTCTGGATCTCTTGGAGGCAGGGCTTTTCTCAGCCGATGTCTTGGATGCACCTGCACCACAGATAGCAAGGGGTTGATTAGAAGAGACCATGGGAAGTGATGATGCAGCCACTGAAGAGAATTGTTGGACGGTTTTACTCTGCAGCCCTTCCTGCCTTTTTTCTTTCAACCATTTTTTAGTCCTCCTTATCACAGGAAGGGTTTTAATTTCAATTCTGTCCTCTTCTTTCTTGCTCCAGTCCACCTCTGGGATGGGCAAGTGTTTTATTTTCTCAAATTGTGGATCAACCACTTGTTCATCATAAACAAAAATTCCAGAAACGTCCATGTTTAAATTAAGGGTAATTATTTGCCCCAAAGAAAATCTGCACCATAACCTTCTCCTCACTTCGAACTCATCTGGGCAGTCCTCCCAGTAATCCTCCAGCTTAGGAAGATGCAAGTGCCCTGTCCCGGAATCTAGGTTATCTTTAACAAAACATTTACTATCGAATTGAACCCTGGCAATGAAAAATTGAAAATTGAACCTTTTGAGGTTCACCTCCAGATTTAAGGCATCGGATTTTGAATGGCATGAATAATGCCCAAGTTCAATAGGAAAAGCAATACCACAACCCTTTTTTGATGGGAATTTGTTATCAACATGTGCCAATTGCCGACATACCTCCATCAATACAAAATGATCGAATACATATCTAGGCAACTTCAGGGGTTCACCATCAAACCCTCCAACTCTGATATAAGTGAATTCAGAAAACTGGATGAAAAAGCTGCCGTAGATACTGATCAGTTGCATTGCTTCACTGGTCAGTCTCTTACCTGGATTGCCTGCCAGTTCATAGGTTATTTTTCTAGTAAAGACATCATTAATTCTTTTATAATTTTCGTAACAATTTCTTCTTTGCAACTGTGAGTAATATTGATAAATTTTGCTGCTCTCATTTAAAGGCTGATGAGGCAGGTCAAACCAATCTCTTGTGGATGCTAAACAGTAAAACAGATAAGAAGACATAAAGAAATCCCTGTTACCCAGACGATTATTTAAACTCTGATGCAGACAGTCAGCTACTATCTCAGCCCAATCCAAATATTGTTCACCCTAAAGGATGACTTGTATAAAAAAGTACATCCAGTCTTCCCAGTAATAGGCATGTTGATTGCCTCTCAATCTGTTCAATAACACCACAATATCCCTTACTTCCTGTATTAAATGATCTCTAGTAAGGGGTTTGGGCAGCCTTGAACCGCCTTTTTGAAATTTTAGCAGCCAATTTCTTGCTATTACACTTCTGTACGTTGGTCTCTTTTCTGAGAAATACCCATTGGAGGAAGTAATGTCAAGATTAGAATACGCCTCCTTAGGCGGTATCTTCATCACAGACATGAGGGTTTGTCTGTCAACGTGAAATAACACATCCCCGTTTGCTTTTCTGACACACCTGTGTTGGGGATCATATCTGTTTATACACTCTTGAACCAACTCTGGGCAGAATATAGCTTGAGGAAAGGCTGTGGCTTCAACTAAACCACTGTCCACAATTTTCTTCATTGTGGGGGTTTGGACAGGATTTCTAGTTCTTCCTATGAATTCCTCTAAATCATATTGAACTAATGCAGTATCCCCAAATTCTGAGTGAGAGTAAGTGAGACCAGGGCCATGTTTGTCTCCCAAACATGTAGATTTCAAAGACATATTTGGACAATTATAATAAGATGCTTCGAATTTCAAAAATAACAGAAATTCCAGAGGCTCTTCTTTCTAGTATAAGAATTTAGAATAGCACAGGGGAAACAGGACTCACCTTCAGGATATTTGAATTCACTGCGCAAACTTGAAAAACGAAAGCCTTACACTTCCAGCGTTACCCTTCTCCGCAATGCACAGTATATTTTCCTGCTAAAATTAGCTTGTTCTTGGTTAATAATGGTGCTTACCAGAATGAATAATCATCGCTTGGAACAATACGTGCCAAAAATATTCGAAAAGACGTGAACTCTGATTTCTTCATTAATAGCAAGTAATGTCCGTGCGCCATCATGAAGTACAATGATTATCCATAGTCTCCGCCAAATTAGAGCTTTCTGTTTCATGATGGGCTTCTGACAAAATTTCCTCCAACTTTCCCGCTAAGTTTGACTTAGAAAGCTGCAGGAGCCAACGGGACCAAAATTGCCAAATCTTTGAACTTATTGAACCATTGAACCTATGGGACATGGTTCAACGGGATGGTTCAATGTGATGGTTCAAGCATGTCAATTAGACTTAGTAGGCAGGCAAAACATTGACTTACCGAAACAGAGACTTGAACTTTGAACCGTTGAACTTATGAAGACGCAGTTCAATATGAAGGTTCAATGACGCAAGGGTTATGTGGACCAACAAAAAGTTACACGGCTTCAGTAAAAGGTTGCCAATTATAAACAATGAACTATTGAACCTTGAACCGTTGAACCCCGCGGCAGAGTACAAGTGGGAGGTTCAACGAACGATACATTAATAAACACGGGAATTGTGTGACCCAACTCATAGGAAGACAATGTGTTGAACCTTAAAATTGTTGAACTGTTGAACCTTGAACCCCGCTATAGGGTACGCGCAGAAGGTTCAAGTTCAACCCGAAAGTACAAAGACGCTTAAGACAAACAGTAAGACAAGTTGCTTAATATGATACTTCAGACGTATTGAACCATTGAACCTTGAACTTTGAGAATGTTTCGGGTTCAAAGGTTCAAACCTTTTATACAAAGACGACACACGGGTAAAAATTGAAGGACTAAGAGTTGATTTACAAAGAATACGGTAAACTAACTTTTGCTTAAGAAAAATTACCAATATATGAATAAACAAGGGCGACTCAAAAGGTAACATTGGCTCTGACTAGGGAGTGCATTTTATGGCAAAATGCAGAGAACTCAGAGGTTCTGGTTTCGCAGAAGATGAAGAAAGAGAAGAAAAGAGACAGCCCGGGGCAAAACAAAAATGGGAAAGGAAAACACAAAACTGAACAAGAGGGAAGACTATGTACAAAGCAGGGGACCCTGCTTACAGGCGATACAGTTTGAGATCCTGTCCATTATAGGACAGGGGTAAAACAGTTCCATCAGGATATTCCAGTTTGAAAGAATTTGGACCCAGTACCTGGTGAATCTTGAAAGGCCCACTCCATAGCGAGTCAAATTTGCTATGTGCACCTTTGGGTTCTCTCCTTCTATCCCACAATAATATTTCATCCCCTTCCATAAACTTCCTGGGTCTTGTCCTCTTGTCAAAAATTTCTTTGACCCTGGCCTGATGCATAGTAATTTGGTCAACCAGCTCGTTTCTCTCTTCAATTTTGGCTAAATACATAATCCTCTTCTCCAGGGAATCTTGGAAATATTGATCCTCAATTACACTTTGCAGTTTGGCTATAGATAGCTCCAGGGGTAAAGATAATTGGGCACCTATCCCATAAACTAATTCAAAAGGCGCCATCCCAATTGCTCTTTTAGGAGTTATTATGTCAGCCCAGGGTGCTTCATACAACCTCTTATGCCAATCTCTGGGGTTATCATTCACCAATTTCTTCATGATAGCAATGAGGTTTTTGTTACTGGACTCAGCTTGTCCATTCCCCTGGGGATAATAATCTGATGAATGGGAGAGAGAAATACTATGCTCATAACAGAAAGAAGTCATTTCGACTGAAGAGAAACTGATAGCATTATCTGTTACAATCTTCTGAGGCACACCAAAACGTACCAAGATATTCCTTTTAAGAAAATCACAAACCACTCCGGAAGTTGTTCTTTTTACGGGGGCTGCCTCAACCCATTTTGTGAAATAATCTGTTGCTGTTAAAATGTGAGTATGCCCTGCACTTGAGGGTGGTGAGATAGGCCCAATAAAATCCAATCCCCACTGTTTAAAAGGGTCTTCAACAACAATAGGCCTCAAAGGTAGAGCTGCAAGTTGTGGCCTACCTGAGAACATTTTACATTTCTCACAATTGGCCACCCACCTATATGCATCTTTAAACATTCATGGCCAGTAGTAACAATTTCTGAGGATTTTGAAAGCTGTAACTGAAGAAGAAAAGTGTCCACCACAAGCTTCGTTATGAAAAACTTCCAAGAGTTTCTCTTGCTGTTCTTTGTCTACACACCTCAGGAAAGTTCCATCTAACCCTTTCTTGTAAAGGATATTTCCCCAGATAACATATTTTGCAGCTTTTAGCTTCAGATTCTTTTCTCTTTAGGGGTCAGGTGATCAGGACAATCCCCATATGTAAGATAGTGTGCTATATCTAGAAACCATGGATCCTGCAAGCTTACCAATAAGACTGTGGGGAGTCCTTCTCCTTCTTGTTCTTTGTTCTCAGCAATCAAATTACATAAGCCTTGACCCCTGATCAGTTTAGTAGGCTTAACTTCTAGATCATATTCCTGAATTTTAGCAATCCACGTTGCTCTATTGTTTAATCCTACTTCTTGCTGAGTCAAAATACTTTTCACAGCTGAATTTGGAACAAATACAACTGAGTGGGAGTGAAGTATATAATATCTGAATTGTTTAACAGCCTTAACAACTGCAAAGGCCTGTTTTTCAACTAAAGAATACTTCAGCTCATGTTTCTTAAGGGGGACGCTCATAAAAGCTATGGGAACCTCTTCGTTCAATTCATTTTTCTGCAGCAAAATACCTGACATGGTATGTTCCGAAGAATAACAGTAAATGATAAAATCCTTTTGAAAATTAGGATTTACCAAAGTGGGAGTGTTTGCAATCGCCTCCTTGATATCCTCAAACGCCTTCTTAGCAACTTCATTCCATTTGAAAGGTTGCTTCTCACTCATCATCCCAACAATATGTTTTGTAATTTCAGCAAAGTCGGGAATGAACCTTCTGAGAAAGTTGATTTGACCAAAGAAGGATTTGGACTCCAGTTCTGTTTGAAGGGAGACTAAGTTGTTGAATTGCCTTGACCCTTTCTGGATCAATCCTGATTCCATCCTTTGAGACTAGGTGTCCTAACAATTTTCCCTCAGTCACACAGAAAATTGACTTCTTGGGATTGAGTGAGATGCCATGGCTTCGACACCTTTGCAAGATAGACTCCAAATTCTTCAAGTGATCTTCTCTCTTCTTGGAAAATACAGTCAAATCATCAAGGTAAATAACAATAATTCTGTTCTTCAGGTCTCTAAAAGATGAATCCATTGCTCGCTGAAAAGTTGCTCCCGCATTAATTAAGCCAAAGGGCATCCGACTATAGGCAAAAGTCCCTCGGGGTGTGGTGAAAGCGGTCTTGTGTTGATCTTCTGCAGCTACACCTATCTGATTGTAACCTGAGAAGCCATCCAATATAGACATCATTTTAGACCCAGCAACTGTCTATAAGATGTGGTCCATCACAGGCAAGGGATAGTTATCTTTCAGGCTAGCTTGGTTTAAATTTCTAAAATCGACACAAATCCTTATTTCTCCATTCTTTTTTCGTACTGGAACAATATTTGCCACCCAAGTGGAGTGATGAATTGGATATATAATTCTAGCTTTTAGCATCTTATCAATCTCCCTGAAAATGGCTTCAACAACTTTTGGATTATAATTCCTCAGCTTCTGTCTAAATGGAGCTGCATTTGCTTTCAAAGGAATATGATGTTGAAACTGTCCATGTCTAAAATTTTTGAGATCATCATAGCACCAGGCGAAAACATCTTTATATTTGATCAGCAATTTGATCAATTTGTTCTTCTCTTCCGACGAGCAGCACCTACCAATGGATACCCATTTAGGATCAGCTTCATCTCCAATATTTATCTTCTCATAATCCTCTGCTTTATCAGAAACATGGGAAGGTTTGCCTTTAACATATTCATCTCTTCGAGAAAATAGATGTTCCAAAGAGACCAGCCCTTTAGGGATTTTGTTCCCCTTTAATTGAATTATATCCTCTCTTGGATTAATCCCAGGGTCAGGACTGAATTCTTTACACTCTGCTTCGGAACCTTCAAAGTAGGCCCCCAGAAACATTTCTGCATTTTCTAAAAACTTTCTGATTTGATTATCACTTTCAAAAACCTGCCAGTTTTCGGTATTATCAGCGACATTAGGATGATATATCATTTCTATCCTATAAGAATCTTTCTTGAAATCTAGATGTGGCAAAAGGAGTGAAGCTGATACTGCTAAAGAATCTGCTCGGGAGTTTTGATCTCTGGGAATTATTTCTATAGAGAAGGCATCAAAATATTCGATCTCATCCCATACCCTATTTCTGTAGTGCCTTAGTCTTTCATTTTTCACAGAAAAGATCCCTCTTACCTGTTTCACAATCAATTCGGCATCACCCTTCACCTTCAGTACCTTCACACCCTTTTCTTTGGCTTCAAATAATCTGAGCAGTAAAGCTTCATACTCTGCAGTATTGTTGGTGTTTTTAAATTCTAGCTTAAAAGAATAAGAAAATAACTCACCTTCAGGTGAGATTAACACGACCCCAGCCCCTGAACCAGCAATAGCACAGCTGCCATCGAATTCCATAACCCATAGGTCATTAGAATGTACAGGTTTTTGCATTAATTCTTCTTTGGGTTCTGCGTCATAGCTCTGTTTAGAAGAGAAGAAATAATTGCCAAATTCACATTCCTCAAATAAAATCTGTGCCTTGGGATCATCAGAGGGATAGACAGTGAATTTGTACTTGGGTTCAGGTTCCAATTTCACTCTCTGCTTCCCCACTAGGATTGTGGCCTCTGACCAATCCAGTTTGATTTGTCCACCTAAATCCTTGCAAAATGTCCTACTCAAAAGCATTCCATAACTGGCAGGAATATCTGCTACCAGAATAGTCAATTTCACCCTCTTGTTAGGATAAGCTGCAAGTGCGACTCATGCATCTTTAATCTGCCCAAGCAAGGAAACCTGTTTTCCATCCATAGAATAACATCTTCCAAATGTTTTTGTGAGTGATAATCCTAGGGCTTTAGCCACAGAGGAGGGCATAATGTTATCAGAAGCTCCTGAATCTATAATGCAGTTACTAAGTTTATGACCATTGATAAACAGGGACACATAAAAAGGATTAGGCTTCAAATCAGTATATGGAGCATTATTGGATGAATTAGGAGTTGTTTTAGGGGAAGACAAGGGTGATTCAGATGAGGAAGCAAATAACCTAGCAATGGGGGATTTAGTATCAACATCCAATTGATTCTCAAATTCAGTTTGTGCAGGACTGCCTTTAACATGTTTGACCAATTTGTCAAGTTCAGTAGGTTTCAACTTGAGATACTCGATGGGAGAAATTTGAATTTTTGTAGACTTACAGAAAGTTACAATATCAAAAGGGGCATCTAGATCATTTCTATGTAATAATCTATTTTCCTGAGCTTTCAAATTAGCATCATAAGTTCTGGTTAAAGGTTCCTTACCTTTGCCAGGTACTTCTTGAGTATTAGAGGATTTCATATTCCTCTGACCCCTGGTGAGCACGGCGCATGAAGGATCTTCAAGGGTTACCAATATTTCACCTCCCCTTTCTGAATCAAATTCATATTCCAGGAAGTGTATCTCAGAGCCGCCAGGTTCCTGGAAGTTCCTTTCTTCTTCTGTGGCTTCCCCTAACATGTCTTGAGTAGCAGTCATCTGAGTATACCTGAGCATTTCTGGGCAAGAATTTCCATCATGGTCGGTAGTTAAGTGAAATATACACATGTTTCCTCTCCCAGGAGCAGGTTCAATAGCCAGTCTTGGCTGTGCTGCCGTCAGGGGTAAAACTCTACCAGTGTTTGCTTGTTGATTCGAATTCCTTCTGCTTATATCCTGATAGGGTTGTTGGAAGGGAGCACCAGTTTTGGGTAGTTGCCTCTTTAAGGCAATCATATCATTCACCAACCTTTGCACTACAGGGTCTGTAGATGATGAGGGCTGGGCATTTGGCACCTGAACCTCTCTTTACCATTTACCGGCCATAATGAGATCATCCTCCAATCCGACTGCTAAGGCTTGTGCAGCTGGCAAGTCAGCAATTACACCTCTCCTGAGATGGAAGCTAATATCAGGAGGCATAGAATTAATAAAGAAACATTTTTTATTTTCACCAGACGGTCTTTTAGTAGCAGGGATTTTATTCACAATTCTATTAAACTTAGCCACAAACTCCCTCATAGGTTCATGAATCTCTTTTTTTAGCTGAGTCAGCTGTGCAAGGAGGTAATGTTCATCCTCTGCACTTTTGAACCTATTTTCAAAAGCAGTCTTCATTTCGTTCCAATTTGTAATTGAGGAATCAGTCAGGTGGTAGAACCATTGTGCAGCAGTGTCAGTCAAAGTCTGCACAAAGAGTCTTATGGCAACGTCTTGGTGTTGAACACCTAGTACACTGCATGCTGCTACAAAAGCACACAAATGTTCTTCTGGTGATTGTTTGCCGTCTCCATTGAACCTGGGCAAATTTTCTCTTGCATTTTTAGGTAATGGATTTAGGTTGGCCCCTAGGTTCAGAGGCCCTATGGCAGCTCCCCAAGGTTGAGCCATGGGTAGAAAATTTATGGCTAAAGGGATAGCAGTGCCTGAAAGGACTAAAGCTTGGCAAATAGAGGAAGTAGAAGATTTAGGAGGACTAGGGGGTCTACTTCTTGCTCTTCTTGCACGAGTAGGGATATAAGGAAAATTAAGACTTTGTAGTGTTTGAAAAGTAGGGTCCTTAACTCCCTCTCTTCTGGAAGACCTGGTGTATGGTCTAGAATCCAGCTTAAAATATTGAAATTGGATAGGTAGTTATTGATTTCTTTGTACCTCAAGGGCTTGGTTTCTTGCAGCGTTTCGTGCCTGCCTTCTTCTCTGCCTGAGTAACAGCACTCTCAGGTTATCGGCCAATTCTTCTTCTTGTTCTAATACTCTACTTGCTCTTCTGTAATCTTCACTATTCCGACGAGTACGCCAGGCAAGGGTATTCAGCTGGCCAATAATGTCTTACTGCTCATCTTGAAATCCAAGGTTGGGTTGTAGAATAGGAATTATGTTTTCATGTGGAAGCACTATTGTTGCTTCATATTCAGGCAATCAATCTTTAATTAATGATTTTATCAAAATTTCCCGAGTAGAGTCGCCAAAAACTGTTGGTTAACAGATTTGTCTTTTTTCTGAAAATAATCTATTCTGACTCTATAACCCTCTTTAAAAGAACAAATGAGTTAAACAATAAATGGGTGAACCCTTTAAATTAGTTCCCCTCTGAATTTTTAGGTACAGCTCCCTTTGTGATTTTCAATGAATTTAACCTATTCAATTAATCAAATGCATTTTTAACCAAAAAATGCTTAAGGCAGACTAACATTCATACATAGCCATGTCATGAACGCGATAATTTATACAACAACAAGATAGAATATACAGATTTTGCTTTGATATCTTCGAATATGTGAATACATTCATAGGAACTTGTTCAACCAATAAAGAACTGAACACATATGATAAATTGTCCAAATAAAGAGCAATTACCAAGTGAAAGGGGATTTCACACAGAAAATCTGATTCCTCACATTAAGACGCACAGATCCAAATAAGCAGCAATTGTTCTTTTCTCATTCACAGATGAAGATTTACTCAAACAATCATCATATAATGCAAAGTTAAGTATAGTATTTCTGAAATTCACCTCTTTTTTTTTTAACATCTCTCTCCCTCCTCTACTCTAAAAAGAAAAACATATATATATGAATATCTTAACCAAGTCCTTGAGCAAATTAAACCCAGAGTTAACATAACTCTGACCCGTACAGGATTTAGTTTTAACAACTGATTATAAAAGATCAAAGATGCTGGAAATAACATAAATTGAGGAACAGAAAAAGAACGAGCTGGCATGGTTATGACTGGGGCGATGAATCAGTATCTCCTGATTTGTTGTCGGTAGCCTAGGAAGTATGCTGGGCTTTCCACTCCTGAAAGGCAGCCACGAACTCCTAAATTTTAGGGAAGTTTGGTATACCTATGTGTTTCATCCTTAATTTCCAGACCTCATTTTCCCTTCGCATCCTCCCAAATTTTTCCTTGTGCTCAGGGAGTGCATCGATGCAGAGATAGAGCAGAGATTTGACTTTGGAAACCCTGGAGAAATCCTCGATCAGAATATTATCATTTTCTTTAATAAATTGGATTTTGTTTCTGAATGATTGGACTACTGCTTCAACATCCTCCACAGGCTTTCCGTCATCCTTTAAGTATTTTACATCGATACATTGCAAATCATGTTGTAGTGATTGAGTAAATTCTGCTATTTCTTTAATCATCTTTGAGAGTTCAAAATGCCCTTGTCTGGATATGGAGTTCCTCCATTCGATATTCTTCTTGTTCACATACAACAAATCTTCGTCCACTCCAGTCAAGTTCTTTTCTGCCAAAAACTTTTCCAGTCCATATTTCTGGACTTCCTCTATTTGATTTATCACACTTGTCCACTTACCTTCATCCTTAGCCCAGACAGCAACCTGTGTCTTAAGATCTTCAATGGTAGTGGTGGTCAGATCATATATGCATTTGAGTTCAAAAATATATTCAGTTCCCTTTTGCTCTATGCTGTCTAACCAACTGTCAAAAGTTTTTGAGACCATTTTGCTTCGATGCACTTGATCTAACATTTTTTGATTGACAAGCGACTTTGGGTCGAAAGACAAGGGGACTTGTGAGATTGGCTGTGGGTTAGGATTGTTAATGGCTTCAATATATTCTGCCATTGCACGCAGAGCTTGTTTTAACTCTCTTTTGTCCTTTTCATCTTTCATCGTTCGATTGACCATTCTTTTAGTGGAAGCTTCGAGATGGTGTACATCTGCAGCTCTGGAGGTAGTACCGAGATCTATCCTCTCCACAGTGAAGTCATGCACTGTAGGATCTTGAACCTCTCCCTCGGTCACTGGCTTGGCTATTTCTGCACTCCAGTTACCAGTGTTTGGGTCAACATCTATCCTGGACATTGTTTTAAGTCTCTTGGACTTGGGGGTCTTCCCCAGACATTTACTTACCATGTCCTCCAGAGGGAGAACAAAAGGAATCACCTTCTTTTTGTCAGATATAGAGCTTTCTAGCCATTTCGGTGCAAGGTCCGAGACTGTCTTCCTGGGCTTCTCTCCATCAGAGGGTTCATTTGAAATCATCAACACATCAGGGATGTCTAGAAAGGTCTCTGACTGTGAACCAGTGTCAGCTGTCTCTGTTCTGTTTGGGCTTGCCTCTTTGTCCCCCATAGGCTCTTCTGCTTCTTCCTCTGAATTTAAGTCAACAATTATTGTCTCAGAAGTCTGCTTCTTTCTCTTCCCCTTTGTCCTCAATCTGGTAACACGGGATGGCAGAATGTCCGTGAGGACCCTTCTGGATCTCTTGGAGGCAGGGCTTTTCTCAGCCGATGTCTTGGATGCACCTGCACCACAGATAGCAAGGGGTTGATTAGAAGAGACCATGGGAAGTGATGATGCGGCCACTGAAGAGAATTGTTGGACGGTTTTACTCTGCAGCCCTTCCTACCTTTTTTCTTTCAACCATTTTTCAGTCCTCCTTATCATAGGAAGGGTTTTAATTTCAATTCTGTCCTCTTGTTTCTTGCTCCGGTCCACCTCTGGGATGGGCAAGTGTTTTATTTTCTCAAATTGTGGATCAACCACTTGTTCATCATCAACAAAAATTCCAGAAACGTCCATGTTTAAATTAAGGGTAATTATTTGCCCCAAAGAAAATCTCCACCATAACCTTCTCCTCACTTCGAACTCATCTGGGCAGTCCTCCCAGTAATCCTCCAGCTTAGGAAGATGCAAGTGCCCTGTCCCAGAATCTAGGTTATCTTTAACAAAACATTTACTATCGAATTGAACCCTGGCAGTGAAAAATTGAAAATTGAACCTTTTGAGGTTCACCTCCAGATTTAAGGCATCAAATTTTGAATGGCATGAATAATGCCCAAGTTCAATAGGAAAAGCAATACCACAACCCTTTTTTGATGGGAATTTGTTATCAACATGTGCCAATTGCCGACATACCTCCATCAATACAAAACGATCGAATACATATCTAGGCAACTTCAGGGGTTCACCATCAAACCCTCCAACTCTGATATAAGTGAATTCAGAAAACTGGATGAAAAAGCTGTCGTAGATACTGATCAGTTGCATTGCTTCACTGGTCAGTCTCTTACCTGGATTGCCTGCCAGTTCATAGGTTATTTTTCCAGTAAAGACATCATTAATTCTTTTATAATTTTCGTAACAATTTCTTCTTTGCAACTGTGAGTAATATTGATAAATTTTTCTGCTCTCATTTAAAGGCTCATGAGGTAGGTCAAACCAATCTCTTGTGGATGCTAAACAGTAAAACAGATAAGAAGACAAAGAAATCCCTGTTACCCAGACGATTATTTAAACTCTGATGCAGACAGTCAGCTACTATCTCAGCCCAATCCAAATATTGTTCACCCTAAAGGATGACTTGTATAAAAAAGTACATCCAGTCTTCCCAGTAATAGGCATGTTGATTGCCTCTCAATCTGTTCAATAACACCACAATATCCCTTACTTCCTGTATTAAATGATCTCTAGTAAGGGGTCTGGGCAGCCTTGAACCGCCTTTTTGAAATTTTAGTAGCCAATTTCTTGCTATTACACTTCTGTATGTTGGTCTCTTTTCTGAGAAATACCCATTGGAGGAAGTAATGTCAAGATTAGAATACGCCTCCTTAGGCGGTATCTTCATCACAGACATGAGGGTTTGTCTGTCAACGTGAAATAACACATCCCCGTTTGCTTTTCTGACACACCTGTGTTGGGGATCATATCTGTTTATACACTCTTGAACCAACTCTGGGCAGAATATAGCTTGAGGAAAGGCTGTGGCTTCAACTAAACCACTGTCCACAATTTTCTTCATTGTGGGGGTTTGGACAGGATTTCTAGTTCTTCCTATGAATTCCTCTAAATCATATTGAACTAATGCAGTATCCCCAAATTCTGAGTGAGAGTAAGTGAGACCAGGGCCATGTTCGTCTCCCAAACATGTAGATTTCAAAGACATATTTGGATGATTATAATAAGACGCTTCGAATTTTGAAAATAACAGAAATTCTAGAGGCTCTTCTTTCCAGTATAAGAATTCAGAATAGCATAGGGGAAACAGGACTCACCTTCAGGATATTTGAATTCACTGTGCAAACTTGAAAAATGAGAGCATTACACTTCCAGCGTTACCCTTCTCCGCAATGCACAGTATATTTTCTTGCTAAAATTAGCTTGTTCTTGGTTAATAATGGTGCTTACCAGAATGAATAATCATCGCTTGGAACAATACATGCCAAAAATATTCGAAAAGACGTGAACTCTGATTTCTTCATTAATAGCAAGTAATGTCCGTGCGCCATCATGAAGTACAATGATTATCCATAGTCTTCGCCAAATTAGAGCTTTCTGTTTCATGATGGGCTTCTGACAAAATTTCCTCCAACTTTCCCACTAAATTTGACTTAGAAAGCTGCGGGAGCCAACGGGACCAAAATTGCCAAATCTTCGAACTTATTGAACCATTGAACCTATGGGACATGGTTCAACGCGATGGTTCAATGTGATGGTTCAAGCATGTCAATTGGACTTAGTAGGCAGGCAAAAGATTGACTTACCAAAACAGAGACTTGAACTTTGAACCGTTGAACTTATGAAGATGCAGTTCAATATGAAGGTTCAACGACGCAAGGGTTATGTGGACCAACAAAAAGTTACACGGCTTCGGTAAAAGGTTGCCAATTATAAATAGTGAACTATTGAACCTTGAACTGTTGAACCCCGTGGCAGAGTACAAGTGGGAGGTTCAGGAACGATACATTAATAAACATGGGAACTGTGTGACCTGACTCATAGGAAGATAATGTGTTAAACCTTAAAATCATTGAACCGTTGAACCTTGAACCCCGCTATAGGGTATGCGCGGAAGGTTCAAGTTCAACCCAAAAGTACAAAGACACTTAAGACAAACAGTAAGACAGGTTGCTTAATATGATACTTCAGACGTATTGAACCATTGAACCTTGAACTTTGAGAATGTTTCGGGTTCAAAGGTTCAAACCTTTTATACAAAGACGACACACAGGTAAAAATTGAAGGACTAAGAGTTGATTTACAAAGCGCAAATATGACCAAAAACACAATATGGTAAACCGACTTTTTCTTAAGAAAAATTACCAATATATGAATAAACAAGGGCGACTCAAAAGGTAACAATAAGGACAAGACATAATGAAGCAAGCAAGGAGAAAGTGGCTAGATACATCAATGGACTGAGATTGAACATTCAAGAGGAATTGAGTTTGGTAAGAATGACATCTTTGGAGGAAGCATATCAGTTTGCCCTGAAAGTTGAAGAGAAGCTAAATAAGAGACATGATCAGAGACAAAGAGGCAGAAGAGGTAAATTTCAAAGAAGTAGGACTTATTCCAGAGGAGACAGATCATTTGTGGAGCAGAACAAGTTTGACAGCCCGTTGAAGAAGGATGACAGAGATAACAATGCTTACCGGAGAGATGCCAAAAAATTTTACCAGAGAGGAAACCCTAGTGCATACTAGAATGAAGGATACAGAAGAGAAGGAAGAGGATTTGATAGGAGAACATTTGGAGGTACTTGTTTCAAGTGTGGAGGTGAAGGACATAGAGCATTTGAATGTAATCAGGGTAGTACAAGCAAGAAGACAAAGAACAATGGGAGAGCAGCCTGTGTTGAGGAAGAACTTATTGAATCACCTAGTTTAGTTGGCAATCCAGAGAAAAGAGAATCATTGGTGATGAGGAAAGCACTATTTCAAGTAGAGACACATGAGGAACTGTTACAGAGGAAAAGTCTATTCAGAACAAGATGCAAATCAGGAGGCAAGTGTTGTAAAGTTGTAATTGATAGAGGTAGTTCAGATAACCTAGTTTCAAAGGAGATGGTGACTAAGCTGAAGTTGGAAAGATTGAAACACCCTAAGCCCTATCAGATAGCATGGATTCAGGATGATCATAAGGTACTGGTGAGTGAACAATGTCTGGTGAAATTTCATATTGGATCTTATCATGAAGTCTTGTATGATATCATGCCAATGGATGTTTGTCATATATTGTTGGGTAGACCTTGGCAATATGATAGAAAATCTATACATGATGGAAGCAAGATTACATATACTATAACAGCAAATGGAAAGATAATTACCTTGATTCCTTTGGAGGATGATCCTAAGAGTGAAGTATGTGGGAATGCTAGAATCTATTTGGTAGATGGAAGGAAATTTATGGATGGTTTGAGACATTAGAATATGTGTTATGCCTTGATTCCTAAGAAGCCTGAAGCATTGAAGAAAGAGACTGAAGAAGAACAGTTGGAGGAGATAAGAGAGTTGCTGATAGAGTATGAAGACATCATATCAAATAATGTGCTTGAAGGATTACCACCTATAAGGAGTATTATTCATCACATGGATCTTATACTGGGAGCAAGTTTGCCTAACAAAGTAGCACATAGAATGACACCGGCAGAGAATGAAGAACTCAATAGACAGATACACGACTTGTTGAGAAAAGGTTTGATCAGAGAAATTTTAAGTCCTTGTACAGTACTCGCAGTGCTTACACCTAAGAAAGATGGAGAATGGAGAATGTGTACTGACTCTAGAGCAATAAACAAGATCATAGTTAAGTATAGATTTCCTTTACCTAGGATGGATCATATCATGGATAGTTTGAGTGGAGCAAGATATTTCAAAAAGATAGATTTGAAGAGTGGATACCATCATATTAGAATCAAAGAAGGTGACGAATGGAAGACTGCTTTTAAGACAAATGAAGGATTGTATGAGTGGTTGGTGATGCCTTTTGGATTGACAAATGCACCGAGTACTTTCATGAGATTTATGAATGAAGTTCTGAAGAAATTTTTGGGTAAGTTTGTGATTGTATACCTAGATGATATTCTAATTTTTAGTAAGACAAAAGAAGAACATTTGTGGCATATTAGGCAAGTTTTGCAGAGACTGAGAGAAGAGAAATTGTTGATAAACATCAAGAAGTGTAGTTTCATGAAGGAAGAACTAGTATATTTGGGATTTGTGGTTTCTATGGAAGGACTGAAGATGGACCCTAAGAAGGTGAGAGTAATTGTTGAATGGCCTACACCAGAGAGCATTGGAGAGGTTAGATCATTTCATGGATTGGCTAGTTTCTACCAGAAGTTCATTAGAAATTTCAGCTCAGTTTGTAACCCTATGACAGAGATAATGAGAGGTGACAAAAATAATTTCAAGTAGACATCAGGAGTAGATAGAAGTTTTGAGTTGTTGAAGCAAAAAGTGACAGAGAAACCCATTTTGGCATTACCAGATTTCAATAAGGTATTTCAAGTTGATTGTGATGCAAGTGGAAATGCATTTGGAGCAATGTTAAGTCAAGAAGGTATACTAGTAGCATATTTCAGTGAGAAGTTGAATGATGCAAAGAGAAGATATTCAGTTTATGATCAAGAGTTCTATGTCATAATTCAAGACTTGAAGAAGTGGAGACATTACTTGTTGCCTAAGGAGTTTGTGTTGTATACAAATCATCAAGCTTTGCAATATTTGAACAATCAAGGTAAGTTGAATCAGAGACATATGAGATGGGTAGAGTTCATGCAGAGTTATACTTTTGTGTTGAAGCATAGAAGTGGTAAATCAAACAAAGTTGATGATGCCTTGAGTAGAAGAAGAAACTTGTTGGTAGAGATGAGAGTTGAAGTGTTGGGTTTTGATGAATTGAAGAACACGTATGAGGGAGACACTAATTTTGCAAAACCTTGGAAAGCATGTAAAGAACCTGTTGTAGCAGATAGAAGTAAGTGGTTGGATTATTTCATTCAAGAGGATATGTTTTTCAAAGGAAGTTAATTGTGCATACCTAAAAGTTCAATGAGAGATAATTTGATCAAGGAGAAGCATAGTGGTGGATTGGTAGGACATTTTGGCATTGATTAGACAGTAGCTTTGGTGAGTGAAAATTACTTTTGGCCTTAGATACATAAGAATGTTCAGAGATTTGTACAAAGTTGTAGAGTTTGTCAAGTTGCAAAAGGGAGTAGTCAGAACACTGGATTGTATAAACCTTTGACAGTACCAGATAGACCTTGGGAAGACATAAGTATGGATTTTGTAATGGGATTACCTAAGACAAAGAGAGGATATGATTCAATATTTGTAGTGGTTGAAAGATTTTCAAAGATGGTTCATTTCATACCTTGCAAGACGACAACTGATGCAGTGCATGTAGTTGACCTATTTTTCAAAGGGATTGTGAGATTGCATGGATTACCTAAGAGTATATTTTCAAACAGAGACACAAAGTTTGTTGGATACTTTTGGAGGACACTTTGGAAGAAGACGAAGATAGATTTGAAGTTCAGTTCAACTTTTCATCCACAGACAGATGGACAGATAGAGGTAGTGAATAGGAGTTTGGGAAACCTATTGAGATGTTTGGTTGGAGAGAAATTTGGAAGTTGGGATTTGATTCTTTCACAAGAAGAGTTTGCATACAATAATTCAATAAATAGGAGTACTGGAAGGACACCTTTTGAGATTGTTACCAAAATAAATCCTAGAGGAGTAGCAAAGTTAAGAGATATCAACATGGAAGAAAAGAGGAGTACAGAAGCAGAAGAATTTGTAGATCATATGAAGATAGTGCATAATCAGGTGAAGAAGCATTTGGAGGAAATGAATAGTAAGTACAAAGAGAAGCCTGATGAGAAGAGAAGACAAGGAATTTGAAGTTGGAGATGACATGATGGTGTACTTGAGGAAAGAAAGATTTCCAGTTGGGACATAAAACAAGTTGAAAATGAATAAGTTTGGACCTTGTAAGATACTCAGGAAATTTGATTCAGGAAATGCATATGAAGTAGAGCTACTGGAGACATTGGGTATGTCACCTATTTTCAACATTGCAGACTTATATCAGTATCATGAAGTAGATTTCAATGATAACATGGAAGAAGACTTGAAGAAGAAGTTACCACACAAAGCACCAAAGCAGATAGAAGACATTTTGGATAGCAGAGTTGGGTGTAGCACTAAAGGAAGACAATACAAAGAATACCTTGTGAAGTGGAAAGGTAGACCGGAAGAAGACTCATCTTGGATTTCTCAGGTTGAGGTGGACCGTCTTGGTTCTCCCCTAGCCCCAGCAAAGTGAGGGACTCACTTTCTTCAATAACCCTGGATGTCTGATGCAGGAGCATTCCTAGTTCAAGAGCAATCTTGCATCAACCAAAAACATTTGCATTTTAGTTTGTTTACATTTCAGTTCTTTCATATTCTAGTTCAGTTTAGGCAGTTCAGTCAGAAGTAGTTTCAGCATGTGGTCTAGTTTTGGCATTTCACACCTTGCAGATCTGGACTTAGTACCTACATTCATTCATCTACATCATATCAAGAATTCAAAACATTTGGATTAGTTACCGGAAAGTTATCTCTATCAAAAGATCCTTTGTTTTCTCAGTGCAGAGCTTTCTAACAGTCATGAACAATCCGTTGAAGGAGAATATTTGTGAGCTTTGGCCAACTTGTAGATCCTAATGATACATTCTACAATGTTCCTTGGTTTGTGGCTGACCTCCCTCATAGGTCCGCACTTCATTGTATCCATTAGAGAAGTATTTTCAAGCCAATAGGTCTGACCTATCCAAGAGCACACGTGACACCTCTTCATCGGGATTCTGAACCTCTTGTGGTTGACATGGAGGAATCTATTTGTCCAAAAATGATATATAAAGATGTAATAGATCCTTAGGAAAGTACCAATTCACATAGGAAAGATCTGATAGTTTACATTTGTGCAAAGGAGCTTTAAAGCTTTATCTTGCACATGTTTGTAATCAGGCCTTTGAGCCCAGTTGTAAGCCCGCATGTTGCCAGCTAGATTATATTTGAGTTCTTTGATATACTAAATGACTGAATCTATATTTATTCCATTTCTTTGGATTGTTTCCATTGTGTTTACTCTTACTGCATGGTCCAGATAGTTCATTATGTGAACCCTCCTACTGTGACTACACCAAAGGGACATGGAAGCCACCAGATGTCACAACCGCAGGAATTCAAGGGAGCTGCAAGAAATGTTTCTCTAGGAGAGTGCAGTGCTTCCACATGGGTGAAGTGGGAGGCAAATAAATGTGTTTTATTAAATCATTTAAAAGGTTTTAATTTGAGTCATTAGAGCCTCTAATAAGCTGAGATTTGTTAAATTTATAGTCTCTTTTAATATATATGCTCATGGGAAGTTTTAGAATAAGTTTTAAATAAATGATGAAGAGTCCATTTTAGTGAGATACAGTGGGTCCCATAAGTAACATAAAGCTAAGGCTTTATAAAAAGTGACTCTTATTTGACTCCTCATTAGAGATGAACCAAATGCAACCCTAAGTTTTCAATGCAGCCACTTTATTTTCACAGTAGCTATGGAAAAGAGGGAGCGGGAATAGAAACTCACATAGGTCAAAGAAGCTACAGCCATGGAGGGCAAAATGGAAGACTTAGTTAACTAAAGTTGTAGTTACTAGTTACAACTATTTGAGCTAGATTTTGTGGGATTTTTTGTTGAAGAGATTTTCTAGGCAGTTAGAGAAGGTTGGAGAAAGATTTTGGGCTATAAATACATGGATCCGAGACAGAGAAAAGTTCTATGGAGTTCTACAGTTAGACGCATACAAATATTTTTGAGTAGTAGCAGAGATATTTTCTTGGCCTTAGCATTTACCTCAAATGAGGGTTGTAATATTTTAATTTGTGCAATTATTTTGGCTCTGTATCTTATTCTTCCTCAAATAATGAAAAGAAGTGATGCTTAAGGTGGATCCAAGTCTATTTTATGCTCTATTTCAGCCTCTGGTAAATCTGATTTATAAACTGAGCTATCGATCATGCATTCTGCTCTTTAGTTTTCTAGTAATCTGTTAGGGTTTGACATTGTGCCAATGGGTAGGTTTTAAATCCAATGCATTGCCTTAGCAGTTTAGTTTTGCATTGTATCTATAATCTTGTTTTCTGCCACTTTCCAAAAAACCCCATAAAAATGAAGAGCTAGCTTCTGTTAAATCTAGAGGCTATTCTGAGAGTTATCCCACATTCTCAGAATCTCCCATGTTGGTGATGGATTAAACCCACAAATTTATGCATCAATAGTTTCTGGCACGCTCGATGGTACTGGAATCAAAGACTTGGGTCTTTGTTTTCACTGAATCTTTGCCCTATATTTTGTGGTTTTGGTAGTAAATCACAAGCTTATGAATTGGCTCTTCTAGAAGCTAAAAAGTACTTAGAACGGGACTTTGAAGCTGAAAAGTACTGGGTAAATGGTGATGCACAGTCTGTAGCTCATCTTGAGGAAGAGGTTGTAAAGGAAATCTCTGAATCTACAAATACGGAGTGTCTTTATTTCTGCAATGAGTTTTCACATCTTGAAATAGATAGCACAGAGATGCATGAGGAGTAGTAAGATGAGGACTTATTCTCAATTTTTCATCATGGGTATCAACTACTGGATGAAGAAGATCCCACCATTGAACATGTGAATGGATTCTTTGTAAAGCCTTGTATAGTAGATCATAAAGAAGATTGTCAAGAGGGAACTTGTGGAAGAGCTGATATGTTCTCCATTCTTGAAAAGGGATATTATCTTCTTCTTGATGAAGATTCACAGCTACAAGATGATGAGGTCCAAAGAGACATTTGCAAAAATGAAGAGTCACACATTGAGTCACATTATACACCCTTCTTCTTGAAAGAAGGAATCCCTATCAGATTCAAGGTTGTGATGAGTAGCTCCATCACCTGCAAGCCTGATTTTAATGCTATCTTGAGTCATGAACCTGTCAGAGGACATAAAAAAGAGGTCACTAAAGAAGTTCTGTTAATAGAAGCTTTCAAATGCAAGTAGATAATTGAGTTTCAATGCTTGATTTTCCCTTCCCACCCTACGCTAAAGCAAGAGTAGCATACAGATCAACCTGATTGGTGTTTTCATGCTAAGGATGAGCCTCCAGAATGCAAGAAGGCAAAAAGGTACAAGTTCCTGATATTTTTCTTCATGCATTTCATTTGGTATATCATCAGTTCAATATGGATCCACTGGAGAAACATCATCAAACATGGAAGCTACTTTGTTGTCCTGATTAATGGACATATTCCTATATGTTCAATATGTCAGTAATTTAAATTCAGTGATTCAAAATAAGCTACAACAGTAGCATTAGTTTTCATATTTAGTTGTTTTGTTTTCAATAAGTCTCAACTATAATAATCGATCTATGGTCAATTTCAGTGGTCATTAGTTGTGGGTTACTGTCTCTTTTTGGTTCAGTAGTATTTCAGTGTCAGAATTAGTGTTTTTGATGGGCAGTCTACATCAATTATGGTGGTACATTTCTGGGTGCCAATCTGTTTTTAGTTTTGTGGATGTTTAGTTTGAGTACTTGACTCCTTGCCCACTAGATGGGCTCGGTCTTGAAACTAGAGATTCTTTGATTTGAGCAAGCAAGCTCACTTTCCCAGCTAGTCACGAAGAACTATTGTGTAATTTTGCACACCATTTCAAAAAATTTGATGCAACGCAGTTTAGTAACAATTTAGATTCTTATCGAGAGTTTTTATTTCTATTATTCTTCAAGGAAAGGTTGCAGATTCTCTTGTAAGACATTAAGACAGTGTGGCTAGAACAATCAAACATAGAGGGGCCAAGATATCTTTAAGTACTTAAGCTGAATGGCTACACAAGTCTTTAGGTGCTTCTAGATTTTGCCAATCATACATTACTTATACAATTGGAGTTCTGTGGTTGTATAGAGTTAAGGCCTTTACCAGAGTCCATTAGACATCTAAAAGAGCTTAAGTACCTGGATCTATCAAACTGCTACAATATAAACCAACTTCTTGACACTGTATCTAACCTTAATTCTCTGGAGGTGCTCTTTTTATCTAATTGTCATAGCATGTAAGAAAGTTACCTGACTCATTTGAAGAGCTAAGGGTTCTCAAAAGAAATCAAAATGGATGGAATGCCTTTAAAGAATTTACCTAAATCCTTGAGATGGTTGTCCTGGTTGGAGATGATGTCTCTTCATTGTTGTCATGATTAAAAAACATTTCTACCAGATAGGTGAATTAAATTGCTTGCAGTATCTGAATATACATGGTTGTTCTAGTTTACGGGCTCTCCCTGATTCAATATATAAACTTAGAAGCTTATGCCAGTTAGATATGACCGGTTGCAATAGTATGTTGTTTCAAGCTTCAAGCTCTAAAGCTTAGCAGCAGCTAAATAGAAGCGTGACCTTCAAATAAAGGCAAAGTCCAAAGTCAAAGGCTCAAATCATGAAGGGATAACATAGCTTGCAGCTGATAATATAAAGAGCCACCAGAAAATTAAGGTGCCAGCTATATAGAGTGGGGATTCATTGAAAAGATGGTATAGTCTTTAAAACAAGGGTGCCACACATGAAGCATAGCAATCTTAGCTTCATTAAAAGGAATACTACTATTTTTAAGGTACAGTAAGCCATTAGCAAGCTGGTTGAAAGTAATACAAGGAAGGTGCCTTCTCCTTCTAATCATGTCAAGCATAAAAGGAGTCAAGGCACAATTTATAAAATGAACAGCTAGCCATTATTAAAATGCAGACCCTCAAATGACAAAGATGTTGCCAACATCAAGCAAAGAGGCAACTCATATAAGAATAGGGCACAACCTATATCATATAGCATAGCCTCTAAAAAGAAGAAATTTAGCTACATTTGAGTCATCTCTATTCAAAGGAAGCACGAGCCATTTCAAATCAAGACACAGCTTTCAAAGATGATGGTGCCACTCTTGTACAAACTTAGCCAGTATGAAATGTAGTTTCCATTTCAATAGAAGGCACGTTCTTTATGGTAGGAGAATCAACCTGAAATAGAAACACAACAACACTATTTTCAAATGTAACATTGAGGAAGATAGTATTCTTCTCTGATGATGCTGAGTAATAGTGGCATTGTCATGTGAAAATGAATATGGTGTGGCATTAGCATCAGCCATTCACTGGTCACAAAGCTTTGGCCTATCAGGAAATGTAGTTTAAAATTCTAATGCAGCCTGTATGTAACAAGGCGCAACATATACAATTGAAAAAGTGTAACCTGCTCATAAGAAATGGTGCTACTAGAATAGCGGCCTCCATTCTAAGTGAAGGCATAATGCATCGTCTGAGGCACTACTCATATGATGGCATGGGCTTCTATCAAAGGTATCATTATGAAGATTCATATGAAGGCACTCAACATAGCCATGAACAATGGCACCAAAGTAAAGACACATAAGCCCTAGTTTCTATGCATACAAAGAAACACTCAAGAACCATAAGATAAAGATCACATCAATGGCTCAAGTAGTTTCAAAACAGAAGAAGTCAAGCTTGCCACATGTTTTAACCATAGCCATTTGAAAATAAAAGGGACGTGGAAGCCGCCATATGTCACAACTGCAGGAGTTCAAGGGAGCTACATGAAATGTTTATCCAGGAGAGCGTAGTGCTTCCACGTGGGTAAAGCGAGAGGCAAATAAATGTATTTTATTAAATCATTTAAAAGGTTTTAATATGAGTCATGAGAGCCTCTAATAAGCTGAGCTTTGTTAAATTTATAGAGTCTCTTTTAATATATATGCTCATGGGAAGTTTTAGAATAAGTTTTAAATAAATGATGAAGAGTCCATTTTAGTGAGATACGGCGGGTCCCATAAGTAACACAAAGCTAAGGCTTTATAAAAAGTGACTCTTATTTGACTCCTCATGAGAGATGAAGCAAATGCAACCCTAAGTTTTCAACGTAGCTAGTTTATTTTCACAGCACCTATGGAAAAGAGGGAGCGAGAAACTCACGCAGGTCAAAGAAGCTATAGCCATGGAGGGCAAAATGGAAGACTCGGTTAACTAAAGTTGCAGTTACCAGTTATAGCTATTTGAGCTAGATTTTGTGGGATTTTCAGTTGAAGAGATTTTCTAGGCAGTTAGAGAAGGTTGGAGAAAGATTTTGGGCTATAAATGCATGGATTTGAGACAGAGAAAAGGAGTTCTATGGAGTTCTACAGTTAGACACATAAAGAGATTTTTGAGCAGTAGTAGAGATATTTTCTTGGCCTCAGCATTTACCTCAAATGAGGGTTGTAATATTTTAATTTGTGTAGTTATTTCATCTTTGTATCTTATTCTTCCTCAAATAATGAAAATAAGTGATGCTTTAGGCAAATCTGAGTCTATTTTCTACTCTATTTTTCTTTTCTCTATTTCAGCCTTTATTAAATCTGATTTATAAAATAGGTTATTAATTATGCATTCTACTCTTTATTTTTCCAGTAATCTATTTGGGTTTGACATTGCGCCAATGGGTAGGTTTTAAATCTGTTGCATCGCCTTAGCAGTTTAGTTTTACATTGTATCTGTAATCTTATCTTTTTTGCCCCTTTCCAAAAACCCCCATAAAAAGGAAGAGCTAGCTTCTGTAAAATCTGGAGGTTATTCTGAGAGTCATCCCATGTTCTCAGAATCTCCCATGTTGGTGATGGATTAAACCCACAAATTTATGCATCAACAAGCTGATTGCTAGGAAATCTATCTAAAATTGTGCACTATCCATTTTTGAAAGATACTCTATACCCTTTTTGAACAAACTACCCAATGCTCATCAAATTATGTTTTAAACCAAGCAAAAAATACACATCTGAAATATACTTCTTCTCCCCCTGTTTAGTTAGAATGTTGATGTTCCCTTTTCCTTTGACTGCTACCTTATTGTCATTTCCTAAAGTGACATCAGATTTTATATTTTCATCCAATCTTGAAAACATTTCTAAATTCCCTGTCATGTGGTTTCTACAACCTGAATCTAGAAACCATACATCTTTTTCACTTGCTTGTGCTACATTGGATGCCAAAAACAAAGTGCCTTGATCTGATTTTTGGTTTTGATTTTCTTTGCTAAAATCATATGGCTTCTTCCTACATTCATTTGAATAATGCCCATACTTTTTAAAATAGTGACATTGGACTTGAGATTTGTCATGTCTTTGGCCTTGAGGCTTATTTTGAGTTGCATTTTGAGTTGGGTATTGGTTGCTACCTCTTCCACTTGAATTTGATGGGCTGCTTCTTCCACCTCTATACAAATTTCTTCCTCTACCTTTGAAATTTTTTCTACCTCTATCTCTACCATGGCTGATTGAAACTTGTGGTCCTTGAATGCATGCTCTAATGATGAGTTTGCTGACCTGCTAAGCCTATGCTCATGAGAAATGAGAGATGCATGGATCTCCTCAACTAAAAATTGTGAGAGATTCTTTATCTCCTCTATGGTCACAACTATGGATTCAAACCTTGTGGGTAAACTCCTTAAAATCTTTTCAACAATCCTTCTATCTTCAAGTGTCTCACCATGAGATCTAATTTGACTAACTAAACCCATCACTTGTGTGAAGAAAGTGTCTATTAAATCTAAATCCTTCATAAAAATTGTTTCAAAATCCCTTCTTAGCATTTGTAGCTTTGTTTTTTTCACCTTTGCCATTCCTTGGTATGCTATTTGGAGAATATCCCATGCTTGGTTGGACATTGTTGTTGCTACAATCCTTGGAAAAATACTCTCATGCACTACTTGGAAGATGTAGAAGAGATATTTTAAATCCTTTTTCCTATTATCCTTCAATAAATCTATCTCTACTTGAGTTAAGGCATTATATGTTGCTGCATCTGCTAGTTCTGGGTAACCATTCTCAATAAGATCCCAAATGTCTTGAGAGCAAAACAATGCCTTCATTGTAACTACCCAATAATCATAGTTTTTGCCATTAAACTAAGGAATTTGTGGATTTTGTGGATTTGTGAGACTTGTTCCAGATGCAGATGTCATTGGTGGCTATGATAACCTGTTCTAAAATCCTTGCCTTAAATACCCTTCACCTCCAAAAACCTTCATCTCTGATACCACGTGATGGTAAGAGGCAGAGGAGTAAAAGAAAAATAGAGTAGAAATAAGGAACAAAGAAATGAACAACAGATAACAAAAGAGATAAACTTCTTGAAATATATATGCAACTTCTGATCAAAAACTCATTCAAGTATTGCACCAAATAAACAAAGAACTTCAACTCTTTCTGTATTTGCAAGAAAAATTATAAAAATAGTGTGCTTTGTTTATAGTAGCTTCATACTTTCTCTTTTAAAATTGTTACAACAGCAGACTTCACATCTCTTTGTGTTCACTCATTATCACATAATAAACAATCCAATGCAGCATATATCTCAGCAAAAGAGAGGGAAAACCAAGGAGCATTAAATACAAGTTTATTTATGATTAAACAACCAACAAGGAAATCTGAATATGGAGAAATACAATTAAAACAAAATTAGAAATAGATCTGAATTGAAGACCAAAAAAGATGGACTGAGCTAGAGAAAATATGTTTCACATGGATGAGAGATGGAGAGAGGATACATTAATAGGGAGATCATATGGAGAGATATTAATTTTGGTAGTTGGGATTATTTCCAACAAGACAAAGGTTAGAGAAATGAATTTAACTTTTAACATAATTGTGGCCATGATACATGTATTAAGTTATGTTTTCTCATAAGTTTTTCTGCATTATTACTAAATGTTGGAACTAATAATGGACTAATCTTATGAGAAGTGTATATTTAAAACAACTTCATAGGGCTACAAATAACTATGTGTTTCTTAGTTGTGACTAAAAAAAATTCTACAAATGTGCATAACAAACTATAGCAATAAAATTTTAACTAATAAATACTTTAATAGTTATTTTCACTATTTTGCTACCACTTCCACCTTGGTATAAAGCTATTAGCAAGAATCTCTCATTATTTTCTACCTTACCAAGAATTCTTGCCACTTTATTTGTATGCAAAAATAAATGATCTTGAAGAAGTCCAATCCAACAAGGACCAAGGAAGGTTGAATTTTTTTTTAAGAAAAAGATGGTAAACCACCCATACCAAGAATTATATTAAATAGTTTACATCGATTACACGGTAGAGGGGAGGCAAGGGCCTCAACCCCAAAGAACATACAATTCAGACCACCAAAACCTCACTACTGGCACCAGTCACATCCTAAAAAGGAAGGTTGAATTATTTAGAAGTAAAGGAACTAAGGATGAATATTCTATATTACTAAGACCATTTTTAATGCAGTAATATGCATATATCTTGACATCACTGGCAAAATCTTTTTGGCCAGCTAAAAACTTGAATCAAAGAGAATTGGGCCAACAGATGCATCTATACCTATTCGAACAGCAAAACAAGTTGTGCCTGATACTGCTCCATCAAAAAGTGCCTAGGGAGTTCTATGTAACAATCCTCCAAGATTTAGGTGGAAGTCAGTATATTTTTATGATTATTTTATTTCATCCTTCCTCATGCCACATTTGATTTCTTTTGGGGAAGTTGGTGGTTAATAAATTCAAAAAATATCTTTGAGGGGGTCGTGGCATGTGGAGGTGGGAAGAGACATAAATTTTGAGAAAATATTTGCCTGGTAGGTAGCGACTGCAGAAGTAGAGATGGGGAGAGTCAATGTGTTTTGGGAGAAAAAGAGAGAGTTTAAAACAAAAGAAAAATAGAGAGAATGAGAGGAAGAAAATAGAGGAACGTAGGGGACAACAATAGGCAGGCAGGGATACCCATTTGCAAGTTGGGGAGGCGCACTGGAAAGGAGTGTGAGCAGTCTGCAAGGGGGGCAAATTTTTAGAAGGTATTTATATTTGACTTTTGTTTTTCCAGCACAAAACCACCTAGTACAATTTTAAAGGAGGTAATCCCATTAATTCTTGTTTTTCCAGCACATAAACTAAGATATGTATGCTACGATTTCCTTAAAACTACAGAAACTTTAGTTGTCTATTTTTCCAGCAAAAAAACTAAACATGGTTGCTGCAATTCCAGTTACCTCAAAAAAAAAAAATGAAACCCCTGCTATGTAAAATCTATGCCAAAGTTTATTCCAATGCAAGATATTTACACTGCCTCTCTCTCCTAAAGTGATATCATGTGCCAGAAAGTTTATTTAAATGCAAGATTTGGTTACATCGTCTCCTTCCTGGAATTATTTCTTTTAAACCTGCAGAGATTTCCTATTTTTGTTTGATCAATAGGGTTTCCAAAAAAAGATCATATGTTTTCTAAGTTAATATATATATTATAGGCAAACAAAAGAGGGTCGATCTTATAGAGAATAGAATGAAGCAACCATACAAGATTGGGACATATGATAGAGATTGAAGAGATCTTAGTCCCATGAAACCCGGTTGTTATAGGATGACTTCTCTAATGAGATTTTCATTACAACTCTCCTTAGAAAATCTGAGTGGTCTTTGGTTTTAATCATTACAGTCATTTATGTTAAATCTCCAGCCTTGGAAAAACCATCATCTTTGAGTTAAAGAATATTATGGCACTAAAATACATTACATCCATCGACCAGTGTTGTGAATTGAAATTTGGTTACAAAATTTTGATTAAGGAAATCTGTCACTCAACCCAAGGATCTAAGGGAACTACTGTAAGAGGGAAAATTAAGATTTCCATTTTGTGAGCCTTTTTAATATATTATTTTGTTATTTAAAAAATGGTAGACAATATACAAAATTCAGGCAGTGAGTTGACTTGTGTCACCATTTGTCATACTTCTCTTATGATATCCATGCATTCCTTTGTGAAGAGTGATTAAATAGGGGTCACAGGAGTTATTATAAAACTGATCTAACTGGCAAAAGGTTGTTTTCAACAAATTACATTGTCCACAAAAGCTTTTGTCTTGTAAATCACATCTTTATATTTCTAATTTATACTTTAGTGTTACAGTCTATTTTGGATACCTCGTTTGGTTAAACGAGATGACAATGGTCTAGGTAATTAGAGTTGTCTTTTGGAGTGGCTCTCTACGGGCCCGGGGCCCGCAAGTAGGCTGCCAGGGGAACTAGTAGCAGAGTTACATTAATAAGTGATAACTAAATGTAAACCTTGGGGTAAAAACATCAATAAAATAATTAGTCATCATGCATGGCCTTGAACAATTGTAAAGGCTAAGGATGCAACAGGAAGGCCTATCCATCTGCGGGGCATTGATTCGGGCATGATTGAGTCTCCTCGTCTATATGAGAGGAGTACTTGGTTCCGTGTGGTGTCATCTCTTCAAGCATGCATGATGACACTCCACCTGATTACACTCTAGTATCTAGAACCTTAGAAGTCATGAGTAGTACCTAGCCTATGACTTGGATGAGTACCTCTATGTTATGACTTTGGCTGTATGAATTGTTCTCTGTGTCTACTCTGTCATTGACGTGAGTGTTGGCCATCTTCTGTACCCTAATTTCTGTTAATTCTGTCTAGGCCTTGTGACTATCTTCAAGCATGGTGGGGTGGTCTCGTATGAGTCCACATGGTTGGGAGACATTGCCACCACCATTGGGGACTGGCGAACAGGTTATTGGAGCACTAGATTGGAGATGTTCTCTCTCTATTACTTCATTCAGTTATTGTACTCTTTCAGTTATTGTATCATATTTATGGCTATGCCATTGCACTATATATTCTTTTATGTAATTGTACTCTCTTAAGAGAGAAGGTGTAATCATGCAAGTTAATGAGAAGAAATGAGATGTTTCCTATTTGGTTTATGGATTCTGATGTGGGTATTAGATCTATTGTACTATGATGCTTTAGGTTCAAGTTTATATTAGATATGGGATTAGGAACATTTGCTTTGGTGTTTAAAATGAATGTAGTTTTATAATGTTTTCTCTGGAGGGTGAATTAGTCGTCTCCTTCGGGTTGCGCATTCGGCCATACTTGGCCATGAATGTTGTTGATTTATCAATCAGCCACTGTATCTGTGTATCTTATCAATTTATGTAAAAAAAAATTATTATCTTACCGTCTTTTGGCTCTTACCCTTTAGGGTTACATAGCAAGATGTTACATCTAGTATCAGAGCCCATGTTCACACACAGGGAGCTCTAACGTACTTGAGCCTTCTATGATTTGATGTGTTTGGTGTATGTGGCATGAGCTTGTTAGTATGGTGTATAGATCATCCTTGTGATGGTCTATTTTGATGTGTTCTTTGTTTCCTTTAGGATGCCTCCTAGGGGCAGAGCCAAAGGCAGAATTATAGGTATAGCCACTATTCTTCAATGTAGCACCCAGTGTAACGCCGATCTAGGTAATCAGGGTAATAGGGTGAGCGTCAGGAGGAACCGCATCCTGAGAACCTAGACGAAGGGCTCGTGGGTGCTCAGTTTTTAGCTCTTTTGTATAGAAGATTATGGACCAATTAGGACCTTGTCAGGAGGTATCTCATGAGTTGGAGTCACACCCTTCTCGCCAGGATGCTAGAGCTGAGTGTGAACGAACTCTCGTAGTCTAGATCATTCAAGAGAAGTTGTTGTGAGGGATAGGGTGGATGGAGATAGTGTTGTTGCAATTCATATGAGGGATCCTCTTAGAGCTCATCCTGCTACTTTTGATGGTTCTAGTATAGGTACGAGGCAGAGACTTGGTTGATCGATCTTGATCGATGCTTTTCTATGCATCCTTATAGTAGAAATACTAGAGCTTGATGTGCCATTATGCATCTCAGAGGTTTTGCATCTACATGGTGGAGAGTAGAGGAGCATAAGCTTCACCTAGACATTGTTTCTATTTCTTGGGGACTATTCTTAGAGAGGTTCCATGCATTATTTCTCCCAGACTACTAACGATAGAGATGTACTGATGAGTTCCATAAGCTTCATCAGTTGACTATGACAGTAGATTAGTATGAGCATTATTTCTTTGAGCTTAAGTAGTATGCTAGCATTTCTGATGATGAGCCGATGTTAGTGCATAATTTCATCAGGGGCTTGAATGCCCGTATCAGTGGTGGTGTCCGTATGTTTGAGCCAAAGACCTTAGAGATCACCATGGAGAAGGCAAGATTGATAGAGGAGAATTTGGCTAGAGGCTTTGGTGGTCAGGAAGGTGTTCAAATTGGTAGTGCCCCTCCTTCAGGATCAGTTACTTGGGGTACATAGTCTCAAGGAGCTAGACTATCTAGATCTCATTCTGTACCTCCTAGATCTAGTTAGCGACAGATGCATTGGCCTACTTAGTCTCAGCAGAGTGGGCAGAATCCCAGTACTCCATTTTCTAGAGATCATTCTGTTGATAACTGAGAGGGGGGGGGGGTGAATCAGTTATCCTAATTATTTCTCTATCTGAACTTCCTTATGATTAATGCAGCATTGAATCAAACATAAAAACATAACCATAAAATAAGAAACACATGACACAGTATTTTTGACGTGGAAACCCTGTTAAGGGAGAAAACCACGGGGTGATTAACCCAAAAATTATTCTCTGTTAGAAGAATAGAAAGTTACAAAATGGCACTTGCCAATTAGGGCTCACTGCCCGAGCACACTGCTCACAAGAGGCTCACTGCCTACAAGAAGACACACTGTCTTACAAAGTGATAAGAATCACAGTCTTGAACTGATTGGAAGCATCTGCATATGCTGGAGTTCAGTTCCGGTTAGGTTCAGTATACTGATCTGCTGCACTTCATCTTTCCTCTGTTCTTCAGTCTGCTATCCTTTCACATACCGGATCTTTCTTGCTACTTCTGCTCTGCTTTGGACTTGTTCGCATATCCCTTCACACATTTTACTCCCTTCACAACTAAATCCATCCTCTATATATATCCGCACAAGTAATTTCATCACCTTTCTAGTCGGCATCCGGAACAGTCTAGTTTCTTACAAACTTAGTTCTGTCGGCTGAATCCTTGCTCACCAAGCAATGCGGATCAAGCATATACTTGTAGATATCATCAATTATGTCGGCCAAACATGATTCATGCCTCCGCAACCTTTATCATCATCTGTAACACATCCGGAAAGTAGTCTGATACTCTGTCAGTCAGTTCTTCCTCTGTTTTCACTGTCTCTCAGGAATCCGGTACTCAACTATTCATATCTTTTTCCTTGTCCATCTCCGGAGGCTAAATCCTTGGAATATACCACTCAAGATAGTCCTCTTGACTTCCCCAGATCCGCACTGCACCAAGACACTTCCTCTGAGAGATCCGGACCAATCTGTCGGACCTTGCCACATGCTCTGTTCTTGTTCACCGGACCACAACAATCTTCAATCTGACTTCCGGTAGAGACATATCATGACTTGCGGATATGTGGGATGACCTTTGTTGCCATCAATGACAACAACCATGAATCCATATAGTGTCTCTTGCCAACAATCTCCCCCTTTGGCATTGATGGCAACACTTAGTGAAAAATGACTAAGTGTTTACACTATGCTCCCCCTTTGCTGATGCTCTGTCTTTATATACAATTTCTGGAACTCCCCCTTAGTTGGATTCCTCATTTTTCACTACTCCTCACTCCCCCTTTGACATCAATGGCAAAGGGTAGGGTCCGCACACCAAAATTTTCAAAAATTTTCTATATATAGCCGCATATTTACATACTCATATATACTGCAGAATGTCTGCAAAGGATGTCTGCAGTTGAACCATTTCAGTAGCCCAACTTAGCTTCATTCTGTCCAAAATTGAAATGTGACCACTCAACAAAAATGCAAAAGCTTCTGCCCGCCTGAGATCTGTCGGATCTTTTGTTTGGGCGGTGGTCTGGGCATCACTGATGGCCTCATGCATAGTTTCCAACTTAGGGATTATAATCCTTCTAAGTTCTCCCATCCGGTTGATGATGTTCTTCCTCTCCTTCTCAAGATTCTTTATTTCATTCAAGACTGCAATAGTCTGACATTCTTGATTTATTATGGAGGAAGAGAGAGGATCAAAACTTTGAGATAAGCTTTGAAGCTTGTCCTGTTCCTCTTTTATTTTCTTGTCAATTGCTGCTGTTGCCTTTGACCAAGATATACAAAATTTGTAGATGTCACCGCCATCCTTAAGAGCATTCTCTAAGCTCTTTATTCCAATGCTAACAATCTTCCTATCTTTAGAGATTAGCTCTAATATTTCAGAAAATCTCTTATCCAAAAATTCCTTCCAGACCTTCTCTTCAGCTGATTTTTCTAGAGAATCAAAATGTGTATCAACACTGCTGACTAAGGTTTTTAGATTACCGGAAGTGGAGGCTGTCGGATCTATCTGGATTGATGGCATGATCTTTACAAGTACTCCGGAAGCAGCCTCTATCAACTCATAGTCTTCCATATGAGACTTCAGGAGCTTTTCATTTGCCTTGGCATTTGCAAATGAAGCTATCTTCATTGTTTGTACCGGAGAGAGAGAGTCAAAATCAAATGGGCCTTTTAGAAGCTCCGGTTCATCAATCTCTAGAGTTTCTTTGCTCAAAAATTGTTGAACAGTTTGTGCAGTGTCTCTTGCCGGAGACAGATGTTTCTTTTCTTTTGCAGTCTTAGAACTGTCAACCTCTTTGTCTGTCACCACTGCTTCCTTCTCCTGTAATTGCTCTTCTTCTTTGGATCCGGAGACTGTAGGGGATACCGGAGGAGAGATGCTGGCTTGTTCATGGGCCACTTCTTCTGGAGCAGAGGGTCCCAAGTCCTCAGCTGTTTCTGTACCTAAATCCTCTACAACAGGAAGATTGAACCTTTTGAAGGCCTTCCGGAGGATCTCTTCTGTCTCTTGTGCCACTTTGTCAGTCTCACCAAGCATGAGCTGATTCATCCTGGCTTTACTTCTGAACTCATCTTTGCAGTCCTTGAAGATCATGTTCATTGTCTTGGGATCAATTTGAGGATATAGCTGAATAGCTATCTGCTCCCGGATCTCAAGATCTTTTGCATGAGCATTGTTCTTTCTTACTTCCAATTCCTTTTCCAGGCTTTTAGGAATAAGAGATATGATCTCAATGAAAGCCTTATTATATATGTTCAGATATTTGATGGTGGCTTCCTGCAGAGTCTTTTGGTCAGCCTCACTGAAGTCATCATAAGATTCAGTCATTGGTTGAAGGTTTCCATCCACCGTGACTGACTTGATTATGCTCTCTAGAGACAGAGTGGGCTTTTCAACAGATCCTTCTGCCATTTCATCCTTGTCTTGGCCTGTGGAGGGCTTACCGGATCCTTTCTTCTTCTGTTTCTTGATTTCTTTTACTCCCTCATCTGACTCTGTTTCCTCTTCATCCTTTTGGCTTTCATAAGCCCTTGATGCTTTTGTCTTGGATCTTTTACCGGATGCCTGGACTTCCGGTTTTGAGCTTTTGGTTGTGGAAGGTGCAGATCTCTTTGATGATCTGGTCTGGGTGGGAGTTTCAACCGGAGCACTTTCTTTGCTTTTCTCTTCTTCCTCAGCCTTTCTCCTCTTCTCCCGGCTGGCATCAAGTGCCTCTTTTGAGATGCCTAGGCCTTGAGCAATGTGCTCTACTTCTTTTCTCACTTTTCTCTTGATCTCAGGTTCCCTGAGTTCTACATGTATTTTCACACTCAGCTCCTCAAAGGTTCCAAACCTTTCTGCCTTAGGATCTTTGGGCTGACTTAGCATGTGTTGAACATGCAGCTCCACTATCTGTTCATCAACTTCATACCCCATGGGCATGATCCAGACAGTCCTTGGCTCCACTGCCTCCATTAGGCACTGATCAGTGTCAACCATAAAGCACACTGAGTCCTTGTATTTCTCAATGAGAGACTGGGGAATTCTCTCTCTTGCTTGCATCATGCTCTGAAAGTTTTTGAAGTATCCCCATAGAGCTGAATTTCTCGCTTTTGCATCCCCAAGTCCATGCAAGTAGTCTCTTATCTGGACTGCAATAGGTTTGTCACTCTGCCATACCCATCCACTTGATCCGGGTAGCTCATTCATGAAGTAGAAGAATAGACATACAATGAGAGTACCATACTTAAAGGAGTTCTTCTTGTCTTTCTTGATTTTCTGTACATTTTCCATTAATTGGCTTAGCAGTAGTTCACAAAGATCATATTCTGCATTCTTTCTTAGCATTTCATAGGCTGTGTATATTGCAGTTCCGGATACAGAATTCTCCCTGCTGGAGTGATAGATCTTGTATCCTATTATCATTGATGCATATTTGATATCCGGATCTGAAATATCTTCAATGGTCATTGCCCTCTTATCAAATTTTGATCCGGTGGCCTCAGTTACAATGTTGTTCTTGACAGATTTGAGGATAGGTACCCCTCCGGAAGAGTATAGACCGGTTACTGCCCTAATTGCTTCTTTTGTGATCTTGCAGGGTCTATCCAGCCATAGAAAGTTGTCATGCATCCTGCTCAGTACATACCGGACCCATTCATCTTCTTCAAAGCTAGGGAAATGAATAAATTGCTCAAATTGTTTCTTCTAGATACCCTTATACTCTGGTTTAAGCTCAAAAGCATTGTCTATCAGTTGCTTGTGATAGAGGTCTCTTAATTTGAATTCCCCAAATTCTTCAATGCTTGCATGTATGTAAACCCTAATGTCTTCGGTATGTAAAACTCCGTGGGGAACACTAGAGAAGGCTCCTAGTGGATCTACCTCCAATGATTTGTAGGGATGTTTCTTGAATGAGGGGCGAGGTCTATCAGAGATCTTAACTATGTTTGGAGTAGCCATTCTTCAAAGATTTGCAGTGAGGTAATGAAAAACAGAGAATACCTTATGCGCCTTCGGTTTGCACGGAGTGGTTGGATTGATTTCTTTATGCAATAGCTTCGGCAGGAGATCCTTGGTGTGCTTGATGAATTTTGTTGCAGAGCTCCACTTTTCGCTTCTTCTTGAGTGCAGAATGAGCAAAAGACTTTTGAGAAATCCCTTATATTGCTCCGCAAACCCTAATGTCTGTCTGCAATAAATGCTTCACCTGCATTATTCCGGTTTGCCATGTCTGGACAGCTTGGAGTATCCCAGATTAGTCCTGATTACTGAATATCATCCAGATCTTTAAATCATGAATAAATCGAGGTAACATATTACAAGAACATCCCAAGCACTCTGTCCAATCCGCAAAACAAGATCGTGCACTTCCGGATCTCTCCGGACCCTTTTTGTAATCCTTTATCATACCGGAGCATCTCCCTGAACAGGTCTTATTTGATCGATCACAGCTTCTTCATAACTCCATGCGGACCTCTGAAAACTTGACTGAAGTATCTCAAGACTCATATCTACAAACCCTTTAATCCGCATCTTGTGCCACATCCGACACCACTTGTTTGGCTGGGGGAACAAGATTTTCTTTGAGTCTCCCCCTGAGCCTGAGCTCACCTTTTAATTTCTGGAAGAAATATCAGCACCAGAGTCTGGTGCGGATCCAACCTCTACATTCTCTGAACTTTTCTTTACCCAAATCTTGCTCATCTGATTCCTAACCTCATCCGCATTCATCTTTTGTTTACCCTTGTCTTGATTCTGATTATACACCGGACCTCTTTTGTCCTGATTCTTGTTTCTGCAGACTTTAGCATTATGACCGGACCTATTGCAGATTTGACAAATAACATTTCTTTGCATATTTGACTGATATCCCCTTGATCTGCATTGATTAGCCATATGACCTACTCTATTGCATGTAAAGCATCTACCTTTGAATGATTTGTTTACTTGCATAATTCTGCATTCATGGGATTTGTGTCCATACCTTTTGCAGTTGAAGCACTGTCCGGAGAAGGATGAATTAATCTGATTCATTCTCATTCTGCACTGATTAGCTTTGTGACCAAAATGGTTGCAGCTGTGGTAGTATCCATTGAAGGATGGATATTTTTGAGCATTTGGCTGTCTTACCGGAGGTCTTCTAGGCCTGCTCCTTGGATTTTCTGATCCAAGATTCCTCTGACCGGATCCGAAGCTTTCTCCTTTCTCATATCCCAAACCATACTTGTCATCAGTCCTCTTTTGACTTCCAAGAAGAACTTCAAGTTGAGCAGAACTTATCTTGAATTTCTCTTTATATTCATTTGCTGTTTGAAGGTCTCTTTTGAGAGAGGTAATTTGATCCTCAAGTTTTTCTTCATTATCTTTGGCATCTTCAAGATCAGATTCAAGATGTCTGATAATCCTGTCCATCTGGTGGCATTCTTCTGATTTTTCCTTAAGAGATTGTCTTAGATTGTCTTCAGCCTTTCTTTTTTCTTCAATCTCTTGAGTGAACTTTATAGTTCCTGATTCCATTTCATGTCTTAACATAATGACTTCTTTTGATAACTTTTCACATAACTTGGTTTGCTCAGTCAATTCTTCATTTGTATTGCTTTCTTCACTTTGTCTTGCCAACTGTTGGAGCAGCTCCTTTCTCTTTTTCATAGAGAGACTTAATTTGTCTTTTAATTCCCTCATGAATTCATCAGCCTGTTTGAGTCTTTCTTTTAATTCACTGACTTCAGAATTTGACTGTTCTAGATCCTCAAGGGCAGTCTTGAGTTGCTCCCTTAAACCATATGCATCCATTTGAAATCCCAGATCTTCCTCAAGCTGTTAGGCTCTATTAGGAGGAACTTAGCTCTGATACCAATTGTTGATAACTGAGAGGGGGGGGGGTGAATCAGTTATCCTAATTATTTCTCTATCTGAACTTCCTTATGATTAATGCAGCATTGAATCAAACATAAAAACATAACCATAAAATAAGAAACACATGACACAGTATTTTTGACGTGGAAACCCTGTTAAGGGAGAAAACCATGGGGTGATTAACCCAAAAATTATTCTCTGTTAGAAGAATAGAAAGTTACAAAATGGCACTTGCCAATTAGGGCTCACTGCCCGAGCACACTGCTCACAAGAGGCTCACTGCCTACAAGAAGACACACTGTCTTACAAAGTGATAAGAATCACAGTCTTGAACTGATTGGAAGCATCTGCATATGCTGGAGTTCAGTTCCGGTTAGGTTCAGTATACTGATCTGCTGCACTTCATCTTTCCTCTGTTCTTCAGTCTGCTATCCTTTCACATACCGGATCTTTCTTGCTACTTCTGCTCTGCTCTGGACTTGTTCGCATATCCCTTCACACATTTTACTCCCTTCACAACTAAATCCATCCTCTATATATATCCGCACAAGTAATTTCATCACCTTTCTAGTCGGCATCCGGAACAGTCTAGTTTCTTACAAACTTAGTTCTGTCGGCTGAATCCTTGCTCACCAAGCAATGCGGATCAAGCATATACTTGTAGATATCATCAATTATGTCGGCCAAACATGATTCATGCCTCCGCAACCTTTATCATCATCTGTAATACATCCGGAAAGTAGTCTGATACTCTGTCAGTCAGTTCTTCCTCTGTTTTCACTGTCTCTCAGGAATCCGGTACTCAACTATTCATATCTTTTTCCTTGTCCATCTCCGGAGGCTAAATCCTTGGAATATACCACTCAAGATAGTCCTCTTGACTTCCCCAGATCCGCACTGCACCAAGACACTTCCTCTGAGAGATCCGGACCAATCTGTCGGACCTTGCCACATGCTCTGTTCTTGTTCACCGGACCACAACAATCTTCAATCTGACTTCCGGTAGAGACATATCATGACTTGCGGATATGTGGGATGACCTTTGTTGCCATCAATGACAACAACCATGAATCCATATAGTGTCTCTTGCCAACACATTCATGTCATCGTTCTCAGAGTAGGTAGCAGAGTGGTCTGATAAAGAGTTTTTAGAGTGCACAACAGAGTTCTAGGGGTAGTGGATCCTAGCAGTCACGTGCACCATTTTTGGGCTGAGGTTTTGGCATGGGTGGTTGTTATTCTTGTGGGCAGCATGGTCATATAGCTATTCATTATCCTTAGAGACCAGTGGTTGGAGGTAGTCAGAGATAGACTACTTCAGAGCCTACAGTAGGTGATGCTGGCAGATCACATATAGTTTTTGTGGTAGTTGACAACCGTCAAGCTGATCATCAGGGCACCATGGTCAAGTATTCAGGTGTGTTATGTGGGATTACCACATCTATCTTGTCTAGTTCAGGAGCTTTAGATTCTTTTATTTCTCCTACTCTCGTGGAGTGTTGTAGACTCATGGTGGCAAGGCAAGACATTGGTTGGCAGGTTGAGTTAGCTATTAGATCCAAGGTGCATGTAGGCTCCCTTATTTGTTGTTGTGTGTTGGATTTGGGCACCTTCACTACCATAGTGGATCTCCACATGTTGCCTTTGGGGTCCTATGGGATTGTTTTAGGATCCATTATAGATTGTCGACATAAGTTAGTTCAATGTGTTGACGATGTTGGAGAGTGTTGAGTTAGTTGGGGTTCAGAGACCCATTTCTCTCCGTGTGATTTTAGCTATGTAACTGAAGCGTGCCATGCCGCAAGGTTGTCAGATGTTTGCTATTTTAGTTAGTGATCTTGCTGAGGGTGGTATTCAGGAGATATCTATTTATAATCATCCTATTCTTCAGGAGTTTGCAGATGTCTTTCCGAGTGATATTCCAAGTATGTCACCTAAGCATGACATAAACTTCCATATTGATCTCATTCCTGGTGTGGAGCCTATTTCTCAGGCACCGTATCGCATGACTACTAAGGAGTTGAGTGAGTTGTGGTTACAGTTAGAGGAGTTACTAGAGAATGGTTTCATTCATCCTAGTGTATCCCCTTGGGGAGCGCCTATCATCTTTGTGAAGAAGGACGGATCTCTTTGCTTGTACATTGATTATCGCCAGTTGAACAAAGTGACAGTGAAGAATTGATACATGTTGCCTCGAATAGATGATTTGTTCAATTAGATGAGGGGAGCCAAGGTGTTCTCCAAGATAGATCTGAAGTCAGGATACCATCATCTTCGCATTCAAGAGGCAGACATTCATCAAATGACATTTTGTACATGCTATGGGCATTATGAGTTCATGGTTGTCCCTCTCAAGTTGACCAATGCTCCATCAATTTTCATGAGTTTGATGAATGGGGTGTTTTGTACCTATCTTGACCAGTTTGTTCTTGTGTTCCTAGATGATATTTTGATTTATTCTAGGACTATGGAGGAGCATGAAGGCCATTTGCAGCAAGTGTTGTAGTGCTTGCAAGATAATCAGTTATTTGGCAATTTGTCCAAGTGTGAGTTCTTCCAGACTGAGGTGAGATATTTGGGCCACATCATCTCAAGAGAGGGTATCTCAATGGATCCTTCTAAGATTCAAGCCATTGTTGATTGGCCAGCACAAATGAATGTGGCTGAGGTTCACAGTTTCATGGGATTGACGGGTTACTATCACCGATTTGTGAGAGATTTCTCTCGAGTAGCCCATCCCATCACTTCTCTTCAGCGGAAAGGGAAGAATTTTGTGTGGTAAGATTAGTGTGAGTCTGCTTTTCAAGCTCTTAAGAGGCAGCTGACTAGTGCACCTATCCTGGTAGTGCCAAATCCTATAGGTGATTTTGTAGTGTGCACCGATGCTTCGTTGGAGGGTGTGGGGATAGTTCTTATGCAGGAGGGATGAGTGATTGCATATGATTCTCGTAAGCTCAAGGATCATGAGATGAACTACCCCACCCATGATTTGGAGTTAGCGGTCGTTGTCCATGCACTTGTGCATTGGAGACATTTCCTCTTGGGACATCAGTTTGAGTTGCATAGTGATCATCACAGTTTGTAGTATATCTTCACTCAGGTGAATTTGAATGCTCGGCAGTGTCGTTAGATGGAGTTCCTCTATGAGTATGACTTGAAGGTTCACAACATTTAGGGTAATGAGAATGTTGTAGATGCCTTGAGTAGGAGGAGACATGAGATTTCAGTTTTGTCTCCTGGAGTGGATTTGTGCAGCCGTATTTTGGAGTCACTTCCTAGTGATACTTGGTATCAAAAGGTTAGAGTAGAGATTGAGTCTGGGAGAGTCCTTGAGGGCAGGTTTGCAGGTTTCACTCTCGAGTCTGATGGACTTTTGCGACATCTTGGTCGTATTTATGTTCTAGATTCTAGTGATCTTTGTTCCTTGGTTTTGTTAGAGGCCCATTGTGCACCCTATTCAGCTCATCTGAGTGTCACAAAGATGCATGCCGATCTTTGACAGTTGTATCATTAGGCAGTTTTGCGGTGAGATATTGCTGATTTTGTGGCTCGGTGTCTTGAGTGCCAATGGATGAAGGTAGAGCATTAGCACCCAGCAGGACTATTGCAACCTCATTCCATTCTAGGATGGAAGTGGGATATGATATCTCTTGATTTCATAGTGGGGTTACCTGGGTAAATGCACAAAGATGAGTCCACTTAAGGTGGAAGTTTCAGACTTAGAAAAAACCTGAAATCAGGAAACTAAAATGGGATCCTCCTTTTTATGAAATAGGATCCCGTTTTGCTTTAGGATCCTGAGCCAAAAGCAGGATCATGTTTCATAAAAGGTTAAAATATTAACCTTTTATGAAATGAGATCTCGTTTCAAAACGGGATCCCGTTTTGTAGAAACGGGAGCCCATTTCATAAAATTTGAATTACTGACCCAATTTTTGCTATGGGTTTTGGGTCAGAAAAGAGGCTTCAGAACCTAACCCTTGGCTTTGGACCTGGTTTGACCTACAAGTTAAAGGTCATGTCAATGCCACAACAAAATAGTGACTTTGGGCATATGTCTGAAGGATTTTTCTGCAAAAATTTTTGACGAAATTAAAACCCATTATAGATGAGATAGTGTAGATTCCAAATATTTAATTTTTTTACAATTGGATTATTTTTTTCTATTTTTCAATTAATTTCTAAAGAAACAGGTCCATAAACTTGAATTATCAGGGTTTTTTAGTATTTTAATAACTTTTTATTAAAATATTTTTTTGTAAAAAAAATTGTATGAAAATATACTTCAGACAATTCTTTTCAATTTGAAAAAAAAATTTAAAAATGATAAGTTTAGGTCATCTTATGCATGACATACAAGACACTTTTTTAAAACACCAAAAATGACCAATAAAAAATTAACAAAAAAAAATATTCACTAAAAAATTACAAAAAAATATGGAAAACGTGCTTCAGTGAGTTACAAATCTTTTCCCAAAACGATTTAGAAAAATATGATTATTTAGGTCAAAATATGGATGACGTACATGTGCATGGTATAGTAAAAAAAAAAGTGACTTTTAAATAGTGGTTTTTAGAAACGCCTATTAAAAATTAATTTGTATCATCTGGGTATTAAAAAAATTGATATTTGGAAACTAGATTCCGAGTACTACATTTCATATTACTGACGTTTTTCAATATTCCACATTTAAGTGCTTCAAATTTTTAGGTCAAATGTGACAATTTCTAAAAATGAGGGAAAATACTTCCACTTTTTGGCCAAAAAGTGGACTCAACTTCTTGCACACACCCACCTATATCTTCGCGTCATCATGATGCTATTATGGTTACAGTGGACAAGTTGTCCAAGGTGGCATACTTTTCACCAATGAGATCTTCATACACTACAATGTCCGTGGCTCGAGTGTTTATGGAGGATATTGTGTGTCTGCATGGTATTCCTCATAGGATCATTTCCGATCATGATCTAGTGTTCACTTTAGATTTATGGACTTCTCTTTAGCATGCTTTGGGAGCTCAGCTCAATTTTAGCTCTGCATACCATCCCAAGACTGACGGACAGATGGAGTAGGTTAATCAGGTCTTAGAGGACATGCTTCAGATGTACGTTATGGATCAACAGTCTCATTGGGAGGAGTACTTGTACCTAGTTGAGTTTTCTTATAACAATAGGTATCATAGTTCTCTCGGTATGTCTCCCTTTTAGGCCTTGTATGGTAGGCCATGTCATACTCCATTGAGTTGGGATAGCTTAGAGGACTAAGTTCTTTTGGGTCCAGAGATGCTTCAGGATATGGAGCAGCAGGTAGTGCAGATCAAAGAGCAGTTGGCTATAGCTCAGGATCAGCAAAGGAAGTATGTTGATGCCTATAGGTTGGATCGCTACTTCTCAGTGGGAGACCATGTGTTTCTGAGAGTTCATCCACGAAAGAGCCCCATCTCTTATGGGAAAGGCTCGAAGATGGCACCTCATTTTGTCTAACCTTTTGAGATCCTTGAGAGGATTGGTCATGTTGCCTATCGCCTTGCGTTATGACCGAGTCTATTGCACATTCACAATGTTTTCCATGTTTTAGTTCTTAGATAATATATTCCTGACGTGACCCATGTTCTTGATTGGACTACTGTGTAGGTCAAGGCAAACAGGCAGCTTTCTTTGGAGCCCATACACATCCTTCAACATCGAAGGCTGACCCTCAGGGGTCGGGACATAGAGTGGCTAAGGGTCCAATGGGATCCTGATGGTGAGTCCTCAGCATCTTGGGAAGATGCAGCAAGGATGAGAGACCTTTATCCATATCTTTTTGTAGGATTCTAGGAGTAAGCCCAGTCCTAGGGGATGTAATGACCCCTATGTTTGTATTTCAAAGACTATATGTTTTGTATTGGATTATGCCTCCTATTATTATTTTGTATTAGCATCGGTGATGTGCAATCTCAATACTATTATGATGTGTACATTATTATTACTTATGATGGATTTCATGCTTACATGATTGATGTTGCTTTGGCTATATGATGTATGTATATGCACACGTACCTTGACGTGTGCTTGGAGTGTTGTAGGTACTAAGTATCGACTCCGCCTAGATTCATAGGCTTGAGCGTACACTTATTATCCCCGATGGTGGTTACTGGAGATAGTCATAGGCCATGTTCCCTACCCTAGGCCACTGTACCCTATTAGTGCAGTGTTCCCATGTTGTTTTCTTATCATCCGGTTACCTAATGGTAATGTCTAGATTGCCCCTTATGGTCATGTGTAGGTCAAGGCAAACGGATAGCTTTCTTTGGAGCCCATATGCATCCTTCAGCATCAAAGTCTGACCCTCAGGGGTCAGGACATAGAGCAAATAAGGGTCCAATGGGATCCTGATGCTGAGTCCTCAGCATCTTGGGAAGATGCAGAGAGGATGAGAGACCTTTATCCATATCTTTTTGTAGGATTCCAGGAGTAAACCCAGTCCTGGGGGTTGTAATGATCCCCATGTTCATATTATACTTTTGATTATCTTGATTGACTTGGATGATTGTATGTTTTGTATTGGATTATGCCTCCTGTTATTATTTTGTATTAGCACCGGTGATGTACAATCTCAATACTATTATGATGTGGACATTATTATTACTTATGATGGATTTCATGCTTACATGATTGATGTTGCTTTGGCTATATGATGTATGTATATGCACATGTACCTTGACGTGTGCTTGGAGTGTTGCAAGTACTGAGTATCGACTCTGCCTAGATTCATAGGCTTAAGCGTACACTTATTATCCTCGATGGTGGTTACTGGAGATAGTCACAGGCCCTGTTCCCTACCCTAGGCCATTGTACCCTACTAGTGCAGTGTTCCCGTGTTGTTGTCTTATCATCCAGTTACCTAATGGTAATGTCTAGATTGCCCCTTATGGTCATGTGTGGTTTGCCAGTGTGGTTGTTGAGACTTTTCTCCTTGGTTTATGTTGATTGTTCGATATGGCTTCCTTGGCATCATTCTTTATTTTGATTGGAGAAAATTGTTTTATGCTAATGTATATTTTGTTGGAAATGAGTACCTTGCCTATTCCTTACCCATGTACTGGGACTGATTGCATGTAAATTTTATGCATGTGATAACCTATTTTTTTTATTGTATCGAGTTTCATGGACTAGTGTGTGCTTGGGATGCATCTTAGCATTTACAGGCTTCCAAGAGTAACCATAATCCTAGGGGGGTAGGATGTAACAATCCGCCAGGCTTTAGGTGGAAGTCAGTATATTTTTATGATTATTTTATTTCATCCTTCCTCATGCCACATTTGATAGCTTTTGGGGAAGTTGGTGGTTACTAAATTCAAAAAATATCTCTTTGAGGGGGTTGTGGCATGTGGAGGTGGGCAGAGACATAAATTTTGAGAAAATATCTGCCTAGTAGGTAGTGAATGCAGAAGTAGAGATGTGGAGAGTCAACGTGTTTTGGGAGAAAAAAGAGAGTTTAAAACAAAAGAAAAATAGAGAGAACGGGAGGAAGAAAATAGAGGAATGCAAGGGACAGTGATAGGCAGGAAGGGAGGTATGCTGGAAGGGAGTGTGAGTAGTCTGCAAGGGGGTGTGAATTTTTGGAAGGTATTTATAGCTAACTTTTGTTTTTCTAGCACAAAACCACCAAGTGTGATTTGAAAGGAGGTATTCCCATTAGTTCTTGTTATTCCAGCACATAAACTAAGATATGTATGCTACAATTTCCTTAAAATCACAGAAACTTTAGTTGTCTATTTTTCCAATATAAAAACTAAACATGGTTGCTGCAATTCCAGTTACCTCAGGAAAAAAATGAAACCCCTGCTGCATAAAATCTATGCCAAAGTTTATTCCAATGCAAGATATTTACACTACCTCTCTCTCCTAAAGTGATATCATATGTTAGAAGTTTATTTAAATGCAAGATTTGGTTACATCATCTCCTTCTTGGAATTATTTCTTTTAAACCTGCAGAGATTTCCTATTTTCATTTGATCAATAGGGTTTCCAAAGAAAGATCATATGTTTTCTGAGTTAATATATATATCAGGCAAACAAAAGAGGGTCGATCTTATAGAGAATAGAATGAGGTAGCCGTACAAGACTGGGACGTATGATAGAGATTGAAGAGATCTCAGTCCCATGAAACCCGATTGTTATATGATGACTTCTCTGATGAGATTTTCATTACAACTCTCTTTAGAAAATCTGAGTGGTCTTTGGTTTTAGTCATTACAGTCATTTTTGCTAAATCTCCAGCCTTGGAAAAACCATCATCTTTGAGTTAAAGAATGTTATGGCACTAGAATACATTAGATCCATAAACCTGTGTTGTGAATTGAAATTCAGTTACAAAGTTTTGATTAAGGAAATTTGTCACTCAACCCAAGGATCTAAGGGAACTACTAGGTGAGTATAGGATTATGATGGGCCAAACACTACCCCTAAGTGGCAATGTAAATGTGAAAAACATACTTAAGTAACTTCATGTCAAAAATTGAATGAGTTATCTACACAATCTAGAAATAAGGTAGTAATAAAAGTTGCAATAAATTGAATGTAACTTTTATGGGCTACTACCTTTTTTTTTTAATTTTTAAAAATAATTTGGTGATAATTGGATATTTCAATGAAGCACTACTAAAATTTTTAGAAAAAACATAAAAAGTAGGTGTCATTCCGACCAACCTAAGTATGATAAAAAGATAATATTTTTTCTCCATGATTTGGATTTAAGTAAATGGCACATGAACGGATGTGACCCATATTTTTTTGAATTTTTTAAGTAAATATATAATTATTCATGATTTTTTTACCATGGCTTTTTAAAAAATATTAAAAATTAATTTTCCAGCCAACCTAACTTGGTCAAAAATATATGAAACTCAAAATTTTTAAATTTTAATGTATACGCAATAAATCCTAGAATGTGACATATCTTTTGGATTTAAAAAAGGATTAATATGTTGAAAGTTATGGATGTTTTTCAATATCTATATCTATTAGGAAATCAAACATAGTGTATGTAGAAAATTAATAATAATTACCTATTAACATCATTATGAAGCATATATTATATTTTTAGAATCTTAAAAGCTTCCTCTATAAACCCTTTTCATTTGATTAAATTTAGTTACAAAAAAAATTTGTCAACTTCAAGGATGAAATGTCAAAACTTTTTAGGATAACAATAAATGGGTGGTTTTCCAAATTTCTTTGCCAAGTTTTGGGATTCCCGCTTGCCTAAATATGAGGTAATCCTAAGGCATTTTTGGAGGAAATCCATATTTCAGCTAGAAATATTAATATCCCTTCCATCGAAATCTAAATATTAGTCTAACTGTTAGCACTTTTTCATCCAGCAAGTTTTTTCTCTATTGCCATTGTTTGGCCCATCATGATCTCACTCTCACCCTAGTACTGTAAGAGGGAAAATTAAGATTTCCATTTTGTGAGCCTTTTTAATATATTATTTTGTTATTTTAAAAAATGGTAGACAATATGCAAAATTTAGGATGTTGGTTGACTTGTGTCACGATTTACCGTACTTCTCTTATGATATCCATACATTCCTTTGTGAAGAGTGATTAAATAGGGGTCACAAGAGTTATTACAAAACTGATCTAACTAGCAAAAGGTTGTTTTCAACAAATTACACTATCCACGAAAGCTTTTGTCTTGTAGATCACATTTTTCTATTTCTAATTTATACTTCAGTGTTACAGTCTATTTTGGATACCTTGATTGGTTAAATGAGATGACAATGGTCTAGGTAATTAGAGTTGTCTTTTGGAGTGGCTCTCTATGAGCCCGGGGCTTGCAAGGAGTTGCCAGGGGAACTAGTAGCAGAGTTACATTAATAAGTGATAACTAAATGAAAACCTTGGGGTAAAAACATTAATAATATAATTAGTCCTCGTGCATGGCCTTGAGCACGTGTAAAGGCTAAGGATGCAATGGGAAGGCCTATCTGTCTGCGGGGCGTTGATTTAGGAATGATTGAGTCTCCTTGTCTGTATGAGAGGAGTACTTGGTTCCATGTGGTGCCATCTCTTTGAGCACGCATGATGACACTCCATTTGATTATACTCTAGTATCTAGCACCTTAGCAGTCATGAGTAGTACCTGACCTATGACTTGGATGAGTACCTCTATGTTATGACTTTGGTTGTATGCATTGTTCTCTGTGTTTGCTCTATGATTGATGTGAGTGTTGGCCATCTTGTGTACCCTGGTTCTTGTTACTTTTGTCTGGGCCTTGTGACTATCTCCAAGCACGGTGGGGTGATCTTGTATGAGTACACATGGTTGGGAGGCATTGCTGCCACCATTAGGGACTGATGAATAGGTTATTAGAGCACCAAATTGGAGATGTTCTCTCTCTTTGTTACTTCATTTAGTTATTGTACTCTTTTAGTTATTGTATCGTATTCATGGCTATGTCATTGCACTATATATTATTTTATATAATTATACTCTCTTAAGAGAGAAGATGTAATCATGCAAGTTAATGAGAAGAAATGAGATGTTTCCTATTTGGTTTATAGATTTTAGTGTGGGCATCAAATCCGTTGTACTATGGTGCTTTGGGTTCATGTTTATATTAGATATGGGATTAGGAACATTTGCTTTGGTGTTTAAAATGAATGTAGTTTTATAATGTTTTCTCTGGAGGGTGAATAAGTCCTCTCCTTCAAGTTGCGAATTTAGCCATACTTGGCCATGAATGTTGTCGATTTATCGATCAACAACCGTATCTGTGTATCTTATTGATTTATGTAAAAAAAAGTTATTATCTTGCCCTCTTTTGGCTCTTACCCTTTGGGATTATGTAGCGGGATGTTACATTCTACATCTTCTATTTTCTCAATCTTATCTAGTATTGTACTGAGTAATGTTACCCTTAGTGGCCACATCTTCTCAAAGGTGTCGGTACTAATCTGGTAAGAAAGAGAAACCAACTCTGCAAGATGATGAACAAACCAATCACCACCAGTTTGTACACCATGAATCATTTTCCCTTTTTATGCTTGTAATAGGTCAAAGTGAGTTGGTTCCTTTCCAACTGCATTAGGCAACCTACTCAAACATAATTGATTTGCATAACTTGCAATAGGAAATCATCAAGGCTACTAAACCACCAATATAGTGATAGGTTTTTGAAGATGGTATTGACATTTGTGACTCCTTCCTTGGACATGCATCATGTAACCCTACCCCTGAAAGTTGCCACGAAGCTCATACAATAACAACTATCATTTGTTTCACCTTTACAATTAATCATCATCTCAACTAGAGGATTCTTTACTAATGAATCAAATTCTTTCATTTCAATCATCCTCCCATTGCAAGACTTCATAAACTTTGATCATTTCCAGACCACTCAAAATGCATCTCGTACCAAAAGAAATAAGCTTGAATTTCAATAAAATGAGAGGATGTGGTATACTTGCGAGCCTATATCCCATTGTCGAAAATATCTGACAGTGCTTGCTGTTGGTGGTGGATATCACATCCACAAGACACTTTCAAAAATATATCAACACACAGAAACATACAAACACAAATATTGATCCTCAACAATGTGCTACTGCACCATATATCATTGATTCAAAACATGATTACAATCATACAATGAATGCTATTGCATTCAACACTTAGACACTTGATTGACCACACATACTTGACTTTCTTGCTTGCATTACATTATGTCTCTTTTATAGAGGGATTTCATTCATGTCTTGCCGTTCTAGGCTCTTCTATTTCCCATCTAGAAACAATTTGTTTCTAGAAACTTCCTCTAGAACTTCCTATCCTAGAGCATTCTTTATTTCTAGACTTTTCTCTCTTTTATATTTTTCTAATTTAATTAATTGATTACAATTGACGGAAGAAACTACATATGCTAACACTCCCCCTTAATTTCAACCGTATATTTTTCATTCCCAAATTTTGTCTTCCATATCTTGTCTTCCAAGTCTGCTGACTCAAATCCTTTGCTTGCATGATACTATCTTCAAGATCTTTTGATCTTTCCTCTTCCAATTCTCACTCATTGTTGTGGTAGTCCTTCAATCTTTAGAACTTCAAACTGGAATTCCTTTCTCTATTTTTACCTTTCCACTTTGCATGATGCCTGAAACCTTCAAATCCTTTTGGATTGTTATCATCTTTCACAAATGAAGATCTATACCTGAACAAACTTTTTAGCATACATGTAATTTGTTGCCAACTCGATCCAAGGCTCTAACCACAATCCATTTTCATACATCCTATCATAGATTCACTTTTCCACTCTATATCCTAACAAATCTTTTCACAATTATTTCCCAATCCACATATGCTACAAGGATGAATATCCCAACACATTTCCCTGCTATGTCCTTTCCTGTTACAATGAGTACACTGAACATTCCTCTTTTCTTGAACAAACTTGTTTGTACTTGTATAATCCATTTTTCTATATCCAAGCCCTGCATACTTTGGCCTCACTATCAGCTCAATTGGTTCTTTGGTTCCTTGTCCATAGTTGCCTAGTCCTTTTCCTGTATATCCTATCTTCTTCATCATCTTGAAACCAGCATTCTCTTTATTACAATTGACATGATTTTTAGATTCAAACAACTTGTCATCTTCATCTAAATACATTCTTCATCAATATTATCACAACATGAAAATTTTGCTGATCCAACCTCTTCAACCTTGCATTCTTTAGCTTCAGCTACACATAAATCACTTGTATCACATGAAACATCACAAACTAATGGATTTCTCTTCAAACATTCATTTTCTTCTTTTAACTTCAATATTTCTTCTTTCTGTAAATTGTTTTCCTCTTCTAATCTCTCTATCTTTTCTTTCATTTCATCAAATAACTTCAATCTTTATTCTAACTCTTCATTCCTCTTTTTAACACCATCAAACAATTTCAAGTTTTCTTCTAATTTTTCATTCTTTCTTTTAACTTTACTCATTTCAATATCAAAATGATACATTTTACTTTCATAGTCCAGTATATCTATTAATAATTATTTTCTTTCTTTTTCCAAATCACTTTTCTCTTTTTGCCAATCTCTTTCTGTCTTCTCTCATTTAGCTTTTTCCATTGAAAATAAACTATTTACTTACCTTGATCTGATGTTGCACTTTCCTTGATTGTTGATTTCCCTTAGTTTAGCAGCTTCACATGCCTTCACTCCTTTTTCAATGTCTTCAATCTGCCCTTTTTCTTATTGCCTTCTTCTCTACCTTCTAGCACCCTCAAATTACATCTGATTTCCTCCATGATCTATCTTTGAGTAACCTGTAATACCAACAACTTTTATAGTCTTTAAACCTGATCTTTTGCAGCTTCACCACTACTGTTTCATCTCTATTTTGGACAAAGATTCTTGATCTCTCTTCAATAGCTATGACTTGTGATGTGACCTAAGAATTTTCACACCAACAAAAACTTGGCAATTTTAACAATGATCTTATGTTTCAGATTGGTGTCTTTAGCGGCTCATTTCCTTTCAAAAACTACAGTCAAACAAGCGGCTCAAAAAATGAGCAATAAACCCTTTGTGTCTTCCAGATTTGACCTTTAATTTTCAACAATCCTCCTCATGCAATGATCCTTATGATTTCCTCCTATTCAGCGATTAAACCCTCGATTTTCCTTTGGCAACTCAAAAATTGGCTTCATGAAAACTTTAATATCTTTGGTACTTCTCTGTCAGTGACACCTTTCAAAATTTGATTGTGCCTCATATCTAAACCCTTGTGAAAAATTGTTGGCTTCTCTGTGGCGGCTCAAATTTCAGCAATTTCTCATCTTTGCTTTAACACTATTCTCTATGATTTGATCTATGAGGGTGGTGGACAAACATGTACTTTTGGGTGATCAACTTTCTTGGACAGCGATCTGCACTTTTAACAACTTTATATATTTTTTTAATTGGCTTCTCTACATTTATTAAAAACTCCAAGCTTGGCAACTTCAGATCTTCAACTTGTCTGGGGAGCGGACTCAAATTTCACATATTCAAACCCTAGCCTATCCTTGTTCTGTGACAACTTTTATCTTTATTCTCCAGTCTAATGGCTAAATAAATGTGACCTATTTTGGAAGTTTCTTTACCACATGTGATTTGGTCAGTGGCATACAATAATACAAATGTATTCAAATTAGGGACCTCACGATTACCTCAACTACCAACAATTGTCAGCGGCATGCGATCTCCCTTTGGTGGCATTATCCTTTTGTCTGAGTCTTACAACATATAATTCTCCAACGATACCTATTCCTCTCTTGGCTACGATAGATTTTTTTCTTCTATCTTCAGTTATTTTCTCAACGGCTTAAATCTTCTTCTAGCAATAGACAACGATCTTTGTGTGCTTACTACTGTTGCTCCAATTGTCGCTCCTGATGGATTCATAGACAACTTAAAAATACCTCTGTTTGGCGCCCAGATCTCTTCACACAGTGAACCACATCAAAAAACCCTCAATATCCTTATAGATATGTGGCTCCTTTGTGGACTGAGTCAATACATGAAACCCTATCCTACTCTCTTCACAAGATCAACCTGAAACAACACATAACACAAACTAACATATCTCTAATAACCTGGCACAGCTCTCCCATGATCATCCTGCTCTGATACCACTTGTTGGTGGTCGATATCACATCCACAAGACACTTTCAAAAATATATCAACACACAGAAACATACAAACATAAACATTGATCCTCAACAATGTGCTACTACACCATATATCATTGATTCAAAACATTATTACAATCATACAGTGAATTCTAATGCATTCAACACTTAGACACTTGATTGACCGCACATACTTGACTTGCTTGCTTGCATTACATTATGCCTCATTTATAGAGGGCTTTCACTCATGTCTTGCCTTTCTAGGCTCTTCTATTTCGCATCTAGAAACAATTTGTTTTTGGAAACTTCCGCTAGAAATTTCTACCCTAGAACATTCTTTCTTTCTAGACTTTTCCCTCTTTTATATTTTTGTCTTTTGTCATTTTCTCATTTAATTAATCAATTACAATTGACGGGAGAAATTACATATGCTAACACCTGCTTCTCCAATATAGCAGACATGCTTTGTGTGTATCCTAGAATCAAGGTGAAAACACTATAACACAGCGCATATGCCTTGTTTATTCTTTTACGTAAAACCTGGAGATATAGACAAAGGTGATAATTTGAAATATTGTTGCATATAAAATTGATTTATAAAAAAAAGGCTAGAGGGAACTTTTGAGGAAATACAAATGGCATGCATAATGCGGCATACCAAAATCCTCAAACTTAGCTAGCTTTCTCCTTGCCTATGCCAAAATAGAAACAAAAGATAAAATGCAAGCTTCTGTCAGATAGCATGATTAGAAATGCTTAGGTGGATAGATATGCAAGATGTGGTGTCAACTAAAAGTTGGTATGAGGCTAGCACCAAAAAGACCATAGCTTTGTTAAGGAAAACAAGTAGAACATTTTAAAAGAAGAAAACATTATCTCATATCATGAAAGCAACATATTTTCAAATGGATTTTTGAAAGATTTAGAAACTTTCAAATAAATGCAATCCTATCTTTCCAAGCTTCTTTAGGAGCCATCCATCTACCAATTTATTTAAATTCACGTTTCCACTCTAATCTCTTATTTTAACTCAGATAAAGAAGATATCGTGAATATTTTGAAGTTTGGAAAGATAAGATTGCATTTATTTGAAAGTTTCTAAATCTTTCAAAAATCCATTTGAAAATATCCTACCATCATGATATGAGATAATTTTTTTTTTTAAAACGTTCTACATGTTTTCCTTAACGAAGCTATGGTCTTTTTTGTAACAACCATTTTCTTTTGACCGATGAATATGGCCTTTGGAGAGGAAAGTTGGTGGATATTAAATGCTACAAAATATCTTTTTTTAGGTGGAGAATTAAACGCTTGTAGGGAACAACTGCCGGGAAAAAGTTATTGTGAGAGCAGGAAGTACCCACAGAGTGGGTGACCGACAGAGATAAGATAAGGATGAGGAAAATATCTTCTAGGTAGCGTATGTATGCAGGGAAAGGTAGTCAATGTTTTGGGAGAGGTGGAAAAAAATATATTAATTGCTGCAAAAAATATCTTGATGATTTAGGTGAATGAATTGACTGCTATGCAAGATATTATTTTAGCGTGAAAAAATTGGTGAATGGGGGAATGTGATCCTTAATGGAGAAAGAGGACAGGAGTGCGAATCACCCAGGGAGCATATCAAATTGCTAGATTTGAGGTGCGCTAAAGGGGAGTGCGCTCCACTGCGATTTGGGTAGAGGTATTTACCTCTGTCTATTGTTTTTCTAGCACAAAAAAAAACCTAAAATTTGTTTGCTACAATTTCCTTCACCACAGAACACTGAAACCCCATGTTGCTATTTTTTAAAAAAATTCTACAATATATTTCAATGCAAGATATTTACTCTACCTCCTTCCTGAATCGATTTTTAACATGTTGAAATACTCCCTTAATCCTTTAGATTAAGGGGTTTTCAAAAAAAGATCATATTTTTTCTGAGTTTAATATTAGGTAAAATAGAGGGGTTGAACCTATAAGAGAATATAATGAGGACAGTCAGCAGCCATACAGAAAAACTAGGATGATTGATAGAGATTGAAGAGATCTAATTCCCATGAAGCCTTTTTGTTATGCGATGACTTCTCTGGTAGATTTTCATAGAAGCTCTTAAGAAATTGAAACTAGGCTATAGCTGCACATGCAATAGAGAAGGCCAAACAAATCACAGCTTGCAACCAATAGAAGCTGATCTGTAAGGGTAAATACCAGATGAAAAGCCATTATCCACAAAACAAGATCTCTACTTTTATGAAGGCATCAACTGTAGAACCCCCAAATGATTACTACTTTAGGGAATTTCTTGTCTAATTAATTTTGGTCATTTCTGTCATTTCTGCTAAATTTCCAGCCTTAGAAAAACTACCATCCTTGAGTGAAAGAATGTTATGGCACCAAAATACTTTAGTTTTATCGACCTATGTTGTGCATTAAACTTTGGATACATAATTTCTTATTAAGAACATCTATCACGCAACTCAAGGATCTAAAGGAAATCTCTAGATGAGGGAAAATTAAGATCTCCATTTTGTAATTATCTTAAACGTTTTATTTTGTTATGTTAAATACGATAGTCAATAGGTTAAAAAAAATTTATTAGACTGTGAGAAGGCTTGAATGCCATTTGTCGTACTTATTCTCTTTTTTTTATCTGTTCATACCTTTGCTAATCGTGACCAAATTAGGGTCACTGGAGTTATTATACAACTGATCTAACTTGCATAGGGTTATTTTCAATAACACTACACTGCCTATGGAAGCTTTTCTCTTGTAGACCACATTCCTCTGTTTCTAATTTCTACGCCAGTGTTTTATTCTTTTTAGATATCTCATTTAGTCAAATGAGATGAACAAGGTCTAGGCATTAGAGTGGTATGTTGGAGTGGCTCTCTATGGGCTCGAGGCCTGCAAGTGGTTGCTAGCGAAACTAGTAGCAGAGTTACATTAATAAGTGATAACTAAAACTAAAACATTGGGGTAAAAACACTAATAAGATAATTAAACCTTGTGCATGGCCTTGAGCGCTTGTAAAGGCTAAGGATGCAATGAGAAGGCCTATCTGTCTGTGGGGCATCGAGTCATCCGTCTACGGGGCATGGATTTGAGCACGATTGAGTCTCCTCGTCTGTATGAGAGGTACTTGGTCCCGTGTGTGCCATCCCTTCAAGCACATATGATGACACTCCATATGATTACACTCTAGTATCTAGCACCTTAGGAGTCATGAGTAGTACCCGACTTATGACTTAGATGAGTACACCTATATTATGACTCTGACTGTAAGCACTATTCTTCGTGTCTGCTCTGTGTCTGATGTGTGTGTTGGCCATCTTGTATCCCCTTGTTGTTGTTCATCCGTTTGGGCCTTGTGACTATCTCCGAGCACGATGGGGTGGTCTCTTAGGAGTCCACATGGTTGGGAGGCATTGCCACCACCATTGGGGACCGACAAACAAGTTTTGGAGCACCAGTTTGAGATGATCTCTCTCTCTCCATCACTTCATTCAGTTATTGTACCTATTTAGTCTTTGTATCATACTCAGGACTATGTTATGTACTTGTGTCATATTTTGGAATATATCATTGTAATTATATATGCAATTATGTAATTAAACTCTCTTAGAAGAGAAGTTGTAATCATTGTATTTAATGAGAAGAAATACGATGTTCCTTTATTGCTTTATGGATTCTGGTGTGGGTATCGGATCCACCTGTATTTTATGCTTATGGATTCATGTTTTTATCAGATGGGATTAGGAACATTTGTTTTGGTGTTTAAAATGAATGGTATCAATCTATCGAATTGACAACTAAAGCTGTGTATGTTGTTTACTTATGTCAAAAAAAATTATCTTGTCCCCTTTTGGCTCTTACCGTTCGGGGTTATGTAGCGGGATGCTGCATCTAGTATCAGAGCCCATGTTCACACACTAGGAGCTCTGGCGTACTTGAGCCTTCTATGTTTTGTTGTGTTTGACGTGTGTGGTGTGAGCTTTTTATATTGTTCTATAGTCATGCTTTTATGCTTTCATGCCTTAGTATGGCGCTTAGGTCGTCTTTTTGATGATCTATTTTGATGTGTTCTTTGTTCCTTTAGGATGCCTCCTAGGGGTAGAGCCAAAGGCAGAATTAGAGGTATAGCCACTGTTATTTGACATAGCACCTGACATGATGCCAATCAGGGTAATCAGGGCAATCAGGGTGAGCGTCACGAGGAACTGCATATTGAGAATCAAGCTAAAGGGCTCGGGGGTGCTCATGTTCTAGCTATTTTACAGCAAATTTTGGACCGATTAGGACCTCGTCAGGAGGTATCTCATGAGGCAGAGTCACACCCTTCTCGTCAGGATGGTCAGGATGCTGGAGCTGAGCATGAGCGTAGTCCAAATCATTCGAGAGTAGTTTTTGTGAGGGATAGGGTGGATGGAGACAGTGTTACTGTAGGTCACATGAGGGATCTTCTTAGGACTCATCCCCCTACTTTTGATTGTTCTGGTACAGGTACCAAGGCAGAGACTTGGTTGATAGATCTTGATCAATGCTTTGCTATGCATCCTTATAGTAGCAATACTAGAGCTTGATGTGCCATTATGCATCTTAGAGGTTTTGCATCTACATGGTGGAGAGTAGAGGAGCAAAAGCTTCACCTAGACATTACTTCCATGTCATGGGGACTGTTCTGAGAGAGGTTATGTGCACAATTTCTTTTAGACTACTATCGATAGAGGTGTGCTGATGAGTTCCATGAACTTCGTCAATTGACTATGACAGTAGATCAGTATGAGCACCGCTTCTTTGATCTGAAGCAATATGCTAGCATTTCTGATGATGAGCCAATGTTAGTACAGCATTTCATCAAGGGCTTGAATGCCCGTATTAGTGGTGATGTCTGTGTGTTTGAGCTGAAGACCTTAGAGGTTGTCGTGGAGAAGGCGAGGTTGATAGAGGAGAATTTGACTAGAGGTTTTGGTGGTCAGGCAGGTGTTCAAATTAGTAGTGCCCCTCCTTCAGGATCAGTTGCTTGGGGTACATAGTCTCAGGGAGCTAGACCATCTAGATCACATACTACACCTCCTAGACATGGTCAGCGACAGAGGCATAGGCCTACTCAGTCTCAGTAGAGTGGGCAGAACCCTGGTACTCTATTTGCTAGAGATCGTTCACGTCATCGCTCTTAGAGTAGGCAGTAGAGTGGTCCGTCACAGAGTTTTTAGAGTGCTTAGCAGATTTCTAGGGGTGGTGGATCCCAGCAATCACGTGCACCATTTTCAAGCTGAGGTTTTGGCAGGGGTGGTTGTTATGCTTGTGGGCAGCATGGTCATATAGCTACTTAGTGTCCTCAAAGATCAGTGGCTAGAGGTAGTCAGAGACAGGCTACTTCAGAACCTACAGTAGGTGAGGCTGGCAGATCACATAGAGTTTTTGCGGCAGTTGATAACCGTCAAGATGAGCATTAGGGCACCGTAGTCAAGTATTCAGGTGTGTGATGTGGGATTACCACATCTATCTTGTTTGATTCAGGAGCTTCAGATTCTTTCATTTCTCCTTCTCTCATGGAGCATTGTGGACTCGTGGTGGCAAGGAAAGATGTTGGTTGGCAGGTTGAGTTAGCTACTAGATCCAAGGTAGCTGTAGACTCCCTTGTTCATGGTTGCGTGTTGGATTTGGGCACCTTCACTACCATAGTGGATCTTCATGTGTTGCCTTTGGGGTCCTACGGAATTGTTTTAAGCATGGATTGGTTAGAGACCCACCTAGCCAGTATAGATTGTCAGCGTAAATCAGTTCAATGTGTTGACGATGTTGGGGAGCATGTTGAGTTAGTTGGGTTTCAAAGACCCATTTCTCTCTATGATTTCAGCTATGTAGCTGAAGCGTGCCATGCGGAAAGGTTGTCAAATGTTCGTTATTTCAGTTAGTTATCTTGTTGAGGGTGGGATTCAGGAGGTATCTCTTGATGATCATCCTATTATTTAGGAGTTTGTAGATGTATTTCTGAGTGATATTCCAGGTATGCCACCTAAGCACAACATAGACTTCCGTATCGATCTCATTCCTAGTGCAGAGCCTATTTCTCGGGCACCGTATCGCATGACTACTCAAGAGTTGGGTGAGTTGCGGTTGCAGTTAGAGGAGTTACTAGAGAAGGGTTTCATTCATCCTAGTGTATCCCCTTGGGGTGTACCTGTCATCTTCATGAAGAAGAAGGCAGATCTCTTCTCTTGTGCATTGATTATCGCCAGTTGAACAAAGTGACAGTGAAGAATCGATACCCGTTGCCTCGAATAGATGATTTATTCGATTAGATGATGGGAGCCAAGGTGTTCTCCAAGATAGATCTAAAGTCAGGATACCATCGGCTTCACATTCATGAGGCAGACATTCATCAAACAGCATTTCGTACATGCTATGGGCATTATGAGTTCACGGTTGTCCCTCTCGGGTTGACCAATGCTCCATCGGTTTTCATGAGTTTGATGAATGGGGTGTTTCGCACTTATCTTGACCAGTTTGTTCTCATGTTCCTTGATGATATTTTGATTTATTCGAGGACTATGGAGGAGCATGAAGGCCATTTGCAACAAGTGTTGCAATGCTTACAAGATAATCAGTTGTTTGGCAATTTGGCCAAGTGTGAGTTCTTCAAGACTGTCATGCCCACATTTCACGTGCGTTCACAACACACATACACACATAACTAAACATGCTACCTTATAACATACTGAAATCATAATACAGTTTCATATCCATTCATCATTTTTTTTTCAAACAACATCTAATATCATTGCACAATTATTTTCTTAAAATCACATAGGTTCACTAATCCAAAATTTAGAAATCAATAGTCTCTCAACATAACATAATAACAAAAGCACTGCAAATAGTTTCATGAATAGTAATGTAAAAAGTAGGCCTCGCATCCTCTCCCCCTAAGATTGCACTTCCTCTTGGAAGTCATCAAAGAGGTGAGGGTAAAGCATCTTCAGTCTCGTAGCATCTTCCCATGTTGCAGTGACTTCATCGTACATATCCCACTGGACCCTAACCTGGTCCAGCTCTCGACCTCGAAGGCCCAGCGTCTGATGAGCCAATATGCGTATTGGCTCCAAGGCCAGTTGTTCGTTTGCCTCTACCTAAAGAGCACTCCAATCCAACACGTGAGACAAATCAGACATATAACGTCGTAAAACTGAAACATGAAAGACATCGTGGATACGAGACAAGCTAGGTGGCAAGGCTAAATGGTAGGCTACAAGTCCTATCCTCTCTAGGATCTCAGAAGGTCCTACAAACCGGGGTGCGAGCTTAGAGCCTTTTCCATAACGAATTGGACTCTTATGCGGTCGCACTCTCAACAATACTTTGTCACCTACTGAGAAGCTTCGATCTGTCCTCTTTGCATCTGCATACTTTTTCTGCCTATCCTAAGCTTCCTGCAATCTTTGCCTGATCAAGGTAACCTGCCGTTCCATATCTTGGATCATTTCGAGACTAATGGCAACTCGGTCCTCTAACCGATCCCAACTCAAAAGTGTTCTGCAAGGTCTGTCTTATAAAGCTTGGTAAGGAGGCATACCCAACGAGCTATGATGCCCATTATTGTAGGCGAACTCAACTAGATACAGGTACTCCTCCCATTTAGACTGATGATCCATAACATACATATGCAGCATATCCTCTAACACCTGATTAACTCTTTCTGTCTGGCCATCGGTCTCAGGATGGTAAGCAGAACTGAAGTTGAGCTGTGTGCCCAACGCCTGATGTAAAGCTCTCCAAAACAAAGATGTGAAAATAGAGTCTCTATCAGATATAATACGGCAAGGTACTCCATGTAGTCTGACAATCTGATCTAGAAACACCCTCGCCACTGATGGTGCATTGTACGTTGTGCGTACTGGTGTGAAATGTGCCACCTTGGTCAACTTGTCAACTGTCACCATGATGGCATCATGGCGTTGTGATGACATAGGTAAACCAACAATGAAGTCCATAGAAATGGTGTCCCATTTCCACTCAGGTATCTCATGGGGATATAAAAGTCCCACTAGATGCTGATGCTCAGCCTTGACTCTCTGACACTCAAGGCATCAAGCAACATACTCTGCAATGTCGCGTCTCATTCCTGCCCAATGATATAACTGCCGCAAATCCGCATGCATCTTCTTCACTCCTAGATGAGCTGCATAGGGTGCCCTATGAGCTTCAGAAAGTATCACTGCACGCAAATCACCCGCACGGGGTACATAGATGTGCTGCTTATGTCTAAGTAATCCATCAGACTCTAGGGAATATCCCACGAATTTACCTTTCAGGACCCTCTGATTCTGAATTTCCTGTTGCACCTCAAGAAACCACTCGTCCTCAGGCAGATGCTGTAAGATACATTCTCTCAAATCCACTTTCAACGTAAGAGTCAGGATCTCATGGTGCCTTCGACTCAAAGCGTCGGCGACCACATTCTCTTTCCCCTTAATGTGGTGGACATCAAAGTCATGCTCACATAAGAACTCCATCCAACGCCATTGGCGGGCGTTCAAATTCCGCTAAGTGAAAATATACTGCAAGCTATGATAATCTGAATGAAGTTCAAAACGTCGGCCTAAGAGAAAGTGTGAGGGTGAAATAGTGATCAATCAAATGAATAATAGATAACCCAAACATCAACAGAATAGAGAAACACAGAAGATTCAAATGAACAAAGCAATGAACAAACACAGCAAACCTCTTCTGTTTCGAAACTTCTGTTGTTCGCCTATCACGAATTGTCCTTTCACAGATGAGATGAGCCCTCAGAGAGTGCAATCTTTTAAAGCTGTTTGAGGAAGTCGATGGTGAACGGCTATAGTGTGATATGCAATGAAGGTGAGCTCCAATGCAACAATGGTGATCTCAAGCTTGTGGATGACAAATGGGTGCCAAAGGCGCGCTGGTGATATTTCTACAGAGTAACGATGTCAAAAGCCTGGATGATTAGAGTGGAGGGATGAAGCTTTATTTATAGACTTGGAAGAATGGGAATCAACGGTTGAGAGAAGATATGAAGATCAATGGCTGAGAATGGTTGAGGAATGTGCAACCAGTAGAAATGTGACAAGTGTCCCAGCTCCATCATGAAAGAGGGGATGTGACAAAATTGATTGGAGAGTTAACTCCATTGATTGATCAGTTAACAGACTTGATTGATCAGTTAGAAGAGTGGATTATGGAACTGACTGAATTGATTGATTAGTGAACTAGGTTGATTGAGGAGTCAATAGAATAGATTGACCAGTGAACTCAAATGACTAATTAGTTAACAGATTTGATTGATTAGTTAACTAACTTCTGATTTGAGAAGAAATAGGCCATGTGGGTGAGGAAAAATAAGGTAATTAAATATTAAATATATTTAATTACATGTGCAACCTGATGAGGTGGACAAGGTGAGGTGGAAAAGGTGAGGTGGAAAAGGTGAGGTGTAAAGGTGAGGTGGATTTTTGAATTTAGAACTTAGGATAGAGGAATTTGGATTAATTAAATAATTTATGATTATTTAATTGTGTAGGACATTTAGAAGAATTTTAATTAAATAAATAGAATTTATTTAATTATGGAACAGTGAATCGATTAAATAAATTTAGAATATTTATTTAATTAATAGAAGAATGGAATAAATATTTAGAATATTTATTTAGGATGATTTGTGTCATTTTTAGGCGTATACATTTTGCCCCTCTTTGATGCAATGCAGTTTACAGCGTTGCTTCAAAGAAGTTGATAGTCTGAATGATGATACATGCCCCAGTTTGCCCCTGGTACAGGTTAAATGACGATAGGATGCCCCCTCGGGAGATTGGACGGGAAAAACGGCGAAAGTTTGGGAGACGGACGATCTCACGACGAGGAAGGGGTTAGGATAAGTTGGAGGGATAGGGACACGGTCAGGGATGCGGGAAGAAAACGGGAGGAAAAACAGACACGGGAAGTAGTCACAGTCATCACCTAGCCAGAATTAGGGTTTGGAGGCTATAAATAGGAGCTGGGTCCACAAGAATAGTCATTTGCACACTTGGTTGATCTGGATTGGAGAAGGAGAGCTTAGAGCAAACTTAGAGCAGCATGGCGGCCAGAGCAGCAGACATTCCACGCGAGGAGCACCGATTCGAGCGAGTCCGACGATTCAGGCGGCCAGCAGAGGCAGGACCCCCGGTATGTGCTTCGAAAAAATTCTCCTAGGGTCGAGTTTAGGTGTCATAAATGCCCGTAGAAAATAGGTGAAATGAATGCGCCGAAATGCAGAATGGCGCATATGCCGCGCGAAGTTGCGCTTTTGTAATTTCGCGGCGCATATGCCAGTTTCGGCGGCGCATGCGTGAAAGCTGCGCATTTGTGCATTTTAGGCGCACTTTCGTAATTGGGTGGCGCTTTTGTACTTCTGCCGCGCATGCGTGAAATGTAGCAGCGCATTTGTTAAAGTTGCACATATGTGGATTCTTGCGGCGCATGCGTAATTTCGCGGCGCATGCGTGAATTTCTGCGGCGCATATGTTTGAACGGCGCTTACGTGCACTGTAGCGGCGCATATGCATTTTTGCGGCGCACATGTTTATTCTTGCGGCGCATATACCAGAAACGGCGCTTTTACCACCTGTAGTGGCGCATTTGCTCGAGAGGGCAAATTACTCAGCCAAATTGATTCGATTAGCGTCCTGTTTGACGCAGGAATCGATGAGCTATCTCTGAGATTGTAGGAATCTAGTCAAGAGATGTAGTGTGCTGTTTTGATCAATTTGAAATGCTAAGTTTAGTTGATATAGTTCAATAGATATGTTGAGTATGGTATATGCAGCTTGAGACTGACGCCTTGCTTTGCGTGTTTGCAGGAGGAGATACGAGAGACTCTACAGTCGAGGGAGACGTTCCCTATGCCTCTATTGCAGAGATATATGCTGACGGAGGCTGACAGAGTGGCGCTTGGTGCCATGGGTTTAGATTATGTTTGCTTTATGCCCGAGGTGCAGGTGAACCGAGGACTGTTGACAGCTGCCGTGGAGAGATTCCACAGCGAGGACGGGACTTTCCACTTCCCTACTAGAGAGATGACTGTGACGCTGGAGGATGTCTACAGGATACTGCACTTGCCCGTAGTAGGCGAGTTGGTGGAGTACGACGCACAGCGGGACGCGGGACTCGCCGAGTGTCAGCGAGTATTTGATGATCCCGAGCTGGTGGGACAGGTCATCCCGTGGCAGGACATATATGACTGTTACGACTACTTCCCTGGGATTGTGGCTGGACTGATTGGGGGCGTTGTATGCCCGGACAGGAGATCGCATGGGTTCCCCATTGGATGGGGCAGGATCATGGAGCGGATGCTGACTGAGGGCACCCAATATGCGTGGGGACCTTGCGTGCTGGCCCACCTTTATCACGACATGCACCAGGTGGTTTACCATCGCAGCACGAGTCTATCGGCTGGGGTGTTGCTGTTACAGTTCTGGCTGTGGGAGCACATAGCGGTGACCAGGCCGATATGCATCTTCGCGAGGCAGAGGGGAGAGCCATACTGCTATGGCTATGCAGGAGTGATTTCCCAGCACAGGCTGGGGAAGCTAGAGTACTGGCGGCATACTTTGGATGGGGTAGATGTGGTCATCTGGCGACCATATCTAGATTGCGAGCCCTGGGATGATGAGGGAGACGAGCTACCCTTCTGCTTTCAGACCAGGTGGTTGATAGGCTAGACACGGCACATATTGGAGAGGCAGATGGTGGGCCGAGTGCTGAGACAGTTTGGACGGAGACAGGGCATACCGCAGGGACAGGCCATGTTCGCACGGACACATGCAGAGAGGGTCCGATGGGGGCCGATGGCTTCTTATGAGGAGGCCCTAGCAGAGTTCCAGCAGTTGCCGTATGTGGCATGGGACATGCGGCGAGAGATAGCAGACGCGGGGGTTACACAGGAGTATGAGGATTGGATTACTACACATCCATTCCCGAGATATTCAGGACCTGGCATGCTGGTGCCTCGTATTGACGAGGCGGACTCAGAGGAGGAGGGAGAGGCTGGCCCAGGGCGGAGGGCCGCTAGACGAGGATGAGGACGGGGTGGCCGGGCTGCAGAGAGGCCGAGGCAGCGGAGGAGGATAGATCAGGCTGGGCAGGCAGTGCCAGGATAGGGAGAGGTACAGCAGCAGGTGCAGCAGCAGGCACAGATGCCACCACCCCAACAGGTACCACAGCAGCAGGTACCACAGCAGCAGGTGCCACAGCAGCAGGTGCCCCAGCAGCAGGGGCTAGGACAGGCAGAGGCAGCACAGGGGCCAGTGCAGGGTGAGGCACACGATAGGACTATAGCCAGTCTAAGGGGACAGGTGCGAGAGCTACAGGCACAGCTGAGGAGAGTGGAGAGGAGGCGAGATACAGACGCAGCGGTGATCGCTGGTTTGACTCGCGAGCGAGACATGGCAGACGCACGGGTACGCCTTATCCGTGTAGAGAGGGACACAGCAGTGGCTGCCATGGGGACAGATGCAGCAAGCTCGTTTCTGGTTGGGCAGGTGCAGCAGGCACAGGCACAGGTAGGCCAGTTGCAGACGCAGTTGGCACAGGCGCAAACAGACTTAGCCAGAGTGTAGCAGCAGGCACAGTACTACCGAGGCTTGTACCATGGTGCCGTGGCGTCGAGCCAGAGGGCAGGGAGTTTCAAGAGTCAGTCTGGGGTGGCCCACAGAGTAGGTCCTTCACAGTCAGGGGCATCCGTGATGGGACCTCAGCAGTCAGGAGCTGGCAGTGGTGGCCCACAGCAGCAGGGGTAGTCATAGACCAGATTTGGTACATTTTGGGACATGTATCACCGTCTATTTAGATGTATATTTGTATATGACACTTTGATTTTGAGAGAGATGGTGATTTTGTATATTTGGACCTCATTTATATGATAGTATATATGATGATGCAGCTTTGTGTATCTATTGCATGCATTATGAGATGATTACTTCTATTGCATGATGTGATTCTATTGCATAGTTAGATGGTCTATATGATGCTATATGAGAAATACTTTGATATGCTGCTATATGATGTCTATATGATCTAATGTGACAAATGAATGCAAAATGTAATATGATGTCTATGTGATGATGCAAATGTATGTATATGAAACATGATTTCTATGTTATGATATAACTGTATATGTGGTGTCTAAGTGAGCTAATGCAGATGTGTGTATGGAACATGATTTCTATGTTATGATGCTGTATAGATATGTGAGATGCTACTGGATGTTTATATGATGTAATGCTTTGAATGTATGCAGTTGTAACATGAGTACTATGTGGTGATGTAACTATATATGTGATGCACTTAGCTATGTTGTTTGATTTTATGGGCTTTTAAGATTAAGATGTGATGCAAATGTACTGGTGACCTAATGCATTGGATGGTGCATTCTACTAACCTAATCATGTGCATGACTAGTTTCTACGAATGATATGATATGCTCCTATATGCCTTGTTTTTGTGATGTCCAAATGTACTCTATCGACATAAGAATGACCTGATGGATAGAGGAATGGTTGCGAAAGAATGACTTAGGAACTTTTCTTGATATCGTTACTCTACATAGTTTGAATAATGAGGACTGTATGGATGGGTGTATGGATATAGGACGGGTGTTTTGCTTTTAGATTTCTTTATTTCATCATTGGGCATTTTGTTTTTGGTACTTTTCTGAAATGTGGTAAGTGAATACAAGCATCTAGGTATAATTGAACCGAGATGACCTGAGTATCGCTTACATGGAGTGTGATTGAGCAAGTTGATACAAGCATCTAGTCAAAATTGAATTTAGATGACCTGAGTACTTCTTGCGTTTCAACAAGCAAGGATTGCCCCCGTTCATGTAAGGCCTTGGATGTCCTCGATGATCTTTTGCTGATCATGTCCTTAGACAAGGCATCGCATTACTAAAGTTTAATCCATAAACAACAAACAAAGAAAGTAATCATGCCCCCATCATAGCATCTCTAGCTTTTGGCATCCTTGAGTAGCATAGGAAGGTATGATAGCAAAAATCAAGACTCTGTAACTTAACCCTAGGTTCTAATCTACAAAAGCATATTTGCGTTGATATGTGTTTATTTCTTGCCTTAATTTGCATAAAATCATTTAGAAGACCTTGGGTATTTGCTTTGCATTGGATAGGTTAAGATGCTCATAGTCAAGATTTCTGCTCGAAGCGCGAGTGTTTGCTTGCATTTGCTTGCTTGGTGAGAAGATTGCACAATCCTTATTGAGAAGACGGACCCTAAGGGACTGACCTAGTGCCTCGGGGGCTCATTGCTAAATGGCCTTGCCTACGTGATGACGCAGAGGCAACGTAGTTCGGGGTAAACCCTAATGGACCATGGATGGACTAGAAGAAAGACGACAAGAATGAAGACAAGAGAGGAGACGAAGGGGACTTTGGGAGAGATGGAAGCCTCGGGGGCGCATTAGAATAATGGCCTTGCCTACGTGACGGCGCAGAGGCAATGTAGTTCACGGGTGCGGACCACAGACACTGACAAGAGACACTACACTAGGCTTACATTGAGGAGATGGTATGGGACAAAACCTTGGTTGACAAGGCCACAAGGTGAGTATCAAGCCATGATAGGTAACTGTCAAGTGTTTATTGTGTGATGGATATGGGTCAAATGAGGAAAATAGAGGGAGAATGGGCTCAAGGTGATTGGATTCCCAGAGATGGAGAATGCGGTTTGTCACAAGTAACGCCTATTTACCAGGTTTTCATCACTTGCTTTTATTTGCACGAGAAGCTAGAAAGTAACATGACGCCTGATTGCCATGTTTTCATCATGATACCTATCCAAGGCGCCTGTTTGCCAGGTTTTCACCAAAGGATGATTTTTTTGCATGCTTTCTATTTTTTTCAATTCTTTTGTATTTTCTCTTTGTAACTTTTTTGATTTTTTTGATTTTTTTGATTTTTTTGATTTTATTGTGCCCCCTTGCATTGGGGTTCTCTTAGGTATAGAACCGGCGAAGGTGCATGCTGTTGATTGGATCATCAAACAACTCACCTTCTGATGTGGCCAACTGATATGCCCCCGATCCGTAAGCCGCTACAATTACATAGGGTCCAAGCCAATTAGGCTCGAACTTACCTTTCTTTTCTCTATCCTACTGATTGCGAGGGTTCTCTTTTAGGACGAGGTCCCCAACCTTGAAGCATCTTGGTCTAACCTTGTGGTTGTAGCTTCTTGACATCATCTGTTGATAGGCTTTGAGATGGTCAAAAGCTTTTTGGCGCCTTTCCTCTAGCAGTTCTAGCTCTTGTAGCCTAGAGACTCTGTACTCTTCTTCTAATATGAGACCTTTCAACGACACCCGAAGGGATGGGAGTTCGACCTCAATGGGAAGGATGGCCTCGGAACCATAGATGAGGGCATAGGGTGTAGCACCTGTGGGAGTGCGTATGCTAGTTCGATAGGCCCACAGAGCAGGATTGAGTTGGACGTGCCAATCGCGACCAGCTTCATTGACAGTCTTCTTTAGGATTTTCAGAATGGTTTTGTTTGATGCCTCAGCTTGGCCGTTACCTTGGGGGTAATATGGGGTGGAAAAGCGATGTTGGATCTTGAAACATTCACAAAGTTCCTGGACATCCTGATTTTTGAAGGGTCTCCCGTTATCCGTTATGATGGATGAAGGGATGCCATATCGACAGATAATGTAATTCAGAATGAAAGAGGAAATTTGCTTTCCTGTGACGGTTGATAAGGGAACGGCTTCAATCCACTTTGTAAAGTACTCAGTGGCGGTTATGATGAATTTATGGCCGTTGGAAGAAGGCGGATGAATCTTTCCCACGAGGTCAAGTCCCCACTGGCAAAAGGGCCAGGGTGTCGTTAGAGGTCTCAACTCCTGAGCAGGTGCATGAATCAGGTTCCCACGTATCTGGCACTGTTTGCACTTTTTGACGAACTGATATGAATCCATTTCCATATTGGGCCAGTAATAACCCAAACGCATGAGTTTCTTAGCTAAGGAAGGACCGCTGGAGTGTGTTCCGCAGATCCCTTCGTGCACGTCTCGCAAGGCAGTTACAGATTCTTCTTGTTCTAGACAACAGAGTAAAGTACCATCCAGACCACGTCGGTAAAGGGTATTGGCGATAATGGTGTAACGGGAGGCTTGTCGGATGAAAGTTCATTTTTGGTTGGAAGAGAGGTCCAAAGGAAGGATATTGTCCTTGAGGTAAGTGTAGGTCTTACCGTACCAAGGTGAATCAGATCCTACTAGGTGGCAAATGGAATGGGTTTCGAGGAGATCATAAGCCGGCTGTCGAATTGTTTCTACTAAGAACTCATACCGTGACTCATGTTCAGGTATCTCAAGAAGAGAGGCTATGGTCGCCATTGCATCGGCTGCTTTGTTCTCTATCCTGGGTATTTGCTCAAACGAGATGGTCCCAAAATGTTCTTTGAGGTCGTCGACCATTCGCTTGTATGGGATGAGCTTCTCATCTTTGGTCTGATACTCGTTGTTGACCTGGTTTATGACAAGCTGAGAATCACCATAGACACATAGTGCTTGGATTTTCCACTCAGTGGCCATCTTGAGACCAATTACCAAAGCCTCATACTCTGCTATATTGTTAGGGCATGGGAATAACAACCTGTAGGACTTTGGAATTGTGTCGCCTTGGGCAGTGATAAACAAGATACCTGCCCCCGATCCATGGTTGGTGTAAGACCCGTCGAAGTAGAGTTTCCAAGGAGATGTTGACAGAGTGAATAAAGACTTATCTGGGAACTCAAACTGCATTGGTGAAGTGTCCTGTAACGGTGCCTCAGCTAGTTGGTCTGCGATGATTTGTCCCTTGATGGCTTTTCTATCCACATACTCTATATCATATTCGCTAAGAAGCATAACCCATTTGGCTAGTCGACCTGTGAGAGCTGCTTTGCTGAGAAGATATTTTAGTGGGTCGATCTTGGCAATGAGTTTGACAAGATGTGCCAACATGTAGTGTCAGAGTTTTTGTGAGGCAAAAACCACTGCAAGGCATGAACGTTCCACCTATGAGTACTGCAACTCGTAGCCCACTAAGGTTCGACTGATGTAGTACACAGCTCTTTCCTTGTTCTCATAGTCTTGCTGCGCTAGGAGAGCCCCAGGAGCAGTAGGTGTAGCAGATATGTAGAGAATCAAAGGTTTTCCTTGGATCGGAGGCATGAGTATAGGAGGATTCATGAGGTACTCCTTGAGCTTGTTGAATGCCTCTTCGCACTGCTCATCCCATTTAAATGGAACGTTCTTATGTAGGAGATGGCTGAAAGGATGGCACTTGTCGGCCAACTGTGAGATGAACCTGCGGATGGCCTGTAGCTTGCCCTGTAAGGATCTCAACTGTGTTAGAGTTTTGGGCGGAGGCATGTCCATGATTGCTTTGACCTTGGCCGGGTCTACCTCTATGCCGTTGGCTGACACGATGAAGCCTAGCAGCTTGCCCGATGTTACCCCAAACACACATTTCTTCGGGTTCAATTTTACTTGGAATTGGTCCAGCCGTTGGAAGACTTTCTCTAATGTGTCCAGGTGTGAGTCCCTGGTGAGTGATTTTGCCAAGATGTCGTCAACATAATCTTCCATGGTCACATGCATCATGTCGTGAAATATAGTTGTCATGGCCCGCTGATATGTAGCACCTGCATTTTTCAGCCCAAATGGCATGACATTCCAGCAAAAGGTACCCCATGGACAAGTGAAAGCAGTTTTGTGCTGATCCTCTGGTGCTATTTTGATCTGGTTGTACCCTGAGAATCCATCCATAAGTGACAGCATTGTATGTCCTGCCATGAGGTCGACTATGATATCGATGTTAGGCAAGGGAAAGTCATCCTTGCGGCATGCTTTATTTAAGTCTCTAAAATCGTTGCATAGTCGAACCCTGCCATCTAGTTTAGACACTGGCACGATGTTTGATATCCATTCGGGGTAATCAATGGCCCTGATGAACCCCACGTCTAACAATTTCATGAGTTCTTCCTTGACCAGGAGGGCAATATGGGGATGCATTTTTCTCAGTTTTTGCTTTACGGGTTTCACCCCTGGATCCAATGGCAAGTGATGTAGAATCAGGTTTGGGTCCAAACCTGGCATGTCGGCATATGACCAAGCAAAGCTGCCTCTCTTCTTTTTAAAGAATGGTACAAACTTGGTTTTCTCAGGTGGCGTGAGAGATTTTGCAAAGTGGATAATCTGAGGCTGCTCTTCGGTTCCAATGTTCACTGGCTCTGTTGGCTCTACCATGATCTGTGACCTTTCTTGATACATATCACTTGGGAGGGTGTCAAGCAATCCATCGTCAGGTTCCACAATTGGGTTTTCACCTTCAGATACATCCTTTCTTTTTACTGTTTTATGATCTGACACTGCCGCATGGCGGTTTTCACCGTCAGATCCCTTTTTGATCTTTACATTTTTGCGACTAGAAGGCTTGGCACCCTCCCCGAAGTAAGCTACAGTATTGAGTTCGATAGCGAAACCAGCTTTATGATCTCCTTTTGGTAAATGATCTCTAAGTCCCATATAGTCAATGTAGGCATCATCGTTCTGGAACATATCTAATTGAGGGGTCCCTTGCAGGTCCCAGTCAATAAGCTCAGGGTGTAAGAGGGGAAGGGAGTCGGATGAAAGACCTGATTCGTTGATAGTGTGGATGGAAATACTAGGAGCGCAGGTGGGGGTAGTGTTCTGGGTGGTACTTTCTTCCAGGTTGTTTATCGCAATGGAATCTATACTTTCCTCGAAAGCCATAACTTCAGGGAGGGGCAAATCAGACTCCAGTGGTCTGTCCCGTTGCGTTTGTCTCTCATGATATGGGCTAAGGGTTTGGATGGTGTCAATCTCCTTGTCATCGTAGGAGTGCTCTATCAGCTCATCCCATTCATATTGATTGGAATCATCTGAATCTGCGTCACTGTCCACTTGGAGTGTTTGGATTGTCTCCACAAGAGAGGCATTTTCCTTGGCTTTACCTTTACCTTTGTACCCTAGGCCAGTCGTGTTTCTAGCCGAAGAGGAGGAAGAAGTTTGTATAGGTTCGATGATCCCCTTTTTTCTGAGGCCAATAGGGCCTTGTCCTTCATATCCCATCCTATGCAAGATGGTTTCACCTCGCCCATAGAGCTCTGTAGGGAGTCTGGGTGGATCTTGGGATGTGTTTTCTTCTTCGGCATAAAGCCATTGCAAGAGATCTCGCTCCTCTGATTCATCAGATAAGGTCCCCCATTTTACAAAGGGGTTTGCGGGAGTTGTAGGAGGAGCAGAGGGCTTTGGAAAATGCCTGGGTTGATGCTTGGGCTGGCCAAAGGAGCGAGGAGACAAGGGCATTTTTGCAAGGTTGAGGCTGTGCTCAATCTGGTATTCCCCCACGCCATTTTCTTTTATGGTGATTTTCATTGGTTTGGGCCGTGAGGAGGAGGCTTCGGCAGTATGGTCTTGTGGCGGAGTAGGGGAAATGTGGGCTCGATTGTTGGGAATGACGCATTCAGGTTTAGCTTGGAAAGAATTGTAGTGTTGGTAGGGATCAGGGTCGCCGTGTATGGTGACCTGCTTGCCATCGTGTGGGAACTTTATGCATTGATGGTAGGTGGAGGGGACAGCCTTCATGGCGTGGATCCATGGTCTCCCTAGTAGAATATTGTAAGCAAGCTCCCGATCAAGGACTTGGCACACCACATCTTTAATTACCGGTCCCACTTGAATGGGTAGGACAACTGTGCCCTTTGTGGTGCGTTCCTCCTCGTCGTAGGCTTTGATAGTAATTTTTCGTCTAGGATCTACTGCCTGTTCAGAAAACCCCAATGCAAGGACTAGCTTCAAAGTGCAAATATTCAAACCGGCACCCCCATCAATGAGAACCCTCTTGATGCGGTGCTTGTGTACGAATGCGACAATGTGTAGGGCAGTGTTGTGGGGTTGAGATACGGAAAGGTCATCTTGCTCAGTGAATGATATGGAAGGGGAGGATGTCAAATTACCCACCATGGTTTGAAACTTCTCTTGGGCCAGGTTAGTGGGGACAGTAGTTTCCACTAAGGCTTTCTCGAGAATCTCCTTATGAGAAGGAGATAGACGCAAGAGCTCCAATATAGAAATGTGAGCCGGAATCTTTTGCAATTGGTCGATGACATTATATGGGCGGGGGTTAGATGGAGATGGTGACGACCTTGGAGGAGTGGTGTTGATCGTGACTCTACCACTGCGGGTAATTATACTACAACCAGTTCCGTTAGGTCCTGGTTGTTGGTTGGGGGATATGACGTTGACTTGCGGAATGTGCTCAGAAATGCAGTTAATGGTGTACTCAAAGGGAACGCTTGCATAGTTAGCATTACTCGACCCACTGTTCTGGTTTGGCCTGTTGCGATTGTTGTCATTATTGTTATGGCCATTGGAGTTGTTACCATTGTGACCATTGTGGTTGTTGTGACTGCTATTGTGATTGTTGTTATACGGCCGGTTGTGGTTTAGGAGAGGATCCCGGTAGGCCACATGAGATTCATTGGAGGTATGCTGTTGTGTCCCTCCCTGATTCTGGTCCAGTATATCCTGTATGACGTTCTTAAGATGGATGCAATTATTGGTTGTGTGCCCCCTTCCTCGATGATACTCGCTATAGTCTGTGTCCTTCCAATAGGGAGGTTTGACTATAGGCTCATAGTCACTTGTTGGCGGTAGAGAAATTTCATTGTTAGCCAACAACTTCCTGAGAGCAGACTCTTGAGATTCTCCTAACGGTGTGAATTTTCTCCTTGGATTTGAATTGAACCAAGGTCTAGATTCCCGAGGGGATGGCTTGTTGAGTGCACCATTATTTGTTTCTTCCTTAAGAGTGAATATGGGTTGTTGTTTAGGGGCTGCCGCCTTGGCATCCACTACTCCATCGTTGACCACATTCTTGTTCTTGGTCCAAAACTTTGACTTGTCAGTTGTGTAATTGGAAGGAGGTGTGTCCTTGTAGAGCTTGAGAGTTCCTTTAGCGATCATAGATTTCTCAATGAATAGCCCCATTTCAATGACTTTGGTGAATGAGGTAGGGCATTGTATCTGAATCTGATAGCTAAGATCGAGATTCAAATTGTGGACAAACATTTCCAATAGTTGTTTCTCAGGCATGTCGTAAGAACACTTACTAGCTAGCTGTCTCCATCATTGTAGGAAGGTGGCGAAAGACTCACCACCCTTTTGTTTGGTGTTGCATAGGTCTAGCATAGATACTTCGTGTTCTATGTTGTAAGAGAAGTGCGTTATGAATTTATTGACAAGTTCATCAAAAGTTTTGATTCCTGGTGGAAGACGCGAGAACCACTCCATAGCTTGACCTCCTAAGGATCTTGGGAATAGTCTCATTAAGTAGGTCTCGTTGTGAGCTACTTCTAAACATGCTGCAGTGAATTCCCTGATATGATCTCTAGGGTCCCCCTTCCCTTTGTATTTGTCAAATTTCGGGATTCCGAACTGAAAGGGGAATGGTTTCATGACCAAGCTTCTGTCAAAGGGGTATGGTGCTATATCTTCCAAGGAGTAGTTCTTGGAACTGGTGCCGATCTTAAGGTTGGAGATTTCTAGCTTTAGACTCTCAATTTGTTGTCTCACATCCGCCATAGGAGCATTTTGATCTATGTGTTGTTTTCCTCTCTCATTGGCCTGGGGGACCGTGTCATTTGTGCCTCTCTCATGTGCATTTGGGACTGTGTCATTTGTGTCCCTCTCACGTTCATTGTCTGCATTTTCCATGATGGAGCTAATGTCAAAGTCTGCAGGGAGTTTGATTCCGAGACTAGCAAGATGATGGAAATATTTGGTGGGGTCCTCAAGGAGCACTTTCTCCACTAGGCGTTGGAATTTGCTATCTTGCATGTGTGCCACTAATTCTTCACGAGAAGTTTCTTCATCATCATCGTGTGGTGGGGCGATGTGATTGGAAGAGTCGGCCATTTCAGTTAGCTTGTTGTACTGGGATCGAGTAAGAACCATGCAAGGTGGGGTGGGATGAAATGGACTAGGATTAGAAATTTTGGCAAGGTGTCGACTAAGACTGTAATGAATGGGATATCTAGGACAAGACTTGGACAAAGGGTTCTCTCGCTCAATGACTTCAGGTAAGACGGTTGACACAAGACTCTAGCCACTAGCAAGGGTAGTCGATACCAGTCTCACTGTGTAGGGCTTAGTCGTTCAACAAGACTACTAGCAAAAGGTACTGTGACCTACTAGGCTTACGTGAATTCACGAATGAAACGAAGAAGGACCTATGTCGAATCGGTATGGGACAGAATGACGTTGGGGCAAGAGTGACTAGGACAGAAGGTGACTGGGACGACCGTCGAAAGAGAGAGAAATGGGTGAAATGGATGAAAACTGACTGCAAGGTTGATTCTAACCTCGGAAAATGAAACTAGGCTGAAATGGGTACTCTGAACAGCTGACAAAAATTTCTCAAAAATAGGGCAGATGCTCACTGTCACACATGCGCAGAAACAGATGCGCAGCAAGAATGGGTAAATGCGCCGTAAGTCGCTGTATATGCACCGCTCTGGTGAAGTATGTATGCGCAGTAACAGTGCGCAAATGCGCAGCAGAAAAGTATATGCGCAGCAGGTCGGCGTATATGCGCAGCAAGTCGCTGTAAAAGCGCAGTAGAACAGTGTATATGCGCAGCAGAAAGGTATAAAAGCACTGCAAGTCGGTACAAAAGCGCAGCAAGTCGCTGTATATGCGCAGCAGAAAAGGATATATGCGCAGTTCTGGTATTTTTTACAAATTTTTTGGGATTTTTCCCTATTTTTTTTGGCATTCTTTGGCTGGAAAAGGTCTTCCTGATCTGATATTATGAATTAATTTAGCAAGAAAACACGGCAAGCACAAAGAATGTTTTATAGTTTTCCATTGTTTTTGTAGTTTTTTTACTCTATTTTGGACAAAAGCAAGCACAAAATCCTAGGCAAGAAATGGATTATAAGGGATTTGGGCCACTAAAACAAGAGGTTTTTAATTCGGGCAACCGTTCAAGTGGTTACACGTGTGGCGGCGCTACTCTCCGTTATGGAGTCTCCCAGCCTCACAGGGTTGCGCCTGAGAGGGTTTTGGGGGAGGTTGGCCGTCGGTGTAACATAACAGCACTCGTTGCAGGAGGTTTTCACCTCAAGCACAATTTATTTTAAGTGGCTCGGTAGGGCTTGGCGTTAGCCTGTTACCACTTAGGGTCGTTCCCGCTTGGACAAGCGTGCATCCAAGGGCAGGCCCCTCCTAAAGGTTAAACAAGTAGAATGACAAGTCTGGCACTCTGATCACCCAGAAGAGGGGAGAGCATAAGCCTATTATCATTCGCAAGCACAGAATACACTGATTAATCCACCCTAGTTAAAAAGATAAAAACTAAATGGGCTAAGCTACTCAAACAGAACTTTGAAGTGATTTCAACAATATTGCAGTGGTTCAATTTTAAATCCCAGAAAGCAGTTTGTGAGTTTAATTTTAGGTCCACGTTGCACGAGATTGTTAACTTTGAAATTCAGGTCTCACGATATAGCAATGGTTCATTTTAACTTCAGAATGCAGTTGTGAGTTCAATTTTAAATCTTAGATAGCAATAACTTGGAAGTTTGTTTGCAATGCAAGCATGAAATAAACCAGTTACTTCCTCCCTAATTAAGACTAGATGAAGATTTGTAATGAACAACCATTTTACTCTTTCTCAGAAAATGAAATGTGAGCTAGTTAGATGCAACTACATGTAACTGAACCCGAGCCTATCCTGCAAAACTGCTCCAGCAAACACCTGCAAAAGGGTTAGCGTTAGTAAAATGCTCTAGAAAAGTACTAAAACCTGAGCCAGTCTCAAATGCGCAGCTTCAGTGATCAGATGCACAGAAGTGATCAATAGAAGCGCATCATTAACGAATGCGCCGTAAAAATGAACAGATGCGCCGTTAAAATGAACAGATGTGCAGTTTTAACGTATGCATAGCAACAGTCGTCAGAAGCGCCGTAACAGTCAACAGATGCGCCGTTTTAACGTATGCGCAGCAATATTATATGAAAGCGCAGTAACAGTTAACAAATGCGCAGTTTTAATAAAAGCGCCGTAACAGTCTGTAAAAGCGCAGCAAGGATGCACAGATGCGCAGGATTTTCAAAAGCACCGTAACAGTCTTCAAAAGCGCTGTAAAAATGAACAGATGCACCGAAAGAACCTGTGCGTGACTCTGTGGGATCTGTACGGAACCTGCCTTCAAAAAAGCTCAAAAATGGTGAAATAAAGGGGCAACGGCCCCACGGTGGGCGCCAAAAATGTGAGGGTGAAATAGTGACCAATCAAATGAATAATAGATAACCCAAACATCAACAGAATAGAGAAACACAGAAGATTCAAATGAACAAAGCAATGAACAAACACAGCAAACCTCTTCCGTTTCGAAACTTCTGTTGTTCGCCTATCACGAATCGTCCTTTCGCAGATGAGATGAGCCCTCAGAGAGTGCAATCTTTTAAAGCTATTTGAGGAAGTCGATGGTGAACGGCTATAGTGTGATATGCAATGAAGGTGAGCTCCAATGCAACAATGGTGATCTCAAGCTTGTGGATGACAAATGGGTGCCAAAGGCGCGCTGGTGATATTTCTGCAGAGTAACGATGTCAAAAGCCTGGATGATTAGAGTGGAGGGATGAAGCTTTATTTATAGACTTGGAAGAATGGGAATCAATGGTTGAGAGAAGATATGAAGATCAATGGTTGAGAATGGTTGAGGAATGTGCAACCAGTAGAAATGTGACAAGTGTCCCAGCTCCATCATGAAAGAGGGGATGTGACAAAATTGATTGGAGAGTTAACTCCATTGATTGATCAGTTAACAGACTTGATTGATCAATTAGAAGAGTGGATTATGGAACTGACTAAATTGATTGACCAGTGAACTAGGTTGATTGAGGAGTCAACAGAATAGATTGACCAGTGAACTCAAATGACTAATTAGTTAACAGATTTGATTGATTAGTTAACTAACTTCTGATTTGAGAAGAAATAGGCCATGTGGGTGAGGGAAAATAAGGTAATTAAATATTAAATATATTTAATTACATGTGCAACCTGATGAGGTGGACAAGGTGAGGTGGAAAAGGTGAGGTGTAAAGGTGAGGTGGATTTTTGAATTTAGAACTTAGGATAGAGGAATTTGGATTAATTAAATAATTTATGATTATTTAATTGTGTAGGACATTTAGAAGAATTTTAATTAAATAAATAGAATTTATTTAATTATGGAACAGTGAATTGATTAAATAAATTTAGAATATTTATTTAATTAATAGAAGAATGGAATAAATATTTAGAATATTTATTTAGGATGATTTGTGTCATTTTTAGGCGTATACAGAAAGTGTCTCCATCAAACAAGAGCATGAATGACAACTGCTAGCTCTAGATTGTGGGTAGGGTAGTTTAGCTCATGTGTTTTAAGTTTTCGCGATTCATAAGCAATCGCTCGACCACCCTGCATAAGTACAGCTCCCAATCCCTCTAAAGATGCATCCGTGCAAACAACAAAGTCTTCTGTCGGATCAGGAATAGCTAATATGGGAGCGCTGGTAAGACGTTCCTTAAGGATCCCAAAGGCCTTCTCACACTGCTCAGTCCAAGTGAATCCTTTCCCTTTTCACTGGAGGGAAGTGATAGGATGAACTATCCTAGAAAAGCTTTCGACAAACCTACGGTAGTAACCAGCTAGTCCCATAAAGCTCCTGACTTCTATCACATTGGTGGGTACTGGCCAATCTTGAATTGATTTGATCTTAGATGGATCTACAGAGATCCCATCGCCTGATAAAATGTGCCCCAAATACTACACCTCTGTCCTGAAGAAGTCACACTTCGCTAAGTTGCCATAAAGCTGATGTTCACGTAAACACTGCAAAACCTGATGCAAATGACCCACATGTTCTTCCTCGGTCTGTGAATAGATCAAAATGTCATCTAGAAAAATGATCACGAATCGATCTAGGTAAGCGCGGAACACCCCGTTCATAAGACTCATGAACACTGCAGGGGTGTTCGTTAACCCGAAAGGTACCACTATAAATTCATAATGACCATATCTGGTTCAGAAAGTAGTTTTGTGAATATCTGCCTCTAAAATTCTCAATTGGTGGTACCCAGATTTAAGATCAATCTTTGAAAATACTCTAGCTCCTTGCATTTGGTCAAAGAGATCATCAATCCTCGGCAAAGGATATCGGTTCCTTACCGTCACTTTGTTCAACTGCCTGTAGTCCATGCATAACTGAAGAGATCCATCCTTCTTCTTTATGAAGATAACCGGTGTGCCCCATGGTGAAACGCTAGGTTGGATGTGTCTCTTCTCTAACAATCCTTCTAGCTGCAATTTAAGCTCTGCAAGCTCATGTGTAGTCATTCTGTATGGTGCACGAGATATAGGTTCTGCCCCTTGTACTAAATCAATGTGGAAATCAACTTCTCTCCATGGAGGCATACCAGGTAACTCTGGTGGAAAGACATCTACAAATTCTCTCAAAATGGGATGATCATCTAATGAAGTCTCAGGTACCTCCTCTGATCTATCACTGACTATGATAGCAAACAACTGACAACCCTTCCGCATGCAACGCTTAAGTTGCTGAGCGGAGATTGTTCCAGCAGTCGTGGGCTTTTGTATGCCCTCTATCTCTACCAGTGTGCCATGATCATCTAAGCAACTAATTGTCTTCTGATGGCAATCTAGCTTGGCTCTATGAGCCACAAGCCAATCCATACCAAGAACTACGCCGTAGGTTCCTAATGGCATCACCCTAAGATCACATGTAGTAATGAAAGGACCCAAGGAAATCTCACAATCTCTGACCATGGTATCAACTGACATCCTAGCCCTAGAGGCCAATTCAACCTCCCACCTAATGTCCTACCTAGAAGCCACCAGCCTGCAATGTTCCACTAACAATGTAGATATAAAGGAGTCAGTAGCTCCGGAGTCAAGAAGGATAGAAATGGAAGATTCTACAATCATACCTGCTGTCTCAATAACTGAAGCCTGAAAATCGGCCTGGCAGTTGTCAACCACTGTAAACATACGGTGAGATTTACCCATGTCACCCACAGTCTGCTCAGAACCTCCTGCATGATGCTGTCCCCCAGTTGTATAGCCCTGTGGGCACTCTCTAGCTATATGTCCTGCTTCACCACAAGTATAACAAGGCCCTCTAACCTGTACCTGTATAGTCTGAGTCCAACTCGACTGCTACTGTCTTGTTCTACCAGTAGACCCCTATGAACCCCTATAAGACTGCTGTGACCTCATGGGTCCCGCAGGTGGTCCCTGTTGTCTTTGATCTCTGAGCTAGCCCTGCTGCTGCCAACCTCTATTATTTCCCCCATATGATTTCTATTGTGTTTTAGCTTTCTATTGCTGCTACGACTACTGTTGTTGTGGAGGTTTAGGAGGTAATGGTGCTGAACTGTATCCTCCTCTATTATGTAGCTATGTTGTCCTGCGATAATTCTGTTGATGTTGTTGCTGTCCCCGATCTTGGAACTGAGGGCAAAAATTTTGCCCCCGTCCCTGAATCTCCTTAGCAATGTAAGCCTTCTCGGCAGCGTCACTCAAGGTTTGCGGATCCGCCATCCAAATTGGTCCTACTATACCGTGGTTTAGACCTCTGATGAACTTATGTACCAGGAGTTTCTCATCATGGAGATACTCTGCATATCTAGATAACTCTGTAAACTTGCTCTCATACTGTGCCACTGAGAGTCCCCTCTGCTGTAGGTCATGAAATTCGTCTATACGACGCTGTCTGTAGTGGTCTGATAGATAACGCGTGTTGAAGCGCTCAATAAAAGTCTCCCATGAGAGTGTGTCTATGGAAAGGTGACGCTTGCGCTCCTCAGTGCGCCACCATGTAGCTGCTGCATCCCGTAATAAGTGTACTGCCACATGGGCCTTCGTGTTGCCTGCATATGGACGTAACGTGAAGCACCTGTCCAAACTGATAAACCAGGCCTCTGCCACGGCTCCCTCTATAGTTCCAACGAATGTAGGAGGGTTCAACCTCAATATATCCCTAATGGGATCTCCTCTGTCACTGCGCCCCCTGTAAGGCTCATTTGCATGAATCTCATAAGGCCTGGTTCCAAAATGCGCTACTTTCACTGTCTCGTCATGCCTGGCATGATGTGTAGGGCTCCTGCTATGGCCCCTGCCGACTGAATTAACCTCCTCTGTATCTGGCATCTCGACATACGGCTCCACACGTGGCACCCCCTGCGGTTCTATGCGGGGTTCCACACGTGGCTCGACATGAGACTTAGCTCGTGCCTCCTCGCGGAACATCGCGGGGCTCGTCACGTGGTTCTACGCGTGGCTTAACTACAGCCAGTGGAAGCCTCTCCAAAATAGCCTGTAAGGCCTGTAAAATCTATGGTCCCATATCTAGTGGGGCTGGTTGTGCTTGTGGTACCTGGGGAACTGATTGTGCCTGTAAAACTGGCTGAACTTGTGGATTTGGCTGTTCCGGTCCCACAGCTGAAGAATCAGTGTGCACCTTGGTGGCTAGAGTGTGGCGGGACACTGGTTGCCAAACTCGTCTGGGAGGCATCCTACAAAATGGAGTAGACTCTAATCAGTTTACTCACGAAAGAATAATGTGCCTAAACAAGCCCAGTGATAGAACAACTGGGCTCTGATACCAAATGTCATGCCCACATTTCACGTGCGTTCACAACACACATACACGCATAACTAAACATGCTACCTTATAACATACTAAAATCATAATACAGTTTCATATCCATTCATCATTTTTTTTTCAAACAACATCTAATATCATTGCACAATTATTTTCTTAAAATCACATAGGTTCACTAATCCAAAATTCAGAAATCAATAGTCTCTCAACATAACATAATAACAAAAGCACTGCAAATAGTCTCATGAATAGTAGTGTAAAAAGTAGGCCTCACACAGACTGAGGTGAGATATTTGGGTCACATCATCTTAGAAGAAGGTATCTCAGTGGATCCTTCTAAGATTCAGGTGATTACGGATTGGCTAGCACCAACAAATGTGACTGAGGTTCATAGTTTTTTGGGATTGGCGGGTTACTATCGCCGATTTGTGAGAGATTTCTCTCGGGTAGTTCATCCCATCACTTCTCTTTAGCGGAAAGGGAAGAAGTTTGTGTAATCAGATCAGTGTGAGTCAGCATTTCAGGCTCTTAAGGAGTGGCTAAATAGTGCACCTATCCTAGTAGTGCCAGATCCTATAGGGGATTTTGTAGTGTGCACTGATGCTTCATTGGAGGGTGTTGGGGTAGTTCTCATGCAAGAGGGACGAGTGATTGCATATGAGTCCCGTAAGCTCAAGGATCATGAGCTGAACTACCCCACCCACGATTTGGAGTTAGCGACTGTCGTCCATGCACTTGTGTGTTGGAGACATTTCCTTTTGGGACATCAGTTTGAGTTACATAGTGATCATCGTAGTTTGCAGTATATCTTCACTCAGCCGAATTTGAATGCTCGGCAGCACCATTGGATGGAGTTCCTCTATGAGTACGACTTTGAGGTTCACTACATTTAGGGTAAGGAGAATGTTGTTGCGGATGCCTTGAGTAGGAGGAGACATGAGATTTCACTTTTGTCTCTTGGAGTGGATTTGCGGAGCCATATTTTGGAGTCACTTCCTAGTGATACTTGGTATTAGGAGGTGAGAGAAAAAATTGAGTCTAGGAGAGTCCTTGAGGGTAGGTTTGCAGGTTTCTCACTTGAGCCTGATGGACTTTTGCGACATCTTGGTCGTATTTATGTTCTAGATTCTGGTGATCTTCATTCCTTTGTTTTATCAGAAACCCATCGTGCACCCTATTCAGTTCATCCGGATGTCACGAAGATGCAAGCAGATCTTCGACAGTTGTATTATTGGGCAGGTTTGCAATGAGATATTGCTAATTTTGTGGCTCGGTGACTTGAGTCTCAGTGGGTGAAGGCAGAGCATCAGCACCCAGTAGGATTATTGCAGCCTCATTCCATCCCTAGATGGAAGTGAGATATGATATCTCTGGATTTCATAGTGGGGTTACCTATGTCTTCGCGTCGTCATGATGCTATTATGGTCATAGTGGACAAGTTGTCACAAGGTGGCACACTTCTCACCCATGAGATCTTCCTACACTGCAGTGTCTGTAGCTTGAGTGTTTATGGAGGGTATTATGCATCTGCATGGTATTCCTCGTAGGATCATTTCTAATCGTGATCCAGTGTTCACTTCAACTTTGTGGACTTCTCTTCAACATGCTTTGGGAGCTCAGCTTAATTTCAGCTCTGCGTACCATCCCAAGACTGACAGACAGATGGAGTGGGTTAATCATGTCTTAGAGGATATGCTTCAGATGTACGTTATGGATCAACAATCTCGTTGGGAGTACTATTTGTACCTAGTTGAGTTTGCTTATAACAATGGGTATCACAGTTCTCTCGGTATGTCTCCCTTCCAGGCCTTGTATGGTAGGCCATGTCGCACTCCGTTGAGTTGGGATCGCTTAGAGGACTGAGTTATTTTCGGTCCAGAGATGCTTCAGGATATGGAGCAGCAGGTAGTGTGGATTAGAGAGCATTTGGCTACAGCTCAGGATCGGCAGAGGAAGTATGTCGATGCCCATAGGTTGGATCGCAACTTCTCGGTAGGTGACCGTGTGTTTATGAGAGTTCATCCACGGAAGAGCCCCATCCATTATGGGAAAGGCTCGAAGCTGGCACCTCATTTTGTTGGACCTTTTGAGATCCTTGAGAGGATTGGTCCTATCGTCTATCTCCTTGCATTACCACCGAGTCTATCACGCATCCACGATATGTTCCATGTTTCAGTTCTTAGACAATATATTCCTGATGTTACCCATGTTCTTGATTAGACTATTTTGCAAGTCGAGGTAGACAGGTAGCTTTCTTTGGAACCCGTATGCATCCTTCAGCATCGGAGGTTGACCCTCAGGGGTCAGGACATAGAGCAGGTAAGGGTCCAATGGGATCCTGATGGTGAGTCCTCAGCATCTTGGGAAGATGCGATGAGGATGAGAGACCTTTATCCATATCTTTTTGTAGACTTCTAGGGGATGTAATGACCCCTGTGCTCATCTTATGTTTTCCTTATCTTGATGGACTTGGATGACTGTATACTTTATTTTGGATTCTGCATCTTGTTATTATTTTGTATTGGCACCGAAGATGTACAATCTCGATACTATTATGATGTGGACATTATTATTACTTATGATGGATTTCATGCTTACATGATTGTTGTTGCTTTGGCTATATGATGTATATATATGCACAGGTACCTTGACGTGTGCTTAGAGTGTTGCAGGTACTGAGTATCGACTCTGTTTGGATTCACAGGCCTAAGCGTACTCTTATTATCCCCAATGGTGGTTACTGGAGATAGTCACAGGCCCTATTCCCTATTCCCTATACTCTACCCTAGCCCACTACACCTGGTTAGTGTAGTGTTCCCATGTTGTGGTCTTACCATCTAGATTACCTTTATGGTCATGTGTAGTTTGTCAGTCCATTTGTTGAGACTTTTCTCCTTGGCTTCTTTTGATTGTACCAAATTTCTTGGTTTAGTGTGTGTTTTGGTTGCATCTTAATATTTGTAGGCTTCCAGGAGTAAGCCTGGTCCTAGGGGGTAGGATGTAACAACTATTTTCTTTTGACTGATGAATATGGCCTTTAGGGAGGAAAGTTGGTGGATATTAAATGCTACAAAATATCTTTTTTGGGGTGGAGAATTAAACGCTTGCAGGGAACGACTGCAGGGATAGAGTTATTGTGAGAGCAGGAAATACCCACGGAGTGGGTGACCGACAGAGATAAGATAAGGATGAGGAAAATATCTTCTAGGCAGCATATGTATGCAGGGAAAGGCAGTCAATGTTTTGGGAGAGGTAGGAAAAAAAATATTAATTGCTGCAAAAAATATCTTGATGATTTAGGTGAATGAATTGACTACTGTGCAAGATATTATTTTAGCGTGAAAAAATTGGTGAATGGGGGAATGTGATCCTTAACGGAGAAAGAGGACAGGAGTGCGAATCACCCAAGGAGCATATCAAATTGCTAGATTTGAGGTGTGCTAAAGGGGAGTGTGCTCAGCCACGATTTGGGTAGAGGTATTTACCTCTGTCTATTGTTTTTCCAGCACAAAAAAAAAACCCTAAAATCTGTTTGCTACAATTTCCTTCACCACAGAACACTGAAACCGCATGTTGCTATTTTAAAAATATTTGCTACAATATATTTCAATGCAAGATATTTACTCTACCTCCTTCCTGAATCAATTTTTAACATGTTGAAATACTCCCTTAATCCTTTAGATTAAGGGGCTTTCAAAGAAAGATCATATTTTTTCTGAGTTTAATATTAGGTAAAATAGAGGGGTTAAACCTATAAGAGAATATAATGAGGACAACCAGCAGCCATATAGAAAAACTGGGACGATTGATAGAGATTGAAGAGATCTAATTCCCATGAAGCCTTTTTGTTATACGATGACTTCTCTAGTAGATTTTCATAGAAGCTCTTCTTAAGAAATTGAAACTAGTCTATAGCTGCACATGCAATAGAGAAGGCCAAACAAATCACAGTTTGCAACCAACAGAAGCTGATTTGTAAGGGTAAATACCAGATGAAAAGCCATTGTCCACAAAACAAGATCTCTACTTTTATGAAGGCATCAACTGTAGAACCCCCAAATGATTACTACTTTAGGGAATTTCTTAACTAATTAATTTTGGTCATTTCGGTATTTCTGCTAAATTTCTAGCCTTAGAAAACCTACCGTCCTTGAGTGAAAGAATGTTATGGCACCAAAATACTTTAGTTTTATTGACCTATGTTGTGCATTAAACTTTGGATACATAATTTCTTATTAAGAACATCTATCACACAACTCAAGGATCTAAAGGAAATCTCTAGATGAGGGAAAATTAAGATCTCCATTTTGTAATTATCTTAAACATTTTATTTTGTTATGTTAAATACGATAGTCAATAGGTTAAAAAAAATTATTAGACTGTGAGAAGGCTTGCAATGCCATTTGTCGTGCTTATTCTTCTTCTTTTTTATCCATTCATACCTTTGCTAATCGTGACCAAATTAGGGTCACTAGAGTTATTAAATAACTGATCTAACTAGCATAGGGTTGTTTTCAATAACACTACACTGCCTATGGAAGCTTTTGTCTTGTAGACCACATTCCTCTATTTCTAATTTCTACACCAATGTTTTATTCTTTTCGGATATCTCATTTAGTCAAACAAAATGAACAAGGTCTAGGCATTAGAGTGGTCTGTTGGAGTGGCTCTCTACAGGCCTAGGGCCTACAAGTGACTGCCAGGGGAACTAGTAGCAGAGTTACAATAATAAGTGATAACTAAAACTAAAACATTGGGGTAAAAACACTAATAAGATAATTAAACCTCGTGCATGGCCTTGAGCGCTTGTAAAGGCTAAGGATGCAATGAGAAGGCCTATCCATTTGCGAGGCGTGGATTCATGCATGATTGAGTCTCCTCTCCTATATGAGAGGTACTTTTCCCGTGTGTGCCATCCCTTCGGGCACATATGATGACACTCCATATGATTACACTCTAGTATCTAGCACCTTAGGAGTCATGAGTAGTACCCGACTTATGACTTAGATGAGTACACCTATATTATGACTTTGACTGTAAGCACTATTCTCCGTGTCTACTCTGTGTCTGATGTGTGTGTTGGCCATCTTGTATCCCCTTGTTGTTGTTCATCCGTTTGGGCCTTGTGACTATCTCCGAGCACAGTGGGGTGGTCTCTTAGGAGTCCACATGGTTGGGAAGCATTGCCACCACCATTGGGGACCGGCGAACAGGTTTTGGAGCACCAGTTTGAGATGATCTCTCTCTCCATCACTTCATTCAGTTATTGTACCTATTCAGTCTTTGTATCATACTCAGGACTATGTTATGTACTTGTATCATATTTTGGAATATATCATTGTAATTGTATACGCAGTTATGTAATTGAACTCTCTTAGAAGGGAAGTTGTAATCATTGTATTTAATGAGAAGAAATGTGATGTTCCTTTATTGCTTTATGGATTCCGGTGTGGGTATCGGATCCACCTGTATTTTATGCTTATGGATTCATGTTTTTATCAGATGGGATTAGGAACATTTGTTTTGGTGTTTAAAATGAATGGTATCAATCTATCGAATTAACAGCTAAATCTGTGTATGTTGTTTACTTATGTCAAAAAAAAATTATCTTGTCCCCTTTTGGCTCTTACCCTTCGGGGTTACATAGTGGGATGCTACATTTTTGGTTTTGGACTCATACCAACTTTTAGTTGACACCACATCTTGCATATATATCCACCTAAGCATTTCTAATCATGAATTTCCAATCATGATATCTGACAGAATCTTGCGTTTTATCTCTTGTTTTTATTTTGGCACAGGCAAGGAGAAAGCTGGCTAAGTTTCAGGATATTGGTGTGTCATGTTACGCACGCCATTTGTATTTCCTCGAAAGTTCACTCTAGCCCTTTTTTTATAAATCAATTTTATATGCAACAATATTTCAAATTGTCGCCTTTGTCTATATCTTCAGGTTTTACATACCAGGTTTGAAGCACAATGGAAAAATACCTACACCAACCAAATTTCTAGATGGATGACCTCAAACATAGATAGCTTCTCTATGTTATATTCATGTTTTGCATATATGCTATCAGAGTTGCTAAGGAAAACCGGTAGCTAAAACTTCATCATTCTTCATAGAATAAGCTATGACCTCATGTATATGCTTCCACTTTTGTATACATATCCACCTTTATATTTCTTTTTACATTGTTTATATTTCCACCTTCCATCAACTCATATGCCAACATTGATAGACATTTCTAACTCTCCCATGAGCCTCAAGTTTGAGCTTGACTCATAATGTGTTGGGCGCATCATCATCAGCAATAAATGTCCGCTTATGAACTTCATGTAGAGCATGTGTAGAAAGTTGTCATAAACCTTTGATCACATCTTTGCATGACACTGAAATTGAAACTTCTTGGCTCTCGTTTAACAATCTATCTTGGACATCAATATGCATTCTATCTTGGAGAAGACATAGTTGCATTCTTCCTTATCTATTTTAAGGCCACGGACTTACATATTGCTTTCCAACTGTAGAAAGATCATCACTGTATTTCTCTATTACCTAAAGGCAGTGTTTATTTTAGATCACAACTTTTGAGCGGTCTCAAGACTAGCATAAACATACCCATATATATATATATATATATATAAAAAGCAGCCGCCATGATGTTTTGATTTTTTATGCCAATTTGTATACCAAGGCCGTGACTTTTTATATAGCTTTTCATTACGTTTCGAATGACATCTCTATGTGATATTCTTTTCATACAGTTGTAAGCATATATCCCGACTATTTTTTTTGAAACACCATGCATAAGAGAAATCAATCTTGTTTCACTGCAATGACATTTAAATTGTGCCTCAACAATTTTAAGGGAGCCACCTCTTGATGAAAGAAATTTACTCTATATTGAATTTGTCAATAAATGTTGAAGCCTTGAACCTTCTTTCTAAAGTTGCTTTGACCATGCTTCATCCACATCCATGCACTTTCTTGATGATATGAAATCCAAAGGAAAAGAATTGGAAATCCCAAGTTCAAAGCTTCATTTCCATTGTTATATACTAATTTTATACCACCATTTTCTGCCTATTCCATGGGTTTGCAGAGCATTGACATGTATAAAGATGAATTCATTATGATCATTTATGCGCATAAAAATTGCAAGTGACTAGTGGGCATTGAAAGAGTGTAGATTTGCAACAATGAAGATATGCAGGGAATTTTTAGGAGGATGTGGAGTAAGTAGAATATATAACACATCCTTCAACTACACTTTTTCAAAATAAAGCTATGAGATTGAAAAGAACAGTGGATAACAATGGCATTTTAGAAGTATAGAAAATGGATGACTTCATTAGTGATTCAAGGGGGCAAAATTTAAAATTTTCTAGGATTAAAACTTGGGTATAACACACAAAAGTCTTTTTTAACAAACTTTTTGTGAAATTGATTAAAAAATCACAACCAATCTCGTAATCACATCTATTTTGTTGTTGTGTAACATTATTTTTATTTTTTTCAAGGATTTTTTCAATTCTAACACCTTTTCTTTAAACACTTAGCTAGTCAAAGACTATTTTATCAAACTACTAATATCATTGTTTTCAACTCGGTTGTCCAAGACTATTTTTTATCACTAGATTAGTTGTACATTTTATATGCTTAAAGGTCAATTAATATTTTATACCATGTTTGTGTAAACTATTTGTTGTGTATGCTCTCTCCTCGCATCATAAGGTGATCTTGGAGATGAAAAATACCTCATAGTTTACTTTGTGTTGTGTTAAACCCAAGAATATAAGTGTGTATGCGCTCTCCTTGTAGTGTAAGGTGATCTTAGAGATAACAAACAACTTATTTCCTTTTAGTAGGCCTAGATGTAAGGATTTTATCACCATAGAGGATGACATAAACTATGTGTTCTGATGAGGTATATAAAGGGGGGAGAGTGAAATTTATACCTAAAAGTGATGCTGGAACATCCAGTACTGTAAGGGCAATCTTACATCACCCAGAAAAAGATGTGTTTCAAAATTGTTGATGTTCTTTCCATTTCTTTTCAAAATTTGTGGTTCTGGTTCCAAAATCGCTTGAATAATGATGTACAACTTTCAGTTTTTCCAAACTGCTAAAAATAGGAACCTACTATTTTAGGAAAGTTTGCATTTGGGCACGGATTGAAGTGAAAATTTATAGGAAGCTTCGTAACTAAAAAATAAGACCTTTGGCGAAGGAATCACGCAAAGATCATTTGCGATCTGAAAGATATTAAAGTTTTTGTTTCCCAAAAAAAGAATAAAAATTATTCAAACTTAGGTTTGAGGCACTAAACAGCCCCGTATGGGCCCAAAAATGGTCAGTACTAGTAGAGTTGGTTCTTGTTACGTAGAGCACTCTGCGAGCTTTCCGACGCATAAAACGGTTGGTCAATCGGACACCCGAATCAAAAGTTATGTCTCTTGAAAGTTGACCTATTTTTGGAGGGAGATGCAAATTTCAAAATTAGGTTGTTGGCCGCCAAAAAGGCTATTAATAACCATTTTTGGGAACCCTGGGCAATAGTACAGTTAAGGGGGAAAGTGTAGAGTCAAGAATAGGCAGGAAAATAGAAACCCTAGTAGATTTGGGGTTGCAGATGGTAGATGATTCCAAAGTCTTGTGAGAGAAAGCTACAATGTGTTGCAACCTATGGAGGGTTGATTCCTCTGATTGTATTTGAGCTTCTGTAATGTAATAAGTAGTCTAAATCAATAAAGAAAGTTCTATTTTCTATGTGCAATTTATGTTGTTGTGTGTTTTATGATTTACCCCCTTCATCAAGTGGTATCAAAGCAAGGGTTCTTAAGTGTGTAGACAGATCGCCGACCATGAGACAGTTTGCACTAGGACCTGAGGTTGTGGGTTTGTTGCAGAGATCAAGATGCCTCCACAAAGAAATCATATTGCGATGAATGCTTTGATGGAAGAGGTTTTTAGAGCCTAGCAAAGGCAAATCGATGCATAACAAGAGGAGCTACGAAGAGAGTTTGAGTTGAGAACAAGAGAAGAAAGCGAAGATGAAGCTAAAGAAGAGCTACTTGAGGAAGAACAAGAGGCTGCAGGAGATCCTACAGAAGTTAGGTTGTTGAGGATCATTTCAAAGATCGGAAAGAGGCCCAAGATTGAAGTTTCTACATATTCTGGAGATTTGAATCTGGAATAGGTTATTGATTGGATCAATGACATGGAGGAGTATTTTGAGTATGAAGATGTGGAGGACCCAGATCGAGTCAAGTTTGCAAAAACAAAGTTGAAGGGTCACGCCAGTATTTGGTGGAAGGAGGTCTAATTAGAGAGGAACAGAAGAGGAAAAGAAAAGATCACCAGATGGGATTAGATGGTGGAGAAAATGAAGAAGCAGTTCATTCCTATGGACTATGAGATGGAGCTGCTAAAGAAGCTGCAAGGACTGAAGCAAGGTAACAAATCTATTAAGGAGTATACAGAAGAGTTTTATAAAATTACTATCAAGATAGGTCATACAGAACCCAACAAGGAGAAGGTAGCCCGTTACATTAATGGGTTGAGGCCGAGTATTCAAGAGGAGTTGAGCCTGGTTAGAATGACCACCATAAAAGATGCATACCAGTTTTCCCTGAAGGTGGAAGAGAAGCTGAATAAAAGATTCAATAGTAAGCAAAGGGGAAGAGGTCAGGGTGGAAGGACTGGTGGAAGACCCTATGAAGGTTGTAATGAAGATCAAAAGAAAAGTAAAGAAGCTGGTACCAGTCAAAATTAGAGAGGGGATAATGCCTACCGCCCTCGTGACCAGAACAATGGTGAGCAAAGAGGAAGAGGAAGAGGTAGACTAGGGCAAGGACCCAGAAGAGGAGGTTTCAGAGGAACCTGTTTCTAATGTGTAGAAGAAGGGCATCGAGCATACGAGTGTCCGCAACATAAAGGAAAGATGAATAGAAGACCTGAAGGTAGTGCATGAGTTGCACATGTAGATGAAGATGCACAATCTGAGTGCTCTGAAGATGCTAAAAGGGGAGAAACTCTAGTTGTCAGAAGAACTTTGTTGAATGAGGAGAAAGAACCCAATTAGAGGAAGAGTTTATTCTGCACAAGGTGCAAATGTGAAGGTAAGTGTCGTGATATTATTATTAATAGTGGGAGCACTGATAATCTTATTTCAGATGAGATGGTTGACAAGTTGAACCATTATCATGTTTGTCATAGCCTTGGTGTCCCATTGCATAAGGAGTCAAGATGAAGTGAAATTAGAATTGACCATGAACACATGCTTGTAGATGGGCTCTAGTCCATGGATTTTGGCCTCACATACCTAGTATATAATGAGGACATTCTCTATTTGCATGTAGCCTAGATAAGATCATTTCTCCATCCTTTTTCATGGTCCATTGATAAGATGTTAGTCCTGAGATGTTACTCACATTGTGCTTTTGAGTTTATAGAGATAGATCTTATTGTGGGAAGGGTCTTTGCCTCCACAGTAAGGGGTGTATAAATGGTACATGACCTTACATTCCCTATCTATTTGTAACTTCATAGATAGCATATTAGTGACCCCATAGAAATTGGCATTCCCACTTGAGTATTCTAGGATGATCATATGCTTGATCTATATTCATTTGCGTGAAACCTGTGCATTATCCCTTTGCATCCAAAATAAATCAAAATCCTACAAAATCCAAAAAGTCCCCTCAAGTCAAAGCTGAAATCCATTCAATCTAAATCTTTAATCAAATCCTTCCATCTTCCATTCACCCATTCAAAAATCAAAATCCCCATCACATCATCTCAATCAAACTCCCAATCTTATCCAAGCTCAAATCTCATTCAAATCCAACCATCATCCATTTCAAATCCAACCTTCAAATCAAAGACCAAGACCTTAAATCAAACCCATTATCCTTAATCCAAACTTCCTTAGGAACTTAACATTTTCTTTAAGTGTAGTTATCCAATCAAATCACAATCCCCACCCTCTTGCTTAAGAAATTTTCCTATCTTAAGTAGAGATCAAATCCACAATCAAACCCAATCAATTCTTTCTTAAGAATTTTGCATATCTTGAGTATAGATATTCATCCCTCACCCAATCAATTTGAATTATCCCAATGTCTTGACATTTGATCCCCAATCATCCATTACCTAAATCAAATCATCTCCAATTTATAAATTTAATCATCAAATCAACACCAATTCAATCCTAATCCAATCCAATTTAGCCCATATCCAATCCAACTTCAAGCTACATAAGGTCCTAGACTTAATATTGCAAATCTAAAATCCCCAACAAATAAAATATTAAAGTCCACACCTTAGTATTCTAAAGTCATTAAATCCATCCATCATCCCACATCATCAAACCTTGTCAAGACCACATCATTAAACCTAAGTACTCACCTTGATCCATGACATATCTCAATAGGATGGACCAATTTGTAGGCGATGATAAATATGTTCTCATCGAATATCTTATTAAGGAAGAGGTAACTTTGACATGGAAAAACTCAAAGGTCTCATCCATTCTAATTCACCATCACCACCTACCTTGAAAACCTTCTAGACCATTCATCTAAACACTCAACTCATGACCATATTACCCACCACAATGATCAACAAGTTGGTGGTAGCATCCAACCACCTCCATCTCCTCATAATCCCACTTCATCTTCTAACTCACATCAACAAATTCAGTCTTCATCACTTCCCTTACAAACTACATTCCCTTCTATAACATCCCATCAATATGTTCCTACGTGCTTTCCAATGCACTCCCAACTTAATCTTCACCGATGACAAACCTCATTCTATCACTCCCACATCTCTCCATCCCTCAACAAATAACTCCAATTCAAACCATATTACCACCATATATTCCATACCAACATATCTCATATCAACCCACATCAAATCATTCAACCCCTTCACAAAAGACACATCATCAAGCCAATCCCACATCAACTTATCCCATCAATATTCCTCAAAACATGTATCCACAATCTCCCACTTCTTCTAATACCCCTCAAAACATGTATCAACAATGTTCCATTTATTCAAATATCATCCAACACCCATATCAACAACCTCCCACTTCTCCAAATATCCCTCAAAATATGTATCAATAATCTCCCACTTCTTCAAATATCATCTAGCATGCACATCAACAACCTACACAAAATAATCCATCAAGCCCAAATAACACATTTTTTGGTCATCAAGCCATGGTAACTTTGACAAGTGAAACACCACTCTAGCCTCTCTATCCTATGTAAATCCTCCATCCTCATGGCCTCTGCAATCCAACTCATCCCATCAAGCCAACCACCACCCAATCCAAACATCTAATTCATCCAATCAATGCAATTACTCATCTTCTCAAACCACCTCTCAATCACCTAATCCTACCTTATCTAAACAATTCATGAAAGGATTTAAATCCAAGCACTACTAGCATCACCTACCCCCTCAAATCCAAAACAAAACAAAATTTGAAAATATTCTCCAAGAACTACTAGCAAGGGATCTTAAGTGCAAAAGAAAAGGAAATGTTGTGGAGTCATTCAACTCCACGCATCCAATGTCATCCCACTCTAGCACATGCATGCATGTTGTCACTAAGAAAGTAATCAATTGACCATCCCTCAAGAACATTCAAGATCTTGTACATCTAGCCAGCTTATCAAAGAGTCTCTTAGTACCATCCTTGTCCAAAATCAAACATCGTCATGCAATCCAATGCCTATCCTTGAACCTATCAAAGAGTGTCCTAGTACCATGCCTATCCATCAAGTACCATCATGTAATCCAATTCCTATCAAGCCTATTAAAGAGTCTCTTCCCACAAGATCAAGTCAAAATCCATTATGCAACCATGTTTTCAATTATTTAAAGCCTGTCAAGCCCATCCAAGAAACCTCTATTCTTATCCAAACTCAAGAGCTAGGTCAAGAATCAAATCCAAAATATGATCAACCTTTCTCCTCACCAAGACAAGATCAAACTATCCAAGCTACTCAAGGTCAAATTATCCAAGCTACTCAAGATTAAACTATCCAAGCTGCTCCCATCCATGATCAAGATAATATTTTTTTTAAAAAGGTGACGAGTATCACCTATACTAATATTAAAGTCAAAAATTACAGCACAATCTTATGAACAAGAACAACATTGACGGCTGAGGCCCCAAGGTTGGGGGGAACAAAACACATAAAGCTTAAAAAATAGACCATATCGGGCAAAACAAGCGAAAGATACAAAAAAACCCAATCAAATTTATTGGGGCAGGATTTGCAGGTGTCATTAGCAAGCGGAGCCACATAAGCAATAGAAAATAGCATCGAGAGTGCCATGGCAGGTCTTGGGGCCATGTCTAGACAATGGAGCCGGATGAAGTGGATGGTGCCAAAGAATTCCTTAGCCTTAGCTTCTAGACCAATGGGCAACTGGAAACTATAAGCCTCCAAAGTCGTATTAAGAGTATTGAAACACCCTGAGCGAATGCCTTTTTTGAAGGCATTATATTTATGCAGGAGACCGTCAAAGAAGAACGTAGCAAACGCAGGGCGAAAAGACCTCCCAAAGGTGCATTACATTCCTAGATACTGTATGTGTCAAGGGTGGATGTCCAGCGATCAGGGTTAAATACATGCTCATGGACTATGGGAGAATGCAATGGAGACCACATAATCTAGGTCTTGTACCAAATACATAATGTTGGATAAGAAAATGGATGCTACGTTGGAGTATTTCTGCTTGTTAGGAGAAGCTTGTAGGAGAGAGTTCCCAACCACCCACATGAATTGGAAGCAAGTTGCAACTTCGAAGGGACATGCGGAGATAATTGGCCGTTGGCAGCATAGTAGAGAGAGAGACAATAATAACACGCCACCTTTGATCTATGATAGATCACCTCCAATGATTAATTAGCCATAAATAGAATTGATCTGAGGAAGGAAAGAAATTGCCTCCACCCCACAGAGGATCCCATCTGTAGATATAATTTGAATTATTCCTGCCTTTCAATCTGTGGGAGCCATTGGGGAATGACATCAATGACTTGACAGTTCAAGTAGACATCACCTCTCTTTAAGATATTTCACCATGCACATGGTAGATGGCCAGAGAGAGCACTCTTGACATTCATTCATCTCTCCACAAAAAAATCCATCTAAAATTCTTGAGATTGAGATATTTCTAATACATGGGGATTGATGAAGAAATATTATCATTTTCCTTGTCAATCAATTTGATCAACCCTTCTAGAAAATTACTCTGGTACAAATCAAAAGTACTATCATGGCTGTGCTGATCTATAGCTAGGTTAGCCAGCTAGTCAGCAGTAAAATTTGCTTCTCTGTAACAATGTGATATTTGGAAGGAATCCATTTCCTCCAGGTGCTTCCAAATGGCTTGGAGAATATATCTCTGTAAAAACTTTAAATATAATATTATGGGTGGTTCACCACTTTTTTCATTTTTTTTTTTTTTTAAAATCCAGTTTTGAATGCACTTTGATTTTAAAGTGTTGATAATTATCAAGGAGTTACCTTCGATCCAGACATGTTTAATGTGGAAATCTCTTGCCAATTGCAATCCATGAAGAAGGGAAGAAGGGCATGGACTTTAACTATGAATTTTGAGACTAGTGATAGCTTGGTCACCCTAGGTACAATAGCTTTTGTGCATGAGTCCCGAAGGATGCAGCCTATACCTGATTCACTTGGATTACCTCGAGAGGATCCATCAAAATTTAGCTTGATAAATGGAGGAGATGGTGCCATCCATTTGACCTTGGTCCTATCAACCTTATCCTTATTTGACTAAACTAAACCATGCACAGATAATGTTCTAATGTACTTCCATTTCTTGAGCAAAGAAGAACCCCAGTCGAAGAACTTATCATTTGGTCTGAAGTATTTGTGGTTACATTTGAGGTTACTACTTTTAAGACACTCTACTTAAATATCATCCACTTCAATGGTCAAACAATCAATAGTAATTTTTTACACCTCATTCACAACAAAAAGTGGTAAATATTTATCTTATTCTTATTGGCCAAAATTAGTCTTTGACTGTTGAAGTGAATGATATTTAAGAACAACCCTTCTAAGATAGCATATTCCATATTTTCTATAACCTTGCCAAGAGTTGATGGAGACTTCTTGAAAATTTTGAAGTTCCTTTGTCGCGAGATATGCCAAATCCTGATTGAGGGGCTCACATCCCGTATACAAGAAAAAGTTGAATCTGTGTAGAGAGATGGCCAACTTTTGAATAGATCGAGAAGGAATTTAGGAAGTGGGGAGAGCCAATTCAAACATTTGAAGACTCGGTACCAACAATATGAGCCAAATGGGCAGTGAAGAAGCAAATGGTCAACATCCTCCTCATATTCTCCACATAGAACACATTTAAACATTGGACAAATATTCATGTTTTCTTAGCCTTGTGCCTGTAAGGATCCTATTATGTATGGCAACTGAGAGAAAGTACCTGCCTTAGGTAGAATTGAGTCATTCGAAGAAAGTTTATATGGCTAATCTAATTTGTGGGTTGTCGACAACACTTTATAGTCTTTGTTTACTAAGTATAACCTTGACCTAGCAGTGATCCAACTTAATTCATCTTCCTTTTCTGATCTAAAAATCTCTCTCTGCAAATATTTTCCTAAGAATGTCCTGGTGTGAGGGGAAATTACAATCTTTAAAACATTTCTATCTAATTGTCCCAAAATATTTTTCTTGCTCATCCTCCTAGTAGCCCTAGATTCTCTTTCCCTATGATCAAGATAATATTTATGATCAAAAGAACCAAGTTGATCCCTTCATCCAAGATGCTCTCGTCTATGATCAAGAAACCAACACTAATCCTATCCATCATCCAACTAGTCCTATCCATTATCCAACAGCATCCCATGATGAGACACTTGGTCCCCATGAACGCATAGACAATGAAGTAAATGACATTGATCCTATCAAGCGTATCAATGAGCAAGCTACCAATGAGCATTCAAATGATGAAGGCATAACAAGCACACACAATGATCAAGACACGACAAGAACAAACAATTATCAAGGCATGACAAGCACAAACAATGGTCAAGGAATGCCAGTTATACACAATGAGAAAGCACAAGCATCTTATCAACTAGGATCTACCACCTTCATCCAATCAAGTTTTCTTGTAGATGGGACAATAGAAAGCTCTAGTATTTATTGGAAACACACCAATAGACTAATTCTTCAAAAACAATAAGTATCCTATTGCAAACAAGATATAAAAAAGCATGTACCATCAAGGAAAAGGATTGGGCCTTCATGAGCAAGGGATCCTACAGCCTATCCCAATCTACATCAATCATGGTCAAGGCATCGACCATCAATCATCTAAATAATCTAATGATGTTTGTGATACTTCAATGATCATTGAGGCAACTTCATCCAATGTAAGTATCAAGATAGGGATCATTCATATAGCCTTTACAACAAGCTTGTTACTAGCAATCACTCGACCTCCACTATCCCTACCATTAAACTTTATCTTCCACATCCCAAACCCATCAATTGGGACCAAAAAAATTGTAAAGCATACAAAGAAACATATCCAAATCAAGATCAACTTGGTTCTTTTGATTGAATGGGTGGACAGTGGACTATAGTATGTTTGTTGTTAGTATAGTTTATTACTATATCTAGGCTCTTTTGCTTTCTACTGCATGTTTTTTGATGTTTGGATGCTATCCTACCATGTATAATCTTTGGGGCAGCTTTTGGTTGTAGGGTTTCAGGGTCCCTTCAAAACCCATTTTACCCCTTTAATCAAAAACACATCCAAATCAAGCATTAAAGATGAAGGAATCCACAAATCAAGGAAGACACATAGAATCAATGATTGAGCCCACATTAGTGTGTCCCACAGTTTATAGTCCACATCCTAACTTTTTCTTGAAATCACATATTTTTTAGAAAAAACTAATGATTTAAGCATTGATGGGTTCAATCTAAGGGGGTTTGATTGAATTGGGTTAGATCAAACACTCTTATTTCAAACCCCATTGGATAGAACCTCCTAGGCTTAAATCAAACTATTGATAGAGTCTCCTTTGCACCTATCAAAATACTGACAAAAAAGTAGTTTTACTTCATCTTTTGGGGGATCAAATGAAGTCATTTGGAAATGCCATTTTGTAGGATGTAGCCCTTAGTATTCACTTTACAAAAATTATAATATTTATTATATTTTCTCTAATATTGTTTTTTTTTATTTTTTTATAATGAATGTAGGTTCATTATGAGAAAATAATGAGCTCTATTCAAGATACTAGGAAAAATAACAAACATTATTAGAAAAATGTCAAAAAATTCACTACACTCCACTTAGATGTCCTTGTTTAAATGAAAAAAAAAAAATTGACATATATTCTAAGAAAAACATGACACGAAATAATATGGGTTTGAAATGTTTGTCAGTACTAATTTAAAAAATATTTTAATAAAAAATAAAATATCTAATAAAAAATAAAATATCTAATAAGAAATTACAAAAAATATCCATGCAATAGACATTGGATTCAAAGATCTAATTCTAATAAATCATAGAAATTTTTTATTTCTAGTGACAGTTATGCATGACAGAGTAATGTCACTAAATCAAAAATAATAGAAAAAATAAAAATTAATTAAAGAATAAAAATAGAAAATTATAGAAATAATTATTTCAAAATAAAAAATTATATCTTGAGTTTTCATAAAAAAATTCCACAACTCATTAGTTTACATCATCCTTAAATTATTGACCATATGTTCCTATAATTGACACAAATTAAAAAATATTGAAAAATGTTGATTTTGATCATCCCACTTAGGCTAAAAATTGGGACACACTATTGTGGGATCACCCCAATATGGGTCCCCAAGAAAAATAGATCAATCAAATCAAGTGAAGTAAAGTATCCAAATCCAACAATCACTCAAAACAAGGATCCACATCAAAAGATGCACCTTGCATATAATAGGTGTCCACCACCTTCCAGCTTGTATACAAATGTTGGTCCCAAATATTCAAATCCCGTAATCACTCATAACAAGGAGCCACATCAAATGATATGCCTTGCATATAATAGGCGCCCATTACCTTCCAACTTGTATACAAATGTTGGTCATAAGTATCAAAATTTAGTAATCACGCAAAACATGGAGCCACATCAAAAGATGCACATTGCATATAATAGGTGTCCACCACCTTCAATCTTATCATCGCCCCCAATACATAAGGTGTATATGAATGTTATATATAATAGGTTTCAACTTCCTTCTAATTTTTATATGAATGTTGGTCCTAAGTGTCTAAATATAGAAATCACTCAAAACAAGGAGCCACATCAAAAGATGCACCTTGCATATAATAGGTGTCCACCACCTTCTAGTTTTTATATGAATGTTGGTCCTAAGTATCAAAATTTAGTAATCATGCAAAACATAGAGCCACATCAAAAGATTCACGTTACATATAAGAGGTGTCCATTGCATTCAAGCTTATCATCACTCCCAACACATAAGGTGTATAAGAATGTTGTATATAATAGGTGTCCACTACCCAAATTGTATATGAATTTTGGTCCTAATTTCCATCCCAATCCAAAATCAAAATTCCCTAATCTCCCATGCCAAGTATGGAGAGTCAATAATCCTCCAATCCAATCTAAATCACTAACCCATCCACCTAAATCCTACAAAACTCAATCGCCTAATTCCACATCCAACATCCCCTATCCAAATCCAAAATCATGCCTCAAATCCAAAAACCCCAACTCCCAAATCTACCACATTGTGGCAGAAATACTTTATCATAAGGGCTATGATGGTACCCTAACAATATACAAACATTTAGATAAGGCAAACTCTATTATCAACAATGATCATACTAACATCAATGAATTGTACATGATCACTCTGATCCAAATAAAGTAATTACTACAAGAAAATCACTATTAGCATGTCATGACAAGAGCATCTACACTGACTATACCAGATGGACAAGGACATGTGAATACCCTTTGAATATTAAACTATCAATACTATCTAATCAATAGAATAAAAAATTAAAAAAATCAATCAAAAAATCAAAATATTAAAGATAAATCATTTGTCCAATGGTGAAAACCATATAAAGGCACCTTGGATAACCACTAGAATGAAGCCCATTCATTGGCATCATGTGTATATTGATTATCTATGTGCCTTACACTTGGGGGCAAGTTGTCTCTTCTATCCTATCCTATCACTCCAATCTTATCCTACCCACTCCTAATATCCTAATACCTATCCCATTGTCTCCCCAAAACATCCATCCTCCACACTTTTGACCTTGATAAGGATAGGGGCATAATTATGAAACATGCTTTGGACATCTCTTGATATACCCAATCTTTTACAACAAATCCTACCATATATCATCACAAACATAATCGTGAAACATCATGAGTGACATATCTAGAGTGGGGAAAGCTATTCCTATGTGACATAGTCCTTGGAGATCACATCCCAAACCCCTCCATCCATCCACCATGCATCCCCCATATGTCCTACCCACTATCGACCATCCCTTAATCCATCCATCTAATCATCCCTTCATCCTTGTCCTTAGACTTGGTTTTCCCTTGCCATTGGTATCCAATAAAAAGTCTATACAAATGCAATCCAATGTAGCCATCCCAAATTAAAAAATCAATAAATCCAAGTGCAAGAAATCCTTAATCCTCACCAATCTAACCAAGCATTCTAAGAACATTATCCACAAGAATCCATAATTTTTATTCCAAGCCTTGCCTCAAACTTGATCAAATACAATCATCATCATCGGGATATATTGTTCCCAATCCTTGCATTATTTTTAAGATATATCATTCCTACATCAACAATGTTATCATCATCAATAATCATCAGGATATATCATTCCCACTCATTATGTTTTTCTTAGGATATATTGTTCCCACATTAACAACACTATCCCCATCATCAATCAATCAATCAATTATTAGTTTTTAGCTTGATCTGGGAACAACCTTGTTTTTCTTTATATCATTTATGCATGATGCTTTCTTGCTTGCTTGTGTGCGTTATCATTTTTATTGTATCTGCATTGGTCATTCTAGCATATTTTCACAACGGCATTGTTAGGTCTCAGAAATGCAGGTTGCCAATCCTAAGGGGATGCCAAGCTCTATGTTTAGATTGGCAACGTTTCTAAACTAACTTGACGAAATCAACCTTCAAGGTTTGATGATTTCCTTCGCTTTAGGTCCTGCTACACCTAGGTGGGTAAACCTTGGAAAATTAAAGTAGATTGAATGTGAATGCGTGGACTAATTAAATCTATCTACAATGGCACAAGATGTAGGATAGATGAAATGCTTGCTAACTGATTTTAGGTTTAATGTCTAATGAGTAATTGGTAGAAATTGTATAAGCAATATCAAGGTAAAAGGTTTTAAGTAAAATAAGACTAGTGCCTTGTTGGGTAACAGAGTCAGTTTGAAGGACCAGGACTAATGGTTTCCTAACGGTAATAATTTTAGTTGTTTGTCACAATTTTAGTTTATAACTTGTATAAACGTGCAAGTAAATGACTGACAAACTCTTCTTGATAATCCAACCAAATAAAATCAGATATCTTATAATTCACCAGAAGGTATTTTAATCCTTACTTGAAGGAACCAAATGAAATGAATGGACAAGATTAACAGATAATATTTTACTGGAGACAGAATGGCAATCTAATTGTATGGCCCTACTTAGTAATCCAAGCTTAATACTTCCAGGCTACTGTAACTAAATCAGAAGGGTTTAATTCCTCAAATGGATACCAACCTATTTAATCACACAGATACAGCAAATGTGTATTGACAGATCAAATATATACTTGATATGTTTAATCTGAATATCAAGGAAATGCAGAAATAGAGACAGCCACACAATTGAATAATCTTAACAAACAACTAATACCAAAGCAGAACCACTGAATCAGAGAACTTCAAACTTCTTCTTCAAATAAAATATGCAACATAGTCATTTTGAAACATTGTATATATGATGTATCTGAATATCTTCTACTGCTGATGATCTCTCAGCATCGATTATTTGGACTTATATAGATATTTCTATGAAGAGTCATAACTCTTCAATAAGTTTTTTGGGAACTTAACAAACATTAACAACTATAACATAATTATGATTAGGCTCTATTTAGCCACAAGTAAACTTTAGCCAAGTAATCCAAGTAATCCTGCTCACGATGAGAATCAGTAAGGTCAACAGCACTTCTGGTAATTATATCAAGTGTGATCATGCTTTCCAATTGTTTGCAAACTTCTCTAGACGCAGAGGCTTTGTCTTTCAGAGCTCCTGTGGCTTTGTGTATTATAATTTGACAATCAATAATCCATTCTTCCTTGCTCTTTACCTCTCCATTGTCTTTAAATATCCTGGGCACTCCTGCGTTTGAGGCATCATTTCCTTCCTTAGCATCAGCTTTAAGTTTGTCATAATAATTTTGGTGCTGTTTGAGAAGTGCTTTTGCATCAGAGATATCTGTACTATCAGCAGCACTTCTATTTTGTAGCTCAGTCAATTTTTCTCGTATTCTCTTTTCAAGTCTTTCATGTTCTTGAACTGCTTTATGATTCTCTGAGTAATTATCCCAAAACTGGTTTAACCACCGCACCATGTTTGCATACCTGCTCTGCAGTATTGTAACAAATGCATCTATCTGAATTTGGGTTGCCTGATCAGGGGATAACACTTGAATGCCCTGTGAGCTCTCACCTTGAGTTATTCTTTTAGTGGATTGACCAAAAGTGCTCTTAACAGCATCCTTCAAGTAATCATTTTCTTTTGTCAATCTTTCACAATTCAATTTGCATGTATCTCTTTCTTTGATCAACATTTGAGCTTGTGCTTTATTCAACTTTGCAACATTGATACCAATGTCTGCAGTAATTATAGGGTCAGTTTCCCCTGCTTTGAAAGTCATAACATGGCCAAAAGTCTTTTCAGTATCTATGATGGCCGTCTTCTTATGGGGAGGGTATAACGCCCATATCATCAAGGAATTTTCATCATTATTGTATCTTGTTCCCATATATACTTCATTAACTCCTTTTGGAGTAAGTTTATACTTGTCATTAGCATTATTCAGAAAACTATCAAAAACCAAAGCAGAATTTAAATCCAGACCAGGAAAAATCATAACCCCTGCATCCTTAAGCAACTGTCTACCCTTGCTAGGTGTCATGTCCTGCATTTCCTTATCTATTGTTTCCTTCAGCATATCTAATAATTGTTTTTCATTATCAGCAGAAATATCATCTACTGATTCTCTGATCTCTTTCCCTTTGTATTTATACAAGAATGATTTAAATTCTTTTGATTGAATAAATTTATCATCTGAAATGAAAGAATCATAAGCTGCTTGGCGTGGATCCTCATCAGCAGACCCCTCCTCATCATGTAGCACAACTGGAGGCTGATATTGTTGCATTTTCCTTTTGGACATTTCCATTGTTTTAGCTTGTGGCTGCTCTTGTTCTGTTAGTTCTTCATCTTCAGAGGATACCACTTCAATCTCTGCTAACTGCTTTTTCTTTTCACTTAGATCCCTGTTATATTTTTCTACCACCAATTCGACTTCTGCTTCTTCTAAATTTCTAATGACATCATCATGTGGATAATGTATGTGCATGTATCCACTGAGATTTTGTTTTCTTCTTGTAGAGTCAATAAAGCCTTCAGGGTCAAATCCTTTTCTCATCTCAGCAGTCATCATGTTATAATGCATTAATTTATCCAGAATGAGATTGTATCCTTCTTTTGAAACTACAGTAAAATCTCCAAAACATAAGGTGCTGGGCATAAACGATTGTTTGTCATGTGAACTCAAATGCATCACATTTGAACAATGCATTTGCCTGATTATCTCTAGATATGCAAGCCTGTCAGGGACAGTCTTGGGCAATATGAATGGAGCATCCTCAAAACCATAAACTCTAATCATAGTAGCATCTTCAAAGCAATACCAATCTCCCCAATTATGAGTGACAGTAGGGGGGCCACCAAAATCTTTTGGTCTGAGGAATCTTTTTATTTCAGTTGAAATTGAATATTCACAGGGGTGATTAAAATACCTATATAGCACTTTTACACAATGCTCTTCAAATTGAGCATAACTGGAGTGGGCATATCTACTATCCCAGATTCTGGTCCACATTTGTACAGGTATCTTTTCCCCTTTCTTATCTGCAACAACAACTCGAAACTCACTTGGCCATAACCCTACTTCCTGGCCGTAATATAACACCATGTGCATAAGCATTGAGTAATGCTCAAAAGAGCATGCTGGAGCACTATTTCTTATTGCAGACAGACCAGAGTCCATTCTATTAGCAATATAAGAAGCATAATCAAATTGTCTTGCATTATGACACTGAATATCAGAAGCTATGACCATTAGAGGAATAGTCATGAACTCAGGGACCTCTGAACCCAAGACTTGGCCTACAGAGAAATAGGTATATTGTATATATGGTTCAAATATGGCTACATGAAAGGGAGGGCCATCATTTTCAATTAAGGGCATCACTTCTCCTTCAACCCTGGGCCTATGAATGGGCAACCTCCATCCATTGTAAGTTGTGTCCATTCTCCAATACTCTTTATCCAGATCTTCATAAATGATAGGGGCAGTGCATAAATCATCTAAATCAAAAACCTCACAAATAGCATTTTTTGACAAATGCACAATTGGTTCTCCCTGTGGGTTGCAGATGGCTTTCAGGTTTGAATTATAATGTCTGGCAAGCAATTGAAGGAGTTCCACATTCAAGAATACATTAGGTACAACTAGTTTTCCTAAATTCATGTGCCATGGGTTTGACACAGGAGCATTCCTAAACCTTCTATTATAGTGGAATCTAAAAAGTTCATATCCCCGAATTGGGGTCCAGATATCTCCCAGGTGTTTGTGTTTATCTTCTAATTTCTCCACTTCTGCCCTGAGTTGGGCAGACCTTCTGGCCTTGGGAGTTGACCCAGGCAATTGGTCAATTAGGTCTTGATTGAGTTTTCTTTCTTTCACTTTCTCCTCAGGGGTTTGTTCAGTTTTTTGTTTCTTAGGCTTACTGGTTTCCCCTTGTAACTTTCTTCCTTTTCCCTTTCCCGGATTTTCCATTTTAAAACTTTGGTAGAGAATTTAAATACAGGCTATATAGTGGTTTGTGTATATGTACCTATCGTTCGGTGGTTGGAATTGGAATCCTCTGCTTTTGCCTTAAGAGTTCCTCTGTATTCTCTTCTCGGACGGTTCTTTGCAACTATAATGATCGTAGAAATTTCGTTGCCGTTTGTATTTAATTATCTGATCAATTCAATGTTCATTGCTGTGAAGTGTCACATCACCATAACTCTTCTTATCAGCATGAATTTTAAAATGTCTGGGCGACCTTAATGCTTTTATGGCACGAACAGTCAATCGGCATGACCCCTCAATTGTATTCCCGATGCTATGTAATGTCATATCCTCAAGTGGGCGCGACCATCGGCATGACTTCCTTCATTGCCATGTGATTTAGATTTCCTTCCGAAGTAATGAGTCTTACCGATATAATTTGTTTATCGGGGTGATTAATACTATCAGGATAACATAATTACATTTCCCTGACTTTGTTGTCCCACCGATAGTCATGTTACTTTGGATCGGAGTGACTGCTTTAATGTCTTGCCGCTAGAGTATACCCATCGGAATGAAACATACTATCGGGATAGCTTTCAAAAGATAACCCGATCCGAATCATCTCACCGATGGTTCTTTCATATTCTTTATCGGACAGAGTATGTTAAAGTATCACCGATACCTTTTGATCGCCGTGACTTGTGAATCGGCGAGACCTAATTCCCTTGTCCCGATATGTTGAGTCATCCCGACAGATACTTGTATCGCTGTGAGTCTTGCCGAAAGCTCTCTTATCGCCAAGACATTGAGTATCGAAAACTTCTTTGTGTCTTATCCCGATAGTTTACTTCTTGCCGATGGCTATTTGCTTCGTTACCCCTGCAGGATGTTCGGTGAGACTCTTGCCGAAATACTTCATCGGTATGATATATACCGTCGGGGCAACTTTTAAAAGGTCATCCGATAGTTGTCTGTCATACCGATCGGTATGACCACTTGCTTCTCTTGCCGATGTAAGGTCATCGGTATTACTTATTCCATCGGTGACTTCCATAGATCTCCTTCCGATCTGCCTTCTCACGCTGATGGTTATTTTGAAATGATTCCTTATGTATCGGTGTAAACAAAACAACATCTTGCCGATGGATTGACTTTGAAGAAATTTGGCACTGCTCATCTATAGACACCTTGTGAGATACATTAAATTTTTATTATGGTCTTTTGGGGTGTTTTTTTAGGATTTGTTCAAATATAATGGAGTGAAAAGATAGTAAAATTTTCAAAATTTTTACTGTCCTAACAGGCATCATGGTCTTCCATATCATGGTGCCATATGGCATATATTTGTTTTCAACCTTTTCTTCTGAGTTAGTCCTTTATGTACGAGACACATTGTCACCCTAGTCTTTATACCTTGGTGCGTAATGTCTAGTGCTATATCAAACTTGATGGTTGCTCATCCAATGTAGCATGGCCTCTCATTCATCCATCTCATCCGTCACCTCTCTCTCTCTCTCTCCTTCATTAATTCAACCAATTAATATATCATCTAAATCATTTCTATTTATTATATCACATCCCTTTATCCAAACCTCTATTCTCATCCTTCTTTTCCTCATCTACCCATATTGTCATCCATTTCAAAAGGAAAGGCATGTTCAAACCCACCTATCCTTTTGAGGGGACATCACATCCCTACATCATTCCTCCTCATCACTTCTCCTCTTAGTGGTTGGGGCATCCATTTCTAGCATCCATTTCTAACCATAATATCTTATCTTCTTTGAAATAATGTTACTTCTCTTAGTCGTAACATCATCTCAAAGAGGGGCAATACATAGATACATAAAATTGACCACATCACTCTCAACACCTCTAACATCACTTTCATTACTTTCAACACCTTTCAACATTGTTCTAATCCCATCCTAACCACATTAATCTTCACACCAATTAATTAGATAAATTATATTTATTTAATTATAAGATAACCCTTTTAACATTCATTCCATCATTAAATTAAATAAATTATATTTATTTAATTAATCTAATTTTTCCCACATCCCTCTCCATTAATTAATTAAATAATTTCACTATTTGATTAATTAATCTAAAAAATCCTAAATCCTAGTCTAATGCACTATTTATCCTAATTAAATCACATCCTTATGTATTATCTACAAATAAATAAATTTAAAATTCGAAAAGGCACATGACTACCTAAGAGTTATCTAGATTAATTGAAACTAGACATTCACACAAAAGTCAAACCAACTTTATATCTCCATCATCCACTCCATACTACATCTTTTAATCTTACCCATTCACAAAGGATAAGCCCTCGAAGCTTCTAATCTTACCCCAATTCTTCACATTCAATCCTAGCCATTGATTTTTAATCAAATCTTAACCCTTCATCCTATCATCCAAAATATATAAACTAACCCTCAATCAATCCATTTGCATAGAACATTTGGAATGTAATGACATGCTATCATTTTGAACAAGATTTTGCAATGTAATGTCATGTTGTCCAACTAAGCAACCAAAAATCAATCTGAACATCAAAAATCCATTGGAGCACAACCATCACTTCTTGGTGCAACAAGGAATAGTTTTTGTGAGAGCTTTCTAGTTTTTCATTTGATTTTGACAACCCTTTGATTAATTAGAGGTGTTGTTAAATATGAAATAGAATCTTTGTTTTCATGCATTGTTCCTTATTTTGTTTCATATTTTTAGCATACACATCTATCTTGTTTAGTTCCTTGATTATAGGACTTGTTGTTGTACTTCTTTGTAGTTATTAAGTATAATCATCCTTCATTAAACAATATGTAATTTTTCTATTCAATAATATCACTATTATATTGTGCAATGATAGGAGCAAGCGAAGGAGCGAAATAGATCCAAAGGACTAGACTACAAAGGTGGAGTAAGCTTTTCCAATGGAACAAATCAAGATACGCATGGCTAGTGAAGAATGGTGTGATGGACAATGGAGAGGTAAGCATCGTAAACAAGATTGGAAAAAAGACGGATAGGAGCCGAAGTATGAGAAAAAATAGGGGCTTTACCCTAGGGATCTCAAGAATCTAGAACAACTCTAAGGCAAAGGCTTCAAGATTGAGAAAAACAACAGGTGGCAAGGTGAAAAGAGATATACACAATTCAGATCAGAACCCTCATTTGCATCTAGTGTGAATGCTATATCAATGGGTAAGGAATGGAGGATGAGAATAATTGTCCCACAAGGAAGATTTAGCAAACAAGGTAGGTGGTAGGGCAAGAAAGGGAGAAACAAGTGAATCAAGGAAAGAGAAGAACCTTTCAAAGGAACATATACCAAATCCATGGTAATGAGAGATAAATAATGGGACCTCTAATACAATGCTTAGAAAGGTATGGAATTTTAGTTAAATTGTATGGAAGGGATTTGAAGTGGAATTTTCTAATGAAATGGTGGATGAACCACTGGGGGGAAGACTTACAATTCAAACAATTGGCAAATGGCTATTTCACTTTAATTTGTCCTTCGCAAAAAAATTAAACAAGAAATTGAAATGCTATTAGGATAACGGATAATTTTGGTTTCTACATAAGAAATTAGGAAGAAAACTTTGATCTGTATACGCATAATATGGAAAAAAAATTAGGATTGGTTAAAACTCCCAAATCTTCCACATGAATTTTGGGAGCTTGAAGCCATAAAGGAAATAGGAAGTCAACTAGGAAATTATATCTATGCAGAAGAAAGAGAAAATCCCAATGGAGGTGGGTCATATGTGAGGATTTTTGTGGAGAACAAACCAAAAAACACACATTGGAAAGAGATTGAAATAATAACGGGTCGGGGAAAATGGAAACAAAGTTTGGAATTCAACTTAAATCCTGAAGGTTGAAAAATTAGAGTTTTGGGTTTTAGAGGCTAGTGACAAAAGGAAGAAGCTGAAAGGATAAGGTTGGAGGAGCATGTATCTGAAAAAGAAGACTTCAATAGAGTAGAGGCAGCGGAGGAAAAAGAGATTCGAGATCAATCGACATTAGATTCTCAAGCTCATGAAGCAACAAATCAAAGGATTGATGAAGAGTTAGACCAGCAAGGGGAAGAACAAATAGAACATAAGGAAGACTTTGAGAAAAACTATCAGAGGTCATTACTCTATTAGAGAATACTTTCAAGGACGAAGATATCAATTTTTTAATAGAAGTAGGAAGCGATCTTGTGAAGTTGGCCAGGGAAGCTAAGGTAGGTATGATGGAAGAAAACCTAGAAACATGAGACCTGGAGGAGGAATGGGAAGCGGGCAAGAGGAAAGGGAATTGGAGGGTGCAGAGGGCATCGTCTCCACAAATAATATGTATAACATTATGTCCTATCAAGAGGACGGAGGAAATTTAGGCATTTCACAAAGTGAGGCAATCAAGAAATCTTCTGATTGTGGAGACAGTAAGAAGATAGGAAGGATCCTAAATCAAGAAAAGAGAAAATTAGATGGAGAAGTAGTAGGGCAGAAGAAGATCAATGAAATGCTCAGCTCAGGGAGGGGGGAAACCCTTCTTGAGGAACAATGAGAATAATATCTTGGAATGTTAGGGGCTTAAATGCCCCTAACAAAAAATGCTTGGTTAGACACCAACTGGAGGTGTGACAGGCATATATCTTTCTGATTCAGGAATCAAAATTAAAACAAGATGAAGTGGAACAATATAGAACAAAATTAAGGATGTGGAAAATGGAGGCAGTTAATAAGGAGCTTCAGGAGGATTACTGACGATATGGAAGCTGCAGAAAATGGTGCTTGAAAAAGTGGACTCGAGCAAACACTCACTAGCTTGTAAGGTTAGAAGTCTATCATTTGATCTATGTTTTATGCTTTTAATGTCTATGGTCCTTCATCACGCATTCAAAAAAAAAGAGATGTGGAGAGAAGTAGAAACCATGTGCAACAATCTAGCACCATAATTTTGTATCATGGGGGGATTTTAACACAATTTTGAGAGCATTAGATAAAAGAGAAGGGGTAATTAGGAAAATTCAATCTCAATTAGACTTTGAAGAATTTTTAGAAAGAAACTCTCTCATGGAAATTCAAATGGCGAACGGATTATACACCTGGACAAATAGAAGAACTAGGTTTTACAGTATAGCAGAAAAGTTGGACAGATATCATTTCAAAGGAGTTCTAGGATCCTTTCTATTCACATTGGAAAGCAATATCATGCCAATATCAGGCTCTGATCACTACCCAATACAACTAGACATACAGGGGGAAAAGAAGCCAATTAGATGTCCTTTAAAATTTGAAAAAATATGGTTCAGGGATGAGAATTTGATGCCTCTAATTCAGAAGTGGTGGGGTGAAGTGCATACAGAGGGATAAAAAATGTTCATTATGACAAAAAAATTGAAAATAGTGAAACAAATTGAAAAATGGAACAAGAGTAATTTCAAAAACATTTTTGAAGAGAAAAGAAAGATTGAAGAACAAATGGGGAATCTAAATGAGGATGTGATAGCTAAGGGAATAGATGAAACAAAATATATGTTGGAAAAAGAATTGCTAAGTAAACAAGAAAAAAATTTAGCAATAGAAGAGATCTACTAGAGACAAAAGTCTCAGGAGCTATGGATAAGAGAGGGAGACCAAAACATGAATTATTTTCATAACGTAACAAAATCTAGGAGGGAAGTTAATAAAATTTCAAGCATCAAGTCTGCGGAAGGTAGAAATCTTGAGAAAATGGAGGATATTATTTCTAAAAAAGTAAATTTCTTTCATAATTTGCTTAATAATTGGGATGGCTCAAGGAGGCAAGAACAACAATAAATTCTGGCAAACATCCCAAAATTAGTGACTGGGGTTCAAAATAAAATGCTAATGGGGAAGTTCATAGAGGTAGAAATCAAAGAAGCTCTGTTTCAACTCCACCCGAATAAGGCCCCTGGATTGGATAGTTTTCAGGCTTTGTTCTTTCAAAAATGCTAGGACTTTATAGGGGTGAAATAACTGAAGCAATTGAGGATTCAAGAAGTATTAATAAACTACTGAAGGAAATAAACAACACATTCATCTCTTATAACAAAAAATAAAAAACCAAGCTCTTTAGACAAATTCAGGCCAATAGCCCTTTGCAATACAATATACAAAATACTGGCCAAATCTGCAGCAAATAGATTAAAGAAGATTCTTCTAGACATAATATCGAAAGAACAAATAGGGTTTGTGCCAGGGAGATCAATTCTAGATGGGTTGATAATAGCACAAGAGGCTATTCACTCTACACAAAAGCTAAGGAAATAGAAAATGTTGATAAAATTGGACGTTAAAAAAGCATATGACATGGTATATTGGTGGTCCTTGTTCAAAGTGATGGAGGTATTTGGATTCACTAAGAGTTGGTTGGATTGGATCCTCAATTGTGTTTCCAGTCCAAGATTCTCAATTCTAATAAATGGTTCTCCAAAAGGCTTCTTTGGGGTCTCAAGAGGTCTAAGGCAAGGAGATCCATTATCTCCTTTCTTATTTATCATAATGACAGAGGTGATGGGGAGATCTATAAGAAAAGCTTTGATGGAAGGAAAGGTGAAAGGAATTCAAGTGACCAGAGAGTTGCCTTCTATAACACATCAACAATTCGCTGATGGTCCATGATGTTGTTTGGGCCTACTCAAATTAAGGAAGAATGAAACTTCAAAAGGATTTTGGATAACTACACAGCGGCTTCTGGATAGGAGGTGAGCAAAGAGAAATCAAATGTGTTTTTCTTCTTCACAAATCAAAGAATAGAAAATCAGATCTTGAGAGTGCTAAATTTTAAAAGGGCAATTTACCAAGTAAGTATTTGAGTTTGTCGGATGGACTACAATCAAGTAAACTCTGGGATTCTTTGCTATCAAGAATAGATAATAAGTTAGTATCTTGGAAAGGTAGATGGATTTCCTGGGCAAGTAGGATAATGATGCTAAAAGTTGTGATAAATGCATTAGTGATACCTGATGTCATGTTTGCCAATGCCAGTTGATGTAAGCTCCAAGATTAACTAAAAATGAGAAGTTTTTTTGACAAGGGAATAGTGATTGAAATAAGTACCATCTCATCAAGTGGGACAAAATTTGTAAGGAAAAGACTACAAATGGATTAGTATTGAAAAATTTACTTCTTTGAAGAATAAGGCACTTGGAGCAAAGATGGTCTGGAAGATATATGCAAACCAAGATCTAAAGTGGGTCAAGATAATGAAAGAAAAGTATTTAGATGTAGGGGAATTAAGTATTTTCAAGTCAAGAACTCTTTCTGTAGGTTCAATAATCTAGTATTTTATGAGAAGTTGTAGAACTCTAGTCAGCAACTTTCTAACTTGGGACACAACGGATGGTAGGACTGCTCTCTTTTGGCAAGATCCATGGGGAGGTTTCCAACGTTGGATAGGAGAAGTGAATTGGACCAAGTCAAGGAAATAACAAAGCAAATGTGGGGATGTCATGTAAGGGACTACCTTCATGAGAGCACGATTGATGGGATTACACAATGGAATTGGTAAGATGTGAGAAGGTTAGGCTATTCAAATGAGGTGGCTACTGGATTTGAAGAAGTGTTGCATGAGAGAATCATCTTCATCAGGGAAGGTAGTGATTCTCTAAGATGGAATGGAGCTAAAAATGGTGAGTGTAATGTCAAAGATGGATACAGAATCCTAGAAAAAGTAATGGAATCTTCTTTCCAAGCACCAGTTAATATCTGTTGGAACAAAAGTTGTTTACCCAAGGCAGGATCATTTTCTTGGGTAGCTATCCAAAATAGGATTTTGACAGTGGACAAATTTATAAAAATGGGTTATCATGGTCCATCTAGATGCACTTTGTGTAAAAAAGCAAAGGAATCAGGAAACTATTTGTTGCTTAATTGTCCCTTTACCCAAGAATGTTGGAAATGGTTGTGTACCAAGCTTTCTTGGAAAAGTGCATTGTCAGACAATATCCTCAGTTTGTTTCAAGCTTGGCCAGTATTAAACAATTCAGCATTGTTCTCAAGTTTGTCAACTTTGTTAGTCCATCCTTATTGATTTGGTAGGTTTGGAAAGAAAGAAATATAATAACCTTTCAAGAAAAGGAACTGTCGATTTCTTCCTTGATAAACAAGTTGGAAGCAACCATTGTGGAAGTGGTGAACAATAGAGCAAATAAACATAGTCAAAGAAATGCTAATTTTACAGAATGGGACGCTTTAATGAGGAAATCTTGGCATGGATTAAAAGTTCCTTCCTTCTTGGGAGGAGGGAAAAAAGCTAAGGAATCCAGGAAGAATGTGGAATGGAAGGCTCCAGGATTTGGATGGTATAAATTAAATTTCGATGGGGCTACTAGGGGCAATCTAGGATCTTCTAGAGTAGGTTGCATCATAAGGGATTGGAATGACAAAGTGATTAGAAAAATGACCAAGGCTCTTCCCATTGGCACCAACAATGCAACTGAACTTCAGGCACTTTTGCAAGGAATTAAGTTTTATCATGAATTGAAGATAGATCAGGTGATAATAGAAGGAGATTCTACACTAGTAATAAATGCAATTAGGTCTGGACAAATACAAAATTAGAAACTTAAAAGCATCCTAGATGTGCTAACTAAACAAATGGAAGGATTCAAAAATTTTATGGTTAATCACACATACCGGAAAGGGAATAAGGAGGCAAATGTATTGGCTAATATGGGAGTAGATGGAAACAATTTAAAAGAATGTTGGCCTTTCGACTCTAATTATGTAAAATTAAAAGAGAGTCGCATTGAAAAGATTTGGAAGTATGAAAATCTTTGGAACAATAATCAAGTCAAAATTTTATGTCATAAGAGGATTAGGTAGTTTTAGCTTTCCACATTATTGTTGTGAAAAGCTAATTGAAGAGAATAGATAAAATTAGTGGTTACTTTATTGGCAGGGATTTTTTTTAGTCTAGTAGTTAATGATTAAACAACAATCGGGTGAACCCCTGATGAGTCTAGTTTATGACTCAATTTTGTTAAACTTTATTATCCACTTGATGTAGTTATCTTGGACTTTGGTACTTTGATCCTGATCTTTTTATGTCATTGTCTCAAAACTATAAGATGTTGAGCATAGGTCATTTCTTATATTATTTTATGACAAAGACATGCTATATGTTACTCCAAGGTAGTTACGGATGTGCAATTATTGTGTGTACTAATATTGTTATGCAGATATAATCAGCATCCATAAAGTAGAGGAAGATTCTGCTGGTTGGTTACTTGCCATAAAAAGTCAAACATGGTGATCATTCAAATGTCAAATGGAGGGAAGACAACCACCTTGTAACTAATCTTAAATACTTGTTGAGCAAATTTAGGAGTTATTGTTATGCTAGATCTACGTTGAAGCAACTCGCTTGACCAAATTTCACGCATGCATAACCTCCTTTCCACTTTCTATGTTTTCCATAAAGAGGCATCCTCCTATTCTGTTGGAGTTGACCGCCTTACTAGGTAGTTAGTTTTGTAGTTTTCCTTCTATAAATAAGACTCTGATGCTCCTTCTGTGGGGTGGTTGATTAATCAGAGATTGTATTTGCATTTTCCAATTTCGGTAATACAGTTATGATGTTCGGTTGTACTCATCTTTTCCAATGAATAAAATAAAGTTATAAGTTCACATTTCTGAGTTTACATTTGTCTTAGGGAATACTCATCCAAGGGGGCCCACTTGGTGAGAATTCCATCCTCTAGTTTAGCTATATTTTCTGTTAAGCATTTAGTTAAATCTGGCATTGAATGTTCCTGTAGCAACTAGAATTCTATTCTGTGTATGTTCCTGCAGCCAAAGCAAATAGAGTAGTTTCCTATTTGTTTGCCCAGACTTTTATTTTCTGTTATGTACTTGATCTTAGAATAGTTGTTGGTTGATGTTTAGCATTCCTATTATTTCTTTCCTAGCAGTTTATCTTCAGCATTATGTCTTTCTTAGCTATAGAATGAATGTGGCTACTTTAGAAGTTCTTAGTGCACATACCTATTGCAAGTATGAGGTAAACCAGTGTTGTCATTGATGTCAACTTACTCATATTGCATTAGTAAGAAGGTTTGGATGAGTTGTGTGCTGTTGTTATTGAGGAAATCAGTCTCCATCCGGAACAGTGAAGAACAGTGATGAGAAGAAGGCAAATGTACTGTATAGGTTGAGAACTAGAGGATGCAGATTAAAGGGTTTGTAGATATGAGTCTTGAGATGCTTCAGCTAAGATTTTAGAGGTCGGCATGAAGATCTGAAGAAGTTGTGGCTGTCTGTGTGGAACTGGTTCCGGTAAGTGTTCAAAGGTGACAGAGGATCACAGAAAGGTCCGGTGAGGTCCGGAATTGTATTATCCTAATCTGCGGATTGGAAGGAGTGTTTGGGATGTCCTTGTGATGTGTCATCTCAAGTTGTGTATGATTTTGAGGTCTGGAAGTACCTCTTGCATTGTGACAGTGGCGACAGACTATGTTCTTGAAGTACCAGATGATGAAGAGAAGAATTCCGGTAAGCTGATGAAGTGCAGATGTTTTTGATGATTCAGGGAAGGTTATGATGATCATTGGATCATATCTAGTTCGTGTTGGTGGTCCGCATTGAAGTTACAGTTGGATTTGATGTTATGGCTACCAGTTGTTGGTGTTCTTCCTATAACAGGCCGACCGGATGTTCTACACACCTTACAAATGTTATTGTGATGTTTGCCGACTTAGATGATTGTTCCTAAGTCGATGTCTTGTATAAATAAGTGTTTGAGAATTCATTTTGATGTGTGGATTGTGGGGATGAGTGTGGCATAGCGAATTCAAGATTGTGATTCTTATCACTTTGTAGACAGTGTGTCTCCTCGTAGGCAGTGTGCCTCTTTGTGAGTAGTGTGCTCAGGCAGTGAGCCCTAATTGGCATGTGCCATTCATTTTTCTTATTCTTCTAACAGAGAATAATCCTTGGGTTAATCACCCTGTGGTTTTTCCCTTAACCGGGTTTTCCACGTCAAAATCTTGGTGTTTAATGTGTTGATGTTTATCTGCTCTTGTGTTTATGCATTATGCTTCATGGATGGTTAATTAATATGCTATTAACTAACAAAGAAGAATCAAGTGTTAGAAGTAAGAGCAAGTTTTTATACAACTGATTCACCCCCCTCTCAGTTGTATGCCCTAGATCCAACAATTGGTATCAGAGCCAAGTTCCTCTGAAAGGAGCTTAACCGCTTGAGGAGATCCAGGATGTCGTCATACAAGAAGGATAGTCCGAAGTTCGATGGAACCAAATTCACTCTCTAGAAAGGTCGCATGAAATGTCACTTGGACTGTATGAGAAAAGCATACTTAACCATGGTCTCAAAACCATATGTACCTCCACAGGGTGGTTCGACAACTCTGAATGAAATCACAGATGCTGAAAACAATCTGTGAACCAAGGAAGCTCTTCTAAGCGCATTGAATGACTCAGATCTCTCAAATGTTATCGACCTACCAACTTCATATGAGATCTTGACTAAACTGGAACTTTTGTATGAAGGAGATGAGTTTGTCAAAAGTGCAAGGTTGCAGAGTCTGAAAGGAAATTTTGAAAGATTGAAGATGAGAGAAGATGAAAACATCACTACCTTTATGCCAAGAGTGAATGAGCTGGTATGTGGAATTAGAAATGCTGGTAGAACTCTGGATGAAAATGAGATTGTTTGCAAAATTCTTAGATCCCTTCCTGCTGCCTACAAAATCAAGGTTGCTGCCATTGATGAATTCAGAGCCCACACAACTGTCACAAGAGAACAATTGGCTAGCAAACTAGCTGCATTTGAAATGATCGAGTTTGGAGATGATCCACCCAAGACTGAATCTGCTTTCAAAGCCAGTACCTATGTGAAAGGTAAACAAAGATTTGATCCGGGAGAAAACTCTTTAAGGAAGATGTCATGGTATGATCAAGCAAGAAGAGACATGGAAGAAGAGGAAGCAGAAACAGCTCAACTTGAAGCCCTCATTGCAAAGAGACTGCCAAGAGGATCCGGTAAGTATGAAGGAAAACTACCCTTTAAGTGTTTCAACTGCAATAAGATTGGTCATTTTGCTTCAAGATGTCTGGAAAGATCTGCAAGGTCTAATACTGACAGACAAAGGTTTCAAAAGAACTGCTATTATGTTCATGAAGAAGATGACAATGAAGGAGTAACAGATGATGAATTAGAACTAGGAAGCAAATCCGGAAATGAATGGGTGTTTATTACCATCAAGGAAGAAGATTCAATATCCTCTGAATCTGTCAATCACAAGGTTGTGGAAAGAGCTTTGGCTGCTCAAGTAGAAGAAAAGGATGATTGGGTTATTGACAGTGGATGCTCTCACCATATGACTGGTGACAAGAATAAGTTCCTAGATTTGGAAAGGTATGAAGGAGGAATGGTAAAGTTTGGTGACAATTCTGCTGGTAGAATCAGAGGTAGGGGAACTATTTCCTTTGATGGAAAGAGCAAAATAGGTAATGTACTATATGTTGAAGGATTGAAGCATAATCTTCTCAGTGTTGGTCAGTTAGTGGACAAAGGCTATGATCTCCGGTTCAAGAATGGAAAATGCAAAATCTTTACAAGCTCCAGAACTGAAATTGCATCCGGTGCTCAAACAGAAGGTAATATCTTTCATCTGGTTGGTTCAAATAAAAGTTGTCTATTTGTTCAAGTTGATCAGAGTTGGTTATGGCATAGAAGAATGTGTCATGTAAATTTTGATAACATCATCAAGATAAGCAATATTCAGGCTATAAGAGATCTTCTAAAATTGGTGAAACCTACAAATAGTTTGTGCAAAGAATGTCAGCTAGGTAAACAGAGCAGAGCCTCTTTCAAAAGCAAAGATTAGTCCTCTACCGGATTGTTGGAATTAGTACATACTGATCTTTGTGGTCCGACAAGAATGAAGAGTCTGCAAGGTGATAGATATTTCATGTTGCTAATTGATGACCATTCCCGGATGATGTGGGTTACCTTCCTAAAAGAGAAATCAGAAGCCCTTGAGAAGTTCAAAATCTTCAAAGCTATGGTAGAGAATCAAATTGGATTGAAACTGAAATGTCTAAGGTCTGATAGAGGTGGTGAATTTACATCCAGTGAGTTCATTGACTTTTGTGAGAAGCAGGGTATAAAGAGACAGTTGTCTGCTCCTAGGACTCCATAGCAGAATGGAGTAGTTGAGAGAAAGAACTGGACCATTCAGGAAGCTGCCAGGACAATGATGTTGGAAGCAAATGTTCCTCAGATGTTTTGGAAAGAAGCTATCAGCATTGCAGTCTACACTCTCAATCGAGTTCAAATTAGAAACAATACCGGTAAGACTCCCTATGAACTTTGGTTTGGCATCACTCCTACTGTGAGATATTTCAGAGTATTTGGTAGCAAGTGTTATATTAAAAGAGATGAAGATCTAGGAAAGTTTGATGCCATAAGTGATGAAAGAATTTTCTTGGGTTACTCCACTCAAAGCAAAGCATACCGGTGTTACAATAAGAGACTGAGGAAGATGACAGAAAGTATTAATGTGAAAGTTGATGAAGGAATTGAAAAGCCCTCAAGGTTCTATGAATGTGATGAAGATGATCAGAATGATCCTCTGGTGCAAGGAGCTCCTTCCTCCTCTAAAATTCAGATCCAGACTGATCCGGTAAATCAGGAAGAAGAAGTTTGTCTGAATGAGCTTGATCAAGAATTAGTAGTGCAAGAAACTCCCAAAGTTCCAAGGTATGTAACTCTAAATCACTCTGAAGATCAGATCATAGGTGACAAAAGTAAAGGGGTACAAACAAGAAGAAGAATTGCTCAAGATTCAAATGAATATTGTCTAATTTCAAAGATTGAACCTAAGACAGTAAATGAAGCTTGCCATGATGAAAACTGGACCAAAGCAATGGAGGAGGAACTGATGCAAATTGAGAAAAATCATACTTGGGATCTTGTTCCTAGACCTAGAGATAGGAATGTGATTGGAACCAAATGGGTCTTCCAGAACAAACTCAATGAAGCTGGTGAAGTAATCAGAAACAAAGCTAGATTGGTCTACAAAGGCTACTCTCAAATAGAAGGAATTGATTTTGAAGAGACCTTTGCTCCTGTGGCAAGAATTGAAGCAGTCAGATTATTTCTTGCATTTGCTGCCTTCAAAGACTTCAAGGTATATCAGATGGATGTCAAGTCTACCTTCCTAAATGGTGATCTGGAAGAAGAAGTTTACATTGAACAACTGGATGGATTTCAATTGTCTGATAGTGATGATATGGTCTGCAAGTTGAAGAAAGCATTGTATGGATTGAAGCAAGCCCCAAGAGCATGGTATGAAAGGTTGGATAAGCATCTTATGCAGATTAGATTCAACAAAGGCACTACTCATAGTAATTTATATTTCAAAATTGATCATGAAAACATTTTGATTGTTGAAGTGTTTGTGGATGATATCATTTTTGGAGGAAGAGATAGTATGTGCAAAACTTTTGCAAATCAGATGAAAAGTGAGTTTGAAATGTCTATGCTTGGTGAAATGAATTTCTTCTTGGGTCTACAAATTACTCAAACAAAGAAAGGGATCTTCATTTCTTAGACCAAATATGTGAAAGAATTGTTGAGGAAATTTGGTATGGAAGATTCAAAGCCAATGAACACTCCTATGGCAATCGGATGTAAGTTGAGCAAAAATGATGACTCTCCAAAGGCAGATCAGACAAAGTATAGATCAATGATTGGTGGATTGTTGTATCTCACTCAGACTAGACCAGATATAATGCAGGCTGTTGGTCTTGTGGCAAGATTCCAGGCTGATCCTAGAGAATCTCATGTTATGGCAATCAAAAGAATTTTTAGGTACTTGAAAGGAATAGTTGAGTATGGTCTATGGTACCCTAGAGATCTGGATTTCTCTCTTCATGCATATACAGATGCAGATTGGGCAGGAGATATGGACGACCGGAAGAGCACCAGTGGTGGAGCATTCTTTTTGGGGAAGAGATTGGTTTCTTGGCAAAGCAAGAAACAAGATGCAATATCTCTGTCTACAACTGAAGCAGAATACATTGCAGCAATAGGTAGTTGCACTCAAATCTTATGGATGACAGATGCTAAGAGACATTAAAGTTGAATATGAGGAGCCTATCACAATTTTCTGTGATAATTCAAGTGCAATTAATATTTCTAAGAATCCGGTATTGCATTCTAAGACTAAGCACATATCTATCAAGTTTCACTTTTTGAGAGAACAAGTGAACAAGGAAGAGGTCAGATTGGAGTATGTTCCCTCCAAGGATCAGATTGCAGATATCTTTACTAAACCTCTTCCCAAGGACTCTTTCGAATATCTCCGGGAGAAGTTAGGGGTCATGGCCCCTCCGGTGATGAACTAGGATGCACTGATGTGCATCAGTCCGGTGGATATCACAGTCATATCTTGTGATCCGGATTGATGATGGGGAGTTGCTACTAAGGGGGAGCAATTGGTATAATTCTGATGTATTAGAATTGCAAGTATGAGCCCTTTGCCATTGATGTCGAAGGGGGAGAGAAGACATGTGAAAAATAAGTGGTTGATGATCAAAGGGGGAGCAGTAAAGGAAGAGAAGACATGTGAAAAGTTATTGTTGATAGGGGGAGCTATGACAGAAAGGAGAAGTTCTTGTCTTGATGGTTTTTCACATCATATGTTGCCATCAATGACAAAGGGGGAGATTGTTGCAAGTATGAGGTAAACCAGTGTTGTCATTGATGTCAACTTACTCATATTGCATTAGTAAGAAGGTTTGGATGAGTTGTGTGCTGTTGTTATTAAGGAAATCAGTCTCCATCCGGAACAGTGAAGAACAGTGATGAGAAGAAGGCAAATGTACTGTATAGGTTGAGAACCAGAGGATGTGGATTAAAGGGTTTGTAGATATGAGTCTTGAGATGCTTCAGCTAAGATTTTAGAGGTCCGCATGAAGATCTGAAGAAGTTGTGGCTGTCTGTATGGAACCGGTTCCGGTAAGTGTTTAGAGGTGACAGAGGATCACAGAAAGGTCCGGTGAGGTCTGGAATTGTATTATCCTAATCTGCGGATTGGAAGGAGTGTTTGGGATGTCCTTGTGATGTGTCATCTCAAGTTGTGTATGATTTTGAGGTCCAAAAGTACCTTTTGCATTGTGACAGTGGCGACAGACTGTGTTCTTGAAGTACCGGATGATGAAGAGAAGAATTTCGGTAAGCTGATGAAGTGCGGATGTTTTTGATGATTCAGGGAAGGTTATGATGATCATTGGATCATATCTAGTTCGTGTTGGCAGTCCGCATTGAAGTTACAATTGGATTTGATGTTATGGCTACCAGTTGTTGGTGTTCTTCATGTAACAGGTCGACCGGATGTTCTACACGCCTTGCGAATGTTATTGTGATGTTTGCCGACTTAGATGATTGTTCCTAAGTCGATGTCTTGTATAAATAAGTGTTTGAGAATTCATTTTGATGTGTGGATTGTGGGGATGAGTGTGGCATAGTGAAGAGAAGTGCGAAAGGCAGAGCAAGGATTTTTGGGCTTAAATGGAACTAATCTGGACATGGTAGAGATGTCATTCTCTAGTTCAAGATTGTGATTCTTATCACTTTGTAGACAGTGTGTCTCCTCATAGGCAGTGTGCCTCTTTATGAGCAGTGTGCTTGAGTAGTGAGCCCTAATTGGCATGTGCCATTCATTTTTCTTATTCTTCTAACAGAGAATAATCCTTGGGTTAATCACCCCGTGGTTTTTCCCTTAACCAGGTTTTCCATGTCAAAATCTTGGTGTTCAATGTGTTGATGTTTATCTGCTCTTGTGTTTATGCATTATGCTTCATGGATGGTTAATTAATATGCTATTAACTAACAAAGAAGAATCAAGTGTTTGAAGAAAGAACAAGTTTTTATACAACTGATTCACCTCCCCTCTCAGTTGTATGCCCTAGATTCAACAATTCCATGCTAACCCATTTCAAGTTCACATCCCTGGGTTGACAAGTGAAATGCATCTCCATAGTGATTAAGACAGCTATTCAAGTTAGATGTCCAATCTCTGAGTTACAGCTTTAAAGAGCTCAGTTGTTAAATCATTGTAAGAGACCAACATTTTTGGCGTCGTTGCTAGGGATGGTGTCAAACTAAGAAGATCTTTGGAGTCATCTTTAGTATTATTCCTTGCAATTTTTTTTCCTTAAAATGTGTTTTTAGTCAGGAAGTAACCATCTACAACCCATCCACAACATTTTTTGTGTGAGAGGTGGTTGATACTAAGTATATTGCATGCATAGAGGTAGGAGAAGAGATGCTTTAGGGAGATTCCTTCCTAATGATTCAACTTACCTAGCAGAAGAAGCAGAAGTAAATCCTTTCCTTGATGCATTCCCTTATTTGAATAGTTTTGAAACATCCTCTGAAGAACAAGTTACCCCAAACCTGGTTGAAAATCCATTTGCCATGATAATAGGTCAAGCAGTTATGGCTGCCCAAAATGTACCTAATCAACCAAGCTTTCCATTTTCGATTGCTCATCAAAATGAACTGGATAATCTCAAGAACATCCCTGCTTCGGCTCTCCCCAAGTTCTATGGATTTGCAACAGAGGACCCAGACACCTTCTTGTTTGAATTTGATATCCTCTGCAGAAGCTATGACTACACTACTGATGCTCATAAACTTAAGTTGTTTCCTACTACCATGAAAAAGGTTGCATTAAGGTGGTTTATGAGTCTAGGTAGTGATATTGTCAATACCTGGGAAGAAATGAAAGATAAATTTCTTGAGAAATATAAGGACTACTGTAGGAGTGGGGATATGAGATGAAATGATATTTTCATAATGTAGTAGAAAGAAGATGAAAGTTTGGAGGATTACATCTCAATATTTCTGTTTTGTTTACAAAAGTCTCCCCATCATGCACTCAATGAGGAGTCTTAGAAACTGCTCTTCCTCAGGGGAATAAGTGAGCATTGCACAGATGCCTTGGATTTAATGGGAGGAGGAGATATTACCCAAGTGTCTTGGGATGATATTAAGAAGTTGTGTCAGAATTATTCCAAAGCAGCCATGAAGAAATGAAGAGGTTACCATTCCCTTATGGGAAAAACCTCTACCAATGGAGTTTCAAGGATGGAGATAAGCCACTTGCTATCTAATTTTAAGCAAGATATTATAAATAATATGGCCACCTAGTTGAACACACTCCAGGCAAAGAAGAAGCATGAAGAGGCTGAGGCAATGTTGGCAAAATATTGTCCTCATTGCAGACAAAAGAAGAGGGACTGTAGATGCAAGATGGTAGCTAACATTAACAGCAAGCAGATTCCACCTGAGTTCAAACCAATACAAGTTGAAGAAGATCAAGTCTTCTATGTTGCACAAAGGAGGCCATGGGCTCCAAGACAAGGTATGTCACCAAATCCATTATCATATGCTGGACCACATTTTAATACTTATGCATCTAGTAACCAATGGTAACAACCATTCCCATCTAGTTATGGAGGATATCTACCTCAGCCTTGGAACAACCCTTAAAATAGTTGGCAAAATTACCAAAACCTTGCACCTAAGTGGCAACAGCCTTAGGGGAATTGGCAGTCACCTCCAGGAAATTGGCAACAAACATCTCAATGGAGAGGAGGACAACAATGGCCAAATCAGACCACTAATTACATGCAGTCACCTCCTCAGCCCCAACAGCCTGCTATAATACCTCTACCTGCTAGCTCCAATTCAAATACACCTAAACCTACTCAGTTACCAGCTCAACCCTCACCTAACCCAAATAATAGACCACAGCAATAGCTAGTATATTCTGCTGATCCAAACCAATTCCCTGCATATGTTGTGAATGTAAGTGATATACATCTACATTCAGGAACTACCTTGGAAGCTCGTTCAAGACCCATTATTACTGAGATTTATGAGGAAGAAGAGGAACCTATCAAAACCCCCATTCAATCAAATGTACCTAGAAATCCTGAACCAATGACAGTCAAACAGACTGCCCAAGAACCACCATTTCCACAAAGGTTAGAAACTATGAAACAAAAAGTAGAAGAAGAGGAAACCACTTTTGACATTCTAGAGCAGTTGAAACATGTATGTGTCAAGATCCCTCTATTTTAAGCCATAAAAGATGTTCCTATATATGGCAAAGCAATTAAAGAAGCATGCCTTAAGAAGCCAGGCAGAAAAAGGAAAGACCCCACTATGGTTCATGTGGTGGGACAATTGGCTGACATCATGCTTGGAAAAGTGACTATTCCCAAATATAATGATCCAGGAAGTCCTGTGGTAGGAGTTGTTATAAATGGAATCCAAATTAGAAATGCTCTGATTGATCTTAGAGCAGCCATAAATGTAATGACAGAGGATATCCTGTAGCAACTAAATGTTGAAACCATGCAACCAACTCCTACTGTCCTGCAGATTGCTGATAGCTCTATTGTTAAACCTGATGGGATAGTCGAGGACCTTGTAGTATCCCTAGACTCATGGGAATATCCAACTAATTTCATGATACTTTCTCCTAAAGCTACATTGGGAGGATACCCCATCATTTTGGGAAGGTCATGGTTAGCCACAGCAGATGCTTATATTGGGTGTCGGTTAGGAGACATGACCATCTCTGATGGGAGAAGCACTAAAACACTTGTTCTTTACCCACCTGTATAGCCATCTCATGATATGGATAATCCTGTTTGGCCTCATGTTGGTGAAGAGGTAGAGGAAGCTAATTCTGTGGAGCATCTTATGATGTTAGGCAAAAGTTCTTTCCTGCAGCTTCAAGGAGAGGAGGAGGTGTTGTCTAATATAATTCAAATTCATTGTGAAGTAGAGGAAGCATCACCCTCTCATTCTGTTGATCCAGTGAGGATACTTATTCCAATTTTTCCTGCAACATCAGGTATGTTACATACATTGCTTCCACAAGAAATTAAGGTACCAAGCATTAATGAAGTAACTATGGTTGACTTAACAACTCAAGTGGAAATTTCAGAAGAAAGATATCGTAATATTAATAGTAACTTGACTCAAGCACAACAGTTGTCCTTGACAAATTTATTAAAGAAACATAAAAATGCCTTTGCATGGGATTATCATGACATGAAAGGATTAGATCCTACATTATGCACCCATAGGATTTACATAAAGGAAGATTGTACACCATTAAGACTACCACAAAAGAGAATCAACCCTGCACTAAGAGAAATTGTCAAAGAGGAATTGCAAAAGCTATTAGATGTGGGATTTATCTACCCAATCTCAGATAGCCAGTGGGTGTCTCCTCTAGTTCTTGTACCCAAGAAGGGAGGAAAATGGAGAGTTTGTATTGATTACAGAGAATTAAACTCTACCACCAAAAAGGATCATTTCCCTTCCTTTCATAGACCAAGTATTGGACTCACTTGCAGGAAAGTAGTACTTTTCCTTTTTGGATGGATTCAGTGGTTACAATCAGATTCAGATTGCACCTGAAGATCAAGAGAAAACAACATTTACCTATCCTTGGGGGACATATGCCTACTCAATACTTCCATTTGGCTTATGCAATGCACCTGCAACTTTCCAAAGGGTAGTCTTCTCACATGATTGTATGGAAATCTATATGGATGATTTCACTACTTATGGTGCTACTTTTGAAGAGGCATTAGCAAACTTAGGAAAGGTGTTAAAAAGATGTGAAGACCATAGCCTATCCTTAAACAATGCAAAGTGCTTCATGATGATGCAGGAAGGAGTAGTACTTGGCCACTACATTTCTCCAAAAGGAATACAGGTAGACCCAGCAAAGATTGAAGTCATCATCAATCTGCACATTCCTGCAAAGCAAAAAGATGTCAGAAGCTTCTTGGGTCATGCAGGGTACTATAGACATTTCATCAAAGATTTTAGCAAAATGGCATCCCCTTTATATACTCTTCTCACAAAGGATGTTGAATTTCAGTGGAATGAAGACTGTAACAAAGCATTTTTTGATTTAAAGGTAGCATTAACCCATGCTCCTGTACTTAAAGGGCCCAATTGGGAACTTCCTTTCCACATTCATACTGATGCATCAGATTATGCCATAGGAGCAGTTTTAGGCCAGAAAGGAGTCATTGAGCATGCTATTTATTTTATTAGCAAAAACTTACAGGGTGCTGAGTTCAACTATATAGTAACAAAGAAGGAAATGCTAATAGTCATCTATGCACTTAATAAATTTAGGCACTACATAACCAGCTATTAAATCTTTGTGCACACAGATCATGTAGCCATTAGGTATCTCATGAACAAACCTCTAATATCTGGTCGATTAGCAAGATGGGTGTTGCTAATGCAGGAATTTGACATCACTATTGTGGATAAGCCAGGGAAGGCCAATGTGGTTGCAGACTTTCTTTCAAGAATGACTACATCAGAGGATAACCAAGTCATTAATGACTCTTTTCCAGATGAACATTTGTTTTCACTCACTGTGCAAACACCCTGGTATGCTGACACAACCAATTACCTGGTAATAAGAAGAGTCCCTCCTCACTTCTCTCCTAAGGAGAGAAGGGTACTCATTGAAAAATCTTTTCCTTTTTCATGGATTGTTGGATGTTTGTTCTACACTGGACTAGATAATGTCATGAGGAGATGTGTGAGAGAAGATTAAACATATGACATTTTGCATGCATGTCACAATGAACCTTGTGGAGGACATTTTGCAGCAAAGTGAACAGCAATGAAGATTTTAAATGCAGGTTATTACTGGCCCACACTCTACAAGGATGTAGCAAGATATACCAAGAAATGTGATAGTTGTCAAAGGATGGGACGGCCAACAAAATCTGATGAGATGCCCCTTTATCTTCAGCTTGTGATTACTCCATTTGATAAGTGGGAATTAGATTTTGTAGGACCCATTGATCCTCCATCTAATGGTAAATCCTATATCTTAGTATGCACTGATTATGTAACTAAATGGGAAGAAGTTAAGGCCATGAAGCATGCAAGAGATAGAAAGGTTGCAGAATTTCTCTATGAGAAAATCTTTACATGATATGGAGTTCCCAGAGAATTAGTGACTGATCAAGGAGCTCAATTCACCTCAACCCTAGTTGTAGCACTAGTATAGGAGTACAACATAAGGCACAAGAAATCTACTCCTTATCACCCTCAGGCTAATGGCCAAGTTGAGGTGACTAACAGAGAAATAGAAGCCATTTTGACCAAAACTGTGGCTATCCATAGCAAGGATTGGGTGAAGAGGCTACCAGAATTTCTCTGGGCCTATAGGACAACTTGCAAAACCACTACCGGCTTCACCCCTTTTGAGTTACTATATGGCAAAACAACCATGATGCTTATTGAATTTGAACATAAAACTCTTTTGGCTACACTTGACTTGTGGATGGATCTCTCTAAGGCACAAAAAGAAAGAATCATGCAGCTCAATGCTTTGGATGAGATGAGAAAAGCAGCTTTACAGCATACATAAGTGGTGCAGAATCAAAGAATAAAGTGGCATGACAAATACATCAAAGATAAGAAATTCCAGCCTGGTGACTGGGCTTTGCTTTATGACTCAAGGTATCAGGATAATGCAGGGAAATTACAGACAAGGTGGCTAGGACCATATGAGGTTGCTGAAGTTTTTTCCAATGGTGCTGTTCAACTTACTACTATTGACCCTATCATATTTAAGCTGTTAGTCAATGGTCATCACCTCAAGTTATATCACAAGCCAACCTCAAAAGAAGAATTCCTACAACAATTCACTCAGCATGCAACTCCTGAACTTCCTGCAACCAAAGGTAGTGGACCTAGTGTCCCTCCTTCTAGCTAACCAAGGTATGACACTTGTCATTTAATAAAGACTTCCACATTTGTGGGAGTCCACTTTTTCACTTCTTCGCCCATCCACCCACCGATATCCATTATTCTCTCTTCCATCACGTGTATTGATTACACTTCATCCCACCTTGCTTCATCCCACTCCACTTTCATTCATTGCTCAATAAAATCTTAAGCATTAACTGGTGCTTTCTCCATGATTTTTGCAATTGATCTTCCATAAATCAAGGTACGCACACTTTAATAATTCTCGCTTAATTATCTTTTGGTACATTCATTTAATTATTGTACATTAATATTGATATTTCCCATAGCATGTCATTATTCCCTTCCTTGTCCTATCTCGCATCACCATTCCGCATGTGTGGACACATGCTCAAATTTAGGTTGGGGAGGGAGTGTTAATATGATGTCCACATGTCAGTCCATATGATTTATGCTAGCATGTCAGCAAAGTTTTAAAATTGAATGATTTGAATTCTGAGTGAGGTGACAGCTTGTAAGAGTGAGATGATGGCCTTCATCGATCATTCATTACTACTGTACCACCCTTGTCTTGTGTTCCCAAAAAAAAAAGCCAAAAAGGAAAATACAGACGACATGAGTTATTGAAAATTTAACAGGGTTGCAGGAAGGTGAAGTTAGTTTTCAAACTTTTTGCAGAAAAAACTTTACAGTTCATGATGTATTATTACAGGATGCACTTAGCCAGGCCGAGTTTAGAAATTGTGGATGGATGGACTTTTTCTTGAAACTGAATGGTTTTGATGAAAATGTTGTGTTAGAATTTGCTCAGACATTGTCTGATGGTAAAGCCATGGTAAGGGGGTTGGAGGTGTTGGCTACTGAAGAAAGAATTGCAGAAGTTACAGGTCTGCCTGTTGATGGCAAGAATTACCCTATTGCCAGAGATGTCAGGTCAGCTAGGCCTAAATTTATAGAACCTGGTGATCCTCAATTGACTATAGACAAGCAGGGAACCAAAAGAACCTCTCTGCATGAGCCATGGAAATAGGTAGTTGTTCATGTGGCGAAGTACATTACTTGTGAAGGTCATCTATCGAATCTTCATTCTGTGCATTTCAAACTACTGAATCATATGAGGCATGGGAGAAGAATGAATGTGCCAAACATGTTATACCACCTTCTCTCAATCATGGCCATCGAGACCCAAAAAGGTAGGGCTAATTATGTCTCTCACCATTGTTTGATCAAATTGCTAGTTGAAAAGTCTCTGCATGATGTGTCTGATATGACTTGAGAGGAATTTTTTAATATTGATCAAATAAGACCAAGCCATTTGCGACCTGTGGTTGTGCCGCAACATCATAGAACTAGGAGAATAGTGTGTTCTATTGAAGCTACTCCAGGAACCTCAACTTCCAGTGCAAACCCTCCTGTAGTAAAACAAGCTATTGAGATTAGTTCTTTTGAAGCAGAGCATGCAAACAAAGAAAGTTCTTTAGATTCTGACAATGATGATATTCCTCTTAGCAAGTTAATTCAAACTAGGGCACAGAGGAGAAGGGCAGAAATAAAGAAGGGTAAAACCAAAAAGCAAACCGTAGGAAGGAAGGTGTTGCACTCTATGAAACGGAAGGTTGACACTGTTCTTCCTACAACTGAAGAGAAACATGAGAGTCCTTCTAGTAAATCAAGACCTACTGAGCCTGCCTTCGATGCGTCTAAACAACAAGCCCTAGGGTTGAAGAAATGACAGTTGAGGATACAGAGGCCCCAATGGGGCATGTGAATGATGTAGCAAAAGACATAATTGAGGAAGCAGCAGATATAACTCTGGCAGACCTTGCTACTGCTGTTGAACATATTGAGAGACAAGAACATGAAGATAAATAGGAGTTCCTATAGCAAGACACCCTGTAGCTAGAATTGGCTGAGCAATCAGAAACTCTACAGCTTATGCTATATGAAGGTCAACCATCTGTGCTAGGAAAGCCTTTGGTAGGAATACATAGACCTCCTGATTTTTCAATGCATATGGTAGCCATGAATTTGTGGAATGAGATGCAAAGGAGAGAAGAAGAATGCAAGAAGGAGAAACACAAATTAAAGGATGAAATTCAAAAGAAGGATGAAGAGATTAAAGACAAGAATGCAGAAATTGCAACTTTAAAAGAGAGAGTGGATAATATGGCAACTTTGGTGCCTCATGTATTAGAATGCAGGACTCCCCCAAGAGTCTATACTCTACATTTAAAGGAAAGATATCTCTCTTTTAAGTTAGCAAGGATTATTTCTGGTTTGAACCCTTCCATTGAATCTCCTCTTGAATTTTTCAATGCTTATAGGATTGCTCCTCCAGAAATAAAGAATTTGTTGTGTGAATTTTATTTAGATAATTTTGCTGTGTCCCAAGACCATGACTAGAACCCCTTGTTGTATGTAGGGGATGTTCAATTAAGGGCATTTATGTCCTGGATGCAAAATGAGATTAGTTGGGGACAACAGTTCAGGGCTTATAAACAATTAGAATTCAGTACTCCATTGCCCATTAGAGCTAAATTTGGAAATCTAGGAAGCATTTTCAATGATTAGCATAGAATGCTTTATAGGCCAAGCTATGGTAACAGAATCCTGCCTAAGAGAGAAGCAGCTTACAAAGAATATGAGAAGATTACACACACTATTGGAGAATCTGTGAAGGACATTTGACACAAAGGTGGAATAGTTTGTCTGATGAGCTAAAACAAGCAGAGCCTCACTCTCTGCAGAATTATACTGCAGCATGTAAAAGAGTGGATAGATATATATAGATTAGGAGGACAAAGGGGCAATTCTAACTTCCCTTAATCTTTTAACCACCTATACTATTGTGGCCTGTGCCAAATTACAGATTTTACCAGTATGATATTGCTGAAGAGAGGCAGAGATGGAACAAATTGAATAGGCAGCAAGGGTTCTATTGGGATCCTAACTCACGCACCAGAGAAATTGATATAGGACAACTGGCAGTTGCTAATTTCAAGGTGTTAACCAAGCAAAAGAATAACCCTTCCTCTGTTGGAGGACCAACAAAGTCTTAGGTTGGGGAGAGTGATGAGTCTAGTTTATGACTCAATTTTGTTAAACTTTATTATCCACTTGTTGTAGTTATCTTGGACTTTGGTACTTTGATCATGATCTTTTTATGTCATTGCCTCAAAACTATAAGATGTTGAGCATAGGTCATTTCTTATATTCTTTTATGACAAAGACATGCTATATGAACTATCTATGTTAATTTTACATATGGTTAATGAATGTTACTCCAAGGTAGTTACGGATGTGCAATTATTGTGTGTACTAATATTGCTATGCAGATATAATCAGCATCCATAAAGTAGAGGAAGATTCTGCTAGTTGGTTACTTGCCATAAAAAGTCAAACATGGTGATCGTTCAAATGTCAAATGGAGGGAAGACAACCACCTTGTAACTAATCTTAAATACTTGTTGAGCAAATTTAGGAGTTACTGTTATGCTAGATCTGCGTTGAAGCAACTCGCTTGACTAGATTCCATGCATGCGTAACCTCCTTTCCACTTTCTATGTTTTCCATAAAGAGGCATCCTCCTATTCTGATGGAGTTGACCACCTTGCTAGGTAGTTAGTTTTGTAGTTTTCCTTCTATAAATAAGACTCTGATGCTCCTTCTGTGGGGTGGTTGATTAATCAGAGATTGTATTTGCATTATCCAATTTTCGGTAATATAGTTATGATATTCAGTTGTACTCATCTTTTCCAATGAATAAAATGAAGTTATAAGTTCACATTTCTAAGTTTACATTTGTCTTAGGGAATACTCATCCAAGGGCGCCCACTTGGTGAGAATTCCATCCTCTAGTTTAGCTATATTTTTTGTTAAGCATTTAGCTAAATCTGGCATTGAATGTTCCTGCAGCCACTAGAATTACATTATGTGTATGTTCCTGCAGCCAAAGCAGACAGAGTAGTTACCAGTTTGTTTGCCCAAACTTTTATTTTCTGTTATGTACTTGATCTTAGAATAGCTGTTGGTTTATGTTCAGCTTTCCTGTTATTTCTTTCCTAGCAATTTATCTTCAACATTATGTCTTTCTTAGCTATAAAATGAATGTGGCTACTTTGGAAGTTATTAGTGCACATACCGTGCTAACCTATTTCAAGTTCATGTCCCTAGGTTAACAAGTGAAATGCATCTCCATAGTGATTAAGACAGCTATTCAGGTTAGATGTCCAATCTCTGAGCTACAGCTTTAAAGAGCTCAGTTGTTAAATCATTGTAAGAGACCAACAACCCCCAGGTAATAAATTTTGAAAAGCAAGAAAGAGAATTCCTTTCACCAATTAATGATTTTTGTTGGGGCATTTCAGACCAAGTTGATGGGACATTGGGTAATCATTAAGCAAAATGCAAGCGAGGATACAAGACTTTCCAAGTCAGATTATTAAATAACTGTCAGATTTCGAGGGATAGGAAAGATTTAAATCAGTACAGAGGATGGATTTGGTCATCACAACTGAGAGTTTGCTAATCGAAGCACATGGTAACTACTTAATAAGTATTAGTGATTGAACCAGAGAAGCTCATTCCTCCTCTATAAAATTGCAAAACCCTGCACAAAATGAAGGAAAGGTCAAAATTTGTTATGTATATGTCTGCTAACAACATTTTTGTGGTGGCATGGATACCTTGATCTATTTAGTGAGTAAGATGAGACAAATGGCTTTCTTGGGTGAGGTTACTGAACTACGGCTTAAGAGAATTCTGTTGGAAAATGACTTCTTGATGATTGGAGCTACAAAGCTGATTCTGGGAAGGGTGTTTTTGGAAGATGGTGAACACTATATATTTGATATAGACATCACTTCTAGGATTGTGGCTTCACTTCTTGATTTGAATATTCCCAAAACAGAGGTGGAGTCCATTGCTCGAAGAATGCTCAAACCAGACCTATTAGACAACCTAGAGGAGGTACTATAGGCTACTACTTTGGGAGCTAGGGTGCCTCGGCCCCATGATATGGAACTATTGAACATTCCTGGGGAAGTGGTGAAATACTACTCCTTCATCCTTGATATCAGGGGCGTAGATCTGCTGGTGCACTGTGAAAAGGTGATGGTTGGGGTCAACTTTCTAAAGAAAATGTTACAATTGGTTCCTATGCAATATTTTGATTGGGTAGTTGAGTTCTCACACTTCATTCAGGAGAATGGTGAAGTATGAATAGCTATTATCTATGAATATTTTGTAATGGTTTCTAGTTTAGTTGAATCTAGGGCTAGGGCTTCAAGATTTCAATATGAAAGTTCAACATAGTATCGAAGTGGGGTGATGTAAGGTTTTTATGGCCATGCATGGACTTTTTGGTGATATTGTTATACAATTGGTTTATTTTAGGTGGTCTAGGGTTCCATAAATAGAAGCTTGGTGTATACAGACACTTTTCTGCATACTTTCTACTAGATAGGCAAAAGGCAAAGATGTAAACTTTTTTTAATATTTAATATAATATACTAGCTCTTACGAATAAAAAAATATCACTATTATATTACTTCTACTATAATTTTCTTAGTTTAATCATGGTATCAAAGTTGGACTAGGTGTAACTCCATTATATAGGTACCCATGTAAATGAAAGCAACTTGAAAGTATTTATAGGCCATCCCTTATGGTGTAGTTGCCATAGGAGAGGACAATCTGTCTAGGATTATTTTGAAGTTGTCATAAAAAGAGTGCTAATATGAAGTGATGTTTTTTCCTTTTTGAAATAAAAGGAAAGGAGGTGCCACCTTGTTAGAGTGAGAGAAACTATATGAAAAATGGACAATTTCAATTACTTTAGAAAGGGAGAGCGTATATTTCTACTACTATTGCAAACAAACTATGTGTTTATGTGTGTGTGGGCATAGATTGATTTATAATCTATTCGTGAAGTGTAAGGAGTAGACCATCTTCTTACTAAGTTTGTTTTTGTGTAGTAAGAAATCTCGTATGATTGGAAACACATGAGCATACACAAAATGTCATATATTTATGACAATATTGATAAGGCCAATGAAGAAATCATCTGACTATTTTAAAAATATTAGATATGTTGATATTATCAAATCAAATTTTAAAAAGGTTGTAAGAGGAAATAGAGGTTCCTCAATATGCCTCTGTTTTGGTTTTTGAGGAGAGGTGCTTGAGATCTCAAAAGTATAGTGGTGTGCTCATTTTATAGTTTAGTGGATGTTTGGCTATAGGGATGGTGTTGGAGATAACTACACATCCAACATCTACATGTGTATGTGTGTTATCGATAATTTGAAGAATTAAACATGTGTTGGTTATAGCACTAGCAATAGGAGTCTTAGAGGTGTTCGTGTTAGATAGTTAAGTGTCAATAAATTATAGTTTGTTGTCATGTTTAGTTCCTTGATTATAGGAGGTTGTTACACGTCTTTGTACTTATAAAATGTAATCATCCTTCACTAAATGATATAATAATTTTTCTATTGAATAATATCTTTGCCATATTACTTCTACTAAAATTTTCTTAGTTTTATAAAAAGTTGGGGGCAATGGTAGGTACAAAGAGGGAGTAGGGAATAGATCATTGAAACAATATAGGAGTCATTAACTGGAAAAAATCTTTAGCCAATAAATATAATACAAAGAAAGTGATAGAGTTTTCCTAGTAAGCTATACTTCTTTCATTGAGCATATATAGATAATAAATTCAAAGTAGGGTATCTCCTACAATAATATTCAAGAATAGAGGAATAATTAAAACAATGTAATACTTTGTAAGAATTGTGAGACTTCCTTTGGTTGGAACTTATTGCTCAATAGGCCAAACCATTCCATAAAGTGCTCTACTTTGTTTCAAAAATAACACTTGTATTTTTCTTCTATACTTAACAAAAATTATACAGAAATTTCCCTTACAATAAAGTTGCCAAACTAAGGATGTATTCCATGGACGGGATTTCAAGGTTTATTTTTTTGGGATGGGAGGTCTCATGAGATGAAAACAAATTTTACAAGATAAATTAAAATCTTGTTCTTGAAAATAAAATCCTCTAGTTGTTAGTGTTGCAAGTATGGGCCTAACCGGTGTTGTCATTGATGTCAACATACTCCTATTACATTAATGATAAGGATTGGATGAACTGTTTGCTGAGGATATTGAGAAAATTGGTCATATCAGGAACAGTGAAGACAGTAAGTGGTGCAGGAGCACCTAATAGAACATTGTGGAACAAGGAGGCATCAGTGAATAAGAGAGGAGTCCATGGAGTCCATCAAGTCAAATGGAATAGCCTAAAACCAATAATGACATATTGTAATGGTCAAGATGATGTAATGTTTAAATGTCTTGAGGGTCCTGGTAAGGACCCTAGGACCAAAAATGATGTAAGTTGGGCCAATAGTGCCCCTAGAGTCAAATAGAGGTGTCTAAGATCAATAAGAAGGTTTAATGAACCTAAATAAAATCAAACATGATAAATAAATAAGGTAGAAGTTTATTAAATAAGGCAGAAATTCACTAAACCAAAGTTCAGAAATTCAAATTTCTGAATTTTGCATTTAGGAGGGAAAGTCAATTTGAGTAGTTTCTTTGTGGTTAAACCAACTCCAACCGATGGGGATTAGTTAAGGAAGTTGGATAGAACTTATGTAAGCATTCCAAGGCATTTGATGTACGGACAAGTACTTTGGAGGCTGTTTTTTGATACGGCAGACTGGGAAATAACAGAAATTTCAGTTTTCTTGCATTTTTTCTTCTCATTTCCATTGATTCTTTGGTTGCTGAGTGTTGGCAAATGTATTAGGACCTCAGTTAACATGAGTAGACTTCATTCCATGCTCTAAAAAAGTTTTTAGATCAATTTTATTTCTGTTCTTGTTGACTGTCATAAAAAAACAGCAGACTATTCTGTGTGTTTTGAGAGGTGACAATGCATCTTTGGGCCTTCCCATGAATGTAAGACCCTGGTTCTCATGGGATAGGTCCTTGCTAACATGTATACTATGATTCTTTAACCTTTGCAAGGCAGGAGGAGTTCAAACTGGAAGGTGATCACCATTTGAAGTAAGGGATTGCTTGTGAAAAAGCATTGAAATGGTGGCATGGTTATAGCAGCCGGAGATCCGTCTTAACAAGGTGATATTTTTATGATTGCTGTTGTTTAATATGGTCAAGAAGATGGTGTTAGACCTTTGAATGAGGTCTGGAAGTGATTGGAGGTGGAAGATCTAGCAAGCCCTAGGTTTTGAGGCCTAGAAACGAGTTTTTTGTATTTCAAACCATAAATGTGCAAACCATCTAATAAGACCTAGAAAATCCTTGGTTTTGAACCCTTTCCTAAGACTGTTTTTAGGTTTGAAGTGTGTGGGACAAGTTTGTCATAGGGTTCCTTTGTAAAATGGTCAATTTAGGCCTTGTAGGAAGACAGCAGGGTGTTAGGACAGTCATATTTCGTCCAAAACAACAATATCTGAGTTTGGGATATGTTATGTAACTTGATAAAGGGTATCCAGATCAGTCATTATATTTTGAATTTCTTTGGGAAAGTTTGGGAAAAAGTACAAATTAGTTGTTGAACAAGACTACAAGGATTAGGCCTGTTTAAGGGGAATTGTCAAGAATCTATCAAATTGGTTTGTGAAACCTTTAAAACCTTGTTGGTTGGGGTAGGTTGAGACCCTAGAAGGTGTTAAAATTCATCTAAGAAGTTGGAATCCAAACTTGAGCCCTTTGGTGGAGTTTAGGACAAGAAAAAGACTAGTGAAGTCTTGCTGATTGAAGCCCACATTTGGTCTAAACCTTTTGTTCTTGTTAAATTATCTCTAAGACCTAACACCTCTGCATCAGTAAGGTAAAAGTCTAAGATAAGATGAGGATCAGAGGATGCAGTTTAAAGGGTTTGTAGATATGTGTCTTAAGGTGATCCAGTAAAGATTTTAGAGGTCCACATAAAGATCTGAAGAATTTGTGGCCGCTCAAGTAAAACTAGTTCCGGCAGGTGTTCAGAGGTGACAGAGTGATACAGATAGGTCCAGTGAGATCCAAAAATGAATTATCCTATTTTGTGGATTTGAGGGAGTGTTGAGGAAGTCTTTGTGAAGTGTCAACTCGATTGGTTCATGGTTTGAAGGTCTGCAAGCATCTATTCCTTTGTGACAGTGATGACAGACTATGTTCTTGAGGTTCCGGATGAAGGAGAGAAGGATTTCAGTAAGCAAATGAAGTGTGGATGTTCTTGGTGATTCAAGAAATCTTGTGGATGTTCTTGGTGATTCAAGAAATCTTGTGGAGGTCTTTGGATCGTGTCCAGTTCATGTTGGTGGTCCGCATTGGAGTTGGAGCTCGCAATTGAAGATTAACTTCCGGATGATGGTGTTCTTCTTGAGACTGGCCGACCGGATGAGTTACACATCTTGCCGATGTTCTTGTAGATGTTTTCCGACTTAGATGATTATTCCTAAGTCGATGTCTTGTATATATATGGAGTTGTAAAGTCATTTCAAAGGGAGTCGTGTGGAGATGAGAGTATGGTAGCGAGGAGGAGAGAAAAAGGCAGAGTAGAAGTACTGGGCTTAAATGGAACTGATTCAAGCATGGTGAAGATGCTATTCTACAGTTCATGTATGTGATACTTATTATTTTGTAGACAGTGTGTCTCTTGTAGGCAGTGAGCCTCTTGTGAGCAGTGTGCTCAGGTAGTGAGCCCTAATTGGCATGTGCCATTTTGCTCTTTCTATTCTTCTAACAGAGAATACAATCTTGGGTTAATCACCCCATGGTTTTTCCCTTAACTGGGTTTTCCACGTCAAAATCTTGGTGTCCTGTGTGTTAATGTGTTTCTACTCTTGATTTAATCCATTATGTTTTCATGATTGATTTATCATTATGTTGCTGAATTGCAAAGTGGATTTATGTGTTAAATTGGAAGAAAGTTTTAGACAACTGATTCACCCCCCCTCTCAGTTGTCTACCCTAAATCTAACAATTGGTAGCAGAGCTAAGTTCCTCTAAAAGAGCTTAACCGCTTGAGGAGATCCAGGATATCATCCTACAAGAAGGATAGTCCAAAGTTTGATGGAACCAATTTTAATCTTTGGAAAAGTCGCATGAAATGTCACTTGCAATGTATGGGAATGCAGTACTGGAACATGGCTTCAACGAAGTATACTCCTCCACAGGGTGGCCCGAAGCCCCAAAATGAAATCACAGATGCTAAAAACAATCTGCGGACTATAGAAGCTCTTCTAAGTGCATTATCTTAATCAGAGATTTCAAATGTTGTTGATCTACCAACTGCTTTTGAGATTTGGGAAAAATTGGAACTTCTGCATGAAGGAGACAAGTATGTTAAATGTGCAAGGTTACAAAGTCTGAAAGGGAAATTTGAAAATCTAAAGATGAGAGAAGATGAAAATATCACTACTTTTATGCCAAGAGTAAATGAGCTTGTTAGATGTGCTGGTGGAGTCTTGGATGAAGATGAAATTGTTGGCAAAATTCTCAGATCCCTTCCTACTTCTTATAAAATCAAGGTTGCTGCCATTGAAGAATTCAGAGCCCATACAGCTATCACAAGAGATCAATTAGCTGGTAAATTGGCTGCATTTGAAATGACTGAGTTTGGAGATGCCCCTCCCAAGATTGAATCTGCATTCAAAGCCAGTGCCTCTGTAAAAGGTAAACAAAGGTTTGATCTGGGAGAGAACTCTTCAAGGAAACTATCATGGTATGAAAAAGCAAGAAAAGACCTGGAAGAAGAAGAAGCAGAAACTACTCAACTTGAAGCCCTTATTGCAAAAAGACTGCCAAGAGGATCTGGTAAGTATGGAGGAAAACTGCCCTTTAAGTGTTTTAACTGCAATAAGATTGGTCATTTTGCCTCAAGATGTCCGGAAAGATATTCAAGGCCAAACCCTAATAGATCAAGGTTCCAACAGAATTGTTACTATGTTCATGAGAAAGATGATAGTGAAGGAGTAACAGATGATGAATCAGAAACAAGAAACAAATCCGGAAGTGATTGGGTGTTTATTGCCATCAAGGAAGAAGAACCAATGTCCTCTGAATCTGTCAATCATAAAGTGGTAGAAAGAGCCCTGGCTGCCCAAGTTGAAAAAAAGGATGATTGGGTCATTGATATTGGATGCTCTCACCATATGACAGGTGACAAAAATAAGTTCATAGACTTGGAAAGGTATGAAGGAGGAGTGGTAAAGTTTGGTGATAATTCTGCTGGTAGAATTAGAGGAAGAGGAACTATTTCTTTTGATGGAAAGAACAAAACCGGTAATGTACTATATGTTGAAGGATTGAAGCACAATCTTCTCAGTGTTGGATAGTTGGTGGACAAAGGCTATGATCTCAGATTCAAGAATGGAAAATGCAAGATCTTTGAGAATTCTGGAACAGAGATTGCATCCGGTACTCAAACAAAAGGTAATATCTTCCATTTAGTTGGTACTGATAAAAGTTGTCTATTTGTGCAAATTGATCAGAGTTGGTTATGGCATAGGAGGCTGTGTCATGTGAATTTTGATAATATCATCAAGATCTTCCAAAATTGGTGAAACCTACAAATAGTTTGTGCAAGGAATGTCAGATAGGTAAACAAAGCAGAGTCTCATTCAAAAGCAAGGAACAATATTCTACCAGATTATTAGACTTAGTTCATACTGATTTATGTGGTCCGGCAAGAATCAGAAGTATGCAAGGTGATAGATACTTCATGTTACTAATTGATGACTATTCCCAGATGATGTGGGTAACCTTTCTGAAAGAGAAATCAAAAGCTCTTGAGAAATTCAAAATATTCAAGGTTATGGTAGAGAATGAAACTGGATTAAAATTGAAATGTCTGAGGTCTGATAGAGGTGGAGAATTCACATCCGGTGAGTTCATAGAATTATGTGAAAAACATGGAATAAAGAGATAGTTGTCTGCTCCTAGGACTCCACAGCAGAATGGAGTAGTTGAGAGAAAAAACCAGACCATCTAGGAAGCATCTGGACAATGATGATGGAAGCAAATGTTCCTCAAATCTATTGGAGAGAAGCTGTTAGCACTATAGTCTATATTCTCAATTGAGTACAAATTAGAAGCAATACTGGTAAGACTCCTTATGAACTTTGGTTTGGCATCACTCCTATTGTGAGGTATTTTAGAGTCTTTGGTAGCAAATGTTACATTAAAAGAGATGAAGATCTAGGCAAGTTTGATGCTAGAAGTGATGAAGGAATATTCTTGGGTTACTCTACTCAAAGAAAAGCATACTGGTGCTATAACAAGAGATTGAGAAAGATTATAGAAAGTATTAATGTGAAGGTTGATGAAGGAATTGAAAAACCCACAAGGTTTTATGAATATGATGAAGATGATCAGAATAATGTTTTGATCCAAGGAGTCCAAACCCCTTCTGAGATTCGGATCTAGACTGATCCGGTAAATCAGGAAGAAGAGATGAGATTTAATGAACCTGACCAAGAATCAGATGTGTAAGAAACTTCCAAAGTTCCCAGGTATGTAAGACTAAACCACTCTGAGGATCAAATCATAGGTGATAAAAGCAAAGGGGTACAAATAAGAAGGAGGATTGCTCAAGATTTAGATAAGTATTGTTTGATTTCAAAGGTTGAAACTAAGACAATGAATGAAGCTTGCAATGATGAGAATTGGACTAAAGCAATGGAGGAAGAACTGATACAAATTGAGAAAAATCACACTTGGGATCTTGTTCCCAGACCTAGAAACAAGAATGTGATTGGAACCAAATGGGTCTTCCGGAACAAACTAAATGAAGCTGGTGAAGTAATCAGAAATAAAGCCAGATTGGTCTGCAAGGGCTATTATCAAATAGAAGGAGTTGATTTTGAAGAAACTTTTACTCTGGTGGCAAGAATTGAAGCAGTTAGACTATTTCTTACTTTTGCTACTTTCAAGATTTCAAAGTTTATCAGATGGATGTCAAGTCTGCCTTCCTGAATGGTGACTTGGAAGAAGAAATATACATTGAGTAACCGGATGGATTTCAATTGTCTGATCATGGTGATATGGTCTGCAAGTTGAAGAAAGTACTGTATGGACTGAAGCAAGCCCCAAGAGCCTAGTATGAAAGATTGGATAAACATCTTTTGAAGATTGGTTTCAACAAAGGTACTGCTGACAGTAATTTGTATTTCAAAATTGATCATGAAAACATCTTGATTGTTGAAGTGTTTGTTGATGATATCATTTTTGGAGGAAGAGATAGTAGGTGTAAAACTTTTGCAAATCAAATGAAAAGTGAATTTGAGATGTCCATGCTTGGGGAAATGAATTTCTTCTTGGGTCTACAAATCACTCAAACAAAGAAAGGAATCTTCATTTCTCAGACCAAATATGTGAAAGAATTATTGAAGAAATTTGGGATGGAAGACTCAAAACCAATGAATACTCCCATTGCAACCGGATGTAAATTGGGCAAAGATGATGACTCTCCTAAGGCTGATCAGAAAAAGTAAAGGTCAATGATTGGAGGATTGTTATATCTCACTCAAACTAGACCTGACATTATGAATGTTGTGGGTCTTGTTGCTAGATTTCAAGTTGATCCTAGAGAATCTCATGTCATGGCAATCAAGAGGATTTTTAGATATCTAAAAGGAACAGTTGAGTATGGATTGTGGTATCCCAGAGATCATGATTTCTCTCTTCATGCATATACAGATGCGGATTGGGCAGGAGATGTGGATGACCGGAAGAGTACCAGTGGTGGAGCATTCTTTTTGGGGAAGAGATTGGTTTCTTGGCTGAGCAAGAAACAAGAGGAAATATCTCTGTCCACTACAGAAGCATAATATATTGCAGTAGCAGGTAGTTGTACTCAAGTTTTGTGGATGAAGCAAATGCTAAGAGACATAAGAGTGGAGTATGAGGAGCCTATCACAATCTTCTATGATAATTCAAGTGCAATAAATATATCTAAGAATCCAGTGTTACATTCAAAGACTAAACATATATCCATCAAGTTTCACTTTTTGAGAGAGAAAGTGAACAAGAATGAAGTCAGATTGGAATTTGTGCCTTCCAAGGATCATATTGCAGACATCTTTACTAAACCTCTACCTAAGGTCTCTTTTGAGTATCTCAGGGAGAAGTTAGGGGTTATTTCCCCCTCTGGTGATGAACTAAGATGCACTGATGTGCATCAGTTTGGTGGATATCACAATCATATCTTGTGATCCAGATTGATGATGGAGAGTTGCTACTCAGGGGGAGCAGCTGATATGATTTTGAAATGGTGGAATTGCAAGTATGTTCCCTTTTCCATTGATGTCAAAGGGGGAGAGAAGACATGTGAAAAACAAGTGTTTACTGATCAAAGGGGGAGCAAGAAAGGAAGAGAAGACATGTGAATGGTTGTTGTTGATAGGAGGAGTTGTGACAGTAAGGAAAAATTCTTGTCTTGATGGTCATAACAATTTTTCACACCATATGTTGCCATCAATGACAAAGGGGGAGATTGTTGCAAGTATGGGCCTAACCGGTGTTGTCATTGATGTCAACAAACTCATGTTGCATTAATGATAAGGATTGGATGAATTGTTTGCTAAGGATATTGAGAAAATTGGTCATATCAGGAACAGTGAAGACAGTAAGGTAAAAGTCCAAGATAAGATGAGGATCAGAGGATGCGGTTTAAAGGGTTTGTAGATATGTGTCTTAAGGTGATCTAGTAAATATTTTAGAGGTCTGCATAAAGATCTGAAGAATTTGTGGCCGCTCAAGTAAAATTGGTTCCGGCAGGTGTTCAGAGGTGACAGAGTGATACAAATAGGTCTGGTGAGATCCAGAAATGAATTATCCTATTCTTTAGACTTGAGGGAGTGTTGAGGAAGTCTTTGTGAAGTGTCAACTTGATTGGTTCATGGTTTGAAGCTCCGCAAGCATCTATTCCTTTGTGACAGTGATGATAGACTGTGTTCTTGAGGTTTCAGATGAAGGAGAGAAGGATTTCAGTAAGCAGATGAAGTGTGGATGTTCTTGGTGATTTAGGCAATCTTGTGGAGGTCTTTAGATCATTTCTAGTTCATGTTGGTGGTCTGCATTGGAGTTGGAGCTCGCAATTGAAGAATAACTTCCAAATGATGGTGTTCTTCCTGAGACTGGCTGACCAGATAAGTTACACATCTTGTGGATGTTCTTGTAGATGTTTTCTGACTTAGATGATTATTCCTAAGTCGATGTCTTGTATATATATGGAGTTGTAAAGTCATTTCAAAGGGAGTCGTGTGGAGATGAGAGTGTGGTAGTGAGGAGGAGAGCGAAAGGCGGAGTAGAAGTACTGGGCTTAAATGGAACTGATTCAAGCATGGTGAAGATGCTATTCTCCAGTTCATTTATGTGATACTTATTATTGTATAGACAGTGTGTCTCTTGTAGGCAGTGAGCCTCTTGTGAGTAGTGTGCTCAGGCAATGAGCCCTAATTGGCATGTGTCATTTTGCTCTTTCTATTCTTCTAATAGAGAATACAATCTTGGCTTAATCACCCCATGGTTTTTCCCTTAACTGGGTTTTCCACGTTAAAATTTTGGTGTCCTGCGTGTTAATGTGTTTCTACTCTTGATTTAGTCAATTATGTTTTCATGATTGATTTATCATTATGTTGTTGAATTGCAAAGTGGATTTATGTGTTTAATTGGAAGAAAGTTTTAGACAACTGATTCACCCCCCCTCTCAATTGTCTGCCCTAAATCTAACAATTAGTTCTCAATTTCTAGTAGGTTCCTTTAGGATAGGCCTAAAAATTTCCTCCATTGATGTAGGAGATTTTTCTACCACATGTCATGCATCTATTGATGGTGGATGGAATAAAAAAACATACACCACATGAATGCCAAGTTTTCCAACACATGAATGCTACAACATTACTTTATATCTTGATGAAACATTATTACAAGATGCCTCAAAATATAGAGGCTTTTACCATACAATACTAGTACAATACATTTAATACTTTTCCCCTTATAGAAACTTCCTAGCCTTATCCAACCTCATTTAGAAACTTACTAAGCAAGATACTTAATAGTTTTCATTTTTTCTAAAATTTTACATTCACACTTTTCTCTTTTTATTTAATTATGCAATTACAATAATTAATTATGGTAACTAAATGATGGAAGAAATTACATGATTATTCCAACACCCCTTTAATTTCTACCACTAACTACTTTAGCATCTATAATACCCAAATTTTATCTTAGATATTCAAAATTCTCCTTTTCTAATGCCTTTGTGAATAAATCTACAAGTTGGTCTTTAGATATACTAAACTCCAAGTAGATTTCTCCATTGTTCACTAGTGACTTCCTTTGAGTCATAAGAAACAATTATCAACTACACAACTCAAATATTCAAACCTTGCTTGATTTCTTATTTGTTCGATATGTGAATATTTAAGCTTGTACAAATTTTTAAACATGTTTGTGAGCTTTTGCCAAATAGATACACCAATGCATCCATAATTCATTTATATATAATCTTTCATAGATTGCTTATTTCACTCTCTATTGGACAACACATTTTTTCAAAATGATTCTTCAATCCACAAATAGTACAAAGATGAATATCCCAACGCATTTCCTTTGTATGTCTTTGTCTAGTATAATGAGAATACTGGAATCATTGCATTTCTTGAATTTGTAACTATATTACCGGTAACATCATTTGCATTATATTTACCTTTAACATATCCAAGGCCTTCATTCATTAGACTTACTCTTGATTTAATGGGCTCTTAAATTCCTTGCCCATACTTTCCCAAACCTTTTCTATCGTAATTCGTTCTTTTCATAATCTTAACCAACATTCTTTACAAAACATCCTTTGTTAATCTCATCACAACTAGAAAGATTTGCAAATTCAAACACATTGTTATCACCAACCTTACACTCTTTATCTAAAGAAGTTTTAGCTATATCAAGTGATTCAATAAGTGAATAACACAAATCACTCATATCACATGAGACATCACATAGTGAAGGCTTTGACCTTAGATACTCATTTTCCTTTACATATGGTGCAAGTAATTGACCTAACTGATTATTTTGTTCTTTCAATTTTGATATGTCATCCTTTTCAAAAATATTCAACTTTTCTTCCAATTCTTTGTTTTTCTTTTTAACTTTCACTAGTTCTTCTTGCAAAGTATCATGTTTGCACATTAAATTTTTATTGTTTTTCTTCACTCTTTTACCAATCTTGAAACAAATGATTTATACAATTAAAGTTACCTAGTACTGCTTCTTGTGCACTTAGTTGTGATTCATCTTGCTATAGTGATTCAAGATTTCCTTCTTCCTTGATGACAATTGTTTAGCTGCTTTGCTCACCTTTCTTTCCTTTGCTATGTGATCTTTTCATACTTGTCTGGCTAGCTTCACACTAATTGCCTTCTAGTGGCTTCTTCTTAATCTAACTCAATGATTAATCTCCTTCTAACTTTATTAGACACAAAATCTTCAAATCCACAGTTTCATCCTTTTGACAATGGCAACTCTTCAGACCCATTGAAGTCCAAATGATTACAATTGTTGGGAAATGAGGTGTCTCAACCTTGAATATTTCATGTAATAGTTATTTTTCATTTAATATTTTCCTACAGTTGTTACACATTGTCAATGCTTTGAAAAATTGGTTTATTAGGTGTCAAAAGATGCCCACATTGTGGTATATTGTGGAAGGCCTATTTTCAAGCATATTATGACAGATTCTATGACATTTGTAAGGGTCAAAAATAAGGGATTTCATTTTGGATGTGAGAGCTTATTTTTGGACTAGAATCTTGGCTGAGAAGCTTCGCACATGGTTTTGTAAAACCACAGATGGTTTCTTGTATAGCTAGAAGTCTATAAATTGGAAGCTTGAGGAGTAGTTTGTGTATGTTGAGTTTGCAGGTATTGTTATGCTGCTGGAATGCTGCTGAAATTCTTCCAGAGTTTATTACTGGTGATACTCCTATAATAAACTTGCTCTGCAAGTGTATGTAATCTTAGTATTGGATTTGAAATACATTGAACAGGCCTTTGGAGTGTGGGGTTTTTCACCTGAAAGGATTTTCCCCACGTATATCTGGTGTTTTGTGTTTTATTGTTTATTTCATATTTTGTGTAATGTTCCCCATTTATCTCACTACATCAGAGGTTTGGGATTAGCCTATAATCAACTCTCGTATGCTAATAGATATGTGTAGGGAGTCATTTTAGTGACTTACTATTTTTAGTAAGTCGAGAGCCGGAGTTTCTATTTTTAGCAGGGTAGGCATGGATGGACAGGACCTAAGAATTCAAGATCTCGGTACAACTAGAAACTTCATTTGGTGTGAAATGAATTAAATTAAAGATTTAATTCATATTTATGAGATTCACATAATATGAAGTTATGTTATAATGTCACTTTATAAAGTTTAAGTTGTAACTTAAAAGTGGCCCCTCTAGGGATGAGTGCTCATGGTACTCAAAAACAATATTTTAAAATGCAAAATAAAGTAATTTCCCTCTCACTTCTTGGGCATTGAGTCTTGGAGGAAATAAAAGAGCAAAAGAGAACTTCATTTGATTATGCTTGCTTTATGATACTTTCATTTTGATATTGAGTTTGTCTGTGCTAGGGTTTGAGCTTGGCTCTTGGTATTTCAACATCAATTTGCAGAGACGGAAACCTTTGTAGATTGCCTTTCCTTGTGTATGAAAGAGTGTATTAGGAGGGGATTCGAGGAGGCTTCATCCAAGAGTCTCATTTGGGCTTTTAGCTGATCCATTCCAGTGAAGAATCGAGCTTGTAATGGAGATATTTGAGAGTGTAATGTTGCAGATGGAAAAAGAACTATATTGAATAGTTTTCTATATTTCCCTTTGTGTTTATTGTTGCTGCAGCATTTCCTAGTGTGGTCGTACCATTTTCTATAGGTCGTACCTTTCTAGGAGGCCGTATTGCTATTTGAGATTGATTTTGGAGGTTTAATGCAAATTTTTGACTTCATTTCTGGTCATTTGGGATTGTGAACTGTTGCAGATCATATAGGATCAGTTTTTGGAGGGATTCATGTGAGATTACTGATGTCCTTTTCTCTATGGTGGCCATACAACCCAATAGAGGACATGGGTATTGGAGAGTAATAAATCTTCTTTGATTTCTACCATTTCTTCCTTCCAATCTTGGCATCTAAGGACATGTCTATTGTTGTTGCTCCATATTATACAATATATCTTCATATCTTGGAGTTGTAAGCATTTTTATGGTGCCATATTGTTGGTCCGGCTTCAGTATCCAGATGAAGTTGTGAAACTTGATCTATGTATGTACTTGTAATTAAATACAATCTGGGTCACTATTCTTTCGTTGATATCTATTCTAGATTTTATGGGTTTTCCTTTATATGTTGCATTTTCTATGATATTGTTGCAAAAACCATCATGCAAACACATGCAATTAAACCCTAAACTGCAAACATCAAAAAAACAAAAAAAAACTAGTCAGACAAACCTATATAGAGGGGTGTATGTTACAGTGGTATCAGAACAGAAAATCTTGCCATCCTATGGGGTTAATATGACATGCAGTTGAAAAAATAAGACATGCGACCGACAGATAGATACCCTTTTAGAAATACCAGGGCAAGACAAGGAACACAGGAAAGAGAAATACCATAGTTTGTAGAACCTGAGAAATCAATGCCTCTAGTAGATCCATTTGAGGAAGAGATAGTGGTTGTAGCTACTGACGAAGATTCCTTAGTTTCACACACAGACCCATTTTCAGGAGAGTCGCCACCTCTTACAGAACACACAGAAGAAATGGGTGATAGGGAGGTTGAGGAGCCTAGTTTATGAGAGATCCTAAATGTGCTCACCAGGAGCTCAGTGGCTTTAGAGAGAGTTGAGGGATTCTCAACGGGAGATGATGGAGACACAGGCTGAGATAGGACACTCCCTCACATAGTTGCTTGATGGATTGAATAACAGGGAAAATCACCATGACAGGAATAGGTACAATGGTGATAGGAATAGAAACAATGATGGTGATAGACATAGAAACAATAATGGTGATAGGAACCGGAACAATGATGGAGACAGGAACAGGCAAAACAATGGTGACAAGAATCAGGGGGACAGGAATAATGGGGACAGAAACTAGGGTGACAGACACAAGGGAAGAGATGATGAGGATGAGGCCTTAGTGACTCATAGGAGGGCTTCTTAGTTTACAATAGGTGACAGACCTGGTATCCCTACATTTGCTCCCAAGAACCAAGTTCTTGAACAGGATCCCACACAGGCTGAGTTTCAGGAGGAGATTCTAAGGGATTGGAGAGCATCTAGTGTAGAGTTCATAGTAGAGATGACTTCTGCAGAGTACTCTGACATTAGGATAAAGAATAGACCTCGCAAATGAGGCAGACCTTAAAACTAGGAGTTACAGAAGAAGGTGAGTAAGATGACACTTCCCTATTTTGACAGATTTGGAAAGACAACCGCTAGGGCTTGGGTGCAGAAGTTGGATAGCTACTTGCAGATCAGTCCTATGCCTAAGGAGGATGCCATCATTTATGCTACATTACATTTGGAGGGATTAGCACACAAGTGGTGGAGTAATGGGAAGGTTACTTTGGGGCATGATTAGATCACTTTGTATGTGGAGTTTACAGCCTGTCTGATCGACAGATTTGACAAGAAGGATCCAGAACTTCAGTTTAAGGAGTTAGCACAGCTAAGGCAGAGTGGATCATTAGACTCCTACATCTCTAAGTTTTAGAACCTGTCTGTTATGGTCCCAGATTTATCTGAGCACAGATTAGTGATTCTCTTCATTGATGGATTATCTGACCCACTTCATGGTTGGGTTAAGGGTTTTGACCCTGCTACACTCCAGGAGACCATGAAAAAGGCCCAAGACATGGAGTCATTAGTGTGGAGGAGTAAATTCCAGTCTAAGGGATTTTCTCACAGGAGGGACAAGGAAAAGGAGAGGAAACCATTTCACCAAGATGTTGATTAGCACAAGGATAGATCAAGCAGGTTAACAGATGAATAGTTGAATGAGTACAGAAGAAAGAAGTTGTGCTTTGATTGCAAAGAACCATGGGATCCTTCACATAAGTGCTCACATAAGGCTAAGGCCAAACTCATTAAGTACTATTTAGATGAGGAGACACATTTAGAGGCATCAGATATAGAGTCAAATCAGCATTCAGAGCATGGTGACAGTGGGGACAAGAGAGCTTCACATCACAGTGCTGACAGTAGAGGTGTTATTGCCTAGTTGTCAAGTTTTTAGAAGGTTGGCTCTTTTAGGGTGCATGGTGTACTAGGTGGGCAACATATTATCACCCTTATCGATACAGGAGCTACTCACAATTTCATTGATGAGGGATTAGTTGCTCGCAGGGGGCTAAAAACTAAAGAATTTGAAGGCTTTAAGGTGATGGTGGCTGACAGATTCAAAATGCATTGCACTAGGAAGATATTAGGACTGAGAATCATTATGGGTGATTATGAGCTAGTTAATGACTTCTATGTGGTTGGTAGAGGGGAGACAGATGTAGTGCTTGGCATGCATTGCATGAGCCAATTGGAGGAGTTCACCATAAATCTTAAGAAAATGGAGATAATATTTGAGTATAATGGAAGGAAAATATGCCTTAGGGGAATTTCAGATAGTGGACCTTGAGTTGTGTCACTGAAGAGAATGGAGAGGCTCTTGAGACATGATCAGGTTGAGTGGGCAGCAGAGTGCCTTATTATGCCAGAGTCCCAACCATGACAAAAGGATAGCTACCATCCTGATACTCAGAAGTTGCTAACCAAGCACACAGTAAGGTGTTTGGGGGATATACCACCTAGAGTGCCTCCTGATATAGGCATAGAGAACGTCATCGAGTTGGAGGATCATACTAAGCCCATCATGATCATACCATACCACCATCCGAAGAGTCTTAAGGATGAGGTTGAGAAAACCATTAAAGAGCTTCTAGAGATGGGACATATTAGGCCTAGCAAAATCCCATTTGCTTCTGTAGTTGTATTGGTCAAGAAGAAGGATGGGACAATCAAAATGTCTATTGATTATAGGGCCTTAAATAGGAAAACTATAAAAAATAGGTATCCAATTCCTAGGATAGATGAATTGATAGATGAGCTACATGGTGCCTGTTACTTTTCTAAGATTGATTTGAGATTTGGATACCATCAGATCAGGTTGCGGGCAGAGGACATTGAGAAGACTGCTTTTAGATGCCACTATGGCCATTTTGAGTTTTTATTCATGCCCTTTGGTTTGACTAATGCACCTGCTACTTTTCAGAGTTGTATGAATCAAATTTTTAGGCAGCAGCTTAGGAAATTTGTTTTGATTTCCTTTGATGATATTCTGATATTCAGCAGGACTTGGGAGGACCACTTGAGACATCTAGAGGAGGTTCTAAGCATCTTGGAGAGTAATTCACTCTATGCCAAGGAATCTAAGTGTGATTTTGGTATGATAGAATTACTTTACCTTGGCCACATTATCAGTGTAGAGGGAGTCAGAGTGGATCCAGAGAAGATTAAGGCAATACTTGATTGGCCTCCACCCACAAACCTCACACAGCTTAAGGGGTTTTCAGGCTTTGTGGGTTTTACATACGCTTTGTTAAGGGGTTCTCATAGATAGTAGCACCATTAATTGATCTGATGAAGAAGGGAACCTTTGAATGGAGTGACATAGCCCAGTAGAGCTTCGACCGGTTCAGGCACTTGATGTCTACATGCCCGGTTTTAGCAATCCCTGACTTTGCTAAACAGTTTGAGTTACAGTGTAATGCCTTTGGAGAGGGGATCGGGGCTATGCTTATGTAGGAGAAGCACCTGATAGCTTTTGCGAGCAGAAAACTTTAGGGTGTGGAGAGGAGCTACTCGGTATATGACTAAGAGATGTTGGCCATTATGCATGCATTGGCCAAATTCAAGTAGTATCTAGTTGGGGGTAGATTTATAATCAAGACAGATCATAACAACATTAAATACTTCATGAACTAGAAAGACCTGAATGACACACAACAAAAGTGGGTCAACAAGCTGCAGGCTTATGATTTTGACATAGAGTATGTCAAAGGGAAGAAAAATGTAGTTGCAGATGCTATGTCCAGACGACCTCACTTGTGTTTGGTAGGAGAGATCTCTGCTGATTGGAAAGAGGAGATCATGGCAGAGTATGTTAAGGACTCTTGGGCTATAGGAGTCATTGAGGGCACAGTCAGAGATGAGAGATATTCTATGGTGAGTGATTTGATCATGTACAAAGACAGGATATTTTTGGTGCCCAATTCACAGTTTAATCAGAAGGTTATCAAAACTTTCCATGACACACCAATGGATGGCCATCCTAGATTCTTCAAGACATATAAACAGATTTGGGAGAGGTTTACATGGAAAGGACTGAAGGATGAAGTGCAGAAGTATGTTCATGAGTGTCCCATTTGCCAACAGAATAAGCATGAGTATATGTTTCCTACGGGACTACTATAGCCATTACCCATTCCCGATTAGAAATGGGAATGTATCTCCATGGACTTCATTACAGGGTTGCTGAAGGTACAGGAGAAGGACTGTATTTATGTGGTGGTCGATAGACTCACCAAATTTGCACATTTCTTTGCTATTTCAGCAACTTATACAACTACTCAGGTGGCTGATCTATTCTTCAGGGAGATATTCAGGTTACATGGGGTACCCAAGAGCATAGTCAGTGACAGGGACAGCAGGTTCCTGAGTATATTTTGGCAGGATTTGTTCAAGTTGTGTGGAACAGAGTTGACACCTAGCACTAGCTACCACCCACAGACGGGTGGACAAACAGAGGTGGTAAATAAATTGTTAGAAGGGTACCTACGTAACTATGTTTCAGGGAAGCAAAGTCATGGATCAGATGGTTACATCTGGGAGAGTATTGTTATAAGACTACACATCACATGTCCATTCAGATGACTCCTTTCAGGGCACTCTACAGTTATGATGCCCCTTGCTTCACAGATCTCTTGCTTGGTGACAGTCAGGTGCCTAAGGCTAAGGATCTTCTACAGGATAGCCAAGACATTCTCAGGGAGCTTAAGGAGAACATACAGCAGGCACAGAATCAACAAAATTTGTATGCTAATCAGCACCAAGTGGAGAGGAGTTTTGAGGTTGGAGACATGGTGTATTTGAGGCTCCAACCCTATAGGCAGTCCACTCTCAAGAAGAGTGGAGCAGAAAAGCTAAAACCCAAATTTTATGGTCCTTTCAGGATTGTCAGACGAGTGGGTGAGGTGGCTTATGAGCTTGAGCTTCCATCAAATAGCAAGGCGCATAATGTGTTTCATGTTTCTAGGCTGAAGAAAGTTCTTAGCCACAATATAGTCCCATCTGCAGAGCTTCCACCATTAGATGAGGAGGGTAAGTTGATCTTAGTACCAGAAGCTATCATTGACACCTGGGAGAGACATATGAGGAAATAGGCTATCAGAGAGTACTTGGTTAAGTGGAAGAACCTACCAATTGAGGATGCCACGTGGGAGAGAGCAAATATTGCAGCATCCAGAGTTGAGGTTGCTTGAGGACAAGCAATCTTGGGAAGGGTGGACTATAATGTTCCCCATTTAGCTCACTACATCAGAGGTTTGGGATTAGCTTATAATCGACTCTCGTAGGCTAATAGATATGTGTAGGGAGTTATTTCAGTGACTTACTATTTTTAGTAAGTTGAGAGCCAGAGTTTCTATTTTTAGCAGGGCAGGCATGGATGGACAGGGCCTGAGAATTCAAGATCTAGATACAACTAGAAACTTCATTTGGTGTGAAATGAATTAAATTAAATATTTAATTAATATTTATGAGATCGACATAATATGAAGTTATGTTATAAGGTCACTTTATAAACTTTAAGTTGTAACTTAAAAGTGTCCCCTCTAGGGATGAGCACTCATGGTACTCAAAAACAATATTTTAAAATGCAAAATAAAGTAATTTCCCTCTCACTTCTTGGGCGTTGAGTCTTGGAGGAAATAAAAGAGCAAAAGAGAACTTCATTTGATTATGCTTGCTTTATGATACTTTCACTCTGATATTAATTTTGCCCATGCTAGGGTTTGAGCTTGGCTCTTGGTATTTCAACATCAATTTGTAGAGACAGAAACCTTTACAGATTACCTTTCCTTGTGTATGAAAGAGTGCATTAGGAGGGGATTCGAGGAGGCTTCATCCAGGAATCTCATTTGGGCTTTCAGCTGATCCATTCTGGTGAAGAATCGAGCTTGTAATGGAGATATTTGAGAGTGTAATGTTGCAGATGGAAAAAGAACTATATTGAGCAATTTTTTGTATTTCCCTTGGTGTTTATTGTTGTTGCAGCATTTCCTAGTGTGGTCGTACCATTTTCTGCAGGCCGTAGCTTTCTAGGAGGCCGTACTGCTGTTTGAGATTGATTTGGGAGGTTTAATGCAGATTTTTAACTTCATTTCTGGTCATTTGGGATTGTGAACTGTTGCAGATTAGATAGGATCAATTTTTGGAGGGATTCCTGTGAGATTGTTGATGTCCTTTTCTCTATGGTGGTCGAACAACCCAATAGAGGATGTGGGTATTGGAGAGTAATAAATCTTCTTTGATTTCTGCCATTTCTTCCTTCCAATCTTGGTGTCTAAGGACATGTCTATTCTTGCTGCTCCATATTATATAATATATCTTCATATCTTGGAGTTGTAAGCATTTTTATGGTGCCATATTGCTGATCTGGCTTCAACATCTGGATGAAATTGTGAAACTTGATCTGGGTATGTACTTGTAATTCATATTTTGGCTAAATGCAATCTGGGTCATTATTTTTTTGTTGGTATCTATTCTAGATTTTCTGGGTTTTCCTTTATATGTTGCATTTTCTATGATATTGTTGCAAAAACCATACATGCAAACACATGTAATTAAACCCTAAACTGCAAACATCAAAAACACAAAAAAAAATTAGTCAGTCAAACCTATACAGAGGGGTGTATGTTACATTTTGAATGTGCTTCTGGATTTTTAGTAATTGTTAGATCAGTTTTAAAAAGTTTTACATAATGTTTCCCCTCAAGATTAGCGTAGGAAGTTATTTCCACTACTTTAACTTCCTTACAAGTGGTATCAGAGCCTGATCACTTTTGGTTTCAGTTGTGAGTTGTTGGGTTTTTTGTGCTAATCAAGGTTTGAGTGGGAGCTTGTGCAAAGGATACTTTGTGATCTTGTTGTAGGCATTTTCACATGGCGAGCACATCTGGGAGGATTAAGGTAGAGAATTTTTTTGGCACAAATTTTTAAATGTGGAAGCTGAAGATGGAAGACCTATTGATTGATTGGGATCTATGGGATGCAGTGGATGAAAATGTCCATAGGCCTATGGATCCAGCATTGGCTACAAAATATGATAAAAAAGATAGAAAAGCTAAAGGTCTCATTAAACTATGTCTTGCAAACTTGATTCTGATAAATGTCCATGAAGAAGCCACTTCAAAGAAGCTTTGGAAGAAGTTGGGTGAGATATATCAAGCTAAATCTCTAGTAAATAAGATTTTCTTGAGGAAGAAGTTGTATTCCTTGAGAATGGAAGAAGGTGGACAAATTTTTGAGCATGTGGAAACATTCAATATGTTGGTGACTTAATTGACCTCAGTTGGGGTTAAAATGGATGAGGAAGAAAGGTGCCAAATTTTGTTATGTTCACTGCCAGACTCATGGGACAGCCTAGTTATGGCTATTGGGAGCACTGCATTCATCTTGACAATGGAGGATGTTGTTGGTTCTCTAATTTATGAAGAGATGAGAAGGAAGGTATCTCTTAATGCCAAAAAGGCTTTGAGTGTTTGAGGAAGACAAAAAGAATGAGGAAAAGATGAGAAGCAGTGTGGCCATTCCAAGTCCAAGAATAAGGGGAGATCAAAATCTCCTAGTAAGTCCAAGGTGATATGCTAGAACTGTGGCAAATCCGGACACTTCCGAAAGGAACCTAAAGAAGAGAAGAAAAAGAAGAAGAAGAAGCAAGATTCAGATTCTGAGTCTAAAAAGGAAGATGGAGATGCCTTTATTGCATCCTTGTCCACTCGTGCAGGTGATAATGCATGGTTGATAGACTCAGGTGCATCTTTTCACATGACTCCTAATAGAAACTAGTTTAGTAAGTATGAAAACTATGATGGTGGTAAGGTGTATTTGGGTGATAATTCATTCCATGACATTGTTGGCCGTGGTACTATTCATGTGAAATTTTTTGATGGTAGAGTTAGACAATTTGATGGTGTCTTGCATATCCCAGGACTAGAAAGAAATTTATTATTTGTTAGCAAGCTAATAGATGCGGGTGTACATGTATAGTTTTTTGAAGTAGGTGTGAAAATGGTGAGAGGTGCTATGGTGATAGCAAGAGGAAGCAAATTGGGTACACTGTACCATCTTGATGCATGCATGGTTGAGTGCAATAGCACTTCTGATAAAATCAAGCCAGAAACTACTTCACTGAAAAAAGAGATGGTTTCCTCTTTTGCGGAAGGTCATGGCTTCTAGGTACCCAAGGGTGCTCTGTCTACCGAATCAAAGTTGCCTATAGAGAAGACCATGTTATGGCACCAGAGACTTGGCCACATTGGAGAGAACAGTTTGAAAGCCCTAAAAAATAAGAACCTTGTTGAAGGTTTGAATGATCGCAATCTACAGTTTGATTTGTGTGAACATTGTATTTATGGCAAATAGAACCGCGTTTAGTTTTGCTCGTCTTCTCATAAGTCTTCAAATATTTTGAATCTAATCCATTCAGATGTATTTGGTCCTGTTGATGTTGCTTCTATTGGTAAATCAGTTTATTATGTTACTTTCATTGATGATTTTAGGAGGACATGGGTATATTTTTAAAGAGTAAATCTAAAGTTTTCAGTCATTTTAAGGAGTTTAAGGCTATGGTAGAAACTTGGACTAGAAAGAAAATTAAATGTTTGAGGACTGACAATGGCAGTGAGTATTGTTTTGCAGATTCTGTACAGATTGCAAGATTAAAAGACAAAAGACAAATCCATATTCTCCTTAGTAGAATGGAGTTGCAGAAAGAATGAATAGAACGTTGATGGAGAAGGCTAGGAGCATGTTGAGTGGAGCTAGTCTAGAATAAAAGTTTTGGGCTGAAGCTGTTGCCACTATTTTTTATTTGATAAATAGATCTCCTACATCAGCGCTTGTTGATAAAACTCTGATGGAGGCGTGGTCGGGGAAAAAACCTTCACTTAGACATCTGAGAGTTTTTGGTTGCAAGGCATATGCACATGTGCCTAAGGAGAAGAGAACAAAGTTGGATTCTAAGGCTGTCAAATGTATGTTCATCGGCTACGGATATGGTGTGAAAGGATACAACCTTTGGGACCCAATTTCACATAAGGTAATTTATTCCAAAACTGTTATTTTTAGAGAGACTAAATCTTTTCTTGTTACTTTTCAGCCAGAATAGCATAAAGAAATTAAACAGAAAAAGGATGTGATTCAACTTCCTTCTACGCCTGAGAAAGTTGAATCGAGACCCCAAAATAGACCAGAAGTTGAGGAGAGATTATCAAGCGCTGAAGCTTCAGAAGAGGGAGAAGAGGAAGAAGTGGAAGAAACTCTACCTCTGCTTCTTCGAAGGTCTTCAAGGCACAAGCAACCACCTGAAAGATATGGGTATTCACCTGATGATTGGAAGTGTATATTTGCTTTGAGTACTAACATTGATGAACCGAGATCTGTGCAAGAAGGCTTTGGGTATGAATGATGCATAGTCCTGGAAAATATCCATGGATGAAGAGATGGCAACCCTTGAAAGAAATGATACATGGGACCTAGTACCATTTCCTAAAGGATGCAAACCTGTTGGATGTAAATGGTTGTTTAAGAAAAAGATTGGTTCATATGGAAATGTTGAAAAGTATAACGCACGGTCGATTGCGAAGGGATACTCTCAGGTTGAGGGTATTGATTACGGTGAGATCTTTTCTCCTATTGCTAAAATGACATCCATTCTTTTTTTATTATCTATTGCAGTAGCTTATGACCTAGAGGTTGTTTTGTTGTTTCAAATTTTACTTTAAAAGATACTTATTATTTTCATAGATAGATGCATGTTTCAGTTTAGAGATTGGTTTTAAGTAATTTACTGTTCAAGTTCTATTTTCAATATTCTTGGAATTTATTTCATAGCAGATAGATCAGTTTCTTTAAATTAATAAAGGTCATTGGAGTTAGTTAGATAAAACTGGCAACTATAGGATTCCTAATTGTAGATAGCCAAGGACACACCACTGGATTTGACATCTGAAATATGATTAAATGATGAGGTACAATGACCCTTGTCATTTTTGGCACCATTGCCGGGGACATTGTGTTAATTAGGAAAACTTAGTTAAACAGTTTTAGGATAGATCTGTATGGTTAGAGCTAGAGATTCAAAAGGAAGGTACATAAAATAGACACCCCATCAACAAACTATAGGAGAAAGCAATGGGGTTGCACAAGATCTTGTTGAAGAGAGACATCTAGAACCTACCTTGGAAGCTGCACCTGAAATTAATAATCCTTTCAATCCTCCAAATCTTCCACTCACTGACTATATCCAAGAATTACAACAAAAATTCCAAGCAGACCCTTTGATAGAACCTAATTTACTAGAACCTCAGGGAGAAGAACCGGTACTAGACAAGGATGATAATCATGATAATCATGAAGATGAGGAAAATCAAGCTCCGAGAACCTTCTCATATCCCATTGTTCTAGCTGCTGGAGATAATGCCCCTATGAAAAATATTTCACCTACACACTTGCCAAATTTTAGGGGTCTTGCTTCTGAGGATCCAGATCAGTTTTTGTTCGAATTCAAAGTGGTATGCCAAACTTATGATTATGGATCAGATAACCAAAAACTTAAATTGTTCCCCTCAACCCTAAAGGATTCTGCAATGAGATGGTTTATTGGTCTACCCCAAAATTTCATCCATTCCTAGGATCAGATGGAGACAGAATTTTTGGGAAAATACCAAGACTATTGTAGAGTCAGTGATAAGAATGAGGAATTATTCAAAATTAAATAGAGAGAGGAAGAGACCTTAGAGGATAATGTGGATAGGTTCAACTTTGCTTTGAGAAGATATGGCAATCCTGTAAATTATGCTTTGGCCAGAACCCTGTTTGTAAAAGGATTAGACAAAGAATCAAAACAAGCACTGGATCTGATGGGAAAAGGGAATATCAATAAAATGGATATGCCTGCTATAGAAGAACTCTATAGGAACTATTCCAGAACCCATGATAGAGTGAGAACACCCAAATCTTTGAAAGGGAAGAATGAAATAAGACTGTTAATGGAAGAGATTACAAATCTAAAAATAGATATTCTGGTCCAACTAAATACAACATTGGATGGGATTCAGGCAAAAACAAGAATAACTGCTCAAGGTAGAACCACTAAACCACTCTCCATCTATTGTCCTAGGTGTAGAAACAAGCATCTGTTAAGAGAATGCCCTTTAGACAAATCAGAGATCTGTCAAATCTGTGATAGGGAACATCGTACCAGTCAATGTAGTCAACTTCCTGCCCTAAAAAGGTTAAGTAAGAAGAATGCCATCATAGAAGAAGAGTTGAACTATGTAGGACAAAAACAAGCTGGAAATTTCCCTTGTAATCAGTATCTAATCCAGCCTTCTTACAAGGCTCCTTCTAATTGGGGAAATAATCAATGGAATCCAACTTGGCATGGGCCTCAAAGTAATCCTCCTTGGGGACAGCAAGATTGGCCAAATCAACAGTGGCAAAACCAACATTGGCAAAATCAGCCCTAGGGAAATCAACAGTGGCCACCACAGTTTGGATCACAAAACATGCAGCCTTAATGGGGTCCTCAACAGGGATATAATCAACAATACCAGGGACAACCTAGACATTTCCAACCTCAACAATAAGATTTACTAACTGGACCCCCAACACACAAGGTCAGTCACAAAATGAACCAGTTAGCCAACCACCCTTACCAGCTCAACCTATACCAAATCCATGAAATAAATAGGGAGCATTCCCAAAACCATCTCCTCCAACTATAATTGAAGTAACCAATAATGTGGAACCTAAAAATTCATCCACTCAACTTCCAGATGAGATTACTATTGAAACAGTGCAAAAAAAAATCATCCTCGAATAACTCCGGAGTTCCTCCTAAAAGGTTGACTCTGGAGAACATTCCTAGAAACATTTCTGATAAGAGCTCTGGAGATGCTCCGGAGATGGAAAAACTAGCACCATGCCCAGAATGACTCAAACAGCATGTTCCCCAAAAAAAGATCTTACAAGAAATTAGACAACTGAACATTGAAATTCCACTCCTCCAAGCAATCAGAGATGTGCCAAAACTGAACCAATTCATCAAACAGTATTATGTCAAAACACAGGGCAGGAAGAAAAACTTTCCTTCTACAATCTAGGTGGAAGGGAAAGTAGTAGATCTACTGATGGCAGAAATGCTCCTCCTAAAGTATGGAGACCCTAGAAATCCTGTCATAACTGTTTACATCTCAGGGGTAGAGATTTCAAATGTTTTGGTTGATTTGGGAGCAAAAATAAATGTGATATCTATGAGGGCTAATTTTTTCTAATTAACACAATGTACCCGGCAACGATGCCAAAAATGACAAGGGTCATTGTACCTCATCATTTAATCATATTTCAGATGTCAAATCTAGGGTTGTGTCCTTGGATATCTACAATTAGGAATCCTATAGTTGCCAGTTTTATCTAACTAACTCAAATGACCTTTACTGATTTAAAGAAACTGACCTATCTACTATGAAATGAATTCCAAGAATATTGAAAATAGAACTTGAACAGTAAATTACTTAAAACCAATCTATAAACTAAAACATGCATCTATCTATGAAAATAGTATCTTTAAAACAGTGTGATCAGTGTCAAAGGATGGGACAGCCAACCTTCACCCAGGAGATGTTATTGCATCCTCAAGTAATGATGGAGCCATTTGAATAGTGGGGTCTAGAGTTTGTGGGACCAATTTCTCCACCTTCATTGGGCAAAGAATATATTCTGGTATGCACTGACTGTGTGACTAAATGGGCTGAGGTTCAAGCTTTGCAATTTGCAAGAGAAGATAAAGTTGTTGATTTCCTTTACAACAAGATTCTATTGAGGTTTGGAGCCCCAAGATCTATAGTTTCAGACAGAGGACCTCAGTTTACTTCACAGGTAATCAGAGTATTCATAGATTTATATCAAGTTAAGCACAAGAAATCTTCACCTTACCATCCTGAAGCCAATGGGCAGGCAGAGGTGACTAATAGGGAACTTGAGAACATTCTGGCAAGGACAATGGCAATGAATAGAAAAGATTGGGCTAACAGATTACCTAAAGTAATTTGGGCTTACAATACTACGAGGAAGTCCACAACGAAATTCTCACCATATGAATTAGTTTATGGAAAAAAAACCTATTCTGTCTATAGAATTTGAACTCCAGACACTTAAAACTACATTAGATATTGGTCTACCATTGTCCATAGGCCAACAGAATAGAATTCTTCAGCTCAATGAGTTAGATGAAATCCGGACAGAAGCCATTCAGCAAACAGAACTGGTTCAGTATCAAAGGAAGCAATGGCATGACCAACACATCAAGAGGAGGACCTTTCAACAAGGTGATTGGGTTCTTCTTTATGATTCTAAATTCAAGGAGTTCAAAGGGAAGTTACAAACTCATTGGATGGGTCCTTATCAGATAAAAGAAGTTTTTGAGAATGGAACAGTGCTGCTGGAACCTATTGATGGAAGTACAGACACATTTTTAGTGAATGGCCACTGAATTAGACTCTATAAAAGGCCATCCACTAAGGAAGAGTTCATCAAAGATTTGTGTTTGGTTACGGGGGACACATCCTCTGTCATAGTTTTGGACTGATGAAGAAAAAAAGAAAAAAAAAGAGAGAAGGTTGACAACCAGCAAATGGTGAGCTTCTTAAAAAAAAAGAAGAGAAAAAAAAGGGAGAGAAGGTTGAAAACCAGAAAATGGCGGCATTCTTAAAAAAAAATGAGGAAGATAGAAAACAAGTAAATGGTTGTCTTTCTCAACCAAGGGGATTGGAAACCAGCAAATGGTGGTTCCCTTCTTCATGCTAGATAAGAATAATCAAACTACGGAGGTGATCAAATGTCGGGAGTTACTCAAACACACCTCTGGCGCTTGCAAATAAGGAGCACCTCGGGTGCTTGCAAATAAGGAGCACCTCCAGTACTCGCAAACTAGGAGCACCTTCGGCGCTCCACCAATAAAGATTTGTTCATGAATATAATAAATTGGGAGGGGACCCACCTCTCCAGGTAATAAAGTAGAGATGTCATTTGATGAGGTCATCATGACTCATCCTCTACTTTATGACAGGGATAAAGATGAAGTCAACACGCATTCCAAGAGAAATCACTACTCTCATTTGCATTACTAATTACAAAGGACTGCGCTAATGTCACCTGGATACATGGATTCCTGAACCACTCTATAGGAATGATTACAGGTTGCATGACAATAAAGATGCTGACGTCATTTCAAGCCACAAAGAAGCTATTCAGGTGCCATGTCGCGTCAAGTCTCATCAATGCCATAGCATTTCAGCCAAGTACATCAGATCCTCATCATTAGGATTGGTTCAAATAATTCTCTTTTAATTAAACATTAATTAGCAACTGTCTTGTCATTTCTATTTTTGGGTGTCGTCATTATGACACGTCTTGTCATTATTTTCCTTCCCAAATTCATGCATGCCTCCATCTTTGCTACACTGTCACCATTCCTATGGAGTGTCCCATCACTCTGCTTCAATTATGACTGCATAGGCACTCTAACCAATTTTAAGTTCTTCCATAGTCCAAGCCATTAAACAAATTGACATAATAATACTCATTCAAAACTGCAAAATACCCTAAAGAACAGAGTCAGCTAATACAGTCCTCCGAAGCCTACGGAGTTAAAAGAGAAAGAACAAATTACATAGGAGAGTGAGGGATTTAGCACAGAGGGTAAAACAAGGACTCAGAAATGGGGCTTAAGAAGAAATCAAAGCCAAAAGGTGTTACAGGTCTTTTGCAAGATGATGCTGCAGTAGACATTCTAAGGAATACAAGATGGCTAGAGTTTTTGGAAAAGTTTAAAGGGTTTCAAGAGGATATTGTTGATGACTTCCTAAGAAACCTGAGGGACAATTAGGCAATTGTAAGGGGAGTTCAAGTCAATCTCTCTGCAACCACTATCAGTCATATTTCTGGATTGCCTGAACAAGATGAGAGGTTCTACCATCTAAAAACTTTATATGTTGATTTGATTAGGAATTTCTCTGTTGAAGGTGAACTTGCAATACAGTTGCATTTAAGTAAGAACAAGGTTAAAGGAATTCTTAGGTCCTCACTTCCAAACCCTTGGCAATCTGTAGCTATATGGTTGATGAAATATTTCACATGTGATGGTCAATTTTCCTTAGTTCTAGGACCAATAATGAAAATGTTGATTTTTCTGAGGCATGGGAATGCACACCCTGAATTCAGCATAAATATTCCCAACTTTTTGTACTCTGTCATTAGAGAAACTACAGAAAAGTATCAACAAAACAAGGGTCCTATGAAACACCATGGCCTCATTTTTCTAGTAGTCAAATATCACTTTTTGTCTCAAGCTGATGGGGAAGAATTATGGCAGACATTTCTAGATAATAAAACCTAGGACAGAGAACTAGAGAGGGCTCAGGAAGTGGGTGAGGTTTCCTCTACCTAGCAAGAAGAGGAGGCAGAGCCTTCAACTTCCTCTGTAGCTATTGAAAAAGATAAAAAGTCCTCACTGGAGGCAACTTCATCTGCTACCCCTATTTCTGACAAGAAAAGGAAAGGAAAAGAAATTAGAGAACCTGTTATTGAGCATACACCATATATGACTCACTCAGCAAAGAGAAAAATAACCTTGGCTAAGGAATCTACCCCAATAATACCAACCAAAGAAAGCCAGGGTCAGAAAACAAAGAAAATTTGAAAGAAAATTGACTCTAACATACATTACTGGGTTGAAGAACCCTCCCATGACTCGGATGACATTCCTCTAATAAGAAAGAAAAAATAGAGAGAGGTTTCTCCTGAGCCATTTGTTCATCTAAGTCCAACTTCACGACATTCTCCTGCTCCAGAGTTAGAACAAAAAGAAACTTATACTATTTCCTCTGATTCTGAGGATGATATACCTGCTCCGGAGGCACCTGTTCCACCTGTGCTATGGAGAAGCAAAAGGAAAAGGTAGCTCTCCCAAGCTAAAAAAGATACTACTCTCCTAGCTAAATTTCTTTTGGGTTTCAAAACTTTTGAGGAGAAAGTTGGGCCTTCATCAGTGCCAGTAGTTGCAGAGAAGACCCAAGGAGAAATTCAGGACAGGGAGACTACAAGGGAAGTTCTTTTTTAAGAAGGCCACCATTTGCTTGTTTTCAACCTTCTCTCTCTTTTTTTTAATTAGTCTAAAACTATGACAAAGGATGTGTCCCCCATAACCAAACACAAATCTTTGATGAACTCTTCCTTAGTGGATGGCCTTTTATAGAGTCTAATTCAGTGGCCATTCACTAAAAATGTGTCTGTACTTCCATCAATAGGTTCTAGTAGCACTATTCCATTCTCAAAAACTTCTTTTATCTGATAAGGACCCATCCAATAAGTTTGTAACTTCCCTTTGAACTCCTTGAATTTAGAATCATAAAGAAGAACCCAATCACCTTGTTGAAATGTCATCCTCTTGATTTGTTGGTCATGCCATTGCTTCCTTTGATATTGAACCAGTTCTGTTTGCTGAATGGCTTCTATCCGGATTTCATCTAACTCATTGGGATGAAGAATTATGTTCTATTGGGATATGGACAATGGTAGACCAATATCTAATGCAGTTTTAAGTGTCTGGAGTTCAAATTCTATAGACATAATAGGTTTTTTTCCATAAACTAATTCATATGGTGAGAATTTCATTGTGGACTTCCAAGTGGTATTGTAAGCCCAAACTACTTCAGGTAATCTATCAGCCCAATCTTTTCTATTCATTGCCACTGTCCTTGTCAAAATGTTCTCAAGTTCCCTATTAGTCACCTCCACCTGCCCATTAGCTTAAGGATGGTAAGATGAAGATTTCTTGTGTTTGATTTGATATAGATCTATGAATTCTCTAATTACCTGTGAAGTAAACTAAGTGTTGCAAGTATGAGGTGAACCAGTGTTGTCATTGATGTCAACATACTCATATTACATTGACAAGAAGGATTGGATGAGCTGTGTGTTGAGGATATTGAGAAAATTGCCCTCAGTCAGGAACAGTGAAGAACAGTGATGAGAAGAAGGCAAATATATTGGATAGGTTGAGAACCGGAGGATGCGGATTAAAGGGTTCGCAGATATGAGTCTTGAGATGCTTCAGTCAAGTTTTCAGAGGTCCGCATAAAGACCTGAAGAAGTTATGGCTGTCTGTGTGGAACCGGTTCCGGCAAGTGCTTAGAGGTGACAGAGGATCACAGAAAGGTCCGGTGAGGTCCGGAATTGTACAATCCTAATCTGCGGATTGGAAAGAGTGTTTGAGATGTCCTTGTTATGTTCCATCTTGATTTGTGTATGATTTGGAGGTCCGGAAGTACCTCTTGCATTATGACAGTGGCGACAGACTGTGTTCTTGAAGTTCCAGATAAGGAGGATAAGAGATTTCAGTAAGTAAAGGAAATGCGGACGTACCTAGTCATTCAGACAGGCTTGTGAAGGTTCTTGGATCATGTTGAGGTTGTGTTGTTGGTCCGCATTGATAATGTATGATTTGAAGGTCCGGAAGTACCTTCTACAGTGGCGACAGACTGTGTTCTTGAAGTTCCGGATGAGGAAGACAAGAGATTCCAGCAAGTAAAGGAAGTGCGGATGTATCCGGTCATTCAGGCAGGCTTGTGAAGTTTTCTAGATCGTGTTGAGGTTGCGTTGTTGATCCGCATTGATAGTAGAGCCCGGAATTGAAGTTATTCTTCCGGATGAAGTTCTTGCTCTGTTTAGCCAACCGGATGAGTTGTTCATCCTGCGAATGTTCTTATGGTGGCTGACCGGATGTGTTATTCATCTTGCGGATACTCTTATGATTGTTTACCGACTTAGATGTTTGTTCCTAAGTCGATGTCTTGTATAAATAACAGTTTGTGAGTTCATTTCAAAGCGTGGTGTGTGTGTGGATGAGTGTGGCATAGCGAAGAGAAGTGCAAAAGGCAGAGCAGAGGTTTTGGGCTTAATTGGAACTGATCCGGACATGGTAGAGATGTCATTCTCCAGTTCAAGACTGTGATTTTTATCACTTTGTAGACAGTGTGTCTCCTTGTAGGCAGTGGGCCTCTTTGTGAGCAATGTGCTCGGGCAGTGAGCCCTAATTGGCATGTGCCATTCATTCTTCTTTATTCTTCTAACAGAGAATAATTCTTGGGTTAATCACCCCGTGGTTTTTCCCTTAACCAGGTTTTCCACGTCAAAATCTTGGTGTTCAATGTGTTGATGCTTATCTGCTCTTGTGTTTATGTATTGTGCTTTCATGGATGATTAATTTATATGCTGCTAACTAACAACAAAGAATCAAGAGTTTGAAAGAACAAGAAGTTTTATAAACTGATTCACCCCCCCCTCTCAGTTGTATGCCCTAGATCCAACAATTGGTATCAGAGCCAAGTTCCTCTGATAGGAGCTTAACCGCTTGAGGTGATCCAGGATATCGTCATACAAGAAGGATAGTCCGAAGTTCGATGGAACCAACTTCACTCTCTGGAAAGGTCGCATGAAGTGTCACCTGGAATGTATGGGAAAAGCATACTTGGCTATGGTTTCAAAACCATATGTACCTCCACAAGGTGGTCCGACAACTCTGAATGAAATCACAGAAGCTGAAAACAATCTACGGACCAAGGAAGCTCTTCTAAGCGCATTGAATGACTCAGATCTCTCGAATGTTATTGACCTACCAACTGCATATGAGATCCTGACTAAACTGGAACTTCTATATGAAGGAGATGAGTTTGTCAAAAGTGCAAGGTTGCAAAGTCTGAAAGGGAAATTTGAAAGATTGAAAATGAGAGATGATGAAAACATCACTACCTTTATGCCAAGAGTGAATGAGCTGGTATGTGGAATCAGAAATGCTGGTGGAACTTTAGATGAAAATGAGATTGTCTGCAAAATCCTAAGATCCCTTCCTGCTGCCTACAAAATCAAGGTTGCTGCCATTGATGAATTCAGAGCCCACACAACTGTCACAAGAGAACAACTGGCTGGCAAACTAGCTGCATTTGAAATGACTGAGTTTGGAGATGATCCTCCCAAGACTGAATCTGCTTTCAAAGCCAGTGCCTATGTGAAAGGCAAACAGAGATTTGATCCGGGAGAAAACTCATCAAGGAAAATGTTATGGTATGATCAAGCAAGAAGAGACATGGAAGAAGAAGAAGCAGAAACAGCTCAACTTGAAGCCCTCATTGCAAAGAGACTGCCAAGAGGATCCGGTAAGTATGAAGGAAAACTACCCTTTAAGTGTTTCAACTGCAATAAGATTGGTCATTTTGCTTCAAGATGTCCGGAAAGATCTGCAAGGTCTAATACTAACAGACAAAGGTTTCAAAAGAATTGCTATTATGTTCATGAAGAAGATGACAATAAAGGAGTAACAGATGATGAATCAGAACTAGGAAGCAAATCCAGAAATGAGTGGGTGTTTATTGCCATCAAGGAAGAAGATTCAATACTCTCTGAATCTGTCAATCACAAAGTTGTTGAAAAAGCTTTGGCTGCTCAAGTGGAAGAAAAGGATGATTGGGTTATTGACAGTGGATGCTCTCACCATATGACTGGTGACAAGAATAAGTTCTTGAATTTGGAAAGGTATGAAGGAGGAATGGTAAAGTTTGGTGACAATTCAGCTGGCAGAATCAGAGGCAGGGGAACTATTTCCTTTGATGGAAAAAGCAAAACAGGTAACGTACTATATGTTGAAGGATTAAAGCACAATCTTCTCAGTGTTGGTCAGTTAGTGGACAAGGGTTATGATCTCCGGTTCAAGAATGGAAAATGCAGAATCTTTACAAGCTCCGGAACTGAAATTGCATCTGGTACTCAGACAAAAGGTAATATCTTCCATCTGGTTGGTTCAAATAAAAGTTGTTTGTTTGCTCAAATTGATCAGAGTTGGTTATGGCATAGAAGAATGTGTCATGTAAATTTTGATAACATCATCAAGATAAGCAATACTCAGGCCGTAAGAGATCTTCCAAAATTGATGAAACCTACAAATAGTTTGTGCAAAGAATGTCAGCTAGGTAAACAAAGCAGAGTCTCTTTCAAAAGCAAAGATCAGTCCTCTACCGGATTGTTGGAATTAGTACATACTGATCTCTGTGGTCCGACAAGAATCAAGAGTCTGCAAGGTGATAGATATTTCATGTTGTTAATTGATGATCATTCCAGGATGATGTGGGTTACCTTTCTAAAAGAAAAATCAGAAGCATTTGAGAAGTTCAAAATCTTCAAAGCTATGGTAGAGAATCAAACCGGATTGAAACTAAAGTGTCTAAGGTCTGACAGAGGTGGTGAATTTACATCTGGTGAGTTCATTAACTTTTGTGAGAAGCAGGGTATAAGGAGACAGTTGTCTGCTCCTAGGACTCCACAGCAGAATGGAGTAGTTGAGAGAAAGAACCGGACCATCCAGGAAGCTGCCAGGACAATGATGTTGGAAGCAAATGTTCCTCAAATGTTTTGGAAGGAAGCTATCAGCACTGCAGTCTACACTCTCAATCGAGTTCAAATCAGAAACAACACCGGTAAGACCCCCTATGAACTCTGGTTTGGCATCACTCCTACTATGAAATATTTCAGAGTATTTGGTAGCAAGTGTTATATTAAAAGAGATGAAGATCTAGGAAAGTTTGATTCTAGAAGTGATGAAGGAATCTTCTTGGGTTACTCCACTCAAAGCAAAGCATACCGGTGTTACAATAAGAGATTGAGGAAGATGATAGAAAGCACCAATGTGAAAGTTGATGAAGGAATTGAGAAGCCTTCAAGATTTTATGAGTTTGATGAAGATGACCAAGACAGTGTTCAAGGACCTCAATCCTCTTCGGTGAGACAGAGTCAGCCTGATCCAGTAAATCAGGAAGAAGAGATAGGTCTGAATGAGCCTGATCAAGAAGCAGCAGTGCAGGATACTCCCAAAATTCCAAGGTATGTAAAACTGAACCACTCTGAAGATCAAATCATAGGTGACAGAAGCAAAGGTGTACAAACTAGAAGGAATGTTACTCAAAATCAGGATGAATGTTGTCTGATTTCAAAGATTGAACCTAAAACAATAAATGAAGCCTGCAATGATGAAAACTGGACCAAAGCAATGGAAGATGAATTGATGCAAATTGAGAAAAATCATACTTGGGATCTTGTTCCCAGACCTAGAGACAGGAATGTAATTGGAACCAAGTGGGTCTTTCGGAACAAACTAAATGAAGCTAGTGAAGTAATCAGAAACAAAGCTAGATTGGTCTGCAAAGGCTACTCTCAAATAGAAGGAATTGACTTTGAAGAGACTTTTTCTCCGGTGGCAAGAATTGAAGCAGTCAGATTACTTCTTGCATTTGCTGCCTTCAAAGACTTCAAGGTATATCAGATGGATGTCAAGTCTGCCTTCCTAAATGGTGATCTGGAAGAAGAAGTCTACATTGAACAACCGGATGGATTTCAATTGTCTGATAATGATGATATGGTCTGCAAGTTGAAGAAAGCTTTGTATGGATTGAAGCAAGCCCCAAGAGCATGGTATGAAAGGTTGGATAAGCATCTTGTGCAGATTGGATTCAACAAAGGTACTGCTGACAGTAACTTATATTTCAAAATTGATTATGAAAACATTTTGATTGTTGAAGTGTTTGTGGATGATATCATTTTTGGAGGTAGAGATAGTGTGTGCAAAACTTTTGCAAATCAGATGAAAAGTGAGTTTGAAATGTCTATGCTTGGTGAAATGAATTTCTTCTTGGGTCTGCAAATTACTCAAACAAAAGAAGGGATCTTCATTTCTCAGACCAAATATGTGAAAGAATTGTTAAGGAAATTTGGTATGGAAGACTCAAAACCTATGAACACTCCTATGGCAACCGGATGTAAGTTAAGCAAAGATGATGATTCTCCAAAGGCAGATCAGACAAAGTATAGATCAATGATTGGTGGATTGTTGTACCTCACTCAAACTAGACCAGATATAATGCAGGCTGTTGGTCTTGTGGCAAGATTCCAGGCTGATCCTAGAGAATCTCATGTTATGGCAATCAAAAGAATTTTTAGGTACTTGAAAGGAACAGTTGAGTATGGTCTATGGTACCCTAGAGATCCAGATTTCTCTCTTCATGCTTACACAGATGCAGATTGGGCAGGAGATGTGGATGACCGGAAGAGCACCAGTGGTGGAGCATTCTTTTTGGGCAAGAGATTGGTTTCTTGGCTAAGCAAGAAACAAGATGCAATATCTCTATCTACAACTGAAGCAGAATACATTGCAGCAGCAGGTAGTTGCACTCAAATCTTATGGATGAAGCAGATGCTAAGAGACATCAAAGTTGAATATGAGGAGCCTATCACAATTTTCTATGATAATTCAAGTGCAATTAATATTTCTAAGAATCCGGTATTACATTCTAAGACTAAGCACATATCTATCAAATTTCACTTTTTGAGAGAACAAGTAAACAAGGAAGAAGTCAGATTGGAGTATGTTCCCTCCAAGGATCAGATTGCAGATATCTTTACAAAACCTCTTCCCAAGGACTCTTTTGAATATCTCCGGGAGAAGTTAGGGGTCATGGCCCCTCCGGTGATAAACTAAGATGCACTGATGTGCATCAATCCGGTGGATATCACAGTCATATCTTGTGATCCGGATTGATGATGGGGAGCTGCTACTAAGGGGGAGCAGCTGGTATGATTCTGATGTATTAGAATTGCAAGTATGAGCCCTTTGCCATTGATGTCAAAGGGAGAGAGAAGACATGTGAAAAACAAGTGGTTAATGATCAAAGGGGAAGAGAAGACATGTAAAAAGTTGTTGCTGATAGGGGGAGCTGTGACAGAAAGGAGAAGTTCTTGTCTTGATGGTTTTTCACATCATATGTTGCCATCAATGACAAAGGGGGAGATTGTTGCAAGTATGAGGTGAACCAGTGTTGTCATTGATGTCAACATACTCATATTACATTGACAAGAAGGATTGGATGAGCTGTGTGTTGAGGATATTGAGAAAATTGCCCTCAGTCAGGAACAGTGAAGAACAGTGATGAGAAGAAGGCAAATATATTGGATAGGTTGAGAACCGGAGGATGCGGATTAAAGGGTTCGCAGATATGAGTCTTGAGATGCTTCAGTCAAGTTTTCAGAGGTCCGCATAAAGACCTGAAGAAGTTATGGCTGTCTGTGTGGAACCGGTTCCGGCAAGTGCTTAGAGGTGACAGAGGATCACAGAAAGGTCCGGTGAGGTCCGGAATTGTACAATCCTAATCTGCGGATTGGAAAGAGTGTTTGAGATGTCCTTGTTATGTTCCATCTTGATTTGTGTATGATTTGGAGGTCCGGAAGTACCTCTTGCATTATGACAGTGGCGACAGACTGTGTTCTTGAAGTTCCGGATAAGGAGGATAAGAGATTTCAGTAAGTAAAGGAAATGCGGACGTACCTAGTCATTCAGACAGGCTTGTGAAGGTTCTTGGATCATGTTGAGGTTGTGTTGTTGGTCCGCATTGATAATGTATGATTTGAAGGTCCGGAAGTACCTTCTACAGTGGCGACAGACTGTGTTCTTGAAGTTTCGGATGAGGAAGACAAGAGATTCCAGCAAGTAAAGGAAGTGCGGATGTATCCGGTCATTCAGGCAGGCTTGTGAAGTTTTCTAGATCGTGTTGAGGTTGTGTTGTTGATCCGCATTGATAGGAGAGCCCGGAATTGAAGTTATTCTTCCGGATGAAGTTCTTGCTCTGTTTAGCTGACCGGATGAGTTGTTCATCCTGCGAATGTTCTTATGGTGGCCGACCGGATGTGTTATTCATCTTGCGGATACTCTTATGATTGTTTGCCGACTTAGATGTTTGTTCCTAAGTCAATGTCTTGTATAAATAATGGTTTGTGAGTTCATTTCAAAGCGTGGTGTGTGTGTGGATGAGTGTGGCATAGAGAAGAGAAGTGCAAAAGGCAGAGCAGAGGTTTTGGGCTTAATTGGAACTGATCCAGACATGGTAGAGATGTCATTCTCCAGTTCAAGACTGTGATTTTTATCACTTTGTAGACAGTGTGTCTCCTTGTAGGCAGTGGGCCTCTTTGTGAGCAGTGTGCTCGGGCAGTGAGCCCTAATTGGCATGTGCCATTCATTCTTCTTTATTCTTCTAACAGAGAATAATTCTTGGGTTAATCACCCCGTGGTTTTTCCCTTAACCGGGTTTTCCACGTCAAAATCTTGGTGTTCAATGTGTTGATGCTTATCTGCTCTTGTGTTTATGTATTGTGCTTTCATGGATGATTAATTTATATGCTGCTAACTAACAACAAAGAATCAAGAGTTTGAAAGAACAAGAAGTTTTATACAACTGATTCACCCCCCCCCCTCTCAGTTGTATGCCCTAGATCCAACACTGAGGTCCTCTATCTGAAACTATAGATCTTGGGGCTCCAAACCTCAAGAAAATCTTATTATAAAGGAAATCAAAAACTTTCTCTTCTCTTGCAAATTGAAAAGCTTGAACCTTGGCCCATTTAGTCACATAGTCTATGCATACCAAAATATACTCTTTGCCTTATGAAGGTGGAGAAATTGGTCCCACAAAGTCTAGACCCCACTGTTCAAATGGCTCCATCATTACTTGAGGATGAAATAACATCTCCTGGGTGAAGGTTGGTTGTCCCATCCTTTGGCATTGATCACACTACTACACATACTTCTTGGTATCCTTATGAATAGAGGGCCGGTAGTAACCAGCTCCCAGGATCTTGTGGATAATTCTATGGGAAGAATAATGCCCACCATATGGTTCATCATGACATGCTCTCAACACATCAAAAATTTTATCAGCTTTTAAACACCTGTGTAAAATGAAATCAGGACCACATTTAAATAGCAAACCATTTAACCATTTGTAAGATAAGCTTTCCTTAATTAAGCATTTCTTTTGTTTTGAGCTAAAATGGGATGGATACAAGCCTGTAGCTAAGAGATTAGCTATGTCAACAAAACAAGGTGCAGTAGAGGAGATAGAAAAAAGATGTTCATCTAGAAACTTGTCCTCCACTGGCCAATTCTCTCCTCTTGTATGCAATCTTGACAAAAAGTCAGCAACTAAATTAAACTTGCCTGGATTATCAACTATGGTAATGTCAAATTCCTACAATAGCAATAACCACCTAATGATCCTTGCACCCACTACTAGCTTATTCATTAAGTATTTGATGGCTGCATGATTAGTGTGAACAAATATTTTATATCCAGTGATATAATGCCTAAATTTGTTTATAGTATAGATGACTGCCAAGAATTCTTTTTAAGTTGTGTAATTTCTTTCTGTAGAGATAAGGTTTTTGTTGATGTAATAGATGGCATGCATACTTTCTCCTTCCTCCTTCTGTCCTAAGACTGCCCCAATGGACTCATTTGAACCATCATTTTGTATGTGGAATGGTAGTCCAATTAGTTCCTCTCAAAATAGATGTGACAGTAAGCTTTTCTTTTAGGGTTTCAAATGTTGATTGACAGTCTTTTGTCCATAAGAATTTTGTGTCTTTGTTAATCAGGGTAAACAGGGGGGCAGCTATTCTGCTGAAATTTTCCATAAATCTCCTATAGTAGCCTGCATGACCCAGAAAACTTCTAACATCTGTCTAATTTTTGGGTGAAGGTAACTATTTGATTACTTCTATTTTGTTCTGGTCCACTTTGATCCCATTTGCTGAAATATGGTGTCCCAATACAATTCCTTCCTCTACCATCATGAAGCACATTTTATGGCTCAAGGATAATTGATTCTTCTCACAGCATTTTAGTACTTTCTCAAGGTTTATGAGAGCTTCCTCAAAGTTGTCCCCATACACACTAAAGTCATCCATATAGACCTCCATGTACTCATTTGCTAATTTAGCAAAAATAGCTAAAACAAGCCTCTGAAATGTAGTTGGGGCATTACATAGTCCAAATGGAAGAACTTTGTAGGTAACCGTTCTCCAAGAATAGGTGATTGGATTTGGTTATACCCACTGAACCCATCTAGGAAAGAAAAATACTTTCTCCCAGCAAGGTTGTCCAACACTTGGTCAATGAATGGTAAGGGAAAGTAGTCCTTTTTTGTAGCTTTGTTTAGCTCCCTATAGTCAATACACACTCTTTGTTTCCCATTCTTTTTAGGCACTATGACTAGGGTGAGACCCATTGACTGTCTAAGATTGGATATATAAACCCTACTTGCAGTAATTTTTTATTTCAGTCTTAACAATGTCTTTTAAAGCAGGATTCAATCTTCTCTGGGGTTGTCTGACAGGTTTGATATCTTCAGTGTATATATGATGGGTACAAATCTCAGGAGGGATGCCCTTCATATCTTGGTATTCCAAAGCAAAAGCTGTTGAATGGGAAATCAGGAGTTGGATAAGTTTTTCTTCCTGATTTGCTGCTAACTGGGTGTTGATATTAAGTGCCTTTCGTGGTAAAATCATGACCTGTTTTGTGATTTGATCCATGGATGTAGTCAATCCATATACTAGAGTCATGTTATTGAGGGGACAAGAATGTGGAAGCAACATGTGGAATGTGGCTAAGTCTCTGTAAAAGGTCTCTCCACAAGGGATGATATTTGCTAGGGTACAATGAGCAGAAGTGAGTTCTCTTCTAGAATCTTGGGCAAGCTCCATTACATCCTTATTGATTAGAATGTGGGTAATATCTTCTATTGTATCATAGTAGATTTCTTCTTCCAACTCACCCAAATGTTCCTTGATGGTGACCATAGCTACTGAGGCACTGTTTTCCATGTTATCTGGCCCATCCACCCATACTTTTCCTATATAATGTATTGATGGTTTAGCTGGTGGATACAGAGATATTTTCTTCAAATCTATCCCATTAGAAATGACCATATCCCCAGTTTGACAATCAATAGATGATGTTGTTGTAGCCAGCCATGGTCTTCCTAATATTAGTGGATAAGCATTTCTCTGGTTTCTGGGTTCTAATATCAGGAAGTGTACAGGGAATTCCCATGATTCTATCACAACTGGGACATCAGTAATTACCCCTTTTGGAATAGCTACTAACTGGTCAGCAAGTTGAAGGATTATAGATGTGGATTGGATACCTGTGAGGGCTAATTTGTCCATTGAATGAATTGTCATCACATTTATTGTTGCTCCCAAATCAACTAAAACATTTGAAATTTCTACCCCTGAGATGTAAACAGTTATGACAAGATTTCCAGGGTCTCCATACTTTGGGAGGAGCATTTCTCCCATTAGTAGATCTACTACTTTCCCTTCCACCTAGATTGTAGAAGGAAAGTTTTTCTTCCTGTCCTGTGTTTTGACACAATATTGTTTGATGAATTGGTTCAGTTCTGGCACATCTCTGATTGCATGGAGGAGTGGAATTTCAATGTTGAGTTGTCTAATTTCCTGTAACAGTTCTGATTCCAGGGTAGATTGGACTTGTTTTTGTAAGATTTTTTTCTGGGGAACATGCTATTTGAGTCATTTTGGGTATGGTGCTAGTTTTTCCATCTCTGGAGCTCTTATCAGAAATGTTTCCAGGAATGTTCTTCGGAGTCAGCCTTTTAGGAGGAACTACAGAGTTATCCAAGGATGATTTTTTTTGCACTTTTTCAGTAGTAATCTCCTCTAGAAGTTGAGTGGATGAATTTTCAAGTTCCACATTATTGGTTACTTCAACTATATTTGGAGGAGATGGTCTTGGGAATGCTTTCCCATAATGCAGCTGGTGATTATTGGGATATATAGCATTAATTCTAGCCATGTTTTCTTGTTCTATCATGTAAACAGCTACTCCCTGTTTATTTCATGGATTTGGTATAGGTTGAGTTGGTAAGGGGGGTTGGCTAACTAGTTCATTTTGTGACTAACCTTGTGTGTTGGGGGGTCCAGTTAGTAAAGATTTTTGTTGAGGTTGGAAACGTCTAGGTTGTCCCTAGTATTGTTGATTATATCCCTATTGAGGACCCCATTAAGGCTGCATGTTTTGTGATCCAAACTATGGTGGCCACTGTTGATTTCCCCAGGATTGATTTTGCCAATGTTGGTTTTGCCACTGTTGATTTGGCCAGTCCTATTGTCCCCAAGGAGGATTACTTTGAGGCCCATGCCAAGTTGGATTCCATTGATTATTTCCCCAATTAGAAGGACCCTTGTAAGAAGGATGGCTTGGATACTAATTATAAGGGAAACTTCCAGCTTGTTTTTGTCCTACATAATTCAACTCTTCTTCTATGATGGCATTCTTCTTACTTAACCTTTTTAGGGCTAGAAGTTGACTACATTAACTGGTAGGATGTTCCCTGTCATAGATCTGACAGATCTCTGATTTGTCTAAAGGGCATTCTCTCAACAAATGCTTGTTTCTACACCTAGGACAATAGATGGAGAGTGGTTCAGTGGTTCTACCTTGATTAGTTGTTCTTGTTTTTTCCTTAATCCCATCCAAGGTGGAATTTAGTTGGACCAGAATATGTATTTTTAGATTTGCAATCTCTTCCATTAACTGTCCTATTTCATTCTTCCCTTTGAAAGATTTGGGCGTTCTCACTCCATCTTGGGTTCTGAAATAGTTCCTACAGAGTTCTTCTATAGCAGGCATATCCATTTTATTGATATTCCATCTTCCCATCAGATCCAATGCCTGCTTTGATTCTTTGTCTAATCCTTTTACAAACAAGGTTCTGGCCAAAGAATGATTTACAGGATTGCCATATCTTCTCAAAGCAAAGTTGAACCTATCCATATAATCCTCTAAGGTTTCTTCCTCTCTCTATTTAATTTTGATTAATTCCTCATTCTTATCACTGACTACAATAGTCTTGGTATTTTCCAAAGAATTCTGTCTCCATCTGATCCCAGGAATGGATGGAATTTTGGGGCAGGCCCATAAACCATCTCATTGCAGAATCCTTTAGGGTTGAGGGAAATAATTTGAGTTTTTGGTTATCTGATCCATAATCATAAGTTTGGCATACCACTTTGAATTCAAACAAAAACTGATCTAGATCCTCAGAAGCAAGACCCCTAAAATTTGGCAAGTGGGCAGGTGAAATATTTTTCATAGGGGCATTATCTCTAGTAGCCAGAACAATGGGATATGAGAAGGTTCTCAGAGCCTAATTTTCCTCATCTTCATGATTATCATGATTATCATCCATGTCTAGTACTGGTTCTTCTCCCTATGGTTCTAGGAAATTAGGTTCTATCAAAGGGTCTGCTTGAAATTTTTGTTGTAATTCTTGGATATAGTCAGTGAGTGGTAGATTTGGAGGATTGAAAGGATTATTAATTTTAGGTGCAGCTTCCAAGGTAGGTTCTAGATGTCTCTCTTCAACAAGATCTTGTGTCACCCCACTGCTTTCTCCTATAGTTTGTTGATGGGGTGTCTATTTTATGTATCTTCCTTTTGAATCTCTAGCTCTAACCATACAGATCTATCCTAAAACTATTTAGCTAAGTTTTCCTAATTAACACAATGTCCCTAGCAATGGCACCAAAAATGACAAGGGTCATTGTACCTCATCATTTAATCATATTTCAGATGTCAAATCCAGGGCTGTGTCCTTGGCTATCTGCAATTAGGAATCCTATAGTTGCTAGTTTTATCTAACTCTAATGACCTTTACTGATTTAAAGAAATTGATCTATCTGCTATGAAATGAATTCCAAGAATATTGAAAATAGAACTTGAATAGTAAATTACTTAAAACCAATCTATAAACTGAAACATGCATCTATCTATGAAAATAGTATCTTTTAAAGCAGTGTGATCAGTGCCAAAGGATGGGACAGCCAACCTTCACCCAGGGGATGTTACTGCATCCTCATGTAATGATGGAGCCATTTGAATAGTGGGGTCTAGACTTTGTGGGACCAATTTCTCCACCTTCATCAGGAAAAGAATATATTCTGGTATGCACAGATTATGTGACTAAATGGGTTGAGGTTCAAGCTTTGCAATTTGCAAGAGAAGAGAAAGTTGTTGATTTCATTTATAATAAGATTTTCTTGAGGTTTAGAGCCCCAACATCTATAGTTTCAGATAGAGGAACTCAATTTACTTCACAGGTAATCAAAGCATTCACAGATTTATATCAAGTTAAGCACAGGAAATCTTCACCTTACTATCCTCAATCTAATGGGCAAGTGAGGTGACTAATAGGGAACTTGAGAACATTCTGACAAGGACAGTGGCAATGAATAGAAAAGATTGGGCTAACAGATTACCTGAAGCAGCTTGGGCTTACAATACCACAAGGAAGTCCAAAATAAAATTCTTACCATATGAATTAGTTTATGGAAAAAAACCTATTTTCTCTATAGAATTTAAACTCTAGACACTTAAAATTGCATTAGATATTGGTCTACCATTGTCCATAGCCCAACAGAATAGATTTCTTTAGCTCAATGAGTTAGATGAAATCCAAACAGAAGCCATTCAGCAAACAGAACTAGTTCAATATCAAAGGAAGCAATGGCATGACCAACACATCAAGAGGAGGACATTTCAACAAGGTGATTAGGTTCTTCTTTATGATTCTAAATTCAAGGAGTTCAAAGGGAAGTTACAAACTCATTGGATGGGTTCTTATCAAATAAAAGAAGTTTTTGAGAATGGAATAGTGCTGGTGGAACCTATTGATGGAACTACGAACACATTTATAGTGAATGACCACCGAATTAGACTCTATAAAAGGCCATCCACTAAGGAAGAGTTCATCAAAGATTTGTGTTTGGTTACGGGAGACACGTCCTCTGTCATAGTTTTGGACTGATGAAAAAAAAAGAAAAAAAAAGAGAGAAGGTTGAAAACTAGCAAATGGCAGCCTTCTTAAATTTATTTTTAAAAAAAGAGAGAAAAAAAAGGGAGAGAAGGTTGAAAACCAGCAAATGGAGGCCTTCTTTAAAAAAAAGAGGAAGATAGAAAACTAGTAAATGGCTATCTTTCTCAACCAAGGGGATTGAAAACTAGCAAATGGTGGTTCCCTTCTTCATGCAAGATAAGAATAATCAAACTACAAAGGTGATCAGGTGCCTGAAGTTACTCAAACACACCTCCGACGATTTCAAATAAGGAGTACCTCCGGCACTCCACCAATAAAGAGTTAATGAATATAATAAATTGGGAGGAGACCCGCCTCTCCAGGTAATAAAGTAGAGATGTCATTTGATGAGGTCATCATGACTCATCCTCCACTTTATGACAGGGACAAAGATGAAGTCAACACACATTCTGAGAGAAATCATTACTCTTGTTTGCATAAGTACTTACAAAGGACTGCGCTGATGTCACCTAGATACATGGATTCCTGAACCACTCTGTAGGAATGCTTGCAGGTTGCATGACAATAAAGATGCTGACGTCATTTCAATCCATGAAGAAGCTGCTCAGGTGCCATGTCGCGTCAAGTCTCATCAACGCCGCAGCATTTCAGCCAAGTACATCGGATCCTCATCATTAGGATTGGTTCAGGTAATTCTCTTTTAATTAAATATTAATTAGCAACTATCTTGTCATTTCTATTTTTGGGTGCCGTCATTATGACACGTCCTCCTGTCATTATTTTCCTTCCCAAATTCATGCATGCCACCATCTTTGCTACACTGTCACCATTTCTATGGAGTGTCCCATCACTTTGCTTCAATTATGGTCGCATAGGCACTCTAACCAATTTTAAGTTCTTCTTCCATAGTCCAAGCAATTAAATAAATTGACATAATAATCCTCATTCAAAACTACAAAATACCCTAAAGAACAGATTCAATTGATACAGTCCTCCGGAGCCTACGGAGTTAAAGGAGAAAGAACAAATTACATAGGAGAGTGAGGGATTTAGCACGGAGGGTAAAACAAGGACTCAGAAATGGGGCTTAAGAAGGAATCAGAGCCAGAAAGTGTTACAAGTCTTTTGCAAGATGATGCTGCAGCAGACATTCTGAGGAATACAGGATGGCTGGAGTTTTTGGAAAAGTTTGAAGGGTTTCAAGAGGATATTGTTGATGACTTCCTAAGAAACCTAAGGGACAATCAGATAGTTGTAAGGGGAGTTCAAGTCAATCTCTTTGCAACCACAATCAGTCATATTTCTAGATTGCCTAAACAAGGTGAGAGGTTCTACCATCTAAAAACTTCATATACTGATTTGATTAGGAATTTCTCTGTTGAACGTGAACCTGCAATACAGTTGCATTTAAGTAAGAATGAGGTTAAAGGAATTCTTAGATCCTCACTTCCAAACCCTTGGCAATCTGTAACTATATGGTTGATGAAATATTTCACATTTTATGGTCAATTTTCCTTAGTTCTAGGACCAATAATGAAAATGTTGATTTTTCTTAGGCATGGGAATGCACACCCTGAATTCAGCATAAATATTCCCAACTTTTTGTACTCTACCATTAGAGCAACTGTAAAAAAAATAAGGGTCCTATGAAACACCATGGCCTCATTTTTCTGATAGTCAAACATCACTTTTTGTCTCAAGCTGATGGGGAAGAATTATGGCAGACATTTCTAGATAACAAACCCCAAGACAGAGAACCGGAGAGGGCTCAGGAAGTGGGTGAGGTTTCCTCTACCTAGCAAGAAGAGGAGGCAGAGCCTTCAACTTCCTCTGTAGCTATTGAAAAATATAAAAAGTCCTCACTAGAGGCAACTTCATCTGCTACCCCTATTTCTGACAAGAAAAGGAAAGGAAAAGAAATTAGAGAACCTATTATTGAGCATACACCATATATGACTCGCTCAGCAAAGAGAAAAATGACCTTGGATGAGGAATCTACCCCAATAAGACCAACCAGGGAAAGCTAGGGTCAGAAAACAAAGAAAATTTCAAAGAAAATTGACTCTGATATACATTACTAGGCTGAAGAACCCTCCCATGACTTAGATGACATTCCTCTAATAAGAAAGAAGAAATAGAAAGAGGTTTCTCCTGAGCCTTCTGTTCATCTAAGTCCAACTTCACAACATTCTCCTACTCTAGAGTCAGAACAAAAAGAAACTTATACTATTTCCTTTGATTCTGAGGATGATATACCTACTCCAGAGGCACCTGATCCACCTATGCTATAGAGAAGCAAAAGGAAAAGGTAGCTCTCCCAAGCTGAAAAAGATACTGCTCTCCTAGCTTAATTTCTTTTGGGTTTCAGAACTTCTAAGGAGAAAGCTGGGCCTTATTCAGTGCTAGTAGTTGGAGAGAAGACCTGAGGAGAAACTCAAGATAGGGAGGCTGTAGGGGAAGTTGAAGCAAAGAAAATAGATGCCGGTGGCAGTGAAGAGCTAATGGATGTGGAAGCCCCTAACGTACAGCAAATAGAAGAGGAAATGGGAGCATATTCTCACCCCTCTGACCAAGAGGATACTAAAATTTCAAAAGAACAGCAGATGTTAGAAGAGATTGAAAATCTAAAAAAATTATTATGGGGGAAGAACTAGATTATCACTGACCTCAAGAAGGTCAGGATGGAGATAGAGGATGAGCAAAATTAGGTAATTGAGAAACTACAAATAGAGCTCTAGAATAAACAACAAATGATTCGAGAGAAGGAAGCAGAATTAGAAGCCTAGAAGACTGAGCCAGCTAAAATCCTTGAGGAAAAGGAGGCAGAGGCAGTACAGAACATTTCTAATCTTACCAAGGCTAGAGACAATGGTCTCATAATAATTACAGCATTAATTGAGAAAGTACATAGCCAAGATAAACAATTCACTTGGGCCAACAATAAAATAGATGATCAGGAGGAATATATTCATGAGTTAGTTGGCCCAGGGGCAACTAGTGAACAGGAGGTACAAACATATCCATATGTGGGTCCAATCCCCATTAATATTCCTAAGGCCCTGTTCCACTGGGAAAGGAGAAGTAGAGAATATGAGGCTTCTAAGCCTATGCTACAATTATAGAGGGCAGTTACTGCCATGACAAAAGGAGTAGAAACCCTAGAGCAAAAAGTCATTCAGATAGCCTCCATTTCTTTTGAGATTCTATCTTGTAGGCCTCCAAGTGCCAGTTATACTATGTTCTTACAGGAGAGAGTCCTGCAAAGGAAGCTATCTTTGGTCCTGTTAGATCTAACTAAGAACACAGAAACAGCAGAGGGGTTCATGGAAGCATATACAAGGAGTTCTAATGAAGACAAAAACATTATGTGTGAATTATATTTGCATGGTTTCTGTGTTAATGATATGACCTTCATTATTAATTATTTTTTGGGGGAATGTCAGCGCAAAGCATTCATGTCACTGATGAGAAATCATCATATTTGGAATGAGAGAATGGAGGCTCATCTCAAGAAGGATACAGAAACAAGTCTTTTCATCAAAAAGGAGTGTCCAAACCCTTATTATTTTGAGGTCCAATTCAAAGCATATGTCTATCAACCTGAAAGTCAAACCAAGATTTTGCCATTGTATCTAAAAAATCTGCAAGAGTGTTCCATTGATTTTGGTCTTTTTATGAACAGTTTAGCTAATCCAGTGCTTGCAGTAGTAAAGAAAAGGTGGAACATTCTAAGTTCAAAGCAGAAAATGAGAGAACTGGTGACTCCTGCTAACTTAAGATTATTTATGAGGAAGGCACGATTAATATCCAAGATGATGGATAAACACAAATAGGAGTGGATAGGTGGCCGTTTCAGAGCCCCTCTCATCATTGAGCCACTACCTATTTGGGCTAAGCAAATGGAAGATGATAAGTTGTAGGAGTGGATGAAGCCAGTTGATCAATACAGGGGAAATGGTAATACAAACTGTACCACTTGGACTACCTATGCACAAGACTACAACTTGACTGATAGGATATTCCACTAGAATAAATCTAGATTGTGAGAAGTAGGAGGACCTGCTAATCCTTAAGTACGAGGGAAATGATGAGTGCCAGGTAGCACCCATGATGACTGCACCAAAATAGGCTAACAAGATTGTTCTAATGATGATTAATAAGAGATGAATTACTTAAGATCATGATTTCTAATTGAAGGACTAATGTGCATTGAATTGATGGAAATATGCAGAAATCTTCTCTTTTTGAATCAATAGGTGCAAGTGTTCAGGTAGACAATTTTGTGCATCTCCAAAGGTAGTCCTAATGATCTCTGGAGCCGACATCAGCCTGCCATGACTAGTTTCCAACGTTTCAAATTTAATTGGAGAAATTTTTGGGATAAGAAGGTGAAGCATCTTCGGAGCTGGATTGAAGTCTTGAGCATCTCTGGAGCTAAATGAGAAGGTCACAAACATATCTCTAGAGCTACAGACAGAAATATACATCTCCGGTGCCTCTTTAGAATAGTGCAAATTTCCAGCACAGCTGTCGGTCAGACACTTCCAGTGGTGATCGGGATGCTCCTGATGTTACTCAAATCATCACCTGAGTAATTAAGAGCAGTCAATAGTTAACTACTGGAAGTTTTTATCTCTTTTTGGTTTTTGCATGAGTTACTGATAAACTGATTTAATACCTATATTTTAGGGTCTCGCTACCCATTTGTATTTAAAACTAATACTCAGATTCAGTGTGGACTTCTGTTCCACTCAATCTATTTTTATTGCATGGATATTTATTCTGTAGTTAGATTGTTAGTAGAATAAAGAGATTAATGTTATCTCTTAGATGAACTAGTAGAATAGGGAGAGTGATCTCTCATCATAGATTTTAGATATAAACTTACAGAAGTAGCAGCAAAAGAGACAACGATTATTCTTCTGATTTCTGTAATCTCATTTTGATATCAATATTTTTCTGAATGCAAAGTTGATGGAATTGGACTGAATCGAGTTGTGATAATATTCTCTTGTGATGTTTCTTTACTTTAGTCTTCATCCCTAAGGGTGTGGAGCAAGGGCCCGCTCTCACCACCAAGGCAAAAGTCTAGTACTATTGTTTTGTTGTTTCAAATTTTGCTTTAAAAGAAACTTACTGTTTTCATAGATAGATGCATGTTTTAGTTTATAGATTGGTTTTAAGTAATTTACTGTTCAAGTTATGTTTTCAATATTCTTGGAATTTATTTCATAGTAGATAGATTAGTTTCTTTAAATCAGTAAAGGTCATTGGAGTTAGTTAGATAAAACTGGCAACTCTAGGATTCCTAATTGCAGATAGCAAAGGACACAACCCTAGATTTGACATCTGAAATATGATTAAATGATGAGGTACAACAACCCTTGTTAGATACCCTGATCCATTTAGTGAGCAAGATGTGATAAATGGCTTTCTTGGGTGAGGTTACTAAACTACAGCTTAAGAGAATTCTGTTGGAAAATGACTTCTTGATGATTGGAGCTACAAAGTTGATTCTGGGAAGGGTGTTTTTGGAAGATGGTGAACACTATAGATTTGATATAGACATCACTTCTAGGTTTGTGGCTTCACTTCTTGATCTGAATATTCCCAAAATAGAGGTGGAGTCCATTGGTCGAAGAATGTTCAAACCAACCTGTTGGGTGACCTAGAGGAGGTGCTAGCGGCTACTACTTTGGGAACTGGGGTGCCTCAGCCCCATGATATGGAACTATTGAACATTCCTAGGGAAGTGGTGAAATATGACTCCATCCTTGATATCAAGGGCGCAGATCTACTGGTGCACTGTGAAAAGGGGATGGTTGGGGTCAACTTTCTAAAGAAAATGTTGCAACTGGTTCCTATGCAATATTTCGATTGGGTAGTTAAGTTCTCACACTTCATTTAGGAGAATGGTGAAGTATGAATAGCTATTATCTATGAATATTTTGTAATGGTTTCTAGTTTAGTTGAATCTAGGGCTGGGGCTTCAAGATTTCAATATGAAAGTTCAACATAGTATCGAAGTGGGGTGATGTAAGGTTTTTATGGCCATGCATGGACTTTTTGGTGATATTGTTATACAATTGGTTTATTTTAGGTGGTCTAGGCTTCCATAAATAGAATCTTGGTGTATACAGACATTTTTCTACATACTTTCTACCAAATAGGCAAAAGGCAAAGATGTAAACTTTTTTGAATATTTAATATAATAGACTAGCTCTTACGAATAAAAAAATATCACTATTATATTACTTCTACTATAATTTTCTTAGTTTAATCATGGTATCAAAGTTGGACTAGGTGTAACTCCATTATATAGGTACCCATGTAAATGAAAGCAACTTGAAAGTATTTATAGGCCATCCCTTATGGTGTAATTGACATAGGAGAGGACAATCTGTCTAGGATTATTTTGAAGTTGTCATAAAAAAGAGTGCTAATGTGAAGTGATGTTTTTTCCTTTTGAAATAAAAGGAAAGGAGGTGCCACCTTGTTAGAGTGAGAGAAACTATATGAAAAATGGAGAATTTCAATTACTTTAGAAAGGGAGAGCATATATTTCTACTACTATTGCAAAGAAACTATGTGTTTATGTGTGTGTGGGCATAGATTGATTTATAATCTATTACTCATTAAGTGTAAGGAGTTGATCATCTTCTTACTAAGTTTGTTTTTGTGTAGTAAGAAATCTGGTATGATTGGAAACACATGAGCATACTCAAAATGTCATATATTTATGACAATATTGATGAGGCCAATGAATAAATCATCTGACTATTTTAAAAATATTAGATATGTTGATATTATCAAAAGAAATTTTAAACAGGTTGTAAGAGGAAATATAGGTTCCTCAATATGCCTCCATTTTGGTTTTTGAGGAGGAGAGGTGCTTGAGGTCTCAAAAGGGTAGTGGTGTGCTCATTTTATAGTTTAGTGGATGTTTGGCTATAGGGATGGTGTTGGAGATAACCACACATCCAACATCTACATGTGTATGTGTGTTATCGAGAATTTGAAGAATTAAACATGTGTTGGTTATAGCATTAGCAATAGGAGTCTTAGAGGTGTCCGTGTTAGATAGTTAAGTGTCAATAAATTATAGTTTGCTGTCATGTTTAGTTCCTTGATTATAGGAGGTTGTTACACGTCTTTGTACTTATAAAATGTAATCATCCTTCACTGAATGATATAATAATTTTTCTATTGAATAATATCTTTGCCATATTACTTCTACTAAAACTTTCTTAGTTTTATAAAGAGTTGGGGGCAATGGTAGGTACAGAGAGGGAGTAGGGAATAGATCATTGAAACAATATAGGAGTCATTAAATGGAAAAAATCTTTAGCCAATAAATATCATACAAAGAAAGTGATAGAGTTTTCCTAGTAAGATGTACTTTCATTGAGCATATATAGATAATAAATTCAAATCAGGATATCTCCTACAATAACATTCAAGAATAGAGGAATAATTAAAACAATGTAATACTTTGTAAGAATTGTGAGACCTCCTTTGGTTGGAACTTATTGCTCAATAGGCCAAACCATTCCATAAAGTGCTCTACTTTGTTTCAAAAATAACACTTGTATTTTTCTTCTGTACTTAACAAAAATTATACAAAAATTTCCCTTACAATAAAGATGCCAAACTAAGGATGTATTCCATGGAGAGGATTTCAAGGTTTATTTTTATGGGATGGGAGGTCTCATGAAATGAAAACAAATTTTACAAGATAAATTAAAATCTTGTTCTTGAAAATAAAATCCTCTAGTTGTTAGTTCTCAATTTCTAGTAGGTTCCTTTAGGATAGGCCTAAAAATTTCCTCCATTGATGTAGGAGAGTTTTCTACCACATGTCATGCATCTATTGATGGTGGATGGAATAAAAAAACATACACCACATGAGTGCCAAGTTCCCCAACACATGAATGCTACAACATTACTTTATATCTTGATGAAACATTATTACAAGATGCCTCAATTTATAGAGGTTCTTACCATACAATACTAGTACAATACATTTAATACTTTTCCCCTTCTAGAAACTTCCTAGCCTTATCCAACCTCATTTAGAAACTTACTAAGCAAGATACTTAATAGTTTTCATTTTTTCTAAAATTTTACATTCACACTTTTCTCTTTTTATTTAATTATGCAATTACAATAATTAATTATGGTAACTAAATGATGGAAGAAATTACATGATTATTCCAACACCCTCTTAATTTCTACCACTAACTCCTTTAGCATCTATAATACCCAAATTTTATCTTAGATATTCAAAATTCTCCTTTTCTAATGCCTTTGTGAATAAATCTACAAGTTGGTCTTTAGATATACTAAACTCCAAGTAGATTTCTCCATTGTTCACTAGTGACTTCCTTTGAGTCATAAGAAACAATTATCAACCACACAACTCAAACATTCAAACCTTGCTTGATTTCTTATTTGTTTGACATGTGAATATTTATGCTTGTACAAATTTTTAAACATGTTTGTGACCTTTTGCCAAATAGATACACCAATGCATCCATAATTCATCTGTATATAATCTTTCATAGATTGCTTATTTCACTCTCTATTGGACAACACATTTTTTTCAAAATGATTCTTCAATCCACAAATAGTACAAAGATGAATATCCCAACACATTTCCTTTGTATGTCCTTGTCTAGTATAAAGAGAATACTGGAATCATTGCATTTCTTGAATTTGTAACTATATTACCGGTAACATCATTTGTATTATATTTACCTCTAACATATCCAAGGCCTTCATTCATTAGACTTACTCTTGATTCAATGGGCTCTTAAATTCCTTGCCCATACTTTACCAAACCTTTTCTATCATAATCTGTTCTTTTCATAATCTTAACCAACATTCTTTACAAAACATCGTTTGATAATCTCACCACAACTAGCAAGATTTGCATATTAAAACACATTGGTATCACCAACCTTACACTCTTTATCTAAAGAAGTTTTAGCTATATCAAGTGATTCAATATGTGAATAACACAAATCACTCATATCACATGAGACATCACATAGTGAAGGCTTTGACCTTAGATACTCATTTTCCTTTACATATGATACAAGTAATTGACCTAATCAATTATTTTGTTCTTTCAATTTTGATATTTCATCCTTTTCAGAAATATTCAACTTTTCTTCCGATTCTTTATTTTTCTTTTTAACTTTCACTAGTTCTTCTTGCAAAGTATCATTTTTGCACATTAAATTTTTATTGTTTTTCTTCACTCTTTTACCAATCTTGAAACAAATGATTTATACAATTAAAGTTATCTAGTGCTGCTTCTTGTGCACTTATTTGTGATTTGTCTTGCTATAGTGATTCAATATTTCCTTCTTCCTTGATGACAATTGTTTGGCCGCTTCACTCACCTTTCTTTCCTTTGCTATGTGATCTTTTCATACTTGTTTGGCTGGCTTCACACTAATTGCCTTCTAGTGGCTTCTTCTTAATCTAACTCAGTGATTAATCTCCTCCTAACTTTCTTAGACACAAAATCTTCAAATCTACAGTTTCATCTTTTTGAAAATGGCAACTCTTCAGACCCATTGAAGTCCAAATGATTACAATTGTTGGGAAATGAGGTGTCTCAACCTTGCATATTTCCCGTAATAGTTATTTTTCATTTAATATTTTCCTATAGTTGTTACACATTGTCGATGCTTTGAAAAATTGGTTTATTAGGTGTCAAAAGATGCCCATATGGTGATATATTGTGGAAGGCCTATTTTCAGGCATATTATGATAGATTCTATGACATTTGTAAGGGTCAAAAATAGGGGATTTCATTCTGGACGTGAGAGCTTATTTTTGGACTGGAATCTTGGCTGAGAAGCTTCATACATGGTTTTGTAAAACCACAAATGGTTTCTTGCATATCCAGGAGTCTATAAATTCGAAGCTTGAGGAGTAGTTTGTGTATGTTGAGTTTGCAGGTATTGTTATGCTGTTGGAATGCTGCCAGAATTCTTCCAAAGTTGATTACTGGTGATACTCCTGTAATAAACTTTCTCTACAAGTGTATGTAATCTTGGTATTGGATTTGAAATACATTGAGCAGGCCTTTGGAGTGTAGGGTTTTTCACATGAAAGAATTTTCCCCACGTATATCTGGTGTTTTGTGTTTTATTTTTTATTTCATGTTTTGAATGTGCTTCTAGATTTTTAGTAATTGTTAGATTAGTTTTAAAAAGTTTTACATAATGTATCCCCTCAATATTGGCATAGGAAGTTGTTTCTGCTACTTTAACTTCCTTACAAGTGGTATCAGAGCCTAATCACCTTTGGTTTCAGTTGTGAGTTGTTGGGGTTTTTGTGCTAATCAAGGTTTGAGTGGGAGCTTGTGTAGAGGATACTTTGTGATCTTGTTGCAGGCATTTTCATATGGCGAGCACATCTGGGAGGATTAAGGTAGAGAAATTTTTTGGCACGAATTTTGAAATGTGGAAGCTGAAGATGGAAGACCTATTGATTGATCGGGATCTATGGGATGTAGTGGATGAAAATGTCCATAGGCCTGTGGATCCATCTTTGGCTACAAAATATGATAAAATAGATAGAAAATTTAAAGGTCTCATTAAACTATGTCTTGCAGACTCAATTCTGATAAATGTCCATGAAGAACCCACTTCGAAGAAGCTTTGGAAGAAGTTGGGTGAAATATATCAAGCTAAATCTCTAGTAAATAAGATTTTCTTGAGGAAGAAGTTGTATTCCTTGAGAATGGAAGAAGGTGGATGAATTTCTAATCATCTGGAAACATTCGATATGTTGGTGACTCAGTTGACCTCAGTTGGGGTTAAAATGGATGAGGAAGAAAGGTGCCAAATTTCGCTATGTTCGTTGCCAAACTCATGGGATGGCCTAGTTATGGCTATTGGGAGCACTGCAGTCATCTTGACGATGGAGGATGTTGTTGGTTCTCTACTTTATGAAGAGATGAGAAGGAAGGTCTCTCTTAATGCCAAAGAGGCTTTGAGTGTTTAGGGAAGACAAAAAGAATGAGGAAAAGATGAGAAGCAGCATAGCCATTCCAAGTCCAAGAATAAGGGGAGATCAAAATCTCCTGGTAAGTCCAAGGCAATATGTTGGAACTGTGGAAAATCCGGACACTTTTGAAAGGAATGTAAAGAAGAGAAGAAAAAGAAGAAGAAGAAGAAAGATTTAGATTCTGAGTCCGAAAAGGAAGATGGAGATGCCTTTCTTGCATCCTTGTCCACTTGTGCAGGTGATAATGCATGGTTGATAGACTCAGGTGCATCTTATCACATGACTTCTTACAAAAACTAGTTTAGTAAGTATGAAAACTATGATGGTGGTAAGGTGTATTTGGGTGATAATTCTTTCCTTGACATTGTTGGTCATGGTAGTATTCATGTGAATTTTTCTAATGGTAGAGTTAGACAATTTGATGGTGGCTTACATATCCCAGGACTAGCAAGAAAATTATTATCTGTTAGCAAGCTAATAGATGCGGGTGTGCATGTACAATTTTTTGAAGCAAGTGTGAAAATGGTGAGAGATTCTATGGTGATAGCAAGAGGAAGTGGATTGGGCACACTGTACTAGCTTGATGCATGCATGGTTGAGTACAATAGCACTTCTAATAAAATCAAGCCAGAAACTACTTCACTGAAAAAAGAGATGGTTTCCACTTTTGTGGATGTTCGTGGCTTCTGGGTACCTAAGGGTACTCTGTCTACCAAATCAAAGTTGCCTGCAGAGAAGACCATGTTATGGCACTAGAAACTTGGCCACATTGGAGAGAAGGGTTTGAAAGCCCTAAAAAATAAGAACCTTGTTGAAGGTTTGAATGATTGCAATCTAGAGTTTGATTTCTGTGAACATTGTATTTATGGAAAACATAACTGCATTCAGTTTTACTCATCTTCTCATAAGTCTTCATGTATTTTGGATCTAATCCATTCAGATGTATATGGTCCTGTTGATGTTGCTTCTATTGGTAAATCAGTTTATTATGTTACTTTCATTGATGATTTTAGTAGGAGGACATGGGTATATTTTTTAAAGAGTAAATCTAAAGTTTTCAGTCATTTTAAGGAGTTTAAGGCTATGGTAGAAACTTAGAATGGAAAGAAAATTAAATGTTTGAGGACTGACAATGGTGGTAAGTACTATTCTGTAGATTTTGACATATTCTATACAGATTACGGGATTAAAAGACAAAAGACAAAACCATATTCTCCTCAATAGAATGGAGTTGCAGAAAGAATGAACGTAATGTTGATGGAGAAGGCTAGGGGCATGTTGAGTGGAGCTAGTCTAGAATAAAAGTTTTGGGCTGAAGCTATTGCCACTGCTTTTTATTTGATAAATAGATCTCCTACATCAGCGCTTGTTGATAAAACATTGATGGAGGCGTGGTCAGGGAAAAAGCCTTCACTTAGACATCTGAGAGTTTTTGTTTGTGAGGCATATGCACATGTACCTAAGGAGAAGAGAACAAAGTTGGATTCTAAGGCTGTCAAATGTATGTTCATCGGCTACGAATGTGGTGTGAAAGGATACAAGCTTTGGGACCCTGTTTCACATAAGGTAATTTATTCCAGAATTGTTATTTTTAGAGAGACTAAATCTTCTCCTGTTACTTTTCAGCTAGAATAGGTTAAAGAAATTGAACAGAAAAAGGATGTGATTCAACTTCCTTCTACGCCTAAGAAAGTTGAATCGAGACTCCAAGATAGACCAGAAGTTGAGGAGAGCTTATCAATCCCTGAATCTTCAGAAGAGGGAGAAGAGGAGGAAGAAGTGGAAGAACCTCTACCTCTACTTCTTAGAAGGTCTTCAAGGCATAAGCAAGCACCTGAAAGGTATGGGTATTCACCTGATGATTGGAAGTGTATATTTGCTTTGAGTACTAACATTGATGAACCGAGATCTGTGCAAGAGGCTTTGGGTATGAATGATGCATAGTCCTAGAAAATATCCATGGATGAAGAGATGGCAACCCTTGAAAGAAATGATACATGGGACCTAGTACCATTGCCTAAAGGATGCAAATATGTTGGATGTAAATGGGTGTTTAAGAAAAAGATTGGTTCAAATAGAAATGTTGAAAAGTATAAGGCACGGTTGGTTGTGAAGGGATACTCTCAGGTTGAGGGTATTGATTACGGTGAGATCTTTTCTCCTGTTGCTAAAATGACATCCATTCATTTTTTATTATCTATTGCAACAGCTTATGACCTAGAGGTCGAACAAATGGATGTGAAAACTACTTTCCTTCATGGTGATTTAGAGGAAGCAATTTACATGATATAGCCAGAGCACTACGTGGTGAAAGGTAAAAGCACATTGGTTTGTAAGTTAAAGAAATCTTTGTATGGCCTTAAACAAAGTCCTAGGATGTGGTACTAGAAGTTCTATACTTATGTGTTGAGTTTGGGATTTGTGCAGTCTAAATCTGATCACTGTGTATATTTTAAATCTGATGCTGATCATTTCCTAGTAATTAATTTATATGTTGATGACATGTTTATTGGGAAAGGAAAAGGTTTGATTGCAGAATTGAAATCTCAGCTCTCTGCGAAATTTGAAATGAAAGATCTTGGTGCAGTAAAACACATACTTGGGATGGAGATCAGAAGAGATCGTGAGAATAGAAAGATATGGCTTGGCCAAAGTAAGTATGTTTGTTCAGTTTTGCAAAGGTTTAATATGCAAGATTGTAAACCACTTTGTGTTCCTGTTACATTGGAAATGAAGCTCTTTATTTCACAATGTCCTACATCCCCATTGGAGATGGAAGACATGAGCAGAGTGCCTTACCATAGCGCAGTTGGAAGCTTAATGTATGCTATGGTCTGTACAAGACCAAACATTGCCCAAGCAGTGGGAGTTCTTTCTCATTATATGTCTAATCCTGGAAGAGTACACTGGGATGTAGTTAAGAGGGTCTTCAGATATTTGCGGGATACAGCAAAGTACTCTATTTGTTTTCATGGTACAAGAGATCAGCATTCCCTGAGTATTCACAGTTTTGTGGATTCATATTGGGTTGGTGATGTCAATAGCAGAAGGTCCACCAGTGCATATGTTTTTACTCTTAATGATGGTGCAATTAGTTGGATGAGCAAGCAACAGGTTGTGGTCACTTTGTCCACTACAGAGGTAGAGTACATGGCAGCTATGTTGGCAAGAGACACTGTGTAGTTTCATTAGTGTTGTCATTGATGGCAACAAAGTCCATTCCACACATCCACAGGACATGGTGTGTCTTTTCCAGAAGTCAAATTGAAGAAGTGTTATGGTCCAGTAAGCAAGAACAAAGTAGGCAACAAGGTCTGACAATCAAGTCTGGATCTCTCAGAGGAAGTATCTCAGTAAAGTGCAGATTTGGGGAAGTCAAGAGGAGTACCTTGACTGATATATTCCAAGGATTTATCCTCCGGTGATAGAAGTGTGATGAGTTATGAGCACTTGAGTGATGGATTCCTGATTAGCAGAGTAGACAGAGGAAGACCTAACCGGCAGAGCATCAAACCTTAATCCGGATGTGATATTGATGGTGATTAAGTTTCCTAAGGTATCATTCATGATTGGCCGACATGATTGATGACTTCTACAAGCATCTCCTTGATCCGCATTACTTGGTATGCAAAGATTCAGCCGACAGTTCAGAGTTGAGGAAAATATTGACTATTCTGGATGCCGACTAGAAAGGTGTTGAAATCATTGGTGCGGATATATATACCAGATGGATTTAGATGTGAAGGTGTGTTGTGTGTTTGACAAGTGCAAAGAAAAGAAGAAGAACAGTGTGAAGACAGTAAGACAGGTTCGGAATGTGACAGGACAGCAACAGCAAAGAAGAGGTAGAATGAAGTGCAGTAGATTAGTGTATTGAGCCTAACCGGAACTGAACTTTAGCATGTGTGGATGCTTCTCATCAGTTCAAGTTTTTTATAACCTTCTTTTCTAGTAGACAGTGAGTCTATTATAGGTAGTGAACCTTTTGTGAGCAGTGAGCTCAGGTAGTGAGCCCTAATTGGCAAGTGCCATTTTGTACTATCTTATTCTTCTAATAGAGAATACAATCTTGGGTTAATCACCCCGTGGTTTTTCCCTTAACAGGGTTTTCCACGTCAAAATCATTGTGTCATATGTACTGATGTTATTTCTATTTCATGGTTATGATTGCTTATATGATTTGATGTTGCATTAATAGTTAATTAAGTTAAACTAATTAAGATAACTGATTCACCCCCCCTCTCAGTTAACAACAATTGGTATCAGAGCCAAGTTCCTCCAAATAGAGCCTAACAGCTTGAGGAAGATCTGGGAATTCAAATGGATGTGTATGGTATGAGGGAACAACTTCATTCTGCCCTAGATGATCTTGAGCAATCTAACTCTGAAGTTAATGAATTGAAGGAAAAACTCAAATAGGCTGATGACTTCATAAATGAACTAAAAGGGAAACTGAGTATCTCTATGAAAAAGAGAAAGGATCTACTTCAGCAATTGGCAAGTCAAGGGGAAGCAAATGATACAAATGAAGACCTAAAGGAGAAGACCAAGCTATGTGAAAAGTTGTCAAAAGAGATCATTATGGTAAGACATGAAATGGAATTAGGAGTTATGAAATTTACCCAAGAAATTGAAGAGAAAAGAAAAGCTAAAGATGATCTAAGACAATCTCTCAAGGAGAAATCAAAAGACTGCCATAAAATGGATAGAATAATCAGACATCTGGAATCTAACCTTGAAGAAGCAAGAGATAATGAAGATCAACTTGAGAATCAGATTGTCACTCTTAAAAGGGATCTTCAAACAGCAAATGAATACAAAGAGAAATTCAAGATAAGCTCTGCTCAACTTGAAGTTCTTCTTCAAAGCCAGAAGAGGGTAGATGACAAGCAAGGCTTGGGGTATGAAATAGGTGAAAGCTTCGGATCCGGTCAGAAGAATTCCAGATCAGAAAATCCAAGAAACAGGACTAGAAGACCTCCAGTAAGGCAACCAAATGCTCAAAGATATCCATCTTTCAATGGATACTGCCACAACTACAATAACTTTGGTCATAAAGCAAATAAATGTAGAAGAAGAATGAATCAGACTAATACATCCTTCTCCGGATAGTGCTTCAATTGCAAAAGGTATGGTCACAAATCCCATGAGTGTAGAAACATGCAAATGAACAATTCATTCAATAATAGATGCTTTGCATGCAATAGAATGGGACATTTGGCTAATCAATGTAGATCAAGAGGATATCAGTCAAATATGCAAAGAAATGTTGTTTTCTATAATTGCAATAGATCCAGTCATATTGCTAAATTCTGTAGAAGTAAGAATCAAGACAAAAGGGGTCCATAACAGCATAATCATAACCAAGACAAAGGAAAAGAAAAAGTGAACGTAGATGAAATTCAAAGGGAGATGAATAAGATTTGGGTGAAGAGAAGCATAGAGAATGTTGGGGATGGGTCCACACTAGAATCTGGTGCTAATAATCCTTCCAAAAATTGAATAGATGAGCTCTGGCTCAGGGGGAGTCACAAAGAAAAACCAATTCCCCCAGCTAGTCATTTGGTGCCTGAAATTGGCACATGGGAAGTTGCGAATTCAAGGATTCTTAGAGAAACATCTAAAGTAGGTTTGGTAAAAGATGTGAAAGATCCGCAAGAAGGTTTGAAGAGTCTAATCATCCAAGGTAGATCTGGTTTGACTGTCATCTGGTAAAAGAAGATTTCTCTCAGTTAGATCTGGCTTGATTCAAAATTGAGCAATCTTGATCTGCGGATAGATCAAATGACTATGGAAAGGAAAATAAATTGTCATTATTCACCAAGAAAAACTCCAAGTGTATCTCAGTGATCCGAAAAAAGATATATCTCAAATTAAGAAGAACAAGGACAAAGCAACTGGAATGACCTAAGTTGTGCATTTATTGCAATGTGAAATTAGGGTTTGCTCAGTGATAAAAGGGTTCATTTACTCTTCATTTGTACATTTGCATTAATGAAATAGACAAGAAGAGCTCTGCGAACAAGCTTGCCTCATCTCTCTCAAGGATCAATCGCAGAATTCAAATCAACTGGTGATCTCTTCGGCTCATTCCATGAACCCTAAAAGGCATAAGAGGTATTTTCCACTCTCTCTCTGAATCTTTAAGATGTCTACACGGAATGTTGTAAAGATCACTGATAGGCCACATCCTAAATTCAAGAAACATCCATATAAATCTCTAGAAGTTGATCCCCTAGGCGCCTTTTCAAGCATTCTGCATGGGGTTCTGCATGTAGAAGATGTTAGGGCATATATTCATGTGAGTATTGAAGAATTTGGGGAATCTAAGCTGGTTGATATCTATCACAAGCATTTGATAGATGGCTCATTTGAAATCAAAACTCAGTATAAAGCCATCTAGGACAAGCATTTTGCACAATGCATTCATTTCCCCTGTTTTGCAGAAGAAGAATGGGTCTGGTATATTTTGAGCAGAGTGCATGATAACTTCATGTGGTTGAATGGACCATTAAGGATCACAAAAGATGCTATTAGGGTGGTAACTAGTTTACACTCATCTGGAAAGCTGCCTATTCTCAAATCTGTCAAAAACCAAACTGTGAGTGAGGCTACCGGATCAAAGTTTGACAAGAAGGCAATGACAATTGAAGATATCACTAATCCAGATATCAAATTTGCATCCATGATAATTGGTTACAAGATTTATCACTCCAGCAGGGAAAATTCAGTACCTAGAACTGCAATCTACACAGCCTATCAGATGCTAAAAGAAAATGTTGACTATGACCTTTGTGAGCTTCTCCTAAACCAACTCTTGGAGAATCTATAGAAGATAAAGAAGGATAAGAAGAATTCCTTCAAATATGGTGGCCTGATACTCTATCTGTTCTTCTACTACATGAATGAGCTACCCGGATCTAGTGGCTAGATGTGGCAAAATGATAGACCGGTTGCCATACAAATTAGGGATTACTTGCATGGGCTTGGTGATGCCAAGGCACAAAACACAGCACTATGGGGTTACTTCAAAAACTTCCAAAGCATGATGTAGGCTAGAGAAAGAATTCCCCAATCCCTAGTTGAAAAATATAAAGATTCAGTATGCTTTATGGTAGAAACTGATCAGTGCCTAATGGAGGCAGTGGAACCAAGAACAGTGTAGATCATGCCAATGGGGTATGAAGTTGATGTGAAAATTGTAGAGCTGCATGTTCAACACATGCTAAGTCAGCCCAAGGATCCTAAGGCAGAAAGGTTTGGAACCTTTGAAGAATTAAGTGTAAAAATCCATGTGGAGCTCAGACAACTGGAGATGAAGAGAAAAGTGAGAAAAGAGGTAGAAGAATTTGCCAAAAGGCATGGAATTTCAAAAGAGGCACTTGATGCCAACAGAGAGAAAATGGAAAGGGCGGAGAAAGAAAAGCGATAAACTGGAAAAGAAAGTGCTCTGGTGCAAGCCCCCTCCCGGACCAGATCAACCAAAAGATTTGCACCGACCACTTCCAAGGGTCAAAAGGCTTCAAAACTAGAAGCTCGGACATCTAGAAAAGGAGAGAAGAGAACCAAGAAAAAGGCAACAAGGTCTTACACAAGCCAAAAGGATAAAGAAGAGACAGAATCAGATGAGGAAGTAAAGAAAATGAAGAAGAAAAGGAAAACATTCAGTGAACCCTCTACTGAAGAAGTAACAGAAGAATTTGTTGAGAAGCCTACTCTGTGCATTGATGACATCATAAAATCAGTTACTGTGGATGGGAACCTTCAACCAATGGCTAAATTCTATGATGATTACAATGAAGCTGACCAAAAGATCTTGCAAGAAGCCACAGTCAGATATCTAAATACCTACAACAAGGCTTTTATTGAAATCATATCTCTTATTCCCAAAAGCCTAAAAAAGGAATTAGAAATAAGAAAGAATAATGCTATGGCAAAGGATCTTAAGATCTGAGAACAGATAGCTATTTAGCTATATCCTTCAATCACTCCTAAGCAGAAGAATATGATATTCAAAGATTGTAAGGATGAGTTCCAAAGCAAATCTAGAATGAATTAGCTTATGCTTGGAGAAACTGACAAAGTAGCAAAAGAGACAGAAGAGATCCTCTAGAATGCATACAAAAGATTCAACATTCCTATTATAGAGGACTTAGGTGATGATCCCTCAGCTACAGATGTTGAAGAAGAATCTACTGAGATAGTGGCAGAAGAGGTAAAGGAGACAGGTGAAGAAAAAGGTAAGGACTTAGATTCCTTTGCTCCAGAAGAGGAGGTCCATGAACAAGTAAACATCTCTCCTCTAGTTTCCCCTACAGACTCTGGATCCAAAGAGAAAGAAAGAGTAGAAGAGAAGATCAATCAAGAAGCAGAGGAGAAGGAAAAAGAAGATGACAGTAGTAAGACTACAGAAGGAGTGAAAACTCCAACAGAGAAGGCCACAGATGATAGTGGTAAGGGTGCAGAAGGGGAGAAAACTCTGTCTCCAGCAAGAGACACAGCCGAGGCAGTCAAAGAATTCCTAACCAAAGAGATGATGGAATTTGATGAACCGAACCTTCTTCAAGGACCGTTCAATTTTGACTCCCTCTCCCTAGTTCAAACCATGAAGCTAGCATCCTTTACTTCAGCAAAGGCAAAAGAAAAGCTTCTGAAGTCTCACATGGAAGACTGCAAGCTTATAGAAATTGCATCTGGTGTATTGGAGAAGATCTTGCCATCTTTTCAGAAGGATTCCTTAGCCTCTTCATCCGGTAATCTCAAATCTCTAGTTAATAGTGTTAGCACACATTTTGATTCCTTAGAAAAGTCAGCAGAAGATAAGGTCTAGAAGGATTTTTTGGTAAAAAGACTATCAGAGGTACAAATGTTAATATCAAACGATAGGAGAGTTATGGATATCGAAATAAAAAACCTAGAAAATGCTCTAAAAGATGGGGGAGATATCTATAAATTTTGTTTATCCTGACCTAAAGTGACCAAGGACATTGAGAAGAAAGTAAAAGAGCAAGAGGATAAACAGTTAAGTTTATCTCAAAGTTTTGATCCTCTATCTTCCTCCATAGTAAATCAAGAGTGTTAAACTATTGCAGTCATAAATGAAATAAAGACACTTGAGAAGGAGAAGAAAAATAGAATAAACAGGTTGAGTGAACTTAGAGGGATCATTGTCCCTAAGTTAGAGGCCATGCATGAAGCCCTAACTGATGCTCAGGCCACAGCCCGGACCAATGATCTGACAGATCTCAAGAAGGCAGAAGCTTTTGCATTCCTATTGAATGGTCACATCTCAATTTTGGATAGGATGAAGCTAAGTTGGGCAACAGAACTTGTACAATTGAAAAACACTTTTACAGATATACTAAAGTATAACCGGATAGTATACTTATATGATTAAGTATAGATTGAGTTTTGCAAATTTTGGTGTGCAGACCCCACCCTTTGCCATTGATGTCAAAGGGGGAGTGAGGAGCAGTGAAAAATGAGGAATCCAACTAAGGGGGAGCTCAGGAAAATGTTCATAAGAATAGAGCATTAGCCAAGGGGGAGTATAGTGTGACACTTAGTCATTTTTCACTAAGTGTTGCCATTAATGCCAAAGGGGGAGATTGTTGGCAAGAGACACTGTGTGGTTTCATTAGGACATGATGTGTCTTTTCCGGAAGTTAGATTGAAGAAGTGTTATGGTCCGGTAAGCAAGAACAGAGCAGGCAGCAAGGTCCGACAGTCAAGTCCAAATCTCTTAGAGGAAGTATCTTAGTAAAGTGCAAATTTGGGGAAGTCGAGAGGAGTACCTTGACTGATATATTCCAAGGATTTAGCCTTCGGTGATAGAAGTGTGAAGAGTTATGAGCACTTGAGTGATGGGTTCCTGATTGGTAGAGTAGACAGAGGAAGACCTAACCGGCAGAGCATCAGACCTTAATCCGGATGTGATATTGATGGTGATTAAGTTTCCTAAGGTATCATTCATGATTGGCCAACATGATTGATGACTTCTACAAGCATATCCTTGATCCGCATTACTTGGTATGCAAAGATTCAGCCGACAGTTCAGAGTTGAGGAAAATATTGACTATTCCAGATGCCGACTAGAAAGGTGTTGAAATCATTGGTGTGGATATATATACCAGATGGATTTAGATGTGAAGGTGTGTTGTGTGTTTGACAAGTGCAAAGAAAAATAGAAGAGCAGTGTGAAGACAGTAAGACAGGTCTAGAATGTGACAGGACAGCAACAACAAAGAAGAGGTAGAATGAAGTGCAGTAGATCAGTGTATTGAGCCTAACCGGAACTGAACTTCAGCATGTGTGGATGCTTCTCATCAATTCAAGTTTCTTATAACCTTCTTTTCTTGTAGACAATGAGTCTCTTGTAGGCAGTGAGCCTTTTGTGAGCAGTGAGCTTGGGCAGTGAGCCCTAATTGGCAAGTGCCATTTTGTACTATCTTATTCTTCTAACAGAGAATACAATCTTGGGTTAATCACCCCGTGGTTTTTCCCTTAACAGGGTTTTCCACGTCAAAATCATTGTGTCATGTGTACTGATGTTATTTCTATTTCATGGTTATGATTGCTTATATGATTTGATGTTGCATTAATAGTTAATGAAGTTGAAGTAATTAAGATAACTGATTCACCCCCCCTCTCAGTTATCAACAAGCTACTCATGCCTGTAAAGAAGCCATTTGGTTGAAGCGTTTCTGTTAAGATATTGGATTGAAATAGGGTGTAGTTACAGTTTATTGTGACAGTCAGAGTGCAATCTGCCTTGCAAAGAACCTAATTTTTCATGCCAGGACCAAACACATTGATGTTCAGTATCACTTCGTGAGAGATATGGTCGAAGATGGCAGGGTGAAGCTGGAAAAGATAGAGACTGTGGCGAATGTTATAGATGCATTAACTAAGCCCATGAGCATAGCAAAGTTCAGGTGCTGTTTCAAGTCTATGGGCCTTTTGGCCCCTAGCAATTGATCCATGATGATGTGATTCCCCTAGCTCTTGCAAGGTATTTGACAAGTCGGAGAATGTTGGGAAATGAGGTGTCTCAACCTTATTTTCCCGTAATAGTTATTTTTTATTTAATATTTTCCTACAACTGTTACACATTGTCGATGCTTTGAAAATTAGTTTATTAGGTGTCGAAAGATGCCCACATGGTGGTATATTGTGGAAGGCCTATTTTTAGGCATATTATGACAGATTCTATGGCATCTGTAAGGGTCAAAAATTGGGGATTTCATTTTGGATGTAAGAGCTTATTTTTGGACTAGAATCTTGGGTGAGAAGCTTTGCACATGGTTTTGTAAAACCACAGATGGTTTCTTGTATAGCCATAAGTCTATAAATTGGAAGCTTGAGGAGTAGTTTGTGTATGTTGAGTTTGTAGGTATTGTTATGCTGCTGAAATGGGCTAAAATTCTTCCAGAGTTGATTACTGGTGATACTCGTGTAATAAACTTGCTCTGTAAGTGTATGTAATCTTGGTATTGGATTTGAAATTCATTGAGCAAGCTTTTGGAGTGTGGGGTTTTTCACCCGAAAGGGTTTTCCCCACGTATATCTGGTGTTTTGTGTTCTATTGTTTATTTCATGTTTTGAATGTGCTTCTGGATTTTCTATAATTGTTAGATTAGTTTTAAAAAGTTTTGCATAATGTTTCCCCTCAAGATTGGCGTAGGAAGTTGTTTCTGCTACTTTAACTTCCTTACAACAATCTCATTTTGTTTTCTTCCAAATCAGTGCCCTTTGGTTGGTTGCACCTATTTCTCTTCAGCGGCTTCACCTTAGACTGTAAGGTTATTTTAACTTGACTATGCCTGGTCTCTCTTTTGTCTTAAATTTCACTTTTGGCAGCTTCTTTTATTCGGTGGCTTCTCTGATGCATATTCTCCTTGTTGGCAATGTGTGGAACTTGGTCAATTTGTCTATCTGTGTCTTGTTGTATGTTACCTACAATAAAATTTGTGGCTTCCTTTCTCCTTTAATGGTGGCCACTTCAGTCTCCTTTCTATGCTCTTGACAGGGCATTTGATCTTCCTACTATGGTTGCTTGTCTTCAACTTACAAACCCTCTATCTCCTCAAACAACTTGGCTCTAATACCACTCTAATGGTGGTTGAAGGCAAACACAAAACACAGAATGGTAACACAGGAATACTACAACATTCAAAAATAGTTGTATAAATTGATGAAACATTGTTATAGGATGTCCCAATACATAGAGGTCTTTACCATATAATACTAGTACAACACATTTAATAATTTTCCTTTTTTAGAAACTTCCTAACCTTGTCTATCCTCATCTGGAAACTTACTAAGCAAGACACTTACTAATTTGCCTTTTTCCTAAAATTTTAAATTCAACTTTTTTGTTTATATACAAATATAATAATTAATTAAGATAACTAAATGGTGGACAAATTACATGATTATTCCAACATCTATTAATATTAACTATTGCTAAAAAAAATTTAACTAATTTTTTTTGGATTAATTGTTATCAAAATTATAAGGTTACCAACTTCCTATAATTTCTGAACTTAAAAATTCTAACAATAACCAAATATTTTAAGAAGCCCCCTCCACAAAACCCTAGCCCTAGCCTAGGAGAGTTTAGCATACGTGGTTATTTTCATTGTTGATAAAAAACTAATTTAAAAGGGTGCATGTTTTGAGCCATCTAAGACCTATTTCTAATCTTATTGGTGTATATTTTAAAATTTCACTTTTCGTAGCATATAACCACTTAAACCAGGAGAAATATAGATTGCCTGAATGGATAGTTAATACTCTCATTCAACACTCCCTTGTCACAAGTGTTTCAGTAACCTTTAGAAGGCAGCCATCTTTTCTTGTTCAGTATCTCATGCGTAATAGCTTAGCAACTAGAAATAGATATGGAAAGAAAGCACTGTATAACATCACAACCTCTCTAAATGAGGAAGAGAAATAATCATGCATTATTTATTTGGTGAGTTTACCCAGCAGAAAAGACTCGGTAGAACATTTTCTCAACCAATTACTCCCATCTAGATATCATTAGGCTTCCTCATCCTGAAAAAATTAGGTTCTTTCGAGTCCCAGTCTATATTCATATTTGGGTAGTTAATCATTCTTTCATCATAAAAATGAAAATAATTCCACAGATAAACTGGATCTTCTATATAAAATTTCAATAAAAATTGTAATTATGATGAATATTACAATATAGTTGAACATTTTTCTTACCTGGTTCTGGTTGATCTTACAAACCCTCTTTGTGCCAAACGATTAAAAGGGGTCTACAAGATCAATAATCAATATGACACCTCTGTTACATGGAAACAGCACCAGAAAAGCCGGATACATGGTTGTAACTGTTACCGCACTGAAGTTGCTAATTGTTGCTGGAGTTGCCGATTGAAACAGTAACATAACACTTCTAACAACTAGGACATGCAGGATAGTGATTTGAAGTTTGGTAGGCCTGACAATATAAAGCTCCATCCAAAATAGAATGTTAGTTTAGCATAAATTAAAACTTACACAGTGACATCAGGGCCTAAGTTTGACGGTTGACCCTGCCTGTCAAGCAATTTTTTTATGACAGTTATCCATTCAAAGGTGCCCTTCAAATATTATGACATATCTGAGTACAAGTAAAATTATATATAAGCCAAATATATATATCATTGCAATTCTATATAAATTTTCACAGTCTATCCAAAATTTCTCCTTTCATATGATACAATCTTTTTAAAATTTTGATTGTATTTTACGGCAAAAAACAGCCATACAACCATCAAATTTAGGCTCTGCACAGTGTGATAACAAAATAAATAAGGATTGCCCATAAATTACAATTATATGGTGTGTGGATAGTTTTTTCAATTTTAAGTTGTATATTATAAGTTTAAAATTTATTAGATGCCATTGTTATATTTTTATATAATTATATATAATACTTTAAATTATTATTGAATTGTAAATATTTTCTATAAAAGAATATAATATATGATTTTAATTTATACTACATCTTATTTTATAAGGGATTATAATCTTTAGAAAATATTTTAAGTTGGAAACTAAAATATTTTTATATTAATTTAGAATATTTTTGGAGTGTATTGAATGGTAAGTTGGTGAATATTTCTTTCCCCAAAGAAGTGTTCCCTTCTCCTAGGAAAGAGCTTTATTTGTATGGAGAAGAAAGGTTCTAAAGTGATCCATGGCCAAGTGAAGGTGTGTGCAGAGTCTGTAGTTCCTTGTTCTCCTCCTCTAGATATGGTCATCGATTCTCTTGGTTCTAATCTCCCTCGGTAACTTTGAGTTGAGGGGAGTGTTATTGAGAAAAAAATTGTTCTATGTACATTTCCCAAGTTAATTGTTTTTCTCCTCCTTCATCTTCCTTAATAAGGGGTAAAGGTTGTCGTGACTCTGAGGATGTCCAGATGAACAAAATCAAAGTTGATGTGGGTGTTGAATTAAAAAGGAGTTAACATAGTTCAAAAGAGACTAGTTCAAAGGAGACAATTAAATAGGTGGCCAATGGGAGCCACAGACTTTGGCGCTAGGATGAAAAAATGAAGATTCTTTCATGGAATATCAAAGGACTAAATGGCCCTCATAAACAAAGATTAGTTAGAAATTGTTGTTTAGAGAATTAGCCTTCTATATTTCTTCTTCATGGGAGCCAAAGACTTTGGAGCTAGGATGAAAAAATGAAGATTATTTCATGGAATATCAAAGGACTAAATGGCCCTCATAAACAAAGATTAGTTAGGAATTGTTGTTTAGAGAATTAGCCTTCTATATTTCTTCTTCAGGTGGTGTTCAGAAGTAGAATTTTTTTTTTTTAATACAAGTAGGTAGTTGGTTTGCAACTAAGGTGGCTATGTTAAGCTTTGAAGGTGCTTCAAGTGGACTACATCTATGTGGGATCCATAAGTTGCAAATGGTTGCATTTTGAGTAATGAAAAACATCATTTAATAGTCTTATTTTAGGATAAAAGATGTATGGAATTTTTGGTTTTATCGAATATCTATGCTCCTAACTCAAAGAATAGTAGAAAATCTCTATGGAGAGAATTTGTTGGGTTTAGAAATGACTTCACAAATTTTAAATGGATAGTTACAAAGGATTTTAATACCACCAAGTATGGAAGATTTGGTTGACTTTTTGGCTAAGGGACTTTTGGATATTGAGTTAAGAGAGTCTAATTTTACTTGGTCAATTAGAAGATTAGGTGAGATTTTCATCCAAGTAAGGTTGGACAAATTCTTGGTTTCTACTAATTGGATTCTCTTAGCTAACTAGTGTCTTTCATCCCTCTCAAGATTGTGCTTTGATCATAACCCACTCTTGTTGAACCTTGATCAAGATAGAAAGTTTGGAAAATATCCTTTTAAATTTTAAATTATGTGGTTATTGAACCTTGAGTTGAATGATAAAGTGAAAAAGTGGAGTATAAATTTGTTAAAGGTTTAGTGATGTTTAAAGTAGTAAAAAAAGCTAAAGAATGTGAAGATTGAATAAAAAAATAGAATGTCAACTCCTTTGGAAACAGTTTCTCTCAAATAGAAGTCATCAAAAGCTAAAATTGAGGAACAAGAAAAAGAAATTTATTCTAAAGGAACAAATTAGTTTAGTAGACATAGAAGTTTCTTCTTAGCTAGATCTTCATAATCTAATTGCCAAAGAAGTGTTCTAGAAACAAAAATTAAGAGTTTTATGACTTAATTCGGGAGACAGAAACACTAAATTCTTTCACCAATCCACACTTAAAAATAGAAGGAACAAACTTGTCAAGGAGGATGGTAGAATTATTAAGGAGAATGAGAAAATTCAAAAGGATGCTATCCTTTACTTTAAATTGTTACTTAGTGTTCCAAGGGTGAGTCAAGATAATATGGAGGACATTCTTGAGGGTATTCCTTCAATCTTAAATAAGAAATATAATGAGATATTTTGTTCAAGGGTGGTTGAGCATAAAGTGAGGGGGGCAATGTTTTCCTTTGAGGATTTCCATGTACCTAGCCCATATGATTTTTCTATTCTTTCTAGGATAAAATTGGTGTTGATTTAATTGTAGATGCTTAGGAATTCTTTTCTTGAGGTACACTCCTTTGAGAACTTAATAAGACATTCCTTTTCTTGGATCTTAAGATACTAGGCATCAATAAATTCAAAGACTATTGTCCAATCGGTTTGTGCAATACCATTTAAAAAATGTTCTCTAATATCCTAGCTATGAGAATTCAACCTTTTCTTCTTAAGCTAATATCTAATCATCAAAGTGGTTTTATTTTTTAAAGACAAGTATTGGCATCTACTATAATTAATGTACATGAAGTATTACACTTGTTAAGGGAAAATTGGAGTAAACATGAATAATCAATATATCAATATCAAATAACCCAAAACCCAACGAAATACAGAAACAAAGAGATCAATCAAACAAAAGAACTTCAAAAACCTTTACAAACCTCAAAGCTTCATAGCTTCCGTTGGTTGCCTATCTCAATCGATCTTGCATGTATGAATAAGGCCCTCAGAGAGTGCACTTCCTTGCTATGATTCCAAGATTGTCAATGGAGAATGGCTATGATAGTTTCGCCATGAAGATGAGCTTCACAACAATGATAGTAGTAGTGTGGTAATGAGTGTGATCACAAGAAATGAAGGAATTGGTGCTAAAGGCACACTGTAATTCCTGCAAAGTAACAATACTTAAAGCTTGGATGAATGAAATGGAGGAACAGGGTTCAATTTATAGACTTGTGAGAGAGGAGATCAATAGTATAGAAAGAATGAGAAGATCAACGATATAGAATGGTTGAAGAACGTGCGCGAATAAGAAGAAGACAAGTGTCACACAAAAGCTGTTTTATTTGAGTTAACTGCCTTTCTTTTCTAAAAATAAGATATGACTTCATAAATTAGAAAGTTTTTTTCTAATTTAAGAGATATTGATAAAAACAAGGTTGATTGAGTCAGTTAACTCAACTTGAGATTTACTTTTGCATGATTTGAGAGAAATTAAATAATAAATTATTTAATTTTGTGTGCATGGAGAAGAAGACTTATTTTTAGAAGATTTGGAAGATATTTGAAGAATTAGAAGATAAGAAAGCAAATTAAATAAATAAATTTATTTAATTGATGTGCATGATTTGGAAGAATAAATAAAATATTTGATTGTTTTTTATTTTAGGAGATTGAGAGGATTTAAATAAATTTGATTGATTTATTTAAATTTGGAAGAATGATTTGATTTAATTAAATAATTAAGAATTATTTAATTGTTTGGAAGAATTTAATTAAATAAAGGATTTTATTTAATTTTGACTTTAGAAGAGGTAATTAAATATTTTGATATTTAATTAACTTAGAGGAATGTGAATCAAATAAATAAATTTATTTATTTATTTATTGATAGAAGAATTAGAATGAAATAAATATTAAGAATATTTATTTGGACTGAATTGTGTCATTTTTAGGCGTATACAACACTCAATGGATAAAAGTAAGAAAGAAGGAATGGTGCTCAAACTTTATATTAATAAATCTTATGATTGGGTGTCTTGGTGCTTCTTGTTGAAAGACTTAGGAAAAATTTAGTTTTCATGAAAAATTCAAGGATCTCTTGAAGGATTGTTTCACCTCTCCTATGTTCTTAGTTATTATCAATTCTCACCTATTTGGTTTCTTTGCTATTAAGAGGGATTTTCATCAAGGATACCCTTTGTCTTCATATTTATTTTTTCTTCCTGCTAAAGTTTTTGGCATGAGTATTAGTAGGGTTATTCGGTTGGGCTCACTAAAAGCCTTTATTCCCACTTCCTCCTTACAATGATCATCCCAAAATTAGTTTTTTGAGCCTTTATTCCCACTTCCTCCTTACAATGATCATCCCAAAATTAGTTTTTTGATGGTACCATTCTTCTTGGAGATTCTTTAACTAGTGAAGCTAAAGAATGGAGAGGTGATCTTAAGAAATATGTAACGGCCTCTAGTCAAAGTGTCAGCTTTAAGAAGAGTGCTTTATTCTTATTCAACACTTCCAAATAAAAATTGGTTAAGATTTCCCATATTTTGGGTTATCCTCTCAAGAAATTATCTTCGATGTATTTAAGTATGCCTTTATTTTTGAGAAGGATGCTTTGTGAAATGTGGAATCCCTTACTTGAGAGGATCCAAAGGAAACTTGCAGGTTAAGGGTGTTTATTGAGCCCAACTAGCAAATTCCAACTCCTTAAAAGTTACCTTCAGAGCATCCCTACTTTCCTTAGGTTAGGCTCACTCAAAGCTTTTATTCCCTCTTCGTCCTCACAATCTTCACCCCAAATTAGTTTTTCAATGATACCATTAGATGCTTGGAGCTACTTCAATTGGTGAAGCTAAAGAATGGAGAGGTAGTCTTAAGAAATATGTAGCAACCTCTAGTCAAAGTGTCAACTTTCAAAAGAGTTCTTTATTCTTCTTTAACACTTCCCAAGAAAAATAGGTTAAAGATATCCAATTTTTTGGGTTGTCCTCTCAAGCAAATATCACTAGTGTATTTATGTATGCATTTATTTTTTAGAAGGATGCTTGGTGAAACATGAAATTCCCTACTTTAGAGGATCTAAAGTAAACTTGTAGGTTAAGGGTGTTTATTAAGTCAAGATGGAAAATTGCAACTTCTTAAAAGTTACCTTCAGAGCATCCCTACTTTCCTTATGTTTCCCTTTTTAAAATTGTCAAATTTGTAGCTAATAAAGTTGAATAGTTTCAAGATAAATAGAGATTTTTTTAGTCTCTTAGGAGTTGGTCTACCTGCTAAAAGCTCGTGGAGGTTTAGGCTTTAAAATAATAAAGCATATAAATAGAGTTCTATTAGAAAAATGAGATGGAGACTAATGAAAGCTCGGAGAATGTTTGGATAGATAGTATGAAAGCTAAATATTTTCATTGTTGAGATGCATTTAAATTTCTTAATTTGGATTGTATCCCCTATGACTCTTCTATATGGAATAACTTAATTAAATGTAGATAAATACTAAGGAATGGGACAATTTGGAAGGTTGGAAATGGTACTATTATCAAATTTTAGGAGGATGTTTGGATTGGTAAGTCTCCTCTATGTTCTTTATCCCCTTGTTCCATCCTTATCCAAAGTTTTAAAACTTATTTCAGATCTTAAGTGACTAATTATTGAATGTTTGGAATGAATGGGAGGGCTTGGAAACTTTTTTATCCTCTTCACATGACCATCTAGGCTAAGTTGTTCCCTTAGATCTTATTGAAAGACTAAAGGTTTTTTCATTTATGTTAGTTTGATTATATGATGATGAATTAGTGTGGTCTCATTCTACCTCAAGGTCTTATACTAAGGTAAGTGCACGGAAATGGGGGACCAAAAGGGGATCAAAAGTGGCCACTTTTTTTTGCAATAATAAAAAACTGATCTTGCATGAGAAATTGAAGATAGCCATGCTCAAAATTATAAGATGTGATAAGAACAAGTGTTGTAGTGCTCCGAGTCTAGTTTCAAAACTACTATTTTTTCTAAAAATGGTAGAGATTAAGAGGTTCAAATAGGGAAAGCACACAAAGTACTCCTCTTTTTGTTAGAAAAATATAACATAGTGTCTGGTGTGCTCCCCCTAAAATGTTGACTTTTTTAAGTATTAGACAAATCACAATAATGGAAGCCGATAAGGGCGTGGTTCAATGGTCAAGTCACTTGGTTGTGGTGGTGGCCACCAAGGTTCAAACCCCTATAGAGCCAATGAGCTTGTAGCTCATGTGTTCCTTCGTTGGGCTGGTGTGCTTGCGGGCTAAGTGTGCTTTCACTAGCCTGGCATGCTCGTAGGTTGTGTACCTTCGATGGGCCAATGAGCTCACGGGTTTGACCAAAGGGTGATAATGTCCATTGGGGACAGAGACCCCCCAACTATGGTCTTAGGCGATAAAACCAATGGGAAGAGATCCCCTGTAAGGGTCTCTCTGGGCCCAGACCAAGATAAAAACTCGGCTTAACCAAATCAAAAAAAAAATATCGCAATAGTGGAAAATTTGGTAACACCATGTAGTTTATGCCTATTTTTTTGTTAATATTTTTATGAATATATGAATTTTTTATGAATTTTTAAAGTGGACACATCCTAAAAAAATGAAAATTTAAGCATGCTCCCCCCTAAATTTTTGAAAACTAATCAAAAATTAAAAAAAAAGAATTCAATGTGTGTAGAATTGAGTCTAGAATCTAAAAATGTAGTTTTCTTCAAATTTCGATAAACATGTAAAAAATGACACCAAAATTACTAGACATAGGTTTTCTGAAAAAAATGAACATATTAGCAAAAGAACTTAAAGATGGAAACCTTAATGTTCTCAGATTTTTCAAAAAAATACATGGTTCGAAAGATAATAAAACACTTGAAGTTGTCATGTCATTTTTTGTATTGACATTGAAAAATGTGTAAACCATAGGGGGAGCACGCACAATATTTGGTTAGATTTTCTAAAAATTTTTAAAAACACATCCTTGGAGTCCAAAAGTTACCTCCAACCCTTTGGGTTGGATGCCCAAGGCAAATCCAACCCTTAGGGTTGGGATTTCCCAAAGAAGGCAAAAATGTGCTCATGTTTTAAAGTAGTTAAAATGGGAATCCTTGAACTTCCTTCACTCTAGGAAGAGACCAGGGGTATATACATAAAATAAACATTTAAGTATAAGTTGGTATTTACCTTTACCATTTACCTTTCTTATACTTTAATTTATATTTTATGTATATACTTACAAGATGTTTGAGAGTGGTTTCAAATCCATAGGAATTAAATTGTAGATTCTATAATTTGGAGGATCCCTTAGATTTTAGACTTAGTCAAATTTTTAGGGTTTCAGGGTTTTAAACTTAGCAAAATTTAGGGGTTTAGCAACATGCATTAGGGTAAAGGTACAAGTACCTCTTAGGTCTCTCTCTATCTCTCCCTCTATCTATTTATCTATCTATCCTCCCTCTCTCTCTTTATCTCTCTCCCTCTCTCTCCTTCCCTCCCTCTCTCTCTACCCCACTTTCTATATTTTCCCTCTCTCTAACTCTATCTCTCCGTCTCTCCTGAGCTATCTCTTTCTATCTCTCCCCCTCTCTCCCTCTCCCTCTCCATCTCCCTCTCTCTAGGTCTCCCTTTCTTTATCTCCATCTTTCTATCTCTTTCTATCTCTCCCCCTCCCCCTCTCCCTCTCTCTATGTCTTCCTCTCTCTATCTCTGTATGTATCACTCTCTATCTCTCTATGTCTCCCTCTCTCTATCTCTCTCTACTTATTCCTCTCCCCCTACCTCTTTCTGTCTCCCTCTCTATCTCTCTCTAATTCTCCCTCCCCTACCTCTTTCTATGTCTCTCACTCTAACTCCATATATGTATCTCTCTATATCTTTCTTTCTCTCTAATGCTATCTCTCTATATCTCCTTCTATCTCTTTATATCTCTATCCCCTTGTCTCTATATCTCTCCTTCTCCCTCTCTAGCTCTCTATCTCTCCATTTCTCCCCCCTCTCTCTCTCTGTCTCTCTCCCTCTCTCTCTCCCTCTCTCTAACTCATATTTTTTTAGAAAAGTTAATGATTTAAGGATTGAGGGGTTCAATCCAAGTGGGTTTGAATGAATGGGGTTAGATCAAACCTTCTTATATCAAACCCCATTGGATAGAACCCCCTAGGCTTAAATCAAACCATTAATAGAGTCTCCTTTGCACCTATCAAAATACTGACAAAAAAGTAGTTTTACTTCATCTTTTGGGGGATCAAATGAAGTCATTTGGAAATGCCATTTTGTAGTATGTAGCCCTTAGTATTATCTTTAAAAAAATTAAAATATTTTTTACATTTTCTCTAATATTATTTTTTTTATAATGAATGTAGGTTCATTATGAGAAAACAATGAGCTCTATTCAAGATACTAGGAAAAATAACAAACATTGTTAGAAAAATCTCAAAAAATTCACTACACTTCACTTAGATGTCCTTGTTTAAATGAAAAAGAAAAAATTAATTTTGACATATATTCTAAGAAAAATATGACACGAAATAATATAGGTCTGAAATGTTTGTTAGTATTAATTTAAACATATTTTAATAATAAATAAAATATCTAATATGAAATTACCAACAAATATCCATGCAATAGACATTGGATTCAAGGATCTAATTCTAATAAATCATGGATTTTTTTTAATTTTTAGTGAAAGTTATGCATGATGAAGTAATGTCACTAAATAAAAAATAATAGAAAAAATAAAAAATTAATTAAAGAATAAAAATTAAAAATTATAGAAATAATTATTTCAAAATAAAAAAATATAGCTTGAGTTTTCATAAGAAATTCCATAACTCACTAGTTTACATCATCCTTAAATTCTTAACCATTTGTTCCCTATAGTTGACACAAATTGGAAAATATTGAAAAATGTTGATTTTGACCATCCTACTTAGGCTAAAAAGTGGGACACACTATTGTGGGATAAGCCCAATATGGGTCCCAAAGCAAAATAGATTAAACAAATCAAGTGAAGTAAAGTATCCAAATCAAACAATCACTCAAAACAAGGATCCACATCAAAAGATGCACCTTGCATGTACAATAGGTGTCCACCACCTTCCATCTTGTATACAAATTTTGGTCCAAAATATCCAAATCTAGTAATCACTCATAACAAGGAGCCACATCAAATGATGTGCCTTGCATATAATAGGTTTCCATCACCTTCTAGCTTGTATATGAATGTTGGTCGTAAGTATCCAAATTCAGTAATCACACAAAACATGGAGCCACATCAAAAGATGCATGTTGCATATAATAGGTGTCCACCACCTTCAATCTTATTATCGCCCCCAACACATAACGTGTATACGAATGTTACATATAATAGGTGTCAACTACCTTCCAACTTGTCTACGAATGTTGGTCATAATTGTCTAAATATAGAAATCACTCAAAACAAGGAGCCACATCAAAAGATGCACCTTGCATATAATAGGTGTCAACCACCTTCTAGATTTTATATGAATGTTTGTCCTAAGTATCCAAATTTAGTAATCATGCAAAACATAGAGCCACATCAAAAGATGCACATTGCATATAATAGGTGTCCATTGCATTTAAGCTTATCATCACTCCCAACACATAAGGTCTCTCTAAATGTTGTATATAATAGGTGTACACTAGCTCCTAGATTGTATATGAATTTTGGTCCTAATTTCTGTACCAATCCAAAATCAAAATTTCCTAATCCCCCATCCCAAGTATGGAGAGTCAAGAGTCCTCCAATCCAATCTATATCACTAGCCCATCCACCTAAGTCCTACAAAATTCAATCACCTAATTCCACATCCAACATCCCCTATCCAAATCCAAAATCATGCCTCAAATCCAAAAACCCCAACTCCCAAATCTACCGCATTGTGACAACAATACTTTATCATAAGGGCTATAATGGTACCCTAACAAGATATAAACATTCAAATAAGGCCAACTCTATTATCAACGACGATCACACCAACATCAATGAAATTTACATCCTCACTCTGATCCTAATAAAGTAGTTACTACAAGAAAATCACTAAATTAGCATGTTATGACAAGAGCATCTACATTGACTATATCAGATCGACAAGGACATGTGAATACCCTTTGAATATTAAACTATCAATACTATGCAATAAATAGAATAAAAAATCTAAAAAAATAAATCAAAAAATCAAAATCAAAATCAAAATATTAAAGAGAAATCATTTGTCCAATGGTGAAAACCATTTCAAGGCACCTTGGATAAGCACTATAATGAAACCCATTCATGGGCATCATGTGTATATTGATTATCTATGTACCTTACACTTGGGGGAAAATTGTCACTTCTATCCCATCCTATCACTCCCATCTTATCCTACCCACCCCTAATATCCTCATACATATCCCATTGTCTCCCCAAACCATCCATCCTCCACACTTTTGACCTTGATAAGGATAGGGGCATAATGTTGAAACATGCTTTGGACATCTCTTGATATACCCAAACTTTTACAATAAATCCTACCATATATCATCACAAACATAATCATGAAACATCATGAGTGGCATATCTAGAGTGGGCATGTTATTCCTATGTGACATAGTCCTTGGGAATCACATCCTAAACGCCTCCATCCATCCACCATGCATCCCTCATATGTCCCACCCATTACTAACCATCTCTTAAACCATCCATCTAATCATCCCTTCATCCTTGTCCTTAGACTTGGTTTTCTATTGTCATTGGTATCTAATAAAAATTCTATCCAAACGCAATCCAATGCAACCATCCCAAAGAAAAAATCAATAAATCCAAGTGCAAGAAATCCTTAATTCTCACCTATCTAACCAAGCAATCTAAGCACATTATCCACAAGCATCCATAATTTTTGTTCCAAGCCTTGCTGCAAACTTGATCAAATCCAATCATCATCGGGATATATTGTTTCCAATCCTTGCATTATTTTTAGGATATATCATTCCTACATCAACAATGTTATCATCATCATCAATCATCATTAGGATATATCATTCCCAATTATTGTGTTGTTCTTAGGATATATTGTTCCCACATTAACAACACTATCCCCATCATCAATCAATCAAATATCAGTTTTTAGCTTGATAGGGGAACAACCTTTTTTGTCTTTATATCATTTATTCATGCTTTATTTCTTGCTTGTGTGCATTATCATTTTTATTGTATCTGCATTTGTCCTTATAGCATATTTTCACAATGACAACATGGTATTCCATATCATTGTGCCATATGGCATATGTTTTCATGCAACCTTTCTTTTGAGTCAGTCATTTATGCACGAGACATATTTTCACACTAGTCTTTATACCTTAGTGCATAATGTCTAGTACTATTTCAAACTTGATAGTTGCTCACCCAATGTATCATGACCTATCATTCACCCATCTCATCCATCATGTCTCTCTCGCATCCATTCATTCATCTAATTAATATATCTTCTAATTCATTTCTATTTATTATGTCACATTCCTTTATCCAAACCTCTATTCTCATCCTTCTTTTCCTCATCTACCCGTATTTTCATCCATTTCAAGAGGAAAGCCATGTTCAAACCCACCTATCCTTTTGAGGGAACATCCCATCCCTACATCAATCCTCCTCATCACTCCTCTTCTTAGTGGCTGGGGCATCCATTTCTAACCATTATATCTTATCTTCTTTAAAATAATGTTAGTTCTCTTAGTCGCAACATCATCTCAAAGAGGGGTAAAATGTAGATACCTAAAATTGACCACATCACTCTCGACACCTCTAACATCACTTTCATTACTTTCAACACCTTTCAACATTGTTCTAATCCCATCCTAACTACATTCATCTTCACACTAATTAATTAGATAAATTATATTTATTTAATTAATTAAGATCATCCTGTTAACATTCATTCCATCATTAAATTAAAAAAATAAATTATATTTATTTAATTAATCTAATTTTTCCAACATCCCTCTCCATTAATTAATTAAATAATTTCACTATTTGATTAATTAATCTAAAAAATCCTAAATCCTAGTCTAATCCACTATTTATCCTAATTAAATCACATCTTTATCCATTATGTACAAATAAATAAATTAAAATTAAAAAAGTCACATGACTAGCTAAGAGTTATCTAGATTCATTGATACTAGACAAGTTCACACAAAAGTCAAACCAACTTTATATTTCCATCATCCATTCCATACTACATCTTTTAATCCTATCCATTCACATAAGGATATCCTAGAAGCTTCTAATCTTGCCCTAATTTTTCACATTCAATCCTAGACATCAATTTTTAATCAAATCTTAACCCTTCATCCTATCATCCAAAAATCTATAAGCTAACCCTCAATCAATCCATTTGCATAGAATATTTGGAATGTAATGACATGCTACCATTTTGAACAAGCTTTTGCAATGTAATGTCATGTTGTCCAAATGAGCAACCAAGAATCAATATCAACATCAAAAATCCATTGGAGCACAACCACCATTCTTGGTGCAACAAGGACTAGTTTTTGTGAGAGATTTCTAGTTTTTCATTTGATTTTGCTTATCCTTTGATTAATTAGAGGTGTTGTTAGATATGAAATAGGATCTTTGTTTTCATGCATTGTTCCTTATTTTGTTTCATATTTTAGCATACATATCTATATTCTTTAGTTCCTTGATTATAGGACTTGTTGTTGTACTTGTTTGTAGTTATTAAATATAATCATCCTTCATTAAACAATATGTAATTTGTTTATTCAGTAATATCACTATTATATTACTTCTACTATATTTTTCTTAGTTTAATCATGGTATCAAAGTTGGACTGGGTGTAACTCCATCATATAGGTGCCCATGTAAATGAAAGCATCTTGAAATTATTTATAGGTCATTCCTTATGGTATAGTTGCCATAGGAGAGGACAATCCATGTAGGATTATTTTGAATTTGTCATTGAAAAGAGTGCTAATGTGAAGTGATGTTGTTTCCTTTTTGAAAAAAAGGAAAGGAGGTGCCACCTTGTTAGAGTGAGAGAAACTATATGAAAAAAGGATTATTTCAATTACTTTAGAAAGGGAGAGAAAATATTTCTACTACTATTGCAAACAAACTATGTGTTTATGTGTGTGTGGGCATAGATTGATTTATAATCTATTATTTGTGAAGTGTAAGGAGAAGACCTTCTTCTTACTAAATGTGTTGTTGTATAGTAAGAAACCTGGTATGATTGGAAATGCATGAGCATACACAAAATGTCTTATATTTATGAAAATATTGATGAGGCCAATGAAGAAATCATCTAACTATTTTTAAAATGTTAGATATGTTGATATTATCAAAACACATTTTAAAAAGGTTGTAAGAGGAAATATAAGTACCTCAATATGCCTCTATTTTGGTTTTTGAGGAGGAGAGGTGCTTGAGGTCTCAAAAGGGTCGTGTTGTGCTCATTTTATAGTTTAGTCGATGTTTGGCTATAGGGATGGTGTTGGCAATAACTATACATCCAACATCTACATGTGCTTGTGTGTTATCACGAATTTGAAGAATTAAACATGTTTGTTATAGTGCTAGCAAGAGGAATCTTAAAGCTAAGACATAGATTTTTTATGACTTTTGTTTTGCTTGTGGGATGGAAGAATTTTAGACTTTTGAATTGAGTGGTATTTTTGGGTGGAGTAGGATTTTGGGATTTTTGAGAGGTGGATGCATCTTTTGACTTGCTTGCTTTTTGTTTAGGAACCCAAACTATTTTAGTTTTTGACTTTTCTTTTGAAGGCATAGACTTGGGTATCTTTTTGAATGTATTTTGCTTTGACTTTTTAAATTGATGTCCTAAGGTATGAGGATCCTTAGGATTTTTGGCTTTATGAAAGGAGGCATCCAAATTTTTATTTTTTAATCCCATGGGTTTGGTGGAAGCTTCATGATTAGACGATGTGTGCATTTGTTGATCATGATTAGGATTTTATAGGACTTATGGGTGGATGGATTAAAAGTGGGTTTATGGATAAATAGATAAGGGGATTAGATGATGGTAATATTAGGTGTTGGGAGCAATGGTGGTAAAGTGGATGGAGGGCTATTATGAGTTGGAAGTAGTGGGGGTAGATTGGATGGTGGAAGGTGTATGGCCACTTTTTTTTAACATTTGTAGGATGATGGAGGTGGAATGGTGACATATATTTTGGTTGTATGATAGGATTTATTATGGAAGGAGGTGGACTTAGGAGGAATGGAGGAGGTACCAACATCTTGAGATTGTTGTCCTTGGGGTGTGTACCCAGGGCCATATGAGGATGGAGGAATGTTGACATGGATGGGCTCCAAAATCCCTTGTTCGTGAAGGCCTAAGCCTTTGCCTTGATAGTTCATGTTTTAGAGTATGTGATGGACTAAGGGACTAGGTGTAGTTTGGACACTAGACATGATTTCATTAGTGGATGGAGAAGGTGAGGTGGTAGATAATGGTTGTTGCTTTCCTAGGGAAGAACATTCATGAATGAAGGTGGATAGACCAAGGGGATATGATGGTGGACTTGAAATGGGGTTGATAGTGGATGTGGAAGGATAATTAGGATCTTGATTATGTTCATTGTGTTCACTAAGATCCAAGGTATTTGTTTGAAACAAGTGGATGTTGTTGGATCAAGAATAGGACTAGTTGGAGGATAGATAGGAAGGGTGATAAGCTCTTGGTCATGGAATGCATAAAGTTGATGAAGAGGATCATCATGACTTTCTTGATCATAGCTAGGATCTTGATCATAGATGGGGGCTTGATCATAGATGGGATTAAGTGAGCTATGGATGGGTTGGATGGAGGTGATTTGATCTTGATTTGGATTAGGGACTAATGTTTCCTCATGCTTTAGATTATGCTCTTGAAATATCTCTTGACTATGAGTGGAAATAGAAGTGGAAGACTCTTGTATGGACTTTATGATTTGTAGACCACATGATGGGGTTGTAGGGATGGACATGGTGTTGGAAGACTCTTTTGTAGGCTCAAGGGTAGATGTTTGATGACATGGTTGACTCCTTGCTAATAGCCCTTGGATCACATCCTTTGTAAGTGGATGGGTGGTAGAAGTTGAAGGCTTATCATTTTGATTAGGTGGAATGGAAGGTTCCCATGGTGGAGGGATAAAAGGAGTGGAATATGTTGTAGGATTAGGATTTGGACTTTGATTAGGAGGAAGGTCAAAGGGGTTGGATGAATTAGTGGATTTGGATTTTCTTTTTTAATGTCTAAATTTATGACGTGGAGTTAATGGAAGATTAGGTGGTAGAAGGTACTTATAAGATGCATAAGGTAGATTGGTATTCCCCTTGTCAAAGGTGGCATTAGGACTCAAAGGCATTTGATCTTATTGAAAAGGTGGACTTGGGCTCACATGTTCTTTTTGTGAAGTGAATTGACATGTTTATGTGGCATTGACATGGAAAGAAGTGGGGTAGGTTGATGTGGAATCAATTTGAATTATGGATGGATTGGGTTTCGGACTTGTCTCATCCTCATAACTAAAGAGATGGCCTCCTCAAAGTATGAACTTGGGCTTAGGATTGGGCATAGGCTTGCTAAGGATTAGGACCATTTTTACAAGTGTTGACTAGGACTAGGATGATGTGGAATGATTAGGATGATAGGATATGATGACTAGAATGTGATAAGTAGGATGATTAAGATGATGTGTAATGATTAGGATATGATTAGAATTGGATGATGTGGAAATAATTTTTTGGAAAGAATGTTTAGAATGGCTTGTTTATGTGTTTGTGTTTATAGCTTGATTTGACAATTTGCAAACAAATGATTACACATGTACACACATGAATCACATACGCAAGACACATAAGCAAGTTTGAATTTGAAATTTGAAAGTGGTGATTAAGCAAGTGCTTGAAGACACATCAACAACCCAATGATTAGTCAGGTGGGTGTGCAAAATTAGGTCCTAGTCTAGGTTGCACAAGTTGACTAAGGATGTCCCTAATATACTCAAGGTATGGGGGGCCCAATTTCATGAAATGAAAGCGAAATAATGCCAAACAGCCAGGAGAAAGGGGTAACCCACCCTTCACCTTCACTTCCCAAAGGTATAAAGTTCTTTGGGGCTTAGCCAAGAGTGACAAGATTTTAACTTCCAAAGAGGGTGTCTTTCGATTCACACCTCACTTTTTATACTCCACTGGAATGCTAGAGTTGAGGTCATCTCTTGGAGTGGTGTGTCTCCAAGCAGGCCTCCTAGAAAGGGTATGACAAAAGTAAACCAAGTGGGTGTTTTTCATCTCTAAGATCACCTTATGGTGTGAGGAGAGAGCATACACACACTTGATTCATATTCACACTGGTTAATTTCCCTTAGAAAATGAAATGTGTGGTGTGAAATTGAATGGATGAAAGGTGTTTTTGATTCTCAAGATCACATGAAGCACATGAGAAGAGCATACACACCGCTAATCACACTCAAGTCCACCAAGCAATTGAAAGCACTTATTTTTTTAATCCCAAGTCAAAATGTGAATGAAGACACTAGTTCATTCTAAGCCCAATTTCAATGTGAATGAAGACAAGAGTTTGTTTTAGAACCCAAATCCAAATGTGAGAGCAAACATGATGTTCTTTTTAATGCCCAAATTGAAATGTGATGACAAACAATGATTATGAATAACTGAGAGATGAAAGATGAATGGAGTGCACCTGAATATTTTTGCTTTCCAATATACTATTGTGACTGATGCAAACGTTGCCATAGCTCCATATGATTGCCTCCAAGCCACAAAATCGAAGAAGAAACAAGTAAACTTGCAAATGAAAGCGTTATGTGAAAATGAATAAATCTAAGAAATCTGATCAAGATGAATAGATACAGAAGAATGAATGTCACAAACAAAAAATTTAGGAGATTCTAAGCTATTTTTAAAAAATCATGAAAAATGGATAAATTTTGCAAAAGATATAAGCATTTGAAGTTCAAATTTAAGTTTGAATTTGAATGAGAAAAAGAGGTAAAAATGGTATAGTCACCTGATGAAACCTTCACCACTGCAAATTTGGGCAAGTCAGCTTTCCAACAAGTCCTTTTTTGCAAATTTTTGACCTCGTATGTGAAAGTTATGCAAGTTTGAACAAATTTGCTCCTAGGAGGAAGAGGGTGAAGCTAGCAGTTAGTGTTAACTACTAGCAGTTAGCACAGCAGTGGTCACATGTGTGGTCTAGAAGCCTAGTAGTTAGTGTTTGTGCTGGTGGTTAAGAGACCACTAGTGGTCAAGACAAAAGTGTTGATATGTTACAGTCAGTGGGCCGGCGTTCCAGCTGGCAGTCAGAGCCTAACTAGCCCCCTGATCGCCCATGTGACCAGGGGCCAGGCAATAGAAAAAAAAAAATTTAATGAAAAGGGTGCTTAGCCCCTCCCCGTATGCTTGTGACTAAAGGCTTATGTTTTAAGCCCTAAAGTGATCGACCTAAGGTTTGTGACTGTGTGCTTTTAGGGTTTTAAGGCTTATGTGACTGCATGCTTTTAGGGCTTATGTTTTAAGTAGAGGTAGAGGGAAATTCAACTGGTGGTAGGGTGGAGCCAACAGTGGTGACTATGTGGTCACTAAACAAGGGTAACAGAAACAACGAACCAAAGGTGGCCACAGAGGAATAAGTGGACCGGCGATGGAGTGTTAGCAGGCGTGGTTAGGGTTTTGTTGAAGTGGCGAAAGTGAACCAAAAGTCATAGAGAACAACGCAAGCAATGCAAAAACCTTAGCAGATGGAAGGCTTCGGTGGAGATATAAGGGTTTTAACAGTGGAAACCATGGAAGGGAGTCCACGAGGAGGCAACAAGGTTGTCAGGTAGTTTGAAAGCGGCAAAGAGGTGACTGGAGGTTTTTAGTTGCAGAGAGGAGTGGTGGTCAGCGGGAGATGCCACGATAGCTAAGAACAGGTGGCAATGGGGCGGTCTTGAGCAGAGGTCACCAGTGGTGACAGAATTTTATCTCAGGGCCTAGGGTTTGGTCGAAAGGGAATTTTTAGTGCTCTATAAACAAGACCTGCAACATACACACATAAGAAACACCTGTGAACTCAAACATCGACCTGCAAAATCAAACAAAGACACAGTCAATGCAAAGGGGATGGCAGATCCGTACAGTATGGATCCATATGGATCCATATTGTACGGGCCTGCTGCCCCTAAAAAAACTTCAAAAATGGACAAAAAAAATTTGGAGGTCAAATATGACGAATTTTATGTTGTTTTTCCCCTACGAGGCCTCTTGGACTCAACAGTGAGGTCCATTTGAGGACCGGAGGTCACCTACAAAAACTAATTTTTAGAAATTGATAAAAAATGTTAGATTTGTAAGCTTCATGTCAGGGTCACCAAATGCATTTAGGGTAAAAATCAGATCTGAATCATAAACAGCAAACTATCAAACCTTAACAACCACAATGAAGTACCAGATAGCATAGAAATCAAAAACAAAAAGCAAATGCAAACTGAATCTCCACACTAAGCTTGGCTTATCTCCGTTGCTCTTCTCAATCTTACATAGGAATGCATGATTTCAAAGGATGAATGTTGGGTGCTCACTATTTTAGCAGCATAACAATGGCATGAGGATGAATGATGAGAGGCTCTAATGTCATTTCAACAGCATAAGGATAATTGAAAACTCCTTCATCAAATGGCTTGTGAGAGGGTTGATTTATAGAAAAGGTTGATTTGAATGAATGGTTGAGATCGAAAGTTCAAATATGCTATGTGGATGGTTAGCATCGAATAGGCTTTCCCACTCCATGAGGAGTTGTAGTCATGTGACAGGTGAGCGAAGGAGACTGAAGGAGGCCTAATTCAAATATTTTATTTGAATTAGTTTAGACATGTGAAGTGTATTAAATGAAAGTTGTACTACCACACATGACTCAATGAGAGGTGGAGAAGTGTTTGAATGTGATGAGAGATGATGGAATAATTCAAATATTTTATTTGAATTATTTGGGACATGTGAAAGGGGGATTAATTAAATAAATATGATTTATTTAATTAATTGGAAAGTGGGATAAACGGGATTAGGAGTGGGATTAGGACAAAATATCATATAATGTCTCTAGTAATGTGTCGACTAGGTAATGGTCAAGACATGGACAAATTTAGGTGTCTACACCTAAAACCAAGGAAACTACCAATGAAGTTCATGGTTCCTGCCTACCCCTGAACCCCCAACATGAATGAAGAAAGTGGAAGTGTGACCAGTGATTTCCTTGGTTCCTAAAACCAAGGAAAACCCCGACGGTGTTCCCAGTCGCCCTCGGATTGCCAATAAAGGAAACAAGCAAGTGAAAAGGAAGTTTCGACAATTCCCTTGGTTCCAAAACTAAGGAAATCATCGACGTTGTTCCCAATGGGTGACGAAACTCTAACAAGGTAAAGTGAAGCAGGATGACTAAGGCATGGAAAGGATTGAAAAATGGCTAAGGCAAAGAAGTGAAGAGAAAGTAGTTTTCAGTGAGTTCCTGGTTGGCAAGAAATCATCAAAAAGTAGGAACAAAGGCAATAGAGAAAGAGAAACAAGATTTTGATGAGTTCCTGGTTGGCAGGAATGCACTGAAAAAGTTTCTGATGAGCCCAAAATCACCGACAAGGTAAAAGTAACAGCTTTAAATTGTTTTAAAATGTCTTTTCTCATGGGTTCTTTAGTTTGAACATGTCTACCTCCTAGAAATGCCATTAATGCCCATCTTGACCATATTGGAGGTAGGTAGTGATTGAATGTAGGGGTTGGTGGATTTAATGTGGTAGGTGTGAGCACCCTAATTTGGTTTCCTGCCCAAACATAGATTGAGAAAAATGTAATGTTATATATACATGCAAAAAAGATGTAATAGTTGTTGGTTGTTGAAACAATTTTTTGAGGTGCAATAGCTCATGGTGATTTTAGGGCATCAAGCAAAGTAAATGTCTAGGCTACAAATGAAGGAATGTGTTTGATTCAATATAGGAAGGGTCCTCAATGCACATATGTATGCAGTGGTATGCTCCATGGTAGTTTTGTAACAACTTAGGGGAATGTAAATTCGTAGATATATATGTTCTTTCACCACACTTGCTAGTGTGAATGTAACTGAGATTTGATAATGTGTGATAGCATTTAATTTAATACAGAGTCCTTTGTATTAGTCTTTTCTTTGTTGCATATGGGTTATTGTGTTTCTATGTTGGATCACTAAGTATGTTCATTGTATGTGGGATGTAATCTTTGATATGTATGCAAATGCACATCTGGTTTGTTGATGTTTTATTGGATGCATCTCCCTCCTCTTTAGTATCTCTTTAAAATAAACAGCGGTGGCTTTGGGGAAGGGGAGCCATGGAGCTCCCCAAAGGAGCATGGCCCATATGGTGGCCACCGCCTCTCCCACATTCTTTCTATTTTTTTTTTTAAATTTTGTTTAAATATATATATATATATATAACAAACAAAGTTATGTTTGTAAAAAAATAAATGAAATCCGTATATGGGTTTTAAATCAAGAAATATTCACAACAGCAAATACCAAGAAAGAAATGTATAATATTAATAATTTTAAAATCTATCCATTTTTAAACACAAAAAAAATCTCATTAGTAAAAGAAATATGATGAATTTTTTTCATTTCCTCCATGTTATAAACCTGCATAACTTCTTAAACCCAATACAATTCCTCTTGCAATCATCATCTGGGAGTTCTTTCTAGATCATTTTCAACTGTAAAATGTACGAACTCTTCTCCTCTCTATTTTGCAAGTCCTAGCTTCCCAAAATGAAAGCTATATATATGGAAAGTCATTTAGCCTTCCTTGAAGATTGCACCTGCAACATGCATCACCCAAAAGCATAGCTCTATGAATAAAACATAACAAACTTGGCTAGGGTTTTGCAAAGGAAATAATTAAAATAAAAAAAATCAACAGGATAACAAACCTAACCAGAAGAGTGGTGGAAAAAAACTTTCCATGGTCTTTCGAGAAGCTTCTTCCTTACAGCTCTTCCCCTCATATCTACAAACAAGAAAATAAGAAAAGCAAAAATGAATATAGGTTAGGGAAAGAGAAAAGTTTTTATATGTTTTTCTTTCCTTTTTATTTCTTTTAAATTTATTTTAAATCACATTCCTAGATGTTAGGTAATGGACCCTCTTTATTTCATCAAGATGAAATTAATTTAATTTATAATAAAATAATATTTAGGTTTTATTTTAAATATAAACACAATGATTTAAAAATCTACTAGTTATTAATCATTTAATTGGATTTATTTAATACTAGTTTTTTATATTTTATTTTAAATTTAAATGTGAGAATTTAAATTTATAAGCCTTTATTATTTAATTAGGGTAAGTGAATCAATTAGAGGAATAAATATTAGATTGTGTATAATGAAATTATTATTTAATTATCTTTGGGATGTTATAGAAAGATGTGCTTAATAAATTATTATTTTATTTTATTCTAAAGTAAATTTGTGGTTTTAATTATTATATCGAATTTACTAAGGCATTAATTTAATTATTCCTTATCCTTTTGCAATTTTAATTATGGTTGATTTTATTATGTCATTTAATTATAATTGTCCAAATGAGTTAGGTAACATTTGAAAATATTTTTGGATGTATGGTTGAATTTTGCAAATTAATTGGGATATATGTATATGTTAGTTATTGGAGTCTATTGTTTCCATCACTTTAAAGTGACAACATTTCTATAGGAGCAGCAATGAAATGAATCGAATAAATAAACTTCCACAAGATGAATGTGCACAAAGCAAGAGGTTGAAAACTATCATAAAATGTATGAGAATGTACAATGAACCCCTTGTATATGTAGGACAAGGAGGAAGTAAGAAGGTGAGAGTCAAACACTGACTAACCCTCCATGATGTGTGACACATGTAGAACACTTGGGACAAGTGTGAGAGGATGTGTCATATGTCTATGAGGTGAGAAAACTAAACCACTAATGAACTTAAGCTAGTGCGAAACTAGATGACTAAAGACACTTTTTACACTAATACCCCCTTAAGTGATACTTAGGGAGAAAATCACTAAAAAAATGAGACAGAAACATGGCCTAACGAGGTACTCATGTACAAAATGAAAGTCTCTCACAAACGGAGTAAAGGAGAAAACCTGTGGGAAAAACCATTCTCCAAAAAAGAGATCTAAAATAAAGGACAACTTCCTTCACCCCAAGCATACGTCACAACTCAAGATAGCGAGGTGATTCTAAAGGTTTAGTGAAGATATCAGCAACCCGGTCCTGAGTAAACAAATACTCTAAGGAAAGAACACCATCCTAGATAAGCTGTTGAATGAAGTGCATGTGAATCTCGATATGCTTCATCCTTTGATGCTCAACTGGGTTGCATGAAATGTGAATGGCACTTTGGTTATCACACTAAAGAATAGTAGGAAGATCTGGTGGTATACCAAACTCTGTCAAAAGTTGTCGAAGCCATAGTACCTCCTGGTTAGCAAAAATTGCACCTTTGCTTCTTGCAAGACCAAGCAACTGAAGCTAAACCAAGGCAAAAAACAAACCCATAGGTTGACTTCCATGAGTCAACATCACCTACCCAATCTGAGTCGGTGAAGCCTACTATCTATGAAGCTCCTGGTGTGTACTAATGCCAAAACATATGGTTCCCTGAATATACCTCAAAATGCACTTGGCTGCCTTCCAATGACTCGCATGAGGGTCATGTGAAAAATGGGAGACAAGCCCAATAGCAAAGGTTATATCAGGGTGAGTATGTGTCAAATATAAAAGATTACCAACTAACTATCTGTACAAAGATGCATCAACACAAGGTGTTGTGCAAGTGGTAGTCAAAACAATACCAAACTAAAATGGTGTAGGAGCTGGTGTGCAATCATCTATGCTAAAACGATGAAGCATATCAATGGCACACTTTTGCTGGCATATGGAGATCCCCTCAGTAGACTGAAGAACCTAAAGACCAAGAAAATAGTGCACAAGCCTAAGATCTGTCATGTCAAAATGCTCCATCAAAGAGTGTCAAATATCATGAAGCATGGACGAGGAACTACTAGTCAAAAGTCATGTCTCTGAATATAGATAGTGTGATCGAAGTGGCCACATGTGAAACCAGATGCAAGCAAGAAGCTATCAATCTTCTCATACCAAGCCCGAGGGGCTTTTTGAGACCATATAAAGAACGTCGAATCCTGCATACAAGTGAAGAGTCATGCACAAATCCTAGAGGTTGCTCCATGTAGATCTCCTCATGAAGATCATCGTGCAAGAAGGCACTCTTCACATCCATTTGAAATACCTGCCAACTCTAAGATGTAGTAATAGAAAGAACAAGGTGAATAGAATCCATCTTGGCTACAGGAGCAAAGGTATCAGAGTAATCAATACCCTCAACCTGTGAAAAACCGTTAGCAACAAGATGTGTCTTGTATCTTTCAATAGAACCATCAGTTGGATACTTGGTGTGGTACACCCACTTGCACCAAACCATATTTCTTCCCTTAGGAAGAGGTACTAAATCCCATGTATTATTCTTCATCAAAGAAGAATACTCCTCTACCATAGTTGAATCCCACTCTGAAACACCTGAAGCCTCTAAAAAACTCTGCAGATCTAGAGATATGGCGTGACTTAGAAGACTAGAGCCAAAAGTCTATGAGTGAGTGCAGTGAGAAGTCATAGGATCACCTGCTAAAGATCCAATCTCCTGAATAGTACTACATGCCCATTTAGGCAAAGCATGAGTGGGTGGAGGTGGAAGTGGTGGTGGAGTGGTGGAGATGGTGGATTAGGACCAACATCTAAAGGATCCTCAAGTGCTAAGGTATCCTCATGAGATAAAGAGGGCATAGTAGGTAGAGAGGAAGAAGAAGTGGATGGAGGATCCATATGTGTGAAAGACTAATCAAACTAGACATCTCTCCAAAAGAAGATATCTTGAGTAATAGGATCAAACAACCTATAGGCTTTCACATCCTCACATTAGCCAACAAAAATGAATGCTTGACTCTTCTTCTCCATTGCCTTACACCGACCATCCAGTATGAATGCTCAAGCTTCACTACCAAATACCATGAAGAAGGAAACATTAGGCTTGATATTTGATCAAGCCTCTTCTGGAGTGATATTCTAAACTGTCTTGTGGGGAGTGCAGTTTTGAATATAGTTGGCACAATTGATTGCTTCAACCCAAAAAGTTGGGGCCATAGACCGACACTGAAGCATACAATTTGCCATTTCCTTGAGTGTCCTATTCTTTCGTTTGGCAACGCCATTCTGCTGAGGAGTGTAGGGAACTAAATACTAATGACGAATACCATGCTCAATGTAATAGTCCTAAAAGGTCTAATTCACAAACTCCCCCATTATCTATGTGTATCTATCAAATAGAAGAACTTGACTGCTTCTCTACGAACACCCTGAAAGTCCTAAAAGTATTGAATACATCACTTTTGTACTTGAGAAAGTCCACCCATGTGTGGCGAGAGAAGTCATCAATGAAAGTAAGTACATACTTGGCTCTAGAAAATGAAGGAGTTGGAAATGACATGAGGTCACTATGAACCAACTTAAGTAAGGAAGTAGCACGATGGGCTTTACCCTTAGGAAAGGGTTCCTGATGATGTTTGCCAAGCACACAACCTCGATAAATGTCATGTGTGCATGAAACTTTAGGGAGACCAAGTACCATCTCCTATGTACTCAACTACTAAAGATACATGTAATTGAGGTGTCCAAACCTCTCACACCAAAGTCAACTCAAAGAATCTGCATGGTCAATGTGTGATGAACCACTGGATGTCTCAAAACTATGAAACTTGTACAATCTAGACCCGTGATTTGCTCTACCTGAAGCAATGATCTTCTTTGGATGTTGTAGGTCATGAACAACAACATCATGTGAAGAAAACTCAAGAGTCTTCCCATCCTTGGTATGATATATCTGATAGATGGAGAGAAGATTGGTAGAAAGTTTAGGAACAAGGAGGACATCCTCAATGCAACCATCTACTAGATGAACTAAACCTGACCCCATAACTGGAATCTTTGAAGAGTTTCCCACCGAAATATGAGTAGTACTATCAGAAAGAGAGTCAAGAAGATCAACTGAATGAGTCATGTGATGTGAGGCTCCTAAGTCAACTATCCAATTTAATGTGGATGAATTCAAACCTGTAGTAGTAAGAGCATGGCCTTTGCTAGGTTTGGGAGTATCAATGTTGTATTTCTTCATGGCTTCTTCCAAATTCTCAATCCTTCAATGACAAATCTATGATTCTGCATCCCACAAAAAGTACATGGCCCTCTACTTTTCTTCTTGAAAGAATTTTTACTTGACTTAGAAGATGTTGTGTTTGAAGTATCAGGTTTGGTCTTCTGCTTAGATGAATTCTCTTTGCTTGAAGATGATTCTGCCTTTGACTATTTTGAATGCTTATTACCTTTACCCTTAGATGCATGAACTACTAATGCTTGACTTTTTGAAGAAATGTTAGAATCCATGGAGAGTAACTTAGATTGTTCTCTTGTGAGTCGATCACAAAACTGTTCAAAAGTAGGCATAGTAAATGTTGAACCAAGTGCATCCATTGTAGAGTAAAAGGTAGAAATGAAGACCTGATAGGGGCTTTTTAACTTTGACAAAACCAAGAAGATACATTCCTTATCTATTTTTGTTTTACCACAACCTTGAAGTCGAGAAAGCAAAGACTTGAATTTGACTAAGTAATCTTCAATTGAAGGGAAGACATCAAGCGACAAAGTTGTTAACTCAGCATCTAATTGAAGTATTTTGAACTACTATTCAGGAGGTTGGATATTTAGCAGGTGATCCTATGACTTCTCATTGTGTTCTCTCACAGACTTCTGGCTCTAGTCTTCTGAGTCATGCCATATCTCTAGATCCACAGAGTTTTTCAAAGGCTTCAGGTGTTTTAGAGTGGGATTCAGCTATGGCAGAGAGTATTCCTCTTTGATGAAGAATAATACATGGGATTTAGTACCTCATCCTAAGGGAAGAAAGATGGTTCGGTGCAAGTGGGTGTACTGCACCAAGTATGCAGTTGATGGTTCTATTGAAAGATACAAGGCACGTCTTGTTGCTAAGGGTTTTACACAGGTTGAGGGTATTGATTACTCTGAGACCTTTGCCCCTGTAGCCAAGATGGATTTTATTCACCTTGTTCTTTCTATTGTTGCATCTTAGAGTTGGCAGGTATTTCAGATGGATGTGAAGAGTGCCTTCTTGCACGGTGATCTTCATGAGGAGATCTACATGGAGCAACCTCCAAGATTTGTGCAGGATTCTTCACTTGTATGCAGGATTCAACGTTCTTTATATGGTCTCAAACAAGCCCCTTAGGCTTGGTATGAGAAGATTGATAGCTTCTTGCTTGCATCTAGTTTCGTACGTTACCACTCTAATCACACTATCTATATTCAAAACAATGGTGATGACCGTTTGATTCTAGTCTTGTATGTAGATGATTTTCTTTTGACTAGTAGTTCCTCGTCCATGCTTCAGGATATTCAACACTCTTTGATGGGGCATTTTGACATGATAGATCTTGGGCTCTTGCTCTATTTTCTTGGTCTTCAGGTTCTTCAGTCTACCAAAGAAACCCTTGAACCTCCATAGACCCACGAACCAGAAAAACACCAATACTACAAATTTTGCCACAAAACTTTGAAAATTTACCCAAAAAACTATGAATGAAGCCTACGAATCTTCAATTTACAAAAAAAAATGCATTTTCTACCAATAAACTAACACACCTATAATAGGGTTGAATGTGTGGGATGAAATTGGGAAGGGAATTATGATTCTAGGCTCTGATACCATATAGGAGCATAAATGAAATGAATTGAATAACCAAACTTCCACAAGATAAATGTGCACAAAGCAAGAGGTTAAAAATTATCATAAAATGTATGGGAATGTACAATGAACTCCTTGTATATGTAGGACAAGGAGGAAGTAAGAAGGTGAGAGTCAAACATTGATGTGCCAACTATACATAGAGCTTCCACCTAACTCATTGAAAGAAAGATAAATGAAACTCAAACAGTGGCTCAAGATAAATCTTGACCCCAACTAAGAATGGCAATCAGGGAGGCAAATGGTGGAGTCGACTCAAAAAAAATGTTGTTGGAGCCATGACTCTATGTGGAGAAGGCGATGAAAACAATTACTAACAAAATAACCACAAACAGTTGGCAAAGTTTAAAGAATATTGACACTGTGGTAAACAAACCACAAAATGCTCTAGAGAAAACCTTGAATGATGGTGGTGCCAAGGAAAATAGCCAAATCTACCAAAGAAACCCTCAAACCTTCATAGATCCACGAACCAGAAAAATACCAATACTACAAATTTCGCCACAAAACTTTGAAATTTTTCCCAAAAACTATGAATGAAGCCTGCAAAACTTCAATTTGCATAATAAATTTACATTTTCTACATAAACTAACACACCTATGATAGGGTTGAATGTGCAGGATGAAATTGGAAGGGAATTGTGATTCTAGGCTCTGATACCATATAGGAGCAGCAATGAAATGAATCAAATAGCCAAACTTCCACAAGATGAATGTGCACAAAGCAAGAGGCTAAAAACTATCATAAAATGTATGAGAATGTACAATGAACTCCTTGTATATGTAGGACAAGGAGGAAGTAAGAAGGTGAGAGTCAAACACTGACTAACCACCCATGATGTGTGACACATGTAGAACACTTGGGACAAGTGTGAGAGCATGTGTCATATGTCTATGAGGTGAGACAACTAAACCACTAATGAACTTAATCTAGAGTGAAACTAGATGACTAAAGACACCTTTAACACTAACAATGTCTCCGCCTCCACATAGAGAATCTAGAAGAAAATTACTCATACGACATGTGACGTCATATAGAATGACATCGATACCTTAGAAGGTTGCCCTCACTTTTATTTCAAGGTCTTGCAATGGGGATTCCACCACCTGCATATGTATTACTTCCCTTCGCCTTGAGCGGTGTTCTCTCATTTGTTGTACATGCAACAATGACAAGTGTGCATCATTCACTACTGAAAGTAGTGTTACCTGTAGTTATAGTGTTGTTAATCAAAAAAATTAGTTGCATTGTGATTATGCTCACTTGTACTTGTGTGTACGAGTGGGCATGATAATATTCATATAGTAATCTCGAGCCTTAGGATTATTCATAGTCAACCACAAGATGGCACACGCTCAATGCCTCATGAAATGTGTAATCAGACAAATGTGGAGGTGGACCTTCCAATTCAAATGCAGTGATAATGCATTGATAAAACTTGATGTGGTGCATACCATAAGCACTCTTGGGTCTAGTGTATCTATAAATGTGTTCCTTTGATGTCACAAACTCTAAAAAGATGGTATAATCCATAAACAATGAAACTTAGTGTAATCCCTATGATAAACTATGGCAATATGTACTTCAAGAACACAACTTTTACATAACAATATTTTTTTTATTTATGAAAGGGAAAAGGTTATGCTAATTTCCATAGATGTGAATAGTGAAATGACTAATATAATCATGAAACAAAATGCATGCAATAAAAGGAAAACATATATGGCACATCTACCCTATGGGTAAAAATAAGAACAAAATAGTATAAAAATTCAATATGGTCTATAGTAACTTTGAAATTTAAGAGAACTCTTGTAGGAATTTATTGGGTTAACCCTTAAGTTTAGGGTTGGATTCCCTTAAGAAACATTGCCCCTACTATTTTTGGGATATTTCTAGTCATCCCCTTCTCACATTCCTATGCTTCCCTATCTCTCCAAAAGGGGACTTAGCATAATATCTACTAGGAATAACATAGGCAAGAAAAAGCACCTTGAAAGTTACTATTTGGGACTACATGATCAATATATGATTCTTCAAATTCTTGATGTCAAGAACTTTATTTTATTATGGCAGTATTCACTTAAAAGAAGAATTCTTGTTTAGAACAAAGTTTATTCATTTGTGAAAGGGAAAAGATTATGTTGATTTACTCATATGTGGACAGTATAATGGCTAATATGATTGTGAAACAAAATGTATGTAGTAAAAAGAAAATGTATAGAGCATCTCCATACTAAGGTTTAAAATAAGAACAAAATAGTCCAATAAATTAACATAGTCTATATTAACTTTGAAATTTATAGAGAAACCCTCACAAGAATTCACCATGTTTTAACCCTTATTTAGAGTTGGATTCCCTCAAGAAATATTGAGACCTTCCTTTAAGAAATATTGTCCCTGGAATCCATGGCATGTCTCTAGGAATTCCCTTCTCATGTTCCTACTCTTCCCCATCCCCCTGAAAAGGGACTCGACAAAACATCAAATGGGAACAAGGCAAGGAAAAGAACTTTGAAAGTTACTATTTAGGACTAAATGATTATGATATGGTTCTTAAAATTTTTAATGTCAAGAACTTTATTTTATTATGGTAATATACACTAAAAGAACGTTACTTTTTATAATGGTGTATTTTCATTTATGAAAGGTAAACTATTATGTTGATTTCCTTATGTGAACAACAAAGTGGTTAATATGATTGTGAAACAAAATGCATGCAGTAAAAGGAAAATGTATATAAAATCTCCATCATATGACTAAAAATAAGAATAAAATAGTCTAATAAATCAATATGGTCTATATTAACTTTGAAATTTAGAGAGAAACTCTCACAAGAATTCACTATGCTTTAATCCTTAAATTTAGGGTTGGATTCACTTAAGAAATATTGATACCTAACCTATCCTCTCTCATATATAGAGTAAAGCATCAACACATTAAACAACATATGGAATATATTTGCATATATTTTGTATTTTCTAAAATGAAGTGTAGAACTCAAAATAGAATAGTAACAAACATTTTGCACAATTTAAAAAACGATATTTAAACTATCAATAGCACAACTAATAGCAAATGAAAACCCATGAAATCTCCTAAAGGTAAAAGCAAAAATCTTTATTTGATTCATTCAAATGAAAGTACACTCAAACCTTAGTATAGTAGGGGAACACAGACCTAGGTCTTCAAGAACTCGGTATCTTTAGACATACTATTGACTACTCTAGTGCATTAAAACATTTAAAATCAAACCTCAAGGTAAAAACCCATTTTCATTTCATCATTTTTGTAGTTCAATTCCTCATTTTTATAGCTAAAAAATTGGTCAATTTAGTTATAATTAGTTACAAGTAGTTATTCAACTACTCCCCCATCCACTTGCATCTTGAGCTTACCTATTTGTTGAGGTGTTAAATGAAAGTTGTGCAAGTAGTCTATTTCAACATGGAGGCATCCACTTTATTCACACTATCTACTTGTACCTCTAATCAAAACTAAGGATGAACATATATATATGAACCACAAGGCTTATTAACTCGATAGCTAGATATGCCACATAATCTTGAACTATATCCTTACTAGATCACTTTCTTGGTACTTTTCAAAAAACTTTGCAACAAGCTTGTCATCTTCCTTAAACATTAATTTCTTCATTCTTAGATCTACTGGTTGCTTTATCTTCTATAAAAGAAAGATCAATTATCCAGACTAAGTTATCCCACTATAGCTCGAGATGATTGATAGACCTATTAGCTTTTATCAAGGCTTCCCTACTTCACAGGAATGTATATCCAGAGGTTCAATATTTAGTGGGTAGTCCAATGGCTTTTGAACTTTCCTTAATACTTATATGTTACATAGGAGATTGTCATCATTTTGCATCATGTGCTACTTTCTCTTCATAGACTTATGAGTTTTAGTGTTAACGTTGAAACATCTCTTTCCTCATCTAGTCCAATATCTACACAAGTTCATCCAAATTTCTCTTCATTCTCATAATTATTGTCTATTTTAAATATTTGCTTCCAATAATCGATATGGCTACCATCCAAGTACTTAGAGATTGCTTGTCTTGGATTTGTTGATCTAGTTCAAGTTAATTTTATGTACTACAAACTCTAGATAGTCAAGGAGTCACAGTGTAGAGGAGCTAGTTGGGACTTTGCAGTAAGTGTTATTCCTATACTAATCAACTCTATTCTATACTCTACTCTATACTTTAGGTTACCTTTGCCTACTATCCTCAATTCATCATTGGTGATAAAATTCTCAATTTTTTTAAATAATCGTCAACATCCCCACTTCCAAACTCATCTAAAGTTCTAGGTGTGGGCTTTCCTTAACTTCTACTTGAGGCATACCCATGATCTTCAAGGTTCAATTTTATCTTCTTTGAAATAGGTTTTGTTCTTGAAGACACAATCATAGCATGCATTTAGAAAAAAATCCATTAGATCATAAGTTGCATAGACATCTAACAACTAAAAGTTGTAAAAACTAATTTCCTTTCATACGAAAGGTTGAGAAAATGTTTCTCTTCCTTTAGTTATGGTATAGTCATGCATCATGGTTACCTATCTACTAAGTTCCAGTATCAATATGTTACGATTAACCCAATATGAGAGTTTATAGGATTGTCTTGTAGTTGTGAATCCATAGGTCCAAAGTGCCCCTTTAACTACCAAACAATAATGTTTTCATAGTGGCTTGACCTTCCAAGAAAATCAAGAGGCTTCTCCATTTGTTAGCCCATAAAATACTACATATAAGACAAGGTTATTTACCAGGAAGAGATGAGCCTTATAGCCAGGCCTCTGAAGTTTGAAAAAGCAATTTTAAACAAGGAAATCAACTCTTTTATTGACTAAATTACAATGGATATTTCTTAGGTCCACTATGTACATCAAAACATAAACTAGATAGGAGGCATGTACAATCATGGATAAATTCTACCATTGTATAAGAGTATCCATAATTACTTATGTCCAATCTATTTATTGTTGGAAACAATCCAGACAACTGAGAGGGGGGGTGAATCAGTTGTCCCTAAACTTTAACTTTTAAAACTTCTTTACAACCAGATTAATGATGATAACACATTAAAGCATTAATCAACACATGAGCAGAAACAATATGAACACATAACACCAGAACTTTGACGTGGAAAACCCGGTTAAGGGAAAAACCACAGTGGGGGTTGTAACAAAATGTCCCCTTGGGGGCTTTTCCCTCATAAGGTTTAGCTCCCGGGTCTTTAGCATGCATTTAGGACATTTTAGTTCATATTTTAGAATCCCGATGGAATGAGACCTGGGTTTCATGGCAAATGGGACCTAGGAGGACCCCATGAGTTGTACCCTGCCTAAAATAGGGGGGAGGACTTGGGCACCCGTGCCCTAGTCCTGCCCTATTTTGGGGTAGCCCCAATTCCTGGGTGTCAGTTTATGACCATTAGTGGGTTCTTTTTCCGACACAGTAAAGTTTGATTTTTAAAATCTTGGTGGGAATGCTTATAGGTGCATATATAAGCATGTGTAGGCATTAATTTGTAAACTAGATGATTACTAGCAAGCTATTGTGTTCTCAAGGTGATTCAAGGCTTTCTATTGTGTTGCAAGAGCAGACTTGTATGTTTTGTGTGTTGATATCTATAGATTTGAGCATCAATCTCCTCATGGCATGAAGAGTATCTTCCTCCATGAGAGCTTCACTACAAGGTGACATAATATTGTGTTTTTATCATCATTTCCTTTAGTTTTTGCCTCTGCCTTACAAGGGCATGCACTCTTTATCTGACAACGGTGTTCGGAGACTTAAGTGTCCTTTGGGGCTTGATTGAGGTAAGCCTCTAAAGACCACAACCCCCAAACCAAGTCTTATGATTGCAGGTTACAAGTGTCGCATTTGGGAAAAGTGGAGTTGCAGGAGGGATTGACAAGCATCAAGGATTTGGGATCTGAAGAAAAGTCAGACAAAGGAGGACTTCCAGGACTTGGACACCCATAACAATGTCCTCCACAGACAGATCTCAGGAAACAGAAGTTACAGGGTTGATCAGTGTCGGAAGGAGGTCCAGATTCCCCAAAAAAGTAGGTACCTTGGACTTGGGCACCTGCACCAGTGTCCCCGACTGTTCCGCCTCGAAAGCCCGAAAATAGGTATTCTGTGATTTGTTATTTTTGTTATGCCCTTACTTCTATAGTGTATATGGTTATGAATAGTCAGCTTGTGGCTATCTTAACTCTTAATTAAGTCATATTATCATTATTATATTGTTATTTACTTGTTTAGGTCAGCCTAAGGCTTCTATAGGTCTATCTAAGTCAGCCTGGGTGATATCCTAGGCATAAATAGGTATATATAGGAGGTAGTGAGTCTCATTTCATATGATATTGTGTATTGTGTTCTTGTTGAAGACTATTGGAGGTATCCCCCTCGAAGTGGATTAGGAGGTTGCCCCCTCGAAGTGGCATATTATTATCAAGTATTTACAAAATATTTTCTATTGTATTTAGATATTGTGCAAGTTGTTTCATTACAAGTGGTATCAGAGCATGATCTTGGCACCGTAGAGGCAAGATTTTTTCTCAACATTGGAGGCAATTTTGGGAAGAGCATAACTTTCAGAATTTAGAGAATTTTTAAAATATTTTTAAAGGGTTTTTGAAGACCACATTAAAAAAGCTACACTCCAGATTTCAGAGGAATTGGAGCAGATTTGAGTGAATTATTGCAGAATTACAATTTCTACACAATTTATTTGAGATCTCCATATCTCTCACATCCTGCTGAATTGGAGTCTAATTTGTATTGGGTTTTTGAAGACATAATAGAGGAGCCTACAGTCCAAAGTTTGGATAAATTGAAGCAAAAATAAGTGAGTTATTACAAAATTAGGGTTTCCAACAAATTCACTCTCAAGGCAGCAAATTTGTTAATTTTTTGAATTTTTTTCTACGTAAGTGGTATCTTGGCCCTAGTAAGTTATAGTAAAAATTTTAGAGAATTTACATTTCATTTGTGTGATTTATTTCAAAAATATTGGTTTCCATCATGACGGGGCCTACAACAAGAGGCAAAAAGAATGTTGCCACACCTAGGAAATCCTCTGATAAGGATGGGGAAACAATAGAGGATAGTAATCCCAATGAGGAAATAAGTAAGTTCAAGGAAGAGATTCAGAGGGATATGTGTGACCTAAGAGGAGATATATCAAATTTACGAAGCATGTTAAGCGTCTTTATGAATGAACCAAGAAAGGTGGTCTCAAGCAACCAAGAAGAAGAAGAAGAAGAAGAAGAAGCAAATGATGATGATGAAGAAGAAGAAAAAGAAGCAAAAGAAGAAGAAGAAGAAGAAGAAGAAGAAGAAAAAGAAGAAAAAGAAGAACAAGAAGAACAAGAAGAAGACGAAGAAGAAGAAGAAGAAGAAGAAGAAAAGAAAAAGAAAAAGGCAATGAAGAAGAAGAAGTGAAAGAAGAAGAACTTCCTAGTCAAGTTATTCAACCAATGCAAGGGCACCATGTACTATTCCTCACCTCTTCCTCTATGGCACATCAAAAGGTTCAAGTAAAGGAAGAACACATTCATCACCATCAAGAGCTAGATGCAAAGGGAAGACACATCTTGGAGCTGAAGTTAATTTTCCAGACACACATGAATAAGCTGAGGACATCAACAGTTCCAAATTACCTCATTATAAGGAAATATCTTCTAGTTGAAGTTACCACATGGGATGATGAAGATTATATGAAGAAACTGCCACAATTGATCAGCGTTGAGGACAACACTTTTGTAAAGGTGGGGGGCATGCTATGCCCTTACTTCTATAGTGTATATGGTTATGAATAGTTAGCTTATGGCTATCTTAACTCTTAATTAAGTCATATTATCATTATTATATTGTTATTTACTTGTTTAGGTCGGCCTAAGGCTTCTATAGGTCTATCTAAGTCGGCCTGGGTGATATCCTAGGCATAAATAGGTATATATAGGAGGTAGTGAGTCTCATTTCATATGATATTGTGTATTGTGTTCTTGTTGAAGACTATTGGAGGTATCCCCCTCAAAGTGGATTAGGAGGTTGCCCCCTCGAAGTGGCATATTATTATCAAGTATTTGCAAAATATTTTCTATTATATTTAGATATTATGCAAGTTGTTTCATTACATTTTACTCCCGTCTGCAAGAGCTTTTTCTGTCTTTCGTCAATTTCTTGTCGTATTTGCATAATTAGGGTTTTAATGGTTAATTAGACATAAGAGAAGGAAGATTAATAATCAAATTCCCTAATCCAAGTTTCCCTTCATTTGCAAGTGACCTAGGGTATGATAGTGCTCCCCACTCGACCCTAGATCCTTCAATGTTAGGGTGAAAGGAGGATTTTAACATCTAAACAACAAAAGATCAACAAATCCAATTTTACCCTAAACAGGGGTTAACCCACAAAAATGCGTACCCTGTTAAAAGTACTTAAGAAAATAGAAGGCACACTGCCCAAAGCTCACTGCTCAAGAAGAGGCTCACTACCTATAATAAATTATGATTTACACAGAGATAATGAACTGAGAAATAGCATCTATGATTGTAAAACTTCTGGTTTAAACTGTGTAGCTTTTTTTAACATCCTACATAGTTTAAAAAAAGCTACACAGTTTAAACCAGAAGTTTTACAATCATATCATGGACTGTGGAAATATCATGTCTTCAAATAGCATCTATATTCATGCCTGAATCAGTCCCTTTGAAGGCTCAAAAACTTCTGCTCATATCTTCAAATTCTTCTTCAGACTTTTCACTCTATACCTCCTTCGCTCCTATTTTGCCCTGCTCTGCTTTTTGATCCTTTCTTTGGATTTAGCTCATTTTTTTCAAGGATACTTTTCAACTACTCCTCAACAAGTATTTATATACTTCATCAACCTTGGAATAATCAACAAGGTCGGCTAACCTCAACGTGGATCTTCACATTGTCGGCCAAACATAATTGAGACTTGAATCTTCCTCTATTAACACACCACGCTTCATAACATGCTCTTTAGATCATCTGCAATACACTAGGACCATCTGGTCGGCCAAGAACAGGGAAGAATAGCAACCTCAAAGTAGAGATCTTCAACAACAATCTCAACCTTCAATGCGAACATTCAACATAGTAGCCACACAATCCAGAGACCTCCACAAGCACATTGAATTCATCAATCACATCCACTCTATACCAAATTTCCAAAAACATTTGTATCTTCCTCTGGAACCTCAAGAACACTATCTGCCATGACTATCAAACTAGAAAGATTGCTTGCAGACCTCCAAATCACAAACCACTCGAGTTGAGGGAACACACCAACATCCCAGACATGCCTCTAGATCCGCAGATCATAGAGTGGTAATACCAGACCAACTTCTTGTCACACTATCTCTACTTAATACTACAGAATCTAGTTCTACTTAGATGGCCATAACTTCTTCAAATCTTCATGTGAATTTCTCAAATCTTAACTAGAGCAACCTCTGACAATCCTCTACACAGCCATATGGTCTACATGTATTGATTGTCATTAATTTTCTCAATATCCTCAACAATCTAGTCTTCTATATAGATAGCAGTATAAGATACAGTTGACACTAATGACAACAAGGATATGTTGACATCAATCTCCCCCTTTGTCATTGATGGCAACATATGATGTGAAAAACTAAATTCAACCATCAAGACAAGAACTTCTCCCCCTTTCTTTTCTCACTTCTGCAATTTCTTTCTTTACTACTCCCCCTTACATTAGCAACTAGTTTTTCACATGACTTCTCTTCCCCTTTGACATCAATGGCAAAGGGCACATATTTGCTATCTTTTCTCCCTTCTGCTTTAGATTGATCCCAAAATTTTCATATTGACTACTCCCCCTTTGAGTAGTACCTCCTTAACATCAATCTGGATCATAAGATATGAATGTGAATTCCACCGGACTGATGCACCTTAGTGCATCTTAGTTCTGATTAGGAGGGGTAATAACCCCTAACTTTTCTCTAAGATACTCAAAAGTATCTTTGGGAAGAGGCTTAGTGAAGATATCCGCAATCTAACCTTTAGAAGATACAAACTCCAACTTGACTTCATTCTCATTAACTTTTCCCTTAAGAAATGAAACTTGATAGATATATGCTTTGTCTTTGAGTGCAATACCAGATTCTTTGAAATGCTTATAGCACTTGAATTATCACAGAAAATTGTGACTAGATCCTCAAACACAACTCTGATGTCCTTCAGCATTTGCTTCATCCATAGAACTTGAGAACAATTATTTGTTGTTGCTATATACTCTGCCTCTGCAATAGACAAAGAAGTTTCCTCTTGCTTTTTACTCATCCAAGATACCAATCTTCTTCCCAAGAAGAATGCACCACCACTAGTACTTTTTTGTCATCAACATCTCCTGCCCAATCAGCATCTGTACATGCATGAAGAGTGAAGTCATTGTCCTTTGGATACCACAATCCACAATCAATTGTCCCCTTGAGATATTTGAAAATTCTTTTGACTACCACAACATGGGATTCTTTTGGATCATCTTGAAATCTGGTAACAAGTCCAACTGCATTCATGATGTCAGGTCTAGTCTGAGTCAAATAAAGCAATCCTCCAATCATTGATCTGTACCTTTTCTGATTTGTCTTGGGGGAGTCATCATCTTTGCTTAACTTACATCCGGTTACCATAGGAGTACCTACTGGCTTTGAATCTTCCATTCCAAACTTCTTCAACAATTCTTTCACATATTTGGATTGAGATATGAAGATACCTTTATCTATTTGAACAATTTGCAGACCTAGGAAGAAATTCATCTCACCAAACATTGACATCTCAAACTCACTTTTCATCTGATCAGCAAATACTTTGCACATGCATTCATTTCCACCAAAAATGATATCATCAACAAATACCTCAACAATCAGAATGTCCTCATGATTTATATTGAAGTACAAATTACTATCAGCAGTACCTTTGCTAAATCCTAGCTTAAGCATATGCTTATCCAATCTAGCATACCATGCTCTTGGAGCTTGCTTGAGTCCATACAAGGCTTTTCTCAGTCTACAAACCATATCTCCCTGATCAAACAACTAGAATCCTTCTAGTTGTTCAATGTAGACTTCTTCCTCCAAATCTCCATTTAGAAAAGTTGATTTGACATCCATCTGATAGACCTTAAAATCTTTGAAAGAGGCAAAGCAATAAATAATCTTACTACCTCTATCATTGCCACCGGAGCAAAAGTTTCTTCAAAATCAATTCCTTCCACTTGAGAATAACCTTTACATACCAACCTTGCCTTATTTCTTACAACCTCACCATCTTCATTTAGTTTATTCCAGAAGACCCATTTAGTTCCAATCACATTTTTGTCCTCGGGTCTAGGAACAAGATCCCAAGTGTGATTCTTTTCAATTTGCATCAATTCTTCTTCCATTGCCTTAACCCAATTTTCATCATTGCAAGCTTCATTTACTGATTTACGTTCAATCTTTGAAATCAAACAAATCTCTTCTTGATCTTCAGCAACTCTTCTCCTAGTTTGAACACCTCTATTTTTATCTCCTATGATTTGATCTTTAGGATGATTCATTCTTACATACCTGGGAGTTATGGGAATTGTTTGAACTTTTGTTTCTTGAACTTGTTCCTCATCTTCTGCACTAATCTCTTGAGTTACTGGAGTTACCGGATCAATCTGAATCTGGGTCTAGATTTGAAATTGTCTTCCTTGATTTTGACTTTCATCTTGATCATCTGAATCATATCCGCAATACCTGGAGTGACCTTCTTTGCTTTCATAACTTGAACATTAGCACTTTCAACAATATTTTTCAATCTTTTGTTGAAGCACCAGTAAGCTTTACTTTGAGTTGAGTATCCCAAAAATATTCCTTCATCACTTCTTGCCTCAAACTTGCCTAAATCCTCATCTCTTTTGATATAGCATTTACTACCAAAAACTTTGAAATATCTCACAGTAGGAGGATGACCAAACCATAGTTCATAAGGAGTCTTACCAGAATTTCCTTTGATCTACACCCGGTTAAGAGTGTAGATAGCAGTACTCATAGCTTCCCTCCAATAAACTTGAGGAACATTTGTTTCCATTATCATGGTCCTGGCAGCTTCTTGAATGGTCTGATTCTTCCTTTCCACAACTCCATTTTGCTAAAGAGTCCTAGGAGTAGATAACTATCTTTTTATTCCATGCTTTTCACAAAAAGCATCAAACTCACCGAAAGTGAATTCTCCACCTCTATCAAATCTCAGACACGTCAATTTCCCACCAATCTCATTTTCAACCATCATCTTGAACACCTTAAACTTATCAGGAGCTTCTGATTTTTCTTTTAGGAAAGTTACCCACATCATCCGAGAGTAATCAGCAACATGAAATATATGTCTCCTTGCACACTCCTAATTCTAGCAAGACCACAGAGATCAACGTGTACCAGTTCCAATCTACCACTTGAACCTTGTTCCTTACTTTTGAATGAAATTTTGTTCTATTTACCCAATTGACATTCTCTACATATACTATCAGGTTTCACAAGTCCTGGAAGATCTCTTACAACTTGAGTGGAACTTATTTTGACAATGTTATCAAAATTCACATGACACATCCTCCTATGCCATAACCAACTTTGATCTGTTTGAGTAATCAAACAACTTTTGCCTGAACTACTTAAGTGAAAGACGTTACCTTTAGTCTGAGTACCGGATGCAATTTCAGTTCCAGAGCTTTCCAAGATTCTGCATTTTCCATCCTTAAAATGAAGATCATAACCCTTGTCAACCAATTGTCCAACACTAAGAAGATTATGCTTCAGTCCTTCCACATACAGAACATTATTGGTCCTGTTCTTACCATCAAGAGAGATGGATCCTCTGCCATGGATTCTACCAGCTGAGTTGTCTCCAAATTTCACAAGTCCTCCTTCAAAATTTTCAAAACTCACAAACTTACTCTTGTCACCATATGATGAGAACATCCACTATCAATCACCCATTAATCATTTTCAACAATCTGAGCAGCCAAGGCACTTTCCACATTTGTACAGCTAGCAGATTCGGTAGACATTGGATCTTCTTCTTTAATAGCAATGAACACCCAATCACCTTCTCCATGATCAGATTCATCATCTATGACTCCTTCCAGCTTCTTGGACATAATAACAATTCTTCTGACCCTTGTACTTGTTAGGGTTTGGTTTTGAAAACCTCTCTGGACACCTTAAGGCAAAATGACCAATCTTATTACAAGAAAAGCATTTGAGTGGTGACTTTCCTTCATACTTACCGGATCCTCTTGGCATCTATTTGGCAATGAGAGCTTCAAGATCTGCAGTTTCAATTTCAATATCTTCAAGATCCTTCCTTGTCTTCACAAATCTATTTGATCTTGCAGAAGAGCTTTCACCCGGATCATATCTTTGTTTTCCATACACACTGGCCTTAAATGTAGATTCAAACTTAGGAAGAGAATCACCAAACTCACTCATTTCAAATGTTGAAAGCTTGCCAACTAACTGATCCCTTGTGACTGTTGTTACTATCCTGATTTCTTCAATGGCTGTAGCCTTGTGCTTGTAAGCTGCAGGTAAGGATCTGAGCACCTTGGCAATAATTTTTGATTCATCCAATACACCGCCTGCATTTCTGATACCGGTCACAAGTTCATTTACTTTCTACATGTAAGAAGTAATGTTTTCATCTTCACTCATTACCAATCTTTCATATTTACCCTTCAAGCTTTATAGCTTGGCACATTTAACATATTTCTCACCTTCATACAGATTTTCCAATTTACTCCAGATTTCATGAGCAATTTGCAAATCTAGGGCATTTACCAATTCGGTACCAGATAGGGCACTCAACAATGCTTCTTTGGCTTGAGTGTTGTGTTCGACATCTCTGAGTTCATCTATATTTGAAGGTCCATTCTTTAGAATCTTATACACATTCTTGGTTATTGTCCAAAATCCATCACCCATACACTCCAAATGACACTGCATGCATGTCTTTCAGAGGGATTAATTTATTCGATCAAATCTCAGACTTTCCTTCTTGTAGATCGACATCTTGGATCTCCTCAAGCGGTCAGGCTTCTTTTAGAGGAACCTATCTCTGATACCAATTGTTGGAAACAATCCAGACAACTGAGAGGTGGGTGAATCAGTTGTCCCTAAACTTTAACTTTTAAAACTTCTTTACAACTAGATTAATGATGATAACATTAAAGCATTAATCAATACATGAGCAGAAAAAATATGAACACATAACACCAAAATTTTGACATGGAAAACCCAGTTAAGGGAAAAACCATGATGGGGGTTAACCCACAAAAATGCGTACCCTATTAAAAGTACTTAAGAAAATAGAAGGCACATGCCCTCGGGCACACTGCCCAGAGCTCACTACTCAAGAAGAGGCTCACTACCTATAATAAATTATGATTTACACAGAGATAATGAACTGAGAAATAGCATCTATATTCATGCCTGAATCAGTCCCTTTGAAGGCTCAAAAACTTCTGCTCCTATCTTCAAATTCTTCTTCGCTGACTTTTCACTCTATACCTCCTTCGCTCCTCTTCTGCTCTGCTCTACGTTTTGATCCTTTCTTTGGATTTAACTCATTTTTTTCAAGGATACTTTTCAACGACTCCTCAACAAGTATTTATATACTTCATCAACCTTGGAATAATCAACAAGGTCAGCTAACCTCAATGTGGATCTTCACACTGTCGGCCAAACATAATTGAGACTTGAATCTTCCTCTATTAACACACCATGCTTCATAACATGCTCTTTAGATCATCCGCAATACACTAGGACCATCCAGTCGGCCAAGAACAGGGAAGAATAGCAACCTCAAAGTAGAGATCTTCAACAACAAGTTCAACCTTCAATGCGGACCTTCAACATAGTAGCCACAAGATCTAGAGACCTCCACAAGCATATTGAATTCATCAATCACATCGAATTTATCAATCACATCCACTCTATACCAAATTGCCAGAAACATTTGTATCTTCCTCCGGAACCTCAAGAACACTATCTACCATGACTGTCAAACTAGAAAGATTGCTTGTGGACCTCCAAATCACAAACCACTCGAGTTGAGGGAACACACCAACATCCCAGACATGCCTCTAGATTCGCAGATCATAAGTGGTAATACCAGACCAATCTGGACCAACTTCTTGTCACACTATCTCTACTGAATACTGCAGAATCCAATTCTACTCATATGGCCATAACTTCTTCAAATCTTCATGCAAATTTCTCAAATCTTAACTGGAGCAACCTCTGACAATCCTCTACATAGCCATATGGTCCACATGTATTGATTGTCATTAATTTTCTCAATATCCTCAACAATCTGATCTTCTATACAGACAGCAGTATAGGATACAGTTGACACTAATGACAACAAGGATATGTTGACATCAATGACAACACCACTTAGGCACATATTTGCAAGATTTATTCCAAGCATTTGGAAGAGGTAGGTCAATGTATGGAGTAAACTTGAAATGCATTTACTTTTCCAACATCATTGTTGAGTAGAAAATTACCTTTATGGTAGTCATCTTGAAATCTGTATCTGGATAGAGATAGTATTTTTTTGGCATGTCTTAGGCTTTTCAATCAAAGACAACAAATGACTATGCAACACAACTAGTTATATTTATGACTTGTCCAATTCAATGTAAGGAATGATGTGCTTGTTTCCAAACTTCAAAATTGTAACATGCCTTCTCATATTACTCAAAATTACACAACAATTTACTAGGAAAGTAAATGAACATGGTAAACATGAAAGAATTTTTTTCTTTTTTATCATTTGCATAATTACAAGGAAATAAATACATAACCTTTATGAATATTTTTCAACCTTGAAATTCAAAAAATTCAAAGATAAATCATATATATATAGTACTTGGCAATAAGTAATTTTACATCATAACATAAAGATTACTGCATCTAGAATCTTGATATTTGTCACTCAAGTCTCGACAAGTCTTCTTCTATAGAAGAAGAGCATCACCCGAGTGCTTTACCTCCAACCACAAACCAGCAGTTCCCCACACACCTTCCTTCTTGGAAGTGGCCCTACCCTTCACGAAGAGTATAGAAATAAGGAACCAACAGGTTTACCATATGAGTCCTAGTGTTGTGTCCTGCGTAACACAATTGACCATACAACTCTAGACAATCTTCTAGCTAAGTATGATCGTACTGACAGGTTACGCCATCTAGACACTGTGAATCGACTAATGCATGCAGAGACAAATGCATCACTTTGGCCAAAGTTTCTAAATAAATGTAGTCGTAAGTTCACACACCTCTAACTCAACTTGGAAACTATCTCATCCTACAGTTTGACTTATTTGACTAGTATCTCTCAACATAATTTGTCTTGACTAATTCAAATCCCAATCAATCTGACTTAGAATTTAATCCTCAAACTAGGATATACATGCAATATATAGTTTTAGGTAATTTTAACCTTTCAGAGAGTCCCTCTTGCAGACTTGCAAATTCTAGGGTATATGACCTCCTGTCAATCTACTCTCTAACTCAAAACAATTTAAACACTCTAGTGTTATAAAACAAATTTCAACACTTAACAAGAAAATCATTTAAATTTATCAAAGTACTATTTAGACTCTTTTCTAATTTGTACTATCTAGATCAATGGTTCTCAACTATTTACTGTCGACCATAAAAATACAATAAACTTATTAAAATCATAACCAACTAGAAAGTTTAAGCGTCCTAAACCTTCTTGGGTTAAATTATAGGGTTTAACTTCCCATTCCACACTCATATCTCAAATACTCTTGCTTTCCCAAAAGTAAAGGTTTATAATAATATAACTTGATAACAAAACCTCTAGTCTTCTCTCAACTATTTAGGCATTGTTAGAATTCATATAACTTATAACAGATAAGAATATAGCATGCAAGGTGTAACCTCTTGATTTAAAATACTATAATTTCCATAACTATCTCTTGACTAAGTTAAATTTTCCAACCGAAATAATTTGATTCTAGAAACATAACATAAATGATCTCTTGGTCTTCTCGAGTCTACCAACTCTCTAAAAAGGGTAAGTTTTGAACTTGTGCAAATCATCTTCAATGATCACAGTAAGATTTATCTACACAGAGTTGTATCTCAACATGATATAAATAAACAACTAGAAGTTGATAAAGGATTTCATTCCTACATAACTCAATCATATTCGGCCTTATGCAAAGATAACATCTCATGCATTTACTTGGCCTTCACACTACTATGTCAGCCTTCTAGAGTTTAGAACTACTCTGAATTGTCAATTTCCAAAGTATAATTCCTTACCAAACAGTCGGCCTTACAAGATAAACAGTTAGCCTTCTAACAAACACAAAAGCTTGTAAACATAATGATCTTATAACAAACACAAAGGTTTGTAATACTTATCGACCACATGATAAACATAGAGGTTTATATTATATATCGGCCACATAATGACCACAGAGTTATGTATTACATAATGGATGCATAATGATCACAAAGGTTTATATTACAGATCAACCACATAATGATCACAGAGATTTACATTACTTATTGGCCGCATAATGATCACAAAGGTTTATATTATAAGTCGGCCACATAATGATCTCAATAGTTTGTATTACATATCGGTTGCATGATAACACAAAGGTTCATATTAGTTAACAGTCGCATAATAAATAGAGTTTATAATATATATATATATCACATAGTAACCATAGAGGCTTATAACACAAATCAACCTCATAATGAACACAGAGGCGTATAAATCGACCTCATAATGATCACAAAGGCTTATAATCGGCCTCAAATAAAACAAAGGCACATAATACATATCGGCCTCAAATAAACACAGAGGCACATAATATGAATTGGCCTCAAATAAAACTAATGCCAAGCTGTAATATAGAATATCAAACAGATATGATCAAAGAGAAGATCTATATACCACTAATCATGTTTAATGATAACAACTGAGTATACAAATACGATCGGCTCAAGCATTCAGCTTAATAAAGCATAAAATAGAGTTATAATACTATAAAACACAGTGACCATAGCTCTCGTACCTAATAACTCTTCTATGTCTGGTAGAACTTCTCATTCTCCAATTCCCTTCTTGAGCAATGCGTCCTCACTCCCAAACTATGTGTACTTTCAAGAATTTTTGAAGAGCTACAGATGCAAAACATTCGAAGGGCACATAGACTCTTGTCTCTCGTCCACTATTGTGTGTCTTATTTAGTGAACGTCCCTTTGATTAATAGAGTTCACTCACTCTATAACCACCCGACATTTCTCCACAAACATAACCTATTTAAAATCCATCGAAGACATGCAGATCTAGTGGAGATAATGGGCGTAAAGACCACTCCACAACTGACTTTAAAGCTCCTCCAAAATCTCTGAGTTAGCTAAGGAGCTAAAGGAGTCGAGCCAACAAAACCAAGTAAGTGGTTTGCAATAAATTGAAATCACTACCATGTATTCTTTTAAACTGAATACATAGTATGAATCAAAACTTATAAACCATTCTTAAATAAATAAAGGATATACATATTTATATATATGTATATAAAACAACATATTATTTATGTGTATAACGTAAACTCACGTTATTTCTAGCATTTAACAAGATACGAGAATGGGGTCAAGGTAGTCTCGCCCTCTCTATCTTGTGAAAACGCTAACAAAGACAAAATAACAAGATAGAATCCCTTATCAGGAATTTCTGATAATAAGAATTTATCAACTATCAACCATTTCTCATCGATAGTTACATACCAACTTGACTAAGTTTTTCTTGACAAGACTATGCCTAATGCATCTTGTCGAGTCGAAAACAACTTAGAACAAAATGTCGAGCACAACTTACCAAACTTGATGAGCATTCACTAAACTGTGTAACACAAGACTCAGATGGAAACAACCTGTTCTTATCCATACGTCTATTCACTTCTCTTCGATGATGCTCTCCCTCACTTTCTCAGAGGGCAGGAAAAACATGTTTCCTGATAATAACTTGCAATCACCAAACTAGGATTAATGTATTGTTAGTCAATCTATAAACCTTATGAAATCATAATATCTTGACATCATATAATCACATGTTTTAATTCTAATCATATAAACATAAACTCATGAAATCATTTATTTTTCCTGACATTTCACTAAACATCAAATCATTAATCCCTGCAAAATTATCTACTAATTACATATAAGTAAAAAGTAAAACATAGTCAAATTTTGGGGTGTGACAAAAACATATGTGCAAAGACTTCTACTTGAAGATCATACCAAACTATGATGTGCCTGTCCATTTAACTTGTAGGTCCCATTATTGTGTGCAATAGAACATTGGTTTTGGAGAAGACAAAAAGTCCAAGATTGTGGCTACATACATAACCTGGTCTAGAATATGTTTTTAGAAACCTCTTTCAAGGTTCATTTTAGACTCTACTATGAGAAGTTGAACTACTAGTGCACCATTCTACTCTAGGTATAGTGAAGCATTTACCACAGAGACCTAGGTACAAATCCCAACTAAAAACTAAAAGGCCAAGCCTCCTACAATAGAGAAAAGAGAGGAAGGATTAGGTAGCCAAAGGGAGACAACAAAAGCAAGTTTGCAATGGGGCAACAAAGTAAGGATATTCTACCACATGATCAAAACCAAAGAAAAGTGGAAAGAAAATTTAGAAGAATACAAGCATGTGGTGTGAGACCCATTAGAGCTAGTGGCATGAACAAAATGATTGTTGCACCAGTAAAGCTCTTTTGACAAAGTCACAAAAGCTAGGAATAGGTCCAACATCATTAGCTACAGATCCATTTGAATACAATGAAGGAAATCAGATCATTGATACAAACCCACATGCCACCATTGTAGCTACAAAAATCCTTCCACTAGAGGATGGGGAACACTTATTCCACTTATAGATGCAAGTGAATGGCAAGGCACTGCATTTCATTGTTGACAATGGAAACTAGAAGAATTTGATATCTACTGAAACAATTAAGACGCTGAACCCAAAACAACCCCTCACCCATATTCATATGCCATTGTATGGGTGAGTTAGGATAGAGACATTTGTGTCAATCAGTAGTCTATGAAATGGCACTTCTAAATGTTTATGGTGTTCTATTGGGGCAACCTTACATGTACAAGTGTCATGGTGTCTATGAGGCTAGACCTTAGAGTGTTATCATCAACCCTATGATAAAAAGTAAATGATATGAGAAGTGACTCACACAAAGCCAATGTCTCTTATCAACATGAAGCAATGTTGACACATGATTGCCCAAACTAGTACATTTTTCCTGCTCATGATCAAATCTAATAAAAGACCAATAAATGTACCTTTGCAAGGCCAAGTGAAGCATTCAGTTGATCTCATCCCTAGAACACCACTACCAAACAAACCACTATATAAAAGATTGGTACTAGAGAATAATGAAATCAAGTAGCTACTTCAAGAATTGATATAAAAAGACTACATTTATCCAAGTGCCTCACCTTGCGGAAGTCCAATTGTACTAGCAAAGAATAAGGATGAGACATGGCAACTCTACATTGACTATCAAGCCTTGAACAAGACCACTATCAAGAATAGGCACCCAATTCCTTAGATTGATGACCTCTTAGACTAGTTCAAAAGGGCAATTTTTTTTACAAAAAATTGATCTGAATTCAAGGTATTATCAAGTTCTTATTGACCCAGTTAATGTCTAGAAGACTACCTTCAATTCCATGGAGGGCTCATCTAAATGGCTGGTTATACGCTTTGGTCTAACCAATGCACCTGTCACTTTCATGCAAATAATGAATGATGTACTCAAGTTTTTCATAGATTCTATTGTGGTAGTCTACTTACATGGCATCCTCATCTTTAGTAAGACTTAGGAAGAGCACCCACAACATGTTCAACAAGTTTTTTCAACTCCATGACAGCATAAGCTAAAAGAAATTAGTTCATTGATATAGTTATGTTGAAAATAAGACAATGTTTAAAGTAAAAGAAATTGTGCATGTACAATGAGGTGGCCACTATTAACAGTTTTGGGAATTTAATTCTATTAGCTGTAGACTATGGCCCTTTTTATCTAAAATACTGGCATACTCATAATTGTCAATATTGAAACCACAACAACAATCATATAATGAAATTCCAGAAGAATAATCCCAAGCACTGAAATTGGTGCAAACATCCATGTCTATTCTTAACTGAACTAGACATAGGCACCCAATTCCTTTAGATTGATGACCTCTTAGACTAGTTCAAAAGGACAAATTTTTTTACAAAAAATTGATCTGAATTCAAGGTATTATCAAGTTCTTATTGACCCAGTTAATGTCTAGAAGACTACCTTCCATTCCATGGAGGGCTCATCTAAATGGCTGGTTATACGCTTTTGTCTAACCAATGCACCTGTCACTTTCATGCAAATAATGAATGATGTACTCAAATTTTCCATAGATTCTATTGTGGTAGTCTACTTACATTGGCATCCTCATCTTTAGTAGGACTTAGGAAGAGCACCCACAACATGTTCAACAAGTTTTTTCAACTCCATGACGGCATAAGCTAAAAGAAATTAGTTCATTGATATAGTTATGTTGAAAATAAGACAATGTTTAAAGTAAAAGAAATGGTACATGTACAATGAGGTGGCCACTATTAACAGTTTTGGGAATTTAATTCTATTAGCTGTAGACTATGGCCCTTTTTTATCTAAAATACTGGCATACTCATAAGTGTCAATATTAAAACCACGACAACAATCATATAATGAAATACCAGAAGAATAATCCCAAGCACTGAAATTGGTGCAAACATCCATGTATATTCTTAACTGAACTAGACATAGTAAATATTCTTTAAAAAATTAAAATATACACATCATACACATCTTCTTTCTTCCATGTGGAAAATTTACAAACCTTTCAAAAAAATATAAGATAAATAAAGAAGAAGATCTTGTTACATGTCCCATGTGAAATACACTACTGTCACATGAAACATGTCTCATATAGCATTCATGCCTGCAAAGAACTGCCCCACAAAAATCAACAGAGCTAAAATACTGACGCACTCATAATTGTCAATATTAAAACCATAGAATTAACAATCATATAATGAAATACTACAAGAATAATCCCAAACACTAAAACTGCTGCAAACATTCATGTCTATTCTGAACTGAACTAACATAGTAACCATTCTTTAAAAAATTTAATATACATACATCATACATATCTTCTTTCTTCCATGTGGAAAGTGGAAAGTTTACAAACCTTTCCAAAAAAATACAGAAGATAAATAAAGAAAAAGATCTTGATACATGTTCCATGTGGAATCCACTACTGTCACGTGAAACATGTCCCATATAGCATACATGGTTGTAACTAGTAAACAATTGACCCACAAAAATGATCTTTATTTCAAAACTTCATATGAATAGACTCTAGACAGCTCGGTCCCTGTAACTTCATGTTAGTATGTCTTTTAAGAAGATGCTAATTAGCCTAGATTGAATGTTTTAGTGTAGATTTTCCCTAATTGCTCTTGCTAGGAATTTGCATTTTATAATTTTCACAAAAATATTATTAACGTGAATTGACTTGAGAACTATGAAAGGATTCCCCACTTGGGATTGAGAATGAAAGAGCATTGTCACAAGGCATACACATATGCTATAAGAATAAAAACATAGATCCTTATGAGTCATACGTCCTCAATTTTTAGACCAACCACAGTGTACCCTTTTAAACTCGATGGTTAACTAGGGTTATAGGTGTGGGGTATACTATGTTTGGACATGGAGACTGAAGAGAGGGCTAATAAGTTGATGCAGCACCTGCAAAACTATACACAGTTTGGGCTTCTGGAAGTGAGCGTGGGATATTATGATACTTTGATGCATGCTCCAGTAGCAGCACTAGCAATGTAATAAGTGTTGAGTTGCTGCTCACATGGACCAACTAGGGCGTAAACCTAGGACTTTCCATTTGCTGCTGGAGTGTTCTTCCAACTGAGCTACTGGTCTCTTGTGGCCAGCCCATCATCGGTCCGGATGTGGCTTATTTCCAACACCCCCCTTAAGCCACACTACAGGTGCTTGGGGCCCCTGGCTCTGATACCAATTGTTGAGCCGCTGATCACATGGACCAGCTAGGACTCGAACCTAAGACCTTCCATTTGTTGCTGGAGTGCTCTACCAACTAAGCTACTGGCCTCTTGTGGCCAGCCCATCATCGGTCCGGGTGTGGCTTATTTCCAACAATAAGCAAGGGGTAGCAGGATTTTGTACGGACTTTAGAAGGATTGGTTAGAATGTCTATGGGTTACACTAGCACACTTGAGCAGAGACAGAGCCAATTTGAGAATGCGCTCAATAGGAAGAATGACTGTGTTACAATGAATACATTTAAAATCTTTAAGCTCGGTTCTTTTGCCATAGATATAGAACTAATACTCTATTCGGGTATGCTTTTCTCTGAATGTGCCTTCTAGTACTGCAGTTGCTTCTTCCACGAAGCTCATATAATGCTGAGTATAGATTGCATATAACTACATAGAATAACTCGTGGAGAAGTATGACAGTGTTTATGATAACAAATATGTCTATGTAGATTCTTATCACTGAATTCAAATAATACTTGCTTTGTTTCTCGCATATGTGGATTATGGACACCCGGGGAGTGTTCAGTCTGCATGATCTTTATATTTTCTCACTGGAATGCTTTGTTTCTTTGTTGCAATTAAGTGGCTTAGCTTTGATGGTTAATTATTACAAAGTTCTATCAACGTTAGTTGCACACTTTCAATTTGTATAAATGTCCAGGGCAAGTATTTAAGCTGACTATTACTTTATTTTTATAGGACAACAGTAATTTGTCTAATGTAACTTCACCAGAATGATAAACTATTGCCTGGTTTGAATATATACAAGTACACTAAAAAATAAAGATCGTGCCTGAATTAAACAGTTTGGGCGTTTAATTTAAAATTTCTAATAATTGGAATGCCTGAAATGCTTTTGCTTGCAAATAGATTTCTGAAAATGGAAAAAAAATAGGGCTGTCAATTTATTACTAAATAAATCAGTTATTTTTACAGTTGCACAAAGCCGTGCAATTTTTTTTGAAGCCACATTCCCATCACATACATTGGTTTGGGGATATATTTTATAATTTCATTTGATGCTTGTTATTTTATTTCACATTGTGCTTATGTTTTTTCTTGTAAGCAATATAGCTAAACTACTCCATGTTGTGGTGCTGGAAATTAAAATAAATTTTACTCGGTAACAAGATACTCATTCATTTACATGAGAGCCTTTAAATACGTTATGCTTGATCCTATTTTTTAGGGATACAAACATATCATCATCTGCATATCTCAATTACTCTCTTATTTTAAGTGATTTTGTTGCAATCACAAACAACAAACATATTTACGGCAAACTAAAGTTGGAATTTTCAGTTTTTCTAAAAGGTGGAAATGGCACAGAAACCACATTTTCCTTTCCCAGGCTTTATGAGTAAAAATAAAGCAGTCGCTTCGTCCCCTGTGGTTGTGGCTGCACCTAACAACCAAGGTTTGTCAGGTTTTATGGTTACCTTTCTTATAGGAGGGGTTTCTGTTGCAGTGCCAAAAACTGCTTGGGCTCCCATCAGAAGAGTGAAGCTGCTGATTCAAAACCAAGATGAAATGTTAAAAACAGGCCGTCTCTCTTAGCCCTGCAAGGGAATTGGATAATGTTTTTCTCATACAATTAAGGATGAATATTTGTGACAGGGAATACATGCTATCCTTCACGCTCAGACCCCTCCTGTTCTGGTTTTAAAAAGCAAAAATTAAATTTGTTTTGGGCACATATTTTTCACAGATGAAACTCATAAAAATACTAATATGGATTTGTAATTTATAATAGTGCGACACTATCATGTGCATTGAACTTGGTTTTTGATCTATAAATGAAGGAAAAACTACTTATGACTTCTGTAAATTCAGTTTTATGTGATTTTTTAAAGATTATTTTACAAATTTATGTGTTTTTAAATGTTCTAAGATTTTGCCTAGTTTTTGTCAATTTTTTCTCAAATTCTAGTCGAATTTTAGGTCTGCCAAATCTGGGTTTTTGACCTATACTTTCAACTAACAAAAATATCTCCGATATCCTCAAAGAGCATAGATGCATAAAGGTATGAAAAATGAAACTATACAAAAGCTTGAGTGTAAATAGGTTTGAACAGTGCGGGCTCTAGAATTATGTTAATAATTTCAAAGCCACCAATAATTCCTCAGATACTCTGGTAGATATCAAAACTAAAGCATTGGCGGATAATTATTAATGGTCTTCAAGAGTCAATTTTATGATTGAAGATCATTTTCCATTGAATTATTTCATATTTTCCCTTTGTAGTTGTAATGTCTTTCACAATCATTTGTTAGCATCTTAAGTACAGTTCAGTGGGGCCCCTCTGCAAACTGAAAATAAGAATAAATTTAGTCGTTTCTGTTAAATAATAAATGGTAAATTTTAGTTCCCAGTTTATCATTCAACATCTACCTCTAGTTTAGTCCTTGGAAGCTATCACTGGAGTATGCTCAGTTTAATAATTAACCAAAATTTAAATTTGGATTTTTAACCCAAATTTCTGGTATTCAAGAAACTATCTTGAACAACATATTGCTCTAAACGTTTCTAACCAGACTAGATCTTGCTGTATTGTCTATTATTTCCATGGATTTGAAATACATACAAATTTTCTATCTTTTAAACATGTAGTATCAGAGCAGCTATGCTCACAATATCAAAAAACAAGACCAAAGGGTGAATGAAATTAGCTTGATCCAATATAATACAATAGATAAAAATTACAAAGTGACCCAAATCAGATCCAAAAGCATGCAAAATGAAAATCAAACATCAATAACATTTGCAAGCTTAATGGTAGAGTCTAGATAAACATCAATTTGACCATATATAAAACGGTTAAATGCCGTCAATTTCTCTTTGATAAAAAGTGCTTCATCAAGACTATCCATCTTAGTTTAAAAAATCTATTGTCACATGGGAACTCTTACAAAGGAACAATACAGATGGGTTGACTGATTACAAGCATGTAACTTTGAGATGTAGAAGAAAGGAAATCACATCGTGGTTGCAGATGAGCTCTATCACATTGAGATGTGATACTTGCTTTCAACGCCTTCTCTGTTATCCAACCAACTTCATTAGCAAAACTCCTTCACGAATACAACAGTGACACTGCTACAATTAAGCTCACACAAAACATTACAAAAGCCCTTTCTTGGTATAACATGGAGTGTGATGACATTGAAAAAATCTGCATGAAGGATCATGCTATTATAAGTGTTAACGCAGAGCAAGTTTGTTATTATTGGACTTTTAGTCACCATCAAGTCTGAAACCCCAGATTTTTTAAAAATTATAATCTCTAGCGAAAGTAGTCATTATGGATGAATAAAAAAAGTTACATGCAATCCCACAAAAACAGAGAATAAGCAAACCTGATAAACAAAAACAAGAAATTTCTCTCCCTTAGAAATTAATTTTTTAGCCAAATCAAAAGAAAAGATGAATAATTTATTTCCTATTCAAATTAGTGTCTCTTACCTGAGCAGAGTATTGACAAATATTAGTTGACTTTAATTCATAACAAAAACCAAAATACACGCCATAACATCTGAAATCTTTCCACATGAGATGCCATTTAATTTTTTTTAAAAACCCAAACATAAACATCTCAATAACATGCATTAAAAAAAATCTTAAGGGGGTAAAATTAATACCATTTCTTCTACCCAACAATCAGGTTATTAAAAAATGAGGGGAAAACAGCTCCAAGGGAGCTTTTGAAAAAAAAATTGAATTCAGAGGTCGAGGTTCTGGGCAGGAACCTCCATGGCAGACATTGCATGCCCATCTGCTGGCTTCTCAATGGCGTCGTAAGCAGGTGATCACTGGAAAATCAAGGCTTGGCCCAGTGGTAGATGATTTTGAAGGGATTTCTATCCTTGAAGCAGGTGAAACTTAATCAAAGGCAAACAGAAAATTAATGGTTGTGATGCTCCTTGGGGGCGTTGGTCTCCAACCAAATGGAATGGTGGCCCACCAAGAATGGTAGGGGTGGACGATATGACACCAAAAGTAGATCCTTTGGAAGTTATTAAGAATTCAGAATCTCTTCATTCGTGGACAGTGTTGGGTGTATGCTCTAATAAATGGCTTACAAAGGAAGAGGTTTTGGAGTGAATGCATATGGAATGGGATGTGGAGGCTAATTTCTTTGTCATTCCAAGGAGTTTTGTTATTCTACTCCTCTCCCAGGCTATTGAAAAGGAAATCATCACTAGACCCTCATGGTTTTTTCAAAGCTGAGAAATTCAAGTTAAGCAATGGGAGGTAGGTTTTTCAAGCACTCTGGTTATCTCTTCATTTGATAACATTTGGGTTCATTTTTATGGGATACCCCTGGAATTTTGGATTGAAAATTTCTTGAAAGATATTGCAGGTGGTCTGAGAGATGTCTTTGCAATAAATGAAAGCACTTTGAATAAATCTCAAATGATCGATGCTCAGGTTCAGCTCAACCGTGATTTGGACATGCGTCTTCCGAAAAGGATTTGCTTAAGAGTTGCAGGAGGATCGTCTGTGCAAGAGCTTGACTATGAGAATGTTCCCTTTTGATGTCACAAATGTCACAAGGTAGGTCATATTGTCGAAGCCTATTTCTTGTTCCGTCGGAAAGTGGTTCCTAATCATTTACAAGAAATATGAAGAGTGAAAAATTCCTTGGAGCTTCAGAAAAGTTTGTAAAATCCAGGAACCATGATTAGTTCTTTTCTGAGGACCAATCCCCACCCTCCTAGCAAGCCTTTAAAGAAGCATATTCCATGCAAGGCTCTAAGCTAGATAAGAGTGCATTGGCGGCAATTGCTTCATGCTCTGCTTTGGAAAAAAGGGTATCTCAGCATAGTAAGGAGGAGGGAAAGGGGAGGGAGGTGTGCCCTGGTGCAGAGGACAATCATGAGAATGGCTTGCTAGCCCTTGCAAGTGGGGAAGTGGCTTCAAATTTGGATGTTCTGGGTGGTATCACTAGACCACAACCAGAAAGTGTAGCATCCTCGCAAAAGGCGAAGAAGAAAAGGAGGAAATTGGGGATTGAGGTGTTGAAGGAGTCTACCATTGAAGACATTATGGCTGGTATGCAAGCTACTATTAATGAGTATCTCTCTTGTTCACAGAGGAGGCCAAGCGGTCCTCCTCTGAAGTGATGATCCTTTCATGGAATGTCCCTAACAAACAGCGCCCGTTCAAGTATGTATTGCTGGACAGGAATCATAATTTAGCTCTAGTTCAAGAAACAAAATGTTCAGAGGCTTCGCTCTTTTGGCTAAATGTTGGAATAAATGGTCTTGCTGTGTGGTGGACTCAATGGGTGCTTCTAGTGGACTTCAGATTTTGTGGAACCCTCCCATTGTTAATGTCAGGCTCATTGAACATGGTAGTTGCTGGATGTATTGCTCCTTCCATAGTTTTCAGGCTCAGATTGAGGGTTTTCTTTTCAACATATATGGGTTGCATTCCCCTATTTGTAAGCAAAGAATTTGGTCAGAGGTATCTAATATGCTAATCCCTATTATGGATCAACCTTTCTTCCTGGGTGGGGATTTCAATGCAATTTTATCTTCAATGAGTAAATTTAGGGGATTCTCCATTCAAACTCAATCCTCAGAAGATTTCAGTAATTTTGTTCAAGGTTGTTACCGTTTTTATGTTATTCCAAAACAAGGTTTATATACCTAGAAGAATAGACGAAAAGGTTTCTAATACATAACAGAAAAGTTGGACCATTGGTCCATTTCCTAGTACCCCAATATGGTTACAAAAGTCACGGACCTCTAATCCGTTTATTTTTCTGGTGGCAGATTCAGGCAATTATCCCATCTGGCTTGATGTTTTTATTGAGCAGAGACCTAAACGAAGTCCTTTTAAATTTGAGTTTATGTGGCTCCAACATCCTAATCTTTACACTTTTATGTTTGGTTGGTGTAAGGAATGCTGCCAAGATTGTTCTTCACCTATGTTTTGTTATCTCAGAAGTTGAAACCTGTTAAAAAGAGGTTACATGAATGGAATAAAGTCATGTTTGGGAACATTTTTGTGGAAAAAACTAAAATTTGTGAATCTTTGGAGGAGCTATATAAAATTTTAAATAATTCATAATGATGGTTTGTTTGATAAGCTTTTGGATCAAGGAAAGGAGCTTCTCAGCGCTCAAGAAGATCTTCTTTTGAAAAAAATATATATATATATTAGAAACAGAAAGCTAGGGATCAATGGGCGCATGCTGGGTACCGTAACACAAAGTATTTTCGTGCCATTCCTCATGCAAGGTGAGCTGCTAATAGAAGCCTATCCATCACTTTTTGTGAAGGTATAGCATACTTTTCCCCAGAAGAAATCAGAAACTAAATCATAAATTACTTCTCAAATCTTTTAACAGAGGAACTATAATCCTGATTTGTTGAGTTGTATCCCCAAATTGGTTTCTAAGGTAGATCATTCTTTTCTTAAAGCCCCCTTCTCTTTGGAGGAGGATCAAGGGGTGGTTATGGCTTTGAAAGTGACAGCACCCCTGGCCCAGAGGCGTTCCTGTTGGCTTTTTCTAGACCTTCCGGGATATAGTTGGTCAAGAGGTGACAGATGCTCAAAATAAATCCCTCTTGCATGGTTGGATTTTGAAGGATTTTGAATGTACTTATTTGGAACACTCATTCTTATATCTCTGTTGGCTTCTTTATTCTTTGATTATCAGCCAATTGCTCTTTGTAACACTAGGAACAAAATATTTTCTAAAGCAGTGGCTGCTAGGCTTAAATTGTCGATGCAATCTTTGATCTCCTCAGAACAAGCTGGCTTTGTGGAAGGTCGTCAAATTATGGAATGCATTATTATATCCCATGTGATTCTCCACTCTGAAGAATTTTGCCACTCTAGGGATAGTGATAAAGTTGGATATAGTGAAAACTTATGATTGTGTTCACTGGAAATTTGGACATATTGTTTGCTTTTGGGTTTCAACGTCAATGGATCTTATGGGTGATGAATTATGTGACTAAGGCTTGGTTTTCTGTCTTAGTAAACAGCAGCCCAGCTAGTTTCTTCTCTCACTCGCAGGGTATCACAAAAGGAGATCCTTCAGCGCCATATCTCTTCATTTTCTTGATGGAAGCCCTGGGAGGAACCTTTCTAGTGGCCGCACAGCTGCCTGTATTCAAGATTTTTCGTGTCCGCCCATGTCTCAGCCCAGTACCCACATTCAATTTGTGGATGATAGACTCTATTTGGCGAATCTCCAGTCAAAGAAGCTAAGGTGTTTTGGGAAATTATTCGGGATTCCTTGTGAGCTTCAGTTCAATATATTAATACATCTAAATCTAAAATCTTTTTTATTAATACCAGTTTGAAAGTTCAGAGACAGGTTTGTGAGATTCTAGAGACTAATGTGAATTCCTTGCCAACTAAATATATGAGCATTTTGTTACTTACTGATTGGGTTAGCAGTGTTCTTTGGTTAGAGGCGACTGAGAAGGTACAAGCCAAGTTTTGTCCTCTTGGAGTGGGAAATGGTTAAGTCTGGCTGGCTGGCTTCTTAAGATTAAGGTTGTTCTTCAGGCGATTCCAATTTATCTCCTTTCTGTTTTATCTATTCCTAAAGCGGTGTTACATGCTATATCCACTTTATGTCAGAAGTTCTTATGGCAAGGCTTGGGGGAAAAGCATAAGTTTTCCCTCATTAAATGGGATTCTGTTTGCAACCTTAATACTCAAGGAGGTGCCGGTTTAAAATATATTCTCTTGCAAAATATGGCCCTGGAGGTGAAGCTTACTTGGAAGTTTATAATGGAGCCCTTTCCATTTTGGTGTAATTTGTTGAGATTAAAATATTTAGGTGATGTGAATCCTTTATTTGTCGTTTCTTCTGAGGAGCTACCAGCAGGTTCAGCAATCTAGAAATTTATGGCTGAATCTAGAGATATAATTGCAGCAAGACTGTCTTGGAACATTGGCAATGGAGCAAGGACAGATTTCTGGTTGGACTCTTGTGCTGGCCACACTCCTCTGGTTGGCATGCAGAACCTGAATATTGCACAGTGTATATTGACGCAAGCTTGGGGCTGTAAGGTAAAGGATTACTGAGTGGAAAAGCCTCTAAATGGTATTATGAGAACTTGGCGAGACTTTTATAAGTTTCCTATTCTGAATCATCAAAAATCTTGGTTAAAGGAATTCCTGGCTGACATTAGGATTCCAATTCTTTCCAGAGATGACTCTTTATGCTGGGTGGGAAATAATGAGGGGATTTACAAGATTAAATTGGGATACAAGGTTATCAAAGCATGTTGGCTGCCTCGGGAGGTTGGAGACTATTAGGTGTGCTTTGGCTCCTCCAAAATGTAATACTTTTGCATGGCTTGCTGCAAGAAAAAAGATATTAACATATGATAATCTGATGAAAAGAATGATACATGGCCCTTACCAATGTTCGTTATGTAACAAAGCATGCGAAACAGTGGATCATCTGTTGCTGCAATGTGAGCAGTCGGCCACTAGATGGTCCAAGCTTATTTCCAAGTTGTAGATGGTTTGGGTTCTTCCAGCAACAGTTAAACGACATATATGCAGTTGACCTAAGGGCACCCCCGCCTTCTAGATCTGTGGAGCACATACTTGTTATCTGTTTCATGGGGTCTTTGGCTGGACAATAACCGTAGGATATTTAGAAATGGATCTCTTCTTATGGATAGATTGTGGGCACAGATTGAAAGTATTATTTGTGAATATGTTAAATGTGGGTTACGGTAGTGTTGTCCACAATTTTGAACCTTAAAAAATTTTAAACTTTTCCTATATCTGAGCCATCACATATCATCAAATCAATTCCCACCTGTATTATTTGCCCTTTGGAGTCACATATGAAGCCATATTGTTATCCCTGTTTGGTTTATCATCTCAGTCTAGTTGAATCACTGTTGCACCTCGTTCATGAAATGTCCTAATTGGTCCCATGGTAATGGTATGCTTCCAAACTCATTAATAATGAGTCGGTTCTAGATTTTGACTATATGCCAAAGATGGTTTTGATATGTCTATATTCAAAGGAACATATATACATGATTTCCAACAAGTATTGCCTCTAACTTATTTCATCTCCATGAAAAACAAGAGCAATTAGTAGTGCATAATGACACAAGAGTAAGCAATATGTTATCTGATGCAAATATGAATGATGGGGTAAAGAATTTTGGGCCACAAGGCATTCCTATCTGCAAGTCTTTATAGATGACCGGTGAGCATGATGCACATGTTTCCCAGATTGAGCAGAAGCTCTAGAGCCATGCTTCTAGAGAGGAACATCCTCAGAGGACGATTGATCAACTTGAGCTTGTGGATGTGGAACTGCAGACAGATATCGAAATATTGAAAGAATGACAATGTTGCTCCATGCCAGATCTCTCTTGTAACAGATACCTCTGGTAATGTTCAAATGGAAGATGATCCCATTTCTGCTAGACTTGCTGATGGTTGGGGCATCAAGTGAAAAATTAGATAACGTGGGATCAAGGTCCTCCTTTGCTTTTGCACTCTGTTGTCTCAAATGTAGGAAATCATGAATGTGAACTGAAGTGTAATATGCAGATGGAGTGTAACATGGAGACAAATAAACATTTGGTAAATAATGGTGGCTGCTGGCAAGATAAAAAGGAGCCTCTTGGATCCGGGAATTCATCTTTGTATGCCAATGGGTGTTTGATTACGGGCACCATTCCTGCAGGCGACGTTGTTATGGTGAGGATCGTGCTCGTTGCTCAGAAGTTGTGACAAGAAGTTTGTTGTCAAATGTTATGGTTGGAAATGCTCTGTAGCAGTAATGCAAAATCAGCACAAACAATGCCAGATTCTTAAGATGCCATGATGGCAGCATGGTAAACAAATCCTATCCGTTGAAAAAGTTTTAAAAACGTTCAAAGGCAGATTCAGACAAGGAACATTCTAAGTTGTTTCCGAGCTTGCTTATATATATATATATATATATTCTGCGAGGGAGAAAAGGCAGTTTCTTAACTACATATTCTAATGAAAGGTTTCAATTTGCAATGCAATGATTGCCAATTGTACACAAAACTGATTAGTTGAAGATATATTTAGAAATTTTCTTGCAAACGTAACTGGCTGGTGTAAACGCCTCTTCTACAGTCTTCTTCAGCATACTTTTCGGCCTATACCAGCGTGTTCTTAGTAACAGGTAAATTGCAGATTCTGTCAGATTTTGCAAATGTGAAAGCATCAGAAGATCACGGCATGTTAACTAAAGAAGGAAATGCTATGATCATTTGAAATTAGAAACGCTCTGTTGAACAGCTGGAACACCAAGTCTCTTGCCAGCGCTCTTCTAATGGAAACAGCATCAAAAAAAAAAATTGTCAGCTATTATATAAAAAAAGAAAGGTGAGAGGATAGACAAAAATCCGCAGGTCTTTGAAAGGCTTCATAAAGAAATGTTATGCACAACATGGAAGTATTAACACTCACGGGAGTTATGCGGGATATTATAGTTGGAAATGCTCTTGTAGTCATGCATGCAGAATGTGGGAATATGGACAAGGCCGCAGCCTCTCACAGTTGGACATATCATTTAGTGAAGCGCATTAAATGGCGGGACATGCATAAAATGGATTTATTGAAGTGCTTTAGAAACTATTAAGCAAATGCCCTTGGTGGCATTGTAGCGGATTGGGAGTTACAAGGAAGCGCCAATAGCAAAGGAGGATCTAGATGTTGATGATCACGAATGGAAGATGAAAGCTGATTTGTTAAGATATTCTAGTTGAAAAAGCATTAAAAACTCTCATGCAAACACAATCGGCTGTATTAACGCCATATCCCTACAAAGCCGCAACATCTCCTCAGCCAAGCCGAATTTAGAAATTGAAGTGACATATTTTTGTCATATTTTACAGTTGAAAATGATCCAGTTGATACGCATGCGAAAGGTGAAGAACGACATAGCCATGCTAAGTTTAGAAAGAATATCTCATTAAAAATCTGCGGTTGCGAACATTTCGGCATAAAAGCTGTGAAAGCATGGACAAAGGCCGCGGTTTGATTTGGAAAGGACATATTGTGTAATGCAAAATGGACTTGTTGAAGAAGCTTTAGGAATTCCTTATGCAAATACAAGCAGCGGGTGTAATACCTTCATCATTCTCCCTTACGTGTCAATCTGGGATCCTTGAGCAGGGTAAGCAAAAGCAAAGACATACGGGACATCCACAATGATATGATACAGGATATAGTTCTGGTATTATTTATTCATGGGATTGATAGACTATATCTTGTAATTGACTCAGAATGGTCTATATGTTCAGCTAGTAATGAAAAATAAAGATGGAATGCAACGGTTGCAGGATGTGCTCTAAATGGATTTGTTGATCAAGTTTTAGAAACTCAAGCAAATAGAATTGACTGATGTAACACTAAAATGCCGCCACCTCTGTCAATTTTCTCCTCTCTGGCTGTGCTTCAACCGGAAGGCCATCTACTTTACTCCAGACCCGAATAGGATGGATGGGTGCAAACAAAGTGAAATTATTTGACGTCCATCTGCAGTAGATCCCAAGTGGCCTAATATGTTAAGCTTTGAGTTTAATAGCCCGTCTTCTCATTTTGATTGTGAGCTTTGTTTGTGAGACTCGTATTCTTGCAATGAATGCAGAAGATGAACTAGACGAAAGGTCTGCCTCTATGATCACATGGTCCTTAATCCTTATTATATGATGAGTTTCACTCAGTTTTGGACAACTCGAGGAGGAATGTGTGAAATCCAGCATGTTGGGCTATGGTCAAATCAGGGCTTGGTATTCGAATTGATACAGAAACTTGTTCATTTCCATCAAGAAAAGCCTGATCAATTTAAATAATCTGGAGGTGCGACAGGTGGAAGTGATGTCGGGCTCTACAATGGAGAAAATCAAATATTTCAAGAACAGGAGCGCAGAATTATAATGCCAAAGAATGCAAATTATGGAGCATGCACAGGGAGCTGCACATTATGGGAATGGAGAATGTACTAGTATACTGGAAGATGTATCTGCTATTTAAGATTCTATTACAGAGAGGATGCGACAGATCAGAGCCGAAGGGGTGTTGACAAAATTGAAATGTTTATAAGTGCAGAAAAGGTGGATGCAGTGTGCACAATGATCTTAAGTCATCACTTTCTGGTGACTTGGAAGATGAAACATGGCTGGCAGAGGTCACCTTTCTTAGGCAGTTAAGCTACCCACCATTAGTGAAAATCATAGGATACTATTGTGAGGATGAATATAGGTTGCTAATCTATGAATATATGTCTCATGCCAGCCTAGAGGACTACCTATTCCAAAAAGGTATAAATTGCCATACCTGGGTCAGTAAGAAAGAAGAGTGCACTTGGGACTGCAACACTCATAAGCATGGTTTGGAGTGGGTAATTATAATAATTTCTTGTTCAAGTGTTGTAATGAAACGGATCTTGAAAGAAGAGGCAGTTTGAAGATTAAAAGGAATAGAAGACATGCTGAAATAAAAGTCACCAGCTGGATCAGAATGTAAAGAGTCGTCGGTGACTGTTTGTTTCCTTTTATTTTGGTGTTTTCGTTTGGAGAGCACGACTTTCGATCTTCCAGCTCGGGAGGTCTATAAAACTAAACTGTTGTTCATTGTTAAGGATCTTTTTGCTATTCCGCCAAGAGCACCTGTGAGAGCTGTAGGAGTGTAGTAACTAGATGTCTATTTCTGTTTTCTGTAGCTGACTAGATCTCTAATCCCCCTTGCACTTTGGTGCACGAGTGAGACTCGATCAGTCTGGAAGGTGTTTTGTTATCACATTTTCCTGTAGAGTTGGGAGTTCTGTAAGGGAGCCATAAAGAGGCTTTGTACTTCTTTCATTGGGAAATATTGAAGAGTTGTTGTTCTTATGTCTGCAATTTCTTCTCATGGGCTAATTACTCCTATGTTTAATTAGTTCTCTTTTCATGATTATATGCTATTTTACTCGGCTCTTGATATGCAGGTGTTTGGTAAGGACTTTGTGCCTTGATGTAGTTAGTGTTTTACTTCTTTTGTTGTGGGAGTTCGTGTTGTGTTGCTTATGCTCACAGGCAGATTTCTTCCTCTGTTATTCTTATCTCTTTTTCTTTCTTTTTGCTACCTTTGTACTTTCTAGTTAAAAGTACCTAAAATCTAAAAAACCCCCCATCATACGAGGGAGCTGCCCCTCTCAAACGCAGAGGATAATCGTTGCAATCACAACGATTACTCCATTTGTTGGTTGCTTTTGTTGTTGCCTGTAGGGTGAGTCAGAGTGTGTTTTTGCACTGACAAAACTGTTAACCAACAAGTAGCAGGCTTCAAAGATGTCTTTACCTTTGAGATACAGATAGCAAATTATTGGAATGAACTTCAATCCACCTATTCAAGGGTTAGTAGTTCATAGGAATATTGGCAAACAAGAAAGATGGAAAGCCCTGGTGAGGGGCGTCAAGCTTAACTTTGATAGTGCCTCTCGAGGTAACCAAGGTTTGGCAGTGTAATGTCCCTTTTTTGTTTTATTGAGCCTTTTGTAGCTAAAGTGACTTGGAGAATGGAAAGTTGGTCAAATGACTTAAAGATTGGAGAATGTAAAGTCACTTAAGTCACTTTATAAAAGAGGAAAATAAATTATAATAAAATGACAAAATAATACATTATTTTAATGACAAAGTTGGACATCCCACTTGGAGAAGGGAAAATGAAATAAAATAATATTTTAATTCCAAATTATGGCGGTGGACATGAAATTGATATAAAATATGGCAAAATTGGGCACTCCACTTAAGGATTATAAAAGAAGGCATTTGGGAGGTCAATTCGTCATTGTGTATTTTGTCATTGGCATTTTGGATATTTTCCTTTGAGCTGCAACATTGGTTCAGTGATTTTCTGAGGACGAAAACCCTTGGAAAATTCATTAATTGAACGAAAACCCAATTCCACTTTGAGAGATGAATCCATACGGGGTTTACCATTGAATTTATTGCAGGTTTTTGGCATGGATTTGGAGCTAGGGTTTGAAATGACATTATCAATCATGCTAGGGTTTGGTATTGGCTCTAGGGGTTGATGTTTGTATGCAGATCGTGGGCAAATGTATGCAGATCATAAGCTTTTTATGGTGCATTTTCATCTAATTTCCATCGGCTAGGGTTTGGAGGAGTTGGCGCTACATTTTGGAGTGATTGTGGTTCTTCATCATCAAAAATTGGCAATCAAATTTTATATCAGACTTCTGAATTTATACCAGATCTGCATAACAGGGATTTGGAGGCATATTTCTCATTCATTTAGCACCTATCAGCACCTAGGGTTTGAACGCTCCCTTTGAGGATCTAGCGCTATTACTCGGAGGAGGTTCGTGGCATGCAAAGAGGATATATCAGACTTGTATTTTGAAATCAGAATTATTGCATCAGATCAGTCCTATATCAGAGCTGCATATCAGTCATCTATTTGTTTGTATGGTCTCATATTGTGCCTAGAAGAAGTGCTATTCAATCGGGTATGTTGTAAACGAATTCCATATTCAAATCTTTAATTTGAATAGGCTTTGCAAATATTTCTTATAGGTTTAATCAGTCTGATTTACTTTGTATCAGACCTGATTATTCGTGTAATCAGACCTGTAACAGCAATTAATAAAGCATGATTGGGTGTTGAGTCATTGATATTTGTTTATGTAAATATTTGGTTATCTTTTCTATGTATTTGATATTTGTTTATGTAAGTATTTGGTTATCTTTTCGATGTATTGGCATTGAAAATCATTCAAACAAACATCACAAAACAAACAAACACTCAAAAATCAGAACTCAGTCACCTTGCATGACAAGTGTTTGACAAAATGTCAAACCACTCAAATTGAAAATTCAGGGCAGAACTATAAGGGTTCTTACAGGCAGCTGCTAGATATGTGATTAGAGATGTGTCTAGGGCTTTTTTTATGGGCAGAATAAAGTATCTTGGTATCAATGCCAACAATGTTGTGGAGCGGGAGGCACTCCTAGCAGGCAAGGGATTCTCAGATTATTTATTAAATAAATGCTTTGAAAAAGGAATTTTGCCCCAAACTGGCAGCTTCATTCTATTCTAGAAGAAGTGCTTATCTGGATTAAAATGTTTGAATTGTGGAGATCCAACATTGTTATTGTGAGCAAATTAAAGTTGCAGATTTCTTAGCCAACCATGGTATAGATCTTTCTAATTTCACCTCTTTAGAAAGTAGTGTTATTTCAGACTGGGAAGAGCTTGCAAATCTTATCAAACTGAATCAACCATCATGTGTGGATGGTAATGCTTGAAAAGTAATTATATTTATGAATGGGAAGTGTGTTATCATAAAGCATGTGAATGCAAAATAACTAGTGTGATTTGTCGCACGTCTTGTTCAAGCGCTTTAATGGTATACCTTGTGACCATGAAGAATAAATTAATAATGAATGCTGTGCAAAGCATGTTTAGATGTTTGCAAGATGGTTACTTCCCATTGGGTTTATATAGTGGCATGGTGAGTTGGCTTCCTTTACTCACAGTCTTGGTCAGCATTGGCAAGGGTTGTTTGACTGCTTTTAGGGTTCTTGTTAACGACGGGCTATGGTGTGGGTTTATCTCATGATCCCCTTCGCAAAGGGGAGGTCTTGGATCACCACTTGAAGAAAAGCTTTAGCTGTCCAAATGCTCCCATGTTAATATTGGTAAAATCTATTCTGGGGCAAGAGGGCATTGCAGACACACGTGTATTTCACTCCCATGACTCTATTTTAGAGGATTTCAAAGCTAAATTGAGGGCAGCGATTATCAACGAGGAGGTGAAACATTGTGTTGCAGAGCTACTGATTCACAATGAAGATGAATAAATGGAGAATATGGGTGGTGAGATGCAGGGGCTTGGAGCAGGTTCTGGGTGGTTCAGAGGACTTTGCGGTTAAAGCTATGTGAGAAGAATGGGCTTTTTAATGGATTTTTGCCAAGATTTAAGGATGGTAATCAGACACATGGCCATCTGTCATCATAAAGGAGGCCTGGAGGTGGTAAATGGCTATACTCTTTTGTGTTTAGAAAATGATCACTCGTACTGCTCAGTGAGGTGTGCTGAATTAATCAAAAAGCATTCTCTTTAATGGGTTGGAGGAGTCTGCAATGTTGGTGTCAGCACAAGTCAAGGAGATACCAGTTTCCAGTAATGGCATCCCAAACAGGGCTTATGATAGGTGGTGGACAATTCCTGGTGGTGTCCGTGTTTCACAGTGGGGGGTATCGGAGTTAAAGTAAGGAGATGGAGCTGACTTCTGCCTCAATTTGAATCATAGTGTTTCATGTTGGTGACTAGTTTATTATGTTTTTTGTTCCTTGCTTTCTATTGCTCAACCTGTTAGGGCTGTTGAAGCAGTTTTGTCTTATTGTATTTGGTTAGTAGTTTTAGTATGGTTTAATTAGTGTTTAACTTTGGATGCGTTCTCTTGATGCCTGTACACGCCTGCATGGGTAGCTTGCACAGGCGTTTTGGTTGCACTATCATTTGTAATTCTGGTTTTGTGTAGGACTGGGCCCCTTAATAGACACCTAAATCTTAAATCAAACAATCAAGGGCATCCATAAAAATTTTATCTTGTAAAACAAAACCCTTAGAGTAATATTTTTTACACTAAAAATAAATTGCAGAATTGTCACCTCATTCCTGTGTTGCAACCTATCTGCTATTAGAATCTTGCTATCGGTTGTTATTAGAATCACTCCAGTTCTTTGAATAAATTTTGATATCTTAGAGTTTAGCATCATGTAATCTCAGAGATTTTCTAAAATATTCTAGCTCTTCCTTTTCTTCAATAAACGTCATAGTAAATATCTTAAACAATTTTCCATAAGATCCTCATTTTCTCCATGTAACGGAGAAGTTTGTTGAAAATGCATGGTTAAGTGTTAAGTTGTTAACTATAGAAATTTAGGTTAACAATACTTCCTAATATGAATTGAAATACTAAAATAAAACACATCTCCATACAGGATGAAGTAATCATTTTGAACTAATTACATTCAGCAAAGGGGACACACTCCATATTTTAAAGTTTTCTTAATTGGACTTTTTATGTTGATATTTCTTCTAATGAATTGTCAATTTTTTTTTGAGTTTAGTTCATTCAGCACTTATATTATGTTCCTCAACTAGTGTATTGTCCCCTGAATTACCAGCTCAATTTAGATCGGCTATTTGACAGAAATTAGGGTTACAAGCCATGGACATCTAAATTTTCATCTGATGCGCATTCTCTTTATCAAAGAATGTGGACTATCAATCTTGACATTAAAAATATGGAGTCAAATCTTAAAAAGGAAGAAACAGAGTCCATATAATTTGGGATCTGAATTATTTGAAAGTGTGATGCAAATGGTAGTCATATAGTACACCTACAACATTTATATTTTGTCTTTCTTTCAAAAGTATAAATTTTTAGAGGCCCATACCAAGTTATCATCATCTGAAAACCCATCCCCATCTGAGATAAGACCTGATACCGTGATACGGTGCCTCATTATAAACAACCAAATGTCAACCCCCAAATGTTCTAAATGTGATGTTTCCCTACAATTCAAGCAAAAGTTTCAAGTGTGAATTTTGGGATGGTATGAAGGTTCCTGGAGCTTTAATAATATGTCCTATTACTATCATGTAATGGAGAAAAAATTAGTTGCTCACCTTATATGTGAGAATACAAATATGGTTTACTGACTATGCAATATGGTAACCATCTTATACTAACCGTATTTGCAAGAAATGCTAGAATCTTTTTCTATCAAGAAAATTGCAATTCAGAACAAGAAATACATTGTATAAAATACATACCAAGGAACAATTCAACTACTTCTTGTGAGTGTCAAAATAATTGGAAAAGTCAAGTGTCTCAATTCCACTTGCATAACTTACAAATACAATGTACGAGTTTTACTATACATGAGTAACGAACAGAAGAAGAAAGATGAATGGTAAAACACAAATTCCATGTTTGGTTGATGCAAAAAACTATCTTGATAAATACAAAGAATTGCAAGCAGTGAAAAAATACAATCATCTATCTGAATCCAGCTTTTTGGTGAAAACGTAATCAATGTTGACTTTGTACTGATCAAGTCTATCTATCTTCTCTATGCATAATTTCATCCTTTCTGTAGTTGCAGGCATTGCAGCAACATTAGCAGCGATCTTACTCTTAAGCAATGCTATTTGAGCTGCAGTCTCTTGGTCCACTTCTTGTTCCTCTCTAGCTGTTGTCCGCATTGTTTCTGTTCCTTGTGTAACTTTTGATCCCTCTACTGACATTTCAACAATAAAACTTAAGTTCTTTAGAAACATAACCAAAACCAGATGTCAAAGGTATATTTCCCCTATCCATTCATAGGGAAGAACCTAATTTATCTAGTTGGAAAAACAATAAAGGCGAAAGCAGTTAGGTAAAGAACAAGGATAAACTCAGTTATTTGTTTCTAAACTTATAATATCAAAATTAGAGCAAATGCATATATTGATTAATGGCTCTTATCAAATTTGGAAGAAAAAACAGATTTATATCTAATACAGTTATCAAATTTGGCAAAAATTAAATTTACATCTAATACAAAACAAAAAATTATGTCCAATATTCGCATTGTCTGAATACTTTTAAGGGTGAATCAGAAGAAGCTTAGTTAAATGCATTATCTTCCAATCTTTTTATTTCAATCCCACCACCCTTTGTTCCAACTTCTACCTCAATGTGGTTAAAATTCTGAAACCTAATGTCCAGTTTTGGGAAGAATAATCTCTGATCTTCATATGAAACTCCTTAAGAAAACTTAGCTCCATTGATGAGATAGATTAACAGAAAATTCTCAACCTGTGCCCAGGTCTGTGTTCAAATGAATCAAGTCCAAAGGTGCATTGGAATAAATCATTCTAGATTATAGTAATCATGTGTGGAACCAACTTTCAGATCATGCAAACATTTAAATTTTAGGGTCAATTAACCATGGTGCAACAATGAAGGCGAACTCTCCAGAAATACCTGTCTCATCAATTAATGCCCAGATAGCAGTTATTTCTTGATAGTCCACCTACATATACAAATGTTGTAATCAGTTGTAGAGGATGCAGGTTGTAGCATCCTGCTTCATCAAGAAATAAATTGCAGTTAGAGCAGATAAATGATTAATAAATTTTGGGAGGAAGCCAGGAGAGATGGGAAGGCTACAAAAATCAAATTTTATAAATGGAAGAAGTAAGCCTGTGCGGAGGAACAACCACTTTAAAGCATAACATTAAATGTCTAGGCAAGATAGTTTGACAATCAGAACCGCAGGAAGACTGAGTGCAAGAGAAAGAAATTCAACTTACCAAGGATCAAAAGGAACCTTTAAAGTTTGTAAGAGTTTCTATATGTTTAATCCTAGAATATATATATGCACAAGGTTCCTGGCATTAAATAGGGCTCCACAAAGCTTCTCAGATATATGAATAAACTGATAATTCCTAACAATGAAGCACTATAAAAGGTTGAATGGGATGAACTCCAGTGGTAAAAGCAAATGGTTTCCCAAAGCCGAGGCTCAAGTTTAAAATTTCAAACCCTAGAGACACAACAATGCATATCAAAAATGGGAAAAATGGCACATACAACAAGGCCGGGGCCAGGTGTGATGCACCCAAATAGATATGACTAGGAGCAAGTCCGAGGTGAACTTGACTTGGTAAAATGGAGTGAGCTCAAGTGGTAAAAGCAAATGGCCTTTCGAAGCAGAGGCTCAAGTTCAAACCCCTGAGACATGATAAAATGTTTGAAATTGCGTAAAATACTTAATCCAACATGTTGGGTAATTCACCAGTATGAGCTCAACTACTAAAAGCAAATGTGCTTTCAAAGCACAGGTTTCATATAGGGCGTGTACCCAATGGGTAAGGCCGGATCAAGTCCTGATAAGTAAACCAAAGGCGACCCAGACACACTAATTTACCGAATCGTTAAAACAACGATACTGGTTGATTGTCCCAACTAAGCCGAAGTGTACCCAAAAGGGAAATTTACTAAATATTTTTTAAGAAAAGGCAGCACTAGAGTAAAATAAGAAAGAACAACGAAGGGTAGCTTACCTGAAGAAGAGGGTTTATCTTCTGGAAGTGTAGGTCTCATTGCTAGCAATAAAGACTCCAGCTTGTCTCTGAACACCGACTTCATTGTCCTTCTGAGTTCAATCACCCTCTCAGCCAGCTCGTTCACCTCTGCTTCCAATTGCTCCACCTCTTTTTCCTCCTCGTCCTCGATCTCGCAAGCTTCATCTCCTTTGGGATTTACAGCTGCCTCAGAGGAAGACATTGTTTAACTCGCTTGTATATTAGTAGGTTGTTCTCGGTTCAAAATGTGTGATTTTTGTGAATACCCATTAAAGTATTCAGATCCGAGAACGCATTATGCATAACTTGGCAGTAATTTTGTTTTCCTTTGTCATAAGTCTGTGAAAGATTGAATTTCATTGCTAGCAATGAGGCCTAGAAACTGGGCAAATCATTTGAGAAAAATGATCCGAAGCAATTCCTTCCTCTGCTGTGTATTATTCACCAAAACGAGTGGGAAAGACAGAATGCCTGATTTGAAAATGCTCGTAGTCTTGGCAAAGACTACATTTGAGCACAGAACTTCTGCAGCTAAAATTTTATTTTATTTTTTAGATCTCAAATTCCACAATGACAGATTGTAATTATATTTATTTTTCACAATTTAAAATAAGTGCCAATGTAGAGGTTAGTTGTTGTATTGTAAATTGGACGCTATATTGTTGACCTTCCGATTTGTTTTTATTTAATAGAAGTATAAATTTTTGTTTGTGGGGAATGCAATTTATTTGATGATTTTATTTATATAAGAGGGAAGAGGATAGTGGTTAATTTAAGTGAAAATGTTCTTTCTATTTTTGATGATGGATTATAGAGTGTGATTTGAAATGTTACACAAAAAAATTTCACATAGTTCTAATGAGAAGTATTCTAGATCACTAATACTAACTACGAAAATATTAGGTCTCTTAGTGAAAATGTTGTTGGGCATTAGAATACATCTTTAGATATTACTATTTGATGGAAGCTTGGTTAATCACTTAACAAATGAACAAGTATTTAGAATGTATTTTACATTTAGTAAATATATTGCAATAAATATTTGGAAAATTAAATAAATAAATAAAGGTATTAAGCTAGAAATTTGATATAGATGTGCTATGACAAATGATTGGAAGTGATTTGTCTATGCATGGGAAATTTAGTGATAACTGAATGAATACTTTGGAATTTATAAACTCTTTCTCTATCATTGCAAGTCAATTGCACAACTACAGGATTGATTGCACACTTGTGAATCTAACATGTTCAAGTGCGGATTTGTCTTGATGCACAAATCTAATCTATGTAAATCCCTAAATGTATGCCTCTAGTCCCTAAATGTATGCCTCTAGTCTATCTTGAATGTTTGTATGTATTTTTGCATAAAAACTTGGTTGTGTGATTAAGAATTTGCATGTGACAAGGATAGTATCTCCATTATGTCAAACCCTTTAAGATATCGAGTCAACGAAATTTAAAAATGATCAAAGACAACAAGAAAACATGCAGTTGATACCTTAAATGATTATACAAGCAAATAGTGTAGTAATAAATGCTCTAGTTTAATGCTCCTTAGATTGTTATTCAAGTATGTGTAAAAGCTAGTTGATAATCTCTAGAGCTTGTGTAAAAATGAACTAGGGTTAGTCCTTAAATATTACTCCAAAGGATGCAAATGAAAATTTATGTACTTGAAATCAACACATAATGACTAGTTGGAAGGGTTAGGTTGGCCCTAAATTCAAATTTGAAATTTAAATTTCTAGGCGTCATTTTTGCAACTACACATTTGACTCGAGTCATTTGCGCAATCACAAATCTAATTGAGGGTGGGAGATGGGTGAATTTGATGATCAGGACTAGTCTCTATGAATGAGTGTAGATGGAAATAGGTATATTTTGAATTATGGCCAACTTTTAATAAATATCACTTGCATAAGGGATATTTAGGTCAAAATGAGAAAAGCAAAGGAGAAAAGTGCAAAGTATGCAATTTTCACTATTATATTTTGTCCCCACTTTGACTTGATTGTGAAATACCCTGAGAACACATACCAAAGTAAAATTCGGCAGCCAAAATAAAAGTGATTTTATTCAAACTCATAAGAAGGGTATGACTAAGGATATGAATTTTGCTTCTTGGAACATGTTCCCTTGGAATGAGTGTCTTGCCTTGGAAACCTACAAAACAGAAAAAAGCATTCAATGAGTAGCATCGTATAGGCATAAAAAATAAGAATATGTTGTTTACAACTCAAAGAAAAAGAAAAATGAGGAAAGGGTTGGGATATATTCCACTTGTGGTGGAACAAGGATACTACCTAGGGAAACAACTAATAGATATTACCTCAGGGCAACATAAATAATGTGGTACTATCTAAAATATTTTTGATCATGTGATAGTTATTGCAACCATATGTAGGAAAGGGATGTTAGTGACCTTTTATGCCCCCCTCTAATTAATTGCATTTAAAGAGTACAATTAAGATGGAGAAGAGTAGAAAAGATATGTAGAGTGATACAACCTTGGAAAGCTCAATGATCATTTAGGAATGTAAAGATAGCATCATGTAACACTATAAGAAGACATTAAAGGTATACTTTTGAAAGCACACATAATGATAGGAAGTGTGTCCCCAATGTTGCCCTCATATAGGGCTATAAGAGTAGCCATAAGTGCTAGATAAGGATAATGTAAACATAGACAAGTGTGAGTTATCATCATGGTAAACTTGTTAGGAAAAATTATAATCATCATAAAACATGGTAATATAAGATATAATCATGGTTACCATAAACATGAGCAAGCATGAAATCATAAGATGTCATCTTGGTAACCACATAAGATCTTTTAATCGTCATGAGAAAATATCATGCCAGTAAAACATGTGATAAAAAATAGTAATCATAATCATTTGAATCATATGGAAAAGCATGGAAGTGTATAGTCAATATATGTGAATAGTGGTCAATGGGCCATAAAGTATATGCCACCCAATGGGAGATGCCATCTAAATAATGTAATGTATTTATAGACACGTATATAGAGCATGAGAGCCCCGAATCTCAACTAAAGGTATTAGATGGATCATTTTCTAACAAATCATCTTCATCCCAATTGTGTTATTATAACCACTTACAAGTAATTGAATTTCATCATCAATAAGATATGTCACTTTAAGTGAATGTACTTGAGATGTGAAGAATGGATGTGTTGTCTTTTATCCATTGTCCTTATACTTTGGAGTACGATCTATTTGTGCCTTTGAAATATTGGCACTTTGCTTTAGTACCCATATGGAGTGCCTTTAGAAGAAGTGGCAATGGGGTTTTGAAAATATTATTTTCTTATTCTTCCTTGGAGGATAAAATTAAATCTTCCTTGCTTTAGTATATATGGAAAATGGGAAATATCAAGTGCTCTTTCTCCACTTGTGGTGGAGGACAATAAATATAAGTTGTTGATTTTTCCTTGAGACACCTTAGAAGGCAATGAAGAGGGTTTCATTTCCTCCTTAACTTTATTCTTAACTTGTTATTGTTTCCTTCATTGTAAATGCATATGATATAATTTATGAACCTTGTTTTTGTGCTCATAGGGAGCTTAGTTAGGAGTGTACATGTGGTGTTCCTTATTTTTAGAATCATAGAGAACAACTGTGAGAGTTTTTTAATGTAAATGTCAATTGTGAAATGGATCAACTCAAATATAGGCATATATGCATCTCTCTTGACTTTAATCCAATCACCATAAACATATTCAAACATTGATGAACCATAAAAGGAAAGTTCATTATTCTAACCAAGGCCTTCCAAGTGACATGGAGAATATATCTAATGAAGGACTAACATGAATGATACATCTGCTTCCTTAAGCCCCACTTGGAGAAGCAAAATGATGCTTCTCGTGTGATGAAAGTTCAAAGTTGTGTTGTCTTTTAGGCTAAATTTTTAACACACTGGAATATAAGTATCTCTAACTAAAAGTTGGTTTGGGATGAAAATAAGTTTTGAATATATTTATTCTAGCCAAGCCACAACTTTTCTAGTTGGAAGTGTCTGCTAGATATATATGTAACATCACATTAGTGTCAATTTACAAAAAAAATGAAATTATTTGACAAACTTAATAGTCTTGCCACTTTTGCTTGTGTAAATAACTTATTTAAAAAAATCTAAATTACCTTTTATAGATATAAAAGTGTAGTTTTCAAAAATAAAATTTTAAATGTTTAATTAATGTTTATATTTTCTTTTTAATTTTCACTAAAAGTATGTCATTAACATTAATTGTCTTTTCAAAAAACAATAAAGTTTATTTTAAAATTTTGAAAAAATATTATACACTAGAAGAGAGATTCCATGTCGAAACAATATAATCATTTTCTATCCCAAATAAATAGTTAAGACAAAAACTAAAGGCCCCTCGAATTAGTTGTGTTTTTATTACACGGGACATTAATGATTTATTAAAAAATATATTTATTGAAATGAAAAATTAATTTATGCACTAAAGTTTGAAGTTATCAATATGGAAAAAATGAAACTTACTATTTAAAAAAAGTGGAGGCCCTCTTAACTTCATATTTCAACATTTTATCAACAATTAAATTTAGTGTTAATTTCACAAAAAAATATATATATTCAAATTTTTTTTTTTTTTTTAACAAATACAAGCACTAAAAAATCTATGTTTCATTAGTTTACATCATCTCAAAAGTCAAAACATATATGATCGATGTTGGTCATTTCCTTTATAAAAATGTGATACAACTTTGAACTTTCAACCCATAGTGTCAATAAGGATGTCATTGGTCATTTTCAATTCAACACTTGAGTCACTATCCATAACTATGTTGCCATAAAGGATAATCATATAAAAATTAGTTTGTGCATATAATATACTAATTGGTTGGATAAATGAGAATACCCTCACATGTATGACCATGGAGGAAATCTTGAATATAAAGTGTACCATAATAATTATTGTGGGGGATCTCAACACAAAATGAAATAACTAGAGGTACAAGAGGAGAAGAAGCATTATTATGAGTCATGCCCACAAAAGTATCACTAGGAGCATGAGAAGAGGAATCAAAATGTTGTGTATCCATAAAATCCCTTCCATATGTGTATGTTCTATAGAATCAGTAGGATTTTGAGAAACCTACTAGAAGTCAATATTGTTACATTGAGAAAGTAAAGGAAACATGTTTTATAAATTTATAAATTCAAATTAGGTGGGGCAATCGAGTGATTGCCCCCACCATTATACTATCTACATGTATAACAATGTTTGCAATCAAATCTCATACCTTAGCTTAAGAGCCATACAAATTTGTGCATGGTGGTCATTAAATCAATGATAGTTACAACAAGCATTTTCATTGTATCCTTTAAGGAGTCCTCTAGATGGGTCCAATGGATTCATCTAAATAGGTGGAAGAGTAATCAAATTAGCATTCAATAAACCTTGTAGCACATTATCTAGAGGCTCACTCAACTTTCAAAATTTCTAGGAGTTTTAAGGCCTCAAAGAAAGAGTGTTGGAAGTAGTAGCCATATGAGTAGTGTTAGGTTTTCTATTTTTCTTATCACTACCTTTTTGAAAGGTATTTACCTTTTGAAACTTTCAAGGATAAGGAGGCATGGAAAAGGTACATGCGGACCCATAATTCAATTCATTAGAAGTAAGTGATTTAAACTCAACATTCTTAACATGAGCATAAAGGTCCATGAAAGAAATGCAGCTATAAAAACAAACACTATAACAGAGGGAAGATAATAGACTCTTAAGAAAAATTCTTTACAATTCATCATTGATAAGTTAATGTTTCTTTTTTGTAAAAGTGATTGAAATCATATAATATATTCATTGATTTGCAAATTAGATCCTTGGGCACACTCAAATAAACTAGAAATAGTGGGTTTGGGGATATTGTTCACATGAAAATGGCTTAGGAAAGTCATAGCTTGTTGGTCAAAATAGTGGATAGATATAGGAGGGAATGAGTAGAACCATTAAATAGCATAGTTGCAAAGAGTGAGGGAACAACTCAGGAAAAATCTTATCACCATAAGCATAATCTAGAATTTTTTATTGAAGGCTTACAAATGAGTGTTTAGGTCACCTTTTCCATAGTGTAACTCAAATCAAGGTGACATAAAACCCAAAAGTAATGGATAGGTCACAACCTCAAATGCATAAGGTGTTTGATGTTTTAGGGTATATATAATAGTGTCTTGATTACTAGGCATGAATTAACTTTCTTTTTAACTCCATCCGACTTTGACATTAGTGCATCAAGGGTAGAGGTTGGGATTGTGGTGGTAGGAGTAGCATGAGAAACAAGGGGAGGAACTTATAAAGAGGATGAGGAATAGGAGATAAAGAATATCACTATCAAAAGGAGAGGTCAAACTATAATCCAAATAAGAAGGTGTAACACCAACAATGTGGGATAAAGGAATAGTATTGATGGTAGATCTTGTGAGCATTGAATTAGGAAGCACACAAGAAGGAATGAATCTAGAGGGATGAAAGGTAAGTGGAACGCTAGAAAAATGAGAGGCACTAATTTTTGGGAAAGGTGTGTTGTACACCTTGCATAATAATGTTTTTTATTAGATAAGCAGCAAAAAAGGGTGTTGATCCCATGACAAAACAGCCAACAGAGGCTCACCAAAACCTGAACAGTTTAGAACAAACCATTAAAGTTTTTGCATCATAACAAAAGGACTAAAGATCCAGCAATAAAACAAAAGACATAAGAAACTGGACTCCACAGAAATAGCAAACTGACCACAGACTGACAACAGAGTAGCACCAAGCCTCCAAAGGCTATGTGAACATCTTGTCCCAGTCATTGATGAGAAACTGGAGCACGTCCTCATACTCCATCTTTTTGTCCGTCTTCTCTTGCCCCTTGGGAACCACCTTCTAGAGAGCCACTAGTGTCATGGTAGACCTGTGCATGACTCTGGCTAAATATTTGGCCAAGGTGCTAAACTTCTGCTCTAGATGAGTCATCCTAGCCTCCAGAGTATCTTTAACCTTGTCCTTTTTGTTTTTAGCACCTTTTTTCTTCTTGCCAGTCCCTTTTTTCTTTTTCTCCGAGCTGTCTATATCCGAACCCTGCACATTAAAATCTTAGAAATTGTTGGGGCCCTCTTCACCAGCTTCCAACATTTCAATCTTGTTACCTTTGTTAACTGACACATCACCACCCATCCGTTCAGTCTCCTCCACCACTATGTCCGTCTTGATGTTGGCCTTAAACCCCGACCCCTACAACTCAGCAGAACCCTTCCTAATATCATCCTTGGAGTCTTCTTCTTCCTGCATTTCCATAACCATCCCTTTGTTCTTCTCCACAGGCTGGTCCTCTTCCTGCATCTCCTCTACAACCTCCTTCACCTTCATAGTAGTTTTCCCCTTAGGCATGGAGGTCAGTTTAGCGGCAAGCCTAGACAACCTCTTGGTAGTAGGCATACAGGTTTTGATGTTAGTGGGGGTGTAGACCTCATCCTCAGTACTGTCTGAGTCCCCAGTATCTTAATCAATGTTAACCTCCTCAACCACCAGGGTAGCCTTAGCGGTCATATTCTCACTGGCAATATCATAATCTTCTTCCAGGGTTCCCCGCATCTTCTTACTGGATAGGGAAGGGCTACCTTGGAGGATTTTTCTTTTGGCCGGGGTAGTAGCCGGAGAGGTGGGGGTGAGATCTTCGGTGGTGGGTTTGGGGCTTTTGGACACCAAGGGTTTATTCTTGCTATTTTTCAGGGACTTGACATAGGATTTAGGAGTAACTTTGGTAATAATGACTGGGCCTTCCATCACCCGGGAAGGATTATGTGGCTGAGACTCAATCCTAATGGGAGTGAGGGCTTTTGGGGGACATAGGGCAAGATGGAACTTATACAGTCTCATGATAAGGCCTTGATGAAGCGGAAGCTCGAGCTTACTAGGGTCAAGGGCATGTTGCTCTTTAGTCGTAGCAATGGAGGTTTCCAAGGAAGAGAGCAGATAGAAGGCAAAATTGATATGCTTACTGTGCCTAAAGTGATTTAGCATAGCGAAATGATAATGAAAGAACCTCCTGAACCTCCCCTCTAAGGTAAAATACTTCATAATCATGAAACATACCTCATCCCATGGTGGAGGTAAGAGTTGACTGTCAAAACCCCCTTGTAGGTTGTTCAGAACCTCCCCTTTGTTGAGAAAAAGCTTCCCTCCTTCTGAATCTGACACCTTGCTCTTCCTAGGGTGCTTCATTCCATCGGTAGACAACCCAGTTGCCATCCCAATCACCTCCTCTGAAATCTCAAAACCCACATTGCCAACTTTAACCTTCATGCCATCATAAGACTACAGAAACTGAGCCAAGAGATTTTTATCGTAGCCTTACAGACATTCCAGGTACGAGGTGACACCACCTTCATGGCAGATGTGCCATAGAGTCTCATTCTTTTTGAACTCCTCACATGTCTCTGGTTCAGTGCGTGACCTATCTCCACCCATTTTACTAAGTTTAAATAGGTAGACAATGCAGTCAGTAATCAAAACAAACTCAATGCAGTAAAGAGCAGACGCAGTGTAACCCTCAAATATCTCTGTGCTAATGGCTCACACCACATTAGATATCTTCGTGCTAATGGCTAACACCACATTAGATATCTCTGTGCTAATGGCTAACACCACATTAGAGTTTAAGCTAATAGAAAAGATGTTTCCAGCCTTTCCCACGCCGAAGGTGGTGTACTTTCTATTATTCTGCATGCGAGAACATTTAATCCCTTTCATATCATTATTTAAAAACCATATAAGATCATCATTAAATCTTATATTGAGCATCCTCGAGATGTCAAGACAGGAATTCACGTGGCTAGGTGTGTGAGGAGCCCCCTCAAGACGCCGTCTCATCATGTTAGAAATGCAACCACTTATGAAAAGACAAGTCTGAGCTTTATTGAGTTAGCACTCAACCTTCGTGGCCTCTAATAACCTGTACCCGAAGTCCAATTGGTCGAAGGTACTAGAACTCCGGTGGTCCCCCGATCTTCCCCAAAGCTTAAGAGACAACCTCATGAGGGACCAAGAGTTGGGCTTAAGTCCTCCTTAATGAGGGTTTGAATCTGACGTGGGAGATTATTGTCAACCCTCTAGCACTGCCACTTGTCTAGGCTTTGACCCAAATTAGCCATCGCATCTGCCACTTTATTGCCCTCTTGATACACATGACCGATAACCATATGATTGAAACTAGATAGTAAGACGATGATGTCTTCAATTAACCTCTTCATTCTCTAACCACCGTTAGACCTCCCCATGGCCGCATCTATTACTAACTTAGAATCTCCTTCCACTTGCAGTTTGTCAATTCCTAAGGAATGGGTAATCTTTAGACCTTTTAGAAGTGCCAAGCCTTCAACAATATTGTTAGATTGTTGACCTATAGCCCCAACATAAGCAGCAATGGGGGCACCAAAACAGTCTCTGAAGATCCCTCCCCCACTAGCAAGACCAATATTCTTTTTTTCTGCCCCATCAAAGTTAAGTTTGATCCAGCCGCTGGGGGGCAGTTTCCAACGGGTGTTAAGTCTAGCCATCTTTTTAGAGATGTCCACCTTGTTCATATCCTCCTTTAGGCACCAGTTCTTAGCAATTTGAATTTCAATTAGAGAAGGGGGATACTCAGCAACTTGCAGACTAGAGGTAGAGGTGTTTTCTGCAACTGCTCTGCAAAAGGACAAGAAAGCCTCATCAGAATTACGAGCAATTTCTCTAAAAATGTGATTATTTCTTTCTTTCCATACACACCATCCAAGGTGAGGGGGAATCTATCTCCAGAGTTCTCTTATCCTGTGGTGAGTGAAAGAGGAGGTCCAACTTTGGGCAAAATCCTCCAAGTTTTCCTAAAAAACCCACTCCAGATTGAGCTTCTGCAGAGTTTTCTCCCAAATTTGTGTAGAGAACTCACAGTGGAGGAGCAAGTGTTGTATGGACTCTTGTTCTTTACAACATAGAACACATCTGTTAAGCAATTGGAAACCTCTTTTATTAAGGTTATCAATGGAGAGAACTTTGTTGTGTGCAATGACCCACCAGAAAAAGTTGACTTTAGGTAATAACTTGCTATTCTAGACTTTCTTCCAGAGATGATTCGGCTAACCTCTATTAGTCAGCATATGGTAAGCTGACTTGACCATGAACTTACCTTTTTGGTCTTGACCCCACATCATCTCATATTCCCTTTGAAAAATTGGAATTATGTACCTTTCTAACTCCTGTTGTAGAGACTGATATTCCTACATCTCATGTTGATTGATACAACAGTCAGATAAGTTCTTCCACCTTCTTTGTCTATGGGGATGGCTAGTAATATAGTTGCTCACCTTGGTACAAAAAAAGCTCACTGCTCTTTCCATCATAGAATTACTTCCTTTCCCCAAGGGATCCTTGTTAGAGTTAGGGCACACAACTGAGAGAGGGGGGTGAATCTGTTGTGTGAAACTTTCTCAAATTAAACACTTGAATCTTCTTTAGTGATTAGTAGAATATTAATCATGAACCATAATGCATTCAAATCAAAAGTGGAAACATATCAACACATAAGACACTAAGATTTTGACATGGAAAACCCGGTTAAGGGAAAAACCATGGGGTGATTAACCCAAGAATGTATTCTTTGTTAGAAGAATAGAAAGAACAAATGGCACATGCCAATTAGGGCTCACTTCCTGAGCACACTTCTCACAAGAGGCTCACTGCCTACAAGAGACACACTGTCTACAAAGAAATAAGTATCACCTTTAAGAATTGGAAAATAGCATCTTCACCATGCTTGAATCAGTTCCATTTAAGCCCAAAACTTCTGCTCTGCCTTTCGCACTTCTCCTCGCTACCACACACTCATCATCGCAAGACACACTTCAAAAAGACTTCACAATCCTTTATTTATACAAGGCATCAACTTAGGAACAATCATCTAAGTCAGAAAACACCTACAAGAACATCCGCAAGACGTGTAATACATCCGGTCGGCCAGTCTCAAGAAGAACACCAATATCTGGTGGTAATTCTTCAAATGCACATTCTAACTTCAATGCAGACCACCAACATGAACTGGACATGATCCAACGATCATCATAACCTTCCCTGAATCACCAAGAACATCTGCACTTCATCATCCTACTGGAATTCTTCTCTCCTTCATCCGAAGCTTCAAGAACACAGTCTGTCATCACTGTCACAAATGAATAGGCTCTTCCGGACCTTCAAACCAGGAACCAATCTATTTGATACTTCACAGGGACATCCTCAACACTCCTTCAAATCCGCAAAATGGGATAATGAAATTCTGGATCTCACCGGACCTATCTGTGACACTCTATCACCTCTAAACACCTGCCAGAACTAGTTCTACTTGAGCGACCATAACTTCTTTAGATCTTCATGTGGACCTCTGAAAACTTGACTGGAGCATCACAAGACTTATATCTACAAACCCTTTAAACCGCATCTTCTGATCCTTAGCCTATCTTGGACTTTTACCTTGTTGTCATCATTGTTCTTCACTGTTCCTGATTGAGACTAATTTTCTCAATATCCTCAACACACAACTCATCCAATCCTTCTCATTAATGCAACATGAGTATGTTGACATCAATGACAACACCAGTTAAACCCATACTTGCAACAATCTCCCCCTTTGTCATTGATGGCAACATATGATGTGAAAAACCATCAAGACAAGAACTTCTCCTTATTGTCACAACTCCCCCTATCAACAGCAACCATTCACATGTCTTCTCTCCCTTTACTGCTCCCCCTTTGATCAGCAACCACTTGTTTTTCACATGTCTTCTCTCCCCTTTTGACATCAATGGCAAAGGGCTCATACTTGCAATTTCACCACCTCAAACTCATACCTGCTGCTCCCCCTGAGTAGCAGCTCCCCAACATCAATTCGGATCACAAGATATGACTGTGATATCCACTGGATTGATGCACATCAGTGCATCCTAATTCATCACCGGAGGGGCAGTAACCCCTAACTTTTCCCTAAGATACTAAAAGAGTCCTTCGGAAGAGGTTTAGTAAAGATATCTGCAATCTGATCCTTGAAGGGCACATACTCCAATCTGACTTCATCCTTGTTCACTTGCTCTCTTAGAAAGTGAAACTTGATAGATATATGCTTAGTCTTAGAATGCAACACTGGATTCTTAGAAATACTTATTGCACTTGAATTATCACAGAAAATTGTGATAGGCTCCTCATATTCTACTTGAATATCTCTTAGCATCTGCTTATCCACAAAACTTGAGTGCAACTACCTGCTGCTGCAATGTATTCTGCTTCAGTTGTAGATAGGGATATTGCCTCTTATTTCTTGCTTAGCCAAGAAACCAATCTTTTTCCCAAAAAGAATGCTCCTCCACTTGTACTCTTCCTATCATCCACATCTCCTGCCCAATCTGCATCTGTATATGCATGAAGAGAAAAATTATGATCTCTAGGATACCACAGACAATACTCAACTGTTCCTTTTAAGTACCTAAAAATTCTTTTGATTGCCATGACATGAGATTCTTTGGGATTAGCTTGGAATCTCGCCACAAGACCAATAGCCTATATTATATCTGGTCTAGTTTGAGTGAGATACAATAATCCTCCAATCATTGATCTGTACTTTGTCTGATCTGCCTTAGGAGAGTCATCATCTTTGCTCAACTTACATCCGGTTGCCATGGGAGTGTTCATTGGCTTTGAATCTTCCATTCCAAATTTCCTCAACAATTCTTTCACATATTTGGTCTAAGAAATAAAGATTCCTTTCTTTATCTGAGTAATTTGCAGACCCAAGAAGAAATTCATTTCACCGAGCATTGACATCTCAAACTCACTTTTCATTTGATTTGCAAAGGTTTTACACATACTGTCTCTTCCTCCAAATATGATATCATCAACAAATACTTCAACAATCAAGATGTTTTCATGATCAATTTTGAAATATAGGTTACTGTTAGCAGTACCTTTGTTGAAACCAATCTTCAAAAGATATTTGTCCAGTCTTTCATACCAGGCTCTTGGGGCTTGCTTTAGTACATACAGTGCCTTCTTCAATTTGCAGACCATATCACCATGCTCAGATAATTAAAAACCATCCGGTTGTTCAATGTACACTTCTTCTTCTAAGTCACCATTCAAGAAGGCAGACTTGACATCCATCTGATACACCTTGAAATCCTTGAAGGCAACAAATGCAAGAAATAGTTTGACTACTTCAATTCTTGCCACCGAAGCAAAGGTTTCTTCAAAATTAATCCCTTCTATTTGAGAGTAGCCTTTGCAGACTAATCTGGCTTTATTTCTGATTACTTCACCAACTTCATTTAGTTTGTTTCGGAAGACCCATTTGGTTCCAATCACATTCTTGTTTCTAGGTCTGGGAACAAGATCCCAAGTGTGATTTTTCTCAATTTGCATCAACTCTTCCTCCATTGCTTTGGTCTAGTTTTCATCATTGCAGGCTTCATTTATTGTCTTAGGTTCAATCTTTGAAATCAGACAATATTCATCTGAATTTTGAGCAATTTTCCTTCTAGTTTGCACACCTTTGCTTTTGTCACCTATGATCTGATCTTCAGAGTGGTTCAGTCTTACATACCTTAGAACTTTGGGAGTTTCTTGCACTTCTGCTTCTTGATCAGGCTCATTCAGACCTATCTCTTCTTCCTGATTTACTAGATCAGTCTGAATCTGACTTTCAGGAGAGGATTGAGCTCCTTGAACCAGAACACCATTCTGATCATCTTCATCATACTCATAAAACCTTGAGGGTTTCTCTATTCCCTCATCAACCTTCACATTTGTACTTTCTATCATCTTTCTTAGTCTCTTGTTATAACACCGGTATGCTTTGCTTTGAGTAGAGTAACCCAAGAATATTCCTTCATCACTTCTAGCATCAAACTTGCCTAAATCTTCATCTCTTTTGATGTAACACTTGCTACCAAAGACTCTGAAATATCTTACAGTGGGAGTAATGCCAAACCAGAGTTCATAAGGGGTCTTACCGGTATTGCTTCTGATTTGAACTTGATTAAGAGTATAGACTGCAGTGCTGACATGTTCTCTCCAATAGATTTGAGGAACATTTGCTTCCATCATCATGGTCCTAGATGCTTCCTGGATAGTACGGTTTTTTCTCTCCACTACTCCATTCTGTTGTGGAGTCCTAGGAGTAGACAACTGTCTCTTGATTCCATGTTTCTCACAGAACTCTATGAACTCACCGGATGTGAATTCTCCACCTCTATCAGACCTCAGACACTTCAACTTTAATCCTATTTCATTCTCTACCATAGCCTTGAATATTTTGAATTTCTCAAGAGCTTCTGATTTCTCCTATAGAAAGGTTACCCATATCATCTGGAAATAGTCATCAATTAACAGCATGAAGTATCTATCACCTTGAATACTCCTGGTTCTTGCCGGACCACAAAGATCAATGTGAACTAAGTCTAATAATCCGATAGAAGATAGGTCCTTGCTTTTGAATGTGACTCTGCTCAGCTTACCCAACTAACATTCCTTGCACAAGTTGTTAGTAGGTTTCAACAGTTTTGGAAGATCTCTTACAGCTTGAGTATTGCTTATCTTGATGATATTATCAAAATTCACATGACACATTCTCCTATGCCATAACCAACTCTGATCAACTTGAACAAATAAATAGCTTTTACCAGTACCAACTAAGTGGAAGATATTACCTTTATTTTGAGCACCGGATGCAATCTCTGTTCCGGATCTTTCAAAGATTTTGCATTTTCCATCCTTGAATCGAAGATCATAGCCTTTGTCCACCAACTGTCCAACACTGAGAAGATTGTGCTTCAAACCTTCAACATACAGTACATTACCAGTTTTGTTTTTTCCATCAAAAGAAATAGTTCCTCTTCCTCTGATTCTACCAACAAAATTATCACCAAAATTCACCACTCCTCCTTCATACCTTTCTAAGTCTATGAACTTATTTTTGTCACCTGTCATGTGGTGAGAGCAACCACTGTCAATGACCCAATCATTCTTTTCTTCAACTTGGGCAGCCAGAGCTCTTTCTACAACTTTATGATTGATAGATACAGAGGATATTGGTTCTTCTTCCTTGATGGCAATAAACACCCATTCACTTCCAGATTTGTTTCTTGTCTCTGATTCATCATCTGTTACTCCTTCATTATTATCTTCTTCATGAACATAGTAACAATTCTTTTGAAACCTTGATCTGTTAGGATTTGGCTTTGAAAATCTCTCCGGACATCTTGAGGCAAAATGACCAATCTTATTGCAGTTAAAACACTTAAAAGGCAATTTTCCTTCATACTTACTGGATCCTCTTGGTAGTCTCTTTGCAATGAGGGCTTCAAGTTGAGTAGTTTCTACTTCTTTTTCTTCCAGGTCTTTTCTTGCTTTTTCATACCATGACAGTTTCCTTGATGAGTTCTCTCCTAGATCAAATCCTTGTTTACCTTTCATAGAGGCACTAGCTTTGAATACAGATTCAGTTTTGGGGGGATCATCTCCAAACTTGGTCATTTCAAAAGCAGCCAGTTTGCCAGCCAATTGGTCTCTTGTGATAGTGGTATGGGCTCTAAATTCATCAATGGCAGCAACCTTGATTTTGTAAGAGGCAGGAAGGGATCTGAGAATTTTACCAACAATCTCATTTTCATCCAAGACTCCACCAGAATTTCTAATTCCACAAACCAGCTCATTCACTCTTGGCATAAAAGTGGTAATATTTTCATCATCTCTCATCTTCAGTTTTTCAAATTTCCCTTTTAGACTCTGTAACCTTGCACATTTAACATATTTGTCTCCTTCATGCAAAAGTTCCAGTTTAATCCAGATCTCATAGGCAGTTGGTAGATCAATAACATTTGAGAGCTCTGAGTCAGTTAATGCACTTAGAAGAGCCTCTTTGGTCCGCAGATTGTTTTCAGCATCTGTGATTTCATTTAGGGTTGTTAGACCACCTTGTGGAGGTACATATGCTTTTGTGACCATGGACCAGTATGCCATTCCCATACACTGTAAGTGACATTTCATGCAACCTTTCCAAAGAGCAAAGTTGGTTCCATCAAACTTCGAACTATCCTTCTTGTATGATGACATCCTGGATCTCCTCAAGCGGTTAAGCTCCTTTTAGAGGAACTTAGCTCTGATACCAATTGTTAGACTTAGGGCACACAACTGAGAGGGGGGGTGAATCAGTTGTGCAAAACTTTCTCAAATTAAACACTTGAATCTTCTTTAGTGATTAGCAGAATATTAATCATGAACCATAATGCATTCAAATTAAAAGCGGAAACATATCAACACATAAGACACTAAGATTTTGACGTGGAAAACCCAGTTAAGGGAAAAACCACGGGGTGATTAACCCAAGAATGTATTCTCTGTTAGAAGAATAGAAAGAACAAATGGCACATGCCAATTAGGGCTCACTGCCTGAGCACATTGCTCACAAGAGGCTCACTGCTTACAAGAGACACACTGTCTACAAAGAAATAAGTATCACCTTTAAGAACTGGAAAATAGCATCTTCACCATGCTTGAATCAGTTCCATTTAAGCCCAAAACTTCTACTCTGTCTTTCGCACTTCTCCTCACTACCACACACTCATCATCACAAGACACACTTCAAAAAGACTTCACAATCCTTTATTTATACAAGGCATTGACTTAGGAACAATCATCTAAGTTGGCAAACACCTACAAGAACATCCGCAAGACGTGGAATACATCTAGTCGGCTAGTCTCAAGAAGAACACCAATATCTGGTGGTAATTCTTCAAATGTGCATTCTAACTTCAATGTGGACCACCAACATGAACTGGACATGATCCAACGATCATCATAACCTTCCCTGAATCACCAAGAACATCCGCACTTCATCATCCTACTGGAATTCTTCTCTCCTTCATCCGGAGCTTCAAGAACACAGTCTGTCATCACTGTCACAAATGAATAGGCTCTTCCAGACCTTCAAACCAGGAACCAATCTATTTGATACTTGACAGGGGCGTCCTCAACACTCCCTCAAATCTGCAGAACGGGATAATGAAATTCTGGATCTCACCGGACCTATCTGTGACACTCTGTCACCTCTGAACACCTGCCGGAACTGGTTCTACTTGAGTGACCATAACTTCTTCAGATCTTCATGCGAACCTCTGAAAAATTGACTGGAGCATCACAAGACTTATATCTACAAACCCTTTAAACTGCATCTTCTGATCCTCAGCCTATCTTGGACTTTTACCTTGTTGTCATCACTATTCTTCACTGTTCCTGATTTTGACTAATTTTCTCAATATCCTCAGCACACAGCTCATCCAATCCTTCTCATTATTGCAACATGAGTATGTTGACATCAATGACAACATTAGTTAAACCCATACTTGCAACAATCCTCCCTCAGCCAATTATCCTCCCAGAACCTAATTTTATCTCCTCTTCCTAGTTTCCATTTGATGCCTTGTGAAAGAGAGTTCCTAGTTTTGGTCATTTTGTTCCAAATGATAGAGCCTTTGGGAAGGGAGTCTCTAACTAGGATATCCAAGTTGGATTCACTCTGTAGGTATTTAGCTTTCATGATTTGAACCCAGTCCTTCTCCTCTTTAAGGAAAGTCCAACCAATTTTAGTTAGCAAAGCTTTGTTCATACCTTGAATTTTTCTAATACCCAAACCCCCATTAGCCTTGGGCTGACAGACTCTATCCCATCCCACCAGTAAGAACCTCTTCTTTTCCTCCACTCCAGTCCATAGGAAGGTTCTCTGGATCCTTTCTAATTTTTTTGCCATATATTTGGGAATTTTAAGGAAAGAGAGCAAATAGGTAGGAATGCCTTGTAGGGAGGCCTTCAGGAGTTGATGCTTACCTGCTTGGCTAAGGAGTTTACCTTTCCAGCCCTCCATTTTCTTATGGATGCGCTCCAGAACTGTGTTCCAAAAAGTCTAGGTCACATCTTTGACAGTGAGAGGCAGACCTAGGTAGGTGGCTAGGAGGGCCACCTGATTGCATTGGAGGATATTTCTAACCTTAACTTGCAGATCTATCTTAACATTAAAGAAAAACACATTACTCTTGTCATAGTTGATGCATTGACCCAACACCTCCACATACATGTTGAGCAAATTTTTCCATCTCTTGGCCTCCATAACAGAAGCCACCCCGAATAGTATGGTATTGTCCATGAACTATTGGACAGCTGACGGTCTTAGGGTGGATGCTGCTTTAACACCAGAAAGGGCACTTTTGTCCAGGTGAGCCAGAATATTTCTACCCAAGACTTCAGCCATCATAATGAATAAATAAGGGGATAGGTGGTCCCCCTGCCTTAAACCTTTGCCAGCCTCAAAAAACCTTCGCGGCGTACCATTAACCAACACCGAATACTTGATGGTAGTGACACACTCCTTTATCAATTTGAGAATTCTGTCATTGAAGCCCATCTTCCTGAGAACCTTGAACAGGAAGTCCCAAGAGACTCTGTCGTAAGCTTTTGATATGTCCAGTTTTAGGGCCATACTCGGACTATTATTTTTATCCATAGAGTGAATGATCTCATGAGTCGAGATAGCCACATCCAGAATCTATCTCCCAGGGACAAAGCCTTTATGGCTATCAGAGATAAGGCTATCCAGAAGCAGTTAGATTCTAAGGACTAGTGTTTTGGTAATGATTTTATATATAGTGTTGCACAAACTAATAGGGCAGAAGTCAGCCATAACTTTCGTGTTATTTTTCTTAGGAATCGGCACAATAAACATGGCATTAATCTGCCTGAGGAACTTCCCCGTCTTGAAGAAGTCTTTAACAACATTTGTAACATCATAGCCCACTATATCACATAAATCCTGGAAAAAAGCAGGGGGGAACCCATTCGTCCCTGGCGCTTTGAAAGCCCCCATCGAGAACACAACTGCCCTAAATTCTTCTTCTGTAATAGGCTTCAGTAGACCTTCATTATTTTCCTCAGATAGGACTGGAGTAAGACAATTCAGAAGAAAGTTTTCTTTAACATTGTCATTTATGTTATTTTGCTTAGCTAGGAAATTTTTGAAGTAATTAGAGGCTAGTCTACCGAGTTCCCTATCATCCTTCACCTCTATATTCTGCTCATTCAGGAGTTTGGTGATACTATTCCTCTTTCTGTGTTTCATGGTCGATTGATGAAAAAAAGTTGTGTTCCTATCTCCCTCTTTCAGCCATTGCACCCTTGACTTCTGCTTCCAGAAGATTTCTTCATTAATGATTATGTCCTTCAGGTTCTTGACTAATTCCTCCTCGACTTTATACATGCTCTCACTCCCATCTCCCTTGGCCATTTTTTTCTTGAACCTCCAGGAGGCTATCCGAGAGGTTTTTCTTGGTGTTCATCACATTACCAAAGCGAAATTTATTCCAGCCCTTTCCTTTGTTTTTGACATGTAACAGTTTTTAGGTGAGCTTGTACATAGGAGATCCGTGAATTGGGACTTTCCACCAATCAACAATGCAATTTTTAAAATCTGGGTGAGAGGCCCACATGATTTCATACCTAAACGGGAAGGGGCCCTTATAGTAATTTTTAGTTCAGTCCAGAAGAAGGACGTTGTGGTCAGATAGGGTGCGAGGAAGAGCAAACAAATTAGCATACTGAATCATATCCCAGTTCGAAGAAACCAACATTCTATCTAACTTAACCTGGATCAATTATTCTCCCTTTCTTCTATTAGTCCAAGAAAACCATTGATTGGTGACTTCTAGGTCCATAAGCCCAGTTCGACTCAGGAAGTCCGTGAGGTCCACCATGCTATTTGAATAGTCCATATTACCCCCAGATTTTTCTGAGGGGTAAAGAGGGGTGTTGAAGTCTCCCCCAACAATCCACAGAGTTCTTCTATCCTCATTGATTTTGGAGCTCAGCCCATCCCAAAGTTCCTTCCTGGCATATTTTGTGTTGGGGGCATAGATGCTAAGCATCTTCCAGGTTTTGTTATTCATCTTACAGTTGATTTCCAGACTATTCTTACTGTGCGAGCAGTAACTTCCCGAAGCATTGTACTTATTCCACATGGCGACAAGCCCCCCTGAAAGCTCCAATCGAGGGGCTGATGATGAAGTTCGCCATAGGCCAGATGTTGTTAGCTATTTTTCTAAAGTTTTCCTCAGACATTTTAACTTCTTGGAGGAGGACGAAATCAATCTTATTGTCATAAATGCAACTCCTAATCATGAGCTATTTTTGTGGGTTGTTGAGCACTCTCACATTCCATGTGATAATCTTCATTTGCATGATTTTCTGGAGAGGGCCTCCAGCGTACTTTGCCTCCCATAGACAATCTCCTTGGTTACTTCCCTAGATCTAGTTCCTCTATGGGAAGGCCTCCTTGATCTTCCTTCAATCCCCACATCAGCCACTTTCTTATTATGTCCTTTCCCTTTTCTCTTGGGGGCGATCTATCCTCTTTGGTTACTAGTATTAGCCCCCAGGGAAAGAACTCTGATGGGAGAAATCATAGACTTCTCTATGTTTCCAAGGCCCCCAGTTAGCAGACTTGTCAAAGTTGAGTTCTCCAGCACTCCCAGCTGGTCTCAACTATCCCTTTCTTCTCCAAATTTCAGCACATCGGTCTTCTCCGGAAGGGGGGAGCACATTGCTGGAGTTAGGATTTCTCCTTCTTTTGTTGCTTCTAAATCAAGGGGAAAATCTATAGACTACTCTTGACCACCACCAACTAGATCCAGTCATAGCTCAACAGGGGACAGTGAAGGGGAAGAAATAAGAATCTCCTCAGACGGATGATTCTTCACCTAGTCTCCACCCAGTGCTTGGGTCTTGTTTGGAGACCTTATTAAATCTAGTAGATCCTCTTTGAATGTGTATTCTTCTACTATGTTCTCTACTTCTGGGGCCTGCTTATCTTTAGGAGCCTCAACTTTTTTACACTCACTGATTAGGTGCCCCTTTTTTCTACAGTTTTGGTAACAGGTAGTGGAGTTTTCATACAATATTTGTTGCTCCCAGCAGCCATATTTGGATTTTAACTTAACAATATTAGGTAAAGTCTTGTGAATGTCTACGCTAACACAAAATCTAGCGAAAACCAACCTGGTTTTATTTTTGGTGGTGTTGTCCAGAGTGATGAAGCATCCAAAGGAGTTGCCAACTCCTCATCCCAGTACTCGAGAGGGAGCCCAGGTAGTATGACCCACACATGAGCTGACCTGTTGAGTTCCATTGCAGTGTCAAAGCCCAACTTCCAGCACCCTAAGCTGAGATTATGCTTCCCATACATCCAAGGTCCTCCTGCCAAGACCGCGACTAAGTCCTCCTTAGCCGTGAACTTAAAAAGGAAAAGGCCACCCGACATCGCACTAGTCGACACGCTACCTTTAAGGTGCCATCTAGCGGTTACCCAACATCTAACCATGTCGATGTTGGGCCTAAGGGATTGAAACTTACCAACCAGGGAGAGTTCTAAGGAGGAGGTTATTTTATCCATCATTCTATTTGGGATCTGGAAGTCTGTTCCATCCGAAACTTATGGCTGCACCGGGGCATCAGAATCTTCCACAGGCCTACTAGACTCCCCTAGTAGGGCCTATTTCCAAGCCTTGGGGTCTAAGCCCAAGGCAGGGGGAGAGGTCCCTTAAGTACTAATCGAGGCAATACTAACATCAGCATGGAGCTCCAGCAGGCCCAGAGGAGGGGCAGGGGGCCCCTTGGGTTGATGACCTCCATGAGCGCAGCAGGTTCAAACACCGATCAGAGTGGGAAATTTGCAAAGCGGGAAAGTTGCAGAGCTCTACCTTACATAATAATGCTAATAATGTAAAAAATATATTTAATTTTGGTGCATATACAGATGTGGCTACCACATGGGATAGGCATTCTTGGGGACACTTGTATGTTGTATGAGACATTGGTTAACTATTTAATTTGGGAGTCACTTAGGAAAATATTTAATTTTGGGGTCATGGTTTAATAAGCTTGTGGTGTTAAGACTCATAGTTTAGTGAGTTAATGGTTTTGAGTCACATGGTTTATGTAATACCACTTAGTGGTTTTATGCAAGCTTTCTCTATAAAATCAAGCACATGAGCAGTTGTTGAGGTTGGCTTGCATAACCTTTGGCTTGTTGGTTAGAGGTTGGATTGAGCATCTCTTTGAGGTTGCATATGTAATTACGAGAAGCATGGATTAGGATGTGTGGCTAAATAGTTCTCATTTGCTTGTTTACATGGAGGAGTGCAACTGAGTTTCTTGATGCTTTAAAGGCCTTCCATGCAGACTTTGCAAGCATATTGTAATCTTGCTTTTGAGATAATACATTAAGTTGTGTGGGTACTTTTGGAGGGTAGGTTTTTCCTCTATAAGGTTTTTTCCAAAGTACATCTAGTGTCATCTTGTGAATATGCTTTGTTATTCTTTTACATTATGGATTATGAATACTTGTTTTTCATTTGTTTCTCTCATAAGCGTTATGTGGAATGGTATATTTTGCTACAATTTCCTTTCATTTGGCATCAAAGCCTAGTTTTTAGGTTGTAGGAGACATATTCCTAGTATTGTTAACCCTTTATTTGAGTGGAATCTTGTGCATAGTTGAATCCATGGTCTTCTAAGAAAATATTGAATGCATTTCAAAGTTTTAGATGTGTTTGTAGGTTTGAGGTGTTAGATCTAGGATTTTTGTTCATTTGGCAAATGGGTTTTGTGGGTTTTCATTTTATGATGGTTTTGGAGGAGAATTTTGCAGATGACCTCCCAAGTCAAAATAGACCTCACCATTGGATCTACAAGGCCCAAAAACCTATATATTGATATAAAATTTGTTAAGTTTTGATGACAGTTCACCCTTGGAAGATTTTTCCAAGCCCCTTGTTAGTTCATACAAATAGAATATTCCATAGAATATTTGCTAGCATATTATTCCATGCATGATTTTAAAAAATAAAATAGAATTTTATCTTGTGATTGAATTAAAAAAAAAAAATTGTGATTTATGAGGGGGTATGAGGTCCATAGACCCCTATACCCCCAAATCCCATTAGCAAGGTACGAGGGGTGCCCATTTGGTGTAGACCCCCTTTAACAGTTGATAGGTGGGTGGGGTACAAGATCCACAAAGGTGATAGGTATATGGAGGATATAGTTGTCAGAAAGTATAGCTAATGGCAAGTAATGTATAGAGCAATTGTAGGTTTTGTTAGTGCATATAGGGTTATCGATGGTATTGGCCACGATGTACTTGTTAGCCCCTAAGCCCCCATTCATATCTCCCAATCAGGCTCTAAAGGCTAGTGCCCAAGAATTATGAAATCCATCACTTTGCTCTTGGTGGCTTTGCCACCTAGCCACCAACGGGCCACCATCTTTTCATCATGCCACCAACCTAGCCATTTGTACACCACTTGCACACCACCACCACCTAGAGTAAAGCTAGTCAAGCCTTAGGGGCCATTTTCTAGCTCTTGAAGGTTGATTTTCTTTGACGAAGCATAACTTCTACCCACAATGTTAGACTTTGAACTTCTTATAGTCAATAGAAAGCTCTTTTGAGCATTGTGTAGGGGTTGGTATTAGTGGTTTTTCTAAATTTTGTTGTTTATGATAGAAAATGTTAGTTGGAAGCTACTTTTGCTCTCATTAATTTGACAGGTCATATCGTGTACCAATATTGTCCAATTTTGGACTTCTTATAGGCAACAAAGAGCATTTTTTGAGTACCTTGTAGTGGATTGGGTTTGGAAGTGTTGGTATGTGTATTTTTCACTTATATTTCTATAGAGTTTCATGTACACTAGGTTTAGTCCTAGACTATTTAATGTCTACTAGGTTTATTTAACATGAAGTTCATGATAAATAACATTCTCTACTAGATTTAGTCCTAGACCATTTCATGTCTTCCCACATTTTGATGATTATCATGCCCTAATTTTTGGGAGTTTTTTCTACTTCTAAATTTGTATACAATATAGCTAATGTTATCTAAGTTAAATTTATTCAATTAGAATAAACAATTAGCTAAGTTTAGTCTCTTTGTTTTTTATTCAACCATCAACCAATTTGTGATCTAGTTTTATTTTGGATAATTGATGTAGGAGCATCCAAGGTGTAAGAATAATCTTACATCAATCCAAAAATATTTATTTCATGTTTATTTGTCTTTTGTAGGTTTCTTGAGTTGTCACAACCATTCTATTCTTGCTATGGATGTTATTTCCTACTGCAAACACCATTTTGACATAGAGTCATGAGCAATATTTTTTATGTCTAGTAATATATTTCATAATAGAGCCTTCAAATTGATATCAAAGCTTTATATGGTGTACTCGATAATGCCACATCTTTGCTAAGTGTCTTAATGTAGAATAATGCATTGTGAATTATAACACCTATCTAAGGAAGGCCTAATTAAGTTATCTACCACATTATAAGATTTGGCTATAAAGCCACCCAGAATCAAATGAAGGAAAGCAAAAATAGAAATCTTACAATTGAAAGAAAAAATGTATTCTATTCAACCAATAATGCAAATCAATCCATAATGTGTGTTTACAAATGAACAATAGGTGAGTATATATAGGATATTATACCACCTAGGAAACTAGAAATGCAACTAATGTGGGATAATGTGCAAAAAGTCCCTAAGTAAACTTAACCTGGTGTGAAAAGGACCTAAGTGGAGAACTAGCTAGGAAATAAATTAGTTTGGAAATATATCCTATTCACACTAACATCCCCCTTAAGTGCAACTTAGGGGGAAAATAAAAGATGGGTCCCAACTACAAGGCCTTTGAGGTACCCATGTACAAAAGATCCCCTCAAACAAAAAAGAAGGAAAAAACCCAATGGGAAAAAACTCCCACCACGAGAGGAAAATGTAAGAAGGGCTAAGTGACCCCCTAAAGAAATGACTTGTAATCCCAAGAGAGACCAAAGATGGACATACTTGTTCTCAATGAAGGGTTTGGTGAAGATATCTACAACCTGCTTTGTTGTAGGAAAATAGCTTGTAAATCATTGACATGCTCCTGTATTAGCTCCCAAATAAAGTGCATGTGGATCTCGATATGTTTGGTCTGCTGATGATGGAATGGATTCTTCGAGATCTGAATGGCACTGTAGTTGTCATAGTACATGATTGATGACTTTTGAAAAGTGATGCCAAGCTTAGAGAGGATATTCTAAAGCCAAATAGCCTTAGTGGTGGCATTAATATCTCCCCTATATTTAGCCTTAGTCAATGAAAGAGCAATGGCATGTTGCTTCTTGCTCTGCCAAAAAATGGGACTGGAACCAAGGTGAAAACTATAGCCAAATTTGGTCTTGCAATCATCAAGATCACCATCCCAATTAGAGTCGATGTATCTAATCAGATTTGAACATGTGCCTACTACATAGTGATTCCCATATCTATGAGTGCCCTGAATGTAGTGCAAGATGCATTTGGTTGTCTTCTAGTGAAGCTCATGTGGCTCTGTCATGAAATGTGAAATAATGCCAACTAAAAATTAAATGTCAGGCTGAGTATGATCCAAGTATATGAGGCTACCAATAATTTGATGATCCAAAGTGGCATCAATAAGTGGAGTGGAACACTTCGCCTCAAGTTTGACTCCAAACAAAAAGGGAGACAATGCAGGATTACAATTAGCAATGCAAAAATGAGTTAGAAGATCAAGAGCATACTTGGGTTGTGTAAGAGTGATCCTAGAAGAGTTCTAAGTGAACTCAATCTTGAGAAAGTAGTGCAAAAGACCCAATTTAGTCATGGAAAATATATCATGCAAAACAATCTCGACACTCGTAATGACGGATGAGGTTCTCCTTGTGACAATCAAATCATCAACATAGAGAACTAAGAAGAGAAGAGCATCCTCCTATCTCAAGATGTAGACATTTAGATTTGAGTGACATATGGAGAACCCAACTAAGAGAAGAAAGGAGTCCTTCTTGGCATACCAAGCCCATGGGGTCTACTTGAGTCTGTAGAGAGACTTCCTCAAGCAAAAAACCAATGAATAATCTTGAATGAATCCTTGTGGCTACTCCATGTAAATCTCCTCTTGTAGATCCCTATGAAGAAATGTTTTCTTCACATCCATTTGATGTATGTCCCAACCATGAGTTGCATAAATAACAAGAATTAGGTGAATGGAGTTCATCTTGGTGATAGGGGAAAATGTCTCAATGTAGTCAACACTTGGAACCTACTAGAAATCATTGGACACAAGTGGTTCTTTGTACTTATCAACTGATCCATCTACAACAAATTTGGTTTGATAGATCCACTTACATCAAATCGGATTTCTTCCCTTAGGAAGTGGAAAAAGTTTGCATGTTTTGTTCCAAATCAAGGAGTTATACTCTTCCTCCATTGTTGAATCCCACTCAGAAATACATGATGCTTCACAAAATGATTGTGGATATGAAGCTATGGAAATGTAGGAATCCAAAATATCTTGGTGTTGTGATTGAGTCCTCCGACTATCTGAAGGATCCCCAACAAGAGTGCTTTAGACTGAAGAGTTTGTCTAGCCCAAGGTATAAAAGGGGATGGAGGAGGAGAGTCCTTAGCCTATGAGTTTGAACTCTATGAGGGGTGAGGTGGAGCCTCATGATCAAACCTATGAGTAGAGGAAGCTGAAGGAAAATCCTCCGAGTCACTATCAGTTAAATATGTTGTGGAGGAAGGAAGATGTGAGAATGAGCTAGGAGAGATTTCCTCAAAATGTACACTACACTCGATGAAGAGCTCATGTGTCTAAGGATCCAAAAGTAGTTATGATTTGATACTATTTGGGTATCCAACAAAGATGCAAGGCCTACTCTAAGGTTCCAAGGCCTCACACTTCTATGAAGGAATGTGTGCCCATGTAGGAGAACCAAAAACTCTAAAATGTTGCACAATAGGTTTCCTGCCACACTAGGCTTCAAAGGGAGTGATGCCCTTCAATGCCTTATGTGGAACCCTATTTTGGACATGAGAAGCATAGTTGATAGATTCTACCCAATATTCAAGTGCCAAAGAATGAGCATGAATCATGTAGCTAGTCATCTCTTTCAGGGATTTGCTTATCCTCTTAGCAACACTATTTTGTTGAGATGTATAGGCAACTAAATGCTGAAGATCAATCCCTTCAAGAGTACAAAATTGTTCGAAGAGATGGTTCACATATTCTTTGCTATTGTCAGTGCAAAGAATCTTGACAACTTATCCAAATTATTTTTCAGCATGAGCCGTGAACTCCTAAAATCTATCAAAGACTTCTCCTTTCTACCAAAGGAAATAGACCCATGTGTATCTAGAATAGTCATCAATGAAAGTGAGCAAGTAGAGAGCCTTGTTGAAAGAAAAGAATTGAAATGGACCCGCTAAGTCAGTGTGAACCAACTCAAGGACTTCTAAAGCCCTTCAAGCCTTTCCTTTGTCAATTTCATGCCATAGTTTACTCATATAATCTAAATGGATGAGCAAAGCAGTAGACTGAGTATCAAGTACAAAATGAGAGAAAGCATAGAGCTGAGATTGATGGTCAGCCTTATCAACTACAAGGAGTACATTATCTTCAAGATCCCTGATGGTGATTGAATCTAGAGTGAATTCAACCTTCTTGCTATTCTGGGTGATCTGGTAGATGGAGAGAGGGTTAGATGACAAGTGAGGCACATGATCAACATCCTCAATGTACCAACACTAGCATTGACTAATCCCTTACTAATGACATCCACTGGAGAATCATCTCTAATAAGAATATGAGGCACATAATAAGGTTCTAACAAAGAAAACTATTATCTATCAAACCCCATATGATGTGAAGCACCTGAGTCTATAATCCACTACTAAGAAGATTCTATAGAAGCAACAAGTGTTGTAGCTTCCCCTTTACCTAATTTTGAAGGAGTGGAGGATTGCTGAGCAACAAAGGAGGGAAAATTAATATTATTTTTTTAGATGTTTTATCTCATCAACCTGCTTCACATGACATGAATGTTCCTCATGACCAACCTTCTTACAATAGCTGCAAGTTGGCCTTTCCTTCTTATGTGAATTCCCCTTAGATGAAGAGGATTTAGAGTTTATTTTAGGGGCAAACAAGGATTGTGCTTGATCTTTCTATGACTTCTTAGACTTCATTTGTTTCTTATTGGATTGACTTGACTCTTTTTGTCCCTTTGGTTGACCATCTAACAAAGCTTGAGACTGTGATGGCTTTAAGAGACCCATGAAAGTAGCTTTCCATGTTCATGCATTTACATCTCAGAGAAAGATACAAATTATGGCATAGTGTATGTAGTTCCCATAGTCAATCTGTGAGTATGAAAGCTAGAAACAAAATTTGCATATTCAGGAACAAGTTTATTCAATGTATTAAATACAAGTTGAATGTACTTTTTCTCCATGCCACATGCTTTACATTATGCTATAAGGTCATTGACCTTTGTGATATAGTCTTGGATGTTATCAACACATTTTGGGTCAAGGATCATCAATTCATTATCAATATGATAGCTTCAAACTTCATTAATTTTACCAAATAAAGATTTTAGTTTTTCCCAAGCATCATGTGAATTTGTACAAGATTTAATTTGAAACATTAGATCAAGGGAAATGAAACTATGAAGACATCCAAGTGATTTTGTATGTTGTAGCATCCATTGTACCTTTTCCTTAGCATCTGAGGGTTCATCTACCTTTTGTTCAACATATGGTGTATAACCTTGTTGCATTAAGGTGTTCCATACATGTTGATGCCATGTTGAGTAGTTGTATGGTGTTAGCAATGGAAATTTAAAGTGACCCATTTGTGAAGGAAAAGTAGAGCATAAGAAGAAAGAGATGCACAAGCACAAACACACCAGGAGACCCCCCCAAATTCACTCAATCAAAGAATCCCCCCAAAAAAATGATTTGGCACTTTATAGATCAGTTTGTTTGTAATGCTGGAGATGTTTTCCAGAGTTTTACAATGTCCAAAATTAGACCTATTGACTATTTTTCAAGTTCACCAGACTCAAATAGTCATGGGGATCTATGACACTTTTATTTTGATAAAGGAGCCTTGAGGAATCAAGAGTCTGAAGGTCAAGAAAATCAGGTCAAGGATTGCATAAAGGTGGCATCATTTAAGCCGTATATCAACTTCTAAGGACTCAAGGATGGGCCATCAATTTCATTCCAAGAGCATGCCACATGGAGGCTTCTCGCTCCTCTAAGACCTTGGTAGGTCTGACATGATCTCCATCATGACATGTGGTAGTGAGTCATCGTAGTTCGCAGGGCCAGGCTACTAAAGATTCATCAAAAAAGGAGGCAACAAAATTCATTGATTCAAATGATACAATGTTGCGACGTGTCAATCTTGCACACCTCCAAAGGGTGGAAAGACTGACACTAGTTTTTGTTAGCACCTTTGTACCAAGTGGTGGTGCTTCTCCCTCGGTGAGCCCCTTTTTTTTACTTTGTAAAGGTTTCAAGTCATAACAGTGCCCGAGGCCACATGGCACAACCTCACATCTTCGAGACCTTCGCATGTCTGATACATAGAGAATGGTGTGCCATTGTGCCATGTCAAAGGTGGCAAGGCCCATTTTTCTTCATTTCCTTGTGAGCAAAGGAAACCAAATGGCTCCCCGAGGCAATTTCCATAATGTAATGTGTCAACCCCATGCACCTCCAAAGGGCGGCAGGTATGACACTTTATTATGATGTGCCTTCATGATAGGTGTCATGAGTTGTAGTTAGTGAGGCACATAATATAGATATGATGAAACAAAGGAGAAACAACAAGAGTCTTGAGGCGATCATGATGACTCCACGTGGCACCTTCATGCATATTCAGGGAGCACCATTTTTGGCATAGGTTCCTCGATGAACCATTGGCTCATTCATGCCACATCATTCTAGTGATGAGTCCCATTCTATCTATGAAAAATCAAAAGGATCACAGAGGCGTCGATCTTGAACCCCTAGTAATCTAACTGTCCGCACATTTACGAAGGATTGTTTAGAGCTACGAGGGAGTCCAACATGCCAATATTTAAATTTAATGACTCAGTAGGCCTCCAACCATTGTGAGAAGATTCATAGATGCCTTCAAAGGGACTCTTAGCAGTTTAGCTGTCAATAATGGCAACTTTAAATCAGGCATGACTTCCTAGTCTGATTTGTCCTATGTGGCCATTAAGCCCATACCACGATTTGATTCATCTCTTAAGGTGGTGCGATGCTTTTATTTTGAGTTGTTGAACCTCATAAGTGAGTATGGTCGATCTGATTATTTCTTGCCTTCTCCCAAGGTGCCATGAATGAGAAGTAAAGATGAGGCATAGTTAGCCACGACAGAGTAGGTGTGTTTCAATGTCGAAGGTGATAGAAGTAGATGCAGTTGAGATTTCCTTCCCAGGCTTAGCTCTGTGAATCAATGCTAAAGTTATTATGGTGGTTGGGGTAGGTGATTCCCGTCCAAGTGAGGTGGTGCTAGTATCTACTATATATACTGGCATCATAAAATATGCAAATATCCTGGCAGCAACTTCTTAGCATGATCTGTTTTATCGAGGGGTCTTTGGTGAAGACGGGAGAGCTCATAATATCTTTGCAAAAAAGTAGAACAGAAAGACAAAAGCAAATTTGACTGGGTTGGCTGTCTCATAGGCTATTTTTAGCCTCATGGACGTTAAAAGCTATACTATTCTATTCTGTACATGTTTCAAATTATATTAAGGGTTGGTCTTTTGGAACCATCTCGATATCATCCTTGTTGTAGCCTCTTCTATCAATAAAGAACTAATATTTCTACCTTCTTGATACTGAAACATTGTGTTTTCTGGAAGATTTATGGTTTCTTTTGTGGACAATAGTCCCTTTTGCAATTGTATTTTCTTCTCCTAACCCACGTGGATGTATTTGAGTATGTGCATGTATAACATATTTTTTGAGATAGTTTTGTGCTAATTATATAGGTCCATAGATCATCTAACCTTTAGTGTATCACTGCAACATTTCAATTTATTTTCCTTCTATCCCTTTTCATTGGTGATTGTTAGAGTAAGTTAGGATTTATTTCATCATCTAAAAGGCATTTTCAGATAGGGAACCATCCCTTCATTCGGAGGTCTAACCTCAATTTCAAGGTCCCACACCTTAAGGTCATTCCCATTGTGTCACTGGAACATTTAAACCAGGTTCAAACGATGGTGTGGTTTTAAGTGATAACATGACCAAATACTGAAAGTATGGTTTGAGTTTAGAATGAAGACTTCAAATTAACACCAATACATAGTTCTTGAAAAATATCAACTTTCAAAAAAATAATCATTTCAATCCAAGATCGTATACAAAAGTTACAAGCCTTTGAAGTTCCAAAAATTGTGATTGTCCACTAGATCTAATGAGAAAAATGTTTTTTTTGGAAAAATGGGATCACTTGAGAAAGAAATGATCACACCATTATAAGGAGCACAAAATTTTACCCTAAACAATAATAAAAAAAAATGTGTTAAAAAAGGAGGTCATGAGCCCAAGTTATGAGCCTCCAAAGTTAGAACTCCAAAATTGAAAGCTTTAATGGTGAGGGGGTTAAAAATTCAAATATCTCTACTGATGTCAGCATGATGTCACCACCAAATTTGGCAAAACTAACACCAAACATGGAAGAAACCACCAAATTTGTCTATCCACCAGGTGTAGAGGAACAACTAATGTGTTGTAGACTTAAATAAAATTCAGGGTTTAACCTAATTGAATAGTCCACTATCATTGCATTCCTACATTGAATTATTGACCAAGGAGTGTAAGCTTATGATGATGCCTGCACTATCTATGTCTTCAAGACTCATTTCTAATCTAGGTTAATTTTATACAATTCTTATCTTATCTAGTCCTACTTACTAGAATGCACAGAAATGTAAAACAATAAATGAAAATGGAAAATAGCAAAAACAATCTAAACTTCCAGTTGCTACGGGCACCTTCAGCAGAAGCTGAAGATAACTGTATTTAACAGAAAATCATAGTTTTAATCTAACAATTCAAAAATGATAAAAAGGCTAACACTAACCTTTGGAGGATTAAAAATGTGCACTCTACTCATGAATCACAGTTACTGGAAATATCAATCAATAGTTCTTACTTGCTTCACAATATAACACAGAAGATGGAATGAAATAGATTAACTAAGAATGCAGGAATAAATAAGAAAACATGCAAAGTGAGAGTTAGTACCTTGAGTGGCCAGCTCAGGGAACTATCTCACTTTTCCTGGAGATTAAATCTACTTCAGATCTTCACACATCCCATAACATACAGTTGAATTCAAATCATATCTAAGATAGAATCTTCTTTAGATTTTTTATTCAAAATTGTAACATGTTTGGAATAACTGATAATTGTAACAAAGTAATGGCTATTTTTGAAAGTAAAACATAACAACCAACATAATCAACGAACTCATCCCCTAACTTATATAAAGATGGGAGAGTCTTGTGCAACCTTCTAACTAACTACAATCATCAATTCATTCCTAGACATCAGGATATTGTTTTTGAGATCAACTTATTAACTAGAACAAAGGAAACAGAGTCCTATCCAAATAGAAATTCTAAACATAACAACTCATAAATAAGATTCATAAACTTCGGTGAGATTCCTAGAATGAGTCTTCTTTCTCCCCTGCATTTATTCTCCCATGATGACCACGTTTGTCTCCACCAATCGCTATGTCTGGCACTTGGACCGCATTCTCATTGATTCCTCTATTCTACATCCTATTGTAATTACTCCTCCTTGGATTCTTTATCTGACTACATAGGGTTAATCATTCCAACATATATACAAAATAACCTCTCATAATAAACCTATGAAATCCTATCTATATTTAATGCATATTAATAATTTAAATAATCTATTTGATAATATAACCACCTTAGTTCATTTATCAGCATAGGGTCTAAGTCCTTGGAAAGTATATATATGAAACAACATAAAATAGAGATAATGTATATGAAGTCTTTGTAGAACCATATAGAAAAGATCTTTAAAACATATGGAAATAATATAAAAGGAGGACAATATTTCATCCCAACATTCCCCCTAACTTAGACTTTTGCTTGTCCCTAAGCAAAATTATAGAACTAGACACCTAAGGCAAAAGGTTATAATGCAGGGTTATTCTTTTGAGGTTTGTGTCCACTATAACTCCTTTTCCCTGCTTGAGGTAGAACCCATTAGAGTATGCAAGTCTTTCCATCCTGATCTGTTCAGCATGTCTACACTACTCACTTTTCCCTCTTGTCCAATGTGGCACTGGATAAAGAAATATAGGAGGTTGATAAGTGAGAGGTAACCATGATACTCCCTTATGTTCTGATATCTGGATATATCTACCCAATCTTTCAAGCATATTCATGAAATTGTGGATAGAATGGGGTTCCTTCCTTTGTAACTCTAGATTTAAACTGTCCCATCTGCTCTACACATACCTCTAACAATTTTGGATAATAGACACTGCCATCCTCTATATTTTTCTGTAGTCCCTAAGTCTTAAATCCATGATCACCTTACCTGGTCCTTTATGAGACAACAATGTCAACCATTGGGTTGAGATGATTTCAGGCTCCAAGGCTTCCTTCCTCAGTTGTAGTGGTACTTTCTTTTCCTATTCTTCATATTGGTCCATCAATAACCCTCTAAGTTGTTCATTTTTAGAATATGACATTAATGCTCTGACCTGGAGGTCTCCAACATAAATGCAGGGATTCCATTGTGTAACTTCATCCATTATATAATTGTGTAGGTAATACTCACACAACTGGTCTTGTTCTTCTAGGCTGACCTCTTTAAAGTAATTACAAAAGATAAACCTTGAATGCAAGTCGGGTTGATCATTGATAAACTTGTTAAACTAAAAACTGAGAAATTTTTCTTTCAAAAATAATGCATACACTCTTGATGGAGGTTTGCATCCCATAATCTCCTTGGACCTTTCAATAACGTCTGTCAGCTTTTTCTCTAATTGTTTAATCTTCAAATCCTTTTCTGCAATAGATTCATTGAGGTTATGCTTTTCTTTTTCCCAGTTTTCCTTCTCTTGCCTATTTTTATCAATCAGTTTCATTAGTTCAAAACCCAAGGACAATGTAGTATGGTATGTTGGGGTTTTTACCATAGGAGGTTGGAGAGTAAGTATTGCCTCTTCCTTAATCTTTGCTTTATTTTCAGCCAACTGTGCTAACAAATCTAAATTAGAGCTGTGGCCATAAGTTTGGATCTTCTCCTCCAACTCCTAAATCCTCTTTTCCTTTTCTCTATCTCTTTCTTCATAACCCCTTACCTATTCCTCAAGTTGCCTTATTCTATCTAGGGCTTCCTGCAACTCCTTCCTAATATCTCTATCTTCTATCAATTCCTTTTCACCTTCAAGATTTTCATCATTCCCTTTTTTAGGGGCATCAAAGATTTCCTTAGTAAAGTCATCTGGCACAGGTTTTCCCATTTTTCTGGCAATAAACCCACTCTAGTAAAAAGTAGAAGAACCAGCACATCCTCCAATATTTCCTTGTGTACCAAGGGTTCCCTTCTGATTAAGTCTCCTCCCATTAAGACTATGAATTAGAACTTTGCAATGTCAATTCTCTACACAATGCCAACTAACCAATTTCTATTGCTTCAGCTCACCACCCTGAAAAACTAGTCTTTCAATTTGCCTATTTCCTACTTCTCCACTATAACTCCATAACTCCTTAGGGTATTAATTAATTATTTGACAGAGGTGAGTTCATAGCGCAGAGTATTTGTCTAGTTTTCTCAAAGGCGGGGTTTTAAACAAGGTTTTGAAAGGCAAAAATGTGAAGGCAACAATGATTAAATGACTAACATTTGAAAAGAAACCCCTCCCCCCAACTTAATGATGAAGTGACCGCACTTCATATGGCAGGTGTGACGGATGGAGAAGGAGTGATAAAAAGAAATGGTGGAAATATACATCGCATGCATGAAATAAATTATGAATAAACATGAAAATAAATAAAGAAATCTAAGTGTATTAATAGAAAGGTGTTGGTTGTACATATATATCGAAATGAAATAATTAACATACCTTGGAAGTTGTGAACAACACTGGTGAGGTGATAGAATATGCATGCGGCAAATGGGAAGTTGGATGTACGGTTATAGAATGATAATGGAATAGTGCAAGATGGCGGATGGAAGTACCACTCGTAATTTGAAGTGACACTTGGAATACTACGAATGGATCAATTTGAAAGGAATACAGGTTGACAGAATGGACGGAAGAATTGAGGTAGTGTTCACCAAGCAGTGGAACAGAACAGTAGACTGGTGTTGCTACGAGCGCCTGCAGCACAGCTCCTGACTGTGTAAATGTAAACATAATATAACAGGTCCCGGTTGAGTCAGGTCCTGATTGAAGAAGTGAAAGATAGGCCCTGATGGAGATATCAAGTTGTAACCATGGAAATTATGCAGTGTGTGCATGTGGGAAAAACAAAGAAATTTAGTTGTCAACAACAAGGGTTGAGTATTGCAACTCAACCTCCACATCATTGGACATTGCTACTGTATCAACATCAGAATGTGCATTGTTTGGTGTTACAATAGCTAAATCAACATCATCTGGTGTCACAACATCTGAATCAGGAGTATCAGGATGAGCATACTAAGCAGACAGAGATACCAGAAAGTCATCTCTCTGGAGTGGCTTCTTGTACAATTTGAGCCTATGCCCATTGACCAATAGTGAAAACTAAACTTCATCAATAGTTTGCAGTTGAACTGCACCACTAGGAAAAACTTGTTGGATTTCATATGGACCTAACCAACGTGATTGAATCTTGCCCTTGAAGTCCTTATACCTTGAATCATAAAGTAGTGCCCAGTCTCCTGTAGTGAATTCCTGTGTTTTTATATATTTATCATGTCATTTTGCCCTTTGCTTCTATATGACCCCTATATGATGAATGGATTCCAGTCTCATTTCATCCAAGGCATTCAAATGTTGTAGCCTTTTCTATTGTGTAGTGGTCAGATCCATTCCTAGGTCCATTGTTGTCCTCAGGGTTTTATGCTCAAATTCAATAGGCAGAACTGCAGTCTTGCCATAGACCAGCTCATAAGGTGTGAACCCTGTAGTTGTCTTCCAAGTTGTTCTATATGCCCAAACAGCTTTAGGGAGCTTAGAAACCCAATCTCTTCGGTGAAGCTACACTGTCTTGGTCAGGATGTTTTCAATTTCTCTATTAGTAACTTCTACTTGACCATTAGCCTATGGATGGTAGGGAGTGGATTTCTTATGCCTGATCTGGTATTCTACAACCAATTTTGTTATTAAATCAGATGTAAACTGTGGTCCCTAGTTAGTTACTATTTCTGTTGGAATACCATACCTAGTGAAGATGTCTTCATACAAGAATTTAGCCACATTGCCATCTCTGGCAAACTGTAATGCTTTCGCTTCTACCTATTTAGTTAAGTAATCTGTACATACCAAGATATATTATATTTTTGTTTGATGAAGGAGATATAGGCCCCACAAAATCCAAACCCCACTTGTTAAAAGGAGATAGGGAGAGTTGTGGCTACAAAGGCATCTCATCACTTCTAGTAAGTCTCCCCATTCTTTGGCATCTATCACAGCTCCTAGTGTACTTGACAGCATCCTTGTGAAGAGTTGGCCAATAATAACTTGTTGTGAGGATTTTAAAGACTATCTGCTTTACTGCAAAATATCCTCCACAAGGCTCATCATGAGAAGCTTGCATGACATCAAATACTTCATGCTCCCTAATACATCTCCGCATGATATTGTCTGGTCCAGTGTAGAATAGAAATCCAGAAATCCAAGAGTAAGAGAAACATTTATGCACCAACTGCCTCTTCTCCCTTGGAGAGAAATATCCTAGAATTTGTCCTATAACCAAATAATTGGCTATATCTGCATACCATGGAGTGTATGTAGTGAGAGAAAATAAATGCTCATCAGGAAAGGAATCATCAACCACTCCATCTGAAGACTGTGTAGGTAGTCTGGACAGAAAATCGACAACAACATTGGCTTTGCCTAGTTTGTCAACAATTGTAATGTCAAACTCTTGCAACAACAATAATCACCTTACAAGTCTGCCACCTACTATGGGTTTATTCATCAAGTATCTGATGGTTGCATGATCTATATGGATGAAGACCTTGTAACCAATTATGTAGTGTCTAAACTTATTTATGGCATAAACAACTGCTAACATCTCTTTCTCTATCACTGTATAATTCAATTCGGCTCCTTGCAGATTCTTACTGACATATAAATAGCATATTCAGTGGATCCTTCTTGTTGGCCTAAAACTGCACCAATTGCAAAATCTGATGCATCAGTATGGATGTGAAAAGGTAAGGTCCAATTTGGTCCTCTAAGTACAAGATCTTGTGTCAAGGAGGTTTTCAGCTTTTCAAAAGAAGTCTGACTATCTAGTGTCCACTCAAATTCATTGTCTTTTGTTAACATAGTAAATAGAGGTGCAACAATGTTGTTAAAATCTTGAATGAACCTTCTATAGTAACCTGCTGTCCTAGGAAACTCCTGACATCTTTCTGCTTCTGTGGAATAGGTAGGGTGTAAATAACTTCAATTTTCTTTAGATCCACTTGTATTCCAGCACTTGAGATAAAGTGCCCCAAAACTATTCCTCATGTCATCATAAGGAAACATTTTTCATTACTCAAAGAGAGATTGTGATCTATACATCTGTTCAATACCTTCTCCAAGTTGTGTAGGGCTTCATTATATGTGTCATCATATGTGGTGAAGTCATCCATATAAATATCCATACTGTCATGTGCAAAATCAGAGAAAATGCTTAAAACCGCTCTTTGAAAAGTAGCTAGAGTGTTGTACAAGCTAAAGGACAAGACAGAGTATGCATATGTCCCCCAAGGGTAGGTAAACATTGTCTTATCTTGATCTTCTAGAGCAATTTTAATCTGATTATAGCGACTAAAACCATCAAGGAAAGAAAAATATTTCTTGCCTGCTAGTGAGTTAAGAACCTGGTCAATGAAGGGCAATGGAAAGTGATCTTTCCTGGTAGCAGTGTTTAATTCTCTATAGTTGACACAAACCCTCCACTTTCCTCCTTTCTTTGGAACTATAACCAATGGTGAAACCCATTCACTATTTGAAATGGGGTATATGAATCCTACATCCAAAAGTTTATGTAGCCCAGTTTTAATAATTTCCCTAAGGGCTGGATTCATGCGCCTTTGTTGCTGCTTGATGGGTCTATATCCATCATCTATGTATATCTTATGCATGCATAAGGCAGGATCAATGCCTTTCATATCATTATAATCCCATGCAAATGCTACTAAGTGTGACTTTAAAACTTTATGCAAGGAGTGTTGTTGTTCATCAGTCAAGGCATTATTAATATTCAACATCTTTCCTGGCCGGACTTCTAGTTGTTTTGATAGTTCTTGCACATAAGACAAATCAAGGCTGGGTAACACATGTAAGCATTTCTAAGGTAATAAAGCATGAAATAATTGAGACACCTCTTCTGATGAACAACTTGGTATTGTGATGCTCAAAGGGTCTTGCAAGCAAGATAGACAATCTTGCTGCTGCGGATGCCTTCCACAGTCATTATAGAGGACATGAGCAATTAGTTCACCTTCATCTGGAACATCTAACAAGGGGTTGCATTCAATAGTCATTAGTGTTTGCAAGGAGTAAGTGCCCTCTTCTTCCTGGAAAGGCCACATGATCTGCTCTAGTTCATGGTATGGCTAGGTTGGAGGATACAACACCAGTTTCTTGGTCACTGTCCCATTAGAGATGATCATGTTACCAAACCTACAACCTATAAATGCATTAGCAGTGGCAAGCCATGGGTTGCCTAGTATAAGAGGATAACCAACAAGATTAACATTGGGCTGCAAAACTATGAAATCAGCTGGATACTCCCAAGAGTCTAATGTAATGACTTGGCTAACAGATTTGTCCTGATCTAATAATATCTTATTTTGACTCGATAACCCATTATTTTTAGAACAAATAAGTAAACAACAATTGGGTAAATTATCATAAATAATTTCCCTCTAAATTAAGGTACAACTCCCTTTTCTTTGAAGATCTTCAATGAATAAGAACTACACTAACATTCGAATATACTTTTAACCAGAAAGCATTTAAGGCAGACTAACATTCATACATCACTATGTTATGAATGCGATATCTTTTCTTTTCCATGAAACTATTCACTGACAGAACACACAGATCCCATCTCTAACAACGATCAAATATATATATCTCTATATATATATATATATATCTCACTGATTTTTTGTGAACCAATAACAAATGATAAAATATATATGATGAAACTTCTCAGCAAAAGAACAATTACCACATTAAAACAAGAGTTCGCACATAAACTCGTTCTCATCCACTCAAACACACAGATTTAAGTCTGCAGTAGCTATTCCTTTCTTTCATTCACAGATGAAATATTGAGGGAAACATCACATACATTATAAACATAAAGTTAAGAAAAACTCCAAAACTTTCTTTCCAGGCCTTTTCTCTCTTGTTCTTATGTCCCTTTCAAAACATATATAGTTTGCACATGTAACTGTTCTTTAAACTCAGAGTTTAACAAACTCTGACCCTTAGTGGGATTTAGTTTTTTTTAAACTAACTGAAAAGATAGAACCTTCAAATATAGCTTCGAACTTAATAATAAAATAAAAAGATTGTATAACATAATCACAGCTGAGCAAGCACATTGGAATCTCCTGATTTGCTTTGTTCTATAGAAGAGACACGTTGCATCTTCCATTCCTTGAATGCAGCAACAAATTCCTGAGTCACCGGGATGTTAGGAACACTAATATGCTTAATTCATTCCTTCCAGACATCATTTTTCCTTCTGAATATTAGCCACTTTTACCGCATGTTCTGGAAGTGCATCGACGCAAAGATGAAGTAGTGATTCCACTTTCGATACTCGAGAGAAATCATCTCTTATCAGATTTTCATTTTCTTTAACAAAGTTGATCTTCTCTTTAAAAGATTGTATAACAGTATCGATATCCTTCTCTAGTTTGCCATCATCTTTCAAATACTTTACATCAATACATTCTAAATCATGATGCAGAGACTGAGTAAACTCGGTTATCTCCTTAATTAGCTTTGTAAATTCTATTCGACCTTGTTTCGACACTGAGTTTCTCCATTCAATATTCTTTCTGCATACATATAGTGTATTCTCATTCAAGTTTGCCACATTCTTCTCTGATAAAAAATTCATCACACCATACTTTTGAACTTTAATCATCTGGTTAATTACAGTTGTCCATTTTGCTTCATCTTTCTCCCATGAGGCGTTCTGTACCTTCAAATCTTCAACAGTGGTCAAGGTTTCATCATATATCTCCTTCAAATCATTAATGTATTTGGTACCTTCTTGGATTATCCCATCTAGCCAATCATCGAATACCTTTGTTACCATCTTATTTCTGTGTATTTGATCAAGCATTTTCTGATTAATCAAAGATTTTGGATCAAAAGATAGGGGTAACTGAGAGATGGATTGAGGACCTGGATTATGAATGGCATCAATGTATTCAGTCATCGAACGCAAGGCCTATTTTAATTCCTTTTTATCTTTTTCATCTTTCCATGTTCAACTTACTATCTTCTTAGTGGATACTTCAAGGTGGTGTACATCTGCAACTTGTGATGCAATTCCAAGGTCTATTCTTTCCACTGTAAAATCTTGGGCTGTGGGCTTTTGAACTTCATCATCCATTACTGGTCGAGCTATCCCTACACTCCAATTTCCTGTATTGGGATTGACATCTACACTGGAAGTGATTTTTAGCTTTTTAGATTTCGGAGCTTTCCCCAGACATTTGTTGACCATGTCCTCTAATGGTAAAGAAAATGGAACTATTTTCCTTTTATTATTAATTGAATTCTCTAACCAACGAGGTGTAGTGACTAGGATTTCCTTATCATGAGTAGGTTGCTCAGAAGGTATATTCAACAATACCATTGAATTGGTAGAATCCAAAGTGATTCCTACCTATTGATCTGTATCAATTCCTTCTACAATTGATGAATCAGGACCTTGATCACTCATTATCCTATCCAAGTCTTCTTCAATATTTAGGTCCACAATTACCTTTTCTAAAAATTCTTTCTTCTTCTTGCTCCTAGTCTTTGACCTGGTGATGCGGGTAGGCAAACTCTTCATAAGGGTTTTCTTAGATTCCTTGAAGGCAGAACCCTTTTCAGCTTTTGATTTTGAAGTACCTGTATCACAAATATTAATAAGCTGATTATAAGAGCTTACATGAGATTGCGATTCATTGATAGGTGCACACGGTTGAGGATCTTCAGTCTGAACTTTTCCTAGCCTCTGTTCTCTTAACCATTTTTTAGTTCTTATTACGGGGAGGGTCTTAACTTCAATCTGATCTTCCTCATCCTTATTCCAATCAACTTCTGGAATAGGTCGCTGCTTCACCTGTTCATATTGAGGATCAATCACATTCTTCCCATCATCTATTATATCAGTAATATTCATCTTCAGATTAAGAGTAACTATATCCCCTAGAGAAAATCTACACCAAAGTCTTCTTCTGACTTCAAACTCATCTGAGCAATCTTCCCAGTAGTCCTCTATTTGGGGAATGTGTGAAAAACCTTCTCCAAAATCTAGATGATCTTTAGTAAAACCCTTGCTATCAAATTTAGGCCTGGCCTTATAATACTGTAAATCAAACTTTTCCAGACCCACCTCCAGATTTAAGGCATCACAAATTGATTGGCATAAATAATGACCAAGTTCAACAGGAAAAGATATACCTGACTCCCTTTTTGTTGAGAATTTCTTGTCTATATGAGCCAATTGCCTACATAATTCAAGTAACACAAAGCGGTCAAAGGCATATCTGGACAATTTCATAGGTTCACCTTCGAAACCTCCAACTCTAATGTAGGTAAATTTGGGAAATTGAATGAAATAGCTACCATATATGCTAATTAATCGCATAGCTTCATCAGACATTCTTTTATTAACATTCCATGCCAGTTCATAAACCATTCTACCAGTGAAAACATCATTAACCCTTTTATAATTTTCACAGCATTTCTATATTTGTAAGTGAGAATAATAATCATAAATTCTAATGTCTTCAATTAAGGACCCATGAGGTAACCCTCCCTATTCTCTTATAGATGCCAGGCAGTAGAAAAGATATGAAGACATGTAAAAGTTTTTACTTCCCAAGTAATTGCTCAAACCTTGATGTAAGCACTCTACTATGATCTCTGCCCAGTCTAGATATTGTTTCCCTTCAAGAATTACTTGAATAAAGAAGTACATCCAATCCTCCCAAAAGAATGCTTGAGAACTACCTTTTAGTATGTGTAACAACACGACGATATCCTTTACTTCCAGTATCATATGCTCCCTAGTTAAAGGTCTGGGTAACCTTGAACCTCCTTTTTGGAACTTTAGTAGCCAATTTCTTGCAATTACACTCTTATAATTTGCCCTTTTCAATGAAAAAATAACCATAAGAGGAAGAGATGTTAAAGTTTGAGTACGGCTCTTTAGGCGGGATTTTCATCATAGCCATTATGGTTTCTCTTTTAACAGGTAGCAATACATCTCCATTCACAGCTCTATTGCATCTATCCTAAGGGTCATATCTATTCATGCAGTCAAGAACTAACTTAGGGCATTGTATGGCTGTGGGGAAAGCTGCGGCTTCAATTAGGCCACTTTCCACTATCTTTTCCATCATGGGAGTAGATGCAAGATTTTTAGCTCTTTCCTTAAAATCTTCCAAATCATACTGAGCTTAAAATGTATCCCCATATTCGGGCAAAGAACAAACAAGGCTTTAACCATGTTCAGAAGCAAGACAAGCAGCTTTCATGACTACAATTTGAATAAACATAACAAAAAATGCTTGAACCACTTAACAGTATTAGAAACTCAAAATGATTCTTCTTTTTTGACAAATAAATAGCAACAGCTATGAAAAAAGTTGAAACTCACCTTTCACCAGATCTGAATTCTCTGTTAAATTGAGCAAGAAAATCCTTTATCTCTAGCGTTGTTCTCCTTTCGTGCCACCTTGTGTGTTTTATTGCCAAATTAGCCTGTTCATTCTTTGCTAAAGGGCACAAAATCCAGTCGAATAATTACTAAATCAATCCATTCGTGTTGAATTTACTTGACAAGACGTAAATTTTGATACATGCATTAATTACAAGTGATATCCACACACGACCTTAATGTGTAATCATTACCCTTAATTTCCATAAGTTAAAACTTTTCACTTCATAAAGTGTTCTAAATATATTCCCTTTCGGATAATTTTCTCCATTTTAATCTTCCGCCTTTATACTTCCACACATAATTAACTTTTGTACTTGAACCAAGAAAAAGTACAGAGGTTCAAGTTCGGAGGTTCAAGATTACAAATTGTGTTGCATGAGAGACCAAAGGTGAGAGACTTTTCAAGAGCATAGAACAATGAACTTTGAACCCATGAACCATTGAATTTTGAAAAGGTTCAAGTTCGGAGTTTCAAGATTACAAATTCCTTTGTACACCAAGACAACAGGTGAATGATCTTTAATAACAAAGGGATGACTTGAGGAGTGAACATATTGACCAACAAGGGAAAATGGTCTATCAATGCTTGCTCGAGGAAGGATTATGAAAAACTGAATAAGGGTAAATAGAAGGGTAACATTGGCTCTGACTGGGGACTGCATTTTATGACAAAATGTAGAGAACTTAGAATCTCTAGTTATGCACAAACTATAAAAAGAAACAAAGGGACAAAAGAAAAGGACCGAGGCAAACCAAAACCAAAAAATAAAAAGATGGCACACAACAACAAAGAAACAACTATGTACAGAACAAGGGACACCTATTTTACAATTGATACAACTTAAGGTCCTGTCCATTATAGGATAGGGGTAGAACAAATCCATCTAGATATTCTAATTTGAAAGAATTAGGGCCCAGTACCTGATGAATTTTGAATGGTCCCTTCCAAAGTGAATCGAACTTGCCATGTGCTCCTTTAGGTTCTCTCCTCTTATCCCATAAAAGCACTTCATCTCCTTCCATGAATTTTCTGGGCCTGGTTTTTTGATCAAAAATCTTCTTAACCCTGGCTTGATGAATAGTAATACGATCAACTAGTTCATTCCTTTCCTCCTCAATCATGGTTAAATACATAACCCTCTTTTCCAAAGAATCCAGAAAATATTGATTTTCAATGACCTTTTGCAATTTGGCTGCAGATAGTTCAAGAGGTAATGATAATTGAGCTCCTATTCCATAAACTAGCTCAAAAGGTGCCATTCCTATTGCTCTTTTTGGGGTTATCCTATCAGCCCAGAGTGCTTCATACAACTTTTTATGCCAATCCTTGGGATTATCACTCACTAGTTTTCTCATGATGGCTATCAAATTTTTGTTACTGGACTCGGCTTGACCATTCCCTTGAGGGTAATAGTCTGATGAGTGAGAAAGAGAGATACTATGATCATAACAAAATGAAGTGAATTTAGTTGAGGAAAAGATGGTAGCATTGTCTGCCACGAGTTTCTGAGGAACACCAAAACACACTAATATATTTTCTCTGAGAAAATTACATACAACCTGAGAGGTAGTTCTTTTCACAGGGATCGCCTCCACCCATTTTGTAAAATAGTCCGTAGCTGTTAGAATTTCTGTATGTCCAGCACTTGAAGGAGGTGAAAGGGGCCCAATGAAATCTAAACCCCATTGCTTGAAAGGCTCTTCAATAACAACTGGCCTCAAAGGTAATGCTACAAGTTGTGGTCTTCCTGAAAACATTTTGCACTTCTCACAATTAGCCACCCATCTGTATGCATCCTTGAACATGCCTGACCAATAATAATAATTCCTAAGAATTTTAAAGGTTGTAACTAAGGAGGAGAAGTGTCCACCGCAGGCTTTATCATGGAAAACCTCCAAAAGCTTACGATGTTGTTCTTTATCTACACATCTCAGAAAAGTTCCATCTAGTCCCTTTTTGTACAAGACATCACCCCAAATGACATATTTCGCTGCTTTTAATCTCAGGTTCCTTTTCTCCTTCGGGGATAGGTGACTAGGACAATCTCCATAAGTAAGATAATGTGCCACATCTATGAACCATGGATCCTATAAACTCACCAATAAGAAAGTGGGAAGTTCTTCTTCTTTTTCTTCCTTACTTTCAACAATCAATCTACACAGGCCTTGACCTTGAATTAATTTAGTGGGCTCGATATCCATGTCGTACTCTTGAATCTTAGCAACCCATGTTGCTCTGTTATTCATCCCAACATCCAGTTGAGTCAGAATGCTCTTTACAGCTGAGCTAGGAACAAATACAATTGAATGAGAATGAAGTATGTAGTACCTAAATTGTTTGACGGCCTTTACCACAACAAAAGCTTGTTTCTCAATTAAAGAATATTTAAGTTCATGTTTCTTAAGAGGAAGACTCATGAAGGCTATTAGAGCCTCTATATTCAATTCATTTTTCTGTAGTAAAATACCAGACATGGTATGTTCTGAAGCATAACAATAAATGATAAAATCCTTTTGGAAATTAGGATTTATCAGAGTAGGTGCTTGCGCAATCACTTCTTTAACATTTTCAAAAGCTTTCTTAGCAGTCTCATTTCACCCGAATGCTTTTTTTTCACCCATCATTCCTGCGATATGTTTTGTAATCTCAGCAAAATCAGGAATGAACCTTCTGAGGAAGTTGACCTGTCCAAAGAAAGATTTAACTCCAGTCCTATTTGAAGGAAGACTTAACTGTTGTATTTCTCTAACTCTCTCTGGATCGATCTTAATTCCGTCCTTTGAAACCAAATGCCCTGGTAACTTACCTTCTGTTACGCAAAATACTAACTTTTTAGGATTAAGAGATATTCCATGGTTTCGGCACCTTTGCAAAATAGTCTCGAGATCTTTCATATGATTTTCTCTCTTTTTAGAGAAAACAGTTAAATCATCGAGATAAATAACAATAATTTTATCTTTCAGGTCTTTAAAGGATGAATTCATTGCCCGCTGAAAGGTTGCACCAGTGTTGATCAAACCAAAGGGCATACGACTATAAGCAAAAGTTCCCCATGGTGTAGTGAAGGCAGTCTTATGTTGATCTTCTGCAACCACATTTATTTGATTATAACTAGAGAACCCGTCTAACATGGACATCATCTCTGATCCAACAACTATTTTAAAAATGTGATCCATCATGGGTAAGGCATAATTATCTTTCAAACTGGCTTGATTTAAGTTCCTAAAATCAACACAAATCCTTATTTCTCCATTTTTTTTGTGTACCGGGACAATGTTCGCCACCCAAGTAGAGTGATGAATTGGATAGATAATCCTAGCCTTCAACATTTTATCAACCTCTTTATAAATGGCCCCTGCAACTTTTGGGTTGTATTTCCTTAATTTCTGCCTGAATGGGGTTGCATTTGATTTTAAAGGAATATGATGCTAGAATTGACCACTTCTAAAATCTTTCATATCATCATAACACCAAGAAAAGACATCCTTATATTTAGTTAACAAATTAATTAACTTATATCTCTCTTTTGGTGAGCAACACTTACCAATAGAAACCCATTTAGGATCGACTTTACTTCCAATATTTACTTTTTCACAATCTCCCAATTTGTCAGGAGCCTAAGCATGTTTGCCTTTGATGTATTCATCTTGTTGACTGAACAAATGTTCAAGAGAAACCAGACCTCTGAGAATCTTCTTTCCTTTTAACTGAATTACCCCATCATTTGAGTTGATTCCTGGATCAGAACTAAACTCTTTGCATTCTATTTCAAACCCTTCAAAATAAGTCACCAAAAACATCTCAACACTTTCCAAGAAATTTTTAATTTGTTGGTCATTCTCAAAAACTTGCCAATATTCAGCATTATCTGGGACATTAGGACGGTAGATCAACTTTATTCTATATGAATTTTCTTTAAAATCAGGGTGAGGAAGAAGAGAAGCTGATATTGCCAGAGAATTTGCCTGTGTGTTTTGATCTCTTAGAATTACCTCAATAGAGAAGGCATCAAAGTATTCTATTTCATCCCAAACTCTATTCCTACAATGTCTCAATCTTTCATTCTTAATAGTAAAAATGCCCCTTACCTGTTTAACAATCAGTTCTGCATCTCCTTTTACTCTAAGCATCTTTATCCCTTTCCCTTTGGCTTCACTTAATCCAAGTAATAGAGCTTCGTATTCTATGGTGTTATTTGTATTTTTAAATTCTAACTTAAAGGAGTAAGGAAATTTTTTACCTTCAGGGGAGATCAGAACTACTCCTGCTCGAGAGCCAATGGTGGCACAATTACCATCAAAATCCATGGTCTATAGATCATCTGAATGAACTGATTTTGAAATGGGTTCTTCCTTCACACCCTTAGAGAAAAAACAATAATTACCAAATTTGCATTCCTCAAATAGTATATGAGATTTAGGATCATCAGAAGGGAACACAGTAAATTTGCATTTAGTTTTAGGTTCTAGTTTTACTTTTCGTCTTCCCACTAGAATTGTGGTCTCTGACCAATCCATTTTGATTTCCCCACCTAGATCTTTATAAAAAGTTCTGCTCAACAGCATCCCATAACTAGTGGGGATGTCTGCCACCAAGATAGTCAACTTCAATCTTTTATCAGGGTAGGCTGCAAGAGCAACCTGTGCATCTTTAATCTGCCCAAGTAAAGGAATCCGTTTACCATCCATAGAATAGCACCTACCAAATGTTTTTGTAAGGGATAGGCCTAGGGCTTTAGCTACGGAAGAGGGCATGATATTATCAAAAGCACTTTAGTCTATAATACAATTGCTGAGTTTATGACCATTCATAAATAAGGAGACATAAAATGGGTTGGGTTTCATATCAACTATATTAGGTGTATTGATGGCCATTTTAGTCATGTATGCAGGTGATTCAGGTGGAGAAGCAAATAATTCAGCAATTGAGGACTCAACATTAATAGTTTGTTGACTATTGGGTTCAATTTGTGAATGATCACCTTTAACATATTTCACCAATTTATCAAGCTCTTTAGGATTTAACTTAAGGTATTCAACAGGAGATATTTAAATTCTTGAAGACTTACAAAATTCTATAATATCAAAAGAAGTTTTATGATTAGATCTTCGTAATAATTGAACCTCTTGAACCTTTGAACTAGTATCAGGGGTTATAGTGAGAGGTTCCTTACCTTTGACAGGCATTCCTTGAGAAGATTGAATGCTTGGAAATTTTAGATTCTTTTGACTTCTAGTGAGCACAACACATGAAGGATCCTCAAGAGTAACCAATATTTCACCACCTCTTTCTGAGTCTGATTCATATTCTAGGAAGTGTATTTCAGAGTCGCCAGGTTCCTCAGAGTTTCTTTCTTCCTCAGTAATTTCTCCCAGCATATCCTTAGTAGCAGCCATTTGAGCATATCTAACCATCTCTAGGCAAGAATTTCCATCATGATCAATAGTCAAATGAAAGGCACACATGTTCCCTTTTCCAGGAGGAGCTTCAATAGCTAACCTTGGTTGTGATGGTGTAAGTTGCAATACCTTACCAGTATTTGCCTGTTGATTAAAATTTCTTTTGCTGACATCTTGATATGGTTGTTGGAATGACATATTAACCTTAGGCATTTGTCTTTTCAGAGTGATAATATCATTAACTAACCTTTGAACCACAAGATCTGTAGAGGATGAGGGTTGAGCATTAGGTATTTGAACTTCTTTCTTCCATTTTCCAGCCATAATAAGATCATCTTCTAATCCAATTGCCATTGTTTGTGCAGCTTCTAAAGTGGCAACTCTACCTCTTCTAAGGTGAAAACTAATATCAGGAGGCATAGAGTTGATAAAGAAACATTTCTAATTTTCTGGAGTTGGTCTTTTAGCATTTGGGATCTTGTGCACAATTATGTTGTATTTGGCTATAAATTCCCTCATAGGCTCATGTATTTCTTTCTTAAGCTGAGTTAATTGGGCAAGGAGAGAATGTTCATCTTCTGCGCTTTTGAACCTATTCTCAAATGCATCTTTCATATTACCCCAGTTTGTAATTGTAGCGTCAGGTAAGTGATAAAACCATTCTGTTGCAGTATCGGTTAAATTTTGCACAAAAAGTCTTATAGCCACATCTTGATGTTGTACACCTAACACACCACATGCTACAACAATGGCATTCAGACGTTCATCTGGTGATTGCTTTCCATCTCCATTAAACTTGGGTAAGTTTTCTCTCACATTTTTAGGCAGAGGATTCAGATTGCCCCTAAATTTAGAGGCCCTATGGTTGCTCCCCAAGGCTGGGCCATTGGTAAAAAGTTTATAGAAGAAGGGATGACAGTGCCGAAGAGAGTTAAGGTTGACAAACAGAGGATGTCGAGGGTTTAGGAGGGTTAGAAGGTCTACTTCTGACTCTTCTAATAGGATTATAAGAAAAATTTAAGTTTTGCAGTGTTTGAAAAGTAGAATCTTCAACTCCTTCTCTCCTCAAAGATCTTGTATATCTTCTAAACTCAAGCTTGTTAAATTGTAACTGGGCAACTAATTATTAGTTTCTAGGCTATTCTTGACCTCTTGGGACTTCAGGGACTTAATTTCTAACTACGTTTTCAGCTTGCCTCCTTCTTTGCCTAAGCAACAACAATATTAAATTATCAGCCAATTCTTCTTCTCTTTCTAATACTCAACTTGCTCTTCTATAATCATCAATATTTCGACGAGTGTGCCATGCAAGGGTATTTAATTGACTGATTATGTCTTCTTGCTTGTCTTGAAATCCAAGATTAGGTTGTAAGACATGAATTATATTTTCATGAGGAAGCTCCATTTTGCTTCATATTAGGGTGACTAATCTTAAACAACCGATTCATTTTCCCCAGCAGAGTCGCCAAAAACTGTTGGCTAACAGATTTGTCCTAATCTAATAATATCTTATTGACTCTATAACCCATTATTTTTAGAACAAATAAGTAAACAACTATTGGGTAAATTATCATAAATAATTTTCCTCTAAATTAAGGTACAGCTCCCTTTTCTTTAAAGATCTTCAATGAATAAGAACTACACTAACATTCGAATATACTTTTAACCAGAAAGCATTTAAGGCAGACTAACATTCATACATCACTATGTTATGAATGCGATATCTTTTATTTTCCATGAAACTATTCAGTGACAAAACACACAGATCCCATCTCTAACAACGATCAAATATATATATATATCTCACTGAATTTTTGTGAACCAATAACAAATGATAAAATATATATGATGAAACTTCTTAGCAAAAGAACAATTACCACATTAAAACAAGAGTTCGCACAGAAACTTGTTCTCATCCACTCAAACACACAGATTTTAGTCTGTAGTAACTATTCCTTTCTTTCATTCACAGGTGAAATATTGAGGGAAACATCACATACATTATAAACATAAAGTTCAGCAAAAACTCCAAAACTTTCTTTCCAGGCCTTTTCTCTCCTATTCTTATGTCCCTTTCAAAACATTTATAGTTTGCACATGTAACTGTTCTTTAAACTCAGAGTTTAACAAACTCTGACCCTTAGTGGGATTTAGTTTTTTTAAAACTAACTGAAAAGATAGAACCTTCAAATATAGCTTCAAACTTAATAATAAAATAAAAAGATTGTATAACATGATCACGACTGAGGAAGCACATTGGAATCTCCTGATTTGCTCTGTTCTATAGAAGAGACATGTTGCATCTTCCATTCCTTGAATGCAGCAACAAATTCATGAATTATCGAGAAGTTAGGAACACTAATATGCTTAATTTTTTCCTTCCAGACATCCTTTTCCTTCTAAATATTAGCCACTTTTACCGCATATTCTGGAATTGCATCGACGCAAAGATGAAGTAGTGATTCCACTTTCGATACTCGAGATAAATCATCTGTTATCAGATTTTCATTTTCTTTAACAAAGTTGATCTTCTCTTTAAAATATTGTATAACAGTATCGATATCCTTCTCTGGTTTGCCATCATCTTTCAAATGCTTTACATCAATACATTCTAATCATGATGCAGAGACTGAGTAAACTTGGTTATCTCCTTAATTAGATTTGTAAATTCTATTCAACCTTGTTTTGACACTGAGTTTCTCTATTCAATATTCTTCCTGCATACATATAGTGTATTGTCATTCAAGTTTGCCACATTCTTCTCTGATAAAAACTTCATCACACCATACTTTTGAACTTCGATCAACTAATTAATTACAGTTGTCCATTTTGCTTCATCTTTCTCCCATGAGGCATTCTGTACCTTCAAATCTTCAACAGTGGTTAGGGTTTCATTATATATCTCCTTCAAATCATTAATGTATTTGGTACCTTCTTGGATTATCCCATCTAGTCATCGAATACCTTTGCTACCATCTTATTTCTATGTATTTGATCAAGCATTTTCTGATTAGTCAAAGATTTTGGATCAAAATACAGGGGTAATTGAGGGATGGACTGAGGACCTAGATTATGAATGGCATCAATGTATTCAGTCATCGAACGCAATGCCTGTTTCAATTCCTTTCTATCTTTTTCATCTTTCCATGTTCGACTTACTATCTTCTTAGTGGATACTTCAAGATGGTGTACATCTGCAGATTGTGATGCAATTCCAAGGTCTATTCTTTCCACTATAAAATCTTGGGCTGTGGGATTTTTAACTTCATCATCCGTTACTGGTCGAGCTATCTCTGCACTCCAATTTCCTGTATTGGGATCAACATCTACCCTGGAAGTGATTTTCAGCTTTTTAGATTTCGAAGCTTTCCCCAGACATTTGTTGACCATGTCCTCTAATCGTAAAGAATATGGAACTATTTTCCTTTTATTATTAATTGAATTCTCTAACCAACGAGGTGTAGTGACTAGGATTTCCTTATTAAGAGTAGGTCGCTCAGAAGGTGTGTTCAGCAATACCATTGAATTGGTAGAATCCAAAGTGATTCCTACCTGTTGATCTGTATCAGTTCCTTCTGTCATTGATGAATCAAGACCTTGATCACTCATTATCCTATCTGAGTCTTCTTCAATATTCAGGTCCACAATTACCTTTTCTAAAAATTCTTTCTTCTTCTTGCTCCTAGTCTTTGACCTGGTGATGCAAGTAGGCAAACTATTCGTAAGGGTTTTCTTAGACTCCTTGAAGGCATAACCCTTTTTAGCTTTTAATTTTGAAGTACCTGCATGACAAATATTAATAAGTTGATTAGAAGAGCTTATGGGAGATTGTGGTTCATTGATAGGTGCACACGATTGAGGATCTTCAGTCTGAACTTTTCCTAGCCTCTATTCTTTTAACCATTTTTTAGTTCTTCTTATTACGGGGAGGGTCTTAACTTCAATCCGATCTTCCTCACCTTATTCCAATCAAATTTTGGAATAGGTTGCTGCTTCACATGTTCATACTGAGGATCAATCACATTCTTCCCATCATCTGTTATATCAGTAATATTCATCTTCAGATTAAGAGTAACTATTTCCCCTAGAGAAAATCTACACCAAAGTCTTCTTCTAACTTCAAACTCATCTGAGCAAACTTCCCAGTAGTCCTCTATTTGGGGAATGTGTGAAAAACCTTCTCCAAAATCTAGACGATCTTTAGCAAAACCCTTGCTATCAAATTTAGGCCTAGCCTTATAATACTATAAATTAAACTTTTCCAGACCCACCTCCAGATTTAAGGAATCAGAAACTGATTGGCATAAATAATGACCAAGTTCAACAGGAAAAGATATATCTGACTCCCTTTTTGTTGAGAATTTCTTGTCTATATGAGCCAATTGCCTACATAATTCAATTAACACAAAGCGATCAAAGGCATATCTAGGCAATTTCACAGGTTCACCTTCAAAATCTCCAACTCGAATGTAGGTAAATTTGGGAAATAGAATGAAATAGCTACCATATATGCTAATTAATTGCATAGCTTCATCAAACATTCTTTTATTAACATTCCTTGCTAGTTCATAAACCATTCTGCCAGTGAAAACATCATTAACCCTTTTATAATTTTCATAGCATTTCTGCATTTGTAAGTGAGAATAATAATCATAAATTCTGATGTCTTCAATTAAGGACCCATGAGGTAACCCTCCCCATTCTCTTGTAGATGCCAGACAATAGAAAAGATATGAAGACATGTAAAAGTTTTTACTTCCTAGGTAATCGCTCAAACCCTGCTGTAAGCACTTTGCTATGATCTCTGCCCAGTCTAGATATTGTTTCCCTTCAAGAATTACTTGAATAAAGAAGTACATCCAATCTTCCCAAAAGAATGCTTGAGAACTACCTTTTAGTCTGTGTAACAACACGACGATATCCTTTACTTCCGGTATCATATGCTCCCTAGTTAAAGGTTTGGGTAACCTTGAACTTCCTTTTTGGAACTTTAGTAGCTAATTTCTCGCAATTACACTCTTATAATTTGCCCTTTTCAATGAAAAAATAACCATAAGAGGAAGAGATGTTAAGGTCTAAGTACGACTCTTTAGGCAGGATTTTCATCACAACCATTATGGTTTCTCTATTAACAGGTAGCAATACATCTTGATTCACAGCTCTAATGCATCTATCTTGAGGGTCATATCTGTTTATGCATTCAAGAACTAACTCAGGGCATTGTATGGCTGTGGGGAAAGCTACAGCTTTAATTAGGCCACTTTCCACTGTCTTTTCCATCATGGGAGTAGCAGGATTTTTAGCTCTTTCCTTAAAATATTCCAAATCATACTGAGCTAAAAATGTATCCCCATATTCGGGAAAAGAACAAACAAGGCTTGAACCATGTTCAGAACCAAGACAGGTAGCTTTCATGACTACAGTTTGAATAAACAGAACAAAAAATGCTTGAACCACTTAACAGTATCAGAAACTCAAAATGATTCTTCTTTTTCGACAAAGAAATAGCAACAGCTATGAGAAAAGTTGAAACTCACCTTTCACCAGATCTGAATTCTCTATCAAATTGAGCAAGAAAATCCTTTACCTCCAGCGATGTTCTCCTTTCATGCCACCTTGTGTGTTTTATTGCCAAATTGGCCTATTCATTCTTTGAGAAAGGGCACAAAATCCCGTCAAATAATTACTAAATCGATCCATTCATGTTGAATTTACTTAACAAGACATAAATTCTGACACATGCATTATTTACAAGTTGTATCCGCACACGACCTTAATGTGTAATCATTACCCTTAATTTCCATAAGTTAAAACTTTTCACTTCATAAAGTGTTCTAAATATATTCCGTTCCAGATAATTTTCTCCATTTTAATCTTCCACCTTTATACTTCCACACATAATGAACTTTTGTACTTGAACCAAGAAAAAGTACAGAGGTTCAAGTTCGGAAGTTCAAGATTACAAAATGTGTTGCACGAGAGACCAAAGGTGAGACTTTTCAAGAGCATACAACAGTGAACTTTGAACCCATGAACCATTGAATTTTGAAAAGGTTCAAGTTCAAAGGTTCAAGATTACAAATTCCTTTGTACATCAAGATAACAAGCGAATGATCTTTAATAACAAAGGGATGAGTTGAGGAGTGAACATATTGACCAACAAGGGAAAATGGTATATCAATGCTTGCTCGAGGAAGGATTATGAAAAATCGAATAAGGGTAAATAAAAGGGGAACAATGACCAAATCCTATATGACTCTCTTAGGTTTGACTGTGGACCTATCAGTTAATTGAAGAACTATCTGGGTAGGCCTAAGATTGTTTAGTTGGAGTATATGCATTGTTTCCTTGGTCATGACATTAATACTAGCACCTAAATCTATCAGAGTGTTCTTAATCAGAGTCCCATTGATCTTGACATCCACCACTGGATTTCCTGGGTCTGTATATTTTGGAACAATTATATTACCTAACATGATGTCTATAAGATTACCTAACACATGCACTGTCTGGGGGTCTATTCTCTTCCTTCCTGGCTTCTTTATGCAAAGATCCCTAATAGTTTTGGTATAGATGGGTATATCCTTGATATCTTGGATTAAGGGAATCTTGATGCCGATATCCTTTAGGTGGCTAAGAAGGGTAGTATCAGCTTGAGCTGGTTGCTTTTGCATGGTCAAATGTTCAGGGAAAGGAGGAGACTTTTGCTGCAAGATAGGTTGGGCATCTTGGTTTGAGTCAGGTTCTAAGGGTTGTTTATTTGGGGTCTCTTCGGTGGGCTCTTCATCTTCAAGCTCAGTAATTTGGGGAGATGAAGGTCCTGCCAGTTGTTTCCCTGATCTAAGATAAACATTACTCACTTCCACTCCATAGCTGGGATATTACATCACCTCGTTAGTATAAGCCTGCTAACTAGGCTTGTTATTAGGGTTAGGTGCAGGTTGGGTAGGGATTTGGGTAGGTCTAGGAGATGGATTTTGAGGTGGTGGCATGATGGCTGGCTGCTATGGCTGAGATGGAATCATATGTTGTTAAAATTGTGCATTTTGCTGCCATTGTTGGCCCTTGTTCCATTGAGGCTGACATTGTTGCTACTGATTAGACCACTAATGATTATAGTTAGGTCCTTGGAAATTTTGATGTGGCCATGGGTTAGGTTGTTGTTGGTTCCAACCAGCTTGTGGAGTAGGCCATTGGGGATTTTGCCATTGTGGGTTTTGCCATGCATTTGGGTTACCAGACCATTGCTGAGTATTCCGGGCAGAGAAGTTTGGATTTGTAGCAGGAAAGGGAGGATTAAAATTAAGTGGATTAGGAGGCATACCTTATCATTGTTGCCATGGCCTTCTTTGAGCAATGAAGAATAATTTCCCATCCTCTCCTTTGAATTTTTGTAACTCTGGTCTCTCAATCCTTTCTTGCTGGATACTTGCCACCCTCTTGCATTTGTAATTGCCTTTCCTTTGTCTGCAACTAGGGCAGTATTCAATGAGCATTGTATCTGCCTCTTCTTGTTTCTTCTTGATGTGAAGAGTATCCAACTGTGTATCCATGTGGCTAATGATATCTTCTTTCATATTGGTCAGCAAGTTACTAATTTCCACTCGAGAAGCTCCATTAGCTGCCTTGCCTGTAATGGCTAGTCTTTCTCCTTTGGGCTTTCTGGAAAAAGTCCTAGAGTAGTTCTTTCAAGTTGTACAAATATCTTCAAAGGGTAGTTGGGTGATATCCCCTGTTCCAATGAGATTTAGGGCATCCATGCAATCATCATTGACTCCTCTTAAAAAGACCAACTTCAATGATTCTTTAGACAACCTATTCTGAGGGTTTTTCTTCAAGGCAAATTGGAATCTCTCCACATAGTCCTCTAATGGCTCCTCCTCCTTCTGTGACATCCTAGAGATGTCATCTTTCCTCCTATCATGTCCTCTACAGTAGTCTTTGTATTTTGCCAGGAATTTTGTCTTCATGGTATCCCAGTCTGGAATGGCATATTTCCCTAGTCCCATAAACCATCTTAAAGCAGCATCTTTTAGGGTAGCAGGGAACAACTTGATCTGTAAGGATCAGTGGTATAATCATAACTCCTACACAGAACATCAAACTTGAATAGGAAAGTGTCAGGTTCTTTAGTCACCAAACCATTGAAAATAGGCAATGCAGATGGTGGTATATTTTTTAGAGTAGCTGCCCGTGCTAGGTCTGGTATAGGGAATTCAAATGTAGCTTGTCCTAGAGGATCCTCTACTGCATCTGCCATGGTTCTGAAAGTTCCCTTTGTGGCAGTAGAGGAAGCTGATGGAGATGTAGGGGGTGTTGATGAAGATGTAAAAGGAAACTCTCCTTCAGCACTTCCTATTGTGTAGTTGTTGAAATCAGCTGTACCCTCGTTGTTCTGAGAAGTTGATGGGAGGAATCTACCTCGAGTATCTCTTTGCCTCTGCATATAGTAAATTGAGCTTTATGTTTCAGCGACCCTGCACAATGTTACTAGAATGCTTGGTGTTTCTTGAAAAATGAATTTATGCAATCTAATATTGAAATCAAGATTTAACTATAAAGCATGTCAAACCTAACAAATGAGATTATGAAGATAGCACCATCCTTGACAATGGCACCAAAAATGTAGAGGAAAAACTAATGTGTTGTAGACTTAAATAAAATTTAGGGTTTAACCTAACTGAACAGTCCACTATCATTGCATTCCTACATTGAATTATCGACCAAGGAGCGTAAGCTTATGATGATGCTTGCACTATCTATGTCTTCAAGACTCATTTCTAATCTAAGTTAATTTTATACAATTCTTATCTTATCTAGTCCTACTTACTAGAATGGACAGAAATGTAAAACAGTAAACAAAAATTGAAAACAACAAAAACAATCTAAACTTCCAGTTGCTGCGGGTACCTTCAACATAAGCTGAAGATAACTGTATTTAACAGAAAATCATAGTTTTAATCTAACAATTCAAAAATGATGAAAAGGATAACACTAACCTCTGGAGGATTAAAAATGTGCACTCTACTCATGAATCACAGTTACTGGAAATATCAATCAATAGTTCTTACTTGCTTCACAATATAACACAGAAGATGGAATGAAACAGATTAACTAAGAATGCAAGAATAAATAAGAAAACATGCAAAGTGAGAGTTAGTACCTTGAGTGGCCAGCTCAGGGAACTATCTCACTTTTCCTGGAGATTAAATCTACTTCAGATCTTCACACATCCCATAACATACAGTTGAATTCAAATCATATATAAGATAGAATCTTCTTTAGATTTTTTATTCAAAATTATAACATGTCTGGAATAACTGATAACTGTAACAAAGTAACGACTATTTTTGAAAGTAAAACATAACAACCAACATAATCAACGAACTCATCCCCTAACTTATATAAAGATGGGAGAGTCTTGTGCAACCTTCTAACTAACTACAATCATCAATCCATTCCTAGACATCAGGATATTGTTTTTGAGATCAACTTATTAACTGGAACAAAGGAAATAGAGTCCTATCCAAATAGAAATTCTAACCATAACAACTCATAAATAAGGTTCATAAACTTCGGTGAGATTCCTAGAATGAGTCTTCTTTCTCCCCTGCATTTATTCTCCATGATGACCACGTTTGTCTCCACCAATCGCTATGTCTGGCACTTGGACCGCATTCTCATTGATTCCTCTATTCTACATCCTATTGTAATTACTCCTCCTTGGATTCTTTATCTGACTACATAGGGTTAATCATTCCAACATATATACATAACAACCTCTCATAATAAACTTATGAAATCCTATCTATATTTCATGCATCTTAATAATTCAAATCATCCATTTGATAATATAACCATCTGAGTTCATTTATCAGCATAGGGTCTGTTAGTAATAATTTATGTTTGGGGTTTTAAGTGAGGCCTCTTCCCTAAAAATCCAAAAAGTTCTAATATTTTGGCCTTTGTAGTGCTAAAAATGCCATAAATCAGTTAAGGTGCAAGTCAAAATATGCAGTGGCGGGTCAAAATACTCCATTGGCCCCTGAAATTCGATAAAATTGGCTCAAATGCATAAGAATGCATATCGGGTCACTGCTTCGGGTCACAATTTTCAGTGTTTGTGAATGTTTCTGGTAGTGGCTGTGGGGGTTTTAAGTTTCAAGCACCGCGGGCCCTGCCAAGTGTCGAGCCCCAGTTTATTGCTGCGCTTTTATTTTTGAATGTAACTCTAACGCGGAGTGTGCCACGTAGCAGATGCTATATCTGTTTTGTTTCTAAGTTGCTTGTTGCGGATGGCGCCGCGTGTCAGCTTCTGCCGATATTCCTTTAAAGTTTCTTTTAAGTTTCAAGAGTGCTGCGGAAGGTGCCACGTGGAGGCACCCGAAAGACCCTAAAGTTTCACAGTTTCTGCCAAGTTTCCGAAGGGTTCGATGATCCTTAATGTTTCTCAAGTTTTCGCAGAAAGCGCCATGTGTCACTCTCCGTTGAAGTTTCTAAAAAGTTTCCAAGCAGGGGCGGAGCGTGCCACGTGTCCTTTGTAGTTGCTGCAGAAGTTGACAGGTGTCAGCTTCCGCGTATGTTTCTATTTTGTTTCATAGTGTGGCGCAAACATGGTGGGTCCCATTAAAGTTTCTAAGCTGCTGCGGATGTTGCCAGATGGTGGCCTCCGCTGAAATGTTTCAAAAAGTTTTTTAGTTTCTTTGGTGACCATGAATCCTGCCAAGTGTCAAGCCCCCGCGTGAGTTTCAGAAAGGGTCTCTAATGTTTCTGGAGCATTGCAGACGATGCCAAGTGTCGGCATCTGTGTGAGTCCTAGTTGTGTCTCCATTGTTTCTCGAGAGGGGCGCGGAAAGTGCCAAGTGTCGATTCCCGCGGAAGCTTCAACAAGTCTCTTCTATGTTCCTAAGGAGTGTCTCAAGTGTCACGGGTGACGACAAATGTCACCATCCGCATAAGTTTCAAGGCAGCCCCTTAAAGTTTCTGAGTAGCACGGAAGGTGCCAAGTGTCGCAGTCCGCTATGTTTCAATGAAGACTCTTTTGTGTTTCAAGAGGGCGCGGAGCCCGCCATGTGTCTGCCTCCGCCAAGCTTTTGAGGGAGTTTCTATGGGTTCCAAGGGTGCCGCAGAGCTTGCCACGTGGTGATTTCCATGTGAGGTTCCGACTGTTGACTCTTGGCAGGGAAGATAAAGGAAAACAGACCCAGCGATAGAAACTTGAAGTGTCCATGTGGTACGTTTTGGTTGGTGGGTGACTTTTCAGCTTTTTTTTGGGCCGTTGGATCTCAGCGACTGGTAGACATGATCGACGGCCACGTTTTGATCTTGCTGCGATTGGTTTTCCCGTGTCTGTGACTTTTTTAGCGGGAGAAACTCCGAGGAAACTTGTTGTTGCTACATCTCTGGGGCCTGCGGGCTGGTGAAACAGTAATGGTTGCTTGTTGCAGGGGTATGGGTCAAGTTGATAGCTCAACCACCATTTTTATGATGCATATCTTTGAGCAACAGCCCAGATCCTGATTCCCACCTGCTCCTTCCTCTTTGTCCCTTTGCTACATTGATGATTTTGAGTGCCATTTTTCAGTGCAATGTATCTGGCAGATTTTTGGTCTGGCCATGTAATTAATTTGTTGGGTCCATTCTCTTGCTATTTAAGCAGACTGTGTGACCCATTTAAAGGTTGTTGAAAACTAGACATTTTGGCTCTGTAATAAGATACAACTGGTTTTGGTTGCTCTGTACAGGAGGTCTTGTGAGTTTATGTATCTCCTGTTGAATGTCTCATGCATGAATCTACTGATTTCATGATTGATTTTATATGAGTAATGCTGTATTTGCATGTGTTTTGTTAATTCTGTCTCCAGTATTGCATGTGTCCTTCTTTTGAATCTAGATATCTAAGGGGTGTCTGGTATTCTAGAATACAGAGTTCCTGTATTGAATGCTTGATCTTTCAACTTCTGCTTAAAGGGTAGATTAAACTATTTTCAGATTAAGTGTTGGGAAGGATATACTGTAATAGGGATACCATAAGTAGAGATAACTTAACACTCTGTCCTGGGAGGTATCTGTAAGGCAGGTATCACACAAATCCCCTTGAAATCCAGTTTCATTGTGTTCATGCTGATCATTCACAGGTGTATGTCTACCGACTCCAAGCCCTGGATAGGCATTGATCTAGCTCTGTGTTGAGGTTATACACCAGGTCCTAGTTTTGCATCCACATAAATCAAACTCATACTTCCAAATCAAACCATTAGGATAGTAGAATTAGTTTTAGGATCCCAAATCTTCTGTCTACAACTGAAAATAGGCCCAAAGCTAGCCCCTTTGTTCTTATCTTGCAGTTTTGGTCTACTTACAGGAGGACTTATCTGCTTCATGTCAGCATCCCAGCCTTTGTATGCATATTCTCATGGATGTTGAGTAGGGAATACCCCCCTAGGTTTTGCAGAGCCTGAAGAAGAAGAGGAGATAAAAATAGAGTCTATCTCCTATACTGTTGGCCCCTGGCCCAGAGATCCTGTTGATCATTGATGGCTACCTTGTAGGGAAATCTGGGAGTAAGCATCTAGTCTGGGAAAATAACCAACAGGGTCTAAGTCCTTAGAAAGTATATATATGAAACAACATAAAATAGAGATAATGTATATGAAGTCTTTGCAGAACCATATAGAAAAGGTCTTTAAAACATATGGAAACAGTATAAAAGGAGGACAATATTTCATCCCAACACCAGGCAGTTTAGAGCTTCACTAAATTTAGTTAGCCTCTAGATAAAACTAGTTACTGCTAAATTGGGAAAAACTACCACATCAGAGAAATTACCAAAATTGCTACTAAATATAGCGAACTCCTAGATAAAATTAGATATTTCCAGATTTGGTGAATGACCAAAATATTGCCAAGTTTGACGGTAGCAGTGTGAATTCGACCGCCTTGGTGGCGAGCGTTGGGGCTGCCAGTGGCTAGCACCTGTACAGACCAGTCATGGCGATGGCACTAGTGGCACCATTGCGGTGATGCCACTATAGTAAGTGTTGCCCATTATGTGCAAATTTTTTTAAAACATTTTAGAAAGAATTCCGTACTGTATGGCGTATAAGGGGTTGTATGGCTCAACCTTTAAAAAAATTGCCTTCAGGGTAAACTTGTCAAAATTTGACAAGTTTTATATGAAAATAGGGGTTTTCAGGCCTTTTGGATGCAATGGAAGGGTCCTTTTGGATGTAATGGAAGGGTCCATTTGGCCTCAAAATGCCTCAATTTTGAGATCACTAGATCTTCATAGAAAATACTATTCTTTGAACCCTCATAGATCTCGCCTCCAGTGTCGGATTGGGACAAAATTATAGGCAATTCTAACTATCTCGGTTGCTTTGAACTCAATGGTGAGCTCAAATTTTCTCTAAGAAGCTCCAATATGTACCTACAACTGGAAGCAAAATAAATAAAGCCCCCCTAGAAACTAAATTTTTTATCACACCGTTCTGATTCTCCAAATCATCCAAGGATGCAAGAGAAGAGCATACTCAATGCTTCAAGAAATCAATAGCTCTACACTCCCAGATTTCCTAAAATGCAAACCCATAACTCATAACCAACTCTATAAAACCACCCAGAACCAAATAACTGAAGGAAAGCAAAAGCAAAAATCTTACAATTGAAAGAATAAATTATATTCTATTGAACCAAGAATGCAAAGTAATCTTGAATGTGTTTACAAATAAACTATAGGTGATTATATATAGGATATACCACCCAGGAAAATAGAAACACAATCAATGTGGGATAATGTGTAAAAAGTCCCTAAGTAAACTTAACCTAGTGTGAAAAGGACCTAAGTGGAGAACTAGCTAGGAAATAAACTAGTTAGGAAAAATACCTTGTTCACACTAACACACACATTTGAATCTTGCGCTAGCTAATAATGTCACTTATGAGATTATTGGTACGAGGGAGGATTGTGGTCAAGGCAGTATTGAGTTTCAAATCATACATCTCATCACACTTGTCATAAAAGGGTCATTCCGCATGTTTCCTTAAGCAAGCACCAAGTTCCAAGGAGAAATTGTAGGAGAATTCATATAATATTGGACCCATAAACGTTATCACATGTGCATAAGGAAATGTACTACATTTTTGGTTGATGCAAGGATACTACATCATCTATCTATCTATAAAGGGATTCGTATTCACGTAAATAAGGCAACCTTCAACATCCAAGCATTAGTTTGGGAAATTTAATCTGGAAAAGAGTGAAGTTAAAAGATCGGAAGATCATATTGAAGACTAACTCATAGGAGAGTGTTTGAGCATTCATACACTTTTTTGGGCTTGTATTTCAATATAATTCAAGACTAAGGCCTTATTCTAATTGTAATCCCTTGCAACTAGTTCTATTGATGTTACTTTAACTGTGATTTAATTAAAGTGATAAAGGTGTGATGTGAGTATTTGAATTCTACTAGATAATTTTGTGTGAGATTTTTGTGTTGGATTGCATAGTTGGATAATCCTTAATTGGATCATTCATCCATGACTACACCAATAACGACATATGTCAACTACTTAAACATTTGAATAATTATCATCAATTTAAAACATGTCAAATAATATAGCAGATGAATTTCATGAAATAAATCTTTTCAAATATAACTTGAAATAATTTTGTTGTCATTCATTTTAATATTAAAAATAACATGGTCTTTTATTCACGATTCCATCTCTCAAGATAAATTATTGATGTAGGGTTTGTGATCCAAAGTGTGTCATATGTGTCAATGTTATGCTTTGTTAGTAAGTTATGTAATGTGATGGTTGCTAATATTTTAATGTGGTTATTGGGTAAGTTGGTTGCACATAGGAAGTTTCTTGCAAGGTGATTTGGTAATTTCTCTTAGTAAGAAATAGCTTTATAAGCGCATTGTTTACAATCTAAACTTAATTTGGCATAAACTATTTTTACGTATTCATTCATCATTTGTAATGTAGATCTCTATTAGGATTTTAATTTTTGTGTGATCCTAGCTCCAACAATGGTATGAAAGTTTCAAGTTAGTCAATGGAAGGATGGCAAATTTTGGCATTCATTCTTTGTCCATGATATGACTAATACAATATGTAATAAGAGTATGATTTTTTCCGTTCACAAGGAGAAAGTAAAATATACACATATCTCTTTAGTTAATAGAATGCACATACATTATATGCTAGAGACAACAATTTATAGTTTTCTCTCCTCTTACAACATCACATTAAAAAAAGTTATTCATTTCATAACAAATGCCAATAGCTAGATTAGTTGATGAAGTTATTCAAGTGGGACTAAAGAGGCAAAAAATTTAAACCTCACAAAATGCATAATATTTTGTAAAACTCTTTATAATGAGAAATAAGGGTAGTGTTTTTCGTGAGTGCATTATTGGTCAATGATACAAGAATTTTGTTGTATTGGGTGTATTATCATTTGAAACTAAGACCTTGTTTTTTGCACATGGATAATTACAAGCATTGCATTGAATTTATTGCTTATGCTCTCATAACTTCTAATGATTTTAATGTTGCATTTGGAAGATAGAATCTTGGGAGGTCAATGGGGAGGTTGGATGACCCACTATGAGGATAGTGACTCATTCCCATTTGTAAGTAGATTCTCACTCAAATATTAGGTGCACTGCTTGAAAGATAGTTTTGGTAGATGTAGACGATTTTTCTTGTTTCAGTTTGGTGTTTAGTGTTGTGTTCAATTTTTTTTAAAGCTTAATGAGAAGTAATAATCTTGTGGAGTTATGTTGTTTTGTTTCTAGCCTCTTGACTAATAGAAAAAGTAGGTCATTATGATCACTTAGCAAGTGGTTGTACCTCTGATAAGTGTTTCCTATGTTAGAGGAGTAGAGGCAAGGTATGGTCAACTAATATGTGTGTGGTCAAGCAATTGGACATTAGTTGTGGATGCACTTGAGTGCTACAAGAATAGGAAAATCACATAGACATTGGTCATTATAGTTGAGAAATGACATATCTTGATCATACTGCACATGGTATAAATGGTTAGAGGTATGTTAGAAAAGTAATTTCAACATGATCATGTTAGGTAGTGCCAGGAAGAGGCAATGTATCTTTAGACTATAGGAGGAAGTGGCATAATGGATTAGATGTATGTGGCTAGTGGGTGTTTCTCAAAGATGAATATGAAGCAAAGGGTCATGCATTAATAGTATGCCTACATGTGTCAAAATAGGTTGATCAATACCAAAAGACACAAAGGTGAGTTATGTTTAAATATGCTCCAACTCAATTGTTTGTTACCCCTTTAGATCAAGTGGGTTTGTTGGAGTTTGTGATCCAAGTATATATGTTTAGTATTATGTTTTATTGTTGGGATAGGTGTACCATACACCTTGTAATTCCAATGTTTAAAATTAATTAATTAGCATTGTATTTATTTATTATTTATGAGCCCACATAGAAAAGGGTGTCCCACTTATGAATTAACCATTATGCCATGTGTATGCCTAAAGTATAATAGTGTGTAAGAGAATATCTTGTCATGAAGGATGTGTAAGAGCATCTATGGTGAAGATAGTGGTGTTAAAGATATTATGATGAATAAGAGCATGATTGCAGGGGAGTTACATTGTTGACTAGGAATCTTGACGAACTTATGACACATGTTACGATGTGTCATAGAGCATATTTTGAGAGAGATCATGGATCCAAAATGAAATACCCAATTAGTGAGTGGATTATAATGGATTTATTCAGTATTATGACGACATAACAACATTTACTAATTTTAACATGTTGACTCATCATGAAGGGGGTGTTGGAATTTGGGCCCTAGATTTGGGCACCATATTTGGGTCATGGCATTGGCCCATGGTTTGTGGTATACCACTTATGGTTTTATGTATTGAATCTCCTATATATCATGTGCCTAGGTTGGAGCTAGCATGGGTTTGTATGATAGATTTACATGTACAATTATGCTATTAGAATTAATCTAGTTTTACATGTTGGTGATACTCCTATAAAAGAATGTCCCTAGATATTGTATTGTAACCTTTTCTATTGCTAATACAATTGGTTCATGCTTTGGAGTCTAGGACTTTTCTCTTGCAAGGGTATTCCCCATGTAAATCATCTTGTTATGGCATAATCTTTTGTGTATTATTTTTAGTAATGGTAAAATGAATTATTTTTGCACATACCTCCCTCAAAGTTTAGTGTAGGAAGTGTATTCCACACAATTGCTTCCTTTCATCTGGGATCAAAGCTTGATCACCTCATAGTCTAGGTGTTAAGGACAAGTTTTTTTACTAGTCTCAGATTAAGTGGGAGTCTATGTAGAAGGATATCTTATTTTAGGAAAAATGGTAATCACATCAAGAATAGAGATGGAGAGATTCACAGACACTAAATTTGGGCTGTGGAAGCTCAAATGGAGGATATGATCATGGATAAAGATCTATGGGATGTTGTATCTAGATCCAAATCCACTACAACATCTCAAGCTAACTAGGGCATATTGGATCGAAAAGTGAAGGGTGTCATTAGGGTCTGATTAGCATATTTTGTGTTGTTAAGTATACATGAAGAAGCCACCACACAAGCCCCTTTGAAGAAGTTATAATAGATTTATCAAGCTAAATCACTATTGAATAAAATTTCCTTGAGAAAGTAGTTGTATACCCTCAAGATAGAGGGTGGTGGTTTTGTAGCTAAGCACATGAATGCATTCAATATGATCATGACTTAGTTGCACTCTATTAGAGTGAATATGGAGGATGGTTGTTCTATGACACTTCTTTAATCTTTGTCAAGCTCATGGGATCACCTTGTTATGGCCATTGGGAGCACTACCTCTAAGCTCAATACGGATGAGGTAGTAGCATCATTACTCTTTAAGGAGATGTAAAGAAAAGATTCTGAATCAAATAAGGAGGCCCTATCAATTCATGGAAGACCAAATGAGAAAGGCAAGAAGAAGGACAAGAAGAGAGAAAAGTCAAGATTCAAATTTCCTAGAAAGTCCAAGGCTAAGTGTTAGAATTATGACAAGATAGGACACCACCTTAGAGATTGCAAAGAGGAGAATAAGAAAATGAAAAATAATTTAGATGATGAGTCTAAAAAGTCTTCTCAAGATGATGTAGATGCCTTTGTCACAACCTTGGAAATGCATGCATTGGAAGGTCCATGGTTTATTGACTTGGGCGCTTCCTTCTATATAATCTCCCATCAGAAGTGATTCTCTAAGTACAAAGAATATGATGGGAAGAAGCTATACTTTGGAGATGATTCTCACTTAAAGATTATTGGCCATGGAAGAGACCTGATTAGATTCCCCAATGAACATATGAAGGGAATCAATGGTGTATAGCATATCCCTAATTTTTGGCACAAAAAATGTTACCAATGAAAAGCTAAATGATGTGGGTGTGCAAGTTATTTTCTATAGTGGTAAGATGGTGAAAGGATCTATAATGCTCACTAAGGGCGTCTATGTGGGTACTTTATTTCAGCTAGATGCAAGCACTATTTAGTGCAATAGTTCCTCTATTCTTATAGTGAAGAGATTTATAAAATCTACACTCTCATAATTAGAACCAACAATAAAGAGGAGTGTTGTATCTATGTAATGTCCCCTTTTGGGATTGCCCTAAATCTTACTCTAGAGTCACGAGTTAGGGTTACAACTTACCAATTAAATGTTATAAGCATGATAAATCTTGGTTTAGGTCCTGCAATCATGTTAGATAACATTGGAAATATGTAATCTCCCTAATAAGAATTATACTAATTTTATCCTAAACTATCAACTTCCCATGCAAACAATGGATATAGAGGTTACCTTGGTTTGATTTAATCCCTAAAAACAAGTTAGAGATCAATTACAATAATAACTTATCATGTAGAGTATCATGATTAAGCATTAGTAAATCCATAGTAAATTAGTTAACCCAATTATTAAACCTTACCTTGGGATGCTTGATGCAGAGCAGGGGAGGCTCCTCAAAGACACTCAAATGGATTCTTGAGACTCACTGGACTAACTGTCCCAAATTGACAAGCTTCCTCTTTAACTGGCATTGTGGCCAAAGGATGATATATGCACAAATGAATGCCAATTAGTTAACCAACCTACTATTGCAAGTATGGGCCCAACCAGTGTTGTCATTGATGTCAACATACTCCTGTTGCATTGATGTCAAGGATTGGATGAGTTGTGTGCTGAGGATATTGAGAAAATTAGTCCTATCAGAAACAGAGAAGAACAGTGAAGACAATGAAGCTCTATGAAGTGAAGATCCTAGCTAAGGTGAAGATCAAAGGATGCGCATCAAAGGGTTTGTAGATATGTGTCTAAAGGTGATCCAGTAAAGATTTGAGAGGTCCGCATGAAGATTTGAAGAAGTTATGGCCATATGAGTAAAACCAGTTCTGGCAGATGTCCAGAGGTGACAGAGCGACACAAATAGGTCCGGTGAGATCCGGAAATGCAATATCTTGTTATGTGGATTTGGTGGAGTGTTTAGGAAGTCAATGTGAATTGACAACTCAATTGGTTCATGGTCTAGAGGTACGCAAGCATTTATTCCAATATGACAGTGATGACAGACTGTGTTCTTGAGGTTTCGGATGAAGAAGAGAATGATTTCAGTAAGCAAAAGTGGTGTGGATGTTCTTGATGATTCAGGAAAGATTGTGGGGGTCTCTAGATTGTGTCCAGTTCATGTTGGTGGTCCGCATTGAAGATTGAGCTCGTAATTGAAGAATTACTTCTGGATGATGATGTTCTTCCTAAACTTGGCCAACCGGATGATTTACACATCTTGCAGATGATCTTGAAGATGTTCTGCGAAGGATGGCATGTTCCTCAAAGAAGATTGAAGTCCCAGATATGTGTGGCCGACAGTGTGGTGATTCGCATGATTCCTAAAACTAACAAATCCGGAAGTGACTGGGTGTTTATTGCCATCAAGGAAGAAGATCCCATGCCCTCTGAATCTGTCAATCATAAAATGATAGAAAGTTCTCTGGCTGCCCAAGTTGAAGAAAAGGATGATTGGGTCATTGACAGTGGATGCTCCCACCATATGACTAGTGACAAAAATAAGTTCATAGATTTGGAAAGATATGAAGGAGGAGTTGTAAAATTTGGTGATAATTCTGTTGGCAGAATTAGAGGTAGAGGAACTATTTCTTTTGATGGAAAGAACAAAACCAGTGATGTACTGTATGTTGAAGGTCTGAAGTACAATCTTTTCTGTGTTGGGCAGTTGGTGGACAAAGGCTATGATCTTCGATTCAAAAATGGAAAATGTAAGATCTTTGAAAGTTTTGGAACAAAGATTGCATCCGGTACTCAAACAAAAGGTAACATCTTCCACTTGGTTGGTATTGGCAAAAGTTGTTTATTTGTTCAAATTGATCAGAGTTGGTTGTGGCATAGGAGAATGTGTCATGTGAATTTTGATAATATCATCAAGACGAGCAACACTTAGGCTGTAAGAGATTTTCCAAGACTAGTGAAACCTACTAACAGTTTGTGCAAAGAATGTCAGTTGGGTAAGCTGAGCAGAGTCACATTCAAAAGTAAGGAACAATCTTCTACCAGATTGTTGGACTTAGTACATACTGATCTATGTGGACCGACAAGAATCAAGAGTTTGCAAGGTGATAGATATTTCATGTTACTAATTGATGATCATTCCCGGATGATGTGGGTGACTTTTCTAAAAGAGAAATCTGAAGCTCTTGAGAAATTCAAAATATTCAAGGCTATGGTAGAGAATGAAACTGGATTAAACATAAAATGTCTTAGGTCTAATAGAGGTGGAGAATTCACATCCAGAGAGTTCATAGAATTCTATGAGAAACATGGGATAAAAAGATAGCTATCTGCTCCAAGGACTCCACAACAGAATGGAGTAGTGGAGAGAAAGAATCGGATCATCTAGGAAGCATCTAGAACCATGATGATGGAAGCAAATGTTCCTCAGATTTACTGGAGAGAAGCTGTAAGCACTGCTGTCTATACTCTTAATCGAGTACAAATCATAAGCAATACTGGTAAGACCCCTATTGAACTCTGGTTTGGCATCACTCCCACTGTAAAATATTTCAGAGTCTTTGGTAGTAAATGTTACATTAAAAGAGATGAAGACCTTGGCAAATTCGATGCTAGAAGTGATGAAGGAATATTCTTGGGTTATTCTACTCAAAGCAAAGCATACCGGTGTTATAACAAGAGATTGAGAAAGATTGTAGAAAGTACAAATGTGAAGGTTGATGAAGGTATTGAAAAACCCTCAAGGTTTTATGAATATGAAGAAGATGATCAGAATGATGTTTTGGTCCAAGAAGTCCAAGCCCCTTCTAAAATTCAGATCTAGATTGATCCAGAGAATCCTGAAATATAGGAAGAAGAGATAAGCTTGAATGAACCTGTCCAAGAAATAGAAGTGCAAGAAATTCCTAAAACTCCCAGGTATGTAAGATTGAATCATTTTGAAGATCAGATCATAGGTGATAAAAGAAAACATGTTCAAACAAGAAGAAAGATTGCTCAAGACTCAGAAAAGTATTGTCTGATTTCAAAAATTGAACCAAAAATATTAAGTGAAGCATGCAATGATGAAAGCTGGACTAAAGCAATGAAGGAAGAGTTGATGCATATTGAGAAAAATCACACTTGGGATCTTGTTCCCAGACCTAGAAACAAAAATGTGATTGGAACCAAATGGGTCTTCTGGAATAAACTGAATGAAGATGGTGAAGTAGTCAGAAACAAAGCTAGATTGGTCTGCAAGGGTTATTCTCAAGTAGAAGGAGTTGATTTTGAAGAAACTTTTGCTCTGGTGGCAAGAATTGAAGCAGTCAGATTATTTCTTGCCTTTGCTACCTTCAAGGATTTCAAAGTATATCAGATGGATGTCAAGTCTGCCTTCCTGAATGGTGACGTGGAAGAAGAAGTATACATTGAGCAACCGGATGGATTTCAATTGTCTGATCATGGTGATATGGTCTGCAAGTTGAAGAAAGCACTATATGGACTCAAACAAGCCCAAGAGCCTGGTATGAAAGATTGGATAAACATCTTTTACAGATTGGTTTCAATAAAGGTACTGCTGACAGTAACTTGTACTTCAAAATTGATCATGAAAATATCTTGATTGTTGAAGTATTTGTTGATGATATCATTTTTGGAGAAAGAGATAGTATGTGCAAAACTTTTGCAAATCAAATGATAAGTGAATTTGAGATGTCCATGTTTGGGGAAATGAATTTCTTCTTGGGTCTGCAAATAACTCAAACAAAGAAAGGATTCTTCATTTCACAGACCAAATATGTGAAAGAATTGTTGAAGAAATTTGGGATGGAAGACTCAAAACTAATGAATACTCCCATGGCAACTGGATGTAAACTAAGCAAAGATGATGACTCTCCTAAGGCTGATCAAAAAAAGTACAGGTCAATGATTGGAGGACTACTGTATCTTACTCAAACTAGACCTGACATTATGAATGTTGTTGGTCTTGTTGCCAGATTCCAAGCTGATCCCAGAGAATCTCATTTCATGGCAATCAAGAGGATTCTCAGATATCTAAAAGGAACAGTTGAGTATGGTTTATGGTATCCTAGAGATCGTGATTTCTCTCTTCATGCATATACTGATGCAGATTGGGCAGGAGATGTGGATGACCGGAAGAGTACCAGTGGTGGTGCATTCTTTTTGGGGAAAAGATTGGTTTCTTGGTTGAGCAAGAAACAAGAGGCAATATCTATGTCCACTACAGAAGCAAAATATATTGCAGCAGCAGGTAGTTGCACTCAAGTATTGTGGATGAAGCAAATGCTAAGAGACATTAGAGTGGAGTATGAGGAACCTATCACAATCTTGTGTGATAACTCAAGTGCAATAAATATATCAAAAATCCCAGTGTTGCATTCTAAGACAAAACATACATCCATCAAGTTTCACTTTTTGAGAGAGCAGGTGAACAAGAATGAAGTCAGATTGGAGTTTGTGCCCTCCAAGGATCAGATTGTAGACATTTTTACTAAACCTCTACCTAAGGACTCTTTTGAGTATCTCAGGGAGAAGATAGGGGTTATTACCCCTCCGGTTCTAAATTAAGGTGCACTAATGTGCATTATTCTGGTGGATCTCACAGTCATATCTTGTGGTCCAGATTGATGATAGGAAGCTACTACTTAGGGGGAGCAGTCTGTATGATTCTGAGTGATGCAAGTATGTGCCCTTTTCCATTGATGTCAAAGGGGGAGAGAAGACATGTGAAAAACAAAAAGTGGTTGCTGATCAAAGGGGGAGCAGTAAAGGAAGAGAAGACATGTGAATGGTTGTTGTTGATAGGGGGAGCTATGTCAGTCAGTGAGGAGAACTTCTTGTCTTGATGGTTAAAATAGTTTTTCACATCATATGTTGCCATCAATGACAAAGGGGGAGATTGTTGCAAGTATAGGCCCAACCAGTGTTGTCATTAATGTCAACATACTCCTGTTGCATTGATGTCAAGGATTGGATGAGTTGTGTATTGGGGATATTAAGAAAATTAGTCCTATCAGAAACATAGAAGAACAGTGAAGACAATGAAGCTCTATGAAGTGAAGATCCCAGCTAAGGTAAAGATCAGAGGATGTGCATCAAAGGGTTTGTAGATATGTGTCTAAAGGTGATCCAGTAAAGATTTGAGAGGTCTGCATGAAGATTTGAAGAAGTTATGGCCATATGAGTAAAACCAATTCTCGCAAATGTTCAAAGGTGATAGAGTGACACAAATAGGTCCGGTGAGATCTAGAAATGCAATATCTTGTTCTACGGATTTGGTGGAGTGTTTAGGAAGTCAATGTGAATTGACAACTCAATTGGTTCATGGTCTGGAGGTCCGCAAGCATTTATTCCAATATGACAGTGATGATAGACTATGTTCTTGAGGTTCCAGATGAAGAAGAGAATGATTTTAGTAAGCAGAAGTGGTGTGGATGTTCTTGGTGATTCAGGCAAGCTTGTGGGGGTCTCTAGATTGTGTCCAGTTCATGTTGGTGGTCTGCATTGAAGATTGAGCTCGTAATTGAAGAATTACTTCCAGATAATGATGTTCTTCCTAAACTTGGCCGATCGGATGATTTACACATCTTGCAGATGATCTTGAAGATGTTCTACGAAGGATGGCATGTTCCTCAAAGAAGATTGAAGTCCCAAATATGTGTGGCTGACAGTGTGGTGATTCACATGAAGTCTTTTGTAATAAATCAAGTTGTATTTGTGTATTTGTTCTATAATAAAATAAAGTATGTATTGTGCCGACTTTGATGATTATCCCAAAGTCGATGTCTTGTATAAATGAGAATTGTGAAGTCATTTCAAAGGGGTGTGACAGAGATGAGAGTGTGGTAGAAAGGAGAAGAGCAAAAAGCAGAGTAGAAGTATTGAGCTTAAATGGAACTGACTCAAGCATGGTGAAGATGCTAATCTTCAGTTCAAGTATGTAACATTTATTATTCTGTAGACAGTGTGTCTCCTGTAGGCAGTGGGCCTCTTTTGAGTAGTGTGCTCGGGCAGTGAGCCCTAATTGGCATGTGCCATTTTTTTCTTCTTATTCTTTTAACAGAGAATACAATCTTGGGTTAGTCACCCCGTGGTTTTTCCCTTAACCAGGTTTTCCATGTTAAAATCTTGGTGTCATATGTGTTAATGTGTTTCTGCTCTTAAATTATTGCATTGTGCTTCCATGATTGATTTATTATTATGCTGTTGAATTACAAGAAGGATTTAAGTGTTTAAAGTAAAGAAAGTTTTGGGACAACTGATTCAGCCTCCCCTCTTAGTTGTCTATCCTAAAACTATAACCTACTACAATATTATCACACCCTAAACCACTCTATTTTGACAAACTAAGACCACTTAAGGTCTCCAAGAACCATGATACCCTGCCCTTCTAGACGTTCCCTTGCAATCAGTCCAAATTGCTTGTAGCCCTTGGAATAGGGTTTTTCATGCATAACTAATTGAATACTTGGAAAACCCATGAAAAAATTATCTTTTTAGATACCCATTAAGCTCCTACACAACATATCTAACATACAGTACAAGTTCCTTTGGAACACATGTCTCAAAAGTGACTGTTCCTACTGTTTTTAGGCCTAATTAGGCCTCCTTAACAAAGCAAGTGAATGTTAAACTTAACCCAAACTCCCAAATCCTATTCCAAGGCATGTATGGGGTTGCAAATGGACAAAATATGTCAGTTTCAGGGATCTAGAGTCATCCCAAGTCAAACTTTTACCAACTCACTAATCTACCAATGCTAGAAAACCCAATACATGAGGATATTGGGCATAGTTTGCTTCAAAAGACACTCCACTCCAGTTCCCTACTTCTGCAATGCAATGAATAAGGAGATACAACCTAACTAAGCCCATTCCACCCATTTTTGGGCTATGACATAGGTGGAATGGGTTACAAACCCATCGATTTGCCTAAAACCCTCAAAACTAGGGTTTAGGACCCAATTTCAGAAAATTGGTTATAGAATGCCTCAAGAACAATCAAAATCTACCAAATTAGATGCAAATGAAATCTTGTTCAACTCATTTCAAAATTTTAGACATTGGAGCTCTTGACAGTATAGTACGGTCACGTACCAGTGCTAGGAAAATAGAAAAAAAATAGTGAATAATGCAGAAAAACTAGAAATCTCTTTATTTTCTTCACTTTAAACTTTCTCTCTACCTCTTCTTTGCATGTATGAGGCACAATATATCATGTTTACATTCAAACTCCATGTTACATAACTCCACCATCGTGGAAAAGCCAAAAAGAAGGCATAAACAACCCGTCCACTGCAATGCCCAAATTAGACAATCCTAATATTAAGCAAATATTGAAGATCCTCATCCTCCACTATATGAAAATGCTTCTGATGGGCTTTATTACATCATTTATTAAGAAAAATCCACCTAGGCTCTTTATTAAACCCAAAAATTTAAAATTTGTCTTGGGTTGTCTTGGGCCCCTGCACCAATGCTCAACAATGGGGGAGCATGGAAGAGAGGGACTTGATGGGGTGTCTTAGCCTCCCTAGTCCCCAGGGTGGATATACCATCCCCCTAGTCCTCATGTGGCACATGCCATTCATATGAGGTCACCGACCTAGTGAGGATTCTAATTTATCCGTTATCCTCCCACCTTGCCATCTTTTCCCATTTCCTTATGATTGATCTCCCTGTATTGTTACACCATGGTAGGAGAGTGAGGTTACAAAGGGTGTCTTGGCAGCCCAACTCTCCTAGGCCCAAAGGCAGTACCCTTTTATGCTAAAGGCAGTACCCCTTTGGCCCATGTGGGCTCATCTTGTCCCCCCAGGAGGCATACCTAGAAGAGGGCCCTACCATCATTTCCCTTTTGCAATTATCCCTTATCCCATCATGGTGAAGGTATGTTCAGAATGAACTAATCAAATTCACATTTACAAATAATCCTATCAGTAATAATAATTTATGAATTTGCTACCATATGATAATAACAAGCATGAACCATTAACCATATTTAAATTATACATTATATTCTCATATGAATATCCTACCACCAATATATTAATTCCCAATTCAGAAAATATAAATCATTCCTTTCTTCCCTTTTCAAAACATACCTTCCACTCTCATTTTATATATTCTCAAGGTAGACTCCTTCTATGAAGATATGCAACTATTAAAAATGAAAGTGACTCTTCAAAATTACACCTCTTCATAAATGTTGATCGTTGCTTTTGTTTTAATCGCTCCACACTTTCTATTATATTATTTACCATCTTATTAACAAAAACCTTCAATAGAGTGCTTAGGGAGAGTCGGTTGTTTTGTTATATCAATTCTTATTATCCTTGATCACTAACTTTAATTAATATTATTTGTTGTTGCTATAAGCGCCGCCTCCTTTAAAATTGATTATTTTCTTTTGGCTAATCGCTACTTATTATTAGTTCCTGCCGTGGAACTATAGCGGAGGGGCAGATTTTAACAAGTGATTAAATTGACTCCTCCTAGCAAATCATAGTGCAAATTTCCCTGCAGGTAATTTGTATTCCAAAGTTTCTAACCCGAACATGCTCGGAGGATAATGAACGACACATTTGGTGGACTATTATTTGTGCTGGTTTACGGCTGTAGGGTGTCAAAAGGATGGGCAGTTTTTACAAGGCAAGAGAAGGCATAGCTTTCAAGAAGGTGTAGCATTCAGAGTATAGGGTTTTTCTGTTTAGTGTGTTTCCAGATTTAATAGACACTGAGCAAATCCCTGTGCTGACAAGCATGTTGCATGTGAAAGCAATGTGGATGCAGAAAATATCGACAGATGATAGTTTCAGCTTGAGGGATGTGCAGCATAAAATAAAGGAAAGGGTGTTGACAATCGATGCAAAACATTCTGTTTGGAACTGGCGAACAATCTGGTAAATATTTCTTCTTAATTGCTGGTTTCTTTTTGAAGTAGTTGTGTGCCCTTTCTTTGCTTCAACTTTGGAATGAATGTTGTCTAGAGTCCCTTGTCCTATGTTGATTGTTCTTTCTTCTTTTCAACGACACTGTGGATGTTGGCTAAGGTTTTTGTTTTGGCTTTTAGTCCCTGTTTTGCTTATAGGTCACATCTGCACTGTCTTTCCTGTTTGCAGACCCATTTACATTTGATCAACTTGGTAGATTAGGGGTGATGAAAGGAGATTGATTCCCTATATCCACTTTGATCTCTCCCTTCTACACAAAAATCAAATGAAAAAAAACTGATATTCGGTAACAAAACCCATGATAAAAGAACACATGCCAAAAATAAAGGAACAAGATTGAACAAAGGGTTCCTATTATTTATGTAGAGTTCCCTGTATAATAGATATATTTTAGTAGACAAGTGTGTTACTGACATACTTACTTGAAGAGAAGAAAAGCATAACGGTGGGAACATAGAGGAGGGTCTGGACCGGCATATGAGACTACCTCTTTTCCTGTATGCCATATCTCTGCACATCATAGGATTCGCAACAATTATTATAACTATAATACCCAATGCAATATTTAATAAAACAATTTTGCCTGGAAACTTGTATTTTGATCAGTATTAGAAACCCATCTCTGTTTTGAAGAGACATATGGCACTTCTCTAATAACCATGAAAGAGTATACTGGGGAAACCTTTTACATTTTACCTGTTGTGGGAGGTGTTTCACTAGGAAACCCCTTTGTTGGTGGTGTAAATAAACTAAACTCTGATTCTTGCACGTAAACGAATGTAATATTTAACCTAAAGCATGTTGCTTGTGCATATGCAATGATTTTAAAGTTTAGACCATGTTAAAAAAAAACACTCCAATTTTAACAAGTGTAGTAATCTAGACAAGTAGCCCCTGAAGGCAGGGTCCTTGGGAGTATGGGCATCTGGGTGCACCATGATTATGGTATACATATCTTCTGATGTCCCAAAGGAATGGACCCTTACTTCTACACTTGGCTTTTGGTGGGTCTGTTGATCCCCCACTTCATCAACAATGTCTGGGATAATCTTAGCAGCCTTGAGAAGCTCTGTGTTTCGAAAGCTGTTGTTGGTGCAATTCCCGACGCAAGAGAAGGCGTAGCCCTCGATGTTTGTTCTGTTCTGTTCAAGGTTTTGTTTGCCAGCTATACCATGCCGTCATTACCAATGTTGTTTACATGTTGTCACGAACCAACCCCACAATGAACCATTTACTTTTTCTCTCATGTTCGGTTATCTTTTTAATATGTTTTAGATTTACAGTTCAGTGCAATTAGAGACTAGTTTTTGGCTCCAAACGTAAGACTACATATCCTTCTTTGAAGGAAAATTTAATAATGTCATATTCAACTAAAGGCATTAGAAATAGCACTGGAAGGAGGCTGGTGCATTTCACATCTAACCCGAACATAGGACTCCAGCTCTTGTATGAATTTTTAGTGTGTGGGTGAATACCTGAAGCTGCTTGACAAAGGATGCTCACAACCTTTGCTTCCAATATCCTAGATTTGTGTTTTTGCTTGTATCTATGTTGGTTTGTTTGCATTGTTGTAATGTGTGCTGAGATAACAAAGTGTTTTTAATTTAGTTTGAACATGAGTAGCATAGGGAAGTTAGTGTGCGGTATAAAAAACACATGTTTCATAACATGTCTAGGTTCTGTTATATTTGTATGGTAGTTCTTCGTGAGTCTTTTAATGCTTCTATGTTGTGTATTTAAAAATAATAAAAAAAATAATTGATTTGCTATTTGAGAATTTTCTAATTGATGTTTGTAATATCAAATGCATTTTTGAAGTTTGGTGTTTTGTCATCCCCTGCATTGTATCCTTTTCTCCCCATTGTTCCTTTGCACCTTTTGCCCTCCTTTGTAGTTTAGAGGATATTATTTTATCACTCTTGAAACTTATCCTTTCAATTATTGATGCCCCTATCTCTAGATCTACACAGAATCTAGCTAGATGATTTGAAATATGCTTAAATCTAATTCATGTTGTCATATTTAATAAATGTTGCTCTTTACTAATGGAATTACAGACTTCTGGTACTTACATTTTTTGTCCCAATAATTCAAGATGCTTTCCTATTAAGGATTCTAAGAAACAGGTTTGTGACAACTTTGTCTTACGTCAATTCATTAGCAACATTTTGGCAGAAGGAAATTACAGTATTTTCAATACGATTTGTTAGGAATATTGTTCATTGTATTCTCTGTCTGTCGAATAGACTACTTCCAAACATATATTTTATATATTTCGGTATATATAGATATTAGATTAGTGTGAATGCAAACACATCTATTACAATGCAATATACATTATCTACTGAAACAAGTCATAATAGACCATGATAAAAGAAAGTTTTTGGTGCTTATGAGGGAGATAATTTTGTAAATGTTTTTTATGGACAGGTTATACAGTCCATTACTAAAGGTGATGTTGTGAGTGAAGTATATCAACGGTTTTCTTCGTGGGCATCACAGGTTACTTTCTTGAGCAGGAATTTTTAGTATTGTATTCTCCCTTGAAACGAAGCATAAGAGGTCCTAAATGTGGTGAAAGGATTCAAAATCAATATTCAATAACATAGAGAAAAATAAGTTTATATGATTATAATGTTCCCTTTAATAGGTTTAGCAAGGGCTAGTAAATGTAACATGAAGATAATTAAGGATATTTTATTTTGTTGGTAAGTTTAGGATTGCTAGGAAATTGAACGGTCTAGGGAAGATAAAAGGAAATATTTTATTAGATGATTGCAAACATACAATGTGCTTCGTTGTTTTATAAGGAAAGGCCATACCTTAACTATTTGTTTTATAAGATAATATAATATTTATCTACTGATCATTTACTTGTTGAGTATTATATTCAAAACACCTCACCTTAGCAAGAAAATTTACATGGCAAAAACTTGGAGCAGTCTAGAGCCTAAAATTATTAAGTCTTTAATCTTCAATCTTAGTCCTCACTTTGGAACTTGTGCTCCTTTATGAATCTTCATGAACTAGATTGAACCAAGTTGTCATCACTACTGTGCACTGTAAAGATATACTCCTATCCATCAACGAACTGGTTTTGTATTCGAAGGGGATATACTTGTTGTTTATGGCCCTACATCTAACAGGTACACCAATGTTCTTAGTAAAACATAAATTGTGCAGGTAGACATTGTGGACGCTAATGGACAAATGACAATAACAGTCAATATTAGCAATAATTTGATAAACACATTCTTCCCACACATGGTAACTATCTCCAGCATTCGCATTACCAACTTCTTAATCAAAAGTAAAACACAATACGAAAGAGGTGATGCAGATTGTTGCCTTGCCTTGACCCCTAAAATCCTGGTTGAAAGTGTGCCCACTGTTTGCAATCGCCATAGGTTGACACCTGATTCAACTATCTCACAACTAATAGAGGCAGAATCCAACTATGCAGTTGGCTCCTTTGGAGCAATAGTTGTACAAGTTATCATCTCAACAAATATCAATATGAAGTGCATGTCAAAGATGGTGACCTCCAAGAAGACATGGCTGCTGTACGTACCAAACCATTTACGTATTATTTCATATTAATCTTTTCTTATTATACTTCCAATATGCATCTACATCTACACATTATGTATTGCCCAGCTTGCAAATACTTCAAACACAAGTTTTTTTGCAGGTTGTTATTCCAAACACCAAAATAGAATTGTTTGCAAATTTATAACACATGCTCTCAAAAATAGAAACACCCCTATGACTTTTTAAAAATGTTTTTATACATGGGGCGAAAGGCACAACTGTCATGCGCACAACCCAGTCTACTTTTTTGTAGGAGCTTAATGATGAAAGCACAAAAGCATAGTTACAAACCCTTGCTAGATGCAACATCCAGACAAGAACAAACAAAAAACATTTTTGTAATCTCATAGTTATATTACATACCACATTACATTCTTTGACTATCACACAAAATGCATAACAACTACATTCCCTTTTCAGGTAGTTGGCACACTGAAGGCAAAGAATGTCCATTTGCCTCCCTACGAAGCATGTTGCAATACATGTCACCGCACAATGTTGCTTGACACTCCTGTCGAAAAGGGTTCATCCCACTGCACAAATTGTAGAACAGTGACACAATATTCCTACCGTCACAATCTAATTTGCACACTGCACAAGCAAGAGGGTAATATTGACTGCCACTTACATGGAGATCTCCTGCATCAAAGTTTTCCAGATCTTGCAAAAATTACATATGAACAATATAGAGATGACATTTTCTCCACAGTGTTCCTCCTACGTAGATTCCAAATATATGGAACATTTACATTAGCAATAAATAATTCCATTGTTAAAATTGTTAAATAATGAGCATATTTTAGTTATGCTCTTTATTATACCTTGCTTTAGTAAATGCTCTACTGCCAGTACTGTTTAGTAGTCACACTATGTTATTAACTGTCTTTTAAGTAATTTGATACACTCTGACTGTGCATGCACATTTTGGCTGTGAATATGTAACCTGTAGCTTTGATCCAATATTTATATAGAAAAGTACTGTGACTGTGCATGGACATTTTGGCTGTGAATATGTAACCTGTAGCTTTGATCCAGTATGTATATAGAAAAGCTGACTGTCCATGCACATTTTGGCTGTGAATATGTAACATGTACCTTTGATCCATTATGGATTAGTGTAATTATGTAATGAAAACTGACTACCAAATTGCAAAGGAGAGGCTCGTAAAGTTGGTGCATATCTTTCAAACATTTCTATGCAAATATTTTGTATGCATTCAATTTCAAGATTTGATCCAAATTGCATAATGGACGCCTTTTTAATTTAGTTATTTCTTTTAGAACCTCTCCTTGCATTATGAATAAGATGTTTGCAATAATTCCAAGGTTTCAGTTTGGGATGAGATTATGTTAAGTTGGCATTAGACTCAATTTTGGTCATAACATTAGTTTGGACAATAAGCCATAATAAAATGGATTCTAGTTTATTTGGAGCGTCTTCAATTGGTATGAACTTATAGAAATGGTGACCATTTTGGGTCTCATATAGTGGGATGTAAATATGATTATGAGATCCTTGTTTAAGTCCTCAACCAATTCTGATCATAATGCCAATATGGAACAACTACATTGTGTTTTCCGCCGGGCATGTAACAAAAATAGCATTGGGCACAGGGGAGCTCCCGCCAGACCCACAAGGCTCACAACATTAATCTGCAAAAACAGGTGATGTGGTATTCATGGCAAGGGTATGTTCATTTATTATCATTTACAAATGCTTAAGTTTTTTAACCTTCAAACAAATGCAATTGACAGGTGTAAAACTAAACTCTGATGCCATCTTCCCAGTAGCCTCATAAGATACTCAATCCTTGTGTTGTTGAAAGATGCAACACTTGCAATTATTGAAGCGCATACATCTTTGTTCCATATTTTGCACACAAGCTCAACATTAGTTGTTGTATATTATGGTTGTTCACTCAACATTGTTTAAATATTTGCCCTTCAATTCAGTTTTCAGAATTTGACTTTGATCTTTTATGACACTTTTAATGCCCAAACTCTTAGGCAATTCAGGGATTTAGGGATCAATAGAGTTTCTCTAGAAGTATTATTAAGTCAAGTGGATCAATAGAGTTTCTCTAGGATAGCCAAGAATTACTGGTCAATTAAATTATAGATTAACTGAGAAACCGTAAACAATTTAAGGATTAGACTTGCAACAACCTATAATCCATCTATGATGATAGCCACTACAGAGTAACTTCTAAAACTTCTTCCACAGTCCCTAAAATTGATTCTATTATAGATGAGAATTGTTGTACTGGTGCTTCTTGTGGACATAGCTTTCTTCACTGTTGTGTTTTTGGTCACATTTCTGGCACTTAATATAAAGACGAGGATAGATGTCATAGGAATTCTATGCGCATGCTTAACCTTAAGCATGTATGCTTCTCCCTTGGCTGTTATGGTAAGTTTATATTCAAATTTGATTCTTTATGTTTAAACAACAAAGGATTTAGGTCTAATTCTTGACCATTTTGTTGACAAAGAACTGTTGAGGCCATGAAAATTGGCGCTACAGAAACTCATGCTAGGCCTTATAATTTTTATGTTTAAACAATAAAGGATTTAGGTCTAATTCCTAACTATTTTGTTGACAACGAACTTTTGAGGCCATGACAATTGGCACTATAGAAACTCATGCTATATTTAACAAAGCCGCTACCTTGACAGAACTGCCCTGCAAGCATCTGGTAGGAACTTAGTTGCAACGCGGCCTTGTTTCATATGCAATTCATGCCATTTCATTTTACTTCAATTGTTGCCACTAATAAAGGAGTTTCATTCTCATCACCTCTAAAAAGTACATATCATTCATATCTTTTGATATATATGTTTTGTCTTATATGGAGTGCATATCTTACAGAGGTCGGCTTCATGAGTCATTAATGTTAAATTCTATTTATTAAAACTTCTTTATCTTTGATCTCTACCTGCACAATCTCATGATTTATTTCGTCTCCTTTAAATGCTCCTCCCTTTTCTACCTTTTTAATTATTACATAATTATAAGATATGGGCTATTAATCTTCATTTGTATTCCTTTGACTTAGGTGTCAATATTGAAGTCAGTCAACATTAAATATTAATTTATTTAAACTCTTATATGTGGTCGGCCATATGAAGAAGTTCACTGCCATTTATATATATCATTGCTTACTCTTCTAAAAATATATCGCTCCTCCTTAGCCAACCATATTAAATTTAAACCTTTGTTTATTATCTCCATCGTCCAAGTAGAGTCGGCCACTATTATAGTAATTGTTTAAATCTTTAATTTAAATATTACATCAACTTCTTCAAAATGATGATAGCCTACCTAAATGATGATAGCCTACCTATAGGAGAGAGGACATGACAATCTACTTCTAATAGTTGTGCTTTTTGGGCACCTAAGAAAGTTCTTTCTTCAAAGAGAAAGTTACCTATGAAGAAGATAATGTTATGGCACTAGAGAATGTGCCATATAGGTGAGAAAGGTCTCAAGGCCCTGAACAATAAAATTTTTATAGAGGGGTTAAATAATTGTGCTCTTGAGTTTGATTTTTGTGAACAATATGATAAACAAAACTATGTTGAACAATTTTACTTGAATTCTCACCAATCTTCTAAATAGTGGAATTAATTTATCCTACTAAATTGTCTTTGGTTATGTAAATGTTCCTTCTATTTCTAAGTCTTTGTGCTATCTTTAATAGATGATTATTCTCGGAGGACATGGTGTATTTACTCAAAAGTAAATCTAAACTCTTCAATAATTTTAAGGAGTTTAAAGCCCTTGTAGAAAATCAAATTACTAGAAGGATTAATGTTTTGAGAATTGGTAATGGTAGTGAGTATTGTTCAATTGATTTTGACAGATTTTGTAAGAAGCACGAAATTGAAAGACAAAAGACAAATACATATACCCATCAGCAAAATGGAGTTACAAAAAGAGTGAATAAGACATTGATGGAGAGGGCTAGGATTATGCTTAGTTGAGATAGCTTGGAATATCTAAGTTCTAGGTAGAAGCAATTGTTATGAGTTGTTACCTAGTTAATAGGCCTCCTACATCAGTTCTTTTTGAAAAGGCACTTGATGGGAAAAAATCCCTCATTATAGCATCTTCAATTTTTTAGTCATGAGGTATATGCACACATTGCTAGGGAGAAGTGGTCAAAGGTGGAGAACAAGGAAGTGAAATGTATTTTCATTAGCTATGGTGTCAGTGTGAAAGGGTACAAGCTTTGGGACTCTATGGGTAAGAGAGTTTTGTATAAAAAAAGTGTGATTTTTAGAGAAATTAAGCCTTCTTCCATAGTATTGTAGCTAAAAGAGGATGGAAAAAAGATGTGATTTATCTACCCACAAATATTGAGAAGGTTGAACCAAAAGATTGTGAAGGAACTAAAGAGGGGAAGAGCTTAGATAATGTAGATATTTATGAAGGGGAAGTAGAAGAAGGCAAGGTTGGTTGCAAAAGTCTATTCTTAGGATGAGGGTATAAACTTTGGTGATTTTTTCCTTTTTTTTGCAAAGTTAACATCTATCAAGTTCCCATTATTTGAAGCAACAACATTTGATTTGGAGATAGAACATATGGATGTAAAAACTTTATTTTACATGATGACTTGGACAAAGAGATCTATATGACATAGCTAGAGCATTATGTGGAGAAAGGTAAAAAAAATTGGTTTGTAGACTGAAAAGCTGTTTGTATGGTCTCAAGTAATCTCTTAGGAATGTGGTATCAAAATCATGACTCTTTTGTGTTGTATTAACTAGAATTTTTGAGATCCAAATCAGATCAATGTGTTTATTACAAGATGGATGGTGATTGTTTCCTTGTTATCACATTATATGTAGATGACATATTACTATTTGGTAACAATAATAAAGTGATTTATGATTTGAAGTCTCATTCTTCAACATAATTTGACATGAAAGACTTGGGAGAAACCAAGTACATTCTAGGCATAGAGATTAGAAGAGATTGAACAAATAGAAAGGTTCGGTTAGGCTAAAGCAAGTATGTGAACTTAGTGTTGAAGAGATTTAACATGCCAGTTTATATGCCTTTGAGTGTTTCTATTTCAATAAGAATAAAGTCATAGGTAGAGCAATATCTATCTACACATTGTGAGATGGAGGACATAGCTCAAGTACCTTATGCTAGTGTTGTTGGGAGTTTGATGTATGCTATGGTATGTACAAGATTAGACATTGCTCAAGCAGTGGGAGCCCTTAGTTGATTCATGGCTAATCTTGGACAAGGTCATTGGAATCTAGTTAAGAGGGTCTTTAGATGTTTAGGGTACCTTCAAGTATTGTTATCATGGTGATTCTAGGGGACTAGCACTTAGTGGATATTAATGGATTTGTGGATTTAGATTGGGTAGGTGATGCCAACAACAAAAGATTCATGAGTGGTTATGTTTTCAATTTATTTGGTGGTGCTATCTAATGGATGAGAAAGAGGTAGGCTATGGTCACTTTGTCCACTATAGAGGTTGAGTATGTAGTAGATACTCATGCTTTTAAGGAAGCCATCTAGCTTAAGAGATTGTGTTTAGATTTAAATTTGATTCAGGGAGCTATTAGAGTTCTTTGTGATAGTAAGAGTGCCATATGTCTAGCAAATAACCTAATCTTTCATGTGAGGACAAAGCACATAGATGTCCAATACCATTTATTTGTGACATGGTAGAGGATGGGAGGGTGATGCATTCAAGAAGGTTGATACCTTGGAGAATGTTGTAGATGCACTGATGAATCTTGTGAGAATAGAGAAGTTTAGGTGGTGTAGTAAGTCTATGGGCCTTACAGTCCCTAGTAGTTATTTGACAATGTTGGTGTTCCCCTTTACTCTTGCATTGTATACAAAAAATGGGAGTATGTTAGGATAGGTGTTTCATAAACCTTACAATTCCAATGTCCAAAATTAATTAATTAATATTGTATATATTTATTATTTGTCAGCCCACATATAAAAGGATGTCCCACTTATGACTTGGGCCATTATACCATGTGTATGCCTTATTATTATGTGTATAATACTGTAAGAGAATTTATGATGAAGATAGCAGTGTACTATAAATGTTATCCCTTCAAAGAGTATACACATCTAATTTTTATTAATACAACATTGAATTACCCATTAAGAGATTATATGGAAGCAAAAATAAATTAACAAACCATGATAAATAAACACATGACACCAGATGTACATGGAGAAACCCTTGTGGGAAAAATCCATCATTAAAGAGAGTTACAAGTATGTATAATTCTTCAACACGAGTACATATGCAATGCACTTTCTCCCTTTAATTTGATAGCATTCTGGCAACCCTTGTGTACTTGTGAAATCTCTATAAAATGCACTACTCCAACCCCTCATGCATGTGTGAATATTAATAGGCACATAAAAAGGTAGTTTTACAATACCACAGGCACCAAAAGCATGGGCCAAGAAAACAACGTCAAAAGAACCCAAAAAAGACAAAAAAGGCCATTTTTTTTAGGGCACTATCCCCCCAAACCCCCTGGCACAGCCTTTTGTTGCATTTATCATATCCTTTAGTTTTGGCCTATAGGGATAGGGGGCCCTTAGAGCCCACCTTTCATGGTGCAGTCACGGTCGGAGGGTTCACAGAATGAACTATCCAAACCATGTAGCTAGAGTAAACACAATAGAAACAACACAAATATAGAATGCAATGGAAGATTCAAATGCTCAATATATCATATATTCATAATGCTTATATGTTTGTAACATGCATGCTACAATCAAAGGGCTCACTGGCCTGATTTTCTAGTTACAACAGATATTGCTTTGAAGCACCTTTCCAGAACAAAAGATATAAGCTAATCCATCTAAATCATATCATAGAACTACTATCAAGAACTACTGACTTCCTAATACTCTAAGATATATATATATATATATATATATATCATCTCCAAGTGTAAGATATCTTCCATGTTGGCCAAGAAAGGTTACAAACTCCAATGAAGGAATGTAACGTGTAGAAACAAATAGGTTGGCCTTAAACAATTGGTAATGCTATGCAAATGCATGAATCAAGGTGCGGACCTCAAGGAAGGTCTATCCGATCTATATGTGCTGTGAATGATGTTCCATTGAGCTCCGCAAGTCACAGAAGTGCTCCGCAAACCTTCTCCTTCAATTGACTGTCTGAATGCTCTGCTTTATGAAAGCCGATGATCTTCTGATAGTCATAACTTTTAGCAAACAAGCTCAAATGCCCTGAAATTTGGATATGATGTAGATGATGATATGTAGATGCTAAGTCTTGCTCTACGAGCTTTGATATGAAGATATTGTGAAATATGGTACAAAATGATGAAACTGCAACTGATTGATCTGAACTGAAAATGAAAGAAAGAAAGAATGCAAATGTTTTTGGTTGATGCAAGATTGCTTTGCAACCTAGGATGCTCCTGCATCATGTCATGTATAATATATTAAACATAAGATTGTAATTAAATATCACACTATCCTAACAACTTGATATTATGATGCATAAGAGCATGATTGTAGGGGAGTTACATTGTTGACTAGGAATCTTGACCAACTATATGACGCATGTTATGATGTGTCATAGATCATATTTTAAGGGAGATTATGGATCCAAAATGGAGCATCCAAGTTGGTGAGTGGATTATGATAGAGTTATTAAGCATTATGATAATGTAAGAGCATCTACTATATTAGCATGTTGACTTATCATGAAGGGGGCATTGAATTTTGATCCCTAGAATTGGATATCACATTTAGGTCATGATATTGGCCCATGGTTTGTGCTTTATTACTTATGGTTTCATGTATTGAATCTCCTATATATTGTGTGCTTGGGTTGGAGCTATATATGGGTTGTATGATTGATTTTCAAGCATTATTATGCTACCAAAACTACTCCAATTTTACATGTTGGTGGTACTCCTATAAGGGTATGTCCTTGGATATTGTATTGTAACCTTTGTTTCTTTGTTATAAGTGCTACCTAGGGGGTAGCACCCTTTATATTATATCAGAAATAGAAACATAAATAAGCAGGTGCAGAAGAGTGTACATAACATATTACTTCTGTAACAAGCATTTTAGTGATGCCAAAGAAAGCAGAGGCCCTTCCAAGTAAGTGTGGTGTATGGTGTAGTTCATTCCATCTAGGATTTCCCATATGGCCTTCACAATGTATATGAGTCTCTAGTTTATCACCTTCCTATGTTTGATGGTGTTAATGCATATCTGGGAGTCACCCTAGATGTCTATCTCCCTCAAATTCTCCATTTTGCATAATTGTAACCCAACGAGGAGCACTGAGAACTTCGCTTGGTTGTTGGTACCATCCATAAGTTTTTCATCATTGCCCAAACTATTTCACCATCGAAGTTTCTAAGGATCACTCCAGCGCCAGAACTTCCAAGATTCCCCTTCGCAGTTCCATCAAAATTCATTTTTAATTGTCCAAACAGGGGAGGGTACCACTTCACATTTGCCCTTCTGAATTTGAAGTCCCCACGTGTCGAGTTGTAATTTGGCAGGATTTTCAACTCTATCCAAGTCTTGATGACGTCCTTGTCCCAACTAAAAAATGGTCTCGAGGGTTTGTAACCTTTGTTTCTAATAATACAATTGATTCATGCTTTGGAGTGTGGAATTTTTCTCTTGAAAGAGTTTTCCCCACATAAATAATCTTATTATGTATAATATTTGTGTATTCTTTTCTATAACTATAAGATTAATTATTTTTGCACATACCTCCCCTCAAAGTTTAGTGTAGGAAATGTATTCCACACCATTTTTTGCTTTCATTTATTAGTGTCCTTTGTTAGTAATTTAGGTAATGTGATGGTTATTTAATAGTTTAATGTGGTTATTAGGTAAGTTGGTTGCACAAGGGAAGTTTCCCATGTGGTTGTCGAGTAGCTTCTCTTAGCATGAAATAGCTTTATATGCCCATGTTTTAAAATCTAAAATCAATCCCACATAATATGTTCTTTTATATATTTATTCATATCAATAATAATGTAGACCTATATTGCACTTTTAGTTTTGTGTGATCCTAGCTTAAATAACTTAAAGTAATTCTTGACCATCCATTCATTCAAAGTAAAATAAGTAAAACTGCTAAAAATATGTATGCACATACCTTAGAAGAGATGATTCAAATGATGATGCAATTTCAATTTAGTTTCTAGGCATAGAATAAATCTTTTCTAGTTGAAGTGTTTAATGACCAAGGGAAGGGGCATTATGCCAATACTTTACCTTCAATTACAAATCATAATGAGCTCCCCTATTCACCACTTAATTAGAGGTGGGAGCTTGCCCTTCGTAGTGCCTTCGTGAAAGGGTTCAATTCTAAGTAATATCAAGGAGAGTTTATGTAGAACCATGTGCAATAAATATACACATAACAAACAAAGGTCCTAATAAAGCGGGCATAAAGCCATAATTAGTAATGCACAAATCTAAGAAAGGATATCCCTAAGGATAGAACTTGAAAAAGCATGTGCTATGTGGGTTTATTTAATAGTAACCTAATATAAAATATTACATTGGATAAAGATCTAAATCATACATGGATATGATACAATTATACTAGGAATTAAAATGTATAACTAGTGGGACACATCTTACCCTCAATGATAAAAATAAATAACCAATGGGCCATGACTCACTCACACTGGCAAAGCATAATATAGATGTACTTCTCAAAAGGTAAGGGGGCAACAATTCCCACTGATCTTGAGTTACATGGACTAAGGCATCAATCATAGGTTGTTATTTCTTTTATGACTTATTTCTAGGAAATTCATATTTATTTTAAGCTCTAGAGTCACTCAACACCCACATAGAGATCATGGACAAAAAACATAGATGGGCCCCTGTTGGAAAGAGGCACTGTTCTGATGGATGTTTGATTGTTGTCATTGATGGCTACAAGACAAAGTGTACCAATATGGCAAAGAGACCTCACTCTGGAAGAAGATCTGACTAAGTATGGGAAGTATGTAGAGTAATAGTGTTTGTGGTGGTATGCCTCCGCAATTAATGGCATTTGTATGCGGATCAAATATGTTGTTCATAACTACCTAGTGGTCACTTGTTTAAGTCTCCAAGTTCTGACTTCCTCCGGTAGTCATATGAAGAAATGTCCAAGTCTGGGTAAACAAAGTTAAAGCATAAACAATGCACAGTCTAGAAGCAAAATGGCCCGCATTCCTCCGCTATGAAAAAGTTTGTCTTGCGGTTATAGATTAGAAAAGATACATATCATGGCTACCTAAATCCAGAGTTGTAGCTTCTGAAATTCTTTTGGTTTCATTCTACAAGATGTTCTTTACTGGCTTACAGTCTGACAATGTTTCACAGTGATAGGGTAATAGTTTTGAGTTTCACATTTCTCAGTAGTTGATTATTATACTCTACGGCTTTGAAGGTATGCTAACAGATCAATGATGAATGTTGAATATGATTTATAGAGTCTCATTTGATCCACAATGGAAGTTATGCTGTGACAGTTGAACTGATCAAGTATGTTCTTGAGGAACAAGTCGACAGGCATGGTAGATCTATATGCGAAGAAGCTATATTGTTTGAACAATCAATCTAAGTGATTGAATGATTAATGCTAACCCATATGAAGACTATAGTATGATCGTTTGAGTCTGCATTATTGTTTGTGCCTAAGTTTGAGCTGACAAAGTGAAATTCCTGGCTACATGTTTCATGTCTAGGTAGCTGACCTACTTGTGTAATGAATCTAGTTGCAGATACTTATACTCGATGGATTTTAGGCATTAGGGTGTGGTGAATGTATTGTATTACGATAAGAGTGGACATTCAATCTAAGGCAGCATTGTGATCTGATGAAGACAGTGGGCAGAAAAATAGAGCGTATGTGAAGCAGAGCAAGAGATAGCAGAACTAACATTATGAAGACTTTTGAGTTTGTTTACTGAGCTTAAGGGAACTACATCTTAGCATTCTTAGATGCATCTTTAGTAGTCATATCTTGGCAGTGAGCAAAACCTTCTCTTCTATCTTCCTTTCTCTTGGCAGTGAGCCTTTGTGCAGTGAGCACTTCTTCATAGGGCAGTGAGCCTTCTTGTAATCCGGTATTGTGCTATCATAATATATTGTGAGCTAACACTCATTGTGGTTTTTCCCATTTTGGGGTTTCCACATAAAAATCCTGGTGTCCATGTGTTATGTCTTTATGGTTGCTGTTCCTATGTTTATTCTGCTTTCATATTATTAATTTTGGTGTTTGGATTAATAAACTTGTTAAGAAGTGGTTTTGTTGAATACTGATCCACCCCCCCTCTTAGTATTCCTTACTATCAACAATTGGTATTAGAGCCTAGTTCCTTGGAAGAAGTCTAACAACTTGAGGAAGATCTGGGAAAGATTACTCATGGTAGTCGGTAGATATTATATTCCAAGTAATGTTTCAATTGAACAAGAATTGAAATCAACTCTTGAGGATCTTGATAAGTATGAAGTAGAGATTCAGGAATTGAAAGAAAATGTCAAAGATGCAGATGAATGTATTCTGAAGCTAAGAGAGCAAGTTAACAGATCAAAATATAGGAATAAAGAGCTAAATGATCAATTGGATAAAGCACATGAAAGTCTGAATAATTTAAAATTGGAAGTTGAAAAGAAAGAAGAGATTAAAAAACACCTGAATCAAGTTATCAAGGATAAATCTGAGGAATGTGAAAAATTGGGAAAAGATGTGCTACTCCTGAAATTTGAACTGGAAGAAGCTAATAGCTACAAAGAAAAATTCAAAATAAGCTCTGCAAAGCTTGAGGAGTTGATTTTAAGCCAGAAGAGTTCATATGACAAGCAAGGTTTAGGATTTGAGAAAGGAGAAAGTTCAAAATTAGGTCAATAAAAATTTCAGATGAAGTAAAACAAAAGAAATCAATACAGGAATCAAAGAAGAAGACCTAGAAGACCTCCAGTCAGATAGCCAAATGCTCAAAGGTACCCATCTTTCAATGGCTATTGTTTTAATTGCAATAAGTTTGGTCATAAGGCTAGTGTAGGAGTAGAATAAACCAAAATCAAAATGTTCCATCATTCTCTGGTCAATGTTTCAATTGCAAGAAAATTGGTCATAAATCAAATGAATGCAGAAGTCTGGTAAGAAATGGCTTTCATAATTCAAGGAATACTCAATCATTCAATGGAAGATGTTTTGCATGCAATAGAGTTGGACACATGGCTAATCAATGCAGATCAAGGATGAACTCATTCAATCAAGGACAGGGAAGTATTGTGTGCTATAATTGTAACAAGTTTGGTCATGGTGCAAGGTTTTGCAGAAGTAAGAATGTGAAAAGAAACTACCATGTTGAAGAAAGGAAAACAGAGTAGAGGAATGATAAGGGAAAAGAAAAAGTTGATCTGATTGAAACTAAGAAAGAAATGGGCAAGATCTAGATTAAGAAAGATGTGATTAAAGTCAAGGACATATCCGCACCAGCTTCTGGTGCAGATATTTCCTCTGGGAAGTAAATTGGGAGCTCTGGCTTAGGGGGAGCTACATTGAAAATTCCAACCCCCCAGCCAGTCAGCCAGTGCTGGAATCTGACATGAAGATATGATGAAAATAATCATATGACAAATCTTTTGAAGGAAGTTCTGGAAGAAAAGGATCAATTGCAAAGATTTGTGAAGTAATCTAGGGTGTCTGTGGTTGTCAGAAAAGTGCTGGACAACTTTGTGAAAGATGACATTAATGACACTTAGGTTTCGGCATGCGAAGGTTAAAAGGAGTTGTATCTGAAGGAAAAATCATTTTGCATTCCATGCTCTCAAGTGTCAAAGGCAAACTAAAACAAGATTCAAAGCGACTACAGTGTTTTCAGAAGCATTCAAGGAAAGATCAAGTACAACTCTAATCTAGTTAAAGAGGTATTTTCTACTTAAAACCCTTTCATAAATTTGTTCGATTATTCATAGAAATGGCAACACCACAAGTAGTGGATATCACTGAGCGAGCCTGACCGAAATTCAAGAAACATCCATTCAAATCAACCGAAGTTGATCAAATGGGTGCATTTTTAGACATTCCACATAGAGTTTTGCATGCGAAGGATGTTAGGGCTTATATTCATGTTGCCCTAGAAAAACATGGAAAAAGAAAACTCACAGATTTATTCCTAAATAACTTGTGTGGTGAGGATTATGATTTAAAGAATGAATACAAGGCATTAGAAACAAAGAAATTCATTTAGTACATTAATTTCCCAACATTTGTTGAGGATGAATGGCTCCGGTATGTATTGACCAAGGTTCATGATGAATTCATGTGGCTTGAGAGACCTTTTAAGATTACAAAAGATGCTATAAGGGCAGTAAGTGGATTAAGCTCCACTAGATCGGTACCATTGTTGAAAGCTGTGAAGAATGATACAGTAATGACATCCATTGGAGCAAAGTTTGACAAAAGGACACTAACAATCAATGACATTGAAGACCATGCAGTAAGATTTGCGTCCATGGTTATTGGATACAAAGTTTATTTCTCAAACTGAGAGAATTCAGTCTCCAGTACTGCAATCTACACAACATTTGAGATGGTTAAAGAAGATGCAGAGTATGATCTTTGTGAACTGCTCCGTCAACAACTGATGGAAAATTTAAGGAAGACCAAAGAGTAAAATATTCATTCAAGTATGGTACGTTGATTATCTGTTTATTCTTCTACTTCATGCAAGAGTTGCCAGGTATGAAGAATCTATTTTGGACAAGTGATAAACTTATTGCAGTTCAAATTAGAAATCATCTTAATAGCATAGGTATCCTTGATGCCCAGAACACAGCCCTATAGGGCTATTTCAAAAACTTTCAGAAGTTAATGCAATCTAGAGAAAGGATCCCTAGATCAGTTGTTGAAAAATACAAGGACACTATCTGCTTTATTGTGACAAAAGATCAATGTTTGATGGAGGTCATTGAGCCTAGAACAACATGGGTTATGCCAATGGGCTATGAGGTAGATGGAGGAATATTGGAAAATTATACCCAACATATGTTAAGCAAACCTAGAGATCCCAATGAGCAAAGATTTGGGATTTATGAGGAACTAACTATAAAAATACATGTTGAAATGAGAAAACCTAAAATCTCAAGAAAGGCCAGGAAAATGGCAGAGGATTATGTAGGCTTCACAAAAGAACAAGTAAAAGAAGCAAGGGAAAAAACACAAGCTGAAAAGGCTGCAGAAGAAAAGGAAGAAAATGAACTAGTCAAGGCTCCAAAAGAGCCTAAGAAGAAACCAGAGAGGCTTGAAGCATCTAAAAGAATGACAAGAGGTTCAACATTTGCATCCTCCAGTCCCACACAATCTGTAAGTATGGAGGCACCTAGGCAGAAAAGGGTGAAAACCAAAGCAAAAATGATGCATGAAAGTATAAGTGTTGATGAAGAAGAAACAAAATCAGATGAAGAAGTAAAGAAGATGAAAACTGAGGCTACAAAAGCTTCCGAGATTAGCAAAAAGAAACCCTTCGGCAAGAGTAGACCAAAGAAAAGGTTAAGACAAGAAGAGTATTAGATAGAAGAAGCAACTATAAGCCTTGAAGATGTTCTTGAGGACATAATAGTTGATGGTAATCTAAAACCCATTGCACAATTATATGATGAATACAGTGATCCAGATAAGAGAATCATTGAGACTGTTGTAGAATACCTAAACATCTACAACAAGGCCCTAAATGAGATAATAACTGATCTTCCAGATAGTTTGAGTAGTATAATGTTTGCTAGAAAAGAGGCTGCAATGGAAAAAGACATTGAACTTAGAGAATATACTTTGATAAAACTATGTTTGGAGATTTCAACAGAAAAAAAAAAACATCTCCAAAGCACTCAGCAAGGAGTTTAGGACGAAGAAAAGAGTGAATACTCTCATGTCAGATGACATTGAGAAAGTAGTGAAGGAGATAGAGGAAATCATTCTAAGAGTACTGAAGGAACATCATCTTCCAACCATTTATGATACAGAAGAAACAAATATTGAAGGTAATGCATCTATTCCAGAAGTTAGCATACATCAAGGCTTAGAACAAATTGATACTATTCCTCCAGAAATGGAAGAACAAGAGGAAGAGAAAATCCCCAAGAAATCTAAGGAGAGCCTTGCACCGGAGAAAAATATTGGTCAACAAGAGAACATAGACATGGATCCTCCAAAAAAAAGTCAAGAAGAAGTATCTGGTAGAGCAAGAGACATTGAGTTGTCTCAGTTGATTTTGAGAGACAACATGATCTAGATGAGTCTAAACTTCTTCAAGGACCAATTAATCTGGCCTCAATGTCACCTGTGTAGAAGTTCAAACTAGTATCAATTGTTCAAGCTAAGGCACAAGAAGAAATGCTAAAATCACATGTCCAAGACAATAAATTGATCAGTGATGCATCCAACATTCTGGAGAAGATGATGCCGACATTCCAAAAGGATACCTCATTATCCTCTGTTGATCAACTCAAGGGTCTATTAAACTTAGTAAGTACACATTTTGAATCATTTGAAAAATCTACAGAGGCAAAAGTCAAAAAAGAGTTTGATGAGAAGAGATTGGTTAAGTTAAAAACCATGTTAGTAAATGATGAAACTTTGTTAGAAAACAAAATAAAAGGCATTCAGAATGCCATAGAAGAAGCCTGTAAAATATACAAGTTTTGCTTATCTTGGCCAAAAGTTACAAAGGAATTAGAAGATAAAATCAAGGACTTGGAACTCAAACTGCTTAATATCTCTAAGACATATAATCCAATAGTTGAGTCAATAAGTACCAAAGAGATACAGGTTGTAAATATTCACAATGATTTGAGCACTCTAATGAAGAAAAGGGAAGAAGTTAAAGATAGGTTGTGCCAACTAAGGGGGATGATAAGTCCAAAAATTGATTCCATGACTAATCTGGCAGAAGAAGCCTTGAAATCACAAGCATTAATTGATATACCCTCAGATGTGCAGAAGGCAGAAAAGCTAGTTTTTTTGATAAATGGAATGGAGAGATAACTATGATAAAGACTATCTATAATGATATTCTACCTTCAACCATAAATTGAGATGGAAATGTGTACCTATGTATATGCGGCAGAATATGACACTTTTGAAGAATTTTTGACACAATTTTGCTTGTACACACACCTTTTCCATTGATGTCAAAGGGGGAGAGGAAAACTAGTGAAAAATAAGCATACATCTAAAGGAGAATAGAAAAATAGAGTGTATGGAGTAAGGGGGAGCAACACAAGCATTTTTCACTGAGTGTTGCCATCAATGCCAAGGGGGAGATTGTTGGCAAGAGACACTATTATTATGGATGTTTGATTGTTGTCATTGATGGAAACAAGACAAAGTGTACCGGTGTGGCAAAAAGACCTCACTCCGGAAGAAGATCTGACTAAGTATGGGAAGTATGCAGAGTAATAGTGTTTGTGGTGGTATGCCTCCGTAGTTAATAGCATTTATATACAGATTGGGTATATTGTTCATAACTACCTAGTGGTCACTTGTTTAAGTCTTCAGGTTCTGACTTCCTCTGGTAGTCATATGAAGAAATGTCCAAGTCTAGGTAAACAAATTCAAAGCAAAAACAATGCACAATCCATAAGCAAAATGGTCCGCATTCCTCCGCTATGAAAAAGTTTGTCTTGCAGTTTTGGATTAGGAAAGATACATATCATGTCTACCTAAACCCAGAGTTGTAGCTTCTGAAGTTCTTTTAGTTTCATTCTACAAGATGTTCTTTACCGACTTGCAGTATGACAATGTTTCACAATGACAGGGTAACAATTTTGAGTTCCACATTTCTCAGCAGTTGATTATTATACTCTGTGGCTTTGAAGGTATGCTAATAGATCAATGATGAATGTTTAATATGATTTATAGAGTCTCATTTGATCTGCAATGGAAGTTATGCTGTGACAGTTGAAATGATCAAGTATGTTCTTGAGGAACAAGCCGACAGGCATGGTAGATCTATATGTGGAGAAGCTATATTGTTTGAACAATCAATCTAAGTGATTGAATGATTAATTTTGACCTATATGAAGACTACAGTATGATCATTCGAGTCTGCATTATTGTTTGTGACTAAGTTTGAGATGACAAGGTGAAATTCTTGGCTACATGTTTCATGTCTAGGTGGCCAACCTACTTGTGTAATGAATCTAGTTGCAGATACTTATACTTGATGGATTTTAGGCATTAGGGTATGGTGAATGTATTGTATTCTGATAAGAGTGGAAATTCAATCTAAGGCAGTGTTGTGATCTGAAGAAGACAGTGGGCAAAAAAATAGAGCATATGTGAAGTAGAGCAAGAGATAGCAAAACTAATATTATGAAGACTTTTGAGTCTGTTTATTGAGCTTAAGGGAACTAAATCTCAGCATTCTTAGATGCATCTTCAGTAGTCATATCTTGACAATGAGCCAAACCTTCTCTTCTATCTTCCTTTCTCTTGGCAGTGAGCCTTTGTGCAGTGAGCACTTCTTCATAGGGCAGTGAGCCTTGGTCAATGAGCCCTAAGGTAGTGAGCCTTCTTGTAATCCGATATTGTGCTATCATAATATATTGTGAGCTAACACTTATCGTGGTTTTTCCTTTTTTGGGTTTTCCACGTAAAAATATTGGTGTCCATGTGTTATGTCTTTATAGTTGCTGTTCCTATGTTTATTCTGCTTTCATATTATTAATTTTGGAGTTTGGATTAATAAACTTGTTAAGAAGTGGTTTTGTGGAATATTGATTCACCCCCTTATCTCTTAGTATTCCTTACTATCAACATCCCCCATAAGATGCTCCTACAACCCTTCTCAACAATCCCATTAGAGTTTGAATTAGTCATTACTAATAATAAACTTTTGATTGTTATTCAACATTATACTCTTATTGGAGTCACTAGTGATGCAAGAGCATCTCAAGGGTCGAGCAATCTTGCATCACCCAAAAATATTTCATTTCATGTTTTGTTTTATTTTGCAAGTTTTTAATGATTTTCTAGTTATGAGATCCTTGCATAGGAGATAGTTTCCACTCCAAAGGCATTTTCTTAACCAATCACTAGTTCAATCCATTCTGAGTTCCATAACATAATCTCACCATGTCATAGTCATCTAAGAATTATGGTAACAATTGAAAATCCTTCCAAGCTTATGGGTTTCTAAGAGGTTTGTAGGTATGGATACATCAAACTTCGAAACATAAATCTCACTGCACACAACATCTATCTTACAAGTTCTTTCAGCAAGATATAACTTGTAATGTGCCCTTTTGGGCTTTGTACTAAATTTCAAATATCATATCAATGGGAATACTTTAATATTGGTCCCTGGAAGATTCGTGAAGGAATGTTCATGACCCTTAGGTTGGTGGTATATCATTAGAAGGAATCCATATAGATATGATAATGAATTTTTTGGAATATGGTATAATAGAATGAGGAGATAGTCTAAATTAAGAATAGAGGTTCTAATTTTATGTAATGGGCACATAGCCTATGGACATGCTATATTGTGACAAACATTGTTATTCTTGAACTTGAAAGTGATAACACACTTAATTAGGGCACGCATGTTTTGAACGAAGTCTATCATTTGATAATAATATCATTGAGTTGTGACATCTCATTTGTCTTCTATTTATTTGTATCGTGTGTTTTGCATGAGCATTTTGCTTATTTGTGTTTAGGTTGCACAAGTATATTTTCTTTCATTAAATCATCTATCCATGATTACATTGAGTGGTATTAGAGTCTAGTTGTTACTAGGTTGGTATAAAGGTTGGAGGTGAGCCCATAATAGAAATTTGTGCATTTGTTGCACTACAAATTAGCTATACAAAACTATATATAATATAAGAATAGGTAGTGCTTGAAATCAAAGAAGATAACATGATGATGAAGATGATAAAAGGGAGTGGTTGTAGGGTGAATTGGTTAGCATTTTGAGAGCTACTAAAGCAAGGTTTGGAGCCCTTGAGACAACATAAAGTTGAATAATGGTCATAGAGCTAAAGATTTCAATGAGGATGAAAGGCCAATTTAGGATTTGTGCAATGAGGAAACTTCTAGTTTAGGAGAAGAATTTAGTGCAAAGTATAAGTCTGTTAGGGTGTTGATAAGAGCAGGAAGTAAGACAAGGTTTGATCTTCCTTGTTATTTAGGTGGTCTAGATCCTAATTATTTATTGGATTAGATCTATGACTTGGAGATGCATTTCAAGTCTGAGTCTATTAAAGACCCAAAGATACTCAAGTATGCAACCACCAAATTGAAGGGCATGTGGCCATATGGTGAGAGTACACGTAGTAGATAGAGTACAATAGAACAAGCTGAGAATCTCTAGATGGGATTAGATGGTGGAGCAATTGAAGGGAATTTCTACCTACAAATTACAACTTGGAGTTGTTCGAGTTCTTCCAAATTTTGTATTAGAGAGAAATGACTATGAAGGAGTACACCAAGGAGTTTTAAAAACTCAATATCTAGTCAAGTCAGATGGAGGATGATGTGGAGAAGGTGTCTCAATATTTCAAGGGTTTATAGGGTGAAATTTAAGATGAGATCTATTTGTTTCCAATCTAATTTGTGGAGGGTACCTACCAACTTGTGTTGAGGGTAGAGGAGTTATCCAATAAGTAGAAGGCACAGGGTAAGGGAGACGATGGAAGTAACAACAAAAATGATAAGAAATGGAATGTGCAAAAGGATACTGTAACATCTAGTGGTTGTGCACAAGACTCTAGGGAGAAGAAGACTTCCAAGAAAGGGGAAGGTAAAGATAGAGGAGGCCATATAAAGACTTTAACTGATACCAATTTTAGATGTAGTGTAATGCCCTGCCATGAACACTTTAGAGAACAACATATCTATGCTATGCAAAGCAGGATAAATTTTTTTTTTTTTAATGAATAAGATAAAGTAATGTTAACACATCTATACAATCATTTGAACTAACGACTTGTCCTCTAAGATTTCATGGTTGCATTACTTGCCAAATCAATTAACATAATTCAACATACATTATTAACTAACATTAGTAGATCATTCTAAATCTATAGCATTAAATGAATAAACATATACATCTCCATATCATAACATCAGATGAATAATCGACATGATCAGGATTACATGTGAATGTACAAATTCCTATACACATGAGTAAATCATTACATTGATTACATTATCACCTTTCTGAATACATCTGATTATGAATCGACTGTCACACAAGGCTAGCTCATGAGTATGCATAATCATCTTCCTCAAACTAGTACAAGATCTGATATCTAATGCACAAGATACATCCTCCTCGCCCACGAACATCGGCAAGGAAAAAAAAAACCAATGGAAGTAAAAGCTCTTCCACCTGACCATGTGGAACCCTAAGGTCTACCCCCCGAGCTAGGAGATAACATAGGATCCCACATCCAACGGTCAATCAGAAAGACAATAGACTAACATAAGCAGCAAGGTGACACATGATACCAATTACCAAACCGTCGACAATAAACATCACTGACATACTTAACTGCACTTCCAGAGGCACTTACGCAATCGAGGGAGGAAATACACCTAGGGAGTGCTAGACTACAATAGGGAGGAGTGTCATCACATGATATAGTTGTCCTGGTAGCCTCTCCCATTGAGAGCCACTCCCCCTACTTGCAACTAGAAAACCCTACACTGACCAAGACACTAATCCGCTTACACAATCATCATGACCACACATTCCATATACCAAGCAAGGCATTAACCACCCTGCATGTTCACCGCAATTTTATGAGTTCATAACATAATTTCACTTTAGGGTTACATTATATATCTCACATATGAACCACCACATACCCAACCATCTTCAGGGTTACAATATTGCAAGGGCCAAATACACAACTAGACCCTCCTTAGCCTTTGGAAACCAACCTCTTAACGACAAACTTGACATTGCTCTGAACATTTAAACCTTCATATAACTCTACTATAAATTTACTATATTTATAAACCCAAATGACAAAAGGAATCCACAAGTCCATGCCAATCGTACAAAATAACTTCAAATAATCATCATCTCCTCATAATTAATTTCCATTCTTTTGATTTTATATGTATAAATAAAATCTCATAACAGGGTAATTAACTTCTAATTTCCTTTAATTGACCAAAACAAGGTAAATACAAGAATTCCCTACAATCATTCGAGATAATCAAATTTATTGCAATCTACTAAATGGTTTCTATCTAGTTAATTGATTCTAATAAAGTGGTTACATTTAACTAATAACTCCTATAAAGATTCACTCCCTGACTCTAAACTGATCTATAAGTCAAATAAAATTTATCTTTTTCCATTACACATACATCTATTACTAATTAATACATTTATATTAAAAGAGACAATCTAATTTGATTTATTACATTCGCAAGAACAACATCATATTTTCACCCCCATAATTAATAATTTAAATATTCCTTAAATCTTTGCTTTAAGAATCTTAACTTACTATTTTCACCAATTTACCCATTTACTTCTAAAAGAGAAAACCTAATGCATAATGAGAAGCAAATCATATGTCTATTATGCAACATAAAGTCTTGAAAATTCAGCCCTAAAATGCACACCAACATAAAAGAACTTGTAATAACATTTTTAAAAGAAAACCTAAACCTAATAAACACAGATGACACCAACTTTCAATAATTATCAAGACACTTAATCCAATAATCAAGACACATTGTTGCATTATGACCATGGATACTTTCCTTTAGCTAAAACATTTTTTTAGACTTTCTTAGCACTCAAGACAGATAATTAATCAAGCAAGGTAAGGTTCTAACCACATTGCTATTATCAAATTATTTCTTCCTATAAGAAAATATTCTTAACTATTAACCAGATTATAATGATTTAATAAAAAGAAAAATAATAATATTTATCACATTCAAATTATTAATAGGAATTCATTACATTCAATCCTAAATAAATTAATTTTACTCCAATCTACTTAATGATTTCTACCCGATTAATTTATCCAAAAATTGTTGTAACATTTTACTAACCTTTTCTTTATAAAATAAATCTAAAAAATATGATCATTCAAATAACTATATATATATATAACAATTACATATAGGTATTTTACAACATTCTTATAATCTAATCAAGGAGCATAGCTGTATACCTTCATATGTATGATTACATATAAATATATTCATTATTTGCATATGATATCTTGCATGTATGAAATAATAAAAAGAACCCTAACATTAATGAAATGATAGGCGGACATATCATATATATCTACATATTCTACGCCAATATAAAAATTTGAAGATGTAAAACCCTAATATTAAGTAGTGCAATTAATTGCGGGTTGCCTAAAAGAACATGGATTGCAATGTTTGCAGGGCACGCAGATATATGTCTCCTGGGTGATTTTATTATACTAGATGCACCTCAGATACAATATCTAAACCAAAGATCACCGAGGCATTGGTAGCCTATATTTCTATTAAAAAAAAAGAAAGATATCAGATAAAACCAAAGGGCTTGTGTTTATGTGCTTTGTAATGATAATGGATACATTTATAAGAGTAACTCATGCATTTGTAGGAGTCAGACTCGTGTTCATATTCCCCAATACACTAGCATACATGCATCTCATAATCTCATCCAAAATTTACCAAGTTGTACGAACAGAAATCTCATTTGCTCAGTTGACGAGCTGGCTACGCCATGACCTAAAGAAATCATATACACATATATAGACCTTGCATTTTTGCTGAGTGCAGGTATGAACATCCCTCAAAATGTAAAGTATAAAGAAGTTTTGTCAGATGCTGGGTTGCCACTGCCCTCACCGACATGTATGTGAAATGTGGAAGTGTAGACAAGGCATGAGAACTGGCAGAACACCTCAAGAAGCGTGGTCTCATGGCGTGCCATAGTTGCAGGATATGCACAAAATGGATATGTTGAAAAGGCTTATTAAACTTTCAAATAGATGCAATAAGAAAAGACGTAAGGTTGCAGTGAAAGGTGCATTGGAATAGGTATGGCATCCATCTACGCATAAGGGATAAAGAACTATCAAATGTGACAGCTGCAACAGCTCTGATAGACAAGTATGCAAAATGTAGAAGCACGTACAAGGCGCGAGACTGTTTGATAGATGCCTCAAAGAGATGTCATCTCAGGGATTACCATGATTGATGGATACGCACAAACTAAATTCACTATGAACACTATAGAAATTTTCAAACAAGTGCAATCGCAGGTGTCAAGCAATTTCCCCCACCATCACCACCACCGAAATGGGAGCCTTGGGGTAGCATATGGACATCCTCCAATGCATAAGGAAAGGAGAATTTTGATTAGATATTAAGGTTGGAAATGCTCTGGTAGACATGTATGCAAAATTTGGATGCATAGACCAGGCACGCGAGCTGTATGACAGCACCTCTAGAGATGTCATCTCATGAAATGCAATGATTGCCGGATACACAAACAATGAACCTAATAAAAAGGGCTTTTAGAAACTTTCAAGCAAATGCAATTTGCAGGTTAGAGTGAAATGCCACGAACTTACCAGAGCCAAAATGGGAGTTGGAATGGGTATGGGCATCCATCAACATATGAAGGAAGGGGAATTTTGATTAGATATAGATGGAAATGGTCATGTAGACACGTATACAAAATGTGGTAGCCTAGACACAGAACGTGAACTGATTGACATAATACCTCAAAAGATGTCATTAACAAGAATGCAACGTTGTAGGTTAAGCACAAACGAGTTTAGTGAGAAGGCTTTAGATACATTCAAGTAAGCATTAAATATATGAAAGCTTTGGTAAACAAAATATATGCACAAGAGGAAACATAGTCAAGGCACGTGGCCTGTTTGCCAAAAATACCTCTATGGTTACAGTGTATGCACAAGATAGACAAGTTGAACAGGCTTTAGAGACTTACCAGAAAATGCAGTTGTAAACTGACGTATCAATCCACCATCACGCCTCCTCCCTCCCTCAGTGCCCCCCCCCCCCCCCCCCCCCCTTTAATAAATAATGAAGGGAGGGAAGTTATTTTTCCCACTCTCATACAAAATAAATCTACAACTACCCCAACTAACTACCTACTAACCCTTATCAAAAATAAATAAAATATATGCAACCAACATAAATTAAACATACACACAATAAATAATTTTACACAAACGGGTAAAACCATTTACCCACACTCACTCACATATTATAATTAATTATATAATCAACTTTATAATATTCTATTTATTTACTATTTTATTATTATTTCTTAATTATAATATTACACTATAATTTTATTTTATTACCAACTTATATATATTTATTTATCAATCTATTTTAATGCATAAGATAACCAAGGCATAATAACGGACAAATTAAACCAAAAGCCAAAACAATTACCTAACCACTAACCAGGGTCAAAAGGCAAAACTTCAAGCAACACTAACTGACCACAAAACTTCAAGCAACCCTGACTGGCCACTGATAGCACTCGACAAGGTATCAAACTAGGTACTCATCCTCTTCGAGGATGATGGTTAGGGTGGGGGACCAAGTGCTATCTCTGGTCAACTACTTCCATTGGGTGCAAGGCACGCTCAAACTTGCCAATTCAGGTGGAGTTGATGCCTGGTACCTGTTCATTCAAACATACAAGTTAGAGCACATGTACATAATAGCCAAAGCACTAGGGAAGGGACTCTAGCAATCATATCTCATACTCGTATGTCAGCCATACGTCCAATGGTATGATGCCACCCTTTCCACCTGTCCTAACATACTACTGCATCACCTTATCCAAATAAATCTCTGCATAATAACAATATGCATCATGCTCCCAAAAGTATTAACAGAAGCTCTTGTTCCATCCTCATCATTAGGTTCCTTAGCCAAACTACCTGCACATCGAGGGTGAGAATGGAGGGGTGCTACATGTAGTGAATTAGGTTACATGGTATTTAAATGTACAAAAGTAGAGAAAGAACATGGACACATTGAGAAAATAGTTCACATGACACAATGAAGTGATGGATCAGGGAACAAGATAAAGAGTGTGACATTAAAAGGGGGAAATAATTTGATATTGTACAAGGTCTTGTTGAAGCCTGGTAAATAAGATAGAGAACCATGGCTAAGGAAGAGTATCTTCCACACTAGGTGTAAGTTAGGTGGAAAGTGTTGTAAGATGATAATAGATGGAGGGAACACAAACACCCTAGTGTTCACTGAGATGGTAGAGACGTTCAGCTTGAAGACATTATTACATCCTAATCCTTGCCACATTTCATGGATATAGAAATGTTAGTTTATGATTGTAAGATAGTAGTGCTTAGTGGCATTTCATATTGGAGGCTATGCACATGAGGTATAGTGTGATGTGATTCCTATGGATGCCTGTCATGTTTTGTTGGGCCAACCATGATAATATAATGCTTGCACCATCTATAATGGAAGAAAGAGCACATTCTCCATTACTGAGGGTGGAAAGAAGTTTGAGCTAAAGCTATTGAAGGTTGAGGAAGACACCATAGATAGATACATAATGGTATTATTGGCCATGTAGTTCTTGAAGGAGGTTGATGACTCATAGGAGTGTTAATCATTGGTTGTGAAACCTGCATCAGTGAAGGATAATGAGTTATATATCTCTAAGGAGTTAAAGATAGAAGTGCTACTGAAATAAGTTGAGGATATCAGGGACACCAAAATACCTAAGCATTTATTTCCAATGTAAAATATTTCACACTATATGAATTTAATTTTGAGGTCCATCATGCCTAATAAGGTGTCCCATAGAATGGGTCTGAGCATATGAGTGTAGAATTAAATAGACAAGAAAATGAATTGATGAAGAAAGGTATGATTTCATAAAGTATGAGCCCTTGCATTATACTTGTGCCACTAATTCCAAAGAAGGGAGGAGAATAGAGGATGTGTACATACTCTTGTGCCATTAATAAGATCACCATCAAGTATAGGTTTCCATTTACACACATGGATGACCTAATGGATTGTTTGAGTGGGGCATGATACTTTTCCAAGATAAACCTTAAAAGTGGCTATTCTTAGATCAAAATTCTTGAAGGAGATGAATGGAGATAAATTTTAGAACAAAATATGGACTATACGAGTAGTTGGTCATGTCCCTTGGATTGACCAATGCATCGAGTACCTTTATGCAGATGATGAATGAAGTTTTGAAACTTTTTTAGGTAAGTTTGTTGTTATTTATTTAGATGATATTTTGGTGTTTAGAAAGATTATGGAAGAACATATTAAACACATGTGTTAGGTTTTATCACAATTGAGAAAAGAGAAGTTGTGTATACACCTAAAGAAGTATAGTTTCAGGCAAAAGGAGATAGTATACTTGGGATTTGTGATATCTCAAGATCATTTGAGGATAGACCCAACAAACATGAGGGAAATTGTTGAGTGGTCAGTGCCATACAATTCTACAAAGGTTAGAAGCTTCCACAAGTCATAAAGTTTCTACCAAAGGTTCATTAGGAAATTTAGTGGGATTTGTGTGCCACCAACATATTACATGTCAAAGGGTGGATTTGAGTGGATAGTTGTAGTACAAAAGATCTTTGAATTGTTGAAGAAGGCAATTAAGGTCCAAGTATTGTCACTCCCAGACTTTGAGAGGGTCTCTCAGTTGGATTATAGTTCCAACAATAAGGCTACTAGTGTTGTCATGAGTCAATAATGTAAAACCATTGCATATCTTAGTGAAAAGTTGAATGAAGGCAAGAAAAAATATTTAGTTTATGATCAAAAGTTCTATGCAATTGTTTAAACCTTATGGAAGTGAAGGCATCTTTTGTTAGCACATGAGTTTATTTTATATATTTATCCTCAAGTATTGAGGTTTATTAATAGTCAAATAAAGTTGAATCAGAGACACATGAAGTGGGTGCAGTTCTTGCAGGGTTTTTGTTTTATTCTCAAGCATAGAGATGGTGTAATGAATAAGGTGGTAGATGCCTTGAACATGATGATAGAGTTGGTTCTAATTTAAATGATAAAATATATGTATGCCATAGATCCAACTTTTTTAGAGGCATGTAAGTGTTGTATGGAGATGTAGATTGGAGTATATTGGAGGTAAGGGTTCCTTTAAGGATTACATTGTGCATGAAGGATGTTTTTTAGGAAGAAACGATTATGTATACCATAGAGTTCTATGATATAAAATCTTATTAGGGAACTACACAATGGAGGATTAGGAGAGCATTTTAGTGTGGACAAGACATTTCCCATGCTAGGGGAATGGTATTTTTAACTAGGTTTACATTGCGATGTCAATAAATTTGTTTATAGATGTAGAATTTGTTAGATTGGAAAGGTTATTGCCCAAAACATAGGGTTAGATAAGTTGTTGTCGCTTGGAATTGCACCCCACTTGGAATCTATTCAAGCATTCCAATGACACAATGGGATTAGTCTCAAGGTGTGGGACCTTGCAGTTGAGACTAAACCTCTAGAGAAGGTTGGTTCCTCTTTCTGGACTTAAGGTCCAGAGAATGACAACTAAATCTAATGCTATGCTCATAGGGAAAAGGGGAAGAGGGAGGAACTAAAATAAAAAGGTGATGCACTAGATTTATAGTGTTAGCTGGGACAGACATAACACAGTAATGATCTCAAATATTGATACAGATTCACATAGACTTACGACTTTAACAAAGGTTCGAAATATACAACTGTAACTACAGGAGGGACAATTTTATCCACAGAATAAGCCTATAGTTTTCACGAAAACATAGAATTGAAGCATAAAGAGAGAAAACATATTAATGATTATATTGATCATAGAGGCTAAATAGCCATTACAAAAGAAGAAGAATTTGCTGCAGAAGAAATAGACATAAAAAACCAGTTACAATCATAGATGAACCAAAATCAGAGACATCAAAGGCTCAGCTTCAAGCACAATGTATCAGATCCGACTGGTTCTTGTAATGCATTACAGGGTCTGAAACTGCAACAAACTCTCCTTGCCCGTGGAATGACCCAAAAGAACAACTAACTACAATTACATCTTTTTTCATGTATATACAACTTTTCCAATCACTGCGCGACTATAGGTGCTGGATTTTGGTCAATTTTCCTTGCTCATGCACCCATGCTGCATTCAATTTGGTACATGGCCTTGCCAGAAATCATGTAAAGTTGGACAATGGCCATGCCCTGTCAAGTCTACAAAAAATGTAGAAGAAGATTTCCTACACGCATGGGTGTCAGGTGCATTGAATAAGGAAGGTCTAAAATCCTTTTCTGGTACTTGCAAATCCATCTTATCCTTCCTGTGTATTGGTGCATTGAAGGATTTAACTTTTTCAACCACCTGAATATGACTGATTTGTAACATTGTCCTTCAAGCATTTAATTTGTTTTGAAACAATCACGTGATTTCAAGAAATCATGCCTTGCAAGCTTTTACAACTCTTTAAAAGTGTTTATCCTTTTAATTCTACCTCTGGCACATTTAAATTTCCCTTTATCAACGAATTGGTCCATTTGGTGAACTCCTTTTCCTTGGCTTCCTTTGCTTTCCTTCTCATATCCCCCTTTGGTTAGCGAAATCTTCATTTGGTGAACCATCAGGTCCTCTTGTTTTCTCCTTTTGGGCCTTTAGTCGGCAAATCACCTTATCAGTGAACTTGAGAAGCCACGAACTGATTGGTGAGTTTGTAATTTTGTTGATTCACTAATTTCTCCTTTTCTGTCAATTTTTGCTTTAGAGAAATCTTTTATCTTCTTCCATTGTGCCTTGGTTGGCAAAATCCTTCTTTTACAAACTTTGCCATGCTCTTCACCTTATTGACGGACTTTACTTTTCACGAACCACTCTCCATTTTGCTCCATTTTCCTTCTTTCCTTTGCCAACTTTTTACCTTATTGACAAATTTGGAAAACCACAAACTTGTCAACAATTTCTCCATTTCATGAACTTACCGACCAAGCGATCGACATCCCTTTCCTTTGTCTTTTGCCACATTAGTCGGTGATTTCACCAATTAGCGAACTTGTTGATCGACGAACTTTGAGTTCGCCAAACTCAAAATTCACTAACTAAGAATTTTCTTTGTCTTTTCTACCCTGCCTTTGAAACTTGATAGAAAAATAAAAACCAGGAAACTACTAATTAAGATTGTGAGTTAAATAAATAAAATAAAATGAATTTATCATTATTTAAAAGCAAATCTGCAAGCATGCACCAAAAGAACAACAATGTAGACAAGAGATTTTGAAGGGGAAAAAAGCAAAGAAAAAACCCCCATAAATTATGAAAGATGGCATGAAGCCATAAAAGAAAAATATTACAGAAAAAGAGGGAGAGGAGCTCCTCAAGAAAATGAACGAGAAGAGAGAATGAGAGGAATTAATTAAGAAATAAGGAGAGAGCACCTCATAAATAGAGGTGAGAGGGGGAGTTGAATGCAACTCCCATTTGCCACCTTTCATGTGAGTGAGTGCAAAGTGTCAACCTCTTAAGGAGGTGGCTAAATAAATCAAATATTCCTCCAAGAGGAATATTGATGTGAGTTATCCTCACACATGTGTGAGGATACTCACATTAAATAAAAATACTTTGTATTTATGAATACAAGTATTTAATAGGAAATAAATATAACCTTTACCTAAGTACCAAGTAAAGATTATTTTTTCTAACAAAACTTTTCTCTGTTGGCGAATTGGTTCATTGGGAAACCTACTCTCATCGGAAAAAACCTGCTTGTCGGCAAACCTTTGGGTTCCTACTGAGTTTGCTAAAAAAAGCTTGCTTTGCATTCTTTTCCCTTAAAGAATTATGCCCTCCTGCTATCTCCTTTAGTCAGCGAACAAGCCAATCGGTGAACCAAAGGTTTTCAAAACTCAAATTTTGCCGACTAAGGCAAAAGAAGGGCAAAATACTTAGAAATTTTTGGATTTTTGAAAGAAGACTTTCTTCCATTTAAGCTTTCTCATATCATATATTTCTGATGGAAGAAAGGTGGGATTTTTGGGCTATTTTGGCCTGGAAAAAATAGGACAACATTTTGGTGACTATGCAGGGGTGTTTGCTTGCTAGACACATGGATCCAGTGGCCTTATACAATCCATTGGGCACAACGTCAAAAGAACATTGTAGCATATTGATACAGGGGGTTGGCTAGACCAACACAAAACTAAAAACTACCTCCAGAAAATAAAAGAACAACAAACAAACAAGGCAAACAACCTCCTAATGAGGATGCAACCTGTGCAAGAGAACTTGGAGGAATGGAAACCTACTCAAAACAAACCTATCCTAAAACTAACTAACCAACCAGAAATGACCTTAAACGAAGCCATTAACTGGTTCTTTTAAAAAAATTGCCCTTTCTTAACAATTTACAATGCTTTACATGCCTGTGGGTAGTTAATAGGAGGTGGGGAAGGGATGGGCATACAACAAATTGGTGAATTACTTCCCCAAGGACAAAGGAAAACTCACCTATCCACCCACACTACTTGAAAATGTAGCTACCAAGAAGTGGACAAATGGGCTGATCCCACTCATTTTGATGCTCAACTTCAAGTTCAGAGGTAAGAATGACAAGTGGTGACTCTTCATGGTCTGTATCCAGTTGGGCCAGATCCCTAATTAGGCACCCCCTTGAAACTATGTTTGAATGATCAATGGAGACCTCATATTTTTTCTCTAATTCTTTCTCCTCTTGCTGGTCTGGAAGCTCTGGCTCCTATGACTCAATTGGAAATGAGACCATCTCCTCCTTAGATACACATTGCTCATGATGGTTATCAGAAATAGCTTAGAAAATGAGCCCTGAACTTGCTCAATGAAGAAATCTCCACCAAGAAGCTGATATCCTTGTCGGATAATCAATAACAAATCTTCAATTTGTTCTTGCCCATGCTCAATCTCCACATCGTTATCTTCTATAAATGATAGGAGTTCCTCAAACAGGTCCGCATCATCAACCTCTGCATTTTTCAATATGGGGCTTCTTATATGCTTGTCCTCATGATCTGGAAATCCATTGTCATTTTTTGCTCCAAGTGCCAGCGACTTGCCATCATTTTCACTGCCCTCATGCTGTTCCATAACTATTGTTAATGTTGGCATTTGCATACCTTCCTCATCATCAATGTAGCTGGAAAGTTCATGAAATAGAGTGGCATCATCCACTTTTGGAGCAATTGCAACAACTTCCTCCTTAGCATCCTCATCCTCTTGCTAATTCAAAACACACATTAAGTCTACATTTGCCTTTGTCCCACCATAGCCTGTTGATTAGGTCCAACTTGTAGCTTTGGAACTGCTGACGGATTGCATGGATGGCACCAGTCATAACCCTGATCCAAGTTGTTCTAAATTGGAACAAGTACATCAGATGTACTTGTAGTAGCTGAGTTTAAGGAGTTTAGGGGCCTAAAATAGCTCAATTGATTTTGTCTTTGACTGTTCCCTTGACAAGGCTACCCTCTAGGTTGATAGGGCTGATTGGGAGATTGGTATGGCACATTAGCTATAGGAATTCATGCCATAATTGGCTGAAGGACTGGGGCCTCTAGAAATAATGGCATTGGAGGCCTGGGAGCAATCTTTCCAGCTAGAATCAAACAATTCTTTGCCCTAATAGCTACCTCATAGGCATCAGGTAACACATCTCCTCCCATAGACTAGATCATGATAGCGATATCACTGTTCAGGGATCTCAAATAATACAAGAAGGCAACATTAGGGGAAGGTCTCACAATGGTGGGATTTTGTACCAAGTCTTTTGAAACCTAAAATTAAAATCTACTGTGAATTCATAAGGAGCCCTTTTAATAGTGGCTAGTTGCTCTATCAGGGACAAATGATCACCATTATCTTCAAAAAGCTGATAGAGCCTATCTCCTAACTCATCCCATTCATGGATTGAATTTGCAGGTAACCCCCTATACCACTGGAGAGATTTTCCTTTCAAGGAAGAAGCAAGGAGCCTTACTGTGACATTATTTTGGGTAACATCTTTTTTCATGTATATATAACTTTTCCATTCACTGTACAGCTACAGACGCTAAATTTTGGTCAATTCACCTTGCTCATGCACCCATGTCGCATTGAATTTGGCCCATGGACCTGTCAGAAATCTTGCAAAGTTGGATGGTGGCCATGCCTTGTCAAGTCTACAAAAAATGCAGAAGAAGATTGCCTACATGCATGGGTGTCAGATGCATTGAACAAGGAAGGTTTGAAATCCTTTTTTGGTATCCACAAATCCATTTTATCCTTCCTATGTATTTGCACATTGAAGGATTTAACTTTTTCAACCACCTGAATCTAACTGATTTGCAACATTTTCCTTCAGGCATTTAATTTGTTCTACAACAATGGTGTGATTGTAGGAAATCGTGCCCTGCAAGCTTTTACAACACTTTAAAAGTGTTTATCCTTTTAATTATACCTTTGGTACATTTGAATTTTCCTTTATCAACGAATTGGTTCGTCTGGCGAACTACTTTTCCTTGGCTTCGTTTGCTTTTCTTCTCATATCCCCCTTTGGTTAGTCGAATCTTCATTTGTCAAACCATCGGGTCCTCTTGTTTTCTCCTTTTGGGCTTTTAGTTTGGCCAATCGCCTTATCAACGAACTTGAGTAGCCATGAACTAATCGGTGAGTTTGTAATTTTACCAATTCACCAATTCCTCCTTTTCTGTCAATTTTTGCCTTAGAGAAATCTTTTATCTTCTTCCATTGTGCCTTGGTTGGTGAAATCCTTCTTTTGTGAACTTTGCCTTGCTTTTTGCCTTATCGACGAACTTTACTTTTCACGAACCACTCTCCATTTTGCTCCATTTTCCTTCTTTCCTTTGCCAACTTTTCACCTTATCAACGAATTTGGAAAACCATGAACCTATCGATAATTTTGCCATTTTGTGAACTTATTGACCAAGAGATTGACATCCATTTCCTTTGTCTTTTGCAACTTTATTCGGCAATTTCACCGATCGATGAACTTGTCGATTGACAAACTTTGAGTTCACCAAACTCAAAATTCACCGACTAAGACTTGTCTTCATCTCTTCTGCCTTGTCTTTGAAACTTTTCTCTATCAACGAATTGGTCCATCAGGAAACCTACCCGTTGGAAAACCTTCGGGTTCATGAACTGCTAAGTTTGCTGACAAAAGCTTGCTTTGCATTATTTTTCCTTAAATAATTCCACCCTGCCGCTATCTCCTTTAGTCAATGAACTAACCAATTGGTGAACCTGCCGATCGATGAACCAAAGGTTTGCCAAACTCAAGTTTTACTGACTAAGGAAAAACAAGGGCAAAATACTTAGAAATTTTGGGATTTTTGAAAGGAGACTTTCTTCCATTTAAGATTTCTCAGATCGGATATTTTTGATGGAAGAAAAGTGGGATTTTTGGGCTATTTTGGCCTGGGCAAAAATAGGACAACATAAGCCATTGCTTATTCCAAAGAAGCCTTGGGAAGACCTTTCCATGGATTTTGAATTTGGACTATCATAGACTTAGGGGGTACTAATTCCATCTTTCTAATAGTTTATAGGTTTTAAAAAATGGTGCATTTCATTTCTTGCCAAAAGATCAATGATGCTTCTAGTATTGTAGACTTGTTCTTCAAGGAAGTTGTGAGGATACATAGGTTGCTATAGAGTATCAACTTAGAGAAGGATACTAAGTTCTTAGGCCACTTTTGGAACGCATTATGGAAGAGGTTGGGGATTAAATGAAAATTATACACATCATCCCTAGATAGATGGTTAGGCATAAGTTGTTAATAGGAGTTTGGGAAATCTCCTAAGAAGTTTGGTGGGGACAAAGCAACATAATGGGATACTTGGTTGGTGCAAGATGAATTTACATTCAATAACTCGATAAATCAGTATACTAGAAAGAATCCTTTTTAGATTGTGTATAGGACATCTCCCAAATGTCATAGACCTATTGAAGGTATCTAATGAAGAGAATGTTAGCATGGATGCAAAAGATTTTGCACAACACATATAGGAGGTACATGCACAGGTGAACATCAGTTGGAGAAAATAAACAATAAGTATAAGGCAACTATGGATGAGTACCGTAGAGGAAATACTTTCACAGAGGATGAGTTAGTCATGGCACACTTGAGTAAGGAGAGATTTCTTATAGGGACATATAATACATTGAAGCCAAAGAAGATTGGCCCTTGCAGAGTGTTGCACAAGATTTATAAGAATACCTATGAGATTGAACTATCACAGAGTTTAGACATCTCATCAATATTCAACATGGCTAACCTATATAAATATCATGGAGTGGAAGAAGTTGATGTAACCTTCTTGAGATTTCTAGACATAAGATAGAGTAGATTATGAAGGAATGGTTGAGTAGAAGCATGATGAAGAAGGAATATAAGAAATATCTAGTTCGATAGAAGGAAAGGGGACTTAAGAATGACACATGGCTTTCCAAAGAAAAAGTAGATCAATTGGGGTGGCCACCACAATCTCTCCCACTTCCTGAATTCTAAGCACCATGCTCAAAATTATATTACCTAAGATATCTAAAGCAAGCACATCTTGAGGGTCAAGTAATCTTGCATCACCCAAAAATATTTAATTTCACATTTTGTTTTGTTTTGTAGGTTTTTAATGATTTTTAAGATACTAGATTCTCATTGTATAAGATAGTTTCGATCCCAAAGGCATTTTCTTTTCCAAATCCATTTTAATGCATTCTAAGTTCTAGAGCAAAATCTTATCATGAGGCAACCATCCAAGCTTTGTGGTAACAACTAAAG